>CM043868.1:12185754-21510754 GCA_023846275.1 Vanilla planifolia
TATAATAAATTATCAAAATTGTTATGATCCCTATGTAATTCACAACCTATAGAGAGCTTATTAAGACTACATAGCACATAAAATAAGATCAATTACTATAGAGGTTAAGAAATTATAGAAAAAAGAAAGAATATTCTCACTATAGAGTAGAAATAAATCCAATAGGATCACGATTTGTATCATTTAGCTTGTTTTATGACAACAAAACTATTATATTATGTTAAAATCTATAACAATTTATATGAAATACTTAAGATTTACTTGAGATATGTATTTTATCTTGTTTTATATATATTACTTGCTTTGAACATTGTATTTATATTGAGTTGCATCATGTGTTAAGGTTAAATCAAGTTAGATTTGAAAAGAGATTAAATTTAATGGGATTTATATTAACTAAACAAATCATACATTTATGATGAACACATAAGATAATATGATCAATTAATTTTTGGATTAAACCAACCTTTAATTGAGGGAAAACTTAGGTCGAGTATGTTACTTGTATTTGTCGTACATGTATGATATGCTTATCATATATGTATGCTGATGATTTACATTAGATGTTTGATTTGAGATTTAATATTTTTGATTTTCGTATAATACAATGATATCGTTTATACTAGTATGATTTGTTTATTTGGCAGATTATGTAAGAGATTTAACCAAGTGATGTGAGTTGAGTCCTTAAGAGGTATAAGGTTGATAAGCTTCATATAACACAATGGCTTTCATTATCTTTTGTATGATAACCTTAACAGTGAGCGAGTGATGTGTTGCATTATGTCATATTTAGTATGATATACCTTTCATACTAGTATTATCTCTTTAATACTGTAATATGAATTGAGAATTTAGGCTTAAAAGATCCAATTTTCATCATACATATATAATGTAACATTTGTAACTGAACTGTATAATTACATTTATCAAGGTTGTAGTGTTGAGGACTTTGATTATGATTGAGTAGATGTTTATTATACATATACAATATCATCATCATACCTTTATGATGTCATTTCACCTAAGAGCTTAGTATTAAAACTTAGTTATATGTTGAGGAGATTTTTATCAAGCAGTGTGATCCACTTATCATATTAATATTAGCTATTATGATAAGTGTAAATAAGGTTGTCATAGAACCTATCATATTATACGGTATTTCATTGTACAACATTTTTCTAAAAGCTCAGAGTTGAGATATTGCATAATTTTGTTCAAGTCATATTATGCAATATTCTTATCATATTTGTATGATCCATTTGAGTAGAGAAAATGAACTGGTCGAGTAATAGCAATTTCTTGGGTGATATTATTAGTGGTGTATCGTATATGCGTAATTATTGGAATCATAAAACATGATTAGTTCATGTTGTAAGTAAAGTCTAGTTTGATTGATTTTTTATAAAGTCATTTAAGGGTATTTTAGAGCCAAATGATCTTATTCTTAGGAGTATATAATGACATCCAAACATAACAAAAAAGAGTAATACTTGATTTGAAAATGTTTTATGAAAAAGTTTGATTAAATTCATCATTTCTAAGAATATAAAAGTACAAAATCATAAAATTTAGCTTAAACCACTTATCATAACTTTCATTTTTATCATTGTGCCGAGTTGTACATTATTATTTCAAGTTATCTCTACTACATTCTCTCTTGTGTGTGAAAGCCTCTTGTCAATTACAGAATGGGGGATTAAAATGCATTGATTAAAAACAAACTTATAAAAGCTTAAAAGAGTGCAAACTATGAATTTTTTAAACAATTTTTAATATCAAATTAGTAACCAATACATTATTCTTGATGGAAAAAATAGTAGTTTACAATATGCTTATTGATGAATCAAATTCAAATAAATCAATAGCTAGAAAATCATATAATATTCTTTATAATAATAACAGTAGTTTATTAAATTATTAACAATAAATGTGAATTCAACTAAAATAACAAACAATAAAAATAGAAATTACATAACAATTTCAAATGATTTGATACAATTGTTTCCTACATCCATCTTAGCTAACTTAACTAGACTTCAGTTACAAAATTTTTTTTGTCCAATTAATGGGTAAACCAAAACTCTCATAAATTTTTTATAAGCAAAAGCTCCTTTGAGTTAATAATAATAACCCAACCTGGTGAAACAACAGTAGCTTAATCTAGCTGCATAAGAGAAACAAAAGTTAACAACTTGGCTAGAATAGTTAAAAAACTTTAAAAATAAAATTTCTTAAAATAACCTTACAATTGGAAAAATCTCAAAGTGGCACAAGTACTAATGCAAAAATTATATTGTGATTCTCAATTTAATAAAAGAAAGCAAATGATAATGCAATATAAGATCCAATAGAGCTTTCTTTAGAACTTATTTTCAAAATAAGACTTGGGACATTTTTTCTTCTTTTTTCATGAAGAATATGACTGTATAATCAAATAATTCTATGTACAAAATATCTCTATTTATATGTGAAAGTATATTATTGTAGTTCAAGGAAGTCCAGCATCTCTAGTGACATTTCAAAAATACTCCAATCAACTATTAAGCTTACTAGATTCATCTCGTATTAGTATGTTGAGGATATCATTTTAAAGCGATAAGATTCATATAAGGATCATCCCAAACAATGCACAAATGCATCCTTTTGAAATCAACTATTAACAACTTAACATACAAATGCAAAAAAAACATTTTTATATGATATTCTTAATTCTATAAATTAAAATATTGGTCAATCATTATGATTGTATTAGTGCACAATAATACATATGTATAACTTGAACAAATCATACTAATTTAAAGAAAATCTTTGTTATATGATATATATTTTTATAAAAGTCAAACTCTCAAGAAAATTTTGTAAGCTATGATCATAGCCTATAAATGATTGAATGATTCATATGCTAATTAGTTTAATTCAACAGAAATACTAACTATCCTATTATTGTAATTGTACAACAACAAATATTATGAATAATATTATCATAATTATTCAATACTTTGTTCATCTTTGTATGTCCATGAAAATATTTATAAAATGATTATATGACTACGATATTACTATTATAATAGTACAATGTCGAGTTTATGATTTAATATTAATTATATAAGTTTGATGTATTAATCGTCTTAAAACTTGGAGAAATTATATTTAATTGTTCACATACTCATACAATACAAGTATTATACTTGCATAGTGCAATAAGCACATCTTTAACGAATGTATAATTATTACACAAATACTTTGTACTTATACAATGTGCAAAATAGTAACAAAATATGGTCATATTAATATAAAAAAAATCATACATTTTTTGCCAATATTAATTCCAAATCTTGAGAGAAAATAAACAATGTAATTGTATATAACATGGTTTGAAATATACTATGCAAGTGAAAACTCAACTCTTAGAGATCGGACAATGCTTGTACAAGGTTTGTCTCTTGTACAACCAACTTTACATTCTTAATACTATTTCAGGTGATGATCACACCTATATAATTGATATATCATCCTTGTATGATGTCTATATAGCTAACTTTACTATAATACATTTAAGGTAGAATAAAGATAATGTAAATATGATGTTGAATATCATATTTTATGACTAATAGATAATAAAGAATATTGTTTGAATTATCACGTTTTAAATTAGATTTTTCTATGCTATAATTTGAGTTCTAATAGGAGAACTTGAATTGATATTTAATAAGGTCCTAATTTAGTTTTAATTATCATTAATGAACATGAGGATGATATTTAGGAAATGAATAGATGAAACTAGAAATACAATGCAATCTTAATTATGCCACAAAACAAAATTACAAGTTTTAACATTCTAAATCTTAGAAAGAGATAAAGATACCCATGATGCTTGAAATAATATCAAAAAGTAAGTTCTCTATAGGGTACTCCAGTGTGTAAAACCTTCATCATTGATATTGTCATGTGAATAAGATCTTTCCTAACCTTCAACTTTTGTTGTCCTTAGATCTTGTCTATTCTTGAAATTTCAAGTCAAGCATGCTATTAATATCACACTAAATGATTTTGGTATCATCAAATCACTAATTGGTTATGAGAATAATAATATGTTTATTAAACTTCATTACATATCTTTCATTTACTAGTAGAGTACTTATTTATTTGTTCAATTAGTTATAAGCTTAGTATACTTAAACTTTATATTTGGTTTTCTTGTCCCAAAAGTAGACTTTTATTAAGTATGTTAGCTGTTATTAAGCTAGTTGTAGAATTTTATTAAATTAGTTGTAGGCTTTTATCAAAATAATATTATAGGCTTTTATTAAGCCAATATTGTAGTTTTTTTTAAGTTGGTATAGTAAATTTTTATTAAACTAGTGTTTTAATGAATTGTGTTGCCATTTGGTCGTAGGTATATATAGATTTATGTTTATATCAAATAACTTAAAACTTTTTGTGTATATGTTTTTGTATTACAACATAGCAAGTTTTACAAACTTAACATTTTCTACAAATAAGTGTCATAATAGCCAATAAGATTAAGTATAGAAAGTCTTTTGTTGCAGAACAAGTTAAATTATTTGAGTTGGCTTAAAGTTTTTAATTTGTATAATGCACCTCCCCTCTTATGGACATCGTAGCTCCTGGTAAAATAAATAGAACATGAAAAATGACATCTTATTTGAATAAAGAATAGGAATAATATAGGAAAATAGAACTATGGAAAAATAAGATAAGAGAAAAGGTAAGGTCATTTGAACTTTATGATATAAGAATATGTTATGAGCCCATTATGATATATAAGCCTACCTATATGGCATTAAAATATCAACATTCATTACATGTTATTGTGAAATGATTTAAAAGAAAATATTTCTTTAATGATAGAAAATGAATAAGTTAATGAGGACTACAAGTCTAATGGAAATAAAGTAGTACCATTAGCAATGTAAAATAAAAGAGTTGGCAACAGAGATATAGCACTCTCATCTTAGCATCACTAAATTTTTTAAAACATTGTTTCCAATTCATTCACATGATTAAATAATTAAATCCAAATAAATCTACATAAAAGCTATTATATTTCTTTTTAAAATCAAATTCGTACATAAACTATTGTAAGAAAAATAATGATAAAAATTACTATAATAAGACTCATCTTCCTATTGTTACAATAACATTAAAACATAAAAAATAATCCTAATACATGATTTCTGAACTAAAATAAACATAAATCACCAAGTGAATTAACAATCATATCCTCTTGACGTTCTCTTAAATTCTTGTGTAGTGCATCCTACTTATTTATAATTATTAAAGCCAAAGAAATATTGAGCTGTTAGCATAGGCTTAGTAGGTAAGATAATTATGCATATAAGTCAATAAAAGTTTTAGGTCATGTTACATATTTGGTCAATATCATCATAAGAAATGAATAAAGCAAGTAAAAGATCCAAGATATCTATGCATATGAAGTAAGAATTTTATATAAAATTATTTGACATCATTTTTCTTAATTTGTCACTTTATTTTCTTTATATAAGTCCCTTGACTCCTTTTTAAGAGTTTAAAATTTACATCATTAGGTTTGGATTGGTATGTAAATTTCTCAAAATTGAGATTATATCAGTTTAAAGCCTTTCCTTCTTTGGTTATACCATGATGTGTCCCTTTTGAAATCTTTCTACTTTAGGTTACATCTTAAATGAGTTTTTTTGCCCCCATAGACCTAGTCTTTCTTCCATAATGATTATGTCGACCCATTTTCAAAACCTTTTTAACAATTATATTTACCTTTATTCAGTTGATGATTAATTTTCATGTCTTTAATCATTTTCAAATTTTATAAAATATCATCCCAAGTATTAATTAATTTGCAAAACCATAATAAGAAAGCTAAATAAACTTTAAACATGTGAGTAATAAAACCATAAACACACTATATAAAGTGTGTACTTTACAGTCAGAATATTACATCAAACATCATCAAGATGTAATTTCACAAATTCATCAAATCTATTCAATAAGGCTCTTAATTTATAAACATCAATCACCAATCATATGTACCACAAGTTGCATAGTCACATATCTCAAAATTTGATGTCGTGGCCAAATTCAATACTTCCTTCTCACCTTGGTTCTACTTGCCAAAACTCCAAAATAAAAAAAAAATCCTAATTTAAGATTTTATGAATCCCACAACTCTGATAAATTCTTGTACAATAAACCTTAATCCTCCTCATTTCTTTAATGGCAATCTAAAAACCTCTTTCAATGGCCATATCCTTATTTTATAGTTTTAAATTTGGATTATTTATATTTTATCCATTCTTGACCTTATAATTCCTAAATTGACAAAATTATTGATTTATTCCATCTCAACAAATTAAACTTTAATTGAGTGGAGGTTACCCCAAGCTCAACATTCCTTTCAAGTCTTCCAATGGTTTCATGGGGTTCGTTAGAGAAATTTAGGATAATGATTTGTAGAATTAAAAAAAAATATCATATTTTAAGTAAAATTTTAGGTTGATAATAATTAATTAAATCTTTTAATTTAAATAATCTCTAAAAATTCTCCAATAAAATTTAAAATAAAATAATCATAACACTTTTTTATCCTTAAATTTTTCATAATTTGTTGGCATTATTTAGTATTTTAATAATTTTCTTAGTTTTAAAATAATATCTCTTATAATCAATATTGTCTCTTAAACATGCCAAATTTTAAAAAAGTTAATATCAATGGAGTTTTAATAAAATATATTATTTTTAGTAATGTTTTCAAATTGTTTTGATGTCCTATAATAACTTTAATAATTTGTTTCTTTAAAAATATTTAAATAATGTTCTTCTTATAACTATAAACCTCTGTTTTTTATTGATTCAAATCTTAATTTTATGAAATTTGTGTCATATAATTTATTATAATTTAAAACTCTATATTTAATACTTATCTCTCTTAATATGACTATTTAAAGATGTATATTTTTCTCAAAGAATTATAAAATAATTCTAAAATTATCTAAAAATTCAAATACTTTAAAATTACTTATAAAATTTTATTTTATCATAATTAGGGTGCTAAAAACTTTTCTTAGGATTTTTTAATCAACTCTAAAATCATGATTTTTCTTTAATTTAAATACCTAATAAAACAAAATCATATAAATAACTATTTAAATTATTTCTCCTATTTGTGAGATGTTATAAGATATGTTTTTCTCTTACATCACTAGCATTTTATGTAGGGTCTTAATATATGGAGATGATACAATTTAGTTACTCAAATATCTTTATTATACTGTATAGGAGCCTTGATGTGTTAAGTCTCACTATCATTAATACTTTGTGTTAAGTCTTGATATGTGGCTACAACTTTATATAATATTATTTTTAGTCAACAATGTAATGTGTGAGCTTTGATAGGAAAATATAGTATGATATAATGTGATATTGAGTTTTTTCATTATTAATAGTTTGTTGTAAGGCCTTGATGTACTATTATGACATGATAGTATAGATTTTTTGCCAGCCATGAAATGGGAAAAGGTTGATATGATGTCATGATGCAGATAAAACTAGAAAAAACATAGAATTGAAATAAAGTTGAATTCCTTAGCATTGGAAATCAATTATTTGGAAAATAAGAAATAGAAAAATATAAGGTTGTTATGGAAGGAGCACATGTAAAGCAATTAAGAAATATGAGATATATAAACAATATGAAAAGAGATTAAAAATAGAAAAGAAAAGAATATGAAAGGCATTCTAAGAAATGGGTTATACTAATTGGGAAAGAATGGAAGTAGATAGAAAATAAAACAAAAAAAATAAACTTAAATATGGATGGAACTTGTTATGATTTGTAATACATCTATGCAGTTTTATATGTCCTTACATGTTATATATTTTACATATTTACTTGTAAATGACATGTTGTATGCTTTGACAATTTATATATATTGTCTAAATTCCATGTGACTTGTTATAGTTTCTTTCTTTTAAGGACTTTATTGTATTGTCTTTGCATTTCATAATGTTGTTGTAGATAACAATTTATTTATTAAGCTATGTGTAGCTCATCGCCTACTTACATTATAAAGTCTTACACCATGAGATGGGGATTTAAGTTGCAATTAGAGGGGCTTGATAACTCTTTCTATGAGAAGATATAAGATGCTATATTTTTTGGATTGTGATATTTTGATAATTGCTTATTGATGTCATATATTTGGCATGGCCATTTTTTTAGTTGATTTTGGATGTAAAAATATTGTAAATAGTCTTTTGAAAAGTAGAATGTAAATGTAGTTTTAGAATAAATGAGAATATGATGATAAAATGTTTTGCATATGATTTATTTTATGTTCATATATGAAAATAGGAGTGCGAAGAGATGGTTTATAATCTCCTCAAATGCAATAATTTGCTTTGATTTATTGCAATTATTGAATAATTGATGATGATTGGATAATGGAACATACGAGATGAGATAATAATAATGCTAAATGTGCGTGCACTTCTTCTGTGTCTATCTACCCTATTCATATCATTCTATAGTAGGTATTTAACTTACTATGATGCCAATACTATGACATCAGTCTTAGGCCATACACGAGTGTCATAATAAATTAGTACTACTTTATTTACAAACATATCAAATTTTTATTTTCACTCTCTTATGCATTCAATTTACATGTCCATTATAGAATAATGTTAGCTTTTATCCTTAGAGTAAAATGTGTTTAGAATAGAATAAGATAAAAAACTATAATATAGCCAGCTCTCAAGAAAAGATACTAGTATAGAATCAATAATTTGCATGGCTCTTATCAATCATTATAACATTACCAATATTACAACCTTTGTTCATTTCCAAAATATTACATAATGTTTCATTAGTTTACAAACCTTGCCTCAACCTTCTATTCCATTGGTGTTCCATTTTGTATATGCATCACGCTTAAAACATGTTATTCTATGTGGGGTGAGTTACTATCACAGCCTCAATAGACAATAACTAACGGAAGCATTGCATGTTAACCATCACAACAATCGAGTTCACATGCAAGGTCCTTATCATGTGGATTATCAATCACAAACTACACATGAGTAAATGCATAAAAGATAAACACGTGTATGTAAATATTGAATTATTATTCATTATCTAACAGGACTCACTAGCGACCATCTATTCTTTCTCAAATATTTCTCAAATATTTATAATTCACATGATGTATTAGCCAACATATTTTATTTTTCTAGGTATTTTAAAGTTTTTTTATAATTCACATGACATATTAGCCACCATATTTTATTTTTGAGGTATTTTTAAATATTTTATAATTCTCATAAATTAATAGCCATTATATTTTCTTGATGCAATTTTTAGTCTTTTGTTATTCACATAACTCATTAGCCATCAATGTTCCATTTGTCATAGATTTCACAGGTAATTTAATACATCACTTATATACAAGGTATATATAAATCATGTAAAATACTCATTACATGGCATATTGCATTGATCTCATCAAATACTAATCATGTTATATACAATACTCATGCTCACAATAATCAATACAACATATATCTATAATTAAAAGTACATGGAAATTATTACATCAAATGAATGCACATTCAATTTGTGAAAATCGTTTACCATAATACCATAGATTTGTATAATTAATGTTTTTTGTCACCTTCCTTCCCTATAATTATATAGAGCATACATTACTCTTTCATCATATATTTAATAAGAAATATTCTTTATTATGTTTTTTTATTTATTTTCACACCCTTATGATATTTGTCATATTTAATTGTATCGTTTAAGTCCCAATGGATACATCAAATTGAAGTCATCTCTGATCAGACCATTTGTTGATCCTTGAATCTTGTTTACTAAATTGTCTAAAGTGCTTTTGATAGACATTAGACCTATTCAATCATCCAATCCAACACTTTGTCTAATTGCTCCAAGTCTCTATCAGACTATCCACTCCCATGTCAAATTACTCGATTCTCAGCTAATGTTAATTAAATCATTTGACCCATATTCAATAGAGATTAAGAACCATTTTGTTAAGAAGTAATGGAATGTTTAATTCCTTCATTAGATTATTAATTCATCATTAGTCACGAACCCAAGATTCAAGATCTTCTTTGCCAAAATTCTTAAACTATCTCATTCCCTTATTGAACCCTTCAATCTTTTATCAAATTTCAAATCAACCCATCATATCATATGATCGAGACTCAAGTCTTATTCTACATTTTTATCAAACTTTTTGATTCATCAACCAAACTATAAAATAACTATATCAAACTACAAATTTCAAATTTACAAGTCACAATCCTTTTTTATTTTCATTTGGGAGTTCACATAACTCACCAAACATGAAAATGTGTTTTTTGATTCTTATGAAAAAATCTATTTAATGCATTATGAAAAATCTTTGTTAGATTTCTTAGAGATCAAAGTACAATTTGTAGACAAAACTCACTTTTCTTTTTAAGCAAGATCCCTTGCACATTCTTTTTTGATTGAACTCCTTTCATCGAACATCACAGATTCCTCCTTTTGTAAGCTTTCCTTTCTCCCACCTACCTTAAGGATCTCAAGCTTATATTTTTACTCCTTAGCTAAACATGATATAATTTAAAGTATTATAATATATTTTTAATCAAAATTTTATAGTGCTTTGTATTGTTAACTTTTTTCATTCCAAAAAACTTCTTAATTTTGTCATACCAATTTTAGTATGAGCTACACATTAAGTTCTATGTTTTTATATCAACTTCTTAACATTTCAACGTCATTTGGTATGCATAACAATTCTCTTCATAAAATTATGTTATATTCTTGATATGCTTAACATTTCACTTTCAGTGAATTTATTATCACTAGATTCCTCATAATCTATTATATTAAAAATTGGTTTCACCTCCTTCTCTAGAAGTCATTATTGTATAACAATCAATATGACCTTTTTATAAAATCTCTTTGTGGGCTTTTTTATATTTTTATTAGTTTAAAGTCATAAATATAATGATATTCAATTCAAGTATATTTCAAATTTATATAAAAGCTTATGAAATGTTACATTCATTTATCCCTTCATTGAGCTATTTGAGGATTTACATGTACTTTTTGCTCATGTGCTTTAACTCATCCTTTATAATAATGATCACCAAATCTACTTATCTAATAATTACCCAAAAAGCACACTAAGTAAACACTTTAAATTATGAAGAGAAAAATACTTAAAAAGTTTGTTATTATCAGAACTATAAATGAATCATATTGGGCTCATATGACTAACAATAATAGAATTATCAATACGCCATGTTATATGTTGTTGTTTACTTTGAACATGTCTAGTTGATTTGAAGTAGGTGTAATTATAGTTTATGCTTTGTGATTGTTGTGTTACTTAGATAAGATAATAAGTAGCATGTTGTGAAATATTGATTGTTTGTATTTCTTTATGTAAATGACACTAGTGGGGCAAGTTTGACATCACACATAATGATTATTCTTTTATGGCATTTGTTATTCATGTGTGACTCATTATACATGTTATTATTGTATCCTTATTAGCAACTATGTAATAGATCATATATAAGCGTTATTGAATGTTAGTTTTTATAATTGGTATTACCCTTTTGTATATATAATTGGGAAGTTATGTCAAAAAGTTCTATGTCAAAATAGTGATAGACTTCTAATTTTAAGCAATCATGATATATTGATAGAATGGTTATATAATATATGAGTTATAGTGAATGGATAATCAGATATCAAACCTAGTTATAACTATGTATGTATTACATTCATACTCTAAAATATTTATTTATGCTTATTATGTTGATAAAATTATAAGCATAGTTATGGATTTTATTGCTTATTCGATAAGTTTGATTTTTGTGTGTTAGTGATATTGATATGCATATCTTGTATGAATATTTTTGTTATTGAAAATTAAATAAGTTTACATAATTTATTTATTTATTTAATTATAAGTATCATTTAAACATTTGATACATGTTATTTTTCTCACTTATAGATACAATGCATATATAAGATGCATAATACCATATCATAACATATGTCATTTGTTTTATTACATTATTTGTTGTGAAACATGAATTTATAACGAGAAAAAATTTGTTAATGCAAATTTTAGCTACTCTTAGTATTTTTTATTGTATATTTATGTCTTGGCGCTATGTCGTTTATGCTATATTAGGAAATTTTATTTATTTATTTGTTTTGTTAACTCAAATATTATTTTATATATTTAATTAGATTAGTTTGTGTAATTAGTAGGTCTTCATCACAAATGCACATGTATTGCACCATCTCTTTGAATAAGAATTTAAGTGTTTTATTTATTGTTTAATTAATTATCTTGTTATTCTTATGATTTGTATTATATCAAATATGTTGTTGTTTTGGATTTGAATATGGTAACACATATTTTATGCTGTGATTAAACAAAGATCGTTTTATTTTTATTTTCATTTTCTTAATTCTCAATTTATGTTTTGAGAGTTGAGATTTAATTCTTTAATTTCATCCAAATTTTATTTTGAAAATAAAAATAAAATTTTATTCGAAATTATTTAGGCCTAAAGAAGATTAGAAAAAGCTTTCTCATGAAAATGGTTTAGAATTGTAATTACGAGACTAAAGAGAATTTTTCAAAAAGCTTTTATCAAAAGTAAAAACTTTTTTTTTTAAAATTTGTTACGAAGTAAAAAAAAAATATTAAATCACCAAAATGAACCTCTTTTAGGAATAAACTTAAAAAACATGTTGTTCCAGATCTTTCTTTTCGTCTCCGTTCTCGTGTTTGTCTGCTTGTTCACCTTCTTCCGCTCTCTTTCTCTTCTCTTTTCCATGCATCTAATCAATCGGAAGAGAAATTCCTCATGTCTGGATACAGTGGTATACATTCAGGAATTCGTAACAGAGCGCAATGGTTTGCCTCTCAAAATCCATTACTCTACCTAGTACAGTCAGAACTGAAAAGAACACGAAGGCCGATTTTCCTCCTCTCTACCTACGTTCACTAAACTCATCCAATCTCACTATAAAGAGAAAGGAGGCATCGTCGTTCAGGAAGGCCGTTTTATATTTGTCTGATAGGCCACAGCCGAAGGTTTTTGTGTTCGACATGAGGACATGCGGAGGTAGAGAGGGTGAGAAAGACAATGGCTGCATTGGTGATCGGATTTGGGCTCTCTGTGGTTTTGGGTTTTGGATTCAGGGATTCAGATGCTTCCCTTGGCTAGCATTCAATTTTCACATGGCTCATTCGCTAAATTTAAGACCTTCAACGCTGCAAATGGTTCAGAACGTTGGGAATTTACCTATGGTTGCCAAGCCCCTTTTTGGGATTCTCTCTGATGCTTTTTATATTGGTGGAGCTCACCGGATTCCTTACATCTCTATTGGTGGTAGGGTTCTTTTCTTTGCTATTCTGCTTTTGGATTGCTGATTCTTCACTCTTGCAGTGCTTTTAAAGTTGGGATGTTGCTTTTCACACTGTTTTTGAAGCAATGTCTTCGTATTTTTTTAGTGTTTGGCTTCATTGAATTATACAGTAGGGTCATTCTTGTATAATAAAAAAATTGGATTTCTTGGTCTGCCATAAAAAAGACATGTCAACTTGCCAATAACACATACTTTGTTGGTTCCCTATACTTCATAGATGATGGAAGTTTGCTAAAGAAATAGTTTTGGAATAAGTTCATTGTTGGAAGACTTGTGAGATTGAGAAATAGAACACATGATCATAATTAGCAAGAAAGGAATTTTTGGTATATATTAAAGCATGGCTAAAGTAGTTTTTTATATTTTAAACTAGTAATTTTCGTTTGATGATAATTATGTGCTTTATAAATATATTCTTTTGGTAGGTTATATATATTTATCTTCAAAATTATATATATATATATATATATATATATATATATATATATATATATATATATATATATATATATATGTATGTATATCAAGTCTCGTAGATCTTAAGCGAGATTAAGAATAACTAAGTGATCAAGATTGAGGAGTACAAACCTAGTATTTAGTGCCTATCAATGAGAGCTATCAAATTGGGATGAAAGATAGGGTAAAGTTAGTTGCAGAGATCAAGATGTAGAAGGAAAGGAAGGACATTATGGGATTGCTTTGACTTACTAGCACACGACAAAGGACTTAAAGGAATGGGTAGTATCTTGACCCCCTTTCATGATGTAGTTGCTTATCCTTCACTTAAGAACTCTTAGGTGGAAGAGATGTGAAATTTTTTGACATCAAGAATTTGAGATTATATCGTGTGACGTTAGAAGGTCTCATGCATTAAAAAAGAGTGATAAGAGGTAAAGTAGTAGAGAGTGGCAAAATCATATGAGTATGATATATATGCATACAATGTTTTGGAATAATTGAATTGTTAGAATAGATTGATAAGATTGATAAATAAATTGAGCAAAAACAAAAATTTGGTACACTTCAAAGCATGGTTAAAGTATTTTTTTTTTTAATTTAAACTAATAATTTATATCTAATAGTAATTATTTGCTTTATAAATATGTGTTTTTGTTAGGTTATAAGCATACTTATTTGAGAATAAATATAAGTTTAACTTATTAAAAAAACATATTTATACAGCACATTATTAATATTAGATACAAATTACTAGTTTAAATTACAAAAACATTACTCCAATGATGCTTTGATGTGTACCAAAAATTCTTTTCTTTCTAATTATAATCATACAAATTGTTTCTTAATCTCATCAGTCTATTCTAACACTTTAATTATTCCTATATATATATATATATATATATATATATATATATATATATATATATATATCTTTGATATCTTAATTTAAGAAAATATTGAGGATTATTTTATGATTTTTCACTTAAAATATGTCGTGTTAACAATTTTTTGTTCCTATCAACTAGGTTATAAAAGTAAACTTATGTACCTAACAAAGTCATGGTATTTGATCTTTGAAACTAGTTGGATTACTAGAAATTTATGATCAAATCATCTGATTTGATTCATATGTGAAACAGAGTGAGAAATACACTTTTGTTTTAACCAATGTTAATATTTTAAGAATAACTTCTAATTTTGTGATCAAATTTAGTAATGTTTGATTGGGAAGTTAAGAGAAAGCACTACAATTCTTTAGTTGTCAACTCCACCTAGATTGTAGATCTAGGAGAAATAGTGCATTCAAAAGACAATTCCTAAACTTCTTGCATCTACATTTAAATTCGAATCTTAGTTAAATTTGAATTCAGCATTAAGTTCATCTCTTAGTTTATTAGTTCTTGTGTTAATCTATCAGAGTATTTAACTTGTGAGGGTACTCTATTTAAAAGATTATTAGGCTTGCAATTATTTGTAAACTTGATTTAATATTTTACCTCTTTAATTGCTCTCATAGCACTGCCTTCAACGATAAAATTTGCCTTTTTCATCAATGGATTTTTTTGAGGGTCTCTTGTGTGGATTAATGTCGAGGTACCCTTGCATAGATGCATGGTGGGATTATCTTTGATTTATCACCACCACCTTGTTCATTTTGTCTCCATATTGGCATTCCTTCACTTCAAGGTCCTTCATCAACCATCCTCAAGTAAAGCTTTGTATACACCATCAATATATGAAATTGTTAGAAACTGAAAGGAATACCTATAACTAATTGAGTGGTGTCATTAAGGAAATGTAAGGATGAAATGACATACGAACTAGATTTGGTTGAAATCAAACATACTATGCCTAATTTTGACGTACATAATGTCAGGTTGAATGTACAATATATGGTTGTTGAATTTGAAATTTTATTTGTTGCTCTCACACCCCTTTTACTGCCTATTGATGCACAAAATTATCTGTCTATAAAAACATAAATAAAAGAAATGTATGCCTTAGTCATATTGGTCAAGCCGAAGAGAAGTGATGCAATGGTAACAACTGTGATGTCCCCCTCACCAAGGCTTGGAAATAAGATAGCGATTTGATTTGTATTGATATTGGCACACTATATAAGGTTGCCTCATGAGGATTTCCTTTGTGAGATTTATGAATCAAGGTGAATGCTGCTTATGTTTAGTTTGTGGAAGATGTAGATAGAGACAATACTCATGTTCTTCCCTTAGGAGGCTTGATAAGAAATTTTCTTGCTGTGGTTGGATCTATTTCAGTTTGAACTCAATCTTTGACTTGCAATTTGCTGATGGTATTTATGGTTTTGTAGTGAATTTTAGAATAAAAGAAGTGCTTCTACTTCTTTTTTTCTAGTGGTTTTGCCCACAGAAGCAAAGCAAATGGGATTAAAACAAAGATGAGGTTGATGTAAATATTTTTAGAGTTAAATGTATTTTAACTAAAATCTATGGTGATGGTGTTAGTGATTTTCTAGTAGAGGTGATAATGTTGTAATTTGTTTTATTGGTCATAAAGTAATCAATTGGAGTAAGTTCTCTATTTTTTTTTGTTTACCATTACACCAATAGATTCAAATCTGTTTTATATTTTGTTAACAAACATGTAAGTAATTATTGCATTCTCCACTTATGTACATGGCCATTTCTTAATGATGGAAGCACAATTGATCTAAACTTGAGCGTTGTGATGTAGATTCTAGCGATGCCTATTAATAGATGCTTGTTCATTTTTTTTAAAAGTAATGTTTATAAGTTTAGGAATGACCTATAACTTTTAAATATGGACAGTTCATCATTTTGTCCCTTCATTGAAATGTCTTCTAAGATTCGTTCCTTCTTCAATGCATCCACATCAATTGCACTTTACCTTGGTGGTCTTATGCATCGCATGTCATAAATGGGTTATCCCCAAGTTATATTAAGGTGATCAAATTTAATGCATTGTATGATGATACTAATGGCAAATTCATATGGCAATAATGAGAGCAATTAGTTTTGTACAATATGAATTATTGATTTATGAAATGCAAACATTCTTCTAAGAATAACATTGCTAAAATGAGAATATCAAGGTACAACATAGTGGCCTTTAAGTGATCGGTATAGCTAATCCCATGTATTGTTAAAAGTTTTATTATTTTTGCCTAAAGATATTAGAATTTCACAAAAATCTGACTTCCAATATAGATGTAGTTCTGTTTGGATAAAAAGAAGTGTCTTTAGAATCCTCCATAATTAAGGTTAAAATCTAATAGTTCAATAAAATCTAAAATCTCAAATTCTCATAAATGAGATGATTCGTATCTCACCCAATATCCGCTATGGAGTAACATAATGATGTTAAGGATTGAGTTGGACCAGATTGGCACAGTAAATTCTTCATAAAAAAGGATTAAGAAACTTTCTTTATTTTCACAAGAAACTAAAGTAGATTGATCAAAACTATAACATAAAGAAATATGTGCAAAATGTCAACAAAACTATATCTTTATTGGAGAAAACCCTTACCAATCATCAATAATATAAGAATCTATGCATCTTGGTGGAAAACATCCTTGTGCTTTCAAGCTCTTAAGCCCTAATCTTAGATTAAAACTTCATTTCCTACAGCACTCAGAATATCTTTCAAGATTCTCATAAATTTTGGCTATCAAGATATCTCAATGTTAAGAATAATCACAAATCAGATTAGATGAGCAGCCCATCCCTTCATGGTTAACTATTATAGCATGTGGGACCTTATAATAAGTTTGAAAAGTTTACAAATCTCTAAAAGAAATCTAGCCTTCTCAAATCCAATCCAATGTGCTTTAATTAAATCCAAATTTGTCCTTAAAATAAACTCCAAATTCGTGTATTAAATCTCCAACAAACTCCAAAATTGTTCCAACAAACTCCAAAATTGTTGCTTTCAAGCTCTTATCTATTTTGAATTAATCAAACTGTTTGATTGTAAGATTGGTTCATTTAAATTGATTCAATGCTCTTTAATGGCCTCTATTTTTGGCCTGAACATTTTACTTAGACATTATAATTTGATGATTTTAATTTATTGGAAAGCTAAACTGATGTGTTACAACTTTCTAATTCAATGATTTGATGAATTCAAATAAATCAAGGCATAAAATTGCCCATAAGTTACTAGTTTCTTTTGAGTCTCATCAAGATTCTTTTGCACATTTCCATCACCAACCAAGTTTAATCCTCTGATCCCATGCTCTTTCTTTAAAAGAAACGACTTTCTCTCCTATGAATTGCCATGCTCATAATTAAGAAAGTTGAAGTGTCCCTAGCACTTTTGTCGTTTCCTTTAGCATTCACCTTCTTCTAGTGTTTTGCTCTATCCACTCGTGAAGTTGATCATAATTAACCTCCTCTCAAGATGGCAACCCCAAGTGGATAGCTTTTGCTTGTTGTTGTTGTTTGTGCTTCAGAGCCCTCCTTGTTGGTAAGCTATGCAATTCCTTCACCTTGCAAAAAAAATCAATACAGATTTGCTCAATCTTGGTAGGTTGAGTATCTCAATCTCCATTGAGTGGATACATCCTCCCTTTCAATGTCTTTGCATTTGTGTTGTCCCCACATTTAAATTTTGTCTCGACTCATGAGTACTGTCTAGCATATGTCACTTTGTAAACATTAGGTGGTACCTTGTTGCATATCACCATCAATGAACTTTTGAGTAATGATAAACCTAAGTTGTACTACTCTATCTTAGCCTTTGCCTAGTCACACAGATCTTTCCCAACATATATAGATGTGGATGTGGTTATAAGGTTTCCAAACCAAGCCTCTCCTACAAGCTTGCAAAATACAAATTTTCTTTGACATTCACTGTCAAAGTTGGCCCTTGAATTTGAAGAAAAAATGACTCTTAGCTTGAGTGAAGACCTATAATAGTCCTTTTGTTATAGTAGCCGTCCTATTTTTTCTTATGCCTCTTGCTTTTGCCATCAATACCATGTTAATATCACTCATTCACAACCCAAAACCATATCTCTTGCCTTAACAATAGTACACTTCTTTCTATCATCAACATTCTTCTTGTCCCTTAGTTCTCTGCTTTCTCTATTGAAACGTACAAGCTTCATGATGGCATAATATGGAAGTTAACTTGGAAAGGAAACCAAAAATATCTACCCTTGAAGAATCCTTGCTATTTTTCTTGAAGCTACCACTCTTTGGCTTTCCATCATGTTGAAGGTTCTTTTTAATGACCATCACAGAACTATTGGCATAACCAATGCTTGTGAATGGAAAAAGTGAAAGCCATGTGACAATATATGAAGGCAAACCCACTAAATATTGGTCATGACTCCTTTCTTTCAAGGATTTTTGCAAAGCGTGGTTGTTTTCTCTTGAACTTTGTGGTTTAATATTGCACCGATTGCTTTTTTTGTTTTTGGAGTTCACATACCTTTTTCTCCATTTAGTTTCTCATGTTCCAAGGCATAAAGCTTTTCCTTGAGAGTTTTTAAAATTTATTTCAATTATAACAACTGAAAACTTTATTCTATTTCGTCATGTTAAGGCATGATGGGTAAATTTTAATCTAACAAATGAAATTTTATTAAAATTTTTATGCTTATATAGAGAGAAATACATCTTTGTTATTCTAGGGTAACATCAAACTTCTTTGCATCAGCCTCCTCTTTAGAAGCTGGAGTATTAATCTTAGCCTTTACCTTAAAAGGCTAAGTGGTACCATTTCCTCATAGAGTTGCAACATAATGGTGGTCCTAATCATTAATTTAAGTCTCTCTCTTTTATCCTTACTCAATTCACCTATTTCCAACCTTCTCCAGGTGGACTAACTCTGTTTGTTAGTGATATTTGGTTAGAACCATCAATGGTTTATTTTTTATTCATAAAATTGATGAAATATCTGCACCTATAAGAAAAGTTACATGAGATTCCAAAGGTCAATCCCTACTTCTTGGTTGTATTTTAATGGTCAATCCCTACTAACTAGTTTTCACACATACGGAAGAATTTACGAAATAAACAAAACTTTCTATCTCCTGTATTCTTTGATAACAAAAACCACATCTCTATACTATCGCCAACTTTGGATGGACAACATTGTTAAGAATCGAGGTGGGTTGGATTGACAGAGTGAAGGTGAAAAAAAATAACAAATAGATCAAACCATCGCACAAAAAAAACAAATAGAGAATATCTTTATTAGAGAAAAATCTTCACTAATTCTCAAGAATACAAAAGTTCAGACTAACACATATTTTAATGATAAACTTAGCTGCCCCTTCAAGTTCCCAAGAACAAGACCTATAATAGAATTTTGGCTCCTACAATTGTCTCAAAATCTTCTCCTCTATTCGCCTTATAATGATTCTCAGAATCTTTTAAAAAAAAAACAAATGTTGAACCTATCTATTTGGGTCTCTCATTTATAACTTAAATGTTTTAGTTACAAATTTGAAAAAGGTACAATTCTTCTAAAAAAAGAGCAACATTTTCAAATCTAAAATTATCGCCTTCGAGTAGATTTGAATTTTTTCACAAAATCGACCCTCAAAATTGTGTATTGAATCTCCAAAAAATTCTGAATTGGTAGCATTCAAAATTAGAAATCAAGTTGTTTGATTTGATTCAATGCTCTAGGAAATCCTACATATTTTGCACATAACTTTTTCATCTTGATTTCAAAATTTGATGATTTTTTATGCATTAGAAAGATAAGAAGATGTTCTACAAGTCTCCAGTTCAATCCTTGAATGAATTTCTCTGGAATCCACAAAGTTCTGTACGTCTTTTCATTGTTCATCCGATCATAACTCCTTATCAAAAACCGAATAATAAAACAATATCCAATGTTAATGTAGTAAAGCATTAGCTTTTATATTCAATGGTAGTATGTTCAGACGGTCCTCACCTAAGAAATTAGCATCAACTTGTCCCAGAATCTTTAATAACGAACATCTTCCATCACAAACTACCTTTGAATTCTAGACTCTGTGTTCATCCCCTTCAGAAGCTCCCTTATCATAAAGCCTGGTATTTTATTATAATAGTATTAAAAAACTAAGGAAAAAAAGCTTCATAGTTTCTTCAAAAAAATGTATTCTTTTTATCAAGGATTTTCTTCCTCTATTTAGGAAATCTCCAGTAACTTCATCAAGATAACCTTAAGAATGACTTCAACATGCTCTCACCTGGCCAACTAGTTCAGTTTTTGAATGATTGATTACTGCAACTGGTCCTGTGTTTTTCAATGGAATATTTAGATTGACTTGAGCAGAAAAATGCATTTCTACGACGAGTGAAATCAAACCTGTAGATTTGTGGTGTTTGATAAACATTTACTCTCTGCCCCTTGTAGCCTTCTTGCAGGCTTTTTCATGGGGAATTCTGGCGTTGATCACAACTGATGCAGGAACATTTCCCACTCAAATGGTTTGTATCTTGTTCAGCAATCTTGGTGCATCTGTTACCGAAGTAGCAAGCGATGCTCTCGTCGTGGAGTTTAGCAAAACACGAAAGGCAGTCGAACTCCAATCCTTTACCTACGCTTATTTGGCAGTTGGAGCACTCCTTGGTAACTTGTTTGGTGGTTTCTTCCTCCTAAAATTTGCCAAACCAAAATTCATGTTCTTCATCTTTGCCTTCCTACTTACCATCCAATTAGCCCTTTCCATCACCACAAAAGAAACCTCTCTTCACCCTGCCCATGACTCGATTCGTCTTCCAGCTCGGAAATCCCTGAAGGAAAGCCTCGGTGAACAATTCGCCCATCTCGTAACTGCAATTCGTCAGACGAGAATTCTTCACCCTCTTCTATGGATCATTGCATCCAACATGGTTGTTCCTCTTCTTTCGGGGTCCATCTTTTGTTTCCAGACTCAATGCTTGGTGCTCGACCCCTTCGTGATAGGCCTGTCCAAGGTGGTTGGTCAGCTGATCGTTTTGCTCAACACCGCGTTATACAATCGATATTTGAAGGCCATTCCCATGAGGAGACTCATATTTGGTGTGCAGCTTTTCTATGCTCTCTCCTTTCTCTCCGATCTGATTTTGGTGAAACAGCTCAATGTGGCAATGGGAATACCGAACGATGTTTATGTGTTGTGCATATCTTCTTTATCCGAAGCCATAGCTCAGTTTAAGACTTTGCCATTCACCATTCTCTTCTCGAGGCTTTGCCCATCGGGTTGCGAAGGCTCTCTGTTTGCCTTCCTTGCTTCAGCTTTGTGCTTGTCATCCATCCTAAGTGGTGTGCTTGGAGTTGGCCTGGCTTCTTACCTCGGAGTATCGCCGGAAAACTATTCGAGCTTGCCTGTGGGAATAGTGATACAGATTCTGGCAGCATTGCTTCCTTTGGGGTGGATCTCTTATGTGCCTTCTGTGAGGAATTTGGAGATTAAGATGGGCTAAATGATTCCTGCATCAGGATGATCAGAAAGAGTGGCTTTTTTGGGATCCTTTGAGCTCTGTTTTGTGGGAGCTGGTAGAGATATGGTTACTACTAATTCAATGTTAATGGAGGAATCCTTTTGGTTCTCAGATTGTATATAATATTTATTAAAACCTACCTGTTTGGTACAAGTGCTTCAGTTTAATTTGGTATCTTTTCTATTCATTTCAAGACCTGGTTTTGTGTTTGCCAAACAGCTTCTTGTTTCAGAGAAGCGGAGAGAAGAAGATGGTATTTAAGAAAAGTGTACAAGTAAAAAGGGTTTCTTTTTTGTACGGCATATTTGTCATGCTGAGTTAACAATTATAGTATAAAGAAGGTAAAATTTTATGTGAGTTGCTTGTGGATTTACTTAAATAGGAAAAATGTAAGTAATCATCAATTGTCAATACCTATCTTTCATAAGACATTTTTTTAGAAAGGGAATGATGATGTGACAATTTTAAACGTATCAATTTCTTACACTTTTAATCCTGATTTAAAAAAATCAAAAATCAAAATATCAAACAAGTATAATTAATATTCATAATAAATATCAAAATTATAACAAATACAATAGAATAGAATAAGATTTATTATCACACATCAACTATGAATATATTAACATATTATTAGTATAGATACAATATGTATATGACTAATATCTGAAACAAGATATCAAATATGTATTATTTATTAAGTATGATTATCATCCATTTTATCACAATCCCTTCTTTATGTGATGTAAAAACTTGCCTTGTAATATAGCCAGTAGATCAGACTCCAAAATGAGCTTAGTAAGTAAATAAATAAGACATTATATAATAATAATGGTACATGATAATACTAGAACAAACCAATATATCATGAACAATATAACAAAAAAAAAATACAATAATATGAATAAATAAAGCCATAAAAGACCCAATATTGCTTATTTTTTAATTTTTCATTTTCTTATTAAGGTAATGTTTTTGTAAAATAATTTACCATTTAAAACCATGCTTCTTATGTGAATATTATCTATTTTATCAAGTCTGTCACATTCATAACCCTAACTTCCACCTATAAGCATTAATATAAAATGTAATCAACACAAATCTAATGAAAGTATGAATTTGAAAATCACACTTGTCTCTTTGCACAAAGTACTACAAACAAATGTACAACATATAGATATGGTTGGTGACAAATAATTGTCACCTTATACAGAGTATTAGTAATAAAACTAATGAGATCATATTATGTGTGTGTGTCATCATATCATATTATTGTATGATATATAATCAATAATCATTCTCTTACACAAAAGTACCAAAGATACTAACACCAATGATATCAAACATTCATCATTAGCTTTGGGATAATGTCTTATGAAAACCCAATTTAACGTATTGTCATTTTTCATATATTCCATGACAAATATCATGCCATAATAGCATAATATATTACCAAATTTCTTTATATTTTTCATTCCAAAAATTTTATCAAATGTCATTCTATGTTCTTATATAAATATGTGCGTGTATTGATTGTGCCAACTATATGAAAGCTAATGCACATTAGAGTAATTAAAAAATAATGAAATAGTGCATTATATACCATGACAAGATCTCAAAATATTAAATATGCTAAAGTTAATCTATTAACAATATACATACATTACAATTATCATATTCATCTACTTGATTTCAATAAGAATGATCCTTTTCTAGCTTGTTTCTTTTCTCAATTTTCTATACAATAAATTTATGTAATTTTATTACAATATATTTATTTTTTCCTATCTCTAACACACTTATTCAATTTCTTAAATCTGCAAAAATTCAAAAAATTCAAAAACTCCTTTGCTTAAATGCATTGCATGCCCAAATAGACATTGTATATCCAAACACAGTACATAGTATATAGAACTGATTATACATCACTTCTTTTTGAGCACGTGTACCATTCGTTGACTTGTACAATATATCTAGCTTGACATACTTTCATCACTCTAATTTATCATACATAAATCATAAGATGAACAAGAGAACAACATTCCATCCTCTATTTTCTCTAAAATTCAACATTTTTAATGCAATATAAAGCTTAATTAATGCTTCAAGAAATTAATACAAATTAAGGCCATCACCAGTGCATAGAATGTCAAAGATTTACCAACAAATCCTTAAACTTTTCATCCTTGCTTCCTTTACATTTTCTCCTTTGTTGCATTACATCCTTAATTTTTTTATTCAAGCTATACACTATGGCTCCTACTCCTTTCTCTTACTACTCTTAAGCTTTCATCTAATAGCCAATTCTCTTCCCTTCCTTTTCCTTCTCTCTTGCAACTGGCAACTTCTCCCTTTTCTTTCCTTTCTCCAACTTTCCACAACTAGTAACACCCTTCCTCTAATTCTTTTTTTTCCTTCTTCTCTCTTACTTGTTTATTACATCACCTCAATTTCCTAATTTATCCATTAATAATCTTAAGAAGTTGTGGAATTCTCAATTTTCCTTTGGTATAATATCAATTTAAAATAATAAATTCAATTTAAAAATTCATCCTCAATTTTATTTCCAAATAACATTTATTGCTTTAAAAGCCATGATACATAAGTATACCTTTTAAAACTTTTTCAATGTTTGTAAAACCCTTTTTCTTTTAAAACAACAAAATAAAATCATATTTTTAAAAACAAAATTCACAATGAAAATAAAAATGATAATATATTAAGTTTAATCAAAATCTTAACTAAATTTTGTAACAGAATAAAATAACAAAACTTAAAATAAATTAGATGACTCAATAGCTTAATCCAATGATAGTAAACCTATTACATAATCACTAGAGACTAATAAAGAAGATATCCAAAGCTATGTCATCCTCTCCCTCAATTTGTTTTCTAGATCCCCATGATGTGCATCGTTTTCACCTATAATCATTATGCCAAAGAAATGACCGAACCAACTGATACTAACTTAGTGGATAAAAATCATATAATATACATATAAAATATTAAAGTTTTTAACTAATCTAGATGTTGGGTTAACTTTCATATCATAACATGTACATAGTAACAAAATTGATCAAAAAGAATGCATAACAATGAAGTGATTTCACTAATACCAATTTTAAGACAATAATATTACTTTGCTTGTTTAACTTTTTCATCGATTTATTTATTCGTGATCAAATGTTCCTCGACTCATTCACTTTTTCGTAATACCTTATTATATCCACCGTCTGATTGCATCATTTCGCGATCACACAGTCCTTGTTTATTCTGTGCATCGGATCTAAATCCAGTCGTTCGATCATATTTTAAATCTAATGGCTCAGATTAATTTCATATTTCTAAACAACGCCAGTTTATTGTCATTCATTCGATCAAGTAGTTTTAACGATCGAACAGTCACAGATTGTTTCAATAAAAAGGATCATGTGCAGCTGCTATTTTAGCCATTATTTTAAACCGTTGGTGATCTTTTAATTATTAATTTTCTAATTAAAATATTGCGAAAGCTATGAAATTTGTAAGAGCTAAATTGGATATTTTGTAAGTATTTTTAGCTATTAGAATATATCTATAAATAAGAGAATTTTTGTACAAAATTAAATGAAGAATTTTTATGAAATCTAAAAAAAATTCAAGCAAAAATATTTAAGCTATTAGAAGCCCATTCCCATTTTGTCGCTTTCATATGCTGTTGTGTTATTTATTTGTCAAACTCCTAAAATCCTGTTTCGTCACAAATTAGCTAAGTAATCAATTTCTTTAGTTTTAATTTAATTCATTAAAATACTTGTGCTTCTTTATTCATTTCATTAAGCATAAAATTTTGCTAGTATTAGTTTCGATTTTATGTGACCAAATTTTTTTTTATTATCATTTGTTGTAAGGTCATTGTAGCCTATCTTATTGATTTTAATGCAAGGTTGTAGTAGCTTATTTTAGTTGTTTTTTTGTTGTGAGTATTTAGCATACCCATCTTTTAGTAAAAGACTTATATTGTATTTGTTTTTGGCTCTTTTAGTTGATCGTAGACGTAGGCTTGTTTTAGAAGTTAAACCACCTAAAAATCAATTGTGAATATTTTAATTATTATTAATTTTTCTATTACATAACTTTTATAAAAATTAATATGTTTTAAAATAAAATAAAAATTTATAAAAAATTTCTTTTATATATTTGCTAAATCTTATTAAAATTTTACTTCAAATATTTTTTTCAAATATTTTTATAAGAAACTAAAATTGTTATTCATAACAATTAGTCGCGCCCCGCATCCTACTAAATCACACTTCAATTTATTGGTAATTATATGAATAAGCTTACATTTATTTTCTTCACTTCAAGCTAACCTAATTTCCTTTAACCCACCTTACCTAAATTGTGTATCACTTGTAAGGGAGAGATCTACAAATTTTAGCATAACAAGAGTGCAATCAAATCTATATAAACTTGATTTATATTTTTGAGTTTTTCTTGAAATTTGTTATCTATGTCTTTAATTTGCCACTTGTTTGCTGCTACATATATTTTGCATACATTGGCATCATTTAATCATCTTTGCATAGTCTTGCTGACTTTTTGCAACGTTAAACCTCAATTAAATTTAGCTAATTCTTGCTATCCTCAACTTCATTTTGGCATGGCTAAAATTATATATATATATATAATTCATTTTCATTTACAATGCATCACTTATTGCTTGAAGTTAAATTTAGCAACTCTTTAAATTAATTTATGATCATTATGCATGAAAACTTAAATTAATTATCATGATTTAAATATAAAACAAAATGGAGTAATTTTATATTTTAAATGATAAATTATATAATTTTAAAAATTAAACAATTAATATAATTAATATATTAACAAAATTAGTTCATGATTTACATAAGGATATAAAAAGCTTTAATATTGATAATCAAAATGTACAAAGAATTCTTGCACAAAATTATAAATATCAATTTGAATGACATATTTATAATAAATCTAGACCACCAAAAATAATAAAAATTAGATGAATTAAATAAAAGAATAGAGATGTTAGTTTTAAGATCCAACTCAGAGTTAACTTAAATATTCTTACTTTTGTGAATGTCATGACCCAACTCAATTTTTAGAGTGAATTATTCGATTATAAGATTTCTTTGAATGATATAAATTTTAAACAATACAGACATTAGTTTTGTAAAAATAAAATTTAGTAGGTCTAACCAAAGTTTTTAAAGATAATATATAGTTTTAAGAACATATATTATGTAGAAAATTAATCACTTGAATGAAATAAAAAATATCTTAATGATGGAGTATCATAGTGTTTATGATGATAAGCTTCATATAAGACTTCATAGATTAAGGCAAGGTAACTCAACAGTTACAAAAATATCATAATAGATTTAATGACCCAATGCATATGACTAAATGTTATGAAAAAAATTAGCAATTGGATAACAAATCTATAAGAGATCCTAAGATAGAAATTAGAAATAATGTAACCTCTCATGACCCACAAACTCGAAGAGATGCCGTCTCCTTAGGTCTATATTTTGAAAGACAAAAGGAGACCTATTCCTTTATTAAACAAGTCTATATTTCAAGAGCGTATATTAAATACACCTAAGTCTATTGCTAGACCTAGAATGTCACCTTTTATATTTGACTCAAAAATGTTTAGGAATATTTTTGCTAGTATTCCTTAAGAAAGAGAAGAAAAATGTTATACATGAAAAGTTAGGTCCTAAAATGGATAATTGTAAAATGCTATTGTGTACTAATGAAGACGAATAACAAAGAGATACAAATGTGTACGTTAAAGTAGATACAATTATTATAAATGATAAAGAAAAAAGTAGATTATAAATATAATAATATCACTGCATGTCTATCTATATTTTAAGATAAAATTGTGCTTAAGATTAAAACAATAAAGATTTTTAAGAATGATACAAACCTTATTAATGAGAAGCTTAATTATGAAGAAAAAGATAGATTCATAGATGTCATTAGATATTTATCTATATCCCAATATGAGATAGAAGATTGGGTACATAAAAATGTTATTAATGCTTCTATAACTTGTCAAAATAAGAGATTGTTATAAGTTATTATTAATGGTGATGCCATAAATGTAATATATACATGTTTTAATAAAAATAAATTTAGAAATTGAACCTCATCCCTGGTTTTTCCAAGTTAATTGAGTTAATCACACTTTATTTTCAATTACAAATCAATTTTTAGTTTCAATAAAGATAAGTAAATATGAAGGTAAAGCATGATATAATATTTTTACAATAAATATACCTTATATTTTATTAGGTAGGCCATAGTTATATGACCTAAGAGAGGTTAATTCTGACGCACATGTTTGAAAATTTGAAGGTCAAAATATATGATTCTTCCTCATGAAGTCTTTTAAATAGGTTATTTCTATGAAACCATCTTTTAAACTAAACAAAATAGTTATTAATGAAAGGAAGGTATTGCTCATTACTTCATTTTTCTATTGCAAATTTTGTAGTACTTTCCTTTCAAGTTAAGGATGGCATTAGAATCATATCTTATAAGGTAGATAAGATAGAATTTAATAGTTTAAAAAGAGAAATTTTTGCAATACTTGTAACTAATAAAACTTTCTATCAAATTATGTCTCATGAGTTTTATACCCATCATAAAGTTATCTAATATTTCAAAACAATTATATGATATAATTCAAATTTTAAGGTATTAAAGATATTATTACTTCATTGGAAGTTTATCCTTAATACACAATACATTAAAGTTTATAAATGTCTAAAGAAAAATTATCCATACACATGCAAAAATGGGTAAACATTTTACAAACCTTTTTCTTTGTTTTCAAATATAAGCCAAGAACTCAAAACAAACTTGTAAATATGCTATCTTCAATTACTTTGATTATTTCATATCTAAAATTCAATATCCCTTTTCACAACACTAAAGACAATTATTTAACTTATCCAGATTTTAATGATATCTATGAGGAAGTAAAAGACAAGTCATTTACTTTGAGCTATTTCATACGATAGATCTGTATTTATTTAGAGGAAGAAATTTATGTATTTTTGTAATATTGTTTGAGAGAATTCAAATTTTTTAACTACATTTAGGAAAATATAATATTATATCTTTATTAAAATCTAGATTTTATTGACTATCTTTGAAAATGGATGTTAGAAGAATAGTTTTCCAATGTCATTCTTCTATGATACCAAAGATTATTAAGCAAATATTAGAAAAATATTTGTCTTGCTTTAAATTAGTATAAATCTATCTATGAACTTATTTTAAGAGTTTATTTGATATTTATATTTTAAAAAAACTATAATAATTCTAAATAAACTATGATTAAAATGAAATAAATATTATTAAACTTATCTTGATAAATTTAATCTAAAAAAATTTCATTTAAATATTTTGAAATACTTTATTTTTTAATTATCTTAACATATTTTATGAAAATTCAAAAGTATATTAAATTTCTTGTGTCACATAACAAATACTTTAATATAATAATCCATCAACAAAAGTCAAGTTTAATAGCACAAAAACTCTCAAGGCTTTGTCGAGGTAAGAGCTTAATTCAAGGTTTGGTGCATAAGAAGGGACATTGAATTTTAAACTTAAAAAAAGATGAATGTGTAAGTGATTTCTCTGGCAACAACATAAGAGAGTAAGAAAGGTTATGCCCAAGTTAAGTTGGATTGGACGTGCTTGAGCATATCTTTTTTGTTACATGTGCATGGTTATCACACAACTGAGTCACATCTATCCTTTGTATTGTCCATGTCGTGCTTAACTGACTGCATGCAATTAGGTGAAACCTTAGGCACCGTCTCCAATCTTCTTACCCTGAAGAGACGAATCGGTCGCATGGTCTAACATTAAGTTATGCCAATTGAATGTAACTATTTTCATGTGTGTCCTGAACCATAAGTACACATAGCTATAAAACCAAAATAGAATTTCAAGAATATTTTATGCTATAATTTAAGGTAGAGGTATTATTTACTTCATTGAGAGTTTATCCTTAGTATAGATAATTAGATATTAAAATTTATAAATATCTAAAGAATGATAATCATAGAAATGCAAAAAAGGACAAAAGTTTTACAAAACATTTTCTTTATTTTGAAATATAAATCAAGAATTCAAAATAAACTTATAGATACACTATCTTGAATTACTTTAATTACATCATCTCTAAAAATTAATATCCCTAAATTTTACAATACTAATGATAATTATTTAAATTATCCATATTTTAATGATATATATGAGAAAGCGAAAGACAACCCACTTATTTTGAGTTTATTTCATACAATATATAAGTATTTATTTAGAGAAAAATGTATGTATTTTGTAGTCTTTTTTTAGAAATTTATAATTTTTGAAGTATAGTCAAGAGAATATAAGACTATATCTTTATTAAAATCTAGATTTTATTGATCATCTTTGAAAATTGATGTTAGAAAATTAGTTGCCCAATGTCATTCTTACAAGATATCTAAGACTATTAACCAAATATTACAAAAATATTTGTCTCTACTTGTTCTAAATAACCATTGGTTTATATATAAAATCTATTTTAAGAGTTTATGATTCTTTTGAGATTTTAAAAAAAATAATAACAATGCTTATATATTTGAATTGAGTCTTAACATATTATTAAGTAATGCTTTTAATGTTAAGGATTTATTATTTTTTAAATGTATTGTTTATGAATGGAATTTGTAAGCTAACTTTGATTTAAGTCAAAAGTTGTCTAGATTCCTATATATTTTGTTTCAAAATTTTTTAATATTAATTATATTTTGATTAATGAGATTTCTTTAAGCCATGTTGTTCACACAGGTTCTCAATTAAATAGAAAGATTAGCCACATTTAGAAGATACATGGATGATTATAAATGAATTACAAAAATTAGCACCTGACTTATTTGAAGTCTACTTGGACTTTAATTTTATGGAGTAGAGTTTTGTTTAAGTAAGAGAGAACTAATGTAGGACAAGCATTAATATCTGATGCACATGAGCTAGAATCTATGCCATACTTGTAAGTTGAGCCAAAAGATAGTTCAGTTAGTTAGAAAATGCATAAATACCAAGTTTTGGTCATTATTTATTTAAATTATTTTTATATTTTTGTGTCTTGAAATATTTAACACAAATAATAACTTTTGAGATGTTTTCTTAAGTTAGTAATTAGTTGATTAAAAAGTTCAAATTTTAAATGCCTTATCCTCATAAAGATAAAAATTAGGTAAGTATATCTTATCTTCATAAAAATATAGATTATGTGAGCATACCTTATCTCAAGCTTATTTTTATAAAGATAATGATAAGATGAGTTTATCTTATGCTTCTATTTTAAGTATATAAATAGCTTAAATGCCACTTAATTAAGAACTTTTCAAAATAAATTAAAATTAAAGCATAGAGAGCTTATCTTGTGTCTTGAAAAGAATAATTATATCTAGAAAAATAAGGCTTATCTTCCACTATTTATCCTTGCCATCTACATCTATCATATATGTTCTTCTTTCGTCATCAACATTCCTAACCAATTTGCTATTAGAGCCATGGGAATCTATTCTTCATCAATTTGTATTAGAGCCTCCTTCGTGATGTAGCATTCATTATGATGATTCGCTTTTGTCCCCTTCAATGTTCCCAATTTTTTTTTGTTTTTTTCATTGTTAATCATTCTGGTTGCCAACAATTCCACCTCCATTAATTTGCCTAGAAAAAGTTGCCCCGGGTTTTATTTTTCACACCTAGAACCTACCAATCACACTTATGTGTTGAGTCATTAAGTTTTGCATGTGCTCACGTATTAAAGAGGACAGTCTTTCCTAAAGGAGTTGGGTTGTTTCCTCGAAAAGTAACCTTTATCTTCCACTATCTATTCTTGTCATTCTCATCCAATTACACGAATCCTTCCTTCATCATCGTTCCTTATCAATTTGGTATTATTGTGGTATTAATCCCAAGACATGGTGCTTATTTTATGATAATAAAACTTAAGTATTTCTAATAAATTATTTTTTCAATATACATAAAAAATTAAATCAATTAAATTATATTTCTAATTTCTTTAAAAGATATTCAAATATATATTTATTAATTATTTGGTCAACATCTTCAAAATAATTTTTAGAAAAAATTTAAATAAGAAATAAATAATAATAAAAAATAATAAAAATGAAAAAGTCTAATTCTAAGTTACCTAAACTGTTTTTAATTACTACTCATCATTCGTCATTTACTATAGTAATAGAGTTGAGGAATCACCCCAAAACTTCTTTGGAATAATTTCAAGTCAGAGTATTAATCTTTAAATCTACATCTCTTAATATGTTGTTACTGTCAAGCATAGGTCATTAAATCTCAAATAGACTAGGGGATAGGCAACCCCAAAATTAGGTTGCCTTTAAAATGCATCAAAATTGTTATATAGAGAATATAGCTTTGAAGATACACCAACTGGGACTAAAACTAATTGCTTTTTTATGCAACGAACTCCTGAATTGTGGTAGCAATGTGAGCCATCTGATCATGCATTTCACGATCAAACCATCATCGCCTTATGTAAGTTTTCAAAAGCACTAATTTCATAAGCTATCTGATTATACAATTTCAAGATCACACGGTTCGAATTTCATCTGCCCAAAAAGTCAAATTCTATTATCAGATCATAATTCAGATCTAACAACCCAGATCAATTGCATATTTCTAAAAGACACGAATTAAACTATATTTGTCCGATCACACAATTTTTGCAATCGAACAATTGTGGTTTACTCTGATCTAACTGCTTCAATACAATGGCTCTTTTAGCCATTATTTCAAGCCATTGGTGATATTTTATTTAAATATTAATTTTTAATTAAATTATATGAAAATAAGGGAATTTAACAACTAATTTGGTGTTTTATAAGAGCTTTTAACTATTACTAAGGAAATTCTTAAGCAGTTTTTAGTTGATGAAAACTTTTACAAAATTTTGAAGAAAATTCTTAAGTCATGTCCTTAAAGCAATTTACAGCAATTGTTTATTATTGTCTCTTTACACTAAACATTTATTCAATGAACTTTAAATTTCTTATTCTTCTTTTAATTAGTAAAGCTTATACTTTCTTACTTTCTATCAGATTAAATTAAATTAATTGTGCCTTGTTAAGTATTTTGTTAAGCATAAGAACTTATTTGTTTGGATTTTTATAGTTATTTTCTTTCCTTTTTTTAATTCTATTTTGTCGTAAACCCATTATGGCCTATTTTTGTTTTCTTGTTGTGAGGATTTAGCTTGTTAGTCTTTTGATGAAAGGCTTATATAGTTTCTTTTTGTGCCTAGTTTTTATTAAAGGTGAACGTAGTATTAATTTTAAGTCGAACCACCTAAAAATTGCTTATGTATATATTTAAATTTTTGTGCCTTTCTATTTCATGATTTCTCAAAACTTTATTATTAAAATAAAAATTAACATATTTTTAAGAAATTAAAGATTTTATTTATGACAATTCACCTCCTCTATTATTAAATCACATTTTAATTGGTATTAAAGAGAGGTCTTTTTTAGTGAGAAAAATACTATCTAAGAGATCTATGTCTTAAATTGATGCTTTAATTAGATTGGATGAAGGTATATCTCCTAATAAGCTAACACTCTTTTGTGATGATTATTATCTCTATTGGATGATTAGGATGACTTATCATTTAAAATCTATTGATATAGAAATATGAGAATTAATGCAAACTTCATTTGATTTTTTTTATTAAGAAAAAAACACAAGATACTTTTGTACCAAACTTTTTTATGAAATAGATGAAGTTGAAAAACATAAAGTACAATTAAATGATAGAGTCATAAAAAGGTTACATTATGCTTTGAATGTTATCAAATTTAATAGAATCATGATTTTAGAAACTGCTTACGAAATTTGGTATATGTTAAAAGTAACATATGAAGACACTTCTTTAGTTAAGAAAAACAAAATAAACATGATGACACATGACCATGAGCTATTCAAAATACTTTCAAATGAGTTTATCAAAAATATGTTTACAAGATTTACCAATATTACTAATGTACTTACTAGTTTAGAAAAGTCAATTTCTTTCGATCAATAGGTAAAGAAGATACTTATAATCTTGTTAAAAGAATATAATCTATTAACCATCACCATTAAGACAATAAAAAATATTTTTATAAACTTATGACAAATGAGCTAGAAATGGAGAGGAGAAAAGAAGAAGAAGAATTAATTAAGAAGAATAAAATAAAGAAGGAACAATTGATAGCATTGAAGATGGAGGAAGGGGAAGAGTCCACTAGTGATGATGATATTACTTTAATTTTTAAAGGTTTTTCTATAGTTCTTAGTGCTGCAAAAAAATATAAAAATCAAAAGTCTAAGAGTAGAATAAGAAAGAAAGAAAATTATTTGTTATGAATGTAAAAAGCTAGGACACATTATACTAGTATGTCTTATTATACAAGAAAGAGTTAAACAAGAAAAGAATGAGATGAAGAAAAGTAAGAAGAAGAAAGTATTGAAAATAGCTTGGTGTGGTTTAGAAAAAACATGTACAAGTGAAGAGTAAGACAATAATAAAGATTTTTTTGCACAATGGCTTGAGAAAAAGATGAAGAAGAAGATAGTGTATCATCAAGTGAGAAAGAGATAAATTATTCAAAAAAAAAAGTTAAACAGTCACTTTATGTTTGCAAAAAGTTTGAAATTGAGTCAAAAATACAATAAACTTAAAGAGAAATATTGTGAATGTGTAAGTCTCTATGATGAAATGAAAATGACTAATGATGACTTAGTACAAAAAATTAATAAGCATACATTCTTAGCTAAAAAATTTAATGATTTTAAATCTTTGTATACTACATGCTCACCTTTAAAAGGAAAACAAATTTGTAGAGAAATTTTTGTTACAAATAAATTTTATATGCATAGGTTTAATGACAATGTAAACTTGTTACATTATTATAATAAACTTACATGCCATTATTATATGCTTCTAAGTCACACTTCATATGCATTTAGGATTAGAAATAATATTTATTTAAACTATCTTATTTATGTATAGGTAGTGAGGACAAATAGTAACTTAATTTCTATAATAAACTTACATACCATTTTTATATGCTTCTAAGTCAAACTTCATATGCATTTAGGATTAGAAATAATATTTATTTAAACTATCTTATTTATGTATAGGTAGTGAGGACAAATAGTAACTTAATTTCTCTTTAATGTGTTAAACTCAAAATACTTTGGCTTCTTAATTTTAATAATTAATTTGTGAATATAGGCATGTCCAAGGACGGCGTATGATTCTTAGATAATGGGTATTCAAGACATATGATGGGAAACATCAAACTATTCACCCAACTAAGGTTTATAATGGAGGATTAGTTAGGCTTGGTGATAATTCAAAAATTTTTATCAAAGAAATAAGTTGAAAACTTTATATTTTTAACTACTGAACTTTTATTTATTCAAGGCTTAAAATATAATTTATCTAGTATTAGTCAACTTTATGATAATAGTTTTAATATTTTATTTGATACTATTGTATATAAAATTAATAAAAATAAAAATAAAAATATAGTAATTATTGTACCTAGAAAAAATAATACTTATTTACTTTATTTGAAAACCATAAATAATTTTCAAATAAAATAGTTTGCATAACATGCTAATGACTCAAACTTATGGCATAAAAGATTTTATCATATTAGTACGCATAAATTAAAAAAATGATTAAACATGACTTAGTAAGAAGTTTACTTAAATTAATTATTGTAAATGATTTTATTTGAGGACCATGTAATTTGGGCAAAGTAATAAAATTAAGCTCTAAAACCAAGAAAGATAAAACTTTTAAAAAGATTTTGAAACTTATACATATAGACTTGTTTGAACCTACACATCTAATGAGCTTAAGAGATAAAAAATATGGATTAATTATAGTAGATGATTATTCAAGATATAAATGTATTACAGAGAAAAAAGAAGACCTTACTAAAGTTAGCTAAAAATATGTTGAATGAATATGATACATCAAAATTCTTTTGGGTAGAAGTTGAGTTTACAGCTTACTATATTTTTACATAGGATACTTTTTAGACCCTTATTGAACAAATCATTATAAGAATTAGTATTTGATAGAAAACGTAAAATTATTCATTTGTAAGTATTTGGTTGTAAATATTTTATTTTAAAAAATAAGAAAAAAATTTTAAAAAATTGATTTAAAATCAAATGAGAAAATCTTTTTAGGATATTATTAAGTGGTAAAACTTATAAAATTTATAACAAAATCACTAATCAAGTAGAAGAATCTATACATGTAAATTTTGATGAATTAATATCAACAAAATAAAATAACATAAAAATAGATGAAGAACAAATAGGATTTGAAAAATTAAGTTTAAAAGGCTCAAGTGAGATAAATAAGAAAAAAATAATTAAAGAAAATAATTTTTTTTTAAAACTTTAAAATTTAATAAGGATCATCTTAAAGATGAAGTAGTAGGTGAAGTTATGGATGATGTAAGAACTAGGTCTTACCATAATCATTTCACTTTTGTAACAAATTTCAAACCAACCTCTATAGAAGATGCCTTAAATAATGATTTTTGGATAATAACCTTGAATGAAGAATTAAATCAATTTGAAAGAAATTATGTATAAGAGTTAACTACTAAACCATTGAATAAAAATATAATTAAAATAAAATGGGTCTTTAGAAAAAATTAGATAAAAATAAAAATATAATTAAGAATAAAACAAGATTAGTTAGAAAAAATTATAGTCACATTGATGGTATAGATGCTGAAGAAACCTTGCACTCATAGCAACATTAAGGCCATAAGAATTTTGATAGTTTATGTTTACTACAAAAACTTTAAATTATATCAAATGGATGTTAAAAGTGCTTTTTAAATGGTTATATAAATGAAGAAGCTTATGTAAAACAACCCTTTAGATCTAAAGCATATAATAGATTAGATCATATATATATAAATTAAATAAAACTTTATATGAACTCAAGCAAGCACCTAGAGTATGGCATCATAACTATGTAGTATTTTAGTTTCAAAATCATTTTATGAGAGAAAAAAATAGATAACATATTACTTATTAAAAACTAAGGAGAATATCCACTCATATTTTAAAGATATGTAGATGGCGTAATATTTGGCACTATCAACAATGAATTATGGAAGGATTTTTTAAATTTGATAAAAAAAATAAGTTTGAAATGAGCTTAATCAAAGAGTTAATATTTTTTAGGTCTTTAAGTTAAACAAATTAAAAATAGAATTTTCATATAAAAAACTAAATATACTTTAAAATTATTAAAGAAATATGATTTCATGAATGCTAAACTTAAAAATATAACTATGACTATTAACATATTTAGATAAAGATGAAAAAAGATAACAATTAGATACTAGAATATCTAGAGGTCTAATCGATTTATTTTTATACATTACAATACATAGACCCCCAATAGACTTTATAGTATTTATGTGTTTAATTTCAAGCTTGTTATAAAGAATCTCATTTAATGATGTAAAACATATATTTTGATATTTAATTGGAACAAATAGATTAGGATTTTGATATCCAAAAGAAGATTTAAATTTTGAATTAAAAGTATTCTTAGATGTATATTTTGATGGAAGTAGAATAGATAAAAAAGCATAAATGGAACATGCAAATTTTTAGAAAATTCATTAATTTCATAGAGTAGTAAGAACTAAAATTATATTATATTATCTATTATTGAATTATAAAATATATCTATAAGTAGTTTTATAACATAAGTCTTATGGATCAAATGATTAGGAGATTATGGTGTTACACTAAGATAAATTTTTATTTATTATGATAATTCAAATGTAACAAGTTTAGGTAAAAATATAACTAATCATTTTAGAGTCAAACATCTAGATAGTAGATATCATTTTATAAGTAAGCACATAAAACTTATTCATATTTTATTAGAATATGTGTCTATTAATGATCAATTGATTGATATTTTTAAAGAACTCTTAGGTTGTAAATAATTTACAAAACTCAGATTGAATTTAGGAGTATTAAATCTATTAAGTGATAACAAAAATGAGAAGACAATAAAAATGAAAATAAATTAAAATATAGAAGTATGAATTAAGAGAGAGTTCTACTTTAGTTATGGAATTCATATGGAGAGATTTTATATTTAATTATTTTATAAATATTATATTTTTATTAATTTTATTAGAGATTTTGTTATTATCAAAAGAAAGATATTGTTATAGTATTAATCCCTAATCATGATATTTTATTTGATGATAATAGATCTTAGGTATTTCTAATAAATTTAGTTTAATAAATTTTTAGATTTTAAGTAGTTGATACTCATATTCATGAGAGAATTTAAAGAAGAATAGAAGCAAAAGTAAAATCCCATAAATATCATCTTGATTGGAGTGGTAAACTATAAATAGATATATTTTGACATTACTTTTAGGTATTCTAATTTTATTTTTAGAATATTAAGTTTGATTAAATTATTCCTTTAATGGCATATAAAAAATTAAATTAATTAAATTACATTTACAAAACCCTTGATCATCATATCCAATATCTTTGATGCAATATCACGAATCTACATTTCTTAATTATTTGGTCAATATCTTAAAAATTTTTGTTTTATAAATAATTTAAATAATAAATTAAAAATAATAAGAAAATTTAAAAACCTAATTCTAAGTCCAATAAACTATTTTTAATAACCGTTCATCATATGTTGTTCTTTACAGTAATTGGGTAAGAGAATCATTCCAATACTCATTTGGTATAATTTTGAATCAAAGTATTTATCTTCAAAGCCACATCTCTTAATATGTTGTTACAAGTAAGCATGGGTGATTAAATATTGAACAAACTAGGGGGCAACCAACCCCAAAATTAGGCTGTTGCTAAAACTCACTAAAATGCTTATTTGGAGAAAATAGCTTTTTAGATACACCATGTGAGACTAAAACTAATTATTTTTTTATACCGTGAACTCCCAAATCATGGGAGTGACATGAACCATCCGATTGTGCATTTCACTATCAAACATTAATCGTATTATCTAATTTTTTAAGAGTATTAATTCTATTAATCGTACGATCATGCAATTTCACGATTGCACAGTTTGAATTTTATCAAATCAAAAAGTTAAATCATATTGTTATATCGCGATTTAGTTATAACGCCATAGATCAATCTCATATTTCTAAAAGGCATCCGTTTGATCTGTAGTTTTCATGATTGAATGGTTGAAGTTTCCATTGATCTAATGGCTATAGTGCAATGGCTCTTTTAGTCGTTATTTTGACCTGTTTGGGATATTTTATTTAAATATTAATTTATAAATTAAGTATACAAAAGCTATAGTTATTATTTAATTTGGCATTTGTTATGTGTTTTTAGTATTTATAAAACTCTTATAAATAAGGAAATTCTTAAACAATTTTTTGTTTATTTCACTTTTATAAAATTTTGAATAAAAATTCTCAAGTCACGATTTCAAAATAATTCAAAGCTAATGCTCGTCATTGCCTCCTTATGCTATATCTTTCTTCAATAAACTCCAAATTCTTATTTCTTCTTCCAATGAGTTAAGCCTATTTTTTCTCATTTTCTAGCTAATTAAGTTAAAATAATTGTACTTTGTTGAGTATTTTGTCAAGCATAAGAACTTTTTATATGGATTTTTATTATCATTTTCTTTCTAATTTTGTTTTGTTATAAGATTATTATAATCTATTTTTGTTTTCTTATTGTGAGGGTTTAAACTATTGATCTTTTAATGAAAGGCTTATGTAGTTTCTTTTTGTGCCTAGATTTTGTTGGAGATAGATGTAAGCTTGATTTTAAACTAAACAATCTAAATTTCTTGTGTACATGTTGACTTTTTGTTTTTTTATTTCATGATTTCTCAAAATTTTATTGTTAAAATAGAAATTAATGTATTTTTAAGAAATTAAAGTTCTTATTTCTAAAAATTCACCACTTCTCTTGTTGAATCATATTTCAGGTATCATAGTCTTAGTCTTATAGATCCATTATTTGTTATATGATTAAGGTCTAATAATTGTTACTGTTAGTCATTCTGATTGCCAATCATTCTACCTTCATCAAATTGCTTAAAAAAATTATCTCAAGCACCCAACCCCTTCTCTAAGCCCAAAGGCTCTAATCAAGTGTCTTGTAGTATGGGGCACTGAGACTTGGGACCTACAGGTTTAGGGATTGACCAAAACTAAGTGGGGTCAGGCTCATATGTTTGTCAAAGTAAGACTTCTACAATGGCTTGGGTTTATCGGGGAAGGACATGACTCATTAACTTAGCTTATGTGTGGTGATTTAAGTTGGACTCGTTAATGGTATGTAATTGGTTCAAGTCAAGTCAAACCCATTTAAATATTATAATGTATCAAGTAATGAAATCTTAAGAGCATCAAAGGGTATCCAATTTCAATAGGCTAACTATTACACACAAATGAAGTAATATAATGACACTGCTTTGCAGTATGAGACTAAATAAATGATTATTTTTCATTATAAACTTGAGCACATCTGTGTAAACTGATCATGTGTTTTCAATATCGAACGATTATGTTTTTTGCTGCATTTGTGAACAATCTATTACATCTTACCATTTATTTGGAATGCTTGATTGAACGATTGAGAGCCCTCCTCCTTCGTGAATAACATCTTTATTGTCATCATCGTCCATCTAGCTTTCGAATCTTACGATCCAGATCATATCTTGCTATCATTAGATCTGGACTATTTAATAGTTATTTCGATTGGACAGTTCTTGTTTCGTTCACCCAGAATTAGACAACAGTTACTTTTGTCTTCCTCTTTCGTCTCTCGTAACGACTAGCTTTTGAAACAACTAATTCTAGCTCTTAAGGAAGTTATTTTGGCATGTTTTCCTCCCCAATTACTTGTTTTGTCTTACACAATTCACCTCAGTAGGTTTATGAAATTTATCATCGTCACTTATAGTCAAAATTTTCTTTTGTATAAAAAGTCATTTAGACATAGTTTAGTGACCTTCAAATATATCAATAATAATTGTTAAACAAATACCATTAGGTTATTTTTCTAATATTCTAGCATGTTTTGATGTTTTGATTTCCAAAGACCATTAAAAAATATTTTTTTGAAAAACTTATCCAAAAATTGCAACATAAAGATAGATTTTTAATAATCATTTTAAAATAATTACACCTTATTTAGGCTATGTTTTATTCTTTTTTTGAAATTTAATTATTTTTAAAAATATTTTGTGAAAAGCAATTAAAATTTATTTAATCCCATTTTAAAAAAATTTAAATAGAAAAATAATATATGTAGATTAATTTTTTTATTTCAATAACATTAAAAAATTAATTATTTATTTTATAAAAATTAAAATGAATTTAATTAGTATAATATTAATTATTTTATTAATACTGATCAATAACAAATTTATCAAATATATAATGTTTGAATATTTAAAAACATATTTTTTCAAATTTTTTTTTATCAATTTGTTTTACAGTTAATCAAAAAAACTTGCGTCCCGTAACCTTATTTATCAGAAAACATCGTTGAGACATCAACGGACGTCGTCAATTAAAAAACGAGAACGGCATTTTTGAAAGAAGCGCGATATCGAGGCCTCTTTGTTGGGTAATGCGTTGCCTACTCACAGTGGGCCCCGAAAGTGTTGATTCCGCCTCTCTAAGGCAGCCTCTTTAAGCAAACGCTTTCCTTTTCGTTTGCTCACATACTTTCCCACGCTTTTCAATCCTTTTTATTGTTATCTGCTGCTCTATCCCTCTTACATAACCGCCTTCATCGAGCACCAGCCTCTTCAATCCCCGTGCTGGGATCTGTGAAGAATCTCCCGATGCTTGTTAATCTATTTCCCTTGCTCAAAGCTCTGTTGTTTGCCCAAGCCTTTTAGAGTAAGGTTTTTCTACACTGCTTGTGTTGGGTTTCGTGAAGAACGTTTCTTTTAGCGTTTTTTTTTTTTTTTTGAGTGAAATCAAATGGGTATTAGGTGAGAGGTAGAGAGATGTCCTCCTCGCGAAGCGGCCAGGAGCAGCAGCCGACTCCACGTCGGTTGCTTCGGACACAGACAACGGGGAACCTTGGAGAATCGATCTTTAACAGCGAGGTTGTGCCATCTTCACTGGTCGAGATCGCGCCTATCCTCCGCGTGGCTAACGAGGTTGAGGCCACAAATCCCCGGGTTGCTTATCTATGTAGGTTCTACTTTTTAGTTGCTTGTTTTTTCTTCCTCATTTTTTAACCAGTGGATGCCTTGTTCTGGAACTTGTAGTTGGTTACTACCGTAGCGGGCCTTTTGGAGCCTATTATCTGTCACCCGTAATCTATAAAATTCCGTTTTCGGGCTGATTAATTACTGCTCTGCTTTTTCTGGGTCTTACTGGAGTTCTACATTATGTCACTTGTTTTTTTTTTTTTTTTGCAGGTTTTGTTGTCTCCCTTTGTTTTGGCAGCAATACTGCTTTATTAACTGATAATCTGCCAGCGTTTTGGTGTATTCAAATATTTGGATTTCATCTGAGATCACGCTGCTTTAGTTTTCTATTCAAAACACTTCCAATTTCTTTGGTTTGCCCTGTCTATGCATGAGATAAAATGCACAAACGATTATTGTTCTTATCTTCTCAATGAAGCAAGGGATATTGTAGCACTAATTGGCACTAAAAATTATTCACGTCTTTGTATTACACAAGTTGTGATTTATAGACTATCACCTGCATGATGACAGAATATTATGAGGAATTATTAAATACTTGGTGAATGTTGCTGTTTAGTATTTCCTTCTAGAATGTAGTTGACTTCTAATTTAAAGTATGCACTTGCAGTTAGTTTTGCTAAAAAGATGTTATATGAGTAGTTTAAATATGAAAAGTTGGTTTTAGAATTAGTGCGGTTTAGAGAATGTTGGAACTGTTCCAATTTAAGAGAAGCTTAGATGGCATAGACTAAGATGCTTCAAACATGTCACTATAAGGATATTTTTTTTTATTAAAGCATATTGAAGAGTTAACGTGTGATTGTCCATGGGGATCAAGATGTGTAGTTTCAATTTCTATGATACATATTATTTTGAATATTTTTGTAATCTCCCATGCTGTGTTAGCTAAAAAAGGGTGCTGGAGAATTAGTTTCCTTCTCTTGTTGTTAGCAATTAATGTAATTATTGAATGTGATTAAGATTCAACAACATATAGCACAAACAAAAATCATCGAAATATAATTACGATTTTGTAGAAATTCGATTGCCTTAAATGTCTCTCCTTGATTACATATTTGTTATTTGGTTAGGTTTTGCACCTTTGTACTCCACTGTTATAGTTTCTTATCTTAGCTTGAAAATGTAGTCTGGTGATTGTTATTTTACAAGTATATGTCAATTTTTCTTTTTTATTTAATTTCATTAATAATAAATATTTGTGTTCATGTTTGATTATATTGAATTTTGAATGTAGACATTTGCTTTGCTATTGGATGTCATTCTTGAAGAAAATATCAGTGATTTTTACTTATTAATGAGATTTATATTTTATCAGCATCCAAGGTTGGAAAGCTAAGCTCATTATTAGCATAGAGAGTCCATTGCCATAGCAAATTCTCCACATCTGCCGAATGGCTTTCAGATGATTTTTTACATTTTGTTAAGCCTTAGTTGGATAAATGTTTAGAGTGGTTGTTGGTCTAGGTACATAATTTTTATGTACGTTTTACATTTTGAGTTAATGAATAGAAGTTTATGTTATGTATATTTTATGTGATTTTGAGGGATGACTTTTATTTGAGGTGTTGATTTATTTGTATGTGCATATATTATATTTGTGTGTATTGTCTTGTGAATAGTTTTGTGGAGCTAATTGCATGTAATGAAATGATCTAAGAAGTTCTAAAGGACCTTATATTCAACATAAGAAAGTCAAAAGGAAACCCAAGGGGGTTGTAAGAATTTGGATGTCATGAAATTTTGATAGGTTATGTGAAAGGTTAGATTCCTATGAAGGTTAAAATGAAGGAATCTAAATTATTGAGGGGAGCACCATTAGGAGGCTGAGTGGCCAAGTTTGGTGCACAGGTTTAGAACATATGTGATCCTGTATAAATGCAAACATCAGAGATGGGTGTAAAGTTTTTCTAAAAAAGTATTAATACTGCATTTGTTTAGTGTTTATAATGTATTGACAGCTTTATGGAAAACATTAATGTAGTATTGTTGAGGCAAAAATTTTATGGATACTCTTTCTGTGAAGATCATATATTGAAATTGCTAAGCATATTAGATTATTATAAAATAGTTTTAAGTTATAATCAAATTTTATGTCAAGACAAAAACCTTTTGGACCCTTTGTGATGCATATTGAGATTATTATACGTCTTATGGGAGATAATCGAGTAATATTATAAACTAGATTCCTAATGAAATATCAAAGATCAGAAATTTGATAAATGATTTAGTTGTTGATATCTTGATTTTGATATTAATATTAAAAATTAAGATGTTCAAAATTCGTGAAGTATTGGTGACAGAAAGAGCATAGAAATTTGGATTGTTTTTGTGCTTTCTCTACCAATCTAGTAAGTAGAGCACTATGTAAAATTGGTTATATTGTGGGGCCTTAAATGGAATGATTATTGTCTAGCTATGGTTTTTGGAATTGAATAGGATTTGTTTGATAGAGTTATTGATATTAAAGTGTAGTGGAATGACTAAAGAAGCCTATCACGTAAGTTGGCTTAAAGAATTAGCTTAATGTCTAGTTCTTTGTTCATTGTTTTGTTATTTCTATAATGTGGTGCTTTGTTTTGTTCTATTTGCATATCACAATTCTATCATATACCATTAGTTATAATGAAATGAAAAATCATTAGTGGGGGTTAGTTTTGGTAGATTGAGGAAATGGTATGTATTTATAACATAAATGCAAACCATGATGACCAGTAAAAGGTGATAGATGTTCAAGTGGTACCCAAATATAAGAGGATTAGAAAATTTTGATGTTTTTGCAAAAGTATGGTGAATTTGATAACTAATAGAGTGACGATTCGAACTTTAATAGAAGACCCATTTTAAGCATGCTATTCTAGTAAATTTTATTCAGTTCATTTTTTGTTTGATTTGCATTAAAAACATGTTCTTTTTTTCATTACGGGACAGGCAGATTCTATGCTTTTGAAAAAGCTCATCGATTAGATCCAACATCAAGTGGACGAGGAGTACGACAATTCAAGACTGCTCTCCTTCAGCGACTAGAAAGGGTGTGTTGTGGGTAGATTTTACTTATTAAATGTATTTTGTTGTTACCATTACATTTTTGATGGTTCTTTTTCCCTGTATTTTGGAATGACAGAAGTAACAAGTTGGATTGAGTCTGTCTATCATGTAGAAAAAATGGAATGATGTTTGCAATGTAAAAGCATCTGTTTGGCTGAGATAAAATCATGAAATTTAGATATTCAGTCATTTTGTATAGAAAAAAGTTTCTTACAAGTTATATAAGTGGCACATCTTTGCTCATGTTTCAAGAAAAATAGTAGGTAGTATAAACTTTAAAGGACAAGAAACTTTTAAACTTGTTCTGAAAATGTTTCTTAGGAGTAATACTAGAATTACCATGTGTTATTGTGTGTCGATTGATTTTACATCTTACTCATTTTCCAAACAAAATAAAGCTTTCTTCAAACAAATAAAATGTGAACATGCTAATGGATGCATATTGGAGTCTTAATGCACAGGACAATTTAAGTTCAACAGGAAAACGAGAAAGAAGATGTAGAGATGGAATGTCAATGCACTTCAACTTTTGCTATTATCTACTTGAACTACTAAAACTTCCACAGGCTGTTTCTTACTATTTTGCTGCCAATTTCTCATGCTACGGAAGCGCCAATCTGCATAAGTTGTGGTTTTTCTCCAAAGAAATTTAAGTATATTAATCATATATCCAAAATAAATATTATGACACACAATAAGAGGTGTAGATGTTAATTGAGCTAACGTTATATTTATGCTTGACCAATATCCTAGACTTCGGGGTTGCATAATAATGTTTGGCTGCATAATATTTCCCATAAACTCACAAGAAGTCACTGTTAGAGTTCTGCAAAATGAAAGAAAGAGGACTCATTAAATCCTTGTTGAATTGGGATTTATAACATCTTCTTGCCTTCATAACGAAAGAGTTTTGAGTAAGGGAACTGATGAATATTAAAATTGTGGCAGCCCCTATATTTAAGCATTGCTAGTATCTCAGAATTGTTTTAGCTGTTTATAGAGCTTCCATCTTTAGTTCAACTGGTCTCTAGATTAACATGTTGGCTTAGTTCATAACTGTTTGGAAGCTCAGGAGCTGAATAAACCTATTGATCTTTCTTCGTCAGCAAAAGGAGCTGGTTGAAGACCCAGCAGGAATTTGATCTTGCCCAGTTGCATCAGCAGTAGGAGGATTAAGAGAGTTTAGTGTTTTCATTAATTGAAATGTCATATTATTATTAATTGTTTATTTTAAAACTTTTATTGTCATTAGTTAACACTGCTTAACCCTTGCATTCATAGAACATCTCCCTTGCACTAGGTAAACTTTATGAGGATCCATAGGTGAAAATTTTCTTGTTTGTATTGGTAAATTAATGCCCAAGGATTCATGCACATCCTATCCTTGGTTTCTTGATTGTGGAAATATAAATAGGACTACTAAGATTTACTTGAAGCAACTGATGTTTTTGATGTGTTTAATGTGTATATAACTACAAATTTGCATCTGAAACTTGTGAGTGTTTTATTGGTCTATTTTATTTCATGTTTAACGTCATAGGATGATGAACCCACTCGAAGAGAAAGGTACCAGAAGGGTGATGCTAGTGAAATGCAAAGTTTCTATAAGCATTACTACAGAAAGTATATCGAGGCACTCCAAAATGTTGCTGACAAAGCTGATCGGTGAGTTAGTTGACATGTTTGTTTGGCGTGTTAACAATTTGATTAATTCAGTCTTGTTTGCTTTGTGAACGAAGCTAATCTTCTATTTTCTTTAGTGCTCGGCTCACCAAGGCATACCAAACAGCAGCTGTCTTATTTGAAGTTTTAAAGGCTGTCAATCAGACCCAGTCAATTGATAATGATGCAAGTTGCACATCTGCTTAGTCTATATGTTTCATTTATCAGTTGTTTTCTGCTAAAATATGCAACATAAATTTCAGCACAATAGCATATCAGCATATGCATCTGTTATCTGCTGGTTTTTGTTGCTCTTAGGATGTATCCTGGTGTGAGATGGTTGTTGACCAATTTTGTGTTGTGTTGTTTAGATATTGGAAACACATAACAAGGTTGAAGAAAAGAATAAGATATATGTCCCATACAATGTGCTTCCACTTGATCCTGATAGTGCAAATCAGGCTATAATGCGTTATCCAGAGGTATTTCTCAGACCTTATTTCTTTAGGAAATTCATTTGACTTAGGATAGACTTTAGAGATAGTGCTAACATTAGGATTTCTGCAGATTCAAGCTGCTGTGAATGCTCTTAGAAATACAAGGGGTTTACCATGGCCCAAAGATCATGAGAAGTTAGATGAAGATCTTCTTGATTGGCTTCAAGCAATGTTTGGTTTTCAGGTGAAAGCTTGAAGTAGATTATTCATTTATTGACTAATATGTTTACTTTTCCAAGAGTGCCACTTATTGTTTTTTTGCCACTTAAATGCATAGCATACGTCAATTTATGTTAATATGCAGAAGGACAATGTGGCCAATCAAAGAGAACATTTGATATTATTGCTAGCGAATGTCCACATTCGCCAAGTTCCAAAGCCGGATCAGCAGGCCAAGGTTTTCTATTTTAATACTTCTATCAAACTGTCCTGAATGGCGAATCCAGTCTTATGGTGCTCACCTCTTTTGTGAGTATCAATACTGATATGTCTTCCATGTTTTAGTTGGATGATCGTGCATTGACTTTGGTCATGAAGAAACTATTTCGGAATTACAAGAAATGGTGCAGATACTTGGGAAGAAATAGCAGCCTTTGGTGAGAACCATAAAGCTACTTGACTTTGTTTTACCTTTGCAGTGCTAGATCTTCGCCATTTCACTTGGACTCAACTTGAAAATTACACACTGCAGTGCTGTTAAATATATTTTTTAATTTTCAGGCTTATCTCTTGTTGTTCTTATGATATGTTAAAATTTCAGGTTGCCAACTATTCAGCAAGAAGTGCAACAGCGAAAGCTACTTTACATGGGTCTTTATCTTTTGATATGGGGTGAAGCTGCAAATTTACGTTTTATGCCTGAGTGCCTTTGCTATATATATCATCATGTGAGCTTTCCTGTCTTTGCTTTCCATCTTTTGAGCATGCAGCCCTCAATATATCAACAAAAGAAGCAACAAAACAACATTCTTACTATTTCTGTTAGTTTACAGAAACCTAGCCAAAGTTTGTATACCTAGCCATTTTACTCCAAATTAGAGTACATATATTTATCTATTTTACTCCAAGGAGAATTGTGCATGATGTGGTATGTCAGCCAATTTTGAACCCACATAATAGTGACAATTCTTATCCACCTTGTTGTTGTGAATTGCAGAACAGAACAAGCCATAAAAGGTGGTACTGACCATTCTTATTTTAACTGACATTCGATATTCCTGTTATTATTAACTTAGAAAAAACATTGAGTCAATCACGTGCATATTTGAAAACTTGAAATATATATATTTCTATCTAATCGCCTAATTTTTTTTTGATTGTTTGTATTCCATTCTGTAAGAAATTGTCTTATTAGTGCCCAGCTTTTAATTAAACAATTCTATCTAACAACACCAGCTAAACTAAAAGCTTAAGTAGTGATTAAAATGTTAATGGGGAGATTTGCTTTTGTTGGTGGGTGTAGCAATGACTGATTTGATGGATTCAGAAAAACAAGATAGTTTATTGGTATCCTTGGGAACTTGTTTTCAAATACATGTTTGTGGTGAGTTATAATGGGTTGGAAGTTTTGGTGGGAACCACCTCTCATTTGGTGTAGTAGAAGGAGATGTGGGTAAGATAGGGGGAGGTGAAAATAATAGTGGTGGATGGTGGAAGAACATATGCATAAGCTGGTTGGGGGTGAGTAGGGTGTGTGTATTGGGGTTGGTTATGGGGATGTGAGTTTGTATTGTGAACTTCTTGGTTTGACATTCATGTGAATTGAAGTGTCCAATTAATAATGGGAGTTGCTTGGCATGATCACAATAGGCAATGATAGGATGTTTCTTTATAATCAATTATGATGAAGATTTTGATAGTATAAATATTTATTTTGAAAAAAAATATTCGGATTGATATTTTAGCGATTATGATAATTTTATCTATTATGGTTTAGCATGATTTAAGTGTTTTTGGATTTAAGATTGTATGATTGGTTTCATATGTTTTTTGTGTATGCTAAGGCATGATTTAATCATCAATGATGCTTAGATAACTTCATTGTTATATTGGATATATTACTACCTTTAGTAGGTCTTTACCTTTTCTAGTAGATGTAAAATTAATTGTTCCAAAAAATAAAATTCTATGGTCCGTTTGTAAATGAAGATGTTAATGGTGTGTGGTTGATGTAGATTTTTGAATATTTTAGTTGTGGCTTTAAACAGTCTTTTCGTTCTTCATATTATACCATGTATGTTATCTAATATATGATCTTATCTTGGCATTTTTACATGCTAATGAATGATATATCTCTTTTTTGATGATTATATAGTTTTATAAGTATATAGAGTACTTTGTTTGGTTTAGTAGGATATAAAACTAGTCTATCATGAAATAAAGTTCTTTAGTCCTTTGTTATGTGGCTATTTTTTTTTTTTTTTTTTTTTTGAAAAGAATATATCATTATATCAAAAGTGGCAAAGCCACACAGGTTTAACAGTTAGATCCTCAAGGGGGATCAAACAGAAAATCAAACAGCATGAGTTGGATGAGAGGCTGAGGAAGAGATTCCCCAGGACCCCAAATGAACTCATGAGTGCAAGCTCTGCGAGCAGCCCAGTCAGCAGGCTCATTTCCCTCCCTGTGGATATGAGAAAACCGGCAAGCCTCCATGGCCTTAACATACTGCAGAGTAACAGCAAGCATCCCCTCCCCACTGGGTTTAGTAACCATATCCCGAGCCTCCAGAAGTGCAGCCATCGAATCAGACTGGAACTCAACTGCACGATACTGGGAGAGAAACTCCCTCAGAAGGTCAAAGGCCATAATTATGGCCTGGACCTCCATCATATCAGCAGCCACTGAGAACATCCTCCTACCGGCCACCATGAGGGGTTTGCCAGAGCAGTCTCTAACAACGACACCAAGACCAGCTATGGAATCACCAACCGCGGCATCACAATTGACCTTGATCCATCCTGTAGGGGGGGAAGCCAACCGTTCGTGACAATCAAATCCGAGGATTTGCCAGGATTCCCGCTAGACAGAGATGAATGGATGAGATGCCTCCTGAGGGTTGTGCTTACCTCGAACCTAACCGTCTGAGACACTGAGCAAAGAGTGGGCACGAAGCCGTTGTGTATAAGCGCATTCCTCCTCGACCAAATGTAATATAAGGTGGTAGCAATAGTTGCCACATGCTGTACCGCACCGTCGCGCCGCGCCGCAGGAGAGCTCAAGAATTTGATCAACATCTCCAAAATGCCAAACCCGGACGCCGCACCCGTGGGCCAGCCCAGCTCCCTTAGCACATGACGTGCATGACTGGTCCCCCACACGTCCCGGGCACGTGGGCATTCCCACAACGCATGCTGCAGGGTTTCCTCCTCCATGCAGCCGAACGGGCACAGGGGATCGCGGCTTATTCCCCGGCGAGCCTTCCATGTCGCTGTTGGCAGAAAGTCGCCGGCAGCCCGCCATAGGAAGACCCGAACCCTCGGCAACACCTTTAATTTCCAAATTCTCCCCGTATCTTCATCATGCCGCCGGTCGCCGCCTCCCGCAGAGGACGATTCGCGTTTGATCTGTGCATAGACTCGGCCACTGTGAGCCTTCTCCTTTTCCGTATGCGTCTGGACCAAGCAGTCCTGGACGGAGTCCCCAGCACGCGGGAGGTGTCAAATTCTTTCAACAAGCTCCTCACCCGCCCAGCTGGAAATCGCCTCAACATTCCAAGCACCGTCGTCCCTGATGCATTCGGCAACGCTTCCCGGCCATCTTGTGCGGACATTAATGAACGTGGGCCAGCAGCTGATAGGAAGAACCCCAAGCCAATTATCCTCCATAAATCTCACCCTTCGCCCGTCGCCGATGCGCCACACGAAGCACGAAATCGCCGTCGGCATGGCTCCCAGGATCATCTAGCAAACGGCCGAGGCATTCCGGGGTGTCTTCATCAACGGGTCGATGAACCCGTACTTTCTTCTCATCATCTCGACCCATAGTCCGCCTTTGCGCCCCAGGATGCGCTTACAATTCCCCATCTGCAGGGCCTGGTGCCAAATGCGAAGGTCCCGCAGCCCGAGCCCGCCGGCCACCTTCGGCGAAGACACACAGTCCCAGGAAGCATAGTGCAGCTTCCGAACACCACTCGTGCCGCCCCATAGAAATTGCTTGATTCTGCATTCAATTGTTGCAATGGTTCCCGCCGGCACCCAACAGTGGCGCAAAATATGGTTGGGGATTACACACAGAACCGAGGACGCCAACACAGCCCTGCCCGCAAGCGACAGAACCCGTCCGCGCCAGTTGATCACTGTGTTATCAATTCTTTGGATTATGGCGCTCAAATCCTCCTTAGTCACTCGGCGCGCAGTAATGGGGACCCCCAAGTACACCAAGGCACGACCGATTGTCATTCCAAGCTTCCGTGAGATTAAGCTGGACTGCTTCTTGCTAAATCTGCTGCTAAAGTAGACATTGGATTTGGACAAGTTGGCCTTCAATCCAGCACTGCCCTCAAACGTCCGCAAAATGCGGCGAACAGCGCACGCAGCCTCCTTGGATGCTGGAGCAAAAATCAGCACATCATCCGCGAACAAGAGGTGGGAGACCAGCGGAGTATGCATTCCCGGCCTAAACCCGAGCAGCTGCCGGGACTCATAATCCCGCATCATGCACGATAGGTATTCCATGGACATGACAGATAGGAAGGGGGATAATGGGCAACCTTGCCGGAGACCACGACGTGCCGACACCCAGGGAAGACGCGCTCCATTAATAAGTACAGCGTACCTCGGACCAGAAATACATGCAGTGATCCAGTTGCACCAAGTAGCAGGAAACCGCATAGCCTTCATGGTTTCGAACAAAAAGTCTCAGCGAACCCTATCATAGGCCTGCTCCATGTCGACTTTCACTGCCATAAGGCCGGAAGCAGCGGTGCAGGACCGCATTCTCGTTACCATCTCCTGGGCAATATTTATGTTATCCGATATACTCCTCCCCGGGACAAAGGCCGCCTGTTCCTGAGACACAAGACTAGGCAGCAGCGATTTCAGCCTGCCAACAAGAATTCGAGCCACCAATTTATAGATTGTGTTACACAGACTAATCGGTCTAAAATGCTCCGGCCGGCAAGCACCTTGCTTCTTCGGGATAAGGACCACAAGAGTATCCTTTCAACTCTCCGGCATTCTACACTCCTCAAAGAATGCCAAGACAACCTTGATAATGTCCCGCTGCGTGACCCTCCAATATCCATTGACGAAGTCCATAGTAATGCCGTCGATACCCGGGGCGCGATTCCTTTTGATGCCCCGCATAGCCACCAAAATCTCATCTTCCGTCACCCTTCGGCAAAGGTCGGAGCCAGCCTCCTCACTGACGAAGCCGGAAAACGGGGAAATTGGAGGCAATGGCGCCATGTTGCTATCACCCCATTTCCGTTCAAAAAACTCGAAGACAAGTCGTCTAATGTTGTCGGAAGAGTCCACAGTGTTGCCGTCAGCGTCCCGCAAGGATGTAATACGGTTCCCCCTATTCCGAGCTGATGCCGCGATGTGGAAGAACCTCGAATTGCAATCCCCAAGCTGCGCCCAATGCACCTTTGCGCGTTGCCACCACCACTGTTCCTCGAGAGCACACCCCCGATGAAAGGCAGCAACCAACTCACCAAGCCGCTTATGGTCCTCTTCCGACAGACCGTCGCTAGATTCCCTGTTTTGGAGCTCATCAATATCCTGCTCCAGCACCTTATTCCGATCAACAATATTCCCCACCTCCTGACGGCTCCACCTGCGCAGTGCCCACATCGACCGCTTAAATTTTGTCATCACAATCTCCATACTGTCGCCCTGAACAGTCCTCCTCCAAGCCTTTTCCACCACCTGGAATGATTGAGGGAAATCCAGCCACACACTGTCGAACAATGGCCTGCTGGACTGCTGCCACTGATCTCTGCCTCCCACCTTAACCAACAATGGACAATGATCCGAACCCAGCCTGTTGAGGTGATGAACCGAACAATTGGGAAATGCAATCAGCCCCGCCGAGTTCATAAGAGCCCGGTCCAGGCGTTCAAGAATACGCGCTCCCCCCTTCTTCCCATTGCTCCAAGTAAACCTGTTGCCGGAAAACCCCAAATCCACAAGTTGAAGCTCCTGCAAAAGTTCCGCAAATTCCTGTTAGTCATTGCCATAAAAGAAGCGCCGACCCCCCTGCTTTTCTTCCGGTGCCAAGATCAAATTAAAATCTCCAGCAACTAGCAAAGGCTCATTACTCCCGCAGAAATTTCGGACATCCTCCCAAATAATCCGTCGTCTGTGATGGCACTTCGGGCCGTAGATAAAATAGCAATTCAACCTGCCATCATGTGAGGTTTTGATTGTGCAGGCCATAGTATGAGATGAAGCACCAGAAACCACAAGTTCCACCTCCTTCCTCCACAGAATAAGAAGTCCAGCAGATAGTCCCTCTGAGGCATGTGCCTCAAAGTCCCATCCACCCCCAAGCAGCCAATTAGCATCTTGTCTAGAGAATTCCACAGCCTTTGTCTCCATTAACGCCACAACAGCAACATTCCTTTCACGGATCAACCTGCGCAAATAGCTCCTGGACTTCTTTTTTTTGACGCCTCTTATATTCCACACAATAATGTTCATTGATAATGTCATCAAGGAGCCCCTAGCCAAGCTGCTGCATTCCCCTACCTTCCGCCACCACCAGAGGTGGCCGCTGCGCCCCACGAAGCGCAGCCGCAAGCCACATTCTTAGGCCGCACCGCCCCCCACACCAGTGGGCGGCTCCTTCTCCCGAGCCGTCATAGACCCTGTCAGCTTTCCCTTAACTCCGCCCCTCCGAGCTTCCAGCTTCGCGCCTTCCACCCCCAAGCTCCGGTCACCAGGGTCCGTCCCGTGTTGAGCTCGACTCCTGGTTGGTGAGCCTCGCCTTGATCTACTCCTCCCGCGTTCCCTCGAGGAGCAACTAACCCCCCTGGATGAGCCGACATGCATCCTCCCACGGGTTCTTTGAGTGTTTTTCCTGGGTCCTTGAGTAGCCATGGCCGCCGGACCCCTACGAGCATCAGCACCCGTCTTCCTCCGTTTGTGTTGGACTAGCATCCAAGGCCCAAGTTTATGCGCTTCTTCCGTAACCTCGGTGAGGATATCTCCTCCATTCCTCTGTTCCCCGTTCGCCTTCATTCCAGAACATTCACTCTGTCCGGGCTGAGACACCTCCTTCGTAGCCTGCCCATTGCACTGGCTAGCAAGATGCCCCACGCGATCGTATGAGAAACAAATCCTCGGCAGTCCCTCATATTCGAAATTTTGGTAAACTCTCCCATAGTCCCCTTTCAGCCAAACCCCCGGCTTCAAAGGTTTCGAAAGGTCTGTGTGAATACATACCTGTGCATAGGACGATCTCTCCATTGCCGCCGTCCACCCATCGAGAAGGAACGGATCCCCTATAGCCTTCGCAATCCGCAAGATGTTGTCCGTATCCCAGTAAATCAGGGGAAGACCGGGAAACCGTACCCAAATCGGTGCGCACATAGCGTGGGAGTCACCGGGATTGAATTCATGCGACCAAACATCCAGGCCCAAGGCTTGGCCGGCAATTTGCCACGGCCCCTCGAGCCACACTTCATTCCTTGCCTCCTTCGATTCAAAGTGTAAGCAGAAGCAATTCGCGGACAGATCAAACACTCTGAAGTTCTTATGGTGGCCCCAGCGTTTGAGCAATACTCTGGCGATCATCGGAAAAGGCAGCGTGTTCCCGAATATACGGCCCACCAGGTCATATTTGTGAAACTTGATTCGCCGTTGGCATGCTTCAGAAGAAACGAGGACTTCACCATCCTCCGCCACGTCCGGAACAGCAGCAGCACGTTCCTTAACATCAACATTAGCCGGCCGCGCGAACATATTCACCAAGTTACCCTTCTGGAAGTTGCGGGCTGTCAAAACCTCTCTGAAGCTGGCCTTAGCAGGTAAATGTTCCGCATCCCTATAAGTCTCCGCTTCTCCGGTGATATTATTCTCCTCCGTGACCCCTTCTCTCGTCACCCTGTGATCGACCGCCAGTGCAGCACCGTCAGGATGTGGAGGATCCCCGTCAAGTGGCTGTCCTTCTTCGGACGATGATGAAACACACTCCCTCGCCGGGGAGTTGCTAGCAGTGGTCCTTGCACGCCGGCTGCTCCTTCGTAATGTACTTCCCGCCATCGATTAGGGCTGCAGGGTCCTTGGCACTACGGCAGGGATGAAGGTTCAGGTATCCCGCAGGATCTCGAGCTGATTAATCGTGTCCCAGCACACCCCGCGTGACCAAATTTCAAAATCAAACCCGGCCACGTGCAGTTTGACCGAAAGACCGTCTCCCGCCACTCGCCTCCGCACCGGCCACGTGGTGGAGCCAATGTCAGGCCCACCCCACGGCCCCTCAATCTCCGCCTCCGCCTGCGCCTCCGGTCTCTTTACAAGGATAGGCTACACCTCGGGTCAAGCTCCCGAATCCCTTCTCGTCCCGTCCCAGACGAACCGCGACCCCCTCCCGGCGCACCCCAGCCGACCACGGCCTCCGGCACTACTCCCAGCCGACCACGGCCTCCAGCCGACCACACCTCCGGCACTACTCCCTTCTAACCACGACCACGGCCTCTCCCGAATCCCTTCTAACCACGACCAAAAAAAAGTTTATGTGGCTATTGATGTGTTGTTAATACAAGTTCTTGATTGGTTAATTGTGACTTTGGACTAAGTCTCCTCATGTCTCCTATTATACCATGCATGTTATTTGATGTATGGTTGTATCTTGCATTTTTACATGCTAATGTATTACCCTTTTTTTGATGGTTATATGGCCTTTATCAATACATAAGGTATCTTGTTAGCTTTAGAAGGTTGTTATTTTCTCCATTTGATCTTGTTAAACCAACTTACTCATAGAATAAATTTTTTTTTGCACTTTCTTATGTAATCTTGGATCTGTTTATTGTGAACGTAGACTATGTATCATTATTTTTTCTCTTTATCTCTCTTTTTTTTCTTTAATGTTTTCTTCTTATACACTTTTCCCCTTATAGATATTATTGAACAATGAACCCTTTCCTTTGTGATTACCATAGCTCAAGGTTCAATAGTGAGAAATTCAATATAGTAATGCTGTTGTAGTGAGACCTTGGCCTTTTTTGGTTTATTTTAACAGCCTTGCTTTATATCATTAGGTTTTAGTAATGAATACCAAAAAAACTTAGTCTGATAAGGTGGCAATGAACTATGGACAATATTACAAGTTCATGACTAACATGTTTTATATGGGTTTTGATGTCAAGATGCGTAGGCTCAAGTTCAAAATCATAAGGCATATATTGGGATCGATTACTTGAACATTATAGCTAGAATGTTGTTAATACTTAGTAATAATGTTTTGTGGTGTAAATAAGAAGCTTCATGAATCCCATAAATAAAATATTCAAACCTTTTGAGCTTATGTATGTGCAGAACTCTAGCTAATAAAGGAAAATTGATGAATAGAGTTGACAAATATAGTCTTCAAATGATTTGTACCTTAGATCTAGGGTTTTGTTTTTGCAAACTTTGTTTTCTTGCTTGACTGTCTTTCAATATTCTGTGTCATGCCCCACCTATTATTTTAATTATTTATTAACAATGCAATAAAATCAGAATATAGTAATATAAATTAAGGGCACCAATACAAGCAATAAGACGAGAATGTTGAAAAATAATTATTATATTTATATTCCAACCATTTTAATCAACAAAATTACAACAAAGAACATTATATTCATACTTATTTCAACTCCATTCAAAGACATTATGTTAACAAAACCAATACAAAACACTATACTCATAATTCTCACATGTTACTTTATGTATCATCTTTTTGTAAACATGTGGTGTACTCTATAATGTAAGTAGGGAAGTGAGCATACAGTACTCAATGGGTGAATTCTTAAATAACAAATAATATGATATGATAAAATGCACAATATTAAGATGCTATAAAAATAAGTATGAACATGACATCTCAACAATACTCAGAATACAATGAATTAAAATTAAAAATGAGTAATATATTAATACATAAGTGTGCACACACTCATATGTATGTATATATATATATATATATATATATATGTATATATATATATATATATATATATATGTATATATATATATATATATATATATGTATATATATATATATATATGTATATATATATTCGATAATTTTCATATGCATATTGTATATCTTTTATTTCATTTTTGTTTTATATTTCTTTTTTTATTTTTTTATTCTATTTTTAATTAGGCTTAAATTTTTTCCTTTAAGATTATACCCCGTATTCTTATCATATCTTATCTCATCTTTGTATGATATTTAATTAGATCAATTCTAGGCCTCTTCCTATAGGTATATCATAACTAGTCAGTCATATCAATCAGGTATCATCATCGTACATCAATCTTACACCAAGTATTAGTGGTAACAAAGGAGGTTTCTGATGCAATCTCATGGTCTGGTATAAAACTAATGCCTATCATACCTAATATCATGTGTCGATGCTCACCGCATGTCATGAAATCATGAGAGAAAGTTTAGGAAAATTTTATTTTCTATTCTTTTTTTTAAGCAAGATATTGGATTCTATTCTACTTAAATCATATTATGTTATGTATTTATCTTTTTATCTTTTATTTTATTCTCTTTTATTATATATCAAAATATGTAATTATATATAATGGATGTCATGTTTTAATAATAAACTAATAATGCCTACTTACATTATAATTTAATTGAATTCTCCTATTTGGGTTTTAAAAGATCTTTAAACTGCATATTTTTTTTTGTTTTATTTTCTACAAAAAAATTGATAATTTCTTATATTTCATTATTTAATATTTTTTTTAAATCTATTTTTGAAATTATAATAATATACAATATTAGTGTAAAAAAGAATTATAATTGGATATTGATCTTATTTATTTTTTTGAATTTTCTAACTATTCAAAAATTTTTCTTGATCTTCTCAATCAATTTTTTATTTATTGGGAATACAATAGAACTCTTTCCATGCTAAAAATAGTTATATATAAATATTTTGTGAAGTACCATGCAATCTCCAACTTTCATCAGAGCTTGTCATTTGAATGAATCTCTCTACTAAACTTCAGCCTTTTGTCTTCGACTTGGGGCAGCAATGGCCCTTACTTTTTTTTTTTTTATAGATCCAAAACAAAGAAATCCCTTTCACATCTTGACTAGTTCCTATTAATTTTTTTGCATTGCTTCCTTTTTAAAATTTTATTGCTCGCAATAACAAAAATAAAATGCCTCAAGGAAACCCTGATCCAGGTAGGGAAACGAGGTGGCCAAAATGGGAAAATGCTGCAAACCTTACCCATTGGAGCAATGAAGATTGAGACAAAGCCAACATGAGAAACAACATCGCACAAAGCTTGGTCACCTTTCACTCTTATCCTTTCCTGCTTTCAAGAAGCCTTGCTGAAGAACCCATGAAATTTTGCTTCTTCCATGCTCAATTTCTCCAGCCCTAGCTTCATCTCTCTCATATTTCTCTCACTTTCAGTGACGGGATTTCAACCTAATCATCCAAATTTAATTAGACCCTAAGGATGCCCCTTTGTGATACTTCCAAACTCAAGTCGTGAAGCTTCCGAAAGAAGCAGGAAGCTAGGAAAAAAAATTAAAACAAATCACTTAATAAAATTTATTTTCTATTTCTTCTCTTTTTTTCTCAATAATTTTGAAAATTAGTTAAAATTCAATGGTTACAAAAATTATGCGATAAGAATCAAATTTTTTATTTAATGAGCTTTACTCAAAATTATAAAATATACATACCTCATTTCACCATAGTCATGAAAATTGAGACATTACACTTTGTTTCTTTGGCAGTCACCATGGTTTCTTACTGAAGAGATGGCTTCCACAGATTTTTGGTTGAAGTCTATTCTTGGTTTTTCATGGTGCATGGTGCATTGTCCCTTTTACATTACTGATTTTTCTCATTCTGTTGATCCTTATCTCTTCCAAATCCTGAAAAGTGAATCTAATCCTGTATTGGACAAAGAAGTCAATAACTTTTATCTTTTTACGTGTTTCCTTCAAAATCTTGGATAGTTTAACGTCTCCATGAGTTCCTACTAGTGCCACTCTTGTTCTGCATCGAAAGTGTAACACATTCACATCACTTTGATGGAAGCCCCAAACTTTATTGTTCCTACTAGTGTAACACATTCACATCTCAACTATAGTTGCCTTGTTTTTGCATCATTGTTTGTTTCTTTTTATTCACTTGCATTGTGTGTTTATCTAATTTTTAACAGGTTATTATATTGATTGAAATAACTCATTCATAATGTTCATTATTTTCATACTAAGTTGATTTCACCACTTGGAAGTTTGCCTTATGAAATAGTTAATTATTTATTACTGGACATCAAATTTTGTCTGATAGTGAGATTTAGCTGAATTTATCAAATGTTTTCTTATTTCTATCAATGATTATTAAATCCAAATTCTTTAATGACTCCGGAAAGAGATCAAGTCGATTGTGCATTGATTCAATGATTTAGTTGTGTTAGTCAATTTGATTTTTGGTTTTTAAATTAATGATAATACATCTTGAAAAAGAAAGTATTGTATAATATACATTTTTATGTGGTTTCAATGCTCATCCATGGTATTGTCTATCATCAAATTAACCATGAGGGGTAACTACTTATGCTGCAATGTACTATAAGTCTTGATAAGTTTTCACCAAGTGTATTAACATGAAATCATTAAAATAATAGGATTAAGTTTCAGATTCTTTCTAATTTTTAATTATTTTCTTTTTGTGATTGAATTTCTTTTTGAATTCATCCAAATGTTCATGGATGTGAGTCTCTTTAGTGAGGTTTTAGCCTGTCAATTGATGTTATTATGGGTCAAACATGGCAATGTTATCGATGACCAAACATGGTGGAGTAAAGCATGTGAATCATACTTCTTGAATGGCAAAATCTGTAACATCATGCACTGAGATAGTGATTGGTTTGTATCAACAATTAATGTTTTAGCCTCCAATAAAGTGGAAACTTCGACATGAATGTCTAACTTCAAATTATTCAACTTGCATGGATTCTTCTAAGTTTTAAGTATTTTCTTTTTGTGATTGGATTCCTTTTTGAATTCATCTAAATGTTTATGGGTGTGGTTCTCCACTGATGTTATTATGAGTCAAACATGGCAATGTTTTTGATTAACGAACATGGTGGCATGACAAGTTTGAATCATTCTTCTCAAATGGCAAAATCTATAATATCATTCTTTGAAATAGTGACCAGTTTATCTCAACAGTTAATGTTTTAGCCTCCAAAAAGGTGGATATTTCAACATGAATATCGACCTGCAAGCCCATTGCTTCAACTTAAATTATACCTATGAAACATTGTAATTGTTCCATGAACTCTGTTTCTGTGTAGAAATTAGTCATGTGGTTATTCTTGTACCATTTTTCATGTTTTTTTAGTGTGTATGCAAAACACGCCTAAAGAAAATACAAAAATCCCAAGTTGCATTTTGGCTGACATATAGAAGAAATATTAAGTGAACTGGATCTTGATGCAATATTGTTAAATTGTTGTGCATTATAGCTGGCATGGTTGAACTTTTTGGTGCTATGCTTTTAACATTATCTTTTTCTCAAACTGTTGCTATTGTCTTTGTTGTCAGATGGCTTTTGAACTTTATAGCATGCTTGCTGGAAATGTGAGTCCAACAACAGGGGAAAATATAAAGCCAGCTTATGGAGGTGATGAAGAAGCCTTCCTTAGAAAAGTTGTAACTCCTATTTATGAAACAATAGCGCAGGTGCTGTCAAGTTATTATATTCAGGAAATAGTTTTTTGTATAGCCAGCCGTTTTCATTTTTACATCTTTTTTTAAATTGTTTATATGTTGCAGGAAGCTGAAAGAAGTAAAAGAGAGAAATCAAAGCATTCTCATTGGAGGAATTATGATGACTTAAATGAATACTTTTGGTAATTGTGACAACATATTTTTTGTTTGAAGTCTATTATTTTTTGTGTTCTGATAATTAGTTGACTATTAAATTATAATGTGCAGGTCAGTTGATTGTTTTCGTTTAGGCTGGCCAATGAGGGCGGATGCTGATTTCTTTTGCCAACCTAGAAAATATGTATCTGATAAAAATGAAGTAAGCTTGCTCTTCAAGATAATTTATTACAGTTTGTGTTTGCTGTTCATTCTGCTAGATTTACTGGTGCTTATTTATTTATTTATTCTTGTCCTCTGATGGGTGTGTTGATAAAAGCACTTTTTATTTGTGCATAAACACAGTTATTCATGATACACTTTTCTGTTTCTTTGGGCAGGAAATTTTGATAACTGGTCGAGATAGATGGATTGGAAAGACTAATTTTGTTGAGATCCGTTCATTTTGGCATATATTTCGAAGTTTTGATAGGCTGTGGACTTTTTTCATCCTTGCATTGCAGGTTCCTTTATTTATATGCTGAATTTTTTAAATATAAGATATTTCAAATATCACATCGAATTATCTTTATCTTATAGGTCATGATCATACTTGCTTGGAATGGAGGCTCACTAGGAGATATCTTTGATGATGGAGTCTTTAAAAAGGTCTCGAGCATTTTCATAACTGCTGCTGTGTTGAAACTGGGACAAGGTAAGTGAGAGAATAATTATGATCCTCTTTTCTATTCTGCTTTTACGGAATGTTCTGCAAGTTTATTATATTATATGGTTGTAGCTCTATAGAAGGGAAATTTTTTTTTGAAGTAATGTCTGAAATTTTAGTTTTCTCACTAGATTATTGAAAGTTGTATAAACTTTTATTTTGTTGATACATACTTGTTTGTGTTGGCTTTTCTAAATTATGGAAGCTTTGTTTCGAAGATTTCTTGAAAACTTGGATATCATGGTTTTTGTTTTTGTAAATGGTGCTTAATGCAAAATCTACTATAGAGTATGTATACTTTTGTATCATCACAATATGGGTTATGCACTTGTGTGCAAACTGATTTTTCCATTGTTGTTAGAGTTGATTTCTTTAGTTTTCACACACACCCGACCGACTTGAATAAAGTATTCCACAATGATTTTAAGGCTCCTAATTTTAGCAATATCTATATTTTTGTGTTCTATTTTATTTATGTTTTGTTTTTTTAATCTTTTTATATCATGTTGTTTGTTTGATTATACCTGATGATTATTTTCAAAACCTAATCTTGATGATTGTTATTAATACTTAAAAATATGTAAAATGACTACTAATTACATGCCTTCAAGAGGTTGTTTCTTGAAAAAGGCTCAGATCTTTCTTAGACGCAAGTATAAAGCTATTACCCATACCATGTGTTCCTGATGACGTTGTTTCACTTCTTTTGTTATGCATGTTTTAATTAAAATGTTGTGTTCTGAGTGCCCTTTTTTGCAGCTGTACTTGATGTCATTCTTAGCTGGAAGGCAAGAAGGAGCATGTCTTTTATGGTTAAACTGAGATATATCTTGAAGGTTGTTTCTGCTGCAGCATGGGTAGTAATTTTGCCTGTGACATATGCTTATACCTGGGAAAATCCAACCGGTTTGGCAAAAGCAATCAAAAGCTGGTTGGGGAATGGTCAAAAGCAACCATCATTGTATATTTTGGCAGTGGTTATATACTTGTCCCCAAACATGCTTTCAGCTTTGTTATTTCTTTTTCCATTTGTTCGAAGGTTTCTTGAAGGGTCAAACTATAAGATAGTGTTTCTTATGATGTGGTGGTCTCAGGTAATGAGTTTTTTCATCATTTACACATTGTCACTGCCACTATAGTAGAATTTTGGGTTCTTCCCTGTGCAAAAAACTTGTTGCTTACGGGATTTTAATCTGCAGCCTAGTCTATTTGTGGGAAGGGGAATGCATGAAAGTGCATTCTCACTTTTCATGTAAGAATTTTATCTCTTGTATTCTTCCATGCTTTTAGTTGCCGTCTTTACATACTGTTGTTGTATTTAAATTTTTTTTTTTCACTCAGGTATACAATGTTTTGGGTGATACTTATTTTCACAAAGCTGATATTAAGCTACTATATTGAGGTACATAAAAGAACTTGTGATAAGTAATGCTGATATTTATTTTACTGATAACCTTCAAGATGTTCAATGCTTTCTGGCGAATATGCTTTCTCATTAAATTATGCAGATTAAACCTCTTGTAAATCCAACAAAGGATATCATGAGAATTCCCATATCTACCTTTAAATGGCATGAGTTCTTTCCGCATGGTAAGTCCAAAGAAATCTTTTCAGTTCAGACATTTTGTTAATGCTTGATTTAGATTTTTCTTTTTTTGTGTTTCAGCAAAGAATAATATTGGGGTTGTAATTGCACTTTGGGCCCCAATCATTCTTGTAAGTTTTTTGACTCACTTGAGCTTTTTATTGTTGTATTTCTGCCTTAAAATCATTTGCATAAGCTAAGCTATTGTTTATGGCAGGTTTATTTCATGGATACACAAATCTGGTATGCAATATTTGCCACATTAGTTGGAGGTATTTATGGTGCCTATCGTCGTCTTGGTGAGGTTGGTAGTGATTTTTGTTTCTCATTCATGTTATTATTTCCTAAAAACTTCTCATTCTCTTTAATGTTGATCCCTGAAGATTGGTTGTGTAATGGAAATTTGTGTATGCAACTTTTTGGGAATCCTATCTCGTTGAATAACATGCATTTTATTTGATCGGCGTTGTTAAAATTTGTTAAGATGGATTAGAAACACTGGCATGGGACCTGCATGTTGCAACTCGTAACGTTCTGGAGTGCCAAACGGCTTGGCTGACCTCTGCTGTGCCAAATGGTGTTCCAGTGCAGCCTATCCATAAAATTCTTTCTAACAGCATGGGATTTTGATTACTAAATTTAAAAATCAAATCTAGAATTCTAGTTTCTAAATAATAATTTGTCAAATAAAGTTATTGAGAAGCAAGCAAATTTCTTCCTCACTAGCAATTGCCCACAGTACTTTTCTATGACTCGAAGGCCTGTGTCAGACAGAATGTTGGCAATAAGCTATGCACAATTTTTTGAACTGTTACTTGGTGCTTGTCTTCCTGACGTATTTGTTTTCTTATCATTCATGGATGGCTATGGCAGTAGACTACATGGCTGTGTTTTTGACATCATATGACTGCCCTTATACATTTTGGTTAGGCAGGATGGATCTGGTTTCAAGTAGTCTGTAAAAGTTTTTAATATCCTTAATAGCTTTGAAATTTTTGGTCAACAATGATTCTAAATTTTTTGAATATTTGAATTTCTGTGTTACTGCATTATTTGACTGTTCTGGCAGGAGTATTTATACTTTGAGCTTTTGTGTATTTGTTTATCCTATGAGCATGCAATGTATTTTTGGGGAATAACTGTAATTCTAATCTATTTAGAGTCTTGCAATGTATTTTTATACTCTTGTTATCTATTCAAAACAGATACGGACTTTGGGAATGTTAAGGTCTCGATTTCAATCACTGCCGAAAGCTTTCAATTCCAAGCTCATTCCAAATGAAAATTCTGAATCATCAGAAGTGAAGGGTCTAAAAGCTTCTTTATCTCGTAGATTTTCGAAGGTTTGAGATCTTTCATTGTGGAGCTTTTGGGTTCTTTCACGGAATTTCGTAAATGTCCTCTGCTTGATTGTTATTTAAAAATTAATATTTACTAAAATTGCCTTGGTTGAAGTTGCACTTATGCTTTATCAGGTACCTCTTAGCAATATGGAGGAGACTGCGAAGTTTGCTCAAATGTGGAATAAGATAATCTTAAGTTTCCGAGATGAAGATCTAATTAACAACAGGTTTCTGATATTCACTACACTAGAGAATATTCAGCTTAACTATTCATCATCATAGTAAAAAAAATCAGTATTCTTTCCTTAATTACGTTTCCTTATTACTTCTTTAAATTATGCTCCCTTGTTCTTTGTTCTACTTTGTTATTTGATTACTTTTATTGAAAGGATTCATTATCTAAAAACACAAATATTGTAATAAAAATCTGATGCACTATATACTTGAAAGAGTTCTTTTTTCTGGGGAATAGGAATGGAAACCTTTTTTGATGCCCTGAGTTATTTTGGGGATGCAAAAAATAAAAGGTTTCATTCTTCTTTGTGAATGTGAACGAATACTTTTTATCCTGAAATAAGCAGGCTAAATGGTATGGTGTTCTTGTTCCAAGATGCCAAATTGTATAAATGGTAATTGCTATAAAATCTAATTTGAGCAAAGGCTCTTTGTGAAAAAGTTAAGGTTCTAAAGAAGTGTTCTTTGATAAAAACTTTTTAAAAGTATTTTTCGAGGAGAAACAAATTTTCAAATATTCAAATGGAGTTTAACATTTTAATTAAAATCTTCTTTTATGTTTTAACAACAATAGTTGAGTTGGACAATCTTATGAAAAATTACTTGTAAATAATTTCTTAGAATTGGCTTCTTTTTATAAGCTTTTCGAAACTGAGCTTTTTGCTAGCAACTTTTATGTTGTAATTGTTGTGTCAAATGAGCAATTAACCTCACCTAACAAATGATTGTATTTAATTTTCAATCATTCTTTTCTTAAAATGAGCCTTTGGATAGAAGGTTAAATGGTGTTTGCTAGTTCAAAATGATCGCTTAACACTTTATATTTATCTCATTGAAACTTTCTAATGTGTTTTTACTAGCTCAAACTGAATGCATCTTCTCTTAAAGTTTTAAAATTTTAGGTTATTTTTACTTGTTTGTTCTTGATTGAAGAACAATCAACCATGCTACATAGAATCGAACCCTTATCTATTCTATAAGTCTTCCCTTTGTAATAGAAATATCATCATTGCTGATGGATCTCCAATAGTCATGGCACTCAAGTGCACAACATTTGAAGCCTTTATCTAACCTTTAAAGACATATTCGATGTCTCTAAGCTCGCATCAACTCTTCTTTTCATAATCCACCTACAAAAAAGTTAACTTGCGTAGTTGATTTAAGGAGCATGCTTCATGGATGCATTCTAAAACACGGGATCTTTCTTCAATTCATTAGAAATTTAATGTCTAATCTAGATGAGAACATATTTTTCTCTTATTTAAAATTTTATTCTTCAGAGATTTTCGTAGTGATTTTTGCGAACTTGTCAAGCACTATCATATTTCCTGTCATTTAAATAATCAAAGAGCTTCCAAACATTTTTTAATCATTAATGTACTTTAAGGTTGGAATTATTAAAGAGTTGAAGCGGTTCTATCACTTTAAGCAGCATGCTTTGTGGATGCATTCTAAAACATGGGATTTTTCCTTCGATTCAGTCAATTCTAATTCATTTGTACTTTATTATTTCATTTTAGGTTACAAAATACTCTTTTTTTTTTATCTAGATAAGAATATATTTGTCCCTTATTTAAAATTTTAAGAAATTTGTATAGTGATTTTTGCAAACTTGTTGCAATTTTATTTTCTGTCATTTAAATAATCAAAGATCTTCCAAACATTGTTTTAATTATTAATTTACTGTGGGTTCTAGTAGAAAAGTCAAATGTTACATTCAAAAGTGGTTCGTGATGCTCATTATGATTGTATTTGAGCACCATATTTGTTTCACATTAAATAGAAATATAAGGGTGGTTTAATTTTTTAAACTCTTCGTTAAACAGTTTGCCATTCAATGAATTGGATCTAAAGTTGTAAAGAGTATTTTATTTCTATTCTTGGAAGTTTTGTAAAAATTAGAAGGAATTATTTGTTGATCTTGTGCCAACAAACCTTAATAGTATGGGTTAGTTTAAAGAAACATCATTGTTTTTGTCTTTCTCAGAATTGTTTCTATACTCGTTTTTTTTTTTGGGAGAAGCTCTTTTCATAGTTGCTAGTCTTTTTTACAATATAACCTTTTACAAGAGTCATCCATATGTGTTTTCATAATTTTGACCTGATATCTCGCCTATTATTGGAGTACACTCTTGATTCTTCTAAGCAAGAAGCATGAGTTTTGTATTCTCACATCACAACTAAGATTACATTCTATTGATTTATAAATAGAAGTCAAAATCTTTAGGTTAAATTTTCTACGTAGATGAAGTTTTAATATCAAAATTATGAATTTTCTCATACAAGTATTATATCATAAAACGTAGCAATGTTGTTGACTACTAATTCAAGGAATATGCTAAATATTGAAGAGGAATGTTTTTTTTTGGTTTAACATTGGATAAAAAATCTCATACATAATGTTGAAATTTGATTTTTCATTTTTGATTTTTTTCTTAATGATTATAAATGATTGCATTTAAATTTCAATAATGCTATCATACATTATGCTTCTATTCAATAAAATTGGTTGAAAATGATTTTTTTTTTGAGAACATGTTGAAAATAAAGCTATTGAAAAGGGATATTTTATGTGAATGAAAAATGAGAAGTTATAAATATTGTTCAGTGTAGTTGGTGTGTTTGAGTTTGAATCGAAAAAGTGTTCTGAAAAGTCATACCAAATAAAATTTATATGAAAGTATGGTCTAGTTAGGTTTGATGAGTATTAAGCAATTATCGACTAAGTATTGGGGAGTGTTGTTTTATTTGGATTTTTTTTAAGTCCAACATAATACATGGTATATTAGATACATATTGAGCAAGTATTAGTGTATTTAAGTGTTAGATACATGCCCCATATGGATTTATATAGTCACAAGTTATGTACGACTTTATGGAAGAGCATATGGGAACAAGTTTTAGAATTGTGAACTATGCTAAGGCATTACAGTACAAAGTTATATCTCCTATAAAATTACCAAGCTGAATATTGAAGTCGATAATGATCTAGATTATGCTAGTTACCTCAGAGAAAGAAGATCTACATTTGATTATTGCACCTTCTTGCTAGGAACCTTAGATGGGTCTGAAGCAAAGTGCACTGCTTAGATCTTTATTTTCAATATCATGGCTGAAAATGTCGAAGTGGATCAAGAGGGGGGACCATGAGTATGTTGTGAGAAGTGAACAATCCTTGTTGATTGCAATCATCCATAGAATCACACCAAGCATATTGAATAAGTTTGACACTTCATACTTGAGAAATGTGATTAGGATGTTATCATTAATTCTTGCATTCAAATCAACAATTTGCTCGCCGACGTGTTAATCAGCAGATCACAGCTGTTGCTTTTTTAGGAGTTCCATAGCAAGGTGATTGATATCCTCTCATTAAAGGGGACTCACAGCTGTTGAGATTTTAGGAGTTCATCAGCAAGGTGATTGATATCCTCTCATTAAAGGGGATTGTTGAAACATGCAAACCATTAGTTAAAGCCTTTGATTAGGCTGATTGAATTATTTGAAAATGGATTACTTTATATGTGTATCTGATGTACTATAATCACCAATATTATTTCAGCCATGTGAATATGAATGCAATCATTTTTTTTCTACTTAATCGTATTGTACTTTGCTAGTATTTCCTGTCTAATCTTCCTTTCACTAACAGGGAGATGAATTTGTTACTTGTTCCACATTCAGCTGACCAAGATTTGAAGTTAGTCCAGTGGCCTCCATTTTTGCTTGCTAGCAAGGTTCCTCTGTTTCTATGTATTCTTTATTTGCACGGGTATGTTGGTAACTTGCAATTTTAAATTCAAACATTACAACTTATGACAGATTCCAATTGCACTTGATATGGCAAAAGATTCTAGAGGCAAAGATAAAGATTTGAACAAAAGACTTCTTTCTGATAATTACATGGCTTGTGCTGTGCAAGAGTGTTATTTGTCTTTCAAGAACATTATAACATACCTAGTGACTGGTTCACGTGAGAAAGAGTAAGCATTGTTAATACTGCTACCTTGTTACTTGCTGGCTTGTGAAGTTGCCGTTGCAGTTTTTTTTTTTTTTTAAATTATTTGACAATTGTATTTCTTTTGTTTTTGTTGAACTCAGAATTATCGAGAACATCTTTGAAAAAGTTGATAAGCTAATACTTGAGGGCACATTGATAAAGGATTTGAAGATGAATGCTCTTCCTGCTCTTAGCAACAAGTTTGTTGATTTGATAAACATTTTGGTAGAACTTTAACTTAAGAGGACTCAAGTATCCGTTTGTAAATAGATTTTAAAAGAAAACTGCTAAGGATGTGACACTTTTGCTTTTTGCAGATGGAAAACAAGCAAGAATATAAAGATCAAGTGGTTCTTCTTTTCCAAGATATGTTAGAAGTCGTGACCAGGGACATTATGGTAGAACAGTTTTCAGGGTATGACTAATTGACTACTCTGACTCCCCCACTCCCTACCTCCCCAAAGCAATACAAAAATTTCCATAAATCAAATGCTCAACTGATTAAAATTTTTGAGGGGCTTGCCTAAAGCTAATAACAAAAGTAAACCCTATATGCTATCGTTTTCCACTAGTTTATTAATGGATTTTATTGTATCCTTTTCTTGAATCTCTGCTAATGGAATAGAAAATTGCTTCTCACATACATCTGTATTCTAATCGCTAACAAATATCTGTATAATGAAAAGCAAAGTCTATGTTATATAATGCAGTTCAGACTGAGTGTTTCTTTGTTGTGTATCAATAAGACCATCATCCAAGTGTAAACAGCTTAGTAATTGCATTTGCCATCATTATCAAATTTTTTACATGCTGCATCAATATTTATTGATATATAAATCTTTTGGAAAGAAAGCTGAAGTGGAACTATCAAAAACATAGGCCTATGTTGGAAAAAAGGTTCATAATATGTCAGTGTAATATTGATAGAGATGGATTACAAGCTGTACTACCTCCAAGGAAAGTTAGGAAATCAGAACCATCTAAGTGAAGCAAAAACTATCAGATTTTGAATTATATTTTATGATTTAAAAAAATATTTGCATATTTTTTTTTTGAAAAAACAAGGTTTTCCTTTTATTAATAGGCAGGATACAGAAGTGAAATACTTAACCTAATCCTTAAAACATGTTCAAAATAAAATATTGCCATTGTTCACGATACAATGCAGGTGGCAGTTAAAGTCCCAAGTTTTACTGTCAAATATTTAGGTGAATGTGCGGCCTAAGGATTGGCTTTTCTTAACCTTGGATAATAAATAATAAGACCATAGCTTAGATAGAGATACCTCTTCCCAACTATTTTGATCTTAGTGCAAGCCAATGTTCTACTACATATGGTGTAACTTTTCTAAGGTTCAATGCTAGTGTTTTTTGCTAAAACAATTGTTTGGCATCAACATTTAGAGGTGTGCTTTGCTTCATAGTCTACAAATCATCTTAATGTATGGTGGAGACCTTTGGTAGGGGCAATTCATCTTTTCCGAAGCCCAAAGAAGTTTCATTTAGGATTGTCTAGAACCTTCATTTTATTCTCATTACAAGTTTATATATCATATGCTAAATGGTCATAACTTATCTTTTATAGAGGAAAAATTATGAAACTATAAACCATACATTTAAAAAGAAAACAATATTATATCTTAATTGAGAAAATTACCCTAAATATCTTAAATTCTATTGAATGATCATACTGCATGGTTAAAATTTCCTTTTGACTGCTTGTTTTGCTTGGTTAGTATTAAGACAATCTCCAAATTCATTCCATTAGTTGTGCTGTCCTTGCAATCGATTTTTGGGACTTTTTCTTCTGGCAGTTATCCAGATTCAAGCCATGGAGTTTCTTATGGGTGGCCAGGAGACATGTTACTCTCAGATAAACAAGCTCAGTTATTTGCATCTGTGGGGGCAATTAGATTTCCTTTGCCTGAATCAATTGATTGGACTGAAAAAGTATTGTGCTATCTGTATTGGATTGTAGCATTTTATATCAATGTAGGATTATGTATGATGGTCATTTTTTTATTCCAGTTAAAAAGGCTGATTCTTCTACTCACCGAGAAGGAGTCGGCAATGGATGTTCCAGCCAACCTAGAGGCTAAACGGCGAATTTCTTTTTTCACTAATTCTCTATTTATGAACATGCCTAATGCTCCAAAAGTTCGGACTATGCTCTCATTCTCGTAAGTTGTAGCAATCCATCCAACATACTAAATGTTATTTGTAATGAATAATATCTACATTTGTTTTTATAATTTTTTAATACCTTATCAAACAAACTTATGGAAATGCATCTATTGTTCGTATCACCTTTTTTATATAATAATTTATTTCTATAGTTTCTAGTTGATCATTTCCATGGATTTATATTTTTGCTATTAACTTGGTGCATCTGGAAATAGTAACATATTAATCTTTATCAGGAATTGTAAAATTATCTTATGCATTTAGTGATTTTTCTTTCTTTTTCATGCTCATCTTGCTGTTGATTCCTTGCTTGCTGATATTTCCATTCTTCCTTACTTTCCTGTCACCTTGTTGTTGCATTCAGAGGTTATTTTTGCATATACTTTAAGAAATCATATTTATGACCCCCATTTTTGGTTTTGTTTTGAATTAACTGTATTACATTGTTTAAAAGAATTATTTCTTTTAGCTCTTATGAACTGGTTTACTAAGATTCTAGTTCCTTTATGGCTTCTAACCTCTTTTTCATCAGTGTTTTGACTCCGTATTACAATGAGGATGTTCTTTTTTCTTTGCCTCATCTAGAGGAGGAAAACGAAGATGGAGTTTCTATCCTTTTCTATTTGCAAAAGATATATCCAGGTATTTAGTCTTTTATTCTAGATGTGGCTTTTCTCTGGCACCTTTAGGATAATTGTTGTATGTCATTATTTAATCGTATAGATGAATGGAAAAATTTCCTTGAACGCGTAAATCGGGAGTCGGAAGAAGAACTCAAATCCGATGATGAACTAAAGGAGAAGCTTCAACTTTGGGCATCTTATCGGGGACAAACTCTAACTCGTACTGGTATTGATTTTGTGAATTATTTTTAATTTAAATGCTTTTATTTTTTTTTGTTGTTCTTGACTTCAAAATTTTAGATCGTTTTGTGCTTATTTGCCTCTATGTATTGGACAGTTAGGGGTATGATGTATTATCGAAAAGCTTTAGAGCTTCAATCTTTTCTTGACATGGCCAAGGATGAAGGTACTTGATATGCTTATATCCTCTGCTTTTAGAATTGTTATACTCTTGACATGCCTCCATTTTTTCATGCATGCTTTTAACCTTGTTATAATGCTTATTTTAGATCTTATGAAAGGCTATAAAGCATTAGAGTCAGCTCTAGAGGAACAGTCAAGTGGAAGGTCTTTGTGGGCCCAATGTCAAGCTGTTGCTGATATGAAATTCACCTATGTGGTATCTTGCCAGCAATATGGAGTCCAAAAACGTTCTGGCCAACAACAGGCACAAGATATTCTTAGGCTTATGATAAAGTAAGTATAATTTTCTCTTGAAAACATGGTTTCATTGTAGAATTACTCATGAAAACGTATGCATAATGGGAGAGTAACACTCATGAAAACTTACCTCACGAGCTTTCATAGAGGACAACTACTTGTAAATAGGTCGTTTAATCTTTACTTACAATTTTGAAGCTTGGGTATACTGTTCTAGTATTGTATTTGTTTGTAATTCACAAGTTCAACTTAATGTTTATAGAAAGAATGTTTGGATTACAAAATCATCAATGTCATGTATTTAATATTTTGAAAGTGGAATAGAGCTTTTGAAATGTGAACAAATGACATACACAAAACCAAATATTCCTAAAAGTTGTATGAGCAGATTATGAGAAACTTGTATGTCTCAAAGAAATAGTTTATGCATGGAATTCTTATGAAATGTAAAGCAATTATGAGATGTGTTGTATTTCTAAATTTATGAGGATTTGTTTTGATTTCCTTATGAAATATTCTAATATCATATAGTATATTCTGATTTTATGTTTTTGATTTGATATTTTATTTATGTAGAAAATTTAATAGATTGTTTTTCTCTCAATTATCAAATAAAATCTCATCTAGAAAAGGGGTTAATTCTATGTTTTTAGACACTGGACTAAATTTCATATTCTCAACCATATGGTATCTAGGTTAAACTTCATTCAACCTCCTTCATCTTTGGCTTCCATCATGAAGAATATGCCAGTAAGGTTTCACGATTTAGAAGAGCAATGTTGTTGCTCTCAAGTCTTTGTCATGCGCTTGTCCTTGTACTCATCTTCTTCATTAAGGAAAGATCTTATCCCTCATTGTCATCCTCTAATTGCTTGAGCTAAGCTCTTTCTCTTCGATCATGAGTAGTTATGTGAGATTATCTTCTTCTTCTTAGTCCTTTACAATGAATGTTTTGTCTTCTTATATAAAGAGAAAACTTGAAGAATCTTCTACACATTTTGAGACCTAAATCAATCCTTTTATTGTGAAATACTAGATAACAATAGAGAGATTCAGTTCTTCCTTCATAATATCCAAAGTCATTTCAAATTATGGAAACACAAGCTCCAACTCTAGTAGAATGTTAGATGACAATCAAATCTTCATTACGTGACACAGACTTAGTGGAAATAATCCTCTAATGATCTTAGTTATTGATGATGTTCATATATGACAAATTTAAGGATGACTACTAAAATAATACATCTACAATGAAACAAAAAACTCAAAGTTCAAAAGTTGGAAGGTAAAAACAATATAATTATGTTATAGTTGATTAATTTCATGACCAACAAGACAAGAATTTTTTTAATGGAACAATAAGAGAGTATTCTACATGATTTGTGGCAATGAGATTTGATCATAACTTAGTATTTTAACACACTTGTCATTGGCAACAAGTGGACTTGTGAAGAATACTCATGGAGATGTCTCAAAGATGGAATCAAGTACAAATAAATTGTAGAAAAGAAATGAGCACAAATTTTTATTTGGGTTCAACAAAAACCTCGATGAAGTTTGAGGAAGAATTCATGGGATTTTTCATCAAAGGCCTTGTGTTGACACCTCAAAAAAATGGTGTAGCAAAAAAAAAAAAAAAAAAATCTCCTAAGGATAGCTTGATGCATCATGTTCTCTACATGTGTACAAAAACAATATTTGGGTGATGCCACACTTAGCACAATCTATCTAATTAATAAAATGCTCCCTTGAGTCTTAATTTTCCAAATTTGATGTTAAATTCTACTTAAAAGCATATCTAACAACCCATCTCATATCGTTCATTTCTTTCAAGATGTTGAGATGTTCTGCATTTGTACACATCCATATCTAACTTCATGGAAAACTTAACCCTAGAGTTTTTAAGTGTATTTTGTTGTACTCTTCTCATTGAAAGTGGTCTAAATGTTATTCTCTAGTTACAAAGAAATTCTATAATTCAATAGATGTTTCATTCTTTGAATATTAACTATAGGGTTTCTGTACAAAAATTAGTACTCAAAATATTTCCCACACCTCATTAATTTTGGTCAACCAAGTAGTCATCTATTCCTATTTACCAAAACGAATTGAACAATTCATTTATTCCATAACTTAAATCACCTGTCGCTCTTCTTCTTTAAGAACTATTCATCCAAGTTTTAACTAGAAACTTCCAAATCTTCATTTCTTATATACTACTCAATCTAAGAATAAAAAGATTTTATTAATGTTCTTGATGGAAAATGAACCAAAAGGAGATAAACACGTATCTCTTGAGCAAATCAAAAAATTGTATTTCGATTTAAGATCAAAAGTTTCACAAGATAATTCTATTCTTGAATCTTTTAAAGGTAGTGGCTTATTATTATGGTGAGAAAAAGTGTTAAGGAATGCATAAAGGGCACAATATATATCTTTATGTTATGTTAAGCTATATCTGATTAATACATAGCATTTGTGACAAATTTGAATCATATATAGATTCCTAAATACATATAAGAAGCTTTGAGATTTGGAATGGAAGATTGCTATTGAAGAAGAGATCTATACACTAGAGAAGAATAGGACATGGAAGAATTTCTTGCTTGAAAGCATCTTGCAGATTACAAATGGATCTTCATAGTTTAAATACAAAAGAGATGAAAGTGTTGATTGATTGAAGGCTTAACTTGTGTCAAAAGGATTCACATAATCTTGTGAAATCAATCATGAAGAATCCTTTCTTATGATAGACAACTTGTACATTGTTTAAGTTCTCGTATATCTGAATGTAAATTTTGATGTCATTCAACCAATTAGATGTCAAGAGTGTTTTTTTCAATAAAGACTTAGTAGAAGAAATGTACATGAGTATTCCTCTTGGATTTGAGACACATGACATAATTATCAAAGCTTGCTAACTTAATATAGACTTAAATAATTCCCAAGGGTTTGGTTTAATAGATTTACATGAGTGATTAAGCATTATGGGGATATTTATAATGTCGATGGATCACATTTTCTTAACACTCATCTAAAGACAGGGTTGTCATTTCTTATCATATATGTTAATGGTATTATTTAGTAAGTGATTATATAAATAGGAGATCAACATTTTCAAGCCTATTTTCAAAGTGTTTAAAATAAAAAATTTAAGAAGACTTAGATACTTTCTCTAAATGAAAATAAATTGGTCAAATCAAAAGAAATATGCTCTAGATATTTTGAAAGAAGCAAGAATGTTTGGATGCAAGTGAGTAAATACCCCTATGGATTAAAAAAATAAATTAGGAGCCAAAGATGATAGTGCATGAGTTAATAAAGGTAACTATTAAAGACTTACGAGAAAACTTGTATATTTATCTTACACATGATATTGATTTCTTTGTTAGTATGGTGAATTAGTTTATGAACAATCCAAATGAACACATATAGGTGGTCTATAGGATTCTAAGATACTTAAAATTAATACTAAAAAGTGGTTTGTACTTTAGAAAGTCACTATGTCATTATGTTGAGATATTAAGATATATAATGATGTTAACTAGGTTTGGATCAATAAAAGATTAAAGAAGCAATCTGCGTGGGTAATTTTGTTATATAGCAAAGTAAGAAATAAGCTACTATGTCATTAAGCCAGAGTAGTGATACATGACAAAATATGCAATACATCGTTATGGACAAAACACATGAAAATTTATAGTTTCTTCATAAAATAGAAGATGGAAATAGTAATCATGGTTACCACATTTGCCAATGTATATTCAAACAATAAACATCCTCACTGAGGCTTTATCAAGGAAGAATTTTGAAGATTTGAGTTTCATGCAAGGTTAGATCAATATTTATAGTTTTGTTTGTGGACTGTAAAATATTTTGATATTTACAATCCAAATTTGATTTGATTTTCTTATAGAATATTTTGATATTATGTAGAATATTTTGATTTTGTTTTCTTTTTACTTGGTAAGTCAGTTATGTAAGATATTGATAGGTTGTTCTTTTCTTGATTATTGGATGAATCTTCATCTATTAGAGGGGTTGTACACTGTTTTTAACTAAGGAATAAATTCATCATTCTCAATTTCCTCAAATTTAAATACATGACAAAAATCATGTTGCACAAGATTCAATAATCAAAACTTTAATATTTCGGGAACATATAAAATAAAATATAAAGTTAAGGTTCTTGTAGATGTCAACTATAAACCAATTTGTGGATGAATTTTCATCTATTAGATGGATTGTACACTATTTTTAACTAAGGAATAAATTTGATTATTCTTAATTTCCTCAAATCTGAATACATGGAAAAAATTATGTTGCACAAGATTCAATAATCAAAACTTTAGTATTTGGAGAACATATAAAATAGAATGTAAAGTTAAGGTTTTTGTGGATGATAATTATAAACCAATTGGTACTTTTCCTACCACACTAGCAAAACATCCACATTTCCCATGTTTACACTTGCATTAGTGCATCTGAGTAAGATGAAAGCCAATAATTATTAGCACTAACATTGATGGTAGGCTTGCAATTTTGATCAATCAACAAAATTATGTGACCTATTTAGTTCTAAAGATGGGCCAACATACATCATATGAGGTGAAGCATTGGCATTGAAGATGGTCACGTGTACTTGTGGTTGATGTGTAAGTCTTTGTTATTATGATTTGATATTTTATTTTTGTGACAATAATAAGATTTTCCGAGGTGCTTGGTCTTCCCAAAGCCAACATGGCATTCTATTTTGATTTTTGTTTTGATTGTTTGCGTTGTGTGGATTTTTTTCTTAAATATTTTAAATTGGTTGGAAATTTAATGAGATCTTTTCACATTTACTTTTTGCATTAAATCAGCATATGCATGTATCTCCTTTAATGTAAGTGGTTTATTATTTTTTCTTTAATTGTATGTGCAATAATAAGTACAAGTGCCAACTTGCTTCCTCCATGTTTTATTGGTATTTTGTAGACTCCGTGGAGGTATTAATTTTTAACTAATAGATGTAACGATGCGCATATAATATTTATGCTATGCTTTTTCAAATTATGAATAATTTGTTGTATTTCATTTTCTTAAACTACTTCCTAGGAAGAATAGTTCATTTTATTTTTTTGAATGATTCTATTAAATGTTTTGAAGACCAGCATCTTTGTTTCTGTACTTCGATCCTTGCATTGGAGAGCATACTAGTCAAATGACGATGTTGTGGTGCGAACATGTCATATAAGCAATTGGAAAGCACACAATTGTTTGGGGATAGAGATGTTGTGGTTAAGAAGTTGCTCTAAAAACATTTCTCATGAAAAATTTCTTTAGATGTAAGTAAATAAGCACATCTCTATAACATCTAATTGGCTTGATTCTTGTGAAGCACTTTGTGAAGGCAGAAACAAACCTTAAATACACAGCCAACAAAGAAAATAACTTTCTTGTTTCTATAACATGATCAATTATAAATGTTGATTGTTTTTTATAGATGTGTTGTTTGTTAGGTGTGTAATTCTGTATGGTTTTACTATCTTTTCACTGGAACCAAGAACTAACCCTAGTTATATGCTAACGATTGAGATTCCAACTAACAAAAATCAAATACAATTTTGTAAGTGTTGGAATGGGCTGGTGGGTTCAACCTCTTGTTTACAACAGAGTACTTGTTTGGTCTAATTCCTATATTCTAAGTGGTTACTGATTAACTGGTTGAATGGGGTGAATTGTTTAACTGAAAGTTAGCTGTTCAACTCGTTTCTATTATTATGCAACAAAAAACTGGACAATAAAACATCAAGAAAAAAGTTCAAAGCTGAAAGTTTTTTGAGCTTTGTTATTTCAAATATATAAAATTGTATGAGATATCATGCTTTCTTTTGTATATTTTTAAATATATTTGACTTTCATATATATGCATATCATATTATATAGTTATATTAGTGGCAGTATGATTGAATCAAATGGTCCTTACTAGCTCAAGCATGATTGAATCACATGGTACTTACTAGTTCAAATGGTTGAATCAGGAAGCTGTGCCAGAACAGTTCTTAATTTAGTTTTGCAACTTTGTTTGAGTATAAGAGACCCACGGCTTTGGGACGGAATACCCATATTACGATGTAAGTGAGAAAGGTAGTGATGATGGTAATAGGGAAGAGAAAGGTTGTAGAGGACCTAGTATTTTGAGAGATTGGATTAATCAATGATCGAGGAAATGAGGTACGTGGCAAACTTAAGTAGTGGAGGCTTTTGAGGTCTAGCACAATAGTAGGGAAGATCAGGTGTCAACGTTAAGACTAGTTTTTTTTCCGTTTCTCGTCTTTAGTACTCTGTGATCCATGTTAGAGTATGCATGTTCATAATGACTTAGACAATATTTTATCTATTTTATTTAACATAATAATAATAATAATAATAATAATAATAATAATATTATTAATATTATTATTATTATTATTATTAAAAAACAAATTATTTTAGTAAATATTTTAATTTAAAATTTATTTTTCTTTGAAATTTGAAATTTATTTTTTATATTTTGTATTTAGATATCGTGAAACTTGGGTAAGCATATCCTAGGATAGTAGAACTAGAATCAATTTCTATGTGTCTTGCTAACAGTGATTGTCTTGTAGGTATCCATCACTTCGTATAGCTTACATTGACGAGGTTGAAATACCTAGAGAGGATAGAAAGATGGAAAAAATTTATTATTCTACATTGGTGAAGGCTGCTTTACCTGGAGATGACAATTCAAATGATCCTGTTCAAAATCTTGATCAGGTATTGCCTTTTAATTGTTTAGGAGGGAAACAAGGCTTAGGTTTACCTACTTTGGATTAGATCAGTACGACAAATTGAATCTTTTATGTATTGTTGTATGATATCGTTTCTTAGCAAATGTTTGAACTCGTTTTTTTTCCCAGTGTTCATAATTCAATTATGTATTCTAGTTGTTACTTTGTATTTCATACTTCAAGTGTAACTGTATGTTATGATTAGTCATTGTTATGCTTAGCTTCAAACAAAACTATCACATCTTACTTGATCTATCTACCCTATAATACATCTAATAGCAATAATATCAGGTTAATCGTCAGAGTAAATAGCCAAATTGATTGAGGATGCAAGCAATCTTAGACAACCTTCCTAGCCTCATCCCTTTTCGCACTAATTTTGCAATTAAGTGATGGTCTTTCTCTCTCCTTAAAGCCCTAATTTTTTTTCAATTTGGCGGCCAAATATTGAATGATGCAAGTAATCAACACAAAATCTTTCCTAAGAAACACCAAATTACTTGAAAATTCCTTTCTAAAAGCTTCTCACGAATGCATAGCTTTGAACTGCGAAAGTCTACTTCTTCCCAATAAAATCCAAGGCAAAATTTGCTAAAAATCCCACCTTTCAATTCCTCTTGTGATGGAAATTGATTTCAAGTGAGAAATGAAGGGTTTCCCCCTTACTAGAGAGCGAGGGTTTAAAAAACCCTTCTCTTTCCCATGTACCCAAGGAAGAAGAAGACTTGTGGCACTGGGGGCTTAGGTCTGGCAAAAGGAAAATGAAGAATTAAGGGCTTTAAATAAATGAATAAATGCACAGCTTTGAACTGCAAAAGTCTACTTCCCAATAAAATCCAAGGCAAAGTTTGCTAAAAATCCCACCTTTCAATTCCTCTTGAGATGGAAATTGATTTCAAGTGAGAAATTAGAGAGAAATGAAGGGTTTCCCCTTACTAGAGAGCAAGGGTTTTAAAAACCCTTCTCTTTCCCATGTACCCAAGGAAGAAGAAGACTTATGGCACTGGGGGCTTAGGTCTGGCAAAAGGAAAATGAAGAATTAAGAGCTTTAAATAAATGAATAATTAGTGACTATTAATAAACCTTTTCTCTTTAAAAATTTGCAAAATATCCAAATGAACTTAGATTGTGACGAAACAAGCACAATTGAGGTTAGTCTTATCCAATGATATCTCATTTTTTATATTTGAAATACTCAATAATTGATATGCTTTATGAGTTAAACTTAAATCGTAATATTTTATTTTATTAGACCAAAATTCAAAATTTAAGTTGCATTGAGAAAAATACTAGAGTTATACACTCAAATATATAAATACTATAAATATAGCATCTTAGATTAAACAAAAATTTTGAGTTATTACATCAGGTTTTGCATATTTTGATAGTGGCCTAATAGATACAATCTAATAAAATGAAACATGTCATAAATCTTAATAAGTGAAATACAGATTACAAATTCATCCATGTTAAACCATATGCTCAAGAAGCTTACTCATGTGATGCGTAAGAGTTTCACATGCATTTCTTTTGGTAATATTGAGGGCAATTTTTTGGAAAGTTTTTTTATCTTCTTACAAATGCACCATTTCCAAACTTATGGTGGAATTTTATAGTTTCTATTCTGGTTATTATAAGTAAGGTCAGGTTCATTCAATTGTGGGTTTGTTATCCTTCATAGTTGTGGGGATATTTATGTTATCATTGCTTGAGCTCTCTTATATAGGTGTGTGCCAGCAAAGTCATCATGGTTGGCTGATTGTCTGTGTTTTTTTTTTTTTTTGACCTTTAGGTAATTCATATAACTATATAATGCCCTCCCGCACAAACCAATAAACTTCACCCCATGAAAATAAAAGACTATTGCGTTTGAATTTGAATACTCACATTTTACTACTGGAACATAATTGCTAAAAGCTTGGTAACTTTGGGAGGTAAGAAATTAACTCTTTTGAATAAGAATGAATAGAATATAGAGCAAAAAAAAAAAAAAAATAACAAATTGATCCCTATACTTTGGCTCACTCTTCCAAAACAAAATGTTGCATGGCATTTTTTTTTTCTTTTTGAAAAAAAAGTTCTTTTGCAAATATGAACTTTGTCATAAACAAGGAGGCCTCATAGTAGACTTGATTTGTTGCGGTGAACTATGGGAACAGTGAAAACGTTAGGTTTGTTTGTGGACAGCTTTAAGGTGATTTTATGCACCTTCTTCTTGGAGATTAGTTTGGCTTATTATGTTCTTTGGTATATTATGTTAGGTTCCTTTGTGCAGGTCATCTACCGGATAAAACTTCCAGGTAATTCTATTTTGGGTGAAGGCAAACCAGAAAACCAGAATCATGCAATTATTTTCACTCGTGGTGAAGGATTGCAAACAATTGATATGAATCAGGTTGTTACCTTCTTTCTATTTCTTGCTAAGTTTGTTTTGGATTTACTAATTTTTAAAATCAAACAGGATAATTATCTTGAGGAGGCATTGAAAATGAGAAATCTACTTCAAGAATTTTTGGAAACACATGATGGCGTGAGGTACCCATCAATACTTGGGGTGAGAGAGCACATATTTACAGGAAGGTTGGTGGATATAATTCTGGAAGTTGATTGATATTTGTTAATCCTCGTTTACTTAATGGCTTTATATTCGTACCTTTTGTAGTGTTTCTTCTCTTGCATGGTTCATGTCAAATCAGGAGACAAGTTTTGTAACAATTGGTCAACGTTTGTTGGCAAATCCTTTGAGGTAATCTTTCAAATTGCACTCATAAATCCCCAACCCACATTCTTGCCCTATGAAAATTAAGGTGAATAACATAACCGTCAATAGCCAATGTATTAAACTTTTGATAGTTAGACTATTTTTTTAGTAAGAAAGAATTTAAATCTCATATTAGGTTTTTAATTTCTTGTGTTATCTTATATCTTTTGTTTTCTTCAGTATGTTATGTCATTAATAAGATATAACATGTGAAAAATGTACTTTTTTTATATTATTACTAATGGTTGTATTGTCACTTTCATATAGGTGGTAAGATATAGAGTTGTAGAGGATGATGCTCAATATAATTTGTTACTTAATTTCTTACTTATGTCAAATTAATATTCTAGTATCATTCCAACATAATTCTTAATATGTTTATAGTGAATGGTATTTTTATAAATTGATATGTGAACTTTTGATGGAATTTCGAAAATCAGATTTCTTTTATTTATTCAGTGGAAATAGGTATGAATGTTACTGACTTGAATCACTTTTCATACTGTTGTATAAGGTTATTTTCTATTATATCGCTCATGCAAGTAATTTAGTAATGAAACATTTCATTTCCCTTTATTAATAATGATAAGTCTGTGGAATTTAGTAGAGTCATTGTTTTTTTTAATTTATTATAGTATTACAAAGGTTTTATCAAATGCAAAGCTACCTTTAAGGTGGTAGGTAGAATGAAGCCCTTGGGTTTCATTTATTATAACGTTGTTCCTATTTATTTTTGTTTGACGTGTCAGTGCTCTTTTACCTTTGAAAATCATATAAAGTATGGTGTTACTTGATTGTTATCCATACTTGGTTCTGTTGTACATGAATATCAGGGTAATATCTTGTATGTCTCATACCCTAAATGAAGGCAATGCACAAAATAAAGTAGTTACATTCTAAATGGTAGGTATCAAAGTAGGGTTCAATTTGGAAATTTGGAATGGCATAATTTTTCATATTCTCTTCAAACATAAAAGTATATCGAACATTTTGCAATTAACAAGCCGAGGATATTAAAAAGGAAAAGTTGGCAGGATTTGCATTGTGAAAGAAGAATTGAGTGCACATTTAGTCTGACATTAACCTACATTTGTATTTGTAGAAATTAAGTGGAACACAGCAGTAGATCAATGACTAAACTATGAGACACGGTTTTGCAAGATGATGCACGTGGTTCAGTTTTGAGTGAAACAGTTTCAAACCTAGGCTCAAACTTCATATCATCATCTTTAAAGAATCAATGAGTTCTTTTCCAATGGTGGGCATGAGTGGGCCATAGATCTACAGTTATTGCTGTAAAAAATCTTTATGGAGTTAGATGAGTGGGTAAGTTGCTCCATGGATGGTGGTAGTTTGTAATGATATAGATAAAAACCAGTAGAGATGTTCCGAAAAGTTGTTCATGACAGCCTGGTGCATATTCCAGTAGGAAAAAAAAATGTGTTTTAACAAAACAACCAGACCAGCCCCAACACCTCTATTCCTATCTTATATTCTGATGAAAGAAAGCATACTTATTTACTTATTTTTGTTCCTTGCATGCTCACCTTATTTCAAACTGGTGATGTATCTAGAAAGGTCTTTGAAAGGGAATAAATTAAGTTATCAAGATTAGAAACATCAGAGATCCCAAGAATCAAATAGAATAAAGAAGAAACATATAAATATGAAAAAAAAAATAAAACATGTGAAGAATCAAAATCTGATTTCTGATTTTAGAACCCCAAAAATATGATATTTTATGTAGATTTCTAACACCTTCTTCATGCTGAAGAATAGATATATTATTTCAACTAGCTTAAAAAAACTCAAGTCTTGGTTTTGGTATTGTCTTGATAAGAATTTGCTTCTTGGTTTTCTTTTGGAACATATTTGGCAATTTACTAACCCCTTGTCCTAGAGTTTTTTATTCATTTTGAGCATGATTGTGGGCTACCACACATTATTTTTTCTTCAAGTGATTAGATTATCATATAACTATATACGATTGCTTGTTGTAATTGTCTTTGTTCTATTGAACCAACTCAATCAGTATTTGCAAAACATTCAATCCCTATTCATTCAATCGAAATGTAGAACATTCACTTGGAACTCGGGAGTTTCTTTGAAGTACTAAAGGATTTAGCTTATTGCTAGATGTCTTTTTGTGATTGTTCACAAACCTACTAGATTGCATCTAATATCAAATGCTATGTCATGTCACTAATCTTTGATGCTTACCGTCCTCTAAGGCATCTTTTTCCATGCCTTTCACTTTCCAGTTTGTCTTTAATGGAGTTTAACTTGCTTACATCCTACTTTCTGGTTTCCAAACAAAAGGTCTATTGTGTATTTTCTTTGAGTTGAAATTCCTTATTCACTCCATGCAATTTCAATGTCAGGAAAATACCGATTGTTTTCCATGTCTTTAACTTCAATCCCAAGACTTGTGTTTTTTTAAGGTTCTTATCATTTACATGTCATATTTGATTATTACGATGTCATTTACAGCAATCATTGGTAATTGTTTTTCCCATTGTCTATTTTTTTTGACAAACATAGTGTGATCAACTTGCCCTTACCCAAACTATTTCATAGTTGTGCCAAACTTTTTGAATCTTCTTGGGAATTGCATCAGCCATAAAGAGTTTATTTTTAGTTTGCACCTTTATTTTTATCTCATAACTTAGTGATATTTTCTTCATAGCTCTTTGATCAATTCCCCATTAAAGGATGCGTTCTTTATATCCCATTTGATGTACTTCTCAGTCAAGATTGGCTACAAGTGATAGTAAGGCTCTAATAATGCTAACTTAGCCATTGAAATGAGGCTTTCTTTCAATTTCAATACTTGATGATTCAATGAATCCCATTTCTTTTGTTTTTGGCTTTGTATCTTTTGTTCCATTTGATCTATATTTCAATTTAAGCACCATTCTACAATAATCGAGGTTATTTTCCCTGGTAGTTCAATGATATCCAAGTATTATTTCCAATCAATTCATTAAACTCTTCTAAAGTAGTAATATTCGATTTATGATTGTGTAATGCACTCTTGGCATCCTTATAAATTCCTGAGTTGGTTATGATTAGAAATAGAAACTTTAACAGGATATTTTAAACCATTTTAATTTGAAATAAGAACATTGTCTTGTTATAATTCTTTGCACTCGTAATATCCTCCATTTGTTGGTTGTCCAAACCTTTTTTAAGAGAAGGAAAATCCCCAAAGCGTTTAATCGGTGATACGTGCACATGGAAATACAGATTCGCAAAGCTATTAGAAGGGGAAAGATTTTACAAATAATAATCATGTTCCCCAAACATTCCGACAGACAATAGGATCTTATTATAAATTCATTTTAAACTTCTAAATATTTTACCGTAGTGTGGAATGAGCCTGTTGGCTAGAAATGCATTCAAAATCAGTCAATTTTGGTTGTTAATATTTTTCTGTCTGATTGAAGTTGGACTCAACATAATGGCAGAAGGGAAGTTGAGAACCTTTTGATTGACCTGTCAATTAAAAGCCAAATTTGATCATAGGGACTAAGCTTTCTTTGAGTTGGTTTCTTATCTTCTCATGTTTCTTACTACTTATTTCATGGGTCCTTCTTTATAGGATGACTTCCTCATTTGAATTATATTCAAGGTGGGGGGAGTGGAAGAAGTTGTTTGCTCATTGTAACCCTTCAAGATCCATTGTTTTTCACGTTTTGTTGTAGCATGCTTCAATATGCCCTGCACAGAATAGTCTTCATTTGTTGGCATTGTAAGTTCTATTATCTTCTTCTCATTGAGTCTTTGTGCTGCCTTGAAAACTTGGATTGTTCTTGGGGTTCATTGGTTTTGTCAAGGCAATCTATTACTCTATTGTAGCCACACTCTTAGGAATCCATTGTTAGTGGTTTCTTACTTTTATTGCAGTTATCACACGTTTGTCTTTTAGTCATCTGGTCTCAAGAATCAGAGAGCTGTATTCCATTATTATTGGCAGCAAGCTAACCATTAGTTTTCAAATTAAGATTAGGACTGGAAGGCTCAGCATAATTCCATTGTTTGTCTTTAGATATCCCACCATTAAGATTATGACTGAAAGGGGTGCTATGATGACACCATGGTTTGTCTTTAGATTGCTTGTCTCGATAATTATAGATAGTCATTCCATTATGGCCAGCAACAAGCCTGACCTTTAAATATTAAATTAAGATCAGAACTGGAAGTGGTACTCTGCATCACTTGTCGTGGCATCTAATGTCTTGTTATAGAAAGGCTTAGCTAGTTGTGAGAAGAATTTTGGCACCAAGTTATATTTAAAAAACTCATTCCCTCTAGAACATGCTGCTGTAATTAACACCATCTTCTGAGAAATGCCAAGTAGTTTCATAGAAATAGTTCATCTTTTTCGTGCCACAATTCAGCTTATCATTTTAATAGTTGGTAATTGGCATAGAACCCGACTTTTTTGGATGGTGGGACTAGTCTCAGACATTCTTTCTGATCCCCACATACCTAATTTCATTAAAAACTTATCTTCTTATGTTTGGATCAAGTAAAATGTCTAAGTGCCTTAACATCATTTTGACGTATGAAGAAAATAACAGACTCATTCTTTCTCCAACATGTTGCTGTAATTAACTCTATCTTCCAAGAAATGGTAACTAGTTTCATAAAATAGGTCCATCTCTTTCAACAATTCTGTTAGTGTTGTAATTCTTAGTAACTATTGTGGTGGTCGAGCTTGTTTGGATGGTGGTGCTAATCTCAAAACATAATGCAATATGCTTTAAATTTGATTGTATTTCCTGCAAAGCTTTCAAAACACATTTTTTGGCTGTTTTGTAGAAGAGAATGGTTTCACTGATTTTATGTTCATCAAATGGCCATGGCATAAATGGAAAACAGAGAAAATTCTTTAGCTAGGTATGTTAAAGGGGGGATGTAGCCAAGTGGATCAAGGCAGTGGATTGTGAATCCACCATGTGAGGGTTCAATTCCTGTCGTTCGCCCATCCAATTTTTTCCAAAAAATTGGATTTTCAATGTTTCTATTTACTGTGATGAAGAATCAAAGTATCACTATAATTGTTCCTTTTCCTACTTCGATAACCTCAAGGGGTTGTGGGTTTTTTTTTTTTTTTTTCTTTTTTTTACCAATTGGGGCTCTCCCCTCACATGATAGCTTTTTGTGCTGCATATATTGTCAATAGTTGACGTCCTTCTGTGTGCATAGGAAATGCAGCAGTTAAATAGCAAATTTTGCCTTAAGTTTATCACTTAGATAACTGATTTGAATTACTCATGAAAATTAATTAATATCATTCCGTTTATATTTGTTGATTTGAAGGGAATGGTTTTCATCAATGGACCATGCAGAGGTAATGCGAACTTTGCTGCAATAGAAGCTTATGGATTTCCTGCCATTTTTGCTAGAGAAATAGCGGAAGAAGAAAAACAGTGGTTACAATGTCCCTGTTAACCCTGCTATATCAGGGTTAATAGATTTGTGGTTGTACTAGAAAGGATAATATTGAAAATGAGGCATTTGCAAGAAGGATAGTGTAGTGCCAAGTGAATAGGATTATGGGTAAGATGGTTACGACAGACAAGAATATATGATCACTCTCGTTTGTGGACATTGATGAGTACATTTGCAAGAAGGATGGTGTAGCTCCAATTAAATAGGATTATGGGTTAAATGGATCCAACAGAATAAAAGTATAATGTTTGATCACTCTTATTTATGCACATTGATGTACATATTGATTTGTGAAAGAAAGTCCTTGATTTGATACTATCCTATAATTGAGTTTATATTTAAAGTCAGTATAACATATCAATTTCTCAGTAAAATTTATTTCTATTCAGGGTACGATTTCACTATGGTCATCCAGATGTTTTTGATAGACTCTTCCATTTGGCTCGGGGAGGTGTAAGTAAGGCATCCAAGATAATTAATTTAAGTGAAGACATCTTTGCAGGCATGTGTCTTATAACTATCAAATGTTTATTTTTAACCAAGTCCAATGGTTGTGATGGGAAATTAACATGCACTGTTAATTATTGTATAGTTTCAATGGTGCAGGATTCAATTCTACTCTTCGGGAAGGCAGTGTTACTCATCACGAATACTTGCAGGTAGGTAAAGGGAGAGATGTGGGCCTAAATCAGATATCACTTTTTGAAGCAAAGATTGCAAATGGGAATGGGGAGCAGACATTAAGCCGAGATATATATAGGCTAGGGCATCGTTTTGATTTCTTTAGGATGATGTCTTGTTATTTTACAACCGTGGGCTTCTATTTTAGTACCCTGGTATGGTTGATTTCCTTCAGTTAAATACTTGGATGTTCGACAAACTTGCGATTTGGAATTGATGCTGTTTGTTTCGCAGTTGACTGTATTGACAGTATATGTATTTCTTTATGGGCGACTCTATCTTGTTCTCAGTGGTCTTGAAGAAGGCTTGGCCACTAGTAGACGTTTTGCTAATAACGAGCCCCTTCAGGTTGCACTTGCTTCTCAGTCTTTTGTGCAGCTTGGTTTTCTAATGGCTTTACCAATGATGATGGAGATTGGTCTTGAAAAAGGATTCAGAAAAGCACTAAGTGAATTCATAATGATGCAGTTGCAATTAGCTTCGGTTTTCTTTACCTTTTCTCTTGGAACCAAAACTCACTATTATGGAAGGACATTGCTTCATGGAGGTGCAGAATATAGAGGCACTGGCCGTGGTTTTGTGGTCTTCCATGCCAAGTTTGCTGAAAACTACAGACTTTACTCACGTAGTCATTTCGTGAAAGGAATAGAGTTAATGATTTTGCTTATCATTTACCAAATTTTTGGACAATCATATAGATCTCCAGTTGCATACATATTTATCACAGCTTCTATGTGGTTTATGGTTGGAACTTGGTTATTTGCTCCATTTCTGTTTAATCCATCTGGATTCGAATGGCAAAAAATAGTTGACGATTGGACTGATTGGAACAAGTGGATTAGCAACCATGGAGGGATTGGTGTGCATGCAGAGAAAAGTTGGGAATCATGGTGGGAAAAAGAACAAGAACATCTTAAATATTCTGGGAAACGTGGGACTATTGCTGAGATTCTTTTAGCTGTTCGTTTTTTCATTTACCAATATGGGCTTGTTTATCACTTGAATATAACCAAGGACAGAAGCATTCTGGTATTTATTCCTCTACCTTTTTTTTATTCTGTAGAAAACATGAAGATCTTATCTTTCATCATTTCCCTGACTTCAGGTTTATGGTATCTCCTGGCTTGTGATTGTTGCAATATTGCTCGTCATGAAGGTAACTTTAAAATCTCCATATATACCAATATGACCTTCAATGCTTTTTTATATTCATCATTTTAATGCACTTCTTTCTAATGAGCAATGATTATTCTTCATGCAGACTGTATCCGTGGGAAGGCGAAGATTCAGCGCCAGCTTCCAGCTTGTTTTCCGCTTGATCAAGTTCTTAATATTCGTAACCTTCGTCTCCATTTTGATTATTTTGATCGTCTTTGCCAAGATGACCTTCCAAGATACCATCGTTTGTTTGCTTGCCTTTCTACCCACCGGTTGGGGTTTGCTTTTGGTTAGTATATGCTCCTTTTCAAACTCTGCTCTCCTTTTCTCCTTCCATTCCTAACTGCATTTCAATCTTACCCACAGATCGCACAAGCCTGTAAGCCTGCTCTGCGCAACTTTGGTTTATGGGGCTCAGTAAGAGCTCTTGCTCGAGGCTACGAGATGACGATTGGGTTGCTTCTCTTTTCTCCCATTGCTTTCCTGGCTTGGTTTCCATTTGTTTCGGAGTTTCAAACGAGGATGTTGTTTAATCAAGCATTCAGCAGAGGATTGCAGATATCGCGCATTCTTGGTGGCCACAAGAAGGATCGAGCACGCAACAACAAGGATTAAATTTAGTTTGAAGATTCCATTTTGTATATGTTTCTTTCTATGGAGTTCATGGTCATGGAGTTGATTCATACTAGTTTATTATTATGGGATGGAAGTACTCGTTTATCATTTATGAACTTAATTTGTGAACCATCTTTACTATTTCTTGAAATGTTTTAGTTGTTATTCAATCATATACTTTGCAGCAATTTCCAACTTTTGGAAGGCAAAAAGCTAGGATGGATGTTCTTTTACTTGTAACTGTTCCAGGTATTGTTTAATGTTCAGCTCAGATGCTTATGGACTGGTGTACGAGATCAGCACCAAAGCTGATGCAAATCTTCCTCTCTTGTATGATGAAAAGCTAAAAGATAATTCTTTATCATCATAATTATTTACATGTGTTTAGATGCATGTGTTTTATTTTAATTAATGGAAGTTTGATGCAAAGTTTTATGAGAGAATTTTCTTCTTAATGTTCATTAATTGCAAGGCTTATAGAGGATTTGATAAGAGGACCCAAATTACAGATGTTAGGGTTTTATCTCAGTATCCTTTTAATCAAATAGAAAATAGAATGTGACATTTAGTTAAGTGAGGATATTAAATTTTAGGTGGAGATTTAATGGTGTGATGGAATCTAAAATAAAATCATAAAAATAAATCATCAGTATAATATAATTCAAATATAATATAGTATAAAATATATATATATATAATTCAAATTAATGTTTTATTATGTTTTTAATTACTTAACTTGTATCAAGCATTTTTAACTTCAATTTTAAGAGTATGGTCTTTTCACATAGTATTAAAATCTTAAAATCTTAAATAGTAGATATATGGCTTATTACATAAGTATTAATAAGATTTATAGATTTTAATAAAAAATTTATTAATATAATCAATTATATAAGAAATATCAAAATAAATAAATATGATGAATAAAATATAAGTCATATTATAATTATGATGATAAATTGCATATATAAGTTTGAAATCATACAAAATATCATATGTATTGGAAATAAGTGAGATGAAATATGAATGCTAATTTTTTATTATTATTTTAAATTTATAATATTTTTGTAATTATTAGGTCCAATTTTCTTTGAAATATTATCCTCACTAGATCCAATAATCATACTAATAAATGACCTATAGTAAGTATCCATCACATCTCTTCACATAACACTAAGTAGATATTTGATTCGAAGATCAATCCTCACGATCCAACACTTTGTGATTAGTGTAATCTATATATATGTATGTATATATATATATATATATATATATATATATATATATATATATATATATTAAAGTTATATAACATACACTAAGTAGATATTTGATCAAAAAGTTGATATCTTATGATCTAATATGTTAGGCATAATATTGAAGATAATGTCTTAGAAATATAATTTTCATTTTCATTTATCATATGTGAAATAATTATGTAATAAATATTTATGAAATAGATATTCTAGTTTATATATTATTTTCAAAACCAAAATATATTCATTTCTATTTTAAGAAATGTAGAAAAGCATAAGTTTTTGCCAACATACAAGAATATAATTTAGAAGAAAACATAAGAAAAAAATAATACTATCCTACATTAAATAAAACAAGTTATAAATTTATCTATATTATAAGTTATGCCATCTTAGTACAATAGTTTCCTGCAGTGACCTCAATACTCTTCTATTCCTCTAACAAACCCAACATTGCGTACTTATCTCGTTGGAAAAATTAACCTTTCTCATTATCTCTTCCTTGTACAATTGAGTCCTCCCTCTAATTCCTTTGTTGAAGCCAAGCTCCTCCTGAACATCTCTTCACCTACTCCCCTCATAGCAGCTTGATGACAAATTGCATGGTAATCGAAAAAAAAATGATGAAGATAAAAGAGTACCTCATTGGTTAGGTTGAACCAATGAGTTGAAATACCATCTCAATCGAAACTCATTGTAGCTCATAGTAGCTTGATGCAATGCAAAAAAAGTCTTGCTCGATATCTTTACCAGCCAAAGGCACACTTAGAAACACTCATGCATGCGAAAGGAAATGGTTATTTTATATTATGGTAGCCACCATCACAATTATTATAAATTTATTATTTTTAGTATTTAAAATTCTTAAAAAGTAGAAAGTTGGCTACGAGCACATGCTTGCATAAACGTTGTATACTTGCTGTCAAAAAGCACTTATTAAGCTATTGTTATGCCACAAAAACGTGCATTCCTTTAACATGAAAAGCTGATCGAGACCTTAAGCATGAAAATTAACATTATGCTCTTATGATAATTTGTTATTTCCAAATTTATCTTTCGTTAATTGCATTTGACTTAAGCCAAAGTTTCTAAAATTAAAAAAATATCCTAGCTCATCAAATATTCTAATATTTGAAAATATATCCTCTATCAATCAGATTTAATCCAAATAAAAATTCTAAAATTATAATTCTACTTTGAATGACCTTTTGATAATTATAATTATATCCACATCTTTAAAAATTTATAAATTCTCTAGATCTCTAAATACAAACTTAAATTCATTAAGTTTGTCTCAAAGTATTCTTTTTATTAATATGCTCAAATTATGTTTTTGACTAAATTTGAGCTAATGAAACACTCCTTAATATTTTCTTATTATTTTAATACTTAATATATTAAAAAATATTTTAATAAATTGAGTTGCAAGTGCTTTAGAGTAGATAACAACTTAAAGATTATGGTTTGTATTTAATCAGTGTGTTAGTTTAATGTGACAGTGCAAGAGTTATATTCTTGACCAAAAATCCATTCTAGCATTCTTGAACCAATGACACTAACATAAGGTACCACTTTATTTGGAAACATGTAGAAAGCAATGATACCACTCTAATCTTTATTCCATCTTGTTCTCAACTACTAGACATTTTAACAAAACCCCTACCTTTACATGGATGCATTAGAATTAGATGACTCTACATGTCTTAGACCTATTTGAATGATTCCAAAAAGGGGAAGAAGAATAATGCTAGAATTGTGGGAGAGCTCTTATTTAGAGGGAGCTTTTCCTATGCTAGAATTTAATGTGCTAAAGTTTAGTGCTTGAAAATGCTAAAGCTTCCTTATGTTGAATTTTTTTCTTTATTCTAGTTAGTTGATCATTTATTTTCTAATTAAGCATGTTTCCTAAATGATTGATAGCTTATACTTTCATATATTTTATTCTAGTATTTGTATTATAATTATTAAAAGGGAGAGATTAGTGATCTTATTTCTTATGAGCTTTCATGATAATAAAACCAACCAATTATGAACTAATCTTTTTATGTGAGATGTGATATATAAGAATGGTTTCATCAATATTGATGAATGGAGCAATTCACATGCATGGAATGTGGATAAGGCTTGGTAACTTTGCTTAAGAAAGTTAGTACAACTTTCATATCAGGGAGCTATATAGAATCAACTCTAAGTGGAGTGGTTACCCATTTAGAGCTTTTCATTTACTATATCAAATGATTATAATATTAAATCTTCACTTAACACCTTATGATACAAAGGATTACATTTATAATAGCCTAATTTAATTAACCATGAATTGTATTCTTAATCAAGTTTCTTTGATTAGATTAAGATACTTTAGATTTAGAAATCCAAGGATTATTATAACTTGGGTGCATTAAAATCTATAGGTATGTGGCTTATACTTTTTGGAGGTCATTTGAAAATTTCTATGAATTTTTAAACTTGGAATGAAAAAAAGACAAAATACTAGATATCTTTCTATTATTTTTTATATATGTGAGCAACTATCCTACTAACTTTTTCCTGAGTGAATTTTTATCATGAGTGACATGTAAAGGAAGAGGGAGAGAAAGAGTGAAGAGGCAAAAGGGAGGAGATTCAAGTATATTTATAATGGATCATTAAAAGATTTAAGAAAATCAAAGAGAAAAAGGAAGAGATTTAGGAAAAAGGGCTCTGATCAAAATCTTGTCAAAATAATGTACTAAAGGTATGATTCTAACTAAGTTTCTCTTCTTAAGCCTAGCATTTTCCATTTGAGATGTTATGAAAATAAATTTTTGTGGATTTGGTGAAGACTTTGTTGATTATCATTGACAGTTTTTTGGGTACATTGATTGTACCCAATAGTAGAGCCACTCATCTTATACGAACTTCATAATCAAGACTAGTGAGGAGTCATTAGCTTAGCACATTAGCTATTGTAGTTGAGTCAATTGAGAGATTATACAGTATGATGCATTGAATGGACAAGTATAATTGGGTTTAAGAAACATGTTGTTATTTATATCCTTTGCCTGACTAGTGATTGTTAATGATTGTGTAATATGATGTGGTGAACAAATAAGATTAGTTCCTTAATAAGTATAATAGAGATAACTTGTTCGATCATTTGTTCAACTAGTGATCAATGATGGTCATATTGTATGATGTGATAATTAAACAAGAATAATTGGTTCATGAGTAGGTATAATAGTGATCACTTATCTAATTAGTGATTAGTGATGATCATATAATATAAATCATTGATTGAACAAGTACAAATGAGTTAAAAAATGTATTATAGTGTTTGCCTAACTAATTCCTTATCAGACTAATAATTATTATGATTATATTGTACAGTGTAGCAATTGAATAAATATGATTGGTTCTTGATTAAGCATAACAACCCTCTTATATAATTTCTAACTATTGGAGATCATACAATATAATATAAGGGATTAAATTATGTAGCTTGAAGCCCTAAGTAGTGGATTTCAACTATACTATTATTAACAAAATGCAATTAAAATTATGTAAAAAATGAAAAGAGGAGATAAAAAAGGAAAATATTATGAAAGAAATTTCTTAAAACTATTAGATAAGTAATTTGAATAACTATGATATAAGTATATTGGCTTATAGTTTTCTTGGGCTATTATTATAGAGAGAGAGAGAGAGATAATATGAGCATTTGTATGTCATAATATTGTTTGCATATATTTTGATTATGTGATAAAACTTTAATATTAATGCTACACATATATCCTTAATGATACAATAACTATCTACCCTTGAAGACTTCTCCTTATTGTTGTTACCATTCTTTGGCTTTCCATTGCCCCTGTGATCATTCTTCTTAAGGACAATTGCAAAAATACTAGTATGACTACTGTTTGTGAAGGGAAAAGGGAAAGCTACATGAAAATATATGAAGGATAACTCACTAAATAATTAGACACGACTCCTTTCTCAACAAGATTTGTATAAGAAAGATTGATAATGATGTAATCTTTAACCAACTACCATTTCTATTTACAAAGACTTTGACATTTCCTAGATTTAGCTTTTCAATGTTCCATGGGATTGAATCTTTCCTTAAAGAGTTTCTTAAATTAATTCCACTTGCAACCTTGTTCAAGACCTAAATATAGAGTCTATTTCTTGAAATTAAGATATGATGGGAAAGTTTCAATCTAGTAAAAGTTTTAATGAAATTGTTATACTTATATATAGAGAAGTACATCTCTAGTTAGTCTAACCTCAAATTGGACTTCTTTGAATGAGACTCTCCTTCAAAGTTTAAAATATCAATCTTATCCCTTACCTTAAAAAGATAAGCAATTCCATCGCGTCCTAGAGTTGAAAGGTAGTTATTTTCTTAGTCATCAATTGAAGTTCTCCTTCCTTCATCCTATGTAGTGCCATTTATCCCTAATTACCTTCTCGAGGTGGATTATCATAACATCCCAAAAGTAGGGATAATTTATTTAATAAAAAGTTTGATATTATTAAAGATGAAGAAGTTATAAATTATTGATCTTGGTCTAAATAAAATTTGGTAAATTTTATAAATTTTTTGAAAATTTTTTAAGGATTTTTTCAAGATTTTAAGCTATCATATAATATAATATTATAGGATCATACAAAACAATTGAGTGATAAAATCAATTAGGTGAGTAGATTTATAAGATGAATTGTATGATACAAGCATGATAATAAAATCATATAGATATGATAGAGTGTAGTCAGTGCATATGTAGTATGAGTTGGATGATTATGGGTTGGATGAGTACAATTAGATAAAAGAAGAATCTGATTATATAGTACGATTGAAGAATAACATATAATATGATCAAGTAAATGAGAGAAAGAGAATGAACTTGAGAGAAGTGTGAATAGGGACAAAAGTTGTCTAAGGATCAACAAAGATAACCAAGTCATCATACTGAGTGATTAATATGTAAGAAAAATGTTAAAGCATGTAATGAAATATAATACAATATGAAAGAAAATAATATATAAATATAATCAATTGAGAATGAAAAATTAACTAAGTTTGATTGGTTGAATAATAAATGGACAAATCATAAGATATGATGAGCATTAACACATAAGTTTGATTAGGTGACTAAGAAGAAATGGATTACATATACAGCTAGTGGATCTTATTAATAAAATCCATGTGAATAAACATAAATAATAGGAGATTTAACAAAGTGTACACTATGAAGTTGAGTATCATATGTGTATGATTCAGTTAAAGTAGCAAAATATGAGAAAACTCATCCATATGACATAAGATGAATAGACATATTATACGAGTGCAATAATAAGATTGTAAGAGTATGATACAAATAACTTAACAATAAGTCTAGATATGGTTAAGAAAAGTATAGTGTGATCATATTGATGGTACATGTACTATCAACATGAACTAAAAAGTTTTAAGATTCAAATGACTGCATGATCTATCATGAAGAGAGTTTAGTTGAAGGGAAGCTATTAGATTTAAGTGAAAATGAAATCAAATAGATACAAAATCAAAGGAATACAACCATTGGAGGGAGATGAATTGATGGAAAATACAACGAGATATTATTCTAGTATAAAAACAAGTGAAACTAAACTTGGAAAAAGTTTTATAAAAAAACTTGTGTAGTTAACTTTATCCACTAGAATTATAGTAAGAAAAAAAGAGGAAGAAAGTATCTAAAGTGCTAAAAGTAATAGGAGAGGAGTTCAATAAATAAAAAATCAATGGAAAAGCTATTGAGTATGTAGCAATTGAGATTTAGAGTAAAGATCTAAGCCTTATTATTACCATTATTCAAATTTGAAAAGTAGAAAAAACTTGTACATAATATATCTAATTTTATGTAATATGTAATGCTAGGTTAGAGGCCTAAATTGATTGTGAAAATGTTATATTTGAATATGCTTCCTAATTTTGATTTGTAATGACATTACTATCTATTAGAGGATGCATGTGTAAAAAAACTTATAAATGATGTATATGATTTAATATAATATATAATGCTAAATTAGAAACATATATATATATATATATATATATATATATATATATATATATATATATATATATATATATATATATATATATATATGAAAAGATTATATGAGAGATGTTTGTTATCTTAATAATATTTCAATGCTTATTGTGACACAGTTTTGATTTTAGCATGACAATATTATGTTTTTTTAGTGATAGGCTACATGTTTATCATGTAATATGTGTTGAAAAGAAAAAATGATGATTAATATATATATATATATATATATATATATATATATATATATATATATATATATATAAATGAATTAAAAACATATAATAAAATGATAAAATATAAGAAGCATCAGTGATTATTTGTAATAGCCAACTTGCTATCTAAAATAACATGTCTCTAAAAGTACATATTTTGTTATCTAAAGTAACATTAAAAATAAGACCATTATTTTGAATAATATGTCTCTAGAGATATTTTAAAAAAAAAGAATTTGTATCTTTTTTCTTCATTATGTTCATTAAAAGATACACTTTGTTCATAAGAAAAGTAACACACATATCTAAAGACATGGAACAATACACTTTTTGAGTTGTATCTTTTCTTATGTTGACATTATCTTCTTTAACAACTCAACCACTTTTTAATTGTACTATAATGATCATAATGTTTACTCACCCAATGCTACCATTAAAGGATGAATTTATAAAACAAAATAAAACTTATCTCTTGACATAAGAAAGATTCATGCTTTGATAATAAAATCTTGGTCAATGTGGGTCTACTTGATAAACTAAAAGTGGTTAAAAAATTGATATAATTTATGAGGTAATTTTATGATTTCCTAATGAAGTTTTCATCCACTCCACGATTTAGGATGGCTTTTTGTCTTCTTATATTAAGATTTTGAATTAGTAATGTCTATGTGATAATATATTGCTCAAGTAGGTCAAGTATATTTTCTCTATCTTTATTATTTTTTCTTGGGCTTAAAGTCAACATTATGGGTCTTTCATAAGAGGTAGATTATAGAGAGTTCATCAAAACACACAATCTCAAGGTAATGCATGTCTTCTAAAAAGATGAAAAGTATCAAAAGTTAAGAGAGAAAATATGATATTTTGGTCTCATTATTTTAAGATATTATGCTCTTATATTACACAATCTCAATCTAAGTAGCTTTTTTCGTTCTTAAAAAACCTACCCTCTTACACATCCCAATATTACTCTCATTATAATATACATAACTATCAAGTTCTCATGATATCTAAATAAGTGTTGTCCCTAAAAGATACTTTGACAACTTAAGACTATGATATTTCATATAAAAATGTGATATCTATCTTAATAGCTAATATGAGATAATTCATCTTTACATCCCTAGAAACTTTACACCTCTCTTTGCTTTGTGATTCCTCCCCTAAGACATCTCTCAACAATGATTCCCCATCTTCCTCAGGTGTAAGGCCTATGAGCTTCCACTTAGTTTATTCTCAATTCACATGAAATTAATATAAAGGCCAACTCTGATGTTATATTTATGACATTTTGATCTCATTATATGGAGATAGGATCCCCTTAGGTTGCTTTATTCTAACCTAAGTGAATTTTGTTATTTTCAAAGTGTATTCCCTTTTAGTCACCCATCCCAATACTATTGTCATTATAGTATCCTTAATTATGGAGTTCTCTTGAAATTTAAGTGAATCTTATCCCAAAAAGGTATCTTAATATATTAAGATCATAATATTTCATAAAAAGATAAAGATCTTTTTTTAGTAATTAATGAAAGATAATTCATTCTTAAATCTTTAAAAATCTTAGACATATGGTTAATGATATAAAGTGAGAGAGAGGAAAGAGTAAAGCAATAAATGAGTGGAGAGATAAGGGGAGATATAATTGATGATAAAAGAAGAGGGGAGAGAAGGAGGTGGTTGATAATGTAAAAATTGTTGAAAAAGTGTGGTAACAAGAGAAGGAGGTGGTCAATAATGTGGAGAAAGGTTTGTGGTGAGAGCAGAGAGAGTAAGTTATGAGTGTAGTAAAAAGATAAAGAGGGGTGATAAGGATGACGAGAGAGGGAGTCCCTTAAATAGAGGATTTATGTCTTCTCAAAATAATTTCTTATGTACTCATGTCACAGAGCCAAAATTGAAAGGTTTTTTAAAATCAATAAAAATTATGACCGAATTATTATTCTTTCCACTAAAATATTAAATTTAGGGTTACGATCTTATAGAAATAAAATTATTGAAGTAACATTATAACCTTAAAACTAACTTGATGAGTACAGAAAGAAGGATAAATTTTAAATACAACATTCTTGGCTATGGATTAGAGTGGAAGCCTTCTAAAAATATTACAAATCTCATATATGACATATTAAAACCAAATTAAACCATTAACAGAAAAATGGTATTTTAGATTTATTTTTATGGTATTTTTTTAAACCATTGTTTATGCTCTGCCTAAGGCTTGTGATGAACTTGGATCCTATGCACTATTGGCTCTTTTGCATCCATTTTTGTTAAATTAACTCCACTCCATTATGAAGGACTTTTCCCCATTGAATTATAATCCATCAAAACTAGAATACTCATTAGTTAAGGTATTATAAACTTTAAAGAACTTGCTAGTAGGAAGCAAAAGTAAGCTGGTCATCCCTTGAGTTACCTCCAAAAAAAGTTGGCTACAATTTCCCTCTATCCAAAATACCTTTTTATGATAAAAAAATCTTTTCGATTAAATTCATTGTTAACAAACATGTTAATAGTAATTATAGAACATAAGCATTTAAATTTAATTTTTTGTAATAAGTTTTGAAGGAAAATAATTTCTTGTATATAGTTTCTTATATTTGGAGATAAGAAATCTCTCAAAGTGAATGCACATTAATGCAAAGTCTTAATAAATTTTCTTAATGTCCTACTTTTATTAATGACCTCAAAATATTTGAAGTTACCAATTTTAATTTGCTTCTTTACTTTTTAATGTCAATTATGAAATTCCTTTACAACTAAAAATGCAAAATTAAAGAAAAATGAGCTAGAATATATACCAAATCTATGTGTAGTTTAGGTTCTTATCATAAACTATCCTAAATGATGATATAACTAATTCAACTCTAATTAAAGCATCAACTAGCTTGTTTTGGGTTTTAGTTGATGTTTCAAAACACGAGAATAATCAGTTGATGTTTGAAAACAAGAGAATAATCATCTAAAAACTCAATCTTTTTAGCATGCCTAATATTCAACTTATTCTATATATTAAAATATTTTAAGACTTGATGATCTTATATTAGAATAAATTTCTTATAAATCAAATAATGCTTTCAATGTATTAATGATTGAATAATACTTTAAATCTCATTATCATAAGTAGAATATCTTTGTTTTACACAAAATATCTCACTAAAATAAGTTATTGTATATTCTTATTATCAAAGCTCTGCAAATACTAATTACAATAACATCATATATAATCTAAAACACTTTAGAAACATTTAATAACTTTCAAATAGTTGAAGAAGTCATTAAAAGCATAATTTGGGTAAAACCCTTTTTGGCACCCTTAGTCCAAAGAAATTTGTCTTTAATAAATATGTTATACAAGCTACAATAGTACTAAAATCTTTAATGAATGTATTATACAATGTAGCTAACCCACACAAACTATGAACTTCAATAACACTTCTTGGTAGAGGCCATTCAACCATTGTGTTGATGTTTATTAGATCAAATTAAGGATATTTTGTAGACACAATGAATCTAGAAAATTTTCTTATGTTAACTTAGTTAAGCACTCTTTCAGATTTATAGTAATCTTTTTATTCTTAGCTCCTTAAGAACTTCTTTATGATGATTTAAATATCTATCTTCATCTAAAATATATATTATAATATCTTCAAAATATATCACAAGTAATTTTCTTTTGCATGGTTTCAAAATAATATTTATCAAACACAAAAAACTTCTAAGTGCAATTGATAATTCAAAAGCATAACTTGCCATTCATATAAGTAATTTAGAGTTTTGAAGGCCATTTCCATTTATCTATAGGTCTAATATTAATTTAAAGATAATTACTTTAAAGGCAAATCTTTGAGAAATAACTACACTAAATACTAAGTTCAACTTATGGTTAAGCATGAATATTAAAAATCTATACTTTATTATAATCTTATTAGTGACCTTATTATCGACATAAATTCTCTAACTTCCACAACTCTTAGGTGTTAATAGAATAGATAGCCTTTCCTATAAATAGCTTTTCTTGAGAAGTTGATTTACCATGTCTTCAAGATTTACATGTTTTGTGGGGTTCATATTATAATGTGAAATATTTAATAGTTTTTAATCTATTATGAATTTAATCACATGTTGAATGGCTCTCATAAGAGGTAACTCTCCTAGCAACATCTGTTAAGTGATATTCAAAAACTCCAATAATAATTTTGTATCTTATAGGAAAATATGTTTCCCATGTTGTTTAGATAGAATTTTCTTCATTTGAAGAAAATATAAAGAATTGTATTTGAAAATTCTTTCTAATGACAATCAAACCCAACCTTTTGTAATCTCAAGGATTTTTTTCCCTTCAAATCATTCTCTAATTTGATTGGACAACTATGTATTTTGTAATAATAAGGAAAGTGCTCTGTCATAAGCTTTTCTTCTATGAAATAATTAACTTCAATTCTAAAGAAGACCTAGAACTTTGCACTTTTTTAATGGCGTTGAAAGGTCTAATTTGTTTTTTTAATCATTAAATTTGAATATATAATTATTCTCTTCTCCATATATTATCACTTATAAATCATACGATTGAGGTTTTTCTAACTAAATATGTATTATGTCTATAAGTACAACATCGCAGCAAATGCTATCTTCATAAGTTCTGATTTTCAAAGGCACTTGAACCTTAGTGTAACTTGTAGGGAGTTATGGTTCACCTAACTCGCATGAAATGGTTGGATATGGGGCTTAATTTAAGGTTTACCTTCATTAGTGCATTAACAGAGATGAAATTCGTGACACTTCTCTTATTAACTACTAGTCTCAATTTCTTATCATTATATATCACAAACTTATTAAAGTTATTTTTTCTTCTCTAGCACTTATCTTCTTCTTGGACAAAGTGATGCATATTATGACACCTATATACTCATTATTTTCCTTACTTTTTTCTTCCTCATCAACGAGGATAGTATCCTCTTTCTTTATCTCTTGATATATGTGTTTGTGTTGATTTTCTTTCTCATGGATTAAGATAGCCTTGCATTGATAGATACTTTTTATGTCCAAATTGTTTGCATCTGTAGCAATATTTAACATAATTTTTGGGAATTATTTGTAATATTATCCTTAGTACACTAATTACTGGATAAAAATGAAGGCAAACCAAGCTTAATGATAGCTTTGGATATTCCAAAAGCTAATCCTTCATACTTAAATCTATTATTTATGAGTATATACTTTCTATGTTTTTCCACCAATTGAGTTAGGTCACTTATCTTTTCTATGAATTGAAGAACATGTAACTCCATTTTTTTCTACTTTCCAACCTAAGGTTTAAGATAAATTATTTAGCTAACAATGAATCTGCATTAAGACAATTTGTCATTGCTATTAAGTGCTCAATAATAATAAAGGATTCCATAATAGAAGAGTTCTCTTGCCTTGAAATATGAAATCATCATTGTAGCCTTTTATTATGGTATTAGGATAATATTTAATCCTTAATATTTCTTTCATCTTTTTTTAAGTATTTCCTATCTAGTCTTTATTCTAATGTAGATGCATTAAACCAAAATATTTTATTAAGTATTTCCTATCTAGTCTTTATTCTAATGTATTTCCTTCCTGATCAATTAGGATAGTATCCTCTTTCCCTATCTTTTGATATGTGTGTTTGTGTTGATTTTCTTTCTCATGACTTAGGATATTCTTGCATTGATAGATATTTTTTATGTCCAAATTATTTGCATGTATAGTAATACTTAACCTAATTTTGGGAATTATTTGGAATAATATATTTAGTATCCTAATTACCAGAAGAAAATGAAGGCGAACCATGCCTAATGATAGCTTTGGATATCCCAAAAGTTGATCCTTCATACTTAAATCTATTATTCAAGAGCATAAAGTTTCTATTTTTTTTCCACCAATTAAGTTAGGTCACTTGTATTTTCTATGAATTGAAGAACATGTAACTCCATTTTTTTTTCTATTTTCCAACCTCAAGCTTAAGATAAATTAATTAAATAACTATGAATATACTATAAGACAATTTGTCATTACTATTAAGTCCTCAATAATATTAAACAATTCCACAATAGGACTTGCCTTGAAATATGAAGTCATCGTTGTAATCTTTTTTATGGTATCAAGACAATATTTAAGCCTTAATATTTCTTTCATCTTTTTCTAAGTATTTCCTATCTAGCCTTTATTCCAATGCAAAAGTACTAAATCAAAATATCTTTGCATCGCTTACTTAGTCTTTGTAAAAATGGTCATCAAATCCATACAAGTCAAATAAGTCTTTCAGTTAGGTGAACCAATATATGATTTATTAGGATCATAAACACAAGCAAATGCTAATGTCTCAACCTTAACTTTTTTACAAATTTTCATTTAATCATCTTTATGATTTTTAGGAGGTGGAGTTTCATATCCAATTTATTATATTTAGTTGTGTAATGATCATCCTCCAAAGAATCATCTGGAGATGTGGGCTTGGATTCTTATTTTATTTGTCATCAATTCTCAAATTATTAAATTTAAAATTTGCTTAATTTCAATCTTTTCTCTTGAACTCTTTACTATATGATATACTAAGTACATCAGAATTCTAGAGTTTCTAAGTTTCAACCTAGTTCTTTTTTAATAACATAATGAAATAATCAAGATGACAAGATGATAACAATGTGAAAAGAAATTCATTTCATTAGAAAAAATAATTTAATAATAATAAATTAATATTTTTAGTAAGAACACATATACTTTTTTAAGACATTGCAAGAAAGAAATAAGAAAAGAACTAATCATGCAAAAATAATGTAATTTTTTTAATTATTTTTAATGTTCAACAATAAAAATTTCCCAGACAAGGCAAATTGTTTAAGTGTTAATCAAGAAAATATTTCTCAAAATACAAAATTAGGATTCTATATTTTCATTTGGTAAGTAGAAGTTTCTAAGCACACACAAAAAAGCAAAAACTCCAACATTTTTTTGAAATTGATAAAAACAAAATTATCTTATAACCTACAAACTAACCAAAAAAGTAAGAAAAAACATAAAATAATAAGAAAAATCCTAAAAGATTGTTTCTTTGGGCATGAAATGATTGCACTTGATTCGCATCTAAACAAAAGATAAGTGAAAAGGAGATCAATTAAACTCCTCATATGAACTAGAACTCTCTTGTATTTTAATGAAAATAATCATGGAGATGGACATTGCCTTTTTATGGGGATTGTTGTTTGTCAATAACTCATTTGACCAAAATGAAATTAGAATCAAACCAAAAAGGAATCACTTAACTATGATGATCAAAGCTCTCTCTACATTTCATGAACTTCTAGGTTGTGTAGCATTTAAGTGTCTCATACATGAGATTTGGATAACTAGTTCTATATGATAAATTATTATTAATTTTGTTGTTGTTTTTAAGACTATTATGGAGGAGGAACAACATGAGCTTTGGCTATTATGGCCTTAAAAGTCATGAATTTCTTGGCAAGATCAGATGGTTAATCTTAATAGGTAACATGTTATTAAAGTGATGAAGTAATGGATGACCCCAAACTCCCTTAGATGATAATCATCTATTAATTGACAAATGAAAATCTCTAAAGCACTCTACTCATTCATCATGTGACAATAGGTTCCATGGAATTAAAATAATTTATAATTTTCTCTTTTTATGATATGTTCCTTGACCATGGTGAGCATTACTCTTTCATTTTCACTATCATTAGTATTTTGTTCTAAGATAATGAAAAGGACTTTTGGTCATAAAAGGAGGAAGATCTCTATAAGTTGCAATATTCATCTTAAGAGGATAATAATATAGAGTTTATAATGTGAACTTCTAGTTTGTGTACCTATTTCTGTATGAGTCTATATCATTAGGAAATATTGACATGATTGTTTTCATCTTCTTTATAAGAGATTGCTTCTGCAAGTTGATCCATTTTCTCGAGGACTATTAAACTTCTTTCCCATAATGGTGATGAGAAGCACTCATGCTATTTTGTGGTTGTATGACTTTAGTTTTAGGTTTTCATAGAATATAAATCTCAATGAGAATAACAAAATATATTAATGCAAAAAATGTACAAGTTATTTACTTTTTTATCCAAAGTAGAAGTGGCAAAAAAAAAGCAAGAGCATATAATTTTTTATGTGAACAACCTCATTAATAAGAAAAAAAAATACCATAGTCTTACCTTATAAGAAGTTCCACTTGTTAAAAGAATTGTGAGAAACATGAAATGAGCAATAAATTGTTTTAGTATTATGCTATTAAAGAATATCAAATTTTCTCTACAAGAGTATTTTTTTACATAGACCATCATTTTGCATTTCATGAGTAGATTCACTACCACTTTCCTTGGACTATGCACCAAAAGTCGTGCAACATGGTGTTTGTTATGACAATGTCCAATATTCTCACATGGAAGCTCATTCTAATCTAAGTTCTACGAGTCCTCATGTTTTGGATGAAACCACAATCCTTTTACTAATATATGCAAACATATATATATACACACACACAAACATATATACAAATAGATAGATATATACATCCTATGTTATAAAAATTACATAACAATTTTTTACACAAGTGGTGTATTTTATTCTGAATCCCTTACAAGTACACTTTGCGACTCATGGATATCATGGTGTTAATATGACGAATATGCCGTGCTACTTAAATTAGTACCTAAAGAGGTCATAGCCTTAGAGCATAATAGCTTGTAGCTTCAAATCAATGTTTATTATACTCTATCATTACATGCTTACTTTTAAGTAGCGTAAACTCAACAAATGGTGAAGAACTCGTGCTTAGAATGATGCCTTCTTAAGCATCTACTTTCCCACAACGAGGACAAAAGCAAAGGCTGGGTATTCTGGGTGAACAAGATTGTAAACAAATGGTGGAATAATCACATAGAAAAATCATTTAAAACTCCCCACATCTTATTTTATATGTTTACTGCTGGATTCCAAAACGCTACGAGTTCACAGTTACAATATTTTAAAGGAGATCATGAGGTGTAACCCTTTAGCATACATCTCTCTCTTATCTTTTTTTCTTCCAATAGGAAGTGGAGATATCCACTTCAAAGAAAGCCATCTTTTTAAAGTCTTCTTACTGGAAAGAGGAGCTCAGTTTTCTCTTTCAGAAACCAAACATTTGTCAGGGAAGTCGATGGCTATTATGAAGAAGCGAGAAGGCAAAAGAAACGAGATCAGAGAGAGGTGGATGCTGAAGAAGAGAAAGACTACGTAACTGATTCGTGTTTATAGGCAAGTCTGATGCTTGGCTGAGGAATTGATCCCACTTCTTGCTTCATTTCATCACTTCCATCTCATTTTGTTTTGAGTTTTCTAGTTTGTCATCAACGAGAGTTTCCAATAGAGCTTGTACTGAATAATGGAGTATTTTTTACCTCAAATGGCATGGCCTTGGTTTTGTGGTTCAATGAATCTAAACAATGTATGTGAAAATTGGCTATAGTGTGAAAAAATCCTGATGTGGGTACGGTATGTTTGACATGGTTTATCTTGTTTGATAGAGTTATTGGTAAAAGTCGCCTAAAAAAAACTATACCAGTAAAAAGGAGGTCTTTTTGTAGATATTATTTGAAATATGTTGTGCTCTTATGCTGATAATGAAAAAAAGCTTGTGAAATATACCTAAACGGTTTATGAACAAAATAACACGCTGCCATGGTACAAAATTAAAAGTTTTTATCTTTGCTTTAGATGCCATATGACAGGAGAAATTATTGCAATTTTTATATTCTATAATGTCTAATTTATTTGATGATAAGTATTATGGTTGAAATTGAACTTTGGAAAAGTTGATTTTGAAAATAACATATTTTATGTGAACAAGAAAAGAAATTCTAAAAGTTGTACAATAAACATTTGAAAAATGAAAGTTTTAGAAGTTATTTTCAAACTAAATAAGCAAATTTGCTAAGGGCATTACCAAATGCAATTAAAAATTCAGTAATGAACAACTCTTGTATCAGCATAATCAAATTATCATAAAGTTGCAAAGAAATTTGCTAAGGGCATTACCAAATGCAAATTTGCTAAGTGCATTACCAAATGCAATTGAATATTCAGTAATGAACTTTTGTGTCATCATAATCAAATTATCATAAGGTTGCAAAGAAATTTGCTAAGGACATTACCAAATGCAATTAAAAATTCAGTAATGAACAACTCTTGTACCAGCATAATCAAATTATCATAAAGTTGCACAAAAATTTGAATTTGCAAAAACAATTTAAAATTGATGCCTTATCCAACATGAACCAACGAATCTGGATAAGGATGATGTGCCAAATCATACCCCAGTTCCCCATCCAACACAGTGTGTCATGTTCTACGTGCAAAAACCTAAAAGCAATTTTCTTTTGTGCGTTCATCCAATAAAATGCTGGTCCAAATCCACCACTTAAACATGAAAAGCTACGCCTTTTTCGAGCATTATGCATCAAAAGACATTATGCACCATTGGACATGATGCACCAATGTTTTTTAATTTAAAGTTTCGTGAAGACGAGGCACTTTGATTTACGATGTGTTTTTTCTTTATAATTGATCAATAAATGACACTTTTTAATTTCAAAAGGTAAAACATATAAAATCACTTTCTTTGAGAATTTTTTAATTGATTAAACATGTTTCGTTGATTAGAAAGTAAAATAAATAGAGTGAAAAGATAAATAAATTTTATAGGACAACGATAAGCTAGCAGAAATATCTTCAATCGAAGATTGGTGCTATGATGATCGAGGTGAACAGTGGTAATGGATGAGGTTTTTGTTTTGTTGGGTATGCAGTGGTGGCAGTTGTTGATCACAAGGCTTCCATTACAATTCTTGTTGGCTTAGTGAGCAGCTATGGCTATGGTTATTGTTTTATCAGCTTTTGACATGCACAAGACATGAGAATAGGAATGATTTCAATAATTTTACAATGAAAATGGAGAAAGTGAGCAAATGATACTTCACTTTGGAAAAGTGGCTTTTGATGTTAAAAAACTATTTTTGTGACGAAAATTGAGGGCATGAACTTGTTTATTAATAAGGAAGATGAATACTCCAATAACAATTCAAGAAAACAAGATTGGATAAGGTTCATGGAAAAGTAAATACAACATTACAAGAGAACAAATAATCAAAATAAAAAAAAATGAAGTGTTGATCAATTTGCATAAGAAATATAGTCCACTCATTCCTTGTCCTAAATAGTCTCAAAATGAACATCTAAATAAAAGCAGTTGACCTTTGGATGAGAAAGGCATAATGAGGATATCACATTGATGTCAAGGTTGGTTCACCACGAAGCTAATATGGTTATGGTAAAGTTAGTCATGTTCCTATTTCTTATAAATCACTGCATGAATATGCAGCTCAAAGTAATAAGAGAAAATCTTAGCAAAGTTTTAAATAATAAATTTGGCCAAAATTATCCTAGTGAAGTTTGAAAAAAGTTTTTGGTTTCTCGAATTTTAAAATTAACATCTTGATATTTAATTGATTAATTTATATAAAAATGGTAAATTATTTTTATAGATAATTAGCAATCAATTATATCAACTTTACTCTTTTTAATTATTTAAGTTGAAATTCAAATTTAAAAATTTAATTAAAATTTTGTGATGGAATTGAATGCTTCAATGTCCATTAGTAGATGATCTAATATGCTTGTTAGATGTTCAACCCTAAGACTAAACTTTGATATAAAGGTTAGGAGGAAGGAAAGATTATCATTCAACTAAAGCTTAGTTACTTCATTAGGCCTTGAAATTTATAACTAGAAAGGCAATGTAGATGAGGCTAGTTGAGTTAATAAAGAAAGGGATGGATAAAGGGAATACGTATATATGGAATTAAAGTGAGAGGAAAGTAATTTTTGAGGTTATTGTTTGTTTCAAGGGATTTGGAGGGGGGTTAGCCACAATGTTGACTACAAAAAGAGATAGAGGTAGTAGTTTGGGTTAGGGTTACCAAGTGAAAGAGACGAGGGTATAGGGTTTTGTGAGCCACTAGATTAAATTGGGCCATTATAATTAAATTATGGTTTTGAGAGGGGATTGAGGTGAGCTATGAGATTGGAAGTGTGAGATGAAAGAGAAGAAATGAGATGAGAGATAGGGAAAATTGAATCCTACTTGTCAAGATATAAGTTTGCTCTTCAAGCATATTGCTAAACTCATGAAATTATTTTTCCAATACATTGTTAAATACATTTATAGACAAAATACTAAGAAATAAGGGGGAAAAAGCAAGCTCACCAATAAAAGTTGCATTTGGATAAGTATTCAATTGGAAAGTGGCACCTAAACAAGCATTGCAATCTAGATTACACATAGATTCCTTGTTATTGAGATGGAGCGCTTCGATGAAGCCTTCTTGGTCAATGCATAATAAGAATACCACTCACACAACTAAAAACTAACATAACTACTCAGAATCAAAAAAGTAATGTGGAATTAGCCAATTAACTATCATGAATTCTATTACATTATTACATCACTCCAAATGCAAAAATAAAGTGTCTAAGCTCCTAAGTGAGCCCAACAATGGCATCTTGGCTTTATTTTTGCTCCTCTACTATACTATGGTCTAAGATCTAGATATTAGCCCATCCATTACTTAGTGTTTATGCATAATTTAATTATCTAGCTCAAATACAAACTCTAGTTGATTATCCAGTGATGCTTCTCCTACATCAATTCCTTCCTACCTAAAAACGTCTATGCCCTTTAGTGTTGAAGTTTGACAGTCTTGAAGCAACTTTGCTACTAACTGTTACTAATCTTCCATGCTCGTCCATTTGTTCTCTGAAGGTAGTTGGTATCTCCATTAAGAATCTATATGGAACATCATGGCAAAAATAATTAGTCAAAATACAATCAATATCAAAGAATTTTACAACCGAACTTTCCAACATCATTGCACCCTTTGAATCAACTATATCAAAGTTAGCTTATAAATTTCCTTCATAAATAATCCTTTTAAAAGATAATAAACCTTCAAATTAAGAGTGCTATCTATTGATATATATAGAGATAATTTAAGGATTACGAATAATCATTATTTTTTAAAAATTTTAAAAGGACTACAAGCTCTTGTGTGTAATTTCTCACATTTAATAGAAGTTAATCTTTAGGGTGAATGACCATTCACTTCTTTTAAATTCTCTAATAATCTTACTTTTGTTCATAATTTTAAAGTACCTTCAATTACTAAACTTTATCTTCTACTTAACTTTAATATGCAAATTTTTAAAATCATGTGTAAATGAAAATGCAAAATCACAATACAAAAGAGATGACAAGTCATTTAAATAAAAAGGTTTATTAAGTATTTTATCATAAATAATCAAATGAGGATAACTTTTTAGTTGTACAAATTGTATTATTATAAGCAAATTTAGTATATGATAAATGTAAATTCTAACTTCTAATGTTTTTCACAACTAATACCCTTAATAAATTTTTAATGTTTTGTTTACAACTTAAGTTTTGTCTTTTAGTTAGTGGATGAAAAGTATATACAAATTTAAGTCTTTTACTTAATAATTTCTATAAGGTTTTCCAAAAGTAATGAAAAAACTTTAACATCAATAAAAGTTTTTAAGAAGTAACCAAGCATTGATTTTAGATAGATCTAGCTTTATTCTAGATGATAAAACAATAAATCCTAAGAAATTCATTTCACATTCCAAAGTGAAAAATTTCTTCAAATTCATGTTTAATACTCTTTCCATATAATTCCAAAGTATTCCAAAAAAATTTGATGTGTTCATTTTTGTTATCATTATAGATCAATGTATTAATCTAAATATAATACTAAAAATCTCAATAAATGACTTCAAATCTATATTCCTTAACCTTATAAAGGTAATAGGGGCATTAGACAATCCAAAAATCGTGATTAGTTTTTCACTCATCATCATATTTAATTTTGATTTGATGATAACCACTTCTAAGATCAATTTTATCAAAATAAATATGATTAAGAAGATCATCTAATTTTAAGAATAAATAATTTATACTTAATAATAATTTTATTTATTATCATATTATTAGTACATATTCTTTAACTACTATTCTTTATTATTAATAATGCATGAATAATAGATGGACTTCAAAATTTTTCTTCAAAATCTTTTACCATCAATAATCAAATTCTTTATTTATTATCATATTTTTTAAACTTAATGTTCTCAGTTGGATTCATCCTACAATGGAATAAATTTAGTAATTGTGAACCAAACATAAGATCTACTATATGCCATGCCTCTTAATGGAGGTAATTTATTTGGTAGTTTCTCTGGAATGAAATCAAAAAATTCTTCAAATAAAGTAATAGATTTTTTTGGAAATATGTATCTTAGATGGCATAGATAAAGTCTCTTTCCCATAAGTAAGAAACAAAGTGTTAATCTCACCCTTTATAAGAGTTTGTTGATAAGAAAACAAAATGATAAGGTTTTTTAATGTACTATTTGAGTTTGATACCTAAAGAAGATGAAAAGATGATCAATTAAGATGTGTTAACATTGTATCTTACCATGGGACATGGCCAAAGACATGCATCTCATAAGTGATGAACCCTTGAAGGAATCTCACTCTTAGTGGTGTTATAGCCATCACAAGTATTTGTGTTCTTTTGATATGATAGACTGTTAAAACCTTAGTTTTATGAAAATGGAGCTTTATTGCATACTAAAAAGTTACAACTAATAAAGTTTTTTACTTGACCTAGCATTACAAATACAATCCTGACCAATAAATACTACAATTAAGATGTAAAGTGGGGATGAGTTTAAGTAAGCTTTCAATGTGTTGATCTACATGAATGCTATATGCCATATGGTAATTGTTAAGAGATTTGGAGTGTCCCACTAAAGTATCAATATGACCAATGTTAACAATGATTTTGTATGAGAGTGATGTAGAAGCTTTCCATATCGACCTTGATCGATTATGCCTTATTTATGAATTATGAAGGTAGATGCACACTGAGGAGATTAGTGGTTAGCCTTGATATGAAAAAATGCATACTGTATTATGGGAATCATCATAATAGACAATATGCGAATAGATTGGTGAGATATTAGGCTAAGCTGATAGCAGAATTGTGCCACATCAATTGAGAAAATGTGCCCCATCAAAATAGCTTAATTGGTGTAGTAATGTATTATTGTATCTGAACAAAATTGAACCAAATCAAAACCATGTCAACCAAATCTATTTGATTAACCACAGGCAACATACTAAGACAATGACAATTTTGATGTGAAGTTATCGTGCCATATGACGATGAATATCATATCCTTACAACATAAGAAAGACCAAAGTGTACAACCATATTTGTCTAATCCATGATAATGAATATTACACCCCTCTATTGTCACATATTTTTTCTTTTTTTCTTTCCCCTTAAGATGCAACCAAACCTATGCACCAGTCAATATATGCAACAAGCTACCTTTCACTCTCTATATTAGAAATTTAGATTAGAAGTTGTGATCCCAGAATATGATCATCAAACTCATAATTTGTCCTAAAATGAACCATATTCTTGTTCTAACTAAGACCTCAGTTGAGCCTAAAATTGGTCCATCTTAGGTTAAGGAACTTGCTTAGTACACTTATGTGTAAATGATACCTAAGTAATTTATAATCACAAATAACTATATCCATATAATAATATAATAATCATAAATAACAACATAAATCATATCCAATATAGTCTATGTCTAATATAAATAATACACATAATCCAAGACCAATAAATATATCTCAATATTAAAAATAAATAAAACTATAATTAGAACATATAAAGACACTAACTGATAAAAGATCCCTTAGGATGTTGACTTTGATCATCACTTTATTATTGTACCAACAACTAATTCCCTACACCTATAGATAATATAAGAAGGGTGAGCTAAGCTCAATATAAATGCTTATATCTAACTAATAAAATATACATGTCGTGATATAATAACAAAGTATAATCATTAATCTATTAAATAAATCAAATGAATATCATAGCCAACCAAGCTAAGTTAAAGTATAAAATTATAACCACCATCCCTATCATATATCTATTTAGGCTCAAAATGTCTAAATGAAATCATACTTAAGATCAATCCATAGGATGCATAGTGATGGAAGCTAATCATGTGGCCACCCCATAAGGCCATAGGAGTTCTTACAATGTATGGCTTTACCACCACAAGCTTAGGCTTACCCATAGTCCTCCCCAGATGTCCTAGTAATAAAGCATACAACTTTCAAACTTTGTGGGAGTCTTATCATCTGGTATATTCAACCCACTAGGCTTTAATTGAAGAGCCCATTAATTGGAGTCAAATGTACTCTAATCTATATTATCATTAATCACTCTTACTTATAATCATCTGTATGATATTTTTCATAAATATCTAGGGTTACCTAACCTTGAACTTTCATCTAAAAGATCTTAAGGTTTCTTCAAAATCTTAATCTATTAACTAAATCATCTAAGGACTCCTCAAACCTTATTATTCTATTTAGGCTAACTAGTGGTTCTTCCAAATCTTAATCTAACTATGTGAGGTTTATTTAAAACATTATTTTAATATATGGGTTGATTTAGGGTTTTTTTAAACCTTAATCTATTTATTTGGAGTAATCCTTCCTTATAAGTTTTTTATGTTCACATTTATAAGCCTAACTACACTACAATTTGAGTATCTACTTAAGTTATAAGTCCATGGCTTAAATTATTTAAGCCATAGTATTTAATATTTAATTTGGATTCATATGAGTTCTATCAGTGACTCTTTTATTTTACAGGCTAACCTAAGTCACACTACCATTCTCAAAGAACTTATATGAGTCACATACATCACTCAAACCATCATCTAGGATATCAATCCATACCTTAAAAGTCTAATTTTAGGTTACTCATATTTTTACCCTTCAAACTAAGATAAAATGGGGTTTAGCCAATGATCTCATTCAATGTCTTGGCCAAGCCTAGTATCACTCTTAAGGCCAATACTTAACTCTCTATCTCAATCAACCCTCATCCAGGGTCTAAAATTCTCAGCATAATTTAACCTTATCTTTGAGTGTGCTCAGGATTTCACCAAATCCTTGATAACCTCAATCTATTCTTAAGTCTCATGTTATAATCTAAAGTTCATGTCTGAGTCTTACATTCAACCCCTTAGTCAATCTCAAGGAAACAAAAATCTTAACTAAGGTTTGATCTTTTAGGTAGAATGTTTCCACAAGTTCTAAGTAAGGTTTCATAACAAGTTTAAGGCATTATCACAAAGTTTATTTTGAGTTGAACTCTTTTTTCCTATCAAGTCATTCGAGACCATTACATGACATTAACATTCTTTTAGGGCTCCATCAAGACTTTCCAAGCCCTCTTCATAAGGTACTCAAGCATTCCTTCTTAGCCCAATGTCATCTAAATTCACTTTTAAGATCTATTCTTGCTTTCTAAGCTTATAATTGAGCCTTACACCCAACCCTAAAGCTTAAACTAAGAAAAAATCCTTATTAAGTCACAAATTTAAGTCCTAAGTTTAGTTTTAGAGAAGAATTCTTGCTTAGGCTATGTAGATGTCTTATGGTATAATTAAGTAAAATCACTCCAAGACTAACCTACTATGATTTCCTTAAATACTTTAGAATATTTCTAGCAAAATTCTTTACCTCAATTTATACTAAACTTGGGTTCTTTTAAGCCATATTAGCTGAATAATTATGTAATACTTTCAAAAGCTTAAGTCATCAACATAAGAATGATCATTGGCTTCTTTTTATGTGACAAGTCTTGCTTACCATCTTTTCACAAGTATAAATAGAACTTTTAACAACAATAAACTTAAAAATATCCATGTTAACAATAATTTCAACAAGTCATTCATGCCATAATTATCAGAACATTACAAGTTGTAATGAGGAGACTTCAAAAAAATTATGCTATCAATAAAGGTGATAATAATTTTATACTTTTATTTTTAGTAATTCTAAGTGATCATTACTAATAATCATGAATTAATCTATAAAAAATTTATCATAATTTAAAATTTTATCTTGTGGCTAGCATGTTTTCAAGATTAAATAAAATCCATGACATAACCAATTATGCAAAGATCATCTATAATAACTTCATCTAATTAAAATAACCCAAGAACTATAACTCAACTTTTGCATCATAACTGAGAGGCTTTGCATGTTAATCTCAATAATTAGGAATCATGCATATGAAATTTTCATTATACAAAGAGCTATTGCATATTTTTTCAACATAACCAAGAGCTATAATAAGTTAATCTCATCAATTAGAAGGCAAACACATGATGTTTTCACCAAATCCAAAGTTAAATCTCTATTTTTACAACATAATCAAAAGCTATTGCATGCTAATGTCATTATTTATATTTTCACCTAAATGAGAGCAATGGAATGTTCATTATAGTAAGATAATATAAACACTTCAAAGTCTTTATCAATCCAAAAACTATAGCATGAATAATGATAAACATTACATGATTCTAATGTTTTTTATCCACCACAAGTAGTAGTAAGTAATTATAGTAAAAATCACATAAATCTATTGTTTCTTGCCAAAACCAAAATCTACAACATAAAATATTATCAAAACATTAAGAAAATCCAATATTCTATATCATACATGAGCTACAACATACAAGATTAGTAAGGCATTGCAAATTTGTCATATTCTACATTAAACCATGAGTAAAACATTGCATATATCTCATATTCTATACTAAAATGTAAGGTATGACATTCTGGATACATCAAGTTGATTTTTATGTTGAGAGCTACTACATGCTAGATTTACAAAGCATTACCTATATCTAATATTCTTTATTAGATTAAAAAGTATAACATACTACTTTCACAATTAAAAATGGTGTATCACATCATGTTCTTATGCAAACCAAGATGCAACATGCTAACTTCTCAATACAAGAACCAAATTCTTATCAAAGTGAGAATTAAAGTATGCCGATTTTATTAATTAGGAAGCATACACATATTATTTGCTCTAAACTGAGAAATCATAGTGTGCCAAGGTATCAAAATAAAACATGTATCACACTTTTTTTTCATCAACTTGAGAACACTAGGTTAGCCAGTATGCATTAATTAAGAAAATAATTAATTTTAAATAGCTAACATGCTTCTATATTTAGGTGCATAGCATAAGGTTTCTACCTTTTAAATTAGATCAATGTCTACACTAATCAAAGATCCTTCTTCTTCGTGGATTGAGCTTGCAATTTACCTCTTTCCTTACTTGTGGGCCACTTTCTCTCAGGTAGGTCCCTTTAAGAGAATTTATGGCTAGGGTTTTCTAAAAATTCTAACCTTAATCACAAGTTGAACCTTATATTTCCATTGAATTAACCTTTTTATTATGGAATGTTGGTTAGGAAAGCTCAAATTTCTTTTAATGCATCCTTATCTTATTATTCATGCATTATAAGGTTTGACCAAATCTTTACTTTCTTTTCCCTTAAATATAAAAGTATATTTATTTAGCATCCACTAATTGTACTAGTATTATATATATATATATATATATATATATATATATATATATATATATATATATATATAGCATATTATATGATGAGATAGATCCATTATTACTACCTAATTGTTCTATTGATTATAACTATATGATCTGATATTTGAACTTATATGATACATAGTCACCTATCATAACATGACAATTCACCTATGTGATGTCTGATTGTACTTTTATGACTATTGTAATTTCTTTTATTATTATTATACTTATATAAAAACTTGCTTTCATACTAATATGTTAATAGTATTACTTAAACCAACTCCCCATTTTCTCTATTGGAATCCTTACATGATAGAGTGATCAGTCTAATATGATCACTAGCAAAGTTTGTGCCCATTCACTCTTGCATTTTGATTCTTACTATTGTCAGATTGTATTATACACTTTCCCAATATTTTACCATACAATATTTACAATTAAGCCTTCAAACAAGCTTTTAACCCTTATCATACCATATGATCTTCTACCATCATATTATATGATTCTCACCAAGTATATTTAGTAATATTCTAACTTTATCACATAAATTTTACAAGAATTTAAATGATAGATTCAAATTGGAATCACTTTAACTAGAAAATTTGATGGTTGTAATAATGAATGGCCATTACATGTATGAGACAAAGGCATGATAAAAGCATGGCATATCTAAACAAAGCATTAAATGATCTAGATTGAATAGTGAGCTTATTGTATTGCCTAATAAAGTCCATCATACTTAACTAATGCTGCAATTGAAATGAAATTTCCTTAAGATAGGTTGAGAGGTAGTGTTAGATGATAAATAGAGATATACTCAATAATGAGCTTGTAGAAAGTTATCATGTGACTAATCAAAGATGATGAATACATATCTTGAAGGTGACTAAAGAAATAGCTGAACAACTAGATTTGTATAATCAATCACCTCATCTTATATGACTTCAGTGCAAATTTGAAAGAAGTGAACTAACTTGAAATTGATGGATACATCCACTTATTGATGTTTGCCTTGACTATCATATGAAGATAATTCATTAAGGAGGCATTAATTGGACAACTTTGTTTATAATCATGATACATGTATATGGGCATCTCTTCTCATCAAGGTTAATTAAAGCTTTACAAACTTTTGGAATTTTTTATGAGTCTAAAACTTTATAATGAAAACACCTATAGGGCTATTAAGCAAATTGATTGGCTATAGTATTTTCTTCTCTAAGTGTTTAAATTAAATCAATTTCAAATAGAATTGGCTAATTTTATTTAATAATTTAGTGTACAATAAGAGGTTCTCATGTTGCCTTAGATTATTATAAAGTTTGATTTACTGTCTAACTCTAAAATGATATTTTGTAAGCTCAGATTATTACATAAGTTTAATCCAAATACTATAACCATGGCTTTAGCTTTGATATTTGTTTTATATCTTATGTATACTAAGAATTCTTTGATAGCTTTACCCAAAAAATCTTTAATCACACCACCACATCCAGTAAGGCCAGGGTTCTTGCTTGTAGATTTGTGTGTTTAATTTGAGAAAGTCCACCTATGGGGGTGCCCATTATACCAATTTTGTGATTATGCATTTGATTTTAAAACATAGATGAATCAGCCTATATTTTATCAGTTGAAGATCTAATGAGCTATTTTATGTGATTGGATTGTATTTAAAAAATGTTATAGCTTGTTTGTTGAACTCAATTTATCAAGGTACTCATCAGGATTATTGGCTCATCATGGAATTTGGAATTGTGAGCTTTACCAATATTTCAACATACAAGACATGGAAGGACCCTTGATATCTCAATTGTTATAAAGTTTGTTAGACTACAATTCCACCAGTGATAAAATGACTAATGAATGATGTTTGATGGAATGTGTCTAATGCCTAACTTTATAGCAAAGTGATTTAAATGTGCATACCTAGGACATTCATTAATTGAGAATCATCACATGCACAATAAAGGCATTCATTTGCAAATTGAAACTCATTTTTCTCAAGTTATCAAGAAATGCTAGTAAGTTATTTAGGAGCCTCCACATTGGTAAGGAAATTTTGGAAAGTAAAGAGTTACTCTAGATTAATTTTTGTGACTTCTAAATAATTCTTTTACTTTTGAGCTCATCTTAAGCTAAATTGATAATATATTTTCCATCATTAATGAGAAACTAGTAACTACAACCATTAATTTCTATATTTTTAATGAATTACAAAACAGTAGGCTTGATTTTCTATATATGATTCCATGTAGTAGAGCATGCTTTGATACATTTTTTGGTGAGGCATTTGTCTCTCATGTATCTTGCCTAAAGTGCATTTAAGATACAGATCATCTAACAAAGCTTTGTACTATACTCTTCCTTAGGGTCTTTTAATATCTTGACTCTTAATCCATTTTCTACTTAAGGGAAGCTAATCTCCCCTTAAAGGAAACCATTCATAACACTTTCAACTGTATTTATAATCTTATTAAGAGGATAATACATCATTAGAGAGTATAGTGATAATGATTGAGAACATACTTGACAATAAAAAACAATTTTTTTAGCCAGCTATTTTCTTATGAATTTTATCAATCAAGTATTGGAAGCGAATGACCTTGTTTCTATCTCTGAATAAAATGCTTCCAAGGTATGGAATTTGGAAGTAATGTATTTTAAATCCCAAAAGTTCCTGGATGTTATTCTCTTGCTTATGGGTTCATGTTTTTACTTCCAATAAAAAGCTCATTTGTATGTTAATCAACAAAACCCTAGATGTCTTAGAGTTTATGAGAAATTTTTAATATTTTTAATAAAGGTTCACCACCTCTAAAAAAGAGGATAAATTACTTTGCAAAACCCAAATAAGCGATGAGTTGACAACCTCTCATAGTGGTGTAGTGCTTCACTTTACCTTGCATATGTAGATTGTTTAAATCTCTGCTTAGTGCTTCAACTACAATGAGAAACAACAATAGAGATAAATGGTTACCTTGCTTTAACCTACAGGAAGGTTAGAAAAAACTATTACATTTTTCACTAATAATAATTAACAGCCAATTTCTATTGCATATACTCATGACTAGATTAAAAAATCTATTATCAAAGTTAAACTTGTGTACTTCTTCATCAAGAAAATTCCAAGACAAACTATTGAATACTTACTTAAAATCTAGCTTGATAATATAGTTATTACTTTTGGTCTTACAATTTATATCATAAACTAGTTCTTATGTTAGCAGGATATTTTGAGTGATTTCCCTTTTCTCAACAGAAGTTAACTACTTCATTGAGATGAGAAAGGATAGGAAAGACTATATTTTTATTGTGCGAGACTTAGATTTTATCAATGAAGTTGCAAAGAAAATTAGTCTATAAGAATCAAATGATGTGATGCAATCAATCTTGGGAACCAAGATTATATTAGTGCTAAAGAATTCTTTAGGTAATCGTCTGCTAGCAAGAAAATCATTAACAGCTTCATAAATGTTGTAGCTTCTTCTACAAAGGTCATAACAAATGATCTAAACTATTGTCTTGTATAATTATTGCAACCACATGGTAGTAATAATCTCTCGACTGCCTCACCACCGAAAGCTCACTAGATAGGATTTCTTAACATCCCTAGAAGTAAAATATGCTTTACAAAAAAGAACATAAGTGAGATCTTACCTTATTATGAAATTCCTACAATGTGAAGTCAAAATCATTCTATACTCTTCAAGATTTCCCTCTTCCTATCCAATTCCTTTATATCTCCTTAAAGATTTGCATTACATTTTCATGGATCCCTCTTGGCTCTCCTCTTTCTCCTTTTCCTATTTTCTCACTCAGCACCAAATGGCGTAGTTGAATTTTGAAGCACATTTGAGATTATCCTCTTATTTAAATAAAAAGATAAGCTTTAGTATATAAACAATTCCCTCGTCTTAATTTCCTCTTTAAAAATTTGCAAAAATATGAATGATTTTTGAAAAATGCAAACCACGTATTCACAAATTTCTTGCATTGAGACTTACATGATCATATGCTAAAAACTGGGATGTTGTTATCATTATCTTAGCATGCTTTTGGAGGCATCTATTTCTCAAAATATTCCTAAGTTATGGATCTAAAATACACATAACTAATAAATGCAACTATATTTTGAATGATAATTGAGATTAATTAAACTAACTGCTACATCTTCATCATCCATTATTGTTATTCTTCATATCTCTTATTTCAATATGCAAGTATTAAATTAATTTAGTTAAGTTTTCAATTTGAGTTTTTGTTTGATTTTTATAAGTCTCTAAATTAGTTCTTAATGCTTCAAGCTTTTCTATATATTTTCTCTTGGTGAAATGATATTTTAATTTAACTTTGATTAGATAGAAATTTTATAAAGATGCTAAAATAAAATTCGAACAAGATATGATGCAATGCAACACAAAGTTAAGTTAAAAATCTATTTCTTTTTTTATAAAGGATTCACTATGAAAATAAAGTTGAGGACATGAGAAAAAGCTAAATTTAAATTAAATATGACAATTACAAATATTAGCTAAAAGTGTGTAGTGGTGATGAGATGATGTTAATATATGCATACTATATTTAGCAACAAATACGACTATTTAGAACCTTTGACATAACAAATATCAAATAAAACTAATCAAGAATTCAAATCAAACGAGCAAGAGGAAAATGTGTAGGCTAGGGTTGTAGTCTTATATGTTGATTGTAGAATTGGAAGGATTGAGGCAAGTGTATGACAAGATTTGGCCAAGAGAATTAAGAACGAAGAACCTTAACTATGAGCTTTAAAGAAGAAAACAAAATTTAGCTGAGATCTTTGAGAAAGAACAATTGGTGAGAATGGTTTCCTTTGCTTTGACATAGAATATGACAAAGGAATAGGAGGAAGAGAGACTATCCTTCAACTATTACTCTTTTAGGCCTTAAAAATTGTGATTTAAAAGGAAAGGTAGATGAATCTATTTGATTTAATTAAGGGATGGATGAAGGTTTTAGTAATGGAGGGTGTGTAGTAAAGGGAATGTGTAGAGAGGGAATTGAGTTTGAGCAAAATAGAAGCTTTAAGGTTGTGGTCCAATTTGAGGGATTTAAAGGAAAAAATTGGCCATGAAGTTGAGTGAAGAAAGAGATGGAGATGATAACTGTGGTTAGGGTTACCAAAGGAAAGAGACAAGGATTGGGATTTTGTGATATATTGGCATAAATTGGGTCATTATGATTAAATTAGGGTTTTAAGAGGGGATTAACATGAGCTATGAGATTGGAAATGTGAAATAAAAAAGAAGAGGTGAAAGAGAAAATAAGCAAAGTCAGATCTTACTTTTCATGGTAAAGGTATGTATTAAGAATTTGAGAGTTAGATATCCAAAAAATAAGGTGTTAATTGTGCAAATTTTCAAACTCAAGCCAATTTCAAACATGCATAATTTAGCAATAAAATTCTTTTATAGATATTAATGGCTCATATAAGTAAGTTTTAGAAATTATTCTTGGCTTTGAAACCTTGATGTTTGGTAGAGAAATAAGTAAAAAAAACATAAGTATTTTATATTGTTTGATCCAAACTTAGTTTTACATCTGTCTTTACCAAAAGATTAGATAAAAAAACTAAATATCTTTCACAAAAGTAAGCAAGTCGAAACCCCATACTAGGCTAAAAGACCTTATAAGTACAAAGATAAAAGATCATATGACATTGGTTCAAAAGAGCCTAACACTAGATTAAAGGACCCTAGAACACCAACACATATAAGCTAAATTATGTAAACAAGCAGAAAAATGATGTGTAAGAAAAGAAAAGCACATCAAAGTTCATAAATAGTTTGACACAATGACCTTGCCTACAGCAAACACTTAAGCCAGCCAACTTGTTCCATTTCCTGCCTGGTATGACGAAAAAGTTAACACAAATATAAATGCCATTTAATATGACATTGGGATAAAATGGGTTAAAGTGGCATAAAAAGAATGACATAAGAGCAGTAATAAATCTTCAGAAGAGATTGCAATGTAAATAACTAGATTTTAGAAGAAAGTTTTCTAACTATTCTAGAGCTTTAGTGAATGTGCGAGAATGAAAAAAAAAAAATATATATCTTCATGAAATATGCTCTTTGATTACTCAAGTTAATTTTGGCAACTAGGCAATCAAGATTTTCTCACATAGGAGAATTAGAAGCATGGTACTTTTTATGAGATATATAATCTCAAAACATGTTTAAAATGATCAATTTATAGCTTCAAAACCATGATAAAACCCTCATAAAATTGGGCCAGTCGTGATCAAGAAGTTGCAAAAAAAATCTTATTTACTCTATTTGGGTTATTCTCATCCTTAGAGATTGTTTTTGATTAATTAATAAGATAATTTGAAATCATTTTGGGGTTCTGAAATTTTAACCTTTTTATTCTAATTTGAAAATTTATAGAAAATTGAATATGCATAATAAGTGTTGATACAAATTTTGGATTCAAAAATTCTTATAGAAACCTATTTAATCAACAATTTAGAGGAGAGTCATAAAGAAAAAGGAGATAGAAAGTTTAGATCTTCACATTCTAAAGATAACCATGGAATGAGAAAATGAATTGGAAATCTAGAAAGCTCTCCCAAGAAAACGAAAGGAGTTAATTTGTGATTTGAAAATTGATCTATCCCTGATTAAACCCATAAGCGACATATTTATAATTAACAGAATTAAGTATGTATTCTAATGTCATCCCTAATTGCAACATAATAGTAATGTGTTAGATCTCATCTTGATTTAAAAGTATTAGACCAAAAACAAACTGACCCAATAATCATTTTCTTAATGTCAAAAACTATGTTATATATATATATATATAACAAACATAATTAGGTCATATTGTATGTTAGATCCATACCAATTAATATGACATGTTAACAATATGTGAAAAATAGATCAAATACAATTTTCTTTTATTCATTTTTAAAAACACTTAGTCCTTATTTCAAAAATTATGTAAATTCCTCTTTATTTATTTCATGTTTCTCTTTTAGTTGCTTCAACGACGAGGGCTTTTAGCAATTTAATTTTTTTATTTTCTAACTTTTAAAAATATATTTAATTTAGATTGTGGCCCCAATTTAAAAATACATCATTCTTAAATAATGATTTCAATTCTTTAAAATACCATCTCTAATATACATCATTTTAGAGAATGGCCTTATTTTCGAAACATGTCATTTCAGATGGTAGATTCAAGTCTTTTAGTGTCTCGTCCTTTTCAACCAACTTATATTGTCACTCCTTTTCCATTTTCTTTCTTTTCTTATTTTAATTTTCTTTAGGATAAATCAATAATTTCTTTTCTTTGAGTGAGCATGTTCGTAATTTACATTTTAAAAGCGTATTGCATACCACTTTCTGAGAAATAATAGGCATATCATGATGAGAAAACATAAGCAAATATCATGTTGATTTGAACATAAGAAAATATCAGGCTAAAACAATTATTAGCAAACACTATAACATATGTATAGATAATAATCATTCTCAAACTAGATAAACTCAAATAATTCCTTATTGAGTGGATGAACTACAAATAGCAATACATCAATTAGATAAATATAAGTACAATGCTTGCCCACCTTAAAATTTCTAAGCAATGATCATGCCATGAAACAGATTATCAAAATACACAAATTCCTTCTTCTTGGTTGCAATAATAATATGTGGAACCCCTCGCTTGACTTTTCCTAACTTTGGTGCATTGTCATTTAATTTTTTTTAACATTTTCCTTTTTGATTTGAAAATAATGGGAAAAGATTTCGTTTTGTTTTAGTAAATATAAATAGCAAAATTAATTTTAAACAAATAAAACTATTTTTATCGAAATCCTTTTAAAGATTTGTAAAAGTGGAATAAAATTATTGCTTTTAAAGCCATTCGGCATTAAATCATATTTAACAATAAGAAAATCATTCAATTTTTAAACTGAAGCATTTAAAACATATTTATCTTACAAACTTTAACACATAAAATTCTAAATCAACATCATGATTAAAATTCTAATACATGTCTTTTTCTCAAATAAATGGAAGTTGTCAACAACACAAATACATGACAAGCAAGTATCTTAAATATCATATAACCATATGCAAGTTCTCACTGTTCCTTAGTAGCTTTATAGTGCACCATATTTTGATCTAATAATGTTGGGCAAGCTAGAAATAGGATGAGTTAATCATTATTAGCTTAGTGGCTAATACAAGTACAAATATATAAAAAAAATAAATTTGGATAACTACATGCATGAGTCCATATCAAGTAATACAATATAAAAGGAGTATGTGAACAAGCAATAGAATGTAAAATAATTTTTATGTAAAAGCCTTTTAACTCTATCTTTTTATCATCTTTATAAATTTATTTGTTTTCTAACTTTTCATCTTCTTAAATATTTGTTTAGGAAAATATAATTTCATAAATAATTTGACATGTTTAGGAACACATCATTTCGTATAATTAGCCCAAATAAATGGCCATTTGACTTATCTCTAAAACCATCATTACGAAATAATAATCATTATTTTGGACAACTATTCATCCTATATCTTTTGAACTTTTCCCTCTCTTCACCAAACTTTTTTATCTTCTCTTTACTTTCTTTTTCTCTTTTTACAATTTTAACTTTACTTTCTCCTTCATGTCTATTATCACAATTAATAATTTACTTTTCTTTCTTTATCCTTTTTATGAACACTATCACACAAATATGAAAATAGATTAAGAAATTTAAATATATCATACTTAAGAATTATGTGACAATTAAACATCTGCCAAATCATTACAATTCAAAAGAACCAATTATTCTCAAAAGTTTTACTTAAGATCATCTCCTAAAGTTATATACCTTTAGCAAGAAACATGCATCAAACATTAAGTCAAACTTGCTTATAAATGAATCCTCAAGTTTTTGCCAATTCATATCATCATTTAAGGTGTCTTAACTTACAAAAACCATCAAAACATATACATATAATACAAAACTCTATTACCTCTTAATTTCTTATGTAGTTGTGTCGATCCCTCATTAGCCTTCTCAGATTTCAGTGCCATGGCATCTCATTCTTTCTCTTTTCTTTTAATATTTTGAAAGCATATAAAAGAAAATCATTCTATATCTTTATAAAAATCATAACAAAAACAAACCTTTATCATTTTGAAATTTAGTAGAAGCATCTTTTACAATCAAGCGAATGCGTCAAGTAATTCATATTTTTTAAAAAAACATAATGTACATACATTATCAATAATTAACAATTCCTTTTTGTATCGTAGATTTAGGTATTAGTAATTATGATGTAAACACATTATTAAATTAGTACTTGGTTTACTTATCAATTTGAATTTTTCCTATGTAATTTTATATTATGTAATGGATGAATATTATTTATGATAATTAACTTGAAAATTTTGTATGTCACACTTAGTTTATGTATTCTGAAGTTCTTCGTGCTTAAAATAAACCCACAAGAGGGGGTGAATTGTGGTAAATAAAATTTTGAGATTTTTTTTCTCAATTTTTGGTTTAAATTAAAACTTAAATCTTTTAAGCAAGAACAATGAAGAGTAGTAAAATAGTATATACAAAAGATTTTTAAAGTGGTTCGACTCAAAATCGAGCCTAAATCCACCCCGAATTGGTGTTGGGAAAAAGCCACTAAAATCACCAAATTACAAGCAAGGTTTTTCATATAGCTCACCTCAAACCTATTTGGGATTTTATCTATGGCTAATCTCTAACATACTTAAGTTTTTCTAGGCTCAACTCAAACCCCAAGCTTTTGCATAATTACCAAGATGCCCTTACCCGAAGAAACAAATACAAAAATTGGTAATAAAGTATAAACTTATGACAATTCAAAAGAACTATGAGGCACACTCAATACAATAAAAATTTCAAGGAAAAATCGAAAAGAGCGAGGAATAGAAATTAAAAATGGTTGAAGCAAAACCTCCAATTTCGGATTCCTTCTTACAACTTTTACTTTGTGAGTTTGGAAGTACCGTATGTACTTGAAATAGCTCAAAATTATGATTTGAAAGCTTTGAGAACCTAGAAACTGTGACCTCTTGGAGTTCTTCATTCTTCCCTATTTATAGAGCTCAAATTTGAGATATAAATCCACTTCCAACAACTCTAAAAGGAACTAATCATTTGGATAACAGACACATAACAGTCATCATTCGATCTGGATCTTGAAATAAACGTTTCTGATTGAATCCCAATTTTACCGTTTGGGATCAATCCTAGCCATTGGATCTAAGCGGCCTTGATATGGGCTATAGGATTGCGCGTAAGTTGTCTTGTATTTATTAGTATAGTGTGTCCTGTAATTATTTGAATAAAAAGTTTACTGCGGTGGTTTTGCATTGTCTCGCAAATCTAATCTGCCTTCAGTTCAAAGTTCTTGTTTGTAATTTTACTATTACTTACAGCATTTTCCCTTGATTAACGTAAGCCTTCGGATCGCACCTACCATTCCACCTTGATTCATAATCGGATGGGAATTTAGTCCCATATTACCCAAATTTCATTGTCATTGCTCTCTATAATGATGCCAGTTCGTATGTCTCTCGAGCCATTTGGGTTTTGCTCCCCCCTTCTTAGATCAAGATGTGATCACTTGGTCTTGGTTGACTTGGTTTTGTACTGTTCCGTTCTGCTTTCGCTGTGGGCTAATTTCACGTTGTTCCGTTCAACTTTCCTTGCGGCCTTCTTCCTTCGCTTTCAGGCTTCGCTCGCCCCTTTCGGGTCTATCGAACAATTTTTATTTTATTTTTTTAAATCCCTAAAGTTTGAAAGGGCCAGCTATTGGGTCGGGTTGACCCACCCAATGCTACAGTGATAAATCCAGAGACTAAAGTGGTTTTATAATGTTTTGTAAGAATTTTTGTGCCAAAATTTTGAATATAAGTGTACCAAAATAATTTTATATTATGATAGTATTACAAGTGTCCTAAGTAAAAAAGAAATTCATGAAAAATAATTCCTAAATAATTTTAAAAAATCAAATACCAATGTCTATATTTTTCATCAATAATGTTTGACCCAAAAATCAAAATTCAATAATTATTAAACTTATAACATTTTCAAATATTAATACTACTAGTGTGCCAAATCATCTCAAAATTTAGACATATCAAATTCAAGAAAAATAAAGAGAAATTTAAGTATAAAAATTTTAGTATATGTAAACTTGTCATGACTCCAAGAGCCTTGAAGACCACTATTTTAGACATTTAAAGTTCATGGCCTGACTTAATTGAATATTAACAATTTTACTTAAAACAAGTCCATATAAGATATAAATATTTATGCTTGACTCATCAAACACAATGGTGTAATATATTCTATATCACTCATGACATTATTGACATAATTGGAATATAATTATTTTGTAAATAAAAATATTTAACACTTAAAAGGGAAATAAGGTGGAAAGAGATATATACTTGAAAATTTGAAATAACATGAAATAAATAATAAAATATGAGTTCTCTAAAATATTTCCTCATCTTATAAGAAACTAAACTTTGTGATGGATAATAGGGTATAGGTTAGGAGGCCATATCTTACTAGTGATCATAGATATAGGTCTAGTGGCTACACCTTATGTGTTTCATGACAAGTATACTTCATGATAAACCATAGGGCATAGGTCTTGAGATCATACTTACCTAGTAAAAATAGGTATTAAGGGTGTACCTTATGGGAACCATGACCTTATTAAACATGTTTGCCATCAAGACCTATATTTTATGATCAATCACAAATTACTAGTGTTATATATATATATATATATATATATATATATATATATATATAACACTAGTAATTTGTGATTGATCATAGAATATAGGTCTTGAAGGCAAACATGTTTAGTGATCATAGCTACAAGTTTTGGGGCCACACCATTTTGGATGGATGTCGATAGGAGGTCATTGAAATATTGGTTTTATTACTTATAAGTTTAAAGGACAATGATAAAAAGAAAAATATGCCATATAAATATAAAAATATTAGGAATTAAGAATAAAAGAGAAAAATAAAAAAAATGTGTTTTCATATCATCTAGTTTCTTTATATACATATATTATTATATATTTCCTTTGTGTTGGGCTTTGTTGTATTAAATCATCCTGATATCATTCTTATATGGGTTTTATATGTCATACCCTTTCTATATTTTTTATCTTATATAATTAATCTATTGAACTATTTAGTGTCTCCCTAGTGTTGATATCCTAAGGAATGCGACCATTATATCAAGAGATAGGTTCTTTGATGCTAAGGAGGATCTTACATTTGAGATGTGAAAGTGAGTAGTATTTTATTTTGAGTTAGGTTTGTGTACCTTATACACACATTAGTTAATGAGATATTATATATAATTTTATACTTTAAAACTTGCATTTATTCTAATGATTTATTTTGTTTTATTTTTAAACTGGTAGATTTTAAGATTGCTCTACCTAGGTTTTAATGTCCTCACTTATCAATTTATTATTGTTTTATTTTTAATTTATGTCCATTATTATGTATACAATTAGGTGGGACCCTGAACGAGGGTGAAAAGAAATATCATATCATAAATCATGTCATTTCAAAAGAACAACCAAATAAAAGTAATGTACATAATCCCAAAGTTATAACATTTTACAAAACATTAAAATAAAATATTGGTACATTATCTTTTAGGAAAGTACTCATGTACAAAAAATCTCTCATAAAAATTATAAATAACAACATAATCTTTTACTTAAGATCTTAAGCTATCACCTAAGGACCTAACTCTATGAGTGTCTATAGAATGAACTTTAATATAATAAAGAATGAATATGATATTCTTAATAGATGAACTATTTATTACAAGCATAAAGGCAGTATAAATTTTAAAATATGTAATCAACAAAAGTGAAAAAGTAATAAATAACTAGTGCATGATAATTTATAAAAAAAAATATGCACATTAGAAATTACTGCATGAATCTTGTTTGCATCATTCTCACATTTGTATAATCATCGTATAATACTACCATCACATAATACTTATATCATATCATAACTTTTATTTTTTCTATATTCATATTTTTTTATTTTTTTTATTTTTTTATTTTTGTCTTATTTCTCTTCTTTGCCTAGATTTTTTTAATATAACTATTATTCTCTTTCTTTGAAATCCCATATCATTCGTTATCTATCACAAAGCCACCACCTCCTATTGCTATAATCATTTGCTAATGACGATAGTGTCTTTGAAATGTTATGGCACCATCTATAAGTGTTTACGACAATATAGATGATGTCTATCACATTTATCACAAAACTATCACCCCCGTATTGGTAACATCTTGTGCTAACAATAATAGGGCCTTTGTTATGTATTGTCCTCACCTATAAGTATCCACTTTAATAGAGGTGATGTTTATCTCATCTATTAAATAGTTGTAAGATAGAACTAGAGGAAATATTCACCTTCAACTTTCTTTCTTTATTGTGATCTTCTAAATCACAAAGCCTAAGTAGCTTTCTTTTTGTTTCTTTCTTTTCTTTTTATTTCTTTACTTTTTCTTTATCATTAGATATTCTAATTTTATAGTATCATACATATATATATCTATGTAAAATATTGAATAGAATATTACTATTATACTTTTCTTGAACCTGATTATACTTGTTTGGTTTTCACATTATATTATATGATCTTTCTGATTACCTGAGTACTTCTTACGATATACTAGGTTGATGACCATTCACTAACCTTAGTTATGCAAACCATACGAGACAATTAGCCTGATCATCTTGTACGATTGTCATGATCAAAAATAGTAACAAGCCACTCAACAAAACTTTACTAAATCCATAACTACCCATCTCCACAACTCTCTAAATAGTAAATACTTGATTCATGAAAAGGAACTCAATTATAATTGTATCTTTAATGCATTATTTTGATAAGAACAAGACAAAAATCCCCTTTCCCTTAAGTTCCTCCATTTTTCCTTTTTGATTTGCTTGAATCCTACAAATTACTCAAGCCAAATCTACTTGAATCACCTCCATCCTCTTCTCCCCAAGCTATTCTCTCTTTTAACTTCCTTCCTATGTCATTCCAAAGTTAAGTTAAATGCAAGGGAAAGATGAAGGCTTATCCTTCTATTAAATGAAAGGATTATTTTAATAATAATTCTTTTCTCTTTTAATAGATTTAAAAATTCAGATAATTTTAAAAAATTACTAACCATAGACTTATAGATTCTTCATAAAATTAGTTTATGCATAAATATAGTGAGAGAAAAAATTTGAATCACTTAAATTGATTTAAATTTATTTTATTTTTATCTATCAACAAGTGGTAAGTTGTTCTTAACTTTTAATAAGTATTTTATTGTGAACCATTAGTCATTCTATTTGTTCAATTATCAATAATAGTTTAATAATTTGTACCCCTTGATTGTTTATTTTCATGTACTTAACAAGTGATTAACAATTTTGCATTTATCTTTTAATACAAAAAAAGAAGGGGTAGAAGTAAGAAATGAAAATAATCAATGCATTCCCAATGTGATTGTCTATTAATTATTTTAATTGTATATATTAAATGGGGTCATCAATGTAAGGAGAGCATTTATAGTACATTTTCATTTCAATATTTTCCTAATGGTTTTGTTATCATCAAAAAAAGAGATTATTGAGGACTTAATCTTTGCACTACTAATTTAATGATAATAAAATCATTGTATTAGTTTATTAATACTTTTTAAAATATTTTAAATCATATATCTCAAGTTTAAATAAGTTAATCAATTAAAGAACTTTATCATGACTGAAAGAGTTTAACTATGATATTTTGGTGTTAATCATAACTGGCAACAGAAGAAATATAAATCTTAAATAACACATGCAAAAGATTTCACTAAGTCATCTTTATTAATATTAGTACATACGAACTATAATAATTTACTTAAGGCACTAAGTTTCATTAAGAATTTGAGTATTAGTGAGTTAAATTCTTATAAAGATTCATATACTCATTTATGGATTAGCATAAGTTATGTATTTCAATTAGATTAATTTACATATGAATATATCTTAGAACATAAAATAAACTTAATAAATTATATTAATAAATAGAGCTTTAATAAGTAGAAATAAAAAAGAAACTAAATTAAATAAATCTATAGAATTTGTATTGATCATACTTATACAATATCCTCATTATTCAATACAACTAGTTATCCTTAGATTAAGATAGTGATTTAAGTGATTTTTATATGTATGACTCTATTACTATACAAGTATTATTGATATTTTCCAAGAAGTGTTAGTTGAGGCTTTAAAGTTATGTGTTTCATACAATATGATATCCCTATTATGCTCATATTATTCATCTTTAGTAGGAACAAAAAAGGTGCTTAAATTAGGTAATGTATGTATAAACAATAGTTTACATTATCATATCCATATGATATGTGTATTATATGAGTACAATAACTTTATTAGAAAGTTTTAGTTATGTACTTAAATAGTGATTGAATTAATTTTCTTCTTATAAGAATGATTCCCTTATCATGGTATGAGTACAATCCTTTATTTACATATAGGATTGTGAATGTAAATGGCTTCATACAAGTACAATCCTTGTTATTGTATTTTACAATCTTGTGAAACTTATTTAGTGGAAATTTGAATTTAAAATTTTATACTTTTCATACATGTATAATGGTCTCATTATATAAGTATGATCATTTACGAGTTATGAAATGAACTAAATGGACTTATATGTAAGTTAGATGAAGTGCTTATAGCTGCATCATACTTGTAAATCCCTTGGATAATACACTTAATTACTGAACTAAGTAATGGATAATTAGAATAGTTTCTAAAAAATATTGATTTTGCCATTAAGGATTATTTGGAGTAATTAAAGAAAATGTAATACATATATTAAGGGGTCTAAACATAAAAGAAAGAGTTGTTATTCACATCATATCTTTGTGAAGAAAAACACTTGAAAATGTTGATTATAAGAGAGAAGAGAAGAGTAAGATCATGGACTTAAGCATTGATATCATTATTTACCTCTTTTTTTCATTCCATATTCTTTAAATCAAGTTGCATATTCATAATTTCAATGTTTTACTACACTTTTAGTGTGCCTCTTATTTAATTGTATTTGGGTTATAAGACTTTGTATCTGAGTTTTGTACTTGATTTTTTTATCTTATTATTAGGAATTTATCTTTGATCTTGTATTGATTTTTTAATTATTATTGTAGGTTCTAATAATCCAATGATTTGTAGGGTCTTCTGACTCAATATTCTTAACTCTTTTAAGATAATCTTTGTAAGTCCTCTAGTCCATTGTTAAGAATTATTTAGAGTCATTGAAGAGTATTTAATGCATATATAAAGTGGTCTAAACTTTGGAGAAATGGTTAATATGCATATGCATACCTTTGTGAAGTGCAACACTTGAAAATTTTTATACAAGATAGAAAGGAAGAGCAAGGCCATAGTCTTAAGCATCAATACCATTTTATGCAGCTTTCTTTCATTCCATATTTTAAAGCTAAGTTGCATATTCATAGTTTCATTATTTTACTACACTATCAATATATCTCTTACTTAATTGTCTTTGGGTTTATAGGACTTTATATTTAAGCTTTATACTTGATTTTCTTATTCTATTATTAGGACTATATATTTAATCTTGTATTAGTCTTTTAAATATCATTGTAGGGTTATCTAGCCTAGTAATTTGTAAAGTCTTCTAACTCGATATTATTAGCTCTTATGGGCTAATTGTTATATATTCATTTTACTTGGTGTTTTGTGGGTCTGCTAATCTAGTGTTTAAGTTGACCCCTACTTATTTATGATAAAAAGAAAGTGATTGTTTTTGTGATTGAATCCTACTTAATTATGAAAAAATGATAGTGCTTGTTGCATGATTAACTCTTACCAACTATAACAAAAGAAAGTGGTTTAATGTAGGCCTAACCATTTAGCCAATGGTAGATGTAGATTTGAGTTTAAATTAAACCATTTAAAAATCTTATTATATTCTTTATTTCATTTGCTTTTCCTCACAATGAGTTTTGAAGTAATAATATTTTTTTTGATACAACATTTATAAGAGTCATTAAGATTTTAAAAAATAAAAGTCTTTTGTTGTTATATATTACTTGAATATTTGAATAGACTTAAGTATATAATTTTCATAATTCACCCACTCTTGCATGTGTGAACTTCATGCCCATTCATTCCCAATAAGTGATATCAAAGCATGATTGTATTTAGTAAATATATTTTATGAAGAATCCTAATAATGTCACACAATTTGGTAGTTGATCATACCATCTCAGAGGATGAGGTTTCCTTGTCTCATCTATCCCTTTTTAAAAGAGATTTTTAATTGTATTGAAAAATTGTATTCATGTTTTTCTTAAATCTATTGACTTAGACCACTATTATAAATTTGATAATGAGTTATGAAAAAGGTTAGTAATAAAATTTTTAGAAAGACATTAAGTCAATTGATAATGAATTTTCTATAAAGACATTAAGTGAATTTACACCACTTGATAAGTTGCTCCTCTTCTTCTTTCCAATCTTGGAATGAAAAAGGCATTACTTTGAAAGTTACATAATCCACAATCAATGAGATTGCTTTTGCAACAACAGGATAGAAGTTCTTTCGAAGAGTTTGATTAAAATTTTTTAAAAAGATGGATATATGTATTTTTGACAAGTGTTTAACAATTGTGCATTTATCTTTTAAATGCACAATAACTTTAACAGAGAGTGCTGGTTGTAGACTTAGGAAATTAGTGAGCTTATTCATTTCATATAAGTATGATAATCTTATCATATAAGTTCAATCATTTGAAAATTTTGAAATGAGTTAATCAAACTTATCTAATAAGTCAAATGTTGTGCTTATAGTTGCATCGTACTTTTATGATCCTTGAAAAAGATAATATAATCAATTTAGGATCTAAGTAATAACTAATTTGATTGAATTTAAGAAAAAATTGATTTATTTATTGGGGATAATTTGGAGCCATTGGAGAGTACGTAATGCATATATAAAGTATTTACTTGCATATCATTATGAAGAGTAACACTTGAAAATATTCATTATAATAGAAAAGAGAAGGGTAAGTTCATGGTCTAAAGTGTTTCTATCATTTTATATAGCTTTCTTTCATTCCACATTCTTTGAGTTAAGTTACATATTCATACTTTTATTATTTTATTATATTATTAATTATCTTTTTATTTAATTATATTTGAGTTTTGTATTTAGTTTCTTTATCATATTATTGAAATTTTATATCTGATATTATATTAGTATTTTTACTATTATTGCATGGTTTGTGACCTATTGTGTAGGTTGAGCTCCTAAGTATAAAAAAAGAGTAATTATTTGTGACATTGACCCTTATATAGATGACTCTTACTAGCTATGACAAAAGTGAGTGATTAGTGAAAGCCAAACTATTTTGTCAGTTATGGATCTTACACAACAAGCTTTCAAAGATAATAATATTTTTAAAACAAAATTTATAAGAGCCATTAAGAATTAGAAAAAGAAAAGTTTGTTATTTCTATAGATTACTTGTATATTGAATTGGCTAAATTTTGGGTTTTTCGTAATTCATTCCCTTTCTTAAGTCGACGCCAAGCTCACACTTTCTTTATTTAGTCAAACTAGAGCTTGTAAAAATATTATAGTTGGTTAGCAATCTCAATCACATTTTCTCCACCTTTCATCAACTTACACAAAGAACTAGTAATAACAAAGTTTTATTCATGTTAGGTCACCATTTTGTCTGATGAGTCAAACCTTAAATATTTAACATATTATTTTAATGGTCTTGTTAGTATGAATCAGGTGTAGTTTTTAATGAACAAGCCAAACACCTTAAAAGATGGTGAATTAGTGGTCTTCAAAGCACCTTAGAGTATTCAAAGAGTTCCAATGATTAAAGACACGTGCCCTAAGCTTTGATAAACTTTTTTTTTAGAATGTTAATTTGTTAATTTTAAAAGTACTCTAATTTTATATTAATCTCAAATCATATTCAATTATCTCATTGATTTAGCAAACAAATAGGATTCAATTTTTGAATCTACAATCCTTTTCTTGGTTAAATTTTATCTTGTCAAAATTTTTTGTTGATTTGTTTGCCAAATCTTGATTAAATTAAAACTTTAATTCTGTTAAATCTTTAATAATTAAAATAAAACATTTTCTACCACATCCCAACTTGTAAATCTCTAGGGCCAGATAAGCTCAACCAAGCAAGCACTCACAAGCCTTGGGTCAAGAAAATCAGGTCGAGCCCATTCGGGCTGATAGTTAATTCTAAATCAGATTGGGGTAAGGCATTGGATCTAGATGGGCAACACTCAAAATTGTACATATGGGTTGACCCGTAAACCTGTATGTTACGAGTATGCCCAGGGGATGAAATCTTGAGTGCACAAGGGAGAACCAACCCCATTTTGGCTCTACATAATACCTTCACACGAATCCTTTTAAACTCCAAATACTCCTTTCCCACAATGTAGGACTAAAGCCTTGTGCCTATCTACATCCAAAATCAACAGCCTCAGCATTGTTTGATAGCACATTTTTGTGATCACACTGTAAAGATCACCTTCTCCTTTAAAACTATGATCTTAATTGATCCAATAGTCCATTTGATGAGTTGATGAGATGGTTACTGCTTCATCCATTGTAAGCGATTGATCCATTCGATGGTCTTGATATCGTCTGACTTTATCGAATGACTATCTTTATTTCTACTATTTGACATAATATATTCTTGATCTGATGGCCAAGATCTATTCTATTAGAAGTGTAGATCTAGTCTCGATTTTATCATTGTTAAATCAAATGATCTAGATTTCATTTGACACGATCGAATGGCCAAGATCAAATCCATCTTGATTGGACCATCCACAACTCACTTGTTTATTAACAATTAGATCTGATGGTCGATATCATCTCTGATTGGATCCAACATTCTTGGTTCATCCCGCCTAACGGCTAATTACTTAGTCATTGCATTAGCCATTTTAAAAAATTATTTTAGCATACTTTTAAGCTGTTTGGCTATAGCTTTGTAAATAGCTTTCTACATTTTTTAACAGCTATAATCAAAATTTTTTTATAAATATCTAATTATTATAAATAGAAAATCTAATAAACATGAATCAATATTTAAGATCTCAACAAAGTTCTACTCCATATTCTATTGGCATTAACTCTATTAATAGCAACTATGACTTCTCATTCTCAAATCATCAAAGTTTTTCAGCTAAGCCTTGAACGTTTAATCTTTCAAATTCTCATTTCTCTTCTTAAATTTAATCTTATTTGTCTTATTACATTAATCAATAAGTATAAGAAGTACAACTTTATCAAAATTTTTTCATCTTGCTATATTTCTCTTTTTCTCTTGGGTTGGGTGATGTGGCATTTGTAAAAGCCTAAGTTCTATTTGATTCATAAAAAATTGAGTTGGGGTTAAGCTCATAAAAGCCTATGTTTTAGTTGAACCCATAAAAGCTAATAAGTTGGAGATGAACTGTAAGGAAAAATCTCAAGTTGTAACATTTTGTTAATGGTACTTTTCCTGACCTTGGTTGGGGGTGAACATAGGTTCTAATTTAAACTAACCCACCATAAATTTATGATTTCTCATTTAATTTTTATATTTATTTTTTTATTATGTCAAAGATAATATATAGAAATAATCAAGATTTTTTATAGACATAAAATTATCTTTAAAAAACAAAAATTATTTTTAATATCCATAATTCACTCCCTTCTTATGAGTTTTTAAAATCCATAATTCACTCATCTTTTGTGAGTTTTAAGTAATAATGGTGGTTGAGAATGAGATTTGATATTAATCCTCTTATCAAGGCAATATACTCAGTGTTAGAAGTAATAGTATCATCTCATCACAATCATAGGATGATGTTATAAGAAAATCACATTATCTACTTATCTTATATTATATCACATGGTATATCATCAAAGTAATATATCCTAAGCTCAATGTTCATTCCTTTTTCTTTTTTTCTTATTTCTTTTGCACTTTCTTATTTTGTTTTTTGGTACTTATAACACTTAAATGTAATATACAAATGTATAAAATTTATTTCATTTACATATAATCAAAAGTGCTAAGAACAAGTTATATAAGATCAAAACATATGTATATGATCATCTGATGTCATATATCATATGCATACCAATGCATTTCAAATGTGCATAATGATAAACTATTTACATTACATTTACTTTAGTTTACTTACCTTATTTCTTTAGAATGATTCCACTAACATTTTCTTTTTGCCTTTAATTTTCTACATAAGATTCTTCTTCATTTTTTTTATTTCTCTCTATTAATATATGCTATGCCAACCTGAGTGTATTATATGTTGAGGACAATATTCTATAACATTGGTATTAATGTATTATGCATTCGACATGATGTGTTATACATCGAATTTGACTGTAAGTTATGAAAATCTCTAGTAATAAAAGTGCTACACTTTCTTCCTCTCTTTTCCCTCACATATGACATATTGGTCATAACATATTGTATGTTAAGCTCAACATATTATATATTAAATGACATATTGTACTTATATCCAATTTATTATATATTGAATCTTGATGTATTATATGTGAGTTATTTCTCTTTTATTCAAAATTCCTTTCTAAATTGAAATTATCATCAAGCCAAGCAACACACATGTTAAGAAATCAAAGAAAATAAAATAACATCTTTAAACATTACTAAGCTTCTTGTAGCTAATCCAAAGCTTTTCAAAACACTTTTCCTCAGGTTTTCCAAATCCTCCTTGCTTAATTGCTCTTATTTTCCATTGTTTTGCTCGTTGTAGTAGCTTCTTATAGTTGTTCTTGCTCACAAATTTCCCTTTTCTCTCTCTTTCCTTCTCTCTATTTAATGCTCTTCCTTCTCAAATCAATTAAGCTCACTTTTCCAACTGAAGATAAACTTAAAGGCCATCTTTACTCTTTAAATGAAATAAATAAAAACCCAATAATTATTATTAATATTTAAAAAACTATAACAATTCAAATAGATTTTAGAAAATTATAAATCACATATCAATAAATGTCACATGAATATCCATTTCTAATGGTATGCTCGAATCATAATTTTGAGGTACTTTACAAATCTACACATTCTTAAAGACAAATAAAATTGAACATTTCAAATATGTCGTCGAGAATTATCAAAATAATTTTGCATACAACAAAATATTAATATAATGTTCTCAAATGTATGTATTTATTATTTTGTCCACTATACATATAAAAGTAAAAATTTGGAATGTTACAAATTTTCTATTTTATGAAAATTTTGTTCTTAAACTTTAAAGAAACTGTTAATACTAGCTTTTCTTTTAAGCTTTAAATTTTCTTTTCATTTATCTCTATACCACCCTATCACATCCTACCTAATCATTCTCCTTACTAATACCTAATAATACATGTAAGTAGTAAAAAAATATTGAATTAAGTAAAAGTCTGCGAAAATCTCAATAACATAAAACCAACAATTGTGCCAAGGTGACGATAAAAACACATTAAAGCGCATTTATTTCAACAAAATAAGCAAAAAATATAACGATACATATGCATATTTCAAATAATTTTTTATAAATATCATACATCTTTAAAAGTTCTCACATTTAATTCTAGATATATGTAAAAAATTAAATCACAAAAACATCTTATATAAAACTCATCATACAACTCCAGATAAATTTATTCATTCTCAAAAAGCTGTCACTTATCACTAGGTTCTCATAACTCCTAAGTTATACAGATAACTTTGTTTTTTTATTATTTTGTTCTAGATACACCCAGTTATGATTTAGATCATGCAATATTAACTTTCTAAAAATTCAAAAATAGTTTAAGAAGTGTTTTTGCAAAAGACGAACATAATATCGTATTAGTTGGTCACAGAAGACAAAACATATTATTACATTATTTTTTTTCGCAACAAAACTTGTATGTATACTAAATTGCATACGCAGAAACCCTCACATTGATTGACTTAATCACAATGAAAATATTTTTGTCATAAAATTCTATTAAAGAAACATCATTTTTTGTGACTAAACTCTCTAAAAAAGACCAGTCATGATTGAAAAATATCCACCCTACCATCGAAATTTGTCAACCATCTTATAGTTCATGAGATATATGCCTAGGATCATCATGTTCAAAAAATATGCCTTCATATTACAAATAAATTTCCAAAAAATTCATTTATGAATAACAAGTTTCGAAAAGATCATGTTGAATTGAAAACTTAAATTAAATAATTTAAAAATGTTTAATAGTTATATATACTTAATTTGAAAGCCTAAAATGAATGTTTAATAATATTTTAAATTAAAAATAATATATAAATAATATTAAATATTTAGCTATTAAAAAACCCTGAATTTTTCGATTTTTTCGCTATTGAATACTGCAAGACGAAAAAGTCTATAGATATTCCATAAATGCAATGGATGAAACAACCCCAAACTCACCGCCAACCTTCAAAAAACCAAACACTGAAACGAGACAAGCCTTCAGATCCTGCTAAATTTCCCTTCATTCTCTCGCATCCATGGCCAAGATCGTACTCAGGTTCATGGGGCTCATGTACTCGTCCGACGCCGTCATGAACTGGTCCACGATGATCCTGTTAGCCCTCTCCGTCGGGTGGAACGCGTCCCAGAACGCATACACGCTCCGATTTGGGCACAGACTCGACGCCGGCGTGCAGAATCCTAGGCCGTTGTACGGCCCCTGCCCACAGCACGCCACCTTCGACGTCACGAACCCTGCAAAACAACCTCCGTCGTACAGAACACAACGTAATACGAAAGGAAATTTTCTTTTCTCTGCGTACCATAGGCCTCAGGGTTCGTGATGAAATCCATGTGCATCTTGAACGCGTTGGCCGTGACGAACACATCCGCGCCAGCGTCGCTGTTGAGCTCACTCAGGATCTGCACGAGACGCGGGTTGTACAGCTCGCCCGCGCGTTGCAACTCCGGGTCGCATTCCCCGGTTCTACTCCTCATGGCCAGCTCGGCCGGGACGCATCCAAGTGGGCCCGTTCCGGTGACCAGCACACGCCGAGCGCCAAGCTCGTGCAGCCTCTGCAGATTTCGTTGCAGCACAAATCACAAATCCACAATGCTCGTTCCAACGGTCCAAAATTCAAACCTACCGCAAGAATCTTCTTATACTCCGAGATGACGTACTCCACGTAGTCCGGCAAGTCGTATTGCCTGGATCGAGCGGAGTATGGCACCAAATAGTAGTTGTTGACGAAGTCATTCCCGCCGAGGGCGATGAGAAACAGCGCCTCATTGACCAATTTCTGTGCCTGATCCGGGCCCACGAGAGAGCTCACCCTGTCCTGGTACTGCTCGAAGTACGAAAGCTGTTGGCTTATTCTTATAATGTTCAGCTGCAGGAAAACACAACGAATTTTTCAGACAAAGGAAACAACTTTACGGGACAACAGAGGGCCACAAGACTTACAAATTGGACACCAGTGTCGTTGAGAACGCCGATGCCGGCGGAGGCGAAGTTTGCACCGACGAGGAGCTTTTCGCCTTGCAGATCTGGGCTGAGGTAAGGCAATGTGGACTCGGCTCCGAGATGTTCGCCTGCAAATACGAAACACAAATGACGGGGTTTTGTTCTTTAAGAATGGAGCAATACTATTGGGATGAAATTGTCCTACTGATGATATCGGGGAGGTTGAGCCCATTGGAGAAGCGGCCGGTGGGGCTGTGAGTGGGGTAGTCGATGCCATACGGTAATGAGTCGGCGCGGGCCGTGGTGGCCAGGTAGTTGTTGTTGCCATTATCGACGAGGGAGTCGCCGAAGACGAAAAATGCGCGAGCCTCGGACGGAACGAGCAGCTTTCCGAGGGCGAAGAAGTGAAAAATGAGGGTCAACCAGGTCTCCATGGCAAAAGAGCAAGAGAAATGTTTAGGAGTGCAGGGAAGCCGGTGCAACAGCAGAAACTTTATATAAGGAGCCCTATGTCATTAATTTTGAACTAAAACGGATGGGGTGCAGCAAAAAGTGGGAGGGAAGGGAAGGGGCACATGACAGCCATGTATGAGTGAACAGCTTTTGGGAGACTTGGATAGCTTCTCTTCTTCCACTATTCAGAGCTTATATTTGATCAGGGAGATTAATTTGGTTTTTCTAAATTTTTTTTCAAGAATCTCTTTCCCTGCAGCAATGTTAGGTTTATAATTTTTTATTGTTAAATTCTACCTGATCACAGTATTGATATTAAGGCATGAACTAAGATCGTGTATATTGAAAAAAATCAATTTTTTTTTATAATTTGTAACTTAGTAGTTGAGAAAATCCAATTTTATTTTCTTTTAAATGTTTTCCTTTTTTTTTTTTTTTTTGCTTGTTTTTTTGTTCATTTTTGCTTGGCAACAACCTTAACTGGTTAGGAACTCTTTAATACTGGATTAACTTATTGTTCTTGAAATTTTACTGCAATGTGAGAATGTGCACAGTTTCTATTGTGATACTTTCCTATAGATATCTATTATTTAGATTTATCAGATTAAATTATGAATGTCTCAATATGGAAATACTGTACCCGAATAAAAGTGTACAAGTTCATTTAGATAATACAAAATCTTGTTCTATGCAATTGGTATGTAAAGCATAATCTTCTAAATGTTATATATGCAAGCATCATCTTCTAAACATGTTATATGTGCAAGCATAATTTGTATGAACAAATTTCATCAGTATAGACATGGAATAAGACATATCATCATTATTAGTTTTATCAAAGGCTAAGAAATATGTTTACAGACTCTTTAATTTGAAAGTTTTATATGACAATTTAAGAACGACTTCTATAAAGATAGTTTAAAAAATAATTTAAGGACACTTCAACAAAAATAGTTCAAAAAACAATCATGATACAGAAGTTCGACAAGTGTACATGGGTGGTGTGATGTATTAATAAATTGTGCTTTGACATTGATGTAACGTAATGACTTTTGAAAGCATATAAGTAGAAGATATTCAATGAAATGTACGACAAGTGAAAATTAATATCATAAGTAAAAATTTTATGTTTCTTTTTATCTCATTTTAGGTTACTAGTATTTATCACAATGATTCTAAGAGTAAAAGGTAGGAGAAAATTCTATAATTTTTTCGAGTATTCTCCTCAAGATATTTTTCATGAGCCTAGTAGTCATTTTGCTCGAGTTTATGTTTTCACATAAAGTTATATGGTTACTATTTCTCCTTTACTCCATTTTGCATTCATTCCTGTTCATTATTTAGAAGGCTTAAAGTTCCTGCAATGCCTTCTTTCATTTTCATTCATTAGTATTTATTTATTCTTAGATGTTCAAGTGCAAAACATGTATTCAACAAACATAAATTAGAGTTTGTTGTCTTTGTGGGCTTTGATGATTGTTATGCTTAACAAGAACTAAGAAGCTTTAAACTTTGGAGGTGCAGTGGCCCTCTATCGATGACAATTGCCTTAACTTTGGAGGAAAGGGCTCAAACTAACTACATTGTTACAATGACAATTGGAGTCTAGTCAATAGATGAGGGCAAGCAAGGGATAGCTTAAAAAGAGGAAGAGACAAACGTTTTCACTAAGGGAAGCAAGAATTCTCATTGAGGTAGGCAAAAGATCTTCCCAAAGAAGGGTGGGGCTTCTCACCAAAGGAGGAGCCCCACCAAGGATTAAGATATTTCCTTGACTATATGCTTGGAGTTTGCGAAGGAGTATGACTATGTTGAACAGATCATTCAAAGATCTTGAAAAATTATCGACACGACAATGATTAGATCCCATTGTTTGTGATGTGCCATATAACATGTGAATTTGGTAGTAGAAATCATAAATCACCACCTTACAAAGGCTTCATATTGATTAGAAAATCAAATATATGCCCTTTTAGCAATACCTTATAGTGTTGCAGCATGCGTTGTGTGATATATAAATAAGAAATAATCAACAACAAAAAAACAAATGAATCATAACTTGTGTGAAATCACAATATCCCTCTTTTTATTTGTTTAGTATTCTCCTCTCTCTATATCTCCTGCAGTCAAGTAGCCAATATTTTTCAATAAAAAATGCCGACAATGTTTTTTCTCAGGACAACTCAGCAAACATGCACTTGCTGCAAAAAGACTTAATGAACTTTCTAAAACTTAAATGCTTTAATTGCATCTATCCCCACACCTCATATAAGAGTAAAGCAAAAAAGAAATTTAAAAGTACCATAATTCAACAATAATAACTATTATCTACCCCAAAAAATAAAAACCCAGAAGTCGCTCAACTCTGCTCAGTACAGTTTTCCTCTTAATAGAAGCAAAGGTAAATGCAATCTGTCTTTTATCCAAGTCCCCTTTTGACAGCACGAATTCTGCAGTTAAACCCAACGAGGGTCTTTTACTTTACCCATTTTGCTGCAGTTAAAGGTTAGCCTTTTATGCTGGTAATTCTAGGGCCAACCCATGCTTTTTTCGTGTTTCCACTGTAATGATAGATTGACATCCAACTAATTTCCAATTCAAGTTATGCGAAGCTGGACGAAAACAATACTTGCTATATTTAATGGGGTAGCCAAAAAGATGGTTTGGATGTAGTTGATTCGCATGTGAAGGAAATAAATGTAGTGATGGCGCAATCGTGCTTCACCCGTGAAACAATCCAGCTTCATAATGCTGGGAAACAGAACGACGGGAAAGCTTGCTAGCAAAGTTCATATTCGTAGGTTTTGGGTGGAAAAAAGTAATGTCTAAAAGGTCTACATATTATGCAATAGTTAGTCTTAAAAAACATTAGGGGTAGTTGAATAGTTGTATGCACATTCTCCTTCTCTATGGAATATCTGGGAAGGAAAAATGGCGATGGGTTTAGTGTTTAAATCCCTATGCATAGGGTCATCACAAAGAAAGGGTTACGAGATCATACTAAACTGGAGAGATGAACAGTGAGGGGAAGCATAGTTAAGAGTAAAAGAAGATTTTAGTTCGTATCAAATGAAAATTAAAATGTTGTGACGAGCATACATACAGAGGCTGGCCTTCGACATTGAGATGTAGAGTTGTTGCAATTGTCTCTGTCATCTTCATCTCGTCTCCTCTGACCACGACCAGCTATCCCGGCATCACCACAGGAATTCCGCCATCCAACCGCCGACAGCAACGCCGGCGCCGATTTCCCCAACTGCAAACTAATCCTTCTCCTCCTCTGGCCGCCACGTGCATCCCGAAACCGTAGCAGCCTACCCCGGGCCTTCCTCTTCTCAATCAATTCCAATCATCCTCCCGCTCCTTACTGCTCTAATCAGCTCACCACTCCATGCCGGAGCTCATCGAGCCAAGCCACCGCCGGCATCGACTCGTCCCGTTCCAAGTTGCATCCCGCAATCCTGGGCACGAACAGCGCAGCACTGACTAGCAACTCCCATCGTACTCTCTCCTCGCATCCCTAAGCCAAACCGACCCGAACCTCACCGGCGGGCCGGCCTGCGTCCGTCCCAAAGCCGTAATCTACTGTTTGTCAACCGCGTTTCAAACTGCTTATCATGAGTTTTTAGAGATTCTCATGGACTGATGCTGTCGTCAACGGTCGCCGCCGACCGCAACAACTCTCAACTAATCCTTCCATTGGCCTCAATCTCCTGCAGCTTGTCCAGTCTCATTAACAAGCTGCTGTCAAATCTTTCATACTCTAGGCTTACTTGTACATCGGACTCCCTCATTACCACTCCCCACTGAGCCTGTCGCGTGCATCTAACCCTAGAAAACGCACGCCTCCATCTGTCGAACTCAAAACCAATCTACCGAGAAATACCGAGTTGGAAATTAAATTGACCAGATTTTGAACTAAAATTTATTCCATGTAATTTATGATTTTATTTTTGTTGCATTCTTTCTTTTTCACAAAGATAAATCATAATATAATTGAAACAAATATAAATACTTGGAGAAGAATTATAAATTTAATATTTATAATCATCAATCATCTTTTAAAGAGAAAGAGGATGACAAAGAATAAACTCTATACATGCAAAATTTTATTAGTGTAGAAAATATTTGATAATTATCAACAAATTATATAATTAAAAATGAAAGTATTATTTTGTTGTGCATCACCACAAAAGGAATTGGTATTTCATAACTTTAAAATTTTTAATTAAAAATAAAAAAAATTGATTTTGAAGGCATTGAGCACAAGGAAACAAGAAATTGTTTTGAAAAATATATTTTGCATATGATCTAGTCTTGATGTTATTAATGTTTTATAAATTAATTATTTTATGTTTGTTAGAACACTAACAAGAAAATGAAACTTTTTCACAAATTAGCAAAAAAAATTGTATTGAATTAAAGAGAATTGTCCAACAACTTATATGATTGGTCATATTAAAGAATTTTTAGTAACTAAAAAGAGTTGATAATCTAACCTTTTCTTAATAATAAGATTATAATAAATCCAAAAGACGATAATTTGACATGTCCTTAAAAATAAATTATGAAAAATATAAGAATACAAGTATTAATTTTGTTAGTTTTAGAAAGTTTAAATAGAAAACAATGTATCTAAAGGATAAAAGAGAGAGTTCTGTTACAAATATTCTATTTTCAACACATTCAGGTACAAATAAGAATATCAAGATTTTTTTAGTTAAAAACAAATATTACAGGTTCACACATCATATGAGTTTAAGACTATTACATACATGTGAGAATAAGCATAAAAAATACTACTAAAGAATATAATGATAATTTGTCATAATTTGATTGAATTAATAAATCATTAAAGTCTCATTACTATATTTTTAGATATCTCTATTATTAAGTTTGTTAATAAACAAACTCAAGATGAATCTATACTTATAAGAAACACTGTGTTTTGTTTGTATGAGTATTAGTTTTTAGCTTAAAATTAGTTCAAATTTAAGTTTTCTAAACATATTGAATTAATTAATTGAATTTTGCATAAATCGATATAAAATTATCAAATTAAGCTAAAATATAAAAATAATTCCAAGTAAAATTTTGCTTTAAAATTTTTTTTGTTGAGCTCTTTTTCAAATATGTGTTCAACTTGTTATCAAAATCATGATTCTTCTAATAATAATTTAGAATTATTTTTTAAATACCTACATGTAAGTAAATTATAAATTGGGATCATAGATCAAAGGATCTATTATTAATTGAATGATCTGATCAATAACTAAAACAATTTATTAAAATCATCAATTGATATTATAAAGAAAGAGAAAGATAGGTTGAGACTCTAGGGTTTGATCTTAATATATGGTTTAACATTTTGTTTGAACTATGGTGATGAAAGATAAGGTAATTCAATAAGTATATCATATGATCATATAAGGGGGTAATTTTAGAGGATTAGATTAATAAAGTCATTAGTTTATCAAATGAGCTTTTACCCCTAAATAGCTTTAGTAGCAATACTAAAGATAATACGATGTCTTTTAGCTATAAATAAAAGTTCAAGTAGAAATAAAAATTTAATTAACAACTTAAGTGGCAAATTCACCAAAAACTTCACTTTTGTTGAAATTCATTAAAGGGGCAAGTTGTGAACTCTCAATATGATAATTAAATAGCAATTATCTATTGAGATTCTTCTCCCTCTTATTACAAAATTTTTGTTACACAAAAATTTTATAAGAATTGTAATATTACATTATCATTCTACATTTATTTACTTTTATCACTTTTAAACTTGACTCTTTTGGGTCCAATCATATTATTGTAGGACTCCTTTGAATTTGGTGTGTGAAAGATCTTTTGGGATTAGAGTTATAAAACTCCTACAAGTACAAAGTATGCAAACTCCTTTGCATCGATGTTCAAGGACTCTTTAGAACAATGGTTATATGGGGCCTCTACATTTAAGGTGTAAATGTTTTCGTTTACTTACTTTTGCAAAGGATTTGAGTTAATGGAAGTTTGACCATACTTGATGGAAGTAGATGTAAGCCTTTAGTTTTGTCAAATCAACTAAAACTTATTTTAATATTCTTGCTTTTACTTTTATTGATGTGTTTCTTATTCTTTGCTCACCTTTAATATATTATTTAGCAAAATGTTTTTCAAAATTCATGATTCACCACTCCTCTTATGTGCATTGTACTCTTTATAATTTGTATCAAAGTATGATCTAACAATGAATAAAATAAAAAATGAAGATAATATTACATTGCATACATGGGCCTTAATGATTTTGTCATCTATTATGAAACAAACTCTTCATTATGTTTGCCTCATCTCAAGAGAAATGCTTATCTTTATTGGTAAACTCAAATAAGTATTATATCTTTGATTCTTACACCACTTGTTTGATAAAAATAAAATCATTATATTATTGTTATTAATATTTTTATATAAGTTTTAATTAATACTTCTTGAGATCAAATAGGAATTGATTAATTAGAGAATTTGATCAAGTCTTTGAATGAGCAATTCATATGTGAAGACATGTTAAGGTTATGATGATCATGTTTCTGCTTAACTCAACTTGCAAATCATAGAATCATTATTTCAATTTTTTATGAAGTGTTTGCCCGTCCTAAAACTTATGCTTTACACATTATCTTGGGTTAGAATTGTCAATCTTATCACTTCTCTTTTATATGACACACAATATTGAATTCATTTATCTCATGCATAGTTCATCTCTATGTATCTACATATGAGTCAAATCATAAAAACTTAGTTTAATATATAAGAAAACACTTTGTCTAAAATATTAAGTATACTTTAGGTTGAATGTGAAATAGAAATTGAAATAAATTTGACATAATCTCTGAATTTAAAACTACATAAATATACACACACACACACACACATATATACATATATTATGATACGATCCTCTCATTGTATTGTTACATTCTTCTATTCATATTATGAAATATGGTTAAGTTGCATATTGTATATTACAATGTTGTCCTCATACTAATACAATCAATCCTTTGATTCTTAGTTAATTTGGCTGTATTGGACTTATCCTTCAATTATCTACATACAATCCTAATTAAGTGTGGTTTTACAAGTTGTGCATGTATGAGGCCTATATCATATTGGTACTCTAATATTTTCCATGGTTTAAACATTTATATAATATGATATTATACTTTGAACTAATACATCGTTTTGTTAGGAGAATCGAACAAGGGATCAAACAAAGTAATCTTAACTATGTGTACTAGAAATTGTTGTCATATAAGTACAATTACATATTCAATTTGTATGATCATTATATCTATATAATCGATGTTCATGACGTAGGTTGTAAGAAAGGATTTTTCTTTTATACTTATATGAGCCCATTTTCATACCAATACGACATGTATTCACCTATGAGTTTGTTTTAGAGATTTATGTTGGATAGATGTTACAAATTATAGTAAGAAGCTTAGGGATTAGCCTACACATTAAGAAAAAAAATATAGAAGATAAATAAGAGAAACCCAAAAAGATAATATGCAAGGAATACTTGTCTAAGACAATTCAAGCTAAGAGAGAATTAGGAACAACATAGGAGTCACTCCATATTCTAGGCTCAAAACATCTTAAAAAATGTAAAGATTGGGCACTCAAAAAGATTTTAAATAAATTAATATTGATAAAGAAGGGAAAAAAAGTAAAGGTCACACAATTACAAGTTGAAAACACTAAAAGACTTTAGTAATCCTAAAAAAACTAGAGTAAAGAAGTCATTACACACAAAGACAATCCAAACATGTAAGGAAATTGAGGTGTATAGAGTATGGAATGAGATAAAAAGTGGTATTTAGGAATAAAAACAGGAGGTGGAAAATCCAAGTACATTTTAGACAATGAAGTGAAAAAGACACAAGCGAAAAAAAAATAATGAAGTGAAAAGAAATTGACAAACTAAAAGAAAATATTTATGTGACAACAATAAAAATGTAGTGTCGTAGAGTTGAAGGTACATTGGCCTGACATCTCACTGTTTGAACCTCCCACCCTTTTTCATAGTACCAAAATCTCAATGAATCAGCATGTTAATTTTTCTTTTTTTTGTGATCAATCCTAAAACTTTAACAAAGTGTAATGGAACAATGAAAATGTTACTCTTACAAATATCATCATTTCCAAATAATAGGCCTACTTTTTTATAGAGAAAAAAAATAAAAAAGAATATATATATATATATATTTATATTTAAGGTAAAAATTTTGCAAAATAATTGTTTGAAAGGCTATCATTTGGGTTCCAAGCATCGGCTTTCTAAAAAGTTGTGGTTAAAGTCATTACCAAACAACTTCTTAAAAAGCTATCATTTTGATCTAATAATTTGTTGTCAAAGTTTTTGTCAAATAGCTTCTAAAAAGTTGTATTTTGGTTTAGTGTTAGCTGATTTCACGTGAGATGTCGTACGTTGGGTCTAGGTTGATGTGTCATGGGTCACGTTAGCAAGTTGATAGATTTGTTTTCGTTTGTGCGTTGCTTGAATTATTCTGTTGATGTGTCAAACTAGCAAGTTAGCATGAAGTCAACATATTTGTTTCTGTTCAAAGGTCAAATATGGGTCGGTGTGCCAAGAGCACCTAAGCAGGTCGATGTGACGTCGACAAATCCATGTCTATTCATTAGTTGCAAAACTATTCTACTGATGAGTTATACTATCAAGTTAGCTTGACCTTGATGGATCCAAGTGCATTCTTAGGTTATGCAAACATGCTACTAACAGGTCAGTCTGGCAAGTTGGCATGGCAAATTGGATTAGGATGCATTCGCTAGTTGTGTAAACCCTCATCCAAAATGGGTCAAGAAGACCTATTCACAAATAATTTAGGTAAAGGCGATTGGCTGAGCCAAATAAGAATGGACCCAATTAGCCACTTTTTGGTCCTTTTGTTTTGGATGTCAATTTTGATCCAAGAATATAATTTTTGCTTCAGCTTGACTCTACACAAGAAGAATAGATACCTTGATTGTCCGATAGTGTCGACACATGTCTAACAAGCTCCTAGGAATAAAAAATCCTAACAACAACCTATGTCCTCACCAAAGACTTAGTCATTTATTGCTTGCATTTATAACATAATTATATGATCTTATATCAAACTAATATGATATCTTTTGTTTAGTATATATGAGTTTATCATAAAAGTTAATGTAATTTATAATCCTACATAATATAATATTTTTACAAGAGCCTAAAAATTAGATTAAAGTGGTTTTGTTTAATTAATATTATACAATGTATTCATTATATCTGTACAACACTTTGTGAGATACAAAAATAAATTGATTTCATAGACATCATCAAAGTAATCTATTCTAATTATTTATCACCTTTGTGCCATCCTATTATTATAATACTACGATTTTTATACCAAAACTTATGATGTTTAGTTTGACTATTTTAGGAATGAGATTTTAGCCATTAATCATTTTAGACATTTTTTATATATTCCTTTAACTAATGAACTTTGTAATATTTTTATAAGTTCTTATATACTATTTTAAGGGAAGTTAATTCCTATCTTGCTGTGACAAAAAAAAAGGATAGATTTATATTAAGTTAACCCTTAATTAGTTGTAAGAAAAACTAGTATAGTTATATTTTATTTACCTCACTTAGCTATAACAAAACGAGAGTGGATATAAATCTAAGTTTTGATTAAACAACATAAAAACACATTTATCTTTTTGTTATGTGTTCTTGCTTATTTGTGATTGTCCTTGCATATCAAATACTCACAAAAAATTTACAAAAATAAACAATAATTCCTAAAACTTGTTTATTACATCTATTAAAAGAATAAAAAGTCTTTATTATGAAAAAAATTTAAATTTGATCAATTCAATTTGTGCAGACAAATCTTTTAATAAGTTGTTTTGTTTTATTTGAAAAAATATTTAAGTTACTAAAATCAAATTGATTTTGTACTTACAAAATTCATACTTGCTTTTTGTAAACTTCGCACTCCTTCTGATACAAGTGGTATCAGAGAAGGGGTTGCACCAAATGAAGAAATTCTTGAGAAAAGATCCTGATCTTTTCTCTTTCAATTGTGAATTATTTTATATATTTTTCAACATAATGGAGTATCCACCTTTATTTGAAGGAAAACATTTTTATGGAAGAAAGCATTTAAATCATTTATTCAAAATTTAGATAATGATTTATGATATTTATTTGAATATTTATTCATTATTTGTAATCATTTAAATTAACGATCTAGAAGAATTATACAATTAAATGAGAGAGGGATAAACCATTTATGCTATGATACATCTCAAATTATTGGAATACAATTTGTCATACATATACATGCTTTGAAGCAATATAGGAGTTGAAGAAGCTATACAATCATAAAAAAAACCTTAAGCTCCTAGTGAGGACAAGAAGGAGAATAAAAAGAAAAAGAAGAATGGATAACGAAAAGGAGAAAGGTGTCGTCTCAGTGAGATTCAAAGATGAATCTTGAAGAAAAACATATCTTAGGTACTTCTTACTCATATGATAATCCCTTTTTTGATTTCTCTGATGAACTATCTAATTTCTTTAAAAAGCTAGCTCAAGAGCATAAAAATTGATTAACATGCATGATGCTCTTAGGAAAACTTGTTCATAATATAAAATAACATAACAAAATTGCAAAAGAAATGTAGTGATCTGAAGTGTGAAAAAATCTCTTTGATGGAACAAATGCAAATGCATATCTCTAATGTTTCATATTTGTAAACATCAAACATAAAATGTGAAGAAGAATTATCTAAACATGTTTCATCTATGGCTCTTTTAAAAAAAGAAAGTATTAAGTTGAAAAGAAAAAATAGTGAACTGAAAGATAAGTTGAAATGTTTCAATTTGATTAAAAAAGAATTGCATTATCTAAAAGAAAATTTTGTTAGTATTTCATCATGTATGTTCGTTCATAATTACTTATTTTCATATGTGCCACTTTGTGCTATGATATGTAATACAGTGAAAAGTGATATACTCACTTGCATGTCCATTCTTTTGATGATTATAAGTTGAAAAACTCTCTTTCCTTTACATACATTTCATAGTCATGCTTTGTCCAACATTGAATGCAACTATTGTTCCTAAACATGAACATGTGTATTATGATTACCTAATTAGTAAATATATTAATTTAAAACAACAAAAATATGAATGGATTTCTAAATAAACTTATTTGAAAATACTTTTGTAAAATCATATAATCCATGCACTACCTACATTAACTTCAAGATAGGTTGGGTTCCCGAGCTTAAAGCCTAAGTAGTTGTATAGGTATATCTTCATAATTAGGACTTATAGAGACAAATTTTATCTTATAAATTTGCTTATGACTCGATAAAATGTGCTTGGTCCATATCTTAATTTCTACTTAGTTTGCAATAAATAAACTTTATTTAAAAAAATTATAGATAATGTATATATCTACATAAGTTGGATCCTAAATGAGAAGAATATGATAAATGTCACTTCATTAGACAATATAAAGAAGATGAGAAAAGTTAGATTAAAGATTTCTACTACTTAGTATGCTCACCCATTAAATGGTTCAATACATGCATGAACATTAGATCCATAACTCATTGAATTAGAGATGTTTGATGTTTAAAGGATAAGCTATGTCAATTAAGAGTTGATCACTTGTTATAAAAAAGAATCCATTGATGTTGTAGAAAAAATTTTTAGGTTGATACATAAGACTTTAGTAATCAAAAATCCTAAATACAAAATGATGGACAATGTAAGCTTTGGTCATTTGATTTCTACCCTCATGATAATTAAAAATGGTATTCAAGCAAAAGACATTGACTACGTATTTAATGCAATAAAAACTGTAGATCTAAGATGATTTATTTTATACTAACTCAAACTATGCTTAGAAGAGGTTATAACCAGTGAGGATCAACTGGCCATTAATCTATATCAAGGACAAAAACCATCTACTAATGCTACACCTCAACCTAAACCTTATCAATCATTCGCCTCAACTATTGGAGTTCCAAATGCATCATAAATCATTGTTGTCAAGAATTAACTCTTTAGAATCACACATGGATACCAAGTTCAAAAAGATAGAAGATTAACTTTTGCTAATTAGATATATAATATTCATATAACTTGATATCTTATCAAATTCAACTACTGAATTGATGGGGAAAAAATGATAATTCCTTTAAAAATGATTAAAAAAATTCTTAAAATCATATTGTATATTTACTTTAGATACATATTATATAATTCTTTTTACAAATAATTTGTTGATGAGTTGTCAAAGTGCATCTATATTACAATAAATTATTTGAGTTGAATGCATATTTATCAATGAGAATGAGTGTAATATCCCATTAAATGGTCATATAAAAGAGGGAGAAAAAGATAATTCTAGAATTGAGAATAATTTTAAAGATTTTGTTTTAAATGAATTCATATATTTATCAATGAGAATAAGTGTAATGCCCCCTTAAATGATCATATCAAAGAGGGAGAAAATGATAATTCTAGAATTGAGAATAATTTTAAGGATATTGCTTTAAATGAATTCAATATGAAGTTGGCATTTCATTCTACTCACTATTACCACAAATTCAATGATTTGAATTTTGGTGAGAGAATTTTTATGTGAAAGTGTTTCCTTGATTACATTAAAAAAGTGGAGAAACATTTAAGAATCTTGTTGATTAATTTTATGTTTATAATATTCTATTTGTTTTGCAATTAATTCTTTAAAATTGTTATGGGTATACATATAAGGAAAGAAAACAAATTATACCCTTAATAATGTTTTGTCAAAATAAGTTTCACTTCTCATGTATCTACATGTGCTTAAGTGAGCAATACTTTTAAAATATTCCTTATTAAGAACTTTTGGTCATTCATTGCCAAATTTTCAACAAGATAATAGATGTGCACCTTTTTAGATGACGAATTAGTAAACTAGAATTTAAGTTTTCAAGGGGAGCATAAAAATTTGTCCTAAATATGCTAAACTATTTTTTCTTTTTTTGTATTATGTATCTTGCCAATTTGCTATAGTTATTGATGAATTCTCTTTCATATCATCCATCGCATTCAAGTTATAGGTAGAACACTTCTTTTCTAAATCTATAGAATTATGTTATTGGTTGATTTAATTGATTTCCTATGCTACATTTAATTTGTAGCTTGTTAAACTACACTGTTGTTTTGCTGTATAGTTGAAGTTGAATAGCATGTTTGTGTTATTCACTCTGTTACATTTTTATGTGTCTTCTATTGTGCATCCTTTTTTTTTTCTTGGTCTTTATGCTATTTTATCTTTTAATACATGACAAAGAAAGAGAGAGTAAAATATCAAATGAAAAAAATTTCATGACAGCCCATTAGTTGGTCTTTAATTGCTTAAATTGCATTCATTGAGGGGAAGCATGAATGTCGAGAAAGCATTTGTGTGCTTTCATATTTTTATATAACTTTATTTTATTATTTGTTTAATAGTTTTTTTCATCATCAAAAGAGAAATTATTATACCACTAATCTTTACACTACCTATTTGATGATAATAAAACTATTATATTATTGTTATTAATATTTTTTAAATAATTTTTAGATATTACATCTTAAGCTTAAATAAAGATTAATCAATTAAAAAGTTTAATCAAGTGTTTTATAAAGCAATTAATATGTGAAGACATGTTAAGAAGAATTAGTGGTTTCACTCATTCTTGGCTTAACTTACAAATCATTGAGTTATTATTTTAGCTCTTGGTAGAGTGACTGTTCATCCTTTACACATTATCTTGGATTAAAATTGTTAAATTATCACTTGTCATTTATACATAAGATAAGATAGAATTCATTCATCGCATGCATAATCCATCTCTATTTGTGTTCATATAAGTAAAATCATGAAAAATCAGCTTAATACTAAGGAAACATTTTTCAAAAAAGTTAAATTTATATTAAGTTGAATGTAAAATCATTAGAAATTGAAATCTTGACACAAGAGTTAAATTCAAAGGTACATATATATCTAACAATATGATCCTATCATAATTTTACATTCTCTCATTTTTCTTCATGATTTATAAACAAGTTTCTTATCATATAATTATGATGTTATCATTATACTAATATAAGCACTCCTTTGATTCTTACTTAACCTAGTTATAATAAACCTATTATTCTATTATCTATGTATAATTGTAATTGAGTGTGGTTCTATAAGTCATACATGTATGATACCCCTATCATATTGTTACTCTAGTATTTTTGATGTTTAGATATTCGTATAATACAATATTATATCTCATACTTGCATGTTGTATTCATTATGTGGATCAAACAAGAGATCAAACCAAACAATGTTAAGTATACATGCTAAAAATTGTTGTAATATAAGTATAAAAATATATTCATATTTATATGATATTACATCTATATAATTAGTGTTCAAGATTTAGGTTATAAGCGAGCTATTTTTTTCATGCATATATGATCCTATTTTTGTACCACATAATACATATTCATATAAGAGTTTATTTTGAGGACTTCGTCATTTATTAAGTGCATTTGCATCGTAGTTATATGATACTCATATCATACCAATACAATACCCTTTGGTTAATATATGTTAAATTATATTAGAAGTTATTGTAATGTATGATCTTATATTATACAACATTTTTTTGAGATAACAAAAATTAGATTTAAGCAATTTTGTTATATTCATACTATATGACGTATTATTCATATTTGTACGATACCTTATGAGATACAAAAATGAGATAATTGAATAGGCACATTGCTAAGGTGATATATTTTGATTACCTATTACCTTTAGGCAATCCTATTATCATAATAGTACAATCTTTATCTCAAAACTTGTAACTAATTTGATTGTTTTAACAATGGGATCTTAGCCATTATAACTTCTTGATTTACATATATCTTATTAATTATATAAATAAGAATGGATTTGTGTAAGAATAGGCTAATGACTTAATTGAAAATTCATTTTAGAAGTGAAAAAGTTTAAGATCTATGGGTTGTGCATAATATTGAAAAATATCCTCATTCTATTACTACTATTATTGTATCCCAAACCTCATTTGTATTAATATTATCATATAAAAGTTATATATATTAATTAGTAATATCTTTTCACTTCATTTTAGATATTGTCATATATTCTCTTCAAATGAATGATATAAGATATTTGTATGTACTAATTTGCTAAGTTTTATAATATTTTTGTAAGCTATTTGCTAAGTTTTGTACTCTTTTTAGTGAGATTGACACCAAACTAACTGTAACAAAACCAAGAATAGTTATATTAAGTCTATCCCATTTGATTGTGATAAAATACAAATGATTTTTTGTGAAAACCTAACAATTTGATTAGGATAGGATATAGATCTAGATTTAGATTCAATCATCTAAAAATATCTGTTTCTTTCATGTGTTCTTACTTATTTATGATTATTATTATATGTCAAGTACTCATACAAAGGATTTACAAAAATAATCAATAATTCTTAAAACTTTTTTATCATAACCATTATGAGAATATAAGGTCTCCATTACCAAAAGAAATTAAGTTTGGCAAATTCAATTTGAACAAGCAATTTATTGAGTTGTTTTGTGTAATTTGACAAAATATTTGAGTTGAAGTCAAATTGATATTGTATTTGTAAAATTCACCCTTGCTCTCGTGAACATTGCATTCCTTTTGGTACATCAATGACAATCAATATTTTACCCCAAGTTGAAGTGGTATTGATCCTAATAAAATAATTAATTGAAATATTTGCTCAATTGTATCTTAATTATGCTCAAAATTTTTTCCATAATTGAGCCATCAAAACAATTTGGCTTTGATTTAACCTAATTTATTCTATGCATAAGTCAATTGAGAGATGTATATCTTCAAAAACCAAACCTAGGCTCAACTTTTCTAAACTAAACTATCCAATTTAATCTTGTTAATTAAATACAACATCCAATGTCATCATCCCCTAAACGATTTGCATCAGCTTAATCAAATATCAATAATTTGTACTAACAATCAAAATTAAAAAAAAAAAAAAAAAAAAAAAAAAAAAAAAAAAAAACCTCCTTTTCTGGATCAATTTTTCAACTCCTACCTCCAAAAACTTTCAAACAAATAAGTGAATTAAATAAGTCACCATCTTGAAATGTGCTCCTGGGAGCTAATTAGGATTTGGCTTATCGATAGAAGGAGAAATTCACTAGTCTTAGCCTCCAAACTAAGAATTTTCTTATGTGTATTTTTTGACACATTAATAACTTTGGACTATTAAATTACCAAAATTCTCTCCACATATAATTTTGATATAAAAATTAGCAAATTTTCCTTTCCATTTGAAATATCATCTTATTTGTCATACGAAGTTATTAGACACACTCACAAGCCTCCAACATTTTTAAAAATGATCTAAATAACATTAAAACATGAAAAGTATCAAACATACTTAGGAGTAAAACATCATGAAAATTTCATAAAATTTCTAGAATGATCTAAGTGACACAACAAATTGTTAGATGTCATCTTTACCAACTTTAAGACCACAGCTAAACTACCCATATAAGTAAAAGACATAATATGATTATTTTATTGTCATATGCATTTGAAATGCAAATTTTTTAGTTTTGATGCCATTCAAAGTCATCAAAAATAATAATAATTACCTTTGAAATAAGAATTATAAAAATGAACCAATTTACTTATTTGCTATAATGCCACAAAATTCAAACACCAAAAATAACTTTTCTAAGCCCTCAAAAAAATCCCTGTTATCTTTCTTAAAATATACGGCACTCAAGTTGGCACTTCAAACCTCTTGAATTCCCCAAATGACTCTAAAATGGCAATAGCACTCTTCACATCCAACTTAGTGGTCTATGTGTCTTTTGTTTTCATAACATATCAAAACTATTCTAGCTTGGGAAACATTCCTAATAAAATAATTAAGTTAAAATAGTCAAAACTTCATAAATTTATAGAGCAATGTAGGCACATAGACATAAATTATATATTCATATTGAATGAAATTGCATAAAACTAGCAAGCACTCTTGAACATAAACCTAAAGCATGAATTAAAAATCATGCCAAATATCATAAAAAATCAATTGAGATGAAAGCATTTACCCAAACCATGTACATTAACGTTGAAGAACTGAAACTTCTAATGTCATGAACTCAATTATTGTACATTATGGATAAAGTTGTTGTTACATTAGTTCTTGACCAATTAAGATGCCATAAACTTGTTAATTTAATTCCATACACAACATGTGTTGACCAATGCAGCATTAGTAGTCATATTCATATAGATATATTATAGCTACTCCAAAGGATCTAGTTATAGCCATCCCTACGATATCAACTGTTGCTCATCTTTTTTTTTATGAGCAAGAGAGTGAAGATGATTCATAATGAACCAAAGGTAAAGGAAATTTCTAGTAGAGGGGCATCGTATTTTTATTTATTGTTAAGAGGGACATCATTTTTTAAAATAAAAAGCACAAATTATTATCAATGTTATTCAAACATAAGGACCATCCAATACTACAAATATCAATTCTAATAATACTCACTATAAATCTAGCAAAGTTTAGAATTGTTTTTAATCTATTTGTGAGACATTCTCATCTCAAATTCTTGATAATAAACATATTAAAAATCACAACAATAAAATCAAAACGTAAAAATGATTAAAAACTAAAAAAAAAAGAGTTTTTTTATCATAAAAAGATAAAATTCATCAATTAAATAAATTATTTTATCTTTGTTATATAAAAATTTGAATATAATATTTTATTATAAAATATTTTTTTTTCTTTTGCATACTTTGTTAGTTATTGGTTTTTCTCAATCAACAATGACATCGAAAGGGATCATTTTCCCTTGAAAAGCATTTAACAAATTAAAACCAAACCATGAAACCCCACCTTTTTCCCTTATAGAACCCCCTTCCTTATAAGCATATTTAAAGCTTGTAACAGAACAGGAGTTGAGGTATTAAATACCATCTCAGTGGTCCTATCACAAGCTTGCTGTTAACTACTATTCCATTATATGGCCAAAAGATCTGCAACCTAAAGAACAACAGCTCTGTTGTGGAAGGAGAGCTTCATCATTTGACGTGGAGAAAACCACATCAAGAACTTGCAATAATGTATAATTGTCAATTTGATGATACAGGTAGATGACTGATTTATGCATACAGATCTATCTTCTCACTTGGTTACAGAAAATTTGAAGTCAAATAGGTTCTACTTGTTCAAGTTGTAAAGCCAAAACTAGTAGCTCACCTGATCATTTAAGGCATAAAGATTGTAGTTTCAACTATAAATAAGGGTAAACATTACTTGTCTAAGAGCATTTCTTTCATGGTTACCTCTTTTTGAAGACCTTTTTGACCAGTACTCTTTTGAACTATATTATTTTTTTTATTTCTCTTCTACGTGATGTTAGGCAGAGTGCATCACATGTTATACTCAAATAGATTGTTCTGTCATTTTTCTGGTACACTTTGCTGTTGAATTACATTGAGAGGCTTTATAAATTTTTCATGTTTGGCATCACTATTTGGTGCATTGTGGAGATTTTGAAATCTCTCCAAGAGTGAGGCATTTTTCTTCTACATTCAACATGTTATTATCACTTCATATGATGCAGGAAAATGATGTTTGAGGGAATTTGTAAAATGATATGTCAAATATAATAAAATAACATACCATACAAGAACATGTATTTGATTGATACAAATCAAAATAGAAGCATGGTCTATCAACAAGTTAAGAAACTTCTAAGTTCGCTTAGGATCTGAACACAAATTAAAAACTCAATAAAATAAAACCCAACATTGTTTTTATTGTTTTACTAGCAATTTATGAACATGACAAAAAGTGGAAAAACATGATTCATCGAATTCATGCATTCATGAATGTTAAGTAATATGAAAAAGACTTTAGTTAAGTGCCATCATAAATGACATCCAATAAGTCCAAAAAATTCCTTACTCCACCATGTAGGATCCCAAAATGAAAAACAAATAGCATAATGTAGCAATTTAGTGCCATCTATCCTTCATAATTTATGAATTGCTTTTGACAGTTTGAAGAGATCACATTATGTTATCTCTATATCAAATCATCTAGTTTGTATAAACTACACATGATGATTTATAAACTCCCTAGGTAGTTAAACTTAGACCACCCATTCTAGTCATCAAAAGAGAAACTAAACTCCAAAATTTGGAGAGTGAAAGTTGAGAGAATAAACATTTGATATTTTTTAGATTTTTTATAATGGTAGGAAACCTTTCCTTTCAATCCTCAAAAACCACCCTCCTAAGCAACAATCAAAATTGACATTGATTAGATTTGGTCTCCCTAATGGCTTTCCCTCATAGCTCAAGTGAAAAATCCTACATACTCATTAAAATAAACTAAACACAAATGGTTTAGCACAAGATAGATGTTGTAAACTATAGTTAGCAACTTAGAGCTTAACCAACACATTTTAGAAAGAAAGAAAATGTAAAAAATAAATATAAGAAACCTAGAAAGACATTATGAAAGGGATACATGTTCAAGACAATCTTAGCCAAGAGAAGACAGTGAACAATACAGGGTTAGCTTTTTAAGTTAGGCCCGCAACCTCTTCAATGCCATAGAGATGATGGGATATTCAGAAAGGGATTAATACAACTAACCTTGTGATAAAAAAAATAATGGAAACATGTGCAAATATTAAAAGCATTAAAAGGACCTTATTGAGCCTTTCAAAAAACTGAAGCAATGAAGTAGTTGCATACAAACATAGTCCCAAACACTTAAGGAAACCTAGTTGTAGAGAATAGAGAAGATGACAATATACAGGATTCATAAATAAAATCTGACGAACGCAAAGGTGGCAAAAATTTGAACAAATTTGAAATGATGAAGTGAAATGGCAACGTTATTCTTGTGGCTACAAGAATATATTGTATTAAAGTTGAAGATAAAGTGGCATAACGTCTCACCACTTGGGCCTCGTACCCCTCATCCAAGCCCCAATAAATTAATATGTTAAAGTTTTTAATACAATCAACCCTAAAACCTCAACAAGATGCAAAAGAACAATAGAAACTTCACTAATGCAAGATTGATCCTTTCCACAATGTAGGCCTCCCCTTTTATAAAGAGCTTAAGAAAAAAGTAAAATTAAAATTACAAAAATCTACAATCAAAAGCTATTGCGAAATAGCTTTCCAAAATGTTACCATTTTCGGTACGACGCCAGCTGGATTCACGCAGGTTGATGTGGGTCAAATCTAGGTCAGCGTGTCATGAATTAGGTAAACAAGTCAAAAAAGTGCGATGAATTTTGTATGCCTTAGATGGTTATGTCGAATCCAACTTGACTTGTCACAATTTAGGTTGATGGGCCGAGCGGATTCAACAAACTATGTGTGCCTTAGTAGGTCATGAACTGTTTTACTAGCAAGTTGGCACAACATCAGTGATTCCATATGCATTCATGAGTGATGTGAACTGCTTTGCTGACATGTTGACATGGCATAAGTAGTTCCATGAGCATTTGTGGATTACACAAACTATTTTGCTAACAGGTAGGACTAACGAGTTGGTGCAACATTAATGGTTGTTAGGACCAATAAGAATGGGCCCAATCGGCCATTTTTTGTTTTTTTATGTGCCAAGAGTAAACTTTGAGCTCTGAATGCAATTTTAGACCCTGTCTTGAGTCTATACATGAACAATAAATAACTTGATTATCTGAAAGTGTCAACACATACTTGACTAGCTATTGGGTGTCAAAAATCTTAATGGTAACTAGTGTCCTCACCAATTCCCACAAAGTGAAAAAAACTCATCTCTAATGAGTCTACGCTCTAGATCAACTGTTGTAAGTCTCCAATTCATTCGGGTTTAGTTGTTATAGCTCTTCCTTTGTGATCCAAATATCCTCCAGGTGCAGTTAACTTTTTCGATAAGATACCTTTGATAATTCTGATTTCAGGTTAGTCTTGTATGATCATCCAATATTCAATTTGCTCACTCTTCTTATCATGATAGATTGGTGAGCACTTGGGTAGAGGTTCACTCGCAAAGGGTGTTGATGTCGACTCAAATGGCTTATTGGGAATCTCTATCGACTCTTTGTAAGCCACCAATTCTAAGATGTTGAAGGTATAACTGATGTCGTAGTCATTTGATAGCTCCATAATGCATGCATTTGGTCCAACCATGTTTAAGATGCAGAATGGATTGGCGCCTTTTACATGTAACTTCCTCAAGGTTTTTGGAGACAATCTCCTTATGAGAATTTTTTTATTCCTACGGTGTGCGTCGATTAATCTCTTGTACTTCTCATTACTTAGGTTTATTTTATCTTTAAAATACTCACAGATTTCCCTTATATGCTATGTAAACTCTTATGCAAACATAGATGCGTATGCTTGAATGGCTAACAGGTTTAAGTCAACAAGCTATGAGATTTATATCCATTATAGGCTTCAATAGGGTAATTCCTATAGACCTATTAATGGAACTATTGTTGACATGCTCCATAAGTGGTAAAAGCATATACAAATTCTTTACATTTTCTTCTATTAAATATCGTAATAGATTTTCTAAGCTATAATTTACTATCTTAGTTTGACATTAGTTTGGAGATAATAAGCGGATGAGAACTTTAACTTTCTTACTATAATGTGCTCAAGCATTTTCCAAAAGTATGAAATGAAATGGGCATCTCTATTTGTGACTATAGCCTTGAGAAACCCATTAATATTTACCACTTCATTAAAAGAAGATTTAAGCAATGTTGGAAGCATTGGAAGTTTTGAAGCACACGATAGATCGAGTCAATTTTGTAAATTGATCTACCACCACGAAAATAGTCCTATTTTTTAATGGGTAGTCTAAGGACAAAATTCAAACTAAGGTCCTCCCATGGTTATGATGATACTAACAATGGGGTATACAATTTAATGTTTTGGTTGTGTTCTTTTGCAATTGCAAAAGACTTACACTTTGGCACTATCAGTACAACATGTCATTTTAATCCTAGCCAACAAAACCCATCTTGAATGATCGTGATTGTTTTGTTTTTTTGGAAATAGCCTAATAGTCATCTTGCATGTATCTCCCAAACTAAGAAATCCTTAAGTGTTCACAGTATGTAGAGTTGTTTATCACAAAAAAGATAACCCTCTTTAATCATAAAATGATCGATGACCTTGGTCAGATTAGCAACTAATTTTTCATAAATAGGTCCAAAGTTAGTATAATCAGCATACAGATTAGATAGACTTTCAGACTTGGTGACAAAGATAAACAATGTGGTGAGTAGGTTCACTTACAATGGAAATTGACAACCTTATTTTCTAAACTTGACTTATGTTTGAGAAGAAAAGTGTAGCTTTGAAGAAATTCCACCTACTTAGTATGTGTGCTTTAACTTCTATGAATTTAGATACCCTAAATCTCATGATAAAAAAAAAGCACAAATTTCTAGGGTAAAAAAAATGTCTCCAATTCCTTAAATTTTAGACTATGAAAACATTATATCATAAATATAATATTTCTTATGATACTTATTCAATTTTTCACTGAAGTATACAATCGATCGTCCTTCCTGCTTAAGGACTCATATTCCTATGCCCAAGGCAACATAGCATACTTAAAAAATAATGAAAAAATCCAAAAGTCAGAGTATAAGTGCTTTAGTAATACTCTCTTTAATCTTTTCAAATATCCTTTTAGTGATAAAGATCCATTAGAAATTTGTTTTTCTAATATAAGCAGTTATAGGGGCAATAATGGTACTAAAAGCCCTTAATAAATCTCTTATAAAAAGTCAAGAATCCATGAAAACTCCTGACAACATAGCTAAATTTAGGCATTGACTAACCAATTATAGCTTAATCTTGTTGAGATTGATTGATATACCATCTTTTGAGACTACTGTCATTATTTTTTACTACCTTACAAACATTTTCTCTAAGTTTCAAAGGTATAGAAAATGGTGGTGTGTTTCTAATCTTCACTTACCTTAGTTGGGTGAAAGTGTATATTACAACTGTAATGGATTTAGTGTCTTCGATGGTATTCTCACCTTCCTTCTCGAAGTATTCATTGGCTAGGTTAAAATAACAAACATATTGTTCAGTCTCTCATTCTTCTCTGGTATTAAATTCATCACACTTTTCTTCCTCGATACAGTTTATTTGTCAAGTGGGGCACTAAGCTACCATATGACCTCGCCCTTTAAGTTACCTTCAAAGAGTGTTACATTTCATGGACTTCATCGGCTTGTTATCGTCATTTTCTTGGTGTCATCCCAAGAAAGGGTCATTGATCTTAATTGGCATTTGACTAAGTGGGTTGAAAATGTCAACTTTAGATAAGGTAAGCTCATTTGGAGCTTATTCTAAGTAGTTGGTCCTAATTCCATATTCTTCTAACTTGGCTTTCATGTTTACTAGCAAATTTGTGAGTGCTTCATGTTTATAAGTTTTAGCAAATCTCAAGTGTATATATTGAGCCCTTTAGAAGAAAAACCTCCCCTTTTATTTTGTCCTTTTGTCTCTCTTTTATATAAAGATTAGGTGCAAAACAAAAAAAATAAATGGTTTACTTTAACTTTGCTTAGGAATTAATGTTGCAAGCACTAGCAAAATCAAGTTATGATACCAATTTTGATGTCAGATGGACATTGCAAACTATAATGACAACTTAGATATTAACTTGCACATGCTAGGAAGAAAAAAATATAGAAAATAAATATAATAAACTTAAGAGAACAACATAGAAGAGATACACGTCCAAGACAATCTTAGCCAAACAAAGACTAGAAACAACACAGGGGTCGCTCTATATACTAAGCCTGCAACATCTTTAACAACATAAAGAAGACAGTTACTGTGTGTTTGTTGGTAATACTCCTATTTTATTGGTAGGTCGGATTAGCAGGTTAATGCAGTGTGGACGATGATAGTGGCAATTGACGGGACTAACAAGAATGGACCAATGAGCTGTTTTTGGCTCTTTTTATATCTAAGGCATCCATTTTGAGCATGGAATGCAATTTTAGGCTCTGTCTTTATCTTGCACATAAAAAAAATAAATACCTTGATTATCCAAAAGTATCGACACGTGCTTGGGCATCAAAAATCTTGATGGCAACTGGTGTCCTCATTATGGTCCTTACATCTTAACATGTATAATGTCCAAATACATACTAAATGATGCTTTTTACAATGTGAAAATTAAACATACAAAGTATAAAAAGGATAAAAGCTCTTAAAGTGTTGAGACAAAAGTAAGACACATATAAAGAAATGATAAAAAATAAAAATAATATAAAATGATATGGCTAATTGCCATAGCCTATAGAATGACTACATGTGATTTATAAGGAATCACTTGATGTAGTTGGATAATTGTCCTATGTGGTCCCATAAGACAAATCTAAAGATCCCATCAAAGCGATCTAAGTTACCATAAGTCTATTAGAGTTGTTTTGAATGCATTAGCTGTCTAAAATATCTAGGGAAAATGTTGTAGTTAACAAAGAGGCAAGATAATCTCTAGGAAAAGTTGCAATCAATATAAGTTTATTGAATGTGTTCAATTATGAACACTGAATGAAGATACACTTGTTTTCATTTGAGAGTAGATATCATTGACATCATACAATTTCATGATAAACGAGGCCAAGTCCACCAAAATTTCATTATCTATTTGGTCTTAACCAAGAAGTCCACTGTGTTTGTTGAAAATCCACCAAATGTTCCTATATCAACTCTTACATAGTAGAGAGGAGCTCATTCTTGAAGAAAGTAGGAACAAGTTTTGTTGTACCACACTTATGTTGTAATTCCATGTTTGATCCCTGTCTTTAAGTAGCAAAGGGAATATTCATCATTATACTCATTAAAGAGAACCATGGCTCCAATTAAATAATCTCTACTCACAAATATACACCCATGATTGCTCACTCATGTCACAAATGGGCTGTTGGAAATTGTAGAATAAGGTCACTCTTAGTGGATAGGGAATATCTTTCAAGGCTCTCTAGTTATTTTTAGTGGTGCCTCATATGCAATAAAATCAAGTAATCCAAAGGTAGCTTCAAACTCTAAACTAACATAGAGACGTCCAAAGATAAGCTTGGTCCAAAATTTCAACCACTTAACAAATGAATCTTCTTAGAGAGTTTGCATAGATTCATATGGTCTCCCACATATATCACCTTGATGGAAAAAATTAGTTTTCATTAAGCTTATACTAGATAAAAAAAATATGTTTTAATTGAGTTATGCATATATAAATATACATATGATTCAAATTAGACCAAGTTCAAAATTGTTAAAAAAAAAGCAACATATTCAAATATTATTCAAAATAGAAGATGTATGTGAAAGAAACTACTCCTAAGCAATTCTATTTCCTCACCAAGCAATCAAAAGAATCTTATTTTCATCATAACAAATGAAAAATAAAATGACTAAGGGTTTATGATATCTAACTTTCATCAACCTATGACATTGTGCTATACAATATGTATGCATATAGGATTCTCCAATGGTTGATAGTCATCAAGATAAGAAGGAATATCTTACAATCATGATGGTAGTACATCTTATGAGTGATATCAGAGTTTAAGGTACATAAAGAACCAAATGGATAAGGATCGATCCTCAAAATTTGGTAACACCATCTCCATGTGTAATAGAAGCACACTCAACTGAATGTCTAGGCTTACAAATGTTGACATAAAGGAATTGGTCTTGAAGTTAGGAAAAATAACCTTTAAAGGCTTCCTTATGCTTATGAAGGTCAAATGTATGGACTTAGAGATGATATGGGCAAACCAATGATGAACTTACAAGGGTCATAAATAATAGGTGCATTGTAACAAATTGTAAGGCCATCAAGATCATTTATAAAAAAGATTGTCTAAAGGGATGCTCAAAAGGGTGATTAAATTCTATAGGAATGCATTTAACGTGACTTGAATAGTTACACAGGGGAGGTAATTAATGAAAGGCAAACAACAAAAGGAGTAAAGTGCAAAATGTGACTCTTCTCACGAGGTGTTGGTGTAATATCAATGCAATGTCTATAGAATGAGATGACTTGAAAGAAGTCATATGTTCCTTGATTGGAATAAACTCAAGACCCTCCATAATGGGATCCATATAAAATGGACAAGTATTAGACTTGGGATCCTCCGCTTAAGAAGTGCATGAATTTTTAAAGATTTGTGATCCACAAAAGGCCTAAAGAATCGTGTAGGAGACAATTTACTTCTCATAGAACCTCTAACTCCTCTTCTACGCCCTTATTTAGAAAAATAACATCCTCTTTAATACCAAAATTTGAATCCTCCAAGTGTGACATCAACTTTCATGGTGTCTCTTGGGGGAAATATGAGATATGCCCATGCTTATGGCATCCATAACATTGAATGGATCAGCTCATAGATGCTTAAATAATCCATATATTAAATTCTTTCTCAAGAAGAGAAGTTATGGATTAGTGCTTATGAAAGAATCAAAATGAGTAGAGGAAGAGATAGATTTATGGGGTCAGAAATGAGTAGAAATGCTCAAACAGCCAATAACATTAAATGGGTAAGCTTTTAGATACTCAAACAGTTGATACATTACATTCTTTCTTAAGAAGAGATGGATTTACAGCGCAATGCTCGTGGATGAACCTTAATGAGTAGACAAGCTCAAGGAAATATGTGAAGGTGCCTAAGGAAATGCTAGCAATTATATCACCCTAAGTGAAGTGAAATTTTGTTTTGAATTCCCTTCAATCCTCAACTTGTGGATTTTTGTTAATGAAGGTTTCAACTTATTAATGATCGATTCATGCATATTATTCTGTTAAAATTTAATAAATATGCTTGGCAAACTTGAAATATAACACATTTGATTTATCCACATAAGAAACATAAAAGTTATTTATTAAATGTAAAATTAAGATAATCTTGGTGAATTGAGGACCATAATAATTAAAACAATCATTCCATGTCGAGATGTGTTGCTCGCATTAGAGCAAATATCATGAGCACAGTGAACAAAGAGTTTTGTTAAACAATTAAGTTCACAAGTCAAGAAAGGTATATCTTCATAAGTCCTTAGGGATAAAAGCATATCTTCATAAATACATAAGTTTTGATTGTAGAAACTTATATAGATTTGGATCAATGAGGTAGAAATGTGTGAAAGGTAAGAAGAATATGCACATGAAGATGCTAAAAATGTTCATTTAGGAATTCATGTATATTTTCAAATACTTGACTTTATGGACACACTAATAAAAAATATAAGGCAATATGATCCCTCCTTGAATGATAATTGCATATTTTTTCTTTAAAAAATATTGTATATAGCATACGTGATGTGACTATGCAGTTAGATTATGCTGTACACACTTCTTATGTGAAAAAAAGATCACATGATGAAACATCACAACACACATGAGAAGACATGTCAACAAACTTAGCTTTAAATGGTTTAATTCATTCTCAATCACATCAAAGGCAACCACTTTCACTCTCAAATCTGCATGTCCATTCATAAGCCATTCATTCTCAAATTTTAAGAAATTTTTAATCAAAACATGTTCCTTAATTTTCCTTGTTTAAATCACAAATAAACTAGGAAACTAACTTCCATCATCATAAGAAATTACATTCAATCTTGACATTAGGATAATAGACATCCTCAATATGTTGAGCAACAAGGCAAATAGTCGAATAATTTTCTCTTCTTCTTCTTTTTTTTTTTTTTTTTTTTTTTTTTTTTTTTTTTGCTTTTTTCCCTTTGAAGACTCATTTTCTTCGTACATGTATACAAGCTTATTCCATATTCACAACAAATGGCTATATGGAAATAGAAATATAATTATTTTGATATAGAGCATAATATAATATTGAACATTTTGTATTAATATAAATCCTTTTAGCTTGCATTACTAACCCATCTTAACCTTAAGAACTAAGTTAGACAAGAATGTATAGAGACCACAATAAGAGAAAAGACTATTTGTTTAGAACCTCTCTTTTAATTATTTGTGACACACCATATCACAAACAATTCTTCATGAAGACCACCTCTTCTCCTTCACTTTATAAACCCTTTCTAGTAAGGTTGAGCTATTGGAAGGCCATTCTTGCATCTCAAACTCCCCTTAAAGATATTTATATCTACCAACTTGGAGATGGCTTGAGATTCTCCTCCCTTTATGGCCCATGGATCTAAGCGAAAAGCTTGTATGATTTCCTTGGTGCATATGCTAGTTGTATAGCTAACCATCTTGATATAGGAAAAGGTTTTTGGAAAGACAAATCCTAATGGGTTCATCATTCTATTTGCTTGCTCATTTAATAAGTAGTTCCAACTTAAATTGGACCATACCTATAGCATTCATTGGAAGTTTGGCACAAAATCGTTTTATTTATCATTTTTTGAACAAATAACAACAATCTTCTTATTTATTAGTTAACAACATCCTTTAAAACACATATTACCCAACAAACTTATGATCTAACAACAATTTTAACCTCAATACTTTCCATTGTAACAATCATATCTAATAAAATCTTATGATATCATAAGATACATGGAAAGATTGCAATTTGTATCAAAACTTTATTTGTCATATAAGCTAAGGCTCAATTTAGCTTAGAGATCTACTCTTGCATAGAGACCTTAATAAATTGTGATTGGACCTTAGTTAATGGTGCATTGGGTCGTCACAAATTTTCTTAAAAAAATCTCATAAATTATTTTGTAATTTTATAATTAGCATTCTTCTATTTTATCTTTTTCTCAAAAAAAAAAAATAATTTTGCAAATCGAATCCTTCTTCAACAACATGTTTTAACAAACTTACCATAAGCTACTATACTTGAAACATAAATGTCGATTTTTTCGACCTCATTATGTTTTATCTCACTATATTTTAACACCAACATTCATATACACTAATTTTTATTAAGCTTGATTAGCTCAATATCACACGAATTGTAATATATTATTCAAAATGTTATATAATTTAAAAATTACTGCTCTTCTATTTTATCTCTTTTAAAAAAAATAACTTTAATTTTATACATATCATTTGTTTTCAATAATGTTATCTCATTACATTTTAGCAAATATCATCATCACATTTTTTCCTCCTTTCAAAAATATTTTATTGATACAATAAGTTTCAATTAGTTTTCAAAAGAATCACCTAGTTCAACTTAAAAATATTAAAATTTTCACAAATATTTTTCATTAAAACATAATTTTCTATTTGTTTTTCAAAATCTCTTTTTTGAATCTCCTCTTTAAACATCTTTTTCTAGATTCATAAGACATAAGTCTAAGACTTGTTTCAAAGACTTATCTTTTACATTAGGGATTTTGAATGTCATTGTATTAATTAGAAGACAAATAAAACATCTACATTAGAAGGTCATAGAGAAAATAATTTTTTTAATTATTACATCACTAAAATAAAAAGAATTTAACAATATTCTAACAAAATTATAATTTTCTTCAAATAAGGGACAAGATATGTCTCAAAACAATTAAAAATAAGGATTTTTTTGTAATAAATAAAAAGTTATAAAAATAAGTTGCAATAAATTGTAGAAAGAAAATATTTTAACTTTAAATTAATCAGTTAACATAGCCCAAAATATTTGTATCTTTTTTAGAGAGGTTGAAAAGTTTGAATTACCCCTTTTAGAAAATAATATTAATACCACATTAACTATCATCTATTGGCCTAGTATCCTAAATTACTATTTTCTACATTATTAGGGACCTACAACATGACATTTTAGTTAGTAAAATATATAAAGTAGAAGCTTTTTTTTAACACAAATATGATTTTAATAATTTTTTCGATTAGATACTTCAATTAGAGTTCGAATGCATAAGTCTTTAGCAATCCATAAAATACATCTTCAAGCAATTTATACATGTCAATCTTTTAAAATAGATAAAAAAACACTTTTTTGTTCCAGCCTTAAATTCATTAAAAAATTATTATTAACTTTAACATTTAACTTTTATTTTTTCTCCAATAAAAATATATATTTCAATTTTTTTAGAAAAGTCATAAATATTCTTATTTATTCACAACCATTACTACAAAATACAACCTTGAATACTTTAATAATCCTTTATTTTAACTATTCTAACTTGTGCATTTCTGTAGGAGTGCAAAACAAATCAGATTAGGTGATTGCAAAGTTAGCAATGTACATGGGTCAAGAATACAATAAAGTACAATAACATTTACATAGTTCAACAATAAATTAGGCTTATATCCATGGGAGAAGAGTATTATACATGCTTAAAATCTTAAATTAATGACATATAAAATGGAGAATCAACTTTAACAATTAAAAATCTTTCAAGTTTCCTAATGACCATGGCTTTTCCTAAGTATTAGAATGAATAAAAATCTAAATTGCCATTACACTTGACAAAATATGCAACCTCTTCCATTTCAATTCCAAAATGAGGATAAAAAATGTGCTCCCTTGGCTTAATGTTTCCTAGTAAATTATTTACCAAAAAAAGAGCTTTGTTTACATCTCATGATCACAAGCACAACTTGCCTAAACTTATTGGCAATTCCCCATGCAAACTTTATGAAAAAAGCATCATTAATTTGCCTCAGCTTTCTCATTTGCAAAACCTCCATTTTCATTAGAGTTGCAAATCTTCATCTCCTTCAAAAGCATTTTTTCTATCATTTTTTACATATCAACCTCTAAAATACCAAAAGCTTATCACACTACTTTTATAACTTCTCTATTTACTTAGCATATAATATCATTTTCAAAAACACTTTAAAATTTGTTTTCAAAAACTTCCTTTTAAAACTCTCATAAAAAAAAAACCAAAATAGATACCCTCGAAATATCTAATCTGATGTTGAGACTTTTTCACTTATTTAAATCCTTAAATATATCCCAATGTGTAGGTTAATGATGAACTTTGATATACAAGTGATTTCTCTTATCACACTGCACTTTTATTTTTTGTAAAACAAAGGATATTTTTACATACCAATCTTCCTTTCTGATAAACTAAATAAACTTTTTAAATATAAAATGTTAGTTCTTACATAACAATCATACACTTCAACAATAAAAAATAGATCATCATCAAACATGAGCTAAGAAACAAATGGTCCTCTTCTATTAATCTCCATTGATTTCCATAACCCTTCCATAATTGTAAAAAAGTTAGCTTTTCCATGAATGGTACAAAGATATAAAAGGATAGAGTGGCATGTTTTCTTATACCATATATTGTCTTGAAATCTTTTGACTTCTTACTATCAATCTAGAAGACTTCTAAACAATAATGTTGTGATGCACTACAAGATCATATCCACCAATTAACTCAAAAGGTTTGTTGATTTGAGAATGCTAATGAATTCCCAACTCAATGCAAACATTTACAAGTGAGCTTTTACCCTATAATTCATTTAATTGTGCTCTAAACTTATATTTTCTCCAAACTTTTGCTAAAATAAACTTATTTAACACTAATTCCACACAAATCCTCACATTTTTACCAAGAGAGTGAAATTATAATAAAACTATTCTACATGTTCTATTGTATTTTTTTGTCTTTATATATATCTCTCATAATTACCAATCATTATAAGTAAAACAATACAATATTTATGACATTAGTTATAGATAATAACGAAAAGACTTTCAAAATATAATTAGCACTAATAAGTTAAAAATGTTGGCCATGTTTCTTTAATGTGGCGAATCACTAGGGATTGTGTTTGACACTCCAAATACCCCTACAAGCATGGAATCAATAATGCCTATCTTGTGATAGCGGTGTTGATATTATTGTCTATTTAAAATTTTCGTAAGAAAGTCAATTAATTATTCATTTTTGTGTACCTTATTTAACACTAATTCCACACAAATCCTCACAATGTTACCAAGGTAGTGAAAGTATGATAAAAAACTATTCTACATGTTCAATTGTATTTTTTGTTTTTAGATATATCTCTCATAATTACCAATCATAATAAGTAAAAAAATATCACGTTTATAACATTAGTTATAAATAATAAGGAAAAGAGTGTCAAAATACAATTAGCACTAATAAATTACAAAAGTTGGCCATGTTACTTTAATGTGGAGAATCACTAAAGATTATGTTTGATGCTCTAGATACCCTCACAAGCATGGAACCAACAATGCTTCTCTTGTGATAGTGGTGTTGATATTATTGTTTGCTTAAATTTTTTGTAAGAAAGTCAGTTAATTATTCATAATAGTATACAAACCTAATATTAAGCTACTTGTTCAAAACTTGAGAGTAAATGAATTGTAAAACTGTTTTAAAAAGTTTTATGCACCAACAAAATCTTGACAAAGGTATGTGGTATCAATATTATTGCAATACTTAGTAAGTGTAGTACCAAGTAGTAGATGCACTTCATGAATTAGATTTAGGATCTAGATGAACTTTACTTCTATAGATGAGTGAGCAAATGTACATTATTTCTCTGAAATCCAATTGATGAAATTGGTAACCATAAATTCAAAGTCTGCTATAGTAGATGCATTATAATTGATATTACCTAGTTTTCAATAGAGAAGACATGAATCATTAACGATGAGCATCTTAGATGGAGGCAACAGGAAATGGTATTTTTTTTGATAATAGATAACCCATTTTGTGGCAAAGTGATGAGCATTTATTAGACAATGCATAGGTTAAGAGAGCTCATTGATAACAAATGAGACGTTCAATCATGTGTTAGATGGGTATTGAAGTGTTTTAATGACTTGTCAATATTGTAGGCATTCATAGGTTTTAGGCCATCTTCTACACAATTTTTCAGTAATGGATAAAGAAAGTATGAACTACATCGACATTACTATATTGTGCTTACAAAGGAGATTAGTGATATACATTCATTGAGAAAGAAGAATAACAAACATAGTTCACAAGACTTTGACTCCAAGGAAATAACTAATGTAATTGAGATTCTTAAGAAAGAATTGATGAGGAAGAGAATGTAATTTGATTAATAAGCTAGATCTAGTACCTGTAATGATAATATCAACATAAATGAGGACATATGTCTTTCTTTTGGAGGGTATGAATAATGAAATATTAGATTGAAAGTTGACAAACACTAAGATTATAAGAAACTTTTAGAGTTTAGTGTACAAAGCTTGGGGAGCATATCAAAGGCAATTGATATCTATATAAAGATGATAAACACAAATTAGTAATCCTAAATCAATGAAATCAATTTGATACTTCCTCCTCAAGATGGCATTATATTAATGCATTATTGATATTCAATTAATGAAAGGGCCAATGGGTTGAGAAGAAATGGAAAGAAGAACAAAATAATAGTTGATTATTCAACTAAATGTGGAGTGGAAGTCAATACTAAGTCACTGAGTGCTACTTTTGTAATCATATGAGCTTTATATGTATGAATAGCACCATCAATTTTGCAATTGGTTTTTACAATTTGTTTGTGACCAAAACCCAGGTATGCCTTGTTAACAAGAGCTTCAAATTCATTACATATGGCAGCATACTAGTGAGTGTATTTTTGAGCTTTCATGAATTTGGAGGAATCAAGTTTGTTTTTGATTGCAAGAAAATCAAATATTGTTTTGTGTTATTTTTTTATCTATTAATGATATGTGATGATTTATCTGCTATCATTAAATCAAAATTCGTACATGAGGATAAGGTGAGATTGGAGGAGTTATTATCTTTTGTAGAAATGGAGAGACTGGGAATAATTGGGAAATTGCATATAGAATATAGAAATGTCAGAATGAAATAATAAGTTAAATGTGGGGTGGCAAGAGTAATGGATAAGATGGTCTTAATGGTGTTTTATGGTGAAGATATTCAAAAATTGATTGTTTTTTATTCTTTTAGAGGTCATCATAGATGTTTAACTACTCAGAAAGAAAAATTCATTAAAAAGGACATCATTTGATACATAAATACATGAAGTACTATTGGTAAGGCATTGATAGCAACGGTGAGTGTTGTAGTCAATAAATACTCAAGGTTTTGCCTTTGGTTGTATTCTATTGAGTGATTGGCTTAAGTCATGAACAACAAGTACAAACAAATAGCTATAAGTGTAGATAATTTTTCATGACATAAAAAAAGTGATTCAAATGTTTTTGTGGTTCTAGAGTAGGTATTGGCACATGATTGATGTGGTAATTTGTTGTTTGATATGCAAAATTCCATAATTATAGTGGAAGGGATGCAAGGTTGTGAAAAGGCTACAATAGCTTTCATATTGTGGTGATGTTGCCTTTTAATAATAGCTACATGTTGAGGAGTATAAGGTTGGGATTAGAGAATTTGGACACCATATTCATTAAAAAAATTAATAAAAGATATGATTTGTCTTGATATTCATTGTCTATATTAGAAAAAATAATAACAATGTGTAGTTAAATGTGAAAATAACAAATATTAGAGTAAAGTCAAGTTTTTGTTTGAGTAAACAAAGATAAGTATATTTCTGATATATTAGAAGGGTAGAATGAAAATTTTGTATTAGATATGAACTATAATTTGAAACCAAAAGTGATGGAGGGGTTGTAAGTTGACAGAACTGCACTTTGATACAAAGTAGTTTAGGGATGGATGGCAAGTAGTACTACAATTATAGCAATTGGTTTGGCATTAAATATGCTTCAAAATCCAATTAAAGACTCCTAAAAATTAGTTTGAAACACAATGGCCAAACAGGACAGAAATAAATTGCAACCAATGGTTCGATCAGGCAGCGGGCTGTCCGATTCAAGCCGGACTCCTCCGGTTTTTAGGCAAACTGGCTCAGACGCTAGGGTTAGTCAGTTAAGGGGTTCAAATGGTAGCAAACGAGTTTGTCGTAGGGCTTATTGTTTCAGCCTAAGCGCAAGAAGGGATTCGCAAAGGCAAGAAAAATCGTGATCAACGATGGATCGACCGTTGTATCGTAAAGCCGATTCAATTTAGTCCAAGGTAGATAAAATGGTTTCGACTCTTAGGACAGGCAGGGAACCGAGAGGTGGCTGGTTCTGTAGGGGACTAGAAACAACTTACGTGGATTGATGGCGTCTAGGGAGGGAGCCTGAGGGGCTTTGATAGCGGACGATGCCGGCTGGAGGCAGGGAAAGAGACGACGATTTGGTCAACTCTCCAAGTAGCAAACCGACGGAAGAAAAAAAATCTAGATATTAGCCTTATTTCTATGTACACAAACACAATGTGAGAAATCTCACTTGTTTTCAAAAAATTAGCTCAGAAACAAATTCCCTTTTTTTCATTTCATTACGAATTACGAATAGACATAAAAGGTAGTCTAAGCTAAATGCAAATGACAAAAATATCTTCATCCTAATAATAAATATAATAAATAATAAAATATGTTAAAGAATAACATAAAAAGAAACTATAGGTTAAAAATAACTTATTACAATCTAGTACTAATGAACAAAATTTAAACAATTTAATAAGTCTTATACAAATCTAATGAACTCTTATTTTTAATTTGATTATTGATTTACAACACAATTATATCTCATATATCCTGAGCTCAATTGAAGTAGCTTAATATCGATGTTAGGATGCAATTTATGCAAAATCAACTTAGTAAAGTGATTAACAATAATTACATAGTATTTTTGAAAGAGTTGAGTAAGACTTCCATATTTAAATAGAATAATTGAAGTTATTTGGTATTATAAAAAATATATGTAAAATAATTTCTCTAATTTAAAATAGGTGTCACATGAGATACAATATTCTTTTATTTAAATTCTCTTGAAAGAAGCCTTTAGGTCACATTTAAGGGCTTCTTTTTTCTCATCTAACATCTTTGAAGATATCCATAGAGACAATGATATCTAAAATTCTCTTATTGGCATAACATAAACGTTAATGCTAAAGACAAATAGTAGGTAATCTAATCAAGTTGCAAGCTAAGGAGAAATTTGCATATGGTGAATCATTCGTAAAGATTTCCTTTATTTCGGCATGAATATGAGGTGCCATGTGCTCGAATCTTTTATTACAGAGAAAGAAGAAAAAAAATTCAAAAGTATTATTAGATTTGTAAAACCAATAGACAAAAAGCACATTTTTCTTGATGCTAAGAGCACATAAAATATAGTTAAGTACAAAAGAGTATTGAGATGTATTAAAGACGATAGAATCTACATAACGATTGGGGCATTAATATAATCACCAAAGAGGATGTTATTATAGGCATGCAATAAGAGATTTTGAAGATTTGATGTGATATGGTGAGTGCCATCCATGCCCATGATCCCAATGTTAGATGAACTGTGATTTGTAAATGAGCTTGACTTCAAATTATATTCCACATTTGCACACTTTAGTTGAATGTTAATTTATCCCAAAATTGATATTAAATTTTACTTCATATCCCCCATTGAAGCCTACTGAAGAAGAGTATCAATTTAAGTTAGAACCTTTATTTTTAGGAATGTAGTCTTCATGGGGTTATTAATATTTTGTTAACAAATCCTTTTATATCTATTATTGATGAAACCCCTTTTTGGATTGTGGTTGAGGTATTGTTTGAGTTAGGCAATAATTATGATTCCTTCTTGCTTCATATTATAAAAAGGTGTCATAATCAACAAGTTTGTTAGATACTTCATCATGTGTGATACATGAGTCTCTCTCTTGCTTGAATGGTTAAATTGATTTCTATATATTCTCATCCAATCCTACATAGCAACTTTATAAACTAGTTCTTCATCTTTCAAAAGTGATCACCAAGCGTGAGTTCATTTGTAATAAATTATATTTCTATAGAAATTTGGCCATAGCTTTGGAGTCCTTGATTGTGTTAGCCAATGTCATCAAATATTGATATATTGGCATATGTTCTGGCAGGGGCATCCTATGCTTCTTTAATAGGTTAGGTGTTTGCAATTGTTGAGGTGATGTTAGGACTAATGAATATCATGATGAGAAATTTGATGAAATCATCTTGTCTTGATCACATTTTGTATTCAAAAGAGGTGGTGTCAATATGACAATGATAAGACATTTGTATATCATACTAGATCAATTTACAAAGAAAAATGGTGGTTTGAGCTCTACAAGATGAAAATGTTCTATTATATGTGAGTTTGAAGAGTATTTGAGAATTGCATTAAAGTTGATGAATTTTAGTTGAAAGTGATTATATGTTAATTAAGTGAAAATTGATTATAATTCAATAATAAAACTATTTGCCAAGCCCAATAAGAGAATCATAAATTCTGTTGATTCAAATCTAGGAAAAATAGTTAGTTTAAGAGCATGAAAAAATAAAATAAAATTGGTGTTCAATGTTCACAAAAAATTAAATTGGTTAGCTTGAATGTCCTCTGAAGTTTGGGTAAGATAATAACTACTATAGATCAAAGGATAGCCTCTTCAATTCTTTCTGTTACTCTTAGTTATTCATTTTCTTTCCATCAATTATCTTTCCATATTGTTACACAATGAATCATTGGTGAACCATTATGTAACACTAGCAACGAGTTAAGATGTTTTCTTTACACAAATGAACTTCTAATCTACAGTAGCTATTTGTAAGCTTATAAGATGTTTCAAAACCTTGGAAGTTTGGAATGTTCCGCTAAAGAATTTTACTTAAAAACCAATAAATTAGATTAACAAACATACAAAGCACAACAACAAGGGATGAAATGATGGTACATAGCAATTTGTTTCTTTGAATTTTTGTATGTCACACTATGGAAAGTTGGTTCATAAATCTAACAAAATTATATGCAACTTGGTTTGTCATGCCTTAATAAATCTGTAAGTTTTCATCCCTTGCATCTCTTACGAAATACTAACATTTGTTGCCTCACCTCACCATATCAATAAAAAAAGCTAACAATTTTGGATGTCCTACTCTTCCCAATTTCTCTTAATCATAAATAATACTTAGAATATTTATTGAACACTTTTTGTTTCTATTCAGTAGCAACATGTGTGATTTAAAATGATTATTTAAGAATATGTTTAAAACATAGGTAATTACAAAAAACATATATTTGTATAAATGAAAAAAGAAGTCATTAAAGTTGCTTAGTGTATAAGCTAAAATAAAGAAAAAAAATTTTGAGTAAAGAATAATAAGTTATGATGGATTAATGACAATTTAAGCATCTAAACACACATAAGTCATAAATTCTTTATTGAACATAAGAATCCATTAATTTTTTTTTTGAGAAAAAAACTTTCTAACTACATCTTATCCATTAGTTTTCTTAAACATAGATATGTAAACATTCTCAATATTTTTTATATCAAAAGTCCTGTGAAGATATTTAAATTTGAGCAAGCCTCCAAGTGAATGAGAATTGATGACACTCTTGTCATAGTCGTAGATTTGAATATCAACCAGACCAATACAATGGATTTGGAACAAATAGTCATGGCTAATGAAAAACAAAACAAAAAAGGTTCATAAAACTCCTTATGCCAATAAGAAACCTATATACATGAGAATCTGTATAACTTTATTATAAGGATTTCCATTTTTGGGATAGTCGTAGGGTCAAAATAATTAGAATGAGTTTAAAAGGCTATCATAAATTAGAATTTGCTTTTAACAAGCATACTTTCTTCAAGATGACTCGTGCAAAGGTCTATAACTTTCTTTTAATATATGGAAGTGCTAAGATCATTGACGTTAGCATCTTGCATGGGCCTTAATTTAGGATTTAGTTTCTTTTTCTAGTGATTATTAGAAAATTAAATTTATTTTCTACTCTCTCAATTGGTTGAAGTAAGAACTATTTAAGAAATCCATTATTTAGCTATCTTTGAACTAAAACCCTTAAAAACTATGACAATATCTAGTATTTAGGTTTGCAAATTATTGGAAGAGGTTCTTATAGTATCAACTAATCATCCAAATTTTCTTTTTCTTCTTCTTCTTCTATTGAGACGCACATGGTTTAGTTTACGAAGGCAATTCTGGCAATTTCAAACATAGGCATCCTTAAACTCACTACCTAGTCTAAAAGTCGATCCTTCACACTTTGAGGAGAATAAAATCCCATCTTATACATAGCTCAATTCATTTGTTTTACTTAGGATATATTTTTAAGTCACCTACACCATCTTTATACAAAATTGATGGCAACTTCCTTGCTAATTTAGCTTTAAAGGAAGATATACGGCATAATCATTCCTATATAGTTCACAATGTGTGGACAATCCTTTATTTTTCATGAACAGAAAATTAAATTGATTAATTAAAGTCATACAAGGTCTATTTATTTCCTTATTTTAATTAAATTTTTTTTCCATTGAACATGTTCAGACTATCTTGCAATAGAGAAAATAGCAACAAACTCCTTTTATATCTTATAGGATCTAATTAATCTAGGGATCAACCTTTGGAGCCAGCACTCTAAATTTTATTCTAAAGTTTTGTCAAATAAGCAATATTTAATTCTAAAAAACCTTTAGTATATTTTCATAAATTTTAGAATTTAGTTTTATGACTTTTTGGTTCGATAGTCTCCTTATATATTTTCAACCTCGGAACTTTATTAAGTTAATTTGAATTCATCTGAATTAGTTCTTCTATTAACAAGAGGAATTCAACACCTACATCATCCTTATCATGCTTTTTGTTTTATCATTTATAAAATAATGCTTTTGTATTTTTGCATGAAATATACTTATTGTTTATGATTATGATGTTTTTGTTTTATTTTAGAGAGAATTGAACTCAATATTTTGTTGGTCTTGGAGGGAAGAGAAGTTAAAGCTTCATTTTCTTTGATGGGCTCCTATTGTGCATATGGAGCTAAAATAACTATCAGAGTCAAATAGTGCATTGGCTATGGTAAATGTGTGGAGAATATTGTGGAGCGAGTTTTGTGGATAAAAGATAGAGAATAGATCAACCAATGGAAGAAAACTTAAAAGTAGATAAAACCTTTCCTATTTAGATAAAAAGAAACAAATGTGGAGCAATACTGATTATAAATTTTAGAAGGTATCAGTAATATATAAGAATATAAAATAAAGATAAATTAAAGTTTAATAGATAAGAGATGACATAGACAAATTATCTGAAATAGATGAAATAAAAAAGTTTATGATATTGAGGTATGAAAGGTTAGTGGTGGTTGAGTATCTCTATGCTACTTGACCTCATCTACCAATTCTTTCATTTTGTTTAAGGTAATAACAAAAATTTCTTATTCAAAAATTTCATTAATTAGGATAATTGGTCGACTTCATCCAATTAGTTATCAACATTTAATACAAGAGATAATAAGTTCAAGTCTCAATTAGAACATCATAATGTTAACTCCTAAATCTTTCAGTTATTTATAACTCTTAAACTTAATAAGCTAATTAGATAGTTGTTATATTACTTGGTTATAAAGTAAAGATTTAAGATTTCACTAGAAAAAAAACATGCTTATAACATGTTTAAATGTTTCACTAATAGAATGGATCTCAAACAAAGAAAGAGAAAATAATAATTAATGGAAAAAAATCTCTTTTAAATTACAAAATATTATCACTATAATCAACCCTTTTGCTTATCTTCTCATTTTCCCTTTGTGCTTAGCATGTTTTAGTGTTGGATTAACTTTTGAGCCAACAAGTTTATTAACTATTTTATTATTATGATTATTTGTTTATTATTGATAACTCTTAGAATTTATAACTTCTTAGTCCATCGTTATAGAATTTGAATGATTAAGTTATAAATTTATAATTTATCATTTATAATTTTTTATTGATCACTAATTATCTATATTATTGACATAATTAATAAAAACTTGGGTCTAGGAACCAATATCTTATTATAAGCATTGCACTTATTATTATGTTTTACGTATAATATATTTATAAAGAATGTCTATTTACATTTTTGATCCTATAAACAAAGATTTTTTTACCTCCAAAATGCTTTCTAAGCCATCAAAGCTATGTTTGGTATTAAAAAAAAAAAAAAAAAAAAAAAAAAAATGTATTAAAAAAATAACAAAAAAATTAAAGCTGGTGGTTACTAACTAGAAGGCGTATTAAGTTCAAATCTTTTATGCATGGTAAATACATCAAGGACATTTATCTACAGAAAATCATATCTTTACATATAAATCCTTCTGTTATAACATTTTACAAAAGAATACATTTCCGATTTGTTGAACTTCTATGTTTGTAAATGTCCTCTATGAGACAATATAAATTGGTAAATAGAATTATAAAGGAGGAATATTCTGAACATTTAATAATTTCAAATCCGGGTCAGACAGCATCGGTCATAACCCAAACGACAGCCGACGCTACCCGATACATCATGGGTCGCAGCAACTCATTACCACGACACACAACACGATAGTCTCAAACACACACAGACTATTGTTGATTTGTTTGTATATTTTACTCAATAGATAAGCTAATAGAAAAAGATTTTTTTCATGGAAGGAAATTGGTAAATACTTCCAAACATTTAAAAGCTGCACCTCACCAACCAAGTGATGCTTACTGGGCAACAAACCGTTTAATTAATCACACTTGGATTATTGTTCTTTTGGCTAAGATTTTTAAGTTGGATTTTTTTTTTCTCGAATTAAATTTGAATTTAAAGAATAATGAGTGATCAAAATAAAACAAGCCAATTTCAACGTTGAATTAAAGTGTTTACATGCATATAAACATAATTAGAAATTTAAAGAAATGAATTCACATATTTAATGTAATACATATTGATCTTTTAATATGGTTGTATGTAATGATTTATTTATGATTTAGAATTTAAGTGAAAAAACAAAACTAATTGAAAGCTATAATGATTTTAGTATGGATTGGTTTGTTGAATTTTTCTTTGTCCTATTATTATGTTATGTTATAGATTCAAGTTTTTCATACTTAAATTAGTTTAGATTGAATCATGAACTTGATGAATCTTGATCATGACAAAGAGGTTTATAGTTTTATATTTAGTTATGAATATTACTCTATAATAAGTTTATATTGTTCTTCAATTATATCAAATATAATAAGAAATTTTGTCTCAATAAATAGTGTTAACGCACAAGACGACAAAATTAATCTCAATTATATAAGTGATTTTAATATTCAGTAGATGATTATTTGACACATATTACACCTAGTCATGTGTTAAAGTTAGAAACCCTTTCTAAGACACAATATATGCAATACAATTATATGGTTGTTGATGCCCTCATGAGCTTATGTAATAATGTCTTCTAATATAGACATAAATCACTCACATGCCATATTATGACATTTTTTTTTGTTATTATAATGTGATGACTAAGTTATTGTCACTTATTTTTTTAAGTATTAAATATAATTGATAATATGTTGTTTTTCAAAAATATTGCAACTAATATCAACAGGTAATACTTCATATAACATTAAAGAGGCATGCTTCATCCTACTTGGTAAGAGAACTATAGTTGAATTAAAAATAAGGAAAACTCTTGTCCTTAAAGCAATAACAAGCTATATGACTTTAATAAGTTTTTGAGAATGTTTGATTTTGTTTTCTAAATGTTATAAACTTTTTGCATTTGTAATTTTATTACTTTTCTATTATTTTACATTATATTTGTTGTGTTTTTTTTACTAAGAAAGTTTTTCACTCATAAATTCTTTATTTTCTTTCCTTTATGCTTTACATCAAAAGAAATCCTACCACAATCATTTTTTTACATCCTGTCTTGAGTCATTAATATTAAATTTATAGCAAAATATAATAATTAGGAATAAACTTTAGCTTATGATACATCTATTTAAAACATAAATAGACTTTCTTAAGATTTTTTTGTTTGTTATCTATTTATTTTATATAAGCATATAATATATTATGATAATAAAAATTATCTTATACAATAAATATTTTAATCCTTAATACAATATAAATTTCTCTTTCCCTTTTGGTAACGTGTTTATAAACTAATAATTAATTGAGTATAAAAGTATAATCTAATATATTTACAAATAATAATATAATTTAGAATGTCATATCATAATAATATGTTAAAAAGCATATATCATATACTATTGTGTATTGTTATTTTTGATGGCTTTAAAGAGAAGATTTATAGACAAAAAACTTTCTTCTTAAGATGTATCAAGATATAGACATTTTAAAACTAATCTAATAATTTTATGCCTAAGATTAAATCAACCAAACTTTGCATGTTTATTCATAAAAACATGCCCATAAAAATGGATTTAACAGTGAGAAAAACAAAGTATAGCTTGTCTTTGAAAACATTTATAAATTTTCTCATATTTCTTTTGCATATGAATCTAGAGCTTGTCAATTGATCTTTGCCCTTTGTTTTCATTAAGCAAGATTGGGCTTCTCCTTGGTGTAATAAATTCCTTTTGCATTCCTTTAATTTTCACTTTGTTATACTTAAAGTGTTGTCTTCAAATTCTCATTTTAACATAAGCTTGGGAAATCTACCATAATACAATGGTGGTTATTATCATCATTTCTTATGTTAATTTATGGTTAAGAGATACTCTAGTGTAATGGTGGTTATGACCATTTATTTTTCCTTTATATTTTTAGATTACATATGTTTGAATGTCATTTTATTGTGTTCATGTTGAAGAGAATTATGTCCTTGGTTATAATAACCTGTGCAATAATAAGATAAGTTATCATAAAATGAATGTGTTGTCATAATTCTTTTGAATTTCCATCTTTTTGTGTTATCCTAATGCAACTAGGTAGTTCCTTTACTAGATCCATTTCAATACAAACCCTAGCTATGCTCTGTTTAGTTAGATTTATGGTAGCTACATCCACTTTGAAAGGATTCTTAATCACTAATGCTTAAAAGTATAGAGCAATCTTATTGAAAAAATGTATTGATAGATGCTCAAATAGACCCAAGTTGAGGCTAATAATGATTTAATATTCAATTGGAACTTAGGAAGCCATTTAAAGGTCCTCAATTGAGAGTATGATGTTTCATGAACAATTATGCAAGCATCGCAAGTAATCCTTTTTATATTGAATTTAATCAACATGTGTCTATTATCCATAGATCTCACCTTGAAATTACTTAAAAATCTAATTTTTTTTAATGATAATAAGATTATTTCTATGTTAGGACACAAATTAAAAACTTTCTTGATTAATGCAAACTTGAATGATGTAATAATTTTATCAATTTACTCTTTATCTAAGATTAGTTTAGGCTCACCTTTGTAGCTCATCATTTGTTTGAAACAAATGAGAGAGAGGACATCTAGAACATTAGCAAATAAGCAATAATGGGAGGTAAAGCCCTCCAAACTGGTCATGAAAACTTACAGATCAATATGCCTAATTCAATCAAAATTAAGTCAAATTTAGGTTCTTAGCAATCTAATCAAAGTGACTCAGGCATTCCACTTATGCTAAAAATGGGTTTATCTAGTGTTCAACATGTTTGCTAACTCACTACCAACTTAGCAATCATATTCATTAGTATGAATGAATGTAAAGCACTATGATGAAATAGATTAGTAATATGTATACTCTATACTAATAATAACATTGGTAAAAGAATGTCCTTACCACCGTGTAATGGTTTAGACATGAGATTAAGCCATCTGGGCAATAGTTTTTGTATTGTTTATTCCAAAAGATCACATTAGATTCTAGACGTAACTATTATCCTAATGGCTTTCAACTATACTATTAGATCTTCAAGACACATTCTCACAATTTGATGTTGGCATAATAAACTCTATGTGTGGTTGCATGATTAGAATGGGAGAAAAGAAAACTAAAAATTGGCTCTTCTAACTTTTGAAGTAGGAATCTAAGATATTTATGTGTATATGCTTAATATATTGATGTACAATATGCATAGTATAATATAACACATTATAATAATGTTTTGACGTAATGATGTAATACTATGTATTGGCATATATTAGTTACATGATATACTATTATGTCATATTATTTACATATTATTGTGTAAAAAAAATTGATATTTATGCTAACTATTGAATAAGTACAAGATAACATGTGAACAACTAAGTACTTGCATAATAGAGATGTATGTTATGTTAAAAATAAGAATATACAAATGTGTGACATGTAAGGAAATCAATAATAATAAACATGACAAGATGAGAAAATATCCTATCAAGAAAAAAGATATTTTTTCAGGGATAATGGATTATCAATTAAAAATACAATAAGACGTGATATACAATAAGACATGTGAAACCATGAATGTCATGAAAAGGGTTAAGTATAATATTGCTAAACAAGTGTTTATAATATTTGAATGACAAAAAGAAATGTAAGCCCAAAAGTGTTAATTAAATTAAAGAAAAAAATAATATAAATGTAAGGAACATGTGAATATATATATATATGTATATATATATATATATATATATATATATATATATATATATATATATATATATCTTATAGTATTGCATGAGTAGATAACTGACTAATGTTGATCTTATATATGGTATGACCCCAAATAATGTATCTTATTTCATGTTATGAAAATGCTTTTTTAATTATTAAACCTATGGTGCTTGGCTCTATCTATTTTTAACACTCATCATTTCAGTTGTATTGAATGAACATCTGGACAAATATGGATTGAGAGAGATGCGTGTTAGTCATAAAACAAGAATGAAAAAAATGTTATATCATTTGCATATTTTAGACATGTCTAATGTAATATGTTAAGTATGTCATATCTTTTGTATCAAAAAGAGAATGTTATAATAACTTTAGTTTTCATTACTATAAAAATTATAACTCTATGCATCCTATTTTTTATGCACTCTCTCTTTATTTGAGCATATATACATGTGAATAAAGGATGTGAGATATATTATTATCAACATAGATGCATTAGTCATGTTAGCCATTATTATTATTTCATTCAAAAGATAATTCATTGTTAATATGTGACTATAAGAGAGGCATCACAAGTTTCTTATTAAAGTGAATTATGAATCTATAGTAGGATAACCTAAGTACAATAGATAAACATATTAGGGAAGTGCATATATATTAACATTATTTTGTTATATGACTGATTATGTTGATTATTATATGATTTTATATTTTATATGTATTATAAATTGGTTATATTATACTAAACTATTGTGTAATAGAATGGGTCCAAGAAATCAATGGAGCAAGAGCTAGCATAAATAAAGATGTGAGGCTTGAAGAACATTCACAAATAGCTAAAGCTTTGTTACCCGATGAATTGGTAGATATCACTTTGGTAAAAGGAGAAGCAAGCTAGACCTCTACTCATAAACAAGATAGAGAATATCAACCATATAATTCATAGAATTATTCCATAAGTTACATCCTTCATACTTTTTGATGCCATAGATCTTATGGAATTAAAAGATTTGCTTGAAGTCATAGATATCTTTTTTGAGAGTATGTTGGGTCCTAATAATAAAGAGTGTCTTTGGCTATGCTTATTCATATTGGTGCAATAAGAAATTAATGGGTTGGGCAAAAGATGTTAAAACAAGAATAGTGAAAACGTGCATACTAACATAAGTAGAGATCTAAGTTATAGGTTATGAATAAAAATTCTCATCTTTGAACTGAGATGCACCAAGGATGGTAAGTACTAAAGAACATAAGTGTTATCTATTTTGTAATAGATATTGAAAGAATATTTGTTCCTTTTTTAGTTACAACAGAGTTTTAGACATACCATGCGCTAATTAAAGTAGCTTGATGAACTAAGCATGATTAGATGATGATGAAGCCCATGATAGAGGCATTCAAAATAAATAGTCCCTTATTTGTTTGAATGAGATGGGCCCAAAAGCAAGAAAAATGACTACTCCAATAGCAACTCACTACATGGCATCATTATCTAGCTTTTATCAAGTAACAAACCACATTGAAAATAATTTAAAAGATGACATTGCATTGAGTGTAAGAAGAAGAGACCAATCAATTATTTATATTGTTAAAGAGAATATATCCTAATGATCTAATAGTGTAGTTGGAAGCTGAAAATCTAATGGTTATGTATAAAATCAGATAGGATCTTCAGTTGCAGGACCCAACAATACAAATATTATTGCCTAAAAAACTCAGTCTCATGTCTATGACATACACAAAGGTAGAAAAATTCTTTCATCAATGTTATCTTAAGTATATAGCATACTCATTGTTGTTTTATTTGACTATTGTGCTTTGAATTTATTCATATTTGTCAAGTTGATAGTAAGTTAGCAAGCACAATAAAACTAAACAAGCCTACTATGATTAAATTATCAACGGGTAAGAAAGTGGGGGTGAACCATTATTTCACTAGTCAAGGTACAAATGATAAGTTAAAATAAGTTATGATTGAACTTCCTCTCACTAAAAGAACTCCCATTAAAACTATGCCTACATCTTTTTTCCTCTTTTGACTTAGTGAAAATGTTATTCAATATGTGGGTTCCATGATCCCTAATGCTATTCTAATGTCACTAACAGTCTCTTTGCTAAGGGTTTTGGTAATATATCAAGTAATTGCTCATGGTTAGGGACATTGATTATCCACTTTATTTTTTTCTACATGATCCTAAATAAAATAATGTCTACTCTCTATATGCTTAGTTCTTAAATGTAAAATGAGATTCTTTGTATGACAAATAACACTTATATTGCCATATTTAAAGTAATATGCTATAAGAATAAACCAAAGACCTTAAGTTATCTCTCAAAACAAAAAAGCTATACTACACAACCAACCAAAGCTACATATTTAGGTGTCATAGTGAACAATGCAACTATCCCTTATTTTTTGTCTAACCAAGAGACAGGAATTTCCAAAGTATTTGTAAATTCCCAAAATGCTCTTAATATCCATTATATATGTCATATAGCTCACATCAATACACCGTATTAGATCTTGACAATGTTTATTCCTAAATTCTTGGTGTTTATCCTGTAAAAATTCTTTTAATTATCTTGAGATGGGACTCCTTTGGATATTATTAAATACTATCATACAGTCCTATATTAAACATTATATTTGGTGTGCTAGATGTTATGTAAAATAATGATTAAGCCATTTTTCTAAATAGCATAGAATCTATTGATTTACCCTTCACATCTTTTTCTAATATAATTGAGTGGCTCATAAGGTTTGAGATTTTCTAACTCAAATTTTGTTTACATCTCTTTTGAAGTATTTTGTTTGTGATATGAAAATTTCTTTACCACTTTGTTTTATTTGTAATCTTGAAAAATATATTAACTTCACCATTAAACTCATTTCAAATTCTAAATTCATTATTTACTAAATTCTTTGTACAAGACAACACAAGGTGATCCAAATATAATGTTATCAACATAAATTTGGACCAAAAGAAGTTCATGTCTTTGATTTTGAATAAATAGTATTTCATCTACACTTTTTACCATAAACACTTTATTAAGAAAAATAATTACTAAACCAAGCATACCCAGCCTTTGTGCTTGCTTTAATCCATGGAGAGATTTCTTCAGTCTATATATATGATTGGGATATAAACAGTTTTCAAATCCTTCTAACTATTCCACATACACTTTCTTTTCAATCCATAAAAAAATACACCTCTAACATCTATTTCAAATGGTTTAAATCCTTTTAAAGATGAAAAAAGCTGGCAAGAGTCATATTGCTTCAAGCATAGCTATGGTTGCAAATGTTTTTTTAATATCTATTCCAACAATTTGGTTATAGCCTTTGATTACTAATCTTACCTTGTTTCTAACAATGGTCTCATTGCCATTTAATTTGGTTTTTAATACTCATTTTGTTCCTACAATGGGTTGAGACTTAAGTCTCTATATTAATTCCATAAATTGATTAAATTCCTCTTATGTGGTTATGTGACAAGACTTAATTTTTAAAACTTGATATACATTCTTGTGTTTTATTTCTAAATAAAGGTTACATTAATAATTTCTTTTTTGAGAGAAGAGCATATTTAAATAACATGGAATGAATCACCTAGAACTTGTTCACTTAGATGATTCTTATTATACACTAACTCCTTAAGTTATTCATCTACCTTTCACCTTCTTATGGTTTATCTACTAATCTTAATTTCTCAAAATCTTTTATGCCTTCTAATTCTAACTCTTTACTTTGGTGATTGGATTCATCAAATACTACATCAATGGATTCCTCTACAATCAATGACTCTTTGTTAGAAATTTTATAGACTCTACTATAAGATGAGCACTTTGGAAAGATGACTTCAATAGATTTAACATCAAACTTTTCTTGTCTATCTTGCCAAGGGTATAACATCAACAACCAAACACTTTTAGGTGATCAAGCTTTGACTTCTTATTATTCCATAGCTCATATAGTGCCTTTTTGAGAATTGACCAATGGTACTCCTATTCAATATATAACAAGCCATATTTATGGCCTCGACCAAAAGATACTCAGGCAATTTGTACAAGTGTTACAATATTCTTGTCATTTCTATGAAGGTTTTATTCTTTCTCTATGATACATTATTTTGTTAAAGGTATAACATATTGAGAAAAGTTTTTTAATCTCCAACTCTTTACAAAATCTTTTAAAGCTTTCATTCTCAAACTCTTTACCAAAATCACAAAGGAAGTTATTTATACCTAAGCCCTTTGCAACTTAGATCCTTTAACTAATTTTTTAATATCCTTACTTCTAATATAATGATTGTAATCATCAATTAAGACATATTCATACTTCTTTCCTCCTATATTAGTAACTTGTATTGGTATAGAAAGGTATATGTGGATTAAATGTAATGGTCTTGAGGTCCTATCTCATTAATGGGTTTGCATTGGGCCATATTGAGTTTTCCTTTTTGAAATGAGTTGCTTAAAATTCTTCTCTTAAGGTTTGTGTTTGGCACTCCCTTAATCAAGTCTAGTTTATATGCTTTGTGATTGGTAGATGTGCTAGTGTATTTTAATCTTCTATTCCATAGCCCTATTGACTAAGCATGTGTTTTAAGACACATGTTTTGCCAATTTTTATCAACTAGGTATACTACATAAATGTTATCATTTTTGTGTCTTATAAAGGCTATGTCCTCATTTTTTTACTAGGTAATTAGAAGTATGAAACAATACATTGAACCTTTTGTAATAGCTAATTGTAATTCAATTATGCTTCACACCTTTTATAAGAATAATCTTATCAATTAGGTTATGGTAATATAATGATTGTAACCATCAATTAGGACATATACATACCTCTTTTCTCCTATACTAGTAACTTTTATTGATCCAAAAAAAGTATATGTGGATGAAGTGTAATGGTCTTGAGGTCCTATCTCATTAATGGGTTTGGGCTTTATTATGTTTTCCTTTTTGAAATGAGTTGCTTAAAATTCTTCTCTTAAGGTCTATGTTTGGCACTCCTCTAATCAAGTCTAATTTATATGCTTTATGATTGGTAGATATACTAATGTATTTTAATCTTCTATTTCACAACCTCATTGACTAAACATGTGTTTTAAGACACATGTTTTGACAATTTTTATCAACTAAGTCTATTACAAGGATGTTATCATTTTTGTATCTTATAAAGACTACGTCCTTATTTTTTTACTAGATAATTAGAAGTGTGAATAATACATTGAACCTTTTGTAATAGCTAATTGTAATTCAATTATGCTTCACACCTTTTATAAGAAAAATCTTGTCAATATAATGGTATTAAAAAATGCCTATTTTTTCAACTCATTTGATCCTTTTCTTGGAGTCACCTCCCAAGGTCATAAATGTATCATTCTTCATAGATATGCTCAACTTCGATTCATCCTTGGTTATATGACTTGAGTAGCCACTATCTAGGTATCATTTTTTTCTATTTATATCCTTTTGGAGACACTTACAAAATAGATTAATCATGATTTTACTTTAGAAACCCAAGCCATCTTAGGATAAACTACAAAAATCCTAGTTTTACTTTTTATAAATTTTTAGCTAGCCATAATAGTAGGACTTATTCATTTCCATCAATCTTCAAATTGGATACATAGAAACAATATGAGAACTATGACTACAATAAAAACATTGAATGCTAAGTGATGAGTTGCTAAAATGAATGTTTTTAAAATAAGAATATCTTTTCTTATTGTTGCATGAAGGTATGAGACATTATTTTTTAAGAATAAAAATTTGTTTTTTTTAGTTCTAAATTTTCTTTGGATAAAGAAACAACACATGTCATTGCATCTTCTACATTTAACTTAGAGGCATAAAGTTAGTCTTGTAAATGCTAACAAGCTCGAAGTATTCATTGTAGTCATTTGTATGCTTTTCATGATCTACAAATATAGACTCAAACGCATGGATTTTAACTGTGCAATCAATTTTTAAAACATTATTCATCTTCTTAAGCTTCTTTTATGCAACAAACAATTCAAATAAAGTATCTTTAAGATCATCATAAGAAATATTTTTATTGTTTACCTCATTGTCCATTGAGAACAACTTCACAACTTAATTGTTTTTTTGATGATGATGATGAAATCTCCAAAATAGAGTTACTCCAAGTGGTCAAACCATAGCTTTCTTCTATTTTTATTTCATCTTCTCTTATGAGCACTAGGTGCGAATGTTCTTCTTATAGCCATAGCATATGAAATCATCCTTTCTCTTGACCCTCTCCTTCTATTTTATCCTTAAAAAGTTCGTAAAATAAAAACTAGTAGAAAACTTCTCGATTTTTTTTTACTTTTGTTTCTATTATGAAATATCTCAAGTCTCCTTGTTAAATAAATATGCTCATGCTTATCACTATTGAAAGAGGTAGAGTGCTAAGTCACCTTTAAAGCAAGTTGTTTATCCTTCCTTTGTTCTCCATCCTCCATCTCTTCTTTTTGTTTCAAATTTTATTCATATGCTATTAAGGTCCAATTTGGATACCCATTAAATACTTTCTTAGAACCATGGCTTTCTTAATTGTCTCACCTTGGCATCCTATTCTTTAGGCATATTTCAAAGAACTTTGCTAATGAATTCATAGTTAGAAAATAACTTATTAAGAGTATCTTTATTATTAATAATGTTAGTAAATCAATTCATCATATCAAAAATAAATCCATCACTTATCAAATTAAAGAGCTTATACTCATGAGTTAAAAGATTGATACAAGATTTGTATACCTTATTTTTACCTTCATTAGTAATGATAAGCTTATCTTATATCTCTTTAATGATGTTACGAATATAGACATTTATATAATTATCTGAGGTGAAAGCACAATACAGGCAAGTCATTAATTTAATGTTGAGATATACCATTGAGATCTTTAGTATTGTTCATATGATGAATAGTTTCTCCACTATGTCACCATCAATGGATTTCATTAAGTGAGAAGATCTAGTTTGTATCATGTGCCAAATCTAAAATATTGCAAAAATCTCAACATTTTCATTTTCTAAAAGGAGAATGGAATCTTATCCAAATTGTAACCGATTGTTCCTAAAAAATAGAGGCCCCTAAAAGAAATATGTTAAGGATCACTCTTGGTTTTAGACCATTAAGGAGCACTAGCTTTAATACCACTTGTAGGACCATGGCACTCTAAAAAAAGGTGAGAATTAGTGCTCCAAGAGCAAAAATCAAATGCAAAAATGTTTGAGTGCTTTTTTAAAACACCTTTAAGACTTGAAATGAATAAAATGTAAGGTTGAAAACCATATCGAAAAATAAGAAAAACCAAGAAAATTAAAATAAATATGTGAAGACATGATACTTACATGACTTAACTCAAATCCAAGCTTATGTTCACACTTAAGTAACCTGATAAGCACCACTAATAAATCATTTTATTATCATAGTTAGGTAAAGAAACTCAATACAATAATAATTTTTTTTGGGATCAACCATAACCAACCAACCTCTTACTAACCCAAGTAAAGAGCCAAATAATGCACACTTAGATAGCTAAGAGTTGTGCCAAGCTAAAGGAAAAGAAGCAAACAACCAATCTATGTACAATTACTCACTCAAGAGGTCAAAAATAGAAATTCTCAATAAAATAAATAGTGGCTCAATGTAAAATGCAATGAGATACACATATTATATTTAAATCTTTTTAAAAGAGAAAAAGAGTAATAGTATAAAAGACAAAGCTTCAGTCTTAAATATCCCAAATATTGACTCAACTCTCTATGAATATATAAAGATAAGATTCAATTATTTGTATTTACAGTATTAAGTGTGAAATATCATTATAATTTCAAACTCTCTGTTTATAAGCATTCAGACTCAAGGAATTTTAAATTTCAACCACTCTGTAACACCAATAATAATCTTGTAGTTTCAATAAGTGAAAACCCATGACTCTGTCTTCATTAGGCCCATGTGACCTCCAAAATTAAAGTTAATATGCCATATATTATAGTCGTCATTTCATACATTATTCACATTTTATGTCACATTATTTTTGTACCATACATTTTTTTAGGTTTTTTTTAAGTCGACAGAGAATTATTCCTACCATACATTATAAATTAGCATATTATATGCAAGTCTATAAATTATGTCCACTAATAGATTGCCACTTGACTAGAAAGGCTATTTTTAGCTCATACCATGCCATATATTTTTTTAGATCTCTTATTTTATTAATTAATTAATTATATTAATTTTTTATAAGTTTCTCAAATAATTAGGCATATGGTACATTAACATACATCATACTACACTTACTCTTGAGATTCTTAGAACCTCTTTAATCTGTTATTTATCATTCTACATAAGTTACCAAGGCAAACTTAATGTGTTTTACGTGATAGGCTATGTACCATACGTTAGTGTTTAAAAAACTTTATCATTAATATAATTTGCCAGACTTAACCACTCTTTTAAATGAATTAAATATATCATACATCATAGAATGTACATGTACTCAGTTAAAAAATTTTGCATATTATAAAATTTTAAAATGAATTCTTTTGAGAAATGTTTGATTAAATATGCATGATGTTTATGTAATGAAGTTAAAACACAAGTAATTCAATTTACAAATAAAAACCTCTCAAAAAAATCTCAACCTTAGACTTATATCTTTTACAATGATTGTAATCCATCCTTCAACTTATCTTGATGTGTTCACCTTTAACTAGTTGACTCTCACAATATTTCTTATCACTCTTTCTTGAACACCTATATTATCTAAAATCAAAAGTGAACAATCAATTATTAAATAACTTAATTTTTTTATCATCAAAACATTTTTGAGCATTAGTCATGAGGCTAACAAAAAGAATTATCATGAGATTAATAGAAGAATATTTCATTTGAAATGAATGTTGTGGTGAGATCATGAAATGATAGGACTAAAGCAAATGTGTATAAGAATGTGATGCAAATAAGATCATGCAATATAGGTAGAGTGGTTTGCTCATATAGTGGCTCATCAATGTTTGTCTGATCTTCATGCTTCAATAATTAATCAAATAAAGATTATGAAATCCTAATAAGTAAAATTAGTTATATATGATTAGTTTTAAAGATATGATTTTCCAAGAAATTTGTTAATTCATAATATTGGATTGTTTGAGAGATGAGAAGTTATAAATAGATAAAAGTTAGGATATAACTGTGTTAGATTTCTCTATGCATATTGTAAATTTAAGAAATTAAAGTAGATTATCATAAATGTGAGTTTGGGGTTGATAGGATGGGTTCAACAATTGATAATAACATGAATAAAAGGTAAGTTTTTGATAATTGATTTATGGTGGAATGCTTTTATGTTTCAAAAAAAGGTAAGTCTTATAATGCAAGGCAAGAGTCGACAACAAATATAAAACAGCTATTGGTATACAAAAATCAAGTAAACCATTAGTCTTAGAAAAGAGCACAAAAGAAGGGAGAAATAAATTTAAGATGCCCTTTATCAGATTAATAAGTTATAAGTGTTTCACAAATTATTCATGAGATATGCTCCACATTCTAATTGTCATCTCACATGGTATAAGCACCACTTTTCAAAGGACAAAAGCCAACTTAAATTTAAGATACAAAGATTTAAGGCAAAGACAATTCAAATTCAAGAAATAAGGAATTTAAATTTAAAAAATTGATATTTTAGTTTTAGTAATTCAAGATTCTCCAAACATAAGAGCTAAGAGATATTTCTTAGTTTTTTGTTTTTATTAAATTTAAGTGTAAATTGTTAGGAATTTATTTTATATTTAATTAATTGTTTATCACTATATCTTGTGAAGATGGTTATAACTCTTTGAACTTATTTATATCTTTTATAAGATGATTAAAAAATAGATGCTTTATAATTAAGATTTGTGTTCCTTGTATATGTGCATTATGTTGTATTCTCAAGGATGGTGATCACAAAACCGGGTTATTGGTTATTAATAAATATTTACATATGTTGTTTAATTATAGTAAAATGACTGAAAAGGAGTAAGGTTCAATTTTTTTGGAGCTAAAAGATGGATGAAGACCTATGGCTCAACTTGTATATCATAGAGCCTTGAGCTCAACCCTTGGTGGAGTGGTTACATATCAAAAGTTTATCTTTATGCAATCATTCTAGTTTGAGTTGTTAATTCCATCATTTTTTATTATATAGTATGATAAGGATTACATTGCATCAATGTAATTGCATATAATACTAGACTATGTTTTCTAGTTCATAATATGTTGTAGACATGCATTAGTTTAATTGTAATATCACTACGTACATACATTAAAGTTAATTCAACTCTTAAGATAATCAAATTAAGTTCAAATAAGATATTACTTACAATATAATGATCATATAATATGATGTGTTATATTATACTTGTATAATATACATTTTGGCTTAAAGTCTTAACTGATATTTGATATTGACATGGAATTATATAAGTATGATGACTTCATCATATAAATACAAATTTTTCCTAGTTAAATGACTATAAGTGCAAACAAGATAATACAAAGTTTTAGTCTTGTATGTGTGTCATTTGATTTATTAAAAGTTAAATTTTCATTAGTATTATACGATTACAAAGCTTTCTTTGTATAAGTACACAACTTATTTTCTCTTAGGGTTTATTAAATGTATAAGTGTAAAATTGTCAAACATGTATGATTATTATATCTTATTCGTATGATCTTATCTTGGTTCTATTAGCTCAATAATATGCCATACAGTCCATATACAATCACCAAGTTGTGTTTACAACTTATATATAATATAATACAGAGTAAAGTATTATAGTAATATATTTTTGACCAACTCAAAGATAAGATTAATTACTTAGAATAGTAATGCACTTACTATATCATAATAAATATAATACTTGTATCAAATGAGTACATAGATAGATATAATAAATATTCTCCAACATATGAGAACATATATATATTGGTCTTATACAATTCATTATTAGTCAAAAGATTTAGAACAAAAATAATTTTATAATTATCATATAATTATAATACTTTTATTGAATGAGTATAATAATCATCTAATAAGGCAAAAGTTTTAAAATGTCTATTATCATATAATGACATTTGTGTATTGCTCTTATACAATGGCATACTTTATAACATTTAAAATAAAATCAATTAAGTAGCTTTCATACCACTATAATTGGTCTATCATATGTACACAACTATCTCTTCAAATATAGGTTAACTAATTAACATATCATAGCACAAGCACTCGTTCTTATACGATCATATCGAACAATTTTTATTGAGAGCTTTGCTCTTAGTAAAAATAAGTGATGTATGTTAGTAGCACTACAACAACAATTGGCATCATACAACATAAAGATCTTTCTTGAAGTTGTACAATATGCCTTTTTGATTCATTAGTACTAGTCACATCATTAGATCATTAGGATAATTTGGGTTTAATTCTTATTGTTCTAATACGATGTTTTGGATGTAGTATTAGAACACATTAATAGAATGCATAATGGATAGTTGCAAGTTTTTAGAATTCCATTATAGTTGTTAGAAGTTCTTTATATACATTGAGAAGAAATTCTAATAGAAATTTATAATGATCTAACTGCCAAATCCTTTGGTTGTGAGTAAAAAGCAAGATCTCTTATATAGGTTGCACATATAAGAAAAAACAAAGCCTTCATATTGTTGCATTCTTGATTTCATCTTCTTCAATATTGTATCAAACTTTAATATTACTTGGTAACATCCTTTACATCATTGTAGTTCAATGTCATATAGATTTTTACAAAGTATATGATATAAAGTCATTTGAGTTGTGCTGTGTAACCGAATCGTAAACCTTGTTTAGTCATTGTTTTCGTCACTTGTATGAGATAGACCACCTACCTAGATATGGAAAAAAGGGAATGGCATTACATGCTTGGTACCTAACAATTTGTGGCAAGTTTATAGTTGGCTTAATGGAAGCTCAGTCAGGTTAATTGATGATGGATTAGGGATTAGAGATTTATGGAAAAAGTTTATAGTTGGTACCTAACAATTTGTAACAAAAGTTTATAATTAGCTTAATCGTACCTAACAATTTGTGACAAAAGTTTTCTTAATGGAAGCTTAGTAACTTTTACAGTAAATAACATTTTTAACCCACTTAAAACTTTTTATTGCCTTTTTTTGCTTCTTAGTGTGTTTTATTTTTCTTGTAATAAATTGAAAATTAAAACAAATTCAAATAGAACTTAAGTTAGCTTGAAATCAACTATTACTTTACATTACAAGAGATTTTACTCAAGTCTAGATCCTTTGATAAAATAAGAATTTGAACCACATTTTATAACTATATTTGAAATCATGTAATGTTAATATATATATATATATATATATATATATATATATATATATATATATATATATATATATATATATATATATATATATATATATATATATAAGCACAATTTACTTCTCTTGTGTTTATTTTCTATCATTAATTTCAACAAGTGGTGTTAGATTGAGGTTTGTATCAAGGGAAGAAATTTCATATTCTATTCTTTTATTTAGGTAAATTATTTCAATTGTCAAATTATGGATAGACCTTCTTTGTTTAATAAAAATTATTTCTCAACTTACACAAATGCTTTTAAAACTTTTAGTATGAATGTAGACTCTAATTTTTTGTTTATATTTGTACAGTTATACTTAATTACTAAATATTAAAGTGATAAATTTAGAATTACGAGATAGAAAAATGCTAAAAGAATGTATTATTTATATTATACATTGTCTCAATAGATGTTTCAAGTAATTGATTTAAATTTATGAGACAGACAAATGCTAAAGGATTGAATTATTTACATTGTGATTTCTCTCAACAGATTAGTACATGATATGTCACTTGACAAGTTTTCAAGTTATGTAGGAACCTGATAACATCATTGATGAGAACTAGATTTATCTTCCTGTTGAGAAGAAAAATCAAATGAAATCTATTTCTTTCTTATTTTGATAAATCTATTCCTAATTCTAGTAATGAATTGTTTGATTGTTTCAATGAGATGGCTCAAGAGTAAAAGAAATTAATTATTATGTATGTTACCCTTAGAAAAACTTGTGCTAACAATGAAAATAAAGTAAATATTATTAAAAGTAACATGACAATCTTAAAGAAGAAAAACTCTTATTATAAAAAATTGAAAGAACATGTCTTCAAAATTTCTAAGTTAAACAAAAAAATTATTGAAAATGATTTTGTATTACTTGAGCATGCTTCATGTATTAATTCTTTAAATTTAGAAAATAAGATGCTCAAGGATGAAAGTATTGACTTGAAAAGAATATGATTTAATTTGTTGTGATTCAAAAGTAACTCAATGATTTGAAAGAAAAATTTACATCCTCTTTTGGTCCTTCTCATGTTTATTCATTTACATATGTGCCTCACCATGTTCTATCTTATAATCATGTAAAAAGAGACATACTTTATTTTTATAATACTTACATATTGAAGTGGCTATCTATTCAAGTGAACAATGCACCATAAATAACTATTTTGCATACTTCTCATTCTCATGCTAAATCCATTATTGCATGTAATTATTGTAGTAGGCATGGAAACATCTCTCTTAATTACTTAATTAAAAAATCCATTGAAATGAAAAGAAATAAATATGAATGGTTCCTTAAAAGAAAATATTTAAAGAATGTTTTGGCAAATGCATCCTCTCACTCTAAACCTAAGATGGTTTGGTTTCTTAAGTTTAAAGCTTATGTGGATTAGTAGGCATGCCTTCATTAAAGGACTTATGGAGACAAACCTTGTCTCTTGAGCTTTACATGTAGCTCATTAAAAAAAAATTGCATTGATGAGTAAATATGGTCTTTGTCTTAATAATTTAAGTATATTTTCAAAATCTAACCTTGAAGAACAAACTAAATCTTAAGAATTGAGTACTTGTCATATTAAAGATGTGTTAATTTATGATGAAATATAGTAATTGGGAAGAAATGCATGGATTAATTAGCTCAAGTTACTTATCATCTAGATTTGATGGGTATGATATGAGTTTTTGTTGATTGAATTGATTAGAATCAAGACAAAACTATTTTGAAATTAAATGCTTAGGAGAGAATATGAAATAATGTAAAAGAAAAGAATGAAAAGTGCAAAACTTAGTCATACATGTTTGATATCTACATCGTACACGTATGAAATTTGTGATCATTGCATACTTGGATATTTATGATACATGGTTTACACTTATACAAGATTTCCATCATATGTGTGCGACACCATTATGTCTACTGGTTCTTTTAGAAAATAATATCTCAAATTGGCACAATACACTATTTGTACTATACTATATATAAGAAAATATCATAAGTTTATATAATGTATTAATCTTATCAGTATGATATGTACATCATAGCAATATAATAATTAAACAAATGTATATATGTAAATTAAGGATTGATGACTTATTGAGTTTATAGTTTGTATATGTATAATTAGGTTGTCATACTTATGTGTCATATCATCATATATAAAGCCATAGATAGTCATATAAAATCCATTACATGACTAATACGATGTGGATCTCATACTCTTATGATGCAAAAGCTAGCTCTAAGCACTGTGATTGAATTTTTATTTAGATTAGATTCATATGATTAATTCATCATACGTATGTCTTATCTTCACTAGTTTAGTAGTGAAGAGTAAAGATCTCAGGTGGTCATGTACATCACAATTTTCAGGTTAATTATGATTTGAATAAGCAATGTTGAAGATAAACATATACAATCACCTCATCAATCACATACATTATTAACATTAATTTATATATATATAAAGTGTGGTTTGAATTCTTGTATGATTTTTTTGATCATACAAATATAATTTACAACATTATTACAAATTATATAAGGAAGAAAAATATAGAAGTCAGATTAATAATATTTCATAGTCACATCATTATTATCATCTTAACTTAAGTAGACCATAAGAGTCGTGTGACTCATGCATGTATAAGTGTATGATTGGTTGTGTATATTGATCATATCAGTTATTCATCATAAAAGCCTATAGTACCTTGATAAAAGTCTATAACTCTAACTTGATAAAAGTATACAGTGGCTTCCTAAAAGTTAATACATTGGTTCAATAAAAGCTTATAATCATAGCTTAATAAAAGCTAATAAATAAACAAGTAAATATCTAAATAATTGGACAAGCAAACCAAGTAAAGCTTAATATAAGAATTTCTATAACCAATGAATAACTAAACAAGAGACATACTATTTGAATCAACGTAAGATATACAACAAAGCTTAATGATTATATAATAGAGAATATAATAGATATAACTTAAAATAATAATATGAAACTTATCTTAAGAATAAAAATAAAGGCTAAGGTGAGTCCAAATTAAATGTCATAACCTTACATTTTGCTCTTCTTAAAAATGATGAATGTAAGTATGTTTTCTCACAATATATTTTTTAATTGAACATTCATCTATTCTATTATGTTTGGATGCATTTATATACTCTTAAGAATGCTCTCAAATGATTTCAAAAAACCCTCAAATAGTAATATAAAAAACTAACTAAATTAGTCATTACCTATTTCTTAAAATAATCATACTTTATGATCCAAGGAATCATACAAGTATGCTGCACCATTTACACCATCAATTGCAAAATAGATTGCATTGAAATAATGCATATATCATATGGTATGACAAAAACAAAACTACACAAATCCAAACCTTGCGCTCTAAAAAAATTGTTATATAATATATGATCATACAGTATGATAAGTCTTATGATAATCTTATTTATACTAATCATAATATATTATATTAGGATAATAATAAGATCGTACTAGTACAATGCAAATTCGCCTAACAAAATTGAGTTTCAAAACTATGCTCTTAGGTGAAATAGTATCATACTTTAACAAAACTGATATCATATTATTCAACCAAAATTGACATGCTCACAACTTTTTTTGTATTCTCGCTAAATAGATCAATGGACCACACTACTATGATGAACATCAACACATTGTATGAAGCCTATTAGCTCCAAACATTACTTGGGATAATAAGTGACATACTCATATGATATGATAAACTTACTCGTACGACAGTATATAAAATTTATATCTCTCATCACTTAGTCCAATCTACCTAATAAATATATCATACTAGAATGAAAGATAAAATTGTACTATAAAAAAATCAAGAATACTAATCCTCAAATCAAACATTTTAGGTAAATGATGAATGTATTATACAGTAAAGGTATTTGGTATGACAAGTGTAAAACAATCATATACTTAAGATAATGCTCAACTGACTCTTCTTTTATAAAAAAAATTAGCTGGTCAAAATGTATGATGGATTTGTTGTATAATGATGATTAGTTCAAATAATATAAATCTCATTTAATTTTTTTTAAATCTAACTTGATTTAGCCTTTACATGTGATGTAACTCACTATAAAATCAATATTCTATAGTAGATAATATATGTAAAGTAAAATAAAATACATGCCCTTAAGAAAATATAAAGTTTCTTAAGTAAATTATTTTAAGTTTTAATATTTTAATTATAGCTAATGTTTTTTTAGTACTAGTTATTGTTAACACTCAAACACTTTTATTAACTCTTTGAATTGATCAAGCTCTCTATATGATTAGCTAAATTATTCTTGAGATACATATTCTTAAATCAAAACTTAAGAGAAGCATTACAAAAAATATAACACGATGAATTTATTATTATCAAATATTTGATGTAATGACTAAGAGGTATAATATCTTCTACTCACATTTGAGTTTCTACTTAAATAATCATCAAGTAAATCTCATAAATTTATGAATTATTTTTATAGAATAGTCCCTAAATTAGATTCAATATTAAATCAGTGTAGTAATAATATTATGATTAAGTGACCTAGAACTAAAAGACCACCTCCCAAACCTCTATTAGTTATGTTTTAGATAAAAGACATTTTAGATCTATAACTGACATGAAGGCTATAAAACCCTCATTTTTTACCCAGATTTAGATAAGATAAATCTTAGAATCAAGCTGAAGGGATGGTGCTCATGTATATTTGAAAGGTAAAGTCTATTTCTTAATTTTTTCTATTAAAAATATTAAAATAATATTAAAACTTAGGGAAGTGTGTCGACATCTCAAATGTATTAAAATAATATTTGAGCATATCAATATTAAATCTCTTCTAGATGAACTCAATGATATTGAATTTGTACTTTTTTGACACCTAAGAAATTTATTATAAACTTTTAAAGATTATTTATATTATTATAGTTTTTAAAATTATGTTGATGGTAGAATTGTAATTCAAGAATATCAACTCAAAAGACTTGTTTTGGGGGAAGATAAATTTATAAATATTAAAATTATAGGGGTTTCTTTGTGAAAAGAATGCTTAAATGGCAATGATTTTCATCTGGTTGCGGGGGTTTATATTAGTGAAGTGATTTTTGTTTTTACTTTTTTGGTGGTTGTTCTAGTAAACAAATCCAAAGTTTGGATCGTTGAAGATTAAGCCATGATTTTTTTGACTATTGAGCTTTATCCAACTTCTAAAGTTAGTTTTATAAATATGGATGAAGTATTTATTTCTCTATGAAGGTTTGATTTGAGAGAACTGAGAGATAATAGAGCTCAGGTAGAATGTACTCCATAAGTAGAAGAATGGGCTTTATAAAGTTATGATATTGAAGCTAAGTGAAGGGTTGGAATAAAGAAGAGTAAGTAGTTAAGCAACTCATTAAATTCTTTCTAGTTTTAAGCATTTAACAACATGGTTGTACATTAATTTAAGTAAGAAATATGTTCAAATGGTTTGGTTATTAGATAGAGTATTTTGGTTATGCTTTAAGTGAACCTAAAAGAGATAGAATGATAAAATTTCGTTGTTATGTATCATACAAATATGATGGTCCACATCATATGGTACGATCAATTTAAACCATCAGACATAAAGAGTACAAAATATATGATGCTAAATCTTGCGAGTCTTGAAAGGATCATTCTAAAACAATACATGAGATTGTATAAGAAATTAAAAAGCTATTAGTTGAGCTGTTAGGATTGTAAAACATGGTTAATATGGGTACTATATTTGTATAATGATATTAGGTTCTTCATTTATACATCCTTATCTATTAGAAATAAGATGAGAGAGCATCATATCAATATGATTATAGGGATCAAATTAGATAATCTTTTAGGGACCTAAAGATAGAGAATTGGTTAAGATTAAGGGTCAGGATCATATATTATGATACATGGAAATATATATATGATAGAGATAACGACTTAATGGAGACATCAAATAAATTCATTAAAAGAATTGTATAAAGGATCTTATATGAAAGATTTTCCGTTATGACTGAGTCAATCATTCTAGATGATCAAAGTTATGAATAAAATGACTTAGTCTAGAGATAGAAGAGACTGTAGTCAAACTTGTACAATGAATAAAATTGTAAGATATGATGACATAGTGATAGATTAATAGTGAGAATGCATTGTATAATTAAAGGAGATCATATTATGCAAAGAAAAAAATTATAAATTTTTGTATTTTATGATAGATTATCATAATAGTATGATTTATTGGCAAGACAACATGATAGAAAGATTTTGTAATATGATGTTAAGGATCGTACTATATGATTATTTAGAAATGAGAACTATGTTAAAACAAAATTGGATTGTAGGGTATGATCTTAGTGACCATGGGGGTTACGAATAATATAGATAGTCTTCAAAATTGTATAATATGATTTAGGTATTGTACTTTTTAATATAACTCAGGGTACTTATTTTCTTGTTGGATCGTATAACATGATGGGGGAATTGCACAAGTACATTCTAAAATGGAACTTTAAGCACTTGAAAACAAATTTATGGAAGTCAAATCATTTAATAAGTACTATATACCAATATATATTAATTATTGTATATTCATCGTATTGTAGAAAATCAAAGAAAACAAGAGGTTGAAAAGAGCTTTTTATTCTCAAATTTAGGTACATAAGTCTATAACATGTGTTGTAGTAAAATTTTAATTTTTATATTTTTTTATTTCTTTGCAACTAAATTTTATTATACTAGCAAATGCTGAAACTTTTTTATGGTTTGGAATAACAACAATAATATTTTGTATTACTTATTACATATTTTTATTGTTTACATGGTTTTACTTGCTTTATGTCTTTTCTTATTTAATGGCTTGCCTTATTACATGGAAACATAAGGACTAATTAAAATAGAATAAAATGTATATAAAAATGACATCTGAATTGGCATATGTACTTCACTTTAAACATGGTTAAAGGAGTAATTTGGTTATTTAGAAATTCAACATTATTATTTGGTAATAAAGGAAAATAAAAGATAATACTTGGTATATTCTAAGAAATTTTCTTCTCACATTATGTACCTTGAGCCCAGTTGAGCCACCACTACTCTCACTTACATCAACATTGACTATGCTACCTTCTCTCTGTCATAATGGAGCATCCTTCAATAACATTGTATGCCTGCACATACTCAAGTTAAAGCCTCTTAATCAGAATCATGCCATATTGTACTAATCTGTCTTGAAGTGTGCTTCAACTCTCTTCTGAGCTAATTTGAAAACTTCATCCTATCAAATTTTCTCATATTTTTTCTAAGTTTTTTTTAAATTTCTCAATTCCCATTTTCATGCTAATATTTTTTTGGCATTACTGTGGGAGTGACCAAGAATATTAAAATAAAAAATTAAGAAAAAGTTGTATTTATTCTCAAAAAGAAAGCATCTGATAGTTACAACTAAAAAGTGGTATATATCCTTACACCCTTGTCTCAAATTTCATAAACTTGAAAACACATTCAACCACTTATTGTTAATCTTTTTTATTTATTTTAATAATAAGTGAAACACTTTATAAGATTTCTCTCCACTCTTTCCATGCTTAAAGGTGAGCAAATTAGAGCAAATTTGGCTACATTATAATGCCAAAGTATACCAAATGTACAAAGCATCTCTCCTTTAATAAGGAGACACTCAAGACCCTACTCACAACACCTAAAGTTCATTACATTATATCTACTTGAAAAAAATCTCCCAGTGCAAACCTCTTTGCAACAGTATCCTAACAACTTATCCATATCTTATGATGTAAGACCCTCCAACTCATACCAAACTAAGGCCCTCTTTTTTTCTTGACCAGCTTGTAATGCCACAAGCTCCTTCTTTTGATCAAGAATACCTATGTCCTCTTAATGATGAATTTCACCTATTTTGGAAACATAATTATAACCAAAATATCATCAAGAAAAATTTTCTTTTCATTAAAGAAATCTTTTTAGTTTCTCTATCTCCTAAACTTTAACTACTTAACTTCATATTTTATTATGATAATTCAAATATTTATATTTTTAAGGAAATTTAAGAAAATTATCTTTTTATATGTCATTATTTTTTCCCATCTTATGTAAAATTTTTTTTATCTATCTTAAAGATATAATCGTAAAGTAGTTTTAAAAGTTACCTCTTAGGTCAATTTTTTTATTTAACTAGCTCAAAATGCTATTTCTATCATTTTTTTCCAATTATTTTAGACCTAAAAAGATCTTTGAGTCTCTTCTCCATTTAGAGCAACATCAATTAGAATAACTCATAGCCTACCTCTAATGTTTTAAAGAAGTTCTTAAAGAGATTAATTAAAAAGACTCTCGAGTTACTCGAGCAGCTCTCATCATGTCTCTTTAACTTGGATATTTCTACACATGGTCAAATGTATATTGAAATCCCTTTAAAAATCTTGAACATAGTTATTTATTTCAATAATAAGGAGTTCTCTTTAACTTTGTTCGGCATATTAGAAGGGAAGGCATCATTACCTCCAAGATCCCTAGATTGAGGACAAAAAATTATGCAAGATAACAAGGATTTTCTTTGGAGGGCTCCATCAGACTAATAAGGATACTAACCTCAAAATTAAAGCACTCCCTTAATTGCACTATTGAAAGAAAGTTTGGTAGCTATTAAAAAAATAGATTCTATTATAAACTAAATCCACTCTTCGAAAATAATCAAGGCACAATAAAATTCTTTAAAAAAATCATGAGGAACATGATTGCACAACTTCTAAATGAAGGACCCTTAAAGCCTTAATCGAGAGAATATTTAAAGAAGGTCACTTTTAGGGGTACAAGGTAAACTTTTCTCTATTAAATTCTATTTCTAATAAGCTTACAGAACCAAGTACTATCAACAAAATTAAGAAAGATAACCATACTCTTCTATTGGTATTAAAAGATAAAGAAAAGTCGCCTATTAGGATCTTTTATGTCATCACCAGATGGAGACAATAGTAGTTAAAAAACTCTAACTTAGTAACTCTATGATAAATAATAATTTCCAAGATGACAAGGTAATAAGAGCCATTAGTTCTTATATCATTTGGTCAAAAAGATATGTTGCATTTTAGTAACCTCTACAATAATGCTATAGTAGTCTTGAGAATAATTGCCAATATAAAAGTCTATCGAATACTTATTGACATTAATAATTTGATTTATATCCTTTTTATTAATATTTTTGATAAAATTAGTATTAATTAAAATCTTATCTTTTAAATTATAAGATTAGTAGTAGATTTTTTTAAAGAGTCACTAAAGCTAGAAAGAACCATCACATTATCACTTACAATAAAAAATTATTTTAGTTCAACCATGCATATGATTGATTTCATTATCATTATCACTCATTCTACCTCTAATGCTATATTTAGAAGGCTGATAATGAATGTATTTAAGATAGTCATCTTGACATCACACCTATGCATGAAATTCAATACTCCTTCATGGGTGATTCACATGTAAAGAACCTTCTATAGTTAAGGATATGCTACTTGAACATAATGAAAATGATTATTAAGTCATCCATTAAACTTCCTAAAAGAGAAATTGTTAATCTAACTTTTATTTGTTTCAAATTTCCTCTCGATCCATCTGAGTTGACTAAGATCGTAATTGCTTTTATTGATCAAGATGAAAAAGAAAAGGAGGCCACACTCAGGCTTTTGGTTGAGTACCTTGATGTTTTTATGTGAGAACTCTTATACATGTCATGAGTAGACCCCTCAAAAACTTAACACTCCTTTCATATAGATCTAGATGTTTTGATCATCCAATAAAAAAGGTATTTAGCATAAAAAAGATAATTAAAAAAGAAGTGTCAAACCGCCTTAATGTTGATTTCATTCGACGAGTCTAATACCCCAATTGGCTAGAAAATGTGGTATTCATAAAGAAAAGTAGCAGTAAATGGTGCATATGTGTGGACTACACCAATCATAATTATGTTCACCTAAAAGACTCATATCCCTTACCTTGAATTGATAATCTTATGGATTTGACCATCGGCTTCACTTGTTTTAATTTTTTAGACACAATCTCAGGATAACACTAGATTAAGATAGCTGAAGAAGACGAAGAGAAAACTATATTTATTTACAACTTTGAGACATTATATTACAAACTCATGTCCTTTAGGCTAAAGAATTTTGGAACAACTTATCAAATGATTTTTGACATTATCTTTTAAAATGAGAAAAATAAGAATCTTAAAGCTTATGTGGATGACCTTTAGGTGAAAAGCATTTTTTTCATGCATCTTTAGGAAAGTTTCTTGGTTATATGGTACCAAAGAAGAGAATCCAACCAAATCTCGATGAAGTAAGAGATATTTTAGATAAGACTTCTCCAAAGACTCTAAAGAACATTCAATGCCTCACTAGATGTTTCATAAAGCTTAACTATTTTATCACCAAGTCAAGAGAAAAAGCTTAACTATTCTTTAAACATTTATACAATAAGGCCAAACTAATATAAATAGAGGATTATAAAAATAATTTTTTAAAAAATCAAGACTTACCCATCCTACTCCCTTATTTTAAGTAGCTTGATACCTAGAGAGTCGTTATTCATTTACTTAGCTATCTCAAGCTTTGTATCAACTATGTGTTAATTTAAAAAGACAAAGGTATGTCACAACTCATCTATCATATTTCTCAAACTTTAAAGGATGTAGAAATAAGATATTCTCTTTTAAAAAAGATGGAATCAAACTCCTTATATCTACTCGATAACTACGATGATATTTCTAATTCCTCACGATTAAAGTCATCACAGACAAGCCTTTAAAAAGCATCTTTCAGTTGATAAAAAGTCTTAGAGAGATTGTAAAAATGGGCCATCGAGCTTAGCAATTTTGTGATTGATTTCATTCCTCAAGCATCCCTTAAATCTCAAGTGCTTGTTGATTGTTTGTTTAAAGGGATTTCCCTTAATGTAGAACTCAAGCCATCTTTAGACACTTGGAAGCTATCTGTAGATCAAGCCTCGAGATAAGATTAATGTGATATTAGCTTTATTCTATTAAGTCAAGAGGATGTTAAGCTAAAAGGAGACATCAGAATCAACTTTCTAGTCATGAATAACCCAGTTGAATATGAAGCTTTAATAGATAGATTGAAACTTGCTTTAGGTTTATGAGTTTAACACCTACTGGTTTTTAGTGACTTATAGTTGGTTGTTAGTCAACAACTTATTTGAAACTAAAGATCCACTCCTTAAAACATATAAGACATTAGCACAAACTTTTATGTAAAATTTTGATCAAACTAATTTCACCAAATCCCTTTTGAGTAAAATCAAAAGATAGACCTATTGCCCAAATAATGGGATTCCAATAATGGCTTCCCCTCTCTTGAAAAAGCAATTATTGAAAATGCAAAATAATAATCCTCAATTACTTGTTGGATAACTCCTTTAGAAGCTTAACTCAAGATGATAACTCTTTCTCATAAAAAATCGAACGTCATAAGAATAAAGAGAGAAGCCTAAAGATATATCTTAATCAAAGATCAACTCTACAAAAAGTTTTAGTTTGAGCCTTTACTTAAGTGTATTCATCAATCCAAATTCAAAGACATTGTAAAAGAAGTACATTTAAGAGAATGTTGTAACCACATCTCTAGCCACAACATAGATATGAAAATTATGAGACAAGGATTTTTTAAGCCTACCATACAAAAAGACATCACTTTGTTTGTTAGAAAATACAAAGGGTGTCAACTTTATGCTCCCTTCCTTAATAACTAGTAACCTCATTGAAAGCCATCAATATTTCATGGCCCTTCTTTGTATTAGACATTGACTTCTTGGGAGTTTTTCTTATAGCTAGAAAAGGAAGGAAGTTCCTCCTTATTGTAATTAATTACTTCTTAAAGAGGATTGAAGTTAAACTTCTTGTTGACCAAATAATGGCCAAAGTTCATAATTTTCTCTAGAGAGATAAATCCAATCAATTTAAAATACCATCAATTATAGTTAATAATAATGCTACAATATTCTAAATAGAGACACTCCAAAACTTCTATAAAATTATGACTTTCATTTAAAGAAATTCCTTTGTAGCCTATCCTTGAACAAATAGCTAAGCAGAATCAATGAACAAGAGCTTGCTAAAGGTTTTAAAGCCTCTCTTGGAAAGCAAGAAAGGGGCTTGGGTCAATTAGCTTCCTAGTGTGCTATAAGCATATAAGAACGCTTTTTCTACTACCATAGCAGAGTCTCATACTCTTAGATTTTTACTTTGAAGCTATGCTCCTAATAAAAATCAACCACTCTATCCTACGAGTCTAAATGTTAAGAGAATGTCAAGACATAGCCAATGTTGAACAAACAAATAACAAAACTAAAAAACTTGAACTAGATATTCTTAAAGATCAAGAACACTTAAAATAGCTCAATAAAAAGTGAAGCATAGAAAAGTACTTCAATAAGCACATCAAAAGATATCCTCTTAAGGTAAGGGACATTGTCTAAAAAAATATCATATTTCAAGTAACATGATGGGCATAATAAGTTAATCCCCAAATTTAGGAGTGGTTACATGTCATTAAAGAAATCATTAGAATAAATACTTTTTGTTACTTCAAATAAAAGATGATATTGAGCTCTTATAGAATTGGAGTTGGGAGCATCTGAAAAACATTTATCTTTAAAAGATAAAGGTCACCAAAAAGTATGAGTTAACACATTTTATTTACTCTCAATATAAGATCTCTATATTTATTCTCTTAATTGAAATGACTATGGATCACTCACAAAATTTAATAAATATTCTAACATCACTAAAAGCTTGATTAGTATAATCTTGACATCTTTTGTTGTCACCAAAATATCTATTAAGGGAGATGGCCTCTACCTCTTCTTTTTCTTATAATTTTTAGAACTAAGGAATGAAAGATAAGGTTTGGATTTCTTCTTATCCTTTATTGTTTTGTCACATGAAGGCTTAGAGAAGCATACTCTTATATCTTTTTCCTTCTCATGGTAGCTATGTTACATGATAAATTCAATACGTGCAACCTAAACCTCCTTTCTTTTTCTCTCTCTTTTGATAATTATCGTAGCACAAAAATCTCAAAAAGAGCTAGTTTTGCATCCTATCCTTTTATCATCATGATAAAAACTTAATCCTTACCATCATATGTCACTATCTCTAAAAATATTATTGTATCTTTAAATTCTTATAGGATTACAACATCAATGAAAACTTTTTGGGACAAATCAGACACATTTTTTCAGAAAGTTGACAACTCGATAACTCTTGGATAATTTCACTTTTCAAAAAGAGTACAAGCAACTCTTCATTGTAACACAAATGATGGTTGAAAAGTTAGGGAACCAAATGAATGAGTAGAAGCGTAAAAAAATCCATACAATACCTACTAGGTGCATTGTCGTCCACTTGCCAGATCATGTGAGAATAAAGGCACATGGGAGGAGTTAAGCCGATTTAACAGTATCTGCCAAACATGGCTATAAAATCCCCTTTCATCGACTAGAGAAAGGGAAACCTTCAAGAGGACCATGTGCCTTTACCCTTCAAAGCCTGTCATCCCAAATTGTTAGACTCATTATTACCCATCACTTTCAGGTTTCCTTGGACCTTCTCTTCCACTTTTTCATGCTTTCACTTCTATTAAACCCTTTTCCTTTTTTCTTATGGCTCTGATCTCCTTCTTCATCTATCTTGACCCCAATTTTGATCCCCCTTTTAAATTATAACTTATGCTTGTTATCGAAACACATGTGATGCCTGACTTGCCCCAGTTTGCACCAAACCTAATCAAAGTTGCTTCAACACTAAACCAAGCCAGACTTGCCTCAACCCATGTTGATAGCATCAGCCCATGCCAACCTATACAAATAAAAATCGATATTGCTAACCCACACTGCTCTTGTTAAATCAGTGAACCCATACTAACACGTTCCATCCTTATCGACTTGGTCAGCCCATGCCAACACATGCCACTCATGCCAACTCTTAAACCCACCAACCATGTTGACATGCGCTAACTCACATTGATCCATGTTGACACAATCCAACCCACTTTGACACAGTACAACCTTGGGTCAACCCCGTTGACTTGACTCAACTTAAGCTTTCCCAAGCTATCCCATGTCAGTTCATGCTTACTTGCATTGGTTTGCACTAGCTTGAGGTGACCCAAAATTGTAATGCACTTCTGCTTGCACCTTTTTGGGCCCAACCAAAGTGAACCACAACTGGTTTGAGCCTACCTATACTCGACCAACCCATCATTGCATTCGATCACAGTGTCTTAATGTCGATCATATCACATGCCCTTTGATGATATCGTTGAGACATCCTTTAATAGTACTATATACCCACAACTACTTCAATTAAAGCTTTTCAATTAGAATCTTAATGTATTGTGTCAATATGTCCTAAATTTTGCTTTAATTCTCTTCTGAACAAATTTGAATACTTCACTTAATTGAGCTTCCTCATCTTTGCACTAAGTTTTACTTAAATTCTATGAATACTTGTTTATATTAATATTTATATTGGTATGTGTTTTATACTTGGTTATTTTTTAGATTTATCTATTAAAATCTATAATCTCATTAGTATTTATATCATTGGTCATACATTCACTATACTGAGAGCTGAGAATTATGATGTCATGGATGACGATATAAACTATTAGTTGAGATAGTGAATAGTTTGGGCTTTGTTATGGTGTGGATTATTTTAGTACTAGAGGTTCCTAGTTTGCACTTTTTATTGATATTGTATGCCTTATATTAGTTTTTGAGAATAATTAGTGAACCTTTTTTGATCTCATATTCATTGTTTGAGTCTAAAATAGTTTTATTGCTATTTGCATTTTAGGTCTACATAAACTTATGATTATATTTATTTTTGGATAGCTTAAAGATAATTATGTTGATATTTTTTCATGATTAATGTTTAGATTTTGTCTCATTATTATACCCCTAGATAGGGTTTTTGTATCTTTACCTAATATGTTAATTACACATTACCTTTGAATTTATATTATATTTAATAGATGGTGAGGTGGGACCTTGATAAAAGAGTTTGATTATAGAATCAATATAACTAAAATAATCAATGTAGAGTTAAACTTCAAAGATGGTGATTCAATTTTATTCTATTTTAGTAAAATAGGACTAAAGGAAGTTGTGCAACTAAGACACCCTTTCTAACAATACCATGATAAGGCACTTTTATGCAAACTTTGACATATTAGAAGACTTTAGTATAGCTAAGTCATATATAAGTAAGACCCTAGTTGAGATCACAACAGAGGATCTCAAAGGTTCTTCAACATTCATGTTTTTTGTCCTACACTATGGTTGAACTATGAGAGTTGAGATTTTGACTAAATTGAGTTAAATAAGGTGATTTGCAATCTCACCAAAGGAAGGCACGTACAAAAGGTAAAGTTTCTCACACATAAAGCAAACTTGGTGTAACATTTTTTATGGGGTTAGAATATGTCAAAGGGAGGTGATATACATAATATCATAACTTAGTTGTCTCTTAAACTTATTATTATTTGAAAAAAGAGTCTTTTGATTTATTTGAGGTTATATTTAAATTAATGAACAAAATTCTTGTGGTAAAAAATCCAAATTACAAGAAGGTTAATATAAGTTATAGACATTTGACAACACCATTTGTTAGTTTAAAATATATTATAAGATTAGAGGAACTAGATTACATTCAAAATGTAATAAAATCTTTAGAGATAAAATAAGCATAATGTTTTGTAGAGTCAAATCAAAATTTGGGTATTGGAGCTTAAGATGTTAAAGAATAGCCAGCTATAGAAGTGTATCTAGGAATAAAGCCCTTAATTGATGCTGCTCATCATCCATAGCCACTCACATCCATTACTAAAGGTTCAAATGTCTATGCATCTTACTATATGTTGTTCTAATAAATTAATTGACTAGAATCTAATATGGATGCACAATTCAACAAGCTAAAAAATCATCTATATTATTAGAGAGTGCAATTTATATCAAACTCAACATTTTATCAAAATCAATTGTTGAAGGCAAACACAAAACTAATCTTAAGGGAGATTGAACAGCATTTTATTATAGTTAATGTAATAAATATTTTAGATAAATTATCTCTTGGTGACACTCTTGTTAATTCCATATTTATGTGTAAAATTTCTTTATATTTTACATCTATCTTTTCATTTGTTTATTATGTTTAGGTGTATACTAGTATTAAATATTTTCATATTAATATTTATACATTTGATTGATTAAAAAAATGGAGAAAAAATATATTACTAGAGCTTAGGTATTTAGGGAGAGATTTCAAGAGGAGTTTGTTAGAAATTAGAGAATAATTGTTAGAGCTCTATAACAATCTTGATGTTGAAAAATTGATTTGATGTTATATGATTTTGTCAGATGCAAAGAACTAAGGGAAGCTGATGAATAGTATTGCTTTTATTAAATTATAATGTTATACCTACACTTATTTATCTACTTTTGTTAGAGTATTACTATTTACAAGATTAGATTACTATTATCACATTTGAATAGTTTAATTTTTGTTTACATATTAGATTGTTGCTATCTTTATTTTAATAATTCAACCTTTATTTACATATTATCCAATATTAGCTTTATTGTTATATTTTTTTATCTAGCATTAATTTTTTAATCATCAAAGAGGATATTATTATACTCTTGAAGATAATAACCATAAAACTAAGTTATAATTTACTAAATAACATTTGTAAGTGTTGTGTAGTTGAAGTAAAATGATTAAAAAGGAGCAAGGTTCAAGTAAGTATATGGCTTGCATATTTATGGAGCATTGATCTCAGTTTTTTATGTAGTGATTATCCATTAGGATTCCATCTTCTTGCAATAAATCTAATTTATATTATTTATTTTATCATCTTTTGTTATATGATGTTATTAAGATTATATTACATCCTTACTTATGCATGTATTACTAAAATATATTTTTTAGTGATATTGTACTCTAGGCCAGCATCGCTTTGAATTTAATATCACTACATGCATGTTTTAAAGTCAATTTAACTCCTATGATAATGAAGTTATATTTAAAACATCTATATTACGTATAGTATAATGATCATATAATATAATGTTTCATATAATACTTATATCATCTACATTCTAGTTTAAAGTTTCAATTAAAGTTTGATGTCATCATAATATTGTATAAGTATGCTGGCTTTATCGTACAAATGTTATCGATTAAAAGTTCAAACTTGAGTATATATCAGTCTTATATAAGTGTTGTCTGATTCTCTAAGAGTTGGAGTTTTTTTTTGTCATGTGAGTATGAAGCTTTGTTTATCTTAGTATCCATCTTATTTTCTCTTAGGATCCATTATATGTATAAGCATAGAATTGTTCATACATGTACAATTACTATATCATACCGATTTGACCTTATAATGTTTCCATTAGACTAATTGTATGCTAAATAGTCCTTATAAAATTACCAAGTTGTATTTACAACTTATATAACATATAATTCAAAGTAAAGTATCATAGTTATACATTTTTGACAAACTCACATATAATATTAATTACTTAGAATAAAAATACATATATTATGCCATATAAATATAGTATTTATATTTTCTGAGTACATGAACTAATATAATAAATGTCCTTTAATGTATGAAAATATTTATACAATGATCTTGTATGATTTATTATTAGTGATAAAACTTAGTACAATAATATTTTTATAATTATAATATAATTATTATGCTTTATTGTATAAGTACTATAATTATCTAATAAGACTAAAATTTTGAAATATTTATTGTATACAAAAATGATTTGTGTTTCATTCTTATATGATGACTTATTTTATAACACTTGGAATAAAGTCTAGTAAGTACTTATCGTACCACTATGTAGGTTTATCATATATGTATGATTATCTCTTTAAGTTTTGATTAATTAATTAACACATGATCATACAAGTACTTGTTCTTATATAATCACATAATATAATTTCTTGAGAACTTGACTCTTAGTGAAAACAAATAACATATGATAGTGATCTACCATCAAACATGTATATTCTATTTAAATTAATCAGATGAATTGTGTTGTACTCATAATATTTATAAGATCTTATGCACTACAATAAAAATTAGCATCATATCATATAAGAAACCTTCATTAGCACTAATTATATTAGTGGATCATCAAGATAATTCTGGTTTAATTCTTATCATTCTAATAGTATGTTCTTGATGTACTATTATAATGCATTATCATAATGTATAATAGTTATCTACAGATCCTTGAAAATTTCATCATAGTTATTGAAAGTTCTTCATATAAATAGAGAAGAAAGTCATGTGAAAATTAATGATGTTCAAATTGCCAAATCATCTAGTCATGAGTTAAAAGCAAGATCTCTCATAGAGGTTACACAAATTAGAAAAATCATAACCTTCATAATACTTCATGTTTAATTTAATCTTCAACATTGCATTATATTTTAATCCTACTTAGAAACATCCTTTACATCATTGCATTTTAATGTCATATATATTTTTACAAAGTGTATGATTTAAAGTTATGTAAGTTGTGTTGAGTAATCAACTACAAATTTTGCTAAGCTATTGTAATTGTTATTTGTATAAAGTAGTCCCCATACTTGGCTATAACAAAAGGGAGTAACTTTGTATGATTGGCACCTATTGACTATTACAAAAGGTTGTAGATAATTTAATAAAGGCTTTTTTAGGTTGATTAAAGTGAATGAAGATAAAATTATTATTGAATTACTTAAAAAATATTATGCCTTTTGCTTAGCGACTTGTTATGCTTTATTTATTTTATAATCACACAAATAGATTAAAATATTAATAATTTTTTTAAGTGGAATTTAAGGTAGCTTGAAATCAACTATTATATAGCCTTATAAGAGATTTTATTTTAGTTAAGATCCTCTGATAAATGAAAAATTTAAATAAAATTCTATAACTATATTTGAAATCAAGAAGTATTGACACATACACATATAAGAATAATTCATTCCTCCTCTTATGTTTATTATGTCATTATTTTCAATACATTGGTGTTTAAGGAAAGACATAAAATGATCAATCCACTCTTTTTCTTAGAGGACATAGATAACACTTCTCTTCTTCTCTTCTTTTTATATTCTTACTATTAAAGCCAACACCAAGCTCTTCTTTCTCCTCTCTCCTTTTAAATAACTTCTTTCTTAATCTAAATCATTTATTAACCCTAACTAAAACATCTTCTATCTCTCTCTCTCTCTCTCTATCTCTTTCTCTTCCTTTATTCTCTTGATTTTACCTTGATCAAGATGCTCTTCTTTTATATCTAATCATGATAACTTCTTTTCTCCAAAGTTTTTTTAATGTTTTGCATCAAACTTGAGAGCATACATGGATTAAAAAATGCTTATTTACATTCCATCAACTAGTAATACTTGCTTACAAATTAGATTAACATTTTGTTATTTATTCTCATCATCTTAATTGTTGTCATCATACTACTAAGATAGAACCAAGATAACATGGAAATTAAGAATAAAATTGATATATTCCAAATATTGTTAATGTTACAACTAATGGACTAGTAAAATTAGGTGTTACATTGGTCGATTTAGTGGAGCAAATTATGAAATTGCCAATTTTGATAAAAATAAATGATCTATTATCTCCCTTTGAGAATCCTTTTGAGGACAAAAACGATATGTTCAAGAAGAATAAATTAGATAAGTGAACTCTGAGAAATAATGGAAAAGCCATTTGAAAGTTCATAAAAAAATTAAAATTGAAGCAACAATATTATATAATCAATCATCTTAACTTTTTAAATTGGTTAACTTAAATGAATGATTTTTTTAGTAGTATAAATTTGATGATTATTAAAGAGTACATTTTATAAAAAATAAAATTATTTAGTCATACAAAAATTTTATTGACCAATATTTTAGCTAAAAATGATAAATAATATAGAAGAATTCTTACTTGATAAGAAGTTAAAAAAATATATTAACTCTCAAGTACTATCTTAAATATCATGATAAAATGTTATATACATAACTACATATTTTTAATATAGGAAAACTTTATTATTTTGGAATAACTTAATACTTTTGGGATATAATAACAATGAAATATTTTTTTTCATATTGATTAAAAATTAGTTAGTAGATTTATTATAGATCAAGAAAGTAGTAGTAATATATAACCTTAAGATGTTTTGAGATATTAGAGGCAAGTAACTTAGTATGAATGATAAATTGAAATAAGAAGACACAGTAGGATTGATAAATTTAAATATTTTGGGTCAATCGTTGGAGCATCCATGATTATTACTAAACCTAGGTTGTCATCCTCTTAATCTAGTTCTCTATGTATTTGGGACACTATTGATAGTAATCCTTATGAAAATTGTTTGTCATAGACATTATAAACCTAGATATAAAAGATACTAATATAAGCTATCAATGTTTTAGATTTTGTAAGGTATCTCCCTTACATGAAAAGTTAAATATTTTTATTTCAATACTCTTTGCTTTGGAGTTTGCTCCTTTGAATGGGTCATGTAAATACTTAAATATAGTAAGCCATATGCGCTTTGTTGTCATTAAATGAATTTTACAGTGAAGAGATCTTAGAAATTTATGTTTACGTTGCATGAAATGAAAAATAGATATAATGTTTTTCCTTTTTTATAGTCACATGCAAAACATATTTTTTTAGAAAAAGATTATATCGTCATACAGAAAAGTTCTTACTAATTATTTAAAATAAACTAATTTATTCAACAAGACAATACATGGAATACAAACATAACACATGTTCATTGTTAAGATAATGTAATGAAAGTCTATCTTTTGACAACATACTTGTTTATAAAAGCAAATAAAATGTCTAATGCTTGACTTAATAGATTTTTATGTCAAAAACATGAAGTTAAACAATGTGAATAGCATTTGTCTTTAGAATTACCATCACACATTGGATTCACATCACATTTGCTTTTGTTTTTATGAGTTTTGAATATTTCAACATTCATAAAAGGTTAGTAACATCCTTCACCTCCTTTGTAGATTTTTTTTGTGATATTACATCTTTTAAGTTCAAACACAATGTGATTTGTGACTCAAAATATATTTTTATAATTTAAAATAAAATAGTATTATATATATTTTTTAAAATTAAAAAAAAATAATGATATTTCTTATGAGTGAAGAGTTTGATAGATTCTTGAATAAGGTGAAAAGCTGAATATCCTTATTCAATTTAGTTTAATCTATTTATATTTAGTAAGACAATTTAAGATCATTTTGAAATTTGATTATTGTACATTGGGTTTTTTTGTCTTTTGTAATTTTTTATAATTTGATAAATTTTACACACAAAACTTATACACACAAATGTAACTTGGCCTATGTTGAGAACATCACCTTTAATAAAGCAAAAATTTATAATAAATTTTTTATTTATTTTTATGCTTAGTGAATTAGTATGTGATTTTTGTATAGGTTAAAAAATGAATTTAATTAATTATAATGATCTACTTAGTAAGTAATGTATAATATGATCATTTTGTAGATAAAAATTATATGCACAAACAAAATTTTTGTTTTTGTTGAGAACAAAATCTTTTAATAAATAAAATTTATAATAAAATTTTTGTATTTATTTGTGTTTGGTAAACTAGTATGTGATTTTTTATGTGACAAAAAATGAATTTAATTACTTATAATGGTCTACTTAGTAAGCAATATATAATATGATTAATTTTGTAGACAAAAATTGTATACACAAACAAAATTTTGCATGTGTTGAGAACAAAACCTTTTAATAAAGCAGATTTTATAATAAATTTTTATATTTATTTTTATGTTTAGTAAATTAGCATGTGATTTCTTAAATGAAAAAAACAATTGATTTAATTAAGTTAAAGATCAAGATCAACTTAAACTATTAATATGTTTTTTTAGCACTAGATTTCTACTTTAAATTTTTATGATTCTTTTAACTTTGAAAGTTAACAGTCAAATGCAACAAAAACTCAGCTCTCAGCCTCGATTCACCTCGGCGATCAAAATCGTACAAATGATCGTGGCACGTACAACAACAAGCAAGCAGTGACACAACATTTCACACTTCAGTCATTGTACCTCCACCTGTTAAACTCACTTCTCTAGCGAACCAGAAGGCGGCCCACCAACTTCTCTCCCTCTTTGCCTCGCTCACTTTTTACTGATCTCGAACTGCCTTTGTTCCAATTCCAGAGAACCACTCAGATCCAGATCCAAAACCCTAATCCTGAGTTCAGTCCCTCATTCGGAACGAATGGAGGAAGCATTGGAGATGGCGCGTGCAAAGGATACGAAGGAGCGTCTGGCGGCAGTTGAGCGGCTTCACCAGTTACTTGAGTCCACGCGGAGGGGCCTCTCCGCTGGCGAGGCCACTGCGCTCGTGGACTGCTGCATGGATCTTCTCAGGGACAATAACTTCCGTGTGGCGCAGGGCGCGTTGCAGGCACTGTCCTCCGCTGCTGTTCTTGCAGGTGAACACCTCAAGCTCCACTTCAATGCCCTTGTCCCCGCCGTGGTAGAGCGCCTTGGCGATGGGAAGCAGCCCGTTCGCGATGCTGCCCGCCAGCTCCTCGTCACTCTCATGGAGGTTAGGTTATCGGCTTGGAGTTCTCGTGAATTAGTTTCTTCCTGGGCTTGCTTCCATCACTGAATTGTATCAGTTTTTGAGGCTTTCGTGGTTTTGGAGGAAGTGAACTGTTGAAGGGTCACTTTTCTGGTCATTGTTTGCACCTTTTTTAGCTTCACTAAATGGTGGGAATTCTCGAAAGAGAGGAAACCTTGCATGCTAGCTCTATACGTTGGACCTTGTATTTTACCATGTCAACATTCCGTTATAATCAGATGACAGGGAAGAAAAATATGGCTTTTGTATTTTGATAACAGTGCGATTGTTGAATCTTGTTATGAATACTGATTCTGTAGCTTCTCTGTCACTCAGGCTGTTGTAATTGGATGGAAGAAGGAGTTTTGGAGTATTAATGAATTAAGATAGCTTTTACTGTGCCTATGTATATATTACTAGGTCAAAAGAATTTCCATTGTCTGCTTCACCTCAAATTAGAAATTGATTGGAAAACCATATATTAATTTATTTACTGCATTCACTTCTAACACAGCGACACTCTTAGAAAATGCTCAAGGGGTTTTTTTTTTTTTTTAATTAACTATATATACGAGCAAAGGGGTTGTTTATTTGTATGAGAAGTGTATTGGAGTGATCGAAGAGCTTCCCATTGAAGTTCATTTGCATTAAAGGTTCAGTTATGTCCATAACTTTTGACTAGGATAAAGATGCTTATAATATGTCTTTCAGCTAAGGGATTATGCCCAAAATATGATTCTCTGAAGTTGGACTTATGAGTTAAACTTGAGTTAACACTAGCTCATGTAGCACCAGTTATGAATTGATGATTTCCACACCTGATGGATTATGGTTCTAAGTTTAGGCTGCAGCAAGGCTTTTTTGATGGTATTAATTGACTTTCGGGAGTTCAATTCAAAGCCAACAAGTTGTTTTGGATGTGCCATGTGTTTTGTAGTACTGAATAGAATGGGGATGGCGTGTTAAGGCTTGAGTTCATTCCAAGGTGCCATCCGGCACATGCTCAAAAATAATCTGTGTTCCATTTTTTTAAATGAACCCAAAAGATTTGACACTCACAATTGCATATTTATTTAATAGAATGAGAATGATAATTTTTATAAAACGAATGTTTGATTTAAGTTCTTATAAAGCTCATTAAATAAAATGAACAAAACGTCTGAAGCTGAGACTCCATTCTAGCAAATTGGGAAATTAACACTGTTGTCAGAACTAAGCTAAGGTTGGAAATCATAAGAAATGTACAATTTTTTTTCTAATTATGAAACTCAGGTGGGTTTTCTTAGAAATGTTTATAAACTGTGTTTGGGTCAATGTGGTTTTTAATAAAGTTTTTGGGGAACCACCACAAACTCTTAATTGCGAGTATTTTTTTTGAAATTCAGGTATTCTCAGTCTTTCATGAGCTTATGCGTTTTTTGCTTTAATATTTTTGTATGTATGTTTTTTAGTTCATGTTTTAAACTGTTCACTGCTCATTGTTGCTGATCATTATATGATATATGTTTGAGCAATTTATTATTTTTTCCCTGAATGTTTTTGTGTAGAATTATTTTTTACCTTCCCTTTTTGTTATGGTGCTTTAAATGCCAGCTGTTTGGACTTACTTTCTAATGATTTAATTGTTCTATGTCGATAGGTCTCCTCACCGACAATTATTGTTGAAAGGGCTGGGACTTATGCTTGGACTCACAAAAGCTGGCGGGTACGGGAAGAGTTTGCACGCACAGTTGCCACTGCTGTTGGCCTCTTTGCTTCGACGGAACTTACATTACAACGAGTTTTACTTTCTCCAGTAAGTATGTGTTTTACTTTCTTTGTGTGCCTGCTCATGCCTGTGTTGATTCATATATTGGTTGTTTTTTTTAATTTTTCCATGTTCTGTGAAGTCATGAAATCGTTTAAATTATTCACCTAAATTTGAAATAGCTAACGGAAATAGTTTGAAAGTGCCTAACTGATAATTTTGTTTCTTGAAATCTCCAAGGTGTTGCTGTCAACTTGATTGAATTCTTGATTTTTTTCATTTGGCAGGTTCTACAGTTGCTTAATGACCCAAATAACAGTGTTCGAGAAGTTGCTACTTCATGCATTGAGGTGAGCGGAATGCAATTGTAGGGCTAGTTGCCTAGCATTGATGCTTAATTTTGCAATGTCATTTAGCTGAATATTTAATGAACTACATTTCTTATTTTCCTCCCCATATATATATATATTTGACATGATGGCTTTCTATTGGTCAAAGTAGTCTTTTCTTGTTTTTCAGTTTTGTAAAACTATTCTTGCTCACATGGAAGTGTAGTGTGGCTTGAAAAAGGTTACAGTTGTGCTCTGCATTAATAAACTGATTAAGTTGGGTATATTTGAACTGAAGAAAATATACCGAACAATTAAAATACTGTGAGAAGCTTTGGTTGTTTCAATCCTGCCAATTCTGAATTGTTAGTTCTTTTCTTCTATAATTCTTTAAGAATCAAACTTTATTATTTTTTTTATTTGGTCACTCGGTTGTCCCAGTTAATATTGAGATTGTTTTTTGAAAATAAGACTGACCGTTTTATTTCAGCAAGTTAAATGAATTTTATGTTCTTGATTGCAACTTCAGTTAATTCTGGAAGAGAACAGCTTCTAGGAATTTGGCAACTTTGGGAAGTTATTGTAATAATGCCTTGCTTAGCTGATAGGTTTATCTAAATGTTCAGCTCTTGCCTAAGGTAATCTGATTAATCAATTTGTTAAGCAACACAAGCTGTCTGAAAGTGTTCGAATTGTTTGTTGAATATGAAATCTTATGTGTAAGCTAAATGTTGAATTCTATGTAAAGTTTGGCACCTCTATTGAAGTAAAACTTTAATCACAGCCTATATGCAATTGAAAACCTGGTTTAACCTATTTAAGCTATGAACTTCAGTGCTGTGAAGTATCATGGCAACAATAATGACAATGCAATTCTTCACATGTATGACATGATAGAATAGTTAAACAGTTTACAGAAAATAATTGCTGATGGGATAACTCTCCTAAGCACAAGCTGAGGCATACATCATAAGGCTTCAATTTATAATGAATTCAATATTCATGTCTGACATTTTCCTTCCTTTTATCCTCATCTCGGTAAAAAGTGCACTTTAATCCCTTCGTATGTGAAGCATCCTTGTTCATTAGTATTCCATATAGGACACGTTCTAAAGGGTTTTCATTTGTTCTTTATGTATGAGTTTTTTCTACCTCTAAATTATGCATTATTTGCTTTAAATAAGTTGGAAAAGAAATGTTAAATGTGAAGTTGAAATGGACAGCTAATTAAATATGTTTGATTTGTGATCGAAGTGGATTCAATTGGTGTTGACTGTTCAAATTTTGAGCAGTTAAATGGTGATCCATATCCCTAACTTGTATCCTTTTAAGAGACAAACTCTACATTGACAGGGATCAAGGAAAGCAAGTTGAATGCAAAAAATTTGCTAGAACTTCTAAAGTTTTTGCATGATTGGAAGATTCAAGGTTTGCAAATTTTCAATGTGTACTACTGGATAAATGCTCATATAAGGAGTTAAATTGATAGATACATCTATGACCTTTTTTCAAGATTATCAAAGTTTCATGTCAGATGGGCTTCAGTTTCCTTACTTTTATCTATTTTTTCCATTTTGTAGTCGTATAAGGTCTCTAATTTTGAACCTTTTCTCCATTTTGTTGGTCATGCATATCCTAATCTATCTTTTGAGCTTTCTTCAATTGTTTTTCCGCTTCTTGGTGAACATTGTAGATCCTCTTAATGATTCATTGGGCACAATCCATTCTTATATGGTGTTTCTTTGAAGAAACACTCCATCTCAACTAGACTTTAAGAAAAGTATCCTAAGCATGGATTGAATGAGCTGTTCTTAGTGGATCTACATACTATTTGGTTGTAGGCAATTTGGAGATATAACAAATTGTTATCCCACATATTTGGTCAATGAGCTTGATTTTCTTGTAGTAGTTGTACTATGGTTATATTTGATGTACCTTTCTATTTGAAATGATTGAGAATAGAAGCCCAAATTATAACTATATTATAGTGAAGATCAATTTAGCTTCCTGTCATATATCAGTGTGCTAGCAAGGCATTTGGATTGCCATCTTAGAACTTTTCCACTACAATCAAAATGTAATCATCCCATGCAAAATTTTACCAATCAAATCTCAATTGTTGATCCATATTTCGGCCATGTGGCAGCCATGAATGACTTGAAATCAATAGCTTGAGACTAGTCTTTGGAAGTTAGACACTCACGCCAACTTCTAGAGGCTAGATGATCGAGGTTAGTTCCCTGACTCCTGTTGGTGAAAAGACAATTCTATAGGCATATGTGTGGAGATCATATGACCATCTTCCATTGAACAGCATGGATCAGCTTTCTTTAGATGAATACTAGATATATGAAATTCAAATTATCACTTCAAGATATGGTAGATTTAATGGTTATGACTAATTCAATAATATTATTAATAATTAGTTCCTTATGCTGAATGCTATAATTAATTTAACCACGTTATTAATAATCTAGTTTCTTTCTTATGGTTATAATTGATTTAGTCATGTCAGCATAGGACATATGTCATCTCCAAATAATTGGATTGTTATAATTGAATAACAATTGTACCTTCTTATGTATAGAAGTGAGTTAGCTTATGTTATCAACTTCAACTATTAAGAGATCCAAAAGGTTCAATTCTAGGACAAAATGAGTTATTACTAATCTACTCTAGTCTAATCCACTATGTGGAGTGCTCCTTTCTTTCTTACTCTCATCATATTTTTTTTTTCTCAAAAGAGATCTTGTATCTTCTTCCTTGGCTATTCTCAACCTTTGAGGATCCAAAGCTTCCTTTCTTTCTCTCATATTTGCCATCATTTTTCAAGCTCTTAATAAAAGCAAGTTTCTACTATATTTCTATGTATCTATTGGTGTCCAAGCATTTTCCTTTTTGATACAAACTTAATGATATTTGAACTTCCAATGTAAATTGTTAAGGAGTTTTGCATGCCTTAATTGGTTCAATAAGTCATCAATCTTAGGTATTAGATACTTGTTCTTCATAATATTTTTAAGGCTCAATAGTTAATGCACATTGTCCATCCATCATCTTTCTTTGGCATCAATACAAATGGTGACTTAGATGAAGAGTTACTAGGCTTGATTACTCAATGCTTTAAGAACTCTATGAGTTGCCTTTTGTTCTCCTCGCTTTGCATTATCAAATTTTTGAGAAGTACTAAACTTGGTAAAGGAGAACCATATAGCATCTATAAATTTCATGCTCTATGACATGTTTAGGAGGTAGTCTACGAACTTCTTTGATGGTAAAGGGTGCATCTTAAATTGTTGCTTCAACCCCTAATATGAAACTTCTAGATGACTTGCATCTTCTTTGGGAGAACGATTTTGTAATAATATTTATTTTTGGTAGGAATTAACCATATGTTTTTTCCTTTCTTATTACTATTGACTCTATCTTGGTAGTCATAGGGTTATTTCTAATGGTGTGTCATTGTCCCTTTTTTGAAATTGTATAGTTGTGGTCTCTTGTAATAGGTGGCTTCTATGCCATAGAGATAAGGACTCCCAAGCATCTCTTGACAAGTGGCACCACCTCGTATTGCATCTTGTAAATATAATGTTTGGTGATGGCAAGGCGGAATTGATAGTGCTTCTCAATTGTTGCTCTTGCATTATTTTAGATCCACCTCAAGGATGTGATTGATGCAAAGCTGTTTCCAACCCAAGTTTGCTCACCAAGCTTGTTTGCAATCAAGTTCTTGTTATTGGTGTCAACTATTGCCATGATCAACTTTTTTTTGACCTACATACCAAGTATAAACAATGCCTCCCATAGGTTTGGGCTATTTGATTTCAACTCTTTGCTGCCTGACATTATCATCTATAGCTTTTAACCCATCATACACTACATATTTGATTGTGAGGTTGGTCTTCTCTTGGCATCCTTCTTGGAGCATTCTTGGATGTAAATCCCAATGTTTGTATTTGATGTACCCCTTTTTCTTACAAATCTTACATCTAATCGTAGTTCTTTTAGTGGAAGAAGTGGTGATTCTATAGGTCCTTTGGTTTATCTTGATTTTCTGGTATGTAACTAGTTAGCTGCCCTCTTTTCTTGATTGTTGTAGCAAATGAACTTGTTTTAATAAATGAGATTAGAAAATCGTTGAGCTGGTTAGCTAGATGTACATGGAAGTCAAAAAAGTATTTTCATAGCATGAATGTCATTGAGGTCCCCTCGAAGTATTACTTCCTATCTTGGATATTTTGTGGCATAATCTTGGACCTTTTGCCATTGATGTTGCCTTAGATTATGTTACCATCTCTCACATTCTTATTCATACCCAATGGGTAAAATTTTTGTCACGAGATTTTTGGAATTACTTTGATGTCATCCTTCTATAACTCTTGAATGCAATAATAAGATCAGTTGTGCTAGTTCATGATGGTTCCTTCATTGTTAGCTTGTTCGTTTGGTTTCTTACTAGATAGTCCTCTTATCTTGATTGTTGTATTTAGTGAACTTGCTTGCCAAATTGATGTGATAAGAAACACAGTGAATTTGTTAGTCAGATGCATATTCAGGATGGAAAGATATTTTCTCAATATGAATTTGATATACAAATTTTGTGGTGTAATTTTGGATCGTTTTCCCTTGTTGTGGCCTTAGACTGTGCCACGATATCTTAAGTTTTTTTCATACTCCATAAGGTACATAAGGTAAAATTTTTTTGCAAGAGTTTCTCCACACACATCAGAAATGAGGTTCAAATATTAAAATCTAATTGGTATCCTTAATCCCTAACCCTTTTAAGAGATGTTAACCTCATAAAAGGGTTAAAGAGGGAAAGCTGAATGCTAAAATTTGTTTAAACTCTAAAGGCTTTTGCAGGATTTGAAGATCAAAGGTTTGTAGTTCCTTGCATATCTAATTCACATAAAAATTCTATTTTGTTACAATGAAATGCTTGATTAGATTTTCAACTTCGCTTTCATAGCAAGTAATACGGAGATTATGAAGAAACGAAATGAGAAATAGAACAGTACGAGAAAAGACTAAATTACTCGAAGGAAAATGAAAAGTGGCTATAAATCCTAATTGAGATTGTTGTTTTACAACTTAGGAGAACCAAAGAGCAAATTCCTTCTATCCCTTGTAGAATCCTTATTATCATGGAGTCCCCAAAGGATTTATCTCAACAATTAAATTACTGGGTAAGGGCAATATCAGGGATGAATTTGGAGAGGAAATTCAAATTCAAATATTGGATAAAAAACTTAAAAAAGATCATTCTAATTGATTCTTAACATTTTTGGGGATTTGGATTCATCAGATCTACAATTGTGAGGGCTTGAATGAAGGATGGCAGTGTTTTGATTGAAGTTGGCTGAATATGGAATCTGAACAGCTGTCTGTTATGAAATTAAATGATCTGATTAATTGATTAGACGACTCGACTGAGTTTGCTCTTTTAGTGTTAAAAAATCCTCTTTCGCTGGACAATCTTATCAACCCATCAATGGTGGTCTACTCCATCATTGGATGATCAAATGGATTGCTCCTCTCCAGCTGGGAAACTGTGCCCTTTGTCAGACAGTTCGTTTGTCTTTTTGGACAGATTGGACATATTGATTTGTTGACAATTTTTTTTCTTCAATTGTTCTTCCTAAGTTTTGTCATACTTCTTCATGGTTCTGTTAATTGATGTTTATGGGAGTTCAAAGCGTTGCAATGCATCCCTAACTGATCCCTTGATCAAATGGTGTCCTAGTCCTACACTTAACCAGTTGAAAATAAATTTTTTGTTCTATGCTGCACAATAGCTTTTTGAATTTGTTTGTCCAACCTTGATATAATACTATCATTATTTCATAGTTGTCATGAGGTTTACCATTTTTTTCCTAGTTTTATGTGAAATATCAGAGAAAGGAAGATTCTGTCTTTCAGGTGGTGGTTACTGCACAAATGTTTGCCTATTTTTGGTCATAGAAATATAATAGATGGATTTGATTCCTAATTGTGTCAATGACTCGCTATGGAGTAATCAGTAAATTTTTTATATCCCTTTGCCTTTAAGGTAGTGCCTTCCATTCTAATACTAATCACTAGAAGCAATTTAGAAAAGCAGTTATAATGGTCTAGCTTTTTTTCAGTCTCTTTGGAGTGCCCTAAAAATTCATTTCATTATTTCCCTTTGGCTTTAAAGGTGTGTGTTCCAGTCTAACATGAGTTGCTAGAATTAAGCAATTCAAAGCAGCTGTTCTAGTTATCTAGCTGTTTTTTCTGTCTCCGTGGATTGCCCTAAAAAAAAAACCTTTCATTATTCCAAGGAATGTATATCTGCTGATGCCTTGATTCAAATTTTGTAAGATTGTTCTTTGTTGGTTTCTATAAGCTTGTATTTCCTTATGACCTTGCATCATTTGAACTATCAAGAATGGTTATCAGCTCTGGTTCTCATTTGCGGACTTTTTTTGTTGAATTATTGATGTAAAGAGAAAGGACTAAAAAAACTATTATGAAATTTTTTACTCATAAAATTGTAACTATCTTCTTTAGTTCTTTAGTAGGTGAAAAACAGGTGAACATGGTTTTGTTGTTTCCTAAGAATAGCCTTATATACAAGCAGAGGCTATTTCTCTGACTAATCAATCTATCAAATCACATATTTGCACATAAGATGACGTTGGGACAAAGTTTGAGTCAATTGTACGAAGCTATTGATAATTGCATTGGCATGTGCATGTTTGATAGATTGACATGGAATGTTGTGAGCGTGAATGTGAAAGACTGTTCCCTCCATCCTTTTTTTTGGAAGAAATGTGAGAAATTTTCCAATGTTTGAAACTCGAATCTCCTTTTTGGAGGGCAAGCTCAATGCAATATTAGCTACAGCTCATTGGTCCCTCTCCTTCCATCTTGTTATCTAGATTATATGAGTTCCATATTTCCTGCCATGCAGGAGATGTACACTCAGGTTGGACCTCAGTTTCTTGAAGAATTGCATCGCCACCAACTTCCATCTTTCATGGTAATGTTTCTATTATTATGTGTAATCGTTTGATCTGAGGCAACATCTTTCTGATAATCTGGATGCCATTGTAGTAATATTCATGTACATTTACCTCAATAATGGGATACAACTATAAATATTTACGTTAATTTTTTTTTTTGTTTTTTAGGTGAAAGATATTAATTTGAGATTGTCAAGAATCGAACCAAAAGTTCATCCACCTGATGGAGTTGGATCCCAGTTTATCTCCATAGAAGTCAAATCCTCCAATCCTAGCCATAAAAAAGGAAGTCCCAGAATGGCTAAGAATGCTTGTAGGGAAGTCTCTCTTTTTGGAGGTTGGTGCTGGTATTTTCCTTTAGTTGTTTTAATCTGTCTTTTACTTTTCTACTCTTTTTTTTTATTCAGTCTTTTTCTTTTCTACTCTTTTGGTTAAATAAAATTTTATTGCTACCTCGAGAAGGCCATTTATTGCTTATAGTGGTTCATGGAGTAAGTTGTGGAAAGGTGGCGTATGCCCTTGTATTTTGTTTTATTCATGAAGACAACAAGAGCCCAAGGTTCATGGAAAGAAAAAGCACACTTCAATTATATATTCTTTTATTCATTTATTTGTTGTTTTCAGTCATTAGATGAGTAGTTATTATTGATTCGTTGAAATCATTCACGTGAGTTTTGATAGCAAGATTTTTCTCTAACCCAGTCTGCCTTTTGTAAAATTCTGCAAATTGCAACATTCTTTCCTGTTGGATTAAGTCTCCCTTATTTTGTTATTATGGAGGCAATTGTGATTAGAAGGATGAATTTGGATGTTCCTTGTCAAACTTTCCTTCTTTTCTCTGTGGTAATTGAGTGCAGTGCTTTCCTTCACTACTGTAGTGTTTAACTGCAATATTATGCATATTTGAAAAGTCAAGGTGCAGAGTTTCAGTGTCTTAGTGGCAATTTCTTTGAATGTTTGAATGATTTTTTTAGGTTTCTGGAACATCACAATTTTTTATTAGTACTTAGTTTTGGACTTGGGATACGAAATATTAGTTTTGATTGAGTCATAAACTTATAAATTTGAATGTGAGCGTGTTAATTTGTATATTTTTTGATAATATAAAAAGAAAAATTAAAAATAGAGAAATGCCTTGTTTTTAGCATTTTTTATATGTTAAAGGCTTTTGAGAAATTTTTCTTAGAAATTATTATCTTTGTAGGGTGTGATTTTTTTTTCCGTAGCACATTGGCCAACTAAAAATTAATGTCATTTTGCTCTCCACTACTCACAGCAAAAGAAAATTTGTTCAATACTGTGTTTTAAACTCTTTCACCATTTTTATATCTTATAATGATATGAACTGCGTCTCTTTACCACCTCCAATTTTCTTTTTTAATATGTATAGCTATCTCTTACCGTTGACCACCCAAGAAAGGATTAAGCATAATATAATTTTATCTTAGTTGTTTCCATTGTTTTGTTCTCCATTTTCTTGACCTGGTTAAAATGCAATGCTATTCTCTCTGGTTGTAATATTTACAGCTAGTAATATTATTATATGTTGTGTGTAACCATTTAACTGTCAAGTGTATGGCTATTATGCAATGTATATTTTATGCCTTATTTTATTTAAATTTTGTTTAATATTTTCAGGTATTTTGTGAAACCATTTGGATAACTTTTGCTATTCTATCATTAGCACTTTGGCTAGCAGCACGCTTTTTTTTTTTTTTCTTATGAAGCCTTTGTGAGGCAGCTACAATAATGTTTCAAATTTGGTCGACTGGGAACCAACAATGCAGTAGTAATCCTAAGAAGCTCTTCTGCACTTTTAATTTAGGGCTAATTGACCATTGGCCTATTTTAATCAATCGGTTAGTTATAGTTTGAGTGTATAATCTACTTGAATTTAGGTTTAATTGCATATAGGTCCCTTTGTGTTTGTCTAGTAGTTTGCATATTTAGAAATAGCTAGGCAGGTCTTTATAAACTTATAAATTTACTAACTAGGTTCTTAAATATTTTTTTCGTTAAATTTTCTATAATTTATATGGAAATAGGTCCTGGAAGCATTGTTTGGGATAATAAAAATGGTTAAAACCTTTGTCGTTGCATTTGTGAAATAATAGGTACCTATGTAATTATTGTTTAAACTCAAGGAATTATTTAATGAGACAAATATAAGGGACCTGTTTGTAATTAATCTTATAATTTTTTTATCAAAATCCAATTAATAAACCTTCTAGTTATAATTTAAATGACATTTATTTTTAGTAATTGTAATATATTTTTTTTTTTTTGCTTTGTAAACTTTAAATTAAATCAAAATATTATTTGTTACCAAAATTAAAGACTGAATAATTGAACCTGTTGAAACTATTGAAAACTTGAGAACTTGAAGAGCTCAAATGAAATTGAATCTTAAGCCTTGGTCAATGCCCCTTCTTGTGGAAGTTCAGTTGTGTTTTACACATTTTATTTGGTTGATTTCCCCTCACCTTCTCCCTTCAGAAATCTTAAAAAAAAAAAAAACTATTAGAAATCTGGATCCTGTTATTGTTCATTTAAAAGGTCAGCCTAGAAATGGAAGGAATAAAATGGAGCAGCAAATGTAGACAAAACTTCCCAAGTTTGACATTTATTTAACTTGTTAACTTTGAGTTGGTTTTAGGTTATGGGTCAACTTCATCGTAATTTGTTTTGTTCAAATAACCTAGAACCCAACTTGGGTCTTGTTTGAGGTTATATTCATTGTTGGGTGAAATGTTACTACTCTGTGTAACATAGGTGTGTTATTGTTTAGTCTTATGCAATCTACCTTTGTGGAAAGTTTCATTTTATTGAGGTGTTATTTTGTTGGATCAAGCTATTTTTGCATGGCTAATGTTTAATAAACCGTAGAGTGCATTTAGCATACCTTGGAAGAAAGGGTTGGTTATGGTGGCGCAGATGGTTGTCAGAGATGTGGAGGATGACCTAAGTTACTTAGGTCATTAGCACCCTTTTACCTCATATCCATACTCTCTTGGAGCTCATTTAGCAATGAAATATAAATATGATGCAGGAACACAGATAACAATATGGTTACTTCTAAAAACATGGGACACAGATTTATGTGTCATAGTGGTATATGACTAGTAAAAATCATATAAATTGTGTGTATACGTATATAATTAAAACATTATGAAAATAATGAGGATAATAAAATATAGTACTTTAATAAAATGGGTTTCATAAAACAAATAAAAGAATTTTGAATAAAATGAAATGGATAAAAGTTTTTTAAATTTGGTATCATTTGGTGGCGATGTTTTTTGCACGAAAGACCTAAATAAGAAGTCTAAAAGAATGATGAATGAGATTGGAATACATTTTTTACACAAAAAATCTAAATAAGAAGTTGAAAGGAATGATGAATGAGATTGGAGTTGCTGATTCCCTTTGGATTGGGCTAACACTTGGATTGTTGTGTCTTGACATGTTTCTGACACTGACACAGTCAGTGACTTGGATTGTTGTCTTGACATGTTTTTGACATTGACGTAGTGATCTTTATGGAGGTATTTATGCTTTTTATAATTTGGCATCTCTTGGAGCATCACAGCTCCTTCCATAGTTTGAGTATCCACTCTGTAAGAAGTCATTTTGTAAAACCCATACTCTGTAAGAAGTCATTTTGTAAAACCCAAGTCAATATTGTCAATTAACTTCAAAATTGTAAAGATTGGTCTTATATGGAGGACGCTTGGATGATGCATGGAGAGTTGACATTCAAAGTTTCAACTTGGACATAGGAAAAGCGGAAAACTACAAATGGACTATGTCGTGTTCCCATTAAAAGGGTACCCTTCAGGAAGCTTCAGATTTGGGAATGTACGCGCATTTGGTCACAAGCAATTGAGGCGCACAATATAGTTGATCTAGAAAGAAATCTATAGGTGGCAAGCGTTAAGTGTTGTCAAGTGGAGTTGGGGCTGGTGACATGATAATCATGTGGCACTTGATGTTGTATCTACTATGTAAGAAGTCATTTTGTAAAACCCAAGTCAATATTGTCAAGTAACTTCAAAACAGCAAAGATTGGTCTTATATGGAGGACACTTGGATAATGCATGGAGTTCACATTCAAAGTTTCAATTTGGACATAGGAAAAGCGAAAAACTACAAATGGACTATGTCATATTCCATTAAAAGGGTGCCCTTCAGGAAGCTTCAGATTTAGGAATGTTTGCACATTTGGTCACAAGCAATTGAGGCGCACAATAGAGTTGATCTAGAAAGAAATCTATAGGTGGCAAGCTTCTAGTGTTGTCAAGTGAATTTGGGGCTGGTGACATAATAATCATGTGGCACTCGATGTTGTATCCACTCTGTAAGAAGTCATTTTGTAAAACCCAAGTCAATATTGTCAAGTAACTTCAAAACAGTAAAGATTGGTCTTACATGGAGGATGCTTGGATAATGCATGGAGAGTTCACATTCAAAGTTTCAACTTGGACATAGGAAAAGCGGAAAACTACAAATGGACTATGTCATGTTCCATTAAAAGGGTACCCTTCAGGAAGCTTCAGATTTGGGAATGTGTGCACATTTGGTCACAAGCAATTGAGGCACACAATAGAGTTGATCTAGGAAAAAATCTATTGGTGGCATGCGTCTAGTATTGTCAAGTGAAGTTGGGGCTGTTGACATGATAATCATGTGGCACTCGATGTAGACATTTTTATAGTCTAGGAATTGGGGTGATACAAAATATAGTGTTGTAGGAATGGTCCTGAAAGCAACATTGAAGTAAACAGGTAAGTAGATAAAAACTTAGGTCATCATGCATGGGGACAACAAACCAATCATGTCTTGGATCAAGATGCTGGTCGAGATTGTGATTGATGCATTGGGAGTGCAGAGCATAAGTTGATCATTATGCGTGGTTGAATTCATGGCATCAAGTCAACCTGCAACAAATGCTAAACTTTAAGTCGTATGATATCACGGGATGGATTTGGTGACAACTGAGCAGATGTCATGAGATTGACATCTCAATGGACATTCAGACAGTGATCATAATAAAGTTAGGCTATAAATTGATCCTAGGAGTTGGTGCCACTCAAGTTGAAGCACCAAAGTTGGAAGTCAATGTTGAGTCAAGAACCTGCTTTTTGAAGTTGCATGCTTCTGGCTGAGTGGAACCTGATGTCAAATAATGATAATGGTGGTCCTCAAGTTGATCCATTAACCCGAGTCTTGGGATCTGAATGGAAGATTTTCAAAAGAGAAGTAGAAGATGCATTTGACTCGGATTGGTGTTGTTGTTCCCATCAATAATGGCCATACTATCATGAATGCTACAAAGTTAATGTTCTGCTTTCTCTGTTAGCCGTCATTTGGAGGAAGAATATTGTTTCTATCATAATAAAGGATTGTGTTGGTCATAATCATGTTTATTTGTTGATATACTTCAATGAAGATTAGCTAGTTTTTAGCATACAGTCAAATTAGAGAAAGGGATTTAGGCAGAATATCTAATTAATTCAAAATGTTTGGGTTCAGCTTTGAATAAATGTTCATACATAATAGCTTCTAATGACAATTGAAGTTCTAGATACCAAAGCATATTAATCCGTACAGTTATTTGTTGAACAAGCACGTGGAACAATTTTACTCATAGCTAATGACTCCAACTGTATTTCAAGTGAAATACTGTCAGTATATCTGACTTATATTTCGTATGCCCATTTTCACTATCTTTCTCTTTTTTCTTCCTTTTACTGATGCAGATGAATTTGTTGGCCTTTTGTTCTTTGCAAGGTGAAATATTTTACCATTTTAACATAATCATTGCACCTTTATTTTTTTGTAGGAGAACCTGATATCACTGAAAAGCCTGTGGAACCAATTAAGTTGTACTCTGAGAAGGAATTGTTTAGGGAAATTGAGAAGATTGCCTCCACTTTAGTACCTGAAAAGGATTGGTCACTTCGAATCTCAGCGATGCAGAGAATCGAAGGCTTAGTTTGTGGAGGTTATTATACCTGAATTTTCTTTTGTTTTTTTTTTCTTGTATGCTTTGTTTCTGTAGGTCTTAGTCTCTTTTATATTTTGGTTTAGATTCTTTCTTTGGTTTTTTTTGCTTTATGCACTCCCTTGTGTGCATGTGTAAAAGATCACCAAATCGAAGAATGATGAAAGTTATTTGACTAACAAAAACAGCTACAATACAAATATAATTTGACTAATGATTCATTGAAAATATTAGCTAGCGAAAAAACCAACTAGATGAAGGGTTTTCAATTCAAATACTGCAAAGATGTGATTTAAGATGATATGGCTCTCAAAAAAGACGTACTATGGCTTTTGAGAGCTAATTGCATGATAGCAAAGAAATATAGCAAAAAGAATCATTTTTGGTAGTTTTGTGAAGCTACTTTCACAGTTCAAAATTAATACTTATCCACCTAAACATAATACCCTTGGTTGTGGAATTTATTTTTGCAGTTTAAGTCTCTGATGTTGAAATCATTGTAGGAATGATGATAGCTGCAAGTGGATTCTACCATACTTGGGCCATACTCCTTGCAACAAAGAAGAAAAAAATTATATGTAGTCCTTAATGTGTGAATGATAATGAATTTGGCTTAAATTAACTCCAATTGTGAACTTCATATCATTTTAGTTTGGTACGTAGAAGATTGAATTAGAAATAGAGGATGTAGTATTCATGGGTCGTGATGAATCATGATCAGCAATTTCAATATAGGTTTACGTATAATGTTACAAGTTTGTTCAGTATTAGTTGAACATGTTTTGTATATCTAATTTGCAAAAAGTTTTCCTTTTAATATAAATTATTAGATTTGTTAACTCAATTAAAGTTGAACTTTTTAATTTTCATTTTTAGAATTTTCTATATGATCACTATTTTGTGGAGCATGTCTTGATTTGTCTCTTTTAGAAGAATATAAAACTAGAAGTAGGTTTGTTGTTGATCGAGTTTTAATTCGAGCTAGGATGGGCTTGGAATAGAATTAAATTCCTAAAAACTAGCTCGAAATCAGCTCATGGTTCGAATCTAGTTGATTTCAAATGAGCTTAGATCGAACATGTTCAAATTCGATCTAAGTTGTTTAAAGAATAGCTGTATCTTAATGTTTGGACAATGATTGAATTTTGAGTTACACATTACATTCATAAGAATATTATGAAGATAAATAGAGCAAATCCATGGGTCCATGCTTGTTTTTGCAAGAAAATCTCACTTTCACATGGTTGCAATTGATTGTAGCATGGATAAAAGGACCAAATGCTGATCCACAATTCTACTTTCATTGCTAAATGTTTTGAGATATGTGCTTGGATTTTGTAGTGCAATTGACCCTAATTATTCAAATAAAATCAGAATTAGGTAAAATTATAGATAAAAACTTGTACATAGTATTGATGAGTGAACTTATAAGCAGTGTAAAAGTTAATTTATGAAATGCATTGCAAATCAACTCCATGGTGTAGAGGTCCAAGTTCCTTTGTCCATAGGAAAATAAACATGGCAAATCGATAAATAAAATAAGGGAACATTACAACCATTTGTATAGAAATCCATTCTTAGCATTTGAAAAATTTGTGTAGGAACTGTAACTTGCAAAGCGTGAGAATAAAGAATTTTCATACTAGAAATGTTTTTTGTGCCTAAATAGAAGAGGAAAGGAAAGGTTACTTGGTGATCAGTGGGGAAGAAATGTGAAGGGCTTGAGAGGGAAAAAGAAGTTACCTAACTCTAACAATAGATGCTCTCATTGATATTATAGAAGATGAAGAGGAAGAGGATTGAAGAGAAAATGAGAAATAGCACAAAAGCTATTTAGGGCTTTTTGAGAGCAAATAATTGTGTTTATAAGCTAGATGCAAATCATTTTGGTCATTGTTTGTCATGAAACAACCAAAAATAGCACTTAGGTGCACAAGAAAGGTCCATGGTATCTGAAAATGTGTTTTAACAAAATGGGATTATCTACAATCATCTACCTCTGGAATATGTGTATAAAGCCAAATATTGGTGTTGACATACACACATATACATATCTCATTAGTTCTCTAAAAATGCTCTTCTTTATTGAACCGATTCTTGTTTGTTTGCCTAATTGATTGCAATAAAATCTGATCTAGTCTTTTCTTTGAAAAAGATCATTGATATATAATGAAATTTGGGACAAGTTAGAAAACATTACAATGAAATTTTAATAAGGCTTGGTGACAATGGAGTGGTTGTTATTGATCTAGTGGGATATCCGAAAGAAACTCAGATTTTGGCTGATTGTAGGAGACATTAGAATCTATCTATCAGTACAGAATAAAATCGTTGTGAATAATAACTGATAGGTGGTGCTCACTAATGTTTTCTTGTAGGTCCTTTGAGTCAAAAGTTGTTGCATGACTTAATGTCACTTTCTTTTCTTATATTATTTTTAAGGAAAAACCGGAGTTGGTATGCCTAATTTGTACTCCAAAAATGATATTATATTTACCTTTGGTTTTGTATTTCTCGTTATAAAACAAGAGTGAATGTCGTATGAGTTATGATCTGTTTACTTAATGGAGTGAGAAAATCCATTTACAAATTCCCTTGTGGGGTACTAGAAGGAATCGAAGAATTTCTTTGGAATTAATCAAGATTAGTTTATTCTTTTTTCTTTGATAGGGAGTTAGAACTTTATTTGGGTGTGAATCTTATTGTGAGGTCCATTAGAGATAAAAAAATGATTGAAGAAAAACAAGATGTTTCTTTTTCATTTGATTGAGGATTGGCTTGCTGCTTGGTGCTTTGGATAGAACACAATAATATGTAATGGTATCAAGAAAACAGAATTAAATATCAATCTTCATTTGGAGAATTAATGAAGAAGTTTTCCTCCCATTCTATGAAGCAACTTGACCTTGGCTCTCATGTTGTCTCAAATCTTAAGAAATTGAACAAAACATTTGTTCCTTATTCTTTTCTTGCTTGACCAATGATAAGCACTACATTGTCACCATATCATATTATTATGTTACAGTTATTTTTTGTAGTTTATTTTAGTTCTTGCTCAATTTTCTTCATTTCAAATTTTTTTGATGATTTATTTAATAAGATTAGATTAAGTTGCACTGAAATCAATTATGAGAACAAACAACAATTCTTAACAAAAGATCATTTTTGGGGAGAACCAAATTAAAGAATAAATATAGGGCATTTTTGGTCCTGCTTGTGAGAGGATTCTTAGGTATGTTTCAATGTAGGGCAAACAAGTAATGCCAACTTTTTTTTTTGTATTTTATTAAAAAAAAGTTTAGGATGGACTAAATCAAGTTTTGTTTTTGTTTCAACTTTATTGTTATTGATGTGTTGAGAAGATTGAGAGATGTGGTAAGCATAAAAGGAAAACTAAAACTATTGGAATAGTTCGATGCAACTTGTTCTTTTCAAGTGATACACCTTGCATTTTTTAAGCATTTTGTTTCCACCACAAGGAATTCATATAATGACAAGTTTTTTATTCTTTGAACTCATATATTGTCATTTTTTTTCATGAATTGTGACTTAAACTTTGTATAGGTAAAATTTGATTGAAATTTATTGAAGATGCAATATATAGTGTCTCATCATTTATGGTCTAGTTCTATTGGATTGGTGCAACACAAAAAGTGGTGGGCATTCAATACTTAGTGTGAGATGCACCTCCAATCCTTAGGTGTTTATATCCTTAGTATCAACTGCACTTTGCTTTCGCTTACAAGGATGATGAAGACAATGGTCAAAATTTTAGATGCCTAAGAACCTGATAGACATGCTTTGTCACTTCTGGACATGTAAGGTATTTATTGTTCATGTGTAGAGTCCAAATTGAGTCTAAAATTGCTCTACGGGCTCAAAATTCATTACAAAAAAGGGAAAGGGCCCAAAAATGGCTCATTAGTCCTAGTTTTGTCTGTTACACCCTCATTATCTTTTCCTCCACTCGCTGCCGCTTCTGCCACTCGTTGTCAACCCCCAACCCCTCATTGCCGCTTCTGCCACTCGTTATTGCCTCTATCACTCGTCAACCCTAGACCCGGACTGCATTTGTCCGTATTAGTTCAGCGAACAGGTCTTTTGGGTCCGCTCTGGATCACAGGTTCGCACAACCTTCAAACAATCCACCACGTACACCAACTTGCTAATAGAGTTTGCAACATGCCAATCTGACCCACAACACTACTGACTGCTCGCAGACCCGCTAACTTACTCCTCAACCTATCGACCTGGATCCAATTCGTGTTAATCTGTGTTAACTTTGCTGGCGCAAAACTGAAAATGCAGGTTTTTAGAAAATTGTTTGGCAATAGTTTTGGCTACAAAGCTTTTGGACCAAAATTACAGCTTTTTAGAAAGTTATTTGCCACCAGCTTTAGACACAAATTTGGCAGCAATTTTTGAGTAAATAGATTTTAGAAACTAAAAATGCAGCTTTCCAAAAACTTGCTTGGAAATAATTTATCACAATTTTTGTATTTTTTTTATTTTCAATTTTGTATTTTGTGTCTAGGTTTTCTATGAAAGGGAGAGACATACCCTTTGGAATGATTATTTTTGGATAAGTAAAAATTCTATTTTTCTTGCATCTTGTGGAGGTCTAGGGTTGACCATAGTAGGAACTTTGGCATACTGATTCGTTAGGGCTCCGATGTTGGGAGGATAAGTGTAAGGTATAGGCGGTGACACGTCATACCAGTTTAGCTATGACTCTACGACATCGCTTTCCTTTTGTCGCTGCTTACGATTTCTTTTTACTTTGTCAATTCTTACTTTGTTGTTTCCCTTCATAATGTCATTTCCCTTTCCACTTCGCCTCTTAAGTTTTCTTTTTTTGCCATTTTCTCTAATCGGCGTCTTTGCTACTATTTTGATTTGGTTTTTGTTAGTGGTTGGACCACCTTTATAAGCAAGTTACTTCGTTATTCTAGTTTTCGTGTAATACTTAGTGATGTTTTTTGGTACTTTCAATCTGTGCCCAAGTGATCTTTATTTCGTTCTTTTCTTTATCATGACATTGGTTTATCTAAGTATTTTTCAAGTACCCTGTCTTTGTGTCGTTGAAGAGGTTATGGGCCTATTATATGGAGCGATCTTTGTATGGCTGTTGGTCCCTTTTTGTTTACGATTACCTTGGATGAGAATCTCTGGACTATTGCCCTTTTCGAGTTTCTCGTGTTTATCTTTTATGTTTTTTTTATTCCTTGTGCAGATTATTCTTTACGTTGCTCAAATTATTTGTGTCACTTGTCTAACATCAATGGAAGTCACATTACAATGCCAGTTTTTATTCTTTGAACTCTTCTATAATCATTTTTCATCTCATGAAGCATAACTTAAATTTTGTTTTTGTAAACTTTGATTGAAATTAATTGAAGATGAAAAATGCAGCGCATGTCTTATCATTTATGGTCTGGTTCTATTGGTTTGGTGCAATGCAGTAAGTTGATAGGCTTTTAATATCTAGTATCAGCTGCATGGTTAATACTCAGGTTTTCATATCCTTTTAATAATTACTTCTGGCAATGGAAGGACGAAGTTCTTGGGGAAGGTTTTAACAACAGTGATTGGGTGCATCCCCCTTTGGCTTCGTCCATCTATTCTCATTTTGTTCTTGTTAGCAATCCACAACGTTCCACAGCAATTTGGGAATGCTCTAGGAAGGTCTGGAGATTACACCTTTACAAGCTTATGTGCCTCGATGTAATAGTGAGTGTGTCCTATGTCTTAGTCCATGCCCAATTATTATTGTTGATGTTTTGCTATGGCAACAGGGCTTCCCATTAAGAAGATGTATTTAAGTGTCAAGTCTGAATCAACAAAGAACAAGCAATGCAGAGTAGTTAACATCTAAAACAAGTAACCACACTAGCGTCCTCGTTTGTTAATCACACTAGCGTCCTCGTTTGTTTAGTTCTTGAGACTCACAAAGGATCTTTTGTTCTCCTAAACCCAACATTATGGCTTCCTGTCTTCTTACAATTCGAGGGCCATCTCCCCTCTAAAGGCTTGAGTTTCTTGCACTGCTCTTGAGTGTATCATACTGTCTCATGGCCAAAGTTTCCTAAATTACCTAGGTTTTTCATGTAGAAATCTCTCTTTTTCTATCATCTTCATTTTGTTTGTTGTTTGTGTAATCTCACCTTTGGTGCAAGCAAATCTTTATTAAAATCCCAGTCCACAAATATAAATTCTGAGAGATTGCATCAAAAATTGTCCTTCCAAATTACTAGTTAACTAAATATTTTAAACAGCAAACCAATTACTATAAAAAATTTCAACATTAATCATGAGACTTGTACAACTAGTACAATCAAGGGAATTGTTCCTTGGATCTTTCCATATAAAGGGCATAATGAAAAAATATTCTCATAACTATTCTGATTTATTGGATCTCTTACTGAACTAAACAAAGGAAGATCCATCAATAAGTGGTTGACTTGATGTTTGGGCCAATAATGCTCTACATATCATTATCACTTCAATGATTTACTAGTAAGCAAAATTCTTCTTAATAGTAAGTTGAAATACTATGGTTAGTTTTTCTATTAAGAATTAATATAATATTTGATTGAATGGAATAATTAATGGTAAACCAATAGTCAAAAAATGATTAAAAACAAACTACTTATAGCTATTATAAATTTTTCACTTGTAAGGAACCAAATAAAATCTTTCTGGATTAATAACCAAAAGCACTTGATGCTGTAGGGATATGTGTAATAAGAAGAGATATTGTGTATGTATAAATGTTTATTTGGTCAGGTTTTCTTGTTCTTTTTTTGTATTGTTTACCTAATGTGTGAGAAGTTTAGGCTCCTTTTTGTTGTAGTTTTTTCAGCTTTGGTTTCTAACACTTTGACATATCACTATTTTGTTATTCAATTAAACTTTGTATCAAAAGACTTAATGTTATATATGCATATCCTTTATGGCTTCATTGTCATGAGAAAGCAGTCTTTGGCAAATTTTCTATTTCGTTGGAATAGAGAGATTTATTTAAGACAATACAGCATGACAATAGTACAACATTTCCAAATGAAGCATTGATTAGTTGTATTGTTTGATAAATGTCTAGGTTTAGTTAAGAAATTATGCCTTTGATTTTTCTTGATCAGAGCAATTTCGTTTGTTGTGTTGGCCATTACATCCCTTATTCTCTTGAGGGTTGATTAAAAGAAATTTGTTACCAGGTGCTGTTGACTACCCATCCTTTCACACACTCTTAAGGCAGCTTGTTCCTCCCTTGAGCAATCAGCTATCTGATAGACGATCAAGTATAGTGAAACAGGTTCGTTTTTGAAGTTCAATGATTTATGAGAGTGAATGTCTATTGTGATGTTCTGTTTAATGGTTTAGATCCTTGTTTTTAGTCTCAAAAAGGCATGAACTACTTGTGGTCATTTCCTTTTCTGATATTTCTTTCTTCCTGTAGGCCTGCCATCTGCTATGCTTCTTATCAAAAGAACTGTTGGGGGAGTTTGAAGCTTATGCTGAGATGTTCATTCCGGTTATTTGTTTTATCTGTAATGCGTTTAATGTTAAACAATTAATTTGATTTTTAAGAAATTTAAATGCTTCGTTTATTTTTCAGGTACTTTTTAAGCTGGTTGTTATTACTGTACTTGTGATAGCAGAATCTGCAGACAACTGTGTAAAAACAGTAAGTAGTTCAGAACTTTGATGAGTAAATGCAGTAATTGGGTCATCATTTAATTGTATTTTTTTTTTCCATAGATGTTGCGCAACTGTAAGGTTTCTCGCGTTCTACCCCGCATAGCTGATTGTGCTAAGAATGACAGAAATGCAGTTCTCCGAGCTAGGTATGATGTCTATATTATTGAAAGACAAGCTTGATTTATTTAAATTAATGGTTCGTTCTACATGTTAGGTGTTGTGAATATGCACTCTTAATACTGGAGTACTGGGCTGATGCACCAGAAATACAAAGATCAGCGGAGCTTTATGAAGATCTAATAAAATGTTGTGTTGCAGATGCAATGAGTGAGGTATTATATGATGGAATCTGGGTATTTTCTCATATTTGTACATCTGTAAAATTGTTAGCTTAGTGCTAAAATGCTCATAAAGTAGCAACACTTACTTTTCTCATTGCAATTTGATAGAACTTATTTTAAATCATTAAAGGGTTATTTCAGTACACAGCATATCAAAAAGTAATATTTTATTTCATCAAATTTGCTTGGACCTTATTTTTAACATCTTATCAATTTCATTGTTATTTTGAAATACCTTACATAATGAAATATCTTGTTTTATAATTTTGTTGATCCCTAAGTTTTAATGAGAACAATGCAAATCTATAGGTTTCTTATCATATTCAGATAGCAAAGGCTTTTTATGGATTGTTACTAAAAAAGTGAATGACAACAATCACAAAAATTCCATTCTATATTTAGTTTGGCAAGAGACCTAGGTATACCTATTACTCTCGTAAGCATGGAATGATGATAGTTCAGGTCAGTTGCATATAAGGTGACCAAATTTTATTTGATTTCCAATTGACTTCTTTAGTTTCTTCACTTTAAGTCCTAGTTACTTTTCATGTTCGTGGAAGTCATTCGTAATTCTCAGTAAACATGTGATCAAGTTGGATCAGATTTTGAGAAGATGCCCTCAATATTTTTGTTCTCTTAAAAATTATAAAATTTTATATGGGAATTTTTCAGTAAATGCTTTATCAAAATATCTTTTAAAATTATTTAAATGATTATCATTTTTAATTAAACTTGCCGAACAGCAAATCTTCCTTTTTGACTTTTTTTGTGACAGCAACTTCCGATTTTTTTTTTCTTTATTATCACACAAATCTGCTAACAAACAGAGTCTTGTAATTTGAAAAGAAAATAGCTTATATTTGAAGTGGTTTAAACTCATCTCCTTTAAACATTCCTGTGGAACTTGTTAATCAGGCAGGTAGTCTTTTACTAACTTGGGGTTATTAATAGGGTGGGCATGGTAATGTTATACTGCTTCTTATCATCAAGGTAAACATGACCACTTTGCCAAACACATTGGCATGCTGTTCTTTTTGGAAAGATGTCCTATATGGAAGAAGTGGCTGTTATGCACTTGTGGAAGATTTTTGCGATTTGTTTATTCACTTAAGTGTTTTGTAAATTCACTATTTTGATTGTTTTGAAGAGGGGAGGAAAAAGAAGTTAATGCATTACCAATGAAAGTCTCTTAAATGTTCTTATAGTGGGTAAAGTCTTGCTTGTGGCTGTGCTGACTTTACTTTTTATTGCAAGTGGAATAATTAGTTACATGAAATGTGATAGGTTCGATCAACCGCCCGGACTTGTTACAGAATGTTCTCAAAAACTTGGCCAGAACGTTCTCGCCGTCTATTTTCATCTTTTGATCCTGTCATACAAAGGGTAATTGGAGTTTTACTTTACTTCTTTATAAATGATTAAAGAAAAATCCTGCTAGTGTGTCCTTTTTTGTAGTTAATAAACGATGAAGATGGGGGCATACATAAAAGATATGCATCCCCATCTGTTCGTGAGAGAGGATTGCAGCTTTCACGTGTGCCATCTCAGACTGTTGTTACCAATGTTCCTGGCTATGGTACTTCGGCTATTGTTGCTATGGATAAAAGTTCTAGTGTTGCTTCAGGAATAGTATTTTCCTCAGGAGCTGGTGCTCTTTCACGAATGAAGCCACTTGAGAAAGGATCTGAAAGAAGCCTTGAGAGCATGCTACAGGCAAGTAAACAGAAAGTTTCAGCTATTGAAAGCTTACTGAGGGGTGTTAGTCTATCAGAGAAGCAAAGGAATTCAAGTACACACTCAACAAGCTTGGATCTAGGTATATTTTGAGATGCTTTTATTGCACATGCTAGTGTTGATTTTAGGGTTTTAGTGGTTTTGGCATGCATGTCCACTTTTCAAGTATAGTATTTTGTAAATTTACTCCTTTATTTATTGTGTGTTCCGAGTGCATGACATAGCTAAAGCCTTTCCATCTCTATTTCGCACCTAGTACAGGAGTTGATTCCCCATCTTCATGTGATCCACTTGTCCCTGCAGTCATCCCTTCTACAAATCATCTTGCTTTGCAGAATGCAATATCAGTTGAGTCAAACGTTGCTACCATTGTTAGAAGCAGCGCAAGGAATGGTCTGTCAAGTTTATCTGATGTCATGAATTCTCATAACCTGTATGCTGGAGATCATACTAAGTATGATAATCTTGCATCTGATTCTTTGTCAGCTTTGTCATTATCTCACTCTGTCAGGAGACCTCCTGAAAGGACACTAGAGGGAAGTGCCATTGAAAGAGGTATTGATCACAGATTTAAGAAACTCCAAAGCATGCAGGTTGATAAGCAGTATATGGATACACCTTACAAGGATTCTAGTGTTAGGGATCTTCATAATAATTATGTTCCTAATTTTCAGAGGCCGCTTCTCAGAAAGCAAGTGACTGCAAGATCTTCAGCTAGTCGCAGAAGCAGTTTTGATGATAGCCAACTTCAATTGGGTGAAATATCCAGCTACGTAGAGGGTCCAGCATCCCTGAGTGATGCACTTACTGAGGGTCTGAGCCCTAGCTCTGATTGGATGGCCAGGGTATCTGCTTTTAATTATTTGAGAAGTTTGTTGTTGCAAGGACCAAGAGGTATACAAGAAGTTACACAGAATTTTGAGAAGGTCATGAAATTGTTCTTCCGACACTTGGATGATCCTCACCATAAAGTTGCACAGGCCGCCCTTACTACGCTTGCGGAGGTTATCCCTTCATGTAGGAAGCCTTTTGAAAGCTATTTGGAGAGGATCTTGCCACATGTGTTTTCTAGGTTGATTGACCCAAAGGAGTTGGTTAGGCAACCATGTGTTGCAAACTTGGAAATTGTTAGCAAAACTTATGGTATTGATTCGCTGCTGCCTGCTCTTCTTCGTTCATTGGATGAACAGAGGTCTCCAAAGGCAAAACTTGCTGTTATTGAGTTTGCAAATAATTCTTTTGACAAGCACTCACCAAATGCAGATGGTTATAGCAATAATGGTTTTCTTAAACTGTGGCTCGCTAAGCTGTCACCGTTTGTAACAGATAAAAATACCAAACTGAAAGAAGCTTCTATATCTGGAATTATATCAATTTATATGCACTTTGACTCTTCAGCAGTCCTGAATTTTATACTTAGCTTGTCTGTAGAAGAACAAAATTCATTGAGACGGGCACTTAAACAGTTTACTCCTCGCATAGAGGTTGACCTTGTTAATCTATTGCAGAGCAAGAAAGAAAGGCAACGTTCAAAAACTTATTATGAACAAACGGATGCCATTGGAACTTCATCGGATGATGGATACAATGGAGCATCAAAGAAAAGCCAGTATCCTGTTAGGTATTCAGGAGGATTGCTTGATATGGACAGTGGGAGGGACTGGGAACCCATGCAAGAATCAGTTCTTGCTGATGCTACTATTGCACACACAAGTTCAGAGGAAAATAGGCAACAATATCATAATCTTGAATCAGGGTCTGACAGCGAGGTTCTTCGTCCTCACAGTGGAGACTTGAGGTTCAGCACGGAAGCAGTGTTAGATAATATTGTTTCTTGGAATAGCCAGCATGGAAAAGATAACTCTTTTACAGACCATGAAAATTCCATGGCAACTGCACAACTTAATGTAACGAGAATTGCTGGTTTGGACGGCTCCAAGGAAATACAGCAAACTCTTGGTGGAGAAAGCTTCAATGATGTGGAGCTTTTCCCCAATAAACCTCATTCTGCTAGATGCAATGCTGACGAAGATAATGGGATAAGTGTTCCACAAATTCTTCACCACGTAAGATTAGAATTATCATTCTATTGGGATCTTTTAAATTTGATATGTACGTTGGAAATGTAGGACATTTGTTGACATTTGTTTTCTTAACTTTCTGATTTATTGGTTCCATGTTTTACATTCCAATAGATATGCAATAGTAGTGATGATAAATACAGTCTGAATAAACTTGAAGCGCTACAGAAATTGGTGGTGGTTTCAACAATGAACGACTCATTGTGGAACAAGGTTTGCTCTGTTGACAAACATCCATTTCACTTGTAATTGTGTATTTTGGAAGCATGTAATGTGTTTTTTGTCTTACTCTTTCTAATAACTCAAATTGGCTGTACTTTGAAAGCACTTTTCTGCACAAATCAGCATAAGATAATGGTTTCCTTCTTTTGCTTCAGTTATTTTTTTCAATATTTATTAGAAATATATGCATGTTGCATACACCTTGCCATCTCTTTAAGCTGCTTATTTTGTTGAGATAAGAGTTTCTAGAATGAAGTCTGCTTTTTAAACATTTGGGAGGGCTTTTAAAGAGGGAAACAAATCTCAGTTTCATGTATTTAATGATGCTTTGGAGCATAAAGAGTTGATTAAGTGTGCACCTTCTCTTCCATGCATCTATTATTCATGCAAGGTATGGAAGAGGGCAAGTTCCCTCTGATCAAATTTGTAAAATGGTATCTCTCACGCTGTTTTATTGGAGAATTGACATGTTTAAGGATGATTGCCCCTAGTGAGCATTATATTATAGATACCCTGCATTTTGAACGCCTTATACCAGGAGACTATTGGTTGTTTTGTATGGATTATTGAAACTATAGTCTCAATAATGTGGATTTGATTTCCCCACCATCTTTCTGATATCTATTGAAGAAGCATGTGTTGCTCACATGTATGATATGCACTGTTGATATCCTTTTCACTTTTTTTATAAAATATTAAAAACCGGTTTTTTAAAACGGTAATTTAGCTTAACGGGAATCATTTTATCCTTCACTGCTTGGTTATTTTGGCATTATGCAATGTCATTATTGATGCTTTAATAATGAGTATTTCTTTTGTATATTTTGTTCAATAGCAATCATAGTGGTGAATTTTGAGTTTATTGGAAAATGGCTTTTGTGGCTTAGTCTGATTGTTTGTGGTGATATGAATATTTTGAAGTGATGGATAATTTAAATTTGTCTGCTTTGTGGTTTAGCATTTTGGTTAATATCTTTAAAAAGCAAAGCAATGTGAAAGTCCTACTGTGTGGATAATTAAAGAAATTTCCAAGTTTCTGTTCTTTTCATATGAAGATTAATGAAGAGGAGCAACCCATATTAAGATAACATGAACTGGAGGCCAGTGTCAAGTAAACTTTCCCATTCCTGGTTCTGGAGAAGGTGGGACACAAAGGGTTTATTTTATTGTCGTGGTTTTTGTAAATGATTATTTTTGCTACTCGAGCTTGTTACGTTGGAGTCACATTACTAGCGTTTTGCATGAAGACTTACTCTATTAATTCAAATAACATGCGAGAATTGATTATTGATTCATAGTTGCCGGATAGCTATCTTGATGCACACTAACCTGTGTCAGTGTTTTTCTCTTTGCTTATTTGTAATATTTTTCTTTTGAAACTGTGAGAATGCTCACGTTTTTTTAATCAAGGTTCACTATACCTTGAGCCAGAGCCTTTGTGAAGCAACTAGACATGGGTGGAAAAGGATTACAAGTGTGTGAGTTTACATTTATTCAAGTTTGGCATAGCTTATTCTCCTTCTACTTAAAGCTATTCAACATGGATCTTTAAATATATTTGCATTCTGATTCCCCTTCTGCTTACTTTTTTTAACTGTTCAACATGGATTTGTAAACATGTTCATTATCAACCAACTTCAGCTTGTTTTATCCAAGTATGATAGGTGTGCTTGCTGGAATAGCACATGTTTATTTTTTTAATGAATGCCTTAATAATTCTGTTTCTGAAAAGTTAATAATTCTGTTTCATTGTTAGCTTTTTTGTGTTTATTTTGAGTATAACATGTAATACTAGAGAACACTGTAGTGACTGCTGATTATGTGCTGCAGTACTTCAACCAAATTTTGACAGCTCTGCTTGAGGTGCTAGATGACCACGATTCCTCCATCAGGGAGCTTGCTCTTTCATTGATAGTTGAAATGCTCATGCATCAGGTTATATCAAACCCTTTTTAAATGTTTTTTTTATTGACTTCTAAAATGAGCAAGGATACTCTATATTGTTGTTAATGTCTTGTTCATCAAATATGCTAGAAAGAAGCGATGGAAGATTCGGTCGAAATCATTATTGAGAAATTACTCCATGTGACAAAAGATGCCGTTGCAAAGGTTCCATCTTTGTCCTCTTTTCAGATATTTATTTATTTTTAATCTGCTTCTCAGTTGTTCTTTCTTACAGGTTTCAAATGAGGCACACAGATGTCTGACTATTATGCTGGCCCAATATGACAAGTTTAGATGTCTTTCTGTATGCATTCCTCAATTGTTTTTCTCACAGAAACTTGTCCTTTTCTAGCAAGCTTATTTTATTATCCGTGATCTTCCTTGAGTGTTCTTTGAAGTGATTTCAATTTTGCAAATTGTAGGTTATCGTACCCCTGTTGGTCAGTGATGATGAAAAGACACTTGTTATTTGCATCAACTGTTTAACCAAGGTCTCTATCCATCTCTCTCCTCTCGCTCACAATCTATCCAGCATTTTGTGCTGTTATGAATTGCTTGAGAGAACAAATATAAAATTGTTATTCTTTATAACAATGGCTAAAAGTGGTGGCTTATAAATCTTTTGCAAGTTTTCAAATCCATTGCATGATTATGTGCCATTTATTTGTGGTTAACTTCTACATTTTGGCATTCCACTCTTTCATATGAGTATGCGCATTGTAGCTTAGTTACTCATGACAAAGAAGCTTCTTTGATTTAGTTCGTGAGTGAGAAAAACACAACTAAGTGAACAGTTATTTTGGGGAATTTTTTGATTGGGTTGGATTTTGAAGTACCATATTTTGTTGTACAAATAATGAAATAAGAAATCCCGCTTTGTTCAATCAATTCTGCAATTGAGTGACTTGAAACATTGCCAGATCCCTTGGTACTAAGGATCTGGCATTCCATCATATTTTTCGCATTTCTCTGTGGGGCACTAGCTGTTCTAGATTGATTTAAAAAAAAAAAAAAGAAAGCCAGAAGGGATAAATCAATGAATTTTACTCAAAGCTTCCACAATTGAATACTCCATTTATATACATGAACCATTGGTGAATATGGCGAGGTCACATTGATATCCATTAATATGCACATTGCATCTCGATGATCGCTTTTCTTTGTTTGCTACAACGAACATTGGTTTGGAATTGTGGTTAGAAATGTAACCATTAGCATCTCCTCACCTCTAACTACAGAATTCTTATTCTTAGTGGTGCAGGCTTTATAGCATACATTAATAATCTGCATGTGGTGGTTCCTTTTCAGTGATAGATCTTTTTGTTATTTTGCCCATGCAGAAAGGTTTGTCCTAATTGGTTTATTATACATGTATTGTAGGTCTAGGGGTTAGTGTCCATGTAAGAACAAGGTTGTTGCTTTATACTATACCTTCAACATGAATTATCCGTTCACTTCAGGATTGATCCATTGGCTTTTGAGGTACAATTGTTGATCTATTTATCATTGTATCATGATTCCTACTAGCAGCATAGCTCATAGAGCATGTGATTAACTTGTTTTGTTATGTCACTGTAATCAATGTGTTGAATAAATCATCTCTGGGCATAAAATTGTTGTAAAATTGAACAAGGTTTTGGCAGTCTGTTGTGGGGCCTGTCGAGGATGATGTAGTAATGGTAATGTGGTGGATGATGGAAGATGCAGTAATGGAATAGGAAGAGACAACCAGATTTTGCACGGAGTAGAAGCATATTGGTTTATGGAGATGGCTTTTAGTTGTTAGCCACCTAGACGAACTACATTCAAATTATTGATGGTTTTTGGATAGTGCGAGGTAAATAAGGGAGGATGTAGCAGTTAGGGGATACAGCTTAAGGAAGCCAAAATGCTGGTGTTGCCAAATTGTTTATACTTGGCATCTTTTTCAACAATCAACTTTATCTTGATCAATGACTGTCAGATTTTCAATAATAGAGTCCTGAAAAGTTACGTGTATTATGTTTGATTTGGAACTTTGGCATAATGCAACTGAGCAGGACTTCGTTATTGTGCCTATTGATCTAAGTACTTCTGAAACTATAGATCGGATCAGAACTGCCTGTTTTACTGCCAATCTTCATTTGAAGGGTAAACTTAATCCTCTTCTGCATAAATCTCAATTAAACCAGACAGTGCGTGAACTCCTGCCAAAATTGAGGTCAAGTGGAATTAGAACTTGCAAACTTTTTATGCTTTAGTAAATGTCATTTTTCTGTCTTGAACATTGACTGGGAGATTGCAATAGTGCTATTATCAAATAAATTACTAGCATCATATCTTCACCCAAGTATATGAATTAGTGATGGGACATATGGCATGATATAGTAGAATGTTTGATATCAGTTTCATTCAGATAAACATCTGATTATATGAAGCCTCCACTAGTTGAGATTGAAATCAATTGGAGATTTGTTCTTTCGGAGTGCTAATAAAGATCATACTTTTGGCTTTAATACAAGATTTGGTTTACTATTTTGGTTGTTTTGAGATTTGATTTTGGATTATAAATTGTTGAGAACAATAGGGGATCTTCAATAACTACTGAAGGTTCAGTAGGCAGAGTTATGCCCACATGAGCTAAATCTGGTTGAATTGACTTCTTTTAGACCTACTTGATTGCACACTACACCTAATGCATGGATTATTCTTCTGATGATGGTGGCAGTGGCAGTAACATTTTTCCTTTGTATTTTGGTATTTTGATCACGTTGGACAATTTTGGTTAGAGGCATTCATGTATTTTTTATTTTGGCATTTTCTTGTTATTTCCTTCATATTTTATCGCTGAATTGTATAGAGAATCCTTGATTTGTAAGGTTGTGTGTGTTTTATTGTATTTTCTCCCAAGTCGAATGGTTTTGTTCCACATTACAATGGAAATTCCTTGATCCATAAGTCTCTTCACAGCCTGTGTTTGTGTGGTTCGAGGAAATGCCAACATGAGTTTGAAACTAAAGTAGTTACTTACTTTTGAGCGAGGTTGACCTTTCTTGTAGAAGGATGATCCTAGTTGGCTTTGGTGGGTTTTGGGGAGTTGTGCAAATGCAATAAGGGGAGAAATTTCCTTCCTTGTATCTAAATATGACAAAAGGCAAAATGGCATTGATACTTTTGGTAATGCTATTCAGTTTCTTAGCAAGTTTATTTTTCTTTGTTGTTTTTGTCCAAGACTGCTTGAGCAATCAACAAATCGCCTTGAAATTCTTGAAGAGTAGGCATCTGTTGGTCGCCTCATATAATCAAGGACATGGGATTGAATCTTTGCCTAGTTTGAGGCACAAGAGTTTCTCTATTCTTTGTATCTTTTTATTCTGTACTTTTATGATGCATAGTTGTGACTAATTTGACATGACTTAAATTCTCTTAAACCACTCAATTTGCACACATGTGACCTTATGTTATCATGTTATCATGAATTTAAAATTGCTATTGGTTTTGTTAAAATCACAAAACCTTTTAGTACTTCATCTAATCTATTCCAGATTTTGCATGATTTGGAATCATTTCACTTGTTTCTTAACTAGGGGTTGTTCCTAAATTATTCAAAGCTTAATTGGACAAGAATTTCCTTTTTCCCTTTAACGATCACCTGCCCTTGTGCTCTCATCTCAATGGTTCAGGCTGCAAATGTTTTTAAGGGATTATCTAGTACAAGTGATTGATTTGCATCGAGTGGTCTATGTTAAAACCAACATTTGATAACAACTATATTTGTGCATGGCATTGCATCCCATCACCCTTGAAGTAAATTATAATTAAATATTCCTTTTGAAAAAGAGATGATAGCAAGTTTTTCGTGAATTGGATATTGTTTATTTAAATACTTTTTGTTATATCTTCGTTTGATAATTGGTGCCTAATAGAAGGATTGGAAAATTACTTTAATTCATAATACTATTGTTATTTTTTATTAATATTTGTAATGTTGCCCTTTTGCTTAAAAGTTTACAGCTGTCTTTTTCATTTCTCTCTCATTGATCCATATATCTTAAATGGATTTAAGCTACATACAATTGTATAGCTGGTTGTCTCTGACCAAATTTGAGTTGTTGTCTAAACATCAAATTTTTTACCCGTGTATCCTCTGCTGGCACAGTGCTAATGCCTGATTTTGGTGTGGATTGCTGCTTATGTTTTATTTGTATTTATGTTGGCACTTTTGATTCTATTTTCAGAATGGCAAGTTATATATCTGATATCATCGCAATTTCTCATATCTTGTTTTTTTTTATCGTTAGTTTCTTTTTTAATTCCCCAATGAATGTACTTTTCTTAGAATTTCTTCTTTTTCATAGCTTTATTAAGTTATTTTTTATACTCTTTCTAATGAAATTTTAATTTTCTTATATAATAATTAATAGCTCTTGATTTTAGCATATAGTTTGGTATATCATTTTAACTTGGATCAACCTAATGCTGATCGATAATTAACCTTTGCACTGTAGGCCCAGGTAGCAATCCTATATCAATTTGGTGTCGCAATTTTTTTTTTTTGGATTGATTGTGAATAGGTCTCTCACGTTTGCCTCATCGTGCTAATAAATCCTTTAGGTTTCAGCAATAGTTAAATAGGTCTTTATCTTATAGTAAATGCTGTAACTAAGATTCGTCAATCTTTTTTTTTTTTTGACCCATCCCCTTGTATAAGAACCCATGTACATAATTATACAAACCATAAAAACCTGACTTTTTTAAAGGGTAATTTAGAAATAAAGAAATGTTTTGAGATTTAATGTTTCACATACTAAACTATAATAACTGATCAAGTTATTGTTGAATACATTTGCAATGAGACAAATATAAAAAACCCTTTCGACACTACCCTTTTTTTATGATTACTACACTATGGCTTCTGTAGCATGTCGGTCTGCTTTAACATTGTCAATTTGTTTGACATATTGTTGCGGTTTGAAAAGAAGTTTTTTTGAAAAGGTTATTTATGTAAATAAACAAGCAGTTTTTCTTATTATTATTTTGTGAAAAAGCTTTTGAATAGAATTTTTTAATTGGTGTCAAACAAACCACATGACTACTTACCTTTTCGTTTTTGTTCTCAATCATCCAGCTTGTGGGTCGACTTTCACAGGAGGAATTGATGTCTCAGCTGCCTTCGTTTCTACCTGCTATCTTTGATGCATTTGGAAACCAGAGCCCAGATGTTCGAAAGGTTTGAAATAGTCTCTAAACTTGAAATAAGATATTTTACACAAGCAACAGTAATTGCGGTCAATAATTACCTATTGCAATATCTTCTAAGGAACTTGTAACTAAAACTGACTGGAAGTGATTTGATTTCTCTTGTTTCATATGTTGATAAAAGAAATCCTTTGTTGTATGCTTATGCACACAAACAGATATATATATATATATATATTTACAAATGAAAAATTGAATTCAGGATCTGTGGCTTCATGCTTATTATTTTACCTTTTTATTCCAACTTTTCACTCATCAGTTAACTCTGGTTTGTGGTATTGGTGTCTGACATGCAATTAGAGTTATGTTCCATTTGGAATGTGTGTTGCAGAAGTTAAACTACTTGCAAATAAAGTAGGTGTTAAGGTTATTTTGGATGTGAGAACTTATTCCCGTTCATGGACTCAGCTATTCTTCAACGTCATGCTATATAATGTGGGTGGTTGGGTATGTTGTAGTTAGACGTCACTGTAGTATTGACACTTGTTTTGCACATAGGAGTGTAAGATTCTTTTATTTCTTCCCTCAAACAAACGTCTGTTTCCTTGATGAAGTAATTGCTGACCTATAGCATCTTTTGATGGAATTTGTACAGAGTGTTGTTTTCTGCTTGGTGGATATTTACATCTTGCTCGGGAAAGCATTCTTGCCATACCTGGAGGGTTTAAGCAGCACACAGCTCCGCCTAGTAACTATTTATGCCAACCGTATTTCCCAAGCAAGGTCCGGTGTTACTGTGGATGCTAACCATGGTTGAGGTGAAATTATGGTTTCTTTTATGTTCTTTCTCTCTCTCTCTCTCATTTGTTTGTACGAGTATGTGATATCAGGGCTCTTTATTCATTCTTGTGCATTTGTATAGTTGGGCCGGTTTTCTCGGATGTGGAGTGGGATTTCATTCTGTTTTCCGCCTTGTGTGCATGTATGATTTGTGCCGTAGGCTGTTGTAGAGGTGCCTCTGTAACTTAGTGAAGATAGAAGATGTTTGTATGCACATTTGTTTAAAAGAACCCTTGAATTTTCCTAGCAAATGGATCAGTTTGCTTACAGGCCTCGATGCCATTCTTCTTTTTCCCCTTGATGAATGAACATTTGTATTTGGGTCGGCTGATTCATCAAGAAACTGAAGCTTATGCTCCCCGATAAGGATCAAGATGTCTTTCTTAAATAAACTTTATTGTGCTTGTGTTTTGTTCAGGTTGGGTTTAAAAGTTTGGCTTGGCGAAGTGTTGAATGATTAACGTGTGTATTGGGATTGTGTTATTAAGTGAAGTTTGAATGTGTATGCTAACTTAGTAACGTTTTGAACGATACTGTTGGCTTGGATTTATTACCAGTCCATATGTTATTTTCCTAGTATTATGTTTTAGGGTTATTGAAGTAGGATGCTCACAATATTTTTCCAATTGCTTTGTGAATTGATTCATCTATGTTTTGGTGTTTGAAACAAATTCAAGTTATTTGATCCGTTTGTTGTATTTAATTTTGATATCATGTATTTATCTTTTTTAAGTTGCTTTTGACTTAACAACACTTGGGTAAAGCAGGACTTATTAGGGTTCAGCTGAATCCTTGCAATTGTGGGTCGTAGATAAGATTCAGATTGATCTTTACCTGTGTAGATTTTCAATCCTAACAGAATAGATTTAAGTCTTATTGGGCGTACGTTGGAATCAGAAGCTATTGAATAGATTTAAAAATTTTGTTGTTGGAGTGGTAGGGTTAACTTGGTTTAAGATTAGGTAGAAAGTGTTGCACCAAGGGTCCATAAGGTAGCACACTTGACAGTATGGATATAATCAAGAAGCTCAGTCCATATGACAGATTAAAAATGAAGCTACTTGGTGCAATTTTGTATTATAAAAAAATTATTTATATGAGAAAAAGATATTGATAATGAAAGTAAAATTAGTCTTATTTATTTCTGAAGGAAGATATGTATTATCATGTCAGAACTTAAAATAAAGATATTAATTATGATTTTAATTAATAATAAGCTCATAATTTATACTAGTAAAACAAAATTTTTAAATGTTTTAAAAGTAGGTTAGAGTTGGTACTCTTGTAAAGTGATATTTATTTATCAATTAAGAGAGTTAGATATTTATATATAATGAAATGAATTGATGAAAAAGAAATTTTGATATCTTTGGATTATAATTTAAACTTAGATTGTAATTTAGAATTGTGCATGCATGTATAATAAAGAAATTGTAATTTTTGAAAATTAAATATCAAATCAAAATATTTATTCTCATTTACAATTAGATTTTAAACAGATTATAATGATAAATCTCGACTAAAAAATAAATGACAAAAACTTTTCTTAATGAAAATATGTAATAATAGCGAAATATATAGAAAATAATACAAATATTATGATGATCTTATATATGAAATCAATTATAATTTAATGTTATAAACTAAATAAAATATTTTGGATATGCTAAATTATCATATTGGTATGGCTTGTTTTACATCATAGTAAGAGAAATCTTATTAAGCAAAGTTCTACTTTGAGTGATTTTTTATTAAGCTCAATATCAATATGTATATGTTCTTCTAAAATATGAAGGTAACAAATCGGGATTAATCCTTCTAATACATTTAACAACTAATAGAAATAAAGCAATTTAGAGAAATAATATTAGATAAATGACAACCAAGATACTATTGTAAAAAATAATTCAAGAATTCTTCATCGAATTCGTCAATAATAGAATTTACTTATATTTTTTTCATGTCCTAGTCTTTTATAAAGTATGAAGAATTCAATATTAAAGATATTTTTATGAAACATATATGCTAGTAAATCTAAAATATATGTTTAAGCTCGAGATCAATATATATATCCTTTTAAAAAGTAAAGACATTATATAGGGGATGATTTTTCTAGTAAAATTAAGAGGAATAAAGTAATTTATAGAAATAATATTTGTTTTGAAATATAATTTTATTTTATTATAAGAATAATATCAAATAAAGATAATGATCAATATATTAAGGTAAAAAAATATTAAAAAAAATGCTCATTAGATTTGTCACTAGTAAAGTTTACCTATAATTTTTTTTCATATACTAATTTTTATAAAATAAAGAGAATTTAACACTAATGGGATTTTTATGAAACATATATGATAATCTAAAAGATATATAATAATACTTATGTTCTTATATAATTTAAATGTTCTCATATCAAAATTTTTTAAATTATAGAAGAATGTATCTTTTTAAGTAAATATATATTAATAATTGATTACTCTTATCCATTTTTTAAAAAAACTCAATTTGTTTCATTGATCTAACATAAAAAATAATTATTATACCAAATTTATTAATTAATAAAATCAAACATGAAATAAAAATCATTTTGAGACATGCATAAAAAAGAAGTAATAATATGCATATATGTGTTTAAAAAAATTTAGAATTTTTAAGGCTTAATATATAAGTTAATTTCATTCTTTTTTATTCTTATCAATAATAGTTTTAATTTCTTTTAAATTAATCTTCTTATTATCTATTTTGTTTTCTCTTTACCAATAAAGAAAACAACTTCTACTTTTTTATACTCTAATTTATCTTATTATTCTTTTTTAAAGTTTCAAATATACTTGTACTAATAAATCTCATGCCTAATCTTCTTACTTTGATGACAAATTTTTGACTCATGTTAAGGATTATTTTTATTAGTATTATTGGTTTTTTGAGTTTTAAATAAAGAAAATAAATCAAACATAATAATTTTCTTATATTCTTCTATAGATGAGGCTAGAGATTTACACTTGAAATTCTAAATGTTAAAGTTTGAGATCTCTCTAATAATTGAGCTAAGTTATTAGAATCCTTAAATTTTTAATGATAACATAGCTTAACTACTCAAATTTGTTTTCTATATCCTTAAATGATTTTTTTTAATTAATTGATGACCCTTGTCATGATAATTCGTTATAGATATTAAATCTTTAAATATATTTAAATATTCTATCAATATAGATTCACTTTACTTCAATTTATTTATTTGTTCATATAATCTCTTATCATAATATCCTAAAATTAGTGATGTGTGTGACAATATTTAATATATGAAATTTATATAGTTATTTGAGCTTCTAACTTATCTAATTTTTTCATTTATAACAATATTAAATATATTAACTTTATTTTTAATATATTGTAAAGTTCTTATTTGGTTATATCTAAAAAAAGTATACTAAATAAAAGATATATTAAAATGCTAAAACATTTTTCATGAATTAAATATTTCTTAAATAAAAATAAATTATGTATTTTTTAAAATAATAATAATAATAATAAATAAATTATTATAGTTATGGAATAATTCTCTTAAAAGTTTAACTTAAGATATAAAAATAATGATGTTTTGGATGGAATAAAGTTAAAGTAGAACACTCCTTTAACTATCACTCATAGGTTATAGATTCACTCAAGTTATGATTAAGCTTATAAATAGAATAAAATATAATAAATATTTTGATCATGTTTTATATATTCATAACCTAATATACTAATATTTAAGTTAAGATAATTGTATTTAATAAAAGAATAATATATTTTAAAAATTTTAATATTATTTTTTATAAACTCATTAATTATCAAATCTCTCATATTTCTCACCTAATAATTAAAAATAATTTTTATATAAACTAGAATGATTAATAATGATTGAAGTGCAAAAATTAAGGCAATTAAAGTGGCTAGTGGTAAATCATCAAGGTAGTTGAAACACCATGAAGTTGATTTTGATACAAAAAATGATGAAAAAATGGTAGGAGTTGGATCTAAGATGGAATGTGACAATAATGAAGATGATGACAGTGATTGAGTTAAATCTGTTTCACATCATGAACCTAGATTATAACATTGAGTTGTGCACACGATAAAGAAAGCATTGTTTCTAGAAAAAAATGCCAAGACAAAATCATTATTCACATTCAATAGAAAGGTTTTAAATATATTAAATACTAAACTAGACTCAAAAGTAAAATAACCAAAATATCATTTCTAAAAGAATACAAAAATAATAAAATATATAAAAAGGATAATAATATTATGAGGATCTTATAAATGCGATTTATTATAATCCATAACAACATAAATTTATAATAAACTAAATAAAAGATAAATAGAATTTATTGGATCAACTTTGATTGGAATTGTCTCTTGCCTGCCCATGGATTCAGCTTTTGTAAAGTAAAATAGTGTGTAAAATCTCTTAATAAAATGATAATAAAGATTGGCACATAAACATACCAAAAAAGTTTGAATGCATGAAGTTAAATAGCAATTTTTATATCATCATGAGCTCATCTTATAAATGTAAATGAATTAAATCAATAAACATATAACATGCATAATGTTCAGAAATGTGAATAAAAAGATGGTATAATATCCTAAAAATGGGTTAAGAAATTTTAATAAATTCTAATGATGTAATATTAAAAAAGAAGAATATGAGAGAAATGATTGATTTTAAGAAAGGAGTTATAAAATAATAATTTTGATTAAAATATATTTTAAAAATTTTTATAAATTTTCATAAATTTATTTAAGATTATTTTAAAATTTTAAGGTATCATACATTATGATAAAATAGAATTGAATAATATGATCGAACAAGAGAATCAATCAAGTGGACAAAATGGTTATATGGGACTATTCCATAAAATTATAATTATAACAACATACAAGTACAATAGGACATAGTTAGAGGCTTCCAAGAGGTTAAAAGATTAAAGAATTGATCGTATTGGTATTATATGATACAATATGATAAGAGAGAGAATGAATGCAAGACAAGAATAAACACACAAAAACTAATTATACCAGATGATTATGATATCATACAAGACTATCACAACATCATAATAGGTCATTAATACATAAAAATAAATAATTAATAAATATTATGTAATCATATAATACGAAGGACACGAACATATTAATATAATAAAGTTTATAATACCTGATAGTATAAGTACAATAAGACAAATATATAAGTATGACCATGTATGAGTACTATAAAGTACGAGATTATGTAGTACAATAGGAGTATATCTTATCATACAATTAAGTGATGAGATAATACTATGTGAAAGTGGTTCAAGAAAAGATACATTAAATAATCATATAATATAATATAATTACTATATTAGTATGATTAAGATATAAGAGTATGTAGGGTCATCAGTTACGAGTTATAGATACTTATCATACAATAAAATGGTAAGATCATACCATTACCATAAAAAAATGAATAAGGATTTAAGTAAGATCAAATAAACATATATTACAAATCCAGTGATCATATTTGTATAAATAATAGAACCTAAATAAATCTTAAAACCCAAAATAATATATGTAAAGGAATAGTAACATGAAAGCAAGTTTAATTAATGATAAATCTTTGTAAATGAAAAATTGAAAGGTGAAAATACATCTACTTGAAGGGACATAATTTTTAGAGGCCTTTGAAGGGTCAATCATATAAAAAGTCATCAAAATAACTATGAAAAATGTGCATGCTAGAAAATTCCTTTTAGGGAATTTGAGAGGTGCATCATTTGATAATAATTAATAAAGGAAAGAAGAGAGCAAGTGAAGATGTTTCAAGAGATTTGAAAAGAAATTGTGTAAGAAGTAAAGGCCAATCGAAGGGAAAAGACTCTCCAGTATTATATCAATTAAGACTTTGAGCAAAAATCTATGGCTTGGTGAGCGCATTACTTGGATTTAAGAGATAGAAAAAAAAACTTGTACACAATATACATGCTTTAATGTGATTTATAATCTTAGGTTAAATGTCTTAAATGATATGTGAAAAAGGATAAAAAGAAGATGTTTGTGCAAACAAATCTTAAACATGATATATGTGCTTTGATATGATGTGTAATACTAAGTTAGAAATCTTCATTAATATAAGAAACTATTATATTTAGAGATATTTATTATTGTTATTGTAATAGTCTATTGTTATGTATTATTTATTTCAAGTCACATGCTAAATATATAACATAGAACATATATTAAAAGGTAAAATAGATAATTAACAAATTTTGATAACAAAGTAGTGTAACACGAGCAAGAGATGAAGCTTTAAAAAGTATTTCCAAGACTAAATTATAATATAGATTAATGTCTCTAGAAGTAAGAGTTTTTTTTATCCAAATTAATATGTCTCCAAAAGTATGACTATTACCCATATTAATAGGTCTTCAGGAGTGTTGCCAAAGAGATATTATTGAGTTATTCAGAGTGAATTATTTTAAATGCATAAAAGAAAAAGGAGAAAGAAATTAATGTGATTTTTTTAAAAAAATTAAGTTTCAAATGAATCTAAGAAAAAAGATAATGTGTCTTTCTATTTATTTATATTATTATTGATATAAACTATGTATGTGATTATCAACAATTATCATTTTTATATTATTTTACATATTTTTGCCACTAAGCCAATGTTGGTTAGCTCATGCTTATTTAAGCCTTACACTTTTGGGTCAAATAAAGGCATTACATGGGACTACCAAAATTAAGTGAGAGCTAGCACATGATATTTTAGAGGATGTTATAATTATCATTATATATTTGATTTCTATATATATTTTATTTGAGCAAAGACGATATATAAAAAAATTATAATCATTGATACTGTACATTATATGTCTTTAAGAGAAATTTGTAAAACTTTATTTTATACATGATTTGCAAAAGATACTTCCACTAATTAATTTAAAATCATTACATGTTTGCTTCTATTATGTTTTAAAAAAAAACTTTTAGACCATGCTTTTGCAAGTTGTCATATGGCATAACATATATGGACTTTCTTTGCTAGGACTTTAACAATCCAGCAAAAAAAGATATAAAACATTAACAACACCCTTAACAACTAGTGGAAATAAATCTTTATGAACACAATAAATTATGAAGTACTTCAAATCATACCGCTATCAATAAGTTCAAATGTTTGTTGAAGTTCTCCACCTGCCAACATAGTGAAAATAAATATACGTAGAAGCTATAAGAAGGAATGATCTATTGTAGGAGGTATCATTCAAAAGCATGAAGGCAATGTAATTCATGCCTTTTGTTTTTTTTATTATCATTTTTTGACAATGGACACGTCAATGAAAGTTATCAAAAAAGGCTTAGAATGGCGCATCAGTAGAAAATACATTATAATTGAGATTGAGCTCAACTTCATTACATTAATTAAAATGATCCAATGGAACTTAAAATCACATTAGAAAATTGTTGATGTTATGCAAGAAAATAAGATGGAAGTTGCAACACTTTTCATTGAATGGAAATTCATATATAAAGAGGGAAATAAAGTAGCAAGAAGCCTTACAAAAACTACTAAAAAAATAAAGAATACATAAAATTGAGATGGCCAAAGTAATCTATTTCAATACAGTGCTTTTATAAACATGTAGAAACCATGCTTGCCTTATATTTTCTCATTATACAAGGTATGAAATTTGATCGCTTAAGGGGAACATCAAAGTGATTCTAAAAAAATTGCTCACCATATTAAATGATATTTTGAACTGGATCACTGATCAGTTCAGATTGATACAAAGGAAAATTGTTTTTTGATATAGAGGAATTCATAGCACTACTCACAAATGTGCACTTCAGACTCCAACGACATCCATGTCGGTCTCATAAGAAGTGAGAGTAGCATTATTTATATTTTTCTGGATCATATTGGAACATTTGCTCCATTCTAAATATTAGACATATCTAATCCTATATAAGAAGCAGATCATCAATTTTCTTCAAATGGTTATGCTCCTTTTTCATCCCAGGATGTCAATGCCAAGGTACTATTCATTTTGCTCAACTACAATATATAGTTAGTACTATCCATTTTTGTACTTCATCACTATTGTATGAAATATTATATTACTAGCATCGAACAAGTACATCAGCACATATTAGATATGGCATGATTGTTATATTATGTTTGCAAACACTCCCAATCATTGGACCGAGACAATTGATGTGGATCAGCTAAAAGACATAAGGATTCAAAGTCACATGTAGTTGAATTAAATAATACAAAATGATTTATCATCCTTTACACATCATTTAAGATTGAAAGTGCATGGGACACTCTATTAGCATATGTTGGTCCATCAGTTTATATTATTTGCAATTATTAATAATAATGTATATGTATTAAAAAGTTTTATAAGTATTTTTATTTATTATTCTTTAAATGCTCACATATTTTATTTATATTATATTATCACAAATTACTCTTATATGAAGTTTCTTAAATATTGTAGTAATTTACATAAACATATATATATGCCACTAAGTCAATGTCACTTGGCTCGTGTCTCTTTTAGCCTAAATTTTTTAGGTTAAAATGCGATATTGCATGGACATGTAAGGGAGCAATGAGACTAAATTCATGATGATTCAAACTAGTATTTTATCATATTACTTAGTTATGTGATAATTGAGATAATATGTTCTTATGGGATAATGAAGGATTATGTATTAGAACTATTATCATTAGTTTGGTTTGAAAGTTTTGTCTATAGTTAAGTTGTAAACTAGTATAGTTAATTATTTAGTTATTATAAAACCTATCTTTTTTTGCCTTAATGGTGATATAGAATCAATAACAAATGATTTTATATAATAGTTTTTATTGTTCACTTCTATAAGTTTTAAGGAAAGGGACTCTCTTTATTAAAAAAGAATTTTATGTAAAGACTTTTTCTCTTTTTTATGAATTAAAAAGAGAGTTTTTTAAAAATAATTATTTTTTATTTAAAGGTTTTAAAAGTTGTTTCTACTATCAATTATAAAAAATGTATAGAAAGAAAGACTCCATATTAAATCATAAGAGAATAATCTGATATAAAAATAATCAATCAAAAGGGTCAATTTCAATATTTCTAATGTGTTGTAAAAGCTTCATCTCTTCAAATTTCTTAGAAATATTCTTGTAGCTACTGTGTTATGCTTTCAATGTTCTTACACATGACATCCCTTTCTCATCATCAGCCTTTCTTAGTCTTGGACATCGCTTAACATTATTTTTCTTTCCTCTTTTCTTCATGTGACATCAAATAGTGAAAACATTTTTAATTCTTTTTTAAAATTATGTTATGAAAGTGATATAAATCATTTTAAGAAAAAATATTTAAAACTTTTGTAGAAATAGTATTTGTATATCTCATAAAAAAAATCAAGTTTTTCATATTATTTTTTAAAATCACATATACATATAATATAAATAGTTTTATATATACTTTTTCTCAAATAAAAAAGTACAACCAATATTTCTATTGATAAATGATCATTTTTTATGACGTGTTTGCACAAGATAGATTTTATTTCTCATATGCAATCATATTTTGTAACTCCTCTGACATAAAAGTATTAGGTCAAAATAGGCATGACATTTAACCTAATCACATTGTTATTATAATAGACAATGGCAAGCATCTCTCATTTATCCTTTTACATCAATCATTTAAGACTTCTAACTTAACATTATACATCACATCAAATCATACTCTATGTATAAGTTTTATCTATCTCTTATTTTTCTCTTATGGTAGTCACACCATGGCTTGGATTTTTGTATAATCTTTTTTTTCAACTTTTTGGGTTGCCTTTAATCCTAGCACAAACCAACACCATTGCCTTTCCAAATCACTTAGAGACAAATTCTTCTTTATTCTTTCTTCATTTACTAGCTTTGATCGAGTGTTAAATTTCTTAACATTGCCAAAAATCTCTGTCATGGCTTCAATCTTTTGTATATCTATTTTAGCATCCATTCATATTCTTAACCATTCAACTTTACCAAACAATCACATTCCTTCAATATAGAGATTCTTCACTTTCTTTCTAACTTAATTTTGATTATTTTTTATTGATTGATCTCTCTTTATGGCATTTAACCTAACTATTCACAACTTTAAGTTTCAAAATCCTTTCAAAATCTATTAGTCATATAAGCATATTAACCAATTTTGTTCTGTATAATTCTCAACATTGCTTAAACATGTCTTAAGTTATTATTATAATCTTATGATATCATTATCATATTAATACTATATTCTTATTCATTCTATTTTATACATATGATTTTTCTCATACATTACTACTTTCAACTTGATCATAATGATATAATACCCATCTTCATATTATATATTTAGTTAAATCTCTCATATATATGATCCATTCCTATTTAGTCAACTCAAACATTCACCTTGCCATGTAGTTATGTAATTTATCATCATATTGTATGATTTATCTTCCTTCTTATGTTAAAACTTAATAATTTTTATGTTCTATGGTTATTATATACCTAATTATATTCATATGTTAATGCTCATCATATTATGTAATATGTCTATTTGTTACTCAACTCATTAACTTAATTAATTTTTTTTTCTCAACTAATCATACTTGTACATTACTTGCTTTCATATTATATGATATTGTATTACTTTTACTTGTCATTTATTCTTATGCATTAATGACCTTGTATGATGTCTTGGTCATCTTATATGATCCTTCATCTACTTTTGTTCCTATTCACACTCCTCTCAAGTTCATTCTCTCTTATTTACTTGATATTATCATATAATATCATTTGATCATAATGTATGATATAGTCCTTCACTAGCCCGTTGATTTGTCATGCCAATATGATTTTGTTGTCATATATGTACAATAAAATCTCATCTTTTGAACCCACTCACTTTACATCTCAACTTCCATTTTCTATTACTTGATCATATTTTATGTTACACTTCTGTCATATTATACCTTCCAATTCTTTCTTTCTTGCTTATTATACTAATTTAACCCATGTAAGCAATGTCACTGTTTATCATAACAACACACATATATGATGGTCTTTATCATACTATACGATCTCATTCAACTTTTGCTTATTGTTTCATCATATCATATGATATTCTATATCATACTAGATGATAACCTTTATTAAGTCATCTTTTTTACTATTATCTATATTATATTATATAATTTTTTATTATCATAATATATAATCTCTTTTTCTTAAAAAAATTATAATTCTACTAATTATTTTCTTAATCAAAATCATAATTATTTTATAATTTTTTACTATTCCTCTTTCTTTATAGTTATCAATAATTCTATAATAATATTTTTATTTCAAATATATCATAATTTGAATTTATTAAAAAATTTTATCCTTATTTTTGAGATGTTATACTATATTTTTTCTAGTATTCATTGGTAACATATTTTTGTATACATACTAAGTGTGTTAATTGAGTTTCACATTAGTTATATGTATTTATTATATAAGCATTATTGTCAAGAACCTGTATATTAAATATTTCCTTCTATTTCTACTTCAATATTTATTAAGCTGACTTGATTAATTTCTAAAGAAGATAACATAATTCAATCCTCTTCTTATGTGATAACTACACTTACAATTAGTATTGAAGTGGGTTGAATTAACAAGAAGAAATTCTTTAGATAAGATCTATACTTGGTGTCTTAGCCACATTGAGTGAAGGTACTTCCTTTAATCATCTTTCACTATTTGATGGAGAGTATTACTTGTACTTAAAACATAGTTAACTGGATGCTTAATGAATATAAGGTGCCTAAGTTAATATAACTAGCATTGTCATGAAATTAAGTTTTTGCCCAACCTATCTTAAAAGTCACACCATATGAATTGTTATATTATAAGAAACCTATGATAGCTCATTTACATGTTTTTGAATGTAAGTACTATATTTTTAACAATAGAAAGAGTGTACAAGAAAAGTGTGATGCAAAATCTAATGAAGGAATCCTTTAAGGATACTGACTCAATGGTAGATTATATAAAGTATTTAATAAGACCACTCAATTAATAGAAGTATCAATTTATGTAACATTTATTGAGTCTCCTCCAAGTAAACACATTGTAAGATCCATAGAGAAAGATCTTAAGAAGTTTGAGAAATTAAGATTTTAAGATTATGATGCACATAAACAAGATAAGGAGGTAAAATAAGAATCAAAAGAAAACAAAATGCCTAGAGAGTGGAAGTTTAAACAAGATCATCCTAAAGATCAAATATTAGGAGAGTAGAGGAAAGAGTTAAAACTAGAGCTGACCTTAACTACTCAGCTTTTGTATAATGATATGAACCTAAATCAATAGAAGAAGCTTTGCATGATGAGTTTTGATTATTATCAATGAATGAGAAACTTAGCTAATTAGGGAGAAATGAAATGTGAGTTAAATACAAGTTCCCTTAACCATTCTATAATTAGAATAAAATAGATATTTAAGAATAATTTAGATGAGAATGCTATAGTTTTTAGAAATAAGACTAAGCTAATAACTAAAAGGTAAAGTTTGATAAAGAGGATTAATGTTGAAAAGACATTTGCATCTATTGCTAGACCTATAGGATACTACTATCTAATGTATGTTATAAAAGTTTTAACTTCTATCAAATGGATATGAAAAATGTATTCCTAAAAGGATATATAAATAAAGAAGCTTATACAAAACAACCACCAGGTTTTGATGCCATGATAAACTTGATTATGATTATGAAATAAAAAAAATATTTTATGGATTGAACCATAAGGCATGATATGAGAGAGTGTGTAGCCTTTTAATTTTAAATATTTTTTTAAAAGAAAAGTTGATACAATGCTTTTAGTCAAAGATATAAAGAAGACTAATAAATATGCCAATTTTGTGTGGATGACATAGCTTTTAGTGCAACCAATAATGAGCTTTATGAAAATTTGCAAACTTAATAAAAAAGAGGTTTGAAGTGAGTTTAATATGAGAATTATTTTTTTCAAGATTAGCTGTAAAGCAAGTAAAAATGATTTTTTTCATATCCTTAACTAAGTACATTTTAGAAATATTAACAATTGGATTTGAGAATTTGAAGACTAGAACAACACCCATGTTAGCAATAGCATCTTTAGACAAAGATGAAAATGAAAGTTTTGTGATTATGAAGCTATATAGAGGAATGATTGACTCTTTGTTGCATTTTATGACAGGTAGATTAGACATAATGTTTAATATATTTATAAGTGTTAAATTTTAATCTAATCTTAAAGTAGTAATACGTATATTTAGATATGTTATTAGGGTACCTAATTTATGTCTTTGGTGCTAAAAATTAAGTTAGAATGTGATCTAAGTGATATTTGGATGTGGATTTATCTTGAAATAAAATGGATGGAAAAAGTGTATCAAGTACTTATTAATTCCTTGGTACTATATAATTTGGTCATTACATTATTCATTTAATGATAAAAAAGACATTATATTTACTAATAATTTTTTAAGTATTGATTTTAAATCATACATCTAAAGAAAAATTAGACTAATCATGTTAGAGCTTAGTCATATGGCTTAAGAAGTTTAATAGAGGTGTTTGGGTATTAATCATAATTAGCATAAGCAGAAACACTAACCCAAATAACATGATAAGATCTTTATTGAATATCTTTATTTTGATAATTAAAATATCAAAACTTATAATAATTTACTTGAGATACATAAGATTTACTTAAGACATATATTTTGTCTTATTTTACATTATTTATCTTAGAATATTATATTTATTTTGAGTTATATCATTTGTTAAGATTAAATCAAATTAGATTTGAAAAGATATTGAATTAAATGAGATTTGTATTTGCTAAACTAATTATTTTTATATGATGAACCTATCAAGAATATATTTAGTTAATATTTAGATTGATAGAGCATTCTCCTCAGACGATCTTTAGTAATATGACTATTTTATACTATTAATAATGATTCTTCTATCACACAATACATTGATAGTAATTTTAAGTTTTAGGTACTTTGATATTTTGCATAGTATGATATTATCTTAGGTATGAGTATGATACATTCATTAAGATGTTCAAATAAGAGATTAGACTAAGTAATGAAAGAAATTAGGATTTGTTATATTGTTATACAAGTACAATCTTCATATCGTATGCATATGTACCTGTTATCTAAAAGAAATAAGGAGCTACTGATCGTCATACAGATTTATTATACTCATCATAATGGTTGATCTATCTATCTTTTTAGTAAAAGTTCAAGACTTAGAGTGTAAGTATACCAATTTTTATTATACCTATATGATAACACTTTTGTATACACATGATACCATTTCACCTAAGAGCATAATACTAGAACTTAATCATATATTGGACAGACTTACATTATACTACTATGATCTTTTTATCGTATGAATATAATATCTTATGATTAGTATAAATAAACCTATTGTAGAACCTATCATTGTAGATGATCTTATGTTGTACAATATTTTCTTGATATCTCAAATTTTAGATTTACGTAACTTTGTTCTAGTCATATTGTACAATGTTCTCATTGTATCTCAATGATTCATTTTATGTAGTAAAAATAAACTAGTCAGACATTATCTATTGATTAGATGATGTTATTAGCAGTGCTTTTGTATATTTATGATCCTTAGATCATAAAGTATGATTAATTTAGGATGTAAGTAATGATTAATTTGATTAGTTTTTAACATTATAATGTGAATAAGTTTTGGACTTGCTTGAGAGCATTCTTAAGAGTATATAAATGCATCCAAATATGTTAGAATAAACTAATTCTTGATTAAAAAATTCTCTGTAAGAAAGCTTGATTGGATTCATCATTTCTAAATAACAAAAAGTATAAAATTGTGACATTTAGCATAGAACACTCATCTTAGCTTTCCTTTTTATTCCTGGGCTAAGTTACATATTATTATTTTAAATTACATCTATTACATTCTTTTTTGCGTGAGAATTAAGCTTGCATATCTTGTATTGATTTGAGTAGTGTGTATTTTACTTAATTATTTATTAGCTATAAATATTATTAAATTAAGTTTATACTTAGTTTGCTTGTTTTGTTGTTGAGACTTCTAGTTATTCTTTTATTCGTTCATAATAAGCCATTATTTTAGACCTTTATTAAGTTAGTGTGTTGAATTTTACTAAGACGATTGTAGGTTTTCATTAAGTCAATGTGTTAGCTTTTTATTAAGTAATTATGTAGTTTTTTATCAAGCTAATGTTGTAGGATTTTATCAAGCTGATATTATAAATTTTTATTAAGCCAATATTATAGAGTCTTATTAAGTCATTAATATAGAATTTTATTAAGATAGTACTTTATTGGATTACTTAACTATTTGGCTAATAGTAGATATAGATATGAGTTTAGATTGAGTCACTTAAAAATCTTCTATGTACTTCACTTGTATTATAATAAAACAAAATTTACAAATCTAATTACATTTTCATAAAAATAAGTATTACAATAGTTAACAGGATTAAGAAATCTATAAATCTTTTATTATAAAGTCGATTGTGATTCTAAATTGACTTGAAAGTTATAAATTTATATTATTCTCTCTCCCCATCTCTTGAGGACAACATGCTCCCATAATTTACAATATTTAGCCATTCACTTATCTCTTAAGCTCGTACAGAATAAAACCTTGTAACTCCACCCATCATTGAATCTAAATATGCTTTACAGATAATTGTGTAACTCAAGTTTTGTGAATAAGAAAATAATTATAAGAATATGATATTTAGCCAAAAAAACTTCTATTTATTGTTATAATAATGATACCATTTTTCTTATCAAAACATAATTCAGTACTCTCAAACTAAGTATATAGGCATTAAATACCACTTTTTTCAAAAAAAAAAAATTATTTCTTTAAATTTTGTTCCATCAAGTGCATAACTGGTCAATATTTTTACTAAATCTTTATCGTCTAAAACTTTTGTTAAGATTGGAATATCGTTATGAGTTATCAACTTTTTTAAATGACTTAATTTTATATGATAAAAAAATCAAAAAAAGATTAATATCTTAGTATTTTGAGAACATAATGGCTAATTTAATTATTTAGAAAGTAAGATTTTAACCATTAAAACTTCTTGAATTGTGTATATTAGTTTGATTAATATAAATATAGGTGGTTTTAAGAAAGAATAAACTAATAGAAATTGTTAAATCATTTAAAAGTTAGAAAGGAACAAGGTTATGATTCCTTTTGCTTGTCATCCTTCATCCTATTAGTTCTATTATTGCATTTAATGTCTTATTTGTGTCATCAATTTTTCTATTGTATTAAAATTTCACATATTAACTTAGTAACATCCTTCCATATTTAGTCATTGTATCATATTATTATTTTTTATGAATAATATAAGATTTTGTTGTATTCTTTTGTATAAATGTTATAACATTTGTGTGAGCTACTTTGTATTTTTCTTAAAAAAATTGACTTCTATTTTATTACAACAGAGGTGGAGTGAACTTGTATTAAGCTAACGATTATATAATTATCGATAAAAAGGAGGCAACCTTGTAAAGGTTTACCTTTACTTGCTACAATAAAAGAAAGTGGTTTTATAGTAGAAGGTTAATTCTATTAAGAGTTGATGTAGGCTAAGGTTTGGTCAAACCATCAAAATTTTTTTATACATCTTTTCTTAGCTTATTTTAATACTCTATTTTTGTTACAATCACATAAATTGATTTTAAAAATAATAAAAAGTTTCAAATTGAATTTTTAAGTTGTAAATCAACAATTGGTTTATCTTGCTTAGCTTATTACTTTGCCATTTTTTTGTTTGTGTTTTACTTTCTTTGTTATACATACTTAATGTTTCATGATAATCACATTGCAAGAAAAGGTTTTACAAAACTTAAAGTATTTTCTGTTTGATAATGTTAAATAAACTGTTTTAGTTAAATTGATTTGATTTATCAAAAAAATTAACAAAACAATAAATTTGTTTATTAACTTCTAGATTTATTTTTTATAATTAAGTAAATTTTAGATTGAAATACTTGTTTTTTTCTTTGATAAATTATTTTGATATAATATAAAAAATTGATTACTATCTATATTTGTATTAATAATTAAAAAAATTAGCTCCACAATATATCTTTTCTTTTGCTTAATTATAACCTCTAATTACAACAAACATTACTTCACACCATTTAATTATAATTATATTAATCATAATCATGATTTAAATAATTTCTTAATAATTATAATTATAATTATTTATGATATTTGACATTCATCAAAATAATTTTCGCATTTCATCATAATTGCTTAAATAATCATCTTAATCATATTGAATCATTTTTAATAACAAATGAATTTTTGTAAATTTCATATCATATACTTTATGTACTACTTATTTTTTAATAATCATAATTATTATCATAGTAAGATTTAAAATCATTCTAAGCTAATTGTTAATATTGAAATTTAATAATCCTAATAATTTCGTGTTTTCTTGAGTTTTCAAGTGTTTTATATTTATCATGAGAAAAAATGTTAAACGGAGGAAAAGAAGTGTATTGGAATTTTTACTTCAGAGAATTTTTTAGAAGCAAAAAAAAATTGCATGATTGTAAGCGGCATTATCCATATCGGGTGGATAACGGATCCACGCGGCAGCACCTCAATGGTGCTAACATTACGCGAGCATCAACAGCCGGAGATGCAACTCTCATTTGTATATCTCTTTCTTCCATCGATGGCGCTCTTCGCCACAAAGCAGCTCACTCATTGGGAAAGAAGAGGTAAGGGATGACCGGCAGTATGGCTTCTTCTATGACTTGCATAGTGCTCAATCCCGGCCTAACCGGCTCCCGTCGGGCGAGCTCCGTTCATCTCTTCGTCAAACCCACCAACAAATCTGGCGCTGCACGAAGACTAGTGGTCGTCCGTGCTGAGGATGCCGCTTCGTCGCCTCCGGCTCCTGCCGTGGAGAAGGCAACTACTGAGGCGGTCGCGAAGCCTCCACCTCCACCTCCCATTGGCCCAAAGAGGGGAGCAAAGGTTCGTTCATTTCGACAAGTCGTTCTGCTTCTATTCTTCAGTCTTTCAGCTTTAAGCTAGCGCCGTTAAGCTGCTCGGGGAAATGTTTTTGACTGAACAGAATTCTAGTTTAGATTTCTCATTATATTTCAAGATATATGAAGTTCAGCTGTGATCTAAAAAACTAGGAAACCAACAATTCAATTTCTCTTAGATACCAATTGTGATGAATGTTATCTTGTTTCTTTTGTGCTTGTTCTAGAATTTAAGTATAGATAAGCTCTCATATCCAGCTTGTTTGATGGCTATGATTAACCAGACCTATTCGCTCAAGCTATTATAGCTTTTCCTTCACCTCCTTTTGGAGTTTGATGCATTATTAACATTTTATGATTTCTTCTCTTCTATATGAATTTCATTCATTCTACTGAACAAAACTTCATGCGTTAGAAAATCAAGAGAGAATTTTCATTCACTTTTAATATATTTAATATAAAAAATTAAATATTGATACTTGTGACTGCCCTTGTGTTTTCTTGATGACAAGATCATCTTGAAAATGAGAAATATATTAAATTATCGACCATTTTTTTACTCAATAATCAAGAATTTAGCCTTAGTTTCACTTCATTTTCCGAACTGCATCTTTTTCTATTTTCTTGTTTTGAGGATTCTTACAAAATCTATATTAGAAACATATGTTTTAATTATTGTAGGCTAATTGGTATTAACAATACTCATGCAATGCAAACTTTAACCTTTTCTGAATCTTTTGTACACCTATAGTGCCAAAGGGAGTAAAAACACATTGAATGATATCTTGAAATTCACTAGGTAAATTCTGTAGACTAAATGAAAACATTTCGTTCTTAATGTACAAACAGCATAGAAAAACAGTCACATATTTATTTTATTTTTCATCTGATTTTTATTGCAATAATCAGGTTTGAGTTGAATTTTGCAAATTTTACCGATTTATGCAATCCATTAAGTAAGTCTTCTTTATTAGATATTAGATACCTAATCCATTTGAATAATGTTTTAGATGTCTATAATTTAAAATCAATCTAGGTTTACCCTTTTTCTTTTCTCCAATGGTATTAATATAAAATGTTGTACAAGACTAAGGTTAATGTCATTTTCTTGTTATTTTTTCTCTCAAATATCATTCTTTTTTACCTTATTCTAGATATTCCTTGCTTATATTGATCTCATCAAAGCAGTCCCCATATGGAAGTCTATCCAAAAATGCATTGGGAAGGTTTTCATAAATTCCCTTTGCATTAATACTATTTCTTTTATTTTCTTTTTCTTTTTCTTTTTTTTTTAAATTTTATTTCATCATGTAAGTTCATGAGCATGAGATAAACTTCTTTAAAGAAACTTCTGTTTTTTTTTTTTAATTTGCATGAACCTTTTAATTTTTATAGGAATAAGCTTTTAGGTTCTGATATGTACTGAACAACTATTTGTGACCAATCCTTTCTTATAAATATCTGGGAAATCTATGTTAATAATTGAAATGATTTCACATAAGAATAGCTTCCTAAAATCATACATTGTGAAACATTTTTCACTGAAAGAAGTGATGTTGTAATCATACATCATATTTACAATGAGTTTGTTTAGTTTATATTTAGTTGACTTTTTACTGCCATTACTGAGGGTAATTCCATGCATAGTTTTTTTCATAGTATTTAATAGATATTAGTCCTTTTATGCCATTAATATTTTCCCAATTATATACTAGGGTGATTAAATTACTAATCTTGCATTTATGATTAATAACTTATGCCATTTTTGTAACTTAATATTTTTTTATTGAGTTGAGAAAATTATGCTACTTATTGGCAATACAAATTTCAATACTAGAAAATGTTTTTCATTTTCTACACTTCCCATATTATATTCTATGTAGGTAACTTTATTGTTAAAATTTTGATTTTGTTCTTCCCAAGCTACAATATTCTTTTTGCAAATTAACCTGTACACATTAGTCAGCATTGTTGATATAGTTTTGCACAAAGCTATCTAAATCAAAACTTCCAACTTTTTTTAATGAAGATTGAGGAAGAACTACATGATTGAAATGAAACAGCTAAATCGTTATGGTTTACCTGAAATGGTAACTGTTACAAAAGTTCTAGATTTGTTTATTGGAATGTTGACGGTTCTTTGCTAGTTAAAGAAAGTGTACCATAATCTAACTTTCGTTGAAGAAAATGAGGAGCCCATACATTGTACTACAAGCACCTGGAAAACTGCAGCTTTCCCTTACCAAGTGCAATATAATGCAGCTTTAAAAATGCTAGGTGAATCTTATCTCCTACTATGCTCTTTCTACTGCATTTTCAGGTGAAGATTCTCAGGAAGGAATCCTACTGGTATAATGGAACGGGATCTGTTGTTACAGTTGATCAGGTACGTAAAAGCTAACCCATTGTTCTGCTCTATTTATGCACCTGTTTTTAGGGATTGCTTTAGAAGTCTTTCTGATAAAATGTATGAGAAATTTGGTTCATTGCTATTTTTATATCATGTATTGTTAGTTAACAATTTACAATGTTTGGTTTGGTTATATTTACAAATAATATTATTAAAATTATTATTTTTTTATTCAAAAAATGATATTTAAATATCATCTAAACAATATTTAGTTATTGAATATATTGATATTAAGAAATAGAATAAAAACCTATTTATTTACATTGAGTTAAATAACAAAAAGGTATTTATAACTTTACCTAGCATAAACATCTAGTGCAAGCATCTAGCTGTTGATGATGTATTCAATGGTTGTGATTTAAATCTGAAACAATGATACCTTGACTATTAAGTATAGTGCAACACCTACATTATTTGCATACTTATGCTATGATTGTTCACACCATATTACCATTGTTCTCCAATGTCATATTAGTTTTCATGTTAAAACATAGATGCTATTATTTATTCCCATGTTAATTTACAAGTTTGAATAAGCCATGCATAACATAAACATTAGACTTTTATATAAAAATTTGATGTTAAATTGAGTTCTTTTTATTTTGTACATAGACCATTTTACAATTATTTTCTCCAATATTTGACCTTTTGTAAGATTAAATTATTTTCTCCAGGACCCCAACACTCGTTATCCAGTGGTAGTTCGATTCAGCAAAGTTAACTATGCTGGTGTCTCTACAAACAATTATGCCTTGGATGAGGTTCAAGAAGTAAAATAAGACTTTCTCATGTGCTTCATATCATTAAGTTTGTGTAAATGTCACTTTGTATTGCTTTTACAATCTTGTGGAATAGTTGGTTAATCTTATTTTAGTTGTTTTGAGTCTCTCTTTTATATATAGCTTTTGTTCTCAAATATTCTCTCTCTCTCTCTCTCTCTCTCTCTCTCTCTCTCTCTCTCTCTCTCTCTCTCTCTCTCTCTCTATATATATATATATATATATATATATATATATATATATATATATATATATATATATATAAGATTATTTTGATTATTGAGAGTAATTTAGTTATGATGGTAATGTAAAATTTAGGAAATAAAATGAGGAATTATAAAATTTGGTGTTTAAGCAATTGAGAAAAATTTTATTAAATGATTAAAATAATTATAATGGTTTATATAGATGTTTACATGCTCTACTTTTAATGATTGGTTACTTCTTTATTTTATAGTTATTTATGATAGCGTGGTTACAACCTTAGGAATCTCAATTGCTCTCATCGCTCATATCTTTGGTGTTTAAGCGAGTTACCAATAAGTATATCACAAAAATGTTAATAATTAATGAGTTTATAATGTAATAATTAAGTAACTATGTCAATGATAATAATATTAAGTAAAAAGACTATGTTATATATCTTTACTTTATCTCTTAGTATGAATTTTCTATTCTAGGTTTTATCATATGTAAGACATAATTAATTATATATGCTAATATAATGCATAAGAAAGTCAAACATCTATAAGAAATTAAGTTATTCACATCAATATAAGAGAGCTTGGCATATGCAAGATATTCATAAATCATGCTCATATGAATTAATAATAAATAGATATATAGTAACATTCTAAAATTTAAATTTATGTTACATACATTATAAATTTTTAGATTAAGTCAATATGATTATAATTTTGAGTATTGTAAGAACATAAAATTAATTTTATGACATTATTATTTTTTATTAAAATATTATTATATAGCATTATCTTAAGAGTTTATTATGTTTTTAAATCAAGTTAAAATTTTTATTTGAGTATATCATTATAAAGATCTTTTTATAAAAAATTTAGTAGTAATGAAATTTGAAAGTTATATAACTAAATAATTTATTATGAATTTTTGAAGAAAAAATATAAAGATAATTTTGGCAACTATTTAAGGATAGCTTAGTAACTTTTTAGCATGAGCACCAACACATCAAGATAAGTTTAAAAGAAAAGTTAATTAAGGTTGAGGGAATAAAGACAAGATATAAAAAAGAAAAACATAGAGAGAGAGGGAGGGAGAAAAAAAAAAGAGAAAAAGAAATGGAAGAAAAATGAGAGGGTAGAGATGAAAAGAGGAATAAAAGAGAATGGGAGTTATTGTAGAGTAAGATTAAGTTCAAGGATAATGAAGTCAAGAGGATTAGGGTGATAAATTGTTATTAGAAGTTATGAAAGAATTGAAATTGTAAGAAAAATCTAAAAAGAAAGCAAGCTGGTGGAAATGGTAAACAAAACTTAAGCTTTTTTTATTCACACAACCAATTTTATGTTATAATTTGAAAGAATTTAGCTACTGTATATTATAGAAATGTGCTTTTAAGGATTGAAACAAGTTTTGATTTTATTGTACTGAAAATCATATTAAGTTGGAGTGTTTGTGTTTCTAACTTATATTATCATATTAAATATCACTATCGAAATATCTTGCTATAAAGATGTAATGTGTCATTTATTCTAACTTTTTATATGATCTTACTTAGTTGATTCAATTTTCTCTTAATTAAGACAATCATGTAGCTTGGTTGTAATGAAAATTTTGATTTTATCATATTTTTTATTCTACATATAATAACCAATATATGCAATAATTTATGTTTTTATAGTTTGAATGTACAAGCCTAACTACTACCTAACTAATTAAATCTTTAGATGGTGATTAACTAGAAGGGTTTGCTTAATTTAATTGTAAAATATTTTTATGGGGTACTTAACTAAAAGGTTCTTCTCCATCTAGTTAACACAAATATCATTAATCATGTATCAAATGATATTTAACTAGAGAATTTTTCTCTATATGATTGACACAAATCTCATCGATCATATCAAAGTTTATCAATCAAAGTATGATTATCTTAATTCGATGTGCTTAGTTATAATAGAAACTCAATTTTATCTTTAAAATTTTATGCATAAAAATATATAAAAAAACTCAAGATACATAATAATTCTTATTAAAGTGTTTTGAGATGTTTTCTTATTATTCATTAATTTCGTCATTTTAGCTTAGCGATATTACTAATCACAAAAGTCCAATATATCATTTGAATTTAGCAAGATAAGTTTATCATTGTAAGTCAATAATCAATATATGCTCAATGCCATAAATTTATCTTTTGTTTATTATCATATGTTTATGGTTTCATATGTATTATATCATTGTATCATATTTTATTTAATCATTTTAATATGCTTGATAATCACAATCAACATAAATTATATATTTAAAAAATCATACATATAATCAAATCATCAAAGTACCTATAGCTTCTATAACTAAATTTGGTAGAAAGAAATTATTATGCTTTATCTCATCCTATCAGCTATCTACACATGTAATCAAGTCATCAAAATGGGTGTTAACATTTTAATTAAATTTATTAGAAAGAATTTATTATGTTTAGCATCTTATCTAATCAAATACCTTTCTTATTGTCCTCATTTATTTAAGATTCATTCACAATTTATTTTCTCAAAAAATGTATAAAATTTATTTCTAATAAAATTCCACAAATTTTGGCATAAAATAAGTACTTTCTTTTTAAAATATTCTCTTAGTCTCTCTCAAATTTTTGCTTAAAAGTTTGGTCATTTTGACTTAAAAACTATTCTAAAGCACTTAAAAAGAACTTTCAAATGCTTTTAAATAAGCTAGTTTGAATTTTGTTTGAATTCAATCTAATTTGGCTTAATCTAACCCTTTTTAGCTTGGTCTCAGTTTGGGCTTAACTTGGATTAAGTTTGGTTTACACTGGTTACTTTGGGTTCAATGGACTTGGTCTATACTTTGGCCAACCTAATCTGAGCTTGGGCAAGTTGACCATATGAATTGACAAGTTCAAGTCATTTGGGTTACAAATTTCAAGAAATAGGATTTCAAATTACTCAACATTAATGTGGCTAACCAAAGTGGTTGAATGAGCTCGGTTGCAATTCATTAAGTTACAAATGATTGGTAGTAGTTTATTGGGTTTGTTTAGGTTATCGGGTTGGTTGCTAAGTTGGTTAAGGTATTAATATTGTTATTTGTACTATTATTATTTATATTATTATTATATTAACTATATTACCTCTCTCCTCCAATGTAAGTCTTAACTTAACACTCTCCCCTAGAACAACCAATGGCCAATGGGTGTCTCTATAAGCTCCTTTATGGCTTGTTAGTGATTGACAATGATGAAATATTTGCTTGCATTCTTCTTTATGACAACCAATGGTTAATGGATGTCTCTATAAGCTCCTTTATGGCTTTTTAGTGATTGACGATGTTGATGAAGACAATAATAAAGCTACCAGTGGCGATGGATGATCTCTCTCACTCTCTTTCTTTCTCTCTCTCTCTCTCTCCCTTAAATCCTCTTCTCTAGATTCTTCTCTTTAACCAAAAGTCTCCAACTAATGGCTCTTTGGGGCTCCATCAACAGAGTTTCCTTGGTGGTGGAAATGGCAACAATTGCCAAGATTCTCTCTCGTGGCTTACTCTTACCCTCTTATGGCTCACAAGATTCATTGAAGAATTCTTTAGCATAAAAAACTCCCATCCAGTAGCTCGTGTGCATACTCCCCTTAGTCGCATAAGTGAGTGATATTATTTACATGTTCTTCATACCTCGTGCATGCATCATTTTTTTAATCCAAAATCTAGTTATATGACTATCCCCCATAATTGATCAAATTACTTATCATTATATCTCAAATTGGATTTTGATATTATGACTGTCTTTTTGACTTATCAAACAATTTATCATTACACATTTAACTTGGTTTTGATAGTTCATCAGATGTTTTTGCAAGAAAATATTGATTTGTTAAAAGTTCTCAATGATTTATCTTTAGCGACATCATTTTTTATAATGCCTTAGTACATTGCATTTAATTTCTCAATTTAAAAATATATAGTAATTGATGATTCTCTACTCACTTTCAAATCAAGAAATCATTTGTATCTCTTTGTTGATCAACTTTCAATTATTATTGCATAAATGAAGGAGCTTTCTTATCTTCCCAAAACATATTTATCAAGCAATCATGTGATCAATCATTTTTGATGAGTAATTAACTTATCTATACTTAAAATAAAATAAATCTTTTATTTCTTATATCATTTAGTAGATAACAATTTATTTTGATAAGATCACTAGTACATAGTTTATGATGAATAATTTTATAAGCTTGTAACTATTCTTTCTTTTCATATTAGTTGATATAACATATTGAATTATCTGACATTATAAAAAAATATGATAATAAGTAAACTCTCTAATTTTAATTTACCTATAATGAGGTCAAAGCATCTTAGCATGATATCATTAAGTTTTATTGATGCAAATTTTGAAGGTAATCCAACCATCTCTTTATTTAACTCCATTAACATTAATTGCATTTTTATGTGGATTTTACTCATATTCATGTCTTAACAATATGTAAACTCTAATCATTTGTTTTTACAATTTATTTCAATTCAATCATACAAGCTAAATTATTGTAGGTATCTTGCTACTAAAGTGATGTTTATCAATTTGACTTCTTTCATCTAAATAATATCACTTGAAATTTTATTTTCTTCTTATGTGTCAAAAGTAAATATCTTTCTAAACTTAAAATATCATGAAAAAGCTCTTCTTATGTAAACCCATCAAAATCGATATAATATCAATTATCATCCTAAAATTTCTTCTTTCTAGGTAAAAGTGTTCAAATTGTTCAAATATTATCCAGTAATCTTTTCAAAATTAACTCAAATCTCATGATGTCTCCAAAAAATTCCCTTTTTTATGTATCAAATTTGTCATGTTATTATGATGTTGACTAAGAAGTTAGAATTATTTTGATATAATTCTATCTACTTAGATATCAAAATGTCATCTAAGATTTTCCTCTTTATATTTACATAAGTCAAAACTTGCTTTAAAATCATAATACTATTTAAGAATTTCTTCTTCTATGTACAAGAATCAAATTTGTTCTAATCTCTTGATGTCTTTAAGAAATTTTTCTTCTTCTTATGTAAATAAATCTAATATTATTCTAGTTTCAAAATATCATTCAAATGTTTCTAAAGTTTTTTTCTTCAAGAATTTTCAGTTACTCTAATATCATCTAAACTTTCCTTACATATAAGCAAATATCCATTCTAAAGTTTTCTTATAGAATGTAAAAGAATCAATCTAATTAAAAATTATAAAGATTAACATTGTTTTAATCTTTTTATTTTTTTTAGAAATGTTCTCTTGGGTAGTTCTAAACCATCCCTCTTTCAGGAGCTCCTTAATTATGCTAGCAACATCATTTTTTATGTTTGTCTTGGTTACCTATTTGTTATGTTGTTATTTAACTATTTATCTCTAGGAAAAGAAATCAATAATGCAAATCATGTAAAACAAAATCATAAATAATAATATAAAATAGTATAAAGAGCATTTGTTAGTGACACCCTTGCTATGATCATTAACACATAAATTTCCACTATGATGTTATTTCATAGTTGTTTTAATTTCAAATTATCCTATATGTATTACTAATATCAATGTCATCTAAATCATCAAATGCGCATCTAACCTTTATAATTTTTAAGTTCTTCAAATATCAAATGGCATCTAAGTTTTCACTCAAAGGATTTTCAATTACTCTAATACCACTTTATTCCTAACTAAGTACGTTATTTATTGTTAATTATTTACTTTCATTTAACATAAGAGATACTAAATAATAAACTTTTTTGATAATAAAATAGTTAGTTTGTGACTATATAATAGTATAAATATTTTTGTATTCTTATACATTCATCACTTATATTCTTGATGTCTAGGGGTATCCTTAATACTTAACATAAAAAAATATTAATACTAAAGGGGTGAATCTACCTCATACTCAATAAGTAATAATGCCAACAATAATAATGTTAAAAAAATCATGTTATCTTTAGTTCATTTTTACTTAATCTGAATTTAACAATCTAAGTTTCATCATTTGTAAGATATTATTAATTATTTATCAATATAATACACAAGAAATTTAAACATATATAAAATACTATCGAGTTATTAATGTTAATATAAGAGAGTTAAACATATGTAAAATAATTTTAAATCATGCTTCTTATGAATTAATAATAAATAGACATAGAATCATATTAAATATCACAATAAAAATATCATATTTTAAAGTCATTTATTCTAATTTTTCATGTGATATAAATTAAGAAAATTCTCTTAACCATGATAATCATACGAATTTTCTTAGAATAAAAACTATTATTTTATAATGGATTTTTTATTTTATATGCAACAGCCAACATATGCAATAACTTTTATGTTCAAGATAGTTTAATTACGTAGCCCTCATTTTTACTTAGCCAATCAATACCTTTATTGGTGATCAATTAAAAGGGTGTGCCCTATATGATTACCACACATTTTTATGGTGCTTAACCAAAAAGTTCTTCCCCATTTGATTATATAAATATTATTACTCATATCATATTAAATAGTGCTAACCAAAGAGCTCTTCCTTATTCAGTTAATAAAAATCTTATCAATCATATCAAAATTAGTCAATTAGAGTTTAATTATCTTAATCTACTGTGCTTGGTTAAATTAGAAACTCTATTTTTTATCTTTTATTTTTAATGCATAAATATAAATAAATAATATAAGAGAAAAATAACTCTTATTAAAATATTTCTCTTATTATTTAACAATTTTATCATCTTAGTTTAGGCATATTAATAATCACAAATGTTTACCATGTTATATGAATTTAGCATCATAAGTTCATTATCATAATATATCTATTATCACTATATATTTAATGTATAAGTTTATCTCATAATATATTCACAGTATCATATATATCATATCATTGTAACGTATTTCATTTAATCATTTTATTATAGCTGATAATCACAATGTAATATCATCGTAAATTATATATCAAAAAGATTCATGTATGTAATCAAATCATCAAAGTAGATGTCATTCTTATAATTAAATTTATTAAAAACATATTTATTATACTCTACCTCTTCATGTCCATGACTTGTATATGCAATCAAGTCATCAAAATAAATGTCATAGATTTAATTAAATTTAGTATAAAATATTTATTACACTTAACATCTTATTGTATTAGATATTTATTTTAGTGTATTTATTTGTATTGATCACAAGTTATTTTAAAAAAAATGAACAAAAGTTGCTTTTACTAAAAAAAACTTATAGATTTTGAAAAAATATAGTTATTCTTTAGTTTCTCCCAAATTTTTTTTTTCTAAAATTTTGATCAATTTGTCTTAAAAAGTACTCAAAACACTTTTAAAATCACTTTCAAATATTTTTAAATAAGCTAATTTTAATCTAATTTGATTTGGCTTAGTTAATACTCAACCTAACTTGATCTAACCTGATTCAAGTTTGGTCTAACTGGTTTGAGCTCGAATTAACTTATCTTGGACTCAGCGAGGCCAATTCTAGCTTTGCCAACTTAGTCTTGGCCTAGCCTACTTAGTTTAAACTTAGTTGAGTTGACCCAACGAGTCACAAGTCAGGGTACCAGGATGGCCTAGGTCGGTGATGGGTTCGGGTCATTTAGGTTATTGGTTTCAAAAGATCAGGTTTTGTGTTCTCAGCATTGGCGGGTGGCTAGGCTTAAGTGGTTGAAGTGTTTGAGTAACGGCTCATAGTATTAGGGGTGATTGGTAGCGGTTTAATGAGTAATTTTTCAGGTTTTACTAGGTTGGTTTAGGTATTAATATTATTATTTGTATTTATTATTATTATTATATTAATTATCTTACGTCTGTCCCCACGTGTAAGTCTTAGCATGTAGGTCTCCTGTGCTGCGTAGCTTTCCAGTGATTGACAACAGCAACGATGATAACCTTGATAGACAAGACATTATCTCTCTCACATGCTCTCTCTGTCTCTCTTCTTTCTCTCCATCGTCAAATTTTCCTTGATGATGAACAGAAAGGCCTGCTAAAAAACTCTTCTTTCTCTCATCCCTTGGCTCCCCTCGCCGAATATGCAAAGCAGTCAATTATTGTAATATACAACTGGCATCCAGCCGCTCTACTTGTCAAAATGGGCCTTGTTGCGTGCTCAGCATGCCTCGTGCAATCGAGATAGATTCTACTTCTTGGCACGTCTGAAATTTCTTCCAACGCACAGCAAAAGTGATCCAATAATTGTTACACTATTAATATTATTATAACATAATTTATTTATTTATAAATATATTATTACTTGGCTCTTTGGAATGCCAAAGAAATCTAGTTTGGCTCAGCTTTTTGTTTTCAACTTTTGATTATTTTTTTACAAATTTTGAGAGAACTAAATTTAAAAACTTTAGAAAAACATTTTTGAACTGTTCTACTATTTGAGTTCTTTATTTTGATATATAAATTGAAATCTTTTGGTATCAATTATTCTTTTAAATTTTTTAAAATTCTAAAAATTTTTATTTCTTTCAACAAAAATTTTCAAAATTCAATATAAAAAATTGGGGCATTATATCATAGTTCGATAGACAATTCAAATTTCATTTGTCTGTAGTAAAAACCAAATTAAATACAAAGCGGTACTAAACAAATTAAAGTTTGTCTCACCATTGGAAGCAAGGAGGTTGAGCATGAATAGAGACTCCCATTGTAGCATGAATCACGTTTTTGGAATTTTTTAACAAAGATTCCATGCTCAAGGAGTATATATTTCTTACACTTTATGTTTAAGAAATTAACTCCAACAAAATTTAGTATATTCTTAAAAATAAAAACTAGGTGACCAATGCCTTTGCAAAATATGGAGATTTAACCAATTGCTTTATTTTTTGTAATCAAAATATGAAGCTCCCAAGACGATATACGTCAATAAATATTATTGTTGTATGGATCTTATTGTATCTGTCTTCAAATAAAAAAAAGCTTTCAAAAAAATAGTTAGAAGCTTGAAAAATAAGACATGGATCTAATTGATATATTTTATGTAACAATCAATATTTTCATAATAATCAATAATTGATAAACTTTAAAATTAAGTTAAACAAATTATGATTATATATGTTTTGATATTATATAATTAATTTTTAAAATATAATATTTATACATAAAAGAATTAAAATAATGATAAAATATTGAGAGTATGCTAAAACATCAAATATTATTAATAACATTAATTGAGCATACTAATAGAAAAAATGCTAAAAGATGAGCCAAATGTCGTTGAGTTAGTAATTTTTGGATTAGTAATTAATTCATTATGAATTTTTAAAGATTAGGAATATATTTGTAATCTAATATTAAAGTTGGGTGGTTCATATTTTAATTTGAAACAGTATCGTGTGAAGCAAATCATACTAGGCGATGAGAAAAAAAGCTTATGGATTTAATTTTATGATATTATGTTCATATCATATCAATACAATAAGTGGGTGAGGTTAACAAACTAGTGAGAGAAAAAAATAAGAATCATTTAACACGATGTGATTAGTCATATTGTATGATTATTAAGAAAAAAAATTATGAATGAATAATAAGTTAGAAAGTTAATGTAAGATCATATAAGTATAATCGGTGGAGTCAATTATATAATCGAGATAGAGATTTAATAGAAGCATTAGATGAGTTTGTTAGAATGATTGTACAAAAGTTTTTATATATAAGATTATATCATAGTATTGATTTGATTATAATAGATGATCAGTTGTATGTTGTGCATCATTGTTAAGGTAAAATGTCTTAAGGGCAGATTAATAATGAAAGTATATGGTGTGATCAAGAGGATTATAATTATGCAAAGAGAGAAATAGTGAATTGATTATATTATATGATGAGAGTATCCTATTAGTATGATTAGTTGACGAAACAGTAAGATGGAAAGAATAGGAATCATATAATATAATATAAGGAATCATACTATATAATTAGTGAGTGCTAAAGTAGAGGGAGATTGTAAGGAATGTTCTTAGTGATCATATAGTACATTCAAAAGTGATATGAATGACAAAGAGCACTAATTTGAGAATCGAATAATCTAATCAATAGATCATACATGTATGATATAACTCAGGGTGTTTATTTGTTTATTGGATTGTATAGTACAATTGATATATATATATATATATATATATATATATATATATATATATATATATATATATATATATATATATATATATATATATATATATATTTGTTATTGTAAAAAATTTAGAAAAAAAGAGATTAATAAAGAGAGATTTTTTATGAAATTAAGTAAATAAAGTTATAATCTATGATGTAGCATGATAGAACTTTTTATATTTTGATTTGATTTTTTAGACAATATTTTATTATGTTAATAAATATTTATGCTTTTCTTTATGATTTAGCATGATCTTGATAGCATTTTGTATTATTCATCATATGACTTTATTGATTGTATGATTTTCTATTATTACATGACATCATAAAGAATAATTAAAAAAGAATAAAACATAACAAATGATTAAAAATGAATGGAATGTATATTGCTTTTGAAAATAACATATAAACTAACATATCTACTCATACATCTATACTCTCATATTTTATTACATGGCTAAAAGATGAAAATGAAAAGTGGGCTCTTAGAGATATTATTTTTCACACATTAGGTGCAATGTGTTAGATCTTAAGGTATTATTGATCCTTGTGTTAGTTATTTGATAAATATGAGTATTATGAATTTAGGATATATATGAATAACACCAAATATAACATGTTACATCACTAGGTATGAGTCTTTTGATCATATCTGTCTAGTGGGTACTAATTATAATATGTTAGATTACAAAGTATCAATCTTCAGACCACATATCTGTTTAGCATTTTATATTGAATATTTTGGATGGACGTCAATTGCAATTCATTTATTTTTATGATTATTGGATCCAAAAATGATAAGGTTTCAATGAAAATTGGGCATGATAATTACATAAAATATCCAACACTAGAAGTAATAGAAAAATTGGCATTAATATTGCATTTGGCTTATTTTTGTTATATACATGTAATCTAATATGATTTCAGATTTAATTCATGTGGTTTATCATCACAATTCTAATTTATTCATTATATTAACTTATTTATATTGAAATTTTTTTTATATTTGATTATCTTATAAGATTTATTTAGTAAAATCAATCAATCTCATTAGTGTTTATATTATAAGTTACGCATCTACTATATTGAGATTTAAGGATTTTAATGTGATGAGAGAACAACACTCTTGAGATTTAAGAGTAAGCATTACTTGGTGTGAATTAGGAGTTGATAGAATGATGGAACATTTGTTTTAACTTATATATATTGTTATATATACTTTTGTATTTGAATCTTTTATTATATTGGTATTTTTTTATTTTGTGATTTTATTTTGTTAGTATTAAGAATTTTATCTCACAGATCTCTATCTAAGATTTTATGTACTTGTTAAATATCATAATTATGTTTAAATTCTAATTTTTTAACTTGTTAGATAAATTGTGAGGTGTGACTCTAACATTTTCATTGATGACATGCTTTTGTTAAGAATTTATATGTAGCCATTTTTCTAGTGCCTTCATGTAACAAATGTTTATTAAGTTATGGAAGAAATTCATTTGAGAGAATGTGTAAGTCATGCTTCTCGAGAATCTTAATCAGAAAAAATTATTTGATGAAATTATTATTAGTTAACACAACATAATGATGTAATCAACCATGCCAAAAAGTGTTTTAAGGATTAGATCCATTCAAGCTCCAATTATTGATTGGAAAATACTTTGGATTTAATGATTGCTTATGGCCTTTTGCCATTTGTAGTATAGACTTTCTCAAATAATTTTCATCAATCAAAAGAAATTAAATATATCTATCAATGTTAGTTGATTATTTAATAAAGTAAATGAAAGAAAACGCCAACACACAATATTGTTTTATTGAAGAGAAAGATGTCCTTGGTCAACAATCTTTTATATATTTGGAATTCTAATTGTCATTGTTACCAAAAAAATTGTACAATATTCACTACAAATGAGCTTTAATCTTTGTGTCAATCAGAAGGACATCATTTTTAAGTGTAGATGAGTTGATCATTTAGAGTCAAATGGTCAAATTGAAGCTATTAACAAGGATATCTTTCAAGGGACAAGTTCTTGGTTCCAAAAATAAAAAAAGGAAAATGAGAATATTAACTTTCCTTAATTTATGAGTTTATTGAAAATACATCAACAACCTTAAGAGAAAACCTATTCTTTTGCCTTATAGAGGAGAAGCCATATTTCTAGTTACTTTAAAGCTTCTATTACCTCAATTTCACCATGTTTTTACCATTGTTTAAAAAAAATCTTAAGAAAAATTTGAAGAAAACAATCAATCTTATTTACTAGATCTAAATTTCTTAAAAAAAATTCAATTGATGGTTAATCTCCAAGTAAACAAAGACAAAGCTCAATTGAGATATACTTTAATAAGCTTCTTTGCTAAAGAAATATCAAACCAAAGGCTAGAAATTTAGGAAAACTTAAGTGTCTTTAAGATTAGAAAGTGTATCAAAATATATGAACTAAATTAAAATGGATTATATAAGATCAAATCTATCACCAATTGTGAGTCAAATGTGGTTATCGGTTGATAGATTAAGAAATTCCTAAACTTAGAGTAGAAATGTCTTGCCTCACCTAACACTAACCCGAGGATTCATCAACCATAGCCATATAATCCTCCTTTTTATAGTGATAAAAATACATGAATAATATATATAACACTTGAAAGTATAGTCTTCTCATAAAAGATGGGGTGAATTGTACTATATTAAAATTTGATCACAAGCAAGCTATGAAAATTTTTTCAAATTTTGTAGTTAAAATTATTTACTCTAAGAACTATTTTAAAGAAAACTCTTAATTAAATTTAAAAGAAAGAATATCTAGGAATTTAACCATAAATATAAGTTTACTTTCACCTCCAACCAGAAAAGACTAGGCTCAATCTAATTTCTACAAAATTATTATCATCAGACTCTTTGTAAATTATACTATTTTTAATAAATTATTTATTTTTTTATCTTATTTGATATTTTAATAATTTTTAATTCCTTAAAAATCAGAAAATTAATGTAAATTTTTTTTTATAATTTTAACTCTTTGTTTTATGATTGATTTATGTCTAAATTTTATAAAATTTATATCACTAAATTTGTAATAATTAATACTCTATTATTTTAAATTCTTTTACCTCTTTTTACAAATAGTAACTTTAGTATGATAATTGTTAATATTTTGCTTTCAAATTTTTTATTATATGATTTGTGCATTTAGGTATGTCTTATTGTGTGTAAAATGCCCTCATGAACTATGCTTGAAATCTAATTCATACCTTCAAGGTTAAAACATGAGCAATTACATCTTGCATTGTATATTATTTAATAAGTTTTCTTTATATCACCTTCTAGAGACGTAAAAGCAAGTTCTTGTGTGCTAGAAGGGAGTTCTCAGGTTCTCTCAATCTATTACTTCTAATAAATATCTCATGAACAAATCATCTATCTTTAGAATTCTTTTAATAATCTTTATTTGATTTCTTTAAAGATGGTTTCATCTTAAGAAATTATTTTCTTGACTTCTTTTGAATTTCATGATAAATCTCAATATCTTCTAAGTTCTCTTGAGCTAATCTATTAGTGGGACAAAGTTGATCTTTGATCATTTTTTCTTCATTGTCCAATAAAATAGAGTTTTTACAATGTTTTGAAAATAAATGAAATGATGGCATATGACAACCATCAAAATTCTTAAGAGGTACTATAATTAGAAAAGATAATAACTTTGACTTAAAAGACTTTGGCATATCGATTTTTTTAGAAGGTGACCAATTTGAAAAGTGGAACTATGAGTTGAATAGAGAAGGCCACTTGAAAGCCACGTGTCAAAGTTTGTAGCCAAAAACTTGTTAAAAAAGAACTTTGTAGTAATTTATATCCAAGCATTATCTAATTTAATATGAAAAACTAGAGTTGAGACATTGAAAACTTTAAATAACGCATGGAATCCAACCAAACTACATAGAAAAAACGATCAAGATGGTAAATTCAAACTTCTCATATGTACAATATCATAAATTTAAACTGGATGTGACAACACTATGTCTAATTAAATATTTTTTTTTATTTTAATTTTCCAATCTTTAATCACGTTTTTTATTTTTAAAATTAATTAATCCAAATGGAGTCGAAACTAAAAGCCAACAAAATTATTGAATCAGAGGAAACTACCTAAACCAGTACCGAAGGACGGGACCCAAACAGAAACTCTACGCCAGTCGACACGACTCTCATACAGATCCTCTCCTTCCCCATTCCTTCAAGCAGTTTCACTGAAACCAGCCACAGTTCCGATGCCACCTTTGTCGCCGGCGCTTAGCTGCCCAGGTCGCCGGACAACGGATCTCTCCATCTCTCCCTCTCGCTTCGGATTGGTTTTCTTCATGACCCCGTTTGGATTCCCTGTGTCACTGGTCAGTAGCTTTTCCTTTTTCCTGCCTTCAGCTGTTTTTTTTACTCTGTCCATCGGGACTACCTGAGCTTGGTCGATCGCTTTCTCCGTGGCATAATGCAGCCTTGATCAGTGGGTTCTGGAGTTGTATTCCGCTCTTTTGGCATACATTGTGGTGCCGCGTCCTTTTCTTCTATGAGTGGGTCAAGCTTATTCATTCTTTTTCATTTTAGAGCTGAGCTGTCCTTTATTTCCCGTGATGTAAGCGGCTCCTTTTGTTAAATTTGATCAACTCAGTTTCTCGTTCATATAGCTTCTTGGGTTAACGAAGACTACCTACGGCTTTGGAAAAGGTTGTTCTTCAGATCATGAAAATCGTTTCCCAATCCTGTTTTCAACCTTGTTTCGGTAAATGGTGTGGTCGCTAGTATTTTTCTTTCTGTTTCTTGCTAGTTTACCTTTCCTCCTAAACTGTTGTTTCCCTTGAACAAATTGATATTTTATTCTGAATGTCGACGCATCAAATCTATCTCTTAACTGTTCACCGGCGCTGCCTTCCTCTAACGGGGTAAGGTGGAATAGTATAAAGAAATGTTTCCAACAGTAATCTTGCCAGATTATTATCTTCTCTTGTCTTTAATTGAGCATATCACTGTTTTTGTTTAAACTACAACCCCTAGTTATAAATTTATATGCTTTGGTATTTTTATCCTTGACTACTTCACCTGCTGCTGTACAAAAATCTAATAGTGCCCTCTGTGCTCACTTCAATGATCTAATATATAAATTTTGAGCTGTTGTTTATACTTTTTAAGACAAGTTGGCGGTGCCTTAAGCCTTTCTTCATCTTGTTGTCTCCTTTGTTCTGTTTGTTGCTCTGATTGGTTCTATGCTGAGTGTGTTGATGAAAATTGTAGCACACAATTGGTAGAGGTATCTTCCCACGTTAAATGGTGAGCATGAATAGCTTGTTTGGGTTGGGCATTGGCATTGCTGGAAACAAACTTTTAAATGATAAAAGCTTATCGAGATGTAATTGGCTGTCCCTTTTGATATGGTAATGTCAATACATGGATTATTAGATCTACTTTTTTGACCATTTATATCAACTTATTTGTTTTGAATTGATATATTTCTCGTTCAATGTTTCCAGTCATGTGGCATTTGTGATTCCTAAATTTTTATCCAAGGATCACAATTAATGGTTTTTTATTATGTTTAGGTTAATTTCCTTGATATGATTATTCGTGTTGCTTTCCTGCATTTTTTAGAGCTGTTCTTTACATGGTTGGAACAGTGGCAGGTTTCATATGAGGTAGAAATAGATTTGATCCAGTATAGATGGTTATAGATCTTGTTGAAATTATCTTGGAGAATATGCAAATTTGTTCAACTATGAAACGAGTAAAACTCCAATGAAGATGCTTATGGAACAAGACATGCCTTGAGAGATGGATACTAAGATGTCTCAGGGGATGGACATGAAGCGAAAGTCGCATGGTGTGATTGCGAGATTAATGGGCCTTGATAATACGTTGCCTGCTAATTCATTAATAGAACCTACTGAAAGTTATGTGAAGGATGGTGGTTCTTCCCACAATTACTTTGAAGAAAGAGGAATTCGAGATCATCGACTACGGCAATTTGGGTATGACGAAAGATTTGTGACTGGAGAAGTTCATCGTGATGGCCATAAGAACAATGTTCTCGTTAATGCATATGAAGGGAAGGAAAGGCCGTCATCAAGAACCAATTGCTTCAATGATCAGGTGCTTCCAAAAGGTCGGCCAAACATAAGTGAACATCAGAAAATAATGTCCCTTGTTCCTGACAAACTCATGGAAGCAAAAATTCTAAAGAGACATGAAAAAGTTTGTGAGTCCAAGGAGTTTGATGATGTGCTTGAATCATTGAGTTATAATAGAGATTTATTTTTCAAGTTCTTGAAAGATCCAAACTGCTTTTTTTCCAAGCATTTGAAGGAACTCCATTTAATCCCTCCTCCACGTCAGGCGAAGCAAATCACTTTGTTGAAACCATCCAATGTTGTTGAAACAAATTCTGAGGATCAATTGAAGCAGTATAAATATGATAGAGTTTGGGAAATGCAGAACACGTTGTGGAGATCTGATGCTGTTCAACATCCTAAGACAGAAAAATTATCTCAGCCGACTAGGATTGTGATCTTGAAGCCTAGCCAGAAGAAGCATTATGACTCGAAGGCCCAAGCAACTCCCTTCACATCTTTACAAGAACCAAAAGAAAGGGAATCATGTCATAGTGGTTTAAGACCTGGAATTTACATGGATTCAAGAGATGTTGCCAGGGAGTTCACGTTAAAGATGCATGAGTACCTGAGTAGACATTGCAGCGATGAGTCTCTGTCCCCAAGCTCTTGGCATTACACCAGTAATTTGCATGGGACTCCTTGCTCGAATTCGTCCTTGAGCGGAGCTTCTCATTCATCTGAGTCATCTGTGCTAAGAGAGGCAAAGAAGCGACTGTCAGAGAGGTGTGCCTTAGTTGCAGCCAATGGAATTCACCCGGAGCAGCTTCAGGAGAGGAGATCCAGCACCTTGGGTGAGATGCTTGCTGTCCGTGAGCTAAAAAGTGAAGATGTGAATGATATAGGGCCATCGGAAAGCAGAACATGTAGCAGTGAGGAGAACTTCAGAATGCTTGCAGCATGCTTATCTATTTTGAGGACGAAGAGTGAAAAGGAAGAGTCCAATGCTAATCTTTCAAAGTCAAAATTTGTTCCCACCTCATTATCATTCGGTGACATTGGCTTGAATAGAGATGATTCTGAGTCCTTAAAAGATTATTCTGTGACTTCCGAAGGAATTACAAAACCTAGGAGAGGAAAAACATCCTTCAAGGGAAGAGTATCCAGTTTATTCTTCTTGAAGAACAAGGAAGCTGTCACTGAAAAATGTGCTTCTTCTCTCTTGGCAAGCTCTTACGATGTTCTGCCAACCACTCAGACTAGTATTGTTTCTAAGAATCTTGACGATTCAGCATTGGTTCATAGCAGTGTTTCTAGAGAAAGTTCAACGGGTAACTTTGCTGTAGCATCAGACAGAATTTCCTCACACCATGTGCTTCATGATAAAGAAGATGAGATCCTCATTTTAACTGAGGTGTGTTGACATATATTGTTCTTATTGATTCTTTCTACATGCTGTGCTATTATTAATCAGTTTTAGTTGCAAAAACTGAACCAGTAAATTATCTAACTATTCACAATCTATCTTAGGTTCATGTAAAGGTCTCAAGTGTCTCTTCTAGCTGCTTTGCCTGGCAGTTTTTTTTCCATGATCATGCGCTTTAATAAGTGCATGAAATAGTCATATTCTATCCATTTCTCTCTGCAAAAAACAACTATACTAAAAAAGAGTTCTCATTCTTTAGCAGGTAACCTCCTTTGATGTTGACCCTGCTCCTTCAAGTGTAATTTCTGAGAAGCTGGCTCAGAACCAGGACCATCCAAGCCCCACTTCCATATTAGACGTACCATTTAAAGATGATCTAAGCAACAGTGCAAACAACTCCTCTAAAATTGCTAATACGGACAACCCACGTAAGTTTTGTTTCTGTATTACTTGCACATATTACTCATCTTTTGATTCACGACGACATCCCTTCTCCTCTAGCAGAAGCCCTATCAAGGTCTATACCAATTAAGTCCATTTCCCGAACGCTATCATGGAATGGTTCCTGTTCAGAAACATCCTCAACCAACCCATTGAAACTCGCCAAAGCTTGCAGAATGGCAGAAGACCATGGCACTGAAGACTTGTTGTTCGTTCAGAATTTGCTATCAGCGTCAGGCTTATACAAGAACAGACTGAGTACCATATTCAACGGATGGCATTCACCTGACTCACCCTGTGACCCGAAGTTATTGGATAAGCTCTTGAACGAAAAGGAGGGAGCAGCAAAGAGCCGAGAGAGACGATCGGACCAAATGCTTCTCTTCGATCGCGTTAATCTCTTGGTGTTAGAAATCGGCCGTGCAGCTGAAATGGGTGTGGTTCGATGTGCCATGGCACACAAGATTCTGCTTGATGGCGCACCGCTCGCTTCTCAAGTGGAGCTCCTTCTGAGAAGGATACGTGGTGAGGTGAGTTGTGGTGCAGTTGGGAGTAAAAATGGCAGCCATGTGGTTGACAGGCTGCTGTGTAGGGAGGTTGCAGGAAGGGAATGGTCAGAATTTTTGCAGCTGGAGGTGCTTGCGATCAGTGAAGAAATTGGTTTGCAGGTGTTGAATTGTCTGTTTGAAGAAGTTTTGATATAGAGTTTTCTGCTCATTAAATGCTTGGGAGGAGTCATCTTCTAGTTTGCTTTAGGTTTTATGTTTTCCTTCGGCTAAATGGCAGCGAGGAATGGCATTTGTTTTACATGTGGAACGGCATGCCCACTTGCCCTATAAAAGCTGCTTTTGGGACGTAGACGCAGTCACTTTCGACGTGGCCCCACACGTTAGAATGCTGTCCGCTGTTCGGTGCATTGTGTTCTCATGTAGGAACAAATAGGCTTCTTGAAATGTCATATTAAAATAACTTTATTGAAAAAGAATTAATTTATTTTAATTTTTAGACAAAACTTAAAATTAAAATTTAACAATATTTTCTTTATTATTTTAATTTTTAATACCAAAATATGTGACATATAGATGTAACATAAATTTAAATGGTTTAAATATTTATTTTTGAATGATAAGCTTATATTTTTTAAATTAGTTAGTGGAGTTATTAAATTAAATATTTTAAAATTTTAAAGAACATTATATGATATTGTTATAATGATAACATATATATGTGTCCTACATCAAATCTTTCTTTAGTTCAATTAGGCTTGTGAGCGTTATGTTAAAACGCTTCTTTTTAGATAATAGCAAAATAAAGCATAACACAAATGTTTGAGCTGGGAATCAAATATATACGTGCTCTCCCATGTCCCTACATCAAATCTTATCCGCACTTGGGAACTCACTTAATTTAATGATATTTAAAAGTTAGTAATTTTAAAAAGTTAAATTAATATTTTAAAAATATTTTCTTTAGTTAGGTCATTTTTAAATATTATTATTAAAAATGATGAGATGGTAATTGATCAAACTATTTTTTCAAAATTGTTCATTTAGTTATTTTTATAAGACTATTAATATCCAATTTCACTAAAAAGCCAACCAACTCAATAATTGATTTTATTAGATTTTCAAACTATAATGTATTTGTTAATCAAATTATTTTGCTAAACAATCTCTCATACTTGTTTTGTTTACTTTATGAAAATATCATTTTTTTAAAAAAATCTTTTTTAAAATCATTGTTTACTAAATAATTATATTTTATAATTATTTTATTCACATTATTATCTTTTTAAATTATTTTTATAAGCAAGTGTTTTGAAATCATAATAATCAAATCAAATTTTCTGTAAGAATCATTAAAAATTGAGATCTTTTACAAAGAACAATATGTAGTCTACGATACAAGTGTTTTGAAATATTTAAAATTAAATTTAAATTATGTCTCTTATTGGTTTGTTACTCTAAACAAAATGGTCTTCATGAGATTTCACATTTGCTTCTCTTATTCAAGTTCTCCCATAAATGCGAGAATCTACCACTTAAAATCTTAAAATTTACTTAAATAAATTCGATAAAAATATTTAAAATTTTTTATCATTAAATAAAATACAATAACTAACTAATGATCAACAATACATCTTATGCTAAAGTTATTAGGTATCCTCAACTCTATGCAAGTCTATATCATCACTTTTAATGTAAATAGATAATAAGCATAATAATATTCAAAATATTAAAAAATAGATATAAATAATAAAATAATACAAAATATAATAAATAAAAAGTATGAGTAATATCAAGTATGCATTACATTTACAAAATAGTTAAATGTGTTAAAATAAACACATTTATTATCATATATATCATGCCTATGTGTACTTATACTCATATAAAGCAATACTCATAGCACATAATATGCATATATAGTATTATTTTATTTTTCTCATTTTTCATATTTCATAACTTTTCTTATCTTTTCTCTTTTAAAGAGTCCTAATTTTTTCTAATGACTATTATCTTTACTTTATAGGATCTCATATTATATCATATCTCTGTGATATCATTATATCTCTAGACCTTTATCGACAACTAACTAGGCCACTGAATCACATCACGCCACCTATCATCAACTTGCATTAAGTAACAATGATAGTGGGATCTCTATTTATCATTGTCTTACACAAAGTGATGACAGCAATAAAGTCTTAGCTTTATCATAGCCTTACATAGAATATTAGTAGCAACAAAAATGAGATTGAAAATTATCTCAATTATTTCATCTTGGCTATCATTATCTTATGCAAAATATTAATGATAGTAGAGTTTTTACATATCATTGTCTTATACATGGTGCTAATAATAATAGAAATAATCTCATCATATAAGCAACTATAAGATAATCTTATAAGAAAATTTTATATCTTTGTATTATCTCATATCATATAATCATATAGATTATTATTAACTCTTTCACTTATTATTCATTATTCATTATTCATTTATTTATTATCATTTCATTAATTATTGCTCTTTCTCATTTTATGTTTTGATATATATAATAATACACACAAAAGAACCCCCTCACACACATTGTTAATCCTATATCTATATATGATAGTTTGATAATAATAAAATCATATTCTATATTTACAAATAAGTGTTATTAGAATGTGATGCATAGGATTAAACAAATAATTTTTGATGTATAAGGAAGTTGGTGGATCAACTTTCACATGACGAAGCCATGTGATCATTGCTCTTTATGGGATGTCCTCCATCCTGAGATCATCTTTGCTTATTTTATTATAGTAGATTACCAAAATCTATACTAAAAAACATGTGACACTTAGGTTTTTGCATAACTTACTCTTTCATACATCTCATGGATAATTAGTAGATTTAACTTGTAACTAAAATCCCTTAAAAGTATTACGGTTATATTTAACTCAAGTTTAGAATAAAATAAAAATAAAACATGCGCTAAAATATAAAAAATAGCAATTATATAATACATAGACATTATTGTATAATACAACTATTTATTTTAACTCATCAAAGTGTAGATCCAAACTATTCATATAGTTCAATATTTTTTATTATATAATATAATATTTTTTACCATATAATATGATGTTTTATATTATACACTGACATGCTTATATGACTATTAGTAATGAGTGAGAAGTAAGAATAAAAATATTTGAACAGTATAATATTAGTTATCATATTTATATGATCCATTATATGGGCTATACAACCCAATTAAGATAAAATACAAAGAAATTCATGTAATAAGATTCATTAGTATCATATAATATGACCATTTAGAGATAATAATAAACTATGAGGATAATGATAGAATTGTTTTATATGATATATTAATACTCATTATACAAGTATGGATCTTATCACAACAAAGAGTTATAAAGTCAAACTTACGCATTTAAAGAACCTATGATGTTCATAAAGAACAACATCCAATATATCACAGTACTATCCACTATAACATAAAGATCTTGTATTGAATGAAATAAAGAATGTCATATAATATAATATATTTTAATAATATAATATGATCCCTTATAATAATGAGAAAATAATGATGACATTGGATGATCAATGTATTTAGTGATATCATATAGTACAATCATCCTGATTATACAATATAAATAGAAATAAAAATTATATAATGACTAGTTAATATCATTAAAAATAAGACATTAGCTATTAATAGCCAATGATATCTATTATGATTAACTTTAAAGTCTTTTCAAGTATTATTACATTATAAATAAGACTTAAAACCACTTGAGAAAGAACAATTGCCACTTTCACATATTGTTTATATAAGGTGTGACCTTTAATCAAGTCTTACATTTTCACCTTCATTGTTGTCTTGTAGTAGTTTTAAAGAAGTTTAAAAACTAATTTGAATCATTTTTATTCTTCCATGTTTCTATTATTTGGTAAAATCATTTTAGATAACTTTCATTCAATTTGTGCCACTTGACACCTTGGTTAAAGTTGTAAGAATTCTATAAAATTTATTATAAAAGTGCTTATATTTATTTCTTGTCATTATTATAATAGATTAGGGAGGATGTAACTTCGAGTTTGGATCAAACTATAAAAAAATCTTGGTGTGATTTACTTTATAGTATTTATTTATTTATTTTCTTCACATAAATATATTTGAAACTTAATTATGAGTTTTTAAAAAAAAATACTATTCATCCCTTCTTGTGGTTAATATATTCTTATAAGCAATATCAAAGCCTAATTATATCAAAGAAAAAAAGTTCTAAGAGAAGATAAGAATGGATCACCATTTGATTAAGCAATTGACCATATGGTCATTAAGAAAAAAATGCTCTTGTTCAAAAAGAGTTTATGGGATTCTATCAATAGCATTAAGGCTTTGATTCAATTCACTATCAATTAGCAGTTGGTGGAGGTCACATGGCGAATATAATAGGATCAAGTCTCTATGGAGGTTAGAAAAACATATGAAAAAAGGAAAGAAACGTTTTTACCAAAGGGAAGGCAAAAATTTATAAAGGTTTCTATAGTTAGATCAAGATCACAACGTTCCTTAAGATCAAGAATAGTGAAAAACCATGTGTAAAATTTATAAAGTATCGCTTGGGAGAATGACTAATGCAGCATAAATTAGGGTTCTTCATTATGAATGCAAATTTTACATATCATATTCATATGTATTTATATCATTTTGTAACAATTAGAATGTAGATAGTTTGTTTATGTTTTAATTTTGTAGAGGTTTAATTTTAGGTTATTTATATAATTTTTGTTGTCATTAAATAAATTTTGGATTTGTTTAACCATCAGAACCTTACCTAAGATTTTATGTGTCCTTAAATATTTATTTTTTTATTTAATATTTAATTATTACTATCTATTATGAATTGGTAAGATAGAACTCTAATAATTTAGGTTCCCAAGATGATGACTTAAAGAGATATAGAGGTATTTCTCCATAATAAGAACATATGGAAACAATTATTAATTTGGCTCATTTATCAAAATTTTGGGTTTATTAAAATATTTATTCTTGCCCTTAATTATAGATGAACATTAAACTCTTGCTTAGATAAAATAAATCAATTTTTAATTAAATACTCATGGATATTATGTGCACCAAATTGACTAAATACTTATTTAGGTACTTAGGATTTCCATTATGATTGGACAAAAGCTACCCTATTATGTAACTGGTGTATGTTTACACTCAACATTTAATGTATTAAGTGATAATAAGGAGTCTATATTTAGTACTTATCACTTACCAATCAAAATCATGATAAATAAAATTGATGAAATAAATAAAAGGAAGGCATAATAAATTCCATCATTTTGTAAAATTTGACTTATCATACAATATGAACATCTCTGTTATATCACTAACTACATGTGAAGAATTTAAATCTATCATATAATATAATATCATTTATTATACAATACAATCAATGTGTGACTTATGACCCCTTAGAATAATAAAAATCTATCATATAATACAACATTAACTATCATACATAATAATCTAGATAGCTCTATCAACACGTATGGTATATCTCATTTTTGTTCTTCACTTATGATTCTTTAACAAAATAAGATAGAATAATATATTATTAGACATTGCTAGGTATATATTAAAATGAAAATCATGTACCAAAGTAGTTTTTGGTTGAAGCAATTCATATTGTATACAATGTTATTAATAGAGTGTTTAATCATCTTATCCTTTATGTTACACCTTACGAACTCTTGTACTTTAAGAAGCCTAAAATTTCTCATTTACATGTTTTTAAATGTAAGTATTATATTTTAAATAATAAAAAAAGTGAACTTGATAAGTTTGATGTTAAATTGAATAAAGGGATATTCTTAGAATATTTTATAACTATCAAGGCTTATAGGATATTCATCAAAAAAATCTATGCTATAAAAGAAACAATGCATGTGACATTTAATGAAACCCCTTTATTGAATCGAATAAGCCAAAAAAACAAGATCATGTTAAGAAGTTGACAAGTTGGTTCTTGAAGATAAAACACTGGATGATCAAAAGAAAAAGAAAATTAGAGAAGTTGTTGATAATCAATTCCTTCAAGAGTGGAAGTAAATTTAAGTTCACATTAGAGACCTCATTATAAGACATGTTGCTAATGGTGTTAAAACAAGGACAGTTATAAACAATGCAACCTTTATATCTAATTACGAACATAAAACCATTAAAAAAAAGAATTAAATTATGATTTTTGTCTAGCATCAACGAATGACAAATTGAATTCATTTGAGAAAAATGAGTTGTGGAAATTTACTCTTAGGCTTATAAATCAATCAATAACTGGCACCAAATGGATCTTCAAAAACAAACTAGATGAAATAGGAATATTTGTAACAAAGAAATCTAAGCTTGTTGCAAAAAGTTATACTCAAATTGAATGTATTGATATTAATGAGACTTTTGCATTAGTAGTTAGACTTGAAGACTATTAGAATTCTTTAAAACTAAAACAAAAGACTTAAATCATACCAATTGGATATATAGAGTGCCTTCTTGAATGAATATATCAATAAAAAAAATGTCTGTAAAACAATCACTAGGTTTTGAAATACATGATAAGTTAAAATATGCATATAATTGAAAAAAAAACCTTATATGATCTAAAAAAATACCAAGAATATGATATGATAAGTTATATAATTTTTTAACTTCTAATAATTTTAGGTAGACACTATCTTATTTACTAAAAAAAGATCAATTACTATGTTAAATATATATTATTGACATTATGTTTGGATTAATCAATGATAAATTATTTGAGAAAAATTTTAATTTGATGAAAAATGAATTTGAAATGAATTTGATGGGAGAGTTAAAAAATGTTGTGAACTCCAAGTTAAACAAGCTGATAATGATGTATTCATTTCCTAAACACATAGTAGTATCTTTTAAGAACCAAATCATTAAGACTATGGTACCCATATGTGAGGTAGGATTTAATTTGCTTGCCTGCATGGATACTGATTTTGTCAATAATGGAGTTGAGAGAAGAGAAGATGGAAAAAATACGTGGTATTCAATAACTAGATCTTGAATTTGGAAATCAATACATCTCCTACATAGAGAATTTACAAAGCTAATAAAACTTAACACGCATGATCAAATCCACAGAAACACATCAGAAAAATATAAACTCACAATCTTACAGATGAAGCAGCCTTTGTCATGGGAATGCTGGAGATTAATGACTTGCGTTGACATTCGTGGCATTACTTGAATGCTTGCTTTAGATTATCACACACTGCATTTAACAAATTGATGCATAGAGCCGTTGGGATTAAAATTCAAATTCATGCATGCTCAAAGCAGATCAAAGTTGGATCACAATAACCATTGCTTATATGCATAAGTTTAGATAATCACTATTATAACTATAGTTATACAAATAAATAAGAATAAATGAAAAGAATAAAAGCATATAGTTATACAAAGACTCACCATATCAAATAGTAGAAAGGTTTTTTAGTTTGGTCCTACGTAGGTAAGTCCTTGACGTCTCAAATTGTCTAATTAGGTCATTAATTTAGTTAAACAAACAGGTCCTACAATTTTTCTCTGTTCCTAAAATTACCTTCATACATATATGTGTGTGTGTGTGTGTGTATGTGTATACATAAATAAGTTCTTATAAATGAAAGTTAACTAAAAGATTTAGGAATTGCTTGATTAAAGAAACTATGACTTAACTATTTGTAAAACATCAAGGACCCATTCATACATAAAATTGAATTATAGTGATCAATCTGCTATTTACCCAATTAATGAATCTATGCATGCTTAAGAAAAGATTAAAACATAATCTAAAGTTGAATTGCTCACAGCTCTAATTGATAATCAATTAGTCAAGTCTGTATGGAACAAGATCCGGACCAAACACCTCTCGCCTAAAACTTGCATAGGTGGTGGGGACACCAGCGCCATGCATGATTTTCGACGTACTTCATCTATTCAGATGCGCTCCTGCACTACCCAACGACCAAGGGAGTTACTCTTCATGAACAGGATCCATTTGGAGCCCAAAGTTGCATTTCGGGCTCGAATTAACACTCAAGAACATTATTTTTGGATTCGGGGACCCAAATTTGGCCAAAAGGCCTCTTTTTCCGGTTTTCGCCGCCGACGGACCCGAGCGCGGGTTCGCGCGAGACGCGCCCGCGGGTGGCGGGTCGGCGCTACCCGGTTCAGGCCCGTGTCATGGCTCGGGTCGCACGACCCGCTGGATGAACCGCGCCGACCCGTCTCCGACCCACGCCGACCCGTCTCCGACCCGCGACAACACGACTCGACCGCGCCAGCGTCCCCGCCGGATTCGCCGCCGCGACCGCCGCCGCCAACCGCTGCTAGCCCGCCGGATTTGCCTTAAAAGCTGTTTAGCAACAGCTTCTGGATCAGCTTTTGACTATTTTCTGCCTTTTTTTTAATGTTTTAAAAGGCAGAAATTGATATGCAGCCTTTATATTTGTTATTTTCCTATTTATTTCCAAGTTTCACGTATTTTATTCCTTTAAAACTCTAAAAGTTGTTTTACCGATGTACCCTTAGGCTCTCTATAAATAGGGAGGCCTATCCCTATGTAAGGTTAGTTGATATTTGAGCTTGTTTAAGTATTTTAGTGCTTTGCTTTCACTTGTTGAGTCATTGGTGTGATTCCAACAAGACTTCAGCGTGCTGATTCGTCGAGGCTCCGGTACTGGGAGGAGGGGTGCGAGGCCCAAGCGGTGAGAGGCCGTGCCAGTTTATCAACGACGCCATCTTCATTTTCATCCCTTCGTCGACATACTCTCCATACCCCGCCGCTACCACGACGATTTGGGTTCCCCTCGGACTTGAACGGTTCTTACTCGAATAATATCTGTTAACTTTCTGATTTACGGTGATTTAGCGCGATCTTTGTACCTTTCAACTGCGCCGGTGCGACCATTCCACTTTTCAAAATTTATCTCGCTCGGTATTTAAACCCTTATCCGAGTACCCCGCGTCTGTGCCGTCGAGGTGTTGCGGACCTAGCCTACGGAGCGACCTCTGTGTTGCTCACGATCCCCCTCTTGGCTAAGATTGCCTTGGACGGGTGTCTCTTGCTTGTTATTTCTTTTTCGAATTTTCACATTTTTACCTTTCAAGTTTACTTTATTTCTGGTGTGTGAATGTAATTTCTGTATTGCTCAAATTATTGTAATCCGTCCGGCATCAATAGGTCCCAGTTCAAATAAAAAAAAGTACCATATTGACTTGAATTAGTATCCTTAACAGAGCTAGTAATAACAATAAGATTTCAACATTTTGGTAACTAGACTTTTAGGCATTTTATATTGTCCCAGCTATCAAAATCACTAGGAACTCTCTTAGCAATTACTTTTCTAAAGCTGACACTTGTGTACTTCCACAACAAAAGACTTCTTCTAAAGGTGATATTTATTGAATTCATAGCCAAGATTGACAAAACGAAGAGGCCAAATTACCAGTCATTTGGTTTACCACTATCTTTCATCATCCTCTTCAGTTTCAAGCAACGACAGATTTATCACCAGAAAAAAGAAACATTTTCATGATCAAGAGGGTGGATGTTAACTCAAAAATACCGATCCCCAAAGTTTCAGGTAATGCTCTTTAGATGAAATATAGGTTTTAAAAACAGAATAGTTGCTCATAGAAAAAAAGTTACTTGCGAGGATCTTAAATTCAATCCCCTCAAATGTCAGGAAGATTATGCCATCAAATTGCTTAAAAAAATATTAGAAGGTCTCAAATATGAGGAAGAAAGTGAATACTACCCGGTCAAAACATCTCAATATTTGACATTTAGTAAACCGTTTGGCACGTTAAAAAACTATAAGATTCAACTTTGCCTGCAAAGAATGTGTCCAAAAGAAATAGAACCAGCTAGAAAACAATGCTAAGTACTTGTAATATCCCAGCTATCAAAAGCACTTTAAGCTAGCTTTTAGTAATGTGAACAACATAAGAATTCAAACTTTTTTAACCTTGTTGGGTTTTGGTTCAATTATTAATTACTTCAAAAATAAAAGATAACGGTTTAAGCTTGTGAATCTGTGGCATAATGGATTCAATGAAAGAAAAGTAAACTATGCTACCATCCAACAAATCCCACACAGACGTCTTACACCAAAATATATGTAATCAGAATGATGCATAAAAACACACATAAATTAACACGTAAACAATGAAACAAATCAGCCTCTTATAGATAGGGAAGCTCTAATTCAGGAAACAAGATATTTACTATAACTCCTATCATATTTCTCACTACAGCTTCTAGGATCTCTCATGGTAATTATTTCCTTTGTGTAACAAAATATGCTGCCTAAGGAACACAAATATAAATCTGCCAAAACAGGAAACAAAGAATTGGAAATCAAATCTAGATTTCCCTCTTTTCCATGCGCCCCTTCAACCTAGTTTGAAGATATGTTCCATTGGCAGCTTTGCTGGGATGTTCACTTGTTTTGTTGTGCAACCCTTTTGCTAGAACCTCAGAAACTTTGTTGATTATTGACATATAGGACATCACATCATTGCACTTTCAATCTTTTATTTTTAATAAAGTGCCTGTCAATCTTTTTTTTTTTGATAAAGTGCTTGTCAACCCTTTTGTTACCCAGTGGCCTTTTTTATCCACATAATTTCACATATTCCGTGTAATTGATGGAAATTCAGCTTCTACATTAATTTACCAAATTTTATTTCTTGTTGCTTCACTTCCAAGCTCATTGAATCCAAATGAATAAAAAAAAATCGAGGAGACAAAACAACGAAAATCGACGATGCAGCACGGAGAAACATGGGCACGTTGGGCCACGTGCAAAGGTGAGATGCTCATGCCAAAAGGTGCAGCATGCCAAGTGTGTGCGATAATGCAGAGCGGGGCAAAAGTGCATTGCACGTGTGCCCTGTCAAAAACCGACACCGCATGGAACACGTGCACAATCGGCCGCAATCAACTCACTCTCAAAAATCAAAATCACATATTTTTTGTTTAATAATTAAATATTGTATCCAAACCTCTGTATAAAAAAGTAAAAATAATGTGTGTAAAAAATCAAAATTTGTAGAATTCAAATTTTCAAAATTCAAATCTTCAAAATTTTGAATTCTGGGAATCAGAACTTCATGAATTTAGAATCCCTTGAAGGGAATCTTCTTTAAAAATTGAATCTCTTTGTGACAAAAACATTCTCCCTTTCTTATTTGCTCCTTGCCATTATCACGCTTCCACCTTAATTGCTGCTACTTTAAAAAAAAATGACTATTGACAAGAGTTCGAGGCGAGAATACCTCATAGACAGATCATATTATTCTTGATATCAGAGCGTTTCAACTCAATGCAGATGGTAGATGCAAAGAAGAAGAAAGTTGAAGAACAAGCAGCAAAAAAGAATCTTGAGATTGAAGAGATTTTAATCGAAGTGATTGCACCAACTATTTCATCATTAAGCTTGGAGGCATAGGTAGCTCTGCTAAACCAACAAATATAAATGTTAATGGAAGTGATGCAAAAATCCCAATCCCTTTCTACGATGGATCCAAAAGAAAATTTGTCAAAAAAAAAACTTTTAATCCAAGGAATTTTGGATTAAGTAGTAATCACAAAATAATTGGAGATGAAGATGACATCAATCTCACCATTTTGACGCATGCGAATAGACACATTCTCTCAAGATAGATGCTACACTTGATTTATCAATTTATAATAGTACAGTAAATACAAAGAAATTAGATACCTGGTTGAAACAACTAGAAACATATTTCTCTCTATACAAACATTTATCATCAGATAAAGCAGTGTAGGCTCGACTGAAAATAACGAATCATGTGTTTGTCTGGTGGAATGCTTACTTAAGAAATGGCACAGTTACAGAAATAACATAAAGCTAATTTAAGCAATTAATCAAAAAAAAATTTTACCCAATGAATTACATGGAGGAAAGGTGAAAAAAAAGTGACATAATCTACGACACCAACAAGAACAAACGAAACAAAAATATACCACAGAATTTTAACAACAAACTATGACTTTGGGATACCTATTGAAGAGATGTAGACTTTGTCAAAATATATTGCATATCTGTACTATCATATTGTCACTAAATCATTTTTTTCCTTTTCAATCTTTGAAGTAAACTAATACATACACAATAGCTATTGAAAAGAATAATGAATGCAAAATCAGAAGAATAAAAATCAAAAAGGTTAAAGTGTAACTCCGAAAAGTGGCTACAAAAGGAAGAGAATTATGCAGAGCTAACAACATTCCATCTACCAACAAAAATCAAAAGTATTGTGATTACTGCAATAAGATAGAACACATACGACAAAAATGTAAGAAATTACATTCATAACTATTTCCAAAAAGATTTAAGGACAAGGTACTTATTACAATGAAGATTGAAAAGGTACTTCACTCCTCAACAAGTTGATAAAAACTTATCATTTATAGTGAGTTCAAAAGACATTTATCATAAAGCAAAGCAAAAAAGACTTTTCATTATCAGAATACAAGTGAAAAAAAAAAAGCATATCAATACAATTATTGACACTGAAAGCAAGAATAACCTAATACTAGAAAGTCTTATACAAAGACTATAGTTAAAGACTATACTACATCAAAGACCTTATTATTTAGATTGGATTTACAAAAACTCTGAGACGAGAATTGCAAAACAGTGCAAGATAAAGTTTATTATCACCAAAAACTACATTGATAAGGTTATTTGAAAAATAATACCTCTAGATGTCTATCAAATTTTATTAGGAAATCCATACTTATGGGATCGAAATGCCGTCTATTATTGACGAACACAACAGCATCGATTCATGAAGGTGGACAAAATTTCCTTCTAAGTCGAGACAAAGAAGCATTGACAAAAGACGTTATTGATGCTCACCAAATAAAGAGACAAGTGAATACTTGCCAAAGATGTGTGCTACTAACAAGATCAAAGAAATCACTAGATGGGACCAATGAAAGTCTCAATCTCCCGAAGAAGACAACTAGATTAGATCTATCAAAATACCAATTCAGAAAAAAAAAATTCGATGGGATTTGAATCTCAAAAAGAATGGACCTATGATCAAAAGATTGCTTCCAAGCTCATTGAATCCAAAATTGGTGAAAAAAATCAAAAGAAAAGACAAAAGACAAAAATAAAAAATGCAACACAAACCAGTAAGGCTGCAAATTGAGACTCATAGGCACACCAAAGCTCATTCCACAATGCATTGGCCGAGCGTCACACACAGAGGTGTGGGAAAGCATGCAGAAGGTCTCGACGTGTCAGGCCCCTGCAAGAGCTGGCACACATGATCACACGGAGTTGGGCACATGTGCGTTGCACGTACGCCTTGTCGGCAACTGATTGCACGCACGTGGACCTACCATGCCATCTCGGTCAACGTGTGCTTGAAAGGCTGTCCACACGCGAGAATAATACCAACACGTTTGAACACCTCCCTTGGCGTGATTGTAAAGGTGTGGGGCACAAGCACGCACGTGTAAACCAACTTGGGGTATTATAAAATTTGCAAAATTTAGGAAGTTTTATATTTTTTATTAAAATTATATATTTTTTATTTTATAATTAAATATTATATCCAAATCTCCATATAAAAAGATGGGAATGATGTATGTAAAAAGTAAAAACTTCTAAAGTCAGAATTCTGTGAATCAAAACTTCATGAATTTAGAGCCACTTAAAAAAAAAAAATTTTAAGGATTCAATCTCTTTGTGACAAAACTCTTATTCTCTTTTCCTTATTCCTTTACTCATTGTCATTATCACGCTTCCACTTCTACCGTTGCTTTTCTGAAAAAGTCTATTGACGAGATCTCGAGGCAAAAAATCTCGTGGATAGATCAATGCGACAAGATTTTCCTTAACAAAAGATGCAATAACCATGCATTGATCTTCCACCAAAACATTTCATAATAACTTTGCGTCTATGTGAGCCTCAATCTTAAGGTGATCACAATTTCTAAAATGTAATCCTTTAACATGTGTTCCTTTAGGTACCTTAGAATATAGTCTACTTTAAAGTGTAATTAACTGAGAACATAAATTGGTTTATCATATGCCAATTGCAAAAGCTATGACGCACATAAAATAAATTAAACTACCATCAACTCTACAGCATTACTCTCTATCACCACATCCTTCATTGCAATTTAAAACTGAGTTCCTCTTACCTACTTAGCACACAAGCATTCCTATTTCATCAAGCCAATACATACTTGCATTGACTCACATGGATTTATTCCTTAAATCTTGCAAATTTCATTCTAAAGTACAGTTTAAGAGCCTTTAGATCTTTGATTTCAAACTCACTTATAAGTCTACACTTTAGATCTTCAATTTCTTCGACATCATCCCAATCAATATTGTCATCTATATACACAATTAATGAATCAATTTCTATATTTGTTTTTATAGATGACTTTGTAATATATTTGACTTTGACAATCAAACATAACTTCTCACCGTCCTTCCAAACCTTTCAAACCAAGTCTAATGTAATTGTTTAAAGACTTTACAAGGATTTTTTTTAATTTGCATACCTTGCTTACCTTTTAGGTTTACTTCAAGGGAAAGAGAGAGATCCATGAAACCTCTTAATAAATCTCCATTCAAGTAGGCATTTTTTACATCCATATAATTTAATTGCCTAGTACAATTCATAACAAGTGAGAAAAGAACTTGAATTGAGTTTATCCTACAATAGAAGAAAGTTCCTCCTGATGATCCATTCTATAGGTTTGAATAAACACTTTTGTCAAGTGCATTTCTCTTTACATCTCAATGCTTCTATTTGTTATACAACTCAATGACTCTCCTAAAATCCACTTTTCCCATGCGCATGCATCGCATTGTTGATGGTTTTGCTAACCTAGTGCTTCTTGAGTTGTTTTATGCACAAACATTTTAGAGATTTTTGAAATAAAGGCTTTATTTGTTAGGCATTTTTCTATGTGACAGGTATCTTGCAATATGTTAATTGATACATCATCTTACTCCATTGGCAATAGGAAGATCTAGATAAAACAAAAAATTTCAAAGACTAAATAGCAGATTTAGAACCAAGTTTAAGATTAACCTCTCTCAAGGACCATCCCTTGGATTATGAAATTAATTGCATCCTAGAAGAATAAATGGATCAATAACATTCTTAAAAGACCTTTTCATGGTATAAACCAGAAGGTTATAGCATAGTTCTGGTTGATCCTTTTGTATTAATTCTCCCCATACTTTTATACATCCATAATTTGTATTTGTTAACTAAGATTCTCCTTATTTCAATTATTTCGAACATTAATCTCCAATTCTTGTTTATTAGAGCAGACCAAAGACAAGACTAATTTTGATAATGTGATTCGAACCCTTTGTGAAAAATTTTCTTCCTCTACATTATTCTCCTCTTGAAGGCGACTTTTGTTGAGGGAGGGCTTTTTTCCATGAAAGACATCAATAATTTTATGAATTTTTTTATATAGGGTTAAAACATTGATGCTTTTTTTATTAGGAGCATATCCAATTCTTTAAAATTTGGATCTAATTTTGATTGAAAAATATAGGAAATGTAGACAAAACAAATACATGTGCAAGTCTTAAACAAATATAAGAATACAATCAAAGGGTTGGAAGAAAGTGTTTGAAATTGCCTAAAGAAGTAAAGACAAACTTTAAAATATAGGTAAGCATTCATTTATCAAGTTCCTAATAAAACTACTCCATTGGAGCATTTACCACTATTACATGCCCAATTAATGAGCAACAACATGCAACATTGAAAAATAACATATCCCAACAAATATATTTAAATGGGCTTGCATTGTTCCTTTAAAAGGCCCAACCACCAGCCCACCCCTCCACACTCATGTTACTCACCTCAAACAGTTTTGTATTCCACTCTTGCTCACTCTCGTCCAATTTCCCGACTCTCTTAGAGGCAACCAAGGGAGAGCGCTTGCACCCTTTTTTGTCTCTCCATAATTTTGGTCTGGTTGGCTAAATTCAATTATTTAGATGTATCGTCTTCGCTTTTTTGATAACATTAACATATACACCCCTTTTGCCCTTCACAAAATTATTTGGAACTACAATCCCCTTGACCATAAATCTAATCATTTGGGAAGGCAACACATTGTCATCCAACATTTTCACAAATGCATAACAATAAATGCTCCATAGGTCGTTGTGGCTAATGAAGCATTGAAGCCTATTTGATGGAAAAAAAATGCCTAGTCAATGGCTTGGTGGCATTACTGCCCACTTGACAAACAAAAAGCCAAAATATTTTGTTTGGATGGAATTAGTTATCAATTTATATAATTAAATAAATAAATTTTTAATTGCAATTTTCTAGCTCATCCAAGTATTAAGGTTTCTACTTGTATAAGCCAATGACAATTATGAGTGTTTGGATTGGATTTTAGAAGATTCAAAACTTGGTCAATTTGCTCAATGTCAAAGGGCTCTCAACCTTACTGCAAGTAGGTTGTGAACGTTTCTAGTTTGGCCCTCCAGTCCAATAGTTATTCATTAATTAACCAACAAGTTTCTTGAGACAAATAAGGTTTATAATGCAGTAGTCACACTATATTCAATACTTCTCATTTGGCTCCCATTGGCTAAGAGATTTCTGTCCAAAAACATAAGTTTTAATAACAACTAGAACTGAATTTTCAGTCACTCCACCTGCAGCAAAATTCTTCTCACTGAGTAAGACAAACATATGACTTTCTTCTGATTATCCTTCCTCACATCTCATCAAAATCTATAGTAAGATTGTCAAGAAATTCAAAAACCTAGTTGGCATTCACAATTGCCTTGTAATGACTGCGATTGACAATTGTGTGAGCATTTCTGCTCATAATCATATTGAAAAGGTCGCAAGTTTTGCAATTCCTGTTCGAGAGAACTAAAATATTTGGGAACACTGTTTCTATGCAAGTTCTCAAATTTGATGTTAGTTACTGAAATCGGAATACATTTGAGTAACGGTATCTCAGAGTTCTTTAATCATTCAGTAGCGCATAGGGTAGGAACAAACTTCTTCTTCCATCAAATTCATGAACCAAATCATAACCGGCGTGGAGGACATCTAGATTTTCTTTTAGGAACTGGTGTTCTACAGTTGCTAGAAGAAGCAACACGAAGAAGGATGGCTAGGTTTTCTTTTGAGAACCGAGCTACAATACTATAGAAACTGAGGAATAGAAAAGGTGGGGATGAAACATTTTGTTATTTTTGACATACAATTACAACAGAATCAGCATCTTTTTATAGAGAGGGAAAGCTCTAGTTCAGAAAAAAAGACATCTAACATAACTCGTAGAATCTTACATGATGGTCATTCATTTTTATTTAAAAAATATCTGAAGGAATAGGAAAACTTTAAACCTGTCAAAATAGGAAAAGCCGATTTTGAAGCCCAAACTTGATATCCCACTTTTCCACAACATAAAATGGACACAGAAATCATTTTAGTTCTCCAATACCACCAGCTTGTGTTCGCCTATGGATGCAAGTTCCAAGAACCTAATTGACTCGGTTCTCCATGTTTTTATTTTATTTTATTTTTGGCAAGAAATGAATTTACCCAACCTATAGATCCGTTAATGTATGATTAACCTAATTTTTTTATTAAGTTGGAGCAAAGTCTACATAACATTGGAATGGAATTTGAACTCAAGCCCTGTCAAAAAAGACTTTACCCAAAAAACATTGAAGTGCATGAAAGCTTAGAAAATAAATCAAAACAGTGAGTTGCCTTTGGTGAGCTCCAAGTACCTAACATAATACCTTTGCGATCTACAAAAGCTGGATAAGTCAATGAACCAACCTCCGGATCAAGTAAAGGCTTCTGCATCATGTCAGAATCGGGAGTGGTTGCATAATTCAAACTTCCATAGTGAACAGTGATTCGCAAAACTAGTGCTACTGGAAGACAAAATACCTGTAGTAGGAATAACACAAGAAGAACTTTTCAAACTTTTCAATTTCAAGATGGTGGCATTCCTTCTTTACCAAACAAATTGGGAATAAAAACCTTTCAAAAATGGGTTTCAAGTATCTAAAAAAATATAAAATCTTATTTAATTTTTAATACACAAGATCAATGGTTATTTGAAAAATAGAAAAAGGAAAATATTGGATAGCCTTGGAAATGAGATGAGGAATAGTAAGAGGATATCTTTGGTTGTTTAAGCCTCCTATCTTTAATTTAATTTTCATCTTTTTATATTTTTCTAATTTCATCATACTCTTTTGCATCTTCGTGGCAACACTTCTCCATCATTAGTCTACAATAAGTATTTGGTTCAACAATAGCTTTGCTGATGATATAAGATTCTTCGTAATTCGAAACAAACTTGTCAAGGCCTTTCTTAGGTTGATAGACCTCATGTTCCTAAGAATCAAATTTCCCAACTTAAAAGGATGTTTTTGTGATAGCTAATTGAAATATTTTTCCATTCCTTTTCAATTCAACTACTTAAAATTAGATGACAACTTTCTGTCCATGAGGAGTTCCAAAGTGAGTTGAAAAGAAAGAACACTCCAAGATGCTTTTAGATTCATACGAAACTTAGATTATTATGATCAATTGAAATCGAGAGAACTACTCATGAGCCATAGATATGAAAAAATTTCCACAATAGTTTAATATAATGTGGTTAAGAATATTTACTTGGTTTCTTCTATTTAACCACTAGTCCCATGAATAATGGATGTATATTTGAGGTGATAGTCATAGTTGCTATATAAACACTAAAGCTCCTCAACTTTGAATATTTTAATATCATATAACATAACTGAAGGAAAACAAAATGACAAAAAACATTTGACAAAAAAAATTCTTAACTTCTATAATTATGTATCTAATAAAGAATTTGGCTTTGATCATTTTTGCGAGCTAACAATCATAAACTTTTTGTTGCCTCAAGTTATGTGAGAGAAAAAAAGAAAATCTATTCCCCAAACTGAGAAGGCCAAGAGACAAAAATTACTTTCATTTCTTTGATTGGTTATCAAGGAAGCAATCGATGGATTTGACACTTCTTGCAAAGCTTAACAAAGAGTGCACTATCATTCTACTTGGCTAGAGAAACCATTATGCATGACTATCAAGACCAAACTATGACTAGAAGCATGCAATCTCCTATGTAAATAGATTGGATAATATAATAAACTTCGAGAGGATGAGCACAATATAGTACAAGTTGAAGGCAACAAGTTTTTCACCACTAAAAAATAATGCATAGATTAATCCCTTTACATTTAGAGCATTTGTTTAGCAAAGATCATGACTGATGATAAGCCTCAAGGCCATCCATCCAGCATGGTGATATCTTGAGATTATTTGCAAAAATATTAAGAGACTTTATATTAGACTTCTTGAGCACTAGGAAGTCTCCTGAATGGTCCATTAGCACAACTAGAGTATCAACTTCTTGAATTTGCACTATATGTACTTAAAGAATTTGAATATGCTCAAATATATGCATTAGTGAGAGAATTGTATAACATAAGCTTTAAGAGTTGGACTTTAGTCACATAAAATCTACTCACTTGATTGACAGCTAACTATGAATCACTAACAGATTTGATAATCTTAACTTAAAGTTGGTAAGTACTAAGATAAGCATTTTATACTCATCTTGATTATCTGTCATTTGGAAAGTAATTTCATTTTCTCCTTTAAATTTAACATGCTTTAAGAAGAAACATAATGTCATACCTTTCTTCACTAGAGGCTGAGTTTGCATATAATTGCTAAACATGAGTTGATGGAGAATAAGAACTATTATCTAGAGAGTTACCTTCAACTAAAACGTCTACAAGCACTTGCATTTTCAAGACAAGCGAGAAATAAAATGAATTCCAAACTCGTTATGCTTTGTGACCCATTTCTACAAGCAACCAAACACTTTGGTCGACCAAGGAATTCGTCGTAGAGTTTGATCTATAATGATATTGATGACACAAGCTCAAAAATATGAGCAAGATTAGATAAAAACATAACCAAGGCTAAACCTCGCGTCTTGAGAGGTGGACAATTTTGCTTGTCATCTTGCAAAGAATGACAGAACATAATAGATTGGGTATTGGATGCTTTCCTTCTCTCAAAAGAGGACGGAGCTAATAATTGAGCTTTAGATTGCAAAATAAATGTATAAAGTTACTCTTGGAACAAGGCTACTTAAAAGAGGTGAGTAAGATAATACTTCATATTCTAGAATACACTTTTAAAATCAATTATTAGTTGAATTCAAGTTTCGCTTTTGGTAATTATGATTGTATCACAGATATACTAATAGTTTGTACCAACATTCTAGTATTCAAATGAAAACTCCTGTAATAAGAATAACATAAGAAAAACTTTTCAAACTTTTCAATTTCAAGGTGGAGGCATTCCTTCTTTACCAAACAAATTGGAAATAAAAACCTTTCAAAAGTGGGTTTCAAGTAACTAAAAAAATAACATCTTATTTAATTTTTACACAAGATCAATGGTTCTTCGAAAATAGAAAAAGGAAAATATTGGATAGCCTTGGAAATGAGATGAGGATTATTAAGAGGATATCTTTGGTTGTTTAAGCCTCCTATCTTTAATTTAATTTTCATACTTTGATATTTTAATTTCTAATTTCACCATACTCTTTTGCATCATCGTGGCCATGCTCCTCCATCATTAGTCTACAATAAGTATTTGGTTCAACAATAGCTTTGTTGATGATATAAGATTCTTTGTAATTTGAAACAAACTTGTTAAGGCCTTCCTTTGGTTGATAGACCTCACGTTCCTAAGAATCAAATCTCCCAACATGAAAGGATGTTTTTGTGATAACTCATTGAAATATTTCTCCATTCCTTTTCAATTCAACTACTTACAATTAGATAACAAATTTCTCTCCATGAGTTCCAAATCGAGTTGAGAAGAAAGAGCACTCCATGAAGCTTTTAGATTCATACGATTAATTTAGATTATTATGATCAATGTAGATTGAGAGAACTACTCATGAGCCATAAAGTATAATATAATATGGTTCAATAGGCTTATAACACTCTATGAATCTTATTTGCCTACTTTCCTTTTTCTCTCCTAGAGAAGAGTTAAGAATTTTATGAATGTTTTCTTGGTTTCTTCTATTTAACCATTAATCCCATGAAGATTGGATGCATATTTGAGGTGATAGTCATAGTTTCTACATAAACACTAAAGCTCCTCAACTGTGAATATTTTAATATTATATAACATAATTGAAGGAAAACAAAATGACAAAAGACATTTGACAAAAAAAAATTCTTAAAGTGCATAGGAGAGAAACTTCAACAAGAATATGAAGTGTATGATCATCTGCCAAAAAAATAAAAAATTTATCATCTAGGGGATTAAAGTGCATAGGATTGGAATCATAAGTTAGAAAATAAGGTACATGACCAGATGAAAGTAATGGTACAGAAGGAGGCTCGATTTAAGGTAATTTGCTAATAAGAGCTTGAGCTAGTGTGAACAAGAACAAAACTACTTAGGACTTTAAACAATTGTTGGCAAAAAATCCTTAAACGAAAGAGTTAAAGCTAGTCCATAAGGAATAGAGGAAGAATTTTAGATTCTCCACATAAGATTTTGGTTGGAAGAAGGTAAGGAATATAAAATTGATGCAAATAAAATGATAAGATCTATAAGGTTAGAAGTGGCAATTAAAGAGGTTTATCTTTTGAAACAATTTGCAAGAGCAAAGTTTGAAAAGTTAACCTTTAAATGCTCTAAGGGTATGCCCAAGAGAGCACTGAAGGCTTTTAAAAATAAATGCATCTCCTACTAAAACAAATGGAAAAATTGATCAAATGAAGATGGGAGACCAACACAGATAGAGGTGGAGGTAGAAGAATTGAAGATGCTTCTAGATCTTGATTGTGGTGATCAGGAGTAGCAACCTCTAGATACAAAAGCTTATGAATCATCATTCCAATATACTTGCTTATTACAAGATTTTTTAAAATTAGACAACAAAACTACCTCATCATGCCCTTCTATTACAAGAAAAAGAACCCACCTCCCACTAAAGAAGTTATTAAGCCTTGTTTATAAAAGATTATGTCGATTAGAGAGAAATGATGTCAATTTCCATCCAAATGATCTATGACTAAGATAGGTGAATAGCTGTGATTTTTGATATTGACAAGCAAACATGACTAAGTCGTTCAATGCCTTGAAAAACTCTCAAATTAAAGAAAGAGCTCAATACAAATGCCAACAAATAGGCAATTGAGACATCCACAACAAACAAATAAGTCTTAAGAGCTCAAAAGGCAACCTTTGTTAAAGGTTAACTATAATGCGTTAGCATTCTTAGGAGAGAAATCAATATCTTAATGAAAGATCAAGATGGTTATATGAATTTTTGCAATTATCATCATCCAAGAAATTGTATCATTCTCATTCCAAGAGAGCCCATGCATCAAAAGTGATGAGACATCAATGTAGTGCTTCTTAGTTCAATCACTAGGTAGTCGTGCAACATAGATCATGCAAAACTAAGTCATCTATTTTCCATAAAACTACTTCAGAGTCACTTAGAGAACTCAAAATCAAAGCACACTTGCCAATCATACAATCCCCCTATGACATCTCTATAACAAAGTCACAAATGCCTAATGTGCATGTTTTATAAGATATAAACCTGAATTTCATATACCAATGTTGAATATATTGGGGCCTCCTCTTTGCCCACATTTCCCTCTCCAAAATCCACGGCAATACTGGCACCACTTGCAACAAGCTTTACTCTTGGTCAGCAGCACTACAACTCATGGTCCTATTGATCACAACATCACCATCCATAACCTACATCTTCTTAAGGTCTAGTGCTGTCTTGTTTACAAATTTATCAAGAAGGTGTATCACTGTCTCTTTGTAAGGCCAATCGACCCATCATCCATCATAGCATGACTATCTACTACACAACATGCACCATAAGCAAAATATCTTAAGTAAAACTAGATTATCTTAAGTTAAATTCATCTGATAAGATTGACAATTAAAAGCCAATTTGTTAATAATGATATCTCCAACTAAATACTAACATATGTTAAATAAATGAAATCTGAAAAAAAAATGCTAAAAATAATTTCACATACTACAATACTAGAGTAGAGTAGTAGGCAATTATACATCTTTCATCAAGTAGCTTTGCTATTGTTATAGAGAAGTACTTAAACAAAAGAGACAAAAGACATTCTACGTATTTGTAAGATAGGACTAATTAATATCTAGAAAATTCAATCAATTAGGATAAAATATATCCAAAATTACCTGGATGCCAAACACGCATATAGCCACATATTTACTCACATCAAAATTTTCTCCAACAAATTTGTGAAACCTTCCATGTTCACCCACAGCATCATGTGGAAGATCCTGCCAAAACCCCAGCATGGTTTATGTGCAATAAAAAATGTAGTGAGACCCAATCTTCTTCTTGTAATTGCTATGTGCGATGAAAATAGTGTGTACTCTATATTTTAATTTCAACAGCAACTTTAAAGAAGTGGTCACATAAAAACCTCTTCCCAGTGCTGGTTAAGTATGAGGTCAGCCACCCATGCTGCTTCAAGTAGAATGAGTATGGTAATCAGCAATGCATACTACATCTTAGTTAAGAAAAGTATGTGAACAAATGCATTGAATTGAATACCTACAAAAGAAATGAATCACTAGGTTCCATTTATTTTCTTAGCATCTTTGTAAAGCACGAAAAATAACAAGTCCCCACCAATATTTTAAGTTCAATAGCAATTAGGACCGGTACCTTTGTCATAAATGAGAAACATCTAAAATGGCAAGTGACATTCCAGAAAACATAATAACACCAATTGACATTATATAATTTCAACCTTGTTATTTGAATCACTGGATGTACTTATTTCCACAAAATGCTGAATGCTGCAACTAAAGCACAAGCATCATGCTTTTAATTGCGAATTGTATAAAAGAAAAACTTAAGAACACTGAATTGATCACAAGGAACAAATCCCTATACTTGACAACATAAAGCACAATATGCTCGAACAATTATAACCCTAATTCATCTCATTCATTTCAGATTCAGTGCTTCCACTACACCATACAAGAAGCAAGAATTTACACTAAAAAGTTCATCATTTATAAATGTCCCACCTTGGCTTCAACAGTTTATTAGCACTAACCAAAAGACAGTAGAGCCTTCACTCTGAATGAAAATGCAAGGGTCCTTTTCATTCATTGCACATTAAAACAAGCAATAAGGGTCTCCCATTTAAATTATTAAAATTGGAACTTGAACTCAAACTATGTTTTGGCTTGTTTGCATTTTATGCTATCTTACAGTCATAGGAAGGCTCTATCTATGGATTCAGTAGTTAATTCTGAGTTGAATAGAGAAGTCCAAGCTGTTCACATGGCATCAGTTCCCACTGAACGTACAATTTCATAGGTGTTTGAAATCAAACCAGACACTGAAAGAAACAAATGCCCTTAAACCAGGTGATTGAAACTGCACAAAAAAAAACGTGTGGAATTAATATTAAACATGAATTTTTTTCCGATTGGCGAGTGGACCAGAAAGAACAAACTCAAATAAGAGCGGAGATGTGAGAAGGATTCCAAAACAAACGAGAGACAATGTTCTGTTTCGTTCAATTTGTGGTTTCAGCAGCTGGAGCATCATTACATTGCGAAGGACTGTGGCGAATATAAAACAGGGGAAAATTGTCCGCAAATGTCTCCAAATGAAAATGAAATTGCTGGCCACAACCGCAATTTTTCTTCATGTTGGAATTTTCTCTCTCTGCATTTCCAACGACAATTCACAGTCCTGACAAGATCTCCAACGGTCCGTGTACATTTTATTCAGAAACAAAATGTCTTATATGTTGCAAAACTCTGCACATGCGTTGGAGTATTCACTGCTTAAAAGTTAGCAAATTTTCTAAATTTCTACTAAAACAAATATGACTCCAATATGTAGAAGCAACGGAATAAACAAAGCAACAGATACTATATGAACAGGATACCAAAAAGAGGCAGCAATTATTTGCCATTCCCGCAGTAAGGTAACCCGTAAAAGAAATTAAACAAAACAGGAGCCCGACACCCATTGGAGGATATATGAACCTGCCACAGATCAGTCAAGGAACAAACGAATCAAATCAAATGAAGCGAAATTCGGCAGCATTAAGCAGCAAATGATACCAGGGGAAAGGAAGTTGTTGGAGATCAGTTCTGTGATTCCAACTGCCTAGCATCCAAACGGAATAGAGCGCGATCGAGATGCCAATGAGGCCCTGGAGGTAGTTGAGGAACTTCAGCAGAAAAGTGAGACAACTGCGACATACGCAGGAAGTCATTGTTCCTTCCGTCGGAGCCGAGGACCAAAACCCTAATAAATGATTCTAGATTCTCTCAATGCAAGGCTCATCTGCAAGGACCCAACCCTGGCAAGGCGGCAGTCCAGTACTGAAGAACCTAACCCCGTCCTTCGTTGCATGCACGGCGCTACGCTGGCACCTGAATGATTTGTCTGTTAAAAAGAAAATCAGTTAATAGAAATTTTATTGTGAGTTTTCATGTGATTTATTATTTTCTAGCCAATTAATTAAATAAAAAAGAATATAACAAATTGAATCAAAATAATAATGCATTGATATGAAAAATGTTTCCTAAGAAATAGTTTGACTTCCTAGAAAAGCTTTCGTTTCAAAAGTTGTAATTAAAATATAATTGCTAATAATATTGAAATATAAAGTGGTTAAAAAAAGTAAAAAAAAATGTCATAATTATATTAAATCATAATAAATATTCAATTTTTTTTAAATCAAGTGACAAATATCTTTGTGAGAAAACCTCTAAAATAAAAATAATCAAAGTTCCAACCAAATACATAAGATACATAATACTAGATAATGGGTAGCTCAAACATGATGAAAGAATCATTTTTGTTTAAGTAAAACAACACTCTAAAACATAGTGCATTAAACTATTACTAGAAAATCAATTATATAATTAGTAGTGCTAATCGTACATGCAATGTGATGGATGTTTTATGTTTTTATTTAATTAATTAATTAACTTGTGTTTAGTATGCCAAACTATGCAAAATAATAATAAAAACATTTAAAGTGGTTGATTCTAAATCAATGCCTTAAAAAACTACTATAATTTGACTAAAACTCCTAACACATACAAAGCATGATAACAAAACCTAAATATATCTAATCTCAATATATTATCACATCAAAAAGTTAACATTAATCCAAAATTGATATAACATAAAGTATGAGAAAATGATTGAAATATTGAAATAATAAAAAATTGTTAAACATAAATTATAAGTGCTAAATATAAATCACGAATGATGTAAAGCATTTGGATATATATATGAAAATGTTAGCATAATAATTCGACCAACTATGAGTATGGGAGGACTTCTTAAGTTTTTTTTGTAACATGTACAATTTAAGGCCTATCTCATACCACTTTGTATTCCTCTAAACTTGATAATATGTTGTTTTAATAAGGGTATTTGATGTTATGATTTTTCATTTATAGTTATTATTGATTGGACATTATCCAAATATATCAAATGGCTTCTAAGATTTTTATGTTTTTATTTAGTTTTCTAACTATTTTATGACTTTTTCATTATATTTGTACTTTATTTGCATATGCATGCATGTGTGTATTGTATGTCTTAATGATATTTAGAGTGCGGATTTATATAATTTATTTGTGGGTTTAGATGAATATCGCACAACTATATGTTTTAACATTTTTGTGTGATTTGTAGCTAATTTGGACAAAAGTAACAAGTGAGTTCATGGTTTCTACTAAATCACCTTAACACTTCCCAAGCTATACTATTTTGATTTATAACACTAAAAAATTATACCTTTTGATGTGGACACCACCATTTGGCACTTCTGTTATTCTAATCCAATTCACACCCACAAGAATAGGAGATTCTTTTGGAAATGACATATTTAGACTTAATTAATTTAATAGTTTAAAATTCTTAGCTATTCAAATAAATTAGTTGTTTTAATTTAGCTTCTTCATTCTTCCAATTCAACATTTTCAATTAAACATTCTTAGATATTCTATTTAATGTTATTTCATTTGCATAGACATATTTTGTAATATTTTACCTATATTTTTTTTTATCTATGATTTGATTTTTGTGATTTATTATTCTTTAAAAGATGAGAAAAAATACCAAAAATCTCTATTTAATCACTTTATCCAATGAAAAAGAAAAAAAAGAAAAATAAAGATGAGATAACTACACAGAATATTAAATAATTTTTTTCTATAATATAATTGATTCCTTGATCTTAGTCCACACAATAGAATAGACAACTTGAGAAGATCTATAAATCATATCTTAACATATAATGTATTTTCATGCAAGCTCTTACTCTTATTTGATAAACAAAAAACTTTTCCTTGTTGTTCAGACAAAATGAGACTTATGAAGAGTTGTTGATTCCAAAGCAATGAAAAGTTATTTCAGTATCTTTAAAAACAAGTTTTAGTAACTTTTTCTTTTCATGTTCTTATCTTTTTTTATTTTTCTATCTTTTTTCTATATTACATGTTTTTTTATGTTTTGCATGCCTCTTCATGTATTGCACACCTCCTAGTTTTTTAACCTATAGCAAAAAAGCTAAGTAATAGTTTGATTATATGAGGAGTTTTCTTTATGGCCATGTTCTTTTTATGTGATGCTTATAAGCATAATTATTTTAAATATGGCCTTTTACAATTTAATCATTCATATTCCTTTTTTCTAGTATTATTTTATCTTCAAAGTACTAAGAACACATTTGCACATATCACTTTGTATTCAATGTCAAATATTTGCATGCCTAATATAGCAATGTATTATCAACATTGCCGATGATTTACTTTACCAATAACCTATTATGAAGAAGTATACATTGTAAACTCTTATGCAAACATTTTATATAATACTACTTGAAGTGGATATTTATGATAAATTTATGACCCAAGTTATCTTAATTAATAGTTACTAATGACAAACTTAATATTTATTAAGGACCTCTTCACATACTTGTCATAATCAATTGATATCAAAGCATGGTTTATGTTATTAAAAAAATAAGAATCTTGAAGCTTATATTTATAACCTTCTAATAAAAAGAATTTCTTTTGAAGCAAATCTATAAGACCTAAAAGAAACTATTGAAATTTACCAAAAATTTAATCACAAGATCAGCCCCTTAAAATACACTTTTAATGCATCATCTAGAAATTTTTTTTGGTTATATGGTATCAAAGAAGGGAATCCAAGCAAAACCTACTAAGGTAAAAGATCTTTTTAACATACCCTCTCCAAAGATTCCAAAGGACATCCAATGCCTCTCTAGATGCATTATAAGGCTTAGTCATTTCATCTCTAAGAGAAAAAACTCAACCATTCTCCAAACTCATATGTAATAGTGACAGATTAATATGAAAAGAGGATTATGAAAAAAAATTTTAAGAACTCAAGACTTATCTATCTCATCCCCTTTTTTTAAGTAATCCAATATCCAAAAAATCATTATTCATCTATTTAGTAGTCTCAAGTTCAGCTATCAACTCTATAAGAATCCAAGAAGACCAAGACATACAATAACACATTTATTATGTCTTTAATATTTTAAAAGATGTAAAAGCAAGATATCCTTCCTTAAAAAAGATAACACTAACACTCCTCATGTCTACTCAACAATTATGATGATATTGCCAATTTCATATCATAAATGTCATCACAAACAAGCAATTAAAATTCATCCTCTAGTCAACAAAAGTCTGAAGGAGATTATAGAAATGAGACATCAAGATCAGAGAATTTGAAATTGATTTCATACATTGATCATCCCTTAAATGTTAAGTGCTTACTAATTTTCTAGTCCAAGGGATTTGCGATGAAGTAGAACTTGTACCCCTTTTAGACACCTAAAAGTTATTTATAGATGGAGCTGCAAGATAAGATTCATGTGATATTGGTTTTGTTCTATTAAATTTAGAGGACATCAAGCTAAAATGAAGGATCAAAATGAATTCTTCAATCACAAATAACCAAGCTAAATATGAATCTTTTAATCATTGGATTGAAATTTGCTTTAGGTTTGTGAGTCAAACTAGAGATCTAATGATATGTCTTAATATCGCTCATTTGAAATTAGAGATCTAATCTTCAAAGTATATAAGATATTAACACTAATCCTCCTACAAAAGTTTGATCAAACTAGTTTTACCCAAATCCCTCATGAGAGAGACAAAGTTATTAATCAAATAAGGAAATCCTAAAAAAGGTTTTTTCCTCTTAAAAAATCATCTGTTGAAAACACAAAGTAAAATCCTTAACCTTAAGAGGTCTACTTACTAGATAACTCCCTTAAAAGCCTACCTTAAGACAATTTCTCTAAAATAATTAGATGTGAGGAGAATCAAGAGATAGTCTTAATGATATGTCTTAATCAAAGATAACTCTACTAAAAATCCTACCTTGGGTCTTTATTTAAATGCTTTCATTCATCCAAGGTCAAAGACATTGTAAAGGAAAAATGTTTAGAAGAATGTGGTAAACATTCTTTTAGTCATAAACTTGGTTGTGAAAATTATGAGACAAGGATACTTTTGTCCTATTATACAAAAAGGCATCACTTTGTTTGTTAGAAGATGTAAAAGATGCCAACTTTATGCTCCCCTTCCTCAATAATTGATGGCTCCAATGAAAGTCATCAATATTTCTTGGCCCTTTTCTATATGAGACATGGACTTCTTGGGACCTTTCTCTATGGCCAAAAGGAGGAGGAACTTCCTTCTCATTACAATTGACTACTACTTCAAGTGGATTAAAGCTAAACCTTTTGTCGACCAAAAAATAGTTAGAGTTCGTAATTTCCTTTAAGGAGATATATTTAGTCAATTCATAATTTTATTAGTTATTGTCATTAATAATGTTAGAATGTTTCAAGTAGAGACACTCTAATACTTTTATAAAAAAATATGACTTACCTAAAGTATACCTCTATAGACCATCCTCGAACAAATAACCAAGTAGAAGTAATATACAAAAGCTTACTAAATATTCCAAAGCCTCGCTTGAAAAGTAAGAAAGAGGCTTGGGTTGATATCCTAGTGTATTATGAGCATACCAAACCATACCTTCCACTATCATGATAGAATCTTCATTGTCTTTAGTTTATGACTTCAAAGTTACGCTCTTAGTAAAAATTAACTACTCCACTCTATGAGTCCAAATATTAAGAGAATACCATGAAATAGACCATGTCTAACAAATCAAGAAGCTAAAAAACTTGAGCTAAATCTTCTCAATAAGAAATGTCTTCAAGCACACTTAAAATAGCTTAGAAAAAAACAAAGCATGAAAAAATACTTTAAGTACATCAAAAGATATTTTCTTAAAGTAAGGGGCATTGTCCTAAAAAACTGTGAGATTTCAAAGCACATGAAAGGCTCAATAAGTTAGCCTCAAATTGAGAAGGGTCATATATTGTTAAAAAAATTGTTGAACCAAAAGCTTACTAACTTTAAATAGAAGATGATACTGAGCTCCATAGAGCCGGAGTGGGGACTACCTAAAAATATTTTATCTCTAAAAGATAAATGTCACTAACGGTATGAGTTAATATATTTTATTAACTTTAGATACAAGATCTATATTTTTATCTTCTTAATTGATATTATTAAGAAATACTAAAAAAATTAATAAATATTCTATGATCACTTAAAACTTAACTAGTGCATTCTTGATATCTTTTGTTGTCACCAAAATGTCAAAAAGTACCAAGGGAGATGGTCTCTACCTCTTCTTTTTCTTATATCACATAAATGATATGAGAGATAAGGTTTGAACTTCTCATTTTTCATCATTATTCCATCACATGAAGGCTTAAGGAAGCATGCTCTTACCTACTCTCTTTCCTCTCATCGTAGTTACATCACATGATGGATTCAAGAAGTGTGGCTTAGACTTCTTATCTCTCTCTTTTGATAATTATTGATGGCACAAAAACCTTAAGAAGAGCTAGTTTTGCATCTTATCCTTTCATTATCTTGAAAAAAAAAGCTTGATCATCACCTTCCCATATCACCATCTCTAAAAATATTGTTGTAAATTTAAATTTTTATCAAACTAAAATATCATTGATAAAATTTTGGCACAAATCAAATACAATGTCCTTTTGAAAAGTCGCTTGATAATCCATAAGAAAATCATCTTTTTAAAAAGATTACAAGCAACCTTTTATTTTAATATAAATAATGATATGAAGAGTTTGTAGACTGAATAAAAAAACAAGAAGCAAAACCCAAAAAAGGGAGATATAGTACTATTTGTCAGGTTCATCAAGAAAAGCCCTCATACTAAAATAAAGAAAAGAAGTAGGAATTTGGTGTGGTTTTTGGCATCGTTCATATAGCATAGCTATAAGATCCCCTTCGAATTGATTACAGGGAAGGAGAGAAAAAAAGAAGAGAAAGCATCAGGGAAGACCCTTCAATCTGGCTAAAACCCTTCTCTCTCATTGATGGAGATCATTTGTAGGTCGATTCACCTTTGAATTAGGTTTGGAACCCTCGCATTCGTAATTTCGAGTTCACCAAAAGCTTTGTCCCACTTTTTTCCTTCACCGTCAAAAGCAATCCTGCATCTTCAATTTTTTTTGAGCCATTGAATACCATCACCCACTTTTTCTTTTTTTTATTTACAGGCTAAATCCCATCATCCTCTCAAGAGTCAATGATGTCAAACAATTTTATTAAGGATTTTTATAACACTTGACCAAGGCTTTTCAAAAGCTACTTACTCTACCTTAGGGGAAGGCCAAGAAGTTGCCAAATCACGTCGATTTGTACCAACCTGCTTCGACACACTTCGACACGTGTCGACTCAGTGGAGCCAGTGCCATTATGTCAAGATGTGCTGTCTTGTGCTAACCCACTTTGACTTTTTGTAGGTCAGCTTTAAGTCAAACTAGTATGCACCTAATCAAGTCGACTCATGTTGTCCCGTGGTGGCTTGAGCTCACACAATACTATATTACACCCACGTGTTGGTCTACACAAGCGTATCCATACCCAAATAAAGCAAATATGTGCCCAGTTGCACTCACCTTTAGCCTGACTCAATTGCAGCCGCTCCTAGTCGAGCCACTATGCTCCCGACCATACCACGACTGCACTTAATTGTGCCACTGTCGCATTCAAAAAGCACCATCTCAATGTTGACCATGTCGCATTCTCTTTGAAATTGTTAAGACATGTGTCAATCGTATCTTATACCTGTAGCTACTTGAATTAAGGCCTATCAACTAGAATCTTGTCACATTGTGCCAATTTGCTTATAAGAGCATCAAGAATGTCAAAAAACTTACATTGATTTTATTGTATTTTTTAATTGAAATTTTTACAATTCACTCCACTTTTTTAGACATCTTGGTCCTGATTTTGTAACAACATCAACTTAGATCTTTATTGATCCTAATCATCTTGTTATCTTAAAATTAGTAATAAAATCAAAAGTGGACTTCATCTATTTCTCCTTCTCTAATCCTTTCTTTGATAAAGATTCCTTCAATAGTTCTTAGAAAAAGATTCCAAAGCAAAATAAATGTGCTCCTATAAAAACAGACACTAGTTGGTGGTTATGTTGATCATCAATAAGAGCCAAAGAAGTAAGGTCTTTGATGGAGGAACTTCTAAAGATATAAAAGGATCTTCATTCATTATTACAAAATAAGAAATCATCAACCTTGGTTCAATTAATAATGATTGTTTTAATTTTCTCTTCCTCAATTTTTTTTGTCAAAGACATATACTTTATTAATCTCTTTAAATCATATAGAATTTGGTATGACTTAGTTTCTTAAAGTTTACATATAATGCGATCATGCGGTATTATTGAGCATTACTTGAGAGTAGTAAAAGTGTATGGTAAAGTATAATATATTTTATTGCATATACTTTTAGATCTTTGTGTCTTAGAAGATATCATTATTAAGATATGATTCATATTGTGTATTTGTGTGTGTGTGTGTGTATATATATATATATATATATATATATATTATCTCTTAAGTCAATAATTATGATATAATTAATTATTGTTCAATTATATTATGATTAATGTAAAGTCATCAAATTTTCTTATCTTTTCATATTTTTTAAATTAAAATGTCTTTAAAAGGTTTTCTAAAGATTAAGTAGAAAAAATTATATAATAACCACTCCACAACAATAGATAATCACATATTATCTGGCAAATATGTTTAAAAGGTGAAATAGTGTAATCAAATGATAACGTATAACATCATGCATATAAAAATGTGACTATTTTTTCATTAGTGAAGTTTTTTGTGCATTAGGTCATAATAGTCGATTTTTTGTATTGTTTAGATTGATTTCTTCTAATTAAAAAGATAGTCAACATTTTTAAAAGACTTGGATCTAAAATTTTTTCTTTTCTCTTTGTTAAAAATTGAAATCTCATTTTATGAATTGTTAATATCTTTTTTACTATATTCCATTAGGGATAAGGACTTTTTTTTGCATATGACTTTTTAAGTCTAAACAAAGATAAAATTTTTTCAAAAAAAGAATTTTATAAACACAATTTATGTAAAAAAAAGATATTTGATAGTAATGCAGTTTTGTAAAATAAACCTTTGTAAAAGAAAAATTAAAACAATGCAAACAAAGTCAAATACACTCTATTCAATAAAGTTTTGTTGTAAATTCTCTCTCTCCTTTATTTTGCACATTTTTTCTGTCATTTTTTCAACTTTTTCTTAAGTTTTATTACATCTCTAACACATAATTCAACAATTTTATATGATAAAAATGCATTTTATCTTGGTAACATCATAAACTCTCTTATTAAACGTTAATGTTTTTGCTTTTAAGGTAAAGCTAGTTCAACCACTTACTTATCCTTAAAATACTTCTCTTATTTGTTCTATAAGAACCGTCAATTTATTTTTAATGTATTTAAACAAATTGTTTTCATATTATTTGTAATAATATATTTACATCGGAGACAACAATTAGCTCAACAAACTTATTCGAGCAGTTAAATTATCAGTTTAATACTGATAAAAACAAATATTTTTACGCGCTTTGTAAGAATAAATTTTATAATAAATAAAATACGTGCGAACCATTCCTGAGCTGTCACGTGTTTGTTTACGGACAAGCTACTGTCGCGTGTTTTTAAAACATGATGCCAAAATTAAGATCGGGGAATTTTTGTCGCGAACTAAGGAAATAAATTCCTAAATATACATGTAAAATAATAAATTCTTAATAATTTATTGACTAGAAAACAAGATAATTAGTCCTAATATAGTCTTTTGAGTTGTCGTCTAAAGGCGCCACCTTTACTGTCTTGACCATATCTTCTCGAAGTGCGCTCGAAACCGGAAAGAGCCACTTAGATGGGGGAAATGTACAGATGGAGAAACGAAGTGATTTTAATTTGCTGTCAGTTAATTCTTGAACAGCGTAGGAGAAAGGGAAAGGAATTGCAGAAAAAGGTTCGAGGCGAGAGTGGGTGGGGGCCTTTGGATTTTTGGAATGAAAAAGGGAACGAGATGGAGCTTGGAATTTGATGGCGTGCTTGCCGGCCATTGCGACCACCCTGTCTCTCTGAAAAGACCACCTTTCTCTCACGCGCACTGGATTGTTGGCTCTTGCTATGTTTCATGCTTCCTTGGTTGCTGGATTGATTGCTTCGCCTACTTTTTCCGCTTCCTTTTTGGCATGGGCACTGATCGACGGCAGGAGACGGGAGGAGGGAAAAGGGTAGGGGAATCGGGTGCACGCGTTGGATATAATTCTGGAAAGAGATCATGACGAAAGGGCATTAAAAGTACGTAAAAGTGGGGGTTGGGTTTTAATCGTGCGTCTCTTGTATAATCTGGAAAGCCTGTCTTGACATCCATATCGGGGGCGTCGAAGTGGATTTTTAACTTCTTATCCGCCGAGAGGATTGTAGTGCTTTGAGTAGAGCGCGGTATATGAGAAGATTCTCGTCTTTTCTAAACAATTTTTTGACTGCGAGACTGGTGATGTGATGTAGCTTTGCAGTATCTTCTTATGATACTGTTTTCTTATTGAGGGAGACGGAATTTTTCTGGTAGATTCTGAATCTGATGTAAATGATGTGGTGGGTTTTAAACTGGATCTGTTTGTCTGTTCTGAAGCTTCTGGGGTTGGTTGGAATTCTCACTTGAGATTTATTTTTTATATGTTGGTTAAGAATTTTGGGGGGATGATCTTGGTTTCATCAGGTTGATCTGGTGGGTTATGGGCAGAGTTTGTTTTCTAAGAGGATAGCTTCACCTAACTCTGTTTGCCGTTGCATTTCTGAATGCTTGAAATCAACTATGCTTTTCTATTACTGAAGCTTTCTGTGCTTCTTTGCAGCTTGGAACCATGATGGTATGCTATTCTGTGGATCTTAGAGATCTGGATTTATACCTTAGCAAATTCTATTTGGCTATGTTGCTTTTACTGCAAGTGATTTTTATTGATTTATGCTGCATATTCTTTATGCTCTATTCAGGGAATATTATGATTTCTATCCTTTATTAGAACCAGATACCAAAGGGCGATGGGTAAAACGTCAAACACTTTCACTTCAGAAGAATTCCTTGCTTGGCTTTTCCGGTGCATAGTGGTACCGGCTATTTTACTTCCCCATTGGTCTCTGTCCCTGAATTTGGAAGGGAAGCATCTCATGGATATTAAGAGTAACCTAAGGGATGAACTAGGCCATCTTGATGATTGGAAAATTGATGATATAACGCCTTGCAACTGGACTGGTGTGAACTGCTCTAGTGACTATGATCCAGTTGTCATCTCCCTTGATTTGAATTCTATGAGCTTGTCAGGCACTCTCTCTCGTAGCATTGGTGGTTTGCTGCAGCTTTCTTATCTTGACCTCTCCTTTAATGACTTGTCGGGAAATATCCCTTTAGAGATTGGCCTGTGTTCTAAGTTAGAAGTCTTGTATTTGAACAATAATAATTTTGAAGGCCAAATCCCGCCCGAATTGGGAAATCTAGCCTCCTTAATCACCTGCAATGTCTGTAACAATAGATTGTCTACATCTATTCCAGCTGAGATTGGCAATCTCTCATCCCTGGTTGAATTAGTTGCCTATACCAATAATCTTACAGGGCCATTGCCTCCATCGATTGGCAAACTCAAGAACTTGGTGATCTTCCGTGCTGGGCAGAACTTGATCTCTGGAAGCATTCCAGTGGAGATCAGTGAATGCGAGAGCTTGCAAGTTTTGGGTCTTGCACAGAATCAGCTAGGAGGTGAGATCCCAAGAGAGCTTGGGAAGATGAAGTTGCTTAGGGAACTTATTCTTTGGGACAATGAGTTGTCTGGAGCTATCCCCAAAGAGTTAGGGAACTGCACAAGCCTGGAAACGCTTGCACTTTATCAGAATAATTTTATTGGTGAAATCCCTGCAGACATTGGGAACTTGAAGAATGTAAAGAAGTTGTACCTTTACCGGAATGGACTAAATGGAACTATACCAAATGAGATCAGCAACCTTACTCATGCAAAGGAAATCGATTTTTCTGAGAATTATTTAGTGGGAGGAATTCCTGCATCCTTGAGTAACATAAAGGGTCTGCAGCTGCTGTACCTCTTCCGGAATCAACTAAGTTACTATATCCCCCCAGAGCTTTGTGAGCTGAAAAACCTAACAAAGCTTGATCTCTCAATTAACAATCTCACAGGGCCTATCCCAGTTGGTTTGCAGTACTTGCCTAAATTGCTTCAGTTGCAGCTCTTTGATAACACGCTTTCAGGTGTTATTCCTCCAGAACTTGGTTTTTATAGCCGTCTTTGGGTGGTTGATTTTTCTAACAATATTCTAACAGGAAATATACCAAGTCATCTCTGCAGAAATTCCAATCTTATTCTGTTAAATCTTTGGTCTAACATGTTTACTGGGAACATACCCACTGGAATCATAAATTGCACATCATTGGTTCAACTTCGCCTTGGAGATAACAGCTTCACAGGTAGCTTCCCAGCTGGCTTATGCAACCTTGCAAACTTAACAGTTGTTGAGTTAGATCAAAACAGATTTAGAGGCCCTATCCCTATAGATATAAGGAACTGCAAAGCTTTACAAAGACTCTCTCTCCCAAACAACCTCTTCTCATCTGAGCTTCCTGGAGAGATCGGTATTTTGTCACAGCTGGTTTTCTTCAACCTGTCATCCAATCGAATTGGAGGAAGAATTCCGCCTGAGATTTTCAGTTGCAAGGCACTTCAACGGATCGATCTCAGTCAGAATACATTTGTTGGAACGTTACCAAATGAGCTGGGGACCCTTCTTCATTTGGAAGTGCTAATTCTTTCTGATAACTTACTCTCAGGAACAATACCATCCATTATAGGGAAACTTTCCCATTTAACCGAGTTGCAGATGGGTGGGAATCAATTTTCTGGTGGGATTCCGAAGGAGTTGGGTGGGATTCCAAGCTTGCAGATTGCAATGAATCTCAGTTATAACAATCTCTCTGGAGGCATACCAGCTGAGCTTGGGAACCTAGCTCTGCTGGAATATCTTTTTCTCAACAATAACCACTTAAATGGTGCAATACCATCAACATTTGAGAATCTATCAAGCTTGCTTGGCCTTAATGTCTCTTACAATGATCTCACTGGGCCTATACCTTCTCTCTCTCTTTTTCAAAATATGGCTTCAAGCAGTTTTATGGGAAACAAGGGGCTTTGTGGTGAACCTCTTGCCAGCTGTGGTGGCTTCCCAAATCCTTCTATCTCGTCTTTAAAATCAACTAGTAATCCAGCGGGTAAAATTGTTGCAATAAGTTCAGCTTCTATTGCAGGAATCTCCCTTGTTCTAATTGCAATTATAATATATTACATGAGAAGACCTGTTGAAACTGTTGCTCCTTTTCAAGACAAACAGCTTTCATCGGCATCAGATGTGTATATTTGCCCAAAGGAAGGATTTACTTTTCAGGACCTGGTTGATGCAACTAACAATTTTGATGAAACTTTTGTCATTGGAAGAGGTGCATGTGGAACAGTTTATAGAGCTGTTATGAATTCTGGATTGGTGGTTGCTGTGAAGAAACTTTCGTCTAATAGAGAAGGAAGCAATACAGACAACAGCTTCCATGCAGAAATTTTGACTCTGGGGAATATACGGCATAGGAATATTGTTAAATTGTATGGTTATTGTTATCATCAGGGCTCCAATCTTCTTCTTTATGAATACATGCCAAGGGGTAGCCTTGGTGGGATGCTTCATGGGGAGTCTTCCAGACTTGCCTGGGACACAAGGTTCTTGATTGCAGTCGGGGCTGCGCATGGTCTTTCTTATCTGCACCATGACTGTAAACCTCGCATCATTCACCGAGACATCAAATCAAACAACATCCTGATTGATGATGACTTTGAAGCACATGTTGGAGACTTTGGATTGGCAAAAGTAATTGACATGCCCCACTCGAAGTCAATGTCTGCTGTTGCTGGGTCTTATGGATATATTGCACCTGGTGAGTCCTCTCTTTAACATGTCTATCATTTCTACAATACGGATATCTTCTTACTTGAAAAATTTGCTACATTTTCTTTATCTAGGTACCTTTTATCACTGTTTATTTAATAACAATTATTGACAATGTAATTTGGTTTTGGTTTGCTTTAAAATATTGCTTTTTGGTTGGGAATGAATGCACAAAAAGTTAGAAACTGCTAGTAAGGAGACTTAAATATGTATTTAGTAATAGAGAATGGGGTATGAAAGCATAGTCCAAACTTTTGATGATTAATATCTGGTTAGATTCTAAAAAATTTCAATGAATGAAATAGGAGGTCAATAAAGCCATAGTTTAACATTGATATAGGAAATGTCAAATCCAATTAAGATAAAGTGGAGGATTGCATTAGATTGTTAACAAGCAATATAAAACTTGTCACAAATGACACGAATCTTTTATGAAGTTCAAATATTTGGGCATTAAGGTAGAGTTTCTAAAAGATAGAGTGCCATAATTTCAGATGATTCGTTTATTCAATCTTATTTGGCATGATTAATGCTGTTTGTTGTTGTAGGTTGTATAATTTTTATCAAGAGAAGTGCTTTAAAAGTGAAGAGAGTAGGGGATGTTAAAGTATATTTTTCAAAAGTTTATGCCAAACAATCTAGATTAATTTTTTTTATTGGAGAATTTAGTAGAAGTTCTTAGTTTTCCTTTTTATTTTTTTATTTTCTTTTAATTTATTGCATGCATTGATGAAGATGGCATTGGTCTTCCCTAAAGCTTAGATAAGAATTTTACTGTTGTTGATCTTTTTAGAATTTGTAAACATGGGGAATGTCAAGCAAAAATTTACTAATCCTAAGGCAAAAGGAAGTTACATGAGAGCTTAGATTTGACAAGCAGAGAATTGGATGAACAATGATTTTAAGTGAAAAGCTCCTTGACAAGGGTAAAAATATGCTAATAAAGTTTTTTTCTTACAAATAATAAGCAGTATAAATGTGATTCTTGTGGACAAAAGCTATCTTTTTGAGGAGAGAGGTTGTTGGTAATAGCTTTAGAGTTTGAAGAGACGAAAGATATTGGTTAGTTTTGATAGAGGTTTTTTCAATAGGAGATGTGGATATTTGATTCCTTTTTTTTTTAGGCATTCTTCTTCTTTTATAAGTATTTGAATGGTAGGTCACATCTCTAATCTTGGTAGGAACATCTTCTAATTGATAGGCTTTGGGCTTGTAATGGCCAAAATGGTCACTGGATGTGGTCCACTCCCTTGCCCAATTGTTGGAGCAACAATCTTGAACATGATATATTGTTGGGAGGTGGTTTGGAGATAAGATCTGCCTTTAAATATTTATTGTTATTTTTGGAGTCGAGAAGTATTTTTGAGGGGTTTTTGAGTTTCATGTACTTTTTTACCTCTATGGATTAGGAATGAGTTGGTAATTGTCCTTGAAGATGATCGCCTTGTGGATGACCATCTTGTGGAAGATGGCGAGATTTTGTCACATGATGTCCTTGGTAGATGTTTGCAGGTTTTATGAAGATTAGATCGAAGTGTTTTAGAAGTTCGTGAATTATTGTCTCAAGAGATATACTTGGCTAATTTTCTTGAGCAATAGGTTTCATGGAGAAGAGATTTTTGATAGGCTTTCTAAAGCCTTTGGAAAGGAATTGTTAGTCTTGTGGATGTTTTGAGGTAACAATGACAACATTCAAGTAACAAGGACAACATTCATGGAATGTTCTTGAAGTCTATTAAGATAATTATTAATCAAGCTAGATATGCTCATGCATTTTGAATGATTTTTGGACTTATTGTAGTTGGATTTTGTCAAAATGTTGAACTAGAAAGTTCTAAATAATTTTTTTAGCTTACTTATGTACTTTGAATTATCAAATTTCAAGATCTATAAATTAGTTACTATAAATGAGGTGGGAGTTTAATAGATTTTTATCAAGGAAGCATTAAGATTGAAGAGAACATGGATCTTTAAAAGCATATATTGTAAAATTATGTTTTGAATGTTAAGAATATTCCAGTGGAAGAACATTATAAAGTTGTATAAAATTCTATAATGAATAGTAAGGTCTATAGAGTTTTTCTCAATCTAGAAAATGTTTATTAAAAAACAAATGAATAGTATAAAAATAACATAAGCTAGACTCTCAATCTGTTCCTAAATCTCTTGTTTCTATACTGATGAAATTAAACTCATAGAAATCACTTAATGGTCATACCTAGTTAAAGCAAAGTAAAAATGCTAGATTGTTGTAATATATTCTTACATGATGTATGATTCATTCTTTTATTATTGTCCTAATTGATTCATTTATTTTTTTTCCTTCTTCCTAGAATATGCATACACAATGAAGGTTACAGAGAAGTGTGACATTTATAGCTATGGTGTTGTCCTCTTGGAATTGCTCACTGGAAGAGCACCTGTACAGCCTTTAGATCAAGGAGGTGACCTCGTTTCATGGGTAAGAAATTACATTAGGAACCATTCAATAAATTATGGAATTTTTGACAGTCACTTGAACCTTGAAGATCAAAATGTTGTAGATCACATGATCATAGTTTTGAAAATTGCTTTGTTATGTACAAGCACGTCACCATTGGATAGACCACCGATGCGGCAGGTTGTGCTCATGTTGATTGAGTCTAAAGAGAGAGTTGAAAGCTCTCCACCCTCACCACCTTCTAGCTTCTTGTCGAATGAGGTTATCCCCTGATATGTTTTCTTACTTGACCAAATAAAATGATTCATCGTAAATATTCCTACAACATTTTGCATAATTGTTATTAAATCTTTCTCCTATTTATTGTTTTTGTATATTTATGTTATCTTCTATTTGTTTTGTTTAAGGACTTTTGGTTTATTAATTTAATTATATAATGTTGTTTAAATGTATTAAATATTTTGTTTTGATGACAATTTTAAATAACATTTTTAAAGAAGATAATTTTGTTAATCAAAATGATATCTAGACATTGTTTAAATTTAAGTAAGATGTAAATATTACTTATTTTAATATTAGAAAAATAAAATAATTTAGATAGATTTAACTAAATAATAAAAAATATTAATAAATTTTATATAATATTAAATCTAAATAATATTGTGATTTAAATATTGATGTTATTCAATTAATATTTAACCAATTGTTAAGCAACCATGTATTAAAGCATAAAAAAATTATTGCTTCAATAGTAAAAGGAAATGACAAAAATATAGAAGAATTTATTATCAATTTTTTTTATAAGAAGATATGAATCACGTAATAATCAATTCATTATATATTAAAATATAATGTATATTGTAGTTCATATGACTAATTTTGTTTTTAAAAGAGTTCTAGATTCAAATTCAAATATAACACTCAGTTTTAGTTTGATTAAAACACATGACTGCTGTTTCTTCTAGTTTTTGGGGAATCAGTTGGATATTTAAGTTTGTTTTATCTGCTTAGTAATATCCTTAGCTTGTGGCAACAATGAGAACGTTGTAAAGAAAGGATTTGTTACTTCTCTTTAGCATATTACTTGCCCAGTTAAAACAGTTTGAGATTCCACTTGTTTGATTCTATTTCAAAGCAAAAAAGTAGTATATGATGCCTAGCATTAATTTTCAGTATAGACAATGGGTTCCCATTGCTTGAAGCCTTGCATCTTTTTAATTCAATCTATTGCACATATTTAAATACATTATCTATATGAGATATGGTTGATGTGAGATCATGCATGATTAATATTTAAATGAGCTTTAAACTTGATGGATGAATGCATCATCTTTGATATCTCTTTGTTTTGGACCTGTTTTTGAGTACAAGGTGTTTTGACTTGGCTTCATTTGTTTGTGTGTTTAGAAAATACTTGGAATATTTTTTGTTTTCATTACAGAAGTTGGGCTAAGTGGTTTATCTGCCATACTATAGTAGCTGCATTGCCTGTAGTCTTAGCTTCGTCACAACAGGATTTTGGTTTATGATGACTTAGCCAAATAAAGAGTAAATTGACAGTTTTTCCTTATTGCTCAATAATGCAAGTAAATAAAAAAGGTTAGAAATAACGAAGTTGAGAAAGAAGAGTACAAGATGAAGAATATAATGATGTATAGTGTTTTGACTCTTAGATCAATCTATATTAACCTAATATTCAATATAAATTTAAATAGCTCTTGTCCTTTTTAGAACTGATAAAATTTTTATTGATTAGACAGTAGGGTGGCCCAATTCATCAGTTAATTAGAGATGAGATTGTGTAAAAAGTTTATCAAGTTCTTATTTGTAGCTTCAATTTAACGATCTGTCTAAGAATGATATGTTGAAAATAACAATGTCATTATTCACCTAAAGGGTCATCCACAAACAACTAATGAATTTTACCTCAAGAGCAAATATTTTTGTTTATGAAGTCATTCATCAAAAAACAATTTGTAAGCTAAGATGTATCATTGATCGCTTTACACAATGAAATGTGTCATTTTGGAAAAATAATCGACCACAACCAGTACTGAATCGTTTCCTCTTAACTTCCTTGGCAAACCCAACACAAAGTTGATGTTCATATCCACTCATGGTTGATGTGTTATTTGCAAGAAAATATATAACCTAGTGTTTTTATTTGTCTCCTTTTGAAATTTGATCATTTTTCTCAAATTACAGCCAATAAAATTTATCTTCCAATATTAAGACAGTCTTATCATTCCTAAAATGACTAACAATTCTTTTGGCATGCAATTCTCACACAAATAATAATGAAATGTGTATAATGCACAACTTTGAACCTTTAAACAAATATCCATCTTTCATCAAGTATTCTCAATTATGTACATAAGGATTGTTTATGAGATCTTGATAAATCCTTTGAAAATTCTTTCAATCTTCATATGTATCTTTTTATTTGTTCAAAGCTTATAACTCAAACACTCATTGTGCTTAATAATAAGCTCATCCCACTAAAAGCATTAGCAAGTTGATTTTGTTTTCCAACCTAATGTGTGAGCACAAATGTATAATTTCATGGATATTTTGTCCATTTAGTGTGCCTCAGACTTAACTTCTACAATTTTATATATTGAAGAAGTTGATGGTTAGAATGTAAAATAACTTTATTGAAAGTAATTAGTGATGCCAATACTTTTAAGAGAGAATTATGGCATAAAATTCCTGATTATAATTATTTTTTGCTTGATATACTAAGTTTCTCAAGTGCCCTTATTGACTTAATACATCTCCAATACCTACTATAGAGCCATCATAGGATACTTCAAACACCTTGTTAAAGTATGATTTTTTCAATAATGGTCTATATGCTAAAGGTTTCTTAATTCTTTTGAAAATGTTATGGGTTACTTTACTCTATTTAAGTTCTCCTTTTGTCATAAAATCAATAATTGGAGTCATAATAATGATAGTTCCTTTTATAAATCTTGATAAAAAAGTGTCAATTCATAGAGACTCCTCACCTTGTAGATGTTGATTAAAATAAACAACTCTTTTATATCATTAGTTTCGTTAGTATCAATAGAGATTTCATCACCAAAAATGATGTATCCAAGGAAAACGAGAGTAATAGTCATAAAAGTACACTTCTAAGCGTGCACATAGAACCATTCTCTTCTCAAAACGATAAATACTTGTTATATGTGGTCTAAATACTTGCCTTGAGAATGACTAAAAAGATCAAAATATCATCAAAATGAACTACCAAAAATCTCCCAATAGAGATTCATAAAATATGGTTCATGATCCTCATGAAAGTAATTGGCACATTAGATAACCTAAATGACATCATTAGCCATTCAAATAGCCCATCCTTTGTCTTAAATGTGGTCTTCTACTAAGTATGTGTATTCATATTTGATGGTATTCATTGTGCAAGTTTATTTGAAAAATTTATTTTTTCCTTGATGTTTTATCTATCATATCATTCAACCTCAATATCAAAAAAAAAATGTTTGATAATAATTTGGTTTATCGCTTTAGAATCTATATGGTATGTTAGTTTCCATTCTTTTTGGGTGTAGGTAGTACTAGAACAACACATATTGATAAATTCATACATATAAAGCTTTTGGATAATAGTTCAATTATTTGTCACCATATTTCAATATTTTACATAGGTTCATTCAATGGTGAAGCAAATTTGGTATAGTAGACAATAAAACTAAGTCTATTAGTGTTGTGTATCTTATAATGAGGTTAGTTCATTAGGAAACTAATTTGGACAATTATCTTTGAATTTCTTTAACAATTGACTGAACTTCATATATCACCATTTAAGAATCATTTAAGTCAAGACGAAATAATTCATAAATAATATCCATTTTTGTAATCCCTTTTCAAATTATTGTTGACTCAAAATGAGGAGAGACTCTCTTTTTAGTGGATAAATTCATTACTTTCTTTACGCAATGACTTTAGATTTTATTATGATATAAACTTGTAGTTATTTGATCTCCTAAATATGTTGACATCCATATCATAAAGCTATTCTATATTCATAAAAAGAAACATCATACCGCATTTTGTTAAAATAGATGTTTAACTAGAGATGTACTTCATAATGTCGTGTGGCTTTTAGAGTACTGTTGATTGCTTATAGCACTTTGTAGGGTCTTGGATGCATCTTGACTTTTAATTTGATACGATCCATTATAGCCTTGAAGATTACGTTCATATGACTTTGACTATTAATTATTAGTTAAACATGACTGATCTCTACTCTTAAAATAAGTTTGAAAGATCATGATCCTTTTCAAATCTAAGTGTTTTAGTGGTTTGAAGATAATACGGCTCATCACATTTAAAGATTTTTCTTTACACCCATGCTTTACATCACTTGATCTATCAAAGGCTCAATCATAACTTCCTCGTAGACCCTTTCTCCTCTTCTAGAATCTCTTTAGATTTTTGAGAAATATTAATATGTAGTACTTTATTGGGGCAATTAAATGCATAGTGATAGATGTTGAACACCATGATCCTTAAGACAATCATAATGTTTTGATGATAACAAGTCTTTTAAATGTCATCTTTGTGATCTAATTTTTCTATCTAGTGAGATACATGTTAATCTTGATAACAAGTAAATAAAGTTGTCCATCAATTATAGTTTGTTGATAAGAGCTTAATTAACTTGAAATAATCTTGTGCATGATGGAAGAAAGATATAAGAGCTATGTACAATGCATGAACATATCTGCTTTTAACACTTTGAGCCTATGAGTGATCTTAATAGATAATTTGGAGAAAATAAGTCTCAAATAATTGATGAAATAGAGAAGTTAAAGAGAAAGGAGAAGAGAAGTAAAAGAAGTCCAACAAGTTCATTGGAGTCCACTTTCCTAGTGGAACTTAATGATGATGGAGCTTCTTCAAGTGCAAATACAAGTCCTCATGCAACATCAAATGATGAATTACAAGATACTTTTGATAAATTTATTAAAGAGCATGGGGAGCTACTTGAAAAATATGTCAATCTTAAAAAGGTATGCTCTAAACAAGAAATGTTTATTCATGAAAAGTAAGTGCTAAAAACAAAGAGTTTCATGCATTTGTCATAAGGAAATGCACAATAAAAAATGTTTGATTATTTATTTATGCAAAGCCTTAGCTCATTATCATTTATAGCAAAAATATCATAATTAGGAACAACATACAACTTTTCAAATAGTCTCCAAATACTTAAATTAATAGTTTTTACAAAATATTTGGAATTAACTTTCTACTTTGCAAAATTAGTTCTAAGAGAAACAAGTGGGTTTTCCATGATAAAAATTTAATAATTAATGAAATAATTATTTGACCTATAGATCATACCATTTGATTGCAATAGAGCATTAATGAAAATCAAATCAAATAGTCCAATCTGTTAGATTAGCATAAACATAATTATATTGTTTGAAATAAATTTCATATTATATGATTAGTATATTTTTTTGAATCCACTTAGATATATACTTTTTCTCTTTCTTGACACATTAAGTCTAATTAAGACATGCATTAGATTTCACATGATGCACTTTAGTTAATGTAAATCTAAGGTATTTAAGCATGATTTTTTTTTTGTGTTGTGTAAGTGGGTGAGGTGAAAAAGCTTTCATAGATGATGACTTTAAGTTAATTCAAGCTCTTATCATCAAATCATGACTAAAGCACAACTTCATTTATCTTTTCACAAAATCAACCACAACCCAAATAATTAGAAAATTTTCAAAGATAAATCATAATCAAATCAACCATAGTTTAGAGTTGGTTCAAGAGAACCAAATACAAGGTCATAAGGACAAAATGTGTACACACAACTCAACCAAATGTGAATCTAATATACAAATAGAAAAATATTAATTCTATAGATTATCAATTTGATTATACTATGAACGTGAGAGCTTTTTGTGCATAGAGATGGATACGTATTTTATATGAATGCTTCGCTTTGTTTTATTTATCTCAGAAGGTATTGTAGTGAAGTACCTTTATAGTATTTTTACCTTCAAGTAATAGTAATATCTTTTTATTTCTTCTTTCAAATCCCTTTTTTCTCCAACTATATGTTTTGAGTTTTTCAATATATTTTCACACCAAAGAATCTTTAGATACCTTAATAGGAACTCCAATGGCTCATATAATAAATTTTATTTTTAAAGAAGTTTGAACTAATTATTAAGTAATTTCATACATGCTTGTGTAATTTAAAACATTTATTGCACCATTTTAAACTCATGATTAGCTATTCATATATATGCTGAAACCTTTGCATAGTACATTATTGTTTTAATGAATGTTACAATTACATAATAATAATTGTTTATAACATGTGTAAAGGAAAACCAAAACTTTTGTAAAGTATGTTAATACTTTAACATATTGTAGATTGTTTAAAGATACTTATTTATAACATGTAAAAGAAAAATCAACACCTTCATATGGTATATTAATGTTTTAATAGATAATATGATTATCTATGACTATTGAGTATTAGCATATATAAAAGAAACTAAAACTTTTGTACAATATGTTGATATTATAAGGAACAATAAGAAAGTTAATTGTGTGAGTTTAGAATGGTGAATGGGTACAAAATTGCTTAATTTCTAGTTCAAACTTTTTTAAAAATAAAAGCTAACCATTATATAATTTGTTGGAATTTCTATTTGAGTCTTTAAAGATTGTTTAGTATAAATATAAATTGAAAAACTCAAAATAAATGAGAGTAGAAAAAAAAGATAATTGAAAGAAGAAATAAAAAGAGAAGTTTCTATTATTTGAAGGTGAAATATTCTACATCAATAATCTAAATAGATACTTGGAGAGCTACATACTATAGAGCTGCTCAATAATTCTTGCATCTTAAATGATCTAAGAAAGTATAAGCCATATAAGCATAAAACTTGTCATTTGTGTTATCCTCCCTTTAATAGTAGCTATTCTAATCATGGTTGTCCAAAGTTTTTGATCATCGATTACCTTTGCCTCATTATTGTAGAGAATATGGAGTGTGTGATGCCCATAAAAGGGGCAAGTAAGGGGGTGAATTTTGCAAGTTCAAAACTTCAAGCCAACTAAAAAACTCGATCAATATCATAACAAAAATTTTTCTTATTATTAATCCTATTGGCTCTTTTAATAATTATTTTAAGAAAATATTGTTATACTTTACAAAAATTATGTATAATATAAATAAAGTATATAAAAAATTTCTAGTAGTTTAATCTAAACTTGGATCTACATCTACCATAAGACAAATAACTTGATAATCAACTAAAATATTAACTTAATGAAAGCCTACAACATTGGCGTAATAAACGTTTACACATGAATAAAAGACTAATAAAAAGAGATAAGAGTAAACTCCTAACAAAAGGTAAGGAAATCAAAATAAAAGCTCAACACAATTGATCATACAACCCTATCACAACTTAATGCAAGAGGTACACTAAATTGTGTTAAAAGCAATATAGAGAGATATGTAATAATGATTAAGGAAGTAACTAAAAAATAGTATACAACTTAGCTCAATGAAAGAAGATTATGACAAATATTCTAAGCTAATTGTCATGACCTGACTCTTTTTCTTTCTAAAGAATGTTGATTACAATATATATCACAGAGATATTTAAATAAATATTAATCTTTAACATCATGTTTGGATTCTTTTAAATAGCCATTTCCTAACTCTTAAAAGTCTATAAGACTATCTCTAATGACTATGTCAAAAATCAATCAAACTAATCATTATTCACAATTTGAATTGATAATACTTTTATGATCTGTAGATTATATAAGTATGATGCAAATATTATTCACATTCTATATTGATATTATTTGTACGATCCATAGATCATGTAAATATGATGCTATATAGTTTCTCAATTATCAAAATATTGAATCGTTAGTACTTATATAATCTATAAATCAAATAATTATGATATCATATAATTTCTTAGTTATCAAAAGAATGAACTGATAGTACTTGTATGATCCATAGATCATATAAATACAATAATGTATAAAATTTTAACTATTAAAAGACTAAACTAATAATATTTGTATAGCCCATTGATCATATAAATATGATACTATCCAGTATTTTAATTTAATATAAGATCATTCTTATATAATAAAACATTTTTAAGTATAAACATAACACATCTTTTTAAGGTCCAAATAAGTGAAATGATGTAGTAATAAGAAATGATATCATACTTATATGTTGAAAATACACTCTCATAAAGCCTAAGTTTTCTTTTATGATACAAGATGATATGTGTATGAACCTAATATCATATATGTACACATTACAATGTCAAAATCATACATTCATCACTTGATCTAATCATTATCTAATCCTACGAAGGAACACATCGTATGAATATAATAAGTATCATTTTACTTGTACGAAGATTAATAACACTAAGCCTCAAAATTCATCTCTAAGGTAAGCCATCCATGCACTTATACAATAGAGGTATCATATTCATATGAATAGTTTAAACAACTAAATACTATAGGATTGCTCTTGATTAATATATTATTCAATTTTTAGATAAACTAGTTGTATGATACAATGAAGGTCATAATTGTTGTATGATTAGGACATAATCATTCTTTTATACATGAATTAATCACTTTCTAAGTCCTAACTTTATTTGAAAATAATGATTGATGCAACTTAATGCAATGTTTTAAAACATAAAACGTAAATAATTAAATGAGATAAATGTTTTGAATTAAAGATTACATAAGTGAAAAAATAAGTTTATAATATTTAAACATTCTTGCTCATACCTTATTGAAACTTCAGTGTCCCAAGTAAATTGTTATAGGTTTTGACATTTTAATTACTATAATAAAATATCTCAATAAATATTTTATCATTGTATTGCTCAAGTTATTTTAAGAAATTTTAAGAATATTTTAAGATTTTAAGGTATCGTATAATATGATATCGTAGGATTATATTGAACAATTGAATGAGAGAATTAATAAGATAAAAAGATTCATAATATAAGATTATCTTGTATAAGTAAGATTATTACCATGTACATGTATGACAGTCTAATAGGTTTAGTAAATAAAATATTGATTATATAGTATGATCGTTGAGTATCATATGGTATAATCAAGTATAAGAAAGAATGAGCTTAAAAGAAGTGTAAATATACCCAAAAGTAGGTTAAGGATTATATAAGATAATTAGGCCATTGTACAAGGCTATGAATGCATAGAAATAAAGGAAAAATTAATTAAGTTAGAGTCTTAAGTAACCAATAAACAAATCATATAATACAATGAGTGTTAATGTATTAACATAATCAGGTGTGTAAGCATAGTATAATTAAATAGTTAGGTTAGGTTCTAATGTAATAAGAAAAATGTATCATATGATATAATAATATTAATCATACAAATCAATCAAAAGAGAGATTAAAGTTAGATGACTATCATATAGGTATGATTATATCATCGTATGAATATAATGAGTGTAGAACTCAATACCCAATCATATAAGTATGATAAGACAAGTTTATTAATATAATAATATATATTTAGTGAGAATCTATTGAAATATTGGATCATATAATGTGATATAAATATTTATGATCATATGAGAGAAAATGAAATGGGTTATAACATGAAATCATTTAAAGAAAAATACCCTAAGCTAGTCATACAATATGATATACTAATCATATCAGTATGATCATAACATAAGAGCATGACCTATAAGATCATCATTGGTTATAACTTAGTAAAGAGATATAAGAAATTGATCATAAAGAAATATCATGTAGTATAATGCAAGAGTGCTTGAAAATAGTCAATTGAAGAGTGTCTTATAGTATGATGAGCAAAAATATATTGTATAATAATATGAAGACTAGCATCATAAACAAAATCATCTATATGATATAAGAGGAATGGGAGTATTATATTAGTATGATTGTGAGAACGTAATAATAAGATAAGAAGAAATTGAAATAGATTTAAACAAAGTTGAGAATCATTGATACATACGAGCAATCATACTAATATTATTAGTAGAAACTAAGTTGATCATAAAATAAAAAATGACAAACAACTAAGAAAACTTACATGGGGTCAGTTTAATCAATGGAAAACCATTGGATTTATGTGGAAATTAAGTCTAAGAGATTCAAACTCAAAGTAACACAACTATTGGAGGGAGATAAATATATGAAAAATGAAAATAGACATTAGTTGAGTATAATAGCAAGTGAGGTTAAACTTGAGAAATATTTTCTTAGAAAAACTTATGCAATGAACTTTCTTCATTTATGGTAGAGTGATGGAAGTAGAGAAAAGAAGTGCTCTTAAGTGTTGAAAAGAATATGAGAGGAGTTAGATGCACAAGAAAGACAACTCCAATAAAAAAGTGTTAAGGTATTATAATAACCATGATTTAGAGCAAAACACCTAAACGTGGTAAGACTACTACATGGTTTAAATGGTAGGCATATCTTTTAACTATGTGTATATGTTTGATGCAATGTGTGTAGTGTTTGGTTGGATGCCTCAAAAGTCATTTAAAAGCATTATATAGAAGATTTTGTTAACCTTGATTTTATTAACATATTGCTATTAATTAGAGGATGCTATTATAGGAAAAATTTGTATATATAACTTGCTTGTATTGATAAAATATCAAATTATAGATGCATGAATAGATAAGAAATACATATGAGATAATGATTTATTTAAGATTCTTACTAGAAATATATATATATATATATATATATATATATATATATCTTTAAAAGGAAATAAAAAAATCATTATGGATGTCATATAGTAATAATTTTTATAGCATAATCTCATATATATATATATATATATATATATATATATATATATATCTGTGTGTGTGTGTGTGTGCCTGCTTGTGTGTGTTTGTGTATGTGTATTGGCTAATGGTAGCAATGATAGTGGCAGATGGTCGTGGGTAGAGGCAAGCTGCGAAATCAATAAAAAATTTAATTTAAAGCAAATTTTAACCAAATTTTGTAATAGTGGACTTGTGAAACTGGTACAAAACCAATGAAAATATATTTATGAGTTAATGTTAGATATTCCTACGTAACTATCAGGTTAATTAAAACTTATAGTATAAAAATAAGGACACAATTTATTAAAAAGAAAGATGGTGACATAAAAATCCATAATGATCTTAAAACAACTTAACAAAAATAACAAATGTATAATAAAATAGTTATCATATTACATGAAAGTTTAAAAACTAGTACTAATAAAGAAATCTGAAATAAGATATAAATACCCTCACACATACATAATATCAATCACACTCACAAGATAAATTTGTCTCTCAGTATCTAGGTCCTAAATTATCCTCTAAGGATTCGCTCAATGAGCGTCCACATCTTATCATATTATGTAAGTGAGAAATTATCATAATATACTTAGCAAACAAATATTTAGCTATATGTAGTAAAACAAAACAAAATCCAATAAAATAGCAAAGTAATAAATTAAAGTAATAAATAAAATAATACCTAATAATTTTATAAAAGGAGTATTGTAATAATGTATACATAGTAATATACATATATATCTAGCTCATCTTAAGCATATAATATTTTTATCTTACTTTTGTTTATTTACATGTTTATTTTATTTTATATTTAATTTTATTTTTTATATTTCTTTATTTTTTAATATTAATTCTTTCTCTAGAATTAGACTCTTTCATCACCTGTATCCTGACATCTAGGAATCTCATATCATATTTTATCATTATAAGCCTTGGTTTTTAACAAGTCATTGCCCCATTTATGAGTATCATGATATCATAAAGTGATGTATCTTATCTCATCATCACTAGTCTTTACCCTTAAGGGAACAAGATACTCAGACATGTCAGAGCCCCATTTCAAAGTACCCATGATATCATCGTATAGTCATCTCACCTTATAGCCAACATCCAGTGTTAAAATAAAAACGAGGCCACTAAAATGTAGAAGTTCCATCTTTTAACACACATGACACTTGGGAGTGAAGTAGCCTATCATCTCCAAGTCTTGCTTATTAATGCCAATATCTTATGCTGACAAAGAATAAGGTGCTCAAAATGCAAGAGCCTATCTCTAAGTACCCATGACATCATCAGGTAGTTGTTACTCATTATAGCTCATTTTTTATGCTAATAAGAAAAAAAAAACACTGATATGACACCTAAGTGTAAAATATCTCATCATCACTAAGTTGAGACCTTTAACATGTCATGACCCCACCATTGAGTACCGACATCATGAGTGATTTATGTTCTATATATATATATATATCACATATTTGAAGTTACATCATCTAAAGTCCTACTCTTTCTTTGGCTATAAAAGTTATTTATTTTTTCTTTATTTTGTTTTCATTTTATTTTTCTTTATATTATTATATATTCTAATTTATAGCATCATATAACTCATATATTTATATATATATATATATATGTAGTTATATATATATATACATATATATAGTCATAAAGTAATATATCGAAACCAAAACATATGCAAGAAATGCTATATTATACAAATTCTCATATCATAATATATTCTACAATAATAGTAAGAGATTTTAAAGCCTACTTATATCATAGTTAATTAGTTTTCCTATCTAATGACTCTATGAAACATCTTCTATTACTTTTTTTTTCATTTATCGATTCTTATTTTTATAAAATTTTCATTACTTTTTATCAAATAATTCAATTTTTATTAAAAAAAATACTTCCTAAAAGTTTTACTTATCTGTTATAACAAAGTGCTCTCTTTTTCAGTTGTTAACATCATATCGTATAGGATAATCAACATTATAAAAATATACAATCAAAGCTTGACCAAGGTTAAACTATTGCATTACTCTTATCGTATTAATCTGATCACCATGTCATAGTAGTATAATCCATAATAATCATTAAGTCATATTATGGATCAGATAAGGGATCTATAAAAAGTCTATTAATCAAATAAATGTACTAATTTAATTCTTATTTTGTATGTGTACAATCCATGTCTTATTAATATTTTTATTTTCACTTTATAAGTTATGATATCTTATATCATACGGTGCAACCTATGTTTGATGCTAATCGAACAACAAAACATACAAACAATCTCGATTTAGTCTAAAAACTTATTGTATAAGTCCACTAGAATTCTCGTATGATTATGATGACATTACATTTTCTACAACTAATCATGCTACTCTAATTCATCTTTTATATTGATATGATCTATTATTTAAATATATAATACCATTACCCACATCATATTAGCATGCTAATAACATCGTACAAGTATGATTCATGATCATTGTACTATGCAACTACATATCAGTCTAATATATGCATCATACTAGCATGATCCATATTCATTTATATAAATATGGTCAGAGGAGCAATCAAACAAGATGATCACTTGATTAAGTATTACATAACTTATTGTATGATCACCAACATCTACTCATGCATCATTCTAATGCAATCATCCTATAGTATTAATACCATATCCCCAAATTATTAATTTGGATGGGATAATTATCCAATGCACCATAATACTAACAAAATAAACCAATTACACTAGTATAAATTTTTATAGATTCTTTTTTAGCACTTAATTTGAAAAGCTTTCAACCTCCAATTATCAAGATTGTACTAGAATAATCTAAATGATTTCCTTCTATGATCAATGAAATTGAAAGCTGCAACAGCCTCTAGCTCTTTCAACTTCTCATTAAAACTCATATGCAACTTGTACATGACATTAAAATCAATTAATACATGTTGTTAGAAGAAAGATTGGATAGGATCCTTACCTTTCTATGTTGTTTTAGAAAAACAAAATCCAAAAATCTCTTTCTTTTCTATTGACTTGCTTCTTTCATTTTCTAGCTTATTATTTTTCTTAAAGGGTAGAGTTGTTCTCTTCCCTTTTTAATCTCCAACTCTCCTCTCCCTCTCTCCTTCTCTCTCAAAGTTTTAATTAATTAATGTTTTCTTTATAAATTCATAAAAAATCAATTCATCTTTGAAAATTAAAAATCACACATTAATGAGTTTCTCATGATAAGATATTCAAAATAGTATGCTCAAATATAAAATTTAGTTACTTATATTTTGTTATGCCTTTTGAGATACAACTCAACATATTTTTAAATTTTAAATTTTTAGTACTGTTATTTGATATATAAAGCATGCTTTAAGAGAATATGAGAGCTTAATTAAGTGGACTATGACACAATCATCAAAATCAATTAGCTAGAAGTAAATTTAAATTAAATCTTATAAGTTACTTTTAAATAAAGGTGGTTAGAATTTTATCACAATTGAATATTCATGGATAAAGAAGCAAAGAAGCATAGAATTAAGGGTAAATTATCAAGGAGATTATGATGCATTGCAAATTATTAACATGTGCAAATTATTTTGAAAATATGCCATCGATCGTGTGATTTCTTATTTGGCCTTTTATGAACTCTACTTATATATGTACCTTGCTACTTCATCACTACATGAGCACTTTGGAGTGTGTTACTAAAATCATTTTTTCCTTCATGCTGAGATACCTTATGTTAAAAATTATTCAAAGCCATTGGCTTTTGAGAAAGCCCTTACTTGCTCGATGATTCTAATATTTTTTTATTCTGAATCTATAACACCTTTTAGTAGACTCTTATATGGATACATTACTTGAACCTAAGCATTTCTCAATTGTCTATGAGCTAACATAGGTTTTAACATATATCTTACGTCATCAATAAATAGTTTACTTTAGAGACTTTCATGCTTTTTAAATAATCATCTTTTAATTTTTTGTATTTGTTTTTTGTTAAAAGTTATTATATATATATATATATAATCTTATTTTCAAGTTTGATGCTATAAAATTTTTATTTATATGATCTCTTATTATTACATTTAAAGATTTAACTTTTTACTTTTTTCTTTAAGATTTTAAATTAAGAACTTTATTTTTAAACTAATAGTTTATGACCATTAGGTTTAGAAAATAATATAAAATATCTAATTCTCAACCTACACAATCACTCATGGACCTGGTAATACAACATGCAATTTTAGAACTAACTCATTTGATGTAAATGCTAAGAGCAACCTTAGAACATTCATAGATCGATTAAAGCAATATAGAGATAGTAGATCAAGTAAAACCCATAGATCAAATAGGTTTATGATAAATGACTCCAAAGTTGGAAAAATGTCCTCTAAAAAATCTAACCAATTAGAACATCAACCTAAGCATCAAGATACTCCACGTACTCATTATAAAAGACATAGTAGGGATGATGATCACTAGGTTAACATGGTTAAAAAGAAACACCTACATTTCATGGTAGTTTATCCCCTAAACAATATCAAAATTAAGAAATGAGAATGAAGCATTATTTTAATTGGTATGATCTTATTGAGCATCAAAAGTACCTATTTACAAAAACTAATCTCACATCACATGTTAAATTATTTGTTCACACACTAGAAAAGTGATATCTTTACAAAGATTAAGTATTACCCAAACCATGAGAAGAACTCAAGATTAGCATACAAGCTAAATATATACCCACCTTTTATTTAAGTAAACTTTTTGATAAATGGTAACATCTATCTTAAGGCTTAAAAGACTATTGATAAATATATTACTAAATTTGAGAATTTTTTGCTTAGATGTGGTGTACAAGAGCTTGATTAAGTATTATTATCTTTAATTTGAGCTGGGCTAAGAGAGTCTATTCAAGTTGAGTTATACTTGAGAAATATTATTAATTTAGAGAAAGCATATAAAGTGACCCATGATGTAGAATGTGATTTAAAAAATCAATTTCTTGTAAGAATGAGATTTCTTCATCCATTTCTTCTCTCAAACTCATACCACCACTTTTACTATTCATTTTACTTCTACTCTACAAGAAACCCACGCTCCTCAACTTATACCAACAACCTATCAATTCCAACTTTAAAAAAACCATCTACGAGTTTCAGAGTTGAGTGTTATCATTGTCACGGAAGAGGGCATGCCGCAACCTAGTGTTGTAAGAGTGTCTTACATAAAGACATAGAAGAAGAATTAGAAAAAAAATATTGAAGTTGAGGAAAAGGATGTTATATAGTCAGATGAGAAGGCTAAAGAAGAATTACAATCATCAGGTAAAAGTCTATACTATATTGGATCACCCATAGCTATTGTGAGATATATTTTGACTATATCAGGACCATTTAATGATTGGTGAAGAACCAATATTTTTAGTATCTTTATTAGAATTAAAGATTAATCTTGTAAGATTGTAATATAAAGCAATATCCATATCAATGTTATAGTACAAAATACTACCAAAAGTATAGGTTTAAAACTCACAGACTATCCTCATCCATGCATCGTATCTTAGATTGACAAAATTTTAGTTTTTATATAACAAAGGTATTGTGTTCCTCTAAAGTAAGTAGATGGTCTTATCTTAGAAAGACCTTAGTTATATGATCGAGATGCTACCTTAAATAGGAGAACTAATATGTGTACTTTCATATACTAAGGGAAGAAGATCATGTTATACCATTCATCTCTCATGAAAAGAAATTCTAACCCAAATACTCCAAAAGAAAAAAGATAAACAAAAAAAATTACTTAGTATCATTTCACTAGTCGAGATAGAGAGGGATATAGCTTATGATTAAGTTATCTAGTTTATGATAATTACAAAAGTGCTTACAAGTATACGCATACCACCACACATAATCCAACCCTTCTTAAAGAATTTATAGACATATCTCGATGACTTGCAATAAACCCCCCCACCTTTAAGAGATATTTAGTATGCTATAGATCTAGTTCTTGGCACTGCACTACCACCTTTAACATATTAACAATCATATCCATTGACATATGTAGACATTACTCGACAAGTAAACGAGCTTATTCAAAAGAGATTTATTAGGAAAAGTATTAGTCCATGCATTGTTGATACTTCATTAGCTCCAAAGAAAGATAAAACTTGATGCATGTGTACAGATAGTCATACTATTAACAAAATCATGATTAAATACAAGTTTTCAATTCCTAAGCTTAATGATCTATTATATCAAATGGTAGTAGCCACCATATTTTATAAAATTTATTTAAAAATGGATACAATCATGTTAGAATTTGCCTAAGTGATGAATGTAAGACTATCCTTAAAACAAAAAATAGATTATATGAATGATTAGTTATGTCATTTGCATTATGTAGTACATTAAGTATATTTATGCAACTTATGACTCAATTTTAAGGCTTTATCTAAGTCATTATGTAGTTGTCTATTTTGATGACTTATTGATTTATAGTCGTACCTCATTTGAATATTTAAGACGTCTTAGAAGGTATGCACTACATTACGTGAACAATATTTATTTACTAGTCTTAAGATGTATGAAATTTGGTTGGAAAGAGTATCATTCCTAGGTTTTATAGTTTCAAAAAAAGGATTAACTATTGAACCTAAAAAGATAAAAACCATTATTGAATGGCCAACTCCAATTAATTTACATGAAGTTCATAGTTTTTATGGATTGATTATTTTTTATTGATGGTTCATATAAGGATTTAGCATTATAGTAACCACAACTACATATTGTATTAAAAAGGGAGGATTTAATTATAAAATAAAATAGAATTAGCATTCACTAAATTAAAAAAAATCAATAATTCAAGCACCAGTCCAAAGATTACCAGACTTTTCAACCAACTTTGAAGCCTCTTGTGTTGCTTTAGGAGTAGGTATTAGTAAAGTCCTGAGTTATGGTTGTCGTCCTATCACATTCTTCAATGAAAAGTTAAATGCAGCAAGAAAGAAATACTCTACCTATTAAAAAAACTTTATCTGATAGTATAATCACTAAGATATTAGAGACAATATATGTTGTCTTAAGAATTTCTTCTTTATTTAGACCATGAAGCATTAAATATTAAAATTCAAAAAAGAATTTAAGTCATCAACATGCTAAATGGTTTGAATATTTACAAGCATTTACTTTTATTTTGAAACATAAGTCAGCAGTGGAGAATAAAGTAACAATTGTATTAAGTTATCTTGTTTATTTATTATCAACAATGATTATACGTGTTCCTGAATTTGAATGCATAAAAAATTTATATATGACTACTTAGACCTAAGTGATATCTATTAAGAAGTCAATACTTTACCTACTAAAATTTTTGGTGATTATATTTTAAGTGATGGCTTTTTGCTTCGTAGATTTTGACTTTGCATTCCACGCACATCTCTTAAGGATTTTCTTGCTTAAGAAATACATGTTGTAAGTCTCATTGGACATTTTGGTTGAGAAAACCATAAAAGAAGTGATTGATTGATTTTATTGGCCAAGATTGCCCCAATAAGTTGCATTAATAATTCTTTAATGTAGAACTTATATCACAACTAAATTAAGTAATTAGACCAAGGTGCATATACACCATTACCTATATCACAATGAATTTGGGAAGACATAAGTATGAGCTTTATATTAAGATTTCCCAAAACTATTAGAAAGCATGATTTTGTATTCGTAGTTAATGATAGATTTTCTAAAATGACTCATTTCATACCTTATCATACGACATCAGATGACTCCCATATTACGAACTTATGTCTTGATGAAATTGTTAAGCGACATGGTTACCTCGAATAATTGCATTAGATCATGATGTCTAATTCATTACCTACTTCAAAAACACTCTGATACTTGATGAAAATGAAACTTAGGTTTTTATCAACCTATTATCCTGAGACAGATGATTAAATAGAAGTAGTCAATGAAAACTTAAGTAACCTTCTTCATAGCCTAATAGAGGAATATGTTTCAACTTAGGAACTTTTATTATTATACATTAAATTTACCTATAGTAATTTTATTAATAGAACAACAAGTTTGAGTCCTTTTAAAATTTTTTAAATCATTTCTTAACAACCTATTAATTTGATTTTCTTACTTCATAATTTTCACTCTTCTGACTTTATTGAGTCTTTTGCTTATCATTACATAAATTTATTATCAAACAAATTAAGTAATAATTACATATTTAAATGACAAGTAAATGCTCATAAACTATGTGACGATTCGTGTTATGTCCAAAAGATTCCTATTAGAAATCCTCAATTAATTGCATGCCCGCAGTGATAATCCGTTTAAAATATTAAAAAAACTAAGTAACAATATACATGTTTTAGGTTTACCTGAATGTTATGAAATAAGTACTACCTTTAATAGTTGAGATTATTTATCTTATAAGAAATCATAATAAATACCTAGTGAGCCTTTTGATCCTTCACCATCATTATCAAGTGACCTATCCCACTAAAATATTTAGTCCCGTTTGGTTAGTTGAGAGATCAAGTGAAGCAAATTTTAAATGATTAAATAGTTTTCACATAGGATTAACTACAATAAAGATTTTTGGTACGTTGGTGAGACCATCCTGTCTTTGACAACACTTGGATTACTGAAGAGGAGCTTCATCGCCTAAACCCAAAGATGTTAGAGTAGTATTAGAGATTTCACTTGAACTCCACATAATTAAGCTCCTTCCCACCTAGAGAGGATGATGTAATAGTATCTAGAACATCACACAAAAGTGCCACTTGGAGGTGTACTAGTTTTATTAAGACTCAAAGTAAAGTTAACATTGGCTCATATACTTCTCATTAGTTTATTATCATTATCATTATAAAGGTCAATTATAAGTGACCCTTATTTATTACATATTTTAGTTTAATTTTTATCATTTCGTCAATGTATTTGTATCAATACTTTAGTTTTAGTTGTTTAAAAATCAATTGATAGCTTTTTTTATTTTATTAACTTTATATTTAGTACAAAACATCCTGTGGATCGTCACATAACTTTGCAGGTGCAAAATTTGGTTGAAAATGATTTCAAAAAAAGGCAAAATTATGTTTTGGGCTGTTCCCATCATCATCCATCGTTTGTCGCCTTCTTTCATCATTACTATAGCTATCAACAGTCACTGTTTGTGCCAACATGCATGGCTTGCTCGATCGATGTCGACCATTCAAACTAGTAGATTCGCTTGACCTACACCAACCCATCAACACCCGTAAACCCAATCCATAAATGTACTCAACCCAACAACATGTGATATCCTCTCCACCTACATAGCATAGATCACACTACCCATCGCATTGTCTCTCATCATTACCATCGACACAAATGTGCATGCTTTTTTGGGAACTTTTACATTAAATAATTTTGTAACTTTTCAAGTCAATTTTTTTTTGTAAATTTTAAAGTATTTATTCTATAATTTGTACTATTTTAGAATTATGAAATATCTTTTAAAATTTTAAAAATATGTTCTTTAGTATTCTTAAATATCTTTTTATTTTTTTAAGTTAACAAATTACTAGTGTATCTTTGAGTTCTTTATAAATAAGAATACTCACCATGTTGTACATGATAAATTTTTTAATAAAATAATGAAGTGCTGTCACTAAGCTTGTTTGACCAAGCGTGTTGTGTACAAATAATCTGACAATATAATTCTAAAAGTAAGCTTGGAAGGCAAGTGAGATGTTCAAAAAAAGAGATCTCGACCCATTGTCAAACATTCACAAGAGCATCAAATCACAATGGAACTTCATTTTGTTTTAACTTTCAAGAAATTTAATTATCGCACTTCGCTTTCTTATTAGTGAATGTGATGATGTGATTTCTTATTTGATTTTGTATGAACTCTTGTTGAGTATATACCTTGCTACTTCACCACTAACATGAATTCTTGGGTATGTGTTATTAAAATCATTTTTTCTCTAAATTGAAATCCCTTATGTTAAAGATCAATATAAGTCTTTGGTTTTTAGGAAAGTCCTTACTTGTTTAGTGATTTTAGGATTTCTAGTTTTAAACCTATTATACCTTTGAATATGCCTATATATGTATATATTGCTTGAGACTAAACACTACTAAATTGTCTGAGTTAAAATAGGTTTTAGCATATCGTTCATATTTCTAAACAGCTTAGATTCAAATCTAGCCATCTAATTGTGCAATTTTTATGATCTAACAATCAATATTAAATCTTAACTCTAAAATCAATCATGTGGCTCTCATTTACCTTGATCAAATAGATACTTTGGCGATACTAATTATGTCTGATTGACTATATTAGCTAGTCACCAGAAGAAATGTTTTCCATCTCGTTACCTTCCAATTTTTCTTGTGATTATTTTTAAATAGTTATTATTAAAATCAAGTCATTCAAGTCGTAACAACTAATTAATATTTTTGATAACTACTTCTAGCCATTTTAACATGTTTATAAATGATAAATTTTTTAACATAAGAGACTGATAGAAGATTGAAGAAAATTTTTAAGATACAAAATTTAAGTCTTAGAAGCTGATGCTCAAGTTTGTTTACATTCATTGTGTCTTTCTTTCTTCAAGCACCAACTCTCTTTTTTTACTTCAATTAGCTAAGTTTTATTCTTTTATTTTCTACTTGATTCAAGTAAACTATAATACAATTGTACTTTGTTAAATATTTTATCAAGAATAAGATTATTATATACATCAAATTCAGGTTTGTGTCATTATAATTTTTTTTACTATTGATTTTATTTTTTAATAAGACTATTGTAACTTTTTTGTTTTATTTTATTATTATGAGGATTTATCCTACTTATCTTTCAATGAAAGACTTATATTGATTAATTTAATTTTTTTCTGACTTTTATTGAGAGTGATGTTTGAATTTGAGTTAAATCATCAAAAAATTGTCAATGCCTTTGTAATTGTTTACAAATTTTTATTTTCCAAATCTATTTTTAAATTTTAAAAAATAAATTATTCTGAATTAAAGTTGAAATCTATACAAAGTCATATACAAAGATTCATTCAAGTTTATTAGATAATCAAAAACAATTGCTTCAAAATGTTTTATTAAAATACGTTTTTCAAATGTTACTTTTTTATTTCTATTACTTCACACTCTCTCTAAACCCACATTTCATTTAGATGATAAAATAAAAGATTGGATATTTGATAATTAAATAATAAATTAATCATATAATTAAAAGTATTTTAAAAACTAAAATAAAAACTAAAAAAATTTGAAAAATGACAAAACTAGATAACAATGCAAGGATCATAAAAAAGTTTTGGTTAAAATTATTACAATAAGAATATGAAGTGAGATAGTCATGTAATAAGAAGCCAAATATTACTAAGAAAATTAATTACCAAAATGAAAAATTGTTTGAAATATAAACTAAATTAAAGAATATAAAAAATTAATAATAAGTAGATCTCATGATGTATGGATTTTTAGAAAATATTCAAAAAAAAAAATTTGATGTCAAAGTTATGAAAAAAAATTTATAAACTTAACATAAATAAGTTCTAATGTAAATAAATGGTAACAAATAAATAAATAATACTTTGTCCTATGATACCAAATCGGCCAAGGGGTGACGCGAAGGTAATTAATTTAACCAATTAAGGTCCGAAGCATTGTATAGAGAAGAGAGGATACGGCAAGGGGAAACTGCCGGTAACGCCGGAGAAAACTGAGGAAACGTCGGAGCTGTTCCGGGAAGTCAAACCATCGGGGACGTGAGAGGACGGTCACACTCAAGTTTTTAAGCTGAGAAAGTGCTGCATGGGTTAGGGGTTCACCGAAGAGAGAAAGAGAGAGAGAGGAGAGCGCCGCAGTCCGTGGAGAGGCGAAAGGAGATGATCCGCTGGGTAAGAAGTAAGTGGAAGATCTAAGCATCGCTGCCACCAGGAGGAGTGCTATCGGAGAAAAAGAGGAGGAGAGAGAAGAGCAGCTTCGCAGAAAAAAATTTAATGGCTGCGCCGGGAAAGTAGAAAGCGGAGGACAGAGATTAACGCCGGGTTTAAAAAAATAAAGGAGCGCCGGTGGGCGGGAGAGAGGGAGAGAGACAGAGAGAGCGAGGAGAACGGAGATATCCTGGGAAAAGGGGGAAAAAAAAAAAAAAAAAAAAAGGTAGCCATGAGCAACTGCGAAAAGAAAAAAATAGTGTTGTTGGGCTGGCATGAAGAGCTTTTAAAAAGACGTCGGAAAGCAAAGAGAGAGGGAGAGAATTTTGTAGGAAGTTTTAAGGAAAAAAAGACAAAAAGGTGAAAAGTTTTGGAAAGTGGTTTATATTTTAGAAATCCTTAGAAAAAAAAAAGAAATAAATTGATGAGCCTAGTGAAAAAGAGAAAAAAATTTGAGATTATTGTGTAAGAGAAAGAAAGTATTTGTTAGGAAAAAGGAACTAGATTTTTAAAAAAAAATTCAAAATCAAGGAAAGAATGATTCTTACTTATCAAAGACTTCATGAATAAGAATCGAAACCATTTTAGTTTGATTATTATATCAAAATCAAGGTAAATATTGTTGTATATTGTTAGTATAGTTGTCTTAATGTTTAATACTTAAAATATGAGATGATTTTTAAAACAAATGTTTGCTTAAAAGATATGTGATGATGTTGCAAATGTTTTAAAAAATTTGATAAAAATATTATATTTCATGTTATGAAATATGATACATATTTCGTAATATAGTATACATGAAATTTAGAATCATGTTATTTATATTTTTAAATAATTATTATAAATAAAATAAAACTAGGATAAAACAAAGAAAAAATAAGATAATTATTTAAAAATATAAATTTAGTTATATGAAATTAGGATAATGAAAAGAAAAAAATGAATAACTATCTAAATATATCAAACCTAGATGTATGAAACTAGAGAAAAAAAAGAAAGAAAAAATAAACATTATTTAAAAGAATGAGAATCAATCCTTAAACTTATTGTACTTTTTTTGTTGTCTAAACAAGGGTGTTTCTCCTATAAGAAACAACCTAATTGTGTAGCCTAATTAGAAAGACTAATGGCTAGGTTTATCTTGTATATAGAAATAACTTAGTTGTGTAGCCTAGTAATAAAAATAAAAATTATTTAATGTGTCTTATATTATGGAATAACTTAGTGGTGTTTCACAATGAAAGAAATAAAAATTATGGGATATATTTTATATAAGGGAATGACCCAATAGTGTAACCCAATAATGAAAATAAAAATTGTTGATTATATCCCATTCTAGGGAACGTCTTGGAGGTATAACCGTAAAAGATTTAAAATAATTGACATTGCAAATAGAATAAGCAAAAAATAAAAATGAAATTGAAGGATAAAAAAACTCATGTGTTCAAAAGTGGAATTTATAAAAGGTTCAAACTAATAGTATAAAAATTGATAAAAAGAATTTTAACTATATATAATAAAATTCATTAGATGGGCATGCATAATATTTATTTTGTTTAACTTTTAATTTATTTGTAATGTTTGTTATTAGTACTCTAGCATGTGGCATGAACTTAACATCATAATGTTTTGAATTTTTATTATATAATATTTTCCTATTGAACCTATCTTTTAATTAGATTATATTACTTGTGTTATTTGTGTTGTGTTAATATTAAATTTAATATCTGGTGATATTTGTAATGATTGTATATTCCTTTGTAATATTGTCAAGATTAAAATGGGTTTTAGAAATTAAAAGAAAGGTTTTTTCAAACTACTAAAGGAAAAGGAAAAAAGAAAAGAAAAATATTTTAGTGGAGATCCCAATTTTGAGATGAAAAAATCAAAGATATCGCATCAAGATACCCTTACATGTGACATAACTTAGTTTGATAGGGTGAGCATGTCCTTATATATAATTATATATTGAGTTACTAATACTTTGTAAAAGACAACTAGGGTCTAGACATCTTTTGTTTGATTGGATGCCAAATGAGATAATATAATAATTGATTATTAAACCTAAAAAATAATGGTCTAAAGAGAAATTAAGTCTTATAAAGCATATTGATTATTAAGTCTTTTATGGTTATATATGAATCTATTATTACAAAATTATTTTATACTAAAATATTATATTACAATATTTTTATATTTTATTATATTTTAGATATATCTATTAAGTTCTTTAGAGGCATATTAGTATTTATATCATAGTTCATACATCCATTGTATCTAGAGATGAGTATTTTGAATTCATAGAGTAGAATCTTGTTCCTTAGATGGAAGAGTAGATTTTATAGAGTTAGTTTTTATTTAGCTTACTCATAATGGTTTTTATATGTTCAATTTACTGCATTATATTATATTTAATAATTTTATGTATTGTTTATAGGTAGAATCTTTTATTTATAGTTTTAAATTTGAAATAGTTTATTTTGCATTTATTTTATGGTTGGTTTTAGAGTTTGTTTTATTGTTTCATCTTTAGCAAGGAATTTTATATCTTTACATGCTTTACTATTTGTTATTAATGTTGATTTTTATTAATTAATATGAATGGGTTAGGTGATACCTTAATAAATAGATAGCTTATTTGAATGGATTATCTGATCATGACAAATAGATAGCTCATTTGAACATATTTTGCTTAATCTTATAGTCATACTGTTCGATAACTTAGAACTCCAATAATAAACTTGGATCAAACTTTGATTCCTTTTATCATATACTCACCATAAGCTAATAATATTATATTAAGTAGGGATTTTATCATATGAGCAATATAATTTTAATTATTTTAAAGTTTTCATTTATAAATTAAATTTATTTATTCTTAGCTCATCAATTTTGATAAACTCATACATGTATATGAATAAGAAGAGTTGAATTAAACTTAAAAACTCTAAGTACATGCAATTTAAGTTTTAGATATTAAAGAAACTTTTCTTAAGTGATATGCTTTTGTGAGAGAAGTGCAAGCACTTGCATATAGAAAATACTTAGTTTCAAACCTTATATATGTCTTAGGAATTATAAAACCTTGATGGCTTTAGGACACATGGTTTCATAATCTTCTTCAATTGTATTATAGGATAACATCTTCTTTCTTGTTTTTTAAGGCTTTTAACTTGTTAATCCAACTACTTTGTTCATCCAAACTATAATTAATAATCAACTCTATCTACCTATCTTTAGAGAACTTGTAATATACTAAGAATAAAAGTTAGGTCATAAAATAAGCATTTGAAAAGATTTATTATTATCAAAAAAAATTCTTTAGAGCTCATAAAGTGTAACAATTTCCCACATTTTAATGATGAAAAATTTTAAGCGTGGAGATTAAATATAAATCAAGTAAAAACTCCTATAATTTATGCATAATATTTAAATAACATGTGAAATTTAAGTTGCAATATATGCTGCTTTAAATAACATGTGAAAATTTAAATTGCAATAGATGTAGCCAAGTTAAAAGTAAACATTCAATAATGAGTAATCAATCAATCTTAAATGAAGAATTTAGAAGTTGTGTGATATAACGCATTAATACATTCCCATCTTGAATTCACAATACTTATTTTCAATCTCAAATAAACATTTTCTAGCACTAAAGAATTTCACCCCCTTTAATATCATCAAAGTGGGAATTAAGTTTAAATTTTATCTAGTGGGACTTATGGGGTTGTCATATTTTCTTGAATTTAGCTCTCTCGTATTTGTGTAGATTTCTTAAAAATTGTGTATTAATGGTATGATGCTTCCACTTGTTGGATTGATATTACTTATTGTATAAATACTAGTTAATATTCTTAGAAGCATTATTTCTTTTTCATTTTCATAGTATAACAATGACACAAGCAATCCTAAATAATCAAAGAGACACAAAAAGCATAATTTGACTAACATAATACAATTCTTTATTACATTGTAGAATTTATACTTCTCAATAAAATTTTACAAGTCTATTCTTAGAATACACAATTAATCTTTTTTTAATAATTTTATTTTTTTAAAAGAGTTCAAATATGTTGAAGCATACATCTAACCTACTCAATTATTATATTATTTCTATTAATCTTGGCTTTAAAAGCCTTAAGTCTTATTATTAAGTTAGGTTAAGGATTTGCATGTTGTGCCCAATACTTGTGAGGAACCCTCATGTATAACTAAGGCTTATTGCAATTGTAGTTCTCTATCCTCCTCCACACTATATGAGGACTCCTTAATTAGGGCATACAATCACCTTCTTTTTATATTCCCTTGTGTAAATAGGCTTGGGATGAAAAGTGTATCTTTATTCTAATATTGTTTTTGAGGTAGAATTAGAGCAATAAGTTGTCCATAACTCAAATTTATCTTTCTCTTGAAGGTTATACTTGTTATAGCTATATTCTTCTTCATTAGACTCAAAATTACATTACAAATATCAAATTATTCCTTACATAAGTAATGATAACTAGCCATGGATATCTAAGGTGTGATGTGCTATTTATCATAACCTTTGAGCAATATTATGTCCCAAAAAAAATTGTCACATGTGAAAAAGACTCAGTAACCCACAAAAAGGGGGTGAATTATGTAATTAAATTTTTTTTAATCTATAACATTTAATTCTCTCAAATCTAAGTTTAGTTTAACAACAAAAAATCTTAAATAGAAACACAAGTTATAATGCTTTTAGTAAAATCATTTTTATTTTTTATATATGTGTCACCAAATATAATTAGAATATAATTTCTTACTCAAATTAGATTTAAAGAAATTTTTAGTTTAAAATCAATCAGATCAACACAAATGCTTTACAATAAATATCTCTTAATTATCTTGATTACATTTTTAGATAGATTATAGAATGTTAATGTTATTATTATTAAGAAATAAATCAAGTAAAGAAAGTGGAGCAAAATTATAAAAGGACACACAAGATTTTTAATTGATTCAACAAATATTTGCTTGCATCTATCCTTAACTAACCTAGTTAAGCTTCTATTACCATGATGCTCTTTTGCCAATTGACTGTAGGACAAAATCAATGCAACTATTTATCAAACCTAATTAGGAAAGCAATTCTAAGCTTACATTAATAATCCAACCTGGGTGCATAAACTTCAATATCAAATAGATAAAGTAATGAGATACATAACATTTAAATAGTTTATACAAAATCTTATATCTTACACTTAAGAAAATAATATGACATAATGTCTAAATAAGTTAGATGGATTCTAAAAACCAAGCTAAACTCTTAAGTGTAATGGCTAAAAGATTATGTAGATAAACTTAAAATAATATAATAAGAATAAGGAGTTTCTCACTTTGAAACTCAACCCATAATTGTGATCTTTGTTTCAATTATAAAATGATTTAATAATAAATTCATTAGCATATTTTTTTGTAAAATCACTTCTATTTATGTGAATCAAAATAATATCTATAAATCAAAAAGTTTTAATAGCTAAAAAGTCATTCCTTTAATGATTGAAATAATCATTATAATATTGGGATTCATATCTTACTAATATATAAAGAAAATTATATATGGTGATAGGGTTCATGATCATCCAAATGATGCATTTGTTTGGTTAATTTATTTCAATTACCATAGTTGCATCTTACAAATTTGATAATGACACTATATAATATGAATTAAATAAAGTTTCTCACAACCAAACTTTGAATTCTTAAAAAAATATATTATGATACATGATCATATAGTCAGATATGCCGTACAAGAAACTCACGATACTATATCATACAAGTTTAAGATAAATCTTGCACTAAAGACTCAAATAAATAAGTAAAACTTAAGTATGATATCAATCATATTGGTTTGAACATAGATGGCTATCGCATGATACATATTTATCCAAATAAGCTTCCTGAAAAATATTGTATGCTTAGATTGTACACTATGACTTCTTGTATGATGCAAATTTACTTAAATTATCTTGGTTAAAAAAATCATACTCATATGATATAATCTATCATATTTGTATAAAAGTCATTAAAATATACAAAATATGATGTATTAGTTCAATTTTAAATTATTCTCATACATAAAAAAAGTCTTAATAATTAAATATACTAATACAATATTATTATTATAATAATATGATAATGAAGTGTCCAAAAAATATATAAAATAATAGTTTTAATACTAGTCATATTAATCTGATACATAGATTATTCTATTATACATTATATATTGAATGATGAACATACTTAATGACATAAATGTCATACTTATACGATGTAATAAGTGCTTTTATTAGTGAACATATAGCTATGACACTGATATTTCATACTATGTGATGTAATAAGCATGTCTATTAATGAACAAATAGTTTTGATATAAGCTATAAAATAGATTGTTCAAGCATGATACCGACCACTATACTATATGAGCAATATGCAGTGAAGAACATGGCTTGAGTTTACATGTTTTAAATAAAATTTTTTAATTCTAAGAATTGTGTAAGACTTGAAGTAACTTAAAGTAACATGAAGTAATATTTATAAAGTCTTAATATAGTTCTAGTGAATATAATAATACAAAAATTTTATTTAGTAAATAAATACATGTAATGCAATCTTAATTTTATAATATTAATATTAAGTGACATTTAACAATTCAAACCTAAAAGAAGTGTAGATGATGAGTTTTAGATGAGCATGTGATTTTGTGTTGATTGAGCATGTTATAAACCCATCATATGCTTCAACATCTATCATTGTTTTTCCTTATTGAGTTTGTTTCTTATTAATTTCCTTGCAATAAGTCTAATATATTTTAGTTGGGATCTACCATGTTATACCATAATGAAATCAATCTTATAATCCCCCTACAATGTAGAATGTCTAATAAATATTCATAGGATTTTTGTATAATAATAAAATATTTGTAGCAAAATATCAAAGCTATTAAGATTTTACCTTTAAGAGCTCAATTGCACTTGATATAAGTGACACTAGCGAAGAGGTAAATGAAGGTAATTGGTGGAATGTGAAATAAATCAAACAAAATCCCATGTTGACCTTGAAATAACCCCTTCTTTTAAATTCTCTCTCAACTCCATATGCTTTTCTCACAAAAACCCTCTTTTGTATGATTTGGCTTCCCCAATTTGAGAGTACGACTACAAGACATGAAATCTGTCATGACAAGTTTCCTTATATAGCTCAATAATATCAAATTGTATGATCTTTCTAATCATACCACTTGACTCCCTCCAGTTCAAAAAATTTAAATTAAACATGCCTGACTATAATTATCATGAATAAGTGAGCATGTAAATGACTATTTTTTTTATTCAATTTTTTGATATAAACATGCAATGTTGTATGAGAGCATATATCTGAAAAACTAATTAACAAAGAAATGCTCTAACTTGGCTATCTTAAAAAAACTAATATTATTAATATAATTGATAATAGCTTATAAATAATCCATCAACACAGTTTCAAGATGACTTTTGCCTAAGAAGATGAAATAGGCTTTCATTCGATATTAAATTTAGGGAAAAAAAAGTCATCTTTTTTTCTTGGAATATTTTTCCAAAGGCATAGTCCAGCTTGAAAATTATCTTTTATTGTTGATCTCAAAAGTATTAACATTTTATCAAATAATTTTCATTCGTCCAACGTACCCTCGACGTCGAATGCCATGAATAAATAGCAATCGTACTTTTAAATATTATCAACAAAAAGACATTAAACATTTAACATTTAAAATTATAATTTTTTTAAATTTGACACTGGAATTTGAATATAATTTCGTTTAAATTAAAACTTTACATTTTTCGGATGAATATGGTAAATCGTATTTACTCTCAAGTATTCTTTAAACTCTTTGATCGTTCCAGCCATCCACAGCGGATAGTTCTTTAAGCTCGCTGTACCTTTTCAAATCGAAATTGCAACTCCTCATGATCCGCCTCTGCTTCGATGCGAATCGACTCTCAAAGAACCCTTCGAAGGAAGGTTCCTTTAATGTCCGGAGGAAGAAAGCGTAGCCTGCCATGAAATAGACGGAAGTTGCGAAGAAGCAAATCGGCTCCATTACATCCCAAGATAGCTCCCAGAAGGTTAGTCTCATGAATCCCATTGTCTGAGCTACCATAAACCCCAGACCGCACCAGAGTTCCCGCCGCACGCCGGCAGCCGCCTTCTTGTCGATGTCGGCCTTCTTCAACTCCATCTCCCTCATCTCCTTCAACCCCTGGTCTGTTTGCTCGGGGAGCGGCAGAGGAATGGCATTCCCGATCGCTCTCAGTAACTACAAGAGATGGAACATCGAGGTCGGTAATTTGGCTCAAAAATTTGAATTCGTTTTATGTGGATTGCGGGGCAGGAATTGTAAAAAGAGTTTACCTCGCCCGGGCGGAGGAAGACGAGATTCCCCAGTGTGATGACGGCGTTGGACTCGTCGAGCAAGCGCGCGATCGAAGCGGCGCTCTCCTCCGAGCTCGATCCCTCGCGGCAGATCTGTAGAAATTCTGAATAGGAGATGTAGGTCCGGGAGATCATTCTCAAACGCGACCTCACTGCCTCCATCTGCGAAGCCCTCAGCACCTTCTTCACATCTGCCACCGTCATTCTCCCGGTATCAGCCTCCGATTGCGCTGGCAGCGGAACTGCACCAACACGGATGCTGTCGGGGTTTATTCGCCTGATCATCTTGAGGAGACTACCACAGCGCGGAAGTGAGAGGTGCTCAGTCTGTCCCGCCGGCAGGACTATCAGCTGCCTTTGAAGTATAGGCCGGCGGGGAGAGAGGACACGACTCATTTCTGCGGCGGAGGAGCGGGTTTGAAATGGCGACGAATCAGCCTTCTGATGTTCGAGAAAGCGGCGAGCAAGAGCTCTCCGAAGCGCCATTACGGACTTAGGATATTCAATGCTTGTGGAGGGAGGAGGACTCTGCAGAGTCTTATAGGTCTCTGTAGCTTTATGCTTATGAATAGTGAAAACGACGAGCAACCAAGAGACGGAAAGCACTGCTACAAGGGTTTGCTCACTCGCCGGTACGTACACCTCCCTTTGTTTTGGTTATTTTGAAAAGGACAAATTTTAAAAACCAGGATAAACAATTAAGGTTCGTAAGCAAACAAGTTTTTAAACTATTTGTTACAAATATTAAATTCGAATAATATTGCTAAATATGCATAACTCGTAGGCGATTGGGATTGTTTGTATCGTTTGTACAATGAGAGCAACGTTATATGAAAAATTGAAACAATAAAAATTACAACAAAAAAATTTTAAAAAGTTGTACTTTTTTGTAGAATATCAATAAGTTGTAGGTCAGTCATAACTATATAATATAATATTAATAAGATAAATATATAATATTTATAATACATTACTATAATTTTAAAAAATATTTACATTTTGTGAAACTAATGTATACATATGACATTTCTCACTAGTAAAATGATAAAAAATTGACTGTTGCTAGAGAACTTTTATTTTTTCATGATTTTCTGTTGGGTGCGATTGAAGATGCAAGATTGGATTTGTTAGAGAAAGGAAATCTCATGCAAAGACTCATAGAATTTTTTAATAAAGTAAGAAAATTACAATTAAAGTGATAAGATACTGTAAACAATGAGATATAATAATCAAAAGAAATTAGCTCTAATTGTGATATTTCAGTGGGTAAAATCAAACTATGAACATTGCTTGCTACTACAAGTAGAATAACTTGATTAACATGGAGTTCATAATATAATGTTTTGTGGTAGTCCTAAAATTTTAAAAGGAGAATGAAAAAGTATGGTAATAAATTGAGTCTAGTAATATAAAATATGTTAAAATTGTTAATTAAAGTAGGATTTTGAGTTAATTTAATAAGTGAGATTATGTCTTAATATTTTTTATCCTAAAAGATGTACATTCACCAAATTTAAAAGATTATATACAATAGCTTCTTGTCCATTTAAAATTATTAAAATGTAAAATCCCAAAGCTTATCTTTAGAGTTATTATTTGATGCATTTATTAGAAAAGCCAATAATATTAAAGATTTATTATCATACAAGAATGATATACATGAAGAAAATTTGTAGGCTAACATTTTTATAAGCGATTCAAAAGATAAATAATCTCATCTACATTTTGGTATCAAGCTTTTTGTTATTGATTGTATCTTAATTATTTTTTTTTGTAGTTTTTTTTAGGTTTTTTTTGGCAAAATAAGCAATCACTAAAGGGCACTTGACTAATTATGGAGGACATGAAGAGAGTATTAATTTTTTTGAGACATCATTTAGAGTTTAATTCTATAAAATAGTATTCTTCTTAATGAGAGGGAGTTGATGCAACATATCAAGTAATTCAAATTGAAATCATGATGTAGGATGTATTCTGTTATAGAAAATAAATTAAATCATGATTAAGGGTTTAGAAAAGGCTTACATAGATGCTTTATTAGGTTTATTGATATCATTAGATATTATTGAATTGTATAAGTCATTTATGAGACATGGACACTTGAATTTTTGTTTTTTGCATATTTTTATGTATATTTAAATTGTTGTTATTTTCTATTTTTAGTTATTTTTGGTTGAAGGTATTTTATTCTTTGTACTTTAGTAATGGCTTTTAACTCATGCTTATTTAAACATTGTTAATGAATGAAAAAATGATATACTGGTTTTGTCATCAATTTGTAATTGTGAAGGTTTTATAAAAAGTATGTGTCCACAAGATACCCACTCTAATGAAAAAATAAGTTGACTTTAATCAATATCTAATTTGTGATCTAGATTTATCCTTGTCATTATCATCAACTTCTCCCTCTTCAATTGATCCAAGTGTCATCACTCATGCAATTGCACATCTATATTGAATTTTATTATCCTGATTGCCATCAAACCTCATCAATCTCTTTGCATGTTACCTTCTACTTCTCAGCCAACTATCAAGTCTCCCTCATGCTCCCACTGGCCATTTTCTACCTATAATTGAATTTCTCGACGCCACCAACATGAACCATGCCCTAAACACATGCAATATATCCCCCTATTTCTTTTGTTATCCCTTATGACTATCTAGTCTATGTCGTTACATTTATGTACTAGAAGCTACCTCTGTAGTCAATTGAATCATGTTTGATCTTGAGTGCCTAAACCTAATTCAACTATCAATCAAACTATTATTACTTTAAACAGTATCATCTAACAGGTCATTCCCAAAATTGAGGTTGTTAATGCAAATTTAATTAATTGCCACCAAACCACTATCATTCCTCCCTCATTGAGCCTATGATGATGCTGCCTTATACATCTCTCAATTTTTTGCCATAACTACCAAAGCTCAATTGATCATTATCTGTGAATCGTCACACTAACCATGCAAATGCTTGCATTATACCATCAAAGATCCTATTCGTAGTTGTCATCATAAGTTATAACCGATCACTTTGTTCTTATTGTACATGCATTGAGCCACATTGCTTGGCTCACTTAAGCATTACCCTAAGCACCTCTCATCATCATTGGTGTTGTCAACTGATCCCATCATCAGCATTCGTTGTTGATCGTTTATCCAAATTGACATCTCCATCATCATCAACAATTTACTTTCTTCTCCTTTATCATTTTTCAATCTTGTCTGTCTTCTCTTGCTTTATTTTTCATGTCTTTGGGATGTTGCACTATGACGCCATTAGTTCTTAAAGCAAAATGTGTTGAAAAAGACTAGACAATTTGGACAACCTCATAAGAGGTCATAAGAGTACAACGAGAGGCAATCTACTTCAAAGTGATAACCTCCCTTGGATGACGAAAAAGGAAGTTCAAGCAAGTAAGGAAATGGCTTAATCTATAGAGTAGAAAAAATCACTCAAGACATCATGTATAGTAGTTGGATTAGCAATGGTAATGTTGTTGATATTTTTAATGCTTGTAATGTGATTAGCTTTTATGATCAATGAAAAAATAAAAGGGTGTTCTAATCTCCTTGTAAAAGCTATTAGACATTAGTGTAATATCATTGTCATGTCTTAAGCTAAGCAATATTAGATTAATAATCTGAGTAAGAGATTTCAATGTTTCTTGGTTATGATGCCCTTTCTCTTAGCCTCTATTACTTGCTTTTTTGCAATATAAAGCATAACTTAGATTTGGCAAAATGGCCTTTTACTCCTCACAACTCCACCTATGGATTTGACGAAGAGCTATAACATACTTAAGATCATCCTTAAAGATCCCTTTGGTAGGTCTTGATCAAGCCACAAAAAATGTAAGATGAATGAAACCCCATCTAACATTTTTTTAATTTGTATCTACCCTTCTTATAGTTCTATTATAATCATTCTATATAAGGCTTTTGATATTACTTCTACCTTAGTGATAAGTTAAATTTTATATTCAATTTCTTAATCTAAAGGGAGTCCTAGTAACTCATCAAGAAATCTATCAAAAATAATCACAAACTACATGTACATCTTGTGGAATAGAAATCCTTCTATTCCTTTAGATAAAATCTTTTGAGCTTTTAAAACAAACATACAAGGAATCTCTCTTCCTTTGTCATAATACATAATTTTCTCCCCTTCTTTGATTCTTACTTTCACCATCTTTTCAACACAATCAAGTTTAACTTGATGCTCATATAACTAATCTATACCTAATAAAATATTAAACTTCACTGAAGAAAGTACCATTAAATCATTAAAGAAATCTTTTTCCAAAATTTCAATGGTTCTTTTCACATACTTATCAGTTTGACTTTTGCTACTATCATGATAATTTAAGAATTATAGAAATATTCATTTAATGAGATGCAAGGAATAAGTTTTCTTATAAATGATAAGAAAAGAAAGAATATGATGCTTCATAATAAAATAATATGGAAATAAGTAGATGTTAAAATAAAAGAGTACTTATAATAATGCGTAAAATGTTGAGAGTATCATATTGAGATATAATATACACTCAAGTCTAACTATCCAATCATAAACTTTGTCTTTGACCTATACTTCTTGATATAATTGTAAGGTTGGTCTAACCCTTATCTTTGTTAAAACTTACTCTACAATTGCTTGAAGTAATATTTTGATGTCTAAACATTAACTCAAACCTAGTTCTAATTTTGAGAACAAACTCTTATCATATGGCTTAAATATCTATAATGAAAACATTTTATTTCATTTCTTGATTTATAAAAATATTCTCTTTTACAAAACTTCTTATAGTTTGGGCATTTCCCTTTCATTAGAGGTTGCTTTAGATTTGCTACTATAACTACTAGATTCAGAGCATCTTTTTGCTCTCACCTCTAACTTTTTTTTGAAGGAGGGACTATCTTTTATTCCTAGATGTTCTTTCTTTTTCTTCAAATATTTTATAACTCTTATATCTAACAAATCTTGCTTTATTGGTTGGACAGTTTTCACAATTTTATAAAATCAGTGATTCTCAAAGTAATAAAAGTGAATTTTATTTCAAGCTTTAGTGTTCTTTTAAATGCAAACTGTTATAACCGGTAAAATATTATATGTTTAATCTTCAATAATTCAATTGTGGCTTGGATGATTTCAGATCGACAGTAGGATGAGCCAGGAGCTTAATTGGAGGCTGTTGGAATTTCTGAAATTTTCTGGGGATTTTTCGGAGCACCGAGGAAATTTTTAAGTAATTTTCCCTGTTTAATTGGATTTTTGGAAATTCGAAAATCTATTTAAATCGGTCCATTAGATTTTTAAACCCGAATTTGGTTTTTACCGCGCGTGAACCGGACCGGAGCGGTTCAGCGAAGGCGGGGGCGGTTCGCCGAGTGCGTTTGCGCGTGCGGTTGGATAAGCCGCGGATAAGCGGATCGGACGGACGAGAACAGCGGTGGAGATTAACCGGCTGATCGGGGTTAAGCGGCGTTATTAGAAGGTCAACCGGCGCTTAATGGGTTCTTAACGGGTTATTACCGGTTTAAGCGGGGTATTTAACCGAAACTGTTCGACTGTTAGGGTTTCGAGCGGTGGCCAGAGACGAAGTGTTCGCGGCGAACGGCGATACTTTCTGGCAGCCTTTCAATGGGCTTTTTGTACCTGGAGGTTCGCGGGACCGAGGAGAATCGATTGGTACCGGTTTCGTTCGGCGAGGAGCAGCGGTTGGTCGCGTGCGAGCTTCACCGTCGCCGGAGAAGAAAGGTAGGAAATTCAGATTTAAATTAGTTATTTAGCAAATTAAAAATATGGATTATTTTGCAAATAGCTACCGGAGCATGCGGATTGTGGTTTTTGGAAATGATTAATGCAAATTATTGATTTAGCATTTTAGGGCTTTCGGAAAATTATACCCGCCGAATTCGGAAATTTTACTGAGCATGTGTTGATTCGATTATGTGCTTTAATCATGTTAAGATAGTATCAAATGCTGAAATTTGTTTAATTTCATAGATTGTTAAAATGGGGATCGGATGAAACTTCGGTGGAAATTTTGATTGAACCTTAGAAATTAGTGGCATTATTGAAACATTAGGATAGTACGAACATCGGATTTTGTTTCTCCTTGATCTCGGTCGCCGGAAATCGACGGGGGAAACGGAATTTTCCCGGAGGAATCATCGGCTAGGGTTTCGCGGGCGTCGGGTGGAGGAAGGAGATGGATTAGATTAATTACGGTTTAGTTAATTAAGTAATTGTAATTATTCAATATTTATTAATAATTAAATGCTAAACGTCGGCTGGAAATTTGGATTAAATATTCGGCCGGTGGGTTCTCGATTCAGCGCGAAGACCCGAACCGGTGGCGAGATCCGGTTCAGGAGATTCGGCGCGGACGAACGGCGCGGCGCGGAGGAAAATTTAATTTTGGAAATTAATCCGAATTTTCGGAAAAAGGATATATGTGGAATTTAAATTTTAATTCGGAAATTAATCCGAATTTTCGGAAAAAGGATATATGTGGAATTTAAATTTAATTCAGAAATTAATCCGAATTTTCGGAAAAAGGATATATGTGGAATTTAAATTTAATTCGGAAATTAATCCGAATTTTCGGAAAAAAAGATATATGTGGAATTTAAATTTTATTCGGAAATTTATTCCGAATTTCGGAAAATGGATAAAGGGCGGAAATTGATTTTGGAATTTAAAAATTTCCTGAAGTGAGAAAAAGGTGATTTTTGGAAATCACATAGCCAAGTTGAAATTGACTGTTGGAAATTATCCATAAATTCAGTGCAGCTGGATTAGTTGGAAGGAAGTGTGACACTTGGGTAAGTGCTACCAGAATAGTCAGAATTTTGGTACAGTTTGTGTTGCTTGGATGACAATGGCATGGTTTGAGTCAGTTTACTCAGTGTTGGCATATTTCACGGATTGGCATATTGGACCGGACTACTATAGACCCTATATGATGTTTTAGGGTAGTTGTGGTAGGTAACTGTGCGGTTCAGACTTAGCTTCCACAGTATACATGTGACTGGTAGGCGCCATGCGTGTTTCGAGATGGGCGTATCCCACTAGCATGCTACCTGGAACCCCAGGCTAGGTTGTGATGCGTGTTTCGAGATGGGAAATCCCACTGGCATGCTTTGCCTAGGCGCCATGCGTGTTTCGAGATGGGCAATCCCACTGGCATGCTACATAGACGCTGAGGTGTCGGGTGCTAGGCGTTATGATGCGTGTTTCGAGATGGGCGTATCCCACTGGCATGCTTTGCCTAAGCGCCATGCATGTTTCGAGATGGGCGATCCCACTGGCATGCTACCTGGAAGCCCAGAGGAGAGCTACTCTGGTGTGACTGGGGTGACTGTGGTTGGTCAGAGTCTGGAACTGAGAGTGCCTTTCCACCATACATTGTTATGCTGTATTCCTATACTCTTGCTATTATCCTTCTCTTGCATGTGAGTTTTACTAGCTGTCTTTCCTACTGGGCGTAGCTCATTCCTTTATTATCTATATTTTTCCAGCGGCTCGGCAGACTTGACGCCACCCAGATTAGGTGGGATCGTGGTCAGCAGGCTAGTGGAGGATATCTGATCTGTGATTTCTGAGACATTTTGGTTAGTGTGATTGATGCTATTGGATGTATTCAGTGAGACTATTATTCTTATGTCAGGTATTGTGTGAGGATGAATCTGACTTATGTATCTGGTTGGATGATGTTGCACTTGTTGGACTTGGATCTTATTCTTGTGATGTAGTTTCCATTCACTGTCTTACTTATTGTTTTGGTGCTATAATGTGTGGAGTGCTATATTTATATATTTATTCTGTGGATGTTATATATTTTTTTTTTGATGGTGAGGTCATTACATGACTATGGAACTTACCGTGGGGGTTTAGACTTCTATTAGATCGGTTCTCCTATCGGTATGGGATAGGAGTATTGGGTCTAGTAGGAGTAACATTGCACGAGTCCATCTGTTAATTCAGGAGTCATGAATCCTGAGTTGACGGTGTACCCGGGAGATGAGATCCACATTGTTAAGGAAAGTAGGTGTGTAATGATGTGTTATATCCTATGTTTTTCGTAGGCTACTCAGGTTGGTATGGGACGATCTGAGCTGTCTATATGTAAAAAAAAAAATGTATGCCAAAAATCAGCCTAGGAAAAATGGGGTGTAACACAAACCATCATTGAGCTTTAAAGTCAAAAGCATTAAGAGAATACTCAAACAATTTGGTAAATTTTTTTATACTTAATAATTATTAATCATTTATACATTAGATTTACTAAATTTTACATCATATTCTCTCAAATGAATTTAAGGATATATCTTGTTCAAAATCTTTAACAAATTTATTGCAAGTTATGTTTTGCATTAGTCTATTTTTGAACTTGATGTGATGATTGGATGCTCATAAAATATACATCATATTCTAGAACCAAACAAACTTTTGTTGTCTAAACATATCATACTTTTGAATATTCTATTCAATTTGTTGATCCATCCTTCTATAAATAGAGGATTAGTCTCTCCAAAATAAGAGGGAGCAAACAATGCATAAAGAATTATATTCATATCATAATTTTCCATTGTTCTGTAAAACAAACTATAGATAAAGAGATAAGTTGTACAAGATTATTTTGATTCTCTGTCGATTTTTTACTTTTTTTATCTCTTCTTAAACTATAAGACTCAACTTTGTCTAAATCTCATACTATTATTCCTTCATAAAGTTTCAATTAATATTAATACAAAGGTTTATAAATTACAACATTTAAAGATACCATGAAAGTAATACATATGATGTACATGTTGTGTTAATACCCACATTTAAGAATTTCAATAATTCTTACCATTATCCCAAAGGATGTGAGGTAGTCTAATATCATCTCATGCCTTCACTTATATTAATCTTTAATTTTATCACTTATCAAACAATTAGACAAAAGGATTATGACATTCTTTTAAATAAAAAATAATGATACTATCTCTAATTTATTTTGTTTTTTTGCCTAATATGAATTAACATTTATTTTATAACACCTTCATAATCATTATCTCATGTTTAACTAAAACAAAAAGTAAGTTAGTATCTCTATTTCTACAAGCAAACTTATATATATACAACTTTTCATTATTCTATAGTAGATACCTGCTCTTCCTTATTGTTATGTAGATCTATCCCTCTTAATATGACAGTGACATATCTTAATTTAAGAAAAGTACTTGTGAGCAAATTTTTTAATAAATAAATCATAAACATTAAAAACACTTTGAAGAGATAAATATGAACAATATTTATGAGAAAATTAAATAAAGCACATTATAACATCAATAACCCATTTGATTTGTACCTTATTAAATATAAGTAGAGTTAAATAAAATAGTCCTTTACATGACTCTTTCTAAGCTTAACCTCATGTATAACTATATAAGTATATATAATTATTCTATCTTCACCTCTATTAGTATTACTAGTTTCTTTTTCTTTTGTTTTTCTCTTCCTTTTCTTTTTTTTCTTTTTTTATTTTTTCTTTCCTATTATTCTTTTATTATGGTCTTATTTCTTCTCAATGCCACTATTTCAGAATTTCTATCATCTTGATTTAGTATATTGTCAATGTCATATTCTATTTTTTTTCATTCCTAGCCTAATTTGTTGCTAATATCAATTATTTGTTTTGCCTCATTCTTTGTTTAGTTTATTATTAGTGTTATTTTTTTATTCTTGGCCTAATTTGTTTCCATGTTAGTTATCTTTTCTTTCTATCATGAGATGTTGTCATTAGAGAAATCATAATTTTACCTTCTTATTTCTTTTTTTAAACTCTTTCATTCAATTTCCTCTTTTGTTTTTCATTTTCACACTTTTATCTTACATAATAAATAGTTTAGTAGTACATACAAATAGAATATTTGCATGTATATACATATACATATATAAGTAGATCTTATCTTTTGTTTTATACTATATAATTATAATATCATGCTATATACATATGCCAATGTCTTTTTCTAATTTAATTATTTTTCTTAGTTATATTACCAACCAAATTTATCTCTATAAATTTCTGAAGATTGACTTCATTTTAAGATTTCTTTTTTATATACTTACATCACAAATTAGATGTAAATATTTAAATATCAAGTTATTCTTAAATCTTGTATTATAAGTAGACAGTATTGTATATTGAGACTTTTCTTTATAGCTGACAAACTATCAAATTCCTCTTCTAGACTATTATTGAACTTTACATATCATGCATTGTTTATAATGTATCATACGTTGACCTTGCAAAAGTGACTACTAACTACCAAATAATCTTCCTTTTCTACAACACTTTTCCTTTTACTATTGCTGTACCATTCAAAAGAAGTTTGGTGTACTTTATAATTTTCTCAAGATTCTTATAATCTATTTTGTTTAACTGATCATGTGATCCATTATATCGTCTTATACTGTATGATTTTCTCATGAATGTTGGATTCGCTTTTTTTAAGCTTAACATATGATATGTTTTATGCCAACAAATTGTAAGTCAACTCCAATGATAAAATTCTCTCTAAAGTTTGACCCAAACTCAAAAAGGATAGCATCCATTTTTCATAACATCTAAGAATAAAAAGCACCACTCAAATGGTGCTTAAGAAGTTAAAATTATGCTTTTTTGTAATCCTTACTTCATCTTACTATTGCTCTACTATCATTCTTCCTCTTTTCTTTGCTTCAAACCTCCTCTTAATATACTCTTTCTTCTCCCCCCTCTCTCCCTCTCTTTCTCTCTTTATTCTTTCATATTTTCTTCTCTCTCCACTTCACAAAGCTTCGTATATCCCTACTAGTAGTTACATTAAAGAATTCATATGATTTTAGATTATATATATATATATATATATTAAAATTTTATATTATTCTTTCTTATTTCATAACAAATTCAATTGAGCTTCAAAAACTCATCCCCAAATTCAATAAGTTTATTTAATCTAACTCTTCTTAATAACATCCTTGCTTTAGCACCAGATACAATCTTACAAAATTTTATATTTTTTAAGATAATATCAAAATAATATGATTAAATTTTATCCTCAAAACATAAGTTTTACTTAGTTATGCGATGACTAATTACACATTTAGTCTTATAATTATAAGCTTGCATAGTAATTATATCTCAAGAATGTCATAAAATCTTCATCTTTAATATTTCATTTTGCTACAATACCAAACTTTATCCTTGATGTATTACATGTTCTATTCACTTGTTAATAACATATTGTATAATAAATCCATCACATTCTATGTTCCATATAAAGCTATCTTACAAAAATTGAGAAAATACTTAACTTTTGCTTACCTTCTCAACCTATCATATTATAAGTTGAGTCTTATGTAGAATGCATACAAATCAGGTATATTGTACTCTCTTACAAACAAATAATACTAAGCTCTCATCATCTTATAGGTGATTTGCTATACATTGAAATCAACATATGATACCTCTAGTTCAAGACATCATATGCCAACTCAATGGACCCTATGTGGACATTTCTTATTGAATCAACTTTACCCTAAATGTTTCATATGTTGAAGTTAATGTATGATACAATCTCTGTTATTTTGCTTGGTTTCCTTTGCAATTGAATTCTAACCTTAAACAAATCATCTCAATCTTTATTACATACAAAAGACTATAATCTATTCAATTCTCATCTAAAACCAATTAACTCAATAATAGGGTAATAATTCCATTTCTTACCTTAGCTAATTTCCTATCCTCTACAATCTTGTCAACATCCCATTACTATAGCACCACTACAATAACTCCAAAAACTTTGATAGCTTCTTTGGCTTCATAAGCTATCACCATTGCAACAATAGTGTTTAAACCATATATGCTTTAATATGCTCTTCCTTCTCCAACCATAGCTTCCTCTTCCAACCATTCTCTTTCTTCTCCTCTCCTTTTTCTCTTTAGTTTTTCTTAGTCTAATCAATCTTTCTCTCTCACACTTATCTTATTATCCCTTATCATAAAACTTAAGTGGTTATTAATTAATCACAAAATTACTATTTTATTCCTAACAACTCTTAAATTGATATTTGTATTATTTATTTTAAAAAGTCACAAGCAATTATTTAAATATTTAAAAATTATAGATTCACCATCATTAGATTCATCTCAATAAACTTTTTTAATAATATTCTCAATTAAAATTTATCATCCCATTTCATAATATAACATGCTTTCTATTATAATATAAAATAATATTATTTTAATCACTAACAATATATCAAAGAATTAACTTTATTTCATTGCAATACTTACATTTTTATCTATATTAATTTAATTTTGGCATTTATAATATAATGGACAAAGAAACTTTTTAAGATGTTATAATATCTTCATCTCATAAAAATATTGTTTTAAAATTTAAAAATGTTTTGATCTAACTCTTTTGGTAGCTTATCTTTCAATTTGATATTATAATAATATTTTAATCATTAGTATTACTTTGTTTCTTAATTCTTTCTCCTTTCTATCTAAGATTAATATTGGCATCTTTAGATAAGTTAAGCATGATTAAATTTTAATATCTTACATATAATTAACATATGAATATCTAAAATATATTTTTTTAAAGATAAAATATGAAATATATTATGAACTCCTGATAGTTATGATAGTAAAGCTATCTTATATATCACCTATCTAATTCTTTCAAAATTTTGAAACCAACCAATAAATTTAAGCTTCGATTTTTCTTATTTTTTAAATGTTATAACAAATTTGGTTGGAATCACTTTAATGAACACTTTCTCTCCCTCTTCAAACTCCATTTATTTATACTTTATATTCTTTTATCTATCTTAAGTTTTTTTTTGTATCTAGAATAATTCTTATATTATCTTTAATCTCCTCAACAAACAACAAATTCAAACCATAAGAGAGAGAAAATAGGTAAGCATTAAAGAAAAGAGAAAAAATGATAGCAACTTGTCATAGTTTATCTCTATTGAATGAGATGACTAGAATAAAAAAGGTACAGAAGTGACAAATTTTCGAAGTGCTAAAATTCCTCTATCATCCTCTCAAGATGATTGTCAAAAATAGGCGTCATAAGAAAATAATTATAAACATAATAACAATTATTATAATTGAAGACTTAATTATACATTATTATAAGAGATATATTAATCGAAGAAATAAATACAAACATTCATGACAATCATAATGGTCAAGATTTTTTTAGAACATCTAGTTAGTCTTTTGGAGGATTTGATTAAGAAAGTGATCCTTGGAAAACCCATTAAAAAAAGTGTTATAAAAAAACTACTACACTTGAAACAACTCACCCAATAACTAGATAATGAATGATCCATCCAAAGATTGATTGAAAAACGTTGTTGAACCTCAAAAACCAAGTTTGTACATTGAGGTCAATGAGTGTTATTATAAACGCATCATCAATCCAATGTTGCTAAAGGCAAAAGTGATAATCAAGTCAACAAATATGTTTTGAATAAAAATGACATTTTTTAAATTCACTTTTTATTGTTAGCTTAATATTTATCAATTCATATGTCCATATTATGCAACATTATTAAAAAAATTGAATATTCAAAAAACAAATCAAAATAATTAAGTTAAAAATTATAATTTTATAACTAAATAAATAAACAATCTAATATCAAATAAATTAGATGAAATCTATATGTCAAATGCCTTGATAGATGAAGGTAAAAAAATCAATAATTTTTTAATGTCACAAAAAACCTAAATATAACATTTCTATCTATTTTTATGCTACCAACGTTGCTCCTCCAAATTAAATAGCTTTGTTTCTTTACTTCATTTGACAAACTAGAACATAATCTAAGATAATTAACAAGTTACTTATTGATGCAGGTTTGTTGCAAGCATTAATTTAATAGCCTACTTTTATGACCCAACAAATAGTCTCTCATCAAACAAAACGTACTTTAGCTTAAATATACCTTATTTTATTAATTATCTGTATGGTCACTCACTTGAAGCTGACTTGCATATGAACATAGCAGGCTTGCATATAATTTCGAGTGCGCTTCCTAATTTTAAAAAGCATCTTTAAAATATATATTTATATATATATTAATTGTAATAATAACGTCAAAGGGAAAAAGTAATTGATATTGTGGATACACGAAATCTTTTACCGTAATAGAGTGGGCTCTCTTTAGGCATATTCTTCCCAGAAGTTGGGATGAAATGAAACAGGTCACTCTTGACCAAATTGAATCCTTGAAGATAGTAATTATTTTCTAAGTACCTGAACTGTGATTAAAGTTCAATTATAAAGTCTTTTTCACATCTCCAACTCTGAGGACATATTAATAAACATTATAAGTATTGATTATACTTTGGATTCAATTCAAGTCAATAACGATTGTAGATTGTCAAACTCAAACTAAGAATTCAAGATATGATTACTAAAATATACCTACATAAAAAACTGAGCTGAAAGATACAGAAACCATTTGTAAAACTTCATTTGATGGGTGTTTTGAAGTTTATTCAGCAGCAGTTCACTGAAGATAAACTAAAAGAGCTTTCAGTGGGCACTTTTAGTTGACAAGACGAAATTACAAAGGTAGTTGTTGCATTACAACTTATGGGCTTCATAGACTACATTGATTTGAACGTTTGTCAGCTTTCGAGATAAACTAATAGTTTGAGTTTTATGGAAGGTAAGGCTTGGCTACTTGTCACACATACAGATCTATAGTTCTTTTGGGAATATCTTTTTGATAGCCTTTTATTTTCCAATACCTTCAATCAATATTATTTCTCGGTAATACCTGACGTGGACTTTTAAGTATTTTTTGACAAGTATTGGACTTTCACGGCACTATTTGCTTTCATTCTTCTAAGCTCCTATAAATGACCCGTTTAACGATTATAACTAATTCAAGTACATCATCAACAATTTAATTCCTTATCCTAATGATTAGAACTAATTTAGGTTATGTCATTAATAAACCTTAAGAATAGATCCAACAATTATTCTTGACATGAGAAGTCTTGATTAGTTCATCTTAAACTCTTTCTCCTAAGCACTCGAAAGAAAGAACTAAATGTTACTATGTAATACCTAAAATAGCTAATGATAAGACATTGGATAGACATTGTACCTTCCTTAATCTTTCCTTGTTGGTTTCAACTTGAGTTTGAAATTTAAATTTCAACCTCAACTCCTCTTTCTTGATGAATGTAGAAGTAGTCTCTAGTTCTTACATCATGTATGAATTTCCTTTTCAATTAGCATCTTGGCCTGGGTAAATGTAGTTCTCTTCGACTCTTTCATTCTAAGCTAAGCATTTTTCATGTCATGATCAATCATATGAAGTTTGGTGCTAAGGTGTAGGATGTCATCTATGATCTACAACACATCAAAAATAGATATTGGCTAGTTTGTCGACCAATTAATCATAAAATGAGGCAAGGACAACTTTGGTTCCAACATTAACTCAAACCTTTGGCTAACAAGTCAAACATTGAGATATTAATAGCAAACATACTACATAGAGTCAAATCTTAAGCCTATGTTGACAATATAACATTGTTTGGTCTCTTATCACGATAGAGGCTAACACTATCTAGACAAAGAAGTTTGTGGACCTTCATGTACTAGTATGGTCAAGCTAAGAAAGACCACTCTTCTTTTTTTTTCTTTTTTCCTTTTTATTATAGTGCACCGTTATGCAAACTCCACCTATAAATTTTCTTCATTGAACTCATCATAAGCTCTTTGGACATTATTTTCCAAGAAGTCAAGGCCTAATCTTCAACATTATTTCTCTATGTTTCACACTCTTTTAGGACTTAAATATCCCCTTCACCTATAAACAAATGATCATTAGATGTACAATAAGAAATGTAAATGTTCATAATTTATAAATAGACCTTTTACCTCTTCATGTTATTGGAAAATCCTTCACAAACAAAACTAGGCTCATGTTATGTAACTCCTTGTGACTACCTTCAGAAACTACCAATATCTCTAGTCTCTAAAACAACATTTGTCAAGACTTAAGCAGTAGATGACTGGATCACCTTTCTACCTAAATTGGGTTCCTTGAGCTCATGCTTGTTAATTCATGAGATATAACTAGATTCATAACCAAGTCCTCAATGAGTATTATACTAAGGGATGTCCTCTTTTATTTAAAGACATCTAAAGAGAAATATTCCTAATTTGTATTTCAGGCTTCCAATGGGAGAGGGAGGATCCATCAATTGTTCAAGAATGTCTTTTTACTTGGTGTCCTCCTCTCTCCCCTAAGGAGCTATTCTCTTCAATCTTTAAATAAAGGCAGTCAAGCTTTCATCCTCTTCTCTTGGACCTTAAGGGGTCTTAGACAAAAGGATTAGCTTTCCTTTTCTTCAAGATGGTAACAAGAGCTCTTTTTTTTAGTCTTCTTTAACTTTTCATATGCCTTTTGCTCCTCAATCAAATGCACAGCTCTTAAGACAAGCTCTGGGAACTTGCTCTTCACCATAATACTTTAGCCACACTCCCAAACACTTACAATCACCATGCATTGATCTTCCAACCCAAGGAGTCAAGAGTCTAATCTCCAAGAAAATTCTAAAAACAAACCAATATTTGTAAGGATATCAAGTAGTGGCATGAGCTTTTCCATCATAATCAATTGTAGATAATATTTCTTACATTTGCATTTTGAATAGTCAAAGGGAGCCTTCAACTTTTCTTAAGATTATGAAAAGAAGACAAGTTTCTTTCTCAATCAAGATGAGATGGCATTATTCTGAAACAATTCTTGTCATTTCCCTTTAAGCTGAGAAATCAAGAGTTCTATCTTAGAGAAAAATCTAAAGTCATCAATATTTCTAGGGTCTCAAATAATGACATGAGTTTCTCCATTACAATCATTTGTAGATAATATTTCTTCAAATTATCTTTTGAATAGTCAAAGAGGTTCTTCAACTTTTGTTAAGATCCTAAGAAGATGTGTTTCTTCCTCCACTCAAAATGGGATGAGGGTATTTTAAAACAATTCCTTCTATGATTCCTCTTAAAGTAAATAAGATTGGGATAGATGGATCCACTATCTCAAACATAAATAAAAAATTTCTTATAAACCAATTAATATTATTTTCATATGAAACCTCATTAAAGAAATACAAAGGACCAATACATCGGGGTGCCTATTGGGCCAACAATCCATTAACTCTATAGGGAATAATTATAAACATCATAACATAAAAACTCTATGAAGATGAGGTCTTATTGCATCTATTAAGGAATTCAACTGAAGACACTAACAAGGTGATCTTTGGAAAAGCCAAAAGTTGTAAGAATTTGTGAAGATGCCCTTTACCATGATCCTTGATAATTGAAAACTCTTCTCCTCTGTGATGTTTGAATTAATGGAGCTTTCTCCCTTTACTTTGAAGCTGGTATCAATATAACTCTTCTTCTTTGGAACTATTCCATAACCATAAAATTTTTTGGTCACTAAGGTTCAAGAATTCTAGAGAGCAAGAACATAAGAATGCTATGAAATTGAAACTATGTATATTAAAAGTTCTAACAACTCTAAGGGTCATTACACTTATCCTTAAAGATCATACATTGTTGGATCACTCTAATGTATAAGATGGTTGAATAAGAAAAACCAATTTCCTCCTTTGATTTTCCTATAAACTTATCTGCATGATCAAAATGTGTCCAAATATAGACATTTTAAGAATAAAATTACCATTCTCTTTGAAATAAAAAAATAAAAGAATATGATAAAAAAGGATGCACAAATTTTTATAAATGCTTGTTCATGTGTACCAACTTTAAATTTTTAAAAATTTACAAATTTTAAACAAAATAAATTTGGATCAATACCATTAATAAGGTTTTCAACTATTCTCAAGGAATAGTACCATTTTCTACAGGTGCACAATCTTATCCTCAAGACCTCCCTATAATACTTTTGACATCTGTAGTCTTACCAAGAGAATGGTTAAGCTCACTTTATTAGTAATCTTCATTGCTTCAACACTAGGCTCCCTTTTTTATCAATGTTCTCCATCTAATGTACAAGATTACATTGGATTAGTCCTTTAAGAATTTTACCTCAATGTTTAGCTTAGCTATCCTTTTTTAACAAGAGATAATCTCATTCTCTAAGCTGTCTTTCAAGGTTCTCGAAGCAATATTTTGATCAAATTGATCTTTCATTACTTCTTTGTCCCGGCCAAATGTATTATCAAGGAGTTTGTAAGAGACCAGCTGGCCTACACTAATGATTTTTAGGTCACTTGACACCTCTTCAACCTCTTTTAGGTACATATCTTTTGAACACAAGTGTATTAAGTTCACAAGTTGGCAATTGTTCTAGTTGGAAATATTGAGCACTCATATTGGATGATTCATATCCCCACTTACTCAAATCGTTCAATTTTTCAATCAAATAGTCTAATCAATATATGAAAAGTAAAAACTACTATTTCCATGAGATAAATATCTATAACTCTTTTCATAAGCAAAGACCAACAAATGATTAAGACGTCTTCTAGTCTACTATGCTACAAAAATACATATATTTAAGAGTTATAGTGATCAAATATGATATTTTACATAATTATATTTAAGGTAAGTTGCAATGAATCAATGATAAATAAAGATGTCTACTTGCCACCTAATCAAATGATTCAATAGATCAATTTATAAGATTTAATATTTAAGCTAAACATTTATATGAAACGTTTACTATAGAGAAAAGTGAGAAAACATAATGTTTAGTGATTTCATTGTTTAAGTCTTCCCTAATTGTTTGGCTTAGCATGTTTGATCCTAAGTATCATTTTTCCTTTTATTACTAGTTACTACAAGATATTTATAGTTTTATTTATTGATGTGAGATCTTTTTATATGGCCTTCTATGTCTCCAATTAGAGTTTCATTATAAGACAATTTAGAATTAAATTCTTGTGTGGGACTCCTTTGTGTCTAATGTGGTGGTGTCAACCCTTTGCCAAAGTGTTTCGTTTAATAATCATAAATTTGAAGTATTTCTAATGAACTTGTTTGACTAGATTTTAAATTTTAAATAATCATTGCTTATGTTCATAGGAGAATTTTAAAAAAGGAAACAAATGTTAGATTCCATAAAGATGACCTTGGTTAAAGTGGTAGACCATAAAATGCTTTTTAGTTTAATTTTTAAGTATTCTACTTTTATTTTTATGTAGAACATTAAACTTGATTTAAAATATTCATACAAGATATAAAAATTAAATTTTATTTAAATTAACTATTTTAGAAAAAAAATATAACTAAATGGTTGATAATCTTATCTTGGCTATATTAAGAATCATTTGATCTTAATCAAATCGTTAGAAATCTTCTTTCAATAACTTATAACAAAATGTATAATATAATTATAATAATTAATTAATTAAATATTATTATAAAAATAAAAAACTTAATTTTACTTGCTTAAATTACCTTAAAGCTAAATATTAAGTCTTGTGTTAAGGCATAACTTTTGAACCTATTTGTTATAGTAATTAGGTTGGGGGCATCAATCATTCTTACATGAGACGTGGAACTAAAATGTAAAGTGTTTTCGTGTAGCTAACTTCTAGATTTTTAAAGTAATGGGCACCATCTAATCACATAATTTCATGATCAAACGATCATATCTTATTTGTTATTTTTAAATATGCTACTCAATCAATTGTTCGATCGCACAATCGCATTATCCAAAATTAATTTATGCATAAGATCTAAATCTAATCGTCAGATCATGATTGAGATTTGACTATCCAAATTAAATCATGTTTCTAAACAATACTAATTGATTGCCACCCAATAGATTGTACAATTTTCATGATTTAATGATCAAGATTATTATCTATCGTGCGGCCCTCATTTTCACTAATCTAGATTGGACAATGTTTGATAGACCATTTATGTAATGGTTATCTTAGCAATCATTTTTGAATTGTTTTCATTGTTATTAAAATATTAATGCATAAATTTTTAATTAAAACCTACATCGAATTATTTTTAATTAAAATTAGTAATGGATAATTGTTTTCATTCACTACTTCCTTTATTAACGAGCTTCATATTCTATTTCTTCTTAAATTAGCTAAGTTTTTAATTTTTTATTTCTAATTAATTTAATTAAAACACTTGCCCCTTATTGAATGTTTTATCAAATATAGAATTTTTTATATTAAGTTTGATTTTGTATTGTCAAATTCTTATATTCTATTATCAATTTTACTTTGTTGTGAGGCTATTGTAGTATATCTCTTTTATTTTGTGATTGTGAGGGTTTAACATGCTCATTTTTTAAAGAAATACTTATATTGAGAGAGAGAACACATGCCTTATAAGAAATTTCAACGCATACATGCATCCAAAGTCACAACTTAATTATCCAAAATCATTTATATGTTATCATTTCCATTAGATAATATATAATTTTTGAATACTCTAAAAATTTCAATAAAAAAAATAAAAATGATATAAAAAGACTAATCAAAATCTTAAAAAAAGGTAATCCAAAGCTTAGCCAACCACATGTTGCAGTTAAGCTAATCCAAAAAAGATGCAATTCACTAAAACTAGTAGCTCCCCTATTTACTCTTAAAAGTTGGTGTATAGCTTCATTTTGTTGACTTCTTAAAAATTGTAAGTCTCATGAATAACTTGATAAGAAGCAATGAAATGTCATAATGGCATCTTAGAATTCTTCATCGTCTCTTTTTGTGCTTATATATGAACTCTAGTCCAAGGCATATGGTTGATTTGATTTTTATCTACCAATTGTTTTTTTGCATCTATTTCTTGTCCTAGATTATTTCCATCTTATCAAGATGAACTTTGATATACAACATTATAATATGAGTAGTCATTTAACAATTATAGTATCATTTTTGTGTATTACTTTGTTAGTCAAGTTTCTTATGTTGGTAATTAATCCTTTTAATAAATTAAGAACTTATGAAGCACATTATAACTTGTTGAAAATTGTTGCAAAAAATTTTAGAAAATAATTCATAGGTTGTTCATCGCTTGGGCCATTTATAAAAAAGTAAGTACACAAAATTTCATCATGTAATAATTTTTTATGATAATAAAGCCCATTATTAAAGATATCACTAAACAATATGTCTAACAAAAATTTAGGAATATATACATTTTTTGTTAATTGTTTAATAAATTTAAAGAGACCAGAAACTTCATGCATATAACTTTTATATTTTGAAGAGGAGAATCTATAGAACAAATAGCACTAATATATTGTCAACCTACTCAAACTAGGTTAAAACTTCATTCTTATTCATTGCCTCACCATATTTCAAATTATTTAACTATATGTATTATTTTACTTTTTCATGCATAGTATAAAAAACTTTTGCAAATGCAAATGTAGAATTATAAAATATATATGAAGAATTATAAAATATAAATGCCTTGTAGAATTTTTATCATCTATTATTTCAAAAAAGGATAACTTAATGATCTTAGAAATTGTATTATTATGCATAAATTTTATTATAAGCAAATGCAAATCCAAATTTCATGTATTTTTTCTAGCAAAATATCTCAACAAATTTCTGAGTGTCATAATTATCTTAATTTAGGCACAAACTACATAGGAAAAGTTCAACCTAATTCAAACAATTTCAAAGATGTTTCTCAAAAACGGGATATGACTTTGACATCTCTATGGGATACAATTATATTTGGTAACCCAAAAAATCTAACTATTTCTCTAATAACTAATTTGGATAAATGAGTAGCATCATTAATTTTTTTAATATGTAATAAAATCGATCATTTTTGAAAACTTATCCACAACTAAAAAAACATTATCATTGTCCTTTATAAAGTTGAAAGTATTAGCATAAAGTTTAGAGAAAAGCTTCTTAAGGTTTATTATGAACGAGCAAAGACATATATGTTATAGATTTTTTTAATAAAAATTTTTAAGTTTGTTGGTGTGATAGTGAAAAATAATATAATCCACATATTTCTTTAGAGATAACCAATAAAATCTAACTTTTAAGAAAATAATTATTTTATAAATACCCATTTGATCTACTATTTTGCCAAAATGTCATCCATAAAATGCCAAGACAAGAATGATAAAAGTATTTCATTTGTCAAAGTTTGAACATTAAACTAATAACCAAGCAAATCTAGATAATACGCAATTGCTTTGCTTTGGATGTTAAATTTGTGCTTCAAAATAAAGGAATTGTCTTGAAGGAATTCCATGCATTTTATATGTCTATGATACAACTTCTTTTAAGTGCTAATGTACTTCAAGTTATAGTGACCTATAGTTAAGATAAAAATCTGATGAAGTACATAATGTTTACATTGCCTTAAAAACAAAATTATAATATGGAATTCCTTATATCTTTGTCTTATTTTATTTAACTGGATAATCATCTTGGCTTAAGAATTCTCTTATGCCAACACGAAAAGCATCACAATTAACATAAAAAATCTTGAAAAATATGAATATAAGTGAAGTCATACGTTCATTCCTTTATTTCGGTGAATGCCCTTTTGGGCCCCTTGGTTCACAAAATTTTCTCTTTTCAAAAGTTCAATAATAATTCTATAATAATACTAAAATCTTTAATGAATTTTTTATAAAATATAGTTGACCAATAAACACTATGTATTTTGGAAATAATTTTAGGCACATGACACCTGACTATTGATCGAAACTACATATGGTTAAACTAAATATCAGTAACTAAAAAAATGAATCTTATAACTCGCATCCCTTTTTCCTAATTAAACACTTTTTAAAATTTACAAGCAAGCTTTCCTTCATCAACACCCCTTAACCTCCTTAAATGTTCAAAATGCACACTTATAATGAAGTTATATATTAGAATGTCATCAAATTACAATACTAAAAACTTCCCAATGAATAACTTCATAAGTGTGTTAATTAAACACATAAAAGTACTAATGCATTTGATAAGAAAAAGACATAACAAGTTATTGATACAATTCATCTAAAGTCTTGAATACCATCTTTTATTCATCTCTACATTTGATTCTAATATGATGACAACCAATTTTAAGATCTACTTTTGAGAAAAAATTGGCACAAACACATAGTTCAACATATCATCAAGTATTTCTTATAATCCTTTGATGGACTTAATGTCATCACACATCCTTCGACTATGCTTTTTCACTAGAGTTAATAATGCAAGAACAACTCATGGATTAAGACTTTCCTCAAGAAAACTCTTCCAAAGGAGTTCATCATTACCTTTTAAAATTTATATGCTTAGTGGTTTATGCTATAATGTGAAAGTTTTCAAAGCTATGAACCCAATATAAGATCAATGGTATGTTAAATGTTCATCACAAGAGATAACATATGTCAAAGCTCCTTAGGAGTAATGTCATTGAAATCCTTCAACAATTCAATAATTTTGGATAGGATTTATACTTTAGATGGTATAGGTGGGGACTTCCTTCACATGAAGGACATATAATAAGCTTTTATTAGAGAATTCCTTTTTAAAAAGGCTAAAAGCAACTTTCTCAAACCTCAAAAGGGAAGTTCTTCTAGATTGCCCTTCTTATTCTCTTATATTGATAATGGTAAAGACTATTCAAAATATTGACAAATGTACTGAGCTACAACTTGTTCTTATTTGATGTTATGAGCTTCAACTCTAATGATGGTTCAAAAAGAAAAATTTTCTTAAATGGCTTATATGATGTAACCTTATATTTTGTCCACTGAATTTGAACATGTAAATATTATCCTTTCCATAATTTAAAAACTTCAAGCCATACATCCAAATTCTCCTTAATAGAAAGTGGCAATGACTATAGGTAGCATCACATTAGATCCTCATAAGTTCTAATTTTTATTCAAACCAAACATCTAAATATAACTAATAAAGTAGTATAATTCACCCAACTCACATGAAATAGTTAGAGAGATACTCAATCTTGAGGTTAACTCTTTTAAGTGCATTAGTGGAGATCACATTCAAGGCACATCACTTATTTATAACTAATCCTAATTTCTTATGAGTGCAAGTTTTAATTCTTCTCCAATTCTCTGTCTCATCCCATAACATAAATAAGCATCTCAGAACACTCATGTTCCCATATTCATCCTCTACTTATACTTCCTCATCAATGAGGAGGGCATCCACTTCTTTAATGTCCTTAAAATCAAACACATGCTAATCCTCTTTCTCAACACATATGATAGCATTACACTAATACCCTTCATGTTACATACATGTATAGTAGTATTCAATTTAATTTTGAGGGTTATTAAAAGTATTAATACCTCTAAATACTTGAGAACTAGATAAAAAGGATAGCAATTAAGGCTTAGCAATAGTCTTGATTGCTCTAATATTTGATCTTTTATATTTGAATTTGTTGTTCAGGGGTAAATGCTACTTAAATCTCTTTACTCAAAATTTACTTAATTAATAAGTAAAATGTTTCCTTTCAAGAGTAAAAATTAAGATTCTATGACTAATTTGTATTCTGAGTAGGACGAAAATTTTGAAAGAATCAATCCTTTACTGTCTCTCAAGGGATTAAGATAAGATTAATATAATTTAAGCTAACAATTTTGGTAAAAAATAATTGTAGTACTAAATATACTCTTCTAAATTATAACAAATCTTATATACCATTCTAATCTCAAACAAACAAATCATACCATCAAGAAAATTACATTTTGGGCTTACAAAAGGTTACCTCTTCAATGGATCTCTCGATTTGTAATTCCTTTTTCCTTGAACCAGATCCTTATACTGACAACTCCTTTTTAATAATTATGATTTTGTGGATCATTAATGTTCTTTAGGAATATTTTAGATTATCTGAGAATCTTCACAAATCTTCTAAATTCTTTAGGAATCTTTTACTCTAATACTAATAATGGTGGATTAGAGAGAGATGAATGCCTTTGGATTATCCTAAGGATATATAAAAGGTGGTAAGAATAAACTTGATAATAACATCTCTCTTGTGAGTGACAACCAACATATGAGGTGCATTTGTGCTATTATTCACGGGAGGATTAAAGGGATACCAAGAGGGTACAAGCAATAGGGTAAACTTAGGGCATTAAAGAGAGAATTAAATATTAGGGCTTAATGGACATGGTTTGAGGAGAAAGACAGATAAAGATGGCTTGGTTAAGCAAACAGTATTGTAAAAGGGTATGGTATTAAGAGTAGTTGCAAAAGTGTTTGAGAGGAGAAGATTGTGGAGGTCAATGGTTACACTAGGTTTAGGGTTCAATGAGAGAAATAGAATAGAGGAAGAAGAAAGTGAGAGATAAGTTGAGGCTAGTAAGTTGGGGGTCATAGGCTTTATTAGGATTCAATTGGTGTTCAAAGAGTATGATTTGTTGGATAGAGAGTGAAGGAGGGAGGGTAGTTTATTTATTGCTTTATTTGAAAAAAAAGAGAAAGTGAAAAAAGAAAATAAAAGAAAGAAGACTATTGGCACCTTCCTATGGTAAGCACCAATGCATGCATGCTTCCAAAACCATAATTTGATTATCCAAAAAAAATTTAACTACCATTCATTTCATACAAGAATAAATCTTAAAGGCTTTAACTATCTCCATTAAAAGTGCAACCTTCCCACAAGAGAAGAGATGAATTGTAGTTTGTAGAAGTTTTAAAACAAGACAGTTATAAACAAGATTTGGATCCTTGTAATTAATGTTATCTTCTTTAGGAAAGTTTTTAGAGAGAACTCTTAATTAAATTTGAAAGAAACTATTTGAGTTTGCATTAATAAAAGACAATTGTTTTGAGGAGTTTGGCCAAACACATAAGCTTACATCTACTCTGACCACGAAAGACCAAACTTACAAAAACAACTAACTTTTGTTAAATGATGAGTAGATGAATCACCTTACAAAATAAGATCTACAATGATCAATAATTAGCCCAAGTGAGCTACAAAAGAAGTGGCTTACAATAGACATAATATAATGATAAATAAAGAATTAAATAGTAAGAAATTAAATTAGTACTTTTACAATGCAATTTGTACAATAGCTTATAACCTCAACCAAAGATTCAAGCGGAATAAACTAAATGAAATTGAATAAGAAAGGATGTTACCAAATAATAATATATAGAAGAATGAGAATGCAAATAATCAACTTTGGAACTCTTTTGAATGTAGCAATGATCATCAATAGAGTTGAAATATGTATGACTTGGCTTTAGCACATCCCTCACTTGAAAAATATGTGAAATATAAACATTAGCTTTTTCTTAAATAATTCTAAGTCCTATTTATAATGGTATAATAATTAATAACACCATTAAAGTAATTACAATAGCTACCAATGGCATTCTTGATTTTCAAGATGATTATCTAGTGGTTCCACTTCTATTCGTATTGTATGATTAGGATGATCATATTATATAATGCCACTAAATATACTGGTTGCCTAATACATTAGTTTATCATATTAACTCTTTACATATACATATAATAGATTGTATTGTATGATAGGAACTGTCATATTATATGAATCATTATAGATTCTTTATTTCCTTATGTATGAATTCATAGCTCTTTATTAATTTAAGCATCATATTGTTTGAACCAATTCTATCCTTTGATCTCTTAGCTTGTTAAAAGCTCAACTTCATCACATTGTACAATAATTACCATACTATAAGAAGTGCTCAAGTTTGCATTTATAAATATTGATTCTCTATTTATCAAAATCATACATTTACAATTCAAGCATCGTATGGTACAAACATTAAAAGTTTATTACTTCTCTTAGTTTGTGAATAGACATATAAAAGTTGTACTGTATGATAATAAATATCATTCTTGACATAATACCATCCCATACATCATTAAAAGTTCAACTTGGAGATGTATTGGTCATATTTAGACTTAGAGTCATGCCAATATTGACTTATCTACTTCTTATTAGTCTCCATAATCATTATCATTATAGGAGTCAATTACAACCAAACCTTTATTTATCACACAATTCAATTTTTTTTTTCATCACTTCGTTAAATGATTTGCATCGATACTTTATGTTGAGTTGTTTAAAAGTCAATTCGTAGTAGTTTTTTTATATTTCTAGCTTAAATTTAGTTAAATACATTCTTACAACAATCTTGTAGTTTCATTTCTATAAAATTTGGTAAAAATGACTTCAAATTAAGTTTTTTGGGCCTTTACTACCATCGGTTGTCATCTCCCTCCACCCACCAATGTCTCTCTATCGCATGCAGCTCTCTCTGCCAATTTGATCCATGTAGACTAGTCAATCAACACTGACTTAGTCAAATCTACTCAACCTTCACTAATGATCAACTCATACCAACCCTTGATAATCCACTCCAGCAGGTATCGACCCAACACATTCGCAAACTTGCTTCGACCTGCTAAATAGCGCCAACCTGCTCTGAATTGCATTGACCTACGAACCCATGTTGACCTGCACCCATCCGCAAACCAAACATAAGACATCAATGTGCCACCCCAATCACACCACCTGTCACCTCACTGTTCACCAAAATGTCACCCAAAACATATAATCTATTTAGGAACTGTGAAGTGAAAACTAGTGTGCGATTCTCACAAAAGGGAGGCGAATTATGATCTTAAAAATAATTTTATGCTTATAAAAAACCTTGACTATATATATATATATATATATATATATATATATATATATATATATTATTTTTATATGATAATGAAAAATAAAGATAAAAATTAAAACAAGATACCATAAGTTTCAGATGGTTTGATTAAACTTAGAACCTACATCACGAAAAGCACCATAAACAAAAGGTTGCAACTAGAGGTTTTTTTCTTACGGTTCACCTCTAATCTACTAGCTTTTGTAGGTTTAATTATAACCCAGGCTTTTGTGTGCTCGACCCTAACTCAATTTTTTATAAGATTAAACCAAACTTAAGCTTTCGCAAATGTCAGGCCGCCCAACCCAAGAGAAAAAGAAAAATACAACAAGACGAAAAATTTTTGATAAATTTGTATAACTTCTTATAATTGTTAATTAATGAAATAAGGCACAATGAACTTAAATTCAAGAAGAGAAATAAGAATTTGAAAGTTTAGACGTGCAAGACTTAGTTGGAAAACTTTGTCAATTTGAGAAGGAGAAGCCATAGTTGCTACTTGTAATATATGGAGCAATGTTTTGTTGAGATCTCAAAGATTAATTCATATTCATTAGTTATTCTATTTATAATTATTAGATATTTATAGAAAAAATTTTGATTATACATGTTAGAAAGTATAGAAAGCTATTTGAAAAGCTGTAGCCAAACAATTTAAAAAACATGTTAAAATAATTTTTTGAAATGGCTACACAATAGCTAAATAATTAGCCGTTATGCAGGATGTACCAGGACTGTTGGATCCGATCAAAGGCAATACAAACCATCAAATCTAATGTTGAATAAACAGATGAGCTATGGATGGTCCGTTGAACACAGATTTGATCTTGGCCATCCAATCATGTTGGATAAGATATGAATCATTCAATTTAAAAATGGTAAAGTTAGAGTTGATCTTCATCATATGATTCAAATAGGATAATTAAGAGTCACATAATTAAAACATAAGACGAAAATAGTTATATTCGTTCCATAAGTTAGGATGAAGCTGCAGTCATCAGATCTATGAATAAATTATAAGAAATCGATGGAATCAATAATCACCGTTAGATCTAGGAGATTGAATAGATGGTGGGATGCATGATCATGATCGATAAATAAAGCAAAGGCATGCTCCACCATGCGATCGCAAAAATGCACAACTGGATGGCTCTGAACGCTGCAAGTTTTGGATGTAGACAAACACAAGAGATTTAGTCCCATATTGTAGGGAAGTAGTATTTTGAATTTATAAGCATTCATGTAGAGATATTTAGAGTCTAATTGAGGCTGGCTCTGCCCTTGTGCACTTAAGAATTCATCCTTTGAGCATACTCATAATATATAAGTTTATACAGGTCGACTCATATGCATACTTAGTTAGAGTGCTGCCTGGCTCGACCCATATGCATACTTAGTTTGAGTATTGCATGACTCAACCTAATGCCTTACCTCATTCAATCTAGGGATTCATCATCAACTAGAATGGGCTCGACTTGATTTGGTTCTGATTATCACTTGACCGGAGGCTTGAGAGTGCTTATCTAGGAGGGCTTTCCTGGTCCAAGAGCTTTGCACTTGAGCTCAAGCTAAGATGCGACAAAATATTTTTATTTTAATCATGAAAAGTTTAACATAATTAATTTTTTTTAATTTAATCAAGTTTTAGTAAAACAAACTAATATAGAAATTGATAATGATAAAATTTAACCAAGAAAAGAGTTATGATTCAAAATAAAATTCTATTCATCTGTTTAATCAAGGAGATGATTAAATAATTTAATGCTTAAATATGAAATGAGAGTATCTTAAAATCAACAAATTAATATTTTATTTAAAACACTTATCAAAGCTTGGTGCGTATATCTTTAATTCTTGAAACTAGCTGAACACTCTAAGGTTCTTTGAAAATCACTAATTCATCATCTTCTAAGGTGCATGACTTATTCATTTAAAACTACATTTGATTCATATTAAAGAAGCCTATTTGAATAACATGTTAAACTTTTAAAGCTTGACTCATAAAATACAAATTTGACCCAACAAATTATTTATTGCATTCAATTTTATGGCTTTTTCATCAATGTTTTTGATAAAATTCAAAGTTATTTTTTGTAATTTGTGATGACTTTTAAAATTCTTAAATAACATATATAATTAAAAAATATGACCCTTAGTATTTCTAACTATCTTTTCGTATTCCTTGGCTTAGCAAACTATCATTGTAATATTGATGTCTCTATAAATAAGGGTGCTTACCATACTATAAGTGAAATTTCAAATAAAAATGAAGTATTACTGTTGAGCTTGCTTGTTACAAGCGTTTCACATGTCATTAATCAAATAGTGTAATTCTAGAGGTGTCATGGGAAGGTCAGTGAGATGCTCAAAAGGAGAGATCATGACTCATTATCCAACATCCATGGAGAAAAGCACCTAATCATCATGTAAGTGTTTAACCCTACTACCATTTATTCTGTCTTTTTGGAAAAATTAATTATCATATCTAGCTCTTTAGTTTGTGTAAGTGAACATGTGAAGTTTTTTATTTGTATTCTAAGAATTTCACTTGTATACTTTGTCACTTCACCACCAACTTGAGTATATTAGGTGTATTTTATAAAACCACTTTCTCTTTAAATTGAGATCTTTTGTGTTAAAGAGTTATTCAAGCCCTTAGCTTTTAGGAAAGTTTTTACTTATCTGGTGATCCTTGAATTTCTAATTCTAAACTTATAATCAAGTAGGTATTGCACATATATATTGTTTGAACCTAAGTATTTTTCTATCATCTATAAGCCAAAGAAAGATTTTAGCATATCATCCTATATTATATAGTATGAATAAATTAGTATTTGTATACAAATCTTTAATTGCAAGCTCCAATTCCTTATTTGATCAATTAAAAGGGCTAATCATATTATATGATAAAGTTATAACATTATATGATTAGTATATTTTTTTACAATTTAACACTTATTTTATTTTTATTTCAATCTAAACATGAGCGATATATAAATCTCAATACTTCTAGTGTGTTTTAGTTAAAAAAAAAACAAAGTTAAACTTAATTATTTTTTATGCAAACTCATGAGAAATATATGAACCAATATATAAATGCATAACTAAAGTGCATAAATGTAAAATTGAAGATTTTCATGAATCTAAGTGTTACATGATGTTTGGTATAGGTTTAGACAATCTACCATGAATAAAATAAAGATATACCCAAGATAGTTGTCACCTCATTAAGAGCACTAATGATTTGACTTCTTATAAAAATTGAGTGATTATCATTGAAACATCAGCATCTACTCTTATGTAATATTCTCATAACAACACACTAGTAAACATAACAATATGATTTTATTATCATCAAATACTATCAAAAGTATTGGGTTCATCCATAAAACTAAGAGAATACAAAAAATAAAGAAGATTAATCCAATCTTAAACAAATTTAATCAAAAGCCTAAACTTAAAATTAAGTTAATCCAAAAAAGAGATTAGTCATGCTCCTTTAATAAAATTGGCAATTCCCTCCAATAAAATTGGCACTCAACTTCATTTAGTAGGCTTATTAAAAGTTATAATATATCTCATGAATAATATATTAAGGCCATGACCTCTTAATATGATAAGGTCATTTTTTGTTTTATAATCTCTTATTCATTATATTTAAAATTTTTCCTACAAAATTAAGGTTAGAAGCTTGTCCTATGGTTTAGATCTACATACAACCCTCATAAATAATCTTAGTTTTTGAGCCCCCTATCTTATATATACAACCTAACATGGAGCATACATTGTATGAAGACTATATTAGAAGCAACTACGTTGAAGTCATCTAGTCCAATGTTGTACAGGTGTTCGATTGTAAAAGAGTGATTTGTGCCTTGGTGAACAATACTTAATGTTTCATTTAAGTACAATGCTTTACTTCATCTTAATCCAATTAGTCTACCACATGTTGACATATTTGTCTGATCTACTGAGTCTATGCAATAATAACAAATCAATGAGGATGGTATCGTGATGGATAATTAAAGCAATACAATCCATTTTATGACTTGTAACCATAACATTATGAAGACACTCCTTCATGAATAGTACTCAATAATGTCATCTTAGACTTGTTTTTTTCTCATTTCTTACTCTCTAGTTATGCTATTCTCTAGGATCTGTAGTTGGCTTAAGTTTTGTGCAATTTTGACTAATTTGTATCTGCATCTTGTTTTACATTAACCCCTCTAATATAATGTTTAATGGAGCCATGGAGCCTTGAATAATATTCAATCAATAACATTAACATTGTTGATGATAGCCAACTTTTAACCCCTCCCCACCTACCCCATTATGAGGGAAGATCTATCAAAATTAAGAAAGTTCTACTTTGCTATTAAACAAATTGTAAAATCCTAGATTAAGGCAATGAAATGAGTTTTTTTTATTTTTTTTCTTGTAAAGTAAATAAGAAAAGTTTAAATAAATCCTTTAATGCTTCTTTAAAATTTAAATAATTCAAAAAGAAAGATCTCCTTTTAATTTTAATTAAATATATTTATGTATTTTAATGGTGATTATCAGGTTTTGGATGGATGTGTAATTGAGCATAACTTGAATGTGAAATATAGAATAATCCTAATTTGCCAACACAAATGAATGTTACATCTCAAAAAGTAAATAATATCTCAAGAGGAAATTGAAAAAACTTGCCAAAAAAAATTTATCACATCTATGTAGTTCCCCAAATGTTTTAAATGTTATAATGACAAATAAAAAATGACATATACACATTAATTATGACAAGCCTAAGCAATACATACCTAAGAGAAATATATTCTCTCCCAAGAATCAAGCTTTTTGATATATTATCAAGATATCATCAAGTGAATATGATAAAATATGACAAGAAAGACAACTTTCATCATGAATTTCAAAACTTCCTATTATAATTTCATGATTTTGAATCACAAAATAAAGGAAAAACTAAGAAAAAAATGATTGCTAGAGTTCTTAGACTCCAATGAGGAAGGAATGTCGTTGTTCACTTTGAAGACATAATAGATTAAAGAAAGACTTTCTTTAGCATCTCAAATATCTTAGAGACACTAAATTCTTAGAAACACACCTTTGCTACTTCCTAAGGAAGTTCCTTAGATTCTAGCTCCAAAGAAATGGATTGTGTTTAATCCAAAAAAGTTAAGGCAATTATCAACACGCCAAATCCATTGACTCCTAATGAGATCCAGTGCTTAAATGGAAGGATGATAGGGCTTAATATTATTGTCCAAATCAGGCTTAAGTTTGCAAGACTCTTCATGGTAGCAAAAGGCTTGGATTTGACCATATTTTTAACCTGATAGTCATTGAAGTGCTATATCTTTATCTGGCACCTAATTGACAAGGTTCTTATAAAAGGTATTATCAGACCAAATTCTTACATCTTAAAAAATCAAAATGGAGAGAAGCTTTTCAATTCATAGAGCAAAAATGACTTGAAACATTTTGAATATTTCTAGAATACTAAAAACTGGAGCATTTAGTTTAAAAAATGGGTAAATATTAAAGATTCATTAAAAAACCTTAACAACATTGACATTAAGCCATTTGTAGGAAGCCTTTGCTTTTGAGTCTTAAACCCCAAGAGATGTAAGAATATCGAAAATTTTACTAAAAGTTAAGTCAATTTCCTCATCACTTGCCTTGCATAATGATATTTCAAAAGCTTAGTCAATCTCCTCATTCCCATCTGTTTTTGAAACTTAATCACTTTGAATAGCTCTCTCCAATCAATGTCTCTTTATCATTAGCATTTTTCCATTGTTAATGATTTCTAATGGGTTTTTTTCCTTTTGAGTGGTAGTATGCTTGAACAATCACATTATGAAATTAGCTTTAAAGTCAAGTGTAAATAACAAATACTTCTTCCCTATATTTTGATACTGAATAAATCATGGAGAAAACCTTTTGTGTCATCCCAAAATCAAGTGTTACAAAAGCACTTAAATTCCTTGACATCAAGTTAATCTCCTAAGAAATACTACAATAAAAAACTTATTAGGTTCTCTAATTAGAATTGGAGGAAGTTAGGTCGAGAGCTCATTTTTTACCTACATTTTAATAATGTAGTATTTTTAGTATTTTTCTTTTTCTCTGAATGCAAAAACATATTCCAAACCAACCAAGATTACACAACTTGTCCTTATTAACCAAGACTCAGAATAAGTAGTAGATGATTACCACTTCATTTAACACCAACAGAATGAGATTAGCCCAATTTACTCAATGACGTCAACAATGCATTATTGGAAGGGAAAAGGCCATAGAGTAAGAACTTGGTGAAGACAAAATCATCCTTGATTTGATTGTTTTAGCATTCTTTTGTGCCAAATTCATAGTCCTTTTATCTCTAAATCTCACAAATCCCATAGAGTTTGTCATTAAGTTGACAAGTGTGATTCTTGAATGCAATTGTTCTCATTTAAGCAAAAGTTCATAACCGCTCTGTCCATAACATGCTAGAAAAAATGAGAGCAAAATATAAGATGAAGCTTCGCACACTCAAAGAAGAGAAGCAAGTGTGGGGCAATTTGACAAAACTAATGGCATATACATATGCATATTAACAACATTGCATAAGCATGTTTCAGGTCACTTGTGTACATTCATAATCTGAGCTGATCAATTAATGTCTCAACCATCAAACATCACAATCTCTAACCCCAAAATATGTGATATCTTTGAATATGTCATTTAGTTCCCGTCACAATAAATGTTGAATTTTAAAATTCATGACTTCAAATGTAATATGATCTTATTATTTTTTTTATAGAAGATTTTAAAGAAAAAATTATTTATCAAACAATTGAATTTTGAAATTAGATAATTAATTTAGTAAATGAATAGCCTATTTTTTAATAAAAATATAATTGACTCTCAAAGTGAGATTTTAGTATTATATTTTTGGACCAATTGATGATATCCTTGATGTCATAGTAATTAGATATATAGTTTGTTGATTTATTTATAGGTTTGGACATTTTTAATATAATTGACATTATTAAAAAAAACTTTTTATCCTAAGTAAAAGTTCTTTTGTAGCAAAAGAAAGAGTATTTATTCTTAGAGGGAAAAAAAGAATAATTACAACTTGCTTTTCACTCATAAGACCACTTGAATTACATATTCATTTTTGTCATGACTTCAAATAGTAATACAATCTTATTATTTTTTATAGAATTTTTAAATAAAATTTTTTTTATTAAACAATTGAATTTTGAATTAGATAATTAATTTAGTAAATGAATAACCTATTTTTAACAAAATATAATTGATTTTCAAAGTGAGATTTGAATATTATATTTTTGAACCAATTGATGATATCCTTGATGTAATAATTATTAGATATATAGTTTGTTGATTTATTTATAGGTTTGGACATTTATAATATAATTGATATTATTAAAAAAACTTTTTCTCAAAGGTAGAAGTTCTTTTGTAGCAAAAGAGTTTTTTTATTCCTAAAGGGAAAGACAGAATAATTACAACTTGCTTTTTATCCATGAGACCACTTGAATTAGATATTCATTTTTGCCATGACTTCAAATAGTAATATAATCTTATTATTTTTTTATAGAAGTTTTTAAAGAATAAATTATTTATTAAACAATTGAATTTTGAATTTAGATAATTAATTTAGTGAATGAAAACCCTATTTTTTAACAAAATATAATTGATTCTCAAAGTGAGATTTGAGTATTATTTTTTTTTACCAATTGATGATATCCTTGATGTCATAACTATTAGATATATAGTTTGTTGATTTATTTATAGCTTTGGACATTTATAATATAATTGATATTACTAAAAAAACTTTTTATCAAAAGTAAAAGTTCTTTTGTAGCAAAAGAATTTTTTATTCCTAAAAGGAAAGACAGAATAATTACAACTTGCTTTTTATCCATGAGACCACTTGAATTAGATATTCATTTTTACCATGACTTCAAATAGTAACATAATCTTATTATTTTTTTATAGAAGTTTTTAAAGAAAAAATTATTTATTAAACAATTGAATTTTGAATTTATATAATTAATTTAGTGAATGAAAACCCTATTTTTTAACAAAATATAATTGATTCTCAAAGTGAGATTTGAGTATTATTTTTTTTTTTACCAATTGATGATATCCTTGATGTCATAATTATTAGATATATAGTTTGTTGATTTATTTATAGCTTTGGACATTTATAATATAATTGATATTACTAAAAAAACTTTTTATCAAAAGTAAAAGTTCTTTTGTAGTAAAAGAGTTTTTTATTCCTAAAAAGAAAGACAGAATAATTACAACTTGCTTTTCATCCATGAGACCACTTCAATTAGATATTCACTTTGCTATGACTTCAAACAATAATATAATCTTATTATTTTTTTATAGAAGTTTTTAAAGAAAAATTGTTTATTACACAATTGAATTTTGAATTTAGATAATTAATTTAGTGAATGAAAAACCTATTTTTTAACAAAATATAATTAATTCTCAAAGTGAGATTTGAGTAATTTATTTATAGGTTTGGACATTTATAATATAATTGATATTATTAATATAACTTTTTATCAAACGTAAGGAAAGTTAGAATAATTACAACTTGTTTTTCATCCATGAGATCACTTGAATTAGATATTCATTTTTGCCATGACTTCAAATAGTAATATAATCTTATTATTTTTTTTATAGAAGTTTTTAAAGAAAAAATTGTTTATTACACAATTGAATTTTGAATTTAGATAATTAATTTAGTAAATGAATAACCTATTTTTTAACAAAATATAATTGATTCTCAAAGTGAGATTTGTGTATTATGTTTTTGGACCAACTGATGTTATCCTTGATGTCATAGTTATATAATTTGTTGATTTATTTATAGGTTTGAACATTTGTAATATAATTGATATTGTTAAAAAAAAACTTTTTATCAAAGTAAAAATTCTTTTGTAACAAAAGAAAGAGTTCTTTATTCTTAGAGGAAAAAAAAAAAGAATAATTACAACTTACTTTTCACCCATGAGACTACTTGAATTAAATATTCATTTCTGCCATGATATTACAGCTCAAGATTTACAATATCTTGACTAGCCTAACAATCTAGTAATAAAAGACATGATAAACACACCTTGAGAAATTACTTTTCCTTCTAATAGCATAATTAAATTTTCCTCCAACCATTAAGATACTAAAGTTTCTCAAAGACTAGTCACTTGGCTTATCAAATAGCCACCTGCCACATATCTCCCTCCCCATGTCTCACATAAGGTAAGCCTTAGTCATCAAATATTTCATGAGTAGCCTATCTATATCAATGGTCTCCAAGCAAGCATACTTCAATTTCTTGAAGCCTTGTTCACATAATGGCAACATCCTCCACCAAATTAACCTTCCTTAGGGTGACATGATAATGCTCTTTTAAAACATTGAAACTATCATGAAGAACAACAAAATTTGCTTGAAGACCAGTGTCATTGTTGTGTTTAAATTGCTCATCAATTTCTTTAATTGGCCACTAGGATAACAAAGAAAATAGGTTACTCTAATCCTCTCATTTTTATCAACTTCGATAACCATCTTCCAACTTAAGAATTTCGTTTTCTTTCCCAACTGGTAGATTTTTTTTTGGACCTTTTTCTAAGATTGTTAATGATTCTTTTATGACAATCTCATATCAAAAGTAACATTATCTCAAAATTATCTTCTTGATCATTTTTTCAACAATTGAATTTGTATACACCCCTTTTGAAAAACCTCATTCTTGGGAAATCATTGTTTTTTTAACATATTTAAGTCTTTGATTCTCAATATTATAATATACCCAACATGATCATCTTCGTTACAGATCAACGCATTAAATATGTCTAGAAAAGGACTTAAACTTATGTTGTAGATTAAGGTGGTGTCAAATTTCCAAGGGAGTAATTTAATTCAAATAACATTGGGTTAAAATAAAATCCTATTTGACACTTAACCCAAACTAAATATAACATTAGTTTATCATAACCCAGATGTTACATGCATTCGAATAGTTGGACTAGATGATTTGGCCGGTGGCAGCCAGTAGTGGTCAGATATGATCATGTTTATCAGATTGTTTTTGGAACGATGACAATTATAATAAAATTTTTAATACATATTTGAACAAAGATTTTGTTACATATCTTTTTGCGAAGATAATCTAACATGAACATAAATAGAAATGTCTAGAAAAAACCTAATGCTGCATAGGTATATCCAACAACCAACTCAAAATCACAGCTGAAAAAATACACATCTCAACCTGAAGATTAACAAAACTTTAAGCAAATATCATAATGAAAACCCAAATAAAGTGAAATCCAACGTCACAAAAAATCAAAGTTAGAAATCTAAACAAATCCACAATATAGATTGAAAATTTTGCCAAAGTCACATCAATGCCATCTGCAACTAAATTCAACGAAAAAACTTTGAACTCGTAGCAGAAACATCCAAACCGCAATTGCACAAAAACTATTTAAACAAACATTACTGACTTGAAAACACTGTGTCCACCTTACTGTATTCAACAGATTGAGAGTAGATTTTCATTAGCAATTTGCAAGAAAAAGTTGAGGAAACGAATTGTATCTTGAATGGTGAAGAAGTTTAACCTATAAGATTGAAATCACGATAAATTTATTGATCGAAATGAACTACCACCTTCAATCTAATTTTTTTTTTCTATATACAATCTCGAGCCAATGTAAAGCAAACAAAAGAGACCAATTTTAGAGGGATGTGTCCATCTCTCAAATCTAAATCAAATAAAGCAATGAACTTTTCAATGTCATCACCTTTCACGTGCACCAAAAGAATACCAACCACCAAGGCACACTTTATAAGCTAGAAACTATTTAATCCAAACCAAACCATCAAGTCTAATGCATCAATTTAAGGAGTGAGAATTAAAGCTAGACCAATTAATGATAAGATAATGCAATAACAACAAGATAGTTAATTCCATCAATCGGGGTTGACTCTATGAAGCCACTGACACCATTATACTTTGTTCATTAATAATTTTTATAATCTCTTATCACCATTTTTTTATCATCCATCTCCTTTATATAGAAGAAAAATTAAATCTCTCATCTTTTTACAAGGCCATTAAATGACCTTTATTTGACATTCTAAACCATCTAAACTCAATCCAAACTTCACATATTTTTTCAAGAGTACTCATTTCTAATTACATCATTTACCACACAGACAATAAAAAATACACATGCAATCTATTTAACAACCATTCACTAGAATAGGAAAGGAGCCATCACTGCAGAAAGAATTGAGATGATATAGTAATCAATGCAAGCTCGTCCAGAAAAAATCAGCTTGGATAGCGTCAGTTAATTTCCAAATCTGTTTAAGCCTGCAGAACAAAATCATTGAGGCTATTCTGACACAAACAAGGTGCTTCTGGTTCAAATCTGAATGCAGTTAGGTTATACCTAATGAAGCTTCATTTGTTATTAGACTGATAAACCTCTTCACTGCCGATTGATACTCGTCAAACTTTCGAACGGGAAAAAACTCACACTGGATCTTGCAGCTTTCCATGAAGTTGTGGGTGCAGAGCCGTTGTAAGGTCAAAGTCAAGGGCATTAACTATGAGATTAGAGTTTGGTTGCTGTTAGTTGTACATTTCATGTAGTCTAATATGAATTTTCACTGTGTTAAGAGGTAAAACAAGCAGTTGAGCACAAAAAAACTCGATATTAGCCTTACATTTAGGAGTATCAAAGTTGAACTTGACTGAATTCATGCGACTCAATATAGTTTGCAGCTTAAACAAGTTTTTGGCACTTATGCTTTTTATCATTGTTGAGCATATTGTGCCTCCACATAGTCAAGCAACTCTTGATGTGCACAATAACTGATATTATTATGCTTCCGTACAAACACTTGGGCTTCAAATAAGAAGCATTCCTGGACGAAGTAACCAAAGCATGGTTCACATGCTGCACAAAAGCAATACTGAATCATATTGGTATATAAGGTATTGATATAACACTTGCCTACGTTGAAAGAATTCAAATGAAAGGTAATCACAATATGAATGAGAATCTCACATTTTAAGGAGGTGTTGTGTTCAAGTAAGATCCTACACTGTAAGATTGATAAAATATAATAATAGTAGTATGCAACTGATATAGCCTTACAAACACAAGTCATAACCTTATTACTGTGGTAAGCTACATAGCTTTAACATACTTGTACTTTATTCATTAACAATTCTTCTTTTATTTTAAAAAATGTTTAATCATTTCTAATAACCTTTTGCAACATCTTTTTAGATATATTTCATTCTCTATTCATAAGAAAAAATTCTAACAAACATCTCCTAACAAGAACAATAAATTATTTTTATTTAATTAGTCCTAATTATTAACCCAACGAGGTCCTTTATAATATATTTATGTTTTTTATGATAACAAACTCATTTAATGACCTTTTATTTGCTTGATGTTTATACCATTAGGCTCAAGCTATGGTGTTATTTAGGTGGTCTAGAGAGAATATAAAAATATAGTGAATTGTCAAGCTGCCAATAGATGTATCTTTCTTAAGTCTAGCATACAAGGTCGGGTTGCAAAGTTTTGTGTTCAAGATTGACAATTGACGATGCAGTTATCACTCACTTCATAATTTGTATATGCAAGTATTCTAAAGAACAACACTGCTCATGCATACTCATTAAAATTGATAATCATTCACTATAACACAATGGATATCTTAATGTTCATGGACCAAGCCATAATTGACTTTGATAAACACAACTTCATATGGATCACCAATTTGCTCGTATATTAGCTTCATACCTAATATGTTAATACAATTTATTTACTAAGAAAAAATTAATAAACTAATATAAAAATAAGAAAGGTGATTTCAATTGATTAAACAAACTATGGAAAACCAAGGAAACAATAAACAAAGAAATAGGAAAAATCTTTATCGGTGCAATTAAAAGGAAAGAAAGAAGAACACTCAAGGTAAACCTCATCTTCCTCGAGATAAATCGATAATAAAGTATCGTTTTCTCGTAATCGAACCCCAGAAGGTGTGGGGGTTCTGTTTAAAGCCAGACAACATCTTAGGTCATGGAGAATTATAGCTAGCATTATGTTATGACTGATTTACTAACACAGAATCACACTTGCTTCATGCTGACATGGTTCAGCTTTTTATATTGATTTGACTTAATGACTAGATGAATTACACATTTCTTAGATTGAATCTGGAGGTTTGACATGCACCAAGCAGATAGAGGGTGATCGATGGTTCTGTTTTGGGGAAAAATTATTGAAAGAAGACCATGAGCATCCTCAAGCCCTCCTTGAGAGCAACGTCAACTTGGGAAGGTGGGTTAAGCAATCATCTAAGAACCTCTTCCTCAATTGCCACATGGCACTCAAGAAAGAGTTTGAACAGTCAACCAATAATATGAGAGAGTTTAGCCAAAGAGATGTGAGTTGATCTCAGCAAAATGCTGACCTCAACTACTAAGTGACAATCAAGCAATGTGAACTTAACAAAACATAGACAAGGGAGCTCTTGAAAACCAAGGAAGGCTTTAAGAGCCATGTGACCCCAATAAAGGTTTGCCTTTGTCTAGCGACAGGTTTCGATATCTCGAACCCTTGATGGACGTGGAATGTGACCAAATTCAAATTGAAAAATGGGATTTATTAGGCTACTTCAAACTTTTATTTGATTTTCAAACTCTTCAAATCACTATTTATAAGGATCACATAGTTTAGAAACATAAGAAGCAATGGGAAATAATATTCAATTAAAAATTTGAAACAAATAATTAAGTTGATTTATCTCATATATTCATTTATTTATCATCTTATAAAGGCAAAGACACTGGTAGAGCTTGAAATAGGCCTAAACAACGACAAACTCAAGACGTTTGGAGAAATTTCACAATTACCAAATTGAACTCCATGCTTTATGCCTAGGATGACCTTCCATCGTGTGAAGCAAAGTTTGCCAAAAGAAAAGAGTGAAAGAAATTGAAAAAGAGGAAGCCAAAATAACAAATTACTAAAAGACATTCCAAAGGTCACAAAAATTTTAGCTACTCAGCTTGAAGGTCCTTCATTCGAAGAGCCACTTCTTATGCTTAAGTTTATTATGTTCCTATTCCAAGGGAAGCTACTCCTTTCAATATGGCCACCAAGAAAATGAATCGCCTAACCAAGATGCAGTCGTTGAGCAGACTAGGCCTTCAAATGTATCAAAAAAGGTGCCAAACTTTCAAAAAAGTTCTGCTAATACAATTCTTCACTTTACCACTACTCTTGTTGAAATTCAAGGAAGGGAAACTATTCCATTTTCTGTAGTGGAAAGGGATATTCATCCCTAGAAATTGCTGAACAAGTTCTGAAAGAACTTAATGAAATGTATAGCACAAAAAAGGAGTTCTAAAAACGCCAGAGGAAAAAAAATGCTAAAAAGGAATTGGTTCAACTTGAAGTCAATCTGGGAATCACTTCCAATAATCAATTATCAAGAATTCATGATACAAAAGCAACATAGGAGGTATCTGGCTTACCCATAACTTCATAACCAATCTCCTTATAACTCCCGTAAGTTGATTTTGAGGATGATCCTATCAACATTCTGGAGACTTGAAAGAAAGGAAGTCCTGAGAGACATGATTATTGCCAAAAAATGAATGGTATCTCGCAAACTTCTGGACAATAATTTAGCTGAATTAAGAAACAAACGAAAGAGCAATTTTATAAAGATTAATCATTGAGGGATGCTAAAGGTAGTTTGGAAAATTAAGTTGTATCTTGTATGGAAAGTATAACTGAACTCAAAGCACAGTTAAAACTTCATATGGAGCAAACCGGTACCATTCCTTATACATTAATAAAGGAAACAACCAAAAGTAGAGATACAATTTTGAAAACAAAAAAGCAAGTAAATGAGATCTCTCTATTCTGTCAACAGGGCTTTCGAGATCAGTAGGGTACAAAAGAGATTCGGGAATGCTGTTCCAATCTTCATCGAACAAGGAGTAATACCTAGAAATTATCTAAATTCATCTGTTTTGGAGAAGCTACTTGGAGCTGCAAAAATGAAGAATGTTCTTGACAAAGCAAAATTTTGAAAATAGGTCTCTAGTTGAAAATTTTCAAAATTTTTAGTTGCCTAGTAAAACAGAAAATGTTCTCGGGAATAATTTTACAATTTTTTTTCTTGGTGCAACTACAATTAAAATATCATTGACAAGAAAATGATTTATTATAGGTGTGATACCTTCCTCCTTTATCTAGATGAAGGGTAGATTAAATTCTGCAGATTTGGTTTGTTGTTCACCTCTTAATGCAACATAGTAAATAACACATTAACAAAAAGACATGTGAAATATTGATCATTCAATAGATCAAAGAAAATTAATCATTCATCTGTAGTGATTAGTCTTTCTATTTTTTTTTTGTTCTTTTCATCTTCTTCTTCACAACCCATTAGTTTCCAATATGACGAAAATTCCAGAATTAGGCTAAAATCAGCTAAAGAACGACAGTCCAATCACAACGATCCTTTCACATGAAAAATTAAAAAGAAATATGGAAATTGAATAAAAAAGTGAAAGGCAATGAACAAAAAGAGATTCAAGGATTAAAGAGTATAAAGAATCCTTCAGTTTTCTTCAAACTAACAAAGCAATTTTATAAACATTGATAAGTAGTCATCAACCTTTAATGAACGGACTGATCTATTAGCCTTTGTGCAGGAACCAACTGACAGAAATTACAAAACCTTAATAGAATCAATCAGCACTCATCTCAGCATTTTTCAGCTTTCCTTCAAATTATATTTACTAGGTCGGTAAAAGAGTAACAACTTCTCTGGCATCATCTTCCCCTATAGCAGCAAGAAAGTGGAAAGTACACAATGCTGCATAAATCTTATTTGAAAATAGGAAGTAGAAGTCATTATCAGGGATACCTGTAGCTTCAACATGGACTCAGAATCAATAGAAAGTGAAAGACCAGTAGAGCACTTGTGGAGAGCTTCTGGGTTCTTCATCCATTGCTTGTGTGCCTTGATAGCCTTAAGCTTATAGATGAATGTCTGGAAGTAAAAGATTGTAATCAACATAAAAGTCATATCTAAAAAGCATAGAAAGTATAATAGAAGGGACTATAATCAGTTAAAAGATCTAGGCAAGAAAATATACCTCAGAGAGAGCTACATTGGGTTGTTGCAATTCATCACCTTCAACACAAATACCAGTACCTTGACATTCTGGGCAGAATACAGAAGGGAAATCATGGCTCTTTAGGATTGATTTCCTCTTCCGTCCCCGTGTGCCTCGGGAAGTCACCATCTGTTTGGCCCACATTTCGAACTCGCAGAGCAATATCCAGTGTATAAGGCAGGAAGCATGGAATAGATGAAAAGCCTGCTTGTTAGATTAAAACGTACCAAGTAAGACTGGTTAAGTCTGGTGATGGCAAAAGAAGCAGTGTGTTGTTGATGTGCTTATAACACAAGCAATTCCCACATTGATCTGTGAAGTATGCTTAAAATAGTTTATGATAATTTATTTGGTTAGAATAAAGCATAATTGATGGTTTGATTGAGAATAAAATAATCAATTTACCCCCAAATGTTGCAAAAGCACGTTGTGCAGCAGCCCAAATGTAGAATTTAACCAATCGTTCATGAGGTGAAAACAAGACAAGCATACTAGTTGCTACCCGAGACACATATCCCAACTTTTCTAAGATTGATTAAATCAAATTCTAAATTTTCTAGGCTTACCAAATCCCATATTCTTTTGGGGAGTGCCTTTTATTCAACTAGGTGCCAGTTTTTTTTTTTCAGAAATTGATTGCTATAAATTAGAATTGATTTAATAGATTGTTTCCATGTTTGTTAAGATTAATATGTTTCCTAGTTTAAAATACTAGTCTCTTTTACATGGTTCACTGTTATGATGATAAAACAGCAATAATGAGTGTTTTCATCATCAATCTCTTTCTTTTAACTTAAACTCACACAAACAATGCAATGAGTGACAATTAGGCTTTATATGGGTGTTGGATCCACAAGATTTGATTAATGAAGCTCTTATCTTATATTTTCTAAGCGGTTGCCTTCATGACAAAAACCCACAATTCTTAAACCACATGAAAATTATGATTATCATATACCAATACTAACTTCATACACAATCTTTTTCGTCTATAAAATAGAAAAAGAAACAATGTTGGATCCACAAAAATTGTTTTATGAAGACTTAACTTACGTTTTTGTATCTTGAAAGATTGTTCCCACAACTTTTAAGAAATAATAACTATTCTATTCACCATTGTTCCCTTCAATCATAATACTTATCAAGTAGAAAGAAAGAAAGAATAATGGCATACCCCATTAATATTTCTGCTGCTGCATGCCAGTCTTCCAGTTTTTAAATTCAACAATGTAGCAACATCCTTCCCAGGAAGCATTGGCTGCCGGCAAATATCACAGTTCCTTTCAGCATTTGAACGCTTTTGTTTTCTTAATTCCTGAGTGAGGATTCTACAAGAGATAGGTGGAGAAGAACTAGCATAAGAATGACAAGGACTGCAACAATCTGTATTATGTGAGTGCTTCAAAGAAGAAGCACATTTGATGAAATCATCAGAACTATCTTCAGGATCCGAGAATGATTTTTTCTTCTTAGTGGTAGGAATAACATTCCTGTTAGAGAATGTATCAGCAAGGGGTAGCCTAACCTCATCATCCATGACACCTTTCCTCCCAAGATCATATGTACAAGAGAGATTAACAATAGCAAAATCACATTTTGGAAATGCTGGCAACTCATCACATCCATCAGATTCCCCATCACCAAGCCATGCACACCATATTCTGTTTAACATGCTGCCTGCCTCACAATCTTCATGGATTTTATTCCCAATGCATCCAAAACCAATTATATTCACCTCCAGATCTATCATTTGCTCATTCAGCAGGACGTCATTGATGATTAAACATTCCTTTACACCCTTGCACTCTGAAATTTTGCCAAGACCATTATAAGAGTTGACCATGTCCTTGCTGCTAAAATGATTGTTACTAGCATCATGACCATTAGCCTTGTGATGAACACGAGCATTGCTATTTAAGCTTAAAGTAAGCTCAGTCGAATCTTGATCAATATTACCTGTAAACATTGATATTACTTCATCTCCAATAGTTTGGATTCCACAACTCCTATCCTTAATTGAAACCCCGTTGCTTTGAGACTTCGCTACCAATGCCATACTGAGATCTTTCTCACGGAAATTGGTAAAAAAAAGAACTCCATCGTTGAAGGGCCATGGATTAGGTAGCAACAAAGTGATTTTAGCAGCTGCGTATCTTTTGGAGTGGAGGTTTCCACGGAGATGATCGTATAAAACAGCTTCGCTGAAACACTGTGTAAGGCAGAGTGTGCAGAAGAAGATACTACGTTTTGCCGTAAGTGGTCTCAGCTCGACATACACATGGCCCTCTTGCCGGACTCGACGGAGAGTCTCCCTTGCCGCTATTTCACGTAGATTAAGAGCGCCTACCTTCCAGACTGCTAATTCCTTTCCCCCCATCAGCTCGATTTAATTCGTGGTAGGCATCCCTAAGCCCAATCCTAACTTCTCTATGACACTCCAGCTCCAACTCCAATAACAATCAAACATTTCACAGAACAAAAACTAAAAACTAAAATCAATGCAACCACGGAATATTGCAAAACAAAGAAGAACCCCAATCTATCTTAACCCTAGGAACAAGAACGCTGTATAAGTCTTCAGCCACAGAAACAATACTGCTTCAACAGCTGCTGCCGATCGAACTAATGATCGAAAGAAGCCTAGTTCCTATGTATTCGAGGCGGTCGTTGACATACCGATGAAGCCCGTCGTATGAGCCGTTTCTTTTCACAATTGATTCCATGAACGCTAAAGATGACAACGCCGAAGCCTAAATTATCCATCTCCAAGGCCTTCATCTCCGGCAGATAATCCAGAGAGAGCAAGAAAGAGAGAGAGGAGAGAGAGAGATGCTTCAAGAAGATACCAACACGATTCACACAGGAGTCTTACCTCGCTGGTAGGGAGAGAAGGATAATTACACGCAGAACGGGCGTTTCGTGTTAATATATTATTGACAGAAAGGAGCAAACCTCCAGATAGTCGTTTATCTGGGCACCGCTTAGTAGGATAACACGTGCTAAACTTGCATACCTCTATTGTGGTCCGCGCATTTTTTTTTTTTTTTAACTGGATAATATAAATATCATTCAAAATATAAATATTTTGGATTTACAAATCAGTCATCTGTATTGGCTTTTCAACATTTTTTTAATTCAATGACGAAGAATATATTTACTGGAATTAAAATATCGATAGACATATCTTTAATATTCATTATAATTTAATACTTGTTTTATGTGATCTTTTCAAGGTTTTCTTGATGCTTAATAAATTCACTTGTCAAAGAAGTAATATCTGTTGTTTAAATTATATAATAAAACATAGAATTTTTTTAATATTCAATAAAGTATTTTGAGAAAAAATATTTCTAAATTTTTGTAAAAACCTTAATTGTATAAGAAAGTGAACTTTTCTCAATCCTTTAAAGTTTATTGTTGTTAATTATGTACTATTATTTTTTATTTCTATTTTAATTTAGAATTTTTAACAAAAATTAATAAGAAAATCATTTTTAAAATTTGTGTTATGTGAAATGGAAAAACTATTAGTAAAATTTGTATTATGTGATTAATAAATATGACCTTTTTATTTTGAGCTTATATTGGTTTTTGTAAAATATTGATTAAGCTCCACATTTGGCTGATGGTCAATAGAATGTCCTAAATTTATTTAGGTTTGCAATATTTTACAATAACTATAGTCACTTTAAAGGGTTAAAATTTCACAATAACTAATTAAGTGGACCATTGTTAAAAAAAGTTTTTGATATAATGTTTATAATAGAACAACTATTATATAAAGTCATCCTCAATAATATTACAAGTTTATACAATATTTATTCAAACAATTGTATTATAAAATTTGTGATTTTATATAATAGTTGATAAAGCTAATGATCATATAAAATCTATTTAAAAAACCTTTTTCCCAATAAAATTCATTCATATCTAATACACATTTTCATGCATACAACATTCATTAAAAAACTTTTATTTACATAACATAAATACTTTATATAGCATCCATTATGCTAAGATTAGCATAACTAAAATTGCTTAGAATCTCAATTGATTTGATTAAGAAAATATTCATCTTATAGAATGATCACTTTATAACTTATACATGTAATTTGCATTATTTTGATATGTCCATTGTCACACACAACTAGGATAAATAGGATTAATCAAAGATAATTTTTAAATTAAGAGTAACTTTTTATCTTAAATCACTATATTTTTTATTATTATTGAGCAATAATTTGTCTCATGAGAATATAATGTATAAATAATAACTATAGATATAAAAAAAGTATAATAATACATTAAACTCAATTGATAAAAATGACAAAAAAAACTAATTGATTTGCTGTAAGTACTACAACAATATCATTAAAAATATATTATCATAATCTCTCAAACTCATATAGAACAACTCACATCTTACTCAATTATTCAACCTCTTCTTCCTTCCCATGCATTAGGAAAATAATATTAAATTAGTTAACAATAATTTAGTTAACAATAATAGAACAATATAATATTAAATTAGTGCAAGGTGTCATTGACAAGCCAACCATTAAATTAGTTAACAATAATAGAACAATATAATATTAAATGAAAAAAATTCTTAGGAAAATAAAATTGACAATAATATCATGTTAGGCAATATAAAAATATAAACTCGTGCATAATAGAAAGAATAATGTACTTTGTCAAAAATATACTTATGTAAATTAATTTTATTTTTATTTTATTTTTACTCTTATCAATAATATTTGAGATAAGTTTTATATTATGACAATTTTTCCCCATGCATAGTTATTTGGTTATCTTTAGTTCTCCATTTGATAGCTTAACACAATACCTTAGCTTATAGTCTCCATAGGAGATATGCACATCCTTTTAATATCTCACACATGTCTGGTGACCCTCCAATAATAGCTCATTATTATAAGGTTTCTAATATGTTGTCTAATAGTTTTGTCTATCACAATCTAAAATCCTTTAACAGTATATAACATGGTCATTAAAGTACTTATCTCCCTAATAACTCAAGGTCTTTAACCATGAACTCATATCATCATAACAATCAAATCTTATGTCTCAATAGCTTACGCTCTAAGATAAATAATAACAAAAGAAAACTTCTATTTTGTCTCATATTCTCATATTCTTATATTTTATATTATATATATACCTAGTGTTCCTTTAAAAACACTTTTCTTACATTTTCACATTTATCACACTATTCATTATGTTAATGCATTTGTTTTATTCATCAAGTTATAATCCATAGATATGAGGTATCATGCATGAATATTATAATATTGTGATGATAAAATATTCATATGATGAGATTCATGCCATGAAATAATAGTAAAATAAAATGAATATATCATAAGACAGGTGAATTTCAATTTCTATTAATGTGAAAAGAGGATTTGAAAAAATTAAACAAAAATTACTTAGGCCAAAGAAGAGAAAGCTTGATTAACGAAGTTTCTATATAAATTCAAGACAAAATTGAAACATATTTCGAGATGAATTGGAATGATGTAGTGAGATTTTAATTAAGAAGCTTTAATTTGTGTTATTGTAAGTGTACAACTTTATTGATTGTAAACCATCGCCATTAAGATGTCCCGATGATGTTAAAAAGAAGTTGACATGGTTGGCATTGAGACAATGCAACCAAATGCGAAAGTGGCATGGTAAGGAATGGTAGCTTTTAGTAGGAAGTCGTGGAGACATAACCAACCTACAAGGCAGCATGACCAAGCACAGTACACTTTAGCTAAAATCGAATGGGCATGCACTGACTCGTGCGTGGGTGTAGGAATGCTTCAAGTAGGTTCAAGCCGATGCAGGCTAGCACTGATTGCTTAAGTAGGCATGGGGGGTGATGCAGACTGGCTCAGGCAAGCATAGGCCGACGTGGGTCAACTAGGTTGATGCAGGTCAATGTGAGTTGATGCAGAGTTGTAATGGGTCAAAATAGGTTCACGTGTGTTGGTGTGGGTCGATGCATCAATGTGAGTTAGTGGGTGGCATGTGTTGGGTCATGTCAATGCGAGTAATCAAGTTGGCATTATCGATATGGGTCGACTTGGGTGGCATGTGTCGATGCTTGTCAACACGAATGGTGCATGTCAATGTCGATCAATCGAGTCAGCACTATTGGAGCATGGCAAAGTGTGTTAGCTCAGGTAAGCATTATCAACACATTCAATGTGGGTTGATGTGTGTCAAAGTAGTATGATTTGGTTCAATGTCGAAGTAGATTCAACTTGGTTCAAAGCAAACTGATGCAAGTTGTATAGCTCGTGTGTTTCAATAACACAAGTCATTCCATGAAGGAATTAGGGTTTCAAAGGGGCATTCAAAATGAGGACCAAGATGGAGGAAGGAGGGTATCAAAGTCACGAGGAGTAGGAAAAAAAGATTCAACAAAAGGGAGAGAAGCAAGTGCGTTGGGAACACTAAAGAGAAGATCAAAGAAAGTCTGAAGAGGAAAAATGGTGGATGATGTTGAGTCCAATGAACTTGGGATGGCAAGCTTCGAAAGGGAAGATGTGAAAGACTCTCCAAGAGGTATATTCCCCTTCTTAAGTTGCCAGGCTAGGCTCGTCCTCTTTTGCCTTTATTCTGATGTGATCTGGTTGGTGCTTGACCACTATACCAAGTAGATATCGTGGGAATTTTTATATGTATTTTTTTAATTTTTTTATTTTTGCTTCAATTTCAAAATTATAATGTGTGTTATTGCATAAAGTATGAAAACTTATGTATTAAGAATTTCTCTCCTTCGTTTTTCACTTAAAAGAAATAATATTTTAATCAATGTGTTTTCTTCTATTAAATTAGTTTTTATATCATAGTATATTCTATTTAAAAATTTATTAGTTTATTTTTATTTTTCATTTTTTATAATATGACTACCATATGCTTAAAGTCAAATAGATGATTAAATCGTTCAACCAAGTCATCTTTGAATTCTCACCCACAAAACTAATCAAATAGTTTAACCCAAGGGATCTAACTAAATTGTAAATGCTTAGAAGACTTATTAATAGTAATAAATATATTCCAAAGCCATCTAAACATGATTGTATTATTAAATAAAAAATAACAATCATGAAATCATTCTAAAACAAACCTTAAAGTAGTTTCTAAATCAAAATTGTCATTATTGGTTAATTTAAAAAAATATATACCTTTTGGGTCTTTTATCTTTTCTTTTAAGTTCATTTCATTAGTTCTCAATTTTGCCATTCTTCTTATTTAGCTTCTCTTCTACAATGGCACCTCTTTGTAGTATTAGCATCTAATTATAGTACTTTATTTGATGATAATAGACTATAAATATTTAAAATAAATTTGGTTGAACAAATTTTTAGATTTTGGATAATCAATGTTCATGTTCAAAAGAGTCTTTAAAGAAGAAGATGAGCAAATGTTAGATCCTATGAATATCCACTTTATTAGAGTGACAAACCACCAAGAGATTCATTTTAATTTAGCTTTACAGATTTTACTTTCATTTTGATTATAATGTTAAGAATTGTTGAAACTAAGACAAAAAAATAAAATTTTATTTTAATTAATCCTCTTAAAAAACTATATTTTTCAAATCTTTGATCTATGTTATCTTGAATATCTTAAAGATCATTTTATTCTTAAACTTATCCTTGGAAATTTTGTTTCAATAATTTATTATAAAAAATATTATAATATTAATAATTAATTAATTAAAAAAATAATTCTAATTAACTTAAACTACTATAAACATATGCCTTAAATTTTAGGTTATGGCAGTACTTATGAACTCGTTCACTATAGTAACTAGGTTGGGGTATCACTATCAAACCCAAATTAAATAGCGCCGGATCAAGGTATTACTCACATATCCATGAATCAATTACTAGAATTAGTGGTAGCCAAACCCAATCATAAAGGCTACTCTTAAGCATATGCAAATCCTTATAAGACAATAATATAAACTCCATTAAGTAATGTGAGACTAAAACTAAGTATTATTTTCACATGATTAAGATCCAAATTGCAATTGTGATGTGTGTCGTTCGGTCATGAAATTTTGCAATTGGACGATCGTCATCACATCTATCTTTTTAACTATGTTTATTTGATCAGTCATCATCGCATCATCTATATTTAATCCATGCTTAAGATCAAAATCAAACCGTCTGATCATGACTGAAATATAATAATTCAAATCAAATTTTCTTTTCTAAACAAAAATAATTTAAATCTTTCCATTTTATTGCATAGATTTGTGATTAAATAGTTAAGAATCTTTTTGTTTGTGTAGCTCACCATGGTAATGCTTATTTTAGCCATTTTTGTGATCTATTACACCTTTGTTTTTAAATAATACTTTTCTAATTGAAAACTTGTGACTACCTCCTTTTAAATTAAAGTAATAATGACTATTTTCATTTATAGAGACTATTTTTTTCATTACAAAATATCTATAAATAGAAGATTTGTTGAATATAAAAAATTAATAAACATTTATAAAAATTAGAAAAAAAAATTCTCAAATCACAACATTCAAGTCGTTTGTAGCCAATGATTAATGTCACTTTCATATGCTACATCTTTCATCATCGAGCTTGAAATTCTACTTTTTCTTCAAATCAGCTAAGTACTTATTTTTTTTCATTTTTTAATCGATTCAATTAAAACACATGTGCTTTCTTAAATATTTTGTTAAGCATAAGAAATTTATTTGTATTAAGGTTTTGTATTATCACTTTCTTTTCTTCTTTTAACCAATTTTATTTTGTTATAAGGTCATTATAATCTATTTTTTTGTTTTATTATTGCATTAGTCTAACTTACCCATCTATTGTCAAAAGAACTATATTAATAGTGTTGATTTTGCTTGATTTTTGTCGAGGGTAAACGTAGACTTAATTTTAAGTTAAATCATTTAAAAATCGCTTGTGTACTTTTAAATTTTTATTAGTTTCTTAATTTCATAATTTCTATAAAACTTTATTTTTAAAAATTAAATTAATTTTTTGAAATAAAAATAAAATTGATACAAAATCACTTTTAGAAACTTAAGCTTATTAAACATTACCTTAAAATAATTTTTTTTAATATTTTTTAAATTAAAATTTTTATTTCTTATAATTCACCCCATCTTATTGAATTATACTTAAATTGGTATTAGTACAATATCCCTTTCTAGTGAGAAGAAATATTTTAGGAGATTTATGGTTGAAATTGATGCTTTAATAAGATTGGTTGAAAGTGCTTACTTTAATAGGCTATCACTCTTTTATGATAATTATTATCTCTATTGAAAGAATAAAATAATTAATAATTTAAAATTTATTAATAATAAAAGATGAGAATTAATATAAGCTCCCTTTGAGTTTTTTTATTAAAAAGAGTACAAAATATTTTAGTACCTAAATCTTTTAGTGAAATAAATAAAAATAAAAAACATAAAGTATAATTATATGAATTTAGAAATGGTTTATGTATTTTGAAATAAATTAAAGATAAGATATGAAGTATCTCTTATGTTAAGAAAAATAAAATAAATATGATGACACATGACTATGAGTTATTTAAGATGCTTTCGAATGAGTCTATCAAAATATGCTTATAAGGTTTACTAATATCATTAATAAACTTACTAGTTTAGAAAAATCAATTTCTTTAAATAAAGATATAAAAAAATACTTAGAACTTACTAAAGGAGTATGATCCATTGATCAACATCATCAAGATAGCTAAGAATATTTTTACTATGATATTATCAAATTTGATAGATAAGCTCATCACTAGTGAACTCAAATAGCGAGGAGCAAAGAAGAAGATTCGATTGAGAAGAACAAAAAAAGAAAAGAACAAACAATAGCATTGAAGATGGAGAAAGATACTTTAGAAGAGGAGTCATTGATGAATAATATTACTTTAATCTCTAAATGGTTATTTAAAGTTCTTAGTGTTACGAGAAAATATAGAAATCAGAATTTGATGAGAAGAGCAAGAATGAAAGAAAAGATTATTTTCTATGAATGTGGTAAAATATGACATATTCGACCAACATGTCCTATCATGTAAGAAATAATTGAAAAGTAAAAAAATGAGGTGAATAACAATAAAAGGAAGACAAAAGCAATTAAAAGTATATTGGAGTGATTCAAAAGAGATTAGTACAAGTAATGAGGAAGATACTAATGAAGGGTTTTTTACGTGATAGTTATAGAAGAAGAAAAAGAAAAAGAGAGTACATCTTCAAGTAATAAAAAGATAAATTACTTTAATATAAAATTAGCTTAATAATTCTGTTATGTTTATAAAAAAATATAAAAATTTATATAAAAAATATAAGAAATTAGAAGAGGAATATTATGAATATGTAAGTCTTTGTGAACAAATTAAAAATAAGGTTGACACTTATTTAGACAAATAAAAAAGGCCAATAATGATTTAGTATAAAATGTTAATGAGTATTCATCCTTAGTTAAAGTATTCAATGATTTTAAATGTTTGCACACTACTTACTCACTTTTAAAAAGAATACCAATTAGTAGAGAAATCTTTGTTGAAAATGGATTTCATATGCATATGTTTAATGACAATATTAACACCTTATATGATTAACATAATAAACTTACATATCATTGTTATATGCTTTCTAATTAAACTTTAAGTGGAAACTAGTGTGTGAATATAATAAGAGAGAGAAAATTATGGTTTTAAAAATATTTTTTATTATTTTTGTATAACAACTTGATTATATATATATATATATATATTATTTTTAATATGATAAAGAAAAATAACGATAAAAATTAAAATTAGATATTATAATTTTTATGTGATTCAGTTCAAACTAGAACCTATCTCCACCCTCAACCAAGGTCAGAACAAAAGGTTCCAATTTAAGATTTTTTTGTTATGATTCTCCTCTAACCTACTCATTTTTATGGGTTTAATTATAATCTAGGCTTTTGCAAGCTCAAACCCAACTCAGGTTTTTACAAGTTGTCATGAGATATAGTAATTATCTAATAAGACTTTTTTACAAAGATTTTGATTAATGAGTTTCTCAATTTTATCTAGGTCTAAATAGATAAATCGATTCATTAGAATCTTTCTATCGACTAGATAATTGCTTAGTTTATGATACCATGCATGAGGAGCTTTCTTAAGATTATAAAGTGTCTAATTAAGCTTATATGCATAATCACCATGTGCATGGGTCTTAAAATGAGGGTTTATTCTACCTGCACATCTCCTTTTATTATCTGATTTAAAAATACACTTTTTACATCCATTTGAAATAATTTAAAATTTTTTATGATAAAAATATGCTAAGAGAAATTTGATTACCTCTAATCTTGTTATCGATGCAAATGGCTCCTCAAAATCTATACCTTCAACTTGGTTATAACCCTTAATAACAAATCTAGTTTTGTTTCTCATGATCACTTTATTCTTATCTAATTTATTTTTGAATACCTATTTTTTTTCAATTACTTGTTGATCACTAGGCCTAAAAATTAATTCTTACAATTTATTTCTCTAAAATTGATCTAATTCTTTATTCATTGCTTGAACCCAATAGTCATCTTTAAATGTATTTTTATAGATATTGGTCATGTGAAAGATACAAATACACTATGATCAAATTTTTTATAGAAGCTCTACTCCTAACTCTTTGATCAACATCTTTTATTATTAATTCCTTTGGATGTGAATCTTAATACTTCTAGTTTTTAGGTAATTGATGACTAATCTTCTCTCTTTTATTTTTACTTTTGGTTTTGTCTTCATTCTCTTTTCAGTCTAAGTTTTTTAAAGACTTTATCTCTCATCTAAATTTTTATTATTTGTCTCTTGAATAGACTCATCAAATATTACATGCATTAATTCATTTATCTTTTAAGTATTTATGTTGTAAACTTTATATATTCTTCTAAGAGAAAAGTATTCTAAGAAAATTTATACACTTGCTTTTTCATCAAATTTGTTTAAGTTGGCTCTTTCATTATTAAGAATGGTACATTTGTACCCAAAATATGAAGTAACTAACATTTTCTATCTTATTTTTAAATAATTAATAAGGATTTTTTTTTAAGTATTGTCTTTAAATTTATTCTATTTATTAAATAACAAGCTATATTAATTATCTTAACCCAAAAGTACTTTGGTAAATTATATTCAACAAACATTTATTATATAATAATCTCATTTTGTTGAGATGTATAAGGACATGTACATTAATGCCTTATTCCCTTACCTTATTATAATCATAAAAATTCTCATTCTTAAATTCACTATCATTAAAATTATGAATATAAATTAATTTAAGATTAATTTGACTTTTTTTTTATCTCTTTTATTAAATAAACAAAAATTTTAAATGTCTCATTTTTACTCTTAAAAAATATAGCCCAAGTATATCTAAAAAAATTAGTAACAATCATAAATTTGTATTTCTTTTCACCTAAACTTTATTGGTCCAAAAAGGTCTAAATAAATTATCCCTAAAGGTCTACTAGTGGTTAAGCCATTTTTTGGTTTAAAGGAAAGTATAACTTTCTTTCCTTTCTAACATAATTCACAAGTTTTGTTTGGTTTAAGAAGACCTCTAACTATATCTAGCTTTTTTTAAGATTGGATAACCTACATGACCTAGTCTTTTATGTCAGAAATTATTCTCATTTGAATGTGTAATAAGATATTCTATTCCATTAGCTTTAGTTTATCAAACCTAATCACATATGTATCACCTTTATTTCTACTAACTAGTAATAATTGATTGTTATTTAATATTTTTTAACATTGAGTATCAAAATTAACAAACTAATGATTATCACATAATTAACTAATTCTAATTAAATTAAATTTGAACCCATCAACTAAGTAATATTTGAAAGTATAAAATTAAACATACCTATAGCATAAATTCTAATTATTTTCTTCTTAGAGTTGTCTCCTAATGTTACCCGACAATTTGGTCCATGTTCTATTAATACAAACTTTGATCAATCTCCAGTCATATGTCTTGAGAATTCATTATACAACACCCAAGAGTTAGATTTTAATTTTTTCTTTATGTATGGCTACATAAATTATAAAATTTTAACTTAGTAATCATAAATTATAATTTTATTTATTTAGTTTGTATGGTTTTTATACATAAAATTTTAAACATATTATTTTTAAACTATGAAATTTCCAACACATCATATCTCCACACCACAATTATGGAGACATCTTATATTAATTTTTTTTATTCTCTAACCTTAAGAACCTATCCAAGCCTGGGTTGAGCATTAATATTCACTATGCTTTATTCATACTATCATTTTTAATTACCAATTTGAATCAAGGTTTTGAACTAGAAATGTTTTTTTTTCTAATTTTACAATCTTTGATGATATGTCTTTTTCTATAATAATAAAAATATGTAATATTTAAAATGTTTTGCATGTATTCAAAAGAAGACATATTCTTATGTTTAGAAAAATGAACACCATGTGAAGCAATAGAAAAATTTTCTTATTCAAGAAAATGAATTTTTGTTCTTTAAACTAGTAATTTTCTCTTTTAAGAAAGTATTCTCAAAAATCATGAAATTTTTTTAATCATAAATTTGAAGTATTTTTATTTTTGTTTTCTCATCTTCTTTCATAAAATATCTAGAAGATTAATCTTTTCTTTGTAAAGTTTTTTCAATTTTTTGTGTGCACACATTAAAGAAGTTAATGCGCTAATAACTTCTATATAATTATTTCAAAGAACATCATGAGACCAAATACTTACCTCATTCTCTTCTTCTTCATTAGATGTGCTTGAATCATCATTTAACATGAAGCAAAACATCCCTTCCTTGTTATTTGAAGTTATGGAGTCAAAATCTTCTCAAACACTCCAAGTCGTTTGAAAGGCTTGTTTCTTCTTCATTCTCTTTTTTTCTCATTTTTTAAGTTTTTTTTGAGTTGTGAACAATCTAATCTAATATGGCTAGTTTGACCACAATCATAACATCTTTGTGACTTCATCTTCTCCCTTCTTTTCGACTTTTGTTAATTCCTATTTACAAAACTTTTTGCCAAATTTTTTGCTAAATCTTTAACATAAAAATTTACTTCTTTCTCCAAATCCATAGAAGTGATGGATGTTGCATTTGAATCTTTCTTGCATACTTTAAATGCTAATTGTTTCTCTTTTCGAAGCCTCCTTTTTAACCCTTATATTCATCTCAATTTTGATCGTTAATAATTCTCCAAGTAGCTCATCCAATGTGAGCTTATTTATATCTTTGGTCGCCTTTAATATCGTGAAAAAGGATCATACTCTTTGAGTAGAATCCTCAGTACTTTTCTAAGATGTGCTAAACCATTAGTAATATTAGTAAATTACATAAAAACCTTCTTTATAATTTCTCTCGAATCTATTCTACGTAGCTCATAATTATGTGTAAGAAGATTTATATTAGTTTTTTTATTTGCAAAGTGCCTTCATAAGTAACTTTTTTTCCAAACTTTAAGTATGATATACAAATTTATAACTTGATTAAATTCACTTAGAGATATGTCATAATAGAGGTAGTTGATTACTCTTGCATTGACTTATGTCATTCGCCTTTTATCATTATTAAGTTTACTAAAAGATTTGATTTCATTTATGCAAGAATCTTTAACTAAATCATATGATTTAGTAAATACTTTTCAAAGTTTTAAATCAATTGATTAAATAAAAATTTTAAATCTACTTTTTCAATATAAATAAAATTCACCCCTAAAAAGTGGTGGATGGACTAAAGAAGATCCTTCATCAAGTGTCATACCAATATCAATCATTGATGAAGACAAATGAAAACTTAAGAAATAAACTAACAAACAAATATTTTGGAAAGCATGCAAAAATGATGAAATAAAAATTTAAATTAGTTTGCAACTAAAATGATAATTAAGAAAACTAAAAAAATAATTAAAATATACATGATGGATCACCTAAGTGATTTGACACACTTCATCTAGAGAACCCACTCTTATACCAATTTAAGTGAAAATTAGTGTGTAAATCTCACAAGAGATGAGTGAATTATGCTCCAAAAATAATTTTTATTATTTTTGTAAACACCTTGATTATATATATATATATATATATATATATATTATTTTTTAATATAATAAAAAAATAAAGATAAAAATTAAAATGAGATACCATAATTCTTAGGTGGTTCGATTCAAACTAGAACCTATGTCCACCCCCAACCAAAGTCGAGAAAAAAACACCAATAACAAAAGGTTAGAACGTAATGTTTTTTCTTACAGTTTATCTCCAGTCTATTAGCTTTTGTGAGTTCAACTATAACCCATGATTTTGTGAGCTCAACCCAAACTCAGTTTTTTATGAGATCAAATCAAAATTAGACTTTTGTTAATATTGGTTCATCAAACCTAAGAGAAAAAGAAAAATATAATAAGATGAAAAATTCTAATAAATTTGTACAACTTTTTATACTTGTTGATTAATAGAACAATGCACAATGAGCTTAAATTTAAAAAAAAAAAGAAATGAGAATTTGAAAGTTCAGACATGTAATGCTTAGTTGGAAAGATTTGATGATTTGAGAAAAAGAAACCATAGTTTTGCTAATAGAATTTACGTCATTAGAATATTGAGTAGCACTTTATTGAGATCTTAAAGATTGATTCATGTTCATTAGTTACTCCATTTACAATGGCTAGTTATTTATAGAAAAAATTTTGATTATAGCTGTTAGAAAATATAGAAAACTATTTAAAAAGCTATAGCCAAAAAGCTTCAAAAAAATGTTAAAATAATTTTTTGAAATGGCTAATGTAATGGATAAATAATTAGTCATTTGGCAGGATAGATTAGGGCTATTGGATCAGATTGAACGTAATATAAATCATTAGATCTAATACTAAATAGGCACATGAGTTATGGATGGTCTGACCAAAATGGATTTAATTTTGGTCATCTAATCATGTCAGATGAGATCTGGATCATTCTATTTAACAAGGATAAAATCAAAGTTGCTCTTAATCATAGGATTTAAATAGGATAATTAAGAGTCACACGATTCAATGACAAGACAGAAAGAGTTGTAGTCGTTTGATAAGTTAGGATGAAGTTGTGGTCGTCAAATCTAGACATAAATTATAAAAAATTGATGGAATTAATAATCATCATTAAATCTAGGAGATTAAACAAATGATGGGATAGATGATCATGATAACTAAATAAAACAAAGACATGTTCTACTGTGTGATCATGAAACTACGTAATCGAATAGTGCAGAGCACTCTTGATTTTGATGTAGATAAGCACAAGGAATTTAGTATCACATTACATGAAAAGATAAGAATTTGGACTTTATAATTATTCATGTGGAGGTATTATTCAGAGCCAAATTGGGGCTTGCTCTCCTCTTGTATGCTCAAGAATTCATCCCCTGAGCGTACTGGTAACATACAGGTTTATATGGGTTGACCCATACACATACTTAGTTTGAGTGCTACCCAGCTCAACCCAATGCCTTACCCCATTTGATTCAAGAATTCATCGTCAGCTAGAATAAGCTTGATCCGATTTAGTTTCGATCGTTACCTTATCTAAGGCTTGCAAGTGCATTCTTGCTCGGGCTTACCCGGGCTAAGAGCTTTCTACTTGGGCTCAAGCTAGGATGTGACAATTTTTTTTAATTTTAATTATGAAACATTTCACAATTTTTTTTAATTTAATCAAGGTTTAGCAAACATATTAATATGGAATTTGATAATGATACAATTTAACTAAGATGAGAGTTATGAGATTCAAAAATAAAATCTTATTTATTTGATAAATCAAGAAGATGATTGAACAATTTGATGTTAGAGTATGACTTGAAATTGATATGAAATGAGAGTATCTTAAAATCAATAAGCTAATATTGTATTTCATAGCAAGAAAAGTCTTATCAAAATCGATACATGTGTCTTCAATCATTGAAGCTTACTGAATATTCTAAGGTACTTTAAAGACTACTAATTTATCATATTTAAAAGTGCATGACTTATTCATTAAAAATTATACTTGATTCATACTAAATAATTCTGTTAAAATAAAATATTAAATATTTAATGATCAACTCATCAAAAACAAATGTGATTAAAAATACTTCATATATATGTAAGATTAAAAATAATATTCATTCGTATTTTCCTACTTATGTATGGGTAGCATAGGTAATAGTAGCTCAATTACTTTTAAATATGTTGAATTAAAAATGATTTGGATTTCTAAATTCAATAATTAATTTTTGAGTGTAAGTATGTATTCCTTCCAAAGCTAATAAAGACCCGTGGTTCTTGGATAGTAAGTGTTCTAGACAAATGATGGGAGATATCAAGTTATTCACCAAATTAAAGGCTTACAATGGAGGTAAAATTAGGCTTGGTGACAATTCAAAGAAATTTATCAATTGAATAAGTACCATTCAAAACTCTACATTTTTAATTACTAAAGTTTTATTTATTCAAGATTTAAAATATAATTTACTTAATATAAGTCAACTTTTTAGTATTTTTATTTGATACTATTGTATGTAAAATCAACAAAAATAAAGATATAATAATTATTACAGTTAGGAAAAATAATACCTATTTTTTTAATTTAAAGAACATAAAGAATTCTCAAATAAAATATTTTACATCACATGCTAGTGATTCAAACTTATGACATAAGAGATTTTGTTATTCTAATATAGATATATTAAGAAAAATTACTAAACGTAACTTAATAAGAGGTTTACTCGAATTGATATTTAAAGATGATTCTATTTATAAATCATGTAATTTAGATAAAGCAACAAAATCAAGTTTTAAAATTGAGAAAGATGTAACTTTTCAAAGGATTTTAGAACTTTTGTATAAATTTGTTTTAACTTATACATCCTATGAGCTTAAGAGGTAAAAAATACAAATTATTTATAGTAAATGACTATTTTAGGTGACATTGGTCATATTCTTAAGAAAAAGAGTGAATCATGTAAATAATTTTAAATATTGATAACTATTATAAAATGAGTTAGGTTACAACTTAATTTTTATTGGAAATGATAATAAAAGAGAATTTTAAAATGATAATTTTATTAAATATTATAATAATAATAAAAATTTTCATATATTTTTGGTACTTAGAACTCTACAAAAAATGATATAATAGAGAAAAAATAGAACTTTTTAGATTTAGTGAGAAATATGTTAAATGAGTATGAAAAACTTGAATTCTTTTGACCAAAAGTTATGCTTATTACATATTATGTTTCAAATATAATGCTTTCTAAGCTCAAATTAAACAAATTATTATATAAACTAGTATATCATAAGAAACCAAAGATTATTCATTTATATGTACTTTGTTACATGTGATATATTTTAAATAATAGTAAGAGAGAATTAGAAAACTTTGATCCAAAATTAGATGTATCTTCTTATGATACTCATTTAATGATCCACCTTATGGAGTTTATAACAAAATCATTAATAAAATTGAATAATCCACACATGTAAACTTTAGTGAATCAATTATAACCAAACAAAATAATGTAAAAATAGATGATTAATAAATAGGATTTTAAAATTTTAAGTTTAAATGGTCTAAGTGAATTAAATAAAGAAAAAAAAAATAAAAAAATGTACTTCCTAAAACCTTAAAAATTTTTATGGGTCATCCTAAAGATCAAGTAATAGGTAAAATTGTAAATGGTGTTAAAACTAGATCTTCTCATAATCATTCTATCTATGCTTTGAACCAACTTCAATAAGAGATGTCTTAAAATAATGAATTTTTGGTAATGGTTATGAATGAATAATTAAATTAATTTGAAAGAAATTGCATATAGGAGTTAACCTTTAGACCATCAGATAAAAGTCTTTTGAAATAAACTAAATAATATTAATGTATTTAAGAACAAAGAAAGATTAATCACAAAGGCTTATCATCAAATAAAAGGTACAGATATTGAAGAACACTTTGTAATAGAAACAAACTTTGAAAAATTTAAAATTTTATTAACTTATACTTGTTACAAGAACTTTAAATTATATCAAATAGATATTAAAAATGCATATTTTAAATAATTATTTTAATGATGAAGTTTATGTAAAATAACTCGAAGGATTTGAAGTTTAAGATAAATTATAAAATTTATATAAATTAAATAAACTTTAAATAGACTTAAGTAAATTCTTAAAACATGATATGATAGACTATATAGTTTGTCAGTTTCAAATGCTTTTATAAGAGAGAAATAGATAACATATTAGCTAATAAAAATTAAAGATAAGATCAACTATATGACAAATATGTATAGATGATGTATTGTTTGGAGCTTTTAGAGCTAATATAGAAAACTTGTGTAAAGATTTTTTAAATTTATATATAGATATCATTCTAGCAATGAAAACTTGTCTAATATGAAAAACACTTTGTAATAGAAACAAACTTTGAAAAATTAAACTCATTTTAAATATTTGTTTCTAATATTTGCTCCTCTTTTTAAATTTAATGAAAAATAAATTTGAAAAATAAACTTTTTTTTTAAGTCTTTAAGTTAACCAACTACAACTAAAATTTTTATATCACAAACTAAATATACTTTAGAATTATTAAAGAATTTGATTTCATGAATATCAAACCTAGAAACATACTTATGACCACTAATACACATTTAGATAAGATAAAAAAAGCCAATAAGTAGATACTAAAATGTATACATGTTTAATAGATTTACTTTTATATCTTACAGTAAGTAAAACCAATATAATCTACAATGTTTATATACATAATTAGAACAAGTAAATTAGGATTCTGGTATCCAAAAGATTTACTTTTTAACTAAGAATATTCTTAGATGTAGGTTTTGTTAAAAGTAGAATAGAAAGAAAAAGTACAAGTTGAATATGATAATTTTATAAAAGTTTTGATTTTTATAAAATAGTAAGAAACAAAATTTTATTACATTTTATTATAAAATTAGAATATATAACTACAAATAATTGTGTAGCATAAGTCTTATTGATCAAAGAATAATTAAGATATTATGATTTTATATTAAAAGAAATTTCTATCTATTGTGATAATTCAAGGACAATAATTCTAATTAATAATATAACTAATCATTTATAGATATTATATATTATTTTATAAGATATCATACTAAATTTAATCATATTTTATTAGAATTTGTGCTTATTAAAGATCAGTTAGTTGATATTTTTATAAAACCATTATGTTATAGAGAATTCACAAAACTTAGATTAACTTTAAGAGTGTTAAATTCATTTATATGATAACAAAATTAGAGAGAGAATAACATTTGAAAGAAAATTAAAATATAAAAGCATAAATTAAGGAGGAGCTCTAATCTAATTATGGCATATATATATATATATAAGAGGAGCTTATCTTTAGTTGTTTTGTACAATTTTTTATAAATAGTTTATATGTTTTTATGAATTTTATTCAATATTTTGTTATCATCAAAATGAAGAGGTTATTGTGATATTAATTCTTAATGAAGAGGTTATTGTGATATTAATTCTTTGTCATGGTGTTTTATTTAATGATAACAAATCCTAAGTATTTCTAATAAATTTACTTGATCATATTTTCAGATTTTGGATAATCAAAATTTATGTTATTGGGAGTTAATAAACAAAAAGAGGAGCAAATATTAGATCTCATGAAGATTCTCTTTGCTAGAATGATAGACCTTCAAAAGAATTATTTTGAGTTTAACTTTAGGTATTCACTTTCATTTTGATTAGAATATTAAGCATGATTAAAACTATTCTTAAAAGACAAAAAATATATTTAAATTAATCATTCTTAGAAAAATATTTAAGTTTCAAAAAGTTTGAAAATTTTATTTCAATAAATCATCTTATCTTGAGTTTCTTAAGAATCATTTTATCCTTGATACTATCTTTGAAAATTTTATTTCATTAAATTATTACAAAATATACATTATAATAATAATAATTAATTAATTAAAAGAACAATTATATTTTATTTGAAGTACTTTAAACTTATATCTTAAATTTCAAGCCAAGACAATCCTCTTAAACCTGTTAGCTATAGTAATCGAGTGAGGAATCACTTCCAATCCTGGATTAAATAATGTTAGATTATGGCATTACTCTCATATCCCTTTATCAATTATTGGAATTAATGATAATGTGGATGATCAAATCGAATGAACTAGTTAGTAGCTAACCTTAATTGTTAAGGCCAACTTTTAGGCATAAGAAAATCCTTATAAGATAGTATTTTAAGTTCCATCAGGCAATGTCGGACTTAATTTTAATATTATTTTCACGTAGTAAAAATCCACAATTCTTTATAAGACAATATTTTAAGCTCCAATAGATAATATGTGACTAAGACTTAATATTATTTTCATACAGTTGAGATCTAAATTATGAGAGCGATGTGGCCATTTGATAATGGAATTTCATGATTGAGTAGTTGTCATCTCATCCTTCTTTTTAACTATGCTAATTTGATTAATCATCTGATCATGCAAATTTAGAATCACATGATCCACATTTAATAATGATGAAGATCAAGATCTAACCATTAGATCACAAATGGGATCTAATGGTCAAGTCAAATTCTCTTTTCTAAATGGCAATAATCAAATCTTGTCATCTGATCATGCAATTTTCATGATCGAATAGTCAATAATCTCTTTTATTATGCTACTCTCTACATAATGACTATTTTAGCCATTATTGTGAGTTGTTAAAATTTTTATTTAAATAATAATTTTTTAATTAAAAACCTACAATAACCTCATTTAAAATCAAATAGTAATAAGTATTTTGGTATATTTAGTAACTATTTTTTGTTATTAAAAAATATCTATAAATAGACAATTTCTTGAACATAATAAATTAATGGTATTTGGATAAAATTTGAAAAAAAATACTCAAGTTTTACCATTCAAGTTATTCACAACTAGTGTTTATTGTTGTTTTCATACATTATGTCTTTCATCATTGAGCTTCAAATTTTACTTCTTTTTCAAATCAACTAAGCTCTTATTTTCTTATTTTTTAATTAATTTAGTTTAAATACTCTTGCCTTGAGTATTTCATAAAGCATAAGAAATTAATTTGTATTAAGTATGAATTTGTGTTGCCAATTTTCTTTCCTCTTTTTACCAATTTTATTTTATTGTAAGGCTGTTGTAACTTATTTTTTTATTTTATTATTGTGAGATTTTAGTGTACATGTGTTTTGGTGAATGGCTTATGTTAATTGTGTTATTTTTGCCTAAAGTTTACCCAGGGTGGGCATAGGCTTAATTTTAAGTCAAACCACCTAAAAATATTAGTATACTTTAAATTGTTTGTTCATTTTTTATTTCATAAATTTTATAAAAAATAATTATTAAAATATTAACTTGTTTTAAAATAACATTAAAATTTACACCAAAGCACATAAAGATTTTCTCAAGTTTATTAAAATTATTTTAAAATAATTTTTTAAGAAATTAAAATTTTAATTCTTTGTAATTCACCTCTCTATTACTTAACTATACTTCACTCCTTTTCTTCTCTCTTTCTCTCTCTCTTTCTCTCTCTCTTTCCACTCTTAAATTCTATAGCTTATCAAACTTATGATGATCCAATCTTATCATATTGAGATATTCTATCCTTAAGTTATCCCACGTTGATCTAAGTAGGTTTTCTTCTTAAAAGATATCTTAATATCTTAAAACCATGATGATGCGGACATCAAAGCTTGGCGTTGCACGAACAATGGGGGATCAATTTTTATTTAAATTTTCAAAATATTTTTTGAAATATTATGAGGTAAAAAATGATGCAGTGACGTATGCGCCGAAACATGGATTCTGGAACATCTTTCGGAATCGAATTCGGAGTTCAAACGGACTCCCAGGAGCCAAAACAGCGCGAAAAACACTTTTCCTACCGCCGCCTACGGCTGCCGCCTGCCGCGCCGTCCGCCGCCGGAGCCGCCGCCGAACCAGACCCGGGTTCGACCGACGAGCCAGACCTGCGCCCGAGTCCCGCCCGGGCTCGTCAACCCACACCAACCCGCCAACCCGCGCCGACCCGCACCAACCCGCGCCGACCCGTGCCCGCGCCCACCAGCGCCAACCCACGCCGACCTGCGCCAACCCTCGCCGACCCGCACCAACCCACGCCGACCCGCGCCCGCGCCCACCAGTGCCAACCCACGCCGACCCGCGCCAACCCGCGCCGACCCGCGCCGCCGCCGCAGCCGTCGCCGCGCCTCCAGCCGTTTGAAATTAGGAGTCTTTTTGTATTCCAATGAATGAACTTAATTTTCATTATTTTTAGGTGACTTTTGGTCTACCCATGTGTCCTTTAGTATTCCCATGTTATGAGTCAAATGTCTTTTGTACCCTTAAGGATTCTTATATAAGAGAAAGTCCTCTTCTGTTGTAAGAGGAGATTGAATAGTTAATGCAAGTTTTTGAGTTTGTTTGTTTCCATTCTGAGCGTGAGTGCTCTGAGTGTCTTTGGCGTGCCGACTCGTCAAAGCTCTGATACTGGGAGGAGGGACGTGAGGTCCAAGTGGTGAGACGCCACTCCAGTTTTGGCATGCTGATTCGCTGAAGCTCTGGTACTGGGAGGAGGGGTGCGAGGCCCAAGTGGTGAGATGTCACACCAGTAAGTTATCCCCGACACTGGTTCTACAATCCATCTTCCTACCCCTCCACCAAAATCCCAAAATCTAAAGCTTTTATCATTTCCCTTTCTTTTTCTATCTACACACACAATCCCGTATCTTTTCGTGTCGCCATACCCCCCTTTTTGTCCTACATCACATGATATATATACAAAGAATAGATTCTTTCATTTATTGTTGATATATGATAAGTCATACTTACACTCCTAAAAACCTTGAATTAAATCCACATCCTAATGATTTCTCTTCTTGAGATAGTCACCTGACAATCACTTAACACCTTCTTTGAGTGTTACAGGCCTATTAGTTTTTGCTTGTTTTATCTTTGAATCATATTGGTTAAGAGATTGATGAAAGAATAGATTCTTTCATCGATTGTTGATATATGATAAGTCATACTTACACTCCTAAAAATCTTGAATTAAATCCACTTGATTTCTCTTCTTGAGATAGCCACCTGACAATCACTTAACACCTTCTTTGAGTGTTACAGGCCCATTAGTTTATGCTTGTTTTATCTTTGAATCATATTGGTTAAGAGATTGATGTGATGACCCAATCTCACTATAATAATTTATTATTTTCTTTGGTTGCCTCGTCTCATCCTAAATGAGTTTTATCCTCAAAATGTGTCTTAACATCTTAAGAAGATGGTAACAGATATAAAACCTAGAATATTTTTTTTATTATTTATATGAGACAATTCATCCTTATAGCCCTATAAGCCTTGAATAAGAGATACATCTTACATGATAATTCTTTTCCTAGGATATTACGTAATGATCACTCCCTATCAACTTCAAATATTAAAAAACCCTTCATCTAATCCCTCCTAAAAATTACTTTATGTAAGGAAATAATGTTTGCTACTTGGTATTGGTTACAATGACATAATATTATTGTTATTTTTAAAAATACTTTATTATTTATATTTAAAATTAAAAAAATAATTAATTAATTAATTTAAATGAAATTATCACCATTAGATTAACTCACAATTACTTTTCAAAAAAGAATATCACTTTCAAATTTTGAAATGCTTCGTTTTTTTAGTTTAACTTGGCATGCAATTTGAAGAATGTATTTAGTTCACATAAAATACATATGAGCATAATTATTTATACCTCCAAAAGATATCACGCATGATTAATATTAATCAAACATGTTTTAATGATAAGCCACTTTTAAGATATTACACTCTTTCATCCCAAAAATGTTTTTCCTCAAAATTTAGAATAACTCATGGTATTTTTTTCTCATTTTCTCTTCTTGATGTAGCACCAATTGCTTAGAAGCTCTCTTGTTCCATAAAAATTAAATAAATATAGACCTCTCATTAAGATCTGCATCCAAGGTTATCTTGATGAAAGCATGTACTAAACCGGCATCCAAGATGATGACACATAGCATGTTTATTTCTATGGTGGTTTACTTGTTTCAACATGGATCACATGGTTTTTAAGAGACCATTATAGTTCTTTTGTTATTTACATGGGTTTGGATCAAAACTTTCCAAAAAAAAAGCGTGAAACTTGACCTTTTTGGAGGCACAATAAGGATGATTAAATATTTTGGAGGAAGCATGATTAGCCACCATTCTTTTTGAAGCATTAAAATTTCTTTTATACTTGTGTTATTTGAATTACCTAAAATAAGTCCATTATTATGAAATAAAATTGTCTTTGAATATATTTGAGTTTTTTCTTTTTGTCTTTCTTATTCTCTTCTTAATTTTTTTTGTTATTCCATAAGAAGAATTGCATTATTTTTGTAATGTTGAACATGTAATTTTTTTTCGTATTCTTTAATAAACTTATTTATTGATTTATCTAAAATATTTTTCCCCAAGCCTTAATAGTAGACCCTTTTTTAGTATCAATAATAGAAAAGCATGGGAATTGAAAGGAGTTAAGGAAGAAAGAAAAAAGAAGAAAATTTTTGCCACAAAAATATTAGATTTTCTAAGAAGTTTCTTCAAAGAGTTTTAAATTTACATAATTTTAAATTCTAAAGGTTTGAATTACTTCATACATCATCTTTATACATTTATATAGAAGTATAGATATAATATTTTATTATAAAATCGATAATATTTTAATTTTTATTAAAAAATAATGAATTTTGAATAAAAAAATTTATAAATTCTATACAGCAACGACTTGGCCCAACATGCACTCGCACACCACCTGCATGCATCGAGGCACTATTCACACACGTAGGAACTATTCTTATGCATGCAAGTTGACTCTAGTGGTGCTGTAAGTTCAACTATCATGCTCATAGACCACTGTAATGTAGGTAGCCAATAGTGCACATGTGTGCTCATCCCATGTGGTTACACACCCTTAGCATGTATGGGCATCTAACATTATTTTCCTTCTAGCATGCACACTTACACCTCTATTCATGGTGCCTAATCAGCATGGCCACAACTAGCTACCATGCACAATCTTAGTCTTACTTCTTATCATTTTGTCACATCTTTTGATTATTTTTCATAATTTTTGGACTTAATAAATTTATAATCGAGCTTCTTATTATTTATTTAAGAAGATTTTGAGATGAATAAAAGTTTAGATGATTGTTATTAAAAAACATTATGCATTTCTAAGTAGATTATAAAAAGAAAAATTGTGACAATTTAAAGAAAGCTTGGTGGTTTTCTGATATAAGATAGATTTAAACTTCTACTATGGTCTAAATTCTAGCCTACAATAATAAAGTTGTTCTATAGATTATTAAGAAATATAAAAAAGTACTATATAATAATCAAGATTAGGTACCATGTGTAGTATTTTAGAACTATTCAAAGATTGGTGTTCCAAAACTATATCATAGATTATTGAGTTAAATAGGCAGCAACTCCTTAAGCATTAAGCATAAAATCTTACAAAAATAATTTTTGTCACATCTAATTTCACACATATAAAATAGAGAATTTAGATAAACTATATATGGAGTACTATAATAGAAAAGAGTAACATTAATTTTAGATTACTATCTAGAAAATAAAAGTTACTAAAAAATTATTTCTTTTGATGATGATGTGGATATTAACAAAAGCAACAATTTGTTTAGATATCAGCTCTCCTGATGAAAAGCCTCTCGCCTTCAATTCTTGACTCTCATAAGTGATTTGGTTATAGACTCTCTCGATGGAAGGTCTCTCACTTTCGACCCTTACCTCTTACAAGAGAAGTTGAAATCTTTCCAACAAGGGTTGGGTGTATACATTTTGTCCACAAAGATGAAAGTACACAAATAAAATTAATTTCATTTTATCATTTTCTTTTTTCTCTAATATGATAAACATTTTTATTTATAAGAATTTTCAAATGTTCATCTTTAATTTAAAAAAATAATAAAAAAACTACAAAATTAATTAAATTAAGTAGTTTTCAAATAAATTGTAAGTTTCAGGTGGTAACTATGAGCAACAAAATTACAAAACGCAATCAACATGGTGCAGGCGGAGGTCTCGACATGTCTATTCTAGGTTTTGGGTAAGTGTGAGTCAGGAAAAGCAGAACTGGTCGATGAGATTGGTGGGTTAGCATGGGATTTCATGAGTTGGCATGATAATGGGTTAGTGCAAGTCAAACATTAGTTAATTAGTGTTTCTAGGTCAATTCGGGTCATGCTGGTCAGCTCGAACGATAGTAGTGGGTGCTGATGGTGATAGACGATGACAAATGGTGGCAGGCAATGAAATTAATAAAAAATTTTAATTTTAGACATTTTTAAAGCAATTTTTAACTTAATTTTTTACTGATAGACTTGTGGAACTAGTGTGACACTAATAAATGTGTATTTGTGAGCTAATTTTAGACACTCATGTGTCATCATCTCTCTTATTTCTTTCTCTCTTTATTAATTTTCTTTTTATTTTTTTCTTTTATAAGAAACATAACTCTAAAGTATACTCAACTCTTCTTTGACCATAATCAACCTTCCTATCCTTTTTGAAAGGCTTATAATGCCTCCAACTCCTCTTGCCTCTATCCATCCACCCTCTTTTTAATCAAGTCATCAAACTCTTACATCTTTAAATTGCACTCTATTTAATCTATTACCACTCCATCATCACTTCTCTTGAATTAAACTCCACAATAATCATAAAATCACTTCCACGCCTTCTAATCCCCCATTGGGAGACTTTATTTACTTAAAATCTAAAATTTAAATAAAATGACATTAAATAGTTTTTGAATCAAGATTTTAAGCCCAAAGTTCATGATAAGAGGTATAGGAACATCACATTGTTGCTATTAAAGCCCAAGTTGCAATGATCAAGAGAATAACTTTAGATGACATTGTATTAGAGTGGGTTATAAACCTACAATAGGAAAACATAAATGATAATAAACATAACACAAAAGTGCATATTAATCAATACTATCATGCTATGTAATTATCCATTATGATTATTATATTTTATGCATATGATATATTTAAATTGCAATAAAGCATGTTATACTTAAATGTAATGTGACAATATGGTAAGATAAATAGGAAGTACTCAAGTCTCATTTGATGATTATTAATCTAAAAAAATTTGACATAATTCTAATATGGATTGTGGGGTGCCCATTAGGTCACAATTAACTATTGGGAGAATATAATAAAGAACTATATAGAAAATAATAATGATATAATTTATTTTTGGAAAGGTTGAAACATGTCATTCACATATGCACTGAAAGCTGAAAGGTTTTTACATGTTTCTTGGGTATGAGTAGCTATTAAAGAGAGAAAACTTAAACTGTAAGATGAACTTAAGGATTGTAACTACCTAAATGTATCGCAAATGAATTTTCAATATTGTCACTTAATAAAAAAATTAATTTGGGATTGACTTTATGTTAAGTGTTGGAACCTATTCTAAGGCCACCATATAGAATGAAGCCTGTAAAACTAGAGGAGATGAAAACATTACTGCAATATAAACATGAAAAAGGGTTTATTAGATTGAGCATATCCCTTAAGGTACAATGGTGTTATTTGTTAGAAAAAGGAAGATGTCAAGAAGAAGGAATTGAATAAAATTATTATTAGTCTATTATCAAAAATTGATAAATTAGTTGAGTAATTGTAAGGGTAACAATGTTCTTAAAATGTTGACCTATTTTTTTATTATCTTTAATTGAAGATTCATAAAGATGATATATTGAAGAATATATTCAAAACTAATGTTGGCATTATGAGCTTCTTATGTTACCTTTTGGTCTGACAAATGCTCTACAAACCTTTATAGACTTGATGAATAATTTTTTTTTAGATAATGGTTAGATTAGTTTATGATTATATTCATAGATGATATTTAGATTTATTCAAGAGAGGAAAGGCATCTTGAAATGCATTTAAACATGGAGCTACAACTATGAGGGCATTAGTTGTATGCAAAATTTATGAAGTATAGTTTTTGGTTGTAAAGTGTCTCATTTTGGTATAATAAATGTAAAGGGAATTTCATTAGATTCTTAAAAGTAGTTGTAGTTGCTAACTACTCGTGGTTGGCCAATATTTTTGAAATCAGAAGTTTACTTATGTTAGCAGGTTATTATAGGAAATTTGTCAAAGTTTTTTTTGTATATTATTTTGTAATTAATTTTTTAACTAAAAAGATGGTCCTATTTGTGTGGAACCTAGAGTGTGCAGAGAGTTTCTAGACTTTGAAAAAAAAGCTAAGTTGTATATTTGTCTTAATTTTCTTGAAAGTAACTTTTAGTTTTAGGTTTATAATGTTGCTTGCTTGACATGACTCATGTAGAAGAGTAAATCTTGGAAAAAGAAGATGGTTTAAAATGATAAAGGATTACAAACTAGATATTGCATATCATTTAGGTAAAGCTAATGTGGTAGCTGATGTCTGAGTAACTTCATAGCTACTATTAAAGAGGCTTAGTTAAATATTAAAATTTCTTAATTGTAATCGAATGTTTTATCTTTAACAAACAAAAGAAATTTTACCCAACTAATAGTTGCAGTAGATTGGCTACAAACCCTTAAAGAATCTTAAGATAGAGATGAAGTGTAAAAAAAAGCTAGAATCTTTGAAGAAATGCAAGATGATTTCAATCTAAATGAGAATGAAATCTTATATTCTAAAAATAATTTGTAAGTTTTAACTAAACCTAAATTGAATAAAATAATTGTACATAAGGATTATGTTGTTAAATATGTAATTTGTCTTGGCATACTAAAAAATACTATGACATATGGCAATTATTCTAGTGTCTTGGTATGAAATGGGATATAGCTAAGTATGTGAGCAAGTACATGATATGTCAATAAGTAAATAATGAGCAACAAAGATTAAATGGATTATTGTAGCTACTCCTTATTCTTATGGAAAAATGGAAGGATATCTTTGTGAAATTTGTTATGAGACTTGCAAGAATTATCTTAAGAGATGATGTCATATGAGTGAGTAGTCATGGATAAGTTAACAAAATCTACAATTTGTTGTCTATCATTACTACGTACTTTGCAAGGAAGTTAATACAACTATATGTTGACCAAATTGTTAGAAACATAGAAAGCCTAATGAGATATTATTTGATAGATATTCAAATTTTGTTTTCATATAAAAACGACTGTAACAAGCTTTTAGTACTTGACTAATATTCAACGCTACATTTAATCCTCACATTGGTAGATAGATTGTCATGACAGTATGGGCACTATAAGATATGTTGAGATAGTGTGACTTAAATTATAAAGATAATTATGAGACGCATATTTCTTTGATTGATTTTTCTTATAATAATTTTCAATTCCATATGAGGTTTTGTATGGTATTGCTAGTTTATTCTATGTTGGTACAAAAAGAATAAAAAAAATCTTGTTGTTGGTCTTGAACTAGATGAAAAAATTTAATTAATTGGAGAAAGGATGCCAAAGATAGAACCATGAGGAATAGTATTTGATGCTAACCATAAAAAGATGAAATTTAAGGAAGGTGATTATATATCCGCAAAAGTAGGCACCATGAAAGGTGTACCTATGATTAAAAAAGGGCAAACTAAAGCCATAATTTATTGGATCTTTACAAGTTTTTGAAAGAATTAGAGAAGTTACATATAAAATAACATTAAATCCTCAATTAACTAGTGTACATAATGTATTCCATATGTAATAGATCCTTCCCATGTAGTATATTATCATCCAAGCACTATATTTGAGTTCTAAGAAGAAGCAATTGAGAATCATAAATAAATAGATCAAATAATAGAGAAAGAAGAAATATAAGATATGAAAATAAAATATATTTTTAATAGAGTGTATTCAGATGAGTTAAACAACTCTTGTTTTATCTCAATTCAAGTTAGTTAGATATTATTATTAAAGTTGAGAGTTAAATAAGAAAATAAATTTTTTGTTATTATAATATTTGGGCATGTTTGTGTGAATAATTTAAAACATAACTCTTTGTTTAACCTTTTCATAATCATATATTCAATTATTTCCTCATTCTTCGAATCAAGTCAACCACTAATCGAAAATCCTAGTTGCTTCTCCACCTCACTACTTGCCACTATTATGCTGTTGAAGCGCTATTATAAGTTATAGCATTGCTATTCTCTCATCTGACTAAGGAGTTGTGGGGCTTTCCTAAATCCCTAACCATAACTCATGCTCTGCTTTTGTCAAGCATACAACAAGGAAGAGGGCTTAGAAGAGAAAGAAAGTGAGAGGAGTCGAGAGTAAGAGAAGGAGAAAGGAAGGGAGAAGGTGAGATCAGATACAAGTGAGAGAGAGAGAAAAAGAACAAATTGAGAAACCATAATGAAACTTTAATTTCATATTGCTTCTATGTTTCAACTTTTAGCTACACAATATACTATTTTCTTAACACAATAAAATTTGCTGCTTCTTTCAGTTTGATCCATGGAAGAAGTCAATGAAAATTTTAGGGATGAGAACATCGAAATTGAGGAAAGAGAAAATGAACAACTTTGTAATATTGAGATAAACAATTGTTATAACATTCTATAATTATGGCTATTAATTAATTAATTAATTTAAAAAATTGATTATCTTGGCATATACGTCAATTTGATGATGAATAAGAGCTTATAGACAAAGGAGACTTAGCAATGCCTTTAAAGGTAAGGCGTTTATGAAATTATATTTTTCATAGAATTGTTTATCGATTATTGGAATTTTTTGACAAAGTGCACATTCTTAGAGGAAGGAGTTATGAGTCCAAAGGAGGAAGGAGAATATCATATATAGAGTTTTAAATTACTAGAAATCCTTCAATATAAAGTTTGTGTAATTTAACTTATAACGTAAGGTGAATGTTACAAAAAGAATATTATTATAAATATTTTTAAACAAAAATTATTAAATTATTTAATAATATTGAAAAAAATCTATGAAATATATTATATTTTATTTAAAGTTTAATTATATTATTTTTGTTAAATTTTGACATATCAAGGAGGCTATAATTATGGAGAAGGATATTATGTATATTATATTTAGAGGAAAAATTATTGAAATATTAAATAACATTGAATAGTTATGTAAACTTTATGGAAGATAGAGATTAATGATATGTTTTTCTAAAATTAATCAAAAAAATGCTTGGAGATCATTTGGACTAAAAGATTTAAGAAATCAAAATTAATATAATCTCTTAATTAAAAATAAAATAATTATATGATTTTTCTGTTTTTCCTAATTAACCTAAATACCAATGGAACTGATGATTAAAAACACATGGAGTGGATAACCCCCAACCATGGAAATAGCAAAAAACTTCATAGAAACATTAAGCAAGGTGCAACCTATATTTTATTGAAATTTGGTGCATTAAGGTATATTAAATTAATGATTTGGATGATTTAGGAAAATCCAACCAATGAGAATGGCTATGAATTGAAAACAAGAAAAATTAGAATTTATAAAATGAGAATTTGGTCATGGAAGAAATGTTTAGAAATTCCTTAACAAAATTTGAGAGTATTGTGAGCTCTTATGTTAGAATTTAAGAGAAACGAATGTCTAAGTTATCACAATGTCAACAAATTTAGGCTTTTAGAATTGAGATTCATAAGGAGAGAAACAAAGGTGCAAAGAAGGAATTTGGCTTGGCAAAGCCATCGATAGTTGTGCTTGCAACAAATTAATATTTGATAATGAGTGAGAAGTAGGTGATTGTAAACCTTATGGTACATATGTTTGTTAGTTGATAAATGCAAGTTTGTAGCCCTTGGCATTGAGGATTTGATTAAATTATAAATTAATATTTTGTTTACTTTTAATTTTTAGACTTAGATGTTAAGTTGTATGTTATGTACTTCTCATTTACTTATTTAATTTTTTACAAAGCTTCTGATATGGGTTACTTGTTTGGCATAAAAAATATTCATGTGAGTAATAACTTGTGCGATGGGAAAAAAGTTAATAATAATTTTGTTAATTACTACTTAGAAAATTTTAAAGGTAGAAAGATAAAGTAATTAAGGGAATAAGGTTAGAAATATCATTAGGGAAAAGAGATAAGTACCAATAAGATGATTAAGTAAACTTATGGAACGTGTAACTTGATGAGAAAAATTTTAAAAGAGTATAACCTAATGGTAAGAAAATGAACCTATCATGCTAATCTATTGATGATCTCCTCGGATCGATGAAATTAGAAAAGGAACCAATAAATTGGAAAAAAAGGAAGAAAGGGCATAATTGAAAGCATGTGATATGTCCTAAAATTGTCATATATAACTAGATTTTCTACTTAATAGTGTTGGTTAGCTTAGCTTTTTTTTTGTTTTACAAAAATTTTAAGTCACGTTGATGCATTTCATGAGATCTAGGACATGATGAATAGAGAGATGATTTAGATAAGCATGTTTCACTTATGTTGTTTTAGTTGTCATGTAATATGATTGATTCATTTGATATGTGATGTTATTATAATAACAAGAGATATTATAAGAATCACAATGTTGTGGTTATTGAACAATGCTAAATATAATTTGAATTTTTTTATATTGTCAAAGAAATTATGATTCTTTAAATTCAATATAGTTTTAATTTTATTGTGATTTCATAAAAAGGTGTGGTTCACTTCATTATAAAGAAAGTTAAATGTTAAATTCTTTCAAAAAATGATCTCACATGTTCTCAAAATAGGAAATTTATTATTAAGGGAAATAGTATTAACTGAGAATTTCCATTTTAAGGATTTATATGTGGATTTATTTTTATAACCATATATAAATGGATTTTTGGTTTTAATTCTATCATAATGATGTCTTGTTGTGTATATAGACATAGATTAAATGGTTTAAAATTTATATAGCAACCCTTTATACACACACACACACACACACACACACACATATATATATATGTAAAAAAATAAAATAAATCAAGGAAATTTCATAAAAGTGGTTTTAGAGCAATTATAATCCAAAAGGTAGAGAATTATACAAAAACATACAACCTAAGCTGTGAAACTCTAAAAGAATGAAATTTAACATACAAAACAAAGTTAGAAAGGTTTAAAAAAATATTATAGCTTGTATAATTTTAAGGTATGAAATTTAAAAAGAATTGGAAAACCTGGGTTATGAGAATGGATATACATTTGACGAGAAAAAAACACATGTTTTACATTTTATTTGTTGCTTATTTTATATGTAATATGCATTGTTAGAATGCTATGTGGAATTAAGAAATTTTTATAATTGCAATTGTTAAGTTAAACTTAATGTATATATATTAAACCAAATGTACATTAGGTGTAGGAAAATGAAACTTAAAGTAAGATAGAGATAAGGTTATCATACGATTTAAGATTATGCATGATATATTAGATTCAGTGTATAGTATGATAGATTAACCGTACAACACATTTGACTTAAGATGAAGAGAAATAGTTAAACCTAAGAAAATCACATTGTACATTAATAGATAACATTTAGTAAGCTAAGGTTAGAATTAACAAAACATATGTAAGAAGTAAATGCAACATAATTATATGGTATATTAATAAATATTGTATAATATATTAGGATCAAAAGTAATAGTACTTAATTGATAAGTAGTAACCTTTTGAAAGTGGATAATTTGTTAGGCTATATGCTAGTAAGAGAAGGAACATACTGTATGATTAAGGAAACATACCATATATTATACACACATACACACATAAGGAAAAATAAAAATTTGAATTATCATACAATACATTAGTATTAACATATAGAACATTATCTAAAGAAAAATAAGAGAAGAAGAGATACGAAATATATGAGGTTTGGGATTGATGTTTGTGGAGACAACAAAAAACATAATATATCATTTTGGAATAAGATCAAACCTCTACTAGGGGTAAGCACTCGTAAAGGTTTCCAAGGGAGGTCAGTTTTGTTTGGGATTTAATTTAATCGAGATTTGAGACATCTCTATAAAAAGAATATAATACAAAGCATGGTAAGATGAAGATGAAGAAAAATTCATAGATTGAAACAAATTAGAACAATTCAAAGAAATATAAGGTTAAAGAATTTATTACGAGAAATTATTTGTAAAACTTGGGAGGAGTGGAAAAGCTAAAGAAATTTAAAATAATTATTATATAATTTTAAGAGATATACATGGGAGCTCTATGCCAAAGAAAAATAATCAACAAATTAATATATTAAGGATATGAATTAGACTCTTAGTATCATGATTAGTTGCTTCAAATATTAAAGAAATTACTATAGATTAGAGAGTGAATTGAATTTCTTATAAAGGATAATTAAATTTTGGCAATGTAAAATTATTTTGCTAAGAATGATGACAAAACTTAGTAAATTTGATTAGTTGTTAAGGTAATGTTGAAGGTTTATCAAATATCCAAAACTTTATGGTGGAATATATGGAAATTTTGGAAAATTAAATCTAGTGAATATGAAAGTAAAAGTGTTCTAGAGAAATAAATTCATAAATATAAAAGGAGTATACGAATATTAGAAAATTGGAAGAGGACAAATGAATTTATAAATATGAACATCTAAATAGTTTAATGATCCTAAAATAAATTTTGATTGATGAAATTTAATTTGATGAGAAGTTCTTTGAAATTACAAGAGAAATTGGGAGACTTAAAATAAAGATTTAAATTTTAGTGATTCTAATGAAATATCTAAGTGAAAGATTACCAAAAAATTTAAAATTTTTAGAGTGCCTATGATGAAAACTCTTTAGCAATATGTGTAGAATTTATAGTGAAATTTTAAAGGGTTTTAAGAACATAAGCTAAAATTTGAAATTTTAGTACTTAATCAAACCAATTAGAGAAAAGTTAATTTGAAGAGTCGATCCCTTTAATGAGATTTTGAAAAGATGATGATTCAAGGGCAAAGGAAAGTGAAATGTTAGAAGAGATAAATTCAAGGAATTAGTAAGGATATAAAATGTCAACGAGGGAGTGAAGTCCTTAAGATAATATGAAGTAATGGTGTGGTTAGGAGAAATTACCCTTAAAAGGGTTTTGAAGTAAGTCAATTTGTTTAATTTAGAGTGACTAGAGACTTCAAAAGTAATTTTGTTAAAATGTAAGAAAATATAGGGTAAGGAAGAAGTGTGGAATTAAAAGAGTTTTGGAGTTTACTACTTTGATGAAATTAAGAAGCATTGGAAGTATTTGAAGGAATTTGATTTAATTGAAGGTGGTTTTAAATGAAAGTAAAATGAATTTATTCAATGAGTGGATAGTAAAAACTTACTATAAAAAGTTGATTTAAGTTTTCCTCATTATTTTTAACATTCATGTCATACAAATTATTATACATAGATCTTGAATACATGTTAACATTTTTAGTGGGAAAATTGAAATTTGGCAACTCAAATTTTCATGAAAAGAAGGTAAAAATTTCAATAAGGAAATAGCATAGGATGAAACTTTTAGAAAGTAAATGAATCATGAAATAAGGAAAGAAATGCTAGGGGTGCAAGCTCAACAAGAGATGCCACTTATTAGAAACAATGAGGGACATGTGGAATGCTATCAAATTGATCATTTAGTGGAGCAATTTTTAACATTTGATCCATTTCATATAGAAGATTGGATCAAAAAAATAGAAATGCTTTTTTGTAAGATGCTTTGCAAGAAACACAATAAAAGTTTTCAGATGATGATGATTTTAGATAATGACTTTTTATGGCAAAGATAATAGAGACTTTCTTTGGTGAACACCTAGTTTTGGGTATATCATGAGAGGAATTTATTCAAATTTATCTATGGTAGCATTTTCCAACATTATCAAAAGGTAACAAAGAAAATCTACAAAATAGTGTTGAGGAATACAACTATGTTTGAATTATAATAGTTACTATTCAAGCTGGTTATATATAGTCTTGATCTCGTTATAAATAGAAATGATAAATTTTTCAAAAGAGCTTAAATGACTCCATTATGAATGTTATGTGGGTCCCTACCTATGAGGAATTAGTGGAGGTTTCCAAGCCTTCAAAATAAAGTCAAATTTTTATGGAGGTCAAGAAAGTAAGATGATAAGATAAGAAATAATCCCATCAAAGGGTGGTCCAAAATTTAAGAAGACTAAGATGATGAAAACAAGAGAGAAACCACATTGTATAAAGTTTGTAAAAATCAATGGGAGGAATGCTATAAGAAGAGAAAGACAAAGTGTTTTTCATGTTATGATCCTAGGCATTATGCTAGACAATCTTCATTAATCACAGGAAAATCCACTAATGAAAATAACTTTGTAAAGGAAATAAGACATATAGGGAATTATATAAAAGAATATATAAATATTTTATTTATCGTATTATTAGCCATTATGCTCAAAACTACCTAGGAATCTTAAAGGAAACAAAAAATAACAAAGTCCAATAGATTAAAGCTTTAATGTCTTCAAATAATTTTTTTTATATGATTGATTTTAACTATTTTTCAATAATTATGAGAATGATTAAAAGCTAACAATAATATAACTAATTATTAGATGATTTCCTCAATGCTTGCATGTACATAAACAAATTAAGTGTATGACTACATTCTAGGAAAACACAATAGAAGAATAGATGAGTGTTATAAGAAATTATAGAAAGATAGATGTATAAGTGTGGTGACTCTCACTCACTTTTCTAGGTTCAGATCCACATCATCTATTTCTTTTATGTTTTCTTTGGTTTTAAAAATATTTATTTGAAATTTAATATAATTTTAAAACCATTTTCATGCTCAAGGCTTAAAAATAATTTTAAAACCATAAAGGAAGAAATCCAAAATTATTAAAATAAAAAATCAAAGAATAGGTATAGATGGTGTCAATTCTTCGTAAAACCATTAATTCAAACAATTATATCAAGATACTAATCTTGTCCACTCTAAAACAAGCATATATGGTGTCACATTCTAACTAACTTAAAATTCGAATAACTTTATGGAACATACGAACAATATCAAAATGTCATGTAAAATACAAAACATGCAACAAATCTAGAGAAATCAATCCCAAAATCAAGTAAAGGTGACAAAAAATAATAAAAAATACAATATAATGACTCAAATAAAATAATAATATAGAAAACAATATACATGGACTCAAGATCCATATAGAACATAAGATGAAAATTATATGAAGAAAACATTTGTGAACTGAGTATAATAACAAACCTCACATGCAAAGCATCTCTTATAAGGATCACAATTAAAACATACTCTCGATTTAAGGTCCCAAGCTATGCTTTATAAACCTATAACTCTATGCATATCTATATTATGACCTATAATCTTAAGTAATTACTAAGTATGATATGCTTAGTAAGCAAACTATTAGGTACAACCAATATAATAATATAGAAGTGTAGTAATGGAGTTGATAATAAGAATAGAGAGATAAATAAATAAATACATGAAAATCTAACAAGATATGAAAGTGTTGAAATATTGTATATAAGTGTATGCATCATAATCATATATACATATTGTCATCTCATAATAATATTATTGTATAGTACTTGTATCATAAAATAACTTTTATTTACTTTCTTTTCTTTAATCACTTTCATATTCAAATTTATTTTATTTTTCTTTAGTTATTTAGTATTTCTTACTTTAGCATCCTAACCTTTTCATATGGCCATTATCTTTACTCGTTATGACCCTATATCATATCATCATTTATTACAAAATCACCACTCACATTGTCCAACATCTTGTGCTCATGATCACGTGGTCTCTATCATCTTATGGCCCATAATTTAAGTACCAATAATAATATGGGCTTTTGACTTTTCATCACGTATAGCAAAATTACTGCTCACATTGCTCAACATCTCGTTCTCATAATGGTGGGGTGTTAGTTGTGCCATAGACCACAATCTAGATACTTACAATAATAAGATTGAGTATTTTTCATATTGAGCTGCCATGAGAAAGGGTCATAGAAAGAATCTCATCACATTCTTATTTTATCTTTCTCGTGATCTTAAAGATTAACAAGTTGTTTAGGTTATCTTTTTTCTTTCTTTTCTTTTTCACTTTATGCATTTCTTTTTTATCTTATGTTTTGATTATTATTATTATAATATATATATATATATATATATATATATATATATATATATATATATATATATATATATATATATATATATATATATATTATGTTACCTTATAGATTTGAATAGATATAGATGAATTTATTCCATGCAATATATTCACATCATACCATATCATATTCCACAATAATACTTAAAGATAATTTAACAATTTAAACCACTTATATCATAATTATTTAGCTTTTTGGTTGATGACTTGAGGTTGTCACTCTATTACCTTTCTTTTTTATATATTTTCTCATAATTTCTTTCACAATTCAGCTAATATTTTTTTGATTATTTATATTTCATTTATAAATATTTCAAAATTCTCTAACTTTGCTTTAAACTTTCTCTTCTTTCATCATTTCTCTAAACTACATATGCTTACATAATAAAATTCTCAATCATAGCTAAAAAAAGTCTCTAAATTCTTTTAATATTCTTCTATAATTAATTATTCACACCTTTCCATTATATAGTCCAATCTCTCCCATAATACCACATGATGTACATAATCATTTAGGATGATTCCAATTTGGATGAACTGATCACCTAATCATCAAGCTAATCATATAGTTTGATGATTCCATCATGTAATCTAATATTTAAAAGGAATCGTATACTTGTCTAATTGAATTTTTCATCACTTGGTGAGTATAAGCTTGTCATATTATCCAATAATTACTATTGTACCATTTGATTTCCTCAAAAAACCTAGGTCTAGTAGTGCATAATTAAATCATATAATACATTTAGGATGATCATACCATCAATTCCTCATAAGAAAGGTTTAGTCAAAAATTTTGTACTTAATAGATCATCTGAATGTAGTCATCATATGGTATGTTTGGGCTTATCATATATTATAATCAGGACTTACGTATAATTTGGAAAATGACAAGTTCCACAATAACTCAAACAAATACTACCAATACTCAGTCATTCAAAAACCATCAGTCTAGTGGCTCAAAAAATAATTTAATAGCATCCCAAGCAAAGAAAATCTCAAATAAAAGCTTACCTTATGCAACTCTTTTAGCAAGAATGAGATTTAAGCTCCTTTCATCAAATTCTCTCTTTCATAGCTCAAACTCTTGCTACAGTAGATATCCAAACCAAAACTTAAAATTCATTTTTCTTACTCTTCTCAATCTTTCATTCCCTTTTAAATTCCTTCTCATATAGCATGTAGCCAAACCTAAATTTAGGAGAAAAGGGCTAAAGCTTATCCTTTGTAATAAATAAATGATTAAAATAATGTAATATTTTTCTTTTTTTACAATATTAATAAAAAATTCAAACAAATTCTACTTGCGAATTCCTTGCATCACGTGATGACCCTTCTTACCATATCATAATTAGAATTTATTTTCTAATTCGTAATCAATTAGAACTCTTATTTTTCACTAATTATAGTTTTCAATTAGATAGAACATCTCTTATACTTTATCTAGTTTTCATATATATATATATATAGACAATAATTCAATATATATCAAACATATAATTTTACATAATTTATATATCATAACAAAAAATATCACATCTATCTGTACAATTTCATATCCACATCTACACAATTTTGCAACAATTCATTATATTATTATATCTATATTACTTGTACACAATACAACAAAAGATATAATCATACACTTTACAAAGTTATTTAGTACAAGGCCTTTAGAAATGCAAGTTCTTTCCTTTAGAAGCATTCATACTTGTGTTATGATTCAAGTATACTAAAAAAGTTAGTGCAAAGGAATAGGGTAAGCCAACTATCACAAGGTTAGTACACTATATCTAATAATAAATATATGCAAAACAACAAATATTGGGTCATGTCACATGTAGGGTCTAAATCACATAAACCAAATCAAAGAATAAACTATCAAGGGCTTATTTAATTTAAAACATAACATGAAATATAATGTGCTATAAAAGAATATGCCATAGTTATAAAAAAAATACATACACATGCAATTGCTTATTTGTTTTTATTCTTTTTCTTCATGTGGCCTTAGTTATTAATATTTATTTCTACTTAACTAAATAAATCTTACAATAGTCATACTACTATTCTTACTCTCTCTTAGAGTAGTCAGTCAGTAGCCTCTTTTTAATTATCTTAATTATAATAGAAATCTTAATTATTAGTTGTTCATTTCATATATTCATGCATAAGATTGCTCAGTCTTTATATTTTAATTAGTATTATCTAGTACTCATTTTTTTATGACAAATTTTGATCAAGTGACACATTGGCATCAGCCACCATCATAATGGCACATTTCCACCATATGATATGCTAGCCACTAGTCACTATCACAATGATATATCTCGATCATGTGACTCACTAGCTACTAGCTACTATCATAATGACATATCTTAATCTTATGTAATACTAGATGCTTGCCACTATCATAGTGGCACATCTTAATCATGTAGTATACTGGCCATTAGCCAAAAAAGAAATAACATATCTATCTTATGCGACACTAGTCATTAAATTTCATATGCACATGTTTTAGACTTTCTTAATATATAATTAGATGTATGTAATTTGAAGCAGTAGATAGATTATCATGTTTATATATTTACAACTTTCTAATTAAATCCACAAAGTAATATATCAGCTCATAAAAAATTATACAATGTGATTCATCTAATTGCATGTTCAAGCTTCCAAAGTTACTAATTCTAAGATAATTAATAAATGTAATAAAATAACAATACATCAAATATCATATGATCTATGCATGACTCTTACATAACATCATATTTATACCAATTAGCATTATATTAAACATATACATATAAATCATGTTAAAATGTTTATCTCAAGATTTCCTTATTTTTTGTTCCCCATTCATGTTACTTATTAAACAATTTTCTTGCTTCTCTAGTTCAACTAATCAAACAACAACTTTAGCATAAATTAGAAAATTTTGCACAATTATAATTTTATCAATGGCATACTCAATGTTGCACAAACTCATTTTCCATTTTGTAAAAATTTCTTATATTTTCTCTTTCTTTCTTTCCTCTTTTACTCTCTCCCAACACTTTCTCTCTCCTTAGGTTTGCCTTTTCTTAAAGCCCTAAACTCACTTTTCAAAAATGTCTCTCTCCAATCAATTTGGAGTGTTTAAGAATAATAAATCCTTACCAATTAGTGAAAACTGAGAGCTTATATCATAATAATTTCCATTCAAATTTGGGAACTCATAGATCTCTTACCAACATCATCATTGGCCTCACCTTTGCTTCCTTCTCACTCCACATGATAATATTGTTGGAAACTATAGCCAAAGCCCTTGCCACTAATGAGAAAAAATCTCAAAGTTCAACTAGCTCCACACGTATGAATCTTGAACATTCTTAGGACAAGTAAGGATAAGGATTAGAAAGGGTTAAAACATGATGTCCCATAATTAGGAATTCTTTATTATTTTAAATAATCTAAAATTAAATTATTAATTATTAAATTACATAATCACCTCTTTTTACTTCAAAATTTCACAATAATTTCAAATAAACTCTAATTAAGATAAAATAAATATTATTGGACTCTTATTGATGAGCTCTATCTAATTTTATATTTATTTTTATATTTTGAAATACTTTATTTTTAGCTATTTTGTATATTTTTTGAGATAACTTAATTATTTAAATAAAATAAATTATTTTAAAATATCACTTCATACTTGACCTAGAAATTACATCTCACTTGGACAAGGCGTCATGCTTTTTGAGGTACGTTTATAATGTTTTGTTCTAAATATACACAATTCACAAGCATTAATAAATTCATTATTATAAACATATTTCATTATTAAATAATATAAGCTTTCTCAAATAACATAACAACATGTCATCTTAAACGTAAACATGAGAACTATTACAATAGCTAATAGATGAAGTAAAATAGCTAAATAGAAAGAATTACATGAGCTGCTCTCATATCTCTCAAGTAGTCCCATATTATGTCCCCTCTTAACCTGAAATTGTTAGGCAATAAAAATGCTAAGCTAATTATCACTAGCTCATTGGTAAAATCATGCATATTTAAGCAAAACAAACAATGTTTTGCATCATACTTGCATGCTAGGTCAATATCATATAATGAAAAAGTAAACGTGTAATAAGCATAAAACAAAATTCTTTATATTATTTAAACTACTAAGTCTTCTATTAATAAAAAATTTTCTTTAATTATTCTATTTATCTTTATCATTATCTCTTTGTTTTTCTTTTAGTTGGGTAGGACCTTTCATTATAGTTTGGGATTATTATTCCAAAACACATTATTTTGAGTAAAACATATCATTTTGGAATGATAGTTGTTACTTTGGATAATAATCTATGTTCTCACGTTTAAAATAATGTATACCTTCTACCCATTTTTGTTTTTACTCTTTTTTTTCTTTTTTTTTCTTTTTTTCTTTTCAATTAACTTCATTGAGAACCAATTTTTCATCTTCTTCCTTAGTGAGCATCAGCACAAAATTTGTATTTCTATAACATGTGGTAAATTAACATTTTCAATAATGTAATAATAATTACATAATAAAATGCAAATATGTAATTTTAATACTAAATAAGTCATGAAAATCATTTTAACAGTAGCATAGATAAAAAAATTCTCAATTTCAATTATTTCAAATCATTTTCTATGAAGTTGCTACATATTATATAGCATTATATCAAGTAGATCACAAATATATGAGCTTACCTACCTTAATTCTCAATTATAGTGGACTAGCCTTGGTAAAAATCCCAAAATTTGTGCTCTACACTTTTCCTTTTTTTCTTCTTTAGTACTACCATACCCACTATAGTAATTTTCTTAATTCCTCTTAATTCTTACTCAACTCACAAATTTTATTTAGTAGTTTGATAACACCTATTTTGTCTCTCCTCTTCTCTCTAAGCTTCTAACCAAGGTCCAAATAACTCAATTGTTTTTCTAAAATCTCCTCACCTACTACGAGCTTACCATTTTATACAATTATTGCACCATTCCCCCTCCCTAACACTTCACATCTCTCCAAATGGATGCAACCCTTGGAGTGGAAAACTCCTTGCCTCCCTTCCTCTTGGAACCTAATAGTTTCCCATCCAATCAATACTTTATTATTAAGGTTATATCGTGTGCATGCATTAGGTTAGGAAGTTATGAGTTTAGGATAAATTAAAATTAATAACAACTTAACCTAAGAATAACCCTATGTTTATCACATTTTTTATCAGTTTGTCTCCCAAAAATTTACCAACTAGTTTTGCTTAAAAATTTTTAAAAAGCTTTATATATCAACTAAATTTTACAAATTTTAGTGACATTTCATATTTTTAATGATTTTTTAAAATTTAAATAATAAAATTTGATTATTTAATATTTTTTTATAAATCCTTTTAGACTTTTAACTCCATGGTCATCGCCCCACCTTTTTGTGCAAAGAAAATTCTATTAAACTTCTTTTGTTAGCCTCTAGTTCATGTTAGTTTTGTAATTATTTGAGTCAATTTAATATTTTTATTAACTATTGATACTTTTAAAAACTAGTAAAAAATATTCTTATTAATCTTTAATTTTTATTTTAATTCTCACAAAATTAAAATTTTCACCAATTTGGTGTTATTAGATTTTATATAATTTGTATATTCAAAATTTCATGTCACGACTCTCCTTTGTGATGTTATATCTTATTTAGTGATATAAGATCTTTCTAAAAATTTTAAAACTAATACCAAAACAATTTTGAAAATTTTCTAAAATTAAAAATTACCAATAAAATACATTTTATTTTTATTATTTGGAATGTTACAAATTATCCTTATTTATGTCCTTGAAATTCAAAATATAGAAGGATACCACTTTTATTTTATCCTTGAGCTTCTATGTGGCCTCCTCCAACTCCATTTGATTAATCCATAGTAATTGTAATGTTGGAATTTCCTTGTTGCTCATCCTCTTAGTTCTTTCATCAAAATCTTCACTAGTTTTTTTTTGTATGTTAGGTTTGGTTGTAGCTCTAATATACTTGAGTCAAATGTAGCACATGCACTGGATCCTCCATATATTTCTCCCTTGCCCAATGAATTCCTGACAAGTTCATTAATAATACCACTTTGTATTGCACTTCATCTATTCTTTCAATAATCTGGAATGAACTAATATACATTTGTTTAAGCTTTCCTCATCAAAATCTATAAATCTTTTTATAAGACTTTAATAAACATTTTATCACCTTCTTGAAATTTAATCTTTTTATTGCTTAATACCTTTTACTTCTCTTAAAAATCCTATTGCTTTAATATCTTTTCTTTGATTATTCTTAATTTTAGTTTTTGAGATAAGTTTTAACCCAATTAGCATTATTACATTTCTTTTATACTAATAAATTAGTTTTTTGCACTTCTATGTATATAGTGCCTCCAATGGTGCTATATGAATACTTAATTGATAACTATTACTATATGCAAATTTAATTACAAGAAGATGTAAATCTCAACACTATTTAAAATCCAATACACACATGCCTATTATATCTTCTAATGTCTTCATTATAGTTTCATTCTACCTATATATTTATGAATGAGAAATCATGCTAAATCTCAATCGAGTTCTAAATGTTTATATTTTCTAACAAGAAATGATATAAATTTAGAATCTTTCTTAAAAAATATTGAGTTGGCACTCCATGTAATATCATTATCTGGTTGATGAAGAGCTGTGCCAATTTCTTCATTATATAATGGTTTTAATTTGTAAGAAATGTACCATTTTTGTTAGTTTATATACTATTACCCATATGGCATCATTTCCTTGGTTCATTCTAGGCAGTCTAATTAATATGTTGATAAATCAAACACTTGCTCACAAATTCTTGTATATATCCTTTCAACCAATGCACCAAACTTTTTAATGCATATACTAATAAATCTTTGTTACACCAAGTTGTACCATGTATCTTGTCACCTATGCTTATGTACTAATATCTATCCTATGTAATATATTCTTATAATATACAAATCCATCTCCTGATTAAGATAAAAATGTCTTTTATTCCTTATAAAAGTTTGATTCTTATCTTTTGAACTTTTTCTTTATTATAAAATTCTTTTAAATGTTTTAGCAATTTTTCCAAAATCATAATTTCTATTAGTAGCTAATATTGTCTTGAGTTATAGCTATTTCATCTTAATCAATAATTTTATCTCTAATGTAATGTTGTTGTTCTTCAAACTTTCCCTTCATTTTAGAGCATCTACCATCTCATTGGCCATTTTTGGATATATATGATTTCTAAATCATAGTTCTTTTTATTAATTTCAGCCAAAGTTGTTGTCTCAGTTTAATTTCTTTATATGTGGAGATATATTTTAAGTTCTAATGATCTATAAATATGAGTTTTCACTTCTAACAAATATTGTCTTCAAATCATTAAGACAAATATAATAGCTACTAGTTCTAAATCATGCATAGGATAATTGTTATCATGAGATCCAAGCTATTTTGAAGTATAAGCTATGATCTTTCTACCCCCTTAGTCCCTATAATAATGGATATGTATATACTTGTAATTCTTCATCTATTATTGGTGTGGCTAATGCTATTACAATTGTTAATTTTTTTTCTTTAAGGTCTAGAAACTATTCTTCTCACACTTTTGATCTCAATTGAATAGAATTGACTTTGTGTTTATCTTGTTAAGGGTACAACAATTTGAGAGAACCCTTTAACAAACTTCTAATAATATCCAACTATTTGCAATAAACTTTGAATTTTATTGACATTAGTAGGTCTTGGCCAATCTATTATCACACTCACCTTTTGAGTATCTATTGTTATAACTATGACACTAATGACGTGTCCTATTAATGAGATCCTTTTTAGTTGAAAACTATATTTATAAAACTTATCATATAGTTATTGTTTCTTCAACTTTTGTAATACCATCTCTAAGTGTTCGGTATCTTCATATTCACTCCTTGAGTAGATTAATAATCATTAATTAATATTATTTCAAAATTATCAAATCATCGCCTCAACACCTTATTCATGAGATCAATAAATGTAGTTAGTTCATTCATCAAAACAAAGCTTTGTGTAAATGACAAGATGCATCTTGAGTAGAAGGGCATTTGGTTGGCATCTTGAGCTCATAGCTACCCCATGATAATTGACAAGATGCATCTTTTACGAAATTCATGATTGACCACAAGTTACAGACAGAAGAGATCTTGTGAAATAAACACAAACTAAGAAAAATCTAGTTACAAGCTTATTACTAAATTAAGACAGTAACACGGTTGATAAATGGAAGTAAATAATTGCCATTAACATATATAATTATTATTTAATATTCATAATCAAATTTTATTATCCACACTTTGTATATTATATATAACTATTTAAGTCCATTTAGTAATTCATCACTTCAAAATTTTCTATAATTGTACATTCTAGACAACTTATGTAGAATCAATGGAGAAACTTTTGCAACTTATTTAACATGTGTGTGTGTGTACGTGTATGTGCGTGTGTGTATGTGTGTTATAACCACCACAACTTTAAATATTTCATTCATATGTGAAAGCCAGTGGAAACATTAGGTTGCAAAATTAAATTTCTGCACTCTTACAAAACTAGTACTTACATGTATGTTCCTATTTTTAAAAAATTCATAATTAATTATTTATTTATCTAAAAATTACAAACTTACCAACATTGGATTCATCTCAAAAAACTCTTCCAAAATATATACTTAAAACACACTTTCTATGATTCTATCAATATTTAATATTTTAATAAATAAATATCATGTTTTAAGAAATTGATTTATCACATCAAAATATATCCATTCATAACTTCATTAGTTGAATTATAAGTTTTATCATATCTTAAACTTTACAAAAATATGAGTTGTTTTAAAAAATTGAGTTAACTAATATAGGCTCACCAGAAAATATAATCTCAATACAAAATATTACAAAGTTAAGTAAGTTGGGTCCATAATATTCATTTGATTTAAACAAAGAATATTCATTGTAAATGTATAAAAATTAAGCATATGCACCCATCATGTAATGCATTTAAATATTTAAAAATATTTCTTCTTTATGCTAAACTTGTTTCCCTTGGTCATTGGATCTTTTTACTTTATAGAATTCATTTTAATAATTAATCTTGAGATTTTATCACATGAACCAGATTAAATAAGTCAATTCTCTTAACCCAATTGAATCACTTATGGGTTCTACCTATTCTAAGACCACACCTTATGAGTTTACTTGACTAAGTTAGTTTTATCATCTCTATGTGTATTATTATGGGCTTTATCTAAGGCTCTACCCAATATAAGATGATACTCTATGAGTTTACTTGAATTTAAACTATTTCTTTTAGATTATTTAACCCAAACTTTTTTTAAAAATATGTTTTGAATCATAATTCATTTTTCTGACACCAAATTCTTGCATGTATAATTTTATTTTATTTTTTTAATTTTTTCACAAAACTAGGCCAATATATATGCCCAATTTTTTATATGGAAACTTACAATATTAAAGAATCATACATGAACCATTTATATAAGAAACCATAAACTTTTAATAGCATGATGAATACCAAGCAATGAATATATAATCAATTTATAGAGAATATCATGTGATATTATTTGTGAACCCTATAACTTTATGTGGTTATTTTAAGATAACAAAAGCATATACTTATGTTTACTGATCTGTGTTGTGAGAATGTAATGAATAGGGTTAGTAAGAAATTCATGATGGACAAGGAAGTTAGTTGGCTCAACTTTCAAAAGGCTATAACAATGTGAACATGACTTTTGATAGGATGGCATACATGTAGACACATTATTAACTATTTTATTCTTTTAGAATATTAAAAGCTACATTAAGAATCATGTAGCACTTAGGTTCATTCATACCTTATACTTTCACACATCTTAGAGATATTACGCATGCATGCTTTCTTGGTTTATATCTATTTCATGAGTTTGCATTAGTTAACAAGTAAATTTAATTTGCACATTAACTAAAATGCATTAAAAGTACCATAGTTTATGTTTTAATCTAGTTTAAATTGAAATGAAAATAAAATAAGTGTTGAAATGTAGAAAGCATGCTAATCTTACAATATGATAACATTATCATACAATCTAAGTGGTTCATTTAACATATCGATTTGATGATCAAAGATGCATTCTAAATCTTAAAAAGTAGTGTTAAGTTGATCATATGTTATGATATTTTACAACATATAACAAGACTTGGCTTTAGAGATATTGATAATGAGCAAGAATTCTAACAAAAATGTTTGTGTAGTATGATGCTAAGGTATCATACTTGTTTAACCCATGTGAGAGCTAAATAATCAAGTAAATAGGTTCACTAAGAAACTTGATACAATATGATGCATGGGTATCATACAATATGATCCTAACCCAATAAAGTGTTTGGGAATTCAAACGTTAGTAAGAGAAGCTTTGATGTTCATACAATACAATATTTTTTATTATACAAGTATGATTCTACTCCAATAGAGAGTTTGATAAATCTAACATGGATAAGAAAAGAACCAGACATTTATACAACATGATATTACTCATCAGTACAAGTATGATTCTATCTAACAAAAAAAATTAAGTATTGAGCTAACTAAATAATGAATATGTAACATTCCAAAGTGGTGGTATTTATTTTTTGGGTTTTGAATTTATTAAGTGCTTAAACTAAAAAAAATTAGGATCTTAGGATTGATTATAAATCTTAAGTAGAGAAAGTTTAAAATATTTGAAATGAAAATAAAATTTGATTTTTATATTTGTAATCATTTTAAATTTTGGATAACTTTGAAAACTTTAAATTATTTTATTATTTTTATGAAAAATCTTACATCTCTAGAAAAGGAGTACAAGTCCTAAAGAGGAGGTGAATGTCAAATTTAGACTTTCAAATTATTAAAAATTATAAGATGTAAATTTCATAAAGTTTAGTTTTGAATAAATCTTATAAGAGAAAGTAAACGATATAAAAAGAATATCATTACAAGAACATTTAAAGAAAAAAATTATTAAAATGATCAAATGATGTCAAATAATTTTAGAACATTATAAAAAATAACACATTTTATTTGGACTCTAATGATGTCATTTTTTTAAAAATTTGACATATTTAGAAGATTGTATTTTTAAGAAAAGTTATTATTTAATTTTTTTAGAATAAAACTTATCAAAAATATTAAATAATATAAAAAAATTATTAAAAATTTTCATAGATGATAAAGTTTCATGAGTAATTTATTTAAAATTTATTAAAAAAATTTAAAGTCATTTGAATCAATAGATTTAAGAGAAAAAATTAGTCTAAAGTCTTAATTAAATAATTATGAAACAACCATTATGAGTTATGGAACTATCTAGAAATTTTAAAGAAACATTGAGCATGAGGTGAGCTCCACTCCATTAAAGTTTAGTATGTCAAGGGAAACTATAGGTAGGCATAGAAATAGATAGGAATATATATAGTCCACAATTAAAAATATAAAATTAGTATTTGGTTATGGAAGGAAGTTTTTTTTTTTGCATTACATTAAAGAATTGAAGAGAGATTTGTTTGCTTAAGTTTTCATGAAAACCCAAATTTAGTGTTTTTTATATTTAGGCATTTTATCTAGTGGAACAAAGGTGGGAAGAAAGCTTTGAGCTTAGTGAAGTTTTTAGGAGACTTTTTCTCATAATAATTCAACTATAAATGTGACCACAATATCAAATTCGAGGTAGATGACTATGACCTATGATGCATTTTCTTGATGTTTGATACTTATAAAGTAGAAGCCTTAAGAGCTAGATTTGATGAATCTATAAAATTTATATTTTATTAATATTCAATATAATATTATTAAAATATATTTTTTTTATTCTATACGGTGAATCCAAAGTTTTATTACTCATATTAAATATTTACTTATCTTTTTATTATGATGATATTTTTTAATGTACAAATTTTATTATTATCTATCAATTAACATATGAGATATATTTTTTATAAAATTTAAAATTGATTAAAAATATAAAAAGTAATCCTCAAGTGTTAACAAAGAGGAATTTATAATTCTAAAAATGATTGAAAATGAGTTAGAATTATCAATATGGAGGAAGGATTGGGTCCACAAGGATATGATAAGAAACTTATGAAAGGTGTAATAAGAAGTAAGAAGGGTGCCATAAGAGTTACATATTACATACTTCATATGTGTACAATATTAACATCATAATTGTGTGAAGTTAATTTAATTAATTTAATCTTGTTTTACATGATGATCATATTCATATGATGTTAGATCTTTAGTGTATGATGCCATTACATCATAGGTTTTATTTAAGTTATTCTTAAGTTTTGTGAGAAAAATGATAGATATAAGTATGACATATTATTTCATATTATATAGTGCTAAGTTTTGTTGAGCACAAGGAACATAGCCTAAACACATACATAACTCATAACTAATTATACTATGTATGACTAAGAAATGCTTAATCAACCTAGACTTAACAAAAGGTCATATCAATATGTTTAAAGCATCATAGCTATACAAATATGTAGTCTTACATATATATAACTTGTGATAGAAAGTATAAATAAAGAAATATATAAATATATTAAGGAGCATCATATTATATGATATGTATATAGATTTAATTGAATGCTTCTGTGTCAACATGATTTTAATGCTCATTAGTTTAACTTTAAATCAAAGATTCATTTAAATAAGTAGACATCAAATTTTCACTACTAATTAGCATTTGTTCACTAATTTAATTTATGTGAAAGAAGATTAGCATTAAATCATTCATAAACAAGATGAATGCATGCCATCATTCTATATAGTAATAAGTGAAAGGTTTCAAATTTCTAACCAAAATGAAATATAAAATATAAGCTTTGGATGAAAAATAATCCCACCAAGAGTTGACTATTCTTTTGCTCTAAGATTTGAAATTTGAGTCATTATACTTGAGCAATAACTACCGACAATCTTGATTGCTCTTCTTCTATGGATTGCACTTGTTGTTCACTTCTTTAAACATCTATTCACTCATCGCAATAACTTAAACACAAGATTAGTAAGCAAAAGTACTCGATTTTGTTATCATCAAATATCATAAGGCATAGGATCAACAATGACATCTTTTAATTTATTTATTTCTTATGATGATATTGACCAAACATGTAACATGACCCAAACTTGTATTAACTTACATGTATAAGTAGCTTGTCTTTTGAGCTTATGTTTATGGCTTAGCCCTTCTTTAGTGACAATAACTACAAGTAAAAATGATGCATTATGTGAGAATTTAAGATAGCATTGAGAGGACATGGTTATTAACCTACTTAGTGATTATTTTTATTTTGACTTAGTAATTATGTATTATGATTATTTTAGAATTATATAATGCTATTGTGATAGTAAAGACATGAGCCTTATTCTAGCATTTTTATAATTATTTATGCTACTATAATTATTGTATGAAGCTAGTTTTAAAATATAATATAATAGATTTTATGTAGATTTGTTTTGATTTTACTATTTGATCATATGATTAGATGATATAAAGATGAGAAAAAATAGTTTAAGAATTTTGGCAACGTCATTTATGAGTGACACAATCCTTTATAAGAATGAGAGGAGAATAGGTCAAACAATTTGATGCACTAGATGACTGAGTTATTTAGTAGCTTCGTATAGTACAGTCTCTATTATCATACAACATGAACAAAATAATAAATCATGAAATGTTTAATAACCTCAAAAACAAAAAATTATTCATTAAGTAACCCTTGAGTTTGCCTTAAGAAACTTATTAGGCATTGTTATATTATAAATTTGACTTAAAATCACTTGAGAAAGATTAATGTCATTTTCATACATTGCCTAAGGTTTTGTGCTTCAATCAAGTCATTCACTATTCATCCTTAATATTGAGCATTACAATAATGTTAAAGCAACTTCAAAGCTAATTTCAAGTCTTCCATTCTTCTACAATTCACTTGTTTGTTAAAAATATTTCATAGCTTGTGTCACAAAATAAGTGGTTAAAGTTTTAGATTTCTTGTAATGATTTTATTGTTAATGTGTCTATATTTATTTTTAGCCATTCTTGTAATTTAGTCATTTAAGTGTTGATTATTTGTGGCTCCTTCAGACCCTCATTGGTCCCTTTATGGATTAACCTTTGTAAGACTTTTCACTTTTTTATCATCTAACAAAAAATGATTAACAACATTTATAATGGAGTAAGTTTAATCATTGAACTTGAGATAAACATATATTTAAATTTGGATAAAACTATTTAAGAATCTTATTATATTTATATTATAATATCTGCTTCAAATCTTTACTTCACATAAAAACTTCAAAAATAACTAAGAGTTTTCTCCAAAATATACAATTCATCTCCACTTATGGCTTAAACATTCTTATACTATTAACATAATGAATCTCAACCAAAAGCTTAACTTTTATATAAAAGGCAAAAATCACAATACATCAAGTAATATATCATGTGCATATTAAATTGCTTAATTTTTTTCTTACCTATTTAAGAGTAAAGTTTTACATAGAAGGGACATTAGTCAAAACATCATTAACTTCAAACAAATGCATCAATAATACATAGATCACACCTTTATTTTCTTATTGTAGTGATCATGCCTTAGAATCTTGCATACATAACTCCTCACAAAGCTTACCAACCTAAAGTCTTTTCTCTTCTTTTATTGCCACAAAGAGACATGACACTCTTTTTCTTCTCTCCTTCAACTTATTCTCAACTTTTTTTCAATTTAGCTAAAGAGAAATTTCCCACCAAATCCTTCTTCAAACAACCATGTGAAGCCCCTGTTTATAATATCTCTTGGCCTTCAATAAAGTTTTGACCACTAATCATCTTCTTATGAGTAGTAGTTTCCCCTTGCTTGACTCCTCTCATCATTCTCTAGCTAGGCCGTAGTCATTTTACCATTTCACATTCATCATGCCTATTAGGTTTAGAAATTAGAAATTATGAATATCTTAAAAAAATTAAATGTTTAATCAAAGTTTTATAAACTTTGATACTTTTTAAATTATTCTATCCAAATAGCTTATCAATCAATTTTAAAATAATCTACTTCGAATAGTCTAATCCCATAACTTTTCATAATGTTTCAATGACAAATGGTAATTTTAACAATTGATTATTGAAACTAATCATAAAAATATTAAAATAATATATTTTATAAATTTTTTCTCTTATTATATGATTAAGGCACATCCAATTTTCATAAAATTGGTAGTATATTTCAATATTTGAATTTCCATTTCCTCCTTTTAAAACTTGAGACCCATCTTTTATGAATATCATAAATTTTCTAATTTAAATAAATCATCAAAATTGATAGTATATAATAAATTTTCAAATTGATAAATTTGTATACTTATGAGAATGTTTATAATTTTTTATCCCTTTTTTATAAAGCTCAATTATCATGTGATCATTAAAATTTGTCAAATTATATGACATCTATATTAAATTTTAAAATAATTGTTTAAATAATTTATCATATATTTTTGGGATGTTACTTGAGCAATACTAGGAAATACAAGTAGTTTATCTGAAGGAAAGCTTTAATTCTAATAATATATTAAAAAGCAAAGGAGAGGATTTTTTACCAAATTCTAAAATTTGCTTTTTGGTTTATTAGGAAAATGATGTAGAATAAGTTATAACAATGGGATGGTTGCAAAAAATTTCAACACCAAATTTGATTTAGAACTAATTTGGGGACTACTTAGAACCTAAATACATGATAAAGAGGCCTCCAAGGCATGATTAATTATTTCAGATCAACTAAAAGATTAGTATATGACTTAATAGATTAATTATAACATGTGATATAATTTTTAAAAATCATCTCAACAATTCAAATTTATTTATATCTCTATTTTTTGTGAGATAAAACATGGATATCTCAAATTTAAAAAATCAAGATTTCAAATTTATGAAATCAAGTTTTAAGAAATAATTAATCTAATAAATATTAGTGTCAATGATGGTCACTTTTTTACTTAAAATGCTTCTAAAATTTTTGTTATATTTTGTCATTTTCTTAAGAAATGAGGTATTTGGACCCAAGTTTTACTAGAACCATTAATGATTGATTCCAATAACTGTCCTCTGGTGGCACCTCAAAGGCATAGTCAACATTCTTAGTCAATTATTCCTAAAAACTAGTTTTGTTTTTTTTATTTCTTGAGAGATATTGTTATCCTTGTTGAAGATAAAAGGTTTTCGTAGTTTTTTAAGGAACTTTAGCTTTTTTTATCTCCAAATGAAATTCTTATTTGTTTCATAATTCAAGTCATCTACTTCAAATTTATAGCATAATTGTAAAAGTTTAATGAATTTCAATGTAATTTATGTTTTCGTAAAAATGAAAGGAGCACTAATAAAAGGTTATAATTTTAAATTGTCCTATTTCTTGTGGAGATTTATATGAGATTAGATATGAACTTGTCGGCCTTAAATAAAGGCATCATAAATGATTAAAAAAATAGTTTAAGGTTTAAAATCTTATATTAGTAAATTAAGACTTTACAAGAGGAGAAAATTTTCCTATATTATGAATCAAAACCTAATAATGAAAAGCAATTTAAATTTAGTGAAAATTTTATTTTATAATAAAAGAATCAATCAAGTTTTAAACATTATTTATAACAAGTTAAATGTTTGTATTTCTTAAAAATTTATTAAAATTATCACTTATTGAGAAAATTAAATCTCCATAATTAAAATAATCCATTAGATTTAAAGTTAGCTTAGAGTGTTCTATCACGTGAATTAGGTAAAAGTTTCAAATTGAAGCCAAGTTGGCTCATTTATAAAAGAAGCCATAAAAGCTAATTAGTCAAACATAAGTATATCATTATAGGTTGAGTGTGAGATGTATAAACATCATTAAAATTGAAAAGTACACTTTGTTAGTCTTTAAAGATTGAATGTAAGATAATTTCAATAAAAAGATATGAGTACAATGCAAACATAGGACTTTTACTTTATTGAGTAAGAGGATTAGTTGTTTTACTAATAAAAAAGGTTAACTTGAGTTTGTCTTTTTGGGATTACAATGCACAAGAGTTAGCCTATGAAGGGAGAAAGTTTTAGATTGAATGTGGGATACAAAAACTTTAAAGACAATGTTTCTTAAGGACTAGAGAGCTATGGCATCCTTAGCTCTATTGCAAGTTAATTTGTCTTAATTGCATAATAAACAAATGCTTTGCAATTTTTAGAATAATATTCTTAAGAATTGATTTTATAAAAATAAAATAAAATATGCCAACTTATTTGATAAAAATAAAAGCAGAAGGAAGCAAAATATTGAACAAAAGTGAGCAAGTTCATTTCTTCAGAGCATTCCAACTTAGCTGCCCGGCACTGTTATTGGCAAACCCTAATTGAGATTGAATGTATTTTTAAGTAATTTAATGCCATTAAGTATCATTTGAAAATGATTGATTAAATGAAGTAACAATTTTTTTTTTATCTAAAATTAAATATGTTTATGATGAAAAGCATGATTTAAAAAATTATCCATCCCAAGAAGTCTCGGGAAGGAGTGATGAGAAATCTAAAAAATAAAAAATAAAAAATAATTTAGCTATGCCATTATTGGAGAAACGGGAGGAATGTGAGCGAGCGGGTGACAGGCTCCTGGAGAGGCGGTTGCGGTCTCCTGTTCGGTGGAAGATTAGGCAGGCGAGAGGAGGCCATTGACGAAAGTTCACTACGGGGAGAGAGGAGGAGAGTTAGGGCAGAGGGTGGTTGGTGGATTGCGTTGCCGCTGAGTCTGCCATCTCCAGAGAAGGCGAAGATAACAGGGCTGTCGGTGATGCTGATCGCCAACCAGCTGCAGATGGTTATAGGGAAAGCGTGTGTGTGTGAGAGAGAGAGAGGGGAAGAGAAACAGAGAAGAAAGGAGCACCTAGAGATGGCGCCGTCGTCACTGTCGTCTAGTCGCTGTCATCGTCGTTGGACCGTCACCATAAATCTATGATCTCGTGAAGAGTTGCCGACATGGGGAGTTTGTCGCTTCAACGCCAAGGATATAATGGTGAACCACTGGAGCCAATGAGAAAAGAGGCTGAGGTTTCGTAGAGTGGCAGTACAAAAGACTTCTATTTTAGATCACAAAAGTAACTATAAAATGTTTCGGTTAGCTTATAAATTATTATTATATAATAATCTTTTAAATTACAGCAAAATCTCAACGCTGTACGGCATATCACTATGTGACATGTTTGCACACTTTTTGTTGTGCGATGATATTATTAATAGGTTGATCATATAATGGCATCATATTATTTTTTTTTTTTGAAAACTTTTCTAGTTAATTGTGTATTCTTGCTCGAGTTGTTTCTCTTAGACACTTCTATCCTACCTAGACTCTTAAGTATATAATACCACAATAGTTAAGAGATAGATTTTTTAATTTCCAAACTTATTTGAAGATTTTATGATCATGTCAATTATCAATGTCTTTTCATTATCTATAAATAGTGTATATGCATTATCTAATCTATTGAGAGCAACGTCTTTTTAAGATAAAATAGTTTTTAAGTGATGTTTCAAAGATTGTGAGATTTACTTTAAGTTTTGGTCTGATTAGATTGATTGTATGTTTTTTAGAGGCATATTGAGGAGGTGATGATTTTCACAAAATAAAACATAACATTATGCAATAATGTTGGAGATGTTGAGTTTTTATTTTATTGATTGATATTGACTTTTTGTTGGAAGTATTTTAAAATCTAATATTATTAATGTTTTATTAGATTGATTTGTTTGTTGAGTTTGTGCTATATTCTTTCTTAGATTTTATTCATAGGTTGATACATCGGCAACAAAAATCCATGTGAGTATGTTTAAATATGGATAATTCTAAATTTTATATGGATAGCTTAATACACAAACATACACACACATATTTATAATTTTGAGATAAAAGAGTAAAAATGATCTTTATTTATAGTTTTATTATGTTAAATATTATTCTATAGTACTAAGAATTTGTTTATAATAATTAATTATATGTATAAATAAATATTATTACACATAATAATATTAATTAAAATATATGTTTTATAATAAATTTGTCTTAAAAATTATTTTAAAAAATTAAAATTCTATGATAAATATAGAAATAAAATATTAACAAACAATATTAATATCATGAGACTATCAATGCATGAAATAGTGAGTCTAACATTATTATTGATCTAATCTAAGTTAGGCATTCCATCGAAAAGCAAAAATTTACTTGGAATGATTATTGTGCGATAAAAATATATTTCTATAAAATAATCTTACATAAAGATTTTATAAAGACATTGGTTAGTAATGCTTTTTTACATAAAAGAGTTTTAAAATTAGAAGTTATTCATTATATTGTTCATTATATTTGCAAATAAAAATTATTTAGATAGTTAATTATCTGTGTTTTTTATCTTTTTTTTCAACAAAATTTTGTTTAGATTAGACAAAACATGATAATAATATACATGTAATATGAGAGTGAGAGAGAGAATATCTTTATATTCTTGTTTAAGTGATGATGTATTTGATGAATTATGTTAAGTGAGTATTATTATGTTAGTATTAAAGTAAATATCTATGCGATATAATAAGCTAATTTTATAAGCTAACATGCAAAATAATAATTCTATTAATTGAGGTAGTTATGAACTTATTATAACAAGAATATCATAATATATTGACAAAATAATCATGCTATATATAATTGATATCATATGTCAATATTAGCATGTGTCTTTATGTTGATAAATGAATCCTAGAAATAGAATAATATATTTATCAAATTACTTCATTGTTTATTAAAACTCACTTATATTTTTCTTATGATTATCATTATGAATGTTTTTAATATTTAGATTAATATTATGAGTTATATTGATATAGTTTGACTCTATTTATTTCAATGATTGTCTTATTTTATTTACATATTATTTTGCTTGTCTTTAACTATTATGTTTTGATAATAATTTTAATTTTTTTAGATTTAGTTAAGTTGGAAGAGTGGTTTTCATTATTGAACTAGCACAATTAGCATGACTCACGATAAGTTTTATACAATCATATTTTTATTTCATTAGCATTTATTAATATTGAATATTTCAATAGTTGCATTTTTCAATATTAATATTATTAATTAAAGTTTTTGTTGGAATAAAATAAATGCTTCTCATGTTTTTTGGTTTTTATCTTGATTTTTATTGTACTAGGAAGCTTATATTTCTTTACTTTGATTGATATGTAGTTAAATTAATATTAAGACAATTTCTCGTGTTCCATTTGGAACACGATGAATAACCATTTTGACTCTCAGTTTGATGGGGTTAGAATGAAAATAAAGTTTTGATTGATATAAAATTGATCACATATCTTCTAAATAAACCAAATGGATAACATACATAACCTCTTTAAGTGTTATTATACATTTGTTTTTTCAATTGTTTAGGGAGCTTTTTCGATAAGATATTGAGATGGTATCTAGATTTAAGATTTTGGATCCTTCCCATAACAAGTTCAAATCTTGGGCACACTCGTGGAAATTCAGCACGACATTAGTTAAGAGTTTAATCCTTCCAAATTCTAAAAATATCTTCAGATTTCATGGTTAGGTCATTTATTTATAAATTGTTTTATCAAATATATGTGCTATATACATTATACCCTTAGTTCATCGATAAGAATTTTAATAATATGATATTATAACTCCTAAATTTGTGTATTACCATACATTTTAAATTATGAAAACATAATGCAATATGTATAATTCAATTGAAAGTTTAACAAAAGAATAAAACATAATCAATTGTGAAATTAATATATCTTTGAATATTATAGAATTTAAAGAATTTTAGAATAAAATTGGACCTAATTTAAGATAGATTTAAGATTATTTTAATTACAATTTTTAAATGATCCCATGATTTGTTGATGGATTATGAATTTCTTACACTTAGATATCTACTAACATGAAAGACCAAATAACTATTTTGTTCCTCTCAAAATCTTTGATTTTTAACTAATTTTTTTGTTTTACATTCAAAAAGTTCATGTCTTTTTATTACAAACAATTTAAAAAATCTTTCGTAAAAGCTTATTAAATAAATTAAAATTTTTAATCACATTAAAAGCTTTTTTAAAAGTTACTTTCTACGCATTGTTTTTTGGCATCAATAGGCGAGCTAATCGGTAGTATTCGTCAGTCGTAAGAAAACGGAGGTTGCCAAAGAGAAAAATATCGAATATTGAGATGACCACGCCCACTACAGCAACGCGAATGCGAACCGGGCCACGTGACCTGAGAGAACCCATCGAACGCCAGTGATCGCGAATACGCGCTTGCAATGATACGTGTCGACATCTTAAAGGCAAAGTGTACGGACAAGTACCTGGAGATAGTGGAGAGCATGTCACCCTCGTACGATATGGGGCCCGCATTCCGAATTCACGGACCGTCATTGGTCTCCTTAGCTCGCGGGGACATGAAAGAGCCGGAAAGGGAAGGGCAGATAAAAGACCGGAGGAAGGTTTGCCGGTTACTGTCTCAATTTTTACCCTATCGGAGAGCGGAACCAATGGGGCTTTCGTCGTGTTTTCTACTTTTCTTCGCGCCTTTACCTGAAATTGATACTTTCCTGGTGAGGCCATTATTGAAAGAAAGACGAATAAGGAAAGTTTGGCCACTAAACCAGCAAAGGCCTGTGTTTGTCTCTCCTTTGCGTTGCTGCTGAGGCACCGAGCAGGCGGCCGCCGAGGAAGACCAATTGCCCTTGGACCAGTTTTGGATCTCTTTTGCTTAAGTCTTTTGTCTCCTCCTTCTCGCCCTCCTTCATTCTTGTTTTTCTTCTTTTGCTGCTACTTGTTTGGGAAGGCCGAAAGGTATATAGAGAGACATGGTGAGAGGAAAAACGGAGATGAGAAGGATAGAGAACGCTACGAGCAGGCAGGTGACTTTCACAAAGCGCAGAAATGGTCTGCTTAAGAAGGCCTTCGAGCTCTCCGTTCTCTGTGACGCCGAGGTCGGGCTTATCATCTTTTCCCCCCGCGGTAGGCTCTACGAGTTTTCCAGTTCCAGGTTCTTTCTCTCTCTCTCTCTCTCTCTCTCTCTCTATCTCTCACTTTCTCACTCCTATATCCATTCTTTTTGTTCATATGGATGTCTTATCTTGTTTGTGGATGCCATTCTGTGGGTTAATTAAAGCTTAATGGTTGAAGAGTAAATGTACGGCATCGTTTAGTCGAGTCACATCTATCGACATAGCAAGTTAGCAGAAATATAATCCGTGGATCGAATTTCTTAGGGTTTCTTCTTTCTTGACGGCTTTCGTTATCGATCTTTCGCTCCACCTTCAATAAGCTCTATTTCTTTTTTCTTCTTTTGGAATACAGTATAAAGATAGATGGAAGCATTTTGTTTTCTTTCTTCTTTTTAGAAAATTTGCATGCTTATGGTGCGGGGGAAGGTTTCTGATGAACTGGTACGTCTTGCCGAGCCTTTGCTGCGTGTCCACTTTCACTGTTTGTTTTCTCTTCCTGTTCATGTTCTCTTATCATGGAGAAACCTTTCTGCATAGTGGATTCCAATTTCCATTCATGTAACAATGAATACTGCCCTGGGCCATATGAGGGAAGACAAGTAGAAGCAAAATATAAATATTAAACGTTAATGGTGGTCCTATGTTTTGGATGGATGGATGAAAAAGGGAGCGGATTGTACTTTTGTCTGAAGTGCTTTTTAATCGAATAGTAATCTGTGTATTTTATGCGAAAAATAAGTGTAGAGTTAAATTGTTTCTTGAGCCATAGCTATCTCAAGTTGCTTGACATTGGTGGTGGTACTTGAACATTGACTTGGGTTTGTATAAGAGCTCATTAGGGTAGAGAAGGAACAGGAGCATGGAACTTGGTTACCGCACGTTTTATGATGTGTTAGAGGAGAAGAGAGGGGGGGAGGGTTGGCACGCAGAGAGAAAAATAGAGAGAGAGAGAGAGATAGTTTACCTGAAAAACCCTTTGAATGAAAGTTTGCACTCTTTCTCATTGTTTAGGAAACGTCACTAATACTTAGTTGATTGTAGAGGCAGTACCTCTTTCAAGTTAGATGGACACCTTGGGGAGGGACAATGGACTGGAGAATCTAACAAAAATGAGGATGGCTAAAGAAGAAACAGCCTGATTTGTAGGCTGAAATTTGATATCTCTTCTTGTAATTGAGAATATCATTTTGTAGATGAATGAGCAATGGTTGTCTCTATTTCCTTGAGTGTGCACTGTTACTGAGGCACGCTTTGACTAGTTGATTAAGGCAGCGAAAGCTTACTTGTCAAAAAAATATTTTGGTCGTTACCTGTCCAATCTTACAAAATTTGAGATCTTGTTTAACAGCATAACGTTGGGCTTTTGGCTGTTGCTTTCTGTTGCTGTGGATGAGTTTTAGTTTATCTGCCTGGAATCATCAACTTGCATGCATGATTCCTGGATTGATTTTCAGTTTTTGAGCTGAACCAAAAAAGGTGAGTTTTGTTCGTTTTGACCAGAGGCTTGGAAGAACAAAGGGAACCAAATCTAATGACCTCGTCAAGGCCTACAGATTGGGTTCAAGAAAGAAGTAAAGTCGGGGCCAGATGGTGGGTGTACGTGCTTTATCTGACTAGGGACTAAGAACTAGGGCCTAGTACAAGGTCATCCAAAGGGAAGTTCGTCTTTTTCCAACAAAATACTTAGCCAAATTTACTGTTTGAATTCCCTTGGTTAGTGTTGTGTTAGGCTGTCAATCATAATTTCCACTACCCCTCCTTTTGATAGGTGGTATGTTTGGATTAGAGGTTTAGAATTATGACATAATATTCAGCCTTAAGTTTTCATACAACAGGGCATGCCTTCACTTTCTTTTCAAAAGCTATTATATTGATTTCAATGACAAGTATCACACGGATTTACATTATCGCATTTTGATATTAAGTAGCTTGTTGAACTGTTCATCCTTGTTAGATAGAGTATATTAGCTATTTTTAGACAGATAACATAATACAATAACAAAACTATTGTGACACAAAGTAATTAGTTTATTCAAATTATGTTCCTAGTATTAATAATTGTTTCTATCTGAATTTGACTTGTCTCCAATATCTAGTGGCCAATATACACTCCGTTGTTTCAAATCATTGCTATAGGTGCAGGATATCAAAGACAAATGTTTTTTTTTCTTTTTTTTCTCTTCACCCGCCTTCCTAAATTGGTGTTTATGGAGGAGAAGGTAGGCGATGCCTCTTTGCTATTTTTGTCTTGGTCATAATTCATGGCTTACTCTGTGATTCTTTAGATCTAGTGTGGGAGAATGATATCCTCATAAATTTTGGAAGGAGAAAATAGAAAAGTGTGGTGGAGGGAGTCAGTTAAGTGGAAGTGAAGATAAGGCTTCAACCCCCTTGTGAGGCTATTCTTTCTCATTCTCTACTAACAATAGCCCAAATAATAACAAATCATTTTAGAAAATGATTTTCTTTTAAAGTATTTTGATTATATTTAATTTTAATGGCATTAGTGCTTATGTCTTATATGCCTCCCAACGAAGGATCTGCCATTATCACATGAAGTGGTTGTAGTAGAAAAGCATAGTTGATTCCTAACATATTTTTGTCATAATTCCAAAAGCCTTTTCAAACAATCCTCAAGAAGCATTTCCACATGTCCTAAAACCTTTTAATTGTGCTTGTGGCACCATGTTGTGTTGCCAAATGTTTAATGAGTTCTTTTAGTCTTGACATTCCCCCACTTGTCCTACTACCTTTTGAAGTTCTATTCCTTCTGTCTTGAATACAACTTGGAAAGTCATCTCGTGTTTGAAGTCACATTCTTTGTACGAGGACAAGTTGGTAGTTGTTGTATATGAATGCAAAATTATTTCCCTTGTTTATGCTAGTTTAATGTTGAGTTTCTATTTTGTGCCTATTCTCCTATCTATCTTTGACATGCAGATTGTGAATTCTATGACATGATTAATTCAATGCATTGTCATATATGTTTATATCATTTTTTCATAGTTATAGTTATAATGGTTATTATTTGTTCTCAATGTTTCCACAACTAGAATGCTTTTGACTTGAAACTTCTATCTTTGTTATCAAGGTCCCATATGATCCTTAGTCATGAGCATCTTCTTTAGATGATTTTAGGCTCTTTCAATTTTGATCTCCATGCATTCTCTAGGTGGTTCAATATTTAGTTCTATGCTAAAATTGTGAGATTTGCTAGTTTTACATTACTTATAGTCATTGGTTTCCTCATCATGACCTGAACACTATTTTAGTGAGTTAACATTGACAATATTCCTTCCATTTCTTTGGTTGGATGCTTCTTTTTTGAGCATGGTTTCTCCAAGTTAACTTAGGCAGATTCAAAAAGATGTGGTCATACCTAATAATTGACCTCTTGAGTCAATTATAAGCATGGTGTTCAGTTAATTTTCTTTCTTGTAGTTTACGAATGATGTCCATATAAATAAGAATAACACATAAATAAAATGGTAAAATCCTTCAAACTAAATCTCTAATTAGGAATCATAAAAAAGAGATAGTAGTCTTAAATAAATGTACTAAAGACAATGTTTTTGAACCAGCATGAAAATTATCAGCATGTATCAAAGGACAATAACATGGATAAACCATGAATCAACAAGTCATCGGAATTCATTTCATCTCTAAATCATCACTTCAGAGAAAGTTATCATTCTAATTTCATTAGACTACCTTTTTAGATGGCTTTCCCAAAACATCCTTGCAGATCATGTGTAGATCTTGTTGCTAACATGATCAAAATTTTGTGATATCATTGAACCAAATAAATTAGAAACCAATTAGACTTCAAAGAATTGCCAAAAATTTATCAATAAATGTATATATAGTTGCCATCATGATAATGACATCACCATATATCAAATATTGGACCAACTCCATCCATTATAACAAACATTTCTCTCAAGGAGCCTTCCATTCATTAGTGATGAATTTCAATATATATTTTTTTTGTATTGGCCACCCTCCATAAACAACCAAGTTCTCTTGAGGACTTACTTAAAAGTGTGTCTTACACAACTCTATATGTATATTCACAAGAAAATTATCATTCACTACTTTAATTATTAAAACTTAAGATATATTTCATTCTAAGAAAAACTATAACTAAGCATGTTTTATTTATTGAAAGAACTCTATAGTTAGGTTATTTTCAATAATTTTTTCTATTTGACTCAATATTATTGTAATTAATCAAAGTTTTGTTTTCCTCCTCCCTAAACTAAGTGAAGGCACCAAATTTTACCCATTAAATCTTCATCACTAATTTAGAGCATAATCACATTACAAACATCAATGGCTCGCACCTAAGTCCCGTGAGGCTTGAACCTCAAAATCAGATTATGGAGGCTAGTCGCTTGATTCTAGTTTTTTTTTTTATGTTGGTCCTTCAAAGCCAGTTTATTGAGACTAAATTTTTTGTAAGTGTGGATATGGCTTCTTTAGATAGGTGTTTAGATTGGATGTGGGATTTAGATTTATCACTCCAAGCTATAATAGATTTGAAAGTTATAGCTAATTTTGTTATGTATTATTGACTAAGCTCCTACATGACAGTTGTAATTACTTTTGTCCAAGTTATCAACAATCAAGTTCTTAACTAATGGTTACAACTTATTATATCACATCATCAACAATTAAACTCTTACTTGATAATTATAATTATCTTTGTCATGTTAACAAGAATCATACATCATACCTAGATTGTTAAGTTATTATAACTAAATAAATGAATTATAGTTGCAATTCATCACATACAAAAGTAAACTTGGATTACATCATCTATCTCATCAATTATAAACAGACTCCAATGGTTTAGTTAAAGACAAGCAATTCCAAACGATTCTTATTGTTGAAGTGTAGCCCATTTTAGCCCATTTTTTCTTATGTAGTTTTTTCTTTCATTTTTTGTTTTTCTCTTTTATTTTTTCTTGGTCATCTTTGCCTCATGAAGATCCTATGATGTTTCTTTCTTATTTTGTAATCCTCTAGTGAAACTTAGTAAAATAAGTTTTTGTTATATTCTTTTGAATCTTTAATTACCATTAACATGTTTTTGATGCTATATGAGGGGATTAATTGTTAGAGCCTTTACACATGATCTTTTCACTTCATCTCTTGATTTTCTTTTCCATCTACTCTAAGAATAAGTGGAGTGCTTCACAAGGATGCTCTCCACCCTTCTTTGATCATGGAGTACTCAGTTATTAGTTATCTCATTATAAATCTTCAAATGATCACCTGTATTTTAGCCGTTCTCATTCCAACCTTATATCTTTTTGAAATAGATGGGCCTGAGATAAGCAAGGTTACTACCATCTCAAATATGAGCAAAAATTTTCCAATGGACAATTTCATATCAATCTTTATTAAAACTTTGTTAAAAACATAAACCTTGGTCACTACGTTGGGCCCCAATTGAGTTGGATTAATACAACAACTTCATTAACTTTACAAAAATTGGTTTGCAATGAATGAAGAGACGTACAACAAAAAATCAATAAATGTATAGATCTCGTTATTTTTGTAAACAAAAGGTTACTCCAATGAAGATACTATAAGGCGATTTCAGGGTGAAGTTGGAAGGCATGAGGATTGATAAAGATACCTTACTCCATGATTGTCTATGGTGGGGAGGATTTGGACTTGGGAGCAAGAACATGGTGGATCCCAAATGCAGCAACAAAATGGTCATCATAGGCCTGTTATAAAGGAACTTGACAAGGAAGGGCCAATTGAAGCCAATATTCCAACATTGGTGCACTTCTTCAACATCTCTTATGTAGACTGATTTCCAGCTTTTTGCACATCAAATTGAAGTTTTATAGCATCACATTTGCTTAGGTAAGTTAAAGAGTTTTCCATGGGGTGCCACCCTTATTCATGGTAGTTGTTTGAAGTTAATAGATTATTTAATGTATCTTGTATCAAGATATTTTTTTTATGATTCATGAACTCTCTATAATTTGGTCAAACTTTGGAATTCTAAGGGTTTTTTTGCTGATTTTGGAGTATATTTGATGCCCTTTTGCTTGGTGGCTGACTTTCGAGATGGCTTGGTGGCCAACTCCTTGTTACACATTAGTGGGTGTGATTCTTTATCTTTTTTTCATTTTCTTTAGACTTTCCCTTCTTCCTCACTATGCCAATGATTATTGCTCCATTACTACTTTTCCATTGAATTCTTAAATATCAAAGTACCCTTTCTTCTCCATATAGTTCTTAGGGTTGGCTCCCCTCCATCCTTTGTCATCCACTTGAAAGCCATTAAACCTCCATTTCTCATTCTCTAACCCACTAAATCATTCCTAGCATTATTTCCCATCATGTCTTCCTGTGCCATCATATTCAAAGGTCCCTTCATTTTACATCACATATATTGAAATGGCTTTCCTTCTCTTTTATCACTATCACTAAGAAGTTTCTTGTGCATGACCATGCTTTTAGGCTCATTCCATCATGTTGATGATTGCTATCCATTGTGATGCATTCTTCAAAAACCCAACATTTAAGAAAGATTTCAAAGAGTTTTTTATGGAGCTTGGTGAGTATGGTACTAAATACCCTTTATGGATGACTATTAAGCTCTAATTGATTTCATCATTGATTGAACTGTGTAATAAGAGCCAACAAAGCAAGTCCAAAGGCATTGTAGAGTTGTTCTTTGATGTTCTACACAGTGAACATTGTGATGTTAGCATTGTATCAAGTAGCCTTACTTAAGTCACCATTAAACTTGTTTCATGATTCAAATTCATGACAACAAATGACTAAGTATGATACCATACTTAGTGGCCTTTTAGCACTTGGGAACTCAACTTACAAACTGAGCATGTGTTTGGCAATTCCCCAGTGGTTGTTGGGCAAATTGAAGGAAGGTTTACAATAAAAGATGAAACCCTCTTCTATTATAGGGACTTAGTTTGAGAAATGTTACAAATACTCAATTAGATGGAATTGATGCTTATTTAGATTGAAAACCAACAAGTTTCCCAACTTTGCAAAAAGGGAATTGAGAATTTGAAAATGAACTAGTCAAAACAAGTAAAATTCTCCTTTAAGTGAAGGCTAAGTGGTGTTGCAATCACTATAAAGATATAAGTTGATAAAAAAGATGTTTTAATCTCTTTCAAGATTTGGTGAATCTATAGTTTGGTTATTGTATTTCTTACATTTGGGTATTTATGTAAATTATGGTGGCCTCGTTTATAATGTTGTTTTATATTCATTTTTTGTATGCACATCATTGTTACCTCATTCTCTCATGTTTCTTGGAAACTCATGTGAAATTTGCAATACTTGCATTCCTAATACTCTATTCAACTGCCAACCACCTTGTCAAGCTTTCTTTGGAAAGAATTGAGGGGGTATGATTGTGATATAAATCAATTTTAAACAATGAAGAAATACAAAGATTAGCTGTTTTCTTTTCATCAGAGGGAATTAAGGAGTATGTAGATGAAATATCTATGCATTCCATCTTTTGTTTGCCCAAGGAGCAAAGCCACTCAGAATTGTGGTCAAGCATAGGCTATTGGCCACGTATTTCCACATGGAGTTTGTAGATGAAATAATGGTTGTTGGCCTTCTACCACCATACCAATTATTTCACCTTCCTCTTCTTGGTGTGGTTGGAAGGGTATTCTTAGTAAAAAAATGTTCCATGATTTGATGTAGGACTTACCTTTTGAGGAAGGCCTTGTGGATAATGTGGTTAAATGCATGAAACTTTTGTAGTGAACACATGGATTGGGTGTCTAATCGTACACAATCTCTTATTCCAATTGAATTCATATATATTGAGTTAAATACTAAAAAAGAAGCTGCACATGGTTTCAGCCTTAATACAAACTCTAGCAAATGCAACTCTAGTTCTATGGGCAAAATTTTGAATGGAATATCTTATTGATTAGATTAGAAAATTTATAATTTATGATATTTTTAGTTATTATTTATATACTCTCTTTGTTATTATGTTTTGTATTTACTCTATTTTCCTATTTATAGGCACTCATCTCAAATAAGAAGTATTTTAAAAACTCTCTCAACAACATGGCATTAGAGCCTTAGGGATTAGCCTTTTTTCACTTCTTCCACGTCGATCCTTTTCTCAAGTTGTGGTTATCAACTCGCTTCATCTCCAACTCTCCCTTTGGTTTGCTTGCCACAACCTTTTCACCTCATCTTCATTTTTCTCATTGCAACTTGACTCATGGTCTCCTCATTCTCCCAAGCTCACTTCTTTGTTTGTTTGCTTCAACTTCTTTTTCACTTTTGCAGGAATCTCCATGCAGAGTAACCAAGATGCCTAATCTCAACATATTTTACAAAGCGTAGTTCCAATCCATAACTCTGCTCTTCTCTTTCAGGCTTGCATGTTTCCATTATAGTTGGATTTGTTTTCAATAATTCTCTTAGATGTTCGTCTAAGTATTTTGCCTTTGGTATCCATTGATGGCTCTTGGTGTCCTCATTTTGATAACAACTTTTTCTTGACTTTTGATATTCTTATTAGATTCAATGGTATAAACTATCTCCTTTATTCTCATGCATTTAGTTTACTCATTAGATTGCATAAGAAATTTCATCTTAATTCTTTGTCTCCTTAGCCAATAAGTATTGTTAAATATATGAAATATCATGCCTTAGTATGCAGTGTCTTTGTAAGTGTTGAATAGTCTAGAATTTATTACTGCTCCTTCAATTATGTTCTAGAAGTGAAAAACAATGTGGAATGTTCTTTGTTATACATACTTTGAAGACTAGAAAGTTTTGGATATAGACCCAATTTTGACATTTCTTGACAAAATGGTGACATTTATCAAAATATTATATTACATTGGAAAAATATGAGGATTTCTATTGATCCATCATTTGCAAAAAGAAATTAAGGAATTTCTTGTAGCAAAGTTTTTATCCATTTTCTATTCATGACCTAATTTTTTTAAGCTCAGTTAATGATTAGCTCAACCATTCTAAATATGTCTATACCTAAATTACACATTTTGTAGATTGATTTTCTTTTTTTGCTTCATCTTCTTCTGGTCTTTGATAATGCCACTCTTATTGCAAGACAAATGTGGTAATTATGGTCATGTTGGCCAATGTGGATCTCACAATCTGTTCACAGCTTGCCATTGTTATCAAAGAATTAATCACATCTCTAATCACTATTGGAAAAAGTTTTGATATCTTGTATTTTTTGAATGTCATCACTATTATTGGTTCTATTGGGACTATCTCAAGATGAAAATGATAATATAATGTAGTAAATCCCAATTGATTTTTGCCTCTTATATTGTTTTGCCTTCCAATCTATTGCAATTGTTCATTTTGGTACATCTTAGAACTGGTTTTTTGGTGCATCTTCCCATACAAGCTATCGTTGTTATATTCTTTTCTTTTTTTGCAACCTCTTGCACTTGTCATCATTGCAAATGATTATCCTTCTCAAGTTTCTAGAAAGAATCTATCAATCTCATCCTTTATTATTTTAGTCAATGTCTTATATGTCATAAATGCTCTTGTTAATTTACTATTTATAGATAGCCTTAATCTCATAATAACCTTGCGATCTTTTCTCTTGCTAAGTGTGCTGCTTAGTATCTCATCATGAAGAGGTTGATAGACAATAGATTTGAAATGGCAGACATCCACTAGCTTCTATTATGTCATTTGCTCTCTCGAGTAATTGTGACATTTTTTTGAGATGGTTCCTTATTTGAGCATCTTTCGGAGTTCATTCATTTTCCTTCAATTTCAATGTTTGATGTGAAGCCTATTAGCATGGAAAACACCACCATGTTTCTTCTCATGCATCACATTCATTTTGACAATTTACGCTTTTTGGCTTTCATACATCCAAACATGTGGGTTGTTGGTTCTATGTTAATCTATCAAGGATTTAATTACTTTCTCTATTTACCTCCTTTTCATTGCTATTAAGCGGGGCTGGCCATTACTCTAAATGAGTCTCAAAAATGTCTTTCTTTATAGTGAATTTTGAAATAGTATAAATGAAACATTCTTTGAGGTATGTCTCTTAAGAGAAGAATTGTATCCTATAAGTTTTGGGAAGTCACGTATAAATTGAAACAAGGTCCATGTGTCAGATTCAATAAACTTTGCTAGTAGTATTATTGATCCCTTTGCCTTTGTTTGCTATTCCTCTACGGACGACCATGTCATATAAAGTGATACATTTGGTATTGAGAAAATTAAGCATTACCTTTATTGGGCATTTGTTACTAAGGAATTATGTTTAATAGTGTAGGTAGTTTAATGACAATTAAATAATAAGATCAAATGCTTTTCTTGAAGTATACGTACAGATCTTCACTCGAGAAATTGGAAGATATTTCCAGGGGAGATATAACGGTTAATTGAATGCAAAGTTTTTTTTGTTACGTTTTATTTTATGGTTATAACATATGTAAATTATGACAAAATATTTTGAAGCTCTAAGAATGTTATGGGTGAGATTTTGAGTTAAATCAATTATTTGCATGAGTCAGGATTTCAAAATAGTTTTTATTTTATTCAAAATAGATTTTAAAGCTAAAGTTTTTATAAATATTAGACTATGTAATCAAACTATTGGATCATCTATTGGGCATTACTTAATTATCAAAAAATTTGTTGCCCATGAATGAAAGTCGAAATATACATCAGACCATCCAATGTTATAAGATTGATGCATAAATGAAAAATAACATTTTATATTTTTCAGGTATTGTATTGTTTTATCTTTATTTCGATGGCATAGAGATTAAAAGGCTTTAAATATGATCGTTATCAAATGGGCTACTAGATTATTTGATAGTCCATGTAATGTTAACAAAATATTAGCAATCCAATTGAGTTTTCTAATAGATGTTTATTTGATCTTCTGATTAGTGTTTGATAATTAGTCTTTGATGATCTGACCATCTAATGGCTTAATATGGCATTAAGATTAATTGACTCAATAGATGCCTTTGCAAAGCATCCATATCGTTCATTAAATTCTCAATAATTGAAGAATATATTTTATTTTAATGTGATAAATAGTCATGCTAAAATTGCAATGTTTTTAAAGTTTTTGCAGTGTGTATAAATATGCTGCAAATCAAATTAAAAAGAAAACCATTCATCGATCCATCTATAGAATTGTAAGAGAAACCAAGACCTTTCATTTGCAAAACTTTGCAATGCATCTTTTCGAACTCTTTTGCAAGAAATAGAGATTTTCACAATATTGCAAGGAGCTTCATGATTTGTCATTCAAGTCCTTTTGAACTAAAGTGTTCTTGTTATTGTTGTTTGATTATATTGTACTATCTATTTACAATGATTTTAGATATACCTCAGATTATTTTTGGGTTATAGGAATTTTTTTGAGCTTTATTGTAATTTTCTTGTGCAATAGCTAAATGTGAGTTTGGTCTTAGTTTACGTCTCACTGAAGGGCTCCAATGAGTCCATTGTGTAGGCCATTTTGGGTTTATGTATTGATCCCTTTATATTTCCTTTTTATAGGTTTTATTAGGTTAATGTTTTGATCCCTTTGGATTGTTTATGAGGATTTTTTTCCTACTCACTTGTATGAAAGATGTCTTGGTATATTAAGCCCAATCTTTTGTGATTAGGGGTAAATGTAGTTTGTTTGAAGCTAAACTATGTAAACATCTTTGTACCTTTCATTATTGTAATTTTCACAAATAGTTTCAAGCTTAATCATTTCTTCAATTGATATTTGAGGATGATTATTTTTAGAAGTAAAATCACTATACAGATCCTTCATAATGTTTCACACCATAATTGATGTATCTTCTGCATTGAGAGAGGGTACCCCTTCTCATTATCCTCTCTTGCTCCAAGGGAGATTAGTATTTTAATTAAAAGAATAGAATGGATATTTTTTTTGAATCAGTGGATCTAGTGTTATGGGATATTGTCAAACATTTATTCAAGTATCACACAAAAAGATAGGAAAATAATACTTAGAAAACCTCTAGGTGAAATCATTGGAAGATCGATACCATTAACAATTTAATTCCTCTGCACGTAACATTCATTATTGTGGTTTATTGGTTATTGCATAACTATGTCATGGATCTTAGGATTGCCCATGAGATTTGCACAAAATTAGAAATTGCATATGAATTCACTAATCAAGTAAAGTAAAAGCAATCTTTTAATGTATGATTATTAATTATTTTTTATGACTTTTGGAGAATATATGGAGGAAATTTTTCTTAATTACTTGCATAATTAGAGGGCTCTCAAATCTTGGCATAATATTTAGCAATTTTGAATGGGATACAAAGCTAATGCATGTGTTGTACAAGGAATAGGATCAATTGGTGGAAACCATGAAAGCTATCGAGGATTTCAAGCATCTCTCATTGAATGAGTTGGTTGGAGACCTCATGACAAATGACATGGAGATAGCATGAAGAGACAAATAAGAGTTAGTTGTAGAGAAGGAATTGTCAAAGAAGAAAGATGAAAGTCTTGTGCTTAGTGTTGAGTCAACCTTAGAAGAGTTATATCATTAAGATTGATGATTACAAAGCTAAGTTTTTTGTTACTAATGATTGGATGAGTTGTAAATCTGTAGAAATAGTTAATATGCATAGATGATTGTGTAGAGCAAGGCACTTATTGCATTGAAGTGTAATTAAGCTTGACGGCTTTTGTTCAATGAGTGGCTCAATATGCAAAACTTGGAGCCATGAAGAAAAGTTTTTTGTGAAATGATTAAACCACTTGGAGTAATGGTTAGAATGTCAAATTTTTTTCTTTTTGACAAAGTGGCACTTAAGATTTTTCTCATATATGCATTCTTCTCAAACATTTGTTGTTGAGTTATATTCCTTTAGAGTTGCATTTGAAGTTGTGTATCGCTAATGTAATAACTCTAGATTCATGTCAAGCTCTTAGATTGAAGAAATCAAAATCAAATAAGTAATATATTTAATTGTCTTATGATAGTATAATATGATGACCAATATTATACATGGATGGTACAATTTTTAGCTTATATTGTCAATAGTATTCTTAATTGTGATGTTATTATATAGCTATGATGTCTTCATTATACATATGCGATTTCATTTGGCTAAAATACATGAAATGTGAACTTGTTCGTACAAAATATCTTCTTTGTATGATTTATGTCTGTATGTTGGAAGTTGAGCTATTACAAGCATTGTATGTGTACTAATTTCATTTCTTAAATGTATGATTGTATTTCCTCTTAGTTATACTTGAACCGTAATCAAGTAAGACATGTGCGGTGTCTTTTGTGATACTGATACGACTCTGTGTTCAACTAAGTGTGACCAACTATTGCCTAATCGTACATGATATCATCCATGTACGAGCCAATGATATGTTTTGTACTTTCGTATAGCTTTCTTAATGTATGATATGAAATATGGCATATTGTTATATCCCATGCCTTTTAACAGTCAGTTCAAAAAACTTAAGATAAAATTATTTATAATGTTGTTGTACAACTAAATAATTCTGTAGTATGTGTACAATTTTCTTGGTAGGTACTAACAAATTTACTATATCATGGTTGTACTACGGTTCATTCATAAATGATTATATTGTATAGAAAAATCCCAAGAGATCGACTCTAGGTGAAATAAATTATTGTATGATCGGGATTCACATATCAAACTCGTGCAATCAATATGAACATAAGAAATGAACTAAATATGCTTGTACGATTGTATCAATTGTCTAGTACAATGGTCTATCAACTTATGTCTTAAGAACATTCATAGTAATATGAGAACCATTGTCATATTTATATGATAATCTTTGAGTTTCTAAATGAACTAATCATATTGTTGAATTATAGGGGCAATCCTAATCTCATTCTTATCGTCCCTATATGACTCCTACAGCATAAATGTACAAACGTGATCCAGAGGTGGTAATGGCTAGTTTAAACTATTTTGGAAAGCTCAGTTAGCTGTTGCACATTCCATACTCAGCCATAAGCTATTCAAAGGTATAAATAATAGTGTAGTTCAAAGAGAATAAGCTAATAATTATGATTGCAAAATCATATAACAAAGAGAAAAGAGCTTATCATGCTTTACACTCTTGGTTGGAGTCATTGCATTCAAGGGAAATCATTTTTCAGTCTTGCTTTAGCTAATCTTGTTATATTTCATTGTGGCAGTTTTGTCTTAATCTCTTCTACACAACTAGCATTTTGACTCTTGTTTTTAGAGGACTAAGTTATAAGAAGTTGTATTTATTTTATGTATAAGTGTTTTTGTTGTTTATTCTTGGCCTTTGTAACCTTTTTGAGTTATTAGTATCTCCTTGGAGTACCTTGTTTGTACTCGATTTATTCTTACTAGTTACGGTGAAAAGGTGTGGTTTAGTGGAAGTTTGGTTAGGTTTAGTGTAGGTTGAAGTAGGCAAGAGTTTAGGTTGAACGACTTGAAAAATCTCTTGTACACTTTTACTTCTCTTCTTGCTTTATGACTTGTTCTTAATTTCACTTTCTTATCATTATAGTAGAGGTGTTCTCATTGATAAAAAGGTTTAAAAGATCATAGAATTTTAGATTTTTTATTTTAACATTGCTTGACATTATATAATTTATGCTTGCTCTTGTAGTTTATTGTCCTCATTAGATTTAACAAGTAAAAGTTGTCTTGTGGTGATGATGAAATAAGACTTACATATGAAAGCCTAAAAATATTATTTAAATATTATGTTGTGGGAAAGATGGGACACATTTGGCTTGATGTTCACAACTGGTGGATAGGAATGACAAATATAGGAAGAAGAAGAAGACAATAAAAGCTATTTGGAGCAACTTGGAAGTGCCAACTTTAATTGAAGGATGAAATGCTAAAGAGGAATTGATTTCTTTAAGGGTACATCTAGAGCAACCTCAAATGGGCTTTGATGAGGTAATTTTCCTTCGTATAGTGAATTAGAAGAAGAATTGATTGGCATATGTTTAAAATTTGAAAAACTTGCATTGAAATATAAAAATCTAAAAAAAGAGCATGCTGACTACCTTGATCTATGTGAAGTCTTAAATGGAAACAATGAGAGATATTTATTAAAATGTAAACAAACGTGATGATTGACCAAGGCTGTAGTTGAGCATGCAAGGATTAAACAAAAAACGACATTCAAATTGTTCTGTCACAAAGAACAAAGAGCAATGCTCTATAAAAATGTTTCATGTCAAACAATGATATTAAGGAATGCTTTGCATGATAGAACTTCAAATGCTGCATCGTTGTTTTGTATTTATTTGGTTTAATAAACTAATGTGCTTAGTATTAAAGCATGTGCTTGCAGTTTATTGGATCCGACTTCTTTGGGTCTCAAGAGCTAAACATTTATATGATGATTGCAGGAATGCATCATTAATATGATCGAAGGAAGCATGTGTTTATTTGGATAGCAGGTGCATGAGGCATATGATGAGATTCATCTTAATTCACTTAGATAAATATATACAAACAAGGTTCTTTGTAGATGACCTAAAATTTAACTTCGTATTACCTAACTTTTTTCCCTTTGAAATAGTATTAAGAGAAATGTAGGCATACTTGATCCATGTGTGTAACATTGGTTTTTCGTTTGACTGCACAAGTTAGAATCAATGAACCATCCAATTAAATTAGGTTATCAGATTTAAGAGCATATCATTTATCACACTTAATCTATTGTATGGTGAACTAATTAGACCATCCAATAAGTCCTCCAAAACTATAAACCCAAGAGCTTTGGCCAAAATGTTTTGTTCAAATCTTATGCCATATGCAAGCCCTTATGGTCTTCTTATTTTCATAAATCTAGTTCCAATCAAGTAATCTAGGTTTGAATCCATGTTCTTACATTTTATATTGTTAGATTTTAGCAAATTTTCTTTTTTCCACCCTAGTTTTTTGTTGCAATCGATTGTTTTTTATTTGAAGTCTTTTGGTATCTGAGAATGCCTTCGTAGAGAAAAAAAATCCAGTTAATCAAATGCAATCTCAAGTCAAGCTATTTTCTTCAACATATTTTCCAACTCCAACTAGAGCGAAGTGGAAAAACTCAACGATTGAACCATGTATTGCAGCTCCTTTTGACGTGGAGTTGTTAAGCTCCAACTTAGAATCTACCATTCATGAATGCCATTTTGCAAAGTTTGAAAACCATCAAATCGTGTTCCTACAATGTACACACTATTTGAAAATACTTGTCAGCAATCTTATTTCTCCCATAATACTTATGTAGCTATTTTGGTTTTTTGATAACCTACAAGTCTATTATTTGTATACTCACAAAAAGTTTTTATTTTGATTGTGAATATTTTGATATCATATTGAATTATTTTGAAAATCATTTAAGAGTCTCTTGTAATGTGTCTACTCTTTCATCACTTTTGATTGACTTTGACTATAATTGGTCCCTTATCAACTCCACAATTAGATCTTTCACATATAGCTTCCATATGTATGATGTGAGATGTCTAAACAAGGATTTGTATGTGATTCAGTATACTCACTATTTTATTCTAATTCCTTAATCTAAAGATAAAAACTATATCATTGCACCTCTTGCCTTGGCCACATTCTTTGTTCTTTACCAAACAATAATTCATTTTTGGTCAATGCTTTATGGAGTATGGCCCTACTTCTTTCAATAAGCAATCACAATTGTACAATACATATCATTATTTGATTGTCTTATATCATCTATTTTTTAATGCTCGAACTCAAAGGCTAAATAATAGAGGATCCTTACCTACATAGTGGCTCCATTTAATGTTGTGGAGTTTTCAAAGCTTGGAGGCTTATCAAAAGCTTACTAAGCACTCTTGTTGCACTAGTGTAGAAGGAAACTATGGTGACTTTACTTTCATGTCAGTACCCACTGATCGCAGCAACAAATTGGTCCTCACACTCCATTCTCATTCTCCTCTTGTTGAGTTGGATCGTGGACTTCTCGAGCTGAAGGATACCCTACTTATCCCCTAAAGGCTTATCATACACCTTGATTCTTCGCAATTATGTGCCTCAAAACATCCAAAATATTATTGATAAGTAATTTGGATAATTCAAGATAAATAAGAAATCTTACATGGACAACAAATTTTAAGACTTTAAAAAAGCATGATGTGACAAACTCTTCAAACGAGTGATGATGAGGATGACAAGTAGTTTTGGTTTTCTAATTTTGATATATGCAAAAAGAGGAAGAGAAATAGACTAAATTGAAAATGTTATGTGTGCAATGATAAAATTGTAATGCTATTTTGTATTGAAATGAATTTTGCATTTTTGATATATATATTTTCCTTATTATGCTTTTGCATTTATACATTTAGAGAGAGAAGTATTCCTTATCATGTTTTGCATATTTTTTATTTTTATTTCAAATCGAGTTATGGTTTTATCATCATAAAAAAGGATATAGATTGATGTCCTATTGGACTTGGTTTGGGCAATTTGATGACAAAAATAATAATAAATGTGATATCATGTCTTTCATTGAGTATATATATATATATATGTATATACATACATAGATATATATATATGTATATATATATCTTAAGCAAAATTTGAGGGATGCTCATGAGTGCTGTGATGGTTAATGGGATCCAAAGTTTGAGTCATTTTATTTTATGATATAACATATTATGATTTAATCATATGAGTTGTTGGGAACATAATGAGTGAGATTATGGGAATTAAATCACAAATTTATACAAGACACAATTTCCAAAAATCTTTTGCTTCATTCAAAATAGATTTTAAAGCTAACATGTTTATATGGATCTAACTATCTAATAAACTTATCAATAGATTTATTAGGTGTTCATTGATCATTGAAGAATCTGTTACCCAAAATTGAAACTCAACAAATAAAACAAACATTAGACTATCAAATATATAGTTTGATGTGTGTTTGAAAAATGACTTATTCTGTCATACATGTATAGTATTGTTTGATCTTTTATTTGATGAGATAGAGATTAAAAAGGTTAAAAATAAGATGCAAGACACAATTTCCAAAAAGCTATAACTTCATTCAAAATAGATTTTGAAGCTAACATTTTTATATGGTTGAAACTATCTAATAAACTTATCAAAAGATGTATTAGGTGTTCATTGATCATTGAATAGTCTATTGCCCAAAAGTAAAACTCAAGAAATAAAACAAATATTAGACTATCAAATATATAGTTCGATGTATGTTTGAAAAATGCCTTATTCTGTCATACAAGTATAGTATTGTTTGATCTTTAATTTGATGAGATAGAGATTAAAAGATTTAAAATTTAGATGTAAGACACAATTTCCAAAAAAGCTTTTGCTTCATTCAAACTTGATTTTAAAGCTAATGTGTTTATATAGATCGAACTATCTAATAAACTTATCAACAGTTTTATTAGGTGTTCATTGATCATTGAACAATCTGTTGCCCAAAAGTGAAACTCAAGAAATAAACCAAATATTGGACTATCAAATATATAGTTTGATATTTGTTTGAAAAGTGACTTATTGTATCATACAGATATAATATTATTTGATCTTTAGTTTGATGAGATAGAGATTAAAAGGTTTACAATGAGATATAAGAGAATTTCCAAAAAGCTTTTGCTTCATTGAAAGTAGATTTTAAAATTAACATATTTATATGGATCGAACTATCCAACTAACTTATCAAAAGATTTATTAAGTGTTCATTGCTCATTGAACAATTTGTTGCTCAAAAGTGAAACTAAAGAAATAAAAAAAACATTGGATTATCAAATATATAGTTTGATGTATGTTTGAAAATGACTTGTTTTGTAATATAGGTATAGTATTATTTGATCTTTAGTTTGATGAGATGGAGATTAAAAGGTTTAAAATGACATCTTTATTAGATGACAATCAAATTATTTGATAGTCTTAGCGTTGTGACAAATGTGTATTAGGCCATTTGACGGGACTTTCTGATGTTAACAAAATATTAGCCTTCGAAATTGGTTTTTTAGTCAGAGGCTGGTCTGATGATTGGTTTGTTGATAATCAAGCCTAAACTAATTGGGTACCAAAATTGAACCATTGTACTGTTTATTGCACATTTGATGATTTGATAATGAGTCTAATATAAGTTAAGTCTATTTATTCAAATAAGAAAATAAAAGGTTTTGTAGATAATCGTTAGATTATTTGTGGTGCAATTCAATGGACAATTTGATAAATTGGGAAGATAATTATTGACTTGGACTATCTAACGTAATGACATTAGATAGTCTAAGTCAAAAGATTTATTAAGTGTTCATTGATCATTGAATAATCTGTTGCTCAAAAGTGAAACTCAAGAAATAAAACAAACATTGGATTATCAAATATATAGTTTGATGTATGTTTGAAAATGACTTGTTTTGTAATATAGGTATGGTATTATTTGATCTTTAGTTTGATGAGATGGAGATTAAAAGGTTTAAAATGAGATCTCTATTAGATAACAATCAAATTATCTGGTAGTCTTAGTGTTGTGCCCAATGTGTATTGGACCATTTGACGGGACATTCTGATGTTAACAAAATATTAGCCTCCTAAATTGTTTCTTTGGTCAGAGGCTTAGATCATCCAATTAGGGTCCGATGATTGGTTTGTTGATAATCAAGCCTAAACTAATTGGGTACCAAAATTGATCCATTTTACTGTCTATTGCACATTTGATGATTTGTTAATGAGTCTAATGTTGGTTAGTCTATTTATTCAAATAAGAAAATAAAAGGTTTTGTAGATGATCGTTAGATCATCTGCGGTGCAATCCAATGGACAATTTGATAAATTGGAAAGATAAGTATTGACTTAGACTATCTAATGTAATGATTGAATGTCCTATGGTCGTAGCATATTTAACTTGCAATAAATGAGGCTATATGATCTTTGCTTGTGGCATTTCTTATTATTCAGGGAAGATCTTTCAGTTACTGACCAGAGAGAAATTGCAATAGGAATAGACCATATGGGGTTATAATAAGATTTTCAAATAATTCCCAAAAATACAAAACTACAAGATGGCATATGGTAAACACGATGTATGATACGTCTTGCTTAATGTAATATACACACACTTTACAATAAAATGGGTAATTGTTACCATGTCATCAATGATTGAAAAATATGTTTTATTTTAATGAAACAATCATGTTATTGTTATACTCCTAAGGTATTCAAAGCATATAAATTTGCTTTAAAATGGATTGAAAAGAACATTCATTGATTCATTTATTGAGCTGTAAGAGAAAAAGGGAAACAACAAGCTTCCATTCACAAAACTTTTGCTACACGTATTTTCCAACTCTTTCACAAGAATTATATTTTTGAAGATTGAAAGAAGTTGTAAGATTTATTGTTCAAATCTATTGAAGTTTTCTCATTTTTGTTGCTTGATAATATCATACAATCTATTTACAATGATTTTAGTTGTACTTTGTAGACTGTCTTTATTTATAAGAATTGTTTTGAGCTTTATTGTACTTTCTATATCTTGTTCACACCTCATTGAAGGACTTGTTTGAGTTAATTGTGTAGGCTTTTCTAAGCCAATGTTTTGAATTCTATGGATTTTCGTTATTTAGGTTCTTATGGGTCGATATTTTCATCTCTCTTGATCTTTTTGTGTTGGCTCTTTTGGATTGGTGTTTTGATCTTTTGAATCATTTGTTGAAGGTTTTACTCAACTTGCTTTTGTAAAAGTTGTTTTGATTTAGTAAATCTAGTCTTTTGTGATTGAAGGTGAATTTAGTTTTTATGTTTGGAGATGATTGATCAGAAGCTCAATTTTATGTTCATTAAATCAAAAAATTATAAAAAGGATTACAAGAGGTGATGACAAAAACTGTTGTAGCAACATCATGTAGCAAGAAGTGTGTACACAATCGCACGCGGAGGCTTGAAGCAAGTGGGTGTATTGTAGCGTGCAGGTCATATGCCTCGCACGGAGGCATAGGCATGCTTGTGAAAAGGTGCGATGTGTGAACCACTCACAAGCGTTTGAGCAATTGCACTACACACATGCCTGCAGTGTTCACTTACTGCATCGATGCAGTCAATGTGTCGTAGTATGGCACTTTGTTGTTTTGGAACGGTACTTGTGCGCATGAACAGTGCCTTGGTATGATGTCTTGGACTTGTGTAGATAGGTTAATGGTGTGAAATTTGTGAAATTTTTTTATTTTTGGTAAAACAAATCACATGTTTTTTTTGTGAAAATTAAAATATTATATATTTTGTAATAAAATATTATATCAAATTTCTATATAATGATATAATAATGATAAATAAAGTAATTTAAAATTTTGTAAATTTAGAATTTCTTAAAGAGAAACTTTTCAAGAAATGTAATTTTCTTGTTATAAAAATCTTTTTTTTTGTCTTTTCTTTTTTGGCTTCTCATTATTCTTATGTTTCAACTTCTACAATTGTGACTTTAAAAAGGTTTGTTATCGAGGGCTTGGGACAAAAACACTACACAAATAAATTATTATTTTTTGATATTAGAGAGATTCAATTTAATGTCAATGACAGAAGTTAAAAAGAAGATAGTTGAAGAACAAGTCATACAAAAGAATAAGAAGATTGAAGTCTTTAATTGAGATGATTATGCCAATTATTTTACCATCAAGTATGGAGACATAAGTAGCTTTGTCAACCTGATTAATGCAAGTGTTAATAAAAATAATGCTAAAATTCCAATCCCTTTTACGATAGATTTAAAAGACAATCCGTCAAAAGAAATATTCTTAACAGAAGAATTTTGGATCATATAGTAATCCCAAGATAGTTGGAGATAAAGATCAATCTCACCTGTTTGATGTATGAAAATTGGTAGTACTCTTTTAAGGTAGATGTTATACTTGATTTACCAATTTATGGTGGTACAGTGAATGTAGAGAAATTAAATACTTTGTTGGAATAATTAAAAATATATTTTTTTTATGATTATTCATCAACTGATGAAATTACATATGCTCGATTTAAAATAACAAGTCATGCGATAGTCTGGTGAAAATTTTTTACATCTAAAAACATATCAATTATTTATAAATTAAAGTTTGACTTGATATAGACTATGGTAGATCTATTAAAGATAAAAAATTTATATCTATTTATTGTATTTTTATGGGAGAAAATCTTGTATTATTTTAAAGGAAAGAATACTTGTTTATTACTTGATTTGGTATTGAAATATTACATGAGATAATAAAACATATCATCTATGAAATAATTGAAATAAAAAACCTTTTTAAAGGGTTTGTTTTGGAGTTTGTTATTATTCAAGTTTGATACCTATTTTAACGCAACCAATCTTATTTTTTATGCATATATTAAAGTAAATTATGAAAAAAGATTGTTATTTTTTATCTAATGATGAATAACTAAAATAGATACTTTTACTATGATTTAAGACTTGATTTTATATATGTTGTGCTTTTGAGTTGTTGCTATTAATATGTTATTGAGCAAATTAGAAAATTTGTAGTATATTTTATATTCTAATTGTTATGTTATAAACTCTTTTTATTAAGAATGTTTGCCTCTTTATTCTCCTTTTTAATTACTCAATTTATTTATTTATAAGCACTGTTCTTCCATATTAAGAACATTAACTAAATTTGTTGTCCACAACATCTAGTATTAGTTATTGTAAATGATCCATCATAATAGGTTTTCCAGCAGAACTGGCTTCATGGAGAGACAATGTCTTTCTTTAGTATGCCGCCCAGAAATTGATGCCAGAGTATTCTCTATTTAGTACAAGGGAAGAGGCCATGTGGGGGTCATATGCTTCTTATAGAGCATGCTTCGCACCGTTAATCTTCATCTTGTCCACTGCGATGGAGAATTTAAACAAAGGAAAACCCATCTAGTTCAGGAAGGGTAATAGGGGTCCCAAGGTCGGGCGGTGAAGAATGATTGAAGGCAGGGACGGGAGAACCATCTCGGCGGTTCCCTCGCTCTACAACAAGCAAAGATGATTCTTGGAGCAAATAATCAGAACATACTCATTCGAATCCCATGAAATGTCATAAGATGAAGAATCCACTAGGATCCGTTTGGCCCTGGCAGTAGAAATCCTCTCGAGACTGCAAACCTAAGCACATGTTCTTGATTTATTGTGTTATGCATTCATGATTTATTTCTGTTTACAGAACAGCACCAGCTCCAAGATGATGGTTTGCAACCGAGTTTATTTTCTATGCTATGCTAGATATATAATGTAGATCAAGTTGGGTTAGCAGTCAGAAAGATTAATTGTCAGTGATGATCTGTTATAGCAGCAAGATGTTTATATAACTTCAATTTTTGCTTCTCTGGATTAGTTTTACTGTAGTGAAACGTTAATGAAGCATTCTTGAATAATTATAGTTTTATTTGCTAACTTTTTTTTGTTTATTATCCCTTTGAACGTAGCAGTATGCTGAAGACAATTGAGCGTTACAATACGCACGTCCAAGATCTAACCAGCAATGTCAGATCAATCGAGCAGGACTTGCAGGTATCATGAATTCTGTATTATATTTTCTAAGTTTCTCAAATAATTTTATATTACTTGACATTAGACGATATTCTGTTGCACTTGGAGCCTGTGATACTCTCTCAATGTAAAATTTGATTCTTGCAATAACGCAAGTTACCCATAAACTCATGGCATATGCCTTATTTAGCATTACTATCAGTTCATATTCGCTGAAATCTGTTGCGAATGTGTCCTAATATCTTAAGAATTCTTCCGGTTTTATAAGGAATATAGTCTCTACCATCCCCTTTTTATGTGTATGGTGAGAATCATTCTGGTTGATTTCTTTAACACGAACATGTGAGCAGGATGCAGAATTCATGATGCAGAAGATTAAACTCCTCGAGGTTTCTAAACGGTGTGGCTCTAGCGATTCAATGCTGTTATTTGCCCATCCTTCCATTTTTCTCTAGGGAAAAAAATAATGAGAGCATATACTTCAATGGGTTAGAACAAACCATTTAATGCTGCAGGAAGCTGATGGGAGAATGTCTGGAATCATGTTCTTTGGGGGAGCTGCATGAACTAGAGACCCAACTCGAGCAGAGCATATGCAAAATCAGAGGAAGAAAGGTTAGTGAAGCCTTCGTGTTGTCGTCGTTAAATTATCCCATCTTCAACTGCCATCTTTTTTTGACGCGTTCTTCCAATCAATTCAGGACCAGTTGCTTGCAGACCAATTAACACAATATTTGGAAAAGGTATCCTATTGATCTCTTTTTTTGATCAAACCAAGTTTTCCCAGAGACTGCGTCAATTTCTCATGATATCATCATTAAATGCAGGAGAGAACGCTACTAGAAGATAACGCTTTACTTCAAAAGCAAGTAAGTTAAACAATCTCCACTTCTGTGGTGTAGCATTAATCAATGAATCATTCGTTACCAAACGAGGAGTAATAGCATTTTGGTTTTATTTATTTATTTATTATTCTCCTTTCAAGTGGAAGGAGGCTGTATTGCAGGTAGAAGCCGCGAAGGAAATGGTTCCTCCGCGAGATAACCAATACAAGGACGTAGAGACCGAACTCTATATAGGATGGCCTAGAACACAAAGGACACAACAACTGTTGAAGGGCTGAGAGCTTGAGATTAGTAGATATGCGCACCAACAGAAGTACCCAGAAACATACATAACCGTTCCATATCTGTATATCATTCTGTATTCTTAAGTCATTTCTGTGGTTGCTTGTAAACATCAAGCTGGACTAAGATTATAAGTAGTGATAAGGGAGATGGAAGGAGAAAAATACTCTGACATACTGTAACACAACATTGTAGTTAAATTTATAATTTCAATATTTTTGCTTTTGTAGAAAGTCAGAATATTGCACTTTTCTTATTTTATTGAGTTATTTGTGGATAATTTTATCATAAAGGAAGTGAATAGGTTCTGTAATTATAATATGCTTGTTATAAGGTGTTTGAGGGAGGATTTGCCAAATCAAATGTGCTTAATTTGGTTAGCTGAGAGCAGCATTCGTAATGCTGTAGCAAACAGATTAAATTTCCCAGAAACGCTAAGTTTGGAGAATTTTTTAGATGTCATGTCGAAGAAAGAATGTGAAGAAGAATGAAACAAAAGCGCCCTTGATCCTGTCCTAAGAAACATAGAGCCGTCCGATTCCTGATCTCATCCGACATCACCTTGGTGGCATAAATTCTTTCTCCAGCTCAGGCGCTGTTCTCACCACCGGCGCAGTGGCCGCCCTCACGTGACCCACCATGGATACCTGCAGCGCCTCGTTCTCGTACGCCCTCCTCTCCATCTCCGCCATCCGCCACCTCTTCCTCTTCCCCTTCACCATCGCCACCAGCATCAACCCCAGCAGCCCAGCCGCCACCGCGGCCGCCACCACTGCTGCCGCAATTGTCTTCCACCTCCTCCCGTTTTCCTCCATTCCCGCCTTCTCCACCAAAGCGATGTGCCCCAGCTTCTTAGTAACGCACAATGATCCTCCGACACGGGTCGAAAGCTCCACCCGCCCATCCAATTGGAACACGGCGCACATTTTCCCCTCCTTCCTTTCCTGGTCACGGTCGACCCAGGAAAAATCAACCGCAATGGGCTCCTTCGCTGCTGTTGCGTTGAGCTCTGCCGATTCCGTTTTCGATGCGTCGTAGATAAGAAGGCCGAGAACAGGGGAGGCTAGCTGGTAGCCGGAGAGGAAGTAGAGAGAAGCGGAGAGGTTTCCGAGATTTTGGACGACGAGGAGAAGCCGCTTCACATGCGGGTGGGCGACGAGGCCAGGGGAAAGGCGAAACTCCGCGACGGCGACGCCGTCTTCCCGGAGACGGCCAGCTCGGAATCTTACGGCATGAGCGGCAGCAAAGGAGAGGGTTGGGGGCAGCGCCACCTCGTATGGAACGCCGGTCTTGTAATGCTGTGGATAGGAACGGAAGGCTGCATCGCGAATGACGCCGTCAATGAGGCGGCGGCGGCTTTTTTTCGTGCTCGGGGCGGAGGAGGCTGAATGAAGAAGCAAGAGGAAGAGTATCAAAACGGGAAAAGCGCAAGAAGTGGCAGATCTCTTCATGGAGTAGGCCACCTTGAACTCATGGATTTGTGCTTTTTTCTTCCCTAAGAGATGAAAAGTTTCACCAGAGACTATATACAAACAACTAACCGAGTCGAGTATTTATATGAACTAAAATTAGACTATAGTTGCCAACGGATTGTTTCGTTACGTTGAGCTACATGGACAGCATACCTTACTAATTATTAGTTAGCAAAGCCAAGAAAAATTATATTTGTCTGTTGATTTCAGCTTGAGTGATTCAAACCAATTTTCTGTTGGCTAATCTAAAGTTTTGGGGGGTAACATTACCATGTTTGACAACTAGGTTGCTCGTTAAGATGTTCGCGGTAGGAGTAGGTGGTTCATGATGGCTTATCAGTGGTAATTGACGATGGCGATGGTTAGTTGATGTGGCTGTTGAGTGATGGGAATTAACTCTAACCATCTTTAGTAATGATGGATTCTAACAAGCAATTAATTAACTCGGTTTAGGCCTAGATTAAATAGGATTAATTTAAATTAATCTTAGTATGTATACTGCTGAAAAAGGGCTTAGATGTTTATATGAAATACATGTATGGGTCGGGTCTGCTGCATGTTTGGCTTCAGCATAATTAAGAGAACCGAGAGCAGAAAGGTGATGCATCAATTTGTCGGTGGAGGACGGTGTCAAATGATAAGGAAGTAACGTGCGTGCATGAAATAAGCCTACACGTGCTCAAGTTTCTTTCTTAGATCTGTTATTTTTGAAGAAAATTTTATCAAAAAATTGTTGTCAAATAAATACATTTATATAAATAAAAAAGAACTATAAAAAATTATTATATTAAGAAATATAATATGTTTTTGTTGGAAATAAAATACGCATAGTTTGAAAGTGAAATTTCTGGGTAGTTCATTTATGCATAAGCGAATTAAAGAAATACCTCAGTGAACAGTTCAATGAAAAATACCGTATTAAATATAACATACTTGAATATGGTAAGGGCCATGACTAAGCAACATTGAGGCTTGACATGGCATAATACTCATTGCCTCATCTTCCTAGTTTGGTGGTTCATGCACCTAGTGGTCGTCAAACTACCCAATGTCTTCTACTAATTCCCCTCTTAGCTATTAATCAAGCCATCGTCTAGGAAGCATGTTTGATTTGTTCTTTAATGATTTAGTTTGTTTGGATTCTTTAGAGCATTGCTCTAAGAATCCAAAATTCACTCACAATTGTCACCCCAACTCTATTAGAGGATTAGATCTATGTTTTTTCAATTTCAAATTAATACAAGACATGGGCTGTTTAGCATGATTTTTTTAAGAAACTAGCGATAAAATCATAATTTTTGGATATTAAAAAAGAGTTGAAATACAAGTATTTTAGTTTCTATTTTAAAAGTAACTATGTCAAAAGAAGATATTAGCATTAGGATTGTATTATTTACATTATTTGTTTTGCTGAAAATCTTGAATATGTAAGTTAGATTTGTTTGGATAACATGATTACACTATTGGTGTTTGGATAACATGTTTTGTGAATTTATTATATAATTTTTAAATATTTGATGAAATCTTTGATTGGCTTCCTTTGTTTGATTATTTACAAAATTTTAATAATATTTTTATGATTATTATCTCATTTTGTGATTTATTGAGATAGTAATTGTTATGTAATTTTAATGAAATGGAGATGGCTAGGGGAAAGGAAAAGAAGAATATTGTAGAAAAGAACAAATCAAAGAAGAAGAAGTTATCATCTTGAAAATTAAGGAATCTTCATAGTTGGACACATTCAAAGAAGATGTGGTAGCTTTGACTTCTTCATTGCCATAGTGTGGATCAAATTGGTGTAAAGGAATGGAGATTGAGGTGTAAGGCCAACGAAAAAGAGGAGATAGTTTTCCATGGGTGTAGATAATTAGGACACATCCATCTTAAGCGTCCAAGGGTGCTGACAGGATTGGAGAAGTATATAAATAATAAAAAAAAGCAATGAAGATGGCATGGAGTGATTTAGAGAAATCATTCTCAAGTGAGGATGAGAAGAATGAAGGCTTGATCTATCTCATGGTCCATGTAGATGATGGTAAGAGTTCTTTCTGTAATGATGAGATATGTCCTCTTACTTTGAAAGAATTAGAAGAACAATTATTAACTATTTGCTAAAAATATGAAGGATTGTTAAAGAAGTATAAGAAGTTATAAAAGGACAATATTGATTATTTTGGTTTATGTGAACATCTTAACAAAACAAATGGAAGTTATCTAGTAGATTTGAAAAAGTATAGAGATGAACTTACTATTTTCATTTCTCAACATACACTAGTTGTAAATGAATTCAATAAATTTGATAAATTACATTCACATTATTCTAAACATTATCAACATCATGTAGAACCTAAGAAGACTTTATTTACACATGTTGACTCTCCATCTCATCATAGTAAATTTTGTTGCAATTATTATATGAGATCATAACACATCACAATTTTGTAAAATTAGGATCAATGTGCATTCTAGATTTCTAAGGTAAATTTTCTATGTATGCTTTGTAGCCAAGAACATGTTGTCACCATTTAGTAGTGTTGAAAATATTAAGCAATGAAGTCCATAAGGGGAGAGGGGAGGGATGAAAGGTGTAAATACAAATTTTAATTCACTCTCAAACATAAGTTAATAATATAGCAGTAGAAATCTTTTGCTTTCAAAAACCAAATTCATAACTCAATGAAACTATGATTGTAAGCATTCAACACAAGGAAAATTACTTTAATAACTTTAAAAATAATCTGAGCAACTTGGTTTAAAATTTGATTGAAATGAAGGTGTTAATTGCTCATTGAAAGACTTAGTCCACATTATAACAATTCAAGCAACTTCTAACAACCACTCAAATGCTTTGTAAAACCAATTCAAACAACTCAAATTATCTTGAAGTGATAATCTCTTTTTATTTATCTTAATTACTCTTACAATATTTTTTATAAAATATTCCTAAGCTTTCTAAAACTTTGTTGATAATTTGTTTATTATATGGCAATAAAACATGTATTAAAAAATTAAGAAAAATAACAAATAAAGTAACATAAATGATTTTTAGGTGATTTGATAAATCTTTTTTTACATCTACCCCAATCAACCTGGCCAAGCTTCCAATAATAAAAGTACTTTATTTTGTCACAATAGGTAGAGATAAACCTCATAAAACCATTAACTTTTTGCCCACAACTAGGTATGGGCCAATTTAATATAAGTCAACTACCTTTTTGTCATAGCAAGGTAAGGATTAACCTTACCCACAAGAGTATAAAATAACTTATGAATTTTGTTGACACTTATACAAAAATAATACAACAAATTTTATACCATTCACAAAGATAATAATATGACATAATGACTGAATATTATAGAAGGATGTTACCAAGTTAATATGTGAAACTTTAATGTAGTAGCATAGTAGATGATCCAAGTAAAGCACAGAATCTAATAGTAGAATTAGTAGGATGGAAGATGATATCACAACAAATTCACAACCTATAGCCTTGTTCTTTTTTACTTCTAAATGGTTTAGCAATTTGTTTATTAGCCTATTCTTCCTTCAAATCACTTCTAGTTTTGTGAATCAAAGAAATATATATAAATCAAGTAGTTTCAATGACTAAAGTTCTATTCTCAAAATGATTTAACTAGTTTTTATGCTCTTAAGATACTGATCATACTATGATAATTACAGTATCACACCAAATGATATATATATTACACTTGAATTACCCACATGACGTGTCTATTTGATCAGTTTATTTTTATATCTCTCAAGGAATCATATTGATATGATGAGACATCATATTGTACATTCCAACTCTCATTGACATAACTTCACATGTGGATTGTTTCATGAAACACTTAGTCAAGCTTTTCAAATAATTAATTTTTATTTGATCTTGAGATGCATGATCTAAAAATCATTCAATAAAAAATATTAGTGGTAACAACACAATAGTTTTATACTCATAAAAAATATGATGCATAACCAAGGGTTTAATAATTAGAACCACTCTTAACTATTTTATACACAAAAACATTTGGGTTTCAAAGATAAATACTTAGATTTTCATGTACAGACATGCCTCCTTCATAGTATCAAGAAGTGTATGTGATACATGGATAATAAATATTGTATCCTTGAAATTAATGATCACAAAACTAAGTCATTGGCTATTAATAGATGTTTAAACTATTATGTATTTACAAAATTTTGATTGTAAAAGTAATGAATGTTGAGTTGGAGTAAGATGCATGTAGTTGGAATTAGATGAAACTTGATGGCCTTTGCTCTTAGATGGCTTAAACTATAGATCATGGAGTTGTAAAGAGAAGCTCTTTGTGACGTAGCTAAACTACATGGAGTTGAACATTTTTATAATTTCTTGGGTTAGAATTCAAACCTTTACCTTTTGCAAAGTGGCACTTAGGACTTGTTTAACTAATGCATGCTTTCTTCAACTCATCTTTATCCTTGAGTCTAGAGTCGCTTTAAAACCTGAACAATATTCATATAGATTTTTCTAGATGAAATTAAAATGTTTAAGTTAGTGAAATTAGGTTTAATATCACTTGTAATTTTCACTACCTTATGAGTGTATAATACAATAATTAATATCATACTTATATAGTTTGTATTTAAGCTTATATCATTTGTTAAATATGAAGTTATCATTGCATCATAGAGGTATGATGGTTCCATCATACATATATGACTATTATTTAGACTAAGAATAAAGAGTACAAGCTCAATATACATGGTCTCATCCTTGTATAGTTCTTGTTTATATTCTAAAAGTTGAGTAACCATTACCACATATGAGTATTAATATTTCTTCGTGTAAGTATGACATTCATTTCTTCTTAAAATCTAAGTTATATATAAGCTCTATTGTGATTGGACATGCATGATGTTATTTATCATATCAGTATGTTTGTGTGATTAAATTAAAATATGAAACTATGGCTTGGTCATATAACAAATTATTTTTATATAAAGTTTAAGCTTAGTTCAATGGCATTTATAATCATCACATCATACAATCTAAAGGAGTGTATCATAATTGTGTGGTCTATTCTCCCTTGTGGAAAACTTTAAAAATCTTAGGATAGAAATGTTTTCATTTTACCCGACTTGGTTCCAATAGTCTCTTCACCTGTGGCTTCACAGGCCTGCATGGGCTTAATTGGCTCCAGCTTTATAATTAAGAAATCATAATTATTTTTTTGTTAAATTTTATTTTTTTTAATTTAACCAAAATAAAATTTGGTAAATATGCATAAGTGGAATCTTAAATGTTTCTTAAATAAAAAAAAATGAATAAATTGGATATGTAAATTAGAATTTGAAAATTATTTAATGAAGAGATGTGTCTTATAAATAATAATAAAAAATTTAATATTTTATTTCATAACAAAAAAACTATTTTTAAAGTTGATGTATATGTCTCTAATTCTTAAAGCTTACTGAACACTCAAGGTGCTTTGAATTCCACTAATTCACCATTTTCAAAGATACATGACTTATTCTTTACATCTAACTCATATTCACATTAAATAAATTTATTAAAATAAAATATTAAATATTAATGACTTGACTCATCAAATGTAATAGTAGCTTAATGATCTCTCGTTTAATGATAATAATATATAAACTTTTAGATAAAAATATAATAAGTAAAAACATATTATTCTGATAAAAGGTATAGCAGATGAATGTATGTTTCCCTTTACTTCATACTCCCTTTTACTACATGTCTCTCTCACTTATCTAAACCATCATCATTCCTCCCCTTTGACATTATCAAAAGGGAGGTATAATTTATACAATTTGTATTACACCTAATTGTCATTTTGTGATTTAAAATTGATCAATTGGAAGGGATTTAGTAAATATATCTATCAATTCTTGCTTGGTAGGAATATATTCAAATTCTACTAAGCCTTTAGCTACATCATCTCTAATAAAATGGTATTTTAAATCTATGTGTTTAGTCTTAAATGATGAACTTGGTTCTTCATTAAGGGCAAGGTACTGGTATAATCAATTCTAAAGAGAATGTATGAAAGATCTAAACCATAATTTTGAAATTGTTGTCATAACCATAACACTTGAGCAACTCAACTTTGAATCGCTACATATTCAACTTTTGTGATTGATAGGGCTATATAATTTTATTTCTTACTTAATTATGAAATTAGATAATTTCTTAGTAATTGACATGAACCTGAGGTACTTATCCTATTTACCCTAAAGTCTAAAAGTTTGAATCTAAGAAACCTATAAGATCACATAAAAGTTTATTTTAGGGTATCATAATCCTAAATTTATTATATATTTTAGATATTTAAAGATTGAGTTAACCACCTTTAGATGACTTTCTATAGGATTTGATTAGAATTTAGCACATAATCTATTACTAAATAAGATGTCTGGTCTATTAATCATAAGATATAATAAAGATCCAATAATACTTCTATAAAGTTTTTAATCAATAGGATTTTTTAGACTTATCTAAATTTAAATGGATTGATTAATTCATTAAAATCTTCCTATGCTTCATATTTTCATACCTAAACTTCTTAAATAATTATTTTAAATAATTAGTTTATGAAATAAAAATCCTATCTTTTAGTTACTTAATTTGTAATCCTAAAAAGTAATTCATCTCACTAGTCTTGCTCATCTTAATCTCTAATGCAAATGACTCCTCAAAATTTACATCTTAAACTTAGTTGTGACCCTTAGCAATAAGTCTAGATTTGTTAATGGTTACTTCATTTTCATCTAATTTATTTTTGAATATTCATTTGGTTTTAATCACTTGTTGAACACTAGGCCTAAGAACTAGCTCTCACACTTGGTTTCTCTCAAATTGATCTAGCTTTTCATTTATTGCTTGAAACCCAATAATCATCCTTAAGGGATTCTTTTAAAGATAATAATTTTATGAAAGATACAAATATATTATGATCAATTTTTATCATAAAGGCTCTAATCCTAACTCTTTGATTAACATCTTCTATAATTAATTTCATTGGATATGAAGTTTGGTACTTTCAATGTTTAGGTAATTAATGCCTAGTCTCTTCTCTTTCTATTTTATTTTCTCTTTTATCTTCATCCTTATTCATGTCTGAGTTTTTTAAAGACTTTATCTCTTCATCTAAATTTTTAGTATTTATCTTTAAAATAGACCCATCAAATACTACATGTATTATTTTCTCTACTCTTTGAGTGTCCATATTATAAACTTTATATGCCTTTCTAAAAGAGGAGTATCATAAGAAAAATTTTTCACTTACTTTTTCATCAAACTTGTTGAAGCTGGCCCTTTCATTACCAAGAATGGTGCATTTCCACCCAAAAATAAGAAAGTAGCTAAGATTTGATTTCTTATTGTTAAATAACTGATAATGAGGTTTTTAAGTTTTGACCTTAAATTGATTCTACTTATTGTATGCCAAGCTGTGTTATTACCGCAACCCAAAAGTAATTTGGTAGGTTTTATTTGGCTAACATAGTTCTACCAATCTCTACAAAGGTCTTATTCTTTTTTTTTCTATAATCCCATTTTTTAATGTGTATAAGGGCATGTAAATTGATGACTTATTCCTTTGCCTTTGTAATAGTTATAAAAATCCTCATTTTAAAGTCATCATAATTATCACTTTGAATGCAAATTAATTTGAGATTTGCTTGTCTTTTTAACTCTCTTATCAAATTAATAAAATTTTTTAATGTTTCATTCTTACTTTGAATAATTACAACCTAATTATATCTAGAAAAATCATTTATAATCACAAATCTATATTTTGTTTTACCTAAACTCAATTGTATAGGTCTAAAATGGTCTAAATAAACTATCTCTAAAATTTTACTAGTTGTTAGGTCATTTTTAGGTTTAAAGAAAGATTTAACTTGCTTTTTATTTACATGATTCATACATTTTTCAACTAGTTTTGTTTGGCTAAGAAAGAGTTCTAAGTACATCTAGCTTGCTTATTTTCTTTAAAATAGAATAACCTACATAACTTAATCTTCTATGCCATAAAGTATTCTCACTTGAATGTGTAACTAGGCATTCTAATTATTAGCTTCTAATTAATTTGACTTAATCACATAAGTATCACATATTCTTCTACCAACTAAAGTTCTTGATCATATTTTAATATTTTGTAATTTGAGTATCAAAACTAACAAAATAGTCATTATCATAAAATTTATAAATATTAATTAAATTAAATTATAATCCATCAACTAAAAAGACATTTAAATGCATAAAATTAGACATACTTATACCACTAATTCTAATTATTTTTTTTGAAGTTGTCTCTTAGTATTATTACTCATTTAAATGGACCACATTTTATTTATATAAATTTTGATTAGTCTTTGGTCATATGTCTTGAGCATACATTATCTAACACTCAAGAGTTATATCTTAATTTTTTTTATATTGACTGCATAAATTATAAAAATTTAATTTAGTAATAATAAAATGTAACTTTTATTTAGCTAATTTGTATGCTTTCTTTTACACATAATATCCAAGCATAATATTTCTAACTTATGAATGTAATACACCGTGTCTCCACACCATGATTGTAGAGATATTTTATATTGAATTCTTTATTCTCTAACCTTAAGAACCCAAACAAGCCTAGGTTGAACATTAATATTCAATATAGAAGCATTCATAATGTCATCCTTAATTATCCATTTAAAAGAAGGTTTTGACATATAAATATTTAATCTTTGAAATATTAAGCTAATGTTTAAAAGAAGACGTATTTATACTTAGAAAAAAAACACCATGTGAAGCATTATAAATTTTTGCATGTTCAAGAAAATAAATTTTTATTTTTAAACTAGTAATTTTCTTTTTCAAAGAAGAATACTCAATAATCATGGAAGCTTTTTCATCAAAAATCTGATTTTTTTTCTTTTTCTCATATTTCATAACAAAATCTAGAAGTTCAATTTTTTTGTAAAGAATTTTTAATTCTTTTTGTAGAAATTGCACTTAATGCACTAATAACTTCATATAATTTTTTAAAAAATTTCACAAGACCTAGAATTTATCTCATTCTTTTCTTCTTCATTAGATGTACTTGATTCATCATCATTTGTCATGAAGCATATAATTTCTTCCTCCTCATTACTTGAAGTTGTGGAGTCCAGATCTTTTGATGCACTCCAAGTAGCTTGAAAAGTTTTCTTCTTCTTCTTCATTCTCTTCTTTTTGTCTTCCTTTTGGTGTCATTAAGTTATGGATATTCTGATAAAATATGGTTGATTTGACCACATTCATAACATCTTGGTGCCTTCTTCTTTTTCTTTCTTTTCTTCTTTTGATAATTCTTATTTACAAAAGTTTTTTCCAAATTTTTAACTGAACCTTTAACATTAAAAATTACCACTTCTTCCAATTCAATGGATGAGATGGATGCCACGTTCAAATTATTTTTGCTTTCTTTGAATGCCAATGGTTCTTTTTTCTTAGTCCATTCTTTAGCTCGTTTGTGAAAGCCTCATCTTCATCTCTTCTATTTATCTCAATCTTGACTATCAAAAATTCTTCATGTAACTCATCCAAAAGTGCTCGTTTCTATCCTTGGCTATCTTTGTTATCATGGAAAGAGGATCATATTCCTTGGTTAGAATTCTTAGCACTGTTCTTATAATATGTGCATTAAAAAACATTTTTCTAAGATTTTCTAATTGATTAATAATATTTTCTAATAGTTTCTCTTAAATTTATTCTAAAGAGCTCATAATCATGTATATGAATATTTATCTTTATTTCTTTAACTTATGAAGTGCTTTCATAAGTTACTTTTAACTTCTTCCAAACTTTATGTGTGGTATGTAAATTCATAACTTGATTAAATTCACTAGAAGATGTGTCACAATGAAGGTAGTTGAGTGCTCTAGCATTTAATTATGCCATTCTCCTTTGGTTACTACTAAGTTCACTAATCAACTTGATCTCATTAGTGCATGAATCTCTAGATAAATCACATGGTTTAATTAGTACTTTCATAGTTTTAAGTTAATTGATTGGATAAAAATTATAAATATATTTTTTAATATAAATAAAACTCACACATAAACAATGAGAGATAGATTAAAAAGATCATTTATCTAGTATTGCACCAATACCAACCATGGGTGACATTTTAAAAACTCAATCAAAAGTGCAAATTAATAAATACAAATATTTTGGTAAACATAAAAAATGATAAAATAGAAATCAAAATTAATGTGTAATCAAAATTATAATTAAATAAATTTAATAAGATAATTAAAATACACACGATGGATCATTGAAGTGATTTGACTCACTTTTTATAGGAAACTCTCTTTAATATTAATTGAAGTAAGCTAAGTATGTGTGAATCTCACAAGAGTAGGGTGAATTATAGATTTTAAAGTATTTTTTCTATTTTTAGATCAGATTTATTTTTCAAAATATTTTTATAGAAATAATTTTATAAAATAATTTTATGTTTTTAGAAAACATTAATTTTATATATATTAATTTTTTAATTTTATGACTAAAAAATAAAAATAAAAATTAAAAGGTACATCAAAATGTTTAAATAGTTTGGTTTAAATTAAAACTTACTTCTACTCTCAATTGAGGTCAAGAAAAACACAACCTTTAAAAAAATTATAACTTGAGATTTTTTCTTATTATTTATCTCAAATCTATTAGCTTTTATGGGTTCAACTATAACCTAATATTTTGTGAGCTTAGTACCAATTCTATTTTTTATGAGATAAACTTGAACTTGAGTTTTTATAAATGTTAGGATGCCCAACCCAAATGATAAGGAAGAAGAAAAAAAAGTTTAAGAAAAATGTACAACTTTCTATAGCTTTTGATGAAAAAAATAAGACACAATGAACTCAAAATTATAAAGGGAAGTAGAACAATAGAATCTTTGAAGTGTTAGAATTAATAAGAAGAATTAAGCATTTTGAGAAGTATTAAGCCATAGTGTGCTATCAAGAGATTTTATATTAGTAGAATATCGTACAACATTTTATTGAGATCTCAAAGATTGGTTTACCTTCATTAGTCATTTTATTCATAAAAGTAAGGTTTTTATAAAAAATTATCATAGCTATTAGAAAAGAAAATGCTTTTTCAAATACTACTACCAAATAATGGTAAGTTAATTAGCTAGGTGGGTTCAATCAAGGATATTGGATTTGATTAAAAAATATCTGGATCATTAGATATTGGACTATAGAAGTAAATGAGTTATGGATGGTAGGATCATGGTAGATTATATTTATGCCTTCTAATCACATCAAATGAGCCCTAGATCGTTTGATTCATCAAAGATTAAAATGAGAATGTTCTTAGTCATAGGATTCAAAAGAGATAGCTATGAGTGCTTAATTAAGGACAAGGTAGAAAGAATGCTAGTCATCAAATATAATTAGATGAGATTTTGGGCCTTTAATTCAAGTCTTGAACCAATGCTTATAGGAGGGTGAACTCTTAGTCATCTGCTTAATGATTAGATGGTGGAAATTCATGATGCTTTAAGATTAAACTTAGGAAAGGAAGTTTAGTCCAACATAAAAAGATATCAAAAGTGTTTGCTCTTCATAATACATTTCGTGCATGCATAATTTGAGCAAAAATAAGGTTGGCTCCCCCTTGTGTACTTTAGATTTCATCACTTAGACCACTTGTTTGTATACATGTTTAACTAGATTATGGGTCCAACCTAATCCATTGCACACTTAATTGGAGTCTTGCTTAACTCGACCCTTCCTTTGCCTTACTCCAATGAGATTTTGTATTGCACCTTGACCAAGATCGAGTTTTGACTGAACTTAGTTCTTGTAGTCTCCTGATTTGAGGCTTTCTAGGCCTGCACGGGCTTGATTGGCCTTAGAGCTTTGCACTTGGGTAATGGTCGGGGTTTGGCTTTAGATATATATATATATATATATATATATATATATATATATATATATATATATATATTTAATTAAGAAAGTAGAATCTTTTTTGTTAAATTTTATTTTTCTAATTTAACCAAAATAAAATTTGGTTAAGATGCATAAGTGGAATCCTAAATATGTCTTAAATCGAGGAAAACATGAACAAATTAGATGCTTAAATTAGAATTTGAAAGCAATTAAATGGAGAGTTGTTTCTTATAATTAATAATTAACAAGTTAACATTTTATTTTATAATAAAAAATATAACTTTTTTAAAGTTGATGCACATCTCTTCAATCTTTAAAGCTTGTTAAACACTCAAAGGTTCTTTGAAGATATCTAATTCACTATCTTCAAAGATGGATGACTTGTTCTTCACATCTAAACTTGATTCACACTAAATATATCTATTATAATAAAATACTAAATATTTATAGCTTGACTCATCAAACACAAGGATGACCTAACAACTCTTCTACATTACTTTAAGTATAATTTAATGTGTCTCTTGAATTAAGTTATATTGGGTTATAGGACTTTGTACTTAAAGCATTTTACTTGATTTTTTTGTCTCATTGTTGCAACTTTGTTTTTGATATTGTATTAGTCTTTGGACCATTGTTGTAGGGTCTTTTTGGCTTGATGATTTGTAATGTCCTCTAACCAAGTGGTGTTGGCTCTGTTGAGCTAATTATTAGAACACCTTTTAGCCTTATTCTTTGTGAGCCCTCTAGCCCATTGTATTGTTTTACCCCTACCTATATTTTAACAAAAAGGTGTGGTTTTATTGTAAGCTTATCTTTTTTGTTAGGGGTGGATTTAGATTTAGATTTGAATAACAACTTAAAAATTGATCATATATCTTTACTTATTTTCACTCTCATAGAATGATTTTCAAAGTTAACAAAATTTTCTAAAATAAGTTTATAAGAGCCATTAAGATTTATATAAATCTTATATTTTATTATTTATAATAATTTAAAATTATGATTTTTATAATTCACTCATCTCTTGTGTGGATATCATACTTAGCAATTCTCAACATTATGAAGGTTTTCACATCATAACTAAAAATCATAATCTAAAATCCATTTTTAATTAATAATTTTTGGGTTTTATCAAAGTGATAATGCTAGAATAAAAAATACAGTGATGTCTAAGTGAGAATTAATAAAATAAAGTCTAACTCTCATTTTTTTATTTTTAAAATGGGCATACTCTTTCTTTTGTAAACATGTAACCAATGGTAGTATTGTAGTATACCATCATATACAACAACATTTCTACATCCAAAAGTATACAAAATGCATTAGCCAAGGTAACTTAATAGTAACTCATTTTGCCACCTTAGTCTACTTCTCTTAATGTGCTTGGTGCATAATCTATAATATAAGTAAAGACAAAAAAAAGTGCATAAAGCCCAACATATGAATCCAAATATTGGTTACATACATGTATAAAATAGAGTGATAAGGAAATACTTAATTAAATAAAATAACTATTATTATGCAATCAATAAAATAGTGTTTCAACTAACTTTATAGATAATTCTTCATATACATACATACATACATAAATATATACATACAACCACTCTACTAAAATAAACCTTTGCATGGTGCCCAAAATATCCATATATAAATATATGATCATCATTTTGTGTGTATATTCATATATTTAAATTTTTTATGGATTGAAACAAGCATGAAAGCATACTTAAATGGTTTTATTATGGATGATATAAATTGATGCACATACTCAAAAGTTGATTCTAATGTTTATTGTGATTTTCATTCTTAATTCTTAATTGATTAAAATGATCTAAAGTTAATATTAAAAAATATCATTACTCTTTGAAGTTGATCAAATGAATCATTAATTCTTGATAATTGATATTTATTATTAATAATGATCATATTAATTTCCCTATATTCAATACATACACCAAGAGAATACATCTTTTTTCCAATAGTTTTTGAATTTATATTTTAAATTCTTGTAATTCTATTGGTACCATTCTTTATGAAGCTTTAGAATTTGGTTCAACACTATGAACTAATTGAGTCTCAAATTATATCTATCTTTTCATAAGTAATTTTGATAATTCTTCTAGAAAATTATCTATGTATTCATCAATTATTGGTGCTTCTTAGATTTGAGAAGATGTCTTATCCCTATCTACAGTAGGCACCGAACAACCGTTAGCATTCCTTATTTATCAACTTTTATGCCTTTAACACAATGATAATAAGAATTTTTCTTCCTTGACTAAAGTAAATCATTCTTGCTTCCCTTACAATCTAAATCTCTTTCCTCTTCTCTCAATAGTCTATCTTAATCTGGTGACCATTTCACCAATTCATACCTAACATAAGATTAAATTCTATTATTGGTAGAACATTCATCAACATATGAAATTTTCTTCACTAAATTTCTTTCTCCTTTTTAATATAAGTTTCAATTCTGATATAATTTTCATTAGGCATTGTAACTTATAATAATTCATTCAAAGATTGTAGTTCAATGTTTAACTTGTTTTATATATGTGAAAATACATGAATTTGATGCTCCATAAATCTAATGAAACATTAAAAGGCAAAATCTATAAATATAACACACTTGAAGTAAAACTGCTACACTAAGGAGCCTCTTGGTGAGTAATCAAGTAAACTCTAGCTTGTCCATCTCTACCAAATACACTAGCTCTACTAGAACCACCTGATGCCAAGAATAACTAACTCCTTTATCGTTGCTAGAAGCACCCCTTCCACTGCTCACAGATGCATTGATGCTCTTAGTTCTATCACCATAGAACAATCTCTGGATATATATCTCAATTGCTCACAAATAAAGTATCTTACTACTCTTATGAGTTTTAATCTACACTCATTGTTATGCTATTTAATGCATTTACTATATTTACTAGTTCCATTAGATCCAAAGTAGTTTAATGTTGCTAGGGTCTTCTTGTAGATCTAAACCTATCAAACCTTTCTTCGTTGATGCTATCACCACTAAGACTACTAAAACCATCCATTTTCTTTATAAATCTACCTTCGAACTTTTGGGGTATGAAATTTATTTTTTCAATTTCATTTATTTCCATTGCATTTTACTCCGTTTCTATAATTCTTTCATGTTTTATTAGCTCTATATAACTTAAGGTCCTTACTATCATTAAATTTATTATATTCTTATCCTGTAACATTTTACAAAACACATAACATCTTTACTCCTTAAGAGTGAATAGATTGGGTACAATCCTCACCAAATAAGTAAATTATTGTTCAAGAGCTACCATAGTCATTCCACCTTTCATCAAGCAATTTAATTCATCTCTCATTTTGATTTTTATTGATATAGGAATCAATAATTTTTCAAATTCTTCTATGAATTTTTCCCATAGTATCTTTTTAACAAATCTTTTTTGAAATTGAATTCTTTATTTTGAGCTTCATTAAAGACTACATGTTTTCTTTAATACAATAATAGATAGAACAACTTTGTTATCCTCAAAACATAACATTCCATCAAATATTCTTACCATATGTTCTAGAAAATTCTTTACCACCATGGGGCCTCCTTATCGACCAAATAAGTTGAATACATTTGCTTGAATTGATGAACCACTTTTTCTATTGATGACCCTTTTTCTTGACTATTAGTACCTTTCACATTTTTCTATAAAGAAAATAAGGTTTGTGCCACTTCATTTTGAGTATTCCTTTACTGCTCCTTTTTTTCCCTTTGTCCATGCTCCTAGCTCTAGTATCCTTGCTCATATATCCCATCAGAACCTTAAACCAATGCTTTAATATCACATTATCAAGGGCATGCTTAACCAAATATAATTTATAATAGTAGAAACTTAATCATAAAAAGTAAATTTGAAGATAATTATCCCCCAACATCATCCTAATGGTAAGAAAATTTCAAAACATATCCAATAACATACATACTTTGTAAAATGAAGTAAAATTCCTAATCATTAAAACATTTTAACAAAAAAAAAAAACAAAATAATAAATTCATGCTACAATATATTATATTTAACTCTAAATATTAAATGACATCAATTATATCATAAAAACTTATCATAACCCATGGTTTATTAAATAGTAAAGGTTGATATAGATAAATCCCAAAAATATAATCAAAGGATATCACAAAAATTACACATAAAACCTACATTGTAAACTACCAACTGAGTTATCTAGTGAGTAGGTTCTTCAAACATTGCATTATAATTCTTATTTCTTTATTAATGAGGAATATGACCTATGATATTAATATTAATAAGATTTTATAGAGCTCAACAGATAAATCATAATAGTGACAAAATATAAAAGCATGATATAAATAATAAATTGATGTAAATGCAAAAAACATAACTAATAATCATAATAGAAATCCTAATAACTATGTAGAATATTTTAGTAGTATTCAATTATATAATTTTTTATATTTTATTATTTTATGAGCTTTATTTTCTTTTTGGAGATTACCTTTGGATCCAATAACCAATTTTTATATCTACATTACCTTCACATGTAGGAATCAATATGTATTTACCCATCTATATAAGGGTATTTCCACCTTAGTCATCCTACAAAAAGTATTATTGTCACTATATAAATCATTTATATAAAGAGTATCATTTCCTTAGCCATCATAAATAGAGTACATCTAATGAGGTCATGGATCCAATAGTAAGGCTATCTTTATCCTAATTATCTTACATAATACCAATAACTTTATATCATATAAAGAAATCAAATTTTTATTTTTCATTCTATAATTTATCAATAGATTTATAAACCATATCATAAATCAATGTAACAAATTATTCTTTTGATCATCACATACATAATCATATTCTATTCTACATCAAAAATTTCTTTTACACAATTATTCTCACATAAATCAAGTAATTAAAATTAATTCTATAAAATAATCATAGATACATAAAACATCAATAATATTTAAGTAATCATACCATGCAAATATATTAGAGTATAAATACATGTGAAATTTTTTAAAGTTATGAATCAATTTAATATTATATTTATGTTATAGTTGCTATAAGTTCTTATCTAAATCTAAAATAAAGATGCAATGTCTAGTCTCTCTATCATCTTGATTTTCTAAAACGTCATAGATGCATATGAATCATTACTCTTTCCTAGGATGTATAACATAAATACTTCTTTTGTTTATTAAATTGCACCCCATTATTGATTTTTCACTCCTTAAACTTTCTTACCAAACAACTAATCATACTTATGATATCTCCATCGAATAATATGGTCAATACCATAACAACCCTTATCACTACTCTACCTTTTATATTGTAAGATTTCTATCATTGTACCTTACGATCATTATACACTCATTTGACAAACACTCAATTATATTATACTTTCCTTAGCTTTATTGATTGCCTATCTATTGTATTGTAAATTTGTCTCATTATAAAATGTAATCAACTCTTTTGTTGTGCTCTTATTGACTTACAAAATATCCATTAATGTATTGAATTAGTCATGCAATATGATTAGTTCATAAAAGTTGTAGATGCCTCAACGAACCATCTAATCTCTTTTTTCTCGAATCAAGTTACTACTGATCATACTATACAATGGATCTAAATGTATGACATAATCTCCTGTAAATGAAAACATACTCACTAAAATTTACTTAGTTCCTTTCTAATTCAATCCCAAATTATTTCTAAAAATTCTCATAACATTTTAAAACCATATAATAAACCAATCCGTCCAACTTTTATCTATGTTATATTGAATTCAATGAATTAACACAATTAAAATTCCTTCGTATGCTTCATTGAGTCCATTTCTCTATTTTTTTTGTCTTTTTAGCAGCTTTCCAATAGCTCTTCTCCTCTCCTCTCAATTTTGATCATCCTCCCTTAGCACCAACAATTGGGTTTTCCTTATTGTTGTTCTTGTGCTTCTCTCTTAACTTGGCATAGTTTTTCTTCTCATTCTTGTCTCCTTGTTCTCCTTTTCCTTCTCTTCACTCCCCTTACATCATTAGATTTTTTCTCTAAAGTTAAATTGCCTCTCTCATAGCCAAACTCTCTTTTAAAGCTTATCCCAAGTATGACAATAAGCTTAAGTTGTATAATTACTAATGCTTTTTAAGATTTGTAAAGATTAACTTTGTGTTCTTTTTGGTTAAGAATTTATAAATAATTATCTAGATTTTTAAAAGTTACCAACTTATTATTATTAGATATCTGAAAAAGAGTTTTTTTTAATGATATATTCAAATAATGTTTTGGATTTATTTAAAATCATGATACATTTTTTAAGATATAGTTAATTAATAATATTTTAATTAATAAATAAAATATTTTAAAAAAATAATTTTATTTAATTGAAATACCCATGATTACAATCATAATGACTTACACATCAAAATCTTGAGATATTAAATTTCTACTAAAAATTGATATATTAATGGAACAAATGACTTCATAATGTGCATATGGTTCACCATTTAACAAAAGTGCACAAAAATCATTACCAGAACTATAAAATACTCTTGTTTTTGCTAATAATGATTACTAGATATATCTTGTCGATCAAGTTCATAAAAAAAATGAATTGTTATTAAATATTAGAAGCACAAAAAATTTATAATGAAAAAATGTTAAATAAAAAAAACCCAGTTGATGATGTGCATACAAATATTTCACAATCATAGTGGATTATTAGAAATATAATCTTAAGAAATAAAATGATTAATAACAAATGAAAATGACTATCAACAAAAACAAATAATAATAATAATAATAATAATAATAGTAATAATTGAAGAAGAATAGATAGAAGAGTTTTTTTTTTGCTAATAATGATTACAACTAAGAGCTCTAGAGCTTAATCATTTTATAATAACTGAGATTCACTTTTGATTGAAAAAGTTGGCTTAATATTGGAAGTGAAATGACAACAATCCATACGCACTTTTCGATTGAAAGACTGTTAAAATCCTTTGCATGCATGATATCATACATTGTTCATTAATTTTCCACTTTTTTGACATATTGGATTAGTGATTGTTGTTATCATCTTATCTCTAATGTTTTATAACTAGAATTTATTATTTGAAATATTTGATCAAGATAGAAGAGCTCAATATTTTGCATTTTTCATGTGCCAATATTGCCATTAGTTGTAGATCAATCATTGGTTTGGTTAAAATAGGTTTGTGTAATATAGTGTGAATAAAATTGATTTTGTCATTACCTACCAATGCTCACAAAACTCATAACATGTGTCATGTGAGCTATGCATGGCCTTGGCTTTGGTCAAAGTCACGGCCCAAATGCTTCTTTACAATCTTTTTCTGGGAATCAAAATATACAATCATTTCCTGTTATGTCTTCATTGCACAACTCATATCTACTTCTAGGAAAATTATTCAAAATAAATAAAAAAAACTAATATCATTAAGATATTAAATAATACCTGAACGAATCGATTGACATGTCATTTTTTTGGATTAACAATCATAAAATATTTAAAAAATTGTTTATAAAGAATATTATATATGAGTACAAAAGCTGTTCTATATGTTTTATGTACTTTTAGCTGTAATATTTATAATAAGCTCATTTAAAGCTTAAAAATATACTGATTGCAAACATCTGTTTAGCTGTCACTAACTGTTGTGGAAGCATCCAGCATGCACAGACACACTTATTACAGCAGAAGACACGAAAAGTTTATGTTGCACAATGATAACTAATACACTTAAATTCATTTGTTTAAAAAATAAAATATTTAGAATGTACTTATTAAGAAAAATGATAAATTATGAAAATAATTTATCAAGTAGTACAACAGTAGAAAACTATCACATGCAAAGGATTATGATGCGTTCTCTTATTATGAATTAACGGTTAGGATTTACAGGACCAAGTTGATAATCATGAAGAAACACGAAAATATTAGATGGCAAGCATGTTAATGGTGATGATTGGAGACAACAGCTCCTACCGACGGAACTAATGGCAGATAGCACGCTGTTTCCCACTAATAGTATCATTCCAACAAAGAACCCATAAGGAGTCGATGACGATACCCAAGTAATTATACTAACGGCTCCTTTCTGCTCTCCAATAATCTAAGAGCCTTTTCTAGGTTATTCACCAAATAATAACATTAAGAAAGGTTCATCTAATAATTAAATGTAAAATTGCCAAAAACTATAAATAATATCATACATAGTATTTTAATAATAATAGTCTTTATAAAATGTATTTAGAGACTCATTTGTTGATAGTTATGTTTACTGTATTTTAGACAACTCAATTGATATAAAATTTTAATCTAATAATGATGTTATGAAAAAAGTTGATGTTAAAATTTAAGGAGATGGTCATGATGCCTTCTAGTATAATCGAAGTGCCATGTTAGCATGATTTACTAAACACATTTGCAAGGCCACATCACCATTGAAGTATTATTGCGAGCTTTACCATTCACGAAAGGCATCACAGACTTAAAAGGTAATCATTGGTCTTGCTCCACTATCCAAACTTATCTCGTTGGTCCCTACACGTTCCATAAGACACAAAGATTTTTTGCACCAAAGGTAGAATAAAAGAGGAATTAGGTATACAACATATAATGCATCAACACTTTGTTACTCAAAAAATAATAATCCTCAAAATCTTATTAATAGGCACAGTGTTTTCATATAAACAAAGTTGACAACCAACTACATTAGATCTCTCTCTTTTGGCTCATACTCAACGTCTACTTCAACTTCATTTTACTAAACAACTACAAGTTTTTTTTAGTTTTGTACAACTTTTATAGGAGTCTTACACTAGCTTTTTTTTAGCAATAATTTGTTTCCTCCGCATGTAACTAGATCAATACACCAGTCAATGTATTTAGCTAACCATCTTTCACTCTATAGATTTGATATTTAAATTGAGAGTAAGGATTCTCTAATCTGATTATCATTCTTGTGACATACTACCCAAAATGAACCTTGTTTGTGCTTCAATTGGATGCTTAGTTGACCCAAAAATTGGTTTGCACTAAGGTAAGTAACCTACCAATATACATGGTGTGTGTATGGAATCAAAGAAAACCTATAATAAAGTAGATTCATACAAATCTATAATATCAAATAAATCAATATATGATCCATATGATATTTAGAAATTTATCACATTAAATAATATAAAAATATAGATAAAGTCCATTATAAAAACCTTATACATTCTAAACCAATAATAAAAATGATAACATGAGAGTGAATAGGAAACTAAAACTATAACATCATAATAAAATTTAGCTGGATGAATAATTTACTAAAAGTATTGACTTTGATTGTTATACCCGGTAAAAATTATATGTTTAATCTTCAATAATTAAATTGTGGCTTGGATGATTTCAGATCGACAATAGGATGAGCCAGGAGCTCAATTGGAGGCTATTGGAATTTCTGAAATTTTCTGGGGATTTTTCGGAGCACCGAGGAAATTTTTAAGTAATTTTCCCTGTTTAATTGGATTTATTGGATTTTTGGAAATTCGAAAATCTAGTTAAATCGGTCTATTAGATTTTTTAAACCGGAATTTGGTTTTTACCGCGCGTGAACCGGACCGGAGCGGTTCAGCGAAGGCGGGGGGCGGTTCGCCGAGTGCGTTTGCGCTTGCGGTTGGATAAGCCACGGATAAGCGGATCGGACGGACGAGATCAGCGGTGGAGATTAACCGACTGATCAGGTTTAAGCGGCGTTATTAGAAGGTCAACCGGCGCTTAATGGGTTCTTAACGGGTTATTACCGGTTTAAGCGGGGTATTTAATCGAAACTGTTAGGCTGTTAGGGTTTCGAGCGGTGGCCGGAGACGAGGTGTTCGCGGCGAACGACGATACTTTCCGGCAGCCTTTCAAGGGGCTTTTTGTACCTGGAGGTTCGCGGGACCGAGGAGAATCGATTGGTACCGGTTTCGTTCGGCGAAGAGCAGCGGTTGGTCGCGTGCGAGCTTCACCGTCGCCGGAGAAGAAAAGTAGGAAATTCAGATTTTAAATTAGTTATTTAGCAAATTAAAAATATGGATTATTTTGCAAATAGCTACCGGAGCATGCAGATTGTGGTTTTTGGAATTGATTAATGCAAATTATTGATTTTAGCATTTTAGGGTTTTTCTTCGGAAAATTATAACCGCCGAATTTGGAAATTTTACCAAGCATGTGTTGATTCGATTATGTGCTTTAATCATGTTAAGATAGTATCAAATGCTTAAATTTGTTTAATTTCATAGATTGTTAAAATGGGGATCGGATGAAACTTCGGCGGAAATTTTGATTGAACCTTAGAAATTAGTGGCATTAATGAAACATTAGGATAGTATGAACATCGGATTTTGTTTCTCTTTGATCTCGGTCGCTGGAAATCAACGGGGGAAACGGAATTTTCCCGGAGGAATCGTCGGCTAGGGTTTCGCGGGCGCCGGGCGGAGGAAGGAGATGGATTAGATTAATTTCGGTTTAGTTAATTAAGTAATTGTAATTATTCAATATTTATTAATAATTTAAATGTTAAACGTCGGCTGGAAATTGGATTAATTATTCGACCGGTGGGTTCTCGGTTCAGCGCGAAGGCCGAACCGGCAGCGAAAAATCGGTTCAGCGGGATTAGGCGCGGACGAATGGCGCGAAAGCCGAACCGGCAGCGAAAATCGGTTCAGCGGGATTCGGCGCGGACGAACGGTGCGGAGGAAATTTAATTCGGAAATTAATCCGAATTTTCGGAAAAAGGATATATGTGAATTTAAATTTTAATTCGGAAATTTATTCCGAATTTCGGAAAATTGAGAAAGGGCAGAATTTGATTTTTTTGGAATTTGAAAAAAATGCAGTAATTAGAATTTTGGGATTTTAAATTCTGAAAAAAATTCAGAAAAAGAGAAATTGGGATTTGAGTGATCTCAAAAATTCTGGAGATCCGTATGTAGAGAAAAATTTCCTAAAGTAGGGAAAAATGTTATCAGTGATGACAGTACAATTGAAACAGTCAGACAGAGGTATGGTACATGGATGCTACCAAAACAGTCAGTAACTGGTACAGTTGTGTTGCTTGGACGACAATGGCATGGATTGAGTCAGTTTACTCAATGTTGGCATATTTCACGGATTGGCATAATGGACCGGACTACTATAGAACCTATATGATGTTTTAGGGTAGTTGTGGTAGGTAACTGTGCGGTTTAGACTTAGCTTCCACAGTATACATGTGACTGGTAGGCGCCATGCGTGTTTCGAGATGGGCAATCCCACTGGCATGCTACATAGACGCTGCGGTGTCGGGTGCTAGGCGTTATGATGCGTGTTTCGAGATGGGCGTATCCCACTGGCATGCTTTGCCTAAGAGCCATGCATGTTTCGAGATGGGCGATCCCACTGGCATGCTACCTGGAAGCCCAGAGGAGAGCTACTCTGGTGTGACTGGGGTGACTGTGGTTGGTCGGAGTCTGGAACTGAGAGTGCCTTTCCACCATACATTGTTATGCTGTATTCCTATACTCTTGCTATTATCCTTCTCTTGCATGTGAGTTTTACTAGCTGTCTTTCCTACTGGGCGTAGCTCATTCCTTTATTATCTATATTTTTCCAGCGGCTCGGCAGACTTGACACCACCCAGATTAGGTGGGATCGTGGTCAGCAGGCTAGTAGAGGATATCTGATCTGTGATTTCTGAGACATTTTGGTTAGTGTGATTGATGCTATTGGATGTATTCAGTGAGACTATTATTCTTATGTCAGGTATTGTGTGAGGATGAATCTGACTTATGTATCTGGTGGGATGATGTTGCACTTGTTGGACTTGGATCTTATTCTTGTGATGTAGTTTCCATTCACTGTCTTACTTATTGTTTTGGTGCTATGGTGTGTGGAGTGCCATATTTATATATTTATTCTGTGGATGTTATATATCTTTTTTTGATGGTGAGGTCATTACATGACTATGGAACTTACCATGGGGGTTCAGACTTCTATTAGATCGGTTCTCCTATCGGTATGGGATAGGAGTATTGGGTCTAGTAGGAGTAACATTGCGCGAGTCCATCTGTTAATTCAGGAGTCATGAATCCTGAGTTGACGGTGTACCCGGGAGATGGGATCCACATTGTTAAGGAAAGTAGGTGTGTAATGATGTGTTATATCCTATGTTTTCGTAGGCTACTCAGGTTGGTATGGGAAGATCTGAGCTGTCTATATGTAAAAAAAAAAAAAATGTATGCCAAAAATCAGCCTAGGAAAAATGGGGTGTAACATTGATGCCCACACTCTAATTCCCATGTCAGCTCCTAATTCCTTGCTCTTGCAAATGATATAAGGGAGCAAGCCAAACTTAATAGGAAATTCTCAAGTCTTATTATAAAAGTAATCATGAAATAATATAATAATATATCTACCAAAATAAATCATTAATATGCATAATGATATCACAAAAGATATCTCAACTATCAAGATGATCTAGTACATAAAACTATAATCATTAATCTAATCCAAGACACATTAGGGTCTCACAAATCTCTATGACAACATAATCACAAAGTGTAGCATAAAGATGCTTAGTGTCAACTAGCAGTCTTGCACTCCCTCTATGCCCATGAGATCTTTAATGTAAAGTCTAACACTTTTATATCGTCATGTAATATGAAACTTCTATATAAGAAATCTAATCAAATGGGTATGCCCTAAGGGACTTTACAAATCCTTAATAGCCATGTAATGTTCTATCAAGTACTCAAAAGACATCCAAATCTTTTATGGTATCTTATAAATTAGTGGTACTCAATCGTATTAGAATCTCTAGCACATTATTTAACAATCCATAGTCAGGTCTCTACTAATCACATGACTAGTCCTGTAGGACTCTAAAAACCATAAAAATGCATGACACTCCACTCCATATCATGACTAAGTCCATGAACTCACTTGGGTTAGGAGTTGGTTGGTGACCCTTAGCCACACAATGTAATTTGGTGGGAGTCTAATTATCTAATGTATCTAACCCACTTAATTATAGCTAAAGGGTAATCTTCTATGGTTCAGATATTTTACTCCATGTGATTATCAATGTATACTTACTTATCATATGACATCATTCCATATGGCGTCATTATCATTCATTTAAGGTGTAACCCTAACATGTCATTTGGGATAAATGTAAGATTTTCATATAATCCTAATCGATTATCTATATCATCTAAAGTTTACTTTGAGCTCTAACAACAATCTAGATTAATTTAAGTTTTTCATAAAACTTAGTCATTCTATATGGAATAATCATCTTCTATCTAATTTACCATATCTAGATCTAGTTCTTACCAACCCTTTATCTAGGATCCTATAAGAATCTTTTAGCCTATTTAGGCCACCACTTAAGTACTCACGTAAGTTCTAAATTCTTGGCTCAATCTTTTGTAGTCATAGTCATTATTTTTTACCTGGGTTCACATGAGTTTCACTAGTAACTCTCATGTCTCGTAGGTAAACTTGTGTCATTATATGCTTCATAAAGGTTTCTTATAATCCATATACACCTCTCAAATCAACATATAGAGCATCAAACCATGGCATAAGTTTCTAGTTTAGAGATATTCATGACGTTAATCAATAGTTTAAGCTAGTTTAAAGTTTAGCTAATATCCAAGAGAATGATTAGTTCTTTGATGAAGCCTAACACCACTCTAAAGGCCAAGATCAAGCTCTTTAGCTCAATCCAACATTATTTAAGTTCTAAATAAGAGCTTTCTTAAATCATAATATTACCCAAGTGCACTCAAGGTCTCACCAAGTACATGATATCTAAGTCTAACCCAAATTCTATCTTTAAGACATTCTTGTGTAAAACTAAAGTCTATGAACATTATATAGTTTTTAATAAGCTATTTTATACTTAAATTCTATGCTACCTTTAACTTCGTCTATGGTCCATTCAAGTCATAATTTACTTTCAACCTTAACTAAGGTTATTTGGGTACTTAACCTTATCCAATATTCAAAATTCATTATTTAAGCATTTAAATTTTAAATCTAAAATATTCAAATTTCAAACCTAATGTATTTAAATTTTAAATTCTCAAACATTCAAATTTCAAACTATTTTTTCTCTTGCTTGTGCCAATAAGACTTTACACTTAGTTTGAGCAAACCAAACCTTCTAGTTAGCCTTTAATTTTTCTAATTTCTAAATTATTCTATATTGAACCAAACACTTTTGCTAAACCTAATTAAGACCCAAAGTTAACCTTAACCTTCTTCTATGGTCAACTAAAGCCTATCAAGTCTCTCTATAAGAAACTTAAGAGCTATGCGTGTATTGAAGCCATCTAAAATACTTTTTAAGGTCTTGTCTTGATTATAAGCAATTATCCAAGCCTTAACGCTCAGATTTATGGTTTAATCATGGCATCTAGACCATCTTGGCCTAACATATGAGGTTTGATTTGCATGTAGGAAAAATATCATATGTTTTGAGTAGTTTAATGGTTTCACCTAAAAATTAATCAATAAATTTTTGAGCTAAAATTATCATCATCATGCTATTATCCAATTTTGATTCAACAACAAATGTTTATGGTAATTCTCACTTTTCAACTTATATAGCATTATCACAAGGTTTATAATAGAAACATTCAAATATAAAACTTAATTCATAACATCATGTTCATGCTTGATCTTGGTTCACATAAATCCATAATATTCCATGCAAAACTAAGTTTCATCAAGATTGCAAATCTATAATATAACTTTAAATTCCAAATTTTTAACATGACAATACATGTATAAACCAATTATTTGAGCTAATTACAAAATTCATAATAATAACATTTAAGGAATATTTCTAGCTTGAATTTCATATTGTAACCAAAATAATATTATCATTTTACTCTTCCTAATTTCCAAGTATATGTATAATTACAATAATAATCTCAAACTTAAGATTGGATTTTATTAACAACCTGATTTCTTCATGTAAGTAATCATCACTTATGAATTCTGGCTTACTTAAATAATCTAGGTCCCTTTACATGTGTAAAATTCAAAGCCTTGTGTTTAAGAGCATTCATTTTAATCTCCAAACCATTAACATCATGGTGTTCCAACATGAAAAATCTCTATTCTAAGGAAAACCAAATATGTTTTTAGCTAAATCCTTTTTTACAAGCAAGCTAATAAATTACTTGATTTTATTAACCTAGCATACTGAAGTATTTTTTTAACAAGGTGAGAGGTTGAATTACTAGAAATAAAAATTTTAATTTCTTATAAAAATATTTAAATATATAGTTTAAAATTATTTTTAAAGGCTTGAGAAAATCTCTAATAATAATTTTGTATTCACTTTAATTTTATTTTAAAATATTTTAATTTTTATAAAAATTGTGTAATAGAAAAATTAACTATAATTAAAGTTATACAGTAATTATTTTTTGAAAGTTCAACTTAAAACTGTTTGCATTCACCTTCTATAAAAATCAAGAAAAAACAAACACTTAATATAAGCATTTCACCAAAAGATAAGTGAAGTAAACTCTCATAACAAACAAACAAATGAGATATGTTACTATAACCTTACAACAAAATCAATGAGATAAGCTACATTGGCTTTACAATAAAATGATAATAAAAGAAAAATATTTGATGTCATAAAATTAAAATTAATATAAATAAAATCCTATGCTTGATGAAATGATTAAAGAGATACAAGTATCTTAATTAAATAAAGTAAGAATAGAAAAAATTAATAACTTAGATGATTTGAGAAGAAACAAAATTTTAAGAGTTTGATGACTTTAGAATGTAGCAGCATCTAAAAGTGATAATGGGAATGGGCTGCTAATGGCTTGAATGTTTTGGCTAGAAACTTTTCTTTAGATTACATGAAAATTCATCTCTTTAATTTTGTACAAAAATTCTCTTATTTATAGACATTTTTTAATGGCTAAAAGCACTTACTAAACAGGTAAATTAGTTCTTATAGATTTTTCCATTCATGTATTTAATTTGAAAATTAATATTTAAATAAAATATCCTATTAGTTGGAAAACTTCTGCTTATACTGAATCAAGTTCATATCTTGAGCTAGCCAATTTGATAGATGTAATAAGACATCACTAATTTGATAGAGTTCTTCAACTCGCTCTATAATTTGGATCATTGTCGTGACTTTGAGTTACCAATTCTAGAATATTCTTTAATAAAGAGGAAAACTTCTACTTATACTCAGCTATATACATGCTTTAGTGCATTAACCTATTGAGCCATCACACATCTTTTCCTTAGAAAACATTAGCACATGCCAAGTTTTGAATGTATCATAAAACTCACAAATGATATATTATTATTAAAAAACCAATGAAATGAATCTTGACTGACCTTCTTCACTAAGGATAACTTAGCCTTTTAGAACAAAAAAGCTGAAGGATTCTTCTTTTCCTTAGAAGCAACATTCAAACAAATATTTTGTTCAATTGCTTTAAGCATTTTTTTAGTATCCATAGGCTCTATGCTTAAAAAAATGTGATATATGCATCATTTATATGTACTCTATTAACTTCCATTTGATAAGAAATTTGTGAAACCATAAAAGAAATAGACACTTCACCCAAGGCTTGAATAACAGTTGCAACCATTTTCATTATTTTCTCTTAGTTATAAACTTGAGCTTGCTTTGCACCTATATTACATCTTTAGGAACCCAATTCACCATTTCGATTTAACACTTAATAAGTTCTTGGACTTTCCTTAAATCAATAATTTAATTTATAGATATAATATTTTTTATAGCATAGTGTACACATTTTAATGAAAAGTGTTAATGTTTATTTGACGACCTTACTGCACTTTTTTTCTTCAATTGTTTATCATTTATTGTTAATCATTTGTTGTCATTGAACATAAAACGTACTAAATAATTAAATTTATTTTAAAAATAAGATAAAGAGTGTACAATTATATATATATATAAATATATATTATTTTATTCTTAAACATTGATCATTGATACCATTGGTGTATAGGGGTTTTGTCATGTCTTACCTAGATAAATAATAAAATAAATAAAACACAATATTTAAAATTATCAAAATATTAGTCTATTATAGAGTATGTACTAAAATCTTAAAGGCATGACTTAAAACTTAGGTATAGGTGATGAAAAACATTACAAATCCATAATCCATAATTGACACAATTAAAATCTCATAATTGGCAAATAATCAACAAAAGTTAAAATAATGATCTTATACAATAATCTCCTATAGAGATAAAATATAGATCATTTATCATAAAATTTCTTATAAAGCTCTCAAAATAAGATAGTTCTACTCTCTCTTTGGATCTTATGCTAAAGATTATTTAAAACCCTTTAGCTATGCACATATCTTCTTAACCTATAATGCAAGTAGATAACGAGCATAATATTCTTATTAAGAAAAAAAATAACTATAAATAGATAAAGTAATATAATAATAAAGTTTGTAGCATGCAAGTAATAAAATGTTTAGTTATTCGAATGCATGACATCTAAAGTCAATACATATATGTTTTTATGATTCATATTTTTGTATATATATACATATTCATTAGGTAGTACTAATATCATATAGTACTCATATCATCTCTTTCTTTTTTATTGCGTTGTACTTAACTACTAATGAAAATGAGTTATTACTTATCATTGCAATGTATTTAAACCTCTACCTAAAATCACCATATATAAATTACTAACAATAGTTGGGGATCTACTTGTTATTGCCTTGTCCATAAGGTGCTAATGGTAATAAGGATGATGACATTATATTAAGTTATTGTAAGATAACACCATAGCGAAAATCTTAACATTTCTCAATTTTATATTTCTTATGATCTTATAGATCATCAAGATTATTCAAGCAACATTCCTCTTTTCATCAATTCTTTTTATTAAATTTCATATTTTATTTCTCTTTCAAGTTGTATGTTTTTGATATATATATATATATATATATATATATATATATTTGTGTATTTGTGTAGCTTATGCTAGTATATTATTTCATCAATCAAGGCAAGAATAATTAGTTGATCCCTTGCAATAGACTTATATCACTTTTCATAACATCACACTTCATAGTTTTATTTTAATATAATTTATAATTAGACCACTTACATTATAGTTATCTTTGTTTTTCTCTATTTTGGCTGAGTTGTCTCTTGTATAGCTTTTTTTCTTTTATCCTTTCCTTTTATTGCCTATACAAAATATATTTCAATTATCAAGACACCTCACTTTTTAATTTCAAATTTTTTGTAATTCTGTAATATATATATATATATATCTTTTCCAACTCAATTCGTCAAAGATTACATGATTTCTTTACTTAAAACATTCACAAACAAAGATGCACAATTTCCTAAAATTTCTTGTTCATGGTCTTCTTAATGTACCATCCATCCATTCCCCCTAACATATAGTACGTTATGCTCCCTTATTTCTAGATGCTAGTGAAATGGATAGATTGTTTCAAGCTCTTACACTTCACTCCTAAAGCCATCTGTATAGCTTGTTAACCTTAATGTACAATATACACTTCACTAAGCATCATACTATAGTCCAGATAGACGTTCATTTGCTTCTCTTATTCTCTAGTCATAAACTAAATGTATGATACATTAAATATTAACATACCATCCATTTTTCTCAAGAAATTGGGTCAAGCAACTACTTGCATTCCATGGCCTTAATGTATAATATGTTGGATAACAATGTCTCATCACTTCTCATGGTAACGAGTCAGTCTTATACCAAATACCTAACATATTGTCTGTTAGCACTCAAAATATGGTATGTTAAGCCTAATGTATGATTTTCTTGCCCTTTACATACATTTTTCGAGACATGAATTATATTTATGAGTTATTCCAAGTTGATTAACATTCTCATCCAATCAAGATTAAGTTCTTGAACCATACAAAGTACCTCTCTAGAGGAAGTTAAGGAAGAAAAACATAGCCAAAACCTTATCTTAGCAAAATCTTTTACATCAAACAAATCCATGATTTCCTTGAGTTCTTTTCCATAAAGGTTACTTTGCTATAGCCACTCCAAAGTTGGGTTTCTTTAACTACAACACTACAAAATATCCTTGAAGGTTCTACTTTATCTCATTCCTACTTCCTTCTTGAATTCATTCTAAGCATACAACAAAGCCTCAGCACTCACTAAGGGTTACAAAAGGGGTTTATACTTGTATTTTTTTATTTAATATAAAGATTTAACAAATCAAATAGTGGCTTTTTTTAATAAAATTATAAAAATTCTAATTAACTTTTAAATATTATAATTTGAATTATTGATAAATTTCTCATGCAAAGCTCTTCTTAATGATAAACATCATTCTATCTACTTGCAACATGGCACACATGTTGAAATGTGTTGAGGCTCAAAACTTTCTCAATTGCAATCATGCATAGCAAAATCCAACATCAAATATGCAATACCTAAGTATTTAAATTTAGATATTTGGCCTATTATAACTCCCCATTTTGTAGAAAAGTTGTTTCAAAATTTAAAATAACTTAGTATATTGGTGCATCATGTTAGCTATAATTTCTTAGTCTACATTCCTTTTATTTTAATTATTGTAGAATACATTTAAAATAGGCATGATTTTGTTTCTTGATCTCTTTTTTTTTCTTAGCTAAATTTATGATTGGTTTTTTGTACAAAACATATTAATTTGGATTTCAATCTCTTTCTAATATTTGGAAAGGCTTAATGTATTTGTGACCGAATTTTCTTATTATATCAAATAAGCTTACCCTTTTTAGTGTACCCACTTTAAAAAAGATGTGCTCACCTTTATGAAATTTAATAATTTTATATTTCTCATCAAAACATATTTTTATTAATAATTTGCATCTTATCTCTAGTTATTCTTACTTTTAGTGTCTTTCTCAAAAGTCCAATCTAATTAGCTACCATTCCTTATCCTTAAACTAACACAAAAGGGAATCACACATTCTTTCATATAGGGCTTTACAAAGTACCATGCCAATGATAGCTTGAAATCTATTTTTATAAGAAAAGTTTATAAATTGTAAATGTCTCTTCTAATCACCCCAAAAATCTAGCTTACAAAGTCTCATCATATCTCAAGTGTTTAATATTTTTTTATTTGCTTATTAGTTTGTGGGTGTAAAGCTATACTAAATCTTACCCAAGAACCAAAAGTTTTATGCATATTTCTCTTAAATTTAGATGTGAACTTAGGATCTCTATTAAAAATTATGACTTTTTGAACCCCATGTAGTCCCACTTTTTGCACAATAAGAGCTAACATTTCTATAAAAAAGGTTGTTTTGATAATTAACAAATGTGTAGCCTTAGTCAATCTATCCATGACTAGCCACGTCAAATTATGCCTTGCTAAAGTCTTTTGTAGTCCAATAATAAATTCCATGGTTATACATTCCCACTTCCATTCAAGGTTTTGTAAGGGTTGTCATACTCCATTGGGATTTTGTTATTCATCCTTAACATGCTAACGATTAGGACATTTTTTGAACCATTAAACAACATCTCTTTTCAAACCTAGCTATTAGTATCCCTATATCAATTCTTGATACATTTTATTACCTCTAGGATAGATAAAGTGCTTTAAATTATGAGCTTTAAATAATTGTAATTACCTAAATTATTATTGAGTAAGAAAACATAACTAGCCTTAAAATCTCAACACATCATACTTATCTAATGTAAAATTGGATTCTCATATATCTTTAACTCTTTAAATCAACTTTTGAAATTCACCATCTTGAAGTTGATCCTCTCTCATATAATGAAGCAAAGTTTCCTTAATAGAGAGTTGATAAAACAAGCACACATTCTCTAATATCTCTTTCCATCTACAATCTATTAATTTTAAAGGTAATGTACTTCTGAGTAGGTTCAACTAAAAGGGAATACACAATAGCTTTCTTAATCAAGAAATCTACAAAATATTAGTTTTACCTAAATAATAGTTGATAATCAAATCATGGTATTTTATGAATTCCATTAATCTCCATTGTCTCATATTCAACTCTTACTAGGTCAAAAGAAATTTCAAGCTCTGATAATAAGTGAACATTTCATGTTTCACCCCACACAAGTTATATTTCTATAGTTTCAAGATAAAGATAATGACCCTAACTCAAAGTGATGGATTACGTAATTCTTCTCATGAGGCTTCAACTTCTAAGAAGCATAAGAAACAACTTTATCATTCTTCATCAACACATACCCCAAACCCTTGAAGTTAAGCATTGTTAAAGATTTGATAACTCTTACATATTTTTAGTAACATTAGGATTAGAGTTGTCACCAACTTGTCTTTCATCTTTAAGAAACTATTCTCATAATCAACATTCTACCCAATTTTTTATAGTTTTCTAAGCTAGTTTCATTAAGGATGTAATCTTGAAAAACTTGCTCAAACTTTTAATAATAACCAACTAAACCAAAGGAACTTTGAATCTCTAAAATAATAGTGGGTTTTAGCTAATCCATAATAGTAAAAAGCTTCTAAGGATTAATACATATTCCTATTACACTAAAGTCATGTCACAAAAAATATTAATTGGTACATCTAGAATTCAAAGTTGGAAAAGTTTGTATACAATTGATGTTCTCTCAAAATCTACAACATAATATGCAAGTGATGCACATGATCCTCTAAGGACTTTGAGTATACAAGCATATTTTCAATAAACATAATAAAACATTGATAATGTTTTTTAAAAATCTTCTTCAAGAAATACATAAAGTTTGAAAGTAATTTTGAAAGACTAAAAGGCAATGCTAAGAACTCAAAATTCTCATATTGAGTTTTGAAAGTAGTATTGGCAACATCCCTTCTTTTATTTTTAATTGATGATATTTAAATGTTATATATATCTTAGAGAATACTGTCACCTTACAACTTATTAGAAAGTGAAACTTCAAATTCAAGAGTTGTTGGAAGACTACCTTAGCTCCCATTAAGACCTACCTTATTAACACCTTTACCTTAGCTCCCATTAAGATCTCATTATATGTTCCAGTTTCCGTAGTTTAAACACTTGGGTTGGCCTCCTTAGATTAGAAAATTCTACATAAAAATTTTCCACACTTTGCACATTAAGGTGCCTTTTTAGTGGACTATGTATCCATTTTGCTACTACTAGCATTAAAGTCATACTGGCTATGCTAAAAAGGGCCAAATTGTTCTTCCATTTTATGAAATAAGTTCTTGAAAATGTTAGAAACTTTAATTGGCACGGATGCCTCCACTTATTCTATTAATGCTTTATGTGCTTCATAGACCTCTAACTCTTGTTCCATCATTCAGGCTTCCACCACAAGCTGTGCATAATCATAAGTTTGGCAAAAGATCAAAGTAACTTTGATGGATAATTTTACATCATAGAAAAATAAAAGCAACTTTTTTCTTAAGGACACACCATGTGTGATGCATAATGAGCTATGAGGGAGAACTTCCTTTCATAATCAATTATAGACATGACTCATTGCTTTAGAATTGTCAATTCTTTCTTCATCTTTTCTTTGATAGATGGAGGCAAATACAAATCCTTAAAATAATTAGAAACTTTCTCCCATTCAATTTCTAATGCTAGTTGATCCTTAAAATATAGGCAATAGCGAGAAAGAATGGTGGCCTCGTTTGGGACTAGTAAAATAATAGGCACTATTACATCATCAGAGCATGCTATCTCATCAAATTTGTGGTTTATTTGTCTTAACCAACTTTCTATTATTAAGAGTTCATATTCACCTTAGAATGGGGAGGATGCATTTTATGGAATTACTTAGCTAATTTATCTACTCAGCCTTCTCTATAACTTGTCTTATGTTTTAGAGAAGATGAATGTATTTATGGAGTATTATTCTTTATAGATTCTCTCCTTGAACCTCTTCTTGTTTCATTGGCTTAGGTTCTGCTCTCTTCAAATCTCTTAGTGCACTTTTTCCTTGATTCAAAACTATGTCAATTTCTAATCAATTAAATGTTTAACTTTTCAATAAAGGATGCAAGTACTATAAGAAATAATCTAATGTACATGCTATCTTAGTGTTTGCACTTAAAGCCATTCCTAGGTTCTTAACATTAGGCTCTAATATCACCTTAACATGTCCCTCCCAACTAAATAATAAATAAAATATGATAAAATAGTTTAAAATTTAAAAATACTAGGCTATAATAATGTGTGCAACAAAATCTCAAGGCGACAACTTCAAATGTGAAATAGGTGATGGAAAACATAGCAAATCCATAATCCACAACAAATAAATCTAGTACATAAATAACCATACAAAATATAAGCTACTAAAGCATTAACAAAAGCTAAAATATAAATCTTATATAATAAGAGGTATAAATACTGTTTTAGGGTCCCATGTCAAAGATAATTAGGAATCCTAGCTTTGTGTATATATGTATCTTGACTTATAATGTAAGTAGATAATAACCATAGTATCATCAATAAAAAATGAATATCTTTAAGAAGATAAAATAGTATTCAAATGTATTATATATTATGTTAGTAAGAGGAGAAGTAATTAGAAGGCATAGAACATAAACAATATATAAGTGCTCAAATCACTATATTTATGCTTCTATATATCATGTTCATGTATAGATATAATCATCATGTATGTAGCATATATATCATCCTTTTCTTTTTTACTTTTCATAATTAATTCTCTTTTATCTTTTCATCTTTTATTTTTTCATTGTTTTTAAGGCTCTAATTTTTCTACATGACCATTACACTTGCACCATAACATCCCATATTATATCATATCTTTATAGAATCAATCATACCTCTAGACTTTCATTTGAATTTGGTTAGTCTATCTCAATTGTCTCTTTCACATTTATCATTATCTTGTATTGAAGTGCTAATGAAAATAAGTCCTTTATTAACCCAATGACACCATGTTGGAATGTTATGATAAAAAAAACCTTTTGATAAAGTTTACTAATATACTTTTTGACTTAATGCCTCAAGAAACGTGGAAGACAATGATCATTGAAGATGTGATAACGTCATATATCACCATGAGACTTTGTTAAGGATATGCTTCATATAAGTGATAAACCCATGTAAGAACTTGTTGTTGATGATGGGGTCGCTATTATGAATATTTTTTATTTAATTTTGGTGTGCATAGAATTTGAAGACCTTTGTGATATTTACTTGTGATACTTAAGATTTTATTATTACTTCAATCAACTTCAATTCTCATCTCAACTTATCTCACATTATCATGAAATAGCTTTTGATGTTTTTTTAACAAGTAAATTTTTATCAACTAAGATATAATAATATAATTAAGTGTAAAAAAAACCAAAATTTTCAAATATCCTAAGATTAAACTTATTGTAAAGTGTGATATACCTATTGTATAATATGATTAACATCAAATCTAGCATACAAAGGAGAATAGAATAATCTGATTGGGTATACTTTCGAGATTTTCAACTCATTATATAGTATATCCCTTATGTCATACAATACCATTTGTTTGTAGCATTGATGTACTCCTAAGTGGATAGTGAGAGAAAGATAAATCTATATATTTTTGTATAGTATGATAGCATATCATTGATTAATAAAGAACTAACTCAATTGTTTAATAACTATGATATAGAAAATATAGGCACAAAAAATGAAGATTGAGGTGTAAGGCAAAGGCTAAAGAGGATATAGTCTACAATGAGTGTAATTACTTGGGACACATTCATCCCAAATACCTAATAGTATTGAAAAGGCCAGAAAGTATATGAATAAAAAAATGCTATAAAAGTAGCTTGTAGTGATTCAAAGGAATCATCTTCAATTGAAGATGAGAAGAATGAAGAACTAATTTATCTCATAATGCATGGAGATGTTAAAGTTCTTCCTTTGAAGATGAATCATGACCTCCCACTTTTGAAGAATGTTATGGAGCTTTTATGGTATACAATCTCCTAATGCTTCCTGGTATTAGAGCCATTCATACTACTAAACCAATGAGCTTTCAAAGTTTGCTTCATGCTTGTGAGGCCATCAATTTTGTAAATGCATGTTGCACTTCGTGCTACTCTTACAATTTTCTTGAATCACTTGCTCGAGAATCAAGGACATTTCTTTGAGTATTAGAATTGTGTTCTTGATTTTATTGAGACTTATTTTTGTTAACTTGATCTCTTGTTATCTGTATCATCTTTTTCCTTAAGTTATTTGAAAAATTCTTTACTCAAGGGGGACTCCCCATTGGGAATGTATTTTTTTGTTTATGAAACATCCATAATTATTCCCAAGACATCTATAGCCCTCTCGAATTAATTTTCAAATAGAACACAACCAATCTTTGTTCATGATATCAGGTTTTGATAGATAGCAAACATCAATAATATATAAGGTCACATATTTCATGTTATCATATTAATAGATATTTTCTTGTACTTAGAATAATGAATTTAATGTTTAGCCAAACTAAACTATCACATTTAACATTAACATGCCTTTTCTTAGAAACACATAGGTTTATGTGGTTCATATTTTTTATCGAATAAATTCTTTTGGATCAGTCTTTTAAAGATATCAATTGTTAAATATACATTGATGCTCCACTAAAACTTTTGTCAATCATACATTCCATTGAGGATAATATAGTCCTCACTCTTAAAAACTTGAGTCATGAAAAAAAATAATTTATTATATCATCTAAAATGTTTATTTAATGAATCCTTTAGTGATTTGATAATAACAAAACTATATATACAAGGACTAATGCATGTTATGAGTTTTGATGAATATCGTTAGATGGAAGATTTTTATTGCAATGGTCATAGACTTTGGTAGCATTGTTAATGGACATAATGGACCAATTTTACATGATGGAGATATATGGACTTAGCTCTTGATGGTGTGCTGCTCTATTTTGAGTGAATCTCTATCAACTTCATTTGGTTGGACTGTTAAAACATACACTCAAGAATCTTGAGGCACTATATGCATTATCTCTTAACCTTTCATATTCATGCATATGTAAGTGCTTTAATCATCAATCATGAGTTACATTAGGTTTGAAAGTTAAATCAAGTGACAAACTAAGTAATTATAGTACAACACTTATAGAGTATATTAGAATTAAGAGTAAAATGGATTCATAGTAATACTAGTGGTACAATTTTGAAATTATACTAATCATATATGTATAATGAAGTTATTGTATAGTGTAATGAGTTCGTATGTATTAATAAAAAAAGGGATCAAATTTGATGATCTAGGGTTGAGTTCATCTACTAAGGTATTTGTATAGTATAACATTATCTATCATATAGTATGAAATTTTTATAATAGTCATATACTTAAGAGAATATTAAACTATAATCATTCAAAGTGTGATATTTTGTATTGTATAGGTACAATCTTAGTCTAATAGAAAGGTATGACGAGGTTAATAACTTCATACAATTTGATATTACTTTTTGGATAGTATGATCATGTCAAGAAGTGTATAGTCTAATAGAAATAATGAATTGTTTAATATGATATTGTTCATTGTACTTATTCAATTCACTTAAAACCTAAAAACTCTAATATGATACTTAAACAAATATGAAGCTGAACTATTTACTAAATATAAATTGGTTTGTTATACTTGTATAATTGATATGAAAACAAGCTGAAACTTAGGCATGTGGAAAGCATAATGATATCGATCAATATTATGGTTGTCTTCATACTTGTAAGATTGTTCTTAAGTAGGCAGATAAGGTTAATCAAATAACTGATCAATATATTGAGCAATGTCATACATATGATCATTTAACCATACAAGTTTGAATAGAAACCAAAAAGTATAATGACAAGTTAATCTTACCAAAAAATCTAGGTTTAGCCATCAGGATTTCTTAAAATAGTGTGTTAACTTTTGTACAAGCATAAATAGCATTAAAATACATTTCACAAGAGACCAATGCAAGTTTGACATCATTCACCATGAGTAATCTTGCTTCAATTAAGCTTGATAGTGTGCAACAATTGATGTATCCTTACAAGAGAAAGAGTATCATTGAAGCTATTGTTCTAGCATTAATTTTGCTATATTATATTGCAATATTCATTGGTGACATCATTTTAGTTTTGCTAACATTTAACAGTGTCACTTAATGTTTAAAGGAACTTTCTATAAACAATAATTGTATAAGTGTTGTTATTTTTATTTAGACATTTTTTATATTGACTCTTTTAGATTCATATTGTTTATAGGTCTTTTGAGTCTATAGATCCCTTTGTGGATCTTCTATTATAAAGGTTTACCATAATAGTCTTTTGACAAAAGAGTTATTACTTTAATGAAAGCTTAATAATTATATTAAGGGTGAATGTAGAGCTAAGATTAAATCAGATCACCTAAAATTACTCATGTTCTTTACATTCAAGCAATTATTTTAATCTCTACCCACAAAGAGTTTTAAGTTAATTAATAGATGTATAAAGCACATAATTCATCTCTCTTATAGCTCAATCAAATTATCAAATCTAATCCAATATTCAATAATTAAATTATTATAATTATTGAACTTTCACTTACATAGAAGCATAGCCTCAGATATTTTAAAAAAATGATAATAATTCATATGTACAATATCCAAGAAAAATGATAAAATAATTCACCAAAATATATCACTTCATTTATTATTTGAATAAATGAACTAATATTTTCTATAGATTATATTATTCTCTTATTTCTTGCATGATCATAAATATAAGATACGTAAGAAAATTCAATATATTTGTAATCCACAATAAAAGCACATAAATAAACACTCACTTTTATATTGGCATAATAAATAATACAAAATACATATCATCATCCATCACTTCTAATACCAGTAAATTCTATAAGCAATATTTAAATCATTTTTAATATCTTACATTCCAATCATAATTGATTAATTATATTTTCTTCATAAAATTCAATGACATCTTAATGATTCAATATAAATTGATGATCATTAAAGTATCTAAAATCAATATTTAGTTACATCACAAATCACAGTCAACATTATTAATCAAAACAAAACATGCCTAGTAATTATTTCTATAGTTTTTTTTAAAATTTCAAACGATACAAAAAACATGCCATTAATTTTATAAATATTGGGGACATTTTTATATTTATTTATTAGGCACTTGTCACTCGAGTACAAAACAACCAAAATTGCACATGGCTAAGGACTTTTATATATGTAATTTTGAAAGTTTTAAAAAAAATAAAAGGTTCACATCCACTTAAATTATATTTTGTACATTTTTTTAAAAGTTAAAAAGCAATAATTAAATAATTAAATTAGATTTTTTGTAACCATGACAATGAAAAGAAAGATGAAGAAAAATTGATCAGTACTAATGTATTAGACCCAAACGCACATACAAGTTCATATTAAGAATCAAATCTTGTTTTCATGCATAAAAGTTGCTATCATTACTTAAAGTTAACAATGACTATTTGGTAACAATGCACCACATCCACATTGCTCATGTCATGGAAATCATTTTCATATAAATCCTCATCAATTCCAACTTTGCATTTGTGGTAGGAACCACTTTTTTGTCTTTAATCAAATAGTTGTCAAAGTGGAGATCCCACCTAATATAATTGTTCAAGCTAAACCCTCAAAAACTGCAAATTTTGTGTCATTATGGATCTATTTCTTTGACGTTCTATTGACCATATGAACTTAGAACTTAAATTCATCTCTCTTATAGCTCAAACAAATTATCAAATCTAATCCAATATTCAAAAATTTAATTATTATAATTATTAAACTTTCACTTACATAGAAGCATAGCCTTAGATATTTTAAAAAAATGATAATAATTCATATGTACAATATCCAAGAAAAATGATAAAATAATTCACCAAATATATCACTTCATTTATTATTTGAATAAATGAACTAATATTTTCTATAGATTATATTATTCTCTTATTTCTTGCATGAACATAAATATATGATACTTAAGAAAATTCAATATATTTGTAATCCACAATAAAAGCACATAAATAAACACTCACTTTTATATTGGCATAATAAATAATACAAAATACATATCATCATCCATCACTTCTAATACCAGTAAATTCTATAAGCAATATTTAAATCATTTTTAATATCTTACATTCCAATCATAATTGATTAATTATATTTTCTTCACAAAATTCAATGACAAAGATTTTAAACATGAAATTTCTCAAATAAACTTAATTTAATAATTTGACATCTTAATGATTCAATATAAATTGATGATCATTAAAGTATCTAAAATCAATATTTAGTTACATCACAAATCACAATCAACATTATTAATCAAAACAAAACATGCCTACTAATTATTTCTATAGTTTTTTTTTGTTTTCAAATTTCAAATGATACAAAAAAACATGCCATTAATTTTATAAATCTTGGGGACATTTTTATATTTATTTATTAGGCACTTGTCACTCGAGTACAATACAACCAAAATTGCACATGGCTAAGGACTTCTATATATGTAATTTTGTAAGTTTTAAAAAAATAAAAGGTTCACATCCACTTAAATTATATTCTGTACATTTTTTTAAAAGTTAAAAAGAAATAATTAAATTAGATTTCTTGTAACCATGACAATAAAAAGAAAGATGAAGAAAAATTAATCACTACTAATGTATTAGACCCAAACGCACATACAAGTTTGTATTAAGAATCAAATCTTGTTTTCATGCTCAAAAGTTGCTATCATTACTTAAAGTTAACAATGACTATTTGGTAACAATAAACCACATCCACATTACTCATGTCATGGAAATCATTTTCATATAAATCCTCATCAATTCCAACATTGCATTTGTGATAGGAACTACTTTTTTGTCTTTAATCAAATAGTTGTCAAAGTGGAGATTCCACCTAATATAATTGTTCAAGCTAAACCCTCAAAAACTACAAATTTTGTGTCATTATGGATCTATTTCTTTGATGTTCTTTAGACCATATGAACTTAGAACTTAAATTCCTAATCATGAACTATTAAATCTATTTTTTGTACCAAATTCTTGATTTCAAATAAAAAAAATTTCATGTGTTTTGTACATTTTCTAAATACATATATGTTAAATACTAATGTAATAACAACCTGTAAGATCTTATGCAATTATCTAATATTCATGTATACAAATATTAAGTATGCTTCCATGTAGTAATCTATTGTACATTCACAAAGTTATGATATGTATAATTTATAAAATCACAAACACATTTTTGAAGATATTGTAATACCAATATTTATAATAGATAGTAGAATTAACATTTTATTCATGTGCTCTTTTTTTCCTATTTTATGGCCCTAGCACACAAAATGTTAATGTCAATGAATAAACTAATCTATCATCATAGGTTTAGTAGTCTAACTTTAACGTGATTATTACAGACAAAATAATAAAATATTTGAGTTATATTGCATGTAAGGTCTTTATCACATAGATTAACAAATAAAGAAAAAACATGCAAGTTATATGAGAGATAAAAATTTTAATCTTATAAAGCACGTAAGCTTATTAATTTGAAATTTTAATAAGTATTAATAAATTTCATAATTAATTTAAATCATCAAAATTAATAACATTTATCTAAATTGGTTCACAACTCATAAAAGGAGGGAGGTGAATCTTCAACATAAAGTACAAATTGCTATGAATTAGAAGCATCTTAGTCTTCAAATTAGACATTGAACTTATATGAAAATAATATTAATTGACTAAACATATGAATTTTTAGAAGAAAATTTAAAAATATGAAATTTCATAAAAAAAACTATAAAATGATTATGAAAGTAGAGTTTGCAAAATAACATATTTTAAATTTAGCCCATAAAGCTTTGAAGATCATTTGCAAAGTAATAGCATAGATATCTTTTAAACAAAACTTCACATTCTTTTAGAGCCCAAGTTCTCACATCACAATCAATAATATATAATTATTACAAGTACTAGGTTGTGCTTATATTATAACCAAATCTATATTATTAAAATGTCAAAGAGCTATCTCACTAACTAATGCATCATAATCCAAAAAAAACTCTATTAAGTAAAGTTTTCTATGTTCTAATACCCTTATTGCTCCCTAACAGAATCATATTAGGTCTTATCTTGACCTAAATGTGCTTAACTAAAAGCAAGTTAAGTGAACTGATACTAGATTAGTAGGAAAAATATGTACAAATATGTGAAACAAATAATATTTTGATCAATTCACATTATGGCTTAGCCTTATACAACGAAATTAATCATAACTTGTGATAAATAATACCAAAAAGTGTCATATATGATTCAAGTTACCCAGTCTTCATAATCATTAACATGTGAGTTTTATTAGTTCTTTTTATTTATCTTTTCGTCATTTCACTTTTCTTTTTAGTTGGTTTAGGACAAATTGTTTCATATTTTATAAAATAGTTTAGACATATTCCAAATAAGAATAGGCTTAAAAGATGACTCCTTTAGCTTATTTTTGAACACACCTTTTCATAATGACAATCACCACTTTGGACAAGCAATATAAGGTTACTTTGGCTCATATACAAACTATGTCATTACATAATGATAGTCATAACTTTTTGGACAACTAACATTTATGCACATTTTGAAATCCTTTTAACTCTTTGCCAACTTTATTGTTATTTTTTTTTCTTGTTTTGTATTTGATTGCATTAAGAGAAAACATTTTTTCTTTTAGTGACCATTATCACCTTATCATATTTTCTTATACGAAGTTGTATTTAACATTTAAACATAACATCAATAACAACCACAACTTTTCATACTCATTTCCTGTGACTATTATTAGAACAATCCATATTTAACAACATTTGAATGCAATAGTACAACAAAACAAGAATATTATTAGGTTGAATCAATCATAAGCAACATAAGAATTACAAGAAAGAATCATATTCATCATTGATATCAGCATATTCCAATATATTCCTATGGGATTGCCAAATATCATATAACACTTCAATTAGATGCATATATACACAAGCTGGATTACCTTCATGCTTTTGAGTAGTGGTCATGTTATGAAATTGATCTCAAAATATGTGATTTTTCTTTTCCTTCTTGATTTTTATACTACTGCTAAACTGCTCACAATAGTTTCTCAATTCTTGATGACTTTTGATGAAATTCCTCTAGCACTTTATCATCTTCTCTCATTTACGCTTACCTCTAAGATTCTTCGATCAAACCAAATCTTGGAAAAATCTCCACATTTGTGTTCTTGTTCCTTTTATAAGTTTCATGCACTGTTTCCTCTTCCTCACCTCTCATCTGCCTCTAAATTGCTACAACCCTTAATGTGATAATTCCTTGCCTACATGCCCATTTGTGTTTTGATGATTTTATCATTGTTTTAGTTTTGAAGAAAACATTATAATTTCTAAAAATATCTAAAATGTTTTTTAAAAAATAAATAATTATAAAAATTTATTTTATTATATTTGGTAAATCAAAAAATTCTCTAAGATCTTTGATGAACCTTAAGTTTTCTCATTAGTTGAAATGTTTGATTACTTCAAATTCTCAAGATATTACTTAAATAAATTTCTCAACTTTTGGAATGCTACTACTTGCAATTAGAAGTATTTGAAGTAGTATGAGTGGCTAGGTGAAGGACTAGGAATGATTGATTTGAATGGAGAAAGAGAGACTATATGAGCGTTAAGCTGTTTTAGGAAGAGGAAGGGAAGAAGGTGGTTAGAGCACAAAAGAATTTTTTGGAACATCATGATTAATGTGTTTCGACTAATTTGAATAAAATTTTGAATCAAATTAAGGAGAGAAAGTGTGGAAAGAGGATAGGGAGAAAGAGAGAGAGGGAGGAGATATTAGTGAAATTGAGCTATATTTGGAGCCAAATTTGGGGGAATTAGAAAAATATTGGTGAAGCAGGGTAAGGAAAGGAAATGAGGAAAAGGCATACACTTTGAAAGTTGGAAACGATTTATGCAAATAAGAGTTTTTTAAAGGCATGATCACAACTCATATTATAGGTAGGTGATCTATGTTTCATTAGTGCATTTGTTTGATTCTTTTTAGAATACAAGTGATGACCCTATAATGTTAAAAATTCAAAAAATTAAACTATTGATGAAATTGGTATTTTCAAATTGGTATACATGGTTTGATGAAGAAAAATATTACCTATTTTTCAATTAGATGCATATACTACATTGCCTATTGTGTTTATAATAATTTGCTCATCTTATTTTTCTTAGCAATTTTAGGTGATATGGATCCACTCCATGGACTTCAAGGGAGAAGTAAGGAGAGAGAATTTAGTATTTCACTACTTCATTATTTCATAGAAATAATATATTATAATTAAATTATTGGGTTGTAGTTTATGTTATTTTGATAGTAATTTGGAGTGAGGCATATTATGGCTTTAAATCACTTTAGTTTTACCATAAACAATCATTTCAATATTCGCATTATTTTCTATTTTCAATGAATATTGGTTTCCTTTGTAAGCTAAAAGATGGTTATTTATATTTTGTTGTGATATCAATTGTGAAAGCTTGTTTGGATTTCAAAATAAAAATAAATGGTTGTTTACATTTACAAAAGACATATATAATTTATGATTTTCAAAAGAAGTGACTTTTATTTAAAAATAAATTTTAAATAAAGAGTTTCATTATTAAGGGATATATAAAAATGGGTAAAAACTAGATGGTGATAAGGATCGTACAAAGTGGTATTATAGTTGTTAAAATCTTAGGGAAACACACTGAAGGATATGGATTTTAGGCACCCTTAGAAATGGATGAGTTTAAGATGAAAAATCTGATGGTGGAAAAATCTCAGATGGAAAACATAGAAAAAATATAACTACATAAGTATGGTAGACATCAGAGTAGGAATTACACCCTTCATTTTGATATGATTTTTATGCTACATGTTCATTATTGTTCTACCACTTAGAATGCAAAACAATACATTAAATTTAAAAATTTAATAGTTATACAAAAATTAGAATATTCATTATATGTGTGTTACATGAGATTGTTGTACAATATTTTACACAAAATAGGTTAAAATGGATTGAATAAATGAAAACATATAGTATGTTACATACGGAACATAAAGATCTAATGTATAGCACGTTACAATTTGACATATTGTACCTTTGAATTGTTAATTTATACATCTAGGTTATGAGAAAGGACTTAAGGGAAACATATGGTCAATCAATATTTATGTATGGAACACATACTTATCAGATGATTTATTAAATGTAGAGAGACAATACGGTTAGTGCATGTATGCTAAATTTAATCTAGATGTAATACATGGCCAAGTAAGCAAAGCACATCAAGTATATAGAGATAAAAATGAAATTCCTTAAGCATATGTTACAATAATTTTGGATATTATTATAGTAATAATATAATAGCCTTACTTTTTCTTTATTTTATTTTTTATTAAAAGAGCTCTTTGAGACGAGTTTAACGGTGTTTAGTTTGTAATTTTTGGAGTTCTAAGAAATAAATTATGAATTTTTAAATATTTGGATAGATTTGTAATATTAAGGATATATTTGTAATTTTGTAAATGTCAGCATAATTCAATTCATTTTGGCGGAAGGTATATTTGTACTTTAAAGTTGTTGGCTGGATGGGTATATATGCAATTTTAGGAATTTTGGCGCAGGTTTATTTCTCCGACCGGAGGATATATGTGCAAATAAGAAATTTGGAAGGAGTGATATGTAAAATGTGGTTCACAAACCGAGGGCTTATCGATTTTGACCGCGGTTATAAAAGCCGAAGCAGGGTGCATTTGGAAAAGCTCTTCTGCAATACCGATTTCGGGGAGGTTGCCGGAGTTGCGAGGGCGAGATTTCTAATAGCTGCTAACTTGCTTCGCACAGTTCCGGCACGTGATAGTTATAGTCGATGAGGATTTCGTGAGTTTTAGCAAGCGACAGTGATGGTCAACGAGGATTCTGTGAGTTCCTGCATGCGACTGTGATGGCCGGGGAAGATTACCATAAGGTAAGAATTTGTTTGTTTAGTCGTCGGGGTTGTGCAAGTTTACTGGTGAGCGACAGAGACCGATAGGGGTCGATTTGGCCGACGGGAGATGCAGGAGATCTCGAGTTGCCGGCAAAATATTTCGGCTTCGCGGGGCGTAGAGGAGAGAGAGAGAATAAATAAATAAATAAATAAATAAATAAAAATAACAGAAACCGATCCAGTTTTGGACTGGCTTTGCATTGCGTTGGGCACGGTCGGTCCACGCTACGGGAAAACCAGTGAGAAACAAACAGTCGAAATTAACAATTTGGATTTTCATGTTTGGGAAAGCTTTTAGAAAGCGGGAATTTTTGCTGTTTGAGATTTTTGGTTGTTTGGGAAAGCTTTTAGAAAAAAGAATTTTTAACTGTTTGGGAACAATTTTTAGAAAACAACTTTTGACTAATAGGTATATTTTAACTTGATTATGTTTGTATTATGGGCTTGTAGGACATCAAGAAGAATAAGAAGTGGGCAATACAAATTGTACAGCAAATCCAAGTAGATAGATTCCTAACCTTGTGATGTAGCACAATATTATATATCTTTACATGGTTTCTCACTATCACATGACACTTTTGTTGTTACTTATGCATTTGCATGAAAACTAAAAAGGGAGAAATAACATGGTATGATAATAAAATAAAAATGAAGAAAAAATATGAAAAGAAAGATCTTTTGATATGTCATAATTGTTTGGAATTATGATTTTAAATGGTAGTAAAAATGGATTTCCAGAGAACATTATTCTCATCACTAGGCCCAGCATGTGTTGTAGGGTATCGATCTTTGGATCAGATATCTGCCTAGTGTTTACACCAGGCCCAGTGTGTGTCGCAGGGTATCGATCTTCGGATCAGATATCTGTCTGGTATTATGTGCTATGACTCCATGATGATTTAAACCAGGCCCAGCATGTGTTGCAGGGTATGGTACCATACCTGCCTGGTAGCACTAGGCCCAGCATGTGTTGTAAGGTATCGATCTTCGAATCAGATATCTGTCTAGTGTTATGTGTTTGGTTGGATGCCGGCTGGAGGTCATTTATTGATGATGATCGGATCCAGAGGATAATGCATCAAAGGGAATTGGGCCTGGTAATAACACACTATATAAGGAACTAGCATTTCTTTATGGTTTTCATTTGACATTATCTTATATATATGACATATGGTATGGCTTTATCTTTATACATATGATTGATCTTCACTGCTCATGGTATTTTGATATCTCTTTTTTATACTTGGTTCGTTGTTGTGATTTATCTACTGAGATGTGTAAAATCCCATTTAGTGTTTACATCACAGGTCATGAAACCACTGCACCGAGAAATGGGAATGATGCTGCTACAGAAGAGTCATTTTCAAGAGATGTGTGAGAGAGAAAGTTTTGGTGTGATTAAATGTTTAAAAACATACCTTAATATATATATTTTGGATTTTGGAGTTGGTGTTTGTCTTACCGTCAGGTCCCCACCTTGGGTTTGTTATTTGTCCTCACCTAGATGTTATGTCTCACGACTCTGATGTTAATTTTGTTATATAGTAGTACCTGATGTAGGTGGGGGCTTAACAAATAAAGTGCCATGAAAATTGTTGACAAAATTACTTTGATTAATTCAAAGGTGATTTAGAGTAAACTTAAAAGGAGCTAAATGTATGATTAAGAAAAACTACTATGAAAAGTGATTTAATTTTTGCACTATATTATCTTAATATATGTAGCATACATGTGATTTGGAATATGTAGACTTGTAATGAAGGATAAAAGTTTGATAATTTCCAAAATGGCAATTGAAACCATAAACATGCATGATGAAGAAGTGGCAAGATCCAACAATAAAATAGTGATGGAGATACCATTTAAAGAAAAATGAATTCAAGTAAGATGAGAAATGTCAACAAAGCTACAATCTTAGAGAGAGATTATATGTGTTGGATACAAGAGATACATAGGAATGTATCATAATGACTGGCTAATGAAACAATTTTTGAAGCTATATCCGCCATATATCTCAAATACCATTAATCCTATCCAAGAAAAAAATGGCTAAAGAGAATTTAGATGCTTTTGGATTGTATTCAATTCTAAGACAATAAAAACCTTGGCAATTCTTACATTCAATGGTGGTTGTGAGGGAAACAAAGACCTAACTATGACAATAGACTTAACACAAAAATTTTGTTAATAGACACCTTTGATTTGTACATTCAAGATTTATCCAAGGAGAAGATGAGGGATACTTATGAAGATTGTATCAAAGGAGACTAACTATTATAGATTATGAATATACCTTCTCAAGGTTGCTTAGATATACTCCATAGTTAATGTCAATAAATAAATAAAAGTAGTATATGTTCTAAAAGGGTTTGTGAGATTTAATTAGAGCTGAATTGGATAAAAAATTCACCACTTATATACAATTAATTAAGGTTGAATAATGAATAAATCAAGAACAAAATGCAATGAAAGAAAGGGCAATATTAACAAAACAAAAGTACATTTTTTTACAAAAAATTAGGAAAAAATTTAGGAAGATAGATAAATTAGGACATAGAGTATAAGAACTAAAATAATAGAGAAACAAAGATGCTAGACATGTAGAAACTATTAAGAAGAATGTCTTAAAAAAGAAGGCAATCTCATGTTTCATTTGTGGTAAGGCTAGAAATTTTTCCAAGGATTTTCCTTGAGTCATAAGGAAGTCTATTGATAATGGTAATAACAATAAGAGAAGCAATGCACATGAAGGTTCTTAAATAAGAAGTTTAAAAATAAAGCAACAAAAAAATGGCATGGGACCAACTTTTACGTCTTAACTTCCCATGGCATAACATAAGATCAATACAATGAATTAGAGGGAGGCTTGCTTGAGCCATAAGAGGAAGGGTGAATTTTGCTCTTTCAAAACTTAATACAACAAGTAATATAAGTATGAACAAGTTTGCTTGCTTCTATAGTTTACATCAAAATTATTTTAAAGAAATAGTTGATTAAGTTTTTTAAACACTTTTTATGATATGTAGAGTAAAAAAAATTAGGTAAAATGAAATATCTAATGTGGGAGTGTTTGGGAGGCCTTCAAAACCAAGACCTACATCCACTTGTAGTCTAGTGACTAGACTTGTATTAATAAAATTACTCCCATTTATTATAGCTAACAAGGATAAATCTTATGGAAGAATATCCATGAGTAAATCTATGTTTTGCTACATGAGCAACAAAAATAAATCTAGAGGAGTTACATATAGCAGCTTATGAATACAATTTTAGCACATTGCACAATGGAATAAACAAAGATCCTAGACCTTTCACTTATAGAATAAAGTTGCATAACTAATAAATGATATGAAAAGATATTACCAAGCAACTATAGTGAATTAATGAAATTTTTGGAATTACATTTTAGTAGAACACAATATTTAAAAATAATTCTTTTTGTGATAGTTCATTGTTCTAGAAAGGTTGAACTTTGGTACTCTTCTTGGAGATATTTAAGTGAGATTGTTAACCTTATCTAATGTGAATATCTTGCTATTTTATACTCCTCAATTCATTAAACAATGTTTTAGAAAGATGTAACTATTAAAACAACATTTTCAATGAGATTAACTAGCTACTAGAGATCTCAGGTTACGTTCATACTATTATGATTAGAGATCATACCAAGGTGATGTATAAATAAAGTTGATCTCCTTGTCAAGCACTTATACAACTTATGTATTTTGACTAATTAAAACATATCATATAAGTATGATAATAAGCATTACATTGTACAAGACAAGCATAATACATAATGTTAAAGTCACTCTTGAGTTCTCAAAACTTCATACAAACAATCACAAAAATCATATAAGTATGATACTCTTAAGGCTTATATGTGCTCTGTATTGCCTTGGGATCATAATCTTCAATAAAAAAATTGTATGTGTATGGTGAAAGTTTTCACATAATTTTAGTACTCTTTGGTTTTAACATCTTTTGTATGAGTTGATAACTACTTTGTATTAATATGAACTTATTCACATGATAGTTCTAACTCATTTCTCTAAGGAATATATTTGCTTCATATATGTATACTAGTTACATAATGTTTGTACAAAGCTTTACTAAGTTTATAATTATATTATGCTTATGTGAATTGTACTCATAATATACAAATTATTTATGTATAATACTTTTTAGTTTGATTTTGTCTTAAGTCTATCTTAAGAGGTTTGTATGAGAAAGTGGTCATACAAGTACAACAAAACGTTTTGTTTTGCACGACGCATGAAATAGCTTAGAACACATAACATATCATAATATTGTATGACCATTCTATAATTTCTCTACTCTACTTAAAATAATGATCACACCAATATGATGAGATCAAGTACATATATTATATGTAACTCTATAATTACTAAACTTGAGATAAAATAAAAAGATTAAGCATATAAGTACTATGTAAGACATCATTTTGTATGATTAGTGAGAACATCAAACATAAGGATTCATGCTAACTTGACTTTCTTACACACTAGGTTATTGTCAACCATAAAACTAGTTTGATTATTAAAACATATGAATTCATAATGTTGATTAATAATTAACCACAATTTAACTCATGAATAATATGTATACCATACAAGCATAAATGAGTATATTGAATATATGCGATTCTACGTGCCACATGGTATTAAGTGAGGGATTGACATTCTAACCATTTTATATAGTAAATGAAGAACTCTAGATGGGTAGACACTCCACCTATAATTAAATCCACATGGCTCCTTCACATGAGAGTGGAGCCACTTCCCTTGATCAAAACCATCATAAACCTTGAATCTTCTTAAATGTGGATTACTATATCTTCTCCACTCTTCATGAATCTATTCATTAGTCATAACATCTTAAATAAAATATTAGTTTTTATTTACTTGATTTTGCTATCATCAAATCTCACAAGTCATGGATAAATAATATTCCCCTATTGATGATTAAAAAAACAATACTATAATAAAGTAATTAAAAGTAGAGCTTATCAAACATCCATAAAACATCTTCAACTAAGAAAAATAAGTAAACAATTGAAGTATCTTTAGAATAAAAATCATCAACACAAAAATCTTGTGGAATGAAAAGGAAAGACTTTGGCACAATAGATTCTAACACATTTAAAAAATTCAATAAAAGAAAGTTAGAAAGATGCCCCTTTAATAAGAACTCTCCCTCAATTCTAGCATTAATGTTCTTGTCCACCTTTTTGAAGGGTGGTCCTAATAATGGTGAAGGTGCCTAATGGTATGGGTTTGGTAAGATGTCTACTAGTTGAGCACTAGTTGGAACAATAACTAGAAAAATGACTTTCCTTTCTATATTCTCTCAAATGATGTGGTACCTAATATCAATGTTCTTGGTTTTAAAATGTTGGATGAGATTCTTGTTCAAGCATATGGAACTTGCTTTGTCATAGTTAACTAGTACATTAGTGCAATGTAACCAACAATTTTCAATTTGTTTCTTAATAAAAACTACTCGAGCTAAACAACTAACAACTACTATAAGTTTATATTTTGTTGTTGATAAAGCAATACTATTCTACTTGTGGTTACTCCAAGAAATGATTGAGTTTCTAAGAGATTGATATGTGCCAATTCTACTTTTCTATTAGTCTTATTCCTCACAAAGTTAGCACCAATGAAAGCAATAAGGTCAAAATGTACTTCACATCTAAGATACTACAAATATATTGTTTTTTGTTCCAATAAGATAATTAAAAATATGTTATATAGCTTGAAGATGGGATTCTTTTGGATTGTTTTGGAATCTGGCATAGAGTTTACACAACATAATGTTTGGCTTACTAGTTGTAAGATAAACCCATCAACCAATCATTTCTCTATATATTTTCAGATCAATGATCTTCTTATTCATATCTTTATCAAGTGATGCACTTGTAGACATGGGAGTATTCTTGGGACAAATGTTTCTGAATCCAAACTTTTTATTAAGTTCTTAGTTTGAGAGATGAATATACCATTACTAACTTGTTTAAGTTGAAGACCTAAAAAGAATATTAACTCTCCCAAAAAGCTCATCTCATACTCATTCTTCAATAATTTAGCAAATGTTTCACATAAATTCTCAATTATTGACCCAAAAATAATATCATCAATAAAAACTTGACACATAAGTTGACACTTTTTAAATTATTTACAAATGAAGTATTATGAACTCTACTCTTAAAAAAACCATCTAATATAAGAAAATTACAAATTCTCTTTTATTAATCATGAGGTGCTTTCTTGAGACCATATAATACTTTTTTCAATTTGAACACATGATCTAACTTCTCATGGGCTTCAAATCTCTGGGGCTACTTTGCATAACTTCTTCATTGATATATCCGTCGTACCCTTGACATCCATTTGATAGAGCTTAAAACCCACAATGCAAGCACAAGCTAAGAGAATTCTAATGGCTTCTAATCTAACCACAGATACAAGATAAAGTCATATAAGAATAATATCCTTTTCACTTTCTTTCTTTCTTGTAATCTATAAGATAATTAGCATACATTAACCTTCTTTCATTGCTTTTTTTTCTTTTCATTTCTTTTCTTTTTTCTTGCCATATATTTTAATTTATAACTTCTTATATTTATATTATAACTCATACATCAATATATGTATATATAAATACATCATTAGTGATAAAGTATTATACTAAAATTAATACATATGCCAATAATGATATATCATGAAAATGCTCACTTCACCAAGTATTCGATTATAACAATCAAAGAATTTAACAATCCATCTATATCATAGTTATTTAACTTGACTACTTGACAATTCTGAGAAGTCTCTTCAATAACCTTCCTTTTGTCTTTATCAGTTGTCATTTTTTACACACTAATTTGTAATAAAGTATTTTCTAAATCATTCTTAAACCAACAACTTACATTCACTTCTCTACAATTTCATAATATATTAAAATCTCTTATATGATAATATATGATTGATGCCCTATACTAGTCAAACAAAGGATCATGTAGGTGATTTATGTTAAACATTCCAGTAATTACTAATACATGCTAACTTCAATTTCATACTAGTACAATCCATAGTACTTGCTAAACCAGACATATAATCTTCTTTATTACCTAAGCTCATTAAACAATTGATTGACTTCTTAAACTAGCATGATCCATATATATACTTAATTATACAAGTTGTCATATAGAAAATCTCATTTAAGAAATGCATGAATTCATGATATTGTTTGGTGTCCATTCATACTAATATGATCCACATTGAACACTTGATTAGGCCAAAGATTGGAAAGATTATCTTTAACTTAAGCTTGATAAAATGTGATGTATTATCTGAACTAAATATCATACTAGTACCATCTATAGCCAATCTCCATTTCTTTCTTAGTTTGAAGTCTCTTAGCTAGCTTCTACTATTGAGACCATACCAAATGATCTAAATGATCATCTTTTATGATCATTATAATGAGAAAAGAATAATAGCTATTGACCAACTGATGTAGGACTAGACGAAATTTGCTTAGTTAGAAAATTCGTGACTGATGCACAAAAAAGAGCAGGGCCGTCACCCTAAGGGACACACACCGAGATACGATGAGGGTTGAACACAAAGGCACCAACCAATGAATCCTAACTAAACTTAGGATCGATAGCGGCTAAGAAGTCGCTAAATCGATTACGACTACACACTTTCAAACACGCAGAAATAGAGAGTACTTAGATTGGTTAAGTACCAGTTGAAATTAAAATATAATTTATAGTAAAAGTTGCACTTCGCAGAATAAAAATATATTGAAGACAAATTAATAATCTAGGAATGGAAATTACTCGTAAAAAGGAAGACGAGGAAAAAAAAAACTTCACTTGAAGATGGTTGAGCGGTGAAGGAAGATGATAGACTGGAGTGGCGTCTCACCACTTGGACCTCGCGTCCCTCCTCCCAGTATTAGAGCTTTGACGAGTTAGTACGCCAAAGACACTCAGAGCACTCACGAACTCAGAATGGAAGCAAAGAACACTCAAAAGCTTGCATTAACTATTCAATATCCTTACAACAGAAGAGGATTTCCCCTTATATAGGAATCTATAAGGGTACAAAAGACATTTAACTCATAACATGGGAATACTAAAGGACACATGGGTAAATTAAAAGTCACCTAAAAATTACAAACTGACTCTTAAAATTCTGAGAAAAATAATGAAAATTAAGTTTATTTAACCCTAATTTCGGATGGCTGGAGGCGCGGTGACGGTGGCGGTGGCGGCGGTGCGGGTCGGTGCGGGTCGGCGCGGGTCGGTGCAGGTCGGCGCGGGTCGGCGTAGGTCACAGGACGCGGGTCATCCGGGGGTAGCTTGGGTCGGCGCCTGGCTGGACTCAGGCACAGCGGTTCGGGCAAACCTGGATCCGGTTCTGGCATGAGCGGTTCAAAACAGCGGCGGGCGGTTCACTGTGACGGCAGAGGTTGCGGCGGAGGCGGCGGCCGGCGGCAGGAATAGTGATTTTGGCCTTGTTTTTGCTCCCGGGAAGCCATTCGGACTCCGATTTCGAATCCGAAAGTTATGTTGGCTTCCTAAAGATGATAATAGGTTTTTAGTGCAAGACCTGGTCCGTGGACGTCGAAAATCCTTCTCGAACATGATGTCCTCATCACCAACACATACCAAACAAAAACTCATAAAGTCACTTCCTCAGCATCCAAAGCAATCAATACATACTATAAGAAAAAGAGATTAGGTGATATCTTATCTTGCTACTTTATTCTTATAAGACAAAGTTGAAAACCCTTTCCTTTTCCACAAGCTTTTTCTCTTTCTTTTCTATGTTCTTCAAATCTCTTAAATAGTTAGAAGAGAGTTTGCTTGGTTCTCACTTTTCTTCCTCCTCTCTAGCTCACATCTCCCTTCCTTTTCTTAATTTCTACCACAAGTTTCCAAACACCAAAATGAATCTTAAGAAATAAGATAGAGCTTATCAACTTATTCAATAAGAGGATAAATTAAATATAGTTTAATTCTTTTTTTTATCAAAATTCATAAAAATTTCAAATAATCTTCATAAAAATCTAAGCAACATACTTACAAATTCCTCATGACGAAACCTTAACAATAGTATGCTTAAATCTAGGATCAGGTACTGTCAACTTGGCCTATTTTCTGAGGCATTCACTCATCATTACCTTTCTGGGTTTTGAATTTGAAATACATATACAATAGATGAACCATTAGTTGGAATAAATTTTAATGGTAATTTAATAAGGTATCATAATCTTCTGACGTTATAGAAAATTTGTTCCAAAATTTAGAACAATTCTAAGTATTATTATAGCATATCCTATTTTACTTCCAAGGTCACTTCTTATTCTATTTAATTCTTCCAAAGAACCTTGACCATTTGAATTACTTCATTCCTTAATCTTCTTTCTTGCTCTACTAGGATTCCAACTAATCAATCCCAATAAGACATGTTGGATTGAATTTTAATTTCCTCTTAAATATATGAAAGGATATGGGATGGATCAAGAACACATCTTGTTTAATTAGATACATGAAAGATATTATGCACACCAAACATATGACAAGGCAAGGCCACTCTCTAAGTAACAGATCTAACTCTCACTAATATCTAGAAGGGCCAAATACATTTGGGTTCTAGCTTCTTTAGCCCACTACACCTAGTTACTTCTTTCACAAAACTCTCTTTAAGCAAGACCTATTCTCCTTCTTAGTATTTGAAATCTTTATGTTTCTCATCAAAATATTTCTTTTGGTTATTCTAAATAGTTTAAATCTTATCTATAATTAAAATTCTTTTTTTATTCTCATTAAAAAAATCAAATTTTACTAATTATCTCTCTTTGCCCCAAACCCACCATAATAAGGATAAGAACTTTCTACTATACAAAGCTATATCAGGAGCAAGAATAATACTAACATAAAAGCTATTATTATTTGCAAACTCTATTAAAGATTGGTGATATTTCCAATCACCTCCAAAATCAAGTATACAAAGTCACATCAAGTCCTTGAGTGATTTGAAACTCTCTTCAGTCCATCCCTCAATGTAAGGGTGAAAAGTTGTACTAATTCTTAACTATCCTTAAACCATTTATGTGCTTTCCTCCAAAATCATGAGATAAATTTGGAATTTTTATTAGAGATGATCACTTATGATATTTCAAGCAATCTCATAATTTGCTAAACATATAATTAGGCTAACTTTTCTATAGAATAAGTAGTTCTAATAATGAGATAATGTGTTGAGTTAGTTAATCTATTAACAATTGTCCATGAAGAATAATGTCTTATAGTAGTCCTAAGTAATCAAACAACAAAATCCATAAATAAACATTCTCATTTGCACTTAATAGATAAGGGATATAATAAACTATTAGACTTTTCTTGTTCACCTTTTATCTCTTGGCAAATAAGGCATTCTCTCACTTATTCTACCATATATCTATTCATTTTAAGCTGCCAAAAATGTTATTTCAATTTTTGATACCTTTTGCTACTTACTAGATTGAGAGCATACTTGAAATTATAAGCCTTAGATAACAATAATTGTCTAAGATACTAATGCGCTTGTATGTACAAACATCCTTAAAATCTTAGCAAATAAGACTTATCTAGAATGAATCAGATTCCCTTCCATCCCCAATCTTTTGAATCAATTTTAGATATTCATCATCCTACAACTAATCTTTCTTAATAGAAGTAAACCAATCAAATCTTATTAATAATTATTACAATAAACAAACATTTTGATACATAGCTCCCTCTAATTTCAACCTATCAACATAAATTCATGGTTGCCTTTGTACTCGATCATTAACATCCACAATAGCTTTTCTTGATTTAAAATTTATTATCAAGTCATAGTATTTGATAAATTCAAGCCACTTTCATTGTCCTAAATTCAATTTTGTTTGGGTGAAAAGATATTTCAGACTTTGATTTTCTATGAGGAAGCACCTCATATTTTATCCAATAGAGATAATATCTACAAATTTTCAATGAAAATAATACAACAACTAATTCTATATCATGCACATGATAGTTCTTTTCATTGGGTTTTAGCTACTAAAAGACACATGAAATTACTCAATCATTTTGCATTAAAACACACATCAACCCTTCAAGTGAAACATCACTATAAACTTGATATCTGTTTGGTCCTACTAATAACACAAGAACCAAAATTGATGTTATTTTCCTCTATAATTTCATAAAATTGCTCTCATGTTTTGAATCCCATTTAAACTTCATGGCTTTCTTGGTCAATCTTGTGCATGAGGATGCAATCTAAAAAATCCTTACATGACTTTCTCTTAATAGCTTACTAGACTAAGAAAGCTCTAGACCTATATAACTAAAAGTCGATATAAGCCAATCAGCAATAATAGAAATTCACTCCCACTCACATCTAGTAATAGGTTAGGAGAGAGAATCTCTTCTCACACTCTTTCACTAACATATGTCCTTGTTTAAAAATTGTTAGTTCTTCCCTCATTCTATCTTTATTTGATGGTGAAATAAACCATTTCTTAAATTTTTCAACAAATTCTTCCCAAGGAATTCCTTTGGTTGACTCACGTATAAATTAAGCTTGATGAAAAGACTACTACTATAGAAGAGCATCTTTGTCTAGAAATATCACTATAATTGGAACTTCTTGACATTCTAAACATTTAACTCCCACAAATATTTGGCTAACTTAGCTAATTAAATTCTCTAGTTCAAAAGGATCTAATCCTATAACAAAGCAGGAAGGTTACATTTTATAATATTACTCTATTAGTTGATCACCTTGGGGCTCTTTGAGGAATAAGGAAATGATTATTGCATTCTAATTGCTCTCTTTCTTCTAGCACTAGTTCATGATTTTTCACTTTCTAGATCTCTGATGGTTCTTCTTCTATAAAATGGAAAGGTATTAGTTTCTTTTCATAACCATATTCAACTATTCAAAAGTAATGTAGCATAATTACAACTGATCATGTTTTGTGAATTCTATCTTAGTGTCTTTACTTAAAGCCTATCAAAATTTTGAACCTTTGGGTCTAATATTACATTGTCATGCCTTAGCCAACTAATCCAAAAATACTCAATAAATACATCTAAAATACAATTTATCAAGTAAACTAGAGATAATAACATAAAATTAAGGACATTAATTAAATAAAATGACTGAGGGTGACAAAGGTAGCATTTCAATTTTTGCACCAAGTATAATACAACTAAATGAAGTGCCACAATACAATATTCAACTACCACAAAGAATGAAAAGCTGGAAACAAGTATTGATATGTCATTTTGAACATAAAATACAACTATCCTTGCATACATAATGTCCATCATTCTCATACTAAAAAAATATAAGAAGTTTTAACTATGGTATTGAACTATATAATCTAAGAACCTTTAATTGTGTGTGTTAATTTCTTAGCCTATAACGTATGTTGGGAATGAGGATGTTGTGCTCTATAAGCAAACTACTAGCTTCATGTAGTGAAATAATATATGAAAGGAAATAATTTAATTGATCAATAAAATACAATAATACATAAAATAATACATGGTAATCTATAAATAGATAATTATTATCAATGCATCTATGGCCATATGCATCCAACTCATGCATATATAATCATTGCATAATACAACTAGTATATAATAATCATAATATGTCATATTTTTATTCTTTAGGAATTTAATTTTATTTGTTATTTCTTTATCTTATTTATTTTCTATATTCATTATTTATCTAAGCACAGTTTCCTTCTATGACTTTCATCCATACACCCAAGGGACCCCGTATCATAACTTATCATCATAGAGCATCAGTCTGACATGTCTTGAACCCACCTTTGAGTACAATGATACTGGTTGATAAAGTATATTATCACCTTGTAACTATCATCCCAAAATCTTATGATGATTAAGAATGAGACCTCTAATATAATTAAGCTCCATATTTGAGTGCCCAAAATACTAAGGGGTGGAGTTTCTCATCATCACATAGCCATGACCTTTAAAATGTCATGGTCAAACCTTTAAGTACCACAATATCAAGGGATGAAATATATCACATGTATCTTATCTATTAGATTATTATAAGATAGGAATATAGAGGAGTAACATCTTTCACACCTTCTTTGTTTCTTATAATCAATTAAATCATTAAGTTATATTAGTCTTCTTTCTTTTCCTTCTTTTCATTTCTTTTCTTTCTTCTTATCATATGCTTTGATTTGTTGCTTCTTAATTAATATATTTTTTATAGAAATACATAAATAGTGACCAAATATTATAATGAAATCAAAAAATGTTCTAAGAATGGTATGTCATGAAAATGCTTACCTCACCATACATTCAACAATAGTAACCAAAGAACTTAATAACTCATATCACAATTATATAATTTACCTACTTAGTGATTTTTGAGATTTCTCTTTTATAATATTTCTTTTTCTTATATCAGTTCTCCTCATTTCTACACAAATTTCATTACCTTAAAAAAATAGATTGCTTTCACTTATTTACCTTCACATTATATAGCACAATCTGCACTATCATACTATACTATCCATGCCTTTTAAAAGTTAAACAAAGGATCATAGAAGAAATTTATGTTAATGTTCCAGTAACTAATCGAATATGTTTGACCTCAATTTTGTATTAGTACAATCCATAGTACTTGCTTAATTAGATATGGGATGAGATAGACACTCTCCTTCAAACATTTCCTAATCTCATCATATTATCCAATTATCTTGTTAAATTAGTATGATCAAAATAGATACTTGATTAAAAAAGGAATCAAATAGATGATCTCTTTAAGGTAAAACATGAATTCATTATATTGTTTAATCTTCTTTTCATACTAATATGATCCATACTAAACACTTGATCATATTAGGGATTAGATAGATGATCTCTCATTTAAGATTTATGTAGCTTGCTATACTATTTGATCTGAATGTAGTATTAGTATAATGCTTAGACAACAACCATTTCATACTTAGTCCAAATGCTCTTCACAAGCTCCCACTATTAGGATAATACTAGAAGATCTAGATGATCATTTTTATAATAATTGAAAAATAGTAATAGGCTTCAACTAACACATACCAAATTAAAACTCATAATAACAATTCCTTAAATTTCTAAGTAATCAATAAATGCTATAAGAAGAAAAGCTTAGGTGAGACCTTGCCTTCCTTTGTTATTTATGCAAGATAAAGCTAAAATTCCTTTTCTTTTTTATGAGATTTTTTGCTTTCCTTTTTTATTTTAAAATCTCCTAGAAAGATAAGATGGAACTTGTTTGTATGTCACTTTATTCCTCTTTGATTCTCCTCTCCTTACTTTTTCTCACTAGTTTCCACACATCGTAGATGAAACTTGGGACACGAGGGAGAGCTTATCTTTTTATTAAATAAGAGGTTTAATTTAGTATATTTTAATTCATTTATTTAAATTCATAGAAAATTCAAATAACTTTCAGAACAGTCAAACAACATGTAGATTTCTCACAATAAGACATTCACAACAGTATGCTCAAATCTAGGATTTGTATACTGTCAACCTAACTTTCCTTTTAAGGCTTCCACTTATCATTACTGTTTGTTCTAAATTAGAAGGAAGGCCCACAAGATTTAATCACTTGTTAGATTTTCGGGACCTATATCCTTTTGGGTCCACCTATCTTAACATCAATAAGATTTAAAACTTCTTTTCTTACCCTAACATATCTTGAAAACTTGGAATGAATATTATAGTTAATCTTACATTGACATGCAATATGACTAAGTTCAAATAATAATAACATTTCACATGGCTAGCATATGAATCAACATGTGAATTGATATCATGAGACCTTTGAAATTACATATAGCAATGTTCATGGATTCTTTGGCGATCACTCAATTAACAAGTTAGCATTGTATTTTGAATTATTACAATAGCTAACTCGTCTTTGATAGATTTTACTTTAAGCACATAATTAACATTTTTATCATTCAATTTTCACATAAACCCAAATAATTTGAAACCCATCTTTTAGTAACTATATTTAGAGTCTAATTGTTTATATTTAAGGCATACACAATTGTACTTCTCTTCATTCATAATTACAAGAAGAAGAAGAGGAAGAAGTAGAATAATATATGTCTTCAAAATAAGATGTTAACACAACACCATCATCTCTTGTCATAAGATAGATTAATCTTTCATTCTTTTCTCCACCATTAGAGGACCCATCAAAGTCACTCCAAGTAATCTTCATGGCCTTCTTTTTCTTTTAATTTTTAAAATTTTCAACACTCTTTCAATACAAGGAAATCATTATGATGAATGTGTCTAGGAATCTTGCATTCATAGCACATGGGCTCATCCTTTTGTAGTAACATTCCCTTCAATTTCTTAATTTAATACTTTTTTCTACAACATTGTTCTTAAACCAATGTAATAATCCTTTAGAGATTAATGCTACCTCATTAGTAGAAGAAGAATTTGAATTAGAAGTTGAGTCTGTCACCAAAGCTAGTAGCTCCTCCTTTTTATTCTTTTCCTTTTTTGTCAAAATCTCTTCCAATTTCTTGCTTGAATGCTCCATCTCATTTGTGAGGAGCTCACCTATGATCTCATAGAGTGAAAGTGTAGATATATCCTTTGAAACTTTAAGAGCAATGACTAAATGGTTATACTTCTTTGATAGCCCTCAAGATTTTGCATATCAACTCTACATTAGAAAAGCATGTTCCCAAATTTGACAAACCATTAATAATGTTAATAAATCTTGTGAATATAGACTTAACAAATTTGTTAATAGTCATACAAAATAACTCATAATCTTGAATTAATAAACTAATTTTGCTCTGTCTTACTTGAGAGGTACCCTCATAGCTAACCTCCAGCTTGTTCCAAATTTCATAAGCTATCTTAAGATCAATGATCATATTATATTCAAAAGCAAAAGGTTTATAATGTGTTATGTTAATCTCTCTAGGATTTAGTTGGGCTTTATGTTTCTCTTTATGAGTAAACTCTCTAATGATTCTTTTATATGTTCACCATTCACTAGTTTAGTAGAAAATATAAATGGATGATCAACTATTTCCTAACTATCCATGTTTATTGATTCAAGTTAAGCATGCATTAAATTCTTCCAATAATTATAATATGCACCCCTAAGCCATAAGAAGAGGTTCCCTCCCCTAGTTTGTCTAAATCCTAAATAAAATTCTAAACAATTAATATTTTCTCAATAAAATTCTTTTTTATTAAACATTATCTCTAGTACCACTAGTTGAAATTTTAAGCCACAAGTGGTGATGGGGGGAGGGGATTTTACTCTTTTAAAAAATCCTTAATAAAATAGCTAATATAATATAAACAAGTTAACTTATTATTGTACTTACAATTAAAGATTTTGTTAATTGCTTAGCTTTCCAAACCCTTTTTGTGATAAGTAAAGTGATGAAGATCTTGTAAAATGAAATGACTAACATGGGAGTTTGTAAGTGGTTTAGCCCAAAACTATCTTACATTTACTCCTAGTCTAATGACTAACTAAATAATTACTTTCTTATGTTATAGGTGGTAGAGGTAAACTTTACAAGAGATGATCCACAATGTGATCTATACCATTCTTAGATGCGCTACAAAAACAAATTTAGAGGAATTACACAAGAGTAGCTTAGGAATATAGTTTTAGCACAACAAAACATACAAAAATCCTATGTCTTTCACTTTTAAACCAAAATGACACCTACTAAATGATATGAAAAGATTTTAATAAGAAAATGTAATGAAGCAATGAGATTCTTAGAATCAAATTACTAAAACAAACAATAACTAAAAATAGATCTTTCTATAGTAGCCAATTACTCATTCTAGTTTGAAATTTATTATTCTATTTAGAGATATTTAAGTGAGGTCATTAACCTAATTTGATGTCAATATATCACTGTTTTATACTTTTCAATTGATTAAACAATATTTTAGGAAGATCAAATAGCTAAAATTAGATTTCTAATAAGATTAACTAGCAATTAGAGTTCTTGTAGTTACATACATACATTTATGATTAGAGGATCATACTAAGGTGAAACATAAATAAAGATGATCATCAGGAAAAGCATGTACAATCCACATAGTTTGGTTGCTTAAAGCATATTGTACAAGTATGATAATAGATATTATATTATATAGTACATTCTTAACACACATTGTTAAAATCTCTCACATTTTCAAAACTTCATACTAGATGGTCATAAGGATTGTACAGGTATGATATTCTTAAAACTTATATGTGCTCTTTATTACCTTAGGATCATACACATTTGATATGGATATTATAAGCGTATGATAAATTTTTGCACTTTATTAGAATTCTCTAAGGTTTTTAGGTCATTCGTGATAACTACATTGTATTAGTATGAAGATATTCACATTGTAGTTCTAACTTACTACTGTAAGGGATACAGGTACTTCATAAATGCATGATAGTTACAATATGTCTATATGAAATTGTACCTTTCCATAAATATATTATGCTTATGGTATCCTTCTCATATGATTCAAGATTATTTCTATACAATGACATTATTTCAATTTTTCTTCTAGAGTGTCTTTCATTAGTTTTGTGAGAAAAAGAGATCATATAGGTATGATAAAACTTCTTGTTTTATATGATGCATGAAATAGCTTAGAACATAGAACTTATGATAGTATTATACAAGGTTGATATTGGATAACATTGGTGTACAATCATGTTATAACTTGTCTACCATACTGAAAATAATGATTGTTCTAATATGAAGAGAGCGTCATACATATAAGACATAAAACTCCATAATTATTATACTTGAAACACAGAGTAGAGAAACTAATTGCATAAATTTGATATAAGACACCATTTATATGAATAGTGACAAGAAATATAGAGATTCATGTTTATTTGATTTCATTGCATGCTAGCTTATTTTTAATCCTAATGCTAGTTAGACTATTGAGACACATGGATCATATTGTTGATTAATAGTTAACCATAATTTAACTCATGAATAAGGCTATGTGCCACTAGGTATTAAGTGAAGGTTTCAAATTCTAATTATATTATGTCATAAATGAAGTGTTCTAGATAGGTAGCCACTCCAACTAGAGTTAAATCCTTATGACTCCTTGATGTGAATGTTGAGTCACCTTCCTTTAGTAATGCATCATCAACGTTGAATCTTTTTATTTGCAGATTGCTACATCTTCTCCACTCTTCATGAATCTATCCTTTATCCATAATATCTTACACAAACTATTAGCTTACAATTATAAGTACTTTATTATTGTTAAGAAAACTTATGAAAGTACACTATTAGTATGGAACATGTCATTGTTTTTTTTCTACACTTCTTGTAAGCATGATAGTAGAATTATTCACTAAAATCACCTTCACTGCTCACTTTTCTTATGGAAGAAGTAGGAGAAGTAAATAAATATGTAAGAAAGCATTAAGGTCAATGCACAACTTTCTGAATCCCAATTGATTATAATTGATTTAAAGAAATTTGATATAATTCTAAACATAGATTGATTAGTGGCTTATAGAGTTACTATAGATTATTGGTAGAAGAAAAAGATCTTTCTTGTTTATGGTTCTAGAATGATCTACTTTGGTAATGGCCAAAATATACCTCTTATTTTGAAATTAAAGATAGATAAGCTAATTTAGAAGTGATTTAAAAGGATTACTAACTTCAATATAAGCTATTAATAAAGGAAAAATTAAAATAGTAGATGTATTAGTGGTAAGAGATTATCTTGTAGTTTTTATGATGTTTTGCTAAGACTACATCATGATAAAGAGATCAATTTTGTTGCCAATGTTGTACCTAGCGTGGAATTTCTTTTGAAAGCACCAAATAAAATGGTATTAGTGAAACTCTAAGATATAAAAGCTAAATTGCATGAAATATTTGAAAAGGTTTTTAAGGACAAGTATCTTCCCTTGGGAAGCACCAATTTCTTTGTTAAGAATGATGAAAGTCTAATACATGTATAGATTATAAAAAATTGAACTGAATCACTATTAAGAATAAATACTTCTTACTTAAATAGATGATATATTTATCAATTTTCAAAGAGCAGAAGTATTTTTTAAGATTGATTTATGATCTAATTGTCATCAACTCAAAGTTAAGATGAAACCAAAGGTAGCTTTCAGGGTAAGGTATAGTTATTATGAGTTCTTACTACTTCTTATTAAGTTGACTAATGCACCAACAACATATATAAGCCTAATAATATTTAGACAATGACTAGATAACTTTTTCATTGTATTTATTGATGGCATTTGGATCTATTTCTAGAAGACTAGAGATCATAAAATTCATATGAATATAATATTACAAAATGGAGGAGAATAAATTGTTTGCAAAATTCTCCAATTGTAGTTTTTTGTTTATCTAGTGGCTCATTGTTGGAACATTCAATTAATGCGAGACCTTTGATTCACAAAACATGGCAATGATAGTTGATTATCTTAGACCCATGAATGTTATGAAGATAAGTTTTTGAAGATAAACTAGTTATTATAGAAAACTTTTCAATCAATTTGCTCAAATTATTGTTCCCTTTATTGAAAATGAATCATCAAAATGTCAAAAGAAGAGTTAGAGTGAACTAATAATTTTTTGACAATTAAAGAAATTAAGAAAAAACTTAATTCAATCTTTAAATAGAAGTTCTCTTGAAATTATTCTTTGAAAGCTCTTGATAATGTTTTTAAGAATCTTTAATGTTGAGAGTGTAGTATGGTAAATACCTAAAGATGTTTAGTTAGTTTGATCCAAATAACTAGATCTATTTCCACCTTGACTAAGAAAAGTTGAGCCTACATTTTGCAAAAGTGGGTAGACAAATACTGCATAATGGATTAAAAAAACTTACAATCAATGGGCCAAAAAACCATATAATTAAATGGACCAAAAGTGACCAAAAGACTAGCCTAAAGGATCCAATACTTTTTGTGAAAAGAAAAAAATGATTCAAACGATCAAACAAGAGCAAATAAGTGCATAACGAAATGAAAATAAATCTAATATCCAAATATCCTATAACTAATAAAAATAATCTAAGAAGCACACCAAATATACGACAATTATATTAGAAAAGGTGTGACTACTTTAGGACCTTGAAGAAGCCTGCTTAAGATTAAGAGATGATGAATACCCAATTTTTGTGTTGATCTATAACAATTGTGTTTGTAATAACATTCAAGTAAATAAAACTATGCAATCATGTTTATCAGTTTTTCTTCATAGCAAAACTTAGCAAGTTTCTTTCCAAATTATTACCTGATTGCTTGGGGCAAAGCAATTGGAACTAGACAAAGTTTTTGTAAAAGCACATAAGATAGTTATATCCAACTATAAGATGATCTAATTAGTTCAAAACATAATTGTCTGATCCAACTATAGGATAGTCTGATAATATAAAATTTATTATCAAATGGTCTGATTGTCATTCAATAAATATTCCATATTCATGCTTATCTTTCCAACAAGCTAACAGATGGTTTACTCCAACCATAGGATAATTAGATTAGTATTAGATTGTCTATCAGACGATCTGATGACAAAACATATGAATATGAAAATCTAAAATTCAAGTTTGTAGAAAAGCTTTTGATTTGTGAAGAGTATTTTAGAAATCTTTAGATGTAATTTTCACACACATCCATGATCTAATTGATATGTTCCCGGTGCCTTAAGATTATTGTAAAAGATTCAAAATCTAAATCAAACACAAAGTGTATCCAATAAACCATTACATCATTAAGAATGCCTTGTCAAATTTTTGCTCAAACCCCTTGTTCAAAATACTTATGTCCTCTTTAAACATTTTGCAAATGAACTCATCAAGCACTAACCAATGCTCAAATCTATTTTTCCAATTTAGCTTTAGAGACATGATTTAAAGTCTATGTAAAAAATATTAGATCAAAAATAAGATATTTTTATTATAATTAAATTAAATACTCTAAATATGCTTAATAAACTATTCATTTTGATGATGACAAAACTAAATCTATAATTGAAATAAAAGAATGATAAAAATAATTATGAATTTTAATGCTTCCTATTAATTCATGCTCAACCAAACTAGATGATATCAAAACAATTTAGCTTTATTCTAATTAAACATGGCTATTTTTATTTCACCATTTACTTTTCATTATTTTTGTCATTTGTCAAAAAGGTAAAATGAAAAAGGTTTAATTATTCAAGATAAGGAAAGAAATTCATAAATTCATTTTCTTTATCCCTTTGTATTTTTTACATTTAGCAATACAAGTTTAAGAATTCAACCTTAAAATTAAACTATATCTATGTCTCCATACTAAAAATTAGTTCATGAGAGCATTTAACATGTTCCCTTTAGCTTTCCTCCCTTTTTCATCAAATCAAAGTAAGCCTAGACTTAAGCAAAAATTTTGAGTTTTAGATTTTACAACCCAAATAGAGTTAAGGCTAACCAATATACAATCAAATATTTTTTATTGCTAAGCACATTGATATCATTCTTTTTAACCAAAGTAAATGATGGGAATTAACATTTGCTTGCATTTTTTTATGAATACCCTTCCTTTATGTAATAATAGCAAGATATGATGATGCAATATTAGAAACTTCAATATTCACAAACTTATTTCTTTGATATGCAATATTTTTATGAATGTCATTTGAAGTAATATAATATGAATGTAACTATTTGAGATGATTCAAAACACTTAGCTTTTGCATTCTCATGGCCAGATTGGATTAGTTTATCTCTATAGTAGTTTTAAATTTTTACAAAAACAAAACTTTAATTTAAGTTTAGATTTTTATTTTTTTTAAACCAAGGTTTTATTAAGTGATAAAGGTGTTATAACCAAGATTGGGCTCCATGGTTAATATCAAAATTTACCACATGGACTTGCTCCTATAACAACCATATGTATAAATTGATGGACCTGCTTCTTCTAATCTAACTATTAATAGAATATTTGTATCTTATGTACTAGTTTCATACATCTTGTGTTGGGAATCATAGAGCAATAATTCTCCACCATGACATTTGAATGACATATTAGTCCAATGCCTTTCAAAGTGTAATTTCATAAGTGTGATTATGCCATCATTAGAATAGTTTATTGTATCAATATAATGTTGACTGGAGATGTAGCGTTGATGTATGATGAGGAAACTAGATGAACAATACTCATTTTGAAGATCATACTTATATGCCAAAGAAGGTCATACCACCACAAATCAATTCAAACACAATAATTACATCATGTTAACTCATGTCAGTTATCTAAAGTAATAATTAAGACATTTTGTATAATTTTTCTCATTGGAATAAATTTCTTTTTTTTGAAAAAAAATGCCTTTCACTTTCTTCATTTAGAGTCCCACATAACCAAGATAATTCAAATGCACTTTATTTAAGATTTTGAGCTTCCTCGCATGTTGATTAAATGGATCAATCAAATTAATAAAAGTTTCTTCTAATTCCTCTTGAGATAGAAGACTTATCTCATCATCTTCTTCCATTATTTCTTCATGAGTTTCCACAAAATAGATTTGCTCTTTTTTTATTTTTTTTTTCTTAATTTGAAGTGGACTCATAAGAGCCACTCGAAGTGCTTTTAGCTACTCATCTTCTTCCTTTTTTATTATTTCTTTTGGATTTTTCTTTTTTTTTCTACTAGACATGTACTAGTAGTTTTGCTATCCAAAGCCATTCCATCTACATGGAAAGTGGTGTATTGTTTCTACATGTTCTCGAAAAAAAATCCTATAATTCATACTAAAAATCTAGAGAAAAACTTAAATTCATAATTTGTTAAAATTCAATTTGTTTGACCACAATGAATGATAGTTAGTCAAGAAAGATTAAGTTAAGCTTTTGTTTATTTTTCTTGTGAGATTTCCCTTATGGACTTATTATAAAGCTTATAACTAATCTTTTTGTTATGAAATTCAAATGGATTTTCCACAATATTTGTAATATATATATATATATATATATATATATATCAATTTATTAAAAATTTGTATTTTATTTTTTTCAAAATGAATAAAATCTCCTTTGAAATAAAGGAAGGAAATAAGAAGAGGTGCATGCTTTCAAAGTTACGCATACATCTATAATTGTGAGATACATCACAAAGACCTTTCCAAGATTTTTAGCCTCTAAAAAACATTTCACTCCTATACAACTGGTTAATAATGAAGTGCTAAGATGTCTCACAAGAAGTGTGATGAATTGTAAAATTTTGTGCAATTAACAAAGTTAAGAGAAGTAGCATAAGTTCAACAAAAAACATAATTAAATATTTTATTTAAAGTACTCTTGAAATTGGTCTTTGAAAGCTCTTATTAATCTTTTCAAAACCTTTAATGTGAGGTGTGTGGCAAAATAAATATATAATGATATTTAAGTGGCTTAATCCTAAACGTTAGGTCTACATCCACCTTAGGTTGAATGCACGTGTTTATAATATCATCACCTTTTGTAAAAGTCAATTAGTAAAATCTTCATAACAAGACAAAATACTTTATAATCACTAGACAAAAAGACCCTATAACTCATTATTGAATTTAATAAAATTATAAATTTAAAAATAACTTATGAAATTTGGCATGAGTTAGAGGTAACTTATAAAGGATCAATTGAAAAGAATAAAATAAAGAAAAGCAAGAACATGAAGAAGAAGAAGAAGAAGGCATTAAAAAAATATTTAGTAAGTCGAAGGAGAATAGCACAAGTGAAAAGAAAGAAAATAATGAAATATTATTTTGTATGATTCCTAGAGATAATAAAGAAAAATTGAGTACATCTTCAAATGAAGAAGAGACAAGTTACTCAAATAAAATGTTACCTCAATAATTACTTTATATTTATCATAAATAATACAAACATATATTATGAATAAATAAAATTTGAAAAATTAAATTTTAAATATTTAAGTGAAATAAATAAGGAAAAACAAAGTAGAAGAATAAAATCCTTAAATCATTAAATTTAATAAAGATCATCATGAAGAACAAGTTACATATGAAATTATGGATGGTGTCAGAACTACGTCTTTTCAGCAAAGTTTGAGACAATCTCAAAATAAGATGTGTTAAAAAAAGAATTTTTAGTAACAACAAAGAATAAGGAATTAAATCAATTTGAAAGAAATTATAGGAGTTGACCCTTAGATCATCTGATATAACTGTAATTGAAATACAATTAGTGTTTAAAAATAAACTGATGATCAATTGGTTGATATTTTTATAAGACCTTTAGGTTTTGAATGATTTACAAAACCTAAGTTGAGTTTAGAAATATTAAATCCCTTTGTGTGATAAAAAAATGAAAATAGAATAAAAATTAAAATAAATTAAATAAAATAAGCATAAATTAAAAGGAAATCTTAATCTAGTCATGGCATATATTTAAGAGCTTATCTTTAATTATCTTACATATTTCTTTTATAAATAGCTTATATCTTCATTAATTTTATTACTGATTTTATTATCATTAAAAAAGAGCGATGTTGTGGTTTTGATCCCTAATCATGGTGTTTTGTTCTATTATGACAAATCTTACATGTATCTAATAAATATAGTTGAGAAATTGTTATATTACTAATATCCATTATACATATTTATGAAAGAACTTAAAGAAAAAGATCGGTAAAGGTAAAATCTCATGATGATCATCTTGATTGAAGTAGCAAACTATCAAGAGATTTATTTCAAGTTTAATTTTAGATATTTGATTTTTATTATGATTAGAATATTAAACTTGATTAAAATTATTCTATTAAGACATAAAAATTAAATTTTATTTAAATAAATCATTTTAGAAAATATTATGTTTTTAAAATCTAAATCTATCACTACTTGACTATCTTAAGAATTATTTCATTCTTGATCATATTTTTGAAAATCTTCTTTTAATAACTTATTGTGAAGAGTATATTATATTAATAAATAAGTAATTTTTAAAAATAATAATATTATTAATAATAATTAAAAGAATATTATAAAAAAACCCAATTCAACTAAGCTTAAACTACTCTAACATTAAACCCTAAGTCTCAAGTCAGGCATTACTCCTAAGCCTAGTTTCTAAAGTAATTAGGTTGGGAAATCATTCCCAAAACCTGAATAGAACAGTATTCGATTAGAGAATAACTCTTAAATTTGTTAATCAATTATTGGTAGCATAAGTCATGGCCTCCTGAACCAATTATGGAGCCAATATTTGGCTAACTTAAAGGAACATAGAAAATTTTATAAGCAAATTACCTTAAAACACATATAAGATGTGCGACTAAACTTAGTTCCTTTATCTACATGGCTACCTTATAAATTGTGAAAGTAACATGAGTTGTATGATCATGCAATTTTTTAATCAAATGATCATCATCTCATTTGCTCTTTAAATAAGCTAATTTGAACAACTATCTAATCATGCAATTTCTTAATCTTATGGTACAAAATTAATCCACGCATAAAAACTAATTCCAACCATTTGATCATTGTTAAGATCAAATGGTCCATATAAAATCCATCTTTCTAAATAGTTTCAATTTAATTATGTTATTTAATCACCCAGTTTTTGTGATCTAATAGTAAGGATTCTTACTAATTGTGTACCCTCTCTTCTCTTTGATCTGAATCAAATAGTCTTGATGATGTCTAATGGAAAGTTTGTATAATACCTATTTTAACCATTATTTGTGAACTGTCTAAACCTTTATTAAAATATAAATACCTAAGTATTTAATTAAAACCTACACCAACCATGTTCTACTTAAAATAAATAGTAATTACATTATTAGTCTATTTGCTGACTATTTTTAGTCACTAAAAATATTTATAATTAGGATATTTTTTAACATAATTGATTGATTATGTTTTTTAAAAAATTTAATAAAATTGAAAAGAAATTCAAGTCATTAGTAACTAATGCTCATCATCATCACACTCATTCATTGCATCTATCATCATTGAACTCTAAATTCTTCTTTCTTATTAAATTAGCTAAGTTCTCAATTTTTTTCTTCTTAATTGATTCAAATAAAACACTTGAGTCTTGTTAAATATTTCATAAAGCATAGAGTTTTATTTATATTAAGTTTGATTTGTGTCACTAAATTCTTATCTTCTGCTACCAATTTTATTTTATTATAAGGCCATTATAGCCTATCATTTTTGTTTCATTATTGTAAAGTTTTATCATACCCAACTCTTAGCAAATGACTTATATTGATAAGTTTTACCTTTGCTTAGTTTTTTTGGGGTGGAAATAGGCTTGATTTTGAGTTAAATCATCTAAAAATCATTTGTGATAATTATTTGTTAATTTATTTCATAATTTTTTATGAAAAAATTATTAAATAGTTAATTTGTTTTAAAATAAAATTTAAATTTAAGCAAAATTAATTATAAAGTCTTGCTCAAATTTATTTAAATTATTAATTTAAAATATTTACTTTAAATTATTTTAAAAAATAATAAAATTTTTAATTCTAAAAATTCAACTCGCTTACTAGACCACACTCCAAATGTTTAGCTACATTTAGTTCATCATATGCAATAACATTCTAATAATAGGAATAGAATAGATCGATCAACCATTCAAGACTCGAAGCACTATGATAATTTATTTTATTTCTTCCATTGTTACCTCTTTTAAAAGATGTTTATTCATTTCTTGAGTCACTAAGGGAGCAATATGACTTAATAAATTGTACCTATTATTCATAGATGAGGCCATCAATAAGTCTAAGTGTTTAATAGCTTGATCAATAATCATGCCTTCTTTATTATCCAATTCCCTCTAGTGTCTATAATTTAATAAATTTTAAGTTTGCTTTGTCCATCTTAAACTATTGAATGAGAAAAATTTCATATTTTTATCAACCTCTTTAAGCCAATTAATTTTAACCTTTTGACTCCAAAATGCTTCTTTATTTTTAATCAAGAAGAAAAAGTATGTTTTGGGCTGACAATAGTTCCACATTTGATTCCTCATTTTGCAAAAGTTTAAGTCGCTTTTTTTCATAATCATCTCATCTTTCTTTAGGGTCTTAAATACATTACCAAAGTTTATATTCCATTCTTTTAGACAAATGTTAAGTCTTTTAAGTTTAAGAACCAATGCATTTAGCTCATTCCCAATAATGGGAATGTTTCGATTACTTTTCATTTTTTACTTGAAAGACAAATGATTTAGCCATATATTTTGGAATTTGAATGATCTCAATCTTGAATTAGCTTCTTCAAGGAGAGAAAGTAACATAGCAGAATGATATGAAACTGCTTTGCTAAATTGTTGCACTAATGCATTTGCATATGGCTAACCCAATCATTTTTTACTAGAAATTACCCAATCTTTTCTATATCCATTTATCTTTTCCAACACCCAACCATGTTAAAGACTCCAAGAATAAGATAACTCTCTAACTTTGTAATACTCAATGCATTTAGAAATTCATTGATGGTGACCCTTGTATTCATCAAAGGAAGTAATGACATCAAAGTATCGCTTCAATAAGCCAAGGAAAATTGATAAAATCAATAATCACTTTGACATCCCTCCAAAGTGTCCTCCTTCAAATAATTTTTTTTGCATATGTAAACAAACAACAAACCTAGCTACTCTAAGCATTATGGTTGAAAAGAAAATGAATGAATTGTACCTCATTGGTGATAATTGGCATGAGATGCACTTATGCCAAAATAACCAAATTTTATTAGAACAATTTGATGTGCAATGAACAAACTCGAGCTTTTTCCTGATTCCATCCTAATGTTTGCTGTTAGCCATTAGTTCCAACAAAGCTATAAAGGGAATCTTATGAGATTTTATGAAGAATTAAGGAGGTGCATAAACTCATTTCCCATCACCTCTCTAATATTCTAGATCAATAGATTAAACACAATGACAAGAGGATTTAGGTATTTAAATGATTTTTGAGTTCTTTTTAGTACCTATTTGGTTGGGATATTTGGTTGTAGCATTTTTCCTACTTTTCTTGTCATTTTTGGCAACCACTAATGTGAACCCATCATCTTCCTTCAACAAAAGCCCAAAGCCAATTGATTTCTCCTTTGAATCTTACAAATTCTTTTAAGAGATTGAAAAATATTATGATGTTGGAGTTAGTTATCTCATATAGCTTCTACATCTAAAGGAAACACATCCTTTTCATTATCTTTGTGGTTTTATTTTGAATTTTGTAGTCATATATGATCTATTGAAGAGGCTTGTTGTCTTTAAGAGGTTGTACCTACTTCTCAATCAATTGTAGTAACAATTTTTTATTTTTTGTGACTTGTTTATGTGTTGGATTAATATGCACAATGTGCTTGGCATTTCTACAATTTTAACTTCTAAAGTTATTTAAACTGCAAACTCCTTCTTGGTAGTTGAAATCTCTTTTGCTAGTGTCATATTAAGATCAAACTATGACAAGGCATCAAAATGTGAAAGTATCTTTCACTTATCCCCAACATTACCTCCATTGAAGTCATTGAGAACTTTCTTTTGTTTACATTATTGCTAGGCATCACAACACTTCCAACATCCCATATAGTAGCTTGGAAGATTATCATATGAAACATTTTATAATAATCCATAATTTCTCCCTTTCTTTTTAGGAATTCTAGTTCTTGTGGGTAATTCCCTGACCAAATCCACCTCACACATGTTATGGTGATGTGATTCCTTGTGATATTTATGGTAGCAACATCAAGTTTAAGAGGCATGCCAACTACAAATGTAATAAAATAAATGATTAGTTTATTAAACAAGTGAATCAAAAGTTGCTCAAGGGATCCAAATAGGAGCCATTAAGGGATGAACACTTAACTAAAAAGTTAGGAATCTATTTAAGAATTCTCATATGGAATCTAACAATAAACAACACATGATGGAGATCTAAACGTCCCATTGAATATAATCCAATGAAGCCTATTTTTGCGAGTTTTATTCAAATAGTTTGCATTTTTGGATAACCATGAGAAAATTTCTTAGTTAGAGTTAATGTAAGGGGTGTAGCCATCTTAAAGTCTCCTCTTACTCAAAATCACTTAATGTAGTATAAAATTATTAATAGATCATAAGAAAATACTTATATTCATGTAATATATCTATATAAGACTCAATCCAATATGTTATAAGTTTAGAAACAAAAAAATCCTAAGAATACCAAATAAATAAGAATTTTTATAAAAGTTGAGCACTTATATAAATTTTTTAGCATGAGACATCTCAATCTAAAAAAGAGAGAAATTTAGTTATCCATACCCAATATAATTCAAGTTGGTGGTTGAGTGACAAGATACATACAAGTAGAGTTTTTTGATTATAAATAAAGTAAATCACACATGAGCTAGAGAATTTAACATAATGAGTAATCTCTCTTGAAATATGAAATAAAAAGTAATAAGGTTAAGCATTTTCATGATGATTTGCACTCTTATAGTTGCTAGATAATGGGTCAAGATCTCCTTTTTTAAGTCTCTTGGTCACCTTCGTAAGGCATCATTAGATGATTACTCATCATCCTTCCAGTATCAAGCAAGCTTATTAATAGTACTTTCTTACTTCATTCAAATATTTATATCTTACAACATGGTAAGTACTCTACTTATAGAGATCTCATTATATAAAATGATAATTTGCTAGGCCTAAGAATATGTAAAGATAATTATGAATATCATTAATCATATTTTAAAATTCTAAATGAAATGAGCAGTTTCTAAACAACTAGTGTTTTGTTAATGGTAGAGCGATGAGTGGTAAGGTGGCTCAGACATAATAGGGGAGGTGCAGTCAAAGAGACATGATAACACCTCATGTTCAATTTGTAGATCTACAAGGGTCAATGTGAATTGAAACAAATAACATGGGTCAGCACAAGTCAATGCAAGTCAAAGAAGATCAATCCAGTTAATGGGTATGTACTGATCAAATGGGCAGAGTGAGTTGCACATGTTGAGTTGGTAGAATGGGTCGTGCAAGCGATGCAATGGCAACAGAAGGTGGTTGATGAAAAAAATAGCCTAAAAAACTTAATTTTAAGTCAAAATGATTTAATGTTTCATCAATAAATTTACAAGACTACTGAAGGGATTGCTTGGATTTGATTTTAAATGAAAAGAATATAAAAAGTTACTAATTGACTTTCAAATAACTCAAAATATAATATATATGTAAATAATTAGACAAAATAAAAATTGAAATGTACTATAACATTAAACAAGGGTCAACTATAATCAAACCCCTCAACAATGATAATGGAGACTAATGAGAAGTACATGAGCCAATCTTAACACTACTCAAAATCAAAATCAAAATAATGTGCTTCTAAGTGGAATCTTTGTATGATGTTCAGGGTATTACTGCATCACCACTTCTAGTTCTTCTTTATATAATGATACCAACTTAATTTTGATTTAGGAAGTGAAGAATACCACCCAACAACCTTTGTAAAGAAGTGTTTAGGAGAGGAAGAAGCTTCCTCACCTAGCATTAACGACAAGCACCCAAGACCATTAGGCTTAAAAATCAAGAATGACTACCAGCTCAAAGAAGGCAAGAAATGTGAACCTTTTGTTGCAAAATCCTTTAAAGGAACCATCATCCATGATCACATTATCACTCCCAAATCATATAAAAGATCAAGAAAGATAAAAATTATTAATTTTTATACTTTATAAAAATGGGTATTTGACATATGTTTTTCAAAAAGAACATATGTTTTGTTTTTTTAACAAAATTACACTTGGTTTATAGTTTAAAAAAATAGTTACAAAAATTTGGTGACAACAAGGTGCAAACCAGGCCCCTGCCTGATTTTGTGCTTAAGACATGCTAAAGCTTACATTTCTATCCTTTGAGCCTATCGTTTTTCCACTTTTCAACTTTTTACACATTTACAAGTCTTAATGTTCTTGAGAAATGTTCATTATAGTCACTTATGACTTTACATCACCCAATTACCTCATAATCAAAAAACATAATCACAACATCATTACTACTTGCATATGTGGGTTTCATGCATGTACATGTGTTTATGTTATTCTATGATATCTACAGTTGTCATTCATTAGATTGTTGTAGAAAATTCAAACCATAATTTTTATGACATTTTTTTCTTATTTCAAAAACTATTGAAAACATTAAATCTTGTTATCGTATTGCTTTGCTGTTGTCGAAGTGGTAAAAAATATAAAATCTATCACAAAAGCCATAAATTTCATTGTCAAGTGTAAAAAACCACTTTAATTATTATTTTTTATTCAAAATTATTTTGCAACATTCTATGAAAACATGATTAGATTAGGAAACAAAGCAAAAAAAATTAGAAAATGGTACATTGCAAGCCATACCATTATCCTCTCACATGCACAAAATTTTAATACATGTTACCCAAAAATGTTCTTGAGCACAAATGCATGCAATTTTTATGGATTGAAGTACATAATTTCTTAGCAACATTTACCAACAAGCTTGTACGTTTGTGTTATGCTTAGACAAAGACAATGACATGCTATACACATCAACGTTTTAGCAATAAAGAACCTATTGGGCCACCACCTTTTTAATGTTACTTTTTGTCTCAACTTTTTTTGTCCATATTTAAAACATAAAAAATATTAAAAAAAATTAATTGTAATCATTTTTTAAGAAAAATAACAGTGAAACATTTTATCAACAATAATATTAACATCCAAGAAATAAAAAAAAAATCTCTATTTGTTGAGTAGTTTCTTAACTCTTTGTCCATCTTTTTTCTTTTTTTTTGCACAATTTTAAGAAATTGGAAATAAAATTAATCAATATTATTATTCTGCGAAACATTTTTCAGTAACTACAACATAAACAGCTATTATTTTCCACCTTGGTTGTTCGGTCGCGCTTTTCAATCGTGCGGCCATCGATGAAAGCGGAAGAGCACGTGACGCTTTCCTTTTTGTGACAGCTTTGTGTCGTCCGACAGAATCTCATGAAATGAACTAACCTACGACGTTTTCTTGGTGTCGTTGACGATCGTATAAAAAAATCTTTGTTCTCCCAATTCTAACCAATAGGCGCATACGACCAGGCTTTAGGGTAGGTTTATTCCTAAACCGTCCACCGAGTTATATTCATTAGGCAATTAGGTTCTTAACCCCTTGGGGTTCAGCGTCGGCTACAGGTGCACGTCGGGTCGATGTATAAGAGGGTTAATTAGGACATGGAAAGGGGGAAGTGTTAAAAAAGACTCCTTCAAAAATTCATTTTTTCTCTTTTTGAAATCAAAAGATTATTCAAAATTATCTATAAACAGTAGTGTTAAAAAAGACTTTTCAATTAAAATATATCATTTTTAAAATTTAGTTATAGTACAATTTCTATCTGTCGTCTAGCAGAAGGGAAGAAAATTAAGATAATGCATACAAATTGATACAATTGTAGAAAAATCAAATAATAATTTGACTACAGCATTTCATGGCCACAAAATAGGATATTGTGACCACTTGCCTAAGCAACTACAAGGTCTCTAGTCGAGGAACTTGCTTTGTGAACACCAAACATCACTAATAAGTTTCACTCAACAAGTTGTCTTTGATGGGCCTTTTTTAATTTCATGGCTCATATCAATCCAACAAAGTGTTTTTGTAATTTGAACCCTTGATTTTTGTCAAAGGGCCTAAATCTTAAAGCTAAATGTGAGTCTGTGATTAGTAGTTCATTTCCTAACATTAGGTAATAGTAGACCAAATGTCCAACACCTAGATAATGTATTGAATTTTCTAGTATTCAATATCTAATTTCTCAAAAACAAAATCAATTAAAGTTTCAACAATCACAAATGGTTACAAGATTGAGGATAATTGTTACAAGACAATCAATAGTGGGGCTTCTTATGCCTAAGTTGAAGGTTAAAACAAGATCAACACAATTCATGCATACTTGTAGCTTTTGTCATCTCTAACATTTCCCATTGTTGTATTTTTTCCCTCATGCTCATTCTTAACAATGAATTTCCCTATAACTCTACAATCAACAAAATACTTACAATGACTCCTATTTGCCAAAAACGTCATAGTTTTCCCCATTCAAGGAGTTTCCATATGAACAAAACCTTAGTCAATGTTTCTCTTTCTCCCTTGCTCCTTATTTTCTAAAGTCCATTCTCAATGTTTGGTGCCAAAGTTCTCTATTCCATTTCATTCTCTATGCTTTTCCCCTCTTAATTTTATTCTTTCTCTCTCCTTTAAAGAACCTAAACCATCCAAATGAAATGTTTGTGGGATTCACTTAAATACATGTCCTAATCTATATTCTAGTATTAACATTCATTTGATACTCTAATTGATAAGTTCATCTCTCAAAAGATAAATCATGGCCTCCTACAAAATAACAAGCATAGTATTAATACCTGCATATGTAGTAAGGATTAATCAATAAAAAGAAGTTTGACCGAGTATAATAGCTCAAATATTTAATTTTGAAATACTCAAATAATTATTTATTTAACATTAGTTATGACTATGTAAAGAACTAATTTACAAGAATTGATGAGTTTTGATTTAACTCAAAATACATGCTATGAAGTTAGGAGTCAAAATTGAGATTTGAGCATATGATTGAAAATGTCTCACTTCAAGAAAACTATTATAATTTTTCATTTTAAAAATCATGTATAATTTTTTAGAATTTTTTGAAGATAAAAATTTCTATTGGAATTGTTAATTCTTTTATTTATTAAGCTTAAAACTTTATCGACTCTCTACCTAGTTTTTTGTGAGAAGTGAGAATAGAAAGGCTTAGGAGATTTTAAGGAAAAGAGAAGGACAGCTGGAAGTGGGAAAAGAGAAGTTCTTGAAAAAACTTTGGCTCAATTGCAACTATGGCAAGGAGATCATAAGCCATGTGTGAGAAAGAATTTACTCTTATTTTGTGCTAAAGATTTGTTTGATGGCATTTTTTTACTCGAGCCATCGCTTTCTTGAAATGTTATCAAAAGGTATTTTAAGCAACTCAAGTTATGGTTTTCATTTGGATGGGATTTGGGTCAATATTACTCTGATACAATTTTTTCATGTCTCACAAATTGTATGTGATGCACGAACATCTTGTACAATCAACTTAAATGGATTATACACTAAGAGACATAAATAGTATGTTAAGAAGTGGGTTTAGGATTGGCCCCTTTATTTAGATAAATAAATTTTACATTATTTTTTAATATATTATAGATTAAGGATCTAAGTATGTGCACATTTGACACTTAGCTTTCCTAAAAAAATAACATTATATGTTATTTTTTAATGTACCAAGATTAACATACATTCGAACCTTAGTATGTAGTGTACTAAGATTAACGTATCACTAAGATCAACATATCCTACTATAAGCATTATTTAATTGGCTAAATACTTGAAGGAATGACCCATCTAACCACACCAATGTAGAGTTGAAATTTAGAAAAATGTATTATAAGTTGAGAAAAACATACCGCATATTAGGCTCAACTTATGTTATCGTAAGTTGAGCAAATGATACAATAAGTAGGAAATGGATTGTATTTTAGCAAACTTTCTAAATGATTTTTGGGACTCTTAGCAACTATGATTATAAGTCATTTTGATATCAGAAACATATAGTTTTGTAAAATGATGATAAGTAAAAAAAACTCATAAAGTTTAAGAATTTTAGAAGCTTTGTGATTAGAATATAAGTAAGAATTAATAAATTGTAGTGGGTATTTATAAAAGAAATAAAATGAATAGATAAAGGATAAAAAGATAATGAAAGACACGTCCCAAAATCATTACATATGTAAATTGAATAACTATGATGTTACTAAATTAAATTGTTAACTTATCCTAAAATATGAATATAAAATCTAACGTGAGCATATTATATTGCATGGATACAACTATATATGTTCAATCCATGAGTTAACATATTATACACGCACATGTATTTGTGTGTGTGTGTGTGTATATATATTAAATATTAGAATATAAAAATAAAAAAAAGATAAAATAAAAAATAAAAGAAAATAATTAACTAAATAAATCTAAAATTCTATAAGATAATTAAAAAAATGATATAAGAATATGATGAGATTTTCACTATGACCTTATTTTATTGTTGCTTAATACAATGTGATCACCCTTATTATCACTGACACTAGATTGGGGGCCATGATAAAAAAAGTGACTCTACCATCATGAGTACTTCATACTACGTGATGTAAGAATTAGTTTCATAATAAAAGTTGGCATTTAGTCTCATTTCTGTCATTATGGGAACTAAGTGCTAAGAAATTAGGAGTAAAGATATATTTCTATGTAGCATTTTGGTATAAGCCAATAATGATAAAGGGGATGATTTCAATAGCTTAGTTAATTATTAGTAAAGATTTAGATATATGATTGATGTAATAAGAATATGATATAATATGATATGATATGATTTAAGATCTCATGGGTTAGAGATAGTGATCATATGAGAATGTTAATAACCTGATAAAAAGTTAAAAAAATAAAAAAAATAAAAAATAAAAATGAATAAGAAAAAGTAAAAAAGAAATATAATTATTATATACTATTAGTACTATAAGATATGCATATGCATACATAGGTATGATATATAAAATCATATAGACAACTATTAAATATTTTTATATCTTTTATAGATTTCATGCACTTTTATTATCACTTAATCTCTAATTACTTGCTACACACTTCATTTTTATACAACATTATTTGTGTGTATATAGTAATTTAACTACTAAACACATCATGTTCATACCTACTGATATTACAAGACAATCTATGATAAGCATAAAGCTAGCATAGGACCTAGAATGTGTAAGGATATTTTCTTTTAAGAGCTTTACGAAATATTTTGCTAAAGATGATCCTGTGACGTACCTATGTGATATTTGTTATATCAAAATTTTTTTTTAACTTTTATGTCTATATGACATCATTGAGACTTGTGTGTGGCTATTTATATGGTTGTGTTTTTTATGTGACCTTTAGATTTGTAATGTTTCTTATCACTTTCATTAATTTTGGTTTGTGTGTTCAAGATATTGATGCTTTCTCTAATTACCTAATAATTTTACAATCTTTAGAGTTTTTTATTTGTTCTGATTAAGTTTTAGTTAAGTGAGATATGATAAGATGGTATTAAAGCCCAATATTAAGAACTTAAGAAGATTTTTAAAAGTGAAGATACTAAAATAATATATAAAAGATTTTATTGCTTATAATAAATGCTATCTTTTATTAAAAATTTAAATATTAACCATTTAAAGGATTGACATATTCATGATAAAGGAAGAACAACTAGGGATTTAGAATGAATCAAATCTTATGCCAATTAAAGGAGGGAAGAGGAATTGAAGTAAGATATGAGTAGAGTTCTCCATATCATATGCAATTCTCTTCTCTAAGAACTTAGTAGAGCCATAAGAAGAGATTTTGTGAAGATAAACTAGTAAAAAAATTATAGTATACAAATTCCTCATTTTTTAGAGGATTTGATCCACTAAAAGTAGAGATGGGTTAAGTCAGATTGAAAGAATTTTTTATAGGATAGCATGCCTAAAGGATAAGAAAGTGGCATTCTCTTTATTAGTTATGGATGGGGCTAGTATTTTGTGATAGGTATCTTGTCACTAATGAGCATTTTAAAAATTGTATGATAAGATAAATATCATGGGAAGAATTTGTTGATAAGTTTGAAAAATAGTATGTGGCCCCATCCATTAAAAAGAAGATGATGATAGTCTTAGAGTATGGAGATATGTCAATGATAGATAACGAAATAATGTTTTCCTTTCTAGCTTATTATGTACCACAAGTGGTGAGCTCAGGAGACTAGAGTTGATTTGTTTTTTGATGAGGGTTGTGGGAATCTCTTAAAGCTACTTTGATTGCTTATAAAAGTAATAATTTTGGGGACCTTGTTAAGCAAGCTATAGAGTAAGAACTAAAAAATTTTGAAGCTTGCAAGGCAATATTTGAGAAAATAGAGGAAAATATGCCAGTGAAGACTTCAAATCCTTTAAACAAATTGCTTCATAAAAGAAGAGGTAGCAAGAGATTTGATCACTTCTAGCATAGTTGACAAGACTTTGATGTCAATAATAGTAGAATGGATATTGAATCTAATAGAAAGCCCCAATGTAAAAAATGTCAATATTTTTATCATTGAGATCATTTGAAGCCAACAAATGTGTTTTTATTATGGATAATTGGATCACTTAGCTATAACATGTCCCACAATAGGATTAAAGGTAGCATCATCCCCATAGATTTTTGGCCATGATGCTGACAAGCAAAGGGAGTGCTTCAAATATAACCATTGAGAGTGTTGGCTGAGGTTAGTTTGTAGCTAAGGTGGTCAGCTCAGAGTGTTTGTAATTACTTAATAAAATGCCTCTCACTTAACAAATCTAGTAGTAGTTACAATATTATTTTAGTAGTTAACAATAGTTATCTTATTTAATAATAGTGCCCACATTAATTTATATCACATTACATGTTAGACACATTAATTGTTAAATTGAAACCAATAATAGTCATTTATCTTGAAATTACTTAATAAGAGTGAAATTCAAGTAGTGTGTTTGATTAAGAAGAAAAAAAATAAAAGAAAAATTTTATTAATGAATATTTATTTTATCATTATCTAAATTTGATATTATTTTAAGCATAAATTAGTTGTATGAACACCAAACATTTATTATGTGTAAAAGTGAATTATATTGACAATTCTAGATGGAGAGCCAGAAGACTTTTCTAGTTAATGAAGAGGAATCTTGCTCACTTTGTTACTAAAGGCATGAAAATTGTTAAGAAAAGATAGTGAAAGATTTTGTTATTTATTATAATAGTTAATAAAAAAATTTTAGAGTCATAGGATGTGCTCATAACCTATAAATTTCTAAATATCTTTCCAGATGAGTTTACTAGCCTTACTCTTGACAAGGTGATTGAGTTTAAGACTTAGCTAGTACTAAGAGAAAAGTCTATATCTAAAGCTCTTTATAGATTTGCACTTACAAATTTAGTGAAAGTGAAACTATTAATCTAAGAATTATTAGATAAAGTTTTCATTTATCTTAATTTGTCTCTATAAGAAGTATGTATTCTATCTATTAAGAACAAAAATTATAGTCTAAGAATATGAACATACCACCATATACTGAATAAAATAACCATTAAGAATAAATATCTACTACTATAAATTGATGACTTATTTCACCAATTACTAAGGGCTTTAGTATTCTCTAAGATAAATTTAATTTAATATTTGGATACCATTAATTAAAAATTAAAGAGAAAGATGTGGCTACGACTACTTTCAGAACTCAATGTAGGCATTATGAGTGCTTGGTGTTACCTTTTAGTTAGTTTATGATCATTTTTGTAGATGATATTCTTGTGTATTCTTAGTCCTTAAAAGATCAAATGTTACATATTGTGTTTTGGACTTCGATAGAAAATTAGTTATATGTAAAATTTTTCAAGTGCAAATTCTAGTTATTTTAAGGGGTATTTTTGCATGTATTTAATGCATTATTGATACCTATTAATCCTTAAAAAAATTTTATTATGAATTAGCTAGACTCATATCATTTTTTTAAATTCAAAATTTTTATGTTTAATCATTTATTACCAAAAGTTTGTGTGATGACTTTCTTAGTTAGCATCACTATTAACAAGATTGACCCAAAACATTATGAAATTTGAATGGGATGCTGATTTTGAAAGTAACCCTCTAAAATGGAAAGAGAAATTGATAATATCTCTAGTCTTGGTGCTATTAGAAGGACCTAATGGATATCAAATGTTTAATGATGCTTCACTCTAGGGGTTGAGATGTGTGCTAATGCAAAATGATAGAGTTAGTGCTTACGCTTTTAAACAATTAAAGTCTTATAAGAAAAATTATCTAATACATTATTTGAAATTATTGTCATAGTTTTTTCTTTAAAAGCTTATAAGCATTACCTACATTGGGTAAAATTTGAGGTATTTATTGATTATTAAAGTTTTACATACTTTTTCAACTAAAAAGAATTAAATCTAAGACAAAAGAGGTGGCCAAAGTTCATTAAAGAGTATGACTTGACCAAAACTTATTATGCATATAAGATAATGTTATTGCAAAGGCACTAAGAAGTAAAGTTTTTGTGTGTTCACTTGTGGGATAATCTAATCATAAATAGATTTCTTTCAAGATTAATAAATTATAAAAAAAAAAAGCAACTATGTATTTGAATCTTTGGCATTACCAACTCTCCTTAAGGCTTGATTAGTTTGTTTTATCAAAGAAGATCAACTTTAGGATAAAGAATATTAGAAATTGATTCAAAGAGCTAGGGATTAATGAGAATATGATTTTGTACTTAATGAGCATGATGTGTTGAGACTCCAAGATAGAATGTTTATTCATGCTCAACAACAACATAAGAAATTATTATTATTTAAAGCACATAATTCCATATTTCATCGATCCTAAAAATAAAAAGATATACCAAGAACTAAGGTGGAAATATTGGTGGTCTAGTATGAAATTCCTAACATGTTGAAGTTGAATTAAAAAAGATTAGTGGTTGGTGCAACCTTTATCAATTTTGGAATGGACATAATAAGGTGTGGTTATGCATTTTATTGCCACTCTATCCATGACTATTATAAGACATTATTCAAAATGGGTAGTTGTGAATAGATTAAATAAGTCTACACATTCTCTTATGGTTAAAATGACCTTTCTTTATATCAAAATAAGCTTAGCGTTGCCTTCAGTAAATTGTGAGATTGCAAGGAGTTTCAAAAGTGATTATTTTTTATAGAAATCTTGCATTCACATCTCAATTTTGGAGATATATATATATAAATATGTTGGCACTCATTTGAGTTTTAATATAACTTTTCATCCTCAAACTGACAATCAAACTAAAGAATTTTAAGAATTTTAAGAGATTTTATGTGCAAGATTTTGGGAGTGGTTGAGAGAGTCACTTACTATTTGTAGATTTTACTTATAATAATAGTTTTCAAACTAGTATTGAAATGTTTCCTTATAAAGCCTTGTATGAAAGAAAGTGTCAATTCCCTCTCTATTGGTTTGAAGCTGAGAAAGGCAATTGATTGGTCTTGCTTTTGTTAAGTCATGGAAATAATAAGAATGATTAAAGATAAAAATACGAACATCTCAAGATAGTCAAAATAAATGTTTAATTAAAAATCATCAGAATATTAAATTTTAAAGAAGAGAATGTCTTTCTCGAGATGAGTCCATTGAAAGGGGTGATTAGATTGCTTTAAGAACAAATTTTGAGACTTAAGCATATTGAGCCTTCAAAAATTGAAAACAGTTGGCTTTATTACAAATAAAGTGACTTTATCTCTATAAATGACCAGAGTGAATAACATTTTCCATGTTTCTTCATTAAGAAGATATGTTATTAATTTTTCTTATGTGATTTCATATGATTTTAAAGAAATTGAAATCCATCCAAATAAATCATATCAAGAATAATCAGTTATAATGTTACTTAATTAAGTGAAGAAATTAAGAAAAAAATTATGTATCATCAAAGTGCTTTGGAATGATTAAACCAAATGAGAAGCTATTTAAGAAGTTAAAGTTGATATAATACTTTAATATTATGAGTTATTTTAAATTTTAAGATAAATTTCAATAAATAGGGGGATTGTGAGGGCCCAAATATTTAATTTTGGAATACTTAGGCAATTATGCTTTTAATAATGGCTATTGTTGTATATTGAATTAATTTGAAGGAATTAATGTGTTTTTGACACTTCTCAAATGCATGTCATGAGGCTAGTAGCTAAGATTAAGATTTAAGCATACTATTAAGAATGATTTATATTGAAGAATCTATCAGTAAGAAATTTATCATTTTTGGACATTATATGTGATTTCTAGAAAGTTTTGAAGATAGAAATTTCCATTAGAATTATTAATTCTTTTATTTATTTAAAGGGCTACTTAAACCCTTATCCTCTCCTTAATAATTTCATGATATTGTAATAATATGTTCTTAACAATTTAATCTTATTTATTTAATATGTTTCTCCTTTTTGAGAACTATAATTATTTTCTAAAGATGTATAATTTTTTATAAAATAACAATAATTCACATAAAGTTATAAAATTAATTTATAATCCAATTGTCTTATCTCTTATGAAAATAATATATCTTCTCCCTCCTTTAGCTCTGATCCATCATCTGATAAACATCTTTAATTAATTTTATTTCTAAATAACATAATTTATCCCAATTAAAATTTATTAAATAATGCATATGGCTCTAAAGTATTATATTAGATCTCCTAAATTTAGCATCAAATCTCATTAGGTTAAAGAAAGTTGCCTTCAAAGATTTCTGAAGTTGACCCTCCTCCATCAAGTCTAGAAATATCTCCTATAGTCCCAAATTGAATCTTAAGCATTCCTAAAGCTAAGAAATTTGGCCATTAATAGGATGCCTAACATGTCCATTTTGACTTATTAATATCAAATAAGCTATAATGTAGTCAACAGGTTTCTATTAACTCTTTCAAGGATGTAAAGAAAAAGAATCCATGCCTATTAAAGTTGAATATGATGTTGCTCTTGAAGTAGAATGACCAGTAACAACTATATGAATGGTAAAAATGCCACAAACTTGTCATTAAAAATCAATGATGAAACTTATGATGTATGGAAAGGAATTTGATATAGTATTTATGAATGAGTGGAAGAGGAATGTTGTAATCTAGTGAAGAGTGAAATAGGTATAGGAGATAAAGAAATTATAGAGGAAATGGGTTAAGAGAAATAGATGTTATGGATCTTCTTCTAGAACCATTGTAAAATTTAATAGCTTGAAATTTGGCAACTCAAATTGTATCAAAATCTAACCTCAATGTTACTTTTTATCCAATTTTTAATTATAAAATTTTTTTTGTTTGTAAAAAGAAATTTTAATATTTTTTATATTTAAAATTTTTAATGAGTTTGATGTAACAAAACTAAAAAAATATATTAATTAAGTATATTATTCATAATATATGTCTATAAGCTATTCATTGGTTTCACATCTATAAATAGCTATAAGAAATGTGGTACGAAAAATAACATGAGCCATGTCCTTCCATCTCTTTGGAAAAAGGTTTTCCCTTTGCTAGCTTCAACAACAACTTAGAGTTATCATCTTAGTGTTAAGGGCTTCATATTGTAACTTCATTGATGTTAATGTTGTATGGTGGTGATATTGATCTTTAATGTAGAATTCAATATCTATAATATATCATCTATTAAGATCTATCACTTTATCTTAATTATGAAGAGTTTTCATACACACATATTTGTATTCATACATATCATTTCTAACGTTTGATATTATGATCAATTATATATAACATGACTAAAAGATTCTAATTGATAATATTCATACAAGTCAATAGATTCATGTGAAACTTGTTAACTATCTTTTTAATTCATGGCTTGGTACTATGATGAAATTAGCATTACAAAATAAGAGTGAAATATTTTTATTGCAAAATTCTACAAACACTAAGATGAATCTTATACTTAAATTAACCTGACTTATGAAATTTACAAGAGTTTATTTTGATTCACTAGAATGCATCAAATTCATAAGCCATTTAAAATTATATAAGTGCTTAAAATGTATCATTTTAAATGTTTTAAAAAAAATATATCGAGCATTACATTTCATCACACAACTTGTGTGCACCACACTATAGTATGTGTCATGTGTCATGTCACATTACACAGCAATGCACTACCTATAAGCATGATGTGTTAGGCTCAACCAGCACTACCTGACTACACGCAATGCTTATAACAGCTAAATTGACTAAAAATTACAATTTTGATATATTCAAGTGGAGAGTCATATGATGTATTTTCAAGGATGTTGGGTTCCTTTGATTATACATAGGTCTCCAAATATTAAGAATAAGTTGATGCTCTTATCAAATCACTCTTAAACCTTTAAAGAGCTTCCTTGCTTCATATTACATATCCAAAGAGGTAATTGAGTGAACAAGTCAAAATTATTTTGGGATCATTCAAGTGTATGCAAGAAAGAGTTTACGAGGAATCCAACACTTACATTCCCTTATCAAGCAGCATAACCTTACCTAAGAAGCTCTTAGCTATATTTGGTAATGTTCTTGGTTAATTTTTTAGTGAGATATATCTATATATCTATCTAATTATAGTTGGATTTTGTTTTGTATTATTCATAAGCTTGCTTGATTTGTCATTAGCCCCTTTTTAGACTATTTAATGTGAAGTGATTTGGGCCATCTCTAAGATGTTTAATGTAGAGAGATTTGCCCTAACTTATAGCTATTTAATGTAGAATATTTGTTGTAACTAATTTGTCAAAAAGATTATTTGAAATACGTTTATGACATTCATTGTGACTAATTTGTAAAAAGGATTATTTGTGATAATTTTCTCCACTTTCTTGTGACAAAAAAGTGAATTTAAGTATTGTCATAGGGGTGAACATTTTCTCAAGTATTGAAGATAAACTATATAAAAATCATTTTTCATTGCTTTAATATCTTTACATTTTTATTTGTATTTTATTGTAGTCTTAAATTACCTTAAACATTTTAAAAAATAGTTGGTTATATATTAAAAAGAAAATTTGCACAACCAATTAACCCCTCTTAGTGTGCCTCATGGACCCAACAAATACTAAAGAAGATGTTGGATGAATGATTTGGTGAATGATTCAATTTTGTACTTTATTATTCAAATCATATACATTTTGAATATTAAAATATTTAGTTGATGATAATGTCTAGAAAAATATCGAGAGATCGAACAATGTATAAAGAAGAAATGAAAAGCATGAATAATAAAAGAGATATACTATCTTTAGGAGAAAGATATCATGATACGAAAAGAGAAAATTTTAAGAATGCAATCCAAAAGAGACGTTATGTCAATTGAGCATGAAAGAAGTTCAAAAACTAATCAAGAAAACCAATTGGTAGAGTAATTCGAAAGACTAAGACCACCACATTTAGGAGACACAACATATCCTTTTCAAGTAGAAGATTGGCTTGAAATGATTAAGATTTTATTTGATGATATGGCTTATGATGATCATATTTGGGTTCGTTTGGTAGACTAGTACTAGATGGTGCCATTAGTGACTGGTTGCAAAGAAAGCAAATATTACAATTTAGAGATAAACTTCACTCCAAAATTTTTTGCAAGGGGTTTCATAATGTTTTGCATACATATTCCATATGTTTTTGCCAACTGAGTTAGTGTCAATTAGCTTATCTTGTTTAATGTCCTAACACTTTTAGGTAATAAAGAGACACATCATAAGGCTTTATGAGAGCTTTAAGGAAGATAAATCAATTCATTATTATATCATAGTTGTTTCATTTGATTATATACTATGTAATAGAATATGTTGTATCAGCTATTTTCACTTGTATGTTTATGGTATGTAGTATTTTATTTTCCCTAAGATGGATATTATATGAACTTGTCTTTAGAAAGAAATTTTGTAGTTTCTATAGTTCTAATTAAATTTCAAAATATTATGTGGTCATTTAAATAATGATAAAAAATAGCATTCAAAAAGAAAGAATAAAAAGAAGAACATAACACAACCAGAAAGGCTAATGGTCACCACACACGCTTTTTTAAATACTATTAAATATTAATAATTTAATCAATCTTAATTAAATTTTCAAATATCAACTTCATTTTTCAAATATTTATACTTATATTCATAATATCTCAACTTCAATATTTATAGCATATTGTGTAAAATAAAATTTTAAGATGTTTCATGGGTGAATTTAAAAAGAAGGAACTCTTTTTAGTATTTAAAAAAGGTTTAAGTAGGAAAGTGCATAATGGATAAAAATAAGTGTATTCAAGCAAGTTGGAAAAATGGCGTTGTCATTCATTATTTGAGATAAGGTGAATTTAAATTTAGTATAACATTGTACATTTTATTAAGATGAATAAAAGATTTGTAATCCTTAGGCTTTATTTTTTGATAATATTCTTAATTTTCTATTGAGCGAGATTTTGAGATATGCATAGATTGGAAACATGATACAATGCTAGGAGATATGTAAATGATATTAAATAACATATACTTGATTAGTAAACATTAAAAAAATATTTTTTTTTAATCTATACACAGGTTATGACAAGTGACATATGATTGCTAAAATAGAAATCTTAACAAATTACCACCATTATATGAGACATGTTATGATAGTATCACTCAAATTATTCTAATTTAAATCTAGTGAGACTAATTATGGGTATGAAAAAAATTTGATCTTATTCTTGTTATATACATATGATAAAAGAAAAAGAAATCTAATATTATTTATGAGATACAAATTTCCACGTGATTCATAAAGTTATCATTGTTGTTTTTTATATAAACAATTATATTATTTTGTTACTTTTGAAAGTATTGTTTATTTAAATATTGTATTGGTTTACTTTTATATACTAAAAGAACATTAGTTTACATATAGTTCATTTATATTTTTTTATGATAATCTACAAATAAGGGGATAGAGATCATGTTGAGTTACATGAGTTTACCTTAGAGAGATAGCTAACTTTATTTACTTCTTGCATTATTTATGTTTAATTTAGATTGATTTTGTTTCTTTAGTGCATATGAGCTTAGAATTTGTGTGTGCTTCACAACCTTAATATTGTGAAGATTGAATAGTTTGTATGATTGAAAAAAGATTTTAAAATATAAAAAATGTTCTAATGTGTAAGTATAATATCATCAATATATCATGCCTAATTTGTGTGATATTTGAATTTGCACATCTTTAATCAAGTTAAATCTTAACAAAGGGATTTGATCACATCAACATGAACAATTAAATCATCTAGATAGCTTAATTTAAAGTTTTTTTTATGCTATTTCACTATTTTGCACAAGATTTTCTAATTGCTATCCAAATTTAGTGATTTCATATTCAATTTCAAAAGTTTAGAAAAAATTTACATTTTCTTAGTTCTTCAGTCAATCGAAATTTTTTTGTTGTTAAAAATCATAAAAAAAGACTGTCATGGTAATTTCAATATGAAAACTTAATTTCTCCCACAATTTTTGAATCTAATGCAATTAACTTTGACAAAACTTTACTAAAACATTGATTCAATCAATAAAAATGTTTCTATGGAATTTTAACATGTTATCCCTTTTTGTTTTTTTTTCAATCTTTTAAGATGAATAACATTCAAAGATCAAGAAAAAATCATACCAAATTATTCTATGAAAATCCTTTCAAAATGTTTTGCAAACACAATGTTCTCCAATGCTCAATTAGGTCAATTTTTTAACAACCTCTGCCAATTTTTTTTATTTAAATTTTAAGTCCTTCGCCCTAACATTTTGGCAATTGTTATGATCATAAACAAAGTCCATTTCAATAACACGAGCATCACTAGACTCATTCTTGCAAGCACATAAAAAAAATTTTAATATTTTAAATTTTTAAAACACTTTTTAACATAAGCTTAGAATATTGCATGTATTTCAATAAACCATTCATAACACTATTCTTTTTATTTTAAGCATCTAAACATATACTTGGTTAATTTACAACACAATTATACATACAAACATTGTTTAACTCAATATTAACAAAAAATATATATTTCATAATTTTAGGAATTTGCCACTTTTTCATTTCTTGAATTACTATCACAACTTTATGTTTTATTTCTTTCCTCTCCAAAACTCTTTAAAATCAAAATTTTGCAAATTTTCCATCACTTTACCATATGAGCATATTGCAATGAAAAGAATTAAATTTGATCAGTGAGGTCGATTGATGTATTTCAATAATTCTTTTTTATTTAATGCTATTCCACAACAACAAGCATTAGTCCAAGAAACAGGAGAAAAGAGCTCAGAACACGGTACCTGGACAAACCAAATTGATGTCTCTTCCCAATGATAAAACCGTAAACGTAATTAACATTGACCTAAAGTGTTTGGTAAAAATAGAACCACTTCTTGTTAAAATCAAATTGCATAACATCTGAATATTATTAAAATTGTTCTTTATTGACAACAGCTTTTAAAAAGAGGACCATAAACTCTTTTCCTAAGCTATGGACCGCTGGGCCATCTGCCATCAAACGTGCGGCCACGATGTGGCCTCCGGTCGCACACTATCACTGGAAAGATGGAGAGTACATGCACCCGTCGCTTTTCTGTCAGCTCCATCTCAGCCTGTCTTCTCACACGTTCTCTTGTGAAATGAACCAACCTACGACGTTTACTACGCCTCCCTCTCTCGATTTCTGCTCTACGCGTGTAATAACCTTTTTCTCTTCCAGTTCAAACCTGGAAGCAGCCGAATAAACTGTACCAAAAAGCGCTTCCAAAGAGCCCTTAGGGTTAGGGTTTCTCGGTTGTACGTAAAGCGTCATGCAGGAGGCTACTGAAGTCTATTCTTGAGGCGCGACTTAAACTCCCTGCGGCTGGCCGACGGGTGCAGTTGCAGGTCGGCCGGAGGCGTGATGGGGGAGATTAAGGAATGAAGTGGCCACGCCGATGGGAGGGGAAAGGAATCCCACGAGATGGAGTGGCTGGCGCAGAGGACGGCGTGGGCCCATTTCCCCCTTTACTATCCTACGTTAATGCGCCACAGTAGAAGCGATGTTGGACGTCTCATTCAAAACTTCACTTTTTCGTCCTCATCCAAACAAAAATGTTTTTCGAATTGTACTCCATAAAAATATTTTGCGATTAATTTTGAGACGTTTTGTTACGATAATATTTTAGTTGCATTCATAGAGATACTCTTTTCTATGACAATCATGGTTAATAATGGATTATGATAGATTATGTAAATGACAAAAATTGGCTTTTGATGATGACTAGCAATGGGCATAGATTGATGATGGTGTCTTAATACTAGTGATTGATGGAGATTTGTAGTTGTGGGAGTTGAACTATCCAGCCATAGGTGATGTCAATTGGCCACAACATTGGTCGATAATGATGTCATGCGATTGCAACATCAATCGATAATAGTGGTCAACTGTGAAAATGATTGACGATGGTAATGTTTGACAATGATGATTGCCAATGATGATGAAGATGATAGACCTTCAAATTTTATTGGTGGCAATGGTCAAAGTGCTGGTGGTCGAGGGTAGTAGCAAACGACAATGACAATTATGAACAGCAATGGTGTTAGTCTAAAATAGTAGTTGTGGAGGTGGACATAGATGGTTCCATGATAATAATCAAGGTGACAACAATCATAGATAATGTACAATCATCAGAACACTCAATAATGGTGGTGGTTCATAGTTATGATGATCAACATCAATCAAGTGAGGAATGATCAATGAATGTAATTTTTGTCATCTAGTTGTAGGCAACAATGAGCCGTGGCTAGCAAAAAATGCTAATTAACCATGGTTGATGATGTGCTAAAATTGATGATAATGGTTAAAAATGCAGTGGTTGGTGTTATTCAATGAAGGGTGGATGCCGACAATAGTTGTTAGGATCAGCAATAGAGTTAATGTCAAAATGAGTTTTAAATTCATATACTTTCTTTTTTAAATATATTTTATAAATATGTTTGTCAAAACATTGATTTCAACTTATGCTAAATTGGGAATGTTTCCAATAAATACATAACACCAAGACTACATAAAACCCGTTGATTCAATGGAAAGTCAATAGCTCATCTAGTCAACATGTTTAACCCCCTTAACTTTTGGATAGATAGAAATAGGGGAGATCTTATAATTTGAATTAATTAGTTGTTAAAAAAGTTTAATAACATTGAATTTCTTTTTGTATTTTGTTAATCCATAATTTTCTATCCTTCAACTACCTTTTCAAGAAAGAAATATGCTACATAGTTTATATTTTATAACATATTTTTAATTTCTTTAACAAGAAGTTAGTGCTTTTTTAGGAGTTCCTTTTTAGACTATTTCTTTTATCTTTTATCACCATCTTACTACTTTTATAGCCCCTGACAACTACCTTTGCATTGTTACATCCTTTCTCTAACAAATGCACCAATTATGGGGTAACACTACTTTAAATAAGACATTTCTCACCACCACATTCATCAACTCATTTGCTTCTTATGACATTGTTTTTCATGCCAATATTTCTTTAACTAGTCCTCACTTTTGTTATTCTTCCATTGCAATATTTCCAAACCTTAGCCTAGGGACTTCCTTGCAATTATAAGTAAACAATTATAAGTAAAGAAATACCTTGCAATCAATTATAAGAGAGATGATGGATAAAGTGATTATTTCTCCAAAAAAGATAGATAATGATGAAAGTGAGACAAAAGAACAAGTTGATCTCAGAACATGAATTAAAATTTATTACAAAAATCTCTCATATTACAAGAATGAAGATGGTTAAAGAACAGAAGCCTAAAATGTTAAAACAAGGGTTGCAAAGAAAGTTCATACAATCAGAAGACAATCTTCCAATATAAGTCACTTGGATGCAACAATGAAAAATTTTTGAAAACCTCCATATTTGTTCAAAAATGTTTTATCCAATGAGAGCTGAAGATTTGTTGGATTAAATGGAGAAAAATTTAAGGAAATGAAATGACATACCAATAAGATAGTACCATTACCTATAATAGTCTTAAAAAGAGTGTATAATCATTAGTAGTGAGAAAACAAAAAGAGATTGCGCTTTTGTTTCAAGTCTGAAAAAGTTATAAAAAATTCTATGAAGCTTTCAAATAATGGTATATCCCACTATCAATAAGGGCAAAGATGCAACATGAGCTTAGTATTCTAATTATAAGGAACTTGTTTATTTCAAAATATGAAGAAAAAAATTTGCATTGAAGAAGTATTTTCCAATGATGATTACTATAAATGCAACATCCTAATGGTAAGAGATTTTTTTGTTAAACTGTATTTTGGATAAGATACTAGGTCTTGGATTGAAAAGGTTGGGTTAAATCATTTAAATGAAGGAGAAAATGTCATATAATTAGAACGTATCATCTTTATTATGCAAAGCCCCAATATAGCTAAGAAAAGGCATTTCAAGGAGTTAATTGACTTAATGATATTAATTCGTAGGATGATTCTAATAGGTAAAGCCCCAGTATAATGTAAAAGATCTACCTTTGATAAGATAACTGGCAAGTGAAATTCCATAAATATGATAAAAACTAAAAAATTAATTAAAAAGGAATAAGTTTATTTAAATTAAATTATCATGTAATAAGAAAGCTTAAAGTATAAAGAGAAAATAAGAATTTCTCACTATTAAACTGTATTGCATGTCTATTAAGTGTCATATTTTATATTTCAATGTTTTTTTATTATTCATATGTATGTTATAGACCTCTCTACATATGACATGACTCAACTTGTATTGCTTTGATTTTATGTTGCATAACATTACCCATTGAGCACATGTTAATTGTGTAGTTTATTTTGGATTAAAAGTTTGTCATATTGAAGCACTTCATGAGAATTAAAAAAATTATGTGTAGAGATGATGATTTAACACTTTTTTTATTTTTCTTTTATAATTTTTTAAAAATCAAGTGTTAAGTTTTAATTACTTTAGATTACATTAAAAAGGTTATTATATTAACAAATTTGCCACAAGATATGTTGTTTCTTTAAACTATCACTACAAAACTATGTTGTTTAAGCTGGTTTTACTTTAAGATAAATAAACTATGAGGTTTTTATGATTAAAAGAATGAATTAGTGTCATTTTATATATTGAATTATTTGAACATTAAATTTGGATTCTTAAAGTAAAATAAAATATTTAGTTTCTATATAAAAATTTACTTGATTTAACGTTTTCAAAGTGACGATTTTATATTAAAGGACTCTTTTCATAGATGAAAATGGTTTTCCTTAAATTATATATATATATATATATATATATATATATATATATATATATATATATATATATATATATATATATATATATATATATATATTCACAATGAAAGAGCAAAAGCATCATATTTTAGTAAGAATTACCATAATACTTCTAGAATCATTTAGTCCTTTTTAACATAAGAATTTTAGAACTTTGTGAAAGTAATAATCTATGAAAAAGTAAGGGATTTCAAAACCAATTCCCTAAAAAATATCTTTAAGAGATTGGTTCACATAAATAGTAATAAAAAGATTTAGATGTTAGTAATTCAAATGTTGGGTCAAAAGAAAAACACAATATTGAAATGTGGTAAAGCAAAATTGCCTAGGATGTTCTAGTATTATTGTTTTTCCTTTGTGGTGTAAAGGGTTATAAAGTAAGGCAATGCCAACTTATAGTTACACTGGTAGATAAGAAATTTTCTCACTTTGTGACAAGTTCTTTAACTAAAGTTGGTCAAACCATCTCTATTGGAATAAGGCATGGTAGAGGTTAGCCTACTCAAGCAAGTAAATGTTTTGCATAACCAAGGATTTACAATATCCATCAACATGAAGTTCTTTAATCATCTAATGTAGTAGATATGTAATTTTAATCTTTATTAATTGAAAGATTAAAAGGGATTTATTTTTAGTAAATTGTCTATTATAATTAAAAATATTGCAAAATATAGGTGTTTGAGGAGAGTTTTCCATTGTGAGCTAAAATTTGTGGCATAAATAAAAGTGGCTTAGATTTTATAGGTGAATACATTTTTAAGAAGCATCAATTTGAATAATTCAATAGTAGTGATTTCATTAAAATAAAGATTCATTTAGATTATTAAAGAAGGTTGAAGTTTGTGTTAACAAGAAGTAGACACTGCTCTTTAAATATTTACAATATGCAATTTAATTAGGAAAGATAGATGGGTTTGGGATCCAAAGATTAGAGGAGTGAGAGAATAAAAGGCTTTCTAGTAGAGGGAAAATTTGATAAGGGAGTTGCATTATTGTTGGAAGGAATGAGAGGAAAAGGTAAGAGAAATATAATAAGGTATGATCCATTTAGAATTTTTAATATTTGAATGAATATATTATTATTTTATGTGTTAAGAGGGTGTTAAAAAATATAAATATGAATTTTAGTATTTTGGAATGTATGCATCAAGTTCTAAAAGAGTTAGCTATTGAAGATGCCATCAAAAGCTTACTAAAGAAAGATTTAGCAACCCAATTCTCTGGATCAAACAATGTAATGCTCTAGATTAGAAATTTGATAAAATTTATGTAACCATGAAGACAATGAAGATTTTAGTCAACACATTATACAAAGATGGTTCGTGCCCTCCTGGAAGGGGGCCTTTTTCTCCCTCCACCTAAGCTACACAAGAAAGGCCCAAAGCTAATAGGTGGAACAATAAAGCTTCATAGGGTCTTTCTATCAAGGTGCAAGTAGTTCGCATCCTCACAAACAAGTCTATTTCATCAAACCTCTCCCCAAGATATTGCTAAGATCATTATGCCTTTTGTGTAGGTTTGAGCTTTCCCAACAAGGAATTTTGCTACCTTAGGAAGGTCTTAGTTACAGCTGCTATTCATCGAGGCTTCAATTATTAGGTCTTTAGTTTGATTGAATGGATTGAACGATACAATAAATCTTTCAATGCAAAGTTTTAGCTACTATGATAAATAATTAATAGGGATTTAATTGTAAAGAAATGGATGGTATCGTCATTAACTAAATGGTCTAGTCTTAGGGTATGATTTGATCAACAAAAAATTTCAAAAAAATAGAAAATAAAAGAAATTTAGGAAATATGTTTTAAGAGGGAAATTTTTTTGAGAAAAGTATTTGATTAGAAATTTATTGGTTTAAATAAAATAATAATGATATAAATATATGTGATAGTTTTTATTATTATTTTAGAGAAATTTATTAAAGAAAAAAGGAATTGATAAAAAATTTAGATAATTGAATTGTTCTATAATTTAATTTATTGAATATATGTTGTGGTATATTACTTAATAACTATTAAGTTGCTTAAATAGTTCTAGTTGGAATTTCTCATGAATACTTGTTTGACATGACTATTGAAATGTATGAATACATACCTCATTGCATTTGATATGATTGCAATTAGTAGCCAATATGCCTCTTGCTTAATTATGATGATAATGTGCTAAATTTTTAATAATAGGGAGACGAGGAGATCATGTTTCAATGATAAAATCTAATTGTCAAGATTAAAGAATAATGAATTGTTAAAGTTTTGGATGCACGTTTGCATTAGCATAGTAATGAAATGATAATGATTTGATAAAAAATTATACAAATAAAAATTACAAATATTCTCTTCATGTCATCTATTATTATATTTTATTCAAACTACATATATACATACATGCATAAATACATACACAAATGTATATATATATATATATATATATATATATATATATATATATATATATATATATATATATTGAGACATGAAACTCTGGATAACTAGTTTATCGTCCATAATGTAGTGTAGTTCTTTAAGTGATTAGTTGTCAACATGGACATCTATTCAATTTTTTAGGCATTAACATTAAGGAGATTGCATCACACCAATTTTGACAAAAATTACTTTAATAATTATCAATATGCCTTGTAGATTAATGTGAGCTTTTAAATACAGTAGAATACAAATTATAATAATAATAAAATAACAAAAATAACTTCATCATATTCTATTATAGGGGTTGTTTGTGTGGTTGGAAAGATCATTGCAGTAAAGATATTCTAAAAGATTTGATTGATTTTCTCTTCACAACCATACTTCCATGAAATTAATCCCACTAAATGTTGTGCATGTTGTCATTGTGCTATTATGTATTCTTCAACTAGCTCACCACCACATTCTTCATACAAAAACAATTTCTAATGATATTTTTTCTTGTTTTTTTAAATAATAGTATTAAATAAAAAATGTCATTTTTCTACTTTAAGAACCCTTGTTTTGAGTTTTGTCTCTAGCATGGATTTTAGAGAAGGGATAAACAATCTTATCATTCTCACCTGCATGGGAATTTTCACTTGAGTTTTAGCTCTAAAAGGGGTGGCCAAAGATGAACAATCCAACCACATTATAATTACTTCACAATTACTTTTGCTTGAACTATGGCTCTAAAGAGAAAATTAGAGAATAATAGAAATCTAAAGCATTCATATAAACACATGCACCTTTTTTGTTCTATCTTCACCTCCAATGGGGATTGCATGGTATGGTCAAATGCCATCAACCATTGATGCAACTAATCTACCAGATAGGGAAAATGCTCATCAACAACATCTGGTTAAAGGCAAAGATCACCAAGAAAGGCCAAATGATTATAAAAATTATTTTAAGAGAATCTTAACAAAGGGAAAAATTGTGATGAATACCAAAATAATGAAAAAAATCATAAAATTTGATTACAAAATAGACAATTGTTTTGCCTTGAAATGTAATGACTTTTATGTGTACATAAAAAGATTGGTTCATTAAGATATTAAAGAGATTTGGACTAAACACTCTATGTTAATGCTTTGAGAATAAAGGATTTGTGCCACCTATATCTCTCAACTTGATCTGATTATGTATAAGGAGCCAATAAGAACAATAAATATTACAATAAAACATGGAATTGTGAAATCAGAAATCACAAAAATTAAAGTGTAGTAGCTTCATTGTACTAGGAATAATGGTACATGGTAGCAAAAATGAGAAATTCTTATTATGAAAATAATAATAATAAAACCCAAAACAAATGTGAACCACCATAGCCTCTGTATGCCTTTTACTATCAAATTAAATATTTTTTCTCTTTTAGTCTTACTATAATAATGATCATGTAAATGCATATTCAAATGTGATGATCATGTATTAAGATAGTATTTACACTTACATTTATCAAATGATTCTCTTTTTAAGCTATAATGATATTGTGAAATTTTATATACACCTAATTTCTTTCTCTTGACCTTAATCACAACTTGCACCTTACTTAAAATCTTGTCAACCAGTTTTATAGTACAAAGTTGTGTTTGATTCTTCATGCAAACAAAACTTGACATCTTACTTGAATTGGGATGATGGTACTAACAAAATAAAGTGCGTGAATGATACCTAAAGATTATGATTGGTATGTGTAATGCAACATGCAAAATCTTAAAATAATAGCCCTTAGTAGGATTAAGAAAATAAAGAAATAACCTATAATTTTTGTAAGGGTTAGCCAACAACATTTCAATTAATAAGTGCTAAATTTGTTCTTATTATAGTTTTATAGTTGATTTAAAAAAGACCAAAAAAAAACATGATCAAATATAGTTTCAATTCATGTCTATCATGGAACACACAACAAAGATACTTTGTTAATGGTAACAATATTACCTGTTCTTAATAAGAATGCATATATAAAGCATGGTGTATTATGCTTTTATAAGTTTAACATTTCTTTAGTAATAAACTAGGATGAAAATAGAAAATAGCTTGATCATCGCTAAAAGAAAGTTTAAATTAAAAGTAGCAGGAAACTTTTAAAATTATGCATCTAATGTCCAAACAAAACTAAGCATAAATGGCAAGAAATTTAAAACCAAATGAAATCAATTTCTTAGAAATAGTAAAATAATGGTGATGTGAACTTGCAAATATGGTGAAATTAATTTTTAATTGAATTTCTTCATTAGACTAAATGTTTGAATAATGGCATTAAACTTAAAAATAAAATAAAAGGATGAAATAAATATTTAAAACCAAGAATAAAAGAATGCAAAAATTAATACATGATGTTATATGGATGGAGATGAACCTTAATCCATAAGAAATAAGCCAAGCAGAAAAATTAAATAAGAACATAGTTAAAGGAACCTTAGGAGAAGTAAAGCATGCTTATGTTTCCCTTAACTAGTTAAATGGATAATAAGTCAACATTAGATCATATGAGACTAAAATGAACTTCAACATTATATCATATGAGAGCTAATAAAAACTTCCAATATGCATTTCATCTATATAGATTTAGGTAGGGGTTGAATACCTCTTCACCCTCTTTGTCTCTCAATTCTCTCCTCTCGATCAACCATCTCACTCCAAACCCTCTTGCTTTTAGCCAAACTCATTCCAAATGTTGATCATCTCCAAATCTAATGGCCATCTCCTCATTCAAGCCTCCATTTTCGACCATGAATCACCTTAATCCTAAACCTTAGACATCATTCCAGATCCTTTCTTGTATTCCCAATGGTCCACCTCTTTTCTCTTAATGAAACTGTTCCACACAACTCCTAAAGCTTCATTAAGCCGTCATCCCATTAACCCTTTGTTGTCTAAGAGACCCTTTAGCCTTAGCTAACTCTCTTTCACTTGAAATTCTAGTTTCCTTAATTATCCACCTCACACCAACTTAGCACTGCATGACCAACTCTAATTCTTCTAGACATGTAATAAACCTAAATCCTATGAATAAGATTACCATCTCTTTTTTTGAACCACTCTCACCTCTCCACCACATTTTTGTTTCTCTTATTCCATTAATCTCTTGCCAAGATTGCAATTGCTCTAAGTTAAACGATGGAAACGGTCCACTAATGAACCTAAAGAAACAAAGAAATTACAATTATGATATAGCATGACAAAGTAGCAATGGTTCCCTCAAGTGACTTGACACTTCAAACAAAATATTGGCAAGAATGAGGCACCCAAAATAATTATTTTGACAAAATAACTAAATCTCTCAAAAAATGCACTCAACTAATTGAATTTCTTTTGAATAAGAGAATAGGAGAATGTAAGAAAGAACATAATACCAAACTATAAGAACATATTTCAAGGAAACAACCCTATAATTTTACATAAATAATCAAAACACTACTCTTGGATTAGAAACCCTTAATTTAGGAAAGATCTTGGTAAGGTTACTTTTTGTGAGCAATAGAGTCAAATTTAAGGTAAGAGGCTAGTAAAGAATTTTTAATTCTACTAATTTTCCATTTTTCACTACAATTGGAGTTTTTGTGTATTTAAAAATGTTTAAAAATAGAAGCAATTTTTAGATTTTTTAAAAAGCATTGTAAACATAATGGAGAAACACTTTAAAATAAAGAAATACTTAAGAATGGCAATGGAATGGCTTTGACCACATGAGGAAAAAAACAATGATACCTTGAGTTCTATTCTCCCATAGCTCATGCCAAGGAAATCAAAAATTTTAGTGACCAAATAATGACATGAGTTTGAGATGTCAATTCTTCATGTGGTTCAGTTGTATTTATACAATATCTAGTAAAAATTCTTAGAACTACATTCACAAAAAAGGTAACACGTTTACTATCATAAAGAAAATAAAGAAAACTTTTTATTGATATGGAAATCCTCATTTGATGATAAAAGATGCCAAAAATCATAAAAAATAGCAAAATCTCTAGTTCCTAAGCTAGAATTGACCAATTATTTAGGATTGTTCTTAAACAACCTAGTAGTTCATTATTATAACATCCTCAAAGTTTAAGTAAAAAAAGAATTTATTTATAATTTTAAAATTTATTGAAAATTTTGTGATTTACTTTTAAAGACAAAATAGTCATATTGACCCAAATGGAGAGAATAAAATTTCAAATGTTGAAGGATAAATCAATAAGAACCAAATTGTACTTTTTTTAAGCATAGGATGTGGTTTAGTCATAAAATAAGAAGCCAAAACTTTAAAAAATAGTATTATTTTAATAAAATATATTTATACAAAAAACATTTATGAAAAATATCAAATAATATCAAAAAGTTATGAAATTGATAGAAATGTAGTGGTTATAGAGTAGATCATTTTAAAATTATTTTTATAAAATTTGAAAGTTTTTTTTATTAAGAGATATAAGATTTGCTATAAGGTGGTTAACTAAATTTTTTTTGTTAATCTAAAGCCTAAGTAAGGAAATGAAAGAGACAACCATTTAGATTAATTCCCTATGTATAGAATGGATAAAATGATTAAGGGAGGAAAAAATAAAAACATAGCAATCTATTGAGAGAAAGAAAATGTCAGGAAGCCTTACAAAAATAAAAATAAATTGGATTTTGAAAGAAATTTGGGAGAAAATTATGGAATCAAGGAAAATAGGGAACAAATAGCATATCCACTATATTAGACATTCAAGATTAACATACTATATAATTCATTATATATTTAATTATTATTTACTATATTGCAAATCAAATTCCATTTGTATATATTATGGTTAAAACTCATGAATGAGTAGATTTTATTTGAATATTCTACAAAAATGATAACATTCATGTTTTATGTTACACTTTTGAACACATAATACTTGCACTTTGTATATTTGCATAGAATAAAAAAGAAAAACATGATGGTAACAAAACAAATCAAGACATGGCTTGCATAGAACTTAATAATGCACTTTATATGATTTCTTAGACATAACATTCAAAAATGGAGGCAATCATAGGATATTGAAAAGAATAATATTAAAAAATAATTTATAGTCTTAAATAAGGATGAGTCATAAATAGTTATTTTTAATCTAAATATATTTTTTTAAAAAAAGTTTAAATCATTTTGAAAATTTTTAAGTATTTTTAAAGATTTTTAAGTATCATATAATACAATATAATAGGATCATATAGTACAATCAAGTAAGAGAATCAATCAGATGGATATGACTAATTATATGAGATTATATAGGACAAGTATGATTGAACCAAAATATGTATATGATAAAGCACAATCCACTTCATCCAACATTTTTAGTAGTTAAAGGATTGATCATATCATATAACAATGGACTATCATAAGGTATAATCATGTAAGATAGAGAAAGAACATGACAAGTGTGAATAAGCACAAATGTTATGAAGAACATGATCATATGAATAATTAATAAAAAATACATAATCATATATTATGAAGAGCATGAACATATGAGTCGAATAGAATAGAGGACTTGGTAGTACAAGTATGATACGTCAAACATATAAGTACAACTTTTATAAAAAAAACTAGATTATAAAGTACAACAAGAGAATATTGTATCATAAAATTAGATGATGAGAAAATGTAGTTGATGCAATACAAATGAGTCTAAAAAATGATACCCTAAAATAATCATACAATATGATACACACATCATATCAATATGATTAATATATAAGAGGTTACAGGGACTTATAGTATAGTACGATGGTGGTATCACATAAGTGCAATAAGAAGAAATGAAGGTGAGTTTAGATAAGGTTAAAAAATATATAATACAAATCTGATATTCATACTTGAGTAATTAATAAAACCTAAATATACCTTAAAACCCCAAAATGACAAATGGTCAAGAAAACTAATATGATAACAACTTTAATCAATAGAAAGGCTTTGTAAATGAAAGGTTAGAATATAAAAAGATATTCACATAAATGAACATAACTTTTACAGTACTTGAAGAGTCAAGTATGTGAAAAATCATGAAAGCAATATAAAAAAGGTGTTGGCCATGACTTGTGCTATTTCTTTTAATGAAATTTAAGGAGGTGCAACACTTAGCTATGCTTAGTAAAGGAAAGAAGAAAGCAAGTAAAGGTGTTTCAAGTGGCTTAGAGAGTGGTTTGTGTAAGATAAAAAAGCAATAACAAGAAAAGCATAATCTTTAATACTATAGCTATCAAAGGAATTAAGTAATGTTTGGAACCTTGTGAGAGCACTATTCAATTTTAAAAGGTATGCAAAAATTGTAGATGGGATGCTTTGATGTGATTTGTGATGTAAGGTTAAAAACCTCAAATGATATATAAAAAATACTTTATTAAAGATGTATGCTAATATTATTATAATAATTTATTACTTTGTATTATTTGTTATATGTTTTGATTAGTCATATGTTAAATGTATACCATGTCAGATATGTTAAATAATGAAACAGGTGATTAAAAAAGTTGATAATGAAGTGATGCAACTCGAGCAAGAGATGAAGCTTAAACAAGTATTTTTAAGGCTAATTTTTTATCCAAATTAATATGCCTCAAAATAAAATTTTGTTATTAGAATTAATGTATTTAAAAGGAAGATCACTATCCAGATTAACATATTTGTGAGTGTTATCAAAAAAATATTTTTGGACTATTCATAATAAAATATTTTAGATATATAAAAGAAAAAAGTTTAAAAAAATTAATGTGATTTCTTAATAAGTAAATTGGATTTCAAATGAATCCAAAAAAATAAAGATAATATGTCCTTAATTAATTTTTTTATTATTGATGTAGACCATGCATATAATTATCTAATAATTACTTATTTTATATTAAGTTACATGCTTTTACTATTGAGTTAGTATCAATTGAATCATGGATATTTTGACTTAATACTTTTAGGTCAAAAGAAGATAATTTTATGAGGCTATCATGATAGAGCAAGAGCTAGCACATAATAAGTTCAAAAAATATTAAAATTATCTTGATAATTATTATATTATATTTATTTTATTTGAGTAAAAACGATATGTAAAATAATTATAATAATTTATATTGTATATTAATGTGTCTTTAAAAGAAATAATAATATTTTTAATATTTTACATGATTTGTAAAGATACTTTTACTAGATTTAAAATTTTAAATGCTTGCTTCTATTATGCTTTTGTATAAAAAGAAAAAATAATATTTTTATAAGTTTTCAAAATATTAAGAAAAGAGAAAGGAAAAAGATGTGATACCAAAATCTAAGAATAACTTATGGGGGTCATCACAATAAAAAATGATGGTAATAAAAAGGGTGAGATATGTCTACATAGAATATGATTAAATTAAAAAAAATGATTGTAGTGTATGAATGATGAAGGATGTGCTTTTATTTGGAAATTCCCATAATGTACAGGCCAAAGCATAAGTGACTTGAGACAATGTCTCAAAAGATGGTATGTTGAGTAAGTCATGATCCATAATAGAATACTTAATTATAAAAAAGATTAAAACTTATAACCCATAAACTAGTAGTGAGATAATTAGATCACATGAAAATAGGTAACACATGAAAACTTAAATGATCAATTACCAAATGGAAATTTACTTGGGTATAAATAAAGATAAATGGATTACAAAAAAGCAAAGATTGCATGATTATGCAAAAAACTTATTACGAACTCCCACATCTAAGAAGAATGGGTTTGTATTATGAAAATTCCCACACAATAGAGACAAAAGTCTAATAGGTGTTGATATCATTTTTGAGATAAGATCTTTAGAGATGGTACACAAAGAAGGCATGGTCCTTAAAAGTTAAACTAATTATGGAAAAAATAAATTGGTTAACCAAGTACTTGTGGTGAAAGCCTAAGATAACATGGAATATGGTTTCCATGGTTGAAAATGTCTAAAAAAGATAGTGGACCAATTCAAAACAAAATTTGGAAATAAAGGAAAAGAGTTCATAATAAATGTTAAAATTATTACATTTGTCATGTGTCATTGTCGCATCCCCCTTTTCATTACCTGGCCTTTCTCGATCTTCAAATGCCACTTGAATCCCTTTTTACTTTTATATTTACTTTATTTTGAAAAGTATTTAACTAATGGAAGCATTTTCAAATCAAACCAAACACATAGTGAAAGCACATATAAAAACATTTTTATACAACCTTTAAAAAATAACATTTTTTTGTTTTCATTATATGTGATATATTATATTCTTATAATTGAGAAAAATAATATTATAATATACTTGTTAAAAAAAAAAAAAAAAAAAAAAAGCTAACTATCACTCTATCAAAGTAATCTCATTTGATGCCTTCTTTGATCTGAAAGTATTAAGCTAAAATAGGAATAGCTAATCGATATAAGCTCAGTGGTAAAAACTTATAATGTAAGTATAACAAGCTTGTATTAGGTAACCACATGCATTGTATAATTCAATAATAATATAAAAAAATATAAAAAACATGTTATCTTTATTTCCTTTAGATTCAATTAAAACCCAATCTTATCTTAAGAAATCTTATTAATTTCATCTTTAATTATTTTTTTATTTTTTGTCCATCTAAAATATTTTATTTTAAATTACTCATTGACATCTCTTTAGTGATACTCCCATAGACATGCTATGCTAGGTAGTAGTCACACTTCCAAAGACATGTTATTTTCTTTAGCAAACACTTACTTTGGGAGATATATTATTTCAAATATCAAGTTGGTATTTACAAATAATCATTGATGTTTCTCATATTATATATTCTCTCTAATTCAATTATATGAATATTTTGTTAATTATCTTTTTTTTAAGACATGACATAATATACATTTAGCATATAACTAAAATAGCATAACAATATCATACTCAAATTAAAATATATGTCAAGAAAAGCATAGTTGTTATTTAAACCAACATTAGCAAAAACCTCTCATATAACATTTTCATATATTATTTGAGGCCTCTAACCTAATATTATATATTATATCAATACATATATATGATATATAGGTTTTTCTTATCTTTCAAATATGAGTAATGGTCTCACCAATGTTTAAATCTTTGATGCGTGTCCTGATTACTATAGTACACATGCTTTTCTTTTAGTTTTATCGTTATTCACCAATCTACTCTTGAATCACCTTTCCATACTTGAGAACACTTTCTTTATCGCTCTCCTTCACTTTAACACAAACATAAAAAATTAATTGCCTTGATTCTTCCAAAAAAAAAAACTTTTCCTAAGCTTGGCCTCATTTTTATACTCAAACCAATGTAGCTTTGCATTCTTATTCATTTCACTTATAATAGTAGTGTTCTTTTAGTTTTATGTCTGTTCACATTCTTTCCATTTAATTTTGATGGTTCCCCATTATTTAAACTCTTCCTATGATAATTTACTCCATCATTTTGTCATTTCAAGTTTTAAAATGAATCTACATATCATACATGTATAATTACCATCTTTGTATTATGTAATCTTCATCTTTTCCTTAATCTATAATAAATTGTTATTATCATAATAACATTGTCTTATTATTGTACATATATAATATACTTCAATGCATATATTCCTTATGTCATAACTAACTAATTCCACATTTGATGCTATATTTTGCTTGATCATACTTGTACAACTACATTAATTGTGTTATACAATATGATCATCCATTAATTCATCAAATAGCTCAGTTTGTCTTCCCTTTTCATCATGATTGTATGATCTATACTTAATACTTGTACACAATATATTTTCATACATAATTCTTCTTTTGATTATATTAATATGATTGTACCCTTCATATTATATAATGTGTTCGTTTGTTACTCAAACCATCCATCTTTTTTAATCATATATTTATGATTTTTATTTTGTGCTTATATGATACAATGTAGCTTTATTGTCTTGTCAAATTCATTGAGATTATGCTTTGTTCTTCATAAAAACATCTTTGTGCAATGGTCTAGTCATACTTGTATGATATTTTCTTAACTCTTGTTTCCATTCACATGTCCTTCCACTTTATTCTCTCACTTAATCCTATTATACAATTGCACAATATTGTATTGTTTGGCCAAAATCTATTGTATTAATCTCTCTCTCATTCTCTCTCATTTGATCATACCATATAACCTTCTAATGTCATATTTTATGATGTTCCTAACTTAGTTTTCCTTCTTTCTTCTCTCTTCATTGTATTATATAATTTGGCCAAATGTACTATATGATCTATTTTCATAAGGTTATAATTTTCTCAATTAATTAAAAAAAGATCCTAAAATTTCAAAAATCATAATCATGATTATTTCATCACTTGTACACTCATTCCTATTTTGAATCATTAATAATTTATTAATATCATATATTTTGTTTATTTGTATTATCTAATAATTGAATTTTCTTAAATGAGTATTATCTTACATTTAAGATTATGTAGTTTTGCCTATTGAGTTTATGATTATAAGCATTACTTATTTTTTGTTAACATATTTTTGGTAATGTAGATGCACACTATAGTACTCCAAATAGTGAGAGGAGATAGTCTACCACTAGTTTGGCATCTCTTTACATAATAATTTATTAAGTTTGAAACATTAAAAAAATATGTAATAATGTGCTTCTCTCTAAGACATTTGTAGTTTTACATTTATTTTTTTATATTTCATTGCAAATACCATAATAAAATTGGTTTTCTCCTACTTAAAATGAATTATTATTTTTAGTTATTATAAATATTTGGCATAAAGATTTTAAATAAAAAAATAAAGTCACAATGTTGCATTAGAGATGAGATCTATAGGGTAAAATACTTAATAAAATGTTAAAATAAAGAACAAATGGATTGAGTGTTGTTATAGGCTCCATAATATAGTAGTAGAGAGGTATCTCTTTTAGTTCAATGTGAGTCAAAGATGAACCAAATAGAAATTAGTGAGCTTATAACATCTAAGACCAAATATAATAAGGAATGATCATTAGGTAACATCTAAGAGGATTCATTAGAGAAGAACCAACACTTAATAAATAGTTGAAGGGATATAGGATTGAATAGTCTCTCATCAACCATTATGAGAATATTCTAGGTTTTATATGTGACATAATAGTGTCAAGATATTAGCATATCTTTTAGGGGCAAAATCCACTTGGGTTAAGTAGATGCAACCCAAGGGAGAATAACATGACATAATGAGACTAATTTTCACAAATAAAGCCTTGAATCTTCTCTCGATATCTAATTTATCTCTTTGCTCTTAAGTTTTTTAAATTTATCAACTTTTTTTAGTTCATCATTGAATCAGATCATACTAGAAGATATATGACTCTAATACCATCTTATGAAACCCGTAATGCAACATAATCTTCCTGTTCCTTATTTTAACCTTTTATTAAGTATATCACCTTGTGAATTAAAACTTTAATACTGCTTTACTGCTTTTTAACTTAAATTCATTTACAATGTGATATCAATGATGAATTACTAAGGTGATATACCTAAGAAAATGTTAAAAAAAAGAAACAAATGGATTAGATAATGCTATCAACACCTTAAATATGGTATCAAAGTGATATCTCATTAATTTGATATGGTTCAAGGATAAAATATGTAGAATCATGTAGGCCTATAATACTTAAAGTAAAAAGAGAATGGGGAATAATATCCCAAAAAGAGGAATTATCAAATAAGAAGTGGCTCTTGATAGGCTATGTTTACATGCATGAAAATTATAACAAGCAAAATTCAAACATTAAGAAACTTTTTAGTTTAATATTTCTTGATATCTCTTGCCAAAACTATCCTTTCTCTCTTGGAATATGGCATGATGTCTCAAAATATCATGATAGTCTAGATTTAAGTAGTTCATATTTTATTCTTTTACTTTTGTATTCCAATCTTATTGATATTTGGATGCCAACTTATGTTCATATAAGTCCAACTTGATGAGGTTCTATTTTTGAAACAATTATGCACTTAGAAGGTGTAGAAAGTAAATTTAAAACATTACAAAGCTTTGGAATTTGCTAGTTCTTTATTTTTTTTAATAATTTTCATGATCATGTCTTTTCGTGATTTGGACATGTTGATATTTTATAGAGCTTTAATTTGCATAAAAATAAATTTCTAAAAGCCCTCTTTATGCATTAGATGGTATAATAAGTAAACTAGAAACATAAGAAAAACATTTTAACATTGTAATTCTTGGTATTTCCAATCACTTGAAAACTTATTATGATTTGGACTAACCTAAAATTGACAAAGCTTAAAGTACTTTGAAAATTGATTTTGTGTCTATCTTTAGTTGCTTAAAAGGTACATCAAACTGCAAATATAGGGAAACTTTGAGTCTTTCTCTTAAGCCCAAATAGTATATTTTTAGCTAATTAAAGTAAAAGTAACAATTTTAAATATTATTCAAAATTTTAAAAATAAGCTATTAAATTTATTAATAATATATATATATATATATACACTATGGTGTCTATCTCCACCCATATGATCCTTATCTTTGTCCATCATATTCTAAAGTAGCAACTTGATATGATTCATCATGGTTCATGATTACACAAGGGAGAAAGTAATTCCACAATATGTACAATCAATTTAGTAGTAGGCACAAAAGTAATATTTGGGGCAATATAGTTATTAAGAGAGCACATGCTATTGAAGCAAGCTATGGAGAAATAATCTAAGACAAAGCGTATGTATTTTGTGCATTTAGATGCCAATGTTACCATGGCTTTCAAACAAAGAAGATGGTTTGATGCATTCTATGAAAAAAAAATGCACTCCTATGGGTAATGTTGGTTTCCAAACAAACAAGATGGCATGATGTGTTCTCTGAAAAAATGCACTCCTGCGGGTAATGTTGATTTGCAAACAAAGAAGATGGTATGACAAGGTTCTCTAAAAAATGCACTCATATGGGTAATATACTCCACATCATAGTTTCTTCCTCCTAACATGTTAACCATTAACCTCAATTTCATCTAAATGTACATACATAGATGCAAGTAATGATTTATCTTCATATACATAGACATCTAGCATGTCATGCATTTTTAAAATGAATTTTTGAGACACCATCCTTCCTTAATAATATATGCATTATGCTTCATGAATAGCATAATTTAATAATAATGTGTGCCACAAGAAAGACTAGATTGCTAGCTTAAGAATTCACCTCAAGCTTGAATTATTCATTGTCATTTGGTATCAAGGTGTTGCAATGTGTTCGACCACTATGAATCACTACCTACTTTGCAATTTTGCAATCAATAAACCATTAGTAAACCTCCTCAAGTATAACATTGATGTATTTCATATAGCTATTGATATACAAAGCATCATCCATTTTTATTGTGTAATGCATTTAATTTCACATTGCTTCAACCAAATATATGCATAGTTATTTGAGAATCTTCATAAGGTTATCTCTTAGGGGACATTAGGAATGGTGATGTGCTTCTAATGGAATTATGTCTTGAATCCCATTGATAATCCTTATAAGGTCATTATGAATGATGTATAAGTTTGAACATAAAATTGACTAGCAAATCAATTATGTGATTGTTAGAAGAAATAATACAGCCATCATTGTTTTTTGACTAAACCCTTTGATCAATAGTTCAAATGCTAAACTTATCATTCAAACCTCATTTGATTAATGTTTGGAAACCATTTATTGTTTTTGGGATGTTATATGCACTTGGCCTCCATGTAATAAAGTTGATAAGTGGAATGAGTACTTGAACCTACAAAAACATGGTTTAGATGACCTTTATTTACGTTACCCAAGGCTTGACATAGTTTTCACATTGGGTTGCATCTTGATCTAAGTGATTATCACTTGTGGATTGATCTCCATTTAAGATCAAAGAATATGTAAAATGAACTGACATATGAAATGTGAGGAGCAATGACAGCTCCTATTAGGTGGTAGGGATATTGAATGTGTGGCTAACAATTATGCTCAATAATTTCTTTATCCAAATGAGATGATTTAAACTGAGACATGATTCCTTTATATGGCTATCTTTTTTTGTTGATGTGTTCCATGCTTATAAGGTTCCAAAAAGAGTTTGGTTCAAGCACTTCTTGATATATTGCACATTATTCATTTCAATAGAGCACTAATTGAACCTATAGTTGCGTTAGTTCCAGACATCATGTTCAACTCAAGCTTTGATAATCAAAACCTCAATAGATGATTCATGTTATTACAAATTGTATAAAAATTTAGGTTGTTGTTCCATGTCACTTATGTGAAAATCTTACAAAGGAATTATTTGTCCTTAAATTCATTATTTTTTTCTTATTAGTCATCAAAACAATCAAGGGAACAACATAAACTTCCCCTTGTGGCGCAATACATACTTCTCCCATGTGCTTTTGCCTCTTTTAGGGAAAAACTTTTCCATTAGTACTTAAGCATTCATTATTTGGTAATGAACAACTTATTACTATTATACCATTATGATTCATGTTCTTGAAATGCTTGATGGATTGTTTTACAATAATCATTCATATTTACAATCTTTAATATTTATAGATTTGAGATATATAAATTAGCTAAATATATTTGATTTAAATAGTATCTAAAATTGTAATTATGTTAATAATATTCATTCATCTTATTGCTATACACCAAAGAAAAATCCAAAGGCATGAATATAATATTAATCCCCGTCACTTATTTTTATTATTTATTAAACTAATAAGTGTGTGTTTGCACCAGTTATGCATAAAGTAAATATGAGAATTCAAACACCATCATTGAATGTCAATCTTGTTATTCATACACTAAATTCATTATTGAATTTTAAACATAGTGATTAGATAATTGAACATTTGCATTTATTGACCATTTGAAGGTTCCCCAAAATAGCTAAATAACTATTGGGATATGTAACCCTCGTTGTTGATAACATGTGCCTCCTATAATATCACCATTTCCTAGATCATTAAGTGGACAACATTAATCAAGAATGTCATTCACTAGACCAGCTTCTTATAAGGGTGGTTTTTAGAACATTAGGATTGAAAACAAGTGCAAGAGGAAAGTGGTATCAATGAAGGTGCCATGGGTAATTAAGGTTGTCACAGTGACATAAAACGGAGCAAGCCATGACATATCATCAGAACCATAGAAAATGAACAAATAGATCAATAGATCATATGGCACTCCAAAGAAGTTAAGTTGTTGGCCATGTGTCATGTGGCTATTGACTATTTATTTCTTTAACTTCTCCAATGTATACAACTTTTAGTAAAGATGAACTAAAAACATGGAAGCCCTGACATATCTTCAACAAGATATATATTAGTAAACAAGTGTATTAATTTTTTTCATCTAGTATTCATTTCATATATTCCTACAATATTTTTCTTGTTGTTCATTAATGCTTATTATTTGATGTCTTTTAATTATGTAGTTACACTCTTACGAAGTGTTTATCAATGAAAGATGTTTCATGATAGTAAGATTTATTTTACAACCACATTTAATTATGTCTATAACATGTTTGTCTATGTGTGTGTATTGAATTCATCAATTTTTTTTTGTATATTTAGTCATGCATTTTAATGGTCATTATTATGATAGATCTTTTTTATCACAATATCAAATATAAAGACATACAAAAAAAAGTGCACAATACATATGGAAAAACGAATTTTTATTTATTCAAGGTATGATAGGCATTAAAAAAAAGTGTGTTTTCATAAATAAAATTACAACACATCATAATTCTTTAATCTTATCCATAACATAAACACATCAAAAAGCTAACACATAAACTTCATATTAATTAGATATATTTAATAAATTTTTTCATGCACAGTGACATATAATGGAGCTTTCTAAATTGTGTTGACAAAGCAATGCAAAGGGAGAGTACTTCCAAATTGGGCATTTTTGCCAAATTTACGAAATTTAGTCAAAGGGAGTGGAAGAGGAATAATGGATGAGGAGATTTTACATAAATTTAGATTAACTTGACCAATTTAGTTGAGGAAGTTATCACAAAACTATAATAGAACGCAGTCTTCACCTTCTCTTAACTACGACTTACAACAAATATGTAATAGTACGCAAGTAAAAGGAAGAAATAATGAGCAAAAGAAAAAACAAAATAACAAGAGGTGGGATTGGATTGGTGATTTCTCTTTCCTACGCTAGTTAGAGTTTTGGCTCCCATCTCTCTCATCCTCATCTCTTTTCTATTAGTATAAGTCGAGTGATAGAGGAAGAGGTAGATGTAATAAGCAAAAGAAAGCAAGCTAGTTGGCCAGGAGAGATAGAGAGATAGATAGACAGATAGAGAGAGAGAGAGAGAGAGAGAGAGAGAGATGGGGAGAGGAAGAGTGGAGCTGAAGAGGATCGAGAACAAGATCAACCGCCAGGTAACATTCTCGAAGAGGAGGAACGGCCTTCTCAAGAAGGCCTACGAACTCTCTGTCCTGTGTGACGCCGAGGTTGCTCTCATCATCTTCTCCAGCCGTGGCAAGCTCTATGAGTTTGGGAGCGCTGGGTACCCCCTTTGTCTCTCTATCTCTCAGTTACTGAACCTTATCTACTCTTGTTTATGGTCGAGTCGAGCTCTCATGGAGTTGTAATGATGGAGTTCAGATCTCTTCATGTTGGGTTGGGGAGGGAGTTTAATTAGGCAAGGGGAAGTGGTTTCCCATCTGATCCGCTTGTCTTTTACTTAAAATAATCGAGAAAATCAATAAAAAAATAATTGGAGTATGTCTCGCTTCCTTGCATTATTTTTATTCTTCCTAATTTTCAATGATTTGTTCACCTTCCAGATCTTGTTTTCCTTCTTTAAAACCTTGCTGCTTTGCGACCGGAGATATCAAGTCTTGCCTGTTTTCTTATGGATAATCTTTATTTTTTTAGTATTTTCTGCCGCATCTTTCTGATTCTTCCGTTCTCTCTCTCTCGTCTTCTACACCTAAATAGCCAAAACCCTAGTTCTCTCTCATGGATTCAATGACCTTCCTTCTTTCTCCATCTTTCACTGATATTTCTTTGATGGTTCAGCGCAGTTGTTATGGTTGTTGCAGTACAAGTCCTTGAAAGAAATCTGTTCTTTATCTGCTTATAACTATAAGGGTTGGTTAGGTTTTTATTCTTTGCTGCTTTCCCTTCCAGTTCTCTCAAATTTAATTCCTCCAACACATTCTCTTTTTCTCTTCGTTGCATCCCGTGTTCTTCTCTCCCTCTCTTTTTCTCCAGTAAAAATAATAAAAAAAAAGGTTTCTCATCCGTTCCTTCCCTTCCTAATTATGACCAATTCTTTCTATCGAAGTAGTATCCATGTGAAGGAAGGATGCCGTAAGAGAAACTTGCTTTTTCATGAATCCGGTGGGGCAAAGCTTATGTGCAAACTTTTCTGCCTTTCCCTTTGCGTGACTATTCCTGGCTCGATGGGAGAAGCCAAGTGCTTGAACAAATAGAGCAGGACAACCTAGTCATTAAAATTGGAAAGATATTTATATCATTGGGTCACTTCTCAGGATTTTTTTGCTATGTTTTTTTAGGTATACAGGCCTCTCTTCTTTGACCTATTTAATTTGGTCAGAAAAATCATTTACTCCCTTTTTTTTTCTCTCCGGTTTAGATTTTTTTCATTACTTACAGATTTACTTGGTCAATTTTCACCCAGAAAAAAAGGATTTACATTTCTACCCGATAGATGTGGCGACGCAAAACAGAATTGAAAACCCTTCGTTTAAAACAAACGGAAGGAGAGTGCGTTACGAAGCTTTTATCCTAACCCTGATATGCCCACCGAGTATTGGGCTAAGCTCCAAAAATTATTCGACCAAGGCCGTTTTTTGTTTCATTTCTTAAACCAATGAGAGACCGCCGAATGTTCACCTCTTGGATTTCAACTGCATTGATAATGATTAGCTTTTCTTTTAACGTGGAAATTTACTTTAATTTTGGTGCAATAAAGAAACAACTGGCCGACATTGGAGAGGGAAACTTGTACTTGGTTTACGTTGGCTTAGATTTCTCCAGATTATAGTTCATTAAACCAGTAAATTCCAGTTCAGTAACTCTATGGTTTATGTAGTGAATTCTACGTATTCCTGCTTAAATATCATGTGATTATTAAAGTCATCTGATGTTTTTTTAATTCCAAACTATTAATTAGATATGAAACATCAAGTTATAATTTCGTCTAGAAGAAAGTGAGAGTTATGGCCAAGTTTGAACTTTATATCAATTTATTGGAAGACAAGGTCAATTTCATGTGCTAAAAACTTATATATATAACAAAATTTCTAGCCATTTTAGCTTTTTAGAACCATCAATTAGTTTGTTTTCTATTAGCAAATTGATAAATCTTTTGCCTTTCATTTTGCATCTTTAACATTGTCAACGTAGGCTATGTCCATTCATCTCTTTACAGGATATGGAGCCTCATTTGTTAAGTTATATCTTGTTTGATTACACAAAATACAATCATGATAAAATTTCCTTAAGAAAATATGACAACCCTTACCCATTTGTTGGTTCATAGTTAATTATAACTTAAAAAGCTAAAACGTGATACTTTTAATGCCATAGTCAAGATATATCTTTCATATTTGTTGTTAAATATTTAGAATTAACATTTTTTATATTTATTAAGAACTTCTTATTCTTGGTCAAATGAATTTTTCAAGCATTTTTATAGCATTATTTCAACTATGTGTTTATGCAACATTTTTTTACAAGAAGGGATTGGAAAATATAATTATTGATTTAACAATTAGGAGTGAAAAGAGAAAGAAAACAAAGAAAATTCTTTTATTCATAGTTTGTAATATATAATTTCAATAGCTTTCATTGATTGAGAAAAAATTATAGAAAAGAAGAATAGGATGAACCTAGTGGGAAAACAAATTAGTACAAGAATAAATTTCCTATATCCCATCATTGGAAGCTCATAAATTAGCATTAGAATTTACAACAAGAAACATGGATCCCTTGAGATGGAGTAGATATGAGATGGGGGAGTTTGTATGGCAAAGTGGATGATAAAAATTAAAAGGACAACGTTGAAATTGCCATGATAGGTTAAAGTTGTGATAGTGTGATGAGAGGCCATACCAATGCCAATATATCAAGATAGAGAGAATTGAGGTTGGCAAGAGAGGATGGATGTTGCATGAATCCCTATGTTCTTGGATTAGAACACGAGTATGATTGATATGCCAATTCCTTTTATGAAATGAGGTGGTTTTGTGTTTGTGTAATTAGTAGAATATATATAAGATAGGTATAATGCGGTTAAGTATGATTGGATTGGATGTTATCCATGTTGGGCTACTTTTGGGTTGTGTTAAAAGACTAAGGTAGGATTTCTGGCATGTAAGGATGTTCTTGGGAGTGGTGTGGGGTACTATATAAGAAGCATAGAGCCCTCATCAACAAGGAAAGCAAAAGAGTTCATATGATATAGATTGTTCTATAGTAGAAATAATCACATGATTTGATGAAAGCTACTTAGGAATGATAAAGGAAGATAATGAATGATGTGTTTCCTCTACAAGGTAAATGCCTTTTGCTCCAATTGTATGCAATTGATGTCATGGTGGATGTTACACAAGAAGCCATGTTAGTGTCAAGCTCTATGCATATCTACTCAAATTTGAATCTTGTGATATTCATTCTGATATGGTCCTTCATGTTTTAATGCCAAATACCTTTGGAAAAGCATTGTTTATTACTCAACAAGATAGGGAGTTCTATAAATTTTATCAACATAGGAAAAATAAGCATAGGGATATGATCTTAGATAGTATGATTGTTTATATCAAGATTAAAAAAATATGTACAAAAATAAAACTAAGAAAACTAACGAGATAATCTTTGATATTAACTTACATGATCATAGTCAATAAAAAATTTAAATATCACAATAAGGACATTCATTGGAATCAATATGGTGGTTCCAATGAAAACACCTAGAAACAAAAATGTTAAGAAAAATTTTGACTATTTTGTTTGATATAAACTAGTGTCGATACTTATTAATGTAGATATTGGAAGGGAGGTGACAATTTGGCTAAATCAAAGGCTAACCTTGTTGAGTCAAATGTTATTGCAGCAATCCTATCACAAGTGGTAAAGAATGTTTTGTGGGTTTTATATCCATGGCTATTAGATATGAAAACAAAGATGTTTTTTCACTATAAGTTGATATAAGCTTGGTGAGAAGAATGTTTTTCTTGAAAACGCTTGGCTTGCAATTATTATTAGTGAAAAGTTTTAAAAATTAATTTCGTAGGTTTATAAAGTATCATGTGAAAAAAAAACTAATAAATAAAAATAATCCTTTGAATTTATTCATAAAAGAGAAATTGAGTTGTTTGATTTAATAATTTTCATTTAGGCAACATGAAACCATCCCTGAGTAGAGGTGATAAGAGATATTATGTAATTTTTGTTGAATGTTCTATATTCTCCAAATTATAATTGCTTAGAAATAAAGCTGAAACTAATGAAAATTTAATATTTTAAAATTCTATGAAGATAATAACTTAACTGAAAAATTAAAAAGCTTAATTTGGCATAGACCAAGACTATAAGATTATTTTTTAAAATTTTTGTGAAGATCATAATATAGTTCATGACATGACCTCACCATATCATCTCTAATATGTTGCTATGGCATTAAGGAATACTAGTTTCATGAAAAATATGATAAATGTCATGCTAATAATTAAGAGTATATGATAATCTATGGGGAGAGTTATCATGTGTGTTTGCTACATACAAATTATAATAGTTTCAAAAAAGGTAAGAAAACATTCATTAAACATTTGTGAAGATCACTTACCAAATTGAGAGCATTTAAAAGTAAAAGGATGTCATGCGAAGGTCTTTTTTCAAACATAAAAAAGAAAAACTAATTTTAGTATTATTGATGATTGTAAGATTAATATTGAATCTTAAGTATAGAATTTTTTTTAAAAAAATTATTTTTTAGAATTATGAAATTTATAACCATATTCATTACTTTTAAATGAGCATGACTTCTATGAGAATATTGGAACACTTAGTAGTCATTCTACAATTGAATTCAAAGGACATAAAGGGTCATTTGTTTTTTATGATTTTTATTCATTTTTTGTTAGATCATGAATGATCTTCATTTAGTGACATCGTTTGTTACATTGAAGCATCATTTTGGAGAGAAACATCAATTACAAATTGGATTCCTCATATCTAACCATACTTGGGAACTAATGGTCTTGCCAACTAAGGAAAAATACAATTAGCTATCAGTAGATCATTCAAAAGAAATTGAGACCTAATGGCTAAACACAACAAATATGTAGATTATATTGATATTTATTTTTCTGCAATCATATTGTATCTTTTATTGAGTTAGCTATTTTGGATATTATGCATCATTTGCTTAATTAGCAAATGGATGTTAGGTCTATATTTTTACATAATTATTTGAAAGAAGAGATTTATGTGCATTAACAAAAAATGTTTTTTTTTCAAATAAGATTTATATGAGAATTTTAATAGATTTAACATGAAATAATATCAATCAATATGTTCATTCAAAATTTTATATTGATCATCATGGATTAATTGTATCCATGTATATAGATGATGTGCTTATGTTTGGTATAGACATTTATGTAACAAATGATGGTTAAATTTTTATTTTCATCTCATTTTGACAAATAGGATTTTGGCAAAACTCGTATTGTGTTAAGAATCAAACTGGCCAAATCTTTTCTAAGAATTACAATGGCATAGAGGCAATTTATTGAAAAGATTTTAAATGCTTAAATTTTTATATCTTAAACTTTTGGCACTTCATAGTTTTAACTAGAAAAATATCGATGCACTAATATTTCTCAAAAAAGTATATACAAATCATTTATTTTTTTTATATGTCTTATAGATTCTACGTGACCTTACATTGCATATTTATAAATAGATTGAGTACATAAGACAAATAAAGACATTAAGCACATCAAGTAGATTACTTAAATATCTAAAAAAATATTATGGATTTTGTTGAATTGCATATCGTAGAATGCCCATTATGCTTGAGAGTTATTGTGATGCTAACTAGATCTTTAATTCATATCAATAAATATTTATTAGTGGCTTTATGTCTACTTGTAGTTGGGTGCAATTTTTTTATAATCTTTCAAGAAAACTTACATAATGAGATCCATTATGAATTTTGAGTTTATTGCCTTAGAAATGACAGAATATAAGATTAAGTCATATAGATATCTTTTGAAAAATATTATCTAATAGAGCAAACTAGTGCTGCCAATAATTATGATTATTCAGTTATAATAACAAAGGCAATTTGTAAATCATATAATGAAAAAAATAGGCATATTCTATTAAGGCAATATTGTTGATTGTTCAAAGATGGAGTAATTATTTTAAATTTTGTAAGATTATAACTTAGCATATATCCCTTAAACCACTAAGAAGCTAGTGGATAACACATCAAGTGGAACGGAGCTCATGCCTAGTACATGATTTAATATAAATGGTAAACACATGCATGGACACACACACATACACAAAAATACATACATGTAAACACTTATTCTCTCAATGATTCTTTTAGCCATTTGGAATGTTGGTATGTATGCACATTGGAATGAGCAACTTATATGAGTATGAAAGTGAAGTTACTTCCATTGAAAATTTTGAAAAGTTTCCAAAACATTACATGAATTGAAAAAGGAATAACACTATAATGTGGCAAATCACAAATTTTAGCTCATCTAAATACTATAGTGTAGCTGATGAGAGTTTGTCTCATATTCAAAAGAACAAGATTCATAAAAAAACAATTTCAAAATTTTTTTAATGTCCTATTTACCTTATGTATTAATTTGTAATTTAAAAGATATCAATGTTTATGCATTGCAATTTGTGCATAATTTTCATAATTTATTTAATTAGTTTACATAAATTTTTATCCTTTAAATATGCAATGGATTGCAGAAAATTTAGTAAAAATTGTTTGTATTTTAAAGATAACCTCAAGAGAGTTTTTTTTGCTCTTTTTCTTCTATTCTCTTTTCTCTCGGTTTGTGGAGTAAAAAGCATATTTTATAATATCTATTATAATTTTTAGTCCAAGGCATGCCCATAAGCTTAGGATAAAGAATTTGCTTGGCACGCGTTATTTAAAACTGTAGAGTTTTTTGCACTTTTGCATGTAACTGGCATGCTCTTTTGGTAAGATGATTATTATTAGTATTTTATAATTTAAATTAATATCCTAGTAACTAGAAATTTTGCCATGTTTAGGAGGTAACTTCAAACGATGATTTTCACAAATCATCACATCTTTTAAAAAAAAAAAATTCTCATAGAAAAAAAAAACCTTCTTTCTCAACTATCTTTTTGTTCCACACTGCTGTTATTTGCTAATTGCTATACACCTAAGGCCTAAATACTTCAAACTCCTCACTAAATACCATACATCATGTACGAGGGGTCATTGACCCTAGAGGATTGCTGCTAGGAACCATTGCATCTAGTGAGCATCTTAAACTTGCATGAGAAGTTCTGTTAATCTCTTCTGTTTTACATTATTACTATTGAGTCTCAGCGTGAGATCGCATAACAATGGTTTGCATTTCTTAAAAATCAATGAAATGCATTAAGGAGGAAAGTAGTTTCATTTTGTTGTCTAATTTTGCTTTCTTTATTGTTAATATGTTGTATCATGAGTCTATTTGAGGTTATGCGTGCAACAGAATCAAAGCTTATACAGCATATTTGTGAACTAGTGTAATGTCTTGCTCTTTTGTTTTATAGTGCATTCATTCTAAGTCTTGAACCACTTAGTTGAACAATAGTAGGACCCAATATTTATTTACAAGCTTTATTCACAAGCATTGCTAATATTTTTGACAATTCTTTAATGTTTTGTTAGCACAAGCAAAACGATTGAGCGTTACCAGCATTGCTGTTATAATTCTCAAACAAATCATGCTGCTGATCATGAAACACAGGTATTTATAGCTTCCCTGAAATCAACCATTGTGCAGACTACCGCTGGTTGTTTCAAATCAATTGCCTTACATTTTAAGTTAGCTCATGTTGTGGTGTTTATTAAGCAATTTGATTATGCAAGAAGTTTTAGTAGGCCAAGGTGTTTTGCCAAATTTTCCTCTTATTCACTTAGAATGACAAAGGGAAAGCATTTGGGTTTATTTGATGTACTAATCGTCATTTAAAATGAGTGTTTATAAGGGGTGCATAAAAATGTTTTCATCGAACAATGTACCATTGTTGAGTAGGAAATTTTATTTTTACATGTAACTTAATTTTGTCATGAGAACTAATAAAAGAAAATAAAAACTTCTCAAACGTTATCATTACATACAGAAAAATTAGCATTTCTTTTGTGATTGTTTTATCAAAATTCTTTTCATACCTGGCTAAACTTGCTTCTAGCAAATTTATGAATGTTTTCCAGGTCATATGCTTTTCATCTAATGCTCTTGACCAAAAATGTTACTTTGGTATACCGTTAGAAACTATAAGCTAAACAAATTTTTAAAAAGTTGGAAATCCCTAATGAACATACTGTGGGCAAAAGGTTTAGAAGGATTCCATTTAAAACATTACATATGAGTGGGCACCCCTAGGCAAAGTTTCAGCAATCTTTTAACATTAAGATTGAAAGAATTTACAGTAAGAACAGCATTCTTCTTTTGTTTTACGCTTCTACAAGCATGTAATAATCAAAATATATACTTTACCAATCCTTTAAATTGCAAAGAAACAATTCTTCTGTGTACAAATTTTTCTTTGACATATAGTTCTTAATATTGCTGTTAATTTGTTTGTACAATAATGAAACATAAACATGATTAGCAACCGCAGTTTAGCAAGAAAAAATTAAGTGACTTCTAACCTTCAGAAATTACGGCAATACAATCCTTCTTAATAAATCTGCTTCTGCCTTTTGTTAGAGTTGGTATCAAGAAGTATCTAAGCTAAAGGCAAAGTTTGATTCACTGCAGCGTTCTCACAGGTATGAATTAAACGGGTTCTATTTGTAAATGAAAAATTCTCGAAATTCAATTTTTTTAGTGTGGAAAAAATAAGAATTACTAACGGAAATGTTTATTAAGGCATTTGCTTGGGGAGGACCTTGGACCGCTGAATGTGAAGGAATTGCAGCAGCTCGAACGCCAACTTGAAGCTGCTTTGGCACAGGCCAGGCAAAGGAAGGTGCTTATCATCTTTTCTTACTCTTGTAATGGATTTATTTTCCACATTGGAGGCCAAAAATTAAGAGTTACTTGAGAATTGCATTTGTTTTTTCACTCCATTGTTTGCTTATTCAGAAAGTTCAAATAGAAGTGGGAGATTTGTGAACTATTAAAATATGATCTATTTTTTTATAGTTCTCATAGAGTTTTTAGAAGTTTCTAGATTAATCTAAAATTATATGAAATGTATTAGAAATATTAAGGATTTAGTAGAATTTTTTAGATAATCTAAGTTCTAGAGAAGTCTTAGAGATTTGGATAAAAATTTTTGGAATAGAAGTAGGACTCCTATAAATGCCAACCACCTCTTTATTTGTGATAAAGGATTTTTGAGTTGCAATCAAGCCTCTTCTTCCTCTTCTTCAAACTTTCGCCTTTGATCTGTAACCCCTCATCCATTCTCGAAGTCTTTATTGATCTCTCAAAATTATCTAATATAAACCCTCAATAGTAGTTGGCGAGGTGTTGGACGACACCATTGAGGTTGGCACAGCTCCAACTTCTAATTGACAGAGTACATGGGGCTCCAATGAGGTCAATGTAACTCCTGGGAGGCACAACAAAAGGTCTGACTTCTTTCTGGCAATCTCTAAAAAGGCTCTATTGAGGTCAAAAAAGGTATGGTGTGGAAGTTTGGCAATGGCTTGACGATTTTGAATGATAGTTGTTGATGGTCGAAATTGACTTCAGCAGTTTGTTTGAGGAAGTTTGAATGTAATATATGATTTATATTGATGGAAGTGACTTTTCTCCCTTAAATGCAGCCAAACACCAGTGAGCTCTATTCAATTCTTGTTTCCTACTTTTTTCTCAACTTGGCAAACAAATAGGCACCAATATAAATTATCTATAAAAAACAAGAAACTACAAATCCTCCATTGCTATTGACTAAAAAGAAAAAGTTGAGCAATGTTTATTAGCATATCAATTGTGTTTCATGCTAGAGTTCAATGAATGAATCACATTATTGAATACAAATGAGATTGGATGTAATATTATATTATAAATTAAATATAATATTTAAATTTTAATGCATAATAAATGTGAGTTTTCATCTAAGTATATATTGGGTCTAACTTGAGTGCCTAATTGAAGCAACACCCTTTACAAATAGTATCAAAGTCAAGTTTAGTAGAGAAATGAGTCATATTTTTGTTGATATTTAGATCAATTAAGCAGTTTGTGAATTGTATTGGTCTTTTTTGGTCACTATAGTAGCAAAATAGAGCTTTGGTAATCTCATATGATGTTTTTGCATCATTAAGCAGCTCTTAGTACATATGACACTTGAAGATTTTCATAAACTTTTATAGAGCTTTTAGGCTTTATTTAGGTGATATGACAATGCTTGAATGATTTGGCTATTTATGATTAATAAGTTGTTGTCATCCATAAGCAATATGGAAAGCTTAGTGAATTGTATTAGTGTCATTGATGCTTAACACGAAGCCCGACTCAATTTATCAAAATTTTAGAATTAAATGAGAAAATTAATGACAATGATAAAAGCTTCATTTGATGGAAAGATTGTTGGATGCAAGTGACATTATGTTAATCTTTTATATTGTTAGAAATTTAATAAATAGCTAATTTGGTTCTTAGTCATAGACTTAATTAAGTTATTATATTATTGTTTGTTGATCTACATCCCTATCAAAAAAACATTTTAAGAAATAAATTGTGCACTGACAAGAGTCAAGGAAGGCAAGTTGAATGTAGAAATTTGCTTGAACTCCTAAAATTTTTATGTGATTAAGAAATTTAAAGTTTATAACCTCATGAATATTCAATTTTTTACCCAAATATTCTTCTTTGTTGTAGCAAACTATTAGATTATAACTCTCAACTCTTCTATCATGAGAAAAAACATAGAGATTTCAAAGAACTAAAAGAGAAATTAAAGATAATAAGAAAACTTTGTTGTCAAACTATTCAAAGGAAAACAAAGAGTGGCTAAAACTCTAATAGAGATACTTCTTTATCACCTAGGATAAGTTGGAGTAAAATATCCTTTACCCCTTGGGGAATCCATATCCTATAGAATCTCTAAGGAATCAACATTAGTAATTTGAATTTTAATTACAAAAAAATGTAGATTCAAGTTAAACATGAAGATACAATTTAAAAAAAAATCCAAATTTATTATAAAAAATTTAATTAATCTTCTCAATTAGTTCTTACGAGTATTGTAGATCTAATCCAAATTTTGGAGTTCGAGTTGAATCAATTATGGTAGTGATAGGTTTTAAGTTTGTTAGATTCTAAAATTTACATAGGTTTTTTCTATTACATTAGAACATCTAATTCATCTGATCACATAGCCTATCTAAGAATTAGATGCCCATTAGACAATTGATTTATTCTCTTGCTCCAATTGAGTAAAGCCATCTTTTATTGGATCCTCTATTTTGTATTATCGAACAATCCAATCAATCATCAAATTGTGTAATGCTTAGATTGAATGATTCAATCCGCACCATAATTTTTTCATTAATTTATATCTCTTAATTTTTGTCGCACTTCTAAAACCTATTTGTCAAAGGTATTGGAGAACATCGTGTTGCAATAGAATCATTATTGATCATCTAATATGGTGTCCATCTTAAGATACACTGAGCTGAGCTTAGACAACCATTAGTACAATTCTCTTAGCAACCACCATTGCAATACTTTTATCATTAGTCTGCCGCATGTTCATGAAAAGAGCATTTTAGTTATTGCCTTAGCATTTTTCATGATGCAGAAGAAGAACTTAGGATTTGTTCATTTACTACTATTTATGAAAACCAAATGTTCCAATCTCAAATGAAAAGAAAATTCTTCTAATATATTTCATAATTTTTTTTTCATTCATATAGCATAATTTTTTCAAAAACCTTCTTTTTTTAAATATCTTTTCAGAAAATGGTTATGGTTGCTATTTTAGAGAAATCAGGTTTTTAACATGATAATGAGCAGAGAATCTGATCCCAAGGTAGGAAAGCTCTTTCATCGGTAATGTTCAGCAATCAATGCAGAAAGTAATATTAATCATCTCATCCGAGAAATTGAATGATCAGTTTGTTAGGTTAAAGGGGAAGCTACGAAAGTGAAATTAATATGTTTGAAGTATCAATTATCATATCTATGCCAGTTGTTATCATTTATACATATAATGTCATCTCACAGCATAATTACTCAATATACTGTATTTTTTTTTTCCCATATCAATATTTTATCTCTATTCCTTGACGTGAACCCTATCCCTTCTTATTGTGATCAGACGCAAATGATGCTGGATCAAATGGAAGAGCTTCGTAAAAAGGTAAGATAGATTTCATGTGGCATCTTGAATAGATGCTCAAATGCAAGAATAACATAACTTACTGCAATCAGATTAATACACATGAAAGCTGTAGATTTTCCCTCTTCTTAACAGCTTGACATTTCTATGGTTTTGTTCATTAAAAGTCCTTTGTAGTTTCATATCTGAGGAGTTAACATGATACTTTAATATCCTTAATGGATAAGTTATTAAAAAGATTCCATTGGTTTTATGCATTTCCCTTCAGCTACCAGGGTTCTGAGACCTAGATGTATAATTCAGCCTTATTCAATGGTTGCTGCTATTTGCCTTTTTTTTAACAGGAAAGAGTCTTCATGGAGTTAACTTTTGGTGTATGCCTTGCATTTTAATGCACTTTATTGGCTCATGCAGGAACGTCACCTTGGAGAAATAAACCAGCAGCTCAAACTAAAGGTATCACTTTGTTTACTTATAGTCTCCCATAGCTAGTAAAATAAAATATTTGTGCATTTGTGCCTCCGTCAAAGCTTAATCTGCTCAGCTTTAAATGCTTAAGTTAAAGTTCATGCTTGTGGAACTGTGCTTGGTTTGGGGAAAGTGGAAATAAGCTTTCTATCTCGCTAGCTGCGTTCGAACGTAGGTGGCCATTTGGTAGATTTGCGTTCGAACACGGTTGGTTTGAGAAGTTTCTTCTTATAAACAAGTGCGATCACACTAAATGGACAAATAGATGCGCATAAATATAGCTTATCATTATGAGCAAAAAACCATTGGGAAAGACGACAAGCTTTAACCATATTATGCCACTCTTATTCTTTTCTTAGATAATGACTTCTTCTCCGGAATCAATACAACAGTTAATACAATTTTCCTAGAAAGATTTCATGTAACAATATCAGAGAAAAAACATAGAGACAAATGCAACGATAATTAAGGGCATAGACAAGAAAAAAGGTAAAACACGAGCTATGAATTGTGCATAAAATCTTAGTAAAAATTTCACAGTCACAATAAGAGATTCCATGATTTCAAATTAAGATTTGTAAGAGAAATACAAGAAAACAATTCTTACAACCTCTAAAATAGTAATAATTTTTTTGTGGATCACATGGATAAAACTTATTTATGGCTTATCATCTAAATATATATTAAATTTTTGCTCTAAAAAACCTTTACCTTGTTATTATCTTAACTGAATGGTCCAATTGCAAGATTAGTCAGCACTTTCATGCCTAAGAAACTCTTTTATTACCAATTTTTTGTCATCTAATGTAACAATATAATTTGCTAAAATTTGGAATGGATCTCTTCCATTGTCATTTGATTTCTTGATTAGATAGTTTAACCCAATCTTCAATTCTATAGAAGAGTATTATTATTGTTACCATTATTTGTACCTCCAAAAATCAATAATCTTTCACTTGTAAATCAATCTTCAAAAAAAATGTATTCTCCTCATCCTTGAGTATATTTTTATTTGCATTTTGATCTAAAACTCCTTGTATGATGTCTCCTAACCAATTAATGTTGGGAAAAACTTAGAAAATGCACTATTGAATTTTTTTAGTATTGATCATCTCAAAGGAATGCTTATTGCTTACTAGCAGAAAAGTCTTTCATCAATATCATTGTTTTGTCATATATCAACTTATAAGTGTAATGAAACTTGAAGAATACATGTGCTCATCATGGAGTGAAAAGTAAGATTCTTTACCAAGAATACACCACTTAACTATCAATGAATATTATACTACGATCTTATTCCTAGTCAATCAACATCTAAAAAGATCTTTTTGTTCCTAGCCAATCACTATCTAAAATTATTTTAATTAGATCATCTTCTTCTTAGCTTTAAAAGTAGTCATATACTCAGCATGAAGTGTTGAAAGTGAAACATTATTAAGCCTTGACATCCAATTGATGGTAAGTTTACATGAGATAGAAAACATAAACTTTGGGTTTTTATTTTTCTATTTTTCAATCCAGCATCCAAATATGCATTTACATATGTGACTTCATTACTCTTGAAGCATAATGCCATATTAGCAATGCCTTTACTAAATCTACGTAGCCATTGAATAGCTTACCAGTGCTCCGAATCTTCGTCTGATATGTATTTATCCACAACTTTTATTTCATAAGAAATTTAATTTGCAAATCATAATCCTTGATCTATTATGTATTTATATGGTCTACCTATGCATTGTCAACAACAATGAAACTTTATCTTCTATTGTTAATTGCCTAAACTTTCAACAACAAAACTCAATTTTTAGAAGGAAATCTTTTATATAAGTTTTATGAGTATCCAGTTTTTTAGAAAAGAAATTAGCAAGGGGCAAGTTGGACTACACATCACTCACAATTGTTATGATGTTCATGTGGCAAAATAGTCAACTACCAAAGGGTAGGTGTAGGCTTTGGCATAGCTCCAAGATCGTTAGTTGGCAACACAAGTTGGCCAAACAAGAGCTACCTCTTCTTGCTCTCCTGACCCTCTTCACTCTTGTATTGCTTTCGTTTTCAATGGAGGCAATAGAGAAATCATCAATTTAGCATGTTGATTGAGGCATCCTTTTGTTTATTTAATTTTATGAGATATATAATGAAATTTTATGTAATAAATAAAAATATTTTTTTCAAAAAAATATTAAACTATGAATAAAATAGCATTTTTATTTTCGCATATATATGGTTTGTAATAGTTTAACATGGTATTTTTCTAAACTTGGTAGTAAATATTTTCATTATACTCCTTTGTTACTAGTTATAACATACAAGACAAACCTCCATATATTGTAAGAAGAAACATCTAACGTAGTGCATGACCAATATCCTTTTAGGCAGTGTTGAAATTGATGTGTTCTAAATGATTAAATTAATGGTAAAAACATGTATCCAAGCATGTTTGCCTCAATAGGAGTTGATTTGCGCACAAGTTTGAGATTACCCCTTAAAAAGAAGGGTTTTCACTTTGTGAATCAATGAGTGGTTGTTCAATCGAGAGTAATTATAATAACAATCAAAACCATGGAATTGTTTCCCCTAAACAAGATGAGGTAATTAACAACATAACATATAATTTCATTAGGTAAATATATAGTAACTCAAAACTAACGATATGCAAATCAGATGTTGTTTATATTACAAAAGCTTTAAGTAAATATATAGCAGGTGAAAGCTTGGAGTATGTGCTGACTTGTGCTGCGGCTGGCATTCTTGGAGCCATGTCAAAGCCTACAATTTGGCAGCCGACCTTTTTGGAACATAAGCATCATACTGCGGCTGATATGAAATCCAACATCGTTTTTGCTACGTTTTTTTTTCTTAGACAACTCCCCACTCTTAAAAATTTTGTAGAAGACTTACCTTTCAAAAATTTCGCCTTCATCTGCTACGCATTTGACATTTACCCATTCAAGTCGAAACATTTAAGCTTGTTAACGAAACGCATATGCCTATTATCTTCCAGCTTGAAGCTGAAGGATGTTCACTCAAAGCCATGCAAGGAGCTTGGGTTTCAGACGCTGCTCTTAATGGCAACGCATACCAAATGCTTCCTTCCCATTCGATTGCAATGGAATGTGAACCTACTCTTCAGATAGGGTACTTCATTACATGCATAAGCTCTCTCCTTTTTTATAATCCACCTGTTCCCCTGATGCATCTTCTCTTTGCCAAACAGATATCCCCATTATGTTCCACCTGAAGCAGCAATGGCAAGGACAAGTGTCGGAGAGAACAGCAACTTCATGCTCGGGTGGGTACTATAGATCTGTTCCTTCCAGAATAAAGGTTGATATTTGGATGCATCTCTTGTGTTTTCTGTAAACTAGTATTAGTTTCTATTCAAGTGGTTTTGGTTAAATAAGCAAGTATACATAAAGTGTAGCTTTGTTGTGTCTGCGTGATACAAACGTAGTGCTGCATGTTTTGCTTACGTCATGCCAAAACCATGCAATTGGTGAGATTGGAAAATGATGCTGTAGCATATTTGTACATTATAATTTGTTCTGCAACTGATTGCTTGCTATATTTAAGGCTTAATGATTTTGTGAAGTGAGCCGACGGGTTGGGCAGTAAGCCAATCTGTAGCTTTAGCAGCAAAGCTGACAAAAACTCAAGAGTAGAACTCTAAACGGCCAGATTTTTAAACGCAAAGTAGAACTCTATGCAGATTAATATCTCAGAAGAAGAAGGAATGCAATTCTTATCGTGTCGAGTGTGAGTGCTTGGTTAACAGGCAAAAATATTCCAATGGCTAAGAGACCGTTGAGCAATTACAAATGTTAGACATTGTCGTCCACTATATGGGCAATAATGTCCAACCATAGTAATGGTCGTCAGCTTTCACAAGATGAAGTTTGCTAGTGGCACATCCACTGTAGCATTAACAATGGACTCTCATTCATGGTGATGCAAGTTATCAATACCAACCATGTGGACTCTGGAATTATACAAGTCATCATCGTGTTGCTATGTTTGTTAGGTGGTTTTAAGAAGTTCAACCCCAAGGCATATTGATTGATTGATTCGTATGCATAAGAGGTCTTTCGAACACAAATTTGGGTCAACTCATGAGCTTGAGGTCAACAACTGCCATGGACGGAGAGAAAGGTTTAAAACTAGAGTATCACTGCCTTTGGAGTGTAGATGCTGAAGGACATTGGTTTCACCATTACACCATGGCTTCACTTGCATAGATTTGGCTCGATAGCACTGGCTTTGTTTCATCATTTATAGTGTGAACAATTTTGAAGCACATATATGCCCAACTATTTGCCCTTTTGGCACCCCTTCGATTTGACTTATGTCATAAGGGATGTGCAGATGATATTATTGAAGCATCTCATATGAATCACGGGAGAGGAGGTCAAGTAGCTGTGCATGATATTATTCTTAGTTATTAGACGTGCAAAATTCAGTTAGATTGATCTAATTATATAAAAATCTTAGAGTAGATCATGTTCTGCAAATATTATTACTTAAACAACAACAAATTTTATTGTGTTTTGACAGAAAGTTAGTGGGAATTGAAGTGCATCCTTCCACTCCTATACAGGAGAACTAGGCAAACTTGGGGTACGTAGTGATTTCAATGTTCGTCTTCACCTTTAGCCAATTTAAAAGCATCAAATGAAAAGCTCATTCAAACCATAAAAAACCAATAACATAACTATTGTATTGCAAAATCAGGCTTCAAATTTATAAACATGCAATGATTGTTGGAACTTTCTATGCATTTTGAGGTTTGATGTCAAAGGGATTTGGTCATAACATATGTGGATGCCTTCAGTTGAGGATTACCTAGTAATGATTGTGTTGAGTCTAACACACCTTGACACCCTCCAACCCTTCGTTTGACCTTTATTTATGGAGGCATTTCAAGATGAGGTGTTGGCCATTTGCATGGGCTTGCCTAACTATGCTTTGACCACCATCTTCTCAAACCATTAGTAAAAATTTGTTTCTTAAGACCAACATCTTCCAACCACATGTGGGTGTAATAATGATTCCTATAAATTCTCAGAATTTTGTTTTATATAAGATTTTGGAAATATTTAAAATACACTAATGTGAATGTAAATATGAGTATTGTAATAAATAAAATCAATTTTCTTAGATATTACTATTATTAATTAAAAATTGAATAAAAATATTTATTTGAGAATATCATTAAAAAGAGCTAATTAAGAGAAATTTAATGATGTTGAATTTATAATTTTTGAATATTTAAATAATTAGTTATGAACTTTTTCATAAATATCATTTTAAAATTATCAAGAAAAAGTTAGTAATTTTGTAATTCAATTTTCTACCTCCTAATAATGAAATTAAATAGAGGAGAAATAAATGGATTTTAGTTGTGGGAAGTGAGCCTATTTGTTAAGCTAAGGAAAAATAATGAGTGAAAAGGAGAAGGATATGGAGAGGCTGCCAATTGCAAGATGACAAGTAGGAAAGGGAAGAGGGAATTTTTAAGAAAGCGTAGGAGAAGAATAAATAAGGATTGGGTGAAATTATTGTTAAAATAAAGGAGGAGGAGAAGAAGTTTCTATGGTTGTAATAGAGATGAAATGAAGGAAAGAACGAACTAGGAAGATAAAAAAAAATCTTAGATTCTTTTATTAATTTAATAGGTTTTAGATGGGAATTGAGGAGGTTTTAGTTTCCCATATGCATTAGAATTAAGATTGTGTGTTGTTGAGAAAGGTTCTACATTACATTAATGTTAGTTTGGTTCAAATAAGAAGGTATAGATGAGGTCTGTTTAATTAGCATATAGTGTTTTGAACTAGATGTATTTATAAGTAGTTTTGACATATAGAACATTACCTGTAAGATGGTAAGAGTTATTTTAAATATGTATTATCTATTTATAAGAGCATAAAATATACTAGAACTATACATATTGTTTGTGGACTCAATATATGATATGTTAATTTGTTAAGGTACATAAGAATAAGGAAAGTACTATTGGCATTGGCATTGTCGTTGGATAACTTTATATGAAATGTATAGTACAAGCATTATAATGTATTGTACATTATTAAAAAAAGTGTAGAATGTACATCATGTCAGGTATAGAGTATGGTATGTTAGTATTATATTAAGAAGGAAAATAAAAAATTATATTTTAAGTCAAATAATTATAAGAAGTTTATAATACACACACACATGTGTATATTGAAAAGGATAATTTCATGATAAATATGCATATATGATATTATACGAAATCAAGAAAAAAGAAATTTAATTCAATTCAGGTAAATAAGTTTAGTAACTATAGTGTAAGTATAATATCGTATTATTTATTTCACAATTAAGTAATGATCAAATGGTTTTTCATATTTTCTTTGTATTATCATTCCATATTATTAATTTAAGTTTTTATATGATATTTTATTGACATGTTTTATATATGTAATTGGAATAAAATAATAATTTTGGAATATCAATGTTGAAACAAAATATTACTTTGATTTATGATATGGGTAATAAAACATGCTTATTACATATGGAATAATATAACACTATGAAATTAGGTATCTTTGAGATGTTGTTTTGGGCTCATTAGATAACTACTAGCATTTTGTGTAGAATAGTAAGGTATAGTTCTTGGAATGTATTTTTATTGACTATTAATGTTATGTTTATGATATAATCTCAGAGGATTATTGCTAACTTTGAACAGAAGTATATGTTTGAGGTTATATTTTTATTTGTTAATATAGTCACTAACACTTGTGTAGAGTGGATAAATATGATGACTAGAACCATACCCATATATGATTTAGATGTCACTTATATTTATGCCTACTAGTAAATGTTATTTAAATATTTGATATATTGGATAACAAGAATAATAGTTGAAAGGAAAAATATGGTCTTAATAAATAAAAGTTGGTATGAAAGCTTATAGCATAAAAGATTCATCAAAATAAGAATAACTAATAAATTTGTAAATGTTTTAGTCTATGATTATGTTTCATTATATATCATGTATATGGGTCCAAATATTTTTATAGATGTTGATTTTATTCTAATATATTTTATTATTTTGTTATTTTTATTATATATTTATTTACTAAGTTCTATAGAGTCTTATTAATATTTATATCACAAGTAATTTATTTACTATACATGAAGATGAGAATAATAAAGATATGATTGGGGGCCACATTTACTAAATAATTTATCAATTAGTATTTTGAGGATATAGTTATATGTGTTTATAGTTTTTATAAGACATTATATGTATATTTGTGAAATTATCATATTAGTAATTTTTGATTCATATATTATGGACTTTATTTGTGGATCCTTATGTTTTAAAAGCTTTACATAATAATTTTTTGTTTTCATTGTAAATAATGTGGTGATATTTTGGGTTATGGTTAAGTTTTGAGTATTATGTTATAATTAGACACTACCTAGGGCTTTTCTTATATATTTTTAATTATTTGTAATTTTATATTATTGATATATAATTTAAGTAGGTTATGAAGGCCTTTAACAATCACTATCATGTTAGCCTAGCTAAATAATTAAAATAAACCTAATAAAATACTCAAAAAATATCAAAATACTAGGTTATCACAGAGAATTAATAAAATTTAGAGGATATAACTTAAAAATTAGGTAAAAGTGATGAAAAGTATTATAAATCTACAAACTAAAATAAATAAATAAAAAATAAATAATTATGCACAAATTCTCAAATCTATCAAAGCATCAACAAAAGATGAAATAATGTTTTCATACATAAATTTATCATAAGAATACAACACAAATTCTTTTCAAAAATAAAATACTCTCCCTGTCTCTCTCTCTTAAGATCCCATACTATAACTATAGGTGGCCCTAGCTTTATGCATACTTGTATTATGGCATCTTGATCTCCTATGTCGAGGATTGGACCCTTGGAGAACTTTCATCCTAAGACAAGTGGGGTTTGTCCTTAATTTGGTCCTTAATTTCTCAAGATCATGACATCTCATATGAATACTAGAATTACTCTCTTAGTAATTGATGTGAGATACTTTTCTCTATACCACAACTTAAAATATTTTAAGAGTCAATTTTTGTCTAAAAATTTCTCTCTTATCATTTGACATCCACTCATTTAGTCCCAAGTGTCTCTAATTTATCATCTTTTGCTTAGTGCAACTTTGAACAACATTAGATTAATAAAACATCAACTTAAATGTTAAATATGACATCTATAATATCAAGATTTTCTCTTATTGGATTATCCTATCTTGACATATCCTCTTAACATCTTAATATTATGACATCTCTTAAAAATACTAAAATTACTCTCTCAATAATTAATATGAGATAATTAACATCATATCCCTTGTAACACTTTAGATTAAAGAATGTGAGAAGTGATCATTAAGTGATGTCTTAAGAGAGAAATCATTAGACATGGAGCAGCTTCTAATAGGATTATAAATTAGAAAGATATAATGATAAATTATCTTATATTGGCTATTAAAGGATTGTTCATAATATTTATATAAAATATTATGAATTTTAGATGTTAAGACATATTTTGAGGGCAAAATCTAATTGGGTTAGTATGGGATGACTTAAAAAAATAATACTTTAATATAATGAGGCTAAGATGTCACATTTGAAATAAAAGTAATACCCTTTACTAATCAAATATGATTTGAGGACAAACCAAGTGGAAGCTGATAGGTTTGTAACACTTGGGATCAAACAGAGTGAGGAGTGATCAATAGATATTACTTAAGAGAGAAATCACTAAATAAAAGCCGACTCTTAATAAAATTTTAAGTTAAATAGCATAAGAATGAATTACTTTATATTAGCTATTAAAAGATTGATATTATTATTTATATAAGATGTTATTATCTTAAGATGTTAAGATATCTTTTAAAAAAAACCTCACTTGGGTCAAAATGAGATGCCCTAAAGGGATAATATCTTAATATAGTTAGAGTATGATGTTGAACCTCTCCACTTAGAAGTTTTGTTAAGTGTCTCTTATTATCTAAAAATTTCTCTCTAAAGACATCACTTTAGTTCACTCCTTGCCTCTTAGGTCCCAAGTGTCACATATATCTTGATCTATAATATAAATAAGTAATGATCATAAAATAATTAGTTGATAAATAAGTAATTATAAGTAAATAAAGTAATATAAAATATAGTATGTAACATGAAAGTAATAGGAGTAATATGAATGCATGATATCTAAACTATATATAATATGCTAAAATCACTACATATATACTTTTATGCATCATGCCTATGTATGCATGTAAATGAAGTACTTATATCATCTTTTTTTCTTACTTTTCATATTTCATCTTTTCTTTACCTTTTCATCTTTTCTCTTTATCAGGGTATCAATTTTCTAAATGATCATTGTCCCTACTCCTTGGCATCCCATATCATATCATATCTTAATAACACTAATCATATATTTAGATCTTTATTGATTATTAGCTATATCATGAAACCATCTCTCTCCTATCTATTATCACCTTATACTAAGGTACTAAAAAATGGATCTTTGTTATCATCACTCTATATACAAGTATTAATGATAACAAGAATAAGGTTTGATGTAATCTCAATCATGAAAACTCAACATAATATTGCTTTATATGAAATACTAATAATAACAGGGTCTCTCCATGTCCTTACCTTATATCAAAGTATTAATGATAGTAAGGTGCTCATATCACTTAGGATAATTGTAAATAAGGTCATATAAAAAATTTTAACATTTTCTTATTTTTATATTTCTCATGATTTTATAAATTATGAGGCTTATACAACTAATATTTTTCTTTTTTATTTATTTATTTTTATTTTATGAAAATTTTACATTTTATTTTCTTTTCTTATTTTATATTCTAATACTCAGTAATATATATATATATATATATATATATATATATATATATATAAGCATGTTGTCTTATCAATTAGAACATATGTAAAATAAATCATTATTATACAGTATGCTTACATCACATCTCATCATATCATATCATAATAAAATTTTAAGATAATTAATAATTAACTTACTTATTATCTCAGATTTTTTACCTAAAGTTTGAGAAGCCTCTTTTGTAGCTTCACCTTTCCCTTTATTTTTCCTTTCATTGCTTTCATAAGTTCTATTTTAATTATCAATACATGGCAAATTTTAGTTACAAAGTACTTACAACTCTAAACTTTATCTATGTTCCCTTTTTTCCTACTCAATCCCTTAAACAAAGCTACATAATTTATTGGAATTTTACTAAAATTTAACCTTTTAATGTACTCTCTATTCACCTTAATGTATGATACATTATGCTTTTATAGTACTATACATTAGCAAAATGAATGGACAATTTCAAGCTCTCATTTCTTGCACCTGAAGCTAAATTCACAATGCATTCTTTAACATATGGCATTCCCTTAACAAGGCACCATATATAAGTCCATACAGATCATCTGTATGGACTTATATACTCCTACTCAAGTTAAATGTATAATACATTAAAAATTAACATACCATCCATATTCTTTAAGAAATAAGGTTTAGTAACTATGCTTATTCCATAATATGAACATATCATATGTTAAAAATAATATATAATACATTTCTTTCAAGAAATGGTGGATCTCATACAAAATACTTGGCATACCATATGTTGTGTTCAATGTGTGGTATATTGGACCTAACACATGATAAGTTAGCCATCTATGTACAATATATGAGACATGAAAAAAAATAGAACACTCAATTCAACCCAAATCCTATCTAATCTAAATATAACTCATAAGAGCACTCTATAGAAGTGAAATCATAGCTCAATTTATACATTTTCTTAATCTTTTGCATTAAACCATGATCCAACATCTCTTTGGTGCTCTTGATCCCTGAGATCAAGGAGTTTTATTGTAACTACTCACAAGCCTTCCTTTTACTTGACATATCTCTCTTTAGTTCATCCTGGCTCCTCTTACACTTCCACAACTAAATCTTTATCCACCATTCACCTTCTCTTAAGCTCCCAAAAGTTTCCTTGGCAAATATTTGAATAAGAGTTGAGAAAGGTTTAAATAATCTTTCTAATAATAATAATAATAAATATAATAAATAAAAATAAAAGAAGCTTTAATTCGTTGGAAAATTATAGAACTTCTAATTAACTTTTAGAAATTACAATTTGAATACTAATAAATTCCTCTCATGAAACTCTTCTTAATGGTATGCTCAAGATAATATTTTGGCTACTAGTAACATGAGATGTATTTCAAGATGTATACAAATTCATCTTCTTAAATGTAAACTTTCACACAACTAGAACAAATATCTTATACTAAAATAATCATGTATTTTCTATTTAAATATTTGGTTGTTACATCTTCTCATACTTAGGATATTGGTGTTTCATGTTAGCTTTACTTTCCATTTTACTTTTCCTTCTATTTGAGTATTCTATAATACCTTGGTTATCTGAATAAATTTATTTCTCAATCTCTTTTTTTTCCAACTAGAATTCAAACTAGTTATTCTTATGCAACATATTGGGTTGGATCTTAATCTCTTTATAGTTATATCAACTATACGAGATGAATCAGAAGCATATCTTCTTAAAGAAGAATTGTGAAAAACATTGTGTATTCTTATCATCATTAAAGGAAAAACCATTCTATAAATAATTTGGCCAACTTTTTTTAATATCTAAAATTGCTAATATATTTGGGTGTAATATCCCGATTTTTGATAATGGAGTTTGAATAAATTTTTGGAAGAAATGAGAATTTTAAATCTTTAAAAACTATTAAAATAATAATTTGATTAAGATATAAAAAAGGTCTTGAAATATAAAATCCTTTAAATATTTTTTAAAATAAAACTTGCACAAATAAGTTAGAAAGGTAAATATTGAGAAACTAAACTAAAGTTACCCATTTCCCTTTTTGGCTAAGGTAACGGTGCAACCACTTCCTGGACCGTAGGTGACAAATGGGTTACATGTGGGAGGTGTAGGCAAAGTGCACAGGTTGTAACGAAAGAGGTATGAGAGTTATGCATATGTTGCGATGGGAGTGTGGGGCCATTCTAGGGTTGCACGTGAGAGGCATGTAGAAGCTAGGCATCCAGGCATGCAACATCTACACATGCCACACATCAATAGTCACATGCTCTTGGTATGTAACATAGCATAGTGGCATGCCAATAGAATTTAGCATGCTAGAAGCATAGCAATTATGCATGCTAGGAACACTGTACCATGCATGGAGGCACATGTCTAATGAGGTAGGTGTGCACGTGGATGGGTATATTCATAAGCAATCATCGAGTTTATGCAATTGAGAGGAATCTACATGCAATAGCTTATTTGTTTTTACATTTTAAGCTACTTATATGTAAAAGACCAAGTTTTTGTGCTTTCTTAGGCAACCCACCACATTAAAAAAATGCATTTTGGTATGCAAGGAAGGTCAAGGGGACACCCTCACTTTACCATAATCTCTCTCTCTTTCTCCCATGCTCTCTTTTTTACTTTCTCTCTCTCTCTCTCCCTCTTTTTTCTATACTTTCTCCCTTCTTATATTTATTGGTCTAAATCTTACTTTTTTCACAAGAAATTTTGAGAACAAAGACCCAACAATCATGTTGTCAATTTAAACCATCCTCACACAATTTCATAGAGAGGACTTTGAGAAAAAAAATCTAAAACATATAACATCTAAAAAGGAAGCAGATTCTTGATATGATAAGCTATTAATCATAAAACGTATTTTTTTTTTGAAAAACATTAATTGAATTGATAAAAAATACTTCGATACTTTGATATACGTGGGAGTTGATGGTTGAAATCATGATGTCTTACATTTTTTATCCTTATCTCTATCAAATGATATTAATGATTATATTTTTTTCATATGCTTGCTTTGTCTTACTAAAAATGGCTAATACTTCAATTATGTTATTTTAATTATCTTACTCATTTGCATCATAAAATTAGCATTGTAAATATTTGAAATGATTAATGTGTAAAATGGTAAGAAGAAATTAAGAAAATAATAAAAAAAAATTGTCATTGTGAGAAATAAGAAAAGATATTATGATATGATGAAGAGACTTAGTTCCTTTATTTCTTATGTGGACAAGTGAGTTGATTCTCATTAGTAGGTTATGGCCTATAATGATTATAGATAATGAATGAGACAATGATATAATTTGCAACACTCATGGAACTATGTGTTATATATTAAAAATAAAAATGATGAGAAATAAATATTGAAAAGAAGATATGCAATTGAAGTTATATGATACGCTATAAATGCTTAATTGTGACAAAAGATGGGAAAAATAATATTATGTGGTTTAATGACATATAAAGAAAAAAAAAGTTATTAGGCCTATAAACTTGAGGCTAATGAGTATGGGGAGTGATTAATGGATGATTTCTTGTAGGAAGATGTGAAGGCATCATGAGACAATATGCAACCCTCATACAAAGGTTCTACGTGAAGTGGCATAAGGATGACTCCAAATTGAAAAAAGAGAAAATGATTATAATGTAGTTCCTTGCCTTTGAAAGCATCAAGATATATTTTAATAAATGATAATAATATTCCTACTTAGTTAGTACAAGATGAACAAGATAGGTTGACACCTCAAATTTAGGCACAAATAAAATGAAAATATAATAAAAGAAGCTCACAAATGGATTATTATTAACTATTATATCTTATAGTATATGCATATGATATTTCTATTTATACTATTTAAATATTTTTATGCTTAACCTTATATTATACTTGTAATGTAACTTCTTTGTGCATTGTATTAACCTAATTGATGTTAAAACTTATATTAATATAACTAATACCAAGCAAATATAAACTAAAGCTTAGATCATATAACTTTCAATTTATTAATAAAATTATTATTACTATTGATATAGTTATTGAGTCTATGTTAAACTCACACTTTATTATTAATATTTTTAAGTTCATATGATGAAGACATTAATAAATACCAAGGATATGAGTAAGAATTGTAAAAAAATAAAATAATAAATGTTAATATGCTTTTATAAACTATTTTTCTTATTTGTAAAATAAATTTGGTGGTTTAAATATTTTTATGTTTAGTGATAACAAGAAAAGCTAATGGCAAGCCCTAGTGGAGAATATAAAATATAATATAACACCAAAAATCAAGGTTGTCATAGAGGTCATATCAAAGCATATGAAATCTCAGTCAAGAAAAACTCTAGGTAGAATTTTAATATCAAAACATAGAAATTGAAGAGATATATAACCTTAATTGGGAGATGTGGATAGCTTATTATAAAGAAGATTACACCCACAAGTTTTTGCACATTGTCATTTTCTTATGCTTTTGCTTGTAATTATTAATTATTAATAAATTTTTGTTACACCCCAGTTTTTTTTAAAAGGAAATTTTTTTTTACATATAGACAGCTCAGATCGTCCCATACCAACCTGAGTAGCCTACGAAAAACATAGGATATAACACATCATTACACACCTACTTTCCTTAACTATGTGGATCCCATCTCCCGGGCACACCGTCAAATCAGGTTCATGACTCCTGAATTAACTGATGGACTCGTGCAATGTTACTCCTACTAGACCCAATGCTCCTAACCCATACCGGTAGGAGAACCGATCTAATAGAAGTCTGAACCCCCAAGGTTAAGTTCCATAGTCATGTAATGACCTCACCATCAACAAAAAAATATATAACATCCACCGATATGAAATGGCGCTCCACACACCATACCATCAAGATAGAAAATAAGATAGCGTATAAAAATGTAACTCATATGAAAAATCACAGTCCATCAATACCACATCATCCATACGAGTACATGAGTCAGAATCACCCTCACATAATACAAGATATAAGAATAACAGTCTCACTGAATACATCCAACAGCAACAATCAACTAACCAGAATGTCTCAGAAAATCACAGATCAGATCTCCTCCACTAGTCTACTGATCACGATCCCACCTAAAGCTGGGTGGCGTCAAGTCTGCCGAGCCACTGGAAAAATATGGATAATAAAAGAATGAGCTACGCCCAGTAGGAAAGACAGCTAGTAAAAAAACTCTCATGCAAGAGAAGGATAATAGCAATAGTATAAAAATACAGCATAACAATGTAGGGTGGAAAGACACTCTCAGTCCCAGACTCTGACCAACCACAGTCACCCCCAGTCACACCAGAGTAGCTCTCCTCTGTGCTCCCAGGCAGCATGCCAGCGGGACACGCCCATCTCTGCGCACGCATGGCGCCTAGGCAAAGAATGCCAGTGGGACACGCCCATCTCTGCACACGCATCACAACGCCTAGCACCCGACACCGCAGCGTCTCTCGTCAATCAATCTTCTGGAGACTATAGACAGAACCAGTCACATAGATCTCTAGCCAACGTGAGACACCCCTGCCACCCTCAGGCACGCAGGCCTACACACTTGGCTAGCCACGGCGAGTCACCCCTGCCACTGCCACTCTCAGGCACGCAGGCCTACACTCATGGACCAGAAGAGATCGACTCAGCCACCGTCCCATGAAGTCCTCTCCCAACAATTTCCATAGAAGCCACGCCCCTACAGTCATTGCCAAGCTCTAACTCCAAGATTCGGCAACATGTGTCCAGATACAACAAGGCGCATACCAGTCCACATGTATACTGTGGAAGCTAAGTCTGTACCGCACAGTTACCTACCACAACTACCCTAAAACATCATATAGGGCCTATAGTATTTCGGTCCAATATGCCAATCCATGAAATATGCCAACACTGAGTAAACTGACTCAATCCATGTCATTGTCATCCAAGCAACACAAACTGTACCAAAATTCTGACTATTCTGGTAGCACCCAAGTGTCACACTTCCTTCCAACTAATCCAGCTGCACTGAATTTATGGGTAATTTCCAACAGTCAATCTCAACTTGGCTACGTGATTTCTAAAAATCACCTTTTTCTCACTTCAGGAAATTTTTAAATTAAAAAAAATCAATTTCCGCCCTTTATCCATTTTTCGAAATTCGGAATAAATTTCCGAATAAAATTTAAATTCCACATATATCCTTTTTCCGAAAATTCGGATTAATTTCCGAATTTATTTTCCTCGGCGCCGTTCGTCCGCGTCGAATCCCGCTGAACCGGTTTTCGCTGCCGGTTCGGAACCCTCCCGCTGAACCGCGACACCGCCGAACCAAATACCCGAATTAAATTTTCCTCCACGCCGTTCGTCCGCGCCGAATCCCGCTGAACCGGTTTTCGCTGCCGGTTCGGAAACCTCGCGCTGAACCGTGACACCGCCGAACCAAATTTCTTAATAATCCGTTAATCGGTTGATGTTTAATTAATTAATTACTAATAAATATTATATAAACACCATTATTTACTTAAATAAATTCGTAATTAATCTAAATCCTTCTCCTTCCTCGGTCCGATGCCCGCGAACCCTAATCGACGCAATCGCCGACCAATCCAATCCTTCTGTCGATTTCCTGCGAACGCGAACAAGGAGAAACAAAATCCGATGTTCATACTATCCTAATGTTTCAATAATTAACTAAATTTTTCGGCTAAATGGGCAATTTTCCAGAAATCCAAAATTTGTAAAAAAATGTAGATTAGCATTCAACTAAGTCCGATTTTTCATCCACATGCTTGTGTTCATTAAGCAAAATATTTCATGCTTTTAATTTCTACTAAATAACTAATTTAATCTGAATTTCCTACCTTGCTCGCCGGCGACGGTGAAGCTCGCGCGCGATCAACCGCAGCTCCTCGCCGAACGAAACCGGTACCAAAATGTTCGCCTCTGTCCCGCGAATCTCCGGTTACCAAAAGCCCCTTGGAAGGCTGCCGGAAAGTACCGCCGTTCGCCGCGAACACCTCGCCTCTAGCCACCGTTCGAAACCCTAACAGCCGAACAGTTTAGGTTAAGTACCCGGCTTAAACCGGTAATAACCCGTTAAGACCCATTAAGCGCCGGTTGACCTTCCAAAACGCCGCTTAACACCCGATCAGCCGGTTAATCTCCACCACTGATCTCGCCCGTCCGATCCGCTTATCCGCGGCTTATCTAAACGCACGCGCAAACGCACCTCGGCGAACCGCCCCGTCTTCGCTGAACCGCTCCGGTCCGGTTCACGCGCGTAAAAAAAACCAATTCCGGTTTTAAAAAAAATCTCGGTGCTCCGAAAAATCCCCAGAAAATTTCAGAAATTCCAATAGCCTCCAATTGAGCTCCTGGCTCATCCTACTGTCGATCTGAAATCTTCCAAGCCACAATTGAATTATTGAAGATTAAACATATAATTTTTACCGGGTATAACAATTTTATTATAATAAAAGGAAATTTTGTTAGAATTAAGATGGCATATTGTGGTTGAACTCCATGAGAAGAAGATGTGATTAGTGTTAACAATGAAGATGAACAAAAGAGGAAGCTTAGTATTTCCCTACAAAAACTATTATTAACAATAACTACTCTTATTCAAGCTTTAGATAGAACGATTAGCATTTTGGTAGGAAAATCTAAGGCATTGCCTCAATCCAAAGACATAATAGAGAGGTTTCAAAGGATTCGTAATGCAAATTGGATTGAAAAGTTGTCTTTAATGGACTGAGATGCCTAGAGGATCAGTAAGTATTACCACTAGATAAAGTAGCAAAAAATTGGTGAGAGAACCAATAGAGTCTCTAATTTAATGGAATACTTACCATTGAGATTTATTAGAAAGATTTTATATAACATTAGAAGAATGATATATCCCTAAATATGTTAAGGACATAGTAAGAGAAGAGCTAAGCCATTTAACTCAATCTGCCATTACTATCATAGATTATGTGGTAAGATTCACTTATTTGGTATGTTGTGCATGTGACATTGTGCCAACAAAAGCTAACACTGCTACACGTTTAGGAGAGGACTATGATCTCTATTATAATTTTCTTATCCCCATCAAAATTTACTAATTTTTTATAGTTAGTTGAAATAGCTCATTATGTAGAGAAAGATCAAATGATTATGAAAGCACAACAAGATGCTAGAAAGAGAAAGGTGCAACCATTATAGTATAGAACCACAAGTGAATTTAGAACAAGGCATGTAATATGTGAACAATGGCATTTTAGGAAATGAATAAAGAAAAAATATATATATCACTTTTGACACCAAAGGATGGGACACATGACTTGAAAGTGTCCCAATGCCATCATAGTAGGTGTAAGCACACAAATAAAACTACCCTCCTTAGTAGGCATAGCTATGATAGAACCCAATGCTATGACACCCATATTTACTAGTAAAGAACAAAGAAAAAAATACTCCATTCCTACTCATGGTTCTTAACTTTGAGTGTTTTCTATCACTTTTCAAGGCACTTTATCTTCACTAGATATGATCATAGGTATTTTGAAATTTCAAGATTTACCAATGATCACTTTTTTATTATAAAGCATATCATACATTTATATATAATAATATGCTTGTAATGGTAATAGTAAACTAACATGCTTCAACACATCTCTTTATGACAAAATTACCTATTAGAGATTATTTTATAAAATATGGTTACACATAAGATAATATTCAAAGGATAGGTTATTAATAACACCAATGATTATTCTACATTTTATAGAATTTGATATATCTTAGGGAATGCATTAGCTCATAACTCATCATGTTTCAATTAATTATTAGGAAAAAAATTATTATATGGATTCTTGGAGAGCTGATAATAGTTTATTTTAAAGAAGAAAATCCCTTTATATCTATAGTGAAAGTTGAGAAATTGATCAGAAAAGGATGTGAGAGATTTTAGCATCAATTATAGAAGAGAGAAAGAAAGCCATTAGTGTTACAAGATGTATCGATATGCAAAAGAATATCTTCTTGTATTTTTTGGAAGAGCTATATGGAATTCTTATAGATAGAGAGATTGAATTTGTTATTAATCTTATTTTTGAAACAAATCTGATATCTATGCCAATATATTAAGTGGCTTCATTAGAACCCCAAGAAATAAAGATTCAACTACCTAAATTATTAAAAAAGAGATTTATTAAGACTAATGTTTCTCCATTAGGAGACCTTAATTATTTGTGATAAAAAAGATGATAATTTACATGTGTATTGACTATTAGGAGCTTAATGATATTTTTATCAAGATTAAATATCCAATGCCATATATTTATGATTTATTTGATCAACTATAAGGAGTTAAATAAGGTTATTATTCAGAATAAATATCTATTTTCATGCATTGATGATTTGTTTGATCAATTATAAATAGTAGTAATGTTTTTTAAGATTGATTTAAGATTAGGATATTCTTAATTGAAGATTCATAATGATGATATTTATAAAATTATATTTAAAATTTGATATGGATATTATGAATTTTTAGTATTATCATTTGAATTGACAAATACCCTGGTAGCATTTGTGGATCTTATGAATCAGGTATTCTAATAATATCCTGATAAAATTTTAAATTTATTATTGAAATTCTAATATAATCCTCAAATGAAGAAGAGCATATTTGATTTTTCTATTTGGCATTAGAGAAATTAAGAGAACAAAATCTACACAAATTCTCTAAATGTAATTTTTGGCTTAAGGATGTCTTTTAGGCCATAAATTAGTAGAGAAGGTATATCACTAAATTCACAAAAGATTTCAACAATAAAAAATTAGTACTTATAATGCAACAAAAATATACAATTTTCTTGGTTTGGCTAGATATTATTAAAAAATTGTAGAAAGATTTTCTCAAATAGTAGCACTTTTGATAAGATTAACTCAAAAGGTTACAAAGTTTGAATAAAATGATAAATGTTAAAAGAATTTTCAAATCCTTAAAGACAAATTGGTATCCATATCAATATTAGCATTAGTGAAAAAAATAACAAAGAATTCAAAGTTTATATTAATGCATCATTTTATGACTTAGGATGTGTTTATGCAAAATATAAGAGTTATTGCTTATGCTTAGAGTTAGTACCATAATATTTGGCTTAAGAATTTGGTTATGGGGGTCATTCACTAACATAAGAGCTTAAATTACATCTTTTCACAATAGCTTAACCTATAATAAAAAAGTTTGTTAGATTTGATCAAAGACCATGATGTGGAGATTCAATATCACCTCAAAGAAACTAGTGTATTAGTAGATGCATTCAATTGAAAGGTTAAATAAAATAACATAAAAAAATATGAAATGAATATTAAAATTGATCATATTATGTTACATGCTATATCAACTAGAAATATACCAAATTCTCATAACTATTAATACCTATGGACTAGTTAGAGAAAATAAAGGAAGAATATGGTAAGGATATTGAATTTTGAGATATTACCATTAAAATAGTTGTAATCTAAGCCTTTACATTTCACTTGGATGAAAACAAAGCTTTATGATTTGGAATTTGATATTAAATAATGATGATTTGAAGAAATTATTAATGAAGGAAGCCCATTGTTGAAAATTTATAGTACACCATAGAAGTAATAAGATGTATGGCATAGCTAAATTTGTTAGCAATTATTTAATATGTCAACAAGTAAAACATAAACTTCAACAACTAAGTAATTTACTATATGCTTTACTAAGTGTTAAATGAAATTATAGGAAATCTTAATGGATTTTATCATAAGATTACTAACATTATCACAAAGTCATGATGCAATAGGGGTTATAGTTGACAAACTAACCAAAATGACTAATTTCATACCAAAATAAAGGAAACTTTGGTTGTATAAGTACAACTTGGTGATCATATAAGTATAATGATGGCATGAATGTTAATAGTTAGAAGGTTTAATAAGTTAAAAAAAGACTTTTGGTATCATACACAATGATCACAACACATCGTACAATGTGGTAGAAAAAGAAATATAAATAGGCATAAAACTTGACTAATAATCATAACAAGTTGATCACACTAGTGTGTGTTAAAGTAGAGAATATAAAGTTAGTTTAGGTAATGTTGTGATCATATAGGTCCAAAAGCATAGATCTTACTAGTACAATAATAAGATAGCAAATTTTGTGAGTCTATCGAGTTGACTATGAGGAGAGCTAATGGATTATATAATACAATTGCACAATCAAATAAATATGATTAAGATAAAATAAGTAATATGCATATAATTTATTAGGTTATGATAGGTGAATGTCATACATAGTGTATCATATGTGTATGAATAAAAGGATCATACAATTATGATTAATGAGATTAATAACTAATAAATAAATATTTAGCTCATCATATAGTATAAAATAGCTATATTACCAATATGATACAGAGAAACTAAATATATTAGATTTTGTATTTGACTTACTTTTTATCCTAACTATTGCAATTGAGGTGCCCTAGATTTAAGGATTAGAAACCCCTTGGTTAAAAATGATTATATTAGGATCAATAGATATTATCATGGTCTAATCCTAGCTATAAATCTTAGAGAGAGGGATTAGGTTTGTGGTTATATATATATATATACACATATATTGTGCATGCTTGAAATAAGGTCTTATGATAAAGACATGCATGCTTGAAATAAGGTCTTATGATAAAGACATCCTTAAGTATAGCCTTGGATGAGCAGTAGAACGCTTGGTCTAAACCTTAAATGAAGATATTAAGTTTTAACAAGGGAAAATTTGCTTATTCTTATAATGGATAAACCCAGGCATGGCTTTGTTTATTTAGTTAAAACATTGAGTAACCTTAGAGTCTCTCCCACCATGAGTGATATAAGATGAAATGCTAAAATTTATTTTAATTCATAGATAATTGAGAAATACTTAGGTTCAAGTATTATATTAGTATAAGAGCACACCCAAAGGTCTTGTAGGTTTAAAATAAGAAATCTTAAGAATATTGGACAAGTAAAAACTTTCCTAGAAGCCAAAAACTTGTATAAATTTTTAGCATAAGAGATCTTAACCTAAAAAAGTTTTAAACAATACGCTCAATCACTCATATTAGTGGTGAAGTGATAAGATACACACATAAGTGAAGTTTGTAAAATACCAAATAAGAAATAACATGGTCACATGTACAAATAAAGAGTTGAACATGATAAATAAAAATTTCAAAATATGAAAAGTGGCTAAAGACTTTCCTGGTGATTTGATGCACTTTATTAATGTTAGATAATTGGTCAAGATCTACCCTTTTGATCCTCTTGCTCACATTCTTAAGGCTCCTTCGAAATCACACCATCAAATTTTCAGACATAACACGCTCGTATCATACAAACTTGGTGACACACTTAGTTACTTCACTGAAAAGTTTATCATTTATAATATGGTGAGTATCTCTATTTATAGAGACCTTAATAGTACAATCATAATTTGTTAACTTAGAAAAAATATAAAAGGATATTTAAAAATACTAAGAGATATATTTTTAAATTCTAAAGGACATTTTACAATTCCAAAGTCACCACATGTTACAAAATAAATACTTTAAATTTTACAAAAAAATGAAAAAATTGACTTAAAAAATCTATAAAATTAATTAAATTAAATAGTTCTTAAGCATATATGTGTGTTTCAGACAACAATAACTATGAATGGTGAGGGGTTGGTGGTGCACGATGTGATGACATGCTTTAAGAGACACAAGATGCTTCAAGTCCAGTTGTTCAGTCAAAGCAAATTGCATGGGTTGATGGTCGGCTAGCATGTTTTGGGTTAGGTGTAGGTTGAGTGGGTAGCAAGCATCAAAGCAGGCTGGTAGGTCAACAAGGTCACATGGGTCAGAGCAGATAAAGCAGGTTGTTGTGGTTGATGGGTTAATGCAGTCACACGGGTGTGAGGGTTAGTGTAGACAGTGACTAAATATGGTAGAAAGATATCAACTTTGTGGAGGTAGAATGAAATCTTTGATATTGCTTTAATATCTTTAGGTTTAGGAGGTGAAGCTCATCCTTAATAATCCAAGTGTTGTTGGAGATGGGATGGACTTGCTAACATACCAAAAATCTTTGTTGTGATTGATCTCGTTTAAAAATTATTTGATCATCTAAGATTTGCTTCACTTGATCTCTCAACTTACTAGATGAGGCTAAATGTCTTAGTGGGATTGGTTCACTCAAAAATGATGGTGAATGCTCAAAAGGCTCATTAGGTATTGGAAGTGGTTTCTTATAAGGTAAAGGATCCCAAATATTAAATATAGTACTTCTTCTATAATCTTTAGGTAAATCCAAAACATACACATTGATGCATAATTTTTTTTCATAATTTTAAATGATGCAACATTATGGGTATGTAATTTTTAGAGTATTCTTGATGGGAATCTCTTGAACCTAACATGGATCATCATATAATCACCCTCAATAAATTTTCAAGATTATCTATGAGCATTTACTAGTTATTTATATATTTTATTATTTAAATTAATTTGTTCAACATGTTTATGTAATGATGAAACATATGAAAAAAAGACTTTATTGACTTAGAAGTATAAAAATCATGATGTAAAGGAATCAAATCAATGGGACTCTGATGATGACTTTTAAAACAAATTTCAAAAGAATTCAAACTCATTATTTGATTAGTAAACTCAATGCATGATAATAAATAATCCTAGTTTGAGACATGTTTCCTTATTAGGCTACGAAGAAGATGGTTTAAATTTTATTTAACTACTTTTTATTTGTCTTTTTAGGGATAATATATTGATAAGATTATAACCCTTACTTGAATTGATGGATTCACTAGGATATGTAGTAAATATGATAATGAGACATTAGAAACTAATTCTATGATAGGTTGAATATCTCTTTAAAGTGAGAAGAGTGTGCCTAGCAAGTCACTAAGAAATGCATCTGTAAAGTCTTTTAACAAGGGTTAGATGATAAGTAGTATGGTTTGTATACTAGTATTGGTTTCCTTAATTGCCATAAGCCAGACAATCTAACCACTGACTATATCCCTCTCAATCTCGACTAGTGAAGTGATACTAAGTAATTTTACTTTTTCTTTATCTCTTTCTTTTGGAGTATTCAGTTTAGAAATTTTCTTTAAGGGTAGTGAAGGGTATAGCATGATCTTTTTTTCTTCATATATGAAGATACAAGTATTGTCTCTTCTATTTAAAGTAGTATTTCAATTATTTAACCAAATTCTTCTTAAGATAAGACTATCTACTTACATTGGAATAACATCACACTATAATTCTTAAGAATGTTAGCTAAACTTTAAAAGAATGTAATATCTTTATTGTATGAAAATTAAGGTTTTATCGATCCAAGATATGGTGTATAAGTGAGGATGGTCTATAAGAGTTAAACATATCCTTTTGATAGCATTTTGTGCTATGACATTGATACAATTATTGTTGGTATTTACTTTTAATGGTCTAAAAATGTTAGTCCATCACCAATCATTAAATGATCCTGGTGAAATCAAAGTGTATCTCACAATAGTTTAGGTGTTCAGTATAGTCAAGACTTTCACCTATTTCTTGTAGTTATTTTTTAACTTCCTTATCTAGTTGTATAAACCCTTCTTTCTCAACTTCAATACTTTCTTTTACCTCTTCTTCTATGTCTGTGTAGAGTTCTCTTAGGGCACTCAAATGCAACATGCCTTCTCTTGTGATAATGATAATAGTCCACTCTAGAACTATTGGATGGATTGTTTGAGGGTTAGATTCGATCTATAGGTGGAGGGGCACATGTTGCTTATGGAGTAGAAGTATTGGAATAATAAAAGTGGTGGTATGAGTTTAAGGGTGGAAAGTAGATAAAAAATCTTTTTCTTATAGGTAATTGATCCTCTAAAACAAAAGTTGATATAAGATGAAATGCTAAAACCTATTTTAACTCATAGATAATTAAGAAAGGCTTAAGTTTAAGTATTATATCTATATAAGAGACTATCCAAAAGTGTTATAGATTTAAAATAAAAAATCTTATGATTGTCAGTTAAGTAAGAATTTTTTTAAAAATCAAGAATTTATATTAATTTTTAATATAAAAGATCTGACCCTAAAAAAATAGTTTTAAATAATACACACCCAATCACTTGCATTAGTGGTGACGTGACAAGATATACACACAAGTAGAGTTTATAGAATACCAAACAAGAGTCATATAGTCACATACACAAACAAAAGAGACATGATATTTTTTAAATATAAAATAAAGTGACTAAGGACTTTCTTGGAGATTTGATGCTATTCATTGATGTTAGATAATAAGTCAAAATTTCTCTTTTTGAACCTCTTGCTCATCATCTCAAGGCACCTCCAGAATCATACAGTCAAATTTTCATGCACAACATGCTTATATCACACAAGCTTGGCAGTAACATTTTATTACTTCATTCAAAAACTCATTATTTATAATATCATAAGCATTCTTATTTATAGAAATCTAAAGGATATAATAGTAATTAGTTAACCTAAGAATACAAAAAGATATTTTAAAATATTATGGAATAAATTTATAGAATTTTAAAGGATACTTTAGAATGCTAAAAATCACTACAAATAACAAAATAAATACTTTGAATTCTATAAAAAAATTAAAAAAGTTGACTTAAAAACTACAAAATTAATTGAATTAAGCAGCTCTCAAACAAATACATATATTTTAAGCTGTAGTAATGACAAACTATGAGGGGGTGGGTAGTGCATGGGGTGAACCTTACAGGCAAAGAGGCACGTGATGCCAGAGTCTAGTTGTTGGGTCGGCTTGAGTCAGAGTGAATTGCATGGGTTGACGGGTCGACATGCATATTTTGGGATAGGTATGAGTTGAGAGAGCAAGCTAGGGTTGATGTGGGTTGGCATGTCAATGAGGTTGTGTAAGTTAGAGCAAATAAAGAGGGTCATTGCAAGTGATGGGTCAATGTGGGTCATGCGAGCGTGTGGATTAAAGTGGGTTGCAGCTGATGGTAGCAGAGGCAACAAATGATAACAAAAATAATTCAAACTCAATTTTAGCCTTTTTTAAGTAATTTTCAACTAAATTTTATACTAATAAATTGTGAGATGATTGAGTGTATGAATTGTACTCAATATAAAATTAAAAATATCTAAAAAGTTTTCAATTGAAGAATTGATGCAAAGAAAGTTGAAATGCACAATAAATAATGGTTGACTATAATAGATCCCCAAAATAGCAATGATAATGAGACTAATAAAAAATATAGGGGCCAACCCTGAAACGATTCCGAGTCTAAATAGGACTAGTATACCTCTAAGTGAAACCTCTGTATGATGTAATAGACACTACTGTGTCAATGAGTTAGCACCATTGATGGTGATTTGGGGAACTTTAAGAGTGGCTCAAGAGAGACATCAATTTTGCACAATACTGGACCAAATAATAAAGAAAACATTAATGGAACTCATATGAGCCTAGATTAGTGAGTAGTTATATTTTGGAAAGATGCCTAAGAGTTAAGCAAAGATATGACTAGAGTAAGGACCCAAGGATAACATGATATGTGAAATGATTCTATATAGGACTTTAATAAGGTTAATGGTAAATACTAATCAATTAAAAAACTTTTAGATTTATTAGATTATCTAAATTGCTAAATTATGATTTTGACCTTAAAACATTCAGATAGTAATGTGATTCCCAAGTGATAGATTATGAGATTTTAAGAAAACTTTAAAAATACTTAGATACTGAATAGTAGTGATTTGAATTTATAGCAAAATTATAAGTATGATAAACCTAATATAGGATAATCTATGATGTTGTAAACCCTAGGATTGGAAACCCCAATGTAATGATGGTACATTTTGGAAAACTATGTTGGTTTAAATACCTATAACACCTCTTAAAAAAGTGTGTTGGTAGTTTAGCTATGAAACTTCTTTAAAATGTGTGCCAATTTATTTGATTATGGCATTTCTTAGAAGAGGGTATTAATTATATGATGATAGACCTTAACTTGGGTTGTAAAGGCTTTGAGATAGGTGCATATTTTAGTGGATCATTAGACATCAAATTTGTTATAAAATGCACTAATCTAGCTTAGACTTGATATTTTAGTAGTTATTGCCTAAAATGTATGATCATGACATAGATTGATTTTTTTCTTATACAACTTATATAGTTTTGCTACAATACATTGAATTGCATTTGATTTTTATAGTGCAACTTGAGGGTTTCCTATTAGGTATTAGCTCACTCTCTTATTTTTACATGTAAGATGGGGAGGCAAGAGATTGTATGTCCCCTTAGTTTTACACGTAAGACAGGGAGGCGAGAGATTATATGAGGGCTTGTGATTGAGATGATTATTAATTCACTTAATATTTGTAGATAGTTTCATTTTCTTAGTTGTAAGATGTCGATCCTTTTGATTTATAATGTTCATATTATCATAGACTATTTGGGTAAACTTTGATTTGCATTTGATTTATTTGAGGAACTTTATTGTTGAACATTTTATTATCTTTCTAAGATATTTTTTTACGGATATGGATGATATATATTTTGGTTTATGCATGTAGATTTTTGGTATGTTACATATTATATTGGCACCTTATATTACCCTAGAAAGTTACCCTAGCTTAGGATGAACTATTTCCTAAGTCTTATAGATGATTATTTGGTAAGGGAGCATGGTTCATGATAGGCTATATAATGTGAGCCTAGAGATGAAATTGGGGGATAGCTACTCTTAGTTTGAGTATCAAGTCAAGGAATGAAAGGATGACTAGTCAAATACAATTATGGGTATAAGTATAATTAAAACTGATAGTTATAAAAAAAAATTTAAAAAAAGGTTTGATGTGACAATTATATTCTATAATAATATTTTGAAGTAATTAAATAATTCAACCTACTTACATGACTGTTACTCAACTTACATACATGTTAGCTTTGAATGCTTCATTAATTTAATGCTCGTCTTTTCCTCTCTTTCTTCTTTTAATTTCCAACACAATTTTCATACTTTCAATAACTATTCAATTTCTTATTCTCAAGCTTTAAATTTCAATCACCTGGTTTCGCACTTATTCTTTCAAATCAACATAGCTACATGGTTTCTTTAACAAAAGAACTTGTGAAAGATATGAAAATAGTTTCCAAAACATCCATAAATTTTGCTAAGATTTATTGTCTGAACTTCACATCGTATAATCCAATCCCTTTTATTGTACTATACAATTGCTAACAAATAATTAATTAGAATCTTGGTCACGCTGATCATAGTATAAGTAGTTTTCTAAAGTTTATCATATAATTCAATGATCTAATTAAAATATATAATCCTAAAGTTTTTTAACTAAATTATCTCTTAGACAGTCCAATTTCTGAGTGGGTTTTGATCGCACTATCTAATAACTCCATCGAACTTTATGAACTTCAAAGTTTTCTTAGGCAATTCCATCTCAAATAATCTAGTATACAAAACATATACCAATCATTTGTCTAATTAATATTCCTATGCTATATGATTTTCTCAAGAATTTGAAGTCTAAAGCTTCTCAAGAGATTATAGAATCAGATAATTATTATTGTATTATATATTTTATTGAGAATTCAATTAATACAAGTCTTTATACTCATTAAAAAATTTGGTGGCCCCATCATACCATCCAAGTAGGGTATTAATATAGTATGATTAACCTAATTGTTATAATATGTGAGCATGCTAAAAAAAAGAGTTAGGGATTTCAACCCCAAATCCATTACTCATCAACATAAGATTTCACAACATATTAAAGAAAACTCTTGAGTAGAATATTACATTATGCAATCCTTTTGGTCAAAAAGTGTTCCAAGTTCTTTTCTAAGTTTCTATTCCTTTTTAACCTTAAAAACCTTTGTCATAGATATAAGTTAAGCTAAAGCCACTTGAGGATTCCTTCTTTATCGATGGGTAAGGGAGAAGGAAATTAAGTTTAAGTTTTTATATTAATAAAAGATTTAATAAAATATTTATTATTATTTTTAAATTTATTAAAAATTTAAATGACTTTTAAAAATTTTAAACATCATACCTATAAATTCTTTAAGTCAAGACATTCTTAATAATATGCTCAAATCCTTGATCCTTCTACTAGCACCTTGGCATGCATTTCAACATAAAAAATTATATTAATTAGTGTGTTTTAGATTTACACAACCCATATCCAAAAATAAAATCATAATTAATGACACATCTAAAATATTAAAGCAGATTATTACAATCTCCTCATCTTATAAAAATTTTATCACAAAATTTAAAATTATTTAGGATACTAAAGAATTAGCTTCTTTAACTTCTCTTTTTTCCTATAGTTTAATTCTTTCACAACACTTTAATTATGATGACAACTTTGTTTATTAATCTATTGTGTAAGAATTTTGATTGGCTATTACGAACAAGATAGTTTGGTTGGATTTCAATTTATTATGTGTCATGTTGGATCACATGGAATAAATTAGAAATATATCACCTCAATGAAGATATATGAAAAACATCATATACTCAACCATCTATAGAGGCAAAACTACTCTTTATGCAATATATCCAACTCTTTCTAATATATGGAAAGGAAAAATATACTTAGGTCTATATTTACCAACTTTATCAAATCTAATTACTTCTCTTAGAGAGCTTACTCTAAGAAAAACATGATACGTTCTTCGAATTCAATATTCCTAAGCTTCTTATCAAAATATTTCTTTTAGTGGTCCTAAAAGTCTAAATTCCATCTTCAGTTATTTTGATTTTTTCTATAGCTTACTCAACAAAATCACATTCAATTAATAATTTTTGTTTTCCCTCAAGCTGACACAAAGGGGATTAATACTTTCTTTCATATAAAATTTTTTTAAGAGTCATTCCAATATTAGCTTGAAAGCTATTATTATATGTAAATTCTATAAAAAGAAAATAACTTTCTTAAGCTTAGGTCAATATTTACCTAGTTTATCAAATCTGATTACTTCTTTTAAAAAGGCATGTTACATTCTTAGAATTCTATATTCCTAAGCTTCTCATCAAAGTATTTCTTTTAGTGGTCCTAAATAGTCTAAATTTCATCACTAGTTGTTTTGATTTTTTATGTAACTTTCTTAACAAAATCACATTTAAATTAGTTGTTTTTTTCCTCAATCAAATACAAAAGGGCATAACACTTCCTCTCATATAAAGCTTCATAAAGAGCTACTCCAATATTAGCTTGAAAGCTATTATTATATATAAATTATATAAAAATAAATAACTTTCCTAATTATCCCAAAAATTTAACACTATGATCTCATTAAAGTTTCAAGACTCCATATTTTTTTCAATCTATCCATTAGTTTGAGGGTAAAAAGCTATGCTAAATCTCAATTGACTTTCAAAACAGTTATGCATATTTCTCCACAATTAGAAAGTAAATTTTAAGGCATGTATTAAAAATCATTTTTGGAATTTCATGCTAACTTACAATCTACTAAACATATATTTGAGCTAACATTTTAGCAAAAAAAGGTCATTTTAATAGCTAAAAAGTGTGCAAACATGGTCAATCAATGTACAACCACTATATAAAATCATGTCTTGAAGGAGTCCTAGATAATCTAACAATGAAATCCATAGCTACACATTCCCACATCTAATTAAAAATTGGTAAAGATAACAATAATCCATTGGGCTTTTGCTTCTTTCCCTTAAAATTCTAACAAAATAAACATTTCTAGACCCATTTTGCTACATTATTTTTCGTACTAGAAAACCAATAGTTATATCTTAATTCCTAATACATTTTATTATTTCTTAAATGCATTGAGTAATTCAAGTTGTGAGCTTTAGATGGTAACAATTGCCTAAGTTGCTGGTGAGTAGAAATACACAACCTACTCTAAAATCTCAGTACATTATATTCACCGTGTATGAAGCAAGATTCCCATCCATTAACATTTTGAATTAGTTTTTAATATTCCTCATCTTGAAGTTAATTTTTGTTGATAGAGCCATACTAATTAGGCCTTAAGAAGAGTTGGTAAAGCAAGACAACATTCTTATGCACAACTCTTTATCCATCAATTTCAAAAGAAATCTATTTTTGGTCAAGCTTTGCACATGGGAAATCACAATAACCTTTCTACTTAATGCATCAACAAGCATATTGGCTTTCCCTATATGATAATTTATATTCAGATCATAATTCTTATAGATTCTCTCTCTTTTCTCTCCCATATATTCAAGTCATGCAAGGTGGAAAGGTATTTCAAACATTGGTAATTAGTGAACATCTCACACTTCACCTCATATAGATAATGTCTACAAATTTTTAAAGAAAAAAACTATGGTAGCTAATTCTAGCTCATACACTATTTAATTTTCCTCATGAGATTTTAGTTTTCTAGAAGCATGAGCAATAGCTCTATCATTCTACATCAACAAACATCATAGCTTCTAAAGTGAAGTAGCACTAAAGATTTGGAATCCATCAAATCCTTCTATTGAAACTAAGATTAAAATTGTTTTCAATTTCTTCTAACATTAGGAAGTTATCTTCTCAATGGTGATCCTACTCAAGTTTCATAGCCATCTAAGTCAACCTTTTTAATGGGGATAATATCTAAGAAAATTCATGTATAAACTTTAGGTAATATCTTTTTAGACTATGAAAACATTAAATTTTTAATACTGATGTGGATATAAGGCAATCCATAATAATAAAGATTTTTTGAGGATCAATAAACATCCCTATTACATTAATCACATGTCTCAAAAACACCACTTGAGATAACCAAAATTTAAGAGAATTTTGTTTATAGTTAATTCTCTCTCAAAGTCTCCTTTGAGGTTTAGAATAAACAAGAATATCGTTAATATAGATAATCACAAATCAATTAAAAAATCCTTTGAAAAACTTATTTATCAAGTCCATAAATGTTATAAATGCATTATAAGGCTAAAATGTAGTATCATAAGTCTTTGAAAAAAATACAAATCTCTTTAATTGTTTAAACAAATCAACTCTTGGTAATGGGTATTTCTTTTAATAATTAATTTATTCAATTAATTATAATCCATACACTTCTACAGATCACCACCTTTCTTTTTAACAAAAAGGATGAGTGCTCTCCATGGAGACATGCAAAGGTAATTGAAACCCTTATGTAATATTCTTGATTCTACACTTTTACCTTTATCAATTTTATAGGGTCCATCTTATACAAAGCTTTGGATACCAACTCAATTCTTAATATCAAATGCATTTTGACTCAATTTGTTTATGAGGAGAAAGGACAAGTAATTCCTCTAGAAAAACATTTTTGTACTCACAAAGCACTAGTATATCATGAGACCTAGTTATGGACCAATAAGAATGATATATAAACAGAATCCTTCACTACATTTCCCCCAACAATTTGTGAGCCTTAAGCATTGAAATAAGTAGGATTCCTCTTTCTATGTTGAAGAAGACTATTTCCTTTCTATATAGAGCTAAATAATTTATTTTTTTTCTATGTATTCAATAACTATTTAGTTTTTAATTAGTCAATCCATGTCCAAAATAATATCAAATTCAAATAAGGGCAAAATTAACAACTCAATAAAAATTTCTTTTCTCCCTTTTTTATTTCTCTCCTAATAAGCATATCTATAAGAAATTCACTTACATTAAGCAATTTCACATATAAAAGGTTTATTCATTTAATTAAATTTGACAACCCATGCATCAAGCATAAGAGAACACATGAATGAATGCAAGGCTCTATTATTAAATAAAATAGTTGCTAACAACTATTGGAATAAAACATACTTATCATATTTGTTGAGTGTGGGACATCTTTCTAGGTGATGACCTATCCACCTTGACCTTCAAACTACTCTCAACCTACACTCATTGAGGTTATTACTGAGGCACTCCCTTTACCTTTATAAGAATTATTGTAAAACATGTGAGACAAAACGAACAATAGAGGAGGGATAAATTGTATTTTTAATTTATTTTTCTGATTCCAAAAATTAGAAGAAAAAATTTTTTAGCTTAAAATATTTTTCTTTTATCAATAAAATAAAATTACTCAATAATAAACTGAATATATATCGGTGCTCCAATGAGATACCAAAATCAAAGAAATTTAAGTTATTTAGAAAAAATTTGAGACTTTATAATTTTTTGCTTACAAAATCCCTACGCCCTTAATTCTTTAAACAAGAGTTGTACTACTAATGAATGAAATAGATATTAATAGAAAATGCATAAATGATTATGAATGAAAGTAGAGAAATAAAAACTAATGAAAATCTATAGTATAATTACATAGAAATTTGTTGCTCATAGTTTGAACTTCAATTAGACTTGTATGAAAATTTTTAAACTTGATTCAATAGTATTTATGTTTTATAAATGATCCCTATTTATAGTTGATATGAAAAATACCAAAAATAACTCCCTTAACGATCATAATCTACTTTTTGAAAAGATAGCCATTACAAGGAGAAGACGGTACAGTTATCATCCAATATGCAAACAGATGGAGCGATAGTCGTTGAATCAGCTTAAATGATACAAGGTCTGGATCTAATTATAACAAGATAACATTTGAAGCATTAGATTCAAAAATCAAATAGGCGATAACGATGATGAGGTTACTATTCATAAAAATGGAGAGACTCTCTACTGCTTGATCAAGCATTACAGATGAACGACTAAAGACAAAAGACTATTCACAAATGTGGGTGCGATTTGGATGATTTGATCATGAAAAATCACGATTAGTCAATCCAAAAATCTCAAATTTGACAAAGCTATTTTTAGTCCCACATTGCAAAACTATGCAACTATTTTGTACTTATAATACATTCACTACATATTATTATTAGCTTAATGGGTTTGGCTACCACCTGGTATTATTAGAAGGCCATGACCCAAGTTACCAGCACGTGCATATGAGGTTTAACCAGACCTAAATTACATAAATTAAATAACGAGTCTGCCTTGACTCGTTTTGCCTAAGACGATTCAGAAGTAATGCCTTAAACTAGTTCACCCAATGACCGCAATAGTAACATGACTTAACAAATACTCAGGCTTGACCTGTCTTAGTTTTGATCAGGTTCCTAGCCTACAAGTCCCCAAGGCCCATATTGCCTTTGGGCCACTCGACCCGAGCCCTTTAGGCTTAGTAGAGGGGGTGCTTAGGCATTTTTAATGGTTTTTAATAATTAAATTTTTAAATAAAAAATTTTAAAAATTCAAAAACTCAAATACCTTCAAATAAAATATAACTTAAACCAAATTCATATGCATGAAAGATGATAGCCTTATGTGCCATAATTGCAAAGAATTTAAAGGTTTAACATGCTAACCATAAATATTTAAAAATGAAGTTCTTTGTGGATTGTCCACTCCACAAAGATTGTTGTGCTTGGCTCCAAAGTCAATTGGTTAAGCCATTAAATTACATTCACTGTTTATACTATAATAATCTTTGCTTCAACAAATTCAAATCACAGGAACAATACTAAGCTTAATAAGATATTAGTAAACACTTAGCCTTGGTTTTGTGATCATCATCTCAAAGAGTATAATAATATTTTTTTAAAGGATTACAAAATTAATACTAGAAGAAAATATAACATAAATAAATAAATCAAAATATTCAATATTTTAGCATACCTTATTTAATAGTATATACTCCCTTTGAATTTTAGTTTATTATTCCCTTAAATTTTGGCACTAAGTTCTCTCCTTTTTTGTAATTATTCAAAAGAGTTAATTACACATAAGCTTAATCTAAGTCTATTAAATACTTTGGTAGTTAATGGCTTAATAAACATATTAGCTAATTGGGCAGATGATGACACAAATGACAACTGAATCACTTTCTTTTGCATTTGCTCTCTAATAAAATAATATCTTAATTCTATTTATTTTATTCTTAAGTATTTAATAGGATCTTTAGTTAAACAAATTGTAATTAAATTATCACAAAAGATTAAAATTTTTGTAAATTTTAAACCATAATATAAAAGTTGTTATTTAATCCATAAAACTTGAGCAACACAGCTGTCTACAGTAATATACTTGATCTCTATTGTTAACAATATCACACAATTTAATTTTCTACTAGTCTAAAAAATTTGTGAACTACTACTCAATTGGAACATATTAGAGATACTCTTTCTATCAATTTTACTACCAACAAAATCAACATCTGTAGGCTATTAAATTAAATCCACACTCACACTTAAGACTAAGATATTTAAAGATATATTTGACTACTTATAGATGTGATTCTTTAGAACTAACCAGAAATCTTACACAAATACCTACAGTAAACATAATATCTAGCCTGCTTTTAGTAAGGTATAAAAATGATCCAGTTATTCTTCTATATAATTATATGTCAATAGGTTTTCTAACATCATCCTTATCAATGATAATGCTTATACTAATAGGAGTCTTCCTACGTTTCATGTTCTCATAACCAACTTTTTTTTAGTAATTCTAATAAATACTTGGTTTGAGAAATAAATATTCTTTCATTTGTTTGTTTGACCTAAAGTCTTAAAAAGAAGATTAACTTTACCATCATATTTATTTTTTATTAAATTAGAAAATTTCATGCACATTTCTTTATTGAAGACTCCAAAAATTATATCATCTATATAAAATTGACAAATTAACTGACCTTTTAATAAATTTTGAATAAATAAAGTATTATCTATCTTGCATCTACAAGAACCATTTGATGTAAGAAAAATGTATAATATTTAATACCAAGCTCTTGGAGCTTTCTTTAAATCATAAAATACCTTCTTGAGTTTGTATACATGATCTATCTTTTTATGAATCTCAAATCCTAAGAGTTGTTTCACATACACTTCATCATTTATATATCTATTCAAAAATATACTCTCAACATCCATTTGATATAATTTAAATCCTTTGTAGTATGCATAAGCAAGTAAGATCTTAATTACTTAAAGATTAATTATAAGAGTGAATGTCTTATCCACATTTACTCTTACAGCTTAACAAAATGCTTTGGTTACTAATCTAGATTTATTCTTTATAACTTTATCATTTTCATCTAACTTATTTTTGAACACCTATTTTGTACCAATTATTGTTCTGTCATTTGTCTTGGGTATAAGATCTCAAACTTGATTTCTTTTAAATTATATTAATTCTTCATTCATTGTAATAATCTAAGACTCATCTTTAAAAGTATTTTCTATAACATTAAGGTCAATATTAGATATAAATATTATATGATTAAAAGAGGTTCTAGTCCTAACTTTTTTTTTACATCTCTTATGATCAACTCACTAAAATGATCCTTAAAATATCTTAATTACTTCTCAAGTTGATTTTCTTCTTTTATTGAATTATTACCTTCAACTATATCATTTAATCTTTTTTTCTCTAAGACTTAAATCTTCTAATTCATCAAGATGATCATCTTGATGATGACTACTAGGTTCTTTAATAAGAGATTTATCAAATTTTAAATGAATTATTTCTTTCACAACTAGTGATCTCTTATTATATACTCTAAATACTCCACTAGTAGATGAGTATCTTAAAAAAATTCCTTCATCAAACTTAACATCAAATTTATCTAAATCCCTCTTTACATTATTTAAAATAAAACATTTGCATCTAGATACATGAAAATGGGATATCATGGGCTTCTTATCATAAAATAATTCATAAGAAGAAATATCTAATAAAGATCTACTTGTTATTCTATTAAATACATAATAGCTAGTATTAACTATCTTTACCCAAAAATACTTGGGGACACTATACTCATTTAGGATACACCTTGCGACATCTCGCAAGGTTCTATTCTTTCTCTCAACTACATTATTTTGTTGAGGGGTTCTAGATGAAAAAATGTATGATTCACTCCATTTTTGCCACAAAAATCATCGAATAAGTCATGCTTAAATTCTTTTCTATTATTACTCCTAATGGAGACTAATTTAACTTCATGTTCTTTTCAATTATAGTAATCAATCTAATAAATTTTTCAAATACCTTTCTTTTATTTCTTACAATAAAACCTATGTAAACCTAGTATATTCATCTACAACTACCAACCTAAATTTGCTTCTACCAAGACTCTCTAAATGAATAGGGCCAAATAGATCTAAATGAATAAGTTCTAATAGTTTTCTAGTTGTAATTCTTTAAGTGGTTTAAAGCTCTTTTTTGTTTATTTTTCCTAATTAACATGGATCACAAAGTTTATTATTTGACCAACTAAGGTTTGACAAACCTTTAACTAGATTAAACTTTAAAAACTTTTGAAAAAAAAAATTTCTAAATGACAAAGTTTGCTATACCAAAATGTAGAATTATTATCATGTGTCGTAAGACATTCTAAATCACTATCTTTAATCATGTGCAAAAATAAAACATATGTATTATCTTTTTTTACTTTTAATAATAAGTGAAACATTATCTTTGATAATAATAAATTTGTTTTTATTGAATAAAATATTAAAATTTGAATCATATAATTAACTAATACTAAGAAGATTATATCTTAAGTCTTGAATAATAACTTTTTTCATAGAAGTGTGTGAGTTGCCCACATTTCTAATTCCAATAACTTTCTTCTTGGAGTTGTCATCAAAAGTAATTTCACCACCATCATAAGAGTTCAAGTAGATTAATAAAGATGCATCTCGAGTCATGTGTCTTGAGCATCCACTATCCAAGTACCATATACCTCCCCTGGTTCTTAAAGGAAGACATGCCTACAAAACAGATTAACTATTAGCTTTTTAGACACAAACCTTTTTGGGTTCATATCTTTTAATTCTATAATTTATTGAACTATCCTTTCTAATCCATACAAATTTAGATGACTTACTATCAACAATATTTTGAAATTTATAATAAGTAGAAATGTGTCCAAAGTTTATGCAATAATTACAAATGATATTTGGAGTAAAAGAATATGTAGTATTTTTAACATATCCGAATGAATTCTTACAACAATCATGTAAATTCTTTAAATTATTTATCTCTTTAATTAAACATATATTTTTGATAATAATAGAAGCTTTTTCATCTCTCTTAATCTTAATCTCATGTAAGTAATTAACATTCAGCTCATTCAAGTGTTCATGCAAACCTAAAAAGTTTTCATACTCTTCTTTTAATTTAAGGTATTTAAAAGCTAATTTTTTATACTTTGTACAAACACTAATATATTATTCTTCATAATCAACAATAGAAGAAGACAAAAAAAGAGAAACATACCTCATCTTTTGATGTTTTAATCGAGGTACTATCTTTTGCTATAAGAAAAATCAAACTCTCTTTCTAATCTTCATCATTGAAAGAACTATTTAAATCATTCTAAGATACCTTCATAATTGTTTTCTTCTTCTTTTGCTTTTGAAATTTTTCTACTTTCTCTTTATAGTTGAGATAATTTGGCCTTGTATGTCCAAGAAGTTTAAATTCATAATAAATTATTTATTAATGGAAGACTACCTTCTTCTTTTGTTTTTTAATATTCTTAAAGTATTTAGCTGTATTTCTTTTGTTATATAATTTAGATAAAATTTTTGAGATAAGAGCTACTTCACTTGAGATTAAAAACTTTGAGTCTATAGAGGAGTCAATAAATGTTATTATTTCTTTCTTCTTTTACATCTCTTTTTAAATCACAAGTTTTCACCCCTTCTTCTTGTGAACTTAATTTCATTTGTCAAAAGCTCACCTAATAACTCATCCAATGGCAAAGTCAAAACATTTTTTTACTGCTTTCAATGTTGTCACCAATGAGTCATATTATTGAGGAAGAACTTGTAAAATCTTTCTTACCTATTTACCAGAAAAAAATTCCTTACTATGATTAGACAAACCATTTATAATATATATAAATCTTATAAATATAACCTTAATACTTACATTCGAATTCATTCAAAATAATTTGTACTCATGAACGAGCATATTGATTTTACTCTCTTTAACTTGAGAAGTACCTTCATAGGTACTTCAAGTTCAAACCAAATCTCATGTGTTATTTTAAGTTCATAATCCAATTATATTCGAAAGCACCCAAACCATAACACAAAATATTCATAACACGAGAATTAAGTTGCACTCTATGTTTTTCTTTGAAGTTGAGTTCATATAAAGGTTTTCTCACTTTTTTCTATCAATAATCTTAGTTGGAATCTCAAACATATTTTCAACATCTCAAATTTTCAAATCAAAATATTATAAAAATAAGCACATAAAATTCTTTTAATAGAAATAAAACTCACTTTTAAACAAAAGTGGTTGATGTGATGAAACTCCCTCAGATAAAAATGCATTGTCCTTAACATAAGGTAGTGTCATGAGGATCTTATCTTAAAAAATTCTTTTTCCTGATAGAAAAAAATATTCTAATGCCACTTGTTATAAAATGTATGAAGGAAAATGAACAAAAGAGGAGGGGTTAATTATGTATTTAAAAAACTTTTCTTATTCCAAAAATTAGAAGAAAAAATTTTTCAAGCCTAAAATATTTTTCTTTAATCGAAAAACAAAATTGCTCAACAATAAATGAAATATACACAAGATTTTTTAGGTGATTCAACCAAAACTCGTGCCTACATCTACTGTCGATCCTTGATTAGACTTCTATTAACCACTCCCTTTTACCAAATCCTGTAGAAGTAAACCAAATACACACTAGTGGTCCAATGAGACACCAAAATTGAAGAAATTTAAGCTATTAAAAAAATTGAAACTATATAATTTCTCATTTACAAAATTTTTATACTTTTAATTCTTTAAATAAAAGTAATACTACTAATAAATGAAGTAGATGTTACCAAGAAATACATAAATGATTATGAATAGAAATAGAGAAAATAGAGACTGACGAAAATCCATAGCTCGCATAATTGCTTAGAAATTTGTTGCTCACAGTTTGAACTTCAATTAGACTTGTATGAAAATTTTTAAGCTTGATTCAATAGCTTTTATATTTGGTAAATAATCTCTATTTATAGTTGAAATAAAAAAAACGCCAAAAATGACTCCTTTAATGGCTAGAATCAGCTAGCCATTATAGTAAAAAAGAAGGTACAACTGTCGTCCGATTATGCGAACAGATGGAACAATAGCCGTCAGATCAGCTTAAATGATGGTAACGATGATAAGGTTACTTTCACAAAGGCAGAGAGACTCTCAACCATTCAATCAAGCATTACAGATGAATGATTGAAGACAAAAGACTGTTCATAAATGTGGGTGCAATCTGGATAATTCAATCGTGAAAACGGGTGATCGATCGGTGCAAAAATCTCAAGTTTGGAAAAACATATTTTTAGTCTCACATTACAAAACTGTGTATATGTTTTGTACTTATAATGCATCCACTGCATATTATTATCAGCCTAATGGGGTTGGTTACCTCATGATGTTCTCGAGAGGTCATGACCAATGTCGCTAGTTCGTGCATACGGGGTCCAACCAAACCAAAATTACATAAATTAAATAATGAGTTTGCCTTGACTCCTTTCGCCTAAGCCAGTTTAGAAGTAATCCCCTGAATTGGCTCACTCAATGATCGTAATAGTAACCTGAATTAACCAATACTCGGGCTTGACCCATCTCGATTTCGATCGAGTTCTTGGCCTGCGGATCCTTAAGGTCTATGTTGCCTTCGAGCCACTCAACTCGAGCTCTTCGGGCTTAGTGGTGGGGATTCCTATGCATTTTTTTATGTTTTTTTAATAATAAAAGGTTTATATAAAAAATTTGAATATTCAAAAACTCAAATATCTTAAAATAAATTACAACTTAAAACCAAATTTATATATGCATTAAAATGATAATTCTATATGTCATAATTATGAAGAATTTAAAGGTTTAACATGCTAACCATAAAGATGTGTAAATGAAGTTATTTGTAGATTAGCCACTACACAAAGATCAGTGCCCTTGGTTCCAAGGTCAATAGGTTGAGCCATTAATTTGCATTCACTATTTATGTTGTAATAGTCCTTTTTCCAACAAATTCAGATCACAAAAGTAACATTAAACTTAACAAAGTATTAGTAAACACTTAACCTTAGTTTTGTGATCATCATCTCAAAGGATACAGCAAGAATCTCCTCTTCTAGTATTATAGCTAACACTCATTGGGGAAGAAGCCATCTCTAATATTGTCTAAGAATAGGCTTTAAACAAATGCCTTAACTCTCTATAACTATAACATCTAAGATGACCTCCTTACATAGAACAATAAACCCCTCGATAAAATTTTCCACATTTCAAACACTGAGGTGCTTTTTTAATAGATTTCTTCTTGAATTTATTTTAACTCTTTGTTAACAAAGTTGCTTGCTTTTTTGTAGTTACTACCATACATGCTTCAAAGGTTTCTAATTCTTACTCTACTGACCTAGTTTGCTCTACAAAATTAATAGCCTTAAATGAGATCAATGGTCTCTAATAGATTCTTTTAGTCTTCAATAAAAAAAACAAAGCATTATTGATCCTCTGAAATCACTATTTGTGGGGCATAACAAGCTAGAAAAGAAAACTTTCTTTCATAATCCATCACTAAGTTGTCCCTTTACTTTAAAATTGTCAACCTTTCTCTCATCTTTTCTTTTTAGGATGGGGGAATAAACCATCACTCAAAATCCTTAATGAAATATTCTCATAAGAATTCTTTTGTGGGATGTCTCCTAAAATGTTTGTGGTGACAAGATTCCCACTACAATATGGCAACCCCATTGAATAGAAAAAGAGCAAGTGATGCTTTTCTATGTTTAGGATAATCAATTTTATATAATATTATATTTATTTGGCTTATTTAGTTCTTCGCCTTCAAGGTTCTAACCCTCCTTAAAATTAGGAAAGCTACATCCAATAAAACTATTAATTTATTAATATGAAAACTTCTTCTAAGACTTTCTTAGGGATTATGAAAAGAGGATTACATCCAAACTAGTGGACATTACCCTTTAGATCTCCTACTAGCCCCTCTCCTCTTTTGAGCACTTGTTTAAGATTCTACTTTTTCATATTCCCTTATTATTCTTCTCCTTAAAAAAAATGTGTTAATCACATTTTATTGCTCACAATTCATCTTTTCAATAATAAGAAAAGCAAACTACAAAATTATAGTCATGTGTGTGCTACATTAATGTCAACACTTAAAAGCTTATCTTAGTTTCTCAACATTGGGTTCTAATATGCCATATAATGTCACACCATAGTTCTAACAAAATCTATTAAAGTATTCAAAATTTTTAAATTATTAGATTAAAATAGAACATGTAGCAATCTAAGGGACAACAAAATTAAGAAAGGGTGATGATAAAATAACATAATCCATATAACATATCAGATAGAATAACCAAGTAATAAGTAACACACATATATCCAAAGCTATCATATAATGTAAAACATTTAAGTAACAATACTAACATGACCTCTATCTAAATAATACAAGTCCTCATATGTAAAATATCTCTCACAATGCTAAAAAAAATATAACAAAATCTCTCACTCAAGGTCTTAAGATGTCTTTTAAAAATCCCTAGCTCTAAGTGTCTATATCTTGGTTTATAAAGCAAGGGATGAGCATGATACATTTTAAGACAAACATTAGCTATAAGTATAAAGATAATATAAAAGATAGACATGTAACTAATACAAAAGGAGTAATAAATAGAACAATATATGATAATCTATAAAAGTTGTAAAAGTGTTGAATCGTTACATGAATATTCATACACATCATTAAACATATATGCATATAACATCATATAATACTACTATCATATAGTTTTCGTATCATATCTTTACTTTCTTTTATATTCAAAATTATTTTATCTTTCTTTATTTGTTGTTTATTTTTTTCTTGTTTCTTTCTTTAAGATCCATATTTCATTGTATAATTTCTATCCCCATTCTTTAAAATCTCATATCATAACATTATCTATGATAAAGTATTTGCCAATGGTACCTAACATCTTGTGCTCATGATGGTTGGACCCATGCCATGTTGTGGGCCCATATCTAAGTACTAATACAATAATGATGATTTTCTCATGTATAGAAAAGCTACTATCTACATGGTTAAGTATCTTTTGCTTACACTAACAAAGCCTCTATTATGTTGTGGCACTATATCTAAATATCATCGATAAGATAAGGACATAAAAAAATATTTAATATTCTTTTTTCTTTCTCATAATCTTCTATATCATTAAGCTTAAGCAACCTTTTCTTCTTTCTTTTTTTTTATTTCTTATGTTCTAATTTTTTTAATAATATATATACATATATTCATATATATATATATATATATATATATATATATAGTCTAATAATAATAATATGTAATCATGTAAATCAAAACATATGTAAATGATGTTCATATCATATTGCATTCTATCATAATATTTCAAGATAATTAAATAATCTAACATGCTTATATTATAATTATTTAATTTACTTGTTGGCTTTAGAATATTTCTTCAATGCCTAGTCTTTTTTATCTCCTATATTTAGTTTTTACATAATTTCATTGCAAACCATTAATAACTATTCAATTTCCTATTCTTAAGATTTAAAAGTTCATTCACTTGGTTTTACACCTTCTATTTTTTCACATTCTCTAAAATTATAATATTTTTACATCAAAAGAATTTGTAAAATATATCATAAATAGTTCTTAAAACATCTATAAATTCTATTGAGATTCACTATTCAAAGCTTCATAACATTTAGTCTAATCCTCACTATCACACTATATAATTGTTGCAAATAATTGATCAAATGTTGGGTCAAGCAGAACGATCATAGCTTAATTTGTTTTCTAAAGTTGATCATACCATATGATGGTCTAATCAAACTATACAATCCTCAAGTTTCTTAATTAAATGATCCCATATTCTATTAGTCTAATTTCTAAGCATGAGTTGAGCATAAATGATCCTGAAATTTTTGCTAAAAGATTCTATTTCAAGTAACTTGATATGCTAAACAAAGCTTGATAATATGGGTTAAAAAATATTCTCACACTATAATTTTCTCAAGAATTTGAAGTCCAAAGCTATTCAACTAATTATATAATCTAATAATTATTAATATACCATACAATATTCTCAAAAATTCGATTAATCCAAGTATTTATACTCATTGTATAGTCTATTAACCTTATAGTACTAGATCATTAAGCTAATTGTACAATATGAATGATCTAATAGTATAATATGCAAAGCACAGTCAAAGAATAGAGTTAGGGATTTGGACCACAAATCCATAGCTCATCTAAGATAAACTTCAATCCATTCAACATTAAACTTCACAAAATATTAAAAAAAAATCTTAAGTAGAAGCTTACTTTATACAATGCTTTAGACTAGAAGGTTATTAAAGTTCTTTTCTAAGTTTTTATTCCTCTATGGCTCCAAAATCCTTTGTCATAGCTATAGATTAAACTAAAGGCACTTGAGGATCCTCCTGTATCTCTCGTATATTCCTTTCTCTTCTCCCTTACTTTCGAACCTTCTCATTTTCTCTATGTCCTCCTCTTCAATTGACGAGTAAAGAAAGAAAGGGACTAGGTTTATATTTTTTATATTAATAAAATATTCACTAAAATATCCATCCTTTTTTCTTCTTTTAAAAACTCATAAAAATTTCAAGTAACTTCAAAAAATTACAAATAATATACCTATCAATTCTTTTGGTAAATATAATTTTTAAAATTTCATCATTTAAAGGGTGATTTGATAATTTTAATAGTTTGATGTTCCTTGACTTCAATAAAATATGAAAAGTCAATTCTTTTTTGGATATTTTTATATTTTTATAAAATTTGTGTTATTTTATTTCTCAATTTTGGATATGATTAATAAAATTTTAATAACATTTTGGTTATGACTAGTGGTCACAAAAATCATAGATAAAGCATTAACATTATGCAAGTAAACCCACATAATTGAACTTTTATGCCAATACCAAGCCTAGGAAAATTCCTTACAAGTTGATGACCTAACTTATATCAATTTATCTTATACCTCAATGTGCATCTCAAAGGTAATGACTTTAATAGTTTCATGTTTAGGTGACAACTTTTCAAAAGGGATTCAAAGATCACCAAGACCTTATAATAGTTAATTTAGTGTCCAATTTTAAGACAAATAGAGATATTAGCCTTCCTAACTTTTAAGATACATATTATAATAACCTGCATAATTAAACTTGAACTAAATCATTAATAAAAATTTATTAAATGGATTTATATATTTTAGATCAAAAAGTTTTAGAGTTCCTTAATAGGTGTATCAAAATGCATGCAAAGATTATAGTAGTTTGATTTAAAATTTGTGCATACAATTGTGAGGGTCTTAGTTGGAGGAATCTATAAATATGTGGTATATAATTTTTAGAGGTTATTCAAATTTTCTATGAATTTTTATAACCAAACAACGAAAAAGAAAGTGATACTCAAATAATCCTTTTTTTCAATAAAAGGGTAAGCCTTTCCTCTTTTATGCATTTTACCTAATAAGGGAACCACATGTGAAGGAAGCCAAAGGAGAGGTAAGCTCGAAGATTAGAGAAAAGAGGTGATTCAACTAGATCCATCTTGGATCCTTTTGGGTTATAAAGAACCAAGTGAGGAAGAGGAAGAGCATGAGGAAGGGTTTTTTATCTTGTCTTACAGAAATTACATATTAAGTTATGATCTTACGTGAGTGTCTCTTCATGAATCAAGTACTTCATGAATGGATTTTCTTGTGGATTTGGTGAAGTTATGATCAAGAGATAGTGCTGTTTTTCAGCTACAATGATTGTATAAGATGATTAACCCCATTGTTTAGTATGATATGTGCAACTTGAGAGTCATCGACATAGTATAAGTTGAAGTGACAGTTGGTCAACTAATGATCGTATAGTATAATAAACTGATTAAACAAGTATGATTGATTTAAGAAAAGCACAATAGAGACTATTTTCCTGATCCCTTGTCTGATAAGTGACCACTGAACTTCGAATAAATATGATGTGATGATTAGACAAGTATAATTGATTTAAAAAAGATATAATAGTGATCATCCATCTAATCCCTTTTTTGAACTAATGATTATTGAAAATCGTACAAGAATGATGTGGCAATTAGACCAATACAATGAATTAAGAAGGCTTAACAGAGATTGCTTGTCCAATCCCTTGTCCAAGCTATGTATACTAAGGATTATACTGCATGATTTGAAGATAAAAATATGTATTCTAATTATTTTTGTAAAATCTTTAAAGGTTGTTTAGATTAGCTTTTGTATGTACTTTTATTATAAAAAGTGGCAGTTTCATGAATTAAAGCAAAATACAAAGTGAGAAAACAATTACACAAATTTCCTTAAAATTAAAAATAAATTTTGAACTAGTATGGATGAAATATAATATGAATTATATAAGAAATAAAAAGAGAATATAAATAAAATACTATGAAAAAAACCCATCATAGCTATTATGTTAGCAAACTAATTAACTATGATGAAAGTGAGTTATTATGCTAAATTTCTCAAATATTATTATGGAATATATAATAATATGAACATTTACATGGATTGTATTATTTGTATATGTTATGTTTTCATAATAGTATTTATTATATATATATATATATATGAGGCCCTAAATTAGAACAAAGAAATGAAAAAAATAAAAAAGAAAAAAGATTATTATTACCTGGTGATCTGATATATCATGAGAAAGAAAGAAATATGAAATAAAATATTTTTTCGTGAACCTATTTAGTAGCTATCTGATATGAGATAGACATCACCTTACTACAATAAGCACTCAGTGATATGGCTACGACACAGCAGAGTCATCATCCTTATTAGCATAAGATATTTATAATAGAAGATGACGACTTCACAATAGAGGAGATAGGCATCACCCTTATTGTCATAAGCAACCAGAGATTGGACCACAACACATAAAGGCCTCATCCTTATTAAGATAGGATGTTAGCAAAATATGGTAATAACTCTATGATGTTAATGATAGTCATAAAAGAAAATCTAAGCCCAAGAAAAAAATAAAAAAGAGATGAGAAATAAAGAAAATAAAATGAGAGAAATATAATATGATAAAAAGTAAAGGATACAATATGATATAACTATTATATGATAATAATACTATATACATACATGAGAATGATACATACGAGCATTTATATAGTGATTTCTTATATGCACATTTTCTTATAGATTAGCATGCATTGATTATTCATTACTCCTTCATTATTATCGATTTTGTTTTTATATTTGTATATTATCTTTATGCTTGCAGCTAATAGTTTGTCTTCTTAACATATCATGCTCATTCTCTATTTATATTACAAACCAAGATACAGACACTCATATAGCTAAGATCCCTAGATGATAGCTTAAGATCCTAATGAGAGATAATGTTATATTTTACAAGTTTTATGAAAGATTTTCTATATGTGAGACTTTTGTTTTACTTGTTTAACATATGTACATGTATTCTCTTTCAACTTTTATATAATTTGGTAGCTTTGAAACTATGTTTGTTACTTTTATTCAGTTATCCTTCTAATATGATATAATTTGTGGTGTGATGCTTCTTTAACACCTTCACTCAATTCTTAGTTTGTGTCCTCTATGTTTAGCTACTTACTCTAGATTTTACTTGATAAATATGTATTTAGATGCATTTTATGAGTTTTTATTAGATTTAAGTTGGGCAAGAGTGTGACAAGATGATATCAAAGCCTAAGGTTAAGAGATTAGGATGGGCTTTTAAGTGAAGAAATTAGAATAACATGCACATAAATATGATTTGGTAATTATACTACCTTACTATTGAAATTTTAAATATGAATATGAAAAGAGATTAATGCGCTTTCATTTTAAAGGAGAAGAACCTCAATATGAATTAAAATTGCAAAATCTTAAACTAGTGCCAAGAAAAAGAGAGGAACTAATACAAGAGTAGAGAGGTAGAATCCACTACTTTGGATGCAAGCTTTGTCTCCTAATTCCCAAGAGAGCTTGAAAAGAGGTTTCCATGTTCACAAATTGATATTATAACTTTATAGGATTTAGCTTTTCTACTTTATTAGAGGGATACAACCCTTTGAGATAGAGAATAAAATTAGTCAAGTATGTAGAATATTTGATGGATTTGATTATCCTAAATGCAAAAAGATGCTGCTTGCACTTATTAGATTTGACTTCCCTTTTGTGTTGGGAATCTCAACACTACATTCGCTTTAGAAGTCAGCCAACAAAGGAAATTTTGTGTTAAGATTTTATAGAGAATTTTAAAAGGTGGTTTGTTTCTCTATCTCTAAGAGAATAAATAAGAGAGGAGCTAAATGTCTTGGAACAAATGGATATGTTAGTCACAGATTATGAAAAGAAAATTTTCTTCTTTACTATGTTCCTTATGTGGTGAGTATTGAGGATAAGAGATGCTTTATGTTTATTTAAGGATTAAAAGGATTTATCTGGCTAGCCTTGATAACATATAAGACCACCAATTTTGTTGAGCTTATAAAACAAGTTAGGTTAATGTAGTAGGAACTAGAAATATTTGAAGCCCATAAAGATGTAGTTACAAAAAAAAGAAGAAAGCATCCTTATCAATGAAAAGTTCAAACCCTTCAAGATCTTTCAAAAAGTTAGAGATTGTAAACAATTTGGTCGATTTTAGACAATTAGGAAGGACTCTGGTGCCAGTAATAGCAAGATGGATACAAAATCTAATGAGAGGACACGTTAATGTCCAAAATGTCACAAGTTACATCATGGAGTCAATTAAGCTATGAATGAATGTCAACCTATATGCTTCAGTTGTGGAGAGCTAAAGCATTTGGCTAAAGCATTTGGCTAAAGCTTGCCCTCATGCAACATTTGAGTTGGCTTCTTCCTTACTGAGTGTTGGTCGCACTACGAATAGAGGAGGTGCTAGTAGAGGTAAGGGGAGTGCTGTAATGATTGCCTTAGGGAGTATGGATTAAGGACAATCTATAAGCCATGGTAAACAACTCAGGGTATATGTTATCACCCAGCAAGAGACCTTTCATTATATAGATGTAATTGCAAGTATGCTTTTAGTTTAGTAGTTGTCAGTAGTTGTATTATTTGATAATAACATATCACATTCGTTTATACCATATCCTATACTTGATGCATTCATTATCAAATTAAATCAAATGAATAACTTATTATCTATGAAATTGCTAGATGGAAATGAGTTCTTTATGGAAACATTTATTCAGTGAGAGATAGCATTGAGTAGGAAGAAACTTCTTTTACTAAATTGCTTGTTTTGCCTTTGTATGAATTTAATATCATTATGGGTATGGATTAGTTATTTGAGCAATATGCAATTATTAATTTCATAAAGAAGAGAATTAAATTGATCGCTCTAAATGGAGAGGAAATAACCTTCTTTGGAAGAGGGAGAGATATCTCAATTATTTCTACAATTAAGGCTAAAAAATTGTTAGAGTGGTGAAGGATTCCTAATATCTATTGTGTTTGTTGACTAGAGGTTTGTTGAACCACAACATGTGTTAGTGATTTATGAGTACCAAGATGTCTTTTTTAAGAAACTATATGGCTTTTCTTTTGACAGAAAAATTGAGTTTAAAATTAAGTTGTGCTTAGAACTTAGCTAGTATCCAAAGCTCCATACAAAATAACACTTACAAATTTAGGATATAAATATATATATTTAAGAACTATTAGATAGATGTTTTATTCGTTCTAATGTGTTCCCTTATAAAGCATCAATCCTATTTGTTAAAAAGAAACATGATATTTTGTAAATGTGCATTTAATATTGAGAATTGTATATATTAATAGTTAAAAATAGATGCCAACTATCAAGAATTGATGAATTTTTCATTTGTTGTTCTTTTTTCTTCTTCACTTATATGTTTTATTTTTATTTTTTGATAAAATAATTTAAAATTTCAAATCTTCAAAATCTAAAGTTTAAGAGCATATTTCTTCATAAGCACAAAATTAAGTTTGTTGTCAAAAGATTCAAAAAGATGCACTTACCAACATGCAAAGGATTTCAAATCTCTAAGCACATGGACAAGTGTGAGATTGAAATTAAAAAGTCTTACACTACTTATAAGCAAGGGCATTCAAATTCCTTGGTGAAATGAAAAGATAAATTTTCATAAAATAGACTCACAAAGGCTTTCAAATCTCTTTAGACCAAATAAAGAGACCCTATTTCACAAGAATTGAAAAGCATGTATAAAAATTATTAAGCAAATTATATATCCATATTGTTATTATAAGATATAAATAAATGGGTTAAGAAGCCTAAGCCAATAAAAGAAGACATTTTTGCACAAGAGTACAAAACTTGAAGGAGTATGACAAAGACCAAGTCATCAAATCACAAATGATTTTGTGAACTCGAAATCAAATCATAGGGCATACAAACTTAAAGGAGAAGGTTTTATGAAGAAAGAGGATTTGGTGGCATGCATCCAAGCTACATGTGATAAGCACATTGCATGAGTGTCATTCAAACAAGGTCATAGGACCAATACAATAGTTTTGCCATCATATGACTATAATATCAAAAACGAATCAAATATTAACAATAACTTAAAACAATGTAAAAACCATGCCGACTCAATCCTTTTGCTTGATGTCATGAGATGCAACCCACAAAATTAATATTGATTGATGATATACATCTAAAATTCCAATGATTGAAAAATGTTAGATAATCATATCCAACTTTTTCCACCTTTCATGGGCAACACATCTAAGGAAATCAAAGCATGATAACAAACCCATTTGCTCTAATCTTATCTACAACTGAAAATGGAGGGGTAGATTTCCTACAAAAGGGAATGCTCAATGAATGAAGAGTGATCAAACATCACAACTTCCCCAGCCATTTTCTGATGCAACGGCCAAAAATCCATTCAACCACGTTAAGGGTTTATTTTCTTTGCTGAAAGTTTGGCAAAGAGTACCACACCAACTTTAGAAAGAGAAAACAACAAATTTAAAGCAAACAGGAAAACATAAGCTTTTATTTTTTTGACAAAGGCAACATTAGAGTACCTTTAAGTATTAAGGAGGAAGGCTCATCACACATTCCTCACAGACACATAGACAAACTCATTCTTTTATCCTCAAAAGGGTGATAATGTTTCAACTATACAATTTTCTTACATCTTTTTGTAGGGCTCAAAACTGAGGAAAAAGGGTGTAAAATCTTACATAGGCAACAAGTACTGGAACTCAAAGTCATAAGGTAAAATGTCCGCTATATCTGACACCCTCCCATTACCCTGCCCTCGAACACACTCAAAAATAGACTTACGCAAGGACCAAGATGAGGGCAATTGATTGCAAACCCACTCAAGCAAGGAGTCCAGGTCGACGGCAAAACTAGGCATGTTTAAGGCCAAGAGCTCTGGAATCATAATCCTTCTTGAACCGGTCACCACTAAGGAAGCCTGCAAGTATTCCAGCTTTGATTTCTCCAGTTCAACTGATACACCTTCAGATGTGTATATTTTTATCTGAACCAAAGTTTACTGCTAATTAATGGATTGTACCAGTTATTGAGTAATTGGAATTACATATCTAATGATAACAATCAACTCTACTGACAGCTGGAGAAGATCTATTTCCGCAACATAATGCAAAAGTGACATTAGGTTCTGCCTTCTTCAACCCATATTTACTCCTGATACTATCATGTTTACCATCCCCATCACCCTTCAAGTGAAATCACAAGGAAAGCAAAGGAACTTTAAATGCAGTCGTGTAAAAAGAGTGATAAAAGGAGAATTTATTTATTGACATACTCACTTCTGGTGTAGTTGATGACTGCCTCAGAATACAATGCTCAATTGCTGTGGCAGTTAACAGATGGCCACCTATGTTGAAGATAGCCTGTGTTACAAAGCTTTTCGGGTTTAAATTAGAACAATCAAAGTTAATTGTGGAAAAAATAATTTATTACCCTATTTCTCAATGCTGGAATATTTTCAGAATTCAAAGGCATCCCATGCTCTAGGAATCCCTAAAAATGTGTCCATACATTACACATTGAGAAATCAATTGCAGAAGGAAGTTTGAAGCATTTTACCAATAGATAAGAAAAAAAAGGAATTCTATAACCATACTGTACATGCATGACACAACTGTTGTGAATGTTGATCCAAAACGCCAACTGCTGATGGTGAGTTAGCAATTTTAGGTCCACTTCACACAAACTGTCTAATAGATTCCTACAAACAGCGGATCACATATAAAATTCAGTAATCTAAACTAGGACTTCAATATTTATTTATTTTTGAAGATATGTGAAAAGGAAACAAATCCAAGGACTTGGTAAAAACACCCAAGTTCTTGTAAACTTCAAAGAAGGAATCCAAATTGGTCATCAAATCATAGAACATGACTTGAAAATATACTAACAAAGAACTCCCTCACCTTAAATTGTGTAGCAGAGGAAGACAGTTAGACATGCCCTTCAGATCCAGGTGACTTGACGTGAACCTAACAAGGTTTTTGTAAGGGCCAATATCTCTTAACAAGGAATCCTCTATCTCGAAAATTCCATATGGATCCTTTTGCCCCGCATCTCTATTTATGCTTATACCAGAGTTTAAGTTTAAGCTGTCAAACATTCTAAAGCTTCTAGTCCTTGAAAACGTGTTGCTGGATCTTGAAATAAGGCTAGATTTTTCAAGCTCAGACATGCGTGATGTTCTCATCAACCTCAGAAAAATGCAAATAAAGCACTTCAAAATTTTCTCCGATAACTTGTTAGGTTGCAAATTCTGACCATCTTTCTCGGTTGGGCTTGCACTCAGAACAGGTTCATGTAGCAGTTTGTGGAAAACTTCCATGTTAGAATCTGATTGCTGATGAAAAAAATGTAGAAGTTATTGCACAAGTAAATAAAAAAAAAAAAGAAATAGATCATAAAGGCAGTCTGTCTCTACGATGTGCTTGCTAAAACGCTCATAACAAATTCAGGTCTAGCTAGCACAAGCACTATAAACCCAAGCTTTCACAAATACTACAAACATTTCATTCATAAGCAATAAGCTTGTTAGCTAAGAAATTCAATTAGTACCTGACACTAATTCTAACCCAAGAGAAAGAAACAAACCCAAATTTTTTTAATAACTCTTTAGATTGGTAAATAAACATTTACTCTCAAATGCCATAAAAAAGGAACTTTAGGAAAACAAAGCAATTCTATGGCCTCAAAGAAATTTACACAATAAATTATTTATAACTCTACTAGATTTTACTTACAGTAGGATTTGGATGCCTTGGGGGAATCTTAGTTGTGGGATGTAGGTCAATTATTCCGCTTCTGGAAATTTTCTCCTGATCGACTTCCCTTTTGTTCTTCTCAATCCTGCTTACAGAATCTAATGAGTTCCCAATGCTAGCAAAACTACTTTTAGAGTAGTCCCCTTTTATGGCTTGATTTATGAAGAACATTGGTTTGGTTCCCAATGCCAACTTCTCCTCAAACTCTCTGCTCTTTGCTATTCCTGTGGAGAAACCAATTTCTGTTTGGAAGAGGAAATCAAGCATGTTAAATTATGTTTGTAGAGATTAAACTAATGTTGACCTTGGACCCTTGATTCCTGTACGATGTTTATACTCTGCTGAACATTGCTTATTTTTTCTTCTAACCTAGCTATCTCATCTTCAACTATTATAAGTTCAGCTAGGAGCTCTTTTACCTGCAGAAATCATGTAAGAGTGTCTTCATTTTTTTGTGGATAGAAAAAAATTTAAAAGTTTGGAAATAAATAACTCTTTGAGAATTGCTTCTGAATTAGTAATTAAAACTAAAGAGTTAAATTTTATTTCCTTGTGATGATATAAGTTTCTATTTGAGGGGCTCAATTTTTCATTCTAGTCATTGACAACAGCATATATAATTCATAATTTCATTCTCATTAAAATATGATACTAAAGATGCTACAACATATGACAACTTCCACATGAAATTTCAATCAAATGCATAACAATAATTTGCAAAACTAGTATGGGTTGTAACAACAATATGTTTTGCCATGATGGAAGTCAAAGAAGGGAACGATAAAAGGGTAGAAAACGGCAGTACTATCACTGCTTAATATTCTGTAGTAAATGTTTGTCAAATGGAAACAGCTAACCTTTTTTGGAAGAAAATTTGGGATATTAACGACTGAAGGAATTCCTTTAGGAATTAATGCACGTTCCAAGATTTCATGAACTTTTTCCTCATTGCAGAGCATTTTCTGAAGCTTTGCCACCTGCCAATACAAGGTTCACCGAAAAGCTGGATAGAATAAGTTTTTTTTCTCTCAAGAACTTCTTACACATGCAGATATTACATTGTTGATCATGATTCCTAAGTTTACCTCCATAAAGCGCACAACAAAACATAAATAGTGATAATAAAAATATTGAGGTGCATAATCTACACTATGTTGTTATTATCCAGCTGCAAAAGCATTATGCCATCTACACATGTGACAATTTAAAGAGCTTCATAAGATGTAGTAAGAAGCCACTGCAGCTCAAGTGGCACATTGCTAAAAATACCAATGGATCCACCATTAGAAAGCTAGCTGTAAAAGCCGAAAGCATCCATCTTATCTTTATTATATTTTTGAGATGGAGACCATCATCCCCCAACTCACCTTATCAACCTAAAAAGCTATATGGGTAAAGCACTAAGAAGTAGTGATGTAAGAGAGATGAATAAAACTAATTCTTCTATCTATAAAATAAGGATGACAACAACTTCTGCTTTTTTAGCTCTTTTTCTTTTAAAACTAGTAATTTTCATCTCTTCTTTCCTGTAAACCTTAATACTACAACTTGTATTTTTTTCCTAATAGAAACTATGCAAAGAACTTAATTGTATATTTTTATATTCATAATAGATCTCATTATATCACTGCCTCTGGTTTTTCCATACATTGAAATAGAGTGATTAGCCTACATATGTTGTTACATTTTTGGTATTAATCAATAGCAAGATCTTTTATCTAATAGCTCTACATTGCACTACAGATAATAATAACTCATATAACACATTATACTAAGCAAAACCCAAACTTTAAAAATAAGCCATGGTTAGTTTATAAAACTCTAACTGTTGTACCCCCCAAAGCCTCTCCTGCGATGCCAGTTTAGGTTGGCCACTTCTGTAACCACCATAATCTTGCACTCCAGCTTCTATGGCTATTGTGCTAACCAAATTCTGCATCCATTGTCATCTCACCAAATTATTATTGTTATGATCATCCATATTGTGCCCTCCAATTTTGTCCACCATCTCTCTTATTGTCCAATAAAGGTGTCCCACAATGCATTGCCTTATAAAGCTGCCCTACCACTTCTAAGGTAAACATAACCACTGAAAAGAGAAGGAAAGGTGCAGAACTTTCCTTCTTACCATTTTTTTCTTACTTTTTATTAGTATCTCGCTGCTTCATTGCTTTTTTTTTTTTTTTTTGGTTACATATATAATATCAGAGATCTTGTTTTGTATTAGATAATCATGTCTTTTTATGAGCTAAGTTCGTACAAGTTATACTGACTAGGATATTAAAAAGATAAGATACATAAAGGAACCATTTTTCCAAAAAAAAAAAAAAAAGAGTTTATAGAACTAAAAAAAAGACGCAAAAGAAAATAAGTATAATTTACCAACAAAAAAAAGATAAAAGGAATGATTTATTAAGACATCATACAAACGGGAGAAGAAAATGAGTAGTTTGGGTTATATGTGTAATATAAAATAGTGTAATACTTCAATTCAAATGGAATATTCTTTTTCAATTTTAAGCTATAACTTGGCTAAAAGGAATATTACTTTTTTTAACTATGATTTAACTAAGCCGAATGTTACTTATTATAATACATAAAAAGGGGTATGCTTGTAGATGACGTGCGTGTAATATAGAGTTTTTAAAATTGTATACAAGTAAAAACCTCAATCCGATATTCAGGTAAAGAGAACAAAGAAAAACTATAGAAACCTCTTGATCGAGTTCTTGCTTTCTCTGCTGCACGCTTGCTGGCTTCATTTTCTGTCGTTCAAAGGATTACACAAGAACAAGTTACAAAAAATTGCTTTCATAATTCAAGAAGCGCATCATGTTCTCTCGATCACTTGTATTTCAACTTCAATACAAAAGAAACAGTTATAATTTCGAATTCTTCGAAGAGGTGAAAGGCTTCCAAGCGTCTAAAAACACATATCGTATATGCAACAATTCTAATCCGCACAGACAAACCACGAATGCTGAAACCCAGGATGACTGCTCCTATTTGCTGTAAGAAGGAAGAACGAATGAAGAACTTGGATTGGCGAATGTATACTCACAGCATCCAGGCCGGGGCTGAGAGACAGGGGGCGGGACGAATTGTTAGACAATCATGCCATAAGAAAGATGATGACGAGGGGAGTTGGAATGGGGGGAGGCTTAATTTGACGCGAAGGAAAGGAAGGTGAGGGGGAGCCATCGGAGAGGAAAATGGCTTTCAGGAAGGCGGGATCTCGGGTAACCGCCAGGAGACGAGGTGCGGGAGGAAGTTGGTGTGTCACAACAAGCTTTGTTTGCTTCGAATCCCAGGCTTAACCTTTATGAGAAGTTCGGCTTTAGCTTTTGGACTTCAGCCCGTTTCCGACGGCCTTTAAGCTTCTTTGAGGGAGACTCGCTTCCTATGGTATTTTAATAAAAATTATTATACTTGTGTATTCATAAACAATAATTCAGTTATTCATCGTGTTCCTTGTCAAGTTAAGTCAAAAGAATATGAAGAAGCACTTATAAGAATTCGAGGCTTATGGATTTTCTCCATTCCTATCTATGCACAATCTAAAAGTACTATAAGGAATCCTTTCTTATTGTTACATAACTCAAACTTCAAAAATAACTAAACAATCACTCTTCAATTTGATTGATCTCAAGTTTCATTCTAATGTTTATTGGTCTTCTAATCATTTTGCATTTCAAATGGTCATCAATCTATGCATGTTTGCTTCTATTAGAGTACGAACATTTCGGTTGATATTCGATATGCTAAGCTTGCTTTTTATTAGATGGTTATTATTAAATTAAATTCTTAAGTATAGAAGTAAAAACTATCCAATTAAATATTAACCTCTTAAAAATGAATCTATAATTGGTCTTTATGTTTTCTTGTAAATCTTGTTTAAAACTTTCATTCATTTAATCTCTAATTGTCATACATTTTAATCATTTTAATTTGAATACTTTTTTATGTTAAGAGAGTGCTAATCACTAATATAAGAATTTTTTTTTATAATAGCTCAAACTCAATGTATAATTCCTTGAGCAAATTTAGTTAATGATGATTCACAATTACCAATATATCAGTTGAATGATATTTTGAATCTCGTTACTCAAAATTTCAACATTGTGTTCCTTGTTATTGTGAAGTTTGATTCCATGAAGTTTGGAAAAAAATTCATCATTAGCTTCTAAGATGAATATATGAGAAAGTTGTTATAATATCTCATATAAAATATTAAGTAATTCTGAACATCTATAAAATAAAAGAGTTATAAAAGAAAATATATTTTTATGTATTAATTTTGATAGATAGAAAATTTATAAAGAAAAAAGGGGATAGAAAGTCTATGTGACCTACACTAATTCTATAATCTAACATCAAGATGTAAAGATTTCATGCATACCATTATTGTGATTTTCATATTTAAAATATTTTTTTATGATAAATTTTCACCTTTGTTTTATTATTAATGATCACTTCATAATATCAACTTTAATTAATTTAACATTTTCGTCATCATTTGAGATAAAATAACATGTAACTAGGTGTGAACTTCCATTTCAACAAATCAAATTGATCAAACTAAAAGTACATGAATATAACATCTTCAAATCTCTAAGTCAAGTATGACTTGAGTTGTCTCGTAAAATATAACAAATCGTTAAAAATAAAGCATTCTACAATATCAAAATAAATATAAAATTGAAGATAGCTCATCGAAATGAGTCAAATGATGTTTATTTTGGCTCAATCGAAGTTAGTTTCAAATTATGTTATAAAGTTAAAAGAGATAAACATGAATTTATAATGTAATTATTTAATTTTTAAGTAGCTAAAATCTTGAGGGGATTTTGTGTTTGGACCTTCTTGAATCCCTTTCCTTGCATGATTCCCCACTGGTCAAATCTATGAATTCCATCTCATCAATGACAAAGAGTGGTTTATCAACGAATTCTAATGAGATCCTCGCATAACGAGAGAAAGAGGCCATGACAAAGCCCGATGGTAGTTGTAGTGAGGGTTCCTTCCATGAGTCCCTCAAATCAAAATTCAATTTTGCTTTGTTCTCCCCAATTTTTTGAAGGATTGTTAAGATTAAGTCTTAACTAAGATTTTCCTTGATATTAGTTTGATTAGAAGGGAATTTTGTTGGAGTTTGCAAAAATTAAGGTTGTGGGAAAGGGCAAAATAAAAGGAGAGATGAAAGAGGGTAATTTTATAATTCTACACCTATAATTTAAAATTTTTAAATTTGCATAAAAATCTATAAATTTATTAAAGAAATTGTAATTGAAAAACAAGAGAAATTGAATAGTTACAAGTCTACCTTGAATAATGAGAAAAATCATACTGTGGGTGAATTCAACATAATTATACGTGTATGTATGATGTATTATTTTATGCTAGTTGATAAGACCAATATAATAAAACTTATACAATAACTATGATATATGTTATATAGTTTTAATGAAAAACTCATAGAAATGTGAAGGGATTAAGATATTATTACACACAAATTTGTAATTACTATGTATATAAAATTTATTGTTTATTATGAGTTTCTATGTTTTCATTTGAAATGTTAGCTACAATTAACAATATATGATATCATATTTATTTAAATTATTTCTTTCAAGTTTCTAGTGAAATATGGATTTGGTGTATACATTAGTTAAGTGATTGTAGTTACTACATCCATCAATTGAACTAGGCTTAATAAATGATAGAATTAACTAAAGTGATTATATTATTCTTTACAACTAATGGCCATTGAGTCACATGATTATATTTACCTTTGAGACGGGGCTAGTAGCCAATGAGTTATAGAATTGATATTTGTCATAGTATAAGTAGCTAGTGACTAATGGGTCACATGATTAAGATTTATTGTTGTGATTGAGACTAGTGTTAGTGAACCATATGATTGATTTTCATCATAAAGAATTTATTCAATTAAAATATTGAAAGAAAAAGAACATAAGTGTACATAATAATATGAGATAAACAAATAACATATGAGATTTTTATTATAACTAAATAAACTAAAAAGATGATATTAATTATCTCAAAAGCATGAGAATAATAACATGATCATCATGAGGTTTACTTAGTTAATTGAAAACTAATATCGCTAAATAATATCACATTAAATAAAAGAAAAAAATAATTCAGATTTGCATGTGCATGTTATTATTTACATTTTAGGGTAGTTTTCTTACAACGTTTTATACTTACTGAGTTGTACATTACTTGTTACTTCACTTGTTATATATTGCTTTATAATATGATGGCCCTATTTACAATAGTTAAATTTATATTTATATGTATATATTTTAGTATTTTATTTCACTTACTAAGCCTATGATTGTTAGCTTGATCTATTTTTGATATTGATATTTCAAGTATATTGGAACCACGGCATCAAGAAGAATATTAGTAAACTAATAAATAAAATACAAATATAAAACTTTTTGAAATAAATGGTTCTATAACTCATATTAAAATACTGTATAATATTTGTGTTATAAATTTTAATATAACTACGAAATTAATATTATGATATACTATAGATGCAAACATAAGTTTTGGTAATGATTTTTAACTATTTTTATAGATAGTTGTAGATATAAACTACACGGATATTAATTTGTTACATATATATGTAAATTATTACTATAGTATAATGAAAAATGGAAAAAATTTAGGAAAAGTTATGTCCTTTTGAAATTTAAAAATTTGTGAAAATCAAATATTTAAGATAATGGAGTTTATTAATTAGGAAAAATAGAGTTGTGATTAAAAGGGTTATCATAATTAGCTATAACACAAAAAATAAAGTTAGAATCCTCTCTGAGAATTTGTTATAAAGGTGCAGTCCAAATTTAATTCGAGTTTTAAATTTAGCGATTTGAACTTAAGATTAATAATTAGTCAAATACCTTAATGGATGCACTCAAATTGGCAAAATTTCTTATATGTTTGGTGAAAATATAGAGTTAATATGTAAATCATATTAGAAACATTATTTCTATGGTGCGATCTAAATTTTTATTTTGCTTGGATATGAATTTATTTAATGAATTCATAGGTTTTGTGAGTTGAAAGAATCATGTTAGTTTATAAATTGATGTCATATCATATATATATGATTCTATACATGTTTCGTAAATAATATAGTTTATATGTTATGCTAAAAATCCTATATCATTTAGATAATATTGAATGTTGTTTTCTAATAAAAAATCATTTTTATGTTATGCACATAATCGTTAAGAGTTCATGAGCCTAGCCATTGAAGCAACTCTTGTTTTGCTCATGACCCCCTCTTACATGAGATTACCTTGAACAAATATCTCTTGAATATTGTTAGTTTTAAATTTTATATATTATTCTTGTGTATTTCTTATTTCATAATATGTGCAGGTTATTCTCACCCATTTCTCATTAATGTGATTTGTCATTCATTTAACATCAAAATTGATATCAAAGTTCTTATTGCATGCATCAATAATGCCCTCAAGCCAAATCAATCTTTTCCTTTGTTATTTAGTTGTTAGTAGTTTAATATCTAAAAAAATATTTTCTAATAAACAAGGTGTTTTAACAAAAAAAGGTTTTATAATAAAAAGGGTTTTCTAATAAAAAAAGGTTTTCTAATTTTAAAAAAGGTTTTCAACATGCAAATAATCATTTAAATTTTGCATTTTATTTCTAAACTTTAATATATGTATATAAGATCTAATAAGAACTACAACATGATAATTTACAACTTGACCAAATACAAATGACTATTCAAATCCTCCTAACAAGAATGAAAAAAGAGGAAGCAAAATTAAAATAATTTGAAAATAAGATCATCTAACTTGAACAATTCTTTAATGAGCCAACCTTATTTGAACTAGACATTATCTATACACCCAATCATGCCCCCTCATAAGATCAATAATCCTTTCTTGAGACAACCACCTCACAACAATAATGACAACTTATGAAATTCATTAAATGTGACACACCTACCTTTGAAGGCAACCTAAACCCTAAGACTAGCTAGAGAGGAAAGTAGTCAATGGTCATTATTTTTAGTGGTTTAGACTTAGTGAATAATAAAAGAATGTGTAGAGAGTACTTTTTGTACATAACACCCACACTTCAGAAGAGATCTATAGGATTTCTAGTGAGTTTGAATGCCTACAAAAACTTTATCCTACCAAGAGATTTGAATCAATACTTAAGTTGACTTATTGAACAAATGACTTAGGACTCTCCACTAGTAACCCATCAAAACTCTCTTCCTCAAGCCCTCCTCTTAAATCCATTACAAAACCTAGTCAACCAATTAATCAACCTCCCACAATAACATGTCTTTGTTGAGAAGGGAGAGGTCATGTGGAAGTCCAATGTCCTATATTATAAGTAAAATATCTAGGAGGAGAAGATGAGGAACCTCACCTAATGGGAGAAATTGAGGCAAAAAACTATGTTCCTAACTCAAATCTAGCCAACAAATACTTCGTGAAGAAGGAAAAAATGACATTGAGAAAAAAGAACTTATCACAATTGTAAGATGCATTTACACCCAATCTAGAGTTAGTAAAGATTGGAGATGTATCATGATTTTTCATACAATTGTCAAATTAGGGGAAAATGTTTGTAAGGTTATAATATATATTATAATAACATTAAGGTTATTTTCATTGATATTGTGACATGCATCAAACTTGTCAAAACTCACCACTCAAATGTGTACATTATTTCTTGGATTAATAAATCCTCCATTCTTATTAAAAAGCAATACATTGTACCACTTAAAATCAATCATTATTTGTAAGAAAATCTGACTAATATGAGTATATTAAATTATGGATGCTATGATGTATGATTATCTAATTCTTTCAATATTATAGATCCATGTTTCTTTTTATTTAATATTTTTATTATTCAAATTTATCTGAATAACTCATTATTTGTTCTACTTATATTATTGATCATGTCATTGATACATAGAAAAAGATAAACCAAGATAATATTGGTGATGAATACACTAAAACATATCGGATGATATATTTATTTAGTTTTATGATGTATGTAATATTTGATTGTACTTCTTGTACAAATTAGTCTTATAAGTAGTGTTATTACACTTTCAATGGGTTAGTAAGTAAAGTACCTATTTAAAAACAAAAAGATGAAAATGGGGAAAACCTTAATGTACAATCATCATTCCACATATAGGGTTTGAATGTGTCCTCATTTTTCACTTTTGCTCTCTAATTAGGTTGATGATAATGGCGAGGTGTGACAAGTATACACTTCAGACTCATACTTTTCTTCACCATCTTTTCTTGCTTATTAAAAATGTTTATTATTTATAGAGATTAATTAACCACCGTTCATCTATAGCATTAAAGACTTTCTAACATTTTAATGATGACCCTTAGTTTTTCTCATTAGTAACTTCAATAAATACTCGTCTTTCTCAAAACATAATTTAAAATGTTTATCTTTCCAATACCACTTCTTCAATTTTTCATTCTTCTTAAATTAAGTTTATTAATTTCATTAGAATGAGCAAATGCTTTTTTTCAAATCACTATAATTTTGGTTAAAATTCACCATCAATGGACATCACACAATGAGATATCTATAACTAGATAGTGGTTGCTTAATGTTTTCATTACTAAGCAATAGTTGAACGTTGAAATGCTAACAATTAAGGAGGAATCTGTAACTCAACTATAGATGCCCTTGTTACATTGGTGGATTTTTTGATCCAAATATTCTTGAAAATTTGTTGAGTATTTAAAATTAATGTCTTTTCCAAAACAATTTCTTTGAAGTACTATAATTTTTTATTAAAACTTTTCATTAATGGATATTACCATCACCCAAACAATTATAGGCACACCATTCTAAACAAAAGTATCTCAAACCAATCCTAAATAGGACAAAATAACCCAAAATAGGTTTATTTGCATAAAAACATGGCATGTGAGTTTGATGATGCACTTAAAAAAACATGCATATAATCAAATGATTTTGAGCTGAATACACAATTGGGATTACATGCTTGATTGTATTTTTAGGTTTTGTTTTGTATGAGTTTAAAATGAAATTTAAAAGAAAAGTTTTAGAAAGAAAATTTAAAAAAAAACTTATTCTCAATTAAAGAAAATAAAATTTTGATAAAAATATTATTTGTAAAAATACATTTTGAAAAAAAATTAAAAAAAAATTTAAAAAGTCAATATCAAATAATACAATCCCTTTTTTTCTTCAAAAGTGATGATATTAAGACAAAATTTTGGTTGTGTTTATACAATTATGGATAAATATTAAATATAAAAAATAAGTATAAAATTTAATATTATTAAATAATATTAAAAAGTTGTGTATTTGGTAACTATATTATCAATAAATGTTTAATGAAATTATTCATATTATAAAATAACTAAAATATTATTATTTGTTTTTGTAAAAAATAAAATAATCTTTATACTATTTTAAAAAGTAAAATTATTTTTTAATTCTTTTTATATGAATTTTTATCTTTAAATATTTATATTAAATTTTATTTTTTTACCTTAAAAACTATATTTTAAAACATAATCAAGCAAAAGCTAACAACGTTATAAAAAAAATATTTTGTAAAACAAATTAAACTTAAAAATAAGCACCAAAGGGCTTTTATCTTTTACCAACTTCATAATTATTCATTTTTCTTTTACATTTAACATTAATGTAAAACAATAACCTTGAAATTACAAAAATAATTTAAAAATAAATCAAAAAGTAATTACTTTTCTAACCTAACTTTCCCACCAGATTTTTCAGATAGCAACCACCACACCAAACAAGCCCCGAATTAATACTAATTTCATTTTTTTCAAAATCTTAATTAATTGCTAGTTGTTTAGGCCCCATTTTGCTTCATCGAATCACAGGAAGCAGGGGCTGTTGTAATCAAAAACCTCTGATCAACCCATGCCCTAAACCTAAGGTTAGATTAATTGTTTTATATTTTGTGCATACTTTATATGCAAATTAACAGTCATGAAAGATCAAAATGAAAGAATAAACCAAGCAGTACTAACATAAATGTTTCATCCTCTATTAATTTTATATCATCTTTCCTGCTCATGCATAATTATATACCACAACCAACATAACAAAGGACTACTGAAAACAAAATCTATATCTAAAAGTTCTACAACACTCAAGATTCAGCATCATCCTTAACCTTTACAAGAGCTTCAAAGCAAAAGACAACTCCTATAACACATATTGCCCTTAGCAAATATCATGGAGGACCTGCTGCGTACATTCACAGCATTTAAAGTTTTCAAACGGTCAGGTTTCTCTATGCTATTATATTAGTCAGTTTATAACACATTCTTCATTGTAATTTAATGGCATCAATGTGCTCGAACAACCTTTGGCGCCCATACACGCCACAACAACTTCAACTCCCCAATTCTCGTCTTTGAATCTGGTCCTCTTTTCTTGCTTGGCTCCAACACCTTCTCTTGCAAATTGGACAAAGGAGTTTGCAAAGCTTCAGCTTCTTCTTCATCAACAATGCTTTGTACCACTTGGAACACCTCACTCATCTTTGGCCTTAACTTGGGTTGTCTTATGAGGCATTTGCTAGCTATTGCAGCAAGCTTCATCACTGACTTTGGAGAGCAGTTGCCTTCCATCCTGGGATCGATGATCAGGTGTAGCTTTTTGGGATCGGTTGTATATGGCTTGACCCAGTCAAGGAGCTTCTGCTCACCCTTGGGACGGTTTCGATCCATGGGACGACGCCCGGTGATGAGTTCGTAGAGAACAACACCGTAGCTCCATATGTCACTCTTCGTGGTGAGGCGACCGGTCTGAATATACTCCGGAGCAGCATAGCCAATAGTCCCCACCACCTGTTAGATTTGATTCACTTTGATGATTTGGTTAACAAATGATTTAACACTGCATACCACATTGTTTAGGTATTATATTCTTAGGATGTAAACAACAAGAATGCTAAAGATTTAGCATGGCAAGATCATAAGGAGCTAATTACAAGTCCTTGTTCGTCAAATTGTTTTAAGTCCTTCAGTTCTCATCAATAATCAAATAAGTTCATATACTTTCTTTCACAATAAAGATCCATTTGTACAATTATACAAATATAGAGACCTGTATAATTATTTTTAATAGATAGGTAGACCAAAAAAAAATAAGGAAAATGAAGAATCTTTCAGCCAGTTCCATCTTTTGCTAACTTTTGAGTTTCAGTCTCATTTAAATCAAAATTTGATAATGATAAAAATAAAGCTATGTTGATTAACAAAGACTGGTATAGGAAATGTTTGAACTATAAGAACTTGTATAAACTTTTTGAAAACTAAAATTCTTTGTCACAGCTATAACAAAATGCATATTCAAATATTCCTAGAACTGATTCAAGAACTTAAACCAGTAGCACTTGAGAATAAATATACAAGTTTTTAGTTAATATTAATAAAAAAAAAAAATAAAGGTTTGGAAACAGATGAACTCCAATATTTACCAGCATATTGGGCATAAATATATTTAAATCCAAGCTGGTAACCTTTGAACATAAATCAAATAATGCTAGTATTTAAACAACACCACGCAAAACATAGTATATAGAAAATACTCCTGCTGTGACACAATAAATCAGCCACTTTTGAGAGTACTTACCAAAGTTGAAACATGAGTTGATCCTTCACTTGGGCCTTGTCTTGCCAAACCGAAGTCTGATAGCTTAGCATTCCAGTTCTCATCCAATAAAATATTTGATGTCTTCAAATCTCGAAAAATAATCTAGATCATATCAACAAAAAGGGACATCAAAAACAACCTCATGATACATGTATTTCGAACTTTTATGATATAAAAAAGCATAAATAAAGAATAAAATATCACTTGGTAGTTGGCTTATGTCAATTAAAATCTACATGATTCGCTGTTTCATTACTCAGAACTGAAAAATTTCTAATGTAGAATTTAAAACCACATGCTTTGCTATCTGTCTTTTCTCTCTCATATGTGTGTGCAATATGTGTTTGGCTGTGTGTGTGTGTGAAGAAAGATGCTTATCCACAGCATTAAAGATCACCACAGACATATCGAATATTAAACTTTTAATTTTGAACTGAAACTGATTAACTTTTCATCTATTTTTGTTATAGTTTATGAATAACTATCTGTTGATCAAGCTTGATGAGGAGCGAATGTTCTAATGCATTTCACTGCTATTTACTTCTAGATATTTTTTTGAAACAAAAGCCATTAAAGTTATTTTAGCTGCGTAACATACATGATTACAAAATTCCATTTCATTTACAATCCTGCTTATGTAGACAAGGTAGATAAATGATCACAACATGCTAATGGTTTATGAAAGTTAACATCTTCCTATTATTCATATTGTATAAGAAGATGAATGAACATTAATTTCTATCCATATGTGGAGGATGCAGCTTAATATGAGTGTGCAATTTCATATAAATATGAATAGCTCATTGTTTGATAAGGTTGTTATATTGAGTGTAATGTTATGAGAACAATAGATATGACAAACGAGATTAACATTATCAGCATTCTCAGTATGCGCAAGGAAGCTTGGGGAACAGAGGCAATGGGAGACAATTCAAGCATGATTTCTACAAAGTTATTTGACAAGAACTTATGATGCAAGCATACAACATAATGTAACATGATTATTGACAAATTACGAATGGACCACTCTTAGGTGAACATGAAACAACCACATTTTGAAGGATAAATAATTAGAAGATTGCAGGTGACATAAACATCTATACTATTCTTCCTTTCTAACTTAAGGCTGCTTTTGATGTTTGCCATAACAACTACAAGAACAAAGCTATAAGATAGCTTCATAATATTTTTCCAATGTTAAAAATTTTCAGTAGTGTGGTTAGTTTCTTGAGTTTAGGTTTTCATGTAAATCTTTGTGCTTTATATCTTCTATATTTTTGTTTCTTTTTTTGGCACATGTTTTTGTTATTGGATGCATTATGTAATTATTATACTTCATTTGCTATGATTAAGAGATTAATGTTTAGTCATGGGTTTCAAAATGTAAAAAGTCTATATCATTTCATATCTAGTCTATCTCAATCTAAAGAAGCATAACACGAGGAGAAGCTTAATTAGCATAAAAAGACCAAGCATTTACTTCATCTCATATAGAGTTATCATGTGTTTTTAAATAAAAATCTTTCATAGTAGATCACGTAATTGAAACATAATGGCATTCATATATCACAATCAACAACATTCTAGCTAAATATTCCATTCAAACATCAAACACTATGCCTTTATGTTAAAATCCAATTTCACTTACCTCAACATCCAAGTAGATCTTACTTTCTTTCACTTGTAAGGCTCCGTTACAATTCTAACACTACTAGATCAAATAACATATATGCTAATATCAATTCACTTTAAAGTAACTATTCCAAATAATATTGATATGTGTATCACCCAACAACTAGTATTAGCATTTGTTACAGAGCATGGTGCTGTTGGTATAGTCGTTGCAAAATGGAAGTTTTTTTTACAAGTTGGTGCTAACTTATTCTGTAAAGAAAAGATAGAAGTTAGAAAGACAAACATCTATGGGTTTAAAGACAGATTTTGTTTTTAAACGATGTAAATAGAGGGACTCTTTTACCAGAACTTGCATTAACTCTTGTTTGGATCAATACTTGAGTCCATGAAGCAAGGCATATGGGATTTGCTAAAACGGCAAGAAATAGCAGTTGAATTTTTTTTACCAAGGGCATCATGAAAGGATTGTGTGATATGCAAAAGAAGCCTTTAGCACTGAAAAATAACCACTTAAAGTAAAAGTTGTTCAACCAAAGGATGATAGAGGAAGCCTTAATCTAATTATTATCCTTGTCTTAGAATTGGAATGCAACCGTATTATAGTCAACAGTGCTATCGAGCTTTAGATGATAATACTCAAAGCTTCTGTCATTGATCACATTAAAGAGAATAATTTCATAACCAAACAATCAAGTTCAATTGAGGTTGACTTTAAGGATGAGATAAATTATCTGATCTTGTTGTTACCCCAACCCAAGAATTACTATTAAAGTTGGGCATATTCTATATTTTATATTTGGGAAGAAATAACATTACTCTATTGAAGCTCAGTCAAGAATTACAACTAAGTGAACCAAAAGTCACCCATATTGATGTATTTTGCCTTGACTTGGTTTTATCACTCAGAGGATCAAGGTATTTTGATGACTTAGCTAGCAAGGTCTGAGTTTATTTCCAAAAAAATAGGTTAGATGCCTTAAAATTTAACAACTACGAGACAAAAATGGAGTTGGATAACAGGCTGTAAAGTTGAGGCATTATGGTCGAACAATTGCAGTAAGTACGAGACCAATGAATTTCTAGAGTATTGCAATGCTCATGCTTGTATGAAGAAAATGATTCCCAATGAGCAACAACAAAATACAATCACTAAATGCATGAGTGGCACTCTAAATGAACATATTAAGGAACAAGATGTTGTATGCTGATTTGCCCAAATCATTCAAGTAAATGTCATAAACATGGCTCTGTACTTAAAAGAAGATCCTTTAATGACTTGATAATATCTAAAAAAGAGTGGTTGGGAGAAAAGTAAGTCTAAGCAACTTGAGGGTGTTTGGATGTTGTGCGCATCTCGAATTGGAGCACTAGAACAACCTAGATTCTCAGGTTATACATTGCTACTTCATTGACTATGTTAGGAAGAAGTTTTCATCTACAATACCTAAGATATTGTTATCTACAAATACAAACATGACTGGACACGGTTCAAAGCTTATGGATATGGACAAGACTAATCTAACTGTGGCAACATCAAATAATACCATCAATATGAATGTCAAGTCACACACCAATTATAAAGGTATTCAACGTATCCTTGTTACTTTCTCTTGAGATATAATGGAAAATCACATTGCTTTTTTAAGGACAAAAAAGTGTAAGTTTTTTTTTTTTCAAGTGAGAGCATTCAATAAAGGAAGATGTTCTTGACAAGAATTATTTGTTGAAGTTGACTAAGCTATCTATAAGAAGAAATTTCTTCAAAATAATTAAGTTTACAAATTGAAAGAAAAAACTCATGAGAATAAGAATTACAAGGCATGACTAGTAGTCAACATTTCAACAAAAAGGAGTTGATTATGATGAGATATTCTAAATCATGATAAAGCTTATAAACATATACCTATTGTTAAAAATTTTTCGTGAACAGCAACCAATACTTGGAACAATGTGATATCAAGACCATCTTTCTTCGTGGTGAATTTGATGAAGAAAGTTTCCTAGTATAACCTAAAGGATTCCTTGTTATAGTCAAAGAGAACTTGGAGTGAAAACATATGACGAGATTAAATCATAGAAAATAGCTCTTTACTAAAATAATCTCTCCAAATGGGAAATTATTTAAGTATGGAACATGATATAGGTGTATAGGTTCAAATGAATATGGATGGCTTATCATTTAATGCAACTGTTGTGACGAGCAAAATCTTATAGGCACATGCATGTATTGCAAATATAGCAAGCTGACATAACATTACAGGTATTCTTTGTAGTGTGGGGGGAATATATTTATAGATGTTTATGATTTGCAAGTGCTAAGAGATAATATAAATATGACTTCTATAAAAGTGATCCAAACAATAGTTATGATATAAATATATGATAATATGTAGCATGACTTTAGCAGTTTGTTAAAAATCATGTTTTGATGTGAATACGATATAACAAATTTTTCAAAAGATACATAAGAAGAGGATTATCAATGAGATGATGTCGTGAAAAAGTTTATTGTAAGTAAAAATCATAGCCTTCTTTCTCTCTCTCTTAAGGCTAATGTGAATGTTTTTCACAAATATTATTAGTGTAAAATAATAAGAATAGCCTTATATTCTCTTTATAAAATTCTAATGAAGATCTCCCAACACTTGACCATGGTTTTCTCAAATGTGAGCATCCATGAAAATATTTATGCCTTTTGTTTTCTTTTGTGTTCTATAATACTCTTTTCTTTGTTTCCTTTGTCTATGTGTGTTAGTAAATTATTGCATCTCTTTCAATATGATTTGAGTGATAAATGATTCAGTTGTAGATAATCGAATGTAAGATGTTTATCTTTACAACCATCTCAAGAACTTCATTTGTAGCTCAATGGGATGTATCTCAAGTATTTGAGATAGGCATAACCTTAATAATATGTGCATACATGCGTGTACGTGAATATATGATTACAACCAAATCTAAATTTTAATAGGTTTGTTAAATGTTTTTGAAACAAACCATCACATTGGCCTAAGCTGACCCAATCACTAATTCCAATTGAGAGTAGGTGCTATGCATTTCATTGAATTGACAAACCTAACAACTTATGATATACTTTACTTGAAGCACAACAAATCAAACAAACAAAATGGAGCAAAAGTGAGGCAATGCAATCTAACAAGATAGAACCTAATGAAGGACTGCCCAACCTACCCATTACTAGTCTAATATATAAGAATTATCTACCATCTTTCATGACAATAGAAACTTCAATTCTTCAAATTGCAACAACTAAATGGCTAATTAGTATTATTCATCTTATCTTATACAATGAAAATGGGCAAAGTACCAAATTTCCAAAAGATAGTCCAACTAGATATGTTTAGAATGCAACTGCAAACACACTAAAATGAATTTGCTATATTCTATTTACCCATAATTATTTAGTTGGATGTAAAAAAAAAAAAAGGTAACATTTCTATGTTTAAAAACAAAAATTTTTCAGATGTGATAATCTACTTAAATCCAATGATTAATGTTACCACTAAGTAACTCTCTTTTTTTTATTTCACTTTTGTTCCTCTCTTCATTTTGCTTTCTTTTTCTTAGTTTTTATTTGACATATATATGCCTGGCCTCTTTACACCCCTCTCTCTCTCTCTTGTCCCCTCCCTCCCTTCTCCATTCCACTCCCATTTACAAGTACACAAATAAACAAACCAATGTTAGAAATGATAACAACACTGCGTTGACAGCATTCACTACCATAGGTAATATTAGCTTGTTGTGATGCTAATATCAAGCTTTGATGCATAAAGAACTTTTTCAACTACCAAAATTACATAAACATATCGACCAAAGTGTACAAGTCAATACGTATTTCTTTCAAAGTAAATCATTTTTTAGAATTTTGAATATGTATGTGATATCAATTTTACTAATAATTCTTATACTCACACAAAATAACTTCTAAAATAAAATAAATTTGAAACTAAAATTAGTTTGAAAAATATCATAACAATAAACAGTAAACATCTACAAGTGTGCATCTATAAGTGTGCAAAAATATGCAAGCACCTTGATATAAGAAGCACCTCTAGTTGTTCAATTATGACTGTCCTCCTACTTAATATATCAATTAACTTTTAAATCAAACTAAAAAGGGTTTTAATAATATCTGCTGAAGAATGGCCAGCAAAATGTCCATCTTAAAAGAAACAAAAAGCAAGTAGCCAGTCATGACAAGAAAGCCACATGATCAACGTCGCCAACTATTCAATGATGCTGTCAATCTTACCATAGCTAGAAAGGGTATAATCTAAGCAAACCTCTCTTCGTGGCAATAATCAATTAAATTTTAATATAAACAGTACATATCAATTTTGGAAAGATTATACAATAACATATTAAAGACTCCTAAAGTAGGTTATCTTATGAATAAGTTTAAGTTTAGCTCCCTCATTATAAAAAAAAAGACCAGCCTGATGTTATAAAGCTCCTGCATGAACAAGGCCAGCAAGGATAGACATAACTGTGGCTTACATCCTTTTAAGAGGTATATTACATACAAAATGAAAAGGTTCATATGAAAAGGTCCTTTTACATACCTAAACATAAAATATAAAATAAATAGTACCTGAAAATCCATTCCTTCATGCAAGTATGTTAAGCCACGAGCAGCATCAAGAGCTATTTTCAATCTCATGACCCATGAAAGTGGAGCAAATGTTCTTGATGATAAGTGATATTCTACACTTCTGTTTGGCATATATTCATAAACCAGCAATCTCTGCATTCCTCTTTCCTCATCTTCAGCACAATAGCCTATAAGTTTGACAAGATTTGGATGTTCAACAATGCCGAGAACATTTACTTCAGTCAACCATTCTTTATGTCCCTGGAATGGATGAAATTAAATAAAATGAAGTTAAAATATGGAATAGCTTACTCAAAATTTTCATTAACAACTAGCAAATTGTTTTTAGACAGTTGCAGTAAAAAAAATTGTTCAATTGTTGCTGGAAACATTTCTCAACAAAATAGAGAATACAAATTTTATGAGGTTTGCTCATGGGAAGGTGCTCTGATATTGCCAATCAAAATGCACTTAGACTAATCAATTCTTGAAAGCAAACAGCATGGATACAATAAAATATATAAATCATAGTGGAACTTTCAACCTTTGTAAGAATTACACAAAGAAAGAGAAAGATAAAGCAAACTTTCACTCAGGATTCTTGAATAAAATTGGTGAATTGCATGCATCCAGAAATTTCAAGAACCACAAATTGTATCCAGTTTCTCTTGATACATTACAGTAATCTCATTAGACCTTTGAAAAAGTACAGAATAATGAAAAACATGAGCTGCTTGTCCTTAATGTGCAAACATTTTCTTTGCCCTCTGCTTGTTGGTGCTCTTTGGTTAGTTTCATTAAGTACTCAAGAAGTGATGGATCAATTCAATAATTACAAGGAGCTTGTTCTCCACAAAAACGCTGAGAATTTAAAACACGTCTTTTGCTTTTCTTCAAGGTGATTAACTAACAGGAGCATAGATCATTTTGAAGAGTGAAAATACTTTGGTAAGGTTAAGAATGGTGTAAGAACAATATGACATAACTCCAACAAATTTCAAATTGTATGTTATGCAAATCTACTTTAGAGAGTAGTTTGTATATCTTTTTGATTAATAAGAACTTTCAACCCATAGAAAAATCTTATAAATAGATGAGCTATGATCACATGTAAATCATGCCTATGATGACTAATGAAAGTTGGGTTTAATCAACCTTTGAATTTTCTTGATTGATGAGTTTTGATTACTAAATCCTTGTTAGCCAAGGTTATAATGCTTCTTAGTAGGAGTGATCACTGAGTGGTACCAATGGGTGAGAGACCCCATCCGTTATCATCATCATCCATGCATGATTTTCAACACTTAGATGTTTCTTGTGATCTCCATAGTTTTACCATGAATACCATTAACTTTGTATGATCTCCTACCATAATGATTGAAAATCATCTATGGAAGAAAACTCCTCCAACCACAATTGATGTTGCAAGAAGTATCATCCCTAAAATTGCATGTTATAATAAAAAAGCAACATATAGTAAACCTAATTTGTATAACACAAATTGCTAAAGAATAAAATTTCTAAATTTTGGATTTGGGAAAGACATAGTCCTTTAAAACCATAATTAGTCTTTTGATTATGTGGTGTTCAGCAACTACCATTGAAACGTTGAATGAGATGATTTGTGAACGAAATAACTCCAACAAAGCTTATCCAAATTACATTTTTGTGAACTAAACGCTTATCTTAAATCCTAAGTCTGTTTTTTTCCTAGAGATGAATGAACTATTCGAGTCTTTAATTTGATTCTATCAAAAACTTCAATCATGGTTTAACATTGTTTCAAAAGTATTGTTTTCATTGTGAATGTGCACATAGATAAATATAACTTGATTTTTTATTGAGTATTTAAGATTAACATCATGACCAAAGCCAATGGTTAACATTTAGCTCTTGCACATTCTACATCACTGCTAAACAATTGGGCACATGTTAGAGCGACCTAAAGCTCTTGAACACTATTAGAAGCAACCAAAGACCCATGGAAGAGACATACCATAAATTTACTTAATTTTAGCCAAAAATACTATTTGAAATTGCTATGCACAAGTACCCAATGTTGAGCATAACATACCATTGAATGCAAAACTATAAGTTCAAAAGTTTAAGCCTATGAGAAGAGATCATTCAATTGTAGATTAAGACTGTAATGCCATACCTAAATTGAAGTATTCCTATATTCACTTTTACTCAAAATCTTGTTATTTCATCATAAATGTTTCTTAACAAGCATTTAATGGCATTCAAAAAAATATATATATTTTAATGCCAGAATGCCACTTTCTTTTGCTTCAACATGATTGACTTAGCATGGCATGTAACTTGTGATCTTAATTAGGTTTTGATTATGAAAACCTGTCTTTCTTTCATAACTACCATCAGTGTAAAAGAAAACTGACCATCCAAATATTGCCAAACGAAAAACAAAAAATGCTCACATCAGGTTTTGAGATTGTGGATCATATTATTATCTCCCTTACAAATTTCCTGCATAACCTAAAACTGAAATAGGAATTCTCAATGCAGCTTGACCAGTGAACTAGAAATCATATTGTTGCAGTAAACAAATTCGTAGGGCACAAATGACTTTATTTTGTTTTTCATTCTTTTTTTTTCTTATTTGACTCTGTTGATAAGATTATTATCTTCCATACAGTTTCCTGCTAAAATCAAATTGGAATTTCTGATGCAGCTTGCCCAGAGAACTAGATTTCTTATTGTTGCATTAATGGAAATCATGAGACAGATTTCAATACAAATATATATTCTAAACAAGATGCTTGTTATCAAGTAAACAACTTACTCTTAATAATATCCAACCTTTTGAAATCATTTCAGGAACTATGCAACAATTATAAATAAACTGTCAATATGCCCTAAATTTCATATTTTTCAAAGCACAAATGTAGAAGTCACAAAGACCAAATCAAGCTGAAAAAAATCTTGCCTGCAAGCCTTTGCGGCTTAATTGTTTAACCGCAATCTCAAGATTTGCAAATGAAGTGCCCTGATCCTTTATTGTGCCTCTATATACACAACCAAAACCACCTTCTCCAAGCATCAATGAACGGTTGAAGTTCTTTGTAGCAAGCTTTAGCTCTTCAAAGGTGAACACCCTGAGATAGTTTTGCTTCAGAGATAAAATTGGGAAAGGATGTTTCCCTATAGATTCTGCACTCTTATCAGAAACATTTCTGGAGTTCAACTCAGATCCAGATGCCTTTATATCATGATCTGTTGATGCAATGCTGCTTGAACGACCTGATGTAAACTTCCTAACGGGCGGATCATGCTTGCTCTCTCCATTGGAGAATGGAAAACACTTCATAGCCTCAGTTCGGTAAGCAATCTCAAAACACTTCCTATTAGGTAGTCCAGAAAGAACAAGAAAGCTAAGAAGCAGATAGATATTTATTAAGTTTATGCAATGAAGAATTATATACAAGAAGATAATAATCCCTGCTTATTTCTTCGAAATTCATAACTGGAATGTGTTTGTGAACATGCACTAATTGGCTTTACAAGTCATAATTTTTAAAATACCCACAATGTTTAATGGAATAACGAAGAAAAGCTCCCTAAAGATCAAAAAAAATAATCAAAGTCGCCACATTTCTAAGCAAACCATAAAATATACATAAAAAAAAATCCCTAATATCAGCATCTTTCCTTTCTAATTCCCATAAAAAAAAATGCAACTTTCCATTGCTGTCTACCATAAACCCAATACCTCTTGTTTCCAGTTAATCTGTAATCAAACTGTCGAATAAGCACAACCAAAGATACTAAAGCCTCAGCAATAAATTCGAAACTTACCCTTGAACTTGATTCAGCGAATAACACAAGCTTCGGCCTTCTTACAGAGAACCTCCGTTGGCTAAATGATTTGCAATTAAAAAAAAAAAAAATCAAGAATCGATGAGTAACGAGGTTCCCATTAATGTGACAAAGACAATCAGGAAAGTCAAGGGGATCAAAATAGGACAGATGGATTTCCGCTCAACTACTTAGTCCACCTCAACTTGCGACAATTATAAAAGGGAGCGAGAAAACATCCGAAGAGATACGTACTGGGTGAGGCGGGGCGGTGGCGGGAGAAGGATCTTCTTCTGTAATGCTCCAACTACATTACCGAGTTCCACTTATTGCTTCATCACTCTCATCTCATCTAGGTAGAAGTCTGCTTGACCATGTTAAAACAAACAAAAGATGATAAACCCTTTAAGCTGATTGGAATAACCGGATGAAAATATTCAAAAATAAAAAAAAGGTTAAAAATTGTTAGGAATTTTGTTTGAATCCAAACAGAGTTCAATACGAGCTGTACTGTTGCGTTATGCCGTAATGAACTCGACCCGTTTTCTTTAATTTTGATTAACCCTAGCTTAGTAGATAAGCTCACTCAATCATTCTTTCAGGTTCTTGGCTCATGTGTTTGTTTGTTTGTGTTTAAAGAATAAGAACATATGAAAGTGTATCTAACAGCCTTATCTCCGTATTTGTATACACAATACCTAATCATATGCATCCGGTTTGAGCCTTCTCGTATTTTAACTGAGGTTGGTCGGCTATTGGCTTAAAGAAATTTAGGTTGGATTGAAATCAAATTAGTTTGATTTTGGCATGAGATTATGAGTGATCAAGTTCATAACTTCAATTCATTGATCCATATTTTGTGTATTGTAAAACAATCACCATTGTTCATAAATTTGATAAGTAAATTTTTTAAATATCTAATTTATGTATTATATAAAATACAATAAATATGTTATTAAATATATAAAACAAAGTGATAAAGAAGTGCCATGATATACCATGACAAAGCAAAAGCACAAGCATTTGAGGGTTGAGAGGTGTGCTAGCATCGTACTTCTACTAGATAGCACAAAATGGTTGGTTTTGATGTACTTGTCCAATGTGAAATATTGATTTGCATCATATTAAATTGAAGAAAAGTGATTGAAAATAATACTAATAATTAATTGTTATTATATAATAAGAAAATCATCTAAGATCAATGGAGTGCTAAGTGAAATTAAATTTAATTGTTTTTTTGGATAGTATGTCCAAGATAGTTTGATATCTTGGTTAAGTTTTTTGTTGAATTGCTAAAACATCTTTATCCAAGATGAGGATCATTGTATATAATAACCCTACTAATATGATAATCTCTTGCTCTCCCAACAAGATCATCTGTCTTCTATTTCTTTCAAACAATTTAATGCTCACCTTTGTCTTCACCCCCATACCTCGTCCAAGCTATCAAATTCTTAGTGAAGCATACCCATCGAAGTCTTTTTTTTACTTACAAAATTAGGTGCACAGTCTTTACCTTAGTTTGAGGCCATTGTACAATCCAAGTTCAATGTTTAAAGTGTATTAGCTCTCTTCAAACCTAACAATTAGCCAAGTGTCAACCACTTATTGTTAATTCAACCTTCATTTATTAGACTATATGTTTTAGATTTTTTACCTCAATCAAATCTTATTATCCATTCCATCCGATCAATAAGTGCATAACCAATCATTTATTTCTCGAAGATTAAGTTCATCATTACATTTCCTTTATAAAACCTACTTCACAACTTGCTTCACAAGTCAAGAATATATGAGTGAATGAATCATAATAAATGGATATAGATAAACTATAAAAAAAACTTACAACTCTTAAGTAAGTTAGCAACACCATAACAAGAATTTAGCATCACACCTTGTGGCCATGAAGAGAAAGAAAAGAATTCATATCATATTCAAATTAGTCTATGAGGCATCCCTATGTGACAATTGTTTTGTAATTTTAATTATAAGATTAAACATATAATTCCATATTCATTATGAAATTTTAAAGTTTAAGAGGTTAAAAAAATAAAAATAATAAAATATATGTACATATATATTATTAATTTAAAAGCAACCTCTACCAAACCCGTCTTTTATGAAGCCAAACCCTATGTCCACCATCACACTTATGACAAGGGACATTTTGTTGTTAATATACCACAAGGCTCCTATGTTGAGGGCTTGAGAGGTTATGGCAAGGTCGATAGCAGTGATAACGTGCAAACTAGCACACTTGATGTCTGGTAAGCCAAATTTGGGTAATTAGGGTTCAAGAATAATAGAAGCTATGAAGATAGAAAAAAAGAAAGAGAAAAAAGTAAAGAGAAATTTTCATCAATTGGAAGTGAGTTGTGCAATGAAGGAACTACAAAACTTATAAACTATAACTATGAAATTTTTTATGTTGAGTCAGGATATATTATTTCTTGATAGGTTGGATTTGATGAACAAAAAATTTGATTGGTAATAAGATCAGACAAGAAAAAAAAAGAAAAACTTCTTAAGATGGACACTCTAATATAAATATTATATACATATTTTTTATATATTATTTGTTAATATAAATATAAACCTTCGTAAGAATAATACACAAAACATGTGATATTAATTTAATATTATAATATTACATTATATAATTATATACGAATTAATACTTATAACTAGATGTATTACTTGTATATTATGATGTATTACTATATGGGTTTATTCAAAACGATATAACTATATAAATATGAAATTTTATGGGCTATTATAATACATACATTTAGTTAAATATGGTAAAATTAAGAAAATCATGCATTGAAGTAAAATAAAAGAAATGCAAATGGAATTTTATTAAAAGAAATTAGTAATTAATAAATTATATAATATAAAATATGATGTTATTTATTGCTAGTGATTAATGTGCAACAAGATTGGATTTTACAATCATGAGATAGCTAGTAGTCAATGTGCCACATAGTTAAGATTTGTTATTATAGAGATGGCTAGTGGCCAGTGAGTCACATGATTAAAATTTGTAATTAGGAGGTGGCTAATAGACAATGTGTAACACAATTGAGATTACTACAAAGATATGATCAATAAAAACATCAAAAGATTAAGCATGATTATACATGAAAATATGATATAAATATTTAATAATTGATTTTTTTTTATTTAATAATTGATATTTCTATTATAACTAAGTAAATTAAAAAAAAAAGAATACTGGTTTACTATCTTAAGAGAGAGGAAATAACATTATGATCATCATAAGATTTATTTAATAAAATAAAAATAGATATTAATAAATAAGAATATATTAAAAATAAATAAATAAAAATAATAAAAAAATTATATGTGTTTATTTTTTCTTTCTAAAATACATGGCATATTATTTCTTTAAAACATATCATATTTCTTATTATATTTATCTTGAATAAGGCTTTATTCATTTCTTTGATTGATATATGTGATTTTTATGTATATGATTATCTTAAATCATTTGTGTATTCATATATTTATTTATTTTTAGTAGTCTGTTGATATTGTGATGGTTAGCTCAGCTTTTTTTAGCATTAACTTTTTAGGAATATTCAAATCATAGTGAAAAGAGGATCATTTTATAAGATTATTTGTAAGAAATAACTAAAATTGTAAAGGTTTTATACTAAAGGATTTTTTAATTACATAATATATTTAGTGTTGTATCTATATTTAAAATCTGGATATAATAATTAAAAGAAATTTTAGAACAGTAAAATGTGGTTATGAGATTCGTAGGTATTACTTAAATATAATTAAATATGAAGTTTTTATGGATCATAAAAGCTTGAAATATTTTTTTACTTTGAAAGAATTAAATTTGAGACATAAAAGATAATTAGAACTTATTATGACCTAAAATTAATTTATCATCCACGTAAAGCCTATGTGATAACAAATTCTTAAAGTAGAAAGATATATATTAGTATGATATTATGTCAAGAAAATGAAAGCTTGTTAAATTTTGAAAGGAATGCATTACAATTGGAAATTGTAATACAAATGGATGTAAAACTACTATTTCAATTATTAGTCATACTACATTCAGTAGAATTTATCAAAAGATATTAAGATAAAGATCCAAAATTATAAAAATAACTCAAAAGATGAAAGATAATTGAGTATTTGATTTTGAATAAAATTAAGAAGGAATATTATGTTTTCAACATAGATTGTATATACTTAACCATCAATAACTGAGATAACTTCTATTAAAGGGAACACATTTCTCAAAATTTTCTGTAGAAGTAGAAGATAATAAAATATATTAGGAGTTAAAATAGAGATATTGGTGGCCTTAGTTAAAAATGAATATGACAAAATAAGTTAAAATATGCTTACGTTGTTTGCAAGTGAAAGGGGAACATCAGAGGCCAAGTGGCTACTATAATTATTATCCATTCTTAAATGAAAATGGAATAAAATTTTATTCTAAAGTTTACTATATGATTAGTTAAAATCCTTCTAAGTCATTATTGTATTTGAGTGATAATAAGTGTACTAAGTCAACACATTTCTTGGCAATAAAAATAATTTACCTACCATAGAAGCTAACAAAAGTTTATATTCAACAAATTATAAAATTACATAACATACCAAGAGTAATACTTTAGATTAAGTTCTTAAATTTGTCCAACATTTGGAGGAATACACATTAAGATTTCACTACTCCATTAAAATGTAGTATTATTTTTCATCCTTAAATAGATGATCAAATAAAAAGGATAATCAAAACATAAAAAATATACTAAAATTATATATTCTAAACTTTGGAGAGGATTAAAAAATTATTTATTGTTAGTTGAATTTAGTTATAATAATAGTTATTAATCTAGTATTGACATGATATTATATGAACTTTACATGAAAAGAAATATCACTCATTTTTATGTTAGAATGAAAGCAAGGAACGACAATATTGGGCCTTAAATTTGTGAACAAAGCCTCAAAAAGGTACAAATTATTGAAGTTGTGATTTCAATAAATTAAGATCAACAAAAAAAAATATTTTGATGCAAAGCATAAAATTATTGAGTTTTAAGAAAAAGATCATGTGTTTATTAAAGTAAGCACATTGAAAATATTATAAAGTTTGGAAAAAAAATTGATAAATTAAAGTCCAATTTCATTGAGCTATTTTAGATCATAGAAAAATTGAATAATGTTTTATTATATAGCCTTGCTACTATAGTTAGCAAGTGTACAAAGTATATTTCATGCTTTATCTTTTAATATATATTCTCTTCATCCATCTCAAACAATTAGTTTAGAATATTAAAATTTAATCTAACATGACTTTTTATAGGAAGTTCCAATATAAATTTTGCATGAGAGAGAAAAATTATTCAAGAATAAGGTAATGTCAATGGTCAAAGTTCTTTGGCATAAACAAATAGAATATTAAGTTACTTTGGAAGAAAAAATAGATATGAAGATTAAATATAGTTGTTTTAAATTTTGAAATAAAATCTTTTGTAAGATGGGAAGATTGTAATAACCAAAACATTGTTTTATGTGAGACTTTTGAAATTAGTATCATATGTATAAAATGCATTCATCCATGTTTAATACATGAAGTTTAAATATGAAAAATAAGTTAAGATTACAATATTCATCGTTATAAATGTCTCATAAAGTGTATCAAGTTAGAAAATGAGTTGAAGTTTAAAAATAATTATATGTTTTGGTAAAGCATATTAAGATTAATCTAATGATATTTTGCTTGTAATTTTGAAAAATAAATGATTTGGTTGTAAATTTTTGAAAAAAAACATAATTAAATGTTTCAATAAAAGAGATTAAGGAGTTAAATGTCATTAAAGGAAAGTAATTAAGCTTAAGCAAACCACCCAGCTTCTTTGTTGCCAAAGTATTTAATAGCTATCCTTAAGTTATGAAATTGTATGAAAGGAAAAAAAGAAAAGAAAAGAAAAGTGAGGAGGTAGAAAGGAAGAGAGAAGGAAGCAAGAAGGGTTCATGAAGCTTAAGAAAATCTTAGCAAAACTTTGAGCATTAGCAAAGGATAAGAAGAAAAGTAAGGTAAGTTTCTCAAAAGAGTTTTCCCTTAGTTTTAAATTGAATTTTACCTTTGAAGATCAAATAGATACAAGTTAAGGAGTTTTATATTTTAAAATGAAAGAATTTTGTGTTGCAAAATATGTATACATTTGTAGGATTAATTAAACAGATGAATTAATATATATATTTGAATGTCTAGATATTGTTTTTCATATAAAGAAAATCTTTGGGATATTCTTTGTGATAAAACAAGGAATGAGAAAATTTGATTTTGACTTTTATCTAGAATAGGATAGTTGGATCAAAGATTTAATCTGCTTCTTATCAATTACTAGAAGGTTGAGTTTTGGACTGAATGAATCGATTGTCTGTATAATCAGTTTTAGATGAAGTTGGTTTGCATTAGATAGGACAATCAAATGGTTCAATAGTCTATAAGATTACAAATGTTCTTGAAGTTAAAGATGAGATATTGAAAGGTTGATAGATAGATTGGACAATTTGATAGAGGTGATTGCACAATCCAATCAAGGGTTAGACAATTTGATCAAAGCGATGAATTAAATTATCAAAAAAAAAGAGAAAAATATTAAGAAAAAATGTTAGGAAATGATAAATTGATGATAATGTATGAAAATAAGCAACATCAAATGGATTAGACAATTAAATCTAGTAACTAAGATATAAATATTTAATTATTATATTATCTATGTGATATATTATGATATGGCTTGTATATTATGAATCTCAAAAATTATTATGACATTTGAATGCTTATTGAACATGACATCTACCTTGATTTGATATAGTATTTATTGGCATGCTATGAATTCATATTCATATGGTATTCTTTAATAATATGATATATTTGGTATTTATTGTAATATCAAAATATGATAATACATAAATACTAAATTATAACACCTATGATTAAATAGAGTTGAGAGTGACTATTGGGTGATCTTTTAAGAAAATGAATCATTAGACAAAGAATGTCTCTTAATAGACTTCTAATTATATGATTATATGGATGAATAATTACACATTAATTGTAAAGGATAAATTATGAATATTATATGTGATATTATGATTTTAGAATGTCAAGATGGGACAACCCAAGAGGATAATATCTCAATTTAAAAAGACCATATTATCACATAAATGTTTATGAAAGGAAAAGAAAAGAAGAAAGAAAAAAGAAAAGAAAAAGTACTTTATGATATAAAATTAGGTTAAATGACTCTTATTATACAATAAATATGATGATGTTATGAAATTAGATATACTTTAATATCATTGTGAGATATATTATAAGTTTCTCTATGACATTATTCAATTACTTGATTATGGGAATAGCTTAAGGGATTTATCATTAATTCTTAAGGCAAGGCATAGTGAGATATGATGTAACATGATGCTTAATATAATATAATATTACATCTTATTTTGGTATTAAAACTTTGTGTTGGGTTATTAATAATTTGTGAAGGAATGGTGAGTGTGGATACAAACCATATTAAATTAGCACTAAAATCTTATGTAGGGCATGGAGAGTATAATTTTCAAAACTATACTACATATAATACTATAGAGACTATGATTGATATTGGTGAGCATGACATAGGTTTATAGGTGATTATTATATACACCTATAGGTAAAGACCAATAGACATATATAATGAGATATAATGTGTTGTGAAACAATAAGTAAAAGTTCATTAAATGAAAGCTTTGTGAAAGCAATCCAAGGAAAACTACATTAAAAAAGAATATAAAATGCAAAGAAAAAAATAAAAAAGTTCATAATATAATATAAATAGAATAAATTACTATTATTATTACTCTATTATTTATACTTCTTATGTTGAATTTTTCCTTTGGTTAACCAATATATGCTATCAATTTTGTAGAATAAATACTTATAAATTTTTGAGAAGTTAAGTTTGGTTGCTACTAGTTATACTTTGGATAAAAATCAAATAATATAATGATTGATGGTCAAATGATGTGATAGGGTGAAAAAAAATTGAAAGATTAATTAGTTGTGAATATCTATACAATATTAGTTAATCATATTATATGATTGGATAATAAAAAATCAAGATACAAGTTATGAAAGTATGGTTTAGTCATATATTACGATGTAGTTATCATATAAGTATGATATTATCCTAAGTGTTATGTTTAGATGTGTCCAGTAGGGCTTGATATTGTATAATATGATCTAAATATATCATAAGGTATGATCTAGTGTGAGAAAGTGAAATTAATCGTATAAAGATGATTGCAACATCATATATAGAAAACCATGATGAAGATAGAGAGCTGGTTGTATAGATATAAAGAAATATAACTCACAAGTATGATAATAATCAAAGAAAAATAATTGAGAGGGCTGATTATCATATAATATGATAATTGATATTATACAAATATGATTTGTTAAAAATGTATCATAATAGTATGATCACATGATTGTATAATGTGATCTTAGAAAATTATTATTTAACCAAGTAGATTCATATTAATACGATAAAGAGATGTTAAATAAATCATCACAATTAACTGCCTTTGATCTTGGTCATTGAAATTGTGATGTCCTAGATCTAAATATGTGAAAAAGGATTGATTTGTTGAGATAATCTCTTGATTTATGAAGACCCTATTTAAGGTTAATTTATTGTTTGGTTGGGTTTTATAAAAAAAAATCTTAGCTATCGAGTTACGAGATAGCAAAGGAAAAAGGAGCCTCATAATGAGCAAGGTCTCAAGACTTAGAGAAGAAAGAGCTTACCTTTAGAGAAGTCCTTTGCTCGAGTTATAAGGTAGGATGACCCTTGAGATTACACATTAAATTTAACTAAGGTCTAAGAAAAGAAAAAATATAGATTTTCTTATTAAATTGTATGTGAAAATTTTAGAAAATAAATATGATCCTATTCCATTAAAATTACTACGTAAAATGGAGAGATTTTGTTTTATCATGATTAAAGATAATTGTAATTAGCATGTAATATTTGTTTGATATTCCTTTTATGAGAAATTATTAAAGGACTTATGCAAAATTTAGATTAATATTTAAGCTGAGAGTGTAAATTAAGTTGCATGAATTTATGGTAGTATTCTTTATTTTATTTGTGAATGTTGAACTTAAAGAAATTTTTGTAAGAATATAAGGGATTGTTTATCACTTTTTCTTGTGAAATATTATTAAAGATACACAAATATGTACTTTTATATTACCTAAGAATGCAAGTTAAATATCATGATGATATGCTTGCATGGTTCGCTTTGTCTATTGGTATATATGAATGTTGGACTTAAAATATTTATTATTGATGCAAAACATCTTTTCTTGCAACATGATCATGTTAAATAAGGTTAAAAGCATGTATTATTTAATGTATAATATTTTGAAATTAAGAACCTTAAAGACCTTTTCTTTTAAGTACTTGAAAATATTAATATAAATTATTAACATGTGTAGTTACCTTCATTGATGAATGAATAACTTAAGATTTCATCATACCTTGAATTATTAATTATATAAAATTAAGGCTTTATATTATAAAAATAAATCAATGCTTGTATGTAGGTTGTTCTAAGTATAATTGATGTATGATAATATAGATCAAGAGTAATGCTTACTTTGTGATTTTTGCATAACTAAATTAAGAGTTTTATGATATGATGAACTAAATGATGTGTAAAATTGAGACTTTATTCTATATTGACATATCAATTTATTTATTGGAAATATGTATGTGATGTAGGACACCAAGATTAAGCATTACAATATCCATAATTTTAATTAGATGATATGATGTGAAAAAAAATACATGCTTCATTTCAAAATGGTGAATGGAAATGTTTAAAATTTCATATGATAAAAACTATTGCTTAGCTTAAGCCATGAACCATACAATGGTACATGGAAATTTAGCCAAAATCTTAAAATATCTTATAACCAAGCATCCTTTTGTCTTGGGCATGCTTAGAAAGCATTAAGTAATAGCTTGGTTGAGTTATAAGAGGCATAGGTTCAACTCTTAAGAGAACCTAAATAGCTTCTAAGGTGTGTATGACCTTTGATTTTTAGTTTAGAAGCTTAGAAAGACTTGGTTTGGGATCTTAAAAGAAGACTAGTTTGAGTAGAGATATAATTAGCTAATAAAGAGAATGAGTATGATTAGTAGTGTTTCATATAAGGCTTAAAAAGGGAACTTGAGATACTTAAATAATAAGATATATAAGATAAGATTAGTCTTAGAATTAAGCTTAAATTTTAAGATAATTTATGAAGAAGAAACTCATAATAGAAGGTTATAAAGTTGAACTTTGTATTACTAATAGTGAACCTTTATGTATATTGTAAATAAATCTTTGTAGTTAAGTTATTTACTAAGACCTTGGGAAACATTGGAGAGCTTAGAATAAGACTTGTGAGTTAAAGATGTGCTAGGTTCAACCAAAATATTAATAAGATAAAAATATTAGTAATACCTTTGGGTTGGCTAAATTCTTTAGATAGGATCATGAGTGACTCTAATCAAGCTCTTAAGCCACATGATGACACCACTAGATAGTGATCTAAGAAGTGTGTGATGGTTTAAAAGAGGTCTTAGGATGAGTATTATGACTTAAGATTATTATGGAGGTATAAAGATTATTAGTAAAACTTATGTAAACTTAGACTTAGTTGAAATGATAATTAATTATATATTAAACATAAGGTTAAAATTTAAGATTATGTGAATACTAGGATAGCTTAAATATGTAAAATGTTAGATGAAATCAAGACAAAACGAAATATAAAAAACAAGCTAAGATATTCTAAATAGCTAAATTAGGGTTTGATAAAAACCCTAAGATATCTAGATTATAACAAACCTAAATAATTAAAATAAGACAAGATTGAAACTTTAGATTATCTCAATTAGGGCATAAAGAATCTTAAATAGTGGATTTATGATTAAGAAAAATCTATGACATATTAAGTTATTGGTTAAGTTGAGGACTTCTTACATGTTAGATTTAAATTGAGAAAATCTAAGTAATGCTAGGTAATGGTGGATTAATGTTAACAAGATGCTAAGAGTTATGAAAGTAATTTGATTAGATGAAGACTATATGTAATAGACTCTTGATCATATATGTTCATTCAAGTAATAGATAATTTAGATACTTTACTCTTGTAGTTTAGAGTTAATAGTTATATATGGTTTGTTGAGCTTAAAAGAGTGCTAGATTGTATGGTAAGAATCTTCAAGATTAATTACAAGTCATTGTATAAATAGTTTTAATAAAAAATAATTACACATTTAGTCTTATCAATAATAAATGACGTGTTATAATTATGGTGAAGAGTACATATGATTATTGAAGACTCTTAGAATTCTATAAGGTTGACTCATGTGATTGACATTACTTTGAAGTATATTAGATTACATGATATGATAGGAGTAATAAGTCATATCATAATTCTCTTATATTAGAGAATATATTAGATCAGTAAGGAGATATTAAATATTTAGTTAGTCACATCATATTGTTATTTATTGACTTAGCTTATAGATAATGATATACTTGTGGGAGTTAGTATTTAATATCTTTTGTTTATATAATTTATTCAATTTTTATATACATATTTATTGGTTATTACATGTTAGTGTTATAGTATGATTTAAAAATTTGTTATTAAGCTCTTCGAATCATCCTCTTCTATTTTTATAAGATCAGGGAGCTATGTATAAGCTAAGCTTGAGACTATCAAAGTTAGTGCATCAATTAGATAATTTATCTTCTTATATTCTAACATTAGCAATAAAGGAGTTATTATCTTATATAATTATTATTTATATTATTAATAGGTATGAGATTATTTTGGATTATTATGTTTAGACTTAGTGGTTGCTTATGGACATTCTCTTTTGTTAGATTTTAATATTTATTTATTATGCTATTTTTTATTAAATTTGGGTCATATGATTGGTGATCGTTAGATATTTGATTTTATATATGAGATTGATTGTAGAAAATTTTATTATATTATTATTATATTAATATTTTATTATAGTTGTTTACTTATATGAACATTATATATTATGAGCATTTGAATTTTGTTTGTTACACTTAAGATTTTGAAAGAAAAAATAAGTGTAACATTTTCATTTTGTTACTTTATGTTATCATGTGATATAATATTTTCACATTATTATGATAATATTTATTTATTATCATGATTGTTTTATAATTTATATATTTAGCTCTTGAAAGTTTATTTAATAGCTACATCATAAGACATAATGCTACATGCACAAATGTGAATTATAAAAAAATGGATGATGCTAATGCTATATAAGAATACATATGTGTGAAATATGAAATGAAACTTGTTTCCTTTTTGTGTTTTATTAAATACTTCTATTATATGGAATTACAATTATATATAAGATGGTTTAACTTTTATATAATATTAATTTCTATTATATATAGGTTATATTTTATGTTGATAATCATTTGTAGTTGGTAAGTATATTTGAATTGTGATTTTAGTATCATTGACTTTCCTCTTTGTGGTTAGTTTGGTGTGCTTTTGCTTTGGTTAAGATATGATTATCATATAGTTGTGTGGATATTAGGAGTGATATCTTATGTTTATCTTTTTTCATTAACTCAATTATAGTGTGCATCTTGTTGAACTCCTTATCGTAACACTTTCTTTCTTAACCTTCTTTTATTCTCTCTCTCTCTTATTTATCTCAAAACCTCTCTCTCGCAATCTCTCTCCTTTGAGGTAAAAGTTATAACAAAAGCTCCTCAAGCAAAACTCATAATAACTCCCTTGTTGCCCTCTAACACTTTGAATGATGGAGCATATATAAGACTGTGGGGATAATAGGAAGTTGACAAAACCATATTCATGTTTGTTTGTGTTTTTTTTAATTCTTTTTAAGTTTTTAGGATACATACTTAGTTGTAAATATGATTTTTTATTTATTTAAATAATATCTATATATAAATTTTTAGGAATACTTTTTAAGAATTTTTAAGAATTTTTTTATTCTAATGTTTTTGAATAACTCCTTCATTTCTTAAACTAATAACAAGTTAAGCAAGAGATGATTGAATCATAAATGTATTTTTATTTAATTTATATTTGTGTTTCAATCTTATTGAAACAATCACTATTAAAATTAATAATTTTGTACAATGTAAATGCTTATTTTTATCCTTCATCCACACATGAACAAGGTGCCATAATAATGGATTATGTTATCTCTATAGGACTCAAAGAGATTAGATACCAACTTCTTTATGACTTAGAAAATTTTGGATCTTAATAATTGATGATTAGAGAGTTGAATAAATTTTTCTTGTAATTTAAGCCAACTATTTACCTCAATGTCAATAACAATTTCTCCATTAAAAACTTTTTGCTCTTTGTGTCACTTGTGGCAAAGAGTGTTTGTGTTCCTTAGTTGAAACACACACAATTGATATATGATCATAGTTTCTTATAATCTCCATAGATATTACTATATTTTATAAAATTAGTAGTTTTGTCAAAGCCTTGTTGTGGTCATCTATTATTTTTTTCATAAATATTACATTATTATCAAGCATCATAGATGATTGCAATTGAGATTGGATTGTGCAAACTTGACTTTGAAGAAGGAATGATTGAAGAAGAAGAAGAAAAGAAGAAGAAGAAGAAGAAAAAGAAAAAAAAAAAGTTGTAGAAGAAGAAAAAAATACAAAAAAAAGAAAAGAAGAAATAAAAAAGAAAGAAGAACTACTATAATAACTAAGTCATGAAATAGACTTGACATAGTTTAAGAATCAATTGATCCATTCTATGTCGACTATAACCCACACATATTCCTTTGCTAAATGTTATTAACCTATATAATTAAAAGTGATGTTTAATTATTTTTGAAAATTATCTGGCTTTTTATGAGGTATTTCTTCGAACGCCTGGTCGGCGTTCGTGCTTTAACTGGTCGGTGTTCATGATTCATGCTTGAACTGGTCGCTGTTTATGCTTCAACATGGAGCTAAAACACCTCATTTGATTTCTATGCGGTGCAACGTGAGGTGACGATAAATTTTCTTTCGCGTGCGGGCAAAGATTCCTGGAGCAATGAAGTGGGACCCATTGATCTTTACCTTTTGATCACCGTTTTCATTTAGCCTTTTGCTTTATTAGTTGCCGTGCTTTCTATCTTTTCCTTCTACATCTTCAGTCATCGTCCACAGCTCATCAGCTCCATTTCCACAGCAGCGCTACGAAGAACTCCAAAAAGGTAAAGTTTCAGAGGGAGACTCGGGTCATTGATATCATCTTTGTGAGTAACATCAAATCCTAGTTTTTTACTTTTGTTTTTTCGGTTTCTGCTTTCTTCCCGTTCTAAGTGGTGTCTACCATCACGAAATGCGTAGTTTTTATGCTGACAGATCTGACTTTTGATCGGTTTCTGAAGTAAACTAATTCTGTTTCCACCACATAGAATTTTTCAATTGCTAGGATGGCAAAATTGAACTCATTTGCGTTATTCAGAGGCTGATTGACATGGCTTATAAGTGGGTTATGTATTGTTCTCTCGAGTTTAGCAGGGTTTCTTGATGAGTATTCATGTTTTAATTGTTAGATAGACATGCTTGATAAAAAAGATTAGATCTCTTGTTATTTCTTATAGTTTTGATTGCATTTTCTTCCCAATTCTCCATTTCTGTCCTAATACTCGCTGGATGTTTTATATCTCAGTTATTTTGTTGGGCGCAATTGGAGTGTTCCTTTTTCCCTAGAAATGATGCTGGCTAGTTTCTTAACCAGGTAGTTAAGAACAGGGAAAGGTGCACCTTCCGAGCAGAAAACATGACTTTAGAAGTGAAAGAAGCAGCCTTATATGTCAGAAAATTCCTTTTGTTTGCCATCAAGTCTATTTATAGTTCAGCAGCCAGTCATCCTTTTGTTTCAAGTTTTGCCTTATCATTGCTTCTCCTGTATAGTTGTTTTCCTTCGCTATTGTTTTTCCTGTTTTCTTGCTTTCCGGTCCTTCTCTGCACTGCTCTTCTCCTTGGAGCTCTTCTATGTTACGGTGACGCGGTCGGCCCTGATATTGAAGTTCATGATAAGTTAATTGGGGGTGTGTCCTCTTTGAATGTGGAACGCTCTGTGGGGGACCTCTCTAAGTTAGATGCTGATGTCGACAGAAAAATTGAAATTGAGGAGAAGAACTCAGCTCCTGATGCCAGGAGTGAGGGGTGTGATGCTTGCTTGGCCTCAAGCTCTCTGATTGTGGAACCAATCATCCCTGATATAGAAGACGATGATAAGATAAATGGGGGTGTGTTCTCTTTGAAATTGGAGCGCTCTGTGGATAACCTGCTCATCAAGAAAGATGGCCTCTCTGAGTTAGATGCTTATGTCGATAGAAGAGTTGAAAATGAGGAGTCTGTCAAGGACGCAGCTCCTGATGCCCGGAGTGAGAGTTATGATGCTTTCTTGGCCTCAAGTTCTTTGATTGAGGAAACTAATAAAATTGGAGGGCAAAATGTGCTATATCATAGTTTTGAGGAGCATAGAGAAAGTTTGATGATTGAACAGCCAGAAGTTCAAATTAACAAACCTGACAAAAGTGGAGGGGAGTATGTTTTATATCAGGGATTTCACAAGAATAGACAGAATTTCATGAAAGAATCGGATGCTCAAGTGAGAATTCATGGGGTTTCTATTGGTGTTAGTGAGCGAATTGAAAGCCTTAAGGTAAATATCAACAAGCCTGAACTGGATGATTGGATTGATTCTCCTCTGAGCTCACCATGGCAGCCAATTAACATCCGCAATGCTGCCTCGGACTCTGAATCTGATCATTCTGAGAGTTCATCTCCTGATGCATCAATGTCTGACATTCTTCCAATGCTAGATGAGCTTCATCCTCTTTTACATTCAGAAGCTACTCATCATGCTCTACAATCTACGGATAATTCTGATGTGGAACTTTCCCCGCATCAGGAATCTGATGATGACAGTTTAGAGCAGCAAGATGAACACCAATTATCGGAGAAAGATGATAGCAGCATGGTTGTTACATGGACTGCAGATGACCAGAGGAATGTTATGGATCTTGGCTCTTCCGATTTAGAAAGAAATCGGAGGTTAGAGAGTCTAATGGCAAGGAGAAGAGCCAGGAAGAATCAGGTAATCATATTTGAGAAGGACCAGATTGAATTACACAGTAATGATAAGGCAATGAATGAATTGTCCCGCTTCCATCATCAAATTTCTCCTATTTCTGCTCCAAGGAGGAATCCCTTTGACTTCCCTGATAAATGGGAGGACTCCATGGGCCCTGGTTCAGCTCCTTCTATTTTGCTGAGCCAAAAAAATCCTTTTGATTTTCATTGTGAAGGAGAGGAAGATGGAAGCAAAAAGCATTTTTGGGAGAGTTCAAGCCAACCAGAATATTTACCTTTTGAAAGTGGTTGGTTTTCCAGAAGAAATAAAAGCTTTGCACCTCATTCATCATTTCCAAGTGATGTATTGAATACAAAGCTTGGTTCTTCCAGATTGAAACCCAATACTGTTGTCAAGGGGATGGATTCAGAGGTTAATTGCACCTTTGATCTCCATGGTCACAACACCAAATCGATGGCTGTTGAGGATGCTGGCACTTGGTTATGTGGATTTAGTCAAGAGGAACTGAAGGAGCTTCCAGAACAAGAATTGCAGGAGGCCACAGTCTTATCTGTTTCCGTCCAGGATATTAAGTCTGCTGAACAATATAACCAATCCTATGAAGCCGAGCTAGTTAACAGTCAATCGAAGTTGGGTCAGATTGTTCATTTTGGTGATCAAAACACACTTGCATTTGAAGCAACTCACAAAAGTATTGACGCTTCTTTTGCTATTCAAGAAGAAGGTGTAACTGAATTTGATTCACACATGCCAGATGCCTGGAAGCATGAAATAGTTGATGATAAGCAAAATGAGTTGAATGTACTCTGTTCATCAGAAAAAATTAAGGATCATGATATCAGCCTTCCTGACGAAGTAGAAAATTTGGGCCAGAGTGTAGTTGACTCCAAGGCAGGCACAATCTTGAGGTTCATGCAAACAGCTGAGGCTGATGTTGTTTGTCAGAGCAGTGATACTGAAGGAAATTCTAGTGATCAATCTGTAGTTCATGTTTGTGATTCTTGTCCCTCTGGAAGTGAGAATTTTCTTGCAAACATAAGTTCACCAAAGACAGCTTTACTTTCTTCAGGTAATGCTCCATTGATTTCATTTGCATAGTCTTAATGCACACTAAACAGTTTGCTGTATGCAGGTATAGGAGATCATCCTACTTCTTGCATGGAATCTGATGGGCAAGAAGATGCAATGGAGATGGCCTCATATTCAAGGGCACTTGAGGAAGTTATGGGTTCAAAAGCAGCAATATGTGAGATTGTTCATGGAAGAATCATACAAGAAACCACATCAAGCAGCGGAGGACCAGGGCAAGTTTCTCATTATATGAATCTTGTGGTTGAAAAAGTAGGACCTAATGAAGATTTTGATGGTCCAAATACACTACTAGCTCTTGATCATCATTTGGGATTTCCTTTAGTAAAAGATGATACAAATAAATCCAACCTTTTGTTCTTTGCTAGTTTGCCTCCTTCCACAGAAGAAGATGAGAAAAAATCAGCACCAGAACTTACTGATGCATATGCTTTTGAGGTTGGCCTTAAGCATTCCAAAATCAGTGATCTAGAATCTAGACCCATTCTTCAGGAGAATTTAGAAGATACCACAGTTGATGAAGTTGCAACAGAAGTGGTTTCATATTCAAGGGAACTCGAGGAAGAAATGGGTTCAGGAGTGGCACCATTTGAGATTGTTCATGAAAGGCAGACGGTTGACCCCAAATTTGGTAACGAAAGGGCTGGGGTGGTCTCTCCTTTGAAGCTTTTGGTAGAAAATGTAGGACTTAATGAAGATGTTGGTCATCATTCAAGAATTTCTTCAAGAGAAGACGATGCAAATAAGTCCAATCTTTTGTTCTTTGATGGTTTGCCTCCATCAAAAACAGAAGATAAGGAAGAGTCTGTGATGGAACTTACTGAATCATATAGTTGTAGAGTTAGTCTTGAGCATTCCCAGGTCAGTGATTTGGAATTAGGGCCCATGCTCAACGAGAATTCAAAGGATATTAATTATGAAGAAGATGCAATGCAAGTGGTCTCGTATTCAAGGGTACTTGAGGAAGATATTGGCTTAGAAGTGGCACCATTTGATATTGTTAATGGAAGTAAGATACATGATTCTAAATCTAATGGAGTAGGGGCAGTTTCTCCTGTGAATCTTTTGGTGGCAAATGTAGGACTTACTGAAGATTTTGGTGATCAAGATACATCACTAACTCGTCATCATCATTTGAGATTTCCTTCGGGAGATAGTGAAGATTTTGGTGATCAAGATACATCACTATCTCTTGAACACCATTCGAGATTTCCTTCTAAAGAAGATGATGCAAATAAATCCAACCTTTTTTTCTCTGAGTGTTTGCATTTTTCAGAAAGTGAAGATAAGCAAGAGTTAGTGACAAAACTTACTGAAGCTTCTACTTTAGAAGTAGGTCTGGAGCATTCCCAAGTTAGTAATTTGGAATTAAGGCCCATTCTCGAGGAGAATTTAGAAGATATCAAATTTGAAGAAGATGCAATGAAAGTGGTTTCGTATTCAAGGGTACTTGAGGAAGATATGGGTTTGGAAGTGGCACCACTTGAGATTGTTCATGAAAGTAAGATACATGAACCTAAATCTAACAATGGAGGAGCAAGTGCAGTTTCTCCATTGAATTTTTTGGTGGAAAATGACAGACTTGTTGAAGATTTTGGTAATCAAGATACATCGCTACCTCTTGATCATCATTCGGAATTTCCTTTAGGAGAGGATGGTGCAAATAAGTCTAACCTTTTGTTCTCTGATGGTTTGCCTCCTTCAGAAACTGAAGATAAGCATGAGTTAGTAACAAAACTTATTGAAGCATCTAACCTTGGAGTTGGTCTTGAGCATTCCCAAGTCAACAATTTGGAATTAAGGCTCATCCTTGAAGAGAATGTAGAAGATATTAAATTTAAAGAAGTGGTCTCATATTCAAGGGTACTTGAGAAAGATGTGGGTTTAGAAGAGGCATCGGTTGAGATTGTTCATGGAAGAAAGATACAAGATCCTGCATCTAGCAACATAAGATCAGGGGAAGTTTCTCCTTATGTGAATCTTTTGGCTAAAGAGGTAGGACTTAATAAGGATTTTAGTGATCAAGATACATCACTAGTTCTTGATCATGATTTGAGATTTTCTTCAACAGAAGATGATGCAAATAGGTCCAACCGTTTGTTCTCTGTTGGTTTGTCTTCTTCAGAGCTTGAAGATAAGCAATTGTTGGTGATGCAACTTACCGAAGCAAATGCTTTTGGGGTTGGTCTTGAGCATTCCCAGGTCAGTAATTTGGAATTAAGGCCCATCCTTGGGGAAAATATGGAAGATTTCAAACTTGAAGAAGAGCATGTGAACTTGTTGAAGTCAACTTCATCGATGCCAGAAGAGCCAAACGTTGGTCTATTTAGTTGTGGGCAGGACTCCTCATTCCAGAATAATACGAAAGAATCTTGAGAGATGGACAAAGAAAAATGAATAGATATTGTGTCTGCACAGTTAAACCTTTAGAAGCTTCCAATCTTGTTTCTATTAATGATGATGTGTTCAGCAGATTAGTTATAGGATAATTGGTATACTTGGAATTAACAAAACCATGTAAGTTGTAGTCTGAAAAAACCTTATGTTTAAGCCTACCGTTGTCTCTGACAATCCAGAGTTAACACCAAGTTCTTTCCAGATTAATGAGGATGTTGTCTTGACACCCCTTCGTAATTTTCACGTAGAGCCTTCGGATGATCTTGCTAGGATTGGAGAAATGTAGTTCATCGATCAATTTTTTCTGTTGGAGTTGGATGCTGTTGGTCATAATTAAATTGTAGGATTGAGGTCACAGTCTACAAGTCTGCTCAAGTGATCAGAAAAGAATAGCAAAATGGTACAGCTGACACTGATGAAACGTCTCCAAGCAAACCACTGTAAGGCGTAACTCTGAATGCATGGATGTTGTGTTGAGCCAACAAAGGGCATAAGCTAAAGACATTGTTCATTAATTGAACATATTGAAGACCCAAATAAGACAATCTAACTCTCCATTGAACATCCTTGTATAGTACTGTATAGAATTACTAGATCAGTTTTGAAACTCTCAGTGAATTCTGAATGCCTTCTAAGTCTGAAGCATTTGTCGGGAAATTAGCAGCGAGAAGCCTCAAGTTGGTTTGATTGGGTTGGAATTGGCTGACATAGCTCAAAGAAGTGCCTTCTATTGTGGGGCTAAGTTGGAGTTCCCAGCTGTTGAAGAAACAACCACAGAAGACTTAAAATTTAACATCTGAACAAGCTACTCAAGGCTGTTTAACTAAGCCAGAATCTATGATGGATACTTAGTCCATTGGTATGTTGCGAAGGAGCATTGTGTTGCAGCTGTTAGCCATCCAGAGTTTATAATTGTTGAAGTTAAAGTTGTTCGCGACTTAAACTAAACACTCGAAGACGGCATTGCTGAAGTTGTTGAGGGAGGAACTGGTCAGGAAATCAATTAAAACAATAGAAATTGGTTTGGTTTTTTTTTATTCTCAGCATGTGTTGGTTCAAAAGGTGAGTTCCCATGTTTGCTGGTTTGGTTGCTTTTTGCTGTTGTGAGAGCTTTTGAACTTTGCTTTCCTGCTTTACAAGATTTATTTGTTTTTTTTTTTTTTTTTTGGATTCTGATTGCAATTCAAGTGCATATTTCATACAAATTAACTATTCGTTGAGGATTGATTTAGCTATTTTAGGCATTGTAAACAAAAATTAAATGGAAAATTACCAGTCAACTGTGTAGCCTTTCTTGGTAAGTGATTCTTCTGTTGTTTTGATGTTGGCTACTTGGTCGTCATCTCATAGATTTCTTACTTTAGCCCAATATCACTTATTCTATAGTGGAGTTCTGAACCATGGCTATACAAATTGAAGTAAGAACATGAGCTGGTGGTCCTTATTGGTTGAATAAGTGTGGGCACATGTTGTTTCGGGCTTCATGTGATTAATCTTTTATGTGGTTTAGTGTAGCAATCAGCTTTCTTGCATTAATGGACTAATTGTTTTAAGTAATTTGCCAAATGCTGTGAGGCTGTAAATTGGGTGATCTAATACATGACTTTCTATTTTGTTTAAACGGCAAAAGTGCGGTATAACAGGTTATGAAAAACAATGCTAAATATAAGTAATCAATTGTTTCCTTTTTATGATGATTGTTGTAAAATCGATCATCTTAGTGAGTTTTGGTCAAGAGAAGTTAATCAACCTTTCTAATATCTCATTGGATAGATAGCCACCCATGGCATTAAGCTTAATTATATGCTAATTCTTGTATGTTTTTATTTTAACTTCTAATTTGGAATTAATCAAATTATCATTCTAACTTGACAATTTTTCTCTCCAATAAATGAATAGGATTATATTAAAATCATTCATTTTTTTATCGTAACTAAATATGGGTCAACCTAACAACGAGTTAGAGGATCGACAAACTATCGAGCCAAAAGGTTTTGCATATCAACCCAAAAGTCCTTATCATCAATAGGCTAAAAAATTCTATACAATGGTTAAGAAGGGATTATAACAGGAGCCAAAAGATCTTATAAATCACCAGGCTAAAGAATCCCACAATATAGTTAAAAAATTAATATAAAGTTTTTATAATGAGACAAATAAACCAAATATGAAGCTCAATTATAATGTTTTATAATCTAAATACAATAAAAGAACACTAAAATGTGTTTAAAGCAATGTAAGAGAAATATCTAATTTAATTTAATGTAAGAAACTAAGTAATAACATACAATTTAGCTCAATCTTGAATTAATAAAGGCTTATAATATAATTTATGCTTGAATCTCATAAGCTTGAAATATGTAACTCTCTTAAGTTTGGACTCATTTATATAAGCATTACAAAACTCTCTAAAGGCTCCAAACATCTCACAATAGTTAAACCAAACCAATCATACTAATTAATATTCACACTTCTTGAACTAATTATACTATCCTATCTAATGATTATATAAATGTAATGACTTTATATGTAGCTCATTCAATCCATGAAACAATTCAACTAGTTCTCATTTACTAAAAATAGATCATACCTATACAATGAAGACATCACATTTATATAAATAGGATAACACTTCAAGTCTAACTTCTCAAGTTTTCTAAGAATCATATATTGTGATGACAATGATCATATTGGTATGAAGGTATTCACATTCACAACTCTCAAAAAATATAAGATCATACTCATACAATAAGGGACTCATACTTGTACAATAACTTTCAACGTTTTTACGGTGTAAGTCTTAAACTATCACTCTTGGTTATATTCGATTCTACAAGTACGATGAGTATCATTTTATTGTATAAAGCTCATTAGTTTCATACAACTCTTAATACCTCTTGGGAAAACAAATAATATATATTTATGATATAAAGATTATACATGTGCTATAAGACAAACCTCAGATCACACCTATATCACTCAGTCAAATTACCCAGTTCAATTTACTATAAAAGTGATTGTATGAGTAGGACGGGGATATCATATTGTATGAAGAACAAAAATTCAAAACATTAACTCGCTCAGGAAAATCAACAATCATACTTGTATGATAAGAGTACCATACGTATACGAACACTAGTGTACTTAACTTAAGATCACTAGTGTTTGATTCTCTATCTAGTCCAAGAAATAATTAGTTATATGATATGATGATGTTATCATACAAGTATGATTAATATAGATTATATAGACTTCACTTAAGCTCATTCAATTTTTAATTTCTACTTGATTGAGCTTAAATACACTTATTAACTTTGCAATGATCTAAGGCATTTATATATAAGGCAGTCTAAATAAGATGCATATCATAAATAATCTTAAATATATATGATTGGAGAGATGATTTCAAAAAATATTTTATATTCTTATTCATCCTTACTAAATTTTAATATTTTAAGTAAATCGTTATAGATTTAACATATTAAAACCATTATAGATGACTTAAAAAATATCTTTTCTATGTGCTTGCTCAAGTCTTATGTTTTTCTTGATACTAGTTATGATTAACACCAAAATACCACCTTTAAATTTTTTGAGTTAAGTGATCAAACTCTTTAATAAAATTGACATATTTGATCTTTAGATGTATGATTTGAAACAAGTAAAAAAAGTATTAATAGAACAATACAATAGTTTTATTGTCATCAAAATCATTAAACAAAAGATATAAAATAATATTAAATCATGCAAGCATATAAATGCTCCTTCTCAATGTATGTAATTTAAATAATTTTTAAACAAAAGTACTAGGATACATGAAATATCTTTCACTTAATTTTTTTCTCTTTTATTTTGTCATGTATCAAATAATGAAAGCAAACATGTTAACTACTTATTAGGTGCATAAGACCAAGCAATTAAGGGTTATAATTATTAAATTATTGTTGATAATATAATAAATAAGCTAACCAAGGGCTCATAATAAAAATATTTTTTAAAAGCTAAGAAACACAAACTATTTATTGATATATGAAATATATAACCACTTGTTGATAAATAAAACTTCAAGGGGTTTAATTTATTTTCTCCCCTTTTCTAATTCAAATAAGAAAGCATGCCTATAAGAATTATAATTTAAAATTTAAATTTTGAGACCCAAACGAAATTAGGTTTACCCAATTTACAATCAAGTGATTTAATTTTTCTAGGTGTACTATTATTTTTTTTCATTCTACACATAAGTGGGATACTTAGAGTTGACATTAAGTCTAATGTTGCACACTCCTTAGAAATATGATATTTTTTAAGTAATAATTACAAGTAATAGAAGAATTATAGGAAACAATTTAACATGCATAAATTTAAAGTTTTGAAATGAAACATTCTTATGCATGTGATAAGATATAACATAATTAGAATGTAATTTTCTAAATTGATAAGAAATAATTTTATCTTTGACATTTATGCTAATTATTTGAGCTAACTCATCTCCAATATTTTTTAAATCAATTAAATATTTTTCATTCTTGTCATTCAGGTTGCCACAAAAAACTAAATCGTGTTTATGCTTTTTTTTCAAACATTTATGTTTCTTAGGAAAAAATTGAAAAGGATCAACTAATTAAAAAAAAATTACTTTCTATCTTAGCATGCTTACTTCCAAAAGATGCTTCATGGTGTGCCATAAGACACATCACCATATTTAATCTTCTAATTGGTTGAAGGTAGAGATGATTGATCCATATCACTCCTTGTGACATTCTTGTCTATCTTCTTATTGTTGTTGTTCTTAATCATTTTCTTGTTCTTTATCTCTTCCAACAAGACTAGGCACAGTGGTCAGAGGTGTCCCATCTCCTTACATAAATGGCAATGTGCCTTAACATTTCTTCCTTCTTTAATTTTAAATTCTTCTTTTTTTACCACAAGATTAGTTTTATCCCCCGTCCTGCTGGATGAATAAAGATTAATTACGATGCTGCTGTTGGGGATGATGTTGCTGGTGTAGGCATTGTGGTTAGGGATCATTTGGGGAAGCCCTTGCTTGTGGTTGGCAGGAGGTTTTTCTCACATTCCAACAAAGCTATGGAGGCACATGCAATAATAGATGCCCTTAGCATGGTGAGGAACACATTCTCAAAGTTCCATGTAGTCGAGATATAGAAGGATTATACATTGGCACTGTAGGAGGTGCATAATATCATCAAGCAACTGCCCACAGGAGGATTCTTTTCTGCAGCGATCAAGCACGCAAGGTGCCTCGGCGTCTATGCATCTCACACGTTCATAGAGAGGGCAACGCTTCAGCAGACTTAGCCACGCGCACTCCCTATCTCTAAAATTTTGCGTGGGATAGAGGAATGCACCTTCCCAAGCCGTTTCCCAAGTTGTTGATGTCTAACTTTTTGTTTGATCCTCCCTATAGGATTTTTTGTAAGACTTAGGCCTCTTTCTTAATGAAGAAAATCGTTCAGGGAATGAATGAAGGTTTAGAATATGATCTATGCTTAAATCCTACACGTTTCCACTACACTTCTCTTTGAAATGATGACCTTAATACATAGCTATTCATAAAGATGTACAAATGAGCATTAACCTTTTCTCCTGAGTTTGGACCCAAAATATAATTCTTATAATGCTCTTTAATAACTCCAAACATCCTCTTATAGTTAAGCCAAAGTTTCATAAAAATTAGTCGAAGTCATTACTCACACTTTCTCAACTTATCATATTATTTGATTTAAGGATTGTATAAGTATAATTACCCTATATGCATCTCGTCCAATCCATTAGAAAGTTTGACTAGTTTATTTCACTTATTAAAAATTAATTATACTTATACGATGAGGACATCATATATGTATGAAAAGCACAACACTTCAAATCTTTTTTTTAGTTTTTGGGTTTTCAAAGGATCATATAATATGATGATAATGATCATATTAGTACAAAGATATACACATTTACAACTCTAAAAAAAATAATTAATCATACTCATATTTGGACAACAATATTTGGCGAGCTTATTACCTATGTCCCAAATTATCACTATCTATTAAATTTGATCTTACATGTATGATGTGTACCATCGTATTTTATGTATCCCATCAGTTATATATGATTCATAATATCTCTCAATAAAAAAGATAACACACATGTATAATATGGAGATCATACATATATGATAGGTAAACCTCAAATCACACTTACATCACTCAGTTTGATCACCTTGTCCAATTTATCATAGAAAGGATTGTATGAGTATGATAGGTATATCATAGTGTATGAAGCACATAAGTTTAAAACCTTAACTAACACTCTAGAAAAAAATCAATAATTCTATTTATATGATAATGGTATTATATATATATGAATACCATATTCATTAAACTTAACTCAAGATCACCCATATCCAACTCTCTATCTAATCCTAAAAATAACTAGTCATATTGTATGATGATCACATTGTATGAGTATGATTAGTATAGATTATGCAAACTTTACTTAATTCATTTAATTTCCAATTTTTACTTGATTGGTCATAACTAAGTAGTGCAACATATTAACTTTATAAGGCATATTTATATATAAAGTAATCTAAATAAGATGAGTGCCCTAAATAATACTAAATCTATATGAATGGAGAGATGATTTTAAAAAATATTTTATATTCTTAGTCAACCATATCGAATCCTAGTGTCTCGAGTGATTTGTTATAGATAAAATATGTTAATACTAATAAAAATGACTTAGAAAATATCTTCTATATGTGCTTACTCAAGCCTTATGTTTCTTTTAATGCTAGTTATAATTAATACACAAATACTACTATTAAGGTCATTGAGTTAAGTGATTAAGCTCTATAATAGATTGACATGTTTGATCAAAAGATGTATAATTTAAAATACTTAATAAAAATATTAGTAAAATAATACAATAATTTTTTTATTATCAAACTAATGATCTAAAGACCAAGGATTAAACATAATTTACTCTTTTAAGTAGATAAATTGAATGTCCAAAATTGGCTATAATGTATAATTGAGTAAATATTCCTCAAATAAAAGGCTTAAATTGAATCATATAAATGTTTTACTTTAAATCTTTCATTAATTATACTCTTTTGTATTAAAACTTTCTTTATTAAGTGAGAGTATCTTTGACATTTATCATCATTCTTACTTTCAAATCTTCTAAGTTGAGTGTCATGTAAAATGTCAAGGATGTTGAAGATCAATTTTTTAGATTCATAGACAAAATAATAAAATTGATGAAAACATAAGGTATATCCAATGTTGCAATTCATCTAATATGAAGCACTTACCATAAATAATCAAACATCATATCAACATGACCTTATTAGATGATATTGAAGAACCCACTTCATTGGACCATTATGTAGAAGGTTGGGCATGTATTCAAAAAGTGTTAAGAGATCAACCAAAAATTCCCTTATGTCAAAAAGCATACCATGGATCATGTTACATGACTAATGCTTGTTTTGCCACCATTTATATGTCATGCCATGTTGAAAGACATCTTCTTTTTAGAAGGAAAGTATAAGAACTCATCTCAAGAATGATGGCCTAACTTCTCCAACTTGTCTTTTTGGAGTGATTCTAGAGGCTTCTTTTTCCTCCATCATCAACTTGAACACCCTCTAGAGTGCCTTCTTTATTGAGATCTATAATTATTCATTACCCAAATAGCTTTCCCAACATTTCTTCATGATCCACAAGTATGGCAATGAGCCTATCTAAAAGTTACAAATTCATTTAGATAATGAGTTGCATGAATCAGACCATCATCTTAGAGGTCATCAACATGGCTTTGATAAGAATTAGCTTTGAAATCTAATAAATTCTTACCCTTGATACCCTCTAAACACACTCAAATGATGTCCAAAATAGCATCTATAAGTAGATGAACTTTGAGAAATGATTAGAGATAGAGATTTAGATAAAGAAGAGGATGCATCACTCCAAAGAGGAGCATTACAATGACAAGGAACCATATGCACTTTATAATTAAAAGGGAATGCTATTGCTTAATGATCACCTTTTGAGCATCAAGACTACATAACAATATTTTGATAATGATTAACAGTGATATTATCAATCCTATCAATTCTAAAAAGATAGAGTTTCTAACTATTATTAAAGTAAACAATACATACATTATTAGGATGCTAACCACCACATTAAGAACTATAATATGGAATAACTGAGTCACACTATATCAAGATATTATCTTCTTAAATCACCTTAAAAGGTGTGTAGACATCTTAAGACCATAATATCATATATAAAGACCAAAATCTTCTTAATGTAGCCAATATCAAACATGACTTAGAAGTTTGCCAGGAGCAGCTCCTTGTCTAATCATTTCTATTCTTGGGATATCATATGGAGATTAATTCTTACCATCTTAGATCTTATGTGTTATTAGACTATTAAATTTTGCTTGGTTTGTCCTCAAATTGTATTGGATGAGAGGAGATAGCACTCTAATACCATATTTAGAGTAACTTAATTTTACTATATCAAGATATTATCCCCTTGGGTTACTCCATCTCAACCAAGTGGGTTTTGTCCCAAAAATGTATCTCAATATCTTAAGACTATGTAATCACATATATGCTTAGAATATTTCCTCCATAACAAATGTGAAACTATCTGTCCCTATATCCCTTCATTTAAAAGCTTATAAGGATTTGCTCCTTAACTAATGATTTCTCTCCTTGATACATCACTAGAAAATCACTCCTCAATCTCTTTGATCTTAGGTGTTACAAAGAATTTAAAAGATTTGATAGATAAAATATTAAAGTAATTTAATATTTATTTATAAAAATGATGAATATTGGAAAAATCATACTAGATTAAGTGAACATTACTTAAGAAGCTTGCTCATAATCCTTCCTTGACCTTAATGCAAATGGGGTTCCCATTGTAGTAAACAAGGAACATGAGCTCTCAAAGTCATATATGTGATATCTAGAAGATGAATATCTTTGGCAAACCCAACCATACAAGAGTAACTTGAATTTTCTTTGCTTTACCAAATTTTCCAAGCTTTAATTCTTGTCCTCCAATCACCTTTCATGATAGGAATTTTAGTTATCATGAAATATATTTTAAAATGGATGTTAAGAGGATCCTTATGGACATAAGGAGCTCAACAAAATTCTATTCTTATTACTCCATCAAGAGGATAAGTCTCAAATGAGATCTTCTAATGTTGTTTGTTAGCTCCCTTGTAAGGTTCTTTGGAGACATTATTAGAATTGAGGCAATGTCAGTAAAAAAGTTATAGATATATCCATGTAAGACATTCTAATCATACATCTGTAATAGTCAAACCTCTCTTAACCATTTTTCTATCACATCATCCACTTGTTTGGAAATTTTTTATAACTATTAGAGTTATGACAATATGAGGAGATGTTATCACAAACACCATTAAAGAGAATACTAAAGAGATTCCAACTAAAGTATTTCAAATCCATCCATCTTAATGACTCTATTAGGATTGTAAACATCATTGCAAATTTGAACAAAAGTAGAGGGCTGCTACTCTTGACATTTTGATATGGTAAATGGATGACTTTATATCAACATCGATCAACATAATGGGTATAAGAAGGGACATGATTGAGAATTGACTAAACATAAAACTAGAATCTATTCCCATGTGAGAAAAGAAGAGGGCTTAAGTCCTAAAAAGTGAGAGATTGTCATAAAAAATAGTAAGAAGGTCTTAGAGTTATGTTTCATTAGTTTGGTAAGTAGATTGGTTAGGAAATGTCATTCTCACAATGAAGTGGAATGAAAAGTGGTGAGTTGCATTGACTTCATGCACTTTGACATTGTTGTCTTGAAGGATTTCTATCTATTAAAGATTGACAACATTGTGGGTTCAATTGTTGATTGCAAATATCTCAATTTACTGGATGCCTTCTTAAGGTATTATGATATCCACATGCATGATCTAAGAGGAGAAAACCACTTTCACAATTGATGCTTGCACTTTTTGCTATAAGGTAATGCCATTTGTCCTATGAAATGTAAGTGTGATGTAATAATTTATAATCAATTCTATCTTTAAAAACCATATTGGAATAATCTGGAAGACTATTGTCAATGACATCTTGGCCAAGAGCAAAACCTTATGGATCATCTGCAACACTTAAAGAGATAATGGAGACCTTTAGGAGGAATACGAATTGCCTTAACCCTAGTCTATATTAGGTGTTTCTTCTAATAGGTTACTACTTTTCTTAATCTTTAAAAGAGGGACTAAAGCCAATTTTGACAAGGTTCAAGCTATTCCTATGATTCCATATTCTAAAACCCATAATGAGGTGTATGTTATCATAAAAGTACCACGAACTAATGTTCTTTTAATTGCTTGTTAAAAGTGGGGTTGTACTTTGTTTCAAGGAATAATGCAGCAAATAAAGGATGGAGTAGGTTGAGTAATGTAAGAAAGCATTTCTAGAACTAAAAAGGTACCTCACTACTTCTTTTGACATAAGAAGTTATCAACTAAAGTTTTGTTGTAGTATTTAGCCATTGTTGAGGTATAGTTGGCTTTATTCTTGAGCAAGAGTAGGATGGCATCCAATTGCTAATATTCTACATAATTATGCTCTCAAATCCAAAGAAAATATGTCTTCTACTTATAAGGTAAATGCAATCATTGATAAACCTCTGCTTCACATTCTTTGCTCAATAGAGCTATTGCACAAGCATCAAACGTGGGTTGTGGATCTTATTCAAACTATATACCAATGTTCCATCAAATTTTAAGTTCTCTTTATTTCATTATCAATGAGTGGTGTTAAAGACTATTTAGTTAAGTATCCCCTTACATTAGAAGTTATGGGTTGATGGAGTTTTTGATTAATAGAGCTGCATAATTAGTATCATTTTAACAAATTTTAAGGGAATCAAGCTAGAGAACAACATTCATATCAACTTCTTGAAGCAATACAACCTTAGATGGATGGATCCTTACATTTTTTTCTCAATCAAGAGTAGTGGTGATGGAAGAGAGAAAGAAAACAAGAGGAAGTGACAACGGGAGCAATACATTTGGAATCTAAGCAAGACTTGAAGCAAGTAAAACTCATAGAAGAAAAAATCTTAGAAACTTTTCATCAAAAAAAATTTAATAAAAAGCTATTTTAATAAGTTTCATGCAAATTTAAAATTTTGATAAGTGGGATAAACTTTGGAATTTTGGATTGTCTGAATTATGGCTTTCAAAATAAATAGAGAATGTGGTTTAAAAGGAAATTACATAATTTCATAAAAATGAAATGCCATGTTTATTTTTAATAGATAAAAAGAGATTGTGGTTTGTTATCTTATTTTTTCATCATATGTTATTGTATGATATTGACCTAGCAATGTCATGAAATAAAATTATTTTCTTTACATTCATATTGCATTATTTTTGCCATTGAACTAGTGATGATTAGTTCAACTTATTATTATTGCTAAATATTTTAAGACAATACGAGGTATAGAATAATATTCCCAAAGAGCAATGAGAGTAATAGCTCATGATTCTTTTACATAATGGTTCAATGTAGTTTTTATCATGTTATATAAGCTATTACAAAAGCTCATTTACATTTTAGTTGTATACATTTAGTTTAATATGGTTTAGTATTCCTTTGTGATGAATGAAAAGAAATGTTTAAAAAAATGTAAATGTTTTATATTATTTTTGTTGTGGTTTTCAAAAATATGAATATTTGTTTTTTTATTATTTATAAAAATGTCTTTCAAAACTAAAGAAAGAAAGATAAAAGAAAGAGTTGATGTGTCTCCAAACTTGGAAAGGCAAGCAAAGGATACCACAATAATTGAGCAACACGAAAATCAAAACACAAAAAAAAATTAAGCTTGTTGATTGCCATGGGATTATCTTGAGAATTAGGGAGGATGGTTTCTATAATTATACTTTTATCATACATTTTTCACTTTCTAGAATGATTCCATAGAAGAGGAGATGAAGAGTAATCTAATATGATTAGATTTAGTTGGAAGTGAGATAATGAGGATGGAAAACATAGTCGAATCTTGAAAGATAATCAAGCATGCATTTTAAGATGCTGACTTAACACATTATCCACTTAGAATTGTATTAGATTATCCAAGAACCTTTTTGAACTATTCTTAGATTATTTATGATAATCTTTGATTTATTTTGGACTAACCTAGTGATTAGGTGCCAATAGTGCTGATAGAGACTTGATAATACTTGTGCTTTATGTGATCATATAGATGGTCAAACATCATTTGAGAATATTTTAAATCTACAAAAGGTTTTAGTTGACCTTAGAAAACTATTGAAACATGATTAGACTATCTAAAATATAATCTAAAATCCATAATAACACAATAACAAGTAATGCATAACTAAATCCCCAAAATGACCCAATACATTAGTTTCTAGTGCACTTAGCTTGTGAAACACAAAATTGATTAATGGAGGATACAATCTGCAAAACCAAGCAAACTACAATAAAGTAGTAAAATGTTAAGATTGTCTAAAAACTTTGACAATGATCACCAATTGTTAGAAACTGAACTAAATAAAGTAAAAACCTTTGAATAAACATGAAACATTATGGAAGTTTGACTATAAATAGGTTAAAGTTCAATATTTGTAAGAAGAAATGCTTAAAATCTTAGTATTTATCTAAGTACTCAAATACATCCTAATAATTAGGGTCATAGGCACTGATATTGATGAAGCCAATGGTAAACTCACCAAGGGATAAGATTAATGAGGATATAAAGGTTTTAAGGTAGGAGTGGAGTAGAAAGAAATAAGTAGGTCATCACCAAGCACATGTACTATCAAAAGGTTGCTGAGCAGTTACAAGGTACCATACTATCAAATTAAGCCTATAGTGAGAGAGTTCTTAATATTTTAGAATCATCAAACCATACTTTCTTTGTAGTTTCTAGACTTTAAATAAGTTTATTATAGCAAAACTAAATAGGAAGATTATAGAAATGTACCTTCATGACAAAAGAGAAAGTCTAAACTACCTTTAACATTTAAAGAAAAAATAACATTTAAAAGAAAAAAATATTTATGAGAATACCCTTCATGAATACAAAAATTTAAAGAGAATTAATAATAGAATCTTTAAGATCTTGTAGAATATCTTTATAAATAAAAAGAACATAAAGAGAATAATAAGAGAATCTTTAAGATCTTAAATTCTCTACAAAATTCATGAATTTGTTTCCTAAAGAAAATAAATAAAATTCCTACCATTATTAGCATTTCATTTAGGGTAGTGGTTTCACGATAAGAATGGCATTTGACATTATTCTTAGTACTGTGAGTGCTTCAATGTTAGGCAACAGAGAGCAAGTATTATTGTTATTAGGACATTGCTATAGGCCTATGGTAACATGGAGGTGACTTTGATAGCTTAACCAATTGTTGATGAAGATTTTGAGATATGATTAATATCATAAATATGTGATATAATATGAGATCACTTAGAACAGTGATAGTAGTTATTTAAAAAAATTAAGACCATAATAAAAAAATAAAAATATGTCAAAAACATTAATATGAAAGTAAGAAAAAAAAAAGAAATAATATGAGCAGAAAAAAAAGGAAATGATATGAGTACTATACGATTTTAATACTATATAATGATTTTATGCATTATAAGCTTGATGCACATGAGCATATATGCAATGATTCAACACATTTATATACTTTTATATATGTCATGCATTCCTTATTTATTATTCAATTGCTAGTTATCTACTACACACTACATTTTCTTATTACATTATCTTCTTGTAGTTAGTAGTTTACCTAATAAATATATTATGCTTATCACTTACATTATAAGTCAAGATATAGATATTTATAAGGTTGGCTATCCTAAAGATAGAAAATGAACTTGAGTATGATAAGATGATTTATTTGTTGGCTCTATGAGGGAGTCATATGAGAGGACTTATTTTACATTTATTTAATATATAATGTATCAAAGTAATGTCTCAACTTTTATGTTGCATTGATAGCTTTGATACTATGTTTGTAGTTACTATTTTAGTTATTTGATGTGAAATTTGAATTTGTGATGTTTTTTTACCTTTGTTTGATTTTGGATTCTATCCTCAAGATTTTGTTGCATACTTTATGCTTACTCATTAATATAATATTTGAGAGTATTTTATCGGGCTTATTTTATTGTTTGGCTAGGCTAGGTGTGACATAAATTCAATGTTGGTGTGAAGCTTGGGTTAAACATAAGGAAAAATCCATGGAGAAGTCAACTAAAGTTTTGTGAGGAATTAAAAGACTTATATATTTTCTTGTGCATTACTTGGTAATCTTTTCTTATTTATTAATACAACATTATTCAATTACCCTTTACACATCCCTTTTTAAAGAAGATTGATAAACTTTTTGGTTGTAATAAACAAATAGTTTTGTCATTCCCTATTTGGCCTATATTCCTTCTAAATGCATTTCAGTGATTAAGAATTCTTTTAAGGATATTTGTGGAATACATAATTATCAGTCTCAAAATAAGTAATCATTAGAAATCATAAATTATTAATCTATAAAAATTGGTTTATCATGCAACTCCAAATAAATTAGTTGAAAATTTGGAAATTTCATATATTTTTTTCCTTTAATCCATAAAAGAGTGAGATTTTGAATTCTAAAGTATTTTTAATCAAATTAATTCATGATAAGGCATCAACTACTTTATTATCAATCATAGATTTATGTTTATGAACAACAAAATGCCATAAGTACTCAACACATTAGGCATTTTTATGAATTTAATTCTTTTGGATATTGATGTACTTTAAAGCATGATAATTAGGGTTAAGTATAACTCCTTTGAAGATAGTATTGTCTCCAATGTCACTAAGTTCCTATTATCACATAAGACTCTTTCTAATAGGTATCATTTCTTTACACCATTTAATTTTTTTTACTAAAATAGGTAAATGGATGATTCTATTTTGTTAATACTTTTTCCTATTCGTACAACAGATTCATCACATGTGGCATCAAATGTTTTTGCAAAATTAGGTAGCCTTAAAACTAGTGTGGATGTCATTATAGTCTTCAATTGTTTGAAGCCTTGGGGTTCCATTGAAACTTATCTTTATTTAGCAAATTAGTGAAGCATACAATAATTGAACTAAAGCCTCTAAAAAAATTATGATAAAAGGTGGCTAATCCTAAAAAACTTCTAATAATTGTTCTAGTATCCCAAAGGTACATGGATGAACTTAATTTACAAGTCTCTTTATTTTTGAATTTTTACCATTAAGCTTATTGATTGGGAAAATGTTGTGTTGATTATGGTGAGTGATGTTTCCCAAAAGTTAGGGGTAAACATCAAACATAAAATAAATTATTTAAAATACTTATCAAGGTTAAGAAAATACAAACCTTATGTAAAGATAAAGAATTTGAGGAATAGCTCATTTTAGAATTTTTTTGCAAACTTTGGGAGTTAATTGGAATGGTAAATGAAGATAATAAAATTTTTTATAATGTTTTAATCAAAGGATTATTTAAATCTCAAATAAACTAATCCTTAGACTAATTTCCAAAAACCCAAAATGCACCTACAACTGTATGGAAGTGATCATGTTAGTAGGAAAGGGATCATGATTGGAGGAGGAGGATTCATCATTTAAAAAACTATTTACAAGGAAGAATCTCGTGAAAAGATGGGGGAAGTAAAGATCATTGTAAAGGATTCAAGAAGGTTTTCACAAGGAAGCAAGGTATGGGTTTTCTATAGATTCAATTCAATTCTTTGATTAATTCAACAAATTAATTATTTTAAAGCATGCATTAGATGCATGAGAAGACTTGGTGAGGATAAATTCAACCTTAATGAGTTTGGAATGCTAAGGAATTGGGAATGAATTTGGAACTCTTGAGTATGAAACTCATAGTTTCTAGTGTTGACTAGACAATCAAATCAAGTGCTTGGATGAAGTCCCTTTTGGAGTGTGATTAGATAGTCCAATGTTGGACTATTGAAGGATTGAATGGTCTGATGTGGTATCAGATGATTCAATCATTTTGAGAATTAAGTTTTGAGTCTTTACTAGATGGCTCAACACCAATCTGATGTAGGTTCAAATAGTCTGATAATTGATAGAATTGGTCTATTGTCTTTGTTAGATAACTAATAGATGATCTGTTAACCTCTAACTCTGTTAGACTATTCAATAGATTGAACAAATGGTTCAATTAGAGCATGGTTTGATGGATAAATAGAGGGTTCTCCTAGAGGAAAAATGTTTAATTTTAAGGGTTAATGGTGATTCCATTCAATGTAATTAGGCTTATTAAACATTATAAGAGGTGTGATTAAATATAAACATTTGATAAATATAAGTAAACCTAATAAATGTAATGTGCATAATTTTATGAAACATGATAAAAAATCTAATAAGGAGTGATTATTATTACAAAAAATGAGATAGACATATTGGGTTATGATGATGAATTTATTTGATATTTCCTTCTATATTCTTACCTTCATGTTTATATTTATAAATTTTATATTACTTATGACAAAAAAATACCTTATATAATTACATAGAACAAGAAAAAACATGTTGGTAATAAAAAAAGGAAAATATAGTTGGCATGAAACATAATATGAAATGATCGTAGTTTCTTTCATCTAAGAAAATAATATTTTTTGGGAAGTCTTATAGAATAAAGGCAATAAATTAATGGCTATTAGTTACGATATATATTCCAAAAAATGTGTGCACCAAAATGGATATGGTCATGAGAGTATACTTAAATATGGTACTAACATAATGGATATCTCAAACAATTGATATGCGATAAGCTTCATCATATGAAACTAACAAAATACATGGATAACAAATGTTCTCAAGAAAAATAAGGACCATATGAAAAATAATTTTTACACAAAAGAAAAATAAAATAGTTTATAAAAGGTGAAAGATATTGCATGACATATTTCTAGTTATTCATGCTTATTTACTATAATGCTTGTTTATCATACTTCTAAATGGAATATGCTATAGACCTTATATAAAACATAAATCTAAAGTATATAATGTCTTGAATATATGATTATTCAGATTTTTCCTATATAATAATGGCTCAACCTAAAGTTTAGCTAAACATTTTAGGTCTTATGGATGCAAATCATAAGATTACATGGGAGTAAAAATATGAAATGGATACATAACTGGATTTTTAGTTGATGATGCATTAGTGAGATTATATATTAGGACTTTGAGGCATTTAAAATATATGAAATAATGAGTTGCTATGGTAGCAACTAATATTTCTTTCATGTTTCCATTGTGAACATTTGATTGCTAGTTTTATTATTTCTTTTGTAATACAATATGGGTTAAAATGCAAGAAATACATGGTATATTTCCATTTTAAGGAAACTACTTAAGTATCCATAACATATTGGTATTAGAGAATAATGTATTTATATTGATGCATGAGCAATTGACCATAATTAGTAATGAATGTTTTGATGGTACTTTAGCCATCACAATAGGGATAGTAACGGGGCTAGAACAATCTAAAATGACTTAAAGTTTTTACAAGTTGGGTTAAATTCTTTTGGTGGAAATAATAATTCCTAAAAAGTTAAATTCAAATTGCACAAAATATATTTTTTAAAATTTAAGTAATGGTATTATGTACATAATTTTTCAAGAATGATACAAAGATGTGTTAGGGGTGTGTGCGTTCATAAAGTCTTAAAATATAAATCTCCAAATATATGAAAATTTATTTTATTAAATATTTTTATTATTTTTAGAATTTATTAAATTATCACAAAAAATTGTATATCACTAAAAAGGAGTATAACATTTAAAGAGGGAGACAAACTTCAAAAACAAAAGTGCTACTTATTAAAGAGCCAATGGTACCAAGTTCATGAAAATCACTAGTGTCAAGATTGCAAAAGTAAAAATCAAATATTAACAAGAATTTAATTATAATTTAAACTACAAAACTAATAGGCATTAAAAATTAAAAAAATTTCAAATAATCTTAGAAAAATTTGAAACTAGGTTGAGGCAAAAAAAGCTTGTAAAGAAGCTTTGTTTACATTTTTATAACACATAATATAAAGTATTGCGGTCACAAAATAAAGAGTTAAAACTTAAAATAAGAAAATAGCATAATAATAATCATGTGGATTTTCATAAAAAAAAAGTATTGAAAATATCAAATTATACTAAAAAATTATGAAATCTAGGTAGCAAGTAGAACTTAACGAGTAGTTTTAATTACAATTTATCAAAAATATTTTGGAGGTCATTCGGATAGGAAAATGTAAGGAATATCATAAATCATAAATTTTAATTGAAGTTTTATTTTAATTATGCTAAAAAAAACTTAACTACTAAACCTTAAGTGGAGGAAATACTATATGCAAATGAGCATTTTGATCATTCAATAGAAAACATTGAAAGTGGAGAGTGCTTCACCATTTCAAGGTGAGGAAGGAATGGATATGTGTGGGGGTAGCTTAATAAGCTTTATAAAGAATGTAGCCTTAAGATGGGATTTTTAGGAAAAATTTGAGAAAGGGATTTGCAAAAAATAAGAAATTGATCCTCGATGAAGGTAAAATTTGGAAAATTCACTATAGTAGGAAAGCAAAGGAATGGAGAAGGGAAAGACTTAAGTTCATCAAGGAAATCATGCAATCAATAGATCAATCTTCTTGGTGTTACAAATATCACACTAACTAATGTAAGCATGCTATTTGACATTTTGCATTTGACTTGTTGAGTGCTAATTGGTACCTGTGAGCCTTTAATTTACAAATTTGTGTATAGGCCTTAGTGGAAAAACTAGGTAGCTTGATTCCTTTAATTAAATGAATGTCTTATTGTAAAAGTGTCCTTAAAATAGAAAAGGATTTATATCTTGAAGTAGTTGGTAAATTATTTAAATTTGTACTTTTGCATATTATTGTTGTATGCAAAAAGGGGGTCCTTTTAATTATAAAATCAATGTTTTGAATGGCCAACATATTATGACAGCAAGAATTTAAATAAATGTATAATGGTTTGATTTTAGTGTTTAATCTACTTCTTACACAAGCATATTAGTAGTAGGTTAAGATTTGTATATTTGGTACAACATACCTTATCATATGTGCCACTTCATATATAGCTTAGTTGATATAACCAAGGATAAAATGGAAATAATAAATCTTTAAACCAAACAAATAAATGTAGTTGATAAGGTCTCAAAAAAGGATTATATAGGCCAAGAACAAAGATAAGTTCTTGAGAACAACAACTTCAATTTCAAGAAATGAACCAATGCATCACCAAAAGGGTGTATCTCCTTTTTTTTGTTAAGGTATAGAAGTGTAACCTAGTAAGGAGACTAATAGCAAGTTGTATCTTATTCCAAAGGATGGTTTGGAGACATAAACCAAGTAAGAGGTTATTAAAATATATATAGTCTTTGTTTAGAAGGATAAACTTGTAACTAATAGTAAAAAAGAAAAATAAATGGTTGTTATAAAAACCACAAATTCAAATGAAAACTAAAAAAAGTCAAATTAATTATAAAGTTAATATAAAAGGATTTAAACTAAATGGTAATAGTATTACATTGGCATGCTACATTATTTTGGACAACTTTGCTTTATTCTAATTATTATTTGTTTTGTTATTGCACCCAATGTACAACATGATCCAACTTTAAACTAATTTGTATTCTTGTTATATAGATTTTTGTTTGCTAAGCCTATGATGGTTAGTTTAACTTATTTTATGGCTTAATATTATAGGTTCTATGGATGCACATCATGAGACATTGAGAAAACATAAGGTAAACACTTAGCTCTATAATTTCTTTTCAAATGAATGTTTGGATTTGGATTATATGAGTTATACTAAATACTATTGTGAAAATAGTACATATTAGTTTGATATTGGACAAGGTTGTTATTTCGATTTTTGTAACAAGAATTAGTTTATATATGTGATCCTTTTTTATAAAAAATAGATTTATTGCTACTAAGCATGTAGTTGATTTTCGAAATTTTATTCTATTTATATTAAAAAGGTCTTCAAAATAAAAAGGATTTTATTAAAAAAAGATTTTCTAAATTCTCAAAGGAAAAAAGAAAATCGGATAAAAATTAATTGGAGACAACTAGTACCATAGAAAACAAGGATATCATCAAAATATACTATAATGATTTTACTAATGGAATGTAATATGGTGTTCATTAATCTCATGAAAGTGCTAGATGCATTGGAAAGATCAAAAGGCATCACTAGCAACTTGTATGGTCCATTAGGGCTCTTGAAATCAGTTTTCCTTTCGTCTACTTGTTGGATAAAAATTTAGTAGTCATAATTATTAAGATCAATTTTTGTGAACCATTTAGAACTCATGATAATATATAATATATCATATAGTAGTGGGATGAGAAATTAATATTTCATTGTTATCTTGTCTATCACTTTATTATCTATGCAAATTCTTTAAGAGTCATCCTTTTTGTGTGTCAATAATGTGGATATAGCACATGGATTATGGCTCTTTTATAAGAACCATTTTATAAAAACCTAAAACTTTTCTATTTATAATATGTTCTAAATCATTAGATTAAGTCAATAGAGTTGTAATTACTAAGGCGTGATGCTAATAAGAAGGGGGGTTGAATTGTAGAGCTTTTAAAACTTTAAATACAATAACAAGAAGTATTGTAACAACTTTAGCTCAATATGATCAGAAAATAATTATTGATTGATTTTAACAAATAATAACCTAGTTTTCCAAAAACCTTTGTGTAAGTTACAACTTAAGAAATATCAAGTGTAAGAAGAGAATCACACATAATTTCTAAGTTGATTGGCTTGACCTGTGCCTATATCCACCCTTAGTCTAATGTCTAGGCTTCCACTAAATTAATCACTCTCTTTTGTCATAATTAGTAGGAGCAAACCTTATAATAAATTTATAAGTGTTTAGAAGAGCTACACAACAAACTCAAAAAAATTATTATAATAGTTATAATAAGATATTTAGCACTTGAACAAAATATAACTCACAATCCCTATACCTTTCACTCGTATAAGTAATATGACATAATTATTAGATGATATGAAGAGATGTTACTAAGAAATTTGAGATATTTTGATGAAACAACAAGGAATAAAATGTTGCTAGGCTTCTAAGCAAAAGGATGTAAAGATGTTCAACTAAATCCATGTTATACTTGTTGATAGAATATTATTATTCTTCTTAAAGATATGCAAGTAGGTCTTAGCCTTTTCTAATGTGTTTGACATGTTATTTATTCTCTCAATCCAATTAAGAATTCATTTAGCAACTCTAAAGACTTCATAATTAAATTTCCAAAGTGATTAACAAGCCATTACAGGTGTCAATTTGCATTCATCCAATTACAAATGAAAAATTGTACATAGTTGATAAGTGCATAAGAAGATAGCCCAATGATATGCCTATATGACTCATGCATTATTATTACCTAAATTATATCATACAAGTACAAAAAAGTTATCATATTATATAATGTATGTTTTTTACACACTCTTAAAAATTATCTTTAGTTTTTAAAATTTTATACTAGATGATGATAGGGATCATACAAAAGTGATACATGTATTACACATGTATACAAACTGATTAAAGATTGCACATGTATGATAAATTGATCATTAATGTACGATAAATGTTTCCATAATGCTCTTTACTCATGGGTTTTTTGATACTTTGTGCTAGTATGATAGTGAAATAATATCTTATAAAGCCATAAGTTACTTCATAAATGTAATGAGACAAATTATTATTTCATCTCAAAGGTATTCTAAGTACATTTTATTTGTGTTTGAGATCATATGTCTAATGATTTAGCCAAAAGAACTTAAATTTTGACTTTTTATGGAGTGGACTAAAATAAGGGGCTTCATCTCATAAACTATGTCATTTTGTCAAGAATTTTAGATTTGAAACATGAGCATACAATTAGATAGAATGTATTGAGATGAGTCTATCATTACTTGTTTTATTGTAATCAAAGTTCTTTTAAATTTAATACAAATTTTTAAAGTAAAATAAAATTATTAATGTTTAAGAATTAAATAATTATTTTAAAAAATCTTGAAATCATTTATATATATATCAACAAGATATAAAAGAAATTGAAACAATAATAAGATAACAAAGAGAAAGTAAAATAGGAAGAAGATTAGATGCATCATATATAATTTATTATGTTGTGATAAAATAGTAGAAAAAGAAAAGAAATATGGAATCAAACTTATTGAGTCTAATATTAGATGAGATATATTTATGAATAAATAACCAAGAATTATTTTTCTATGATTTTATCTTGTAATTATGCTTATTGTGTAATTTGGTAATGTTTGGTATTATTGGCATCTAACCTCATTAATTATAATTATCTATTATGTGATTAAGAGTTGTCGCTTATTGCACGCTCTATTCACCACTGCTTATTGTGTGACCTGACCGTTAATATATTGAGCTGTTAGTTGAAATGAGATAGAGGTCCTGCGGATAACTGTCATTTAGAAAAATAAGATTTAATGTTCTAAAATTAAAAAGAGTACTATGAATAAATATAAAGTGTTATAATAAGGAATATGCTTATAACTAAGATGAAAGATATGTATAATTGAATTTTGGCATAAATGTTGATAATATGCATAAGTTTTGATATTTCTATAGTATTACAAATGCATGATTACTTATGATCATTTCTTAGATGTAATGCTTGTATTATGATTCCTCACATCCAGATTATATTTCTTTTGTTGCATTCACATTGCATTATTTATTTTAGTTTTCAATTTATATGATGAGATAGTTATGCTCATTCTCTTATTCGCATTATAAGGCATCACACAAGTACTCTCTAAGCAAAGAAAATAAGTGGTGCATGAATTAGGTTCTAAAAGTATGTAGTAAGGTATTTTGGGCTATGGATACTCATGATATTAAGTTATATATAAGATATCTATAATTTTATTTGATTGTGCCCTATGATATTTTTATAGTAGTTCTATGATGTGAGATGTTAAATTGTGGTGTGTTATATTAAGTTTTGATATATATACTTTTTCTCTTTATTTATTATATAAAGAATTATGGTGAAATATTATTAGATCTATAGAGGGAAAAACAAATACTTTTAGATGACACTTTATTTTGTTTGATTTTTAAAGTTTAGAACTTTTTGAGTCAAAATTAAAATAATAAAGGATGTAAAAATGAATAAGAGTTTGTCTTGACAATCATTGCTCTCTTAATTAGGTCATGGTTATCCTCTAATTGTCTTTAAACTTTGATTTTCTTAATATTTAAGTTAATAAGGATGACAAATAATATGTGATTTTGGGTGAGGCATGACAAAATACTATCAGAGTGATTGAGATCATTTGGAAGTTATTAAAAATCCCAAGGAGGTTGTATTCTCAAATCTCAAAGGTTGGATTATAGGTTAGTTTTAAATGCTTGGGGGTCTAATGAATGAGCACACCTACATTGCATGCATACATTACCATTTAATTTATTTTAAATATCATTTTTAATTAATAACTTCAATACTTACTGATGTGAAGCTATTGACTAAGAAATGAGAGTGTAAGAAATGAAATCTAGGTCATATTTGTGAAGGGACAAGAATTAGTAGTTTTAATTATGTTGTGTTAATTATAGAGAAAGTAGCCAATGTTCTAATTATGGTATATGTCATTGAGGTAATTATTTATTTGTAAAAAAAGTATCAGAGATGTTATGATTGCAAAGAATTTGGTCAAAATTCCAAAGATTAGTTATAAGTGAGTTATGATCTATGTTACTTTCTTTGTTATGTTTATATTATTATTTGAATTAAAATATCTAGAGACACTTATTATAAATATTGATGAGAATAAGAATGTGACAAGTCATAAATTCTTTATATAAATTATATAAAGGAGTATGTTAGAGAGGAATCCTTTGTTAATTACAATAATTACAAAACATTATTTATAGATTTTACTCATAATGAATGTTCTATGAATAGATTGTGAAAATTGAACTAACACCTTTACTAAATATAGGAATAAAAATTGATAGTAAGAATGCCTTAAGTGAAATTAATATTTGAAAATTTTGCATAAAACATTATCTATGGAGATTGATATAGGTTTTTAAGGATTGAGGATTTGTAATTTATTTTAATGAATTAACTAGATAGCATAATTGGTTTTAGTTGCTAGACAAGAGGATCCTCTATAATCATTATTATTATTATAAATATAATTGATATGGTGATATGAAGAGGGATGACGAATAAAGAGTTGGCAAGTATTTGTGTTCATATTAAGTAAAAAAATAATTGAATTTGAAAGGTAGATGCATATTATGGAATGCTTTGGATGAAATAGCACAGATATTTTACTAAAATGCTAATAAAGATAAGTAGGATAGCTTTGGATTATATACATCTTCTATTTATATCAAAGAGATTGATTTTTTGAACTAAATAATTATAACAAGAAATAAATGAATGGTTTCAAGTTGTATTGTTTTCTCTATAGGTTTTTAAGTAAAGCAATTACTTATGATTGGTGTGGATACCTAACATCTTGTACTTCCAATTGATTTAGGAATTATAACAATGGTGATATTTTAAGGAGATTGTAGGTTTAATATTTTAGAGAAATAGATATTTTTAAAGTAACAAAAAAAAAGATTAATAAAGAGTCTTTCAATTTAAGGGCATGTTTGAATGAATTATGAGATAATAGCAAAAAATTTTGAAAGATGAACAAAGATAATTTGTTTGGAAAATTAAGGAATCAATTTTGATTAACATAGTTGCACTACTTGTTTGAGTTCTTATTGAGTTTCTTAATGTTTTCTTTGGAATTAGTTGTAAAGAGTATAAGTTAAAGGTGTAACTAAAATTGTAATTGAAAACCCAAGTCATATAGTGATTATTCAAAGAAAATGCTCAAGTAAACCAAATGGAATTGCAAAAAGTGTTAGCAAGAATATGATTAAAGAGGGAATACAATAATGACATTCAGAAATAAACATGAAAATTTAATGATGGCAAAAACAAGCGTGACAAATCAAAGGTTTGGAAATGTAGATAATACCCAAATTTGAGTCATGTAAGGTGAAATGTTAAGGAATTTTGAATAGCAATTTAACAAAAAGAGTAAGCACAATGGATCTCAAATGATAAGAAAAAGAATGTTGCATTTATAAATAGATTATGGTCTAGTTTTCTATATAAATGAGATGAAATGATGTTCTACATCTAATTATTATCCAATGTGAGGGAGAGCATGGTGCATTAGGAGCTTAAGCTTGTTAGTTTATTTAATGTATTGTAGCCATAAGATCATTTAGAGAACTTTTAAATCTCATCTTATTCTAACGAAATGCTTTCCTTTTATATTGGATTGTAGTTGAAATGTGAAATTAGAATGAAGATAAATTTTTAGCTAAATCTATTCATTAAGTGATCTTGGTTAGTGAAAATAATTAAGGGTGATTCAAAGTGATAAAATAGAGTGATTGATGTGAGGATAAGAAATGTGAAAATTTAAGAAAAAAACATATGTAATTGTATAAGCCTATTATAGGACTCATTAAGATGGCTTGAAAAATTTATTAAATACTATGACCTAAAAATTTCTTATAATTTTGATAAAACAAATATAGTGGTTGATGCTCTAAGAAAAAAGCAATAATTCAAGATTATCTCAGCCTCATGATAGATTGGTAACTTTCGAAATGAATAAATTACAATTTGAAAAAGAAGTGAGAAGAAATGTTTTAATGTTTTCATCATTTAGCCTTCAGATCTAAATGTTTTGAATTAATCAAAGAAGATCAATTGTATGATAAAAGAATATCAAAAAATGATTCAAATATAATAATGAAAGGATGTATATTTGATTTCATCTTGATGAGAGTGAGGTGTAGTATTTGCAAGGTTATGCATTCTTAAACACTAGTAATTAAGACATTTATTATTAAAAGAAGTACACACTTTTAGACATTCTAATCATCTAAGCAATAGTATAAGGTATTAAGAATGCAAATAAAAGTATTAGTGGCCTAGGCTCAAAAGAGATGTTGCAAATTTGGGTCTAAAAATGCATTTTTCTAACTAGTGAAAGTGAACAACAATAAGTAAGTTATTATAACCCTCAACCAATTCCTAAATTGAATTGAAAGTGTATTCCAATAGTTTTTGTTGTTGGCCTATCTAAATCACTGACTAATATGATGCCATATAAGGAGTAAATGACTGTTTGACTAAATTAGGTATCTCTTTTGGCAAAGTCAATCTACTTATTAAGCAAAAAAGTTGACCCAAGGTTATATCTCATTTATGTAAAATTGTACACAAGATTAATGAAACTCAATTGAATTTCATGATGATAATCACCCTAAAATTGATGAACGAGGTGAAATGATGATCAAGACTTTAGAAAAGTTTTTAAGATTATGTTTGCTTGATTTTGGTATGGATTGGGAAAGTTACTTCCATTTTAATTAAGTGTGATTGTTTTTAATATTACAATAGAATGTCTTACTATAAGTCTCTTAATGAAAGAAAATGTTAATCTCTATTGTAATGTCTCTAGGATAATGAGAAGTAATTAATAGAGCTAAATATTAAAGATAAAGCTTTTGAAAAGTGAAGTTGACTAGAGAAAGTATTAAGATTGTTTATGACAAAAGAAATATTTTGATAAGAAACACAAAAATATAAAATTTTAAGAAGATGAGCATTCCTTTATCCAAATTAGTTCTTTAAAAGGGGTGATACACTTTTGAAGGAAAAGAAAAACATTGAGACTTATATTGATGTCAAATGGGTAACAAATCACATTAATTAGTAATAAATGAGATTAACCTATATATGTTAAAAAATAAGAAATATGACAAAAAAATATGTGAAATTTAAAAGGACAACAAGAGATACCTATCCAAGGAAACTTTAACTAAGAGGTGATCGTGAGAAACACTAGGATAGTTTCGAAGGCTAGACCTACAACTTCTCGATGGCATATAAATTGGGTACTCAAAAAAAGGTTCAATAATATAAATCTAAAACATAATAAAAGAAATATAAAAGCCACTCTAGCCCAGATTTAGAGGTATGAAATAATCTAACCAAATCAATACAAAAATTTTGAAGAAATGATACAAATTATATAAGAAAGATGCATTCAAAAGAACCAAAGAAAAGTAAGTAGCAAAGAAAATAAGAGATTTGTAGAGAATAGTTATCGAGTAAGGAGATGGGGATGAAAGATTTTAAAAACAAACACTAATAATTGAGCAAGAACAGGAAGAATTAAGTGCTAATTGTGGTGGTATGAAGATGTTAGTGGTTGAGTCAATGTTAAACTAGCTTTGTGTCTTATCTCTTGGGCCTTGCATCTTTCTCCTAGTATTGGAGCTTCAAAGAGTCAACAAATTGAAGTTTTCGTTGTGATCAAACAAAAGATCTCAATAAAATGCAAAGAAAAATAATGACTTTCATTCATCAAAACTAACCTTATATAATGTTAAGCCTTTTAATTTATAGAGAGCCAATAGGGATACATATATAAAAGCACATAAGAATATCAAGGGTCACTCTAGAATATAAAAGAACATATTACTTTAGCTAAAAAAATCATGAAAAAAATACATAAAAACTATTACAAGATTGAAACTCATAGATTTTCAACAAATACAAGCCTTAAAACCTTAGATTATCCTTAAAAAGCTTCAAAATTGGCTACCATAAGCTATTCCCAAGTAACTTTGCTAAAAATTGTCATTATTTCAGTGATTAAGTAGCAAAAGATAAAAATTGGTCATAAGTTGGGTCGCATGTGCCATGTCATGGATGCATGCTAGATCAAATTGCATCTACTATGTCATGTGCATAAGAATAATTAGGTTGATGCAAAGTCAAAAGCATGCTATCAGGTTACTACAAGTTTGACTCAACGGCATATCTAAATTAGGTTAACATGACACTAGATCAGATCAGATTGTCATAGATGGATGGATTGGGTTGATGCTACTACTAAAATGGATTGATGTTGGAAGCAAGTTGGAATCAGGTCATGCAAATCTAATAATGAACATAAGGTAGCCAACAAGAAATGGGTTTAATGGGGCAAAGGAGAGGATCCAAGGCCTAAAGAATTTTAAAATAGATTTTGAGCCTAAAATTCTATTTTATCTCAAAATAAAACCTACACATGAAAAATAAAGCCTTTGACCATCCAAAAGTGTTGGAGTGCACCTGATTGGATCATGTGCATAAAAAACCTTGAATGTAATTGGCACCCACAACATAGATACCTTGGGCCTTTTAAAATAATTACAAGAATGAACAAAGTTGCTTTTAGATTGATCATGTCCACTCAATTAGTAGAAGTTTGTGATGATTTGCATATAGATTTTCTAAAATAGTATGTTTGTGATTTATCTCACATTGTTAAGTATGATTAAAAGATTTGTAGATCTAGTTAGATAAGTCCTATTCATAGAATCGTAATCAAATATTAGGATGGTATGATAAAGTTTTAAGAAACAAAGAAATTGCTAAAGTAAAAGTATTAGGACATAACTAAATTGCAAAAGGAGAACAAACTAGGAAGTTGAAAATGATATGAGAAATCAATAATTATAACTATTTTAAATTTTGAGATAAAAGTTTTCTCAAGGTGGGTAGATTGTAACAATCTAAATTCCTATATCAACCCAAGGTATTCCAAGTACATTTTATTTGTGTTTAAGATCATAACTTTAATGATTTAACTAAAGAAACTTAAATATTAATTTTCAATAAAATGGAATAAAACAAGAATTGTGAGCTTCACCTGATAAACTGTCATTTTGCCAAAGATTTGTTTATTTAAAAAATGATCATACTATTAGATAGAGTTCTTTAAGATGAGTATGTTTACATTTTTTCATCACAATCAACGTTCTTTTTGATTTATTATGAATTTTTAAAGCAAAAATATTAGTAAGATTTAAGAATTAAATAATTGTTATAAAAATATAAAAATCCTTCTAGAGATTTCCCAAACCAACACATAAGGACTTTTTTGTCCTCTTGGTAAAAGCTTTAGGGAACATTGGATGGTTTTAGGCCCATGACCAAGGAAGGGGGAGTGTCAAAGCCATGAAAACAAAGAAAAGTAATGGCAAGTGGGTGAGCTTTTGAAGTGAAGGGATGATGGAGTCAAGTTTTGGGGTATCACCTTGAAGCACAAGTAGGGGCTAGGAGTAAGATCCTGTAGTAGTCATTCTTTCCTTTTCCCTCATTTGCCGCTGTCTCTAATTGATTTCTTCATTGTATGGTTTTGTTTACACCATGAAGGTTCTTCTTAGATTGTGCATTCAAATGTACTCATGTTTAAGAGATACTATTAAAACGAATTATAATAGAATGTCTAAAAGCATCATTTCTTCTCCTCCATTGCTATAGCTTCCTTTATGAATTCTTAAGAACTTTGACTTAGAAAGAAAACCTTTGGATGATGTATTAAGATCTTATAGAATAAGGTCTAGAAAAGACTATGGAGACAAACCTTGGTATGTGAGCTAAATAAAATTAGAATCTATAAGAAAATGTGGTCGTTAACCTAAAAAGATTAAGGATTATATAACATTAATGTTGTGCATTAGATAAACAATTACTATTATCAAATATGTGACAAATCTTGTCACATTTGAATGAGCTAAGGAATGTGTCAAAGTCTAAATCTCATTTTCCTTATTTGATAAGCTGACTGGCTAGTGAAGTGTGCTAATAGAAATGAAAGATCAAGGACAAAAACAAATTTTGGCATCATGAAATCATTGAGTTAGAAATGAGTGTGAAGTTACCTTTAAAATTTGTGGTTATAATTATTTAAACAAATATGACGCTTGCATTATACAAGTATATTTCATATCTGACTTGGATTATAATAACTTACTAATTATTAAATTTTTGTAGAAGTATAATTGATTCTCAATTTATGGTGGCAAAGCACGATCTCTTTGTTAGACAAATACAAGCAATGCAAGTTTAGAATATTATATAATTAGACTAGTATGATAACATGCTAAACTTGTACATTTTAAAGCTTGCTATAAGTATTGAGTTTTATGTTAACTTTCAATTCACATATATATTATTAAGTTACACATACAATTTATCATCATATAAAACTTTAGTCGATCTTGTATGATGCATTCCTAGCCTAATATGAACTGTATAAAAAATTAATATTGAAATCAGACAAGTATAAATAGTTAATCATCATAGTATCACCGTTACCACCTAAGAAGACAAAGATAATTGTATCACTTGCATATGAACAATCATATGATCAGCCAAGTACAATAATAACCCTTGTACATTTACATGAACATGCATACAAGCTTCTCAATCATGCAAGTATGGTTATCATATATAAATAGCACTATTGGGTAGGGTATCTTAGACAAAATGTTAACAAAGTAGGAAAATCAAATGGCAAATCATTTAAGGAGTTCTATGATGAGAGTACATTATAATTCATTTTTATAGAAATTATATTATATTGCATTAGTAACTTTGCAATATATCATATTGTACATCTAAACTATCATATTAAAATAATGAGTGTAATGCTCTAATCACCCCATACTATAAGAAAATACGATTAACACAATTAACTCTAAACAGCTTATTGTAAGTTCAACTAAATAATTTGTCATTTATTTACAGTTCACCTCCAACCTACTAGCTTTTGTAAGTTCAACTATAACCTAGGCTTTTATGAGCTCAACCCCAACTTCATTTTTTATGAGAGCAAACCAAACTCAGGCTTTTGCAAATATCAAGCCCCCCAATCCAAAAGAAAAAAATTATAGTAAGATATAAATTTTCAATAAAAATATGAAATTTTTTTTATGTTTGTTGATGAATATAAAAAGATACAAAGAACTCAAAATTATGAAGAGAATTGAGAAAATAAAAGCTTAAAAGAATTATATTTAATTAGAACAATTTAGAATTTCAAGTAGCCATAAATAGTGGGTACTACCAAGAGAAATTTATGTCAGTAGAATATGATGCAACGTTTCTTTGAGATGTTAAAATTTTATTCATATTCATTTGTCATTTTATTCACAATTGTTAGGTATTTATAAAAAAGTTTGATTATAGTCTTAGAAAGTAAAAGAAAATCTATTTCAAAAGCTACTGCCAAATAGCTAAAATTTTTCAAATGATTTAAATAATTCTTTCAAAATGATGCCTATAACGACACATGTAATGACTAGTGAAATAGTTGTTAGACAGGGTGGACCAAAGTTGTTGGATCCTCCTAGAGGAGTTCTTGATTATCTAATAAAAAACTATAAAAGACAAATGAGTTCTGGATGATTAGGATAAAGTGGATTAGATCTGGGTCATTTGATCAAGTCAAATGAGATCTGAATCATTTTATTTTTCAATGATAAAAAAAGATTAGATTTGGACCATAGGATTCAAACTAGAGAGATTTGGGCTATCAAATCAATAATAGTTATTTCAAAAGATAAAAATAAATAAATCCTTTCTATGAAGTTAGACATCACCTTGGCCATTCGATTTCAAGCAAAGATCAAGCACTTGTAGTGGTCAAATAGGTACCATTCTATCGAAGATCAGATGGTGAGAAATAACTCATGCTATAGCCATTGAATACTAGATAGAAGTTAGTCCCACATTGCTTAATAGAAAAATAGTTTACATTTTTTAATATCTTTCATATGTGAATAATGTGAGTCGAATTATGGCTGGCTCCCCTCTTGTGCACTCGAGATTTCACTACTTAGGTTTGCACGTATAGATTATTTTTTAGGTATGGGTCTCACCTAACTCATGTGCACATTTGATTTGATTTCAATCTGACTTTATCCTTTGTCTTACCCCAACCAGGTTTATAATGTAATAATCAAGATGAGGCTTGACCCAATTTCTTTTAGTTGTCTCCTGACTTGAAGCATAAGAATGCCTTTTCTGTCTTGCTCAACTCAAGAGCTTTGCATTTGGGCACCTGCTTAAGATGTGGCTTATGAAAATTTTTTAATTATGAAAATTTTAATAAAATTATTTTTTAATTTAACCAAAGTTTAATAATTGATTTAATATAAAATTTGGCAATGATCTATAATTAGGATTTAACCAAAGAAAGAATGATAAAAAAATAAAATATATGTTTCTTAAATCAATGAATGGTTTAAATAAGATTTGAACCAAGAAAAGAATGATTAAAAAAATAAAATCTTATGTCTTTTCTAAATCAAGGAGATGATTAAATAATCAGATGCTTGAGTTAAGATTTTAAAGTGAGATGAATGGAGATGTGCTTTGTAATCAATAAACTAATATTGTACTTTATAACAAAACAATCTTTTTAAATTTGATGTGCATGTCTTCAATCTTTAAAACTTATTGAACATTCCAAGATACTTTGAAGACCATTAGTTTATTATCTTCTAAAGTGTATAGCTTGTTCTTTACATGTAAACATATTTCATATTAAACATGTCTATTAGAATAAAATATTAAATATTTAATGATTGACTTATCAAATACAATGGTGGCCTAACAATACTTGTACATTCAACTTAAGTGGGTCAGTAGGTGTCAGGATGATGGATCATACCATAAGATATGAGAAATCATATTATACGATCTATTATGAGGTCAAATAACAAGTTAGATCAGACAAGTCTAATAAGAAAATGTTGATCATATTATACAATATGAATAATGATATTATATGATTAGTCGTAGAATTAAGAAGAAATAAGAAACTTGGGTTGTTTGTATTATATGATGAGAGAAATCATACAAGTATGGTGTACAAAAAATTGAATAAAGAATAAAAGAGAATTCTTAGAATTAAATGACTTAAAGAAATAATCAATAGTTGCATTATATAGGATTATATAATAATTCATATATATGAATAACATTGGAAGAAATATTAAAGGAGAAAATTAGACAAAGAGTTTTCATATTGGATTCAGGTAAGGAAACTTGGTAACCTTGATTCAAATATACTATTAAATTAATACATATCCATTCTTAAATTGGATTATTTTTACATGTTATCTTTTGTTGCACATTTTGATGAATGGCATGGATAATATTATGGAATGCATGTAAATCACATCGAGTAATGGATTTAGATCACAATAGATCTTTATATTTTTGTTTGAAATACATTTAACATAAGTGGAAAATAGATTAAGAATGAAATTTGGATTGGAAATGGAAATGAACTATGAAAATGGTTTCCTTGGACATTATCCACATCTTATATAATTGGGTAAAGTTTGAAGGTTGTACCTTTTAAGTGCCATGATATATATATATATATATATATATATATATATATATATAATTACTATTAAATTATGAGGATAATAATCAAAGAGAAATTGGGCTTTATAAATGCAACACAATGGGAATGGGATAAATAAGCAATAAGGAATCTCATTTTGATATGACTTAGTTTCATTATGTTTATTGTTTTATTTGTTTACACATGATTTTTTTTGTGTCATGGTTATATAATTTGATATTATTATGAGATAATTTTATGCTGATTTTATGTGTTATATTATTTTTATATTTGTTATTTATTTGTTTATTTACTGAGCTTTATAAAGTCTCACTAGTATTTATATCATAAGTCATGTCTCTATTACACCAAAAGATAATGATTATGATGTCAAGGATAAGGATATTGGTCAACAGATAATTTAGTGAAAAGAATTTGTATGGATTTAGTTTATGTGATATTTCGTGGATTAGTATCATTGGTATTGAGATAGTATGTTATTATTTTTATATGTTTTGATTTTGATATTGAGGATCTTTTCGTTTATACTTTTACTTTTTTATAAGTTTGCCTTATGGACTTTTATATGACGAGTTTCTATTATATTGAAAAGATTATGGTTTGTCTTGTAGTCAAGTCCTCTCTTAGGATGGTTAATGTGTTCTCACATGATTTAACAAATATGTTTATACCTAATTATCACTAATTAACTTGGATTATTTAGATGGGGCCTTGACACTTCTTATTAGAAATTCTTAATTTGTCTCTTTTGTTTTTTGTGCTCAATAGGTTTTATTTGAAATTATAGTGTTTTATGAATGATGTTGGTGTGAGCTTATTAGGTTGGTCAATTAAGGTGACATCACTATATTCTTACAAGAGGTTGAAATTCATGGATGGTAAGGTATCCTTGAGATATCCAGGTGCTACCTTAGTGAGTAAAATATATAAAGAAGATGCATCAAAAAACTCTTTTCTTAAGTGCATGTATCATAGAATGGGAAGGATATGGTTGATAGTGCTCAAACTAAGTTGAATGTGCATTTTTACGATTTTCAATTGGTGCTTTTGTGGTAAGTATAGCAGGTTTCTTGAGGTTAAATTTATGTGACATATAGTAGGATTTCTCAAATGGTTTTAAAGGGAATAATTTAATGAGTTTTTCATTGTATTTGAAAACATAGGTATTTATAGCATGTAATATATGACATTGTAATCATATACCCATAGTTGACCTACAAGGATGCATGCAATACTCATCAAAAGAACATCACACAAAATATTATCTTCATAACTACCAATCTTAATTTGAACTAAACATTTAGACAAAGGATAATGAAGTATGGTTGACCTAACTAACATAAAAAAGGTTTGTGTGAGACTCAAGCTTTGGGTTAATTAGTGATAGTTTATTACTAGAAATGATAAACTTACAACATTTGTCATCGCATATCTCCAACCTTTAGTGGTAGATCTGGGTAAAGAAAGGCACATAATAACTCCTATTGGATTTTCTTCTACATATTGCTCCTCATCATCGATGACTATGTCATCTTCTTCTACACATTTTGACTCGAAATTATAAGGTTATTCAATTTCTAAGATTAATTTTTTACATTAACTTTTCATATGGCTTGCTTGACCACATTTAAAAAAAACACCTATAAGATTTATTGGGTTGAGAATTAAAAGATGCAACGATGGGTTTGGCTACTATAATAGAGAATATATGGGGCTTAATGGTAGGTCTTTAGCTATTTGGTTAAGTGTAGAGATTACATTTCTTATCGAAATTGGGGAAATAAGTTTCATGTGTTTAACCTATCATGGCCAATTTAATTTCTATTTTCTAATATTTTTGGATCATGGAGTTTTGCATCATATTGTATGTCTATTCTAAAGCCAAGGTCAAATTTATTAGCAAGTTGTCATTTTACATCAATGCAATGAGTCTTGACTACTAAACTATCAAAAGTGTTTTGGTATTCATTTATAAACATGACTCCTTGTCATAATTTAAGGATTTGCTCATTTAATGTTTTATCATGTTAGAGGGAACAATACTTTGTGTAAAGGGAAGCCATCATTTCAAGCAAGTCATTCATGCTCTACTCATAGTATTTTCCTTTGCTTGGATGTTGGCCCAATAGATTTGTGTCTAACCTACTAATTTCATCTTAGCAAATATTGTACATTCAACATTATTCACACCATGCAATAAAAATAGTTATCTATTTGGGTGAGCTAATTTAAGAATTTATCAAGATCATGGGTACCATCAAATGAGGGAATTGACTTTGATCTTCTAGTGGATGACATGATCTAGATTGCTATTTCCATTCTTATGATTATGACCATCAAACATAATATCCTTATTTGGTTAAACATTCTCTAATTAATTAACTTATCATGCATGGAAAGGGTAGGGTCCTATGTCTAATTGAGTGAATGACCTTTAGTTGGTCTATGGCTAGTAGGAGAGGGTGTAAGCAATCCTCATTTTTGTTTTGTACATCTCTCAAGGTTTGTCAAGTTTTCAATCCTATTTTAAACTTCCTCAACTTGTTCTATAGATGTAGTTTGAAGGCCATGCTATGCAGATGATGTAATGCAATGATTACAGAAGTTTGAAAATGGAGGAGAGATGTGGGTAAAAGTGATGAAAGGAAAAAAAATTTGAGAAAGAAAATGGATTTGGTGTAAAATTTTTGGAAAGCTTAGCAAAACATACTACACTTTTACAAACTTATAGAGTTTATTGGTTCAATTATTCAAGTTTCCATGTTATTAATAGTATTAATAAGTTAAATGTTTTGATGGATCTCTCCCTGATAAAAGGACAATTAGTTAGCTTATTTGATGGAGTTAACTACTTGACAGTAGCATCACGCTCTTTGACTTGCTTAAAAACATAAAAAAAAGTTACCTTATCATCATGATTTTAGATCACCTGCTATATCTCAAAAAGACATAAAAGAAAAGTGCAAGCCTTATCTAATACGATATCCCATGTAATGGTCACACCAAGCAAATCTAACTCTCAATGTTAAAAGACCATCACAACCATCCTAATTATTCTTTTTTACACTGTACTAAGAAACTCTTACCCCAATCTCTGAATCATCTTCAGAATTAATACCATAAATGATTAAGCACAATGGAGGGCTCATACCAAGAGGTTAGGAGAAATTGGGGGATGTAAGGTAGGAATGAAGGAAAAATGGTAAGTAGTTTGCCACCAAGCGCACTTATTATTGTAAGGCTGCTAAGCACTTCTAAACAACCATGCAATTCAGTGAGGTGAATTCTGAAAGAGTGTTCTCAATAATTTAGAATCTTCAAGATTTTGGAAGATATCTTCATAAATAAAGAAAGCATAAAGAGAATAATAAAAGAATTCTTAAAATCTCAAGTTTCCTCCAAAATTCATGAATTTTCTTCCAATTTTGAATTTTTTCTTTAAGCTTTGCATTTTTTCCCTAATGCTCCTAGTGTTATGCATGAATATTGAAGTGGGTTATCATAACCCATTAAGTGGGATACTTATTTGCTTGAGCTTTTGCTTGCTAGGTTTTTGGCTAACTTCTTATAATGGCTATTTTGTGATAGACTTGTCATTTGATAATAAATAAATTTTTTTATTGTTTGTCTTGCATCAAACACCAGTACAATTCCAAACATCATGTATAGATACATCCATAGCAATAAGAAAACCCACAAAAGCACTAAGCTAAATGAAATTTAATGGTTCTCTAGTTGGATGAAAATTGATGAAGCTCAGATAAGTGGTAGCAAAAGTATATATGCTAACTCAAAAATATGGATTATCGTCAGTAATAATATTAAATGAATTTATAATCTTTTGGTTTCAATTATAAGAACAGTAACGTTTATAGGACAATAAGGATGAGGTTGATGAAATCATCTCTTAGGCTATAACATCATTTGACAACTCTTGAACTAATGGTGAAGAATGGGGAAACTCGTGTTCAAGCAAGGGTATGCTCATTTGTAGATAATGGAAGTGAAGGCTATTGTTTAGGCATTTAATAGAACTAGATGAAGCAAGCAAAATAGGATTTTATGAATGCTTAAGCACATCTAAAGAAATCTCCTTCAGATGACTACTAGCAGGTAACTGCGATAGAGAGTCCAGGTTCTGAAGGAGATAAGTGGAAAAGGACCAAATATGTGATGAAAACGGAAGATAATGAGATGGAGAATGAAGAACCTTTGATGACGACAGAAGAACTGCATGTCTCCATGGAGAACTTTAGAGAAGACAAGAAGGCAAAGATGAAGAATAAGGAATCCGACATCAAAACAAGGAAGTTGGAGTTCTGCAAAGAGAAGTTCAGTGAAGTCAAAGCCAAGCTGAAGAGGAACAAATCTCCTTTCATGCATCTGAATTAGCTCGGATCTGATGAACTGAACTGCACAGAAGAAAATTGAGATTGGGGACGGTTATATAGAGAATAGGGTGTTTTCGGTTTTTTTAAATGGTTCATATCAGATGTAATTTCAACAAGGAATAAATGCTCAACTACTTTTATTTAAAAAAACAAAAAGAGATAATGTTGTAAAAAGATAAGAGAGGAATGTCAAATGCTACACCAATTACCTAAGGCAAAACCACATTGTGAATTTTGAAACTAAATGGCTATGACATTCCTTAGATGTTACAAGTTTAATTGACTATCATTCCACAGTCTTTGCCTAGCTGAGCACAAATTTGGGACCTCTATCTCACCCAGCATTCACTACCAAGTGCAACATTAGATTCTTCAAAATTCTTTTCTACCGTCCATTAGAAAGTTGAGAGAATGAACAACCCTCCTTTCCATGATGCAATGCAGCTTGATCATGTCTTATGATGGAATGCAACATGATCGTACCAACATTGCATCTTCATCTGCTCGTGATATCTATGTTTGCATCATTGTTTAATTTTATATTTTTGCATTTTAGGGTATTTGTGTTTTACTTTATGATTTGTATCCCATGATACCTTTTGACAAGTTTAAATAGATCATTGGGTTATATCTATACATTTCAGGTTTAATCATAGAATTTATAGGGGCATTTGGATCGTCAAAAGTCATTACCAAACTACAACAAGTGATCAAAGGATCACAATAGATTTTTGTGTCCACGTTGAGCAATTTTAGATGAAACAACAGCCTCAGGAATCGGACAAATTCCTCTGGCCATCTATTTCATGTGTGATCCATTTCACCTTTCCACTTGAGATGTTCTAAGTAACACTCAACGAGTGTCTCAAGGCCTATTTCCTGTGAGATGAGGATTGGTGAGGAAATCCTATGTCATGTCAAGTTGAAGATCACATTAGGCTCTGGTTTCCTGCATTTTTCTTAAGTTTATTTTCTTAGTTTTGCTGCTTGCTCTTAGAGTAAGTTTCAACTTCAAAAACTTTATATGATAAACCCCTTTGTGTCGCACTTTACTTGAACTTGCATCAATAGCTTTGGTTTCAGATTTGGAGGTTTCCAGGATAGTTTTTCCAAGTTTTAAACTTCAAGAATTAAATTTGTGGAAGTCCTGCTATTGTTTGGTGAATTTTGGAGACCTGACTTCTTTGCTATTTAAGACTATTCTAAAAGTAAAATTCATAACTTTAAAGACCAATTAACATAATTTGAGAATCTAAAATATCTAAAAATTAAATCACCTTTAGACATTGAATACAAACATTGTCAAAAAGACATCTTATTTAGGTTTACTTATATCCATAAAATGTATAACTTTCATGATATGTAGCATATATCAATCTCCCATCTTGATGTTGTTTTATTCCATGTTATAGAATCTAGAAGTGATGAGATCTCCAAAGAAATATATTATTTTTCATATGAGCCTATTTCCTTTGACAATCAATGAACTCACCAAAGATCTGTTGTTTTGATACCTACTTTGCTATCGCCTCTCCTTGGGCATCTTTTCTTGTCAAGAAAGATCAGATCTTTAGTTTGACATCTTATCATTCTATTGAATGTTAATTATCATCTTTTTTTATCATATAAGCTTTTTCATTCTCTTTCATCTTCAAATGGGAATGATAAATACTAAGTCTCTAAATAAGTCTAATCAAGAGAGTTTGCAAGGTTTGAAGTATCTAAATTGCATGAAATGAGAATAGTAGGGTTACGTTTAATAGTAACTTATGAATTTAAAAATAAAAATTGAAAATAAGTTTTTGAAAGAATTTTATACTAAAAGAAAGAAAGTTTTAATAAACATTTTTTTAAAAGTTATGTCAAGAAAGAAATTTGTTTAAATAAAATTTGAAACGTAGAACACAAATAAGATATACATATAAATTTTATCATAATTTAAAATTAGTATCTTTAAATATTATGAAAATAACTCATTTAATTTGTGAGAAATAGATTAACAAAATCAATGTAGTTTTTAGTTAATAGGATTCATCATTATTTGGCTGTTGTGCTATTTTTTCGAAAATTTTGTTTACATTATTTGTTTTAAAAAAGTATTTTTATTTACATAAATTTCTTTTTCAAAAATCCTTCTTAAGCTTGAAATGATTTGCAAGTTTCAATACAGCCTATAATAGTTTCTTCAAACTATTTTATGTTCACATTTAAAAATTTGGTTGATCAAAATTTTCAAAATGTATACTTTTAGTAGCATATTATTACTAAGAACATATTTTTTTAATAGCATTTAAAAAAAGTACGCCTAACATATATATTTTATTAATAAATTTAAAATTAAATAATATTTATATCAATTAATCTTAATTATGTCTATGTGATTCTTGTATAATTAATATGAAATTCAATGACTATTTGATGATGATTTTTAAGATTAAAAATGCGTTTTTAAAACAAATTTGAAAAAAAATTTTTGTAACAAGGAAATAAAAAATTATCTGAAATTTATTTTACAGATTTTGAATATTTCTGAAATTTAAAAGAAAAGAAACACTTTTGAAAAGCTGTACCTCACGAAATCAAACGTCTCATAGTTCTTTTATTTATGTTTTTCAACGGCTAAATCTATTGTGCCTACTTTTAGGTACCCCTGGATTTGAACTATTAATGAAAATAAGGCAGGTGTCCTATTTTTGAAAAAAAGAGGCGAACATTTTTTTGTCCGTTTTTGAAATAAATTAAAGCTGTTATATGCCGATTGTTTTCATAGAAAAAAACATTACATTTATCAATGAGGCTATTCAACAAAATACAAAAAAATTTCGGTGGAAAAAATAAAAATACAGCACCAGAATATGCTCATTTTTTTGTTTTAAAATATAGAAAATTTAAAAAAAAAAAAAAAAGGAAAGCTTTTACAGGTGAGAATATCCATTTTAATATTTAAAACCATGGGCTTGTGGGTCTCGAGGCAAGATGGACGGTGATGATGTGGGCCACGAAACGAATAAATAATTCTGTACTAGGTTGCCGCCCACTCGTGCGACATCCGTCCCCACCACACGATGGCTACCTTTCTTTCGGGTCCTCGCATCTGAGTTTGAAAATGTACTTTTTTTAAAATAAAAACTTATTTTATAAAGATGATTTGCAGGAAGAAAGTTGATGTGAAATAATTTATATAAAAAGACATTCAAAATAATTATTTTGTCAAATACAACCATTCTGAAAGAAATAATCTGATAATTAGTTAAAATTTTCTTTTTTAATCCACAAAATAATTTAATGGTCCCATTTGGGGTTAAGTTTTTTTAATTCTTGTTTTGTGGTGGTGAATAATTTTGTCATTTTGGTCGAGCTCCTTTTCTTATGAATAATTTAATAAATATTGTGTTTTGGGTTTGACAAAAGTGTATTCGATTGCAAGTTCAGATAAAAAAAGTCAAGTCATCAAGCTTATGTATCATCATTGACTTTTACTTTTCGATTGTTCATTATTGTCAACTACATAAGAAGAAAGGGGCGTTTATCAAAAAATCATATGACATTAATGATGTTTGCTAAATGACTAGAGAATAATAACTATGGTTAATCAAATGGCTGAGAAGTGAATATATTAAAAATTCTTTAATATTAAGGGAGTTTTTTTTGTTATTTTTATTTGTTTGTTATGAAAAATATTTGATTATTTTTATAAAAACATATGCTCCAAATCAACCACAATTGTCCTTATCGAACAATCTTAATCCAATTAATCGTTAACAAGAGATTCGCGTGTGTGATAGTTGTAGAATGTTATATCATTTAAAGTGCATTTGATGTTTTTAAATGAATAAAGTTTCAATTGAACTTTGTCAAATAACAAAATATGTTTTTTTTTCAGTATTATGTTAAGAAGATAAATTTGTCTTCGATTTTTAATATAGTTTTTATATTAAAAAAAGTATATTTTAATAAATATGATTATGCAAACATTTAAAAACTTTTTTCGAAATATTTTTGCAAAAAAAATTAATTTTATAACATATATGGCAATGCAATCTAACTAGGTTAACCATTTGGCCAATTTTAGGATTTCTTTGCTTATCTCTGGGTTATTTATTTAGTTCAAGTATCAAGCAAATGAGCCAAGTGTTTAAGCTACACCAGATTTTGATCCCTGCCCGAACCAAAGCCCAAGATTAATTCAAAGTATATATATTTAACTAATATAGTAAATATATATTTAACACATTACATTTATACATGTAGAAATTCAAAATGCATTGAAATATATTTATAATTAAAACAAAACATAAATGACTACTTTAAGGTGTTTTGATCCCAAATCAATTTGTTTGATTCAAATCAAGCTCGTTCGAAATTGATTTATATTTACTGCAGTAAATTAGTTGGGTGAATCAAAAGGATAGACAATGATGCAACAGAAGTGCTTTTGGTTTTGAAGACCAAATGTGTTTGCTATGGTCATGTCAAGCCATGGCCTTTTAAGAACAATTGAAGTCCCCTCAGTTGCTATTTGCTCAAAATATAGTACAATTTGATTGATCCCAAGCAATATAGGTGGATCTGACTTAAGCCATTTTTATTGATGTGATCAATCCAAATGGTTCTTTAAAGGGATGTTGAACATCTTCTGGCTTGACCTGAGTCTAGACATTTTGAAATTTGTGTTTTTAAACTAGGTAATTTTATATATTTTTAAAAATTATTTTTGGGTTTGGAATTCAAAAAATATAATTATTAATTTTTCACATAAAGTTTGATTTTATAAAATGATTTTTCTTTCAAAATTCCTTTTCATGTATAATTGATGCCAACATATAGTGCCTTTGATATTGGGGTCCCTTAATTTTGAGCTTTTTAATAGATGTAGAAACAAAAATGGGTGGGGAAACATTTTTTTGGAAGCAACATAATGAGACAAAAGTAATTTTAGAGCAATTTAAGAAAATCAAAACAAAAGGAAAATAGTATCTTAAGAAATAATTGACACCATTGTAAATTTCAAAATAATTGAAGAAGTTTCATGGGTAATTATAACAATCAAGATGATACTTTTAAAAATTATAATCTCTTGGTCAAGTTATGATAAGGTAAATGACCAACTTACCACTCTTATTATAAAAAACTTTAAAACATGAAAGTTACAAAAACAATATTTGAATTATCATATTTTAGAATTTATGTGATTTCAAAATCTTTTGATAAGATGTAACCCAAAAAAATAAAAAAGATTAAAAATGGAAGAAAATAAAAGAGTGACAAAGAAAACTTAATTTGATAAGAAAATAAGTAGCATTGTGATGACTCATTGGCTAGTTTGATTGATATTACTCTTTTTTTTATGAAAATCATTTGGTTTAGAAAAAGAGTTTAAAAAATGGATTTTGAAAATTAGTTTTTAAGAAGAGTTTTATGCAAGTAAAAAAGAAATTTCGAATAAAAATTTATTTGTTAGCATAAATGTGGTAAACTTTTAGTCTTTGCATTATTAATTTCATGACAACAAAATTATTATATTACTTTATTAATATTTTTTTAGTTGTTTAAAATCATGCATATCAAGATTAAATAAGTAAATCATATAAAAAGCTTAATCCTTTAACTTAATGAGCTTACCAACAATGTTTTGGCATAAACAGTAACTGACGTTAAGAGAAACATATGCTTGAGTAATAATTGAAGAAAATATTTGTTGAGTTATTTTTATTAGTAAATAAAACCTCTAATAATTTATTTGAGATTTTATGATTCAATAAGATTTGAGAGTATTAAGTAAAATATTTTAAGATTATTCATGTATGTATTCATAGATTACTTAAGGTATACATCTCATTTAGATTATTTTATATATAAAAAATATCATAAATTAAGTTAATATATTAATATAATCCAATCAAGCAGGATTTAAAAATTTGATGGATTAGATGAAGTTTACAAAAATTATAATAATTATACTTGTATGATGGCCTCATCATATAATATAACTAGTTATCTTATATGATTAACAAAGAATCAAGTATAAGCAAGTTTATTTTATTGAATATGTTATTTATATATATATGATACTCTTATCATACAATTATAATTTTATTTTATCAATAGGTGTAGGAGTAGGTATAAAACTATGGTATTTCATACAGTATGATATCCTTATCATACTCGTGTGATCTATTATTTGGTGGATCAAACATGGTATTCGAATTGGGTTATTAGGTATTAGTTGTAATTTGACTTATAGCACATGCATGATTTATGAATCATGCAAGTACAATAAATTTTAATAGATAATGATAGTTTTAAATTTAGATAATAAGAATATTGAAAGTCATCATACAGATCCTTATCATATTAAGTTTATAATAAGAGTTGTGTATATGAATAGATTTGTACAAGTATAATCCTTATCAATTTGTAGTACTCAATAAATGAAAACTAAGATCTAAAGAGTTATAAATTTGTATATGTATAATTATATTATAATATAAATATGATCTTTTGTTAGCTAAATAATGACATAGTTGGACTTATTTAATGGATGGGATGATGAATTTATAGTTGTATCATTTTGTATGATCCTTGGACCTAATAATATGATTAGTTCAAGAAATATAAGTAATAACTTATTCAATTAGTGTTTGACAAATTTTAATTTAGTTATTAGAGATTATTTGAAGCCATTGAGAGTATTATAAGGCTTATAAAATGGAGTCCAAAAATTATGTTAAAAGCTAATGTTCACTTGCATACCTTTGTAAAGAGAAATACTTAAAATTCTTCATTTCTAGAGAGAAGGAAAGAGTATGGCCATGACTTTCAAGTATTAATCACATTCAATATAGTCATCATTCATTTCACATTGAGCTAAATTAAATGTTATTATTTTGTTACTTCCATTAAGATAAATTAAATATCTCTTCTACATTGTTTTAGTCATATTTAGTGTACTTCTTGCCTAATTTTATTCAGATTATAAGACCTTATAATTAAACTTTGTACTTGATTTCTTTGTCTTATTGTTAAGTCTTTGTATTTACTTTTTGTACTCATCTTTTGACTAATTGTAGGGTCTTTCGACATTGTGATTTGTAGGGTCATTTGGCTTAGTAATGTAGGCTTGTTTGGATAAGTGTGTAAGACTTTTGGATTAAAGTAGAAAAATAGAGAAATGAAGTAAATTAAGAAAAGTATAAGCATGATTTGTAGTCTTTAATCTTGTTCAACTTATTTTATGTAACTTGAGGTATGATTATGTTGTGGTTTGAGTTATAATTGATGCTAGAATAATTTGGAGAGGAGTTGAAGTTATTAAGAGTGTTTTGTATTGAAACTAAGAGGTTTAAGTTAAGTAAATTATTAAGCAATATCATATAAATATGCTAAGCCTATTTTATTTATACAATTAATTAAACTAGCTATAATAAAGAATTAAATCTATTTAATGAGATATCATACAAGAGTTTTTAAGTAGATTATATTGTATGATAACTAAATCATATTTGTATAATGGGTTGTAAGTTGGTAAGTATATGATAGACTAATTGCTCATACAAGTGCTATTGTATCAGTATCGTACAATTATATGAACCTCAAATCTAATCATATGGGTAAAAGAGAGATCAATTGTACAATAGGGTGATCATAGTATATGATCATAAGAGAATAACATACCATAAGTTAGATTAGACAAATATGTTAAGGGGGATAATACTATATGATGTCTAAGATCATATTGTATATTCAATTAAAGGGTCATATCATGTATTTGAAGAGTATTTATTGTACTACATGATAGTGAAAATAATACAATATGATACCTTTAAAAATGGAAAATATAAAAAAAATCTATTTATTTTATTTAACTTAACATAATAAGGATTATATATATATCACATAAAGAGTTAAATAATAATTAGATACATATATTTTATTATAGGAAAATTAGAAGTTAGAAATATTATACAAGAAAAAAACATCTCAAAACTAAATAAATAAATATGGTAACTTGTAATGTAATTTCAATAATATATTTTTTTAAGTTCTAAATGATTTTACTTAGATTTCATAATATTTATGTATGGATGATTTATGATATATCCAATACATGTAATTATTTTGGTATATGATTTGGCATAGTTTCTATTCATATGTACTCACTTTTGGTATTGTGATATTAATTGATTCATTAACATTAAATTAAATATATAAAACTTTATATAAAAAGGATATAAATATGTATTCTTTTTTTGGTAAAGATAAAAATCGGTGACATCGGTATATTGTATGGTTTGAAAAGTTATATATATATATATATATAAAGAATGCAACAAAAGTTAATAATTAGTTTTGAGAGATACTATCCTCCTCATGATATTAGGGTGAGGATGCCTTTATATGGGCATAACCTCATGTGATAGTGTGAGGATGCCTTTATATGTAATACCATTAAAATTTTATGTAAAAGAGATCATATGGTTTTGATACTAGATCTAGAAGATAATAATTTAAAAAATAGATTTTATAAAAGATAAAATAATAGAAAATTTGGAAAAAAAAAATAAACAAGGAATAAAAATTTTCACTATTAATTATTTTTTGTGTCATGATTAAGCTTTGGGATCCTCAATCACCTTACAAAATCATTTTATATTGTATTGCCATGTTTAGCATATACTTTATTATATTATCTTATTTAATTTATCTATTGAACTGGTTCAGTTTTACTAGTGTTTAAATTATAGGTCATGTGCCCTTAATAATAAGATATAAGGGTTTTTATGTTATGAAGAACCTACACCTGAGACATGTAGTGGTTAGTATTTTATTCAAATTTGGGTTTATGTATCTTATTCATACTTTGGTTTTATATGTACTCAATTTGTGCATTAAGAGTTTTGATATTTATATATAGTTTTATAATTGTGTTCTTTTAATTATTATTGTGTAAACATAGCTGAGTTAGATGGGTTTGGATTCTTGTCTAACCCCTTGGGTCCTTATTTGGGATTTTTGTGTCATCACATGTATGGTAGTTCTTCTTTAATTTTTTATTATTATTGATTATTAAATGGGACCCTATTAGTATCTTATCCTTTCAACCAACTCATATTCGTACTTCTTTTCTTTTTCTTATCTTTTTTTATTTGCATTATGAACAATTGGTTTTTTGTATCGCTTTTACCTTTTTTCTTAATTATATTTAACATAATATTATAGCATAATCTCATACAATAATCTTTATGATAACAAGTGACAATACCATATCATGTGGAATCATGACATACTAATTAATAAAAACACAAACAAGGATCAAATTCATACTTTATATTATGAAATTCAAAATAATTCCTTAATGAGGTAGTTATGCATCAATCAATAGTATAATAAGTAAATCCACACATGATACAAGTCTTGCTTAAACTTTTTCCATTTGGAAGTGGCCATGCCTTTTTATTAGTTGTGAAGTTACATTTTTCTCAAAACCCAATTTCTTTTATTTTTTTTGTTGTAATCTTGAGATTTATGATCATAAAACTAAACTTTTGATTACTAATGGATGCTTGAAGTGCATTGTATATGTAGAATTAGCTAGTGAAGGTAGTGGAAGTTGTTGTTGAGTAAGGTTTATGCACTTGGAGTTGGATGAAGCTTAAAGATCTTTACTCATGGATGGCTCAACCTATAGATCATGTAGTTTTGAAGAAAAGATCCTTGTGACATAGCTAAATCACACAAAGTTGATCTTTTTTCAATAATTGCTTGGGTTAGAATGTCAAACTTTTATCTTTTGCAAAGTAACACTTAGGTTAACTCATGCATGCATTCTTTGACACATCTTCATTCTTGGATCTAGAGTTGTATTATAATATAAATAACATTCATATTAACCTCTTTAGATAAACTTAGAATGCTTAAATTAATAAAATCAAGTTTAAAAATAAGCTATAATTTTCCTTGTCTTATGATTGTGCAATATGTTGGCTAATATCATACTTGTATAATTTGTTTCATGTTTATAGTATTAGTTGAATTTAAAGTTTTCATAACACCATATAATTATGATGATTCCATCATAAGGTGAGACTACCATCTAGACTAAGAATAAAGAGTTCAAACTCAATCATTTAAGATATCATCCTTATATAGATCACATTTGTAGTCTGAGAGATAAGTGTTAACTAACATTGTATAGGTATAAATCCTCTTTCATTTGAGTACAATATTTATTTTCTATTAGAATAAAAGTCACATATAAGCACTAGTGTGGTCAAACATATAATGTATTTATCTTATCGATATGACCATATGATTAACTTATAATGCACAATTACAACTTGATCGTATTACTAACCATTCATATACGGGGTCCAAGCTTAGTTCTTTTGTATTTGCTTTTGGCTTATCATAAGAATATGATATCTAGTTTTTATAAGTATGATCATTGTCTAATATGATTCTATGTTGATGCTCTCAAGTAAATATTAATGTATTGTAAGATCTTGTACCATATAGAAAATTTATGAAAGCTCTGCTCTCAATAAAAGTAATTATCATATGATGGTAATTCATATATTTATTTTGTACAATTCATTCTTATTCATAAATAATTCAAAAGACTTAAGACAAAAATTATTATAATGCTATTATATAACTATGATAACTCTATCATGTGTATAATCCTTTTATTAAACATTTGATAAGTTAAATTGCATAATCTTACAACACTTCTCCTTTATATGATCTCATTGTTTAGAATCTTCTTTAGAGCTTAACACTTGGTGAAAATAATTATTGTATAGTGCCAATCCATGTTTGCACTTGTACAATCTATTTAAGCATAACATGCATTTATATGATCCATATGATCATCTAGTACAATGTTTTAAGAACTTAAATAATGTATTAAGAAAATTTTTCATAGAGTACAAAGATATTTGTCATACTTGCATGATAATTTATTAACTATTAGAATACACTAGTCGTATTATCACATTATTAGGTAAATCCTTATTTAATGCGTATGTCCTAGTATGATCTTTGTAATGTATTTGTATGAATAGAAACTTGAAGGCATAACAACTATTTCAATTTGTTTGAAAATTACACATTAGTTGTTGCATGTTTCACTTTCTAACTTAATCAATTCAAGTATATAAACAATAATGTAGCTTGAAAAGAATAAGATAATGATTCATATTTTAAAATCATTAGAAAAGAAAAGAGCTCAATATAAACTCTCTCACTTTCTATCTCTTTCTCTCTCAACTTGAGCCTTTTTCTTTGATAGTGATTCATCTTTGACTCTCTTTCATAATCATTCCTTGTTTAGCTCATATTGGTAATATCTTTTATTCACTTAGGTTTGTGTCCCTCTTATTTTAAAGCTTTAATGATAAAGTTTTGTTATATATTTTGTTGTTTAAGTGCTTTAATCATTTGCACTAGTTGTAACTATTTTGTTGTGTATTAGTATCTCTTTTGAGTACCTTGTATTTTCTTACTAGTTGCATTAGAAGAGTGTAGTTTAGTAAAAGCCTTGTCAGGTTGACTAAGAGTGGAAGTAAGCATGAGTTTAAGTCGCAACACCTAAAAGATCTCTTATGTAAGCTCTCATTGCCTTACTTGCTTTACATTATTTTTTATTTCATAACATTTGTTAGTGCAATAATTGTGTTCTTTTTACTTTAAAAGGATATCAATTTTTTACAACTTATTGATTGGTTGCTCTTGTTATTAAAATCATAATTTACCCCTTTCATGTGGTATTTTGATACTCACTAAAATCAACTTCAAAATTTTCTCTAAATCTTCCTCTTAACTTCTTCTATACCCTTTTCCCACTTTCTTAGCTTAGATAAGCTACTTAACTTTGATAATTTGTCCCTATTTCCAAAATTATTACAATAAACAACATAATCCCCTTTTATAATCCTTTACTTGTTAGTTTTTTAGGCTTTAAGAATTTAGAAATTAATAAAATGAACTAATTCTTTTAACTTAGCTCTTACACGTAACTTATAAAATTTTTCATTAAATAGATGTCTAAAAAATTTATTACACAATTTTACATAATTTTATTGAATGAGTTGTAACTGTTAGCTAATTTTCATATTTTTTAAACATAATATTATTTTTGATAATTTCTCATACCTATAATTTCTTATAAAAATTATTTTATTATTTTTTTTAGTTTTGACTTTTAGTATTGTGATCATTCCAACTTTTTTATATTAAAAACCTTTATTAAGCTTATCTTTGTAAGCTCTATATTTGTAACATTCCTAAATTTCTAATATCAAGTATAAATTATATGTTGAGAGAAACTGTTAAGTCATTGTCACATAAAATATGTCAAATTAATTAAAAATAACTTATTTTAAAATATAAAAATAAATTTATTTCAAATAGAACTCATTAATATGAGTCTAATAATATTTATTTTCTCTCAATTACAGCCCTTTTGAAATTATTACAAAATTTTGAAATTAAATTGGTAATTAAGAAATTTAATAAATAATAATTTTATTATTTATTTCTACATATTAATGAGAAATCCTTAATTTTGAGATTTTGAGACCCTGCTTGTTCACTGTAATTAATTTATCTTCTAGTGAAATTTGACTAAGCCTTAACTTTTTTCTCTCATCAATAAATAAAGTCATCTTGTTAGTGATTTCTGGAGGGCTTGTCATGAGGAGAGAGAGAATCACAAAAAAGTCAACAATGGTATTGGAAAGCAAATCTCATGAGTTTTTTAACCCAAGAATGAGATTTTGTAATTTAGCTCTCAGTTTACCTTATATTCGATAAGAATTATTGGTATTATGTCATAATCAAACTTTCATCTCATTATTGGGTTGATTGGAAAGAGAATGCTAATGGATTTCAAAAATTAAGACTTGAGAAAGTAAGAGTTATAGAAAAGATAAAGTAAATGTGGCAAAAGAAGAGAAAGAATGAAATAGAAATTAAAAAGGAAAGAAATTTGGGTTTGGAAAGGAAGCAAAGTTGAGCAAATTGAGATTTTCATTGATGAATTGGTTTAATGAGTTTCTAAAAATCTTAATTTGATTATGCTCCATATGTCGTTTTGATTACAAAATGAAATAATTCGTTTAATAACATAAATGTTGTTGTCTTGATTAAACTCAAAGAGTAGAAGATTAAAAATGAGTTACAAGAGTCTGAAATGAAAAGTATAGGAAAGAGAAATAAAGCATGATAACCTTGAGATAGGCACTCTTGCATATTTTTAAATGCATATAATTGATGCAATATTTAGTGATAATATGACATAATATAAGTACTTCTACATAGTTATTATGATGCTCTGATATGTTATTGTTATCTTTGAATTAATTGGGCTACGGAGTAAGTCGTCTTAAAAAAATAAAAGCATGTTGTATAGCTAATGTGTATCTTTTATATTGATTAATGTTTTTCTTATGTGAATAGCATGCAAGATTAATATGTTTTAAATTAATATGATTGTGAAATTTATAAGCATGATAATCATTTTGTTAAAGCATACATTCCCTTAATTGCCCATTACTTACATGGATCTAATGATATGTTATGAAACTATGTTGTTGTTAGTATATATGAATTGTGAGTCATGTGTATATGAAATACAAAATATGAGATGTCATTAGAATTAGTTATAATGACATGAATTACATGATTAAGTTGTGCTATTTAATTTGTGGTTAGTGACTAGTGAGTCATATGATTGAGATGTATTGCATCATATTACTAGTGACTATTGAGACACATAATTGGGATTCTAATAATTATATTAATACATATCAATAAGATTAATGATTGAGTATCTTGTACATAAAAATATGAACTAGATAAGTAATAAATAAGATATTTACTATAATTAAGTAAACTAAAAAATGATACTAATGAGTTACCCTAAAAGAGTGTAAGAGTAATGACAATCATAATAAAATTTAGTTAGTTAAGTGAAAATGATACTGATAAATGAGTCCACATAAAGAAAAGAAATGAAAACAAATATGAGATTGGATATATTTGTTTATTTCATTTGTAATTATGAAATATCCTTATATATAATTTTATGATTCATGTTATGTTTCAAGCATAAATGAGGCATTGATTATTATTATTCTTTGTTGATATGTGTGAGTTAAATACTACATGCAACATGACTTATTATTTTTTTGCTTCTCATATATTTGTTTGTTAGATATAACTTACTAAGCTTGTGATGATTAACCCAATATGTTTTTTGGCACTAACATTATAGGTGGACCAAAATCATAATGCAAGGATGAATAAGCATAGAAAATAATTTGATAAGAAGAAATTCTATTATAAAAGCTTTGTATATAAATTCAACTTGTATATATTATATTTTTATGTCATATACACATGTATATGTATAATATAATGGATAGTTCTAAACTTATGTGTATGAATATTATATATATAGGTAAATGTATATATATATATACAAAAATATATAATTACATAGATGTAGATATGTAGATATAAACTATGAAAAATGCTACAAGTATAATATATTTGAAATTTGATTTATTTGTATGTAAGAAAATAGATAAAATATAAATAAGGTTATGCATTTTCCAAAATAAATTTAAAGAAAACAAAATGTTAATAGGTTAGTATTGAGTAATTAAGTCCAAATTATGATGTGGTGAGTATGGCCACCAAAACATCCTAGTTAAATTATATTATTTTTTAGTTTATTTGTTATTAATTTCTTAAGGTATCTCTAAGATTATAAATTAATCAATTATTTGTTCTTTTAAATCTCCAATCTTTTAGTTTTTTGTTTATACTACTTTGATTTTATTAACTTGATTGTGCTGATATAAAATTATTTTTTGTATTTACTTTTGTAATTCACTTCCATCATTTGAAGTGTCATATCTCTTTAAATAAATTAAATAAATTCTTAAAACTTTTAAAAGCTCTTAAACAATTCTAAATAATTTAAAATAATTATAAAAGTTATTTTTTTCACATTTGAGATACAATAAATCCTCCATTCTTATAATATCCCTAATTAATATAGAATTCATGATGTTCTCATTTAAATAATCCTAAATTTAAAATTCATAAAATATTATTTAAATAATTAGCTCCTCTTTTAGAAATATTTTAATAACATCAAAACAAAAAAGCTATAAGAACTTCATTTCACTCATCCTTGCTTTCTACCTAAAAAGTATCTTAAGAATTACCTTTTAATTAACACAAGCTCTTACTTATAGTCTGACGTTTCCTAGAGAGCAAGAAGACCTCTATCCTTACTAAGGTAGTTTAAGGCATATTCTAAGATGGCATCATATATTAAATCATTAATGACATCATGGATGTCACAAAAATGACCTCATGGTAACATTTTAATATCCTTATGAAAAAATCATAAATGTCATCACATAAATCAACCTATACTATACAAAATTTCTAAATATATAAAGTGTAAAGGCTAAAACAAATTTTTGATAATCCTTAAAAGGATCTTAAAAAAATATTACAAATGACCTCCAAAGGATGAAATTGGTTAGAAAACTAGAAATTGGTTTGGAATATATTTGGGTTTACTTTATAAAAAATTAACTTTCTATTAGAATGATAGGTCATTAGTGCTTTGTGAAAACTTTAGCACACTTGTGCTCTTGTCAACACTCATATAGACATCTAGATAAATTATGCAACATCAAATACATGCACAAGTATAAATAAAGTGCAAATACAAATGCAACAACCATATATAAAATATTAGGCACATTTTAATAGCAATGTAAAGGCCCTTGGTAGTAAGGTATGATTTGTAGAACTCTTACAAGTGCTATAGATGTTAAATACCAATGCATTAGCCTTAACTTGTTAAATACAATGTATACATTGTTAACCAAATGTAATTTGTAATTACAATCATATTGTTGGACATCTGCAAACTTATGGACCATTAAAAGGACCATTGAGTCACATAAAACAAACTTCAAATGAATTCTTATAGATGCATTTACATTGTTAAAGCTATCATGATGAGACCCAAACTTGTTTGGGAACCAAAAACTCAAGGTTTACTTTGTCATTTTAGTTATGTATCCATAATGAGACCAATGGGGGCAAAGGATACTAGGAGTGTAAACACTCATGACATGACTAGTGACTCCAACAAATTTGCACCACTAAAACCAAGGGATTAAGTGTTTGTCACACATGGAGACAATACAATGAAACAGTAACTTTTTTCTCCAAATTTAATTAGTCATCTATGCCCTCTATAGATAAGGCATTTATGTAAATCATTTAAAGCATAATTTACTTGATATAAACCATGACACAAAGGCTATGATATCATTTTTTTATCCATCTTATCATTTATCTAAGCATGATGATAACAAAATTCTTGCCAAATCACAAACAAAAATATATACTAAATTTATCTAAATGATACAGAGAATAAAGATGTTTGCTTAAGATCACAAATAAAAAAAATTCAATGCTATGCATCAAAGATTATATCATACTACCTTGTATGTTAATGCAAAAACATTTAAAGCTAGATCTTGTAAGGGGATTACCTTATTTAGATTTAAAAAAATAATCATTTTTTGTGTTTCATGTCAAAGGAGTATGCAAAAAATAACTTTGAATCCAAAAATGAAATCTCAACTATAATAGCCCTTGAACTACTAAACATTGACTTATTTGGACCAATGCATACAAGTTTAAGTGACAAGTTTAATAAAGTCATAGTAGATGATTATATTAGGTTTACATAGGTGTTATAACTAACAAATAAAAATTATAAATGTCTCTCTAAGTATTTTTATGCAAAAGTAGTTAATTCCACTTGTTACATGCTTAGCCATATATCAATTAGACCCATAATTAGAAGACACTTTATGAACTTTGGAATGGAAAAAGTCAAAGATTTCAAATTTTAGAATATTGGATGTAAATACCATATATTGAACAATGGCTAGTATAACTTAGGTAAATTAGCTTCAACATCTAATAAAGCCACATTTTTGTTATACTCAAACATTAGTAAAGCTTATAGAATATTCAATAATAAAATATTAGTAGTTGAACAATCAGTTCATGTTTTATTTAATGAAGCCAATTCTATAAGATAAGAAATATAAGAATAGATGAAATTTATAAATTTGAGAGACTAAGTCTAAAAGATGAATAAAGCAATAAGGACACTCAAGTAAAAGAAAAAGAAGTAGATGAACTTATCGGTGATCTTAGGAAAGACTAGACATACGATCAAAGTCATCTCTTGAAAATGAATTTTGGTATTTAACAAAGCAAGAACTAAATTAGTTTATAAGAAATGATGTTTGTGAGTTAGTACCAAGATTAATTAACCATCTAATTATTGATACAAAGTGGGTGTTTAAAACTAAATTTAATGATTCTATAATTATTAATAAGAATAAAGCATAATTAGTGACAAATATGATATAATCAAATGGATGGTATAAACTTTGAAAAAACTTTTTCGATAGTAGCATGATTAGAGAACTTAGATTTTCATGTTATAAGGACTTTTAAATTATTTCTAATAGATATTTAAAGTACTTTTTTAAATAAAATTATTGAAGTTGTTTGTATGGAACAACAACCTAGATTTGAAGATCATCTTAATCCTAATTATATATATATATATAACTCAAAAAAATTATATAGGTTAAAATAAGAACTAATCACTTGAGGTTAAGTAAGATTTTACTTTATAATAAATTCATAAAAAGGAAATGTTGATATTACCCTATTGATAAAAAAAGAATTTATAGCTTACTCATTGTATGAATATATGTTGATAATATTATATTTATGTCAATAATAAAATGCTTGTGTGAAGAGTTCTCTAACATTTTAAGTAAAGAATTTAAGATTAGTTTGATGGGTTAATTAAATTTCTTTCTTAGGATTCAAATCAAGAAAAATGGAAATAGAATTTTTATCACACAAACTATGTAAAGGTTCTACTTAAAAGATTTGGGAAGACAAATCTTAAAAGAAGTATATCCCCCATGAGCTCATCAATGAAAATTGATAAAAACAAATAGGTAAATCAATTGACATTAAGAAGTGCAGAAAAATAGTTGAATTCCTACTTTATCTAATTGCTAGTAGACTAGATAGTACATTTAATTGGTGCTTATATGCACTCTTCTAAGAAAATCCTAAGGAGTCACACCTTAAATCTATAAAACAAATCATTAGACATCTTTTAATAATATAATAATTAGTGATAACTCCAAAAGTACTTACTCATGTTAATATAGGTTACTACAAAGTGGATTTTGTAACAAAAAATAAATAGATATGAGCACAACTACATGCCATTTTTTTAAAAAATTAATTAATATAATAATCTAGTAAAACAACCAAATTCTACAATACTATCCATAATGGAAGTAGAGTATGTTTCCATTAGTGGATGTGTAGCACGAATTGTATTACAAAATATTTTAATTAAAGTTGACAATATGAGTGAAATATATCTTAAATTATTATTCAACACTCAAGAAAAAAATATAGAAATAAGACTTCATTTTATAAGAGGACATGTGAATAAGGTAGATATTGAAATATAAGTTGTAAAAACAAAAGGATAAATGGCTTGTATCTTTACTAAAACTCTAAGTGATTTTAAGTTTTATCAAATTAAAAGAGAATTATGGATTCTTGATTCATTATAGTAAAAAGATATTAATAAAAAAATGATATTCTTTAGAAATGCTTTTGTGATTCCAAACTAAGAGTGATTACGTCATGGGTTTGAATTGGAATTAAGACATCTTATGTTAAAAACATATTTTAGATTATACAAAAACTTTCAAAATCATTTGTCTTTACCTTATCTTTTGTCTTTTATGCCTTAATTACTTATCAAAAAGGGGATATTGTTAGCTTTATAAACCCAATATGATTCATATAAGATTTTAATGATAACAATCTAATATTGAGTAAATCTAGAAGTTAACTAATGTGCACAGCTACGTTTGTAATAAATAGGTAATTAATAGAATTAGCATAGCAATGTGATTGTTGGGAGATTGCATTAGTACATATGTGTATTGGAAGTAATAGCTCAAAGTCAAATTCAACTATTTAGTCTTTAGATCCATTATATCAATTGATTTGGTAAATCTTTGTTGAAGATTCATTCATCTCTTTGTAAACTTAAAAGGAAATCTTCAACATACATTAGATGTTAAAATTAATAAATCCATGCATCCTTTGAAAGTTTTCTTTGCTTAACTTAGTTAAGAAAAGGTATCCTTTTAAGCAAAGAAATCATGTATTATGACATATTGGGTCACCAAATAAGACTAATGTCACATGACCATCAAATAATTTCTTATGCATCCAATCACGTGTCTAATGTTGAGTTCATTGTTGATCAGATTATCTATTAACAGTTAGAACTAAAAAGAGTTTTGTCAAAAGATCATTTAATCTTCAGATTTTGTCTTATCATATATTACTCAATCCAACATATAATTAAAATACATAACCAACTTAGAACACCCAATATAATGATCAGATCCTTAAATCTATATTTGATATTATGTTCGATGTTGGTTGAACCATCTATTAAAATCTTAGATTAAAAGAGAGTTTTAAAGAAAGGCTGGATGGTATGTTCTTTAAAGCAATAAATAATATAATAATTCATTAAGATCAAATTAGATTTGGTTAACAATTTGATGAAATAATTAGATCTTTTAATGTGTTTATGAAAGGACACTAATGGCTAATTGGTCTAATATATACTTGATCTTTTTAAAGAGATTTTAAACAATGATTATGTAGTTGTTAGAGGATGAATTGGAGATTAAATACTAGTATGATTTGATTTCATTCAACATGATAAAAGGGATACTAAAAGGATTAAAAACAACATAACATAATTAATTATTGAAGTGCGTTCCTCTTTATTCATTGATCCAACTTCTTTCCTCTCAATCACATGTTTCATTGTCTACACTACTGCACTTGTTAAGGTTTTGATTATGATTGTAAGCTACTTATTAAAAGTGTGTTGCCTAAACCCAAGTATAAGAGGAGCCTTCTTATTAGGACCATGCTTAATCAAGCTCTAACATCTAAAAACAATCAAAGAAAGAAAAAAATAAACATCAAGGGACACTTAAAACCTTAGGTAAGAACATAATAGTAAAACACAATTCAACATCTATCCAATACCATGACACTTACACATACGATCTAAGTAAAATCTTATAACATAAAATATAAATAAATATCTCAAGTATAGAACTAAAAGTATAATAAACAACCATAATATACTACTATTATGTACATAATCATTTTATTCACAAAACTTCAATTTTTTTGTGTGGTGGATGCATAACTTATGATATAAATATTAGTGAGATTTTAAAATCTTTTAACATATATATCATAAAAATAATAAAAATGCAAAAACATGATATAAATAGATACACCAAAATATGCATGAAAATATAATAAATCTATAAGAAATCAAAACTATATATAAAAATATTTCTGATTTATTTATCTTATTCTAAATTTTTTATGCTTTATATTATTTAGGACCCAAATTTTATTTTAATCAATTATCATCTAGATTTAATAACGGATATTAATATAACTTCAGCCTATAAGAATAGTAAACTATCATCTATCCAAATAAGGACATCATTACCTAAACCATCTTGTGCAAAGTATTAGTGACACACACACACATAAATAACACCACTAATCATGTGGCAAAATTAATGTATTAGTCATGATTAATAAATATTTCTCTTTTTCTTTAATGGTCTTACTCAACTCTATTCTTGGTAATCATAATCCTTCAAACTTAACTAAGGGTATTCTACCCATTTTATAATGAACATCACCACATTCGCATGTGTCATTTCTCAAAAGTATCTCAACAAATTATATATCTCACCTTAATTATTAATTCGCTATGTTTCTTTTCTTAATATGCAATAGAATTTATTTCCACCTTTTCTCATTCATTTATGAAATTTATTTTCTTTGATCAATACTAATCACAAAACAAGAATTGAGGGATATGATCTAAGAATGAAACCCATTTGACATACTTTTTAAAAATTATACTTTTGCATGTTTTAAATACAACAACTCTTTCATTTTATTCAAAAGGTAATTCAAATTAATTTTTCACAGTTCTCACATGTGGTGTAATAAATGTAATAAACATCATTACATATTTTCTAGACAAATTATTTTGTAAATGTCTCAATAGGTATAATAAAATCTCATGATTTAAATGATAATAATATAATAAAATCTCTAAATCAATGTTAGTATCAAATTTGTTTATAATTTATGAAGATTTAGTTTTCTCCAAATAAATAGAATATGTTTTATCCTACAAATTTTCATTTCAATCAAAATTTTTTAATTTCTTTTTTTTTTAAAGTTTTATCACATTTCATTGACATTCTCGTTTTGTTTTCTTTACCTTTTGTTAATTAAATTATTTAATCCCTAATATTAAATGTTCTAATAATTGATTCACCCATCTGATCTAAATGAATATACCTTCTAATCATAATCACATTAGATATTTTTATATTAATTGGATCATCTAATTCTTCACATCATCTATTTCATTTCATCAAATTCAAAAGTTTATAGAAAAGCTTTTGATCCTTAGTTTAATCTTGTTTTAAGCCTATTAAATCATTGATGCAATGCAAAACTTATCAGCCCTTCCATAACTAAAAACATTGATAAAAGAAATTTAATTTTTATTTATGAGATTATTTCTTACCTTTGGTTTCTAAATTGATGACTTTCTGTCTACGTCATCCTGTAGCAGTTCCTTAGCAACTTCCTTTTAGCATTTTGCCAAGCTTTCTCTTCTTTTGTTAAACCTTCCTACCCATTCCCTTCCTAACTTTTCCACCGTTTACTAAACGAGTTAAGGTTTAATAATAAATGAAACATTTTTTTTAATAATACTATTATTTTATTTTTTATAAATATTTGCTCTGTTCGAGTCAATTTTAGTTAATGGAGTAACCCTCAGCTTCAACATAATCATAGCCACCATACACATCTAGTTATTTTATTTCCGAAATATATTTGTTTTTAAAATTATGTTAACTTTTTGTTTTATACTCAAATGATCGAAAATGCAATTATAGCATATTAATCATTAATTTCCATTCACCAGTATCATAATAACATTTTTAATATTTTAATATTATAAGCAATTCAAATATTAAATCTCATCTCATAATTTTCATATCATATTTTTAACTATAATTTATAACAATTCAATTTATTGATTAATAATTATCTAAAAGTTTCTCAATGTTTTGAATAACTTCTCTTAGATAATTCTATCATTGATTTTTCATACTATGAATCTTTTCATTTCTCAATCATCTAACAATTTTATATAAGAGCATGCCTTTCTTTTCTTCATAATTAAAATTAGACTAAGTTTTCATTATATTAAATGACAAAAGAAGAATAATAAACATGTTTACTTTGATATTAACATATGAAATACATCATAAGCTTAATCATTTAAATAGATAAAATTTGATATTAAACAAAATATCAACTCATCAAATAAATCTACAACTTCTAATTTTCTCAAATTGATATATTCTTTGTATATTTCTTTCTTTTTTCAAGACACGCAGCCCCTCTTATGAAATATAACTTCCATAATAATAAAATATTTCTTTTGTTTATCTTACAAAAAATGTAACACTCTAAAACGATTTTATTTTTTTTTCAATTAATTCATCTACAAATTAGAAATCAATTAGTACTCGTTCTTCACTTCTAAACTAACACAAATATAACTAATACTTTCTTTGATTTAAATCTTTCAAGAATGATTTTCATCTCTAAACTCCCTATCTTTAATTGTAAAAGTCTTTCTCAATTCACAAATTCAAAGCTTTTATGGTGGAAATTTTCCTCCAAATACCTTTATTTGAAAGAAATAACTTTTCTTGTCATAAGTTGCTTGTTATAAACATTTTCAACAATAGAAACCAACGAAAGCCAAATAACCTCAAGCATGACTTCAGCAAAAGAGATTTCTAAAATGGATACCACCCAATGAAGAGAAGAGAATGATTCTCTCTTCACGGCCATGCCAGTTTAATAACTAAGCTAGCTGGTAATCACAGCTCGATATACTTTTTAAAAAAAAAAGTTTCTGAACCAAATACCATTCTGTTTTCCTTTTCTTTATGCGTAGGTTATGGGCAAAATTATATTCAGAAGCAACGGAGATTCCAACCTTCGACGTGATGTTTGACATCACTTTGTTTTTTTTTTACCATTAACTTGCTTAGAGTTAGCGAGACTAATTTAAACCGGAATTTAATACGAGTTAGAAACTTAGAATAATATTCTTTTGTTCTTACTTTGCTTGCTGTAAACAAGGGTGCCGACATCCATCATTATCGTTAATTACTGATTATGATTCATAATCCACTTTGCTTTGTAGATTAAAAATTCCGAACAAACACACCCACATGCGGCTACCTTAGTCCATCGCCATCATTCATGGATTTGAGGTAACCTTTAGTCAAATATAATATAGCTTTTGGCCCCAAGGCCGCGATGCGCATCACAGTTCAACTCTTATTCTTTTACTTGATGAGACAGAATGATTGATATTTTTTACTATTTTTTATATTACAAAATTACAATATTTCATTTTGGTATTAGCTTAATTATAACTAAATGAATTGAATCATTGCGAATAATTAAGCTTCTTTGCATTAGTCCATTTGGGTTTTTTACTTGTGCCAATTTAGTATCATATGTTTTGAATTTAATTAAAAACCCTTTTATATATTATTTTTGATATATTAAGTAAAAGTCGTTTCATTTTTTTTTATCAAAGCTCAAGTTTTATATTTTATTTTTAATATTGTTTAGTTAAAAAGAGAATGATATGACCAATACCTGCAAATAAACCTAACTATCATTTTAGAAAGTTATCATATCAAACTCGCCTAAATTAAGATAAATTTTCATAGCTCGTTAAACTAAACAATGACCATCTCTTCAGAGTCAGCTGTCAAATCTACGAAACTTGTGTAAAAGAATCTTTTGAAATTAGTTTACTGATCAAAATAAAGATTTTTTTTTTTTTTTGCATCTGTACTCAACGAAGTCAATTTTCAAAGCTAAAAATGCCCCTTCTTCCAACTTGCATGCAATTAAACTGAGTACATCGAATATAAAAAAGCATTTTTAATATATTTACACATAGGAAGATTAAGAAGAGGAGAAACTATTAACCTCTGCACTCGTTATAAATACCATCTCTTGCCTCCATTCCAGCTCTCTCCCTGCCCTAAGTGTCCCCTTTACTTTTCTCTTGCTATCTATTTCCATGCCTTGGTATACTTAGTTTTCTCTGTTTCTTCTTCTCCTTTTGGATCATGGACCAATTTGCTTAAATCTTTTCCTGATAGATCTCCTCCATGTGGTGTTTTTCTTCCTGTTCTTGCGGGTAGGTGTTTGAGCCGGGAAAGCGATGAGAAGAGACCAGTTGATGCCTGCAGATGCTGCATCATCAAGATTCACATGAATTTTTGCTTAAATGAGAATCTTGATGATGCTGCATCAGCAATTATCAACTACAAAGGTTTGCCTTAGAAGAAAAAGAAATGTTCAAGCCTCCCTATGAGGAGGATGGTGATGAATTAGATGAGCTTAGTTCCAAATTTTGCCTTTGTGATGCTTAGATTATGCTTGCATTCTAAATTTCAGGTATGTTTTCTTACATCTATAAGGAGAAGGAAGATGCCATCACATAATTTTATAGTGCCCCTTAATAGATTATTATATTTTATTACAAGAATTTGGATTGTCAACCTGGAATATGTTGCTCATAAAAGAGCAATGGTTTTTTTTTATTCTGTTATTAACTGAGTTCTTTACTCTTGACGTGAAGCTCATCTGAAGTAAATTCCTGTAGAGAATTGGGATGAGGGAGCTGATACACAGCTTTCTTTCAGGTTTGTTAATTCTTCTATTTTTCTTTTTAGTATCAAATCATTTTTCTTTGTTAATTTCATATGATAAGGTTCACCAAATTGACACACAGAGATAAGCAGGTTAATAAAACAGAAGGAAAAGGTCATGAGCTTCGTATAATTGTTGGATTTAGTAGATTTTCTTAATACTTGTTAAATACATAAAAAAATGCTGCTGTTATTTTTTGAAGAAACTCAATTAGTTGAAAATGCTGCACTTAACCATACATTTTTTTGCAAAATAGGTGCAAACCACGCAGAGCATGTGCAATAGTCATTTTTCCTTTCTTTATTGATGGTACTTTACTCTAATATTGTTTAAATATTTCAACTATAAATATCTTTTAATAATATCATTAAAATTATAATTTTTAAATTTAAAAATAATATATAGATGTCACCCAAATAAAAAATATATCAACATTGTAGATCAAATAACACTAAGGGATATTATTTAGAAAATATTATCATCTAAATATTGATATTATTTAATAGTTATTGATAATTTTTGTCTGATTTAAGGTCATATAAATGTTATTTCGTTATATTCTTTTAATGACAGCAAGTTTTACATTCTAAAACCATTGTTTAGATGACAATAATGTAGCATTTAAGAGTTGTTTTTACAAAATGTAATCAAATTTAAAACTCGAAATGTTTAGACAATATCATTTAAATCAAATACCCGTCACCCAAAATCGTTTGATATCTCCTCTTCTATTCTCAAGCCCTTCAAATGCAGACGGAAGCAATAATGATGATTCTTTATATATGAACTAGAGCAGCTTGCTTCAAGCCTTGGTAAGTTTGCACAACTGAAGTATTTTTCAAAAACAGATGGCCAGGGATGCATTTTCTATGCAAGGTCTCGTCCAGATCTACTTCTCAGAAGCCATGACCCAATTAATACATGTGAACCACGCTTTTGTCAAGACATAAATGGTGGACCTGCCATAAGTACACGTCCTCCACCAAGTTGGCGGACATGCCCTTTGAATCTGCCTACCAAGTCCTAACGTACAGGGTATAATAATGCTGCTTCATTTGATTGCTCATCCATGTCTCCCACTCCATTCTTCCACTAATCCATCCCCAACCCCTTTTCACAGCATTTTAATGAGAACCCAAAAGATGCTTCAGCAATATGATCACAAATAATTGCAACAACAAGAAAGCCCTTGAGACCCAAGCCTTCTTCTCAAAGCTTTACTCCAGGTGGAACTTCTCTTCCCGGTTTCATTCTTTGGGAGACTTGCTTACCTTTTTTATGGGTAACAAATAAGTTCGCACAAAGAGACACCGCCTTTGTTTTGGTGTTGGTGTCTGCGAATTGAAGTGGTCGAAATCTGGAATGGAAAAGGTACACTCACCGGCAAGTTCGTGACAAATGTCTACAGCTTTGCCTCGGCCTCGGTACAATGCTTCATCATTACATCAACAAAAAATTTGAAGTACTCTACCTTTTATCAAGCTCTTCTAACCAAGGTTAAATTACTGCAAGAATAATAAGAAAGGTATCAATCAGATGAGTGAATTAATCGAGGTCTGAATCCAATGAGTTAACCCCATATGGATAACCTAAGTTAGTTCAAGAGTAAATCTCAATACCAAACAGCTTCTAAAAGGTCTATGTAGTTAATTTGTTTGGAAGAAAATAGTTCAAAGGTCTACAAGAACCATGACTCTTCAAGAAAAATTGTACCTGTATGAAGATTGTTTGAAGCAAAGCATATCCTTGCTTTTTCCATGTTTTCTTCTTATCATCTTCCTTCTTTAGCATCTTCGTCTCTATCTTATCCAATGTCACCTCTCTCTTTCTCCTTCATTGTAAGTATTACTCATTTTTTTCTCTTTAACTTCTTTTGTGTGATGCAGCATATGAAAAATCATTGAGTATAATTATGGAGAAGTTGAAGTATATAAAAAACAAGTAAAATTTAAACCCCAAATATAAATATAAAATGTTTAGAATATGTCTCTTATAAGAAATCTGGCAAAAAAAGCCCATATAAAGTTAATATTAAATAAACAAAATAGAAAACTTTTAAACAATCAAGACAAAAGGAAACCCAATGTGTTGTGTATACAAATAAATGTTCTAAAGATAAAAACAATTTAGCATTTGGTTATTGTATTAAAATGGTTATTAGGGATAATTATTTTCTAAAAATGAGCATTAATGATTGATTATTTTGTTAAACGTAGTGTTAATGATAATATATGAATTTGTATAAGCGATTCAAAATCTAGAATAAAAGTTGCAATTTTTTATTGGTTTTAATTATTTTCATTCAATTTTTTCTTAATGGATTAGTGTGAATGAGATTTGATAGTTTTCTTTTCTGTGGTAACATTTTGATTAGTGTTGGTTCTTTTCTCTTCATTTTTTCACCCCATTCTTAAACATTAGAGTTTACATATCACTTTTTTTCCTTTGCCATAAGCTAGTCTAGTGCCTATCCACATTTTCACCTCATCACACATCCATGCGCACATTTAAGCATCATCCTTGTGTTCAACTGTAGCACCTACACAGTTAAAGACAGTTTACACTTTAGTTCATGCAATGTCTCCTTCTGTGTAGTTATGAATCTTATCCTTTATGCTTTTTGTCACTCAATGAAATCCAAACTTAGGAAATAGATATAAACCATTAATCTCATTACCAATATCATAAATAAATAAAATTAGGAGCACCCTATTTATGTATTAGTAAATGTGAAATTCATATTTCAATTCTAAAGATGTCTCAAGATATATATATATATATATATATATATATATATATATATATATATATATATATATATATATTAAATTATAAAAATCATCTAGACAACTAAGTGTAGAATATATAAATAAATCTCATTTAAAATTTTTCATAAAAAATAGTACAAATATAAGTATAAACCATAATTAAAAAGTAATATAACTAGAGCAACCAAGGCTCAAACTTTTTTTAGATTAATGTTATATCATATATTTTTTTTACTTTTTTTAAATCTTTTGATTTTAAAAAATATTAAAAAAAATTAAAATCATGACATTATCATTTTCCAAACCATTTATCAAAGCCCTACCTAATTAATCTAGTTCAAGTTATTAAAATTTGAGTTTAAGTGATAACAAATAGATAAAAGAGAATACTAAAATATTATAAAAAAACTTGACAGTGAACAAAATCTCATATCTAACTAACTAAAAAATAAAAATAAAATATCCATCAATATAAATATGATGCAGTAATTACAAAATTACTTATAAATATCTAAAATATACCAAGCTTAGAATTGAGTTAATATTTAAAAATAAAGTATAAGTAGAGTATAGAAACCCATATCTAATTAATCTACATGGTTCTCTTCTAAGTCATCAAAATCCAAACTCTTGGTGTAATATATATATATGACTTGTGATGTAAATACTAATAAATCTCTATTAAACTTAGTAGATAAATCATGTAAGCCTTTTAAATTAAATTTTTTAATTATATATTAGTTTTAAAATTTAATAAGTTTTAAAAAAATTTATATTTTTAAAAATAGTATAAAAATAATATTATTTTATTTTGATCTCAAAAATATAAATTTTACTTGGTTATATAAAGACTTATTATATACTTAATCTTTTAATTATAAATTTGTGTAATAATTTGATGCGAGGTGTCACATCTTTCTCCTTTAGAGAAATTTTGTCCTAAAAGTTGAAAGTTTTGGATATTGAGTTCTCTTGTCAAATTTCATCTCTCAAGTAGCTTATCTTTCAATCTCATTTATTCATAAACTCTTCAACATTGGGTTTACCTTATTCCTTAATACTTTGTTTTGACAATCCATAGTTTGGATTGGTTGTTCAATATATGTCATATTCAACTACAAATTACTACAAATTAAAAACTCAAGAATAGTCTATTAATAATGTGAAAATAATCAAAGATATAATTTTTCAAGGATGAGATATGAAAGATATTGTGAACTCCAACAATATGTAGGGGTAATGCAAAGATAGACTACTAGGCCTATTCTTTCCATAATTTGAAAAGAATAATATATTTTGGTCCCAACTTTTCTAGTTTTTCAAGACTAAATGTTCTTTTAAAGGATTTTTTTATAGAAATATAACCACTCTCCTTGATTTCATGTTCTTATACTTAGCATCAAAATATTTTTTTCCTGTCTTGGGCAATTTAAATCCTTAATTTGGTTCACTTATTTAATAGCTTCATTTACAAAATTAGGGCCAAGTAGCTACCTTTCTTTTCCTTTTGTACATACGAAGGGAACTGGCATTTTCTCCCATATACTATTTTTTTAAGATATATATAAATATTTGATTGAAAATTGTTATTATAAGAGAATTAAATGACAGATTAGTAGCCTTCCCAATCACCCTCAAAACCTGGAATACACATTTACAATAAATCCTCTAAAATCTTTATTATTTTTTTAATTTAGCCATCAGTCTAAGAATGATTATACTTGTCCAATCACCAAATTATATTATACAATTATATACCATTGCTAATTAGACAAGGGATCAAACATGTAATTTTTCTTGCATGCTTCCAAGAATTGATTATACTTGTTTGATTACTAAATCATATTATATGATCACTAGCAATCACAAATAAGGCAAGGGATCAAATAGGACAATTATTGTTATGCACTTCTAAGAGCCGATCATATTTACCTGATCACTAAATTGTACTTGTGCAATTGCTAGAGACTTTAGTTGACTGAACTACTATTCTCATTAAACATAGTTGATAACTCCATCACCCTAACCTCTTACATAGTTTATACAATATGATTGGCTTGATCATACTACATAATTTATGTGTTTAAAAACAAAAAGTTAATGAGATTTTGACTCAAACCACTATACATCCAAAATATAACCTTAGCAACTAATCATGCATCAAATACTCAATTCAAAGAAAAGAATACTTAATTAGAATCATACTTTTAGCAAGACTTTTGACATGAATGAGGTTGGAATACTTTTCCCCAAAATATTTCTTCTCCTCTACTTAACTTATATATCCCATGAATATTTGATCCAAACCTTCTTGAATTTTCTCTTTCTTCTCTCTCCAAGATCACCTCCTCCCAACTTCTTTTGCATACCATTTGGGACTAGATCGATCACAAGGGGGGAGAGAGATAGAGCTTATCCTTTTATAAATAAAAGGATTATTTAATCATATCATCATTTTGTTTTTTTAATTTTTAAAAGTTTTCTTAGGAAATTTAAACAATTTTTGAAAATTATCAATTACATACTAATTATTTTGTTTGGGACATTCACAATCATTGCTCAAAGCCTAGATCTTATTATTATTATCTTGGTAAGCATTTTAAGATATCTACAATTTCAAGAACTCTTGAGTTTGAAAATTTTCCAACTCACATCTAACATGACAAATGCAAATAAGAATAAAAGTTGAGATTAATTAAAGTGAGTTACTACATATATTTTCTTAACAATGAAACATGAAATACATTATGCATTAAAACTAAGGCGGTAAAGCCACATAATAAATTGCTTTTTCAATTATTTCTATCACTTGAAATGTCCCAATAAATTTAGGTCCTAATTTTCAAACTCTATTAATCTAATAGTGCCTTTTTAAAAACTTTACTTTAATGAACATATGATCTCATTATTGAAATTCAACATTGTTATATTTTGCACCAAAGTACTTCTTTTGCTTTTCTTGAATTGTTTGAATTCTTTCTCTAAAAATTCTTACTTGCATTATAACTTCATCTAAAATTTTAGATCCAATTACATTCCTTTCTTTATAATTTTTTTTATCTATCATAAAGAATACTAGCATTTTCTTTCATATAAAACTTTATAAAAATGTAGAACAATACTAGTTGATAATTATTATTATTATTAATAAATTTACCTAGAGATAAATATTTTTTTCAATTTCTACAAAAATCTAGTACACATAGCTACAACAAATTCTCTAATATTTTAATAATGTTTTTTTCATTAGTCATCTATTTAAGCATAATCATGACCTAAAAGTGTTTTGGACAATCTTACAATAAAATCTATAGCAAGATTTTATCATTTCTATTTAGTAAAGAGTAATAATTGTAATATGACACTTCATTTCTGGCATTTTCATATTTTTCTTGTTAACATGTTTAATATTTTCTAACTCGTTTGTTAAATTACTTTTCAATCCAAGCTGCCAATATATCTATTTTAATTCATGACAGATTTATTCTCTACAAGATGAATAGAACACTTAAGATTTTTATGCTTCTTTCAATTTTATTTTTCTCAAATACTAATGATCTTGAACACATAATCTATCCTAAACTTCAATATTCCATTTCTATTAAGTTTGAACTTAGATTTCCATTCCATTCACTTTTTGAATAAGTCATTTTAGTTCCCTTCCTATATTCTTTCTTAACTTTTTGAATATATCTTTACTTTTTAACTATATAACCACAAGTTTTGAATCATTTTTTATCACTCAATCTATTATTTATTTCTTATTCTTTATTATTCTATTTCTCTCTTATAAAATAATAAAGTCATCTATATGGTAACTTTATCAACTTCTAACTATCATTATATACCATATTTTTATTCCATGACATAACATTATTCTATCTCGATTTTCTCATCTCATATTCCTTTCATTTGTATCATCATTTATTATTCTCAATCTTCTTTTCTTTTTAAAATCTGATATTTTATTGCATAATGAAAATTTTACAACATACATAATTGCTTAACATCAACAATTTTAATTTTACATATACTATTGAAATAGTTAGCAAGAAAATAGAGCCTATGGGATAATATATAATTAAGTCATTAAATTAATAAAACAATCATTTATTTATTACAAAAAAAATGTACACAAGTGATGCAAAAATGTGATTTGTAAAACCTGATTTTGTAAAATGGATCAACTTTCAAAGAAAGTGATGAGATTTGCATATTAACCTCCTAATTTGAATTAATTCCAACTTTGATTACAAAAATTGATACCATTTTAATAATTAAAATTTCAAAGAATAGTGGTGCCAAAATTGATGTGGTCATCGATGGTATAGTAATGGAGGTACTGTTACTAACTGTGACTAAATTTGAGTCTTAACTTATACGAATCAAAGAACTGTATTATTCAAATGATGAAATATTTTCCTAAGAAATGTTTACATACTAAGATAATAAGAAATTTTAGAGTTATTTTGCAAACAAATAATACAAATTAAAGAATCTTACTATATGATTGATGCCTAAGAGAGGTTGATGGATATACAAGTTCAAATGGTAAAACATACTTTTCCAAAGATAAAAATATTATTACAGTGGTATAGACAAAGATGATGCAATCATCAGAGTTATCTAATAATTGATAATTGTGTTTAATACCACATACATGGCTGTCCAATAATTCACTACAAAATCACATAATATGATAAGTGACATCAAGTGTGAGACTACACATAATTCCAATGTACTTATTATAAGTATATGATGTGATTATCAAAATATCAAAATTAGTCCATGTGGGATAGTGAACAATAGTAATAATGCAATAAGGGTAGAATTATTCCCTTACCAAGTACATGTTCAATGCAAAACCAAAAAATATTGTAATAATAAGATGATAGTCTATTTTGAATAGTGAAGGCAACAAATAGTATGATATGACATATCATCCTATATAAATGGAGGTCAATGAGGTGAAGGCACAAATGCATTGGAGAAATTGTATATGATAGTCTAGGATGATAATGAATATCATAAAATAAAATCTTTTATAAGTGGAGATTTAGATTTATGGATAAAAATCATGAATTGAAAGGGGAAAATTATCAACGATATCATAAGAAATCATAAAAGAGTCTGAAGGCCATCGTCTCCATATTAATAAAATAGTTAAGATCATTTACCTCTAGATCCATGTGATGATACTTAAATAAACTAACTCTTAAATTATTGGGCTGATTATTTCTCACAAGTTAAGTGTTGGGAGTCTTTGCTTGAGAAGGAGACATTAAAACATTAGTTAGCTTGCAAAGTCCTTACCTACCCATGGAATTGCTTTCATGAAGTAGACTCTTTCTAGTTTCACATTATTTTATCTCTCATTCAAATGACCTTATATTTGCTCAATTCTTGCTCAAGTGTTGTATTCCCTCTACCATAATAACCAAAGGGAATTAACATGATGCAGGAGTATAGAATTGCTTGAATGATTTTTAAAGCATTTTAATTGAGGATTATCACCTAATTGTATCATAATAGGAGTTCAATACAATTGTCTTCCACATTCATTATAACATAGAATGGCATAAAGAAGTCTCAAGCATTCACTCAAGATGGTCTCTTATTATTTCTTTGTAGTCTACAGCTTCTATATTTCCATTAGTCATTATGCTAACATTTAGTTTTAGAGTGTTTATAGAAGAAGGAATCCAACTTACAATCTACAATCTTTTTAGTAGAAAATAGAGAAATCAAATTATATTGTACTAGGTAGGTGTTCTAAGTGTTTGTTTGATTAATGGAAAATAATTGAAAATGTTGTAACATAGAGATTACATATTCCTAATAATGGTGTTATATGAAAGGTTCATTCCCTAAAATATGTAAAGGTTGTAGGCTTTCCAAATCTCCTAATAAATTAAGGAGGAAAGCAATTTTGTGATTTTAATTTTGACTTCTCCTATTGTTAGCCTCCACCAGTTTTGAAGCATTGTGAAAATTTGTGTTGTTTCCAACATTCTAATGCTTAAAATTTTGACAAAGTGACACCAAACTCTATTGTCTTCATTAAATCCACGAAAGCATGATCAATTGTCTCTTCATGAAGACAAAAAGGACACTTGAAGGCTTGTTGTATGTTTAGTTTTTGTAATATTTTTGACAAAGAGAGCTGTTATTCAAAAGTCTCCACATGAGAATTGTACTCTTTAATGGAAGTTTGGAAGACCAAATTTGTTGTCTAGATTTGAAGCCTAATCCCTTTGCTCTGATTAGATTCCATGCCAATTTGGTATTGAATTTTTAATTACTATTTGGTGTCAAAATAAGAGACTTTGAGTTTTTTGGAATTGAATGTGCTATATGGCTGTTTCGACATTTTCAATTCATTTATAAGCATTAGAATCCTCAATTTTTCTAACATGTTGAATGTATTTGGATGCATAAATTTATCCCAAAACAAATTAGTAGCTTGCACCTTTCATAAAAATTTTATATTGAATTCATCCTTCATGTCCACAAGATTTTTCAATCCCAATCCATTCTCCACTAATGGAAAACTAATGTTCTTCCAACTTGACCAATGATATGACAATTAGAAGTAGCTTCCCACAAAAGAGAATTCATCATGCTTTGGTGAGTAGGAAAACATTTAGTGTGTGCTTAAGTTTTGATGCAAAAATATGTTTAATGAGAATTAATCCACCCACCATGGTTAATAATCTTTGCTTGGATCCTGCAATCTTATTGCTAACCTTGTCAATGAGATGTTGAAAGTGTTAAGATGATTTCTTTTCCTTATTCAAAGTATATGCAAAGAAATTAAAGGGTCAAATTGATTCTTCAAAATCTAAATAGTTTGCTAAGATAATGAATGTTTCCAACTTTATAGTTTTTATTGCTAATAATAAAACTCTTATGTGGATTTATTTGTAATCCTAAACAAGCTTGGATTCTTGTAAGAAATGCATAACCTTAGCAAAGGATCTTTTATCGCCCCTCATGAAATAATAAATTCATATGCAAAGCTCAAGTGAGTTACCTTAGGAGATAACCTCTTGTTAGCATTTAGTATAGAGATTTGTCTTATTCAAATAAGTTGTTGAGTTTATGACTTAGAGCTTCTATTATCAACACAAATAAAAGAGGAGATAAGGAATTATCTTTCTTAAGACCTCTTGAAGCCTAAAAGTATCATTTACTTTTTCCATTTATAATGATGAAGAGTTAACTATTTCCTAGTTTGTTCATGACAATTTTAATAAGTTTGCATCAAATTCAAATCTATCAAAATTTTGCATGAGGTAATCCCAGAATAGCATGTCAAATGCATGCTTAATATTAAGTTCTATTATATAATTACTTCTCGTTATTTTTCTATTGATGGATTCCACTAAATCCTACACTAGCAATATATAATCCATAATGTCTAGCCCTTTGACAAATGCATTATGTTCTTTAGAAATTAAGTATGTTGGATAATCTGAAGCCTTTTAGCTAATAACTTGGCTAGTATTTCTTTTTTTTTTTTTGCAAACTTGGATAATCATATGGTCAAAAACATTAAAAGATTAAGGTTATTAAAACTATTTCAACAATCAATTGACTAATCATTAATGAAAAATAATGATAATGTATTGGGGGTTCAACAATCTCAAATTATTTTGATAATCATAAACACTAGCAATGTACCAAAAATATTCAAAATAGTTACGATCATCTACACCCCTAATTCTTTGCTCTAAGGTGTCTATACAATGGGTCCTAAGAGATCAAAAGAGTGCTTCAAATATTAGTAAAAATAAACAATTGAAATTGGGTGCTTAATGAGATGCTCAGATTCATTTAAAATATTTTTTAAAAATTAAGATATTTTAAGAATTTAAAGTGATTTTATCATTATTAGATAAACTTATATAAATTACCAATTTAGTTTACTAACAAAGACCATTACTTAAAAATTACCAACCACCTTTTTGATAACTTATATTTTAATAACCTTAATAAATTTATATGTGTCAAAATAATAATAATAATAATTTTATCTTTGAATTTATTCTTTTTTCATATCCCATTTCTTAACATTGAAGTTTAGCATGCCTCAAAAAAAAAAAAAAAAACCATCAAAAGCTACCTTATCAACCTTTGCTTTCAAACCTTCTGTCTTATCCACATTTGAAATTTAGTATTAAAAAATCTTAAACATCATGTATTTTACAACTGAAAAAGCAATGTGAAGCGCTTAAATGCTTCTGTCAAAGAAAAACCAACCTACAAAAAGATCCAACGGTTTTGCTAATGTGACTCGTGCCAATGGCAGCTCAAACGTGGCCTCATCTCACGCCTCGAAACTTATCCGTAATGGACTTTTTCGCATTGACTTGTGAACATTCACGATCTCCAGGAGGTAGTTGACCAACCAGTTGACAAATCGCTTCGCTGAAAGACCAGTATGAGTCAAACACGGAAATCTAATTGTAATCCTAAACCAGCTTGGAATTCTCGCAAAAATTGCATACCCTAGCAAATGATATTTTCTCCCTTCATGAAAATAATGAAGTCATCTACAAAACTTACGTGAGTTATCTTAAGACAAATCTCTTGGTAACATGTAATATAGAGATTTGTCTTGATCAAATAGGTTGTTAAGTCCTTGACTTAGAGCTTATGTTGTCATTACAAATAAAAGAGAAGATAAGAGATTATCTAAGACCCTTTGAAGCCTTAAAGTATTCTCTACTTTTTTCATTTATAATGTTGGAGAATTTACTATTTCCTAATATATTCGTGACAAGTTTGACACAGTTTGCATCAAATCCAAATCCCTTAAAAACTTTCTTGAGGTGATTCCAAGATTAGATGTGAAATGCATTATTAATATCAAATTCTATTATTCAATTATTTCTCCTCATTTTTCTATTGATGGATTCCACCAATTCCTATGTTAGTAATAATTCACATTCACAATGTCTCATCCTCCGATAAATTTATCATGTTTTTAAGAAATTAAATATGGTAAGATAATTTAAAATTTATTAGCTAATAACTTGATCAGTAGTCTTTTTGCAAAGTTGGATAATTATGTAACCAATAATCATTAAAGGTTGTGGATTCATTTTTTTTGAAATAAGCATAATGTTTGTAATAACTAGTGCATTTGGTAACTATAGACCATTTATAAACTCTTTAGTATCTTCAGAACACCCTAAACAATAACTTGTGAGTAATGTGAATAAAATACCCCATTGAACCAATCAGGGCCTTGCAAGATGTGATCAATCAATTACCAATTAACAACCAATATCATTATGGGATTAGTCATTGCTTTCATCACAATCAATCGTTAGAATATTAAAAACAAATACTTCACTAAGTGTAGTTTCTTAGAGAACTAGATAACCAAGGTCAACATTTGGTTGCTAAAAATTGTCATTAATAAACAATCAAATGCAATGCCTTTTAGAGACTAAATCTACTAAGACTATTTTGACAATCAATTAACCAATCATTAATGAAAAATAATGATAGTATATAAAGGTTCAACAATCTACAATCATGTTAGAGATCACAACTAGAAATATACTAAGAAAATCTTCAAAATAGTAACAATCATCTACATCCCTAACTCTTTGCTCCAAGATGTCTATACAATGGGTCCTAAGAGATCAAAGGAATGCTTCAAATACTAATAAAAACTGAACAATCTAAATTGACCCCAACTAGTATGGTGCTTAATCATTTAAAATCCTTTTTAAAAATTAATATATGTTAAGGATTTAAAATGGTAGTATCATTATTAGATGAACTTATTTATATAAGTTACCAATTTAGTCTACTAACAAGAACCATTATATGAATATTACCATCTTATTGATAACTTATATTTAATTATTGGTTTTAACCACAATAAATTTAAATGTATTAAAATAACAATAATAATAATTTTATCTTACTTATCCACATTTGAAAATAGTATTAAAAAAAACCTTAAACGTTAAAAAACATGTATTTTACAATTAAAAAAAAAACAATTTGAAGCAATTAAATGCTTCTGTCAAAGAAAAACCTTCAAAAAGATCCAACGGTTTTGCTAATGTGACTCGTGCCAATGGCAGCTCAAACGTTGTCTCATCCCACGCAGCGCAACTTATCCCTAATGGACTTTTTGGCATTGACTTATAAAAACAATTCACGATCTCCAGGAGGTGGTTGACCAACAAGTTGACAAATCACTTCGCTGAAAGACCAATATGAGTCAAACATGAAAATGCTAACTTTTTTGTGCTGTTTAATTAATACAATGGATTAGGCTTCAAAGCATTAACGTATTTGCACTTAATAACTTAATAAAGACACAAAACAATTAAAAAAAAACAAGTTTTAAAAAAAATATAAATTTTGAACATTAATGAAAAGTAACAGATGTTTTCCATTAAAAAAAACTTTGCATTTTACAACAAAAGCAGAGGAACAACTCAAAAGCGCTTTTAAAATCACAGCCAAAACAATGCTAAAACGTTGTCTACCTTGAAAGCTGAGGACCAACCTAAAGCATATAATCCTTGCTTGCAATGAGCTGTGTGAAGGTGAGGTGGGCCTCATCACACGCTGACCTGTCCTCACGAGTCTATTAAAGAAGCTCTCTTTATTCCCCCCAGCTTATAATCCCCCCTCCTCAACCTGCACAAAATCCACGCACACAAAGCATACAAACTGTTCTATATGTTCTTTCTTTAGCTTCTTCTCCTAATATTTAATGCCTGCACTTCTCCCCATGGTTTTCCTCCTCACGCTACTTCTCTCCCTGCCGGAGAACTCTCCGGTTGCGGTTATGGAGGCCCGGCCATTGACGAAGCTCCCCAAGACTGATACCAAGCTGGGAAGGGAGATTGAGGGGTGCATGCCGAGGAGCTCTCGGGTGCCGCCCTCTGCGCCGAGCAGATATGTGAACTACCACACGCTTGGGTCTGCATTGTGCAGGCCGAGGGGGCACCACAAACCATGAAAGTCGAAGAAGGAAATATGATGCTTCAGTAACAAATATCCATCATCTTTTCATCATATTACATTATATTATAAGTTTAAGCACTTTGTGTTGATCGTTGTGTTGGTGACAGTTCCATGTCATATGAATTCATATGGTTGGGTGGGTGATGCAAGTCTTCCATCTTTGTATAAGAAATACTTCCATAGCATTCGTTGTTTTATTTTTTTATTTTTTATTTTTTTGCATGTCTTACAATTCGGATTAGGAAAACGACGATCCGGTGACCTGGTGGGTTCCATTAGGATTATAAAAATTAAATGAAAGGACATGAAACTGATTTATAGTAATTGAAAGAGAATTTTAAACAAACAAAACAGACTGTTTGTTCTTTAGATGACGCTTGGGTGCTTAGTCAAATTGAGTTAAATTGGTTTAATACATTGAAATATCAATTGTGTTAATTTTACCGTGGTTAAAAAGTTTCTTTTAAAATTTATAAGTAAAAAATAATAGCGACTGCGATGTGGAAAAAAGCATATGAAAAATATACATTAAAAAATCAGACGAAGGAAAATAGAAGACAATATTGGCATGAATTTAAAATTAGGAGAAATAGCAAAATAAATAAAAGGCTAAAAGCATAAATAAACAAGCAGTAAGCGTTTCTGAAGCCAGGTAGGCTGCGTTTGAATTCCACAAATAACACTAAATAAGCAGATATCATTCTGTAACTCAAACAAAGGGTGTATTTGGTACAACGCCAACGTTTTAACTGTATAGGTCATCGTCGTCACCAGCTGCACCAGAGGCAGCGAACGGGTCGGATCCGGCTGCACCAGCTGTTGCGTCGGAGCGTTCAGCAAAGCGGAACTCACTCCCAAAGCCCCTCGACTGCTGCAGAGTCTGTGCAAATGCTTGATACTTGCGGATGTCCGCATCGCTTACGCTCCGCCGAGCATACTTCATCGACTCCTCGAAATGTGCCGCCTTTATCTCGGCAACATCATCTCCTTCGTCTTCCTCCATGGCTTCAGGGTGTTCGCGTTGCCTCCTTTCCCTTTCGAGGTCCTGAGAGAGCAAAAAAACCCAAGTTAAAAAAAAAGTATTACATGTGCAATTCACTGAGCGTAGGTACTTTTAACCATTTTTTGGATAATACAATCAAGTCACAAAATATTTGATAAACTATCATCTAAAATAACATTCAAAAGAATTCATGGAGCTTGATCCCAAAACTTAGAAGGTAAAACAACAAGACTTAAGTCATTAGCATTGCTAACGTGGAGGTCCTTCCACCCAACCTTCCCTCCATAAAGTGCGCAATTCCTTGGAACATTTGAGGGGTCCATAAACCCTACTCAAGGAGCTATCTTCAAGATGTGGTTCCGTAACACAAGCCTTTCGCTGTTGTTTTGCTAGAAACCAGATTAGCAATTGGAGTTTGCCATCTCAAAACTACAAGCCAAGATTCCCCTCATGAACCTACTCTAGATGAGCAACAGCATCTCATTTCTAAGTATCATAACAAACTTTGTAAGGCAGAGATTCGGTAGTGGTAGTATGTCAAGGCCAAATTGATGCAGCTGGACAACTAGAATAGCGGTTTCTTCCATAGGATAGCAACCAACCACACAAGGTAAAAAAACAAATACATGGCCTTAACGGAACTATCAGGTATGCTGGTGACTTCTCCATATGGGATTTCCTCAATCATGGTGATTTTCTTCTAAATTGGAGTCCTATGATACCTCCTCCCCAATAATGGTAATCTTCTTCTAAATTGGTTTCCTATGATACCTCCTCCCCAATCATGGTGATCTTCTTCTAAATTGGTGTCCTATGATACCTTCCTCCCCAAGCACCTACCTTCCCTTCTCCCATAGAGATCCTCTCCCCTTCACAAGCCAGAGGGCTGGCTGCCACCATTACCCATGCCAAGATCTGGCATGCTATTTTGTCATTGTCCCTACGGTACCCCAGGGGGCAATCGCAATCTCTAATGTGTTTATCAAATGATATATCACCCAGTAAAACAATATCAGAGCTATTAAGCACATCTACTTAGAAAGCCATATAACTTCCACAGGGAAGGATATGATTGTTGTTCTGATTCTTGAAGTGCAAGGGGCTTCCAAGCCTAACCATTTCCAACTTATCAACCTTTAAAACAACCATTAGAGACTGGCATGGACTCCCATCAAATGGTTGTAGCACATTCTTCCAAACCTTATTGGCCCAAAGCAAAGGGCCTTTGTCAAAGGGTGTTTTTTATTGATAACAGCTTTATAACCTTAAGAGCTTATGCATTAGCTTTCATTTTTTCCCTCCGCAGAGCCTGATGACCAACAAGGTGGAAATTGAGCAAGCATATGACCCGGAGCGATGGTATTTCATACTAACCATGTTTCGCAAGCTCAGCTTCCTAATGATCTGGTACTCCTGGGTTCAAGCCTGCATCTTTGCTCCCAGGAATGCAATTCTCCCTAATGGCTTGAGATAGGATTATTCTTTATCTCCTTATGTTTATCTTCTACTCTAGAGTATCTTTCCTTATGAAGGAGCGGGTGGAGTAAGGGGTGGTATTGGGTATTTAGGATCGCTCCCCAACTCCAATGGTCACCCACCTCCAATATGCTGATGACACCATTCTTTATGGGCCCGCTTCATGTGCTGCTTTTTTCAAAGATTTGCTCCCTCTTGGACACCAACGCCACTACCTCAAGTCAGTCTTCTTCAACAAGCGCATTAACCCCCCATCTACTTGCTGAAAAATTGTATAAGCGCCTAACTACTTCAGGAAAATACCTGAGCATTCCCCACAATAATGGTCGCCTCAAGGCTCAACACTTCAACAACCTTATCTAGTCTATCGCTGAAAGAATCTTTGCCTAAGAATCACAAGCTTTATCCTTTACTAGCATAGTGGTGCTTGTCAATGCAATTCTAATGGCCATTCTGATGTTTTGTGTATCTAAACTCTCTTGTTTCAGCTAGAATATTATCTTAGTATCAAGTAGCTCAGTTGAACTTCCATCAGAAGCTGGGGATCTTCGACTAAGGCTATGCACTACACCACGTGGGATCACATCGTCAAGCCTAAGAAGGAATGCGGCCCAGGGTATTTACCGGCTTAGTGTATAGAAGCATGTTTAACATGCACTACAAGCAATTTCTCGCCTACGCAATTCACTCTAGGCACACTCTCTTTTGATAAGTATGATCGACGAGTCCATATGTTCCAAGTTTGCTAGGGCGATTCTTTATTCTAGAAACTCATTCTTTGCATTGAGGAACTTATTATAGATAAGACTAGTTACTGGATGACGTTCACAAATGCTCTACTATGGAAGATAGCTGGGAATGATACCACTATCCAAGTGCTTGACCTTCATTAACATGTTGCTCAAATCACTTGAGTATATTGCTGCCTTTCTTATGGGACAAGGGAACTAGAATCAAGATATCCTCACATCACGGTTTTGGGAAGATTTGATTGACCAAATGTTGCAGCTTGGGCATGCAAGTCAAGGCTTAGAGAACCATCTTGTTTACTAAATCTACAAAGACAATCAATGGTACTCTTTATTACTTTTGCCTAGATTCTATGGACTTCCAAGGGGCTTGGGCTTAGCGCATCCAAGTGCAACCTCATGCTGCTACATTTGTTTGGCGTCTGCATCATAATGCTATTCCCACCCGTACGTGGCTTGCACAGTGTGGCATTTCCTACCCTTTTGACTGCCTATGGGATTGTGTCTCAGCTGAGAATGCCAACCACATTTTCCCGCACTGCAGCTAAGCGAGGGCTGTTACTCTTTTAATGCTCACCCAACTGCCCGTGTCTCTCTCTCTTTCTTATCTCAACATGCTTCCCAACAACATGAAGTGGCGCATTACTTGGGATCACGATGACAAGTCTATGACATTGATAGCAATTATGTTTTACTGCTTCTAGTCGAATTGGAATAATAAGACTCATTTGCAGCCTACCAGCAACCAACATTCTTAGTGAGGACTATTCTATTGAACTTGTACCCACATTTCCATCATTCTACAATAGAGCAATGGAGGCCACTTGGCCTTTTGGGCTTTCTTAAACACTCTCCCTCACAATGACTCCCCCTACTCTAGGTTAGATCAACGTGAATTGCAATGGCTCCATTAATCCCCATAGAAAAGTTGGGGTTTGCTTTGTTTCTGAAGCCACTCTAGCACCCTTTTGTTAGCCGTTAGTTGAAGGGCCTCATCTGCAATGAGGCCATTCTCAGTACACATTAACTCCTGTCCAAGACTTGGTTTAAGAGAAACTCTACTAATGTTGTGCTCACATTCTCTAACTTACTTGGGTTTGTTGACCATCTCAAGCCAGGCGCCCTATTTGCTTCCATCACTTTCTAGAGCTTTGCCCAAGTATAAAATCACCAATGTACTTCAATAAGGGAATCATGTAGAATATTTTGTCATCATGTGACTACATCTATATGCAGGCCAGGGTATGCCTTTGCCTATGAGCTTGGTTTCCAACTTCGCTAACGATGCTGTGTATAACCCTCCTAATATAAGTTGCCGCCAGCTATTTTTAAAAAAAAAAAAAAAAAAAATATATATATATATATATATATAAAATAACCCAAGTATTTTTAACATCATTTTTTAAAACTGTGTCATACCACATGCGGGACCTATAACTAGCAATCAAAAAACAAATTTTCAAATAAAACTAAATCTAAATGTAACTTAATGAATTCCAATCAAGTGGTTGAAATTTTAAAAGCCAAGCTAAAAGATAAATGGGTCAATACAACAGTTGAAACACAATTTCCCAAAATGAATTGCTTAAATGCAGTTTAGCAAATTCCATCTACAACACTTGGAACTCTAAAACAAACTAAGCCTTAGAAAAAATGTAATAATTGTATATATTTAATAACTTTGATTTTCTCTTTTTTCTTGAAAATTGGGTAACAAACCTCATGTCAAATCCAATATAGTGGTTGAAATGTAATTCCACATACAGAATTACAACCAAAACAATTAAGAGAGCTTAAAATACAATGGAACTTTAAATGAATAAAATCATAACAGCAATGCAATAATTATATGCATTGAATGATAGCTTAGGTTTTAAAAATTTCGTTGTAAACTTGATGAGAAAGATCTCAATTGGGATCCACAACAAGAACAAAATGTTTCACACAAAATTGCATCTAAACACAGTTCAATGAGTTCGAGACACAGCAATTGAAATTTTGAAACAACCAGTCCAAATAAAAGTATAATAACTATTGTTAGACGACAACATAGGTTTCTCAATCCTTTTTGAAAACTTAATGGCAAACTTCATGTGCAGGCTAAAATAGCAATCAAAATGTAGATCCCCACACAAAATTGCATGCAAACATAGCAAACTGAATTCCGCTCACAACAATTTGCATTTTGAAACAAAAATGAAAAAAATTAAACAATTGTATTTATAAAAGGTTAATATAGACATTTTGGGGTCAATATAAGAGATCAAAATGTAATTCCCAACATGAAAATGCATTCAAACAAAGTTAAGAAACTTCCAACTATAAAAGTTGAAACTCTGAAACAAACAAAATCAAATTAAATATTTGATGATTATAAGTATTCCATAATCACTTAAATTTTTTTCTTTTTTCAGAACTTGGTGGAGAACCACGTCATTTGAAACGTAATTCTCCACAAAGAATCACTTTTTAACATAGTTGAGAGAATTACAACCACAACCAGTGGAAATATTAAACAAACAAGATCAAAATAAAATTATAATAACTGTTATATTGAATGTTTTTTAGGAATTTTTTTTAGCTTTAGTGGCAACCCCCATATGGGGACTACATTAGTCATCCAAATATATTTACTCATATAGGATCGCATCCAAACACGCTAAGTATATACCAATAACAGTTGAGACTCTTAAACAATCAAAAATCAAAATAAAGTATAACAATTGTACATATTGAATAAAACTTAACTTATTTTAATTTTTTTTTTCTTTTTGGAACATTTTCTGGCAAACCACCACTAGACCTACACAGAATTGCATCCAAACATAATTAAGTGAATTCCAACTGCACTAGATGGAACTCTTAAACAATCAAAATCAAGATAAAGTATAACAATTGTATATATTGAATAAAATTATAAGTATTTTAATTTCTTTTTTTTTAAGACATTTGCTGACAAACCACCACTAGACCTACACAAAATTGCATCCAAACATAATTAAGTGTAGTCCAACTGCATGAGATGGAACTTGAAAAGAAAAAAGCCTTAACAAATGCATAATGAGTACCATTACCATAGTCCTAACAAATAAAAAAATATCTCACACAAGACGTTCATGAAACGAGCAAAATAGAAGACATAAAATTTCTACCAGGCAGGACCCAACCTAGTAGCTACAAAGACACCATTGAAGATAAATTATAAATCAATTGGCAATATGGGTCCATGTTGTTGCATACCTTTTCAATATTTTCCCTGATGGCATACTTGCAAGCTCTTTGACAGATCTCTGTGATATCTGCACCGCTGAAACCTTGAGTATATTTAGCAAGGGCCCATAAATCCACATCTTTGGAGATCGGAGACTTCCTCAGACAAGCTTTAAATATTTGGTATCGAGAAGCCTCATCTGGCAAAGGAATGTAGATCAATTGGTCGAGACGGCCGGGCCTAAGCAATGCAGGATCAATGATGTCAGGCCTGTTGGTTGCCCCAATGATAAACACAGTTTTCTTGGCAGACATTCCATCCATCTCAGTCAGCAATTGATTAAGAACCCTATCAGCAGCTCCTCCAGCATCACCAACACTGCTTCCTCTCTACAACCAAAGCCCCACTTCTCAATATCCCAAATGAGAATAAAATGAATGTAAAGATCTATACAAACCTGGGTGGCAATTGAGTCAAGCTCGTCAAAGAAGAGCACACAAGGAGCGGATTGTCGAGCCTTGTCAAAAATCTCACGGACATTTGCCTCGCTTTCCCCAAACCACATGGTCAGCAGCTCAGGACCCTTCACGCTGATAAAGTTGGCTTGGCATTCGTTTGCAATTGCCTTAGCCAACAATGTCTTACCACAGCCAGGAGGACCATAGAACAGCACTCCTTTTGAAGGTGACATCCCAAATTTCTCAAACTTCTCTGGATGCTCCACTGGATATTGGACAGTCTGTTTGAAAAAAAGCAAGGGGAATAATTAGTACTAAGATGCTTTTACAGTTGAAGAAAAATAAAAAAGCTTTGTTATGCACAAGTACCTCTTGCAGTTCCCTCTTAACATTCTCAAGACCACCAATATCATCCCAGCTGACATTGGGAACTTCAACAACCTGCCATCCAAGTAATTAGAAAATTAATAAATTAACATTGCGAGAAACAATACAACATATGACAAACCGTTTCACGCAGTGCAGATGGGTTGCTGGACCCAAGCGCTGTCTTAAAATGTTCGTTTGTGACAGCCATTGAATTAAGCACTTCAGCATCGATAGATTCGTCCTCCAAATCAATAACATCCATTTTCTCCCTAATACACTGGAGAGCAGCTTCCGTGCAGAGGGCAGCAAGATCGGCACCCACATATCCATGAGTATCTTTAGCAATCCTCTCCAAATCAACCTAAAAAACCAAAAAAAAAAAAAAAGGTTGTTAGTAAAGCACAAATGGATGGATGTGCAAGCAGCAGATCACTCACATCTTCAGAAAGTTTCATATTCTTTGTGTGAATGCGAAGGACCTCGAGACGTCCAACTTCATCAGGTACCCCAATGTCAATTTCTCTGTCAAACCTACCAAACCTTCTAAGAGCTGGGTCAATGCTGTTTGGTCTATTTGTAGCTCCGATAACAATTACATGAGCCCGAGATTTAAGCCCATCCATCAGAGTAAGAAGTTGTGAAACAATACGCCTCTCAACTTCCCCATGGGTTTTCTCCCGTTTGGGAGCAATCGAATCAATTTCATCTATAAAAATAATTGATGGTGCATTCTTCTCAGCTTCTTCAAAAGCCTTCCTGAGATTGCTCTCACTTTCCCCAGCAAGTTTTGACATAATCTCTGGACCATTAATACAAAAGAAAAAAGCTCCTGTCTCATTTGCAACTGCTCTTGCTATCAATGTCTTTCCAGAACCTGGGGGTCCATAAAGCAGGATTCCCTTAGGTGGTTTAACACCAATTGATTTAAACAACTGAGGATGTCTAAGAGGAAGTTCCACTAGCTCTCTAATTTGAGCCATCTGTTTTCTGACTCCACCCACATCATCATAGCCCACTTCATCTAATCTGTTTTCATCTTCTCTTTTAACAGGTTCACCCTCACAGTAAATCTCAGTATCAGGAGCCACAACACAGTATTCAGCAGGGTCAGTCTCTATGATTTTAAACTCGACACTTCTCATGCCACCTCTAACAAGAAAGAGATCTCCTTTTCTTACAGGACGGTAGGCCTCCAAAAAATAGGCTGCAAAAAAGTAGCTCATAAATATCTAAAAATGTTACAAGTAAAATTCCCCTCCATATCACTTTCAAAGGATAACCATTTTTTCCTAATTTTCTTAGTTCCATAGTAGACCGGAAGAAACGTTCCACGCTGACAGGTGGAACACTTGCAAAGCATATCCAATAACAAAACGAACCATGCACCAAAATCTTGACATAACATACTTTTTAAAGCATCTATAATGAATCAATTATGCTGACAAGGTAGAAAATACTGCAAGCATTAGATAAATTAAGAACATATACAAAAAAATACAGCAGATATATTGCATGTACCACCCCAAGGAACTAAGCTATAGGTATGTAACAAGGCCACAAGATACCAGAGGAACTACACTTAATGCTGAATTCAAACTTCAAACTCATAAGAATTATGAACCATGGACCAAATTGCAAAAGAATAGCATAAGATTCAAGAATATAATGCAGAGAGATAAGGTTATGTCAAAAACAAAGATAGAAATCAGCATAAAAAAAATCATAAAGTGTCAGACATGTACATTAATAGCTGCCCAGTATATCAAGACCTTCATAAGGAAGCCTTCAGCAGTACAAAATGCATGTCATGTGAAGGTCTGAAACAACTTACGCTTCAAATACGCATCAAACAAATTCCCAGTCACGCCCTCAATGGTATCATCAATTGGAAGAATATGCACTCGTTTCCCATATTTGACATCCTGGCATTGGTGAACTGAAACCACATCACCCAGTCTCACCCTAAGGTTTGACCTCACAACCTTGTTCATCCTAATCTTAGGCTCCTCACATGTGTCATCTGCAAGAGCTATGCAAATGGTATCTTTCCTTTTCTTTCCCTAGAAGCACCAAAATAACAGATAATTAGCATGGTCAATGTTTAAAAAAATGCACAAATGGATTTCAGCATAAAAATTTATCTTTGTTTCTTCTGGTATTTCAATATTTCATTGTTAACATAACCAGTACAAAGAAATAAACTTGAAAGAAAAAAGCTGAATTAAAAGATCCATGTCAGTCAAAACAAAAAAACAAGAGGAGCAGAAAAACAAGGACTCGGTAGATAGCCTTGTTACACATCAGCCTCATCATAAGATCGCAACAATTCCAAAATCAAAAACAGAACAACAACAAAGAATCAATTTTTCACACTCCCATTCTTCAAAAAGCTTTAGTTCAGGAAGATACTGAAAAATGATGATGAGAATGGCGTAGGATTACATCTCAAAAACCTAAAATTGTTCAATACAGTGCACGCAACAGTTTCAGAACAAACATCAACCCTCCACAAACCATCCTCGAATTTAAAAAAAGAAAAAAAAAGTAGAAGTCAGAACTCAAAAGCGCATCAAAACCCTAGATCCATAAGATACGAACCGAACTCAATTCCAAAACACGAAATATCTTAATATATCAAACCAATCGGTACCTTCAATAGGATTGTATCCCCTCTGAAAAGCTGCAGTTTCTCCATGGTCTCGGGATGCAACGAGACCACGGAATTGTCGTCATTGATAGCCTCGTCCACCACCAACCGGTTCGGGGCTTTCTTCCTCTCCAAAATCGCTGTGCTGAAATCTTTCTTTACCGATTTCCTGAAATCACACCCCCGTTCGAGAAGGGACAACCAACGCAACATTCATAAACGAACGCCGATCACAATACGCACAAAAGAAAAAAAAACAATATTTCCGGATGAAGAGAGGTTCTCACGGATCCGAAGAGGAAGCCTCGCCCTGGCTCGCCATACAATCTGAATTGCAAGAGGAAGACGAAAGAAATAAGTCGGCGCTCTGCAAGAAGTTCGCAGAATGGGAAGAAAGGAGAGAAAACGGGAGACGAGGTATAAAAAGATATGGAGAAGGTTAAGACTTCGAAGGTAAAGTTTACGTATTATCCGCCGCCCGCAAGCGATTTTGACCGTCTGTTTTAATTAGATGTTATAGCAGCCATTGGATGCTTCTATACGCTTCTAGAACCGCGGAAATTCCATTAGATACTTTCCTTCAGCAGTAGATATGGAGAGTGCATGGATGCCGTGTTCTTCAAGGCAATAAAAAATTTGAATTAAAATGGTGAGGGTAAACTTTTAAAATGCAAGCAATCAAAAGTTATTTGTTTAATTATATAGATTTATAATGAATATATTCTAAATTATTGTTGCTCATTCAATAGAGTGACAATTCATTGGCATAACCCATTAGATGAGCAATAGATGCACTAGCAATTGTCGATTCATTAGTATCTTTTTAATGTCTGACAATTGAACGATAATATCTAGCAAAACAAATATCGCCCTTTTGTAGCCTACCATCAACCTTATTTTATGGTCATTGGTATTATCGCCTAAACATTGGGCGATAATAAGGGTTTACCTAGTCTTTAAAAATCTATTTATTCTCACTTTCTTTGACATGTTTTGTCTTTCTTTTTCTTAATATTTTTTGTGCTTTGATAAACTCCCCATTGCTCAAGTGCTCCTCTTCTTAATCACCCTCGTTTGATTGGACATGTTCTTTAAAATTTCTTTATTTGTTGTATTTTTTTAATGTTTTTGTGTCTATTTCATTGCTCTATCTTAGTTTTGTCAATTTGATTTAAATGAACAACATCTCAAATTTTTAAAAAATTATTTTTTTTTGCTTAGTAATGTATCCTTAAAATGATTATCATACAAATTTTGGTTAATTTTATGATTGTGCTCCCAACATTTTTTATTCTCCCAACATGTATTACACAACTAAATTTTGAGCTTATGAACATCATGATGTCTTTGTTAAAACTTGTGGAGAATATCAACACAAAGAATTGAATATGAAAAATTAAACCATGGATAGCTCCAAATGTAAAGAGGGCATCAACATTTGTTAGTAACATGCTATGTAGTGTAATGGTGAAGATATCATTACAAGCAATGTGATTACAAATAAAGACTAATTGGACAATGCAATCAATAATATTATGTACGTATAGCTTGCTGATAATGCTTATGCAAATGACAATGATTGTCTTAGGTCATTCATGACCCTAAGTCCAATAATTTTAAAGTTTTAATTCAAAATAAAATCATTTCTATTATTTTTAAAAATCCTTAAACCAAAATGGTGTGATGGTGATCTAAAGAGAAAGAAACAACCACTAGAGCTCAATTACAAGTAGTTGAAAAATCAAACTTAAGAAAGTTTTCTTACAAGGAGTTGTTTGCATGAATCTCAAGCATTTCCCAAAGGCATGAAGAGATTGTGGAGGAGAAGTGTCATGAGAGGGTTTATAAAGGGGAGATTTCGATGGTTACTATTAGAATATTGGAGAAATTGAGGAGAAATTAGAGTGTATTAATCAAGCGAAGGAGAGAAATGGAAGGAAAGAGAAGTTACTTTCAAGGAAGCTTTAGTAATTCAAAGAAATTTCTTATGTGCTTAATAAAGGAAAGAGAAGAAAAAGAGAAATTTGATTTGAGAAAAAGAATCATATCATTAATAGAACAATCATAAGTATACCTATAACGTCAAATAAAGTAAGCATTCTTGATATATTTATAATTCTAATTAAATGATAAATTAGGGAGAAAGAATTTTAATGAATGATAGAATACACTCATTATAATGGAGCATGATATTGTTTATTGTAATGGTAAATATGTGGATACATATAAATTGCTTGGCATAGTTGATTATAATTTTGGAAATCGCAGGTTAAGCTTATTTTCTTATCATCATGTTTTGTTTATTTCTTAATGAAATACTTGTCTACACATAATTCTTTTAAATATAGCATACATATATAAGGATTTTAGGCATGATTAAATTTAACCATCGGAGAAATTTCAAATAAAAAAGAAATATGGTTTCAAATATGGATAAATAAATTTGGTTATAAATTTGGAAAAAGATAACAAAGCTTAGGATAAAATCATCTAAAGGAAAAAAGGGCAAAGGCCATTTTAAATGGTTAAAATGTGTTATATTGGCTAGAACCCCAAGTAGAGCCTAATAATGATGTACACATAGGGAGTTCCATTAAGAATAATTATTTAAAAATTTCTTATATATAATAAAAATAAAACCCACATGGCATTCTTAATAGATAAAGCCTTAATAAAGTTGTAAAGAATTCACCTTAGTTGAGGTAAATAATTAATGAATTCTTTTAAGATGATAGAAAGACAAAAAGATATAAAATTTAAATAAAAAATTTTATAGAATTGAAATGAACAAGTCATAAAGAGAAATATGAAAAATAAAGAATTTAAGGATCATAATTTATTTAAACATGAAATGATTGCTTATGCTATTCATTTTTTAAATTGTATTTCTTATTTATATTGTCATGTTATTTTATACTTATTGATCCCAGCATATTATTATCTTAAACTTATATACTTTGCATGATTAGTATATAGATTTTGCTCACTAAGTTTACATTGAAAGAATCAATCACTTTTGGGATTAAATATTATAAATGACTATGATATATATCACGAGAGTCAAGCAAAAAACTAAAAGAGAGAGAACATAACATTGGGATTTTTTATGCACTACTTTTTGTAGTGATCATATATTAGGATTGATATTATAAGATCAAACTTGCTAGGGACCCACCTAAAAAACCTAGGGTATCTAACATTTATAATAAAATAAAAATAAATAATATAACATGTAAGGACAAATAAAATCCTAAACAAAGACATAATAATAAGATAAATCTAAAATCTATCCTATATTAATAAAAATCATACAAGTAATCCAAAATAAAGTCTATAAAATAAAGGTGTAAATAAATATTCTCAAATATAGTGTTGAAAATATATTAACTGATACAACATATTATCAACATACATATGATACTAAAGTCCACAAAGTCTCATAATACCAACTACTTATAATATCTATCTCACTAGGCTAAATTAATAAGTATAATCCTTATAATATCATAATACCCATCTTTTTATGAAATAGATGTATGACCTGTGATATAAATACTAATAAGATTTTAAATAACTTAATAAATAAATCATATAAGATAATAAAAATATTATAAAATAATATAAAAAAAATAAACTATTATATAAATGATACTTAATAATTATGAAAAGTAAAACCACATATCATTAGGAGCTCAATTCTATGTTTATTAAATCCAAAAATTTTTAAGAAATGTAGAAAAGGTAACAAAAAAATGAAAACTATCATAGTAACACTATGTAATAAAGTCTACATGTAGTTATGCATTAACACTAGTTGTAGGCATGCCAAAGTGCATACTACAGTTCTCAGGTCACATGTTACACGTGGAGGTGCAAACGCTCACGTGAAAAGTCATGTTCGGGTATGTTGGTCACCTATCATGTAACAGTCTCAGTGTTTCGTATGTTATTTTATTTTATTTGCTTAAACGAAAGAGCTCTGTGAGACGAATCCAATGATGTTTAATTTGTAATTTTCGGAGCTCTAATGAATAACTTATGAATTTTTGAAGATTTGGGATAAATTTGTAACGTAGAGGATAGATCTGTAATTTTTAAATGTCGGCTTAGTGCAAATCCGATTGGCGGAGGATATATTTGCAAATATAAAATTTAGAGGGGGTTTTCTGCGAAATGTGGTTTATAGTCGGTTTCGGCCGCGGCTATAAAAGCCGACTCTGCGCGTTTGAAACGCGTTTCTGCGAAAACAGCGGCGAGGAATTTTCGTGATTTTCGACACACGACGACGACGGGCAAAGAAGGTGAGAATTTTTATTTGCTTTGTTGTTTTTATAAGTTTTTCGGGGAGCGGCGATCAGTTGGCCGGTGAGGGACGCAATAAATTTCGAAGTTCGTAGGCGAAATATTTCTGTTTCACCGGACGCGAGAGAGAGAGAGAGGGGGGGCTACGTGAATCGGTCTAGGCTTTGGACCGGGTTACGCTACTGAACCGGATGCCGAGCGCGCGCTGTCCAGCACATCGAGTGCGCGGTCCAGCATGCCGAGCATGCGCGGTTTAGCTCGCAGAGCATGCTCAGTCCAGCGCTGAGAGCGCGCGATCCAGCGACGGCGTAAGGAATTTGGGAATTTAGAAAACGCATTTTTAGAAAGCTGTTTGGAAAAACTTTTAGAAAGTTTTTGTGCGCGGGCGGTCCAGCATAGACCGTGGCCGGTCCAGCGCCTTTTGGGATTTATTTTGGGGTGTGTTTGGGAAAGCTTTTAGAAAGCAATTTTTGACTAATAAGCATATTTAAATTAATTATTTTTGTATTTTACGGGCTTTTAGGACATCAAGAAGAATCAGAAGTGAGTAAGATGGTTGGTACAACAAATTCAGGTAGATAAATTTCCTAACCCTGTGATATAGCACAGTATTGTATGTTTTACATGATTTTCTTACTATCACATGGTGTTTTAATTGTTACATATGGTAAAGGAAACATGATGTTTTTGTTGTTACTTATGCATTGGTATGATAATTAGAAAAAGAAGAAATAACATGATATGATAATGAAATCAAAAGAAAGAAACAATATGTAAAGAAAGATCTTTGATATGGCATAATTGTTTGGAATTATGATTGGAAATGGTAGGAAAAAAAATGGATTCCCAGAGAACATTATTCTCACCACTAGGCTTAGCGTGTGGGATCACAGGGTATCGATCTTCGGATCAGATATCTGCCTAGTGTTATGTGCTATGACTCCACGATGATTTACACCAGGCTCAGCGTGTTGGATCGCAGGGTATGGTACCATACCTGCCTGGTGGCACTAGGCTCAGCGTATTGGATCGCAGGGTATCGATCTTCGGATTAGATATCTGCCTAGTGTTATGTGCTTGGTTGGATGCCGGCTAGAGGACAGTCATTAATGATTGGATCCAGAGGATAATGCATCAAAGGGAATTGGGCCCGGTAATAACACACTATATAAGGAACTTGCATTTCTTTATGGTTTTTATTTGACATTACCTTATATAGATGACATATGATATTATTTTAGCTTGATGCCTATGATTCATCTTTATTGTTTATGATATTTTATTATGCCTTTTTATTTACTTGGTTAACTATGTGGAATTATCTACTGAGATGTATAAAATCTCATTTAGTGCTTACATCACAGGTCATGAAACCACTGCACCAAGAGATGGGAATGGTACTGCTACAAAAGAACACTTTTCACGAGATGTGTAAAACAAAGGGAGGGGTTGGTGTGATTATTATAAAAACATGTTAATGTTTATATATATTGCGAATTTTGGAGTGTGTGTTTTTCTTACCGTCGGGTCCCCACCTTTGATTTTTGGTTATTTGTCCTCACTTGATGTAACAGCTAAGCAAAATTTATGATAATATTGTTATATAATGGTACTTGTTTAGGTGGGGGCTTGACATACCATGCATGTGATCTATGTGTGTAGTAAGTAAACCTGTCATGTCGACATCTTAATGCGCATATAACAGGGATTGTCTTGATGGGAATCCTATACACGCAGATAGTCTCAGTCACATGGAATTTGCAAAATTTGTTTTGGTAAAGGATCATATATTTCTTGTGAAAATTTAAATATTATATATTTTGTAATAAATATTATATTTAAATCTCTATATAAAGAGATAAAAAATAATGAATAAAATAATTTAGAACTCTGTAAATTTAAAATTTTGTAAATTTCTTAGATTGTTCAATTTTCTTGTGATAAAGCTTTAATCTCCTTCTTTTTTTGCTATCAAGGGCTCGGGGCAATAGCACCTCATAAAAATCATATTATTTTTTGTATTAAAGCTCTTTGATTGATGTCAATGAAAGGAGTAAAATAGAATGTAGTTGAAGAAGTTACAAAAAAGAATCTGAAAATTGAGGAGGCTTCAATTAATATGACTATGTCGACTATTTTATTATCAAACTTGGAGAAACAAGTAGCTCTATTAACCTAATAAATACAAGTATTAATATAGATGATGTTAAAATTCTATTCCTTTCTTATGATAGATTCAAAAGATAATGTATTAAAAAATACTCTTAATTAAAAGAATTTTAGATTAAATAGTAATCTCAAGATAATTAGAGATAAAGATAAAGCTAATATCAATCTCACCTTTTTGACACATAAAAATCGACATCTTTTTAGGATAGATACTACACTTGATTTACTAATTTATGATGATACAATGAATGTATGGAAATAAAATATATAACTAAAGTAATTAGATGAATATTTCTCTTTAGACAACTATTCATCAACTAATAAAGTGGTATACGTTTAATTAAAAATGATAAGTCATGTGTTAGTTCAGTAATGCTCACTTATAAATTAATATAGTTATAGAAGTAACATGGAGTCAATTTAAAAAAAGTAATAAAAAACATTTTATTGCATAAGTTAATGGAAAAAAGATGAAGAAAGTAATACTATGACATCAAAAATGACAAACAATAAAGAAATATATCACAAAATTTCAACAATAATATGTGAGTTTAAGAGTACCTATTGATGAAATATAAAAATTATCGAAGTATATTACATATCTATATTATTATATTTTTACCTAATTATCTTTTTTTCTAACTAATATTTAAAACTGACTAGTTTATTTACAATGATTATTGAGAAAAGAATGAAAATAAAGGAATAAAATTAAAAAAATAAAATACCAAGAAATTTGAGTATAATCATTTGTGGCAAAAAATAATATCCTTCAACAAAATATGTTATAATAATGACTATAAGTAAAACCTAAATATATTATGATCATTGTAAAAAGATAGGACACATATATCAAAAATGTTAAAAATTATATTTTGAATTACTTTAAAAGAGGTTCAAAAAGGTAAAAAATGTATTATAATTGAGACTAAAAAAGTACTTAAAACTTCTCTAAAAATTGATGAAAACTTATCTCTCATTATGAGTGATATCTCTCGTAAAGTGAAATAAAAAAAGGAATATTTCATTATTAGAATTCAAGTAAAGAAAGAGTTTATAAGTACTAAATCAACATTTGAAGTGAAATTAACCTAATATAAAAAAATTTTTGCTAAGAGATTAACTTATAGACTACACATCTAAGATCTTATTCTTTGAGTTAGATTCATAAAGACTCAAGATGAGAGTTAATGATGTAATATGAAATTTTTTATCACCATAAATTATATTCATGATATCTATAAAGTGGTATCTCTAGATATTTACTAAATTATATTATGAATCCATACTTATAGGATCAAGATGCTCTCTACTACCGACAAACATAAGAGTATTGATTTACAAAGGATGGACAACACTTTCTCCTACCACAAGACAATGAAGCACTAACAAAAATATATTATTGATGCTAACCAAGTGAAGAGGCTAGTGAACACTTACCAAAGCTCTATGTTACAAGTAACAAAATTAAAGAAATTAGTTGATAAGATAACATAAGTCTCAATCTCCTAAAAAATAACAAAATAGATCTTACAAGGAATTCATTTAGAAAAGAAGATTTGATGGATCTCAAATCATAAAAAGGATGGACCTATGATTAGGAGCTTAGTTCCACATTCTTAAAATTAAAAAGTTATGAAGAAAAGCAAGGGAGTGACAAAACAACAAATATCATTGTAGCATTATTATGCCTTAAGGACCACGTGTCGTCATGCATGAAGGCTCATTATAGATGCTCTAAAGGTCATAAAGGGGTAAGCATGCATGCGAGGAACTTCAACGCATTAGATGATAGCATGCATTAGTTGCAAGCGACTGCTTAAGACAGTCAAGTGCAGTAGGTAAACTTAACACATTGTTGCAATCAACATGCTCATAATAGATCCCATCCACACATGGGAACAGTGCATGTGAATAATGCCTTCGTGTGGGACTTTCAAACACATAGCAACTCTTACACATGTGGATAGGAACGGTGGCATAGAATTTGTATAATTTTCTTTTTTCTATAAAAAACATAAATTTCTTATGAAAATTAAAATATTATATATTCTATAATAAAATATTATATCTAAATCACTAATAAATGGATAAAAATTATGAATGATTAGAATTTCGTGAATCCATAACTTTGTGAATTCAAATAAAGTATTTGATCTTTTTGTGACAAAAGCTCTATTCTCTTTCTTTTTCTTTTTTAATTATTTGTCATTTCCCATTATTATTCTTTTATTGTTATGACTAAAAAAAGGTCTATTTTCAAGGGCTTGGGGCAAAAATTCCTCATAAACAAATCAATATATAAAAATATTTTTATGCTTTTTAATTTATTTTTAATTTTTTAAGTTTTATTTTCTTAAAGGCCTAATATTCTTTTTTGAATATTATCCTCAAAATCTCATATCCATATGATCTCAGCACATAGATATAATAAACTATCATCAATTCAAATAAAACTATCCTCATCCTATACATTATATACATAAGGATATCCTCACCTTATGCACCATATATGTAGTGGTATTCTAAATCAAACAGGGTCATAACACTAGTAAGGGTTCTTACTCTATATAATATCTCCAAAAAAAAATACCAATTATTAATTTTCAATACACCATTTATAAATAAATTTATAAATCATGTCATGTATCAATATTACAAATTATTCTTAATTGTTGCTTATATATTCATATCTCATTATATAAAAACTTTTTATGTGAGTGTTTGTATTTCCATGTAAACTAATTAATATACAATATCAAAATGAAATCATATAAAAATAAAATACAAAATGATATTACCATATAAAGATGTCAAAAATTAATAAAATAACTAAATATAAAATATTTATAAATTTATTATTATATTTATATCATAGTTATCAAATTTACTTACTTAAATTTGAGATAATCTTTTTGTTTAATCTCTTTAACTTTTTTATTCCTTATAATGCCATGGATGTATATGAATTATCAAAAATTCATTTTTAATATATAAATGAAACAAATTTTTAAACATAAAATCTCTAAAATCATTCTTTCTATTACTCTATTTTTAACCTATTACTTTACCTTTCTTTGACCTCCATGTATAATATATCTTTCATAGAACATTAAACCTTATCATATGTAAAATATATTATATCATGCGATAGCTCTAAACCCCTCTATTGACCATTATAAGGCAATGTTCTTTTTCTTAACCTCAATGGACCTCAGCTTAATGTACCATCCTTTGCATCCTACAAATCATTTACTCCTCAATAATCTGTTTCTTTTTAAATCTACTTTAGCTAATGTATCTTACCTTAGGACTTCCATATTATATGTTTAGTTCTATTAAACCCTCCACTAATATCAAGAATCTTTTTTAACTATTGTTGAATCTAGATAATGTATTACACATTAGAATCAATATATTTTATATTCCACTCTAACAAGATGACCTACTAAACCAACTTGAACATATCATACTTTTAATCAAATGCACGATACATTCCATGCTTAGATAAGATTGAATTATCTAAAACTCACTTAACTCCACTACAATTCCATTTGAACCAATTTTAATAACATGGACTTATCTTAGCACATATTTTTGGTTACCTATTATATTTTGATAACATGGACTTGTTGGCATTTTTAAAAAGGTTGTAAGAACTTAGCATAAGATAAATGTTACAATTGTTTTAAAGATTTATTTTCAATGATTTTCAAAGAAATGAATTGAGGCCAATTTATCTTTTAATATATATATATATATATATATATATATATATATATATATAAACTACTTTCATAATCTAAATCCAAATCAAAAGGACTAATCATTTGAGTCAATTTAATTAAAGGAGATGTTATCTATGAGAATCCTTTCATAAAGTTCTTATAATAATTTGCCATTCTTAAGAAACTTCTTACTTTTTGTAACTATTGTAAGTCTAAACCAATTTACTATTACAAAAACTTTTTGATGTTTTCTTAACATTAATAACATGACCCAAAATCACCACTCTTGATAATAAAAAATTTACATTAAGATAATTTGGCATACAATTAATTCTCCTTCAAAATTTGTAATATTATATGTGAAAGTTTAATATACTCTCCAAGGTGATACACTTAGTTATATAAATAATTTATCTATTAATTCTTAAATCTGTTTTTTAACTTATTAATTTTATTATTTATATCATATATGGAGTTTTAGAAATTGGCCCAAAACTTAGAATCAATTAAATTTCAAATTCTACTCCTTTTCTAGAGATAACTTAATAAATATTTTAAAAATCATTAAGGTATTTATGATTATTGTACCTTTGATAATTAAGAAAATTATTTAATTTCATAATAGATACTAAACAACCTTCTTCATAACACTTAAGAACTTCTATATCTTCAACAAAGAGATAATAATAATTTCTCCTTCTTGATTGAAATAAATTAATCTATCTTCTCGTGAAATAAAAATTTCTATTCTTTTCTCTTAGTAATCTATTTTGACTTAATGGTTAAACAATCAATCTATGCCCAATATAATAATAAATTCTACTAAAAGTATAACATTTAACAACACATGAAATTTTCTTTACTTAATTTCTATCTCATTTTAATATACTTTTATACTCTAATACATTTTCTCTTGGGTATCCTAATTAAAAGTGATTCTTTTATTTCTTTGTAGTGTTCCACTTAATGTATCATTTAAAATACTAATTTTGTTGTCATATATTAATCAAATTTTTAATCACAACTTACTAAATGACATAAAATAAACATAAACCTTTAATATTATATAATAATAATATAATTATAAAGTACTAGAATGTAACATATCTATTATAATATCTAGATTTTCAATATCTTCAAACTATTTATTATTACATATGCTTGAATTTGTTAAAAAAAACAACCTCTTTACCCAAATCACTTACTATTGGAGAGGAACCTATTCCCTTATCCTTAAATATTTCTCCTCTACTAATACCTAAAGATATACTAATTACTTTCAGCTCCATAACTTTAAAGCAAATTCTAGTAGTATGACATAGTTCTTTACAAACAAAACACCTCAATGGCCTTATTGATTTTAAACTATAATTACTAATTTTAAACATGAAAGATGAACTTATTCTTTTACCTTCCCAATTGTCCCTCTAACACCAACTATGGATGCATTAAAATATCTAATTTCTTTAGCTTTATACATTCTCTGTAATATTTCTTAGCTCCTTACAAGCAAAACACCTTATTCATCTTGCTATATATGATCTATATTTCACTAATGCCATCTACTCTATTTAATATACTTGTTAACTCCACTACAACTAAAACTAATTTTGTTGTTACTAGAGCCTTTTGAAGATCAAAATTTGATGAAGCAAATTTTGTTAGGATTAGCCACATTAGTATCACTACAACTACCTTCACCTTTTTTGGTAACTTGTATTATTATTCACAATAGTTGTTGATCTAATACTAGGTCCTATTAGTTGACATATTATAGTGATATGACCTTATTTTTTATATACAAAATATCTTAACTGGCTACTGCAACCAAACCATCCTATTCCCCAACCCCATTTATTGCAAATCTCACATTTAGGCCACATTTTTCTTATTGGATTACTATAGAGATTTTTTAATTATTTTTCACTTCTCAATTTATTCATATTTTCATTCTGATACTTCTCTTACTGATCATTTTCTTTTCTTTTATCCATGTTATTGAAATCAACTATGTTTATTTCCTTTAATAAATCCAATCTTATAATATCCCAAAAGTTTTAAATATAACCATTTATAACTAGTTATAATATGTGTAATAATAAAATTACATATGTGTGTTAGTATACTCACTCATATAGCTCACTTAAGTTTAAACTAAAACTCTAGTAACATCTTATCAAGGGCCTATCTAATAAATCAAGGGAATCTAACATTAATAAAAAATAAATATAAATAATATAACATATAAGAACACATAAAATCATAGATAATAACATAATGATAAAATAAATACAAAATTCATCTAATGTTAATACAATTCATATAATAATCCAAAATAAAACTTTTATAAAATAAAAGTGTAAACAAATGATCTCAAGTATAAAACTAAAAATATATTAATTAATATGACATATCATGTGCATACATATGATATTATAGTCCATAATGTCTCAAAATATCAACTCCCTATAATATCCAACCCACTAAGATAATTAATAAATAAAAACTTTATCCATAACATCATAACCTTCATCTCTCTATGAAGTAAATGTATGACCATTGATATAAATATTAATAAGACTCTAAAGAACTCAATTGATAAATCATTTAAAATAACAAAAGTATAAGAATATAACATAACAAAATAAACTAATATAAGAATGATAAATGATACTTAATAACCATGAAAAGTCAAATCATATATAAAATTTTGTTTTCATACTAGTTAACTTATTTTTAATTTTTCAACTTTTCCTTTTTTAGGGCTTAATTTTTCTTTTTAATTATTATTTTATAGATTTAATAATGAATATCTATATGATCTCAACCTTATACATAATTAGCTAACATCTATCCAAATATTGGGTATCTTCACCCTATGCTTTACAAGAAAAAGGTATCCTCAGCTTGTGCATCATATGCTTAAGGGTATCCTTAACCCTAAAGTATTATCACCTTATTAGATAAAATTATAGCACTAGTAAGAGAATCCTTTATATTATGTCATGAAGATAATATCTAATGAAAATACCAATAATTAATTTCCATTATTAAGAAAATTATAAATTTTTCTATGTTTCAATGTTGCAAATTATTCTTTTAATCATTACTTACATATTTATATCTATTTATATAAATATTTTTATATAAATCAATTAAATATATAATATGAGAATAAAATTACATGTAAATGATATCTCAGGTAATCATGTCATATATAGATGTTAGAATAATCAATAAAATAACTACATATAAGACCTCTTAAAAATTTGTATGAATTTATTATTATATTTATATCACTATTATTATTCATAAAACTCTCAAATTATTTTCTTTATCACTCCCTTTTTATCACATTAAAATATTGTTTTTTGTCACACTCAATTTTTGGTTTTTTTTTTAAATCTCATGGTGCAATAAAACTGACATATAGTTAATGAACATGGCTAGCCACCCTTCTACTCCCTGAGCCTAACATTCAAATTGGGAATCATGATCCCCCAATTTTATTATCATGCTCATGGTGCACCACCCAAAATGAATAATGCCCTTTGCCAAATGGTTTTTTAATTGATTTAAGGATTAGTGCACTTTAGGGTATCATAAATCATAACATACATTAGCATGCATATAATACCAAAGCAACTTGGAAGTAGAAATTGTACATAGCCACATACTTAATCACAATAGCTATAAACCAAGTCCATCATAAGAGACAACATAAGATACATATTAAAGTATCATAATAATAGTCTAACACAACTAATGTTTATCAAATTAAATAATTAGAGACATAAAAAATGACATCATTATCATTAAAGAACAAAATTAAAATATAACTAATGAATGGCTAAATTCTTAATAAGATAGCTCCAATCTCTTCTCCCAAGCAAGCTCATATCTCTATAATCTTGTATGTAAAAATTAGAGAAAGTGAGTTAGCATTAAAGAATTCTTAAGTTATATTATAGAATAACATACAATGACAAGGTGTTATATCAAAACTATAAAAGTAGTATGTAATCAATAACATGCTTAATGATGTCATGTAAATGTATGTCAGACTACTAAATCTAAATTAGATTAATAAATGAGATCATGATGTAACCAATTTGATGGCCAAAACTCCATAAATATAATGGTTTTCTCTAAGCTATGCCAAACAAATAAGTCTTTAATCAATAAATCCAACACTCTTCTATGAGATGTGTCAATTACATAAGTCTTTAACATTATCCTCTGAGACGTGCCAATCACATGTGCTTTTAAAAATCTCCTCAAAGATGTGTCAATCACATAAACCTTTTATAAAAAATCCAACATACTCCTCGAGATGTTCCAATCACACAGCTTTTAGTACTCTTCTCCAAGATGTGCCAATCACATAAGCCTTCAACACTCTCTTTTGAGATGTGATAATCACATAAGCTTTGATTAGAAAATCTAACACTCTCATCTGAGATATGCCAATCACATAACCCTTTAATATTTTCTTTTGAGATGTGCTAATCACATAAGCCTTTAATCAAAAAATATAACATTCTTCTTTAATATATGCCAATGACATACATGAGGGTCCAACCTTAGGGTAAATTGCACCCAAAAATTTTCATATAATATTATCCTACTTGCCATATTGATCCAAATCCACTATTATCAATTATTTGGGTATCTTAAGGTATTCCTCAAAATCTTTGATCATATATATGGGATTATTATATGGTTTTATTAACTCTAAAACTTTATCTAAGATTTTTTTTGCTATTTATGGTACTCTTAGGTTTTCTATCAACTATCTAACGAACTCTATGATTACTCTTAAACCTTAATTTAATTATTTGAGGTACCATAACATAACTAAATATTACTCAAATAATTAATCTTTGCTCATCCTAGACCACTATGTTATCTAAGTTGCTTTAGAGCTCTTGCTCAAGTTCATATGCATGATTTTACCCTTAGTTTCATTTTCCAATGTATATCTAATCTTACAAGTCTATGTTTACATGAGTATCACTAATGACTCTCATGTCTTATAAGCAAAACTAAGCCATTACACCCATCTTAAAGGTCTATCCTAAGCCACACACACATCCTTTAGACTATTATTTAAGGTGTTAACTCGTGATTTAAGATACTAAATAAAGTCACTCAATGTCTTACCTAATAAACCAAGTAATACCTAGAGATTATCTAGTATCATAAGGATAATTAGCCCCTTAATTGAGCCTGACATCTCTCAATAAGATCAAAACCAAGCTCTTTATCTCAACTAATCTTTATTTAAGGTCTAACCAAGAGCCTCTCTAATCTAAAACCTTATCTAAAGTATAATCATAGGCTCCTTAAGTGTTTATATTCTTGTTTTAATCTTACCTTCTTATCTAGGTACTCTTAGGTTTTCTCAAAATCCTAATACCTTATTTAAGTACCTTAGAGTTTTCTCTAAACCCTTATTCAATTATCTTAGTTATACCTAGGTTTCATCTAAACCAAAAATCAATTATTTAGGTAAAGGGTTTCTCTTAAACCTTAACTTCTTTATTTTGAGTACCTTAAGGATTAATCCTTTTAAGATAATCACTTATAGCTTTTTCCTTATGATACCTATGACTTATTTATCTAAACATCCTTCTTTAAGATTCACCAATGAGCCTCAAATAAATTTAAACCCTAACTTGAGATTAACCATAAGGCCAAGACATTAACTACCAATTCTAAACTATCTTTAAACTTAAGCATTCTTAGCCAAAACCCACTCATTCTTACTACCCTAACCATGACCTGAACTAGCTTAGCCATCTTTCAAGGACTAAAATTGATCCCTTCCTAACTTCTAATCTAGGAACTAAAAGACATCTAGGTCCACATCAATTCTAAGTCGAGCATCCTATGACTTAACCAAGCTACATTACTAGTTTTTTAAGCATAATTGAGGAAAGAAAATTCTTAGCCACAAGAAGTTCTTAGGATTTGGCTAAGTTTTGAGTTATTATCCTAATATTCATGAACTTATCTAATTTAAAATGCACAAAAGAGCTTTTATCAATTTACTTATGAATGTCTCAAGTTGCAAGCATAGGTTCCTATCATGCCATGGTGTTCTAGTTAAAATTTAATTTCATTATGTTCAAAACAAAATATCTTAAGAAAACATGGTAAACTTCATAGCAAAACCTAGGATTTTCAACATAGAACTATCTTTCACGTACCATGAGTTCTCTACAAATTGGGAAAAAATAAAGCGTGCTTTTTAGTAATTTTGTTCATGGGGTTTTCCAATAAAACCCTACTAAGATCATGATTTCCTTTATAGCATGATTTAATTCATATTTGTCATGTAATGCTACAAAGTTGAATCATCAATTACATGCTAACATTAGATTAGAAGTATTCCATTCTTAAGTAAGGAAATCGTCCTAAAGCTTACAATTTTGCATGTGTTTCATGAATCAACAAGAGATCTCAACATCATTAAGCAATTAATTGCAAGAATTGAAGGAAGGGGTTGTACAATAAGGAGCACTATGTCCACAAGAATTGTGCAAATTTAAAACCTTATTAAATTCAATTTTAAATACAAAAGAAAATTGCAATGGAAATCTTTTGCTTTCTCAAATTGATTTCAACCAACTCAAGTTAAATTCATTAATTCAAGTTGTCTTAATTGAATTCAATAATTCAAGTTATCTTGAGATCAGAAAGACTTGAACTATTAAATCTCAAATAATTTCACATAAGAAGTCTTTGTTTAATGTCAAATTATAATCAATCTACTTAAAGTCCTTTCATGGTAGAGTTTCTTTTCCTATCTTAATAAGTTGTATATCTCTTTTACAATATTCTTTAACTTGAAATCTTTGTGTCAATGTTGATTATTGTGAAATAAAATAAGTGAAGTATCATAAAACAAATGAAAAAAGCACATAGGAGAATACAAGAAAATTTTATATGGTTTAATCTAAATTTAGAACTACAACTACGTAGGCCAAGGTGGAGCAAACCTAATATAACAAATCCCATTTTCGTTGCAACCAAGTATGGTCAACATACCCAAGTTCCACTCCTTTTTTATCATAGCTAGGTAAGGGTTAGCCTTACTCAAAGCATTATAATTTAGCTAAACAAAGTATTAAAATACTTACCAAATCAATATAGACAAATATCTTATACCATTCATGTAAAAGAATATGTAATTGAATGTTGAATGTCTTATACAATGATTAAATGAATAATGTAGTCAAAGCTCAAATGAGACAATGGGACAAAGATTTCTCTATTAAGTATAACACAACCCATAACCCTTATTCCTTTCTTACCACTAACTTTCTTACAATTTAGTTCATTAGCTTATTCTTACTTAAAACAACTTCTGTTTATATCAATTAAGGAGATATTTATGCAAATCAAGAAGCCTTAATTACTAGATGGCATTCATGAAATTATTGAAATAGTCATTATGCACTCAACATACTAGCATACCAAGAATAGTGATGTCCCTTGGGATGACTTTGTAGTTAATTTTAGAGATTAGTTTATGCCAGAGTTGGCTAAGGCTTAGATTTAAAGAGATCTAACATGTTTAAGATAGGGTTTGCTGTTAATTACAAATTATGCTTCCTAGTTTCTATATTTAACTAGATATGCTTCCTAGTTTCATAAGGGTTGTTCAATTGGTTAGCTTTTTTAGCTAACTTACAAATTGAGATCCTAACTCTAGAGGATACCTCAATGTGCTGGATTACCCTGATGTTTTTTTAGATGAATCGTTAAGATTACCCTTAGAGTAAGAGATTGAGTTTTCCATAGCTTTGGATCTATGAGCTATTCCTATAGCAAAAGTACCATATCGTATGGCCTTAACAGAATTGCAAGTGCTCATGATTTAATTATAGGACTTAGTGAGCTAGGTTTGATTAGACTCAGTGCTTCACCTTGGGGAGTCCTTATTCTTTTTATTAATAAGAAAGATAAGAGTAAGTGCATATGTGTGGACTATTGAGAATTAAATAAATAATGAAGAATTGGTATAAAAAATCTCATATAGATGACTTTCTTAATTAGCTACAGGAATATTAAAGAATGACCTTCAGTCAAGGTACTATCAGACAAGTATTCAAGAGAATGATATTCTTAAGACATTGTTCAAGACTTGATATGGGCATTTCAAGTTCATAGTATTATCATTTGAGCTATCTAATACTCCTATGGTGTTTATAGATCTTATAAACTTCATATTTCAATCTTATATTGATCATTTTGTGTTGTATTCATAGATGATATATTGGTACATTCTAAGAGTAGGAAGTAACATGCTAACCATTTATAGATTGTGTCAAAGTTGCTTAAGGATAAGCAACTCTATGTTAATTTTAAAAATGCTCTTTTTGGCTCAATTAAGTGTCCTTTCTTAGAAAGATACAAGTGATTATTGGCTGGCAAAAACCTATTACCATGTATAAGATCTATAGTTCCTTAAGCCTTATAGGATATTATTATAAGTTTGTGCCTAATTTCTTCAAGATTGTAGCACCCCTTAATTAAAATAGAATGAGATAATATTCATTTGGTTTGATCAATACGAGTAGAGCTTTATTAAGTTAAAAAATAAATTGACTTTAACTTCAATCTTAACCTTATTAGAGCATGGTAAGCCCTACTACTCTTCACTAATGCATCACTTATTTGATTAGTGCCTATTCTTATGCAAAATGATTGACTTGTGGCTTATGCATCAAGACAATTGCGTGATCATGGATGCAACTACTCAACTCACAATTTTGACTTAGCAGCTATAGTATTTTTTTTAAAGATTTGGTGACATTACTTTTATAGTGTTCATGTTGAGCTCTTTGTCAACCACAAGTGTCCTAAGTATATCATTACTCAAAGGGATCTTAATCTAAGGTAATGACATTGGTTAGAACTCATTAAAGATTATGATTTAGATAAAAAATACTACAAGAAAAGGCCAATTAAGTAGCTAATTATTTAAGTAGAGGTAAGAAATTTTATCCTAAATATGGGGTAAGTGAAAGTCCTAAAAATAGAGGCAATAAATTTTAAAAAAATTTTAACCAATGGATATTAAAAAAAGAATATTAAAGAATGATTAATGATCTTAATGAGAGAGGAGTTATGAAATAATGATTTAATTTAAATATGTTTTTAAAATTTTTATAATTTTTTAGAAATTTTTTAAAAATATTTCAAGATTTTAAGTCATCATATAATATAATAAAATAAGATTAAACAGTACAATCAGACAAGAAAATCAATTAGATGAATATATTTATAAGTTGAGATCTCATTATACAAATATGATTATGATAATATACAAGTACAATAAAGCATAATTGGTAATGAGTTAAAGCAATCTAATAGGTTAAAAAAATATTAATCATACTATGACTATAGAATATCATATGATATGATTGGGTAAGAGAGAGAATGAACATGAGACAAGTTTGCATGCAAAAGAAAGTTGGCCAAGGATTGTATAAGAAGATCATGACAATGTTTAAGGCCAATAATGCATAAAAGAAAAATATCAACATAAGCAACATGAATTTGTACAACATGAAGGATGCTAACATAAAAGTACAATATGATGTACAACCTAATGCTTGATAGTACAAGTACGATAGAAGAAACATATTAGTATAATAATGTATAAGAGGATATATAAATGTATCAATTCAAACAATACAACATAAGTACCTCATATTATATGAATACTTGATGAGAAGATGAAGTGGGCTTAGTGTAAGCGTTCGAAGAAAGGTGCCATAAAATGATTATACTTTATTATAAACTTATTATACCAATATAATTAAGATATAAGAGCAAGGATCATTATCGATTATGAGTTACAAAGATTATCATACGATATGACAGAGAGATCATAATATTAATATATAAAGAAATTAATATAGATTTAGGTAAGATTGAGGAATATACAATATAATTCTAGTGATCATATTATACAATTAATAAAAATTAAACAAAAATTAATACTTGAAACACCAAACATCTTAAAAATTTGACATAAGGGCATCAATAAGAAGCATTTAATAAAAGGTTAAAAAGTGAAAATGCATCCACATGAAGGGATATAACTGTTAAAGGCATTTAAAAGAATAGGCATGTGTGAAAGTAAGTACAAATAAGGTGATAATCATGACTTAGTGTGTTTTTTTGGGAAATTTGAGAGGTGAGTACCCTATTACGATTAAGAGAAGACAAAAGAAAGCAAGTGAAGGTGTTATAAAAGATTTAGAATAGAGTTGTGCAAGAACCAAATGCTAAATGAATAAGGAACAACTCTCTAGTATTACAGTAATTGAGACTTGAAGCAAAGATATAAGCTACAATAAGATCATTACTCAAATTTCATAGATAGGTATAATTTTTATATAATGTATATGATTTGATATGATGTATAATTCTCAGTTAAATGTCTCAAATGATATGTAAAAAAGGATAAATAACAGATGTTTGTTTAAGTAAACATATAAATAATATATATGATTTGATATAATATATAATACTAGGTTAACTATATTAAATGATATGTTAAAAAAGATTTATTTAGAGATATTTGCTATTATTATTAACTTAATATATTACTATGTATTATTTATTACATATTTTGATTAGTTATTTACTATATATATATTAGGTCACATGTGTTATAAGATTAAATAATTGATTAAAAAATATTGATAATAAAGTAATATAACATGAATAAGAAATGAAGTTTCAACGATGATTTTCCAAAGCTAACTTATAATCCAAAAGAGCATTTTTTTAGAAGTGTTATTTAAAATGACTTTTTTTAGAAGTAAGACTACCATCTAAAATAATATTTTTCTAAGAGTATTGTTAAGGAGATGTCATTGAACAATTTAAAATAAATGTTTTAATTACACAACAAAGGGGTTAAAAAAATTAATATAATTTTTTAAAGAGAAAATTAGGCTTTAAATAAATCCAAATAACAAGAAAGGTAACATATCTTTTATTAATTTATATTATTATTAATGTAAATCATATATGTGGTTATCCAATAATTATTTATTTTACATAATATTATATACCTTTTTCATTGAACTAATGTTAGTGTGCTTATTCCTATTTTGGTATAAAACTTTTACGTCAAAGGAAGACATTTCATTAGATTATCAAGATAAAGTGAGAGCTAGCACATAATAATTTTGAAGATATAATAATTATCTTAGATATATTATTTTTAAGTTTATTTTATATGAAAAAAAAGATATATAAAAGATTTGTTAATATCTTTATTAAATGTAATTGTGTTTTAAAGGAAAATTGAAAAAGTTTATTCTTCTACTTTATTATAAAAGATACTTTTACTATTGATTTTAAAAGGATAAATATTTTCTTATATTATGATTTTTATTAAAATTAAATAATTTTTTATATATTTTCGATGTTAAAAGAAAAAAGAAAAAATGTCATGGCACCTAAATCTGGTAACAATAATAATGGGTTGCCAAATGTCGTGTTTGATTTTATTTTGTCTATGGATAAGTTGGTGTACAATATTTAGTAGCTTGAATCAACCTACTTAATATCCATGCTAATTGGTTGGATGAGCTGAGCCACTTTAATAGAAGGTCCAAGAGATTCAAAATGTAGTTACAGAATTGCAACTTAGGGAGTTTCCAAATTTTGCCTTAAGGGACTGTATTTTGACTTAATGGTAAATGGTTTATCCTTTGACATTAAGAGTTTTGAGAAAGTATTTTGAGGGAGGCTTATGATAATAGGTTAGTAGTTCACTTAAGGAAACCAACACGTATAAAGACCTTAAAACTACTTATAGTGGAGAGGTTTAAAGAAAGATACAGCTTATTATGTTTAAAAATGCATAATCTATCAAAGAGTTATGGTAGACATTAGAAGCCTAGTGAGGTATTATAGAATTTAGTTATACTAGAGTGGAAAAAAGACAAGTCATTATGGATTTTGTCTCAAGATTATTAAGAACTAGACAGGGTTATGATTTGGGTGATAATGATGTTTGCACAAATCAACTCACTTCCAGTTATGAGGAACACATATTTAATAAATAAATTAGTAAAGCTATATATTTAGTAGATAATTGTTCTGTGTGTTTCATAGTGATTATTTCTAATATGGATACAAAATTTTCTTAGTTTTGGAGCCACTTGCATTAGGTCTTAGGTACTACTCTTAGTCCACATGGTTTATTATCCTAAGACTAACAACCAATTAAAAAAAACTATTCAAACCTTGGAGAACACCTTAAGGCTTAGTGTACAGTCTTACTCAGGTTAGTTTAGATAGTTTTCAATGATAGAGTTTGTGTACAATAACAATCCCTAATCGGCCATTGATATGGCAACATAAGAGGATCTTTGTAGTTAGTGCTATAGATCTTCTTTATGTTAAGCTTTAGGAGAGCCCAACTAGACATTTCAACCTCAAATTATTAAGAAAACTACAAAGGAGGTATGCATATTATGTGAAAGGTTGCAAATAATGCAAGACCATCAAAATAAATTCTTTAATAAAAAGCATGAACTAGAGCTTTAAGATTTGGAGATTATTTAGATTTAGAAAAGTTTCTAAATTATGACTCATGTACACTGGTCCTTATAATATTTTGGAAATGGTTAGATCAGTAGCTTATAGTCTTTAGTTGCTAGAAGCTTTTATAAGGGCTCATGATATCTTTCATGCGTCCAAAATGAAGAAATTCATTTTAGATCCATCTCATATTCTTTAGAGGAAGCTTGAGGATCTTTAGTTATAACCAAATATATCACATCAGAAGTGACCAATGCTCATTCTTGAGTTCAATACAAGATAATTGAGGAATAGGAGTTTGCTCATGGTTAAGGTCCTTTAGAGCAATCAATTAGAGCATGTAGCCACTTGGGAGGTTGAGACTAATATAAGTTGCAAGTGACCAAAGCTATTTTTTAAATTCTGAGGGAGAAATCTAAATTAAGATAAGGATGTTACACCCATCAATTTTGCTAGCTTATTAAGATCTCAGTTGGCCAAGGTATGTATTCTCTTATTATCTTTAAAATTTTAATTTTAAATAAAAATGTAATTAAATTTTTAATATTTAGTAAGTTACATTTTTGAAATTTGAAATTAAAATGAGAAGATAAATAGATTGTATGATTATGCATACCTTGTTCCATAAAAAAATATTACTTGATATGAATTCTTAACAAGATAAAACCAAATATCATAAAGGATAAGCTTTATATTCTTTTTATCCTTACTCAATCATAGGGGTTATACATGATAAGGATGTACATGAAATGCTTAAAATCTAAGGATTAAGGAGTTAGATATGTGATAAATGATTTAAAGAAAACATATCACATTATACATATAAATTAATAAGATAAGGCTAAGGATAATCCAACCATATCAAGTACATCCCTTAGCCATATCTTCCTTTAGATGCCTAATTTTTAAGAAGTAGATATAGTCAACCAAATTAACTTAATGAGAAAATTTACATTGGATTTTGGTGATTGGTGTGCTTAAGTAAAACCCTAGCTAGCTGTTAAGTAAATCCCTAAATTTAAGTGTGCATAGTCGAGCCTATTTAAACATTAAGATGCAACTTTTATGATTAAAATTCATGAGAGATGTTAATTTTATGCATGTTCTTCAATATTGTCTAATCTAAGACTACAAGATATAATTTTAGAGATATATGCTTGCTAAAGTGGATATCCTTTATTAGTATATGTATGAATTCAAAGTTTGAATTTAAAATGTTGTATGTTAGCATGATTTTTCCTTCCACAAATCATGATTATGTAGCTTTTATTTTTAAAGATATCTTAGAATGGAATTCCTTATTGATTTCCTAAATTTACATGCAAGATGAGATTATTTTAGCATGAAAAATAGTAGCATAATCTTCTACTTAAGAAATGAATGTTGAATCAAGAAATGAATGTTGTTATTTAAAATTGATAACATGAATTGATGCCCTTATTTTAATTAAAAATGTGTAAAATTGTAAGATGTAATTCTTATGTTAATGAATGTCATTATAACTTATGTTGTTTAATCCTTAAATAATGAATTTAAGAGGATATAGATATCTCTGTGTTTTTATTGAAATCTCATGATATGTGGAAGTTGAATTTCATATTCACATACTGATTTTTTTAAGTATAAATCCATATATTTATAGTGTAGTAACTCAAATTAAGCATGATAAATTTATAATCCAACTTGTGTATCATAACAAATTAAGGGTGTTGTATTGTTGACCCTTAGTCATGGTGCTTTGTTTGATGATAATAATTCTTAAGTTTTTCTATTGAATTTATTCAAGTGAATTTTCATATTTTAGATAGTCGATACTTATGTTCGTGAGAGATTTAAAAAAGAAGATATGCAAATGTCATATCCTATGAAGATAATCTTAGTTGGAGTGAAAACCCATCATGAGATATTTTAAATTTAATTTTAGGTATTTTAATTTTATTTTAATTAGAATATTAAGCTTAATTAGAATATTTGTTATAATGCATACAAATTAAATTAAAATTAATTATCTTAAAAAAATATTTAAGCTTTTAAATATATTTGATCAATCTTATCTTGGCTATCAATTTTAATCATATCTTTGAAATTCTTAATTAAAATATTACAAAAATTATGTTGTATTAATTAATAAAAAATTTCAACTTATCTAATCTAGGTTTGCTATAGTAAATCACTTCGAGTCAAGGAATTAAATCCTAAACCCATTCAATACAATGAATGGGTCACAAAACCAAATCCAAATCACATATCAAGTTATTAATCCCAATTTCTTAAATCAAGTATAACAAATCGCCAACCACATGGGTAGAGACTTCCTAAGTAGACTAGGGGCCAGCCAACCCCAAATAAAGGCCACTTATTAAGCACAAGAAAAGTATTATAAGGATAATACCAATCACTAGTGCATCATGTGAGACTAAAACAAACTTTGTTTTCATGTGGCATGCTCCTAATTTGTAGGAGTAACCACAGTCATCCAATCAGCAATTTCATCATCGAATGATCATGATCTCATTTACCTTTTTATAATTCTTAATTATTTCCTTCATTCGTACCCATCATTTCATGATCTCATAATTTATGCATATTTTGCACATTGAATCTAATTTTATCTTTATGATCATGATTCAGATCTAATGATCTTCATTAAATCTAATTTCTAAACACCCCCAGTTGAACTTCATCTGTCTGTTTTCATAGCTTTTGCGATTGAATTGTTTTGGAAGTTTTGATCGAGAGACTTCTATACAATACATCTATTAGTCATTATTTCAAACTGTTAAAATATTTTATTTAAATAAGAATTTTTAATTAAATTATATAAAGGTTGCTAAAAGCTTAATAACTAATTTTACTTGTTTAGTAAGTACTTTTAGTCCTTAAAAATATCTATAAATAAGAGAATTTTTATATAAAATTATATTAATGAATTTTTATGTAATATAAAAAAAGTTTCAAGCCACACCATTCAATCTATTAGCAGTCTGTTCTCATCGTCACCTTCGTACACTACTATACCCTTTAGTCGTCAAACTTTTATAATTCTATTTTTTCTCAATTAGCTAAGTAATCAATTTTCTCTATTCTTAATTAATTTTATTAAAATACTTGTACCTCATTAATCATTTAATCAAGCATAGGATTTTGTTTGTGATAATTTGGATTTTTTGTTGTTGAATATTTTTCCTCTATCGTTAATTTATTTCATTGTAAGGTCATTGTAGTTTATCCCATTTGTTTTATTATTGTGAGAGTTTAGGCTAAGTTTTTAGCAAAAGGTTTATATTTAGTGTTTTGGCTTTTCTTAGCTTTTGTCGTGTCATTGTAGGCTTAGTTTTTAGCTAAACTACAAAAAAATTATAAGAGTATATTTTTAGTTCTTGCTTATTTTATTTTATAATTTTTATAAAAATTTATTATTAAAGGAGAATTTAACATATTTTAAATTAAAATTAAAATTTATATAAAATTATTTTTAGAGATTTGCTCAAATTTTTTAAAAATATTTTTAAACCATTGTTTTAATTATTTATGTGAGAAATTAAAATTTTTATTTCTAATAATTCACCCATCATTTTGAACTGCACTTCAGAGGGCATATGCTTATATTTCTAAGACCTTGTTAACAAGATGGAAAAAACTTAACCAAGCATAGGAAATTCTTACGACCAATTATTTTCAAGCCTTAAATATGCTTGGAAAGCATAATTCATGTTTGGTTATGTCATTTAAGGCACGTATTTAAGCCCTTATGTGGGTTTAGATGGCTTCTAAAGTGAATTTCTCCATTGATTCTTAAATGCGAGGCTTATAAAGGCATAGTTCTGGGCCTTTGAAGAAGGCTAGGTTGGTTAAGATCATGGTTGGCTAGCAAAGAGATTGGGGTTTTGGCTAGGATTGCTTAAAACCATGAATAGGTAAATGTGGTCTTATTATTGATTCTTAGTTGGGAATTCAAATAGATTTGTAGTTTTGGGCAAACTTAAAAAGTGATATATGGTTGTGTAAGGTTTAATTAGCATAAAAAATAGGTATGTTTTTAATTTAAATTTTGAATAAACATGTGTAAGATAAAATCTTCATTAGTAATAGAGTTATGAATTAGTTCATGTTGAAGAAATTCTTAATGAAAGGCCTTATGATTGGGTTAAGATTATTAACACTTGATGAACCGTTATACTTTTAATGGATATGGCCTTTAGATAATGGATCTATTGATAAAAACCTTAGAAGAAGGTTGAAGGGCTTAGGTTAAGCTTTAGATATATATGCGACTTGACCAAGGAGCTGATTAATATTGGCTAAACCCTTGGCTTGATGTGGTTTATTTGGTAAGATCATGAGTGACCTTGATTAGGCTTTTAGGTCATGTGATGACACCCTGGATAGTGACATGGGGATGTGTGTGGCTCAAGAGAGGCCTATAGGAAGGGTATGATGGCTTAGGTTTATCTGTAAAGCATGAAAGTCTTTAAATGAATTCATGTGAGCCTTTGTTGGTGTAATAATAACTTAAATAGTATGCTTAAGAGTGGAAGCCTAATATTTTGATTCAAAAAGAAACTCAATCAATAACCTGAATAGAAAATGGAATTCAAGGAAGGAATCTAGTTAAGGTTAGAGACTAATTATAGGAATGATGTTTATATGGATTAGGATATCTTAAATAATTGATTTAAGGTTTAAAAGAAATTTTAAGATACCCAAGTAATTGATGATAAACTTGGATGGTTGCTTTAGGGTTAAAAGAAATCATAAGTACATAAATTAGGTTTAAAGACACTCTAGATACTTGATTGGATTTAAGGAAGCCCTAGTAATGCCTAGATAGTGATAGATAAGAGTTGGCATAGTGCTAATAGATCATGAAAATGATCTTGATTAAGATAAGATGTTGGATATAATAGACCCCAATTTGGTCCCTCACACAAGAGATTAGTAGGTCAGATATTTTTACTCTCTTGATAAGGAGGTAACAATTACACGTTATTAGTTAAGTATATAAAATTTGTATAAGATCACGTGATAAGAGACTCTAGGTTTGGTTAAACATTATTTGTATATTTAGTCTTAAGAAAGAATAATTATATATTTAGTCTCATAGGAAATAGATAATGTGTTGTGATATATAGCAAAGAGTATATATGATTATTAAGAACTCTTAGAACCATCAAAGCTAAGTTGGCCTATGTGATCTACATTGCTTTGTAAGGTGCCAAGTAATATGATGTAACAAGATTGCTAGACCTTGTCATCATTTCTTGGCTTCATGAGAGTACGAGATTGATGTTATAATATTGTGCATCCAATTAGTAGCAAAATAAACTCATGCATCTACTTAGCTTTGTAGATAAAGATGTCTTATGAGATTTTATACTTGATCCTATTTATATATTATCTTATATATTGATTTATGCCTTCTTATTATTACATGCTAGTTTTGTAGTATGACTTAACGCTTCTTTATTGAGCTCTCTGGCTCATTTCTCTTATATTTTTTATAGGTATAAGGAGTTATGAGTCATTTATGAGCTAGACTTGAGATTATCGAAGTCAATACATCTATTACATGACATACTTTTTACATCTTATAATTAGTAGTAGTTGAGTTGTTATTTTCATTCATGCTTATTAATTATACTTATTGATGGATATCAGACTATAACAAACTATCATTTATGGATTATGGCATTTGCATGTTTATGTTTATTTTAGATTGGACTAATTATGTTGTCATTAAGCATTAGACATTTATGATCTTTTTAAAAATGTTGGATATCAATGAATTGTATGATTATGTTAACATTCTAGCATATTTGGTTACATTTATAAGTATATTATTGGATATATGGATTGATTACACTGAGGGGTTTTAAAGAAAAAATTGGCTAAAAATTGGATGTAGTAGTACAAATAAAACAAGATCACTCACGACCAAATTTTGAGCTCTCAAAAAAATATGATATGATGTAAGATCATACAAAGATGATAAGTTAGTTGTATGATAAGCTCACATATATTAATAAAAGGAATCATATTTGTATGATTAGGAGGCCATATACATACAATGCAAATCCACTCAAAATATAACTATCACAAACTAAGCTTCTCAAGTTGATGATATTGTATAGGTACCAAAGCAAATATCATACATTTATGACAAAAATCTACTCACTCAAGCCCGAGTCCTAGTATTAGATAGAACACATTTATATGAAGGAAATAATTTACTCATAAATTAATGCATAAGTTCCGTACCAAACTCTATTATAACAAGGAATAAATAATCACTATAAGAAGGGGAGTAAATTGTAATATTCTTAAAAATTTAACCAATTAATTAACTTAACTAAAACATTTTATTCTTTTTAAATCAACTAAAGAATCACTACAAATAAAAGAGAAAAACACATTACAAAATAAAACAAAACTTAGGACAACAAATAAAAAAAATGAAAAGATTTTTTATATGATTCGACCTAACTTATGCCTACATCTATCTCCAATTAATTTGATTTAGCTTCCATTAGCCACTCTATTTTTCCATAATAGGTGGGGTTAAACTAAGTACAATAATAGTACTCAAAAGAGACACTGAAAATAATATGATTATTTTAATTAAAGATAAATGAATATAACTCTTATAATCAGTACATTCAAGACCTAAAACTTTAATCCTTCAAACACTAGTGTGGAACCAAAATAATGAAGGAAGGATGTTACCAATATGAATCAATTGAAAAGATTTGTTGAAGAAAAAGAAATGCAACATTGAAACTAGATAAATGCTATAATCATGTTTGTAAGGTTAATTGTTTTTCACTTTTTGTTCACTTGATTTTGTAATTTATAGAATTTCCTTATTCTATTAGAAATCAAACTCTTTTTATACTAGGATTGGTCCCAAGGTAAATTATTGAATGTATAACGGATAATTAAGATTTCAAAAAAGATAAAAATAGATGTTAATATCTTGAGTTTCCATCCATACTAATGTGTTCTTTAAATTTTATTAAGATGAAAGAATTTTAACAAGAATTATCTCAATAAATTGACTTTATGGCCAATGCATTTTGTTTTCAAATGATATATTGTACCAATCTAAGAGTAGTACTCATATTGTATGACATTGATTTGTAAAGCAACACTTAAGTTCATACTTATAACGCATTAAACAATCTCACTATTCTTACTACCATAGTATAATTCATATTTGCATATTAATAATTCATACTTGTTTGATAATAGACTATCACTAATGATACACATTTTGACAAAAAGCTTAGCTCTCTAAAAAAATTGTACAATATAATCACATGAGTTTAAACACTATGACCTTAAGTTAACCAACTCAATAGGATCAATTCACATACAATAAGCCCTATCATATTAGTACAATAATAAATGTTGTGAAGAAAAACATCATTTAAGTTTGATACATTGTTCATCATTGTATGATCATGCAAATATTTAAGAATTTAACCCTACTGACTGATGATCATACTCACATGATATAACTATTATAATTGTACAAAACCAAGCTTAAGTCTTGTGTTTAATAGTGGTCATATAAGTTTGATGTAAGAACATTCTTATATGTGAGATTTTATATACATCGGTTGATATACTTATGTATCATACTTTTACATGTTTATCAAAGATTATCATTAAATAGTACAATTATGATACACACACTTCGTATTATACAAGAAAGAGGAGATATTTTTCAACAAACAATGTCCATGTAAAAGGTAGTTGTCAAACTTATGCGATACTAGTGAAAACTCAACTACATATATCAGACAACACACACATGAGATCAATATTATTGTGTTGTTGATCTTTAACATAATACTTTATTTGATGATAATAAATCATAAGTATTTTTAATAAATTTATTTAGATAATTGATACTTATGTTCATAGGAGAACATAAAAAAGAAGATGAGTAAATGTTAGATCTCATGAAGACTATCTTGGTTGGAGTGACAAATCGCCAAGAGATATACTTTGAATTTAATTTTAGATTTTTGACTTTTATTTTGGTTAGAATATTGAGTTTGATTAAAATCAATCTTATAAGATATAAAAATTAAATTTTACTTAAATTAATCATCATAGAAAAATATTTAGATTTTTAATATCTTTGATCTTACTTGACCATCTTAAAAGGTATTTTATCTTTTTCAGATCTTTGATAATCTTTCTTTACTAACTTATAAAGGTATATTATAGTAATATTAATTAATTAATAAAAATAATAATATTATTAATAACAAATAAATAAATAAAAATAGATCTAATTAGCTAATGTCATTGCTTAGAACTAAACTTATAGCCTTAGGTCAATGCATTACGTTTGAACCCGATTTGTTGAACTCAGGTCTAAACACAACTACCAAACCAATATTTATTAATATTGGATTGAGACATAAATCTTGAATGAACAAGGGGGCACCCTATTATTTGGCTACCTATGAAGCGTAAAGAATATATTATATGGAGATAAACAAAAGTTGAATATAACATGTAGGGACTAAGGTCCTTCCTATATTCATGTGGTTGAACTTAGAATTGTGGGAGTGATAGCTGTAGTTTAATTATGCAATTTTATGATTGAATAGTTGTCATCTCATCCACCTTTTTAAAGTACTAATTCATCAATCATTTGATCTACAATTTTTTGGTTGCACAGTCTATGTTTATTCAACATATAAGATCTAAATCTAGCCATCATATCACAATTTAAACCTTAGGATTCTAATCAAAACTAATTTCTAAATAATGTCATTTTAATCTCATATATCTGATTACACAATTTTCATGATCTAATGGTCTAAGATGCTTCTAATCGTTTGGTTCTATGCAATGACTATTTTAGTCATTATACGAGTTGTTAAAATTTTTCTTTAAATAATATTTTTTTAATTAAAAAACATATGATGATGAAAGTAGTAACAACTAATTGGTTGGTTTGATAAATTTTTTTAGTCATTAAAAAATATCTATAAATAAAAGAATTTTTAAACAAAATTGTTTGATGAAATTTTTATAAAATCTGAAGAAAAATTTGTAAGTTATGGCATTCAAGCTATTAGCAGTCAGTGCTCATCGTTACTTCCTCACACTATGTCTTTAAGTCATCAAACTCTTAATTTCTCCTTCCTTCTTAAATCAATTAAATTCTTGATTTTCTTTATTCTTTATTAATTTAATTGAAACACTTGTGCTTTGTTAAATATTTCATCAATTATAATATTTTTATTTATATTAATTTTAATTTTATATTATCAAATTATTTTCTTTTATTATCAAGTTTATTTCTTTGTTAGATTATAATAGCTTCTTTATCTTATTTTATTATTGTGAAGGTTTAGCTTATCTATTATTTGGTAAAAGGCTTATATTGATTGTATTATATTTTTATCTAGTTTTTGTTAATGGTGGATGTAGGCTTGATTATAAGCTTAATAACCTAAAAATCATTGGTTTATAATTTTATTTTTGTTGATTTTTTTTATTTTATAATTTTCATAAAAATTAATTATTAAAACAAAATTAACATTACACAAAATTGCTTTTAAAGACGTGCTAAAGTTTATTAAAAATTATTTTAAAATATATATTTAAAATATTTTTATAAGAAATTATCCTCTTCTTATTAAACTATAATTTAATTGGTATCAGAGTCAGGTCTCTTTTTAGTAAGAAGAAATTCTTGAGAGATTTATGGCTCAAATAGACGCTTTAGTGATATTGGACGAAGATGTATCTTTAGATAGACCACCACCACTCTTTTATGGTGATTTTTATCTTTATTAGAAGACTAGAATGACTGATAATTTGAAATCTATTGATAAAAAGATATTAGAATTAATGTAAGCTCCAATTTATTTTTCTACTAGAAAAAATATTTAATATACTTTAGTTCCTAAACATTTTTATGAAATAGATGAAAATAAAAATATAAAGTACAACTAGATGATAGGGCCATAAATATTTTATATTATGTTTTGAATGCTACTAAATTTAATAGAATTATGAATTTAGAAATGTCTTGTAAAATTTGGTATAAATTAAAGGTAATGCGTGAAGATACCTCTTTAGTTAAGAAAAATAAAATAAATATAATGACACATTACTATAAATTATTTAAGATGTTTTTCAATGAGTCTATTAAAAACATGTTTACAAAATTTATTAATATTACCAACGAGCTTGCTAGTTTGGGAAAACCAATTTCTATGAATGAACATATGAAGTTGGTACTTATAATTTTATCCAAGAAATATGATTTATTGACTATCACCATCAAGATGGCTAAGAATATTTTCACTATAATATTAGATACTTAATGGGTGATTTCATGACTAATGAGCTAAAAATAAAAAGAATAAAAATAATTAATTAAGAATAAAAAAAGGAAGAAATAAATAATAATATTACAGATGGTGAAAGACACTTCAAAACAAAAGTCTACTAATAATATTATTTTAATATCTAGAGATTTTGTTTAAAATTTTTTATATTATAGGTAGACATAGAAATCAAAGGTTCAAGAAGAAAGCAAAAAGAAAATATAAGATTATTTATCATGAATGTGATAAATCAAGACATATCAAATCAATATGTCATGTCATACAAGAAAGAGTTGAAAACAAAAAGAATAATAAAAGAAAGAACAAAGCATTTAAAGTAGCTTTGAGTGATTCAAAAGATACTAGTACAAGTGAAGAGGAAGATAATAATGAATGACACTTTTGCATAATGGTAGGGAAAGAAAAAGAAGAAAAGAGATATCTCTAAGTGAGAAAGATGTAAATTACTTTAATAAAAAATAAATAAATAATTACTTTATGTTTATAATAAATATAAAAATTTGTATAAGAAATATAAGAAACTAAAAGAAGAACATAGTAAATATCTAGGTTATTATGAGCAAATTAGAGAAAATGTTGACACTTATTTAGAGAATAAGAAAAAGACCAATAATGACTTAAAACAAAACATTAATGAGCATGCATCTTTAGTTAAGAAATTTAATAATTTTAAATCCTTACACTCTGCTTATTTATTTTTAAAAATAAAATCAATTATTAAAGAATTTTTTGTAATATCTTATATGCATAGGCATGTTAATATTTTATTTAGTTATAATAACAAGTTTAAATATCATTATTACATGCAATCTGATCATATTTTACATTTATGTAGGATTAGAGCTAATATTCATTCCAATTTTTTTTTTGCTTTTGCATGGATAGTAAGGAAAATAGTAACTAAATTATACCTAAATGGGTAAGACCTAAAATGGCTTGGGTTTTCAAATCTAATAATTAAATTCTAATGTGTATATAAACTTTGATTAATCAATTTCAACTAATTTAAGAAAACTTAAAACTTATTTAGAATCATTTTAAAGAACAAATTATAAGTGAAATTATGATTAGTGTTAGAACTTAATCCTATCATAATCATTAACTTTTTTAGTAAATTATCTTAAATAATGTGTTTTAATAGTTCTAAAAATGGAATTAAATCAATTTGAAAAAGAAGTATGTAAGTTGACCCCTAAATCATTGATAAATATGTAACTAAAACAAAATGAGCTTTAAAAACTAGATTATCAATTGGTTGATAGTTTCATTAAACCCTAAGGTTGTGAATAATTTACAAAACTTTAAGTCCCTTTGAGTGATAACAAAAATAAGGAGATAATAAAAATTGAAAGAAAAAAATAAACATAAATTAAAAAGGAGTATTAATCTAATCATAACATATAAATAAAGAGAACTTATCTTTAATTAGTTTATATATTCTTTTATAAATAGTTTATATTTTTATTAATTTTATTAAAAGACTTTTTTATAACAAAAAATAGAGAAATTTTTATATTGTTGATCTCTAACTATGATATTTTATTTGATGATAATAAATTCTAAGTATTTTTAATAAATTTGTTTGACCAAGTTTTTAGATTTTTGATAGTTGATACTTATATTTATGAGACAACTTAAAGAAGAAGATGAGTAAATATTGGAACTTACGAATATCATCTTGGTTAAAATAAAAAATCATCAATTGATATATTTTAAATTTAATTTTAGATATTTTATTTTTATTTTGATTAGAATGTTAAACTTGATTAAAATTATTCTTATATAATATAAAAATTAAATTTTTTACTTAAATTAATCATCTTAAAAAATATTTAGGTTTTTAATATCTTTGACCTTATCTTGACTATCTTAAGAAACATTTTATCATTTTTTTTTGAAAATCTTCCTTCATCAACTTGTAAAAAGTATATTATAAAATATTAATTAATAATAAATAATAATTATATTATTCATAACAAATAAAATAAAAATTAAGTCTAGCTAGCTTATGTGATCACTTTGAACTCAGTTTATAGTCTTGAGTCAAGTCATAATGCCTGAACTCAATTTATTGAAATCATGTTAAAACACAACTACCTAACCAATGTCAAATTAAGGCATTACTTCCAAATCCATTAACCAAGTTTAAATCTAGTACTAATAGTGTGGTTGATTAACTCTTGAACAAATGAGAAGGTAGCCAACCTCAATATTTAGCTGCCTATGAAGTATAGAGAATATCTTATATAGAGATAAACAAAAGTCGAATATAACAAGTGGTATTAAACTCCTTATATTCGAGAAGTTGAACTTAGAATTATGGGATTAATTTCTGTTATCTAATCACATAATTTCATGATTGAACAGTTATCATATCATCTACCTTTTTTAAGCTCTAATTTTATTAGTTGTTCAATCATGCAATGTGATTGTAGGGTTCATATTTAATCTATAAGTAAGATCTAAATTTAGTCATTAGATCATGATTCAGATCTAACAATCTTAATCAAATCTAATTTTTAAACAATATTAGATTAATATCATTCATCTGATCGTGTAGGTTTTATTATTAAATGGTCCAAAATGCTTCTAATTGTGCAATTCCCATACAACGACTATTTTAGCCATTATATAGTCTTTAAAAATTTTATTTAAATAATAATTGTTAAATTAAAAAAGTATGCCAATGAAAACATTAATAAGTGGTTAATTTGGTAAGTATTTTTTAACCTTAACAAATGTTTATAAATAGGAGAATTCTTGAGCAAAATTGATTGAAGAAATTTTTACAAAATTTAAAAGAACTTTTCAAGCCATCATTCAAGCTGATTATTGACTTTGTTATAATGCATCATTTAGCTGTTAAACTCTTAATTTCAATTCCTTCTTAAAATAGTTAAATTCTTATTTTTTTTTATTTTTGATTAATTTTATTAAAACAATTATGCATCATTAAACATTTTATCAAGCATATGATTTTTGTTTATATTAATTTCAATTTTGTGTTACCAAATTATTTTTTTGTTGTCAAGTTTATTTTGTTGTAAGGTCATAATAGTCAACATATTTTGTTTCATTGTTGTGAGAATTTAGTTTACATATTTTTTGTAAAAAGTTTATATTAATATGTTATGTTTTTATCTAGTTTTTATTGGGGATAGACCTATGCTTAATTTTAAGTTGAATCATCTAAAAATTATTGATTTATAATTTTATATTTGTTGATTTTTATATTTCGTAATTTTCATAAAAATTTGTTATTAAAAAAATTTACATTACTCAAAATCACTTCTAAAGAAATCCTTAAGGTTATTAAAAATTATTATAAAGTATTTTTTTAAAATATTTTTGCAAGAAACAAAAATTTTTATTTATAATAATTCATCTCTCTCATTGAATCACACTACAGATACCTCATATGACCCTATTCAAGCTTCTAATAGTTTGTTTAATTACTGTTTACATATATATGATGAAGACATTGCATCATACAATGCCATGACTTCAAATTTTAGTTGAGATTTTAAGCTAAAATATATAATGTACAAGTATGATATAATGCATCGTATTATATATTCAACAAGCTGTAATAAATAAGGCTTGTTTTAACTTAATTTTCTTATTTAAAGGATTAATTTGGCTTTAGATCCTAACTTTTATGATATAGAATATGAGTTAATGCAATTTTATTACTTTTTTTTATCAATTGATGTGTGTGATTAACCAATACATGCATGAAAAGTTCAGTAATCTTAAGTGTCACATTACGAAGGATAAATTATTTACATTCTAACCTCAGTCATGTATATGATGATTAGCTAAATATGGATTAGTCATGTCACAAAGACCTTCTTAGTTTTACAATCTAAAAATTAAGCCATCCTTGAGCCAAGGTCTCCAAACTTCTAATCAAAATTTGTCAATTCTTACGCCAATCTAAATAGTTACAAATATGGTTTAAAAATGCATGCTCACAAAAACTCAAACATCTATTAGTGCCGAATTAACTTGGGTTTTTTAATCATTATCTATAAGGATACGACAAGCTTACATTTAATTGAATTATAATAGCACTTATTTTTCAATTCATATGCTCATTGCTTTAGTTTAGTCCTTGTTTGACTTTACTAAAGAAAATATCATACAAGTACTATAGGTAATATCATATTATATGAAGCTCTATGATTTTAAACCTTAATAGACACTTTGTATAATAGGGGTATCATACATGCATGACCTATAGAACCACTCAACTCAACTAAAATTATATGTAGATGAAAGAAGGATAAGCCCAATATAGCTAAGTCAGTTAAGAATAAAAGAATGATCATATATGTATGATAGGAACATAGTAACTATCCAACATGCAATCCTATTACATAAAACATAGTAGGATAAAAGGATGTGCAAGTACAATAGAAAGTATTGTATTATACATATAAATGCAATTTGAATTCAAATCTTGTGTCAAGATGATTTCAATTCTAATTTATTTTTCATTCATCCTAAGGATAAATTAACCTATTAAAAGTTATGTTTTTATAGATATTCATGCGATAGTCACCATTTGACTCAACTAAAGTGGATTGACTTATAAGCATGGTTGAGATAAATGAATGCAGTCGTATGTGTCTTAGAAAAACTATTGATAAGTTTAACAAGTTCTAACCTAAAGTAGATTACAAAAGATGTGCTTTGGATAAGCAGCCACTCTACTAAGAGTAAAAAGAGTAGGCCCAAGATTTTCAACTTGTACCAAGCATGAGCAAAGCAACAATGATGTCAAGAGAAGTCTTCACAAGTAGATCACTATAAGAAACATTTGATCAGTGCTTTCTAATTAGTAGACTTGCTTGCTCTTGAGATACATGATTTGAAATCGCTCAAGAAAAAATATTAATAATAATATTACAATGATTTTATTATCAAATAAGTAATGTAACGACCAAAGCATATAACAATATTTTCTTCTTGATGATGACAAAACCATTGAATAAATAAAGGAATAAAAAAATATAAAAACATACAAGCTTACATTCATACTCTCCTATAATGTATGAAATTTAAATAATTGAAGACCAAGTAATGGAATGCCATGAGCGCTTTTTGTTTCACACTTCGCTCTCCTCTTTTTGTTATGCATTGAAGATAAAACAAAATAAAAACAAAGTAAATAAGGGATTTAACTACAAAATACTTGCATAAGAATGTAAAAAAGTGAATAAAACAAGTGCACAATAACAACTATAGTTATATAATAACCCAATTGTGCAATTCAATCAATTGCAAATTTAATACAACACAATAATAGAAGATACAACTTGTAATGCATAGGAAAAATAATAACTATCATAACACTAAAGCATATCTTCTTCCCCTGATTAAATGAATTCAACATACCAATTATTGAAAATTTTAACAATAAAGACCAAAGGGGTATGCAACACATAAAATACTTGTTAAGAACTAAGCAAACACAACACTTGTGGGGAATCCAAATAATTTCTCCTTTTATATGTACCAGTTTTAAGAGACCAATTTAAGTTTCAATGACATTCCTTCTTAAGGATTTCTCTACCATTCTAATTCAATCAAGGAAGCATGCACAAAAAACAACAATTTAATTACTAGATTTTAGAACCCAAACAAATTTGGGCCCAACCAGTCTACAATTAAGGTTTTTAACTTTTCTAGATACACTGATATTTCATTTTCAACTCAAACATAGTAAGAGTACGTAAAAACTACATTCAATATAACCTTGCAATCCTTAGAAACATGACCTTTCTTCATATAATAATTGCAAAAGTGATTGATGAAGCATAAGAAGAAACATCAACATTCATGAGCTCATTATTTTAAAGAATAACATTTCTATGATTATGGTGAGAAGTGGTACAACTTGAATGTAACTTTATAAATCGATCATAGATAATTTTATCATTTGCATTCAAGGAAACAATTTTATCAAGCTCATTTTTAGTAGATTATAAATCATACATGCATTTCTCAATCTTTTCTTTTAAATCATCATAAAAATTAGACATGATTTATGCTCTTTTTTTAAACTTGTATATTTCTTTAAAATAAAATCAAGAGCACCAAGAAATTCTAGTAAATGGATTTCTAATTCATTTTAGAAGAGTTTGGATATCTCATTGTCTTCACTCCTAGATAATACTTCATGATGAGCCATAAGACATAAGTTCTTGTTTCCTTCTTAACATTTAGCTTAGAGATACAAGTTCCTTGGTTAAAAGAGAAACCAAATTTATCTTCTCTACACTTCTCATGGTTGGAAGATGTAGAATATGGTTCTAAATCACTCCAAGTAGCAACCATGGCATTTTTTTTCTTTACTCTCTAGTACTTGTTCCCTTTTTTCAACAATTTTTGACACTCTATGAGATAATTTTCAAAGCCATTTCATTCATAACAATGTACCTTTTCCTTGCTTTCTTTTTTTGTAGATTTTTCTACAATGCACTTTTTTAGCAATTTAGTTAGGCTTTTAGTAATAAATTATATCTCATCGCTACAAGAAGATTCGTCCCCTAAAAATGAAATAGCCCTCAAAGCTAAATCTACTTTCTTCTTTTTCTTAGGTTGAGATTCTTCTTCTCTTCTCCTATTCATCTCCATTTCATGGGTTAAAAGTTCTCCAAGAAGCTTATCCAAGGAGAGATGGTCCAAATCTTTGGAGGCTTGGATGGTGGTTACCAAGGGATCAAACTCCATAAGAAATACTTGTAGAACCTTCCAAACATGTTCCATGTTAGAAAAATCTCCACCAAGATTGAAAAATTTGTTCATAACATTAGTAAAGCTTGTAAACATAGTTTAATGGTATCATTACTATCCATATCAAACAACTCATACTCATGTATAAGATGATTGATTTTGGACTTCTTAATATGAGCGGTTCATTCATATGTCACCTCAAGTTTCATCCAAATATCATGTGTTATTTTAAGATTCATAACTCTATTAATTTTGTGTCTGATAGACCATAATGAAGAATATTCAAAGTTCTACCATTAACTTAAATTTTGTGCTTTTCTTAAGAGTTATGTTCACTTAACTCCTTTCTAACCAAAAAATACTAACCTCATTTATAGGAAATTTAAATTCATTCTAAATCATGACCCAAATTTCCAAAACAATTGATTCGAGAAAAATTTGCATATAATTTTTCCAACACAATTAAAATCAACCTATGAAAAAGAGGTGTATGAACCAAAAAAACTAAGTTGTTAAGATATTAGAAGCAATCATTCTCTTATACCATTTGTTTGTATAATGAGAAGCACAATGTTCACAAGAGGGGGGTGAATTATAGAAGTTAGAAATCTCATTAATTTCAATTTCAAACACAATAAAATTATGATAGAAATCTTCTATTTTCTCAAATAAATTTCAACAAACTAAAGTTGAATTAATTAATTCAAGTTATCATAATTGAGTTCAATAATTTAAGTTATCTGGAGAATAAAAAAATGAAGTCTCACACAATTTGATAAAGGAAGTCTTAATCTAATCTAAAACTAAAATCAACCAACTTAAAGTCTTCATAATGAAAACTCTTTCTTTATCTTAATATGTTGTATAACTCTTTTAAGAAAGTAGAGAGCCAAACATAAGAGCATTATAATATGATGTTTCTTAATTGGTATTAGCAACTTAATAACAAATGTTTGATCCTAGTAGGGTAGTTTAATGGGATGTTTAGGTAGAAATTATAATAGTAGTGCTTTGTAATCTTTTTTCAAATAATATAATCCTTTTTCTTTAAAATAATCTCTTTTTGAAAATCTTCTTTATCTTGAAATCTTTGTGGCAATGTTGATTATTTTTAAATAAAACAAGTAAAAAATTATAAAACAAATGACAAAAAGTACATGAGAGAACATAAGGAGATTTTATGTGATTTAACCCAAACATAGATCTACATTTATCTTTGACTAAATGGCTAGACTTTCACTAAAATCTACTCCCATTTGTCAAAACTAGGTAGGGTAAACCTAATACAATCACTCATATTTTCATTTTAGCCAGATAAGGGTCAACCTATATAAGTTTTATTCCCTTTTTGTCATAGCTTTTTAGGGGTAACCTCAATCAAAATAGTATAATTCAATTAAATAAAGTATTACAATACTTACTAAATCAATATATACAAATATTATATGGCATTCACTTAAGAGAATATATATCATAATGTCAAATATCTTATGTAATGGTTGAATAAATAATGTAGTTAAAGTTTGGATGAGATAGTAATTTAAAGATTTCTCCACAAAGTATAGCACAATCTACAACTTTTGTTCCTTTCTCACTTCAAACTAATTTTTAATTTAGTTCATCAGCTTGTTCTTACTCAAAATAACTCCTATTTATATCAATCAAAAAGATATAAACAAATCAAGAAGTTATAATGGCTCAAATGGCATTCCTAAAATGATTGAAATAATCATTATACACTCCACATGCTAATCATATTATTACGATAACATGATCATACAAAGATGATAAATATTGAGATAAAATCGTCCTAACAATGCTTTTATATGATCAGTTCTTTTTTGCTAGCACAAATGTATTATAAATAAATAATCATGAAATAATATAATATAAATATAACAAGATCACTTGTGACTAAATTCTGAGCTTTTAAGAAAATGTTGTACAACGTCGGATTGTACAAAGATGATAAGTTACATGACTCACATATACTAACCAAAAGAAATCAAATTTTTATGATTAGGAGATGATAAGGAGTTCAATTATAGGTTCATTAAACCCACAATGATGAAAAAAATATTGAAGGGATAAAACAACAAAAACTATTGTAGTAGCCTATGCAATAAGAACCACATGCACTGTCACATGAAGGCTCATCGCAAGTGCATTAGAGAGCATGCTTCAACGTACAAGTCATGGGTGCACGATAAAGGTGAAAGAATACATGCATCAATGTGTGCATGACAAGGCATGTTTATTGTAGGACAGGTTTATACTTCTATGAGAGTCTAATTTTGAGCCTACAATATTAGAGATACTTAATAAATTATTAAAAAATATAAAAAAAATTTATGTACTAATTAGAGTCAAGTAATATGTGTAATATTTTAGAATTATTTAAATATTAGTATTCTAAAATTATAGTATAAATTATTAAGTTGAGTAGGTGATAACACCTTAAGCATTAAATATAAAATCTTATAAAACTATTTTTGTCAATCTAATTTCATACATTTAAAATAAAAAATTTAAAATAAATTATGTATAAAGTATTTTAATAAAAAAGAATAACTTTAACTTTAGCTTATTATTAAAAAAAATAAAAGTTATTGAATGAGTATATGGGAGTTGGAAGAAGTGAAAACTTGTTTGGTTATTGACATTTCTGGTGAAATGTCTCTCTCCTTCGATTCTTCTCTCATAAGAGATTTGGTAACCAACTCTCTCAATGGAAGGTCTCTCATATTCAATCATCATCTCTCACAAAGAAAATTGGAATCTCTTCAACTAGAGTTGAGTGCATATTCTTTGATCATAAATATGAAAGCACATAAACAAAAGAAATTTTATTCCATCATTTTCATCTTTATCATTATGGTGAACATCCTTATTTATAGGGATCTCAAAGATTCATTAGTAAATTTTTTTAAAATAAAAAATTTTAAAAAATAAAAAATAAATAAAAACAATAAATTTAATTAAATTTAAGCAGTTCCACATAGGCCATGCATTTCAAGAGATAGTAATGGCTAGTGGCGAAACAACGGGCAGTGAAACGACTGGGTGAGCAACACTGATGCAGCTATTATTCGATTTTTGGGTAGGCGTGGGTTGGTGAGGACTATTAGGTTGGTGTCGGTTGATGCAGATCAAAGTAGATCGAGCAAGTTGTCACAAGTAACGAGTCAACATGGCTTGAGCAGACCAATCAATTTCTTAAGTCAATTTGTGTCACACGCGTACGAGCTAGCTCGGACATCAATAACAACTACTGATGACTACATGACGATGACAGACAACTACATGAAACAATAGGCAACAAAAATAGCAAAAAAACTTAATTTTAAGCATTTTAAAAATGTTCAACTAAATTTTGCATTAACAAACTTATAGAACTAGTGCGACGTCAGTAGGTGTATGTTTGTGAGCTAATATTAGATGCTCCTGTGTTAATGTTTGTGTAAAGGAACAATGCCCATGCACTTGAATAGAGCCCTATCATGATCACCCCAGTTTGTGTAGTGGCTCACGCATGTACAAATAAGCTCATTGAGGTGCAAAATTTGTAGAATTTATTTTGGGTAAAATCACATATTCTTTGTTAGAAATTAAAATATTTTATTATTTGTAAAAAAAATATTATATCCAACTCTTATGTAAAGAAATAATAATGATGAATGAAGTAATTTATAATTTTTGAATCTAAGCTTCTTGAATTCTAACTTGGGAGAATTCAATCTTCTTATGATAAAAGTTCTCATCTCTTTCTCTTTCTTGCTTAGTTTCTATCCATTTCACAAACTTCAACTTCCTTTGTTATGACTCAATAACAAGGTTTATTATCAAGGGATTGGGATGAGAATATCTTCCAAACAGATTAGGAGACCATACAAATATGATACAAATTCACTCAAAATAGGAATGTTTCAAACTATGCTTCTTATGTTAATGATATCGTACAAATATAAAAGTGATATCGCACACATACAAAAGAAATCTACTCACTCAAGCTCAAGTACTCATTACAATTAGATTGAACATTCTTATATGAAGGTAATAATGTACTTGTAAGTTAATGTACTTACTCAGCTCACATTTAATTAGATCTTTGTAGTACAAAAAATGCATCGTATATGTCTCTCACTTTCTAATTCATAAACTCATCACTTTAGTCTAATCCTTGTTTGACCCTACTAAAGAATATATATACAAGTATAATAGGTAATATTTTATTTTATGAATCTCAATGATTTTAAACCTTAATAGACACTTTTTTGGAAAACATCAAAGCACTTGCACAATAGAAATATCATACAAGTATGACCTGTGAACCGCTCAACTCAACTAGGATCATATGCAAATGCTAGAAGGATAAGCACAATATAATTAGGTAAACTAAGAACAAACGAATGATCATATTAGTATGATAATAACATCATGATCGTATGACATACAATCTTAATGCATTTCACATAAAAGAATGTAAGGGTGTATAAGTATAATAAAAAGCATTGTATTGTATTATGTATATGCAATTTTGAATTCAAAAGTTGTGTCAAAATGATTTATATTTTAAGTTATTTCTCATGCATTGAAAGGATAATTTAATTTATTAAAAGCTTTGTTCTTATAGATATTTAAGAAATTATTACTATTTAATCAAGTAAAGGTGAATTGACTTATGGGCATACATGAGATTAATGATTGAAATTCTATGTGTTATACAAGAATAATTAATAGGTTTGACAAGTTTTAACCCAAAACAGATTGTAAAAGATATGCTCTAAATGGACAGTCACTTCAACAAGAGTAGAATTAATGACTCCATGATTACAAGTTGAGCCAAGCATGAGTAAATCCACTATGATGTCAAGATAAGTCTTCACAAGATAATCACTTTAAGAAACATTTGATCAATGCTCTTCATTTAGTAGACCTGTCTATCTTGAAAAGTATAATCTAAAATTATTAAAAAAATATTAATCATAATAACTCAATGATTTTATTATCATCAAATAAGTGATGCAACAAACAAATGGTACAATAATGTATAATTATTACTTACCTTTGGTATGATTAAAATATTAAAACTTATGCAATTTTTTCATGTGGCATTTAAGATATTGTTCTTAAATTATCTTCACCTATTATCTTATTCCATGTTACATACATAATTACTAAACAATCAAGTATTTTATGATAACATTTCATTATTTAAGACTTAATTAAAAAGATAAGTATAAAGAAAACTTGAATTTTAAAATAGCTAAAATTACTCTTATTATATAATATGATATCCTTATCTTACAATACAATCAATAATGGTTTGATTGAGTAAGTAAACAAGAGTTTTAACTCATTGTATAATTTGATCTTTTATATCTTACATTATGATTGGTTTATACTAAGAATATTTTCTTAATTGGATAGAGAAAAAAATCAAAGTAATAATATATAATGTGTTTGTATGGTATGATATTATGTTATCATACAATATGATTATCTATTAGATTATGAATGATCAATAAAGTAAAAAATCTAAGAATTTTATATAGTATAATAATTAGTATTATATAGTACGAAAATGTTCTTAGACTGAAATAGAGAAAATCTAAAATTTTTATATAGTATGATATTATTTCATAGTATAATACAATTAAGAATAATATATGAACTTATAAACCCAAGATTTTAGAAGGTACATTAATATTTATCATACAATCTAAATAATCAAATTTTCATGTCATTATATAGTAATATCCATTGTGATAATCTATAATGACTAGTTTAACTTTGTAGAGAAATATATTGTAGTAATTGTTTAGTTATTAACACTATTATATTTAACCTGTTGAGTACTTTTTGTTTATAAATATGTTATTAAACCATGAAAAAAGATGTAAATTTATTTGATCTAAAAGGATTAATTTCATCATTACTATTAAATGGAAAAGCTCCATCTTTTTTAGATGCTTTAAACACTTTGTAGTTGTTGTGTTCTAAATCTTTTCACATTTGACTAGCATTCATTCGTAATATCTTTTTATATTCATGCTTAGTATGCAACTTAAGTTTTGTATTAGTTATAGACATTTGTTATATAAGTTGCATTATCTAGAAGTTACGTTTTCTTTTACTATTATTTTTGTATTTGTTGTTGTTTTATGACTATTATAAATCACTTTTTACTTGCTCTTTTGAGCTATTTGTTGATCATTGTAGATAATGTTTCTAAGGGTATTTCATTTACATATTTTTTGAAAAAAGTGATTGGTTATAATAAATTAGGTCTTTCTTGATCACAAGTAGATGTAGACTTGTGTATTTGTTAGATCATCTAAAACTCTTTAGGTTCTTAACTTATTCTAACATCATACTATTCAAAATTAAACAAGAGTTTTTCAAAATGTGTATTTAGTATAAATAACATTCACTATAAGACTCTAATACTTGATATGTAGTTTTAATATAAGCATGTATATATTAACATTAACTATAAGACTCTAATACTTGACATATGGATTTTAATATAAGCATGTATGCATATGTCATGTTATATTTATATAAAGTAATACTTTAATGTTGATGTGTGATCACTGTTGAAACATCACAATATAGTTAGAATTAGTAGTAGTCAACGATTATGATTATTAGAAGTAGTAGTTATGATAGTACATGATAACAATGTTTTGATAATGCCAATGGTTAATATCCTATGGCGATCAATGGCTAATGTGGTCCAAGAGTGGTAATTAACGAATTACAATTAGACGTGATAATTAATCATGATAGTTAGTAATGGATGATGATGCATGGTAGATAGTTATGGGTAAGGCTAGCAATGATACAACAATTCATGGGTGTTAATGTTGTATGGAGTTGTTGGAAGTTAAGGATGGGAGATGACAATGGTTGATGATTAATGACTATGATGATGACACACATAATGATTAGTGATAACCATTGACTAATTAAAATTTATAAGGTGATGATGCAAGTCGAACATCATAATTTTTTTGAAATCAAGAGAAACTTGACTTTTAAAAAATGATATAATACTTGACTTTTGGAAGTTTTCTTTTACATATTTTAAAAAATATATTAACTTTAAATGTCAATAAATACCTAGAAATAAAACATATAACTTTTCTATTAAATTTTTTGTAAAATTAGCTAGTCTTTTTTGATGATGTGACAATGTCTTTTTTTAATTTATTTTTTTAAGTGATGTCCCTTAAAGTGTTATATTGTATCTCATCATGTTTTAAAATATTAAGTATAAAATAGGTAGAACTAATCATAACTAACTTAGTGGTAAAATAGTATAACATATGTATTAAATAAAATTATCTTAAGATTATGCCACATATTAGGTCAATATTATTAATTAAAAATATAAACATATGAAGAATATATCAATAAAAAAATTCATCTATCTTTTGACTTCATCTATTTTTCTGTTTTTAAGAAATCATTTAAATTTTTTTATACTTTTTTCATTTATATTTTCACAATTTATCTTTCTTTTTTGAAACTTTTTCACATTTTCAAATCCTATTCAGGTCCATATATAGAATATGTTAGCCACTCCTTTGTTTTTTTCTCTAAAACATATTATTTTAGATTGTGAAATCACTTTCGAAGCTTGTTATTCTAAAATGAACCACTTCAAACAACTATTATTTATATATTTTTTAAAATCATATTTTAACTTTTCAACCAACTATTATTAATTTTCTTTTCTTTTCTTTTCTAATTTCATATGATAAATAATTATTTTTAAAATAACATTTTTTTAACTATATTAGTCATTAACATAATATTATACAATGTTCATATATAATCAAATTTAAGAAATTAATTAATGATATAATATCATGCTAAAATTGAAAAATAATATTCAATCATAGTACAAACAAATATTACAATCATCTTATGAATTTTCAAATTTAAATTCTAATTCCTAATGAGATCATTACACATCATGTAACAATAGATCAAACAAATGCATTTATAATACAAAACTTACAATGATTACTCAATTGTAAAGGTCCCACTTTAATTTCATCTTTTTCACAAATCTGTTATTTACAATCTCAATTTTTTTTCTTTTTTCCTTCTCTTTTTCATTTTCCTTCATCTTACTTGACAAACTACCAAACTTCAAAAATTTCTCCTAATTTTTACACATCTTTCCTTTTTAGTGATGCCCAAATCACCATTAACTTTCCTTCTTCCAAACCTCTCTCTTCCCCTAACAATCATGACTCCTCATTTTTTTGTTGTTTCTCTCAGGTTTCATCTGTAGAGGTTTAGATTTAAAAATGAAAAATAAATTAAAACATTTTAGATCAATTTGAAAGAATTAACATAATTTTTTTTTTCTTTTAAAAAGATTTTTATATGATGTTAAAGGAGCAAAATAATTTAATTATCCACAAAATGGTTATGAATTTCATGAGACCAATGAAGATAAAAGTATTTTAATTTTTTTTAACATGTGAGATATTTTTAGTAATATTTTTCCAAAGAAAACGAAACTTATAAAATACAAATTTATTTTTTAATCATAATATTTAAACACCTAATATCAACTAGTGAGAAAGTACCAAAAAAGAGATTCACTCTATATTTTCTAGAGAACTTAACTGAAGATGTGTATTCTTAAATATGAGAAATAAATATTATTAAAATTATCTTGCATGATCTAAAGTTAAAAATGACAATGTTTGCAACTGATAACAAAAGATAACAATACATGCATTATTCTTTTTAAAACTTCAGGAAATCAAAAACAAAATGCCATTATTCGAAGCTTGAGATAATAGCAAAATACTTCCAAAAAAAAAAAAAAAAATGGTGTCATCGAGTTAAAGAAATAACATCTTTAATCCTTTCTATTGCAAAGAAATAGTCAAGAACTTACCTATGAAGTAGAGGACACTGCAAATGCAAGCTGTCAATGACAAGAACACAATGAAAGATAACAATACAAATTAATCATGGAAATATTAATCGCCAATTCTTTAAAAGGATTAGCAAACAAAGCCCATAAAATGCCACCAGCCTTTGCCAAAACAAAGAGCAAAATGACCTTTTGGGGAAGAACAATATGATCCTGAAGGAATTTCATAGATAATCTTTTGGAAAATCAACTTAGGCAACCTTGGTAGGTACACAAAATCTATTTGGTAGTCAAGAGAGCTTCAAGTAGTGTGTTACCATTCACCATTTTAGTCGTTGCAATGATGAAGTCATAGCCCAATCCATCCTGCCAAAGAAAGAAAATAGATGATAAGGGAAACAACCTCCCTCTATCCAGTCTAGGTTGTGAAGTTGCTCGAGGAATTGGTTCGACTACGTGGCTAAAGAGGTTATTATATATTCAACTATCATTTGCGTCAAAACGTTACAAAAATACCCATGATGTATATATACAACATTCTATACAAAACAAAACCATTCATGGCATGTAGATGCAACTTTTATATAATCCATACGAAAAAACATCAAATAGAGAGGGAAAAGATATCTTACGCGAGAGATCAATGCAAGAAAATATGCTCATTAATAGGAAAAAAATGTACATTTGAAAAGGAAACAATATTCATGACAACACGTCATAAACCCGTTTTAAAAAAAGACAGCTCACAAAGTAATTATAGTATAACTCATGATGGTATGAGGAGAAATTAGAGTAATTGCTATCCCCTCCATCATGGTATCAAAGCCATTGGATCAAGCAATGGCTGCCACCCCAACCTCAACCGTTTCTTTAATATCCTCAGCAGATCAATCTTCGACACCTAACTTAAGTACTATACAACATTATCTAGTCTAGAACCCAATCCTCAGAGCTACATGCCGTGAAAAATCCAGTTAATCCTTTTTTGTTTTCAATATGCTTCATCACCGTGGGTTTTATTGATAGCTTTCTACCTGTCCTTTTATTGATGGTTTTCAATATGCTTCATCACCGTGGATTTTCAATATGCTTCATCACCAAACTGTCTCCAATCCAGAATATAAAAACTGAATGCGCAAAAATCGATTACTACTAAATTTGATCATTGCATCTTTTCTTTGAGTTCTTCCTCTGAACCATCGGCCTTTTTAAAGGACTTTGGTAACCTTACTCATAAAAATGTTATTCAATTTGAAAATGCAACAAAAAAAAATTGAGAAGGATCTCAGTGGTTTCCTTCCCCTAACAAGCCAAGCTACTTGCTGATAAACTTGTTGCAGCATGCTTTCCTATCCCACCAGAATACTTCAATGCCATAATGTCCAACAAACTTGGTGCAGATTAGGGTGAAATTGTTTCAGTTCTGTCAGCCAGTAAAAAAAAAACGACAGTACCCTTCATGGAACTGCACAGTCTGCTTTCGTCTAGGACTTCTCCAGTGAATACTCTACTTTGCGGATGCTTAAAAAATAACCCACCAAGAGAATGCTCTACAGATCTCGTGGTAGAGAACATGGTCGCCTTACACCTTGACAGGATCCCAGTTTGGTTTATGATGCCATGGGACAAACCCCTACAAATGCAAATTCCATGTTCAATCAAGACCTCCCAAATCTCAAGGAGCAACACAACCGACTCTTCAAAGGTATCAAGTCACAGTTGCCTCACAATATCACCACAGAACTTCAACATATATCCACTGCTGAAGAGTACAAGAAGCACATAGTTTGAACATTCCTCAAACTTGCTCACTCTATATAAGTGACAGATCTTATTCATTTTTACAAAACAATGCCCTTGATGTTTCTATAATTACACATTCATTTGATCCAGTTGCTCAGTTTTCTGTAGCTAATGACGGCGCTAATGAAGCTTACACTTCCTTTTTTATTGTCAAGGATCTCAAAAACAAAGTCCCTCTTCTTCAAGGAGTGCATAATGGAAGTCTCTATAGCCTAACAGGTCACTCTACTTCATCCCATACACATCACACTTATCTCTATTGCGACTACACTTGATAGGTGGCATCCACAATTTGGACATACAGAGCAAGGAGTCATTTGGCATCTTCTCAGTGAACCTTAGCTTTTAGCAATTCAGCTAAATCAAATTGTCCTCATGTATTTTGGACTGGAGTACTCATTTACATTTATCATCAACCAATCAAATTAGTGATTGACCCTTAAGTTTGATACTAAATGATGTATGGGTAAACCTTATATAAGTTAAATTCGAGGTCACAAATATGATGTTCTACATTCTTAGCTTTTAAAGCTCTTGTTGAATGCCAATTTCAAAGTTCTTCAAATCAAATTGGCGAGCCAAATTTTGGTCCATCGCATCTCGCATTGTTAAGCGTAGCATATTCTTATATACTAGTTTGCTTGCACACAACAAGGTTTTAGCTTGCTATTGCTCCATACCAATTTTGCCACTAAAGCCAATAAATAAACTACCTCCCAACCATGGGTAGCCTCCATATTACGAACTTTTTGGAGTTCATTTAGACCACTCCATCTAAGATTTAAGAGTTTATGAATGATGTTAATAAATCTAGTAAATATAACCTAAATAGACTCACCAACATTCATGCAAAATAGCTCAAAATCATACATAAGCAAGTTAATTTTGCTGTTTTTAACTTGATTGGTTCCTTCATATGTAATCTTAAAATTTGGACAAACCTAAGTGATTGTCCTAAATCTATAATTCTATTAAATTCAATAGCTGATAAACTACAATGAAGGATATGTAATGCATTAAAATTGAACTGAACTCTTTGCATTTATTGAGGTGATAACTTATTTATAGATTTATTAACAAATATATTACCAATCTTCTTAGAAAAGAATTCAAAAGGATTTTTGACGATGTATCATAAATTAAGATCTATAGGTTAAAAAAATTGTATTTGATTTTTCCAATAAAGATAAATATTACTCTTAAAACAAAAGAGGACAAAAAGATGAAACACCTTCTCTCAATGTAACATATTCATCTAAGATCATATATAACAGTTTTAATCTCTAAAAATAACCTTGTTCTAGTGCCAATTGTTTGGAATGAAGAGTTATTATGTTCACACAAAAGATGGATGAATTGTAACTTCTGAAACAAATAAAAAATTAAAAATAAGAATATAAATTCTGATAAAGTCCTAGGAAAAAACTTTGATTATAAATATTCTTAAATTATTCTTTAAAATCTCTTATTTTTTAAAACTTATTGTTTGAGGAGTCAACAAGGTAAAGTCATTAAGAAATCATGTGATTTAATCCCAAATATCGGATTTATCCCCACTTGCAACCATGAAAGACCAAGTTTACAATCTCAACAATTGTAAGTGTTGTGGCGTAGCTATCATCATGGTCAGCCCATCTGGTGTTGTCCCATTGAATACAAGAGTGTACTTGGCAATATCCCACTCTGCTCATGGATTAGACAAACATTTATTCTAGGTCTTTAACAAATCTCATCTTGTCATCAGAAAGGTAAAAAATAACAATGAAACTTAAGATGCAATCGTACATCAATATGGAGATCTAATTTGAGTAGTGCTTGATCAGTTTAATCTAGTTGAACTTTCTTGCACCCCATGGGAAGTAAACTGATAGGAGGAATACCTAAACAAAAATGCCATTGGGAACTTTACCAAAGATTTGGTTGAGTCAACCTATTCAAATCCATAGGCAATGACCATCCAATCTGCACTGTCTTGGATGGTCGATCTTTTAAACATTCTAAATAACAATTCTGTCTTCTTCCTCCAGAAAGCAAGGTTAACTTCAACAAGGGGACACACGGTACTTGTTGATCAATGAATAGCCATTCCATCGATCCCTTAGTGGCTTGATGTTCAGGTGTCTTCACCAAAGCCTACTGCAAGGATTGATTCCCCTTGTCAAGCAATTTCTTTAGTTTGGCAAGAGCATCTCCCTTCGTTTGTCAGAGTTGTCTAGGAATCAATTGCTAGATAGTCTCCATTTTGGCTTAAGCGACCCCTTCTAAAGATTGCTCCAGTGGAGATTTCTACTCTATTACTCCCCTTGCCTTGCACATTGATCAGATAACCTTACCCTAGTGAATCATTGTAAAGGCTTGGCCACAAATCTCAATCAAGAGCTCCTCGTTGAGCATAGATAGCTCTCTATCTCGCCTCTTCCAATTGAGTTGGCTTTGGGAGGGGCACCCTCTACAGGCGATAGCCCATCTGGTAGTTGCTACATCATCAATTGCTCCTTCGTCAATCAATCTCCTTGTATCCCCAACATTGTTCACAACAGCAAACGCCTCTCCAAAATATAGTTGCCTACTACTCCAACAATTGATGCCCCATTGGCATCAAAAGAGAACTTTCACTTCTTCGTCTTCTACTTCTCAATAAGCAATATGCCCATTAGGTTAAGATCAATTGTTAGAGAGCAAGAAAACATCCTTATCACTAACTCTCTCCAATTAAGGTAGTCCATCTTCCCCTTCCCCATTTGAGACAATTGCATTTTAGTGGACCTGCATTATATATTTAAGCCATTAAAATGAGTAACTTCTATTAGACCAATTATTTTTCCTCTCATTATTGATCATATGTCGTCAATGTGTCTCTATCTTCTTACTTATTTCCACCATGGCTATTGACTTGGTCCTTCTTGGGTGATATCCTTCAACTTCATTCAATTATTACCTAGTCTTCTTGCACAATATGTTTCTGTCACGCTGTCATTATCTTCTCATTTGTCTCCATAGTGGCTATTGATTTGGTCTTTTTGGATATGTCCATCAGCTTGGTCACTCTATCTCATGTTGGTTAGGACCTTCACTTTGTTAGGCTAAAACTCCTTTAACCCTAGTCTTCTCACTTAGAGTAGATTTGGTTAGTTTCTCTTTGGTTGAGATGACCAACTCTTCTTCTAGTTAAGCTGTCATCTTGTACTTCCAAACCACCCAACTTGTCTCATTGCAATGGTTTGATTTTTATACCATATCTACTTGGAATCGAAGGCATTAAATTAAATACTCACGTCATGTTGTTTGTTGTTAGCAAAATTACTTACTGTCTATCAAATTCATTGCCTACCAAGTTATCCTAGCTTAACACCGACTAATCCACTTAAGAAGCCCCCACCATCCTCTTGTCTATAAAAACTCCTCTCTAACCAATGAAAAACAAACATTGGCTTGATACACTAGCATGCTTTTTGACTCATTTCATTTTAAGAACACTCTTTCTACTAAGCTTTCTTGATTTTTAAGGTCAAGTTTGATCAACAAAGTTAGAAATTACTGGTTTTACTACCATTGTGGCCTTTGCTAAAATATTAATTGCAACAATAAGGCTCCCTTTTGCACTCATTAGAAATAGTGAAACATTTCTAAGTATATGGCCACAATTTTTGTCCTTCAAGATTTTCTAGATTACCAAAAACTATTGTGTTTTTTGTTTTCTACTCTCTCCATCGCAATTCGCATCTTTGACATGCCACATTCCAAAACACTTACATGGGACACAAAACTACTACGTGTGTTGTAGATCTTCTCCAATGTCAACAATCTTCTTTAAAATGGAACCTAAACATTAATTCCTTGTGGACCTGTCATGAATCTAATAGGTTGTAAGTTGGTTTTTAAAATAAAAGATGATTCTAATGAATTTGTTTTTAACTATTTAGAATGCATAACTAGTTACAAAATTTATCATAAAGATGGAGAATGAAACACTCAGCCTTGTAGTCAACTTCACAATCATTCCAATAGTTCTGTCTATAGTTGTCACCTGAGATGCAACCCTACTTCAACAATGCCTTTCAACATAGTGATTTGAATGTAAACATTTATGTTTCAACATCCAAGATTCCGTGACATGCAAAGGGCAAACTAAGCATGTCTGCTTTGCAAGTCATCATATGAACTTACCTCAAGCACAATGGTTCTGGTTCTGGTTCTGACTTCGTACATTCCTACTATCTAGAGGCTTCAACAATTCTACAATAGATTGCTCATTGTCGACATGTTCATGTGGTGAATCTCTAGCATGTCTTAATCTAAGTTTCACGGCATTTTACTTATTGGAAGTACACCTTCAACTGTCAAAACTCTTATCCCTTGCTTCAATAACGACTTCTACTCCAAAGATCTTGGGCAGATTCAATATTTTCATAGCACAGAAGCCCTTTAAACCTGAGCAGGCAACTTAAATGACAAGAATACATTTTGGATCTACTACAAACGTGTCTAACAGTAAACCAGTAGGAACTTCAATATCTCCACATCCAAACACTGCAAAAATGATGGAAATTGCTTTCATTTATCTTTACAGAAATACTGTTGGAACTCTGTAAAACCTCATTTTAATAAGGCCAGACAATGCTATTTTTGTAAGCAAGACTGCCAATTTTTCTAGTGCTTTCAAACAGATTTTCCATAACCTATAATCTATGGCTTTGGTTTCCTCATCACATTAACCTCAATCAACACAATACATGCCTTCTCTAATGTTGACTAGGCATGATTTCCTGATGATGGAGGTATTGTTCTTTATTTTTGCATAGAACATTTAAGGTTATGATATAGCCCATTAATGCAGATACATCTGGTGAATTACAGTGGTTATGCTCCTTATTACTGGAACTTGAAATCTCAATCTCAAGCCCACCTACTATTTTGTTTGACAATTCTGGAACAACATCACTCACTGCAAATCTTAACTTTCATGTTCGCAACAAACACATTAAGGTTAGTTATCACTTAGTTCATGAAAGTTAACAAAAATCTGCTTCATGTTGAGTTTATGCTATCCAAAGATCTACTTGGTGATGCCATGAACAAACCACTCCCAATTTCACAGTTCTTATTCATCCAAGAAAAGTTGTAAGTTCTTCAATAAGGACCTCCAACTTGAGGGGGCGTGTATAGCATACAATATAGAGCACAAATCCATTCCCCCAACTGCTTTGTCGTCTCATGCACTTTAGCATTCATGATATTCACTCTAACAATTCACACTAGACGAACTCTAGAAATCTATGGATTACAAAGCTTAAATAGCCTTTGGGAAGACATGGGAAGTTGTTAAATTCCTTCAAAGAAGAAGATAACTAGCGAATCAAATCAGAGGACCTAAACCACCCAACTGATTTTTGGGTGAACTAGATTTCGAGCCAAACTTCATCCAAATTGATCAAGCTCAATATTGACTTGAAATGTTAATGTATTGCATAACATGACAAATGTATACGAACACATTATACAGGTACATGCATCTGTGGTTTACATAATTAGTAATGAATATAAAAAGTATATTTAATAACAAAAAATAATTAAAAAATGATTTCTAGAAGGAATTTTCCCAAATCAAACTAGCTTCAAATCATTTTGCTTCAAACAAATGTGGCTCAAAATCAATTTCATTAGAGTTTTGAGCGAGCCCTTAACATTTGATCCAATTTTGATGGGAAGTTGACTTAAAATCAGATTGATAACAGACCAAACATGGCCAAACAGGGACGCACAAACTATTTACAGTTAGAATAGAGCTGTTCTAAGAAAGACTTCATGCTTAGAAGCAAAAAATGATGTACCAAATATCAACTAATAGTATGTACCTGTGAGCTCAGGAAACGAAGGGCAGCTATCTCAGCGAAAGTGATGCCTCCAACAATAACGACTAGCACTAAGGCACGCCGACCATCACCAAGCCTGCAAAATGCCCAACACTAACATTGATAAATGCACAGCTACAGTGTTTCAGGTCAAACATGTTTAGTTCATGTCATTTAAAGTAATTTACCACAGAATAATTAATGTCAACAATGATTACTGAATCCATTTTTTTCCCCAGGATGAACTATATGCCAAAAGAAAAATCACATTCTATAACCTTCTGACATTACAAGCTGCAAGTTTTGTTGTTTATTGTTTTTACTTCTGGAGGGCATGAGAGTTAACATGGTCATCTCATTGTTTTTGGTCCATGCATGAAAACTCTGTTTAACTTTTAGGCAAGTTCAGTTCCTCTATTTTATGAAGGGGAAAATGGAAGTAAACAACAATCTAGGGCTAAGGCAATACAAAGGAGAATGAAATTTCAACATGAATACTAGAAGTGCTCCCCCCACAAAACTTGAAAGAGCATAAAGTTATTCAGACAATAGAGCTTACCATATCTACTCATCGTTTTAAGAGAAGATTTAGTTTTTGATGCAAAGAACTTATACATTGTTCTTAATAATTCTACAAAGCTACAGTTCCCATCAGGTCAATCTGTCGCTTATCAGCAAGAATGTCCAGTTAAATGGTCAACTTATTAATATATCAAAAGTAAGCAAATGGATCAAACATGCTGTCTTGATTTCTTTTTATTGTAACCCATCATGAATTCATATTCAGATGCCAATGCAGAAAATAAATGCAGAACATTCATGGATCATTTAGAAAGCAAAAGATGTCCTCTAGTAGGAACATAAAAAGCATGCCATTGTTCACAGGGAGCAGTTAAGGATCATACAAAAAGTTTAGAAGGGAAACTTTAAAATATGTGCGAGTAATACACACCTGTCAAGATTAGACTGCAAACCAGGAACTCTATCAAATGAGGAATTGCTAGTTGAGCTACCCTGATAGTATTAACAATGAATATCTTATTAAAATAGTGTAGCAATGAGATTAATCTCAATTTTTTTCCAAAATCTAAAATGAAATTTACACTCATGCTTACTCTCTTAAAATCCACTTGTGGTCCCGGCAGCAGCTTTATTATTTCTTCAATAGAGCGCCTGCAAAATTGTGGCCAACAAAATGATGGATAATATTAACTAGGCTTAAGTTTGTATAAAGAGTGCAAAATGCAGCCTGATATCTGCAAGTCACAAGTTTACCTTGCAAGAAGGTTAATTTAATAGTTTCACTAATGTTTAGTTATTGCCATGTCCACAACTTGGCAAATCTCTTGCATGCGACAATTAAGCTATGGAACAATATGATGAGCTTGTTTTATGAACTTTTATGAAGCGATAAGACAATTGATTTAGAAAAACTTGGTCATTCAATAGAAAATAAAAGATTTTCTTTATATTAATGAATCAATAAAATGGAAGGAAACTTTTGGAGAGATAAAATGTGGTAAAGCACTAGACTCAAATGCAAATTCTATATGCCTGAAACCCTATGAGAGAAGGTATCTATTTGTTTAATAACTTATCAAATGTTAGTTTGAAGAGTAAAAGGTGGCAAAGTAGAAAAAAAGTGTACTTATACATAATTATAATAAGAAAGAAGATAACTAAAATTGTGCTAATCAAAAAGGAAATTAAGTCAATGAATCATAACATATTATTTACAAAAAAAGGTGTTTGTATGAGAATGTCAACATGATTGAAAGCAACAAAAAAACAAAATAATGATTTGAAGAGATTAAGTAATTTAAAGAAGTTACAAAAATTTACATGGTCTGGCTTATAGCCTACATCCAAAGGAAAGGAGAAGGGATGATCCATTAATAAGAAATTTATTGTGTGGAATAATTACAGGGATATAATTCTTATTTTTCAAGACCAATCCACAAATTTTATGGATTAAGTTCATTTCTTAGTTTGCTGTCTCTTACTATTTCGGCAATTTAACTTCATTAATTTGTTCATTTACTTTCCTTATTCTTTGCTAATTTACTTTTTCCGACTTCTATCCTAGAATAGAGTTTGCCGAAAATTCTGTGCAATTTTCGATGAGTAATATGTTTTTCTATTTAGAAAAGAGAAAAAGAAAATTAATTCTCTAAAAAATTCTTAACAATTTTTTTTTATTGTATCTGAGCCTTGCCTCTCAAACAGTTTAAATCCTATGGCTACCATTCCCAACTTTCTTCTATCAACATCGCTATTATCACGAGTATTGCCACCCTTACAAATTACAGCAATTTCAAAATCTTTGTTCCTCCCATAACCATCCACAGACTCAATGGTCAAAACTATGTTCTATGGATTCGATCAGCTTTGATGTACTTGCAAGGAAAAGGGAAAGAGGATTGTCACCAAAGCTGTAGCTATGCCATTGAAGGAGGATACCAGATTCAATGCCTAGGATGCTGAGAACATTATAGTAATAACATGGTCTATTAATTCCATGGCTGTGGAGATAGGCAAAAACTTCATGTTTTGTAACATGATGAAAGAAATTTGGCATGGAGCCAATGAAACCTTCTTTGACAAAGTACTTTAGAATGATGAAGAATAGAAAGCAACCTCAGTTATCTATGCCAAGGAGACCTTAATGTTACCCAATACTAAACATTCACACAACAATGGCAACAACTTGATTGGTTTGAGGTTCATGATCTGGAAAGCTTAAATGACAGAGGGCAAAACCTCTGCCATCACAAGCATTCTCAAATGTTCTCGAGAAAAAAGCAAGAGAAACTTGATGCTAGGAAGCCAAACAAGTGAATCCTCTCATTGAAATACAAGAAATTATCTAAATCCAATTATCAACAAAAGAAAGGGAGACCATGAAGTGAACACTATCGAAAATGGCACAAGAGAGACAATTGATATCAATTGCACAGGAAGCCACAAGAATGCAAACCCCGTGATTAGAGAAATCACTAAAGTAATAAAAATATTGTAACAATAGTAGTCAAGGAGCCCTCTATTGAGCCCAACGTCTTCAGTAAGGAACAAATGGATTAACTCCAAACCCTACTGCTCAAATCATCCAAATCTCAAACCTAGAATCTAATAACTTCATACTGCATTGGCAATTCATAAACTCAAGTTAGAATAATAGAGTATTAGCTCAAATACATCTCACCATGTGACTTTGCTATGGACTTTATTCCATGCAACCACAATTATTTTGTAAAGAATTTCAATAGCTTTCTTTTTAAAGTGATACAATTTGATTCAATTCCTCTTTTGAAAAATATTAACTAAAAATAATACTCTGACTTCCAAATTTAGATCTTTTATCTATTAACCAACGATATAAATTGAACCACTAAATTCACCACCTGTATTATTTAGGGCTCAGATTTGAGAAAGACGAATAAAAATATAAGGTGTTTGTAGGTGTCTACCTCTTGAAGAGTAAGTTGTATAAAAAGTTGTTCCAACTACCCACCAAATGGGCACTTGAGAATCTAGTGTCATTTTTAGTTTCAATTAAAAATAACGATAAGGCAATTATATTATAAATTATCAACTAGGTCATTCAAACTATTTATATCTTTTGCAATTATTTTCTTCATTTATTAAAAACAAAAATCCAAAGTTTTTTCATTGTGATATTTGCCAATCTTAAGCGCATGTCCAAAGTTCATATTAAAGTGTCCCATTCAAATTATCTCATCCTTTTCTGTAATTCATAGCTATGCGCTGTGTCTATCAAAATTCAAAAATATCATTAATTTAAGGAAATTGTTTTTTATAAATGATCATAGTCAAATAACAAAGATATTATCATCAAAGAAACTTCCTAAGTGAAGCAAATATTTCAAATTTTCAATAATATGACCAAAACCTAATTTAATAGCAAAATTCAAATACTTTAAAATAAAAAATACCAAAGAATATTTTGCTTCTCAAATATCTTCTTGATCAGAGAATTATTCATAAAAGTATATGTTCAAAACCATAAAATGAAAAAGAAACTTAATGAGAAAAGGCAAACATTTGTTAAAAATAGCTAGATCTCTCTTATTCACTTTTAGAGTTCCAAAACTTCTTTTGGACAAAAGATGAAGATGTCCTTTCTTCTACTTATCAAAATAATGCCATATAAAGTCTTAGATTTCAAAACTCCATATTAAGTCCTCGAGTCCTTTCCAAACTCCACTCTAGTTTCCATTATTCCTATGTAAGTGTTTGATTGTTTAATGTTTATCCATATAAATCATTCTCACTTAAATAAATTGGATCACAAAAAAAAATGCATTTTCCTAGGATTCACTCTTACACAAAAAAGGTATAATTTTATTTCCCTCGAAAACATAAGATCTTTATCACCATGAACCTTACCTTCATAAAAAATTGACCTTATCACCCAAAATGTAATATCCAAAGGGAGAGTAAGCCTATAAGAGAAATAATTTCGAAATAAAATTAATTCTACCACAATTGAAGTCAATTTTCATATTTTATCAAATCATTTGAAGTTTCTTTCCATAACTATTCAAAACTTAATTTCCACTCCAAATGCCTCTGAGCCCACTAGGTCATGATGACATTCAACCTAATAATCCAAAAATTACATGAACTACAAATGTTGTACATTCAAATTCTTCAATCCTTCAAGATAAGTAAAAAACATGTATACATACTTTATAAGACCAAAGCTAAAAGTCAAACACAAAAGTTCATGAAATTATAAGTAATAATGATATGGTTGGGATGTTAGTTGGTGAATTGCTCTCTGAAAAGGTGTTCAATCGTAAACCCATCATTGCATCTTGTGTTTTGTTTCCTTGGAAGGGATGTATCCAACTTTCAAGGTTTTCACAATTAAACATGTATCAACAGAGATTCGTAATAATGGTAATGACGTTATTAAAACATTCAAAGAAGAAATCAACATTTGAAGACTAAGTTAAAACAATTCAGAAAAATAGAACTTGGGAATTGATTTTACCAAAAAAAAAGATAACAATGGACTGCAAGTGGATTTTTACCATCAAGCAAAAATCGACAATAGCATAGAAATGTATAATGCTGGATTGATTGCTCGAAGGTTCACCCAATAATATGGGATCAATTATCAAGAGACTTTTGTTGAACTTGATGGCACTAATACAACTTTGACTTCGTTAAATCACAAAAATTATCAATCTCTACACTGAATTGTGATACTAATTGTTAAGTATGAGGTTATAGACAAACTCTTAAAGATGGTCATAGAGATGCATCTCTCATGCTTGGTCATCTACAACTAAACTGTTCACCACTCAAACACAGTGAAAATGTAAAACATAATAGAAGCAAAAGGGCAACACAAACACACAAAGAAAACAAAAAAAAAAGGATGAAAGTAGGGGATACTAAATTTACATGAAAAATCTAAACTTAGGAAAAAACATGACTACAATTGAAACCACTAAAACTTGAAATAAGATTACTATGTGCTTTCTAACCTTTCACTTGCATTCAACACACTCACAAAAACTTCAAAAATGAGAAAGAAAGAATGGTAAAACATATCTCAAAACACATACACTTAGAGCTTACCTATTAAGAGATCATCCCCTCAATAATTATTCTCCATTTCACAAGTCCAAGTTCAAGCATATCTTTCTTAAAAGCCGCATTTCACCACTTTGCACCATAACCATCCATCAACCTATGCTACAGAAGTTGCCTTAGTGTTGACAACTAGAACTCTTGTGTCATAGATATACATGCTTGTGAAATTTCTTCTAGAAACCATTACCTGTTGTCCATCTATAATATGGGCTGCCCCATTGCCTCTCTAACTTTCTGTATATAGTGACGAAAGTTATCATATGAACAATGCATCATACATTTTGTATGAATTATCTTATTCATATCAAGTTTCATACCTTAGCAAAACCATTAAATCATATATTAAACTTTATCAGGAAACCATTGAATAACACTTTATGAACACTTCATAAGAACAAATGCTTCACATATCTCATAAAATAGAACTACTAAAGACAATTTGATAAATCTTATGCTTTTAAATAGTAAATAGTTAGTTTCTTTACATATATTTCTTTATAAAAAAAAATCTTTGGTTTGAAAAGAAATTTAGGTTGAAATGATAATTTTTAAAAAGAAAGTTTATTTTCCTGATGAATTCAACTAGCAGTGTACATTAGCCAATTAAATAAAAAAATTGATCTTTTAGATGTATTATTTTTTTTTATTTTTGATTTGTTTGGTGTACATTGTGGTTTTTTTATTCTATTTTAATACAAAATCTGATTTATGGATTATGGATTTGATCCATTTGCCAAATCCATATAATAAGTTCAGTTTTTAGTTCGGATGCTAGTTTTGTTTAGCTTGAAAACCTAATACATCTAGTTTATAACCAAACGAACCAAATACACACCCCTTGATCCATCAATCAAATTAGCACTCCGACTAATCCAATCAAGAACAATTCATTGTTGGTTTATATATATTTCATTTTGTTCACACTTTAAAGCATGGTTCATTACTCTGTTTCTCAGCCATAGATAGCAATATCAAGAGAACTTATCAGTTCATCCTCTTTGTGTGCTCATGCAACCTTTTGATGCAATCTTATGCTATCCATGCTTATTCCAGAAGAATATAATGATGTTTTTCTAAACTTAAATGTATTAAACAGATTGGATTGATGATTTCATTATTAGCCATACAAATTTGATTTATTTTTTGTATTAGAATTTAAATAATCTTCTATTAGTGCAGACTAAAAAATTCCAGTGCAAGGGCAATTTTATATGTGCAATAGTCATAGTATTAGTGTATTTTTTTATTATCAACAAAGCAATCTCACGTGAGATGCATAGACAATGATGCTACAATGATCACAAATGATAGCAGCTTGAATTACACTTTCTTCAGCTTCAACAGAGTACTTGCATTTCCTTAGGGGAGAGAGAAGTGTAAAAAATAAATGGCATGCAGATTTATCTGCATCCATATCTTCACACATACTGAGAATAAATTTAAAAAGATTTTAACAAACCAAAGGATGAGCTTTCTCAGATCAGATTTCAAGTAACTGAAGTTGATAGGTTAATCTATTGCATGCAACGTAATAGCCTTCCCAAAGGAAATTGTTTCCTAAAACTGATAAAATTAATTCAAAATTAGAGTAATTGATGTAAAACTTCAAAGAACCAGCACAAATATGCAGCTTGTAACAGAATTTTTTTTCACCTGCTTTATATGTTGCGCTAAACTAATAAATTATGGAGAATGCTAAACTTATAGAAACGCTTGCTTTAGTAAATGGAAACAAAATCCTATATGTAATTCCAAGAACACTGGGGGGGTGTTCTTCACAACTTATTTGAAACTCTAGCATGATTTATAGAAACTTACCATCCGGATCTTATTGCATGTTGGACAAGGCGGATGCTGAGAGGAGCATATCCGGAAAAGATGTAGGATATATCATCTGCCCTGCAACCAAGAAGAATATTTTAGAAAAGTTAAATGCAATGCAAAAATGAAAGAAACAGTTCCAACACTGAAGACTCAAAATCAAAATATAACATCATAAAAAATTGCACGCAACCCTGGAATATGGCTACAAGAACTTAAATACTATTCAAAGGAAAAAAGCATGCCAAAAATATGTCAGCAACTTTAAAATACTAATTAAGATCCAAGTACTTGGAAGCTTCAGACTCTGACGCTATCAACTGAAGAGCTTTTGAAATCATTTGCCAATTGCTTTTTGATTCCTATGAAGCAACATTGATTATGGATTAAGTCAAAACAAAGATTATTGCTACAAATTCACGTAAGAACAGAATACGTTAGTTCATAAGAAACAGAATAAACAACAACAACAAATCTGTTAAATGGCAATCAGATTATATTACCTGTCTCTTAAATAGACCAGCTTTTTCAAGAATATACAATGTGGGCATGTGTTCGAAACCATAGCCATGCAGAATCTCTCTCCTAAATCAAAATCCATATGAAAAACAAAGAATGGAGACAAAGATTGAAAACCAGAACAACAAAAAAAAATACTATTCAGATTAGCAATCATCTGGAAAAATTTTTGCCAAAGCAGATCCGATCCAAAGGTTACAAGGTCGCAATAACTTTTTTTGACCTAAACACCATGGGAATGTGCTCAAATCCATAGCTATGAAGTATCTGCCTCCTAAATGAAAATGCATATGAAGTATGAAGGAAAAACTTACATATTGGAATTAACAGGATCAACAGATGCTGTTCAGATTAATAATCATATAGAACAGGCATTGCCAAAATAAGCCCCATTCAAAGATTAAAAGACCATGATAAAAGGGTTGGACGATGATCTAATCTGTACAACAATATCATTTTTTTCATTCAGAAGAAATCAAGATTCATAATAAATTCTTTGCTATTCACTAGTAAGGTGACTAGCCAAGAAAGAAAATGCATTTCATGAATCTTTTTTCAACCTAATTTGCCAAATTTGTTGACGTAGGAAACATGACGTCTATAGCCATCACATAACATCAAATATAACAACAGACATTCAATCATTATCTAACTTGTACAGGTTGATTGCTAGAGAAGAATCCCAGCATGTAAGTCTATGCTAAGAAACAGAATTATCATCGTGAGGAACAAAGGTGCTTAAAATCCAAGGGCATGCAGAGCTAGGCTGATGCAGGACGAGAACATGAAAAAAGCTATGCAACAAAGGTATGAATTTGAACAACAAGAATTCCCCACCATCTGAATTCACAGGCAACACACAAAGAAACTAACAAGAAAAAGGAAAATGAAAAGAAAACCCAAATATTTAAGGATAGGGAAAAGCAAAAGAGGATGACAAGGTTAGCAAAACAACACCACCCTCCACACAAGTCATAAAGCTTGGCCAACATTTAATAGTAATTCCCAAGAAACACTCAAATCATTCACAATCATCAATAATCTCTCATTTATAATTACATAAAGAAATGTTTAACGGTATAAACATAGATAGGCAAAACCAAGAATCAAAAATTTGGAACCAGATAATATATCTGCTAATATTTCCTTCTTCCTGGTAAGCAAAACAAAAGGAACTAAACTCCCAAAATTGTTAGTCCATTACAATCAAATTTTTCAGAGCTATGACCATTAAAGGTAATTTGCATATCTAGTTCAACTGAAACATCCTTAGATTTTTAAAGTTTATTATAACATCATTCAAAGCAATGCAAACTCTGTTTTAAAGCATTCTATTCACTAAACTAAGCTGTAGAGAATAAGCAGAAAATGTCACAGGTACAAAGGGATATGCTGGGGCTTTCTATCTTTCTTGTCAAGAAACAACAATTAAGTACCAGTTAAACAAAGCAGAATACTAAGCAAAATTGCACCTTGCTACAAATCTAAGTCTGAATTCATCTGTTTTGAAATATCTCGAATTTTCTTATGGTACACTCTAGCTCAGTCTTGGAAAAACCAATCAGTATGCTCTGCAATGTCGCGAAGCATCTAAAGTTGTGCATGACCATAAGGTTTATAGCAAGGAAATATTTCCTTAATTCTGGTACAAACCGCATCCACAAAATGTCATGAAAACACATAGAACCAGCAAAATTTAGTTTCAGGTTAAACTAATCTTTACAAGTAAAATCAAAAGAGTGAACAGATGAAACATGAATATATATCCCATAATAGTCATCAACAAGGAAGTTTTTTCCTTATCAATGATATTGAAAGCCAGAAACAAAAAGGTGAGGTTCTTTTATGTAAAAAATGGTGGCAATAGGCGCTGCAGTATTACCTCAAATAGTCAAAGGTTTTCTTGGGTAAACCAGAGTTAGTGACAGAAAGCAGCACCAAAAGACGGAATACATTTATAATGGGTTCTTGCTTGTGAATCATTTCCTCAATATACTCAAAACAACTGCAAGTGTAATCAAGCATAGGAATAATATTAATATTGTTGAAAGATAATATGCAAAAAATCTTTCATTGGAAATTCAATACTTAAATGGGAAAACAGAAAAAAAATAATTATAAAGAAACAGCCAAAACAACATGTATTAAATCTAACTAAGTGGCCAAAAGAACAAGAACCTCTTGACACCATTGCACTCTGTCCATTACCATTCTTAAGATGTTAGCATGAGAATCTCTTTATAATATCTTATTATTTCATTTCAGTTTATCTTTATTCATAAGAGACTTTCAATAACTCCACTTTTATTGTCTCTACATTCCACAATCTCTGCTTAAAATATTCAAACCAATAAAATAAACAGTACTTGAGCTATGGACCAGGAGTGCACCAACCTTCTTTGTGCACTAATTTCTAATCATTCCTAATCTGAGTCACACCAATTCTATTTATAACTTTGCCTTTTCAAGGCCAGCATTCAATAGTTGATCTCACACAACCTTAAATAATTTTCCCTTATTGTTGATTGAGATGTTTCAATCCCAAAACGAACGGGGAGCTCTCCTCCATCTAATCTACTTGGATCTTATTGGCAACATCGTCATCAAATTCCCCAAATCAAAGACAATGAAATACTGATTAAAGCCATCAAATCATATCTTTTCACTTTAATCTTGGCGTTTTACACCATTGTATATCCCATAAATCTACATGATGATATACAAAATGAAACAATGGGATGAAAACTAATCTCATAAATAACAATTCATAAAAAACCTGATTAATGGCTGTAGAATGTTGAAATAATTACAATAAAAAATGAAAAATCCTGGAAGAAACAAAGAGATCGATTAAGTACTAGACACCCAGGTATAAAATAAGTAGAGATTTAGAATAAAAAAAACTAATGAAATGAAGCATTCCCTATGGCATCTAACAAAAATCTATGCTTCATATAGGTGTTCGGCATCAAAAAGGCCTAACTTATCCACGAGCACCTCTTTTGTTTTTCAATCAGTACTTGTTAATGTGCAATGGCCTCTATAAATTGGTGAATACAATAAAGGAACCTTACAGCATGATACAGGAAACGAGCTTTGCTTCCCTTTGGCAAAAGAGAAACATTGCATTTAATCTATAAGGGAAATCTAAATTGGGAAAGCATACTTACATATCAAAATTCTGTGACTCCAGAATTGTTTGTTCTATGTCAAGACGAGAATGGAATGATGGCTTGCATGTAAAAGTCTGAAGATGTTGTGCAAGGCTTACATGCCTCTGTATAAAGAGTTAATCACCATGAAATTGACCCTCCTGTTCATTAAAATGAAATTAGGAATATATATAACTAACTTACCGCAATTTCTGGTAGAGAGTTCAATTTCTTTACAAAATCCTTCAACTCTGAGACAGACTGTGACTGCCAGAAGACAGCATAACATAGTCATTGGAATGGAGACTAAGATGATTCAGAAAGCGATAAATATTTCATAAATTAACAGCTTTAACAAGAATTTAACAAGTAACACAAAAACACATCTACTGATAATTAACATAAGTATGATTCACCACATGACTGCAAAAAGTTATCAACTTCTAAGTTGCCAGCATTAGCACCACGTTAGCAATGTATATTCCTTTAGACTGGACATAGACTCTGTCATCAAAATAAACTCAGAAGTTTTCTTGACTCAAGTTTGCATAATTTCTTTTATGTAACCTTTGGCCCAACAATTCTACATTGCTCTTAGAATAATTCAGTATGCTTTCCTTGTTGAATCATATTTCTCTCTTTCATGTGCTGATCAAAGTCCATAGTTGTTACAGAACTAGGCTCAAATCCTTAAACTATATGCCATGAACTACAAGTTAACCTACGGTTAAAATGCATGAACCAAGCAATCAAGATCTGATCTACAAAACCATAAGCAAAAATGGTTATAAACCATTTTCAGTGTTACTAATAAAAAAATACTACCAAACTAACCTGATTCATTCACACAAACCATCATTAGGGAATGCAGCTCAAACCACAGCGAGCAACAGCTGCCTTCCCTTAGTATCGGAAATGGGAATGTCTAATCACTTTCTCAGTCCTCCCTCGATCTTTAAACCTTAACACTATCACCACAATCGAATCACTCCAAGGCCTTTTCCATCCTTCATTGAGACCTTTAACCATCTACGTACGTTCTATCTAGCATAGAGGCAGAGATCAAAACAGTTAGAACCTTCCTTTTCCCTTTCCCCCTTCCTGCTCTTATAAAACGTTCTATCTAGCATAGAGAACTTGGATGTCAAAGCCTTTTCTGCTTCCCAACTTTTAAATAAAGTACCATTTCCCATTTGCCTTCTTGACCCCTTTCCCATATTATTTGCATTGCTAACCTTGTATTTTAAGCCGATTACATCTAGTGAAGCTAGGCTAGTTGACCATTGAAATCACTATTATAATAAGTAAGCCATCAGCACACCCATGTAAAATTAGCCTCGATCCATCTTAAGCCCCTCTCTTGAAGCCCCAACATCCTTAGGCATAGCTCAGCATCATAAAACTCAGGCTTGCCTTCAGTGGTGCTAGCTTCAATGACTACATCTAAAGCTATAAGCACCTAAAGTCTTCTACACTTCAGCATCCTAAGCCACCAACCTGCCTTGAGTAGTGTGCCTCAATGACCCAATCATCTCTAGCCACAACAACCAAAGGCATCAAAGCCTTGGCAAAACTAAATGTTAGCCTAAATGATCTAAGCATTAAAAAACCTAAGCACCTAAGACTTAATATACAAAAGCATTGTAAACCTTAGACCTACCTTAAGCATTGTAAGCCTTGAGCCTTCCTTGAGCATTGTAAGCCATTGGCATGCTAGAGCAGTTTTAGCCTTAGTCACCCAAGTATCAAAAGTCTGACAACCCCAAACAATTAAGCCATGGTATACTTGAGCATCGTAAGCTTCATGCATGCCTCAAGCAGCGTTAGCCTCTGTCATCCAAGCATTTGAATGCCTGACAACCCTAAAAACAAAAGCCATGATATATAAGAGTGCTATCAACCTTGAGCCGTCTTAAGCAAGGTTAGCCTCAATGTGTCTTGAGCACTTAAAACTCAAATAACTGAATGAACCTAAGCCATGGTACATGAGTGTCATAAGCCTCAAGCCCACATCAAACAATGGTAGCCTCAATGACCTTAACAATTATAGCTTCAAATCGATCTCATCAATGCAACTTATTCCAATACCTTCACAATCAACTCATCCATCTCTTCGTGAACTTCATCACTGCAAAGTCATGAATCGTATCCTCGGATGAAAGAGGTGTCATGGGAACTCCAACCTTCTCTTTTAGCTTGGGGACATCCCATATTGAAGGGGGCTCACGGGATTGCTCCTTTATCTCCTCCAACTCAACAACAACAATAATTGCCACAACAATTGTCCCAATCTTGGAAATGTTCTTATGAGCAATTAGGTGTTGGGTCAAAATCTGTTGAAATCTGCATGCAGCAAAATCAATGCTTATAGCTACATGCAAATTAATCATGGGACCACTCAACTACAAGTTATCCTTCAAACATATTCATTTGTCCCTCTATACCAAGAATGAAAGCGACACGTTGATTCCCACTTCGCACTTGAAAGGAAACTGGCCAAAGAAAATGAAGGACTCCTTCACGACATAAAATATTAAAACCACTCCAAAATGAATTCATACCTACATTACAAGCAAAAGGCGAAACAAAAGACAATAACCACGAAGTTTGACTTCTATTGTATCGAGAGACGTTAGCAAAAAGCTATCAAAGATGATGCTTAGCTTATTGTTTAACACTTAAAACCATCACCACCCTTTCCCAAGGGTTGTAACCTATGGCCCCTCAAAGAATGTGCTTGTGATGGAGGCACACAACTTAGCAACCTTCTTGAAGCTATCTCTGAGACCATTTTAGGTATACTAAATAGTTTATGACAAAGAAGGAATGTAAATTAAGACTCTAAATAAGAAAGAAGAGAGATTGTCACACTTAGGAGAGTGGTAAAAAAAACAACAATCATTTTCTAGCACCTCCTCTTATAGGCAATCATCGCACTAAAGAGTCATTTTGCAACCACCAAGAGAAAGATAAAGGTTTGTGGCATAATCTAAAACATTTGAAATCCATGGCCATGATAATACCCTACATGCTGCAATCCCAAAGTGTTACAATCTTCTCAATGAATGCCACTACCACAGATAAGATTATTACCACTAAAATCCATCTTTGCGATACTAACCTCAAGGCAAACCGATATGCTCATGCTTATCTTTTGAAGTTCAAATTTTCTTTTGACCTCACCCTTGCCGACTCCCAAGGTTGCAAGGAGGTATTTTTGTTCCTTTTTACAAATACATTTTCAATAAAACTTTTGGAAGATCACGAGCTCCCATGAACATTAAAAAATTCTCAAGTACAAAAAGTACAACAAAACACGACTTTATTCAAAGAAACAATACCTAACACAAAGATGAAGAAATTCATCGTAGTTAAACGAAAAAGTACAAATAAATTTTCTTGCAGCATATCAAGGTGGTGCAAGGTAGTCATCCCTTCTCCAATCGCTCCTATTTTTAATCGTAAGAATGCCTTCTCCAAATACCCCCAAACAATAACATGTCATGCCATGCTTCGTCAAGTCAACATCAAAGAGATCAATTAGAAATCCTTCACTACCATACGATAAGTCACTAGGTCCCAAAACCACGAGTGATGAATCATCTTCATCACCTCAATCAACATTGACTAATCTCCTCCTATCACATCTTGTCTCAACCTCTTCACAACATCCATGATGCTCTTCACAATGAATTCTTTGATTTCCACTTTTAAGTAGCAATCCTATGTGTCATGAAGCATCTATGTCAAGGCCAAGTTTGAGAAAAAAAGTTTTTCTTTGCAAGCACAAGGCTTCTCATCTTATAGTTCTCGCAAACCTTGGCAAGTGTGTCAAATTAACTGATTTTCCGATACACCTCTAACAACTCACGGCAATAGATGAGGTGGTACCTTGAATATAATGGAAACCCTTTAGCAACTCAATTAGCTCCCTCTTCATTTGTACTAGATATACATCAACTTTTATGAAGGCCTTAAGCCAATCATACACCTTGTCAACTAGCTAGCCTACTTGGCCATGAGCACCTTTTCAAAGATAATAATATCTTGATCCAACTACGACTAGTCCCAAAATTTTCCCGTGGGATAGTGATCTCAATTCCTAAGGTCGAATCTCCTGTTAATGTGTTTCCTCCATAAATTCAAGTTCAACATCAGGAACAATTTCTACAAACAAGCTCCATACCCTTGTGGCAAGAAGTGCTTCCTTTGTCCTCTTCCTTATTGCCATGCTATCAGCTTCAAAGATAAGCTCAACATTTGTGTGAATCACATGTTCTATCCTCACCACCGTGATGGAAGTACAAAGAGTTACTATGATTGAAGGAGAGTGCCCAATAAGTTACATTACCAAAATACCCTCTTTTGAAACCTCTTTCCAAACACTGTTCAAGACATGATTATTTGTCTCATGTAAACTTTTCCACTTGTCCATTAGCAAGAAGTACGAAAGGAAAGGTTGATAAGAGAAAGAAACAAGAAAACGCTGAGCAAGATGCACAAAACTAGAAGAGAAGGTCAAGTGATCAATGTCTAGCTTCATCGCCAACCTCTACCATGTGCAATTAGTGACAAACATCAAATTTAAAACATGCAAACCAAATTCTTCATCAAAAAATAATAGATCAAGGTGGATTAACAGTATGGACTTGACATCCCTACATAAATGATAAATCAAGTCGTCAAAAGAAGAATTAAGATGCAATTTTCAATTCATATCCTACCAAGTCAATCACGACACAAAGAGAAAGTTAGTCGTCAAGGCTAATTAGGTCAACTATCAATCAATGTTACCCAGTATTCAAACAAGTTCAACAGTAACCATCATTGTCCACATGACAAAAATGCAAAGGAATTCATCCATAAAAACAAATAATAGCATCAACCAACACATGCACAAATCAGTTCCATTAGAAAGACTTGAACATATCCACATCAGTAATCTAAGACCAACCCAAGGATGGAAGATCACTCATATATGTCAAGAAGTTATATTGTCGGTAAAAGCGCCCCCACTTAAAGACGATTGTGGTTATTCCTTACAAGATATTAATGACATCTTAAGCATAGCACATCCTACAAGAGATGAAATCATTCTTGCCATTCAACAGAGTATCAAATAGAACCCATGTTGATGATCAAGCCATCAAAAGCAATCAAATAAAACTAGGAGCACTCAGTTTGCCAATTCACAATCCAACCTACATAGCTCCAATGTAACTCTCTAAATTATTACTCCTAGCACCAATTCCCTTTAGTCTTCTTCATAAGGCTAGGATCTCTTACAAATGCTTGTGCTGCCTCTCTAAAAGGACTTTTTGTAACCCAAGTGCTTCGCAGATGCTCCCTTTGTCTCGTTATCATAGTTTTCCCCTACTCCAAGGGTTTTTATGTAAAAAAAACTTATGTGAACTTTCCCAACAGAGATGAAATCATTCCATCCATATAGTAGAGTACCAAAAAGACCCCATCTCAATGATTAGGGGCAAGCCAGAAGCATTCAAATCAAACTAGGATCATTGAGTCTATCAATTCCCAACGCAACCCATGCAACTCCAATGCAACACTCTAAACTAGTATTCCTAATACCACAAACTCCCTTTAGTCCTCTTAACACCACAAACTCCCTTTAGTCCTCATCATAAGGCCTAGATCTCCTAAAAAGGCTTAGGTTGCCTCTTTAAGAGATCTTTTTATAACCTAAGGGCTTGGTAGATGCACCCCATAACTCATGGTCATGGTTTTCCCATATTCCAAGGACTTCTATGTAAAAAACTTATGAGAACCTTCCATCACTCTTTTTTTACATCCATAGTTCATCAACTGGAGTGAGAGAAAATCAATGCCAACCCCAAGAAATACAGAAAAAAGATACATTAACACTGACCTTTAACTCTCAAATGCATAAAATACTTTAGCCTTGTCCACGTACCATGTCTTGCCTACTAGCTAAATTGAGCAACGAAAAAAGTGTGCATAGCAAAAATATATAGCATTCAACCATAATTCTCTGCTAAATATACTCAAATTATTAAGCCTTGGTACCAGGTTATTGGAAAATTTGTTTTTAGATTGCAATATATTTAGGCTATGGTAAACACTGCCCCTGGTAAGCTCCACACTTTACATTGCTTCTGGTTGCACAACCTAATTATTTCCTCAACATTCATCCAAAAATTACACAAGTAACATTGCAGCCACACTAAGATGACCAAAACAGTTCATTTTTAGGTAAATCGAAGGTGCCATGGATAACAAAAGGCGGATTACATTTATATAAGAATTTATAATGTTGTCATATTGCTAGTGATATCACTCCCACAAAATAGAATGTCATATTCAACAAGCTCACTCAAAAGGTTTCTACGCTAAGAGCATAATCAAGGACTCATAATAAAAGCAAGTTTCAATTTTAAAAAAAGCATTTTTGTTACTTAAGTTAATCTAATAACATCAATCAAGGCTAGACTCACAAGACATTATAAAATCCTCCTCAATTGCAGACAACAACACAAGTAATGATGTTTAAAAGACATGCTTAACATATGACATTGATAACATTGTGACGTTCAGAAGATATTCTCTCTAGGATATGTGATACAGTATGCGCTGCATCAGTGGTGATAAGTACTGAAAGTTTAGAATCTCCTTACAGTAGATTTCACGTCAGCATAATCTTTCTGCATTGAAGTCGCCTTTTCACGGAGAACCTGCAGTTAAATAATCACTGCTAAAAAGTTAAAAAGACAACTAGATATTTTGCATGGAAAAATAATAGATAAATCAAAAGAGAATTTCCATTGAAAAGGTAAAATTATTGCAATAAGTGATCCTTAAAATATACACAACCTGCACAACTTCCTCAAAGTGGAGATCTCGTATCTCCTTGTACAGTTTATCGCTGAAACAAGAGGTGAAAGAAAGGCATGTCACACTATTTTCCATTACTACAATAGAAAAAAAAAGTTGTCTTAATAATAAAACGTCATAAAAGCTTAAAGATTGAATCTTTGTTGGAATTAATAATTGCTCCAATTACAAATTTTATAAACAAGAAATTTTCTTAATTGGAAAAAGCTTGTGTTAACAATTAAAACAGCTACATTTACAGATGAGTAAGCCAACTTACAAAGCACTGATCATCTGACAGATTCTACACCAAATAAAATATTAATTTGAATGGAAAGTATTCACAGAAATGATAAACCAGCATAAATGATACCCAAAAATGCTAAACTACGTAAAATGCATTGAAAAGAAAAATGCATTAAAAATAATTGAAGCAATACCTTGAATTTAGTGGGACCTTAATCTTTTTTGTGTCTTGTTGAGCTCCAATTATGGAAGCATCCACCTCTACTGCACCATTGTTTACTTGTAAAATCTGCACTGAAAATTTCAGAAATTTTCAGAATAATATGCATATAGTTAGAAGTTTTCATTTGAAAAAAAAAAAAAAGAACTTCCACGGCACCATAGATATTATAAGGTTAGAAGTACCAAAATGTCAAGAATTTATTTTTAGAGCTATGACTGGACTTGTAATTTTAGCTAAATGTTGTAAAATAAGCTCAGATTGGCTGAGTTACACAACATGACTCAGATAAGATGCAACCCTTTGCAAGGAATATAGACTAATATTACACAATGAATGCAGTAAATGTTGAACCTGTTAAAGCAGTTTGAAGCTGCTTTCAATATTGGAACTGTTCAATAATGATATAAACAATAGAACCATTCATAATGTCCTAAGTTTATTAAAATAGAATTAGTTCGTATATCCTCCATTTGCATCATTTTTTCTTCCCTCTCACTTTGTTCAATAGCTATGTACAAGAAGTTCTAGAATTGCAGCTCGTGTTTCCATTTAGAATCTCATTTTCCACTGTGGATTGAGTTATGTACAATTTGCCCCACCATACAGATTTCATAATGGTCAGTACAGATGCAAAATTAAATATTATGAAAAGAGATATTTGGATGGTTCAAACACCTCTATGAACTAACAACACAATCAATTTCAGAAATTAAAAAGCATTTGCAATGTAAACCTCATCCAATAGTCCTTCATATGTCAATTGAAAGCACATTGGTGTAACCATGTCCACCTGTGCAAAAAAAAAAAAAAATATAAGCCAATAACACATGCAAGTTATATTCTTAAAATCATAAAAGCATTTAATTGAAAACCTTGAATGAAAATCCCTTTATTTACCATAGATACAAAAAATTAAATAAATAACAAACCTAAACCACTATGTAAACTGTCCTCAATAAAGCTGCACATATGCAAGATAATAGTTCCCTACAATGTCTTGTTTATGTTTCCCTTATGTACTTATAAGATTAAAGATGCAGTACGGTTTGTATAATAAAGCATTCTAATTTTAACCAAATTTTTAAAATAGCCCCCACACCAAACCATGGTGAACGAGGCCAAAACGAGCTCAACCTCCACCTAAAGACAAGAATGATACACTTACAGACAAGAATGATGGTTGACTGGAAGCGTGACAGAAGAGAACAATGACAACTGAGGCCTACAAAGATGATCTCAAGCAACACTGCATTGTTTTTGCAATGACAAAAGAGGAATGCTTTATGAAAATGGAAAAAGAAGCCCATGACTGTCACAGCTCTGCCAGGAGTACAAAAACAAGTGGAAGAAGACAGGCATTGCTACACCTAGGCATGGCACCAAAAAACACACCTAAATTGACACAACCAAAGCATTGATTGGAGTTGTATTAGAGTTCTGCCCCCAGGTAATAAAATTGTTCCGGGTGTTTCTTATTTATATCACAATCAACATAAGCATCACCTTTTAGGATAGTCAAAAAAATTTTAAACAGTTCTTTCTTAATGTTTTTCCTTAATAAAGTCTTAGCGTGGTGAGAAATGTTTTGTCCCAATTTTTCCATAATGAATATCCTTTTCTCTCAAAATATCCAGAACATTTATCTTAGACTAAAAAATTCTTTTGAAATGCTCCCAAACCCTATTTGAAACCACTATAAAACAAGTAAATTGATGCTAAATCTATGAAATCGACCGAAACAATAGTAAAATTATTGTCGGCAATTTGGAGGTTACAGGCTAAACCATGAAAATAGCTTGCTATAAAATTGTAAGGAAAGAATGCAAAAATTAAACCTTTTGGGTTCTACACCCTGAGTCATGAAAATATCTTGTTACAAAATTTTATGGTAGGTTTGCACACATTAAATCCTTTGGTTTTGACTCTTCCCCAAGAGTCAAGCACGTACAAGCTTTGCAGCACTTGGTTGTCCTTTAATTGTTAAATCTACAGACAAGGGTGTCGCCCCAAATATTAATCGTCATATCATAAAACAAAGCTGGTCATTAGATAAACTAGATTCAACATAAATCATGCACCTAAGGCTTTCATATAACATGATAAATTGGATTCCATCATAAATGGATACAATGCACAAAAGTAACTAGTTAGATCAACACACATTTCGTTTTCAACATTCACATTAGACAATTTGATAAACCAAGCAAAATCTTTCTCCCATATAAGCTTCTGAGCACACAAAAGAATGGGATCAACCTCATTGCTTTTCCACTTAACAGTTTCTTCATATGCTATCTCACTTTATTTTATAACCCCACATTCAGAAGCATAATGAAAAACTATTCATTATAAATTTACAGCATCTATAGTGATTAATAGTTTTTTACTATATTAGTAATACAAGATTTTTTTTATTGAATACATAGAAAGAGCTTACAAAAATGAGCAAGATATGGTACCTTGGTGTATGTTTTCATGCATGTAGCATACCATAAATAGATGCAACACTCATGAACTAAATAAATACAAAAAATAACATGCTGGGAAATTCATAGAACAAATATAAATTATGCAATCCACTAGATATGAAATGGATATCAATGGTGCTAGAAACTCAACTCAGTGTGAAAGGTTTAAGACTTCGGATAAAACATACAACAGTTATCGGTAGCTATGAAAACAAAATTTCTTTGAAAGATGAGAACCAAATTTCTAGAGGTAAAGCTGAAATGTTAAATCAAAAAGTGATTTTAAGTAATTACAATAAGTGCAAGGAGACCTAAGAGGAAAAGTTTATGGAAATGTAATTAGGGTGACTACGCTCTAAAAACTTGAGTGATAGATTAAAAAATTTTCTAGGTAGCAAAGATGGCAATGGCATAAAATTGAATGTTTAGGTAGATTTTTCATGACAAGGATAATAAAAGAGAATGTTAGGTAGCCAAGATGGTGATTATAGCTAAGTAGCAAAAATGAATGTATCACATAGTTTGGTTTAGCAAGGTATGTGTTGAGCACAAACAAGAGTTCAATTAACAATACATTGAAATATAATATTCAAGTTTTAATGCATAAAAAAGCAAACTCTTATCTATAAGCTAAAGCTTTAAATTGATGATTGCCCATCCAATGGTATTTTTTAGGTATCATCCAATGCTACATCGGGCCCAGCTTTAGGCCCTCGTTAATGCTCATCTCAAAATAAGTGATATTAAAACTAAGTTTAACTAAGATCATGTGTTTAAAGTGTTTTATGTCACAAAAACTCTTTAGTAATCTACATCGTGGTTGAGCAATTTCAAGAGTTCAAAACTCATAAAACTTTTGTACATTGAGTTATACTTAGGTGAGAATAACGCCTGTAAGAGTCGAAAGCTTTCCATTGAATTGATTGAGTTTGGATCAAGTGAGTAGCGCATAGCTCCCATAGACTTGAAACACAAAAAAACAATTGGAGTTCTGAATATCAAATTTGTAACAACGAGTGTGGTGGAAGTGGGCTCTTTAGCAATCTTGAAACATGGCTTTTTACTTGATTTTTCAAGAGGTTTTAGAATTAAGGTGTTAGGCAATGTAGATGCAACTCTCACTTGAGAGGTGGGAATATCTAATGCAAGTGAGAGCAGAATACTTCCACCTTAAAAGTTTAGCAATGTGGGAGACCTAACACATAATGATATGACCGTTAATCATATGTTTTTAGTTGATTGAAGCCATTCATTAATATAACACACTAAACTTTGAGCCCTGATTGATCCTCCTATCTTAACAAGCATAATAGGAAGCACAACATTCACTAATCAAGTAGAAGGTACAATCATTGTGAAAGGAATAGAAAGAAATACACACAACAAATTTAACATGTAGAAGTCACGCAAATGAAGAATTGTTTAAACAACAACTATCTCTTCATGTTCACAAAATCTGGTTAAAAGTTAGCACTTGTATTTGAGAAAATGTTAACAATATGATGGCTAATAATAATCCTTAATGCACTTTTATTAGCCATGTGCTCAACTTTCATGCCCTTTATTTGGCTTGACATCCTCATGTTTCTTTCACCCTTTTCATTATCCAAGCATATTACAAAAAATTGAGCACCTCCACTAGCAAAAATAACTATTTTATTATCCTATCTTCAGTCATAGATAAGAAATCTCCTTTTCTTAGATTCTTGCATTCATACCATTCTTTGTGGCAAGTTTTTCTTCTTTGACCTTGTGAAAAAGGGTCCAACAATCAAGCTTCATAGTGTTTTGGTCCTTTTGTTACATATATTCTAAGACTATCCTAGTAACAACTTAAATAACTCTTCAAATAACGATAATAACAACATTTAAGAAATTTATGCTAATGCTGGTATATACTAAATCAAGGAAAAACAGCATAAATCATGTTTAAACGTGAAAAATAAAGAATAATAGTATAGTATGATGATGCATGATACTACAAAAAAATCAAATGCAATGGTAATAGGAACAATCAGTACAACTCCAATATAACCAAAAGATACCAAAAACAAATAAAAAATCACTAATAACACTTAGAGATAGATTAAGATGAAAAACAACATGTTTTCCTCAAATAAAATATAAACCTTCACACTCCAACAAAATCCTACAACAAACATGTCATGCTAGGTAAGGAAATGTTTAAACTTGTTTAAAATTGATTTGAGGATGAAGCATATAAAATGCAAAAGACATTCCTTGACGTGTAAAACTAAAACGTTACTACATAAAAAAACAAGGTCACAAAGAACTCATGCATTGAAGGATGATTCAATACTTGATCAGGCAACACAACACAATAATCCCGAAATATCAAAGCAAAATCACTCTGAAAAAAGGAATGAAGTATATGGATGTGGACGTGGCAAAAACCATCAGCAATGGGAATTTAATTTATGAAGCTTGCAGAAGATATTTAGGAACAAAACGCTGGAACCAACCTTTTAGCTCTAGATCAACAATGTCATAAACATGCCTGTTTAGGTGATCTTGACCTAAAGGATGGCACCAATTTCTTTATGTCTTTCATGCCCGAAGGCCAAAGCCATTCACAAATTAAAGGAATCTGAAAATCTTAATTAGAATAATGATTGCCAAAAAGAATTCAAAAAATAGGAATTGAAGAATCTACAGCAGCATGAATGTGGGTAGAAAAACTATTCATTAATGACTGACCCCATTTGCATGAGACTAAAAGACTTGATTCACGTGCATGCATGAACACCTGGATTGAAGTGTAAAGTGGAAGGAAAAAAATGCTTTCTTAGGTCCTTTCCCAAAATGCTTGCAGTCAAGGTTATAGATTGTACAATGCAACTTACTATATTCATCATCTCAGGAAACACACCCATTTGCATGAAGTGAAAGCATTATCTCTTGGTTCACATTTTTGTGGAAGTTCTATGGAAGTGTTCATTGTAGTTTCTCAGCCTTCGCCTCACCTTCTATCCAGCTGAGAAACTCTAAAAAATTTCCTTTTTTCTATTCAGATTTGCATATGAACTGACCATGTGTTTCATGAGACAGGGTTCCCCTATGTGCATCTCATTCTTAAGGCCATTGAAAGATTGTGATTCTAAAAAGATTCTCAAAGAACTTTTCTAATATACTAATAAAGGTTTTTATAGTCAACATAACAATATAGATCTCACCATAAGGGGCTTTTGAAAACTGGTAATTGGCATTTAAGCCAACTTGCTTTAAAGACTAGATGATTAAAACATAAGCTTTCAGAAAAAAACCAAATTCATAAATTAAGAAAATCAACTTGCATCAAAAGCTAGTAATCAAATATTCACATATGAAAAAGTATGTCATGGTTAGAAAACAAACCAAGACATAGGAACATTATGAACATTTGATAACCATGGAAAAAAGCATGTCAATATATTGCTTATCTAACTATACAGTATGTTTGCCAAACAACTGCAGTTGTCAATTTGGGTTCATGAATTAGATCCTTGTGTGAGATCTATTAACCTCCTATCTCACCTTCCATTCTCATCCTGTAGCATGTTGTTTACATGGCTTGAATCTATGTTCCCGCTGCCAGCTCAACAGCCATTGGGCATCCCTTACCCCAGGTTGTTCTACTATGTCACCTCCTTGTCCTGAATCTTCTTTGCTCCTTTCCTCTGAATGACAGGTCTCAAATTAAAACCCATCCACTCGTTCCACTAGGTCAGCTTTGCCTAGCTAAGTACACTCGGGGGAGAGTTTGGCTGGGAACCATTCTCCAATCACACTTGTCAACCATTTCTCCTTGTCCAACCCAAGATACCTGCTATCCTCACCAGCCAGAAACATATCATATTTTGATATGATCAAACCACTACCTAGACCTCTTCAAGCAATCTCTATTTTCCTGCTCAACTCTTTTACCATTGCTCTACTAAGTTGGCACATTAATTACCCGATGACCTACCACTCAACCTGTTTATCACCTTGCCAAATCTAGCTGCTTGAGTTTTCTAATTGCAGATCATGTCAAGGTCTCATCTAAAATGATTGGTTGAGCAACTTCTCCTTACAAAAGACTCAACATTAGCATGAGTTAAGGCAGGGGAAGAAAACACAAGTGAAGCAGATGAGAAGCGAGGGAAAGGTTAATGATCCTGAATTCTTTCTAGAGTGGTATTCAGTCTAACGTCCCTCAAGTTCTTTGTAATATAGAATTCCCCTCTCCCATCTTTTGTACTAAAAGATATAGTGAAGCTCTTTATGATGCTTAAGCCCACAATTTCTTGCACTTTTGAATGGTTTTTCACATTACATGCCTCTATTTCCCTTTTTCTTTATCAACTCAAATGACCGCATATCATGTCGTGCCGTGCAACCTGGCCCATCCTCGTTCAATAGATCCAGGTGTTAACATATCCCTATGCACATACACATGATCCTCACTCAAACACAAGTCAAAGTCACCTTCTAGTGTCAAATAGTTTAGGTGCTCTTGTTGAGAGCCTTAGTTTTCTAGACACATCGATGATGTTTCACAAGGAAGCCTACCTAACATCCAAAGATATAGAATGAACACCTCCAATCCCCAGTCACGATGGGTGGCCCTCAACAATACAATTGAGTGGGAGATGATCTTAAGAAATGTTGTTTAATGTAATTCACAATCCAACCAATCTATCCAAAGACAACGCTAGTTTAAACCTATCAGGTTGTATGAACACTCTCTTAAAGAGTGAGAGAGCAGGGAGAAAAAAAAAAGAACAAATAACCTCACTAATCAAGATCCGAATCCAATATTTTTATATTTTTGGAATCAGATATTTTCATATTTTCGAAATCAGATATTTTCATATTTTTGGAATCATATATTTTTCTTCTTTCCCATCTTTTTCTTTTTCCCTTCTTCTCAAGAAACTTGTTGACAAATTCTCTAGTCAACTCCCTCAATAGCCCCCTCATCAAGATTTTGTCGATTAAACCTAGCCCTGGTTGGTCATTCTGGCTCTAGTCATTGCATGGCCACCAAGCAACAAGAAAAGGAAGACGTTGCTCAAGAGACCGCACTTCACCTAAAAACTTGGGTAAGCGTGTACCTCAAACCCTTAGCCATTCTTAACACTGTCTCTGCACATCAATCAAGTAATAGATTAGGACCAACCACGTATCCATGTTGAGGCAAGGAACTATCTGGAATGAGATTGAAACCCTTCAAACAAAATTAGCTCTAAAACAAATTTCTTTGGTCTGATATTGTGTGAAGGTTTGGTCTATCCCAAGCCATCATCAAAGATAATAAGGCAATCTATCAATACAATGGGCATCCAAAATTTGTACTTCAAGGGTGGGAGAGCCTTAAAGTTCTTGCCCCTATACCACATGTGCCAAAGGTATCAACTACAAAATTCTAAATGGTCTTTGTGCTAAGCTAGATGGTGAAGAGTCAAAATGGGTGCATAAACTGTCTAACATGTTGCGTGTACATCACTTCCCCCTTCGTCATGACCAACTGGATCTCAATCCACAAATTATGATTGTCATCCAGCCGAAAACTATCCTTGGAGAGGTCTTATCTCATTTAGAAAGCAATTATGACATAAACTAGTCACACAACCTATCATTCACAAAACCTTTTTTCTTTCCAATTCAAAGGCACCTATTAAGCACCTATTTGCCCTCGCATAACCTACTCATCATACTAGCCAACTAGAAAAATCTAAATTATTTTCATGCTAATCTAGATGGTGACGAGTCAAAATGGGTGCACAAGCTACCTGACATGCTTTGGGTATGCATCACTTCCCCACCACCAAGAACACCTAGACCCTAATCTCCCGACTACACAATGTGATTATCTTACAGCTTGAAACTATGCTTAGAGAGGTCCAACCCAATTTTGGATGTAGTGATGTCCTACACAAGTTCTAAACAACTTGTAATTCAATTTTTCCTTTCTTATTTGAAGGCACTTATTTGCCTTAACATAATCTGCTCACCATAGTAGCCAAGGCCCACCCAACCAACCAATCTTATACTAGCACTAGCATGCAAACTCTTAGCCCTTTGGCCCCAATTGTGTCAGTTAAGTACCCCAATCAAGCCCCATTAGCACCTTTTCTTGAGCACTAACCAATCAAAAAGGAAAAGGCTTTAAGCCCATACTAAAGGCCACATTATGGACGCAACCTTGCTTGGTGGAGCTCAACCAATAAAAAGAACAAATGTAAGGCCAAGATAAATAACCTGACAGACAATGACACCAAGATGGCATAGCTACTTGCAGCCACTTATTTGCCGCACCATGCACAACCAAATGCTAGGGGCTTTAGTCCTCCAAATTGTTTGCCTTTGGGCCCACAATTGCCCCCTTGAGCAATGAGTTGACAAACCCGAACAAGAAAACCCTAAGGCCCTAGCTAGCCGACAATGACCGATTTATTCAAACAAAACCTATGAAAAACATAAATCCCACTAGTATGTTTATTCTTTCGTTTGCCCAAGAATTCCTAATCGCCTCAACCAAAAGTTATAATCATTATAAACAAAGATCCTTAGTACATGATTTGTTGGATGCTTTCATATAAGTCTTAAAAAGAAATCAGATTATTCTAGTCATTCTTCTACCTAAGAATGCATCAAAATGGCCCAAAAAGGTTTGACTGCTAGTAACTCCCTAGATTGGTTGTCATCCAACAAATCAGTGCAACGAAAGCCCTGACCAAGCAATCTTACGAACATGTCATAGACAATACACCAACTCTATGGGTTGAATTGCACCTGTCCCCCTCACTTAAAACAAATTGGAACTAGTCACATCTAAACAATTTTGCTAACAAAGTGTTCAAAGATGTACAAGATCATTCTCACAACTCCACATCACATGTCCTTGTTGCCAATGAAAACAAACCAAAGGAAGGGAAAAGTTTCAAGCGAAACAATAAGTTGGGAAGCATCAGGAAAAGGCAAAAGGAAGAGCAATGAAGGCATCAGTCGAGCCAAACTCCTATGTACTCCAAATAGCCATTAACTAGGCCCTGCCCTGCTCATGGAGCAAAGATAATTACCAAGGGTCCTTTAATCAAACCCTAAAAAAAATATTTGGTTAGCAATGGACAGACAATAAGTTTATGCCTCAATTTGGGATCATCATCACTAAAATAACCTTGCTTAACAAAGTCAACTCACAACAAGATAGGTATCCAACTGTAGTGAGTTTTCGAATAACATTGGAAATACCCTCTCCCCACACTGTTAGCAACATCAACTACAATCACTTCCTCACTATGCCACACTAGGTTAGCTGTTGTCCCACTCAAGCGTTAAGGATTTAGCCCACCTAACTCACCCAACGCTCTTGATTGGGCTACAAGGGCATAGCTTCTCTAAGTGGTGAATTGAAGGTTATCAAGCATAAGAAAGCTCTAAGGCTCTAACCGGTGAATTTGATTCCAATGTTGGATGGTCTAATCAAACAATCCCTACCAACCTGCTCTAAAGCATGTCCAAGTATCCCTTGTTGACCTAACCAAGAAGTGCCATTATTCTGAATAAGGACTATTATAGCGCTCATCAAAACCCTCTTGGTTTCCAACCTATCCTATTTCATCCACCCATAAATGTTCCTCACCAACCAAGTGAATACCTAACATCACACACAAGCCTAAGTTGGCCTTATGAGCCAACTTCAATCCCATATTTACCATTCAAATAAGATGAGTTTCTTGATCTTAGTTGAATAACCGTACGAACAAGTCGATTCAATCAAGTTGTGAAGGACAACCCAACATTCTCATCAAGGTAGTCTAGCCAACAAGAGCAAATTAATGGAGATAAGGCATGGGTCAAAGACTTGGGCACCAAATGACTGCTTAGCAATATAGTATTATGCCCCAATGCTAGAGTTCTAGTTTGATTGTAGATGTTATTTCCCTAGCCACCTCTCTCATCCTTTAAGACAATGCAAACAACCATTTTTTTTCTCGATGGCGGTAGGAAAAACTCTACTCTTAAGTCATTGGCTTCTCCTCTGAAGTTATCGAGTAATAGCCTCATCTTAGCCAAGAACATGCTATCATTAATCAATCCAATTTACCCACCATCCACCCTTGATTACTTAGCTAGCCTATAAATCCTTCTCTCTTAGGTTTTTTTACTTAGATCTGCATCTCCCTCAAACCAACTCTATAGCCTCACTCACTAAGAAGGTTCTCCTCCGCTATAGGCATTGTGAAGTCAATCATCTAAATGAGGATACAACAAACCAGTTAGTCAACTTCCATCTCACATCCTAGATCATAATAAGGAAAGCTACACAGACACACTCTTTCATCAGGAAAAAGGCTTCATAGTAGTCACTCATCTAGGTAGCCAAAGAGACAAAGGCATCAGTGATTAGAACATTCCCTCGAGTCTTTGAGGGCACAGTCCTAGGAAGTTTATGACAATGGCCAACTAGAGGCATCTAAGAAGAAGTCTATGTGCCAATCTCAACCATACCATCCCACAAGTGACTAGTTGCTCAACCATTACTATGACATTTGGAGAGATCTGCATATGAACCAAAGCAAAATAGCTAAGGATGTCCTCCAAGTGTTATTCAATTAGGAACTTCAATAAGCCTTTTAAGCTCAAGAAAAGAATCATAGGTAACACGTTATTCAAAAATTCAATCTCATTCTAGCAAAATGAAGTTTGATTTTCACCATTAAAAAAGCCCACACCCAATGCCTCTATCAAATAAATGTAGGATAGGAATTCCCTCTCAAAATACAAAGCCTCATGGTCAATCCTTGACTTCACCATTATTGTCTAGGAGGGAGAAGAGAAAATGATTACAAGGAAATCAAAATAATAAAGTCTATTGCCAAACCCCTTCACATCATTTGGCCTTCCTTGATGGTTCAAGTCTCATGCCCTTACATTCTCTATGTACAAATTTAAGACCTGTTAAAGCTGTCTCTCCACAATCGCTTTGTAAGCCTAGTCATCTTGTTAATCAATGGGCTGCTCGTTTCATGTCTCAACCTTTGCACAAGATTGATTTAAGGACTACATTAGACACAAGATCCTATTCAATATCAGAAAACCTTGGCTAAGGACAAATATCTAAAAAGCCTTTCTCGTTAATCTAACTTAGGGCTTCAAATAGGCCTTAAAAACTTGGCATTAAAAAAATCATTATAATGCCTAGGTAAGTAAGGTTATCCATCTTCAATTTTCTTGGTTTGGTCGTTGTCTCGAAGGTTTCTCACAAGCAAGTGCAATAGAACAACAAGATGATCAGTTGACCAACCTCTAAAGTAGAAACCCAATTTGGTGAGACCCCGCACAAGCTAAGCAAATACTCGATCGTTACCTAAGCTCCTGAGCAAAGGTCATAATAATAGTAAGCTTGCTTTGAACCAACCACTCCACTTTCCTTCCATCGTGCCTACATCCTATTCATCCAAGCCTCAACCAAGTATATCCCGTTTAACCTACGTCAATCCAAAGCCATTGTTCCTTTGCCTCAGCGTTTCCACCCAAGCCTCTTCCTTTGCCATGAATAGTAGCTCCTTCAAAGTGGTCGTAACCAAGCCATGGTTGCTAAACATTATCAATGCATCTCATTGCTCGTACACAAACATGCAACTGCAAGCAAGTCTGCCCTACCCCAAATCACCTTCTTCTAAGGCTCCTCTACCAACTTCGCAATAGTTCAACATAACCTGTTAACAAGCAACTACAAATGCTTTTCTCCCACAAATCCTACTAGTAACTGAGCCACTTTGCCTGGTAGGTCATCTCTAGCCCAAGGCCGCATAAGCCAATTGGATCACATTGTTTCCCTCTCCTTTCAGCTTTATTTATTCAAAAAAAATTGTTCCCTTCTATCCAAACCAACTAGCCAATGATCAATACAGCTATTCTAGCCTACAGAACACCTTCTAAGGGTTACTCCTCATCATAGAAGCAAGCCTCGATAAAGATATTATCACCCTCTCTACAACTTCACTTATCTTGCCTTCACTGAAGTGACTTATCCCAAAGACCTGTTGAGTCTACAAGTAAAACATCATGTTCTATCCTTTAACCCCTTATCCTAGTGATCTCAACCAAGACCCACTCATTAGGAGAAGTCTTCAGGCCAAGTCCAGCTAAAAGAGGTTGATTCAACCCCAACAAGAGGCAAGCCAATTGAAACCCTAGGAAGTTCAGTTGAGGCAAACAAGCTTCCTTCTGCTTAAAAGCTCTTTCTAGCTCGAACCAACTTGGGAATAACTCCCCCTCTTCATTCTCCCTCTCCTCTCCCAAATGAAGCAATGAAAGGGTGAATATCCTCTCCTAAAAGATTCTTCAATGGTTGTTATGACGTCAACATTGTGTCTAACAACCTTATCTTCTCACGTTGCACCGTTGATAGTGGTTGGTGCCCTAATAGAGCACTATTGCTCATCATTTATAGTAAAAGTGCAGCGTTACTAATATCAAAAGATGGCATCTTTATCCTCTTTGATGGCTGCTTTTCTATTGGCTTCTTGAAACGTATGCTTCCCATTAAATGAAGAACAAATGCCAAAGGAAAGAGTTATTATTTGAATTATCGCAAACAGAGCTATCAACTCTCTCCTTGAACCTTATTTAAACCTTTTGAAGGCCTCTCATCCTACTACACCTCACATGGATTATTCTCTCTGCCCATGGCCAACTTAACAACCCTTGAGAATCCGTTGTCTTGTCCTGCACCACTTCATCACCCTCTCTTCCTCTTACCTCTCATCCACTCCCTTTGGCCAATGAATCTCAAACTCAGCCCTATCTAGGTTCCTTGTGCTTTCTTGACCAAATCAACATGGACTGGCTAGGAATACTTGTCAAAACATTGGCCAAGAACCATTCCTAGATCACATCTATCTAAGCCCCATCTCCTTATCATGCTCATGACAGCCACTATCTTAATCAATAAGAAGGATTACCCTTGTTTCTTAATATGGTTTGTTGAAGCCCTGATTGACCAAAAAACTTGGGCTCATTTTTTTTTCTAATTAGTTTAATTTTCTATTCTATGACTATAAACCCCCTATACCTCTTTGAGTTGTCTCTCTTTTCCTTCTCATCTCTTTTTATTTTTGTTCTACCAAATTGGCACATTAACTAATTGACCCATCACTTGATTTATTTATTACCCTATCATATCCAAATTCATGAGTTGTCCAATCATAAGACATGTCAAGGTCTCATTAAAAATAATTCCCCCCCCCCCTTCCCCCAACCATGATCTTAAAGGAAGCCATGATGAAGAAAGGGAACAAAACACAAGTTAAAGATAGGTGTTGAGAAAGGAACCTAGTGTAATGATCTTAATTTCTTTCTAATATGGCAAACAATTTGACCTCTACCAAATGTCCTTGTAATGGCAAAGCCCGCCCTCTTTTATCTTCCAAGATATAATGGAATTATTTCTAAATTTGAGGTTACAATTTATTACCCTATTGAAAGAAGGATGCCACATTACCATGCCCCTAATTCATTCTCTCATTGTCGACCTGAATAACCCTATATCATGCTACACCACCTACTACCTCCCTATTCAATGGACTTGGGGTCCACTACGTACCTATTCTTGCAAGCAGGACCTACCCTCACATACACGTAAAAGTCACTTTCCAATATTACTATATCCTAAAAATGATCATAACTTAGTAAGGTCTACTCGAAAATATCATGCTTATTAAACAAGGAAATGCTTTGCAGAAATAGGATCAACTAAATAAGAACTCAACATGATGCCTCGAGCTTGAAGAGGAACTTGCTTGGTTCTAATAAAACCAATCCATTATAAACATGATAACACCACTTTCACATGCCAACAATAAAAATGATTAAAAAAAAGTAGCATAATACTTAGTATTTTATAAAGAAGTTATTTAGTATCCCACACACATCAAAGTCAATGAATCCTAAAAATGATCATAACACATTAAAGTCTATTCAAAATAACATACCTATTAAACAAGAAAATTCTTTGATGCAAAATTAGTCAACTAAACAAGAAACCAACATGATGACTGGAGCTTGAAAGAGGAATTTGTGGTTAAAATAAAACCAATCAATTATAAACATGATAAAACCATTTTCACATGCAAATTACAAAAATGACTAAAAAACGGTTGAATAATACATAGCATTTCACTAAAACGAAGCTATTTTATGATAATCTTTAAATTTAATATTTCCCCTGAAATTCCTTTTTTGAAATAAGTAGTGGGCAAAACCCAAATTGTTTGCAAGCGAGAATAAATATTAGATCCTTGTTAACAACTCTCAAGGTCTTTAAAAACTGAGCCAGCTTTGATTAATTTGGATTTGTCCAGACCTAAACCAAATCATTCCAAGTAGATCCAAGTCCAACCCTATTATGACATTATCTTGACACCAAATGCAAATCTTCCACAATATGGTGAAAACTACAGTTTCACTTACTGATTCAAGTATGGCTTTTGTGTTTGAACCAATAACAGCATCCTTTTGAATGCATATACACCACCAAAAGATCATACATGAAATTAACGTATACTTTAGCTATAAATTAGATAGTTAAGTGTAGGAAATGCCATGTCAGTATAACATAGAGAATAAAAAAAATGGAACTTTAGTCATTAAATTGGTAGCATCATGACTTATAAATGACAAACAAAGTTGTTACCTCCCGATCGATCAAGATGAGCGTATTAATCTCTGGAATGCCCATCTGGAAATCAAAATATTAGTTTTGTTACCTTACTAAATGATTAGATAATAATATCAGAGGCAGCGCCAAAACAAAAAGAAGGCTCCTGCATGATTACATCAGCAGCATTAACTGGATCTTCTGCTTCCAAGCTATTTAGAATGTCAATTATCTTCGCTGAACCACAGCCCTTGGCCCGCAAATTAGGTATTACTCCAAATGAAAGCTGAAGTATGTAAGTGTTAACACATCTACATTGAAGATAGCATAAAAATGCAAGTTTTCCATGGTATTTTAAAAAACACAAGCATCATCATTACCCATTATTGGGATAAACATTGAACAAATTGCATTAGAACAAGAATTATGTGCTCACAACAAGGCATAGATTGACCACAAAAATCAGTTACCTCTAGCTTATGAATGGCTTTTGCAACATGCCAAAGAGAACTCATATCACCATCTACTAAGCATTCCTACAAATATGATCATCAAAATGATTTAGCCTTGTTGCCCAAGTTACAAATAATATCTGTTTGCTACTATAAAATAAACAAAAATTTCCTTATATGTTACCCTGAAAGCAGTATCAAGTTCACATGATAAAACATCTTCATCTAGTGGCATGATGTATAAAGGATACTCCCCCAAAGTTAGTAAATGACGAACTTTCTCGTCCTCAAAAATCTGCAAGAACCAAATTCGTCTATTATTTCAAGAAGAAAAAAAATAGCAAGAATCAACAAATACTAAAGTATATCATGTGACAGGAAGATTAATAAGTGTAAGTGAAGATTAAAATACTAAATGTATGCCTCACTAACATGGACTTAAAACAAAAATAAGCCAAAAAATCAGCAAGAAATTCATCGGCAAGAAATTCATCAGCATGAAAATGAATCTCAATTAGCCATTGTCAAAAGCAATCAATGAAGAATATGGCAAAAAGTTGTGAAAAAATGTGAATAAAGCTATTCCAGCTAGTAATAATTCATCTTGAAGAGTCAAAGGATTAGAAAATGCATGTAGCTGGAACTATATGATGCTGAAATATCAGCATATGCACCAGAACTTGTTGCTGGGAGAGCAATGCCAGATCTTAATTTTAATACTGCTAAATCTTTTAGAATAACATAAATGAGCCCTGCAATGCTTTTCATCCAGTTAAAGTTGCTGAACAAGACTAACTTTTTATTGGTACTTAAGCTTCCCTTACGCATACACAAGCGATCTCAGTCTACTTCAAATCACAAAAAGCAAGTAAGCCGCACTGACTATATGATTTATTGCTTTTTTTTTTCTATTAACCTTTCTGGTTTCATTTTTCTCTCCATCTAGTAATCCAACTTAACCATGCAAAGATGCCAAGTGCTCTATTCAGTTCAAACGCAATAATTAGACTATTCTTCATATATTTTTTTTCCATTTAAGACAATGAATACCAAAGATAATACCTTGTTGAAGCCATAAATCATAATTTGCTGGGGAAAATAAAATGACTACTCGTAGATACATCTCAGAAATTGAAAGATGTGAAGATGGGAGTAAACTAACACACACGCAAATGCAAAACCGCGTGTTAAAGCCTGCATGGCATCAAAAAAAGATCCACAAAATACTATCACAAAAAAACATAGAACACCCTCAAAGCTCGTACCATCAAATGGGTGACAATAAATTTGCATCCACTGTAACAGATAACAGAAAATATATTATGACCTTATACGAGGCAAACCTTTTCACAAACAACCGTGCGACGTGGGACAAAATAAACGAAGTACTCCTTCTGCAGCCCTTTCGAAACATCATTCAGAATATGGGACGAAATAAACTTCATCAAGTTCAGCTGAGGGCGAACAAGATACAAGACTTTAGAGCATTCTGTTTGAACAGGTTCAGCAGAGAGATGCCGCAATTCCACGCCATTTTCCTGCATATGATGATGGAGATGCACTTGAATAAGCCACTAGGAGCAAAAAAAGAGGGGATTACGATAGTTTAAATGCCAATAAAGATCAACGCCAACCCAGTAAAAGGAAAGCTTAAGTTTAATCCAATAACGGATAAAAAGGTATGCCTGCCATTCAAGTGGGAGACCAAATCACCTTTAGCAGAGAAGTCTGTATGAGGAGTGAAAGTGAACCGCCCAGCTTAGGATCGATGACCAGACACTTCTTACCACGAACCTATAGATTCAATTGCACGCTCAAACAGGAGAGTCATGGAGCAACGGGGAAGGGAGGGAAAGGGTAACTAAAGGAAAACTAACGTTCTTAAGGATGTTGATTAGCTCCTTCTGCGAGCTCTCCCTATTTCAATAAATAAAATCGAAATTTGAGGATTTGCCGTAACGGATAAACGAAAGTAATCTGCGAAAAGGAGATGAATTGGGATACCTTAAAGCAGCAAGATTGAGAGGGGAATTGTCGACATTTGGTATTTGCGCCATTTTGTGGGGGAGAATTTTGCTCCTTTACTCTCTCTTTGATTACTATTCGTAACGAAAAGGGTTGCACTTGCACGGAGGAGGAAGTTGCATGGAAGCACGACGATGGATTGGAAAGTCGCGCAGCATGGACTACCCGACCCAAAAATACAGAAAGAAAAAACAGGCTCTATTTGATAATAAATAATATCAAATTATTTTAAATTAGTTTAATCTAATTATCTATATATTAGTAAAGTTAAGAAGTAAAATTTTATTTAATTGTTGTCTTAGATTAAATTGGATTAGAATGATTTTTATATTTAATTATTATCTTAAGTTAGACTATTTTAGAATAAGGGATAACATGCATTGTCGTATGAGAATATATATAAACAAATAACAATAATTACAAATCTTTCATATTAAGAAAAAATTGTCACGTGGTTATGTCTTTGCTATCTTATCATGTAAGGTTTTTATCTCTTTGTTACTTTTGCTTTGTCATTTTCCTTCTTGAGCATTTCTAACATTTTATCCATCTCTTATTTTATCGAGACAATTTCATCCTCAATTTTTAATTACAATAATGAGATTAAGTTCATTCTCAACCCATTTAACTTTTAAGGTTTCTTTGCCTTTGTTAACTTAATATTTAGCTCTTCAATTAAAACTTTCATTTCAACCAAACTTTTATTTATTGCCTTAGCCTTCTTGATCATTATCACACCAAATTGTCATTACAAATAAGATCTAAGATGGTAGCTCATTGTTTTTGTTATTCACATTATTTTGATGACCTATTAAAACTTATCAATCATTATTTTTGAAACTTTTATCAATAACTATTGATGTAATATAAAGGAAAGAAATAACAACAAAATAATAACATAAACTCATAACATAGTCTTAAACTTAAATCAATTAAGTTAAAATCTTCATAATTATTACATGCATAATGTTATGGAGAATATATGTCTAGTGTTAAATTAATAAATATGTCTAAAATATTCAAAGATGTGAATAAAAATTTTTAAAAAGTGAAAAATTCACTATTATATGAGCATAAAAGTATTTAAAAAATAGATAGAAAATATGTTTTTATATTAAAGAATTATATGAGTATAAAAATATTTAACAAATATATACAAATATTATTTTTATATTAAATAATTATCTATAATGTCTTATCATAAATAGATAAACAATGAATTAATGATGACTAAAAAAAGTGTGTTACTTATTGACTTCATTATTTGACTTGGCTTGGTGAGTTTATCTTGAGTTCACTTTGAAAAGTAAATAATTACTTTTTTTATTCTCTCAACTATGTTCTTTCTTTATTTAAGTCATTTTTGTCATACTTTTTGTTCTATTTAATTCAAATAATTATTTTATTCCATCTCATTCAATTTTTTTTTATAAATTCTTTCATTTTAGTGCTTGGTATTATAATAATATTATTGCTTTTTGTGCCTTTTGTAATATCTTCAATTGTTAAATTAAGTATAAAAATGATCGTTACACCTGTGTTACTTATTTATTAGTTCTGTGTACAAAGAGTCTTACTTGTGCTACATGTATGTGTTATTATCTTACTCTATGCACTAATCTTAACCTTATATTGAATGAATAGTTCCAACATAATTTTCTTTCATAATTAAGCTTCCACTAAGCCCAATCCCTTCACTTGCTACATCATTTGGTATTAGAACAAAGTATCATCACCATTTTGTGGAAGTATAAAGCACTTTGAAGGAAATGAAGAGATCTTAATAACTTGCTTAAATTAAGGCTTATTGGTTAGTACTTTGCTATTTATTAAGCATCACTTAAGATAGAATATTGTTCTTTCTTATTACAAATTTTTATCTAGTTTGAAGTTTTTCTCAAAAAAAAAGACTAGCATGTCTTATTGCATCTCTGTGACATTTGATAGTGACTAAAATAGTTATAACTATACTTTATAAAATCAAGTCATTGACCTTTAAACACACTATTATCCGTATTAACTACAACTTATAAGAAAATAATATATTTCATTAGTCCTCTTATTTAATGTTAATTCTTACATAAAATCATCAATGAATGAACAAAACAAACTATTTTATAAGAGAAAAAACATTTTTTCAAAAAATCCAAAAAATAGTTTTTTTTTGCATCCATCTTGTTTATTATTTTATATCATTTAACTTTATTACATTTGTTAGCATTACTTTATTTTGTTTTTATTGTAATCTATTTGCTTTTCATATTACATAATACCTATCATATCAACAATAATTGATTTATTAGCTGGCTTTGAACAAGTCATAAAAATTAAAATTAAATAATTAAAGAAGTTATAAATTAAAAACTTTACTAAAATTTATTTGATTATTGACCAACTTGTCACTCAAGTGCAAGCCCTATAAATACTACAAAGTACTTATACTCGACTATGCCATACTACTTCATATGAGGGGGATGTTAATAAGCAATACAATAATTATAAGAGGGACCATAATGATAAACTATATTATAAAGATTGTAACTTCAAACTTTTGTATTAGGTTTAACATAGAAGTACTAACTTTTGATGGGATTTATGATCTAAACAAATTCTTAGATTAGCTCAATCAAATAGAATACTTCTCTAATTTGTATAAGATTGATGATTACCAAATAGTTAGTTTTGTAAAAATAAAACTCCTTAGTTATGAAAAAAATTTATTGGTCAAATATTTTTACCAAAAAAGAATAAAATAATAGAAGACTGACAAGTTAGCTAAAAATAAAAGAAATATTAAAAATAAAATATTGACCAAGACATTATGATAAGAAACTTTATAAGTAATTCTTAACCTTATGTTAGGGATAATTAAGCTTGAATGATTGCTTGAATCAATGTAAAGATTCAGTTGCCATAAAAGAATGTAGTTATAATGATTGACAATTAGAAAATAAATTTATTCTGAGGATTACACATAAAAATTAGACAATAGGTAAACCTTCATAACCTACAAACCCTAAAAGATATTTTTTTACTTTATACAATTAGTAGAAAGTACAAAAAGCCTACATTCTTCATTGACAAGATTAAATCTCATATTTTTTCACACATCGTGCATGAAATCACTCTTAAATCTAGTGTAATAAGTCAAAACTCTTATAATACCATAAACTTAACATCTTAACTCTCCAAATAATATCTTAAAAATTCTAAAAGAAAAGAAAATACATAATTCACTTTAATTATCATAAACTTTGTTACATGCTACACCAATGTAGAGGGCAAATATTATACATAATAGAAGATGACTCTCTTGAACTTAAACGAAAAGAACTTTAGGATGAAGATCATAGTTTATTTGATGAAGAACTTGGGATAGATGATAAAGAACACTTAAGGGTCATAAGGTGTTTATTAGTATCTAAAACTAATGTAGAGGAATGGAAGAGGAATAACATATTTAGCATATTTTTTGCATGTAATAAAAAGAGATGTAGATTAGTCATAGCTAGTGATAATGGTGTAGATGTCATTTCTACACATACTTTAACTATGGCCAACTTTAAGGACAAACCCTATCATAATTCCTTTTATATTAGTTGGGTAAAACAACCTCCTTGCCTCATGACATCTAAATGCCTTATTCTTCTAAAACTTGGTTATGAAGACGACATTTGATGTGATGTCTTATTCTCTAAAGACAACATATTTTTTTTAAAAGAACATGACTTTGTGGTATGAATGTCATTCATTATTGTAGAGAGAATATATATGTATTCAAATTTATTAAAATATTACCCTTAAAACCCATAGACAACCCACAATCCATAAAACCAAATTGGAAATGCAACATTAACACAAATTAATAAACTTTTTAAGAGATAATTTGTGCATGCCTAAACCTATAATAACTATTAATAAACTAAGTTTTAAAAACTTATGTAACAAATTTTTTTATTGAACTTCATTTTTCATAATGCATAGGAAAAAAGTTGATAAAATAAATATAAAGACATCAAATCCACTTTTGATACTTTACTTTCTATCTCAATTTAGCAACATTACTCTTAAGGAGCTTTCTAATGAGTTATCTCCTATGCAAGACATCCAATATATCATTCACCTAATATTTAGATATTAATTGCCAAATCTTTCTCATTATCGAATGAATCCTACTAAACTTTTCAAAATAAAAAAACAAGTTGATGAAGTATTTCAAAAGGGTTTCTTACAAGAAAATCTTAGTTCGTGTGTAGTTCTTATACATTTACCTCTCAAAAAGGATGGCTCATGACTTATGTGTATCACTAGTTGAGTGATTAACAAAATTATAATGAAATATCAATTTTCAATCCCACAACTAAATGATCTATTAGATCTTTTATCTGGTTCAAATGTTTTCACAAAAATAAACCTTCACAGTAGCTATCGTCAAATTAGGATTTGTCATTGTGACAAATGGAAAATTACTTTTAAAACTATTGATGGTCTTTATAAGTGGCTAGCGATCCTTTTTGGCCTCTCAAATGAACCAAGTATATTCATACATTTGATGAACATTATTCTTGAACTATTTATTAGAAAATTCTTGCTCACATATTTTAATGATATCTTAATCTTCAACCTTGATGAAACATTCCATTTGTAACACTATTAGCTTATTTCAAAAAAAACTTAGACATAAAAAGCTATATATAAACTTTGAAAGTTCTTCTTCATGTAAAAAGAAGTTAATTTTTAGGTTTTATAGTCTCATTTATTAGCCCCTAATCTGACTTATCAATAACTAAAGTCATTTTGGATTAGCTAATCCCAAAGAGAATGACTAAAATTAGAAATTTTCATGGTTTTACAACATCCTACAAAAGAGTCATAAAAAATTTTAACACAATAATAGCTTTAATTATTGATGCCTTGAAGAACGATAAATTTGTATGGAGTGTTGGGACACAAAAGACTTTTGAACAAATCAAACTACATATGACATCAACCCTATCATATATTTATTAGATTCTCAAAAAGCCTTTAAGGTCTCATGTGATTCTTTTTAGAATAGAATTGATTATGTACTTAGCCAAGATAATTACTAAGTTTTTTACTTTGATGAAAAACTAAATGTCATTAGACAACGATATTCTATTTATGGTAAATAATTTTATGCAATTATATAAACATTAAATTATTGAAGATATTATTTATTACATAATAAATTTATTTTGAACATAAATCATCATGCTTTAAAATATATCAATATATAAAAAAATTAAACCATAGGCATGTAAAGTGGATTAAATACTTATAAGATTATTCTTTTATTCTCAAACATGAGTCAAGAAAATATAACAAAACTCATGATGCACTTTCTATAATAATATTAGTGATCGCTTCCATAGAATCATAGATCCTTAAATTTGATTGAATTAAGGATGATTACTTAATTTGTAAGATATTTAAAAATATTTATAACAAGATAAAAGATAAATACTCCACTATTTATAATAATTATGTCATTTTTAATGAATATTTATTTAAACAAAAATAACTATGCATCCCAAACACATCACTTAGAAAACTATTAATTATATAATTGTATTTTGGAAAAATTGTAGGACACATGAAACAAGATAAAACTATTCACTTAGTTGAATCTTAATTCTATTTGTTATCCATAAAATAAGATATCAATCAAATTATTTCCCATTATTACAAATGTAAGCAAGCTAAAATGACTAAATAAAAAGTATGATAATATATAACCTTATTTGTTTTTTACCAACCTTAGGAAGACCTATCCACAGACTTCATCTTAGGTTTGACAAAAACATCATAATATCATGATAAAATTTTTGAATTAGTAGATTATTTTTCTAGAAATGGCGCACTATATATCATTTTCTAAAACAAATTGTGTCCCACATATTATAAAACATTTTATTAGAGTGATAGTTCGTTTACTTGGTTTGCCTTCAACTATTATCTCTAATTGTAATATTAAGTTAGTCTCTTATTTCTATAAAAAAACTTAGAAAATTATTTAGAACACAATTTAAATTTCTTTAACCTTTTATCCCAAAATAGATAAACAAACAGAAATTGTTAATCATATAATAGGAAATCTCTTAAGATGACTTGTAGGAAAGAATTTAGAAACTTGGGATTTGTACTTATCTACATCAAAATATAAATATAATAATATTATTTCCAATCCTCACTCTTACTTCATAACCTTTCTTTTATAATTCATTTCAAATCAATTATATAAAATCAATCACAATATTGCATTCAATATAAAAAACATCTCATTGCATAATTTCTATCAAATCTATTTCACTTGTTTTTGAACTATTACAAGAACTTTTTAATTAACATATCATACTTTTATTTGCATTACTTTATTTTTTTGTAGAAATACCTTAAATCTTGATCAATTTGAAGCCAAACATATTTTGACCTCTACTAAAAACTTTTTATGAAATGCTTTTTTTAATTACTAACTTTAAAAACCATCCTTCAATTCCACATATCTTTCATTACTCCTACTTTTTCTTCCTCTTGCTCTCAGTTCTAGTTTTCTTTCATCTATATATAGTTCTTTTTCATACATGATTTAATTTCCTTGATGTTATCAAAATCATTCTCTTTTATTAAATAATACACCATTTTATCATTATACACATTTCTTCAAATTGAATGAATTATTTTTTTACAAATATTTTTATAACTTCTTTTTCTGTCATTTTGACTTTTTCTTTTGTATTGAATTTTTGCTATAGAAATATTGTGTATCATAGGTTTCTTCAATCTCTAGCAAACATTAACCTAATTCACAAACTTTTATGGAATAATCTTTTTTCATGAATATCTCCAAAAACTATTTTCCAAATTCACATTTCTTCAATTACTCCTACTTTTTTTCCTATTCTTCCTCTCTTCTCTTTTTTTTTTCACTTCTCTTTTTGTTATTGCAAATTGTATTGTATAAACTAGATCTTTTTATTGGATGATCTATCTATGTTACTCTTTGTGTGAAGGATTGTTCAATCTGATCCTTTTCTCTCTCTTTTAATAATTATACTTTTATATTCTTGCTCTTTATAGTGTATAATTTTGCAAAATTATTTATTTTATTAGATTGGTCCAATGTGCTAAGCATTAGATGGTTTTGATAAAGTATCATACTATACAACATTCTTAATCATACTATATATTATTTTATAATGTAATCATTTTCGTCTCCTTTACTTATATTATACAATAGTTTGATGTCATCATGTACTGTTCATATTTCTTTTCTTTAACTAACTTGCTCATCATATCATACTATATAATGATGTGATAGCATACTATATGATCTTATCAATTAAGTTATATGTATTATTATTCAGTCTATCATATTATACGATATTTTGATATTGTAGTTCATTATGTTCTTAATTGTACCACTTACTTTAATGATATTTGGTTTTATATGATAGCTTGATATCGTATGGTATCATGATCAACATTACTTCCTGCTCATCATATCATATTTTATGATTATATGATATGTACTATACGATAGTCCCAATTAGCTTATTTACTTTCCTACTCACTTTATTGTACTATACAATGGATTAATATCATATGATACAATGGTCTCAATCATTTTAGTTATTTTATTACTTCTTAGATCATATTATATGATAGATTGCTACTATATTATACAATGGGTTTTATTCTAGTTAATTGACATTTGTCTCATGCATATCATACTATATAATATATTTAATCAGATAATACAATCTATCCCCTAATGTTTTTTTAGTTTTGTACATTAATTCTAGGTTTTTTATAAAGCATTTTTTATATTAAAAGCATTAAACAATATCATGAAAGGTTACGAGAAGTATGTTATTCCTCTTGACAAAACCTACCTATGCTCACCATCTGAGTTTTTTATTTCTTTCTAAATTTCACATCATTAGTTTTGAACATGTTTGAAATTTCTTCTTAAACTTTTCTATCTAGATTTTATACCATAAGTTTAATTTTGTTTGTCATTCTAGGTTATTTATTTCCAATTATTCTCAACCCTAAGACTTCTAATGCTCTAATACCATTTAATGTGGCAACCTTAACTCAACCTTTCCAAGACTTGGTATCATATCATTAAATTCTTTTTTTATTACATTCCTTCATGACTTTAATCACAATGACATTTAACATCCTTTTCTTTCTTTAACATTTTTGTGGCCATTATCATAATAGCATAAAAATATAAATAAGCATGTAAACATCATCCTGAGTATATCATGCTTCAGCAACATGTGAAGATCAAGCATGTTGTCAAGTTATTATAATTAAAAAAATGATTATTCTTAAGATATTCATTTAAAATTATATCTTAATATTATACATCTCTGGTAAGCATAATACATAAAAAATATATACATATCTATTTGCAAAAGTATCCTCAATTTGACATGTGATATCTTCACTTAAGGCTTCTAGCTCATAATTAACAATATATATTACAAGTTTGCATACATAAGCATCCTTAAATATTTTTCCATTTCACATTATTATTTAAGGGGTCTCTAGCCTATAAATATTAATTTATCAAATCATATACATATAATACAAGTTTGCTTACCTTTTGTTTTACACTATGGTTTGGGTTTTGAAATTACTTAATTGCTTCACTCTCAATTACTATAGGATTACTATAGTAACCATGACTGAATCTCCATTTATTTGCTTTTGTCTTATACTGAACTCTTTCCAAAACACTAACTTTTGGAAGTACTTCTTTCTTCTTTTTTATTTTCACTTTAGCAACCTTAATCATAACCAACAGCTCAGACTTTTTCCAAAACTTTTTCCCAAGTTTAGTCTCAACCTCTTTTTATACATGTCTAAAGTCAATTAACATTCTATGCCCTTAATTTCCTTCCAACACATATTTCTTTTCATTTGAGAGACTCCTCACCTTCTTGCCTTTCTTAATCCAATGATTTTTTTATTAATTTGACTCTCCTCCATAATGATTTAATTAGTTGTTGCCATTTCAATTTTAAATTTTTTTTATTATACAACATGGTACTATATGATCTCTTCATTTCATATCTACAATGCTTGACATTTCTCTTCATATGTCATTATTTACACTTATTATACTAATACGATTAAGTTGGCCATGCTTGTACGATTCATTATAACTTAAATAGTTTAGGCGTCCCATTACATCATATTGTATGATGTCCATGTTTGTATTGTATGATGCTCTAAGTTAAACCATCTTAACTTATTTGAACTATATAATTTTATAATATCATACCATACTATCCAAATTTGATATGTTCATCTATTTTTCATTTTTTTCACTTGATCATACTTGTTCGATTTATATCATCATATATTATAATCCAAATTTTTTCTCAACACTTTCAAACTTGTTTAACACCTAATGATGATTTTTTTATTAAACAAACTATCAGACTTGTACAATACTACACGTTGCACTTGTATGATCTATTTTAGCTCATTTTATTTAGTTATCAACCTTCTATTATATTGTATAATTTTCTTAATTGTATTTATTAAAACTTATTTGTTACTTTTCTCTTGAGTGTACTATACAATCCACCCCTATTGTATTATATAATATTTTTAAAACTTGAAAAATATGCCTAGAAAATTTTCAAAAAAATTATTATTTTTTTAATTTATAACTCTTGCTTCCTTAAAACCATCAATTAATCTTAATATCACTAGTTTTTTTTTATTTTTAACATTCAATAAATTTAAATTCTTTCAAAATAAATTATCACTACTTTTGGGATGTGACATAGATATCTCTCTTGAATCTATTAAGAGTTAGATCCATAGATTAGACCCCTTATTCCCTAAAGCAAATCTTTATGTATTAGTATGGAGTTTGTTATATGTATTTCTTTGAGAATGTTTGGAAAGGCCTTAACAATAATACAAATTTGATTCATACCTTGCATCATTGATCTGAAATGAATAGAATCAATCATGCATTTACTAATCCCTCAATCAATAAGAGCTATAATAAAGAAATAATAATGCTCCAACTCTTGTCTTCATTTTTTATTTTGAATCTACACATTAGCAATTTTCATATTTTCATAAATCTTACATTCCATATCATATTCTCCAGTTTTCTTAATTTTAATTTATTTTCTCTCTCCTAAAAAATGATCTTAGCTTTCTTTTTATTAACAACTAGTAGCCAATGCTCCTCCTTATTGGCTCAATTGACAACTCTACATTGCCCTCCTCCTTTGCAAAATACTGACAGTGTGGTAACAATGAATTAGTGACAAGAAAAATAAATTAGTGTTACATTGATGCATGTTCTTTACTCAAAAGAAAGAACATAAGTTCCTCTTCAACATTACAATCTTATCATAATCCCATTGAGAAATGGAGCAAATATAGAATTTAAGGTTTTAAAATATCACAATTGACCTAGTTAACTAAGGGCAAGCAAAGAAAAAGGAAAAATGGTTGACTCCACATGTGCAAAGAGAAATTAAAAGAATTTCACAAAGTTTGTAAGCTAAATTTTGTTTAAGAGTTAGATAATTAATATTAATTAATTATTTTTTAAAACTTTAAAATTTTTATTTAATTATAAATATATTTGAATTAAGATAAAATAAATATTATTAGACTCATCTCAATTAATTTTAACTAAATATAAAGCCACTTTCAAATAATGAGACGAGTTTGTACTACACTTTTATATATCTTTAATGCATCCCTCTGATATAAGGAATCCATTGCTCTGATTATCTTGGTTACTGAAATAAAGCCAAAGAAGCTTCAGTGTAGTTATCACACCTCTCTTGACATCACATCTCTATATTACATTTAATAACTTAATTATTGGGCAAATCAGATTCTTAATATAACTTGGGATGTTATCAACCTAACTAAATCAGATTCTTAAAAATATTTATTTTTTATATAATATAGTGTTATAACAAAAATGAACACCACAAAATAATAAATCATATGGTAGATCACTAGGAGAGGATTGAGAACAAATATAAGAATGATATGATATGACTTTTATTATATACATGAAAGTAAAACTAATAAATACAAATGTGTAAAATTTGTAAGGAACTGGAAAGTATATAAAAACGAGAAACTAATGTGATAATCAAGGCATTCATATTGCATAATTGTAATATGTCTTTGTTTGGTGATTAAAGCTATCTAATATACCTTTTACATATGATATGGTTTCTAACTCACTAGTTGAGTTATTATTTAGTGTAATGGTATGATTAAGTATCTTGTGATTATTTCTTACCATCTTGTTACTTGCATGACTATGGTTGTGAATTTTGTATTATTTATGATAAAACATGAATTGTAAGACATCATGTTAATGGAATAGGTATAATATACTAGTAATGAAAAAGTGAAAAGGCTTGTGTTATGAAATGGCTAAATACAAAATGAACACAATTGCTCTTACCAAGAAAAATGTTCTATTAAAAGAAGAGGAAAACATATGAAATAAAGGTAGAAGTGTAAGGGATATTTAGGTATCCTTAAAAATATATACAAATAAAGAATCTAATCTTATAAGGGTATATTTTAATATGGGAATAATGCAAGCATTTGGATTAACAAATTAATAATAAGGTAAAATAGATTATATAAAAATTAAATATTTATATATAAATTATATTATCATAAGAAAATTAATTGATCACAATGGAACACAATTTAATACAAACAAGTGCATATGAATTATAAATGGTAAAAGCATTATATGGCATGGCATGGATGTTTACTTTTTATTACTCAATGCATATATGACAAGTTCTCTTGATTGAATGTGTTATAGTTATGGTTATGCTAAAATTTTCGTAATAAGTTTATGATGATGACATGACTTTTTTTTAGCATTAACTCTATCAGATACTTTGGAGACAAAACATAAGGCTCTAAGAGAGCAATGAGATGAAAATTAATAGAGCTCATTAATCTAATATGAAACTTATGTATTAATAATTAGAGAAATTTGAAATGACATAATAACAAGTTGTTATTTTGGAAACAAAAGTCAACTTATGATTTATTGTCTTTGTAACACCCTAACCTTGGTGTCACCAAATTTTTCAAATCATTTTTTTATTTAATGACATAATTAAATAGTGAAACCAAAATAAAGTCACATAAAGGCTAAATTCTTTTTCAAAACCATGTTCATACAAAACCTATTGCAATGGAAATAAAGTAAAACTATCAAAGTAGGACCCATGTCTTGTTATTGTAGCAATACTATTTCAATAATAAGCCAACCATAATACATGATTGTTAACTCAAAATAAAAGTAATTAATCAAGTAAGCTAATAATCATGTCCTCTTGATTCTCTATTGGATTTCTGTATAATGCATCATTTTCACCTATAATTGCTAATGCTATAAAAAGATTGAGATACTAACATAAGCTCAATAAGCAACTACTTATGCATGCAAGTCATTACATAATGGAGTCAAATTTGCATCACATTAATATAAAATAATATATAAAAAATTAAAAAGCTAAAATAGCCATGCTTATGAAATTAAGAATCCTTTTCAAAATTTTCACTTTTATTTTCCTTATATAGATCCCTTGACCCCTTTTTATTTTAATATAGTTTAGAATTTCATCATTAAGTTAAGATTAGTAAATAATTTTCTCACAATTAAGATTGTAGCATTCAAGAACCTTTGTTATTTTAGTTATACTTGATTGTATCCTTTCAAATACTTTTCTACTTTAGGTTACATATTCCATGAGTTTCTTTAACTATCCAAAATCCTTGTGGACACAACCCCTCTTCCATAATAATAATTATAACCCATTTCTAATCTTTTTTCATAATTATGATTCCTCTTTTTCTCCCTTTAAGGATTATTTCCTATTCTTTTAGTCATCTCAAATTTTATGAAAATCACATCACACATGCTAATTGATATGCAAACCTAAATTTTACACATTAAAACATACCACTATAATAAGAAACATAAGTAAACATTAATATATGAGTAATAAAACATTAGTTCACTATACAGAGCATGAATTTACATTCTTAATATTGCATCAAACATCACTAAGATATATTTTTTATAGATTCATAAAATCTAATGTTTAAGGATAGTAAGTTATAAGTAGTAAATCAAGTAAATATATTATAAGATTCATAGCCACCTATCTTGAATTTGATGTCATGCTCACACCTAGAGCTGAATTATTGCAAGGCCTCCCATGAGCTTCACCTAGCTCAAAGCTCCCTCCAGCTTGTTTTAACTTGCCAAAATACCTAAATAAAAAAATCTCCAATTTGAGATTTTGCAAAAACTTGGTTACAAAACTCTCTTAGATCTCACAATAACCCACAATCCTTTACAATTATATCGTGAAATGTTAAAAGCATCTTTCTTTGACAAAAATCTCATTTTAAAGTTCTTGGTTTTGAATATTTGTATTCCTAGCTATTCCCATGCTCTATGATTTTACAAATAGACAAATCATTAATTTTCTCCACCTTAATACACAAAACTTCAATGAAGTCAAGATTACAAGGTTGCTTCATGCTTAATGTTCCCTTCAAGTCTCTTAATGATTATATAACTAAAGATATTCACTTTGAGAGGTTTCAACTATTGATTAAACGTTAAGGATAAATGAGATTTTTAGAATTTCAAAAATAATATATTTTTAATTAAAACTTCAAGGTAAATTTAATTTCTCAAATATTTTAATCCAAATAACCTCCAAATATTCTTAAATAAATTTTAAAATAAATTACTAATTAAAAATTAATCAGTCTTAAATTTTTTATAATTTTTTAATATTTTTATATTATTAATAATTTTTTTCTTAAAGTTATATATATATATATATCAATAAATATAGCCTTTTAAATATGTCAAATTTTTATAAGAATAACACAAATGTGATCCAAATAAAACTTACTATTTTTAATGATTTTATTTTAAAAACTTTAAATATTACCTATTAATTGAATCATTTCTTTCTTCAAAGATATTATCATAATATTGTTATAACTTTGGCCTTCTATTTTTAATTGATTCAAATTTAAATTCTAAAAATTTGTATAATATAATTTTTAATAATTTAAAACTTTAAATTTGATATTCACCTCTGACTTTAGGAAATGTGCATCTTTTCTAAAGATATACAATTATTTTGAGAATTATACAATAATTATTAATTTCTCAAAACTTATCTAATATTTTGAATATTTTAAAATTACTTATAAAGCTTTATTTTATCATAATATGGATACTAAAAATTCTCCTCTTTAAGATTCACGGATCATCCATAAAATCATAATTTTTTCAATCTAAATCAAAATATTTTGAATAATTAATTAAAATATTGCCTTTATTTTTTTGGATATTATAATGTTCCACTATGATAAATAAAAATAGATTTCATGACAATTTTAGATACATGTTATAAGGATGCTAAAGATTTTACTATAAAGATTTTATATTTTATCAAAGTTAGAATGTATATGTCTCTATCTTTACATAAGAAAATATTTAAGTGCTTATCATAATGAGATATGCCAAAAAAAGATATTAATCTAAGATTATTAGATAGATTTATATAATAATTTGATTTTTTGACGATAATAACACCATTTTGTGGTAGTAGAACATGCTTAATTAAGTCCAATACCTTAATAATTGCAGCTTCATTTGTATTTTCACATCTATTAACCAAAGAGCAATTCACTATGGCATAATTCTATATTAAAGCATCAAATTCCTTTTGAACCTATGCAAAATCATAACATAGCTAACATCATCTTCTCCTCAAGATGAGTTTTATGCAAAGTTAACATTATCATTATTCTTGGACTAATAACAACCAGCATCCTCAGTAACTAGTATTAAGAATCATGAGTGTGATGTTCATGTAAGAGAGAGAGGTTGAATTGTGAATAATCACAAATTCAAACAATATGAAATGTTATAATAGAATATTTTTATTAATCTTAATAAATCTTATAAACTTGTTTTAAAATCCTTATCTATTTTTAATTTTTTTTGGTAATAAAGTAATAATAATATATTTTTAAGTGGTTTGAACTAAAATTGTATCTACATATACCCTTAATAAAAAAAAGGTTAAGTAAAAATATTAAAATATCTTTTGAAAAATTTAGCAAGCTAAAATCGCACATCGGGCTCTATGACCCTACTAAACACCAGCTCAAAGGTGCCTACAACATCGACAAAAAGAGCTTACAATCACTGTACTAGAGGACCTAATAAATCATCTAGCCAAATATGCCTACAAGAATGGTCAAAAAATTAATACAAGATCAAATATAAAGCCTTAACAATAAGAAAAAAAAATCGAAGTAAAAAGATCAAATTACAAAGTTTTATAACCCAATATAATTTAATCAAGAGGTACTTGAATATGAAGTTAAAGTAATATAGAAGATGTATGTAATTTAGCTCAATGAAAATAATTAAGATATGACATGCAACTTAGCTTAATGAGTATATGAATATAAAGAAAGACATTGATAATGAGATCAAACTTGAATCCAAAGCCTTACTCTATCCTTCTCTTTACATTGATGATTGTTAAATGAATTCTTTTCTTAAAGACACATAAAATAATCATTAACCTTTTTAGTTATGTTTAGACCTCTTTATAGAGGCATTATAATGCTCTCTAATAGCTTTAAATAATTCCTAATAGTTATAAAAAAAAGTTTAACAAAAATTATATCAAACTATTTGTTATTTATAATTCTTAAACTAACTATACAAGTACGATATATACAATTTGATTAGTTCAAATTATTACTAACAAATGATTATATGAATACAATGAGATCATTTTACATGTACAAAGTAATTATTCAAAACATAACTCTTGAGTTCTATAAGTATCATACCAAATAATGACAAGATTGTACTAGTATAAATTTCTTAAAACTTATACCTTCTCTATTATCATAGGATAATACACACATTATTAGGTAATTGTATTTGTACAAAGTATGTTAGCACCTACATTTGGTTAAGTTTCAACTCTCACCTCTATATTAAATACGATCATACTCATTCAATAAAGGATATCATGTGTATGCAATAGTTTAATACTTTACTTCATTAGGGTCAAATTATATCTTTCAAGTTTCATAGAAGCCATGTAAGTATAATAAGTTATATTATATTTTATAAAACTATTCAGTTTTGATTTTAATGAAGAATAGCTTCAAATTTTCTTGGACTCACTAGATACATATTAATCATACAAATATGATATATAATATCATATTATGTGAAGAGACTATTTCTTGTGCACTATTAAACAAAAATATAAGTACACTATCCAATGGACCATATCGAACAAATAAGAAGCTTTATATTACATAACCCAGACAAAACTTAATTAAGGTAAAGTCGTGCATGTATAACCAAGAGATCATATTGTATAAATAAACCAAGATATTAACTTAAATATAGGATCTTCAAGTTTGAGCTTACGTCCAATCACATCATACAAGTATAATTAATATAGGTTTGTAAGTCTTCACCTAATTCATATTCTATTTTAATTGCTACTTGATTAACCCTTACTAAATGATGTAACCTATTAACTTTACTATGTTATAAAGCATATCGTATATATAACAAAACTAGATGAAATGCATATCTTATGCTAATCTCTAATTGAATGCATGAAAGTTTTAAAATCACTTAGCTCTTGCACTTAACCTTATTAAACCATAGTATCTCAAGTAAATAATTACATTTCTTACAAGTTAATACCAAAATAAAGATGACTCCAATATTTTTCAAAGATGTTCAACCTTTATGTTTGGTGTTAGTTATGCTCTCACCAAATCATTACCAATAAATTCAAGGCTAAGCTCTCTAATAACTTAATCTCCTTAATCTTGAGATGTATGATATGAAACACTTAAAACAAGTGTTAATTAAACAATACAACTACTTATATTATCATCTAATAAGTAGTGTAAATATCATGGGTTCAACAATTGTTATATTTATATTGATATCAATAATATTTAATGGAAACATATTATACTATATTTGTGCCAATGAATTATAAATTAAGCTACTAATATATGTCAAAAAAATAAAATTAATTTAATGTCACTTATTATGTAATAGAAGAAGGCTACATATATGATGATAGCTTAACATGAAAATTTGTTAGGCCTTAAGATGTATCATGGATTCCTTATCCATTTTCAAATCAACAACTTATATATTAATTATTTGTTATTATATAGTTTTAATAAATAATATTAAAGGGATAACAATGATCCATTCAACACCAACTCACAATTAACATCGTCTTCAATAGCACAAACTAAATAGCTTGATGACTCAAGATATTTGCATAAACTTTTAACTTCATATTTTTTATAAATGATCGTTGTTAATTATGATTAAGTTTGTCTTTATACTTAAATTTCATAACTTTATTCTTTTTATCATTATAAGTTGTGCAACTATTGTTTGATATGTTCATCTCAAAACCAAATTAAATAGTAATACAAAATATAGAGTTCATCATTAATGTTAAAGGAATAAAGGATACATATTTAATATATAAATATCAAATTACTTAAAATAATCTAAAACTAGATTGAATTCTTTCCAATTACTTCAAAACTTGTAATAAAAAGCCTTTAATGTAAAAGCAAGAAAGACGGAAAGAGAATACTACTAAAATAAAAGCACACTTTTCTAAATTATTTTTTGTTAAATTAATTTTATTGATTTAGTTTTAAAGATGTTTATGTTAAATATTTCATGAGAAAAACAGATCATTGTTAATTAATCTTATAACATCTTAAAAAAAATTATTTTTTACAACACTTCATATTCAATTAGTTAAATTTAATTTAGTATTTATATGCATTATTTAATTTTTTTTTAATATATCTTATTAGGCATCAAGGTATGTATTTCTTTAGTTTTTTTTAACAATATAGCTTACTAAATAGTGTTGCAAATGCTTTGGTCTTCCTAATTTCACAACAACCCAAACATTATTCATAACTCAAATTTTAGATAGAAATTAGATCTTTTGAAAGAGATTTCAATTTCTAAGATTGACATTGGCAACCAACTTTTGAGATAAATGGGCCATACACGGCCTAAACCATAAGCCCAATATTGTTAAGTGAGCCTATAAACTAATGCAACATTGATATTGCTTTAAGAAAGTTTTTGTTGTTTTTACAAAATAAAGAGAATTTGGTATATACAACGTTTGCTTGGTTAAAGTTTTGAAGCATTAAAAATGTTAAGAAGTTTTTTAAAATGTTATTAAGATAATATTAATATCTAAATATTGTAATTTTCTAGCCATATAAGTGCATTATGTTAACTCTATTTAAAATCAATCAATAGCTATTGATGTACTTAAAATAACTATATTGATTATGACAAATCAATCAAGATATGCAAAATATAAAACAAGAAAAATTAAATTCAATTAGAAAGGAAAAAAAAATTATTCTAAACGAGCAATTTTAAACGCTAACTTTCTTTATATAAAATATGGGTTATAGTTATATAATTTCATGATGCATACACAAAAAAAAAATTCATAACATAAAATGCTATGAGAACACATGAAAATAACATAATGGTGAGAAGATTTAACCTAATTAATAAAAGAACACATAAAATACCAATAAATGCACAAATACCACCATAATCATGCCCCTTTATTGTTCACAAAACTAGTTAAAAAAATTTTTAAAAACTATTATATATCCTCAAAACTCATTCTTAGGATAAAATGTTGTTGTGTCCATCAACCAAAGACTTACATTGTATGCTCATTAAAAGTGGTTATAAACATAGTAAAATCACCAGGGGTGAAATCAATTTAAGACAAATTCTAATACAATATTTTATGTTTTCGATGTAATAATAGCTAAATGAGATGCTCAAGAGTCAATAAGCATGTAGCTAATATATAGACATTTAGACTATTCTAAATGGAATAAACAAAGTAAAACATTAATAAAATAATCATAGTTGTTTTTTATATATGATATCTCATAAGCAGAGTGTTTTTGTACTGTAGAGATTACACTTGGTCTTTTCTTCATGCATCATTCTTGTAATCTATAGTACTCTTGTCACCATCTTTAACCTTACATAATGCAAGAGGTGCAAAATCCTCAATCTATTTAATTTTTATCTTAGTGAAGGGGCATAGAATATAATCATGTATTTCGTCTTGGATATTATATTTCAATTCACAAATATGTGTGATGATATTACTAATACTCAATTTTATTTTTCTTTTTATATGAATGGTTATGCATCACACCAACTTTTACATTAAATGAAATATCGTGTTTTCAACACTAAACTTTATTTACTAAGAAAATAATACCTTGTTGTATATAGGGATCCAAGGGTTAATGTGTTGTTCATCACTATTTTTTTTTATACCAAATTAGCATTAGATAGCAAAAAGTGCACTTTTCCAATTTGCATATTGTTAATCAAAATTAAGGTCATCGCAATATGCCATAAGGACAGAATTGTAATGATAACTTCAAAATAATGTGTGATATCGTCCTTTATAGTTTTCACATTTTTTTTTATGCAAATATGAAATAATTTCAAAAAGTCATGATTTAAGCAAAGGATCACATACAGATGTTGGTACATGTTTTATAAATTTAGAAATGAATGAGCAATGCACTTTTGACAAACTTTCAAAATGGGTTTCATTTAAAAGTCCAAGCACCAATTTGATACCATAAAGAAAACTTCAATACAACATCATCAATTGTAATATTCTCTTTCATTTTCATATAAATATGATTCAACTTAATACAATCATGATTGATGCAATGGCTACTATATAAGTATTTAATCAAATCAAGAATTGAACAAATAATTCCCTTGTAAAAACATTTCCAAATCAATCTCATTAAAAAAATTTAAGCGTTAATTACTATAATAAAAATGTGGTGTCATTCTATTACAAGATTCAATCCAAAATATTTAAAGTTTTTATAAACAATGAAATCTTCAATTGTCTTTAAGATGAATATAATATATTCAATTTTAATGTTTTTTGTCATTTTTTAATCTTACTTCTTAAAGAAAAAATTTACTAATAATAAGACTTTATATTTTAAGATTTCAATAACACTAAGCCTTAAATCTAACAAAATAAAAAAAAAAAGATTTTTGAAACAAAACAATCATTGAAATCTCATCAAGAACAATGTGAACTCACAAAGTAACCTTGGAGCCAAAACAAAAATGAATTAAGCAATGAAATCCTCAAAAAATCTTGAAAATGGATATAACAAAATATTCATTTATAATACTTTCTATCTTTTTCAAATATTCATTTCTTTTGCTTTTTAGTATTTTTGCATCTAAAGAAAAGATATGATAAAAAGAAAAGTTATCATAAGTTCCAATATATACCATTGACAATGAGCTTTAAAGTTAAAACAAAATTGTGTGAACAACATTATCTTTTACTTTCAACAAAAGAGGAGATAGAAGAACGTTGGTTCGATGTCTAAATCAATCGGATGAGCCAATAAAAGTTTAGCCCCAAGCTCAAACGTGTAAGATGACTCAGCATTCCTGATGACGTCAGCTTACGAGATCCACGTCTACTCCACATCACTTGTTCCTCCGTCGTCCTAATCCGCAACAAACCACCGCGGATTACTGACGTCGGATGCAACGAACGCACAAAATTTATATTAGCCAACGGCTATGGATGCCGTTGGAATGAATGTCTTCGTCGCTTACGTATCACGTCTACGCCATCAAATTAATAATTACTTTAAATATTTAAATATAATCGATTTAAATATAATGTAAGTTTTTATTTTCGTACAGGTCATTGGATCGAGACATTAAGTCCACTGGAAATTATTTTTTAAACTTTTTGGAATTTTTAAACTATTTTTTAAAATTGTTGGGATAAATATGCATGCTTTCCGTTGGAAATAGTTTGAATGTGAGAGATACGTGTTCTTACAGATAATATTAAATCAAAAACATATGAAGCATGGTTTATGATTGGTTAGTTTTACCTAATTTAAGCTTTGGAAGCTAAAAACATGTTACAATTTTACTATAACTCTCATAAGAGATCAGGTGGACGAGGAAGAAATAGCAGAATTGGGAACATGTATGCTTCTGAATTTAGGATAATATAACATAATTGACATGTTTTCTTTGAGAATTTTAATTTATATTTTTATAAAAAAATAAGATTGGATAACAATAGTTTTGATTATAGGATAATTTAAAATAAATGTTTTAAAAAATATTTTTATAATAATAAAAGTTGACTCAAAATAACATGTGTTATTAAAATAATTTATATGTTATATTACTTCTAGAAAAAATATTAATTATTTTCTTTATTCTTATAAAATATTCTAAAAATAGAATCATATCATAATAAGTCAATAATATGTGTATTACTGTATAACAAAGAGACATATTATATTAGATTACAAGATAAATAGTTAAGATGACATGTATAAAACAATACATTAGATATGTTGAAACCATGGTAACCACCTTATATGTTATGAATCATTTCACATTATTGCAAACTTAGCATATAACTTATCTGAGTTGATAACTATTGTAGAATAAATAAAATTATCATCAATATGATAAATGCATAAATTTTAAAAATTTTCCCTTATCTTAATTTTTGGTAATAAATTACATATGAAATTAAAGATTAGATGATAACTATATATTAGTCATCTTAGTCAACATGGACCATCATAATAGTATCTTATTTTACAATCTTTATATTGTTCTTATTACTGTCATCTTGGTTTAGAGGTTAATACTAGTTTTTGAATCTTGAGAGTCATGTTGTATTTATTGGGTGCTAGATTTTTTAATGGATGTTAGCACATTCTATTATATTTGTAGCAATGCTAGAGCACCTAAAAGAAAACATTGATATATTATCAATATTATCTTCCCCTTTTAAATGAGTTATTCATAATAAATCATCTTATTTACTCATATTTTTTCTATTGTTTCATGAATATTTAATCAACAAAGATTAATATTATTTTTGTGAACACACTTTTTGATGTTTTTGTTGATAATTCAAGTTTTCACTCCTACAATTTATAAGATAAATAATTGTGATCAACATATTTTTTTATTCTTTCCTATCATTTGAGGAATCATGTGAGAAATCGTCTCCCCAAATTTGATTAGATAATAAATTTTTATTTTCTTTTTTTATCCTTATCAAAGAATATTAAAATATTTAATGTAAACAATCACAACTATATAATAATAAAATAATATTAAAAATGTGATATTTTTGTATATAATTTTTATTCTATGAACTAATTCTTGTAATGGTAAGGTAGAAGTTCCAAGAAGCTTTAAGGAAATAGGAAATTGGAGTCAAGAAAAAGGTTGCAATAATTGTTTGAGCAATAATATATAAAAATAACAAGAAAAGAGAGAGAGAGAGAGAGAGAGAGAGAGAGAGAGAGAGAGAGAGAGAGAGAGAGTAACAAGGAGAAGTAATTTGAATGATGTAGTATGAGAAAAGAAGAACAACGAAAAGAATGAGTTAAATATGTGGATTTAGGTTTGAATCAAATCTTTTATTCATCTCTTTCTTTTTATGCAATATACAATAACATAGTGAATTGAAGGGAGGAAGGAAATTCTTTATTTTTGTACTTTGAGATATATAACTAGTTTTATAGAGATAATATGTGGAAATAATGTTTGTTTTTGCATATCGTAGCCATCGTGCAATATGAGGATACCCATCATATAATACAATAAGCATTGGAAAAATTGAAAATAAGCTTTCCTTGGATAATTGTATTGTATAAATATATTTTTCCTATAGTATAATTAATTTAACATAATAGGATCAAGCTTTTCTAAAAAAACATATCATATGCAAATATTGTTTCATATGATACGATACACTCATGGGTAAAATAGCAAAAGAATTAAACAATGTAGTTGTAAGATGTTATAATTAAGAAATGTTTATCAAACCTTATTGTACAATATTATACTAGAATTGAATAGTACAATTTTGTTTAAGAATGCAATGTTTGAGAGATAAATTAGATAATTTAAAAGAAGTATTGTGCACCTATCATATGGTATGATATCGTAAACATGTAATATGATGGCACTATAGCAAAAAAAATTAATAACAAAAAGTTTTAGAAAGTACTAATATTAATGCAAAAAAAGGATCGAGAGAATTTGAACAATAACTTGCTTAGGACAAAGACAAAAAAACGATATTGAAGGTGATGATGTAACTCCAAGCTCCTTGTTAGGATCAAAGCTACATATTGTTGAAGCTAAAGTGAAAACAGTAAAATGATTCATTTCAATGCGATATATTCAAAATAACTTAATTTTAAACCATTTATCATAGACAACACTATTTTAGATAGTTTATCACTGTCTGAGATAGTTTAGCATTATTTTAGGACTATATAGTGATGTCAGTTGCAATATCAACATGGTGGATTCAAAACTAGCGTAATTAGTGCTAGGTGGTATAGTAAAACACATAAGTGGTACAATCAAACACGTAGGTGGTATAGCTATGGTGTGGTTTGGACATATACAAATGCTATATGTGTGGTTACGACAGTCAAGGGAAAGTCGAGTGTTGTGGGAATAAGCAATGTTGTGGGACACAGTGGGATTTTTCTCTTAAGGATTATGTAGTTCAAGCATGGATCATAGGTTGATCAGCATATGTAGATGCAAGTTGTTGTTGTTGTCCAATTTTGGGCAGATCGACTTTGTTCTAATGCAATATGTTATGTTAGAATAAGACAATGGGAGTTAGCTACGAATTGTTATATCAAAGTAGGTAAACATGATTTGGATGTGGTTTGTTGAGTTGGAATGATTAGGTATGAGTTGAAACTATTTTATGGCAAGCATTAACCTGCATGAGTCTCAAACAGGCATTAACAATCTTTGGTAAGGCACAAACATTTTATACCCCTTAATATAAAATTATTCGCATGCATTTTCATGTAAAACACTACTAAATATTGCACGACAATTTTGAAAATTATAATACTTACAATTTAAATTAACATCACAAATGCTTCTAAGTCAATATTTAATGATATATTATAATTCATATCATAAAGTATGCAATATTATTTCGTTATAATTCATATCATATCACTAATTTTATTATAATATTTGAAATTAGTAATTCATATCATATAGTATATATAGTATGTAATATTATTCTATTGCAAGTCATATCACATCACAAATTCTATTATAACACTTATCTTAGCACTTCATAACACTCAATTTCTTACAATTCATCATGTGATTGGTTTATTAAATATAAAATCTACCTACCTCAATCTATTATGTAATATTTGATCCCCTCTTTCTTTCTTTTATTTTTTTTCTCTTCATGATACTATTTTCATGCCCTTTTTTCTTAAAAACTTGATTAATGATCCTCCTCATCCTCCATACAAAAACACTATCACACAATCAACTGTCTTTCTGTTATATCAACAACAAAGCTAAAATGAAATGATGATGAGAGCGAAAAAGGATTAAGGTTTTAATGTCACTTGAAGAAGTAATTGACAGATGTGATAAAAAAATGAAATGTGCATGAAAATAAGGTAAGCATATTAGATTTAGGATTTATATATAGTAAATTAATTAATTAATTATTTCTAAACACTTAAATTTCAAAAATTTATGATAACTCCAACTAAACTTTAATCAACAAGAAATAAATATCATTGAACTCATTTTGATGAGTTGTATTTAATAATATTTTTATTTATATATTTCAAAATACTTTTGTTTTTTTCTAAAATTTGGTCCATTTTATTAAACATCATTAAGTTAACAAAAATATCAAATTTATTATTTTATACTTTCAAACTTACTTATACACTGATCATATTATATTAATTCAATTTAATAACCTTAAAAATTTTAAAACATCACAATTCTCACACAAATTGCTTGAAAGGCCTCTAGCATTAATCATCTATTATATCAATTAGTTAACCAAAGCTGCAAACACAGCATTGACAACTACATCGTACTCCAATTTGGATGACTATTACCTCATCACCAATGTAATAAGGGACTTGATTTACTATGCCCAATGTCAAATATCATTTGATTCTATGATTAGAGCCCCCTTATACCTAACACCAATAGTGAATCTTTTAATGACATCACCATCAATTTCATCTCTCTCCATTCCACAAAATTTCATTGCCTTCCATACTTCAATTATTTATTGCTTTATATGGTTGAACTAATCCTAAAAAGCTCTTGTGCTAGTTTAGTAATAAAATCAAAACTTTTTTGTCATAAAAAAAATTCTAAAATAAAATTTTCTATTGACAATCATAAAATTGGTAATAAAAGCATAGACATTAATGATGAATCATTTTTTTACAAATACTTGTTGAATTAGCTCATATGTTTTGACAGTTAAATAGAGTAAATTTTTATTGTTTTTATTTTTATCATAGGATGTATTATTTATTTATTTTATTTATTATTATGGTTAATTAAATACTCTTCAATTTTATCATTATATAATTCTATTTTACTCTATATAATTCTTCTTTGATCACAACTTGACCATAATTAAATATATAATTAAAAATTTTATATTATTCATTTTGAATAATTCAGTGTCACTTTGGCTCATTTAATTTTCAAAAACTTTGGTGGGCTCGCAAGTTGTATGTGGTTTTTACTTAATTTTTAATTTCCGTATTATATTTTATATTTTATTTGTTCTTTTTTTATATATTTTTTTCTATTATTTAGATTGTGAATTCAGTCAAATAAAATTAAGAATTTCTATATTAATCACCACATTCAAGAAACAGTGGACAGCTGTATCTTTGAGCTAATCAACAATGACGTGAGATATGACGATTTGAAAGTGACTGGCAATTAAAGTGATTAAAAAAAATAAATTAACTTTTTCAAGAGTAGGCATGACTTGAAAAAGCAGTTTTCGTAATCAAACACTGTTTAATAAATTTTTATTTATCTAAATAATTAGCTTACAATATGATTTTATTACATTATTTTAATAATTAAAGATTTTATCTTCTATTAAGTATTCGGTAATTTTGTATTTTAACTAAAAACTCAATTGATTTTTTTCATTAAATTTCTTAAATAAAAAATTCTTATCAATAGATTATTGAGTACACAAATTTTAATATTATGTAATGATTAATATTTTTGAAATGGAAATTTAATATTTAACGCATGTCATTCAACTTTATTAAAAGTAAAATAAATGGTGGTTCGTCTTGGCTTTCTATAAAAGTTTGTGACCAAAAAAATAAAATTTCTTATAAAGTTTATTGTTGAAACTGGGATTTGGTTTAAATTTTTAAAACATATAATAAAAATATTAAATTATTTGCATAATTAATAATGCTCAAATTACATAAGATGGCATCTTATTTTGCGATATTTATATTTTAATTGTACTACATCGGTACGATGTACCGCAGGTATCACATAACGCAGCAGGCGTTGGGGTTTTCGTCACTGAAGAGCTGCGGCGCGTGTAACATGTCGACCCGGTAACCGTAAGGCCCGTAAAACATCACCTTGCTCGCCTCCAGCGCCGACGTAACTACCGTCTCTGCTTCCTCCTTCCCGCCCTCACCGCCTTCCTTCCCCTTTTTCTCATCGCTCTTTTCTTTCCCTCCGCCAGCGCCGACGGCGGTGGCGGCGGCGCTGGCGGAAGAGTCAACCTTCTTTGCCGGAACTACCTCGACCCCACGCTTCAGCTTTTCCCTGAGATGCCCCGGCAAGGACTCCACGTCCATGGTGCCCGTAACAGTGACGAGATCTGCCTGTGAATCGACGGTTACATCCTTCACCCCTAGATATTGATTTGCAAATATAATTTTAATATTTAATTTACCAATTTTTTAATTTTAAAATAATGGAATAAATTACCTTTAATTTTGAGAACCGTTTTCTTAATTCTCTGTATGCAGCCGTCGCAGTGAAGACGAAGCTTGAGAACGACCGTCGCCGGCTGTTATGGAATTGTGAATAAATTAAATCCCAAAAGCAAAAAGGAATACAATTTATAGATTTAACATGCGGAACACCTCCTTCGGTTTCGGCACGTTGGTGTCGGCGGCGGCAGCGGCGGGGTTCTTTTCCGGTGGGTTCAACGGCGAGATGACGGCAACCTTCTTCCTAGTCTTCGCCTCCAGGCGATCTCGAAGCTTCCATGGGTCCACTGCTCCTATCACCGTCAGCTTATTCCCCGCGGTGTCGACTGTCACTTCCTCCACACCTAATACCCACCACTAATTCTTCAAAAATCGAATTTTGATGAAAAAAAATCCAAGCCTTGAAAACTAATTTGAAGGTTGAGAGAAACCTTCGAATCTTTTGATGGATCGTTTGATCTTGGCAGCGCAGCCATCGCAATGGACGTCGACCTTGAGAACGACTTTGGGAGGATCCTCCTTCTTTGCGCCTCCACCACCCTTTTCTCCTCCTTTTTCAGCTCCGTCGTCTCCTCCTCCTGCCGCCACCTTCTGCTTCTCATCCTCCTTTCCCTCTTTCTGCATGGAATCAAATCAATGGCCTAATTAAGATGTAGAAGATAACAAATTTATATAACGGTGAGCTCTCTCTCTCTCTAGTGTGAAGCGAATTGAGATAAAACGGCAGTTGATGTGGAATACTGTAAGGCCCGGACGGCTGTTTTTATAAACGATGTTCGGCGTTGCTCTGGTTTTGCGTCGTTGTTCGTGCTAATCATCGGTTTCGGGACTGTTAACAATATTAAAAAATATTAGTTAAGAGATAAACTATTTTTTAAAAGAATATTGTTAAAAGATTATGTGGATAATACAAATAAAGTAATTTATTGGATGAAAATCTTCTACTAGGATGGTTTAAATACATAATGTCTTTCAAAATTATTTTTTATATTAATTAATGAGCCTTGTCAAAATTCTTTTTAATTGTCTAACCACCAAGCAAGTTTGATAGTAATAGTAACAAAATAATAATGAATCTTAAAAAAATCATTGATACTTCAAAATTTTTAAAAATTTTAAAATATTATATCTTCTGAATATATAAAAATAATTGAACTTCATAATTATACTTTTTCAAAATTTTTTCATTAACACAATTAATTCATAATTATAATCATGCACATAATTACATCTTTGAAAGGCATCATCAATAATCCTTTTATCCACCTTCACAAAATGTCATCAACAACTACAATTCTATTTATTAATTTTTAAAATCAAAATTATAATTGTTAATAACATTATTTAAAAATATTATTAATTAAAATAATAAAATTACAATATCATTAAACACCTCTTAAAAAAGAGGGGAAGAGCTAAACAAGTTCTTTTTAATAATTCTTTTTCAAATTATAATAAAGCTTGACAATATATTCCCTAAAGACAATAAAATAAAAAGCTAAAATTGATTTGTCTCATTTAAATTAAAAAAAAATCAAATAACCTCATTTCCTCAAAGTCAAATTACTTTCTTCATTTATTAACAAAATTTCTTTCCCAATATGAGCTCTTAAATCTCATACAAAACCCATTAAACATTAAAGAAAAAAAATATATAGTTTCAGTTGTATAATTTCTAAGATTTTTATTTTGAAATTTTAAAATAAATTGAGCCCTCCAAAACCACATTTGTTTCCCTTGCAGTGCAAATAAGCATAACCACAACATTGTACAAACACCTATAAAACATCGTCAGTGAATAAACATATTGAAAATTATTATTAAGCCTTCAGATTTTGATCTTTCAGAGGTATTGTTCGTGTTAAAGCATCATGTTATCCAAAAATAAAAATAAACCTCACAAACATGGTGGAAATGTAGCTACAAATTCATGAAGCCAAAAAGCCCATTCCTCCATAGCAATAAAAAGAGAAAAAAGAAAAACAAAAGACATCCTTCGAGCCACAGAGCATCATCGAATCGATTGATTACATACTGATCTTTATAGATGTAATGAATTCGATAGTTGTTTTATTTACCTGAAAGAAAATTAAAACCAGAACAAGTGAAGACAAGTTCTAAACAGAATGATGAAGAGAAGCATTAGAATTAGATGTTTGTGTTACCAGTATGTTTTCCATCAAAGAATTGGGCATTTTTGGATGACTTGAAGGTTTCCAAAAACTCTCTAGCTTTTTGGAGCTCAAGCTTCTGCCTAGATTTGTCCCACTTGCGCTCCTTAGCTAAGATCTCGATCACACGGGGCACCGCTCTACTTGCTGCATCCGTGTCAAGAAAGGCGAGCCGACACCTCCTGGCTATGAAATCAACAGCAGATTCACAGTACTCGTTTCGAGCACAGTAAGCTACCTCGGCTTCAAGAAAAGGGTATCCATGGGCAAGTCTCTTTCCTAGACACTCATTCTATAAAGAAGCAAAAAAATTTAAGTTTGACAATTAGATGTAATATAAGAAGTTTAAGTTTGTCTATTTCCTTTTGCACTACAAAGGAGCTACTTCTAATTCATGGTGATGAAAATTACATATCTACTATGCATAGAAATCATTAAGGAAACAAGAAAGTAGCACAAGCCAACCTGAGCAATCGTAGCTACTTTTGCAGCCGAAGTGCCATATGCATGCGAGAGATGCTTGGATACAGAACTGTCCATAACCCCAGGTATAATTTTTCCACTGTGTGTTTTCTTCATACGTGTGTAGTGTTGAGCAAGTTCTGTGAAAGATGCAGGTTCCCATCCACGGCCACCAATAATACAAAGGTTTTCAGTCACGCAACCATTTGTGGGGGTCAGCTTCCCAGATTTGATGGCAACATCAACTGCATCTTCAGCCATGCTGCAGAAATGATCAAAACACTAGAACAATGGCTTTGAAGTATGAAGTTAGAACACAGGGCTTTAAGATCATTTGCTTAAATGCAGGAATGAGGAGCTTTTGGACATTGTTTTAAGACAACTCTTTTAGATAAAGAGCAAAGTTTTTACGTCTTCAGACCATGGGATCTATATGGAATTTTTTTTTTTCTGATTTACACTTGCAAGTGAAGATAATATAGAACACTAAGGTGGGAATCAATCAAACTCATGGCATAGAAATCACAACTTATTTCAAATTTAAAGACCATTTTATAAAACTTTAGTTTGTCTTTACTTTGTGAAAACAAGATATATTTGTATTTTGTTTTGCACGTAATCATGTCATAGAGAGTCGGCTATCACAAGAGTAACTCTTCCACTATAACTTACAAGCATGGGCAACATGAGTTAGCTAATTGCTCATATGTTTCAGCATAGCAAAATCCTAAAACAAGAATGAAGGAACCCTCATTTATCATTTCATATATCTTACCCAAAAACAAAGCAACAGTATCTTAACAGGAGATGGCCATAAAAGATCAAGAATTCTATGCACACAAGAATAGATTCAATCACATAACTCTTTCATCATTTAAGCATCTATCTAATTGAAAATTTTTGCTCCATGGCCGAAAAAAGAATCTTACACATGATAATTTCTGCAACTTCTATGTCTTTTTTACTCAGATTGTTGTCATATTGGTTCAATATTGCCCTGTGATGGCCCAATACAGCATGAACTAAAAGGTCGTCAAAGTAGCAAATTACCTAAATATTTTATCATTGACCCTTTCAGATAACTGGAATGGCATAGACATGGTAGAATATGACATTATAGTTATGAAAACAAAAATATGATATGTCGCCATGTCTACCAATAAAAAAGAAATTCAAATCAGAAAAAGAGAAAATCTCACAAACGTAACAAGTGAGTCATCGATGCTCCATCATAATGTTTACCTTCTGTAAGTTGTCCATTTTCCACCAGTAATTGTTACCAAACCGGGATGATCCTCATGGACGACATGATCTCTAGATATATTCTCTGTGTTCTTTGCAGATGGATCCACAGCCAACGGTCGAATACCACTCCAAGCTGAAAGAACATCACTCCTTCTGACCTGAAACCACATGACAAAATCAAAATTAAGAGACCACTTGAGAACAAATATCACAAAAGGAATAGTCAAAAAGCACAACTGTTCACAAGGCTACTACATAAATCTAGCAACGAATAGCTTTCAATTGGCGTGAATCACTAGAGTGAAGCAAAAATCACGGGATTGACTATATTCGCAAGACAAATGTTATTCCTAATAGGCATTTTGTGGGAGGGCATAAAGATACAAAAAAAATTTCCTGGACCCTCTTAAGGTTATATAAAAAAAAAAAAAAAAAAAAAAAAGAGAGATCAATTTAAATTGAGGAGGATAATACCTTGACATATATTGGCAAAATCACATTAAAGAAAAATACACAATTGTCATATACCTTTTTAAATTTCCTGGACCATATTCATTGAAAACTTGGTGAAAAATTGCCGAGGACCCTAATAAGGTTATGTAAAAAAAAAAAAAAAAAAAAAAGAGAGAGATCAATTAAAATTGAGGAGGATAATACCTTGACATATATAGGCAAAATCACATTAAAGAAAAATACACAATTGTCATATACTTTTTTAGATTTGAAGATCGTACATGAAAATAAACAAGCTAACTGTTGAACTGTGCATGGAAATATAAAATATGAATGGTCCACAAGAAGATGCAGAAGAGTAGAAAATGCATGTCTTAGGCAAAGTTGTGCTTTTTTATCATAACTAGAACTATCAATACTCCTACAAAGACAAAAAAACAGCTCAAGAAGTGTGTTGACTAAGGTTTCGAAGCCAAAGAGTAGATGCATATGCAGACGCCCAGTGACTCTGTACATATGCATCAAAATTGTCCAATGCCATGCTATCAGAATGCATAATAGTTGAATTCAAGCCAATCCCTTTTGACCAACTTTGCTTTATGTTATCATAACACTAATTACTATGGGAATAACTTTGAGAGATAACCAGGCATTTCATATAGCAAATCATAGAAGCACTAAGCCATTTCCCATAAGGTTAATGATACATGAAACAACAATTTGCATAAATTGAAGGTCAAACAATTTTTTTATTAGACGGCTTTTGCGTAAAAAAGAAAAGTGATGAATGCACAAATATTTCTACTACATAAATTAGAATGAAATAATAGGATTCTTGTTTAATCAGTCTATAATAATCACATAAATATATTATCTTGCAATGTTTGTGATATTGTAGCACAAATTTGATAACTTAATGGCAAACCCACAACATGTCATGCAAACAGGTTGCTGATATAAAACGTGGATGCCTCTTGCAGTAGCTGTCTACTTCTGATACTGGTAAGGTTCGATGATTGGACATAATGAAGCACCTCTCATCTCAAATTTATCTTTATGACAACTTCAAGAGCATCCATTGGCAAGGGCTAAGACAACAAAATTCATGGTACATTAACCAAATGAAGGTTTATTTGTTAGGAATTGATAACAGCATTTTGTAAGAAAAATTGCTTTTCTTAAGGCATGTCAAAATCCATGGTACATTAATCTAATGAATGGTTAATTTAGCATGGCTTAACCAAAAGAGCTTATATTAAATTATGTCAAATACCTTAAAAAAATTTACTTATTTCTCAAATAAAATGAATTAATATTATCATTCCATTATACTATTTTGAGAGAGCAAAACATGTGTTGTCCTCAATGCAATTGTTGGTTTCTTTTTTTTCTTCTTACAAATAATCAAAAGGTGATTTAGTCAATGCATAATAAATCATTAAAAAAAACTTTTCAATAACAAATTACTAAACACAACTTTAATAATACTTCATCAAAACAACTTTTCAAATCTCCTTAATAATCATTTAACAAAATAACTATACCAATTGTTTGAACTAGAGATTGGGAAGACCATCCCAACTTTCTCATCGAAAAGTTGTATGGGAACCTATGATGGGAAAGCGGGAGGGGTAGAATAAAAGTTGATTTTGCCCTCATCAAACAACATTTTTTTTAATATACTTTTCCATTTCCAAAAATCAAAGGATGATTTAATCCTTATACCAGTACATCAGATTTCCAATAATAAGTTTATTGAAATAGATCATTGAACACATCTTTTTGCTAACAGTCAACAATAAAACTTTTCAAATCTACTTATTTATTTATCAACTTAATTTTCTGCCAAATGCAGCTGAAATTCATTTCCAGTCACGTCAAGGTTGATGACCTCAATGATTCCTAATGTTTACATTCTCAATCAATGTTAATATCTTTATGTTTAGTCTGTTTCGTTTACTTTGTATACATAGTCATTCACTTTGTACACATAGACACTAACAAAACTGTCCTTCATGTAATAAAATCTCTCAAATTGAGCAAAACAAATAGCTCTCAAAATTCTACAAAAAAAGAAAAGCCCATTTCCAAAATTTCAAAGATCATATGTCCCAATAGTTGAGTCTATTATGTTCACAGCATATGCAATTCTCAAAAGCACTACTTTAAAAAGGAAAAGCCAACGGAAAGTTCCTTAAACAAACAGTTGTGCTTGGTCAAACATTGAGCATGGAGGAGGCAGGTATCCTAAGAATGTATTTGTATCCCTTGATGTATTTTTATCTTTCAATGCCATCAGCACTTGTTTAGGTGATCTATTCTAGATCTAACAAATTATCAAACCATTTAGTATCAAGTAGACCGTAAAAAGAAAATGGTCATTCATAAATATCTATGGAAAGTATCATCTTCTTTCTATGATATCAATATAGAGCTTTTAAAGACATCTAGAAGACGTTACTATGCCAAGTTACTAATTCATGGTTATAATATTGAAATAAGCACTAAAAAGTATTCCATAGTCACCTAAATCGCTTTTTATTATGCATGGCCATTACATATACACATGATAAAAATAAACCAAAAATAGTAAAAGGTTTGCACCACAACAATTGGAAGAAAGTTTGCAATAGCATATTCATCCTATCCACACAAGGATAAGACAGGAAATTTGAGAAGACATCTTCCAGATCTAACAAAGAGGCTAGCATTAGAGGTCTCACTTGGTCTCAAATCTATCGTGGGGATCTAGAGAGGAAAAAAGGCCCCTTCAAGTGGTATGAACCCTTTTGGAGGAAGTATCAAAGTCTCTTGAGAAAGATAATACAATGCAACAAGGTATTAAGCTCGTACACCACCATTAGGCTTTGAGAATCCATTCTAGCCCATAAGGGCCATATGCCTCGAGACAGTGAACTAGAAAAGAATCGAGTAAGAACAATGCAACAACATAAGTTCAGGCATCATCAGTTCCATGCCATGCCTCAATCATAGCTCTCAAGAGCATTTTGCCCCTTAAAGAAAACTCAAGGAGCCTTTAAACAAAAAAAGAAAGCCTCAAGAACATAAGAAAAACCACTAATATTCTCTTAAATATATTTGGAATGAACCAAGCAAGCAAAACTGTGAAGGCAGTACCAACAACTTTCTAGTTTTGATGATTTAAAGATCCAAACTTTTAGGTAGATAATTAGTGATAGCCATTCTTCAATTCTCTTTCTAAACTTGTCTATTAGAATTGTGCCATAAAAGCTACTAGAGATGAATCTTAGGAAGGAACTAAAGACTTTGCAATTTCTTTGCTAGATGTGGTTCTTAAACCATAGTCAAGAAACAATGAAGTGCCATTTTTTTTATATTTTCAATATTCCTTCTAGCCTACTCATTCTCTTCAATCTACCCGCCCCACTTTGAGAAGCACAATCATGTGACAATCCACCTTACACAACTATAGCCGTATCAACGGGTTGGGTAATAACCAGACATAATCTAAGTTTTGATTCAATTAAAATATAAAATGAAACATTTTTGCCCAAAGTACGAACTTGAAATATCTACTTCAAAGCAATCTTCTTGAATGCGCATAAAAGAGACTAGAAGATCAAGGGGGAAGGAAATTGATTACATTTACAACCATCAAAAGAACATTCCAAAGAAGTCGAATTTGTGGCCTGCGATGGAGCATCAAGTCCTTTGTTGGAGCAATAGGTGACACACTTAAACCCAAACTATCCAAGTTTTGGATCATGATGTAGCAACAATCTACCCTAGCAACAATAGAATTTGAAGATTTGCCTTGAAAAGAGTTCAACTATGAGGTTGTTACCAATCCAAAAGGATATCAAAATCTAATAATGGATGAGCATGGAGAAAAAGCTGATGACCTCAACTTGGTAACATCACAATTTGAAGAATGGCAAAAACCTTTCAAATTGGAGCAAAGGTTAATGTACTAACAAATGAGGGAGAGATAATGTTGAGAAACTGGATGCATGGATTGATGAGCTTGTAACGTACCCCTCTTTTTGATTACTTATTAAAAAAGAAGTCCTATTCGCTAAATTGAAATTAATGAGCCATATATTGTCTTGGTGGAATTCTCATCTTTTGAAGGCATGCAAAATAGGTGTCAAGAACAACTTCAAGAGGATGGCATACCAAGATTCTACTTGATGGATTACACAAAGAGATAGTGTAAATAACATGACATAAGACATATTGAATGACAAGTAGGATAAGAATATATCATAGAGTTTCATCAACAAGCCATGACACTACCTTGCAATTCAAAGTCCAGAAGCAATTCTTGTCGTTATAAAGGGGGGCCTGCCTCATAAAGAAACTGAAGTATTCATTGATAATGTTTCAATAATGACAAAGTATACTGCAAGGTTTCATTCCTCAATTGCAACTGAACTTGAGCTGTTTCCTTTCAACACTCTTAACAAAAGTCATACCTTAAGCATGATGACCAAGAATAAGATCAAAGGTATGTCAAAAAAAAAATTCCTTACAATAACCTTTGAGACATAAGGGACTACCAAGAAGATAAAAAAAGCCAAAGGACAATAGCAACAACAGTAGCCATCCAACAAAGAATCAGTCCACAAGCACAAGAAAACAAAGCTTTGGCCAATATTAACCATTGTAAGATGCACGAGCATAATGAAGATAGAAGATGGAGGTTACAACCAAAATGATATCTTTAAAGGAAGAATAAAGATCAAGAAAAGTTAACAATGACCATTATTAATAAGAGTTAGATGTTTGAAATGATGCAAACTGCTAATCTTAATCTTTCTTTGATGGTGAAACAAACTAGATCCAACAAGACTCGAGAGAAAGAAAGGACTTAAAAGCTATATTCCTTTTGAGTAAAGAAACCTCATCTCACTCCACATTCCCAACAATATTCCCTTAGATGGATCTAGAAAGATGATGAGATGAAGATAAAGCAAAAATGTTGAGTGAAATTTACCATAATCAAGGAGTAATTAATGAAGTCATCAGTGAGTTTATACCTCTTGATGTTTGTCGCTATTATTAATAAGAGTTAGATGTTTGAAATGATGCAAACTGCTAATCTTAGTCTTTCTTTGATGGTGAAACAAACTTGATCCAACAAGAATCGAGCAAAAGAAAGGGGCTTAAGAGCTATATGCCTTTTGAGTACAGGAACCTCATCTCACTCCACATTCCCAACAATATTCCCTTAGATGGATCTAGAAAGATGACGAGATGAAGATAAAGCAGCAATGTTGAGTGAAATTTACCATAATCAAGGAGTAATTAATGAAACCATCTATGAGGTTATACCTCTCAATGTTTGTCACATTATACTAAGAACATCCTATATATCAAGGAGTAATTAATGAAGCCATATTTAAGGTTATAACTCTTGATGTTTGTCACATTATACTAAGAACATCTTATATATCAAATAGGAACGTTGAGTTCTACCATTGAGTACAACAAAATTAGTTCAAGAAGGATAGAAAGAAATATATTTTGTGCAGAGACAAAAAAATATTAATTCACAAAGAATGAAAAGAACTATCTTGTGTGAAAAGGTCCAAGTTTGAGGATTTGATAGTTTCCAAATAAGTGAAGGGTTTAGTCAATTCATGTCAAGGGTACTTTTTATTAGTAGAGACTTGAAAATAAAATAGATGCTCAAGATGTTCGGCTATTGAAAGTATTGAAAGCCATAATAAAGGAATATGTTGGCCAGTTCAAAAAGCCAAAAGGACAAACCCACGATGGAACGTTAAGCGCAAGAGCTCACTCATATTTGTTGCACCCCTGCTAAATATCAAGACGTATAAGAACTTGGTCATAGAAACTGAGATTAAGAAGCAAATGAAGAAGCTACTTGAGGCAAAAAAACTTGAAGTTTAGTAGTTTATAGTGTGATTTGCATGCACAAGTCAGAGGATGGTGAATGCATCAACTATAATGCCATTAACAAATTAACAATTAATAACTAAAGTCCATTATCAAGGATTGATGATCTGTTGAACCAATCAAAGCACATAAGGATATTCATCAAGCTAGATCTAAAATCGGGTTATCATCTAGTGCAAATCAATGAATAAGATACTTGAAAAACAACATTCAAATCATGACAAGGACGATGCCAATGGCTTGTCATGCCAACCAAACTTTGTGATGCACCATTTTATAAGAATGATAAACAATGTTCTGAGACATTTGATAGACAATTTCATCATGTTGTACATGTTGACATTCTAATATATAATGGAAACTTTTCGAATATAAGGGGTATGTGCAATATCTTATAGATTTACTGTAGTAGCATAAATTAAACCTAAATTCATAGAAATACAAATTAAAATAAACCACAAAAGTCTAACAGGGATTCGAGATATGCAATCGATATATTAAAATGGATGATGAAAAAGCAACAAGCTGTTCAAAATTGGTCAAGACCTAAAATTTTGATATAAATTAGGAGATTCATGAGAGCTTGTTAGTATTTGAAGAGGTTTATCTAGAATTTTTCGCACATAATGTTTACTTTATCTACGACAAAGAATTGTTGGCATTTTATTAGGTTGTGAAGCATTATGAACCATACTTGCTAGGTATAGCATACGCTTTCATCACCGAACACTCCTATTTGAGAACTAGACCAATATGCAACAAGTCTAACACCAAAAACGGATAACTCATTTGGAGCAATACAACTTCATCATAAAGTATAAAAAAGGATCTCATGTTAGCCAACATGCTCTCCAAAACACTGATAAGCAACCCATGTTTATCAATTGTTAAGAAGATCTAATAAGAGCAACATGAGTATCTATCAAGCTATGTTGAGGGACCTTGATTATCAAGGAATTATAGAAGAGTTGAAGGTAGAAAAAAATCTTAGAATTCACTAAATGAAATGGGCTATAGAATTCACTATTCTACCAAGAATATCAACTTCGTATTCTTCAGCACAAAGAAAAGTTGAATGGATCAAGGAAGCCCCGCTATTGAAGGGCAGCAAGACATTATGGTATGATCCAGATTATGTTAAATCCATTTGAGGCATTGTACTCACCAACATAGCTAAACATACTAACTAGAAATATGGTTTGTATATGTCATTGCCATGCTCAATCAAAAAGAGAAAGCATCTCTACGAATTTTTTAGAAGGATTGTTGACAATACAAAGATACCAGAACTACATATTGTGGCCCTCAACAAGTTTTTTTGAGGTGTTAGAATTTATTCCATGTAAATCGGAGATCAAAGGCAAAGAAGCAACCCAACTATTCTTCGAAAAGGCGTGAGTATATCATGAACTACCAACTAATACCATGTTTGACCAAGATATTTAGTATTTAAGCAGATTTTTGTGCACTTTTTGGATTTTGATGAATGCAAACTTGCAAAACAATATAGCCTTTAAACCTTCAAAAAGATGACCAAACAAAGGAAATTAATATGGTAATAATACATCTATTGTAAAGGTATAACATGTCACCCAAAGACAAAAGACAAGAGTTTGCTATACATCCAGCTTGTTTACAACTAAACTATCCACAATTTGACTAGCCAAAGTCCATTTAAAATGCGTCTAGGATATATGCCACATAATCCATTTGAATTAGAGATTTTTATCAACACATCTCAAATGATTGAGTTAACGATGCAACATAAAGCTCAAAATCATCAAGAGCATTCAATAGATGCATAATGTTGTCAAGAAGCAGATCAAACTCTCATAGAGGTATGAAGAAAGGCATGATAAACATGTAAAATACAAATTAGAGATTTAGTATCAATACCCATAAAAAAAGAACACTTGAAAAGAGATTAGACAAAATTGAAACTCGTCCAACATGAACTTTTTTTAGTACTCAAGAAGATTAATGATAATGCTTACCAGTTATACCAACAACCATACATCGAAATATATATAATGGTAAAATCTAAAACCATTCAATCCTTCTATATTGACAAAGAGTCATATAAGATTTTATTATCTATGAGATGCTCTCATGAAAGGAAGTGAGCAATTACTCTTAGATGATATCCTTCTGAAGAAGAAAGAGACATCAACCACATGAGGCAACCATATTATGTACTAAAAGAAGCAAGCACCAACTATAGTCAAATGGTAACATTGAAATGAGTGAAATTTGAACTCCATCTCACTTTCTCAATCTAGCGAATACTAAAAGATCCTCAAGTCCCAACCATTAGTAACATAAGAGATTCAATGGAAATTGAATCTACAAAATAAGGGGGCATACAATCAGATATCAGCATTGTTTAGCAAGGAGGTCACATTGAAAGCTTGCAATAGAACTTAAGCCTATTGTAGAGGCCTTGAATAAAGAAGATGATAAGCCCTTGAGAGTTATAAAGCCCTCAAGTAGGATTATAAGTAGAAGACTCAAATGCCTTTTGAATAGAAAACGAAGTCCTTGAGAACATAAAGGAAAGTTGGCGAATATTCCCTTCAAGATATATGGAAGAAATTTCTAATTTCGAAGAATGGAGGACTGAGTAATTATGTGAGTGTTAAATTTTTTGATAGATAATTAATAATGGCATATTCTTCTATTTTATAAATGTCTCTGTTTATGTTTATGCATTAGAGTTATGTTATAAAAGCTTTTAAAGTTTAACTGTAAGAAGAAGAAACAATAATTTGACTATTGGCTTTGGTTTACCTATTCAATAATTAAAGAAGCATTGTTCTTTCCTTAATATGTTTAATGTTCTTATTGACCTGCTCAATTTCTCTTCAATCTAGTTGAAAAGCAAGATCCTATAAATCTGTCTCTTGAATACAAGACAAGAAAAGTACAGGTGCTGATGGATCACAATTTGCATGGAACAAACTTCATTATTGAAGTTATAACCCAAAAACTAAAAAAGGACCCTTGGGCCCATAAGATTTTTTTAATATATTAAACATGTGTCATTATTAGTTTTTCAGTCAAGTTTATGGATCGTGAAGTTGGATGAACCCCATTTCTTGTACTTTATGCACGCACTGTGAAACATGGTTGAGTGTTGTGTATTTGACTAGTATTAGGATTTGATAAAAATAACTAATTAATAAGAAAGAATATACTAAAACTTAATAAACTAAGCCATGCCAAACTGACTACAACCTTCAAATGTTTTGTGAATGTAAAAACATTGTGTTAAACTTAGGATAAAAAATCATCATCCTGATACAAAACAATGCTACTTCAACGCAAGTCACAAAGAAACACATGAATATGGTATTTTAATATGCTATAATAATTGCACATTAGTGAATAAGCACATGGGCACAAGCATATTTTATAGATACTTCCCAAACCATCATTGGTGCATGCGTGATTTAGAACGCATATTATAAGAATATGTTTGCTAGACAAGTTATAAGCTTAATAGAAAATGCCAGGGTAATGATTTCAAGAAAAGCTTACTTTGTAAGCAGAATAATTCATTAGTAGGGAAAAATATGACAAACTTCCATATGAGGAAAAAAGGCTGAAAAAATCTCTTCCAGAGAATAGAGCTCATAAACAACCCAAGCCATATACACTGGAAGGAATATGCCCATAAGTGTTTGCCACCTATTTCAAAGAGAAGAAGGGCAGAAAAATGGTTTGGGCAATTTTTGGAGGAAAAAGCTACCTGTACATTAAGGTAATCACTGATTGCATCCAATATAAATTGTATTTCATCCTCATGAGGTTCTGGTAGCATCGTAATGACAGTGCTGGAATCTGTTGTTCCCGCAACTGTTCTTCCCAACCAAGGCAACATGAAAACAACACGGCCATCCTTTGTTTTGGGAACAATTAGCCCCATCCCTTCAGGAGAATAATAATCAGGCAGAACAATGTGCACGCCACTGCTTGGACAAATCATGTTTGGTGCACCCTTGTTAGCCATTCTCCTTACTGAGTCACAAAAAGGTCCAGCCGCATTGATGACAACCTTTGCATAAGTGTTGAACTCTTTTCCTGATGCACTATGACAATAGTTAAAGTACGTATCATGTAAAGAACAAATTTTTACTTATGATACTGCCAAAAAAAAATTATCAAGTTACTTCTAAAATTCAAATCAATGAAAACATATCATGAATAATAAAACAACTATGCTGCATTTAACTTGCATCCACCACTCATACATAGTTTTGCCAATAGAAAACAACTTTTAGTTTTTCCGCACAAAAAAATCCTAAGGAAGCATTCGAAAACTTCCAATGTTGACTCCCTGGGCCAGCTTTCCAACTAGAGAAGCGCAAATTATACACCAAAAACTAACTGAAGATACAAAGGTTTGCAATCTATTTTCACAACTTCTAGATACTTGTTTATTTGAATGATTAACCTTTGAAGTACTATAGTCTTAAAAAGTTTCATAAAATGACGGGAAAGCATTAGCACAGAATTTTAGAGAATGGTCTTATCGTAAATAAATAGGTTTTCAAGATTCAGACCTCATTATACCCTCTCAAGTAAGGAACATGTAACACTTTTTGCATTCATGTTCAGAACCTTAGAGTTAATTTAAGGAAATTTAGAAATATTACGGATATGTTATGGGTATGTGTTGGTGCACTAGGGGGGTTGTTGGATTTCTGAATCTATAGTTCACAAAGGAATAGACGACACAAACAAAATACATTAAAGTTGACTAAAAAACCAAGTTGTAGGCATAAGAAAAATGCATTAGGTTCCCCAGTACAGATTTCTGGAGCAGTAGATTTGTGCAACTTAACTCAGCATTTAAGGAACCTTCTCTAAAATAAAACTCAAGCTTGTGATATTATTATATGAATGAAGCTTGCATGAAGCAAACTTCTGTTCAGATTGCCACAAGCAGGCGACACACAAATCACGTGACTGTGCATATCCAATGATGGTAAGTTTTGTGGCTTGTGCGGTTGTGCTACCAGAAACTAAATAGTAAAGCATGCTATGTGTAACTTATTCCAACGGAACACCTACTATAATCAAAATACAATATAGAAATTGGAATGAACTGGTCAATTCCAACAGTATCAACCCTCGTTTTTTGAAGTTTTGTTGGAGGAAGTATGCAATTCAGCAAGAATGTATACTTGCAAGGAATCAGTGCTGCAACTATGATCACGCCAGTTGCATGACCAACTCAGGATGCTTCAATGATTACATAAGTGCATTACCAACTGGTGTCTGAACCTAAGAGAATGATAAATAAATCTCCCTTTTGATCTTAATCTTCATTTCCAATAGTAATCAGTTGAAGAGGTTAATAACACCATATGTCAGGCATGCCGGATATAAGTTGATCTTATCAGATCAACCATCTTTAAAGCATTCCAGAAAACATATCTTCAAGCATGAACAACCAAGCAAAGGGAAAAAAAAAGAATGCTCAATCAAACAGTTTCGTTGGCTTTAGTCTTCAAAATCAACAACATAAACTCTAAAACAAGGGGATTCTTCAAGTGGAAAATTTCAATCACTAACAAGAGAAATAAAATAACCTTTCAAAGATAACAATTATCTCTTTTAACCATTGTAATAGCTTGAATTTTATGATCTATAACCTAATCAATTCATCTAAATGGCAAAAGATAGTTTATTTTGAATTTACTCAACACTTACAGCATGCATGATTAGATATCTAATTGATAACCTTTTAAATGGTGTTTTGCTATGTTAACATCATGAACATAATGAACCTGCCCAATGTCCAGGTTTCTTTCCATAGTCAACCTGAATTTCTTTGCCTCTTTAAACGACCAAATACTATAATGAAGTTGCTATCTAAAAGTGCCACAGTATAGACCATACCAGAAAGGACTGTTAAACATTTACCATCAATAACTTATTTTAAATAAATGGTGTTTTGCTATGTTAACATCATGAACATAATGAACCTGCCCAATGTCCAGGTTTCTTTCCATAGTCAACCTGAATTTCTTTGCCTCTTTAAACGATCAAATCCTATAATGAAGTTGCTATCTAAAAGTGTCACAGTATAGACCATACCAGAAACGACTGTTAAACATTTACCATCAATAACTTATTTTAAAAAAATTTTAAACCACACTTTATGTTTTGATGACCTTCTACTAACAAGTGAATTTTAGGTAAATTGCAGTTTAAAGGGCAGCATCATCTTCAAATGAACAAGTAATTTTTGCACCATCTTACTCAACAAAAACAGTGGGACAACAGTCATAATGTTGCATATCTGAAAGCATACAGCATTTAAAGCGATTGATCATTTAGAAAAATGAATTCGCCACAAGACAGGCTTAAAGAACTACCAAAAAGAGAGGAAAAGCAAACGTTTATAAAGGCATAATACATGCCATAGAAGAGGACCACAAATTAGGCCTAACTCATAATACCCATTAAATGCTAGTTACATAAACAGAGAAGTTCCACCAGGAAAACTTAGATTCCCTAAGGGCTTATGGAAAGGAGCAAATGTAATATGCTTGCTCCACTGACAATATGGCAGAACTATACTGGAGCCTAATTGGCAGTAACATTTTATTATGAAAGAGGATTTAAATTTGAGAAAGAGCTACTAAACAGGTAAACCAATTTCCAACTTTCCAATCAAATATTTATCATAGTACAGAAGAATGGAAATTAAGTAATCCTAAAAATATTTTTCAAGTCAAGAAAAAGTATACTGTGCTTAACCTTACCTGATAGATTATCTCGGATGAGGGCACCAATAATTCGGCCACTAAGCTCATCCCTAATTAAGGATGTCACTTCAGCATGGTTTAAGACAGATGCACCCAATAAAGCAGCAGTACAAGCTAATCCTACATTCAACCGTGAATCATTCATTTGTCCATCATAATAAACAACAGTTCCTTTAAGGCTTCTATTAGGGCCTCTCCTTGCCAGAGTAGGAAAAAGTTCAATTGACTCATTAGCTGAATAATAACGTGACAAATGCAGCATTCTTCTACCAGCTACGAGATCATACAACTTTAGTCCAGCCCAAAAATACACAACCTCAAACCAATCAAAACATGGTGTCATACATGGCAAAGCTTTGCATAAGTGTGGAGCATTCTCAATAATCTGTTTCCGCTCCTTAAGGGCATGAAAAACGAGCTTAAGTTGCCCATAATCAAGATTAAACACAGCTTTCTCCAAGTATCTTACCCCTGCAAAAATAATTTAGTAAATTGAAGTACAAGTGCCAGTTTCAAAAAGACAACTTTAACAACAAAAAAGGTACCTCAATGAAAAAGGTGCTTTGGAGTATTATGCTACAAAAACCATATTTTCACAAGAGAATATATTGAATCACCACAAACAATATAATATTTTCGGGAATACAATGTTCAATGGCGGGGCATCAAGATAAATGACAAATTTGTAATGGAATATGTTGAGTGCAAGTAATAATAAGATTTAACAAAAATAGAAAGTTGAATGTAGAATTGGAGTCTTAATATACAATTAGTTAGACTCTTAACTATATGCATACATTTTTGGATTAGAAGGGCATCCATCTAAGCATATAATGTGCTCATCTTTGAAACTCTAGTTATTATTTTCCTTAAACAGATATATCAAAGTTAAATTTTGCTAGAATCAATTAGTTTTTACCATGTCTCTTGTACTTTCTATCATAATTGAATAGTTTCAATAGCTTTCTTGAGCTCACACAATACCTCAACCATCTTTGAAACTCTAGTTATTATTTTCCTTAGACAAATATATCAAAGTTAAATTTTGCTAGAATCAATTAGTTTTTACCACGTCTCTTGTACTTTCTATCATAATTGAATAGTTTCAATAGCTTTCTTGAGCTCACACAATACCTCAACATGAGTGAGTACCATATGGTGCATATGACAATCATAGCACAAAAAATCTTCATTGAGCTATTTAAACTTATTCAAGTGAATGACGAGTGGTTTTTGTGATTTGATCACACACAAAGGAGTAGTTGGAGTACCTCTACTAGAAATTTCGAGTAGAAGGCATGGCATCACAAGCCCTTTAGTATCCTCAATGCAGGAAATGCACTATTAATTAAAAGGCTAAGTGTCAAGGATAAGTTATATGGATGAGACTCTTATTTAAAAGGAAGTTGTCAAGAACAATTGAGTGTAATTAATTTCATATTGAAAGTTAAACATAGTATTAGATACTTAATATAAGGTTAATGAGTACCTATTTTGGGTTAAACTTGGGTAGGTAAATGTTTATTCAATGGCATAGAGGTTTCGATTTTTTACCCATAGTTGACTAAATTCCCATCACACAAAAATTTCAATCAAATCAACCACAAGAATTGACCAAAACATAGCTAAAAAAAATATCATAAAATATTATTGTAAACTCATATCTTCTAATTCTACATCTTTAAAAGCATAAATCTTGCATCCATATAACTAATTAAGATATAGCTCAACAAAGGAGTCTAATGCTAACACCTTCATCGTGTGCAAATCCCTCAAGGTGTCAATACTATGGGTTTATGTGCAACATTTATTGGTCAAGAGTAGTTCAAAAGACGTTGTCTATTGAAAAATTTATGGTATCCATTATTCATAAAGTTACATCCCTAATAATGTCTTTGTCTTTGAAATTTAGATTTTAATAAAAATTAGTTGGCTACTATCAACAGGGAAGCATTTATAAGTTTAAATTGAGCACTAAGAAAAGTTTTGTAAGGAAAGCTTTTGGTTTTCCTTACAGAGTTTGGGTTTATTGAAACTTCGTAAATGATAAAGGTCTAATTTTATTTTTCTCTAGAGAGTAGCAAGTGAAAGATGGAATAATATAGATCAAGGCTTATACTCTTCCTTGCAAATTTTCTTATGTTTTGATATTACAATCATACACAGTACCTTATTTCAATTGAGGACGTATTATGCATTGTGTTTTGGAAAAGGCCAACATGTGCTCATAACAAATTCAGGCTTTTTTGTATCAAGCAATGAAAATTTCATTCTTGTCAAGGAAACTTTGGGAGGTCAAGCCACTTGTAGAGGAGACTGGTAAAGAAAATTCCCCCAAATATTGAAATCGTTTATACGTTTGAGTGCAATCCTTAGAGAAGCTGTGGATCAAGAGATCCACGTCTTGCACTTCAACTTAACGGGAAATTGCTAGCGATAAGTCAAGAGATCACATCTGACCATTAGAAATATTGCCCTTGTCCGAGATTAAAACGACAGTAGGACCAATAACCAGAAAGCACCCAATTACCACTACTCAATCAACACAAACGTTCCGCCATGTATCGAGCAATCTTTGTTATGAAAAAGCACCATGCTAGTCTTACCTCACAATCCTGACAAACCTCTCGTAACAGCAGAAAAGAAAAGGACGCTCGGTCATTCCAATGCTCGTAGCAGTGAATGGAAAAAGACCGATTTTTAATCTAAAACAACCTACATGATGAAATTGAAATGCACCTTGGAATTTTGCCACGCCATGCGAACAAAGAAGAGCATAAAAAACATCAAAACGGGCCTTGATAATACGCCTCACCTCCATGAACTAGTTTCGTAGATCGAGAGGAGGTCCCAGACGAGAAATCCTCCCTCTCGACGAGCCCGACACGTAACCCACGGGATGCTGCGTCAACGGCCACACCGCAGCCGGTGGCACCACCGCCGATTACAAGAACGTCAAGCGGGCTGGTCACCGCGGCGCCCATTAGCGCAGCTGCCTGAACCTCTCTGGCAGGCAGAACGGCAGCCGGATCGGATGTCCGCAGCTGCGCTTCTTCAAGCGCAGCAGCCGTACCACGATCGCCCGCCGAAGCAGGCGATGATATGAACGTCACCGCCGTCCAAGACGCCCCCGTCGCAGCAGCGAAAACTCCCAGAGCCCTCAATCTCAATGACGCCATTGCCGTCTTCCGCTCTCTCTCTCCCCCCTTACCGACTTCCCCTCTATGGTCGTTTCTGCCCGTCCCCCTCCACGCCACGACGGGGCAGCACCGCCTTTAACGGGCTCAAAACCTCAAAACTATAATAAGAAAATAGCTTAATAAACGATCGTTTAAAAAACGTTACTTTTCAACTAATGACACTGCAATAATAAAGTAAGGAAAATGTACAAGGCAAAGATTACAAATAACATTTAGTACATTAAATACTTTTCCTTTCTAACCTTTAAGGAATCAATTATTCTTCAGATATTGTAATTGCAAATAATCATTATTAATGTTAATTTGTTAAATAATATAATGATGCTTAAATAAATATATAATAATTATTGAAATAGAGAAAATCATAAAATATTTGTCTCTACTCATACTAATTATCAATATTGTATACTTATTCTATGATCAAATATAAGATATAATTATCACAATATAGATGATTATGAAAGAAACAAATAATGCTATTATTTATCCAAATTAATTCATCCAAGATAATAGGTAGGCTAAATTTATGTTATGCCACAAATAGATAAACATTTTCTTTCACTTAATTTGTTTTCATGTTATGTAAATTTTGACTTTCTTATACAAATATTGACTGTTTTGTGTGAATCTTGATCACTTTAAGTAGTTAATAGTGTAGCAATATGACTAGTATAGAAATAAGAGTTTTGCACAAAATTCATGATCGTATGAGGTTTGAATCGAAATTTAGCTCAAATTCAATAATTCTTGTTCATCTATGAGAAAAAAAATTAACTTGAAATATATTTTAAGATAATTTTAAGTGATTATTAAATTAACTAGACATTCTTTAAATTATATATATATATATACACACACGTACACACACGCGCGCACACATATACACATACACACGCACACGCATGCACACACACACACACACACAAGTATAATATCATATTTTGTTATATTGATATAGCCAAATTAATAAAGCTAATTTATAATCAATAATTTAATTTAAAAATAAAAATAAATAGTTTTTTAGTTCAAGCTTATGCTAGGCCTAACTTGAAAATTCTTGCTTCATGGAGTAGATAAAGGAATTATTTAAGATAACATAAATGACAAGATCCTTAATTCTCTTATATTTAAAGTTTTCATATAAGTCATGAACTGATCTACAAGATATGTTAAAACATAAAAACCATATCATAAATTAAAAAAAGTGATCTTGTATATAGAGTTCACTTATAAATTAAGTATAAGTCTAAACATTGTTAGTGTAAAAGTATAGTAATAAGAAAAAATTGATGAAAAAATAATAAAATCCAAATATTTTGTTAACAACTATCCTATTTGGATTTGTTATTTCCCTAGATAGTAAAATTTCCCAATGTAAGCAATCAACTATCAGGGTAATTTACTTAATCTAACTTAAGAAATGAAATACATGTCTAGTTAAGTTATTTTTATTACTTAACAAAATGTGAATGTAAGGATTTATTATTGCTAACCTAAGAATGCTTGTCTTTAAGAGAATGTTATACTCAACCCATTACATAAGATGATACTTACCTTGAAAATTATAAGGTAATAATATGTCATACTTGACTTAGTAATTAGTAATGATTTAGAGAATATGTTATAAATTAAATGTGTTAAACTTGATTGTTTATGTAATGTCGTGAGTAGATAAATGTGTTCATCCACTTGATTTGTTTTCATGCAATATAAATCTTAACTTTCTTATGCAAATCTTAACCTTTCTGTACAAATCTTGATCACTCCAAGTATTTAATAATGTAGCAATGTGGTTAGTATAAAAATGAGAGTTTTGCAAAAAAAGTTAATATTATATAAAGTTTTAATCAAAATTTAGCTCAAATGAAGTGTTCTAGCTCATTCATAAGACAAACCATTAGCTTGAACCATATTTCAAGATGATCTTAAGCGATTATTAAATTAACTAAACATTACTCAAATTATACATATATATATATATATACACACACACACACACATACATACACATAAACACACAAAAATAATATATTGTTACATTTGATATAATCAAATTAATAAAGCCAATTATAATCAATGATTTGTTTAGAAATAAATGATTTTTTGCTCAATTCAAGCTCGAGCCAATACCAATGAGCTAGGTCTAGCTTGAAAATCCTAGCTTACAAGGAGTAAATAAAGTAATTACCTAGGATAACATAAATAACAAAATTCCTAAATCTCTTATATTTAGAGTTTTTATAAAGTCATAAAATGATTTATAAGATATATGACTAAAACATGAAAACCATGACACAAATGAAAAAGAAGACCCTCTATATGGAGTTCACTTATAGTTGTGTTTTTCTAAACAATATTAGTGTATAAGTATTGTAATAAGAAAAAAATTAAAAAAATAACAAAGTCCAAATATGTTGTCAACAACTATCCTATTTGGATTTAGTACTTCCTTAGGGAGTAAAATTACTCGATGTAGGTAATCAATTATGAGACAGTTTACTTAATCCAACTAAGAAATGAAGTACATATGCTTAGTTAAGTTATTTTCATCATTAACAAAATGTGAATACGAGGATGCATTGTAGCTAACCTAAGAATGCATGTCTCTCTTGGAGAATGTTGCACTCAACCCATTAAATAAGATTACCTTGAAAAATATAAGGCAAGAATATGTTATAATTTACTTGGTAATCATTAATGATTCAGAGAAGATAAACCAACCAAATAGATTTTACACGAGATTAACTCCAATTTTGGTTTAGTTTATGATTATGGCTATAATCTTTGAAGGCATGGTGTGCTCTTACACTAACTATCCTAGTGTAAGAAGAATTCAGCTTCAAGGTTTATTATACCCATTATGTGATATATTTCACAAGATCGAGATCAAGGTACCACAATTTCTCTTTGAGGATCTAAGTTTCCTCAAAGTCAAAACAATATTATTAAAGTACTAAATTTCACTCATAAGCTAGGTTATGAGTGATAGTGTTTTGATCATCCAATGCTAACGTAAAAGAATCATTTCATCATTGCCCATAATTGTTGAGTTATTGTCCTCCTTTATACATCCATCAAATACTAATCAGATTAATTTTGTCTCTAAGTGAATTAACATCTTATGATAATAATTGTATTTATATAGTTATAAACTCTAATTTTTATTTTTGAATATGAGATCATTCATTACTGTATCCCTCTATTTAGAATATTATTAGAAGTTACTTTTATATGAGGTTTTCTTTCTTTGAGACATTCATTAGAAAACACTCTATACCTTTTTTATTCTTAGATATTATATCCAACTAGTTTTTTCTTGGTGTATTCTCAAATCGTATCATATTATAGGACACATTATTATGATACTATAATGTCCTGACTTATGTTTATTATGTTGAGATATTTTCTTCCTTTAAATATCTTACACTATGATTTTACATGGATATAATAAAATCATTCATTCTCTTTATGATGTGATTATTAATCCCAATAAACCTTTATCTAAAAATCTATCGTGAAACACTCTTATCTAATGATTCCATCTCTAAGACATGAAAGAAGGGAATGACTCTTTGATATATATATATATTAATATAAAATAATAAAAAATAAATAATACCTCAATAAATTAAAGCCAATTAATAACATTATTGTATCAAAATGACGCATCCCATTGTACGATGTGACTTAAGATGAATCAACTAGAACTTGCTAAGCTTGTGATGCATAAAATTGAAGAAGGTTGTGAGAGATCTCTAGGTGATGTCATATAAAGATAATCTCTGACAAAGTGTAACTTTTAACAAGCTTCTAGATTGAATGTTATTTATCAAAAAGGAAGAATTGTTTTAAGCTATATATATAAAATCATAATCTTAAAATATTATGATATACTTTTGAAAAAATACTTATTTTGACTAACATGAATGACTACAAAGGGATAATATTTTAACATAGTAAGATAAATCATGATATTATGATATTAGAATTATAAGTTTCTAATTTCCAATAAGATAACTACATATTATATAGCAATATATCAAGTAGATGCATATATGTTAAAAAGTACTCTTATCTTATTTTTCATTCCACAGTGGTCTTATCTTTCAATTGGTCTTGATTTGCATGCTCCTCCTTATGCTTAAGCCCTTTTCCATTAATTCCTCTTTTCCTTTGTATGATGGCTTTAATAACTATCTTAATCATTATTCCTTCATCAATTGCAACACCTCTTTTCCATTCTCTTTTTCTTTTTTGTTTTTCTCATAGCTCAATTACACTTAAAAGTTTTCTCATAGTTTTTCAAAACACCTCACATACCTTGATCACCTCTTTTTATATCATTAGATAAAATCTCCTTTCTCACCCTTTTTTATATCATTTAGTAAACTCAACTTCCTTTCATCACTTCACATCCCACCAAACCAATGCATCCCTTCAAAGGATTCTTACAAGATGCCTCCTCGTCTCCCCACCTCTTCATTGATGATGATTGCCCATTGATTCGAATTGTTGTTCAATCAAATTTCCTCTATTTCATTAGGTTTATATAGGGTTTGATTAAAATTTAAATGAACTAATTTAGGAATTCTAGTATTTTTCATATTTTTTTGCTTAATTTGACATCCAAAAATTTATTAATTTATTTCATATTATTCTTCTCGAAGAGTTTTTCTAATTATCCAATTTTTATATTAGTTTGGTATCATTTAGTATTTTTAATAATTTTTTAATGCTACAAATATTTATAATATTTAATTTATTATTTATTTCAATTCACTTTGGCTTTTAATTTTGTAATAATGATGCCTTCTTGGGTGTCAAAAAAACTTTATCATTATTGTCTTTAAAGACTCTATGTCTTGTTCAAATTTCATAATCTTTTAAGTCTATTTTTTATTTTTAATAATTTTTAGGATATCTCAATGCTAATAAATTAAATGACTAATTTTTATAAATCTCTAATCTTATTTTTTTTTATCACCTAGAATACTTGATTTCTACTAAATTGATATCATTAAATTCTAAATAAGTTGTATATTTTATTTTTTTGCTCTCTCTTGTTTGAGGTGTCATGTCACTTTTTTATTAGTATTTTTTTTAAAAAAAGTAAATTTCTAAAAATTATAAGAAATTTTGAATAACAAAAACCATGATAAAATATCATTTTATTATGGATGTTACATATTCTTGTATGTAGTAAGAATTTTATCTCCAAAATTTAGAATAGAAAAGGATATTTCTTTCTAATTTCCTCTTCTAGTTCTTGGTTAGCTTGCTCTTTTGATTGATTCATTCAGTATACCTTGACTAATGAAAGTTTCTTACTCTTTAACATTTTAACTTATTTTGTTAAGATGTTAACTAGTTTTCCTTCATATGTGATGCCTAGTTTTAACTCTAATAAACTTAAATAGAAATCTATGTGAGGATTTGTCACATATTTCCTTTGTGAAGAAATGTGAAATACATTGTGAATTTCAAATAAATTCATTTGGTAGTGCCACATGTTAAGCCATTTCGCCAATCTTTTCAATAATTTAGAAATGAATAATTTACCTCTATTTAAGCCTTCCACCTTAGCCATATCTTATGACTCCTTTCATAAGACTCAATTCAACACATATTTGAACTTCTTGAAACTCTATCTTAAGATGTTTATAATTGTAATATGTTTTCTGACAATTTTGTGCATTTAGTATCTCTTCCTTGATTAGTGTCACCTTCTCAAAGGTTTTAATTATGATCTCTTGTTCAACTAAAGCCTTCTCTTTTTGATCATGCAAACGTAATGTAATTAGCATTTTTTTATATAATACTTCGAATGGAGCTATCTCATGCTTAATTGATAACTAATATTATATATGAACTCAATTAATGGTAGATTTGTATCCTAACTTTCATCAAAGTCCAATACATATAACCTTAACATATTTTCTAATGTCTTGATTGTCATTTTGATTTGACTATCTATTTGAGAATGAAACAATATACTAAATTTTAATTGGGTTTGAAATTACTATTGTACTTTCCTCCAAAACATGAAGTAAAATTTAGATTTCTGATCAAAGACTATTTATTTTGGTACTCCATGCAATTTTATTATCTTGTCTATATAAAATTGTGCCAATTTCTCTAATGTATAGCTTGTCTTAATATGTAGAAAATGTGTCATCTCCATTAAACTTTCCATAATCACTTATATGTCATTTTTTTCCTATCATCTCCATTGAACTTTTCATAATCACTTATATACTATTTTTTCCTAAGTTAAGGAAGACAAACAACAAAATCTATGAAAACTTCTTGCTTCCACACTTATGACATCCCAATTTAATTACCTATGAAATATATTATTAATTATGTTTTTATTATTGGATGCAGGTCATGTAGGTTCAAAACTCAAAAAATTAATGTATTAGATAATCTCAAAATATGTTCCAAGATGACAATAATCAAATTCAAGATTTGAGCAAGCTACTATAATGGTATTGATCTTAGAAATATGTAGGTATGTTATTCCTAATTTTTGAAAGTTATTTAAATTTTCTATGAAGTTTCTAAAGTGAAAAAGAAAAGAAAGAATATTGTATTTAATTCTTTATTTAATAACCCTTTCTTCTCGTTCCTTTTGGCTATAAGAGGAAGACTAAGAGAGAGAGAGAGAGCATGAGAATTGAAGGAGAGAAGAGAAAGGTAGAGGAAAAGAAATCATCAAGTGATCTAGCTTAATTTACAACTATAGTAAGGAATTTCTAGGTTGCATAAGAGTTGAAGTTGAAAAAAGGAATTCATATCTCATTTCTATCCATGGAGTTGAGTAGGCTAAGTTTTTACTTAAAATTGTCTTTCCTTTGTATGATGGGGGACCATATGTTGAGTTGTTTGTAGTTTGGTTTTGGATTAGCCATGGATTAAGTTGAAACCCCATGGTGGCCTTTTGATGCTGGTTGAGTGGCAAAACCACATTATTGAGCCATAAATGAAATCTACATACGTTAAGAAACAAGAAATACAAAAGAAAAATATATGAACTCCAAAATGGCTAATGCAAGAGATACTTGTCCAAGGTAAGCTTAACCAAGAAGGAATCGTAAGCAACACAAGGGTTACTCTGATGGCTATATTGATTGAATAATATCAATCTCTAATAAAATAAAAGTAATGTAAATGTCACACAAGCATATGTTTAAAGATACAAAGTAATCTAACCAAATCAATGCAAAAATATAAAAAAATGAGATAAATTATAGTGATAAATATATTATAAAGTACCAAGGAAATCAAATTGATGGAAAAAGAAACAATGAAGTAAACCCATGATTTATGGATGAGAGTTATCGAGTAAAGAAGATGCCAATGAAATATTTAAGGCACAAAAGCTAATGGTGGTGCGAGCACAGAAAGTTTTAAGTGCAAATAATAATGGTATGAAGACGTTGGTGGTTGAGTTAACAATAAATTAGCACAATGTCTTACTACTTAGGCCTTGCACCATTTCTTTTAGTATTGGTGTTTAAACGAGTCAGCATGTCAAAGTTCTTATTACAATCAAACTTAAGAGTTCAACAAGATGCAAAAAAAAATATTGAACATTTCATTCATTAAAAGTAACTGATTTAAATGAGGGTTAGCCTCTTATTTTATAAAGAGCTTAAAGGAGTACATAGGCAAAAACACTTAGGAATGGCATGAGATACATTGAAATTCCAAAGATACATAAGTAATGCAAAAGAAATTAAATTAACTAGAAAATTAGAAAAACTATTACAAGATTGAACCATTTAGAGTTTCACTAAAATCAAACATTAAAACTCTTAAAATAAACCTTGGAAAGCTTCAAAATCAACTTTCATAAGCTATTCCCAAAAAGCCTTTGATGAAATTTCCTCTATAGAGGAAGCTAAGGCATTGGAGGCTTGATGGATATTGCAAAGTAAGTCTTAGGCCAAGTGGTTGGTTTAATGCTAGTGTTGAGTCAAAATCAAGTCACAAGTTATGATAAAGTCACAGGTGCTAACATAAGTAAAATAAGGTCATCGTAGGTTATGGGGTTGAATCAACACTAGAAACAAGTTGAAATCAAGTCCTTATGGGTTGTGAGATTAGATTGACACTAGAAAGGGGTCAAAATTGGGTGCACAAACCCACAAATGGACATGGGTTGGGCAATGTGGGTTAAGTGATAGACATGGAGCATTGGTAGAAAATAATTCCAAAGCATATTTTAAGCCCAAAATATAATTTTGGGCTCGTAGTTGAACTTGAATATGAAAAATAAATCCCTTATCAGTTTGGAAGTATTGGAGCTTACCTAACTAGATTGTTTGCATTGAAAATTTTGAATGAGATTATTGTCCTCATCACTTTCTCTTGAGCTCACTTTAGTAAGTGAATCCTTACTTTTTCTTATTTCTTTTCAACTCTATTTTTTCTTTATTTAAGACATTTTATCATACTCTCTATTATCTTTAACCCCATCAGTCACCTCATTCCTTTCCACTCCACTTGCATTTCAAATTCTTCCATTTTGGCTATCGATATTATAGTAGTTACTATACACCCACCCTATTTGCCTACTAGTTGTGTACATAGAGTCCCTCACCTTTGTTACCTGCTTGCGCTGTCATCTTAGTCTCACATCAGTCTAACTCTTGCATAGAATAAATAATGCCAACTTATCTTTCTTTCACATTAAACTTCCACATTGCCTTATCTCTTTCCTTCTAAGCATTACAATGTTCAATCCATTATGATGTCCATGAAACTATCTATGATTGAGCTCATTCCTTTTGTCATTCTGGTAACAAAATTTCTTTCTCCATAATTTTCTTAATCAAATAATGGATAGAGTAATAAGGGATCATATCAATAGCTTGTTAAAATTAATGTGAAACTTGGTTTTAGTGATGAATCATTGACTAATAGTAAGCAAGATGAATCAGAAGCTCTCAAGCATGAAATAAAAAATCAATTCCAAAATTAGAGGAATGGCTTACAAACCCAAACCCAAAACTCTCCAACTTATCTTATTGAAGATATTAAGAAAGTGAAAGAGATTCAATCTTATGAGAGGTATGATGATGCATAAGTTCTTGAATTTTCCCAAGATATGTTTAACAGCTTAGTGTTCAACACTGAAGACATACCTCACAAAGCAAATTTCAAATCCAATGATTTGCAAACTAACACTTATGTAGTGATTTGAGACAATAGTTACCATTATGATATATCCAAAAGTTTTTGAAGAAGTAGTGTTGTTATTGATGAGATTTCTAGTTTAGACAAATCTTTTAATAGATGGATGAATAAACCACTCATTAAAGATATATGACCCACAAATCATGAACATGACAAGTCGATATCAAAGTTCATGGAAGACTACTTAGAATTCAACTTTGTAGAGAAAAGTTTTTTTTTGCAAAGAGATAAGAACAAGAAATTGAACATAAGCATAAAGATCATGAAGTGCATGAAGAGAAAGTATGATTTTGGCATAAATTATATTAAAAACTATTTATCTTAGGCCCATCATGTTAATTATGATAATAAGAGTTCGTCGTGACTCAAAGGAGCTAATCATGAGCCAATCAAAGAAGAAAAATTAAGTAATCATAAAAAAAATTAAATTAACTTTTTAATCTAAAATGAAGCTTCTAAAGTATTTAGGTAATTGAAGATATGCAACAAAAGTGGTGGTAGCTACATATGGTTAGGCTACTTTAATGAAAGTATTCAAAATAATTAAAGATATATGCATAGAAGTTTTTAAGAAATAAATAAAAAGTTTATTTTTAAATTAAATAATTATTTTTACTCTTTTTTTTGAAGAAACTATCATGCATGGATGAATAGTGATTTGGTTGTGACTAAAGAAAGTCGTTATTTGGTGGCTTGAATATTTTGAGTTGGTTTAGTAGTCTTCTTTTGGGTTCACTTTGGTGAGTGAGTCTTTACTTTTTCTTTTATCCTCTCAACTCTATTTGCTCTTCATTTAAGCCCTTTTATTATGCTATTCATTCCATTTAACTTTATTAATCACAACATTCTATCCTACTCCACTTGCATTATAAATCCTTCCATTTTTGGCTATTGAATACCAGAGTAGTTAATGTAGTTGCATTACCATCCTACACTATTGCCTCAGCCTATATGCTATTCCAACTCCTATGTAGAATAAATAGTGCCAACTTATCTTTTTTTCATATTTGAATTTCCACTTGGCCTGATCTTTTTCTTCCTGCTTCACTGAGTGTGAGAGATCATGTTTTACTTGTGAGATTAATAAAAGATACTTATATGAGAGGGCTTGGTTGTGCATTTTTGATATATAATGTATATGTATTCTTTCTTAAGCTTTGTTTTATTTGGAAACTTTAGGACTATGTTCATTATTTTTACTTAGTTATTCTATGTAATGCGAATTTTTATTGTGTCATTTGGAATTATTGATTACTACTTGCTTCATTTAAACTACAAAATTTATCTTTTGTGTATTTTATATGGTTTAATTTAATTATATCATGTAGGTCATGATGATGTAATATTAGAGCCCAAGATTGAGAAACTAGGATGAACTTTTAAGGATACTAGAATAACATATTGATGAGTATAATTTTGTAATTTATAATATCTTTCATTGAAAAGCTAAATTATGGTCAATAAGAAAGATAGACACACTTTTATTTCAAGGAAGAAGAACATTAAGGGAATCTAAAAGAGTGAAATCTCATGCTAGTGCCAAAAATAAGAGAGAGGTTGGTAGAAGTTTAGATGGGTGGAATCCTTCAATTAAAATGAAGTCCTCTTCTCTTAATCGCTAAAGAAGTCCTGAGTATTCATACTAATAAGTTAACAAAACATTTATAGAATGCTACCTATTTGATTTTTAGAAGGGCTAGAGATAGAGAACTGGTTAAGTCAAACAAATAAAATATTTGATGGACCCTAAAATTAGGAAGGTACCAATTACTATTTTGCTCCTAGATTGTGTTACTATATTATGTTGGGAATCTTGCCGCCGCATATGTTTTATGAGCCAACAAATAAAAGAAACCATAAGGGAAGATTTTATGAAAGATTTTAGGAGATGGTTTGTTCCCTCATCTCTTTCAAAAAAAAGATGAGAGAAGAGTTGATATCATTAAGGCAAAAAAATCTATCAGAGATGCATTAGTTACCTTCAAAATTACTAATCTTATGGAGCTTATGGAGCAAGATAAATCAATGGAGTAAGAACTAGAAATATTTGGAGCTCACAAGGTGGTAATGAAGAAAAAGAAGGAGACAACCTTGCTAGCAAAGATTTCAAGTTCATTCAAGAAAATCCTTCAAAAAGTAAAAAGTTGCAGACATCTTGGTCATGTTCAGCCTAGCCAATAGGACTTTAGTGCCCATAGCATAATAAAATGGATAAAAAATTTCGTTGGAAGGCCCCCATTGTATAGAATGTGGCAAATGTCATAGAAGGGTCTATTGCTCTAAGAAGGGAGGCCAACCAAGTTGCTTTAGTTATGGAGTGATAAAAAACTTGGCTAGTTCTTGCCCTTAGGTAGTATCAATAATGGCTTCTTCCCCACAAAGAGTTGGTCGTGGTGGTAACAAAGATGTTTCAAGTAGAGACAGAAGGAGTGCTTTAGTGATCGTCTTAGGGAGTGTAGGCTGAGGCTAATTTGTATGCCAAAGTGGATAGCTCATAATGTATGCCATCACATAGCAAGGTGCCTCTTTCTTGATTGATGTGATCGTAGGCTATTCTTCCAATAGCTACTAGCACCTATTTTTTTATAGTAGTGTCTCACTTATTCATATCTTATCATATGTTTGATGCATTGACTATAAAATTGAATCAAAGGAATAACTCTTTGTTTATGAAGTTGCTTAATAGGAGTAATTTTTAATAAAAGTTTTAATTTGAGAAGAAATAGAAGTGAGGGGAAAGAAATTCCTTAATGAATTACTTATCTTGTTTTTATCTAAATTTTATGCCATCTTAGGTAAGGACTAACTATTTGAAAATGAAGAAATTATTAATTATATGGCAAAGAAAATTATATTGATAGCTTTAAGTGGAGAGGTAGTGGCCTTCTTTATAAAGAAATAAGAGTTCCACTTATTTTGATGCTTAAGGTTTAGAAAATGCTAAGGTAATGAGGGATTTTGCTATCTATTGTGTATGTTGGTTAATGGTTTATTAAGTTATAAGATGTAATAGTAATTTATAAGTATTTGAATATTTTTTTAGAAAGACTACTTGGACTTCTTTTTGAAAAAAATTGAGTTTCAAATTTAACTGATACTAAGAGTTGAACCTATATCCAAAGCTTCATATAGAAGAGTACCTATAAAATTGGCATAGGTAAAAATAAAAATTCAAGAATTATTAAATAATCAAATATAGTGTGTCTCACTGGGAAACATCCAATCTTTTTGTTAAAAAACTTTTTCTACGAATATGCATAAGTTACCAATGAATTGAATAAATTTATTATTAAAAACAAATAACTACTATCAAGAATTAATGATCTAGTTGACCAGTTGTAGGTTGTTACATTATTTTCTAATATTGATTTGAGATTAGGTTACTATCAATTGAAAACCTAGAAATCAAATATAGCTACGACTACTTTATAACACATTATGGGCATTATGAATTCTTAGTGCTACCTCTTGGTCTTACCAATACACTTCTAGTATTTATAGATTTGATGAAATAGATTTTCAAAAGATTTTTAGATTAGTTTATGGTCAATTTTATTGATGATATTCTCTTTTATTCTAAAACCTCAAAAGGTCATCGTTTGCACTTGCATATTATATTTAAGACAAAATCAACTATATGCAAAAATTTTCTGGTGTAAATTTTAATTGTCTTAGGTGATATTTTTAAGACATGATTGGTGTATTAAGTATATCTATTAATCTTCAAAAAAAATCTCTATGACTGTGGATTAGCTCAAACCTACTTTAGTTTCTAAGATTTAAAATTTCTTGATTTTAACCAAGTATTACTAAACTTTGTATATAGAGTTTTTTAGATAGCATCATCACTAACAAGGCTTTCTTATAAAACTATGAAATTAGAGTGGGATGCCAATCATGCAAGAGAAATTAACAATTACTCGTCTTTGTTTTGCCAGAAAGACTTAATGGATACCAAATTTCTAGTCATGCTTCACTCAAAGGGTTAGTGTAAAATAACAAAGTTATTTCTTATACTTCTAGGTAATTAAAACCTCATATGAAGAATTATTTAGTGCTTGACTTAGCTATCATGCTTTTTTGAAAAAAATTTAGGGGCTACTTATATGGGATGAAATGTGAAGTGTTCACTAATTACCAAAATTTAAAATATCATTTTAACTTAAAAATATCTTGTATTATCTAATAAATTAATATAACTCAATTAAATACATCCATAACATAAGTATATTAGATTAATAAGAGATTATAACATAAAAATGAGAACACATGTTTCTAAAAATAAGTGAAAATGATATAAAAATCCATATGTTCTCAAAACATCTCAATAAAAATAGTGATGCATAATAAAATAATGTTCATAATGTATTGAAGTCCAAAAATCAATATTGATACAAAATTTAGAAATAAGATACAAATATCTTCACGCACATAATATTACTCATACTCATAAAACACCTTAATCTCTTATCATTTGTGTCCTTAACTATCATTTAAGGACCTTCAACTTGGTTAGTATCAGTATATTGTATTATAATGTAAGTGAAAAATGAATATAATATGTTTAATGGATAAATCTTTAGTTATATATAATAAAGTAGTATAATATAATAAATAAAATAGCTAAGTAATAAAATAAAATAATAAATAAAAGAATGCATGATAATATTTAAAGAGAGTATTATAACAATGCTTATAAGATCACATGCATATATATCCAATGCATCATAATAATATAATACTTTTATTTTAATTTTTTTTTGTATTCAATTTTTTTCTTTTTTCTATTTATTTATTTTTCACATAGTTATTCTTCTTCTAAGTCCAAACTCTTTTATGACCCTTAGCCCAACACCTAAGAATCCTATCTCATTATCACAAGCCTTGACATTCTAAAATGCTATGACCCCACCTTTAAGTATCAAGATACCATGGAATGAAGTATCTCCTCACTAAGTCTTCTCTCTTAATACGAACATCTTGTGTTGAAAAGGAATAATGAGTTTGAAATTCCAATACCCCTTTTATGAGTGCCCATGACACATAAGAAAGAAGTATCTTATCAACATTAAGTCTCACCACTTATGTTAACATCATATGCTAAGGAATGAAGCGCTCAGAATTTTGGTGTCCTATCTTTGAGTGCCCACAACATTCGAGAGTAAAGTATCACATAATCAGTAAGTCTTGTCTCAAAATTCTAACATCTTATGATGATAAGGAATGAGAAGTAAGAATATTGAAGCCCTCTTTATAAGTACCCATGACATTATCACATGGTTGTCATCCATTATTGTAAACATCTAGTGTTGATAAGAAAATGAGATCTTCGATATACTAGGGCCCCATCTTTGAGTACCCATAATACTTTGGAGTGAAGTATCTCATCATCACTAAGTTTAGGCCTTTACATTCCATGGATCTATCTTTAAGCATCACAACACTAGGGTATATCACATATATCAAATATATCAGGTTGTTGTTCGATAAGATCATGCATTTTCTCAAGCTATAATAGCATATTTTCTTATCTTTCTTTTTTTCATTTTATTTTTTTATGTTATCATATATTCTTATTTATAACATCATATAACTTATTCATATGTACCTGTGTAGCTATACACACACATTAGTAATCATAATATGCTATAATAAAATCAAAACACATGTAAGGAATATTATGCCATACAAATGCTCACTTCATCATGCTTTTATAATAATAATAACAAGGAAATTTTTACAACTCACATCACAATTAATTGATTTTCTTACGTGATGATTTTGTGAATCATCTTCCATCACTTTTTCTTTTCTTTTATTGATTCTTCTCATTTTTTATGAAATTAAAATTAACTTTTTATTAATAATATTTCTATTTATATTATAAAAGTACTTTCATTTACTACACTTATATTGCATAGTATAATCAATATTCTCATATTATATGGTTATTACTTTGCATAGGTTAGACCACTATATTATTATGATTATACTAATACAATCCATGATGATCATTGGGTCATATTGGGATCAAACAAATGATTTATACTTCACCTATTCAACAAATAAATATATTAGTTTGATTTCCATTTCATACTTACATGATCTAAACCTTAGGGATACATTAACATCATCAGGTATAATGCCATATATAGTATTGTACGACTTATGTGGGAAAGTGGTCGAATAGTCTAGGAATTGATCATGCAAGTTTAGTTTTGTATTTATACTAGTATAATGACATGATATCTTTAATAACTAATTTTACTTTTTGTACTTATATTATCAATAATATATATGTATAGTATCATAATCTTGATTATAATCATCTAATAACAATATTGTATAAGTATAATTCATGATTAATATACTATGCATTAGTATATCAACTTGATATATGCATCATTTTAGTATGATCTATGTAGTTAATAATTTAAAAATGAGTGATTGGATTAATAATCATGGGTAATATTATCTTTGTCCACTGTATTGTTTGATATATATGTTAGTATGATCTATGTAGTTAATTATTTAAGAAAATAACTAGACAAACGATCTCATGTAACATTATCTATATCTATCGTATTATCCAACAAATGTGTTGTACCAATATAATATATGTAGTTAATCATTTAAGAGAGTGATCAGATAGATAATTTTGGGTATTATTATTCTACCAATCATATTATTAATTGTATGTATATATATATATATTATACTGGTATGATCTAAGAAGAAACCCATAATCACTTAGTTTGAATCCCTCTTATTGGCTCTTACTGTAAGCCTATATAAGATGATATGGACAACTATTTGATATGATCAGTACAATCAGAAGGATGATAAACTTTAATCCCTATGTTGACAACTCAAAACTTGCAAAATCCATTTCCTTGACCATCCAAACAACCAATATATACTTTGGGGATGAAAAATCTTGAAATAAAGTTTCCACAAGTTAAGGTTGAAAACTTGCTCTTTTCTTTAAGTTTCTCTTATTTTCTTTTCGATGCCACAAAAATAATACAAGAAATCACAACTAAAAAATTTGCAAGCTTCCTTTTACTCTCCAAGCTCCTCCTCTCCCTACTTTCTTACTTTTTCACTTACTTTCCAAGTTCCATACTTTGTTTTTAAGGCATGAAAGGGAGCTATTCTCTTATTTAATCAAAAGATAAGTGAGTTGCAACTTAATCTAATAAATCCTCTTCTCTTTTTTTTAACCTTTATCATTAAGAAGCTAAAAATCTAAATGATCTTTAAAAAAATATAAATTATATACCTATAGATTCCTTATGATGAGATCTTAATAATAACATATTTAAATTTTAGATTTTTTTATTATCATCCTGACATGCTTTTTAAGGTGCCCATTAAATAATACACTTTTTGGTTCTAGAACTAGAATAAACATACATAATATATAAAATATATATTTGAAAAAATAATTGAATTAAATTTATTGGGCTATTACAAGAAAGAATTTAACTTTAGGCAAATAAGATGACTAGAATTCATTAAAAGTTATAATTTGACTATAATTTATTATATGTAAAGATAATGTTATTATTGATGTGCGTAGTAAAAGACAAATCTTTCAATGTTTATAGATTGCAAATGGAAAGAGTTGTACATAAAAAAAGTTGGGTTACTATATTAACTCTCCTTTAGGACTAATTAGCTTAATTCTATCAAAGAAGATCAACTATAAGATGAAGAATATCAAAAATTGATCCAAAGCACTAGAAAGTGATGAGTCTTTGAGTTCAATTTCAGTGAAAAATGATATACTGAGATTTTAGGATATGTTATGTATTCTTGCTCACCAATAACTTAGGTAATAACTATTATTAGAAGTTCACAACTCCAATTGCTTCATTCATCTAAAAAATAATAAATTATATTAAGAGTTGAGATAGAACTACTAGTGGCTTAATATAGAAAGAGATGTAGCAGATTAGGTTCAAAAGTATCCTATCTATTAATGAGTTAAAGACAAGCAAGAGAAGCCCTATAGAGTATAGTATCATAACCGTTACTAATTCTTGAATGGAAGTAAGAAAGTGTGTCCATGGATTTCATTGTTGGATTATTCAAGTCTCCTATAAGATATGATTTAATATTAATAGTTGTGGATAGATTGGCTAAGTATGCACTTTTCTTGGATATCAGAGTATCTTTTGCAAAAAAATTAGCTTAGTTAGGTGTTTAATAGACTTTAAAATTATACAAAATTCTAAAAATAATTAATTCCAATAATCACCTTAAATTTACTTCTTAAATCTAGAGAAATATGTATTAAAATTTTAAAGCTTAATTGAGATTCAACATAATTTTTCACTCTTAAACTAATGAGCAAATTGAAAAAACTATTAAGATTCTTGAAGATTAGATAAAACTTTATGTGGTGAACTTTGGGGGTGATTAGGAGAGCCATTTGTCATTGATAGAAATTTCTTATAATCAAAGATGAAATTTAATATACTTGAGATCATTAGAAGAAATATTTTTATAAAAAGTTTAAGAATGTCAAACTTCAAGAAGGCAAGCATGTCTTACTAAAAGAAAGTCTCCAAAAATGGATAACTAGATTTTATAAAGTTAAGACCCAAATATATTATGTTTTTAGATATTAGAAAGAGCATGATCCATTGCCTACAAAGTTGCTTTGCCTTCACAAATTGTTAGAATATATAATACATTTTTTTTGATAAAAAAAACAACTAATAAGAGTTCTTACAAAGCAAGAAAATAAATTGAGAAATAAATTCATTCCCATAATTAAAGCACCTTAGAAGAATTAAATGAAAACATAAACAACTTGGGTAGTTAAATCGAATATGAAGTTTTGGTATCCAATATTATTCTAAATTTTTTGACAAAATTTCTATAAGGTGAGGAGATTGTGATAACTTTATCTAATTACTTATGAAATATATTTTAAAATTTTGATTTTATTATTTGATATAGGTTGTGTAGGTCTAAACTTAAACATTAATGTATTTTGGTGGGTCTCAAAATATATGCTAGGATGATAGTATCCAAACTTAGAATTTAAGCATATGACTATGAAGGTCTCTACTTAGGAAGCCATAAGTATGTTCTTTGTAATTTTTAAAAGTCATTTAAAATTTTTAAAGTTAAAAAAGAATAAAAAAATATTATATTTAATTATTTTATTAATATAAAAGCTTAAACCCATTTTTCATATACTCTTCAATTATAAGAGGAACACACACACACACACACACACACACACACACAGATTAAGAAAAAAAGTGAAGAAGAGAAAATGGTTTAAGGGAGGAGAAGAAGAAATCATCAAACAGTTCTAGCTTGATTTATAGTTGTGACAAGGGATTTCTAAAGCTGTATATGAGTAGATGTTTAAAAAGGGAACTCACATCTTATCTTTATTAAAGGTGCTACATAAGGTAAGCATTTTCTTGACAGTTTCCTTCTTTTGTATGCTAAGAGGTCATATGTTGAGTTGGTTGGAGATTAGTTACGAATTAGCTATGAATTATGTCAAAATTCTTAACTCATTTTTTAACTATACCTTGTGTATTGTATGATCAAGTAGATCTTATTGTACAATTGATCTAATCAAGTTGTATGATAATGACAAAGGAAGGTATGACAAATAAAAGATTTTGGGCCAACCCTTTCCCAAGAGAACCATATAATATAATAGCATTCATCAGTCTATATGATCAATTAAGTAGCATTAAGCTCCAAGTTCTTAAGAGAATTATATAGTATGATAATATTCTATAATTATGTGATTATATGAGTAAAGTTGGGATCCAAGTTCTTAATAGAATTGTATGATATGATAATATTAATTGGATCATATAATTAGACATATCTATGAATTATATTATTTGAAATAGAATCTTGTAGTTATAACTTGAATATTGTAAAGCATAATGGAACCATTAGATGGAATGATCAACTTTCAAAATAATCTAAGATGAGATCAATTTGTTCCACAATGCACAAATAATTATATACTAGTAATATTATAATATGATAAAGATTATATAGTATAATGGAAAGGGTTAAGACACAAATACCAAAAAAATTTCTAAATGATTCTAAGAATGATTTTTAATAATGTTTGCAAGTGCTTTTGATATAAAAAATAAGTAATTTTATGAAATATGAAAAAAATAGAATGATAAAATAATACATATGAATTTTTGAAAGCTTAATATTAGAAATTGAAAAGTCATTGATAAAATATAATGAAAATCATGCAAGAAATAAAATATAGAGATGTAAGAAAAATAAGAAAGTTGAAGAGACAACCCATAACTATTAGATAAGTAAACTAAATAAGTGTAATATAAATAGGACAAATTATTTAAGTACATTGGAATGTCATTATGAAATTTAATGTAATGTAAGCATCTAACATGATACAAAATCATATGCATATATTTTGATTTACTAAACCATATATTTTATTATGATATATATGTTATAAGTATCATAAAATAAGATAAGTAAGAATTGAATGTAAAGAAAGAAAAAGAAAAGGAAAGAAAGAAAGGTCATTTAAGCTTAGAGATCTAGAATATCATAAGAAAGAAGGAAAAACATTATGACAGCATGTTCGCGTTGACCCTATCCTGTAATCACCTAATATGAGAACAAAAATCAGCATCTCATTATCATTAGGACCTAGTTTAGGGTCCACATTATGATAGAGGCCCCTCCATCATGAGCACAGGATGTTAGATGAAGTGGATAGTATCTAAGTGATATATGAGAAAACAAATCATCATCTTGGTTTCATTATGACCCAAACTAAGGCCCATGACATGTTAGAGGCCTCATCATCATGAGAACTGGATGTTGGGCGATAGGGTGGTGGCTCAAGATACATAATGATATGAGATTCCAAATAGCATAGATTTTGACCATATGAGAAAATCATAGCTTTAAAGAAATAACAAAAAAATAAATAATTCAAATATGAAAAAAATAAATGAAAAGATATGATATGATATGAATACTACATGATATTAGTATTATTTAACAACTATGTATATATATGATTATGATTCCTACGAGCATTCATGCAACAATTAAATACTTCAATGCTTTTGTAGATTAGCATACATTATTTATTTAAAAATATAGAAATATTAAACTAATTCAAATATGAAATAAAAAAATTAAAAGATATGATATGATATAAATACTACATGATATTAGTTTTATGTGAAAACTATGTGCAAATATGATCATGATTCATGTAGCAATTCAATGATTTTGTCTTTGTAGATTCACATATATTATTTATTTAATACTCCATCTTTATTTATTGGTTACATATTTTTATTTCTATACTATTTTATCTACTTATAACTAATAGGTTTCCTAAGCATACCATGCTCAACACCTAGTTATTTTATAAGCCAAGATATACATAGTCATAGAGCTAAGAATCCTCAGATGATAGCTTAGGACTTTGAGTATTAGAGAACATATTTTATTTTTGAGCTTTGTGCAAGATGTTTTTCATGTGAGGGCTTGGTTATACTTTTCTGATAGATGATGCAATTTTATTCTAGTTTAGTCTTTATATTATTTAGTAACTTTGAGACTATATGTATTACTTTTATAAAATCTTTGGTCTATATATTACTAGTTTGATGATAATAAATTCATTTTATTATTTTATTAATATATATTTTTTAAGTTTTTAAGATAATACATCTCAAGATTAAATATTTAAATCAATTAGAATGCTTGTTCTAGACTCATAAGCTTATTGGTGATGTTTTGGTGTAAATTATAACTAACACAAAAAATACAAAACTTAACAAAATTATTAGATCCATTTTGAGTCATGTTTATATGCTTTTGAATGTAGAACATATGATAATTTATTTGCGACATTTAGATTATGATGAGATCTTGAGTGAATGAATTAAATATTTTTCAAATAATTTTTTTACTCATTTAAAGAAGCTTAAGACATGTATTTCATAAAGGTTTTTTGACTTTTAAATATGCTTATAATAAAACAAAGTTGATATGTTATATTAATTTCGATATAAATTATGGTAATTACCAAAGCCAAGGATGGGTATAGTTATGATAAAAAACAAAGATGCTCTTTGACTCAAAGAAATCGCTAAAGGTTCTTAGCTTTGAACTAGAGAATAACAGGAAAACCATGGTGGTATTCAAACCACTTGACATGTTAATGACTTAAACTCAAATGAAAGTTATGTGAATGTCTAATGATCTAGGAAGAAGCCAAATTCATTAAATAGAAGATGATGGCTCTTGTGATATAACATTTTGATTATAGTGTATATTTCTTTTACATATGGAATACTCTCTATTAACTTCATTGATTTTCTCAATGAAAAAATTCGATGAGTTTTCCTCCTTGTCTAAGTATACCACTAATCTTGATGCTTGATTTGTTATAAGCAACATGGAATTCAATGAAGAATTAGATACCATAAGGATCTGTCTGTATATCATTACATCTTTAAGCTATGAAAAAGCATAGAGTTCAGGTTTGGGACATTCTTAAGGCAAGTCATTTAATTTTGACTTTGAGCTCTTTTGAAACTATAAAACCTAGATAAACATGGTTTGTCATAAATGTGAATTTCTTTATATTGTAAACATTGCTTACTTAAAGTTGTATATATTTGTCAAATGTGATTTTTGTGTCCATTTGGTGACCTATTATAAATAAGAATATCATTGAAGTAAAAAATAGTGAATATGCTAAAGAAAATAATGATTTGCATTGTGGGGGCAAATTAAGTGCTTAGGACATTGGTTAGGCCAAAAGGCATCACTAACATTAATAAAGTTTTTTTTTGGAAGTTGTGTTCCATTCATCATAAGACAAATGTGAATTTGATGAACACCACTCTTAGTAAATATATAATCTAGGCATCTAGTCAAGTCATTTAGGCATGAAATTTATAATTATATTTAATAGTAATCTTGTTAATAGAATGATTGTCATGTATCAATTATTTCTTTTTTATGTGAAAACCTGATAATACACTGGTGTTGACACTCTCATTAATGATTTCTTTTTTGTTTTTTAGTTTACTTGTTCCAAACTTTGAGAACTGTAATAAATCTTAACCAGTAGAAAGGATGGTTAAGGTACGTTTCCCCTCAGAGAACATTGATGACATGTTTAATGTCGTGTGTTGGAAGGAGTATATTATGTAAGCCTTTTAAGAATTATCATTAAATTCTTGGTGTTAGGAATGCGAAGCATACTAAAAAAGGGAAAGAGGCATGAATTTGTGATGTAAGATTGTTTACAACTCTTTATAGAATTCTTTTATCAAGTTCATGTACTTGATTTGACAAGAAATAACTAACACACTTTCAGTAAGTCATTCAAGATTGTATGTTAATATTAGGTTACACTTACATGTTTTTTAAGACATTTGAGTAATAAAAAAAACTTAAAGGAGACAAGGTATTTGTAAGTGATTTGACTTAACTTCAAGCTTACATCCACCCCCAAGCAATCTACTCTGGCACTATTAAATCAAAACACTGCTTTGGCCATAGTAGAGTAAAGAGACCCAATAACAAATTGTTGTTTTCTCAAGGTCAACAAGCCTAAATCTACTCCACACTAAATAGTCGATAGCTAAACTAATCCTCTCCACATTAAATAGACAACAACACGGATATGAACCGCAAACTTACAAGGATCAAAGTAAAACACAAGATCACTTAATTGTGAACAAAATTTATAAATGTAACTACATATAATTTATTAGATTGTCAAAATCAAGATACCAATTAATCATAGAACTTGTGATCCAAAAAAACTCCATGAGATTTGGCTTGAGATATTTTTTATTTCTCTCAATTGAAAGGATGTTGCAATGAAGTTATTTTCTCTCTTAACAAGCTACTCTCTTAGAGATTATGCAAGTTACTATTAGATTGTTCTCACTAATGGTTTTTTGATCTTGTCTTCATTATCTTATTTTCTATGCTTATAATTTGCAATCCATAAAACCCTCTACAAAAGTTACAATAGTTCTTATAACAATTATTTTATATTTAAAACATGTTTAAACTAGCTATGACATGACTTTCATTCCATTCATATTTTATGATAAATGAATTATAGTATGATGCCTACAAATTGAATTGTTCATGTTGTCGATTAGAATATTAATGTAGCATATGAAATTTTGAGATTTTTTTCTTGCATGCTATGTACAAGTATCTTTAGTTGGTCATACTTTATGATAAAAGTTAATACATAATATAAAAATTTAAGATTATACAAACATTATATGTGATTTGAACAGTACATATTTCATTAATTGTACTATACAATATGTCATAATATATAATATAATATTATTGTATTACTAAACCAATCTAATGTGCTTCTAATATTAACCCTTTCAGTTAATCGTACGTTATGACAAAGAACACTATAATGTATGATTCTCAAAATTCTTTGTTATACAGATTGTACAATATCCATTACATCTCAAAATTATTTTATCAATCATTTTTAGTTTATATGAACATATCATATTATACAATCATAAGTTCATATTATCCAATTTCATAGCTCCACTAATTTAGCCAAAAGCAAACTATTTCTTAGATTTTTTACTTTATTCAAAGTTAATCGTGTTGTATGAAGTGAATTTCATACCATAGGAGCAGTACTTATTTTAAGAATCAATGGATGCGATCTTTAATTCAATCAATCCTTATAAAATTATGCATTAATATCCATATAATTAATATATTAATCTTATTTTTTCTTAATGATATATTGCTAGAGTTATTAAGACATATTATCTAAATACAATGTTACTACTTAATAAATTGAAGAACAAACCCTCATATATGATTGATACCTTGAAAGATACATGCTTTTTTCTTTTTCTTTGCTTGAATTGTTGGATGACGTCTTCCTTTAAGTATGTTGGCATGATTGTCCAAAGCTCATTCCATCCAACCAAGATTGAAAATCCAATTCTCTACTTATCTTTTAGTTTAAACTATAACACACTAAATATACAAAATAAATAACAAGAATGACACTTAAATTATATGTTATAATCAAGATAGTGTATTTCTTTAGAGCACAAGGGTTCAACATTTGGAATAAAGGTTCCATCAAAGGTTGGTTTTAGGAAATTTTTTGCTTAACTTCTTAAATAGCAATGGCTTGGCCACTTGTCATGTCACATTCAACATCTTGAGATGTAACAGAATCAAGGATCTTTTTTTTTTTCTTTTCGTTTTTGAAGTCCAGGACAATTAGTTAGGCTTCTTTTGTAGGAAACAGACAAGAATAACTATTTTCTCCTTGGTGAAAAAGTCACCAAGTAAATAACAAAGGACATTGTAGACATAATGACTAAGTTCACGGTACAACCTATGCCACTTGTAGGCAAATAAAAAAAGGCAGCAACAAAATAATTAGGATACGACGGCTCAACTTGGTATCTCTACAAATCATAGGTCCAAAAATAAACTCCATCAAATTAACACCAATAAAAATTCAAATAACTATTATATATATATATATATAAGTTAAAATCAAGTTAAATTTGACTAAGATTTCATTTGCATAGATAAAAATCTAGTTAACCTTGTCTTGAGTGAAAAAAAGATCGAATCATTTATATAAAAAACATGAATCAAATTAAGATCCAGTAAAAGTTCTTCTTTTCCTATTCAAAAAAAAAAAAAAAAAAAAAGTAAAAATTCTTCTACGTAACCTTCAATCAATGTTCTTTTAAGATTAAATCATTAACAACCCTAAATACTTCTATTATAATTCATCATATTTTTTTTACCATAATTAAATATACACTAAAAATCAATAAAATAGAATTTGAACTTAAAAAAAAAATCAACTTCAACCATATTTGACTAAATAACAAATGAGTTAAGCTCATCTCTTACATAAAATAGAGATCTGAACCACAGATATCCAGAACTTGAATAAAACTAAGATCCAATTAAAAACCCTTGCAATCTTGAATCAAGCTAAGCTCTTTTTAAGATTGAATCATTAATAACCCTTCCACAAACTATTTAAAAGCATCCACAGTAATTTCTAAGAAAATATTAGCAACTCATCTGATCATTTTTTCCATGCATTTCAATAGCAATAATCAACATAAAGTCATAAATCGGACATAAATGATTCAACAACAACAGTAATAAAATAACAAATACATCAAGCAAAAAAACAAGCTTCAAGATATAGCACTGATGTAAACAAATGCTTTATACAAGATAGCAATAACCATCAACAAAAGTAGCATTCTCAACAACATTTATGGCCAATTGTGAGGGTTGTTTGGGGGTCAATTAAAAGAACGAAAAATGATGCCAGCCATTAGATAATAGCAAACAAGATGACCTAAACTACAAAGTGATGGGTTCGCAATGACTAATAGCCAAAGAAAAGTTCTATAAGGAAAGAGCAAGTGTCCAATAACCCTTCTCCCTGTTTTGAAGTAGAGAAGTAACACATGACACTTGACTATTTCCAGTCTATACAAGAAAAAGAATGAGAAAGGTAGTCAACATATTTCAAACAGGTCAGAAGCTATTGGTTCTGGTTCTCATGTTTCACACGAGCTTTTAATATTCCAGGGATGGGTGGTGAGGTAGGCAGCTTGCCTGATGGGCTGAGAGTGGGCCGTGGGTGTTGAAGTATTTGGGTTGGATACATACCCGTAACACCCGAGCACTCGCCTCCATTGGAACTTGGTTCATATGCAACATCATGTTGTTCTCTCTCGCAGAATCTCATTGCCTTTAGCACATAAGTGTCATCATGCAGTTCAAAAGGGGTACTGCAGATAACAGTTCATGGAAAACATTAGCGGAGAAAAGATCTGATGTATGAAGCACCTTAGCGCTAAACTTCAAGTGAACTCTATAAAGCTATTCAAAGCAGAAACTGGTGTTCTACACGACATTTTGAACTAATTGATGAATAAATTACATAAAAAATTGTTGGTATTAAATGTTATTGAAAGCCATATGTTTCATAATATGTTGAGAAGTAAGAATATAAATAATTGCTTTTATGAAATAACAAAAATATCATCTTATGACCCTTTTGTAATAGAACTTCATTTTTTAATTGACAAATACATTTTAAAACATGATTAGAGAAGCTTTTGATTGAATCTCAAAATGCATTTTTAAATGAAGCCAGTTTCGCAAAAGACATGCCAAGCTTAAATCACAAAAGCTCAAAAACAGATTTTTAGTGCTCCTCAATCCGCTTGCTGTGCTGAAACATTCAAGGAAACGAATCTAAACTTCACTTAATCTTTCAAGTTAAAAGTTGCAGTAATAACTCAGATGATGTATAGATAAAATATTCAAAAATAGCATTTTAAATCACCTATTGAAATCAAAATGCACCAGTTGCATGTCTTCAGATATTTCCACCTCAACAGTTGCATGTGGACGAGTCTGCCCCACCATAATATGACCAAAGGAGAATCATAAGCAAAAACCATGAAATAAGAAAATTTAGTAGCAGTATTTATAATGAAAATAAAAGGCAAGATAACCTGTCAACAAGAGGATCCAGAAACAAGACACTTACCTTTATATTGATATTTTAACATTTGCATTATGGAAGAAAAGTATGTAATTATTATTGACAACACAACCGAGAGTAAAAGATATCTTCAGAAGAAACGGTAATGAGCTGGTTCAAAAGTACGTCAAATGCAGATAGAATTCCGATAGACTATACTTTTTGCATACATGCAACCCAAAGAACAAACTGCAGACGATTGGGATCATGAAGTATTGTCAGGATCATTGCAGTTTTATAAAACTTACCTTTAATGATAAATGAGATGTTTCAATTACTGCCATGTCAAAAACATCACTACGTTATTTTCGCCCTGGTTGCACCATATTATTAACACCTCTATATCTAGTTTTCCATCACTTGAGATATCAATTCAAGGTGGCACCCCAATTGTTAACTTTATAATTTTTGTACGCTTGTTCTAACTAAATTTACATTCTCTACATTTGATTTTTATATCTAATAGGACAAAACCTCTTACAACTTGGAGCATGTTCTCTATAAATTCAATGTAGCTCTAGCCTACTTAAAAATTACTATATTATCCATAAAAGCCATACATCACTAGTAAGAGCACGCATTTCTAATGCAGTGAGGCTGAAGAAAGTTTTGACGCTCTTTTTGTATCGAGGTTTGGGGTCACTCCTTTGTAGCTATCCATGCACCCCTGGGTAGTTATTTTTCCCCAACTCTCCACCCTGTGCTCAACTTTTTTCCCCTCACTTCAATACAGGGGTAGGCCTAAGGTAGAAGGTACCCTCAACCCCTGTTTCCTATTCTATGTTCCCATCCTTGACCCACTGCAAACTTTAGGTGACAACTCCTCTCTTCCTATCCCCTCAATGGAAGCCATCTTCCAAACTCTTTCCCTAGTTGCCCTTTCCCAGTTGAAGACATAAGTTTAGTTTCCCATCTTCCCAACAGCCTCGACTTCCCGTTCCATCAGAGATCACCCAACCAAAAATCCCATGTTCCATTCCAATATCCAATCCTACAAAATTACTTCTTTGAGCTCATCAAGAGGAGTCTTTTCTCCAAATATACTAGTTACCAACTCTCTAACTTCCATCCTTGCATAGACAGAGTAAGAGAGGAAGAGATTGAGGCTTTCTTTCTCTGGGAAAACTCTCCAATGGGTTAAGAAGAACTACCAAGAGCCAACTCATTTATGTTGTCTATCAAACCTGCAAGCTCGAAGGGAATGTTGATCTCTTCACCCACCATAGAGGTTTCTTCCTATTCAAAAGTTCAAACAAAAAAAAAAGACCTCCTTTTGATCCCTTAAGTTGGAGTTTGGTTGATCAATAGTCATGCACTTGGCCTAAAATGTTAGCCCTGGACTTTGTTCTCCGCAAAGACAACCTTAATAAGATCTAGGTCAAACTTCCTAGCCTTCCCCTTTAATTGAGGTCGTCCACATGTCTCTCTAAGTTGACTAGTTATATTGAGAAACTTATCATGATTGACCATCTCACAACTTCAAAAAACTCACAACTTATGTTTGCCAAAGTTTGCATGGAGATCAATAATCCATTGATCACCCTAATTTCCTTTGGTGGCTTGCTTATCCAAATGGAAATTTTTCACAACACAACCCCTTGGACTATACAACTTGTACCTTCGAATATGCTTCGAAATCATATCCACTTTTGCTTCCTAAACAAGGTATGCCCAAAATGACAATACTGATATAATTCATCCATTAGAAACATTACACCAACTAGAATCTCACCCCTTTCCAAAGTTCCTAAAGCTAACCAAACTCACTCAAAATCATCTAGATGGTCTAGTTTCAAGAATTCAAGCACCTCAAGAACTCAATAACCTAAACCCTTGAGATGCCCCTCCAGCATCTTGACCACCTCGAAATTCACAATACTCTTGGGTGCAGACATTACTTGTACACTGGTATGCCCTTCAATTTAAGCCTAACCAAATGACCAATCCCCAAAAATCTAGTAGCCCATCCTCATAACATCCCTCTAACCAAGAATCTCCATAAAAAAATCATGGACAACCTTTGATGTCCCAAAAAAGGTAAAAATGTCTGCATCATAAACATTGTCTTTTTGAGTCATGAGAACTAGAGTTTATAATCTCTTTTTTTCAATGAAGAAAACCTTGAACACTCTATTTTGGAATAGCCACAATTAGCATGATGATGCAAAGATTGCAGAGTGCCATGACCTTTAATGTTCATTCAACCATGACCTCTTTATTACCCTTTTAGAGACAAAAATTTATCTAACTCATTCCCTAGCCATCAACAAAAATCCATGATTTCAAAATGAGAATTATGTTCAAAATTTCAACATTCACTTTAGGGCCATATTATTATTCTTCAGAATAACATAAAAATTAAGCTTATCTTGATTCACTATTTCATCCAAGTTATATGTTGCAATATATTTAATGACCCTTTCTTGAAAAAGCTTTGTATAGAGACCTTTGTTGCTTATCCTCAAGGATTTCAACATCATCAAAAGCAAACATGAGCGCTTCAATGGAAATCATATATCCTAAAGCCACATCAATAGATTCAGTAATTGTCTTTTTAACATGGAAGTGGACAATATCCCTTTCTCATATAACCTTTTCACATAGTTAAACAACAAATGTGTGAGTGCTATCATGTTGGCTTAATCCCTAATCTTCAACAATGTTCATCTCTAACCTTTCCAATCTTTCTAGGAATTAACAACTCACAAGGCCTTAGCCTATCATTCAGGTTTACAAATCACTTGACCCTTAAAAAAAGTATTAAGTGTATCTTCTCCATAATCTAAACCTCTCCAACAGCAAGGGACCTATTATTCTCCTTCCTCAAGAAGCTAGAATATTACAAATCAAACTTAAGGAATTTAAAAGGTCTTGCCTCCATTGGACTAGCATCCCTTATAAGTTTGAGAAATAGAATTTAAATAAGTTTTATCAAAGGAAACTACTTGTAAGAGCTGAATCCTATCAGTCAAAGAGATTGATCCTTCATGAAATCTCCAAAGACCTAAGATCAAGAGAATAAAAGAGGGTTATGACAACATCAAATTCTTATACAACAAGATGACTAACAAAGCTTGCAAATAGCTCAAACTTCTAGGCGATCCTTATTGTCTCCCACGTTGATAAAGTTGTCACCAAGAAACACTTCGAGTCACTCGTTAACAAACCACATAATACTTGGATGTTGGCGGCCAACTTGTACAAGTTGACCAAACTCCGTCTCAAGAATACGCTCCTTTGCTAAGAACAAATCTCCCAATTCTTATGGAATCGCTACTAAGTTCTTCTTGGGCTATTGTTATGTCACCGGGGAAGATTTCTTGGAAGCAATTTCTAACTCCTTTGCAACCTGCACAATGCCTTACAAGTTGTGTGCCTCTACTATCAACCTAATTCCCAAAAGCAAAATTGTCTCAAAAATCAATTTCTCTTGTCCTATTTCCCCTTGTAAATTCATGGACAAGGTCATATAAAAAATCCTTACAAATTGTCTCCAACATGTTATCCCTTCCATTGTTTATAAAGCTCCACCAGCTTTCATTAAAGGTAGCAGATTAATAAGTGATGAAATTAGCCTAGCCAATGAATACTTCTTCAAGAGTAATTCCATATCATATCCGACTGCCTTTTGCTTAAAAATTGACATATCCAAAGCATTTTATTGTGTAAACCAGACACACTACTATAGAGACTACCAGATAAAGGTTTCCCCACTACTTTACAAATTGGATCAAAATGTGCAAACATGATATGCACAACTCTATTCTTGTGGATGGTTATCTTGATGGAAAATTCACATGCTCATAGGCCTTACATAAGAATGTCTGTTCTTATCAATCCTTTTCAACATTACAATAGATTCACTTTTCAACAACTTGGACCAAAAAGTTTAAAACTTCAAATCGTTTTACAAGGTGGAACCAATTGTCAAACATCCAGCTTTTGTTGACAAACTAATGCTTTCTGGGAAAGATACAAGGGACATAATGATCTCACTCAAATCCACAAAAAAAGTGCTTTCTACCAAGTTCAATTAAATAAAGGTTTGACAAAAAGCTCAATTTTCATTTCCACTAAACTTGCCATTATCATTTATTTCAAAGTCAAACATTCTCCAATCATATACTTGGGGCTTCTATTCTCCCTTAAAAGAGTTACTACAAGAGACATTCACCCTTTACTATAAAGAATTCAAGATAACTTCAATTTATTAAATAATTGTTTCCTCTTTATAGTATCCAAGCTACATTTGGCCAAAACATCCATATTTGGAACATTTTTGGTATTTGATGTCACTTCATTCTCTATGGCTCTCTAAACAAAAAGTGGTTTCTAATGGCTCAGATTGATATTATATTGCCAAAATCTTTATGGTGATGAGACATCCCGAATGCCATGCTCATCGATAAAGCCCCCCCTCCTCCCCCCAAAAAGCAAATTTTGTTGGCATATTATTATCTAGAGCTATCAGTCAATTGCTTTGCTCCACTAAAGATATTTATCAAGGAATGGTTATAAGAGTGTTCTCCATCAAGTAGGTCTACTTGAAAGGCTATTGTTAAGTGCAAACCATTTCTTAGAACATTTATATGCCATGAGAAATGTTCTTTCAAAATATCTATCAATCCTTATCCAAACACAAGGAGCTTTTGGACAATGTTTCCTAATATGGTACAAGAGATAACAAACCCAAATTTAGCATCTTCCATTGGCATAATCTCCTTAACAAAGAAAATAAGATCCCATCGAGGGATAAACCCCAATACTCTTTGTAGGCTATGCAACAATGCCAAGAAAACAGGTAACCACCTCTTCTTTGATTGTAGGTTCTCAATGAGTAGTCTTAGATCACTTATCCAACTCTCCATGTCTCCATCATACATCATTCTCCCTCCACACCACATCTTGGTCTCAAAGAGAAATCTTAGATCACTTCTCCAATTCTCCATGGCTCAATCTTAAAACATGCTTCGTCCACACCACATCCAAGTTGGATGATCATAATAGGATCAACAACGAAAACAAGACAAAAACTGCCATGGCAATCTACATCATTTAAAAAGAATGGAATGTGAGAACCTTCAAAGCATCCTCATCTACTATAGATGCCATTAATGCCCAAATGCTTTGAGATTTCCATCTTCTTGAAAATTAGTGATAAACCTCTTGGTGAACCATTCTTGGCTAGGTTATCATGATTTTCCCAAACTTCCTACATATGGTAATCACCTAGTTGTTCCAAGCTAGATTCTGTCCTAGCAACCTTGGCTAGGCTATCATGACCTGCTATTACCCTGATTCATTCCTAAAGCTGTCGAACACCTATCTGTTTTGGGCCAAACAACCTAATTCAACATTCTCGAGTCCTTTACTAGGTCTCCCAAGTCATTACAATTGTCTATGGTTAACTAACAATTGTTCATTATTTCATTGTCCATGCTATTTTTAGCCAAAACTTCTAAGTCTATTTTTTTTTGTTAGATCAAACTTTCTTGTCCAATAGTCTCAACAAGGTTTTCCTAATCTTTCCTTATTTTAGCTACTCTCCAAAATCAACGTCTGTCTAGCCATTTTGACCAATCACCTCTCATACAAACACTTTGGGCTACTATTTAGTTAGGTCATCCTAATCATCTGTTCCTCTAACTAGTCTTTGCAATTATTGAGTGCCTAAACATTCTAGACCTGACTTTGACCTAGATTTTTGGTTAGGCATTATGGACCATCTCACATACTCTTCCATTACTCTAACTCATCACAATTCAATCATTCAATGCTCCATTTTGTTTTTCATTGATCTATTTTTAATTCTTATTTCTCATTTGTCTTTACAATCAAGTTTTGTTTGGATGACACTATGGTGTTTTTTAGATTCTTTTTGCTTCTTCCTTGTGACTTTCAACAATTTTGTGTACATATATCTTTTGACTCCATGCAATTTTTGGCCAATGTCCTCATTTACTTCAAAGAACAAAAACATACAAAGATAAGAACTTGAAATACAACTATAATAAAGTACAATTGTAACCCAAAATTTTTAGTAAAAATGCATTCAAACTTTATTGCTCTATTATGCATATCCTCATTAACTTTAATATATACATAATAAACTTCTTTTATCTAGTCTTCAAAGGTACTTCCCTTTATACTCTATCATATGCCTTTTCTAAGTCAATAAAATTGAAGTTCTTATCTTATCCTAAGCTTTTCTATCAATCAACTCTTTATTGATTTTCCTAACATAAAACTAAACTAAATATGAGCTACGTTAGTCTCTAATCACAATCTATGTTTAATCACTCATTTCAAAATTTTAAAACACGACTCTATAACTTAATTTCACTATAATCAATAAAATTTTAAATATCTTCATTGCTTTCATAAATAAGTATCAAAATTTCTTTTCACAAATCATTTATAATCTTTTCATCTTCAAAATAATATTGAGCAACTTAATAACATAAGAGATGTCAATTCTCACATCCATTTTTAACAATCTATGCGAATGACATCTAGACTCACTGATTCTCCAATTTTCATCTTTAATGTCTCACTCAATTTTACAAATATATCAATTTTCTTTCAAGCAATGAAGCTCCTAAATGAAGTATAATGATCTTTATTGAATACCTTATAAATTACATACACACCTAAGCTTTAAGATATACTCAAAATATCCAATTTCTAATATGAATTTAAAAAAAATGCTTTCTCTGTATCTGTTAATGCTTTTTAAGCCACATGTCCAGCTAATTTAAATCTCCAGAAATTCTCTACAATTGAATCACATTTCATGACACGCACAACAAGATAAGCTTGATATTGTGGTACAAAATATAAAGGTACAACAAGGTAAGTTTCTCCTCAGTAATACCTTAAAAAACAATTACATTGTATTACAAAACCAATTTTTAGAACTATGATATTTTGATATTATAAAGCTCAGATAGAATCTCCCACAAGTAGTAGCTCAAGTGACCTAGTGCATCATACGTAAAGATTTGACAAAAAGTATATTAATATGGTATAAAGATGAAACTTTTACAACAAACAAGTACTTGGTACCAATTTAAATTAGTCTAGATCCATTAATCACACACACAAATGGAAAAAAAATATCAAAATCCATGTTATTTCATTGGATTTCAAATGATTGCCCGAGTATCTACTAAATGCAAAAAGGTAACTATTGCTCTTCCATCAATTTTAGAAAACCAAAAGCACAAGTGCCAAAACACATGCTTTAACATCATCATAGTTCTTAAGCCTGTATGGTGAGATTAGAAAATTAATTAAGAATTAATGTTTGACTTTACTGAAGATAAGAGTTCTTAGTAAAAATTAAATTGACAAAGATATAGAAAAGCAGGATCCAAACACTTGTCTAGTAAATAATTATTATCACAAGGCTCCCCATAGTTCTCATATATGTTGGCTTATGGTTGGATTGACTTGCGAAAGTGTTTCTTTCCCTAGATAGTTTTCACTTGCAAGATTAGGAGAGAAACTTCTAATTTCATAAGCATAAATAACTTATTAACCAGCCAAAGGAGTATGTGGCCCAAGATCAAACGCTTTAACAAGAGAAATACAAGAGTATAAGTAGTTTCATTTCAATAATAATCATGATATAAAATATTATCCATGTAATAAAACTTCAAAAGAGTTTGATCTACCTGAACAAGGATAAACGGTAGAGCCACTCCACCTGAAGGAACATTGCCCGAACTATGCAATTGTTCATTCCTCCGAATCAAGTTCTGGATGCCTACAATCTTAATGTCAAAAAGTAGAAAAGTAGATCAGTGAGATAAAATGTTACTTGATAAGCATGACATTGAAACTATTCACGTCAAATTTCCAACAATTAAACGAAACTTAAATATTTTGAAAATTCCTCTCTCCATAGAATTATCCCAGAATCCATTATCACCAGCTGAAACTTATGTTGATAAACTAATATTTCTAGCAGCTGCATGTTCACCACTATTTTTTCAGCTGCTTTTGCGTGCAATTGCCAATCTTAAACATGTAAGAGAGAAAAGAAAGACGTGGTGCGGATCATTAGGGCACAAATTCAAGCTTAGGGTGCTATGACCAATTGAAAATTTCTGCTAAAATTAAATAACCTGTATCAGAAATTGGATGAACATGCAATAACAAAATATTTGGGACACACCAGAAAACAACGTGGAAGTGTACCCAGGAGTATGATATTAGCCATGTACACCGTGAAAGCAAGAGTCTATGTGTCAAAACACTAAACAATGCTTATAATAGACTTAATGCTTATGACAAATTTATCTCATTTCAGAAGTACATAACAGAATTTTTTCTTTTTTTCTTTTTTTTTTTTTTTTTGAAAGCCAGATGGTGCCAAGATTTTATTAAACTAAAATTTACAAAATATCATTGCCTTTCAAGAGCATAGCACAAAGATGAATTGGAAGCGACATACACATGGCCCACAGGACATAACCAAGCCCTACAAACAGATTTTGGGTTTTACAGGTAACTTGGACACATCCCACCATTACGATGAAAATTTGAATACTTATTAATAAAGCCAATGAGCAGAATGGTTTGCAAGGATCAATAGCTAGATGAAACCTCGACCATTTCTGATTGTAAATCCACCAGATTGTTGTTCAATTAGCCAACTATATGAGATAGTTAGCTGATAGTAGCACTTGTAGGCATGACTTGGAGTTTCAGGTAAAAACTATCTATTTAATCATTTTGGATCAATTTCAAACAAGACCGATCTGAAACTGTTTAAAAAAAATAGATTTTGGCTAGTTTCAGCCAAAACTAAAGGTTTTGTTCAGTTTCCTAAAACTGAACAAAACCTACAAATCCAATCAATCATCAACAGGAACCAGCCATTGCATATAATTAGCTTTTAATTAATATTTAAAATATAAAAATAACACCTATAATGCATGTAATAAAATTATTTTAAACTATTTATAACATTTCAGATTGAAATAATAAAATTAAGCAAAACTACATAAATTAAAAATTGAAGACTTCAATGAAAACTAAAGCTTAAAACCTTGAATGAAGACAGCAATAACTTTTCAAGCAGAAATTTTGTATCATTTACAAAATATCAAATGCAAGCATTAAAATACTCAAAAGTTTATTTCAAATTGAAGCAGTCAAACTTACTTGATCTTCCAATTCTTGCAAATAGGCCGTCTTCCTCTCAATTTTATTCTTCAGAGAAGCACATTCTGCCTGCAATAATTTGCAACATTATCATTTTATTGTGAGCATATGATATGCAGCAAAAACTGTTCAACCAATTTGCTTTCAATGCCTTCAAATATCTAAGAAAGAATATTTTATAAGAGGAGAATTGAAATTGCATTTCATGATAATTGTATACAACCTTTAGTTCTTCGATATCATTAAGACTGGTCCTAGGCAAACCCTTCCATTGAATCTCCTTCTTATCTTTTGAGATGATATCCATTGCCATAAGTACATTAAGTGCATCATAGACCCTTCGTCTTATGTTCTTCTCGTCATATTGTTGCTGTACCACCAAAAATTAAGAACATAAAGATGTATTCATAAGTTAAAGTAGAAAATAAAGTGGAAGAAATTTTCCTTAGCCAAGTCACAGCACACAACCTGATCGGGAGATGCCAAATTATTACTGGGATCTGCAAATTCAGTTACAAGTTCATCTGCAACCTGGGGAACACAAAGCTTTTCTACCTTACATTTTGAAACAAAAAAAAACAACTTCATGCATTAAATACATTCTTTACCAAACAGAAGGTACATGGCATGCACTAGTTTGTGCATTTGAAAAATAAATCAAAATGAAAATAGCAGAACATGCTATAGTAAAAAATGATGTAGCAAGCATACTAACAATACCCTCCAAATAAGAAGCTAATGGACAACATTCAAAGAAAAGAGTTAATTAAAAGCAATGCAATCAAGATTGAGAAGAAAATTCATACAAGCTACAAGATAATGAAATAACTAGAGGCTCCCAAAAAGACCAATAAACAAATACAATAACATAATATAGGGACATCATTCTTAGATAATCATGATTAAGAAGAATTATTTATCATACCCATCAAGAAGGAAATTAAGAATGTCATGTATGAACAGTCATTTCATACTATACTATATTTCATATTTTCCACATACCAAATGCTTCACAATATACAAAAAAAAAAAAAAAACAAATTAAGATACATTTCAATTTGGGTATTTGTGCCCAATTCAACTAGAAGTATCCAGGACACAGGGCTTTCGAACAAGGCACAACAAGTATGCTTTTGCCCAAAAACAAAAATGAATATATCTCTGCTGAAATGCGAGAACCATCACGATAGAACCTCTATGAAAAATATCCCTAAATTTTCTTCCCAATGGCTGAAGTTACAAAAAATGAAGTTTAAATCTCCAATGTAACCAAATGCAGATGAAAATCATCATTAGCATACTGAATTAAGTCTTAAGGCTAGATACTTGCCTATTTCACATATGATGTAACGAAATAATATGTTCTAACACGATGTACTAAAGACCCACAACCTTTTTTAAAGAAAATTGCATAAAATTTTCACAACACACGACTTCAATAAGCAAGTGAATCTTGATGCAAGTTCAACTATTTAAATAATTTCCATGTCTTAGTTTCCCACAATGATGTAACACCAAGTATATGCAAGTAGCTTTAGGCAATCCTGCAACTTCACTTGCAAAGGCTAGTGTCACAAGGATGCAATCACACATCCACATCTTGATCTACCCTAGATACCTATATCATGATATTTCACGTTTGTGATTGAATCAATTTGAAAAATACCTAAAGTTAGGGATTTCTTAATAAGTAATGTCACTCTAATACCTAACCAAAGAGCTACTATGATACTGAGCAAAAAAGCCTGCTGTAACTATTGGGCGACGAAATAGATTTTGGAATTTATTGACATTCTCCGAAAAAGGCACTGTCAATAATCCTATTGGTACTGAAATCATTAATTCTATTGGTACTCTCAGCTTTGCAGCAAGCCATGTCCTATGCAGCAACTAGGAACTCAGCTTCCTAATCCAGCCTTCAATGAAAAAGCAAAATACAGAGAATGCACCAAGAAAAGTTGGGAAAAATTTCCCCTTTGTCTGAATTTCACTAATGCAACAAAGTAAAAGGCTACGAAAAGTATAAAGATACAATCGTTGTTCCAGAGAACCCCTTCACACATATTGATAAATTACAAATATATTTAGTTCAAATGGTTGCAAGATACTAGGCAATTTCTAAGTTAAAGACAAAGCACGTCTCTTGACTTGCCCAACTGCTGGTCAAAACATAACTGCCAACTTCTGCAAGTCCATCTAGCCACACATTTCCCGCATCCACATACACGCAACTACACAATCTGCACAAACTACACCTATCTGCGTCATTGTTTTTGCCAAAGGTTGCTTGGCTCTGCCCAATGCTAGCCCCTTCCACACCTGATCTGCACCCAAGTCCCACAACATAGGCAAATCAATTGCAGCATCGTGCATTATGCGTCCGGTGCACACAAGGCACTGGCAATGCACACTACTTGCCAGTTTGGCTTAGCACTGGGGAGCATCATGCCTCCCTCCAACATTGCGTGCAAAACTCATTAAAGCTAAGAGCATGACAAATAGTTAGAAGTCCAACATAGAATCAAAAGAAATCTTACTAAAATATTGAACACATATGAGCCCCACAAGTTAACCCATATTACAAACATGGCATCAAATTTCACCCAAAACCAATACGAATTGACATTTTCAAGTCAATTTTGACAATAACTTGTCAAAAATTGGTACCAAAAATCAGCTTTGGTGAAGCCAACCAAAGAAAGTGGTAATTTTATTGTGTTTGAAATTTTTTTAAAAATTGTCTCATCAACAATAAAAGTGACACTCTCGAGTTACAACACCTTTATGGGGATGCACTATTTCGATTTTTTAAAAAAATCTTGGTTAAGTAAAATTAGATCTCTCTATATTGAGGATACTTTGTTTCCATGGAAGGTCAACTACGAAGATTCTCCACATAATTGTTTTACTTTATATCAATATTTTAATAACAAACTTATATTTTTGACATTCATAATTTTATTTTTTTATTTTCTAAACTCATCTTAGTTTAGAAGTTTTAAAATTTATTAAAATAAATAACAAAAATTGAAGCTAAATATTGAAACTACTTAACTCAAACTTGAGAAACTAAACCAAATTCAAAATTTGAAAACTTGATTACAAATTGATACCTTGACTTCTAAAATTAGGTATACAAGCCCCCATTTATAAACTTTGCAACAAATAGGTTCTTACCATATCATGGTGTTTATGCCATGTTTTAGTGGCCAATTTGCTCTCACCCATTTCAGAGCTCATTTTCCATACTTGGCTCTCACTTTGGGAAATCAAAGTCCATTTTTAGACTTGTCTAAAAAAGATGATTGATAATGTTTTTGCCGGCTCCAATCATATAATTCTTTGGGAATTGAAGATCCAACCATGAATAACACTGCCCTAAATGCTTTGTCTACTTCTAAATTTGCATGATGCAGAACAGCTAGAATTCAAGTCAGACTTTATTGTGAAGAAGGATAGTTTAGGAATAATCAAAAGTCAATTTTCAGATTTATCTTAATGTTTTTGCTGTCTTCAATCATATAATTCCTTGGGAATTGAAGATCCAACCATGAAAAACATAGCCTAATTGCTTCGTCTCCTTTCTACGGTTCAAGCATGCCCCATAAAGTCTTAGCTACTTCTAAATCTGCATGATGCAGAACAGCTAGAATTCGACTCAGACTTTATTGTGAAGGAGAGTTTAGGAATAATCATTGAAAACAACTTGGAAAACTATATAATTGTTCACATTTGGACCACCAAAAAACCGCAAGCTCCAATGGATCCGAAAAGTAATAAGGAACTATCCACAAATGTTTACAAATAAGGACCCGTATGCATTTTTTTGAAAGTTGAGGAACCCAACGACAATATTGCCCATGCTTAAGGGGCATAAATGCAATTTACCAAAAAAAATAAAAAAATTAATATTAATATTTTTTAAAAAGCAAATTCCACATGTATATTTATATATAACATGAAAGATAATAGCTTTATTAAGTTCTATTCTATGTTCTGGCATATTGTCTCATGCACATGAACTCAATTGCATAGAGTTTGTGTAAACACTTTTTTTTTTTTTGAATTTGCATATGAATTAGTATACATCATTCATTTGCCTCATTTGTGATTGAAAACTGTGCATTGCTAGATAACCCAAACAAGAATATATAGTATGAGTGTGATTCCTTACTTATAGATAGGTGTTTTCAATTGATATTCCCACAGTCTTTCCATATACACATTAATTTTTCCTATAAATCACCAACACATCCATTATCTCACACTTCAAAAGTGTAACCTTGGGGATCATCTTCCATCCAACTCTTGTTTTTTTCTTTGTACTAGGGATGACTGACCAAGATAATCTTTTTTTCACAGAACATTCACTGATTAAAAACTCACTCATGTATACAAGAGGGAAACAACTGATTGGCTGGCAAATTCTATGATATTATCTGATTGTACTTGGGTCAGGGATACTCCCCTTTCTGCCCGATTACTTGGCATCTTATAACAGGATGCAATGTATAAACCTCCTTGATTTTATAATATTATAGGCAGCGACCAAACTTTTTAAAAAAATTAAACCATTGTCAACCACTAAAGTTACACAAACTTAATTGAAGAGACAAATACTGCACTACTTTGAAAACAAAGAAAATCCCAACAACCAATAGTGGTTGATTAAGGGCACTTGATTTACCTAAAATCAATAAGAGAAAAAGTACGAACGGCTTACCTAGTATATGTCATATTCGCAATACATAGTTTATGTTACCAGTACCATAATAAGTGGCTCAGACATGCCATAGCTAGCATAGACAATCAAAAGAAAATAGCTTTCTGATAATACATTCTATAAGTTGTAAAGAATTCTGTTCCAAGCATTGAGAACAGAAATTGTAGCTTAACAAAAGTTGCCAACTTGGAATTTTTCATAATGAACGTAAACAGTCAAGGAACACATCTTCTAAACCCCTAAAACATTGTACAGGAACAGCATCTCTGATGATTAATTTTGCTTAATAACAAGAAATAGAAGTAAAATGCTGTAACTGGCTTGTCTAATGAATATTTGTTCATAGTAAAAACGACCCTTTAAAATGATTAGTGATAGCCAAATCATTTCTAAAAGTAGGAATTCTTTTAGTTGTTCAGTTTGATCAAAACCATGTCAGACATATTGGAAAAGATAACACTGATCATTTCAAGTTCCTCAACTAGCTCAACTTAGACTCCTTAGTTAACCCTATTTGCATCAAAGAGGAAGAGAAGTAGACAGGAACAACAAAGTTCTTAATCTGAAAGACTGTTGATTGAGATTCACAAACTTGTTTACCTCATTGTAAGTAGTCCTCCCTTTGCTTTCCACCTTCTCGCAGACTATAAAAGACAGAAATTAACAACCAACAGAGGGAATCATTATACAATGCAAATTAATGCAGCGCATCAGTCATGCATCATGGATGGCAAGGCTCACAATGCACATCTACAATAATAATAAACAAAGTAAATACAACGTTTCTTTAAATTTTGACCTCTTTCCCCTTACAGTCACACGTTCATGAAAACATAATCATGATTTAATAGGTTTAAAAAGCAAAGCAAAAAAAAAACTAAAGACTAACCAAGCTTGCATATGTAACAAGACCTTGATGAAAAAAATGGCAGCAGATCAGAATCTTTATGAAAACATTTACAATGACCAAAAATATGAGAATTAAAGGCACGCATGTAACGAATTCCATTATCACCTTTCATACTGAACTGTCGAAGTCCCCTACCACTTTTATCACCAGCACCAGCCCGTGATCCCCTTTTTTTCTTTTTTGCACTGTTGAAAGCCAAGCGTCATTAGAACTACATAACTTAAAGCAGAAGTTGCAATCAACACCATAATTGTATATCCTATTAATTGAACATCTACTAAATCACATTATCATCAAAACATCAAAAAAGAATTAAGCAGTCTGGCTAGAAAAAAAAGCTTAACAAGGTTCATCATCTACAAGGAAATACCGAAATTCTATATTGGAAAGTAATAAACATATAACACATAAAATTTTCATGTTCTCCATAGAAAAACCTTACTCGATAATTCTATCAGTTTTTCAAGGCATACTTAAGCAGACTTTTACCATCTTGAACAATTAACAGATACTTTTGTTCATAGAGAAATAGAGAGCAAAGGCAGGAGTTTATCAACATCCAAGGTCAAAACCAGTGGACAAGACAGAAAAGACATTATATAACTGCAAGAAGGATGCAGTAAAAAGAAATGGAGCAGAGAAAGACTGAAAGAAAATTCAAACCTAGGTCCTCAATTTTAGTTTATCTGCAACAAATCACTCTTGGCATTTGCACCAAACTATAGGTGGCAGAAGCAGCAAAATTACATGGTAATATCATTATAGCTTCTTAAAATGCAGTGAATTCAGAAAGAAGTGCAACATATCTGAACATATCATCATGCAATATGAATTGTATTCATCTGAACGCCAGTCTATACACAAAAACATAAATAAAATGTCTAAATTAAAAAATATGTAGAAAAACATTGACAGATGCAAGCAATACTACACACATGCCAGGTGAAATTTTGAGAAATAATAATGAATTAGAATTCTTACAAAGAAGGTAGAGCAGAACATCAAACTACTTTTCACAATATTTGTGCCTTTTAAAATGATTGCATAAAAAAAGGTTTAAAAATAGAAAGTAAAATATAAGAAGACAAATGTTACATAATCACATTAAACAAGTTCACATCTAATAATGTCCTTTCATAGGCCGAAAACACTAAAAAAAGGCTCAAACACAAGACACATATGCTATATTTTCTTCATGTTGTTAAAAAGATGAAGTAAATATCAGTATAACTGCAACATCATTACTTCCCAGCAGTGCATGCAATGTATGTTGCCTTTGAGGATTGGAAACGTAGCACGTCATTGCCTTTGCAGCCCAACTTTGATTCTTAAACCAGGATCAAATTATGTAAAGGGCTTTCTAAATGCAGCATGGATCATCTAAATTCGAAGTTCATTAAGATGCGGTTTTGTTCAAAATTGGAGATAATAAGACTTGATTTCAACCATCGTAATGGTTTAGAACATAAGTCAAGAATCCTTACGCTGATTCATTGGTATGCAAAAGTCCATCGACTTTAATAGGTGTGCATCTAAGTGTGGAATGAGATTCATTGTTTTCATGTCAACATTATATTATCCAGTAAATGGAGGCTAAAATTAAAAGTATTTCAGTAATCCATTAAGAAGCATTGTCAAATAAAGTGGATATGCAAACAATGGCCTGGGTAGATGCTGCTTCAGTTGTTCTCCAGATGAACTAGTTTCAGAAGCCACTGAAAAGAAGTAGTGAGAACCTGGAGGGACCACATCTAAAAAAATAACTGGATTCCACTTAAGAACCCGTGAGGGAGGAAGTCAACCTTCCACATCAGTTCAAATCTCATAAGAACAAAGCAAAAAAATCACCAGAATACCTTTCAGTGTGGTTTTTCATATGAAGAAAAATTGTCCATAATACAAACAGAGACAGAATTGGTACTAGTATCTGCCAAAGAAAAAGCTCCTTACCTTGCTAATACCTGCGACGACCCCGCCTCCTCTCCATTGATTTCAAGGTGGTTTAAGCGGCGCACAAAGGTGCTCTCACTTGCAGGCGTCGCCGCTGCAGCCTGATCGCTTCGGCTCGATGGTGAACCCGCACTGCCGCTCGTCGAAGCTGACTGCCCGCAGGTAAACGACGTCGCAGCCCACGAGTTCCTGCCTACTGTCTCTGCTTTGTGGAAGTTTCCCGTGCCCATTTCACCGTCCTCTGGTGGTCGACGGTTTCCGCCGCTAACCATTTGTGGAGCGATAAAGCCACACCGGATGAAACCCTAGCAACAGCAGCAGCAGAATAGTAAAAAGAGTGCGAGGGAGATGGTGGACTACGATGTTTTACCATGAGAACAATTGTTTTTCGTAATAAAAACGATAATTGGAATTTTAAGTATGAATTTTTCTCCAAAAAGAAGTTACATTTTTATTTTTAAATTTGCATATATTTACTATTAATTACATTTCGTAAAATGTTTTCCTTATTTATCATAAAACTAAAATAAATAGTTTATAAACATATTACATGTATCAAAAACTAGCGTTGCTCATAATATCAATAAACTACTTTAAAAAATCATCCGGACATTCTTTTGCTTAAAATTATTAATTTGTTAATTTTATGTTTTTTAAAAGAGATTAAAAGCCTGACTTGATTCTTAAAATTTAATTTTACATGACAAATAATACCATATCAACTATAAATTAACCTTAGTTTTAAATCTAAAATTCTCACAAATAAGATTTTAATAGTATTGCTTATTTTCAAATATTTCACTAATTATGATGCTCATGATACCAATTCTATTAATTGAAATTATAATTTGTTTGTTTATTGTGTTTATAATTTCATTGAAGTGTGTGTTTCATGATACAATAAAACTAATTAATCAAAACAATAGATTATATATTCTACTATCAACATCAAATCGATTATGAGAAAACATTTTGTTCGATTTTTAAGAAATGCCAACGACATTATGTCACAACTGTTTAATAGTATTAGTTGAGAGATTCTCTTAGTTGATTGAGCTCATATCATCTCACTAATAGATCAAGGGTATAATACAACCATTTCTTTGAGAATATACAAAATTGCAAAAAGAATATTATTTTTATCCATAGAAAAATTACAACACGACAATTATTAAATGATTAATGACAAATTTGTTAAGAAAATATAACTCATATCACCCAATATATGGATGAAATTCTATCCTATATTTAGGTTTGTAATGATTGAGGTATTCATAACATAATTGGTTAGAACTCATTTGATGTTTAAGATAGTTTTACAAAAATCATTGGACTTAAGACTTTCAAATTGGTGCATCTAATGGAGTTCAATCAACAAGACAACTAAAGCATAAAACTTCATTAAAAGCATTTGAATGCTCCACACTATTTATAAGTAGCAGTTGAAACACTTGTAGAAGAACCAAAGTAAAAACATGATAAGTACATCTTGAGAAGTAAATTAAAATTGTCAACCTAATATTGATACATATTAGGCAAGAATGACTAAAGAGTGAAAGTTAAAAATTGAAGCGAATTAAGTAAGGTCCATTTTACATATTGAAGAAAACTAATAATAACAATTAAGAGCTAAACATAATGTCGTACACAAAAAGTGAAAGAGGAGAAAATTTTAAAAACCTAAAGTCATTCAAGCTCTTCTATAATATATGAGAAAACTTAGAAAGGTTATCACTTAATTTTATTACAAGAACAAAAAAAAACCTCCCTTATAAAATATCTTTAAGGAAGAAGAGTATAGCCATGAGATGAGATAAATAAGTTGCATTTCATATAAGAAGAAAGGGATAAATAGTAATAACAACCAAATAATAATATTCAAAATAAGGGAAATATGAGACTCTATCTTCATCTCACTTTCTATATAAAAAGAAGAATTAAAGACTATCAAGCTAATTCACTTATTTTTAGAAGAGATTCAATAGTAATTGAATTAAAAAATAAAGAGATGTACAATTAAAGATCAACTTTAAATAATAAGGAAGACTTGAGTACCCATTATCCATCAAGATTGCTTGATAATAACTCCAGAAAAGCATAACCATACCACTTGGGAGATATAAGACATCTAGAAAAGTAAAGCAATAACTCAAAAGAAAATATGATAATATATAATATAGGATAAATTTAGACTTCTATTATGATCTAATTTAAAGTTTACAATATTAGATATGCTTAATAGATTATTAGAGAATATGAAAATATATTATACACAAATTAGGACTAAGTGATATTTATAATATGTTAAAACTATTCAAAGATTAACATTTCAAAATTGTAGCACAGATTATTAAATTGAGTAGGCAACAACTTCTTAAGTATTAAACATAAAATCCTATAAAGTGATTTTTATCACATCCAATTTCATACATATAAAATAGAGAATTTAAGTAAACTATATATAGAGTATTTAAAAAAAAGGAGTCATTCTAATTTTATATTACTACTTAAAAATAAAAATTGTTAGAATAATTCATCTTTGTGATCATGATATGGGTGTTAGTGAAAGCGAGAATTCATTTGGTTACCAATTCTTTCGGTTGAAGGTCTCTCATGTTTGATAATTGTCTCTCACAAAAGATTTGATTGTTGGCTCTCTAATTGAAAGGTTTCTCACATTTAATCATTATCTCTCACAAGAGTGTTATATCATTGACCCCTAGTCATGAAACTTTGTTTGATAATAATAAATCTTAAATATTTTTAATAAATTTAATTAAGTGACTTTTTAGATTTTAGGTATCCAATATTCGTATTCATAGGAGAACTAAAAGAAGAAGATGTGTGCAAATATTAAATCTCACGAAGATCAACTTAGTTGGAATGATAAACCACAAAGAGATGTATTTTGAATTTAATTTTAAGTATTTTAATTTTACTTTGATTAAAATATTAAGCTTGATTAAAATATTTATTATAAGACACATAAATTAAATTCAAATTAATCTTAGAAAAATATTTATGTTTTTAATATTTTTTTCCATCATTCTTGATTAACTTATTCATTATTTTATCTTAATAATATTTTTTAAAGTTCTTAATTAATCTATTGTAAAAAATGTATTAATAATATTAACTATTTAGTAAAAAAATTTAATAACAAAAAATAGCCCATTTATACTGGTAATTATCATTGAAACAAACTGGGTTACTACGCTGAACTGCTACGGTTCAATGGTAACTAATTCTGAAAGTGGTTCGGTACACCAAACGCTTTTCATAATCAATTCCAAATATTATATTTTAGATCCAATCATCAATTCTACCTTTGTAAATCAAATAAAGTATATGTAGCTAGCTGGTAAATTGAGTAATTAAATCATGAACTTTGTAAGGGGTAGCCAACCCACTCATTCGATTGTATATAATGGTTACGAAAATCTTTATATGGAGAAAACATTAAGAAAAATGAGTAATATGGGACTAAAAATTTTTGAATTACGGGAGTAATGTGAACAGTATGATCACACATTTTGCGATCGAATGATCATCGTCGTATCATATTTTTCAAAAGCGATAATTCTACCGGCCATCTAATCGCTTAATTTCGTGATCGTACGGTCCAAATTTCATTCACTTGAAAAGTTAAATCTTTTTGCCATATTGTGATTCTAAAGGAGTGGATTTGATTACATCCATCCAATCATGTAGTTTTCATAATTAAAAAATCTCGGAGGGTTCTAATCGAACAGCTTCTACGCATGGCTATTTTAGTCGCTATTTTGAGCTGTTGGAGATTATTTATTTATTTTCTAATTAAAATATTATGAAAAGTTGTGAAAATTAGAATGACTAAATTAGGTGTTTGGTAAGGGTTTTTAACCATTAAAAATTGCCTATAAATAATATTTTTTGTAAGAAATTATATGAGAAATTTTATGTGATCCAAAGAAAAAATATTCAAGTCATGAGCAACTCATTCTCATCATAGCTTTCACATGTTGCTGTACTATTCACTTGTTAAACTATTGAAATTTTTTTTCCTTCTCAAATTAGTAACGTTATTAATTTTTGTAATCCTTAATTCATTTAATTAAGATACTTGTATCTCTTTAATAATTTCATCAAGCATAAGATTTTTGTTGTTTTGATCTAGATTTTATGTTATTGAATATTTTTCTTCTATTATCATTTTATTTTGTTGTAAGGTCATAGTAGTCTATCCTGTTTATTTCATTATAAGGTCATAATAACTGGTTCATTCGTCTCTTTGTTTTGAAGGTTTAGCCTACCCGTTTTTTCACTAAAGGCTTATATTATGTTTGTTTTTATCTGATTTTTTATGGGGGTAGATGTAGACTTTTTTATAAGTCAAACAACCTAAAAATTAATTGCATATATTTTTAATTATTGTTTATTTTTCAATTACATGACTTTTATAAAACTTAATATGTTTTAAAATAAAATTAAAATTTATAAAAATTACATTTATATATTTATTAAATCTTATTAAAAATTACTTTAAATGTTGTATTGAAATATTTTGTAATAAACTAAAATTTTATTTTTAACAATACACCCCCTCTTGCTTAACCTCACTTCAAAGTAAAGTTGGAATCCCTCCAATTAAGATTGGACATATACACTTTATTCACAAATATGAAAGTACACAAATAAAAAGAATTTTTATTCAAGAAATTTTTATCCTTAAAACCTCATAAGAATATTTATTTATAGAGAGCTCAAGGATATAATAATAATTAGCTAACTTAGAAATATAAAATAATATTTAAAATAATCAAATGAAATATTTTGAAATTTTAAAAGATATTTTAGAATTTTAAAATTCAACATAAATTATAAAAGAAATATTCTAAATAAAACTTGACTCAAAAAAGCTCTAAAATTAATTAAATTAAGTAGTTCCCAAATAAATTATGTTTTTCAAAGGAAGATAATTTTGGTCGACAAAATCATGAGTGGCAAAATGGCCCAAAGTAATCGACGTGGTGCAAGCAGAGGTCTTGCATCATATTTTTTTGGTTTATGGTAGGCACGAATCAAGCTGAACAAAATGGGTTAGTAGAACTGGCAAGTTGGAGTAGGTTGTCATAGCATGGTAATAAGTCGGTATAGGTCAAGCGAGGGTCAAATAGGGATCCCAGGTCCATTCGGACCACATGGGCATGTAGGTCAACTCAGGAGATGGTAACATGTGCTAACGACAATAGATGGCAACGGACGGCGGTATGTGATGAAATCAATAAAAAAATTTCAATTTTAAGCATTTTTAAATAATCTTCAACCAAATTTTTGCATTGATGGACTTATGAAATTGGTATGAACTCAGTAAATAGGTGTTTTTGAGCTAATATTAGATGCTCTTTTATCATCTTCCCTAGGTATGACAGAGCTTAGCTCGATGGTATCAGGGTGATAAGTATAATACTATTTTAATGTATTCCATGGTATAGTGCAGGTCATCATTGGTAAGTCGAGAGTTTTTTATAAGAGATTTGTCTTTTTAACAAACTAAAAATTTTCTAAGTTTATAATCTCTGGTAGAATTGTCTCTTGATCCAAAATTTCTTCTACATTATCATTACTTACTCTTAAGATTAATGTAGTAGTAAGAATGGGTTCACTCAGCATAAGATAATTAGCTTCAAATGACTCACTAGTTATTAGATGTGGTGGCCTGTAAAAGACTAAATCTTTAAAATTAAAAGTTATACTAATCTCATACTTTTCTAGTAAATCTAACACATACATATTAGTTCTTAATTTTTTAATAATCTTAAAATATCTAACTTCACTCTCTTATAATTTTTTCTAAGCTCCAAGAGAGAACTATTTTAATATAACTCTAATTATAATAGTCTCCTTTATGAAATTTCCTAACATTTCTTTGAGCATTTGCTAATTTCTTATATCTTTTGTTACTTTGATTAATTATTTCAGGTATTGTTTTCTAAGAAGTAAAGAAAAAAATAAAGGTAGGAGTCTGAAAGTTAGTTAGTAAGGGAATAAAATCAATGAAAGACCTTAGCTTATAGTAAATTTCAAAGAGCCAGATCAATACTATGATTTAAAGGATAACTATATACAAATTATACTCGTGATAATAATTGATACCAAAGCTTAGATTGGTCCCTTATCAAGCTATGAAGAAGATTTCCTAAACTATGATTTATTACTTCTGTTTGTCCATTTAATTATGGGCGGTAGGCTAAAGAAAATTTTATATTGGCCCTTAACAAATGCCATAAAGTCTTTCAAAAATAGCTAGTAAATTTTACTTTTTGATCAAAAACTATGGTCGTCCTACACGGTTGCTTCTTAATTTTTATATTAGTGCTAAATATTTTGGTGCATCTATAATCGTCTTACAGTTGTAGAAATATAAGGGTGCACCTAATTGCTAAAACTATTAAATTCTTCACGTTTTCTAATTCTTTTTTAGCTTTTTTATTAGGCATTATATTTTCCTCTTTCTCTGACTCTTCTTATTAATTAACATTTTCTAGGTTCATAGTCATGGCTCTCTTTAGATAGTTAGTAGATAAATATCTATTTTCATGATACTTAAAATAGACGATTCTAGATTTAGTGGGTTGGTTTAAGGAAGGGTGTGAAGAAGTAGATGATAATACATGTTTAGGAGATTTAAAAACTATAATAGATGGGATAGATGAAGTTTTATCTTTGGAGGGACTAGCTTATTATTTCTCTTAAAATATGAAGTTTTATCTTTTACCATATTTCTAGCTATGCAATAAGATTTCTCTAAGGTAGTAATATTTTTAAAATTAAGCTTAGCCTATATGTATTTATTTAAATATCCTCTAAAATAAGAAAGTACTACTTTTTTGGGTTTATCTATATTGCTTCTAACTTTATAATCTTCAAACTTGTTAATGTACTTCTCAACATATCTACCACCTTAGAAAAATCTATCATTTATCATATATTTTGACACTATAGGTTATTGGAATAAATCTATTGTACAATATAATATTAAAGTCTCTCCAAGTTTGAGATATCTCTTTATCATTATTAACATATCATTGCTCTATGTTTTTAAGGAACCTATAAGCATTACTAATGAGTTTAGTATAAATTGATATTTTTTGCTCACTCATTCTGTGACAATTAAAATAATCATACATATTAGTCTATTAGTTTATATAATCTTTAATAAATTGAAGAATCTAGTTTCATATTAGGGATATTCTCTCTATCTTGATATTTCTTAAGTCTTTCCTCCTTACTAGATATAATTAAATTATTATTTTGGTATAACTCATTATAAGATTCATTTCTTCTTTAATAGTTATGATATATCTTGTAGATATATTAGTTGGATTCATTGGAAAGATCATCTCTTATAATTTTCTAAATCATTAGGTGTGATACTTTTCTTATTATCATTTTTTTATAGGATTTGGTTCACATTGTTAGTTTAGAAGGATTTGATCAACCATTTGGGTATGTTAAGCTATTGATTGGGTTATTTCTAATACTAAATCTTGGTTTAAATTTTTGATTAATTCTTCACTTTGATTTGTCATTTGATAAGATCTATCAAATCTTATGATCATCCAAAAATAGTCACATAAGGGGATATCAAGAAAAAAAATAATACAAGATATTTTTCTTAATTATTTTTAAAAAATTATGAAAGTAAAGTAATTATAGTTATGAAACACCAAAGGTGAGACGGGATATGCTTTTAAGAAAATGGTGAGCGATTAGGGTTCTACTTTTGCCAAACCACCTGTTCGATAGAACCAAATAGTTCTTAAGATGTTGGGGAGTCATATCACTAATTTTGTACCATCTCATAAGACAAAATTTACTCAAAACTAGCTAAGACTTCTTTAGTTGAACTAAGAAAAAAAGATTTTTTTCTAATAAAAAACAATATTATCTAATACCAAAGTTGATGTAAAATAGAAAATCATATTCTCTGATACCAAAATTAAATACACTAAACAAAAAAATTTTTTAATAAAAAATCATAGGCACTAATACCAAAGTTGATGCATGGCAAGTAAATATTTATTATAGTCTAATTTGAAACCTATGTTTAATAGATTATTAAGAAATATGAAAAGATATTATGCATAATTAGAACTTAATGGCATGTATGATATTTTAGAACTATTCAAATATTAGCATTCCAAAGTTGTAGTATAGATTATTAAGTTGAGAAGGAAGAAACTCCTTAATTATCAAGCATAAAATACTATAAAATAATTTTTATCACATCCAATTTCACATATATAAAATAAAAAAAATTGACAAACTTTATACAGAGTATTTTAATAAAAAAAAAAGAACAGATCCAACCTTAGATTATTATTTAAAAAATAAAGTTGCTAAAAGAATTCACCTTTTTGATGATAATGTAGGTGTTAACAAAACTAAGAATTTGTTAGGTTACCAACTCTCATAGTAGAATGTCTTCATCTTCAATCCTTATCTCTCACAAAAGATTTGATTGTCAGCTCTTCCAATAGAAGGTCTTTCACATTCGATATTTGTCTCTCACAAAGGAAGTTAGAATCTCTCCAACTAAGGTTAAGCACACACACTTTGTTCATAAAGGTGAAAGCACACAAATAAAAAAAATTATTTAAGAATTTTTTACCCTTATAACCTAATTAATATCTATATTTATATAAAATTTAAAGGTATAATAACAATTAACTAACCTAGAAATGTAAAAAGACATTTAAAAATATAAAATGACATATTTTAAAATTCTAAAAAGATATTTTAGAATTCCAAAATTTAAATAAATTATAGAAGAAATATTATGAATAAAAATTGACTTAAAGCTCAAAAATTAATAAAATTAAGTTGTTCTCAAATAGATTATGCATTTTGAGCTGTGGTAATGATAGATGACGAAACGACTAAGTGCAATTAACACAGTGCTAGCAGAGGTCTCAGTGCATTCTGAGTTTTGAGTAGACACAGGTAAGATGAAATAGAATAGGTTGACAGGATGGGCTTCTTGTCATGGATTATCATGGTAACTGATCAACACAGGTCAAGCATGGGTCAAAAAGTATTCCCAATTCATTTTAGGTGACATGGGGACATGGGTCAACCTTGGTGGCAACAGTAGGTGCTGATGGTGGAGCTGATAGTAGCAAATGATGACAGATAAAAGCAGGAGAAAGGTAAATATATTATATGTTTGTAAGCTAATGTTAGACACTATTGTATCAATATCCCTCAACAAGTATATGACATTGAGAAACGTAAACTAGGACTACTCAAGAGGAATCAAACCTCAAGGAATGATATTCAAATGGCCTCAAGATAATCAGCCTCCAAAGGAGGTTATTCAACATAATATAAAATCTAAAATGCATTAAGAAGGATGCATAGCCCTCAAGTACAATTGTAAGGTCTTATGGATCATTTTTATAGTTAATTTTCAAGGTTTAAAATTAATGTATTGAGAGTACAATAATTATATGATATACAAAAAATTAGCTAATGTTAAGGAACATTGCCCACTTAAGAAAGAGGGCATTATAGAGAAATCAAAAAAAAATTCTCAAGTTTAGTCTCTCAAAAGTAGCTCCTTGCTCCAACAATTTAATTAAAAAAAGACACACTAGCCCCTTAAGGATAAGAGAATGAACCCTTTTAAATTTGAAGAAGCCCTATGGTTAATGGATAACCTAGGTTTTCAAGAAAATGATTACAATTTTTAATTATTTCAAATATATGTAATAAGGATTGTAATATGAAACCTAACAGAGGAAATCCATTGTGATCAAATTAAAAGAATTATGGCAAAGCATTTTTGAATAATGTTTCAAACACTAATAATAAAAGCATAATAATAAAAGAGTGGTGCAAGAACAAAACTCCTAATCTAGATCTAAATCTAACTTCTATTACTAAGTGATAGCTAATGGTGTAATACTTGGTGTTAAATACTAGTTGAATACAAAATATACTTCAAAATTTGACTAAAACTAACTAAAATGTAGGTTCCATAAAATCATGGAGTGGTTTCAATATCTCATCTAGTTTAGTTTGAGAATGTGTATGATTTAGCTTGGGTTAAGATAACTCATCTCAATTCAACACTTCGCTAAACAAATGTTTAGAAGTATAGTGATGACTAAGGCTTGTTAGGGCAAGTCGAGGGAGGTGGCATGAGTGGTACTGATCATTCATGAGATGAGGCCTCATAAGGATGGCTATTGGGTGGGCCATTATTACTTAGATAGAGCATGCTTTTATGAATAAGAGCACGAAGATGCTAGGCTTGATGGAGTTCTTTGAATGTTTAGCAACACATATGAGATTGGCAAGATTGATCAATTAGGTTATGATGACAACTGGGGAATGCTTTGGTGTAATTGGCTAGAAAAGAAGGTAGAGGAAACATGCACATGCCCACAACTATGAGATTTTTTGATGAGACTGTGACATCAAAATGCAAAGAAATATCATTTGTTGAAGTAATTGTAGATTGTTAATGTCGAATGATAGTAGTCGTAAGTTGCCAATAGTAGCTGGAGGTGGATGAAACTAAGAGTCGACCAAGAGATGGGATCATGATCATCAAGAAGGGGGCCAAGATCATTAGTGGTGGTTGGGGAAGAGGAAGATAATAACAATAAAACAATAATGACTAGCAGACGATAAGGTCAACCCACACCTTTCTTTTATATGCCCATGCACAATAAAAACCTTCATAGTTCTTAGACTGATAACAAATATTAGAATCTCGCTTTTTTTATTCAATAATAAATATTTAAACAACATACAAGGATTAACTCTAAATTAAAATGAAGAATATAAAAATAACCTTAACCTAACAAAATATATACATATATACACAAATATACATATATAAACTGATAAGAATTCCCAATAAGTATCATATATGACTTTTTAAAATCTAACAACTCTAAAATACCAAGTAACATATTAAAACCTTACACAACCCTCTATGTAGACCCTTATTTGTCATTTAGTGCATATCTTGAAGCAAAATTAAATATCCTACATCTAATACTCCATTGGATCAGATCAATACCATTCTTTTGATCTAACATATCATGTATTAATCCATCCCCTTTATGAAAACATTTGCTCCATAGACTTACACTCTATGTGTATCTTCATTAGGTTTGTTATCAATCTCTTGAAGTCCTTTAAGAGCAAAAGGTCAAGTTATGGATGGTCTTTTTAATACACCTAAAAATTAAGTGAAACAAATAACTTATAAAAACAAATTATATAAAAGATCATGCAGGGATGATCTTTATAATACATTTGAAAGATAAGTAAAGCAAAATTGCTTGTAAGAGCAAATCATATAAAAGACAATAATTAAAATACTTAAATAAAAAGATATTTAAGAATTATTCATTACATTTGTTACTAGTGGATTTTTTAATTCTTTTTCATGTAATAGTCTTATAAAAATATAAAAAAAGGATATTTAAGACATTTTTATGAAGTATTTATGATGGCAAACTTAAAAGATGCACAATACCACTCATGTTTATGCATAATTTAGAAGCCTTCACATAAAAATTATTGAAAATTTTGAAGGGTATAACTTTTTGTGTAATTTTACATTATCAAATTTTTTAAAAGATCAAGTTTGTTTCACTTACTTGGTACACATAGAATTATTAACTCAATATACTACTTCACTAAATTAAATATGCAATAAAAATTATTTTTGAATGCACATTGAGAATAAATAATAATATGCATTAATATTTCTAAAATATTTTTAGAATTCTTTAGATTGAGGTCATGATATGACATTCCTTAACATCACATACATTAACACTACATTATTTTTGTTAAAATACAACCAAATTAATTTTCACATGTTGACATCATATATTTTTACATATTGAATCTTCCTATCATAAGCGTATAAGCTAAATTTAAAGAAGGATGCTATTTTAAAAGAAAAAGCATGATCAATTTAAGACTTCAAGGTTGCAACATTTCAATGAAATTTAAAATCTAATCAACATGCTCTTGGCATGCTATCCAAAATTAACCATGGAGTTGTCCCAAGTCATCACCTAATTGAAGCTAGACTAGTATGTACATGATACTAAAGCAAACCTGATAACTTGTGATAAAAGCATATCTATACACATTGATAATATTAACTAGACCATCACATGATGCACATTCCATCAAGATGTCCAAGTCTATCATATGAAAATAATATAAAAATATAAATATCAAAATCCATAATAAATATCCCATACAATCCAGTATCCATCAAATGCAAAGATCAATTCTATGCATGAATTACTAAACTACAACTAAAATATCATAAAATGTCAATTGGATGATATGATTTCTAGAAGCATTAACTTTGATAGTCCTACTTTGACTCCTATGTCATCTACTAACTCCCTTAGGCAACATATATTAGGGAGGAGTGAGTGAAGTTTAATAAGAAATCATTAAGTTATATAACAAAACTAATCATCAAGAAATATAATAAGTATATCCAATAAAATAGAATCATCATCATGCATATTGATATTATAAAAGAATATCTTAATTCACTATGTTGATCAAAGGCATAAAACTATAATCATTAGCCTAAACTAATATCCATCAGGTCTCATGGAGATTCTATGGTAACATAATCATGTAATGTAGCTAAATGGATAATCTAGCACTCTCTCTAAACCTATACGATCCTTGATGCAAGGTCTGACACTCGTATCTTATCATAAAATTTGGCATTGCTTTATAGGAAAGTCCAATCACAAGGAGTTGCAACATAACATACTAAGAATGCCTAATAATCGCATGACACCTATTGAGTGCTTCAACACATCCATGGTCACATGTGATGTTCTATAAATCAATGAGACTTAGCCACCCAAGAATCCTTAAAACATGATTTGATAATCCAAACTCTGAGGCACTACCAATCACATGAACCAAATCACTTAGGACTTTAAAATCCCAAAATAACAAGTGGTATTACACCACTATATACTTTGGCACATCCATTATCCTCTCATAATGTCCTAAGAAATGACACATGCAAGCTTCTAGAGTCTTTTTCCATGTGGTCTGATTATCCACATCTAGGTCTCTACTAATTATACAAAATGGATACCTCCTTACTAACTTGGAGTTCTATCATTTGGTGTATTTGACTCACCTATCTCTGGCTTGAGGGGCCAACACTTAGGGTACACTATATCCACATGCATGTCATCAACAATATAGACTTGTTTATCATATGACATTATTCTAAATGAATTACTATTAATTATTTAGAGTTATCTAAGATATTCTCCTATCTCTAAATTATCATATGAAGTAATCTTAAAATTTTCTTAAAACTCTAATCAACTATCTAGGATTTTCTTAAAACCTTATACATCTTTTTTTTTTTTTTTTTTTTATGTAAAAACTAAAGTCTTTAGGTATTTTTTTATTCTAACTAAAGCTAATCTAAGCTTAATTCTCAAGCTATCAATTAGCTCATCTAAGCTCACAAGTTGCTTCCAAGCCTAATTAGGCTTACCCAAGTGCTTAATATTATCTAGGGTTTAAATTTTGAATTTGAAGTATTTAGCTTTCTAATACTATAATTTTAGATTTTAAACCTAAAATCTTCAAATTTGAAACCTAAGATATTTTAATTTTAATTTCTAGATATTTTAATTTTAAATCTTAGATTCTCTTAGTTATCTTAATTGATCTTTAAACCTAACTAAAGCCAATTGAGCTTACTAGTTAACCTAAGTATTTTCTAATTCCTAAATCCTTCTTAACAAAACCATGTTCTCATTTGCAAGCCTATCAAACACCCAAACATGACCATAGCAACTTTTTAGCACCTAACCACGCCCCAAGTCCTTTCCATAGGGAGCTAAAGAACTTTTCCCCATTTTAAATGCCTCCAAGATCATTTTCCAGCCTCTTTATAAAACATAATCCTATAGTCAAGCCTTCCACTTAGCCAAAGGGTTAAGCTTAAGTAAATAATCCTATTTGACTATAAAAATTAATCCTTAGTAAGGTTTATGAAGAAATCTTGTTTTTAATTCACAATAATGCTTTATGAAAACTTAACATTTATGTAAGAGGAGGAGACTAAGGGAAAGAGTCACCTCTTGTGATTACCAACTTTTTTCAAATGATCTCTAAAAATAGACATTTTTCACAAGATCTTGATCTTTTTACAAAGCTTCTCTTTTTCTTCTTTCTTTTGTGAATTCCTTTCCCAAGAGACTTAAGAAATTTCTTGCTCATGAAACCAACTCTCTCCATAGCCACACAATATTAAAAGGGATAAGGGAAAATAATAATATACTCAAATTTTATTTAATATTATCATCTCACTATTCCTTACAACAATCATTTCAAACAACCTTTAAATTTTATTAAACAAATTTCTATGTGAGCTACTTATTAAACTCTATATTTTCATAATATATTTTTTTATCTTATCTGTTATTTATTATAATTAATATTATGAAAACATTTTTGTGTCATTCACAATATTTTAATACAATTCTAGAATATTCCTTCTTAATAAAAATATACAAAAACTTAGAATATTGCATATCAGTCACTTCAATTTTTTGTAAATCAATTTTCTTATCTTTAGCTTTTCCTTCTTATCAATAAGGAGGATAATTTGTTTCTCTAGCCTAAGAATAAGCTTTTGAAGGTTGTCTTTTAGGTCATCCTTAAGAAAATAATTTTTCAAATCAAGCTTAATATATGTAGGCAAATTTATAAATATAGGTGGATCCAATATTGGAAATGGATATGGTTTTTCAAGGTGTTTTAGGATATAAACTTTTAGTTTAGCCAAAGCTAAACTATTATTTTGATAACTTCTATCTTCTTATTATAGACAATATTTATCTCTCAATAATCTTTTTATTTGTACCCAAGTCAAAACTCTTTTTTGTTTATCTAAGATAGTTAACAAAAACTTGTTAACATGACTTACCAATTTTAACTATAGAAAATTTACTCTTTGATAGTCATACATGTAATTAGTGTCAATAGAAATATTCTATCTATTTTCATCAATCAAGAAATTTATAAGATATATATGAATCATTAAATATAAGTTTCTTAATGTTAACAATTTCATATAATTCATAATGAATATTTCTATGATTTTTAAGAATTGGTGATGTGGGCCCTTTAATTTGACTTATCAATATTTTGACCTTAATCATGACAACTTTAACCTTATTTAATATATCATTACAATTAATTCATTGCCTTAGTGATATGATAATCAAGATTGATACTCAAAATATAAAAATATTCTTTCATGCTATGTTTAACTAAAATAGTAATATAAATAAAGTGATGTAAATATAATTAAAGTAAACACATAATGTTAAAAGAAAATAATTATATAAAATATGTAATTTTTAATAAATAATAGTCTAAAAAAATAATAAGACAATAACACAATTGCCAAATAATTCTTTCTAAAAATTCAACTCAAGTCCTAAGATTTAATGACATTTTATGGGGCATAAAGAAATTTGAGTGAAACCCACCCCTAATTTCAATATTATTTTAAAATTCTAATGAGTACTATAAATGTGGTGCATGGATTTGCAGCTTGACATACTAATTGTATTGTAACGTTCCAAAAATTGGGTGGATTATTTAAAGAATTTTTTTTGAAGTTTAAAAACTATGAGGCACATAAATAAAACAAAAATCATGATTTCAATGTAGATTGGAGCTTTAAAGAGGGAGGAGAAAGATAACATATACAATAAAAGATAAATTATCATTTCATGATTTTTAGGATTTCAATAAATTATCTTTTTTTTTAAAAAAAACTTATATATTGGATAAAAAGGAGTTACAACTCTTAAAAGGGGAGTGATAAAGTTTAAAAGTAAGATAATAAATTATTAGATACTCATTGATACAAAATTGATGAAATTAATATGTCTGAATCTCAAGCTAAAAGAAAAGAGATTTTTAGTTCTTAAAAATATTTTTTTATAGGACTAAAAGGTATTAAAAATATATTTAAAATATAAAATAGACTAACAAAATAACAAATTTTGATCAAAACTTAAAGTGTATAAAGATTGACTTAATAAAAGTATCTCAACATAAAAAGTAAGTATTAAAAATGCTGAGCATTAATAAAATTAGAAAATAATTAATATAAATATTTTTAGATAAAAAAATCTTTCAAAAATACTAAATAATATAAAAAATGCAAAGCTTTGCTAAACATGTAAAACTCATAAAGAGGAATCAAAAAACTTAACTGACAAAATTTTTGACATCATTTTTATAAAAAATTAAAAAATATTAAAAATTCTAAAAATTTCAATTAAATAAATTTTATTTTTTCTAAATCCTAAATTCTTAATAACTTGATGTTGAAACTGGTGGAGGAAACTAAGTGGTGGATACTCAGTTATAAAGAAACATTGGCAATCAAGAGGCAAGAAGGGGCAAAGGCATCCAGTAGAGTCAATGCAATAATTTGAAGTATCTGAGGAGTTGAGTGACAAGAAAATACACTAAGAAGGGGAAAGGTAACTTGGAGACTTTAAAAGGGGAATTGTGTTTAGAAGTAGAAAGGTCATGAGATGTCTTTAAAAGGGAAACTAGGTACTTAGGTAAGGAGTTTTGAAAATTTTGGCAAGAAAATTTAGAAAGCAAGCAAACCAATTGAGAGGAAAAGAGAAGGAGAAAAGACAAAGGCATTTGGAGAGATTTCATAATGCAATTCTAGAGGAAAGGAAGCAATTTGAAGTATTTAAAAAGGAATTTCATGAGCAAGTTCATTTTACGATATGAACATGATAATTGGGAAATCAAGAAGGTATATACTTATGCAGCTTTTATGCATATGATTATTTTATCAATGCTTGTAATCTAAAGCCTGAGAAATTGAAAGATGAAAAAATTGATTATGTGATGATTGCAAACCTATTTCATAAGCTTGACAAGTTTATTTGTTGCTTAAATGTTTTCACATGTTTTGAATGCTTCTTGTAGTGGTTAGTAGTGACATGTTAGTAGAAAAGATTTATGTAAATAATGTGATGCTTATTTTGATGCAAAATGTATTTATATGTATATTGATCTTGGTTAAAAATGTTTGTTTTGCTTCACAAGTGTATCATTAAAAATTTAATTTATGAATATAACTTGACATAGCATGAGAATCAATTGTACCAATAGACATGAACATTATAATGAATAAGGGAAACAACACATAAAGAAGATTTAATGTGAGATTCCTTAAGAAAAAATTTCAATTTACATAATAAAGTGAATAAAAGGGTGTTATTAAGGCTATAAATAATTAATAAGTGTGCATTTGATACTTTATTTATTATCACATAAAAAGTAAACTAAATTCTATGAAAACATTGATTAAAGAGTGTTGTTACTCAAGCTAGAAGGAAGCCACAAAGAATGCTTCATATTATTTATCAATATCACAAGGTGTTACCTAGGTTGGATGGGCCCCTCAAAAGTGCATCTTATGGTACAATGGATAAACTTAAGGAAACAAAAGAAATTTATAAACTTAAGAGTCAATGTACCTTTGGTGGCAAAGAAAAAAATAAATAAATCACTCAAAATAATGAGCAGGTAATGTGATATTATGCATTGTATTGGGACATAGAGTGAAAGTATTTCATAGTTATGCTTATTTACATGTTTATTTTTTCTAAAGAGAAAAATAGATATATGTTATTCACATACAAAAAGTACAACCTAGGATGGGCTAAGTACAAGATGTCACACATTATGGAACATCATCATACAAGGATATTTACATTATAGTAGATTAACGATACACCAACAGAAGTGATTCATGATTAGTTTTATTATGTTGTATATACTATGATGTGTGGCATGAACCAAAACTGTAATGCTTTGTAGTAGATTATATAGTTTATTTATCAAGAAAAATGTTGATTAGTTTAACATTTTCTTAGTATTATCAATTATAGTTAAAACATTATTCACTTTATGGGAATATTGAAGAGTAGTTAAAGAACATGTTTAATAGCTCACATTATTTTTTTTATTTTGGTTTATAAATTTTGAATTTAGAATGTTTTACTATTACATAATACTACTACAATAATGGGGACACGTATTATTTTAATTGTTTTATTTTGTTTTCACTATAATGGTTATTATACATATTAGATCCTAAAATAGAATATATCATTTTTATTTGAAATTCCAAATATAATCATATGATTGGATTTAAAAAAATGGTTCAAAGAAGTTGATGATGTGAAAGTAGGTGCTACGATAATCCTCAACTCAAAATAATTCTACTAAATATAAGAAAATTTGTACTTCAAGAAATTTTAGATTACCTCCCTTATGGATTTATTGAGTATTAGAGCTTTCATTCATCTCACATGATGATTGAAAACAACATTTTGTTTAAGAATCTCATATCTTTGTGGTTCTTGAGATAATGGAAAAGCTTGCTATGAATTCATTGGTTCATTATGGTGGTTTGGCCATTATCATAGCAGCTTTAATACTAAATGATAAAGGCATGGTGTAGGATAGAATTCTTGATTTGCTTATGAATCTAAGCCTTAAGACTAAATGATGGAGAAGAATGGTACTTGGTATCATAATTGTTAGCCATTAGTTTGATGATATATTTTCTTCAAAATTTGACAAAAATCTATTAAAAAGCAATTGAAACATAGGTTTCAAAAAGTTTTAGAATATGCTTTAGCTTTAGTGTGGCTTGACTTAGGAAAGATAGATTAACTTGGGTTGAGAACATTAAGCTTGATTTAGTGCTACACTAAATGCCAATTCAAAAAAAGAGTGGAAGCCAACATTTGCTAAGGCAAATAGAGGGAGGTGATATGTGTCACAATAATTATTCACATAGTGAGGATGTCTTAAAGAATGATTGTCGAACAGGGCAAGATTAGATGGCCACGTAGTGCATGTGTGGTTAAGTACATGGAAATGTTAATGCTTGGGCAACTCATCCAAGTAGTTAGCAACACACATAAGGATAGTACGATTTATCAATTTGGGATGGTAAAACAACTAAGCAATACATCGAGTAGTTAGCCATGGAAAAAAGTAAAGGCTGTATGCTTGTGCTAATGGTATAAGAGGTTGTGGTAAAACTTATTGTATTCTTGAGTTTGATTATCACTAAACCAAGCTTAGATTGATTAATATATTATTAAGTGTTGTAAGCATGTAGGATTATATAATAAATACAGCAATTCAAAGTGAGAGGGGCGAGGCACAAAGATTAAAAGTGGAATGAAGTAGAAAGACATTTGCTCAAGTATGATGGCTCAATTTTAATATCATGGAGCTAGCTAGGTTTACTACTTATATATCATAACTAAATCACTTGGAAACCTTCATTTACAATATTTTTATACTTAGCAATAACAAAGCTTGTCTTTATGCTCAAGTGACACATGAGGATTGCACTATACCTTACTTATTACATGCAATATTATTAAAACTTTGTTTGTGAGTATTTTTTTTTCTTCTAGAGTTGTATTAAGGTGTGCAACATGTTCAAAAATATTTTTGATGAAAATCAATTATTTAAGTTGATAAAATCATGTTTAAAATAAACATTAATTTTTACTATTTATTGATTTAATAATATGATGCCTTGTATTATACTTATGCACTCTAAACCTTGGCTCAAAATATTAATTAATGTTTAAATCTAATATGGTATTGTATAAGTAAAATGGTTTTATTATATATGTGATCATTGTCTGAACAAAAATTTAGAAATACTAACTTGTTCATACAAGCTATTATCCTTATGCAAACATAGTCTATTTCTTAAAAGTTGAGTTACTAATAGTATCATGTAAGTACAAAGTCTTTTTTATACGTATACTTGATTATTTTCTCTTAGAACACTTCATATATAATAACTTAGTTGTATTTGGCTATATATATTTAGTATATCTTATTGATATAATAATATTAATAATATGTTCACTTGGTCATGTCATCATAGTTCTTGTATGTTGTTTGAATCTTATTCTAGATTATGCATAATTACTACATTATATAACACAAAGTAAAGTTTCATAGTTGTATGATTCATTTTTAATACAAATGACTCAAGCCATGTTTAGAAGAAATATGCTCATTATATCACACAAATATGATACCAATATCATATAAGTACAAACATCAACTAATAAGATTAAAATATGTATTATATATATAGTCATACCACTACAATCAATTTATTACAATTATGCAACTATTTTTTATATAATACCTATAATAAGTTTTGTTATAAAGTTGTCATATTATTATAATAGTCATATTATATATGCATGACTATTCATTTGGTTTAGTTAAGTCTACTACTACATGATTATAAAAGAGCTCATTTTTATACAATCAAATTATATAATATTTTTTTAGGAGCTTGACTATTAGTAAAAATATATATCATATAATGGAGATCTTATATCAGACCTGTATTATCTAATCACACTGTAAAAAAAACTACTTTGTATTAATATGATTTGTATGATCATTTAGTATGATATATATAAAGACTTAATCACTACAATATAAATTGTTGTATTACATTAAGTAGATTCTTTTAGAACTTGTATAATAAGTTGTTTTAAGTTATTAAGTGTCGATCGCAATGTTGGTTCATTAAGACTATCATGCTTGTAATCTTATTATTATAATATGAATTAAGTGACATATTTGTATAATACATTGTTAAAAGCCTTAATTGCTAGTCTAATTATTTTGATAAAGTAAATCAATCCATTGAATTTGTCTTAAATTATTCTAAACCCTTTTGACATATAAACATGAGTGTTTTAAGAATAATAGGAATATGATTTAGTTAGTAATATTTTTATTGATTCAATTGGTTGATAAGCTCTTAATAATTATTGCTAAGACACATGTGCTTCAATTACAAAATCATTCTTAGTTTGCATGGCATTTATTCTTCAATAATTATTCATAATATCTTCTCTTATTCATCTTATTGTTATGCCACTTTTTGCTAAAGGCTTAAAGAATAACTTTCATATAAATTATATTAAATTTTTGTATACTTTTCTATTTATAGTTGTGTTATTTTCAAGTAGTTGGCTTGTGTGTAGCTCTATTTGGCCTAACATTACAAGTATAGTAAAGCTATTATTTATCAAGTTGATCAAATGATTGTAAGGGTTCATGGCTTACCCATTGGTTAGGCAAAATGCATTTATCAATGAAAGCCTGATTGGGTCAGCTAGAAGTGGATGTAAGCAAAGGTTTTGTCGAACCACTTAAAATCTTAGCATGCCTTTTACTAGCATTTATATATTTCTACTTATGACTCAATCAATAACAAAGTGATATTTTTTTAAAATCTAATAAAGTTTTTCTTTAAGGATAAAACCTATTTAGTAAAATTATTTTTATCTTTGAAAAAATAACTAGAAATTTACTTAAACCTTGAATCATATAGCTTAACTCAAAATATGGTATTATTAACTTAACATTCAGTTTGAAGAAATTAAGTATCATTTTTATAAGAAAATTGAGAAGCATAGCTCACGCCGTCATGTGGTTTGACAAGTTCCTTTCAATTTCAATCAAAGTAGGTTCAATCAATGAAAAAAATTCCTAAGATAAGATCTATCATTGGTTGATGTGCGAATATCTTTTGTTATCTTTAATTTTATGGATTGTCCTTCTTTATTTATACGTGAATACTATTTTATCTAGAACATTTTAAAACATTTATTCAAATATTTGATTATGATTTTGGGGATTTCTTTGTTTATTCTTGCTTTATCCCTTAAGATTAGAGTGATAGATAAAGAATAATTATTTATTTGCATGCATTGGGATAGACCTACTTATTCAATGCTTTGTATACATATTGGTATAAAAATCTAGAATTACTTAACTTAGTTTGAGGCGATATAAGAACAAAATAGGTTGTATGATAAGAAACAATCCAAGCATTTGATGAAGATAAGAAGAAGGTGAAGAACCAAAAGAAGATGGAAAAAAGGAAGTTGAAAAATCTAACACAATTCATTTTAGGTCAAGTTTAGAAGATAAATTCATATTTAGTAATTCTTACTCTAATATTGCTTCATCTAGTGAATATAATAATAATTTGTATATTAGTTTTGATTAACTTGTAGATGAATATAAGAAATTGATCGACATTTATGTAAAGAGAAAATTGAAATCTAAGAAAGAAGTGCAACATGTTTATTCTTTAGAAAATCAATGCAATAAGCTCAAGGAAAAGAACGATCATTTTCAAAGTGATGTCCTTTTACATATTTTTACATTGAGTAATTTACATGATAAATTTAATGAATATAAAAACTATTAGCTATGAGTAACTAATGCATTGATGCTTTGAAATGTGAAAATTGCTTAATTAAGAAAAGAAAACACTAAAATCAAGGAGAGATTAGCTTACTTCACTTTGTTGCAAAAAAAACTTGATAATTTGAAAGAAACTTTTGTTAATACATATTCACATGCTTCTTCACATGTGACTTGTCATGTTTAACAACTTAATCATGTGAGAAAGAATAATATTTATTTGCATGCATCTATTTATTAAAATGCCAAATCCAAAATTGTGTATAATTACTATTGTAAGTATGGACATATCTCTATTGAATGCTCTATTAAGAAATACATTAAGTTGAAAAGAAGTAAATATAAATGGATTTCTAAAGGGACATATGTGAAAAATACTTTTACAAATTCACATTTATCACACAATATCAACTTAAAACCCAAGATAGTTTAGGTTCTTAAGTTTAAAGTTTAGATAATTATATTGATGTGTATCCATAAAAAGGACCTATGAAGATAAACCTTTGCTTTTGAGCATTGCTTGTGGCTCACTTGACAAAATGTGCTTTTCTGTGCAAATTTTGGTTCTTGTCATAATAATTATAACAACAAGATTGAATGATATTAAGGTAATAAAAATAACTTAACCATGAATCCAATAACATATGTTTGTACTTGAATGAGAAAAATGTAATAAGTCTTATCTTGTGGATTGAGTAAGAGTTGAAGAGAAAGTTTATACAAATATTTTTTATTGAACTAAATGAATAACTAGAATATCATGTTTATTTGTGTAAAAATTATGAATTTTGATAAACAATTTGATCCAAGGCTTAGAGATTTTATGCAAAAAATTTAGAGTTAAAATTGATCAAATAGGTATGATTCTTACATCATATTGCATGTTACATGGCTGGCAAATTATTTGATTTTTGTGTAAGTATGATTGTATTTTAACTCATATTAACCATATATATTCTCTTCATTGAACGGTTGAGTAGCATATGTTAGGTTGTGGTGTAATCAAACTAGTATCATAACTTGTTAGACCATTGTGTTTCAAAGACTACTTTAAGCATTGAATTTTTGTTAAGAGTAAGTTCATATTCATATGATTTGGATATAGATTCATAACAAGTATGAAGCATTAGTGGACTAGTTTGAACTTGATAAAAGAAGGTAGAGTTGAGATCACACAAGTATGAACAGGACATGCAATAGTATGACTATTATTACGAGAATAGTTGAGTAGAGTCGTATCACCCGAACATGTAAAATCATTCAATCAACCATGTATGAAGATCATAAAAACTAGTCGCTTTACAAAGTGCACTCTAGATCATTTTGTATGATATTTCAATTTGTATGAGTGTGAAAGTCATAGGTATATGTAGGATTATCAATATAGAAGATCACCTAGAAACCAAATTATGCACAAAAAGATGGAAGGAAAATTGCCTTATTAAGGTTCTTCAACATTCATCACTATGATAAGCCCTTAAGGCAATTTAATCACCAAGAGATCTTTATTTCAGTTGAATAGATTTTATCTTCCCCTCAATAGTCTTGCTTGGGCTACCAAACCATGCCTTTTAGGTAATTTTTATTAAGTCCAATGGTATCTTTAGTGTTGATGCATGGAATTTTTTTACAAATATATAATTACATCTAGATTATTCATTATAATTAAGAAACTTATAACTAAGAAACAAACCCTTAGATAGTCACAACCATCATCAAGTTATGTGTTAAATGAAGGCTTATTCAGAACATGATCAAATATTAAAGCCTTTAAGTAGATTAAAAAAATGTGAAATTAACATTTCAAAGCCTATTAATGCTCCAAGGAGACCTTGTTATATTTTACTTTGATAAAATAAGAATTGTTGATGCACTTCAATTAAGGCATCTTTTTAGTAATAACATGCCTAAAATTTTGGAGGACTTCAATGTGAAAAAATCTTACTTGCATGGGGCCCCAGTTGAGATCACAAAAGAGGATATCAATATATTTTTTAAGATAACTTCATCCACTTGAACTCTTTGGATACAATCTGAGAGCTCATGTTTTTATTGGGTTGAGTTAATTAGCTGATTTGTAACTTCAAAAAGTGTAGACATGTACAAGAAGGCAAGTTCCTTAACAAATAAACATACTTGGTGCAACCTTTTTTAAGAAACACAATCAACCCATAAGGTGGAGATAAACAACACGTAACCATATGGTTGTATATTAATACTATTATTTGAGAAAAGAGCCCTTTGATCTTGTAGAAATAATATTTAGGTTGATAAACAAGACAATTACAATAAAAAATCTAAAATATGAGGAGAAAATCAAACTAAGCTTTGAACATCTAATTGTTCCAATTATTAATTTTAAATATAAAATAAGATAAGAGAATTTTGACTACATTCCTAGAGCTATTGAAGCTATAGATATGAAAATGATTCAATATTTTATCCAAGCTTACTCTAAATAGGTTAATGCAAAACAAGAAAATGAGGATCAACTTGCCATTGAAGTGTATCAAGGATAACATCCTACTATAGCTACTGCTCATCAACCTAGAACTCATCGACCATCCATATATACTACTGGAGGTACAAATAAAAGTGCATTTTATGATACATTGATTTCATGGCCTGATTCACTAGAATATCACTTGGATGCATAATTTAACAAGCTTGATGACCATTTTTCATAATTAAAGAATGCAAATTTACTTTAGACTTGACATTCTATCAACTTTAATTGCTAAACTAAAGAGCAGAATTGACTTTGAGGGATATTGAAAAAAATTTCTTAAATAATATTGTTATGAATGTTTTTACATAACTTATCTTTAGATGACACTCTTGCTCATTTAATGTTGATGTGTTAAATTATTCTATGTTTTACTTCTATCTTTACTATTTTTTTGATATAAAAAAATATCTATATTAATGTTTAACATCATATTCAATGTCTTATATCTTTTAATTTGTATCCTTGTGTGATTACAAAAATGAGAAGTAGAGTAACAAGCTATTATTAGAATTAAAGAATTTAGGGAAAGATTATAAATTTTTGAAATTAAGAGTTTTTGGATTTATGTACCTTAATGTTGTAAGATAAATTTCTTGAGATGTGATATAGGGGAAGCTAAATAGCATTACATTTTCTATTAAATTGTAGTGCTACATTGAATGAATATACTATGAACAACTTCTGTGATTCAGTTCTTGTTGCTATGTTGAATGCATACAAGGAGGGGGAGGTGCTTTGTAATGCTAAACTTCTTCTTTGTGATGCTATATTAGCATATATTTATCTCTATATGCTAGAGTGTTCTTCTTTGTAGATTTAGATTACTATAAGACATTCATCTTACCTTTATTTTAGCAATAGTATTTTTGTCTTATGTAATTTAACGTTAATGCTTTATTGTAATATCTTTTTTCTAAGATTGATGTTGTAATCATTAAGGGAAAGGTTGATGTATCATTGAGATTTATGATCACAAAACTAAGTTTAAATTAACTAATAGGTTATTAATTATTGTAATCATATAAAATCAAGTAATAAATGCAAGAATTGAAAGTACGGAGCAAGTCAAAAATATAATGGAGTGGAATGAAGTAGGAAGACCTTTGCTCATATATAATGGCCCAACTTTTATATCATGGAGCCAATTAAGTTTACTCTTTATGGTCTGGTTAAACCACTTAGAAACTTTCATTTATAACATTATTATGATAAGAAATGTCAAACCTTTCTTTTATACTAAGCATATTAAAATTACATTCTATCTTACTCATTTCATGCATTGTTATGAAAACTTTGATTGTGAGCATTATTTTATCTAGAGTTTTATTATGGCATGTTCAACATGTTTATAAATCTTTTAAAATGAAATTTAAGTACTTTAAGGTGGTAAAATCTTGTTTAAAATAAGCTTTAATCTTTACTACCTATTGATTATATAATATGATGTCGAGTATTGTACTTGTACTATCTAAACCTTGACTCAAAATATCAATTGACTTTTAAATTTATTATGGTATCGTATATGTATGATGGTTTTATTGTATAGATGCAGTAACCATTTAAATAAAGTGTTAGAAGTACTAACTTTAACAAATAAGATATTGACCTTGTACGAGTATAGTATATTTTCTAAGAGTTGAATTACCATCAACATTATAGGAATACAAAGTCTCTTTCATAGAAGTACATAATTTATTTTCTCTCAAAACACTTCATATATAAAGGCTTAATTATTTTTAGACATGTACGTTTAATATATCATCATATTTATAATACAATGACTGGGTCATATTGCTATTAGTCCTTATATATTATTTGAGTCTAATTTTGGGTTGTGCATAACTACTACATCACATAGTATGATGTAAAATGTCATAGTTATATTTCTTATTTCCTAATACAAATGACTTAAGATACTTAAAAAAGAAATGTACTTGTTATATTATATGAGTATAATATCAATATCATATAAATACGAACATCAACTAATAAGACTAAGATTGATACTATCCAAATTATCATACTACTACATTCAATATGATGCACTTATAAAATTGTTACTTGTATAACACATAGAACATGTTTTGTTACAAAGTTGTCATATTATTATAGTAGTTTTATTGTATATAATAATTCATTTTGGTCTAGTTAAGTTTATTGTTACATAATTTTAAAGAGTTTACTCTTATATAATCATATTGTACAATATTTTTTGAGAGCTTGATTCTTGATAAAAATATATAACATATAATGATTATATTATTTTAGACACATATGATCTAGTCATGCTATAAGAAATAAATTGTCCATTGATCATCTAGTACAATATATATAAATACTTAAACATTGCATTATAAATTGGTGTCGTACAATAAGATTCTTCTCAAACTTGTACGATGAGCTATTATTAGGTTTTGGTCATAATTTTGGATAATTAGGATGATCTTACTTGTAATCTTATCATCTTAATATTAATTATGCGATATATTATCGAAAGCTTTTATGGCTAGTTTGATCAGTTTGAAAAAGTCAATTTAGTCATTGCATTTCTCTTAACTTATTCTAAAGTCTTATAAAATATAAGTATGAGTGTTTTTAAGAATAAGAGAATAGTGATTTTGTTAATAATATCTTAATTAATTCATTTGGTTGACATGCTTGTAACACCAACAACTGGAACGCATGTGCATTAATTGCAAAATCATTCTAGCTTAATTTGCATACCAATTATTCTTTAATAATCATTGGTAATACTTTCTCTCATTCATCTAGTTGTTATGCCTCTTTTTTCTTTAAGATTTGAGGTATAAGCTACTCTTAAAAGTGTTGTATACTTTTCTATTTAGTTGTTGTGATTGTTCTAAGAAGTTGGCTTATGTGTGGCCATGTGTGGCATGAGATTGTAAGCTCAGTGGAGCCATTATTGATCAAGTGGTTATGAGGGTTTGTGGTCCTACCCATTAATTGGGCAAAATGAATTTGTTAATAAAAACTTGAATGGGTCAACAAGGCTTCGATGCAGACAAAGGTTTGGTCAAATCAATTGAAACCTTATAGTGCCTTTTATTAGTACTTTTATATTTGTACTTGTCTTTCAATTAACAACAAAATAAGTTTTTTAAATATAAGAAAGTTTTTCTTTAAGGATCAAAGTTATTTAGTTAAATTGTTTTTATACATGAACAAATTGCAAGAAATGCACTTAAACATGTGTTTTATTTAGATAAGTATTTTTAAGGAAATTTTAAATCATTATTACATAATTTATAATTGAGGATTTTAGCTTATAAGGAGAGAGGAGAAATTATAATTATTCTAAGTTTATTAATGTAAAGTTCTATTGGGTGTGTGTATTCAATTTTTGTGAAATTGTATTCAAATTAGCAAAATTTGTGACAATTATAAACAAAATATTATAAATTTCAAAAGGAGAACTTCAAATAATATGTATGAATTATTAAGAAACTAATAATCCAAAATTTGTGAATTCAAACTCTAATCAATTGTAAAATGAAGAACATAAATTGTAGAAAAAAATATTAATACTTAGTTAATATAATTTTTAGAGAAGAAAAAATATTAAATTAATAAAGATTGATAGAAAATTTCAAAAAAAATATGATAAATAATATATTCAATCAGAAGTGTAGTAGTATGTAACATCTGAAAGGTATGGGTAATTTTTTAGGTAATATTTTAAAGCTTGTAAATTATAAGATACTTAAATTAATAAAAAAATCATAATATGATGGATGGTCATTCGAAGTCCTATAAGGAAGAAAGATTTAAAAATCTTTAAATATAATAAAAATTGATATTTATAATTATTTTAAATTATTTAAAACTTTAGATAATTTTTAAAAATTTTAAAAATTATTATATAAATTTTTAAGAAATCGTGCATAACTTAGAGAGAGATAAGTTAAGAAATTAAACATATAAATTAATTAGAATATAACCACACCAAAATGATGAAAAGTACAATTTTTGAAGCATTGAAATAAATGGTTAGAAATTAAAAAGTATATATTTAAGAGTTTTAAAAATTATAAAAAATTTAAAAAATTAAATGGGCTTAAGAAATTATAAAAAATTATCGAGACAAAACTTATAAAGATAAGCTCATTGAATTCTATAAACAAAAAGGAGGATGACTATAAAATTAAAAACTAAAATGATTTTAAAGAAAGTTATTAAATAACTTCACCAACAAAAAATAGTTTTCTCAATGCCAACAAAAGTAGTTTACCCAATGCCATTATCCTTAAAATTTTTCACATCAGCAATTGTACTATTCCTTTGGGTAAATTGAATTGTTATATCAGAGAGGATTGGCAACTTATTGTACCAAGGAGCAATTCTTATGTTGTTCTTGCCGGCTTTCATTAGCAATCATACCAATGTTATTGATGCATTTGATCAGAAATCAGCTATCTATGGTTGTTGTGAGCCTTTTCTTTGCATTCTCAATTTGGATTTCAAAATAGGTTGAGCTTTGGTCCTCTGATTTATTATATTTTTTTTTTTGCAACCTCAATTTGTTTTGAGAGATTATTATTTTAGTTATGAGTTCCATAAGGGTAAGCCTGGACGAACAAATTTTTTATTTCACCTGATTGTTTCCTTGTTATTTAAGTACCTGCATGTGTAAATTGGACACAATTTTGTGCTACAAAAGATGTTTAGAACTGCACTTAGCTTCCTGTTAAAATAAATAGCTGGTTTAATCACCTTCAAAGGAACTATTTGCTGAATCTATAGTCACAAGCACCTTCAAGCTCGTTTAAGATCTTTAGAAACTATAGACTAAAGGTTGCTACATACATGGCATAACTCAGCTGGAACAGCATAAGGAGTTGCAATACATGAGAAATCAAGCAGTAATCAAATGTTTCAGAAGCAAGCAAAAAAAAGAATAGAAAAGCAACTCGTTTTTCAGAAGAGAAAGACAACTCCCTGGAAGAAGATGTATTCGAGAACAAAGAAATTTTAAAGTTTTTCTAATATAAAAAACGTGGAGAAAAAAAAAATGGTGATTCATCTACCAAAAATTCATGCTTATGAACTCAACACAAGACTCATACAACTGTTAGCAAAGCATACCATAAGAAGCAAAGATAAAAGCATGACAGCAAAAGGTTGGATCAGAACATATGGAAGGCAAAAACCAAGGAATATCACCTGTTTTCCATTTGACAAATAACCTTTCTACAAAGAACCTGAGGAACATCTTTAGGAGATGATCAGATTTGCAAGCTTTTAGAGAAAGTGCCCTTTCTAACAGAGTACAACAAGACTTCTTCCAGAATTAGTCGTCATAGAATTGAGGAATTGAACTGTTATCTGAAAAAACATGCACCTTTATCCAAGTTATTTGACCTCCCTATCGCCCATGTGAGCTTCATTTTGACATCAATCTTGCTCGCCTGAGCTTCATGAACAAGAGCTTGAAATATAGACATCATTTAGATGTATTAACGCAGGTAAGGATGCATGTAGTTCACATGAACAGGCAAATGTAACTGTTCAGCTACAAGAAAACACTTGCAATATAGACCAACTTAGAAAAAAAAAAAAAAAAAAAAAAAACAAAAACAAAAGGAGTGCGGCACATTTGGTTTTCTAAATGGTAATCTGCTCTTGCACTTTCTAGATTTGCTTTAGGTTCTCTTACTTTAAATCTTGGATTTTGTTGGCAAAACCTTTTTAGTTGGTATGATGGAAGGATTATTGAATTACATCATCAATTACAGCTTTATAGTGTTACTATATATATGTTGAGCATAAATGAAATTAAAATTAATCTAACATTAAAAGTTAGTACAATTATCTTAATACACAATTAAGATAAACCCTACTAATACATTTTAAAGTCTTTCAATCAATGAGTCTCTATCCATTGAGAACTTAGGCCTAAGTGTCCTTTAAAAAACAAATTCAGCTCACCCTTACAGGTGTCCAATCTAACTATTGTTTCCCAGTGAACAAAAGAAAAAGAAAGAATGTTGATTTAATCTGCGCCAATAAGTGTTCTTTAATCATAAATAATAGATTTTGATAAGGTCATGAGCAAAAATGTGAGAAGACCATCATCGCTGCCATTGTCCCCATCATTACCATTAAAAAAAATTCATTTGTAGGATCCATCCATGCAAAACCCAAAGCTTTTCCATAATCAAGTGAGAGAAATCCTCCTAGAGATAAAAGATGATCTATTACAGTTCTCCCCCTAGCTTTTCACCTTTTACACATGCTATAAGACCAACTCTAATAGAAGATTCAAGAAGTTTGTAACCATTGATAAAAATATCACATCACAGTTCCAATCCACATCAAACAACATCATCAAGAACAACACGAGCAGCATGGTGTGGACGAATCTTCATATAGAAATGGAATGTATCATTGCATAGATGACTTGCTCGATATTAGAAGAACCAATGAAAGAAAATATAGCTGAGCCATTGTTCTAAATGTAAATTAACCAGCTGGCTTCAGGATGATGATGGAGAAGATGAAATCAGATAATTTGCCCATCAGTTATAGATTTTCTGTTCACAAATGTAGTAAATAAATGATTACCATTGCATCATGAATTCTTGAGTGTGAAAAGTGGTTTTGACTTTTAAAGATTTAAATTGTATACTTTCTATTCTTAGTTTTGAGCCTCAGTGATCTATAAGTTTGAGTTCTTGCTGCACTATAATTACAAATACATACAAAAATTTTAATCACTTGTTCACAATCAAGAAATACTACTTTTGCTTAGAAGACAATATGCATATAAAAGGATTCAACACTTCACCCAAAAAGCAATGCGAGTCAAAGAGATTAAACGAAGCAATTAAAGTTGGATTTAGTATGACTTGAACTGCAGCTGACAACTAACATTCGAATAATACTACTAAAAGGAAATGCTAAAATAAACTCCTTATCCCAAAGCTCCAATTTAACTAGGTGCCGTTGAAATGTGAAATAAATAAAATGGACATGGTTGAATAGTTGATCAAATTATCCAGACCACCAAATGGAAACATTCAGAAGAAAACTTGTTCTAAATTCTTTTTATGATAAACTAGAAAGACACAACTTAAGAAATTTCTTACTTCAGACTATGATCAAGAAAGAACACTTCCAAAAAATCTAATAAGAGGACTCCAACAAAAAATATTTTTTTAATTTATATTACTAATCTTTTTCAAAACCAATATTAAAAGTATCATCTTTTTCAATCGCAACAACAGTGGTAAGAAATTAAGAAAACAAAGGGAAAAAAGACATTAAATTCTCAACCTTTGAAAGCAAACCTGAAGTCCACAATGAACATAAGCAAATAACCATGAGTATGGTTGTGCCAGCAGCCAACCATGCAGCTGGCTGCATGCACCGGGGAAACCACAGATTGCCCATTTGGCATCCTGCAGCTGTCCTACAGGTGATGGACCCCTACTTTTAAAACAAATAAGAAAGGGAAACTTTGCCTTTCCACATATTTGAAATAATCCAAAAGCTTAATCTGAACATCAACTAATTGAGAGCTTTAAAAAAAAAACCTAGAAACCCAATAACAAATCAAATTTAAAGAACAGACAATAGATAATTTGGAATCTCGAACTTAACATCAGCTAACGAAATGTTAGAAGAACATTACTCATAACTATATCACTAGAAAACAAATGATGATGAACAAAAAAAAAAAAAAAAACACAAATTAAAGCAGGCAAAGTTTTTAACATTCAATGTCAATGAGCAATATGTGCAAGAAGATTTGGAGGTCAAGCTAACTCCCTTTAATCCTCGTGCATGGGAACGTCACTGCTCTCCTCATGCTCTCCAATGCTCTTCTCTGAGCACACATCTCCTCCACCATCATTCTCTGAGGCCTCCTCCTTCGTGACAGGAATAGCATTCTCTTCCACATTCTTCTTGTTGTTGTTGTCTTCTTCATCAACTTTGTTACTGCTATTATTGTTGTTGTTGTTATCATTCTTCTCATTATGTGTTCTGTAGTCAGTCTCCAACAGTAGAAGCCTCCTCCTAAGTTCCCCCATTTCCCTCTCCATCAAGAAAAGCCTCTCCTTCAAAGTGAGGTTTTCCTCTTCCAGCCTAGCTATGTGAGCATCCTGGTCATCCACTCGGCTTTCCAAGAGGTAAGCTGTGGCAGCAGCTACCCCTCCATGGTCCTCCCCAAAATTTGGGCACACCATCTCAAATTGGCTAACGTCAAGCTTCCTCTCTACCTCGCCATGTTCTTCCACCTCACTTTCACTCGAACCATCGTCGTCATAATCATCTTCGTCGTCGCCGCCGCCACCAACACGACTACTGCCTGCAATCGGCGATCGGAGCCGTATCAAACCCTTCATTGAACCATACCCATCAACACCCCATTCCTCCTTGGCCATGTCAACAAACTGCTCCCTTAAGGGGGAGAAGGTCGGGGTAGGGAGGATCGCAGGAGTCACAGGACATGGCGAGACCAGAGACGCAATCCCTCCCGATTTCTTGGCTCGTATAATGAAGGACGTGGTGTTCCGTGGAGCAAAAGGAGCAAAGCGGTTAAATTTCTTCTTTGGGTAGAAACGCCTGGCCTTCATTCGATTCTTGAATTGCAGCTCGTTTAGAGTAGGCGGCTTGTAGCCCGAAACGCCAACGCCTGGTCCGGAGACGGGCACGGTACCCGGAGCCATGGCCGCTGCCTTCTTCCGCTTCTCAGCAGCTTTCTTGTTCTTCCAGCTGATCCTTCCGGGCAAGTTCCCCTGAGGAGTAAAGACCGGCCTAGGGTTTGCAAATCCGATCGGCTCCTCCGCCACTGCCAATGTCGGTGGAGGTGGTACGGCCACCTGTGGTTGTGGTTGCAGTTGCCACATACCGTATTTACGGCTAAGAATCTGCGAAGGATCATTCATTACTCCTATAAAAAAAAAAAACAAATAAAGATCACCAAACAAACAAAACCCTAGCTCAACTCCCTGTTCGGGTGAAACAAAGGATTATCAACCAAATAAATTAGCCAAAAGCCAACCCTAGTCCGTTGCACAAATTGGTCTTCCGATCTTTTTAAACTCGTAAATTGAGTCTATCGTCGAACCAAAAAATCGCTTTCTCCCCGATCAAAACACCAAAACCCAACAACAGGCAAGAGAAGCCTATTAGCCTATCTTCGATTCAGTCGAACACGTCAAACCGATCAAGCACAGGAGCATCGATCCGTTTCCAGGTTTATTTATAGGCGAGCAAAGTAATTTATTTAAATTTGCCCACATTATTTGATGAGTTAATGTTATTTTGTATTGGACCTTTCTGCAAAATATCCCGCTAACTCGAGCCTTGGTACGGCGATTTAGCAAAAAATAAAATAATTACAATTTGTAATTTTGGTTCTGTTTAATATATTATAAACTTTAGAGTTACGCTAACATGATAATATTTATATGTATTTAAAAAATAAAATTTATTAAGATTAAAAATTTATAGATTAAAATAATATTAAATTATTATGATCTTAAGAAGCATGATAATATTTCAAATGTATTAAAAAATTTTATTTAATTATGCCATTGAATATAATTCTTTAGGAGAAATCTAATGATAATAAATTTATAATTTTTAGGTACAAAAAATTATTTATAAATATTTTTTTAAAAAATATAAATATTTTTTAAAAAAATATAAATATATTTTTATTAAATAGATAACGATAGATTTATAAATTTTCAGTTTAGGCATCACAACCTCTACAAATAGGATTAAAATAAATTTTTTATGTGTTAGGATATAGTGATAAAAAAGTTGAGTATAAATAGGAAGGAAGAGAGAAAGAAGGGTGAGTTTGGAGAGCTAGAGAGGGAGATAGCTTAAATAAAGGAAAAATTGCAAACGAGAGGAGAATTGGTGCAAAGGAAATCATGCAGTCACTTATGAATTAATCATATTATACAATTACCTCAATCATAAAGTACAATAAATGTGAAAGTTGATATATGGTTATGTGATATCATTATCTAAGTATATTACATATGCACATACTTGTATAATTAGTTTATGTCAATTCAAGTTGAAGAAATCATAATATTCTAATAAGGTGTGCATGGATGTCTAAGGATCATAAAAATATAACGAGTGATTCATATTGAATGATCATTCAATGGTCAAAGAAAAATAGATTGGCTAGTCAATTATATTGTTTAAGGGTAAAGGGTGGATAATCTTTGTATGATCTAGTCATGTGCTCAGTGTTAGGTATTGAATCTATCTAATATGAACTTATGCTAAAGTTTATGAAGGGATCGTACATATACAATTTGGTGATTGTATGGTACGAGGTGTTAAGCAACTTAGGAAATGTAAGGGAAGTGGTGATCACACTAGATGATAAGGTATATCATACTAGCTGATATATTTTACTAAGTCAGATTGTTAAAAAAAAGAATAACAATCATATAATATAATGTGAGTAATTGTATTATACAATCAATAGAGAACATCAAATTGTCAGTTTAACAATATGATAAAAAGAGATGATTGAACTCAACAATTTAGATAATCATATTAATTTTTAGTTGTAAGTTAGTATTAATAGTAAGAAACTTTATTGATTGTACTTATATAATTAAGAAGACATATAAGTATAATGTATAGAAATAATTTAAAGAATAATAAGGAAACATTACTTTTAGAAATTAATTTAAAATAGCTAATATGCATCACATATAAGATTATATAATAACTATTATGTGAATGACATTGTAGAAAACATTAAAGAAAAAGGAAGTCAATAATGCATTTTTATATCGAATAAAGGTAAGTAATTTTGTAACTATGATTTAAATATATTATTAAATTAATTCTTAGTTTTGTCTATAAATTAGAATATTTTTATTATTAAGCATTATGGATATTAGATGTGACAATAATTTTAAAACTTTTGTTTGCTATATTAGTTTACATGTCTTATATCTTGCATGATTAATTATATGACTAAAATACCTAAAGTATATGCATATCACATATAGTGACTCTTTGTATGTATGACACTATAGGAAACATTAAGGAGAAAGGAAATGGACAATGCATTTATATATAAAATAGAAATAAGTAATTTCATAAATATGATTTAAATATATTATGAAATTAATTCTTAGTTTTGTTTATAAATTAGAATATTTTTACTATTATGTATTATGGATATTAGACATGATAATTATTTTAAAAATATTTTTTATCGTATTGGTTTAGATATCTTATATCTTAAATATCTAACTATATGACTAGAATACTTAAAATATATGAATGAAAAATACATTCTTTAGAGATATTATACTCTACTTATATGACATTAAATCCCATGATAGATCATAGGGTATATATCTTAAGACTATTCTTCTCTAAAGTGGACATAATAACTTTATTGTATATATGTATATATATATATATATATTTATATGTGTGTTTGTGTGTGTGTATGTATGATATTAGATCCTATGATGAGACATAAGATATAATTTTTATGATTATACATGTCTAATAATTATGAGTATAGATGTAAAAGTTAAACCATTTAAATAGATACTAATAGGCGATCATTAATATGTATATATATATATATATATTGATTATTTATGTTACTAAAGGATAATAATAAAATAAAAATTAAGCTCTATAAAAAAATATTAAGTTTTGAATAATAAAAGAGAAAAATAAACTTACAATTTAATTAGTCTTTCATACATGCATGGATTATTATATTACATTTGTTTGCTTTTTCAATAAATAATTTTGATGTATTACATCATAACAAGATAATTTATGCATTGTTTTACATTTTATACTCTGTTTTATATTTTATTATATTATATAATTTATCTATTAAGCTCATAAAATCTTTTTAGTTTTTACATCACAAGTTCTACATTTATTATACTGAGAGATATCTTAATTATATGAAAGAGGATTTTACTCTTGATATGTGAAAGTGGGATTTGTGATATTAAAGTTTATGATATATAATATCATTTATATTCAAATAACATGTCATAGGTATATTTTATTTATTTATATTTGAGATTTTTTGACATATAGTTTTACATTTATAGAGGTTTATGTCATGGGTTTTTATATGATAAATACTTTAAATTAGATAGATTTTAGTTTATCTTATCATGCGATCTTTTTCTTGGGTAATTAATGTCCTCTCTTGTTATTAACAATATTATAAATATTTGATTTATGCTCCTTATTAAGGATGATTTAAATGGGGCATTAACATAAGAAAACACGTTATTCAATATAAACAAAATATTACCAATTTTTAAAGATATTGTTTTATAATGAAAACAAGATAACTAAATTATAACATATCTTATCATAAATTTTTGTTGTCATAGTAATATCACACACACCTGCATAACTGAAGTCCTAGCATATGATTACTAATACAATAATAAAATATCATCATGCATCTCATTACCCCCTTGGATTCTTATAAAATATATTCATATTACATGAAATTTTTGAAGTCAAAATACACTGAACCTACTATCATGAGTTCAATAAACAACTCTACATACACTCAATGCAAAGCAATATAACTTAATGTCATATTACATGCTAGGATTCAAAACATACCAATGATAGAAATAAAGTACATACCATGTAATCTATAAAAGTAGTACATAATCAAACCATGCAACGTGTTTGAATAATTAAAAATTCTTAATTTCTTATTTAAAAATTATTTTCCCTTAACCACTTAACCATTTTCATTAATAAAATTTATGTTATAATTAAAATCTTTATTTTTCATCATCTATATTGGATTAATCTAATCAATTATCTAAACTAAAGGAATCCTTTATAATTATACCTAAGTTATATTCAACAGAATCACCATGTATATTTACTTAATCAACCTATTTATCTTTATTTTTTAAGTGTATCTAATGGGTTCTACTTAATATAAGATGAGTGTATATGACATTTGCCAATTTTTTAAATGATTTAATCCAACCCTTCTATGTTTAAAATCTAATTTTTAGTTTGTTCATATCAAAATTTCCAAGTTTCATTTTTTTTTTCTTTTTATTTCTTTCAAACATGCTCCTATCTAAGCGTAAGTTGATATGCAGCATTTAAAAGAAAGTTTGCATTTAAGACATTTTTATAAAACCCATGTAAAATCAATAGCGAGATGAATACTAATAAAAATATGTTAATCAATTCTAAGAGTAATTATATAATTTTAGTAATGATGAAAAATTTCCAACATTTAAAATATATAAAACAAATATTTTAGCCATTAAAGATCATATCACGTTTAAATTAAATTATATCGATTCTTCTTATTTTTCTAATAATTAAATATCAATTATTTTAGTATTTCAGTGCCACAGCACCTATTTATTTCATAATTTTATTTTGTAATTTTTAAAAACATGTAACTTTCTTTTTTTTTTTAATAAAAAATACAATGGTGGAAGAACATTTCAAAATGAAATTATTTCTCATATAAAACATTTTAAGAGCCCACCATGATCTAGCACACATTACTCTCATGTAATTGCATGTAATACCTCATTTTGTCTTATAAATATTAGTCTAAAATAGATATAAGCCAACAAAAATTGGCTTAATAAAAAAATATGCAAATAAATGCAAAGCATAACAAAGTTGGGTATCTACATGCATGGTCAAAGTTGGGTATCTACATACCTACAAGAAGATGGTAATTATCCACGTACTAACTTAATTGAATTTGAAGCACAAGATTAAGAATCAATAAGTTTTTTTGTTTTCATAAACCAAATCCACCATTCAAATAGACTACGATTTTATTTTTTAAAACAAAATAAGTTACATTGATAACTTTAAAATAATTGTAATAAGATTTTAAATCACAAACAAATTACTTCAAAGCTCTCAAATAATTTAAACACTGACTTAAAATGATCAAAAGTATAATTGTAAATTGTTTATAGAAATGATTATTTAATTTTTTTAAAACCTTTATACAAGTATGTAACAGCCTTAGTTTCTTTTATTTTATTTATTGTATTTTTTTAGAAAGAGCTCTTTGAGACGAGTCTAATGATGTTTAATCTGTAATTTTTGGAGTTCTAATGAATAAAGTATGAATTTTTAAATATTTGGGATAAATTTGTAACGTGGAGGATAGATTTGTAATTTTTAAATGTCGCGTTAGTTCAAATTCGATTTGGCGGACGATATATTAGCAAATACCAAATTTAGATGGGGTTTTCCGCAAAATGCGGTTCACGAACCATCGCTTAAGTCGGTTCCGACTGCAGCTATAAAAGCCGACCCATGTGCATTTGAAACGCACTTCTGCGAACACTGCGGCAAGGCACGACGGTGAGGCACGGCGGCGAGGAATTTTCGTGATTTCCGACACGCGACGGCCATGGTCAACGAAGGTGAGAATTTTTGTTTACTTTGTCGTCGGGTTGTATAAGTTTTTCCGGTGAGTGGCGGTCAATTGGCCGACGAGAGACGCAAGAGATTTCGAGTTCGCCGGCGAAATATTCCGGTTTCGCCGGACGTACAGGAGAGAGAGAGAGAGAGAGAGAGAGAGAGAGAGAGAGAGAGAAAGAGAGAAAGAGCGAAAAAAAAACCGGTCCACGCCTTTGGACCGGGTTACGCTACTGAACCGGGCTGCTGAGCGCCGGCGGTCTAGCACACCGAGTGCACGCGGTCCAACGCGTCGAGCGCGCGCGGTCCAGAGATGGGCGCGGGCGGTCCAGCTCCCGCGTAAGCTGATTTTGGGATTTATTTTGGGGGTTTGTTTAGGAAAGCTTTTCAGAAAGTACTTTTGGTTAATGAACATATTTTAATTTGTGACCATAGCCTTGTAGGATATCAAGAAAACAAATTAGAAATGGGTAAGAAAATTTAGTACGGCAAATCCATGTAGATAAATTTCTAACCTTATGATATAACATCATATTATATGTTTTTACATGTTTTTCTTACTGTTATAGTATTTTGATTGTTACATATATTATTTATGGCATAAAATGAAAAAAATACTATGATATGGATTGCTTATGCATTTACATGAAAACTGAAAAGGAAGAAATAACATGGTATGATAATGAAATAAAAAGGAAGAAACAATACGGAAAGAAATGTCTTTTGATATGACATAATTGTTTGGAATTATGATTAGAAAAATGGAAAATATAAAAATGGATTCTTAGATAACATTATCCTCACCACTAGGCTCAACATGTGTTGCAGGATATCGATCTTTGGATCAGATATCTGTCTAGCGTTATATGTTATGTGCTATGATTCCATGATGATTTACACTAGGCTCAGCATGTGTTGCAGGGTATGGTACCATACTTGCTTGGTGGCACTAGGCACCAGCATGTGTTGCAGGGTATCGATCTTTGGATCAGATATCTGCCTAGTGTTATGTGTTTGGTTGGATGCTGGCTGGAGGTCATTTATGATGATGATTGTATCCAGAGGATAATGCGTCAAAGGGAATTGGACCCGGTAATAACACACTATATAAGGAACTGGCATTTCTTTATGATTTTTCATTTGGCATTACCTTATATGTATGACATCTGGTATGGTTTTGTCTTTATGCATATGATTCATCTACACTATTCATGGTATGTATTTTTATTTATATTGGGTTAACTATGTAGATTTATCTACTAAGATTTGTAAATCTCATTTAGTGCTTACATCATAGGTCATGAAACCACTGCACCGAGAGATGGGAATGATGCTGCTATAGAAGAGCCATTTTCAAGAGATGTGTGAGAGAGAGAAAGTTTTGGTATGATTAAATATTTAAAAACATGCATATATATATATATATATATATATATATATATACTTGGGATTTTGGAGTTGGAGTTTATCTTACTGTTGGGTCCACCTTGGGTTTTCTTTATTGTCTTCACTCTGATAATAACTTGTTATTTAGAGGTATTGGTTTAAGTGGGGGCTTGACAAAGTTTAATAAATAACGACAGTCACAAATATTTGTTTAACGTAATAGCTCATATGACAAGTTTACAAATGTTGCTTAAGTTAGAAAATCTTTGTTTGAGAATGCAAGAATAGTAAAAAACAAAATTCAATATTTAGGTGATTCAATAAAACATTTGCGTACATCCACCCCTAACCAGAGCCTTCTATTAAAATCCAATCCCTTTTTTCCATAGCCAAGTGAGGTAAACCTAATGCAACCACTCCTATTTTTGTCACAATTAGATATAGGTTAACCTAATACAAATCTACTCTTTTTTGTTGTAATAAGACAGAGGTCAACCTTCACTCAAAAGAGCAACAACAACTTAAATAAGTTTTATAATACTTGTAACAAGTAATTTATACAAATTCCTATACCATATTTAAGAAAATAATATGATATTGTCTAAATTCTATAGAAAGATTTTATCAAGAAATATGAGTAGCTTTGATGTCATAATTAAGTGAATAATACAACTAAGACCTAGAATGCAATAGCAATAGCATCAAGATTAAGATGTTTCACAATTCAAAGTTCAACTAATGTCTATGTACTTGGATTCACTTGTAAAAGGATTTTTTTAATTGATTCATTAGGTTATTTCTCTCTAACATACTTCTATTTATATCACACAAGGAGACATCTTCGATTAAAGGATTTGCAACAGCTAAAAACCCATTTTTGAAAAGATCAAAATAGATGTTATGCTCTCATGCTTAAGAAAGTACAACTACGTTAAGGACATCATATCATAGTGATAAGGTCAATGTATTGCTCATCCATATTGTGCATTTGTTTAATCACCTTTAGCATGATCTTCTTTGATAAAGGCCAACCAATTCAATCTCATTGACAAATATACTAATAAAGTCATATTTCTCTAAACATCTAATTCTAATTGTAGTTTATACATCTTGAATATCAATTATTTTTAATTTAACATAGCCTAGCAGTTACTAACACTAACTTTATTTCTTCAAGAATTTTTCACCACGTTCATTTTCCAGAGATGGTAAGTGATATTCATATCATGATCTTTAATAAACTCAAACTACCATCATTATTTAAGATATAACTCTTTCTAAGAAAAGATGTATTTCAAACTCAGATGATCAATGAAAATCACATAGTTAACTCCATATGGATATTTCCTCCAAATCATCAAAGCAAAAACTATAGTTGTCAGTTCCAAGTCATGCACATGATAACTCTTTTCAAGGGGTTTGAATTGTCTAGTTTCATAAGTAATTACCTTTTTGTGTTGCATTAATACACAATTAAGCCCATGTAGTGATACATTGTTGTATACCTAATTGCCTTTTGTGCCTTCTAATAATGGTAAAATTGGAGCTATAGCTAATTTATTCTTAAATATTTGGAAATTGCTTTCACATTCTACATTACACTCAAACTTAGTTGCTTTTTGTATAGTTAATGGAGATGCAATCTAAGTGAATCCTTTTACAAACTTCTTGTAGTATTATGTCAAGTCCAAGAAACTTTTAACTTCTATTTCTAAATTAGACCTTGGCCAATCTATTATAGCTAAGATTTTTTGTGGATCAATAGAGATTCTCTTAACACTAGTCATGTACCTTAAAATCATGACTTTTGATAGCCAAAATTCATTTTTTGTGGATCAATAGAGATTCTCTCTCAACATTATAATGTCAAATACAGATATGTAATGTGTTCATCAAGAGATTTGGAGTAAATCAAACTATCATTTATAAATACTATTACAAATTTATCCAAATATTTTTTTGAAAACTCTATTCATTAAATCCATAAACACTGTTGATACATTTGTAAGTCAAAATACTAAAAATAAGAATTTATAATACTCATGTCACACCTCTCTTTACATAAATCAATATAACTAAATAAAATACATCTCTAATACAAGTCTATCGAGTTAATTAGAACTTGTATTTTAAAAATGAGGACAAATGCTACTAATAATAAGGGTGACATAAAAATCTATAATGGTCTTAAAGCATCTCAATAAAAAATAATATATAATAAAACAACTACCATACTGCATGAAAGTCTAAAAATAAGTATTGATAAAGAAATTTAAAATAAAATATAAATGCTCTTACAAATACATAATATTACTCACAAAATATTTTAATCTATCAACCCCTAAGCCTTCAACTATCTTTTAAAAACCCTCTATTTGATGAGTATCAATACTATTTCCTAAATATAAGTAAAAAATAAACATGATATGCTTAATAAGCAAATCTCTAATTATATATAGTAAAAAAATAAAAAAATAAAATAATTAAGTAATAAAATAAAATAATAAATAAATAAATGTATGATAATTTATAAGAATGGTACTATAACAATGTATATATTATCTTATACATATATACCTATCTCATTATAAACATATAGTACTTTTGTCTTAATTTTTTTACATTTTTACATTCATGTTTTTCTTTATTTTTCGTTTTTGTTATTTGTTTTTTGCATATATTCATTTTTCCTTTTATCCTAAAGTCTTTCATGACCCTTATTCAAGGGAATAAAGATCTCATATCATCATCAACATTTGCCTTAATGCTCTGAAATTTTATAGTCCCATCTCTGAGCACCATGATACAAGAGAGTGAAGTATCTAATTATCACTAAGTTTGATCTCTTAATATCAACATCTTATGATTATGGGAAATGAGATACTTAGAATATTAGAACCCTATCTTTGTGCACGTATAATTCCTATGAGTAAAGTATCTTATCATTACCAAGTCTCATTCCTAATGCCAACATTCTATGCTAATAAGGAACGAGGAGCTAAAAAAATTGAAACCTCGCCTCTAAGTACCTATGTCATCACCTCATAATCATCGTACCCTTATCTAACATCCAATGCTAACAAGAAAATGAGACCACTGATATGTTGAAGCCTATTTCTGAACACTACAATAACAAGAGTGATATATATCATATTTATTAGATAATTGTATAATAAGGTTATGTATTAGGTCATTATTTAATAAGTCATCTCCAACCACCGCAACAACTATTTTTTTTCTTTTTTCTTTTCATTTTATTTTATTTTATCATATGTTATAATTTATAATATTATATAATTCATATATTTATACATATATAACTCTTTATAAATATATATACATATCAAAAGTCATAAAGTGTTAAACTAATTCAAAACATTAATTAGAAATGTTATGCCATATAAGTGCTTACTTCATCATGCATTTTATAATAATAGCAAATGATTATTAATAATCTACTTACATCATAATTAATTAGTTTGTTTATCTGTAGATTTTATGAAACCATTTTCATCACATCTTCTTTTCATTTATCATTCTACTTATTTTTTGTAAAATTCATATCAATTTTTATCAATAATAATTCATTTTTATTAAGAAAGTATTTTTTAAAAGCTTCACTAATCGTGCCAAACAAACTATTCATTTTTTCATTTGTTGTTTTTACATCATAAAACATAATCAATCACATCATATTGTATGGTTAACACTTTGCAGATTTTAAAACATTATATTACTTTGATCACACCAATCCAATCTCCAAGTCATATCAGTATGATCCATGATAATTATTAGGTTGTATAAGGAATCAGACATACAACATAAAATATCTATGTTCATTAAATAAATGCACTAGTTTAATTTTCATTTTGCACCTATACAATCTATGTTTTATTAATATTTATGATTTCACATCGTAAGATATGATATCCAATATTATATTATATGACTCATCCTGATGATAGTAAAAAAAATGATTCATACAGTCAATCTCTGTTAGCAGTATGGGAAGTTACTATACAAGTTTAGTCCATTTCTCGTACTAATACAATAACATGATATTTCAAACAACTAATCATACTAATCTAATTCATCTTTCAAACTTATACAATCCACAACACATGAATAATACCATAACCTTGATCATAATAATCTAATAAACATATCATACAAGTATGATTCATGATCAAAATATTGTATATCAGTGTATTAGTCTAAAATATATACCATATAAGTATGATTCATACTCATATGCAAATACAATCGGACGAGCAACCAAATAAGATGATCTTTTGATTAAGCACTACAAAGCATATCATATTATCTGATTTTTATTTTGTATTAGTATTATCACCAACACCTACTCGTGCATCTTATTGGTACCACCATCATGTTGTACTAATATGATACTCTTATGTTATTAAATCAAATAACATAGTGATATAGTACACCACCATACTAGCAAAATAAACTAATTTTACTTGTACTATTTTTATAGCTCTCCAGCTCTAGTTACCAATGTCATACTAGTACGACTTAAATGGCAATCTTTTATGATCATTACAACAAAAAACTATAACAAACTCTAGCCTTTTCAACTTCTCATGGGAACTCATGCATAACCCTTGACATTCAAAATAATTAGTACACATTTAAGGAGAAAGCTTGGGTAGAATCATTATATTTCTATGTTAAATCTACAAAACAAATCTAAACATCCCTTTCTTTCCCTTATGCCTCATTCTTCCTATTTAGACCACTTTGTTTTTTTACACGGACCACATCATTTCCCTTTCCATCTACAACTCCAACTCTCATCTCTATCTCTTCTTGCTCTCCCTTTCCCTCGAAATTTCTTAAATGCAACAACTCAGTCTTAGGCAAGGGACAAGCTTAGCCTCTTATTAAATAAAAAGGTTAAAATAAATCTTTTTTTATTAATATTTTATTTATAAATTCATAAAAATTTTAATTCGCCTCTAAAAATTATAAACTATATATTAATGGATTCCTCATTACGAGACCTTCACAATAATATGCTCAAATATAAAATTTGACAACTTATATTTTGGCACTTATTTTGACACAAAATATTTTAAATTTTGGATTTGTAACACTTACCTCTGATATATAAAACATGATCTGAGAGAATATAAGAGATTAACTATGTCAGATATCATAACCTATACCTGGTCCTAAAAGCTATCTTAGGAACATCTTCTAACTTTATATTTAGTTGATATTGAGATCGCAAATTAATTTTTGAAAATATCACTACTCGTAGTTGATCAAATAGAAGTCGATTTGTGACAACAAATATTTATTTTTATGGTAATTTTATTGATTTCTCAATAATCAATGCATATGCAAAGACTATCATCTTTTCTTTCACAAACAGTTTGAATAAATGTACCCAATAAGGAAACACTCAATCCAATGAGCCTTTTATCTTATAATTCATGAATCTATATCTTTACTTCCTGTAGTTCTATTGATGTTATTCTATATAAAGCTTTAGAATTGGTTTAGCACCAAGAACTAATTAAATTTCAAATTTTATCCTTCACTCAGGAGTTAATGTTAACAAATCTTCTAGAAAAACATCCAAAAACTCGCCAACCATTAGCACCTCTAATGGTTAAGAAAATTTCTTATTCAAATCTAACATAAACACTAAGCAACATTCATGTCTTTTATTTAATAATTTTTGTGCCTTTATCACAAATATAATAAGAATTTTTCTTTCTTGTCAAAAGTAAATCAATTTACCCTCTTAAGATATTGGAAAATATATTCCTTGTTTTTTAACAATCTATCTTAACTTGGTACTCAAATAACCAATTCATATCTAAGATCATATCAAATTCAACGATAGGCAGTACATTCAATAAGACTATGAATTTTCATTCTTAAATCTCTATTTCATTCTCAATATAATTCTTTATTTTAAATAATTTTTAACTATCATTCTAACAAGTAATAATTCTTTTAATGGTTGTAATAAATCATTCACTTTACTCAACAAATATACAAAGATCAAAGAATGAGATGCTCCATGATAAAATAAAATAATAATTTTTAACTCTTGAAAATATAAAGTACCTGTAATGTAATTACTACTTCCCTTCATCTTGTACCTACCAAAAATCCAAAAGGTCCATCAACTCTACCATACTTAGTGCTACCTTTACCTCCACTGATGGAAGTATTGGTTTCTTTTACTTATAGTAGTTTAGGACAATCCCTAGCAAAATTCTCTAACTCAACACAAACAAAATATCTAATGCCTAAGAAAATTTCTGATCTACATTCACGGCAACGCCACATAACACAAGTTTTGCGCTTGTTGATGCAACTAGATGTATAAATAGGGCCACTGTTGCTAGCTCTTTATAAAGACTTTGATTTGTCAAATCCTTTACGATAAAAACTATTATCTCATGATGCATTGAAAGTATTTATTTTTCTAAAGAATTTTGGTTTAAACCTTTGAGTTCCAAACCTTTGCTCTTAGATTCTTTTCTTGATTTGTAGAATGTCATATTCTAGTTCAATATTATGATTGTATTCCACTAGTTTCATATAATCCATAAAGCCATTTGAATTTCATCCTGAAGACTACAACAAAATATGTAACATCTTTGTTCCTTTCGTGTAACTAATTATGGTACATATTTTGCCAATAGTTGAATTTTCACTCATAAGCTAGCACACCCAAATTGCCCTATCTTAGATTGTTTAACTCTTCCCACATTTTTACTCTATAGACAAAGGAATATATCATCTTTCAAAATCTTTCACAAACTCTTCCTAAACATTTTCTTTTACCAATCTACATAGAAATCATATCTAGTGTCAAGAGCTCCATTAATGACTAGCAACATCTTTCAGCATCAATTTGCCAAAGCCACCTTTTTATCATCAGGATAAGACAACCTATTAAATATTTACAATTGAAGGTGAATGCATACGATGGAACTAATCCATTATCTTTGATTAATGTTTTTGCAACTTGACTACTAGAACCCCCAATAGATTACAATAATATGATAAGAGTTTGATTAATTTCTTGTCATGTATCACCTTGTCTTCCCCTCTTTTACCTTTATCCATATTTCCAAATTCTTTCTTATCTATACTTTTCTCATGAATCTATAATACCTAAATATATTATCTAGATATACCCATAAATAATTATAAATAGTATGAATAATAATGAGAATGCATCTGATGTGATAAATTCCTCACATATTCTACCTAATTTTAAATTAAAGCTCTAATATCAACCTATCAGAGCTTCACTTAAACACTTTTTAATAATACAAAAAATTAGAGACTAAATGCTATTCAAATTATGGTGAGGACAAAAAACCCTAAGTGAAGATCCAATAGTGAACTAAATTTTCAAAACTATAAAATTAAAATGAAACATTTGTAGAATTAAAAGTTCATAACTAAAAATCATACAAACTATCTATAAAGCACTGTCACTCTCACATCACATGGGTTAGACCCTCCATAATGTTTGATCTCTCATCTTGTGATGTCATAAATGTATGATTATGATGTAATACTAACAAAACAATAATCTTAATAGATAAATCTAATAACTTATGATATAATATAGTATTATCATTTTGTAAATTCTTACTTGAAATGCATGACATGTTTTTTGTTTGTTATAATAATATTATAGGTATGTTATCACATATTTCTTTTATCATAGCAAAAAAATGACATAAATAGATCATAAAAAATAAAAATATTAACACTTTGATAATGATATAATAAGACATTAATTAAATATGTGACACATGGAATAAAAAGAAATATAATTATTTTACAACAACATTATCCTCAACGTAAGATTGACCTTTTACAAACCTCACATGTATATTCAATGATATTAGTACTCTATGCAAGATGGTTGAGTGAGATTGCTTTCTCACATTAGTTAGATGCTAACTAAGGTCATTATCTTTGTGATTAGACCTAAAAGATAATTATCAAAGAAAAATTAGACCTACAATTAAATAAAATATGAAAAAATTAAAATTATATTAAAAACTTTTTCATGATTTTATATAATATTCTTGTTTTTATCTCTTTTTGGTATGCTATGATTTATGTTACCATAATATGATTTTTATTTATTTATACTTTCTTTTTTATTACTATATTTTTTATTTTTCTATTAAGATTATTATCTTATTAGTATTACATCATAGGTTATGCATCTATAATGTTAAGAGATATGGGATTAGACACTATAGAGAAGGATCTTACCTATGAGATGTGAAAGTAGGTGATGTTTTGTGAGAGTTGGATTTTTAGTATTTGATGGTAATAATTTTTATTCTTTATATACTATAGATTAGATGGTTTATACAATTTTTTGTTGTAAACTTTTAATTCTATAAATGTTTTATTTGAGTTTTATAATTTCAAGAATTTAGTCTCATTATTAGGTCTTGGCTTAGAGGTTTGTGTATTATTAACATTGTGATTAGATACGGTCTTAACATCTAGCCTTAGAGCCACCTTCATTTAATCCATCATCAACTTAGTTCACATCACCTCTTATGTATGACATTGATGACAAAATAAGGAGACAAAGGCACATTTTAATAACATAATGTTTATATAAAACCTTGCAGATCTAGATATAATTTATGACACCTAGGAGTGAAGAATGAAAAAATGGTAATCAAGTGACGTCTTACAAAATAAATCATTGAATAAGGAGTGACTCCTAATAAGTATTTAAGTAAATAAAAATATGAATAAATAGTCTCATATTAGCTATAAAAGAAAGGATTTTAGGTCATATGTGTAAGACCATTGTGTTAAGATTATCTTTTATGTGTATAGTCATATATGTAAAGCCATGAAAGGAATGGTGTTAATATATTTTTGTAGTATTAGATTACTAAAATAAATCATATCTTGACATAATAAAGTTATGTTATAACATTGTAATATTAGAATGATATTTTCTATAGTATGATATGATTTGAGAATGAATCAAGTAAAAGTTAATTGGTCTGTTATTTCTAAGACTAATGAGGGTGTGAAATGATTGCCAGATAATGTTATAGGGGTGAAAGAATTTTAATTTTCAAGATAAAAAATATGTTATAATTTGAGTTTGTGCAACAACCTCTACTAGCATTAAGATGATGCAACTTATATAACTATTGCCTTCTTAGATTTATCATCTCACCTTTATAAGATCCTTTCACAAGACTTTAGCATAAAGCAAACATAAAAAAGTTTATCAAATTGGCCAATGGCATTAATGAGATAAATAATGTTGAAAGTTAGCTAGTTGAAAATTGCCAGTTTGTTTTATTCATAGTTCTAAAAGACAAGATGAAGATATTTTATTTTTCTGAAACATATTTATAACCAACGCTCATATAAATGATATACTCAACAAACCCTAAAACTTTAGTAAAATGCCATATATTATCTTAAACAAACCATGTTTTATTTAAATGCAAAGAATTTTTAACGCTTATTATAAACATTGGTTACTTATATCATAAATACAAAAGAAGGTCAATGTGAAGCACATTACTCAAGCAAGCATAATCTAAGTTAACTAAGCATCTTTTAGCTCATATGCATAAACTTGTATAGAAAATCTAGAATTCTATATGTAAAGTCTTCTTATATACCTATGATAAAATTGACAATTTGGAGCTCAAAAGTTGTATAGATGACTTATATTTATAATTATGATACAATTGGCCAATGCACATGCATTGATGCTAATAAATAGCATCACCTTCTAGTCTTATTAAGCTTAGAAATAGCGACTAGAATGATAACAAAATTTGCTTGATTTTATTGGCACAACTTCAGTGTAATTTTTGTTTTGACTAGACATTAACTCTTATCTAAATAAGCTGCCATTCCCCACAAAATCTCCAAACTTATTAAACCTATTTCATTTAACTATTAAGAACTCCCATGCTGTGAAACCTTCAAGATCACTTAAGTTTAGTGAATCATTTCAAGCCCACATCCCACACCACTTTTATCATTAAAATACTGGGTATCAAATTTAGTATCATAACTTCTTTATCATACATTGAATGTTTAGATAATGAACAACACGTCTCATATTTTTATTTTTGCATGGCACTACAAGTGAGATCAAAATGTAGCATAAAAAAGTATTGTACCTTCGTTTTTCTAATGCAATCGACTGTAGTATGACAGAAAGGGATTTGTTCTTAAGAGACAATGCTAACAAGCTTGAGTTATTGATTTAACTAAAATTACAAAAAGAAACCTCAAATGAAATGTTACAAATTAACTGAGTCAAGCAGTAGGCCAACTAAATGAGAAAATCTTTGCTTGTATAACAATAATATAACTTCAGAAATAAAAAACTGTGGCCATAACCACCTTAGAATGCAGTATTACCTGTTTACTGCAATACAAAAAAAAAAAACCATGCTCAGTAAACTATAGTTCAAAGTTCCAACCATGCTTTATCTCCAATAAACCATCACCATTCGCAGCAACTTGGTTTCACCAAAGAATATATATATGATCCGAAGCAAATTTGGAACGAGAAGCAAGCTTCTTTTAGGGCTTCAGAGCAAGAGAAACCCCAACACGAGATGGAGAAATCACCGCCCTCGGATCGTACTCGGCTGAAACGGTCACAAGGGATTTGGGTCTCCATTCGTGCTGACATAGAACAGCAACCTTGCTGTTGTTGCTGATCCTCGCCTTGACTAGGGTTAGAGGATCGAGGGCATGGGAAGTCCCAATGGTGAAGATGTTTTCACAAGTTTTCCGTAGATGCGACATCTCGGCGGCCACGGCGGATTTGTTCAAGGGATCTAGAAAATGGATGTAAGAAGCCTTCAAAGTTTCTCCCTTATCAGCCCTGCATACCAGAAGCAAAACACTTAGAATATACATAGCTTTACTCTCCTACGAAGCAATATACATATTATAAACAACAGATAGTTTTCAAGATTAGGGCACAAAGACATCAAAATAGTAATTCATATGAGGAGAACACTAAAATGTTTACATGGAGAAGATCCATGATGGGCAAATATGTTCAACTACAAGCACTTACAGAATCAATGCAGCAGAAAAATCATGTTGGTTATAGCCAATTCCTGCATTATATTTGGTAAATGTTGCATTAGTACTATCAAAACCAATCTCAGCGCCTATACAAAATTCCCTCGTCCCTGTCGCTGCTGCAAGCTCCAGAATCGGAGCTGTGTTCATGCCAATGCTGGAATTGATCGCAACATGATCTTGAAGGTACTGAACATCAAGCTGCAATACAAATTGCGACAAATCACGGGTCAAGTAAATAAATAAAATGATTTGTTGGTATAGTTAATTACTAAATGAATGACACATCAATGATTGAGAAATTGTTTTTTAAAGCTTATTTTTTTATAACTCAAATCTGGTTATACATGATAAAGAATCTTGCTTAGAGAGAAGACTCAATTGAGAAGGTCTGAGAGAGACATTAAGATGATCCAATAAGAAGAGTGAGAAAATAGTGAAGTTGCTGATGATCATTAGGGAAGAGGTCAAAGTTCTTGACAAGAAACAGTAAAGAAAAAGCTTTCTCTATTGCATTTTGATAAGGAAACATATTTAAAACAGCTTTTTGTTCACCATTTTTACCTTTCCCAAACATATTCCATTTTTAAATTAAAAATAATATGGATGCAACTGGTCTGGTTTGGTTGGTTCTAACTAAAACCCATATCTGAACCAATTATACTCATTTCCACAAATCTGAAGCCAAAACCTATCAAGAATCATAAAAACCAAACTGCTCATCTTGTTCAGAATGATTCTGGCTAGGTTCTCGGTTCAAAAATAAGCAGTTCCATTTTTTTTCCTTCGCATTGAGCCACAGCTTTATGACAATGTGACCAGTAGTAATAGCAGCAAAATTAAAAACTTCTTTGTATTATGTGCCTTGTACCAGAGATATAAGAAAGTAATTTTTTTTAATTTAATGTGTGATTAATTATAATACTTTCTAATCCACAAAATCTTGAACAACTATATTAAATAAAACATCCTACAATCTTAAACATGAAGAACAACACATAATATATCAAGCATGTATAGATAGTCACACAAAGATAATTATGCAGCAAGTGTTTGCTATCTTAACTAATAAAGACCTTTGGTGTTATACCAAAATCTTGGAATTGATTCACTCTCATATACCATTCATGCCACGCACTCAACTTCAATAAATAGATTATACCTGAAGTTTCAAAGTTATTTTTAAGTTTGGATTATTGGGTTAGCCAAGATTTGGAATCGAGAATTGACCCAAACATCTCAATACTGAACAAAACCAAAACTCGAACCACCTCAACCAGAACTGGAGCCAAAATGCATTTTTCAGGTTAGTTTCAACTCACTTCTAGTTATTATAATCAAAGATAGCATCCCATATCTTTTGAACAAAATGAATTAGGGAAAAGAAGATAGCAGACAACAACCCGTAGATCAAACAAGTCATGTTTGCTTGAAAGCAAAATTACTCATGATCAGCACATATGGGAATGAAAAGAAAGATTATAAGCATGCTTACTTTGCCACACTTCTGGTCTGGAATTTTGAAGTTGAATGTGGCCTTTGCACCGGAAACAATCTCGTTGACTGTAATTGTAGCTGAAACCTGACATTAGTTATTTTGTGAATTAAGTGTATGTGAAAACAACTTGCAAATTGTAAAATGCATGACAGAATAAGCTCAGTAAATAATCATTGAGAAAAATGAGTATTTCTTCTACAATCAAGGAAATCTTTATATACTAGAAAAATCACTTACAGTTGAATTGGTATCAACTTTTACATCAACTGTAGCTTTACCAGATTTGTATTGCGTACTTATGTCACCAAAAGATGCTTCGCCCAATTTTACACCAGTAGCAGTTATACCCTAATATAATTGAAGATGTTTAGCACATTCAAGGCTGCAATACTCAAACAAACCCGAAGTTTATAAAAAAAAATGTGCAGAAAAAATTGAAATTAAGATTTTTATAAAAGAAAAGAGAAAGAACGTGGGGGGGGGGGGGGTGGGGGAAGAAAGGGAGAAGGGCGGAGGGGACAGGCGCTTTGTATTATATTTAGCCTCAAATTACTGCTTCATCTTCAGCATAATTTGTACCAACACAAGAATTATTAGTTATTTATCCCTTAAAAGGCATGGGGTCTACAGCCAATCTTGTTCCAATGACATTCTGTGCATTAGAGTTAGAATTATTAAACTTATCTTCCAAGCCTAATCCAAAAGGAGGGGCACTCTGTACAAACATCTTAAGAACTGTGGCTAAACTTTTACATTATGAGTTAGCAGTCAAAGAGCTCAATTAAGAGCTCAACAACAAGGTCATGTTTGATAACAACAAATCTTAGAATGTCTTATCCAATGATCTGTCCAAATGTTTTAAATTATTAAAAAAGTAATAACAATCATTCAATGAACACATAGCTTGCTGTTTCTAAACCTTTGGATAAGGACATGGAGTTCACTAGACTGGCATAATTCCTTATGTCATACTTAGAACTCAAATAATGATGGTCAAAATGTGTTCGATCAGGAGAAATAATTATCTAATGACTAATATAAATAACTCATAAATAAGCTAAATAAAAAGTTCTTTTATGCAAAACTCAGAAGTTCTAAAATTTTTTTTGCAATGGATAGCAATTTGCAAATTGCCCATAAAGTAAATTCTATACAGTCCCTAAATGATACATGCAAGTGTATGTGTTCTTATGGAAAATTAGGATTTCTTGCCATCAATTGTGTCAACAATTTTGACGAATTTTTTTAAAACAATTTCTGCCTTGACGTGCACTTTGAACAGTCTAAACTGTAAATGGAAGTCTACTAGTTTTGTCCAATGGACTATTCGATTTGATGCATTTGACCTAATAAAAAAATCTGATTAGAGGATTAGAACATGACAACAATACCAAAATTCTTACTAATTCGTGCACATCAAAAAAAATAATCATGCCATCAAACAGTCAAATCCATAATGATGACTTGAAACTGTTGAAAACCAAAGTAACGGCTAGAACTTGGTGTTCAAATTTAACAAAAGCTTTTAAAAGAATAATGGGAAGATATTTCCTAATAGCCTTAGCCTATATAAATAATTCTAAATCATTTAAAAAATAGTAAGTTGATAAAAGAACAGTAATCTAAGAGAGAAATCAAAAGATTTATGAACTTCAACTTCAGCATTATCCACAAAATCCTGAGCTTATTGGCATTGTGCAGGTCTTCAAATTGCTATGCCTTCTAAGCTTTCTTTCAATACATTTGTATTATAAGGAGTTTTCAATATTTGTAATTTTCATCTTCGTGTGCTCCCATTGCCTCCTTTGGGTTAAGCCAAGTGTATTAGTTCATTTGGGTCAACATTATGCCTCTTTTGGATTATCACATAATCTCTTATGGGTGGTATGATTTTGCCTCCTTTGAGCAAAGCAATGTAATGATTTGTTCCATTAGCTTTTGCAAAGAAGCAAAATTTTGTCCATCAGCATTTTAATGATTTTGGGGTTGAACTACCTAAAGGAGCAAATTATGATACTTATCTTAGGTTTTTGTCATTCTTTCATTTTGAGTTGATAACTTTTCAATGATAACATTTCCATCTATATCCCAAGAGCAACAAGATTATCTTTCAAAAACAAATAACTGTTGAATATTTGAACTTTGTGTGATTAATTTGATGATAACAAAACTATTTTATTTGTGATCTAATATTTTCCTCTTGAGTACTTTTAATCACGTCTCTTAAGCTTACTTGTCAAAAGCAATTGAAGCATCAGTCTATCATTGAATGAGTTCTTTGGCGAAAAGAGAAACATCTATCTTAGACATGAAGATTGAGCAAAATGGACATTACAATAAAATGAAGAAATGATCGACCGAATGCACATTGTAGATTCATCTACAACAATGATCATAAACACTAGGAACTAAGAAGGTCAGATCATGAGTGCATATAAAATTCACAATCAAAATTTTCTAAAATACTTTTCATATCAAAACTTTGATCATACATAAAGTTTATAGTTCATTACACATACACTTTACAAAATATATTTTTATAACTTGCTTTGAAAATTGAAAAGATCACATATTCCAAATTTGTTGAAAGTAATGTCATTAAAATATTCAAATTGTATTCATAAACCTACCCAATTACATCTAAGTTGCCTTAGATTTTAAGAAATAATAGGTATTTGAATCTTTAGAATATATATGTTAAAGACCCCAAAATAAACTTAACACACAATATGTAAACCTTCATGTACAAATACATGAACCCCACGTGTTGTACGTGAAAGCCCACTTATAATACATTGGTGTAGCATTGCTTACATTTTTTTCAATCCAGACATTTAAATACAATAGTACCAACTAGTTCGACCAGATTTTGATTATTTCCAATTAGCTGTCAGAGAGCCTTGGGAGATGCTTGAAGTTGTTTCACAAGAAACCAAAATACTTATAAATACCCTCTAAAACATTTAGAAAATAGTATTAACATTTTGAAAATCATTTGAGAGCATTTACACTACATATCATTACCAAACTTGGAAATCAATTCCAAAAACTAGATTGATATAACGAAGCTGATTCTATCGAACATATCTCAATCTTTGAACAAGGTTATTCATTGAGGCAAGTGATAATATCCTTCCCAAGTAAATTCATATCGATTTAACATGCCACTAGAATTATTTGATTGGTTATAAGAATTTGTATTTTAAGTTTTATTCTTATTTCCTTATACCCTATTGGGAACTTATAGTTAATCCTTTAAATAATTGTTGTTGGGTCTTTTAATAAAAAATTATAAGGTCTTTTGACCAAGTGTTATAGGCTCATTTCGATCGATGAATTATACAGAGCCCTTTAGCCTAATGGTTGTGAGGTCTTTTGGACCAATGGAGGGTTTAACCTACCCGTTTTTGCAAAAGTATTGAAATTGTAAGCTTGTGCTTTCATGGCCAAGAGTGGATGTCAATCAAGTTTTTAGGATTGAACCACAAATATCTTGGTGTCTTTACTTTATTGCACTCCACACACAACTTGCTTTCAAATTTAACAAAAGGCTTTGAAAGAACAATTTGAGAGAATTGACTATCAAAGATTTATCGAAGACTTCAATTGAATTGTATTCTTTCTCTTGAGTTTATTAATTTTGTAAAAAAAAATTACAATTCATCCCCTTCTTGTATGAACATCCTAATGCTCAATTCTAATGATAAAAAAATTTCTTGCAAAGGTTACACATAAGCCATTAAGGTTTATGGTCTTTAATAAGAGCACAATATTATAAACTCATCTTTTCAAAATAGTTCCTTATACAACAAAAGTTGAATATTGTACAAGTGTTCTAACCAACAAAATGAATATTGATAAAGCAAAAAGCATTATACACATTGAAACTTTGCCAACAAACGAGATGTTATAAACATTACTAAAAAATCACCCACACAATCTACTCTAATCAAATGTTGCAAATATAAGTCAATGGAAAACAATTATCCACCAAGATACAAGATACATAGAGTTACTTTTGACTATTACCAATCCAACCAAACTTGACGTTGCCAATGAAAACTTATGGTCAAAGTTATAATCCTTTGTCAGAAGATCTGCATTGAAAAATAGATGGTGATTCAAGATTTGATGCAGTAAAATCAATCAAATTAAGATAAATCAGTGTTAACTTATTAATAGAATGACACAAAACATGACAAAATAGAAAGGGATAGAAAAATCATGCATGAATAATGGGTAAATACAAGCTAGGAGTTGAAGCAATCAAGAAGGGTGACCATATTCCTCGGGAAAATAATAAAACCATCACAATGCTCAACAAAACCAAAGAACAAAAATAAAAGAGCGAGGACAATTAAGATAACTTCATTGTAATTATTTTATAGATTATAGAATAATGAAAGGAAAATCAATTTTTCTTTAAACAATTTTAAATTTTATGATGAAGACAAAAAATACAACTTTGATTTACTTTTTATTCCTTGGTAAGTTTTCTATGCAAGGATTGTTAAAATTATGCATCCTCGTCTTCCTCAATTACAAAAGATATCACTTTTCTTCATGAGTTTACATTATTCTAGCATACAAAACGTTCTATTCACATACCAGAATAGATGTATACCACCAATTTATTTCATGATGAAAACCCAATTTTATGCAATATTTCATAGCAGCATCTAGTTCTAATATCAGACAAGTTTCTTATATAGCTTGAGAATTCAGAATCAAATGTCACAAATGCCTATTTTCAAGTTATGAAAGAATTCCCCAATAGGATTACATATACATGAAATTTAAACATCCAATGTGAAAAATAGTAGGCACCTCACTTCCAACTTAAAGTCAATTTTAAGAAATGGTACTTTTGAACTCAAGTACATTACTTATAACAATTGACTTTAAGAGCCACAAGCATGTCATAATGCTCAAAATAGACTATTTTTCAGTAATATTCTATATAAGTGAACAATTACAGATGAAAGTAATCGGCACTGTTATCTTCTGATATGAAGAACAAAATACAGTGCATATATAAAGATAACAATCATAGATATGCAGAGATCAAGAAACTACGATGATATAGACTGATAACCAAAAGATAAGAGAAAATATGAAATATGTACATAAATGGAGAGTGTATGAGAAATTACAATATTTCTCTATTAAAAGACCAAAGCCATTGTGATAAAAAAGGATCCAACATAAAGTTTTGCCACAACAAGCATTCAATAAGAGATTACTCAATTGGTAAAAACTGCGAGTTGTAATGTTCCTTAAGTGCTCAAAACCAGTTAACTAGTCTTAAATCAAATGAAAAATGATAGGACATTTAGGACATTCCACTTTAACATTTCTAACACTAATAGAAAAAAGTTATCATTACAAGCTCATTCTATCTCTTACAAACACAACTAAATTTTAGCAAACATTTGGCATTCCTTTATGCATGTGCTTGCATGCGCACACACAAATAAGCACTCATGTGCAAGTGTGTGAAAAATTTGTTGAAGGCAGTGCTCATTATGATTGAGCATTTTTAGTTTGATAATGCTTCACAATCAACAAAAATATGGTCCCCGGATCACTGTTACATATCCTTATCTTTTAGAAGCAATTCACTCTTGATAGCACACCACAAAAGGCATTCTATCAAGGTGAATACTCTAGAGCCTTTTTAAATGAAAATAAACATCTTTTTTATGTACAGAAACATATCTTGTTCATTAACATCCTGAAAAAAATATCCCTGCATGGTTAGAGCAGTCAAATAAAGTCCCATAATTACCTCGCAACTTCTTTGTAGTTTCAAGATGGCAAAAGGCATGACCGTTATTCCTTTAGCTACATGTTCACCATTTCATTTATTCTAGCTATTAGGCATTTCAGGATTAGTACAGGCATTCTTGAATCCTTTCAAAAAATTTAGCTTAAAGAAGCATCAAGCAAGGTTCCAGGTTTTGAATAAACTGGCAAAAGTTGGATTGGTTCCAACAAAAACAAGTTCAAAACTACTATCAAAATCGGGCTTTTGTTAGTTTAAGGCAATTTTTTGTCTCAAATGAAACTATTTTGCATTTTTCTTTTATTTTATTAAAAAATGATTTTAAAATAATAAAGAAAATAATTGAAACCAAGCAGAGATTATTTTAATTATCAAAACCACTAAAATTAAATCTTTAGCCAGAAAACCAAAAGGAAATTTCAAAAGTGGGATAAAGTTTCAAACTGTTTCAACTCATTATTCTAGCATTAAGTAAAGAACAGATTCTATGTCCATAATTCTTGATTAAACTGTGCTAACATCAACAAGTATGTAGTCAATTGATAAGTCAAAAAATCCACAAATACCTCAATCACTTCATTGGCCAGATCCATTCATAAAAAAGGCAATGAAAATAGTCAATCAAATTAAATTCATATATATGAACATAAATTGATTACAATTTAAAAAATTTAACAACAATGATAAGACTTGCCTTTTGCTTTCTTCCCAATTTCAATAAATGGAGCTGGACCAACACCCATCTCTAAACCAACCAAGTAAAAGCCTCCTAAATCAAAATAAAAAAAATATGTATAGTTGAGGAATAGTTCTACAGTATGAATTAAGTATAAACCAATATAAGTAGTTTTAAAAAGACAAAAAGTTGTCAACATAAAACCATTATCTAAAATGAATAGAGCCCACAATATTTGTATTACTTACAAAAAGACCTGTGTGAATGGAAAAGTGATTTGAGAATAGGGGGAAAGAAAAGGAGAGCATTAAACCCACAAGGGCAATTGAAAAAGTAGAAACAGGGAGGGAGATTCATAGCCAAATGACAAGGGTCAAAGTATAGAACATGGGAACAGTACTTCCCTTCAGATTTCTAATAATGTTCCAGCAAGACAGTAACGTGGGTGCTACCTTTTCTCACTCCCTCTCTTCCTTAACCTTGGTAAATCAGAAATTCTTCCAATCACAGCCCAGATTTTTTGATCTCAGATGTCCCTTGTGTGGGTGGGGGGGAGGGGGGCATTTTTATTTATATATATCCAGAATGAACGAGACATTAGCTCATGACATAGGCATCAAACTCCAAAAGCTCAACCACTCATTATGACTGCCTAACCATAAAGCAGACTAGGTAGCTAATATGAGAGGCTCAGGAGCCTATGAAGCTGAGCAAGGTCATGTAGGGGAATGGCTTTAAAATTATCTTTGTTAATAGGCAACGTGTTAGGAAATGGATCAAGATTCGCACCCAATCTGGAGGAATTGTTGCACCATGATCTTGAAGACCCCCCATGTTCACAATCAAATTTGCTATTTTGACAGATTTGTTGTGTTGGTTTCAACAGGAAACAGCTGCAATTGAGCATAGTTCTTCTATTTGAGAGGCTCTACGGGCAAAGTCATCCTCGTCCTTGCGATCTCACATGGCTACTGGGATCTTTCTCTATTTTTATACCAAATTTTCATGGATGCTACCAAGAATTATTGAAGGCAAAAATGACTTAGGTGCAGAGACATACTAACGGAGAAAAACGGAGCACAAAAAATTACAAAAAAAGGAGTTAAAGAGAGCATCATCAGCAAATGAGAAGATACAGAATACACAAAATGGAAACAATGCCTCATTGGTGTCTCCAACAATGCTTTGATGCAATGGCACCTTCCCCTCTCTTTCATAACTTAGAGAGTCAACAAATCTTGCAATCATAAGCCTAGATTGCCCAGTCTCAAGTGTCTCTAAATGGTCCTTTGTGTTTGAGTTAGTGGGTTTAAATTTGGGTTTGAATTTTTTACCATCAAACATGAATTTAATTCAAAAGGGCAGACCCAACTACTCAAGGTTTGTAGTATCTTGTTTGAGTAAAAAAATTCATTGAAACTTGCTTGAAAGGACTCCACTCATCAAATATCAGTAATCTCATGTCCTTGAAAGAAAGCCATTCACATCACTTGACAGATGGGCAGTGTTACTTATTAGGAGTTGTTTGGAATACAGTTATTGGATTAGTTTAACCACATTAATAAATTAATCCAATAAAGTTAGAAAGATTCAAACCTTAAATCCATTTAAGAGTGACATGGCTATGTCCTGACTAACCTAGTTTTTGTTTGGTGGAAAAGTAAACTTTAAAACTAGGTTTATAATTCCAATGAAAATTGGAATTGTCACTATTGTCACTTAGGTATATCCTAACTCCAATTCCAAATTGATTGAAATCGATTAAAATTGGTCAAATCAGCTCCACTAACAAGAAAGAAACCAACAAACAAGAAGCAAAGTCAGCACTGTGAGGCCAGCTAATGGAGATCTAAGAAAGCAAGGTTGAACCACAAAGCTCTATAAGAGCTGGACAAATGATTGAGAGCCATTCAGCAACTGAGCGGCCTAATGAGAGAAATGAAGACATAGTGTTGGTTGTCACTAGTAGGGAAGGTAATGGATGGCAAGGAAAAGAGGTTGGTTGGGCTAAAAAAATAACTAGAATAGTAGGGTTAAACTTGGGACCAAGTTTAAATAACTCAAGATTTTCTAACCCTAAAAATAGCACCAAAACCGATTGATTAAGACAAAAACTAACATGAAGTTCACAATAATGCACCAAAAATAGAAAAAATATTATAGCAAAAATAAAGTAAAAAAACACCAAGAGAGAGAACAGAGAGATTTACAAGGAAAATGTAATGGTGGAAAAATCCATGGGGTGATGATGATGATAAGCTCCCCTACAGTTAAAAAATTGTACAACAGTGCCTACTCTTCTTACACCAAATTCCATATGGAAGTAGACACTTTCAAAGAAAGAAAAGAAAAGTGAGAGGAAGAATAAAGAAGGAGAAGGTAGAGTTATTTCTCTCTAATTTCATATAGAGGAAATATAGTAGCATTGAACAATGCCCCTTTTTGACAACTCCTGCAAGAAAATTAGTAAAGATGTGGCTTGTCCACATTAGGCAATGGGATTAGGATAAGTTGATTGAAGTTTTCATATAATAGCTACTAGATGATGTAAACAAATTAAGAGGCACGTTGCGGATGTCGTATTTTAATGTCATTAAGGATGAGTATAATATTTGTCATTAGATAAAGAAAAAAAACCATATGAAAACTTCAAATTAAGTATGTCAATTTGGATTTATCATGCTGAGCGACTACTTGGATTAAATGGATTAACTTAAATATGTTTGAATTAATTATGACTCATAACTACAGTTGTCATACTTTATCAATCCAATTCAACATTGGATTAACCAACTTTATATTCATTGACAACTTATGAAAAGCATTTTTCCATAACAATCTCAAAAATATAAAAATTTATCAAACAACTTTTATAATTATTCATATTTTTACTGACATAAAAATATCTTTCTCAAAATTTTTATTTTAAAACATCTTTCTCTAAAGCTCATTTTCAACGACAACCTCTGCCATAAAATAGAACATAAACTGTGGTATATTAGCAGGGGTAGATAACCTAACTAATCCAAAAAAAACCGTGGACATTTGGCTAGGTTAGCTGAGTTAAATTATTTATCCCCACTAACCCATTCATACCAAACTATAAATTTCAAGTAAAACATTAGTTGAGACAGAAAGAGGATTCAACTGAAGAAGTGATCAACAAGCTCATGAATATCTTTCTCATTGGTGATTTATTTCGAGAAGCAGATGACCTCAAATTAAAAAACCAACCCCATCACTATCAGGAATAATCGAAGATCAATGAAGCAAAATATAGAGATTAATGTTCCATCATCTCCTAAGCTCGACAACCCAACCAAATGCAGCAGCAAATGACGTACAAGAGACAGAAAAAGATCGACCTTCCTGACTATCCAAATGTTGGAGAAGCTACAAATAAATACTTACCAGGCCGCAGGAACCAGAGAAACCACGGCGGCCAGAAATTGAGTCCGTCTGATTGAGCTAAAACCCTAGCTTGCGTCTGCGCTAGGGATTTTGGGAGGCGGACAACACATTTGAAGTCTCAAATTTCCTCCGTACCAAGAACGAATTTTTCTAATGGTATCGCTTGGGGCCCACAAGGCTTTTGATTGCAAACCATTTTAAACAAGTCGGCCCATGTCTTTCAAACAAATGGTTTTAAGGGCAATCTTTGTTTTTTTCTAACTATTATATTTAGTTTTGAATTGTCTTGCAAAAGAGCTATAGAGTAATTTGGCTAAAAAAATATTTTTTTCTCATACAATTAAATAAATAATAAAAATAACATAAATTTTTAATAAATCTTAATATTTTTTAATATATTTATTTTATTTAATATTATGCATTAGTTGTGTTATACAAATCTTAATATAAATTGATTTGAGTTCAATCTACAAATAAGTTAGATCATGAATTGTTCACTATTTGATATTATAAAATTATTTTTAAATTTTTTTAATCATTTTTTTAGTTTTTATCAATGTAGATTGTTCATATATGTTGTGAAAACACATAAGATAAATTCAATTATATTATATTCATCACATGTTAATCTTATTATTAAATCATATATATGATAATAATATCAATATCAAAATAATAGAGAAGGAAAAATCTTTATCTCGATGACAACTCTTACACACTAAATTGCCTTCTTCTGTTTAAAGAAAGAAGCTCTCATTGAGAGCATTTTATATTGGAAGTTTGTTGCTTAATGAGAAGCTCTTCTCTACCATCACCACAAGGTTCTCATCAAGCATTCTCAATGACATTTTTCCTTTCTTCAATAGCACTTGGGGTATCATTTTGGGAATTCCTGGCACTCCTAAGTAGCATAGTGTAGACCACACTCTAGTCAAATACCTCTCTCCCTACAGTCGGGTTTGACATTATGTGATGGGCATTACTTCTTCATAGTGTTCCTTTAGTAACTATTTGTTGTCTAAATTTTCTTTTGCTCAACTCTTATTAAGCTATCAATCTTATCTCCTTAAAAATTTATTAACAATAAAACTTTTAATAATAAGAATGGACTTTTACTTATCAAGAAAACTAGTCTCTAATAATAGCTATTTTTCAAATATTTTCTTTTTGAGGACTATAAAGCATCGAAGACTAAAGATTCCCCTATATTAAATCTTCCTTCAAAAAAGAAGCCATGCCTAGTTAGATAATAGCAAAAGAACATTTGAAGTTTTGTTTACAAATGCTCTTATCCAACGAGGAAAAATGAGTTCTCTTTCTATTGGAATTCCTTACATAGCAATTAAAATACTAAACACACTTGAAGACAAATTTCTTTGTCATACAATGTTATTAGCCTTTTATGGTTTCTTCTTGCCCATTTTTCCCTCCTAGATGTTCATTGTTGGTGATAATATCTTAAACATAATCATCAAAAAAATAGTAAAAATGTTTGACCACTTAACAGATTGTTTATCTTAATATTAATTTTTTTTCATAGTCTAATATGCATTTTATGTTTGACACTCTTTATTTTTTCACTTCTCCATACGGAGATAAGTTTATATTTTTTTCATTATCATGTGATTTCCCTTTGCTTATCTCTTATTCTGTAATATTGAATCAATAATTATAAGTGGAAATTATCACTGCATTTGCACATTATTCATTTTTAGTGTTAACAAATTTTTTTGCACAATTATTAAGATAAGCTGCAAGTGTTTATATTAACTTCCTTGAGCAACTTTGCATATCTTTTATATTACTTTAACATCACATTAGTTTGTCTCTTGCTTAATTGTTTATTTTTTTAAAACTTTGTATTGAGCATTTTCTTGACTTTGTCCAATTATTGGGATCTTTTATTTAAGCTTTTATTAAGTTGTTATTTGTAAGCTTTGTTGAATTAGTATTATATATTTTTATTAAACTAGTATTGTAGGCTTTTATTAAATCTTTATTTATAAGTTTTTATCAAACTGATATTGTATGCTTTTATCAAGCCAATGTTATATGCTTTTGTTAAGTTGTTGTATACCTAACCTTTTGACTAAGATAGAAGTAGATCCAATATTGGATCAAACTACTTAAAATCTCTTGTACCTTTTCTTTACTTGTTTTACAAAATAATAAGTTTGGAAAAGATTAACAATATTTGCTTAAAATAAGTATTATAGAAGATATTAATATTTGATAAGGTTAAATCTCTCATTATTATATATTATCAAATAATTTTGAATTGGTTTGAATTTTGTTTGAGTTTAAAGTTGTATAATTCACTCTTTTCTTTTGAATATCAAGCTTTTATATTTTCAATATATTGTACAACTAAGTTCACACTTTATATCTTTATCTTAAATGATAATTACATTTACATAATAAAGACCATCATACATAAATGATGCCTTCATACTTTTAACTTCTATTGGTAATGTAAGCCAAAGATTTGACTATACAAGTATGATATTAGTCATCATATTATATGATCATAAGAGAGTGAATAATAAAACTTACTTTGTACTTCAATTAACCAACTTAAACATATTTTTGAACCTAGAGTGTTTTTATATTTAATTATGTACATATTTTAATGCTAACCATGGCTAATTAAATTCAAGAATGAATGATCTAAAAATAATGCATAGCTACGTAAGGTTAAATATAGACCAAAGTACCACTTAAGCATATAGGAACAATTTAATAATAACTATGATAAATATAGTAAAAGAAGGTCTCTTAATGATTTAACCATGACATAATAAGTAAACTCAATTGGCTCCAAGGTCTGTAAGTTGAGTCAAGTTCTTGAGCAAAGACCACTAATCTTTAATCCACTTTATAGTATATGTGTGCGTTGGTTCATCACTAACATTCTCTTCTTTCTTTAGCTATTATTATAAATTCACAACAACTCAACCAATTATTACTTAACGTGCACTAGATTTTATGATCATCAAATGTAAGGGCTTAATAATCTTTTCTTTGATGATTACAAAACTAATGTTAAAATAATAATAATAAATAACAATGATGAAAAGTATGCAAGAATATTAAACTATCTATCAATAAAGCAAGCAACACATGAATATAAATTCAATATAACAAAACATAAACAATCTAATAATTAGTATAATACAACATTATAGCAATTCAGTATTATAGTAAGAACATTTAACAACCAGCTTAGCTCTTATGAATTATTGAGTCTTAGTGGCCAACATAATAGCAAACAATTTTCTATGATATTTTAGAATATTAACTATTCTCCCTCTTTTTGTGATCAATCAAGGGGTATGAATATATTTTTCATAACATCAAAACATTAGAAATACTCATAGATAAACATAATTGAATTAAACAAATAGAGAAATTTAGTTATAATAGTTATAAAAAAATATTTAAGCATTTGTTTCATGTCAATCAAAGTTTGTTTAAAATTGATATAAAATTTTTAAGTTATTATATAATTAACTAATATATTATAATTAAATATTTAAATAAAAATATGTATAAACCTACATAAATAATTAAATATAAAACTATACCTAAATGACTTAAAATGTGCAAAAATCTTTAAACCATTTCCCTTTACGTGACTCATGACCATGAGCCAAAATCTCCTTTAATTTTGGACAAAGAGCTTAAGAAAATTTGGAAAATCATCAATTCAAGGAAGGAGAAGCATTCATTTTCAATCAATCTTTCCATTTCAACCCTTCCTATAGGAGATTTTATCTTCTAGATGAAAACTACAAACTATAATAAAAAAATCCATTTCTTTATGCACGAATGATAATGAATTGAAGATGAAACTTTAGTTTCTTATAAATTAAGCATCTTTTTGTGTTTAGTTTATGAAATTTAAAGTTATCTTAGTTCGACATGGTTGTCCTCCATGACAACCAAAATTAATGTATATGTGTTGATTTTTATTGGCAATAAATTAGTATTTTGAGAAATTAATATAAAAATCAATTGATTTGATTGTTGTGAAAGTGAGGAAAAAATTCAGTGAAAATTAAGAATTTGAAAGTCCTAGCCATGCAAAAATACAAAGTAAAACTAAGTTTAAAAGGGCAAATCAAATCAAGAAGTAAATTCTCAACAGATAAATTATGTAAGTAAATCAATTAATTGTGATGTAAGTATACTTATTTATTTATATTATTTAAGTATGTTATAATAAAATAATATTTTTACTTATGATCGTAGAATTGAATATGTTCATGTATTTAAATTTGAATAATAAGATTTGTATAATTTATTATTGATAAATAAATAAGATTTATACGTGAATAAAAATAAAGTAATAAAAAATTAAAAATGCATGAAATTAATAAATATGTGATTATTTATGTCAAATGATTCACAATAATGACACATTAAATACAAATAATAAAAAATATATTTTTCTCTATGATGTTATCTCTTAACTTGGATGTGGTACTTAGGACCATACCATATTTTACTACTAGTATTGTGTAGGATAGTTAGGTTTAGTTGTAGGTTATATTATGATATGAGATGAGACTAACTTATATAATAATTGGCCTTTTTGAAGGTTATAACTAATTGTCTTTAGATTAACAAGGTAGCTAAGTATGGGTGTGTAACCCATTAGTGATGTTGTCATTAGATTAACTTTGAATTTGTAGGATAGCTAAGTATGATTTGTAGAGCCATATTAATGAGAATTGATATGATGTTAACTTCTTGATATACTAATAAGTAGAGGCCTATTTATTAAAAATATTTTGATAAGTGTTAATATAGGGATGATATGATACATAAGTAAAGATAATAGTCAAAGCAAAATAAGACCTAAATTGAGTCAAGAAATGAACCAAAAATTAAATAAATAAATAGAAAAATGACAAAAATAGAAGCAAATACAAAGCAATTAAATAAGTCATTTCTTTATTAATATTATTTTAATTTAATATAAATATTCTTTTCTTACTCATGTCATTTGTTATGTGATTTATTACTTTGTTATTTTTATATTTATTGTATTATATTGCCTTGTTATTTATGATTTATTTACTAAACTTCTAAAGCTCATTTCCCATATTTATATTATAGGCTAACCAAGTTTAAAACATTGAGACGAAGACTTTAATAAGATTGAGAAATCAAGTGTATAGTGAGTATATGCTTGAGAAATATGTAATGTGATTATGATATATCGAGATTGTACTATTCGTTGATGTTGTTATATTATCACAATAGTTATAATATATATTTTATATGTTTTTATGTATTATTAGTAATTTTATAAATTTGGTTGATAGAATATATAGTATGGATATGGCTTTTAATCTTATATTTTATATGAATAATATATTTTACTATTTTGTGATATAATTATCAATATATATGTGATGGTAAATATTATATATGAAAAATAGATAATTTATAGGGGAGATTCTATCCATTTTTTAAAAAAATTTTAGTGATTTGATTGGTTTTGAATATGATGGAAATGAAATTAAGTTTAAATTGATTTCATTCATCACTCCCTACCTATGAGGTTAGGAGGGGCATGACATTAATGGTGAAAATAAAAGGCTGATGTGGTTCATGTCGAGATGTAATATTAATAAAAGGTTGAGATACATCAAACAATTCAATTGCTAACTATTCCTTATGCACTACAGCACCACCATCAAGGACAATATAAAATTGAATGAAGTATCGCATCCTTTGCATATTAATGATCTTGATAGCTCTAAGATGTAGTCTATATAATTCAACCTTATTTTGTATTTATAACTAATAATTGGACAATTATATGACTATAGTTCAAATTAATTTTTTTTATAATTAGGATTCCTAATTGCCAAATTATTTTTCATAAATATAAAACTATCTCAACCTTATCTAAAGATTCACTTTCAAGCAATAAGAAGTGTGGGAAAGCCATGGAGTGATCATTGTTGATTGCTACCTTTAGGCATTATAGTGCATCTACAAAAATGTTCGACTATGAAAGCCTATTGAGTCAAAAACTTCATTGCTGAACATGGCTTTTGTTAAATAAATTTTAGTTTATTTATAATTATTTAAATTTTTAGAAAATTTTTTAAGATTTTTAAAAACTATAATTTTTTTTTCAAAAATCATATATTAGTAAAGAGGAGGCACAACACCTCAAAAAAGAAATATGAAATGAAAAATAATATATGCAAAATATTCGAAATGTAATGATGTCAAATTTATGAAATGATGATTATCTAAAGTGTTGACTATAATTCTAAAATGATGGTTTCAAATATGAGTCAAAAGAGTATTCATTTTGACTATTTAAATTAAAATGATATATTCTTAAATATATCTAATTATTTATGAAGTGATATTACTCTAAGCTAATTCTTAAGAAGATAAAATATTAAAAAAAAAGTAAATTTATAAAGATGATAAAACGTAAAGTGTTTGAAGCACTTACATGAAAATTTTGATTTACTTTTGTTATTCATTTACGTACTTTTTTTTCTATATTATAGTGTTCAAAATTGACCCATGCATGCGACAATCTAAATATTATTATTTATATATATATACACATGCATTGTTATTAAGCTAGTGATGGTTGGCTTAACTTATTTTTTGGCTTAATACTTCGAAGTCAAAATGAGATATACCATGGGATTACTAAGGGGTAATGAGGGTTTGTATATAATGATATGATCTAGAACATGATTAAATATCATTAAATGTGTTACTTATAGTTTTAACTTTATTTGAGAGAAGAATATGTAATGGAATTGTCAATCATGATGTTGATTAGAATTTAGCTTATTTAAAGTTGTATGGACAATTATATTATAACTATCTCAAATGTTTCAATGTTTAATGATTTTTATGAATAAATATGTAATGCATATTGGTTTTTTAATGTGATTATGTCTAAGCAAAGATTTTATTTCATTTCTACTATGTTTTGGAGGGATTCATTGAAAAGAGTTTTTATTTGCTTCCATTGCATATTTTTAGAAAAAGAAAAGAAAAATTTTCATCACTTTTAAAAATAAAAGAAAGAAAGAAAGCAAAAGAATTAATTGACATGACACTTAAACTAGGAATGGCTAATTTGGGGTTGGCATAGGCACTACCGATGAGGATTTTGAAAAGAAAAGAGAGACCACGACTAAGAACTTAGCGAGAAGTAAAGAGAGAAAGAGAGGAGATGCTACTGAAGTGCTGGAAAGAATCCATGATAAATTATGCAAGAAATGAGAGAAAATTTAGGAGAAAAATTATTGATGGTACTATAACAACACTATAGCAATGCTATAGAACCAAGGAAATAAAAGAAATTACATAGTTTGAGATCTATTTTATGGCAAGACCATTACATAAAAAAAATAAGATATGCATACTTTTATATTATGTGTGTTTATGCTTGATTATATATGTTTTGATGAGTATTGACCCCTTAAGAAATAATTTAAATGATCAATTTATGAGTGATTGATTTTATTACTTGTTTGATTTGTTGTTGATAATTGATTTTGATGCAATTTGTGCCCTATTAATGCACAAGAGAAGGCTAAATCTTGCTTTTAAACTTTTTTCTATTTTAAAAACTTTTCTTAAATTGAAATTTAATAATTATAAAATCATTGATTTAATAATTTTGTTAAATAAAAATATAAAAAAATAAAAATGTTATGGTTTTAAAATATATTTTAATAAAATATTTTATACTTGTTAGAGATAATTTTGAAATTTTCTTATATGTATATATATTTTTTAATTAAATACTATTGAATATCCTAAATCACATAATAACAAAGAAAATAAAAAACGAAAAGCTTTTTAGGTGGTTCGACCTAGCCTGTGCCTACATCCATCCCCAGCCAACTCGACTAGGATTCCACTTACAAAACCATTATCTTTTACTATAGAGATAAATCTAACTTTTACAAATGATACCCTTTTATAGTAACAAGTATGGATTTATCATCACAATCAGAATTATAAAAGCTTAGAATATTGAAGCACAATACAAAATAATAATTAATCATAATATTTTACTATTTATTTATAAAAACTTATATGACACAAGTCTATGAATTATGATGTTTGAATATAAATACATAATTAAAAAATATTAAAATAATCTAAATGACTTAACTTTGAAATAGTAAATCCAAAGGATTTATTGATGTGCCTTATCATTATTACGAAAAATAAAATCAACAAATATTTTACATTATTATGATAGCTTTTGGAAAAATAAAAAATAAAAAATAAAAAATAATTAATTAATTAATTTAAAAAATTCAACAATAAGATGTGCAATCGAAGAAAATGTTGAAGGAGGAAAAATGAGTCGTAAGCATGGCTCTAGCAAAGGCGTCAAAATCAGATTGTATTTTTTGATTTTGCACATTCTCTTCTCAAAATATCGATGTAACAAGTTTAAGTTATTCTTATTTCAACTCCTAAGACTCCTCTATTTATATTAAAATATTTTAGATTAAAATGAAAATTTCTTAATGACTAGAAGTGTCCTCAAAATAGTCGTTAGCATTTTGGCCTTCAAAAAAAATGCAAATAGCTTTCTAAAATGCTCATTACGAGCAAGAACAACAACCACCATCTAATCTAGGTGGACCAAACACGAACCACTCGATCAAAATGTTTAATAAAGGGTTTAGATCTAATATTGATGCCTAAGGGCATTTTCACAAAGGCGGAGATGATCTCAGCTGTTTGATTAAGTTTTACAAATAGACAACTAGATGAAATTCATAATTCAAAAATGCAGAGAAGATATCAGACGTTCGATTAACTTTGTTAGATAGATAATTAGATGAAACATACCAATCACAAAAGTAGGCACGATCCAGACTGTTTGATCTTGAAAAAGCAGGATTAGATGGCACTAAGTCAATCCAGCTTTAGATACAATAAGCATTGAAATCTTTATCCCGTATGCTTTAATAATAATGTATATTTCATGTTATAAGCATTCCTCTAATCTTATAATTTGAGTCAATACATGAGGTTGGCTCTACTTTTATGTGCTCAGGAATTTATACCTTGGTACACTTGTATACTTTATAGGACTGCTTGTTAGATAGGGTAATTTGTTTGACTTGACTCGCTTCATTATTTAATATTTCACGAGTCAAGCATGACTGGTTACACTTCTAAGTAGCATTGGTTTGGATCGAGACTTGGGCTTAACCTGACTCAGTTCACATAGTCTTCTTATTAACGGCACCTTAGGCCCATTGCCTAGTACTTCAAGCCACTTGGCCCAAGCCTATGGGCTTAGTCACGTGTTGGGTTCTTTGGCCAAATTTTTTGTTTTCTAAAAACATCTTTTTTATATTTATTATTATTTTTTGTTTTTAAAAATAATTTTCTAGTTATTAAAATAACAAAATATTTTTACTACTTCTAAAATGATAATACATAAGAAATCAATAATAATTCATCTATACAAATGATATTATGCAATCTACTTGTGCCATTTGTAACCAAGTGATAGGATAAACAATCAAATTAGTAGATATTTTGAAGATAGATTCCTAATGATCAGTTATTTTACCAAGAGTTTGATTAATGACTTATTGATATGCCATTTATGCCACAGTTAGAGCATAACCACAAACGCAGCTTGACATTATTTTACTTATGGATTGCTCTATGAGACATCTAGTCAAAACTCTTTGATTGATTAATTTTATAAGAATTTGAGATATATGACTTCAAAGACACTCGAACAAATATTAGAGAAACTAACATAATGGTTTTATTATGATAAAACAAGTGGTGCTATGAGCAAGGGTACAAAAGATTTTAGTTTTTATTAATATAAAATGTGATGTATGATGAAGCACATTTTGTTGATGTTAAAATTATTTTGTATGACAAAATTGTAAAAATATTTTTTATTTAGTACATATGTGTTTTAAAAGGAAAAATGAAAATTGGTTATTAAATTGCTTATTTAATTTAATAAAAAAAAAGGATTAAAAAAGTCAGTAGATTAAGAGCACCACTTGGTAAAAGGGGTTGACCTGATTTTGAGACAATAATAATTATTTCATGATACTAACCTACTATAAAGAATAATATATCTCAAGAATTAGAATACTTGTTATTAAAATTAATGTCTTCATAAGTAAAACTATTATTTGAAATAAGATGTCCCAAAAATTGTGAAAAAAAATACTTTGTAGAGTTATTTGAAATAACACGTTCCAAATGTGCCAATTTGATTTAATAAATATTAAAAAGACATAGCCTTAGATCCAACTTAAAGTAAAAAATTAAATAAGAAATGACACGTGAAAAATGTTAAAATAAATTTATACAATTTTTTAAAAATGATTGAATTTTTAAATAAATTAAAAATAGATAATAAGTCTTCAATTATTTATATGTTTATAATTTGACAAAATCCTAATAAGAAACATGACCTAATTAATGTTTGGTTTATATGCATATTACATAGTTTTACCATTGAGTTAATAATTGTTAGCTCAATATATTATTTGTCTAATATTTTCAAGTCGAGATAAGACATAACCTTAGACTCTATTAGAGTATTGAGAGGGTAGTTCATGAATTATCTTAGTAATTGTTTCTTTTTTATTGTTATGTATATGCTATTATTATAGCTCTTTTATTTTATTAGTATATAATTGTTGATAATTGAGCATAACTTAGAACTTATATTAGTTGAAATATATATTTGTTGCAAGTGAGAACTCATGCTTTAAAATAATGTGAAAGTTTATTTTAAATATTGTTTTCTCTATTTTTTTGTATTAGTGAAGCTTTATTTCACTTTTGTTATGTCTTAAAAATGTTTTCAAACTTTAAGTATGAACAATAGTTTTGAAATAATTTTTCAATGATTTTATTTATACAAAAAGTTTTGAAAACTAAATTAAAAATAAAAAGAAATAGACGATGTAGTAGAGAACCCGAGAAAAGTAGGCGAGAGGCACCATAATTGGTGAATTGGGTTGACACTTTTTACAAAAGTACTTGAGTACAACCTCAATTTCACAACACAACAAAAACATATTTTAAACATAATTTAAAAATGAAAAAAATGAAATACAAAAAAAATAATAATAATAAAACAATAGAAAAAATGCAAGAAAATCAACACCATGGTTTCTAGGTAGTGTAGCTCCTACCTAAAAAGCTTACATCTATCGCTAAGCTAATTAGCTTTTGATTTACCCTATTTTTTCCTCTACTTTTCTAGAATTAGTGGAGAAAACAACTTATATTTAGTAATTTTCTTTAAGCTCACCTCCACACAAAGCCTCAAAGTGGGGCACCTAGCTCAACACAAAGAACCAAAGTAGGCTCTTTCTCGCTTCAACACTTTAACTCCAAAGTAGGCTTTTACAACATTTGTGAAAACAAAAGAAAAATCTCTTCAAACTCTTAAAAGGAGTTAAAATTAAAGAGAAGCCCATATTAATAATATTACACTCATAATATGTATGAAATACAATATTAAAAACTTATTAAAATGAACATAAAATGATGTAGCACTTGATCTTGAGAACTTCTCTTATAATTGTAGATGTGAACCTTTAATTGAATGGCAGTTCATTATAATAGTAAAAGCATGTATTGTGTATAATAATATAAGTCATATTTATCAATGATTAAGGTTGTTAGCCATTTCTAATACGTAACATCTCTATATTTTTCTATGTATAATCTATTGTTACTCATGAGATTAAGTTACTATGAATATAATTATAAATATTTTAACAGAATTAAATTAATTTTTAAAATTATAATATTTATTGATTAAAATATTATTATGTTAAGAAATTATTTAAGAAATGATTAGCAGTAAATTTTAAATTTTTAAAAGGTTTTAGCCAAGTTAACAAACAAGCAAATGATAAAGGAATCATAATGTTTTCGTGAAGTACAATGATGAACTAGGTATCAATTAAATAGAACTACAAAAAAAAAAAAAAAAAAATGAACAATGCCATGTGTTGTCATCTTAGCAATTTGTTGATATTTGTGTTGATTTAAATAGCTTTGGAATGAGATATTATAAAAGGTCTTTGCTAATTTGATTTTTATAGATCAAGAGAGTTTCCAATTCATCATTTGGTGCTGCATGAGTTAACTTGAAGGAGAGACTATATTTGCAATATTTGTTGAAATTTAATGTCATGATTATTATGAACAATTTTTAACTTTTAGATAGATTAAATTAAATGTATTTCTTTAAAATGAAGGGAAGAATCATGGCTACTAAAAGCACCAACCTTGGTAACATAGCATTTTGATTAAATTACATGGTTTCCATACCTTAGTGCGATCCCCGATCCCTTTTAGTGTGGTTTTGTTCTAAATGCTTCACACTTTTATGTTGTGCTCTTATTCCATTATGTTCTAATTGAAGGAAAGAAGGTTTTGCTAAGGTTATCACTATAGCAATTCCTCTTTTATTTATTATCTTAATTGTCTTATTTTAATAATCGATATTTTATTGTTGTAGATTTCTATATTTAATCTAGTAATTTAAGTCATTATATTTTAATATTTTTCTTTGTATTTATCATATATAGTATATATTTTTAGTTTTTCTTATCTAATTCAATATTTTGATCATTGAGAATACTCATATAAATAAGATAGATTATTTTATATCTCATTTTTATAGTGAGTATATATATTATGTCATGACATATTTCGAAATTATAAAACAATAAAATTTTGTTAACATTATGTTATTATTTTATAATTATAGTGAATATTTTGTAAAATATACCAAAATTATATAAAAAAATAAAATATTTTAAAATATAAAACTAAAGACATTATAAGACGGATCTCATTTAATAATTTTAATAATATTTATTTTATTTAAATTTTGAAATTATGACTAAGTGCATAAACTTAATATTAAATAAATAAATCTCTCTCTCTCTCTCTCTCTCTCTCTCTCTCTCTCTCTCTCTACTACTCCACCTCGACGCCTCGCCGCTTGCTCCATTTGACCGTTGGATTGCCGTGAAGATTAGGCGTTACTCCGATCTCTACGGCTGGGTGATCTCGTACAACAACACCTGAATCCTCGCCGTCGTTACCCTTCATCGCATTGCTTGCCGGCGTTTGCCGGGGACAGCCGTGAGGTGGGCCACCGCCGTCGGTGGTGAGAACAAGAAGAGGGTGAGTGGAGCCGAGAGAGTGAAGGAAACCAAAAGGGGAAAAACGAGGGAGGAGTCAAGAAAAGGAGAAGGAGAAAGGGGCGGGAGAGAGAAAAGAGGAGAAAGGCAGTGGAGAAGGAAGAGAAAGAGAAAGATCAAGTTCTTCATTACCGTGGGTATATTTTGAATTTATAAAACCATAATGTCGTGGTTCTGTGACATTGATAGCATTGCACGGGAGGTTGTTTAATTTATCATAACAAGCCTGCTGCTTCTTGTTAGGTTTGATTCAAGAAGGATGAAGTTGGCGACAGATCTCGGTAATTAGGGCATGGAAAGCGAAGAGAGAGAGAGAGAGAGAGAGGAATCTACATGACAGCGTTGAGATTAGCGGTCTGTATAGTTGTTTTGTGTATATGTTATGCGATGTTTTGTTAAAATTAGGCAGATTGTACAATTGCTTTATATGCATTATATGTTGAAATGATTAATTGTAAATGATTTTTTACAATTGTTTTTTGTGTGTAATATGCTGTAATATTGTGATGTTATAAGAAACAGATTACACGGTTGCTAGTTGTGTGTGATGTGTAGAAATGCCAAATTTTAGGTGAATTTTCTAGGTATTATAAGCTTGTTATGCTGACTAATGACATGCATATATGTATGATTATGTGCATGAGAAATAAATAATGTCTTGAATGATGTAGGCACATGAATTGCATGTGATATATTTATTATTTGCATGAGAATGATTATTTGCTATGTTTGAATATACGACTATTTATTTGCTATTTTTGTGGAAAAATATTGTATATCATAATTTGAGTATGTATTATAATAATTATATGTTTTAATGCAAGTAGTATGTTGTTTTATTATTGGAATTATAAGAAAATGACATGTAGTGGTTTGTGAGTCATATGAACTAGAAATATTGAAAATATCAATAGAAGTTAATATAATAATCATTGGGTCATGTGACTAAATAAGTTGAAAGTGTTATGATAAATAAATAAGTGACTAAAGATTGTAATGAACAAAATTGCTAATTGTGTATAGAAAGATGAAAAGTTAAGAAATAAGGTTTTTTTTGTAATTAAGTAAACTGAAAAAATGATACTAATTGACTATTTAAAGAAATAAAGAGCAATAAGAATGTGTCCAAGTTAAGGTTCCTTTTGTCAAGGGGAAGCAATGCTTATGAATAATTCTACATCAGGAAAATAAATGGTAGACTTGAAGTTTCATGTGAAGGTTTATTTTTTTTTATAATTGTGGCACATATAGTATGTTATTGTTTAATTTCCATGTTGACAGTCTTGAATGTTTATTTTACTTGCTTAATATATATGATTATAACTTTGCATGAGATGACCCAAATATTTTATTGTTTCGTATGTGATGATTATGTTAGAATAATTTTTTTTTGAGCTTGTGATAGTGAATCAACCTACTTTGGTATTAACATATTAAGTACATTTGAGTCATAGTATAGGAAAGAAAGAGTAGAAGAATAGAATGTATGATTTGATAATGCATGTCAAAACTGTGTAAAACTATAAGCATGGTTTTGAGGATTATTTTTGTTTAGATTTTCATTTTGAGAATGGTTTATTTTTGTTAAGTTGTGATAGAAATATTATGTTTTGCTTTCGTCATATTTTATGTTCATCCTCTTATGGTTTTGGGATTTTGATTTTTTGATTTCTTGATAATTAATGGATTGTTGATGTTCATGAATCCTGAATAGTAGAAGTAAATTCCATTTATAATGAATGCATGGATGACATTTCAACATTTAGAACTACATGGATGTTATGAATAGTGAAAATTTATCATGATTTAATATACATATATATGGAAATAGACATTGTTACATGGTGGATTTTGTTCATTTGAAATTTGAAATTTGGATCAAATGACACTAAATAGTGTTAGGATTAAGAATTTAGATCCTAAGTTTATAATGGGTAGGAGATTGTTACTTAATATCATGAATCGAAGGATTATGGATTAGTTATTGTGTTATGAACATCTATTTATGAGATATCATCAATCACAGTTTGATGAAATATGAACTTGCATGCATCTTATACATTGATAGCTAGGTTTGTTTAACTGTGAAGATGATAATTCTTCACTTTGCCATAGTAATTTGATGAATAGCTTATTTGTTTGCAACTTGTAACAGCATATGCATATAATCTGATTCTTGCACGAATTGGAAGTACATAAGAGGCTCTTTATCTGGTTGAACAAAGATGATTTTAGCAAGAATATATGAACTTTGCAGCCCACTCTTTCATTTTTGGCGCTAGCCTATGTATAATACTTCCTGAGGTGAATCCTAAACCTTCATAAACTGAGAGTAAGTTTCTTTCCTTTGGCTTCAATTTAATTTTTCATTTTTAATCTAGTTTCTTAGAATTATTTGATAATTATGGGCTTCTTGGGTATGCCATAAACTTGTATTTGCTTGTTTTTAGTATGAAGATCCAAGGCAATTTTTGCACCATATCACTTTTGCATTCTTCTATCCCAAGCCTTCTTATTTGGACCAAGAATGCTTGGGAGAGTCACTCTTTCTTTTCCGTTCTTATGCCTAACGATTTTCATTCCAAAACATAGGTACATGACAAAGGTTGCTGCATTATTTGAAGGTTATTTGTGAGAGAGATGAGATCACAATAGAGGAGGCTACAGTAAAGGACAGAAGCTGAATAGACCTCAAGTTGCCCTCCTGGGAGGATGATTTTAGATTTGAGAGCTATTTTTTGCATCAAAAAAAGTCATTCAGATTTTGCTTTGTAACTCATTTGGCTTCATTGATCATGTACAAATATATGTGAGTGGGCTTGGAGCTTATTGAATTCCTAACATATTGATATCTTGTTAATTTTTTTGGGCGTTGATATCAGATTAAGGGCCGCTCACAGTAGGCATAACACTACCCAGAACATTGCTAGAGGACAAGAACTTGTAAGTCAATCTTGATATTTATATGAATTGTTAAAAAAGCAAATAAGGTTTATTTTGATAATTCTTGCCATTTGGATAGTGTGCTTGCCCATAATGATTGGAATTTTCATGCAAGAGTTCTTTGATATCTTGATTTTTGTGTGATTTGGTTAAGATGGAAATAAGTTTTCTTTAGATTGTTAATGCTATCTTATTTGGATACCTTTATCGTGAGCTGGTCCTTTCAGGTGCTGAAGAATATTCATGGAGTTCCCTCATCACAAGCTATATCGAAGTTGTCAAGTATGTTGTAATTTCCCTTTTCTGTCATCTAAACCTTTAATTGAGAGGTAGTTATCATACTAGCTACTCATTTACTAGAATTGAATCTAATCATAATTTTTGGTCCTAATAAATCTGACTTATTTACATTCATATGTTTCTGCCAATATGTGCTAAATGCAATGAAGTTGTTTGGATTGAACGACTAACGCATCAGAGAAGTGCATAGAAACATTTCTATACTGGTATTTGAATCACATTTTAATCTTGATTTTCTTTTGATTCAGCTTCAGACTTCAATCTATTAGGAAGAATAAACAGTTCTGCAGTTATCCATGCACAACTTCAAATTGTTAATGCACTTCGCTTGGGGCAAAGAGACAAAGCAAAAGAGATGCTAACGGATCTTAGTTGCATGAATAACCCATCAAATGTGAAAGATTTTGATTATATTTTGGAGTATTGTTCTACAGCTCCTGATCCACTTGTAAGCATGATAATCCCTATGTCACCCCAAGTTGAATTTATTCATATTCACGAGTTTTCATGGCTTTCTTGGAATGAAAGCATCACTAAAATCCTATTTTCTGTGATTATGGGGACAAATTTTGTTTAAAGCGACTAATCAACCTAATTTTGCTAGAAAGAAGATCTGTAGTTTATGATATCCTTTTTTGAACCATGAAATGAGTATGCATTTTTTCAGTAATCTTTACTGACATAACTCACATAACTTGCATAACTTGCATAACTCATTCGAAATGAGATGTTGTGATGTATTGCTTTTGTCAGTAATCTTTACTTACAGATAAACCTTGAGAAAGGGTAATGGCTATTGAAAATGGGTAGATCTTGTGTGGAACAGTTTTCAAATGCCTAATCTATGGTTGCAATGCTGAAGGTTTTTTCCAATTGGCAAAACAATAAAAAACAGCAACAGAACATCAAATGTAATGATGTATTGAGAAGTAGAATATCTTTGTTTATTTTTGCACAGTTGTGCATTTTGTTACATGCATTTTTAGGGGTGCGAATTTATACCAGCTGTTCTGTTTTGCTTGGACTCTAGAATTTCTTACCAGATTATGTGCAAAATAAATTGAACGTGTTCATTAAATTGCTTGAAGATAAGTGAAACTGAACACAATGAAATGTGTTTTGCACTGAGGGGACTTCATGCTAATTTTTGGCATTATAACCAGATTTTAACAAGGAGGCACAGCAACAAAAAACATAGTAATAAAACTTTATTTCTAAAATTTTAAGAAATTGCATGAAGATACGTGAAACCGAACACAAAGAAATGTGTTTTGCACTGAGGGGACTTCGTGCTAATTTTTGGCATTATAACCAGATTTTAACAAGGAGGCACAACAACAAAAAACATAGTAATAAAACTTAATTTCTAAAATTTTAATGTTTTATGATTGCCTGTCTTTTTTTGAATTTACTGGACCTAGTCAGTTGGAAATGGCTTTAGTTGGATGTGTTAATCAAAATTGAGTCAAGATTGATATTTGCTTCATGTTATACCTTGGATAATATATTCCAGCTTGCATCTTTTTTGGTATCTATGTACTGAGTGTCATCACGTATCTTCCTTTTGCATTTATTTTTTATTATTTTTTTTAATGAAGTTTAGAATTATGTCTAGATTTGAACTTCACATCTCGTTGGAGGTCAGGGCTCATATCATGAGCTACAACTCATTGGCATATCTTCATTTTTTAAACACAAAATAGATAGGGTACGAAAGGATTTGGAATATTAACCTTCTGAATTTCCTTCAGTGAGTTTAGGTACCATTGGTTAGCACTTTCTTTAGCTTTGTTTTCCTTGAAAATCTATTTATGGTACCTTTGATTGTTTAGCAGTATTATACCACATATGAGGTGAAATTATATGTATGCATCCCCTTAATGGCTTCTTAATCATTGGGAATAGACTTTAACTTATCACTTTATCTATTTCTAAGCTAGTAGGGAACTTAGAGAAAACCTAATGTTCATCTTTCCTTGCAGTCACTGAATGTTAATGTTTTCTTGCAGTTTGTTATGGAGACATGGAAGCATATGGTGAAAAACCAAGTAGATCTAAAGAAGAAATCTTATGGATGCATCATCCAAGCTTTTAGTAAAGGAGGTTACTTTAAGGAGGTGATGAATCTTTTGTTGAAATCAGCGTTTTTTGAAGTTTCAACTACTATGAGTGCAATTTTGTAATAAGTTGCAGTCAAAGATGCATTGTGATAAATTTTTTTTGTGTTTTCTTTACTTTTTATTGTATTTGTTCATGATGCATGCCCACTTCTCTAGGATAGTGGTATTCTATGATAAAAAGAAGTAATATTTCATTTTCTAAACCTTAATTACTATTCTGGAATGCTGGAATGAAATCTGTAGCAATGCTTTTCTTAGAATAGTGATGATTAGGTTTTGATTCCTTTCCTTCTTTAGAGGGAACCTGTTTTCCTAATTAACTGACGATATTAATTGTTTAATTCCTTTTATGTGAGATTCTTCCTTCTTATGTATCTTCATTTTTTAGTTGTATTAGATTTAGTTTTTGTAGTAGTTTAAAACTAGTTAATTAACATTAATTAGTGATCTTTTTTGATGACCACTTTTTGGACTTTGCAAACTTGGTGAATTGAAAAGTCTTAATAAGTAAAGAAAAATGAAAAGGGATATTAAGAACAGAAAATTGTTTGCAATTTTTTGTGGTTTTTTTTTTTTGATTTAGTAGTTTCATTTTAATCACATGTTTAGTTCTATTTATATTTTTTGTTTTCTAAGCCTACTTGCTTTGAATACACAATATCTCAAAACGTGTTCCAATTCTTTGGAAATGTACTGGTTTTGAAAACATTAAATAAAAAAACCAAATTCTTTCTACTTAAACCATGTTTTTCTAAAAAAGTACAAAACAATATTGATGTGAGGATATACTAGTTTAGAGGATGAAGATCTCAATAGTTGCCATTTAGATTGTGAGTTTGACCTCTCTAGAATACTATTTGGGTTCTTCCTATAATTTCAAATGCAGCAAAAATTGATCATGGTGTGTAATCGTTCTTATCAAGGAAAGCAAAAAGTGGTGCTGCTTGACAAATTAAAATTAAAATTTATTATTAAAATCTAAAATTTTTATTGAGATAAGTTCTCTTACATAGTTCAATGACAAATTCCTACTAGGAAAACAGCAGGATGGTTATTGATATTTCACATTTCAGAAATCTCGGATTAGGCGAAACTAGGAATGCGGCTAAAGTTGTTAATCACAAATAAAATCATTCAAAGGAAAAGTAGAAGGCATACATGCACACGAAGAGAGAATGTCAAGAAAACTAGCAATTCACCAATCAACATCTAATGACTGTCGAGATTGATGCTCGACCTTCTTGGCGCTTGAATCGGCTACCGAATGTCAATCTTAGAACTTGATTTACTTGTGGGCCTTGATTTGGTGTGCTGAATTTGAAGAAGATTGATGAATGGATTGTATCCAAAGGATCTCTCATGGAAACTCTATAGTGTACACACACGTATGCATGAAGAAGAAAAAGAGAGATATGATAGAGAACAATAATAACAATATTGAGGATCTCCTTGCGAGCCTACACTTATCATTATTTGGGGACAAACTGGGGAAATCCACCTGATTTGATTTGTGTTAACTTGGAAATCCACCAAGTCAAACTTTTGAGCAAAACCAAAAGACTTTATCAGAATAAAGTTTTTATTGTAGGTTGAATTTCCTATAGGAAGATATCTTAGAAAAGTATTATTGAATTTTTACAAAACACATGAAAAATATGGGACTAAACATTGATCCTAGCAAAGATCTACAAAACCCAAATAATTGGTGAATTCACTCAGAGGTTGTGTCCTCTTCTTCTAAAATAGACAGAGTAGTGAACTTACAATACAAAAAAAATACCCAAAAGAGGCATCATATCTTGAAATTCTGAAGCATCTGAATAATAAATGTAATCTTAGGTTGATATGGGTGGATGCAGTGTGTCTAACGATCAAGAATATTATGCAAGGAAAACGTGAATAGGCATCAACTTGCATAAACAAACTCAAAGTAGACTTTGGTAAGTGTGTGTTTGTATGGAGAACTTAAGTGGGATGTTGATGTGCTTGGTGAGGAAAGTTTCATATGTAGAATGTAATGGATTCTGTAGTCAATGTGTATGTCTCTAGAACCTGATGTGGTGAAGAATGAAGATGAAATTATATGCATGGAGTTGGGCTGACGATGACTCTGAATCCATATAGGAATGGAACAACAAGCTTCGTGAGATGTGTGATTGTTGTTTGCACCATTTCCCTTAGGGTGAAAGAGCTCAGCTTTAGTGGATTTGGGGCAAGGCATTGTAGCTTGTCTTGGTAGATCTAGGTTTTGTTTGATTCGAATTGATCTTGCCATCTTATTTGATGTGTTTGATAATTATGATTTTGGGTGGACTTGGTTTCATCATTTAGGATTCATTAAATATGCTCTCTCCATTCATTATGGTCTATGTAATATAACAAAGGACTAGCTAACAATAGCTCCTTTTGGTGAAGGGAGCACTCAAAAAGATCACTAGATATTGTGATTGGTTTCCTAGATTCCATTAGATTTGAGACGTTAAATGTGGCACGGATCTTATAGTCATATGGTAAATCAATGACATATGCATTTATTCCTATTTATTAGAGGATTTGAAAACGGTTGGATCTTCTTGAATGTAGCTTACAAATAGTTCTTGATGGAAGGTGCTCTCGTTTAATGCGTTTCATAATATTACGCCCTGTGGATTTGGGGGAAATTTCAGAAACAAAGCTGTTGTTCTTTGAGTAGTAGTCAGGGATGTTAAAGAACAGCTGTTTAGTACTAAATTGGGCAACCATCCAAGATTTGCTAGGTTATAAATTGCTATAGAATGGTTTTGAGGAACCACTAGTGTATGTGTATGTACTTATTACTTTGTACATGCTTTTTTAATGAAATCCAGGAAAGGGAAAATGCTTTCCTAACCCTAATCATGCCTATTCTATGCATGTTTATGTTTTGGTAAGGTTGGACTAAGGATTGGAGTTCCTTGTCGCCTCGTAGAAAGCGATTAGTTGCAAAACCCTATTTGTCAAGATGTTCAACGGAATCAATGATCTTAGAGAGGATTTCACTGGTGGAAGTTCTTGGCATAGCATTTGATGGGGAAGGTTCTCATTGCCATTTTAGAGTACCTCGCAAAATTGGAGTCGATTGTGAAAGGTATCTAGCGAACTCCCTTGTTGTGGATTTCGAGTCAATCCTTCGCAAGTAGGATGAACTGCATTGTGAGTTGATTTTGATGTGCAGCGCAATTGGAAGTACAAATGTTCGCAATTCAATGGGCACTTTGTGAGGATTCCTATACTTCAAATGCATTGGGAATGCTAAGTTGGAGAACTTCTTGTGGGACATGGAGAAATATTTTACCATTGCCCATCTGTCGGATCTAAAGAAGGTGACCATTTTTAGCATGTATCTTGTGGGAGATGTGAAATTGTGTTAGAGAACGTGGAATGTTGATGATGCAAATTTTGGAATGTAGAAAATTGATATATAGAAAAAATTCAAGGGAGAAATAAAGGATTAATTTCCCCCTTGTAATTCTTCTTGGGTGGCTCAGGAAGTTTTAAAGAAGTTGAAGTACAGTGGAGTTGCATGGGAATATGTTAAAGAATTTAGTTCCTTGATATTAGATATGTAGAATGTCCTAGGAAGACAAATTTTTTAAGTTTTGTTTTTGGACTGCAACTTTGGGTGCAATTAGAGCTTCATCGATAAAATGTGAAGGACTTGCCAAGTGCAATTGCTGTTGTCGGCACTCTTGTGGACTTGAGAGTTTCCAAAGTTTTGGATGCCCCTTCAAAATCTAAGGAGAAAGGTAAAGAAAAAAGAGAATGGAAGCACAGCACAAGGAAACACGACGAGGGTGAGAAGAATGAAAAAGGTAAGCAAAAGTACAAGTCATCTTCCTTCTAAGGTTCAAATAATTAGTCAATCAATAATTTTGTTTTCTATGTAGTGGACCTTATTGTGCTACAGACTGCCTCAAGTATGAGAAGCTTAATGCCCTTATGGTTCGGAAAACTAGTGAGAAATTTGATAGAAAAGTTGCTGCACTTGCCAATCTTTTGCAATTACTTAATTATTTGGTAGTTGATTCAACCAAAATGTTGAACACAACAAGTAGTGATGTGAGCTGCTCATTCTTTTTTAATGCATGTCTTGATGAAAATGAATGACCAACAGATTGTAACAATGGTGGAAACGAGTGCTACACACACATTCATGGTTGCTAGGCTTGTGAATGCAAATGTTCAAGTTGAATGGGAAAGGCAAAGCCATTGGATTAGCAAGCTCAAACAAAGGTACTCAAGCTAAGGTCTTTTCTTGGTTTAGCAAATTACTATTGCAGATTCATTACGGAATACTCAAAGAGGGCTATTGTATTGAAGAATTTCTTGAAGAATAGAGAGAGATGGAATTAGCCTAATGCTTATCAAGAGGGCATTTGATAAACTGAAGACTGCCATTTCTAGTGAACTAGTGTTGTGGCTATTTGACTTTGAGTTATCATTCGAGGTGCACACAAATGTGTTGGAGAAGGGTACTGGTGCGGTTTTGGTGTTGGAAAGCAACCCCATTGCTTTTGAAAGCAAGAAGCTGAATGCTGTGGAATAAAAAAATTTAGCTCATGAAAAAGAAATGATTGTTGTTGTTCACTGCCTTCAAATTTGGAGGTGTACTTGCTAGGAACAAAGTTTGTTATGCAGACTGATGTGGCTATCGCATTCTTCAAATTGTAAAAGAAATTGTAACAAAAACAAGTTCGTTGGCAAGTGTTCCTAGTTGAATATGACTTTGCATGAGAGCACAAGCCTGGTAGACATAATTAGATTTTTGAAGTGCTGTGTTGAAAAGTGTATTTGTTGCCATTTATGTTATTACTTGGGTGGAAACAGACATGATGGACAAAATTTGGGTTGCTATTGCAAATGTTGAAACTTATAGTAAGCTGTTGGAGCAGGTATGAGAGGGAATTGTGACATGATATTGGATCAAGAATGGACTCTTAATGTCCAAAGGTACCAGAGTATTTGTCCCTTGTTTAAATGACTTGTAGAAAGAGTTACTTAAAGAGTTGCATGATCCACAATGAATTGGACATCACAGTAAGGAAATGATATTAGCTTTCTTATCTTGTTCCTATTATTGGCCTAAAATGAAGGCTAACATTGAGCTCTTTGTCAAGATTTATTTGTAGAGAGAAAAAAGGAAGCATGTTTACTGCAATCTCTTCAAATTTCAGAGAAATCTTAGGCATTGATTTTCATAACTTCCTTAGTGGGTTTCTTGAGATTAATGAGATGACTTCAGTGATGGTGGTTGTTATTCGCTTCTTAAAATATACTGCATTTATTACTGCACCTTTAGCTTTTCCGACTGATGTAGCTGTTGGCTTGTTTTATAGGCATGTGATTAAGTACTTGGTGTGCCCAAAGACATTGGGAGTGATCGAGATGCAAGATCTATAGGGAGGTCTTGGCCTTCATTATTCAAGTTAATGAGAACCAATATGAAATTCTTTATTGCTAGTTGCCCTTAAATTGATGGGAAAATTGCTTAAATAAATCAATTGTTGGAAGAATAATTGGAGGCATTATGCTACGACAAGTCAGAAGAATTGGTTGGAGTTGCTGGACAGTGCACAATTTTGTTATAGCTTACACAAGTCTGCAGTAATGGATTTGAGTCCTTTTGAGCTGGTTTTGGGACAGCAACCCAACACTTTCTTAGAGATTGCATATCAAACATCTAGTGAGAAGTGTCCTGTAACAAACAAGTATGGTAGATATAAACAAGAAATACTTAAAGAAGCCTATGATAGTTTGAAGAAAGTTGCAAAAAGAATGAAGTATGTGGATCAGAAGCATAGGAAAGTGGAGTTTAGTGTAGGATACAAAGTGTTGTTGAAGTTGAACCCACAAATTTGGAGGAAAATCAGCAATCAGTTTGTGTATCGTGGATTGATCTCAAAGTATGATGGACTATTTGAAGTGATTCAAAAGTTTCGTAGTGCGGTTTATCAATTGAATTTGTTGAAAAGAATCAAAGTCAACCCAACCTTTCATGTGAGCCTCTACAATAAGTATCATGAAGATGAGACAGGGTTTTCAAAGAGCCAGACCAAATGTGCTTTACTTGTTGTGTGACAACAGTTTGATCAAGTTGTGAAAAAGATCCTAGATAATTGGACCTTTGAGCAAAGAAAGAAATTTGTAGAATTAAATTTTTGGTTGAATGGAAATGAGATATGTAATTGAAATATCATAGGAGAATGACACTATTCTATGGCAATTTGAGAGGCAAATTGTTAAGTATTTGCAAGGAGGACGTCGAGTTTTTCTGGTGAGTGTTGTTTGTTATACCCTTAGCTTCAACAGATTTGAGGGAAATTTTAGAAATGTGACTACTGTTTTTTGACTAGAGGTTGGAGAAAGTTAAAAAATTACTGCTTAGTGTTGGATTGTGCAATCATTCATAACTTACAAGGTTATAAATTGTTGTAAAAGAGTTTAAAGGAACCATCAGTGCATCTGTATGTACTTCTTACCTTGTATGTTGCTTTATTAATAAAATCTAGCAAAAGAAAAGTGTTTTCTTAAACCTAATCTTATCTATTTCGTGCGTTTGTGTTTTGATAAAGTTGGACTTGGGATTGGAGTTTCTAGTTGCTTTGTAGGAAGTGATTGGTTGCATTTTCCGAATTTGTGACAAGTTTATATGTGACAAATAACATGGTCTCTTATAAAAAATTCACGAAGACACATGTGAGTATTAGTAGGCTTTTATATTGTGTTCATTAGATAAAGATTTTTGTTTTAGAAATATGATGATGGAAAATATGTTTTGATAAAAGACTAGTGCTAGTGACAAGGTCAAAATTTTAAAGGGGTGAGGTGGTTTGCAAAGGTTGGTGTGGTGCAAACTCAAGTGTAGTTGAGGCGGATGATGATAGGTGCAGGAAAGGGGTGTGCTATTGGGATTTCGCAAGTGTCATAAGGAAAGCTAAAGGTAGGTATTATAGCAGAGGGCAAGTGCTCGTCAATCAGGTTGGATGGGGTTGGCCAAGAGGATGTGGAAGAGTGAATTGGATCGGGCTAAAGAGCCTTACATGATTGGGATTGCCTGGACGATCACGAGAAGGTGAGTAGTGGATTGGGTGTGGATTATAGTAGTGTGGAGGAGCAACCAATGGCATTTGCGGTTGTGGGGTCAGCCAAGCTTTTCGAGGACCTGCCCATGGTGAGGATTCGAGAGGTGCGACAGTCAACTTTGTATGGGAGGAAAAGTTGTTGATTTTGAAGGTCGGAGATAAAAAAATGGGGACTGGTTATTGGGGAGGATGATCGATGGTTTTTGATCAAGGTTCAGATAATGAGAAATCCAATCTATACCTTTTTTGAAATGATTCACTCGCACACACATGCATTAGAACACTATGGAGAGATTCTCAAATTCATAGCATCCAAATATCTTGTTTGATTCTGTATTATGAGATATTAAAAAAGTTACAAAGCATAACCCTAATTGGAAATGAAGAAAACAAAAACAATCTCAACTTAAAATCACTAAAATAATAATAAAAGAAAGGTAATAGGAGAATACATGTGTTTAGTGTTTTGAGTAAACAAGAAACATATTCGGGTGTTATATAGGATCAATTATAATCTCTTAACTCAAATAAATGCTTTAGAACTTTCTTTCTTACCTTGGACACTTGCTTGAGATTTGATCCACAACTTTTGATGATCTTGGGTCTTAAGCATGTTGGGCTTTTTTGGATATTTATGATATGTTGCATCATTAACAAGACTATTTATATTCCTAAGCAACCAAAAACTACTACATTGGGGACAAATTGAGGTTTTCATGAATGACATCCAGTTTCTCATTATCAGATAAATCTCTCAAAGCTAATCCTACATCATATTAATACTAAAGAATAAAAGCAATTCAAAAAATACATGGTCTTAAATTTTAAAAAGCTGATTCCTGTTTATGATTGGACTTTCCAATGAAGATCGCCTCTTATTGTGCCCAAAAAACAAAAACTGAATTTTGCCAAACGCTTGACAGTGTCAAAGCCTATTCTATTGCCATTTATCTGAACTGTACATTGGTTGGTCTGAAATGGATCAAATGGATGATTGGATTGTTTGTTGGTTTTGTTCAATCATAGGTGATGGGGTAATCAGGTGATTTGATCATAAGATTGGACGATGTAATCAATTCAACTTGCAAACATGATCCTTGGTCCTTGCATTTGCAGCTCCTTGGCTTCAGTCTGTTGTATTTCTTGAGGATCATTGCTATGCTTAAGGATCATGACTGATCGTCTGATGATTATTGAAATTGATGATTTTGCTTTGTTTCAGAATCTTTCTTGTGCAAGGTTATGCAATATGAAATGCTATATTGTCTCTCAAACACTTCTGATACTGCAGGCAGGTCTCCTACAAGCTGTTTGCTTGCAAAGAGAAGTACTTTGTCTGTTGGGTGGATGGGTGGTTTTTGGCATGGAATAGGGTTATTTGAGCCTAGGGACAATGCAGGTATCATTTCCAGATGTTTAGTGAACTGCCTTCAAAGAAAGTGTTGGTATTGCAGTTTTGGTTCATTGATACTCAAATTTCATAGAATGAGAATGTGTTCTTGCAAAAACTGAATGAGTTTATATATGTGGAACATAGAAAGTATTTTGTGAAGCAACGAACTTCTTTTTCTGGATATTTGAGACTTTTGGTTTGCTTTTCTTGAGTTGAATTTATATTACACTCTGTTTGGTGCATTAATAAAAAAAATCAACTGATTAAATGGCTATTCAAATTATTCTTATTATTATTATGTTTTAAAGTTTATGTTCTATTGTGTGTAACTTGAAATTAGCTCTTTATTTAAATTTGTATCATATCTTGTATAAGTAAAATGAAGGCTGTTGCAGTAACGGTGTGGTTGTTCATTTCTTTTTTCTTGTACGTTCAGGCATTCGACTGGCTTTATTCTCTAGAGAGAAGTGATCATTTCCATGCTGGGCTACCTGTGTACAACAGAGTTCTTAGAGAGTGTGTTAACAAACGAAGTTGGTTTGATGTCAATAACTGTTTGGAACAAATGAACGTCAGGCTAATGGGAAAATCTGAAATAACCTATTGTGAGCTTCTCAAGGTTGGCATCAAACTGCCATTTTTTTTTTCTTTATTTGCAATCTAGCATTCCATTTATTTAAAATATTATGACTCATTTTTGTACATGATTTCAAGTTTTGTTTGCAATCTTATATAACAAATAAGTTGTCTATTTCTTTGTTCAAAGTCAGTTCCTAATGACCTCAATGATATCTTCATTTTACATAAAAAATACCATTTCAGAAGTTTCATTGAAAAAATCAAAATTTTCTGTTCGATCTTTTTCTATTGAGAAATTAGTTTTAGCCTTCATCTGTTGGATATTGGTTGATTTGTAGTTGAGGTATTTTTCTTCACTTTCATTTGATTATTCATTGTATATCGAAGTTTCAAATATTATATCCATTTCCTTATTTTGTGGCAAATTATCAGGTGTATTTTTAGGTCGTTTGATATTGAATGTTGATTTGTTTAAGTGTTTAAATACTTGTTTTGGTTGAGGTCTATTTGAAACCGAACAAAGGACTGGTTTTTACCCAGTTTGTGTGGTTTTTGGCTAGAATTGGCTTGGTATGTCAATTTGCTATTGATCAAATTTGTCCACTTTTTCTAATTTTGTTTATTAGATTTTAAATTGATTTACCATTTAAAAAATCATTTGAATGAGTAATTTTCAGACATTTGACTATGCACAAATCATCTGCAAATTTAAAAGGTAATTTGAAGCAGTTCAACGATAGTATGTGGTGTGCCTGGTTAATTGATTTTTGGATGTAGATGGGCAACTTGGGCTTCTTATTGGTCTTTTCCAAGAAAAATCCTCTATTTTAACACTTGTTGGAAGTTTATATAAATATAATATAAGTTTAAATGATAGAGGCAAATGTCTATTTTTAATTTATCATTGTATCCTTAATAATAAGGTTGAATATTGCATTTGTTAACTTTTAAAAAGTGAGAAAATTATATATATATGTATATTTAATTTGATGTATTTTAATTTGTAAATCAGGGTAAACTTTAATCTAAACAGAAGCTAAAAATCAAAATTGTAGAAGATTTTGAAACTGCTGAAACTAAACATATGAGAGCATGATCAAAATCAAAACTAAAACTTTGTTTTAAAAGGCAAATGGTTCATGACAAATAAATTCTAATGTGTTGTCTATGATAAATGGAGTGAGATTGGCATAGATGATGCTGTTAACAATGTCCAGTTAGTTTATTTAAGTTGTGGAAATAAAGTTGGCCTAGATTATCTAGCAAAGTGGGTGTATTGATAACAGCCAACTAGCAGTTTTTTGAGGAAGTGAAATTTTTTTAATTTAGTGCTAATTACATTTTTTTTTAATGAATTTAATTCACATTCTTAATATTCTTCCCACTTTGAAATATCTACTATGGATTAAAGCTTGTAGTTTGGGCTAACACTATGCATTCGCATTGTTGATCTCACAAGCTTTATGGAAGCTAAAGTATTTAGCAATCTTGGTTTAGGTATCCTTTCCTCTTTGTTCCAATTATGGCTTGACATGGGTTCAAGGGCTTGCTCATGAGTTACATTGATGACACTAATAACAATAACATGTCTTGCTAATTTGTGTTGACTAAAAAATCCTCATTTTTCATTGCACTCTATATATTAACAATTCACCAAATATGTTATCTTCTTTCTAATTGTCTCTTATCACTTTTTTTATCTTCCGTTTCTCTTGTGCATTAGAGAATATGCTAATAACCGACTTGTTCTACTAGGAGCATTGAATGATTTGAGTTTAACCTGTCTAAAATATCTAAGAAAATTCTCTCTTCTAGCTTGTTCTTTTTGGCATCTTGTGATCCTTTCATTTTATGTTCTCATTTTCAATTGTATCCTTTTGAGTTTAATCGATCATCTATCTCAATAGCCCCATCTTGATCACTGTGTCTTTGTGTTTTGGACTTCATAGGTACAACATTTAGTCTTATGATATTGTTAGTTTCATTATTAGCATATAAAAATTATCTTTAATCCTTTGTTAGGATGTTACAATCGCTGATCCATCCTATGTTGGGCCATCTACAATAGCACTACAAAACATGCTGGATGAATAGGAAAAACAACAAAATGAGTAATAAGTTGCATAGCAAAACTCTAGTTTCTTAATCAGAGAAACATATTAAATAATCTATCACAACATAGACCCTCACACTCTTGGCAATACTCCAAGGCTAAAACACTTCTTACTCATATTAGATAAGCATGATACTCTCAATCTCAATACCATCCATGTAACTCACACATATATCTCCATTAATCTCTCCCAAAAAGGTACGTTTATAGTCTAAGGGTTCTTGGAGCAATAGAAAAAAAGGGTTATATATTGAAAACCCAATTCTAACAAATTATAAAATAATTTAGACTTTAGTTTGCCATTTAAATTTAAATTGCAGTCAAATCATTGCTTGACTTCAAATGCACACTTATTTGAAAGGTTCCTACATAATTATGGTTATCTTGTTGGAACTATCTCCACTTTTCTCAAAATTTGGTAATTCAACATGCAATAAAAAGCTGTTATACTTGGCATATCTACCAACAACATGCAGGTCTTGGAATTATCTCAAATATGAATTTGGATTTTTGTAGAAGTTTGGGGATAATATTTGCGATTTTGGAGAGAAAGGATTGGAAAGAATTTCGTTAAATAGTAGAGACATTTCCTCTATGCTATGCATATAAATCTATATGCCGATGGAAAATAGGATAGAAAATGGGACTCTTTATCGAAACATTAGGGAGGTCCCATTGGGTTTACGTAATGAGGAATGCAGGTGGTGGAACTAAAGAAGCCTTAAATCTGGGTATGGGAAAGATAGTATTTGTAGTTTTTGAGGCAAGCGAGTAGAAAGAATTTCATCAAATAACAAAGAAACCTCCTTTATAACATATAGATTTATCCATATGCCTATTGAAAATGGAACTCCTTATTGGAACTAGTTTGTATTTCTATTGAAAATAAGACTCTTGATTGAAGCAGTAGGGAGGTCTCATTGGGTTCACATATGAAGGAATATAGCATGGATGGATTTGTGGAATTAGGAGTCTTAAATTTGAGCTTGAAAAAAAAGGATTAAAGTTGGGTTGGATTTGGAAGGCATAAAGCAATGTGGCACTAGTGGAGTGCATATTGAAGGATGTTGGGCTGGTTCTTCACGAGGAAGAACAAATGCAACCTATCCTTTAGAAGAGGAAGCAAGGAGAAATGGATTAAGCATCATAGGATTTAGTCTCTTAGTTTCATGGCTAAAAGTGTTGATGTTTTGATATGAGTAGCTTAATGATAACAGAACTATAGTCTTTATGATTTAATGTTTTTCTTTTAGTGAATATACAAATCGTGACTTAAGTTATATTGGAAGAATGTTTGGTTGTGACATAATTGTTAATTGGACGTAAAGAATTGGAATATAGATTTATATTCCAAAGATTTATTGCAAGGACATTTGGGAGTGATATAATGGTTAACTGAACTTGAAGATTTTGAGTTCAACTCAAGCAAAGTTGATAATGAAATCAGGTTGACGTAACGGCGATTGTAACTTGTGACTTAATCCCTTGAGGCACTAGAATCTTTAACAGTAGAGGTCATGAGAGTATGAAATTTTAAGTTTTTCAAAATATTTTTACATAAGTTTTCTAAAAGGATTTTCTACAAACTTCTAATATATAGCTTTCTTATATATCGGACCGTTTGATGAACCTATTGGATCGTCTATATGGTGTTGTTTAAATAGCAGAAAATCTGTGTCCTTGAATGAATGACAAGAAATTGTTGTCGAAATGTACAGAGAACTGTTCGATGTATAGGTCATTGAATTAATAAAAATACATGTTCTATCTTACATGTTTGAACCGTTTGATTCTCTCTCTAATAAGACAAAGTTTAATAACTCAAAAATGCAATCTCTGTTGGATGGCCATTAGATCGTTTGATGTGGCATCCGATGCGTAGGCTAATGAGTATTGAACCATCTAACGAAATGATCCGATATTTACTTAATATGTGCTATCCATTTGGTTCACTATCAAACCAGTATTGAAATGTCCAATGATTGATCTAATGATTATTGAATTGTCTCATGATTTAATCCAATACATAGCTTGTACAGGTTGCCGAGATTGGTGTTTTGTTGGATACCCGTCAAATCGTTTATTATATGTATGACTTCATGTTCGATGAAGAGTTTGATGATTAATCAGACCATTTGATCAAACTGAATCTAAAAATAGATTCCTGTGGAATGACTATCAAATCGTTCGATTGATAGTCTGATAGCCTTGAAATTTATTATCACTCAATTTGATAGAACATTTGCTAAATTTGGAGAATCAACCTTGACGTGATCAGATTGTTCAATGCCATGATTAGATTGTCTAATGTGCTTGCAAAAAAACCTGCAATAATCCCTAAATTGGAACATATATATCTTATTGTCTTAAATGATCATAAACTTTTGCTAAACTCCAAGATGAACTTGGCCTCTAAATAGCAATTAACTCAAATTAATTCGAAGCTTTTTAACACTTGCAAAACTTTTTTAAATTCAGTGCCTATATATCCCATCTTTCTGAGTTGTTTAAAGAGTTGGAAGAGGCTTCAAGTTTTCTCTTTTACAATTATTAAAGTGAAGCATCATTTAGTTACTAATTGGTTACATCATTCTAATTAATTTATAACGGATTAGTATGTATCTTGAATTAACTCTCTAGTTACAGGATTCTGCATTTGGGCTTAATTGTTTGCTTTTGTTTCTTGATTTCTTGATATTTGTGGACTCCTCAAAGTTTGTTTGTGTAGGCTTCTCTAGGTTTATGATTTGATCCATATGGATTGCTTGTGTAGGCTCTTCTAGGCTTGTGATTTTGATTTGTATGGGTCAGCTTGTGTGGACTATTTTAAGCCGGTGATTTTGATAAATATGGATCAGTTTGTCTGGGCTTCTTTGGCACGATGTTTGATTTGTTTGGATCACTTGTAAGGATTTGCCTATTTGCTTTTGCAAAAAGTGTATTAGTTTAGAAAGTTTGGTCTTTTGTGACTAGGAGTAGATGTAGACTTGTTGTTTGAAACTTGAATCACTTAAATGTCTTTTTCTTTACTATATTTCACCAAAGAAGTTTTCAAACATAATTAAATACTTTCTGAAAGAATTATCTTGGGACTTATTAAATTCATAAAAGCATTACAAATCATCTCTTCTCTTGTGTGGACTCCATCTCTTCAGTTGGTATTAGTGCATGGTTACTTCTAGGGAGAAAAAGTACTAAAGAGACTTTGTCATGTTGCACACAATTAGTTGATAAGTTAGCAGCATTGGGGAAGGTTATCTCTTCTCATTGTTTGCCATTGTGTCAAGATGATTTTTATTTATTTTGGAAAAATAGAAATATTTACTTTTATTGAATTTGTCATCTAGAGTTATAGGATAAAATTGAACATCCATTTGAATGTCCTTCAAAGCACATAAGAAAAGAGACTGTTAGAAAACCTAAGGGATTTATTAGAGGAAAAACATCATCATGGATAGCTAAATTAATATGCATCGGATATCCTACATTGTGATTTATCAACTACTGAATTTCTACAAGTACTAAATGTTATAGTTGCTTACGAGCTTTGGATGAGATTACAAGACACTTCTCAGAGCATGAAGAGAAAGTGATCTACCATGAGTATACAAAGTCAAGGCACATCTATCCTTAAATGTCCAAAATATGTGAAAAAGAAAGATAACTCTAAAAAGAAGACAATGAGGGTCACTTGGAACCACTTTGAAGAAAACTTAGAAAACTGATTTGCTTGATGGGACATCAAGAGAAACCACCAAGAGGAGATAGACGAGTTAGTTTTACTTTCTTGTTCTGAATTAGAAGATGATTTATTTGAATTATGCTTAAAAATTGAAAAATTTGCATCAAAATATGAAAAGCTAAAAATGGAGCACGCTGATTATCTTTTGTTTATATGAATCATTGAAAAAGAAGAATGAGAAATGCTTGATAGAATGGCAAAATGCTAGCATTGAATTTGCAAGAGCAGTAGTTGAGCAAGATAAGGCAAAAACAAACTTTGATCATTTTAAGAAATTGTAGACAAATTGTTTTATTGCACATCCTTATTAGCAACCATCCAATAGAAACATTTCTCATCAAATAGTTAAAGTCAAGGTTGTCGTTTCGCATGTACATGATAGATGAATGCTATAACAACTAATGTTTTTCTTTCATTGTGTTGTCACTTCTTTAGGAAGCTCAGGCATATAGTAAGAAACTACAAATAAGAAGTGATGTACACTCAAAGCTTTCTAAATTTATTTGGGTCAAAAAGACTAATGTAGCTAATGTTAAAACAATTAGTTGTAGTTCATTTGGGCCAAAATTTGTTTGGCTTATGAAAACTAAATTATAAAATGTTAGTTATATGCATACTTCCTTAATAGGACCAAATGAAGAATGTAACTTTTATTCTATAGGTGCTAAAGATTATATGACAAAAGAATCATCTTAAGTCACTTAATTGAGTGCATAAAAGTTGGGTTCTTTAATTGTTGGTTTATATTTAACTTGAATGGTATTAGCCAATAACTTCATCGATCTTTCAATCTAGTATTGTTTCTAAAAAGATTAGTAAGCATATTTGATGCATTTGAGTGACATTTGTTTTTGGTTAGATTGGCCATTTGCATTAATTTGACTTGTTTGTTCCATGCACTAGATAGTCTGATTGTATCGTGATTAATCAAATCATCTAACTAGTTAAAGCTAAATGCATTGGACCGTTAGATAGTGTTATTGGATTGTTTGAACTTAGTCTTAAATTAAAAATCATATGTAATCTCCATCCAACCAATCTATTGGATAGTCCAATGGATGAAAGCCATCCTTTCAAATCCCAGGCAATGAGTAGATGGTTTTAGGATTCTTGTCCATACGCAACCTTGTTCCAATTGCAAATCTTAGGTTCAAATCCTTATTGCTGCATCTTATTTTTTTAATTTTCATTAGATTTCTTTTCCTTAGACTTTGGTTTTTTTTGCCAAATTCCATTATTTTCTTTCGAAATCTTTTGGTAATAAAAATGCTATAGAGAAGAAAGAACCCCATAAATCAGAGACTAGCTTAAGTAGAGCAATCACCTTCTCTACCTTCTCTTATGAGAGCTAGGTGCAAAATCCCACCATTGCACCACCTTTGCCTTTGCTTTCTAATGACAAATCTAGTTTGGAATCCGCTTTTGAAGAGTTTCTTTTTCCCAATATTAAGAACCAACAAATTTATTCATTCTTTAAGAACGAATAAATTTATTACCCAAAGTTTTAGATTATTTTAAAGCATATCTCCACAACGTGCATAGTCTATTTGAAAATACCTATTTTCAATCTTTGGAATACTTCTCTTATAATATCTATGATGAACTAGTATTTGGTTCTATGCTAATCTAGAAGTTTATCTACTTTAAAACTCATGAACAATCTTATCTTGATTTTGAATATTTGAAATCATGTTGAAAGATTTTGGAAATGTTTTAAGAGTCTCCTATAAAAGACAAACACTCACTTTCATTCTCAACAACTTTGATTATGATTGATCCCTTATCAATTCTAGTATCAAACATCAAGCATTTAGGTGCAAGAGGTGTGACATTTAAATAGATATGCATATGTGATCCAATATGTTCTCCTCTCCATTCTTAGTCACAAATTTTTAGACAAATGTTAGTTCATCTCTTGCCTTCCCTGAATATTTTGTACTCACAAAACCGTTCAATGTTGGCCAATGCATTTTATGGAGCAAGGCTCAACCTCTCTTGATCAAGAATTACAATTACACATAACACATTCTTCTATGATTTCTCCACATTGTCTATTATCTAGCTCTTAAACTAAGAGGTTGGATAGTTGATGAGGAACCCAGCCATATTGTGTTGCCTTTTAATGTCTTAGATTTTGCAAAGCTATGGAGCCCAATCAAATCTCAACAAGCACCTCTTGTTACACTAGTGGAGAGGGAGACCATGAAGAAACCACCTTCTTGCTGCTAGTCTTTATAGCATCATACTCCACTTGCATTATCATTTCATAGAGCTTGTTCATCTTTTGGAGCTGGAGGATACCCCACATACCCTCCAAATGCTTGTTAGCTCTCCCTAATTTTTCATGTCTATGTTCCATCAAATATCTAGAACTACATTGATAGAAAATTTGGTAAGTTTGAGCAAAGCTTCAAATCTTACATGGACACAAAATTTAAAGACTTGAAAAGCAAGATGCTTCAAGCCCTTCAAACTAGCAATGGTGAGGACATGTACTTAGGATTGTCTTTTTGATATATTGCAAAGATTGGAGAATTCAATTTGAAATGAAAAATGAAAATGCAATATCTTATGTGACGGATTATGTTTGAAAATTTTATTATGAAATGCCATTTGACTTGAGCAACAAAAATACAATTTGTTTCTTTTTTTGCACATTTCCTTAAAATTGCTTTGAATTCATATATTCAATGGGGAGCTTATATTTCTTATTATATTACTATATATTTTAATTTTCATTTCAATTATATTTATGGTTTTATTATCACCAAGAAGGGATATTATTGATTCTTTTGATCATGTAAGTAATTTGAAGATAACAAAATTATAATTTCTTATTTACTAAGTAATATATAGTTTTTTATTTGAGTTGTATTGGAAGAAAGTTCGAGAATAACATAATTGTTAACTAGATGTAAAGAATTGGATTATAGATCTGTGAGTCAAAGCTAAATTGGAAGAATGTTCAGGTGTAAATTAATGGTTAACTACATTAAATATTTTGAGTTTGACTCAAGAAAAACTAGAAGGATGTTTAAGGGTGATGTAATTGTTGACTAGATGTGCAGATTTAAGTTATTTTTCTTTTAATGGTAATAACATGTGCAAATTTATGCTTATTCTCTTGAGGAATTAGGATCTTAATAGGTGAGATTATAACAGTGTAAAATCACAAGTTTTCTAAAAATATTTTCACATAAGTTTTCTACAAAAGTTTTTTTTACGAACTTCTAATCTAAAACTGTTATACATATCAAACCGTTTGTTGGGCATTGTTTAAATATTTGATATTCTATTTTTTCTTAAAAGAATAACAAGTAATTGGTGTTAGAATGTTGCATTAGACTGTCCGATGTATAGTTCGATGTATTCAAAAAAGTATATGTTCTATTGTATAGGTATTAGGCCTTCTGATCCTCCAATAAGATAGAGATAAAAACTTAAAATGGGACCTTTGTTAGACAACCATTTGTTTGTTTGGCATTTCATTCGATGCGGCATTCGATTTTTAGCAAACCATATGGCGGAAGGATTTGATATTTACTTAATATACATCCAATTGTTCATTGTTTGATGTGTCTTAAGCTCATTTGATGGCTTATTCTATCATTAAGATTAGAGTTTTGTCAAATTCTTATTGAACCATCTATTGTGCCTTCCATAAAGGAGTCTGATGATTGATTTGACCATCTAATCAAACTAAACCGAAAATGGGTTTTTATTGGATGACCATCAAACCATGCGATTCATTGTCTCATAGTCATTAGATTGTCATTGCTTTATTTGACAAAAAATCTAATAAATCGAGAGTATTAGGCTTGGCCTAATCAGTTTGTCTGATTCTATGATCAGATCATTTGGCATGCTTGCAGTAAACCTGCAATGGTCACTAAATTGAAAAATATATCGTACCTTATTGTCAAAAATGGTCATATTACCATTGCTAATTCATGGTGAGTTTGTTAGATAAATAAGAGTTAGCTCAAATTAATTCAAAGCTTTTTAACACTTGCAAAACTTTTGCAACTTCATTTCCGGTCTCACATCTTTTTAAGTGGTTTAAAGAGTTGGAAGAGGCTTCAAGTTTGCCCTTTCACAATCATTAAATGAAGCATTATTGACTTGCTAATTAGTGACATTATTCTAATTAATTTACTATGCATTAGTATGTCTCCTGTACTATCTCTATGGTTATAGAATTTTATATTTGAACTGAACTGGTTTTCTCTTTTTCTTGGTTTGTTGATATTTGTGGATCTAAGTTAGTTTGCCTTTTCACAATCATTAAGTGAAGGATCATGGACTTGTTAATTGGTCATATTATTCTAATTAATTTGCAATGCATTAGTGTGTCTCTTGTATTATCTCTATGTTTATGGGATTTTATATTTGAGCTTAATTGTTTTTCTTTTTTTCTTGGTTTGTTGATATTTGTGGATCTAAGTTAGTTTGGATTCTGATTTGATCAGTGTGGATTGACTTGTGTAGGCTTTTTTAGGGTGATGATTTTGATCCATGTGGATTGCCTTATATAGATTTTTGGTTGATTTTTATTGGTGTGGATGAATTTGTGTGGGCTTCTCCAAGTTGATGTTTTATCCTTTGGATTGTTTGTGAGGGTTTTTTTAGTGGTTGTGTCAAAAAAATTATGGATTTATGGAAATATAATAATAACTTGCTTTTATTGAGAATTAATGAAAAATAGAAAGAATGTTAGGGTTGTTTTAGATTGAGAATAATCAAGGAAGAAGAAAAAAGATAATTTTTATTGAGAAAAATACAAGGAGATAAAAAAGGAAAACCTTTTTGGACAGAATGAACCACATTTTTCTTTTAATACTTATTGAATTAAAATCTTGGGATTAGACCAAATCAAATTAGATTAGTTGCTTAAATTAAGCTTATTAAGTGTTTATTTATAACTAAAGAAGTTGATTTGGGTTGAACTCATTTAAACGGGAGAATTCCATCTAGTATTTAGTTATAATGGCTTAACCATTGAAGCTAAGGTACGGCTTTTGTTGATGTGTTTGATTTAATCATAAATGTTAAAGCTAGATACTTGAACATAAGTGGGATGATTTAGTTAAAATGGTCTTACGACATTAGAATGCCATAACTAAAGTAGTTAATCTAAGCTTTACTTGTTTGATAATTGTATGATGAAACTATATTTATATTGCTTGAATGGGGATGGATGTATTGTGTTAATACATCTTTTACTAGTGCGACTGGCTTCAACAAATTGACCTTGAGGGACTGGGTTTGAGGAGCTGGTCTTGAGAATTTGGTCTCATAAAACTAGCCTTGTGAAGTTGATATTGAGAAGTTGGTCTCAAGGGATTGGCTTTGAGAAGCTAAACTTGCGGAGCTAGCGTCAGTTTAATCTTGAGGGACTAGCTTTGATGGTTGGTCTTGTTGATGATTTGTGGTTGAAATTTGGATCAATTGAATTTTGACTGGTGAAATTTTGCATTTTCAACTCCTTGTTTAAGTCCCATCATCAATAATTATTTGTTCATCTTTCAGAAGTTGTGGAAAGGTTTAGTGGTTACCTTTCTATTGGTTAATTAGCAGGGAGTTATTGACATCATAGGGGTTATATTCGCAATGATTGTTGACATTTCAGGAGAATTATAAGTTGGCTTCTGAAGCTCCCTTTGTTCACTATTAATGCATACAGAAAAATATGCATTTTTATTGTTTATACCTTGAATTATTGTTGACTTTAATCAAATCAAAATCATTCAATCTTGAACAGTAAGAGGAATAGGGTGTAGTCAGAGAGGCAATTACTTGATTCTATAAGCCACAAATCTTGTAACAGAGGTTGAAGGTGAAGAAGGGTATACCATGGGTAGCCAAATGAGGCTTAGTTGACAAGAAATGCTTATTATGGGTAGAATAGGGCTAATTTTCTTACCATTATTTAACCACCGAACTGCATTGATCATATCTAACTTGTGGTGGCCATCATTGGCAAAACTGGCTTGTCATTTCCTAGACTTTGAGGAGATGTCACTCACACGTTCACATGGAAGCTGAGGAAGCACAACCAAGGCATTAGTGGTCGGGATTGAAGGTACCGTCATGGCCTCAATAGAAAATTAGGTTCTCTAGTTTTTCCATGAACTTGCCGATCTTGCTCATCTACCAAGGGCCTTCGCATGTTCCTTATGGTTGTTCTCACCGAATCCTCTGCCACAATGGAGGAAAGTGAGGGAGAAAAATGTGAAGAAAGAGCATAATGCCCTCAAAAGGAAGAGAGAATTGTCAAGGTCCTCTACATCTTTCAAATTCTTATAGAGAAGTATACCAAATTCAGTTTTATTTCACTTTTTATGTGAGTATAAATGCTTATATTTTAAAGAATCAATTTTTTTGTGCTTCTCACCTTCCCATTTATTTTCTTAAATTCATAAATGTATCTTTGTATGAGTTATGAGATCTACTAACTTCATCAACTTTCCAATTAAAATACATACTATAAATTCTCATCTTGAATGTAGTATCTTGGATAGCTTATTTTATTTCGCATCAACTCATGATATTGTGAGAATTCTTGCTCATTTATTGCTATAATTACATATTGTTGTAACAAACTTTGAACATTTGTCACCCTATTCATAAATTAAAGCATGTCTCTTCTAAAGGATGCTCTTAGCATTTGTACAATTTATAAGGGATTCATGTCATGTTGGTTTGACATGTTTTATCTTTGTTGTCAACTATCTAATGCAATGATTAACTTTATTGCAATCGGGCTTGGGACTAGCTTTGGCATTGTTAAGAAAATGGGAAACTTCAAAACAATGGTATCCTTAATTGTTCACTAATTAATTTGACTAAAACATCATTCAAACTTTTTTTTTAATGTTTTTAGTTAGGACATATTGCTTTAACGTAACTTAATATAAGCATACATGGTCTTTAATGGGTATCAAAAACCTCACTTGGTCCTAGAGTCACATACTTATATTGAGCTTTTTTTTCAGGTTCATGGAAAAAATTATTGGATTGTGCACTTATTCTTGATGCACTAATCATTGGATTTTTTCTGACTAAAATCAATATTGTGTTCGAAATAGGCCACAACAAGCTTGCCTATCATATTGTCATTATTGTCCTTGTTAGTGTTGTTGAATGATATGATAAAGTCTAATGATGAATTTGAATTTCTATTTTTTATTTAAGATTTGAATTCATTCTTTTTCATGTCTAATTATCTAAAATAGGGGTTTTTTTAGGTGAGGGTGGTGTCAATTTTTTCAAATAGGATTAGATGAAGATTTAAAAAAAAAATTTGGAGGCTAAAGTACAAAATATAGCAACGTTCTTAAAGCAAGTATTATGCACTGTAAGCAAATAAGAAAAAATGGTTGTAAGAAAAACCATCCAATTTTGGATTAGTCATGCATCACTAGGGGGTGACAAAGGCAATTCAAGGTTGGCAAATAAGTAAAGGTGGTAAGAGGCAAGATTTTCAAGAGAGAGGGGATGGGCTAGTACTTATTGGTACATGGCTATGAAAGTTATAAGATAAGGGATGCTAGACTAGCATGGGTTAGAATGGGGTAGAAGTAATAGGAGATAATGATGGGTGAGTAAGAATTTGGGATACTATTAATAAATATATTAGATTACAGAGACAATTATAGGTATAGTAAAGCGAATGTGCAAGGTAAGATTGGGGATGAAGCTCGGGTAAAGGTATCCATTAAGTGATGGACAAGGGTATTGCAAGGCTCGGAATTAGGAAAGGTAGTAAAGAGTAAGATATTTAAGGGTAGGGTTAAGGCCAGTACTTGAAATGGTTATGGAATGAAATTGTTTGTTGGTACATGACAATTGAAGGTAAAGGTAATGCATGTTGAGCTTGTAAATGGCGAGGTACAAGGGGAGATAGTGATGGGCGAATAAAAATTTGGAATGCTAGGAATAGATAGATTTGGTTACGAAGACAATTACGGTTGTAATAAGGGGAGTGGGTAAGGTAGGATTGGGATCAATCATGGGTATGGTTTGCATAGGGAAGTATTAAGGTTGAGATAAGGGTAGGAATGGATATGGGTGTTGGTTGAGTTTTAGGCATGATAAAGAGGAATATAATTATGGCTATGAAGGAAATGGAGATGCATCTAAAAGTTTAGGAGTTTGTGAGTTTCCTAGGTGTAGGGGGCCTAACGTTTGCCTAATGTGAATAAAATAGAATTAGTTCAGATTGAGGTGATCCAAAAGACAGGCATTCTTTTCCTTCCAAATAAAGTACATTGCATGAGCCAAAGTAAGCCTAGTTAATATTCTTTCGTGTTATGAGAATTGGATAACTGATTGAAGTTTTCTTCAATTGGAAGTGGAATGATGTGCCTTAGCTGAGGGGAACACATTGTTGATAACCTTTGTTTATTGAATAGGAAAAGAATAAATGCCCATGAGTCTTTTCCTTGGTATATTATAACTTGCAATGACTAGGCAAGTGCAGACCAAGCCTAGCAAGCTTGTCATAAGTTTTCTAGTGATTGTTGTATTCCCCTGTACAATATGTTTAAAGTAAATTGCACCTTGTTTATAATTGGTTGATTAGGGATACCAGATATAGCACACTTTGGGAGTTTTGAAATTAATATAAATAGGATCTCTGAGCAGTAATCTTTTCCAACCAGAGCTGCCAACACTCGCAGAGCTATTCAAGAAGTTGTGGTGAGTATCTTGAACTAATTTGGATACCCATAAGCAATATAAAGTAAGAACATGCCAACCTTGCTAAAGTTTGTTTTCTTAATAAGATAGGTATCTAGGGTGCCCTAATTGTGTTAATGCTTAGGTGTGGCAAAATCTTTCTAGGCAACTGTAACATACTTTCTATCAAAAGATTCATGTAGACTGAATTAGACTCGCATGTTATTTATTGCTTTCAACACCACTTTGGAGAGATAGAAGGCTTGACATTAAAATTGTAGAATTCTAGAAACTATTGTTTCAATTAATTTAAGTATTAAAGCTTGGGAGAGTGGGAGGGCAGACCAAGTGGCAAATTTCCTCTTAATATTTTGGAGAAGTGGAGAATCATGAACCGCTGAAAACTTACGAGAGGAAATAGGCCTACCATAACAAGTGTTGTAACTGATTGGAGGCTGTTTGCTAGAACTAGGATGATTTCTAATGCAAAAATGCTAAGCTAAAATCCAAATGTCAAGTCATTAGCATGAAAGTAGGGCTTCTTATTCGCTGAATTTTTTTTCATCTCCAGCAGTTGCTTTGGAGTTCAACTTTATTTGAAACTTATAATTTAGCCCAACTTTGTTGTCTAAATAAAATCAAAGTTTCATGTGTATACTCAATAAGTTATTTGGATTTTTATTTCCCATGTGTACGGAAATAAAGTCCCAGTGCAGATTTGCTGGTAAAAGCCTAATGATTATATGGCTTTTATTTGTTTATTCCCATTGTTTAGTTCAGTATATATTTTTTCTTATTTTTAGTAGATTTTACGTGGTAGAAAGAATGAAAAAATCGTAAGAAAATGATTATATGCTGAAGATTGTTTCAATTATCATTCAGTCGAATATGTGAGAATATGATTTATCAATACATCTAAAAATTTGCTATATTCTAGTAGAAGTGTTGTACTTCATTTAGATATTGTGTGCAACTTAAACTTATTTTGGAACAAACCTTGATTGTTGTTCTCTGAAACTTCTTTAGAAGATTCATCTATTTGGAGCTTTATCACTTTTAAGTTTGTTGTAGTTAATCTTATATTTGTTGAGTTCAAATATTGTGGGTCACCAAGTTTTGTTTTCATTTAGAATGTCCAAATGTAACATTTTAATTTGAGAATTGAAAATAATTTTTTTTGTTCTTTATCATTTGGTTATACTTCTACCAGCTAGAATTCCCTTTTCAATCTTAAATTTTGTTTAAAACCTCAATATGGTGTTTAATAATTTTAGAATCTTTGCTGTTAATGTGATCAAATCATATTTTTGATATTACTCTTTCTATGCAAGTTCAATAGTTTGAAATCTAATTTCAAGGAAATTGCAGCATTCTGTTCTGCAGAAAAGTTTGACTTCTGTTCTTGATATGTGGAAGGATTGCATTAAGTACTACTCCCCAAGCATTCTAATTCTTAGAAAATTTATTTGGTCCTTCACAAGATTAGGTGATGTGGAATCAGCTTATAAAGTTTTGCAGTATATGGTGGTCCTTGTTAAATCCAAATGTCTTTCATTGAAGAAATCTTCTACAGGACGGTATCACTCGTCAAGGTTTGATATCCCTATTCCTATACTTTGTAACTTGTCAAATGAGACATTTAGCATAAACTCCAATGCGTCCTCTCAAGAAATGTTTAGTGCCAAGTCAACCAAAGTAAAGGGTAATACGGGGATATTAGATTTTTCCCACAAAGCAGACCATTCTTCTGACAACATTGCCGATAAACTTTTAGAAGTTGGTGATGTTGCAGATTCATGTTTTGTGTCTAACAAAACTGATATGGTCTTCTCTGAAATCCAAGGAACCAGCTTATTTCATGAGGTAAAAAAGAAAGTACCTGCTCTCAGATATCTCCTTTTCTTGCTGTTTCTGCTGACAGTCAATATCTTTTTGTTAAGGAAGAGGAATTGATAGAAAATACAGCAGATCATGTACAAAATCTTTCTTCACAGCATAGCATTCCAAAAGAAACAAAATCAGTGCCAGTAGTCAATGTTTTGAGATGGTCATTCAATGATTTGATACAAAGCTGCGCCGCAGCAGGGATATGGGAACTTGCTGAGATCTTGTTTGTTCAGGTATCTTTTAAATGCTTTTGGAGCTTTACTAAACCCTTGTAGCTCCCACAAGTACTTCACCCTGAGCTGGATGTTATCTCTGTCATATACATACGTTTGCCTATATTTTTTAAATGTTCAAATCTGCTATATAATTGTTATGTAATTGCTATGAAGAAGTATGGTTCTCTCAGGTTTACATGTTTTTTATTCTTTTGATTCTCCTCCAATACGGGATTGGTATAAATACTCACATAGGTTTTGATATTCTTGGGATACTCTAATTGTCATCTTCAATTTCTTCATAATTTGAAAGATTTTATTTATTTTGTGTTTATAGATGTCTTATTGGAGAAAGGTGTCTCGTATTTCTTGTTGTCATATACTTGGGCAATCTAATGAGTGAATTGAATTTTTTTTTCTCTAATATACTTAATTTTGATGCTTTACATTATCAAGCATATAAATTTATATAATGTCTTGCTTTACTTTTTCAACATGTTTTATATCCTTTGCATCCTTATTTTTTCATATTTGATCATTGTTTGTTGTTCATGCTATAGAGATTTGCTGTGGTTGATAAAAGAGAACCCTAAACTAAACTTCAAACTTCTTTTCTAAAAGACTCCATCTTTGCTCTATATGAAGTATAAATATTTTGTTCACAGAACTTCCAAGGAAGGTATAAAAGGAAAAAATTGCAATCTCCTATAAGTTGTTGAAGACATGAAAAAACAAGCACTTGAAATAGAAAAAATAGAAGGCAACATTAGCCAAAATAAGCATTAAGAATTCCTCATTCTCCCTACCCCACCACTCTTAATATTTATTTTTTCCTCTCTTTCTCATCCATCACCCTTTGTTATATTGATTATTCCTCTTCCTTCTTCCATTGCTCCTTCAATTTATTGTGGTCTATCCTCTAACCCCATTGATTATTGGATTTTCCTCTTCAATATTAGTTGCTATTTCTTCATTGCCTCCTTATATTGGTAATCTTATCCATTCTTCTTTCTCCTTTGATAATAGTTATTACTTCTCCTATCACCTCCTTTTCTTCCTCTAAGATTTTTAATTTCCTTTCCCCTTTCTAATTTAATATTTATCATTCTTTTTCTTCCTCTTCCTCTTGCTTCCATGTTGGTTATTCCTCTTGTCCTCTTACCACTTTGGTTTTGCTCATTTGATGTGTGGAATGTTATGCAAACACATCAATAGCATGTCTAATGTATTCCAATGCACCAACCCCCAGAATCTTGCTTTAAGAAAATAAGGCTATTTTTACCACTAGTATATCTAAACAAAATTCACATAATATTTCATAAAAATTTTTAAAAATACTAAATTTCTTTCATATAGACCAACAAAACTAATTGCTAGAATTTAAAATTGAAATAATTTTTATGGGAAAAATTCTTGATTATTAGGATAGCTTCAAGATGAATTTAATTAATCTATTAAACAACTACAATTAAGTATTACAACTTAAAACCTTTTTTTTTGGAGAAAATGTTCTTGACAATGAGGAGAGCATCATATGTTAATATAACATGTAAAAACGTCTATAGGAGATGAATCACTAGAGATGCATGAGCATGAAATTATAACATAAAGGCACATAGTACTAACCTTTCTCTGAATTCTTAGTCCTAATCTCTTAGTCAGATGTTTTCTAGGTTTCCTTATAGGAAAATTTTTATGATTTGTTATGAGCTATTACACGATCATCTTTAGTAAATTCTAATGATATCATATGTGACTCATCTATAGAATTATACTTGCAGTAGTTCATTGGTAGCTTTCTTTTTATTTTAGCATGCAAATCTTGTGTACATTATGTAAATGGAGATGCAAACTCATTTTGTCATATTTGACTAGTAATTCTAGATGGATAGGTTTCCTTTGTTCATATACAATGACAATGTGAAATTGAGTCATAGTAGTGAATTTATCGTTAAAACATATTATGGATGAATTCTGCTATGGGTAAGATATTCCAAACTAGATGTATGTTTATAGACAAGACTCTTAATAAAATTTCTAAGCTATAACTAACCACATTAGGTTGCTTATTCACTTGAGGGTGATAGGGCATCTTGAAAACACAGGTTTGGTGCCCATCATCTTGCTTAGGTCATCCAAAATGAACTTATGAATTTGTTGTCTTGATTAGAGTGCTATGGAGCTTGACAACTTATTTGAAAAAGCATAGAGCTTCATGGAAGCAGTTTGAATATTTTCATCTTCGTATGGAGCGGCCATCTTCATCAATTAATCTACTGTAAGCATAATATAATCATGTCTACGCAGCATTTAGGGTAGACCTAAGATAAATTTACACTTGTCTTCCTTTGGCCAATGGAGAATTGATAATTACAATGAGCTGCATCTTTCTCCTCATCTTTCTTTATGTCAGGCCAATAAAATTTACCATTTACCATATCTTGTTAAGTGCAACTATTGATAAAAAATGCCTTAGGGATTAATTTGGTATGCATAGACAAGTGCCTTGGAATGCATGCTAATTGCTTGAAAGATACCTGGAACTTTTAGTAATAGGGTCCCTAATATCATAGGAATTAGTGTATCCAAAGTTTGGGCAAATGGGATACTTAAATACTTGTATTATCAAAATCTAAAAATTGTATATCCATTGTATGAATCAATGTGGTCATCTTTTTTAATGCATTTATGAGTTTTTTTTTTTCAAAATTTGAGCATTGTTTAAGCACACGTGTATTCTTACAAAAACTTCACTCGTTTTGTCTGTGCAATACTTAGGGTCTTTTGGTTACTAGGTTATTCTAGAACTTGGTGATCTAAGTAGAATACAAATTCTTGGAGTAATAGATGATGATACTTAAAAGATTCACCTTGAATATATCACCAAATTCTTTGGAATTACTGTGTATAAAATTCAGAGGGGTGTTAATAGTATTGTGATCAACCATAGACTAGCATGCATAGCAAAATGCTATTTTGTTGGCATTCCTATTTAGGGATGGTCTAAGATACTAGATTATCAAGTTAACAATACCGTTCAAGTAGTCTCTAAGTGAGGGTGAATTTAAAGGAGCACTAAAAGGTTTTAGGTGTTTTTTAAGTAGAGGTAGAGGTAGCTTAGGCTAAGCATAGGGAGTTAGTGAATGGGTGATAACAATAGTATGGTTATTGGAATTAAAACTAAAAACCATATGACCTCTTAGATAGAAACAACATTGAAGGCACTAATGGTGATGGATCAAAGTTTTCATAGGAGGAAATATGGTTTAGGAGGACTTCTCAAGGGAAGCTCAAGAGTAATTTATAGCTGTTGGGCGAAGAAGACATCGAGGAAGGTCTTATAGAGTAGATTCAAAGAGGATGATAGACTCGATAATAAGGCTTGAGATAGAAGTAGGGCTCGAGTGGTAAGTCTCTAGAGATTAAATCCTCAAAGGCAAGATTGGATGTGGGAATGGCTTTGAGAGATGAAGACCTTTGTAAACTGAGAGAAATGTTTTGTGTGATAGCCTTATGATGGAAAGAGGCTTCAAGGAGGTCTTGATAAGAGTCAAGGACTCAAGAAGTGTTCTTGGTGGCACTGAATTCCTCAAGGCTTGTGGAGAAGAAAAAAGGGTCTTGATTAGTCTTGAGGGGAAGCTCAAGAGTAATTATAGCTGTTGGGTGAAGAAGACATCAAGGAAGGTCTTATAGAGTAGATTCAAAGAGGAAGATAGACTCAAGAATAAGGCTTGAGATGGAAGTAGAGTTTGAGAGGTAAATCTTTAGAGATTAAATCCTTGAAGGCGAGGTTGGAGGTGGGAATGGTTTTGCGAGATTAAGTCCTCTGTAAACTAAGGGAAATGTTTTGTGCGATAGCTTTATGATGGAAAGAGGCTTCAAGGAGGTCTTGATAAGAGTCAAGGACTCAAGAAGTGTTCTTGAGGTGGCTCTAGATTCCTCAAGGCTTGTGGAGAAGAAAAAAGGGTCTTGGTTAGTCTTGAGGTGATTTGAATCTTTGTGGAGTAGTTATAATAGAATGATTGTCTTGAAAAGTAATTTAGAGGAGAAAGCACGCCTTGGAGCTAGAGTTGTCTAGGAAATGTAAAAGTCTAATGGAAGTTTCGAGATGTTCTTCAAAGTAGTTTGCAAGTTTTATGAAGGTTTTAAGATGACAGAAACAATGACTTGAGTGGTGTTCAAAATGACTAGAGTGCAAAATCTAGGCTCAATGCTAATTATGTTGTAGATTATGGGCAATTTTATGAGTCATTGCAGTTAGATTTGAACTCAATGGTAAACTATAAAGTGTAAGAAATTTTTTTCACTTTCCAACACGCTTTTAATCACTTGATTTTGAGAATGGCATCTGAAGTTATGCTCAGATTACAAACTTGTACTGGAGCTTTTTTGATAACTGCAATTTGAAGTTTGAATATAAATTCAAAAGTTGTATTGTTGGGGATTTTTGTTTTTAATTTTTTTAGAATTGAAATCATTAAAGGTTATCTCTTGTGTTTCTATTTGTGCTCAAGCGCTTAATCTATAAAGGGGCCATGGAAGAGATTGTTTGGTAGCCAGATTGTAACTGATTGGGAAGTCAAGTGTTGTAACTTTATTGACTTAATAGAAGAGTCTTGCCACTAAATTTATGTTGGGAGAGGAGAGAGAGAGACCCTTGTGGGTTTTGATTGGCTTCATGATAATGCCTCCTCTAAGTTTTAGCTTCTTTCTTTCCTTGGGAATCTAAGTTTAGTCCTCTCTTTTAATAGAGCAAGTGTTTGGTATTTTGATCCCACAGCGTAGTTTGTGGAAAAGAGTGATTCTTTTCATCTGGTATCAAAGAAATGGCAGGAGGTTTTGTCTATGTTGTGTACAAGTGTTATTGTGGAAGTTGATTATCCTTTTGTATTTGGGTTTTTATTTTGATGAATTTTCTTTCTATTCTTTGCTATGTCTTATTTTTCCTATGTCAATGATGCATTTTCTTTTTTTAATTTTCACGATGTATCTCTTGATGGATCATAATCAGTCTTGTTGAACATACAGAAACTGTTGCAGTAGGAGCTCAAGGAATCCTATCGAAGAGAAGGTCATCCATGGGAGGTTTTGTACATTAGGTTAAAGTGTAGCCATGGATGATTAACTAATAGCCATTGGAGTATTTGTTTACAGGCTTGTGCAAGCACCCAACCATGATAGCATGATAGCTTATTCTTGCCCTACGGGTGCTGTAAATAGGGATGACTATTAACAAGGCTATACCGCAGACAAGCCAAGAACTACAATCAATGGGGCAACATGTACAATAGGCTAGTGAACCTATGGCAAGACTGACATTGGGCAAACTAGTTTTCGTGGCGAGGTTGATAGCAGTGGCAATGATTTGAAGAGTTGAGGCAGGAGTAGTGCTGCAACAGCTATGATGGTGAAGTTCAGTTTCTACTAAGAGCTATTGAATGCTATGTGGCAGGTGTTAGAGCATGTGTCGTGCTTATGTGACAAGGGCTTTGTGGGGTTGTGAGGAGAGGGTGGGTAAGGGCTAGAATGTGCGATGGGATGATGTCTTGTGAGGACCTTGTTTATTCTTTTTGACTACTGAGATCGTACTTTGATTATTAATTTTTTTTTAATTGACTATTTAATCTTTTCTTGCTTGCTTGGAATTTTATTGCTGCTGAGCGTTTTACAGTGTATGATTGCCTGTAACTTATGCTTGGAAGAAATACTTATGCCTGTTAATGAATAGTATACAGAAAATCTGGAAGAGTATTTAATTATTTGATTTTTCCTGTCCCCTCCCTTATAATCACTTTTGCAGCTAGGATAGTCATATGCTCCTCATCCAATGTACATCAGCTTAATTTGTAAGATAGCTAGGAAGAGATTTTAACTGCTGGTCTTTATATTTCTGATAAAAAAGCTCTGCAAACTCACAATGCTCCAAAATTTTAGAGCAGCTATGCCCCTTAATCTATAGTTTTAAGTGCCCAAATCTTAGAACTTCTACCAAAATCCCTTGGATTCCCAAAATTACGTTGGTACATGTTGCATTTATTTTGTATTCTTAAAATAAACTTCCTATTGCCAACTGTCAAAATATTGCAAAGCAGTGCTTAATGAAATTAAGTAGTGACTTCTGTTTGGTTAATTTATAAAACGATAATCAAATAAGGATAAAATCAAAATGGAAATCTCATTGAACTGTTAAATTAATTAAAAGGTATTCATCACCTCCTATATGGTTACATAGGGTATGGTTGCAAAATGAGAAGCATTAATAAGGTTGGTGTGCTTGAAATAATTACTATTCTAACTTAGTATTGCATACTTAGAGACATCATTTCCATTGTCTAGGTTTTATATAAAGGTTCATCTTTTGCATTTTTTTATATTTTTACTTGATTATGAGTATGCACTTACATATTCTAAATGGTCTCCTAGATGCAAACGATTGGAGTGAATCCATCACCCAATACCTATGATGGTCTTATTAAAGCTGTTACCCATGGGAGGGGGCTGATTTATGGCTTGGAGTTGGTAATTCTCTTGACAATTAGCTAAAAAGCTATGCAAGGAAAGAACAAATGATCCATAGCGGTTGAATTTTTAGTGTTTTGTAGAATTTTTTTGTTTGTTGTAATTGGGCTGGCATTATGAATAAAATGCGTTGATATTGTATGTTATTCTTTATGTTTTCAGGTTGAATCAATGGAGAGGAGGGGTATGGATCCTTGCAATGATAGCCTTGCTACTCTATCAGTTGAACATAGCAAGAATTTGGACTTGGATATGGCAGAGCGTTTACTGGAAAAGATCTCTGTTAACCTACCCAAGTACATTCATCCCTTAAATGCCTTTTTGGTTGCATGCGATGTCATGGTAATTCATCAAGCGAATGTCTTTAAAAGACAAGTTGTTTCCAATGTTTTTGTTCCATTTTTTAAACTCTGAAGACCAATTTTCATATTTTATGCTACCTTTCATATCATGTTCACTGGAAACTTGCAAATGGACCTATCGGTTTTCTTAATGAATTTATAATCACCATTTTATTGATTTATTTAATCATCTTGCAGGATGATCCTGAACGTGCAGTTCACATATTTGCAAGGATGAAGCGATTGAATATTAGACCAAATATTAGAACCTATGAAGTTTTATTTTCTTTATTTAGTAATGTTAACGCCCCCTATGAGAGAGGAAATTGGCTTTCACGTATGCATGCTTTTGAGAGGATAAGGCACATCGAGCAGGACATGATGAGAAATGGAGTTCGACATAGCTATATATCTCTGAAGAATCTGGTAACCAAATTTATTCACACTTTGATTATTTTTGAAGCGTGCTAAGGCATCCCAGTTTTTTTTATTGATATTTTACATTACTGATTTATTGAATTAATTTTCTTTCTTCTCAAACTTGGTTGAGGGACTTGTATTCTCTTTAAGTATTATGCAATTTATTGGGTGAAAAGAAGTGAAAACTACCAATGAATTCTAGCTTGTGTGGCTTTGATCTTGTCTTTAGAGGAGGCCCCGAAATCAAATATAGGCATAACCCTTGACCCTCTTCAAAACGGAAACAAAAGGGGAAAAATGGCTGAAATCTTTTGACCAGTGAAGAAAGAAGCAATATATTGTAGCAGTTTACCTCTCCAATAGATGTGTATACAAGGATTTTGATGACAGCAAATTGCAAAGGGATATATCCTGGGTGTGTAGGGTGCAAAAATTTGCAAATGAGATTACATGGTTCAATTTGCTCAAAAAAATGGTCCTCGTTTTTAATTTGTATGACATAGTGCAACATTAAGGCTCCAAGTAACAAGATTGTGCACCTATTGACATTGAGCCATGCACTATACCTCTCAATTGCTCATCACTGCATGTACAAGCACACACATGGAAATACTTGCAAATAGATGTAAGCTAACAAAACATTGACTGATTTTGGTTTTTACTTGTTTGTAGAATTAGCTGTCTTGATGAATTTCTGATATTGTGCAATTTGCCTATGGTTATTGGGCATCATTGCATTTCTGACAAGTTCATTGTTGCATGCCTTAATGGAAGGCCTCTGTTCTATATTTGTGGGTGTCTTCCAAGCTGCCAATGCGACTTCCCTCTAGCATAATTCAATGTAGTTAAGGAAATGAATTTTTCCCTAATTGAAGCATATCAACATAGATACCAGATTGGCTGCTTCATATTGTCAGAGTTTTTTTTTGCATTGTAGTTAAGGAAGTATCTTTATGACACTGTTTCACACCTTTATGGATTACTCTTTCTTCTTTTCCAATGAATTTAAATTCTATTTGAAGACTTTCTTTTCATTCTTTGATGGGGGTTTCAAAAGTGTGGTTACTAAAATCTATTGAATATCATCTCCTATCTTTTACTTTTGATGATTCTCATATAAGGTGGACCCATTTTACTTTCTCCTTTTATCTTTTGCAGCTTGTGAATTTTGTTTGTTATTCTTATATCAGCTTGTCCATTATCTTTTCTTCTGGTCAATGTGAAGTGAGGTTTTGAAGCCAAGTAATATGGCTGCATAAATTGAGGATGTAGAGCAAGATGTTGGTCGTTGAGATTTTACATAAGTGGTGAAGTCGGGGTGGTTTAACTTTGGGAGCTCTCTAATGAGTGGAAAGAAGGGATGATAATTCGGGTGAACTTTTTGTCAAACAAAAAGGTCAAGTGGATTTTTCCTTGGATTTGTTCCTTTGTTCTTGGTTAAAATAAATTAAGTAATCTTCCATTTCTTATGTGAAGCATCAAACATCATATTGTGGTTATAATTGCTGCATTTTGGAATATTTTGTTTTAGCAAATTGGTTTGAGATACTGAAAATATATCTTCCCTTTATGGGTCAGGAGCTCTTCATGTATTGTATGGTTTAGGACTAGGTACGCCTATATTTTCTTTTACATAAAATGATTTTGATAGAGATAGCTTCTTGTTTTTTCTATGTTCAGAGCGGTTACAATGTTGTAATTATACTACCATCTCTGAGGTGATTATTTTGCATTTGTTTTATTTATGATGTTATAAAATAGTGGATCCCAGGCTGTTTCATTTAACTGCAAAAATAACATAACTTTGGCCCAAACTTTGTCAACAAACTGTTTTAAACAGGGTATCTAAGCTTAATGAACAAACAATGGGATTACTTTCAACTTATTTTTTTTATTCTTATAATCAGTGCAAATAATTTTGTTCAAAATCCAATCCGCTTTGTGAGAAACAATATTATAGTCCATGTCTAAGTAATGTAGTTTTTGTGAATGTAGAAGTTATTTATTATTTTGTATGTATATTTGGAAAGCATTTTTGCTGGTAATTACAGATGAAAATAGTTTTGGAGCTGATGCGTTCTGTTTATATCTTATTGATCGAATTATTGAATAGAAGTTGATGTTAAACAGAAATGTTTTCTATTACATTGTCGAAACCATGGGCTTTAGGTTTTGTTAATGCCACTAACAGCAAAATTAGACTGAAATGTTAAATAATTAGTCTTTTTATTCCTTTGTCCATTTTACGTTGACTATGCCATATACTGTACATTTCCATGGAGGGTAGGATGCTCCAGCTATGGTATTTTGAAAAGGATTATTTAGTGATTTTGATGAAGCTGTCAATAAATATAACATATGCCTATCATTTTTGGTCATTTTCTGTCATATCATACAAAAGAGTGGTTTTATTGTGTTCTCATTGTTCGAATCTTTAACTCACTGATAATATTCCATTAAGCAGTTCTTTACTTTTATCTAATTTCTAGCTCATGAGATATGCTTAGTTCATGAATAACTTAATGCATCATGGATTTCTTATCAAAATCTGCATTGGTAAATATCAGATAAGAGCTCTTGGGGCAGAGGGCATGATAACACAGATGCTTCATCATCTAGAAATGGCAGAGAGCATGTTATTAGACATCGAGGCATATGAAATGACTAATTTGTACAATATAGTACTACATGCTCTGTTAGAAGATGGAGATGTAAGTATTCTTTGTGCTGGCTGTTTTTTGAATATAATCTATTTTGTTGGTAAGTTGTCCTAAATCTAAATTTTCCATCATTATTCTGTAGGTCTTATCAGCTGTTCTACACTTCAAAAGAATGAAATCACTTGGATTCCTAGCTGATGCTGCCACATATGCTATCATGATAGAATGTTGTAGTTTAATTACGAATTCCAGATCAGCACTTGCTTGGACATCGTTGATGCTTCGTGATGGTTACTTCGCAGGGTTATTTGCTTACACTGCACTTATGAAGGTACTTCATGGAGTCGTTTTCAGCTCATAAAATAGTAATTAGTTCTGTACTTTGTCTAAATTATTTTCTCCCTTGAAATTTGACTTGGTGTGTTTCAAAGTCATTTTTTTGACCTTTTTTTTTATTAATTGGTATCTTCCCTTAGGTGTTGTTAGCAAATGATGACCTTGATGGGGCATTGGATCTTTTGAGCAAAGCAAGCTCTGATTCAATACAACTGGATGTTCACCTGTTCAATGTAATCCTCGAGCATGCATGCTCAAAGATCTGCTCCAACAAAGATGACAAGAATTCCACAAAGGTAATCCTCATACATATCTAAATCAAGACTATACAATGATACATGTAAGAAACTTAGGTATCAACTGAAGTTTTATTATGTGTCTTGGTTAAAACAGCAACTAGTCAATGTGATGGAGCTTATTATTGGCCAAATGCATCAAGACAACATAGAACCTGATCCTTCAACGTGCACCTACATGTTCTTGGCCTATTTGGAACTTGGTTTTGAGAGCACGGCTGTGGAAGCTCTGAGGGTGATGAGCCTGCGCATGATATCACAGGACGAAGATGATCTCCAAGAGAGAAGGGCTTCTTTTGCAGATCTTGTATTTAGTGAAGATCCAGATGTTGAATCCAAAATTGTTTCCATTTTCAAAGGCTCTAATGAGTATCTTGCTGTTGCTTTGTTGAACCTAAGATGGTGCACATTCATCAATGGTTACCCTTTGTCTTGGTCAACAGAAGAAAGCTTATGGGCACGAAGGATTTCTTCTTCATACTCCATGAGGAACGAGCATGGTTTTCATTGTTCCCCTTCTAACCTTTGATTATTATTACCTTGCTGCATATTTGATTCATTAGTGAGCCCAAAGAAGACAGGCAGATGTCTGTTTAGAAGAGTATCATTAGCTTGAAGCAAAATTCATTTGTCTAGTTTATATTTTTTTGCCCCCTTTGTTCATTAGTTTGAAGGATGGCTTTGACACTAATCCAAGTATGTTTACAAATGTAACTAGAAACCTAAATTTAGGCAATCCACTGACCAATAAAGCACTGATATATTAAACTGCTTCAAATCAATGATTTCTACAGATTGTAGTGCATGTGAACAATGTAAGCATTTGATTCACTGGAGTACTCCAAATGATTGATTTCTATAGATTGCAAAGGAAATTTATAGCTCTGAAGTGAAATGATCTGGTTTGAAGTTTCAGTTGAGCCAGTTACAGCAACACTCCATGTTACTTCCCCAGGTCCCATGATTCATTTTGGATAGGCAAAATGATGTTAAAGCTGTATTTGATTCCATTAATGTTTGATAGCTATACCTTCCGCATGAGACTTATTGCTTTTTTGTTCTTTTTTTTTTAATTCCATTTAATGTTTGATTGTAAGAGGTTTAGCATGCATTTTTCTGCTTTTTGGTTCTTTTTCAGGTGTCAAGGTTCAACATTGATACATTTGATAGGTCTTATATGCATGTTTTAAGGGAGGGTGAATTGGACTATCTTAAATATTTCAACATTTTTGCAGTAGGTTTAACAGATCACATAGTTTGTTTATAAAGATTTAAAGCAATGTTAGCATGCAAGAAAATAGAAAATAAAAATGTAATAATGTAAATGTATCTATGATTTTTAGGTGGTTTAGTCATTACTTCTTGGCTCATGTCTATTTTCATGCTTCCTTGCTTGAGCTCAATATCATGTCAATCCTTCTTTCAATTAATGAGTTGGTAGAGAAGTTTTTATAATTGTCTTTCTTAGGTAAACATAAACCCCTCATTTCTTCTTCACAAGACTTTTTAAGCTGAGTATATCTTCACACAAAACCTAGATTTGCGTAACTTGAAGTAGTTCTCTACCACATGAAGCCTTAGAGTAAGGCCTCTTTTGCTCACAAATCAAGTCAATGAGATTGCAGTGGTTCAACAAAAATTAAAACAATACAACCCAATCTTTTGTTTTGAGAAATAAATAGAGATTAACCTTATAGATTAAAGGTCTTGTAATGAAAGCACAATTTTAGAGATCAGCTTTGTCAAACTTTGAGTGGCAATTGCAAGATTTTTCATGTGTTTTCTAAATGCTAGGGTGGTGTATTTATAGTTGTTTTTTGGTTCATGCTAGGTGTTGTTAGCATATTTTCAGCTGTATTGATAAATTATATTCTCATATCAATGTTCAATAATAATTGAAAAGATCTTCACAATATAATCATTTTCTTATGATTTTCATTTTTTTTTCATAAGAAATAAGAAACACATATACTGAGCTATCAATAATTGGAATTACTTACATGTTGAAAGGCATATAATCATTATTAGGCTTATTGAAGTATAAAAATAGAAATTCAGATAACTCATTGAAGTATAACATATAAAGTTTTCATTTTGTTTGGACAACCAAGTTGGGTTAAATCATATGTTTTGAATAAACTTGAACTCAAAACCAACTATTGGAGATAAGAAAAAAAAATTCAACAAATAATGTGCCTTACCTTCATGCTTTAACTCTTGACATTTGGATTTTAGCTCAACATTCTTGTATGACAAATCATCTCTTCCCACTCTACTGTCTAATGGATGCCTTATCCATTGACTTGGATTCATTCTAAGAGAATCACAAAGAGATCTATAAATATATCATACCAATATCAAACTTAGTTTTTGTAGATGATCTCATCATTGTTGGTAGGCTAGATAGTTTCTCATCTTACTCTTCATGCTATGTTGCATTCTATACTGTTCAGGGTATGCTACACCTCATATTGTTCGTGTTATGGGACAACGGTTCCAAGCTTACTTTGGCTTGCATCCAACAAAGTTCACAATGTTTGAGATACTCTCAAGGGATTCTTAGTGAAAAAGCTCCCTATCACATACCATGGAGGACCTATCTCTTCTCATTGAACTTGATAGAAAAATTAAGTAGAAGTAACATGATTTTAGGACCAAGAGAGGTCTTTGATACCATTAAAAACCATGTATGCTCAAATTGAGTTATGTTAAAGCAATATGTTCTAACTAAAAACCATTAAAAAGTTTGATGTTTTAATCAAATTAATTAATGAACAATTGAAGATACCATCATTTGGACATTTTTCATTTTCTTAACAATGCCAAAGTTATCCCAAACTAAATTGAGATAAAGATAATGGTTGCATTATTTGTCACCAATAAAAATAAAACTTATCAAACCAACATGACAAATCTTTTATAAAACTATATTGTTGCTAAGAGTATCCTTTAGAAGTGGCATGCTTTACTTCATGAATAATATGACAAGTATTCAAATTTTGTTACACCAATCCCTAATTATAGTGATAAGTGAGCAAGGGTTGTCATGTTATCATGAGTAGATGCAACAAAATAAGGTAATCCAAGACACTACATTTAGAATAAGAACTTAGAGTATTTATTTTAATTAGAAAATTGATAAGTTTGTTGATATCACTACTCATAAGAAAATACATATTGCATATTCAAGAAAATAAATGAGTTGGTGAAAAGTATAAAAATGATTCTTTAAAATATAAGCATTGATAATCTTATAAAAATTAAAATAGAACTCAATATGGTAGACTTCTATATCAAAGTTTGAAAGATATAAATGATATTATAATTTTAGTAGTAAAAGAAGTTATAAATATTATTCATATTTATGCCCCTTAAATAGGATTGGATGCCATTATAAATAAAAATTAGGATTGATTTGGAGGCATTAATGCATGATAACCCATCAATGTGACATGATAAAAATTGAGGCATTATTGAAGTTCTCCAGGCCACCACACATAACATTATGCCATTAGAGGGCCATTAGCATTTTGGTTATTATTTTCTACATTGTACAATTAATTATTAGATGTATAATTACAATGGGTCACACAATGGGTCATACTTTATGTTGCATTGCATGGCAATGCTTAGAACTAGATGAACAAGCATTTGTAAGAACTAAGAAAAGATGTGTTTTTGGTATTATATTAGATGTATTATGTCAATTTTAGGTCATTCCAACCATAATTGGCATTATTAGTCTTCTATGTGCATAGGTTTTATTTGGATTGCCACAAGATGTCCCCAAATTATTTCTAGCAATTTTGGAAGTTTGATAAAGTCTAATTGCTCATGTTAATTTCCAAACTACCATAGTAGTTAGCCAAAATTTAGGCATGAGTTTTCTTAATTTTTTGGATCTTCTCATTTATAAGCCATATGTTTTTTGCTCTTATGATGATTATAAGCTTCCTTATCTCTATTCTATAATTATTTTGCTAACTCAATAGAAATATGTTTCTATTATATTCAAATGAATCCACAATTTATATGATGTGATGGGAGGGAAAAACCCTCACAAACAATCCAAAAGAATCAAATGCTAACCCATGTGAGCTTACACAAACCAATTCACATGAATCAAAATTATCAACTCAAAAAGGTCTACATATAACTACCACAATGATCAAAAGCATCAACCTAGAAGAGATTATGCAAGCTGATCCACATTGATCAACAAAATCCAAACGAACACTGTCCACAAATATTAAGAAACTAAGAAATAGAAGAAAATAGTTAAGCTCAAATATAGAATTCTATAACCAAAGAAAAAAAATCTAAGACACACTAATACATTATAAATTATTTAGAATGATGTGACAAATTAGTAAGTTGATGTTTTACTTCAATGGTCATGAAAGGAAAAACTTGAAGCCTCTTCTAACTCTATGAACCACTTAAAAATTAAGATAAGTTTGGCTTCTAAAAGTTAGTTAAATTAGTTGATTTTTGGAAGTTCATTTTGAATTTTTTTTAAAATTCTATTGACAATAGATATTAACGTATATCAACAAATCAAATACAAAACTTTTTTTATTAGATTTCAAAAATTAAAAAAACATGTTCCAAAAAATCCCAAATTTTAAATGTGAATGTCATAAGTTATCAATGGAGCAAAGAGTTGTTAAAAGGATATTGTCCCACAAAACTTGCTTGATGTAAAATAGAAAAGTAACAACTAGCGGGGTCATTGAAATTAAGTTTTCAAGTTTGTCACATATCAAACTAAATTTCAGTCTCCTTTAGTCCACCCTTTTCTTTCCTATACATGCATACAAATGAGCGGGACAAACAAATTCAACCAAATGAACTCTAAAACATGGCATAAACATTGCGTGAAACAAAAGTAAAAAAAATAATCGATCTTTATTTCTATGACACAATAGTAAATGCTTGTTTCAAAAAAGATTCAAAACTGATAATTTGTAATTAGTAATACCAATGTTTGTAAGAACAAACGTCCATAAACAACTAACCATCATGGTTTGCATAGCATTAAATCAAAAGTTTAAGAAGATGTAGAATACATGGGAATACGATGCCATGCATTTTTCTTATTAATTTGAAGCATATGATACAATTACTCCCATTGGAATCCATGTTTTTAGTAATTTCTAGCAACATAATATCTTTTCAAAATATGCTTACTTTCAATAACTTGGAAGAGGTTGCAAGTTTCTCTTCATTAACCAAACATGAAGAAAAGGATATGTCACTTTTTGAAAAAAAAATGCATCTTAACCAATGTTGTTTTACAAATTAAGTCAGTTTTAACAGTTCCTTATGATATCCATTTTTGAAACTCTATTTATGATGTTCACTAAATATAATTTTAATGATTCACTGCTCCTTAATAGAGAATAAAGTTTTATACATTTAAGATGCCCAAATTCGTTAAATAAACCCTAATGAAAATATCCTTGATTAGTACTGTACCAATCTGCTGTAACCAAAGAAGATGCATCAAAACAATGATATTTGATCAATTTGGTTTGTTTTGAAAATACCAAATCAGTTTTAGATAAAAATTTAATTGTTTTCTTCTTTTTTTTTTTTGTTTAGTTTATTACAATCCAGAAAAGTGAACAAAGCAAAAAAAAAAAAAAAAAAAAAAAAAAAAAGCAGAGTTATTATGTAATTTGGAGTACGGTTCATTTGTTCTATTTTTGATTTAGTACAATCCATTTTCAAGGTTCATCTTTCTAATTTGATCTATTGACTAAAATTCAAATGAGAAGTTCCTTTTTTTTTTATTCCATTCAATGTCTCAGCATTTGATTTGATTTGACATTCAAACTTGTTTAATTAAAAACCAACCAATTTAAACAAAATAATTATTGAACTGACAAAATTCATGCCATTATTTCATAGATATTCAATATCATATAGACAATCCTAATGCAAACTTATTAAATTTATCTTTAATGTTGAGTCGGTAACAAAATGCAAAGATCGACTCGTCCAATTCATCTTATTTGCATGCATCTTAATTGCAATATTCAGATCACTTCATATCATTTTAAAACATAAGTTTAAAAAAAAAAAAAAGGAAATGTGTAAATCTTCAATTTTTATGTCATCAAAATGTCATTTATAATATACATAATTAAACTTAAATTCTACATATTTAATTTTAAATCTCTAATACAAATCCCTTGAACTCTATTATATAACATCACACAAAACTTTTCTTTGCACCATTTGCCCTTTCACAAATTAGAATATTACAAGCAAAAAATGTACAACATTATATTTTTTTATCTTGAATTTAACTGTTTAAAATGTTCATAATTAATACAAAAGATAAGGGTCCAAAGTGAATACTTGATTAAGCTTAATTATAACAAGAGAATCATTAATAAATTCTCTTAGGGTCCATTTGTATGGATTTAATTCAAAATGATATTTCAAAAAATCTATATTATATTGTTTGGTTTATTGCATTCATTTTAGCAAATTAAAATATATTATTTGGTTTCTTGAATTTGAAATTTAGTCTTTTAAAAATATAATGATATTTTGGCAACTCACAGGTTCCATTTGTTTGTTAAATTGAGGACCACCACTGGATGCCAAAAGTTGAACAATTGCTAGAAGTTTTTTTGCAAACAATGGTAATGTTGGTGACATCAAACAACAATTATTTGATATTAAAGGTCTAACAATTGTGATGCCCCTTATTTTTTCCAAAGAAAATGAAATCCTTCATTTTGAATACTCTTAGTTATTATGAATTTCATGTGAATTTTGTAAATTCATCTATTCAAATGAAAGAATTTCATTAATTTAATAATTTTGTTAAACATGATTTATAAATTTGGAACCAAATGACTCATAAGCATTACATATGTCAACTTTCTATTGAACATGTCTTTAATCCCTTATATATGTATGTATATATTCATATATATATATATATATATCAATATTAATTAATCTTTTTCTAAGGTTATCCAAAATTCTCATTTTGTGATCATCACATGTACATTTTAAAAAAGGGATGATTTCAAATAAGTTTCTCTTGTTTGTTTGATTATATAAATGGATATCTTGATTTCAATACAAGTAGATAGTTCATATATTTTTGCAAATATAACAATTATATTCTTAATCATTTTTTCACCTAAACTATTTCTCTTTAGCTTCCACATGTGCACATAGTCATTTGCACAATTGACTACTAGGACAATCATACTCATGGACATTTGTTTACAATTTAAAAAATTGATTAGTGTGAATTTAAGGTTTGACTTCAAATGTTGAGACTTTGATATTTTTTTTCTTTTTTCTCAAATTTTAAACAATTATTATTGTGTTTGTAAAATATGTATTTTTATATAAACAAGATTTTAGAAAAAAAAATTGTTGCAATCCAAATTGAGCTTCATTAGTTGATGTCAAAACTGACCAGATGTCTTTACTTTAGTAACAACCTACATATGTCTAAATTGGTGGTCCCATAGCTCAATTACACTAACCTCAAGTACTATAATTTGAATGTTAGTCATTGCTTGAAGTTAAATTCATGCTAAAAGATCGATTTTGGGTCAAGCATTGAATCCCTTGATATCCATATTGTCCTCTAAGTGAAATAGTGTTTCTTGCTTGTGAACAAGGTGTTTAATTTTTTGCATGTAATTGTAATCATAAGGATGTGAGAACTCAAACTTATAAATCACAAATGTTCAAAAAGCAAAGAAAAGAATATATATGCAATTTAACTTAGTAAATTCAAAGACAATTCACACAAGAATTCATGATGCAATATAATAGTTTACTTAATACATTTATGAAATGAAAATCTACCATGGATGGCAAAGTATCTGATTTCATCATCTCCATTATCATCCTGAAGCTAAGTGGTCAAATTACATTCAGAACAATAGATCAATTGTATTTTCTCCCATTCTAATATCAGGCGGATCATATATGAAGACCATCCTCATGATCTTGTTTAATGTGGATTGTAACTGTGATCTGAGCTATTTTTCAACGGTTTCACAAACTTGTTGAATCTTCTCTTAGGGTTGGCCTAACAGTATGTTTAGCTGAAACCTTAGGGGAGAACTGGGATTGGTCATCTTTTATCTTTAGAAGGATTTACCTCCATTATAGAAAAACCTGGGTTTTCCATAGAAACATTTGCTCATGGCCTCGTCAAAATATATTGTTTCAGAAGTGCTGCAGTAAATGAATCTGTAATTGTATAATTTGGCTTAACAGAGATCAAAGACTATAAAACTATGGTCAAATTTCTAAGCATTCTGCATTTAGTTAATGGTAGGCCTGCAATGTTCTCTAAGGAAAAAGGAGAAGTTAGAAGAATTGAAGTTGTTTATGATTAAAGAACTCTCATTGATGGAGATTAGATCAATGTTCCTTGTTTTTCTCTTGTTCCTTGAGAAATAATAGCTACATTGGATATCGATTAGGGGTTCTATGTTGAGCCTAATATATCTTTAAATGAACATCTATTTATACAAAAACTTCAACTTATGACTAAAAGTCATCTTGTTTAACATCGCTCAACTTTTATTGTGTGGTTAATGTAAATATAAATATCACCTATACTCAACAATTTTCTTCGATTATCCACATTTTATATTGTCCACTCCTTAGCTTTGAAAGCTTGTGACAATCCAAGTTGATTGTCATGTTTAGGGAGGTTCATGTAATTCTTCAAGTATTTCATAAGGCATGTGGATTATATATTATTTTCATGCTAAAGTAAAGATTAATCAAACATAGTTTAAGTGACTCTACAAGTTTTTTTAATATCATTAAGAATTATGCACATTTACAAATATTCAATTGTCTTAATCATGATAGATTTTGATGACCCATGATAGCAACAAATTATATAAATCACTTGATTTTAATCATCTGCTGGTGACAAATACTTGTACTGCCTGACTCTATGTTCTTCCTTCTATGATGGGCATGAATCAGCACTTTAATAATTGAAGAACCAACTCTAAATTTTCCATCCACTTTTATTAAGCAGAAGGCACACAAAAACTTAAAAAGAAATAGAGAATAAATAAGCATCCAGGCTTACCTGTAGGTCCTAGCATATGGAGCTCATGGCTAAAATCTCGATGCTCTCTCGAAACAAATTGATGGATATTATCCCCTCTTCAATAGACAACTTGATTGTAGCACATTACCCCCCTTGATCATCCACATCTAATCAAAACAAATTTTATTTAAAACAACGATCTTATATATCCAAGATCTCTCTTTTTCTTAAGAAAATTCATCCTTATATCCCTTCAACTAAGAACTTGTTAGGAGGCACATCTTGGGGTTTGGTGATCAATGGCAATCGACAATAGGGTTTGATGATATGGATAGAGTGTGGTGGTGATCAATAGTGATAGGTAGCAACAGTTGGTGGAAATGGCCTTCAACTAGACGTCGATGGTCACAAGTGGAGGCAACGATAATCAACAATGATCAACGACAATAATAGGTGGCAACCCAGTGGTTAACAAGTGTTCGACAGCCACAAGTTGATAAGTTAGTAACGAAAAACTAAGCATTACAACTTTAAAGAACTAGAAGTTCGACTCTTAAAAGTTAGTCAAATTAGTCGACCTTTGGAAGTCTTCATTTTGAAACTTCTAACTAACATTAAATGTTAATAGATAATTAGACTTCAAAAATAAATAAGAAAATGACAAACATGCAAAAACAACATTTAAATGTGACTGATGAATTATGAATAGAGTAAAGAGTTGTTAAAGTAAATAATCCAACTTCGAAGACTTGCAAAATATAAAATTGAGAAGGATCGACTGACAATGTCTTTAGCATTGGGCTTTTAAGTTTTAGTAACATATCAAACTAAATTTTGGTCGCCAATAGTCTACCCTTTTCCTTACATATCTATGATTGAGTAGGACAAACTTCAACCAATTGAACTATAAAAAACGAAATAAACATGGCATGATACAAAGGTAACAAATGTAATCGGTAATTATTCTTATAAAACAACACCAATGCTTGATCTTAAAAAGACTCAAAACTAATAATTTGTCTATGGCAATAGCAACGTTTGTAGCAATAAAGGCACAAAACGGCTAACCATCAATGTATCCTATTTGTGCAATATTAAATCAAAAAAATCCAAGAAGATGCAAAATACATGGCGATATCATGACATGCATTTTTCTTATTAAATCAAAGCATACAATACAATTACTCCTATATCAATCCATGCTCTTACTAAATTCAAGAAGAGGCTTGTTCAAAGCATCTTACCTTTAATAGCTTGGAAGAGATAGCATATTTTTCCTCAAGAAAATGTGGAACAAGGATGAATCACTCTCCAACAAAATGCATCAGAACCAATACTGCTTTACATGATACATATGTAATTACTTTGCCTTCGCTTTCTCTTCCTTGCCTTTTGTAGAATTCGCAAAGTCTCTTCCTTAGCTTCATTGTCCAATTGGTTTTCCTTACCTGCTATTACAATCAGAGTTATAACTGATAAAAGTAAAAGGGAGGTTATCATATAAGATGGAACCTTCAAAAAACAGTTCAAACTTAGCAAGCAAGAAATGGACAGGAAATATATAAGCCATTATTTTGGAAAAAATTGTTAAGATATTTTAGATATCAAGGAATATAAACATCAAGACCTAAACCCATTATGATGGTTAGGTTGAATGAATTTTTTGATAGTATTGCACTTTCTTATTTGAGCTCACTATTAAACTATAAGCATATTGAGTCAATTTTAATAGTTTCTTGTGTTATCTATTTTTGAACTTTTATTGTGCTCACTAAAAAGAATTTCAACAATTCACCTCCCTTTAATAAAGTATAAAGTGTTATTCATTTAAAATGCCTAAATTATTGAAACAAACTCTACAAAGCATATCCTTGATTAGTGTTATACTAATCTTCTCTAAAACACCAAACAAGATGAATGGAAAAGAAAATATAAGATCAATTTGGCTTGGTTTAAAAATAAATCAATTTTCAATAGAAATTTTATTCTCTTCTTTTGTTTGGCTTATTATAATCCAAAAAATCTAATAAAACAAAGAAATCAGCTATCATGTAAATTAGGACTATGGTTCATTTTTCTACTTTCGACTTATTACAATCCATAGTCAAGCTTTAACTTTCTAATTGTAATAAGAGAATCATTAATAACTTCTCTTAGGTCCATTTGTATTAGTGTAATTCAAAATTCACATGACTATCGAATTCATAAATTAAAAATGATCTTTTAGAAAATCTATATTATATACTTTGGTTGTTCACATTCATTTTGTAAATCCAAAACTATAGTTTGATTTCTTGAATTTGAAATTTAATCTTTTAAAAATCATAATGATATTTTGACAACTCAAACACTACCACTGGTTGTTAGATTGAGGACCACCATTGGTCGCCAAAACCAGAACAATTATCAAAAGCTTGCTGCAAACAGTGGTTCAATGGAGGTTGTCAGTGACATCAAACAACAATTTATGATAGTAAAGATCTAAAGCTTGTGATGCCCCTTAATTTTTCCAAAGAAAATCAAATCCTTCATTTAGAATACTCATAGCTATTTTGAATTTCATGTAAATTTTGCAAATCCAACCATTCAAACGAAGGAATTTCATTAATTCACCATTTTGGTAACATGATTTCAAAATTCACGAAATCAAATGACCTCGAAACATACACATGTCAATTCTTTATTGGAAATGTCTTTAATCAATTATAAACACACACATGTACACATATCAATGTTAATTATTTTTTTTTCCAATATCATCTGAAATTCTATAGGGATAATCATAAGCCCATTCTAAATAAGGTTGATTTCAAATAAATTTCCTATGTTTATTTGATTTTATAAATAAGTTTCTCGAGTTTCAACAATTTTCATATTGTTACTATTATTTAGCAAATATAACTACATTCTTAGTCATTTTTTTCACACAAATATCTCTCCATATAAGGGCCTAATTAAATAATTTATATAGCTAGTTTTTGAGAGAGTTTAGAAAGATAACAATGATTATAAATCAAATTATTGTATTTATAAAACTACAAAATATGTCTGACTCTTGTTGAAACTTGAGACATACTTATATTATTAGACAAATATGATGGACCTATTTGCAATTAACTCAAAAAAATCAACTTACTTAAAACTTTCCATTAAACACAACAAGTACATAGGCTTGATGACAGACTTTTTTTTGTAAAGCTAAATTAATATATGAGTTATATCAATTTGATATTTTAATCAGTGTTCAATCAATCTTATTAATAATTGTCAAATATAATTTATCAACTTAATTATCTTATAATTAACATAATCATAGATATCCCCTCTATCTTATAAAATGGCATCAAACAACTACACACATAAAGTACTTGCTCCCGAGGCCACATCTTCTAGGCTAAATCTCTGAAGGCCAAACTCCTCACTCTCTTTGGTCCCAAGCATTACAACACACTTGTGACATATTAACATCTCTCTGGGCAATAAATGCTACTAAAATCAGTGCTAAAAAATGTGCTATTCCAAATGGGTTATTTATAACTAATATTGTTGATTTTTTTTACATGCAAACACTGATACTGGTTTTTGCATAAAGACAGCTGAATTGAATTCTTTATCTAGTAAATTCAGATCTAGAACAAGAGGCAATGAAAACAACAGCATTTCTTGAACTCGTTCAAGATTATAAAGTTTTTCCCTGGATACACTCGCAAATAGGCATGTCAATCCTTTAGATAAGAAAAAATAGAACTCCCACCCTGCCAACATACTACCACAGGTGACTGGCTTCACTGAAGAAGCTCGGGTTTTATGAATAAGTTTTCCTTTGCATATCCAAAGAGAACAAATTCTCTATACCACATAAAACCTCTATTTAGGATTGAGAGGGTTGAATTGTAATTAACAAATTGAATAACTTACTATCTTTTAACCAAAAAATAGACTTACTAAGAGCTCCTTTTTCTTTCTTCACAGGAATGCAGCAAAGGCTTCCATCATCTTCATTATCTGACTCGATGATTATCTGCTCCTGGATTCCAAATAATGACTCATGCATGAACAAACTATTGCAGAGCAAGTTGCAGGTGTGCACATATAAGAGACAGTTGTATGCATGATATTTGAACTGCAACTAAATATGTTATTAATGAAAGATGAGATAATTTTATAGTTGACATTAATGCAAGTCCAGATTAGACTAACCAAAATCTGTAAAGTAATGAAATGGCTTATCACAATCCCTTGGCTGATTAGATGATGAGAAAAGGTGATCCCACATTCTTTTTTTTCAGTTAAAACAGGAAGGTACCTGTTGAACCAGTGGCACTAATGAATGCTTGACGGCTGTGCTTTTACTGGAATTGTTCATTTGTGATTTTAAAACATTTAAAGCGTTTTCTTCTTTCTTCAAAACTGCGACCTTTCTCGTATGATCCAATGAAGAAAAAGTTGATCTGATTCTATCCAACAATTAGAAAAAAAAATTGGATGAAACCCTCAAGTGTCAGTAATATAACCAAGCAGAAACAGAAGCTTCAAATTTATCTAATCGCATGAAAAAATTGAGTTCAAAGCAGACAAATGGAAAAAATAGAGGAATTCAAAGCATAAAAGTGGTTCTCCATCTAATCGCATTAAAAATTTTGGTAGAACAACTAGAGAAGTATGAATGCCACCAAGTACAATGTGTGCTGACTTTGAGTGTTGCTTCAATCGATCAGGAAACAACCAGCACTAAAATCTGTGTCCGTTTTCATAACAAAAGTCAAGATCCATAAATAATTTATAGACCATTCTGCCACCAAAAAGATTGCTTGAGTTTCCAATATAAATTTTATTCAAAAGCTTAAAACAAACGTGATAGATTCAAATTTCCAACTAACATATCAAAGAATCCAATGTGGAACATTAATATCATTATTTGTAACACATATGGAGCTACCTTCAAAGGGAAATTGCAACAAGCATGCATTCACCTATCTATAAGCACCCATTTTAGATGCAGATGCACCAAGTAAAAGACATTATCAACTGCATTCTTGCAACTAATAATGAGGTGAAAACTTGAAACAAGAATGCAAAACAGCTTGCAATAGAGCTAACACCATGCTCTTTTAAATTATTTTTTGAACCCTTAATAAAATCAACTTGCAATTCTCAAATGCTTCAACAAACCTTTTTGAATAATTCTCAGGTAGTTATCCTGAGATAAAGGCATTTAATAAAGTCATTTGTGCTTAATTCAGTTGATATAATAACCAAATTAAATCCTTGAAGAGCTCAAAAAAGTTAGATACATAGTCACAAGCACAAATAATTGCAAAGCTTATCATAAAATTATTCGATCAAATACATTTGGCCAGAAACACATATGCAAATGTAACCATAAAACTAAAGCTAAAAAACATGTCCATAAAAATCTAGATGCATCCAATCCCTTAGTTAGCGTACACAAACATTTTGGCAGAATTATGTTTATTTAATGCCCTAGAATAGAATATCAAGATTAAACAACAGCAGGAGGGGGGGGGGGGGGGGGGGGGGCGCGGAGGTTGAAGAAGTTAAAAGCCTACAGGTCAAGGTGGAATTTCATGTAAGCCGTAGATTTGGAGGATAAAGTGCCATAAAATTTTTTGTATCTTGTCTTCAAAGCAGCAAATCTATAATTTGAACTTTTCTTTCCTCTCTTTATACATATGATGTAAGTGCTTGTGTACTTATTGAACAAAAATGAAATGAGTAGATTGGTTGCTATAAGGAGATTCCGTTGATCTTAGGATGAGAAGGCATCATATTCCAGTTATAGTGTGGAGCCCTCATCATATAGCCCCTTTTCTTTTCTCTCTCTTATTCTCTACTACTCGGTGACATGTATTTATAATTTTTCAACAGTTTTCTCTATTTTAGTTGTGTTTCCTTGCTGTCATCATGTTTCATCCATTGCTTCACAATCGAGGTTCTTCAACCCAGCGCTTTCTTGCTTTATCCTACATGAATGATTTGAGTTGCCACTGACTTGACTTTTGTCTGAAATAAGAATTTTCAGGAGTTGGCCAAACTCAGATGAACAATAATTGCATCTAATCTCGTGACAAGACTAACAAGGTTCCAACTTTCAGCAAGATTTATATCTCATGGACTTCACAAAATAAACTTATCTTTTCTAACATAGAACTATTTGAGATAAAACATGATGGAAAACGACAAGGGAAAGATTTTCAAACGTGTACAGATGACATTCTGATTTTTGGCTGTTTTGTTGTCTTCGTATTGGAATGCAGCTGTTAGCCTGCAAAACGAAAAGTTATTCCCATAATTCCATAAATAATGAACTGAATGCAATATATCGATAAGAATTTATTCCCACACTAGTGTAAAGTCATTTACTACGAATTAATGGTAGGCTTTTAATTCTATTGTCTTGATTTCAACTTTGTAGTTCAAACATAAACATGTGTTCATAAAGAAATTTGAAAATTTAATTGTAGAAATGAAACTGACCTCTCTTGACGATATTGCTTCTGAAAAATTATTGATGGCAAATTTCATATTATTTGTTAAAACCTGTGAAAATAAAAAATATTGTTTTCAGTTAAAATTTCACTCGTGTGGACAACGTATACTTGAGAAAGTTCAAAAACAACAAACTAATTTGGCAAACTTTTCCTTTAGCTTTGCTTACTAAAATCAGCTTTTAAGAAGAAAATTCAGTTGCCATGACCGAGAGGATAATCAGAAGACTAAGATTTATAACTATTATAATAAAGATTGAATGGACCAAAACTGTTGGCTAGTTGGGAGAGCATGGGATTTTTCCTACCAAGATGCTCGACTGCTTTAGAATAAGTTTCATTGTTTGATATGTTAGATCAGTCGTATTCATCAGCATAGTGTAATGATGACGAACCATCAATATGGGTGCCTTCTCAAAGTGCAAAAACTTCATATTTTGAACTTTGCCTGAAATCTACACCTTCCCTTCTTCTATCCTTTTGTTACCTCCCACAAGATCATCGCCAAAGTTTTTGCCCACCGAAAAACTACTCATACACATTAGGCACTCTTTTAAGTCCACTCTCACTTTCACAAATCAACAATATTCATTCAAAAAATAACATGTGACCTCAACTAAATAAATAATAGAAGTATTTAGAGGAATATTTTATTCCAATGGCATGCCACTTTTGTATGGATTGAGACATAGTACAAGATGTTGCAGGCCTACAGCATTAGACCCTAGATCTTAGTTCAGTGGCAAAAGCATGGTTTGCAAACTTAAGAATGGCATGATCCATTTGTACAAGCATATTATAGTGGAGGAGCCTCTTGATCTTTCAAAGTAATGAGAAAGTAATAGGAAAGAATACTCCCTAGTAACTATTACCTTTTAAGGAAAACCAATTCTGCGAAGACAAATTGAAGCTTCCAACTCAGATACTCAAGAATGACAATATAATGTCCTAATACTCGTAAACACAGTCAGATATGAATTTTATCAGCATGCAAAATATATTTCACATAGCTAAAAATTGATATGTGAATAAATTTCAATAAAGTTAATTAAAGGACGAATTTTGGTTGTTGTCATAAATTTTCGGAGCTCTAGTTAAATTTTAATAAATTTCTGAAGTTAAATAGAATTAATTTGATTCTTAATTCATTAATTTGTTTTTTTCTAGTTGAATTGGCTACGGAACCCTTGTGACAGATGGAAAGGATTGCAAACGTGGTGCGGTTCGGGAAAATTCTCAAAACGTGCAGATAGAGAGCTCGGGAAGAAATCGAGGGGGAACTCGTAGCAAGGTATTCCAAGGAAGGAAAAGCGAAGGTCGAGCCGACGATCGAGAGAGGAGATGCAATGGAAAATAAGTTAAAATATAGCAATCTATGGAAGACCTGAGCGAGCCACGGGGGTTTCCATCATCGATAAATCAGGGGAAAGCAACACCATTGCCACGATTTCAAAGCACTGAAAGAGAAACGTAAGGTTTTGCAGTTCGGCCTTTTGATTTTTGCTAACATGCATGAAGCTTTTTCATTCTTGCTAAGGAACAACTAAAAGGTTGTGTTCTAAAAATAGTCATAAAGCTTCAGTTGGGGAAGGCTTAAATTTCAATGTTACTTGATAACGTTTTTAAATAGAGTTGTCGTGAGGTTTTTATTGAAAAATATTTTATTATTGTGTTTTTAGCAAACAGAAAACTAAAAGAAGTGTTGTCAAATTAGGATAAACTTTAAAAAAAATACATAAGATCAATATCTAAATATAATTCCTTTTTATTATTAGTATTTGTATAGTATTATGAACTATAAGAATTAATTGAAGATAGAATATAAATTCTTTGTAGAAAATAAAGGAGAAAAGAACAAAATAAAAGATTGAGACATTATTAGAAGCTTAGGCAAATGAATTCAATTAAATTATAATTTTTCAACATAATATGACATCTATAATGCATGATTTGATTTGCATGTTAAGATGTATTATGAAACATAATAAAATAGAAGATTAAAAAATAAGTATAAGATATTATATCAGATAAAGATAATAAGATTAAATATCTTGTTAAAAAAAGATATTGAAAAAATAAAATTTTTCTTAACTTATCTTCATGATATCATGATATATGATAGGCTCCAACATATGATATTGAGCATGATAAGCACTAGTTTTATATCGAGCCATGAGATGGTATCAGAGACTTTTGTTACTGCTAGCATTTAGTACAAAGTTGATGTACAGAGGTAATATATGATTAATATGACTGATCAGCTATGATATGCCTACAGAAAGAGATCTAGAGATAATGTGATTAGATGTCAGAAATGACATAAAATATGATAAAAATATAAGGTATGATCTTATAGGAAATATCTAAGTCCAATTAAAAAGAAAAAAAAGAAATATACAAAACAATAAAATATATATATATATATATATATATATATATATATATATATATATATATAATATCTAAAAAGAAAATATTGATTACAAATATAAATATTTGTACACACTTATATATCAAGCATGTTACTCATCTTTTTTAATTCATTAATATGTTATATTTTCTCTTATGATTGTAACATTTGATAATATATTTTTATCATATTTTGTTATTTATTCATATAAAATTCAACTAATGAATATTGTATGTTCACTCTCCTATTTATATTACAAGACATGCCATAAATTCACACAGAGATGATACTTAGAGTAGTATATAAGGTTTGTGTGTCTAATATCTTATGCATACAAATAATGTCGTTAATATTATGCCTTTGAGTGAAAATAGAACAAGTACACATGTATTATGTTTTGTTGTAATATTGTTAATATAATAATTAGAATAAAAAAGTAATATGTTATTTTTTTCGTCATTTTTGTTTATAGTGATATTTATGTCCTCAAATTATGTTGTTATACTCTGATAGTACTGTATTTATAGTAAAAAATTATAATAACTAAAAGACAGAACGTGACAAACAAACACTTCTCCAAATATGTGCATGATATTCTACATGTTGGCAACAATAGCATTGGATCTCCATCAAGACAAACGATTAATATTTTTTTATTAGATTAGTTTTCTTTTTTTAAAAAAAAATAGAACTAACATGAAGAAAGGGGTCTAAATCTCTTAAAGTTTGATGTAAAGGCAAGATTAAGAGAGAACTACTGAGAAAGAAGCTCTCCTCACACATTAATCTATTGCTAATCTAATGAACATTTTGAGTCACACTAACAACTTAGTTTATTCATGTTTCAAATATTTTCTTTGTTAAATATAAGCTATATTTATTTTCTCTTCATCTTCAATCCAATATTTGTTGTTGATATCAAACGCTGATCTACATCTCTTACATTTTTTTGCATCAATGAACACAGCACAAGAGAAAGAAATTAGTGATTTGAAAAAATTGGTAAGAAAGAAGGATTGTGTGAAAAAAGTGGGCATTTGTTTTATAAGGTTAGAGCTAAGAGATTGGAAAAAATATTTACCAACAATAAAGAGGAAAAGAGAAATTTGAAGGACATATTAGCCTTTTTTTTTGTATTAAAGATCAAAGATCATTCGGAATTTAGGATCAAGAAGTGCTAAAAAAATTACCATATTTAAAGTTTGAGAAAATAACCCGTACATCACCTTATTAGATATTTCAATCATTAAATTAGAAGGTTGCCATAGTTAGCAGGCTAGTAATTTGACTGCTTGATTTAGAATTGATTCATCTACTTAGTTTTGTGTTAATTAGCTAAGTTGAATCATCCAACAACTAAGATTGGACCCTTGATCTAGACAAGTTTTAAAAGGTGAAATATAGTGTTTAGCGGATATTTTTGGGATTTCTTTTAGGATTCATACCTTAAGGAGCCATAATTATCATTGTGATCTCAAGTTTTGGCAACTTTTAGTGAAATATTTTCTACTTATCACTTGAACAACTCGATAATAAGGTGAAATGAGGTTCTAAAGATGGAGACTCAATATAATCAACAAAAAAAATCATCATCATTGAACTTAAATGCATTTTTATGATTTTTTATGACTATCTGTGATCAATTTTGTTCACCATCATTGAATTCTCCATCATTTGTACTTTTTTGACGATCCTCAATTTGGTATCAGACTACAGATTCATTCTCTTGCTCCAATAGTAAATGACTTGAGAACTAAATTAATATTCTTATTTCTTTTTAGTATATAATAAAATTTTATATAAAACATGTGAATAGAATATCTTATTAAATTAGAATCACCTACCAAACTAATAACCTTCAAGATAACTATGTTACGTATCGGAATAAATAAATAATAATATATAAAAATAGCTTAAGTATGAACTATATTTTAAATTAATTTATCATTATATTTGCATCATGATTATTAAATTTATTTACGAAAAAATAAGATGAAAATATCTTTCATTTGAAATGGGCAATATTGGCAACATTGATAATTAGACCATAACTCAACTTCAGCATCTCGATTCATCTTCAAATCCAACATTAGTTCTAACGTCATCATTGTAGACCTTATCTAATGATAAGCATCTTAGTAGTATGTTACTTAAGCATTTTATAGCAATAATACATCAATCTTTTAAGCTTTTGTGATAACAATAGACTATTATTATGTGCTCAGTTCCAGTTGTTCCATTATAACATCTTCATTGCCTCAATACAACAGTCACAACTCAACATATTTAGTCTTACCAATTGTCTCAATCAATCTTATTGCTTCAATATTTTGGCCATATCGTTTTAGTTTATACTCTAATTTGAGTGATTTTTTATTTGTTGGAAAATTAAAAGGAAGAATTACAAATTTGTAGTTTTTATATTTGTGAAATTTTGTTTGTAACTTGGAATAAAACTGCAATTAGCAAACATTAAGTAAATTGATTATATTTTGCATTTTCTTTCATATAAGACCTACATCTTGATTTTACATTTTTTTCAACTATTGACATGATAGAATGGCCAACCTTAATGTATGGTATATCTTCATATATGCTACTTAATGTATAAGGTTGCATAAACTTCATGCTTGTGCAAGTTTTAAAAAAAAAAATTCCGCATCATGACAAATCGACTAGACTTAAAGAGGAAGAGTGGTGATGCCTAAGTGGTCAAATAGCATCACCAAGTTATCAAGCTTCCAAATAAATATTTCTCCAAATATGTCATTCTTCTTTTTGAGTATTGTTGCTTTCTTTGTATTTAGTTTTTTTTCTCCTCTCCATTTGTGTGCTTTATAAAATGTGTGTTGACTAAGCTTCTTCTTAAATTAAGTTTTTAATGTCATCACTCATGATTAATATTAGTGCAACACTACATGAAGGTCTTCTTCAATCATTCTACATTTTTTAAGGATAAATTTTATTAATATTTGACTATATATTTGGAGTTTTTATCCATTCAATTAACTTAAAAAAATTAGAAAGTGCTCACAAAACTATAAGATTTACTTAGAGATTCATGCACAAAAGTAATCAAGTTATTTAGTGTACTTTGTAGTGATCAAAGGAGAATGATATAATTAAATGCCATAACACTCAACTACCATAATCATTCCATATATCTCTAAGTGAATCTAATCAAGTTATGAATTTTTATATCACACATAAAGTTTGAAAAAAGTGAGAAGTAACCTATGAAGGTATTTTGTAAGTGAAAATAATGATAAATCTTCTTACACATGATTTTGAGCCGTTTAGAATAAATTTGAGATAAAATTTAAATAAGATGTCTATGTGATTTATTGATAATTCTAATAGATTAAAAAATCTTGGAAAACTACTTAATGTATAAGGTTGCATAAACTTCATGCTTGTGCAAGTTTTAAAAAAAAAATTCCGCATCATGACAAATCGACTAGACTTAAAGAGGAAGAGTGGTGATGCCTAAGTGGTCAAATAGCATCACCAAGTTATCAAGCTTCCAAATAAATATTTCTCCAAATATGTCGTTCTTCTTTCCGAGTATTGTTGCTTTCTTTGTATTTAGTTTTTTTTCTCCTCTCCATTTGGTTCTGGTTTTGCAGCTAATGTTGTATGTTTTGAGGTTTCTAGAACTGATTATTTGCTTTCGTGTGATTTTTTACTTTTATATATTATTGCCTTTATTGTAACTATGATATAGTATTTTGTGTAACTTTTTTATTTGTTAAGACCTTTGTATTCCTAAGCTAAGGACATAACTTCTATGCTATCCCAATCCTCCTCGTTAGGAACCATCGTTGACTGACATGCATTGTGTGATCCCATCAAACATGCAAATATGTGTAATGTCATACATCACTTTCTTCATTGCCAATGTACTGAGCTTTGAACTTTTGTTTCTAATAGAACTTTCATATGTTGACAATGGAGTCACCACATATGTAATAATTTTATTATTGGAAGCATCCATTAATCCATAGCATTCACATTTGAATATATTGGTTCAGACACTTCTATATATATATATATATATATATATATATATATATATATATATATAATTATAGAGAACAACTTCACAAAACCTTATTTCATGGCATTGCATTTATCTAGATTTTCTATTGACAAGAGCTCCTATTTGATGAAGGTAAAGACAATAGCAAGATATTTGATGGCCTAGTAAAGGCTTTATGCTTCTATAAGCATTACAAAAACTCAAGTTCAGGTTTTTTTTTAATAAGAGCATGATAGGGTCATCAACAACATCAACATTAGTTTAGTGGTTTTAAATAATTTAAGCTCTACAGAAAATTAGCTATTTGATTTAGCAAGTACTTAATACCATTATACTATACTTTTTTAGTGACACAAGGACCTAAGGTTATTCTGGAATTTAGGCTTAAAAACTAAATGGAAAACTGTCAAATTTGAAGTTCAACAAAAGAGTTGAAAGGTCACCAGTCCTGATTGTTCAATCTTCACACAAGCAGGTGACAACAATAAGAAGGTTGATAGAAGATTTCAAATCAATTTGGCAAACCGATGTACTAATCAGCTTAATCGAATCATCTGATCTTGCTACTGGACTGCCCAAACCTGATGGGCACTAAAGGGATACAAGAAGTATTTAGAGGAATATTTTGGGATTTATGCCTTAAGGATCTAAACTTGTAAATATTATTGTAATCTCTAGTTTGAGCAGGTTTTTAGGACGAAAAAAAATTTTGAGTTTTCCATTCACAATTTCTTCTTACTGCTTGATGAGTTCCTTTGGGGAAGGGACAGCAATCATCAACTACAACTGTTATCTTCTAGAATTGAGTTGCCCAACAACAACTTTACCGTCAGCAATTCAATGTTTGCTTTGCAATGAAAAGAAGCACCTGTGCATGGTTAAGAGGAAACTTTGGATACACTGTGCTTCTTGGAATAGAGAATCTAAGTAACATTGAAACATTTATAAAAACAAGTAAAATTCCCCTTGAAACTAGTCTGAAAATCTTCCACGTAATACTCAACTGGCCAGTGGCTTTGGTTCCTCAAATTGGTCAAAAACAGGCACAAATCAATTGAACCAATCATATAGCTTCTACCAGAAGTTGCAATTGAACCAGCTAGTCTTCTTCTCTTCTTGTTGGTGCAGTTGAGTACTTTTTCTCATAAAGCTAAAGTCAAACCATGGTTTATGTCTTTTTGAGATAATTTGCCCTTCAATTCACTTGAACCAGTAGGTTTGATTTTATATTCTCATTCTAAAACTCTTTTCCCAATCTCAGGATTGTAGACCTCTTTTTAACATGATTGAATTCCAATTCACAGATATTTGTAGTCACGTGTTTTCCAATCTCATTTGAAATCTAACGGGATCAAATTGGCAATCCATCATCCAATTCACGGCAAATTGTGCCAGGGACACGTCTCTTATTGTCTAAAATGCGTCTAAAGAATCAAACACTTTCTTAAATAAAGTAAAAGAGCCAAATGGACAACTGGAAACACTATCTTAACATGTCCAAGCATATTAATGCTAAACATATGTACAAGAGAAGTTAAAAACTGAATAGTCCAGAATTGTTTACCCATCACAGTTGTCAACTGAAATAGATTCACATGTCAGTTTGTACATCAGAAAAAAGATATATCATAGAATGCACCAATTAGATTTAAGCTTTGAGACAAAATTGTTACCAGAGTTTGAACATTGTTGGAATAAAAGGTCAATGCAGACCAATAATTGTCAATTGTGAGCAACAATGGTCCATAAGACTTGGAGATCATAAACCTTAGAATAAGCTGAGTTGAAAAGAATGTTCTACTGCACTTGATTCTTTTGATAATCAATTTTGTAAACAGTAGGCAATAGAACTAATAGCCTTGTCGTTTTGAGGGCCATTCACATTCAATGAACGAGCAGCTTCATGATGCAAATGTCAACATAGATATAGGCAAATGCAATTCAGAGAGAAATTAAGCAATTTTAGCTCCAAAACTCGGATGCTAATAGATGAAAATTGCATGATTTTAAATCAGCTATACACTAAATAAATATTACCTCTATGCTTTTTGTAATAATCACGTATATTTCACGTTGAAATCCATGCAGCTGTGCTTCGATTTGCTTTGGAAGTGTAGGAATGGCAGTAGCAATATCATTTATTTTATTGCGATCAACTTCCTTCATCATTTGATCAGAAATAGACTTCATGCTCCCATCAAGAAATGCTTTGATAGACTCTTCTTCCTTGAGCTGACATCACGGTTAACAATGAATACACAAAGAAGCCTATGAAGATATCCTAAATAAATGGAGCTTACCACTTGCTGCATTGAATTATCAAGAATATTCATCTTTTGACGTATAGTTTCCACTGGAAGATAAATAAAGTCAAGTGAAACTATCAATTAAATTACATGATACACATTCAGAGCCTAAGAAATCGTCACCATCTAATGATACTTCTTTGACAGCTCTGTTCAAATGCATGACATCACTTTGAAGGGCATCTAGGATCATACCCCACTTGTTTAGCGAACTTTCTAGAAATCGTAATCTGATTTCAAGCTCTTCACTAACTTGACCTATTCAAAAATTTTAGATGAGATGCTAAATTGCAGCCATAAGATTTTTTTACAATGGATTGAAAACTGCCAATGTAAAAATAATAAGAAATTAATGAATTAAAGTTTCAAATAAAAAAAATCAATTCATATCACATAAATCTGTCATTAACTTAGTTTAGTTCTTCATTTGATAAGAACGTACATCTATTGTCCGAAGCCATGGTCGTACCCCAACGTCGCATAACATTGTTGGATGTTCTTGACAACTGAATCTGAGAGTCATCTCTAGTTGTCATCAATGGAGCAATTGCAGATAACTTTTTTGATGACTTCTCTCTTTCTTGAGAATCAAAATTCTATTTTAACATGCCATACAACAATAACAAAGAAAACTGAATAATATAGTTTTTTTTTTGTCTCATTTATGTAATTGAAACATGACAAAGCTTTAATTAAAATTGGCAAATAGCAGTAACTAAAAGGAAAGCAATTTTAGGAACAATTTTATTTATAGATGTCATATTTTAAGAAAAAGAAGATTGAATTGAAACCAGTAAAAGATGCTTTAGTTATAACGGGGTAATTCAATTGCCTAAAAGTTCAAAATCAAATAATCTCTTTCTATGCTACAAGAACATAGTCATTGTTTTACTATACGAAACAGTGAATCTCAATTATCTATATGATACGTTTACATTACAAATATATAAGTTGTGGATGTTAAACAGCTTCACCAACCTTTAATATATTGGCACAAACCATATCCCCTCTATCTTATATACCTATAGCTTTGCTTTGCAAGTTATAGAAACAAATGACATGCAACCACGCATGTAAGATAACATACCATAATGGAAAGTTCCATTGCCTAAAAGTTAAAAAAATCAGTTTCTTTTTATACCCAAGAACATAGCAACTGTTCTACTATAACGGGAAACAGTGAATCTCAATCATATGCACATTTACATTACAAATATATAATTTGTGGATTTTATACAGCTTCACCGATCTTTAATTAGTTGCTGGGACAACCTTGTACATCGTTGCCATCTTATATGCCCGTAGCTATCCTATGCAAGTTATAGAAATAAATGACACATGCAACCATGCATGTAAGATATATGACACAGGGCACCAAGCATAGTCGTGTCAAGCTCATCATCCACTGAACAAGACAAACTAATATATATATATTCAAAGCCCTGATAATAAAGAGGGACACTCTAATGGGTGAGATTATTCCACATCCATTCATTTTATGCAACTCTTTGAGATATATAAGAAAAATGACAATCCTCTGCAAACTTTACACAAAAGATTACAAAATAATTACCAAGTCTTTTAGATTTGACATGTCCACAACTCCGTCAAACCAATGTTCAAATATCAAAGGTACGCTTACTTCCCAGCAACTAGTTGATAACGAAGTAATCACAGCCTAGTAGTTCTGCTTTCCTCAATAACTCTTGAAGATGAAACTACCTCACGACCAAGTAACTTCTACTGCTTTGGTTTCTTATGGAAACAGCGCACACTTCTCATCCCAACGAAAGAAGGACCCATAACCAATGTTTCAGAACGGTGACAAGGAAAACCGTAAGGATTAAAATGAGAAATTAATGTAGCACAAAATTCCTATGCGTCATCTTATACCAATATCCTAAAAGTATTTAAACAGCCAAAACACAAATAATGGGGGAAAACGATGTGGTACCGGGTCCTTCCCCAAATTATCCTCAAACGAATTCTGAGATATCTGAGACAGAGAAACTCCTTGAGAAAATGACTGTTGAGATTGAGATCGGAGCTGGGAAGCTTGGTTCCTTCCCAAACCCGATGCATCGACTACAGCATTCATTGCACTAAGCCCCCTATGTAAAACACAAACCAAAATGCTTTCGTCAGTAAAAATTTCAGATCGATCTCAAGAAATAAACAACTGGAGTTGGATATTAACCTGGAGTGAGGTGGAAGAACTGAAATGGCGCTCAAGTCACAGGCCTTGTTAATATTTAGTCTCATCTGATCAACGGAACAGGCCAACACCACGATTACGACGGAGATCACCACAAAGCGATCTTACCCCTCCAATGCTTAGAATTTGCCCGCTTGCAGTAGAAAAGAGGGAAACCTGAAACTGGAGCATACAGATCCAGGAGGGTAACTTGGCGCGCTACATATATACTAGGAATTCGAAACATGTCGTTATTCCAAACTTGGGCCCCAACTTAACAAATGTCAATTAGACTTTTTGGAGGAGGAACTTGGAACTAAAAGTGTACCTTAAAGATTTGTTTGTTTTGATAAAAAGAGAAGCTAAAAAAATTGAAGTAATTTCTTAATAACTTAGAATAATAATGCATTTAATTTTTCGAACAAATATAATACTTATATCATATGGGCACTTGAATCGACATAATTGATGTTGTTCATTAATGTATTAAAATGGTTTATGCATCCATCTTATATAACACATTGTTAGTTATTATTGAGTTTATGAGTATGATAATTATGATAGATCACATAATCTGATTCTCACATTCTCTCAAAGTATATTTTATACATCAAATGCAAGTGTTATAAATTTGAAAATAAAAAATATGTTGAATTAAAATTGTCAAAAAAATATACCAAAATGACAATAGTCATATTTTAAATCTGAGCATATTACTGCAAAGGTCTTATTGTGTGAAATTCATCAATATATAGTTTGTAGTTTTTAAAGGAGAGTTGAATTTTCTGTGAATTTATAAAGAAAATATTAACAAAGATGGCTTTTTTTAATCCTCTTATTAAATAAGAGAATGAGCATCTTGCTTGTCGGAGATTAACTTACAATATTTAGGGAAAGCTTTTGAAGAGAGAGAGTAAGAGAAAAGGAAAAGGAGGACAAAGAAGGGAAAGGAAAGAGAAGCTATGTTTCCTCTTATGAAAAACAAAGAGATCGAAAATGGAAGAAGGAAGCATATGAGAAAGAAAGGGATTCTTGGCTTTATTTTGTAGCTATAGCATGAAAAAGTAAGGATCCTATTCTAGTATTTTCCTTAAAATATAAATTGAATTAAATGTCAAGGACTGTATATGAGCTTGAGTGAGGAATCGAAAGGGGCCAAAGGCTATTACAACTTTTGACTAAAATGCTTATACAAGACAAATTTGATCGTACCACTATAGTCATGGTAGCATGCATAAGATAGCTTTTCGACTAAGTGTGAAAGGGGAGTAGACTAAAAATCATTCTAGCGTGACTAGTTTATCTTACTAATACAATGATGTAATTTTACTTAATAAATATATTACTTATCCTAAAAATACAAAATGTTGAACAGGTTGGTATGATTGTGATATAGTACTAATATTAAATGATAAATCAGACTAGTAAAAAACATTGATTAGACTTGTAAGATAAAATTTTTTATGGCTTAATTGAGACTAACTATATTATTTGTTATCCTATTAGCATTTGATATGAATCGTATAATATAATATGGGATATCGTATCACACGATTAGAAATTAGAATATAAGTCAAATATCTTATAGTAGAAAATATGAATCAAATTAATACGATTATTTGATGAACAAGTTTGTTATGAATCGTTTATCCTAATCTTAATATGACTCGTTAACTATTTTATATCATACTAGTATAATTATGATATCAGATTGACATCATCATAAATAATGCATTGATTTGAACATTATAAATCTTTATCATATAGTATGATAAAGTTGATAAAATAATAATATATAATGACAATGATGAAAAAGAGGGCAATTTATAAAGCACAACTTTTGGAAAGTCTTTTTATGATAAAAATTAAATTATTATTGATAAACATTGATGTAAATTATTATAAATAATGAGAAGAACCTATAAAATAGAAGGAAAAGTAATAGATGAGACAACTTAGAGTCATTAGGTAAGAGCTTAGAGATGAGACTAACATGTTAATGGCATTATTTCTCTATCAATACTAGATGTTGACTATTTGGGATAATGACTATGTGATGAGGTTGTGAGTACTCATAAATAAGGCTATGACATTCTAACACTTTATACCTTATCAGCACAAGATATTGGCATCAAGGAATGAGACCTAATGATGATAATATACTTTATTTTTATGTATTATGGGTATTTAAATATAAGATTAGAATTTTAAGTATCTCATTTCTCATCAACAATAGATTTTGGTATTATGAGACAAGATTTAGTGATAATGAGATATTTCACTCACTAATATTATGATACTCAAATATAGAACCATGATATTTTAGAGCAACGAGACTTGTGATGATAAGATATGATATGGGATCCCTAGTTGTTGGGATATGTGTCATAAAAAAATAATGGCCCTAAAGAAGAGGGAACATATGAATAGAAAAGGAATAAAAAAGAAAATAAAAAAGAATGAATGTAAAAGAAACTAAAAAAAGTAAAATAAAAGTACTATATACTTATGATGACTTGGATATGTATACGTATATGGCTATATACATATTATCACAATACTTTTATATAAATCATGAGTCATCTTTTTAATTATTATTTTATATTATTATTTAGTTACTTTATTTGTTTATTTTATACTAAAAGTTTTGATTAACCCAATAAACTAGTATAATAGATGTATTATATCAAGTTATGTTGATTTATATTAAGCAGGGCTTGATATTGTGGTATTAGAGTCAGGTTGAAAAAAGTATTAATAGGCTTTTGAGTGAAGACACTAGATTAACATACACATAATAAAGAGTAATAGTAAAGATGTTATCATACTTTTGAAAAATAGAATTTTGAATAAGAATGGAGACTAAAGAGAGATGAAATCTATACCATAGCAAGAATAGAGACACTAGGTATAATGTCCCTTTTTAAGAATCATAATTCTTCAAGAAAGGACTTATTAAGGTTGAATTCCTTAAACCAAAAAAATGTTGCATGATTTTGGCCACGTGATTGTCAATTACCCTTGAATTGGTATATAAGTTGTGACACCTTTTATTAACTTGAGCTTCGTAAAGTTGTTTTATTTGTTGTTGTTCTAGAAAATATCGACATATTATTGCATCTTTTCTAATGTCACCTAGTATTGTAAGTGTGCACTCAGTATGTGAAATTTGAATATGTAGAAACTTTTTAATTGTAATGGTGATATACTTTATTTATTACAATTATAAAAGTAGATGGATTCAAATGTTTGGAGACTACCTAGGTGTGACTATTAAGGAGGTCAAAAACAAAATAAGTCATTAATTCCTATTGATTATAGAAAGGAAACTATTCGAAAATGATATGAAAAGAACTTAAAGTATGATAGATAAGACCTTTTGGTAACTACAATAACTATAAAAAGCAAACTTATTTATGGATTACGCATTTGATAAAGGAATTGTGAAACTATTTAGAAGATTAGCCTAGTATCTTTGTTAGAAAAATAGAATTGATGGTGAATATGCTAAAAGTGGAATTAATAATTAAAAACTTTGTATAATATATGATATATAAATATTTACTTGAGATTTTAGAGATGTGAAAGATTGTAAATCATTCTAATAATACTACCACTTAGACAAAATTTGTTAGTAAGTAAAAGTGATGGTCCCTCTGATTATTGTCACCTTTGTGAGCCAAAACTTTATACAAATTATTGTGGTAATATAAAGAAGGAGAATAAATAAAGAAATGGAGGGAAAACTCAATTCTAGGGTAAGTAAGAAAAAGGTGAAGTAGAATTTATAACTAGGTAAGAATAAGGGTTGATGGATATGATAAGGTTTAGTAGCATTATATTTCTCTAAAAGGTAACAATTAGACTAGTAAAGAAATGGTTGGTCTATCTTGTAAGGTTACCAAAAATCTTATTCTAGAAGATCATATGAGAAGCATGGTGATGAAAATATGTTAGGAGGGGTTAACAAAAGATTTATGAAACCAAGTCATAGAATTTTTTACAAAAAAACAAAAGTGTAAATAAATAGAGTCTTAAAGTGTCGTTTGTAATTAATGGTGGAAATTTCTAAGTTAGAGGTTCATATAATAAGGGTAATTATCTAGCTAAGTGTATTCATATAAATTGAGAGATTAAAATGAGTCTCTAAGGAGTAAGATGGGCAAAAGTGAATTATCATTGAAATTTGAAGAGTTATCTAGGATGAAATTATTGTCATAATTAAAAAAATATGTCTTGGATATCTTAATGCTTTATTTTCATCAGAATTATGTGAAGCATAAGTTGGAGACATGGAAATTTTTAGTTCTTGTACTTGTGCCAACTCAATTCTTTAGCAATTTCTTTAGAATAATGAATCAAATGAAGGAATATGAATGTGAAGGTGGAATGAGGATGTGATTGAGAAAAGGATGAATAGATATAGGTTTTGGTTATCACAAGTTATGTTATTGGGAATACATTTATGGATCCTTAGAAGATATCTACAATTGTGGATTAACTTAGACCTATTTCAATCTCAAGGAATTGGTTATCTTTGGCTTACTTGATTGTTATTGAAACTTGTGTAAGAACTTTCTTAGATCACCTCCTTGCTTATTAGACTTACATAAAAAGTGGTACATATTAAATAGAATGTAGAATGTGAAACCAATTATGTGACATTAAAGGAGAAATTAACCATGAGTCTAGTTTTGGGGTTACCGAAAGGACTTGATTGATATCAAGTTCACAAGAATGCTTTACTTCAAAGATGGGAATGCATTCTAATGTAACATGGTAGTGTCACTACTTAGATTTCTAAGTAATTAAAACCCTATGAAAATTGTTGCCTTATTCATGGTTTATAATTTATTGTCATAGTATTTTCTTGAAAAGTTAGAAGAATTATTCTTATGGGGTGAAATGTCAAGTGTTTATAGATCACCATAGTTTGAAGTACTTTTTCACCAAAAAAATTAAATTTAAGATAAAGAAGATGGGTAAAACTTATCAAAAACTATGATTTAATGATAAATTATTTTACAAGAAAAAATAATGTTGTTATTGAGTCTTCAAGTAAAAAGCTAATCTTGTGTTTTTTAAGTGAGTAGGTAGAATATAAATAGAATTCTTTTGAGATTGATAAGAGTTGCGTACCAAAATGTTTGATGATTGTACTAATGTTTTGTGAGATTTGATTGACATGTTTCTACTAAGGAGGATCAATTACAGAATGAGAAATATCAAATAATGAATAAGAGAATTAGTGATGGATGGGAATTCAATTTTACACTTGATGAGTATGGTGTATTGAGATTTTAAGGAATGTTGTGTATTCCTAATTAAAAGTAGCTTCAATAGTTGTTACTATTTATGGCTTATAACTCTATGTACACCATCCATCTTGATGGTAATAAAATATATCAAGAAGTGAAATAGAATTATTAGTGGCTTAGAATGAAAAGAAATGTGACAGAATGACGGCATAAATGTTTTATTTGTTAGCAGGTTAAGGGTGAGCAACAAAATGCTAGTAGTTTATTATAACCCTTTCTTATTCTTGAATGAAAGTGAGAATCCATAACTATGGATTTTGTTGTTGGATTACCTAGGACTCCTTCCAGGCATGACTCTACATGGGTGGTTATGAATAACCTGACTAAATCTACACATTTCTTACCTATTAGAACCAATTATTTAGTAGAAAAATTATCTTAATATATTTTTTGATTATTTGCTATTCCAAAAGTGCTACTCTCTAATAAAGATCTTAAATTTATCTCTTGATTTTAGAGAAAAGTGTAGGAACTTTTAGGACTCAATTAAGATTCACTACAACTTTTTACATTCAAATTAATGGCCAGAATGAAAGAATAATTAAAATGCTTAAAGATTTGATGCAACTTTGTGTATTAGATTTTGGAGGTGATTAGAAATATCATATAGCTTTAATTGCATTTGTATGTAGCAATATCTTTCATGCTTGTATTGGTATTGGTATGGATTATAATGAAACCTTGTATGAAGAAAGTATTTATCTCTTTTATATTATTGAGCGTAAGAAAAGATAATTAAGTGAAATTGAATTTGTTGATGAGACCACTAAAAAAGTCAGAATGATTAGAGATAAGATTCAAATTATCAATGATTGGAAAAAATAATTTGATAAAAATTATAAGGATATTAAGTTCTGGGAATGGTAACATATATTTCTTAAAGTGAGTCCACTAAAAAGAGGTTATCAGATTTGACAAAGTAAATTAAAATCTAAATGTATTATACTTTTTTAATATTAAAAAGAACTAGATCAATTTCTTATTGAGTAGCCTTGACTCAAATGATAGGTGTAGATAATTTTTGGCATGTATCCTCATTGAAAAGATATGTACTTGATTCATCTCATATTATTTAATGTGATCTAGATGAGATTGAAACTTAGCCTCAACTAGTTAAAATCATACCAAAATAAGAAAAGAGATTAACAAATAAAGTAATTTCATAGTTAAGATGCTTTGGAGAAATTAAACAAAGAGAAATGCCACTTGAGAGGTGAAAGAAGATATAATATAGAGATGCTCATAATATATTAAATTTTGGGATGGAATTTTTATAAGGTGAGAGGATTATGACACCCCACCTAATCAAACACCAACATCCTCTCAAAGCATATTTTATACACCAAATCTAAGTGTTACAAATCCAAAATTTAAAAATACATCAAATTAGGAGTACCTAAAAAAATATGTCAAAATAATATTGGCTCAATTTTATATTTGATTGTATCATTTTGAAGGTCCCATTATGAAAAATTCATTAGTTTGTAGTTTATAAGTTTTAAAGGAGATTTGAATTTTTTATGAATTTATAAAGAAAATATTAATAAAATAATTTATTTTGATTCTCATATTAAATAAGAGGATGAACATCTCCTTTATTTAATACTAACTTGCTACATTTAAGGAAAGCTTTGAGAGAGAGGGAAATTCTAAGAAGAGGAAGAGGAGAATTAGAGAGAAGGAAATAAAAGTGATGTCATCTCTTATAAAAAAACAAAGAGATCAGAAAGAGAAGAAAAAAAATCTTATGGGAAAGAAATGGATTCTTAACTTTTTTGCAGCTATAGCATGGAAACTAAGGATCCTACTTAAGATTTATCTTCAAACAAATATAAACAATTTAAAAACCAAGTAAATGCTGCATATAAGCTAGAGTGAGGAGTCAAAATGGGCCAAAAGTTATAACAACTTTTGATTAAAATGATCACACAAGGCAGTCAATTAGATAGTATTAATACAACCATGACAATAGGCACCAGATAACATTTCGCCTAAGTGTGAAAAAGAAAGTCAACTAAAACTGATATTAGTACGATCAGTGTATTGTACTAATATAGTTGTGTAATTTTACTATACAAATTGTATTGGTAGAATATCTAATGATTTGAGCATTGCTTGGGTTAACTTTTTTTACATAAGTTCTTTTTTTTATCATAATACTTTATGATTATTGGTATATATATATGTGCATACAATTATACATATATAGTTGTATAATTATTATGATATTATAAATAAAAAATATTATAAGATTAAAGAAAATAAAATGAAAAAAAGAAAAGAAGGAAAAAAATACTAAGATAAATTAAGAAAAAGGATAACCCGATTGAACAATGACGTGGTTGAAGTGATATATGTCACTCTTAATATCATGGTGCTCAGAGATAACACCATGGCATATAGAGGCTTAAACTTAATGATAAGGAGATACTTCACTCCCAAGTGTCATGGGTGCTTAGAGACGAGGCTTTGACATGTCAATGGCATTATTTCTTTGTTAGCACCAGATGTTGCGATAGGAGTTGATAATTATATGATGAGGTCATGGGTACTTATAGATGGGCCTTCAAAATTCTAAGTGCCTCTATCTTATTAGCACAATATGTTGCATTAAGGGGTAATACTTTGTGATGATGAGTTACTTTATTTTTAAGTATTGTGAGTACTCAGAGACAAGACTTTGATATTCTAAATATCTTATTTTTTATCAGTATAAATGTTAGCATTAGAGAGTGAGATTTAATGATGATGAGATTTTTTACTCCCAAGTGTTGTGATACTCAAAGATGAGACCATGAAGTTCATATTACTAAGGCTTATAATGATAAAATATGATATTGAATCCCTAGGTGTTATGATAGAGGTCATAAAAAAGTTTGGTTCTAAAGAAAGAATGAACATGTGAATAGAAAAGAAATTTAAAAAATAAAGAAAGTGAATGAATGTAAAAAAATAAAAAATAAAACAAAAATACGATATACTTATGATGATCTAGATATATGTATTTATATGACCATATACATATTATTATAATACTTTTATATATATTATCTATTAATTATTTATTTACTATTTTATGTTATTATTCAATTACTTTATTTGCATATTATATAACTTTATTATATGTAACTAAAATTGTATATGCTAGTATATTATGCTCATTTTCTATATATAACTTGATAATGACATTCATTAAGCTGAGGGTGCTTAGATGATAATTTAGGACCCAGGGCTTGAGAGACAATGTATCTGGTGAGTATGAAGGATATTGTATATGTGTAGATAACTTTATATTTTATTACAAATTTACATATCAATATATGTTTTAAACTTACAATATGATAATTATTTATTTTTTTTATGTTAGAATGTTTTAAGATTATTGCAGATTTTTATATCATTTTTGCTTATTTTAGTAACATGTGTCCTCTATTTTATACTACGAGCTTTCTTTAACTCAATATACTAGTATTATGAGTGTATTATAATGGGTTGTACCAATTTATGTTAGGTAGGGCCTAATAATAATCATTTATTAATTCTAAATTTTAAAATATCTACATTGTTATATAAAGATGATCTTATATTACTTTTGTATAATGTTTTACTTCATAAAATATAACAAAGTTTGATAAATAATGTCATATTATTATGATAGATTTATCATATATGTATGAATATTATTTTAAGTCTAGTTAAACTAATTAACATATAATTGTATGAGTATACATTCTTATAAGATCATATCGTACAAACTTTTCTTAAAAGCTTAGGTCTCGTTGAAAATATATATTGTGCAATAACGATCTATTATCATATATGTATAATCTATTCAAACAATAAAAATAAATTAAATTATACTAATGTGATTGTTTAATATTATATATATAAGTACTTAAGTGTTGCATTATAAATTAGTGTTAGATATATGAAGCTTATTATTGGATTTATATTATAAGTTATTTTGAGTCTATAAGCATGAGTTATAATGTTGGAATGTTTGGATAATCTTAATTCTTTTCTCATCACCTTAATGTTGTATGGACAATATACTTGTACAATTTATTATTAAAAACTTGTGCAATTCAATTTGTTAGAGAAAGTCAATTTAACCATTTAGCCATTACACTTATCTGAAATTATTTTTAACCTTTATGATATATTAATAACAATATCTTAAGAATAAAATAATGATGATTCAACTTACAATACTTTAATTGATTCATTTGATTAATAAGCTCTTAATACTTGTAGTTGGAATACTTGTGCACCAACTATAAAATCATTTTAGCTCAATTTGTATAGCATTTATTCTTCAATAATTATTGGTAATATATTTTCTCATTCAACTAGTTATTGTGCAACTTTTTTCTTAAAAGTTTTGAGATATAAGTTGTTGTATAAATCATCTTTAAGAGTTGTGTACTTTTATGTTTAGTTGTTGTGATTATTCCAAGTAGTTAGCTTATGTGTGGTTAAGTGTGGCTTGAGATTGTAAGATCAATGGAATTATTATTGATCAAGTCATAGTGAGGATTTGTTGTCTACTTATTGGTAATGTAAAATACATTTGTTAGTGAAACTTAGTTGGGTCAACTAAGGATAGATATTGGTAAAAGTTTTGTTAAATCACTTAATATCTTAGTGTGCCTTATTAGTAGTACTTATATATTTTTACTTACCTCTCAATCAGAAATAAAGTGATTTTAAAAGCTAAGAATGCTTTTCTTTAAGAATCAAAGATATTTGGTCGAATTGTTTTAATCTTTATATAAATAGTAAGAAATTTACATAAAGCCTTAAATCTTAGAACTCAACTCAAAATTTGGTAGTGTTGGCTTAACATTGAGTTTGAAAAAAATTAAGTATTATTTTTATAAAAAAAATTTGAAAAACATAATTCACTCTATCCTATAGATTGACAAGCTCCTTTCATAGCTATCATTTGATTGTAATCCAACAATATTCTAATATATATATACTTTATATAATAATGTAAATGTATATGTTGTGTTATGTTTTCATTGGCATATCCCTCTTAATCATAAAACTAAGCATTAATACCATCATTTCATGGCCCCACCTAACAAATCAATCAAACTAAATATAATTAATAATAAATACACTATATTGGTATAATTCCTTTATAAACACTTTTATAATTTCTTAGTAGACTATTTTAATCTTTTTATTCTAACTCATCTTGGCTAATCATATAATGCAATTTGCCTCATCATACTTGTATGATCATATCGCTTACTTTACTCTTACTTATAATACATTATACTTGTATAATTATAGTGATCATTCAATATAATCCTTACCTATATGGCACTTCACTGGATTGATTTGATCCCTCATTTTTATTAGTTTAAATAGATTATACAATATGATAGAGCCCATTATACTTGTACAATCTTGCTCAAATAATTACAAACCTCCTTCTTGTCTTCTCAATTTCAAACTAAAACATCACTTATACTTTCGAAATTCATTATCACTAGTCTCCTAACTTCAAGCACAAACTAAATGCATCTAAAATTACATAAAATTGATTAAACAAGACTATAAAATGAAATTCAATCTTTATCTTTCCTGTTTCTCCTTATTTTGTTTTATCCTCCTTCTAGCACTATTTTCAGCTCTTCTACTTTTATGTGTTTATATCTTTCTTTGCAAGTCATAATGAATAATTCCAAGTGTTTTCACAAACCCTTTTGACCTTTTTTTGTTCTTTACCCTCATAGCTAAGTTTTCTCCTCTCTTTTCTTCTCGTACTCTCCTTCTATCTCTTTCCTTCTCACTTCTCTCTCTCAAGCCCTCTCTGTTTTCAAACTTCTCTTTTATTTTCCCCTTATTGTCGTACCAAACATAGCCAAAAAAACATTCAAACTCATCCTTGCTAAAGGCAATGAAGGTATAGATTGGAAAATTACCACTTTGCCTTTAATATATATATATATATATATATATATATATATATATAATTATCTAGACATACAAAAATTATAGTCTTAATATCTTGAATTTTTTATTTCTAATGATATGTTTAAATAAAATTTTTAACTTTATTTGAATCCATGACACAATTTCTAAGATTATATTAATTTATTAATATTTAATTTATAAACACCAATCTTAAGAAAAATAACTTAATTACATCAAAATATAAATAATTGCAATTCACTAATTTTATTATATGATTTAAAACATATTATTCATAACAAAATTTTGGATTATTACACTTGAGGATGGGCTTTGATTGCTAATGTTTTTCATAAATGGGAGCATACAAACCCTTTACCAATATTGAATTTAAATGAATCTTACAAACCACCTTAACCTAAGCCAAACTACATTGCCTAATAAAAGCTTATATTATAAAACATAGATATAGTTCTAAGGAATAAAATTATGAAAAGAAAAGAGAGGAAGGAGCAAAATTTACATTAAACAATATATAAAAAGTGAAATCTTAAAAACATTCCTATAATTGCATAGTCAATTCAATAGTTGAGCTCCTTAGATTTCATTAAAATTCAAGGAGAAAAGTAGAGTAGAAACAATGTAACCTCTACTTGTAAATATCAAAAGTTTAAGTTTTCTTATATTTGATTTGATTTTTGAATTATTTAAAAAATTGATTTTCAAAGGCGTATATCTAATAGAAGGATGCTTACATGGCCATATGGCCATATTATACTTTATTTGAGATATGTAGATTGCTTTGTTTGTTGAAGTTATTCGATCATCCATTATGATAAAAACTCTAAAAATTGCTCATCTTTTATAAGAGTGTCTTACTACTTGTTATCCATATTAGATTAACTGATTATAGCCATCAAAGGATCCAGCTAAAACATCATTCATCACTAAAATTTTTTTGATTTATTAGACTATACAATAAAATGTTATAAACTTATCTCATATCATTATTAAACCATCTAATTAAGCAATTGAATCTTTTTGTGCTACTAGTCAGGTCATAATTTAGAAAATCTATAAGGCCATCTAATATAGGTTATCCATCCACCTAGTCTTATTTAAACAATCCTTATTGCTAGTCAAGACTAAGATCTTGATATCTTCTTATTTTCAAGACCTTCTATTGATCCTTAATATATCACTTAATTTATCATAATTTAGCATCTAATTAGTATTAAACTTTTATATACTAGATTTCAAGTATTTTGAAGAAATTTTGAGTAACTAAAATGTGTGTTTACAATTCAAAAATAACTAATTTGTAGAATATATATAAATTTAAATAAAAAATTATTAACATATGTATATAAACAGTTTATTTTAAAACTTAAAGGTTAATTTATATTACTTATTTTCTTAAGATTGATTAGAGATTATAAAGGCTAAAATAACTTTATAAACTATAATATAAAAATATTTTTATAATATTTTCAATCTTCTTAGAGAGGTATTATATTGATAACTCAAATTTTGTACTTTTGCTCTCAAAAGACACTTACCTTTTTGAATGCTTACATGTATGATCATCTATAGCTTACGATCATCTTCACAGTAGTCAATATGGGATTATCCCTCTTGACTCATATTTTTCAAATGTTCATCACTATCTTTAAGTTTGGCTTCCTCCATCTAATTCATAAATATTTTTCAAAGCTTGACTCTTGCATTGGATTAATAATAAGATTGTCTCTAATATCATATTATACATCTCCAATTTTCTTTAAAAAATATCATTTTAGCCTCTTGAGCTTTATGTTTTTGCTCTCAAAAGGCACCTCCCCTTTTGAATACTTGCATGGATACCCATTTATAGCCTAATATCATCTTGGTAGTTGTAGATGTTGGTTTATCCCTCTTAACTCTTATCTTCTATATATTCACTACCTTTTTGGGGTCTGATTCTTTCATTTGATCTATATGCAATCTCCAAGACTTGACTCTTATATTAACTAATAATGAGGTTACACCATATATTAATATTCTTGACTTTCTTAAAGAAGTATTATCTTAACTATTTATTCTTTATCTTCTTTTCTCTCAAAAAAGAGCCTCTTGTTTTGAAGACTTATATGGGTGCCTATCCATAATCTAAGATCACCAACATAATAGTAAATATGAGACTCTTTCTTGACTCCTATCATTCAAATAGTCACTACCTATTTTAGGATTGGGTCCCCCCCATCTAATTCATAAATAGTCTTAAATATCTAAACTTTTTATATTATACTAGTAATAGAATTTGTTCTAATATTATATTATTACATTTTTAACTTTCTTTGACATATCAATTTTTTACAAAAATTATACAATTAACCTTCAAATAAAATATATTATTTTTATAAATTTTTTAATTTGTATGACATTATTTGATAATTTAATATTTTTTCTTCTCAAATATTTATAATAATATTTTTCATATGACTTCAACCTATTTTTTAAGATCGTTGTATATCTGATAAATTATGCTATGAAATTCTTACTAACTTAGATCTACTTAAATGAACTTTAAACATCTTAGGATCATGTAACCCTTATTTAAGGTTATATAGATTTACGGACATATATACATATAGAAAAATATATAAGAATTATATTTTAGCATATCTTTGATAATATTATGAAATCTTTTTCTCTTGTAGGCTCTAATCCTTCATTTGAAATTATATTTCATAACATTTTTTATTACCAAGCGATTTGATTTTATCAAAATAAAATATTAAATAAAATCATACATATAGAATACTATAATTTTATCACACATTAACTTAATACATTCTTCTTAAACTCTACTTTTGAAAAATCATCCTCCAAGTCATAGACTTTCAAATTAATGACTTAACTTATCAATACATCCTACACATATTATAAAACCCAAAAAATACTTCTAATTAGATATTAGATCCTTTTTCTTAACTTTGTATCATCTAACAACCATATTGAGCTTATAGTATAACATCATAAGATAGGGGTAAATATTTTAATAAATATTTGAGCATTTTAAAGCACCAAATGTTTTAATTAAAAAAAATATTAATGTTAAGATTTATTGATGATTTTAAATAGGATTATAACATCTCAAATTTATGAAAATATCAATATTTTTGAAGTATTTATATTTTTTAGAATTTTAATTTTTTTTGAAATTTTTTAAAATATTTTATATTTTGAAAAGGATAATATAATACAATCATAAATTTTATAAAATATAATATAGTGAGAATTAAATAAACAAAAATAGATCATACAGTATGATTAGAAATATTATATAACTACAATGAGGTAAGTGACAGAATAAATTGATTGTGTAATACAATAATGATATTGTACATGTGGCACCACATCATCCAATTCTTTTAATTTTTCTTTTTTATTTTGAAAAATATTTAATTTTTTCTCTTCTTTTGATCTTTGAAACTATGTAGTAGAAGTAATTATACTACAACTATTTAAGTATTGTAGAAATGAATAAAAAACATTAAAACAAAATAAACTTTTCATATAACTTTTGAAAACCAAAAGATTTCACATTTCTTTTGAACATAAGTAAATTTGATATCTTTTTTTTTAAATCAACAATTTTTTAAAATGTATAACATTGCATTGAATATTAGTTATTACAATCCCTTTGGAATAACTAATGAGTTCATGGTATTGAAGTACATAATATAACCATACAATTGATAAGAAAAGTAAATATCATCTGTGTTAAATATCATGTGATACTATCCCTCACTATCCCCTAATAGCCCTATGATAAGTCTCTTTTTTATCTAAAAGTGTTAACCCAAAAATAAGTTAGCCAACCATCACTTAATCAATGACAAAACTATGTATATATATGTAAAATATTACACATTAGGTTATCACATACATTGGCTAATTTGAAGCATATAACATAGTAAAGAATATGAATGAATATTATAAAAGATAAGCCAATTTTTCATATATATGCTTTTAACTATTTTATCTTTTTATCTTCTTTATGAATGGGTTCATATATTTTATTTCTTCACCTCTTTAAGAAATTAGTTTAAAATAAGGTCTTTTTATGACAAAGTATGCACGTTTAGGAACAAATCATTCCAATATAAATAATCTAGATATATAACTCATTTGGTTTATTTTTAAAATTGTCATTCTATAATGGTAATCGCCACATTGAAAAATATTTATTCTTTCATCTTTCAAACTTTACCAATTGCTTACATCAAAAGTAGCTCACTCAAGTATGATATTGAACATCATATTATACAACCAATAGGAAGTGAACAACATGGTTTAAATTAAATATGGTTTAAGTAGTTTTTAACTGAATTTTCTTAACTAGAGGTTTTAGTCGAATTATAACAATTTTTAAAAATATTTGCAAGCTTCTAATATAATTATAGAGATCTTAGTAATTTAAGATAATATTTAATAAGATAATGCATGAGTTTAAATATGTAATATAATTCTAATTATGTCATATTAATATTAAATGATAGATTTATCAATTTTAACCCAATTAAAGTACAGATGATGAGCTATGAATGAGCAACCACTATTTCAAATTTTGGAACAATGGCTTTATGATGTATAAATTGAGTCAATCTTAAGCAAAACTATCAATAATCTTTGACATATATTTTCATGTAGATTACTTTATGAAACACTTGATTAGGTTCTTCAAATGATTAATTTTTATTTGATCATGAGATTATGATCTAAAATACTTTAAAAAATATTAATAAAACTAATAAATTTTTTTTGTTATTAAAACATAGATGTAATGACTAAGGATAAAACAAAAAGAAAGAGAAGATATGACATCAAATCTAAGAAAGCCTAATTAGGGCACCATAGAAAGAGAAGAGAATTAATGTAATGAAGATGAAATATGCATTGTTGTATGTCAAAAGAAAGTTTTGAAATCAAGTAAAAGAGGAGAAAAAGATTATAGAAAGTGAAAAGAAAAGAAGCTAAGGATCAATAACCAACAAGAAGTGATAAGTATTTGAGTAGATTTTATTATTGAATTCAATTAGTCTTATACAAATAAAGGTATGGTTAGATTGTGGTTTGAGTTTAAATTGGTATTATAATGGTTTGGAGTAAATTTGGAGTGAGTAGAAAGTGATTTGAATCAAAACCAAAAGGTGAAAGATGAACAAAATATTATTTGTTTAGTATCATAAAAGAATAATAATTCAAAACATACTTGTATGATCAATTTTAGTTTATTAAAAGAGATTAGATTAGTATATTTGTATAGTCTCTTGTGGATTGATCATACTATATGATGACCCCAATTATATAATATAATAAATGCAAAAGTTGTTATGATGGTTATGCACATCATCGTACTACTTCAATGGGTATGAATGTACTTATAAGATTTATTTAAGTTGATTCAGGTTAGAAAAATTGTAACTTTTTATAGGGGCTTATATACATGACTAAGAATCATTAGCATGATAGATGGTTCATACTAAATAATCATTCAATAGTTAAAGAGGAATAGATTGGATAGTCAATTAAATCATATAGAGGTGATGAATATGTTGTACTTATACAATTTGATAGTGTATGCTCAAAATAAAGATTTGAATCTGTATGATATGAAATCATATGAGAGTTTGTGAATAGATATTAAGTATATCAAACTAACATGATATATTTTAGGTCAAATTGTAGCTTAAAAGAATAATAAAAATTATATAATATAATATGGGTAATTGTACTACACCATCAATCTAGAATAGTGCATAGCCTATTAAACCATATGAATTAGGAAAATAGCAAGCATTTTTTTGGACAATCTAAGTGACTATATTATATGATCTATTACATAATGGTATAGATGTTAAGAAGTATTATTGATCATCCTTAAAGATAATGAGGTCATATAAGCATGATGTAGAATAATAATTTAAGAAATAATTATATTTTAAATTAATTTAAAATAGTTGATAAGCATATCACATATAGGATTATAATGATTACTATGCACATATGATATTATAAGAAACTTTAAAGAGAAAAGAAGTGGTATAAGCCTTTTAATAATAACTATAAATAAGTGAACTTGGTAATTATGATATAAATATATTGAAAAATTAATTTTTAGTTTATTTATAAATCAGAATATTTTAAATGATAATTTATTTTTATATATTATGGATATTAGATATAATAATTATCTTGATAATATTGTTTATCATAATTGGTATATATATTTTATATCTCAAATAACATTATTTATATGGCTAGAATATTAAAAGCATAAAAATAGAAAATAGAACCCCTAAAATATTATTTTCATCTTATATAGTATTAAACTTATGATAGATTAAATGACATTGATCTTGGGACCATACCTATCTAGTGTAGGCACCATAAGCTCATATATATATATATATATATATATATATATATATATATATATATATATATATATGGCATTAGACCATGTTATAGATCAGAAGGTATAGGTCTTGTAACTTTGCTTGTTTAGTGATTACAAATATAGATATGAAGATCAAACTATTTTGATAGATGCTAGTATAAGGTTATTAATATATATATTATTTACTTATGAATCTACATAATAAAGATATGAAAAAAAATTAGGCTATATAATCATAAGAAATATTGAGAATTGGGTATTAAAAGAGAAAAATAAAAATTTTGGTTTATATTTTGGTTGATGATTCCTACATGTATTGATTAATATTATATCTACTTTCTTTCTTAATATCTATTATATTATATTACATCATCATGAGAACATTTACACATCATTTTTACATGATATATATTTTTTTATATTTTATTACCTTATATAATTTATCTATTAAACTCATAGAGTTATATTGTGATTGTATCACATGTATTACATCCATTGGATTAAGAGTTGAGAATCTTGATGCTATGGAGGCGGAACTTACTCTTGAGATGTGAGAGCAATATAGGATTTTTTATGAAATTATTAATATGAGAGGTTATGGATTATATAGTATCATATATATTTGGATAGCTTGTTGTTACTATGAGTATATTTCTTTAGATTTGATATATTTTAATTTATAATTTTTCATATAAAAAATATTTTATTTTATGGATTTTTGCATAAAAAAGTATTTTAATTTTGATAGACTCATTATTAGATCCTTACCTAAGATAATTAATATCATCACATGTTTATTATTAATATTTAATTTATGTTCATTATTAAGGATAAATTAAGTGGGGCCTAATTAGATTATTTAAAGTTCACATAAAGGATTTTTGTTAGTGGAGAGGAGCTACAATAGTATATCATGCACATCAAGCATATCATGTAGATCTAGTAAAGCCAATGACATAAGAGATCCTATTTCATTTAAAGTTGTAAACCAGATCTATAGTATTCCATTTTTAGAATAGAATACTACTTGATTTTTAAAACAACTTCTTAATGTATATACACAAACATACTCACATACATATATAATATATCCATATAAAAAATCATATATTAAAAAGTCTCCCTTTAAGATAGTCTCCTTTTAATATAAAACACTTTTATTTTAAACTCATAAATTATTCTTTATTTTATGAAATTATTTTTTGTTATAAAAATCCCTTAGGCATAAAGTTAGATCTTTTGAAAACTTTAACAAAAATATTTTTTTATGAAAAAACAAACTCATTACTTCATCTTAATATTCAAAGACAATAATCACTTCATCTTGTAATAGAAAAATAAAACTATATCATATCTCAATAATAAGGAAACATGTTATTCATTAAAAATTAAAGCAACACGGAGTTTTGATATTATTGTTTTGCAATGAAAAAAAAGTAACTAAAGTATAATATGTCTCATGCTAGATTTTGCTATCATATTAGCTCCAAATATAATCTCATTATCAAATTCTTAATACAAGGTCTCTAATATAATAAAAGCATAAGAATATTATGTCATCGTTTTTTCATTACTATTTTAAATTTTAGTGGAGTGCATTCATATCACATGAATGTTTTAAGTCAAAATATGTTGAGTCGACCATCATAGGTTTAATTAGTATTCTTACATTTACTCAATGAAAAACAATATAAATTTGGGATCATACTGCATGTTGGTGTCCATAATATATCAATGACATAAATGAAGAACAGGCATTACAAAGTATAAAAGTAGCACATAATCAAACCATGTGATGCTTTAAGAATTCTTTAAGTTCTCAATTTAATTTATTTTCCTTTGTCACTTAACCATTTTAATTTATGGAATTCATATTATAATTAAATTCTAGTTTTCATCATTTATAAATAATTAGATAAACAAATTGTCTTAACTAGAGTGGATCACCTATGATTATATCATTATTTTATCTAATATAATTATCTTATGAGTTTATTTGACTTGGCTAATTATCTCATATTTGAGTATATCATTAGTAGACTCTATTCATGACTTTACTAGACATTAGATGATATTTTATGAGTTTACATTACTTTTACCTATTTTTTAGATGATTTATTATAACTTCTTTTAAACTGTCTTAAATCTATTTTCGATTTATTTATACCAAATTTTGCATGTATAACTGGTTTAATTTTATTTTCCAAAACATGTCATATCCATGCCCAAGTTGATATGTTCATATGCAACATTTAAAATAAAGTTTGCATTTAAGCCATTTCTATCAAGCTCATATAAAATCCTCTACAAGATAATATTATAAATATATATCTATCAAATTGAGGAGTAATCATATGATTTTAATAGCTCAATTAATTTTTAACCTATACCTTATATATATAAAATCAAATATCTCAAAACATCAAACATCACATCATATATAAATTAAACAATGATAACCCTCCTTATCTTTCTAAGAATTGAATTTCCAAAAATGTTAGACCCATTAGTTGAAACATTGCAAGCATCAAATATTAATCATTCATCCCTTACCAAGTTTGGTAACTCTATATACAGGGTCTATTTTAATAAAATATTATTCTCTTATGGCATTCCTTTTTTTTAAGTTCTAAATTATAGCTACTTCAAGCATAATCATTGTCTTAAATCATTTTAAGTTTTTATAACCAATTTGTTACAATTAGAAAACATATTTATCTATTCTCTTAATTATGATCTTTAGTTTAATCTAATCATCATCTTTATCTTAAATTTATTTTTTTTGAATTGATATATTTGACATCAATATTTACAAAATATCTAATTCTTGTTATCTCATTATTAATATATTCATATATTTAAGACAATCATTATTACTACTAGAGACAATACCAACTTGAAAGGGTTGTAATTCGGGATTCTTATAGCATTTTTATCATGTATCCTATCAGATTGCTTCTTTTTACATAATTATTCTCAAGATGATTTTCTTATCTCATTCATGCCAATATATGTAATTATTTTATTTACTCTCACTTTGTTATGTTATTATTCCATTTTATTATTTTCATTTCAAGGAATATCCTTACAAGAGTCATTTTTATTTATTTTTTGGATAATAATTACCACTTCTAATAATTGTTCATGATCTTCTTATTCATGAAAGTTTTATTTCTTTTTCTCTTCTCACTTTAATCAATTAGAATTAACTAACTAATCTATAACTTATGCATTTGTAATTTATCACTTTGATATTCATCCATTTAGTTTTTATAATATCCTCGAATGCAATCATATACATTTAATTTCATTTATGTGACATGCAAATGGCAAATTAATCAAAAATAAAACTTTAAAATATTTTTTATGTTATTTCCTTCCTTCCAATCATTCCAATAAGTATAATTGTGAAAATAAATAAATACAATATCATGCAACCATTATCAAAAGTTATCTAAATTAATAATTGGAATGGTTGAAGCCACTTGGTTTAGAATTTTGTTTGATCATATTTTTTTCTTGAACAAAAATCTTCTCATAATATTTTTGAATTAGTTCTTTCTTCAAAGAGAAGCCCCAATTGATCTTGCCATTATAGAATGGTAGCATCATCTAAAACCAAAGATGCAAATGAATGTTTATTGTGCTTTTGGTAAGCTATATTATAAAAAAGTATCAAAATCCTATCTTTTGCTTAAAGGGATCAAACCTTAGAAATTGTTTTACCAAATGGTTAGTTTGTCTCTGTTCCATTTCCTTTCACATTTAACAGGTGACATTCTTACTAAAGCTTACATCCTTATTGGCATTCCTCATATTTCATGATTCTTCTTTTCTCTAGAAGGTTTGTCTCATATTATTTAATCATTGGAACTTTTTACCTTCTCCTCGCATGGATTTGGATTCCCAAGTTCTATTTTCATAGATTATTAAAATTATATCATGTATTGAAGGTCTTTGTATTCATAATTGTCATTGATTTAAAATAATGAGGTACAAAACTAAACAAATCTTCATAGTATTTCTTCCCACTTAATCATGTGTTAAAATTTTTTAAAACTATAAATTAATTTTTTAAAGTTCTCGAAATTAATCTTGTCAATAAGTTACCTTAATAAATATTTGATTTTGTTAAATTTCTCTATTTTCTCCATTCATTATTTTTTGTTGATATCAAGTTTCTTTAGACATCTTCAAGATATTCTCAAAATTCTTAAAATTCATTTCAAATCCCTTCAAATTCACCAAAATCTTTTCATTGTCATTATGTTCCTTTAATTAACTCTAAATTCTCACTAAAGTAATCTATAAAATCTATTTAAAATTCAAAGTCATCTCACTTTAATTTTTTAAAATCTAAAAATATTATTTAAATTTTTTTCCAAAATTCATTTTTAAATTCCTACATTCCTCACTATACATTCCAATTGCATGCCATATGTCTGCATTGTACATACCATACATGCATAAGATCTGCCATCTACGTGACCTTAATGGATTACCCAATAAATTGAAATACCATATATTTTTCATAATTTATATCTTTTAACCTAAATGTGCTACACATATGAGTAGATAAAATGTAATTTAGATCTAATCATAAAATATGCCAAATATGATGTACTATTTATTGTTATCTATTTTAATTGATTTTTAAGTTTTTTATACTTCACATACTGTACTTAGTCTTTAATAAATCATGTGTGAAGACTAAAGAAAAGAAAGAAAATAAAATATATAATATCAGTATTATACGATACTAATACATACAATACTAGTAATATAAAATGATTATATGGATACATGATATGATATATACTAGCATATATACAGTGATCAAACATTTTTATATCTATGATAAGTTGTCATGTATTATTTTATTAGTTATATTATTATACTTTTATATTATTTTATTATTTATAATTAGTTGTTTGTTAGTTTAATATATTATGTTTATTACTTTTTTATATTATAGTTTATGATGTAGATATTTACAAAGTTGAGGATTTTTAGAGAATAGATTATGATTCTTAGTTTGAGAGCATGTTTTTATTATGAGTGTTATGTGAGGTGTTCTATATTGAAGGATAATACCATGTTATTTTCACAAAGATTGTATTTGTATACTTTTTATCTTATGTATTATGACAACTTTGAGACTATAAATTATTTCCATTGTGTTTTTTTTTATCTAAGATGATGTATGGATTTGAAATGTTTTATTATTGTATTTGCTTGATATTGATTCGTATCATTGAGATGTTACTATTTACTCTATTTTATCTGATAATTTAGAATTTTGAGTTTTTTTATTAGGTTTTATATAGATTATGCTAAGTGAGACTTGTCACAAAAGCATGATGATGATACTAGTTGCTTAGATAGTAATAAAACTCTAGTTGGACAATACACTTCTATGTGCTTCTAAACGTTATTAGTGAGGAATACATGTACTTGACATATGTGCACATATATGGTGATTATCATGGATAAAAACTGCAAAAAAAAAAAAAAAAATTATAAGGGCAGATATATGGGACATATTATGATTAATTAGTTATTGGGCACGTTCCTTACGTTACTAGCATTATGTATGTTAGTAATACATCAAGTATTAATCAAAGTTAGCAAATTAAAAATGAATTATGATTCAATATTTATCATATGATAATATGATATTATTATTTTTTTAGTGATTAGTCATATCATTTTCTAATGAAAGACAATACTTGTTAGAATCATTATGATAATTTCAAAAATAACATATGATTTTAATTATTGTGGTAAGATCATGAAATGCATTTTTCTATTTTGCTATATTAATAATCTTAAAAATTGAACTTATTATACATATATTATTTTAAATATATTTTTTAAAAAAAATCAATTTTATGATTTTATTAACTTTAAAAAAATGATTTTAAAAATATTCAAATATTGTTTAAGCATGCTAAATAATTAACTAAAATCAAAACTAAAATCAAAATGATGACTAAACTAATCAAGCTAATTGAAATCAATGTAAACTGGCACCTAAACATAAATGGGAAAAAATTATTTGATTAATAACGTCAACTACTAAAATAAAATAATTCCGCTTAATAAAACATCATTCGAAGCGACGCGATATGCCTAACCCGCGGCATTCGACGCAAGCCCCGTCGTCTGACTCGGTGACATATGGCGCTTCCCGTCCAATTCTCCACCTTATCCTTCTCTTGTCGACGCCCCTTACTCCCTTGTCACCGCTTCAAGCCGCTGCATGTTTCTGCCATCGGGCCTGACGGTAAGTTCCGCCCGCGACCATCCGATGAAGAACCACCAGAGGCTTCCGATGACTCTTCTCACGGCGTTTCCCCTTTTGAGCGGTTCCAGCTTCAGGTCGCTGCTGCACGCCGTCGCCAGGAGGAGCAGTTCAAAAAGGATCAGCCCCTGTTTCTCTCTGCTCTCGCCCTCGAACAAGACCCTGCTTCCCCTGCCGACGTCACTGCTGGTCTGTCCTCAGATGACCCCTTCAGTGATATCGACCGTGCCATCTCCCTCAAGCGCCAGGAGTTAGTCAAACAGGGCCTCCTCCCTTCCACTCCTCCCCAAAAGGAGAATATAGACATCCCAGTTGATTCTATTGACGAGCTCACCCCTGAGGAGATTCTGGACATAGAGGAGATCGATGAGCTTCATGGGCTTACTGTAATTTCCAGTGATAAAATCCTGGAAGAGAACCCCATTAAAATGCCGGCGAAAGAGCTGAATGCTGCTGCCGATTCTTTGAATTCAACGTCCTTTGAGCTGGATATTGACCGTTTGGGCAAGTCCAAGGGTCAAATACTGGAACCTAAGTTTAGAATGACCCTCGCTGAGCTCCTGGATGAGAGTCGGGTGGTTCCAATAGCTGTCTATGGTGATTTGGAGGTGCACGTCACTGGGATTCAGAATGATCCTAAGGAAGTAAGCTCTGGCGACCTCTTTATTTGTTGTGCTGCGGCAGGCAATGATGGCATTTGTTATATAACGGAGGCAGTTAAGAGAGGAGCAGTTGCTGTTGTATCTGATAAGGAGATAGATTTAGATGAGACTCTGGAGTGTAAGGCTCTTGTGATTGTAGAAGACACAGATTTAGTTGTTCCAGTCATTGCCACTTCTTTCTATCATAACCCTTCAAAGGCATTGTCTGTGATTGGCATTTCTGGGACTTATGGCAAGACCACCACAGCTCATTTGGTAAAGGCCCTGTACGAGGCCATGGGATTGAGAACAGGAATGCTTGGTTCTCTTGGGTACTACATTCATGGTGAAAACAAATTTGAAGCTACTGAGTCAACTCCTGATGCCGTAGCTGTTCAGAGATTGATGGCAAAAATGGTACATAATGGCACAGAGGCAGTTGTCATGGAGGCTTCTTCTCATGGTTTGGCTACAGGAAGATGTAATGAAGTAGATTTTGATATTGCAATATTTACTAATCTTAAAACAGATGACATTGATTTCACCTCTCATAAGAATGAAATGGATTACAGGAACAATATGGGCAAGCTATTTGAAAGGATGGTTGACCCAGAAAGGCACCGAAAAATTGTGAATATTGATGATCCCAATGCTTCCTATTTTATTGCTCAAGGGAATCTGGATGTCCCAATCGTGACCTATGCTATGAACAATGAGAATGCTGATGTGTATCCTTTGAAATTTGAGTTCTCATTGTTTGAAACACGGGTTTTGGTTCAAACGCCTAAAGGAATGCTTGAAATATCATCAGGTTTGCTAGGGAGCCATAATATATACAACATTCTTGCAGCTGTTGCTGTTGGGATCACTGTTGGTGCACCGTTGGAGGATGTTGTTAGAGGGATTGAGGAGGTGGATGCTATTCCTGGCAGATGCGAGTTGATTGATGAGGAACAAGCCTTTGGTGTGGTTGTTGACCATGCCAGCACACCAAATGCTCTGTCCAGGCTATTGGATACTGCAAGGGAGTTAGGACCTAAAAGAATTATCACTGGTATGTTGGTAATGTATTTATCAATTTTATTATCTATGCATGTGCTGATATTCAAGTTTTTGGGTTGAGAGCTGTTAAGTTTGTTTTTTGTACAAGCTATTTAGACAAGCATTCCATAGAGATATGGTATTACCTATAACTTAGCAGTTGCATGTTTTTATGTGACCACTTAATTGTATTCACTTATATAAATGCATTTCTTTTACCATAAATCAAATCTTCTACATTTTGTACACCATAAATCTATCTAAAACACCTATAAATGCAACCCAACCATGTCTCCTACTTATATTTTTAGATGGGTTCTTGATGTAGAGTTCAAATAATCAAGTGGCTAAAGAGGTTATAATCATGATCTTTTTATTGTTAAAATTAGATTTTGGACAAATCCACTTCAATCCACTGATAGTTGTGCTGTGTATTTTGGCAAATTTTAAGAGTGAAGATGAAATTTTTAGCGAATTCTTAATGGTTCAGTATGATATGATAAGAAAATGCCAAGCACCAAGGGGTATTAGTTTATTATTATCTTGTTTGATATCTAAAATATGAGAAGTGGTTGATCTAACTCATTCGTGACAATGCTTACCTCTAAAGAAGCCAAAATCTATCTGACTTGTCACAATACACTTATAAATTAATAGAAATCCCTACAAGATCTTTTTAGATGATCCTACAATAGTTACATTGACAATGTACAGTGGACTAGGAGGTTGGGAATCATTCAAAAAAGGATCTAGCATGTCACTATTGAGCTTGCTCATGTCACTATAGATATCGTGGGTCATGCCCCATGTCACACACATATTGTGCTAGCATCTCCACATCATACCAAGCATCTTGACATATTGTCTCTAAAAGTAGACTATAAAAATGATTGACCTAATATTATCTAATTCAATTCTATTGGATTGTAGTTGATCACACTTGTTGATATCTCTTAGAGATTATTTCACTTGTACTTACTTGATTTGAAAAGGGGATTTGCGATATTTAAACATCTTAGGGCAAAGACTAGAAGACTTGAATGAATGAAGTTTCAAAATTTGTTTGTGAGAAGATTGGAGCACTTTTCAGGGTGGATTGGTATGATGTGGCAAAATTCCAGTTGAGAGGCTTTAATTTGAGCAACTAAGGGTATATGATGTTATTGAAGGATGTCTCGATGATATTGAATGCAACGTGGTTAATGTTGAGATAATGTGGCCAGGTGCAGTAGAAACTTGGCTTGGATTAGCGGGGTTAATGTGAGTCGATATCGTCTTCTGTTTGAAGTTGATAAGCATTTCGTTCAACAATTTTTTTAACGAGATATGACTCTTCTCAATTTGGGGCTAACTTGTCGAGCCCCTCCTGTTATTTTGGAATCTCGCATTTCTTGAGGACAAGGTTTCCTACTTTAAGAGGGCTTTTTTTGATGTGCTTGTCGAAGTACCTTTTCATGCTTCGCTTTCTGTTTATATGTTTTAAGTGTGTTTGAAGACACTTTTCTTTGAGAAGATTTAGCTCGAGTTTTTTGGTTTCTTCTTTTGTTTGTTAAGCATTGGCTGTGTCCTGAGATTCTCTTAACGTTTAAACTCGTATAATGGAGTGATTGATTTCTATTAAGAGCATAGCCACATAACATAAACGGGAGAGTATGGGGATTCTCTTATTGTAGTGGAAGGAGTAGTTTGGTATGCCAATGGTATGCTAGGAACCTTATCAATCCAAGCCCTTTTATTGCTTTCCAAGCGAGGCTTCAAAATCTCTAGCAAGCTCTTATTTGCTATTTCAACTTGGCTATTTTTTTTAGGATAGGCTACAAATGAATACTTTAGGTGATAGTCTTATTTCTTGCAAAATTTTTGGAGTATCTCCGTTTGGAACATTGTAGTATTATTAGTGACTATAATTGATAGAATTTTGAATCGACTGAATATATCTCTTAGAGAAAATTATGAATTTTGGCTGTCGTCTGGTTGACAAGAGGTTAGCTTCAATCCACCTTGAGAAGTAATTAATTGCAATAAGGAATTTTTTTCCCCCATTTGGTTATAAGAAAAGTTCCCAAGAAGTCCATGCCTTAATAGAGAGGGTGGGCAAGAAAATGTTGATGGTTTTCATTGAGGAAGGGGAGCATGAAGTTGGCATATTTTGCATTTTTTGACAAACAAAACGATGTCTTTTTGCATGGTAGGTTAGAAGAATCCTTGTCTCATAATTTTCATAGCTAGGTTACGATTGGAGGTATAGTTAACACATTCTCTTGAATGTATTTTCTTTATGATGTCTTCAATCTCGGATGGTTGAATGCATTTTAGTAAAGGTTCGAGATAGAATTTTTGGTCAAGTTGATCTTCGATAAGACATTGTTTGGACTATCTATTGATTTTTCTTGCGTCTAATTTTTGATAAGGAAGGTTTCCCGCCTTGAGGTAGGCTTTCAAAGGAGTTATGTAGCAAGCAGGCATTTCAAGGTTGAGAATTGTCTCTTTCGTGTTTTCAACACATGGTTTGTCAAGAAGGGGGAGTCTTCTTTGGGTCATCTTTGTTTGGCCAGTAGGTTTGTCTCTCAGTTTTGCTCGCGAGAGATTTGGTTGAGGATAGTTTGATCAAACTTTTGTAGTAGGGTTTGCATTAATGCCTTGTATGCTTTGAGAATTGGACCTCTAGTTTCAAATGAGCTGTTAACTTGGTTAACAATTAGCTGTGAGTGACTAAACATCAGTAGGTGTTTGACTGACAAACCTAAAGAAAATTTTAATAAGCTATTAAAGCTTCATATTCGACTTAGTTATTTGTGATTGGAAAGTTGATTATAACTCTTTCTTTTAGTTTAACATCTTCTGAACTTGGTAGAATAAAATCGATACCACATGAACCTTGTTATGAGGTTCCATATGCAAATAGCTTCTAGGTGTCTAAAATGAGCTTAGGTTTTGGTTTGAGGGAAATTCCTTCAACAAAAAAATCAGCAAGTACTTGAGATTTAAGGGATAATCGAGGTATGAAATCAATTTCAAATTCGTTAAGCTTGATAACCCATTTTTGAAATCAATTTCAACTCCATAATCAAATCAAATTCATATGCTTTACGCAATGTAGACATACTATCATTCTGTAATCTTTTATGCCATAGGTCATTTGACTCTTTATATTTTAAGGCATATACTTTGACAATTTTTATTGTCTAAGTCCACTATACAAATATTGTCATTTCTATATCCTATAAATACCATTTCTTTATTTTTCTTAACCAAGCAAAGTATGAATTATTATGTTAAAACTTTTATTACAAAGCTAACTAATACATAGTAGATTATGTTTCAAACCATCTACAAAGTACTTTATTAATGTAATAGGATTGAGAGAAATTTATTCTTCTTACTTGAATTCTTTCCTTAAAGTTGTTGCCTAATGTGACATAACCATTATCTTTCAATGTTATGTTCAAGAATTTGGATCTATATTTTGTCATATGTCCTGAGCACTTGTTATCTATGTATTATTTGCTTCCTTTGATTTCCCTTTGGAGGCTTTCCTATAAGAGGAAACAATCATGGTTTAGTTTTAGGAACCCAAACTAAGTCGAGCTTGCCTAAATTATTCTTAATTTTATTCTCTATTGGTCTTCTAACTACCCATGCATAGCTAGATTTATTCATTTGAATGAATTTCTTAAGTGGGCAAGCAGAAAAAACATAACCAAAATGATTGCAATAATAACTTTGTATGCTAGAGGATGAATTGTAAAAACAAAAATATTTGAGATGAGATGATCTTTTTCTTATTCTTGTATTAAGATATAAAAGTTTGTAACACAATATTGTGCATTAGAAGTATGAAATTTCTTAAGAGTTGTAATTTTGATTTTTCAAATCCAAATTTTCTTTAGAAATAGAGATAGCATTGGAAATTGAATATCTCAAATTTAATTTTGAGACTTCTAGTTGATCTTGTAGATTTTTGCTCAAACCCAAGTACTCATTATATTAATTGGCTAGCTTCTCATGTGATGCATAAAGAGATTCAAGTTCTTGTTTATTATGTTTGTATTTAATCTTCATGGAGTCATAGTTTTTCTTTAATTTTTGGCATGCAATGTAAAGTTCAGAAAGGGTGCAAGTTCATTGAAAGAATGATCTTCATCACATACTTCTTTCACTCTTCATGTCGTTGTCCTCTGCCATTAAATAAAGATTTACCACTTGTTCATTTTCTATTGAAGATGATGACTCCTCTAGATTGGAATTACTCCATGTAGCTACCATTGCTTTTTTCTTTTTCCTCTTTATCTTCTCTTGTGGGCTTTTAGTCCATATTTGCTTGGGCTTTTGGCAGCTATAACAAATGAGTTCATCATTTTTCTTTGTCATCTCCTTCCTCACTGAATTCTTTAAACATGTTTGAAAAGAAAACTTGTTGCTAAATTTCTTGCCTCCATTTTTTTTTGCAAAGCTACTCCAATCTCTTTGCTTCTTGAAAAGCTGCTTCTTTTTGTGTTCTTCATCTTCCATATCCTCCCTCCAATCTACGAAAAAGTCCCAATTATTTTGAACTTTCTCTTTCTTCATTTTCTGCTCATGTGCAGTCAAAGACCTGGTCAACATGTCCAATTAGTATGTGCTCAAGCTCTTGGCCTTCATGATTGTTGTTATCTTCACATCCCATTCATTGGGCATGCACTTAAGTATTTTTCTTACCAATTTATAGTTAGAGAAAGATTTTTCAAGTGAATAAAGTTCATAGAGAAAAGCACATACTCATGAGTGAGAATGTTGATATGGGATTCTTGTATTTTATTCATCCACTCATGTGATCAATTTGTCCCTTATTTCCTTGTATTAAGCATACAAACATTCATGTAATCATTTGGATTAAGAGCATAATACAAGTAATAGATTTTGCAATAATTTGTCATAAAAATTTTAAATGTAGTCTACTTGGTAAAATGCTTCTTAATCATCTTATCCTTGATAGACTTCATGAGCATAGTCTAACCAATTTGAATTATATAACAAATTCTAAAGTCAATAGACTAAAAAAATATAGAAATTCTCATCTTCCATAAAGAAAATGAGATTTTCTCAAAAAGTGGTGGTTTTGTGATGGACTGTCCCTCAAATACCAAGGTCCTAGGAAGAAAAGTGTATGCTATTGGATCACTCTTGGTTGTTACACCACAAGAGTATTGACTTTGAAATCATTTGTTGGTTCACTACACATTAAGAGGTGTTGAATTGAATATGCAAGTTTTTAAAAATAAATTTGAAAGCTAGAAACTCTTTTCAAAATTTTTTAGTGCTTTAGCTAGTTATAAAGTAGTTTTTAACTCTTTTGTAAACCTTGAAGTAATTAAAGTTGAATAAAAAAATGTTTTTTCTAAGGTTAAATGGGAAAAGTTGTAAGAATGCAAGTGAATGAAAATGAGATAAGATTTGTAAGTAGTTTAGCTCAATTCATGAGCTTACGTCTACTCTCAAGCTAACTGGCTTGATCACAACTCAACCAACACTTATTCGCTACAGTCGGATGGAAAAACCCAATAAAATTGAGCATTTTCTCATATAAGGTGCAACCAAATCGCAACATGTTAAATAGCTTGGAATTATGGCCAACCAATCTGAACTAAGTTGGAGTTTGGCCAACAAAAGAGAAATACTAAAGAGGAGAATCTCACAACAAGAATACAAATCTGAGGTTGATAAGTAGTGGCTCAAATAAGAATGCAATGATTGTATTAGTTATTCTTAGATCTTACTTGAAAAGAAATTTGAAAGAAAGTAGAAATAATTGCTATTTGCTTTAGCTATTTAAAACCTTTGGAGAACTCTTAAATTTTTGCTAGTGTAAGCTCTAATAGAGTATTTATTCTATTTAAAATGTGTAAACATTATAAAACCTAAATCTCCTTATGTGTAGTGTGTTGGACTCGAGGTATTCCATTTTAGATGGTTTAGAGCTTTCAACGACATTCTGGTGGTGTTCAATGGTCAAAAAACCTATTCCTTGCCATTATCAAAGGCTCTTTATGCTTGGATTGAAATGTAATGTATTGTATGTTAAGGTCAATGTATATTATGTTTTTCATATTTTTTACATTATATATGATATATAACAAACTATATTTTTTTTTCTTGATTTTTGTTTAAGTCAGTATGATAGAACTAAATATACTGTACATCAAAAAATGTTGTGCTGTACACATGTCTCTATTTCAGTCCCTTGACTTGCATAGGCTGCTCAAACAACTAATATACATTAATAAATACCATAATGTAATGAAGTTCTTTGTGCTTAAGACAATCCCACAAGAGGGGGGTGAATTGTGGTCAATAAAATTTTCTTTCGATTTTAATTAAAATTTAAATCCTTTAAGTAAGAATAAGAAAAAATAGTACACAAAGGATTTTTAAGGTGGTTCGACTCAAAATTAAGCCTACATCCACCCCCAACCGGTGTTGGGAAAAAACCACAAAAATCACCAAATGACAGGGTTTTTTGTACTGTTCACCTCAAACCTACTTGGGATTTTACCTACGGCTAATCTCGAACCTACTTGAGTTTTTTCGGGCTCAACTCAAACCCCGGGCTTTTGCATAATTGTCGAGATGCCCTTACCCCAAAGGAAGAAATACAAAAATTGGCAAAACTTAAGACAATTTTAAGAGAAATATGAGGCACACAATATCAAAAAGAGAGGAATAGAGATCGGAAAATAGTTGAAGCAAAAACCTCCAATTTCGGGTTCTTTCTTGCAGCTTTCACTTTGTGACTTTGGAAGCACTATATGCACTTGGAATTGCTTGATATTGTGATTTGAAAGCTTTGAAATCTTAGCAATGGTCTCCTCTAGGAGTTTTTTATCATTCCCTATTTATAGAGCTTAATTTGAGTTCTAAATCTACTCCCAACGGCTCTAAAATGAACTAGCCATTTGGGTAACGGACACAAAGCAGTACCGTTCGATTTGGAGCCTGAAATGGACGTTTCTGATTGAATCTTGAATTTATCGTTCGAGATCAATCCTGACCGTTGAATCTAGGCATCCTTGATCTGGGCCATTGGATCGTGCGTTGGTTGTCCGACATGTATTAAAACAGTGTGTACAGAAATCTATTAAAATAGAAACTGCAGTGGTTCCACATCCCTTTGCAGATCTGGCCTGGGTTCGAATCTCCTGCTTGGCGTTTTACTGTTATTATGCAGCAATTTACCTTGATTAATCTAAGCCGTCCGATCGCGCCTGCCATTCTGCCTTCTTTGACAATCGATTGGGAGTTTAGTCCCACCTCGTCCAAATGTCTTTGCGATTGCTCTCTATAACACTTTCGGTTCATATGTCTCTTGAGCTGTTTGGGGTTGGCTCCCCCTTCCTCGACCAAGATTTCATCACTTGGTCCTGGTTTACTTGATTTCGCGCTTGTTCTAGTCAGCTTTCTCTGTGGGTTGAGTTTGCGCAATGTTTCGCACTTGTTCCGTTCAGCAGCTGCGGGCTGATTTCTCATTTATTCCGTTCAGCAGCTCTTCCTGCGGCCTTTGGGTTTCGCTCGCCCCTTTCGGGTCTATCAAACAATTTTTACTTTATTTTATTTTTTAAATCCTTAAAGCTTGGATGGACCAGCAGTCGGGTCGGGTCGACCCGTCTAGCGCTACAGTGAAAATTTCTGAGACTAAAGTGATTTTATAGCATTTTGTGAGAATTTTTGTGCCAAAATTTTGAATATAAGTATACTAAAATAATTTTATATTATGATAGTATTACAAATGTCCTAAATTATTATGAAAAGAAATTCATGAAAAATAATTCTTAAATAATTTTAAAAAATCAAATGCCGATATCTATGCTTTTCATCAATAATGCTTGGTCCAAAAATCAAAATTCAAAAATTATTAAACTTATAACATTTTTAAATATTAATACTACTAGTGTGTCACATCATCTCAAAATTTGGACATACCAAATTCAAGAAAAATAAAGAGATATTCAAGTATAAAGATTTTGGTGCATGCTTTCAATTTCCTTAAAGTTTGCTATCACTCCAAGAGTCTTGAAGACCACTATTTTAAACATTTTAAAGTTTATAGCTTGACTTAATTTAATATTAATAATTTCACTTAGAGCAAGTCCATATGAGATATAAACATTTATGCTTGACTCATCAAACACAAGAGTGTAACACGTACGTAATCTCGGATTCCTTATTTCTAAAGTTGGTTAAATTCGTTAACTTTTATAGGTTGCTTAAACAACTGGACATATTGTATGTTAGTCTCAAATTTCCTACTTCTAATTCAACACACTGATTGTTATCTTGTGTACATGTTGAAGTGACCTAATTGTATTATATGTGAACTACTTCGTGAAATAAACGTACCATATGTTGATGGTAATATTTTGTATGCTTAGGTGAAGTTTTATTGAATGGAAATGTTTCCTAAGTGAATTCTTTTGAAAAATATGCATGAATTTATTTCAAATGAATGTTATGCAGTAGAGCGAAATGTAAAATCAATTTACAAACCTATTCCCTTAAAGATTTCCCAACCTTGCACTTGATTATTTCATCTTGATTGCTTTGAGTCATCTAGCATCCATTTTACTTTGACATAACCAGCTTTTTGTAATTGACTCTATACCGGATTGTGAAATATTCTATCTTGATCACCTACCTTATATAGCTTATTAGCAACTAGATGATCAATTAGTATATGACTTAATTCGGTTGTTGTCATTAAAATACCTTTGAACATCCATAAGCTAATGGGGATAATAATGCAAATTCTTGTTGTTGCATGTAATATTGGCAAGTTGATGGGTGTAGCTAGTGAATAATTGTCAATGGGCAAACTCTTGGACTCAAATGGTCAATGGTATATGACATGGGGGAGAATCTCTCATATCATTGTAGTGGTGTTACAAGCACTCAAATTTGGTCGTTAAAACAGATTGATCCAGGGTATTACATTTATTTTGCCATCTTTTGCCTTTTATAGGGTGTCACTTCTATATGAGAATACTAATTTCACCATGGATTTTGTAGCCAGCGCAATGTCATTAGATGATATCCAGTGGAATAGGGGTATTCTCCTCCTGCTTGACTATTTTATTATCCTCACTGAGGATAGAAACTTTTGTAATTAGTCTTCTTTCCATTGTAATACACAGACCAAGGCTGGCATTCCACAAAATGAAAAAACAAAATTGTCTTATCATCTTTTGCTTTTTGTAGGTTATCACTTCTACTTAAGAATGCCAATTACACGATGTCCATAGATGACATTTAGTGGGATAGAGATATGCATCTCCCACTCTACTATGTTATTATCCTCATTGAGTATAGGCACGTTTGTAACGTATATGTCAGGGCTAGCTTTCCCAAAAAAAAAAAAAAAAAATTGTCATTTGGATCTTAAATTGTGGCACTTTAAGCAGCAGTGAATTGGTGAATATTTTACCTAAAAGCAAAATACTACTACATTAAATACAGAAAAGTATTTGGTTTTCCTGGCTGACAATTTTTGAAGCATGATATGATTCTACTCTACGTGCATCAAAAGTTATTTAATTTTTGGTAAGAATTCTCATTTTTGTTCTACTACTTTTGAATTTCAGCAAACCGAAGCCACAAATGATGAATATTTTGCTTTTTTATGTTATCTTAGTTTATAGAAGTTGAGACTAGATATCAACAGTTAATTCTAAACAATTGATTATTAAGATTAAAAATAGTCACTCCGTTTTGGTACCTTTGTTTAAATAGAATACTCATGATTTTGCATGCAAATGAAAAATTGATGTTATCACTTTTCTTAATAGCTTTATGCAGCACTCCTGGGCATTGAGTTATTGATTGTGTATTTTCACCTTTGCTTGGGTGTTGTTTGCAGTCATTGGTTGTTGTGGTGAAGGAGAAAGAGGCAAGAGGCCACTTATGACTAAAATTGCAACGGAAAAAAGTGATGTTGTTATGTTGACTTCTGACAATCCAAAGAATGAAGATCCACGTATGATACATTGACCTTAGTGTTATCCCTCACTGCAATTTTCTTGTTCTCCTTGTTATATGTTCATTACTTTGATCTTGAATCTGAATCCTAATTGGTTAATATTGAAAATCATCGTTTTCCTGAAACTATTACAGTTGACATCTTGGATGACATGTTGGCTGGTGTGGGATGGAGTATGCAGGATTATTTGAAATTTGGTGAAAACGATTACTATCCATCTCTACCTAATGGCCACAGGCTTTTCTTACATGATATCCGCAGAGTAGCTGTGCGTGCTGCTGTTGCAATGGGTGAGGAGGGTGATATAGTTGTAAGACTCAAACTTTTGCTTATATATCTTTCATACTTATCTTGAAATAAAAGTTTTGTATAGAAGTCTAGCTGTGTGTTGTTTTAGATTTTTTTTTTTTTTTGCTAGTGTTGTTAGTGATAAAGTACATTTGTTTAGTTGCCTTTTCATTAGCAATCGTTATGATTTAGATGCAAGTATTTAACAAAATATTTTTCTTAAATGCTAACTAGTAGATGCATTAGGATTGGTGTGCCAGAAGCATTTCATTGAGCATAGTGATATTAACATGCTAAGAAAATAAGATATGGACATACACGAGCTTCTTTGACTTAGTGCAGCTATTAGGAAATGCTGTAATTAGCCCCATTCCAATTATTTGAAGTTTCTTTGGTTAGTCGTTTTCCATTAATAAATTAAAAATCTTTAAGTATCATCGGTGCATTGGGATTTTTATTTTATATTAGCTTGTTACACCACGATGCATATGTGGGTAATGTCGTACCCTTTTGCTGGGTGGATGCATGGTGCTCGTATATTGTAGAAGCATAAGTGCTTGCTAGATGTTCTGTCCAGTGGTATTTGTATATATTCTTAGATGCAGCTTGATGCATTAAATTTCTTGTGCATATTGGATCTAGTAATGTTTAAAACTGTTAGTTCTATGTAGCTTTGTTCTATATTTTGTAGAAGGCCATCAAATACTCAAAACTGCACATCTGCTTGGACATTATAATCTGTTTGTGTAGAATTTCTGCTTATAATTGTCAGTTTTGCTGGAGAATGAAACATTTGGCTGTTCATTTTTGGCATTAATTGCCATGAGAGACAAGCAGTGAACAATAATATTTGAAGTAGCTGAAATTATTTCTGCCTGTCTAAAGAAACTTTTATATTGCTATGATTAGCACCATAAGCATTTTCTAGTACCAAGAACAAAACATCTTATGAACCTTCCAAATTTTTCTAGTCGAGTTTGGATTAGGCACATAAAGCTTCATCATTTGGCTGCATTTTTTACTGTCATACTTTGCAACTTTGTCATTCAGTTGGTGCAGAAGTGCAATGATAAACATATGGTATTCACTTTAGCAGCTTGACATCATTTCCATCAAACAACAAAAATGCTAAACCAGTTGTTGCTACTATTATTAATTCTGTTGTTGATTCTAAGGCTAAAGTGGTGGTGTCTTTGGCACCATTTTTCTCCTCCTTTTTTTCCTGGCTTATACGTATAAAGGATATCAAATCTCCTTTGGAACTTTTTGATAAATAGTTTGATCATCATCAGAGTCTAGTCCAATGGACGGTTTTTTAAATCTGGAAGATTAAACTTGAATTGATTGGATCTTTCAATACCTTCTTCCGATTGGTCGACATGTATGTTAGAGCTCTAATGGCTAGTCTAGAACATGACTCCTTGGCTCAAACAGCCAAGTAAACTTTGAGGAAGACTAGAAACGGCTAGCTTTGGGGAATGTAAAATAGCTATAATCCTACTCTATAAATAGACTATGATGGTTGTAGAAAATGAAAAGAAGATTTGCAATAGCTGATTTCTGAAAACTTGTACGACTATTTATCTGAATTCAAGCCTTTGAGAGCCATTTGTGCAATATCCTTCTTGAAGGCTTTTCAAGGACATGCAGGAAGATCTCTACACATTACTATGTATGCATTCACACCATCTCTACTCTTAGCTTTTAATCTCTATAGTAACATTTTATTTAATCTTAGTTTTTTTTTTCTTTATTTTTTTCTCAGGCTAGATTGGATCTTTCAGTATTTGTAAAATTTCTACAATCCTCTTGGCTCGGTTTGTGAGCAAGGGGTAATCTTGTTTCAAGGCTTGGTGTTGGAAGGAAAGGTTTATTGAGGTTAGAAAGGATTTAGAGGGGTTTGTTGTGGGCCTTGTGTAAAGGGAAGTGCCTGTTCCAAGACTTGTGTGGAGGGAATATTGAGGCTTATATTTTTGCTTTAGGTAAAAACTAGTTGTAAAAGTTTCTCCACCTACTCATTGAGTGGAGGAATGATTGGCACAGTGCTAGACTCAAGTGTTGGTGTTGGGGGTTGCTAAAACATATCTTTGGTATTTTTACTTTACCTTTTTTTCTTATTTGTTTACGTGCTTTCAAAATGCTTTAAATCATTATAAGCAAGTTATGTGGTTCGTTTCCAAAAATTAAAATATTTGAGATAGGCCATTCACTACTCTCTTGCTGTGCCTGTAGGCTAGCAGTTCGTAACAAAAGTAGTCCATGAAAGTTAAATAGTAAGCCTAATAATTGCTGTAATAGTTGGTATTTTCTTTCCTTACTATCTCTTAGATTGATCATTATATAAATGATAACATGTTCTCCCTCTAAGATTGAGTGAAATAAAATTTCCTCTTTCACTAAAAATAATTTTTGTAAATTGGAATGTGGTATTCTGTGCCCAAATTTGCAAGTAACAAGTTTTACAAGGAAGAGGGAAAAATGCCATATTGGTGAAATTGTTGTTTGGGAGTGTTTGGTGCCTCTTGAAATCTAAATGGTTGTCATGATTAGAGTCTCCAGCAATGGTTTTCTTTAATTAGTTTTCAATGTGATAACCTGCCTTTTTTTATCTTCAATTTTTTGTTTGGTCCTCAATCTTATTTAATTTAGAAGCTGTGCACTGTTTGAGCTGGAGACAACATAGCTAATTTTTATTTGTTATTATAATAAGAATATTGTTTTATGTATGATCTGATTATCCATAAAATATTAAGGTTTTTAATTAAAAGTAGAAAAGGAATGAAGGATTAGGGTATAAATATCGATGCTCGCCTAGGCGTGGTTTCTCAGTAATGGATGGATAAGTGAGTTTTTCTTTTTTATGTTAAGATTTTTCTTTATATAGTTTTACTTTTTTCTCACTGTGTTTATGCAAACCTTTTACCTTGTTGCTTGAAATTTTTTCTAGATTAATGAAAATAATATTTTGTGAACCATTGTGGTTCAGGTTGTTGCTGGAAAAGGACACAACACTTTTCAAATAGAAGGTGACGAGAAAGAGTTCTTTGATGATAGAGACGAGTGCAGAGAAGCTTTGCATTATGTTGATGAATTGCATCAATCTGGGATAGACACAAGTGAATTCCCATGGAGGTAATAGTCTGTATGTGTGCGGATTATTATTTATATTATTAAAATCTTGTTTATTTGATTTCTTTTAAACCAAAGACATGTTTTGCAAATTGATTGAAGTTGTTGGTTGTTATTATTTGATTTGGATACAGCATAGATAAAACGTATTTTTAAACATTAGAAAAATCCATAAGTTGGATGACTTCGTTCTCATTCTCAAAATGTACATAAATGAAATCTCTCTGAATGGTTATTAATAAAACTGCCACTAATCAAACAAATGCTCTTGAATATTCAGATTGATCTTCTTCAAACATTCATCATAGTGTCTTAACTTCATCAAAACCAAAATTAACCGTTGAGTTTATCATCCAAGGAGTGCTTTACTAAAATAGTTTAGACTCTGACATGTTCCTGTACTTTTTCTTGAGAGAAACAACACCATTGATAATGATGAAATTTAACCTATGGATTTGTGGCATTCAATGTTTCCCGATGAAGTTGGGTTAACTTATCATGGTTTTCACTTTGTTTCATTGGAATATTAGCTGAAAAATGCTATGTGCCACCTGTCTCAGGTTTTATACTAACCCTGCATCTGGTTTTGTGTGTCACCTGTCTCAGGTTGCCAGAAAGTCATTAATGGTTAAACATGAAGAAACTTGAGGCTTTTGTACAAATGCAGAGATAACAACATCAGTTGCAATTAAGATGCAGATCTGCTAGATGTATCTTTGACAGCACAGAGTGATCTAATTAATCTCTCAGGTTGGTCTTTTTTATTACAGCTCTTTCATCGAATGCAGGGCAGAGTATGTTAATTTGTTCGTTTTCTGTTCCCATTTTAAAAATTGGCTTCAAAGATTTATCTATTAGGTCCCTAAATTTATTGTCCTAGCTAGCAATGTCTATAAATTTTCATTATTGTTGCCTGAATCAGATTGGGCTGCTGAAAATAAATACCCTAAGTCTGCTTTGCTCCAACCCATGGCATTTAATACCAAGAATTAAGACCTTGCAAGTTTCAGTTAAAAATCGATTAGCATTAGTTGTGATGGATCTCCAAGAGCAACGCGATGAAATTTGTGTAGGTAAGGAGGAGGAGATACGTTGAAGTTGAGGAAATCGACAACTTCATTGAACCTTTTTAGGGAGCAGAAGACCAAGAGACCCATGTTCAATTAGGATGTGCAGAGTGACAAGGATAATTTCCTTAGGAACTTCTTATGGTGCTATAGTTGTAGCAACCTAGATTATGAGCTGGTTTGCTCGATATGAGCTGCAAGATGAGTAGTTATAACTTGGTTTGTTCTCCGATCTTACGTGTGATTAACCTTTGGTAGAATGTTCTCGTTGGAGTTGCATTCCTCATGTCTAACATCAAAGAATCATTCTGATGGTTGTTCCAGGAAGCGGAACTGGCGAAGTCCATGAACATAGGAATGCCAAGCACCAAGCAATGGCTTGTACTTATTGGATATCTTGAAGAAGCCACAAGAAAATTTGTGAGTTCTTCAAATAGTGGTTCGTGAATTGTATCAGTCAAGGAATAAATGGTCTGGATCTTCTAATAAAGATGCATTTGACATAATGACGCAACACAACAGAAGTATGAAGAACTTATGCTACTGGATCTGGGAGTTGTTTAGTTCTTTAACATAGTATTTCATGGGATTTGAAGGGTTGGTTTCGAAGTAGAGGGAGAATTGCAAGTGCATGGTCAAGTCATGTCTATTGTACACTACATTCTCCTTTTGAACTATGCTATGAAGCTATAAATGAGAAAGTCGTATGTTTTCTTTGAGAGTTGTTGGATGGTGGTATATTGATGGATTATGGTACCTTTATCTTTGAGAGGATGGTGGCATATGAATGGAGTATGGAACCAATGAGTTTATGCTTGATAGGACTATTGACATGTTCAATATGGTGCAATGTGCCAAGTTCAACAAGATGGGTGTTCTGTGTTAATGTTGGTTGCATGATTTCACCGTGTACAATGTGGATGAGATCCCTTGGTAGAATATACTTAAACTTGGTGTAAAAATGCATGATCAACTTTTGTAGAAGCAGTTTATACTCATTAATTTGCAATATTTATCAAACCATTAGCTTATGTTCTATTGTAACATTCCTCATTTGTGCTATAGGGCACATGATGTAAAAGAACTAAGAGATTTGGTCAAGGAATTTCATGAGAATGTTGAAGAAAGAATCAAATAGTTGTTGGGGATGAGATCTACGGGCAATAGAAACCTTCAAACATTGGATGCAAAAGGGGAGATTGTTTTTTTAATCTAAGAACCAAAGAAAAGATTGAAGGGCCAACTTAAGGGTCAAATTAAATCACACTTGAACGATATGCAAGAACAAATGCAAATAAATGTTCATGATATATTTTTGTTGGAGAGTATCTTGAGCATGTTTGAAGGTGGTTATTGAAATGCACAATATATAAGGAAGTAACATAAATGCTCTTGATATTGTTGATATATGTGATAGATATGGTTCACTTGTTTAGTTTAATTTAATATTTTGAAAAAGGATGAATTTACATATTCTTTTCTTTTTGCTCATCTGTATAAATGTAAACTCGTTAATTTGTTTTCCCGAACTCCAAATATGTAATGCAAAATGTTGGCCATTGTGATGAGACTATATTCTATTTGATAAGCCGCATAAAAGACAAATGCATGCACTTGAAATTATTGATGTCATAGTAACCAAATGTTGTTGGACATCGAGATGAACCCAAAGGTTGTTTGAAGGCTTATAGAAGGCAAATGTATGAACTTCTATGATAGTTGAAATTATTGATGTCAGGATAACCAAATGTTAAAGTTGACAATTGAATTAGGTTACCTCTTACGTATACAATGGTTTAATATTCATACTAATTTTGTCTTCTCAATTATCTAATATTGAGCATGTAGAGTTGAAATGGAGTATGAATGTGTAATTTCACATGTTTTTTAATTTTAAATTAGGATTCTAAAGTTGCATTGTGGTTTCTATTTATAGGATGAAGATAATTTTTTCAGAGGAAAATATTACATGTATTATTATTTTTATGCATGTTTAAATGGCCATCGCGGATTTATCATTAGATATTACTAAATGGGTACTATGTAATAGTAACATTGCGTGATATGATGTATGTTGCTAAAAATTGTGAATTGTTGTTATTATCCATACATGTTGATTTTTAAGTGCAAATATGCATCGATTTAATTGTTGAAGATAATGCTATTACTAAGCATAATTTGAAGACATGAAATGTATTTTCATTGTTTATTATGTAAGGATAATGATTTTATATTTATCTTTGTGGCAATAAAAATGATTTAAAATGTGTACAACTCTTATGGTGTGTTAAGTTTGAATATTTCTTAATGATGTTTAGGTTTAATTAATAGAATTTATGTAATATTTAAAGAGGATATGGAATGATCATCAAGTGATATCTTAGAGAGAGTAATCATTTAAAAATGTATTAATCATTTACAAGATTTTTAATGGTGAAAAGATAAATTGTCTCATATTAGTTTTGAAAAGATTGTGTTTTATATATGATACCATGATTTTAAGATATCAGTGTGTCTTTTGAGGATAAAATTCATTTAAGTTAGGATGAGATGAGCTAAGGGGATAATATCTCGATATAGATTTGTTAGGTATTCACAAATATGATATTAAAATAGTATATTCTTTAATCCGATGTGATTTGAGGATGAATTAAATATAAATTAATATATGTAACACTTGAATAAAATAAGAAGTAACTATTGAGTGATATCTCAAGAAGAACAATTATTGAACAAAGTGACTCTTATATAACATTTTTAAGGTTGTAGAGATGAGTTGTCTTATATCAATTATAAAGAGAATATTATGGGTTTTATATGTGATATCATAATATTCAGATGTTAAGGTATATTTTGAGAATAAAATTCACTTAAATTAAGATAAGATGATTCAAGAAGATAACATATCAATAAAATAATAATATGTCAATATTTTTTCTATCAATGATAATCAATAATATGGCATGTGTATAATGCAGAATGTAATGGCATACATATGGTCAAATAGTATGCACATATGTAAAACGAAATTCACTCTTTATGTTTAGATTATTCAACATCCAAATAACGTTAAATGATATAATACATGTAGATATTCACATAGCTTAAGTTCAATATTCACAACAATTTGGGTATTTCTACGATTGACCTACTATTCTATCTTTCCATTCCTTACAATAGCTTGAAATCTTCATTTCAACATTCAACTTTAAATTACCTACATATTCTACAAAATTAATATGCAAAATACTTTGATTGAAACTTACCCATTCTCATGTATTTAAACCTTTCAATATCATGTAGGGATATTTCAAGTAAATTTTGTAATAGTAATTATTTTTATACAAAAAAGTTAAAAAAATAATTTTACTTTAAATACTTGATTTTGATTATATTTTATTGAATATTATTTAATTTTTACGAATTTTAATATAATTGGGGTTCAACTGAAATTATAGAAACAAATTGACGTTTATTATTTTCATTGGAGTACCTATGTTTTTTTTTTCAGAATTTTTTTAAAAAATTTTAAAAAATTGACAAAAAGTGTCATATATTTTCAACTAAACTTTTTGAAATTTGTTTTTCAAAGCTGTTTTGAAATGTCCGTATACTGATTAGAAGGCTCGCAATGGCCTGCCGGTTGTTTAAATATATTAAAAAAATGGTCAATTTTGAACAATTTATGAGACGTACAAAGTTCGTAAATTGTGCAAACTTATATTTTATTTGAATTTCCAAATTTGAAAAAATGATTCGTTGATTTCACAACATATGTTATATGTGAAAATTGTAATATTTGTGAGTTAATTTATTGATCATCAAAAAATAATTTTAAAATAAAAAGATTATAAAGTTGGTAACTAGAATATGTATTTGTTTACTGAATTCGAAACTACTTTAAAATAATTTAAGTATTCAGTTATATTAACCTATGGTTTAGTCCACAACTGTAGACTTGCCGTCGTGGTTGACTTCTTCGACGACGGAGTAGCCATCGGGGGTAAACTACCCCGAAACGGCTTGAGCTTCGGGGAGACTGACCGCCTGCTCGCTGCCACCCTCTGGACTGTAATAAAAGCATTTGAAGTGGACTCGCCTATAGATATTCTAAGCGATGGACTCGCCTGTATCTCACAGCGTTATGGGCGAGATCGTGGAGGAGATGAATTCCCCGGAGGTTGCAGCGGCGGTGGAGGAGAAGGTTTATGTGGCGCTTGGGAAAGAGCATAATGAGGGAAAGGCCAATCTTCTCTGGGCTCTACAGCATTTCCGCTGTCCAATCGTCATCATACACGTCCATCGGCCTGCGAAGATGATTCCTATCTGTATGTGTCGTCCTTGCACCACTAGAAATAATGGATCCTTCTTTTCTTACTTTTTATGCTGTTTTATGTGGATCTTTGTTCTATTTCGATACCAATGATCGGCTATTACTTTATTGAGTCATTGTTGTTATATCTCACGAGTTAGACCTTTATAGAGTAATTTGCTGGGACGGGATGGTTATCTAGGTTTATTTCGGTTCATACCAATTTGCGTTATTAGCTTTCAAATGGAGTTATTCTTTGAGGGCGGGGCTTAACTTGAAGCAGTGCACTCGTAGAATATTGGAGATAGAGAAAAAGGAATACCCAGAAAACAGGAGCAAATAAGTGTAATTTTTATTATGTTAATGTGTAATGATAGAGTACAAATGGCCCCTTCTATCCTTAGTGATACTCAACTTTCCAAAGGTAGGAAAATATTAGGGACGAGCACTGTGAGTAATTTTTGTTTTCTCCATGGATTTGTAGTGTTTTTGCATTATACTGCACTCTGAACGTGCATCTATGTGTTTGGATTCAGTGGGAGGCAAATTTCCTGCGAGCCAGCTAGACGAAGTGGAGGTACAAGCATTCAGAAGGTTGGAAAGGGCAAAGATGCAAAAGAGTATGGATGACTATTTGTTGCTTTGCTCAAAACTTAAGGTTTGCTTGGTGCCCTTGGAGACATTTTCTACTCCTTTGAACTTTTACTTAGGATTAGTTTGGACCAGTAGTTTCTTTTGAATAGTTTCTAATGAAAAGAACATTAAGCAGAAGTCATTTGACAGCTCTTTTCTGGTTCAACTAAAAAAAACATTAAAAATGCATTTTTGCCGATGTAAGCCTTAATGGGTGTTATTCTTTTGATTGAGGCAATCTGAATGGCACTTCCTCTCTTGATTGTGCATGGATTTGAGAAATTAAAAAGCAAAACTGGAGAAAATCTGCCTGTAAAAACTAGAATGAAAATTAGTGCTCATGCTTTGTTCTAAAAATTCATCTTTTTCCAGGTAAAATCTGAAAAGTTAGTGATTGAAAGGGATGATGTTGCGAAGGGGCTCATAGATCTTATTGCACGATATAAGATTACCAGGCTTGTTATGGGAGAAGCAACAAGCAATAACTTTTCAAGGTAAGGGCATGGTGCAATTGATGATATGAGAACTTTTATGTTGATTCAGAGCTCATTTAGCTAAAAGTTTAAAATATGTTTACAAGATATTTAAAATTTTTTTGTTTGATTAATTGAACTTAAAATCTGATCTGAATTTGTATCCCAATAAAATCCTCTATATGATTTAGTTTTCACATAAATATTATATGAAGATTAAATTTAGATTTGATTGTCTTATCACATCTTCTCATCTTCTCCCCATATCCAACAACTAACTACCTCCTCTCTCCCACCACTCTCTCTCTCTCTCTCTCTCTCTTTCTCTCCTACCCATCCCCCTCTCCCATCTCTTACCTTTCTCTCATTATTCCTCATGTCCTACACTGTTCATATCAGTCTCGCTTATATCTTCCCCCATCTATCACCCATATTGCTCTTATCCTCATCTCCTATCTCTCTTTCTTTGGAATATAATATCCAAAATGAAAATTTAATTTTATAAAATTACTGTCCACAATACGAATTGGAGATTCAAAACAAGAATAAAACGTAATTAAAATTAAACTTTCCTGTGATTTTTAATTATGTGCATCTAAATAGTGCTTGAGAGAAATTAAAGTCATTGACTTCGTGATTTTCAACAATTATTTCTCAAACTACAGTTTTAATTCTAATTCTAATATGTGTGCAGGAAGAAGAAAGCGCCAAGGTCAAAGATTGCAATTTCTGTGAAGCAGAATGCTGATCCTTCTTGCCACATTTGGTTTGTTTGCAAGGGAAACCTGATATGCACGAGGTAAGTTGGTCGTTTTACTTTTCTTTTAGTTAACACTTTTATGCACATGTGAATTTTCTATCCTTTTGTTTTCTTCCTAGAAATATAAATTATAGTAAACTATTACCATTAAACAAGGTGTAACTCACTTTTCCTTTTATGTTCTAGAGGATGAAGTGCCACTCATGATTATTGCTCATTAAATTTGATTTCTTTAAAAATGAATCCACTGAAATTTATCTATGCTCAGTCGTTTCCCTTTTTTAGTGTAAACATTTTAATCTAGCCTAAGCAAAACAAATCTTATCCCAACTGTTTGGCTTGGTATAAATTTTACTTGGAATGCTATTACTCATCTACAAAAATGAAAAATGTAATATGGTCCACAATAAAAATCAGCAATGAAGGATCACAAAACGGTCTTAATAATCCAATGGATTTCTATAGCTTGTGCTTTTTAGTCTAACCTAAACATGAACCATATCCAAACTATTTGGACGGGTTTACATTGTATTTGAAAGCTACAACTCATCCCCAAAAATGAAAATATAATATGGTGTACATTTTAAATCAATAATAAAGCATCACAAAAGGGTCAATGTTCCTAAGGACAAAAGTAGCTTCTTAATTATTGTCATAATTGTTTTTTTAGTTAATAACTATTAATTTTTTTCACAAATATACATATATATTATATTGAAAGACCATAATTATAGGGTTGTTGATTAGACTATAACATTAGTTTATGCGGCTAATGATCTATTCTGCCCTTGTCAAGAGTATACATGCCTTGTGTGAAGCAGAGAACGTATCAATCTGAAGGAGCAGAACGTTGGGGGAGTTGTCTGAAGTTGTACTAAGTGGATCCATCGATTAGTAAGAAACCGTATTAGTCTAATTAGTAGGGGCTCTTCAACAAAAAAGTATGATAAGTTAATAACTATTATTAACCATAGCTAAGTGATGTGATAGAGCGAAAGTCGGTTAGGTCATGCTAATGCCCATTGAAAGATGCTATAGTTGGAGTAGCTAATAATGAAATCCACCAATATAAAAGGAAGACCACATCATGCTAAGAAACTACAGTGAAGAATATTACTTCATCAAAGCTTATTGATGCGTTGATGCTTGAAAGAGTCATCACACAGAAGGGCAAACTTAAATAAATTATGGATTGTTTTTGCTGATGATTTAAGTAGAGCCAAAAGGGATAAGTTGATCTGATCTAGCGTCTTTGGTTTATTGAATAGAAAAAGCGTTGCGATGATTTTTGTGAAACTATTAAATGTGATTTTTGGTATTTTTCCAAGATTGTTTCCAGTCTGAATTAATCCATATAAGATTTGAGGATTGGCACTATCTATCATGATTCTTTGAAGATTATGGGTTTAGTATGTACATGAGATTCAGATCCCCTTGCCTGCCAGATCGACTGTAAGAAATTTATGTGAAATTGTTATAAATGGTAGCTCGTTAAAAAGATTGCTCCAATGTATTATGTTACTCAAGCTTTGGTAAACTGAACAATAGAATACTTTTACGTTTACATTTACATTTACTCAGATAGACATTTAATTCCTTGTTATTTTTCTCTTTCTTTTACCCACTAACAGGGAAGCAGACATTTCTTTTGGGCTATCACAATCTCAATCATGTACTCCAAACTCAGAATTCAATTCATCGCCCATATCTATTCAATCTGAACAGCTATCAAGAACTTTAGCTCAAGGGAAGAGTGGAAATTCTAGATTTCTTGAAACATCAAACCAAATTTTCTGGAACATTGCAAGCTCTGGAATGTTGGGTTTCCATGAAGCTGTAACACCGCCAAGAATAACATATCCTTCACCTGACAAAACATCATCACCTGAAAGCTGTTGTACCTTTGGGAGATCCATTGCTGCCAATTCATCAGAAAAGTTTTCACTTAGAAGTCTGAAGTCATCATGTTGTTCATCATCATCAGGATATGAGGAGGAGGTTCTTAGCAATTCAGATTTTCAATCAGTGAAGGATGAAGAGTCTGAAGTGGGCTTAATTCTTGATCATAGATTGCACGTGTCTGATGCAACTTTGAAATTATCTCAGCCTCATCAATTGGTGGGTATTATTTTTTTTTCAACCTTTTTTATGTAGAAATATACAGGAAAGATCTGCTCAGATATCTAACACTTTTCCTGAGGGAAGGTTCATGTTTAGTGTACCCCTTCGAGTAAATGTCTCTTTTTACCTTATATAACATTGTTGAGCCAATTTTATTTGTGCTGCTTTGCTATTTGTCTCCAAGGAGCCTTCAGTTTTTTCAGAAACAGGAAGATTTGGGTAGTTCGCAGTTCTGGTTCTTTTAAGTGGATTCCGTTTTTATGCTAAATGCAGATTAACTCGTGATTTTATTTGTAGGAAGAAGGTGGAATTGATGTTGAACTTTACCAAATACTTAAAGATGCCCTACGTGAAGCAGAACGCATAAAGCATGAAGCTTATGAGGAGTCTCTGAGGCGTCAAAGAGCTGAAAGGGATGCAACTGATGCAATCCGTAGAGTAAGGCTACTTCTTTTTTTAGCATGTTTCCCATTTACCATATGTTGCAACCTATTAGAGGGATTCACGGCATTCCTTATAAAGAAATTTGTGTGGTTATAAGGTGAAAAATTTTAGTTATCTCATTTGTGATCATTCTCTTTGCAGGCCAAAGAATTAGAGAACTTCTATGTCAAAGAGTTGAGTTTACGTAAAGAAGTTGAGGAAGCATTGGGGACATCACAACTAGAAGTGGAAATGCTTAAAAATCAACATGATGAGCTCTATGAGGAACTTCACAAGACAAATAAAACGAAGCTCCTATTAGAAACACACATAGTTGATTACAATGGCCGTGTGAAGAACCTCGAAGAAAAACTATTGGTAGCCTGCAGCCTCCTTGATTCTCTGCAATCTGAGCGTGTTTTGCTGCAAAGAGGGCAACATCAAGCTGTTCAAGAAGCTGAAGGACTTCAAAGAAAAAAGGAAATTGTCCCAACCATAATGCATGAATGTCCAACCCTGACTGTTTTCTCCTTCTTGGAGATTGAGCAGGCCACCTGCAATTTTAGTAGCTTGCTAAAGATTGGAGAAGGTGGTTCTGGTATGGTATATAAAGGTTTTCTTCGCAATACAACAGTTGCTATAAAGACATTGAAACCTAATGGTATGCGAGGCAGACCAGAGTTCAACCAAGAGGTAAAGAAAAATCAGTGCCCTTTTTCTATGGTTATTGTCTCACTTTCAGTTGAGAGAACATTCTACTTGTTTTCTTCCTCTTTGTTGTTACACTCCATAGAATTACATTGCTGTGAAAATTATGTGTATGATTTTTGAATTCAATCACGCATGTTAATGTTGTTCTTCTTATTGTGAGTTACTTAGATATTGATCATTACCAAGCATCTTTAACTAAGCCTTTACTTAGTTTAAGGAATTCTTGACACCTGATAAGTGGGCTTTTCAATATGGGGCTCTATTCTTGAGGTATTCATACACCACATCCTTTTTTTTTTTCAAGGCTTCCAACAATTGACATATTTCTACAAAGAATTGAAATTCAATTTCTTGATCTTTATCTTTAATTATTAGAAACTTCTTAAATTCTTCCTTCAAGTCTTGATTAATGTACCTAAAATATCGTGTACATTCCCTCATTTTCATTCTTGGGAGTTCCATTTGATATCCCAAAACTATTTAGCAATAGATGGGCTAGTGGGTAATGTTAGGGTGAACCAAAAAGTTTAAGTAAAGCCAAATCAAGGCGTTGGTTAAGTGAGCATCCTATAGTAAAAGGAGTAGTTATGAACCTTGTAGATTATTCTTATGGGGGCGGTGTGAGGAGAGCCCCAATTTGTAGGAAAAGACCCATAACCCCTTGGTTGTTGTGCTGAAAGCAAGAGAAACCCCAAACTCTATCCTCACAGTCCTTTTGTACGTTCCCATGTCGCCGCATGGGAGGGCCATGGGGATATACAAAACTTATCAATTTATTATGACATAGGATAATAAGCTCATGAGCTTGGTCGTACTTCACCATCTAGAAACGAAAGAAGTCTTTCACATCTAAGCTTTAGCTCAGATGTAACTTCTTTTTGGGTGTAAAGTAGTGTTAAATCGAAATACGCAATAAGCTTAAGCATTAGCTCTTCCTGAAATATATTTATTCTATCCTAGTTGATCCTAATTCAACTTTAGAAGTATATTGATTGTTCCTCAATAATAGAAGATTTTTTTTTGTAAATACTCTATTTTTTATTTCATTTATAAATTTTTCCTATGAGTTCCATTTTCTATAAGAATAAATTCAATGAAATATTGGAATTCCTAACCACATTTTCATTTCATTTCATTGAATAAAACAAATGATTTACAATAATTTTAAACTCAATAGGAAACAAAAAAAAAAAAAAAAGAAATCCAACCAAAAAGATTGATGTCTAGTGATTTAGTTTAATAATGATACCAAACCCGAAAATGAATTTGGGGATAAATTGTTGGATGCTTTTGGTAAAAAAGATAGGAAAATTCTTGACTATTTAAAACCCAATCAAATCCTATCTAATAGTTATTGGAATCCCATGGATCCTTGGATTTTTCAAGATAGTTTCGACGATTCCTTGGGGAAAAAAAGAAGAAATAGATTCATTATTCCTTTACAATATGGTCAAGAATGAAAAAATAATAGAATACCTTATTTTGATATTTCTATACAAATACCTATAAATGGTATTTTGTATAGAAATAATATTTTTGTTTATTTTGATGAACCAGGCTACAAAAGAAATAATTCGAGAATTACTAAATATGAGATTGATTAAAGAGAATCAATTGTAAAAAAAGAAGATATGCCATATCTAAATATTGTATAATTTAAATAGATAATTTAATACATCTATAGTAAAATATAGAATATATATATTAAAAAATAGATAATATATAATATATATCTTAATCTAATAAAATATCTAGTAAAATATATATCTTATATCTAATAAAATAATCTATATAAATCTATATAAAAATAATCTAAGAAATATATTAAGAAAAATATTAAATATGTAAAACTAATCTAAGAAATTGTAATCTATGTACAAGAACATGTTGAACTACTTCAACAAGTCTACGTGTGAAATATCCAGCATCTGATATTCGTGCAACGATATCTACAACTCTTTAGTAGGTTCTGTGGCAAGAAATTATATATTATGTCAAAGAAGGCCTTCTGCATAAATTGCTTTGAATAGTTAAATCAATTATTTGTTCTTGAGGATCTGACGTTAATCATCTCATGCCTACTCCAGGAAGAATCTTCGGAGAATTGGAGATAAAAGAAAAATCAAGATTATTTTGACATAAGACGATGTAAGAAAAATACTGTAGAATTTTTCAATTTTTTTTTGTTTGGAATCATACATAATTCTAGCAATCGACAATAATTCGGCACTTGTAACTTGTACCAAATCTTTGATGACTCCATCATATACGATGAAATTTAAGAACTTTTGTATACATATCTTATGTCTGAACTGAATTCTTTTTGGTTAAAGAATCTCTTTCTAGTTTTTTTGAAAACATTAGAAAATTTTCTAAAAGTAATACGGGTTTTTGGTTTCAATATGCTATTGGTTGACTGTGGGATCAAATCAATACATTTTCGTTGGAATATCAATCTCATCGATTTTGTAAGTATCATACCAAATCTTTTGGAATTTTGTACTATTGCATGGGAAGAGATGCATCTTAGAAATATTTTCCCCTTCCAATATTTTTCTATTGGAGTTTGCCTCATTCCTTTTATTGAGCATAATGATACAAATTGAGCTTTAATGCGTTGTAATGACCTCAAAAATCTTTTATAATCCATTATATAACAATTCACGCATAGAACCCATAAATGTTTCAATCATTGTGTGGCCTTGACCTTGTTAAATCTATATTGTCAAATAGCAGTTGAACTTAATAAACTGTATGGGCATACGGTTGGTCCTGATTTTGAGGTACAGAATATTTTCTCCTCGCTCCTTGAACTCCTGATTCAGAACCCAAATGCATCCTCCATCTCTCGCCCCATGCCTTGCTACTGAAGTGAAAGATCAAACGAACTAGCATTTGCATGAGATGCTGATTGATATCAACTCATATAATTTTTTTTTTCTTCTGATCAATATATATTTTACATATAACTGTAACTATAACAATTTTCAAGTGTGCAAGATAAGTTTTTGTTAGATCTTAGATTCTTATTTGCAAGTACACTTGAGCTTAAGAACCTAAAGGACGTTTGGCAGGGATGATGCAGGAAACAACCTAGGTCATCTAATACGTTGGTGGAGTTTCCATTTGAACTAATGTGAGTCCCAAACATGCTTTGAGACCTTCATACATCAACACCCCAGTCCAGAAAATTAGAGCATGATTGCAGCACTAAATTGAACAACTTTCAATACGTGACTTTCATGGCATTGATGTGGTGCAGTTATTTTTGAATATTATCTTGATCAATGAATAACATGATTTGAAAGTGTAGTTATTAGTTATGTTTGATTAGATAAGTGTAGTCTTTTCTTTTCTTCCTTCTCAATTTAGCCGTGGCTTTCTGCTTTTTATTTCAGGTGAGTATACTTAATCGTACAAGGCATCCTAATCTTGTGAACCTGATGGGTGTATGCCCGGAAGCATCAGCACTTGTGTATGAATACCTTCCGAATGGAAACCTGGAAGATTGCATCGCATGTAATAACAACAATCGGCTGCCATGGCAGTCCCGAACACGCATTGTTACAGAGATCTGCTCTGCCTTGATCTTCCTTCATTCAAGCAAGCCCCATCCAGTGGTTCATGGCGATCTCAAGCCCGAGAACATCCTCTTAGATTCCAATCTTGTGAGCAAGCTCAGTGACTTTGGTCTATGCGACTTTGTTATGCCGACCGACACTACCACCACCCTCGACCATCAAGCCCAACCAAACAATGCCTTTGTGTACATGGATCCGGAGTTACTCGTAACTGGCGATCTCACACCGTGCTCTGATGTGTACTCTTTTGGAGTTGTTATCTTGAGGCTCTTGACTGGTATGCCTGCAATTGGAATCATCAAGAAAGTACAGGAAGCACTCGAAGAAGATGCATTCTATGAGATTATAGATCCTACTGCTGGGAACTGGCCTCTCGGTTATGCCAAGAAGCTTGCTAAACTGGGGCTTAGGTGCTGTGAGACTAGCAGGAAGAACCGCCCTGATCTCCTCAACCATGTGTGGAAGGAACTGGAGCTGATGCTTAAAGCTGCAACTTCTACGTCGTTCAATTCCATCACAGATGACAACAGCTTCATCCCCAGCTACTTCACATGCCCAATTTCTCAGGTTAGATCTCCTCATTCCATGTTAAGTCATGGTGCATTTGTATTATTAATAGGGCTATTAATGATTTGATTTCGAACTCATCCTACTTTGGCTCAGCATTGAATTAAAGTTTTTTTATTAGATCCAATCTAAGTTTGGAAAAGTAGTATTTGATTCGATCTCCGATTTTTGAGCGAACGTTAGAGATGTAATTGTTAAATCATCAATCACATGCTCAATGCCTTTGTATTCCAGGAGGTGATGAAGGACCCTTACATAGCAGCTGATGGCTTCACTTATGAGGGAGAAGCGTTGAGGGGGTGGATTTATAGTGGTCGTAACACTTCCCCTATGACCAATTTAAAGCTACCACATTGTGAGCTCATACCCAATCGAGCCCTTCGATCTGCAATCCAGGAATGGTTGCAGAAGCAACCGAAGCAGTTGTAATTCTCTGAGCTCACATTCCATCAGTTCATGTGAAGTTTTTTCTTGTACAGATGCAGAGGTACCTTGTTTATATCAAACTCTTGTATAGTTATTTATCCCTGTAAAAATTAATCCCAAATGCAGATGAGAGAAATATAATTTTTTTCTTCAAATTGGAGACATCCAACAATTCTGGGCAACTCTGGCTTGTATATGAATTGCTGTAGAGTATAATTTTAATATGATGCTGTTTTAAGGTTAAACCAGGTACGTTGATGGCCTTCAGTTTTTTTTTTAATTCTTATTTGTTGAGCTTTAATATTTTGATAATATTCAAAATTCTCATATTCTTGTTTAATTTTACTGAAGCTGCCCAGTTTAATTCAAGCGCACATTTCTCCTCTTCACTTTTCGTCAAAATGATAGAAGACAAAAGACTTTTAAATTTCTCTTAAAAGCTTGTTTTCATTCACTAGCAAAGTTGTTTAACATCGTACCAAAAACATTACAAACATCTAAGGTCTTTTGTACGAAACGTTTGTACGATAATGATACTTTTTATTTTAAAGCTTTTTTTTTTGGATGACTAACTTTGATCGTTGTTTTTGGAAAATCTTATCTAGTAAAAAGTGAATATTATAAACATTGTGAAATTCATTTCTAGTAATTATTATTATCAAAAAAAATATAATCGAATTGTAAAGTATCAAAGAATAATATATGTATCATTAATTATATAGTACATATAATATATCTTGTTAATTTGATGTGGTGGTCATTTCTTATGAGATTTTCTTCTTTGATTGTCTAGAATTATGTATTTGTGGTAGTTATTAGTTTGAAATTATTCTCATATTTTTATAATGTTTGTTAATTTAGTTGAATCTTCTTGAATCATAAATTTTTTATTTAAACCCCTCTTGATCTATTTGTTAGTCCAATGGATCGTCGATCAAAGTGATAGGACTATGTGATCTCGTGTCTAATTCTTCTCTAAGCTAGTATGTTTATTGGGTCATTTGATAAGCATTAGACGATCTATTAGATTATTTTGTTCAATGTTTGATAGAGACGCCAGATATAGAGTACAAGATTGTTCAATATCCAAATTTGATTGTCCATTCACTCATTAGACTAGCATAAGAAAGCCCCATTGTTGTTTAACTTAAAAGAATTCTTAGAATTTTCTTAGAATTGGCAAATTATTTGATATCTATATCGAACCATCTAACAAAGACTATTAAATCTTAATATTAAGCAAAATGTTCGACACCTATTTAGAAACATCCGATAGAAACATTAACTCTTTCCTAAAGTTGATCAGATTGTCTAATCACACAATCATACCATCTAATCAACACCTAGAGCATCTAGTTTTCATTATCAAGGAACCCAAAAAATTGTTAAGGGGCACCTAGTTTTCAAACTATTAGCTCAAATGCTTATTTAATTTGTTCTTGTGGTGTTCTTAATTCATCTTCACTAAGAACCCTTAGTAAACCCAAATGGATTAAACGGAAACTATACATGCTCTAAAGCTAAAAATCCTCTTGAATTCTCAACAAAAACTCATTCTAACCCATGGCTTTTCAAGAGAACCTCTCTTTAAATCTTTTTGCTAATAATTACCCTTCTCTCGGATGCGATTCGTCGCCCACCTTGGCATGCCCTACGGATTTTTGTGGCATGGGTGTATGGTCTAGGGAATTCATGTTAGGTTTAATTTAGTTAATAAATTTAAAGAACTTAATAATCCTTTTGTATTTAGATTATATAGATAATTTTATTTACTATATCTTTCATACATTTAACCTTCAAGTTTTTCAAAATAATTTTAAATTTTTTTATTTCATAATTTCTTATTTCAAAATTACTTTTTTTTATTTTAGGAATTATCTCATATGTGAACATTATAATTTAATAGAAATATGTTTAAAATATCAAAACGAATATTAACTATATACATGCTTTTTAGTGGTGTTACAAACTCCTAATTGTAAGAATTTTATTTCTAAAATTTAGAACAAGTGGGGATGTTTTTTTGTATCTCTTCTTCTGATTCTTAAGTGATTTTTATTTGTAATTGATTGTCTTAAAATGTTTTGATCATAAAAATCTTTTTGTTATTTTTAATTTCTTAAATTTTGTTTTCAAAATTTTTACTAGTTTATTTTTTATAACTTAAATTTAATTGTACTTTCATAATACTAGCATCATATTCATTCTATCACATAGGTAAGATTTTTCATATAAGAAATATGTTATGTTCTCTTGTCAATGCCAATGATAAGATTACCTTATATATAACCTCACCAATCTTTTCAATCATTTGAAAGGGTCTAATGTATTTAGATTTTAGTTTCCCCTTGCCAAATCTTCTAACTCACTAAATATGGCTCATATTAATGAAGATGTGATCCCATTCTTAGAATTTCAATTTCCTATGTTTTGCATTATAATATTCTTTTTTGGTGATTCAATGCCTTTTGAATTTTCTTCTTATGAGTTGTACCTTCACTACTATTTCTAATATAATTTTTTGCCCCATTAGTGATTTTTATGATTTTTCATATTAACAAAATAGTAATTGATATTTTCCCTAAAGTGTCTTATAAAAACCTATTCAATACTTAATTGGTAATTATTGTTATATGTTATCCTAATTAGAGAAAAATACATATCTCAATTCTGACAAAAGTCCACAATACACAATATAAGTATGTCTTCCCAAGTTTTTATAGTTATTTCAGTTTATCCATTAATTTGAGGGTGGAATGCCAAGCTCAACTTTCGTTGTATATCGAAAGCATCCTATACCCTTCTCCAAAATTATCATGTGAACTTTAAATTAAGATCCTAAATAGTGTATAGTTTGTAATTTTTGAAGACCCAAATAAATGATTGTGAATTTTTAAAGAAAAAGAACCTAAAAATAATCTTCTAAATTATTGAATTGTAATTTTAGAATTTAGCCAAATTAAGTCCTATTGCATCTAATGTTATAAAAAGGAATAAATACTATAATCGAGGCATGAATGTAACATTTGCAAGGATGAGGCAAGAGTTTATTGAATTGAAACTATGACATGTTAAAAGAAAGAATATCAAAGAATGAATTATGTTCTTAAGGTAGTGAAGTTATAAAATAATGATTTTCATCAAATATATTTTGAGAATTTTTATAATATTTTAAATTTTTTAAGAATATTCAATATTTTAAGGTATTGTATAATATGATCAACTAAGAATTAATTAGTGAATCAATTCATAGGATGGGATTGAGTTGTACAAATACGATTATGATAATATGCAAGTAGATATTGTAGTAAGTTATCAATCGGAGCTACCCAACAGGTTAAGTAGGGAAGGAATTAATAATAAAAAATGATCATAAAATATTATACAATATGATTGAGTTTATAGAGAATGAACATAAACAAGTGTGAACACACATAAAAGTAGGCTAAGAATTGTATAAGATGATGAGAACATTGTACTAGACCATTAATGCATAAATACAAAGGATCGATACAAATAATAACGTCATACAATACAAAAGCAATGAATATACTAGTATGATAGAGTGCCAAGCTCAATATAAGATGATACAAATATGATAAGATAAACATATAAATATGACTATATGTAAATAAAACAATAAAAGTAATGGATCATATAATACAATAGAAGTATATTGAATGTAACAATAGAACAATAAGAAATTAAGACATATTTGGGCAAGGTTAAGAATGGCGTAATATGAAGCTAGTGATTGTACAAGTGCATTTAATAGAAGTCGAATATAACTTAAAAACTAAAATGACAAATGTGCAAAAAAAAATTGACACAGGGGAAAGTTTAATTGATGGGTAACCTTTTTAAATGAAAGATTAAAAGGTGAAAAGACATTAACTATTACGACATTGAAAGATAGGATTATGAAAACTTATGAGAAATAAATATAAATAAGATACTAATCATGATTTAAAAAGTTTGTTTTGGAATAGTTTGAGAGGTGTAACACTTGGCCATTCTTAATAGAAGAAAGAGGAGAGAAAGTTGATGTAAATCATGCGAGGTTCAATGCACAAGAGGGAATGAGCAAATTATTTTTTAACAAAACTTTTTCATTTAAGAAAAATTTTTCAATTAAAGAGAAATTTTATAATTAATGATAAATTTTTGGTTTTAGGAATACTATTTGATAAAATAAAAAAAATTACATAATAACAAAACAGGAGAGATAGATTTCTTAAGTAGTTTGGTTGAAACCTATGCCTACATAACATATTCCAAAGGGAATGTTTAAAAGAAATGGGTGATTGGCTATTAAAAATTTTGTTTATCATTCCAAAATAACGTATTCCATAGATGAGACAAAGGAACTAATCATCCAAACTATTTAAGTTAAAATGAGGATTCTTAAGCATGCCTAATTTTTTTTATATAAATAGCTTCCATAAGTTAATCCCTAAAAAGATAAAAAAAAGTAAAAATGATAAAAACAAGTGTAAATATTCTAAAGATAAATTTGATAAAAGTTTCACATGGTAATTATCATACTTTTGATGATTTGCTGTTATGTTTTATTATAATGTTGCAAATGACCTTATATGTAATTACCCAAATATTGTAATGTTTTGTGTGTGTGTGTGTATATATATATATATATATATAGTTATTTAAGAATGTGCTAGTATTGATTAGTTTATGTCTTTCTTGGCTTAACATTTTAAGCCAAAGGAAGACTTTCATAAGACTATCAAAATGGAGCGAGAGCTAATATATGATAATTTATAAGATACTCTAATTTTTATTAGATGTGTGATTTTATATTTATTTTGTTTGAGAAAAAAGAATATGTAAAGAAATTATTAACCACTAATATTATATGTGCATATATTTTTAAAGATAAATATGTAAAGTTTTATGCTTATATTTGATTGTAAAATATGTTTTTACTAAATTTCAAAAGGATAAACATTTGTTTTTGCTATATGCTTTTTAAAAGAATGATTTTTATATATATTAAAATTATTAAAAGAAAATAAAATAAATGTTATGGAACCAAAATTTAGGAAGGTTGATGTAGGGTTGCTATATGAGTGATATTAAGGTGGTTGAAGTTATATGAAGGACATTTGATATGGACACTAAGTGTAAAACTAATAAAAAAGGGTCAAAGAAAATATGTCACAACCTAGATGTGAAAGTAAAAAGGAAATGAAAACCTAAGTAGTGAGTATGAGAGACCACGAAGAGGGAAAAATATGCTTGTTATATTTTTCATGATTATGTTTAATATTTGTTTTTGTTTCAACACATGAAAAAACAAGTTGAAGTTAGATGAAAAAATGTTTGAATTTCAACTAGTAGATTATATATTATGGTTTTCATGATCGTACGATGTGATATACATGAAACAGAGGGCAAAAAATTAAAATGTAAGAAATTATATCATATGATATTATACATTATATGGTACAATAAGATGATCAAATAAGAAATTGAGAATATAAAATAGTATAAACTAGTACAATATGATATTATAAGTGGGATTATCATACAATAGATTGAGTAATACAACTAAAGGAAGAGAACCAAAATATAATAAAAACAAAATATTGTATAGTATGATGTATAGAATCATACACTATAATAAGATGAGCAAAGAAATAGCTAAGTTAATAGAGATTTACTATACTACACAATATACCACATGATCGTATAATATCATATAATGAGCAGAGAAAATATGTTATAAGAAAAATTGTCAAACATAATGATCATATAAGTACAAAGAAAGCCATCATAAAATATGATAATATGAGTAGAGAATAGATTAAAGAATACCATACAATACGATAAGGCATTACTGTATAATACGATCATATGATGTAAAAAGGGATTGTACAGGCTAGATGGATAATATGAGTAAAGGAAATCAAAGTAAATACCATTCAGTATGACATATGGAATCATACCATATGATTAGATGACATGTGAACATTGAGAAGAATCATATAAACAATTGTTTGGTGCGAGCAAAAGAGAAGGAAATGTGTAGGATTAAAAGGAGCATATGATTAAGGAAATTGTAACAATACAATTCCTTAACGCTTTGGTAAATCAAGTCAAACTGATATGGTAAATGAGTGACATATGATTTGTACAATAAGAAGCGTAAGAACATGCAAGCCCGATTAGATGGAGAGAAAGAGAAAAATGTCAAATTGAATTGAGAGATCCTACAGATGAAGAGTAAAATAAGTTTATCATATAGTACAAATATAAGGATTGTATATTATGATATGTATTTTAAAAAAATTTAGGAGAGATGAAATGGAGGAAAGATAAATTATAAAAATGTTTTATACAATTTAAGAAAATTTTGTGACGATAAAGTGATGTATAATGACTTGATTTGCTAGAAAATCATGAAATTTGTATGATTTCCATACCTAGAATAATGTTAGGAATTGATCACTTTTTATATCCATAATTTGAAAAGGAATTATGAAAGAAGGACCTTGATTTTCTATTAGTTAAAATGTAAATATAGAGTCTAGAGGATCTAACTAATATGTGGAGGATGTTTCAAGTACAAATAGCCATCTAATGTGAGATGAATCTTTTAGAGAGGAGAATAACCCAAATAAGAAGATGATAATAGATATGTAATCTCCATAAGAGTTAATTTTAAGAAGTAAACACTAAGTGGAATGGTGTTAATCAAATCATCTAGTGGAGCAATTCATGAGTTTGATCCCTTCTAATATGAAGATTATCTTGAAATAGTAAAAATGTTATCTGGCGACATCACATGGCAGGAGCACAAGTAATGCTCACTAGTAAATTTGATATTTGATGCTGAAGTGAGACTATCGTGGAGGAAATAGCAAAGGTTATGTTTAGAAGAGCTTGATATCTAAACGTATCTTGGGAGAAATGTTTTTGAAACAAAATGATATATCTCGATAATGGCAAAAGACAAATGACAAAGCCGCTTCACAAGGACACAAAAAATGGACAGCTAACATAGAGTTGTAATAATTATTATCCAAATTGGATGGATATAGTCTAGAATTAATGATAGTAGAAAAGAAAAAAACATTATATGCTCCAAAAATAGATAAGGGATTCCCTTAGAAACATCATGTAGTTTCCTACTTTTGAAGAGATAAATATAGCTACTATGAGAGGGAAACAAAAAAGAAAGGATTATATCACATCCAAATGAAAGAAGATCAAGATAATGGATATGGAATTTTAATCCATCATTAGAAAAATATAAGAATGTACAATATGTGAGAAATTCCATAGGGTTGAATGCAAGAAAAAGTTTATTAAATGCTTTTGTTTCAATCAATTTGGACATATTTCCAAAGAACATCCAATGGTGATGGAAAAATCAGCCATAATTGAAATTTAATATGGTAACAAGAAAGTGGACTATCAATCCTTAAGAGAAGAATTAGTGAAAGTTCTTCCATGTTGATCTAACAAAAAGTTCATGAAAAAGAGTGTTGAAGAAGAATGTTAAATGCCATACTTATGAAAATCTTGAACACTATGTCAAGGAGCGTCCATAGAAGCAAGAGGTACCCAAGGATGGCAAAGGTACAAACAAAGAAATGGCAATAGTTCCTTCTATTAATCGTATGAACTAAGCAATTAGAAAATTTTGTGATGTATGTTGAGGAATATTTGATGAATTTTTTTTTTCTTATTATATGAATAGAAGTTGTAGTAAAGGATAGAATATTGATCTTTGAAAGAATTGCAAACTTGTGAATGAAATCTTTATACATGTTCAATTGTTTTTTCTTGATTTGAAGTATAATTAATGCATAGAAGAATTGTTGGTATTATTGTGTAAGGTTTATAAGATGTGGCTTGTAATTGATGCATATCTTAGAAAGAAATGTTAATCAATAAATAAAATTTGAAGTATACTCAATTAAGGATGAGATACTTGAATTAGAAATAATATAGATAAGAATTCAAGAATCATTTCTTAGAGGTATGATTGAATTGAAAGCACTTAGTTGGTAGAATGAGTAGACGTTTTCTTGGACAAAATAAATGGAAATTGATGTCAAAAGTTAAAAATTTATTTCTTAAAAGAATAAGTGATGGAAATCACTTCAAGAATAAAATGATGATTATAACATTTTTCTATACTACAAATTGTTTTATAAGACTTTCATGAGATTGATTCGAATTTTGAAAGAAAAATTCTTATTAAGATGGAGGAATTATGACCTCCCAAAAGTAGGAGAAATTTTAATAGATTCAAACTATGTGTTGTTGAAAAGAAGAATATTAGGAAATGATTAATGATCTTAAGGAAAAAGAAATTATGAAATAATGATTTTGATCTAAATATATTTTATGAATTTTTATAATTTTTTGAATTTTCTAATAATTTTTAAGATTTTAAGATATCATATAATATAAAATAATAATATTGTATAGTATGATTAAATAAGAGAATCAATCAAGTGAGTAGATTCATAAGATAAGATTATTAAGTAAAATGAGTGCGAATCCCATAAGAGGAGGATGTGTTATGAATTTTAAAATACTTTTATTATTTTTGGATTGATTTTATTTTTCAAATATTTTTTATAAAAATACTTTTACTTTTTAGAAAACTTTGATATCAAATTTATATATATAATTTTTAATTTTTATGTTTAAGAAAAATAAAATAAAAATTAAAATGATATGTCAAAATTTTTAGATGATTTACTTTAAACTAGAACCTATGGTCACTCCCAACCAATGTTAAGATAAACTTCACTATTAAAAGAGTTATAACTTGAGATTTTTCTTTACAATTAATTTTCAATCTAAAATTTTTCTTTATAATTCACTTTCAACATACTTAAGATTTTTTCTTACGATTTATCTTTAACTGACTAGCTTTTGTAAGTTCAACAATAACCAGAGCTTTTGGGAGCCCAAACCCAAGACAATTTTTACGATAATAAATTGAACTTAGGCTTTTGTAAATGTGAGGCCGCACAATTCAAAAGAAAAGGAAAATATAATAAGAAATAAATTTTTGATGAAATCATATAATATTTTTTATACTTGTTAATGAACAGAGTAAGGCACAAGAGCTCAAAATTATTAAAAAAAAGTTAGAAAATAAATGCTTAGAAGATTTAGGCTTAGTTAAAAGAATTTGAAATTTTGAATAGTGCTAAGCTATAGTGTGATGTTCGAAGAATTTATATAAGTGGAAAATGATAGCGCTTCTTTGAGATCTTAAAATTTTGTTCATATTTAATAGTCATTTCATTCATAATGGTCAGATATTTATAAAAAAATTTTATAGTCGTTAAAAATTCAAAGAAAAGCTCTTTCAAATAGCTTAAAAAATTCTTCCTAAAATGGGTAAAAACTTTCCAAAATTGCTAATAAACAACTCCAATAATGACTATATAATTAGTTGTTAGACAGTATTAGCTAGAGTAGTTGGATTTGATTAGAGAAGTTTTGTATTGCCAAAACAAAGGTTGTAAAAGAGAATGAGTTATGGATGATTGTATTAAGACAGATTAGATCTAAATGATTTGATTCATCAAAGATCAATGCAAGAATGATTTTAGTCATAAAATTCAAAATAGAGAGATCTGAGACATGATATCAACTATAGATAAAGAGGGTAGAATTAATCATGATTGCTAGATCAAGTAGTCGAATGAACAGTAAGATCATGGTCACTATCTAAATAATGGATGTGATCTCTACTATTCGATTACAAAAATACATGATCAGACAATTAATAATTAACATAATTAATTATTTATTTATTATTTTTTAAATTTATCCAAGTTTAATAATTAACATAAAATTTGTCAAAGATGTTGATTTAATCGAACAAAAGATTAAAAAAATCTTATATGTTTCTTAAATCAAGAAACAGATGATCAAATCGAATGCTTAAATTAAGATTTGAAAGTGATATGAATTAAGAGATGTGTCTTATGATTAATAATTAATAATTTAATATTCTATAATAGAAAATATTTTAAATTTGATATGCATATTTTCAATCATTGAAACTTGCTGAATACTCTAAGGTACTTTAAAAATCATTAATTCATCATCTTCAAAAGTGTATTACTTATTCTTTACATCTAAACTTATTTCATACTAAACAAATACATTAAAACAAAATGATAAATATTTATAGCCTAACTCATCAAATGCAAAGATGACCTATTAGATTAGATAATACAAGTATGATTATGATAATATATAAGTATGATAGAGTATAGTTGACTATAAGTTGGATCTATTTAATATGTTAAATAAGAACGGGTTGATTATATATTTTGATCACAAAATATTTGTATGATACAATTGAGTGAACGAGAGAATGAACATTAGATAAGTGTGAATGTACACAAAACTAGGTGGAGAATCATACAAAAAGACTAGAACATCATACTAAGCCATTATACATAAATATAAAATATTAATATATATAATATAATATTATATAGTATGATAATATTAAATGTACCAATACAATAGAGTGTAGAGCCCAATGCTAAGTGATTCAAGTATGATAGAACAAACATATTAATGTGACAATGTGTAAGTATGAAACCATAAAAGTATTAGACTGTAAATTACAACAAAAGTATATGGTATGATATAATTATGGGATGAGAACATGAAATGGGCTTAATATAAAAGTGTCCAAGGAAAGATACCCTAAAATGATCATATAATATGATGAAATAAACATATTAATATGATCCAAATAGAAGAGCATAACATATAGTACTATTGATAGTTATGACTTAGTAAAAGATTTAAAGAATAAATCATATAAATACTACAAGCAATGTCATACAATATAACATAATGATAGTACTTATAAATAGTTAGTTGAAGGGTATCATACAATATAATGAATGATAACATACAGTACGATAAAGTAAAGACTAGTATCGTAAACAAAAATTATTACTACAATGTAAAAGAAATAGTAGTATCATACTAGTATAATAAGGAGATCATATAATACGATAAGAATAAATAAAGATATATTTAAGTAAGATTGAGATTCATGCAATATAAATCTGGTGATTATACAAGTACAATTAATAAAGATAGAACATAACTTAAAACATAGAATGATAAAGGGTTAAAAAAACTAACATAAGGGTGAGTTTAATCAATGAGTAACCTTTTTAAATTAAAGTTTAAAAAATAAAAAGATATCCACATAAAGGGACACAATTATTAGAGACATATGAAAGATTGAGATTATGAGAAGTTATGAGAATAAGTATAAATAAGGTGTTAGTCATGACTTAGAGAGTTTCTTTTAGAAAATTTGAGAGATGCAATACTTGTCCATAATTAGTAGAAGAAAAAGGAGGCAAGTGAAGGTGTTCTCAATTGATTTGAAGAAAAGTTATGCAAGAGTAAAAAACAAATTGAGAAAAATATAGTCACAAGTGTTATAACAATCGAAGAAATTAATCAAAATTTGAGCTTTGGTGAGATTACTACTTGGTTTTAAAAGATTAAAAAAACCTATACTTATGTGTAGATGATTATATGAAATATGTATTACATGATAGAGGCTTTGATTAATTGATTAAATAGGTTATATTAGAGATGTATTTATATATATATATATATATAACAATGTTGTATTGATGTATGCACATGCTAAACTTTATATATTTAAGAGATGACAAAAAAGTGAAAGTTATGAATGATAGTAAAAAGAAAGTATTTCTTACATCATGATTTATAAATGTATATGATATTTTAGTAAGAATGATGTGTTATTTTGATTATAAGTCATTTATTTTTATAGTTATGTGATAATATTTATAAAGGATACAAACAAAGTAAACTATTATTACGATAATGATCACAAAAAAAGAAAATAAAAGAAAAGAAAGATATTATTAGGACAATAGTCACAAAATAAAAGAATATAAATGAATGTAAAGAGAGAAAAAAGAAAAAAAGTTTGGTGAAGGAAAGGAAATGTTCAAAAGAAAATGGTGATTGATTGTCTATGATGGTGTTTAGCATTCTAAAACAATGCAATCTACAGATATGCTAAAGGAGTCAATCATAAATGTTGTTTAAGTTGGAATGACAATTCCTAAATGAGTCAAATTTATTTATATAAAAGGATTTTTCCTAAGCCAATACCTAAAAGAATAAAAAGATAAAAATGAATAAACAATATGTAAAAGTTTTGATAAATATGATAAAACTTTTACAAGATAATTAACATATTTTTCATGATCAGCTCTCTTGATTTATTGTAATGTTGTAAATGATATTACATGTAGTTACCAAATATTATAGTGTTTCACAAATATGTATAGCTATTTGCTATTGAGCTAGTATCGATTGAGTCATACTTTTTTGGGCCTAATACTTATATGTAAACGAAAAACACCTTTTGGGGCTCTACACATGATGATTTAAAAAATGCTTCAATTTTTATTAGATGTGAGATTTTTATGTTTATTTCATTTGAGCAACAAGAGAGCAACAAGAGTATTTAAAGGAATTGTTAACTATTGATATTTTATATATATTTATTTTAAAAATAAATGTCAAATATTTTATGCTTCTATTTGATTGTAAAATATGCTGCTACTACTTGATTTCAAAAGTATAAAAGTTTACTTTTTCTACGATTTTCTTAAAAATCAAAGCATAATTTTTATTATTTTTTAAAATGTTAAAAAAAGAACTAAATATCGTGAAACCAAAATTCGGGAAGGCCGATGCGATCTAACCACAATAAGTCAATAAGTATAATTAGAAAATAAAATGAGAGTGAAAGAAAGAAGAGGAGAGGTAGAGAGACTCAAGTGGGGAAAAGAGTAAGAAAAGGAGAGGAAAGTTGTAGAGAAAGTTTGAAAACTTGCTGTAACTAAGAGGAAATGATTGGAATTAAGAGGAGAACAAAAGAATTGCTAAAAAGCTATTGGGAGATGGGTTGTAAGAGAAAAATGGTGAAGAGAAAGATATAGGTTAAAAGATAAAGATTTAATTATGTTTCTTTTGAGTTTATTTAAGTTTATGAAAAATTAAGTGTGATTATTTTATTATGAGTTAAGAAGGATTATGGAAATGATTTGAGATTTGAGAATGAATTGATTTGGCATCAAGCTAATTTCAGAGAGTTTATTCCCATCTATACAAGAATGTACCATACATTAAAGAATCAAGGGTACTAACAACATGGTATAGTTTACAGATGATATGATAGGAATGTTCTAAGAGAAATGTGTCATATGTGGAGATATGATATATTAGTAAGGCAATCAGAGAATAATTGGAAAAATACTTTATGAGATTGTATGATTAAAAGAATAGGTTTATATATATATTTCAAAAACATCGATTTACGTGTATGTATAACATTGTAGATAATCTTGAAGTTAGAGGGATTGAATAAGATACCTTCATCTCAGATTTAAGTAAACCAACAACTGTGATATATATGCAAGATTAAATTAATACATGATTTACTCTTAAATTAAAGTATTTTACTTGTTATCTCTTATTATGCATTTTGGTACCAAGCATGATTATTAAAATGAACTTTATGTAGACCACATGGATTAATGGGTTAAATACTATAGTGAATTCTATTCATCTATTTGTAATACATGGAACATAAAAGAAATTATATATATATATATATATAATAAAATAATAGTAATAAATTTTCTTGAGACATCATTCTCATCTTATTTAATTGGATATATATTTAGAGGTTATATCTTATAGGCACAATGACCTTAATATATGTATATGTCATAGTTATTTGTGTAGGATAACCTAATATAGATTTGAATGCCATACTTAATATGATATTATAGGGAGATATTTAGAGATCATATCATTATGGATGGATGCTAGCATATAAATATGGATACGATTATTATTAGATCTAAAGGATAATGATGAGAAGGAAAATTTAGCCCTATTAAACATAATATATTGGAAATATTAAATAAAATAACAAATAAGGAATATACAATTCATATTTTATGTGATTTCACCTATAGTTTTATTAAATTACTTGTATCATGGCTTATTCTTTTATGTATATTAGTTAAACTATTATAGTATTCTTATATCTTATTATCTTACTTAGTTTTGAAAGTAACTTATCAAATACAAGAGAGGAGTGACTTGTGATTATTTAAAAACTTTTGTAACGAAGAGAGTAAAGAAATCTCAAAATAATCTAACATATTTACATTTTGAAAAGAGTTTCTTTAACTATCCATGCACTTATTGATGAATATGAAATAAGTATAACAAATATGAGTAAGAAAAGAAAGTGCACAAAAATTTCATATGGCATGGCCTCAAAACCTTGGTTATGTCCACCCCTAGTTGACCTAATTAGGTTGTATTAATAAATGCTTTTTTTGATTGGTGAGTTTGCCACAAACCTTCACAATGCTTTGATCAATCTTTAATAAAAAAATAGCTTCATTGAGCTTACAACACCAAGCCAACCACAACCATATAATAACCAAGTTAATAACAAATGACAAGAGTTACAAGGTATAATAGAACCAAGTTCTTTTATACAATAACCTATAACCAAGCAATTCACAACTGGTGCAATATCTAAATTACTAGTAAGGATGTTACCAATATGAGCTTTTAAGAGTGTGTCTATAAGTCACCCATAGGGAGCTTTACTTGTGAAGATGTAAAAATAAAATCATCAGTTCATTCTAAGCTTCAAGCTTTCTTATTTATACTCTCAGTTAGTCTTATGTGTTTAGGGTAATTCCAAAGGCATTATTTACTTTCTTGAAATGCTAAAACTAGCCATTATAAATTTTGGTAACTAATTATACTAGGGCAACACTGGAATCGTATAATGGCAATACATAAAAGGTTGAGATCACTTGACAATGCCACAATATAACTTGCTTGATATAGTTTCTATAGAGTTATCATACAAGTATAAGAATTTATATCGTACTATACAATGATAGTCTCCAATATTTAAGCTTAAATTAATAAACCATCATACTAGATGATCATTAGAATTATGCAAGTTTGTGTATTTCTTACGTTTAAGTTATTTGTATAAGTCTAATAATAGATTTTCGTCGTGTGATAATTTATTTTTCTTAGAGCCAAGATCTTGAAAATTTTTTATACGATGTGATCATATAAGGATGAAGTGTTGTACATCCATGTTATAACCATCTTATCACATAGTCATACTAAGCAATAGAGTTTTAGTTGTATGATAAGGCTACACCCATTTTATCTTAAGTTTTTCAAATTATCATTGTAGTGAGCTCAAATGTATAGATATGATAATTCGTTTTGTACTGTATGATATAACGTACATGAACTACACAAATAAAGCTTGATCATTGTTATGGTCAAAGATCTGTAGATCAAGCTACAACAAACATCTTTAATGAAATAATTGGTTGTATCGATATGATGAATGTATCACATACGTCTGAGCACATCAATTCTTATATATGACTTAAATTTTAAGAGAAAATAGATAGCGTTCTCATAGTAAATAGGCTTCATGCTCATACGATTCTAGTTACTCATCTATTAGAATATAGATAAGAGACATACAAAGTTGATACCTTATACGATAATATTGTATACTCTATATTCTTCATCCAAATGACTATCACATGTATATGATGAAACCATCATTCATATATGCTCTCACAAAATATTCAATTTCGATTAATGTTTTAAGCTTAAAAGCAAACTATACTTGTTAGGTCACCTTTATGTTTGATGAGTCAAGTCATAAATATATAACTTTTGGTTTTAATGAGCTTATTGAATTAGATTTAGTTGAAAAGAACAAGTTATTCACTTTTGAAGATGGTGAATTAATGATCTTTAAAATACCTTAGAGTGTTTAATAAGTTTCAATGATTGAAGCACGTACATTAACTTTGAAAATATTTTTTTATTATGAAATAAAATATTAGATTATTAATTGTTAATCATAAGACACATCCTCCATTCAAATCTTTTCAAATTCTACTTAAACATCCTAAGTGTTAAATCCTTTTCTTGATTTTGTAAACATATAGAATTTTATTTTTTAATTGCTTAATCATTTTCTTGGTTAAATCCTATTTATGTATCTTTGACAAATTTTATGTTAGGTTCATTATTAAACTTTGGTTAAATTAGAAAAAATAATTTTGTTAAATTTTCTTTGTATATATACATATATCCTAAGCCACATCATGAGCATGAGCCAGTATAAAGCAATAGGCTAACCAAGGCCAAGAGGGCTTAAGAAGCATTGGGTTAGGAGACCACTGGAACTAAGTTAGGTCACCTAATATTAGTCAGGATGAACTTTTGAACTTTGTTGGGTTAAGCTAGAGGAAGGATTGAGAAAAGCATAACTCAAATTAAGCATGCAGTGGCTTAGGTCATACCCATACTAATGAATAAACTTGTAAGTATACAAGTGACCAAGTGATGAAATCCTAAATGCACAAGAGGGGAGCCAATCACATGTTTTGACTCAAACTATAAATGTTCGAAAGTTAATATAAAGAACAAGACTCTTTACAATCCTACCATGCGAGACCAAACTTTTTTTCTATGACCAATGCCCTATAAAAAAATGCATGAATTCCTATCATCTAATCGTTAATTATACGATTAATAGTTCACTTACTAATAACCATTGGTACAAAGTTGAGAACAAATGACCAAAATCTCATCTGATTTTTTTAAACAACTAGCATTCCTTCTATCTTGTCAAATAACCCATCCTTGAATCAAGTAGCCTAGAGAAATCTATTTTGAATCCTACGACTGAGGTCAACCTCTCTACCATTGATGAATCAAGCAATCCAGATCTTATCTGACGTAGTCAGATGAACTATATCTAATCTATCTTGATCCAGTCATCCATAACTCATTCGCTTTTACATTGGCTAATATAATGATCCACATTCTCTTTGATCAGATCCAATGACCCTGGTTGATCCAGCTTAATGGTTATTTTCCTAGTCGTTATTTAAGCATTGCGTAACCATTTTAGAAGAAATTTTTTAAGTTACTTATAAGTGTATTTTAAGCTGTTTGAACATAATCAAACTTTTTTTATGAAAACCTAACCATTATGAATGAAATTGCTAATGAACATGAGCAAGACTTTAAGATCTCAACAAAATACTACATGATATTTCACTAATGTAAAATCTCTCAACAGCACACCATGGCTTAATATTTCTCAGAATACTAAATTCTTCTAATTAACCCTAATACTTTTAAGTTTTTATTTTTCTACTTCTCTTCATAATTATGAGTTCATTGTTCATTGCTCTATTCATCAACAAGCATAAAAGTTGTATGATTTTATCAAAATTTTTTTCCCTTGTTGTACTTTTCTCTTTTTATTAGGTTTGACGGTCCAAAATCGATGAAAGCCAGAGTTCAATTTAATCTCACAAAAAAATCAAGTTGGGGTTGAGCTCGCAAAAAACTGCATTATAGTTGAACCTGCAAGAGCCAGTAGGTTGAGATAAATTATAAGAGAAAATCTCAAGTTGTAATTTTTTTAATAGTGGTGTTTTCGCTCGACCTCAGTTAAGGCGTAAATATAAGTTCTAGTTTGAACCAAACCACATAAAATTTTGGTGTACCTTTTTTTTATTTTATTTATTAATCATATAAATTAAAAAATAATATATAAAAATTTTTATATGAAGGTTTTTTAGAAAAGTAAAATTATTTTTATAAAAAAATTTGAAAATTAAATATGATCTAAAAATAGCAAAAATATTTATCTATAACTCACTCTCTTTGTTGCAGGATTCATACACTTATTTTACTTCATATACAATATTATATTAGCCATAGTATTATACAATATTTTGGTAGTAAAAATTTATCTTATTTGAAATTTAATTTTTCCTTCTTAAAACTCTTAAATCTCATCTAAATAGAGGAAATGAATGTTACTCTAGTTCCATTGCAACTCTAAATGAAGAATAACTAAACTAAAGATTTTTTTTCTTGAGTGAATGCTTTAGTAAGAATAAGATGCAATCTTATTATTTCATAAGAGAAGATTATAGATTAATATTATAATCATAAAAAGGAAGTAAATATTACCTATGATGTTGTCACACCACCATTAATAGAGACCTCCATAAGGTATTCTTCAAAGCTCTTAAACTTAAAGTTTGCATGGGTTTAGGAATCAAACTCAACTTCATCTTCTTAACATTTCTCTTGATCATGTCTATTCTTAAAATGTAAACTCAAAATAAATTATTAATAATAATACATGATTTTGTTATAGTTAAACTATCTCAAGATTTATGAGATTAACATGTTTATTTGCTGATATCTTTAAACTCTTTAGTATTTACATCATAAATAATGTATCTATCAGACCAAAAGATGATAATTATAATACTAGAAAGAGTGAAGTGTGGTTTAGTAAGAGAGTAGTGAATTATTGAGAATAAAATTTTAATTTTTTAAAAAATATTTTAAAAAAATATTTAAAAATAGTTTTTGATAAGCTCAAGCTAATCTCTAAAAGTGATTTTGTTAATTTTAATTTTATTTCAAAATATGTTAATTTTTTTAATATTAAATTTTTATAAAAATTATGAAATAAAAAATTAATAAATAATTACAAATCACACCAATGATTTTTAGATGGTTTAGTCTAAAATCAAACCTACGTCTATTTTTGACAAAAATTAGAAAAAAACATAATTAATATATATATATATATATATATATATATATATATATATATATATATATATATATATATATATATATATATATATATATATATATATATATATATATATATATATATATATATATATATATAAGCCTTTTGTCCAAAGATAGGTAAGATATACTCTTACAATAATGAAACAAAGAGATAAGCTACAATGATAATGAAATAAAATCGATAAAAAGAAGAAAAAAATGTGACTGCACAAATTCATACTTAATGCAAACTAATTTCTTTTGCTTTCGTGAAATACTCAATAAGGTATCATTATTTTAATTTAATTATTTAGAAAATTTAAAAATAAAACTTAAACTGATTTGAAGAAGAAAATAGAATTTGGAGCTCAATAATGAAGGATGTAGAGCACTGGCTACTAATGACTTGAATGTTTTGATTTAAAAATTTTGTTTAGATTTAATCAATATTTCATCAATCAATTATGTTAAAAAGATCTTCTAGTTATAGATATTTTCTAATACCAAAATATAGTTATCGAACATACCAAAGGAATAGTTATTATTTATTTTAATTGAAAGGAGGCCTTCATAAGTTTTTTTTTTGAAAAAATAATTATTATTTAAATAAAAATTCTAAAAGCTCGCAATTAATAGCTAAAATAGTCATTACACGAAGAGCTACACAATTAAAAGGATTCTTGGCCATTCAATCATGAAAATTGCACAATGAGATAACTAGATTTAAATTTGCACTATTTAAAAAGAAGGATTTGATTTGGATTGATATATCTCAATCATGATTAGATGGCTAGATCTTGATATTAAGTGCAAATTAAATGTGGACCATGTGATCAATAATTTAGCTATCGAACAACTAATTAAATTATCATATTTAAAAAATGAATGAGATGATGATTGTTTAATCATAGAATTGTGCAATAAAATGCACATCACTCCCTCAATTTGGAAGTTAGCTGCACAAGAATAATAATGAGATTTAGTCCCACATTTCTTGTTGGAGCTTTTAGGATATTGGCTTATAAGCATTTTCTTATGCCTAATAGTTAGCCATGACATTGCAATTGTTACCTCTTTGTTTATTTAGGATTTGATCACCCTCATTGTCACTAAATGATTAATATATTTGAGAGTGATGCTTTGGCCTAATTACTATAGCAAACTAGTTCAAGAGTATTGCCTTGGCTCGAAATTTAGGTATAGAGTAATTTAAGTTATGTAGAATTAGGATTCTTTTAATTAATTTTTAGTAATTTATTATTATTATTATTATTATACAGGTTTTTTTGCAAAAGTTATTAAAATAAATTTTTCAAAAATAAGATCAAGGATAAAATGATTCTTAAGATGATCAAGATAAGATAGATCCAGGTTTAAAAATCTAAATAATTTTGTAAGATGATTAATTTAAATAAGATTTAACTTTTATGTCTTACAAGAATTATTTCGATTAAACTTAACATTGTAACCAAAATCAAAGTGAAATACCTAGAGTTAGACTTAAAATAAATCTCTTGATAATTTACTACTCTAATCAATATGATCTTCATGATATCTCACTTTGTTCTTCTTCTTTTTTAAGATTTCTTATGAAGATGAACATCAACTATCTAAAATCTAAAAAGTTATTGAACCAAATTCATTAGAAATACTTATGACATTATCATCAAATAAAGTGTTATTGGTAAAGGTCAACACTATAATAATTTTTTCGTTTTGATGCCAATAAAACCTCTAATGAATTGATAAAAACGAAACTATTTATTAAGAAAATATGTAGAACAACTAAAAGTAAACTCTTTCTATATGTATGTCATGACAAAATTAGGACTCCTCTTTAATTTATTTTTATTTCTTTCAATATTTGTTAGATTAAAACTCTCCCTTAATTTATGCTTATTTCTTTTAATTTATATTCTCTCTCTTTTTTTTATCACTCAAAAAGATTGAACACTCATAAACCCAATTGATCATTAGTAGGTACAAATTTTAATAAAACATGATTAAGTTTAATATATTTTCTTATAAAATGGTATTTCATATCTATGTGTTTTACTCTAGAATTATTAGTTCTATTTTTATTTAAACTTGCTGTACTTAAATTATCACTATAGATGAGAATTTGTCCTAGTGTAATATCATAATCTCCTAGTTATTATTTGATTTATATGAATTGTGTTATACAATTATTTGTAGTTATATATTTTGATTATGTAATAGATAGTATAATATAATTTTATTTCTTACAACTCCATGAAATTAGTAAATTTCTTAGAAATTTGTATGTTCTACTTGTGCATTTTTTATCTATTCTACTTCCAACAAAATCTACATCTAAGAAAGTTCTTAATTAAAAATTTAGATCATATTTTGGATACCAAAGTCTTAACTTACTTGTTTTAGCTATGTATCTAAATATGTATTTTATCACTATTGAATGAGATTCTTTGGAACAATCTTGTAAGATATTAAAGTAAACTAATTAGACTTCTAGATATTTTAGTATTTATTAGTTTTTTTATCTTTATCTAAATATGTATTAATGGTCATAAGTGTTTTTATATATTTGACATTTATAAAACCAATTTTTTTTAATAATTTTAAAGTATATTTATTTTATGATATGAAAATTTCATTCATAATTTGTTTGATTTGAAGATTTAAAAAGAAAGTTAACGCAACTCGTAAAATTCATTTTAAATTCATTTTTCATTATATTTGAAACATCTTTACACATGTTTTCATTACTAGCTCCAAACTCTACATCAACTACACATATTTGATACATAAGTTGATCTTCTTTTTGTTTTTAATAAACAATATGCTATTTATTTTTTCTCTTATAAGATCATTTAAAACTAGAAAATTATATAGTTTAGTATATCATACTCTAAGTATTTGCTTAAGTCTATATAAAACTTTAATTAATTTATTATGTGATCTAATTTATTATAAACTTTAAATCCCTGGGATTGATCTGTATAATTTTTTTTATTTATATAACTATTTAAAAATATACTTTCAACATCTATTTAATATAGTTTGAATTTCTTATAGCTATGAGTGAAATGGAATTAATATTTGACCATAACTCTTTGGAATTAATATTTCTCTTTTCTTAATTATATTTTTATTTTTATCTAATTTATTCTTAAAGACTCATTTTATTCTAATTACACTTCTATAAAATAATATAAGGGTTAACTCCAAAACACAACTCTTTTCAAATTACTTTAATTCTTTGTTCATAGCTATTATCCAAAATTTATTATTTAAGGCATCTTATATTAAGGTTTGTTCAAAATTTTTTATAAAGGTAGAATGGTTATAATAAAATCTAGTTCTAACATCATCCATGATTTCACTTACTACTTGATCTTTAAAATGATTCTTATTAAATTTTAAGATTTTAGGAATTACATTTCTTCAACTATTTCTATTTTTTTATTTATTTAATTTAAATATTTTAAACTTAATTTCTCAAATCTTATTTGTTCATCATCTTGTTTACATCATTTTGTTTAGTTATAAACTTTATAAACTCTACCACTAAATGAGTACGTTAAGAAGGATTTTTCATTTGATTTTAGATCAAATTTTTTTAATTTTACTTTCTATTATTTAAAATATAACATCTATAACCAAATAAATGTAAATGAGTATTATTTGGTTTCTTATCATCTATTAGTTCATAGAATTATTTGTTTCATTTGGGCCTAAAAAGTATTTTGTTTAAAACATAACAAGCTGTAAGTATAGCTTCTATTTAAAATAATTTAGGCATATCATACTCATTCAACATATTTCTAGATAAATATAATAAGGTTTTATTTTTTTCTCTTTATTATGTTATTTTGTTGTAGTGTTATAAGTGTCAAAAACTTATGAAAATTTTCATTATTATTATAATCTTAAAAAATTTTCTCATTTTTAAATTCTCTTTTATTATCACTTTTAATAGTAACGAAGGTGTGAATTAACTTATTTTATAATTTAGTTAAATTATTTAAATTTGTTTACATGATTTACTTTTTTTTCTTAAGAATGTGACATGTACCTAGAATAATCAGTTATTATAACTAATTTATTTTTTTATCTCCTAATCTCATGGGATGTATAAGTACAAATTAATATATGTGTAAGAGTTCCAAAATTCTTTTAAAAGTAACATCATTCTTAGTTTTAACATCTTACCTTGTTACTTTTCCTAAATTACATAATCCATAAACAAAATAATCTACAAAGGTTAATTCGAAAAAGCCTCTTACTAAGTTATATTTAATCATTTTTTTAATATATGCATATTAACATAACAAAATCTCTTATGCTATCAGTTTGAGTCACTAATATGTGATGTGAAATTTTTTATTTAATAATTATTTATGATTTTCAAATCAAGTAAATAGATATTAGTTTTCTTAGGTGAATTAATTACTACATCTTTATTTTTCCTAATTTTAAATACAATAGTATTAAATGAAATACTAAAACTATTATCACAAAGTTGACTTAAGTAATAAAAATATAAAATGAAATTCATAAGGGAAAGGCATGCTTCCTTGACTATTTCTTCTTAAATCCTTTGCTAAAATCCTCTCTCATTGCTTTCACAAGATTCACACTTTTAAATTGCTCCATAATTATGGAGCTTTTGTGCTTGTAAACCTTTTGTTACCAACATGATTTTTTTTTTGAAGTTGTAAGTGCAATTTGGGATTTTAGGAAAATTAATTTAAAGAATTTGATTAATTAAGGAATGAATTTTACTTTGATTAAAACTTTATAGAAAATTATATTTTTCTCATTTGTCATTTTGATTGGCTCTTAAATTTTGTCAAAAAAAAACTTAAAATTAGTCATTTCCTATATTCTTTGATTTTATATAAGTTCCATATTTTTTAAATCTTATTTGATATTTTAAATATATTTTTTTTATGTTTGTCTTTCTCTTTTTGGGATTTGTCTCCACTCTATGTTCACTATGACCTTTGTGATTATGTGTCAAATAAATAAATTTTCTAAAATAAATATTAAATTATAATTTAAATTCATTCACATAGTTTTAAGATATTGTAATAAACCTAAATGATATAATAGGTTGAACATCTAAATATTATGTGCTTGTGTTGCTATTACTATATCACACACAAGCTTTCAATTTTTCACAAGATTTCTATACCCATAATTCACCCCTACTTGTGGGTTCTTATATCTTGTTAGGGATTCAAGTTAATTTGAAATTAGTTTTCTTGATTTTCTAACATAGCTAAATACTTGAGTCCGTCAGTTTCTTTATGGCTTGATCTCAAGCTTGTATTTCATGATACATATTTGTCCAACTATGCATAAGCTGGACATCTACTTAATAGACTTTTTTATCTCCTAGGTTGAATTTTGCTAGCTTTCACACCTCTTTTGATATGACTCTGACTTCTAAATTGGTAGTATTTCTACTCTTTGCTAGATTGTCTATTTAGATGTTGTCATTCTAGTTACTTCACATTGAATGACTTTTACATAACAAGGATTAATAGCATTTTTTAATAAGAGATCTCCAAATTGTTTGTCTTTCTTTTTGATGATTTGGTCTCATCAAATCTCTAGAAACTATTATATTATTCTTTCATGTATGCTAAAAAAATATAACTCGAATTCTAATTCATAGGTAGGAGTCTAACTCTAATACAAGATGATGAACTTCACAAGATTGGACAATTAAGTATTCCTATATTGATAAGCCTTATGGAGACTAGTTTCTAGATCTGCATAGTAGAAATGAGTTCTCATGTCTTCATGAATTTGGATATAGATGAGATGGGTTCATTAAGGCAATTCTTGGCAAGGTGCAAACTTGTGCTAGTTTTTCCATAAAGGCATTAGTTGGTAGTTATCAAACTTTTATAACAAAACTAAGAATATGAGTAATATCCTAACTAGTCCGATCATGCCAATTTTTAGAGTAAGTGGTAGAGATTAATTGCTCATCTTTCTTTATATACATTGAGTTGGAATCCAACTATACCTTAAATAGAACAAAGAGGAAGTATTAAGGTGGAGAAGAGAACACAACCACAAGGCCAACTAGCCCATTTTAGAATCACTTTTTCTCCTATTAGTAGACAAATATGGCAAGAGTGATAGATTTTAAAATCAAAATTATAAAAATAATTTTTGACAGGTTCTTCTTTTATGAAAGATTAAAATATTCTTCTTATGATTTCCTTTTAAGAGTCTTTTTTATTGACCAAGGGTCTTAACCAAGTAGGTGATAAGGGATGTGCAACATCAATTAGCAAACTTAGACATTAATAAATCCCAAATTTATGTCATTTGATTTTAAATTAATATTAAATCTTTGGCTTACTACTTCAAAATCTAGATTCACACTTATTCATAATACGCTAGCATAGTTATGGTATTTTATTGATAGCTTTCTCCAAAAATACCAAGATTTAATGGCTAGAACTTTTTTAGAGATCTATTTAATGGAAGTCATAATTTGCATATTATATGCAATATGATATGGCCTTGGACTTCTTTTGTTCTTTTGTTAGCATCTAATTAGGCATTTGTCTTTGCTCTTAAAACTTACTATGTCTTTCATTAGTGTTTGATTCTATTAATAATTCTTAATGCCTCTTAAATCCTTAGGGTCAAATTAAGCTGAAAGCTACATAAGGTTGTCTTCTTAAGATATTTCCTCCTCGAGAGTTAAATTTCACTTATTGTGAGTTTATCAAGGCTGTCTTATCGATAATTTTTGTTGTATTATAGGGTTAAACTTCCTTGAGTGGGAGTTTTGTCAGGTTATCTTCTTAAGATCTTTCCTCCTTTTAGAGAAACTTTTATAAATTAAGCTTCTACATCTACATTATGTTATTCAAGATTTCTCCAATTCTCATTCCCTAGGCTTAAGGAGACATCCTTAAATATTAGAAGGGGTTGTTGATTTAATCTCATAAATCCTATATGGGTTATTTCATGGAAACAAAACCATATGTCATGTTTCGCTAGTGCCCTTCTTTAGCGTATCCTTTGGCTCCACAAGTTGTAATAGAACAAGGTTCAAAAATGATGTTTTGGCTGGTCAAACAATTGTTACAACTTTTTTGGCTCAGAACTTACTAGAAAGATACTCTATAACAACACATCAACTCAACATAACATCTTTTGAGCTTATCATTTCTGTGATAAAAATGGGAAAAACTATAGTTTAAACCTTGATACACTGAGACCTTCTATTGATGTGATTTGAGTGCCATCATTTAAACTTTCATTAAACAACCTCATCCTTTTATAAATCTCAATGCTAAACATTCAAAATAATTAGAAAATTTGATGAACTTTTTAGATCTTCCGTTAAAAAACTTCTTTTTGAACAAGATTTTTGAAGTTTGTGTCAAAATATTCATTGATTTTGTTGACACATCATTTGACATGTGTACCACAAACTATCAAGTTTTGTCAAATAATGATTGAACCATCCAATACATTATCTAATATGACAAAACTTGTAAACAATTTTTAGAATGGTTGATGGATAGCAGTTGAATTGTTTGATAAATATTGAGATGGTTAGATCCATTAAAACAGACTTCAAAAAGGATCTATGTCAAATAGGTATTAGACCATCCGATGTTTCGTCCAATGGTTATCGGACCATTGGATAGAGGATCAAATATAACCTTGTGACGAGAAGCAAAATCAAAGTCTTTGTTGGAAGGACATCAAGCCATTTGATGCTAGGTCTAATAACTGATCAAACCATCCTTTACACAGTCCACTACTCATTGCTTGGAGGTTGCCTAAATCATTTTTTTGTTGGACAGCTATAATACCATCCAAAAGATAGTTTAATAACCATCTAACTTGTCAATAGATGATAAAGCTATTAGACCATCTAATAATGCAATAAGAACATTCAATACTTTTCCAAAAAAAAAATGCAATGGTCACATAGTTTCTTGAAATTTCAAATTCATACAATTTCTAATTATTTAAACGAACTAATAGCTAATGTTAGAACATTCTACCTCTCATGGCTATAAATAGGCTCTAATGATAAACTTAAAACAATTATTTGATTATAAAACTTTCAAATATTCAAGCAAAACAAAATAAACCAAGTATTGTGGAGTTCGAACATTTGTTATCATCTTTCTTCATCTCAAGCTCCAACTTCCTACATAATTGCTAACTATATTGTATCCTTAATTGCATTATATTGCGTTGCCTTAGAGTGAATGAAATGTGATACATTATTGTGTACAAGTTTTTGTTATTCTTTATTTTGATTTCACTATTTTTACTCTTGTTAGTTACTAGCTTTTCTCTTTTGGGTTAGATTTGCTTTAGCTCTTTAAGAGTTTTTATGACCCCATTGGATCTTTTTAGTGAAGGTTTTTGTCTACCATTTTTTTTTGTGAAAGGAGTCTTATTTATTAAGCTTGGTCTTTTGTGAGTAAACATAGACATAAGCTCATTGTTTAGAGATAAACATCATAAATATCTTGCATGTCTTACTATTATTGTATTTCATAAGAAGGAATTTTAAAATTTATATCAAAATTTTCTAATGCCTTTCTCGAGAGTCTATACCTGTTGAGGGCTATTCGATGTTGAAAAAAGGCACATCTATTCGTGAACTCATGTAAATTTTTATTACTCAAAATCTAATTCCTCTCATATTAACTCTTTTTCTTGAGACCACCATAACATGTATCATGATTGGCTATAACAAATCTAACATTCTTTCACCATAACATGTTAATTCTTGATCATGTGCCCTTTATTTCTCATATTTAAGTTTTATTAAATATCTTCTAAAACAAATGAAGGTATTTGAGATTTTTACAATATCATAAAAGTTATTCTGTCAAGACTTTATTATTTCTCATTAAGTATAGCATTATATGACCATTTATTTATACTAAATATACAAATTATTATTTTATATATTTTATTTTTCTAAAATTATTGATAATTTCATAATTTAAATTTGTTTGAACAATTTTCTCTATTTGCTTCTTTGAACATAACATTACATTTTTCCACCATTGCCAATACCAATTTAGCTAAAATCAAGCACATGTCAAGCACTTCATACAATAAACAAATCTTTGCATCACACCACTATAGAACATTCCTACTACTTCGTTGTCAAAAGCACCCACAAATCAAGTCTTCAAACGGGGGAACAATCAAGAGCATCTCTTCATGATTTTTGCTAGTAACCCCTTTCCACAATACCACATCCAAAAGAAACAAAACATTTCAAAAATAAAGAGTTGAATGGAAGTACAAAACATCACTTAAATCCAACTTAAATCCAAATGGTTTGTTTAAACCAATAAAAGAGAAACATGCAAAATTACATAACATGTAAATTTATGACTTGCAACATAGATAATTATTAAAGATAGTATTGAAAATAATCAAGAGAGAGAAATGTCAAGGATAGGTCATATCCATAGTAACCTTCGTTTATAAATTTGAATAACTACATTGATTTCTTTGAGTTCATATTAGAAAAAAAAATCGGTTTTTCTATATCAAATTTTGATGTAATTTATATTTAATAAAAATTCCACATATTTTTTAAAAACATAAAGGAACCCACCAATGTCATTTATAATCCACTTTCTCTACCTGAAACATACCATGACCCATCAAAAGTTTTAACTAAGTTTCAGATCAAACCCAAGAAAAAGATAACAATGAATCTTAACCCACTTAACTGACATTAGAACAAACGAGCATTTAAAGGTGAGTTTTGGATTTAAGTTGTGAGAGATTCTTGGTTAGCTAACTACTAAATACAATCATAAAGAAACTCCCAGGAATTCTAACATGCCGCAGTGATGAAGAATCAAACATGTAACACTTACTACTCTATAACTGCAGTTGTATTCCAAAAATGTCAAACCAAAGGTATCTAAGACCAGGATGATACGGCTGCCTTTGAAACAAGGAATCTGAACATAAAATTGATCCAATTTGCAGTTAGCAACGGTGGAGCTCGAACCCAAACTTCAACCTTAAGATACAGCTTTTAAATGATTACAAACCTGAAATTTAAACACTTGTAATTCAGAGCAGGCCAGTAGTATCAACAACACAACAAAAGATGAGGCCAAAGAGTTAACCTTACAAACTTCAGTTCTCCTTGGTAATCTTGGGTAGTTGAAAAGCTGGAAATAAAGCAGCTTACCAACATAAATTGCACAAGTAATCGGCAAGAATCTTCCATCGTCGTCTTCACATTTAAGAAACTTATTCTATGGGTTAATTTGCCCCATCATTGTACAAGGACTACTTTCTTGGCTATATATAATGATGGCAGAAAGAGCTCTTGATAGTGATTGTGATGAAGAACAGAGCATTTGATATCAGACACCACGTATCCTTCCCCGATTGGGGAAACGAGGATTATGGTTTAGGGAGGGTCTTAATTTAACATGGTCCCTTAGAATGTGATGAGACATGTGGTTTCCAAATTGAAGCCCAAGTTTATCAGGTTCAGGAGTCGCCCTTTCCTGTAATGAGGGTAAGCTTTGGAAGACTCGTTGAAATCGGTCGCATTTGGCTGCATGAAAAGCAGGGCCACAACAAGCGAAGGGATCGTTTGTTGTTCTTAACATCGGCAAACCGTCGTGCGGGTAAGATGATTGCTTCGATTGGTTGAAAGGGAGGGCACCGCTACCTCCTGTTAGGGGAGTAGAAGCGCCAGATAAAGTTTGTGGGCTTGAGATATGGGAGGGAGACATCCTTCCATTTATATGGCGAGAGGACCTTGAGTTCTGTAAAGGGCTTCCTATGGGAGAGACTGGACAAGAAATGTTCCTCATATGTATGTCACTGCAAATCATTAATTAGATGGGGGCAACTCAGTTAGTCTCCAAGTTGATAACATTTGTTTTGGAGAAATGAATTCTGTCAAACAATGGAAGATATGATGAGCAATTCAACAGAACACCCTTTAAATTTTCCATACAAACAATTAATATGTAGGAATATTTCAGTGAAGTTTCATGTAGTTTCATTCTTACTAAGCAGTAAAAAACACCCACAAGATAAAAAATATTAAATTGTGATTGGAACATTGGAATCGGGCTGTAGGAATTTAGTCCTTTAAATTCCACCCACCTAATGAAAAAGTAAGTTCACAAAGGTTGTACAAATCTATAATAATTACAAGACCAAGTGTCAGAACTAACATTTGTTTCTAAGGCTGAAAGAATTTAAACTATTGCATGTATTGTCAATACCTTTTCTTGAAGATCTATAATCTAACCTTGTTATGTGCATCGATATTTCTCTTTTACCAGCTTAAATTGAGTAGATAACATCCAAATTCTTGGGGTTAGCTAAGTATCATTTTAAGGAACAATTTATTATAAAACTTGCACGTGTGAGTCCTTGATATTTACAAGCTTGCACTTGTTTTCTTTCCTTCAGTTCGAAATTATAATAACAGAGAATAAATGCAACTGAACTACATTTTTTGGAGACTTGACAAAAAATAAATCCCACAACAACGAGCAAGAAGAATAATAATAGACAGATGAAGTCAAAAAGTCCTTCACAAGTATCATCACGAGAAATATCACCAAATAGGGATGCTTGATCACACATCTAAATCTAACCCAAATTATAAAGCAACAACACTCATCTTACTCTTCTATCCATCAAGAACTCTAATTAGGAAGCCAGGAAAAAGAGACCAAAAGCATCCACAAAAGGATGTCATGTTGTGTATTGCCCATTCTTCAGGTTTTGCTCTTTATAAAGAAAGAGCTGATTTTTTTCTTTACCCATGGGGTGTTCGTTTGAATGAATAACATCTCCAATGAAGAAAGTATCCTTAACATTTCTAAGTAGTATTCACCCTTTAACTTAAAAACTCATCATAAATAATCCTATTTTTCAAATTAAAAAAAATAACTTACTCTATCATCTCCTCTTCTCTCTACCTTCAACATCTACCCATGCTACAGAGCAAATCTACATCCCAAAATAGAGGAAAGACAAAGAACAAAAATGCAGAGATGGGGAGATGAGAGAAGAGGATAAGAGAGGAAGAAAAGGACCATGGAGGGTATTTTTGATCATTTGAAAATTAGGGGAAAAAGACATGCAAAGTTTTGTGAACCTCGAGCAAATGCAAGCTCTTTTAAAATCAAAGAGCAGTCTACCTTAGGGATTCCGTGCAATTTACTCATTTAACGAGCATAACAACACCGACAGTAGTCAGTAAGGTATTTCTTTCCAGAAATGCAATACAAGATACTTGATTAAATCAGATTATTATACCATTCTAAACTCTTTTTAGGTGACAATGAAACAAAGTTCAACGGGACAAAGGAGAGTAGTTTACCTGGCAACTGCAGATATTTTTGAACTTCTTGACTGATGAATTGCTCGACCATCCATGTCCAAGGAGGAAACGTTTCTTACATGGACACCACACTGAAATTTTTTCATAGTAAGAGTAGAATTAGAAAGCAGCAAATTAACCAAAACTAGTCAGAATACCACCTTCTTTCGATGGGACACTTACATATTATCCTTAATCCTGCTAAACTCCATAGTTCGTGCCTAAGTCTACCAATTTAACTCTAAACATCTAGACTCACGTTTTGCATTGGCAATTTAACCGTAAAACACAAACATCCAAACAAAGTTCTTACATTACCAAAACAAATAATACAAAGTGTCAACCTCCATGAAAGACTCCCCGTGATCAGAAAAGCCCTCAATCTTTAGGCAAAACTCATCCAACTTACAACAGTGCCCCTCAGTATGCCCTAGCTAGTTGTTGAACTTTCACATAGCACTAACGAACTTTTGGTGAATGGTTGATACAATTGAACAGTTTGATGGTGAAATCCAACTAAAAAAGGAGCTAATAAGGATCATTGAATATAATAGATGTGACACTTAATCAAGACGAAACCTTAAAAGCTTTAAAGATTTAACTTGTATTCAAGTAAACATGAAGAACTAAATGTTTTGAAATTTGTAAAGCAGAGCTTGAGTGCACTATATGTGGAATAAAAAAGCAATAACTGCTGAATTAGAAAACTTGAGTACATCAATATCTCATTCAACGTGAAGCATTATGCAAAAGTAAATATGCAACCCATGCAAAACAAAGAAAACTGGAATAAGAAAACTATTTCTGGCCGTAATTTACAATCGAATGGGAAATTAAGCTGGATAAACATAAAACATCTTGCATATGCAAATCTAGTGCCTATAGCTTAAACCATAAAAACGGCCAAAGGATGTTTGTTTATATGCTTTTGAAAAAGCTAGCACAATCATTCTATAGCAGCTCAGGGTTTCCAGGCAGTAATATTTCCATAGCCTTCCGAGAGTTAAATTTGCTTGGGTTACTATAATTTCATTAGTCCTCTAAAAAAATGGAAAAATATATAGCAAAATTCATTAATATTCATTTGACCACAGACGGTAGATTGTCCAAAATGATTGAACACAAGAAAGGTTAATTTTAGCATTCAGAAAATGAAGTAACAAAATGAACAGTGAACAAGTGGCAAGTTACCACACGAAAAAAAAAATGGACTGCAAACACTTTTGGAAAAGAAATCAGGACTCTAGTAGTTGCATAGGCACACTAACATGGGAGTATGATATGGCAAACTTCTAGTCAACTTATATATGCTATATAGCCATGGTGAGGAATTTATAAGAGGTATATAAATGTGATCAAGAAGATAATACTTCAAACGAAGCTCCCATATCCTCATGCCCTTACTACAAAAAAAACTACCATGCTTAAATTAAAAACTCCAGTGATTTCGAATGCATGAAATTCAAATTGTAATCTTCATGTTCATCTATCAAATATGGCTCACAAATGATAATCTTACAAGATGAGACAGAAAGCAGGAATGACTGTTTTTATGTTGAATAGTAAAACCTGTGAATAAGGGACCCTAAGCTTCAGGCTTCCATAGAGTTATCAAGAAACAATTACAGTTCTAGGATTCATAGATAGAGAAATACCAATATTAAAGCCCTCTATTTGAAAGCCTCGGTACTATACGGAAGACAAACAAAGTTTACAAGCATGCAAAAGTTTGTCAATTAGATATAACAGAATCCAAACCTACTAGGATCATGAATGCTTAAAACACTACCTTCGCATTTGGATCATCAGAACTGCCCAGAGGCTGTTCCATTGGATCAGAGACTAAAACTGATTTTTCAAGTGGAGTTGCATTTCTGATGAATGGATGCTGCAAAAGCTCAGTAGCTGTAGGGCGTTTAGATGGTTCCCGTTGTAAGCATTGCCTTACAAAATCTTTTCCTTCATCTGAGAGATGATCAGGGATTGTTGGAAGCTCCTTGCTATTACCAATTTTGAACATAGCTGCAATCTTCAGACCACCAGTATGAAAAAGTATTAACAAGCAGCTAACAGGAGCCCAAAAAAAGTGCAAAAAAGCCTCTTAACTGAATTTGGAGCACATGCTTTCAGCTGGTAATGACCACCCAGGTGGAATCATAACAATTTAGAAATAAGTTCCAGTACAAAAATGGAGTCTTCTGATAAAGTTTCATCAACCATGTTATTCTAAGTCATGGAAAAGAAAATAAATGATCTGTAAAGCCTTCCCAAATTACCAAATTATCTAGAAGTCATTTCAACGTAATTCAATAGTTTATTGCAGTATTTTATATTTTCTGAAGACAATATTGAATAGTGGTGAAATATGAGTATAACAAAAAGATACTATTTCTTTCTCACTATAAGCAATATTAAATTTACAAGAGCTATATAAGAAAAGTGATAAACCTAATTACAACTATTTTGTTATACATAAAAACTAAATTTTCTTAGACAAATAAATATAAGAGATTTATTTACTTCTTATTCAAGTTATCCTATTTAATAATTCTATAATTTCTGACATAATTTTGAAATTTGAGAATTATTGCTAACAAGTATTAATGATGTCTCAATGATCATTAAGAGTTATTAGTTGAGATATTACTATTATTTGTTAGCCTATAAGGTAGATAGCTTTGCTAATTTATCAACTAACTGTTATTTTTTTCTTATGAAAAAGGAGAAACTAGAATTTAAAGAGAATGAAATTCTGAGATGATGAATTAAAATTCAAGTTGTTTTCCTTGTGGATAAATTCAAAAAGTGTTTGATGCTACAGTGATTTTGTTTGATTGCAATTCAAGATTCCTAATTAGCTACCCGCCCTTTCGTTGCCCCATTCTTACTGACTCCTGTGCAGCAATGAATTATTTTTATACACGAGATAATCAAGCTTTTAATGGAAAGATGCAGAAAAACACTTTGAAAATGTAAAAAGAAAAAAGAATAACATCTTGCCGTGCAAATTTTTCTGTAATGAAGTACCTTGTTCCATACAGGGTTCATCCCATTGTTATAATCAACAATAGCAACCTTGAGCCTACTTCACGAACTTATGTATCACTTCCACAAAAATTTCTTCAGGTTAGTAATTTTACTCTACAATGTATCTATCTCAAAACCACATGCACTGTTCCTCGTTGCAGACACTAAGACTGTCACCTATTCCAGAAGTTTTCAACAAATTCCTCTTAATAATGTAAAGATCCCAATTATATTGGACTTGCATCCATACACATTCAATGGAGGTCACTCAGCTTTATTACCCTATGGAAATGCTAACACCATTATTGGAGAATTGCTTTAGTTAAATGTATAACAAAGTTTCAATGGATTGTATCACAAAATTTGCTAGTAATCTCAGATTTTGCATACAAAAAGGTTTCTGTTTGATGAACTATTTTAATTAAATGACTATTGGGCTAAATATGTACATTTAAAAATTTTATATACATACATACATATCTATGCGTGTGTGTGGTGTGTGTGTATGAGTATGTATTATGCCTATATGACATCTCTAAGTATGAGATCTCTTAAGAAAAGGTTATATGTGGATTCGAATAGAGGCTTATTTGGGATAACTAATGTGTCGGGTGTAATCTCAAACTCACAAACAAAGGACACAATGACATAATATTATGGATTTCACTAATATGAATGCAATGCACTACTACATAAACGACAAGCATGCACAAATGGGCGTATCATCATGGGTAGTTCTCAAGGGCATAAGAAATACACTTACAAGGTATTCTTTATGAAAGCAAAATGTGACAAATCAGGGATAGTTTCTATAGAAGTGGCATGATAAAGAGGTACGGAATAGAATTTATAGCATTTGCAACAGAGGTGGTTGCAGTTCATCAGTAAATTGTGTTATAATAAGGACATTTGGCAACAACTCCGAAAAATATATAAGAACAAGACTGCCAATGAAGAGCATTGAAGTAAAGATGTGTACTTCAGGCAAAAGCTAGTCTCCTTGCTTCCCCCCTATACTAATACGCATGTGTGCCACAATCTAGAAGAGTAGCATTATAATCTCTTCAAATTTTAGTAAACATCTTTCTGAGTATAATCATAGTTTTTCATCAGTTTAGGTTCTTCATGCAAATTTTTTTATTGTTCTCTAGTGCTCAATTTCTTCTTTTTTCTTGGTTTTTTCTATGATTGGAAGAGTTATGAAATTATTGCATTATCTTTCATCACCATTGGAGTGATAAATAATGCAATTATGAGCTCTTTATGTGAATTTATCTTTGTGATCATTTCAAAAAGTTTATCTGCAACTCATTGGATGCATCTCAAGTCAATGGGAACATGTCACTCCAACAACTACAATTAATGTGTCATAAAGTAGAGTGTTTGTTGTTGATGTAGTTAGAATAGAAGATAGAACTTTAGATGAAAACTCATTTTTACAAATTGTTATTAATGTTACATTACAAAAAAAAAAAAAAAAAAACAAATGAAGAACAAAAAACTAAGTTTGACAAGTTCAAGGGCAAAGGTTTCAGCTCTTACAAAATACATACAAAATATCTATTATATCCCAACAAAGTGCACCATCACTAGTTTAAGATTAAGCCTAAGTCAATGAAGATTAATAGGACATGTCAAATAGGAAAGCACGAACAGCAGTGAGGTTTCCAATTCTATAAAATGTAGCATTCATCAATGCCAAGGAGACAACATCCAAGGGTCACATGAAAGCATCTTGTGATATGTATGAGAAGCAGTCAATATCAAATAAAATCTAGTTGATCTGAAGGTTCTAGATCACATTAATGAGTTTAGTGCAATAGCTATGCATCTCAACTTGGTGGAAATTGACTTTGAGGACAATGTAAAATCCTTGACTCCACCATGGTCCCTACCCAAAAGTTGTAACACAAAAAGTTCTACTAATAGCCAATAACTAAAATTATTGGAGGGTTCAACAATTGATTTTAACTAAGAATATTAAGCAGAAAAACAAGAGAAAATTTCAAGTCTATCTTGAGCATTGAAGGTCAACTGCATGGTTAATAGCACAAGCATATTGTTATAGTGCGCCTCATGAACCAAGAAGCTGTGCCCTCTGACCCAAGAAAGAGTTTGATTGTTGTAACTGTAACAATAAGTTTATGAATCATTACTATGCGAATCCAAGGAATATGATGGTCAAAACAATAGAGAAACATCCGTAAACATAAAATAGCAAAGAACATAGAAGATGCTCAAGCGCTCAATTACGATAGTTTGATTAAGCCATGGATCCTTGATTCAGTAGCACCATTTCATTCTATATCATATTGAGAGTTGGTACAGAACTTTGTGATAGGTAATCATCAGAAGGTATATTTGGCTAAAGATGAGTCTCTGTATATCATGGGAAAGGGAGAAGTATGCCAATTCAGGTATCAAATGCACAAAATTTATGCTATACAACATACAGTAAGTCCCAAGTTTAAGTAATTATTTTGATCAACAAGGTGGATAGTGTTTGTCATACTATTTTTGGAGATGACATTTAAAAGATAGCCAATGGTGCATTGTTAGTTACATACGAAACAAAGAACAAAACTTTATACATAGATGGCTTATTGAGAATCAAAAGTCACAACCTCATCAAGTGCTGTTGAAAATCCTTTTTTGTGGTGCAAACATCTAGAAAATGAGTAAAAAAACATTACGATTTTATTACAGAAAGGCTAAACACCAAATTAAAAGTGATACTAGAAACATTGCCTGTTATAATAAGTTGGTGTGGGTGTACAAATTAAAAGAAGAGGATAATGAAAGCAAACATTACAAGGCATGATTGGTTGTCAAAACCTTTTAGGAGTTGGCTAGATAAGATTTTGTCACTCATTATAAAGGTTATAATCATATGCTTATTGGTGCATATAATTATAGATGATAATTCACATCTAGAACAATTATACAGCAATACTGTTCTTCTCCATTACAACTTGGATGAAACAATTATCAACATGAAAGATTTCAACTTACATGTAAGGAGAAATTGGCATGCAAACAATGGAAGAGTTTGTACGGATTGAAGCGAAGTTCAATCAAGTGGTGCATCTGATTTTATACATTCATATGGAAGCTTAATTAAGTATAAAAAGAAAGGAACCACTAGTGTTACTTCTAGAGATTTGATGACAAAAATGTCATTCAATTGTTAAAGACTAATGATATACTGGTTGCCAATTCAAGTATGAACAAGATCCATAAACTAAAAATGCACTTGTCATCATAATTTGAAATGAAGAATAGAGGGGCCTCAAATCAAAATCCTAGAAAATGTACTTTAAGGAATAGATTATGTACTTTAAACAACAGATTTGAGAAAACTTGAAATAATCAATGTAAAGGTATATAAAGAAAGTAATGGATAGAATCAAAGTTTTGAATTATATATCTATGGATGCCTCACTTGGAAACCAATTCAAATTGAGATGGTAATGGTCATTGAGTACATCTAAAGAGTAGGAGTTAATCACAAAAGTGTCATTCGCTTTAGCAAATGATAGTCTTATGTAACCATGGCCTATAAATGACCAAATATTACATACAGAGTTGAAGTTGTTACTTGCTTAATGACTATTCTAGATAGGAAGAATAAGGAAGCAATCAAATGAAAACTCTCTTATCTTAGAGGGGTAATTGACATAAACCTACACTTCAAAAGGAACAATATTATCTTGGGACTATGTCCAGACTGATCTTGAAGTATACAATCAAAAAAGCACCTTTGGGCATCATTACACATTTGGTGATATAACAAGTTAGCATGAATTCATAAGTATGTGAGTATGGTGCCGCTTCTAATGCTAATAAAGAAATGATATGGCTCAAACATTTTCTTAAAAAAGTTGGGAAGAAACAACAAGATTGCATCACAATTGTAATTAAAATTTATCTATTAAAGAACCATATTTCATTGCAGAACAAAGCACAATTAATTTCAATATCATCACATCAAGAACTACAATGATGAAGTCTTTTTATTAAAGATGATCATAGGTAAAGATAAACCAATGGAAATGCTAACCCACCCGTGACCATCAATAAACTAAGAATTTATTCTATATAAATTAATCTCTGCATGAAATAAACATATTCATGCTATATTGAAAATAAAGATCTAAAAAAGATATTGACTAAAAGGACAAAACTTTTCTCAAAAACAATCCTTCTCCAAGGAGATTGTTAAAATATAAAGCTTGACAAAGAAATAGCTATGTAAGCTCATACAGATATGGACACAACCTAGTTTAATAAGGTTGATATGTCAAGCATAATCTCATGAATGAAATACAAACAACAAGGCATTATGGATATAACTAATATGAACACATTGCACATATGAAGAAAGCAATTACTGGAATGATAAATAGACATATTGTTACAAGTGTTTCCAAGGACATAAAAAGTATGATTGAAATCTATTTCTTTATTGAGGCATAGGAAAAAATCAGGCATAGCTTCTATAAAAAAGGCCTGACAAGCATTAGCACCATGGTCTTTCGGCATGTGCAACAAGGACGGTTGTGATTTGTCAATGAATCATGCTCTAACGTGGACAAATGACAAAGCTTTTGAAAGATATGTAAGTAAAAGACTAACACTAAAAGAAATCTGAGTGAAGAAATGATGTATTCTTGGTGGAACCCTAATTTCTATCGTTCCTTATCTTGAAGAACTATGTGTAATACCACAAACATTGTAAGAGTGAAAGCTAGAAGAATAGTTATGTAATCTCTTTTAAGTTATATTGAAGCTTTTCATAAATGTGGTATTAGTTTTCTCAAGTTAGAATTTTCCAAGCAAATGTTTACACTTAATATTCTCTTAAGCTCCATTTCACTCTTTTTATTTAGTTTCTATGTTTGGAAGTGTTCTATAGATATTGAATCATCTTTAATTATTATTTCAGCGACAAATTGTTGTTGTCATGCATAACTAAGTACGAGAAATTTATCATTATATAGGAATTACAAAGAAATCATTCTCAAGTGATTTGAAGTGTATCTAAAATAGTTGAGAGCACAAACATAACTTCATCTGTAAATTTTCTAAATTAGACTCCCACAAAAAATTATTCAGCACATAGACCTGCACCCAAAATTTTAATGAATACCAAGACCAAGGTTCACAGAATTCTACTACTAGCCCAAGGTGTATGAAAATTAAGATAGCACGCATCAACACTGAAAAAGGAGACTAGAACAAGGGCTTCTATCACCAAGAAATATTTGATTGAAGATTATAATTGATGAAAAATTGTTGAATATTAAAAGCTGGGAGAAGAATCCAAATACTGAAGTACCAACCCCTTCATATTGGCTCCAGGGAGGCTTGGAAGTAGCCATCTCTAGTACTGTGCAACCAAGACTCCATATATCCACAGCAAGATTACAGCCACTCACGTTTTTAATAACCTGATAAAACAATGGTTAAATAGACTTGGAATGGAGCTTAAAGGAAAGGAAATTCTTTGATCAACAATGAAATGTTAACAAAGAATTTATTGTGAAATTGATAACAAATTGGTATAGAAATTACCTCAGGTGCCATCCAATAAGGACTTCCCCTGAATGATAAGGGGCATGATTGTCCAGTTATCTGTATAGAAAAAGAGAATCCAGTAATAAAGGCCACTAGTGAATCGCAACTGAAACTGGAACAAATGTTAAATAAAATATGCATTAATTTTTTAAAAAAAAAATAAAACAGGATTACTTAATATTTACCAAGCTAAATTTTAGTTTCTAAGCTCTTAGATTTATTTTTGACACTAGCTGTAAATGTTTATTACCATTGATTACGACACTCACAAGCAACAATCGTTGGATGCATCTAAAGCACTTTAACAGACATGAATGCTTCAAAGATGAAATATATATCTATATTTATACAAATATGACATTGTTCCCTTTTGCTCACCACTAAAGACAGAAGATTCTTTCAGACGAAATCAAATAAAATAGCTAACTGATGGACCAAACATTCAAGTGATCATCAAACAAATATTTTGAGGCATAGAAAAAGAAACAGCAATTGGTAGCATAATAAGGGTTCCACCTAGACTTCTATTCAGTACAGCAAATTGAAATAGACACAGATTGTGCTAGCTAATCATCAATAACACACAAAACAGAACCACAAACCCTATTGACAAAAGTGAGTTTGGTACATGGACCCAAAGCACGTGGCAAAGGAGAATTACATTAATCATGCCATCTGGCCATGTGTTGTTTTGGGTACTTCCATCAAAATGTGCTTCTCGTGTACAGTAAATCAGCTGTGCAGCGAAGATTTTGGGTGCTGCCATCAATAAGTGCTTCTTGTGCCCAGTAATTCTACTAGTAGCAATGGAACCATACCTTTTCTCATGCCATGATGACATGTGGGCGAGGTCCATAAATTTCTGATATTGGTCAACATTTTTTTACTAGCAATGTTTTGGCACTAATAGTGTCAATCCTCCTTTGGGACTATCTCAATATTGTTTTCTTTTATTGTGACAGAAGAAATAAATTAAATGGTTGCAAATGACTATATTAAGAAAGATAACAAAAGAACCACATAGCAATTAAGTACAAAGATGTGAACGTATTATGTACAACTTGCTTTGGCAAATTATTTTTGCTCAGTTCAACTATGAAAAAACTAAAACAAATTCTAAAGATAAGGTTCATTAGAAGTAAAGAAGATGGTAGTAAAACCATATTATTACATGCTTTGCCATCCCAAAGTCCGCCAGCTTTACTTGCCCATTTGGGTCCACAAGTATATTTGCACCCTTGATATCCCTGAGTTGCCCATATGAAACAGGCAAATAAGAATAAAAGACAACTGGAATTTAAAAGAATCAACTTATTTACAGTCCAGGAAAAAAATAAGAGTTAGCTTGGGAGTTTATCAACACCTGTGAACTGTCTTCTTAGCATGCAAATAGGCCAAGCCTGAAAGGATCTGCTTGGTATAGCTACGGATAGCTGGTTCACCAAATTGTCCATACTCTTGAAGAAGCTTATGAATAGATCCACCGGACACATACTCCAGATAGATGTACAACTTATCATCAACCTGCCACAGATAAAGAAATTGAAGCTATGACATTGAGTACATAAAAAAGCTCATAGTAATACCTAATTCCTGCAAAATATCAAGGATAATAAAACAATGCATAATCACAGAAAACTTGGTTTAGATTTATGAATCCTACTCTAAGCCAATGTTTTCCTGTAAATCATCTTATACATTTTTCTATACAACAGGGTCATTACAAACAAAGGTTAGCTTAAAATTAAGCTGAAACAAGAAAAAAGAAAAATTAGAAGCATCCGTTCTCATAAAGTAGTGCTTATGGACAAAGAAACAATTACAGCTACAGTCTATTGTAGACACAGTTCCCATTAAACAAATATTTTGGAAAGAAACTGCCAGAGCTGCATCTATTTATATCTCTAAACAACAGCATATTTCTTAATTTGAAAATTGAAAACTTGATGCAAACCAGAAAATAAGAACCGATACTTCGATACTAATCTTTGAATTATAGTTATAAAATGTCAGCCAAAAAAATAAGATCATGGGGGAAAATGAAAATTAATCTTTTCGAGCATGAACTACCAAAATTAGCATGGCTTGTTCTTCCAATTTTTGAGATCGGATGGTAACTCTCATATCAAGATTCTTATAAAGTTGTACTCCTTTGTTAAGAGAAATTTGTAATTAAAATGGGGAGATACCAAATAGAAAGGAGAATGCATAAAAGCCAAGGTAGATGACTGCCAAGTAGAGAAAAAATTTCATCTTGGAAACTAACAATGCCGTGTTACAACTTTAGGAACAGCACAAAGAATTTCCTTTCCTCTCCACACCTCCCTGACCTTTCTTTTTCTCTGCAATGTATAAGCTCTTGACGTTTGAGCTGGCTGATCTCAACCAATTCAAATATTCCAACAAGTAAGCTATTCATAGGCACAAAGAAGAATTAGGTGCTTACACTGGCATAACAATCAAAACTTCTGGGAAGTAGGAAGGTAACCAGGGCAAGATTGGAAGCCCAAGAAAACCGAGACCTTGTAAAAAAATTGGCATCAGGAAAACATTTCCTAACAATGTCTTGTTGAAAAATCATCCTAGGTTTTGTCACCAAAGATAAAGTTCTTTGTCATGAACTAGACCTAGATGCTGCTTTCATGAAACAAGGCTGCTCGGTCAAGGAATGATCCAAGGGGCGTTTTTGCAAAATCAAAAGAATGCACACTTACTGAGGAAAGTAGTTGTCAACTGTTCACATACATCTAAGGATAGAATGCAATCCCTAGGTCATCCAATTGTGGATAAAAGAAAAAACTACTGTGAACAAACCACACCAAAAATTCCATCGACAATTGGGAGAGAACCTTCTATCATGTACTAGCCATTTTAAATCAGGATTATGCATAGCTGTCTGCAAGAGGTGGAGGGTAACTATATATATCTTATTCAAATAAATTTCATGTGCAAGACATGAAGGTTTTCTAGTTAAGAAGATCACATCAAAGTTGCAACAGAGAAGGTAAAAGAAACAACAAATTAGGTCCAAATGTTTTCATTTCTTCGTATTGATTGCTCAAAGGTCATTATCTGTTTCGAGTTATGAAGACCAATCAATGCATTGCCAAGCCCAAACCCAACTCTTTAAATATAGGTTAATGTACTTAATTGGCCTTACTAGTGATGCCTTGATGTTGGAAAGGTGTAATTCATTTAAAATGAGTAGGGTCTTTGTCTAATATCATCAATGTGGGTCTTGATTATGCCATATAATTTACATTGATGAGAAGAACCCAAGACAAATTGGAATTTGTTTGAACTTCACTTGGCTTAGTTGGGGGAGTGGCCCCACTCAAGTTGAAGCGGTGTCAACCTTGACATCATTGGATATTGAATAAACTAATAATGATGTGCAGCTATAATTCAATTTGAAAATCTTACAAACCTTAACCTAGTTGTCAATGATTCAATTGATGGCTCAACTAATATTTTTTGGGGTCTAGCCTAAGTGATGTTGACCTAAATCTTATTAAACTTGATTAAACTCTTAGTCCTTGGTCCACTAATAACTGGAAGGGGAGTAATAATGTAGTAAACCGTGGCAGCTTTGTTGAATAGTGATGTCGTAAACCTTATTCCTTTCAATGGTGAAGTAGTTCACGAGGCATTCATACAATTGGTCCATGAATCTTCAAAATACAAAACAAGCTACATTAAGGTGATAATTGAGCTAATCCAATAGTTGCTATCTAGCTTTTTCTTTAATTATTGTATTTTCATAGTTCATTATGGATTTTAATGAGTCATATAAACTCTCAAGATTTTTTATTTATTTTTTCAAATTTTATTTTTTTATTCAGAATGGAATTTTCTGTTATTTTTTTGTCTAAATTTTTCTTTACACTTCCATAAATATGTTCCATGGAATGAAAAATAAAGAAATAGATTTGATGAAAAGAAAATTCGAAGAGATTTGATGCTTAGAAGAACAAACCTCTGTGCTTAGAGAAGCACACACATGTGTTTAGAAGAGAGGGACTTATCTCTCCCATGCATCCATCTTGTCATCATCCCACTACAGAATTTTTATTGTACCCCCCATCCTCCCTTATTTGTCGTTAGAGCAAATCAAGATCAAACTGCAGGACTTTTCCTCTTGTCCCCTATACTCCATTGTATCATTAATAATTTAAGCCTTAAGTTAGCATTTACAATAGGTAGAGCAAGAATCCAAATGTGTCAAGGCTTCTCAATAAAAGGTACTTTTATTGTATATTCATTTCAGTATTATACTTACAGGATGACCTATATTCTAACTTGATTTCATATTTTAAGTTTAACCTTGCCTACCATGAAAAGTAACAGGGCATTTTCAATGATGCAAATTGTGAGAAGTATGGCTCCATTGTGACAATAATATGGTTTCCCCAAGATATTGTCAAATGCAAAAATATTAGAATTTTGGGTATCTTCATACCCCTTCCCAAGAACAGGCACAATGCAAATTAGTACAGTAAAATGAAATTACTAAGCTAAGAGCCCTGGTGATTCATTTCAGTATTGTACTTACAGGATGACCTATATTCCAACTTGATTTCACATTTTAGGTTTAACCTTGTCTACCATGAAAAGCAGCAGGATTTTTTCGATGATGCAAATTGTGAGAAGTATGCTCCATTGTGACAATAATAGGGTTCCCCCAAGATATTGTCAAATTCAAAAATATTAGAATTTTGGATATCTTCATACCCCTTCCCAAGAACAGGCTCAATGCAAATTAGTAAAGTGAAAATGAAATTACTAAGCTAAGAGCACTGGTGTAACAAGCCGTTTTATTTGTTTCAGTTTTCAAATACTTAAGTATAAAAGGCACATCAAACGACCTACTAAAAAACTCTGTTTCTACTAACAAATAACAACTTTTTCATAAGAAACTTTAAAGCAACATCTTTCATTATGAAGATTTCCAAAATGTAAAATTAACCCCAAGCCAACACTAAATGGTCCTTTTGGTGCTGTAGAATTGTTGATCCTATAACCTTGCAGGCAACATGTATACATGCACGTCTTCAACACAACTTGTACCATAACAAATGGAAATTTAACATGAATTTTGCAATATTGCAAGCATTAGCACAATGGCCTGCATTACAAATCAAAAATGACAAAATTCTCAGGCTGATAAAAATGTTAAGGAGGATTTATGATGATTCATGGCCTGTTGTACTCAGGAAAACTTTTAAGGCATGCATTTAATAACATCAGAAAATTCTGCACACAACATAGTAGCAAACACTTAATGGGGAAAATTGCTTTCCATTTTAAACAAATGTTTCAAGTAAGTACTCTTAAGGGGCCGTAGTTACTCTTAAGGAAGGGTTCAATGCAAGCATTGGCTGAATCCATGAAAGAAAGCATACAACAAAAGATTAATATACGAGTCTTAATGAGTTTAGAGGGCATCCAGATTGCCATCAAAGGCTGAAACATCCATGTTAAAGGCAAACATAAATCTAGTTTAGATAAAAATCAGAGCATATAAGTTCACCTCGGGACTAAACCTGATTTCAAGTGGCAAGGCACTAAAACATATTCTTACAAAATGGATGGTGAAAAGGAATAAATCATTTGTATTGATCTCTATACTAGAACCTTCTAAACTATTCTATAGTTATTTGCCAAACTTGTGGGCTGTCGTATCTTCATGATCCTCCATAATTAGCTTGGGCTGGTGTGCACAAACACAGCCGCCTCCAATGAGATAGGACAAAAACCATGACGAGCATGGAAGATAGACGTTGAAGACATCTTTATGGTATAGGCTTAATTAGAATATCAGCTAGTTAATTTGAAGTTGTCGTGTCACTCATTTTAAGGTTATTTTTTGTAACCAAGTCTCCAATGAAATGCTAATATATAGTTGTGTGTTTCATATGAGTCTGGAAAACTGGATTAGCTGCGAAATATACCGTTCCAGTATTGTCATACCAAATTGTGGGAATGTTACTTGGTAAGCTGATTTCAATAGATATTCTATCTGTAAAACTTCAATAGTGCTGTTCATTGCAGCTTTATATTTCATCTCCACTCTTGATCGAACAACAATAGGTTGCTTCTTGGCCGTCCATGAGATATAGCATCTACTAGTAGATTTCCAATCATTAAAGCTTCCAGCTCAATTGGCATCATTATAAGCATGAATCTGCAGCTAAGAAGCCGGCCAAAGAAGAATTCCATGGTGAGTCGCATGTTTGAGATATTCAATGATTTTGTTTACAGTTGACCAATGCTCTGCAGCTAGTCATTGCATAAATTGATAAACTTTGATACTAAAATTAATTTGTAGTTAAGTAATAAAAAGGTGTAATAAAGCTTCAACAATGTTATGATATCCAATAGCATCAAGTAAAGGATCACCAAAGTTGGAAGATAGTTTTGATGAAGCTACAATAGGACTAGTAAGAGACTTGCAACCAAGCATTCTAGAATGGAGAAATAGATCAGCAACGTAGTTGGGCTGAGAGATGGATGAATACCTTTTTCTTCTCTTTGCTCAGCAATGCCAAGAACACGGTGTAAATTCCCATGTCGTTTAAGGAAAACATTTAGCCATGAAGGAAATTAAATAAAAGAATAAGGACTACATCATTGCAATGACTGTAATGTCATCATCAATAATTTCAAATATATTACAACAAAAGCATTTTAACAATTTTTAATTGCTCTTATATATTTATTTTAAAAATATTGTTATCTTTAAATATGTGAGAACATAAATAAAGTATACAATAAAATTTTTAGGTGATTAGATCTAAATCCAAATTCATATCCACTTCTAATCTAAAGGTTAGGATCAACTAAAATGTCTTTCCCAAAAGCAAGTAGGCCAAAACTTCATCGGACAACAAGACCTTATCGGCATTAGAGCAAAAAAAACCCTATACACCAATCCAAAAGAATCAACAATCACTAAGTCAAATGACCCCACACACCAACACAAGTATGTCTATAATATTGAACCAAAATATCTTACAAATCACATGACCAAAAAACCCTATAATATGGCCAAAAGAACAACACAAAGCCAAATAATGGGACAAAAACACAAAATAAAAACTTTGTACAATGTAATCTAACACAATTATAATTACAAAGAAACACATTAAAGCATAGTTAAAACAATGTAGAAGAGATATGTACTATAGTTCAATGAAATGACCAGCTAATAATCTACAACTTAGCTCAATGTGTGTATGAATATGAAGAGAGATTATCAAGGATGAGATCAATACTTATAACCCAAAGCCTTGCTCTTTCCATTTCTTTGCAATGATGATTTTTAAGTTGACTTCTTCAAAAAGCTGTGAAAGAATCATTAACATTTTTTTCCTAAGTTTAGACCCATATATATAATCCAACGACTCTAAATAATCCCCTACAACTAAATTAACCTCTCTTAAAAACTAATCAAACTAGCAAATGCAATTTTGAATTGATCATACTGCCCAATTCAAAGATCGTACAAGAACATTACCAATATATGCCCATTGTCTAACCTATCAAAATATTGTATGACTAGTTCATTTTACTACTAATAAATGATTGTACTTATACAATAATATATGTGCAAATAACATAACTTCTTAATATCCAATTTTTTCATCTCTTGGGTTTTCACAAGATTATATTATACGATAACACTAATTGTCCTTATATGAGACCCTTCGCATTCTTAACTCCATCTGTAAATCAAGAATCATACTTGTACGAAGCAAATCAACACACTAACTACCTAAGTGCTCAATCACCTCTTTATAATAAGTCATCATATGTGTATGATACAAAGCTCATGCATGTACAAGGAAAATCTCTATTCTTAGAAACATTGTACAATACAAACACCTCGTCCAATCCTATAGAAGAATTAATTATACAAATATGAAAGGACTATCATATTATATGAAACATTAATTCTAAGCCCCAACTTAAACCTAAAAAACAAAATTGTACTTACACAAAAAGAATATCATATATCTACGACCATACTATTTAATCAACTCAACCAATGATCACCTAAGTCCAACTCATTGTCTGATCTAAAAGATAACGAGTCATATTGTATAATAAGACCATCATACAAGTACGATTAGTACATATTAGCTTATTTAAAGGTTTTATAAGATATTAATGTTTGTCATTATATGCACATGCAAACTTATATTTCTAATATTTGTTAGGAATATCCATATGTAAAAAAACATTGATACAATGCATGTCTTAAGCAATTCTAAATAAGAATAAAAATGGATTTGAAAACATTTAACTCTCATACTTAAAATATCACTGAGCTCTAATGTTTTAAGTAAATTATTATAAACCTTGCATTCTATAAGAGCAAAAAAGACTTATAAAAATCTTCTCATTGTCTTGCTCAGGTCTTGTTTTTTTCTTAGTGATAGTTACAATTAATAGCAAAACATCTACAATAAATTCCTTGTATCGAGTGATCAAATTTTCTAATTATTTAATCTATTTGATTTTGAAATGCAAGACATACAACAATTAGAAAAAAAAAATATTAACAAAACAACATAATAATTTTGTTGTTATCAAACTAGTGGTATAAGGATCAGGGGTTTAACAATTATATCAACTTATTGTGAACCCTAGAACAGCTAATCAGACCTTATGTTTGCTAACAGTTTTATCTAGATTGTGCTTTAGCTCAAAAATCCATTTGTAACTGATTAAATTCATTTCCTTATTTGTAAGAGACTAGAGTCAAAGTGTCATTAATTAGAGATGCAAGCATTAAATTTTGTAGTCATAGTTGTATGCCAATATAGGCCTTTTGCAACATGAGTGTAATTGATTGGAGTAGCAGGGAATGAACCAATAGCAATAAAGCAAGTACATAGAAGGCATCACCAATTGTATCTTAAAAAAATGCATGGCTTTGACCTTATATCTAGTTTGAACTTAGTATATATGGTTTTAGTCAAAGAAAAACGAAGGAAGCCAAAAGTTTTTAGGAAAGAATAGCTACGTTGTCTTTGGTACAGTAAATGATGATTTGTATTGGAGATCTTGTGAAGGTAGTTTATCGATAAGAAAATTTGTTGTATGAAAATCATAAAGCCAATATTGTGGTGGGAGGTTAGCTCAAGTTAGAAGAATATGACAAAGCTTGATAATCTGTCTATGTTTGGCAGTGCTGTTTTGAGCTTGAGTATAATGGGCAAGCAACCAATATGAATGCCAAATTGAGTTAGAATTGGAATAATTTTCTAATATTTACAACTATCATCAGATTGGAGTAGCAAAATTTTAAGTTGAAAAGAAGACTATCATATTTTTAAATTTAAGAAATGCAAACAATACCACATACTTGAAATGTATAGGGTAAAACCAAGTAAAACACATGCAAATATCTATAAATGTAATAAAATATGGATGTTCAAAAAGAGGTTAGGAGCTAAACCTCATATGCTGAATAAATGAGTTCAAAATTGCTTGGTGTAGAAATTTGTAGAAGACAAAAGTAAGAATGACAACAACAACCCAACTAACAAGCTCCACACAAACTAGACGAGAAGTGTCTTGAGTGTATTAAATTGTTATTATCAAGTATGAGTTCCAATGTATTTAGAGAGGGGTGACCAAGCTGATCATGCCAAACTGACAATGGAGCAAAGGCTATCGATAAAGGCAAAAGAGTTATTTTGAAATGGTTTGGTTGAGGAAAGCTGTAGAGTCCATCATCAAACATGTCACAAATGAGCTGTTTTTTTAGTTTGAATATCCTTTACAAAATCTAGGGAGAAACTCAATTTGAACATTATTATTAATAGCAAAGTGACTAACATATAACAAATTCTTGATAATGTATATAGTACATGCAGTATGTCATGTAAGGAGAATGTGTGATTTAAATAATTGGTCCATGTTTTCAATATGTAAACATGAACAATTTTTTATATGAACATTTTCTGAACCAGAAAATTGTGAACTGATGCAAAGATTCTGGAATTCACATGTAATGTGATGACAAGCACCTGCATCTGGATACTGAGTTCATGCGAGTGTATTTGTCGTATATGCATTGGGTCGCAAATGCATGGGAGGACATGCAGCAAAATTTTGATAGTGGAAGCAGCGAACAGCAAGATGACCAGTACTAGATACCACAGCCATCATAAGATCATCGTCCTTCACCATAGCCTCGTCCTCATCCGTGTTAAGATAGAGGAAAGGCAAGTTCAACAAGGCAATTTTTGTCCTAGAAATGGAATTATGCACGATATTTGCCAGAGTAGTCAATTCAGTAACTTGATGATATAAAGGCTCACGTATAAGGAACAGTGAAATCATCTAATGATATTGAATCAAGCATTGTGGTAGCCATAGAAGCAAGAACAAAAAAGTTTGGACCCAAAACAATGAGAAGGCTAAGAACACATGTTGATCAGATATCAGAGCACCAACAGAAGTGGGATTGTGCCTGATGGACTTGGTCTTGGTCTTGGTCTTGTGAATGAAATCAACCATGGACATTGAACCCTTCCTAAGTGTGTCAAGTTGGTACTCAAATTGTTGTATTTTGGCTTGAGAAGTGGAAACATAGATGGAGGTTTCCACATAACAACAGATGCTCCATGTCCAAGAACTTGAGCAAAACCTAGTGCTGTTAAGAACGAAATTATCCAGCTCAAAATAAGTTGATATTTATTGGACCAAAAAATGACATGATTTGATTCACCAGTTTCTTAAATAATTGGTCGTGGAGGCAAGGGTTTCATCAATGAAACCCGCAAGGTCGTGACCTTGAAAGATGGGTAAGAATTGAAAATGCTATAGCAGATGGTTCAATTTACAAAGCATAACATGGAAAGATGATGAATGTTGGCAAATATAGAGATGGAACTGTTGCCATGATCAGTGCACCTCAGAATTGAGGAAACCCTTTGCCCGGTTTCAACAGTGGCCAAGGATTAAAATATATCCTTAAAAAATTGGAGTGAAGATGAATTACCAAAATGAATGGCATGGATTTATGCACTAGAACCTTCTAAAGTATTCTATGTTATTTACTTAAACTCTGAACTGTTGTAGCTGCATGGGTCTACATAACCACTTCGGGCTTATGTGTGCTAATGATATGAACTTCCCTGACCGTCAAGGGCATAAGGCCACAACAGCAGTCATGAACTCTAGGCTGCAGCACGTTTATCAGTTAAGGGGTCCAAAGGATGAATGAATGACCCAATAGGTGAGCTTTTTAAGCATCGATGGCATCTTGCTGCCAGGAGTTCACAAATTTAACCTTTCAGCAACCTAAACTGCCATTTCTCCAAAGCTGTCCTGTCCTTCGAGGGAAAGTAAATGTAAACGTATCATGACTTCTTGGCACTTGGCAGGCTTCGTCAGGTTCAAAAGCAAAGTCACGCAATAGCTACCACATTCAAATTATTATTGAACTTCCATTCCCCTTTGCATGTAATTTGCGGTGCAGTTGGTGATGACAGTTGTCTATAGATGTGGGAATCGTTTTTTTTTAATTTTTATCCATCTTTTCATTTTAAAAGGATCAGGAAACAATTCCATAAGATGCATCCATGCAGAAATAAACCATAAATACATTAACGAGCAACACATTGATGCTAGATGAATGCCTTAAAGAAAATAAGAATATATCAAACAAAAATACTTCTATGTGGTTTTACCATTTCACATCCATAGTACTGCACAATATTCTTATGCCGTAGCTGACGCAAAAGAGATATTTCCTGTGAGAAGAGAAGCAAAATTTTCATATGGTAGAGTCGACATGGAATAACCTGCAGCAATTTGTAGTGAATGGAAATCTTGTAGAATAAAAGGGCCTCACTTGGCCTAATTGCTTGGCACTTTCTTTTGACTTGGCATCATCCAGAAAGAGTGTGACTTCTTTCATTGCACACATTTCACCGCTTTCACTACATAATAATACAGTTAATAGTATGTCCATGTATCAAATAACCAACAACTGTATATAAAAAGGAACAGCTTATAAATCCTCACGCACAATATAAAAAGGTCTGCACACCAATGTAAATGCATAACTGCACACTCTTCAATGATAAACCCATAAAAGAAATGAATTAATGCATACAGAGAATCACAATGAGGTGAAACATAAGTATAATGATATAAAATCCACATTCACAAAAACAATTATAAATTAAAATACCTGTTAAATCCTACATAAACATGTCCAAATGTTCCCCTCCCAATGAGCCTTCCCTTCTTCCAGCGCGAACCAGGACTATGGGGATTATCTGATCTCCCAGGACTCCGAGGTATAGAAATGCTAGACTGCATTTGTATGTTAGTAGGAGAAAATGGAGAGCCACTGGAAATATTGATTGATGGAAGTGGCAAGCGGTGGCTTCGCTTCTTTCCTTCTTCAGGGCGACTAGTAGGTGATTCTGGTGCTGTACCACAAGCCCTTGGATGGAGAGGAGAGACAGCTCCACTATTTATTCTGGAGCTAGGGCCAGGACTGGTCATTCTAGGGCTATATATCGGAGAACATTCTGGGCTACCTCTGCTATGTTGCCAAAATAATTGGCCCAGCATTTCTCCTCCCATTGAGTTATGCCCTGAAGTCTGCCCAGAACCAGGGCTAGAGCACTGCCCAGAACCAGTAAAAGTAACATCTGGGTAAGGCTTTGATGCCCAAAACGCATTGGTGGGGATCTGTTCAGGAAAAACACCTCTTATTGGGCTTCTTGAGGGACTGGACATTGAACTATCTGGAGCACTCCCAAAAGCACCATTGTAAGGGCCATGTATGTTAGTTTGTTGGCTGCCAGCAGCTCCACGGTTCGATGAAACAGACAGAAGTTGATTGTCAACCACAGAACTCGCCGGTTTTGAAGTTCCCATTGAACTCTTCTGCACAATCACTGGAGATTGGTCTCTATGCAGCCCACTTCACAGATAAAATAGCATGAGTCAAAAAAACACATCTTAGAAAAAGCAGTATGAGATATCTAGAATCTACCCACCAGTGGCAATGTTTCCTTATCAAAATATAGAAAGCATAGCAGAATAGTTAGCTACACACCTAATTCCTCTATCATAATCAATCCCATTACGAATGCGAGAATCAGCTGCCTCTTCACTATCAATGGAGCAGTTACTTGAGACAGATGCAGTTGCCAAATCTCCATCAGTATCTGCCATTTCTGGTCTTCTTGGAATATGAACAGGCTTTGGTATTGGCAAATGCAGCAGTGGTTTCCCACGCTTCTCCAGTATTGGCTTTGAGATAGTTATTCCCGAGGTTGTCCGACATATGCCCTGTTGAAGACTAGGAAGTGGAAGTGGTTGAGCAATAAGTCTATCTGCAAAACTTTGACAACGTGAAACCTGAGTAGAAGGAGACGTTGACCTTGACTCTGCTCTAGACAGAGAACCCTTCTCAGAAATAATGTCACTCGTACGCCGACGGTTTCCACTGGACTTAACAGTACCTTTCTGCTCACTTGAACTAATAAACCTATGCAATGTATCTATAAAGTTTTCCTTGGTAGTTTTCTTCTTAATATCTTTAGAGGAAGACTTTCCCCACCATGATGGCATCTTGAGTACAATAAGTTGATGTTGGTAAATTCTTCTGATATCAATTTCCAACAATTATTTGAAGACAACCAAAATCAAAACACTATCCTCAACAGGACATGCAGTTCATACTTCAAATAGCTTCTGATTATTATATTTTGACCAGCATCGTCAATGAATTGTTCAGTAATTCTTTTAATAACCTGAAAATACACAAGATAACCCTTTGCGGTACATTGCATTGGAAAACAAGCAACAAAACCAACATAGAAGCAATGAGAGATAATTGTTTTTAAGCCATGACATGGTGAGATGAGTTTTAACAGAATCTGTGTGCCATGGGATAGGAAACAAGGTAAATATTGATTTATTTTCATAAGTAATGAAGCTAATAAAAAAATTACACACTTTATAATTGGCTTGCAGCGAAAATAACCAAAAACACAAATCTTAACCTAAATTTTGAATCATTAACCAACCAAATATAATGAGGAAAATTAGTACAATGAGAGCAATAAAAACAACCTCGTAATAATAAAACTTCCATTAAACCATCACAAACACAGACATTCATTAATAAACAAATGAACAACACATCCATTACGATATTAAAACACACTAACTTTCTGCATGTTATATAGAAATATAAGAACATATATATGTGTGTGTGTGGTATACATGCATTATACATATACATTCGGTAACAAGCAAAACAGAAGCAACCTTAACCAGCAAAGTGGGATTGTCAAACAGCATTACAAACATAGTGTTGCTACACAAAGCAATGGAGTGCTACACCCTAAATGATGAGAGTTCAATGGCTGAAGCAACACTAATTTACCCTTGCAAATAGGTTGATACACTCAACCCTTTGAGAGAAATGTAACAAAAAAGAAAATCCTTGAATAAAAATGTAGCAAGGAAAATCCATGCCAATTGTCTCCACCCCATACGAACTATGAGATTGCCCTAATGACATTTTCATCATCCAGTGGTCACAAACCAACCATAGACCCATTAAATAAGTGAAACATATTAATTGTCAATTCTTTGATTGAAGATGGCTTTGACTAGCTAACAAGTGTTGCATGAGCAAAAGATCCTAGAGATAGTAAGATCCAATAGTATTGAGCAAGCTTCAACATCTTTCTTGCTTTTTGTACCCCAAAAAACATGTCAACTATGCTTGCCCAATGGAGATACAATTTGGTCATAACAAGACTACTCACCATTTTGATGTTTAGTTTCATTATTATGGCAAATCCATATTCCCTTGATCATTATCATCTTTGTCTTGAAGCTCATCCTCTTGTTGATAAATGCTTTGTTTGCCCTGAAATTAACTAACCTGATAAAGAAATGCAATTTAATGGGCTTATTAAAAGTGAAAAAGGCATCCAAATCATAAACTTTTAGTAATTCTATGAGATTGCACATAGCATTAAGAGCATTCCACTCCCCATCCACTAGGAAATTGAGGACCCCTCTACATAACAAATGATAACATAGAATTTGAGCATAAGATCACAAAAAAAGGAAATCTATTGAAACAGATCAATTCACTTCAATGAATAAACTATAGACGTCTTCACATATCCTATATAAACTCAACCCAAATATCATGATTCAACACCTCCTTTTCAGCCTAAATTGAAGCCAACTAAGCAAAAATGGAGAATGAAATCCATGCCTATAAATGAAGGATATAGTAAACAACAATAACATAATTTTCAACAGATCATGATTTATCTTGAATAGTTGGCCAAAATAAGCAACAATCAAAAAGATTTATTGAATCCTTTCTTCCTGAAAAGAACATAATTTTTTTCCTTGCTATAGGAACCAAAAGAATAGATTTAAGAATTCTTAGTATATATATAACTCATTGGTCTTCTTGACCCCAATGGGTGCTTCTCAATCAATGCATTAGATGTGCCCACTTATGAATCTCTTGCTCTTTTTGTTTTTCGTGTGAGAATTGAGTCTTTATATCTTGAATAGAACATAAAAGGGCCCATTTCAAATGAAAGAAAGTACTTTGAATCCTAGTCTTGTAATGATATTATTTTGACCATTGAAGATTTATCTCTCTTTTAACAATAATCAAGATACTTGAATTCTTCATTAGTGGGATACCATACAATCTAAAATCCTCTTAAGCTTTTTGCTTCTATCAGAGCATTTGAATTGACCGCATTGTTGGTTTTGTCCAATAAGTAAAGAATATTTAAAGTTATGCATAAAAAAATAAAAGATCATTTGTAAAAAAAAATAAATTATTAAATTCCTTATAATATTTTACATCTTTTAATATTAATAATACCAAAAAAAAGAAAAGCGAAAATCAAGTTTAACTATCAATCGTAAACCTATTAATTGTAGACCTCTAATAAAATTTTGAAATTGATTGGATATCCAATCTTTATTAAAAGGGTTTTCATAATAGATAGCAAAAAGAATGACTTTTTTCAATTTGATTTAAAATCAAGAAGTTGACAAATCCACATCAACAAGCAAGAAAGACATAAAACTACCTTGAAAAGTTTATTTAAAATGCAATGTTGTTGTTTTCTATGAAGAAATATCCTAAAATTTTGAAAATATGAGTAATAATTGCATCATATTATAGAACATTTATTAGTTTATATTTATAATGTTTTTAATGTATCCAGTAATTTATATTAGTATTTTAAATGCTTAAAAATATACATGTGACATATTTTAAAATTGAATTAATGGTATTACATAAAAAATGGAATTGGTTAACAGAAAGTTCAAGATGTTGGCCTTAGTAAAGAACATGTAAGAATAGACCCTAATCAAAATAGAATTGAATTTGTTCATAAAATCAGAGCAAAAACAAAGAAAAATCATAATGAAGAAAATAATATATTTATTTTCTCGTCCTATAATGTTAGAATTACATAATATATATAAGAAATAATGATGCATCTAATTTATAATGATATTGCTAATATATTATTCTTAAAATTTAAGTCTCTTAAACTTTCCCATTTGTAGAAAGGAATTATTCCACTTCTTATTAATCATTCCATAATTTATGGAATTCTAATTCAAATATAATTATTTCATGACTTATCGGATTTGAATTTTGTTTCCCACACTCCCTGTCAAGCTGAAGAATAGATATCGATTATTCTCAACTTGCTGTCACACATCAAATTTTGGCTTAAATAAAGCTTTTGTACGAACATATGCTTCTTGAGACATAGTAAAAATATATGATAAAGAAATAGCTCCACTTTTTATTCAATCTTAATATAACTCCTATCAATTCTCATATACTGAAAAGGATTGCAAAGTACACTTAGTGCTAATTAATTATCACTAAAAACTGCATATAATCAATTAAAGATATATTTAAACCAATTATCAACTTATGGATCCAAACAAATTCATGTGTTCCTTATGCCATGGCTCTATTTCGACTTCTATATTATGTAGGTTTTATAGATTGCTTTTTATTTCACCAAATAATCAAGTTTTTCCATACCTTCATCTACTATCCAATTATAGACTTGTTATCCTCAACAGCTCCAACCCAATCTATATCCTAGTATTTAACTATATCTTATATCTCAATTTTCTTCAATGTTAACCCTTCATTTGGACTTCTCTTGAGATATCTTAATATTTGATTCACTATATCCAAATGCCTTTTATGGAAGCATGCATATATTGACTAACAAAACTCACATTAGAAGTAATATATAGTCTTATAAAAGACAAATAGATTAATTTGCCTGCTAGATAATGGTATGTCAATTTACTAGTAGACATTCCTTAAAATCCATTTGCTTCCAATTCTATTCTAAGGGTGTTCCAACTTATCTATCAATTTCTTTCAGCAAATTCAAAATATATTTTCTTTGTCAAATGAAAATTCCCTTTTGCCTTATTACAATTTACATCCCTAAGAAATAGTTGAAGTATCCTAGGTCTTTTACTTTGAATTTAACCTAAAATTTTCTCATAAGATTTTCAATCTTGGATTCATCAAATTCTATAACAACTATATCATCCACACAAACATTGAAAATAGATAGCTTTCCAAGCTCACCCTTTTTTACAAATACAGTTTGATCGATTTGTCCTTGCTTGTGCTCTAATTGCTTCATCACTATACTAAATTGAATAAACAAAGCCATTAGAGATTATTTTAAGCCATAAAAAGACCTTTTTAGTTTACATATCTTTGCTAAACCTCCTCAAGTCCCAAATCCCAATGGAGCTATTTTATATAATTCTTCAAAAGTAACATTTAAGAATGCATTCTTGAAGTTTAATGGGTGTAATCCCTCATCTAAATTTGCAACAATAGACAACTAAACCTTTATAGAATTTAATTTTGCAACTGAAGTAAATGTCCCTTCATAATCAATTCCAAATGCCAAAGTGAAATCTTGTCCAATCAATCTCGCTTTATATTGATCAATTGTGATATCTAGTCAATACTTGATTATAGACATTCATTTGCGACCAATTGTCTTCTTTCCTATGGGTAACTTTACCAACTCCTACATGTCATTATCATTAACCAATTTTATTTACTCTAACACAACCTCTTTCCATTTTAGATCTTGAAGACCTTTATGAATATCTCTTGATATTTAGATATTATCAAGTCCACTGATAATGGCCCAAAATTATCAATAACTTGGAATATATGAGACAATTTGAAATTGGATGCTTAGTATAAGCTCTTATCCACTTTCTTACTATAATTAGATGATCCAAGCCATCCACTCCTCCATTATACTCTAAATAAACCTCTTCCTTTTGACATCAACTAAGGTTTGTGTTTCTTAAGTGATCAAGAGGGGACAAAGATGAGTCGCAAAGAGGAAGCCATGACAACGCTTCCACAAGGAAGAGGTTGCAAAAGGTTGGGAAGGAACTTCCATGGCGATGGAGGGTTGTGAGTCGTGATTGCTAAGGGAGGGGAAAATTTCTAATTACTAGGGCTTGAAATTAATTAGGTCAACCATAACTCCAAACAAAGTCACAAGAAATCAGTCAGGTCAAAAATGGACAAGAAAGCAAGATCATGGTCAATGTCGGAGCATACTGCCAGCAACACATCAGACAAGGAGAAAGTCGTCGAGAACCTTCTTCTACAAGAAAAAATCTTTTGCAAGCACCATGTAGAATTATTCTTCAAGAGATACATAGAATCATTCTTCTAAAAGCAACACGTTTTTTTAAACAAGAATAGAGCTCAAAGTTTGGGATCCTAATTTTGTCAAGTTTGACAATGCCATGAAAATAGAGCAAAAACAAAAAATGCCATGACAATAAAAAAAATTAATGCATTTATTACTCATCCTAAAATGTTGAAATTACATGAAATATAAAATAACAATGATATTCCTAATTTACAGTGATACAACTAATATGCTACTCTTAGAATCTAATCCCTTAGATTTAACAATATTTATAAAAAATATTCTACATCCCATTTAACCATTCTATAATTTGCAAGACTATTTCATACTTAATTATTCCATAAATCATGAGATTTGAATTTTGCATTAAAAAATTCCTAATTTTTTTAATGAAATAATTAATATAAAGAAATACAAAGGTTTTAGGATCCTTCAACTATTTTGCAAAGTCATGGAAAATTGTGCTAAAAATACACCTAATTTATGTGAGACATTTAAAAAATCATAAGTTCTAGAGCAAAATACATAATAAAAAAGAAACATTAAAAAAATATAAATTTATACTTTGTTGGATGGTGAAGACTTGGAACAATTAGCTATAGCAAAAATAGATATTTCCACAATAAGAAATGAGGGAATTCACACAAAAAAAATAATAATAAAGAATAATTTATAATGTATTATTATAAAAATAGAAAGTTATCAAAAATAATAACATTAAAATTAACTAAGAAATGCTTGTCAATTAAATGTATAACTGAATTTCAAAATAATACCTCAAATAAAAATTTATAAAAAATCAATTGCAGTTCAGCAAAACAAAAGGGCGTATTTAAAAATATAACATCTGAAAATGCAATTTTTTTGGCTGATAAGCTTAATTGTTAAGTTTTGACTTTAATGTTGAATAAATTGAAGAAGAATATAATTCTATAATTGATAATTAAACTTGTGAACTTTTATCCATAGCAAGTATTTCTTGCTTAACAAAAGAGTAATTATTTTGGGAGGTCTTTTATTATCTGAGCACCTCAAACTTTATTGTAGAAGCACATGTTTCTATTATTTTAGTTTTTTTAGATCCACAACAAGCAAGCAAGCTATATATTTTATATTTGTTTAATTTTGTTCAGTCTTTGTGTGAATTTCACTTCAAAGCTTAGGAATTTTTAAGTTTTTCCAAATAAAATAGTTGTATATTGAGAAAGATTTTATAAATTAGCAATATGCTTTAAGGATCAAAACTACCTTTGCAATTGGCTTTATATCAACTTTTTCATCTTAAAATTAATAGCCTATTCAATGTTTTCTCATATTGGAACTACTACATTGCATATATTATGCACAAAGATTCAAACTTCACGTTTAACCAAAATGATATTTAATATTGAAAGTACCTGAACATTTTAAATAACTAGACACTTGAATAGCTTCTAGTATTTAAAATATTGTTCTAAATTATTTGAAAAAACAATTTAAATACATACATATAAACAATAATAAAATCTAATAAAAGAATCATCCATTATATTTTAAGATTCATAAAATTTCTTAGAATCAAATAACATAGCATTCCATTTATAATGACCAAACTAAACTATAAAAGTCATATTATATTTATCCCTTATTTAAATTTCATAACATGATTTTTAAATCAAATTTTGAGAAAATTATTATTATGTACAATCCATTAAACAAATCATTCTTATTAAGGATTCCTTTTCCTTTTCTAACATTATTGACATAAAAAAGATGTATAACTCCACAAATGATTTGATTGTCTTATTAATTTTTTCTCAAAAATATCATTTATTTCATTTTTTGCTTAATTCTAAGTATCTTTTATTCATTTGGCATGATCTTGCCTTGGTACAAATATTTTTCTTGTCAAAATTCTCTTCATGAGGAGAAACACTACAAATTTTTCTATTCCAAAAGGTATTTGGATATTCTACAAGATCATTTTTTAAATTTTTCCAAAGCTTTTGTTATTTTTGCTTTTAGATTTCAACATCTCAAGTAAATTCAATGAAGGAATTTCTTCTCTTGATGTCTTAAGAATTTCTTTATAAACTACTTCTAACTTCATTTAAAATAATTTTTTTTACATTTAGAAGTGATTTAAAAAAAACTAATGGGCAACATAAGGGGTAGTGATATTCCAAAAATTGTAGCATATTTTTCTTCCTTTTTAGCCATCGTTTCACTTACGAAAAAAAATAATTACATCAGATAAAGGCATGAGTACAACCGATGCCTACCTCTTTGTAAAGACAAGCACGATTGCACAAAAACACGTACATAAATAAGAACATAAGAGGCATTATAATTCTTCGAACCCTGAATTTTTTGAACAAGAAAGCCATTGTCAAAAATAGGTGCATGCATAAATGAATGCAAAGCAATCTATACTAATAGATGAGGGAACATAACTCTTGCAATTCTCTAGTACGACAAGAATGTAATTGTTGACATCATTGGTATTTATCAACTTAAATTAGATACCATATAATGAATTCATAGATACCCTAGGGTATCATCAAGTGACAGATTTAAGAGGTTAGACACACATGGCTTTCTTCTAAAGGTGTCCATGTTTATGGTATTTCATCAAAATGAAAGATAAGATATAAAATGTTTCATGAGATTAAAGAGAGGAGAAACTTTGCCAAATTTAACTTGGATACATTGGAAAAAAAAGAGAGAACAAATCATAATCATGGGCTTTAGAAAGCCAGTTTTCATTGGATTACTCTTGGGGTAGACAATGGAATATCAAACACATATAAGCCCCTCATATCCAAACTATTAGTTGCTTTGGAGAATGATGTTTGGAGGACAAGGTGGAGATGTTGCTTGACAACTATTTCTAGCAATCATGTCTTAGTGGAGAAAAGCTGAATTCCCTTCGCAATATGTTCAAATTTAAAGAGAAAACATAAAATCAACATGAAAAAAACACCATAAAGAAATCGAATTTTACAAGGAATGGCCGACTTCTCCATCTACCAGCTCTAAAGAGACCCATTCCATGCATAATGAATAAGTTGGCCCAATCCAAATATCATTATGGACTTAATTATTATAATGTGAACAAAAAACCAATACATATTACTAACAAATGTCCACTTTTATCAGAATATGCAAATCACCTAAAAAAAAATATGACTAATATCAATCTTGTGTCATCCATATCGTCTCCATCAATGTTATGCCTAGTTGACATAACTTCACACCGTCGGGTATACATGCCCTCACCTGGGATATCCAACGCTACTCAAAATCGTGCAATGCAATGTAGCTCCACTTCTCTCACACAACTAAAAAAGAAAACGTTACACATTTCTTCCTCTATTTGCATGCAGTCTCCTAACAAGCTATCTTATGTTGTCGACTCACCTGAGATGTAGTAGAGCCTCTACCTATCTCCACACTCCTTGCACATCTATAAAAGATACCAATCTTATTTTCTAATTAAATTATAATTGCTCCTTTATAAATCATAAGAACTCCACCTCTTTGAACACTTGAACCTCTCAAAGAGAGTGTTCCCAACAAAATTAGATATATCTTCAATCCTTGAACCTGTCTAATATCAATCAAAATCCACACAACCCATCAAACATGTGAAAATATACTAATCCCATGCCAAATACTTTACACTCTTCAACATTTTCAAACTCAAGCATACCACCATCACATGTTAGATGTGTTGAACAACTCTCTAGTAGTAATAGAAAATATGGATGAAAACCTAGAATCGAACATTTAATCCTAACTATCAACATCTAAAAATCTACATATAAAAGACAATACCTACCATCACCATCCAATAAAGAAACCATAGCCTTAGATACCTTTTTCTCTTTTTTTGCAATCTTAACCTTAAAGAACTCCTTATGCAATGGCTATGGCCATCCTCATCACAAATAAAATGCATCCTCTTCTGATCTCTTGACTCGAAACATCCCTCATTCATTATTAATGCACTGTCTCTCCTTCAATCCATCTTTCCATTGACCACCACTCCCAACAACCAAATCATTAGGATCACCAGACACCCAAATGCCATTATTACTTCATGCAACTTACTTAATGGTAAAGCAATGATCGCCTCATCCAACATGAGATTATCTTCTCCAAATAGCAACACAATCACAATGTGATCAAAAGAAGTTGATAAAAAAGCCCACGAGAGAAGTGCTCTATCCTCTTAGATTTTCATTTGTCATTGTTATAGGTTTACTTGATTTTTTTTAAGAGTCTTAATCAATTCTTCCTTTATCAGGATATTCTTCACTCATTGCTGTAACAAAGAAAATTACCATTAATGGATTCCATATTAACAGATTCTATAGAAACGGTTGAGTCCACCAAATTTTATGCCCAAACTGCATGAATAACAATTTCCATCAAAAACCAGAATCAAGTTTAATTTCAACCTAATTAAAATCAACCTTAAACCGAACAAATAACCATAGTTTTGCATAAATCTTGAAATCTAGCCATAATTTCATGGATTCAAACAATCATTGTGCTTGAAACATAAAAATATCAACTTCTTTATCTATAACCATTGGAAATAGCAAGGTTTATAAGTACAAACCTTAATTCCAGAATGTGAAGTTACTTTCCATGCTAATAAAATGTCAATTAAAGTCACATCTATTGGAGCTTTTAGTGAATTTGATGCTCTTGCCACAGCAAACAATCATGATATGCCAATCTTCCCTTCTGTAACAGATTTCATCTATTTTCATGCCTTCCAATAGTGTCAATTTCAAGCCAACAACTGCTACACACCTCCACAAAAAAAATGCCATCTTTTCCTCAAGCCTTAACAACTTCAACAATGTCAAATCTTACCATGGTCGTTGCCTACCAAAAAAATTCCTCAAATATATTGCAACAAAAAAAAGTAAAACCATCCAATCTCTTCAACTTCACATCATCACAATGATCTCAACACCTCAAGATCAACAAATCATAGCTCCAATATAACACGTTTGAGAAAAACCAAATTCCCACCACAATGCATACAAGCCACTAAGAGGAATCACAAAAAACAAATCAATAAAAACATCATAAAGGAGGTAGAATTTTACATGAAATGACACCAATAAGCCTCTTCACACACCAATTCTATAAAGAGATCATTTATTTCTTCCATACAAGAAACAATATTCAATCTCTTCCGTCTCTCAAACCCACACACGGGTTTCCCCACAAAATAATATATCAAGATTTTCACTAAATTCTAACGACATAATTATAATAATCCAAACTGTAAATAATAAGTTTAGCCAACTCAATTATCATTATGGACACAACTATAATTATGTGAACACGGCTTCCTATCCTTTCTCTTTAATTAGTTTTAGTATGAAAAGACAAGGCACTCAGAATTCTAGTTTCTTCTTTTTTTCCCTACAAAATGTTTTGTGATGGACAGATTTTGAGGTGAATATTTGTTTGCTTTTAATAATGAAGCATAGAAAATTTACAGGTAGTAAACAACAACTGTACGAAGTAGAGAAATAGAGCTAAGCTATGCTGTCATTTAACACCAACCTAGGCTAATTCCCTTTTCTTAAATCTGATGCTAACAGGGTTAAGACTCCACCAGGCAAAGGCTTATGTCGGCTTTTATCACAAAAAACCTAATGCATCACAATACTGGTTTGTGTGTTTGATGTCAAAGTTACTTGTGTATCTTAACGAGAGTAATGGTGATTTTATTTTAAAGGTGAATGAAAACTGAGCCTCTAAAAAGAGCATTTTTGACCCTAATTCACTCACAATCTATAAGCTTGCCGATTTGGATGATTCTTAGAATATAATGGGAGCTTCCAACTGTAGTGGTATGAACCAGAATAGAGTAAGATTAATTGGGACACTTGCAACCTCATAACTTCATCGCTTATACAGCAAAAAATCATAACTAGCACTCAATCTCTTCCTTCCCCTCATTCAAATAAACGCTGTCAAGCCTCAACAACAAGTTATTTCCACGACTTCACACCTTCTGCTCATTCCGAAACCTTTAAAGCTTGGGGACAAGCAGAACGTTCTGAAAACAAAATCAAGTCTACACCATATTCCTTGATGTCTCCAACAGCAGTACATACACCAGCAGTTAACCTCACAAACCAAGTCATGAAAGTTCAGCAGATCTCGTTCTACACAGCATTACAGATCTGGAGCTCAGCAGCATATCGAAGTCTAAAAACGTACCAGAAAAATAAAAAAACTTTGCAACCAAAGCACCACTAGCAGATAAGCATAAGGCTTACCCGGCACATTGAGCACCAATCTTCTTCCGCAGTGCAGAACACCCCCAACTAGCAGATCGTCAGAACAGAACTCCCTTCACTGAACCTGCGGTCAGCTGAACTCCACTGTGGCATAGATTCGCAACACACTACTCCCAGCGAGGTTCTCCCTGCTAGTCCCGAGTCCGGAGCTTCCCTTCCGGCGAAGAAAAAGAGAAAACCCTAAACACTAGCGAAACTGCTAAGCTTACACGACCTTCGCATTTAGATTCGAAAAATGTGGAGGTCGAGGCCGAATTAGAGAATCGGAAAAGTGGCAGAGAAGGGTTGGGAAGAACTAAGAACACGGGGAGGGACAGAGCAGAGCAACTTAGGTACTGTCCCCCTAAAAGAATTTTTAAAATACCCGTAAAAAGGAATAAAGCGTATTATATTCTTACCCCTATTTTGTGTGAAATGCCGCGTTGGATAGGTGGGTATGGAGTGTGAAATGGTAATGGAGTGTGAAAAGAGGGGTGGTAGTATGATGCATAATAAATAACTTCGGTAGTGATTAATCTGTCTTTGTTTTGCGTATAATTAGGAAAAAAGATCAGTTTTAGCGCTTTTAATAACGCGGTTGTGGAACACGCAATAGCGAATTTTTTGGTGTTTCTTAATGCAAATGCATGTCGATGTCATGTTCCGACTCTTCACTTCTGGAATTTTGGGGATCGACTAATGATCTCATGTGACTTAATCAAACGTGATTAGTTTATGTACTGCTTGTGGTGGTTAACAATAATTATAATATATTTCTTAAAAGTATTTAAAGAAATAAAGCTAGTTCACAACTGACGTTTCATTGTTCATTTGAGACGGATGAATATTACTCGATTAAAAAAATAATTTATTAAAATATTATTATTTGAAAAGTTATGTACTTAATTAGTAAATATCTCATAAAATATTTGTAATTATGAAATAATTAAAAAAATATTTTGATTTTTTAATAAGAAAATAAAATAAAATTTATTTTTAATAAAAGTATGAAATTATACTTTACAATTAAAAATAACTTTTTATTTCGATTTATAGTCTTTAAGACATTCTTTTTCCTATACAAAAATATCACTTATTATATTATAATTTTTTCTAACAATTTTTACAAATTTATTAAAATTCAATGAGGGTTTCAAAAATTATGTCATAAAGGCCAAAATTAATCACTTAAATAGTCTTTTTGAATTTATATTCATATCTCAATTTGGAGTTTATTTTAATAAAAATTTTGCACTTAAAAATACTTATAAGTATTAGGACTTTATAATGTTAAAATTATAAAAAATTGAATATAGGTTACAAAACTAGTTTGAAAATATCTAAAAAGAATTTTAAATATATCCACAACATAAGATATGAAATTTAGAAGAAATTAGACAACGAATGAGATGAGGATAAGTAGATGTTGGGAAAACACTTGTTGCACTCCTACTTGATGTTGTTTTATGCTTGTTTTACATGTATTAGACATTGTAAGAAACTTAGTTGAGTATACAATAAATTTGCAAAAATTATAAAACTATAAATAGCTTGATGGTATAGTATGATAACATGAACAGTACGATTTGCATAAGAAAACGTCATTGAATAAGAACAAAAAAATCATATACAATTATAAAAATAGCATAATGTGATAATGTGAGTGGGAACATTGTTTAGTTAACTAGAAAAATTCTATAATACGATAGTAAAAATTATACAACAAGATTAAGACAAGAACATGAATTAGTTAACTTAGAAAACCATATAATATGATCTTCAAAATAGTGTAGTACAATGATTCTAGAATATTTGAGTTGAACATATCAAAATTGATCATATAATACAATGCTTTATTAGACCATCTAATGTCACAACGAGTCAAATAAGTTTGTCAAGATAAGTGAGAGAATATATATAATTACAAATTATAAATAAAAAATTTTATAATGCAATTATAAGTAAAAATAAAAAAATTTAATAAATTCAAAATCATAAGATAATAAATGAATAATTGATGATCATAAAAAGAAAAGAATTGTAAAAAGTGATAAAATTATTATGATTTTGATTAAAAAAATAATTTTTAAAATTATAAAAAAATTTGAAAAAAAAATCGTACAATATGACTACAACAAATTATACAGTACGATATATATAACAGTAAGTATAATGACTTAGCAAATATCATCATCCAATATGATATAATAAATCATATGATATTATAAAATAATAAGTAAAGAAAGAATATGATAGAATCATTGTAGCTATATGATGTTATTATAAATGATTGCATTAGTTATATGAGTTAGATTAGTCTAATATGCTAAGAAAGAAAGAATTTGAATACACAACATAACAGAGTATAATCAAGTAACATGAAATAAAGTTGGGGTATTATATGAATAAGTTTATAAAATAATATTGTATAATATAAATGCAATAGTAAAATTATATCTTACTATTATAATTTAGTCAGTTTATGCCATTGTGGGTTAAAAGAATCCAATATGTTAAGTAAAGAAAGGGTTGGCCATATAATATGGCTATAGAATAATGTCAATCATGTATGAAAGAATATGAACTCGAGAGGAAAGTCAAAAGTCAAGAAAGTTGACTAAGGATCATATAGAATGATAAGGCCATTATACAAAGTTGTTAATCCATAAGAGTGAATGATCAATAAAGATAATATAATATTATATAACACAAAAGTAAGGAATATACAAGTATGATCAAATATATTAGAAAAATTAATTAAGACAGATAGTTTAAGTAATGAATCAAAAATCATATAATATAATGAGTACTAATATATAAGTATGATCTTATATATAATAAATATGATACATGGGAATAGACAAATCAAGACATAAGAAGATCAAATATATAGTACGATAATGAATCATATAAGTATAAGGAAGTATAAATGTCAGAGTTGACTAAGTAGAAATGGATTGTACATAGATTAGCAGGTTGTATTAGTACTACTAGTGTGAATAAGTGCAAACAACAAGAGATTTAATTAATCATACATCAAGTAGCTAGGTATCATATAAGTGTAATCAAATAAAAAGTATCAATATACGAGAAAAATTGTTAGTTATAACAAGATAAAATGAAATATCCTATGAGGATAATAATCATATCATAATAATGTGATAAAAAGAACTTATGACAAATCTAAACAAAGTTGAGAACAAACATTATAATCATATTGATTATAGATGTACAATCCATTACAATTGGAAATATTTAATATCTAAAGTAGTGAGTGGCTACATGAATTGCCATGTGAGAGTTTAATCAAAGAAAAACTATTAGAATAAAGTTAAAAAGAAAATGAAGAGTCATTATATTATAGGAATATTTTTAATTAGAGAAGTCAAATGACTAGGTATGTTAATGGATGATAAAATAGATATAAAAGAGATTAAAACCAAGACTCAGAGGTAATTTTAGCAAAATTGAGAAGACAAATGCTCAGCCAAAGAAAGTAGAAAAAATGAGAAAGAGAAAGCTCTCCAAGTAATTTGGAAAGACAATTACGCTAATTTGTGTTAGGATTAAATGCAACTTAAGAAGTTGAAAGAGGGATTGTGCAAAAATTTAAGCCATGGGGTGACCACTACAAAGGAAAAGCAAGATCTAAGAAAACTTATGTGTATCTATTTGATGTGGTGTGCATTATAGTATAAAAGCTTTTAATGATTTGTGTAATGTCTATTCAAGAGGTTTATGTACAAATTATACGAAATTATTTGATGTTTAACTCATGCTAGAAGGGTAAAAATCCCTTCAGTGATAACATAAAAAAGCTATAAATTAAGAATTTTGTGTAGCAATGTTTGGTGATATGATGCAAGTTAATAGTAATTATCCTACTATGATAAAATCAACTTAAGAATGAAAACTTACATTTACTCGCTATGTTGGAAACATGATCATGGATTGTTTATTAATTCATGTAAAAAGAAGATGTATACATTGGTGCATGTTAAGAGGGTAGATCCCTTGGGAGTGATCAAAAGTGAACCTCTTGGGGATCTTTTATTTTTTATGATTTCTAATGTCCTTATCATAATTTCAGTTATATATCATAAAATGTTGTAATACTTCATTTACAAGCCCATTGTTTTACAAATTATATGATAATATTAAAAAAAGGAAAGAAAAGAAAAAGAAACATGCTATTGTGATAATTATAATAAAAAAAACAAAATAATTGAATGTGAAAAGGGAAAAAGAAAAAAGGTTGTTGAAGCAAAGATAATGTTAACAATAAAAGGATGTGAGGTTTAATTAAAATAATGGCTATCATTCTAGACTAATGTATTCTAGAGATGAGTCAAATAAGTCTTTGTTATAATTTTTTTAATTTAGAATGATGTATTACTAAATATGCTCAATTTTTTTATAAAATTTTCTTTCCCGAAGCTAATTTGTAAAAAGATAAAATGGTCAAGTGAAATAAGAAATATGTAAAAGCTGTAAAGATTAATGTGATAAAATTTTCACATGGAAATTACTTTCTTTTTTTATTACTTATCCATGATTTATTCATATTTCAATATTGCCAATGACCATTGTTTGCCCAAATATTGTATTCATTTATATGTGTGCATATGCATATGTTACTAAGTTAGTGTGAGTTGCTTTATATCTATTTTGGCTTAACAGTTTTGGGTCATAGGAAAGGATTTTATTGGTTACAAGGAAAGAGTATAAGCTAGTACATATTGATTTAGAAGACAATATATTTGATAGTAGATGCGTTATTTTATTTGAGAAATACTAATATGTAAAGGATTTGTTATTTATTAATATTGTATGAAACATGTTGCTTTTAAAAAAAATATGAAAAAACTTGACACTTCTAATAGTTGCAAAAAGTTGGTTTTAAGAAGGTTGATAATGATTTCTCATAAATATTTCATATTCACTTCTACATTATTTTTAAAATATTTTATACACAAGGATCTTGCTTATAAAGATACTTTATTTACTTGATTTCAAAAGAATAAAAGTTTTCTTTTGTTATGATTTTTATAAAAAATAAAAAATAACTTTTATAAGCTTTCAAAACGTAGAAAATAGAGAAAAAATAGATGTCATAACACTGAATTTAAGAAGACTGGTAAGGGGTCACCATAATAATCCACCATACTAGAAGAGACAATGGACAAATCATACAATACGAATACAAGTATTGTATAATATGATCAATTACATAGCAATACTGAATGATGGAGGATTGTACAATGCAATAACATAGATTATATTGTATAATAATTTAGAAAATTAGGTTAGTGAAGTAAAATATCATATAATATGATAACAATAATGTATACTATGATCTAAAAAAGGAAGGATGTATGAATACATGTTTAAGAAAGATGTTGGGGAGATATTAATAAAGAGTGAATACCATTTTAGCTCACTAACTAAACAACACGACTCCTACAAAAGGCATCAAAGGCGATTATAATAGTCTTAGACTCAAGATGACCAAGATAAAAAATATTTTAAAAAATGAAGTTTAGCATAAAAGCAAATAGGTTGAAGATGAAGAAATAAAAATTATAAAAAATTTATCAAAGGTAGTTTATTCAATATATAGAAATGCATGTAATGATACATGTGTTAACAAAAAAAATATTTGACAAATGTTAGCACATTTTGCATATTGTCATTCAACTATTATAATGCTAAATTTCTAAATTATTGAATGCATGGTAATTGAGCAAAATGGTATCAAGAAATCACAACTACTATAACGGAGAAGTGAATACTTCAATCTTATCTAAACCACTTCACAAGATGGAAATATCTATAATAGGATAGAGAGTATCTTTGAAATGCAGTTAAAGGGGGATGCACCGAATGAACAAGAAAATAGTTCTGATTCTTACACAGACAATAGATTTGAAGAGCAATTTTTATGATTATTACCACCATACTTGGGAGACAATGTCACCCTATTCTAAGATAATCATTGGTTGGAGATGATTGAAGTACCATTTGGCAACATAGCCTGTGATGACCATTAGAGGGTAGTATTGATATTCGATGATGTTATTGAACATTGGTGGAGAAGCTAGAGGAGAATCTTATTTGGAGGTAGGACAACCTCTAAGATATCATGGAAGGAATTTTGACATACATTTTTGGAATGGTCCATCATTGAAACAAAAAAGGAGAAAATGTAATGATGATTTATCAAGACTCTACCAAAAGAATCTTACAATAAATGAGTACAAAGGATCATTCTCAAAACTTATAAGCTACACTAAAAAAATAATAATGTTAGAGAAACAAAGATGCTCCTCTTCAAAAAAGGCTTAAGGGATGCACAAAAATACACTAGCATAGATGAAATTTGACTCTTCTAAGAAACTAGTGGAAGTACCAAGGACTAAGTAAGATCTTGCAATAGAATAGGCCATGAAAGTCATAAAGAAAAGAAAAGAAAATTTTACTCCATAAGAAAGCTAAAAAAAAAAAGTGGCCAGACTTCAAGAAAAGATATAAGAAAGATACTACAATGTCAAGTTTATAAGAAATTTCTTAGTATCAAAACATGGGACTAAAATATTTCAATTGTCATAATTTTAGGTAGTATGCTACAAAAAGTCCTCTTAAATAAATGAAAAATGATGAGAGATAACTTCTACAAGTAGAAATGTTAGATACCAACAACAACAACAGGGAAAAGAGCCAAGCTTATGTGTAACATAAAATGGCTTAACCTCATATCTATGCAATTAATCAACTAGGCACTTTAAAATTTTTAAATAGACTTATGATACTTTTATTTGGTAGTGAAATATACATTCATTCATATCTATATTATTAGTTCAAGAAATAATAACTAAATAGCGATAATAAGAAAATCCCTTGATAGCTACCTTACCAATTAGCAAAATAATAAAAATAAATGAAAATATTCTTAAAGATATGAAAATAAATGGAATTCCATTCAACTTCAAGCCACATTAATTGATATCATAGAGTTTGACAAAAGCTTGAGAATGGATTGTCTAATAACACAAAGTTATTATTGATTGCTATGAAAAAGGTGATTATTAGATTAGAAATTTACTCAAAACAAGTTTAATTTAGTAAGGGAAGAAAAGTATCACTCATATTTGTAATGAAAGCCAAAAAGGTATTACAAAATAAATACAAATGTTACTTAATATCAATATAATATACAATACAACTTGGCCAAACTAAGAAAATATCAGAGATTTTTCTTGAAAAATTACCTAGTTTACCATCAAATCAAGACATTAAATTTATTATCAAGTTGATGCCTAGTATAGAATCAATCTTCAAGGCATCATATTAAATGACATCAATGGAATTATAAGAAATTAATAGTTAATTGTAAGAACTTCTAGATAAATAACTCATCAGACAAAGTGTCTCATCATGAGGAGCATCAATACTTTTTATCAAAAAAAGGAATGAGAGCCCATGCATGTGTATAGATTATCGAGAATTAAATATAGTTTTTATTAATAATAAATATCCATTATTTTTTATAAATGAATTTTTTAACCAACTTCAAGAAGATAAAGGATTCTCAAAAATTGATTTAAGATTTATATATCACTAATTAAAGATTTAGGAAGAGGATATATTGAACATTGATTTATGAACTACTTATGATTATTATGAGTTCCTACTACTTCCATTTGGGTTGACAAATGCACCAGCTATATTCATAGGCCTCATGAAATAGTGTGTTTAAAAAATGGTTAGATAACTTTATAATGGTGTTTGTTAATGATATTTCTATCTACTTTAGTAGTCAATATGAGCATAAACAACATAGCAATGGTAGTACAATGGTTGAAGGAACATCAATTATATGCCAAGTTTTCTTAATGAAGCTATTGGTTAAGTAATGTACCATTCTTAAGATATGTCATTAGTATTGAAGGGTAGCAATGGATATTCAATAAGTAGTAGTGGTAACAAATTAGTCTAGGCTCACTAATGTCATCAAAATTCTAATTTTCTTATGATTAGTTGGATATTATCAAAAGTTTGCTAAATGGTTCTCTCAAATTGCTTCAATCTTGACAAGGCTCACAAAGAAGAAAATTTGATTCATTTAGAATAAAAAATGCAAGGATAGTTTTCAAATGTTAAAGCAAAAGCTAACTATTGTACTAATATTAACTTTATTGATACCAGATAAAGAATTTCAAGTTTTTGCATACTCATCATTATAAGGATTAGGGGCAATTTTGATGCATAATGGCAAAGTCCTAGTTTATGCTTCTCGACAACTTTGGCTTCAAGAAAATGATTACCAAATGCATAACTTAGAGTTAGTGGTTATTTTTTTACTTTAAAGAATTGAAGGCATTACTTATTTAGAGTAAAGGCTCAAATCTATTTAGATCATTAGAGCTAAAAATAAATTGTCATAGAGAAAGTACTTAATCTATGATAATGACATTAATTGGAATTGATAAAAGCTTATGAGATAAAAATCATACATCATCCAAAAAAGGTCAACATGATGATAGACACTCTAAATACAAAGGAAAGTTTGAATAGCTAAAACTTTATATTAAAAGACACAATAATGCATTGAGATGAATATGATGTAACTTAAGAAGCTAAAGGACAAGCATATTTCATTGGTTAATATATTAGGAACTAATCACATAGAGTAACAAGTCATACAAGTGTTAGAGAAAGAATTTATAAAAAAATATACCTCTATGTTGTAAAGTTTGAAGACAAACTTTTGTAAGAAGAGAAGATTTATAACATCTTAAATTTATCAAAATAAATATATTTATAATTTATTTATATTTTTATAAATTTTAAAGTCTTTCAGGGATTTTTAAGATTATGTTAAATTTTAAAAAAATGGTAAACACAAAACGGAGGCATATCACCTCAAAAGAGGGAGGAAATAGAGAAATTTAGTGAAGAAAACTTTAGTAAGTATAATATGATATTTGATTTTTCATGAAATTAAAAAATGATTTGAAAATCATAATAAATTATTTATGTGCTTCAATGAAAACTAGAAACTAATAAAAATATTAAATAGACTAAAAATTATAAAAATTTATCAAGACCTAAAATTTATTAAGACAAATTTAATAAGTTTTTTTAACTAAAAAAGAAGGTGATTATAAAATTAAAAGCAAAAGGTGATTTAGAGGAAAATATGCAACGAATATTTAACTATGAAACATTTTAAAATACTACCAAAATAAAAAAATATGAAATTTTGCTAACTGGTAGATCACATTAAAAAGATAATAAAAAATTAGTTGATAAATTTTTGAAAATCAAATCAATAGAAAAATATAAAAGATATCATAGTTTCCTATGTTTGGTTTTAATAAGAATTTAATAATTACTAAACTACTTGTTTCTTAACTAAAACCTAATTATGAAATGGTGGAGAAGATAAACCATTTGTATCTTGAATCTATGTCAAATCTTTGGATTCTATGAAAAGAGGAGAGAAGGCATCCTTAGAAAGGACATTATCATTTAGAGGGAGTTGGAAAGCTAGAAATGCAGAAGGGCATCAATTAAGTATAACAAAATAAGAGGATGCAACCTTAAAAAATTCCAGAGAAATTGTGATTGACATGCTTTGGACAAGGATTTAAAGGAAGCGCATGAATGAGAGAAGGTGCCTCCAAAGCATTTAAAGCCACCAAACCATGCAAATAAAGAGATAAAGAGAGAGAGTGATTTAGATTGTGAGAGAAAAATGTGTGGATATAACAAGCAGTATTGTACCACTATTATGGAAAACTATGAATAAGAAAGAAAATTGTTTATTTAAAGAATTATTTTACAATGAACTACTATACAAAAATTTTAGGAAAGACAAACTATTAATTATGTGTATATGTTTAATGTTTACTATTTGATATATAGAGACCCCTTGGGATTATGTAAATTAATAACTAAAAGATGATTGCTCTTATTGTTTTTATTAATATATTACCATGTTTGATTTGACCTGTGACTTGTTATGTATAAGAGCATATTATTACTAGTTTATTTTCATTAAAAAAGAAAATAGAATTATAAAAGTTAATTGCATTGTTTGGTAAAATGAAGATAACATTGAAAATATAAGAAAATGAATGATTATCTAAAGTGATGATTACTTTTTTATAATGATGGTTAAATCTAGTTATTTGGAGTAATGTGTTTCAATAAACATGCTTAATCTATTATGAAAATGTGTTATCTTAAACCAATTCTTAGATAAGATAAATATGTAAAAAAAATTAAAATATTTTTACATAAAATTGATATTTTTTATATTTCCAACTCACTTGTTATGTTTTATTATATGTTTATAATTAAGCCAGCATGAGATAACACAAAGTTATAATACTTTACAATACATATATGTTTTTACCACTAAGCTAGTGATAATTAGCTCAGGTTATTTTTGTCAATATTTTTAGTTTAATATAGGGCTCAACACAAGTCGACTAGGTAGTTGTGAGTTTTAGTATTAGGAGCAGCTTACCTATATGTTGATTTATTTATATTGTCAGTTGTACCAGTTGCTAAATCAGCTAGACATGCTTTTAATTTAGCATGGACAAGTTTAGTATCCCCATGTTGGTCTAGATTTGGTTAGTTTTTCATTACAATTGTATGAACAAATGGGTTTTAAAAATAATGTTGTAGTTTTATAATTTGCTTTCACCATGAGTTTGAAATTGTAAAGGTTTTTATATTACTTTCATTATGGTTTTAAAATGGTTTTCATACTTTGAGTGCGAAAAAGCGTTTTGAAATGATTTTATCCTAATTTTATTTTACAAATATGTGATTAAAAAAAATAAAAAATAAGTAAAAGAAATAAATAGTGTGGCACTAAATTTAAGAGTGGTTAAGCTTAGGTCCTCATAATAAGCTACTACGACAACTAGTTTTGTTTCACCTGTGATAGGCATATATTAGTTTATTCTGCTATAATGTATAAATCATATTTCCAAAAAGGCAATATGATAATTTTATATGTTTCTATATCTAGTTTAAATTTCCTTTAAAAATGTGAGAATTATGTGATTTACCAATTATTACAAAAAATGATTTCAAAACCAAGGAAAAGAAGTTCTCTTGGCATCACTTAAAGAGAATGGTTGCTTATCATAATACACGTCTATTTATGCAAATATTTAGCAAAACACTAGTTATCATGTACTTACAAAATCAATTAACATCATTATATCTTTCTAAACATGGAATTTCAAAATAAAGATACAAAATATAGAAAAATATTATTGTCTCATACACTCAAAATAATGCTAATACAGTATATTGAGTTAAACATCAAGTATATGAATTTATAAAGGTTCCGAGATGCCTACTTCAATATTTGAATAATTGGTAGTTTCTTTTTCTTCATCTTTCTTATGCTATAATCATGCATAGAGTTATTATCATAATCTTACTATATATTTCAAATACTGGCTCTATTATATTCATTTTATTGGTTAAGCCCCAATTTTGTTCTACTTTTACTATAATTTGATTGTTCATTGCATCATTTAATCTTATGATCCTTCACATCAAATAAATTGATGCACATCTAGAAAACCTTTCAATAGTTCCTAAGCTTTTGTCGATCCATTGATTTTTCCAGTCAAACCATTCCACTATGGAATCCCTTATTTTTTCTAAAACATTTCCTAGTGTTTTGCTTTCAAAATCATTTAAACACCAAATAAGGAATGCATCTTACAATCTTTTTAAACATGTAGTTGATGTGTTTGAAATTCTTTCAATCAAACCTTTTAAATGTATAACAGAAGCAATTGAAACCATCTTTTATACAACATTTGTAAATCATATTTCAATTAAGGAAATCATGTGTTCCATAAAACACAATTAAACAAAGTTCAAGTGCATGTTCTTTTGATAAAATATAACAAAAATAGAAGTCAAGACATCTAATAGTAAACTTAGTATCTTTTATGTCATGCCATCAGTTGTTTTAGTACTCATATCCCACATAATCCGATGTTGTACTTTCTTTTACCTGAAAGTATTAGAGAAAAAATAGGGTGAGCCAAACGATATTGACTCAATAGAAAATGCATATACATATAAGTAAAGAAACACAATGTTTGGGTAACTATTCGCATGGGTCAATTCTAAGTAAAGAAATATAGAAATACATACAAATGAACAATAATGTTTTCATTTAAAAATTTAATAACTCTTTGACTTTTTCTTATTTTAATAATTTTTTTATTTTTGTTATCTTTTCTTCTTCTTAAAAATTAGCTTAAGGTAAAACCTTTTTATTTAAAAATAAAATAAGAATAGTAATTACTATTAAGAGTAGCCCTAATGCTGGTTCCTTTTGTTCATCCTTAAATAATATTATTCTAGAATAGTAATTACCACTTTAGATAACCTATATATTAGTTTCTTTGGCTCATCTCTAGAATATAAATTTTTTTTGGAATGATAATCATCATTTTTGATAACTAAACATAAGCATGCTTTGGCTCACTCCCGAAACTTGTTACTATAGAATGTTAGTTGACACTTTTCTTGCATACATACATGAACTATATATACATGATGAATAACCACAAAAAAATTAAACCATATGTTCATCTATGTCAATTACGAAGACATGTTTTCACTTATCAAAAATTAAGCAAATCTATAATAATTACTATGCTTATCTTGTATTTTCACTTTTCAAACATTACCAATTATTTAATTTTTACACCTCCCTTAGCATTAAATCCCTTTGGTAAAACCATTTGCTACTCCATTAGACCATCTAATCCACTATCTGATTCTTCCCTAAGCCCTTACCATGTCATTTAGTCTCTCTATATGGCCATTTTCTCTCTTTGTAAGGCTATCCATAGTCATTAGATAATTAATTGGGCTATTAGTTTAGCTTCCAATGAAAAATTTGGGTATTTCACTCAAAATTATTAGATCATATAATACCCAAATCAAATAGTCTGATCCCTCATAGGATCAATATCCAACCATTTGATCACCTTCTAATAAAGACTATCATCCCATTTCATAATATTATTGAACAATCTAGAACTTACATCAAACATCCAATATAGGCATTGTCTCCATCTTAATGATGGTTATACCACCTGATTACACAATTAGACTGTATGATCCTCACATGGGATCTCTAGTTTCCAACTTGAAAGTTTCATTCCCATCCAATTTCTCTCCATAGTGTCCTTAAATTGATCAAATCCTCACCAAGACTCTCTTATAACCCCAAAGCATGTTTAACAATAAAAAACTGAATTAAATATAAACTAAATTGATGTTGAGGAAACCTTCCTTTTGTTTTCCTTTTCCTCCTTAGATCCCTTATAAAAATTTGCTCTATCACATGATTATTCAAGAGACTCACCATTTTAAACTTCTCCTTAAACACTGAGACCTTCCTAAACACAATCTTTCTCTCACCCATGATGATTCTCCTAGCTCATTGAAACATTAGGTTTAAGGATTTAGTGAAAAGAGGACGAGGATTTATTTAATATTTTAATTAAAGGATGTTACTATTTTTTTTTATTAAAAGCTTATAATAAATTAGTCTTCCATATTTCTTATACTAATTAGCTCCTAAACTCTACGAAAAAATTTAATATAATTTATTCCTTAAATTCTTGTATAAATTTACACTTTTTTACAAACTTATTTGATATTTTAAAGAATTTATTTATGTCTTTTTGAATTTATTTGGGATTCATCTCAACTTGGATCATTATAATTCTTTCCAAATATATACAAAATAAATTAAATTTCAAAATTAAATATTAAATTAGTCTTCATAGCTTTGGGATGTTAAAGTGAATGGTTGCAAGAAAGGAAGGAGAAAGAACATAAGTTTTAAAACAAAACCTTTTAGTATCTAGTTGGCATTTTGCATATATGTTTTTGAATATGTATGCTATAATTTTGTATTGTTCGTATAAACCTAAACCTTCAAGACATGTTGTAATATTGCTATGCTTCATGTGTGATACCTAGAATACACAAATAAATATGCATAATGTCAGTGATGCTAACTTGATTGTTTTGATAAATTTGACAATATATGAGCATACGTATTATTTGTAAAAGTAAACATGTATACCATGATTGAGCATCATGTGCATTGATGTGTGAAATGTAAGTAGAAATAAATTCTAAATGTAGATAAATGCTAGATGGTACGTGAAAGAAGAACTTGAAAGTTTATGCATAAAGTGAATAGCCAACTTTGCAAAGACAAATAAAAAGAAATGGATGTGACCAAACTCATTATACAAGAAAGATGTTGGCTAAACTAACTAAAGATTTGTCAAAAATGGAAGTGAACCTACTTGGCTACCCAATAAAAAAATATGATAGAAGGATCTTGACCATCGTAAGACAAATTAGACTAAAAAGGAAAGAATTCTTAATAAAGTGAAAATTTACTAAAAAGGAAATAAAAAACATGACATACTTATGATAGTTTACTTATATTTTGCATAATTCAACATGTTGTAGATAATTATATTAATTCATAATCTTGCATGTGGCACGACTCAAGTGTTGTAATGATTGTATATACTTGGTGTTAATAGTTTAATATATGCAAGATGAACATTAGGTAATATAGTGATACATGTGAGTAGCATGAAGCATGTAAAATTTTAGAAAGTTCTCATTAAGTAGGAACATACCTATGTTTTTATTTTCACATCCATTTCAAGTGTTGTAATAGTTTGTTATACCATATTTAAGAATTGTTGTCAAGTTTTAAAATTTCATTACAATTATGCATGAGACTTTGTATTTCTTAAACACTATTGTCTTACTATTATTGTAACTTTCCTAATGGAAAACTTAAAAATATGTATGAAATGGTAAGATGTACATATATATCATGTTGAACTCAGGACATATGCACGTCTTAACTATAAATTGATAAAAAGAAATAAATATAATACTGACAAATGTGACACTTAGGTACAATTAGTTAATGTCACAATTTCTTACCATTTATTGTAGTGTCTATTGAGTCCATAGCACAACCAATGGGGATAAATTAAATGTGTGAATTTTGCAAACAATTTAAATAAAGCCTCTTTTGCAAATCCAGAAGAAACTTAACCTAAATGAGAATATGAGTAAGGTTGTTTAATGCTACGACAAAGTATGAAAAGTGCAAGTTATAAGGCAATGAAACCAAGATTTTTTAGATAGAGTCAACCTAAGATCTTGTTACCCCCAAGCCAACTAGTTTGTGAACCACTCAATTCACTCCTTTACTATTATTGGTTGGAGAAACCCAATGCTACCAAGCCTTTGCATAGTTTAGGCACAACTAATGCTTCATCCTAAATAACCTGAAGCTAAGGTCACACTCCACACACTCCAATCTTGAGGTAGACAACAAAAAGAAAAACAAAATAGGAATGATCCTCAAACAATAGCTCTCAATGAGAGATAAAGATTACAAATCCTAAGATTGATAAGTAATGTGACTAGAACATCAATGTTATTAGATGTCTATATAATGCTTTATCTAACTCAAATTAGAAGTTAAAAGAAATTAGAAAAAGATGCACAATGCTTTACCAATTATTAAACCTTTCAAGAATTCTTTGAGTTTCCCAAAGAAAGTTTTAACAAGTCTCGACCAACATTCGTAGACTTGAATAGCCTACCCATCAATTAGACATATTGTATTTCAATAAATAATGCATCATTTAGTGGCATCAAATTTTTTATTTTTTAAGTTTGTTATCTTTTATTGTTTCTCACTATATATTAATAAATAACATATCATACATTGGATTTTCTATCACTAAGATTCATTAAATTATATAGGTCGACCAATCAACTATACATGTTATACATTCATAAATAATGTATTGTATGTTAGTCTTGGATTTCCAATATTTCTCTCAATGCATTATATGTTAACCTACGTATGCTACTCAAGTGACCTATACAAACCTTAATCTTAATCATTTCAACTTAATAGTCCTTAGCATCAGGCCTTCATCATACTTCGATATTATTAAACTTTTTGTCATTGATGCTACTTTCAATGATCTCCAACTAGATTTAACGATCACTTATCTTTTGTAACCTTTAACAACCTAGATGATAAATTAGTACTAACTTAATTTGGTTGTTATTATCAAAACTTTTTTGATCAGCCATGGGCTCTAGGGCTAACAATCTCAAACTTTTTTATGATGAAAAATCAAGCTTATGCATTCAGTTTTCATAATAGATAGTATAATCATTCTCTTCTTTTTGCTTGACCAAGAGACTAATGAATTTCCAAAACATGTGCAAACTATAGATCTACTCTTTCTATCTACTCTACTCTTACATAGTCAACATCACTTTACCTATTAATTCTTACAAAATTTCATTTATAGTTTACCAAATTCTTAGATTTTTGGTTTCAATAAAATACATGAAAATCTTTGTGTTTTGCTTTTAGGTGTGGCCCCTTTGGGCATAATTAAAATCTAACATATAAACATATACTAAATATTATGTTTAGACTACTTCCATCATATAGAGTAATGATCCTATCATACCCCTATATTGAAGTGAGGTTTAGCAAGAAGGAACTGAATTGCTATGAATAAAATTTTGATTTATTACAAAATATTTTATAAAATATTTAAAATAATTTATAATAAGTTTTAACAAATATATAAAAGTTATTTTCCACAAATTTTAATTTTATTTTAAAATATATTAAGTTTTATAAAAGTCATGCAATTAAAAAATCAATAATAATTAAAAATATATATAATTAATTTTTAGAATGTTCGACCTATAAAACAAGCCTACGTCCACCCCCAGTAAAAACCAGACAAACACAATATAAACCTTTTGACAAAAGAAGGATAGGATAAACCCTTACAATAAAGAAACAAATGAGATAAGATATAATAGCCTTATAATAAAATAAACGAGACATGCTACTAAGGTCTTATAATGAAATAAAATAGTAATAGAAGAAAAATACTATACAATATAAAATCTAAATCAATACAACCAAAATCCTATGCTTGATGAAATCATTAGAGGCACAAGTATATTAATTAAATAACTTAAGCATCAAGAAAATTAATAACTTGGCTGATTTAAGAGGAAAACAAATTTTAGGAGTTTGATGAGTGAATGATGCAGCAGCAATGAGAACGAGCTTTTAAACACTTGACTATTTTTGCTTGATTGAATCACATAAAAATTATTTTTATTTTCGTACAACAATCTCCTATTTATAGGAAATTTATAGTGATTAAAAGCACTTACCAAACACCCAATTTAGTCTTTATAATTTATGCAGCTTTTGAAAATTTTAATTAGAAAATAAATAAATAATCTCCAATTTCTCTAAATAACGGGTAAAATAATTGTTGCTTGGGAGACATTTAATCATAACACTCTAGCATCGTTTGATACTAAAATTGAACAATCAAACATATGCAATTGAATCTACACCTTTAGAAATATGAAATTGATCTAGGCTGTTAGATTTCAATGGTGATCTGATGGTAAGATTTAAACTTTTCAAGCTAATGAAATTTGGACCTTGTGATCGCAAAATTACATGATCGGATGGCTCATAAAATTAGCTTTTGAAAAATGTGATACGACGATGATCGTTTGATGACGAAACTTGCGATTGAATCATTTACATTACACCCACAATTCAGTAATTTATCGTGTAGAAAAGGTTAGCATTTTTAGTCCCACAATGCTCATTTGCTTTGATTTTTTCTACTTATACTAATTTCCTCAACCACTATAGACAAGTGTAATAACAAGGTTAACTACTTCTTATTAAGCTTAGGAATTAATCACCCAGTTTATGAGTAAGTTATATGTAGAGTCGAGATTGATCACTGGATCCAAAATGTAATGTTTGGGATTGATTATGGAAAGCATTTGGTGTACCGAACCACCTTTAGAATTAGTTACGACTAAATTGTACAGGTTCACTGTAGCGACCTAGTTGTTTGTGATGATAATTACTTGTACGAATGGGTTATTTTTGTTATTAAAATTTTTACTAATTAATTAATATTATTAACACATTTTTTGGATTTTAGAAATATTATTATGATAAAATGATGGTTAATCCACGAGGAAGGATAAAAAAGATTGAAAACTTAAATGTTATTCTAAGATTAATTTTGATTTAATTTATGTGCCTTATAATAAATCTTTCAATCAATCTTAACATTTTGATTGAAGTAAAATTAAAATACTTAAAATTAAATTTGAAATACATCTTTTGATGGTTTGTCACTCCAACCAAGATGATCTTCATGGGATTTAACATTCGCACATCATGGGATTTCACATTTACACATCTCCTTCTTTTATTTCTTCGTTAAATATCAGTATTGATTATCTAAAATTTAAAAATTTACTTAAAGAAATTTATTAGAAATATTTATGATTTATTATTATCAAATAAATATAATAGCTAGGGGTCAACAATACAACATATATTGCTTAAGATATATTCAGTTCTCTTTCTTATCCTTTGTAATATGGCTAAAAGGCTCATGAGGGTTGAGAGGGGTTTAAAATTTTTTATGTTAAAATTTTTTAACTTTTTTTTAAAACATTTATTTTGTGAATGAAGATTCCTTTAGCTTGTTTTTTTATTTTTAATCCTAAAAAATAGGTTAATTCTCATATTAAGCTCATATCAAATTTGAACACATCAACTTAATGAATTCTTTACATAATCATTGATTAGCTTTTCTAAAGATGATGTCATCAACATAGATTTATATAGATAAAATTTCATCACCTTAATTATTGATAATTAAGATCTTATTTTCACATTACCATTTATAAATTCCTTAGTAAGCAGATAATTACTTAACCTCTCATGCCATACCCTTGATGCTTCTTTCAATCTATATAATGCTTTCTTTTATCTATACAAATGATTTGAATAAATGCTATTTTCAAATCTTTTGTTTGATTAACATGAACTCTTAAATGATCCTATTTAGAAAGGACTGTTATTTTAGAATAATTTAAAATCTTTAAAACATCCAAAGGTGAATAGACTAAGTCCCTACAACCTAGCAATGAGTGTGAATGTTTTCTTCAAAATTCAATCTTAAATGTGATCATACCCTTTGGTTACTAACCTTACTCTATTCCTAATTATAGTTCCATAGTCATTTAATTTTTTTTACAAACATATTTGGTTCCTATAATGGGATAGTCTTTAGTCTATTTACTAATATCCAGACAACATTCCTAACAAAGTAATTCAGCTATTCTTGCATTGCTAAACCAAAATTCATTTTCTAGTACCTACTCTACATTTTATAGTTCATTTTTTAAAAAAAAAAGTCATGTTAATGATTTCTTTCCTTAAGGAGGGTTAGGTTTGAACTCCTTGACTTGGATCACCTACAACCAATTCTTTTGACTGATTTTTGTTGTAAATTAGTTAATTAAGTTCCTCCTAAGTTTTCCTTTTTCATTTTCATCATGTTGATGAAATGTATTTTTCAAGATCAATTTTTAAAAGTAGTCAATGCCTTATATTTATATGTTTTTTCTATGTTGGTTAGACACATCAAAAATGACATATATCGACTTCTTTATTATCATTGTCTCTTTTTTAAACATTTTACACTTTTTATTATATGAAGAGTAGCCTAGAAATATAACTTTCGCTACTTTTCAATCTAGTTTCTCATGCCAACCATGTCTAATGGTGTAGTAATTATATCCAAAAACCACAAGATAAGCTAATTTAGGCTTTCAATTATTCTACAACTTATATGGAACTTTTAAATTAAAGACCACATTGAAATTCTATAAAAAATGAAGCAAAACATATTTACAACTTCAACTCAAAGACATTTAGGTAAACTATATTCATGTAACATTGTCCTAGCCATCTTTATTGATGTCTTTTTCCTCGTTTTTACAATTTCATTTCGTTGAGGGGTGTAGCTGATCAAAAGAACTTATTTTTATCCTTAACTCTTCACAAAAAATTATAAAAAGTTTTCATTGTCGAGTTCCTTCCCATGGTCTTCTCTCATTCTGTGAAAATATGCAAAGGAATTTTCAACAAAATCATATGAGTGATAGCATGCAATTTCTTAATAGAAGAAATTTAATTTTTCAACTCTAAATTTTCTTTACAGATGGAAACCACATCGATAATTGAATCTTTCACATTTGATTTTTGAAGATTGTAGATAATTTTGTAAGTGTTTAATTAAATTGAAATACTCATTATGTTCTTGGACTAGCTTTTCATGTGGTACAAGAGGAGTCAATAATTCTTGCTTTCTAGTTTTGCATTCATGCTTCAATGTATCATTATTTTGTTCAATTTCTTATGTGCACCAAGAAATTAAGAAAGAGTTTCTTTGAGTTCATTATAAGCTAATTCTTTATTACATGCCTCATCATGCTTTAAGTCATCCTTCTTTGCCATTAGGTATAGATTTGCATTAGATTACTTTATTCTAGGAATGAGGACTCCTCTAGATTGAAGACACCCCAAGTAGCCATCATTTCTTTCTATTTCTTGTAAGCACTCAAAACATATATGCCTAGGTTTCTTGCAAGCAAAAGTAAATAGTTCATCCTTCTCATTTCACTTCTCTTTTTTCTTCCTTCTTGATGAGATCCTAAAATATGACTTAGAGGTAAACTTGTTATATTTCTTGCCTTTGTTTTTCCTATGCAATTACTTTAGTCTTCTCATTAAATAAGCAATCTCTTGCTCTCCATCATTGTCACAGGAGCTAAAAGGTTGTGACATCTTCAAGGCAATTTTCTTCTTCTTTCAATGTTCTCCATCCATCATCTTCACCCTTTGCTCCACTTTTTGTCGATGGCTATAAAGGATCAAATCAACATGTCTAATGAATAACCACTAATTTCTTTAGAATACCAATAAGGGAAGGTGATTTGAATGTGCATACTTTTAAAAACAATTTCAGAGAAGTAAAACCCATTAGAAACTCAAGACAAATGAGGATATGCGTATGGTTGTTTAATCTTAAAGCAAAGTAGTAAGAAAAGTGCAAGTAAAAAGGCAAAGAAGCCAGAATTTTTGTAAGTGTTTTATGGCTCAAACTAGGAGCCTATGTACACACCCAAGAAAACTACCTTGAGCACCACTCAATTCACTCCTTTGTCACAACCAAGTAGAGAAACCACATAAAATTGAAAATTTTATTAGAGATAGGACCACATTCTACACTCTACAGCCATGAAAGAGAAAAAGAAAATAGGAAGGATCGTCATACAATAGTTCTCTTTGAGTGTTAAATATTACAAATCCTAAGATTGATAAGTAATGTAGTTGTAATATAAATGTTGTGACATAAATCAATAGTTCTTTGATCATAATTAAAAAAGAAGCTCAAAGGAAAGTAGAAATGGAAGCATAATGGTTCAACAACTATTAAACCTTTGAAGAACTATTTAAGTTACCAATGAAGGATCCATCAAATTTTTAGCTCTATATTATGTATGTAAACAATAAAAAACTTGATTCTCCCTATTTATATGATTTTTGTGCAAAAAGATTGCACTTTTAAATGGTTCTAGAGGTCTAACAAAAATTTTGTAACAAACAATGGTCAAATGCCTACAAGTTTACCACTATTAGAACCCATTATGGCCAAATTTGAATGCAACATATTTTTCTTTCTTCACACTATATGTGCTACATATTATAGATAAAAAATTATAGTATCACAATTTTTTATTTATTTTCTTTTTTTTAGCCAACCACAGTTAAACCACACATAATGTACATAAGAAAATGATGTATAATACTCAAATCTCAAGTTAGATTTATTGACCTACACAAACTGCAAAGCAACTAGAAATATTGATGTTAATAAATAACTTATCATACTTAGTCTCTAGTTTACTATCTTTTAAGTTGTTTAACTTTCATTTGTTTCCCAATCATATATAAATATTGAATGTTAATAAAAACTATATCACACATTAGTTTTGAGTTGTCTACCTTTAAGATTCATTAACTTACATAGCCTACCCAATCAACAATACATATTATACATTAATAAAGATACCATAGGTTTATCATTGGTTTCTCATATTTCAATTAACGCATTATCCATTAACTTACATATGTTGCACAAGTAACTTATATGTACCATATATAAAAGGATGGCATATAATAAGCTAGTCTTAAGGTTCCTATTTCCTTATAAATGAATTGTTTATTAAGTCAATGTACTTTGCTAATATAATTAGACATATCATATGTTAAGTTTAACATGCAATATGTTCAATTAAATTTTATAAATATGATAAAATCATAATTTTTTCAAGAAGATGTCTTTTTAAAAACTTGAATAAAGATGATTTGGAATGAAAAGAATGTATGAATTTCTATAAGAGATGTGAATGCCATACTATTAAGCCACATGAAAAATCAATTTATAAATTTATCATAAAAAGTTGTCACCCTTAACCTTGATCATTCCAACTTAATTGCCTTGAGCATTAAACCTTTTTTTTGCATTGATATTATCAAGCTTCTTGTGATTGATGCTCCCTTCCATGATCCTTGAATACCTTGATCGCCTTTATTGTTTAACTTGCAACCAATTACATCATCAATTAGCACAAACTAAGCTTTATTATTATCATCAAAATTTCTTTAAGCAACCATGGGCTTATGGGTTTAACAGTATCAACTAGCACTAGTAATACCAAATCGCCATTTTACAAGATGACAAGGGTATTAGTATGGGATCTCATGTCCCAATTGGATAGGTTTGATCATATTATATAATTATCTTAAGTTAGTTTAGGGAGATGGGTTTGATATAGTCCATTAAGGCATCATATAATATGATGTAGAAAATCATACAATATGATAGTACAGAGATTCTTAAGAAGGGTTATGCTAATAAAATTACACAATATAATAAGGGAAATGAGTTAATACAATATTTATATAGTAGGATAAGAAATGAAAAGGATATTTTAGGTTAAGTAATTATAGAAAATATTACATGTTTATACTAGAAGACATTAGAAATAATTCATGTACATGCATTTTATTATAAAGAACCTAGAAGAGAAAAGGGATGGATAAAGATTTTTTATCTTTGATTTAATTAAGCAAACCTCATAACTATAATATAGATATAATATTAAATTAATAGATAGTTTATTCTTAATGGATTTGTTATTTACCTATTAAGATACATAATGTATATATATATATATATATATATATATATATATATATATATATATATATAATTTTATTTATAAATTGGAAATAGTTTGGATTTAGAAGAATTGATAAAATTGGATTTTTTATAGCATTATCCTTATTATTTATGTATATGACATAAGAGTAGTAAGGTGGCTAAGGGAAAGTCTAAATGTTTTACCTTATATTATATTAGCATTATGATATGAACTCTTTGGATATGTTACTAGCATTTTGTATAAGGTGACTAAGTATAAGTCTAGAGATCATACCTATTATCATATCAGATATACTAATAATGCTTTGTCCAAGGTGAATAGTTATTGTTTTGGAGGCTATACCTTTAAGGATGAATGCTAGTTAATTATGACTATAGGTACAGATCATTTAGATATAGATAAGATTATTATTAGATCTAAAGGATGATAGTTAAAAATTTGGGGTCTAGATTAATATAACATGAAAATTGTTATAAGTGTTTAAAATTAGAATAAATTACATATTTTTTTGGTTTTATCATAGTTGTTGATTATTATGTTATTATTCTTATATTAATTTTTCATGTTATAAGTGATTTATATATATTATTACCTTGCTAATTTATCTATTGAGCTCTATAAAGACTTATTAGTGTTTAAATTACAATCTCATAATAAGGCTCATGGCCATATTGCTCCAATAGTATTTTAAAAATTATGAAAAAAATACTTTTCTAATTAGCCTAAACTCTTAATCATTTTTAAAAACATAATCTTTGAAGTTTAATTAGAATGGTTCTAACATTTTCTAGCCCCTCTAAAAATAGTGATATATAACTATAGAATCTCCAAACCATATACCATTCATCATACACAACATTGCATATATCCACTAATAAACAACCTCACCAACACATCTAAAAATATACCCCAAGCACCATTCCTTCATACTAGCTTATATGATTATTTTATACATCCACACTCTACTAATCTCACTCTCTTCATTGATCATAAATCAAATTTCTTACTTTTAATATCTCTTTTATCACATCCTATCTTATCCATCACATCTACTTCTTTTATTTCAATTTGAACCTTTTTAATTTTTTTATTTATTCTTAGAATTTTTTATATAACTAAAGTTGTACTAATCAAAAGAAATTGGTAACATCAACTATAACTTTCATATATAATTATTCATAATTTTAATTTCAAAATTCCAACAATCAAAGGAATATATTACAATACACTTAAGTATATCCTTCAAACATATATCACCCAATTGATATATAAAAGATCATATTCCCAATTTATTTTAATGGTAATATTAAAGACACAACTTTCTTTGATTTATCAAAAGTTTCCTAAACAAAACCATCTAGAGTTTTCTCATTCCACAATTATTTTTCATTATTATCTTACAAATCTTATCTAATGTGGTCTCTCTCTAAGTCATTTATAACATTGTTTTAAATTATAAGTACCCCTATTTTAAAAAAAATATTCTTGTAAAAATTCATCTAAAGTACCAAAATAAATCAATAATTACCTAATTTATCTATAGCACCTACAAACATTCCAATCATAACTAGAGTGAATACATCAACTATTATAATAAATAATCTTCTCAAAATGATTTATATATATCTTTGTGATTTCACACAGAAACACATACCTTGTAAAAACTTCACAAGGTACTTGCACATACAAGATTTTTATTAAATTCCTTTAATAAATGAACTCTAGGTTCTAAACTTGCTTTTCTTCATCAGTTGGAATTTCATTCTTCAAATTCCATATGGAATTTCTCTCTTTTGTAATCTAATATTTTGAATCCTCCTTCAATCAGTGACCTCATAATAGTTTATCAAATGCTATTATATCTAAATTGAGCTTCTTCAAATATCTCTTTCTTAATCTTCCCACAAATTTCTCATATATGTAATCAAATTTTTATCTCTCATTTTACATCAATTCTTACAAATGTCAATCTACATATCATTTTGTGAGGACATTTTTTGCCGTAGACATTCACTAGCCATCATTTTTCATCATTATCATCTTTTGACATTTATCTTATGTCTTAAATCCAAAATTCTACTATGCACATTTACAATTTCTTATTTACTTAACCCTTAAAACTATTTTTATTCCATATATGTCAATGATTCTTTCTTTTTTTTTTTCCCAATTCCATTTCAACTTATTTATTCATCATAGTTCATTAACCAATTATCTTTTCAATGATAGATTTATTATCTCAAAATATATATTTCTTTTCTTTTACACCTCATGCAAAAACTCCCAACAATTTTTTGAAACTTATAAAACCCACATATAGTACTTTCATAACTTAATATTGACACATCTTAGAAAAATTGTTATCACAACTTATTTTCTAACAAGTTTTTGTTATCACCTTTTTATACAAATAACGACATAAATTCATAACACTTCCTACTTTTAATAATTAAGGTCATATATTTTCTTATTTTTTTTCAAAAAAAAGTATTTCTTGTCTTATTTATCTTTTTCCTTGTGCACTTTCACAAGATCCTTTTACTACCTCCAAAGCTCTTGATTCAATATAGAAATTAACTTTACTTATCGTATTATGTTTGCATGTGTGTTGTGTATTTTTTCTTTAATAAAAAACTTTTTTTATTAATAACATAAAGTTACAAGGGGTGTATTTTAAAACTCATGAAACAAGTGATCATAGGTTTCAACAATATACCATTACAAGACATTAATGATAACATGCTAATATGAAAGAATAATCTTCCTACATCATACAAATACAAGAAGGCATAATGTGATAGCTTTGATGTACTCATCATTTGTAAAAAGTAGAAATATATAATATCAATCTAATAAATAATTAATGTGAATAATGTTGATAAGTCATCATAATAGAGCGATGAGAAAATTGTATATTTTTAGAAAGCCTCTCAAATGAATAATGAGTAATAAGACATACTTAGCTATTACCATATTAAAGTGAATGATGAACTCAGCAAGCTTTGAGTGGTTTGTATCAATCATGATTGAGTAGGCTCTAACATTGTAAAGGTACGTGGATGCACAAAATGATATGGTTGTCATTTGTTCGGCCTTTTTATTTAATCGTTTGTTCCTTTTAGGCTTTTATTGAGCTAGTACTTGTATGCTTTTATCAAACCAATATTATAAACTTTTATCAAATCAGAGTTGTAGGTTTTTATAAAGTTAATTTTATAGGCTTTTATTAAGTCAATATTTTGATGTTGTTATCTAACCTTTTATACAAGGTGGATGTAGATTTGAGTTTAAATTGAAACACTCAAAATATTGTCACATATTTATCTTGTTTGCTCGACAACATAACATGTTTTGTAAAGTCTAACAACATTTTCTTAAAACAAGTATTATAAGAGCCAATAATATTAATAATATGAAAAGACTTCTATAGTGATATTAATTGAGTCTTTGAGTTGGTTTGAAGTTTTGAACTTGCACAATTCACATCCCTTGGCATTGTGCTTTTATATTTCTAACAAGTGGTTTTACAGCATTGATTGAATCTAAGGAAGTAATTCTTATGATAAGATCTAAATGATATCTCACAACGTGATAGCCAACTATCCTATGCTTAAGGAAGGGCATATTTAGTTTGTTCACCTCTTTTTAAATGTGATTTTTATTTGATTGAAAGAATATAATTTGTATTTTTCTTAAATCTATTGATGTTGAGATTTGGGATATTATTGAAAAAGGTTTTCATCTTCCAACTAAGAAGGTAGATGGTACCTTAATTAAGAAGTCTTTGAGTGAACTTTCTTCATAAGATTAACATAAAGTTAAATTCAATGATAAAGCTTTAAAATCCTTCATTGTGGTCCTTTGACCATGGAATTCAATAATGTTATGAACCTTAAGATCACCCATGAAGTGTGGGAAATGCTCGAGGTTACATTAATAGAGACTATCCAGCTCAAGGAATATTAAACTTATGCTTACTTATTTTACTATCATTATCAAAGGGTCTCTCAAATCTTAGAAGAGTTTTTTTTTATTGTTGAACAGGTGACAAAGATTATAAGGAAGATGTTAAAGGAGTTTAATCCCTTGATGACTGCCATGAAAGCCTCAAAGGATTTATACTATTTCTCTTTAGACAAGTTACTTGGAGATCTCATTACTATTGAGAAAAAGATGGCAAGGAGAAAAGAAGATAAAGAGTAGCCCAAACAATCAAAAAGGGAGATGGATATTGCTTTAAATGTTGCACCATCTATATCTAATAAAAACTTCCCATGCAGTAATGAGGCAAAAGAACTTTTTATAAGCATAACAAAATTCTTCAAGCCTATTGTTAAAGGTAATTCAAAGAAGAAGGAGAGGAATAATGGAAAGAAAGAGGTACATTTGTCATGAAGGCCAAAAGCTTGTGCATTACCCTCTGTGATTGTTCAAAATTGGTATAGAAGAGAGGAGGTAAGGATAAGAACTTCTCTAGGAAGACAAAAAGAAAAAAAAATATAAGAAGTCCATGCAGGCCACTTGGAGTGATTTGTTAGAATGTATATCATCCTCTCAAGTAGTGAGAAAGTAAGAAAGAAAAGAAGAATTTGATGTCTCATGACAAAGTATGAAAATTCATCTAGTAATGAGAAAGTTAATAAAGGAAAATTCATATGTCTCATGGCACACCATGATGATTTATCTAGAAGTGAGGATAATGAAAAAATTAATTTTTCCCATAAAGAGTTTTAGAAGCTTTTTTGAATTATTTAATACATTTGAATCACTTTCTATTAAATATAAGAAATATAAAAAAAAGAAAATAAAGATTACTTTGACTGTTGTGAAGATATAAATGAAAAAACTCAAGATATTTACATGAACTTCATCAACCTAGAGATGGACTTACTAAAACAATTTGTGAGCATACAAAAGATAAACATATGTTTTAACAATTTAAGAAATTGCATTCACATTGTGTTGTTTATCTCCCCATGTGCATAAGATTGTTTCTATGTACAATATAAATTAAAGCATGTTGTATTTAACTTTATTTATAATCCAAGTCTAAATTAAAATTATTTCTTAAAGAAAGACATAATTTTAAAGATTGAGATAAGAGTCAATGTGAATTCTAGGTATCCTTCTAATGTTTAGGTTACAAAGAAGAACATTGTACCTAAAAATGATGTTTCATAGGTTGTGGATTGAACAAACCAAAGTCTATTTGGGGTTCCAAAATCCAAATAATAAATTATAATTCTTGTATGCATGCCTCCATTGTTTTATTAAAAAAGGAAAAATTATTGGAAGCATATTATTTACTTTTGAATATTAAGCATGTTTGTCATATTGTAATTCTTCAAAATTTTTATATGCATCAATTTAGGAGGAGATATGTAAATGAACCTCTTGATGTCTTGATGTGATTATTTATTTATGAAATTCTTAGCAATGTCCTTATTTGTTTGTCTTTAAGTTTTACTTTATTTTCTAATGCAAGACAAAAAAGGAAGATAGAGAAAAGTGATAAAAGAAAAGCACTCATACATTATAATGTTTTATTTATAATTATTTAAATTACATACATTAAAGGAAATCAAAAATGTTGGAGTATTTGTATATTTTTCATATTTTAATATTTTTTTATTTCATTATTTATTCAATAGTTTTATCATTATAAAAAATTTGAGCTTGGTTTAACCTTTGTCTTTACACCACTTATTTGACGATAACAAAACTACTACGTTATATTATTAATATTTTTTTGAAGTATTAATTTCAAATCATATGTTTGAAGTGCGCATAGGTTATTCACATTAAGAGTTTAATCAATTAACTCAATGAGCTTAACTATAGTGTTTGGGTGTAAATCGTAACTAGTACTAGGAGAATAACAAGCTTGAGCATCACTTGGAGAAACTTTTTATAGAGACTCTTAATTTTTTTAATTAGAATGTTAAAACTTATAATAATTTTACTAAAAAACTTATGTGTTTTTATTTAAGGCATGCATTCTATATATGTTTAATTATATTTACATATGCCTTAATTAATATTAAGAATAACTATTTACATGTGCATGATATAACCATTGATTATAGGTTACATCATTCATCATTACTTTATATTTTTTATCTTAGAATATTTTATTTATACTGAGTTGTATCATATGTTAAGATAAGACTAAAATCAAGTTAGAATTAAATAAAGATTAAATTGAGTGAGGTGTGCATTAACTAAACTAATCATACTTCTATAATAAACTCATTTTACAATACTGTCAATTAATATTTAAATCTAACAAAGCATCAGTCAAGAGTGATCCTAATTTAGGTACGCTATATATATTAGTTGTGCATATACAATAGATTTATAGTACAAGTATGTTGATGATTTACCTAAAATGATTAATTTGAGATTTATTGTTCTTAATCTTCATACAATGTAATGTTACTTTTCATACTATTATGACATTTTCATTAAGGGGATAGACTGAGTAACATTCATTATATGTGCTAGAAATTGAATCGCTTATATGTATGATAATTACTTCGTATTTATATGATAAGTATGTTAGTGTAGTATGAATTCAAAACTTAGGTTATAAGTGAGCTAGATTACATTGTATAGATAATATATCTACTTCATACATGTACAAAAATTTTTACTCAAGAGCTTATTATTAAGTACTTAGGCTTAAGTAAGTTATTTTTTATTTTTTGTAGACATTATCAATTTCATACTTGTATTATACCATTTTCCCTAGAGCTTAGTAATGAGAATCAGTAATATATGAAGCAGATATTATATCATAAGAGTATGATTTACTTATTGAACAAATACAATATGTTATTGTTATCATAAACAAATTGATCATATGACTCATTGTATTGTCTAATCTTTATATACAATATTTTTCTAAGATATTAGATTCAAAGTTTAAGAACATTTGTTCTAGTCATACTTGTTCAATACTTTATCATATAAATACTATCAATTTAGAATATAAAATTATTTATCATCATAATGTTATAACATATGGATCATACAAGTATTGTAAGCTTAGAATGTGAATAATGACTAATTTAATTGATTTTTTTCATCAACATTAGAGAGAATCTTAGAACCATTTAAGAGCATTCTTAAGGATATTTTAAGTCCAAATGTAGAAAAAATTGTTAATGTTTACTTACATATCTTTATGAAAATATTACACATTCAAATCATCATTATCTATAATGACAACAAGGCTATGGCATATAACTTGAAAGATTCATCATAGCCGCCTTCATTAAGCTAAGTTGCTTACAATTTTTTTAGTCACCTAAGCTTTATTACATGTCTTTATATATTAGTCTTATTACTATTGTAATGTGCCTCTTGTTTAAATTATGCTTGTGTTATAGGATTAACTGTATCAACCACTTGTATGTCTGCTTATACTTCTCTTAAGTTCATTTTCTTTATTTCTTAATCGTAACATATGTTACTTTACAATCGAACTATACAACAAAATCTTTTCCTAACCTAGCCCGTGGAATCATTTAATCCATGAAGCTAATGCACGAATTACTTTCTATCATAGTGAAATAATTTTGTTGTCATACTTACATAATACAGTCTCATCTCATAAACTCATTCACATTACACTTTAACTCTATTTTTTTGTTACTTAATTGTATTGAATGCTAACCACTATTTTATTATGCATTCCAATTCTTTCCTTCTTTTCCTATCAAACTAATTCAACTGACATAAACAATGCCATTGATCACCATAATATCGTATGGATATGATGGTCCTTAACATATCATATGATCCTATACAACTTTTGCTTATTATTCTATCATACTGTGTAGTTTTCTATATTGTGTTGAACTATGATCTCTTCTAAGACATCTTTCTTAGTATTATGCATATTATATTATAACATTTGCTTCCATCACACTATACGATCCCTTTTCCATAAAATCTTTATAATTTCACTAAATACTATCTCAATTAAAATATTAATTATTTAAACAATTTGTATTGCTCATCCCTTTATATAATCATCAATAATTCTCTAATATTCTTATTTTTAGCATGATATGATTTGAATTTATTAAAATTACTTATCCATACTTTTGGGATGCTACATACATGTACATTTATTTTGTTCTTAAGATTTATTAGGTCTCTAGGCCTAGGGTCTTGTATAATACAAAGTGTGTGTATTTTAATTATACTCTTTAATAAAAATCTTAAAAAAATATAGATGAGTATGATACTTGTATTATATAAGTAAATTGTCCAACATTTTTACAATCCTTCGTATATAAGTCTGACTTATACGTCCACTTGTAAACATAAGACTTAAGCTTTGTATCGTAAAATTTAGAGAGTATGGTTATTAATCAGTATGGTTAAAATTTCAAATTTTTGTAAGATCATACAATGATAAACTATGCATCAAAGTTGTGTGACGGCTTTCTTCACAATATTTATCATGATGAGGCTAAACATATGTGTACAATTGATTAAGTTAAGCCAGTCAACCTTAAAAACTTTATACATGCATTTGAACTCATACAATCTATTATAAGACAAGTGCAACTTATTAATATGAAAATATGAGCTATATTGTGCAAGTATGATAAGTGTGATCATCTAGTGCCTTTTAAGTATGAACTTAAGTGTTGCATTATAAATCGTTGTTATACAGTACATTGACCACTCCCAGACTAATGCAATATGTCATTTTAGAACAAAATTCACTAGCCATAATGTTGAATCATTGAGACAATCCATGTTAAACTCCTTTTGTCATAATATGATTTAGGGAATGCACTAATATGAATGGAACCTAAAGAGCTTAACACCTATTTTTTTCTTCTTTGGAAAGCTTAATTAGCTAATTAGCTGTTATATGTTCCATAACCTTCCTTGAGACCAACACTAGTATAAAAGAAGATTGGTTTCTAACAAAATAAGGTAACAATTTGAATTACAAAATTAAGTGAACAAAAAGTGAAAAACAATTAACCTTGCATACTCCACTGGAGCATTCATTTAGTTTCAGTTCTGTATTTATGTTTCATCAACATATCTCTTCAATTGATTCATATTGGTAAAATCTTTCATACATTAGTTTGGTACCACACTTTTTTTTAAGGACTAATTTAGTTTACAATATACTAATTATAATAGCTAATATCTCTTCGACTAAAATGATTGTATTATTTTAATATCTCCTATGAGCATTGTTGTTGTACTTAATTTATCCCTACCTACTATGATGAAAGTATGTGGATAGTGGAAGTCTTATTAGTTGATTAGAGGTAGAGTTAGGCATAGGTCATGTCAAATCACCTAAAAAAATCTTGTTTATTCCTTTTTTATTTGTTGTCTTAGTTCTATTTTATTTTTTGTGTAGAAATTATTTTGTTGATTTAAATAGAATATTTGATTTTTTAAAATAACTAATTAGTTAAATTTTAAGAATATTATAATTCACACTCCTCTTATAGTACTTATTCCTCTCATATTACAATAAATAGTATTAGAGCCAAGTTCATTTGTCAAAGAAAAAAATTAGTGATAAGATCCCCATGGCTTATTCTTAAAGATAATGATATTTTATGTGAGAGAACATCATCCTATTAACCATCTTTATTTAAGGTAAATATTACTTGCATAATAAGAATAAAATATGCTTATTCTTAGAATCTATTGATTTTAAAATTTGTAATGTGGTTTAAAATCCATTTTCTCAACAAAATCTATAAATGTTGAGATAGTAAGGAAGCAACTTTGGGATCTTACACTTAAGGAACAACACAAAGTGTAGGTGAAATCTCAAGCTATAAATATTCTTCATTATGGACTATTTCTTATTTTATTACATTATGAGTCTTAAAACACCATCTAACATCTATTCCAAAGTTAAGGTTGCTTATGAGTGTACATTTTAAGTTAAGGAGACCAAGGTAAAAATGTTGATTCATGAATATGAATTGTTTGATAATGACAAATGAAACTATTAAGTCCAATTTCACATGATTTAAAAATATTATTAATAGACTATCTAACATGGGTAAATACTTTTCAATATCTAAACATGTTTAAAAAATCTTACAGGTGTTACCTCAACGATATGATCCTCTAATGATAGCTATAAAAATTACAAAAGATATCTTAACTATGTCACTAGATGAGTTGCTTAGTGAACTCCTTACAAATGTGATGGAGCTTGCCAGAAGGAAGAATAAGGAGATTTAGCTAAAGAAGGGAGAGAAAAAGAAGAAGACTCATCCATTTCTAGTTTCCCTCATCTCAAAATGTCTTTCTATATTATATAAGAAGCAAAATTGTAGGGAAAATTTTGAGCCAAGATAAGAATCTTAACAAAAGATGAAGTCATATGCCATGAGTGTAAATTACTTGGATGCATTAGAACCATTCATGCCTTCAACAAAGAAAGTGTCAAAAAGTTTCAAAACTAAAAGAAGGTAATGAAGATCTCATGGATTGAATTATATAGTTTAATATCCTATGAAGAAGATAAGAAGGAAAGTCTAATATGGCTTATGACCAAGGATGAAAAATGCAACTTCAACTAATGATGAGGCATGTCCTACCACTTCTTCATCATCTTCATTTTTCATCAATGAAGAATAATATAATAATGTTTGTAAGAAAAACAATAAGTTAGCCTCAAAGTACACTAAGTTAAAAGAAGAAAATACGAATTACTTTAGCTTATCTGAACATTTGAATGAAAAAATGCTAATTATTTACAAGTAAAGAAATGATAGAAATGAAAAGGCTATATTTTTTAATTAAAAGTACATTCTTAATTAGATAATTGAATGGTTTGAAAAGAATAAATGCACACTATAGAACCTCTCTCTATAGATCAAATTGTAATGTTTCTTACTTTGCTACATATGCTAAAAATCTTAAGTATAATTATTACATGAAGTTTGGTCACATTACATCTCACTATAAAATTAAGAAAAATATTAATTTTAATCTTCTTAGATTTGTGTGGGTAAGAAAACGTAGATAGTCATAATATTAAGACATGTGGACTCAAAAAGATTTTGATCCCCTAATCCAACATTTGATTTCATTTTTGTAGGAATGTATTTCTTAAAGGACCAAGGAATATGGTACATGGATAATGGATTTTCTAAACACATGACTAGAGATGCATCACTTTTCATCCACTTGAAGGAGTGTAGTGGAGGTGAAATAACCCTTTATGATAATTCCAACAAAAAGGTCATCAAAAAAGGAATCATGAGGAATTCACACACCATTATACAAAGGGTCCTTCTCATGTAAGATCTGAGATACAATCTTTTTAAATATTAGCTAATTATGTGAACTTAATCTTTCTTTTTTATTTAAAGCAAATGAGAAAATTATTTGTATAAATAACATTACTCTCAATATTAAACATTGAAAAGATAATACTTATGTATTATATTTGGACATGGTTAGGCCTAGTAGACTAGAATATCTTACCTCACATGATAATAGTTTAGAATTATGGTATAAAAGATTATATTATCTAGGTAAATCATCACTTAGGAAAATAATAAATAATGATTTTGTTAGAGCATTACCTAACATTCGTTAGAGTAATGACTACATTTGTGGACCTTACCAATTAAGAAAATAGTCAAGGTTCTTTAAGATGATAAAGAAAATATCTATTAGAAGATTACTAGAGCTCTTGCATTTATATCTACTCAATCTAGTTCATCCTGATGACTTAGTAGGTAAAAGATATGGATTAGTTGTGGTAGATGATTTTTCAAAATTTTTTTGTACATTGCTTTTAATAAAGAAAGATGAAACTTTTGAAAAACATGTACCTTAGTTACTAAGTTAAAAAATAATTTAATCCATTTTTGCTTTTAATAAGAATTGATACTAGAAGTGAATTTAAAAATATTTTTTTTGTTGAATTCTTTAGTATACATAAAACTGTTCATACTCTCTGCTCATAAGGACTTCACAATAAAATGGAGTTACAGAAAGACAAGTTGCATCCAAGTGTATGCTTAATGAATATCATTTACGAAATATTTTTTAATTAAAATGATTAACATTGCATGTTATGTAATGAACTGGATACTTAAGAGATCACTACTTATCATTTCACCTTCTGAACATATCTTCATGCATTCAGACACAAGTACTTCATTCAAAATAACAAGAAGAGTTGCTTAAACAAATTTGATGGAAAATTAAATAAAGGTATCTTTTTGGGAAATTCAATAAATAGTAGAGCCTATAGAGTATATAATAACAAAAAACTTTAGTGGTAGAAGAAACAATTCATGTGATGTTTGATGAACCCCCTTATGAAATTTCTTGTAGTCAACCACCATTTGACTAATTAGATAAGTTAGAAGAATTAAGTCTTAAGGATGAGTCCATGGACCATAGTAAAAAAGAAGAAGAAATAGTCGAGGATGAAGATAAAAATGTTAAAGAATGTAAGTTTTCAAAAGATCATCTTATTTATTTAATCATTAGTGAAGTAGTAGAAAGTGTCAAAGCTAAGAGCTCAATTAATCATGTAGCTTTTGTAACAAGTTATGAACCAATTTTAGTAGATGAAGTAGTTGGCTATGATTATTGGATAGTTGTCATGAACAAAGAATTAGAATAATTTGAAAAAAATAATGTGTGGGATCATGTGCCATCCAAATGATTAGATTGTTATTTGTATGAAATGTGTTTAAAATAATTTATATGAAAATGGAGAAGTTGTTACAAATATGGCTAGATTATTTGCTAATGAAAGAAGTCAAATTAAGGGAATTTATGTGGAAGAAGCCTTTGCTCTTGATGGAAGACTTGAGACAATAAGAATTCTTCTTACGTATGCTGGACATAAAGGTTTAAAATTATATCAAATACATATTAAAAGAGCATTTTGTAATAGATATAATAATGAAAAATTTTATGTAGATAAATTCTTAGGATTTTAGATTCATGAAAATTTAGATCATGTATACAAATTAAAAAAAGGTTCTCTATGTATTGAAGTGAGATTCACATACATGGTATGAGAGATTATGTATATTTCTTATTTTAAATAGCTTTGTAAGAAAAAAAAAGTTGACAATACCTTTTTTATTTTGAATTTAGGTTAACTATAATTAGTTTGCCAAGTTTATGTTGATGATATTATATTTGAAGTCACACGTGATGAAATGTGTAAGAAGCTTAAAAATTTAATGAAGAAATAATTTGAAATGAGCATGATGAATGAGTTAACTTTCTTTCTAGTATTTCAAGTTAAATAAATCAATGAAAGTTTTTTTTTATTTCATATTCAAAATATTTAGTAGAATTGCTCAAAATATTTGGATTTGAAAGCATGAAGGCAAGGACAACTCTAACAGAAATAAGTACTATTCTAAATAATGATATAGTTGGGAACTAGTTGATGTAAGATTGTTTAAAGGTATGATTGGTCATCTATTAAGCCTTACTACAAGTAGACCAAATGTAGTATGTTAGTTTGTGTGCCATATTTCAAGAAAATCCTAAGGACTCACATTTTCAAATTGTTAAATAGATTTTTAAATATCTCATTGGCACTAAATCACTCAATTTTTGGTATGTTACCCCAAGTGAATTAAGTTTTTATTTCTTAACTTACATAGATTTGGATTTTATTAGGAGTAAAACTCATAAGAAAAGTACATCTTAGATGTGTTAGATGATTGATGGTTCTCTTATTTCTTAGACTAGTTACCAACAAAATTATGTTTCACTATCTATAATCAAGGCTAATTATTTTACTATTAGAAGTTATGTAACACAATTTTTGTAGATTAAATAGTAGTTAAAGGATTAATTATTAGGCTTCATAAACATTCTTTTATTTTGTAATAATGTTATTGTGATTTGTATAAGAAAAAATCCCATTCAACATTTTTCAACTAAGCACATTAATATTATATATTATTTCATTAGAGAGTATGTTGCCAAGAAACATATTCAATTACTATTTGTCTCTTCTTTTAATTTACTAGCTAATATCATTACAAAACCATTATCTTTTGAGACTTTTGCAAGACTTAGATTTAACTCAGGTGTGATTAGCCTCCTTGAATGATTACAAAATGGGAGACATTATAATGCTAGAATTTAAGAAGTGTGTGGGAATTTCATTGATTCAAGGGGAGTTTGGCACAAATTAAGGGATTTTTGTTGTAAATGCTAAATCTAAATGAGTGGCATTTGAGATTTGCTAAAATTACATTTTTCTTCTTTATTCTTATATTGTTGTATTGATATTATGCTACTATTTTACAATGATATGGTATTGAATTAAAAGAAATTGCATTTTGGTTAATATTGTTTATTGTTTGTGTTTTATTGTAATGTTGTTTTCTAGCATTAGTTTTGTAATTATCAAATAAAAGATTGTTATTCCTTTAAAATTGATTATCACAAAATCAAATTAATTAGGTACTAATAAAAGTTTGAGGTTTTGTAAATATGCATTTTTTTAGATCTTGATTGAGCTTGTTTGGGTTGGAGCAAGGATTTATAGATTGTGATTGAAAAAGTTTGGAGACCTTGGCTCAATAATGGCTCATCTTTCAGACCATGGAGCTGAGAAGAAGTTCTTTATGATGTTGCTAATCCTCATTGAGCTTATCATCACATACATGACTCTGGTTAGAATTTTAATCTTTATCCTTTGAAATGTTACATTTAGGATTATTCAACTTTTCATTCATTCATTAATTAATCACACACATTACCTGATAAAAGAAATCTAGCCTTGCATTAATTTATCTATTCCAAAATTACAATTTTGATTTAAAATGAAATAAATCTTTTAGAAAATGAAATTAGGTTGAGAACAAACCTAATCCATTATAGCTTATTGAACATATAGTACAATGTATTATATTGTACTTGTACATTATACATTCTAGCTTAAAGTCTTAACTAAAGTCTATAGCCTATTGAACATATAATATAATGTATCATATTGTACCTATACATTCTACATTCTACCTTAAAGTCTCAACTAAAGTCTGTAACTATCATGACATCATATGATATAATGTTGTCATTGTACAAAAGTAAAAATCAACTAAACAAATTATTAAAAGCATGAATGGGGTTGTACGAAGTATAAATCTTTTACGTGAGTTACCTGATCCATTAGAGTTCAGTTGTTGCTAGTATCATATGTGTACAACTACTTTCTATGCATAAGCAATTTATTTTTTCTCAAGGTCTGTTAAGTCTTTAGGCTCAAGGTCTCAAGCAACTAAAAGTGTCTGTATCATAATTGTATGCTTCAGTGATAATCTTAGATAAACATGTATAAGTATGATACTTGTATTTTATACTAATTCCTAATCCTTTGCATATAAGAACATTCATGCTTCATATTGATACGATTACTATTAAACACAAGACTTAAGCTTAGTATCATATTATTATGATAATCATATAATAGAAGGGTAATAATCAATTAGTAACTTAAATACTCAAATATTTACATGATTGTACAAAGACTAACAAATGAACTATGCATCAAACTCATATGTTGATAATAGGGCTTAGTGTATGTCTACAATTGATCTTATTATGCTAGACATCTTAGTTAACATAAGGTTGTACATACATTCAGACTCATATGATTGTAACGCATGATTTTTCTTAAGAGCTCGACTTTTAATGAAAATGTGTATCATATGATAGCAATCTATTATTTGACAAATATCACTTATTTACATGAAAATGTGATTCATACTATGTTAGTATGATGGATGCTGTTGTGTAGTACCTTATATGTGTGAACTTAGGTGCTGCACTGTAAACCAACGACATATAGTACGAGAAATGCTCTTGTTATTCTAGAACAAAATGCAATTGTCATAATGTTAGATCATTAAGATGATATATGTTAAAATCCTTTCATCCTAATACAATTTAAGGATTACACTAGTATGAATAGAAACCTAAGAGCTTAATGAGTATTTTTATCTTCTTTGAAAAACTCAATTAGACAACATATGTTCCATAATCTACCTTTTGCACAGCCACTAGTATAAAAGGAATGGATTTCTAATAGAATAAGGTGATGCTTCAAATTGCAAATCAAGTAAACAAAAAGTGAAAAGACTAACATTGTGACCCCGATAAGGACATCTATCTAGTTTCAATGCTACATTTATGTTTCTTCAACACATCTCTTTAACTGATTCATATATGTAACATCTTTCTTTCATTAGTTCAATGCCACACCTTCTTTTAATGAATTAAAGGTTTGGGTTTTGAATGTATTAATTGTAAGAGTTTTATGAATTTTTCTTTAGCTAAAATAATTATACTATTTTAACAATTTTCTTTAAGCATTATTGTTGTACTTGGTTTATCCCTACTTGTTTTAGTAAAGAAGAATAGTTAGTGAAAGCTTAGTTAAGTTGATTGGGGAAAGATATATGCACAAGTTAGACTGAACCAACTAAAAAAATTCTAGGTGCATTCTTTTTTGTGGGCTTTCTTACGTTTTATTTTATTTTACTATAATTATTCTTTGAGATATTTAAAAAGAATGCAAGGTTTTTATTAAAATAATTAATTGGTAAAAATTTTAAGAATTCTATAATTCACTTCTCTCTTATGTTATTTATCCATCTCTTGTTACACAAAAGGTATCTTCTTAGGGTATCTTGTGAATAGTTTTATAGAGTGTTCAACAAAAAGACATCAACTATAAAATAGTTAATAAATGTAAAATTTGATGAGACACCATGTGATTTTCAAAGTATTCAACATTCATTTGATAAGTTATTCAAATTAGAAAAATTAAGTATTGATGTTGAATCAAATGACAAGATTAAGAAAGGAAACATTGTTGTACAAAGGGAAAGAGAAGAAGTAAAATAATGAAAGTTCTCCAAAGATCATCTTAGTGAATTAATTATAGGAGAAACAAGAAATATAGTTAAAACTAAGGGTTCAATCAACCATGTAGCATTTGCTTTTTGCCTTGAACCTACCTTAGCTGATGAATCATTTAGTGATAAATCTTTGATAATTGTAATAAATGAATAATTAGAACAATTTGCTAGGAATGAAGAATACGATCTAGTACTTAATCCCAGGCATAAACCCATTAGTGGAACCAAATGGGTATTTAAGAATACGTTAGATGATAATGAAAAAGTAATTAGAAATAAAGTGTGACTAATAGCAAAATGTTGTAGTCAAACAAAAGAAGTTGATGTAGAAGATACCTCTGCTCCCATGATAGGCCTTGAAGCAATAAGGATCAGCTTGCTTATGCATGCATTAGGGTTTTAAACTTTATCAATTGAATGTCAATAGCACTTTCTTATATGACTATATAATTGAAGAGGTTTATGTGGAACAACACCCAAGATTTGAAACTTATGACGAATTAAATCATGTATACAAACTAAAGAAAGCATTGTATGGACTTAAGCAAGTCTTGCAAGCATGATATGAAAGACTATGCAACTTTCTCATCTTTAATGAGTTTGTTATGGGCAAAGTTGACAACACTTTATTTATTTTAAATATTGATGGAAATAAGTTAGTTTGTCAAACATATGCTGATGAATTGTATTTGGTAAAACATATGAAGAAATGTGTGTGAGATTTATTGAATTAATAAAAAAAGAATATGAGATGAGCATGATAGGTGAGTTAAATTTCTTGTTTGGGCTTCAAGTCAAATAAACAAATGAAGGAATTCTTATCTTGCAAACTAAGTACTTGGTGGAGCTTCACAAAAGGTTTTACTTTTAGAACATGAAAGATAAAAAAAGCCCTTATAGGAATTGGTACTTCTTTTGATATTGATGAAACCAAAAGAGCTATAAGCATGAAGATGTATAAAGGAATTATTGGTTCACTACTTTATCTTTGTACCAATAGACTAAATATAGTTTATAGTGTTGGTTTGTGTGCAAAATTTTAAGTAAACCCAAAGGAATCTCATTCTTCAAGATTGAAACAAATTTTAAATATCTTATTGGCATCAAATCACTAAGATTATTGTTTATTTTGTGTGAATTAAGATTTGATTTTGTTTCTTACGTGATTGTTTGATTTTACTTGGAATAAGACTGATAAAAAGAGCAAATTTAAAATGTGTTAATTGCTTAGTTGTTCTCATATTTCTTGAGCCATCCATTTTTCTCATAAGCAAAAATATTTTACATTATCCACAATAGAAGCTGAGTATACTGTTGCTCGAAGTTGTATAGCCCAAGTTTTATGGATTAAGTAATAGTTAAAAGATTATGGTATACACTTTACAAATATTTAAGTGTATTGTAATAATACTAAAGCTATTTGCCTTTCAAAGAATCCTATTCAACATTCTTGCATTAAGCATGTTGACATTAGATACCATTTTATTATGTAGCTTATTGAGATGAAAGAAATTTAATTATTTTTTGTACCTTCCTCTAATCAATTAGTTGAAACTTTTACAAAATCATTGCCATCTGAAACACTTATTATACTTTAGTTGACTTTAGGAGTGCTTAACCCCTTTGAGTAATTATAAAAAGATGGAGATCTATGGCTACTAGAATTCAAGAATTTAGAAGGAGAGAGCTATAATTTAGAGGTTTGTAAAATTACTACCATACTTCTGTACCTTTATGTTTTGTTGTTAAAATTAGAACATGGATAAGATGTTGTACTTTTTAAATTTTGTTGCAAAATATATTGAATGAATAGATGTTGGAATATGAGTTTAATACTACACTAAAAGTTAATTATGCTTAGAATATGATTCTGGTTTTGCCATTTGTTGTTATGTTGAATGCATAAATGCAAAAGGAGCTAATTGGTAATGTATAGTTGCATATACTTTCTTATTTCTAATGTTGTAGTGTATGTTATTGTGTGGATTACAAAAACAAAATACTAAAACACATTGTAGAAGTCTTCATTCTAAAGTAAAAAACGAGTATATGAATCCCAAGAGAGGAAAGTGAATTATGACTTTTAAAATATTTTTGTTAATTTTAGGATTGTATTTATTTATCAAAAATTTTTTATAAGAACAATTTTATGTTTATAGAAATCTTTGATTTATAAATATATTAATTTATAATTTTTATGATTAAGAAAAATAAAAATAAAAGTCAAAATGATACACCAAATTTTTAAGTGATTTGGTTCAAATTAAAACATTCGTCCTAATGTAGGACTAGACGAAATTTGCTTAATTAGAAAATTCGTGACTGATGCACAACAAAGAACAGGGCCGTCACCCTAAGGGACACACATCGAGATACGATGAGGGTTGAACACAAAGGCACCAACCAATGAATCCTAACTAAACTTAGGATCGATAGCGGCTAAGAAGTCGCTAAATCGATTACGGCTACACACTTTCAAACACGCAGAAATAGGGAGTACTTAGATTGGTTAAGTACCAGTTGAAATTAAAATATAATTTATAGTAAAAGTTGTACTTCACAGAATGAAAATATATTGAAGACAAATTAATAATCTAGGAATGGAAATTACTCGTAAAAAGGAAGACGAGGAAAAACAAAAACTTCACTTGAAGATGGTTGAGTGGTGAAGGAAGATGATAGACTGGAGTGGCGTCTCACCACTTGGACCTCGCGTCCCTCCTCCCAGTATCAGAGCTTTGACGAGTCGGCACGCCAAAGACACTCAGAGCACTCACGAACTCAGAATGGAAGCAAAGAACACTCAAAAGCTTGTATTAACTATTCAATATTTTTTTACAATAAAAGAGGACTTCCCCTTATATAGGAATCCATAAGGGTACAAAAGACATTTAACTCATAACATGGGAATACTAAAGGACACATGGGTAAATTAAAAGTCACCTAAAAATTACAAACCGACTCTTAAAATTCTGAGAAAAATAATGAAAATTAAGTTTATTTAACCCTAATTTCGGATGGCTGGAGGCGCGGCGACGGCGGCGGCGGCGTCGGTGCGGGTCGGTGCTGGCTGGCGTGGGTCGATGCGTGTCACAGGTCGCGGGTCGGTGCGGGTTGGCGCGGGTCGGCGTAGGTCGGTGCGGGTCGGCGCGGGTCGGCGCAGGTCACAGGATGCGGGTCATCCGGGGGTAGCTTGGGTCGGCGCCTCGCTGGACTCAGGCACAGCGGTTCGGGCAAACCTGGATCCGGTTCGGGCACGAGCGGTTCGAAACAGCGGCGGGCGGTTACTGTGACGGCAGAGGTTGCGGCGGAGGCGGCGGCCGGCGGCAGGAATAGTGATTTTGGCCTTGTTTTTGCTCCCGGGAAGCCATTCGGACTCCGATTTCGAATCCGAAAGTTGTGTTGGCTTCCTAAAGATGATAATAGGTTTTTAGTGCAAGACCTAGTCCGTGGACGTCGAAAATCCTTCTTGAACATGATGTCCTCATCACGTCCACTCTAAATCGTGGTCGAGAAAAACTTTATTAGTAAAAGAGTTACAACTTGAGATTTGTCCTTATGGTTCCCCTTCAATATACTTGAGATTTTTTCTTACAATTTACCTCCAACCTAATAGCTTTTGTAGGTTCAACTATAATATGGGTTTTTACTAACTTAACACAACTTAATTTTTTATGAGATCAAATCGAACTCAAGCTTTCACAAATGTTGAGCTGCCCAACCCAAAGGAAAAAAAAGAAAAATATAGTAAGAAAATTAAAAAAATAAAACCTTAGAAGAATTAGGCTTAACTTGAAGAATTTTAAATTTCGAGTGATCATAGGCCGTAATTGCTGTTATGGAAATTTATACAAGTAGAATTTGAAATTTACATTCATAAGTTATTGTTACACCCCATTTTTTCCTAGGCTGATTTTTGGCATACATTTTTTTTTTTTTTTTTTTACATATAGACAGCTCAGATCGTCTCATACCAACCTGAGTAGCCTACGAAAAACATAGGATATAACACATCATTACACACCTACTTTCCTTAACAATGTGGATCCCATCTCCCGGGTACACCGTCAAATCAGGATTCATGACTCCTGAATTAACAGATGGACTCGCGCAATGTTACTCTTACTAGACCCAATACTCCTATCACATACCGATAGGAGAACCGATCTAATAGAAGTCTGAACCCCCATGGTAAGTTCCATAGTCATGTAATGACCTCACCATCAAAAAAAATATATAACATCCATAGAATAAATATATAAATATGACACTCCACACACCATAGCACCAAAACAATAAGTAAGACAGTGAATGGAAACTACATCACAAGAATAAGATCCAAGTCCAACAAGTGCAACATCATCCAACCAGATACATAAGTCAGATTCATCCTCACACAATACTTGACATAAGAATAATAGTCTCACTGAATACATCCAATAGCATCAATCACACTAACCAAAATGTCTCCGAAATCACAGATCAGATATCCTCCACTAGCTTGCTGACCACGATCCCACCTAATCTGGGTGGCGTCAAGTCTGCCGAGCCGCTGGAAAAATATAGATAATAAAGGAATGAGCTACGCCCAGTAGGAAAGACAGCTAGTAAAACTCACATGCAAGAGAAGGATAATAGCAAGAGTATAAGAATACAGCATAACAATGTATAGTGGAAAGGCACTCTCAGTTCCAGACTCCAACCAACCACAGTCACCCCTAGTCACACCAGAGTAGCTCTCCTCTGGGGTTCCAGGTAGCATGCCAGCGGGACACGCCCATCTCTGCGCACGCATCACAACGCCTAGCACCCGACACCGCAGCGTCTCTCGTCAAACAATCTTCTGGAGACTATAGACAGAACCAGTCACATAGATCTCTAGCCAACGTAAGACACCCCTGCCACCCTCAGGCACGCAGGCCTACACACTTGGCTAGCCACGGCGAGTCACCCCTGCCCCTGCCACTGCCACTCTCAGGCGCGCAGGCCTACACTCATGGACCAGAAGAGATCGACTCAGCCACCGTCCCAAGAAGTCCTCTCCCAACAATTTCCATAGAAGCCACGCCCCTACAGTCATTGCCAAGCTATAACTCCAAGATTCGGCAACATGTGTCCAGATACAACAAGGCGCATACCAGTCCACATGTATACTGTGGAAGCTAAGTCTGTACTGCACAGTTAACTACCACAACCACCTTAAAACATCATATAGGGCCTATAGTAGTCCGGTTCATTATGCCAATCCGTGAAATATGCCAACATTGAGTAAACTGACTCAATCCATGCCATTGCCGTCCAAGCAACACAACTGTACCAGTTACTGACTGTTTTGGTAGCATCCATGTACCATACCTCTGTCTGACTGTTTCAACTGTACTGTCATCACTGATAACATTTTTCCCTACTTCAGGAAATTTTTCTCTACATACGGATCTCCAGAATTTTCGAGATCGCTCAAATCCCAATTTCTCTTTTTCTGAATTTTTTTTTCAGAATTTAAAATCCCGAAATTCTAATTACTGCATTTTTTTCCAAATTCAAAAAAAAATCAAATTCTGCCCTTTCTCAATTTTCCGAAATTCGGAATAAATTTCCGAATTAAAATTTAAATTCACATATATCCTTTTTCCGAAAATTCGGATTAATTTCCGAATTAATTTTTAAATTCCACATATATCCTTTTTCCGAAAATTTGGATTAATTTCCGAATTAAATTTCCTCCGCGCCGTTCGTCCGCGCCGAATCTCGCTGAACCGGTTTTCGCTGCCGGTTCGGCTTTCGCGCCGTTCGTCTGCGCCGAATCCCGCTGAACCGGTTTTCGCTGCCGGTTCGGGCCTTCGCGTCGTTCGTCCGCGCCTAATCCCGCTGAACCGGTTTTTCGCTGCCGGTTCGGCCTTCGCGCTGAACCGAGAACCCACCGGCTGAATAATTAATCCAATTCCAGCCGACGTTTAACATTTAAATTATTAATAAATATTGAATAATTACAATTACTTAATTAACTAAACCGAAATTAATCTAATCCATCTCCTTCCTCCGCCCGGCGCCCGCGAAACCCTAGTCGACGATTCCTCCGGGAAAATTCCGTTTCCCCCGTCGATTTCCGGCGACCGAGATCAAAGAGAAACAAAATCCGATGTTCATACTATCCTAATGTTTCATTAATGCCACTAATTTCTAAGGTTCAATCAAAATTTCCGCCGAAGTTTCATCCGATCCCCATTTTAACAATCTATGAAATTAAACAAATTTCAGCATTTGATACTATCTTAACATGATTAAAGCACATAATCGAATCAACACATGCTTGGTAAAATTTCCAAATTCGGCGGTTATAATTTTCCGAAGAAAAACCCTAAAATGCTAAAATCAATAATTTGCATTAATCAATTCCAAAAACCACAATCCACATGCTCCGGTAGCTATTTGCAAAATAATCCATATTTTTAATATGCTAAATAACTAATTTAAAATCTGAATTTCCTACCTTTCTTCTCCGGCGACGGTGAAGCTCGCACGCGACCAACCGCTGCTCCTCGCCGAACGAAACCGGTACCAATCGATTCTCCTCGGTCCCGCGAACCTCCAGGTACAAAAAGCCCCTTGAAAGGCTGCCAGAAAGTATCGCCGTTCGTCGCGAACACCTCGTCTCCGGCCACCGCTCGAAACCCTAACAGCCGAACAGTTTCGATTAAATACCCCGCTTAAACCGGTAATAACCCGTTAAGAACCCATTAAGCGCCGGTTGACCTTCTAATAACGCCGCTTAAACCCGATCAGCCGGTTAATCTCCACCGCTGATCTCGTCCGTCCGATCCGCTTATCCGTGGCTTATCCAACCGCACGCGCAAACGCACTCGGCGAACCGCCCCCCCCCCCCCCCCCGCCTTCGCTGAACCGCTCCGGTCCGGTTCACGCGTGGTAAAAACCAAATTCCGGTTTAAAAATCTAATAAACCGATTTAACTAGATTTTCGAATTTCCAAAAATCCAATAAATCCAATTAAACAGGGAAAATTACTTAAAAATTTTCTCGGTGCTTCGAAAAATCCCCAGAAAATTTCAGAAATTCTAATAGCCTCCAATTGAGCTCCTGGCTCATCCTACTGTCGATCTGAAATCATCCAAGCCACAATTGAATTATTGAAGATTAAACGTATAATATTTTACCGGGTATAACAGTTATTCTATTCACAATGGTTAAATATGTATAAAAAAATTCATAATCATTAGAAATTCAAACAAAAATTTTTTAAAGAGCTACTACCAAACTACTTAAAATGTGGTTCTAACGCCTTAAAATTATTCTAAAAAGGTTGCTTATAATAACAAATATAACGACTAGTTAATTAGCCATTAGGTAAGATTGACAAAAGCATATAAGAGTATACAAGGGAGAATAATAAATACAAAATGTTTGGAGATAATTTATTTGATTTTTAAAATTAATATAAATTTGATATTGATCATGATTTTTTAGATTTAAATTAGTTTTGTTTTTTAATTAAAAAGAGATAATTAAAAATTTTGTTAATTTGATTTGAAAATTAAATAGATCAAAAATATAAATATTGTGTTTGACAAGTCAGTTATAAAAATAATTAATGAACAAATTTAATGATTAGATAGAGTTATTGATGAATCTTATATTAAAAAATAAAAAAAAAGTAAATTAAATAAGAAAGAATATGGAGAAAAAACTAGTCAACAACTACCTTGAGTTTGGTAGTATCAAAACCTATAGAAATCAAATAATTGATATATTAATTAAGGAGTTAAAACATAAGTTTCTATGAGAGAAAATTGTCATAGTATATTTATATTTATCATAGAAATAATATTTATTGAAGAAGCCTTAAAAGACGTAGGTTCATACCATGAATTGATAGTTAGAAAAACTTAAGAAAAATTAAATATAAGATTAATTATTAGGCATAGTGATCAATAATTTATCAATGCTAAATGGGTACTCAAGATTAAATTAAATAAAAATAAGCTAACTATTGGAGACAAAAATAGGCTTATTACTAAATATATATAATCAACTTCATCATTAAGAAAAATTCACAAAAATATAAGATTTTACTTTATTAGATATTATATTATTAGATGATTAATAGAATTAGAGCATGTATCTTTAAAGTAAGAATTAGCTTATATATTTGTAAAACTTTTTTAATGGTATAATAGAAATTATATAAATGGTACATCTCTTTTGAAGGTGTTAAAGAGAGAGAATAATCATGATTTAGATAAAATTTAGATTAATCATAAGATGAGGGGGAGCATGTTGTAAAAGGGAGCATGTAATTTTATTTTTAATACCTCTTATCATTCTTAAATATATACTTTAACTTGTAATATTCTTATCTAAATATTTATGTATTATCATCATCAAAAACATATTGTTAAGTCATCATTATATTTGTTGAGTCAAGTCTTAAATATTTAATATTTTATTTTAATAGGTTTTTTTATTATAAGATAGATTTATTTGTAAAAAATAAGCCATACATTTTTTAAGATGATGAATTAGTAGTCTTCAAAATATCCTAAAATATTCAACAAGGTTCAATGATTGAAGACATATATATCAAATTTGAAGAAAATTTATTTTTATTATGAAATAAAATATTAACTTATTGATTATAATGTACTCTTCTTTCATATTAATTTCAAATCCTATTTAAACATCCAATTGTTCAATCATCTTCTTAACTTAGTAAATAAATAGTATTCTATTTTTTAATTTCTCAATTCTTTTCTTGATTAAATCATACATATGTATCTTTGTCAAAATCTATGTTAACTTAATTGTTAAATCTTGATTAAATTAAAAAAAATAGTTATGTTAAATTTTCATAATTAAAAAAATATATTTAGCCACATCATATGCATGTGCTCAAGTGCAATGCTCTCGAGCCTAGCAAGCTTGAACAGGCATTCTCAAATCTTGGGTTTGGAGACTTGAACCAAGTATCGTTGGGGTTCGATCATGGTTTGGGTGTAGTTTAGAACACTATTAGAGTAAGATAAATGGTGTTTTAAGAGTAAATTAAGACTTATAACGTAACCTGTAATTCTATAAGCATATGAGTGAATTAGGTAGTGAACTCTTGAGCATTGAAGGGGGAGCTAGCCTCAATTTGACTCGATATGAAGGTGCATAATATTTAATATAAAAAGGAAAAATGCTTTTATTCTATAATATGGGACAATATTCATCCACCTCATTTGTTCTTAATGCATGTGTGCATTACCGCTATACAATCGTGCATTTTCATGATCGCCTGACATTGATCACATCCTAAATTTTAACGTCTAAAATGTGTGACATCTCTGACCACTTGATATTCGATCGAACAACAATTACTTCATTTGCTGTAAGTACTTGATCCTTGCTAAACATCTGATGTCGTGATCTCATTCTACTTCATCGAACAATTTTGTGTGTTATCTCATGAAATATATGCTCTTGAATCATACGAGTCCAACTTATCCATTTTGTATATAACGACTGTAACCATTCTCAATTTTATCATTGATTAATCAAATGATCTGGATCTCATTCTAAGTGATCGAATGGCTTAGATCAAATATTGATTAAACCATTCATAACTCATCTACGTTTATAACATTAGATCTGAAGGTCTATAATGCCTTTTATCAGATTCAATAACTCTAGTTGATCCCACCTAACAGTTAACTAACTAGCTATTATATTTGTCATTACAAGCATCCATTTTAGAATAGATATTTCATAAAGAGGAAACACACAAATCGTGTGATGAATTTGAATGAGATCATGACGATCGAATGCTGAGCGCTTACAGTGGATTAAAATATTACTGTATGATCAAAGATCAAATGGTTAGGGATGTCACATTTATGAATCATTAAAATGCTGGATGTGATCATTATCATGTGATCGTGAAAATACGTGATTGTATAGCGATTATTCACACATGCATCAGGATAGATGAGGTAGACAAATATTGTCCTACATTGTAAAATAAAGGCATTTTTCTCTTTATATTAACTATAATTCACCTTCATATCGAGCCAAAAAATTGGCTAGCTCCTCGTGTACTCGAGATTTCACCACCTAGTTCACTTGTATACTTAGAAGATTATAGGTTACATTATGGCTCTTAAGTTACCCTTGAAACACCATATTCCTTACCCCAAGAACATTCTAGATTGCACCAAACCATTATCAGGCCCTGACTCAACTTTGTTCTAGTCTCTAAACCTAAGATTTGAGAATGCCCATTCGAACTTACAAGGCCCGAGGGTATTGCACTTAGGCACATGCTTGGGATGTGGCTAAAGATAATTTTTTTAATTATAAAACTTTTAACATGATTATTTTTAATTTAATCAAAGTTTAATAATTAAATTAAAATATATTTTAACAAAAATACATAAGTAATATTTAACCAAGAAAAAGATTGAGATATTCAAAAATAGAATCTTGTTTATTTACTAAGTCAAAAAGATGATTGAACAACTAGATGCTTGAATAGGATTTAAAATTAATACGAAAGAAAAGTACCTTATAACAAAAAAACTAATATTTTTTCATTAAAAAAATATTTCAAATTTGATATGCATGTCTTCAATTTGAAACTTATTGAACACTCAAATGTATTTTGAAAATCACTAGTTCACTATTTTCAAAAGTACATGACTTGTTCTTTACAAATAAATATGTTTTATACTAAACAAGCCTATTAGAATAAAATATTAAATATTTAAGACTTGACTCATCAAACACTAAAGTGACTAAACACATTCGAGTAATTTCATTCTAGATTAATTCTATTTAATGTTATTTAGCTTTTTATAGCAATATTTTTCATCTAACTTTTGTTTTAAAGAGGTGATTGTTGTATCTTTATGGTTGATGATCACAAAACTAAGCTTTTCGTTACTAATGAGTTATTTAAGATTATGTATTTGTAAAATTTGATAGAGAAAGCTAGGAATATTTGAGATGAAGTAGGTTCGTGCAACTAGAGCTAGATGAAGCCTAAAGACCATTGCTTAAGGTTATCTTATCCTTTAAATCATTGAGTCATAAAAAGATATTTTTGGACTAGCTAAACACTTGAAGCTGATAATTTCTTACAATCACTTGGGTTTAAAATATTAAACATTTATCCTTGGTAAGTGGCACATAGGAATGACTTGATTAAGGCATGCATTCTCTTAAAAAACAATGTTCTTAAGTTATAAGTTTTTTAAAATTGCATTATGTGCATTAATAACATCATTACAAACTATTTTAGATTAAATTCAAGCTTTTAAGTAATGAATTCATGGTTAAAAAAGTTTTGCTTTTCATTATCTTATGATTGCATAATATGATGACAAATATCATGCTTGAAAGTGTGTTTACGATAATAGTATCAACTAAATATGAAGTTTTAATGGCATCATTAAGTATGATGGTTCCATCGTACAAGTGTACTACCTTCTGGATTGTGAATAAAAAGTGCAAACTTGATGTACAAGTTATCAATCTTGCATGAGTCTTATTTGTATACTAAGAGTTGGGTAATCACTATCATCATATGAGTATAAAGCTTGTTTCATATGAGTACATCATTCATTTTCTCTTAAAATCTATCACGAGTAAGCCTTAGCATGGTTAAACATCTACAATATTCTTATCATATTAATATAACCATATTATTAATATTAAACAAGTAACCGAGGCTTGGTCATACAACCAATCATTTATATATAAAGCCCAAGCTTAGCTGTGTGGAGTTTATAATTGCTATATTTTATAGCATGAAGTAGTGCTTCATAATTGTATGATTTATTCCACCTCATATATAATGTTAAAATACTTAGTATAAAAATGACTTGATTGAGTCATACAAAGAAATATAATATATCATGTAAGGATTGTTATTACCCATATGTTATCACTCTTAAGTAAACCTTAATATAACTATATGATCATATATCACAAAAAATTTTCTCAAGAGCTCTTCATGATGTTATTTCCCTCATCATCTCTCTTCTCTCATATATGGTTTTAAGAGTGACTCATTCTTTATTGTTTAATGCTCCAATAATTGCCTTTAGGGTTAATTAGAGTAAGATTTTCCTTCTTTTACTTCTTGCCATGTAAAGCCTTTAGGACAGTAAAATCATTCATGTTTTAAAAAGAAAATGTTGTTTTCAATTCTAGTATCCAAGTATGCATTCTTGAGTGAATGTATGCAGTTAGGGTTATATCCCTTCCTATTAGGTTGTCAAGCATCTTAAAATAAGATGTTATATATGTTTCATCTTGATTTAGTAATTTCATAAGATATGATTATGCCTTAAAAAATAATGTTTAAATGACAAATTGTAGATTAAGGTTCTTATCTTTGGCAAATTTTTTTATATATGTTTGTGTATATGTGTGTGTGTGTGTGTAAGTAATAATGTTAAGTTTTAAGAAAATAATATTTATACAAATCTTTGAGTTGACGGGTTAACACCTTATTGATTTTTATATATTTTAATTCATTTTAAATTTTATTTTTTAAAATAAAGTTAATTCAAAAAGTAGCCTTGTAATACAGGTTGTATAATTTTATAAGATAGATATTGGGATTAATTTCAAGTGTTTTCATATTTTTTTTAGAAAATTAATTAATCTAATTTTAATTTAATTTGATGTTGTTTAGTTTATGTATGTATTATTTTATTTAAAAATAATATTAAAATGATTGTTCATCCAAAATAAAATTTATATATTAATGATGCACATTTTTCATATAAAAATAATTTTATTTAGTTTTTTTCCATTTTATTTTTAAATTTTATTTAATTTGATATAATAATTTAATTAATATAGAATGAATAAATTGAATAATAACTTTAATATTTTGACATACTTATTTGTTTACTTATGTATTATGTAATTATTCTTATTTTTTAAAAATAAATTAATTGAAAAATACTTAAAATTAGATTAAATATAACAAAAAAATAATTAAATTCAAAAATCGAAATCAAAATCAAATTGAAGATGTCTAAATGGTCGAAAATGATCATTTGCATAAAATCAAAATCTAGATTCGAGAAGGACAACAAGAAACTCATCTACATGTGCCATGGCAGATCATCCCAAAATTCATGGCATTTTCATATATTATTTTTTATTAAGAAAATAACAAAAAATATATAATATTATTTACGTATATTATCGTGGTCAACAAAGACTGAAACATTATTAATTTATTGATATCATCCACAAAATATTTATTAAGAAAATCAAAATTTTAAAATATCATAGCTTGAAACTATCTTTGTTGATGTCTATTTCTGGTGAAATTATGCTTCGTGCTGTTTTCCAATTGGAATATTTTAGTTCATGACAGTAATGATTTAAAAAAACTTTAAAATTATTTATAAAACTAATTATTTAATAATTTAATATTCAAAAGTTGGTATGTGTTAAGTATTTTTTTTAAAAAAATTTAAAAAAAAATAAAGGAGATATTTTCCAAAGGATTGCCAAAAATATTATACCTAAGTCATCTTCTTTATAGATAGATTTGATGAATTTTGGCTTACTTTAAATTTGAATAAATAATGAATTAAAATTTTTTACATAAATTCATATTTTTTGAAAAATTAAATAATTTAATATATACATATAGATTCATTCATATGCATCATTGATATTTTTTAATATTAAAAATAAAAAATAACAAAAATATTAATTTAGATCTTATCTAAACTTAACTATACTCAATACTATGTTTTAATCCATTACATCTTAAGAAAATGATCTTCATATTCATATTATCATGTTAACTAATTTAATAATTTTATAATTTGATGTATTTTTAAAAATAATGTTATATTTTCTTTGGAGATTGCTTCAGCTTTTTTAATTTCCTCTCTGAATGACTATCCATCCGTACACAAAAATAACTTTCAAAAAAGGTCACACTCATGCTAATTTCCAAACAATAAAGTCTTCAATTAAAATTATCTGTCGCTGTGGAGAAATGAGGTATCTATCCTATTTAATTTAAAAAAATTATATAAATAATGTATTAATAAAATATTTTTATTATAATTTTAATATTTTTTAAGTTATAAAAAAGCTTTTAAAATTTATAATTTATTCTATAGAGACAGATAGGCAGTCCTCCAAACATTGTTAATGACGGCCAAAATTTTTAAATGAAATAAAAGGAATGAATGGGGGCAAGATTGTAATCCATCATATAAAAAACCTTTTGGTCAGCGCAGGAAGTTTTATTATTTTTATAATATTTGGACGTTATTTTTTTATTTTTGGTTCTATTTGAGAAGAGTTTTTGCAACTAAGATGTCGAGTGGTATAGAGATTGTGACACAAAACATTTTAAAAAGAATTTTTATGATATTTATTTTTTTTAATATTAATCAGACAACGTTATAAAAAACTATAATTTATTTTTAAGATATTACATATTTGTCCTCCATTCAACTCACGTCACGTGTTGCCCATGCAACATAGCTTCGTCGGCCCCTGGCCATCATCATGGCTGTGGTGCCAAGCCTCCTTGTCTTACTTAACTCTTGTTTCTTAAGCTTTTACTTAGATAAGTCAGCTCATATTCATTCAAGTCTTCGTGGTCTTTATTAGGTGTATTTGACAATCATTTTATTTCTTGAGTCCACAGAGTTGGGTCTAATTAGACTCACAATCATGTATGTCTATTTTTATTGTTTCAATACACCTTGGACAAAACCCAACATGAGATTTTGGGCCATTGAGAGGATTAGTCTTGCCTAAGCTATTGTTCCTTTTGGGATCAACATTTGGTCATTTAAATATGCTTGATGCCGACTTCTTAGGTTGAGAAAATATTTGTATTGATCTTTCTAACCAAGCCCTCTTTCTTTGGTTGTATCTTATTAATGTGTAAAAACACACTCTCGTCTACTAATGGCAATGGTTATTGAGCTTAGCAAAGATTTTCATATTTTTAATATTAATTTGATTTTCTATGTTAAGTAGTCTTGGGTAGTGTAGATTTTACCTAAATGGATTGCTAGATATTTAGAAGCATTTTGTTGGCATACTTAATATGATTTTGTTAATCTAATGTTTTAAGGAAGTTGACAAGGTCAAATCATATAAAGCAAAACTAAATTGTTGTGACCAATTTAGCTAAACAATCATGAGTGATTCTTTAATTATATGAGGTGGCCTAAGCCATACTATGTTGCTTTAGAAAGTCAGACCAATTTTTACCAATTGACATTTTCTTGCATTTGTATTCCATCCTGCACTCTTATCTCATACGAATTTTAAGAAAATTGGCTAAGCCAAATCACCCTAAGAAAACTAAAATTGCTTTGATCAATTTAGTTAAATCATTGTGAGTGGTTCTTTAACTACACAAGACGGTTTAAGATATACTATCTTAGACGATTAAGCAACAATCTTTAAATGTTTAACCTAATTTTATCAATTATCACTTTTATTAATTTGTGTGTCATTTTATCATCTTATCACGTACAAGTAAAAGTTATACCTAAATATTAAGAATCAATGCAATTATTTTATTATTGTGACTTAATTTCAAAAGTATTGAGAGTTAACTGAGACTCCCCTCTTTTTTCCATGTGTGATTCAAAGAAAAGTCACCCTTAAGTTTGGTGGAGATACGAAGTTGCTACTACTTGAAGGAAGAAGGCATGATCATCATTTTCAAACATATTTGGAGATTTTTAGGGTGAATTTGGTACAATCTAACAAGTTAAACAGACTTTCAAGTTTCATTTATTTCATATTTTCATGTTGTGATAATTCCTTCCTTTTCTTTTCTTTTTTTTTGAGCTACTATGGATACTAATTTGGAATAGAAAATAGCTTTAAAAGCTATTAAACTTTCCACAATTATTCTTCAAGTTATTAGCTAAAAGTTTATTATTTATTGCCTTTGTTAGTTTAAACTTTATATGAATTTTTTTAAGAGAATTCTATAATTTATTCAAAGAAATTTAAAAATTTTATATCCTAATACTCAAACCTATCCAGACAACATCACTTTGGTATTTATAGCTTATATGAAACACTATATTTAATTAGATTTGAATTATTCATATATAATCTAGGTTACTAAAACTTATAATAAAATTTTTATGCTTATTATTATGATTTTTTGACATTGAAGTGTGTTTGGATTAAATTGAAAATTTTTAATTGAATTTTTCAAACAATTCTTAACAAATTTTATTCTTATTATATTTTATTTTAAATGTTTCTTTCTCTGACAACAACTACATGAGTTTTCTCAATAATTTCAATTTTCAAGCAAATTTGATCTTATCCTTGATAAAGTTTAATTCAACAAGTGAGCCTTTATTAAATTGCTTTCTTTAGTGTTTATTTTAGTTTTCTTAGTTTAATTCTTTAATTTTTAATACTTGTGAGTTAGGTTGAGCATCATTATTATTAGATTGTTTATATTTCCCTAACACTTCCTACCTTTTATTATATAGGGTTTTCATCAATACTAAGTACAAAAAAAACCAAAATATTAATCTTCCATTATTCATTTATTTATTATGCTATCACTTCTCTTTGCTTGAGTTATGTTAATAACATGTCTCATAAGTACAAACTTGAGTTTTTATCAGAACTACATCATCTCTCCCTTGATGATAACACTTGAGCCTTCTTAGTTAAGGATAATCAAATCCTCCAAGGGTAGACCTTTTATTCTTCATGTATCTCATTTAATTAATTATAATATCCCAATATTAGAAATGAATTTAATTCTTAATTTATATTTTTTAATTTTTATTTATTTAACTTATAATAACTCAAAGATCATAACACTTACAATATGGGATGACTATTAAAAAAAGAAGAGACAAGTATATGTCATATAAGAAATGAGATTTAAGGAAATTTGATGATAACATTTTGCTAAAATTTGAATAGAATTTAGTCATTATATAAATGATAGTGTGAGGGTTGGAAAGGCAATTAATGTCTTCAATTAAGGGTTTATACTCTTTTGACAATCTGATGAAGGTGAAAAGTAAAGAAGATAAAAAGAGTTGAAGATCAAACCAACTCTTATAAGTAGATTTGTTGTATTCTATGTATAAAATGAGTTCTTATAAGTTCAAAACTCTTCAAAGATTTATTTTAGATTCATCAAAGTCTCATTGTTTATATAGCTTTTAAATTATTTATCAAACATACATAAAAAGATAAGAAAGACTAAACTAATTTTTATTTTTTATGAAAATAAGATATTTAAAATTTAAATTTCTTATTTAAATGAGATTTTTAAGAAAGAGAATATTTTAAAAAAGTCATTCTTCATCATACATTAACTATCTAAATTAACTACCAACTATTATAATTAATTATATCATCATAATTAACTAATTATCTTAAAACAATTATCCTAATCCTCTTCACTATATTACCCTAGTTTGAGTCATGGTAACTAGCATGTATGATATTTTGTATTATACATTTTTTGGCTATTTAAATTTTTCTCTAGCTCAATGTATATGTCTGAGGTAGGTTCTATCTAATGTGAATCATCTATTAATATTTTTTTTGTATCAATAAAAGATTAAGATATAAGAAAATTTATTAGAAATATCTAGCATAGTTGAAAAAATATGAAACTCACAAAAAATTGAACTTGAGAAATAGTTAATTTTATCATTTTTTTAGTAAAATTTGAGGATTTAATTGATATAAGAAACATGAAAAATATAAATTTTTTTATAGTTTTAACAAAGAGAATATTAATTTTTTAATTAATTATTAAACATAAACTAATTCTTTAAAACCAAATCCCTAACTGAAGGCTATGCACAAAAGCCCATTAAAGATGGGAGGAATCATGATTGAGAGGCCCCATCATTTGGGGAAAAAATATAAGAAATAATCTTTGAGAACTCTAGGAGAGAAAAGGGTGGATTGTCATAGTGATTAGCATATAAATGTCATTGTATGCTAATCGAATGTTCTAACTCTAACACATTTATTACAATTTAATCATAATTGGAGAAATTAAAAGAATATTATATATATAGTCTCAATAATTTCTAAAATAATGTAAGGGTTTTATTACTAAACATAAATTAATTTATAAAAATTTTAATTTGATATTAAAAATATTTTATCCCTTTCAAAACTAAAAAAAAAATTTATATACTTGAAAAACTTTATCTATCACTTTCACAACTAAAGAACAACTTTATATACCTGAAACAAAAAACTAGGTTCTTTTTTAACATAAACTATTATTTTGATAGATTAATTGAACTATGTATCTTTATACTAATTAAATATTGGAATATTTTTATTTTTTTGTTTGCAAAAACACATGAGATGATGCCCCTTTATAGCATGAGTGCTTAACAAGATATTTATATTTGTATAAACACTATTAACACATAATATATTTTAGAAGCATAATAAATATTTTCTTTTTAATTAATGATAATCTATAGATAACTTCATAATTTTTTATTGACTTTATCTTATATCTTAATATTTTAAGCAGTAATCAAAATTTAATTAAATTTAAAATAACTTTAAAACAGATACTGATAATTTTATAAGAACCTATAAAACCAAATCATTATACAATTAATTTTATAATAGATAACTTTATCTTAATAAGATCAAGAGACCAAATAGAAGCAATTCGTTTAACAATATTTTCTAAAAATTCTGCAAAAACTATGAGAATATTCAAAAGGTAAATTTATAATTTTATATTCGAAACACGATAATTTATATTTTTAACTTTTAAATATATTATGGATTTATGCCGAAATATTCATTTTTTTTTGGGTATAAAAGAAATTTGTACTCGTTCAATTCACGCACTCGTGTCTCAAGTGCTTGTTCCGGCGTGGTTTTGAGGGGCCAACGAAAGACGGTTGAAAAAGCTTTGTTGGCGAGTCTAGTCTACTCGGCTATGTCTTCTCGTATTTCCAGTTTTACATCTGTCTCTCAACCAACGAAATGCCTAAGCTTTTTAACAACAGGGTCGAAAAGATCTTAATGGGCTGCGATCCACCTCTCTTTCGTCGCCTTTCTTCCTCAGAGCGCGTTCTGTTGCTGTGTTTATTCAGCTTTTATTACTAGGAAGAGGGAGAGAGAGGAGAAAGGCGTTCCTTTTGATTCTGTCTTTCTGCGTCTTCTACCTTCTCTTTGCGGCGAGCGGATGGCATAGCGATTTTGGTGAGGGGAAGAGGGAACGGTGGAAGATATGTTTAGGTTGAACAGGCACAAGTCGGACAGGTTGGGGGAGCGCGTGGAGTTCAAGTTCTCTAATTTCCAGGCCTTTAAGGCGAGTATGCAATTATGGTGGTGCTTTTTGTTGGGCTTTTTCAATTTCTGGATATCAGTTTCTATACTTTGGTAGGACCAGCTCGTCATTCTCTTTCTGATACTTTGCTTTCGAACGTCTCAATTTTTTTTTTTTATTATTTTTTGCTTCTTTTCAGTGTTTCACTCTCGATTCTGTTCCATAATTGAACCGCGCAGTTACCATCCTTCGTTATTCGCAAGAGAAGCTAATTTCTAGATCTACATGGGAATTCGAGGATTTGCTAATTTAGCCTAAAAATATTTGGGATGTATTGCAGCTATTGATGAGCAGAGCATGGAGCTGAGTCACTTGTTTTCGCCTATGTTATTGTGCTTCTTTTAACGGAATACCTTAATATTAGAAGAGAAGAGTTTCGACCTTAATATTAGGCCAGAAGAGCTTATAGAACATAAAATCTTGTTGCTGGCCTTGCTAAGATTTTTTAATCTTAAAAGAATCTTATAGGCTTATAGCCTAACATGCAATTCAGTATTTTACTATGGTATTTCAATTCCTGCATGCAGTTTCACTTGAGCACATCATTAAATATGCTATCTGATGCGTGGATGAGTTTGAGGGATTGCTTGGATAAGAAGAAAGAGCTTGTTCATTTCACAACATATTCTTGCTACAGCTTCTTTGTTTTGTGGGTGTCATTTCTCGAGACATGTTTAAGTCTAGCTCATTTGGTTTTATAAGCATTCATTATTGGCTGAACAGATTTTTGACAGCTTAGATTGTCATTGCATTTTACACTATCAGGCATCATTATTACGGCACATGTCATTGGATTTTATCTTTTTTTAATACATATTTTGGTAAAGCTTGCTAGCTAAGCTGTTCCTTCACATTTTTTGTTGTATTCAATGCCATGGTTGTTACTCACAAACTTTGAAGTTTTGATAAAGCTTTATATGCTGCACTGAGATACATATATTGGTAGCTGTTTAGTAATCTAAACACTGCATGGATTCAAATTGTGTTGAAGAAGGAATGCTTGTTCTGTGTACTTATTAAACCTAACATTATTCTTGAGCTATTATTTTCTTTTTGACAGTTAGTTCTTATGCCTTGTTGATGTAAGGGCATATCAAACTGAGTTTAGCTGTTTTATATTGTTCTATTTTCCTTTTTGAACACCTGTATGTTGTGTTGCCTTCAAAATTTTAGGTTAAAGCTATTTCCATCTTAGTAAGATCATTTCCACTAGATACTTCTATAACAATTATATCACATCAAGTTGTTAACTCTTTTTTTTGTTCATTTATTGTCCTTGCTGAGTTGTATCTTTGAATTGAAAGTTAACCAGTTCATATTACCAATGCCTTTTATCTATGTCTCTTTTTATGGTGGTTTTGTTAAGTCTTTGATTCTTCTTAATATTTTATCTTTAGCAGTACCTTATATGATGAAATCTTACTTGGTTATGATAGTTTATCTTTTTTAAGGGGTTGCATCAAATAGGAGTCAAAGTTAGACTCAAAATATTTTTAAGTGGATATCTAGTAACTTGAAATCTTATGTCTATTTATAAAGACTATATTGTTTATATACTAAGACATCAACACAAGACTCAACTTTCAATGTGGGAGTGATAGTAATCTCATTTCTATTTGATAATCTTTTCCTTTAGTGATATACTCAATCACATTGTCCTTTGCTGCCTTCTTCATTCAAATCTTTCGGCAATGTCAAGTGCTTTGCTGAACATCAAGAATGACAATGTGATCCATCATGTCTTCTGCACTACACATGAATTACATTTCACTTGCACGATGGATGGTCAGGCGCTTGTGTCATGCATCAATTATTAGAACTAACATTCAATGGCTTACTAGGGACTTATCAATATCATCAAATACCATTTACACTTAGAACTATTCAACCACATTAAGGGTGTCGTGTGAATCAACAAAATTCTACTCAATTATTGTTAAAAGGAGAAAGACCTTTAAAAGTAAAAAACTATTTGAATAATTTGATTTAAACTATACATAGCTTAGCTCCTTACCAAACCTTGTATTAAATGGGATCCTTAGTTAGACCCAATAAGCCTTGTGTGGATTCCCAATTGCCTAAATACTTAAGGCTATTGGTAGTTGCCATATAAATTGTGTATTAAAATTTTAATACTATTCGTAACTTTTAATGTAGGAGTAATATTAATTTTACTTGTATATAACAATTTTTTCTTCAAGTAATATTTTCATCTACATTGTTCATCATTTTTCAACTTTAAAACCTTTAGATTAATCAAGTTGAATTCAATGTTCAACATAAAAGATGCCAATATGTGTGAAGTACAATCTTATTGTTCTAATGTGGATGGCTAAACTATGGAAGTCATGTTTTTGTCATTCGAATCCATAAATACTTATAATTGTTATCAAATATCATTCACATTAGGAGTTGCTTAATCATTTTTTGGGTACCATGTGAGTAGCTAAGGCTCTTCTAGATTATGATCAAAGGTGTAAGACACATGGAAGTCACAAATGACATGGCTTACATGACTCGACCATGGTTAAAGGGAGAAGAATGAAATACTACATGAATAGTTTGATTTAAACTAAACATAACTCAGTTCCTTGCTAAACCTTGTATTAAATGATATACAAAGTTAGGCCCAATTTATCTTAGGTAGATTCCCAATAACCCAAATGCTTAGCTTATGGGTAATAGTCATATAAATTATATATTAAGATTCTAACATTGTTTTTAATTTTTAATGTGGGAGTAATCTTAATTACACTTGTATATAACAATTTTTCCTTCAAGTAAGATTCTCATCTATGTTTTCTATCATTTCTTAACTTTAAAACCTTTTGATTAAACAAGTTGTATGGATTGTTAAACATCAAAGATGCCAATATCTGTAAAGTGCACTCCCATTGCTCTAGTATGGGTGGCTAGACTATGAATGTCATGTTTTGGTCATTCGAATCAAGCTTAAGAGGATCCATGAAAAATTATTAATGATTATTAAATATTATTTATGTTAGGAGTTGCTCAATCATGTTCTTGGCACCTTGTGAGTTACTGAGCTCCTCTTGACCTTGATCAAAGGTGGAAAGACGCATGGAATTCACAAATGACATGACTTACATGACTTTTATCAAACATAGTTAAAGGGAGAAGACCCATAAGGAGTAAAAACCTACATAAATAATTTGATTTAAACTAAACATAACTTAGCTCTTTAATAAACCTTTTATTTGATGAGAAATTAAGTTGAACCCAATATAGTTTAGGTGGATTTCCAATAGCCTAAATGGTTAAGCCTGTAGGTTCTAACCACATAAATTGTATTAGATTCTAACACTATTCTTAACTTCTAATGTGGTGTAATCTTAATTTCACTTGTATATAACATTTTTTTCCTTCTAGTAAGATTTTTATTTATATTGTTCATCATTTCTTAACTCTGAAATCTTTTGACTAATCAAGTTGAATACAATGTTGAACATCAAAGATGCAAATATTTGTGCACTCCTATTGCTAAACTACAAAATCACGGTTTGGTCATTCAAATCAAGCTTAAGTGGTTCCATAAAGGCTTATCAATATCATCAAATATTATGCATCCTAGGAGTTAATCATGTTTTGGATACCTCTTGAGTAACTAAAGCTTTTTGTAAGTATGATCAAAGGTGGAAAGACACATGAAAGTCACCAATGACATGATTTTAGTCAAACTTGGCTTCTATCCTAGTTAAACTTGGTTAAGATAATACTTGTCTTGAGAGTTACATTAATGAGACAAAAAGTTAGGTACAATATACCCTTAGATGGATATTCAATAATTCTATAGTTTAAGCCTTTAGGTAAGAGTCACATTAATTATACATTAAAGTTTCAATACTTTGCTTAACTTTCAATGTGGAATTAATCATAATCTCATTTGTGCTCAACATGCATTCTATTTCTTGTTTAAATTAATTTATAATCAATATCATTCATGTTGTGCTAATTTTTTTAGTGTAGTCTACAATTTTTTGAATGTATTTTAGAATTTCCCTTCATTGTCCTCTATATATACCAACTTGTCCATCAAAATAGTATGGGAAAATTATTTATGTTTCTATTATATCTACTTACGCAATCAAGTTTTGGGTTATGTGTTCTATTTTGTTTTCTTATTTAATTATTGAGGTGTATGATTGCTAATGTTTGAAGTACTTGTACATATTTATATATTGCACTCTAAATTGGAGTATTATACTAACTTGAAGGTTGAGGATGGAAGACCACCCAATAATTGGAGCAATTTTTGGCTTAAGTCTGGCTCGAATCAAAGTGCCATGAGCTGAATATGAGCCCAATTTTCTCATATTGAATTGCTATGGGACCATTATGAGTAGTGTTTTGATTAAATGGACTAGGTTGGAATTAAATTGAATGACTGTTTCTATATACATATTTTTTAAGCTTATTTATCAATATAAATGAATGAATTCATGTAAATATAAAAGAATGCATTAGTACATCTGGCATGGCAAAATGTGTATATGCATTTATGCCAAAACATAGAGCAAAAAAAAAATGGTATTTTTTATTTTGGTTTTGGATGAGTCTGATAATTAACAAATTATGCCAAACTCCAATTGAGACTTCTTTTTCTAAATTGTGATTGGAGTGATATCAATTCAAAGTGCCTTAATACAAAGTCAAATTTAGGTGAGATTGGCTTGAGATAGGATCATCAATAGCTCTATTATGATCTCACGTCATTTTTCTAAATTGTGCTTCTACCTATCTCTTCAGGCATTTAAAGAAGTATTGTGGAATGTCTTCTTGCTCGAGTATTGAATGCATTATTATAAGTTCCTCCTGATAATTATGATTCCAATGTCTGCATCAACATAGTCGTGACATAACTAGTTATCCCTTTTGAACGATTTATGCACGTTTTGATTCAAAATTAGCATCTAAACATAGTCCATTCAATGTTTTAACATCTACATTACCTGATTTTGTAGTTAATGATATATTTTTACAGGTTCCTAATGGATGGGACAAGCTTTTTGTTTCTGTTATCTCAGTCAAAACTGGAAAGACAATTGCAAAGTCTAACAAGGTGACAGTAAGAAGTGGGACTTGTCAATGGACGGAGAGTTTGTCTGAATCTTTTGGTCTCTCTCAAGATGGTCGAATGAAAGAGCTTGAAGAACTAAAATTCGTTGTTTCCATGGTATGAAATATTTTTGGTTCCTCCTAGAGAGTTTAATGTTGTGATCCTCTCTTGGTAATAGAGTTTGCTTATTGATTTGTCTTTATAACATGATGTTACAGGGAATAGGTAGGGGAACAATGCTTGGTGAGGTTGTAGTGAATCTAGCAGATCACATAGATTCAAGCGACTCTGGTCCTCTCACTTTGCCATTAATTAATTGCAGTTATGGTACAATTTTACAGGTGATGCATCATATTTTCTCTCAACCAGCGTTTTAACTTATTAGATGTTTTGTTAGCTTAATAACATGGCGTTGAAGTTCTATTCCCATTTAATGTTTACTCAGTTAAGTAATTACTTATAGCTAAAACCTAACTCAACACAACTGTAACTTATGTTTGGGATTTTTGGAATCTTTAATTGTTGTCAAAGTTTTCACATTCTAGTTGATTTAAAGTTGAGAGTGGAACTTTGGTTTGTTTGGCACTTTAGAAGTGGGAGCTAATTCTGTCTTCTTGATTTGGCCTGTGTGCCCTAAGTTTGTTGAATCATACTGATCCTTGTTGACCAGACACTTACTTTAAGGGTCTACAAAGCTGTTGGAGTCGTTGATACTCGATCTGAATGACCTGCATACTAACCCCTATCTGCATTGATGCATCAAGATTAAAATGGAAGACATTATTTTGCTCTGGTTACCGAGCTCTAAAACAATGCATAGCATATTCTGGTGAAAAACGTTCACTTGTGGAACTTTGGTTTAACGATTGAGTTTGCTATTGATTTGGTTCCCTCAATATGTTTGTCAAAGGAAGCATGTTACCTTTTCCTTTAGGTGCTTAAATTTTCTTTTAAAAATGAACTTAATGATATGCAATACCTTTTTCAAAAGCTATTAGTCTATTGTAACATTTGGTTTTTTGTGACACAGGTGAAAATTCAATGTTTTAATCCAAAGACCAGATTCAGGTTCATATTCTTTGTTAATAGTACATGAATTCACTAAGATTTTTGTTTTTTATTTCCTGTGTTTTTTTTAATATTAAATGATTTGCTCCAGGGATGGTAATGCTTTGAGAGGAACAAACGCTCGTCGTGAAAATCTGCATGCTAGTAGTGTTGAAGCTGATAATAAGTCTGATACTTCTGATAATATGAACTACAAAAGTGCGGGATCGACTTTTAGTAACAATTCAATTGCTGAGGGGAGTGAGAAAAAGGTCTGTTCTTGCAAGAAATTTTTTCATCTAGAAATTTTCCTTGTTGATAGGCAGAATAATTGTGCAAATTAACCTTGGAGACTTCCTTTTTCTACATTAAAAAGGAATGCCAAATTTCATAATTGCTTCTCTTCTTTATCAATTAGTCCATTCAATAGGTTTAAATAACAGATTAATTGTTTATTTTTTACCACTTCAATAAAGTTGTTAGATGTAAAGATGTTTCTGATTTGCCTCATATTTTCTTTGTCCAAAAGTTTTGCTTTGGCTACATTTCTAACATTATTTCTTACTAGATTTATGCTTGGTTGAAATTAATATAACTATTATTGAGAGACAAGAAAAGGGAAACCTATTCTAGCTACTTTTGCTTTCAAGTGAAGGTTATCTGATTTGTTTTCAGTTTTCATCATTGGTTCAAGTGCAACCTAGTAAACTATTTATAGAAATACAAATACCCAGTCAAAATTGTCATAATGATATTGAAAGTTAAAATGGAAGCAAGGTGAAGTACAAAGATATTTGCACTCAACAAAACACTATGCAGAATGAATGGACTAAACCACTGTAAGCTTATTATCCCCTTTACATAGCGTCAAACATGAAGTTATGAATATGTTCATTAAATCACAAGTTGGTAGAATTTTACGAAAGATAACATGTCTGCAGCAAGCATCTAAGATTTTCTGTTCCACCAATGGCTGCTTCTGTTGTTGGAGAAACAATGCATTTTTGCTAAAAAATACTAGCTGCAACGGCTGTTTTGCTGACAAAGGATGGTTTGTTTCTAAGGAATTTTTCCCCTTTTTGATACCCTTTTTAGACATGTTTATATCCTTGCTTTGTTTTGACTCATTAGAACTGCCTATTGATACAATTCACAGCTTTTCTACCTTGGAGGTGGCAAAAGTTGGGGGCATTGAGGATGGCATAAAAAAAATAATTTTAAGAACCTATTGTTAATTAAAATTAACAAATATCTGAGATTTTATATGATGCTTCAAGGTTGGTATTAGAGAGTCCTAACCCATAGAGTCATTCAATACTTATTTTAATGTAAAATTGATACAATTCACAGCTTTTCTACCTTGGAGGTGGCAAAAGTTGGGGGCATTGAGGATGGCATAAAAAAAATAATTTTAAGAACCTATAGTTAATTAAAATTAACAAATATCTGAGATTGTATATGATGCTTCAAGGTTGGTATTAGAGAGTCCTAACCCATAGAGTCATTCAATACTTTTTTTAATGTAAAATTGAATAGAATTCAACGAAGTTTTGTAATGCATAGACACGAGACTATTTTGTGTCATTATTTCTTCCTATTGAATTTATATTATGTTATATTTATAGACATGAGACTGATTATGTAACATGATAACCCATAAAACAGGACAAAAATATGGCATGGCATGACATGGACATAATAGTAATGTTATGGATAAATGTATATAACTTTATTAATAATTTTAACTAAATACAGAAGTATAAATTAAACATGATTTGATTTATGGATAAAAAATATAAAAGATAAAAAATCATGAGCATTAAAAGATAAGTAAATTTGTTGAGCTAAGTTGAACTATTATCAGTAATTGGCCTTTTTCTGTTTGAGATATTTTCCTATTTCGTAGGGGATGATGGAATTGGAAAGTGTCATGATGATGTAAAGAGGAACAGAGACGAAGAAGCTTGACACTTGTTGCAAATGATGCAATGCATGATGATAGATTTCACCTTTGGAGGTGCAGCATGACAATGGAATAAATTAGGGATGGCAAGTAGAGTGGCATGACACCATTACATTATCATTGTGGGGGAGAGAGAGTGGAGCATTGTTAATTTATTTATGGAGATAATTGGGAGAAAAGAGGAATATTATTGACCCTTCCCAGAGCTGTACAAACATTTAAGTCTTCATCAATGTCATGAACTAGTGTCCTTCGTTTTCCAACCATGCCCATCTAGCATTTGTCTCTTTGTATTCTTTTCTTCAGAATTTGGGGTGATTCCCCAATCCTGTGTACTAAGAGGTGTTCTATAATGTCATGACAACATGTATAGAGTTATCTAGGTTCATGGCGATCACCACACTTTGAGTCACTTATTCTACAATGAAAACTTTCTTATTTGTACATTAGGTTTTTTGAATTTTTTCCAATATTATTCTTGGTTATCAAATATAAATTTCTTACTTAGAATAAATCTACTGATTGTCACTTTTAGTATCTACACGTTAAAGTACTAGATTTATCTCCTTGTGAAACTTTTAGAAAAAATTATTAAATATTTAATTATTAGTCCTTTTCTCCATGTTCTGATTATTTAATCAGAAGGGAAGGGTTCCAGGCTTTGCATTACCTAGCTATGGCAGACTGTCCTTACTATTGGTCTAGTCTTAACAACTATTGGAATCATGATTCATTGTCATATTTGTCCAACTAAGAAGAAGAGAAAACAAAACCTCAGTTTATTTTACCCCTTTACTATACTTTGTGAGCCTTGGGATGATTTCAATGCTGATTTTGTGTTAGGCTTACGTTGTACTGTTGGGTGCCATGATTTATTCTTGTTGTAGTTGACAGTTTTTGAAAATAACTCATTTTATGCATACAGCAAGCCACATGAGTGGATGGACTGTGTTGTCTTCTAATCACTATCATCTCATTATCACTTCTAGAGAAATCTTTTGAAGATTATGAACACTAAGTTGTTCTTTTCTTTGGCTTATCATCTTCAAACTGAATTTCTTATTTTAACTCATTTCTTTGGCTTGTTTCATCAAATGGCATATTCATTTATAAGTACTTCGGAAAGGAAATGCTTGGACCATCCAAAATCTTTCTACTCTGATAATTTCTTTTGTTTAGTATCGTCTGTACAATCTATTATCCATTGCTGGCTTTAAGAAGGATTCAGATTGTTTTACAACTCTTTTACTGAAAAAGGTTCTCCTTGGAACCCTTTACAAGCAGTTGGGACTTGCTATTTATGAGCAGGAATTTTGATTCATTAGTTACAAAGCAGCTATATTTTGTCAAGATTCATATTTTGTTAAAAAAAGAGAGCCCAATTTTAAGCATGGGGAGGCTCAGTAATTACAACAATACTCTTAGTTTTACACTTCTTGAAGATGTCATTCCAATCTCTTGCTCATTCTTTAGATAGAATTCTTGAAACAGACATTCTCACACTAATGCACTTATAATTTTTCTCCATTTTACGTTTCTTTGGATTAATTGTAAATCATCAAAGAGCTGAATACTATCATTGCTCTTTTTATCAGTTTTCTGATTCAGTCATGGTTTGATCAGTCATATTAATGATGCAAAAGCATGCGGCATTTCTGTTTATTCTTTTTCCCCTAGCTTTTTTAAACAGCTTATCAGGGTTTTTCTTTTCGAAGTTGGTAGGCATTTCATTGCATTATGGTACTTGTTTAACCCCCTCTATTCAACTTCCTGGTTTTTGTAACTTTCCATCCTACAAATGCGGATCATAGGAAGAAACCTTAAAATTGTTTTTATAATGTTTTCTATTTTCTATGCCATATTAACTAGTGCCCTGATTCATTTGATTTGTGAAGGAATTTTTCTTTTCTTTTTGTTATTTTCATCATCATGTTTATTTTTAACTGGCTAGATGACACTTGAGTCTGTTTGTATGCTGAAATCTTTACCCAATATTGATCATGCCTTTTACCTAAAAATTTTTTCCCCTGTATTGTTTATTTACTTCGAAATTAATTAATGTATATGTTGTTTGCATTTCCCATGTGGCTTTATGATAATGTCTTCAATTTGCAGGATGCAATTTGCTTACCTTCAGGTTCACATGGTAGCTCTGATTCAACAGTGAGTTCTCTGGGAAGGGCAGGTTTAACTCCCAGAAATACTGTAAATGACAGCACTTCTATGGGAAGACAAGATTCAGCTGGCTCGCAAGCCAGTGCAACTTCCAGTTCTGGACTTAATGGTGCTCTTGCAAGATCAAATCCATCATCCTTTAATTCAAGGGCCTCCGGCTCTTCAACTCCCCACCAATGGCAGGATTCAACAATGCAAACTATTGAACAAGGTCATGCTGCACAGTCACTTGGAACTTCCGTTTCTGCTAAGGAACTCCTTGAAGCAGCTGAAGAAACAATTGATGAGCTTCGTGACGAGGCCAAGATGTGGGAAAGACATGCTCAGAAGTTGAAAATTGACCTTGAAAAATTGAAGAAGGAATGTACTTACAAATCCAAACAACTAGCAGAACTGGAATTGGAGCTTTCTGCTGCAAACAATGAGCGTGATAGTCTGAGGCAGGAAGTTAAGCAACTGAAATTATCTTTGGAGCAAATTAAGATCAGTCGGATGGACAACTATAGCTATAAAAATGAAAGTATACTGCATTCACAAAAGCAACTTGAAGATGAACTGAAGTTCTTGAAAGAATCTAACGCCTCACTAATCATGCAGTTAAACAAATCACAAGAAGCAAATCTTGAACTTGTAGCTATATTAGAGGAGCTTGAAGAAACAGTTGAGAAACAGAGGATAGAGCTGGCAAACCTTACTTGCTCAACGTCCATGTCCGAGAATGTAGAGACAATGAGAGATCACGCATTTGCAGATGCCGAGGAGGAATGGGCAAGAAAGCTATCTGCAAAGGAAGAAGAGATCAGCAAATTAGAGGAAAAGTTAAGTAAAGAGGAGGAATGGGCAAGAAAGCTATCTGCAAAGGAAGAAGAGATCAGCAAATTAGAGGAAAAGTTAAGTAAATTACAAAATGTTATGCATGTGAGGACGATGGTATCCAATCATGATCACCCTGATTTGATGCAAGAAGAAGTTGAGGATTTAAGAACTAAAGTGGAGGAGCTTGAGAGGGATTGTAATGAGCTGACACAAGAAAATCTAGAGCTCATATTTAAGCTTAAGGAATTAGGGAAGGATGTTGATGAGCAAAAAGATTTGGATAGTTGTTGCCATGTTATGCATGGGAACCACTTTCCTTATGGTTTTGAATCTGATGTTAGGCAGTTGAAGTTTCAAATATCTAGGCTGGAAGATGCACTTAGCAAAAGGGGCATGGATGGATTTTTTAATATAGAACCGTCCATGTTATTGGTGGAAAAACTGAAGAAAAATTGTGCCGATCTTGATTTTGAGCTTCAATATGTCAAAGATCATGCTTGTGATCCCGATATAAAGTTTGGTGAGTTCCAAGTGGAAGTGGAAGAAAAGGTATTAGATATAAATGAATTGCAACAGAAGCCAAATTGCATTGAAGATACTAATTTGGGATACTCTAGTGTTGTTACAGAACAGGGGCTTGAAATAGTAAAGTCAAGGATCACCTTGGAAACTCCTAAAATGCTTTATGAAATGAAAAAGCAACTTCAACTTGCACTGTTTAATGTAAGATACCTAAATAGTGAGCAGCACCCTATTGGAGAAAATTCCAATGAAATGGGCTCAAATGTTTTGGTTTCCAGAGGAGAAGATGCAGCTAGTCAAGAAGAATTAGTAGAGGATATGCTTAATGATATTATCAAATTGAATTCTTCATTACAAGCTAAGGTTGTTAAATGCAGGGATATTTGGCCAATTGGAGGAGGCATCATGGAGAAAGATTTGATCTTTGGAAGATCTGAGGTTGTGGAAAGTGGCACTATGGACAAACAGCAAAATGAGGAATTGGAAGGACTGAAGTTAAGAAATGAGGAACTTGAGGCTGCATTCTTGCTAAAAGAAAAGGAGATTGATGCTTTAGAAGCTTCTATGAGGGAATTAGAACATATGATTTTGAGCATTAGGAGAGAAAAAAGTCAGGTGGAAGAAAATTTAGCAGTTGTACAAAAGGAAAACAATGTCACTTCTAAATACGTGGATGATGTGCAAAATGAGATGGTAATTCTGAATAATGATATGTGTAGTCATGGTTCTGACAATGATAAGCTTAACAGGAAATCATCTGAGCATGAGATAGGCAAGCATGAACCAGAGTTACAGATGTCCGAGTTGGCAGCAGAAAACTCGCAATTGTCTGAACGGATATCTGGCCTAGAAGCTCAAATAAGTTTCCTGATAGATGAAAAAGAACGCACTAGATTGGAAGTGGAAGGTTATAAGTCCCTCATAGGGGATCTTTATGTGGAAACTGCAGAACAGAAAGCAAAGATAGAAGAACAAAATGTGGAACGTGGTAAAATTTACCAAGAAGTTCAACATGAATTATCTGAAGCACGAGTGGAATCTGAAATGCTGAAGAAAACTCATTCAGAACTGCAATGTACGGTGGAGAGTCTTATTGAGGAGTGCAGTTCTCTAAAGCAGCAAACTGAGAACTTGCAGAGGCAGAAGTTGGAGATGCATGCACAAAGTTTAGATCTTGTGGTTGAAATCAGGGAATTGCAAACGAAGAATTCTGGTTACCTACTCGAAGTTGAGGTTTTAGAATCTAAACTTTCTTCTCTTCAAAGTGATTTCACTTTGAAGGAAGAGTCAGTTGCTTCAGTGCTGGAGAATATGCTTCAAGAGCAAAAGGAGCTACGGGAAATGATAAATGAGGCAGATGTCATGTTGAAACAGATCAACGAGGAAAAGATGACGGAAATTGAGAACCTCAAAGAAGAAGTTTCTCATCTCTCTGCACAGGTTTACTCATCTCAGGATGAACGAGAGAGATTAGCAGCAGATGCTTTGAGAGAAGTTTCCACATTGCATCTCGAAAAAATTAAACTTGAAAGTAGTCTCCGGGAACTCCAAGCTAAAGTCAACATAAATGAAACTGAGCTACATAGTGTGGAAAGTGAGTCTGAAAAAAAGGTTGAAGGTCTTGTTAACTTGCTAAATGCTTCCAAGCAGAGTGAGGAAATGCTGATAGCTGACATTGAACATCTTCAGAGAACGATGGAATCTCTTAAATCTAGTGAAGAAAGTTTTAAGAAGATGGCAAATGAACTTGAGCTAAAGCTAAAATCTTCTGAGTATGAAAAACAGCAAACAATGGAAGATATTTCTGGCTTAAAAGCTCAACTAATGAAGGCAGCTGAATTTCAGGATGAACTCCTAAACCTAAAGAGCTTTCTTGCAGAGACTAAATTTGAGAAAGAGAAACTAGAAGATCTATTGCATTCAGTTTCCGAAGAATGCAAGAAACTGAAGGAAGAAAAAAGTTTACTTTCAGATGACATTTTATTTCTGCAGAAAGCTTTAAACGACTGTGAAGCTGATAGACTTAGTAAAGTTTCCCTAGAAGAGAAGATCCTGAAGCTGAAGGCTGACCTAACTGCTAGGGAAGGCTTACATGTTGACAAAGAAGGAATGAAGAATGAAATCAACCAGATCATGAACGTGAACAATGAATATCTGTGGAAGATACGATGCCTGGAAGAAGAAAAAGATGAACTTATTAGGAAAGGTCTGGTTATAGACAAGGAAGAAGCATGCAGTAAAAAGGAAGTCTCAGAGGATAAAGACGTAGTTGAGGTGAGCACCAATATTGTTGGAGTAATCTAATGATCTCCTAAAGTGTTTCAATCATTTAACTTCATTAAAGTACACTGAATACAATAATTTGTTAATATTTTCATTAGAAGGTACTGGATGTTTTCAATGAAGCATGAACATGAAACAATATTATTGAGGATTCGTTATTTGTATGATAAATATAGTAAAATTAGGATGCATATCTAACTCAGTGTACATAATGAACATTCATTATTCTAATGATTTACAATAAACCAATAATCAATGATGGAATTATTCTGACATTTTAAGATTAGATGTATGCATCCTTCTTGATGATAAATCAAAAGAATTTGTGATCTTTATGGTTGTGTGTAAACCTATTTCTTGGAAAATTTCGAAGGACTAGGTACTTCGCCTAGGGTATAAATCTTTAGGAAAATATTGCTCTAGTAATGTGAATGATCTCCTAAACATGCTTCAATCATTTAGCTTGTATTAAAGTACATTGTGAATGTATCAATTTTTAACATTGCCATTAGAAGAGAGTGTGGATGTTTTTGATAAGCATGGATATGAAATAATGTTATGGAGAGGATTTGTTATTTCTATGATAAATCTCCAGTAAAATTAGGATGCATAGCTAACTCAGTGCACATAATGAACATTTATTATTGTAATGCTTTACAATAAAAATAATCAATAATGGAAATTCTAACGCTTTGAGATAGATGTATAAATATTTCTGATGATAAATCAAAAGAATTCTTGTGATCATTATGGCAGTATAAACTTAATTTCTTAGAAAATCTCAAGGAACTGGGTACTTCACCCAAGGTACATGCCCAATTTGAGTACTGTGATAGCATATGTATAGATATGAGTGTGACATGAATTTGAGATTGATATGGCTACTTTGGAGAAGTATCTCTAGTGGTATGCATACATTTAGTGCAAGCCATTTGCAAAGGGCTGCTTGAATCCTATACTTTATAGGAAGACAAAGAATATTGTGTGACATGCATATTTTTATAAAGGGCCAGGGTCACATTTTGGAAAGCTCAAAAAAATCGTTATGTTTGACCTTTTATGTTTGAAATTCTAAACATTGCTCTTTTGTGTCCTGTGGATTGTCTCATACAGCCTTGTTATCTTTAAATGGGTCTAGTAGTTATAGAGTGAAAGATGCTCAACAAGTTATGAGATTTTGCTTAATGTTTTGAATATGTCTATGAATGGATATTCGTGGTGGATTGTAGGCTAGTAATAATCTCTAAGCATCATCTCCATTGCTTCTTGAATTGTTGATTTTTGCTTGTCATTTATACATATTAATGACCGCTTGATTTTACTATTGTTTGGCATGCACGGTATTAATTAAGATTTCTTTCTATTTTCTTGGAATTTGCTTATTTCCCTCAACTAATTTTGCATAATATGCTCTCTATTGTACAAAATCAAACTACCACGCAGAGAGATGCCTATGAAGTTGTTGCTATGTGTTTACATAAGTTGGTTCTCTGATTAGGCCATCAATAGTCTCTGCAACTTTACTTCATTTAGTCCTCCAGCTATGAAGAGAATTTCACCATTCTCCATCAACTATGCTTAACATCCTTGATGATAAATTGTGGTTTTATTTATTTTACTTCAGTTAGTGCTTGATTTCTGATTTCTTTTAGATCGATTCTGTTTACTGTTTAGCTGTTTTTTTATCTTCAAATACTTTTATTTTAGTTTTTAACTTCAAATGCTGGCTAAATTGTTATAACTTCGCAGTTACCCTTTTTCTTCATTTCATGTTATGGCTAAATGTTTTGGCTTTGTGGTTTACCCACTATTTATTCATTTTATTCTAATTGTATCTTTGGCATGGGAAATGGAGATATTCTTTAAGCTATTTCTGAGAAAGACTGTAAAGTTTCCGTTGGTTCATGATGAATCAGATTATTTTTAATTTGTTTCTCTTTGTTGCCTCCCCACTTCCCCTTGTAGGTTGAAAGCTCATTGCTTGGAAGCGTGGAGGAACCTCAGGTCAAAATAGAAGTTGGTGCGCTGGAGTCTAAGATCCTTTCACTTCAAGCTGAACTTGCTGAGGCCCTAGAGGCAAAGAACATTTGTCAAACGCAACTCAATGAGTAAGTAAATACAATTTTGCTTTGGAATTAGAAAATTTTAGAGTTCAGAATACCTAACAAGATTTTTCCATCGCTCTTCATGCCTTAATGCTATTGCTTGGTGCACAGTATAATGCTAATTTTTTGTTGTACTAAAACACCTGGGGCCTGTTTGGTTTTAGGATAGTTTAGATTTATTTGGGTGAAGTAAAATAACCCTGCTTGGTTAGCCTCAAAACCTGCTTGATTGCTATAATGAGGTTAATCTGTTTAAGCAAATTTGCTGTTTGTGATTTCAATGAATTAACCCAGATTGGTGATATATACAATTTCATGAATTAATAAGTATAAACAACCAAATAAAACACCAATTAGTAGAACACAAACAGAGCAGCATATGTGCACAGACTTGCTCATGAACAATCTTACTTAATAAAGTACAGTAACTTTTATAAACATGGCATCACACAAATTAATCAACATTTGCCCAGATTTACTGACCAAACACAATGCAAGTTTTAGTACAAACATCAGTAATAATAGAATGTTTTGTGTGCTTACAACTAATTTACACAAACATTCCAAACAAATTGTGTGGAATGAAACAAACAAGATTGCATGAAATGAGAACACAAAACTCTGTAGTCACATGTGCAACCCGCATGACCTCCTTAATCTGCATTCAGATGGCTTTACCTGTTTTGCATTCATCAATCGAGTTTTTGGATCTTCACCTTGTGGAACTTCATAAATGAAAAAAAAAATGTTCAACAGCACCATAGAAACGACAAACCAAAGTTCTTAGACAAAACCATGTTGAACAATACCATAGATGATGGCGAGTACTACAGCATCATGGATAACAATAGCTGTTTGAGGTCACAAGTAGATGACACAATACCATAATACAACAAATTTCAAGGCGCAACAATATAATAGACACTCTCATGACAAGAACACCTAGTTATGTGTTGGTTGAGGTTGATCATGAAATGATTTGTAGTTTTGATGCTCAGGAAGTGTAAGGATCATCTTTCTCATCTAAAATTTCAACTTCTGACCCCCAAACATCATGAAGATCATTCCTTTTATAGCAGACTCTGTTAAAGCATCTATCATGGCCAGTAATCTGTTTACAATTAAGTTGGTAAGTATGCTCATTTTCTTTAGCCATCATTAAGTGTGTAAGGCTTAGCTTGTTGTGGAGACATGAATTCAAGCATGGATTTAATTTTTGCCTCAGCCAACCTTGCCTTCAATTCATCCTTTGTGAAGCTCTTCTTACTTCCCCCAGATGCTCCATTCCCTCAACGGGCCATTTTGCAGAACTGTTGGTGCTTGCATTAATACAACTCCACACCCCTTGCAGTCAAAATCATAAAAGACAACCAAAAGTCGTACATGTTTTAGGCAGTACAACCAAAAGCAGGCTTAATGTTATAACTTGATATTGTGCCTTACATGGAGAAAGGGGAATGAGTATGGCAAATACCAGTCTGCTAAAGATGCAAGCTACAAATGCTATCATGCCCATGCATTGGCAATTGGTGGAAATCATAAAGCTCGAGCCTTCACCATGCTGCCTTCATTCATGCAAAAATAAGCATAATGATCTACTCATCAAATGCCCGTAAATCATACATAGCAGATATATGTCTATCTTGTACCAACCAAATTAGGCAAATAACTGTTGTGCGTGTTGAATACTTGGTTATCCCACGAGCAGGTTTTGCTACTACAAGAGGGAAAATTTAAAGAAAATGGCTTTGACGAAACCTTCCACAATGTTTACCCATTACAAGAGGCATCAGTTTATAAGCACTGATCATGCAAAGAACTGAATTACATTAATGGGTGGGATTTCTGCACTGGTTGACGTTTCTATTTCCAACCTCATAACTTGCCAGCTAACAAATAAAATATCTAGCACACCAGGTTCATAGCCATTGTTGGAGATTGCAACAAATCATGGATGCCAAACAATTGGTATAGGGCACACAATCTCTGAGAAAGGGAGAAAACAATGTTCAATAATCATCATATGCTCAATCAAAGACATCCTATGCATAGAATTCAGATACAGCAACCAGGAAGCACCACCAAAAAAAACTCCATAATTCAACGAACAAATACTATCACTCATGATAATTAGTGAAACCATATTAATTACAAGTCAAAATAATAATGTAAGCAAGAGGTAATGATCAAACCTTGTATGTGATTGAGCCACACAAATTGAGATTGTAGCACAATTGATTGTTAGATTCACATGTCGAAATAAGAATGACAAGGTCTTCGTCCAATCTAACCTATGAAAGCAAGAGCAGCTGTTGGATTGTTCTAAAATCAGGCCATAGAACAAGGCTAGGGCAGAGAGGCATGTAGGTGCCATGAAGTTTGACTATGCCACAAGCTGGAAATACAAAGGATCACTTGCAATCTATGTAAGAACACCAACAAGAACCATTGAAATAAAAAGGAAAAATCACATTTTGATCTCATTGCATTTAAGACCAAGCCAATGTCACTGAACATTGAAGAAAGTAACAAACAAAGGGAATTAAGGCGTATAAGAAATGAGGATAGGGAATAGAGATATGCATAGACAAACTAAGGACTTATATATATGCTCTAGGCTTTGAGTTATTATGAAAGGAAGCATCATTTAGGATTAGCAACTATATATCGACAACAGTAAATGAAGGAGGTAGCATATAGGGGTAAGGCTTCATTGAGATGTTCATAGGTGAGAATGATGTAAGAATAAACCCCAAGGGGATATGGTTTAGGAAAAGCATGCACATCAAATGCAAAACTTTATGTTGAAACCCAAAGGTGCAAAAAACCACAGGTGATCGCTATCCATCCATCCAATACTATATGTTATCTTGATTTTGATCTTTTTTCTCCTTTTGCATACCTCTATAGAGAAAGCTAAGGGTTAATAGGAGAAGAGGGATGGTAGGAATTAGAACAAGAAGAATCTTCATGTGCATGATCTATGCAAAGAGAGAAGTAAAAAAATTATCCACCGCTTACATTTATGTGGAATAAATATGGAAAAGTGGGGAGCAAGATGGAGAGAGAGAGAGAGAGAATAAAAAATCAATACATTGATGAGGTATAGAGAGTACGTCTTTGAAATAAGACATTCATGAATAGTCATTATTTGACCATTTATGCACTAGTTCTTGGTGTTAGTTAGGAAGATGTGTTGATCTATCGAAATGCTCATGGGGATTAATACAACTTTTGGTTAAGTGATTCACTTGCTAGCTATGATAATTTTTAATTTGAGTAGAAAATATGGAGAAAATAATAGAAGAGAACTAGTAGGAAGAGAGAAGGAGAGGAGCCTTGCACACATGATTTGTGTGGAGAGAGAGGTCAAAAAAAGAATACCCCTTCTTTTATATGAAAATAAAAGTGAAAATTTTGAAGGGAGAGAAAGAGTAACCAAACAAAATATCTATATGGGTGAGAGATTATATGTCTTAGAAACAAGATCTCTATGTAATCATTATTAACCATTAACAAAGTGGGTGTGGGTGGCATCAAGGGAGATATTTTAGTTTATATTCATGCTCAAGAGGGGACAAATTTATACTAATAGAATTTTTAGTTAGGTAATTCATTATTAATTATGATGATATTCAATTTAAATGAAATTAAGTTCAGATAACTAAGCAAAAGAAATTAAAATATTATTTTTTCAAGTGATTTAAACCAATTATCATGTTTATATCCACCACTAAGCACCTTTTTTGAGACTCAATTGTACACTTCTCATAGGATGATCGATAAGCCACATTTTTTCAGTCAAAATATGAGTAGGTAGGGAAGATGTTACGCTCCAACTCTAGGCCTTGTATTAGGCTTCTCAATATCTTCATGACATTAACACTAAGAGTAGCTTGTAGAACTCTCATCAACACAAGGCTTTGATTTAGACATCCCTTAACAAAGTTGTGAGATTGTCTCTTTTGCTTGTTAGTTGAGCAAAGTGGTGATTATTACAAAAGAAAGTTTAAGCACATTTATTCTTTAATAAATGTAGAAATGCAATGAAAATCACTAGGAGTGGAACAATTGAAGACCTAGTAGATGAATGAGGATGAATGACTATAAGCAATGAAAGCTTTGACATTTGTACATGCAAAGATCTCTTCCAAAATGAGGTAGTTCATATGCACACTCAAAACTCTCAATTAAAATGACTTTACTTTATGGTGGTTGAAAGGGTTTTAATTGCCATTTAGGGTGGTTGATGGGATCTATTTATAGCCCTTAATCAATGCTTAAAACTTCTTAATAGGTCTCCTGGCCATTTGAGAAAAATAATCAAAAAGTCAATTTTCTATCATAGGTAATTAACCATTTTAGTGTTTTCTCTTCCCATGTATTGAATTTCACATCCTGCATATTGTATATTGATCTCTAGAAGTTTGGAAACAAGGTTTACCATGTTTCATATGTTGGGTCATACATTGTAAGCCACTTATCTTGTATTATATGTTGTTCTGGGCTTTAGATGACAAATTTTAGTTTTTTGATGTTGTATTGAAAAATTGATGAAAAATAAATATATGTGATGAAATTATGATATTTTGTACACATACACTTTGACATGTATAAAATCATTCGATGAAAAAAGTTTGGTAAAACTATATCTTTTATTCGATTTGTACTAAGTTTAAAATATATTATCGAAGTAGGTTTGAATTTGTAATTCAATGGTATAAAGCTTTAGATGTGAATCCAAAATAGTAAAAAATGTATACATTAGTATTTTTGATATGTTGAATGCATTTCATGCAAAATTTTATTTTTTAAGTTATTTCAAAAGATATTTGAGAATTTAGGTTACAATCTTTAATTTTTAATCCAATCTATTTAAATGTCCAAATCAATAAAATGATATGCAAATGGTATGAGATTTGGATCGTAAGAAATGCATCGACTATTGCAAACATGAATGTGGACATGGATCGGTATGTGTAACATAGTATCCTTAATAACTAATGGGTTCAAGTAGGTTATCTTTTATTCAAATGAATCCAAATTTGAATTTTGTAGAAATGATATTTATAACATGGTTCACATACTATCCATAAGTTTGTATTAAGGAGGTTATTTTCATATTTCATGGACAATAAAAATATATCAATATTTGAAATAGGATTTTAGTTTGTTTTTTTGAGATCAAGCTAAAGACTTTTGGTTGATCAATTTATCTACTTAACTAGGTTTACGATAAATCTTTGATTACTTGGAAAAATATAGTGAATCCATGTTTGTGATAATTAAACCTTCAAGTCATGACCATGGTTCTAGGGTTTTGATGAAGTTATTTTAATTATGTTCTAAATTTTAGATCATATTTGTGTGAATACCACATAAATGATATATAAATGAATAATTATAATGGTATATTAAACATAAAGATAAACATTTAATGTCACACAGGACTTAAGATAACATAAAATCTATCCTATGACTCGTATAAACTTCAGAGATTTTTTTTGTTCTTTCTCGTCATGAGCCAATGGTGAAGTGTTAATCTTCTCCAAGTTATGACAATATCTAATGTTATTTGTCTACTTTGAAAAATTCATTAAATAAAGTATTAGATCATTATAGAAAGCATTTAAAGAGTTTGTTATCATCAAAATCAGATGTAGTTATAAAGAGTTTATAGGATTAGACAATTTTTTTTCATTTTGATGATAACAAACATTTATGTGTGAGGGATGAAACTATAGAATATGAACTCCGTAAGATTGAATAGATTAGCTTTATAAAATCTCTCATATAGTTATGATTGATGACACTAGTTGATGTCATAAATAATCCTAATAAAAAAATGTTTATAAGAAATATAATTTTATAAGACATCCCAAAATAAAAGACAACCATACAAACTATATTCAAGAAAACTGTGAACTAGCTTGAAATCAAAATAAATAAAAGTATTAATATTAAAATAATTAAGGATCATGAATGGATACTAACAATTAGGTGTTTAAATCTAATAGCTTTATAGTATTTCTCATAAGGTTATGTTTGATGTTACAAGATGTAACTAATTCTAAAGAGGCATTTACAAGAAAAATGGCCATATAAGGCATGCAAAATTAAAAGACAACTATATGAACGAACTTCAATGAAATTGTGAATTAACTTTTATTCAAAATGGTTATATGTATAAAGCTTAAAATAATGAAGGATCAAGGAATGATACTAACAACCATTTCATATGTTGTAGATTGCTAATGACATCAAATCATATTCTTGTCATTAATGAGAAAAGGGGATGCGTCATTTGAAAATAAGTTTGTGAGATCATGTCTCCATAACTTTTTAATATGTAGAAAAACCTACAAATGTATTTAGGATCTCAAATGAATTTTGTTCTAATGTGATAGCAATGTGTGGAACCCGATGGATGTGCGAGTGTAGGTCCATTTGAACTTTTAGAAAACTTTGCAAATTTTGGAGAGACGATGAATTTCTTAATGGGATAATTAAAAGAAATATGTCATAATCTAAAGAAATAGTTGCATGCATTACTAAGATAATATGAGGACTCGATGCATGCAAAGTGTCCAAGTTATGTGCATCAAACTATTAATTAACAAAATTATTCATATAGGTAAAAGGAATGTATATGTGAAGTCTTTTTAACGAAGTTTGCCTTTAAAGACTTGATTGTTTTTCTAATCACAGCATATGAATCAATTGTTTTTTTCTAATTCAAATTTTTTAGTTTTAAGCATATATGCAATAGTATAAACTCTTGAATATGAATAAAAAAATATTAAAATATGCTGCACTTTTGCATTTTGACATGTTGAATGCATTTTAAGAAGAAAATTTTAAATTTTTTTTTTTTTTTTGCTATTTTCATAAATTTAGGATTGTTGGTTTAAGTGAAATTCTTGAATTTTTAATTCAATTCATATTAGTATGCAAATCAATGAATGATTTCCAAATGGTATATTTGAAATATATTAACCTATGCCAAGCTAAGATGGAACCATGCATTTGGCTATTAATGTGTGCATTATTATTTGATTAATGTAATGATTCTAGTAGGAGACTTTGTATCCAAATGATACCAAACTTTAATCATATCTTAGGAATGATATTTGTAATATGATTCACATAAATATGGATATTTGTCAAATAGAGTATCCACGATGCCACTGGCTAATTTATGAGCCACAAATCCAAACCACTAAAATTCCAATGTAAACTCTATTCATATTCGGACAACAAAGATATATTCAATATTGGAGATGGGGTTCTAACATGTTTACCTGTGATTTAAGATAAATTCTGGGTTAAATAAGACAAAGTAGATCAAATTTATGTTTGTGATGATTTAAGTCTTTAATTTAAGATTAATGGAGTTAATCTAATTAACTTCAATGCTAGACCATGCTTATATAAATATCACATAAATGAGTCACAAACTTATAATGATAGGGGTCAACATGTACAAGTTCTTGAATGAATAGATAAACATCTTACCTTAACCTTTGCATAAGGCTTAATAAAGATAAAATAGAATTCATCCTAGGACTTTAAGTGGATCTTCAAGATTTCTTTCATTCTTTCACATCTTTGAGCCAGAAATGGATCGTGTAAGTGATAGCTCAAATGCTAATCCTCTCTGTACCATGGTGATATCTGGGATCATCTGTCTAATATAATGACTTAAAATAGATTTGGTAAAACACTAAAATTATCGAAAAAAACCACTGAAGGGGTTTGTTGTTATCAAAATCAAACCTATCAAGGTGGAATATGTTCGGTGAACTGTTGGAGTGAAGCAAGATGATATCAGATGTCGTGTCAACGACGTTGAGAGACCATTGGATGTGCTGATTGGTGGAATTGTAGTCACGTAAAGTAGATTCTTTTGCATCCAAGCTTTCGCTGCATTTTGTGTTTATGTGGAAGCTTTTGTAACAGTACTTTCCTCTCATCATTGATTATAAGTTCTGTAAAATACTTGCAGTTTTCTCATTTCCCTGTTTTATCCTCTCACTCTATAAATTCTACGTTCTTGCATCCTGCATTGAGCAATTTAACCTAGTATTAACTAAATTCATAATATGAAAATTGCATTGAATTTGGGTTTTGAAAAAAACAGTTCCTCATCTCTTGCAGGTTTCTCTCTAACAAAAACATCGAAACAGAAGTTCCCAATAATAGTCTAAGCCAGAATTCTGCAAAAGTTGATCAGCCTAGCAGAATATCATCGCTAGAAACAGAGTTGAAGGAGATGAGAGAACGCTACCTTCACATGAGCCTGCAGTATGCTGAAGTGGAAGCTCAGCGTGAAGAGTTAGTAATGCAGCTTAAATCTACAAAGAAAGAGAAGAGGTGGTTCTCATGAGATTTGTGGGCACAAGCAGGCATCCTTCTTCCCTGTTCTGCTAAGCTTCCTCCTACTTTTTCCACCATGTGAATATTGATGTATGATTCTTATTTTCCCAGCTCCTTACCTTCCACATTTTTGTCTCCTTTTCTCATTTGAAAGCAAGGATTTCACCAATTCTTTGGAGTCTTGTTAAGTTAATATGTGAGAGCTATGTGTGCTGCTACATTAGCAACCAATGCTTGCTTTTCTTTTCTGCAATCAGAAAGGCATTGTAAATAACACTGACAAAAGTACAATTTAGAGAAGTGTATCGTGTTTGATGCATACTTTGTTATGATTACTTATCTTACAATTGCTTGGTTGTTGAAGAAGACTTGTAATTTTACCAAGAACGTGTATATGTATTGCCCCATATCTATAGAAATCTGCTTTAGCCTTTCTTTTAAGCTTGTGCTGTTTTGTATTTACTTAATGTGTTGTCCATGTTTATAAGATTGCAGTGGCGAAGAAATATTGATAAACAAATTGTTTTGGCTCAAAGTCTGGCAATTATATAATTGAAATTTATATTAGCTCTTATATATTATATAGTTAATTTTGGAGCCAAACAATAAAAAATAGACAAATAGTTGTTCGATTATCTTTTATCCATTTTTTAAATAATGGGTTTTTGTTATTTTTGTTATTATAAATGTTTAGTTTTAGATAAATCTTTTGGAATATAGAAAATACTTTTTATTGGATTCTCCAAACTTCTTCTCCATAGCATTGCATCATACGAAAAATAAAATAATATCTGTCCAACCACTCATCACCCGAACAAACCCAACAACCACCTATTAAAATCTCAGACGACTCAGTAACCACCCCGCGGCGGCCCGCCACCGCCGGTGCTGGTGTCGGGTTCGTTGCACATGGGAGAGGTGAAGAAGAAGGGACCCACCGTGTACCTGAGCACTCCCGGGTACACGTGCGATGGCCGCGTCAGCCGCACGCCCTTCCGCCCGCCTCCGAAGTCAGTCATGACGCCACAATCGTCGTCCGGCGACGACACCAACCTCACGGCGCAGCCTTTCGGGTCGATCTCCTTCGCCGCCGATGACACTCCGCCGTCGGAGCGGCGGCTGAGTTCCACCTCCAGATCGAACTCCCCCTTCGCGTCCGTCTCGTCGCTGCCGTAGTAAACCACGTGCCGCCGCGCGTCCATGCATGTCACCGCCACACGACTCCCTGCAAAACCCAACTCATATTTGTTTATTTATTTTTTGCAAAAAAATATATCTAATTACAATACAATATTTTAAAAAAATATACGTATAACTAAAAACACGTTTAGATTTATAAATAAATCGTGAATTTAAAAAATCTTGATTTTTTTTAGATAAAAAGAAATAAAATTCGATAAAAACCGGTATGTGGTCTTCTAAATACAATTGCAAAAACTCGAGTCTGACCTTTAAGTGGCTTGGCTCCATTGGCCCATTGGGTCCAACCCATGGAGCAGTCCTGGCACATGACCTTCCCGGTGATGTGCACATTCTTGGAGTCCTTTCTCTTCCACGTGAGCTCGCCGGCAGCGGCGGAGACGAGAAGGGCGAGGGCCAAGAAGAGTAGCATTCCTGCCGACGGAGTCCTACCCATGGCCTCACCTTGAAATGAGATGAACATATAAATTGAAGGAGCGATACAGCTTTGTATTATGTTTGGTTCATGTGGCATTTTATAGCTGGGAAAAGAGCAGAAGCCGCCGCGCCTCGGCACTGACGTGCGCGCGCGTCCAGATGCGCCGAGCACGTTAAGAAAAAAAATCCTTCTTTTTATAAAAATATTGCGGTGAGTTAATATTATAATACTTTTGGGATATACATTTAATGAATTTTAATAATTCTAAGAATTGATACATAATTGATCCAATGAGCACATTAAGATTATTTAATGATAACAATGAAAATAAATACTACAAATATTTTGTTTACGTAAAATTTAGGTTGATTTAAACAAAAAATTGAGTGGAAGATGAATTCCCATTAAGACCAAATTAATGGTTCACAAGTCTAAATTTATGATAATTATAATGTAGACTATAGTTTTAATTTATATATTGCATGAGTGATTTGTTATTCAGATGCATAAGCAAAATTTTGGAGGTTTTTGTGAAAATAATCCCATTGGATATTTTGATTAATTAATTGAATAATTTGATAGATTTAATTGGACAATCATGTGTTCATATAATAGTATGAGCATTTTTGTGGGGTTAACTCAATGACATAAAGGATGATGTGAAGCCTATTGATTGTTGTTTGACAATATGATGTTTATTGAACCCGTTGTTTTGGTTTCTTATCTTATGATCTATAATTTTGAAGCTAAGATTAGCTCAGTAAGATAGGATCAAATCTTCTTGAGTTTTGTTGATACAATTGATCATATTATTTGGCTAATTGGATAGACAATTCGATCAATCCATGCAAGCCATAAACAATTTGGCACAACAACTAAATTGAACGAATCATGAAAATTAAAAGTTTTAATGATCATGTGATTAATAGAAACATAAAAAAGATTTTTGATTAGAACCATGTAACATATCAAATTTCAACATTTTTATGATTTTCAATTGCTTAATAATGTCAGTTATGTTGAAAAGAGTCAAAAGTCATCAAAGATTAAAGTCTCTTTCCTTAAATCACGAATCTCTATCCTCACTTTATATTTTAATCATTTTTATAAGAATTTTATTTTGAAATGTATTTACTATACTCAATTGTATTTTTTTTTATTTTATTTTTGAGTTTGGGTTTCTTTTAGGATCATTTCATATGTTAGACATCTTATAAAACATATCAAAATTAATTAAAAAAATAAATTATTATAAAATACTAAAATAAATTTATTTTTTGATAAATGTTGTCGAGACAAGTCTAACAAAGATTATTTCTTCTCATCAAAATTTGACATTGTTATGAATTATTGAATTTAAGAATTTATCAATAAAAAATAAATCAATTAATGTATATTATGTATATATTACTAGTATTTACCTTTGGTAGCCCCCTTCAATATCAAGTTTTTGAGAAAGCCCCTTTTTTCTTCTTAGTTTGACCAGCTATCAGAACCATATATGCTCTTCATCAACCCACTTGCCATCATTTGGTCATGAGATTGCTATGGAGAAGGAGGCAACATCATCCTCCTATTTGATCAAGATGACACACAAGTTTTTTTGAAACTTAATCCCTTTCAATCTCTATCAATTGCCACCATTATATTACCATTACTCTCATAGTCATTTTTGTTGTCATCTCACCATCATGGTGGCATCATATAGAAGACACTTGTGGGTGGTAATAGAAAAAGAATAGGGCTTACAAAATGAGTAATAAAAGAGGAAGCAAGAAGCACGTTAAAAAAAGAAAAAATAAATAAAGGGTTTAAGAGAGAGAAACAAACGAGTAGAAGAAAAGAGTTTTGGTATGCTCTTAAAACTTTAATGTGTTGTAGTTTCATGTATCATTGATATGATTGGACAAGTTCCATAATATAACAAGCTTACCACTTATTGTAGGTTGGCTTCTTTGAGGAGAAGGAAGTTGGTGACCTTTCTTGGTACTTTCGAGCATTCAAATCAAAGAACATGAATGACACAGTAATATTGATAAGTATTTTACATAGTTGTTAGTGTATACAATCTATTATAATATTATTATACTAATAATAAATAGACTTCATGGTTGGTAGGTTAAATCATAAGAATTTTTATATAATTATTTTTGTGTATGTGTATATGTATGTATGTATGTGTGTGTGTGTATATATATATATATAATATTGTAATGCTAAATATAATCAAATTACATAATTATTAGTAGACATATTATACTAAAATATTAAATTATAAGTAAAATACATAGTTATTTATGTGTATATCATATTGTTTGATGTGATGCATACATGTATGACCATATATATGTTCGAAATGAATAATGTAATACATGAATATTATGTGTGTGTGAGATTTATTAAATTTTATATACATTTTTGTCTAATATCAATTACTTCAAATACTTGTGTGAGAAAATATTATATATCATGTTTTGAACATAAATAGAAATTGTTATCTACTTGATGCAAGTTTTACATTATTGCATTGTTGAATTGGCAAGAAAAGACATAATGGCTTGTTAGTCTTGTGAATTTGAAAGATTAAACAATGTTAATCGAGGTTAATATAATGGCCATTGAGTCATGTGACTAAAAAGATTGAAAATGATATGAAAGCTAAATAAGCGACTAAGGAAAGCTATCAATCAAATTACAAAATGTGTACAAAAAGAATGCGAAGCTAAGAAATAAGGTTTTTGTTATATCGAATGGATTAAAAAGCATCAATTACCTGACTATCTAGAAAAATGGGGAATAACAAGAACATAACTCTTTAAGGTTTACTTTATTAATGAAAAACAACACTTATAAGTAATATCATATTAAGAAAATAATTAGTAACTTTAAAATTACATGTAAATATTTATATCTTTCTACATTTGTAGCAAATATAGTAAATTATTTCTTAATTTATATGATTAAGGATTTGCATGAAGCATGAATTAAATATTTTATTTTTTTCGTTTGTGATAGTGGCTTAGCCTATTTTGATACCAAACTTATACTAAGATTTCAAAATAAGGAAGAAAAAGACTAGCAATAAAATATAATCTTAAGGATTAAGAAAATTATACTTAATAACTAGATAATTATAGTTATAGGTTATAAATTTCATATATTATAACTACATAGATATACAATAAACAACTATGTGAGATATTATAAAACATAAAATATATGAAAAACATAAAACAATAAATAAGGATTTGAATATGAAATTTCATTCATTGTTAATGGACAAAGGAGAGCTCAATTTATAAATTCATCAGATTATAATTCTAGTTCGAGATTGATGAGATTCGAACTCGCAGCTTCCACCTTGATACGATGGTGCGCTAATCGATTAAACTATAATCCCAATCATATGTATGGCATATATATATACATAGTTGTATGATTTAATTTAAATTTAAGAAAAAATTCCATTAAATAGGAAATAATGGATGAGAAAAACTAGAGATAAAGAAAGAATTGACTATTTTTATTGATTTATATGGATACGACATTACTTTTTCTAGAAGAAAAATTGGTTATTAAAATGCCTACTTATACATTCAAGTGAGAACACTTTATGATATAGAAGATTAAGTTATGTTGTTATTCTATCGTTAAGAAAATAGGCAAATCAAAAGTCCTATCAAGCCAAATAAGATTAATTAAAATAATGAGCCAAAAAAGAAAACAAGTTAAATTTTTTTTAAACTTAAAAATTACTTAACCATTAGTGTACCTTTAAAGATTCAAAAATCTCAAGTTTAGGAGAAAGAGTCTTAAACTTGTGAAAAAAAAAAAAAAAAAAAGTCTTAAACTTATGATTGATACTATCTTAAAATTTATTAGAGTTAAACTTTATAAAAATAAAAAATGTGATATCATATGCTTTGTTGAACTGATTTGAAAATTAGAAAGATAAAATAATTTTAATTTAATAAAATTTAAAAATAAATATTTATATGATTATCATAAGAAATAGAAAATATGTTATCAATTTATGCATCCTACTTAAAAAACGTGTAAGTGTACAAGGAGAAAGCCTTAAATAGGTTGGAGATAAATTGTAAGAAAAAAACCTCAAGTTGCAACTTTTTTATTAATGAATTTTTTCTTATCTAGGTTAGGGGGAGACGTAGATTTTGTCTGAATCGAACTACCTAAAAATTTAGTATATCATTTCAACTTTTATTTTTATTTTTTTTAATCATAAAAATTATAAATTAAAATATTTATAAATCAAAATTTTCTATAAATATAAATTTTTTATAAAGAATTTTTGAAGAATAAGTACGATTCTAAAATTAATAAAAATATTTTAAAACCTATAATTTAACCTTTCTAGTGAGATTCGTACACTCGTTTTAACTTTATAGGTGTTGTCGCTTTCCCACACATGACACGTGTGACATGGTTGCTCCTATCGTGACACATGTTCATGTGAGGTGACCATGTGTTGTTGTGCTCACCTTGGTTGTGTACACGTAATTGTCCAACATGTATTGTACTCTATCACATTGACTTAGCTCTGGTGCACATGCAACGAGCTCCCACTCGTAGTTGTCTACTTAGGTAGCACACCATTATTTCACTTAGCCAATTTTGTTGTTTTGTCTCCTCGATTTTTTTCTTATTGTCTATTACTTAATGATTAAATAAACTTATAATTAATCTTCTGATTATCTAGTAAATATTTTTCAAGACCTTTGTCTTAGATGTTACTTAATAAGACTCAACCTGATAAGCACCTATTTGTTTTATTTTATTGAAATGCTTGAGATAAGTCCCAAAAAGCTCTTTAAAGCTCTCAAGCTAAGGTCAATTACTAATCAATCTGATTTCTTAATCAAAAAGGGGTTTCAATATTCTACTTAGTAATTAACAACTTTGGTGCCAACAACTTTTTATTTGGGGTTAGTAGTTAAGAAAAAATATTGAATCAAAGAAGAAGATGATATAATAATAATTCAAATTTCTTAAAATATTAAATATAAGAGAAAAAAAAAGAAAGATTTATGCCCCTGTAGGCACTTGTCCTAGGTTAATAATGATCACCACTTGATCTAACGTAGACACCAATCTATTTTATGCTAAAGGATTTAAGGGCATATTTGGCCCATAATTTTAATCTAAGATGGCATCAATAGCTTTTATAATGGCTCAAGCATCTTTTGAGATCTTAAAGTCTTTTTTTTATGTTGGTATAAAATTTTTTCATTGACAAAAAGCCTTTTTGATACTCTGATAATGATTTTATTTTTTTGCCAACTTTGTCTTTCATGAAAGAGATGATGCTCAATTATAAAAAAAGTTCTTTTTATTGCTTCTCCTTTATATTATCTCTTTCTTATCCTATTAAAACCTTTTGCTCATGACCCAAGGAATGGAATGAGATGAGATTTAGATGAGGTATTCATCCTTACTTGAGGAGAAAACAATGAATAAGTGTTAAGAGTTGAGATGTTATGAACACAATCATGATGTTTTTTATGATTCTCATGATAAAGTTATTTTTCTACTTGAGATGTTTTTTATAATTTGTTTTGTTAACATATATTATCTATTATTAACTCCTCTTCTTAAAGACATTTTAAAAAAAATTTCAATCAAAATAATTTATTTCAAATGTAACCTTGCTTGTATCTATCGTATTAGAAATAAAATACAAAAATTTGCATTATATCAAAGTTCTCACTGTAATTTTTATTTTTATTTTTTATTTTAAATAAACAAATCACTTTATAAACAATCTCCCATAGCAAGCCCATGTGTGACATGTGAGAGATCTCAGATCACAGAGAACATCTACATTTAATTAGACGACGACAAAACCAACGCCCTTTTTTAAATCACATGCAGATGCAGCCGTGCTTTTATTAAAAGTCGCTACGGTTCACAAATATTGAAGCAAATAACCGAATTACTTTATACGGTAAAAAAAAAAAAAACAAATAAATGCCATTAATTAATTTTATATCGTTTGGTATTGTGATTTATCATTCGATTTTAAAAAATACTGCATTTTTTTTTACATAATTTATTATTGCGATAAATTGAAATTTTAAAAAGCTTTTATTATGAGTTTTTAAAAAATAGTTTTAAAAAATAATATTTTTTTACTGACAATTATCATGCCAAGCAGACCCTTAGTTTCTAGTTAGAAAATTGTTTGATTATAATTTTAAATAAAATAAATTTATTTTTTTCAAAATAATATTATAAAAATTATTTTGCATTTTTAAGAAGGAATCAGCTTGATAATTCTTTTGCTAATTTTTTCTTTTCAATCTAAAAAATATCAAAGTATTTTTCCAAAAACATATTTTTAAAATTAATCTTGAAAATTACAATTTTAACTGATTTTTTTAAAAAAAATCATAGACATCTTAAAGTATAATATTTATCAATTAACTTATTTTTAATAATACTTATGTGAAATAGAATTCTATTTGATGTGAATATTGTGACTGAAAAAAAGTGTTTTTTGAAATGTTTTTAAAAAAAATACATTTTTTTCAAATTAAAATAGTTTTTTGTATCATTATTTCATAGAAAAAAAACTTTAAATAGATTCTTTTTTTTTTTCTTCTAAAGGTCACTTTCTAAAGAAATGTCAAACAAGCCCAAAGTCTTCATCCATAAACACCCGTTTGACCATAGCCAGGCATCAACATATCTTGGCTCGGAAGTTTGAATAATTCAGAAGAGAAGGGATCGATTGCTTGCTCTTTGAACCCGAAGAAACTAATTTTTTTATTTTCAAACCAAATCTCTCTGGATTACAACGGACTTTTTCTTTTATTAGTAAACCAAATTCAGCCATCTCTACAATGGCATGCCATTACAGAACTTTACAGGGACTGCGATGTAATTAATTATTGAGAAGGAGAAGAGAGGGGAAAGAGAAGCGATGGAGGAGAACAGGAGAAAGGAGGTTGTCGTTCTGTCATTTCCCTTCTCCCCCACTCCAATTCCTAATCCCTTCTGATAGCCCCATCCTACCTCTCTCAACCAAATCTGCAAACCGGGGCGCTGTTATATAGCTAAATCCACCACGTCTTTCCGCCACGACCACTCCGCCGGAGACTCTACCGTCTTGTCCTGCTGAAATGAAGCAGCTGCTCTATCGCCGGAGCTCGCCGGAGAAAACCCATCACCAACACCGGCAAGTATTGAAGAAATCTTATCGTTGGCTGCTCTGGCTCGCGCTTTCCTTCTACCTCTTCTTCTCTTCTTCCACCCAATCCTTCCTTCCTTCCCCCATCTCCCGCCGCTTCCTATCCCAAAACCAAGCTTTCCCGTCCTCTTCGACTGCATCCTCGCTGAAGATCTACGTCTACGACCTGCCACCGGAGTTCAACAGCGTATGGCTTTCGAACCCCCGATGCGAGTCACATCTCTTCGCCGCGGAAGTCGCGTTCCATGACGCGCTTCTCCATTCTTCCGTTCGCACGGTCGACCCATTTGAAGCGGACTTGTTTTTCGTCCCCGTCTACGTCTCCTGCAATTTCTCCACGCCCAATGGCTTCCCTTCCCTCGGCCATGCTCGCCCCCTGCTTTCGTCCGCCGTCGATCTCATCTCCAGAGATTTTCCTTTCTGGAACCGCTCTAATGGCGTTGATCATATCTTCGTCGCCTCACACGATTACGGTGCTTGCTTTCACGCTATGGTAATCCTCTGTTCCTTGAAAAAATCTCAACTTTCCACTTCTTTTAGCTGCTTTCAAACCTTGATTTTGTTTCCCATACGTCAGAAAATTAGTCCAAAACTTCATCTTTACCCTTCGACACATCCAAAATCGGAATTCTCTTATTGGTCTTTATTACATGTGAGAAACAGGAAGATGTGGCCATCGCCGATGGAATTCCAGCTTTCTTGAAAAAATCGATTTTGCTGCAAACTTTCGGTGTGATCTCGCCACACGCGTGCCAGGAAGCAGAGCATGTGGTTATCCCGCCGTACATCGTACCGGAGCTGGACCAGTGGCCGTTACCGGAGACGACAAAGCGAGACATCTTCGTCTTTTTCCGAGGCAAGATGGAAGTTCACCCGAAGAACGTCAGCGGCCGCTTCTACAGCCGGTAAAGTCATCTCCAGCTCTAAAGAACCCATCTTTTCGTGCTTCAAGGAATCATAATTAGCCAATTGATTGATGGAGCGGTGGAAAACAATGCCTCGCAGGAAGGTGAGGACAGAGATATGGAACAAGTACAGCGGCAACCGGCGGTTCTACCTCCGGCGGCATCGGTACGATGGCTACCAATCGGAGATAGCGCGGTCGGTGTTCTGCCTCTGCCCGCTGGGTTGGGCCCCGTGGAGTCCGCGGTTGGTGGAATCCGTGGCTCTCGGGTGCGTTCCGGTGATCATCGCCGATGGGATCCGGCTCCCATTTCCGGAAGTGGTGCCGTGGTCGGAGATCTCACTGACGGTACCCGAGCGCGACGTGGGCAGCCTCGAGACCCTTCTGGTCCGCGTCGCTGCCACTAATCTCTCGGCCATACAGCGCCGGCTGTGGGATTCCGCTGTCCGGAAATCATTGCTCTTCCACCGGCACGGCATCTTCCATGGCGACGCCTCATGGCACGTTCTCCACGCGCTTGAGGAGAGGGTCAACCGCCGCTCATTTCGGCGACGGCGGCGGTCGGATCTCGGCGAGTTGGTGCGGTGGGGGTAGGTGTTGTTGCGTGCAGCACCTACCACGTGGCAGAAGATGATTGATTGTTTATGGTGTAAACGGGGACAAGGATAGTCCTACGATTTTGGGGTAAGAGCCGTTAGGTTGCGAACTGGTGGGCTTTGTGCTGTCTCGCACTTTGCTGCTTTGTACAGAAGGGAAAGCTGATCGTGGAAAAAAACGAAATAAATAAATAAAAGAGAAATATTAATTTTTTTAAGATGATTTTTTTTTATTAATTCTACGATTGGTGGATGCAGCTGCTTCTGATAAATTATTCAAAATAATTGAATATTATTTAAAATAAGGACATTTTAAATATTCCACCTAATAGCTCATGGATCCAATTCTTTATATATATAAACGATATTGTCGTTGAAACCTTCAAAACCCATTGATGATATAATTGAATAAATGAAAAATTGAAATTATAAATTATATGATTAGAAAAAAATTTCGTAATATTGTTGTCTGAAAAGGAATTATGATTAATATTTTACTGATGAACTGGTTAAAGCAACTTTTAATCTTTTTTTTGAAATGTAAACTAAACTTTTTACTATGTTTTGGATTACTTTTTAATGTTTGAATTGTAAAAGTATGTTTTTAAGATAAGCAAAAAAATAATTATTTATGTTTAAAAAATATTTTATAAAAAATTTAATTTGAAAATGATTTGTCAAATGAAGGCTCATTTGTATATACATAATGTGAATATTACAACAAACATTGTGATTATATGATGATAAGTGTATGTAGCAATAAAAATATTGAATAGTGTGTTTATATGAATGATTAAATTGATGTAATTAATATTATTTGTAATAAAGATTTGTTTTTGTCCTAAAAGAGAAATAAAATGAAACTGGAATGTTAATTCTAAGAATATTAATTTAATTATTTATTAAAGAATTATTATATTATAATATTGTTTAGTTGTTAGAAAATAAAAGTTGAAATGGACACATTTTATAGATGTCATTATTGATTGGTCACTAGTAGCCACCTTCACAATTACTCTGTCGTTATCTCATAGGCTATAGAGTAGGTGATGACATTGATAGAATGTGGCTAGTGGGCATCTATAATATCTCTTGATTTACCTTCAATTGTGAATTATAAAGAGATTAGAGTGTTTGAAATTGTTTAAATATCTAAAATTGAATATATTTTGAGTTAGATTTACATTGATTTTGATTTAATTATCAATCTTATTACAAAAGGGATAAACTCAATAAAATATAAGTGTTTAGTAAAAAAAAATTATAGTACTAAATAATTTCATTATTTGAGAATTCAGATGTGACTATTGTGGTTTAAAGTTTTTTGACAATAAATTATTAAAGCAAATTTCTAAAATTTAATTAATAAAAATAGAAAAAGTTCGTGACATTATTTAAAAAAGGAAATTTTAAAACAAATGTTTTTATGAAGTAAGCTATTTTTTGGACCAAATGTCAAAATTTTACTCCTTATCTTAGGCATTAAATCTTTTTTTGTCATCACATGAAAGGTGAAAATGTGATTCAAGATGCATTTATTATTGCAAATATTGAGATGATTAATAAAATATAAATTTTATAAAGATCTTTCTAAATGTTAAAAATTATGTATATTAAAAATATATTATCATAAGTAAATGGCTAAAATAATATTTAATTTTTTTTAGTAAAATTGTAAATTTATTTAAAAATTATTTTGAAAAAAAATGAAATTATGATATGCTCCTCTTATATTATTTTGTAATATTTTAATTGTACATGTGTACTTTAAATATAATTAGTTGTGTTAACCATTTTTTTTAATTTTTACTATTGAAAATAATGTATTAAATGAAGTCTCAATTAGATATGCTTCATATAAAAATTGTGCCAAAAATATATTAATGAAAACACCATTAACCAAACATTAGGTTCATACAAATGACCAATTTGATCTAATTAATGTTATTTATAATAAAGGTTTGATTGGTTGTAAGACAAAAGTGAAGCGAACTTAGAAAGTTAATTTTGAAAATATTATTTTATAATTTATTAGATAATTATTATATGTTATAATATTATTTAATTGATTAAAAAGTTAAACTAAAATTGAACACATTTTTACATGATGTCATTGCTCATTATATATAAAGAAATGACAGGTACTAATAATAACATTATATTTGAGTATTAATTAATGAATAAAGGTTTTAAACCAATACTTAAACTACTTAGGAATAGTCAACAAATTTGCCCTCTTACTTTCAGAGCATGTTTGTAGGCTTAAATATCTTAAAAGGTAGGTGAATGCTCAAGAATACCAATGCTAGATGATTATTTCTTGCCCTCTTTAGCTTGGGTCACAAATTGGTCCTATATTATATATGATAATCAATCATTATAACAATGGTCTAATGATAGAGGAGGAGACACTAAAAAAAATTATATAATTTAATAACTCTAATGCCAAAGTGATGAAGGATAAGTAGGACAAAAATCTTGTAGCTGAACATGAGAAAGGAGATGACAATATTGACAAAAGTAGATGTTAATTGTAACTTAGGTAATCTTCGAAATCAAACCCAAAAAAAATGAATTGTAACATAAGATTGTGCATATATGTATAATAAGAAATTATAATTTAATAAGAGAAAATGTCAAAGAAAAATTATACTTATCTTTTTTTTTCATTTTATGGCATGTATTTAAATAGATTGCAATACAAATTTTAAATCAAAAGTAAAATAATAAATTTTTTTAACAATTAATCTTGTAGATAATTATAGAATGACTACTACTTAATTGCCAAAGCACTTGGTATACCAATCATTTTTGTTGTTAATCTTTGTTCATTAGATATTTAACAATATAAGATTACACCTCTTAAAATGCTTAACAATTGAATCCACATTATCAACCTTTAATTGTTGAAGATGTCAAAAATCAGCTGCTAAGTATTCTGATCTATGTGTTACATCATAGCATTATTTTGTAATTATGATTTCAAATACTTTTTAGTGAATGATGTAACAATTGTAAATTATCTCTAATGATTGTTTTTTGATTTTAGAGACCAATTTTGTTATATGAAAGACTCAAATTATTATAATGATATTATGTCACTAAATCATTTCTTTTCAACAAAATTCTAGATACGACTGATGGCAACATGATTCTCATTATCTTAATTCTATCTCTTATACGTTAAAAATGGTAAATCAAATGATAACACTCTTCATAATTTCTAAAAATTTCTTGGCATAATCTCAAACACCAATGTTTAAATTATGAATTTTATATGTAAAAAATTTTGTGACACATCTATAAAAATTGTCTTCATATTGTTTAAAATTGAATGTAATGCAATTAGTCATGTATAATTGATGATAATTATTTCTTAATTATGAGAACTATTATTATTATTATTATTATTATTATTATTATTATTATTATTATTATTATTATTTAGTCTTGAAAAATTTAACTTAAAATAAATATTATTCTAAAAGACAAAACTCTAAAGGGATCCCTATAAGACATAAATAATTGCTATGCCCAAAGAAAAGATATAATAAAATATAGATCTTTGGGATAAAATTTTTCTAGGAATGACAAATTGATGTTCGATAGATAGTTGTGTGAATACCCAATGGATCCTAAGAAGTTAAAGGTCTTATATAAGATTTTACTAAATATTAGTATTATTATATGTTATTGAATGTAGAAAATTATTTAAGAGAATTATGAACACTTTTTTGTTTTTTATGTTTGCAATTTTGTTATTGTTTATTGTTCATTTAGGTAAATGACATTTTAGTTACAAATGAAAAATGTTAGAGATGTGTATTTGTAGAAAATGTTTACTCCAATAAAAGCATTGGCTAATATTTGTCTCCATTTAAATTACGATCTAAAGTTTCCCTGTCATCATTGTCATACTTGTCCTCTTTGGCCTCCATTGATAGTCTTAACATTATCATACCTTAATTGTAGACCAAACTCTACTAAAATCCATCTAGAATCTCATTGCCCTCCTATTAGACCATATCACTATACTCACACAAGTGATTCATGTTGCTCACATTTTTCATGAGCTATGCCTCACCACCCATAGATCACACAACCTATAGCAGTTGAAACCTGCACGTGACCTCCCCACTAATGTTGACCTCATGCATCTTACTTACTAGCTTGATTCATGATTGCCACTAGTCACTTAAATGCCAAAGACATATTGGTCATTGTGTCGAAAGCTTCCCTCTGAATGCCTCCTTCTCAATCACCTTTGTTGCACCAAAAAATACCAAACCTTTGATTAGGCTCAGAACTTTGATTATTCATTCTAGGCATCTTGGGTTTGGATTTAAACTGGATCATTGCTAAGAAACTCCACTTAGGGATGCTGCCACCAAGTTTTGACTATGCCATCTACTTCAAGTCCAACTAAGCACCCCAAAACACTTTGTGCAATTGCCATCACTCTTGACTAACTCGACCATTGCTTTTCGCTTCTCCACATCTATTCCACAACTTCATCAAATATTTTTGCATCAAAACTAGGTTCAACATTCTTACTATCACTATATCATCTTTGATATTCATGTTAGATTTATGTTCTTAAATTTCTACATCAAGATCGACTAAGGTGCAACTTCCTCTTTTAACAAAGATTTTCAATCCTTCTCTTAGCGAGAATGATGTTGTGGGTATGACCTCCTTTCGTAATTAAGATATTGTGCAAGTCATTACTAGTACTTAAAGGATTCTTAATTAATCACATACACTAATTAGTTGATATCTCCTCTCCAATTGACTCCATTGCTAAGTATCCTAAACTACTACATATCTTGACTTGCTCCTCTAAATCTCCACAATTTTATTGTAAATAAATGATATACTTAATAATTATTTTGTTTATTCATCTACAATATTATTTGTATAGATTGATTATGATATAGTTGTGCTATAGTTGACTTACATGACTTGGTTTATGGTGAAGAAGAAGAGTACAATCATATTTTTGATATTCTATTATCTAAAAGATAAAGAAATAATGGTGTAGTTTTTATGTATAAATTGTTTTCAATTGCTTTGTAACTATTTTCAGACTAAATTCTATGCATTAGCTAATCTATGAAAATATTTCAAGTAATTATTAGAATATGGTATTGTTGTGCATGAATAAAATTATTTTAGCAAACTAGGTCATACATATAGCCTTTCTTTGAAAGAAATTATTATGATTGATTAAACTTTCTCACAAATATATAATTAAATTACTTGATATGATTATCTTATCATTTCTATAACTTGAATATTTTAAATTGTAAAGGTGAAATAGTTTATAATTATTTTTAAATTAACTCATTTGAATAGTTTGAGAAATTTTTATCCTATTTATTTTATTTATAATGTATAATTGGTATAATGGTAAATTTTTATGCTATTTATTTTATTAAAATGTTTGCATATCTCTATCCATGGGTAAACATCTTGATGATTCTCTTACTTGTTTAACAAATAAGAAATCTAATTTTTTGCGTCTAGCTAGAAAACTATACGAAATTGCTATGAAAGTTTTTGAAAGAAATAACACACAAATTGATAAGTATGTTAATTACATTTTGTATGTTCTTGAATGACCTTCAACCTTTTGGAAAATCAATATAGGTGATTCAATGAAAAATATCATTGATTGTGCTTGTAGAACTAGCATTTCTTAAATAATAAAATATCAGCATTACCTTATTGAATCCAAGTGAGCATCATGGCTAAGCATACTTGGCTAGGAGTAGCATTAGGATTGATTACCAAAGAGGAAGTCCTTGTAAAAAAATCAATTGGAGGCACCTTTTGAGAGTGAAAGGATAAAACCTAAGTGGTCAAGACAACACTTCTCCAAGAAAGTTAAAGATGTCACAATACAAAACTATCATTTTTTTGTAAAATTTTCTTTCACAAGTGTACCATATGTTAGAATAAACATAATGTAGGTCATGCCTTGATGTATAATATGTTGACTCACATATTCAAGAATAGTTTACCATCCATTAAGTTGGCTTACTATAGTCTAGCTTTGTGCATTATAAGTAAGCCTACACATTACACCTCTGTTTTCAAGATAGATAATGAAACTTAACCAATTCTCTATTTCATACTCAATTTGTTTTTTTACTTTTATATGACTCAAATCTCATGATATTTAAATAATTATCTACTATTAAAACAATTGGATTTAACAAGTCACCTAAAAAATTCCAACAAAATCATAAGTTAATCTTTAAATTCTCCAGCAAAACTTTCCTAACTAATCTAAAATTTTCAAGCATTATAGGAATGAACTTTCAAATAGTCCTTTTAGAACATTGTTAAATACTAATCTTGGTTGAGATATTTCACTCTTGTAATAATTTGGAATAATTTCTAAATTTATTCTCTCGAGATTCTAATTACCCTCTAATTACAACTCTGCTCTCTATTTTTTCTTTCCTTTGTTTTTGCTTCAACTACAACTATAGCTCCCTCTCTTGCTATAAATCTTACTTAAATCTTCTATATCAACAAAGTTAACTCCCTTTCAATTGAATTACTCAAAGCTCTAGCCTATATAATGAAATCTCTCTCTCTCTCTCTCTCTCTCTCTCTCTCTCTCTCTCTCTCTCCCTCCTTTCCTCTCTCTTTCTCTCTCATTTAGTTTCCCTTAACTTTGCTTTGATGATCGCTCTTTTAACACTCCTCTAGTTTATCTCCAAATTTCCTAAGGTGGAAAGAGTTAGATAACATTAATATCCTTTCTAAAACAAGAAATTTCCGAAGTCATCTAACTTGAAATCAAATCTTTTATTCCTTTTACTTTGAAAATTCAATATAAATTAACTAGAGCTTAAAATAATATAAAATAAATTTAATTAAACTCCTTGCACTAACCTTTTTCTAACCATATGTTCAATTTCAAAATTCTAAGTTACTTACAACATGACATATGTTTTGAAATATGCTAAAATATTGTTATTTTATTTCAACTCATATAATGAATAATTACATATATCAAATATATGCAAATGATTTTGTACCATATAAATTTCTTGTACTATGTTGTATTATGTAATAATATTTTAAGAAAATTAGTAATTCAACCTACTTACAATAGGCTTATTTAGTTTTCCTAACTAATGTCTTTGAAGGGTTTGCTTGACTATATTGCCATTTCACCTATTCCTTTCATTTCCAACATAATTTTCATTTTATCTCATTACTAATGGCTTAGATTCTATTCTCAAACTTTAAAAAATTTATGCACTTATTTTCTCATTTTATATTTCTTCTTATTTCACAAAATTGTTTGCTTTCTATAGTAAAAACACTTGTAAAAGTTATCACAACTAGTTGCCAAAGACTTATGCAAATAGGCTAAGGTCAACTATTTTTGAATTAGACCATATCGTATAATTTCTTAAATCATATTGTATGATTTATAACACTAATAGATAAAAAAGCGATCAAATGATCCAATTGCTATTGTTTGTTTTTTGAAGCCAATCAATTGGCTAATAGTTCTATTGTTTTTCTTGATTACATATATAATTAATATAATTAGCCTAATCATATTGTACATTTGATGTGGTTAAAAATAGTAAATTGAAAGATTTTTTTTATCAAATTCTCACCATATTTAAGATTAACTACAAACAACACCACATACAACCCCATATATATCTCAAAGATGGGAAACATAATCAAAATCTTACCTTAAATCAAACTTTTACTTCAAGAAATGAATGAAGATTTCTAGAGCTCATTCTCTTCCCCAAAGTGAGGCTCCCATTACAAAACACTCCATGAAATCCATTTATATAACAACTCGTCAGAGCCTTAACAATCTTCTAACAGTTCTTCCTTCTTCCTCCATCTCGATCCTTCTCCTTTTCTACTCCTAAGGTTTATGTGGCTCACATTTTTTCTATTAAGGGATATTCATTGTGTTTTATAGTAAAAAAAATTAATTACATATTATTTCTTGTTTCTATTATTTGTATTAAAAATTCCTAAGAAATTTAATAGTATGTTTACAAATTTTTTAAGTTGAGACCTTTGTAATATGCTCAAATCCTAAATCTGTCTATTATTATCTTGGCATACACCTTGAGCATCATAATTTTAATAATCCATGTGTCATGAATTTGCAATACTTATATCAAATAATTGTTTTTTATTAAGAATACAATCATTGATAATTATAAGTGGGCTGTAACATTTATTTTCATAATCGTTGTACAGAAAATATGATTAACAACTATCCATCGTCAAAGATAACATAGATTTTCACAAAAAATTTACAAGACATAAATCGATTGGATTACCGATTATTATAGTTCTATTGGAAAAATATGGAAGTATAATTATATTAGGGAAGCTTGTGTTCTTGGTATAAACTGTTAAGTTAATATAACATTTCTTGATCAATATTGAAGACATTTGTAAAAGTTAAGCAGAGAAAATCTATTATATGTTCGTGATGGTTTATGGATTGAAAATTAAAATATTAAGGAATTAAATATCATGTTGCACTTTAATAAATGGTTTAGATGCTGGTAACCTTAGGCTAGTATTGAAATATTTGTCGTAATTACCAAATCAGATGTAATCAAGCATGAAAGATATATCATTAATAGATTTAGATATTTCATTAAAGATTAGAGATGACAAACAAGCATTCATAATAGCAAAGTTTATGTTGTAGTTCACACAATGCAAAAGATCAAAAGAAAGATAAAAATTTTTATATGTGTGATTTATTCTACTATGAAATTATTAAAATAATTTGAAAACTATATTATACTGAGATATGTAGTCAAAGATTGAATCTACTAAACAACAACTCTTATTAGCAATCTTTTAGAAAAACTTATTTAAATTCTTAAAGCAAATACATGTTCTCCTATTGTTAATACTCTTATTTCTACGCATTATATTTGCTAACCATTTAAGGTTTTATACTTTTCTTATAAATCCTGTGTATAGTAGCTTGTTAATTTCTTCCTTTATAGAATCTAGTAGTTCTTGGAAAAATGTTACTTCGTTTGCTTTATTGGAGACATCTCATATGATATTTTAAGATGATGTTAGGAAACACATCAATCAACCCAGGGCATGCCATATGTTAAGCATGCAAATACATTAATATACTTCTTAAGGAATGTGACCATATTAAACCTCTCTTCTATTTTTAAATTTGAACTTATAGATATACAATTTCCTTCATCTTTGATATGAAGTTATACAAAAATCATTGGCATGCTAAGTTATATTTTGTTCTTCTTAGTTCTCTTCAAAAGGTTGAAATTAAGAATTATAATATCCAAATAACATTTATAAGATGCTTCTAAATCTCTCCTACAGATAAAAACTCCATTGTTAGAATTTTAAGACAAACATGAAATTTACATATGATTAGTTTGAACTTATGATTAAACCTAACAAAAATAACATTGTCTGACAATATAATACACACGATGGTGAAATCAATGTAATCTATCACATGTTCTTCTGAGTTTTCCAAATAATAGGCAATGCATACTTCCTTTTATGTTTGTTCTATTTTTAAAGAAAATAACCAAATTCCCTTGCCCTATAAAGACATGAGATTGCTTTATTCCTTACTTTCAAAAGCTAGGCCAAATAAGATATAAGTAGAAACATTAATCTTAACTAAGATTTTTCAAAGTTCAATATTTGAAATGATAATAATGATTAATATAGAAACATTATAAAGATTCTTGTCAACCCATCTAACCACTTAATTATAATAAATGCATAATAAAGTTAATAAGTGAGGACTAAAAAATTTTATGTAGGGACATAATGCTGAAAATAAATTCAAATATTAATCATTTAACCATATATTCAACTACAAAACTATATATAAACTATCTAATCTAAAATAAATACTACATTAAATATATACCAATCAAAATATGAACATAGTACAAAAACCCATCATAAGATAAAAAGCCAACCACTATCCTAACTAATAAGTAATATCTTAATTCATAACATTTAAGTCAACATCTTTTAATCTAGTAGATATTATACTTATGATAAAAAAACTAACAAGACTCTAAAAAATTTAATAAATAAATAAATAAATAATAAAATATATAAAAAATAATATGATAATAAAAAAGGTATAATTGTATTATGATAATATAAAACTAGTGTTTATAATGAAATAAGTTATGAGACAAGAAAATAAATAAATTTAACAAAAACTATGCATATACACATTCAAGAATGCTTTTTTTATTTTCTGATTTCTTATTTATTTTATTTTTAATATGTTTATATATATCTCAAATTCTATCCCTTTTAGATTACTATTTTTAAAGTCAAAACCAATAATAAGACATCAAAAAATGTATCTTTACTCCAGTAAACTATTCTTATCTTGTATCATATATTAATATCATAATTATAAATAGATTACCCTCATTTTGTATTATGTATATGGGACAACCTCACCTTAATCGTATATATGAGAAATCCTATCCCTAAAACAACTTAAATGTATCCTCATCTAGGGCAATCCTAGCCTAATATCATCTAAGTACAAATGAGTTATCATGACCTTATATCATGTAAATCCATATCATGTAGATGTAAAGGGCCATCCTTGTCATAATACATATGAAATCATAATATGTCTAAGAATATTTGAGGATAATGACTTCAAAGGTAGAGTGATTATTTTATTTTATTTTTTGAATAGATAATTAAGTATACTAGACATTTATATTTTAAATAATTTTTTTATCTATTAACATATAGAATTTTTTATTATATTGTATGTTAATATCCTTATTTCATGAAAAACATCTAATTATATAATTTCATAAATGAATAATGCATATATAACATATTAGATATTAAGGTGATATAAAAAAATAACAATTTATTAAAATAATCACATAAGTACCAGATTTATTTATTATTTATAATTTGCAAAAAATAACATAAAAAATATCATTTCATAAATAACATAGAAAATCATTTGCTAGCATGTTTACATCACAGTTAACACTTTAATTGACCTAAATTGATTTTCTATAATGTCATACATATATAATGATCAACATATATTTTATATGTGATATGTTTAATGAATAATTAAAATCATATTAATTCATTTTAGACGTTTAAATTATTACCCTTAATTGTACTTGTATTGTTTACTCTTTGTACTGTAATTTTAGCTTAATTATAAGAAAATTTATATAGAAACATTTCTTAAAATTATAAGGATTGAATTAAAGTAGAGTTGTGGATAGAAAATAAATTAGTTCATACAATACGTTGTAAGGGATTGTATTGTACTATCATTAAGTTATATGAACTATGTTAAAAAAGACTATGATCGTATGAAACAATCCTAATGATCAAAGTGTACAATCAAAACTGATAGAGTAATAGAGAGCACTAATTATGGGAATCATACAACAACACAAAGGGATCGTACACATACGATATTTCTCAGAATGCTTATTTTGATCTACATGAATGATATGATGGTGGAACTATATAAATATGATCCTGGATAGTAACCTAAGGGTCTAAAAAGACTTAATAAATTTTTAAATACTTATTAAACATATCACATATAAGATATATATTGATTATTATACATTCATGATATTATAGAAAATTAAGAAAAGCTATAAGATAAAAAGAACATTTTATGCCAATATCCTTGTAAATGTCTTCATACTTCAAATTTTTCTACATTCAAATGAAAATTTACTACCCAAGGTCAAAATTTGTTTTTTCCATTGCCATAAAACTCAAATTCATTTCACATATGATTTTCTAATTCAATTTTCATTAAAAATACCTCATAATTGTTTTATTTGCAAGTATATCCTCCTCCAAAATAAGTATTGTGTCAAAATTTTCAAATAATAAATTTAACTTTGCAGAATTTAAAAAATTACAAATATAACTAAAATATTTAAAAATTCATAATACATTTTTTGAGTATCAAAAAATTATAAATTCAATATTATTAAATTCGCATAGAATTCTTTTCGTTGATATGCTCAAATATTATTTTTGATTAAGTTTGAGATTATGCCATAATTTCCTAAACTTTATCAATGTTTTAATATTTTTATATATAAATAATATATTCTAAGAAATAAACTTTATCATGTGAAATAGCTCTAAGCACCATCCATTTAACTTTGTTCCAAATTTTATCTTATCTAAATTTGAGTTAAAAGAAGAGTTGTTACAATTCTCATATTTTAGTAAGTCTTGTCATTAATTGAAATGGAAATATAATCTATTAGATTACATGCCTTAATGTGCTTAGTCTAATGACCTTCTTTCTTAATAAAAGAAAATGGTCGAAGCATACAAAATGTCCTCCATCATGGAGGCTCAAAACCAAGATCAGTCATCAAAAAATCACACAATGGATTTGGCAGGGGCATACCATTGTCCCACACAAAATCTGTCAAACACGCTGATTTAGCAACCCAATTGGCCGAGGCATTACCCTCCCTCCTAATATGTGAAAAGCGCAGAGCAGTCATACTCTTCGCAAAGAGAAGGGCATCAGAGTACACACTCCCCTCCCTGGGACAGCTGACTAACTGCATGATCTCGTGCAAGGCAGTGGTAGAGTCAGTCTGGATCTCGACCGACTGGAAACAGTGGAGCTTAGTCATGATCAAAATAATAGCCTCTAGTATAGCCTGAACCTCCATAGCATCGCAAGCCTGAGAGATAAACCTCTTGCCCAAGATGTAAATAGGACACCCCCAAGTGATCATGGGCCACAACACCAACACCCCCACCTCACCATTCACAGCCGCATCACAATTCACTAAGATCCATCCTGTTGGGGGGGAACCACGTATGGGTAACAAAAGATCCCGAAGGGTAAAGCTCCCCGCTGGACGTAGATGGATGGGAAATAGAGTTACCTGCTGCAGCTGCAATTTCCACTTTAATCTTCTTGATCAAGACGAGCTTGCTAAAAACAGCCTCATTGTGCTTCTTTAAGTTTCTATTTTCCCAAATGTAGTAGAAGGTGGTAGCCACCACAGCCATATGAAATGCCTCGCCCCTGCGCACCTCACCCCGCTGCTCGGCTAGAGCCAAAAAACTCTCGAGCACTGTGCGCCTCGCATAAAAGCTCTAGCGCCTCCGCCGAAGCATGCAACGTGGGGTCCGCCCAAACGCTCCGCGGCATTCTGCAGTCCATAGAGCATGCTGCAGACTCTGCCTCCCCACATCCCCATATACAATCGCTGCAATCCCCCAAGTGTCTAGCCACCATCCAAACGGCAGTTGGGATAAGGTATTTGGCAACTCTCCAAATGAACATATGGGTACGAGGCCTAGTCTTCAACTTCCAAATCCACCTCAGCTGATTCCGGAGAAAAGAAACATTCCCATCAATCTCCCCTCTAGCGGTAGCAATGAGTGACAGATAGCAAATCAAGCTTGAGACCATGATAGAATCAGAATGTACCTGTCTAAGCTCATCATTCACTATGTTAGGGCCCCACGAGAGAGAGGCGATCCTCTCCACAAGCAAAGAGCTAGCCCACCTCATAGATGATGTGAAATCTCACCTACCCGGAGCAGCAATACAATCATCAACATATTTTGGCCACGGGGCCTCCATATTCACGAAAGTAGGCCACCATCTAATAGGAAGAACCCTCAACCAGTTATTTTCATAAAATCCAATACATTTATCGTCAAACAACCGCCACACAAAGCTTCCCAAAGCCACTGTAAGGCCCTCCTTGACCAATCTACAACCATGCAAGGCTCCCCGGGGAGGCCTACACGGATTATTGCCAGGGGGTATTTGCACCTCATGATCTCCACCCACAAGTTGTTATCCCACTGTAAGAGTCTTTTGCAATGTCTCATAAGGAGTGCGCGACGCCAGAGCTTGAGGTCAAACAAACCTAAACTACCCATGTCCTTGGGGAGGGTAACTGTCTCCCAATTAGCATAATGGATGTGGTGAGCATGATCCGCCCCACACCAAAGGAAATTTCTCATCATGCACTTAAGTCCAAAACACCTATAGGAATCACACAATGGCTCATCACATAGTTGGGAATTGCACTCAAAACAGCCTTGATGAGAAGGAACCTTCCCACCAAAGAAAGGGGATGCACATTCCACTTAGCAACCTGATCATTAATTTTCTGAATGAGAAAGTTAAAATCACCTTTGTTAAGGAGAGTGGCAGAAATCAGAACACCCAAGTAATTAAGCAGCTGTCCTTTTGGAATCTTCAAAACATTTGCCACAAGCTTCTTCCTCTTGCCCTTCATGCCCTTACTGAAATACACCCTGGATTTGGAGAAATTGACACCGAGACCTGTATGCATGCAAAACTGGTGCAAGATGGTCCTCACCGTGCTCATTGACTCACGAGAAGCCGGCTCATAAATAATGACGTCATCAGCATACAGTATGTGGGAAATAACGGGGGCAGTAGGGCAACATCGAAACCCCAAAAGAGCCTAATCCTCATAACGTCTAGTCAGAAGGGAGAAGAACTCTGAAACAATAGTAAAGAGGTAGGGGGAGAGAGGGCACCCCTGACGAAGGCCCCTGTGCGCCTCAATCCACGATAATCTGTCCCCATTGAGCAGCACCCCCAAAACGGGAGGAAACAATACAGGCCATAACCCAATCGCACCACACAGGCGGGAAGCTCAACAAACGCATCATCTCCAGCACAAACGACCATCTGACACTGTCATAAGCCTGCTCCATATCCACCTTCACAGCCATCAGCCCCATCCTGGAGGAAGAGGAATGCATCCTGACCCCCATCTCTTGAGCAATAAAGATGTTGTTAGAAATAGAACGGCCTAGAACAAAAGCCCCCTGCTTCATAGCAATAATATATGGAAGTACCCCTTTAAGCAGCCAACTAAGACTCTAGCCACGATTTTGTAAATGACATTGCAAAGACTGATAGGTCTAAAATGATCCGGCTTGCAAGTGCCCTGCCTCTTTGAGATGAGAACCACCAATGCATCCTTCCAAGCTAAGGGCATACGTCTCTCCTCGAAGAAATCCAGCACAGCTCTGATAATGTCCTTCTTAGTGATATCCCAGTAACCCGTAATAAACTCAACTGTAATGCCATCCATCCTAGGTGCTTTGTTCCTTCTGCAAGACCTAATGGCAGTCGTGACCTCATCAGTAGTAATCGAACAAGATAACGAGGATCTCTGATCAAGAGTCAGGCAGCAGTGGGATAAGTGCTGAATAGAAGGCCCATCACCCGAGTCACCCCTCCACCGTTGGTCAAAGTGCCTCCATAAAACATCCTCCACGCCATCCGTAGACACCACCTCAGTACCAGAGGCATCAATAACCGATTGATAATCTTGTTGCGCCATCTGGAGGTCGCAGTCGAGTGAAAAAAACGTGTATTACCGTCGCCAAGCCTAGCCCATTGAAGCTTTGCTCTCTGCCACCACCACCTCTCCTCCAAGGCAACAATGTGGAACTTCTTGATGAGCATACTGAGATGGGCATTCTCCTCATCACTAAGGCCATGAGTAGACTCCTTGCTCTGAAGATAACTAATTTCCTTCTCACAGTCTCTATTTGCAGCCCTAACATTCTACTTTCCATCCCTGCTCCAGTGACGCAAAGCCGTAAGACTTCTGCAAAATTTGGTGTTAAGTCTGTCCATGCAGCTACCTCGCACATACCTATCCCAGGCCCTCTTTACAACAATAGTCGAGTACGAATCATCCAACCAGATACTCTCAAAATATCTCCTGGGCTTGGTGGGTCTCAGAAACTCCCTCCCAATATCAATGATAATAGGATAGTGGTCCGAACCAATCAGAGCAAGATGAGTAACAAGTGCCACGGGAAAAGCAGTAAGACCATCCGGGTTGATAAGTGCCCGATCGAGTCTCTCTTAGATTTTGGCGTTCCCCTACTTACCATTATACCAAGTAAACCTATTCCCCATGAAACCAAGATCAGTGAGTTGCAATTCATGCATGGAATCCTGGAACTCCTGTTGGCCAATACCACAGCAAAAAGGCTTCCCCCCCATGCTTCTCATTCTGTGACATAACAATGTTAAAATCGCCAGCCACAATCATAAGACCCCCAAGCATCGCTTCCTCCCTGAGAATATGTCAAATCACTCTATGCCTATAAGGGTCATTTGGGCCATAGACCACACTCCATCTGATATCAGGACCATCCACAACTGGGACCATGGCGATCACCACGTGGGCAGAGAGGCGTGTGATCCTAAGATCCAACCTCCTCCTCCAAAGGATGATGATGCCCCCAGACCTGCCCAGCGAAGGCTGAACAACAAACTCCTAGTCCTTCTCAAGTAAGAGGTTGACGTCTCTTCTGTTAAATGTCTAAACCCTTGTCTCCACCAACCCAATAGTATCAATGCTTCCATCCATAACAAACCTCTACAAATAGCATATGGACTTGCATTCACGGATCCCACGAATATTCCAAACTTGAATCTTAATGACCTTCTTTCAAAGATAACATTCATCTATCATGATGATTTCTTTGTAATTGGCATGAATCACTCCTTGCATTATAAAAAAGCAGATATTGCTAATTAAAGGAGATGATAGGTTGATTTGATTTTCCCTTATTAATGGTATTAAAAATGTACCACAACTATCATAAGGATCCTTCTTTTTAGTGGAAATAAATGCTACATAATGTAACAATGAGAATATTAATAAAGTTGATTCTCATATTTTTCTAATCAGAGCTAGTTATTGAACCTTTAAGATAGTGTAGTTGAAAGAAAGTAAAGAGTAATAGTAAGATAATAGTAGATAAATTGGGTGTTCTTATAAGAAATAGAGTTTGTGTAAAAGTCATTGGATAATTTGCAAGAAGAGGCGAAGTAATGGAGTCTCATTTTTTAAATTATAATTAAAAAGATAATGCAAAGTTGTGGCATTGATAAGCTAATAGTTGATGCATTGGCTAGAGGAGGCAAAAATAAAAGATAATTACTAATATTAGAGACAATATAGATGTTTATTTTTATTCAACTTGTAAAGTTTGGACAACTTTTGTTAACTAATCTTTTCTATTCTAAAGAAGAGAAAGATGATCGTAATTGAGACAGTTAATATGTAAGCATATCTAGAAAAGAAGAAAATTAATTTGATCATTAGTTGACAATTTTAATACAAAGAAAAAGACTTCAACAAATGTATAAAAAATGGTGTTGTTAAAAACGAATAATAGTATCATAACCATTGATCAAGAAAATCTAGCAAAGGTAAGAAAATGAAAAGAAAAAGTGACAAATTTTATCATAACAAAAAAAGCTCTTCAAATTAGGATAAAGATCATGTTGATAATGTGCTTAAAATAAAATTTATTATTTTATAGTTACATATATAACTTCTTAATCAAGGACTTCTAACAACTAACGAAGTAGGTTAAAAAACCAAAAAAAAGTAAAAATAAAAAAAAAATAAAGAGAGCAAGCTACAAGCAAGAACTAATCCTTAGAACTTTAACTCAATGTCTTTTTCTAAACGTCGAGCCCTCTCTATTTATAGAAAAATTAACCTAATCAAAAGCACAATCATTGTGTTTAATACAACTATTTTCAACAATATATGATATTTATTTCTTGATCATGACTCTGCATGTTAGTGACTTATTATATTTTAATAGAGATAATATAACTCTATTTATCTATTTTTTTAAAATAATTATTTTTGAAATATTTATCAAAACAGCAAAACTAAATATTTGTGCCACATTCAAAATAAAGAATTATCATAAGTTGTCCTATAAAATCGATCTTTTTCTTGTATTAGGCTAGAAGGAATCCTATCGTGTCTCACTCAATTAGAGTTGCATGTGATCTTTTTTTATTGTCTTTTAATCCTTGTCTTGTAACAATTATATTTGAAAATATATATAATTTTATAAAATAAATATGAATAAAGCTTAGCTAAAATAAAACCCAATAGTTGAGATGCTTATTTTATTTCTAGATTAATTAATATATTTATTGAATTTGTTCATTGTCTTCTTAGTTTAATTTTATCTACCGGGGCAAACAAAACGACTTCAAGAATCTAATTCATTCCCTCAGCAACTTAGTTAATAGAAAAATTATTAATATGCTTTTTATAAAATAGCGTAAATGTGAAATATATTAATCAGAAAAAAAATGTTCCAACAGAGAAAAACTTTAATAAGAAAATAATAAATTAAAATTTTAATTATGAATTTTTATGAACTGTTTGTCAAATCTGGGGATCGGATGAGTAAAAACTGATACAAAATCAAATAAAAAATAAAATAGCCATTGGACCCAGGAAAAAATGGAATAGTAATATAGAAATATTTATATTTAATAACTATACTCTTATATATTAAATATATTATAAAACATTTATGGTGTATTTATTTTTATATATTAACAAAAGATCTGTTTTTAATGGAAGAAATCAGCAACAAAAATCGAAGACTAACATCAAATATATTTATTATATTAACATCAATTGTCGCGATTTGTGACTCAAAAAATATTTTTATTTTTTAAAAATTTTAAATTTATTTTTGGATTTATTAGGAGGTTTTGAACTTTTTCATAAAATATTAAAATATTTTAAATTTTAAATAATAACCGTCCCACCAGACAGCTGGCGGATAAGAATCTGACTCACACACACCAAAATGTATGTATACAAATGGTGAAACGACAGCGCATAATTTAGATAAAAGCTAGAAGGTGTTTGGGAAAGTTTAACAAAAGCTTTTCATGAAGTTAAATTTGATTTTTCTTATGATAAACATTAAAAAAATAATGATTATTCTTATCCCATTATATCAAATATCACTAAAATCATTATTGAATAAACATAAATAAGTAAAACTTAAAATATTTTTAAGTGTCAATTACTTAATCATAGATAAAGTTAATGTAAGTCTTATTTGTATCAAAGAAAGGAAATTTCATGGTTTGATTATAAAGAAATATCAAAAGTGGATATCATTTTTTTTCTTATAAGAACGAATAATACATTCAAGAGAGTAATTAAGATTTATAGAATATTTATCTCTTGTTAAAATTAAAATAAAATTTAATATTTTAAAAAATAGATCTAATTTCTTTCTCTCTCTCTTTTTCTGATTGTTTACTCTTCTAATCCCTCGACACAACCATAATTTTGTACGCACACACCAGTATAACCTAATTTTACACTATGTTTTAGCCAACCCCTCCCCGATTTGCACACTTTTTCTTCTCACTCATGGAATCAACTTACTCGTCTACATATTATAGCCATTTTCATGTAATGCTTGACCAAGATCTTCCATCCATGTGTAACAACCATGCTCACCCACATGCTCATTAGCTCACTTATTCACTTGCCTGACTAACATTCATGTGCCATCTGTGCATGCCCCACACAACACCTTCACTCACACAGCATTCATATGTAACTTTATGTGGTCCTTTGAGCACTCGATAGCACATTTTTGTTCACCCTTAAATGCATGCTACGCTTGCACGCATCTACTTGTGTCGACACTAACCTCTACATTGTCATGCCCATCCTACACTAGTCGAGCTCTATAAATTGTAAAATAGATGATTATTAGACACTATCTTTCAATATTTGATCCTAAATCTATTATCACTTATAATTCTTCATCGATTTAAAATACACATAAGATTTTCGATGCTACACCTCTTTCTATGTCATTTGGTGCAAACTTTTATTTTTGATTTCCCCTTCCTTTGACTAATGGAGTTCTTCTTAATACCTTGTTTCAATAAACCACCACGGAGAACTTATTTGATGCTCAAAGGCATTCAAGGCTTAAATGTAATCCTGTGTTATGTACGGTATAGAAGACAAGTTGAATTCTTTTATCACTTTATTTCGATTTTTGAAAATTAACATTTGAATCATTTTTATTTTAACTTTCACGCCTATTTTTGCATGTTTTTTTAAAGTACATAAGGGATGAAAAATGAATGAAAATTTTTAAAATATGATTTCATGTAGCCAGCTTCAACTATTTTGTTCAAAGAATTGATTTTTGGTATAAGAAAATAGTTTCAATCACTTAAAGAAAATCTATTACATCCAAAACCATACTTTAGTGATATATTTTTTTTTCAAGAAAACAATAAGAAAATGATTTCCTAACAAAGTGAAGCTGTTCAATATATAAAACTTTGAGCACCGGTCAAAACACCATGTCAAGTTTCTCTTTCTCCTCTTATGGATGACCAAAGTCCATGGGCCAAAGCAAATAGTAACAACAGAGGAAGTTGAAGATGATAAGAAATTAGAAAAAAACATGTAAAACAACAATAATGGACCTATCGTAACCCATGGACTATTAAGATTAATCTCAATTTTGTCTTTAATTCAATCTAATTTGCATAAAACAATCATCCATAGCTTCTATCAGTTTAAAACTAGGAAAAAAAACATGAGCATTATCAAACTTTATTTAATTAAATACTCTTCCTTTTCACCAGAGCTCCATCATCAAACATTTTTTCTACATGAATAGAAGAAGTCTTTTCAATATATTTAACTAAAAAATTGCAAATATCATATTTTTGAATATGCAATACTTTTTTTTAAAACTTATTCTCATCCAAAATGTTGGACAAAGATTTATGATATGTTAAGTTTATTCTATATATATCAAACTGTGTCAACTACATGCATACAACTTTTATATATAAAATATAAAAAAATTTTTGATATATTTAGCAAGTTGTGTCTGTATTTTGTTTATGGTATTTATAATATTTTTTTACATAATTAATAAAAATATTTATAATAAAAAAATTATTATGTTAATAAATTGAATTTGCACTCACCAAGTATAAGAGAATAATATTTCAAACTATAACAAGTGCATTATAATCATGCATATTGTGTTAGATGACTTTATATACTTTGTCCATTTACTTAAATTGTATTTGAATAATATCTATCCAAAAAGAAAATGATAACATAATTTTTTTTGTATGACAGCATGAATTAATTTTTCTCATATATGAATATTTAAAATGCATTAATATGATATCCTAATCTCACTATGTTTAGACACTATCATTTTAGGTTGTCCCAATTTGACCTAAGTGAGTTTCACTCTAAAAAAATATCTTAACATATTAAGATCATAATATATTAAATAAATACTAAAATTGCTTCCTTAATAGCCATTGTAAAATAATTCATCTATATACCTTTTCATTTAAAAGTCTGGTATAAGTCACTCATTAGTGATTCCTCTTATAAGACATCACCCGACATTCACTCTTCACTCTTTTCAATCTAAAGTATCACAGGCACAAAAAAATTTATTTTTTTCCATCTTTGCATCACGTCAAATTCATAAAGGTCAGCTTAAATGTTAAAATATGATATTCTTATCTCATTATATTTAGGTATTGTCTTATTAGGTTGTCCCATCTTAACCAAAATGAGTTTTACCCTTAAAATGCTTCTAAATATCTTAAGACCATGCTTATACAAACATTAAAGTCACTCTATAAGTAATCAATATAGGAAAATTCGTTATTTTATTCATCCATTTACAAGCATACTAAGAACTACTTTTTTTATAATTATTTCATTCTTAAGACATTACTCTAAATTCATTGGTCACAAACAGCACACCATTTATTAAAAAACAATAATAAGATTCTATCATTATATTTAAAAAAAGAATGTATGATTTTCTTAACTCGTTAATAAGAATTGCAATACAAAACTAACCCAATAATGATGAAAAATGCAAATAAAAGAAATTTATCCTTACATGGAATAAAATAATATGAATTAAAAAATGCAACAAATGGATATGTTAAGCTCTACAAATTTAATAAATTTTGATCTTTATCTCAAATGAATGCAACATATTCCTTCTTCTCCTTAGGGTATGTAATTTGGAACATTTGTGTTTATGTTGTATTTGTTTTGCCACTTTACTCCATTTGGATTAATTCCTTTTATTGCTTACCCTATTGTGAATTTCAACTATAGAAGTTTAAATTGTGTTGAATAGATTGAATTTTTTTTGTTTTTTTGACTTGACTGAAAACATGTGCATTCTTTCTTATTAAAATATTACATGTAATGTAATAGTTGATGTGGAGGTTTTGTTATTTAGTTTTATGATATAAGTTATTTAACCCAATTTTTCATTGTTAAGCCTTATGATTGCTTTGTGCTCAGAATATGAAATTTCATGCCATAAGATCTTTATACATAACAATTTCACATGTATGTTCTACTCCAACTTTTAACTATGATTTTATACTTAAATGTATGTGCATGTAAATAATTGAGTTCAAACTCGATCAATTACAAAAAGATATTTAAAACATCACAACAAAACTCCAAAATAATGCAAGGAGATTGTATGGGAATTGAACAGGATTCTACAAATTGAATAGTATTATCAAATGACAAAATTGGAATTTTTCACTTGATAAGATCCTCTAATCACAAAATTAGGTCACACGATTAGGTGTCAAACCATCCAATTTTCCAGGATTCCCTTGTCGCAATAAAGAGGAGATGTTGATAATATTTGGTTATGGCCAATCAAACCATCCAATTGGTGAATAAAACTATTCAAATGTTTAAACTAAACCATCCAAATTCTTTAGTGCATCAATAGGAATTTTACTCAAGTGGACCAAACCAAGTGAGCTTCTTGATTAAATAATCTGATTATTCAAGGCAATGCTAGATCATTGAGTAGGAACTTGGAATCCAAGAAGTGGGATTCAAAAAAGATAATTTCAAAGAAATTAAGAGAGATCTAGGATGCTTGAGAGGTAAAGTTCTAAGTTATATTTTGGGTTTTGAGGGCATGAAGGGACAAAGGTACTTACTACCAAAAAAGGAGTTTCTAAGAGCCACTTGATGTAAGAATTTATCTTTTGTATCCATCGAGTGTTGTTTCTTATATGTTATTACATGTTTCTCTTTATGACTTGGTGCTTTTATTAACCTAACTTTATCATCTTTCTCATGAGGAAAAAGTGATTTTTAATTGGTTTTGCATTATCCAAACCTATTAATATAATTAAAATTGACCCTAGTGGAACGTTGGGTTCATTTCTCTTATATGGATTAAGATAAGATACAAATCATATTTTATTATTAAAGAACATATCTACTTGAACATAGTTCTAGAGTTTGGATAGTTTACTAATTTTGTTGTTTAAGAAAAATAGGAGTGATTATTATGACCTTTATTGATGCTATGGAGATTTTTGAGAGTTGCTTAGCAAGATATTGTAAATTTGAGAGCTAAGATGGATAAAAAGAGAGAGCTACATATGTAATTAGAATAATTAATTACTTTTCTTTTGAGATAAGTATTAATGGTGAGAAAAAACATTTGAAGAATAGAGAATTGACTCAGAATTTAACAAAATGGATAAAATTACTTCTCTTCTAATTGGCTCAAGTACTTGAACATGAAGCAATCCCTTAAGTCGGACATGTTCTTGGGTTCCTACAACCAAATAATCAAGAATCAACTTAAAATTTAGAATTAAAAAACATATATTTTTCCAAAAATTTAAAAACAAACTAATGAAGTAATGTTTAATATGGGTGATGAAACACATTGCTCCAATGGTCCATTATAACATTCCATTATAATAAGAGGCATCCTTATATTATATTTTTGTTAATAATAATACATTGTTGCTTCAATGAGAAAAAAACCTAAAGTAAACTAAGCCTTTGTGGACCTACATCCATTAGGACTTGACTTGGAATTTTTAGATCAATTCCTTTGAGGTTTGGGTTATGTTTATATCCACAATATATGAAAATTAACAAAGTTAAGTTTTGGTTGGTTACAAGTCAAGCTGAGGACTAGCTTAGATTGACCTGAGTTATACATTTAAGAATAGATTCTCATGGAGATAGTGAGGCAAAAGGAGTTGGTGGTGTCTTCAAATTGAGATCACTAGTAATAATTATGCACGGTGTGTTAGATGACTTTCTATACTTTGCCTATTTACTTAAATTATATTTGAATAATATTTATCCAAGAAAATGATAACATAGTCTTTTTGTATGACAACATGAATTAATTTTTCTCATATTTGAATATTTAAAGTACACTAATATGATATCATAATCTTACTATGTTTAGACATTATCATCTTAGGTTGTCCCAATTTGACCCAAATGAGTTTTACTTTCAAAAAATATCTTAACATCCTAAGATCATAACATCTTAGATAAAAACTAAAATTACTTACTTAGTTGTCATTGTAAGACAATTAATCCATGTACTCCTTTATCTAAAAGTCTATTATGAGTCATTCATTAATGATTCCTCTCATAAGACATCACCCATTATTTACTCTTCATTGTTTTCAATCTAGAGTGTCACAAACACACACACACACACACACACACACCAATTTTTACTTGTTTCATCTTCAAATCACATCAAATTAGTATAGGCCAGTTATGATATTAAACATGATATTCTTATCTTATTATATTAAGGTATTATCCTATTAAGTTATCACATCTTAACCAAAAAAATTTTTACCCTTAAAAGATGTCTATAAGTAATCAACATAGGACAATTCATCATTTTATCCCTCCACTTATAGGCATACTAAGAACTACTTTTTTTTATAATTATTCTACTCATAAGACATCACTCAATATTTATACCTCACCTTTTCGTATCAAGAGTCACAACCACTAAGACATCTATTAGATAATAATAATAATAATATTATTACTATATTAAAAAAAAAGGATGTATGATTTTCTTACCTCGTTAATAAGAATTGCATTAACAAAACCAATCCAATAATGATAACAAACTGCATATAAAATAAATTTATCCTTAAATGGAATAAATAATATGAATTAAAAAGTGCAACAAATGGATATACTAAACTCTACATTTTTCATAAATTTTGATCTTTATCTCAAATGAATGCAATTTATTCCTCTTCATAATGCATGAATTCCTTCTTCTCCTTAGGGCATGTAATTGGGAACATTTGTGTTTATGTTGTATTAGCTTTGCCTCTCTAGTACATCTGAATTAATTCTTTTTGTTGCTTACCCTAGTGTGAATTTCAATTATAGAAGTTTAAATTGTGTTGAATAGGTTGAATTTTCTTTTTCTTCTTTTGAATTGATTAAAAACATGTGAATTCTTTCTTATTAAAACATTACATGTACTAAAAAAGTTGATATTGAGGTTTTGTTATTTTGTCTTATGATATCAATTATTTAACCCAATTTTTCATTGAAAAGTTTTTTGATTGTTATGTGTTAGGAATATGAAATTTCGTACAATAAGATCTTTATACATGACAATTTCACATGTATGTTCTACTCCTACTTTTAACTATGATGTTATACCTAAATTTATGTGTATGTAAATAATTGAGTTCAAAGTTAATCACTGACAAGGATATCTAAAACATCACATAAAAACTCCAAAACAAAACAAAAATATTGTATGGGAATTGAATAGGATTCTACAAATAGAATAGTGTTATCAAGTGACAAAATTGGAAGTTTTCACTTGATAAGATCCTCTAATCTCAAAATTAGGTCACCCAATCAGGTGTCAAACCATCTAATTTTCTAGGATTGCCTTGTCGCAATTAAGAGGAGATGTTGACTATATTTGGTTTTGGCCAATCAAACCATCCAATTGGTGGAATCAAACTATTCAAGTGTTCGAAATAAACCATTCAAATTCCTAAGTGCATCAATAGGCATTTTACTCAAGTGGATTAGACCATGCTAGCTTCTTGATTAAACATTCTAATTATTTAAGACAATGTTGGATCATTGAGTAAGCATTTGGTATCCACGAAGAAGGATTCAAAAGAGATCATTTCAAATAAATTAAGAGAAATCTAGGATGCTTGAGAGGTAAAGTTCTATGTTATTTTTTGGGTTTTTAGGGTGTGAAGGGATAAAGATACTTACTATCAAAAGAAGAGTTTCTAAGAGCAACTTGATGTAAGAATTTATCTTTTGTACCTATTTAGTGTTTTTTTCTTATATTTTATTACAATTTTTTGTGACCTAGTGCTTTTATTAACCTTATTTTATCATTTTTCTCATTAGAGAAAAAAGTTATTTTTAATAAATGTTTTATTATACAAACCTATTAATATAATTAAACTTGACTTTAGTCAACATTAGATTAATTTCTCTTACATGAATTAAGATAGTATACAAATCATATATTTTTTATTAAAGAACATATCCTATTTGAACATAGTTCTAGAGATTGGTTAGTTTACTAACTTTCTGTTTAAGAAAATTAAAATTGATTATTATGTCCTTTATTGATGCAATGAAGACTTTTGTATCTATTTAGTGTTTTTCTTATATTTTATTACATGTTTTTTTGTGACCTGGTGCTTTTATTAACCTTACTTTATCATTCTTCTCATGAGAGAAAAAAGTCATTTTTAATAGATGTTTTATTACACAAACCTATTAATATAATTAAACTTGACCTTAGTCAACATTGGGTTAATTTCTCTTACATGGATTAAAATAGTATACAAATCATATTTTTTTTATTAAAGAATGTATCATATTTGAAAATAGTTCTAGAGATTGGTTAGTTTACTAACTTTTTGTTTAAGAAAATTAAGAGTGATTATTATGTGCTTTATTGATGCAATGAAGATTTTTGAGAGTTGTCTAACAAGATATTGTAAATCTGAGAGCTCAGATGGCTAAAGAAGGAGAGATACATATGTAGATAAAATATTAGATTGCTTTTCTTTTGAGATAAGTATTAGTGGTGTGAAAAAAACATTTGAAGAATAGAGAATTAACTGGGAATTTAACCAAATGGATAAAATTAATTCACTTCAAATTAGCTCAAGTACTTGAATATGTAGGAGTCACTTAAGTTGAACTGTTCTTGAGTTCTTACAACCAAATACTCAAGAATCAACTTAAAATTTAGAATTAAAAAACATATAATATTCCAAAAATTTAAATACAAAATAATGAGATAATGTTTAATGTGGGTTGTTTGATGAAACACATTGCTCCAATGGTCCATTATAACATTCCATTATAATGAGAGGTGTTGCTATATTATATGTTTTGTTAATAATAATACATTATTACTTAAATGAGAAAACCTTAAGCAAACTAAGCCTTTGTGCACCTAGATCCATTAATACTTGACTTGAAATTTTTAAATCGATTCCTTTGAGGTTTGGGTTAAGTTTATATCCAATTTATTTGAAAATTGACGAAGTTAAGTTTCGTTTGGTTACAAGTTAAGCTAAGGACTAACCTAACTTGACCTGCACTATACATTTAGGAATAGCTTCTCATGGAGATAGTGAAGCAAAAGGAGTTGGTGGTGTCTTAAAATGGAGATCACTAGCAATTGGTGGCTTCAATCAAAGATCACTAGCGATCGGAGTATAATCAATCTCAAGAGAAGTGTGATGGCAAAGCGAAAAAAAATGAGTGTATGTAAATCCCATAAGATGGAGATGAATTCCAAGTTTTAAAAGATTTTTTACTATTTTTTATTATATTAATGTTTTAGTATTCTTTCTGGAAATAATTTTATTTTAATAAAAAATCTTAATATTCTAATTTATATATAAATTTTAATTTTTATGATTAAAAAAAATTAAAATTAAAATTAAAATTAAAATGGTGCACCAAAATCTTTTGGTGATTTGATTCAAACTAAAACCTACATCTACCACCAATCAAGGTCGAGAAAAACTCCATTATTAAAAGAGTTACGACTTAAATTTTTTTTAAAGTTTATCTTGAACCTATTAGTTTTTATATGTTTAACTATAACTCATGCTTTTATGAGCTCAATCCTAATTTGATTGTTTTATAAGATCAAATTGAACTTGGGCTTTTATCGGTGCTTAGGCTCCCAACGAGAAGGAAAAAAATACAGTAAGAAATAAATTTTCATAAAAAAACATACAAATTTTTTCCATGCTTATTGATGAGTACCAAAAGTTTAAAATTATGAATAGAATTGAAAAAAATAAAAGCTTAGAAGATTTTAGCTTAACTAGAAGAATTTGAAATTTCAAGTCATACTAAGTTGTAAATTCTATTGGGAGATTTTTATATTAGTAGAATATGATATAATTTTTTTTAAGATCTTAAAATCTTATTCACATTTACTTGTTATTTCATTTATAAAGGTTGAGATTTATATAGAAAATATTTGATCATTGTCATTAAAAAGTCAAGAAAAAGTACTTTCAAAAGTTATTGTCAAAATGCTTAAATAATTCTTCCAAACAACTATTGCAATATCACACATAATAACTAAGAAAATAGCAATTATGTGGGATTGACCATAACAATTGGATCCATCGTAGAGATTTTTGATAGTCAAATCAAAGACTTTAAAAGCAAATAAGTTTTGGATAGTTGGATCAAGACAAAAATTATCTATGCCATCTAATCAAGTTTGATCAGATTTGAATTATTTGATTTGTCAATGATAAAGATAGGAATGATCTCAAACATATAATTCAAATTAAAGAGACCTGGGTCATCAGATCAAGAACAAATCATATAAAATAAGGCAAATCAATCGTGATCGCTAGATCGAGCTCGTTGAATGGGTGCTAGGATGGATCATGATCACAATTGAAATTGAGGAGGGAATCTCCACTGTGTAGTCATGAAAATATTTGATTGTACAATTTTTAGTCACTATTGATTTTGAAGCTTACAAGCACCAAATCATTAATCCCACATTATCTGAAATTAAAGGTGTTTACGCTTTATATCAACTTTTGTATAAAAGTATTTCGAGCTGAGACATGAAGCTAGCTCCCTACATGTGAGCTAATGATTTCATCACCTGGGCCATGCATATTATATGCATACAAGTTTAGCATGATTATTGGTCCACATTCACATTCTTGGTTTGAGTTCTACTAAACTCGATCTTTCCTCTGCCTTACCCCATTCATTTTAGGATTACAACTTGACCAAGATCAGGTCGACCCAATTTGATTCCAATTAGTCTCCTTACTCGAGCCTTACAAGTGTCCACTCAGGCTTGCTCAACCAGAGAGCTTTGTACTTGGACACATTCTTGAGATATTGCTATGACATCATTTTCTTTTCTAATTATAAAAATTTTAATAATTTTTTTTTAAATTTAACTAAAGTTTTATAATTCACTTAATATGAAAATTGACAAGGATGCATAAGTATGGTTCAACCAAAAAATAATGATTGAAAAATAAAATCATATGTTTCATAAATTAATGAAGAATTTAAGTAAGATTTGAAAAGATTCAATTATTAAAAAATAGAATCTTATTTTTCCAAAATCAAGGAATAGTTCAAGTAAGATTTGAAAGGATTTGAATTAATTTCTTATGATTAATAATCAACAAACTAATATTCTAATTTATAATAAACAAAATTTCAAAGTTGATACATATGTTTTCAATCTTTGAGGCTTGTTGAATACTTCAAGGTGTTTTGAATATCACTAATTAATCATCTTCAAAAGTACACGATTTGTTCTTTTTAAGTAAATCTTTTTTTATCTTAAATAAGTTTATTAGAATATAATACTAAATTTTAAGTTTTGACACATCAAATACAAGGGTGGCCTAACACAAGGCCAAAGCAAATGAGACTTTTTTTTTTATGTTTAGGAGTTTCAAGTGAAGGCTAAAAATAGATATTTGAAGTCTCTGAAGGGAAGTTGATGCAAGGTTGATATTTTATTAGACTAATTAGAGACTTTTTTTTCATATATGGTTAGCTATTTAATAAATTTATTTTGTTAGACTTGAAATTATCCATCATGTCTTATCATGGTAGAAAGACCTTTTCATGTGATGTATGTGGTTAAAATTTGAGTAATTTTTAAAATTTCTCAAGAGAAGAATTTATCTTATGAACTATGAAAACATTGTACGTTGGATATGGCATGGATTGCGATAAAAAAGGTAGTCAATGCAAGATTATACTACAAAGTTTCTAAAATAGATGATCTTACTCATTGTAAATCTAGAGAAAAGGGGAAATTGCCAAAGTATTTCTCATATTTGCCTTCATTTATCACCATGCAGGTTTTACTATTTTCCTTCTTTAACATTGATCATGCAAAAACTTTAATGTTGGTTATTAACAAGAAGAATCAAAAGTGATGGCGAGTCAAAGGATAGTGGCTTTAAAAACAACAATAAGAAGAAAGAATCTTCAAGAGAAGACATTTTTGACTTTCATATGTAAAATTTAATATCGTGTTAACATTCAATGAAGCCACTACTTATTGGAAAGAAATATCAGATTCTATTGTTGGAGTTGAAGTAAAATAAGGATGTTGATAAGGAAAAAAAATTTATTATTGTTATGGAGGTGGTATGCCTTGGGAATGGTTGAAAACAATTGTCTTTAGCTTAGCATTGATGGAAAAAGGTAGATATAGAAATGCAAAAGGAGAAAATATTGTAAAAGCAAGGATTCTTATAGGTTTTGGTTGAGAAAAAGAGGGACTTTCTTTCCAAATCAAGGTGAAGAAAAGGCTAAGCCACACTATCTTTAATCATGGATGTCTTAACAATGGTATTTGAAATCTTAATGGAAATACTTGGTTTGGAGATATTTTGCCATCCACATCTAGACATGTTGGGATAGATTCATACCTAGGCTAAGATCAAGGTTCAAGTACAAGAATGATTCAACTTTACTAACATTTGGTTGTTTATTGACAAGTATGAGATGTAGTACCACTTATATGCTTATTAAGTGGTATTTAGTGGCCATTACATATCAAATTAGAATGCGGTTTATTTCCAAAGGTAGCAAAGATTAAGACTTTATATGACACGAAGGTTTAGTTTTTTTGATAGAGATTAAGGCACTCAATATACCAAGATTGAACATGGGTGTGATAGTTCATTTTGTATAATAAAAAAAGATTCCTAGCTAGCTAACAAGTAAAGCATAAACAAAAATAACAAGTAGAAGACGAAACTTGGAGACTTCACCTTTGAAGAAGATGGATTATAACAACTTATCATTTTTATAATGGAGGAGCATCTAAAGTGAATGGTATAGTACGTTAGAAAAGGCAAATGCCAAAGGAAACAACGTAACAACAAAAGTGTTGTGGACACTGAATTTTTCATTTGAACATATGACAACACATAGGAATACATCCTTTTAAAAGAACAGCCATGTAATTAATGAATCAAACTTAGTTAGAAAAGAAAACATACCAATATTACTTTTGGAGAACCCAAAATAATGCATGGTGACTATATGGGTTCTATAGATATAGATAGGGTGAGTATAATAAAAATTTTGTTTTTTGAATTACAAAGATGATTTAGTTGCAAGACAAAATTGTTAGATTAGCCATCACATCATTCAAGTTTCCAAAGTTCATCTCATGGTGATAGAGATGTTGGTGCTTTGATCAAGACTAATTGATTCATTATGCTACCTTGATTTGACTTTTGAATTTCGTAACCTATCAATATGTGCTGCTTGAATTGATAGAGCAATATGATCTTTCTAATAATACTACTCGATTAATTAAGTTAGAAGCAGATGGACAAGACTAGATTTTTAGATTTTCGATATTGATTGCTATAAACTTGGGATAAATCATGGATTTAAAATAGAGATCCATGATAGGAGTTTAGTGATAAATCTTTATCTATTTAAAGGGGATTAGGTATGAGTTATAGAGATCATCAAAATTTGGAAAAATTTGTATCCTTTCAAAAATTATAAGAGATCCTTTGCTATAATAAAAGGAAGCATTTTGAGAATGAGTCATATCATGCAATAAGAATTTAGAATCTAGCAAAAGGGACATATAAGAGATCAATCATGAGGGGAGAAAGGGAGGGAGAGAGAGTGTGTGCATAAGAGAGAGAAAAGAGAAGGATATTGGAGTGGTCAAATTCTAAGTTTGTGATTGTCATTGATAACTTGAAGGAATAAAAAAAATTGTGCGAGTAAGGAGAATGATAGTTTTTGAGTACTTATGAATAAGAGTATATCTCTCATACTTGGTTATGAATTTTTTTTATAAAGTTTGAGTTTTTCTTATATTTTCTTATGTACTTCTATTTACTCATGTTGTGACGTTTCTATTTATTCTAATGAGAAGAAAAAACATTTCTCACTTTATTTTTTTGTTATATGATCATGTCATGTGGACCACATCTATCATCATTAGTGTTGGATTAATTGCTCTTATATGATGAGTTGGTTGAACTTTTTATATTTAAATATTTTATTTCATTAAATATTTATTTCATTTGTTTTATTCCTTTATTCTTTTTATACTCGCAAGTTTTTCATATTTTCTTATAATAATCAAATAAAACACCAACAAATAACAGCAATTACACCACACACTACAAGAATAAAAAAACACTAAAAATGCTTCAATTAAAACAAGTATAGTAGTAGGTAGTCGTGTTTTCACACAACCTTCGATGAATCGAACATCTTGGAAAAAGATTCCTCCATATTAGCACTCAGGGGTGAGGGAATGGTCCCTTGTAGAATTTGTGCAATAATTATAAACCAGATAGTTCTGTTGAACCCATCTCATTGCCATGTATTGCATGTTGCTAAGTCCATACCCCATTGGAGACGATGGCACTGGCTGACAGTTAGGCGATGCAAAAGCTGAGCATCCGCCAATGAGGAACTTAGTAAATCTAGAAACAAACGGTTGATACCGATAGTCCGCTTTATACTTCCCATTTTCAGTGGCCCATGGAGATGCATCCCAGATAGTGCCATATGCCCACATCGGACGACGAGGATATGTTGCATCATTTTTTCTTAAGTATTGTCGTATTGGGATGTCGTCAACAAAGTACCTACGCATATGCATTAATAATGAAACTTACTTTTTATAGATATCTGCAATTTTCACCTTAGCATTGTATATAGCCTCAATTATGACTAATCGATAAAACTTAAATAAAAAAATAGTTTAAAAAACAACTTTTAGAAAAAAAGGAGTTTCCATTGGTAGAAAAAAAGAATCTTTATGAAAATTATTTGTTATAATTAAAACTTGAAAATAAAAAAATATTTGAAAATTAAGTTTAAAATATTCTTTGCTAATTGGTAATTCTATTGTTGTATTAGGTGTGGAGTATAGTACTATTATATGCATTATTACTTACACGATCTCATCTGGGTTCCATAATATAGCGTAATTATGGAAGTCAACCGTCGGATCGAACCATAGATGGAACCTCATCTCCCTACCAACGATCCTCCCGTCGCCGCTCCCCATGACGTACACATTGGTTTGCAAGGTGTACGGTTTGCCAGGTATCGTCCCCAGGAACTCCATGTCCACCTCGTCGTGAAACCCAGGATGTGCTTCGTTGTTCGAAAGCTGGAACGAAGACATCATCACTATTAGTCAAAAAACAGTAACTTCACAACAGCCGTAAAATTTTCTTCTTTGCTAACATAGAATGCCGTGTTCACTCCTGCAGTATATCCGGCCTGAAGCTTGATGGAAGCAGCGAAGTATCCGTTCCGGTAAGGTTGTCTCGATTTGAATCCGCTACCTGCAATAATGAGAACCATTCAAGGTCGGTGATGGAGACTTTTAAGAGGTGAAATGTGACAATTCACCTGAGCTTTTATCAAGCCATATTGTGACGGAGGATTGGTCCGGGGAAACGGTTTGATGCTGAGGACCCCATAGGGTGTTATACCCACTGTAAAAGCTTATGGGGCTATGCTTGGCGCTTATGTAGTATCCAGGGGAAGGTTGTGCATTTGCGAGGCAAAGCATGAGCAAGAAGAGGAAGGAGCAGGGGAGGAGGGCCATGTAGGGTTTGCTCTGACTGCTGGTTGGAGACATTTATCAAACGGGTGTATGGTGATGGTTAAATAGGAAGAATAGAGGTCCCACATTAGGAAGAGAGCCAAAGATGTTGGCCAAGCCTGTGGGGTTGATGTGAAACAAATGGCCATGGAAGACAAGGAAGAGTAAAGGAAGAAGAAGACATTTATGATGTGAGTCTAACTACCAGGTGAAAGAGTGAATTCCATCCATCCATCTTCATCGAGGTTGTTGGTTAGTATCCCATAGGAGCTTTTTTGGTTTTCGTTAAGTGATTGACAATTGTGAAATCACTGAGAGGATCTCATGGTTTTGTTTGATAAATATCTTGCGAGCCGTTATCGAGTCCACAATATTCAAGCATTATCTTATGTCGAACATTTAACTATTTGGCTTGAAATTGTAGTTAAGTACAGGAAGTAGTGATTTTCAAATGCAATGAATTGTTCATTCTTTTCTTCAATGTGACATGATGAAACTGAAGGTTCATCATATAATTCATTTGATTTGATAGAGAAGAAGGTACACAAATAGTAAATATGCTTATCATAGTTTCGTCATATTAGTTGTGTGTGCAGATGGTTTAGATACGTGTTCTATATAACATCATGTGGAGGAGTGGCTTATGAAAAATTATTATTTAAATGACATATTTTTCACTTATTGAAAAAAAAATAAGTAATTTGTTAATTGTTTTTAAGAGATTAATATCATATTTTGTTTATTGAATATTTTTTTATTGTTGTGTGTTTTTACAAAATTTTTGTTTGCAAAATCATGCCAAACTAAGTTTAAAATTTCATATTAAGTCTAAAAATTATTTTTTATTTTAATTTTTTTTTCTAATCATTCATGCCAAATAGTTTTTTTTAAATACTTTCTGAAATTTATATATTAAAAAAATTAAAAAAAAATACCAAAAAAATAGCAGTGAGAAACTTCATAAACTTTAAATTATTCATCACCACACAAATTTTATCCATTAAAGCATTAGAAAATACCATAAAAATAAGCACGACGTCTTAAAATATTTTAAAAAAAATTGTGAAAATGATATCGCAACCTCCTTTAGAAAAAGAATCCCTTATGTCATCAGTGGGTCCCATCGAAAATAGATTATTATATAACAAAAAAACAAATAATTATCGATTATTTATATATTTACGTCGCTGTAGAATCCAAGAGGACGAAAAAGCGTTGCCGACGGCCGACACTATTGGAGAGCTTAAATCATCAATTTAAAATAAAAAAAAAATAAAAATATACAAAAATGATAAAAATGGAAAAAAATAAAAAAACTGCTCCTGAGACGTGCGGTGGTCGTTTTCTATAAAGGATAACCGGCCTTTCAAGAGAAGTGAGAGCATGATTGAGATATGTTCATAATGAGGAAAAAGATAACGTATACGCTTAACAAAATAATGAAGAAACCAAGACCAACTTTCTAATCTTAATTAATAAATACCATAAAGGTGAAAGGAATTATTTTTATTCTCTAAGTGTATAATAAAATGATTGAAATTATGAAATAATGAAAATAATTTTAATTTTTTTATTAAAGTAGAGTGGATTATTAAACATTATTTTGAAAACAAAATTATTTATTCTTTTTCACATTTATTTTTATTTTTAGTTTAAAAAAATCAAAAATATGATCATATTTTAAAAAATAAATTTATCAAAAATTGAGTTTAAAAATAATATATCAAAGAGAATCTTAAAATTATATATTAAAATAAAAATAATTTCTTTCACTTAGAGAAAGAAAAATTATTTTGAAATGACAGACTAACTCTATTGATGGGTTTAATTAGCTTTTATTATATATTTTTGTTTTTTTTCCTCCCTCTTTAATATTTTAATCTTTTTAATGAGATATTATCTCGTTCATAATCAAGTTTTATTTTTTTTCTTTTAAAGAAGTGAACTTTTTTTAATCACCAATTCTATTATTATTTTCAATTAAATATGTTTAAATATAAAATTTTCATAAGATTTAATATTTTAATATTTTATTATATTTTAATATTTTAGTCTTCTTAATGATATTATTCATTAACAATACTTTAACACTCAATTATAAGTAAAACAATGCTCTTTTAGAATGCAGTCTCTTTTTATAATGTTTTATAAAATTAGATTGACACATTTACTATTAGAGTAGTTAGTTGACTAAAAAAAGTTGGAATAAAATGATGCTATGACTAATTGATGTTCGAAAGTTTTGTATTTTATAATATGTAGTGAAGAGGAGTCTAAGAAAATATAATCAATCATATAAAATAATTATGATCTACTAAAAATGATACGTCATATGTTAAACTGATAGAATGCTCACTTTAGAATTGATATAATTATCAAAATGATGTGAATTTAATATAAAAACTTATTCAGAGAAAACTTTTTTAATTCACTTTAGAATTAAAAAGATGAAGTAACAATTAAAAAGAAGAATGAATACAAAAAGACGAACCAAAAAGGATAAAATACTTAGAAGTTTAAGTATAAATCTAAAACTTGATGATAAAAGAAAGATTATTTTTCAACAAAATATATTATAACCAAAATTAACAACACTCTTATCAATAAAAATAAAAAAATATTATGATCATTATAAGAAAAATGGATACATATGATAAAAAGGCTACAAATTATATCTTAAATTTTTTTTAAAAAAATTTAAGAATGATAGAATACTTATTGCAATGGTGATTATTTGAAACCTCTCTTAAAGTTGATGATAACCTATCTATTATGATAGGTCTAAATGAGATATCTCATGAAATAAAATAAAGAAAAAAACTCTTCACCATTAAAATTCAAGTAAAAAAAGAGTTTGTTAGTATTATTAATATTAAAAGTGAGAAAAACTTAATACAAAAAAATCTTTTAAATAATTTAAACTTAGATACTACATCACATTTAAAACCATTTTTATTGGAGTGGATTAATAAAGATTCTAAGATGAGAGTTGAAAATTAATGCAAGATGAAGTTTGCCATTATTAAAGACTATATTTATGAGGTTATTTATGAAGTTATATCTTTACAGGTTTGCCAATTTATATTAACAAAACCATACTTATGGGATTAAAATATTGTTTATTGTCGATGAGCACAATTGTATTAATTTACAAATGATAGACAATACTTTCTTCTAACATGAGACAACTTAGCTTTGATAAAAAGGTGTTGTTCATACTAACCAAGTAAATAGGCTAGTAAATACTTATCAAAGTGAAGTGTTATTAGCAATAAAGTCAAAAAACTATTTAATAGGGATGACAAAAGTCTCAACCTATCAAAAGGGACAAATAAATTAAACCTTGCAAAGAATCAATTTAAAAAAGAAGATTTAATGAGACTTAAATTATAAGAAAGAATATATGATAAGGAGCTCAATTCTAAACTCATTAAACCTAAAAATTGTGGAAACATCAAAGAATGTAACAAAATGATAAAAATTATAGTAATAATATCATGTAATAGGAATTGTGAGCTTTCCTAGGCATAGTGGCTCATTGTAGGAGTGTTAGGGTGCACACTATAGTGTGTTGGTAATGCACCACAAACAAAGGAGTAGGCATGCACATATGAAGGTAGAGCATGTAGAAAGACCCCTACATTGAGGGCATGTGATTGTACTTGACCATACATAAGAGCAACATCCACACACATAAACAGTGGCTTTGGTAGGCATTCATGCACATGAACAATCACAAAAAAAATTTGTGAAATTTCTATAATTTTTATATTTTTAATCAAAATGCAGTTGTTTTTTTGTGAAAATTAAATATTATATTTTTTTAATAAAATATTATACCAAAATATTGATATAAAAGAGTAAGAATGATGAATAAAATAATTTCAAAACTCTTTGAATTTAAAAATTTATAAATTCAAAATTTCTTAAAAAAACTTCTTAGAGTATTCAATTTGGTTATGACAAAAATATTTTTCTCTTTCCATTCTTCCTTACTTCATTATCTTTCTCATGCTTCAATGTTTGCTATTACAACTTTAAAAATAAAATTTGTTATTAATAACTTAAGGAGAGAACACCTCATAGACAATCATCATATAAGTATAATCTATTTTAAATATGTGAAATTAATTAGTCATATTATTTAATGGATTGGATAATCTTCATATAGAGTCATTATGCTTATATAATTTTTAGTTGAATAGTGCAATCAGTTTGAGAAGTGTAAGTAAAATAATTATGAATTTTTGGAAAGATTGATTTAGCCATTTAAGAACTTTCAAATATCTATATAAAAGGCTCCAAACTTTGTAGAAGAGGTTAATGCTTACTTACATATCTTTGTGAAGAGAAACACTTAAAAATCATCATTCACTTAGTGAAGATTTGAGGAAAAGCAAGGTTGCATGTTGTTATTTTCCTTCATCATTTCCAATCAATAATTCATTGAGTTAACTTGCATATTATCAATCAATTACATCTATTGATGATATTATATAGCTCTTTTATATTATTTTAATCATGTTTAGTGTGTTTATTGGTTAAATTGATTTGAATTATAGGATTTTTTTAATTAATCTTTGTAGTTGGTTTCTTTGTCATATTGTTGGAGTTTGTATTTACTTTTTATTAGTCTTTGGGTAAGTTGAAGGGTCTTTTGACCCATTGATTTTTAGGGTTCTTTAGTCTATTGTTGAGGCTTCTTTAGGCAAGTGTATGGTCTTTTTTCTTGGTGATTGTAGGCTCCTCTAGATTAGTGTGTATGGACTTTAGGCTTGGTGCTTATATGATCTTTTGAGCTATTACGGCCTCCTTTCTTTTGTGAAAAGTATTTAGTTTTTTACTTAATCTTTGGCTAAAGGTAGATGCACAAATTTAGATTGAATTATCTAAAAATCTTATTATGTAGTGTCTTACACAGACAAAAATGTTTTTGAAAGATAAGTCTTTATACAACTTACTTATAAGAGTAATTAAGAATTATCAAAGAATTTTATTGTAACATATTTGAGATTATTTAAATTTATGATTTTTATATTTTACATCCTCTCTTGTATGGATACCATGCTCTTTTGTTTCTAACAAATTTTTTATCTATTAATAAATAGGATCATCATCCATGCTATCATTATCCTTCTCTCTTAACATAATTAAAATGACTTATGATGTAAACACAAGTGAGACATTATAAAGCTCAATAAATAATTAATAAAGTAATAAAATATAAGTGATGATCTAATAAAATAGACCAATATTAGAATAATAAAAAATTAACCAACAATAATATTAATCATATTAATACCTTAATGATATACTATTAGATTCTATTCACAATGATACAATATTTAGACTTATACTTGTAATCACCTATCAGATATGCTTTTCATATTTCTATCTTGTCATCATATACAAAGTATTAGTGACACTTATTCATACAATCATACATACACATATATGTATGTATGTATGTATGTATATAAAATAAGGTTATAGTACTTATAAGATATGACCTCTATACCTATATTTAATTATATAAGATAAGGATAATATGTTAGAGAAATCCACTTTTATTCTTATATATTTACCATTTATGTTGAATGTTTTTGAGACAGATAAATAAAATCTATTATTTTATATAAAATGTTAATTAATGTGACATCCAAGAATTTTACTTTCATAATCATACTAATTATCAAAATGCACAATATAAGGTGAAATGTAAAAAATCTAATTTAAAAGTGAATAAAAATCAATTTAATAATATATTTATAATTATCAACTTTACCTATTTAAATCTAAGATAAAATCCCTTAATCAATTTTTTTCTCTTTAAGATTTCTTATAATTTTATACATATATATAAGTTATTATATAATCCTTTAAATGATGTAACTATCAATTACCTTCTTAGATAGTTTAATCCAAATAATTCTCCTTCATTCATTATTTTATTACTTACACATTATGCTATATGATTTGTATAATATGATCAACCCATCCTTTTTTACTTATCTAACTATTTGATGTAATTGTTTTTTAATCATTTAACTTATTGTATAATATAATCATATCATATAATATGATCATTATTTTCTTTCATATCATATTTGTATAATCCAATTTGTTATCAAATCAACAATATATTGTATAATATGATTAAGCCTATCATACCATACTATCCCTATTACATAAATCATTTAACAAATCATTGAATAATATGATCAAACTTCTTATGTAATATCATCCATCTATTTCTCAATACCTACTAACTTATATCACATCATTTGATATAGTAGAGGTTATCATATAATATGATGTGCCTTGAATACTTATATGATGTCATATCAAAGCAATTCAATCCTTTGCACCCAACTAACTTAAATAGATCATATAATATTATTATAATGTATAATCTTGCTTAGATGAGAGTGAACTCTTTCTTACCTTCCCAATTCTAATCCAAATTATTTCTTAATCTCCTTAATCCTTTTCAAAATATTCTAACATCAATTCAAATTCATACAACAATCTATCCACACCTCAATTTGTACAAAACAAATTAAATAAGATCACAGAATGTGAATAAATTTCATACCTTTCCTAGATTTATTTACCTTCACTATTTTCATACTACTATTGGCTTCAAAAAACGCCTAACAACTTTCCAAAATTTTTTTGGCTCTCTTCTTGCCCTTAAACTCTTCCTTTGAGTTGTAGCAGCTACTTTACAATTTTTTTGCTTAATAATTCTTAAAATTAATCATATATTTATTATGTTAAAAAATTCATAACTAATTATCTAGATATTTAAAAATTTTAAATTCAATTTCATTGAATTTTGTTAAGAAAATCCTTTCATTGATACATTCAAATAAAATTTTCAACTTTTTTGACTCCACTGCATATTTCTTATAAAAAAATTAATTATTTAATATTTTAATATATAATTTTCTAGCTCAAAAAAATAACTTCACTATATGAAAATATATACGGTTATAACTTTTTTGGTTAAATCTCTTTATTTATAATATTTTCTTTATTACCAAATTTTGTAATATCCCAATTTTGATTCATATAATGATAGCAATTATTTTTTTAAGTACATATGTAATATCTCAAGTTGTATGGAATACTCTTTTAAAAGCTATTAACTAGAATTAAAAAGAATTATCATATAATTTAATAATTGGATGGATTTATGCTTTGTAAGGAGAGAGAGAGAGAGAGAGAGAGAGAGAGAGAGAGAGAAATCATAAATAACCTTAAAGAGAAGTAAATTCTAAAAATTAGAAATTCTATTAGATGCTATTAAATTGCGATGATTTATTTAAATCAATAAAATTAGTAATAATTAAAAAATTGAGTTATAAATCTTAAAAAGAGTGTGTTTAAATAATGAACTCTAATTAATTATTAATTCAATGATGCAAATTTCTTGATAAACTAAACATGAATCAGTCATAAAATGAAATGTCAAATTTCTAAAACAATTAATGGTTTAATTTATATGTTTTTTAGTAAGAAAATTATTAAAATACTCATTAACATTAGAAAATTATACAAATTTTATGACAAGCATTACATTTCATAAAGAGTTCAAAATTTAAAATTTTGTAAAAAATTGTTGTTTCTAGGTCATAAAATAAGAGGCCCAATATATGAGAAAGAAACATTATTTTAACAAATATATGAATTTTTAGAAAGAAAAAATTATTAAAAATAGAAAATAATGCCAAATAATTATAAAAATTTTATAAGAAGTAGACCTTTGGTTAACAAAGTTTTAGAGGTCTTTTAGATCTTAAATTTAAAAAATACACCTATACCAAACATTGATTAAATCTTAATTATTTTTTTATTTATCCTAATTTCTAATCCAATTAGTGAATGAGAGAAAGTGATGTTCCTCTTTGCATAAGGTCACCAAAGTGGTGCTTTTCATGTTGCATGGCCATCAATGGAAAGGAAATAAAATTCTTGCAAGGTTAGCTTGGAAGGGAGAATTAATTGCCAGCATGCAAGAAAAAAAGCAGAGAAAGAGAATACTTGAGAAATTTTCTAGTGTTGTCATGAGATGAGATTGGAGGAAAATTCCTGGGGTTGCTTTAGAAATAGTTGGAAAAGGTTGTGAGTGGTTCAAGAGAGAATTTTTATTATAACCTCATAAAAAGAGAGAGGAAAAGAGTTGTAGTCTATAAGAAAAAAAATTTTAAAAATGAATAAAAAAAGGGATTTCTTTAGAAACGTTATGAGGTGCCACTAAAAACAAGAAATAATTTTTTAACTTATAATACCTTAATATTTCCTAAGAATGATGGAAGAATTAATAGAATATCTAACTATATGAGCTAAGTTTGCCTAAAAAAGATGAAAGGAATAGGAGAACATTCGAAGCATGAGGACAAAAAAAGGTAAGTTTTATATCAAATACAAGAGAAAAGATCATGAGCAATATAAGTAAATTCATAAGTGTTGAAATATAGATGTGTTTTTTTAAGAATAATTAGAATTAGATCTCATAAAAACTTTATGATTAAGTACGTTGGAGTTGAAAAAATTTTTAGATAGTGACTAAGAAAGAAGGGGCCTCCTAAAGAATGATAAAACTCATTCGATTCTAAACAATACCTTACCAAGAAAGACTAGGTGTTACAGTACTGGGTTGAATTATCTTATATTAACTAATGAGATATTGATCCTGATGTTTATATGAGAAATCATAATTTTAAGATATTGAGATATTTTTTGATAAAAAAATCTACTTAGATTAAGATGAGACAACCAAAAGAGATAATACCTTAACATAGTTTTTTTTATCATATGACCACTACTTGAAAATAAAATTGGGTATTTTATGTAATTAGTGGTACATCTATTTGATGTTATGTACGACAACTAGCCTTTATATAAATTAATTTAGAAAACTATATTGTGTTTATGACAAGTCATCTTATAAATGTCTATATTGAACAAGTAAAAAAATTTCCATAAAAATGTTAGAAATAAACTTTGAAAATAACGACAAAAAGGAAATGATTATCTCATTTTTTTGAATGTTTTCCCCTAAAAAATATTATGACACAAGTTGTTGGCTTTATCAATTGTTTGAAAGAAAGAGAAGTGATTGAACTTATATATACATATTGAAAATTTGTTTTGAAGGGCATTTGGCTAATCGAATTTCGAATAATTAAGAGATGTTTTGCTAATCTTTTAAAAAAGTATTTAAGTTATTATTTTACCACGAAATTATATTATATTTTTATCATTTCATAATTTAATTTATTAAAAATATTTTTATAATATCATATTAAATGCATAATTTTTTTAAAATTTAAAAATATTTTCATCCATCATCTTAATAAATAATAATAGAAATTTTAAAAATAACATTTTTTCTTGGAAATGATTATTGTTGTCGTTTCTAAGAGTTCTTGTTGGGGATGGTTTATAAAAATTTTTGTTGAACATTTAATAAATTGAATGTTGTTAACTTTTTGTAATAGGTTCTTTAATTATTTAATATAGTTTAAATCTATATAAAAAAAGATCACGAAATAATCTATTGCACACATTGAATAACTTGATCAATAAAGATGATCATATCATTAGATTTTTTTTATTAAATGATTGCATGGTTTAATGATATTTATTAAAGGATTGCACACAAAGATATTTACATGTATATATTGATACATTATACACCCATTAAATTTATAACAAAGCCATTGATTTTTAAGCCATTAAGCAATTCAATCATTTAGTTCAAATATGTAATTTTGATTGAACATTTGATCAATAAAATCAAGCTTAGGAAACATAAGGAATGGAATTGGTCTTTGGCTTGAAGTAATAAGTTGGTTTGATTATGTGATTTGACATTCTAATTAATATATATGATGTAATGTGATACAACCTCACTTAATCAATAATATAATATAATATAAAAGATTAATCATAAATGAATAAATATAAGAGAATACACAAACTCCTTAATCAAGATCGTAAGGTAAGATAATTCAAACCATAACAAATCTAAAAATCTTACAACTTACTATTATTCAAAACATTTAAAAAATATTAATATATCTATATAAAATATATATCACAAATATTCTTCGATATAGATATATAATACCAACAACTAATGTAAAAGCATCACTAAAGTATATGTATAATCTATATAAAACCATCATACTAACTCTACACATTGATATAATTAGTAAATAAGATATTCATCCATTTCAATATAATTTTTATCTTATTATGTAGTTGATGTATGACTAGTGATGTAAATATTAGTGGAATTTTATAGATCTTATCAAATAAAATAATATGATAATAGAATATAAATAAATAATATAATAAACTAAACTAATACAAGAACAATAGAATAGTCACTAATATTTATAATGTATAAAAGTTAGAAAAATTACAAAATATTTTATTCTTATGTAATTAACCAATTTTTATGTTTTAATCTTTTAAGACCTAATCTTTTCTTTAATTATTATTCTCTAAATCTAATAATTATTATATCATATCTAAAAAATCTTTATTTATAGGCATAATAAACCATCATTTATTTATAAAAGTAAGATAATATCTGACCAAACTTTGCAAAAGTATTAGTGGTTATCAAATAACATTCAAGATATCATCTACAAACTTTTCATGACCATCTTATACAAAAAAAACTAATGTATATCCAATAAAGTCATATCATGATACAAAAATTTAATCAGATGTAACCACTAAAACTATATATCATCTATATAAACTAAGGATAATATCTAGAAAGAAACCCAATTTTATTATTTTTATTTCATTCTATTAAGTATAATTCATTTTTAATACCATCATAAAATTTAAGATCTATATTTTTGTTTTCATTATAAGCCAAATTTTATATGATATGCTTGATCTCATTGATGCACCTTATTTGTTATATAACCAAGTAAATAAAACATCTAATGAAGAAAAAACTAATGTTTTATAAGATAAATAAAATTTTCAAAGACAATTATATTATATCTTAGAATATATAATATTAAATATCATATGAATATACCTTAGTTTTAGAATTTAATAATATATTAATTTAATATCATATTTATATCATAAATATCATATTTACCTATTTGAATCAAAGATGAATATGCCTTTGCCTTCTATAAATATTTTATCATCTTAATTCTTTATAATATCATTGATGCTTTTGAATGACATCGTAATTGTTATATCTTAATATGATAGATGTATGACTTATGATATAAATATTAATAATAATTTAAAAAAACTTAACATATAAACTATATAAGATAACAAAAAATAAGAAATATTATAATATAATAATATGATATAAAATAATATGCCATGATAATCATGAAAGAATAAACAATGATATAAGTAATCTAATAAAATGATAACCAAAAGTGAAACCACATAAACTATGAATATAGTTTTCTTTTGTTTGTTCTTTTATTTTTGATTTCTAATGTATTATATGTCATGATATCTAATTTTTTATAATCATTATCCTCTCATTCTAATAATTAATATCTATCTATATAACCCTAACTCTTAGGCATAATATATCAACATATATCTAACTAAAGGTATTCCTCTCTTAGCCATCCTATCAAAAGTAGTATGTAAGGTACCTTCACTTATTATATAATATCATGACAACTATAAATATATTTTTATCGTATATCATATAATGAGAACAATGTCTTAAAAAAATACTAATTATTACCTTTTATTTCATTATTTATAAATAACTTTATTATCATATCATTTATCAATATCATAAATTATCATTTTAAATAGTAATTATAGATCTAAATCTCAATTAAAAAAATATTTTCACACTCACACATACACACACACATGCAACATATATAAGGGTACCGTCACTTATATAAGGTAATGATAATCATAAAGACATTTTTATCTTATATTATATAATGAGAATAATATCTTAAAAATACTAATTATTACCTTTTATTTCATTGTTTATAAATAACTTTATAACTATGTCATTTATTGATATCTTAAATTATTATTTTAAATAATAATTATAAAATCATATCTCATTTAAGTAATATACAACATAGGAATAAAAAAATATGTAAATAAAATTCATATTAAATAAAAATATTAGAATAAAAAACAAGATTAAATAGAGAATTCTAAATTCAGTAACAACCTAGTCACTCCTAACTTTGCATACAATAGACTAAGAAAGATTAAATAATGTGATCAAATCACTACCTTTCTTTATTGGCTTCTAATGAATCATCTCTCTAACTCATTTTTAGTAACTTCTCTCTTCCAATCCCTCTACTTCACTTACAATTATTAATTCTCCAACATTTTTTGAAAACTTTATTTTTCTTTTCCTACTCTTTCCCTCCAACCAAGCCTTCCTTAATCTCTCTCCTTTTTTTTCTCCTTCCCTTCTTCTCTCCTTTATTTTTTTACTTTCTTAATCCTCTACATTTCACCTTATGCATCTAATCAAAATCCCTTTTAAGCTTCTCTTATATATGGTGATAATAATTAAAATGCTAAACTATAATTTTGTCATTCTACAAGTTACAAAAATTACCTTTTTAATTTTTAAATACATAATTAATTATCTAACTTTTCGAAAATTAAAAATTCAACATTTTTAGATTCCTCTTGGAAAGATCTTTCTAATGATATACTCAAATAAGTTTATTTTTTTACTCAATTTGAAATTATGACATATCTGTTGACATAATTTTAATAGTTTAACATTTTATTTAATAAATATCATAATTTAAAAAATTGACTTTTTTATATTAACATAGACATAATTTATAACTTGATGTTTAATCTCATGATTTATAATATATTGTACATGACTAAATTTTTAGATATTATAACATGATTTTTTCATCATACATCATGATTAATTAGACTCGATATACTATCAACAATATATTTTTATTGTACTTTTATATTATTTTATTTATTCTTAGTTTTGTATGCACATAATTGATTTATTTGACATATATTTAGGTCATAAGTATCTTTTCTAAATAATTAGTGATTTTATCCTTCCTTCCAAGAAATCATGATTTCATCAATTTGGTGCATAGTTGATGCTATTGTTCACTAATTTGATGATATTTGTGCTTAGATGATTTTATAGTTTTTCAAAACTATTAACAACATTTAGATATGATTCCCAAAATTTTTTAATTAAGATCATTACATTCAAGGAAAAACTTTAGTAGATAATACAATATTCATATATTTTTTCATGTTTTGTATTGGTTCCTAATATTTTGTGGTGTGCTATAATATATCTAAAGTTTTAGATGAACACTAGTGTTTGTATATGTGTTTTATGGTTCATAAATGTGTAAGGTGACCTAAGCGTTTTTGTATGCAAATTTTGATATTGACTTGGATTTGTTAGGTCCAAAAACTTATTTGAAATCTATCATATAATCAAACATGGACAAGTTATAATTTATGGTCTAGTCCATGCAGATTAAGTGATGGGTAGCAAAATAACCTCAAACAATTAGATAAATAAATAGTGTGGTCACTTATTGGCAACTTCAAGTAGTTGTCATTTTCACATTGGGGATTTTGGGTAAGGAGTTTTTTTGCTACAATTTTTTTGATGTTTCTTCTCGCTAAGGCATATATATTGTCTTATATAGATCCTATTTAAAAAGGTTGTAAAAGGAAAGAAACATAAAGTCCATCTTTTTTCTTTAACTTACACGTGTTTAGGGTTACGACTTAATGAACATATTTCAACCCAAGAATCAATCAGTGTATTTGATCAAATTTATTAGTGAGACGTTACAATACCATCATAGATCAATCACTTGATATTTCTAAAACTCTATACTTATCTCTATCTTGAATACACTCTGTAGTCATTTTCTTTACTAAATGGAGTTACTTTCACCTTATTGTTTATTGACACTTTTAAAGAATCTAAAACATAATTATAATTTTTTATATTTTTTATACGATTCATTTTTCTTGATATATATATATATATATATACATACATACATACTAAAAAATTCACTCTATGTGAAGAAGATTTGAGAGTAAAACATTTTTTTTAAAATAATATACAGTAAATAAAAATATTTTGATGTGTTAACACTTTTCTTTGTTTTGGAAAGGAATTTTTTTGTGATGTTTTTTTTACAATTTTCATGTTTTAAGTTTCTTCATATTATATATTTATGTTTATCATTTTATTATCCTTAACCCGCATTATTTGAAATCTAGAAAAATCTACTCAAAATTTACTTTTTGGGCTAAAATATTAATCATTTGAATTTAGAACAAGTTAAAATTTTGTGAAAAATTTAGATAACCTTAAGGTTAAAACTTTGATGTCCTCCATCATTTGCATCATCTGACATCATCATCTTTGTATTAATTCCATCAATATATAAAATAGAAACAACTATTTTCCTGAAAGAGATGGTTATATTTTACAAAATAGAAATTTATCAATGAGAAAAAAGAGCATTTAACGAGACCTCTAACTTTCATTTGGAAGAGTAACATATGTGATTTCAATGACTATGTCATGTCTCTTACTATGCATAATTGCTTAGTTATTTTTATTTTTTGTTAGAAGGTATAGTTATTAATTTTTCTATTTCTTCATTTTTGTGTTCTTTCCTTCTTGTTTGGGACAATGAAGGATTTTAGTTGGTACTGCTTCTTTATGGCTCTTTTATGTTTGGTTATGAAGCCCCAAATATTGTTCATATTAACTTTTTAAAAATTTTATAATAAATGAATATTTTATGATTTTTGGAAAATACATAAATTATATTTGATTTTAAAAATAAATTGAAATAATAAAAAGAATAATTATTTGATTGGTGAAGTCAAAAGCAAAAACATAGTAAATTTTAAGTATAAAAAAAATTAAATTTATACTTAAGAAAGTTGTCAATATTAAGAAGTATTAATTAGCATAAGATGTTCTTTAAAGGACATCCAATTGATTTAATTTAAAAAGATATTATAAATAAATAAATAAATAAATATATCATTTTATGTATAAAAATAATATAATATTGTAGTGAGATTAAGAAAAATTTTGTTACAAAAGTTTACAATGCATAAAAAATCACGCTATAACAACTCCAACTTGAATATAGTAAATATAATCAATAAAATTAGGAATTAAAAAATATTATTTAAATAAATAAAAAAATATGAATATCAATATATTTTGATAATATTAAATTAAGATATTATGTCATATTACTAAATTACAAAATTAAAAGGTTATTGTTAGAATAAAATAAATTAAAATCTAACCATAACTAATCCACTATATAATCCTACTAAAGAAGGCACAAATGAATAATCTTGAATAATTCTAAGTTTGGAAGGAATTAACAATTTTTTAATATTTTAAAATTTTTGTTGAACATGCATGATTATAAAATATGAGGTTTTCTTATAACTTTTCTTACATTTCAATTTTAAAACCCTACTTTGATGTGAAGAAAGATGTGTATCTCTATGATTAGGGATTAGAAAACATATTCTTAAGATTGATTTAAAAGAGCATATTTTTAGAAAACGATTATTAAATATAACCTCTACAACGATTGATCTAAAAGGAAACCTGGACCTGGCCCGGTCCGTGTTTGACCCGGGCCGACGTCCCACCCGCTTTGGTCTATGCTGCGCTGGATCCAAGTCATCCTACTAAACCAAGTCCATAGATTTATTATAAAATATTATTCACTGTGCCGACACGTTAACGATCACGACGCAGTGTTACACGGACAAATTACGGGGGTGAGTTAGTGAAAGGGACGGCAAACGAGGAATCCCGGCGTTGGAAAACTGACCACTTGGGCGAAGCAAACGCCATGGAGCAGATGACACATATCTCTCATTTTTGGTAAATCGATCCTCTTTCTCCTCGCGAAGCAGCTTGGGCGCGGTATGCCCTATTCCTTTATTGCTCAATTTTGTCGATGGGTTCCTGCAAGCTGAGTTTTGATGTTTGGTTCGAAGGGTTTTGGCGGTTTGGAGCGTGGATGGATTTCGACTTGTCGAATGGTCTCTGGTGTCAGGTTCACAAACATATGCTTAGGCCCAAATTTGTCTTTTTTTTTTCTCTAGTAATTTTGGTGCTTTTCTTGTCTGTTGCTAAGTGCTTGATGTGAATCTTTTGTTGCTATTTTAGATTTTGTTCTGCTTATTCATTTAATTACTGCTTATTCCTGCCTGGTAGCTGTTGGTAATATTGATATGGTGGAGTCTTTTGAAACATAGTGATAGCTCAGTTGAGAAGCTCCTTTTGTTCTCCTGCTGAAATTTTTTATGGTGCCCTTAGTCTTTTATTCATGCACGTTGATTTGGAGAGGATCAAGGATTTTGGATTGATGAGGTGAACATTAAGGTGGTTTTTGGATCTAAGTTATGTGAAGTCACTTGGTATTAACTATATTAGAAAGATTAAGAGTAAAATTATGTTTGATTGGTAATCCAAATTAGTTGGTGCTAACCTATGTTAAGTTTAAGGGTTGTTTGACAACTAGTGTTAGTGGGGTTAAGTTGACCCTACTGAGTTTTTCAATTACTATTTTCCTTAACATCAAAACAGGACCCAACCCCGTAACATTAAACTCCTAAACCACCAAAACGCAACTTTGAGCCCCCCTCCCCCATTGTGTTATGCGTGCATGGTTCCCTCGCTTGCCTATTCTTTCCCCACATGATCTCTTCTCCCACAATTGTATCTTTATTAGGTGGTCATCCTAGCAGTGGGGTTCAATTGTGGTTGCTTCAACTGTGACCACTTTGGTGATTCTTGCCCCATCTAATGTCATTCAATGTTGTTAACTCTCATGGTAATTTCATTCCACATCCCTACATCTTCACTGGATTCCTTCACTTTTGGAAAGGTGTTTTATGTTAGTTGTTTAGCATGCGTAATTGATTATGTGCTCTCATCTTTCTCCAACTACAATAACTTTGGATTAAACTGCATGCTAAGGACCATAGTACATGGTAAAACTACAATATATGGATTTATTGGGTTTCTAGAATGTTGTTTTAGTTATAAATATTCTATATTTTATTAATTTTCAAAAAAAAAAATTATATGTTGTTTTCATTATAGTTTGTGTATGTAATTGCATATAACCTGCCCTAGAGATGGATGCTATTGTTATTCACTCATTGTTTATATTCCTAGATATGATAAAATTCTTTCTTTACCTACACATTACATATTTACTACAGATGACAGATTAGGACTATAAACTGCTTCATGAAATATTATAGAATTAGAGCTGATGTCTTGACCAACTAAGCAGCTAATGTACACACGGCTCTACTTGGGATACATATATGCTAAGGAAATAATGGTGGGTCACAAGGGCCATGCTTATTACTTTTTTAAGTTGTTGGTCAATGCATTTTGGTTATTAAAATCCCTCTTGCAATAGTGTGAATGCGTTATCAACACTAAGTTCATGTTTGTCGTGTAGCAAATTGCAGTTTTCTTCACTGAAAAATAGCTATAGAAGTATTTGTGAATTCTTCTACATTTCCTAGACTCTATAAGCAAGAATTTTCATCATGTCTTGTATAACAATTTGTCATGTTCCTTATGGGTTCTACTAGATGCATGCTTCCCCAAACACATGCATACACACACATTAGGAACAATTGAAATTGTTACCTGTTTTGAAGGATTTTGTAGGTATAGTTGATAGCACACACATTTGGTATTGGTATCAGAATTAAAAGGATTTTTTATCCTTAAAAATTATGGTGATTTTCAATTTTGAAAGATAGTTTATCTTCATGGCAACTAGTTGGGAAGGTCCTATTGTTGACATGCATGTCGTTTGTTGGGTGATGAAGGGCAATTTAGTATCCCCCCAAGTAAATGCTAACTTTTGAACTTGGGTATGCAAAAAATGAAAAATTTATTGCCCCAATATGAAGTTTTAGATATCTTCTCAGCAAGAGCCAAAAACAATGTTGCTACATGGGGCCTTAAGAATGCTACAACCATTGGTTTGTATAACTACAAAATATGGTCTAGTGGAACTTTGGAATTCTCAAAGAGTGATTCAAGGTGTTGACTACCATGAAACTATTTGCATTTGGCATGTAGGTGGATATTGTACTTGCTTATGGTTTGTTGCATAAATTTATTAGTAGGAGTTTTAATAATGACTTGTACTTGAACAAGCTAGAGGATGAGCTGGAGTACTATTGTGATTATGATGATAAGTCACAAATAGAAAGTGTAGCTGATGTTAACATAATTAGTAAATGTATTGTGGGAGACATCATATAAATGATGATCATGAAGCATTTATGTTAGTGCATATTAGAGTACTTTGTGGTTGGACTTCAACTTTCTTTATTGGTGTTTATCAGCTTTCTTTCAACTTTACTTGTATTATTTTTCATAGGCATTCACATTAGAAGGCAAGAGCAAGTGTGCTGTTACCACCATAACTGTATCTGTTTGCAAATTTAAAGGTTTACTAAGTACTTTTGGGTTGCTAAGTTTTTTCCCATTGTGTTGATAAATAAGGAACGAACAAGCGGTATGTATGCTTAGTTTTTGATATTAATGTGTCTATTTTGCCTTTAGAATTTTAGCAATATGTTTTTCTAATAATATTTCTTAACAATGGGTTCTGCTTTAAACAAGGATGACATATTATGTTGTCATCATTAGAAGGGAACTATAGGTCTACGTGACATGGTCAAAATGCTACAAACAGATGGTTAACTATATTGGGGCATTTTATTATTGAGTTTGTTATAAGGCAAAAGGTGTGTATGAGATATGACAATTCTATATGCATGAAACTTAAAGATGCATATATGTCATAAGGGGTGCAATCTTAGGCACAAGAGAATGCAATGAAGGAAAATAATACACTACCTCTTATGATTATACTTAGTTACCTTTGTAGAAAGTCAACAAATTGATCTTAGTTTGTTATTGTTGAGCTTATGAAATGATTTTATCATGGAACTTTGTATTAATGCAATTTCATTATATTGGCTTACTTTGTGTTTTTAATGTAAAAGGAAATTGCACAGGGAATTAAATAAAGTTAACAACAAATGGAAAAAATTAAAACCAACAAATCTCATTTAACGACCAAGCACAATCAGACCATTTTTGTATCTAAGTCGTGTTAAGTCACTTGGTGATAAGTTAACACAATGTTTATTGTGTTATTGAGGTTAATAGTAATACTCATGCTTGGCTACTTTTGTGGAAGGTTAATGAAATGATATAGTGTTAGTTTTTAGTTTGTTGTTGATGAGAGTAGGCAACTATCTAATGATAAAAATTTTGTGTTTGTATGATTTCATTAAATTATCCTACCTTGCATGTTTTTGATGCAAAAGGATATTACAAATAGAAAGAAATAGATTAACAACAAATAGAAAAAAATCAACACCATCTAAACACATTTGATAGCCAAACACAATTCAAGTGATGTTTGGCTTCGAGTTAAGTCACTTAGTGTTAAGTTAATACAACATTAGTTAACCACTTGTTTGTGGCATTCTAACTAGGTCACATAAAGCCTTGGTTATCTACTAATAATAACAAGATTCCATGCTATTCAATCTAGAAAAGCAATTGTTGTTAATAAATATTTCAAACAAAACATAATACTAAAATTTTTGATAAAAAGATAGATATAACAATAGCAAAAGCAAATGAGTTTACATAGTAGTTTCTTTGTTTCTCATTTATTAATATAAATAGAAATAGCTTTGAAAGCTTAAAGTATTTAGTAAACATTAAATTTACAAACAAAACCTATTTATGATTGTGATATCACTTATACTCCTACCTCTCAATGCAAATGACCTGGAAAAAAACACTAGTATTGAAAGAGAATCAACAAAAGCTGACAAAGAAAGTCAACATTCAATGTTGGAGTAACTAGCATGCAATGACTAAGTGTTTTGTTATCATTTTTCATATAATTAATCACTAACCTGTTTGCCCATAAGTGCTCAATGATCATCATTTGTACAACGTATCAAGTAATTTGTTCACCAATGATGTTTCTATTAGTGATACTTTGGACTTCTCATTGTAGTTATAGTAATGCTCTAATTTGTCTTATGACGTGTTAATATAGATATTATCATTGTAGCACCTGGTAATAAAAATGCAACATACATAAAGCAAGCATAATGTCTACTCACACAATAATTACGAATTGTGTTGTGGTGCTTTACAATTTGAACCGCTTTTAAGAATTTGAAAGGTGCGCTTGATCATATTTTAGTGCGTGTCGATGATTGTATGGTTCTTAAGTTCATGTTTAGAAATTTTGTTCTTAATTCTAATAATTGTTTAGATGATAGTGAATTTTTCATTATTAGTGTACCTAAAGTCCACCTAGTAGAATTAACTTAAGGGGATACTAAATTGTCTTGCTCAACCATTCAGTAGAGAAAATATGTGTGAATAGTAGAACCTTCCCAATTAGATGCCACAAAGAGAATATGTATTTCAAAATCAATCATCGTTATAATATTTTGGGATATGAAATCCTTCTTGTTTTGATGCTGGTCTTGTTTGTCTCTCTTGGTAATAGTAAGAATGTGTGTTGTCAATCACACTTACTATCTCATTAAAAATGGGCTAAAATTTCGAATTGTATCTAACTTGGGGGGAGTATCTAGTATAACCAATGGAGCGTGTCATAATTTTGGTAAAAGTGCTGACAATCATTGCAAGACTTGATGGAAATTCATGCCTATTGTTTCAAGGGAATGCTAGGAGAACTTGCAAATACTTTGTTGTCATCTATTTGTACAATCACTCACAAGAAGACCTCAACTTGTTTTGTAAAAGGTGCATACTTAATATTGACAATGAGCCCATGCTGCTGCAAGAGGTAGGTCAACTACTAAAAACATTAGTCCACAACTTGAAGTAGTTATAAGAATGACCCTCGTAATTGTCCATCGTTTCCTTAATCCTCTATTATTTTCTTGACATACATACACTAGTTTCCTGGTTAGTTTAGAAAACATCACTTCTAATTCTAATATTTTGTGGAGTACTTGTTTGTCATTGTCTTTCATCTCTCTAGTAAAGATGTAATGTGGGAATCAAGGGTGGGCCTTAGATTCATACCTAGCAGAGCAAGCAATGAACTAATATTACAAGCATGCATCTCTTAGACATGTCATGCTTGATTACATATGCTAAGAAAAAAATATTTAATGTATTGTACAATTATAAAATCATAATATTTACTGCTAATACAACATCATAGCAATTTAATACAACCATATATCCTAGTTTTCCATCTACTATGGTCTTTTATTTGCAATTCAATCCATAGTTTAAGATGTACTTCAACCATCACAAAAGTTATCTGCTTGTTATGGCTATACTTAGGTATCTCCATGAGTTCAATGTGAGCCACTTCAATGAAAGTTGTGATCTCATTTAGCTTCTATTGTGTGTCCTTATATGTGAATGACATAGCCCACTTTATTATTGACATTATTTAAGGTGATTGTGTTGCATTTCTTTAAATAAGTTATTCTATTTGATCTAAGAGGTTTTTTGGTGATGACTAAAACTTGCCAATTGAACACAGGGTCTCTTACTTGAATTGTTGATCTTGAGCCATTGCAATTAGAACCTCCTTGTACATATCTGGTCCATTTTCACTCCTAATCCTAGGTTTTTTGGAGTCTACAATAAGGAGACCTTGACAATTCTTCGAGTTTTGCTCACATAAATAACATACCTAGAGAGAGGACTAGAAGCTTGGATGGAGCTTAGAAGCTAGAAGTCACTTTATATCTAAAGAATATATTGTGATGCATATATATTAGGGTGCGAACAAAGGTACAACAAAAACTAGAAAAATGTTAGGGTGAACCTTACACCAAGGTCATAAAAACACATTTGTAGGCCAACAAAGGGTTTGGGATAAGGTGTACTATAATGTCACTACTAAAGTACTCCAACAACTTGTAAAAACTGACTAAAGAGAATGGAGTTAGAAATAACAAAATCTTGTAACTGTTGTAATCTAAGTAATTGACAAATCAATAATTGCAAATTTCATTATTGTCCAAACCATTATATTCCCCATTGCATATGCCCAAAAAGAATAATACATCATTGATATATAAACCAACAATATCAAACATCGAGCACTTTGCCCCAAATAAGGACTTGGGGGGAGTCTTGGGGAGATGGTCAGATATACCATGAATGTGATCTAGTGATAGTGACCACATTGGAAGGTAGAAGAATTGCCAAAGAGGTTATGACCAAAGCTGTTGTAGTTGTACTCCATTGTTAAGTTGGTTTGCATAGTAGAGATGCAACTATGGGAGGAGAGATCGTGAATGGAAAGGAGCAAGTGAGTGAGCCACACATTCATAACACAAGTAGAGCTAGGGTAAGATGGGTTAGGGGGCTTATTGTTAAGGGTTTGTTTTAAGTTTTGGTGCCAAAGAAATACATGTTTGGTAAGGTTGGTGGAATCAAGGAGTGATCAAGGAAACCACATGTGCGTAAAACAGTGGGGGTAGGAGATTAGGGTTAGGTAAGATTGGGGTGTTAGTATTAAAGGGTTGAGCTAAGTTTTGGTTTTTCAAAAATATTTGTTTGGCAAGGTTAATGGGGTTAACTTAAGTTAACAACATTAACACTGATTGCTAATATCCCAAAAAAGTACCTCTTTTAGAGTGTTTCTTATCAATTATATTTGCATGATATCCTTATAGTTGGAAAAATGATTCTAATTTGTTAGTCTATGAAGATAGATGCTCTACATCTTATCTTTAGTCAGGTGTTTATCAATTATTGTGATATTTGTCTTAATTTGTTAATTTTCTGAGATTATAAGTTTATGCAAAACAATAATGATTAAAATGACATCTTGATGATTGTAGAACTAGAGTAGAAGGTAAATCTAACACGGGGACCTTCTTCCATTATCTCAATCACCAACCTTATTGACAAATTAGTGAATCTCTCTTCTTTGACATGGTAACCAAGAGCACATCTTTCTTTTCTACATTGCAATCATAAGCTAGTTAGATTTATGACTACTTCGCTTATTTTGGAAGATAGACAATTGGCTCATAATACTATGCTGCAACCTACAAAGAAACAACATAATCTGATTTGATGAGTCAAGCATTTGAAATAATGTAATGCACTATGCATCCTTTGAATTAGAATAGTTTTATCGATACAATTTAATTCTCATTTGTGTACATTTGTTTATGTTTCAAAACATTTTTATATACTAAGATGTTAACTCAGGGAATTCATAGAGGTTTATGAGGTTTTGCATGTAGCACAAAATTTTAAGGGATCAAAGATTTGTGACTCCATAACATAAATACCAATGATGGATGAAGTTCAAATAATTTAATGATGAGTCAAGCTATTTATCTTTAAATGGTATCCTAAATAGTCTTAGCTTCAAATACAGAGTTGAAAGTTCATCATTTAATGATGAATGAAAACAATATGTGTGCCCTTCTTTTGATGGCATTGCATTTATAAACAATTGCTAGATTGGGATTTAGACTATAAAGGTTATGCTAGATACATAGTTGATTAAGCTTCTCAAATCAATAATAGTCCTATTAAACTTTTAATTTACTCACAATCTTTTGATGGAAAATATCGGCAGAATGTAAGTTTCCAATGAATTTACTATTGAATAAACAGTGTAAGAGCTTGGCATGTGGATGAAGAATTTTTGATAAGCATATATTATAAAAAAATATTTTTTAACTTCTGCAAACATAAGTGTAGACATTTTATGATAGGAGATATAGATAATTCAAATTCTTCAATATTTTGAAATAACATAAATGCTATTTATAAAAATATTAGATTTCCAAAATTTAATTGAGATAATTATGGCATTTAAATCAAGCGTAGTTGACCTTGCATCTATACAAAGAAGTGCTGGTTATCATATGTTAAGCCATTCTTTGTAATGTCATAGTTGATGGCATTTTTAGAGATATGGTTATGATTTTAAATTTTGCAACCAAGGAGTGATGATGAAAACCAATGTATAGCCAACTATAATATTCAAAAACATTATGCCTTGGGCAAATGCCTAACCATCCAATAAAGTCACAAACAAAAGTTCAAGCCATTGAAATTAAATAAACAATCTAGGCATTTTCACATCATGTTTTGTACGATTCTGTCAAACAACAAGAGGCATTGTTTGACTACTCGAGTGTTTATATGCTTGAACTAATTTCCTCCAAATTTATCATATTTAGTTAATTTGTTATTTTTATTATCATTGTGGATTTGAATTCATTATGATTAGTTTGGATTAAGAATTACAAGCTAAGTTTATTATTGTTTTATTTCTATCAAAAGGATCTTTTTAGTTTGTAAGAGAACTCTTATAAATTGCTTGTAATAGGATTTGTGAGAACTAGATATTGTTTCATGATTGGAAATTTTGTTTTAGCCTCCCTTATAGTCTTTCTCTGCAGATGACATACTTCATATTGTGTGGTTCCTTGCATGAATTTGCATGGATGCTCCCACCTTAGATTTGATTTGTTTTATCTTTTTTGCTTATTTACCTTTGCCATGTTCGTGATTCCACCTCTTTATCATGGGAGCTTCATTTTGAGAAGCATGAGAATCAATTTGGCTTATCTTGCAATGCTGTCAAATGGTATTTGAAAGTTTTTTCATGTCGTTCTTCTCATACAAGTATTGAATAAAGCAAACAAAAAAACTGCCTTCACGTAAAACTTATTGATTTGGATTGGTAAAATTTTACGAATATTAGAAACCATGTGCAATGGTTTGAATTTGTAGTTAATCTTATTTTCAATAAAAGCAGTTGACCATGAAGTCCAATGTTTCCCATTGTTTTAGTAAAATTATAACATTACATGAGTATGTTGACATTTGGTTATCACATGCTTGTGATTTTGTCTCATTAAGTTTAGTATATGAAGATTTGCATGGGAGATGATGTAAGAACTTAATGGATCAAACACTTGAATGATGCAAGATAACTTTTCTGGTTGGACTTCCAATTATTTAAAGATATTATGAGGAATGATGCTAATGTAATAGTCTGTTTTACAAGCTCTTGGTACTAGGCTAACAGAGAAATGCCAGATCATGCCGATTTATGTATTAGAAGCTTTTGTGTCACACCACACACATTATAATTCAATGAAAGCTGTGCACAACTAATGGTTGGTTCGTTCTATTTTATCTGAACATCAGGTGACCTAGATGTTATTTAACATGAATGAGGTCTAATATTTTAGTACAAAGCTTGTCATTTGGCTTATGTTCTTTAAGATTTATGAATTTTGATTAAAACATATGAGTTATAAGCTTAAATAATTTGATGGGCTCAAGTCGTGTTCCCAATAACTTATCATGAAGCTAAAATGAATTTGTTAGCGTTATTAGGAGAGCATCATTGCTGAACTTATAGATGGTGATTGCTAGATGCCTTGAACTTTTATGGCGAGATCAATGGTTTGACTTCCATCGAACATCTTTATCTCATCAAAAAAGCATTTGCTATTTTCCTTTTCTTCTTTTGCTAGTTGCTTAGTTGATAAAATTATTAGTTGTGTTAATAGATTTGCTCATGAAATTGTGAGTAACAAGTAGACGACCATCCAAAATGACATTGCTTTTTTCTTTTGGCTAGGAAATTGTTATCTTGTTTTATTTTTCTAGTGTACTTCCTTGTTGAATTTCTATTTTTCTAGCCCTTTATTGAATCTCAAAACTATATAATTATTCTAAACCCTCCACCTCCATACATGAACTACATTTAACATGGCTTTCCTTTCTTCAATCGAAGGGATAGTTTGGTTGTTAGGCTGATCATAATTATACTGGAACATGATGTTATCTGTTAGATTTTAGAGAGCATTTTGGCAGGAATCTTTCATCTGATGTTATATCCTTATCAATCAATGAGTCGATGGAGCAAAGACTACTTCTAAATAAATATGCAGGCTTGTTATGCTTGATCAATAACATCATTGCTAGAGATGACAATTTGCACTCATTCTTGTTTAACCCTCCACTCTATATCCCACTCCTAATGGAATAGGGTGTAATTATCAAAATTTAACCTAATAAGCAAAACTGGTCACAAAACAGATCAGCTTTTAACTTAAGTAATACCTGACCTAAGCTACTGGAAACAAGTTAGAAGGAAAAAACATAGATTGATGACTTGTTGGTATGCTTTCTTATAATCCCTCCTACATAACGTAATATCATCTATTTCTCTTCAAGGAAATGCTAACATAAAAAAAGCATAAATCTAAAAAAAAAAAAAAACTAATGATTTCATTAACAAAAAGATATCTTATGTTTACTGAATACTTGAGGTGGATTGGATGAGTTTGGGGTGGGAAGAAATAGTTCTGGGTTTTGTGAGAAAAGATTTGGGATACAACAAATGAAAAGTAGGTTCATCTATTGAAGAACACATAGCAAGAAAGTTTTGAGCTCAAGGCAACCCAACTCAACTCCCTCTCTCCCAACACACACACACACACACAATCCCTTACCATTCCTAACCATTGTGTGCATAGTTTTTGGCTTAACTTGATATTTTTTAATTGACTAACATTCCATTATGATACAATTGATCTTCATGTCCAATGTCTAGTTATTATATATATATATCACTGCATGGAACTTACGAAAAAAAGGTCATTTTTATGTTTATTAAGTGGGTTTGAAAAGAAATATTTATTTGGAGCCATACTTGATGTGGTTCTAAAGTTTCCTGCTTTGGTCAACTCAACCCATGGCTTAGGAGATCCAATTGTATTAAATTTAAGGGTCGAACTAATGGTTATCTTTAGGAGTAGTTTATTTTTGTTATTTCCAGCCCCATGTTGCTATTATGAGTTCTCTATGCTGGCACTGGGTGGAGTTATTGTAGTGGTGTGTGAAAGTTGATTATATTCTTCAATCAAAATTTTAATTAGTATAAGGTACGGTAACCAAATTGTTCCTTTAAGAAATAGAGTATAGAAATCCGTAAGAGAAGTTTTCTTAAATAATACCTTAATAAAACCTTAGGAAAATTTTCTTCCAGCTCTTGCAAAATAGAAAATATACTTTATGAGTTCAAGTAAGGCTATTAGTGTCTTAAGTTCAAGTAGTTCTAAATGAATTAAGTCTCTATAGAATCTCATGTCTCAATTAACATGCATCTTAAATTCAAGTATGGTTAAATAGTTATGGGTAAGTGATCAAAAGATTATTGGTGTCTTTGAAGTTCATTTATGTTCAATTAGAGTTTAATCAATATTTAAAGTACTATTACGGGCTAAGCAGTATATTTTGTAGGTGACCTTGTATATCTTTCTATGTATGAATGCTGATGAGCAACATTATAGTAGATTAAGCACTTGATAGGATTCTACCAGGGAAGAACCTGCTTTAGTATATTCCCACCTTTTCTTATTTCAAAGGCTCCTTGTTTCATTTAATACTCGTTGTTGGTACTGTAATGCAACTGTCATGCTTTGACTTGGTCATTCCATTTTCTATGAAACAGATACTATGGAACTTGTTCACTTATTAGGACTGAAGACTCTTAGCATCTTCTAATAGATCATCATCAGCCTGTGTTGATATCTTACTCATTCTTGGAATATGTTATCCAAATTTATATGGGGTAAGTCTAAATGTTTTTGAACAAATTTGACCTTTTTCATGTTTCTTGTAAATATATTTTCCTAACTATTTTTTGTTACAGAGAAGTTCTTGTCTGGGAGTTCCTCCAAAATCTCAATCGGTACCTGGTAGAGCATTAAAGGCACCCAGAAAGAGTAGCAAAACTCATTTGACAAAACATAAAAGGCAATGGTCTTCAATTCCTGAGGACATGGCAAACACAGTTAGCATTTCTAATTCACTGGAAACTCGCATTTCACAGTGCTCACCTCCTAATGATGCCAACAAATCTGGAGCTGAAAAGGTTAATGATGATTCGTTCGTCAACCATGGTTAGTCTAACCTAGAAATTTTTCATCTTCTTGATTTTTTTATAGCAATTTCGCTAAGTAAATCTTCCTATTCAAACTCGACGAGCCGTGGTCCGCAATCACTGGTTGTTTACACGAATCGTGAATCGCAAAGTTTTAGCTTTCTTGTTTTTGTTGCAGCTGCCATCGCTTGGGTTGCACAGAGGAGAGAATGGATTGGTGACCCAAAAAGAAAAACTCGACAAGCCGTAAGAGAGCCAATTATAAGGTGGGCATATCACCCAAGCTATTGAATCCAACCGTGATGTTTATGCATCTTTGCACAAGTAGCGATTTGTATTAGTCGTTCTAAACCAAATAGAACCAATATCTTTTGGCTAAATTAGCTTGGTTCAAAAAAGTACTGGTTTGAATTTTCATTGAAATTTTATCATTTCTTGGTTTTTTTTGCTTGGTTCTTTTAATTAAACAGAACCAACAGAAAATCTATACCTTCATTATCTCGATTCACCTTTCAATTTGGTCACTTCATTTTTGTTTTGGTTTGATTCACAACCCTAAATCCAAACAAGAAGCTTGGTTCTCCAGTTCCTAGCCAACTGAACACATTTCTGCTCCATTTTGATCATAGTTTGGTTTAGTTAGAGCTCATGCAGAAGACCAAAACACGACATGATTCCTAATGTAAAAATTAGTCTATATTGCATATTAGTTCAAGACAATTTTTCTCTTGGTCATACTAATGCAGAAATTTGTAACAAACACCTATAAAGCCACAAGCATAAATGGCTGTAAGCTTTCTCTTGCAAATTAGTAATGCAATGGTTTACTGACTTATGTTTCATTTGTACTCATTTGCAGCTGGTGCACCACATATGATGACTTGTTCTTCACTAATAGTCGCTTCCCACAGCCAATTCCCCTCTCAGTGAGTTCTCCAGACTCAGTTGCTACTTCTCTGTGCTATAATTCTGAGGCTTTGATGACTCGTGTTCTTTCAACTCAAATGCTATGCAGGAAATGGTAGATTTCTTGGTAGATGTTTGGCAAGAGGAAGGGCTTTATGACTAAGGCCTTCCATTGAACCAAAATTTTTTGTTCAACCGAGTTCTGCAGTTCTGGAGTACATTCTTGTAGGGAGGAGATTATAGTGTTTGATAGTTCAATTGGTTTCCTTATTCAATCAGATGAGTAGGAGCATTGTGCTTTGTAGTAATATCCTATTGGGAAGATGTTGATGGTTTTTACTTCTACGAGGTTAAAAAGCAATGACAATGAATTTTTTTTTAAGGTTATATTTGTGCAAGATTTTGAAGGATTTGTTTTTTTTTTTTTTTTTTGGGTGTGTGTGTAAAGAAAACTGTAGGCAAGCATTGTTTTGAGTGTTCATTTGATGTGTTTTGTGATGAAAACAAGAGATGAAAAACTATTTTTGTAAATCTAATCAAAGAAACTCTTTTATAGTTCTGTTGTATGCATGTAAAAAAACTATATATTTTATTTGTGTTTTTTTACATTAATGACAAAATATATCCTGAATTGTCATATAAATGATTCAAAATTAAAAATCTATTTGTATCATACCTTTTTTTTTTTCAAAATCATAATATTGGTTTTCTAATGTTGGTAATAGTTTAATTGTCTCTTTTTTTGTTTCTTATTTTACATAATTTTTACAAAAATAATTTTAACTTGATATTCATAAAGTCAATCATTGCCCATAATAAACTTTATTAAAGAGAGTATTACCAATTTAATTGGGAATGCTTTTCTTAGAATTTCAATAATTTGTTTCACATATTTATTAGATTTAATTTTACTATCATTAGGTGATTTAATTATTAATATATTTTTTATTTAATGAAATGACAATGATAATTTATCACACAAATGATCAGATAAAAAAAATGTGATGTACAATAATCAAATAACATTAAGAATAGAGGATATTCAAATAAAATAATACCTAAATCACACTTATGGAGCCCATAACATCTTGCTTAGGTATGACATACACTCGGGGTTGACCATATTATTTAAACTCTAACATTTGTATGATCCTTCTAACGTAATGGCAAGTGTCATACCTCTTTCGTTGCCACTATCTTACTTGTACCAATACTTGTCACTATGAAATTTTTTAGAACTTGAATAATGTGAAACCCTTTGACTAGAAATTGTTTTAAGTCAGCTTTATGAGTTCCTAATTTAGGCCAACTCCAACCAAATTTTCTACTTCCTCCTTTTTTAAAGTTTTTTTTTGAAAAATAGTTATGTTTCACTCTCAACAATCCTTCTTTATTTTTCTCCATTTTGAAGATCTATAATAAAAAAAATCATATTTTAGCAATCACACATTTTTTATTATTTTTGCAAGATCTATACTTTTAAAAGCAATTATTGCAAATTTTATTTTAAGTCTCAAAATTCTTTGAACATAAAACATCTTTAGGCTTTAGTGTAAATTGCATCTAAAATATATCTGAAAAATCTAGTAAATTCTCATTCAAAATCAATCATTGTTAATACTTTCTGAATTAAATTTGTCAATTTTTTTCTCATTTATTCTTCGGCTGACCATAGGAATCTTTCATTATTCAAAATCATTAGCAAATTCATTCCATATTATATTGTACAAAACTCTATCTCTAAATTTGGTATGATGGCAAAACTTCACCTAAAAATTAGTACCATCTTCTAAATCTAGTGTTGTTAAACCTTTTTGTTTATCAAATAGAACTTATTATTAATGATTATATTCTTCTCTTTAATCCACTCTTCTATGATTAAGTGAATAAGTCTTCCTTTATAATGAGGAAGATGTAGGCAATGATATTAATGTTTATATCATATTTTTTTCATTTGCCTAATATAAGGCACTAATGATGAAGAGGCAAATTATGAAGAATTATTTTAATTTTTAGCATATTATTTTACTTCTCTTTCTCTTACAAAGATAAGATACTTAGCTTTATCTAAGTCTCCTTCAACCATTTATTCCTAAATCAATATTTGCATTAATACATAGATAAATAAAATATGCATATTTATCTTTTTATAAATGCATATAATGCATATATTGTGCCAGTATCCTTATTCAATAGTTTCTAGAGAATTTCACTATTTTTTTAAAAATGTTAGCTACTCTAATACTAACTTGTCATGTCAATCTATATTACTTTACTAATTTTTAAAATAATAAACATTATCAACTTGTAAAGTAAAAAATGAGGACAAAACCAATCCCTTAAATGGGTAATAATAATAATACTTCCAACTCCCATTTTTTTCAAGTATACTTGCTAGCTTATTAAGTATCCAAATTTGTACTATCACCTATTATAAGTTTAGCGTGTAGAAAAAGTTCATCGAGGATTAACTAAATCTAAAAAATATACAAATATACATCACCCAAAATGTTTTGGTGGATAATTATTCATCCCCATTGCCAACCTAATCCCCCATTAATTCACCAATGGCATATCTTGTAATATAAGAAAAACAAATAATGAACATAAAGTATGGTAAATAAATTTAAACAATAAATAATATTTAATATGAAATGGTTAGGAAAGTAATTAAAAATATCACATCATGACATTTATAACATAATGTATTCAACATGCATTACAACATATCACTATTACATTATTGAGATAAAATAAAACACAATGTTAAATATTTATATATATACATACAATCAATACTATATGTTGTCATATATAAATATTACAATTTATCCTTCATTCAAGTTATGTTTTATTTGTTTCTTTTTTCCACCTTTTTTATATTCATCTTTTCATCATTTGGGCTTCGTTTTTTCTTAATACCATTATCATACTTATTCCATTTCTCTTCAATATTTTCTATTTTTCATTTCTTGTTTCTTATTTTTCATTTTTAACTTTTTATTTTTTTTCAATATCTCATCATCATTATTAAGATCTCAAGTAATAAGCAATATCATATCATTTCATATATGCACATTATGGTCTTATGCTAAGTGCTAGTTATGATAGTTTTAGTACATCCATATTATATAGAGCATGAATAATACATAAATATCATAATCTTATCATCCATTTGTACATCTACTCTACATAAAGCATGAGTGATGCCTAAGCAACATAATTCCATCATGTTCATACTTAAGGCCTTGCACAACGTGTTAACGATATAAGAAAAAGAGATCTTTGATGCTAACTCATGCTATTGCATACAACCAGTGCCTCATAATGCCTTGCATCTTGTGTTGGGGCTATAATCCTTTTTCTATAAATCACTATGAGATAGCATAAGGGAACTATATTTTATTTCTTATTTCTTTATTACTTCATAGCATGCATAATCATAAGATTGAATAAGACTTATTTTCTTACTTTCATATTTATTCACCTTCTTTATTCTTTTCTCATATATTATTTTTCATATATTTTATCTCACATAAAAAGATATTGACACACACACATATTTATATACCATTTTATGTACATATAATCATCTAAATATTACAACATGTTTTATGCCATGAAGTTTAAATGAATGATGTGTCATATTTATGCACATGACAATTCCTTCTTTTTAAACCCATTAATTGTTTTTACTTATATTACAAATATTAGATTTATCTACCTACAATTTAAGTGATGAGTTTTTTTTTTCATTTCTTTCTTTACCTTATTTGACCTCATACATCAAATAAAGTTTTAATCAACAAATAAGTTATTTCATATTTTCTTATATTTTAATGCTTTCCACCACACTTTTTTATATTCCTCCTTCTTTGTTATGGTAAATTAAATATTATGTAATGTAAATTACTACTTTAACTCAACACTATAGATGGTCCACTTCACTTATGTATCGAACAGTCTATCACACATTATTTGTAATGGATTATACATTAGTCTTGAGATTCTAATTTAAACTTAAACAAACAATTCTTTCTTTAGGGCACATCTTTCTTTTGAATTAAATGTATAATCTATTTTCACTAATGTATGATACATTGAGGTTTATTATCTATTATTCAAATCAATATACTCTTATGCTTTACTCATGTACTTTGGTCTTGAATTAAATATATCGTATATTAGCATAAATTTTTCTTAAGAGCTTTCTTTCATATACCATATGTCAGTTTTGAAAACCTCATTTCTAAGTGGAATTCAATAGACTTTTTTGGAACTCATCCTAAGCCTTAGAGAAAAAATAGCATTTTTAACATCCTTTAGGTTCAGATACTCAACCAAATTCTCAATAAACAACACATACTAATATAAGTCTATCCCTTACACTCTTTCATATTATTTAATAATGAAAAGCAATGCTTTTTAATGAAGCTCCTCGATTTAAAAACCAAATTCTCACCTCGCTCAACATTTCAATGCCAGTAATAACAACTTATGGATTCTCCTTAGCTTAATCTCTCCTTCTAGTCTTCTTTTTACTCAATTATGTTTGTCAACTACAATAACTAGTGTGTCTATCCTACTCTTCTCCACTTTCTCTTTGATTTTCCATACTTTTTTTTTCAAATTCCTCTCTTCTCCAAATTTTCCTCTTGTTTGAAATGAGTCTAACATTGCAACCTTTTCTCCTCTCTTGCACTCCTCTCTCAGCCTTCTCGAACCTTCTGATAGCTACTCATTCTTTATTTGCATATTGCTATAGGAATCATAATATATATATATATATATATATATATATATATCACATAAATTTCTAAAATTTATAACAAATTCAATTGAGCTCCAAAATTACAAATCAAATTCCAACTAATTCTTTTTAATGAGGTTTTTCTAGTGATATACTAATTTTAATATTTTGTAAAAATATTTATTATTGTATTGTTGACCTCAATCATGGTACTTTATTTGATTATAACAAATCCTAAATATTTCTAATAAATTTGCTTAAGTGAATTTTCAGATTTTAGATACTTGATACTAGTATTCATGGGAGAACGAAAATATGAAAAAGTGAAGTGATTCGTGCTAAAGAAATCCCACAAGAGGGGGGGGGTGAATTGTGTATTTAAACTCTTATAATTTCCGAAATTAAATTTAAAAGACTTTAAGCAAAAGTAAAGAACATTGAACATACAAATTTTCAAGTGGTTCGACTCAAAACCGAGTCTACGTCCACCCCCAACCGGTGTTGGGAAAAATCCACTAAATTCTCCGATTACAAGTGAGGTTTTTCTTACGGTTCACCTCGAACCTACTTGGGATTTTTATTATGGCTAATCCCAAACCTACTTGAGTTTTTATCGGGCTCAACTCAAACCCGGGGCTTTAGCACAAACGCCGGGACGCCCTTGCCCCAAAACAAAAATACGAAAAATTGGCAAATGACTTAAGAAAAATTGGAGAAAAGAGGAGGCACACACAATCGTCAAATTAGAGGAATAGAGATTTAGAAATGATTGAAAAACCTCTAATTCCACTAGCTTTCTTGCCGCTTTGCTTCTAGAGCTCGAATGCGCCGATTTTGCTCGGATGCTTGTGTTTGAGATCTGAAAATCTTTTGAAACAATTTAGCAAAGGTTAAAACTAAAAAATACATAATTTTTCTATATTTATAGAGCTCAGATTTGAGCTCTAAAAACACCCCCAACGGCTCCAAAAATTAATTAGCCGTTTGGGCAACGGACGGAAAGCAGCCACCGTCCGATCCGGGCCCAAAAACGAACGGCGCAGATTGTTTATGCATTTTACCGTTCGGGCTTAATCCAGAGCGTTGGATCCGGGCGGACTTGATCTGAGCCATTAGATCCCGCGCGCTAAACGAACGGCGTTGATTGACCTCGCGAAACAGCCGTTCGAATTTACTCTCGCCCGTTGGATCTGGGCGGGCTTGATCTGCGCCATTGGATTGCGCGCTGAACGAACGGCGCTGATTAGCCTCGCGAAACAGCCGTTAGAATTTACTCTCGCCCGTTGGATCTAGGCGGGCTTGATCTGCGCCTTTGGATCCGACCGAAGTTATAAGGTGGGATTTTTTAGTCCCACACTGTAGAAGCGAATTCAGCGCACCTCTTTATAACGAATTTTCGCCGTTTAACGTTCGAGCCACTTTGGGGCCGGCTCCCCCCTTCCTTGACCGGGATTTCATCACCTGGTTCGGGTTGACTTAGCCAAGCATTTGTTCATTGACTGTTGACCGCGCTGCAGTTTGACCTAGCCGAGCTCCTTTGGGCGGTCTTGGCTTAGCCAGGCACTGTTCATTTGACTGTTGACCAGCTCTAGCCGAGCTCCTCTCGGCGTGCTTTGGGTCCAGGCTAGGTTTAGCCTTTTCGGGTCAACCAAATTTTTATTTTTTAAATTAAATTTTTAATTTCTAAAAGACCTGGACGGGCTGTTTTGGCGCCGGGTCGACCCGCCCATTGCTACAGTACATTTTCCCGAGACTTCGGCTGTTTTAGGGTATTTTTGACGAATTTTTTAGCCAAAAATTTGACTATAAGTGTATAAAAATAATTTTGTATTCTTATAGTATTATAAGTTAATTAAGTGGCTATGAAAAGAAATTCGTAGAAAACGATTCCAAAATAATATTAAAAAATCAAATACCCATGTCTATACATTTTGTCAAATATGCTTGGCCCAAAAATCAAAATTCAGTATTAAATAATTTTATAATATTTTTAAATGTTAATACTACTAGTGTGTCTCATAATTTCAAAGTTTGGACATATCAAATTCAAGAAAAATAAAAAAAAATTCAATTATAAAAAATCTTGCGCATGTCTCAAAATTCCTTGAAGTATGCCATGACCTCAAGGCCCTTAGAGACCATTATTTTAGACATCTAAAATACATGGCTTGATTTAATTAATTATTAACAATTTTACTTAAAATCAAGCCCAAATAAAATATGCACATTTATGCTTGACTCATCAAACACAAGGGGGTAACAAAAAGTACAAGTGTTAAATCCCAAGAATATCATCTTGGTTGGACTCGCAAACCACCAAGAGATGCACTCCAAATTTAATTTTAGGTATTTTAATTTTACTTTGATTAGAATATTAAGTTTTATTGAAATACTTATTAGAAGCTATATAAATTAAATTTAAATTAATTTTAGAATAATATTTAGGTTTCTAATATACTATCCTTATTGATTATCTTGATCATTATTTTATCTTAATAATATTTTTGAAATCTTTAATTAACTTATTGTAAAAAATGTGTTAATAATATTAATTGTTTAGTAGAAAATTTAATAACAAAATAATAAACTAAACCAAGTCGGTCACTTAAATGATTTGATACAGTTCAACCGTAACTAATTTTGGACGTGGCTTGGGTCACTAATCCCACTTTTATAAATCAAACAAGCCATATGTGTAACTCGAGTGATTAATTCCCAACCTTAGCAAAGAGCAGCCAACCAATTGTTCAAGTGTGTGCTTTAGTTATGAAAATCTTATAAGGACAAAATCCAAGAGCAAATATGCAATGTGGAACTAAAAACACAAACCTTTCTACGTAGTGAATTCCCAAATTATGCGAGTAATGTAAACCGTTCGATCACACATTTCACAATCAAATGATCACCGCCACATCACATTTTTCAAAAGCGATAATTCAATCAGCTATCTGATCGCCAAATTATGTGATTGCACGATCCAAATTTCAATCGCTCGAAAAGTTAAATCCTGTTGTTATACCATGATTTAGATCTAATGGTCTAGATCAATTTCATATTTTTAAAAGCACAGATTTGATTGCATCCGCCCAATAGCTCAGTTTTCATGATCGAACGGTCTTGGAGCATTTCGATCAAACTGCTCTTGTGCAATGGCTATTTTAGCCATTATTTCGTGCTTTTGGAGATTTATTTATTTATTTTCTAATTAAAATATTATGAAAGCTATGAAATTGTAATGACTAAAATGGTTTTTTGGTAAGTACTTTTATCCATTACAAATTGCTTATAAATAAGAGATTTTTGTATGAAAATAAAAGAGGAATGTTTATGTGATCCAAAGAAAAGTGTTATGTAAAAATATTCAAGCTGTTAGCTGCTCGTTCCCATTATCGCTTCCATACACTGCTACGTCATTGAGTCGTCAAACTCTTGAAATTCTTTTCCTTCTTAAATATGCTAAGTTATTAATTTTCTTAATCATTAATTCATTTAATTAAGATACTTGTGACTTTTTAATGATTTAATCAAGCATAAGATTTTTATTGTACTGATTTGGATTTTATGTTACTCAATATTTTTCTTCTATTATCATTTTATTTCATTGTAAGGCCACAGTAATATATTCCATTTATTTCATTGTAAGGCCATAGTAGTTTGTTTCTTTGTTGTGAAGGTCTAGCTTACCCATCTTTTGGCGAAAGGCTTATATTATATTTATGTTTGCCTTATTTTTGTTGAGGGTAGACGTAGGCTTATTTTATAAGTTGAACTACCTAAAAATCGATTGTTACATTTTTAATTATTATTGATTTTTTGAACTACACGACTTTTATAAGACTTAATATGTTTTTATAATAAAATTAAAATTTGTAGAAAATCAATTTTATATATTTGTTAAATCTTATTAAAAATATTTTATTAAAATATTTTATAATAATTCAAAATTTTATTCCTAGTAATTCACCTCCTCTTATTAAACCTCACTTCACACATTTTTCATGATAGATCTAGAATATTATTATTTTATCTTAATCTTGAAATATAAACTTTTATTATACAATTAGTATTTATTTATATATTCAATCACATAATTATAGAATTATAAAACAATTGACCCAAAATATGGTATAAAGATGTATCATGATATTGTCTTAATTTCTTAATGATAAAGTCTTACATACAATACAACATTTTTAGCATATAATACATAGCGTACTTACATATGGTATGTTGCGTCTAACATATGAACATTATTTTGCATGGTACATTGGAGGAAACACACAGTATGCATCGATGTGCACTCAAACATAAGACTCATATATGGTTCATCAATATTGATATATGATATGTCAAGGTCGAACATATGGTATGTTGTGTCTCATGTACAATCATTCAGCACAAACAACTTATAAGGATTAGTTTGATAATTTTTTGGATTCCTTGAGCAATGTTTTTATTGCAATTAGAAGCTATTTGGAGACATTGCTAAGGGTATATAAATAAGCCTTTGAAACACCAAGAAAATAATAATGAGGTCAAAGAAACATCACAAAACATTTGTAATTTGTGGGGATCTTTTCATATATTTTCATTATATCTTGTTTTGAAAGAGAAAGTTAAAGGAGCCTTTATTACAACATCTTTTGTGGAGAAACACATGCAATCATGTTTAATTCTACATTCACATTTTCACACATTACAAAAAACTCGATTATTTTTAGTGTTTTTTATCTTCATCTATTAATGTATTCTATTATATATCTGCTAACTATATTTGGACTTATGCTTGTAATATTCTTTATAGTTGCTCTTTTTGAGTGACCCTTCTGGCTTAGGTTATAAGAAAAGAAAGATACCTACTTTAGGTCTTAAAGTGTGGAGATGAAAAGCCTACTCTATGCCTTAGAGTATGGAAGTGAGAAGGTTAAGTCCAAGCCTAAAGAAAATGATGCAAAAGAGGTTAAGTCTAAGCCTCTAAAAAAATACTCAAAGAAGTTGTATCTTAGCATTAGAGAAAAAAGCACAAATGTAAGAGGTTCTTTCACCAGTTGTGTGAATAAGGAGAAGAAGAATAGATTTGACCTAAGTTCTATTAGATTGAGGATGGAAGTAGGATCAATAGGTAGGAGTCAAATCACCTAAAAATTGAAATTCCTTTTCCTTGATTACACATTATTTTATGCAATTATGCTCTCTATAATTTACATGTTTCTATTCATTGTAGTGTGATTTAAGATTTAGTAATCAAACTATAATGACTTAGAAAAAATCATGTATACTCAAATCACATTCCCCTCTCTTGAGTGTGTCATGAGCCCAACAATTATAGAGTCTCCTAATATTATTAATGTTAACTAATTATAGCTTTTTAGTCATATTTGTAGGTTCTAAATATGGTTGTGAAGATAAGAACTAATTTTATTAACCTTAAATTCAATTTCATTAATTTTTTCTCCCATGGTGCATAATATTCATATCAATAACCATGGCCATCTTAATATGATATGAGATAGATTGTAACACACAAAGAACAAGAGAGTGAAATGCACTAAATAAGATGTGGCTTTTATTAAAAAGCTTATAAGGTATATGAATAAATTATTTCATATTGATTATTAAAATAATAATTATTATTTTATATGATGACATTGACTTAAGATATTAAGGCATATTTTAGAGGAAAATTCTACTTGGTTAAGATAAGATAATCCAAGAAAATAATATCTCAATTTATTATAACTAAGATATCACATATTCATATAAAAGCTTACCCTCAGCTAGACTGATGTGGTTCGAGGACATATCAAGTAAAAACTAATAAGCTTATAACACTTAAAGAGGGCATGGAGTGAAATGCACTATGTAAGGTAAAGATTTTATTAAATTGTTCAACATCAACTACTAAGGAAGTGATTTTTGTCTTTATATATGATGATAAGATCTTAAGATGTCAAGGTTCATTTTAGGGGTAAAATCTATTTAGGTTGGGAAAAGATGACCAAAAGAAACACTATTTGAATATAATAAGATCAAGATATCACATAAGTATTCTACCATATCATACTTAACTTCATATCTATCTTTCTTTATTGGAATCAGACACCTAAAAGTGACATGTATGAAAGTAATATTAACCCAACTAACTTGAAAAATAATAAGGATTGGTTTTATCTTTAAATAATTCTTACTCCTTGCATTTGAGGTATAACATTTATTGTATTATCTTTATCTATGATTAATTTGTACTTCTTATTGTTATAGATAAGAAAAGTGTTGAAGATATTCTATCTTCTTGAATAATTATCATCAATTTTTGAAATAGAACATTAAGTAGCTTACCATGTTTCTTTCAACCTTCTCATAAAATAGATTGGCTCGTTCTTTAGTTATTTCTTTTATGTCAAATTCTTGGGATTCTTTTTTCTAAGCACATGGGTTTTGTCTCATATTACAATTATCTATATTAAGTTGACAATACTCAAAGGAAATAGGAAGTTAGAATTTTTGAGAATTACTATTGATGATACTCTTAATAATCTGTGAACTAATAAGTTTAAGAATGAATCAAGTCTTAATAGTTGACTTGGGTAAGTCAGGAGTAACAAATTAAGTCTTGACTCACTAGGAGTGCCAATGAGTTTCATATGTTTCTCTATCAATTGAGATAAATTAAATGCATTATCAAGTGTTAATGGATTTTACAATTCTACTTCCTTCATAGTTCTCATCTTAAGGCTAATATTGATCTATTTTTTAGTTTCCATTTAGAATTAGTGCCTTTTGTCTTAGCCATAAGTTCTTTAAAATTATTGAAATATTCAACCACAACTGAAGTAACATGTTTTAATGTATGAAGTTGCCCATGTAGCTTCTTTTTGTGATGTTTAAGACAATATGCTATTTTTAACATATCCTTCATTTCCAATCATATTAAGACTCTTCTAGCTAGCCTTTCTTCATTAACTATAATATTTTCTCAAAACTTCTTAACACTATCAAATTTATTTTGGCTCAAAACAATCTATTTGGTAGTCACTAGAACTATACTAGTTAAAGAAATCATTCATCCAAGTCAACTTGTTAAAAATGTATTATGGTATTCAATATCATCAAATACTGTTATCATAATCTTAACTTCTTGTATATATCAATCTAGTCATCTCTATAATTTTTGGCAATGTCTCTTTTATCAAGTCAAATTTCTTTAGTTGATTTGTATTATTATCATTTAAAGGAGGTAATAATGGTTGCTTTACTCTATTTTCTTGCTCCACTAATTGTGTCATTTGTGCAACCAACTTTTCAAGGGTGATCTTTATCTTTTTTTTTTTTGCATTAAGATTCTTTATCATAACATTTTTATTTTTTAGGTCAAACTTAACATTTTTAAATCAACGTTTTAGAATTTTGGGATTTGCTATAGTCTAAGATGTTAAATTGAAGACTATTGCTAGCTAATTGAGCCAGATTATTTTTCATGTTATTACCTTTCCTATTGATATATTGAAAGTGAATCATTTTAAAGTATAACAACTTCTTAATTTATTGCATGTTACTGAGCATTCTCTATGGAATAAAAACATTGCAATGCACCATGTCTAAAATAGTTTTGCAATCTATTTTCATAATAATGTTGAGAACTCCCCATTTTTGCAAAGTCGTATCCCCAATAATACAACTAGTCCTTCCACTTCTATATTTGATTTAATATCGATAAATATAGAGAAAGCATTCAATCCTTGACCCAAAATAATCATGAATAATCCCATTGCAACCTATAGGACACAATTTCCATGAGATAACTAATCAATATTCAACTTTTAAAAGTTTATAAGAGGTTTTTATTGCACAATTTGATTATTCTTACATTTAATCTTTGATAAGGGAGAAATGAACCTAAGTTGAACCATTTGAGAATCTAATGGGAAGGCTTATGTCAAAGGAAAGCATGTTCTATAACAATTGGATTAAATTTTATTTATCATGCTACTTCTCAATAAATTGTACTCCTCAAACATCCCCAAATTTTAGGCCTTCCAAATATTCCAACAAATGAGTGAGGACAACAATCATATGATTTCATCTCTTGTAGCATTTGTAGAACCATTCCTCCATAAGATGTTTAATTTAACATCTATAATTTCCTAGTAGATTGCAAAAAGCTTCAAACTTAACTTGATCTATTACAACCAACAAAAGCATGATCTAAGTATCACCATTTGATTAGAACTTTGTTATAATAAAGCATGCAAACAAGTATGAAACATAAGTGCAAAAAAAAGTGAAGGATTTTCATGTAGTTTAACAACTAATCTGTATGCTTATATGCACTTTTAAATAGCTACTTGAGTATAACATTGCACAATCTTTCCTTCACTTAACTTGAGTAAGTAAAGAAGCCTTTGCAACACATTCCAACATCAAGTCTTGAATAGGCTTTACAAGGCTCTCACTAACACAAGATCCTAGTGTAGTCACTCACAACTTCATTAACACAATGCTTCAATGCAAAGCCATTATACTCAACCTCTAAACACAAAATCTTAAGTAAGACCCTCCATTTTCATAGATCAAGCCAATAAGATCACTTATACAAAGTGATTATAAAAGAAGTTAGAAGTACAAATCCAATCTCAAGTGGATAAATTTATAGTGAAGATCACTATAAATTGAGTTAAAAGGTTTTCAAACACACTTAAGAGCTTTGCAAAGGTGTAAATGTAAGCAAATATTGTGTTGTAAGTCTTAACATATGCTTTTACATTTCTCTAAATGATATCACAACAAAATCTCCCCCATGTACATCTCTTTGTATTATTGCCTACCTACAGAATGAACAAAGGTTTTCACCAACTTAAGGAAGCAAGATGATCTATATTATACCAATTTGAGCCTTCACAATTCTCTCTAAATGAAAAAAAAATTCCTTTTTTGTTGAAACCCAATAGAGCTAATTGTTTTAAGAAATCATGCTCCAATGTCTTGTACATCGTTTTAACACATCATATGTATTCAAATTACAAATATTAAATTACAAAATCCATCTTTCTATTTAAAGAATGTTCATAATAAGTGCATCAACATACTAGATGTAGTCTAGACAAATTATACATGCATTACATGTATTATATGTAATGAGTATTTTAAAAATTTATAGGATGTTCAACATTAATAGAAAAAATGAAACTTACCTATGATGTGCATTTCATATTGTTGTACATATTATGAAAGGAATGTTCATTTTGTTTTAGTTTTATTGATTTTGGCCAATAAATAGTTTGTCATTTTGACTCATTTTTTAATAACTCAACCTTAATGTTCCAATCAAATAAACAATGTCCAATTCTCAAATATCACCCAACTCAATTAATATTGTAGCAAAAATTATTTCCTTTCAAACATACAAAATAAGATTTTTTTTTCACAAACATAATTAAAATTATTTAAATAATTTTAAAATAAATTTTTCTTGATTATCTTTATTACTCTTAATGGCAATGACTTTTGTAAACAAAATTTAGAAAATTTATTTAGGATATATAAATCCATGTATGTGAATATATGATAGGCATCAATAAATACAAATAAATAAAAATAAAATGACATGAGAGATTTTTAGATAGTTCAACAAAACTTTTGTTTACAATCATCGCTAACCAAATGGCTAGACTTCCACTAAACCCATTCTCATTTTGTCATAACTAAGTGGTGTAAACCTAATATAACCACATTGTTGTAACTAGGTAAGCATTCAATCTAATACAAATTCACTCCCATTTTTTCACAAACAAGTAGTGTTTAACCTTACTCAAAAGGGAAAAGGCAACTTCAACAAGTTGTAAAACATTTAAACAAAGCAATTCATATGAAAGTTATATTGTACACTTGAGAAAATAATATAGCATAGATCTAAATGCTATAGAAAGATTGTACCAAGTAATATGAATAGTTTTGATGTCATAAATGAGTAAATAATATAGTTAGTAATCAGAATGAAATAATAATAATTGTAATAGGAACAAGATGTTCCTAACTTTGAGCTTAATTCTCATCTATGAACTTGGTTTCACTTGTAAAATAATTTTACAATTAATTTGATAGCTTATTCTCTTTCTAACTCTCTCTTATTTATACCACATAATAATATATACCCAATTAAAGGAGTTATAATGTCTAAAAATGCATTACCAATATGATTAAATTAACTATTATGCTCTTAAGGTCCAAATTTTTATTGGTACTTTAAGAACATCATATCATGGAGTTAAGGTCTGTACCATATTTTGTCCTGACAATGCGCTTATTCAATTAACTCGTTTCTATTAGTGTAAATATATCATACTTCTATGATGATGTGATCGTACAGTATGAATAGGAAAAAGTTTCTCCTGACCTAATTCTGAGCTCTAAGTAAAATGTTGTATGATATAGGATCATAGAGTATAATACATTATACAAGAAGGTCACAACCAATAAATGGATAAGTTTTAAAACTATATTCTTAGGTAAGTATGAATCATACTAACATGATAGAGGTATCATACTAGTATGACAAAAATTAGTCCAAAATTTACTTAAGTCTTGGTCTATATCTCACTTGCCAGATTTATTGTACTAGTCTGAAAGTAAATCACCATCATACAATACATATTTTCATAAAAGGCTGAGCTCTCAAGATAATATCTTATGCTATGATCATACACTATGAATGCTTATACAATACAATTTTTTTATTAAACCAACTAAAAAATAGATCATATTTGTATGATATACATAGTTGTATTTGTATTACAATAATAAAAAAGAATAAACTTCATATAGTAGTCTAATTTTAATTGTTCTTGGATATCCACAAAAATTTCTTAACAATAAAATATACTAATATGATATTACTATAATTATGGTACAACAATGAAGAATATAAAGAATATATATAATCTAACAATTTTTAACATTTATCATACAAATCTAATGGACTAATCATCATAGTACTTCCACACAAAATTTTAGTAATTAAACATGCTAATACAAGTTTATTATCATTATAGTACAATAATGAAGAATTCAAAAAAATATAAACTAATGATTTTAATAGTGATCATACTAGTTTGATACATAGATCATTATAGAGTTAGTAAAAAACTTGAGAGATGATATGCATACTTATATGATAAAAATATCATATGTATATGACATTAACATGATAATTCAAGCATGTATAAGTACAATACATAGGCTATATTTTGTATGATAACAAAAGTAAAAGTATGTTGAGATGTACTATTATGATATAACAATTATATTAATACACACTATAAGCACTAAAAATAACTTATGCAAAATTTTTAAACAAACGTACTGTTATAACACAAAATCTTCATATTATATGCCATACCAAGCCTATCATAAGAGGAAATATATGGCATACTCGAACAAAGAAATCTTTGTACTTATACAATTCCAATGATAACTCTGCTCAGAGAGATCGAACAACACATGTATAAGACATATCTTGTATAACTTTATTAACAAATTATTGAGTCAATAATTATAGCTATATGATGAAGATATCATACTTTAGATGCCATATTAACTTCAAAACATAGTTGAGATTTTATGCAAAAATATAGATCATTTAATATGATATTGGGCATCGTATTGTACGGCCATTATGTAGTAAACAACATGGCTTAATTAAACATATTTTAAGTAGTTTTTAGTTTGATTTTTTAAACTAAAGGATTGAGTTAAACTTATAGAAACATGTAAAAATATAAATGAGCTCCTAGTGCAATTCTAGAAGTCTTAATGGCTCAAGGTGAGATTCAACAATAAAATATATTTGTTAAAATATATAATACAATCCTAATTGTCATATATATATATATATATATATATATCAAATTATAGGTTTAACAGTTCTAACCTAAATAAAGTATAGATGAAGACCTTCAGATTGGGAACAATAATTAGATGATTTACAAATTGAGCCAATCTTGAGCAAAATCACTAACACTAATTAATATGTCATTTTATATGCATTGTTTCATGAAATATTTAATCAAGCCATCTAATTGATTAATTCATATTTAATCTTGAGATGCATGATTTAAAAAGTACTAAAAAATCTTAATAAAAACTAAAATTGTGGTTTTGTTGTCATCAAATAAATAGTATAATAACTAAGGATACAACAAAATTATCCAACATTGACTACTAGAGAATCCATTTTGGTTTTTATAAAAGATGTCATTACTTAAGATATCATGGCTCCTTTTGATGGAAAAATCTATTTGAGTTAAGATAGGATGACTCAATGGAATAATATTTTATTACAGTAAGACTAGGATATCATATTTGATATAAAAAAAACTTTTTCTTAATTTAATGAGGCTTATAAATCAATTTAGAAAAAAAACTAGTGAGCCTATAACACGCAAGTTAAAAGAAGATAGGGGATAAACACCAAACTATATCCAAAGTGACGTATCACTATATAAGAAATGACTCATTATAGGGGTAAATTGTCCCAAATCAACTACTAAGGATCAATTATGATGTTTATATGAGATATCATATTTTTAAAATAATAATACACCTTTTCCAAACCTACTTAAGTTAGAATGGGATGAATTTTGAAGATAATATTTTAACAAGTGAGACTAGGATGTCATACATACACACATCATATTACTTGTAATGATGCATCATAGTATACTTAAAATTTAGTTTTACTTTTATATAAAGTAAGCATAGGTGTTGAGATTGACCTTTCTTTAAGAGTGTTCAAATTCCTATCACATTCCTCATTCCATACAAATAGAAATATTTTTTAAGAGAGTATTGTCAAAGGAATAGTAATATGAGAAAACCTCTTAAAAAAATTTTAGTAATAAGTTACTAACCCAAGAAAACTTTTCAGTTTAAGGATTTATAGTGATTTTTTTGTATTTATTACATACCTAAGGAATAAGATATTATGTAATTAAAAGTTGCACTTATATAAATAGGCATAGAATTGGTGTTCAACACCTTTCTCAAATATTTCACATGCTCTCTTTTTTCCTTGGAGGTAATGTGGCATCCTACTTTGGGACCATAAATTATGAAATCATTTTTAAGTACCTTTTGTCCACTTGGAAATTTTTATTATAAACCTCATAAATGTTTGAAATCTTTTAATCGTAATGAAATTTTTTATTAATACAAGATCAATATTCATATAACTAGTAAACATAAATCCATTCTTAATGACAAAGTCAACACAAAGTAGATTTTGTAATGGAAATAAAAAGTATGCACCATGTCTAATGTCAAACTAATGCATATAACTATTATAACAAAATTAATATATTATATGTGAAAAAAATTCTAATAATATCATAGAAACTAAAGAAAACTATAAAGCTAGCATTTCCTTCATTTCTCCTTTATTATCTCATGTTGTGTACCCAACTACCAAAATTTTTAAGCCAAACATAAGCTTAGCCAAACTTAACAAAATAAATAGGAAAAGTTTATATAATAATGTATACAAAACAATGTACATTTTAGGTCATGCCACATACGAGCATTTATGAAACTTAGAAGGAATTTTTATAATTTAAAGAAAATAAATAACTATATTCCAATACAATCCACCTAACCTCTTACATTCAAATCCTTTATTTTTTTAGTTTATCCTTTAAGTTTTTCCCTTAGTCCCTTATTTCCATGAGAATTTTTCATTAATGAATAGTTTCAATATTTATTATTAGATATATAAGCATATGTCCATAAAAGTCTTTAGTTTAATTTAATTTATCATTTTCTATTTTCTTATTTTTTTACTGATGTAGGATGATATGCTAAAATTTTTTGTTTGCTCATTGATAGTAGAGAAAATCTTATATTCAATTAGTATATTTATAGAAGGGACTACCCAAGGTGCCTTAGTTTTTAGAAGCTAAGAACTTGAATAAATCTTTCACATAAGAGATCTCAATTTAAAGAGAGAGTGGTTTAACAATCTATACCCAATGTGCTTAAGTTGATCATAAAATAGTAAAGTATACATAAGTGGAATTCTTAGAATACAAATAGAGAAATTCATATATTCACTTGCATAAACTAGAGAATTAAATATAACAATTTTTTTTAAAGATAAAATAATGAGTAGTAGGGTTAAACACTTTCTTAAAGATTTAACCCTTTTGTTGATGTTAGATAATAGTTTAGGATATTCTTTTTTATGCCTTTGGCTTATCTTCTAAAGACACCTTTAGAATCACACTATCAAATTAATTGAACACAATGCACTCATATAAAACATGTTTAGTGATAACGCTTCATTAATTTATTAAAAATTCATTATTTACAATATAATGAGCATATATATTTATAGAAACCTCAAAGGCACATTAATAATTTGTTAATCTCAAGAAAATAAAAAAAATACTTATGAATATTAAGAGTTAAATTTTGAAATTCTAAAAAATATTTAAGAATTTCAAAAGTCATTAAAAAATTTTAAAAAATTGTACTTCAAATTCTATCAAACAAATCCCTAGAAAGTTGTAAAATTGAATAAAAGTACTTCATAAACAAATTAAATATTTTGGTTAACTATCTAGCGAAGCAGGGGGAAACATAGCGATGCTTCGGGTCTAATTTCCTAGATGGTGTGTTTTGACGCTAGTTCATAAGTTGGTATGAATTAGCACAATTCAATGTAAGTTGGAGCAATCTAATGACTAGATGAGGGTTTATAAATATGTTGAGTCAATGCGGGTAGGAGTGGATCAACAAAGGTCAAGAAAATCTATGCAAGTCAACTCGAGTCAAACGATAAAGATGGTGATGTGGTTTGAGCTGATGGAAAGGGTTGCATTAGTGGCCAAGGTGTGGTGGAGCAATAGTGTTGAGAGGTGACGATTAGTGTTGAGAGTGATGATGACTAGTAGCTAGTTATGGAAACAGCCCAACAAACTCAATTTTAATTCAAAATGGACAAAATTTTGCATCTTTTGTGCTATAAGACTATTACAGGGATATCTTGGACTAAACTTTAAGCTAAGAATATCTAAAAATTTTTAACTAATATTTTAATGACTCAAAATAAAGTGTAAATACAAATAACTCAACAAACTAATAGAAAACCAAATTAAAATTTATGAAAAATAAAGGATCGACTATAATTAACCCTCACCATGATAATGATAATGAATGTTAATGAGAACTAAATGAGCTAATCCTAGCACAACTCCAAGTTTGAATAGAATTAACATACCTTCAAGTGGAACATATTCATGATATATAGGATGTTACTATATCATTATCTCTTTTTAAAGATATTTTTAACAACCAATAATTCCCTTTTTTTACTAATAGTCCTAAAGTTAAGTCACCTATTTTAGGCCAAATTATATTATGTTTTTCATATTAAGGCACAACTTTCATATTATATTCTAAATAAAGTTCTCATATTTAGTTGTATCTTTACATATAGTTTTTCATATTAGTTATATCCTTTTAAGCCTCAATGATCTAACTCACTTTAATTGCACCTTCATGGACTATCTTCTATATTGGGTCACACCTATAACTATTGTTCCTATATTCAGATGCACCTTTATAAAATTATTCTTCAAATTGACTAAACTCCAAACCTATTGTTATCTGTATTGTACCAATAACGCGGGATCATAGAGCATTAATGAACAAGAGAAAACTACTAGAAATGGTTGTGAACAAAATGAAGTATTAGAAGAGGAGGATGTAATGTTGAGGAGGTGAGCAATCAGTTATGCAAGTTTAAAAGCCAAGTGTTAGCTACATGCATGGGTTCAATTCATAATAGAGAAGGAGGATGAGGGAAGGAACATTGCTAATGAGCTAGAAGATGAGACAGGAGGAGAGAGGGAGTGTTATCAAAAGGGTCTTTGGGAATAGAAGGCAAAGAAGAGAGCTATTAAGTGAGATGAAAAGAGAAGAAAGAGAGGCTACTATTTGGAGAGAGAAAAAGAGAGGAAAGGAGGAGTATCATTGAGAGATAAAAAAGAGGACATATTCACTATTGAGAGAGAAAGAAACAGAGTGCTACAAGAGAGAATAAAGGTGCTAAAAGATAAGAGAAAAGTAAAAAGATAAAGGAAAGCATGGGAGAAAAGATTAAAAGGATAAAGAGCTAGAAATACAAGAAAAAAAGAATGGCAATGTTAAGAGAATATAAGTGTGAGAACAAGAAATAATACCACAAAAGAAAAATAAAAAGGAAGCAACACTAAGAGAGAGAGAGAGAGAAAACATTGAGAAAAGAGGAAAAATAAAAAGATCAAAAGAAAGGAGGTGGATATTTTATAAATTTTTTAAAAAAATAGAGAGAGAAATTTGGGAGCCAAGCTTAGAAGATTAAAAAAAATAGACAAAAATTGTGAGGTTGTCATTCTAAAGAGTGAAAGGAAAAGGGAGGGAGGAAGAGAGAGAGAGAGAGAAAGAAAGAAAGAGAAAGAGAGGGAGAGAGAAGAAAAAGAGAGAGTTAAAGAGAGCATATATTTAGAAAAAAGGATAAGAATTGAGAACAAACCAAAAATTGACAAGGAACTGAACCCAAGAAAGGCTTCACAAATAAAAAATCAAATCCATTTTGGTATGACCATTACATCAAAATTATGGTAAGCATTATTATGCAATATAGGTGTCTTTGATTTAATGTTTAATAATTGATATTTGTTAGTCTTTATTTTAAATAGGAAGATTTTTATCTTGTGAAATGTAGTGCATGTGAAATCTTGAAATCATCAAATTTATTTATAATAATTGCTTTATTTTTATATTATATCATGCATACAAACTTAATTACATAAAATTAGATTAAAGAGAATGGAAATAATTGTATTAATGTATCAAACCTAATTGTATGAAACTAGTGATAAGGGAAAAAATATTTTTTTCCAAAAGAATAAGACATAATTAGTCATTTAACATAGTTTAGTCATTGTGTTGTCCAGAAAAATGTCTTATATGAAAGAATGGCTCCATGATATTGCCTGATTATGGAAACCAATGGTTGGTTATATATTATATTAGGGAAAGACCTAATAGTGTAGCCCAATAATAGAAATAAATTACTATATATATTTCATTCTAGGAAATATTCTAATGTTGAAACCTAAAAAGATTTAAAAAGAGTGAAATTATAATGTTAATAAGAGAAAATAAAAGGAAAAATGAAAGGGTAAAAAACTAAGGGGTTTGAGTATAAAAAAACTTCAAATAAGATCAAAGTGATGTTATTAGAAAAGATAACAAAGGGATTAAATATAAAAGATAGAAAGAATATAATGAAAATGCATAATTTTTAATTTAATTAATTTTTTACTTGTATAAAATAATTTTTATTACACTCCAACATGTAAGATGAACCCAATATCATTATATCTTGTATTTATGATATTTAATAGTAGTTGTGTTGTTGATCCCAAACTATAATACTTTATTTGATGATAATAAATTATAAATATTTCTAATTAATTTGTCTAAATGAATTTTTATATTTTAGATAGTCAATATTTATGCTTATGAGAAAAATTAAAGAAAAAGAAAAGCAAATATCAGATCCCAAGAAGATCTTTTTGGTTGGAGTAATAAACTACTAAAAGATATATTTTGAGTTTAATGTTAGGTATTTTAATTTTATTTTGATTAAAATGTTAAATTTGATTAAAATTATTTTTTAAGTCACAAAAATTTGATGAAAGTTAATCATCTTAAAAAATGTTATGGTTCTAAAATCATGATTATCTTAATTTTAATTTATCATAATCATCTTAAAAAGCATTTTATATTGATCATATTTTTGAAAACCTTATTTCAATAACTTGTTCCAAAAAGTATGTTATAATAATGATAATTAATTAATTAGTTTAATAAATATTAAAATAATTTAAAAAATTGACTCTACATAACCTAATAATAAATCATAAGTCATATGTCAAGGTATTACTGATGAACTTGTTTACTAAAGTAATTGAGTCGAGGCATCACTCACAAACCCATATAAAATAGTATTAAATCAGGCATAACCTTAAATCCATTGATCAATTATAATTCATTACTAGGAGTAGAGCTCATATGTTCCTAAGTGCACTAAGGGGCAACCAACCTCAGTAGGCTAAATAAAAGAAGCATGCAAAGTCTTAAAGACAAATATCTTTAGTTTATATATGTGATGTGAGACTAAACTTACTTCCATTATTCTCACAACTAACTTTCAAATTGTAGGAGTGATTTTCATCATTCAATTATGATGCACAATTGAATGGACATCATCTCATCTGTCTTTTTAAATACTTTAATTCAATTAGTTGTCTAATTACACAATTTTACAATCACACAATCCAAAATCAATCTATGTATAAGATCTAAATCTAGTCATCAAATCATCATGATTGAGATATAAAGATCCAAATCAAATTCCATTTCAAAATAATGCCAATTAATTTTTAGTCATTTGATCATGTAGTTTTTGCAATCAAATGGTCAATAATATTTTTGATCGTACGACTCTCGTTTTCACTGATTTAGATCAAATGATCCTAATGATGTCTAATGGACCATTAGCGTAACAACTATTTTAGTTGTTATTTGTGAATCATTTGAATCGTTAAAATAATACATAAGTTTTTAATTAAAACCAACATCAATCTATTTTTAATTAAAATAAGTAGTAAAAACTATTTATTTATTTAGTAACTATTTTTAGCTATTAAAAAATATCTACAAATAAGAAAAATTTTACCATAATTGAATGATGATTTTTTTATAAAACTTTGGTAAAATTTTAAAAAAAATTCAAGTATTCAAATCATTATAAGCTAGTGCTTGTCGCTTCCATTCGTTTTGTCATTCATTTGTCAAACTTCAAATTCTTCTTTCTTCTTAAATCAACTAGGTTATTAGTTTTTTTTAGTCTTAAATAATTCAATTAAAATATTTGTATCTTGTTAAGCTTTTCATCAAACATAAAATTTTTGTTTATATTAAGTTCCATTTTATGTCATTGAATTCTTTTATTCAATTATCGATTTTATTTTATTGTAAGATCATTGTAGCTTGTCTCTTTTGTTTCTTTGTTGTGAGGACTTAACCTACCTATCTTTTGAAAAAAGACATATTCTGATTGTTTTATTTTTCCCTAGTTTTTGTTGAAGGTAGATGTAAGTTTTATTTTAATTTTAACTATCTAAAAATCATTAGAGTATATTTTAATCTTTGTTGATTTTTCTATTGCATGATTTTTATAAAAAATATTATTAAAAAATTTTAATATATTTTAAAATAAAATTAAAATTTTTATAAAATCAGTTATAAAAACTTGCTCAAACATTGTCAAATAATTACTTTAAAATACTTTTTATTAAATATTTGTCTTAGAAATTAAATTTTTTATTCTTATCAATGCACGACCCTCCTACTAAATCACACTTAGTTTTCTATTGAGTTTGTGATAATGGTTCAGCCTTTATTTGACATTAACAATAATTGGTGATAATAGTGCCCTATATTGGATCATAAGACGAGTGAATGGAGGAACCATATTTTAGTATTTTAACTCTTTTTTACTTTAGTATCTTGTATTAGGACATGGTTTTGGAAATGAAATAAGTTGTTGCATCAGCTAAATTGATATCTTTTATTTAGTCAAACTACTTATGTTATTTTCGTTACATATTAATGTGAAATTTTATATTTAGTTGTCAAAAAAGAGTGATTATTGGATTAGTTTTTTAAATTTTTTTAGAATATTGTAAAAGTAAATGTGTGTTTTTAAAAATAAAAGAATGATTTGAAATAAATAAGAGAAAATGAAAATATACAAGTTTTAAATTTTAATAAAAATGTTTTTTCAAACCACTAATGAAAAAGGAGAAAGAAAATTTAGCAATTTTGATTCTAAATAGAAAATCATTATTCCACACTCTCAACTCCTTATATGGATAAATCAGCTTAAATGGAATAAAATGTCATTGTTGCATAGAGTTTTCCTTAATTCTCTCCTCTAGAAAAGTTCACATTCATCTCATAAAGTTTTTCTTAAACTTTTTTATGGACTAAGCCGTCGTTTTATCCCATGAAAAATTTCTCAACTTCTGATATGGACATGCCATTTCCATCTCATAGGTTTTCTAATCCCTTATACGAATTAAGCCACTATCATATTCTAAAGTTCACCTAAAGTATATTATATAGATTACAGTATCATTCTATCCTATAAAAATTTCTTAACTCCTCACATAATAGATCATTATTACCCTATGGAATAATACATAATCATCTTAAGAGTTTTCCTTAATTCTCTTATATGGACCAATCCATCATTCTTATTGCTTTACTTGCATTCATCATGTTTATAAGTAAATTTATCAACACATAACAATAGTTATATATTTACATATAAATTTTTGGCTAGCCATGTTTATGTCATCATATACCTACTCAATATTTAGCACAAGACATTATACTTAATATGAATAAAATGTGTAGATACCAATATGTAGTAATGTAACACAACAATATACCATATAAAGACAAACACACATAAAATATGTTACTTACCTACCATGTTTCATGTTTTTTTATGATTTCTTTATTTTTTACTCAATTTTTGGTAATAATTACCAACTTTCTCCTCCATGAATCTAGTCTAATAAGAAGCAAAAAAGCTTGGTTTTGTTAATAAAAATGATCAATTATACAATTAGATCAATGGACACATCACAACAAAATTTGTGTTCTTTTTCAAAAACTCACTTAATTTGTTCATTAATAAAGATCTCAGTTTATTCATTCACTTTCTCTCTTCTTTCTTTTTCCATTTCTTTATCCTTAATTGGGTTTCACAAATCTTAATTTTTTTCTTTTATTAGAACCATCAACTCTCCCCTTTCTCTTCTCCTTGGCTCCTCTCTCTTCCTAACCTTCTTCCTTTCTTTATTTGTCAAGGCCCTCCCATTGTTGCCCTACCTCTTTGGTATTTCACGATGATGCAAGTAACCAATCCTCCTCCAACCAAGTGTCCCGACCATCCAACAGATCCATCAACAAGCATCACAATAATGAGAGGCAATAAGAGAGAGATTAGGGTTAGAGCTTCACATCAAGTAGTAACCAATTGAAGTCATGGGGAGAAAAGTCAAATGTGTGATTAGTAAATGTAGCATTAGGGAATTATATTTAGTGTTATATATATATATATATATATATATATATATATATATTAATCAAATAATTTATTTAATTGCTAATATTAAATTTTAATAATTTATAATAACTCCAAACAAATTATGCCTGAGATGAAACAAATATTTGCTAAACTCGTTCAATGAGCTTTATCCATCAATATTTTTTCACATTAGAATATTTTATTTTCTAGTTAATCTTAGCACATTTTATGGAATATCCAATAAACTTATAAAGTAATCCCAAGATATTAATGTAACTTAATTATCTTTAAATTTTGAGAATGTCATGGTTGTTGTGGCATTAATTAAGTATAAGGTTGATTAAGATTATGATCATATGTTGGATCTTCAATACAAATGATTATCATGAATAGAGATAGTAATAATGTAAAGGCACTAGAGCATGCAATTGAAGGTAACAATAATGCCTCACTCTCATATGAAAATTCTCATAAAAACTTCTTTGATTTAGTAATTTGTTTATTGATTATTTAATCAAATAGACGATAAACTTATATAAACTCATTCAATTATCTCACATTTATCACACCACCAACTCTTATATAAACACAATAATGTTCTTATTTAATAAAAACATTATATAGAAATATTGAACTCTTTATTAAAGATTATTTGTAATGAAATTGGGTTAACTTTGCTCGTGCAAGCACTATTTGTTATCAGTTATTGATTATATTTTAGTTTTAGTTTTGTAAATAATTGAGATGATTTATATTCAATTGATTTTATTGGATATATTTTAACCCTTGAGATAGATGATATTAATTACTCTAGTGTAAAAAAAGTTGTCTCTAAACATGTAACAATCAATGAAGATTAATGACAATGTCAACATTAGAGTTATAATATATCAAAATAAAGAAATAAAAGATAACAACAATACAAATAGATTTAATAATCTACATTAAAGGTATTGAAATATGAAAATTATGAAGATGAGTTTTACAATAAATATAAAAAAATAAAATAAAGATTTTTCTTACATAAAGCACTTTGAGGATAAAAAACAATATTGAAGGAGATTGTTTACTATTTTGAAGAGTAGAAAAATGGTGACAAAATAAGTCTTTTTTAAGTTTACATACTTCTCATTTATTGTTGTAGTGATTACTCTTAAAAAAATGTTGTAGCTATCTTTATATCTACTCCTCCAAAAAACTTATAATATGTCATTTTTTATATTGATTCTCTTTCATAAATAAGAAATAAAGTAGGCAACTAACATGACAAGTTACATAGTTTTTTTTCTTAGTAACTTTTTGATTAATTGCATTGAAGATGATATGTATGCAAGATAAAATATAAGCTTAATAAGAGGAAGATGAATCAGTGTAATGCTTGGTAGAAGAACCAATTATTAGAATTAAAATCATTAGAGTAAGACTTACTAAACTAAGATTTAGTAAAAAATGACTTATCAACATATGATTCATTAGAATAAAAATACTAGAGTGAGACTTAATAAAAAGTATTAAGTTAAAATATAAAAGATCAAGAGATATAAGATTAAGGTGTATATAATTGAGACATATAAAAATAATTCATATATAATTAAGAGATGTACAATTAAGATATATAAGTAGTAATTTAAGGGAGGGTTATGATTAGTTTACATAATTAACCTATTCTTTTAAATAATATTATATACTGGATTAATTAGGATAATTTTGACATATGTTTCACTCCAAATAAATTAAGCACAAAAAATATGAGAGGAGAGAGAGAGAAAGAGAGAGAAAGAGAGAAGGTTTTGGAGATTATTTTTGTTCTTGAGTTATAAGAAACATCCTTTTGTTTTAATGTAATAAACATAAAAAATATCTTGAATCTTTTTTATAGTATTCTATTTATTCATATCAATTTATTTTAATTAGTTTGACTATTTTTGGAAAATTATTTGCATTTATGAATACAAAATAAAAATCATTATCTAATCCTTATGTTTAAAAAAAATAATTATGTATTATATGCATTGATACAAACATATAATTTTAATCTATACTTTAGACATGTGACAATAAAATTGAATGGATCATGGAATTTGTATTGTATTTGTTATTAAATTTTAACATAACTATCAAAATAAGAGTTTTAATTTACACGTTATACATATGATTACAACATTGGATGGATTATTATATATCATATATATGCATTTAATAATGCATATAGATTTACATGCACAAGAAAGGCACACTAAATTATTTGCATATTGTATGTGTTACATGTGTAAAAATTTGTTAATAAATAGAATTATATGTATATTATGCAATATGTACATATACAAACCTATTGGTTTTTTAAATTCATATGTGTATTATATAATTTAGATATATAAAAATTTACTTGTTAGTTAAATTTATCTCATATTACATAATTTGTATACACATAATTTGCATGAATTTATGTATACAATAACATACATTTTTGTGTACAAAATTTTTTGATAATTGAAATCATGTGCATTATCAAATTTGTGCACATAAATTATTGGAATATAATATTATAATTATATTATAAAACTTGTTCAACAAATTTTTTTTTTGTATATTTTATGCATAAGAAGATCAAGTCAATCATCCAATATTATCATATATACAAAAAATCATATTTATAAGATATATACATAATTGGGACTCTTTTATTTTTTATTTTTAAAAACTTTTAAATAATAATAGTTTTCAATCATTCATAATAATACTCATTATTTAGTTTTAAAAAAATAAAATATTAAAATATTATCTAAAAACTAAAATATTATAATTTACTTTTATTATTTTTTACATATTAAAATATAATATTATAATTAATAAATTTATTTAATATTTTTTAACTTCTAAAAAATTATATTTATATTTTTATATTATTTTAAAAATCATGTTAAAATCGTGTTACAAAACGGCGTCATTCTCTTTTCCGTTATTCCGCATACGTGCGTGTTTTTGTATTAAGCGTTTTTTTTAATTTCCTAAAATATTATAATTTACTTTTATTATTTTTTACATATTAAAATATAATATTATAATTAATATATTTATTTAATATTTTTTAACTTCTAAAAAATTATATTTATATTTTTATATTATTTTAAAAATCATGTTAAAATCGTGTTACAAAACGGCGTCATTCTCTTTTCCGTTTTTGTATTAAGCGTCTTTTTTAATTTCCTAGTGTTGACGATAGTGGACGTTGTCCCGGAGAGGAATGGTTAAAAGCATTCTCCACCATACTCCCAGCTCCGATCGTCCTTCATCTGAGAATCCTGATTCCTGACAACGAGCTCGAAACAATTGATAAGTTTGCTGGTCTCCGTAGAAAAGATGGAGGCGATGAAAGGTCTGTTAAAACCAAAGCCGACCCCTCAGCAGCAGCTTAGGGATTGGCAGCGCCGCCTCCGCCAAGAATGCCGAAACATAGAGCGTCAAATTAGAGGTAGCCCTTTCCCTGATCCTCTGCCGAAATACGATTTTCGATTCTTGTCCAATCTACGGGTTTTGCTATGTCCCTTGCATAATTGAATTGATTTTTTGCAGATGTGGAGAGGGAAGAGAGGAACGTGCAGAAGGCGATCAAGGATGCAGCTAAGCGGAGTGACATGATTTCAGCGAAGGTTTGCTGCTAGATTTAGCCTTTTTCCCCATTTAATCACACTGATTGTTCATGAAATTTGTCGGTTGGAGCATGTATTGGCATAATGATAATGTGCCCTTATTGTCTTCGATTTGAACATCATGGACTATTGTGCGTGGAGTAACTAAATTTTTCTATGTCTTTTAAACGGTGCACAATTTGTAGCTGACTTTATCTTGCTTATCACCCCTGTTATTTCTTTCGAAAAGGTCATACTTTGTATCTATTGGGTTTTGTGGCAAAATAGGAGGAAAAAAACGGAGAATGCATGATTGGTAAGCTTGAAGTAATGTATACTTGTTTTTATTTTTTTTTAATTGTTAGGTTTTTTTTAATATTCGGAAAAATGTAGAACTTGATAAAGATTCTAATGGTGTATGGAACAGAAATGGCTTCAATTTACTTTTAAAGGACTGAAAACTTGAGAGATCTAGCTTTTTACATATAGTAAAGTTCACATATGTTAATTCAGTAGCCTTGAGATTATATTTCTGGAAGTTTTCAGGAGTTCATCCTATCTTAAGTATGTTCCTTGCTATGCATATCACCTTTTGGACAAATATATCATGACGAAGTTATGTCTACTGCAGACGCTTGCCAAGGAGATTGTACGATCAAGAAGAGCCATTAACCGCCTTCATGAAAATAAGGCACAGCTGAATTCAGTTTCCATGCACCTTGGTGAAATTGTTGGTAATTTATTTACCTTTCCTTTAATATTAGCTTAACTATTTTGAAGATATTTTGGTTCATCTTTGTTTAGAGCTGACTTCTATGATTGGAATATATAATTCTTGACCTTATTTATGCATGGGTGTTTCTTTATCTTTTTTTTGTTTTTTTTTTTTTGAAGAAAAGTGAGAGTTATGTCTAGATTTGAACATTTTATCTCTCCTTTAAAGGATAAAATCATTGCCACATGAAGCACAACACATTGGTGATTTTCATTTATCTCTATTTGCATATTTATTCTATTGAATAGCTAAAACACGAATGCATAATGGATTTTATCACATTTACTCATAGAAATTCTATGTACTTGATAATTTACATCCTTGTTATGATCATGAAATATTGAGTCTTATTTGCCTAATGTATGTGTCCTTTTTAAAATGACATCTATGAAATTGTTCATTTTTCGCATATGTGAATTATATATTTAACAACAACAAAGAGTAATAAGAACTTCAAACAATTTTTTGTTCGAAAGTGGTTTTTTAAATAAAGCTCGAATATGATCCCATTTGCCAAGATGGTTGTTTGAACTCATTCATTCTACAATTGTAAAAATATTCTTAATTGCACTCATAATAGTCAAAACATTATATTCAATCCGTTTTGGTCTTAGAATACATTTTCACTAATTTTTTTTAAATGTGGCTCTCTTTTCATTGCTCCCTTATGTTGAATACTTGGTTGTTTATTTTGAAAAATAAATTGAGCTTTCTCTTGTCATGTGTGTACAAATTTTGTATCATTGTTAATATTTCCTTATATCACTTCTAGCAACTGCAAGAACTGTTGGTCATCTCTCCAAGAGTGCTGAGGTCATGAAGCTTGTCAATAGCCTAATGAAGGCTCCTGAGGTGGCTTCAACAATGCAAGAATTTAGCAAAGAAATGACTAAGGTGATTAAGCATTGGCTTTTTTTCTTGTTTTATATTCTATTTTACAACTTTGTATATTTATGTTTTTTTTTTATTTTTTTAAGTGCTATTGTTATTGACATGTTGCTTTAGTTATTTTAGAACCAATGGATCAAGTTGGAAGATATGACATCAATTATTTCAAGGTTCTATATCAAATATTAACATAAAAGATTATTGCATATGTTACATTGTTCTTCAAAATTGGTCATAACCTATTGATTTGTGTGTATCAATTGTAAGGGGCATAAGTAAAAATACTTCAATTCATATAAGGGGTATGAAACAAATCAGGAATAAGGGACATCTCCCCTTTACTCCAAATATTATTAAAATAAAAGAGATTGATGAAAAGTGCAGCCCCTTGATTATCCTCCCTTTATATAGATGGAGCCTAAAAATTCCCAAAAAGGTATGTTGCCTCCATGGTGTCAAGCATCATTTTTTTTGTTGACATTGTTCTATAATCTATTTTTGATCATTTGAATAGTGGCCAAGTTTGCACTTTAGCTTTGTGGCTCCCACAAAAGGCTCAAGCAACCTTTTGCTCATTACAGCTAGCTAATGACAACTAGTATCCTAGGTTATGATGACAATCTCTATGTTGTTCACCTCTTACATTTTTTCATCAAAATTCATTTTTATCCTAGATTGTGATGACAATCCCTGCATTGTCTACCCTTATATGTATTCATCAAAGTCACTTTTATCGATGTCATGGTGGGGGTTCAAAATGCATAAGTAGGATTACTCAACCCTAAGGGGATATGTGATTCAAATTCCTAAACAATGGAAAGAAGTGTTATAGACATAAGATTGGTGATAATAAATACCAATGCAAATTCATAATAATTGTTTGCATGGACCTTTGAGTTCTTTAAGAGTTATAGAGTGTTATATAGTTGAATGGTGGCACCTCATTATTGTGTGATCTAGTGATTTGCTGCATTTAGTTAAGGATGTATTACATCAAGTGATACTTGGCTTCCAAATGCAACAAGTAGGTTATGCAGGTTGGAAAATTTTGATAGAGAGGGTATTATAATACAACAAAGATGGCCACGTTTAACAGTGATTCTATTAATTGAGTGGTTTACACCACGTCTTACATGCTCTTTACAAGTTACAATGGACTACACTTACACATTGTAAGGGAGTCTTGGGTGCGAGGATGTGTACTGTTAGGCTAAGTGGGGTGATTTTACACATATAAGTGTGTATCTCTCTCTCTCTCTCTCTCTCTCTCTCTCTATATATATATATATATATATATATATATATATATATATATATATATATATATGATTGGATGTACATATATATACACATTTATGCTTATATTTATTTATGTGGGTAAATGTGCTTGTTTGATTGTGTGCATATTTAGTTGGGTTATATTATGAATGCATTGTGGTTGATTTGCAACCTAATTTGTTTAATCAAAATAGATTGGACTACATTTCATGTATATTGTTCTTGGCCTTTTGGTTAAGATCAAGTATAGATCACATTTCATATTTGGTAAACTAATCATAAAATAGATTCAATTAGCTATTTTTGTAGATCAAACATCTAATTAGATCCGGTCAAGATTTGGTCCACTTACAAGCCTAAATAGGCTTTGTCTAGCTTCTTAGCTTAATTGACAATACAATTGAAGTTGCTTCCAATATTATCGAGGTGTGACCATTTAATAATTCAACTACTCCTACACAATCCTCTCATTGTGGTTGTTCATACAACTCTGTCACCCTATATCACTAAGATTGGCTATGACAAAATGCTTGTTATGAGTGAAGAATGGAGATTTGAACCCGTCAATCCAACCAGCACAATGTACCTTTTGAGTTACTTATTGGGGCTTCAAGGGAGAAGTTCTAATGTTATCCAAGGATTCTTTCCATCTCTTGACACTTGAAGAATGAATTCTTTGTTTTGAAAAGAAAAATAACCAATACATGATGACCCCTAATCAAACTCTATAGGATCTCTTCTTTTAAGCACCTACACAATTCTAAAATAAGCAGTTAATAATTTTCTCCCAAAACTTGACAAGTGTTAACTGTTCTCTTTTTGCCCTTTTTCACCTAATAGGTTTTGACTAACCATTCAAGCATAATTTTCTTATTGTGTTGTCCATTTTATTTGTTTAAAAATTCTCATTGATTATTCTTCCTAATTTCACATTGTTTGTTGGTATGGTTGGTAATACATGCATCCATGACATCCTTAGAAGTAAGCACACATTGATATACACAATTGTATAATAGCGGGATCGTTTGTTTTGGGAGTTGGAGGTTCATGCTAATGTTTTGTAGATTATGCATTATGTTGAGTAGATGCAATGAAGCACCCAATGCCTTATATAATGTTACCCTTGAATTTGTAACATGTGGCATGTTTTGCATGTAGGATTTTAACATGTTTTTAGTGATGGGAGGCAAGCTTGTCCAAAAGTGCAAAAAATAGGTTGTCACCTAGTGGATGCTCTCTTGGTCAACATGATTCCCTTGCCCTTATCTTTTTGTACACTTTTGAACTTGGCCAATTGTGTAGTCGCTACAAATGGAACCTATCAACCCAACTTTTGATTATTAGTACCATTAATTTGAGCAACAATCATTTCCTAGATCCCCCACTGCATTGTGTATCCTTCCCTTGCTCTGTTTTTCCCTCCTATTGACAACCAAATTTAATGAACCCAAGTCCATGTCCGACTTTTAGACCTCTTACATGACTTCATCCACTCTCTCCATCTCATCCAACACATGCAAGTCATTCAACACAAGTGGTTGATGGGTTCTAGTTGTTGTAGCCATTATAATGCCTATATGTTGCTCTAACGTTATATCATTTTCTTCTTTGACATCACTTGATTGATCCGTTGTTGCCCTGAAAATTGTACCTACCATTAATCAAATATGTTGTATTGTCTCCAATAAGGCAAACTCAAATTGGGATTCAATTGTTGCACTCCTGGCTATACCTATCATTAATCGACTTTGTTGCATTTTCCCCAACAAGGCAAACCCAAATTGGGATTTCATTGTTCATGATTGTTAATAGATCAAAGGATGAGTACACTTAGTAATTGCCCATTGGGAGAATCATTGATCAGTCAATAAATGCCATGCTAACCCACACATTCGGTGCTCATTGATGCTATTTGCTAAGAGAGCCAAAAAAGATCCACCTTGTGAGAGTTAGGTGCTTCCTTAGACTCACATTGTTGGATCTTGAAACCCTCTATTATGAATGAAAGTTCAATAACCCCCTGCAAAACATTGCTTCTTTGGTTTGGAAGTTTTAGTAAGAAAGTTATGCATTAAATTGTGTTAGAGAAGGTTTGTAAACCAAAAATGCTTTGTTGGGTTTCTTATTTCCAAGCTTCATTTGCATCTTGTCAACTCCATTATTTGCATCTAGCCTAATATTATGTTACACAATTGTACTTATTGTTGAAGTTTGTTTTGCAGAAATAATGTATTGAACTATTATGTCATTTTTATAGTAAACACCTTATCTACACTATGTCCCCTTGCCCAAAATCAATGCCACCAGTGTTAGGTTTGTCCAAATTGATGAAGTTAACCCTCTTGAGTTGTAGACAAATTTTTTGTGACATTTATAGAGAAAACAATTCCCACGCTTAGTCATATTTAAATTAATCATTTATTTCTGAAAGAGCAGTTGAAAGTACATGAGAACTAGAAAGTTTTTGCATAGCACAGAAAAAAAAATCACAAGAGCAATAAGAGGTGCATAAATTTTGTAGAAAACCAAAGGCTTATAAGAACCATATCTGCAGTTTGAATGATATTTAATAGAACTTTCAGAAGGTTGTAAAAGTTCTTTTAAAGCTTCCCTCTAATAATATTGAGTGGCTTATAGGACAATATACAACAATTTTAGATTAAGAACTCATGGATTTACACAAATACTCATTGTTGTGCTTTGTATTTCTCATCCAACCATATGTTTCCTCATATAGGCATCTAAAAGGTTGCCACATGTACACATCCACTTTTTTTTTCATTGAAAAGACATATTTGCCAAACACTGAGTATATCCAACATTGTTGATTGTGCTGTCACCTTCCATAGGTCATGCCAGTTTTGTAATTTGTTGCACACATACCATAATCTAGGTCTTCAATTGAAGTTGGTGTTTGTCGGTACATCATAAACCCATGCCTTTGTGCCTGTATTGTTACGCAGTACTACAGTATGTCCTTATACCCATGTAACAACCAAGCTTCCGGTGATACTTCCTTGTCTGTAGACTCTATGAAGCTTGTTGATTCATTCCAACATGTATGCATTTATTTATTTTCATTTTAAGAGACAGGAAATTAAATATTTTTTCTTATTACTTTCCTAATTGTAAGGTGTATGAATCTAACTATGGCCGATTCTATTAGGTGTAATTTAGAGCATCTATGAGGCGTTATTTGTTTCCTTTTTTGGTCTTCTTATCACATTTATTATTTGAGGATTTCCCATTTACTATAGCATCTGATGCAATTTAAGGGCAAAGAAAACTGTTCCATTATCCATAAAAAGATTCATGTGTTCTAACCTTAAAATCTATAAGGATTAGTGGCTGTCGAGAAAATTAATTCGTCATTGCTAGTCATCTTGAGTCATACTACAGCTATTGTCAACTTGTCATTATCAACTCTGGCTAGAACTATTTGCAATGGTCCAAGTCAATTTCTAGTTTCATTTTTGGAAAAAAGAGTTGAGTATTTATTAATGAAACCATATAATCAAATAAAGAAGATTCAAGGAATTGATTATTAAAAAAAGAGGACAATCTAGTTATGTCTTGGTTTCTCAACTTTATGTCAAATGAAATAGTTCAAAAGTTTTTTCATTATGAAGTGATGACAGTGATATTAGAATCTGCAAAATAAATGTGCTCACACATGGAAAACATTTCTACATTGTTCAAGATTGAGTGCATTTTTCATGGTCAATGCCAAGGAGATCTTATCGTCATACAATCCTTTAATACCCTTGATGTTCACTGATAGTAGTTAAACATGTTCGAAGAGCAAAAATGAAAATGCTTAAAGGATGTATTAAATTATAAAAAGATTGTTTAACAAAGCAGTTTTTGATCATTGCAATAAGAATCATGGCTCATAAATGAATTATCGCTCATGCCCTCAATGTTAAAAGAAGTATATGTGGAATGTAGATTTGGATGCTTCATACCATATTATTGGGGAAGACACTTCATCATAATTAATCTTTGGAAATCAAAGTGAACAATTTGGACTGTTTATGGAACTCAATTCGAAATGGCTGAGATAGGAACAGCGAGTTAATTAAGAATTTTTTCTTTTACTTGGTGTTACTTCTTCCAAATTTTAACGATACTTTTTTATCCAATAGTTTACTCAGAATTAAAATTATATTACTAAATTTTTCAAACAATGGTTTAGGATTTTTATTCAAGGAGGATGATTGGCAATACTAGATAGTGTTTGGGGTTATACCTATTCACAAGCAATAATTCTCCAAGAGGACATGTTTTTCAAGTTAGTAGTTTAGGTTTTTAGAATGTTTCTTTTAGGGATTTTATTCCTCATTGTAATAATTAGGTCGTGCTTTAGTATTTTCAACTATGGCATCCTAATTTTATTTACCTTATAAAATTGTGATATTATTTGTTCAAGAATAGAAATTTCAGCCTATTCTAATGTGAAGTGTGTTAGCACAGTTTATTTCAAAATCAAGTAGATAAACCTATTCACCAATTTGTCTTGTTTCACAATAACTTGTGGGGATCTTTTGGTGCAAAACTTATCTTAAGGGCTTGTTGGTACGTACCTTTCATTGATAACCGAACCAAATTAACATGGCTTCCTAAAGGAGAAATTTGATGTCGAATAGGTCTTCAAAAACTTCAATATTATGATTCAAACCAAGTTTAAAATGAAAACTCAGATTTTGAGAACGGAAAATGCCAGAGAATATTGTACTTGGTGATTGCCTTCTAAGTTAAGAAATTATTCATTAAAGTTTTTATATTGACACTCAATAAAATGAGATTGTTGAATAAAAAACCAGTCTTGAAGTCACTTAGATTCATATGTTCTTAACCAATGTCCCTAAATACTTTTCAGAGGATATTATTTTCACAACCATCTTCCTCATTAATAAGATGTCTGCTTGAATCAATGTCTAAACTCTGCTCCACACACCACTAAAATACACTCTCTCCTAAGGTTTATATCTATTACCATAATTAAAGTATTTGGGTGCTTTGTTTTTTGTCCACCTTTATCACCATAATCATGGGAAATTAGGTGCTAAAATACTCAACTGCATATTTTTTTAACATTCTTTAAACTAAAATAGGTACAAGTGTTTTGCCCCTACCACAAGAAATTAGTACCACTTGGTGGATGCCATTTTCTTTGAAAATTAGCCTTATTATCCCAACAACATTCAAAGCCTCAATCAAATGAATATTGCTTGTGGGATCAAGAGAATGTTGTTAATCATATATCTTTGTCTCACAATTATAAAGTCATCAAAACTCCCACAATAGTCCAACATATCATTAAACACAAAATCCAAAATCCTTTTGAGTATGGCTCTACCAAAGGTGAATTATTAATAAAGACAATGTTTTGTGTCTATTCTAGGAGAAAGAAAGCTCAAAATAAAAGAGAATAACAATCATTAGCTAAGTCTAACTTAAATTCTTACCTAGTTCTAATAAATAAATGCAGTATTATTTTTAAAGAAATTTTTAGGGAGACAATTGATGATGATTTTTGTTGGTCCGTTAGTCAATAAAAGAAAGTAAAATTATATGTCAACATCATAATGATATCTCCTATAAAGGTCTATCATCAAACCTTTGAGCTCATTGAGGAAACCTAGATACACCCACCAAAATCCAAGGGGCTCTTTAAGATCTTTATGAAAGACAACAAGTTAAATGAAATGCGTGTTTGGAAGAGAACCAAACCTAAGATGTCATACATTTCAGAAAGAATTTTGTTAGAACCAAATGGATTTTCATTATAAATTATAAGGAAGATGAAATGATTAACATGTTTAAAGCTCCTCTTGTAACTAAGGGTTTTATTCATGTATATAAGGTTGATTACCAAGAAACATTTATTGTTCAGCTTAATACAATTCAGATTCCTCTATCTTTAGCAACAAACTTGGATTGGCTATTATATCAGCTTGATGTGAAGAATGCATTTTTAAGAAGTGACTTGGAGGAAGAATTGTGTATAAAGCTTCCTCATAGTTTAGAGATACAAGAACAGTGTGCAAGTTAAAATGTCACTTTGTGGTCCTGAACAATCCCCAAGAGCTTGGTGCGAATGATTTACACGGGTGGTGAAGTGCCACAATTGCACCCAAGGATAAGTTGAGTATATGATATTTGTAAAGAGGTCTTCTAAAGATAAAATGTCTATCTTAATTATATATGTGTATGATATCTTTGTGACTATTAACTTGAAGGAGGAAATGATAAGTCTGAAGAAAACTCTTGCCAAAGAGTTTTAAATAAAATATTTAGAAACTTTCTCTGAAAATGTTAATGATGGAAGTGGCAAGTTCTAGTAAGGGAATAATTGTCTCAGAGAAAATATGTTCTAATGGAAGAGTGTGAAATGATTGGATGTGAACTTGTTGACACTCCATGATTGAGATTCTAAGCTTGGAAACTAAGATTAGATTATTCTTGTAGACAAAGGCAACATCAAAGGCTAGTTAAAAGACTCGTATATATTTCTAACACTAAACTAGATGTTGAACTCTGGGCCAATTCATGAATGATTGAAGAGAAAAACACATGAGGTCAATTTATAAGAAGAGTGTAGAATATTTGGATGTAGACATGTTGACACCTTATGGAGGCTATCAATAATTAAGCTTGCAAAGGAAGAAAATAGTGTTGTTGACAAAAGCTAATTTCAAAGAGTGATTAAAAGACTACAATGTCATTCTTGCACTAAACTACATATCAGTTTTTTACTTGGCATTGTGATCCAATTCATGAATGATCCAAAAGAATACCAAATGAGGGTAGCTTATATAATCTTTTGATACTTACAAAATGGCTAAAAGAAATAGCCTAGTTTTTGAAAAGATCCAAACCAAGGGATGGAAATCTACAATAACATGGATTGGGCTAGTTTAATTATTGATTGACAATCTATAGGTAGATGTTGCACCTTGTTGGCTATTGAAAGCAAGGAACAATATGTGGCCTTTAAGGAATAATGCAAAAGTCAAATTATGAGCTGCAACCCATGGCTTTTGTGAATAGATTCAAATAAAAAGATCACTTGAAAATCTTAAGATGAAAATCAAAGGTCATATGGCTCCTTTTGTAACAATCATTCATCAATAATGTGAGATCTCATCACGACATAGCCAAGCATTTGGAAATTGATCATCACTTCATTTAAGAAAAAATAAAAAGAATTTCATTAGGCATGTCTTCATGCCAAACATGATCCTAAATTGATTTCTAGCTAAAACATTACTATGGAAATAGTTTGAAGAGTCAAGTTCCTTGTTTCGGATGAATAATATCTTCAATGCACCATGAAGGGAGTGTAGATTCATTCCAACAAATTTACCTTTATTATTTCCATTCTAGGTGATGTAAATCAACTGTTTTTCTTTTCTTATTCCTTTCCTAAGTTTTAGGGGATTCAATTCGAACCATGGTTAATGCTTATTGCCCACAATATGCTATCAAATATGGTACAATTCATCTATCCAAGAATAGAAAAAACAACTATGTTTTCCAAAGAAAAATTCAAAGCCCAACCTAAACAAACTTGAATACCAATGTAAAACTCTATAATGCAATTATCATCCTCTTGGAGATTGATCATTTTTGATAGGTTGTGTTCTTGAGTGAATCTCTTCTTTTGATCTTCTATATCTTCAATATTGTCAACTTATGATTATTTTGTACACAAGCTAACTAAGGTAGCAAAAAGTTTCAAGTTATTGATGTTAACCACAATTGATATACCAATTGGAGTTTTCTTACCAAATTTATTTCTTAATGCGAACATTCTATCAATAAGATTCTCGATATGATGATATTGGAGTTGATTATGTTGATATTGAAATTAGATACGGGTTTGCAAGATGAACAACACTTTGATTATTATTATAAAGGACGGGATTGTGCTTCTCTTTTTTTTACTTATTTCAAAAGATTTATAAGCAGTATTGTTTCCTTGCTAACATCTGAAATAACTATGTACCCAACTTATGTAGATGAAAGCATCACGCACTTCTAAAGTCATGAAGTCTAACTTATTGCCATGCAACGTTTAATATAGACATAATCAGAGACTTCCAACTATTAATCCAGCATCAACATACCTTATAAAATTGTGTCATTCTTTCTGAGCATAATCTCATGTTGTTGTTACCATCAAATAAAAGAGAAGCTATCATAGCATTGCATATTTGCTTGATTTTATATCAATAGCACAAAATTGTTTGGATTCCCTCCATTTGCTCAGGATCACAAATGAGAAGTCATATAACAGCAACTACATTCTCTAGAAATTAGATTCACCTTGGCTAATATAGGGAAGAATAAATCAAAAGGTAAAAATAAAAATATTTTAATCAAGTTGATTGCTCAATTAGTCAATGGCACTACATGGTGTGGTGCCCTACAAATCTACAAGTTTAGTTTCATGACTTCATGAGATAATGGGTTTGACTTATTCACAACTTTGTTTTGACACGTGTGGCTAACTTAAACTAATATAAATCACACAAAATAAACAAAGAACAACACATTGCAATTAAAGTCAATTACATAGCTGTAGAAATGTCCAAACCACTTAGCACAAAAACAAAAAAATCATTGGAGCAGTTTTGAAATGGTTCTAAAGTCCTAGTAAGCAACCTATATGCCAAATGGATCCAAAGACATTAAGTATATACACACAACTTAAAACATTTATATCTAGAAACTTAAGATGATGTAGATACGCTTGGCCTTAATGCAGTGTCGTCCTTTAAAATAGAGAAGATGTCTAAAATAGATATAAAATATATGGTATAGTTGAAATAAGAATACAATAACTAAATGTAACAAAAATAATTAAAACACCTTCATATGAAGCATACTTTGTTTGTGGTGCGATAAAAGTAATCTATGGAACTTTGGATGTGATGAACATGTCTGAATGGCTAATGAAACACATTTGATGAACAATGGAGCCCTACATCACTAATAACTCAATACTCGTGTTGTATAATCCTTCAATAATTGGGTCATCCAATCCCTTGATTATGGGCTTGTCTAATCCCTCGATCTTTGGGTCGTCTCATTCCTTCACTGGGAGCCATTTAATCCCTCAATTGTAAACCCATCCAATCCCTCAATGGATGTGGTACTCGATCCCTTGATTGTGGTGTTACCTTTCGCTTGATACTCATGTCATCCCCTTGAACTTGAGGCCACATGATTGCTCAATCTTCTTAACTTTCGATCCCTCGATTGTCATGGCATCTAATCCCTTGATTATAGTTTCATCTGATTCATTGATAGACACTTCATGCGACTACAATTATGCTTGAACATATTAAACAAGATGTATCATTGCTTTCGAATTTTCTTCAGCATGTACAAATTCTTCTTTAGTTTGTACGTCATCTTTATCCAAAATTTTAGAGTTTTCTTGTGCCATTAAAATTTTCCCCTCCAAATTACTATAGCGGAACATAGCATTTGTGTGTAGTTGTTTTCAATGCAAATTACCTTCCTTAATAATGCTCATTAATAAGCTTATGGTTGTATGTCTTACCAAGGGCAAAAAAATATCCTTATAATTAAGTCCTTTTTGCTAAAAACTCTCAACTAATCACCATTCTTTGTCATTCATATTCCTTTTAGACTCCTTTAGTCTATCAACTTGCTTATTTTAAAGACCTTTCTCTTCTATAGAAACATAATCAATTCCCACTTGCTATTCTTTTTTTTTATGCTATTTCATCTTGCATTGCTAATTCTCACTCCAAAGATTTTTCCTTTTTTCTTTGAGAAATAACTTAGTTCTTTAACATATTTTATGAGCAATTAATGAAGGCAAGCTAAATATTTTGCATCAATTTGGGCATGTAGCTTGATCTCCTTTCAATTGATGTGGATGAGATTGTCATGTTCAAGGTAATTTTGTCTGTATCAGTGCCCGAATCCTCTTTTATGTCTATGAATGATGTTTCTTCAAATGCTACAATTGAGTTCTTGTTCATATCAGACTCTACAATATTTTTTTCTTTTCTTGTTTAACTTGATTTTATTGGTTAATGTTTGTTTATAGCCATCCTTCCTTGAAGTCAATATCATTTGTTATGACGATTTATGTTGTATTATATAATAACATTGTTCCACTTTTGTATCAAGCTTGTTTCTATGCTTTGATTTGACTAGCTCATATGGTAAATATTCAAAAATTCTCAAGTTGTCTAAACTTTCTTTCTTATCCACAATTCTTTAGGTAACTTTAAGTCCGATGAAACAAAGGATCCACTATTAAATAAGTATGCTTTTGTATTTATGACATCTACTTAGAATCATTGAACAATTCAATTTGCAAGCTTATGTTTTTAGCACGCTCATTCCTGAAATTTGATCGATGCCATATATCATGCATCAAAATCCATCATGGCATGCATATTCAGAGCCTATTTATACTCTTAAAAAAGTTTATTTTGATGTAACTTATTGGTCTATGCCAACATATGATATATCAAATTCCATCATATCATGCATATTTAGAGCCTTATTCATACACTTAAAAAAGTTCATTTTGATGTAACTTATTGGGATTTGTCTTTATCACTCGAATACTATAATTATTGCAATAATGAAGGAAATCATTGCTACCATATTCTTCATAGTTGTTAGATCATAAAACCTTTATTTTATGGCCAATCCCTTTGCTTTTCACTTTTTGAATGTGTGAATGACATTCTGCTTATATCGAAAATATAAGCTATTTGAGTCATCAATAAAGGTTGTGTAGTACTTCAATCTAAGTGATGGCATTTGTGCTTGTCCATACACATACCAATGAACAAGCTCTAGCTTGCTTAGATATAACTTTCAACCCATGTTATAGAAACTAACTTGTTTTTGTTTCCTATGTATGCAGTCCTCACTAACTCTCACAATTATAGACTTCAAATTTGGTTTGTAGTCTTTTTATACAAAACTCTTCATTACTTTTTCACTATGTGTCACTGTAGGTTATGCCATAAATGATGATCTTCTATAGAACTTAATTATGTTGAAGTTATTGTTTCTCTATGTTATTTGTCATATACAAAATTTCATTTTTGATACCATAGGTAATTGTTTAGTACATTTACACAATCTTCAATATATTGTCTCCAAATATGATCCAATATTTAGTATTGCCTAGCTAACCAATAAAGATAACATTTCTCCACGAAGTTAGCACTTATTGTATATCATATGATATAAATCTTATAGTTTTTGCCATCATAATGTGCAAATTGCTATTCCTTATTATCTCCAAAAGTTCATCAACAATCAAATGTACTTTCACAAAACCTCGTAAAAATTCATTCAATGGTGTCAAGTGTAACGAAAGAAGTCTTGAATATTTCGCTTAATCAAACTATCATACACTAAACAACAACACGTTTTCGATATTGCTAGTCAAAGCATTCACTAAAGTACTATTACCCTCCTTGGTATGATGATCCGTCAGCCTTGTTGACCCACATTAATGTCTCTTCTTGTTATAGTTTCAGCACACAACCTACATAAGGCCAATTTTTTGTAACCGACTGCAATGATAACTTAAAAAAACTCCATCCATAACAAGGATATAAGCAAACTCGGTTGGCAGCAATATGTCCCATTCTCACGGCTTTAGATGTTGTTTGGTAGCTAAAGGCTTTGATAAGCCTTCCCTTTTTGGATTTTCAAGTCCCCTTTTCTCCTCTAACCTTCTTCTACAAATCCAAACCTTTATTTCAAACTCGAATCCCCTTTCTCCATCAAAAGTCCCACTCTCAATCTGGTGGCTTGCATCCCGAAACACCTTGTAAAGCTCTTTGTTCCCCTCTTTTTTGCAAACCTTAAAGCAATTAAAGCTCCTCTCAACCCTTTATGGTCATCCCCTCCAAAGCTTTCACTCTCACGTATAAGATCCATGGCTTCCCCTCATTTCTTAAACCCCACCTTTCATTCTCAAGCCAACACCTCACGGAGATCAAGATTACTCAAACTATACACTTCTTTGCCTATTATTTTTATTTCAACCAGGCATCCAAAAGATTACCACATTTCCACATCCAAGCGTTTTCCACTGCAAGCCATTTTTGCTTCAAGTTTTATGCTTCCTGTTTTGTGGACATTTTTAATCCAGTTATAAGAAAGCCAGGAACGAAGAGCTCTCCCTTCTTAGTTACCTGGCTCTTTGGTCTCCAGGTTGCTCGCTGGCCCAGGAACCATGACCACCGAGCTTCTTCTTTGCCACCTTGGGTTGCCTAGTTCGCCTTGAATAGTTTTTTTTTAATATGAATATTCAACCTACGAGAGGTTACTTATATGAAGTTAGCTTATTCATGGTAATTGGCTATGGTTTGTCTGACTTTGAATAAGATTAAATCACTATCCTAACCTTTCATCAATCACAAAAGCACTTTTATGCCCCAAAAGTAATGTCAAAGAGATAAATAAATAATTGAGATACGCACATTATAGATATTGTTCAGAATTAATGCAAAATTTTTGTCGCAGTTTATCAAATAAATAATTCAATTCCAAAAACATTTTGATGCTCGACATTTCCGGCCTCAGTTTTTCATCCGACCGTTCCAGTTTCCATCACTGCTCCAATCAAACTTCGGAAGGACAAAACACTAAATGATTGTATAGTCTATGGAGTTACGTTAAGCCATCTAAGGATGTATTTATAATATCAAGCCTTTTTTATGGCACATTCCATGTGTATACAAATTTTTCTTATGTCATTTCACTGAGAAGCTTTACTTTGAAACGCTTCCCCTGGTACTCTTTATTTGATTAGTTCTTCATGCTCAAATCTCTTTAACATAGATGCTTTAAATAAAAAGAAAAACAATGTTCTTTTCTTGTGGTTCTTTTACTATTCTTATGTCGTTAATTATTCAATTCTCATGTTCTTCTACTTCTATGCCATGCTCCTATACAAAAAAAAGGCATGTCTTCCGATGTACTACTGGGAAAACGAAGATAAGCATGCCTTCTCTTATTTGGCATCAAATATTGTACAATTTTTTGAGTTTAAACATTCTTTCTAAACTCATTAGTTGATATCAAATAAAGCCACTTCTCAGATCTTAGGCTTTTAAATAAATCTCGATTCCTTTATCAAATTCTTTGAAATCCTTGTAGGCTGGAGTTATTGAAGAAATGGTGAACGATGCTGTTGATTCTGCTCTTGATTCGGAGGACATCGAAGAGGAAACTGAAGAAGAGGTTGAGAAGGTGCTTGCGGCGATAGCCGGCGAGACTCTCTCCCAGCTCCCGGAAGCTGTCAAGAAAGATCGGATAAAGCAGCCTGCTTCCAGCCTCAAGGCAGAGCAACAGGTAGGTATGATAGAATGACAAATTCTTCAGGTTTGCTTGCATTCTTCCAAGCGAGTTTCTTAGAAGTTCCCTTTTCCAAATTTTATTTTTAATAACAATTATTTTTTAAGTTTTTTTTTTTTTTTTTTTTTTTTTTTTTTTTTTTGTTAAACTGACATATTTGTACAAACATCCTTCTGATCTCTTCACAGTCTGAGCCCCTGGTTGAAGGTGTAGACGATGAGAGAGAGCTCCAGGAGATTAGGGAACGACTTGCCAAGGTGAGGTCATGAATGATTCAACATGTTTGTTGACACCATGAAGTGTCTTTCCTCAGGCAAATTATGAGGTATGTGTTCTGTACCAAAGTAAATATGCACGAGTTCTATTTTCTTATTCCGGTCGGTCACCTTTATTAAATGTTTGTCATAGTTTTGTGGTTAATATTATTTTAGTAGTATTTTAATGATTTTCTTACTTATTTCAAGTATTCGAAAAGTTAAATGGTTTACTATATTTAAAAAGTTAATATTATATTAGTTTATAAGGATATTTTATATTAGTGTTTTTTATTGCTTCTCAATAGTTCACATGTGTTTGGAACTAAGTTGTTTATTTATATGATTTCATTATTATTGCTGAAATTGAATTTTTTTTAAAAATTATGTTGTTATTTATTTTAATTATTTTATTTAATTTATGCAACATATATAAAGATTAAATCATATATTTTTGTTATATCAAAAAAATTGCTTGATCAATTTTAGAGCTTTTTATGATTAATTATATGCCTTTTAGAAAAGAAGTTATTTGATATGATTCAAACATTAAGTTATTTATTAGTTTATGCATGCATTTTTATCCCTGAATGTTTCGTTTTAAATTTTTAGGGTAAAGGGTAGTAGTATGATTGAGTAAATAAATTTATTTTAAAAGATTTATTTTGTGAGGGAAAAATTAAAATTTTGTTTGTTGGTATGTTAGAAGTTTATTGTTTTTAAGATTTAAATGAGAAAAATGCTTTTGGAGTACTCCTATAAAACAAAGTCTTATAGGCTATCGATGCATTTAATGTCCATACGATCTGTTTACTTGTTAGGTTTTAATCTAGTTTTTATTTTTATTTTTTTTTAATTTAAAATTTTTATAATTGCAATAAATTTTTTATCTCAAAATTTTAGTTTTTTATATGATTATTTTAATATCTTATTTTTAAAACTTCCTGTCGAAATTATTTGATGAAGTCATTTGATGGACTCCCAATCCCTTGTTTGTGTGTGATACAAGAATGCCTTAAAGCACTATATTAAGTCCTATCGTGAAGTAATTAGGTTCGAATTCAAAGGAAGCAATGTTCAATCAAAATAGCATAATTAATGCAACCTGAAGTTTGCTTTATTATACATCATACATGAATTGGAAAGCTAAAGCACGCTACCAAAACCCTAATGCTTAGAAGCAAATCAAAAGCTCGACTAAACAGGATTAGACTGACAAGTATAATCAATTGAAGTTTTGTGGCAACTTGTTATTGGTTTTTGTTGTTATTTAAACATTTAGGCATGAATTTAAAATCATAGTTACATGACAAATTTGATTGTTGTGCTATGAAAAGTTAAGTTTATATTTAGTTATGTCATAACAAGTAGTAGATATATTATAAAAGATGAGTATTATTGTAATGTTGAAACAATGTTGTTGTAGTGTTCTAGAGTTGTGGTCTTAAGGATGTTGACAGCATGATATTGAGAAATAAGGGATAGTAAGATGTCTTATGGATATCATGGTGATTTTAAAGTGAAGTTGAATATTATAGATGTGATAATATCAGAGATGTAATGGAGTCCATTGAAGTGATGTTATAGATGGATATTTGATAGACCTTGTCTAAATATTCATCTTCATCTTTAATTATTTTTTTTTTATTCTTATGGGTCTTGAAATGCATGTCATATACATTATTTAAAGAGATCTTTGATCTCCAAAATTTAGTCTATTCTAACAAAGTAATTTACAAAATGCTCAATCTATTAATCGAATGACCAAATTGATCTTTTAATGAGTACTCTACTTAGTAAACCTTTAACCCATTGAAATTCCTTCACCTTCAACTTCTCTTTATGAGTGAGCTTTGAATCTTTGAGTTTATTATCATATTTCAAGATGAAATGACAAGTAGTTCTTTAAATAATAGATAACAAGTAAATCTCTCTAGTCTAAAGTCATACATAACTAAGTTTCTCACATTTTTAAAATGTATTTGTTGATACTTCTAGTTTGAAAATAATAATAACCAAGTGTTTTATTTAACAACAATTATTAAATATATATTTTTTGTTAGTCGTGAATATGTTAAAATTTAAAATTATATTATACCTAGATTACCATTTTGTTTGGGGATTATTTCATTATGAATTAGGTTTTTGTGATATTATGTTTGCCTTCTTGAAAGGCTTTCTAGCAACAAATAAGCAAATGGGGATGCCACTTAAGATGTTGAGGATGCAAAGGAGTGCTATTGGATTCGTCGATAATGATGGTGTTGGTATGAAAAAAGGTGAGTGAGCTAATCAAAGCTTTGAGAGAGAGAGAAATAAAGGATTGAGTTGTTTTTTATAATAAAAGTACATAACGTGATGATGGAGGTGACAATTGATGATGACCACAAATTGTGGGGTTGGGTGCTCACAAGAAAGAAGAATGAGAGGCAACCAAGGTGATCATTGAGATCGTGTGACAAGGAGAAGAATATGTTAGGCAACTTGTGGGGTTGGAGACTTGTCTATGATTGTTTTGAAGAAATGAACAACAAATGAGCATAAATGTATATTTATCATGAGTTTTGTTTGACAATTATGATTTTTTTTAATCTACAATGATTAAATTAAATATTTTAAAATATAAAAAATCTAGTTATACATAATCCTAAATTAGAAGTATGTATTTGATATTTATCTTTCTTTAAATGCAACAATTTCTATTATAGATTCAACACACGTCACTTCTATTATACGCAATTATTATATCTTGTATGCATTAAAATGTAGACACCGAAGTTCAATAGAACACTCATTAATGACAAGGTCTTTGGATAGTCTTGATACATTGTTGCAACTTCTTTGGATAAGCAATCCCAAACTACTCATTAAAAATATATATTTAAAAGACAAAATAATAAATTTGATATTTTTTAATGCATAAGATTTATCATTTTCTTTCAAATGTATCTTTTTATGGGTGTTTGAAGAATTATCTTTAACATTTTTTTTAAATTTTATTTATTTTTTGTGTAGTGATGTGATCATTATCTCAAAACAATGTCATTATTTCGTTTCGACTCCTTAAATTAAAAAAAAATGTGTTTTAAAGCAATTATCGATGCTTTATATTATATTGTTTTTTTAAAAAAAATGTGTTTTTAAAATTATTTCACATACTCTCATATACATTTTTGTCTACCTGAAAAAATGATTTTCTTTGTATTAAATTGTGAATAAACGACTAAATTAATCATGCTTAAGATGTATATTTTTATATAAATAATTATGAAAATATTATTTATCAAAAAGTATACTTTATATAAAAAAAAAACTTTTATGAAACAAATGCAAAAAACTACCCTTACAATTGTACCTTTAAAAAATATCTTTTTATGTAATCCACTTAATGTTCTAGTAAGCATATGGTAGTTTTTGAGCTTGCAAAGAAGACTTGAAAAAAGAAACTGAAAAAGCGCAGATAAAAAAATATGTAAATAATTAAAATTTTGATCACATATATTTTTTTCAAATAAATTTTAAAACAAATTTGGAAGCACAAAATAGTTATTTTTGGCAAACCTAACTGTTGACGTTAAGATGATTAAACAACTTAAAATTAGTAATGTTATGTCCTAAATCAGTGTGAAGATTGTAACAGTACAAAAACAATAAAAATAAAAAATAAATAATCAATGAAAAAATAAAAAAATTAAAAAAAATTAAAAAAAAAAAAGAAGAAGGGGTATCAAATATTTAGTGAAAAACCTTGAGAAAAAAATTCACTAAAATGATAACAAAAAGCTCCATTATAAATAAAAACAAGCATAGATTATTTTTACTTATATCAAGTTTCATTAGTAATAAAGCATTACAACAAAGTTATATATAAAATAGGGTGGAACTCCCTTTCCAATAATATATCTTTTTTTTTCATTTATAAACTTAGTTGCCTTAATTGCTTTTGCAGGCTAATTAGGTTAAGGTTGCATAACTTTGTTTATATTATGATGAAAGAAAAGATATAATGATCATCTATATCTTTTAGTTGTAGTCAATAATACAAATTTCTAATGTTACTACAAATAAGTTGATAAGTATAATATATATTGTCAAAATTAATAAGTATGAGGATGACTTAGATTAAATATATCAATTTTTTAGTTTATTATATCCTTTAATTCATCAAAGGTATCATATCAAGATCACTAACAAAGATGACTAAAAAATGATAATATCTAAAAGATAGAAAAAAAAATCAATAAAATAATATCCAAAATAATAAATCTAATTGAGCATAAAGAATGATGTTCTCAAAAAAAAAAAAAATTCAACAAACTTTAGAAAATTTATAGAATAAATAACTAAAGAATTATATAGATGATTATTAAATAGAATTTATAAAGAAATATTGAACAAAACTCTAATGTATAAATAATTTTGATGCAAAACATAAAATAAGCTACTTGTAATATGATATGTATCATTTATGTGAATAGAGTATTATGGTCTTAAGCCTATTTGATTATTTATATGTTAATGTGATATATGATTATCAATTATTACTAGTATAAGACAATTTATATATAAAATATAATTATTAGCATATTGAGTATATTTAGTACTTAGACATATTAATAGTTAGTTGAGATGTTAACCTCATACACAACTTGTAATACATATTATATCATGTAAACAGTATCATACAAAATAAATCAATGAACTATATATAATTTTTTATGTCAAATTATTGTTATATGCTAATATTGTCACTAAATTTGATTGATCTATCATAAGTATTCTGAATTACACGTTATAAGTTATCAAATAAAAATTAAGTTATTCAACTTGCATTTAGACCAAGTCATTCAAACCAAATGACAACCTCTCATATCTTCCAAACTTTTGACATAAAACTAATAAAATTGATTAATCATATTTAGCACCCAAGCGCATACAAGTTTTGATATGATCTTAGGTGATACAATACAAGAGATCTATAAACAAATAAGGACAAGAATAGCATAAGATTAACATGCAAAATGTCATATTTTAATTTATCAACTACCTCAGCAATTGAGATCATAACTACTAATTTATGTCAGGATTCTCAATAAGTGAAATCACATTGAACTTCAAAATTTTCTATAACATAAAATGTTATGTGATATTTAGTCAATTTTCAAGTTCAATTTAATGAGAAAAAGATTTTATGAGTAACACATGAATGAGATTATTAGGTATTTATAAACATATTATGAAGAATCAAAATAAAAAGTAAAAAAAAAATAATTATTTTTCAAATTTTATAAGGCTAAAGATAAAAGCTTTGGCTAAATCCTTATTTAAACAAGCAATTAATCCACAATTTATTTAATCAAAATTTTATTATTTGTGTTCAAGTAAGATTGCCAAGCTAAGTTATGTTACATTAATATAGTTAAGTAAAAAGACATGACTTGATGTTTCCTCTTTAAGTTTGTCATCTTCATTATTGTGCTTACAATTTAAGTCTACATGCTTAAAATTTAACTCAACTACTAAAAAATTGGATATATGTTTCTTAAATAATAAGATTTTTATATTGTTTTAAATTATCATTAAAATCATTAATGATCTTTGAATCAAGAAAGTATTTACAATTTTTCCCATACTAAAATGATTATTATCATTGTTGAAAATAAAAATCTTCTAAAAATTAACTAAACACGGACAAAAAAATGTTTTTACTTAAATAATAACTAATTTTAAATCCTTTAATTTTCAGTGAGGTGATACGATAAAAAATGTGATGCATAAAAACTAAAATATAACATAATGCAATTGAACATGAAGTACCATAATTAATTTGGAGAATTAAATAAAAATATAAATGAATTTATTTTTTTTAAAAATTTAGAAAAAAAAAGAGTGTTGACTACAAAAAAAAAACGGCCAAAATATGATAATAAATAGTTAAAGTATGAATTTTGAATCAAAATATGACATAAGTATAACCTTTTTGATAAAATTTTAACCAAAATACATCACAAAATAGTTTAATCATTGTTTTGAATTAAAATACAAAAAATACTACTTAAATTTGTTTAAATATATTAAAAAATGTTAAAATACATAAAAATAAGTTAATATTTTTTAGGATAAAAACATGTTCAACATAAAAAATATATATATTAAATTTTAATGAAAAAAACAAAATGATCAACAAATCAAAATAAATATTAACTATAATTATCATCATTTTTTGTCGTCATTTATATATTTGTTTTATTTCTATTAAATAGCAAAAAAAAATATCAACAAGTAAATGAATCATACAAAAAATTGTCTTCTTTTCATACAATTAATTATTAAATCATTGCATTTATAATAAACAAAAGGTTACTTACATGAAAAAAAATGCAAACATATATTAGTAATTATATATTTGTTCCTTCGAAGAAAAAAATGCTCATGACGTGGAAATTGCGTGACGTTTAAGCTTTATTAACAGAAGTTTGGATTATTAAAGCACACATTCCAAAAATATTTTATTTTATTATATCACATCATACGCTTCCTTTGGACTTGCCACTCTCCTTCGCTCTCTCTCTACCTCTGTTCTATACAAATATATATCTCCGAAGGATCACCTGGCTCTCTCTCTCTCTCTCTTCATCGCAATGGGGAATCTGTTGGTTGTGTTGTTAGTATTAGTCATCGCGTCAACGACCTGTACCGCCGGGAAGATCGTCGACGACGACAACGATCTCAGACTACTTGACGGCGCTGGATTCCCAGCGTCCACCGCCGAGAGGCTTATCCGTGCTCTCAACCTTCTGCCCAAGGATCCTTCTCCCCAGTCATCCTTCGTTGCGAACGATGTCCAGCCGGGCTCGATCGTCGAGAGGTCGCTCCGTTTCCCGAGCCTCTCGGCCGGGATCCAAGTCGACGATCTCGGGCACAGCGCCGGCTACTACCGTCTTCCCCATACCCACGATGCAAGGTGAAGGGAGTTTGTCTTCGGATGGGAAAACTCGCAATTTTCCTTTGCTAGGGCTTTTGGGGGATGTATTGTATTGGTGAATCTGATCGACGGTTGGTTTTTGTAGGATGTTTTACTTGTTCTTCGAGTCGAGGCAGAATAAGAAGGACCCTGTCGTTATTTGGTTGTCTGGAGGACCGGGTTGCAGCAGCGAATTGGCTGCTTTCTATGAGAATGGACCTTACAATATAGCCGAAAACATGTCTTTGGTGTGGAACGAATTTGGATGGGATAAGGTATAATTTCAACTGTCTCCTTCTTTTATTCCATTTTGTTGTTTCCTTGATTCTTCTTGGTCTTTAGTGGTTTCTTACATCAATATTGGGAGAAGAACATTCTTTCCTTCAACCTAATGTTCCACAGTTGCCATCTCACGATTTTGCAATTCTCATTGCTTTGACGCAATATCAATGTTATTTGTTTTAAATAAGTTTAGGGTAGAACCAAAATAGTGTGCAAGAGAGACTGAACTGATTTATTTACAAATTCAACTTTGTTTGCTTTTGAAGTCTTACAATTATCTGAAACATTCTTGCCCATTTACATCAACATTCTCCCATAGGTTTTGATGATCTTAATTAGGTATTTACCTTAGAAAACTGCGTTCTTTACAAATTCGACTTTGTTTGCTTTTGAAATCTTAGAATTATCTGAAATATTCTTCTCCATTTACAGTTACGTTCTCCAATAGTTTTTCCTTCAAAAAACTGCTTGGATCTCGTTAAATAGAAGACAGTTTTAATTAACAGCTTGTAAGTGTACTGAGATTTAATTAACAGCTATCACCTTGGCTGAAAATTTCCATTTTATTCCAGACAATACTTAACGTAGAAGCACCCAAGTTATTTACAATGAAAAGTAACTTGAGAGCTGGAAAAGGTTTCATATCATTATCATCTGTTAAGGTTGGATAAAGAATACAAATTAAGTTGTACAGGAGATAATAAATAATGGATGAGGAGCAATGAAAACTATGGTGGATTATATTAGAGACTTTATGTACTTATGTTAGATTTTGTTAGAAGTATTGTGTGTTTTTTTTTTCTTGTTAGTACTTGTTTAACCCATCAGAAACTTTAAAAATTTGATGTCATTTTGTTGGGGTGCCCTTGGTATTTGTCAATTATTTGCTGAAAATTAAATACCTCCATCTTTATTGCAGGCATCAAACCTTATATATGTTGATCAACCTACTGGAACAGGCTTTAGCTTCAGTTCAGATGGTCGAGACATTCGTCATGATGAGAACGGTGTTTGCGATGATCTTTATGATTTCTTACAGGTGAGATTCTAGTTAAGTATTGCTATTAACTTATAGATACTTATAAGTTATATTATACTTAATATCTTTATCATTTTTTAAATTTAACTTGTACCCATTTTGCTTCTTATTTTCTTTGTCATTGCATAAAATTGGCATTGCTAAAGTACTTATATTAATTTGCACAATAAAGAGCACCTTCATTTAGCTCTCTTAGATCTGTTTGATTTCTGTTTTTATATTTTGTTTAAAAATTTACTCTTCTCTAAACTCCATTTATAATGAACTTTTGTCACTAAAATCTCAATTTTCAAGCAGATTTTTCTAAAAGCTCTTTTGATATATTTTTTTTGAATTACTTTTCTAAACTTTCAAGTCATTATCAAACAGAGCATTAGTTTCTATTGGAGTTGCAACATTCTATAATATCAGAAATTTCTTATAATAAGTTTCAGTAAAACAAAAAATAAACCTCCGAATTGTTTGTTATTTGAAAGGCAAGTAAATAGCAATTTTTAGCATTTCAAACATGTTGATATCATTTCTTCCAGCTTTTCTTCTTTTTTCAGCTATTCATCTATATGTTTTTACAGGCATTCTTCACTCATCACCCAGATTACGTGGATAATGACTTTTACATTACTGGAGAATCATACGCTGGACACTATATTCCTGCTTTTGCCAGCCGTGTTCACCAGGGAAACAAAGCTAAAGAAGGCATTCACATCAATTTAAAGGTGCATCCATACTTCTCATGGTTACAGGCATTTTACTTGCTTGTTTACTTGTGTGGAATGTGATCTTGTAGGGTTTTGCAATTGGTAATGGTCTCACTGATCCAGCAATACAGTACAAAGCTTACACAGATTATGCTTTGGAAATGGGAATAATAAAAGACTCTGACTACAAAAGAATCAATAAGATTTACCCTGCTTGTGAGATGGCAATAAAGCTGTGTGGTATGCTTTTTCTCTTCTTTCAGTTAAAAGATTGTTTGGCCTTAATGATTCTAACTATTGTGATGCTGTTCTATAGGTACATCAGGAAAAATTGCATGCATTGTCTCGTACTTGGTTTGCAATGTTATGTTCAGTTCGATCTTGAAGGTTGCAGGAAATATCAATGTGGGTTAACCCTTTTTTGTATTCTGGAATTGCTATGTTAGTTGAACTTTCTCAAGCCCGTCCTGCTGATTTCCTGCAGTATTATGATGTAAGGAAGGAATGTAAAGGCAGCCTGTGTTATGACTTCTCAAACATGGAGAAATTCCTAAACCTTAAATCTGTAAGGGATTCCCTTGGAGTTGGTGAGATCAAGTTCGTCTCATGCAGCCCCACGGTGTATCAGGCCATGCTCACAGATTGGATGAGGGATATGGAACTGGGCATACCTGCTCTTCTTGAAGATGGTATCAAGCTGCTTGTTTATGCTGGGGAGTATGATCTCATTTGCAATTGGCTTGGTAACCTCCTCTTTCATATTCTTCCCTTTATGTTTCTCATGGGATGCAAAGCATTAGTTATATTAATTATTTGATCTTGAGTAATCTGAACCTAACTTGATATCAGTTCTACAATGTTTGCTTCAATCTATACTTCTAAGTTAAAGATTGATTCAAGCCCAAAACAATTAAAGCTCCCAAAACATTATAACCTCCTATGCCTTGCTTTGCTGTTTTGCTAAACTAAATCTAGTATTCTTGCAAGAATATTTGAAGCTTTAAGATCACTTAACTTGTATAAGCTTATGTCGAGCAGGAAACTCGAGGTGGGTTCATGCCATGGAGTGGTCTGGTCAGCAAGCATTCGTCTCATCGGCAGAGAAACCCTTTATTGTGGATGGTAAAGAAGCTGGCGTACTGAAGACCCATGGCCCTCTTAGCTTCCTAAAGGTAATCCTTATTATTATGCAGTTCTTTATTCCTTGCCAAATACCTTAACATTAGTCAGTTTTGAATGAGCTTGTTGCAAATACTTCATATCGTGTAAAGCTTTTTCTAATGTTTTAAATCATTTGGTTTGATAAAATTTTTAAATATAATAAAATTGGATTAAACCATATGATTCTCAGCTTGTCTTTTATATCTTTCAGGTCCATGATGCTGGGCACATGGTTCCAATGGATCAGCCAAATGCCTCATTGGAAATGCTTAGGAGATGGATAAAAGGAGAGCTTGCTGCTGTAGAGGAAACTGCCTCCGGATATGAATCACACTTAGCTGATATGTGAAAGAACAAACCTTTGTATTATATCGATACCAATTACTGTTGAACTTGTGGCTTTTCATTAGCTGTTCACTTGCTATCTGTTGAAAAAGGAATGCATTATGACTCACTGATTTGATCTCAATGCATTGTTGTGGGTCTAAGTTACTAATACTTGTACTGATTTTGAGATTACTTATGGCTCATGATAGAGAGTAAAATGTTCTGTTGCAACCTGTAAGAGGTAGAATAAATTAGTTGGCAGAATTATGGCCATTTTTCATTTGAACTTAAGGTCATATTTTGGATATTAATTATTGTGGTGCTTAATTTTCATTTTCATATTTTTTTATTTTTTATTTTTTTAAATTAAAAGAAAGATGAAAATTAAGTGTATAAAATATATGTTGAGCTGGATTGGCTTGTGTTCTTTGTTTTTCATCTTAATCCTTTCTTTCATTAGATTCTTTTTAGGATTTTTAATAATAATAATATTTTAGTAATATATATATTAGAATAATTATTGGTATGTTTAAATATTGTTTGATTCTAATGAAAGAATTAATATTGGATTAATCTAAATGAGCATTATGGGCAAATGAAATTTGAGTAATATTCATTTAGTTTAAAATTATGCATGCGACTTGATTTAATAAGGTAATCATTTGCTCATCAAAATATTGATACATTGTTATATTCACAGTAATCTTAAATATAGTTCTTTAAATGTTAATTAAATAAATTTTGTATGTAATAATATTAATTTATATAAATTCATTTTATCATAATAATATTGAATAATTATACATATGTGATAGGCACAAGGGGGAATTTTCCTTTCAAAGGAGAAGAAAATATATGATGTGATAGCTTGTCATAATAGAATAATACTTAACTTCAATAACTTCTAAAATTTTATCACCATTTTGAGGTGATTTAAGGGATTTAAATATCCAATTATGGGATAACACAAAAAAATTAATTTATCTAAATAAAGTGGAAAGAAACGTGATCTATCTATGCGGAGTCTCACTTTGAGTCTTTGATAGCAAATATTATTTTAAAGTAGTAATAGCAAAATGAAGCATGAGGATGACAAAATAACAAAAGTAGAGAGAAAATTTTTTTTATCCAAAATATAAAATTCTTTCATATACTCATCTTCTTTTTGATATAGATTTGGATATAATATTTTATTACATAATACATATTATTTTATTTTTCACAAGTTTTCATGAGGTTTGACTTGAAAATTGACGACACATAAATCAAGGGAATGTGTTGCTGCTCGCATGCAAACCATGCGTCTATTGTGTTGTGCATTCTACATGCACTATAGGTGCACCTCTTATGCACTTGAATCACATGAGGTGGTAGGTGCACCTACCACATGTGCATGATGCCTGTACATGATAAGTATACTTATTACAACGTTTGCTCTACATGAGGTGACAGGTCTTATACACGTGCATGTCATTTCCTATAACGGGTGCATTTTTTCTTATGCATTGTCACATGCTCTCTATCCAATGCATTGTGCTGCTTCGTTCACATCCCATTACTTGATGTGCAAACCACTTCACACTATCATGTACACTGTTGCTTGTGCAGCATGCTTCCACACACAAATGCGTATGCAGGTGGTGTCACATGATGTCTCGACAGCTTTTGTCATTTGTCTTTAATTTTGATTTTTCTCAATCATGGATTATTTGATGATTGAATTAACTTATAATAAATCCCTTGATTATAGATCAATTCTTTTTAGTATTCGCGTTCTACTGAATCTTTTTTCTGAAGATAAATTAATTTTTTACAGGATCTAATTATGATATTTTCTTGAGTAATTTTAAAAGGCTGATACTTTTATTGATCTTATCAATTAGTTCTTTTAACTTGGTTATAAGTAACACATGATTTTGGTAGGTGTTCAATAATCTTTTCACTTGGTTTTCACCAACACTGTATTTTGTTAACGCTCCTTTGTCTCATATTAAAATGAAGCTTTGCCCTTCCTTTATGGAATGATACTTTTGTGCTCATTAATAATATGACATCTCAATCTTATATATGGATTCTCTAATATAATTTGATATATATCTAGAGATATCACTTCATAATTAATCTCATCAACATGTTCTTTTAGTGATGACAAATTCCATTTTGCTTTATTCTTTGACTCCCATGTCAAAGTCTTTATGAACCTTACTAAAGGAATAAAGTCTCAGATGTGTAGTATCTAGGTTTAACCTATTCATAAGAGTTTCTAATATTAGATTCTTCTCGCTTTCAATGTCAATGATAACATCGATGAGCTCTTTCCTCACTTAAATATAGATAGTTAAGAGTTTTTTTTATTTTTCTTTATGAGATATTTTCTTTGAACTCACTATAAAAGATAAGTTTTCATGAACATAAAGTAAGGTTTTAAGTATCATTTTAGTCTTAGTTGTAATAAATATTTTGTTTTGTATACTTTTCTTAAGCATTTTTTGAAATAGTTCAAGATGTAGTTTTTAGCATTTTTGTTGTATATGCCATGTGTTTTTATAGTGGTCACAACACTTTGAGTTAGACTGATAAAAAGAGTGTTAGTAGTTGTTAGCATAATATATTTTGTCAAATAATGATTCCATTTGTTGTTAATTTTTGGTTTTGTACTCAAACTTCTTGGTACTTAATCTTTATATTTTTATCCCTTTTACATTGATCTCTTTTTTCAATAGCCATCATAAATGTATTGGTTTATTTTAAAGATTGAATATAGAACAAAGTTAACATTCTGACATTACGATAATATAGACCTATAATGTATTATGATAATATTTGTATTTTGTCCCTAGGTCCCAAACTCACAACTTGTCATCAAAATTTAGTTGTATATTCTTATATTATTTTTCTTTATCAATGTCATAAGCTATGTCACTTCTTCTATTTTTTATTTATGTAGCCCATGGAATACAATTCTTATATGATTAGTTCTGTAAATTATCTTTATGTTTATTTCTATAATTATACCATTTCTTAAATAAGTATTTTACTAAGTTAATGCTTGACTAGTTATTTTTAATCAAGCAAATACCACTTTATTAGTTAATAAATAATTATATAAAGAAAAATATGCTTTGAGTTGCTCTAACTATGTATATAATTTCTCAACATCCACTATAATATCAAAAATAGATAAATCAAGTATAACATCTATCTTAAAAAAATTTAGTTATATATTCTTTTGTAAATTATCTTTTGAATTTGTCATATAAGAGGATTTAGATTTAGTATCATATTCGTTAATACTTGTATTTATTGGGTTAATAGAGATAAGTATCTTTCCAAAATTAATGTTAGTATAATCAATATTAAAGTGTCATTTAATAAAAGGAGGGTGAAATTCTAGGAATAAAATTTAGATTTCTTAAAAAATATTTAAAAAAAAATACTTTAAAGTTTTAATAAGCTCGAGTATGTCACTAAAAATGATTTTATACAAATGTTAATTTTATTTTAAAGCATGTTAATTTTCTTTTAATAATAATTTTTTATAAAAATTATGAAGCAAAAAATTTAATAAAGATTAAAATATATACCAACATCTTTAAAAGGTGGTTTCACTTAAAGTCAGGCATACCTTCATCCATAATAAAATCAGAAAAAAAAAACAAACACAATTGATATAAATCTTTTACTAAAAGATGAATAGGATAAACCCTCACAATAATGAAATAAAATAAAAAGATTATTACGACCTTATAACAAAATAAAATTGACAATAAAAGAAAAAAATCGACAACACAAAATTGAACTCAATATAAACAAGAATCATATGCTTAATGAAATACTTAACAAGAAACGAGTATTTTAATTAAATTAATTAGAAATAAAAAATTTGAGAACTTAGTTGATTTAAGAAGTAGAATTTAGGAGTTTGACGACTGAATGACGTAGCATAAGGAAGCGATGATGAGTATCGGCTGCTAACAGCTTAAATGTTGTGAATTGAAAATTTTTCTTCCAATTTTGCGAAAATTTTATCTATCCATTTTGTTAAAAAAATCTTCTATTTATACATATCTTTTAATAGTTAAAAGCACTAACCAAACTGATCAATTAGCTTTTATTTCTTTGTCTAATGTATGTTTTTTAATTAGAAAATTATTATTTAAATTAAAAAATTCTAATGGCCAAAAGAGCTGTTGCACATGAACCACATAATTGGAAATAATATGGATTGTTTGATCACAAAAACTATGTGATTGGATGGGTGAATTTTGCATTTTACTCCCACATAATTTATTCATTCTTATGTTTTTTTTCTTATAAGACTTTCCTACACTTAAGAGCTAGCATTTACAATTGGGCTTAGTTATACCTCAAATTTTTTTGGGACTTAATCACTATTTTGCTAACAAAATATTAAATTAATGGGTACCATACTTGGGAGATATTTTCTGGTATGATACACTTACATATAGGTCATGGAGTTTTCCTAGGGACCCAATTTCAATAGAAATGGGTTAAAAATTAATACTTGACCTGATACATAAAATTTAGTTCAAAGATATGGTGATAAGCTAATAGATTTAGATTTTTATTTATCTTATTTATTATTAATAATATTATTTTTGTACTGATTTAATTAATATTATTATAATATACTTTTTGTAACAAGTTAATAAAGAAAGATTTTCAAATATATAATTAAGGAAAAAAAAAGCTTTTAAGATGGCCAAAATAAGATGATAAAAAATGTTAAAAACTTAAATATTTTTCTAAGATTATTGATTTTAATAAAATTTAATTTATGTACTTTGTAAGAAAGATTTATAACAAACTTAAAATCTAATCAAAATAAAATTAAAATACCTAAAATTGAATTCAAAATAAATTTATTGATGGTTTGTTACTTTAACTAAAATGATCTTTATAGAATATATCATTTGTTCATCTTTTTCTTTAAGTTTTTTTTATGAATATGAGCATTGAATATCTATAATATAAAAATTCATTCAAGTAAATTCATTAGAAATACTTAAAATTTATTATTATTAAATAAAAAATCATGATTATAAATTAACAACATAACAAATATAGTCACCTCAATTGATACCTCCTCATTTTTTTATTCTTTCTCATAGCTTATAATTTAAATCCCTTAGCTTCTGTCATCAACATTGAATATAACTTATCTCTAATATCAAAATATATGATTTATGTACAAGGAATCTCACTTTTTGTCCTTAACAACATATATTATTTTAGAGTTGGAATAATAAAACGAAGAGTGAGAATAGGAAAAACACCAAAGAAGAAAGAAAGAGGAAAACTTTTGTCCTCAAAATAAAATTCTTTCATTTATCATTCTTCCCTTTTTATAGAAGTTTAGAGGTAATATTTTATTACAAAATATATATTATTTTATTTTTTATATGTTCGATGAGGTTTGACAAAAATTGTTCATGCGATAATTCTACACGTGCGTGTTGCACGCATGCACACTACGTGTCTATCGAGTCTGCATTCCACATGTGTGATAGGTATACCTACCATGCACATAAATCTCATGTGATGGTAGGTGTACTCATTGTGCAAGCATGTGATGAATGTGCATAATAGGGGACATGCCTTCAATTGTCACATGCCTTGACCCATGCGCTACTACTTATGCATTGTTGCTCCTTATTTATCCTACATGCCATGTTGTCTACACAAGCATCATTGCTTACATACTGCCATGAGTGCTCTATCATATGTGTAGTATGCTTTTCGTAAGCATGGCTGCACATGCTTTATCGTGCATGCATTGAGTTTTCTTACACTCTGGGTGGTGTGCATAATGCCACTAAACAACTTTAATTATTTGTCTTCATCATTGATTCTTTCTCAATAATAGATTATTTGATGTTTGAATAAACCTATGATTAATCTCTTAACTAGAACCATATTCTCTAAAAGCATCGACATCAAAAGTTGTGTAGAACTTCTTAAATAGTTACACTTTAGGTTTCATCAAGTTTGAAGATTATTTGGTGATAAAAAAATTATAAAAAGGAAGATTTAATAAAGCTACAAATGTTTTATGATAAAGAAACAAAGAAATTTACAAAAACATGAAAAGGTGCTCCAAGAGGAAGCATTGTTACTTGAAAGAAACTCAAAAGAAAACAAAACACAACAAAATAACACATTTTTAAAAATATTTGATGAAAATTGAATTCTTAAAAGGAGTGGGTTGCATTCCTCCAATCTAGAGAAAAGCTTGGAGATGAAAATGAGAGCATAATGAATGGACGAACATTAGGGATGATATGGTGCCTTCATTACTCACAAACAAAACTAGCATCATACCTTTGCAATAATATTAAACTAAAGATGCCATTGCACCTCTATCGATATTTTCATAAGCTCTCATGATTGCACTTAAGGAAAAAACCTCATTCAAAGGAGAAAAGAACATTCAAAACACCTTTAAGCTCAAATAAGGCATTTCATATTATCCCAAGGAAGAAGATGAGTGCAAAAATATCAACATGCATAAGCTAGACCACCCTCAACTATTCTAAACCTATTTTGAGCAATTCATTAAGAAGATAAAATCACCCAAGATTGAAAATCCTATAAATAAGCTAGTGTAGTTTATATAAACTGTTCAATACAGTTCCCAAATTATCAATATAGTTAATGTTAAGTTCCATGTATTTCCATTATCTTTAACATCCTATTCTCTAAAACTATTAACAAACATTCTCATAAGAATAGTATCAACCTAAACCCCAAAACACCTACTCCCAAGCATCAACAGATGTTGGACACAAACAAAATCAAACATAAGTATAACTCAGTATATATAGTCTCCTCATATATACCTTGTTAATGCCCATTATGGGAAACTTCTAACTTAACGTTAATATTTTCTTTAAAAAAAAAGAAATTTAAAAAATTTTTTTGTTACACCATACATAGCAATAAGGACATATTTAGTGAAGAAAATAACAAATAAATACCAATTACATGGTCTAATAATGAACTCTTTTCTAATTCAACAATTGAATTTTTATTATTTGTTAGTTAATAAGATGAGTTTAGTTATAGTTGAATTGAAATTTTTTTGTAAAGGTTTTATTCATGTCTAAGTAATATTGAGTAGACCTTATCATTGTAAGAATTTTGAATCCATGATTTTTAGGGAGGGACTTACATCACTACAAACAGAGATAAAAGTAAGAGTTGGATTTAAAATTGGTGTTAAAGATTACAAACTAACTTATTATGCTCCTAATTATGAAACTAATGATACTGGTATCTTGGTAGCATTTTGAGTAACTCCTCAATTTAGAGTTCTTCTTGAAGAAGAAGGGGCTATGATAGTTGCCGAATCTTCTATTAGTACATAGAAAACTTTGTGGATCGATGGACTCATCAGTCTTGATCATTACATAGGATGATGCTAACACATTGGGCTAATTGTTGGGAAATGAAAATCAATATATTTCTTATGTAGTTTATCCTTAGGCTTTTTTAGAGAAGGCTATATTACTAACATGTTTACTTCAACTGTAGGTAATATATTTTGGTTTAAAGCCTTACAAACTTTATGTCTAGAAGATATGTGAACTTCAACTTCTTGTTCCAAATCTTTCTAAAGTCAAGGTGAAAAGAGATAAATTAAACAAATATGGTCATCCCCTATTAAGATGTATTATTAAACCAAAATTAGGATTATCCATAAAAAACTATGGTAGAGTGGTTTATGAATGTCTATGGAGTGGATTTGGCTTTACTAAAGATGATGACAATGTAAACTCACAACCATTTATGAATCGGAGAGATCATTTTGTATTTTGTGTCGAAGCAATTTATAAAGCACAAGCCTAGACAGTTGAAATCAAAGGCATTACTTGAATGCAACTACAGGTACCTATGAAGAAATGATCAAAAGAATGGTATTTGCCAGAGAATTGAGAATTCCTATCCTTATACATGACTACTTAACTAGAGGGTTGATCGTAAATACTAGCTTGGCTCATTATTGTCATGACAAAAATCTACTTCTTCACATATATCGCGTAAAGCATGTTGTTATGGATAGACAGAAAAATCATGCTATGCATTTTATGTACTAGCTAAAGCATTGCATATATCTGAGGGAGATCATATTCACATAGGTACAAAAGTAGGTAAGCTAGAGGGTGAGCGTGAGATAACTGTGGATTTTGTTGATTTATTATGTGATGATTATATTGAAAAAGATCGAAGTTGTCATATTTTTTTAACTTAAGACTGTGTCTCTATATTAGATGTTCTTCTCATGGCTTCAGGGGCTATTCATGTTTGGCATATGCTTGCTCTAATTGAAATCTTTGGGGATGATTCCATACTACAGTTCAATGGAGCAACTTTAAGTACCCCGAGGGAAATGTGTCTAGTGCAGTAGTTAATTAGGTGGCTTTAGAAGAATGTGTGCGAGCTCATAATGAGGAACATGATCTTACTCTTGAAGGTAATGATATTATTCAAGAAGCTAACAAATGGAGACCTTAACAAGCTTTTGTTTGTGAAGTATAAGAAGAGATCAAATTCTATTTTGACTTAGTAGATAAGCCAAATATAGCAAAAATTTTCACATAATTCAGTAATTCATATTTGTTTAATTGATTGAAATGAAACTTGCACCAATTTTTTAAAGTCTTTAGAACATTGGGCCGAATCCAAATAAAAAAATGAATGTCACGTTTATTACATAAAAATAACCAAAAAAAAACATAGAAGATCCTCAATAATTAGATGCCAACTATGATCATTTAGAGAATTGGTAATAATTGAATTAATTGTTCTGCATCAATACTTCTCTCATAAGAGATTGCTTATCATGGAGTGGAACAATGCTCAAAATGTAAAGCCCAAATATTGCAGAAATCTAAGCAATAATAAAGATATTATTATACTCTTTAATATCTATTAATGGAAAGACAAACTATCATGGATCTTCTAATAATTTATCATGGTGTCAATAGAGCATCTTGTCAAATATGGTAATTATAAACTCTTAAAAGGTGTAACCTAGCTCAAATAAATGAATTATTTTTTAATAATAAAATTAAATTTATTCGACACTCTTCAATATCTTAACCTTTCTCTCTTGTTTCGCCAAGTTTGTAATCTCCATGAAAATATGTTATTAGATGAATAAAAAAAAGTTGATTCTTAGTTGCTTAAGAGAGAATTGTTATTCATCATGTTTGATTTTTTTCATAAATAATTTTTTCTTTATCTCTCTCTCTCTCTCTTATCTTTCTTTTCTTATATTAATTCCTATTGTCATTATCTTCTTCTTATCTTCTTTCTTATAATGGTATGAACTTTGTATGACTTTTTTTTTTCTATCTATTTAGTACCAGTTTACTCAACTCTTTAGTTTGAAAATGTATTTTTTTACTGGTTAAAAGGTAGTTATATAAATTATTTGTTGGATTTTGATGTTTTTTTGAAGAAAAAAGAAATTTTTTTTGAACAAATAAATTTTATTGAGCATATCCATCACAACATATAAACATACAAAAAAGATAACTACTATTGTTAAAATATCATGCTTGTTAACATAACAAAGATGATAATTAACTTAGATTATCAAGATCAATCAACAAAAGAGCCATTGTAAAATGAAAAATTTTTTAAAAAGGAGAAACATAATAAATGCAAACTATTTTACATAGAAAATTCTTATGTCGGGAAACCACATAAACTATGATGAGGGAGCTAGCCCTATTATGAATATGTAAAAAATGCATCATTGGTTTCTATTATTTACATAAATATTTATGATGAAAAGTTGCAATTGAGAGAGGAGCAAGGTACACATGATAAGGAGGAATCCATAATGTCCATGACAATGAAGAGGAAGAATAGAATGATAGCTCCAATCAAGAAGTTCCTTGAAATGGTATTGCATAATTTCAAATAAATAAGCTAAAGATATATATTAACGATAAACTTTTTTAACAAAAATATAATAATAATTGTTAATCATTCAATAATTAGATTTTTCTTGTCAATTCATATATATACAAAAGTTCAAAATAGAAGCCAACTTATGATGATAGAAAATAAGAACAAATCCATTATTGTAATTGTTTATTTACATAATTGCTGATAGCAAGTATTTTTTTTTCTCACCAACTATAATGAATTGCTCTAATCATTTTTAGAGAGATATAATATTAAGGAGAAAAAAAAATTCTTTTATTTATAAATATTTTAAAGATTTTTTAGAAGATATCTTAATGTATCTTCTAAAGATAAGATGTGTTGTTATTGGAAATTGATTGTCACTATCTAAGAAGATATATTTATAAGATGTTATGAACATCTTAAAGCTATTTATTTTATTGACTTATGCTCGTGTTCTATATAAGTCATATATATGATGTGTCATGTTGATATTTGAAAAATGTGTCATATTACAAATAATATTCTCATTGTTTGAGATATGTAGAACTCTTCAAATATTACTTGTTATAATAAACATAATTATTTTAAAAGCAATTACATTTGTGTTTACATTATAAATTGACTATATTATATTTAGGATTATTAATTACAATCCTTGCAAAAGAATGAACTTATGATATATTTAAAATTTAAATAGATTTTATTCTCCTTTTATAATAAATTGTTTTTATTGTTAACGATCTAAAAATTTGTTTGCAAAAATTCTATTAAATAATGATCAAGATAGAAAATTATTGTTGTTTAGTGAACTTTAAAAATATATGTTTAATGTATTATCAATAAGTGCTTGGTAAAATATGTAATCTTTTGAAATAATTAAAATTCATTTTAAATTTTTTAAAATAAAATAATTTTTAAATATTTTTTAAGATGATAAAAAATTATCCTTTTCTCTTCTTATATTTTTTTATTCTTAAATTTAAAAATTGGCTTTTTTTCACTCATTTGAATAGTTATCTACTCATATTTTGAAAATCATATCTACAAAAGGGACATTTATGTAGCAAATGTCACACAAAGTTTAAATCTACATATGCATGTCATGATTTTGAGCTTGTTTTGTCAATTTTTTTTTGTACAGAACACTTAATATATATTTAATTTTTTTAATAACACATAATTTAAATATTATCTATATAGCACTCATAATAAGATAAAAAATGTTAGAAAAATAAATCCCATATATGTTTCATTATTTTAAAGCTTTAATACTTTAAATATTATTTATATGACATTCATAATACCAAAAATTATAAAAACAATGTTTAATTTTTATTCATTCAAAAACAATATTCTATTTAGCAGTAATTCTTATCTATTATATATTTTTTATATTTTATAGATTTGAATTAGATAATAAAATACTGGCACTCAAATAAATCCAGGTGCATTTTATAATTTACAAAGAGTTTTCATAATTTTTTTAAATTTAAAAATTCAGAAAATTCAATGGCATAAATAAGACTAATTTATCATCATAATTAAAAAAGATTAATCACATGGTATTTTGAATTTGATATTAATATGTAATAAATATAATTATCTAAATATATTGTACTTAATCTTAGAAGATTTCTCAATAATAGTTTTTTAAAAAATATAAATGTTATATTTTTTTTGTTGTTTTACTAGTAATATATTTATTTTTTAAAAGGCAATTTTCTTTTTCAATGAATTATAAAATCGCCTCTGCTTTACTTCACTGTACGGGCTAATGTAGTTCGAATTCCTTTTGCGGAGCGAAGGGATTCAAGATTTTAAATTTTCGGGAGGTATGATTTCTCTGCTTCATTGGAGGGTTTTAATGGCTACTGGGGAGCTAAAAGGAACCCTACTTCCGGCGAGGCGGCTTAGGTCGCAGGAGGAGAGCGGCGGTGAGCTGCAAGAGGAGGATGACGAGGAAAGGCAGATCGAGGAGCTGGAGAGGGAGGTGAAGGAAATGGCACAAAAGATCCTCGACTTCCGGAGCATTATCCCGGAACGCCTTGGCGACGCCCTCTCCACTCGGCTCGCTGCGCTGAGACCAAACTTCCCACCAGTAAATGAATCACTGGTTTATCAGGCTGACACCAAGCTTCCAGCGAATGGTAAGCTTTTTTTATTTTATTTTTTTTGTCCTGATTTTGCCTTTTCCCTTCGAAACTTTTTTGTTGTTTCGCAGCTGTTAGGCAGAATAGCTTCGTTTATGCTCTATTTTGGGTTTTCTTTTATTTCTTTTTAAACTGATCTTGTAAAAAAACTATGGTTTTCAAGTCCAACTAGCAACTGTTATATGAGATTTTGTGCATTGTTGTGGCTCTTGTGTGGTTAATTGGCAGGTGATTACTGTAAAATTTTAAAGCGTTATTTCCCTTATCAACAAGTGCGCATGGGAGCTCCGATGAAATATGGCTTAGGGAGAGATAGGTTAGTTTACCTTTCAAATTTAGGTTTTCCTTTCTTCTGGGTTGAACGTGTGAGTTTTTTTAATAAAAAATAAAGTTGTGCATTGACGTCATTTTGAATAACCTAATTTTGAAATGGATTAATAAAACGGGCTATAGCATGGACTTGCCAAATTGCATTATAAATGGTTATTATTCTATTTGAAGAGAAACTAGAAGGGTTTTATAGTTAATGAAAAGCATTTGGAATATTTTTTTACTTTTTTCTACTCTTCTAACAAAGCAATTGAAGCAACTGCACAAAGCAGAAGAAAGCAATGTAAATAGTTAGCAAAATTCTAATGGTGATGAATACAAAGGATTGATTTCTTTGATTCCATTCTCTGGTATTTGTTAGCAAAGAAAAGGGAGAATGACATTATTTCTTGCCTCCAATTGCCAATCAAGAAACAGAGGTAGTTGTATCAAGGACAGTGTAATGCTACTGCAATAGAGCTATGGGACAAGTATATAGATGCTCCACAATGAAGAATAGATCATCTCAGGTGAGTGGGTTCTTCGTTTAGGTAATCAGCTCAAGAAGGTTTAACTAAAAGTGTTTTCCTCAAGTCAGCTTTATAAATAATACACACCAAGTTGGGTTCCACATAAGGATACACGGTTTTCTTTGATTGTATTAGATTAAAGAAGTAGTTGTATGAGCCACTACACCATGTAAATACCTTAAAGGATGGTCTCATTCAACTAATTTACAAGATAAGCACCAAGCATGGAAGTCATGAGTTAAGCCTCATGCATGAAACCAGTTTGTGCACAAAGAATTGTGGACCACATCATGAAAACATGAAGTGTTTATTGAGTCCAGGCAAAGCATTGTTATTACCAACGTGGTTAAGGTTATTTTCATGATAAGGGAGAAATTAGGTTCCAATTTTGCTTGAGGAATGCACATGATTGTGCTCATTTTTGACATAAAAGCTATCAGCCATGTAGAGCATCTATACAAATCTTCACATAGCCCAAGGGACATCAATAAAGGTTCAATTAAGAAGAGTGCAAGTTTCATTCTTGCGAAGTCTTTATAAACCTTCTTACTATAAATATTCATGGTTGTAATTTTCCTTATTCAATATTTATTCTAGAGAAAAAGCTTGACAATTTTTTATTACTTGTTCAATTATGAAGCCAAACTTTGTAAAGATTCATTCATTATGTCAACTTCTTTAGTTTTTCTTGTAAACTAAAATTCATTTATTTTGTTCTTGTTGAATTTGTTCACGAAACTTGTATTTAAACGTTCATGTATGTGATTGGCTTTGATAGGCATTCATTTAAACTACTTTGTGTAAAATTTCATACTTGAAGCTATTTTGGTGAATATTCATTCATGAAATAGGTCTTAATAAATCTCTTATGTTTGTATTTATGCATGAAGTTAGTCTTGTTGAGTAATCAAGCATGAACATAATCTTATTAAATCTTGGCATATTTGGCATCTTACCAAGGGATTTAACTCTCCATATGAAACATCTAATGTGGGTTATCATCAGGTTTTTTTGCCTTGTGCCTATTGTTTAAGGCATGACATCTATCTTATGTAGTTCATCAAGTGTAACCAATTGTTTCAAATAAATCGCGTCCATTATTCATTAATTTTGATAGATACATTCATTGTGCATGAGCTTTATGAGATGTTGTTGCTTAATGTTACGTTTTGTTTGATTTTTTTTGCTCAATTTTTGTTAGAACAATTCTTGTCATCTCTGAATGTTATTATCTCACATGAAATATCGATTTCAAGTCGACCATATTTCGTTTCTTTTGAGAATTAGTTTCATACTCATTGAAGTGCACATTGTACATGTTTATTCCTTGTTTCACATGAAGCATCCATTTTAGGTCTCAACCTTATTTGATTGCTTTCAATTCATACATGTTTATTCCTTGTTTCAAGTGATGGCTAGGTGAATAGAATCCACAGTGTGGTTTAAACTAAATAAATGCTTGCCAAGAGGATATTATTTATAAAAAACAAATATTCAAGTCCTTTGTTGATACCACAGAGGTGTTGAGATTCTATGAGCTTGGTATGATGTACTTAAATCTTTTTTGGAGACAATTTGGCATTACCTTGCCTTTAAGAGGAAGGTAAATCTTGCATTGCCATGGGTGACATTTTTTTTTGTAGCAAATTGACTTTTAATTATGTTGCAAAACTACGAAAGGTTCATGGTTTGTTTGTATAACTACACTAATTCTCAAAACCTCAAAAGGTTTCTTAGAAAAATTGATCTGGCAAGGCACGCAATCTCAAATGTTAGAATCTCTTTTGGTCCGAGATTTGAAGAGAATATGTTGATCTGTTTTTATCTATTGGATATCCTCATCTTGCCCCCTCCTTAGATCTATCATCTTTAATAGGAGGAAATAGAAGTTTAATATTCTTTTTGGAAGATTAGGGATTGCTAATCTCCCTATATGGGAAGCCTTCTCCCTCTCAAGCTAAAGAGTAAAGATAGTTGCCCTTCATACATGTCATATTGGATTTGTTAGCGTTCCTACGAGGCTTAGTATTCTGAAGAGTTATCCTAATCTATATTGCTAATGTTCCTGTTTTCAAACAAGAACTAGGGGGGTTGTTTGACTTCATGTCTAGCCAACGTTAGGTCGAATGTGTCTCGCTTCATTTTGTGGTACTGACCTTAGTGTCTATATATTGTTTTAGGAAACAGGCGTTCGAATGTGTTGACAATATTTTTACTTTATCCTACTAGAGGACTCGAAGGAGCCTTTCAATGTCGGTATTTTGACTTTATTCCTAATCCTTAAAATATTTAAGTTTCCAAATGCGCTTTGTAAGACACTTGATAAAATATTTGAAGTTTTTGATGGGTTTTCTATAACTATTGCAGCCCGTGAGGCACCAAAAAACTTAGAACTCATTTTGAAGCCCAAAAGATCTATCATTTTTGAATGATTGGGATTCATTATATGAAAACAAATAAAGTAAATTTTGCTTTAAAGGGAAGTAGGAACCAAATTTCCATATAATAGGAAACCATGAGTTAAGAAATAGACTCTTTAAAAACCATTCAATAATTTATGCTTTTCTAATAATTAGAAATAAAGAAAAAATTAAAATCAGGAGATTCCTAATTTCTAAAACTAACAAATCAAATAAATAGATTGATAATAATAGTAAATGTTGAGTTTGGCCACAAGAGCAAAAGTCTTTGGCAATTTATCCTAGGCAATTGCATAAAATCTTTAGCAATGTGTCTTGCCTTAAATTAATTCACATTGTTATCTTCTTTAAATTTGACAATAAGTATACCCTTCAAGCTAATCGTGTTTTTTCTAGCATGCAATATTATGATTCCCATGCTTGTTTCATTGAAGTGTTCAAATGTCTTCTATGGTTGCTTTCTTTTATTTGTGATTTTTAAGAGCTTTATCAATGGACTTAGGAATTTAGATATCATCAAGGTAGGAAATGAAAGCTTGAAAATTAGGCATGTGGCAAGCATAAGAAGCATATTTCCACTTCAAATGGTTTCTATAAGATTGGACACCTTTCCTTTTGGGAATAGGATAATCCAAATCATCATTAAAAAATCAATAAAATTATTGTTGAATAAATGCTACTTTTAGGATTTCTTGTGTTTGGATCAGGTCACGGTCTCGATTAGAGACACATTTTTTATCATTTTGTTGAGTATGAGGTTTTCATGAGGAGACATTAAATTCAGTGCCAAGTTATTAGGTGGAACACTATGATGCGAATGATTTGAAGTATAACATGATTGGGCTAAAACTTTGAAGAGACTTGGGCTTGGAATTGTAATGGATATTGGAATCGATTTATATCGATAAGTTGGATTTTGTGATGGGAGACTTTTTTTAATTCCTTAAATATAGAATTCTTTTACATAATTTTGATCACTACTTGAATTTTGGAATTAGGATAGAAATGTTAACTCACAAAAAATGTGACATCCATAGAAAATAGTATTTTTTAATGATTGGAGAGCAATACTTATTCTCCTTTTAACTTGATTTATACCTTAGAAAATGTCCACTTTATAGTCGTAGAATTAAGTTTACTCTTAATATGAACATGGAGATGTACGAAAGAGCAATACCAAAAACATTTATCAGTATGGAGGGAATTATACAAGCATGTAGAGGTTAGAATTTTTATAGTGTTTAGCAAGTCAAATTTGAGTTTTTGGAAGACTTTCGATGTGTAAGTGCTGTAAGAATGACATTCTCCCAAATAATGTTTAGAATACTAGTAGAGAACATAAGTGACTTAGATATTTCAAAGAGATGGTTTTTTTTAGCAATCCCATTTTGTTGAGATGTATCAATACATAAGCTTTGATGTATAATGTCTTCTTTTGGTGGATATTCCCCCAAAATCAAATTGCAATACTAATTCGCATTATCAGTTTTTATAATTTTGGTTTTGATTTAAAATTGATTGTGAATCAAAGTATGAAATTACTAAAAATTGGAACAAATTTCATATTTTTTCTTTCATAATAAATACCCAAGTGAGCTTTGTATGATAATTAATGGAACAAAAATCAACTTGGCTTGTAAACTTATGTTACTTAGAAAGGACCATATATGTTACTATGGATTAATTTAATGATGAGAAGGTATGGTCGATTTTGAAACGAAGTTCTAGAATGTTTTGAATTTTGAAAATTCTCTCATTGAAAATTATTTGGTCTACTTTTAAGAAATGAAAAAAGTAATATTTCAATTTATCATAAATTTAGATGCTTTAATCTAAAATGCAATAACATAACCTAATAATTATTTGGAGACAAAATATCGAATAAAGTTTTTGATAAATAACTTTCAAACTTGAAAGTGCTCACCTTGTGAACTTATCTATTTAGAGCATTATTATTGTTGAGAAAGTACAATCTTGAACATTATGCAACACTCTCAATTGTTTTTCGTAAATTTAGGTCTTAAAATTCACATACATTATTAAAAAGTTTAGCGATACAAGGATAATCCTCTACCAATATATTGATAGATAATAAGTTGTAATCTAATTTAGGAACTAACAACATAAAATAAAGAGCGAGACTATCTGATAGCATCACATTATTGGTCGTTATCTTCTATGAGCTTGATTCATTGACTGTTTTTTGTCTACTTTTCTTGACATTGTTTGAATTTGGTCAAAATCTAAAGATTTTTTGCCATATGATTTGAAGTTTCAAAATTAATAATCCAAGTGTTAGCCTCATTAATGTTCTTATGAAAAGCTTGCATAGGATTACCTTTTTGAGCTACTAATCCAATAGAAGTGGTATGATATTGTCATTGTGGTTGACCAGCAAACAATGTTTTGACAAGTTCAAGTAAACAAAGTTGATGTAGCATCTTTGGAATTTGAGGTTACATCTTTGGAGGTAGTAGTGTTGTTCTTATAGCCTTCTTTGTTAAGGAGGTTGGTCAATGATACTCCAACATTCTTGTGAATATGTCGTGGCTTGTGGCAATGATTACGCTAGAGATAGTTCTTGTTGTTTAATGATATCCTTCTTTCATGATGAGTGTAGAAGACTTTGTGATAGTTGAGTCAGGGTTTCCTAACATGATTTTATTTCTACTCTCTTCCTTTTGAATCTTGACAAATGCCTTGTAAGACTAGGTAAAGAATTTTTTGAGAGAACTCTATCATGATCATCATCAAGGTTCTTTGCTCAACTAAAAAGAACCATTACATTCATTTCTTTTCCATGATTTTCTTGTATTTGATGCTCGCTCCCTGATAATCCCAATCATAGTCTTCAAACTTGTCTAATCATTGCCATTATCAATTGAGAATATTGAATCATTGAGTTAGAATACGATGCCCTTAGGGTTAGTTGTGAAGAGTACTCTCAAGGTTGAACAATTTTAATGTATTTTCAACATGATTGTTTGGTTCCTTAGCACCATCCCATGTTCCCTTATTTGTTTTGTATAGAAGAAAATTCTCTTCAATCTTGTTTGTCATATAGATGAGTCATGAGGTCAACATGTTATTTTTTGACTTTCTAACGTAGAAGTTGGTGACTTATTTCTTTTGCTTGATTGCAATGTTGGTAAGGTAGTCATTTTTTCTTTCTACATATAAACATTATAATAGACTAAGGCCATTGCAGGTATTTTTGTTTGTTAAGTTTATAGCTTGTGACAATGAAGGGCGTGCTCTCCGTAGGACTATACTACTGCTCTAAATTAACATAGTGTTGGTAGGGATGATTGTCTTCTTTTTAATCATGACTATTTTCTTTTCAATAGTCATGAAGGATTTTTGTTTGATTTAGTTTCAAAGGATGCTTTTATATCATATAAATTTTAGAATGAATGAGATTTATTGTATGAAATCATCAAATACAATCAATTTTAAAGAGGATGATTGATTAAAATACTATATAATAGAGAACTATAAATTATGAAATAAATTATTTAATAATTATACAACAATTTGTATACAATCTCTTAATAATTGGAAATAAATAGATAACTAAAACTAGAAAATTTTACTTTTCAATTTCTTAAAAAATAAGTCTAATAAAAAGACTAATTATAGCAATAATTGGTGATATATTTTATAATAAATATTGAGATATTTAATAGAATCATTAATATAACAATCCTAGCCTTCGAGGTCCTTTCAAGGTTGTCTTTAATACACCTAAAGTTTGTAATTGTTGTTATGCAACCATTTTTCCCTCAAGCCCGCAAGAAGGTTCTTTTGGACAATATTTAAACTACTCAATTGTTATTTATATAACTACCTTTGTCATTGAGGTTCCACCAAAGTTCTCTGAAGAGAAAAAAAAAAAAAAATTATATTGCTGGTGCTAACTTTGTAGTTATTAAAGACGTTAGGAGTTGTTGTGAAGGTTTTACCCGAACATCAAAAGAAGAAAAAAGGTTTTATATTGTTATATGTGGAATGGGTTGCTAAATCCTTCTTGTGGCTCCATGTCCAAAGAGGCTGCAAGAAGACAATTTTATGGAGAATCTATGATCAGTTTGTCAAGTTGACATGAATTTCTATAGTGCAATTGCTTTACCCAAGTGACCTTGCTTTGCATTAATCTACAAGATGTCTCTCGTTATATGTTCTTCATTCAATGAGACTAGCCTTCAATTATGAATAATTTGGATATCGTTAGGGAGGTTTTATAACAGATTAACCTTGTTCAATTTAAACACAACTTTGTAGATTTTGGATATTAGGTTTGATGAATAGGAAGGACCATATTTTACTGGCTTCCATTTCTAATAGTTGGGGTGTGATGTAAGTGCGCTGAGTATTTCATTTGGAGTCTTTTGGAGTTTTGGATGTTGATTTCCAACAAGCATATTTTTAAAGTAGCGTGTTGAATCTTTTGACATTGCCTTTAGTGCAGAAGGCAATGGTAGAAGCCATCATGTGGCAGTACTAAAGCTACAGGTCAAATGTAAAAGGAATAAGAAAATCAAAACCGTATGGTGAGTTTATATATGAAGAAAAGACATGAAAATAAGATTGCAGAGCCTTGAAATAATAATTTAATTTGAGAAACTGAGGAGTGTGAAATTAACCTATCGAGAAGAACTGTAATCAAGATGCCTTGATCTTGAGTGTAGCTTGTCTTTTGAATCTTGAGTTTCAGATTTGGGGGCACCTTTTAATTCAATTTTGTGGGAATTGTTGTTGTGAAATTTCATTGTGAGGAAGTTTGGAAATGTTTATCTTAATAATGTTGAGCCTTCAGAAATTATGGGCAAGGGTGATAACAACGATTGCATTGATGTTCACGTCAATGTTTTGCAACGTAGAAAACATATGGTTCGTTGCCTGCAATCTGAATTTCGTGCCTGATACCGATGATTGCATTAGAGATTTGATCATATTTGGAGATGGTCTTGGAGATTCGAGAAAGGTGATTTATTTTTTGCTTGTAGAGCCTAGAGAGGGCCATTTTTAAATAGAGGTCTTGCCACATGAGTAAGAATGAAATGAAAAATGGTGGCATAAAAAAGGTTGCTACCAAATATGAAATATTTGAAATTACATTATTATGAATATTGTGTCCTAGAAAATAGAAAAGATTAGAATAGAGCCAAAGACTGACTAGAGTTTACACAAATGTAGGTTATCTTTCTAAAAGAAAACTTTTATTTGTTTGTTACTTTCATGGAATGTAATTTGCTTAATGATGATGTGTATGATAACTAGGATTTTTCTGTCACATGAGGTTAAGATGTCAAGAATAGTTCATCACGAACATTACTAGAAAGAGTTATTAATAGAATGTATGAAAAATTTGATGAGCACACTATAAACTTGAGATTGGATGCATGATTTGACAAAGTAATTTGTGCCAATTTAGTGAAGTCAACATAATACTTGCTTGACACATAGCCTTTTTAATTTCTTATTGACAAATGTTTGGATATAAAAGAAGGTGAATATTGGACTTAAAGGCTTTGGATATATGTTTTATGTTTGTGTTGATCTAGAAACTAGAGACTAATTATATGCTAAATCAATGAAGTGTCATTTTATTGTGTATAGCATTGATTATTTTTGCTATCGACTCTTGGATGAACTTATTAGAAAAATAATTGAAACCAAAAATGTCATGTGAAACAAATGCATTGCACAAACAAGGGAACTTGATTTGAGTGGAACAAGGGAAGTTAATGATGAAAGACTTGTGCTTATTCTTATAAAGTTTAAGAAAGAACTAGAAACAAGATTTGACAATTTGGCTTAAAAATCAAAATCATTTGGTGACTAGATTTTGATCTATGTTCGAGTTGATTTAAATCAGTAAATTAAAACCCAAAAATTGACTTGGTTCTATTGTTTAGCCAATTTGTAGCATAGACTGATTTAGCTCATTCATGCCCAAAATTGTCTATGATAAATTTTATACAAGATAAATAAATTAAGAAATTGGATAGTTTTGCACATTAGAGATGCTAGTTGAAGGCTAAGTTTTATTTGTCAGATGGTGTGAGGCACACCAAGAGGAAAGAAGGATAAATTGTTGTTACTTGTTATAAAGTATTTTTGACAAACTAATAAACTAATTGAGACTTTAACTACTTGCAAAGGTATTGCAATTATTGTGAGACTATGCCTATGAATTACATTATATGGAAGAAATGAGCAATTAAAAATATGCAAATGAGATAAAAGATTTTTTAGGTGGTTTAACTTAAGCTCAATTCTATGTCCACCCTCAAGCAACAAACTCTAGTAGCATCAAACCAAAGTGTGATTTTTTGGGATCGATCACAACCCTAATTCACTCAACTCTCTATGGTCAGTAGTTTCACCAAATCACTCCACATTAAGTGGTCCACAGCAAGGCCAAGAAAATCAGATTACAAGAGTCAAATACAAAACATAGGTTCACTAAGATATGAACTCTGAATAGACTAGTAAAATTACTCAAGCTAATGGATTACAAAGCAAAGTTATCACTTGGAACAAGAGCATGTGTAGTGCAACTGAATGGTGTTAGTTGTTATGGCTTTTCTTCCCTTCTCTTTATAGAAATGGTGTTGCCATGAAGTGTTTTCAAATTCTCTCATAAAATGCCCTTAAGGATGCAGCAATGAGTTATTTATAAGTGTTTAGATTTCCTTTTTAATGGTAGTACATTAATTCCCAAATCTATCATTTCTTATGATCAATTCTTCATCTATCTATTTATTATGATTAGAGAAGTTTATATAGTGTTTGCAATACACAGGATCCTCCCAAGGAAACACAGAGAGCTTTTTAACAACCAATTATTCATTCAAAGTTTATCTAAACTAGCTGTTACTTGACTTTCACACCACCCATTTGTATTGTACAATAAGTGTGCGTACTATATGAGGCACATAAAATAAATTAATCTACTATTTGTTAAAATATTAACGTATTGTACGAAGTTTTTGGATTTTCTCTTATATATTGTGAACTATTATCATTAACGGATCATACTATACGATAGAAACTATCGTACTGTTTGGAAGTTTTAAGATAGTGTATGTGTAATGCTTGGTTTAAATATCATATCTATATTATTAGTTATACTGTATGTTATATTGATTTGTATAGTCCAATAGTTTTCCCAATTAACTAGAGGTTTGGGTATTAGGGTTAGTTCTTGTAAGTGATATGTAAGTGAGTTTGTGAGTGAACCACATGCTCATACATTTAGAAAGTAATTTAGTTTTAATATTTAGATATGTGTTAGAAATTATAATATCTTGATTACTTGTAGGATACATAGTTTCATCTTCTTTAATTGAATTATTGGATAATATTTTTCTTCATTGCTTTTAAGTATTTGGACTTAATGATTCAAGACTTTATTTATTTAAATCATGATCAATGATTCACATTGTTTAGCTGTTTTTAAAATAATTTATAACATATCAAGTAAATAAGTTAAATTACAAATAAGGTATTTAAAAGATTTATTATCATCAAATACAAGTATTCGTGAATAGTTACATATATTTATATACACATGTTCATATATATATATATATATATATATATATATATATATATATATATAAGAGGTTCACTTATAGGAAAGTTGTTGGTGCTGCAATTGAACATTAATTTGAAAGAGCCTTAGCTTAGTTTGGACATATGAGCTCATCAATGTTGGAATTTGCTCATTTAGTCTGGGGAAGAGGATCAAAAAAAGTCATTCTTGAATGTAATCATGGTAGGCCTTGCATATTTGAAGCCCAAAGAAGAACGAGAAGAAGATGAAGGAGAAGTAGAAGAAGTAAGAGAAGAAGAAGGAGAAGAAGAAGGAGAAGGAGAAGGAGAACAAGGAGAAGGAGAAGGAGGAGAAAAAGGAGAAGAAGGAGAAGAAGATGAAGGAGAAGAAACCAAATATTTTGATGAGATTTATGGGTTATTATCATACTTTTTATTGTTGGAAAACTCTGATGTCTATGACTATTATACCATATTGTCCTTAAATTGTTTCCTTATTCATCTTTTATGATTTTTGTTCATATCAAACAATTTTTTATGCCATTGTTTAGAGGCAGGGCAACCAGGGTTCCTTGGTGATTTATCCCTTGCAGGAGGTGATGAAAGGCAGCTTGAAAAGTTTAAACTTCTTAGAGAAAAGACAATCAACTCGATTGCTGCGGCACCTCTCCTCTTGAAGAGAGTGAATGAAAGCCTTGAGAAGCTCAACAAAATTGATAGCTGCAATCTAAACATACATCCTGCTTTCAAGTGGAAAAACAAATAGAAGTATGTGCTATAAAATGTTGTTTGGTGTCTCATACACACATACATACATATATGTAATATATATATATATATATATATTTAAATAACTGAATGAAGAACTTCCAGGGTGGCTTTTTCCATGAACAAAATGTATTTTTGAACACTTGCCTGCTTAGGGAACTATGTAACAGCACTGTAACTGTATGTTCTGTTTGAATAGTTCATTTTTTTATGGAATCACTTTATACCTTGAGGTATAGCCATTGTTGCAAACGCAGCTTAAACAATGCTTTCTTTTACTTCCATTTCTTAATGTGATTATAATTAGCAATCCTTGTCAAACATTGGATTATCATTGGTTACAGTTCTGAAATAAAAAAGACAGAAAACTGCTTATAGAGATTTTGTTAGATGTAAAAGTTAAGACCTGTTTTTATTTTGATGAACTGCCAAAGCCATTGATCAGTTTAGATAGCATCCTCTAAACCAATTAGACTTCTGTTCAATTACTTTTTTTTTTCAATCTCAAGAATTAAAAATTTATCAATTTAGTAACTTATTAAATAACATAAAATACCCTTTTTCTTAAATTTAAACTTTCCAGAAGCTTTTCTTTAACCACAACCATTCCTATCAAATATCGAGCACCACACAAGGCTAATGTAACAAAAGAAATTAGTATCACGTCATTGATGCATCTCAGTAGAAAGCAGTTCTCTCCCATTACAAAATACAAAGTTCATCTCACAAAGGTTTGATTCAACTATTTTCAATAGAACAGCTTTGACAAAGAAGGTCGACATGCATAACAACAATCCAATGCATCAGATTGCATTAGTCCTACAGCTAACCACAAATAGATCATTATCCAATTTTGGTGCAAAGGAAGAAGCAACTAAAACGCCTTCAACCGAAGCAGCCTTATCTATGTCAACGATAACTGTACTCAGGTTCTGTCCTATTATAAAAATACCTCTCCCCACGGCCACAAGTTGACATGGAGGCTTTGTTAAGGCCAATGAAAGCCTACCCAAAGGAACCCATTCCTCTGTTTCCCTTCGCCACATCATAAGTCTCGTGCCACAAGTCTCATCCAGCATGAAGAGAGTCCCATGGACAACCACTGTGGGTCCACGGGCACAACATGTCATCTCTAAGTTGGCATCCACCCATTCTCTGCTCGAGGTATCATAGACTCGAGCATATTGCGAATCGATCCATGACTTGTGGATGGTGTATAGCTTGCCATCGAATAGGAAAGCCTTGACGATGTCTGGGATGAGGCATGGATCTTCGTGTGAGCTCCATGAGTTTGAAGTGTAGTCGAAGACATCCCAAGATTTCCAGGCCTTAGAACTCATCCCCAAGCCACCTGTGATGTAGATTTTGTTGTCTATAGCAGCAGACAAGAAGTAACACCTGGAATGTATAACATGCAACAACGATAAGCAAAGCAGATGACCCAAAAACATGTCAAAGAAACAGCTTTCAAAGAAATTGTAGTTTTGTTTCACAAGAGGGTTCATTAGCTTAACCTGGTTAACACTACCAAATACCATTTTAACTAACCCAATTAACTAACAATGGGTTAGCATTAACCCAGTTAATGCATATATTTTGCTAACCCAACTTCTGGCTAGGTTAGCTGGGTTGGGTATACTTGTAATCATTCAGCCATTGATGCTGTCACATGCAGCATTGCACATCTTGAGCAGAATCGCCTGAATGCTACTACTGTTGTCACCATTACCTTGCCTCGATCAATAAAATACAAAATTAGGTTACATCCCACAAACCCTGGTTAATAACCAGTGACATTTCTTTCTTAACCCTAATCCAATATTATCTGAGTTATAAAAAACCCAATTAATTTAACAGTCGTTAGGGTATCATGACTGTTAAATTTTGCTCTAAAACCGTATGATAGAAAGGGGAAACAAAAAATTAGTTAAGTCTTGGGAAGAAGTGTAGGGTTCATTGAAGTTATTTAAAAAGTACAACTAAAAGCAAATTATTTTCAATCTATTAACATTAATTATTTTACCTCGAGAAAGGGCATGTTTCTCGAGGTAAAATAGCATTTGAAGCATTACTAACGAAACATGCTTTTCTAATGTCAATTGCAAAGCTCGAACAAACATAGCATTGTTATCATAATTCCAGGTATATTGTTTGGTTTGAAAGAATACAATTATTTCAGAGTTTAATTAATAAATTTATCACAACAATCCTGTCATACTCAAATAAATCAGCACAAAACTCTCGGTTGCTTTATTGATAGGACTAAAGTATTCATAGAATTCAAATTCCCAAGGCATTTTCATACAGTTTTTTTCCCAGTATCCCATGCCCTAACTAAAGCCAAGAGAATAAACATTAACTCAAAATGTAATATAAACAGATGATAACCATAAAATGATAAACTGCAACAAATGTTTTATAACAAAACAACAAAAGAGAACAAATTCCAAATTAATTTTCACTGAATTTAAAGTACATTTTCACTTTTAATTTTCCAGTGGTTTGCCTCAAATCAAACCAGCCTAAACAATTAGAATGAAAAGTGCAAAACATGATTGAGTCGATTAACAAAATGAGGAGAGATGTTACCTTGCTGTTGGCATACTAGCAACATCCTCCCATTTCCCAGTTGAGGCATTATAGCAGTAGACTTCATCTGTGGCTTTTTCTTGGCAGCTACAGCCACCTAACAAGAATAACTTATTTCCTAGTGCTTCAAAGGACATACCCTCCCGGTTGACACACCGAGATGGAATAGGATTAAGAAGCTTCCAAGATCGTCTTGAAGGATGTGGATCCAATACATAACATGTTCCTTTGTAATTGCTCATACACATTGCAAAAACCCAGGTTTCCTCCAGATTTTGACGACAGGAATGCCAGTCTTTGCTTTTAAGCAAAGCCCTCCATCTCCTAGAAACACATCGAAGGATATGATGGAATTGCCTAGGAACCCTTGAGATGCAAAGAATAGCAAGATCATCAGGAAGACCACATATAAGTGGCAGATGCTGCTCCATTACTTGCTCGTATACATCAGAAGTATTAATTGGAAGTGGCATTTTATAGGCCAGTATGATGGAGCTGCAATCAAATAGAAAGATGCTTATAGAATTAATCTAATCAAAATACTATCTTGGATTTCTCACAGTTGATCATAAATTGTATGCTGAAAAGCCAAACAGTCCCATACAACCACAAAATATACCCAGAGAAGATCATAATGCAAGAGGTTTGGTTTGGTTTTAGAACTTTTACAAACTCTATATATAGTCTAATACATATTGCATAGAAAGAAACCACAAACTTTATTGAATGTTTACAAGGATGTTGATCCAATAATAAGCATAAGTTGTCGATTTATTACCAAATACTATAGCATTGTGATGAGAATGCGTAGCTTTAACAGATGCTGTCCTTGCCACCAAGCTTTGGTCCCATCCTAGAACCATTTCTAAAAGATTTATTGAAGTAGCACCTTCCCTAATATGACGTTTTCCTAGTTCACTTCTTTGAACATTGAGCGCTAAGCAAAAATATGGTTTGTAGAAAAGTACGGTATAGCAGCTATGAAATACGTATGGTATGTTGCAAAAAATCCTAATGCTGCTAGTGCCGTAACATGTACGATTATTTTGTGGTTTCATATTTTGCATGGTCTAAAGTTATAAACATGATGCCAAAAACTCCAATTATGTATTGATCAAAATAATATGGCTTTTTTGATTGTGTGAAGATCCTGTCATTTTCTCTGGTGATGGATTCTGTCTGCTGGAGAAATCAGTTAAGTAGCTGCTTTTTTATATAATTCTACACCTCATGAGCCCATCATTGCTTTCTCTTCTCTCTCTCTTGCAAATTTTCCTTCAATGATTACTATTCTGAATTCTTAGTAGCCAGCTCCTTCTTCCTCTGCATGGGTGCAAGCTTCTGTCAACAAATTTCCTTAACTTAAAGCCACCATGGTACTGATCGACCCACCGGATCTTCCACCATTTATTCCTACATTTGCATTTATGCCCTAGATCATAAATTTCGTTTCCTAACTGCACATGTCTGTACATTATATGTTATTGAAGTATCTCCACTGTCTGAGGCGATTTATCTACTCATCCTCCAAAGCTTTAGATCACCTATTCTACAATTCTATTATGAAAAATCTGACCCATATATCTTTATTTGAGAATTTGAGATGATGATAAATTTACATGTCATCACAAACATTGCTAAGTGTAAAATATTCTACACTCTTCAGAAAGAGTATACCCATGGATGGTTTAGAAAGCATCATCAAACTCTATTTCAAAGCTTTCTAGCATCAGTTCATTTCCATTTTTGATGGTTGTACTTGGTCCAACAAGGTAATTATAGCAAAATCCCAAGAAGCATCTCTAAGCCTGTCTTCAAAGATTCCAAGGACTTATTGAGATGAAGCAAGAGGACTCTCGCCAAATCATAGCCAAATAATAACCACTCTGATTAGTTCTCTCCAACTAAGTGATTTTGAAACATCTCTCCTTTGCTTCCTTCTGATGTAGCAGGGCACTTTTTTGATAAAGATTATTGTTACATCAATGAAGAAGGGCTCTTTTTAGCACAAGCAAATCAAGAGAAAAGAGCCCACTCCTCTTACTGAGGATCCCTACCCCTTGTTCCTAACTCTACAAAATCTAAATTATTTCAAGGCTTCTTTCATCAAAAAAATAAAAATCCCCCAAGAAATCATCCTCTATTGAGACAATTCATTAAAACTGCTCTTGATGCCTTACATGGAGAAGTTCTTGCTATTATTAAGCAAAAGTTGTATCAAAATTTTTAGTCACTCTCTAGAAACAATAAATACAAATCAAAGCTCTATAAATTTCATAAAAATCATTATCACATTGCTTCTGCATTTAGGGCTTTCAAACCCCTAACAAAAAGGATACCCAAGGGCAATCACCTCTAAGAGCATAAGGCAAAGAAAAGGAAGCCTTCTATTCTTGTTGCTTTCTGTTGATTCAAAAATAAGATTCAAAAGAATTACTGGAAGTTTCAGATTTCTTTTTTCGAGTCAAAATGAGGGTTCAAAAAAACAAAATCAAGAATTGAGAATTTTAGGAGTGAAATTATGGTGTTTAGAAATTGAGCTTGGATCATCACAAGTTAAAAATAATTACGGAAAAAGAGAAGACAAAAAATCTATCCAATGGATAAAACGTGATGTAGGCAAGGGGTTGTTGGATTCATTTTTCTTTCCTTGTCTCTTTATCTCCCCAAAAACGATGCTACATGCGCCATTATACAATCTCATACGTGCAGGGTGAGGCATGCTAGAGATTAATGTAGGTATTATTATTGAGGATAAGTGTGCTCATGGTTGTTGAAATTGTAAAGTCAATTATAGCTGTTGGATGATATTATTAATGGGAGACTGAACTTGAAGATTAAGCCTCACAAAGTTGAAATCAATGTGCTTGACCTGAGGATTTTGATTTGAACGACTGACTCAAGGGTCTAACCTCAAGGGTGTGGGTCTGAAGGGCTCGGTTGTAAGCGCTGGGGCATCCAGGATGGCCACAAGTGCTCGGGTCTTAAGGGCTTGGCTTTAACTATCTTGACATTGATGTTTATTGTGTGGCTGTATTTTAGATCGATGAATGATGTGTAAATTAGTGAATTTTTGTACATTCATTCGGTTCTCAAATTCTTTAAACTATTATTTATGTTGCAATGAAGAAGTGTCTAAAAGCATTTGCAAGAAAAATACTCTATGCAAATAACATGCAATTTAAAATCATCGTAAAAATGATAATATTTTTTATTTGCACTTTGGCTTATTGCTTTTTCTTAAATCAAATCAACTATTGTTTGAAACCTTATTGACTAGTATGTTTGGGAAGAGGAATTGTTGATAAGGGTTGCCTCTATGCTATTTGAGTGTTTTAGTTTTTGATGGAAAGTGATGAATCTCTCAAGTAAAAAACATATGTTATTGAAGATGTTTTTCATATAAAAGTGTTTATTGTTAGAACCCTCTATAGAAGTTTTTGTTATAACTCTAAAAGTAAAAATTAATTCCTTACCTTATTGACTAGTATGTTTGGGAAGAGGAATTGTTGATAAGGGTTGCCTCTATGCTATTTGAGTGTTTTAGTTTTTGATGGAAAGTGATGAATCTCTCAAGTAAAAAACATATGTTATTGAAGATGTTTTTCATATAAAAGTGTTTATTGTTAGAACCCTCTATAGAAGTTTTTGTTATAACTCTAAAAGTAAAAATTAATTCCTTACCTTAGTGACCCTCTTAATTGAAACAAACGTTGCTATAGATAGATTGTTCACAAGAATTGCTCGAGCTCAAGGGCAAAGTGCAAGTTCATAAGGCTAGTTTTGAAAGCAAGGCTTAAGTTAGAGGATTAAGATGAGAAAAATGGGTTAAGTCAAAAAATATTTAAATAAAATTGGTTATCCCTCAATCCTTGAGTATAGGAAATATAATTGAAAAGGGAAAGTATGGGCTAATTTGCTTCTCAAGGCTTTCAAAAGATGCAACAAAGGTGAATGGAGGAGAAGATGCAAGAGTTGAACCACTTGAGAGCTTCAAAAGATATAGTGATGAAAGGGAGGAGGAAGGAGCGAAAGGGTTGAGCACCTCCAAATTTTTATTTACAAGAGCAAATGTGAGGGAACAAATTAGAAGAATCAAGCGCTAAACCTCTCGAGATCTTCAATTAATAGAATGGAGAAAAAGAAAAAAAATAGAGCAAGAAAGGCTAGGCCCCGTGAGTTCTTTACTCGAAGGAGCTAATGTGAAGAGGAGGAGAAGCAGCAAAAATCACTTTTCAAGACCTTCACTTGATGGAGCAATGGTGAAGGAAAGAATGGGAATAAGCAAAAATTGTGCCTCTTAACAACTTCATGCAATAAAGAATTGATGAGAGTGAGTTATAGTCAAAGACATGCCTCTTGAAAGCTTTGTCTGATGGAACAACAATGAAGGTGAGCTAGAGAGGAAGTCAGCTCTATACCTCTCAAGAATGGTTAGATGAACTTGCACATCACCCTCAAGTTTGAGTAATTCTCTCAAACAATCCATCTGTATCAACTCGTCTCAACTACGAATTTAATTAAATTGCAATAGGAGTGACCTCATAGCTTTATTGTTGAATATTTAATAGGGTGACTAGCTTGGCTTTAAGATGCTCCAATATTAAGGAAAGTATGGAGATGGTTTTTGTAAAGAAATCTTTGATGTTGAAAGAGATGAAAAAAGGAATTAAAAGATGGAGTAGGCTTAGAGGTTTGAGATGGTAGAGGCAAAGACATAAGATCCTTGTTGCTTATCAATCATGGGGGTTGATAAGTTTTCTTTCAAAAATCAGAATTTTAACTCTTTTGATTCTCATTTCAGCTTGCTTATCAAATTCCCATAGATGATGCCAATATTTTTATGCAAAAATTGGATTAAAAGGAGTTAACAAAAACTCATCTAAGAATTTAAAGAGTGGAATTAAGATGTTAGAAAAATAAGCTTAAATCCTCACAAGTCAAAGATGAACAAAGAAGAAGAGAAAAGTCGAAGAAGACCAAGAAAATCTCTCCAAAGAAGGAACTGGCTTTTAAGTGTGCAAACAAGGACCTTAACCGAACTCTCATGGGACCTATTTATAACTGCGTTTTTTTATGGGCTAGGGCTTACTAGATTTCATTTTTCTTCCCTTACCTTTTTATCTCCTTGATGACATGCATGTGCCATTAAATTATCCTATGTGTGTAGGGTAGGGCATGCTAACAATTAATGCAATTGACATTATTGAATTTTACTTCACTTGCAAGGAAAGATAGACATGCTCGTGGTTGCTGACATGATAAGATCAATTATTGCCATTAAATGATGTTTGCAAAGGAACATTGAGTTTCAAGATTAAGCCTCACAGAGTTGAATTTGATGGCCTTCAACCCAAGGTTTTTGATTTGAGCAGTTAGGACTGAAGGGCTTAACCTCATGTGTCTAGGTTTCAAGGTTTTAGCCTCAAGCGCCTAAGTCTTGGCCTTAAGAGCCTGGCCTCGAGTGTATTGGTTTTGAGGACTTGAACTTAAGCACCTTGACATTGATACTTGTCGTGTGGCAGCATTTTGGACTAATGAATGAGACTTAACTTGGTGAATTTTTGCATCTTCACTCCTCAAGAGCTAAAGTTTGGTCATTTTAACATTCCTCAAGAAACATTTGAAGAAATTCCACCTTTGCACTTTATGAACATTTGGTAAGCATCATTCAATAATATCATTTGTCATTTCTAAGAGACAATGCTCTAAGAGATCCACCTTAATTACATTTGAAGTTAGCCCTAGTTGCTTATGTCATGCAAAACGAATCGACTTCCTTACCATCAACTCCAACTACAGGTAAGAACATTTGTTGCCTCTTAACCATACCCTTATGATGAAGTAAACGCAATATTTGAACTTTTTGCAAATATCATGGCTTGTTGAATGCTCATGAACACATGAACACTAGTGGTTCGAGTGCTGTCCTTTTCTTAAAGTCATTCAAGAACACAAGTAGCTTATCACATGTGCAAGATCATTAGTTAGCTCTTTCGAGAAATCTACTAAATGCAAGCACAACATCTTTCTCACCCTCACTCTCGAGAGTAATTCAAAATTTATTATGCATATGATAGATTTTCTCATAATGGAGACAACCTCCTACAATGTCATTTTAGAAAAACAAACAATAAATAAATTTGGCATTGTATTTTCAACACATCAACTTCAATTCTTCAAGGTAGTGTTAAAACCATGAAGGACACCCTCAACCCCTTTGGCTAGTCTCTAGACTCCTTGATTTAGCTTCTATACATTCGGTTTCCTCCACTTTATTTGTTCTCATCAATCTTTTGAATCTAAGCAAACTTTAAATTGGACCCTTTGACCTCAATGAATTTAAAAAAGCAGCCATCATTAAACTTCTGCTAAGAATGTTAAAATTATTGCATAGTCTAGTTCCGATATGCCCGACATCAATCATGAAATATCCAAACATCATTTTAACATTAAATCTGATATTCCTCCAATAAAGTAGAGAAAAAAAGAAAACCTTAAAAAAAATAATAATAGAAGATGCATTGGCCAAACTTCTCAAAGCAAGATTTATTCAACTTGTATTCTATTTAGAGTGGTTGGATAATGTCAACCCTAATTAAGAAAAGCAATTGCAAGTGGAAAGCATGAGTGGATTATATAAAACTTTAAAAGCTTGCCTTATAAACTAAAACCCTTGTCCAAGGATTGATGAACTCATAGATTCAACCGTATGTTTAAACCATATTAACTTTTTGATGCATTATCAAATTATCATCATATCATGATGGCAAACTCCAAAGAGAAAAACACAATTTTCATAACAAATTTTGGCACCTCCTATTATAGAATTATGTCATTTGGTCTCAAGAATGGAAGTACCAAATTCAGTCGATGTTCAATATCATTTTCAATCACCAGAGATATTTGATCTCAAAGCTAATGTTAATAATTTTTTAATTAAAAAAATTATTTTCATATCATCTTTGATACTGCAAAGAAACATTCAATACATACAAAAAATTCAATATGAATTGAATCCTCTCAAATGCTTTTTTGGTACCTCATCTAGAAAATTTCTTTCATAATAAAGGTATATGAGCTAATCTAGAGGAAGTAAAGGATCATTTGAACCTATCATCTCTAAAGAACATTCAAGACATTCAAAAGCTAGTCAATTGCATTGTTGCTCCCAAAAGATTCATGCCCAAAAAGAGATAAAGCTAAATATTCTTCAAAATTGCTCAAAAATTAATCCAAAATTCAATGGATATTCAAATGTGAACATGCATTTTGGGATTTAAAGGATTATTTATTTCATTTTTTGTTAACTTCAAGGCCTTATGTAAGAGTTTCATATCAAAACTATATAGTTAAGTTTATTAATGAATGTTTGAGATAATGTCTCAAGAAAAGTATAAGATGATTATCATTCAAGATATGATGGTATTATGTATCCCATGGGACTTCATCAAGCAAGAGTTTCATATAAGTGTTCAACCCACAGGGGAACGTCCTCTTTATGGTATGGTAGTCATTATAAATATTATTTATCTATTTTTTTGCATCTTTAGAATGGCAAGACCTATATGATATTTACGGGTGATACTTACGATTTCATTTTTGTCTAAACCAACTTTGCATTTCGTTACAAACTATCCTTAGTATTTTACTTGCATTGTCATCGACTAGTGTGTGACATTTTTTTAAGTTTTGTAGCTAAATCTTCATCAATTAAGATTTAATAATATAGGCAAGAATAAAAGAAAGTTCAAACTTCTAAATAGATTAAAATTAAAATCATTACACAATACAATATACCTATTGTACAATACAATCAATTGTAATGTCTAGTGTGCAAAAGCAAATAGAACAGTTTGATGGAGCATATTCAAAAGAATATTGTTGCATAACACAATATTGTCTTTCATAACATAAAATATGATTAGCTTGAAATATCAATTTACCCATAAGTGAAAACAAGAAAATTTTTTTAAGTCATAGTTGAAAAATATTCATACAATACAATAAGTATTGTCGTATAGCATGATCATCTTTAGACTCATAATAATGTAAAAAATATAAAGGATAAAAGTTTCATACAATAAGATAATATATTATCATGCAATATGACTAATAATTAGAATAAGAAAACATGAGTAAATGAAAATCAGAAGAATTATATGGTACAATAATTATCAATATACAGTACGATCAGGTTCTTAAACAAAAGTAGAGAAACTTGAGAATTTCGTACAATACGTTATTATTTTATCGCACAATATTATCAAGTCAAATATATAAACTTACCTCTGTTATAACTAAACTCAAGAATTTTGTAAGGTATGATAATATTCATCGTACAATTTGTACAACAAATTTTTATGTGATCATCCAATACAATCTTATTGATCATAAGATATGATCAATGTTAAAAACCTATAACGACTAGCTTAACCTTTTCAAAAAATAGATTATAGTCTTTATTTAACCATTAGTACTACCATGCTCAACTCTTTGAGAATTTGTTGCCTATAAATAGAGAACTAAACTATGAGAGGTCATCATGTTGGATGGATTGCCTCAAAAATATCTCTAATTAGGATCATTGTCTAATAATTGCTATGATGCACAAAGAATCGAGAAGCAAACAATACATTATGTATCATCAATGGCAACTTGTATAATGAGATTGAATTGAAAGAAAAGTATGGAGGTATATTACAATAATCTTATCAATCAGCATCCTTTAAAGGCAAGAGATCTAGTTCTTAGATAGTTTAATGTTGCTTGACATCAAGAGGATCTTTATAAACTTGTATCGAATTGACAAGGGAAATATTTCCTCTAAGCCATTATTCAACTAATGTTAACTCCTTACAAACAAAGGATGGAGAAGAGCTACACCGAAAGTGAAGTGATTATTTAAATAAATTCTATCTATTCATAAGTCTTTTGTTCTCTATTTTTTTACAATACTAAAATGTATCATTTAACTTGGCAAAGATTTAGGCCATCAACGAAGCTCTATAATTCCACTAAATTCTTATTTGAGTTCAAATTCTCAAAGTTTACTCTTAAATAGGTTTTACTTTGTCTTTTCTTGAGATGACACTACCAAAACAACAAGACAAAAGTCTTCTTCCAAGAATTGAATAATGCTTTTAAACTACTAATAACAACAATGTTTCACTCGATAACTTACAAAACTTGTCTTGATTGATCACTAATAAATTTGAGTGATCTTATTTAACATTCATAATAATCTCTTCAATCAAAATCAATCTTTAAGCGACTTGTTCTATCACTTACCTAACTTTCCTAGAAGTTAAAATAAAACTTGCTCAATAAGATTTGTCATTCTAAAAACATCTATCAATTTTAACTTGACCTTGGGCAGTACGAATTATTACTCAAAAGACTTCTAATGCATAATTTTTTCATGATTAACGAACCTTGAGCAATTTGATTTATCCCTTTAGAACAATCATTTTGACTCATCAATTTAAACATTAACAAATTAACTTATCATTCAAGAGTCTTATTTCACATATTTTCATATTAAAAACTTAAGGCAATCATTGAAGAGATAAAAATCTTGTGCTATATCCTTATATGCCAACCATTTGGTGGAATTCTTACAACATTTCTCGACATATAAATAAATCAAGGTAATTTATAAGTCATTTTAGCTTCCTATCTAACCTTGTCAAGCATGGGATATCACTCGAGACACGAAATTCTCATTAAAGCATACATTTGTCCCATGTCACTAGGAAATAACTTTGTGATTTGAATTGTCTCAGCTAAATCATGTCACATAAATTGAATTTGCACTAGCATTAAGCTCAAATTAGCTTTGGCAACCCTTTGAGTGGAGTAAAATAACTCAAAAAGTGAAAGAACTATGAAGAAACTCGCATGTGAAATTCCTCACTCATTTCCATTGCACAGGGTGCTTTCATGATTGCTAGAAAGTCTATTCATCCCATCTTAGTTTCAATTTCCAGAAAAATACAAAGAAATAAATTATGCATGGCATTACTAATGGATGCATATGTGGCATGAGGTTAATTACATGTGATGTGGTTTGTACTTTAATTTCCATATGCTCAAAATAAGACTCAATCCAATATAAAAGGAAATCATAACACCAATGAAGCCATTTGATTTGTTAATACTATGAAAATTGAGGCTATTAAGAAGTAGAGAATCTTCTGAGATGCCATGACTAATGCAAATGGTTGAAGAACTCGATAAAATTCAGAATAAAAAAATAGATAAGCTTAAACACTAACAATTTAAGTCAAATGATGAAATGTAAATGACGCATAGTTACACATGTTTGACATATAAAAAAACACAAATGATCAAGCAATACCATAGCTAATCAAAAGAATGAAGTGCGAGGAGCATTGCAAACCTATATCGGTTGAGGTTGCAACAACAAAATGCAAGGGAGAAGAGATGGCTGGAACAAGAGGAGTTGACAAGATTGAGGCAAGGGAATAATGCGATGGTTGAAGGGGAAGAGGTGGCTGGGAACTAAAAAGTAGGGAAGCAGTTGCAGTCAAGAGTGAAGGCTAAGCAAGCAGTAGCGATGGCTTAGCAATGGATTGGCAAGAAGGTTGCATGGATTGATGAACACAAAAAGGATGGGCCAACAAGAGGAGGATGGTGAAATGGTAGGATCGGCGAAAGCGGCAATCATGGACGAAGCATTGGATGTGGCTGCAATGGGCTGGCAGCACCTACAGAGTCCTATGGTGCCAAGGCTAAGATTCTGATCAGATGAAGCAGGTAGATTGGACATTGATGACAAGAGGAAGCGCATCACAATGATGGAGATGAAGTAGTGGTAAGGCGTGGATGGTTGAGTGGCCAGAAGAGAGGAGATTGAGAAATTTAAGATTTGTGTAAGCGAAAGAGGAGAGGTTTAAGAGGTAATGGGCGAATATGAGATTTTTGGAGATTGAGGGGCGACTGTTTAGAGGTAACATCATGCAAGCCATTCGGTAAATTGATCCAATAGAAATTGATGTGTAAGACTGTCATAAAGTCAAGAAACTTCTTGACAGTGAAGATCCACAAACACAACTAAAAAACATGAAAACATGTCAACTGGACTCCAACAAATTTAAATTGCACGTATATCATAGTAATGTGGAATGAAAGAATCACATGTGTATGAATATAAAACAAAATATGAGCACTCAATCAAAGTTACACATCACACATAAGCGTACCAAAGCAATAAATGTGAAGAACATTACAACCCTAGATCAAGTGAACGCGGTAACCGATGGTCAGAATAAGTGGCAGTCAACGAGACGAGGAAGAGAAGGGGTCGTACGTGTGCTGGTTGAGGTCTAACAATGGATTGCGACGCTCGGATAGGACACAGTTAGCGAGGACCTTGACGGAATGAGTCGGTCGTGGCTATCCTCTCGTCCGGCGGCAGCTTGGGGAACTCGGGTGACGTATTGCGGCAATTGGGGTCTGAAGAGGATGGGTTCTGTCCCGGCGGAGGGAAGCGCGGCTAGGAGACGGCCGAGGGATAAGGTAACCAACAGAGGCTCCGAAATGGGAACGGCAGCTGTGGAGGTGAGGCGGACCGCCTAGGGTTCGAAGGGAGGGTGGCTGCAGCTGCGTATCTAGACCGCGTGGGGACAAAGAACTGCGAGTGCGTTAGAGGCGACAGCAGTACGGAGTTGGCAGGTGCCGGGCCGAAGGCTGCAGACGGGCTTGGGAAAGTGGTTGCCGACGCAGAAGATTATGTCTGGGAAACTTCTGGCATAAGGGAGGTGAAGGAGTCGGGAAAACATAAAAAATTATTACATAGAATTGGTGATTTTTTTTTTTTTTTTTTTTGACATTATATAATCGATGCATCGTTGGCAATAGACGATGAGCTGTATTGTTCGAATTACAATTGTATTGCAAGTCATTTAATTATATGAGTAAGTCGTGTAAATAGTTTTTGTTACTTTTAAAATTTTAATATTTTAATGTTTTTTTCATAAATATTTTTTAGAATAATTTAAATTACCAAGTAAGTCCTTTTAGTACAAATTTTGCATTCAGTATGCATCTCAAAAGCAATTAATTAAAATAGTTTTAAAAAACAAAAAATAAATAAATTTTTATATAATAAAAATATATGTCAACTGATTTTTATATTTTTAAAAAAGTATTAAACATTTTGAAATTAAAGACAAACATTAAAGTATCACTTATATGTTCCTTGATTTAAATTTTTGTATATTGACTTGAAAACTCCAATTATATTATTAGAAGTTCTTTACATATGTAATTGTAACAATGGTTTTTGTAGCAATACACAATAACTTCTCTTGATAATAATGGTAAGGCTAGGTATTTTAGGATTTATTTTTCATCTTTTAGAACATTTAATTAAAAAATGAAATGAGAAATTATGAAAATAGAAATAAAAAAATAGGATAATGGTTAGAGGTCTCATGCCATTTCATCAATTTTCTCATCATAAATAGATTCTAAATTCATTGAGAGCAATTTGAAAGTTTAATTTAAATAAGAAAATTTGACTCAAGTGTAATATGTAATAAATTAAAGCATAAATGAATCCATACATAAGAGCATATAATATATAAAGAGTTTTCATATAAGAAATCGTTTCTACATAATGTGAGAATAACATTGACCGTGAAAGGATATATGATTTACATCATATTTAGCAATGGTTCACTTGTAGATTAAATACTTCCATTCATAATATGTGATTAAAAATGAATTACATATAAAGCAAAATTATTTGAATCCCATATTTTGTATGTGATGTCATCCAAGACATTGAAATGCTAGTTTAAGCTATTGCGATGTCTAGAAAAATACTGTAATAAGCCTAGTGAATAGTGAATTCTAAGAAAATATTATGATTAACACAAACAAAGTAAAAAAAAAAATTCAAATGTAGTCACCAATATCAAGGTAAAGAATTTCTATTATTATGTACAAATGTCATTATTATCATTATGTGACTCATTATTGTGAAAATTGTCTACCCAAATGAGTGTATTAATAAATCTATCATGTCTATTGAAAAGTTATGAATAATATCCACAAGTTGTAATTTTTTTTTTTGCATGATTTTCTTATCTACTAAAATGTATTCACTTTAAAAAAAATAATAGCTTGGTAATGCAATTTTTCTATTTTTAATCTATTTTAAAATTAATAACATCTAGGTTCAATATATTTTGATATTTTATCTTCACAAATGTTTTTCAAACTTAACAAAATTTGTTTAGGTAATATATCAATTATTTTTCAAAATTTTAATATTTAAGAATTGTTCTATATAATACTCTAAATAAGATTTTTGAGGTCTTGAACTAACAGTCATTTTCATATTTTTTTTAATATTTCTTTATATTCTTGTTTTGTGGGTTGAAAGCACCATAAAAAATTTCAAAATATTTGAATTTTTGAAGGCTTCTAGTTACCACAGAACTTTGACCTTAAAGTTTATAGTTCTCTTTAAACCCATCTAAATTAAGGACAAACATTTTTCTTTTAGCCCTTTCTTTCTTGTTGCATTAATAATTGTTTTTAAAAAATTTCATTAATGTTACTCCATAACAATCTCTCATCATAATGTTATCATCAACCTATATCAATTTTTTTAGATTTTACTAAATATTATTGCATTATTATTGGAAGTTTATTGCAAAAGATATTATCTTTTATTTGGACATGAAAGGAGATTATTTGTCAAGTTAATTATAAAAAATAATTTTCACTTTTTTGTTGTTTTGACTTGCAAAGATTTTTTATTTATGTCCAAACATTTTTTTAATGTAGATATATTTTTTATGGTATATTGTGATGATCTTATGACCACCTTATTTATATCTAGTTTCTAAACTCTAATTTATTAAAATCTTATTTTTTAAAAATTACATATTTTAAATGAACAAAATCTTATTTGTTTTTTTGTCTATTTTCTCATATACAATAATAACAATTAAATATATACATATTCATATATATATATATATATATATATATATAATTTTTAAAACATACCATACATAGGGTTTGAATTATATAAATCAAATTAAAGAATAAATAATTAAAATCTTTGTTGAATTTAAAACTAATAAGAAATATAACATACTGTGAAAGAAATTATCTCAATCATAATAAAATTAACAAACACATGCAATTTCTTATTTGTTTCATTCATATTTTTAATATAATCTTGTTTATCAATACATATTTTTACTTAATTAAGTAAGCTTTATGATAGTTATATTGTTGCTAGCATTCTTTCTTAAAGAAATCAATAAGTATTTTTTTTGTTTACTTAATTATAATAAAAATTTCACTTATTAATTATTTATATTATATTTTCATATATAATATTTCAACTTTTTAATGTTCTCAATGGTCATATATTTATAATAATTTTCAACTATATGCACATTAGCTACTAATCACATCATAGTGACAAATCTTAATCATGTGATACACTAACTAACGGCCACCATCACGACGAGAAATCTCAACTATGCAGCACATTAGCAACACACGGTGTATCATGCTTTAACATTTCATTAATAAGCTAATCGTGTTCACACAAACATTATATCATTCAATAAAATAGAAATAGACATAGTTATGTATCACACTTTTATGTTTAATATTTTAAACAACTATTACTTCCTACATAGTTCTAAAATTTAACCACAATAGTAGTATATTAAGTACCATAAGTATTATGCCGGGCTATTATATAAGATCATATAAATATCATGCAATATTACATTAAATATACACATAAATTTTATCAGTATACTTACCTCAAGATTTTCTTATTTTTTTTCCTACATGTTAGTTAAATTTTTTACTCTTTAGGTTCAACCTATTAAATAGCAACCACTTAACATTAAATAGGAATTTTGAACAATTATAATTTTATCAACTACATATTTAAGGTTGCACAAACTCACTTTCCCAATTAATAATTTTTTTGTTTATAATAATTATCACATATATATATTACGATTAGTAGTTACAATATGTTAATCTTTTCGCATGACATGTGCTACATGCCCTACATTTGTGATAATTCTCAGACTAACATTCTTTGCTATTCACTTACATGACAAGTGTTATTGAGATAATTTATAAATACTCTGCATCATTTAGTATGATGATTATTATCCTTTTATATCCTAAGACATTATGGTTATGCTCATTTCTAATGCTAGTTTTTGTTAAACTTGGGTACATAATGCATTTCTCTCTTAATGAAAAACATCCCAAATCATTTAATAAGGAGATGAAATTATGATCTGCATCCATTGGCATAGATCGAGCTTAATACATTTTGAATATAATTATCTAGTAATTTAGTTTTTATTTCAATATTAATTTTCATAGCCAAATGATATAGTAGTGTCCAATACAGTACACAGAGGTTATATTTAGAGATATATTAGTCTGAATTAATAACATCCAACACATCACATATATGTTTCACTTGAAGGTCTACTAATCTTATTCAGATTTGGAGTTGTGCCAGAATTGACCCCTCTATTTCTTTTAGTCTCTGTAATCATTGTTATTGTGAGAGTCAATTACAGTTGAGCATTTCTTATTACACATTTTAGTTTGCTTTCATCGAATAATTAAGTTATTGGCATTTATAGTTTTATTTTAGTTGTTTGAAGAATAATTAATATATATATATTTTAATATTTTCAACTTTATAATCAGTACACGTTGGTCCTTCAATAGTCTCATAATTTTGTTGGTATAAAATTTTGTTAAAAATAACTTTAGAAAGGCTAAAAATTGAGTTTATATTGTTTTTGTTGCCGACTCGTGTGTCTGTGTGACCCGCTCTAACCCGTTGAACCTGGTTGAACTGCTCAACCTGTGTAGACCTGTCACCCATGACTCTCTCTATTAGTTATGTCTAACTTTAACCCACTGACCAACAAACCTATTTTGACCTGTACGGCTTGCGTGACTTAAGCCAACCTATCAACACTCACAAACTTGATCCACGAATGCGCATGACCCAAAACATGTGTACTAACCTATCAACCTGATTCACTCCAACCCACACCCGCCCAACAACAATACCTGAGGAGACACGTGTCGCTCAAAACGCATATGCTTTTTAGGAATTTCTTATGATAATTAACTTTATAATTTTTTAAGTCAATTTTTTTAATTTTTTGATAGAATTCAAAATATTTATTCTATAATTTATGATGACTTTAGAATTTTAAAATGTCATTTATAATTCAAAAAATGCATCTCTTAATATTTCAAAATATTATTTTATATTCTTAGGTTAACAAATTGTTATTGTACCTTTAGATTTATATAAATAAGGATTCTCATCATGTTGTATAAGATGAATTTTTGATTGAAGTAATGAAGTGATGTCGTCAAGTTTTTGTGATAAAAGTGTGTTGTATGAACATTCTAACAGTGTGATTTTGGGGGTGCCTTGAAAAGGCGAGTAAGAGGCTCAAAAAGAGAGATCAGAACTTGTTATCCAATATCTACAATTGACATCAAATAACAAGGAAAGTTCTTAGTCATTTTATTTCATATTTTGAAAAATTTTATTGTTGTTTCCAATTCTCTAGTTTATGCATTTGATAATATGATTTCTGGTTTTGCGTTTTACAAACTTCACTTGGATGTGTATTATTTAAACTATTTTGTTAGGTTGAGATCTCTTATATTAAAATCAATACAAGTCTTTAGCTTCTAGAGAAGTTCTTACTTGTCTAATAATCCAATAATTTTTTATTCTAAAATTATAACACCTTTGTATAGTAACTTGTATAAATACATTGCTTGAACCTAAGTATTTTTCCATTATATATGAGTTAAAATAGTTTTTAGTATTTCATCTTATATCACAAAACTATTTTAGTATTCATGTGAATGTCCATTGAGTGTTTTATATTTATTATGAGTGAGAATGTCCATCATAAGGTTATATTACCAATTCCATTCCATGTAAGTGTTGACTTGGGTTTTGAACCCAGTCGGCCCACCAGATGCACTTGAAAGCCCAGCAAGTATGTAATAACCCGATAAATTTATCTCAATTAATTCTCCCCAAATTTATATTTTTTATATTAAATACACGTGTCTTTTTTTGAAACCTAAAAATCTAGCTTAGTAAGTGCCTCAAAAAACATGTCAAGATGATGATAGTTGTTCTCAATTTTGAACATTTTATTACAAAAAATCTTATCACAAAAAAATCTATAAATATGTGATTTATATTTTTAAAAACTATATAAATTTTTAGAAAATTTTATAAATAAATATTATAAATATAAGAAATTTTAAGACATTAAATAATGATTTAATCATCCTCTTATTAAATAAGAGGATAAGCTCCCTCATGTGCCTCGAAAATCTACTATAGAATTTGGAGAGCATGTGAGAAAATAGAAGGAGAAGGAGCCTGAAGGGGGATGGGAAGTATTTTGTTTTTTATTGTAATTTCTTCCATCATATTGTGGGATCAAAAAAGAAAGAGGAACTTTAAGAAAAAAAACAAGTTTTCAATCTCTATTTGGGAAATTATATTTCAAGGAAAGATCTCGCCATGGTTTTCCTCACTAAAGAACATATTGATTGCTTGTATGAGTAAGGAAGTGAATTTTGTAAGATTGAGATTATCATAGTAAGGGATGGAGGCCATCATCATTCTAGTTATACTAAAGATACCAAATAGTTGTTAAGATTGTTTGGTACCAGCTTGTAGCTAGGGCCAATGAGATGCTTCTATGGTTAACTATATGGATCATATTAGTACAACATGTATATCAAACAATACTATGAGAATAAATAATATTACCCAAGAATGTTTATTTAACTACTCATTAGAAAGATTAAATGCATGCATGGTTCTAGTACTATGTATATATTGGATTGATACATTATTGCATGGATCATTAATCATATTTATATAGCTATGTTATCAGATGATTAAGATTAAGGCTATTTTATTGTGTAATATATCATCTATTATACTTTACAATATTAACACAAAAACAACACTAAAGCACAGATCACACACGTACAAAATAGGATCTAAATTTGTATGTTTTTGTGTTAAATTAGTATAACATAGATCCTTTATTTAATCCTTGATACAAATCACTATCTTTTATCATATTAGTATGAATGATATATTTGATTTTTTTTATTAGAGTATTACAATAATTTAATATTTACAAAGTTTTAATTACACAATATGATAAGGCTGATCATATTATATAATATAATGACAATAATAAAAAGATAGTAGTTTGTTGCTTCATGATTAGTATCACTTTTGTTGACATTAGTGGTTGAGACTTAGAGATGACGAGATACTTCATTTCTAAGTATTGTAGGTACTTAGTGATAGGGATTTGACATTTTGAGTGTCTTATTTCTTATCAATATAGGATATTGGCATTAGGGATCAAGAATTAATGATGATGAGATACTTCACTCTTGGGTGTTATGGGTACTCAAAGATGAGACTTTAATATTTTGAGTGCTTCATTCCTTATTAGCACAAGTTGTATATGTTAGGAGGTGAGACTTAATGATGATAAGTTACTTCACTCTTAGGTATCATAGATATTTAGTGATGGGACTTTGGCATTTTAAATACCCCATTTCTTTTTAGCATAGGATGTCGATATTAGGAGATAAGACTTAGTGATGATCAGATACTTCACTCTTCGGTGTCATGATACTTAGAGATGAGATTATGACATTTCATAATGTCGAGACTCGTAATTAAGAAATATGAAATGGGATCTTTAAGTGTTGGGATAAGAGTCATGAAAAAGTCTAAGCTCAAAAAAAAGAATGAATATATAAAAAGAAAAATAATGAAAAAAAAGAAAAAAAATACGAAACGAAAAGAAAAATAAGATAAAAGTATTATATGTTTATGATCAATTTGATATATATATATATATATATATATATATATATATATATATATATATATATATATATATATATATATATATATATATATATATATATATATATATATATGCATTGTTACAACACTTTTTATATAGATTATCAAGCATTCTTTTATTTACTACTCTATTTTATTGATCAATTTTTCATATACTTTGTATACTACTTCTGTATATTTAACTAAAAGTTTATTTACTAAGCATATCATACTCATATCTTACTTATATTATAAGATATGATGTTGACAATCATCGAGCTAAGGGTCCTTAGAGGGTAATTTAAGGCCCCAAGCATTGAGAAACTGACGTATTTGGTGAGTATAAAAGATATTATATACATGTAGGTATATTAATATTTTATTTTAGACTTTTATATCAGTATTAATTTTAGATTTACATATAGCATGACAATTATTTTATTGTGTATTGTTATTTTTATTAAGATGTTTTGAGATCTTTGTAAATTTTTACGTCACCTCTCTTATTTTTAGTAATACATGCTAACATTTTCATACTATAAGTTATGATAACTTATTTTTATAAATATATTTTATCAAATTATATTAATTAATATTAGACAGGGTATGGCAAGGCACATGCTGGTACACTAGCCTCCACATGCTCATATGACAATCTCATACTTATTATCAACACACTGCATAAGCATGCCCATTACACACATACCCCTTCATATCTTAGCTTAATACATTGTACCTTATAGTACCTTAGTATCTAGTCACTACTCTTACAACACTACTTAAACCTAATTAAAGCTTACTTATGGTACCATTAATGTCACCAATTAATTGTATCTATATTTTTGATAAAAAAACTTGTTGAAATTATAAATCAATTAAAAATTTGTAAAGAAACAAACTATAATTTTTGTTTTACCAAACCAATATTCACATATAATATATTATTGTAGCAAAATATAAGAAAATTATTTTTTATTATTAATAAGCAAAACAAAATGATAACATGTGTTAATAATCGAATGTTTTTTCCATTGCTAATAAGCAAAATCAAATTATAACATATTTTCATAACAAAATTGAAATAAATAATAGCCATAATATGAGTCAATGTTAAACATTTTTTTTCATAGTAGCATCATTTACAACTCAAGTTTACAAATCCTAATACATCATGATAGAAATGAAAAATAGCAAACTTTACTAATGTTTTAACTCCATTCATTTTGCTCCTTGAGTCCCACAAAGTGCATCCCAAATACTTATATTTGTTAAGACAAAACAAGATTGAGCCAACTATCTCAAACCTACCTAAAATTAGATCAAATATTAATAATGAACATATAAAGACACACAAAGTCATAGAAAGGGACTCGACAGTAAGACAAACATAATTCTATCTAAATACCAATGCCTTTCATTAAAACAATCTTAGTAAAATTATTTATAATTAAATAAAATTTATAAATAAAAGATCTTAATTAAAAAATTATATATATTAAAAAATAATAAGGTATGATGTACTAAACTAATATTACTTACTACCAATACATATAAAATCCATCTTGTGTACAAAACAACGTAAATCTAACTTCATACATAATTCTATCCACTTATCAATCCATTGAATAGGATTCTTATCAATAACATTATAATTCTCTTCTCTTTATGTAATAGAGGTATAACTTATAATATAAATAGTAATAAAATTTTATAGAATCTAATAGATAACTTAATAAGATAATAGATGTAATATGATCAACCAAGATAAGAATAATATCATAAGAACATGATAATTGATATTTATGAAATAAAAGAGTAGGATAGAATATGGGTGATCAAATGACAACCAAATGAAGTATAAGAATACATTTCTATATTTTTTTTATCTTATTTCCAATTTTCCATGTATTGTATTTATATGGCCTAAATTTTCTTTTAATAACTACCATTTAATCTAATAATAATCATATATATATCTAATGATTTATAGCTAGCATTTATCTACAAAGGTATGACATCTCGATTTGTAACTAGTCACCTTGCATACAATACTTGAAATAACTTAACCTTCTTAGTGGTGTATTGTCTCAAATTAATTGAGTTTTATCCTTTGCATTGGAGCCCTTTCTTAATGGTCGCTTATCCTAAAACTATATACCTTAATATTCTTAATCATAAAGTTCTCATAAAATTTCATATAGTATTTCCTCTAAAATATGTCTGACCAAATCAAGTCCTATAATTTTATTTATAAAGCTTAAGATTTGTCTTCTTATAATTAATATGGGACTTAATCATCTTTATATCTCTCCATCTAAAAGCCTATCAAGAGTATCTCATTATTTAGTGATTCCTCTCTCCAAGATATCAGTAAATGATCACTCTTTTCTCTTTGGTCTTAGGTGTTATAGGCCTACTATTTCTACTTGGTTTATTCTCTAACAACATTGGATTAGAAGATGTTATACTCTGATACATATTATAACATTCTACCTTTCTAGTAAGGTATTATCTCAAATTAATTAAGTTTTGTCCTTTTTTATAAGGGCTCTTTCCTACATGATCATCATCCTAAAACTACTCTATCCTAAGTATACTTAATCATGAAGTTGTCATAGAATCTCATAAAGGTTACTCCCAAAAAATACCTCACTAAATCAAGGCTTATGATTTTTATTATAAAGCTTTAGATCTACTCTCTTATATAATGAGGAAAAAATATTAGTATAATAAGAAAAATCTGTGATAATTAAGAAAATTATAAAGCATTGTATAATAAAATGATCAAAATTATATTAGGATAATCAATTAAGAGGAAAAAAAAACTAAGTTTGATGGGTTGAGTGTCAAATAAAAAAATATACAGTATAATGAGCATTAATATATAAGTATAATTAGATGTATAATATATATAGTACATAGAAATCATTAGGTTACGATGGAAGAAAGATGTATCGTACAAATATGATTAAGGAACCATATGAATATAAGGCAAGGAGAATACTTGAGCTAAGTAGAAATGGATCGTAGATGTATGACTAATGGATCATTTGAGTATCGTTAGTGTGAATAAGCCTAGACGGTGGAAAATTCAACTAATTGATGGGCAAGTATGATATAGAAAAATTGAAAAGGTTTTAAAATTCAAAACTATGATTGACTATATAAATCATCATAGGGAGAGTTTAATTGAAAGAAAATCGTTGGAGTCAAATGAAAATAAAGATGAAGAGATGCAAGATGGAATGAACATAATTGTTGGTGGAGATGGAATGATTAGGAATACAAAAAGTTGCAAGTTGCATATAAAAACAATGCAATTGCATTCAAGAGTATATTTTTGGGGAAAAAAAGTTGGTGCAATTAGTTCCATCCAAGTGTGCCAAAGTGAAGTAAAGAGAGGAAGGAGGTGTTGCAAGCTTTTGAAAGGGGATCTTATAGAGATAAGGCATGAAAAGGCCAAAAATGAGATGATTCCAATCGTGGGCATTATAGTGTTAAGGAGTTGAACAAAAAAAAGACCTTGGAGAGACCATTAATTGGATTGAGATGCATGAAAACTTGTACTTATGTGTATATATTTGATATGATGTGTGTGTAAGATAGAAACTCTTAATAATTTATGAAATGTCAATTAAGAATACTTTTGTAAACATTATGCAAATTTATTTAATGTATGAGACATGCTAAAGAGGTAGAGATCCCTTAAGCAATTATATAAAATGATATAAACTAGGGATATTGTGTAGCAACACTTCTTAATATAACATGAATTGATAATAAAAATCCCATAATGACAATTAATTTGATAAAATCAACTTGAGGATGAAAAAGCTACATTTGATTATTATGTTATCAACGTTAGCATGAATTGCTTATTCATTAATGTAAAAGGAAGATGTATATATTGAAGTTTGTTAAGAGGAAGATCATTTAAGATGGACCAAAAAAGAACCTCTTGAGAATGTTTGATTTTGTATGATTTGTAATATTGTTATGACATTTAGTTATATATATTGCTTGAATATAAAATAATATTTATTTATAAGTTTCATTATTTTATAATTATATGATAATATTCACAAAAAAAATCATTATAATAATGACATAAAAAGATAAAAAAGATTATTATTATTATAATAATCATAAAAGAAACGAATAAGAGATTGTTTGAAGTAACAATAATACATTTCAAAATAACAATTATAAAGATGAGTTAAAAAAAATTTTGTTTAGACTGTTTACATTGAAAATAACATTTTTTTTAAACTTATCCAATTTATTTATAAAAGGTTTCTTTTCTTAAACTAAATCTTAAAGAGATGAAAAATAAAAAAAAATAAACAAAATATAAATATGATAAAAAATAAAAATGATAAAAATCATATTTTAATGATTGCAATTGAACTACTCATATACTCAAAAATTATAATTTTTTTATATTTATGTATATGAATTTACCACTAAATTAATATTAATTTATTAATACCTATTTTAACTTAATATTTTAAAATCAAAATAAAATATTACAATAAACTATAAAAGAACAATGAAATCAAAATCATTTCATAACATAACTTAACAATATCTACTTTCTATCAACATATATTATATACCACTTCTTTTTATATATTGAGAAAAGCATATTTTATAAAAGAAAATCTAGTGATAACATATGAAACCTTGTTAATGTAAGGAGATACTATTACTTGTGATTTTAAAGATTATCCAAGCATTGACCTTATATGCAAAAGATTAAATATGCTTTTGCAATGACTTAAAAATTTTATTTAAAAAGAGCTTTATTGTAAGTATCGCTTGCATTATTGGTTTGTTTTGTGGAAAAAGGATTGTCACATGTTTTTCCAATTAAATCCCCTTGTCATCTCAAATAGCATATATTAACAACTAATGTTTGTTGCAAGCATTGATCACACCAAACTCAAATAGACAAACACTAATATGCACTATAGCTTAAGAAATAAAACATGCACTATGACATAACACAAATCTTTAGACATCAAAATAAATAGGCAACAGAAGACCAGTTCTCACCATGCATCCCTCAAAGATATTACAAATCTTCCAGAAAACTTTGTTGCAGATGAACAAAGGGCAAATTAATTAGATCATTTGAGACTTTGCCCACAATAAAATTTTAAAATACATTCTGCAAATAGTTTAGGGAATCTGTCCAGGAATCAACCCAAGAAAAAAAAAAAGGAAGATAAGGAGATAGCTTCAACATTTCACATGTGCATGAGATTCCAATGGTGTATTCTAATAGAGAAGGACATTAAAGCTTTGGCTTAGGCCTCTGGTTTGTTTTTGCCTTCCTGATCAGGGCTTCTTGTGTCAGTGACACCATCAACTGCACATTGGCAAGAAAAGACTTCGTTGTTCATAAACAAACATTGAAGATGTTGATAATGATCTTTGGTAAACTCTGCATTTACCTCTCCATTCCTGTTATACATTCTGCCACATACTATACCTCGGCCACTCGATGCCAAAGGGCTCTCAATCTGGAAAGAGCAAATTTATAACATCACAAAAAAGAAGGTGATTGAATTTGAGATATCAAATGCAAGCATGCAATTCATTTTCAAAAAATTTACCACAAACAATGTCCATTCATCAGCTTTAACTAACCTATGGAACCACATCCTGCAAAAAGAGGCACAGAAAACAAGCTTGACACAAAGTTTGAGCACTTTAAAAGAGAAGTTGGCATATGAATAACTGTTTGGTTGATGTGCAAATTGTTGTTTGAAAGAAGAAAATTTAAGAGAAAGGAAAATTACATAATAAAGTTTTAGACAATTTGCATGGATGGTAAAGCAATATTGATTTTATACTAGAATGTGATAAACTGATAGACTGGTGAATTTTTAATGATTGATACAACAATTTAAACGATCATTTTTCAATATAAGACAACATAATTATGGATTATTTATTTAACGCACAAAAAATGTGCTCATGTCCTATGTTTTAGAAGATGGTAATCTTAACATTTCATCCTGATGTATAAGGCGTGTTTGGAAGATGGGGCAATTTTTATATCAACAAACATGAAATAGATGCATGTCCCTTCTTTAAGTTGCAAGGCTTTCCTTGAGAAGAAAGCACATGACTTGATTTCAACCTATCAGAATGTGATTCACCTGACATGCCATAGATATTCTCATGCTATTGCCTAGAAGTCTAATTAAAGGATTAGGTTAAGCATCTCAACCATACGAGTGATCCAGACTGAGGCTAGAGGTCTTCAAGCCTTTTTTCTTGTGAGGATGAAGGGTTACATCAGAAAACACGAGATCTGAAGCATAGGCCACAACACATCTGCAACACAACCAGCATAAATCTTTTCAATTAGCAAAGAGATAATTTTAAGAATAATCTATAAAAGTGAATATGATTTGATAAATGAACATGCAGTGTAGATGTGCTATTGGGTTGTTGGTTGTGGCTCATACAAAGAAAATATTATTATTTTTGACGAGGAACCAGAAATCTCATGTAGAACGATGACCTCCCTACTGAAATAACAGATGACATGTAAATATAACTATGACACAGATGCCACAAAGCTAGCCGAAAAATTTCAAAGGACGAAGTTCTAATACTATGTGACAGGGAGGTGCAACTAATCTCCAAAAGTAGAGCATAAAAAAACTCAGAGAAAGCCTTTCAACAATATTATCACTGCACTATGTTAATATTAGATTCATCCCCATATTTACTGAAAAAACTGAACTAATATAAGCGATTTTTGCACATTGAACAGAAAGTTTTAAGGTTATAGCTAAACATATTAAAAGGGAAAACACACGCAAAACAAAGTTACTTGGCATCATTGTAATTGCTTATGTTTTCTTGATTGGTGCTTCAGTCATTGAAGCAATGACTTCAAAAGGATCCTAAATTTACCTTATCAAATGCCAGCAAAGACTTCCCCAAGATTAAGAAGTTCCATCTTTGTTATAGCTAAGAAAAAGGATAAGAATGAGAACTTTATCAGGGGACAGGACTCCATGAAGCATCATGCCATAAATGAATTTTTGTTACTCCTTAGAATGGAAGAATAAACTTAAGTTGACCGACATCGATCAATTCGAGAGGTATTCAGAGGAGTTGTTTCTAGTTAGTGCAAGTTCCTATGATTAATTGCTCTTATAGAGAAATAATTCACAAATAATAAGATAACTTTAGCATTGGATGCATGGCTTTGCATGAAAAAAAACCGTCATCAATAATGTTTGATGACAAATTCTTGAGATAACCACTCGACAACAACGATGATAAATTTATGAAGTTCATTATATGTGATGCACCTAGTTTTGAAGGCATCCTAAACACTATGGACTATATAGAGTGAGAAGCAACTATGGATCATTATTTTTAGTGATTTAGACTTAGTGAAGAATGAAATACACTTCTTTCTCGTAGGAAATTGGCCAAACAAGCACGACTCTTTGTAGAAATTGTAGATACTATCACCAGAAAGGATCACCATTCATAAAAACTTGGAATGAACTCAAGGGAATCTTTAGAGAGAAATGCATACTTCTTTGTTAGAAAAACCAATTATTAAACCAATGAAAGCATTTAACCAAATAAAGAAAGTTGATAAATGAGTATATTGCTTGTTTCGAAGAGTATTATTGGTGATATGATATCAATAAGGACCCTTTGGTTACCCTTGATTTCGAGTTGGGCTTAGAGAGGATTTATTGAGAAAATTTTTTATGTGTAACATCTACACTCTAGAAGAGGCTTAAAAGATTGCTAGTGAGTTCGAATGCTTTAAAAAACTTTATCCTGCTAAAAAAGTTGAATCAACACCTCAGTTGACTTATTGAACAAATAATCTTGGACCCTCCATTAGTCACCAACTAACACGCCCCATGACCTCCTAAAATCACTGCAAAACCTAGTCAACCTATTAATCAACCCCTCAAAATAATATGTTTACGATGTAAAAGGCGAGGTCATGTGGCAACTTAGTGTCTCATATGATAACTATATAGAAATAGAAGAAGATGAGAAACCTAATTCAGGGGGAGAAAGTTGAAATCAAAGACTATTTCTAAATCAAATCTAGCTAATGAATATGCGAGGAAGGAGAAAATGATATCAACAAAAATGAACCTATCACAGTTGTAAGGTGTATTTACATCCAACCTAGGGTAAGTGAAGATTGAAGAAGCACCACACTTTTTCATTTGTCAAACTAGGAGAAGAAGTTTGTAAGGTTGTAATAGATAGTGGTCGTACCATTAAAGCCATTTCTAGGGATAGTGTGACAAGCGTTAGACTTAGCACCACCTACCACTCAAATCTATACAATGTTTCTTGTATTAATAAAACTCCCATTCTCATCAAAAAGCAGTGCATGTTATCACTTAAATTCAACAATTATTTGGAAAACATTTTATGTGACATTGTCTGTATGCAAGTTGGAATTATTATTTTAGAATGACCTTGATTGTATGACCATGATATCTTATTAGCAAATCTAATACCTGCACATTCACATATTAAGGCCCAAAAATTAAGTTACATCATTATCCACTTAGAGATCAAACTCAGCCCATTAAAAAGAAATCAACAACCGACCAAAGGAAAAAATTTAGTTTGATATATCAGAGTGAAATAGAAAAAGGATTTACCAATGGATCGTTATCTAGGCTGTAGCAGTGAGAGATGTTTTGAGTGAAATACTAGATATAGTCATTAGTTTCCCTAATGTTTTCATTGAAGAAACCCAATGCTTTTCTGCACTACAAGACATCCAATATCATATAGATTTAATGCTTGGAGTTAGTTTGCCAAAGTTCCCACACTATAGGATAAGCTTAATTGAACACCAGAAGCTAGCTCGACTGGTTCAAGAATTATTAAACAAACGATTCATATAAGAAGGCCTTAGCCTTTGTGTAGTTCTTGACCTCTTAGCCCCCAAGAAAGATGGATCTTGGATAATGTCTATCGATAGTAGGGCCAGTAATAAAATAACTATAAAATATAAGTTCTCTATCTCATACTTGGATGACCTACTTGACCAAATCAGTGGAGTCACAGTTTTTTCAAAAATTGACTTAAAAAAATAGTTATCACCAAATTAGGATTCAATTAAAAGATTAGTGGAAAACCATTTTTAAAACAAAGAAGTTGATTTATGGGGCTTAACTTGATTATGTGTTTGATGGGTTTTTGATCGTTTTGTTACATTAAGTGGAAGTTTTATAAGATTTTGGAGCATAATGATTTTAGTAGTCTATTGGGTTTATGTAAGTTTTGCATAAATCAATGTTAATTTATGGGATTCAACTTATTTGAGATTGATATGGGTTTATAATGCCATGTTGTTGATTGATTATTGAGGAGTTGTTTGGCTAACTTTAATCCCAACCAAGGGTTATCAATTTAGTTGTTGATGAGTGTTTTAGGTATTTTCTTTTAGGAATGTGTTGGGTATTTAAACCTCAACCTAATGGCATTTGATGATTTTGTTGTTCAAGGGATACATTTATAATTTTTGTAAGGTAAACATACTTGTTGCATTTGGTCTTCTCTAGATGTTAATTTTGATTATTTGAAGTTTAAGCATTTGTTTAATTTTAATACCACTATGATAGAATTTTTTTGTAATTTTATTTTGATACAAACTCTAAGAATCACACTATCCACTTGAAACTAATTTAGTAATGTTGTGGCCCAAGGAGTATCCTGTATATCAAAGTTCCATCTTAAACAAAATATGATGATTTAATGATGCAAGGGATACTTTGGATATTTTGATCCTGACCAAGGGAATTTATTTAGCATACGAAGGGTATTTTGGATATTTAGATTCTATTATAATAGTATTTAGTTCTTTTTGTGAATTGAAGGGTATTTTAGATGTTTTTGTTCCATAAAAGAGCAGTTTTCTACTCTAAAGTTGAGGGGTAATATTTTTTTTGTTTTAAGTCCCTCTATAGACATTCTAGTAGTTTTACATTCTAACAGTGGTAGTCCAATTTTATAAACATTAATTGAGTGGAATAGTTGACTTTCATATTTAGGATGGATGATTGATAGATAATTTAATTGAATGGTCACAATTAGATTCTAGGTGCTATTGGGGTTGAGCTAACCAATTCAAACTACATTAGCTGATTTTAAAATTGGTCGAACCAATAGAGTATGATATTTTTTGGAGTCTGCCAAATACACGTTAATCATCTAGAGATGCCCATAATTAAGCAAAAGGTAGGGGATGTAGTCTTGCATATTTAATACAAAGGTCTTTTAAAATTGAATGTTTTAATACAAGTTATTACTATGAAAAATCATGATGCTTTGACAATATCCTTTTTAGTTTACTTATAATGATATCTTTCGTTTACTTTTGGAATGCTCAATGCATCTCAAAATGCTCGACAATCATCACATTCACCCAAAGAAAACTATATTAATTATTTCTCCCTGTTCCAAAAAAAATATTGTTCTTCAACAGAAATATTATCATTAGAAAATTCTATCTAGAAATTAAAATCAAATAAATGTTACGAGAAGCACGAAATTTTTCCATATTTTCCTCAACAAGACAATCTTAACTAAAATTAGCATAGTGGCCTTGACTTAAGAGTTGCAATTGTTTAAATGATGTTGTGGGTTTTTAAAGTCATTTTCCAAATGTTGTCCTCGAGAACTAAAGTTGAATTGTAAATGGCAAAAGCCATAGAATGTCAATTGTCATGGTTTCATTTTTATTGTTTATAAATATGAAGTCCTTATATTTATGATGGACCTTATTGACTTCAGATCATGTATATCCTAGATTACAACAAATAGAAAATGCCATATAAAAGCTCTTCAAACAAAAAAAAAAAAAAAAAAAAAAAAAAAAAAGAGAGAACATGTTCATTTCTTTCTTGAGGGCAAATCATTTGTGAAATAAAGCAAATAATGCGAGTCCTGGAGTAAACTTATACATTTGATTTGAAGAAAGTTTAGAATTGAAATTCTAAGCTAAAGCAATAAGCATAAGCCATCAAATAAATACACGTGCACACATGCAAAACAAGAACTGAATGCAAGGAACATAACTCTAGTATGCGGTAGTTAGTGGAAACGATGAGCTGATTTTTAATTGGATCAGAAATTAATGCAGATCAAATTACAGTTAGCAAAAAATATTGGATCATAGATATAAGCACAAAATCGAGAATACTATTATCTAGGTTAAAAATACGGAACATTGAATCTAATTAAGAAGATGACCCTAGTTTTTCAACATGATGACATTGGTGATGGATGATTTGTTCCATGATTAATGAATATCGCTTTTACAAAAACAATTCATTTATAGTAGTCAATCAAAAACTGAAACAAAAATCCATGTTCAAACAGCATGAGTAAAATTCGAACGACTGTTCTAGTAGTTACCTAGATTGCTGGCTACTACCATTATCCCGTTAAGTATTAGAAACTTAAAAATCTTGTTTCTTATTTTATCATGCAAAGTGCTGGCACTAATTTAAGTTCAAACAAGCTTCAATTAGACTAGGAATAGAACAAACCTAAAGCAGTGTTCGATTTAAACTCAAGCTATTTTTTTTCTTATTGAGCTTGCAAGGACTAAAGATAGTTTCAAGCTTTGTTAATGAAATACAAGAGAAACAAAGATAATTGTATTAATTAGCACCATCAGGTTTGTTTGTACTTTTTTTTTACTTTGCAAATAATCCATCAATTATAATATGATAATTATAAGATTTATATTGATCATTTCTTTAGTCTGTTACATATGATGAATTAGTTCATTAACAATTACACCCTATAGATTTGAAGTCCATTTCAGTTGAACATACCATTATGATTAAATTTTCTAACATACAATGTCTAAATGAAATATGAGGCATTGTTAAATTCTAGGTTACAATCATATTATTTTGTTGCAAAATTATTGAAGCAGTGTAAGAAAGATATTGGATTGAAATGCATAGGCATCAATAAGAAACCCTCAATTACTTGTAGTTCATGTATAATATGAACACAATTAAGAGGGCATATATAGACTATGTAGCACTGCTCATTAAACAAGGATCCTGAGCATAAAGACTAGAACTGTTTCAAACAAATCATCACAAGTTAAGTGTTATTAATTTTCTTATTAAATGAGATTTCTTCAAACTAATTGGAAGAATTTTATCAATATAACATTATAAAATGCCAAATTAAATGCATCTTCATCATGCACAACTTCCACATTAGTATCATGATATCTTTTAAACAAAAAAATTATGGTTGATGTAGCATTGACAACACATCAAAAAACATTATATACATAATATGTTATTGAATGGGAGCATAGCTGATCAAAATTCAAGAATGGTTAGTTTACTCATGGGGAAAACATGGGGAAAGCACAACGATGCAATTGTGCATGAAGAATCTTAATGACAATTTACATCCCTTGCAATAATTGACAAGGCATTACTACTATAAGCTACACTTGTTTCTTTCTATGAAGCCAAATGACCATGTATTGGAGGTTGAATCTATTGAGTTTGTTCTTGCCATGATAACAATCTACCCTTGAACCTATTTTCTCTCCATCATTAGTAACACCTAATCTTTTAACACGTAAGCTCCAAAGCACGCAATCTCAATCTGTTATGTGATGTTACTTAACATTACCTATAGAAAACACATATCGTTTGGGACATATTATATCCATTAAGGTGGATAGGATCCATAAATATGAATTTGGCTTATTGTGTCTTGGGGCCAAATAGAAAGTTTACGTCAATGATCCATTTAAGATGACAATACATTTATGGTGGCATGATATATGCATCAGTTATGCTTCGCTCATTGCATCGTCAATTGATTGGGAGATCAATCAATATCCTCTCTTTGAATTCACTTTTTCATCTCAAGGTATAACCACAATCCTTTTGATGGTTGCTAGACCCTTTTACGAACCATTTGTGAGGGGCACTGATAGATGAACATGAAGTAGAAGAGTTCTTATTGATGCCCAAAGAAATATCGATGAGACTTTTTATATTCTCAAGTGGTCTTATGAGGATAGATTGGTAGAGCTCTGAAACCTTATATGATAAACTCCCTTAAGTGTTACCTTAGTCTTGAGTGCCCTCCTTTGAGATATGTTCAATCTCAAGGGTTGGCATTTATTTTTTATTTGATGAGTTTAGAATTTGTCCAAACTATCTTTTATTAAGATAAGGTACTAGAAATATTTGTAGCATCTTTTTCTTTGTTGTTTTTCTTTTTTTATCTTTTTACATTTTAGATAGGAGTATATAAATCAGAGGAATGAGAAAGGGATTCAATACAATTTTGGAAAATCTATCTTGGACAATAACTTAGTTACTCTTTCACTAGTTGTTACATCTCTCTCTTTCTTCATATATTAAGAAGAGAGATCCACCATCGTTTCTCATAGATTGCTGCCAAAGGACTCCAATATCGAAATTCCACATCCAACACTACTGGTGAAGTCCAGACCTACAAGTTTTGTGAAGGTGCTCATTAGAAGAAGAGTGAAGCCATTTTTGACGAATCATTTTGGGCATCAAAACAACTTTGATCATGGTGGGAACAAGGAGATAAAGCGTAAAAGAGCAATTGGATAGAAGGAAATTGAAGATCGACGAAGGATTTGTAGCAATCCAAAACAAAGGAGATTCCAGAGAATATGGAGCAACAAATTGCTAAACTATCATAATATGTAATGATTTTGATCAAATTGTTTTAAAACTATCAATCAAATTTTATAATTGCAACAAAGGAGAATACATGAAAAGGAAGAAATTCTCTAAGAGGAAAAGGGGAAAGTTAGAATTATTTGAACATTAAAGATAGGATGGAAGATATTAAGGACGAGGATGGACGAAGCAATGACTTTTTGATATTCAATTGATCAAAGCCATTCAAGGGGGAAGCAAAAAAAGGTTTGCCAATGTGTGATGGAGGTTTCAAAGTCAAAAACTTTGACACTTGACTAGATTAATTGAAAATTTATTTCTCTTTGTATGAATATGCTTTGATGGAGAGGATATCCTTTTCTTGATGAAAGCTATCGCACAATGCTTTGGCTTAATAGAATTCTTAATTGAGGACTAGATTAGTGAATAATATTTCCTAAAACAAGTTTAAAGAGATGGAACAAAAAGAGTTCTATCTTATGGGATATCTAGAGAAGCGATGGAGGAATAACATAGTTTATGACATCATCAAGGACAAATAGTGCAGGAGTGACTGAATTAAAGAAACAAGCTATAGAGCTAGAAATCTAGTTGAACAAGATACAAACAGTGATTAATTATACAATCGGGTCACAATACCCAATAGCAATTGAAATAAGTTTTTTTTTCCAACTCCAAATTAAACCAGGCCAATAGTTCACCATGCTCATTAAGAAGAAGAACAAGACATGATAAGAGAAGGCATAAAAAAACAAGGAAAGTCAAATATTAACAATAAGGAGTGGAAGAAAAAAAAGACTATGATATTAGAAAGAACTTGTTGCTACTACTATCAAATCATACCTTGATTGGAAAGTTATGTAAACATTATTAGATCAAGGGTCATATTTGTGATAGGTGATTGAAGGTATTCTTGAACTTTTTCTTGAGAAATTCAATTAAAATGATAAGAAAAAAAAGATAATAATAGCTATATAAGGGATATAAGCACTCTATATGGTTTAAAGAATTGATGATAGTTTACTCTGATTTTGAAGCCAAAGAAAAACAACCAAGGGTTTCATGTAGAAGAGGAACTATTCACCTTAAGAATATAGGAGGAGGAGGTGATTAATGCCATAATTGATATAGGAAGTGAAAAAATCTTATTTCAAAGAGCCTTGACGTCACACCCATGTTTCGAAGATAAAAAAATAACAATTTTGGATTAATCAGTAATTCTAAAATCATCAAAGGACACCATCCAGATGATGGAACAAATTTACAACTAAATCACAATAACAAATTGAAATGATCAAACGAGTTACTTCTCAAAATCCAAATAGATAGAATTGTTAGCCCCATGAGCCTCATAACTTAAGATTAAGTTTTGATGAACATAATACCAAGTAAGGGAGCTACTAATACTGTTGTTTATTGTACTTAGATTATATGAAAGCTATGTTACCTAAAGAGAGCTTTGGAGTAAATTAGATATCAATTCAACATACTTGAATTAAACTTTAATTAAAGTGCAATTCAAGCTCAAGAAAAAACATAAATGAAGCTCAAATTGTGCTCAAAGTAACCATTCAAGAAGAGCGCAAGACTCCTAGTGATATAGTGAAGAAACTTCAATTTTCAAATGGACTCAAAGATTAAGTAATGGAGATTTTGCAAGAAAAAAGAATCCTTTATCAAGTCAAAAAGTCAAGATCAATTTTAGAAAAAAAAATTTGTGAGTAGATGTTTGTCAAAATTGATCTTATAATGTTCAATTTGCAAGCATTATATTTTCATAAACAAGAAAAAAAGTATTATTATATGCACCAACACTTCACTCCAAAAAACAAATCTTAAAAAGTTAGTAGTGCAGTGCAACTGCATGCAAACCTAAAGAAAAACATCTGATGCATGCACATGGATGAGAGGTTCGTCCAACTTTTATAGAGCATGCATGGATTAGAGGTATATTTAAATAAAAAATATTGAGTACGTGCGGATCAATGCTACATGTAACTCATGCTTGCAATGCATGTGGATCAAATAAATGAGGACTGTATATTAAAGCCTGACATATGATATGTAGGATAAATTTGTGTAAACTAGAGGATTGTGTATAATACATAGTTTGTGATGTAAGGTACATCTAGTTCACTAGAAATGACTAATGACTAGTCCACATTTGGGTTGAGAGAAAGATTAACATAATTGTTTGTGAAAGTTTCCAAATGTTGTTAAGGCCATTTTAAGTGTATCTATGCATGATTACCAATAAATTGATACTTGGGAAGTGATAAGATTAAATCTAAGGATGCAAAGCTAATCTAAAGCTTTAATAAGTAAAATTAGATTGAGAAATTCTTTAATTAATGCAACTAATTGCTGCTTACTATAATCAAATACTACTGAGCTGTCATTACAATTAATTCTATCTCATTCCACAGCTTTCAAACATTTGCAAACTTCATTAACTTGCTGCTACCTACTGGAAGTCTTGTGGAAGAAGCAAAGAAGGATTGCTACACTTAATTTCAGCATCATCTCAAACTTCAAATAAGTTTATAAGAATGTTTCAAAGAGTTCTACTTTATATAATAATAAGATCTTCTGTATTATGCTCTAAGAGAAGAGAGGGAAAACTTTCCTTATTGAGAGAATTGTAACTGAGTTGGGTTTTAGTTACCAAAATACCTATTTTTGTGAGGTTTGAGTCTAAGTCATAAAGATTTAAGAGAGGTTGGGTTTAAGCTTAAGAAAAGGCACACTTAGGTCATGTCTTAGCCAACAAAAGACACAAGGGGTTGAGTTTTAGTCAAAGAAGAAAAAGACTTATAGTGAGGTTGTGTTAACCTTGGAAAAACACATGTAATGGTTTCTTTACTAGCTGTGATGAAAGAGTGATAAAAGCAAGAGTGCTTGGCCCATATCTAAGTTGGATTGGGTATGGATATAGGTTTACTTGGGTAGAAACTGAACCACTTTAAAAACCCTTAGTATGATTTACATTTCAGCAACTTTACTTCGTTATTAACAGCCAGAAATATGAAGTATATCTGCTGCAATCACAATTCTTGTTTAGGGAATTCAAGTTTAACTTCTGAAAAAAGTTTCAAACACAATTCACACCTATTAAGTGTGTGTGTCTTATGACACTATCAAGAATCTCTCCTATGATTATCTTTTTTTTTGTATGAACATAACATATTTTACAACCTGTAAAATATTATCAACTATAAATATCAAAATATAAATCAACTATCTACCTATAATCATTATCAATAAAGATCTATAATTCATACACAATACAAAGTAGAACTATCCATAAGGCACAAACTATTCTATACATGATTCTCATAATACTCCACGAAGTCACAAGTATGAATATTAACCAATATAACAAGTTTCACCTCTACTCTCACAAACGAGTAACCATTAACCAGCATCTATATCTCCAAACTCACTATGATCCCTATCTTTTTGTATAATGGTATGCCTTATGATGTAAGTACGAAATAAGTTTGTAAGAGTTAAATAACTAAATTTCTAAATAAACATGATAATATAACAACATTATAATAATGTCAAAGTGACATATGTCACATGAGACATTAATCAATATAAACAAGGGCTATCAATAAAAGAGTATTACTAATAGAATATTCCCTTTATGTTCTTTTCGGACCAATTTCTTTTTGTTAAGCTTTTTTGCTCATTAGGATTTTTCTCGTTAAGCTTTTACGCACTAGGGGCCTTCTTCTTTGGTGACCATTATTCCTATTCAACAATGTACCATACCCCATAGTAATATCTTACATCACATATCAATGCATCTTCACTTGTAGGCATAAATATTAATTAAAATTAGCATCATATCTTATCTAGTACTGCTTTGAAACTATACTCATCATACCTTACACACAACACTAGTGCCAATCTAGAATGGGTCATATCTACACTCATCATGTCCTGCACAAAGTATTAAAACAAATATAAGAAATCGTATCATATCACACTATGCCCTACACAAAGTCTTAGCACCGAGAGTGGGCTGTACCCATACTTGACCTATGAAATAATGTCATAGAGAAACTCATATCTCATATAATATATCACATCATAATATTATCACATTTGGTGCATACAATAATACACATATAACCTAATAATATCATATAATATAACATTCCTTTTTCTTTTCTTTAACCTTTCTATTCCTTTTCTTTCTTATTTATTATTCTTTTTTGCAATGTTATGATATTATAGTTATAAGCCAAGTGTAATATGTAAGAGAATGTTTTGTATATATATAACATAGAATCATAATATGCCAATTAAGAGAATGTTTCACATTGAATGACTGATTAAAACCTTCATTTGGAGTGACTCTCACAATCGTTCTGTAAACTAAGATACTATTGCTCAACCAAATCTATAGGAAGAGTTGGAATTCGCAAGCTCAAGCCTTAGTAGATCACTCTTATAAGTAGACTTTCAAAGCAATTCTTGGTTTGTGACTCCAGCTGTTGGAAAAGTGTGCTCCATGCAAAATACAACACATGAGATCATTGTTTTGAGTTTAGGTGTAGGTGTAAGGATTTGATTGTCTGGAAACTTCTTTGCTCAACAAGTGAATTTTCTATGAACAAGATTGTATGGAAGGTTGGCAATGGTGGCAAATATGATATCGATAATGATAACTGGATAGGTTTGATGGTCATAAACAAGTGGACCACCTATATTAATGTCAATCTAGAATTTCCTCTTTAGTTTGATACAATTCTTAACTTTGACTCTGACTAGAATTCTAGTATACTGATCCACTTTTTCAGCAATGAGCTTGTTGATCACATCGCCCGCATTGCATGGGTTGTAGTGGACATTGGCGACTCTCTTTGTTGGAATGTTTCAGATTCCTCCCAAAGCTCCTAGCTCGATTCTATATTCCACTTTTCTTTAGTAGGAAAGTAACTATGGCAATAAAGTTACATTGGTTTGGAAGCTAAGGGTGTAGCCAAGAGTCATTGCATTCCTTTGGTAGCTCTACCACTTGGCTGTCCCTATTAGAAAATGGCTTCATACATAAAGACTAGCTTCCAATATCAATTGTCCATGTGAATGTCAATCAATAGAGTCCCTTGATCATATCCTTTGGTCATGCCAACAAACTAGACCGATTGAGGTGAATATTCTTCATACCAATTGTCATGCTCTCTACTACAACTCCTTACATTCACTACTTCACTGGATGGAGCACAATCGTGGGAAGGACTCCTCTGCTCAACTTGTTGCTTATGCCATATACCACCTCTAGCAGAATAGAAACAATAAGGTTCACTCTTGCCCAACCCTTCATCATGCAACTTTAATTTAGCTTATTCATAGCACTACCACTACCTTTTCTTCTTCCATAATGGACCAATGAAATCACATCGACAGATCATTGAGTCATTTGTCACCCTCCTACTCTCAGTGGCTTCCACGTCCTAAGACTGAATTAAGATGAACTGTGATGCTACTCTTTCCTCCGATGGCTCGAATGAAAATGCTATTGTCATATGCAATAGTTTAGACTAGCTGATTCTCATCAAAGGTCAAACGCTATACTCAATATCATCAGCTACTATAGAAGACCTTGCACTTGTGCAAGCGGTCACTATTGGCTCTACTTGCACCTTGCTACTAGCATCTGGTTTGAATCTTACTCACTATAGAGTATCATTAGCCTTCATTGTGCATTGAAAGACCATGATGCTCCTTCAATCGGCAATGGTTATCAAGTTACTCCCCAGATATAGAAGCACCCATGTGCTTCGTAACGGAAATTCCGTTGTTGATTGGTAGGAAAAAATGCTCTTATTTCTAGCTTTTCATGTGTTTGAGATATGCCCCTAACTCTTGACCTTTCTATTTTACTTTTGTATGATTTTTTGTATAATCTACTATAAATTATTAAAATAGACTCTGATCATTATCTTTTAATAACAATTTCATGTCATAATATCATATTATATCAAAATAAATGTCACATGCAATATATAATAAAATTCCATAATATATCACATAACTTAGCATATTAATCAACTTATGTCAATAGTAGTCATGTCATAAATACTGTTTCATCTCATAATATATTACATCAATGATATAATAAACAAAATACTTATATTACAATCATTAAATTTAGCTTTTTCCCAAAAATGATTTTCTACTTTACCTCTTTCTTGGTTGTACCAACATCATTTATATGGATAATCATTATCAAGCATCTAAAAGAAGGTATTTTTGCTAGGAAAACAAGTGTAAATAGATAAATGGGTGGACTGATTTGCAGAATTCGTTTGTAAATCAATGGACAACTCACCTTCTTTCTTATCTTGCTCTTTTTTTCTTTCTAGAATCATCTCAGCAGATTTTTCTTCTACTTCACTAGCCATCTGGTAATTGTGCTTACCTTGCTTTAAACAATAGCTTGCATGTACATGCTCTCCCTCAGCAAAAGTATCTACTATAGCTTCATCCTATCCTAATGCTGTTTTGCAGCTTTCTGAGGAATCTGATCATCATTTTCATTATGATCACTAATTGCTGTTAACTCTACAGGCAAACCTGGAACCAAGATACAGCTAGGAATCGTAAACCTTCCAATATTCTACAGTATCCACCGTAATAACCTTACCTACCCTGTTATCGAAGTACCTAGACCAGGTTGCTTCCTTTCTAAGCCTGAACCTTTCCGAATTTTTTTGTCCCAAAAAAGAGCTGAAGAGGGCCTCCCCGTGAGCTGCTGTTATCATCTCATTCTCATGGACACATTTTGAAAATACTGACCAAGAATTTCCTTTTTCTATTATTCTGCTTGGAGGTGAAGTCGAAAACGTTTTTTTCTTAGGTCTGGCTTCCTTGAAGGAATCAGAAAAAACAGTTGTTGAAAAAGGGGATGCTGCCTTTTCTTGGCTTTAGAGTCATGCCCACTTGAATTTGGGATAAAAACTGAAGAATCTAAACTAGAACTTTTAACAGCATGATGGAATTTGACATCAAATTGGCTGAAATTAAAATTAAGATTCTTGTACTTGATGTTCACTTCAAATTAGATGGAAGTTGCATCTACTCCAGCGTTAAACCTTGATAATCTCAATATTGGTGCGAATTCCATGGCAAGCAGCAAAGTAGATGATTCGGCTTTTATAAAAATACTTAAAGGGGGTGGTCTACTAAATGCAAGGGAAAGAAATAAGGCAAAATGCAAGAATTGGCCGGCAGATGCAAAATAAGTTTAGATATTTGGGGTTAAAATAATTAATATATTAATCAATTAATATATTTTTATTTAATCTTTAAATTTGTCAAGATCTGTGTAATTTATTTTTTATTGAATCTAAGGAGCTACCTCGAAGATAGATTTCAAGATTCATCAAGATCTGTAGAAGTGTCTAATAATGTTGTTCGAGCAATGTAGACACTAACTACTTCTATGAGCTAACAAATGATACTTTCTGGCCCTAGAATGGGAGATTCATGATTATATATCTTGATGACTGTCCACAGCCAGGATATTTAAGAGCATTTTGAGCATGAGAATGAAGTCTTCCCAAGTCTACTGAACAATAAGCTCAAGCTCAACCTAAGGAAGTGCAATTTTGGGAGTAGATCCCTTAGATATTAATTTTAGGAGTAAGCCCCTTAAATATTTGGAGTTTTGAGTTGGGAATAGAGAGATATTTGGAGTTTTGAGTTGGGAATAGAGAGATTTGTATAGAAGTAGATAAATTTAAGACTATTTGAGATAGGTCAAGGTCTAGAATCATTACAAAAGTTAGAAGACCTATTTGAGATAGGTTAACGATGATAGATTAGAACTACAATCACAGCATCGATAGTGGTATGTGAATGAATCCTCCAACTCTAACGTAGATCAAATTTTGCAAATCTTCTAAACTAAGTTTGAGATGATCTCATCTGGGTGAGGGAGTGTAGGAAAATGCTTTAAATTTTCATAATTCAATTATATCTCCAAGAACAGCATGAAAGGGCATATTTATAGGCAACAAATTCAATGAAATTTGTAAAAAATAGCAATAAATTACAAATATCAAGCATAAGTCAAATATTCTTACTCTAACCATTAAAATATCAACATTAAATCATAAAATAACAATAAAGCCCAACATTTGATGAATTTAGTGTGTAAATCCATTAAAATTCAAACAAATAATATATCCAAATAAATTTGTTTCTAAATTTAAAATATAAATTCAACTAATTTTCTAATACTTTGTTAGCAGGATTGATTTTGACTGGTGATTCATGCACTTGCATTAATCACATACAAGAAAAATTAGTGAACTTTAATAACGTATGTGACTGTTCCATGCATTAGTGAGCGTCCTGAAAGAATGATTTGTGTATCAACAATTCAACAAGTAGTCATCATAAAATTTTTACTCATCAAACCTACAATGTCAAAATCGTTTTAGATAGCGTTATTAAAAGTTCAATATTTCCTGAACAAGTCAATGAAAGCACATATGAAAAACATGAAGCTGGAATCATTCTTCAACTGGTCTCCTAGAAGGATCAAGTCGCCATTAAACTATGCTAGCAAATGCTTACCTATGCAAAGCTTGGTCATCTGAAAGTTTGCCTCTTGCCTTAAACCAATAGTTTAAGCTGAAACAGGGTTCACATTCACCAATGAAAAAATAACAAGGAAAACAAATGAATGACAACATGAACTACCAAAATGATGATGAAGGTAGGGAGTGATCAAAGACAGAAAATTTGACCTTGCCTTCGACTGTTTTGTGGAATATTTCACCTCACAGAACCTTATCTCTACAGGCCATGGAACAAACTTCCTTCGAGCAGCAGTGTTTCTGTAATGCCTGCAAAAGGATAACAGTAGAACATATTGAAAGATTGCTTCAAAACGCAAAAGATTGTTTGAACAAAAATTTAAAATAACAACCAATTAAATTTGTTTACATATTTTAGTACCTTAAACCCTTTTATAAGAAGGGATAAAGTATAAAATGTTTAAGAGTAATCTAATAGCAAGATTTTACTAACCTTGGAGTTATTAGCTATAGCCAAAAATGAGCCGTTTATTATATTAACAATATTCAAAGGTAAAAGTCAATTTACTAAGAAATATGCAATGAGAGGTTGCTCTGCTAGGATTTCTAGACAAAATGATTGGGTTTCTTGATCTGGCAGCAAACCATTGGTTTCCTCACCCTTTCTCAAGGGATCTCCAAGACACTCTCTAGTTATGGTCCTTTTCTTTTCCTTATTAGAGTTTTGCCCAAGATGAGCACTCTTTTCTCAGTCCTTTTTTTTCTGTCTTTTTTCTTTTGCTCATTTTGTTGTTTTTATTTGCTTTGTGACTTTCATATTATAGTACTTAATTCTCGATGCTTTCTCTTCCATTCTTCAATTGCTTTAGCCTCTGCCAGAACTCCATTCTACCCAAGCTTCTTAATCAAATTATTATAAAACAATTGCACCGATATTTTCTCACCAATCTTATCAAAAACATTGATAGCCTCTTCAAATTTGTTAGAGGCACAATAACCATTCACGATTAGTCTAAAACTCTATAAATCCACAAGACTCTCATAAGAGGGAAATGCTCACTCATCATCTTCTCAAACAAGGCCAATGCCTCTTCTAACTTACCATTTTTGATAAAGAGCATCAAAAACAGAGTTATGACTCTGAGCACTGAACTTAAACAAAGAGTGTCCCTCCCCAATAACATAATTATATAGCTCTACCTCACACTCCATTCCTTTTTTAAAATATGCCTTCATTAAACCACTATGAATGTTCCATGCATATCCTTGGGTTCCTCATTCAGCTTCTCTTTGAGCTCTTCATATAAGCTATTCTAGGTCTCCATTATCAACAAGCATAAACATGAGAAAATTGTAAACCTTAGCATCTGGTTTGATCATGGAGACCATTTCTTCATTTAACTGAAGTGTTACTTTCATTTGGGAGGCATCAACAAGAGCTTTAATTAAAATCCTATAAGTGGTCGGACATGGCAAAAGGAGCTTTGATTAACTTGCTCGTTATCTTTGTTAGGAATTTTTCTTTTTATTGTGTGATTTCACATTTTTGTTCATTTGCACCATTTACCTTGTTTGGTGATTGTTTGTTTCTTTGTTCTTCCTTTTTTTTAACCTTTTGTTGAATGTCTATTTTTTTTAAATACTTGGGTTCTTTTTCTTTTGTGCTGTGAGATCTCCTAATGGATCTTGTTGTACTTCTCAAATGGTTGTTAACAAGCTTTTCTCTATTTTTGTTTTCCATGGTTTAAGTTTTCATCATTATTATTTTCCATTCCCCTTTCCAATGAGACCTTGTTGTAAATATCGTATTCCCTCTTCATTTTTTTTCTTCCCACTTTTGGTTAACTTCTTTCTCTATCATTTGGTGAGCTTTAATTGTATATCGCTACTTAGTTTTCTCCTTTTTCTTGTTTTGAGATAGCTTATGTTCTATGCTTAACCTCTTTTCCCTCTACCTCTTCTCGTTCTTCTCCATTTTGCGAACCATTTTCAGCTCCCTCTAACCTGCTTTTGTTTCAAGCTAGTTAGTTGCTTTTGCCCCTTCTATTGCCTAAACTTGTAATTGGTGTAATGGATGACCCTGTTATGATTGCTTGCCCTCCTTGGCTGTTGCCCACTTCTTTTGGCACAAAATTGATGAAGGATGGTTTGTTTGGCTCTTTTATTGCTGGCCCCTACCTTCACTTGCATAAGCTTTCCTTAATTAGAAGCATGTCTGCCAATTCTTACTCTAATTAGGAAGTCTTAAGCCTTTCTATAGCTCTCCTAATTGTGACAACTTTTGAAAGGACAATGGATCTCTTATATGCAAAGACAAAAGTGCATCAATGCTAAGTTGATGATAAGGAGGCTTCTTATGTCGATAAATGTTTTTCTCCCATAGAGCTTATCAAGGTCCCAAACAAAAGAATTCAAAACAATATTAAACAGGCAGGTGAAAAAGGCTTACCTTGGTGAAGTCTATGCATAGAAAAGAACTATTCTTTTATGATGCCATCAAACATGATTGATTTTGATTATACACATTTTAATCCATTTGATAAAAGTTGGAAAAAATCCTTTGATTTCAAAAAAAACATTATCTCTATTTATAAAGCCAAAGGCCATAAAAGTTTTGATCTTGATACAACAAGCTGTTTTGGATGAAACAAAGTAAGATTTATGACCTAATTTAGTGACAAGAAGGACGTTAGCAAATCATCTGCCTAGCATAAATGTAGCTTGAGCAGGGGTAAATGATATTGTCCATAACAACTTTGAGTTTATTTGTTATGATATTTCTGATGATCTTGTAAGCAAAGTTGCAAAAGGAGATAGCCCTGTATTCAGCATTATAGTTGGCATTGGATACCCATGAGATTAAGGGCAGTCGTCATGGCTTTAATAGCTTTAGACATAAACAAAATGGTAAAAGCATGAAGAACAGTTTTAGCAAAATTCTTCTCCACAATATCCCAACAGCTAATAAAGAATTTAGTGGTAAAACAATCGAGTCCTAGTGATTTATTCTTTGGAGAGGGGATTTCATAGATTGGATTATTTCAAATTCACCAATCTTCGAAGCCAAAAGTTGGGCATTTACAAGGGAGGTGACAGGCTAACAAGGCTATCACAAGCACTAATAGAGTAGAGCTGACTGTACAACTAAAAGAAAGGGCCCATAGTAGTCTTCATAATAATCTCATAATCTGTGATAGGTTTGTTATACCATTGTGTTTGATGAGTCAAGCATAAATGTTTATAAATATCTCATATGAGCTTCCTTTAAGTGAAATTATTAATATTCAATTAAGTCAAATCATGAATTTTAAATATCTAAAATAGTGGTCTTCAAGGCTCTTGGAGTCATGGTAAGCTTCGAGGAAATTGAACACATGCACTAAAATTTTTATACTTTAATTTCTCTTTATTTTTCTTGAATTTGATATGTCCAAATTTTGAGATGATGTGGCACACTAATAGTATTAATATTTGAAAATGTTATAAGTTTAATAATTGTTGAATTTTGATTTTTTGGCCAAGCATTATTGATGAAAAGTATAGACATTGGTATTTGATTTTTTTAAATTATTTAGGAATTATTTTTCATGAATTTCTTTTCATAGTCATTTATGACACTTGTAAACTATCATAATATAAAATTATTTTGGTATACTTATATTCAAAATTTTGACACAAAATTTTTTACAAAACACTATAAAACCATTTTAGTCTCGGGATTTTTCACTATAGCATTGGGCGGGTCGACCCGACCCAACCATTGGCCCATCCAGGCTTTAGGGATTTAAAAAAATAAAATAAAAATTGTTCGAGACCCAAAGGGGTGAGCGAAGGAAAGAAGGCTACAGGGAAAGCTGAACGGAATAAGTGCGAAATCAAGTCAACCAGGACCAAGTGATCAAATCTTGGTCAAAGGGGGAGCCAACCCCAAACGGCTCGAGAGACAGATGAATCAGAATCCTTATAGAGAGCAATGGCAACGTAATTTGGGCGATATAGGACTACATTCCCATCCGATTATTAAAGACGGCAGAAGGGCAAGTGTGATCGGGCGGTTGAGGTTAATGAAGGTGGAAAGGCAAACGCGATTTGACGGCTTAGGTTAATCAAGGTAAAATGATGCAAGTAAATAGTAAAATGACCAGCAAGAGCTTCGAACCGAAGGTAGATTTGCGAGACGATGCGGAACCACCGTAGTAAGTTTTTAATTCAAATAATTTATGGACAAATTATGCTAATACATGCAGGATAATCTACGCGCGATCCAATGGCCCAGATCAAGGCCGCCTAGATCCAACGACAAGGATTGATCTCGAACGGTAAGATCGAGATTCAATCAGAAACGTCCATTTCAAGATCCAAATTGAACGGTGACTGGTATGTGTCTGTTACCCAAACAACTAGTTTTTTAGAGCCATTGAGAGTAAATTTAGAACTCAAATGTGAGCTCTATAAATAGGGAATGATGAAGAACTCCAAAAGGTTACCATTGCTAAGTTCTCAAAGCTTTCAAATCACAATTTCGAGCTATTTCAAACGCATTCGGTGTTTCCAAACTCACAAAGTGAAAGTTGCAAGAAAGAACCCGAAATTGGAGGTTTTGCTTCAACTATTCTCAATTTCTATTCCTCCTTATTTTTTATTTTTCTTTGAAATTTTTTATTGTATTGAATGTCTTATATTTCTTTTAAATTGTCTTAAGTTTATACTTTGTTGCTAATTTTTGTATTTGTTTCCTTGGGATAAGGGCATCCCGACAATTGTGCAAAAGCCCGGGGGTTTGAGTTGAGCCCGGAAAAACCTTAAGTAGGTTTGGGATTAGCCGTAGGTAAAATCCTAAATAGGTTTGAGGCGAGCCGTACGAAAAATCTCGCTTGTAATTTGGTGATTTTTAGTGGCTTTTTCCCAACACCAATTCGGGGTGGAAGTAGGCTCGATTTTGAGTCGAACCACCTTAAAAATATTCTGCGTACTATTTTACTACTCTTTCTTATTCTTGTTTAAAAATTTAAGTTTTAATTTAAACAAAAAATTGAAAGAAAATCTCAAAATTTTATTTACTACAATTCAACCCCCCCTCTTGTGGGTTTATTTTAAGTACAAAGAATTTCAACGTTCAGCATTGCTATTACAAAGTTTGAAAGAATATAAGGACTTCTAGCACTTCATTTTACTTCAAAGAAAGACATGGTCATCTTCACCTTTTTTTAAGCCATCTCATTTAAGATCTTTGTTTAGCCTAAACAAAGTTGAGGTTCTCGAGGTGTTTGAGTTCCTCTCTACACCTTTTCTTATGTCTTAACAAAACATGCTCCATGGGAATAATGGATATAAAACCAAAAATATTTTCAAAATGATCCTGCTTTTCTTTGAAGGTATTAGCTAGCCAATTGGAGCACCCAAGCTCATAAGAATACATGACCTTGACCAATTTGAGCTTCTTACATAAGTTGAACTTCTTAAGTAGGTTGAAAAGAAGGTTGGCTGATTGGGAATAAATTAGGTAGAGACAATGATACCAATGGGACTAGTCAAAAAATTGTTAAACTTAAAGGAGTGTTTTCCTTTGTCATGAGTATTTTACTTGTAGAATAGAAGATGATACATGCATGAACTTGTGATAAAACAAAAGAAGGGATCAAGGACCAAGCTCTGCAAATTGTTATTGCTCCAAGTGAATTTTGGTCTAGAAGAAGACAGATCCTTCACCTAATGCCAATGATGCATTGAAATTCTTCAAAAACCTCCAAACTGAGAGAACCAACACCAACACATTCGTGGTACAAATGAATGCAATTGAAGTCACCTAAATTGAAACAAGCTTGACCACAAAACATCGATGTCCAAGGTTTTCTGAGAGTTGCTCATGAACATCTGTTATTCAAAGTATAGGTAATTGCAACAAAAAAAAAAGAAATGGAGATAGTTTGTTGAAAATATCAATAAATAATCTGCAATGAAGTATAGAAAATAGTTGTAATAGTATCTATCTAAAGCAAAGAGAATGGGGCTCTTCGAATGAGAATTAAAATTATGAAAATAATCCTTGTTTGGAAATATATGATATTTATTGCCATTAGATAAAAACCCAGAACTTTTGAATAAGGTCTCCACTAAAGAAAAAAAATCTCATAATGAAACCTAATTAAATGATGACCCTTCAAGGCTTTTGGAGGGGTCATGCCATTTCATGATATTCTAAGAAAAACAAGAGAAAACTTACGTTACAAAAAAGAGGAAAATCAATTCTTCCCAAAGGAAAAATCCCCTGAGAAAACTTTTTGGATTGGTCTTGTTGGCCATCCTTAATAATGAGTAGAGTTCAAAGAAAAACTAAGTTTCACAATAATTTCCAACATGGCATGATAGATGGAGTTGATGCTTATCCTAAACTTGATTATAATTAATAAATTATGAGACATTTTATTTCGGCGACTGGGCATAGTAGTGTTTCATGAATTTCTCCTTCTTTTTGGTCTTCAATTGTATCCAATATTGGAAAAGAGGAAGTACCTAATAAAGAAACACTAGTCTAATTGCTTTGAGGTATAACTTGCCTTTGAGATGCACTTTTGACATTCATGTTCAAAAAGAAATGATTTCTCTTTGCAATTTATCAATCCACCTTATGTATATTTTTAGTGCTAAGAACATTGAATTTCATGAAGGTCTTTGAACAAACCTCTCAATCACATATTTATTGTTTGTAAAGTGGTCCACTAGAAAGCCATAAATTATATAAGCATGTTAACAAGTTTAATGAAAAGAAGCATCATAGTATTAAGTTCAAGTGAAGATTTCTACCATGCCATCATTATTCTTATCATCCTAAATTGCCCCTTCCTAGATTTTGCCTTCACCATATATTGAGATTTGTTACTATCACATTTGGTCACTCATTTGACACCCACAATGGCTTTATGTTTTTATTGTTCTGGTGTTACTCATGAAGTAGGATCCATAAATACAAGCTTTAAAACTATTTCTAAATTTATCCCATAAGATAGGAAGAGCTGACATAATTTTAAAATAACACTGAAACTTAGGTCACTAATGCAGGACATTGTTCATCCCCCTCCCCCCAATTCAAAAGTAAAGTAATAGCTTTACTGTTACAAGCACATCTTTCTAAAATAAAGTAAAAAAGTAAACGGACATGAAAGGTAGGATAAAATAGCCATATGTATTGTCTCTTCAATAAATTAGAAACAAAAATAAGTTGTCTATTTTTTGCTTGAACAAACTTGAAATTTGCACGGGCATTGAATGCCCCTTGAAAATTCTTTTTTAACCAAACATATTCGGGTCAAGTAAATTATATTAATTTTAATAATATATAAGGTATTTGGAATTGCATTGTTTTCCATACCATTCATAACAGAGAAAAAGCAACAATTATTTTCATTCATTGCAGTAATCTAACACTATATATTTTATAGTTAACAAAAACTGATTCACTCAAGATTTTATCAGAGTAACTTGCATATATCAATATTTTAATAATAAAGAGAATTCATGATACTCACCACCTCAGAACTCTTGCCTCCCCACACCCTGCCTGTTGCTAGTTGGATTAGCCACAATTCAAATTCAATTCCATCTTTGCTGCACCTATCATCAGCTGCCCCTCCATTCCATGGTCATCACCATTCAATCATCCTCTGTTGCTGCCAACCCATCCTAATTCTACCACCAATGCTCATTCGCCAACCACCTCAACTGCAAATCAACCAGTGGCCACTTGTCCTCCTCGTGTTCCCATTGTCACCGTCTCATAGTAGCAAAAAACAATACAACTTTTCCGTTCATTATTTGGGATGTTTCTTGAGACTCCTAACCCTCATCTCTCCATCTCTACCTCTATGGCTAAGGAATGACAATGGGACGGGTTTGAATTGACTTGATCTAAACCCGTACTTGGTACATTATGTGTTTTTGACTACCCATACCCACTTTTCACTCACCCCAATCAGGACCCAAATCCCTTTCACATGAACCAATACATCCCAGCTTGCTCGAAACCCAAATATTGAGCGAACATAGAATTATAATAGACAAAAAGCACATTACTCTAGCAATGGTTGATTCTAATAAAATATTGAAATCGTTACTCAATTAAAAAATAATATTTTGCTGTGAAGGATTTACTATTTTACTTTATCAAGATGGAAGGAGAATTCAATGATGTTGGCATATTGGGGGAAGATTGTTGGTTGAAGGTGCATTGCCGGTGATGAGCCAATGGGCAGGAAAAACACAATGATGATCGATGAATGATAAAAACAAGAGGGTAAGCCAAGCAAAACACAAGGACAAGCAAAAAAAACTAAAAGGAGGCTAAGGAAATTCAGCAACTAACAGAAAGAGATGAGGAACAGCGATGATGAAGTAGGCAATACAACCTAAGGGTACAAGGTTGACGAGGTTGTGATGCTAGTATTGTGCATGAGATGAGAACTAAGAGTTTTTTTATATGACCAATTGCTGAGAAGAGATACTGAGGATTTACAGGAGCACAAGGGATTACAAGAAAGCATACTAGCAAGTCAAGGAGGATGACTTAACATGTTTTAGATTTTGATGTTTTCAATGTTAAACTTGTTAATTAGCATGTCAAGGAAGATATAACTTATGTTAAACCACCCCATGGCATATATTGCTTATCCAAACCCATATTTGCACTTCAGCTTGAATTTTGAGATCCATATCCATTCCGTTATAGATAAGGTGGGTCTATATCATTTTCAATAATAATAGGATAGTTGAATTTTGAGACCCAAATCCTTTCTATGAAATGACCATTAGATAATAGCATGTGTAACAATTATTTTATAAGTTTAGCTTTGCACAGCACCTGTTTCTCCCTCACATTTTGTTGCTCAAAAGACCTAAATTTTTTACCATGGCATGGAATGCATGACAATCACATTGCATGGTGAAAGTACCTAAAATGTCGTATTGATCACAGTTCAAGGGTACAAAAACCTATGAACACTTCACAACAATTAATAACTTGTTTTATCTTTTTTCAATTTTAGATACTAATTCTAGATTCCTCCTCCTATGGCATAAGATGTACAAAATTGGATAGAGATACAATTTTAAGTAAAGTCATTCACATGATACAAACTTATATGTAAATCAAGTGTATGATAAACTTGTTCATATGATTCAAATAGTTTGTACACAAACTATTTGAAGCTTATTTGGGTTGGACTTGGTTGACTAATCATGATTTATTGCACACAATAGATATAAGGAAGGAGATTTGCAAGGCACAATACCATGGTAAGGTAAAAAGGAGTAACTATTGATTCTCCTATTCTAAAATGCCTTTTTTATCTGGCAACGAGTCAATCCCACTTCCTTTACTTTCACAATTCCTCATTTTGTTTTCATTTCATTCTTCTCCTTTTTCTTTTTCCTCTTTATTCTTATTTGATTCTTTTAAACAAGGTCTGTCATTTTTCTTTCCATTTTTCTTTCTCTTCTCCAAAGGCCTACTTTTCTTCCTTGATAGTAAGTCGGCCACTCTTTTCTACAATACTACTATTTACGATTGCTTGCAGAATTAATGGAAGTTCTGGAAGCAGTGTTTTGATCAGTAGGTACATCCTTAGTAAAAGTTGAGAGTTGGAGTAATGATAACCTGATCAACAAAGATCTAAAGAGGAGAAATATTATCATTAGTCTATGTATTTGATGCTTTAGAAATGTGTTGCTATAGCACATCTTGCTTAGGAGGAGGTTTTTGTTTCTATTCTTTCTACTTTTCCATCTTGAGATTCTCAATGGGTTGTTGATTCCCATGAATAAACTCAAAGTTTAGATGATAATTTGAACCTTTGTGGTTGAGCTTGCGACAAAATGAGACGAAATACAAGAGATTTTCGTACTCCACAGCTTGCTAAAAACCAACTGGTCTATTACCAATTCATATTTTATCTAACAGCTCATTCTGAAGATTAGTTTCAACACATATCCTTGTGCCATTAGGTAAGACAAGGGAAGCACTTAATGTATCGATCTTAAGAGGTTCCCCAATAAGATGGCCTATTGAAAAGAGGGGATCCTTACTAAAAAAGTGCATAGGTAGACGATAAGCAAGATCCAAATAGGCACAATTGGCAAATCAAACTCTATAAAAAGAAAGAGGGACCATTTGAAGATTCTAATGAGAAATCCCTAGAAAGTCCACATTCTATGTTGCCAATACCAGAAGAAATCCTTTTCACGTTCAAATTGAATTAAGATGTATTAGGGATCCAATAGTCTAATTGAGAAGAAACTTCCAAATCTAATTGTCAAAAATTCTTTACACAATGAATTCATGTTGGGGTGGCTTGAGGAGAATTTTCCAACCAAAACAAATCTAAAGAGGTTGGAAAGCATACGCACATTCTCGTTAGTGAATAAAACTATTAGTTTGGCTTTGTAAGTGGTGACATCCCTCACAATGGTTAATTGGTTTATAATGAAGGAGTATTTGTTCTCAGTTAGATCCCCAATAGTCAAGGGCTTGGGATGCAGCTGAATATTATTTCCAAATGATTGTATTGAGTGCGTCGTTGATCCCCGAGGCAGATTGTGAGGGGCTACCGTAAGAAAGGAACAGGAGGCTAAAATTGGAACAGAGATTGGAGGAGCAAGAGCCATAGGAAATAGAATAGGTTCCAGAGGAATTAGAATAGTCATCATGACTAGTGCTAGGAAGCGACGACAAGGCAAGCAAGGTCAACTTCTATTGCAGCGAGAAACGCTCCAGGGAATCAGAATACTCGATGAAATCAGGAGTGCGTAACCCGGTAACAAGCGCGAGAGGATACAGGTGATGCTCTACAAAGAAACCTTAGCAAAACCCGACAACAGAGTCAGTAGAGTCGCGAAGTCACTGTCATGGACTATTGCGGAGTTGCGGTCTTGGACTGTCACAGTTGTGGTCTAGGATTGTTACCAAAACATGGGATGCTTAAGTGGTGAGTTATTTACAAAATTCTTTTATATGAATCAGACTAGTGTCTAGCAGCATTTATACAGAAACTACTAGCTTATTTGTTTCTTTCTTATTTGTTCACAGTTTCATAGTTGCTTGACTGTTTTCCCCCTCTTCAAAATACTCCTTGGTCCAAAATTGCAAAGCAAATATATGAATAAATTCCTTAATTTGGCTATTATTCCATTTGGGCTATGAATTTAGGACCTTGAATGTGAGTTAACCATGCCATTCATAACTGCACCATTAAAAACATTATTTATTTTACATGAGAATAGAAGTTATTTATACTAAAAGTGGAAGAGAAGTTGAACAATTGAGCTGCACATAGATGAATGTGCTTCTCCTTCATAATGTGAGTACTAGATTACTTCTGCTGATTTTAGTACTCTTAATTTTAGTTAATGTCATCATTCAATTTACAAGTGCTTTAAACAATAGAATGGATTTGTAATGTAAGACATTGAACTGTATTTATTTTGAGAACTTTTTCAATTTCCACATGCAACAAGTTCTTCTTTTGTCTGGAATAATGGACATTAAACTTGATGTTATCCAACATTTAACCATAGATGTAAACAGGACTACAGAAAAGGAAGCATCATAGTAGAACAAATTAATTTCCTTGTTTATAAGAGTTACATGGGAAGACGTGGATCAGTGAGTCGTTTCTCTAGTAGCTCTTCCATTGACAGTAGCTGCATGAAAACAATAAATTAGTTTCTAAGAAGCAACTTAATATTACCAATGTAAAAATTTTGTACTTACAGTCTCCGGAGCAGGAACATCAGGCATAAGAACTTCTTGATGTTCAAATCCCAGCTCTTCTTTCTGCAAAATGCAATAAAAAAGATTCAAAAATATCATGGAAAATGCAATCTATGCGATAGAAAAATATTAATTAAATCAAGTACCATTATGATGTTAGAAATCAATAATAGTAGAATGGGGCATAAACAACAAACAAATTTATCATGTATGCCTAAACAATGTGAAATAAGGTTGGCAAGCAGATCATTAAGCAATTGAAAGTCATTTCAACTCATTAATCAAAAGAGATCATAGTTAATCAAAATACATCAAGCTCGATAATATGTTTCGCTGCTCAGCTTGTCACCAACCCCGACCCACTCATCTTGCCATTTGAACATGGGCTCAAGAGCTTCAATGCTGTGATCCAATTCAACTAACCCTAATAGATCCATTGCTAAAAACTTGTTATGAAGTATTCCAATTCAACTAACCCTAACCATGGTGGTATTTCCATAGAGTGAATAGGTTTATTTAACTCATGAATGATAAAAAAGTGAACTCCATAAAAATAAATTGCCAAAATGAAGATGATAGTTGTTTATACATGAAAAGATAGGAAATGGCGACATTCAAGGCAAGTATTAGAATAGTCCAATTGATAGGAAGCTTAAATAAGTTCTGATTAAGTTGACTTGGACGTTTTAAGCATAGGCTGGAAGATATAACATTAAGGAGTGCAGCAAAGGGAGTATTCCCTTGCTAATATAGAAGAACAAAAAGATTTGATAAAAGAACATGGAAATATAAAGTTTGCCAACAGCTTAATAAGAATCTGTTTACCCTACAATCTAAGGGTTCATATTCTCAACCATCATTTGTGAAATCAAAGCTTATTGTTGCAGCTGCAACACCTTAGAACGACTTGATCAAGAGTACACCTGATGTGGGGTAGCTAGTCCATGTTCTCTATTGAAGTAGTTTAGGTTACGATTTTGTCTTGTCAATTGATAGCTCACATATAGAGAAGTAAAAAGGATTATTGTCCATTCAGGTCAGGAGCACTGGTGTGCATCCAAGATTGGGAGAAATCACTGACCAGAAATTTGGCATGTAGTGTTCCTTGTGTGATTATAAATTTTCCTCATTTCTTGATATATTCTCCTTCTCCTTGTTTTGACGTATTAGAGGTTTGATTTACTATCAAGACAACTTAGTACAAATCTTATTGTATTTGCAAAAATTTTTCAATTGAATCATACTAGATTTTCCTTTTTTTTGTAGATTGCTAATTTTGTAGGATTTTCATTACATGATGTAGAATCTCCATGAATCTTAAATGCTTTCATGCTTTTTGGTTACATGTAACTTTCAAAAAATGGAATCATACAAGAAAATTCAATCATATGGTAGCAAAACATGCAATGCGAAACAATGGAACTCTTATTAAAAGCCTAAATATGATAAAAATGAAATACAAAAATTTTACACCTTGGTTTCTCCAATAGTGGCTCATCAACAACATCTCAGTCAGCAACACTCTTGAAAGATAAGCCAAACATATTTAATGAACGGCTTAGTGACATTGGAGGCCCCTTGTACATATAGAATGAACCCCTTCTCTCGCTTCACACTTCACTACACGACCAGCTATTGAATGTGGCGTTTCCAACTTTGTTCCAAATGATGTGCAAGTACTATACAACAAAAATAAATGCGCACACGTGCAGTTTAATTAAAACACATGACGCCTTCAATTATGCATCTGTCTACATGAAAACAAGAGCTTTGAAGAGCACAAATGTAAGGAAGGACCATTAAAGCTTGCTGATCCAAGCATAGTTGTGCACGTGCATGAATACGTACGAGGTGCTTCTTTTCAAGATAGTGTAGGTAGTTTAACATGCCCATTCCATTAAAAATTCCCATTTTCCTAAAGAATCAGTGAAGACTTGTTAAGAGAAGATAACTGATTCTTGCTTAAAGCGTCATCACAGTAATATAGAAAAGAAACACGCATTGGTATTCCCTTCCCTAATCAACTCACCTTCAAAACTCCAATAGATGCCAATATGCCTTGCTACAAAGAGGGTAAGTGCTAATTAAAAAGAGTAGAATATTATGCCAGGCTAAAAAAGCCTATACTCAACATAAGCAAAGATCTATTTGAAAGAACTTGAGAAGCCCCACTGAATCCCCCTATGACAAATTAAAGTTGCTGAGCAGCTGAGCTTGACAATACAACAATTTCTCTAAAGAAAATCTTCAATCTATAATAGTTTAGTTATTAACTGATTATTAGTTAAAACATTATAGACCTCAATGAAAATCCAACTAGTAAAATATTAATGAATGATCCAATTCAATTGCTCTAAAATGGATACTAACTACAAAGATATTACTATTCTACTGAGTTCATTTACAAGCTTATCAACGTTTGCATAGCCAAGAAGGATTGCTATGATATAGATAACATAAAAATTTTTTATAAATGTGCTGAAGTTATAAAAATGGGAGGACAAGAGAAGAGAAATCTTATTAATTATTATACCAAATAGAATCTAGAGTTTCTCTTTTTATAGTAGATAGAGAGACACAAAAATAGAAAACTAATTACAATAAAAAAACTCCTTAAATCTTTCTAATCAAATACCCATTTACCAATAGAATTGACAATCAAATCTACAATCACGTTATGAAACAAATCCTCGAGAACCAACAAACAAATTTGAAAAGTTTTTAACACCCAAGCTGGTATAAAAATATCTTTTATTGCCAACATGGAAATAAAATTATTAAACTATTAGTGTGATGACCCATAGTTAAGACATGTAATCTAGTTGATAACAAGAAACCAAGGCATTGAGATGATTCCACTATTAGTTTTTTCTTTGATGATGTATTTGTCAACTTCAACATGTTTCGTCATATCATAAAGATTTCGTTGTGAGCAATAACAATTGTTAATTTGTTGTCATAACAAATCTCAACTGATGATGATGTTAAAGTATTCAATTATTTGAAAAATATCTTCAATCATAGAACACATTTATGTGCAACCAATCAACAGATCTATACTCACCTTTTGCACTACTTTTTACCATCACATTCAGTTTTTTACTCCTTCAAGTTACCAAATTTCCACTAAAAAATTACAATATCTCAACAATGAACTTTCATCTATAAAACTTTCCACTCAATTTGCATCTGTATAAACTTTGATTTGCAAGTGACCATCATTCTTAAAAGAGTAATCCTTTACTAAGAGTTCCCTTTAGGAACCTAAGAATCTGATAGAGAGCTTCAAAATGCTTTGGGCCAATAGAATGCATCAATTGTCTTACCATTTATGATGAAGGCATTGCAGGATGAGTGTATGATAGGTAGAGCAACTTTTCCACGAGTTTTTGATATTGTTCATTATTCACCACATTCTTTGCTCCAATTATTTGTAGCTTAGTCATACAATAAAGGCAATGTCATAAGGGATGCATGGTAGGTAAATTAGCTTATCTATGTGTCTTTGGTATTGTTCGCCATTCAACACATCCTTTCTTCAACTGTTTGTAGCTTCATTTTGGGTTCAACGGGAGTTTGACTAACCTTGCATCCAAGCATTTTGGTTTCAACAAGTGAAGATGTGTTGATTCAAAAAAAAAAAAAAATCTTTCCTAGAGTCTAGCAAACTCTATACTAAGGAAATAGCTCAAAGTCCCCAAATCTTTAACTTAGAACTCTCCAGCTAGCTTCTTCTTTAGAATCCAATTTTCTCAATGTCATTGTCTAAAAGGATTAAATCATCTCGATTGATAATAAGAACACCTTCTCTCACTACTAAGTGTGTGTGGAACATGATATAATTAGCTTGACTTTGAGAATCTTTTTAAAAATATTCTTAAATCTATCAATCCAAGATCTAGGGGCTATTTAAGTTTACACAATGATTTTTCAATCTACAAATCTTATTTAACACAAAATCTTTCTCAAATCCTAGTCAAAGATCCATAAAACTTCCTCTAGGTCGCCACTTAAGAAAATGTTTTTTACATCAAGCTAATGTAGTTGTCCGTTGTTGATACTTGTAGCAATGGACAAGGGAACCCAAAGAGAGTTGATCTTGGCTACTAAAACAAAGTCTTTAATAATGTATCCTGCTAAGTAAATTGTTTTACTACAAATCATGTCTTATATCTTTCAATACTCTCATCAGTTTTAGACTTTATGATAAAGACTCACTTGTAACCAATAATAGTCTCATGTTTCGACAAATAAACTATTTTCCATGTTCCAATTGTTTTTAAGAGTTTTTACAATAGGATGGTTACTGTGAAATCGAACTCCCTTTGAAGTGACAATAAGGAGATACAAATTAGAAAAATCCAAAGATGGTGATCTAAAAGAATAAGATCAATTTTGGATTGAGCATAGAAATTGGAAAAGTACCATTGAATTTTTAGATTGATTAGTAGCTAAAGGGCTAAGCAAAGCAATTACATTTTTATGAGGCATTCTAGTATAAACTAGAAACTTAGAATTTCTTTGAATTTGTTGTAATGTTTCTCCTCTTGAATTAGATACACCAATTTTTGGTATTTGATGACTTGGATGCTCTTCAGTTTTGCTATTTTGAAAATCAATTTTTTATTACTATTTATCATACTAAGGGTATAAGTTATAATAAATCTTTAATAAAAAAATAAGATAAAAAACAAAAAGAATTTATTAATTGATAAGCTTAAACAAAAACTAATCAAGTTTTATATAAGAAAAATATTAACATAATTCATTTTTATTCAAGGCCACAAGCAAGCTTTTTCCACTTTCTATTCATTCCTTCCTATAATCTTATTGGTGTTGGTCCACAACATCTAAGTTCATCCTATGTGTCTTTGTACTAGGATGTAATTCCGTCCTTTCTACGATGATATACACTTGGCACTGTTCAAATTCGAGCATAGTTGTACTCATACATCAATAGAAGGATAATTGCATCGAACAAGTATGATTGCGGACTTCCAATCTAAAAGTCTACATTATTTGAACATTTATGGCATTTCACACAATTCAGAAAATTATTCCAAGATTTTACAAAATCAAGTTTACAACTACTCTTGAGCTTGTAAATAGTTATCATTTGGTATATTTGGTGGTATCTATTAGTTCAGGCATCAACAAGTCTAGATGATAAAGCTTCTTATGAGATTCAATAAGAAATTGAAAGACAAGAGACCACAATAAATATTGGATTGGTGACAAAATTACATTTTATAATAAGTTAGCTTGACATGTGTCACTTTCCCCTTGAAGATAGTTTTCGTAGAAATAATTTTTTTCAATGAAAGCCGCATTGATATTGATATAAGTTCTCTTTATAACAAGATTGAAACACTTGTACCTTTTTTTACATTGGGTGTATCCAATGAAAATGCATTTTTAAATTTTGGATCCAACTTTGATTAAACATATAAGAAATTTGAACAAAAAATATGCATCTATGAAAAGTAAAAAAATTTCCTTCAACTTGCTTAGAGGTGTTGTAAAGTTTAAAATTCGAGAAAGCATTTGACTTACCAAATAAAATGCCATTAAAACAACATCTCTCCACAAATAATTTGGCACATTCATTAAAAATATAACCCTAATAATTTTAACTATATATCTAGTTTTGAACCATCTTTGTTGAGAAGTTTCACATGTAGATTGATGAAAAATGCCTTTAGTTTTTAAAAAATTACCAAATATTTATTAAAAAGCTCATTTTCATCATGAAAACTAGGAATGCAAATTTTTTGTTTCAAATTAATCTACTGTTTTGTAAAAATGAATAAAATGATTTGCAACCTTAGATTTCACATTCTGTGAGATAAACTTACTATATTATCATGCAACCAGCAATCAAGGGGACAAACCATTACTTTTAAATAGATTAATAATTTTTTATGGTTCCAAAACATCAGGATGGATTAAGTAAAATGATTTGAAGGACGATAGAGTTTGAATCAAACTTTATTCAGACTTTTTAACAATAGCAAACTTTATATTGAAGAGAAGAATAATCCAAATCTTTAAATAAAAGGAAATAATTTTTTTTTTTAAAAACTAAGATAACCCAGCGTAAGTTGCCATTGCATTATTATTCCAAAACAGAATTTGAACTCATACTATTGTAAGCTGGAGCCTTTTTATTATTAAAAGAGGTCCCATCAAAATGGTATAAAGTCTATCTAACATTGCCATTTGTCATACTCGAGTGTTAGTCCTAAAAAACATAGTAAGAGTAACAAAAAATGAGAAGATAATTAGAATCTATGAAGAATTTGGACATAGACAAGAGGTTATACACAAGTATAGTCAGATTAGACAACTGGCATATAGATTTAAGATCTTTACCATCAAAAAGTTTAGTAATGCTTTTTCTAGAAATAAAAGAAAAACCTTTTCAACAATTTGAATTTTTTCATGACTAGAACAAGAATTGTATGAAAAGAATAAATAAGATAAGCTCATCATATGATAAGAAGCTCCCACATCAATGATCTAAAGAGACAAATTAAAGGATATGAAAAGAGCAAAAGAATTTGTATTTATAAGAGCTACAAAATAGTTAGGAATGCTAGTATTCAGGTTGTACTTTAGAAGCTTTAGCAGATGATCAATCTACTTTTCACAAAAGGGGATTGAAATTATCACACCATACCAAAGGCTTCTCATTGATCTTCTACAGATTTGAACCATTCCACCTGCTAGCATAAGCCTTAACGGTAACCAATTCCAAGCCTTTTATTGTGCTATTTGTGCCATCCTTCTTCCTTAGCATGACAACCCTTTTTCTCTCTTTATAACATACTTCAAAGAAGACTTCAGATGGAAGGTAGGAAATTCCTTCAAAAGATTCTTCCTTTGACCTCATCAAACTCCACATGGATGTTCGCAAGAAACTTAAAAACTTGATTAGCATCAATAATTGCTCTCTATATTGACAAGTGTCATTAGGACATTTCCACTTTTGACCATTAAGGAGATTCAATGCTTGACACACACACATCAAGGGATTGAAATATTTAGTGGCTAAATCATTACCTTGATGAATATTTCTAAGTTTCAAGGTGAGTTCATACACTAGAGATTGGTTGCCCAAATAAGAATATGAGTAATGCTATCTTAAAGCTTCTTAACAATAGAGAAACACATAATAACCATAGAAATTTGGACATCCCAAGTGACATGTACTAAATCCATGTTGGTTGGATCACAAACATCTCTAGTTGAGTGGCCAATTTTTCTTCTTCCACTAATGTATGACCAAATAGATTGAGATCAGTATAAGAAGTTATCACTATTGAGACAAATAGTAATAAATGTGATTTTGGGTAGAGAGAAGGTTGGCAATGACTATTCCAATGGAACATCTGGTATAAAGGAGATAATTGGAAATGAAAAATTTTTGGTCTAAGGTGATAAATTTTTGGTAATTAGAATTGGGAAAGAATAGAGACACTTAGGATTCCATAGAAATCAATAATGTTTTTGTCCTAATATCATAAAAGAATGAGGATAAGAGAAGATAAATCTCATTAATTCAATATACTAAATATAAATGAGAGTTTCTTTTGTTATAGCAAAAAATGTGTTACAAGAAAATAACTAATTACAATAAAAAATCCTCTTAATCAAATATATCCTTTTATTAATAGGTTTGGCAATTAAAATAAAAAAAAATATTAGGAAACAAGTCCTCAATAATCAAGGAATAGGTTTGATAACAAGTTATGATAAGAGTGCACAGAATGTGTAAGTAAATTCATGAGTAGACATGTCTAAGGCTATTAAACAAACCAATCTTTTATTTAATCCTATGAGATTATTAAAATAAACTTATCTTATATAAAGTTAATTATATTAAAGTACTTAAATGGGTAGACTCCCATAAAATTATTAAACTATTTAAACCCATCTAAGTTTAATTAGAAAAAATCAACATTTAAAATACTAAAATATAAAACAATGGGTGTCAACAATTATAAGTGATTCATAGTTTATAGGCATTAATGTGTTAATATGGGACTAAATTAGTAGTCGACATAAGCATTATCAAATAGATAAGAAATCATTACCAAGCCCTTAAAATATTAAAGCTTTCTAAAATAAGCTTCAAACAAATATGAGTATCTTATTATGCAACCTTAATTACATTTAGTTAGGTAAAACTTCAGTTTGCTAACACTTCATAAAATATCTTCCAAATAGTGCTTAGGTAGGCATGGGCAAGTTATCTACTCATGCTAGGCATACATTAGATTGGTAAAATGCATTTAGGGTGAAATATAATAAGTTCTAAAAACCATCCATAAATTTTCAATAACAATAATATTCTCTTTATCTATAACTCAAAAATAGAAAAATAGTCTAGAACCTTTTGCAAAACTCGAGCAAATAGCGGTCCATATTTTAGAAATAAAAAGTAGACGCAAAAATAACCTGAAATGAAGCAAGTAATGTGAAGATTACAACTCCATGTTGTTTAGCTTCTATTCTTCGAGTAGCAAAGCTATTCCCATCTCGTACACGATGAACTTGATATAGTATTGGAGCTGCATAAAAAAACAGTAAAATAAATTGGCAACGAAGAACATGATTGAATTTAAAATAGTAACTATAAAGAATTTAATTGGTCTAATAAACAGTCCTACCAACTATATTTCATCAAAAAATAAAAAAGTAAAACAAATAGAATTATTTGGAAATATATTTTCTTTTTCTGGCATTTTTTGAGGGTTTTGATCAAGAACCAAAACGATGCCAATAATCATTTGTTCATTATAAAAAAGGGAAGACAATTATTTTATCAAAGAAAAGGGCGGTTTATGATCACATAAAACAATACTTAACCAAAAAAATACCAACTTGGACATTTTGTTGGTGCTGCTAGGTTTTCAGATTGCCAGGGCAAAGGTGAAGCATAAGTTGGGTTTAACTTATGCATTGTTTCACCTAGATGATGGCAAAGTCCAGATTGACTGCATCAATGGCACAGGTTTTGGCATGTTGAAATAGAGATAAAGATCATTCCCTATCGAAAGGACCTCTATTAGCCATCGAAAGAGTGAATACAGAATACATGAAGCAAGAAAATTGAGATTTACATGATCAACAAGCACAATGTGCGGTACAATTTACACTTGCAAGGAACCTAGCATTTAATGTAGCCAAGGAGGTGATAATGTAGGTTTGATGATGGATGGTACAAAGTGTATAAGGAGACTTTAGTTTCAAGCAAGATGCACCCAAAGTGGAAGTTTTTCAACCTAAGGATGGCTTTTATCACTCACAAAATTAATGAGTTTAATGTTATTATGAGTTCAATAGATATCAACTTTAAGGATGAGATGAGTTTCTAATTCTCCTTGAAGCTGCTACTACATTGAACAGTGCATCAGGACCCAAAGCTAAAGCTATAAAAGAATTATAAGCAATGATAATTGATGGAGAGGATTTAGACAATCCTCAAGTTTTGCTTTAAACAATGAAAACAAAGATCATAACAGTTAGTAAGGTTTTATTGAGATAGCATAGTCAAGTTCAACAGCTCATAGAATGCAACAATTATGACATCAACTCATATGCTAGAAATATAACAATTAAAGTTAACTTAAAATAAGAATGCAAAGCGCCAAAGAAGAAGAGTCAAACTCAGAAAAAGAACATTCATAAATAGAACAATTGGAAGCATTGAGAATGCCATAGTCCTTAGCATTGACAGTCAATTTGCGTGATGGAAGAACAAGGAGTATCGTTCCACTCAGCACCATACAGAGTTGCTCAAAGAGATTTCATAATAGAAAATCAAGGTAAGGTTTACTTTGTTGATGATGGATCTTTCGAGATCATTGCTAAAGGTGATGTGCACATTATGACTTCGAGCAGTACATGGTGGAATTGTATGATGTAAGATATATTTCTAGTTTGAAAAAGAATATCAATTTAGTAGGTTAGTCAGATGACATGAAAAAACAGTAAAGAGTTTGTGGTTGTGGCACGAGGTACAAAGTTGAAACTCTCTATATGGTCAATGGGCATGGGGATATAGTAATGCCTTCATCAAGCTCAAAGATTGATATAAAGTTGTGGCACTATTAACTTTGTCACACAAGTGAGAAATGTTTTAGAGTTAAGTTCTTGAGTGGCTCTTAACTAACCACATTAGTGGATGTTGAAGAGTACGAAGATTGTGCTTTACACAAACAAAAATGAGAAGAGTGAATTACTTTATCGGGAAGAATGGGGTTCAACCACGATTTTAAAGGTTTAAGGAACAAGATTCTATGTGGCATTTACATATGACTAGTATGAACATATACTTTCTAAATAACTAGTCATATGTTTAAAGACTTACAAGTAATGGGAAGCAGAAATGGGTACAAGACCAATATAAGCTCAAAAATCATTGTTAGACACCAACAATTAATATGATAATAGAGAGTTAATTGATTTATGTAATAGAAAATCAAAATGAAAAAGATAGTGATAAATATGATACAAGAAAATAGAGTTGTTGAAAGAATGAACAAGCCTCTAAATAAGTATGAGATTGCTTATTAGTCAACTCAAGTCATTCTCATAGATGCATTAGTACTACAATGAACTTTCTTAATAAATAACTCTCTTTGCCACTGAATTTTGAATTACCAGAAAATGAGTAGATGAGAAAGAAATTCTAAAATACTTACCTTGCATGTATGGCATACTTACACATTGATTTAGACCACATGGACATACATAATGCAACCAAGTGATACTTTCATTGGGTATGGAACAGATAGTATAGGACATCGCTTTCAGGGTGCAAAAAGTTAGAATATTATCAACACCAACGATTCAACATTTAATGAATTATAAGCATATAAAAATCATTACCCCGTGGAGTCATAGGTTGAATAGTCAAGCCATGTAAATGGTGGTAAATATGAACTTGATATGGCATCACTTCACATGACTTTAGTTGGAAGATAGGTAGATACATTATAAGTACTAATGTTGACAAGATCAAGTTGTCAAAGGCTGTTGCAAAGATATTTTGCTTTATTACTTGCTTTTAACTAACACTATAGAGCTGGATTGTTTCTTTGAAACTTACCACACAAAACATTTTATCAAGCATGATGCGATATGAAATCGCTTGACAAGTTTCAAATATGGAAGTAAACTCTGTTACAAAAAGAAGGCTTTGCAAAACAGTGGGGATTGAAAGAGTAAGTAAATGAAAGTAAAAAATACCACAAGAGACTCGTACTAGAGGATTTCTAACAAAAGGAAGATATAGACATGGTTAGATATTCTCTCCGGTTGTTGAGCAAATACAATACAACTTGTTTTAAGCATAGCCATAGTAAAGGACTTACACCTTGAACAACTTAATTTGAAAACTACCTCCATGGTTAAGCAAGGAGATTGCCATGGTTTAGATGACAGATTTTTGTGTTACTAGCAATAAAAAATCTTATACATGCTGAAAAGGAGATTATGGAGCTCGAAAAAACTTCGAGAAAATAGTAAATATCATTGGTGTGACCCTGGGTACATAATATATGACAGACCACTATTGATTGGTGGTAAACTAAATATTATCTTAAGAAAATCTTCCTTCTATAATTGTGCTTTGGAATAAGTGAATGATCTTAGAGAGGATGTGCTATAAACATATTAGTCATTTCAGTAATAACCTTACATGTGAAATTATACACGTGGATGGATATATAATTAGAAACATCTATGGAATTGATTCTCTTAAGAATAACAACAATAGCATTGTCAATCAAAACTTTTTGGTGTTTTACAACTAAGGAAAACATATTTCATAGTGTAAACATAGTCGTCTTGAATTTGGTAGAAAGCCAAAACGAAATTATGGGTGAGACCTTTAGGTTGAGAAGACTCATCTCTTAGGGAAGTCTTGATAGCATTTTGAATTTCTCTTTTGAAGACCTACAAAGGAGAGAGAATTGATCATCATTGAAGATACAATTGGGGAATTTCTATTATCAATAGCATGAGTTTGATTGTAAAGATTAGAAAAACACATGTATAGCTTCTCTGACAAGTCATCTTGATTGAAGATAATATTCCCATCATCATCATTTTGAATTTTGGGGTAGCAAAAGGCTTCTTGTTATGCATCCTACTATAAAGAAATCTAATGTTGCTTTTCCCTCCTTTGTGCTACTAGACCTTTGCCCCTTGCTTAACACTAGCTTCACTATGTCAACACTAAACCTTTGAGAGTTTCATTTATAATATGAATGTTATCATAAGCCCCTTTAGCCTTTTACAAAGAGTCCATTAACTAGTATAGTTTGCATCATCACACTACTTTATCCTATCATTGACCATCCTAGGTTAAGAAACAAATGAAAAAAGTCAGATCCCCATCCACTAGAGTGCTCCAACAATCAGCTACAATTTTCATGAAGCTTGGCATGTCCATCTAAAAACATTTGAATTTGAAGGAAAAACTTGTGCTTCTTATAAAAATTTGATTGGGTACAAAGGTTATGGTCAGAATAAGGATTTGGTATGAAACTAACATAAGAGATGGGAAGGGATTAAACCTAAACAGATTTGCAAGGCATCTATCCAGCTAAGAGGAAATTGAGTTGAAAGGTGTTCTATTAATAAACCACATATTTAATGGACCCAAATAAGAAGTGCCATCTATCCCTACATCCTTAAGAAACTCATTGAGAAACCTCATAGTCTTCCAATGAAGGGGTTATCACCAGCTCTCTTGTTTGGGTTTCTAATGCAGTTGAAATTCTCAACAATTAATAAGAGAGGGTTGGTGGATGGGAGGTCACATATTACCCTCTATAAGAGGGCCTTAAAAGAGGTCCTTAGAACATAGAATGGAAATATTGTGAAAGAGAAAAGGCCATAATGAATAAGAAAATGACAAAGCTATGAGCTTGAAACTTAGCTTTAGAATTGAAAAGCTTAACTTTGAATCTATTTGTGATGTATGCAAGGAATGGGAGATAGAGCATTGTCTCAACCATGCATTACATATTAAATGTACTAAGTCCAAATGTGTGACTTGTGCTCATCAACCTTGATGTCATCATATCAGTTCTTGATGTTGCCAAAAAACATTTGAGACGTTGAAAGTAGGAAAAGGGAGGGTTAACCATGGATGGGAGCTAATCATCTTGTCTAAAAATGTTAAGTGGCAAATTTAAAGTTTATAATAGAATTAAAAAGGTAGGGGTGGTTTGTTCCAATAACACAAGATATATGCAAGCATTAATTGGTAATGAAGGTGATGGAGGGATCTAAAGTGACAAATTTATTTTTACAAGAAGGCAATAAAGTGGATTTGGTGGTGAGAGTTCGTGAATAAGGATAAGGAAGAAAATTTCACCCCAACTTCTCCAACTCCTATTTCTTGCTCTATTATAAGGTAGAGGTGCAATTTCATGATGTTTCTCAAGGGCTTAGAAAAATGTGGCGTAGCATTGAGCTAAAGAGGACAAATTTGGAGGTATCGAGTAAATGACTAGCAATTAGCACTATGGTTGAGCTTCCAATCATAAAGGTTCACTAGGTAGATGGATAAACTATCGATAATCAACTAAATATCTGATAAAAAGTAGCAAGATGCACATACTTTTGCACATACTCTAGAAAAAGTGAGGCATATGTTGTTGGACATTAATTTAATCCATCGTAATAGGAATGTTAAGAAGCACCAAATTATGGAAAATATTGATTGTGTCATGTCCCTCCTACCATTTCTATCCAATAATACATATGATTAAGATAAATTAGGTTAAATTAGAATAGAAAACAAAAACCCAATATCAAATGAGAGTGACTATAAAACTAAAATAAAAATCATCTTTAAAATTATTTCTCATAAAAGAAACTATAGCTAAATATCAAATACATACTTGCTACAATAAAACGTTGTATTACTATTTTACATATAAAGTCATAATACACAAGATACCATGTTCAGAACAATCTCTCGCCAATATGCCACTCAGCTCACATGCAACTTTAATTACCCTCTTTTTGCGTCAATGAATTCAACTAATGAATTTAATATAAAACAATATCACAACATAAAAATGATAATATAAAAGTCAGAACAAACAATATATAGCATACTCAATATTATATATGTTCACAAAAAGATATTTTATACTTCGGATAAAATATCACATTCATTTTAATAATCATATTTTAATTATTTATTTTTCATCTCTATTTCATTACTTTTCATGTTTTTTACTATAACTAGGCCCAATTTTTTCCTAAATAACCATTATCCCATATTAGTAATTGTATATCATCTCATTTCTATTTTAAATCTCATATTATCATATTTAAGCCTTAACTCATAGAACAAATCATAGCTGGCCAACTGTGTCAATAATATCATTTATGCATATCATGTTTAAAATATATCAAGGTCTATACAAAGCACTAGTGATAACAGTAAACATTTTAATTATATTATATATGTATATATTGTTCTTAGTAACATTAGGTTCTGCACTAGTAATAGAGATACTTAAGGACATCAATCATATCATCTTCGCATATAAGACCTTGCATAAGGCACTAGTGATAACAAAAAAGGTTTTTGGTATCATCTCAAAGTACAACATATAACTAATGTCTATTATGTCTAAATCATATGTCAATAGCTCATCATATATAATAAAAATAATAAAATAATATCTTAAAAAAATATATTTTATTCTTTTTTTAATATCATGATATCTAATCATATCATAACTCGTATTATATCATAACACCATTATAAGTAATGTACATACTAGAATTATATGTTTTATTATCTCATTCAGTCTTTTTTATACCCTTTATCGTTCTTCTTTTTTCTTGTATTCCAAGAGTTCTATTTCATTGCATATATCACACATATATATATGTAAGTTTTTATATTTATAACATATATCAAATTATGTTAATTACATATCTTATTAATTATCATAACACACACACACACACACACACACACATATATATATACGAGTAAAAGATGTCATACTAAAATACTCGATTAAACAAAACTTACATTATAATTAATTTAAATTTTCCATCCTAGGTTCTTGGATATTGTATTAATTCTATTATTCTTTTCACTTTAATTTTCTACAAAAAAGAGTTATGCACAACTCAACATAATTTCAATATATTAATACTATCTTTAATCAAATTTAATTTACAAAATTATTCAAAACTCAAATCTTGCACTTTTATTCTCCACAATTATGCACTAACATATTATACACTAATTTAAGCATGTACTATATGTCGAGCACAACAGACTATCCATTAACCCAATGAACTATCCACTTAGGCTTCCACGCACCTTACTCTCAAGTTCTATGTAGTACTGACTGGCTAATGTATAGTATGTTGGAACCCAATGTTCTATACAGTGTGCTTGGGAAGGATGCAAAATGGCTATGATGTTCTCTATTTCTTGCTAAATTTGATCCCCAACTTAATACCAATCATGAACATATAATTTTATTGTAATAATCTTGACAAAACTTATTATTAAAATTAATGTTGACTTATTTTACTTAAAATTGCAACTTGAACTTCAATAATTCCTAAATAGGGTTTTCTAGTTGTTCCATTCTTTTAAAGCACCCAATAATGAATTCTAAGGCCAAGATTATATAAAACTAATCAAAATTACACTCTGCAGCTTTTCCTCATGAATTTAACAAAAGATCTTCCCAAATTCTTTTGTCAACTCCTACACTTCCTCTTCTTGTTATAGCACCTAAGTTTTCCTGTTCTCTCTTCAATTCCCATTACTCTTCTTCTTTCCAAATATAGCTACCACCTGCTGCTGTTACTGTTAGCTCTGCTGGAATTATAGCAGCAACCACAAGAGCTCCTTCTCCAAGCTTTCTCCTCAATCTGCCTCTTCAATTAATCTTCCCTACACCCTGCTTCCGCTCTTCTCCAATTTTTCTCTCTTGCGTAATGGCTAAATTTCACTCAATTCTTTCCTTTCCCTGCTGGCTGCACCAGATTGTCCCTTATCTGCTACTTCTTAAGGTGGTAAATGCATGCAATTATTACATGTTTACCTTGCTGCTTTAAGAGAATTTAAACTCTATTATTAAAAACAATTTTTTTTAATTTCCTAAACTTTGCAAATCATAGCATACTCAATAGAACTCCAAAAATCACAAAACAAGTAAAAATAAATTCCTTGCACTCAGTTTTATTCAACCATTGCTTAAATTCATACTTTGAGATATTTTATAAGTTTTGTTTTTCAAGACAACAAAAAAATTATTATTTTATTCTGAAACTTTCAAAACTTAAAATATTAACTTTATTATAGCAAAAATACATTATTATATATATCCATATATGAGTTTCTTATCCATACACATAATTTAGAGAAGTTAAAAATTCAAAATGTTATAATCTCCATCATAGAACTTTTGTTTTCAAATTTAATAGTTTTAGAGATTACATTGTCATATCTATTTCACTTCTCATGTTGGTTTTTTTCAATTTGATTTTATCAAAACACTTTGACAATGAAAATAATCTTGATTTTTAACAATTTATTTTTCCTATTTAGAATATATATCAGTTTCTCCTAATGTATCGTATCTGATTGAATTCAATTCTTTTTATATCATATCTATTATATGTGATGGAACATAAACATATTTTCATAATGAGGATACATGAAACACAATAAATTAAAAAAAATGTATTGATAAAGTTATTTTATAAATAATTTGATCTAATTTTTTTGTGATATATAAAGAAGTAATATATTTATATTTCCGTTTTCCTATTTTACAAAATCTAATTACAGCTTTTAAAGGTTTAATCTTTATAAAAATATGATCTCTTTTTTAAAATTTCATATTCTTATACTAATTATTAAAATATTTCTTCTATCTAACTTATATAGTTTGTATTATTTCTTTAATCAATTTTACTAAATAGCCTCATTCATGAGATTAGGTTTGATTATTCGCCTTTTTTACCCTTAAACTAACATAAAGAACATTGGTATTTCCTTAGAAAGCTTTCTAATGTGTAATTTTAATACTAGATGCAAATTCTATTAAATATAAATGGCTCTTCTTATCCCCTTTAAAATCCAATACATAATATCAATAAATCTTTTAGAGTTTTGATTGTTCTTTTTGTTTAATCATTTGTTTGTGTACAAAAATATTGCATTAAATTTCAATGGTATTTTAAAATTTTGATGAATATTCTTTCAAAAATATAATATAAATTTGGGATTACTATCGGATATAATTTCTTTCAGTATACTATAAAACCTCATAATTTGTTATATATAAATCTGGGTTTGTCTTTATACAGTATATATTAAATTTATTATTTGAAAATGTGTTAATTTAGTTAATCAACGAATTATTTCCCAAATGCAAAGCATGTCTTATGGATTATCTAGACATTCCAACCACAGCTCATGGCTATGTTTTCCTTTCAGGTTAGGAATGGACAAAAGTTGCGACAAGCCCTTGGGCTATTGTTGCTCTCTACTTGTCGACAAATCAAACAATTTCTAGCATATTCTAAAATACCTCTTTTGTCACAAGGCTAAACGTCTTTGTTTTAGTTCCTAATATATTCTAGTTTTGTTTAAATAAATAACATAGTTGGCGTTATGAGTTTGTTTTAATAATAATTATTTTAACAATTAATGATTAGGAATATATAAATGAGTAAAAAATAACTAAGTATCATTTTTAGGTGAAGTAAAATAAAAAATACCCAACCATCCTTAATTTTTTGAATCAATTTTTAACATTCTTTATCTTATAACAGATCTTTTATAATGAACTCTATCCAATCAGAGCTAATACATAATCGATATAATAATTTTATATTTTTTGTATTTCTTTTTCTAACTAAAATTTCTCAACTTCAAATATTATAAATATTATAAGTTTCTTATTAGAGTAAACCACAATCAAATTGATATATGCTTTTTTGTTCAAGGTATTAACAACTAAGTTTATTTTTTCCAAATGGTAAATTATTTTCAAATTATAATTTTTGATAAAGTCTAAGTTTTTTTTAGCAAAAATAAATTTCAAACTTTAATAATCAGTTAACACTTCATATTTCATTTCATAAAGATAATATCTTTATATCTTCAAAGCAATCATAATAACTACAAATTCCAAATCATGAATTAATTAAATAATTCTTTTCATAAGATTTTAACTATCTTAATGTTTAAGCTATTATTTTCGAAACTGTTTTTAAACATAAGCAATCTTTGAAACAAGACACCACTTTATCTAGTAAAATTAATACTAAGAATGTTATCTATTTATTTTTCAACTTTTGAAAGACTTCATCATGAAAGGAATCTCTTTTAAATTCCATAACTTTTTAAGTTAGTCATGTTAAAAAACCAATCTAAGAAAAATTCTTTACAAATTTTTAATAATACCTTGTCAAACTGAGACAACTTTTGAGTTCAAATATATTTGCATGTTCAGGCCAGTTCATAATGACTATAATCTTTCGAGAATCTATAGAAATCTCTTTTATGTTAATCCCATGTCTCAAAATTTATAATTTCAAAACTTAACATATAATTGATGTTCTCTTAAAATTTGTAACACAATATGTAGATGCTTAATATGCATCTTAACATTTATGATTATACCCAAATATCATCAATAAATAAAATCACAAATTTATCAAAATATCTTTTGAATACTCTATAATCATAAGACCTATAAATGTTGTAGGTACATTACTTAAACAAAATGTTGACATCAAAAATTCATAATATCTTTATTCAATTATGAAAATAGTCTTAGATATATCTTCTTTCATTTTTAATTAGTGGTAACTAAATTTTAAATTTATTCTTGAAAATACTGCACAACCCTACAACTGGTCAAATAAAATAGATGTTCTCTACAAAGATATAATAAGTCTAATAAAACCCTTATATAATAATTCTTGGATTAAAACTTTTACTTTCTATGACTTAACAAGTATTATTTTATATGGAGTTTTAGATAAACCTCTGCTCCTAAGAATAACTAAATTTTAAATTCAATTTTTTTATTTGGAGAAAATCTCAACAATTTCTATAAAAAATATCCAATTATACACAAACCACTAAAATATCTTGAGATTTCCCAAACTTTTGATCTATAATAAATATAGATAACAATAATCTTTCACTTCCTTCGGACAACAACTATGCCGTTAGTACAAATAAAAAAAATCCTTTCTTTTCTATAATAAACTATTTTTTCTCTACTTGGAATTCTCAATTTTTTTTTTCTTTACACAATCAATTTTAACTTAATGTTTAATTAACAAAACTATTCCTAATATTATATTAAACTAAATAAAAAATAACATTATCAATTAACAAAAAAAATTTCCTTGAATTTTCATATAAACATGAACACATTTTTTAGCTCTAATTGTATTATCATTAAGTAATTTAACTACTAATATGTTTTCTACTGATTGTAATTTTATAGATAAAACATTACATATATGTTTAGAAATAAATGAGTGTAATGTTTTATAATCAAATAGTATTGAAACTAAAAAATGCTACAATAATATCGGTGAAACAACCATCATGTTGTGAAATGGCATACATTCTCAACTAAACATCCTCAATTACAGTCTATCCTCTACTAGCTCTTCTTGATATTGCAACAAATCCAATGCCTCTACCTCTAATTGATTCACCTCTATCTCCACCTTTAGTAAAACTAAAAGGTATAGAAGCCACCTTGATATAGCTTCAACCTACAGACGTGTTCTAGCTATATGGTCTGTCTCCCTATATGTAAAACATTGTATAAGTTTACTAAGCTTACACTAACATGTCTCGCTATGAAATCTACTATCAGAATATTAAGATATCTTTTTGCTAGATTGCACATTTGTTTTGCTACTACTAACAACTAATCCAAATTATTAAAGCAAAATTTACCAAATATTTTTCCTATAAAATTTTCTGAGGCCCTTCTTAAAAGTACTTTTGGCTATCAAATATTTTTTTTCTTTTTCTACAACTCTTTTTGAGATTTTAATTCATAAGTCCTACTAAGTTAATTTTGCATTTTCTATTAATTCCATGTAATCAAATATTCTGAACAAATTCAAATAACTTTGATTTCACATCTCAAAATCTATGGAACATAAAGTATCATTACTCATCAAAGCCAATCATACTTAGAGCATGCCTTAATAATATTTAAAATTTTCACTCATATAAAATAGTTCACTTTGAACTAGGCTTGCAAAATTTTATTTTATCTTTGATCAAGAGATCTACCATAAGGTCATTTAGTTATCCAACAATTCATGCTTGAGGACTACAGAAATGCTATTTGGATTGTTGCATGTGCTAAAAGACACACGTGGCACCACAGCACGTGTGCAAGGCATGGAACACTAGTGTAGTGAGCACAATAGTGCGTTGGACATTACAGAAAACAAGGTATCTCCTACCACACAGATATTGCACACCACGATAAGGGCCATTTACACCGCAAATGTGTCACATGCATGGGTAGCAACTACCACTGCATGTGGATTATGCATGCATGGCACCTACAGTCATATGAGCATAGTCCACACATGTAAACATGCACCCTTGCGTGCATAATTTCCACAATAACCAATTTAAAGTTGTAATACAAATAATACATGGAGAATGGAGAAATCAACTTTATTATCATAAAAAATGATTATTTTAATAACGTATTATACCCAAGCCTTTATAAAAGAGAAGAACAGGGGTGAAGCAAGACGTTTTCGATTCTTGGCATAAAAACTCTCTTTTTCTCTATTTTTTTAGTTTCTTTGCCATCTTACACTTAGTTCTATTATAACTCTGAAACAAGGTTTATTGTTGAAGACTTGGAATAAGATACCTCATGGATAGATCATATTTTGATATCAAAAAAACTCGATTCAATGCCAATGACAGAGGTTAAGAAGAAAAAACTTGAAGAGCAACTTAGAAAAGGAAACTCAGAGATTGGGAAGGTATAGATAAATGTGAATGTATTGACTATTCTATCATTAAATTTGGAGGCATAAGTATCTCTATTAACCCAACAAATGCAAGTGTTAAAAGACGTGGTGTTGAAATTCCAATCCTTTTTTACAATGGATTCGAAAGACAATCTGTTAAACAAGGAAAATACTTTTAATCATAAAAACTCTAAATTAAATATTAGTTAAAGGACAATTGGAGATCAAAATAAAGATGACATTATTACTCTCTCCTTCAATGCACAAAAATGGATTGCGTCTATTATTAGGTAGATGCTAAAGATAATCTACTGAAGTATGATGGTATATTGGATACAGGGAAATTAGATGCTTGTTGAAACAATTGAAGATATATTTTTCGCTATATAAGTATTCACCAACTGATAAAGTGACGTATGCTTGATTAAAGATGATAAGTCATATGCAAACTTAGTGAAATGTTCATTTAAAAACCTGTAAAATTATAGAAATGACACAAAGCCAGTTTAAGCAATTAATTAGATAAAAGTTTTATCCCACTAGATACGTGAAGAAAAGATGAAAGAAATGATAACTTATTATACCAACAAGGACAAATAGTGCAAGAATACATTATTATATTTTGATGACAAGTCGTGACCTTAGGAATATCTATCGATGAGATATAAACATTATCGAAATACATCGCAGGTCTACTATTCTATTATCACCGAATTAATTCTATTTCCTATTCAATCTGACACATGACAATACATTTGTAATAACTATTGAAAATAAGAATCAAAGCAAAGAGATAAAGATAGAAGGACAAAATTTTAAGAAACCTAACTATAAGTCTAAAAATTGGAGGCAAACAAAAAAATATTCTTTGACAGTATATTACCACAACAACCACTAACACTTCTATCAGTATAACTAGAAATATTACGATTACTGCAAAAAGATATGACACATATAACAAAATTTCTATAACTCACACCTTGAACTATTTCTAAATAAGTTCAAGAAGGAGAAGAAAGACAATATTTGTTCCAACTAAAACTAAAAAGGTACTTGAAACTCCATATGTTGATGAGAGATATCTTGTTGTGAAGTAAGACAAAAATGACTCACCATTCACATTCAAGTAAAGAAAACACTTATTAATACTATTATTAACATTAAAAGCAAGAAGAAATTGACATCAGAGAGTCCTGTGAAAAAGTTAAATATAAACTTCTCTGCTATACTAAATAAATTTAATTAGACTTTAAACATATTATAACCACACTTAAAAATTTAAAATAATGAAATAAAGTTTATTATGTTTATATTTCTTAAACCCTAAAATCTAAGAAAATCTAAACCTTCTAAACTATAATGATCCTAAATAATTTCATATTTGTTTTTTTCTTAAACCTAACAAATTAGATTCTTCTTTTCTTTTACCTAGGGCACAATTTCAATATTTAGAATGTTGATATAAAGTTTGATATATTTCTAAAAATATTTTAGTATTTTTCTTAAATTTATAATTGCAAATATACCCAAAATAGATAAATATGTAATTTTGAGGAAAAAGAAGTCAAATCGAGTTTAAACTCTTCCCAACCAACTTCTTTATTGCCAATGGGCTATCACCTGCTTGAAAAAGCTACTAAGTAGCCATAAGAAAGCCAAAACCCTAGATGTTTTAACATAATGCTAATCATTATCCAAACCAATCTTAGAGATTATAAATAAACCCCAAATTCATCCCACAGCTCAATCCATATCCCTATCCAAAAGTCATAAAGTTTGGTCACTAATGGCGGTCATCATCATCAGAATTTGAAGAGAGAAGTCGTGGGAAAGAGGTAAGGAATTGTTTTTTATTTTAACTGTTCAGAGTTGTAATTTTTTTAGGGCTTTTGTTCTTAGGAGTCAAAGGAAGTGTTAAAATTAAATTGAATTCTTAATATTAGAAGGCATCAAATCTTGCAAAAGAAAATTGAGAAAAAACCCTAGGTAATAGAAACTCTAAAATCAATTCTAACATATAATGATTTTAAACATAGAAGAAACTATTTGCATAGGCACATTTTCAAGTATAAACACAAAAAATAAGGTATTTTCATTTTGAACAAAGGATTTTGAAAAATAAATTTTTAAAAATGCATGGAAAATAAATGAAATGAAAATTATTTAAACAAGATTTTAACATAAGAAAAAAATGGATAAATTATATAAAACCACTTAGAAACGAAGGAGAAACCTAGTTATCATCTTTATGGTAGATTAAACTTGAGTAAAAGACTATTTTGTTATAAGTTAACGAAATTTATATGTGTTCACACAAATGCTTTTTCTCTAGTTGCATATATTGAAGTGACAATAATTTTAGAAAACACAAATTAAGTTAAATGCTCTGATGTTCAACCAAGAATTGCATAATTAAATTTCTATGATAATATGTTTATGTGTATTGATGCAAGATCATATGATTGAAAACCCATATTAGAAATAAATATATTCTTTATTTATATTTGATGAAATTCATATATTCATGAGAAGCTAAAGCTTATTCATATGGTTAATTCCTTACTCTCATATATTGTTTATGTTATGTTATCACAAAAGTGTAAAGTGAAATAATAAGGATAAAAAAAGATAATGAAATGGAAATAAAAGTAAAAATATACATATAAAAGATATTTCCCAACTGATCACATTTATAATTCAATAGAGTAAAGCCTTATACAAAATGACATAGGAATCGATCTCTTGATGAAATTGTGGAATATTGATTGCACTGCACCTAACAAGGGAGTCATTCTTTAACTAGGATTTTGAGATAATATATTTACTACATGACGAAAGAGTCACTCTCTAGCCGAGATTGTAATATATGATAATACTCGGTAATCAAATGAGAACATGGTAACATAATAATCCAAAAAAGGAAACAAAAATAAGCAAAATATTCCAATATACTTGTTTATTCTTATGTAATGATTTCATCAAGTATTGCTTTTAATTATTAATAATTTCATATTATGCTTTTACTTTAGCTTTCATTTATTAAGCATTGTGCTCATTCCATGAAATTATATTTTTTAAGATACACATGACACTAACAAGGAGAGTGATATGGATTTAGAGTAATTACTAATTAGTGAGACTTAGAGTTCACTTTTAATTTCATGTTACTTATTATCAATATACTCTCTAATGCAAAACTTTTATATAAACTTTAATTTGATAAATTCTCCACTTTTAAATTATAAATTTGTATTTGTTTTGTTCCTATAATGATCTTGTATTGAGATATCTCTAAGGTACTAATTGTCACCTTTTTGGTTGGGTTTCCCTTATCAACCTGATCAAGTCGTGACATTAAACTTAGATATTACACCACAACGAAGACCTTATACTTTAAGATGGATTCACAAAAACTCCAAGGTGAGAGACAAAAATCAATGTAAAATAAAATTCGCTATCATCAAATAATATATTGATGAAATTATCTGTAAAGTGATACTTTTAGATATTTGTCAAATTATATTAGAAAACCCGTACTTATTGGATTGAGATGGTGTGTACCATTGACAAGCATACAGTACCTGTTCAGGAAGGATGGACAAAACTTCCTTTAAATACAAGATAAAAGAGCATTGATAAAAAACATTATTAATATTGACCAAGCGATGAGGCTAGTGCACACATACCAAAGTTATACGTTTTTAGTAATCAAATCAAAACAACTTAATAATGGGATTGATAAAAGTTTCAATCTCTTAATGGCATTCCATAAGATAACAAAAGACAATAATAATCCATCATCTAAATAACTCATAAAGAATCAATTTATCTTTAAAAAAAAGATTTGATGAGACTTAATTCTAAAAATAAGGGACCATAATCAAAGGATTTATTATAGGTTCGTTTAGTTATATAACAATCATCCTTAAAGAGAACTCAAACGAGGCAATTTGGATTGTCGCAAAAGCTGAGTGACACACATGTGGCGCCATAGCATGCACACGATAGCACGTGGACAACTTAGCGCATGCACAACATGCTTATAATAGTGCATAGAACAGCATGTTGGGCAGCATCACACAGGACAAAGAATGGGTGCGCAATGCATAGTATGCCACTACATATGCAATCGTGCCGGTACATTCCGATGTAGATAGGACATGTGTCGCAATATGTACCACCTATTGTGCATGCGCAGCATGTGCTATAAAAGGTGGAACTTACAGTCGCATGGGCGTCACATGCATGCGCATATTGTAAGATATTTTGCAATTTGACATGCATTCTGAGATATGATAAAAAAATATTATTATTCTATTCTAATATTTCCAAAACTCAAAAAAAAACTCTATTATAGAAAAAAGATATCATTACATACCCAAGCATGATTTTTTCATTTAGAAACAATTTACAAAACATGGGACATTACAATTGCTTCTTAGTTGAAGTGGATGACTTTGAATTAAGCCTAATAGATGCAAAATTGAAATTTTCTTTCATAAGAAACTAATGTTCTGAAGCCAAATGGGTTTTTCAACTTTACAAATATCATCAAATCCTCTTACAAGAATCTATCGAGGAAAATTACTTTAAAGACAAATGAGTTTTGAAAAAAATCCAAAAAGGTACACTACTAAAATTTTCTTTTCAAGAAACTAGTGTTCTGAAGCCAGTAAACCAAGATTCTGCTCGACTAATATTATCATATCATTTTACCAAAACTTGAGGAAAAATTCACTTTAAAGAGCAATGACTAAAGGCTCTCAGTTTTGTAGATCTTCCTCCCAAGACGATAAATAATGAATTAATAACATTGGTGTCAAGTTGCATCAACTAGGTTTGAGATGAGTTATTTAGTGTTGAGCTTTTAAAAATATTAACTAGAGGTATTTAAAGTTGAGCTTTTAAAAACATTAACTAGACCGACAATGTTATATTGCACAAAATGTTAGCCCACAAAGGTATACAAATAGAATCATTGATGTTCAACCAAAATTAAATGTAGATATTGAAAATACAAGTTATTACATCCTTGATTAGGTTGTAGAAATTTCAATTGATGGTAAAGTTAAAGAAAGGAGGTGTAATTGCCTTTGACATTGTAAGCAAAAGACCCAATTAAGGAATGATAATTACTAGAATTTACTCACTTTCTACATAAGTGAAAGAATGATATAAATAAGAAAAGATATTAACTGGAAGAAAATTTTCTAATCAACCCTTAGTAGTGGAGTAAACTAGTAAAGTATTAATTTGGAATAATAGAAACCATAATTTAATTTGCGTTATGAATCCATACCATTTATATCCCCAATTAAAATAAAATAGACGTGAAAGCTATGGACAAGCTTAAGACAATCAACACTCTTACAAGCTGCTGCTAATGCCTGCAAAAAACGAAAGAAAAAAAATAAAAAAAACTTGACAATTTATGTAGTTGGCTATTGAGCTTAGAAAACACCTACTTATATTAGCAAAATTGCCTGGGGCACATATTTATCAACAAAGAGGAGAACTTATCTTTTAATATCTAATGCACATGAAGTCCCATTATGCACAAAAATAAAACAAATTTGTGAGCATTTTTTTTATCAAGTCATGAATATAATTTGATAGGAAAAATTTCAATATAGTTTCAAAAATAAGGTTCGACACCTGTTGGCCAATTAAAGAGCATGTGAGGAATGTTCTAGGTCTAACAAAAACAAAACAGAGAAAATTGAAACTATACTAGTGAAATAAGAACAAAGAGTGCTGGCTCAAATCCACAACTTCAATGAAGTTGTCTATAATAATATCACATAAAGGTATCATATTTTTGTAGATTTGAATATGAAAGGCGTCGATATTGTGGTTCTCATATTTCACAAAAGCAATTTCTACTCCTCTAGTGCCAACCGTTGTGCAATAACTATAAAAAATTATAAAGGTTTAAGTGATATGTGAGAAGCATTCTCCGAATTATCTTGGTCTAAAATCTCAATACCAATCAAAAGTAGATTCATACTACTGTTTATTAATAATATGGCCTAATGCTGGCATTTGATGATAATAAAATTATATTGTAAAATTTTGTGTTATTGAAGTTTGATGTCTCGAGATAAGTAAAAGATGATTATTTAAGATATGATGGCATTAGGTATCACTAGGGGACTTAATCAAGGATGTGCTTCACACCAGTGATCAACCCATAATAAAACTTGCTCTTGATAGTGTGTCAACCATAATGAGTACTTTTTATTTACTTATGGTGTATTTAGAATGTTAAAACATATGCAATCTCTACATGTTGCACTTAGGATTTTCACCTAATTCAAATTATCTTCAATATTTATCTAAATTTTCAAATAAGCGAAAGACAAACCCATCATAAGGTACAAAATACTTACAATACAATACAATCAATATTAAATTATGTGTATGAAAGAAAACAAAATAGTCCAATTGAGTAAGTTTATAGTAGTTATAACTTATTGTATAGTATGATTCTTCATATCATACACTATAATTGGTCTATATTGCCAAAACACTACCAAAATAGGCAATGAGGAAATTGTCTAAATAATAGTATAAATGTTTTTGTAAGACATGATATGTGTTTTCATATAGTACGATTACCTTTAGACTTAAGAAAGTACGAGAATAAAACACCAGAAAATTTTAGACAGTATGATTGCATATCATTGTATAGTACAATTATCCAATAGACTACAACTGAGTGAAATGGAATTACGACAACTTTATATGGTAAGATAATCATCATTGTATAGTAAAATCAGATTCTTTGGTTGAAAAGGAGGCAACCAGATAGTTTCGTAACATACGATATTTATCTATTATATAGTACAACTAATTCTTGTATATGAACTGATCATTGTTACATCTAAACCCAAAATTTCAAAAGGCACATTAATATTCATCATACGTTTCAAACAATTCATTTTCATGTCATCGTATAATACGATCACATCAACTGTATAGTAAGATCAATGCCAAAAACTTGTAACGACTAATTTAACCTTTTTGAGAAATAGATTATAGTTGTTGTTAAGCCATTAGCACTATCATATTCAAGTTTTGAGAATCCTCTGGTCATAAGATTAAACCATGTGAAAAGAATCTAATACAAAAATATTCAATGAAAGAAATCTATATTATCAATGTTATTGGGCTGCAAAAGCTTCATTATTTTAGATTTCTTGAACTTATTTCTTGAAGCTATTGTGCTTTCAATCTTCCCACATTTTGATCAACATTAGTTGGTAACATTATCTCATATTCATATCTAGTGTGCCACTGAAACATTGCAGTAGTTATACGTATTTCTTGAATCATATTTATTGTAAAAATGCTGCAGTTTATCTTGCCTTTGTTCTTTATATCCGCTATTGTATTGTGGCTGTTGTAAGCCAAATTTTCTTAGCTCTTTTGGGCTACATATTGTTCAAGATCTTATTAATAAGGGTGTTTTATCTACCTTCACTTGGACGAAAAGTAATCGATTCTAGTAATTCTAGTTTTTTATAGCGAGCGGTGGATCTAGGCATGTGGGTTTTCAAGTCATCTAAAAAGCTTGGAGTCCTTATTGCAATCACACACGACCTCTTTCATAGTTTAACAAGGATTTTTCTAAGAAAATACTTAGTATAATTAACGTTAAAAACATAACTTATTTGTTTCAATTTTATAAGTATAATTCACCTCTCTCAAGAATGCTATACTTACACCATCAACTTCATTTCTCTATTAGCATTATGATCATCTGCCAACTATCAAATCCTTTGCACAACTCAACGAAGTGATGATTCTCTACTTATTAGCTAGAATAAGCATGATTGAGACTATAGGCTTCACAAAAAACAAACCTAAAATATTCTTAATGAAGTTTTTGGTCAAACAGCAACAAAAGGATCAAGCCTTACAAGAGAGCCATACTCTTATGGCTGATGCTAAAGGATTTGTTATAGGAATATTTCGTTATAGAATTGACTAAATGAATTGACATCTATATCTAAAACTTCCCAAAAGGGCTTCTATTGAGACTAAAGAGCACTTGGCCTACAAGAAGTGGGATATGTTAAGTAATGGAATAGTTGTTAGCAAATCCAATCCTTACCCAGCAACATCAAATGCCCATCTCCTACTCTGGCTAGACTTAACATGTTATAGTTACTACTTATGTGAAGCAACCTCAAATAAACCTATTATTAGGAATAATTTTACTCCTATTAAGAATGTAGATGAGAAGTTCTAGATCACATCTTCAAAAACCACAAATTCGAATTAACTTGTTTTGGGCAAAGCCTAATGCGAGGATTATACTATTTCACAAAGTGATATACAGACCCCAAATCTACAACAATTCCCATATTTTGTCTTATTTTATCAGTATTGATTAGGACTATCTTCTTCGTAGCTCCTTGAGAGGTTTTTGAACACTTTCCTAGAATGCCTTGAGATGAACTTTGTCTCATCCCATTGAATATGCCTCCAAACATTCTATTTTACAATTCCTATGATTGGAATGATAATGCCAAATCTAAGAATGTAAGAAGTTCTATGGAGTCCACAAGTGCAAACACTATAAAAGAGATGGAGGCTAAACTCAATATTAATGAAATCCAAAGAACCTGAAAAATTTTTCATGTCTTCTAATATGAAGGTCATTGTAACAATTTTAGGAGTTCTTAAAGGAGGTCATATTATGTTATTTTGAAATGCTGATGCTTTATCTATTTCTTTGCTCTTTCATGTATTATAAGAGTTCAAAATTCTATATAGTTTGCCCTCTCAGCCATATATGCCTTCAACAACATGAACTTCAAGTGATATACATGGAACAAGACTAGAAGTTACATTCCATTCGGTCTCTATAGATTGCTCTTAAAGACTTCAATTGCATTCATTCTTTAGAAGAATGCCTTGGTTGAAATAGTCCAAGTTAAAAGAGATTTCAATAATTTCCTCTCTAATGCTAATTAAAGGACCTACCATGTGTTCACTAAAACAACAATTGTACCTTTTATCATATTCATTCCAAACTTGACCATGCTCTTTCAAACAAAGGATGGCTAGATGACTTTTCTTCCAATTATGTATGATTTACCTTTAAAGCATTTCTTACCTCTCTAGGATTCGACAAAAGTAGAAGCAAGAGGAAATGAAATTCATCCTTTAAATTAAAAAAATTGTAGTTTTACACTTGTTTTGTTTTTGAATGATTTAAAGAATCTAGTCTATGCCAACAACTGAGGATTTATTATTCTCCCTTTTTTCAAAGCTTAAAATATAAAGGTTTGTCATCAAATTTGGAATAATAGAAAGCATTATTGGCTTGGAAACACTCTAAAAGCCAAGAAGTTAATTTCATAATTTTTGCTTATCTAATAATGAGTTTCTTATTGTCAAAGAAAAAGATTGTCGAGAGGAGGAGCTCATTGTTTTAATCTCTCTTGTGCTATCCAGAGTTTCAAAGTTTGATGGCTCAAGGATGGGGTGTAAAACCTCAAATTTCTTTGAGGCAAAATAAAGATTAGAAAGGTTTTTAATAATTTGTAGCTCCTTGATAATGCAAATGATCTATATCCATGACAAGAACATCCTAGTTGTGTCACCAAGCACTCTTCAAATATTCACAATAGACCACATCTTTATGCGTTGACTATGTCCCAGGTTGAAAATTGTCCATCTCATGATGATGCCTCCAACCTTGTTAGGAAGGTCGAAGTGAACAAGATCCTTCATGTTATTAGGGCCTCCAATAAAGACAAATTTCATGGCCCAAATAGCTTTATCATTAAGTTCTTGGTCAAATGTTAGGATGTGATGAGTTATAACTTTTGTAGAACTACAAACTATGTTGTCCATATGAGAAAGAATCCTATGTTAAAACCAATGCTACATCCCTAAGCACCAAACTTAAAAATTCTTATTATATCAAAAACGATAAGTCAATATCTCTATGCCGACTTTATTTTCAAAATCATGGTGAAGATATTTTTTAGTTGACTTTAGAATATCACTATGACATTCGTTCAACCATAGACTTGTTAGCAAATTTGGCAATTACTCTGTGAAAATCTTCTATATGATGATAAAGCCTTTCACTTTACTAATAAGAATACATGTAACCATCGAATTGTTCTGAAAGTTTTTCTTCAGAGTTTTATCGACCAAATAAGGATGTGCACAAATGATTAGAGTTTGGGAAATAAATGAAAGTGTTATTGAGGGCTACTTTGGATTCTACAAAGGCCTCAAACAAGAATTTCACCTTTTTCCTTTCCTTCTTAATATGGATTCTTTCTCTTATGCTCTCAATAAGTAGATGAAGAAAATTTAAAGCGCCCAACCAGAAGTCCGTGCATTTCATATTTGATCTTTGCTAACTTCGATTGTCTTTGGGAAGTAGAATGAAAGTGTTATTGAGGGCTACTTTGGATTCTACAAAGGCCTCAAATAAGAATTTCACCTTTTTTTCCTTTCCTTCTTAATATGGATTCTTTCTCCTATGCTCTCAATAAGTAGATGAAGAAAATATAAAGCTCCCAACCAGAAGTCCGTGCATTTAATATTTGATCTTTGCTGACTTCGATTGTCTTTAGGAAGTCTACTTCCAAACTGTTCTTTCCTTCAAAGTTGTGCTTAGGGAATTTTTTTTTTTCAAAATTTGGTTTGAATATTAACAAAGACAAATGTAGCACATCTTCTCAAAGTCTATTCAAGACAAGAATTCTCTCACAACTTCTGCGGACTTCTCCAACTCTTTATCTATCATATATCTTGGTCTTTCACTTTCAACTAAGAAACTTTTCATGAAAGATTATGAAAGTTATGGATGAATTATTGTTTCTATCATGCCGTTCGACCTTAAATTGTCAAAAAGTCCATTGTTGGTATGCTTAGCTTTTTGTGTCAAGCATTTTCCATTCCCAAAGATGTCTAATAGTAAATACACAACACCTGTCTACGCTTCCTTATTCCTGGTTCAAAGAAGAGAACATGGATAAATGTTACTAAGAAGGTTATGGGCAGCCTCAAAGATCTGAAAGGTTGAGATTCTTGATATGTTGCAAAATTAACATGCCCTTGTTATCAAAGCAGCCTGGCTTGTCTCCGCCTCTGACAATTAATGAACAAATTAGATGCATAGGAAATATCTAGCAAGGGAAACTTTTTGGAGTAATTTTCCTATACTTGGCTTAGCTACTGAGTATGCTATCTTGGTTGTCAAAGATGATTTTGCACTCGATGAAGCCACAATGTTGATAAACAGAACAAATTTTCCTTTCACTATGTTCCTTGGGTTCAAGAAAAGAGGCATTTTTGAGATTTTAAGTTTTGCAATGCTTAGTCTTCTGGATCATCATCATTTGTCGAAGAACAAGGGTCAGGCAACTCATCATGGTATTACTAATATAGTCTAGAATAATCACATCTCTTTAGGGAGGGAAGGCAATATTCAGTTGGTTACTCGACAACAATTTCTCCTCCAAATTTTATATAGATGGTAATAACAGATTGAACTTCACTAAATTCATATAGTTCGAAAAAAATAAGTTAAAAAATAGTGTCAACTAATGATTGCTTTTAAAAAGGTAAACTCAAAAATTCTTATCACTTGTAGACTTGGTTTCATAGCTCTCGTGAATTACCCCCCATGCTCTTTTATCTCTGAATCTTATGATTATTTCTTCTTTGGATACAACTATTCTAAGGATGTATTATCTAAGCTCATCCCTGGAGTTGTTTAGGCTCCACACTTTCTAATCTCTAATAGGAATTTGCATTATTTGACAAATATTCATAATGATTCTAGAAAGAACAGGATAAATTTGAGTTCATGGCCTATCACAATAGGAGAGAGCAAAAAAGAAGATTATTTCATGGTTAGTTTTTTGTTGGTTTATGACTCATATTCTTAGATTTGTACAAACCAACAAATTATCTGTGATTAGCATTCTTCATCCTACATTAAGTGACTTTGTTCAAATTGGCCTCACAATGACCAACTTTGGATGTATTTTTGTTCATGCATATCAAAGGAGATTTTGTATGATGATTTTATTCTCATATCTTATACCCCTTGTTGGTGTTGTTTTGTTTACCGTCTTGGGAAACCTCCCTTTTGGCTTTCTTCCTCTCTAGTTTTGTGTAATTAAATTTAGCTAGCAAGACAATGGGTAAGGCCCTCAACTTCTGCTAAAATAAGAATGTGATGATAAGGGGATACAAGTATTTTCAATTCAACCATCTAACTGATTTGTACATGATATAAGTGGCAGCTGTGTCAAAGTTTAAATAAAATAACAAAAAAAAAAAAACTGACAGTAATATTCATAGATCTGTTTGTTTCTTGATTCATAAGCAAAAGCTCTGAATTTTACCAAAACAAAATGTGCATCATAAAGCTCTATGCCACATTGCCTATAATCATGTTGTGGACCAATTTTACTAGCTTAAATGGAAAGGTTAACCTACGGAAAGCATTTCTGCACGAGAACCTGAACGGGACTATACTCCATTAGATTTATTAATCTCATTCAAAAACTAATTACAAAGGACCCAAAAGCAATACAACCAATCAATCCATGAAGCATAACAAAAGATAAAACAACAAATTGGTATGCACCATAGATTTGCAATTTAAAAAATATGAGTGCTATTTATAGAACAGACAACGACATAAAATATTATTTTCACACAAAGGAGAAAAAAAATAATCTATGGTGCATTCAAGCAAGAACAGCTTGTAAGGCATACGATCTATTGACATCAAACTGAAGGCAGTAGCTTCAAAAAAATCATTCACATGGCAAAAATTTGGCATTAAACAAAAGACATGCCTGTCCAATCATCTGTCCTCCAAAAACTTGCCCAAAAGAGGGAGCACCAGGCAATGTGAATCCCCGAAAAATATCAACCTACAGTGACAGAAAATAAGATAAAGCATTTTGTTGCAGCTATTTAAAATTTTGGTAAATAAGCATCCTTCCAATGAACATTTAAAATTATTATTAAAATGATGGCTGAAATTGTCAATATTTAGAAATGCTTTGAAACTAATTTAGAAGTTGAAGGAACAGATAATCAGTCATCGTGTTAATTTATGTTTGTAGCAGGTATCTCTACTTGTAATTGAACCAGACGTCATCTAGCTTTGAATACTTCCTGAGTAGTGTTAAATTTTCTTGTAGGGCCTCTGAATCTTTCAAATAACTTCTATTCTTTATAATTTAATGCCCTTTTCCCAATATTTGCTCTCTTGCCCTTGGTTAGAAATAACTAGTATTTCATACAAATTACTTCAAGAATAATAGTGAAAATAAGCCCCAATCCTATCAAGAAGATTTGGCAGCATGTCCTCTTACATCTTTGTGTCATGTTGATCAACTACTCCTGCTTGATATCCATATTAAAATCTTTTGATGTATGTTTTTGTTGGTCTACATCTTTCATTATTCATAAAAGAGAGGACATCAAGTGACTCAATATTTTACATTTCCAAACCATCTAGATACTTTTCCTAACCTTATCCTTAAATCGATGCTATACCAACCCTTGTTTATATAAATTGAATTTTTTTACTTGAGGCTTGATACAATAACAGTAAGCCTTAGAACTAAGTACGATTGACTACATAAGTCTTCTAAGACCAGTGTGCATTATCTTTTAGTATCACGTTTTCAAGATTCAAGCACGTTAACCTTTCTAATAATTTCTTATCATGGTTTTCTTTCATTTCTTCTTCTTCTGCTACTCACATGCCACAACTTCTTAATATATTCCACTTCTTTTGACACAAGAAAATTCAATATGTTATCTCCCTTAATAGATCCAAGAGTGGTTCACACCAAGCATCCAACCTTACCCTATGCTTATTAACAATCATTGCTCCCTATCACATCTCATATACAGTCTTTCTTAATCATATCATTACGTATATAGCTATTCATATATCCCAATATTATCATCTCTATAACACATTCTATTTTTATATGTCTAATCTACACACCAACATTCATAACCATATTGCATGCAAATTTCATTGCAATCATAATAAATTTACATAAATGATGTTTTGATGGGATAATGCAATACACTATAGTACTTTCCAATTGCATCCATCCCATGTGGATCTTTTTAGTGGCATCCCAATTAATTTATTCATCATTTTGATCCATAGGGGTGAGATAATTAAATATCTACCATTTTCGTCATGGATGATTTCATGTAAATCCTAGAAGCTCATGTAGCTACAAAAAGACTTGAGAGCAAAGAAACACTTCTCATCCTAGCAATTTCTGAAAATCTAAGAGATCTCAAAACCATAATATACTTAAGAGTTGTTGACTGGAGACCAATGAAATTAATTTCCTTTCTGCAATTCTACTTCCTCTACATATAATCTATGCTTTACATCCCTGTCACAGCAATTGAGCATGTTTCTCAAAAAAACGAAACAATGGTTGTCACTGGGAGGATGAAGACTTGGAATTGTTGAAGAGATCCAAGGCAATAAGGTGTTTTGCATCAGCAAGACAATAATGCTTATGCTAATCTCAAGATCTGGTTAATTAAATTATCCTCATCATATATCAGTTGTTTATATTTTTATCTTCATATTCATCTATGTTCAGCTTTTAACGATGACAATTTACCTTCTAAAAAGATTTTGGTCAAGAAGGGCAATAAATCAATTATCAGAGCATGACTTGACCCCCTATGACATTAGCTTCATACTGATTTCCTGAATAAAATGGTGAAGTGGCAGAAAGTGGTAAAGGAGGATCGTAGTGGAAGTACTAATAATAGCAACAAGCCAAAAGAAGAAAGGATCGAACAAGAAAGGAGCACTTAAGTTCAACCATTGAAGTTCTGACATTGTCTAAACAGGTACAAAAACTCACAAGGTTGGTCCATCAATTGAAGGCAACATGAGAAAAGCAGTAAAGAGAATAACGCCTCAGACCAGAAGGATGCATATCAAAGCAAAATGTCGATAAAGGTCATTCGAAGGTCCTCCAAAGGGATGGATTGTCAAGTATAGGATAGAAGATGACACCTCTCATATCTTCCAAAATGGAAAGCCAATATTTTTGACATAGAAGCCAATATGGAACTACCAATCTTTACAAAGGAGGTTGATTTTGTGAAGCAAGTGCATGATTTGATCCGACTGAATCCTGCTTTTCTCCAAGGACAAAATAATATTTGCTTGTAGAAAGCTAACTTGGCACACATTAGGTTAGGTGGAATTCTCTCCTTGATATAGAAGCAATCAAAAAGTGCACATAAAATCAACTCAAAAAATTTCTCAAAAAATTTTATCCAATGGAATTACAAGACTATGGAGCAAGTGAAATCACCTCCATCAAGGATAGAATACCAAATGGTATAAGGGTAGACTTATTTCATATTTTGACAAAATACTTACAAATAGGCATAATAGAGCAAGTATAACAGAAAAGGAATAAATAAAATATTGCAAAGTTATGAGAAAAGATTTTGTTGATGTGTTTGAGAAAATTTTTATTGTTAATTTTCTTGATATTTTTAATATTATTTCTAATATCTCTAATAATACTCTCCCTTAAATTGGACCACATGCATGAAGATTTAGTTTTTTGCAAAACTTAAAGAATCAAAATTGTCTAAAAACATTTGTAAAAATATCTCTATTCTGTATTAGAGACATGAGAAGTAATAATATTTTTGGATATTACCTCTCATATGAAATGACAACTTCAATAAGCTTGGTTCTTTCATAGAGGAGGAACTTTCTTGTAATATAGATGACTACCAAATTATCATTTTAAGAACCATTAACTGATTGACTACAAAATCATTCTTTTCGAAGATTTTTTATCCATATCCTTTCATTGATAGAACGTCATTCCCATGTACTCAACATTTATATTCAATCTACCAATAATTATTTGTTTTTTAGTTCTTATAGACACAATTGCCTCTCAAAAAAAAAAAAAAAAACCAAAAGATGCGGTAGACTTCCAATCTTTAATAGACCCAAAGAGTTAGCATTCAGAATAAGATTCAATTTGAAAGCTTCTGTGTATTTTATATAAAGGTATTATTTTTAGAGAACCTTTAATATTTCTCAAAATACTTAAAATGGTACAAGATTTTGCATGTGTTGGCTTACCACGAAAACAAAAAAGAAAACAGTAGGTCAGGTAATAATAATAATATGAGTTCGCTTATTAGCCTACATTAACAAAGAATGTCTTTGAATGGTTCTTTATCACCAAAGTTTTGAAGAGTCTCCATAGAGGAGTCAATCTACTTGCATCTAAGAAGTTTAGTCTCCTCAAGAAAGACTTAGACATATTTTCTTTGTGGAGAGAGAAATTATCTTTATTATATACAAACTCAATGCCAAAAAAATACTTTGGATGACCTAATATTTTTGTAACAAAAATATTTTAAAGATACTGTTTCATTTTCTCATACCAAATATATCATCCCAATCAAAAAGATGTTACCCACATGATTGGCAAAGACCATTATCCTAGAGCAGTGGTGGCAAATGAAATAGAGTGATTATCTGTGATTGTTTGCAAATTAACTTTAGTCAGTCACACAACATATTAAGCATACATTAGCACTTCATTTTAAACCATATATAGCTTTCTGAAGCTTAAAAAAATTGGTCTCCACTTGAAGAATATACCTTAAAATTTGCTCTATATAAATCATTTTTGAAAGGTCATTGTAATAAAGGCATTACTCACATCCATTTGGAGGAGGTTCCATCCTTGGTTAATTGCAACAAAAAGAATAAGACAAACAAGCTATAGCAAAGCTAAAGAGAAATATGTTTCAAATAACAAATGCCATGAAACCCAACATATCTTTTGACTTACAAGTGAGCTTTATAGCAATCACTAGTTCCATTTGGATGAAATTTAATTGTGAATACATTGGCAAGAAGTATTTGTAATATTTGTAGGTGGTGCAACCAAATCCCATGTATGATGACCCAAAATAGCCTACATTTCAATATCTATCATAGTTGTTCACTTAAGATCTAGCAAAACTTCGTATTATGTCTTAGGAATAGAAATTGTGGAAAGAGAAATGTCAAAGGTAAGAAATGAGGGCAATTGATCAAGTAAAATAAGAGATTGTATAGGTTGGCAAGTATTTTTGGTATATACCTTTGTGAAGAGCAGTTAATAGGTGGAGATTTGATGTGGTTAGTGAATTCTCAGCTATAGATGATGTCATGGTTGGTGATATTTCAAAATAAGATAGACATGGTCGTTGGGTATATACCTATAATAGAGTAATGATAAGAACACTAAAGCAAGTGGTGGAAGCAAAATATTGGGAAGAATTATGGTTGATGAGACAATGGAGTAATAAAGGTTCTTACATGAAACATAATATCCATGGAGATAAATGACTAATTAATTGAAGGAACATAACAATGATACCATTTCAAAATCCTAGACTAGCCCCAAAAAATGCACTTAATTACATGAGGAGAAAACTTATTGCTTTTGGGATAAAAGAAGTGAGATAAACATAAATGGACAAAAACCAAGGGGATGAGATGGAGGAGTTGCTTGTAGTAAAGAAAAGAAAAAGGTGAAAACCATTAAGTTGAGTAAATGAAACCCAATAAGTGGCAAGCTATTGGAGCACCAGCTCCGCATAATTGTTACACAACATTCATGTGAAATATCAAGGTATATGTAACATCAATATGTTGGGTCTTATGTTCAAACCATACCATTTTATTGTGAGGTATATGAATATAAAAGTTGATGAATAATGACAAGCTCTATACTGCAAGATTGAAAAAACAGATTTTATGTATTTTAAGACATTGTCAGAACGACAAGTTCTAATAGATGTAAAACATTGAGATTTTATTTTCTAATAAAATTCAATACATCAAATGGAGCTAATCGATATTTTAACAGATATATGCAGTTGATCTTAGCATGGTTATCTATAAAGAAAAAAAATAGTGATATTCTAAATGTGATAAGACAAGACAATAATCCCACAAATTCGAATGTACTAAATCAAAAGGAGACTAATTGTGAAAGATAGATTAAGAAAAAGGGGTACGATAATGTTTGCCATACTCACAAGCATCACATTCAAACTTGATACGTGAGAAAGGAAAATGAGTGAAATTTCATAGACAATAAGGGGGTCGATAATTAAGATAACAATACCACTAGTAAAATGAGAAGGTGGCTAAGAGAGTAATAGATTTAAAGCTAAGAAGAAAGTGGATGCCTTCTACTTCATCATCACCACCAATTATCTTTTGTACTAAAATTCTAAAGGACATAATGAGAGAAAATTATTAAGCAAATATAATATTTGGTAAGGCAATAAATATTTAGCAAAATAATAGACATATTTAGGACAAATTATTGTCTAATTTCATTGAAAGTAAGACAAATGGAGCCTTTGTTCAAAAAACAAGAGATAGGGGTCCATCAACAACAATAAGAGATGAGAGTTTTATAGAATAAGAGAGGAAAAAAATAAATAATTACTACTCATGTGAAAAGATACAATAGAATCTAAATCTTAAAACATACTAGAGTTAACAATTGCAACATGTGCTGTAATAGTTGAGGTTGGTGTAGAATATCATCTTAGTTGTCCATAGTAGGTTAAGAAGTACCAATAATAAGATACTAAGCAACAATGACACTATAAAACTTTCTCCAATAATGATCTAATTAGTGATTATTTCGCTAAAATATTAATAATTTGGACAGAGTTACAACCATGACCTCGTCCACCACCACGACCACAACGACAGAGTACCACGACTCCCTTTAGAACAAAAAATATGAGCAGCATGTTCAAGTCTCGAGGATAACTAAACACAAAGCCAAGTAACCTATAGAACGTGTATAGTAGCTTTCAAGATATTAAGGATCGCAGAGTCAATCATCAACTAATCTTGGACAAACTTGAATTATGGATGAAGCGCATAGAGAAACTCAACCAAAAGAAACTTCTAATTTTGACTTTAACCAGGTTATGAGATTATTGGTAAAGGAATAATATTGAAGAAGTTAAATCCCACTTGCCTTTTAATATACCATAATAATCTTGAACAAATCTATCATCTCTTATTGCAAGGAAAAGATGTCAGATAGATGGTGCATGCTCAAGAGATGTTACAATCTTAAAAGTATCTGGAGCAAAGAAAGTAACTCATTAATTTTGCAGTTCTTGAAACATGACAATGGATACAATAGTAGCCACAAGCCTATTAAGCATCCCTAAATGTATTGCATAGTTAGAGGTCTTTCCAGATGTCGGATAGCCATTGTTTCAAACGTCAAAAAGTCCAAATGGTGAAGTTTCTAATAAGATCCAATAAGAAATTAAAAAGTGCAAGACCAATAGAGATAATTGGAATCAATGAGCTTAATAGTGATACCAATGGATTAGGAGGCTTTTGTATTAAAGAAAGCAGTTAAAGCTATCAATCATTACCAATAAACAATAAGGAGTTTATTAAGCATAAAGGTTATTTAAAGATTAAAAGTGTAAATAGTCTACACAAGCAAAAGAAGGATAGAAGGATCTTCATTTTAACATAAAAGGAGGAATGCTAGATGCAACATTTAGGATTGTGACCAAAGAATACCAAATATAAAAACAATGAGAATAGATTATTTCTAAACTCGAAGGCCATTGCACCTTTGGAGGTTATTAAGAAGCTCATCTCAGTATTCCCTTGATGGCAGTGAAGAAGGGGAAAGGCGTCCAACCAAAAAAACTTTACACAATCTTCAACATAAATCATCAAGTGATCTAATTTTGGAAAGTTCAGTAAAAACAAATATGCTTAGGGACCGCCTTACAAAATCTATTTGTTGTGAAGGTCAAGGAAAAATATTGATGAGAGCACTCTACTACAACTAAGAAGTATCGTGGCAATATGATATGTGATATGAAACCACTTGATGCATGCCAAGTAAAATTTGACAACAGTACATGTAAGACAAAAATACTATGCAATGCTTGAGAGTCTAAAAACTTTGTGTTAATAAGCATCAAAAAACTTAAATTTAATAGATCTCACTAAGCCAAAAAATTGCAATCGGAGAATGCTAAAGCCAAATACAATGAGAAAAAGATTATTTCTACACTCGTAAGTGACAATATCTTTAGATATTCTTCAAAAGTTTAACTTGATCTTTACTTTATGTTAATGACAAAGAGGAAAAGAAAGGAACCAAAAAGATCTAACCTTTTTTGTTCTCTATGCAAATCTAGGTTAATCTTGAGGTTGTGATGCCATCTACAACACATTGCCAAACAATCAAATTTTAACAAGTTTAGGGGAAAAATGGGCTTGGAGACTACATTACAATCTCATTCATATAATGGGTTGGATCTATATATTGTGGAGGTGAAGAGGTAAAGTAATGGTGAGGGTACTTTACTATTACCAAGAAGTATAGCGATGATCTAGTATCCAATATGGTACCAATTGACACATGCCAAGTAAATTTGGTATCACTACATATAGAGCAAGATACATTTTCCTATTGTTAAATCATAGGAGATTCAACTTCCCAAAGGTAAGTAAACTTTTGCTTAATGATGATCGAAAGCTAAGATGGTAAGATTGAACAAACTATTTTGTTCAAGTTTAAATTCAATCTACAATGTAAAAAGAGGACATTGCCATCTAGTCACAACCAATACCTTAAGAGGAGGAGAAAAAGATTCAATTGATCCGTAATAGGTAAAAAGGTGAACAAGAATGATGAGGAACACTATAAAGATGAAAACCAACACAAAAGAATCCTATTCCTAGTGGAGAGATTTCAAAGCAAATTTGTGGAGCATAGTACCAATAACTAAAGGTAAATAACAAAGGGAGCATAAAAAATATTTTGGATTATTTAGCTTCCTCAACATAGATCATGATGATGAAACAAGAGAAAGATCCCACTTCAACAAGGTGATCCATGAATAGAAGACCAGTCAAAATTATAAAGACGCATGACAAAGATAGAAAAGCATTAAAAGAATTATAAAAAATCACAAAGCCTAACAATACCAAAAATAAAAGCCAAGACATTCAAAACAGGTAAAATGTTTTTGCACAACACATTCCAAAATGAGCAATTTGAAAAAAAAAAAAGCCAGATTAAATTGTTTGATCTACAAAAACAAATTCATAATGTTTCACTATACATTGACCAACTTTCATATGGTTTGGGATTCTTTCTAGGTAAAGGATTAGTCATTGGTACATTAGAATCAAATCAACAAAATATATTAAAATCATGAAGTAGATATAAGTCATGAAAGTTTTCTTCATATCATATTAGATGTAAGGGGCTTAATTTGTTTAAGATAAATATACATCATTGGATTTATAGAATGTAAATTCTAAGACCTTTGAACTCTAAAAATATCCTCAAAGGAATTAGTAAAATCTACTGGTCATAGCATTTTCAAAAGACCCAAGAGATCTCAAAACTATAACATAATTTGAGCATGTTAAAGCTCAATATTTTTGGTATCCTTTCTTTTGAATCATCTTCCTCCGACATAAGCTTTGCTTTACATACCTTCATCAATGAGTTGGTTTATTTTTGAAGGGAAGGATGGTTTATTCTTAGAATTTTTTGTGTTCTAAGACAAACAAAGTGCTCTCCTTCTAGAATACACTATGGCCTAAAGTACACATCAAATGCAATAAACCTAGGTATCCTCAATTAGTATGTATTGCTTTTCTTTTTATTATCTTTTCAAGCTCAGCTCATCTTGACCTTTTCAGATGCAAAGTTCAGCTACTAAAGGAGATTGGGTTTATAATACAAATCACACCCCAATTTTGAACATAGAAACATAGTCATTAGAAATAATATATACACCTAATTTGGAAATTTAACATACATACCAAAGAAGAACCATGTGACACTTTTTCTACTAGAATTAACTTGCTTATTCATTAGGAACAACACCTCCCATTAAAAACTCTATGTATTTATCATCTTACAAACTCTGAAGTACTGTCGTGTTCTATAAAATCTTTCAATTCCTGAGATAATCATACTTAATGTGAATAATGCCCTGATTAAGTACACTAATCAGTCACTATCATAAATATCACAATTTAAATATAACGATTTTTTACAATTTCAATTTTAACTATAAAGCATAGAAATTACTTAAAATATAAGAGTCTTATTATAGTAGTTAAATAAAATTAAAAAAATTAAAAATATTTTCTTTTTATATGCATTATTATGCAAACATTCCTCCACCTTTACATATTAATATATTATAATATTAAAGGCTACACTTGGACTATAAAAAGATTTTACACTTTCAATCATAATATTATATAATAGAAGTTACTTAAAACCAAAAAAAACATGTTTTATTAATCAAATAAAATATAAAATATAAGTAATCTTTTCCCTTAGAAATGCATCAACATGCATTTATTCTTCTATCTTATATTAAATTTAATAACAAGAGCATCAACAATATTTTTCTTTTTAAAATAGATTAACAATAAGAATGCAATACAAGCATCCTTCTACTTTTTATACTTTTTTCATTCATTTAATTATCCATTTTTTCCTATGACAAAAAATCTTAATAATTAAAATTATAAATCACCTTTTAGGCATATGAAGGTAACAAATTTAAAGATCAAAATTAATTTTGCTATTAAACACATTAAAAATGAAAGCAAAGATATCCACACAAGAGAAGAGGTGAATTATAAAAATTACAAATTGAAAAGCATGAATAAAACAACGAAAGTCTTGTATGATTCTTAAATATAATTGCTCTTGGACCTTATTTTAAATAACTTGTTAAGTTTAGAAAACATTTTTTTGTGAAGAATGTGATTAAATAAATGCATAATAGTTTTAGGTGATTAGCTCGCAGAACACCATATCTATTTCTACCCCTGATTAAAAGACTAGGCTTGCACTAACAAAGCCTTTTGTAGATGTGGTTAGGCAAACCTTCACATTGGCCCAGAGGAGTCTAGAACATTAGGTCAAAAGATCATACAATTACCGACCTAAATGAACCTATAATACCGGTTCAGAGAACCTTACAACACTAGCCTAAATAATCCTACAAATTCATCGGGTTAAAGAACCCTACAAGTAATGGCCAAAAAGCCAAACAAAAGGGATACAAAGTTCCGAATACAAAGTTCCACAAAGGACTCAAGGAATAAATTAAAGTTCACTACAAATCCTTATAACTCAACAATCAATTAAAGAGGTATACTAAAATATAATATAAATTCTTAAGAAGGATTTTCAACTTAGAACAATGGAATTCTTGCTTGTATGGCTAAGAAAAGATGAAGATAGTTGCTTCTTACTTTACCACAACTTTTCTCTTAAATCCTTAATAAATATGATGATTTTCAATAGGATATGCTCCTAAATGGTTTGCAATTATACTTTTTTATAAGCTTGGATTTCTTATACAACTTTTTAGAATGCTCTCCAATAGCTCCTCAATAGCTCTTAAATATCTGTTTCAAAAATTTCCAGATTCTAGTGAAATTAGCCATTAATTACTATAATGTATTATTTGTTAAAGATAACATATCATAAGTACTCAAGATCACCTTATTTCTTTTCATGAAAAAGAGGAAGACTTTTGGAGCCAAAAGGCAAACATTAGATGGCTAACAAACATCAACGTAATCCAACCACCTATTCTATATTTGGATGATAATAATCTCTGGTACTTCAAGTATTGTGTCTCGCTTTCTTAAGAGCAATTAAATATTTATATAAAAAAAGATGGTGAAAGAAATACAAAGTACTTCTATGAGTTGGTTAAGGAGAAACACAACAAGCTTAGAATCCATAGTGTTGAAGATTCCTATGGCAAATATATTGAAGATGAAGACAGGATTGCCAAGACCACCATTCACCACTTTCAAGACTTGTTGTCCCAACTGCAATGGCTTCTCTTCTCAGCCTTCTACCTCTAATTACTCTAAACACAATCTTCAACTCCTTTAAAAAGTGAAGATGGAAGAAATTAAGCATATTGTTTTTGAGATGGACTCACAAAGCATCCCAAGTTCATATGGTTTTAATAGAGTATTCTTTACTCATTGCTAGGAAGTGATAGCATAGGTTGTATTGAATGCTAAAAGGGATTTTTCTTGTAGAAATTCCAATCTAAAAAGGAATTACTAGTACAAACTTAGTTCTCAATCCTAAGTAGGTGAACCGTTCTACGTGACTACAAACTCATTTGCTTATGCAGTTTCATGAAAAACATTTTTGCTAAAATTTTGGCCGCTAGACTGTAGCAACTTCTGCCTTCTTGAATTTCCCCTTAACAAATTGGTTTTATTGAAGGTCAAGATATCACAGAAAACTTTCTTCTTGTCAAGAATTGGTCGATGATATCAAAAGAAAAGCAAAATGCCACAATTGTATAATCAAATTAGATTTAAAAAATGTTTTCAACTGGTTGCGATGAGACTTCTTACAATAGGTTCTTCTTAATTTCAGATTAAGTAAGCTTCTTTAGGTCCATTATAACCTTGTTTCATGATAGTTAGTTTTCTATTATCATAAATGGCAAAAGCAAAGGCTTTTTCGAGCTTCTTAAGACCTCAAACAAGGAAATCCTTTATCCCCTTTCCTCTTTGCCTTGTTTGCTAAAGTTTTTAGTCATGGACTTAAATCCATTCATTTAGAGAAAAGCTCTCAGCTATGCTCTCCCCAAATATTGTTTGAAAGTTTCCCATCTTAACTTTTTTTATAACTTCATTATCTTCACAACAGATGATAAGAGATCAATAACAAACATCATGAATTTTCTCCGAGACTTCCAAGGGTGCTCAGGCTGCACATTTAGTCTCAAAAAAGTTTCATAGTATACAACAACAATTGCAAACCGAAGCAAGCTCAATATTTAGTCACCAATTAGGCTTCTTGAGGAGCAAACTTCCATTTACCTATTTAGTCTACATCCTTACAAAGGAAAAAAGTAGTGCACTTCCATAGATTATTACAAAAGGTATGAAACAAATTGGCTGGTAGGAAAAAAGCTAGATCTCTATTAGTGGAAGATTAATTCTCATTAAACATGTACTTGATTCTATTATTATGTACATTTTGATGGCTTCTTGTCCTTCTAAAAAAATTCTTAATAGATTTGAAGGCCTCAAGAACGAATTCCTGTGGGCAGACTCAATTCATTGCCACAAACATCACTGGGCTAGCTGGAAGAAAGTAAGCTTCCTTATCAAAGATAATGGACTTGAAGATGTTATGGCAAAATTTAGTGCTAAATTTTTTATGGAAGGCTCAAACTTCTATTTTTCTGTTGGCTCTCTTCATGCAATCTAAATAACCATAATCAACAGAACAACCGCTAACTCTTCAAACTGGAATCGCACAAAAAATAACAAACATATCACATTGAATTACATGATGTACTCAGATCCTGCAGGTATTGTCGATTGTTCACTCACCACCAATGGACACTTCAACACCAACTCAGCTTGGGAAGTAATAAGAGGTAAAAGATTGATTCTAAACTTAAGAAGGAAAATCTGGAACTACAGGTTTCCATTAAAGATTTCAATTCTAGTGTGGCAGATCCTTATTAAGCTATTGCCTTTCCTAATTGCTTTGCGTAAGCTAAACTTCAATTAGCATATAAGTGCTCCTTTAGCCAAAATGAGGATCCATTGGATGATGACTTTATTGGCTACCACAGCTCTTGACAAATCTGGAACTTCTTTGCAAATCTTCTAGAATTGCATGAGGTGAACGCCAAAGAAATCTATCCTGTGCTTGAGCACTAGTGGAGAAATGGATCCTCAAACACAGCAAGGGGAGAAGTAATTTAGCTAATTTCATCTCTCATTTGTTGGAAAATTTGGAAAGCCTGCAACTTGGCACTTTTTGAAGTCAAGTTCTTGGTGAGCAACATTATCAAAAATGTCCTCTTTGCTTGCTTCAATAACCACTCAGTGTTTCCCTTTGGTAAAAACAGGCCTCTTGGATTCTCAATTGGTTCATTGTGGTCTGATTTCTCTATTCTCAAAGATTAAATATAAAATTATTCAGGTTATTAAATTGCTTACTCCCCCTTGCAATGTTTTAAAATTGAAAATAGATGGCTAAGCCCATAGTAATTCCGACCCTGCCGATTTTTGTGAGATCATTAGAAATCACCTTAGTAAGACGATGAAAGCTTTCTTTATTTTCTTTGGTTCAAAAACAAATGTAAAAGCTTAAGGATTGGCACTGCTTTTGGAACTTCAATACTGTAGAGAGCTGGGCGCTAACAATCTTTAGGTGGAGTTGGATTGTCCAATAATCACAGACATGGTACAAGGTAAAACGTTGACTCCGTGGAAGGTGCATAACAATATTAAACTTATAAAAGAATAGCTAGACAAAGGTAATGAAGTGGCAAACTATCTTGCCCAAATGGACAACACCAGCTTTGAGCCCCATATTTTTGAAGCTCACCAACTGCCCAAATACTATACGAGTCTAACCAAGTTGGATACGATTTAGTTCCCTTAAGAACAAAAATGAAGACTAGGTGAATCCCTTGGTTCTATTGTTGTTGCAAATACTCCACTTTGTAATCCTCTCAAAAAGAAACAAATTTAATTTATTAAAAAATAACCTATATGTACCATATGTCAAAATGGATCTATCATACATAATTCTCAGGTACAAACATTTTGCAAAAAGATATTAACCCAATAGATCTAAATGTATAGTAAATTAAAAAAATGTACCCCATGCAATCCTCAGGATCAAGGCTATTCCTGCAGCACACCATCTGCCCGACTACATACCATGTAATTTGAACTAGATGCACTATGATAATATTAGCATACCACACGCAAAGCTTAGGTTCCAGGTTTTCACTTAGCATATCACCCCTACATACTAAATCACTCAAGTCAAACGTAACGTACATTAATATTAAGATATTGCATTCAAGTCTCTAATTTGGGTAACTCAAACAATGCAACATCAACATACTATTCATGAGCTTTAACATACTGTACATGGGGTTACGTATCATACATGAAAGTGTCATATATTGTATGATATATTCATTTTTACAAATATTTAAGGTTATGCATTCAAGGTATAATGGTCATGGTTTAAGAAAGCAAGATAACATCTTTACGTTCTCCATGGACAACTATAAGAGTATGAAACCATATTGAATGCATGCTTAAAATAATGATAAGATGTGTGTTTTTAAAAGATTTTTTTTTTATTTTCATATACAAAAAATCTCACTATTTGTTTCTAGTATTTCAAGATTATTGTTATAGATTTTACAATCTAAAAGCAAATAAAGAAAACTCAATCAATTCAAGTTGTTCAAACTTTATGTTTGATATTTATTATGTTCTCATCAAACACTTTACTAATAAGTATTTTGAGTTAAAGATCAAGCTCTCAAAATATTCACTAACATTAAAATATATAATTTGAAACACTTCAAAGAAAAATATTAACATATAACAAATAATTTTATTATCATCAAATAAGTCACACATAATCAAAGGTTTAACAAAATATTTAATTTTTAAAAATTGTAAATCATTTTATTAATTGATTTTTTTTTAATTTGAGAAATTTTTTTAAAAAAGAAAGCTAAAATCTATAACTAGCTTTATACCTTGAACCTCTTTTGTAGAAAAAAATTCAATGTTATAAGAACTACAACTCATTAATAAATCTAAATTCATTCTATATGGTGTCACAAATTACAATAGTATTTTCTTATTTAAATGCATGTGAATGCAAACTTCTCTCAAACCTCTTTATTTTCCTTTGGAAGTGTCATCATTTTAATCATAAAATCCTTACCCAAAAATCCTAATCATTAAATTAGTTTGCTTCCTTTAAATCTTAAGCATTACATTACACCAAATAATCTCATTGTGACTAGAAGCATTTTACTAAGGAATAAATCTAAAGGTTCTCTAAAATTTGAAGAAATGTCTTTAATCTATTATAATCTTTAAAGTTACCAAGTAAAAACTTTTTTATATGTTATCATTTAATAATTTTAATCTTAATCATTCAAATCCATCAAGTCTCAAAAAGGAAAATAATCTTAATTATGTTGAAGTTGTCAACATTTTTTCAATTGTTTTCATTTAAACTTAGTCATTTAGATAGTCCAAGACTCAAAACAAAGAATAGCATAATTACCATAAGGTTCAAGTTCCAAGAAAGTGCAACATAAGAGTTTAAGTAACGTCATAAATACATATAAAAATTTCTTCACTCTTTGGCCATTCATCTACTTCACTTTTAGCCAACTGTTTCAACTTCTCTCACCTTCTTCATACTCAAGTTTGAGCCTTTTTAAGTAGAATAAAGCCATGGAAGAACTCAATCTTCACCAACTTTCTTTCACTTTCAATTATTCTATTACTACATCACTATCTCAAAATGAAATTATTCTTCACTTTCACTTTCAACTTTCTTTTACATCACCAATAATGGTATTTGTGTGGCAGTATAGTAATTACTTTTATTTCTCTTGCTAAGATCTCGATGCACCTTCTTTGTATCAATGGATTAGGAGATAAATTCTGTAAATTTGGTATTGTTAATACTTATTTGCTTTTTCAATTGCCTAAATTGATCTGTATGTAAATTATTGATATTTTAGAGGCAACTATTTTATTTAATTTTAAGATACTTTTAAGAAACACTCAATGCATTTTGATAAAATATAGGTTATTATGCTAAGTAATTCTATTTTCTTACTACAAATCCTAATATTATGCCTTAGTGAGACATGCAATTGTCGAGAAACATTTTTGTTGTGGTAGGGATTCTAATTGAATGGATAGGTTTTCAGTTGATTAAATTTGTTTTTCACTTTCTTTTACTTTCTATAGATGTACAATTTATTAGGTTCAGAACAGCATCTTTTTATGACAAATAAAAATATTTAATAATCTCTGTTCTTCATATATTTATACTAGTCAACAATTTTCATTATTTCAAAATTTGTATAAATATGACGGATATTTTTACGTAATAGATCCCCAGAATTTGTCTTTTATCAAGAAAATACATAATATTGGAGATTATTTGTAAAAACAATTTTGCTAGCTTTCTTTTTGTTACTGATTTTAATAGTCTACTATATCTTATCCTGTCTAACAATAATTTCAGTTTATATTTCTGTAAATTAAGCCAAGGAAACTTACAAACTAGATCCATCTTAAAATTCTTAAATTGTTTTTTCTTAAACAAAAACATGTAAATCTTAAGAGCCAATACAATCAGGCATTCAGAACTCGCTTTCAATCATTCTTCTACAAAATAATATATAAAAATAAATATATTAATAAACTAAATAATCTAATCTTCTTATGAATATGCTCATGTAATACACTTGAATTTTTGCTCTATATAAATCACACATTTAGTTTTACCATACAAAATTGAGATACTAATTTAAAATATTCCTGAATATTTTTTAAACACTTTTACGAGATATTCATTAGGAAAGCAATTTAAATAAAAGATACAAATAAATATTAGATTGAAGAGAATGTGTACTTGAGTTTCTAATCATTTTAGCTTATTTTCTTTATCAATATGACAAACGAAAGAATGTATTCAACTGTTGAATCAGGATAATTATATTTGACAATTATGATCTACAATTGTAGCAGAGATTTAAAAAGAACAGATAAAGCGCACTTAAGTACTTTCTAGCATAACAAAAAATCTCCATGATCCTTGAAAATACTGAAAATAGCTATATCTTTCTAAATCTAGATAGTGACAAGAATTTGCAGGTCAAGTAAAACACATGAATAAAATATGAATCCAATCCAAAGAGTGAATATCTAGTGTGCTACTAGGAATTGACAGAATGCAGACCACAGAAACTTCAGTTTAGAAAAAAAAATTTCAATTATAAGGATAGCTGAAATAGTTATTTGTTAATGACCTTGGAGCAAAGACAATAAGTCAATTTGATCAATCAGACATACCAAAAAAAACCAAGTATACATATTTAAGGTGTTAATTGTTACTATGAATCCAAAGACAATAAAATGCACCTACATATGCTCATATTTGTACAAGTATCAAAAAAATTCAATGACGCAACACAATACCCTCTAAAAAACAAAGAGGCTCAAATTAGGATTTTTTTTTTGGAGCCATTTAACACAGAACCATATTGTGCAAGCAGAAATTGTATGGGCTCTGCATCATTTTAGTTTCAGCTATAGACATTGGTTTATTTAATTCCAAAATGTCAAAACTAAAATGGCAAATTTTGACCTATTGAATGAAACAAACCTACTACAACAACCACGGATTCTACATACCTTATCTTTAAAGACTATCCATCTATAATGCACCATCATTAATTTGTTATTCAAAATGACTAATATCCCCAATATTCTTGCCCACACAAAGCAGGATATAATAAAATATAAAAACAACAAAGTTTTTGTTAAACAGTGCTTGTGAGCCCCTTAATGATATAATAATTCCAAATGCACAAGATTTGTGAATATAATTACGATACCAATTCTAAATTTCTTCCCAACTTTCTCATAATTTAACATATGGTATTGCAGTAATAAAATTATATTGTCTGAGAGGTATCTACCCTTCTTAGGCTACTCTTTGCATGTGGACTTTGGCACAGGAAAAGCTGGAAACTTCATGCTAAGCAAAGCCCTAGCTGACTAGAGCCTTCACTTTTTGGATTTTCCTATGCTATTATGCACACTGCCATTCTTTTATTCCCATCCCATTTTGTTGGATTTGAGTCGATCAACTCAACCTATGAAGAAAAAATGGATATTCTTCGGTTCCATTTAGTATTGGATGTGGGCTTAGATGATGCATCCAACATTGTTTATTTGACTAAAAAGAAACGGTTTGTTTGTTTGTCAACCAGGCTATGTACTTCAAAAATCCATACCATTAGTATTATTGAACCAAGTTTTAAGAAATGTCTTAATTATGGAAAAGAATTTTCAGAGCAACAAACTAACCTCAATTGACTCCAAGTGCAATATATTTTCCACCAAAGAAAAATCATTTGGTGTTCCATCAGCATTCCATATTGATTTTGGCTGAAGTAATTTGCCATTTCCATTAGGTAGAATTAAGCAGGTCATCTGTCACAGAAAAGTCACAAAATTTTCTATACAGGTCATGGTGCAAGGCAACACAGCCTTTTCAAAACTCCAAAAAGAATAACATTAAATGCTATAAGGAATGTCTCGCAAATACCTTAGACAATGCAATTACATTAACTTGATGAACAGCTCCATCTGTTTAAAGAAAGAGCTAGAGATATAAAAGGTTGGTAATAAAAAAAATTCACATTATACAAAAATGCTGAACTATGATAATCTTCTTTAAAGACATAAAAGAGCTTCTATGTACATTTTAAAGGAAAAAGTAAATTTTAAATCCAACCTAATTTGGTCCTTGTTGTAACTATGTCCTTCGAGTTTACAAAACACACAAATAGGTTCCTCTCGTATGCTGTAAGTTGCAAGTAGATCCCTTCCATCTGAAACACATTATGTGACAATTGTATTGACATATATTCCCTCATTTCAAATTTTCATCTCCTTGCATGTCCTCCATTCTTCCTTTGCATGCTTCCTAGCCCTAAAATCCAACGATTGTGAATCCTATTGGGAATTTACCGTGAAAGAAGAAAACTAAGTATTAGGTAAGATGTAGGAGCTGTGTGGCAATTGTTGGTCTTTGAGCTATCTAACATTAGTGGTGGCTACAGAAGTAAGCCATTCGATTTTTGCAAGAGTTATGGTGGTCAACAAAATGTAGGCCATTTCAAGTTGTCCTGGAAGAAAGAATAGGCAAAAGTAGTTTAGGCATATCACAAACTTAAAAATACAAATAAGATGAAAAAACTATCGATTCTCATAATTGCCATCAACATAATAACCCAATCGAGGGAGTTACATGTATATTTTATAAACTTGAGGGATTTATTTGCAACAAGGATCTAACTTGAAGAACTCATCTTTAACTCACACTTTAAAATTATTAATAAATTCATTAAGTCTATCATTACTTTGATTAGATGTAATGTGAAATCACCATGGTCTTTAAAATTAAAAAATCTAACCAATGCAAGTCTTATGTTTTCATTCATAAAAAGTGAAAACAAAATCATAATATGAATATCGCTAAAATTTCATGCTGCAAAACAGCAAAACTTCGATTTTGAAATTCATCATTTGGAAAACATTAACTAGAGAGCTAATAATGATTTGAAACTTATCAAACCAAATGGGTCCTAAGGCACTTTAGTTGAGAAATGTTATGCCAAGGAATAATAAGTGTACATAAAAAGCATAAGAACAAAAAACCAAATATCTTGAGTGGAGGAAAATATTAGAGGCAGTTTCAGTTGGCCCATGTGAACACCACAATAAAAAAGATTGTATGAAAAGCTGCTACAAACTCACAATGATACCACAGTAATAACTACCTTCTACAGTGAATGGAAAGAATATTTGTCTCTAGTTGTATGGGGTGACAAAAAAGGTAAGTCCTTAGAGAAAGGAGTTGCGTTGTCATGGAGAAGGCAGCGACTGGCAACAGAAATGGTGATCAGCATGGCATTGTCAGTGCAGGATAAAAGGAAATGCAGCAATTGACTAACAGCAACTATGGCCACAAGAAGGCGAGTAAGGGGTGAATCAGGCTAGCAGGCGATAAGAAGGTGGGCGAGTGGGCAAGTGCAGGAGCTTGGCAATCAGTTGCACATGGATGATAGTGAAAAGGTGTGCAGGCAAGGGCAAGCACATAGTGGTTGGTTGCACATAGATGGTTGCAATGAGGCCAAGGTGTTGCCACTGCGAGACAGTTTAAGGCCTATGGGAAGTGGCAACGGTCGATCAGATTGCAGGATCGACCAACGAGATGAGGGGCAATGGTTCAGGAGATTGAATGGGAATGATAAAAATGTAGCCAGTGGTGAGGAGTTGGAGATCAAAGATCGATGTGGTTGCAAGTGGAGCCTAATCAAATTTGTCATATCCATACCCATATAGGAAGAAGGCCAACTTGTTCCTTCCCAAAGGGATTCACCTATGTATGCATGTACTAAAACAACCTAGAGATTTAGAGTTGGAATTAAGCCTTAGGTATTATTGTATATTTAGAATTCCAATATAAAATCATCTTTGTTCAGGTAGAGCCAAGCATAAAGTTAGGGAAGGAACAAGTTCACAAAAATGAAAATTGTACAATAGAGTAAACTGAAGTTTTAGGATTAAAATCTGCCCCACCTTGTGAAGATGCAAGCTCAAAGCAAAATTCACTTCGAAACATGTTTAGCTCTTCAAGGCAAAATGGGGGGCTATCCATTGTTATACGAATTAAAATTAATCATTTTAGCTTTTGGTTATTAGCATGCCTTGCAAACACGGAATTTAGCTTGTTCAAAATTATGAAAGCACAATGTCCACAAAAGGGATGAAAATTGATTACACTTAAACCAATTTAAAATCACATATGACTTTGCAATTGAGAACTTATAAGTTTTCTATTCATGTTGATTATTTTAACACTTGTTTTATTAAATATTGTTAGTTTTGCAAAACTAGTTGTCTTGTAATACAAGTAAAGTACACACAAGTGTTTTAAGTAATTCAATCTAAACTCAGATCTATATCTCATTCTAGTAGAATAATTAGACAATCTATTAAACATCAACTTAATAAAAGCCTATAACATTAGCTTAATAAAAACATACACAATGTCTTAATAAAAGTTAACAAAAATCAAATAAAAGAGTCCAACCAATAAAACAAGAATTAAATAAAAACTCAATATAATAATTCTTATAACTAATAAACAATTGAACAAGAGACACTAATAAAAAGATATGCAATAAAATTCAAGAAATAAACTAAATAGTAATATGCAATTTAACGAATAATGAAATGATGAATAATGATTGATATGATGATGAATGAAGAGAAACCTAGTCTTTTCTTTCTCTAAATTGGTGTCTAAGTGTAAAATGATTGAGATAGAAATCTCTTTCAAATAATAAGTAAATAAAGCATTAGTCTTTTCTCTATTGTTTCGAAGCAATTAAGAATGTGCTCAAACAACTCCAAAACATCCCTAAACAACTACATGAAAAATCAGTCAAGCTAGCCATTACTTACATCCTGAACTAATTGTACTTTACGATCCAATGAATGATACAAGTACAATGTATCACTAATAGCATCGTCTAAGTAATCACTACTATCTACCTAGTTCAGTTTCACTAAGCAAAAATGAATCATACAACTACAATACAGATATCATACAATACAACTAGAACAAAATTGTGCAAATATAAATTCGAAACTCTTAATAAAATATTGTACAATATACAATCATACATACACTATGATAGGTCTTACAACAAACTCACTTATACCAATCATAAGATATCACATTAATATAATAAGAGAATTATACTACTATGCTAATTAGCTCAATATATGGCTAAGTCTTGGTACTAAACTCTCAAGTGAAATAATATCATACAAACAAGTGGTATCATACAGTATGATCGAAATCAGCAGACTCATAGCTTAAATCTTGAAACCTCACTAAACAGATAAATGAATCATAAAATTACGATAAATATCATCATGGTGATTCATTTATAAGACAATACAATAAATTCTAATTTCTCTCATCACTCGATCTGATTCCTTATCCGATCCTCCTAATGAATATAAAAGTTGACACCATACTGTATGATATATCAAAACACCTAAAACTCAAAATACATCTCTCAAGTAAACCATCAACATACTAATATAATAAGAAAATCGTACTTGAACGAACAGGGTAAACATCCATATTACTCATGATCTTCCTCTGTCAATACGTTGTCCAATCCAAATATTAACTAATCGTATTGTACAATGGGTTCATCACATCATGTACAATGGGTTCATCACTCAATTTAATCTCTTTTCAAATCTAACTTGATTTAGCCTTAAATCATGATACAACTCACTATGAATTCAATATTCTTAACAAATAATATATACAAAACAAAATAAAATATATATCTTAAGAAAATATTAATTTCTCTAATAAATTGTTATAAATTTTAACATTCTAAATACCAAAATAAAAAAAACTCAATAAAGATCTTCTCGTGTTGCTCAAGTTTGTGTTTCTTATGGTGCCAGTTATGGTTATCACCCAAATGCTTCCGTTAATCGTTTTGAGTAACATGATCAAGCTCTACATATAATTAGTCTAATTACTCTTGAGATCTATGATCTAAAATCAAAACTTAAAAAAATATTAATAAGCATAATATAATAATCTTATTATCATCAAACAAATAATACGATAACCAAAAAATACAATAACTTGAACCATGATTACAATAATATAATAGTTTCACTACTAGTTTAGAAAACAAACACAAAGATGCCCAAAAATGCTTATTCAAGTGTAATAATTTTAATCTTCTTTGCATATTCTTTAAAAATAGTAAGAAAACATTGAGATCAACACAATTAACTTGAAGATATAGATAAGATATGTATAGTTGCAATTTTGTAGAAACATGTAATATAAAACTAAAAAAATCAACTAATGCATGGCTAATTTTCATTAATGAATGTCAATATCATTGGTTTTATGAGCAAGCATCACAACCAATAGAAAGGTTATGTATAAGACAAAGAAAGCACAAAAAATCAAAATATTAAGTCCAACTCAAGAATGCCATATTAAAGACAACAGAAACAAGCAAAATGACTAAGGCATGTGTCATGTCAACGAAGTAGAAACTATCAAATGAAAATTAGGTCATATTGTGAAAAACAATAATGAAATCTCATAGAAAAAAACTTGGGCCCTATTATGAAAAATTACAATGAAACCTCACAAAAAACACTTGTCACTCAAAGCATTTTGGTTTTAATTAGAAGAGGGTAAAGAACTTAAATATAAGAAATGACTTACCATGAATCAACAAATTTAAAATCACATATAAGATTAACATAAAAGATGAAAGAAAGACCATGATAGAAAAAGCATTGAGGTGGCAATAGCATTTTTAAGAGATAATTTAGTTGAGATATCTCACTCTTTAGTTATCATCATGCCTCAAGCAACTTAAGTCCCATGACAACAATATCATACAAGAAAAAGCAGACACAATCCATGGCAAAGTGAGGAGTTTTAGGACAAACCATGAACCAAATTCACTTATTAAGATAAGTATTGTTCTACAAATTTAGAAGTATCTATAAAATATGCTTAGAGAGCATATCTACAAATTCGAAAGTTGCTCCAAAATACACATTACCAAACAAGGCAAGAAATAGCTCTGATTCCTATCAAATGTAGCTTATCAAAATCTCAAAGATCATGCAATTCAATCAACCAATATAAAGGTAGGTTGGCCAAATGCAAAACTAACTAAAGCAGAAACAAAAATAAAAAAACTATAAAAACCATTGAAACAAACCATCACATTAATCAAACAAGGCCACATGGCTAAAACCACATCAAAATCAACAAAAATGAGTGAGTTTCTCATAGCTAACTAGTAATCATACTATCAACCAAATCCATTAATAAGTAACAAAAAAAATTTTTAACATTATTATCAAAAATGATGTTATGAGAAATTTTCTTGTGCAATCTAAGAAAATATGGAGATTCTATGGATTTGAAGTTGTAAGATGAGTCATTAGATCATTTATCTTATCAATAATCTCCTTAAATCATTTAGAGGATACTTATCATGAATTTAATAGCTATCTAAATACATCAAATCACCTCTAAATATAGATTTGAAAAGGTTTATAAAAAAATATAACCATTTTTAATTGAACCTTATAACTTTTGCAGTTAAAAAGATAATTTTAGAAAGCCTAAAAAGGTGTTTTTAAAAAATTTTAGTTAATGTGAGTAGAAAAGTACTAGCTATTTTTTGAAATCTACACACAACCTAAATTTGGTAGAAAAATATGTTACAATTACAAAAGTATTATCCAAATCAAGGATAGCCAACAAGTCCATTAGGAGTGATACTCCAAACATAATGAAAATCAAAAAATGTGCACATGTCAATGATTCAATAATCCAATTGCAAAAAGCTCAAAACCCAAGCAATTTATTGAAGAGGACAACTGAATGAGCGAGACCCAACATACAAAGGTTCTAAAGTACAATTAACAATGGTGGTGGAATTTCCCTCTAGCACAAAAACTTCAATATCATCAACTTAAAGCCCAATAAAAGCCACCAGAAAGGATGTTCTAGCAAGCTAAACAATGTTTTAACAAATGCCAAGCATCTCCCACAATCGTGCATAATAATACAAAACCTACTAAAACTATTGGCACCCACTGATCAATAAAAATTCAACTTAAGCCCACAATAATGAACAAGAATCCAACAAGGTATAATAAGTGATCCTACAAGGTCATGTCAAGCTTAACCTATGTTTGGGCCTACCCTTCCTAATTATTGCACCAAGTGAAGCTAAGCTCACTCAAATGACAAATCAAGCAAATCACCCAAGTCATAGAACTCCAAAATATTGATCAATGAGCCCAAAGTAAAAAGCTTACCCCCTTTACCACCCACATGGCACAAGGCCTCTCCTCATTGACAACACAATTGAGGTCAACTCCAAAAACTATAGGCATTTCATTCTCCAAATGGATGGCAAAGTACTCCAAACATTCCTCCTAACATGATAATCACAATCAACATAAATAGCACAAAACATCCAAGCTAAGGTGTCTCCCACATCGATACTAGTATGGAAGTTTATCACCTCATACAACTAACTTGAACACAAGATAACTAATCCAAAACATGATAATCCCTCCAAACTTCCCAATAAAGGGAACTACATAATATTCCCAATGCCAGCAAACAAATCAATAGATCTTAATCTGAAAGAATACAGCTCAACTCTAAAACAAAGATTACTGAAGCGCAATGATCCCTCAATAAACTATATGCAAAGGTCTTTCTTGCTTCATTAAGCTTGCAATAACCTTATTCATGAGAAGAAAAAGAAAATGGACTACCATCATCTAACCCTCGACAATCATCCCTCTTTTGCATGGTGACATCCAGTTGTGCCTCTATAGCTCTCTCTCTTAACGTACTTCATAAATAAACTTCCTACCCTTCTTATTGGGAATCTTTCCTATGTTACATTCTCCCAAACCTCTGAAAGTCCCACCTAAGATTGGTGATCAATTTCTCTATTACATTGTGAGTTGATAACCCGAACACAGCATTCATAAGACACTTTCTGGTACGCATAGGAAGAGAATAAATTGGCCAGCCCCATTACAACCAAGGTCACCTTAATGTTCATCAAAGTAGAAGAGCCTTGTCCACTACGCTATAACAACTAGACTCTAGCCATAGAAGAAGCTTAGGGCCCCCTATCAAGTTTTACACTACCTTAGCATATAATGGCTATGCACCTTCAATTTGTCCCATGCTCAGATTGCGGTTTCCTGCTTTGTCGATTGGCAGGAATGGTCTATGGCCCAACAATTTCCTTAGGCCTAAAATGAACAATCTCCTCGTCAACCCCCATTTTCAACCCTAACAATACCTCTAAAACCCACCCCAACTCCACAAATCGTATCTAAAAAACTACCAAGTTGAAACCTATATCCCAAAAGACAAGCTTTTTAAGATGAAGTATATTTGCTTTCTCAAATGAACAACCCTATCGTAAGTGAAACAGATAACTAAAATGCCTTCGTATACCATACGTTAGAGGAAGCAATCATACCACCCCTTAAACCATGTGGCCTTCAAGTCATCCTTCACACAAACAAAAGCATAAACCTCTCTTTTTAAGTACATCATATAACAATCGAGCCACAACGACATGCAAATCTTGAAAATAATAGTCATAATATTGCTTAATTTCCAACAGTAAAAAAGGCAGTCAAGTAACCTAAACCATAATAAAAATAAGAAAAAGAGGGAATGGTTAAAACTACAATCCAAACATTAACTACACATCCAAACCAAAAAAATTGTCCTATCTTGTATGATCAAACTAGCAAACTAAACAATCAAGACCTATACCCAATAAATGAAACCCAAAATGTGACCCAACCTCTTAAAGAGTTTTGTTGAAAAAAAAGAAATATGACATACACCACCAAAATAATTTCCCACAAAAATCATTCAAAAATCATCATGACCAAGCATAGTCCTCATCAAGTGCAACAACACCACCTTTTATAACCTCGCCTCCTTAGAGATCAATCGAAGAGAAGCCAATGAATTTCTACTTATGCTAAAATGAAGGATTTTGCTGATTGATGAACCCTACAAAACCTATACTACTTTCCACCTTCATTCAAGCACTTGGAGAAACTCTATGGCCACACAAGAGTTTAGATGACCTTTACCTAAGAACCTCAAACTCACAACAAAAAGTTTAACAAAAACGATGACTATAAAGCTCACAGGGACTAATGAACAACAAACACCTTATGAGCATGCATCAACCTGCATAAAGCCATTAAGCTATGCAGCTTGCTCCATTACAAAACAACTAGCTACCGGCCCGAGGTTCGATGACCAACTTTGCATAGCCCTCCTCACCCCCATCTCATTGTCATTCCCTACAATCGACTTATGAGAAGAATCACACCCTTTCAAGAACATAAGTCACTCACAACCCAACTCCACATCTCCATCATCCTCCACTATAACTAATATATATCCCTTTACCACAAGTCCTTTTAGAAGACACACCACAAGCTAGCAAGTACTTACAAAGGGGAATCTTGATAACAAAATATAGAATAAACATAAAACAAAAGAATCTTTGAACCAAAATTCTTGTTTCTACTATAACATCCTTAAACAAACATGATTAAAGAACTTAAACTCAAGTAGGAACAAATCAAAGATTGCAAAAAAAATTAGAGATAATAGAAAGGATATAAAAATAGTGAAAAAGAGCTAAACATTATTGTATAATTTACTTAACAAAAAAATATAGTGACTCAAGCCTAATAGGACTACTTCTTAATCCTTAAATTAACATGAATAACTCAAAAGAATACCCTCAACTCTTTACACAACCCTTTTTGTACATAAAAGGACCTAAATAGCTTTACAACAACTAACAAATTTATCTAATATCATCAAATATAGTTTTAAAAAATGAGCAATACTAGAATTTTGGAAAGAACTATAAATATGAACCCAAATTTTCTTGAATATATTCCGAATTTGATGTTTGAGATGCTGAAGATGTGATACAAGATGAGCTACATCAATAGATAATACTGAGCTAATCCAATAGACTATATAAGATTTTTCTTATTTATTTTATATTTTATTTAATTATAGATTATAATGAGTTATATGTATAAGACACTCATTTTTATCATTTTTTGCATACTTTACTCAAACTTGATAAAGCTACTCCTTAATCCTTAATTAATATGACTAATTCAAAAGAATGCCCTCAACTCTTTAGACAACAACTTTTATATCTTAAAGGCCTAAATAACTTCACATCAATTAACAGATTTATCTAATATCAAGTATAGTCTTAAGAAAGAACACTAGAATTTCGGAAGGAACAATAAATATGATACCAAATTCTCTTGAATATATTCCCAATTTGATACCCAAGATGCTGAAGATGCAACGCAGGATAAGCTACATCAATAGATGATACTAAGCTGATCAATTAGGCCATATAAGATTTTTCTCATTTATTTCATATTTTATTTAATTATGGATTGTCAATTTTGAAAGAAACTATAAATATGAACCCAAATTATCTTGGATATATTCCCAATTTGATGCCCAAGATGCTGGAGATGTGACGTAAGATAAGCTACATCAATGAATAATATTAAACTATTCCAATACATCACACAAGATTTTTCTTATTTATTTTGTATTTAATTATGGATTGTAATGAGTTAAATGTATAAGGTACTCAAATTGTTTTTATCATTTTTTGTATATTTTATTATTTTTTATGTTTTTTTAGAAAAGATATGTTTATTTTTTTGTTTAAGTCTAAATTTAATCTTATAATCCATTTAAAGTCATGTCATTGAATAAAAAAAAGAATGAAGATTTATTCGCTTGGCTTTAATTAAAATTGCTATTTTTTTATTGTGAATACATCCATATCTCTAAGTTGCAATTTAGATCTCTTTAGGTTACAATCCAAAGATATTCGAATTGTGACTCAGATCTACAACCACTACTGTAGTCATCTTCATCATCACCATCTTCTACCTCAGATCTTGCTATAGGATTCACTCTTATACCTTCTCTATCAATTTGGTATCAAAGCTTAAATAAAATCTACCTACAAGGGTTTCTCCTAACTCTCCTCCATCAAGATGAATTCCCATAATATCATAACAAAATATGAAGATTTAAAAACCCATTGGTGGTTTTAAAATCAAAGCCATCAAAAACCAAATTCTTATATTTTCTAAATTAGTTACACCTTAAAAGATAGGATAGTCCAATATGACTTAATCAGATGGTCAAATCAAGTTTACTCAAGAGCATTGGACAGCCTTATTTCTTGCTTGGATAGTCAAAACAATTCTTCATTCTGGCTAAAAAATCCTCACTCTAACGAATAGTCTCATAAGGATTTAATAATTTAATGCATTTTGACGAATAGTATGATGGGTCTCCTTATGCCAACTGAAAGAGGGGGTCTTCTACAAGATAGTTCAATCTCTTAACAAATGATCAATTTGCAAATCGAATGTCCTATAAGCCAAATCAAATAGCCTAATCTATTAAAAATTTTTCCTAACATGTTTTCTTATTTTTTTTGGGAAATTTATTTTTGCTGATTTTTGTGGTGGACCATTGTACTACAATAAACTCATGACTAATCCCTTGATTATCATCCCCCTCCAAATTGCCCACATCATCCAACCAAGGAACAATCAAGCTCACTTGACAACAACGCTAAGCCAAAAGTGAACAAACCTAAGGTCCTTCGAAATCTCAATCGATGGGACTTGAAAAAACACTTTAATTGTAATCATTTCTTACAAATATTGCGATTGAATGAAATGTATTTAAAAAATGGTTTTTAGAACCCATGTTGAACAAACTCATAATCTTTCTCTTCTACTCTCACTAAAATTCTTCTGTCCTTAATTCCTTCCTCTATGGAATCCAACCATGGACCTAGACATTACTACTACATAAGATGACCTCATTATTACAACTCAAGCTTGATGTCATCCTAATGTTGACACAAAAACTTGGCATCACTACTCTCCTTGAGCACACCTGAACCCAAGCCCCAGTTGTGCTCTTACCACTCATGTGCAATACCTTTTTCTTGTACCCAACCCTAACAACCAAACATTGTCACTATCTTTAGTGATGTCAAGTTATAATTGCACAGCATAATCACTCACCATCATGGCCATCTTATATAACAAATACACCATCACAAGCACAAACCACCCAAATTACTCTTATTGAAGATGGCCACACCACCACCTTCTCCCTCTAATCAACGACAAAGGATCTCGTCATCATCAAAAGTCAAATTAGCTTCATGATCCCAAATATAATGCCCCAGTATAGTTCTCCTTGAATTTTGGGAATGTAGCCTCAAATCTCCCCTTTTAAATTTTGTTTCTCGAGGCTTCCTATTCTTTCCAAATAGCTTCAAGTTATGGCCAATTCTATCAACCATATAAATTATTGTTCAAAAAATGCAAACATAAACGAGACTACAATGCTTCTAATGTTGAAGACTATCATAGTGGATAGATAAATTCGTAACTCTAAACAAGTGTGAGTTATTGACCAATTACTACCCAAAAGAATGCGCATCCCTATTAAAGGCTACTTTTCACCACCATTGGCACATCCTCAAATTTTTTTAAGAGCATGTTTGTGTCATGGTCTTCCTATAAATCCAAGATTCTAAAAACATCACATTGGTTTCTTAGTAATGTTTTATCAAAAGTGAATAAATGTCCTTCAAAAATGTGCTATATTTATTAAATTATTTGTTGGTCTAAAACCTATACACATAAAGAGAAAGATTAAGAAAGCAATTGGACAAATCAAAGTAGAACCATAGATAGTATACTGTTAACCTTTCATATACACAAATAAAGAATAAGACTCATAACAATATACTAACCAATACAACTACAGCAAGGGAGCAAAGCACAATGAACAACAACACTTAATAGAACACTTAACACCAAATATAAATGAAATGTAGTAATATATTAAATTATTCAATGATGCTTTGGTCAAAGTTGAGTAGGTTCCTAGCCAATGTAAGTGCACAATCATGAGCAATATGCATGCACTTTTTGAACTTCCATTAATCATATGACAATGTTTTTGTCAAATAGTCCATATAGTAATTGAATTGTCTACCCTTTCAAGTTCCAAATGTATTGCCAATCTAAACTTAATCGATGTGGTAATTCGACAATGACAAAAGCAAAATTCGCTAACCAGACCATATGGTAGAATATGATGAGTTTTCTAAGCTCTGTTTGGTGATGCTATGGCAGTGTTTGTTGTGCTGTCCAAAGGAAAACTATGTCTACTACACAATATTTGACAAACAATGAAACAAAAAATATTAACTATTTTATAAAGCACATAGAAGTTGTCTACGAAACATTTATTTTTTCAAATAACAATAGAATTTATACAAAAGATTTAATTTAGAAATTCCTTTAAAAAAGCTAATGAAAAGCTTTCCAAGATAGAGCCTTAATTTGCATGAAGAGGTTATTATATGTAAAATCCACAAAGACCGTTGGCAGCATTTAAACAAAAAGACTAAACAATGGAAACAAAGACCTTGTTATTGGCAATACAACTCAATCAACAATAGTCAGAATCATACCATATCCAAAGTAATCATATTTCTTCAATTGAAACTCCGGGAGGTTTCCTTCCTCAGTATTAACAGATGCTGAAACTTCAGCCTATGAAACATGGAGGCCAGATACAACATAAAGGGAAAGCAGTTTTTCATCTCATTGAGACATCAAAAGTTATCCATGGTTTGTGTAGACCATCATTAAAAAATTAATATGATTCCAGTGATTATATAAAAAGACCAATCATTAAAATAGGACACCAAATTCAAGTTTGGTACAAATGAATTGCTGTTTTGGGACTTGCTAAACTTCTTTTGGTAGTAGCCTTGCAAGATGGGAATGAAAAACCCATGTAATCAATAATTGTGAAGCTTCGCCTCTTGGTCAGATCATAGATACTCTTTGAACATGATTACGCCCTTCTAAAGTTAGAAATGTCACTCCATTGTGGAGAACATTTTTCATTATGTTTTTATGACTTAAAGATAATTAACATGGTATAATCAAGATGTCATACACTTGTATTTGTCAAAATAAACATGAATAGAATGTGTGGCATCAAAATGATCAAGCTAGAAAAACAAATAATGAAGATTATTCATTTATTGAAGAAAAAACCTATTTAAATCTTATCTAATATCAAAGCATGCATTAAGCCAAAATATTGGGATAATTATGTGGCAAAATAAACATTCATTTTCATCTTTTAATATACAAATTTCTTAATAAAAGCAATCCCTTAACTTTCAAGTGGCATGAACTGTCGCAAATAACATCTAACCAATGAACATTTGCTAATAACATTCAACCAGTTACCCTCACTGCACCTAGTCAAAAATACTCAGTCCAACCTTGTCAACAAATTTGAGGCCCTTCCCTCTATCGGAGTAGATGATCTTTGTGTCACCATTCACTAACTACATTATGTGCTTCTTCTTTCAAGTACTATTGGGAACTATAAAAAACCCATTGTTCTTGCACCCAATCTTCCTTTGGTAGAAGGAACTCCTTGATCCTAATTAGTTCAACTACTTGACAACTCTAAATCTTACTATAGATGCTTCGACAATTACGATAAGAACACCTTCTATGCTTATTTTGTTTCACATTTTTTTGTCAGTTTCCAAATAACTTTTATAATCTCTATTTCTATCTTAATAAAACCTGTGGGCATTACTCACAATTTTCTTCAAAAAACAATCAAATAATTATTTATCAACACATATTTATATCATTTAAATCATTGGTTTCTATCATTATCTTGTCAAGACAGATCACATAAAAATATTTGTCACCCCCAAAATTACCATTAACTTGTCAAGCAAGATTTAAAGCCCAAAGATTACAGTTTCAATATTCAGGGCCTTGACTTCATATGATTCACCAAGAAGACCTGAAACTTTTTTGATGAAAATATCAACAAGTGTATAAGCAAGTATCATCAACGGAGTTTAAAAGAATGACACCAAGAAAAGCAAGAAAGTTAGGTTTGCAACGACATACTTGTCATAAGTGCAGTTAACAGCAAAAAATGTAGAGGCTTCATATGAAGGAACAACGTTCTTCTAAACGTAGAACAACCATAAGTCATGTCTTTTAAAGACAATAAGAAATATTAAAAGATATATTTTCTTAACAAACAAGCTTTCAAAAAATGTGAAACCATTTTATCTAGGAAAATTTATTAGCAATAGTTTCATAATCACCCAACGGAAAAAAAAAAAAAAAAAGCACAATAATACATACCCAACCATCCCAAATGATATACAGGGCATCACTAACTTCCCCTTCACGTACTACATATTCTCCCTTCTCTATAAGAAAGAAGTTGGAATTGAAATAATTCATTATCAAAGTGCACAAGTAAAAGGAAAACAAATTAATGAACAGAAAAAAGGTAATTACACAAAGAACATATGAATAATGAATTGCTAGTGCATATGGTTGATAGGAAAGTTATCAATTTCTACAAGTAATCCTGATTAGGTTCTTGGAAAAACCCATATTTTATGGGATTATATTTAAGTAAAGTTCTGCCTTAAACTCGTCTTCTCCATATGAAAAAGTTCAATAGCATATTCCTTGCTCTTTATTGGATTGTTTGGAATGTATAATTCTAGTCTATGTTCAATAGTTAGCCATAGGGCATTCTTAGAACCAAGGATTAATGACTCTTGTTGCCATACACTGCAATTTTTTATGGAAAAAGAATTCATTGGAGAAAAGTCTATTTCCATAACTTTTGTTTCATGATATTAGAGCAATAAAACTTCTGGTTTGAAATTCCTTTATCTCTAATCTAGTGTAAAAAAATGAATTCACATTTTATCCAACACCCATATTTCTTCTGAAGTAGAATCCTCTTCAATATTTTTGTTGACAGATTGGAGTCTAAACGCATACATCAACTCCCACGCGTGCTTGAATATCGTAGACACTTGTATGTGTTGAATGCATTGTAAGGCTCGGCTATGCGCACTTCTTATCACCAATTGCTTTTAGAAGAGTTGATAACACCTGAGGTCTAACAAATAGTATCAAAGCCTAGGTGCTCAAGTGGAACTTTCCTCTGATGCATAACAAGTGGTATCAAAGAGAGTTCTCAAGTTAGACTCGATATCCTAGAGCAGATCCATGAGTGGCACATTAATATTCTTATTTGCTTTGAGAGAATCAATAGGATTGATTTCACAAAAACTTGACTTTGATAGATATCAATGCTAGAAGTTTTGTTTCATCATGGAAAATCCTCTACCATTTGTAAGAAGAAATTTTAATTTACGAAAAATGGATTTCAAATCTTTTGTAGAAAATAATAATCCTCATTTATGGGCTTTATTTGAAACCTTGTATGACTGCTGAAAATCAATTAAGGTTAGCATAGTTAAATGCAAAAGGATTGGATAAGCTATATTGTGCATTACTAAGAATACTTTGCATGCAAATGTCTATTTTAACAATTAGTTATGAGACTATATATGAATTAAAAAGGTTGTATGGAAACATGTCTCAACTCAATGAATTTAATAAGAAAAAGAAAACATTGAAGAAGAAAAAGCAAAACAAGAGGAGACAAAGTGCAGCAAAAAACACTTAACCAAGTAACATGGATGAAAGTACACAAGATGATTGTTACTCAACTAGTAGAGTAAGCTCAACTAATGAATTTATTGAGTGCAACATTTTGGACTCCTTTGATGAATTAATTGTGAAGCATGGGAAGTTAATTCTGAAGTATGCTAGCCTTAAAAAAATCATGCTCTATGCATTCACATCATATTATTGTGCTCGAAAGAAAATGTGATGCACGTAGAAAAGAAAATGAATCTCTTACTTTTGATGCTAAATTGTATTTGCCTTCTCATAATGAATTGCAAATCAAGTTAAATAAATAAGAAAATATTTCTAATAAGCATATATCTACTATTATTGTTTTGAGATCAAAATAAATCATGCTTATGAAAGACAATGTGGAATTTAAAGAAAAATTGAATAGCTTCATCATGATTGAAAATGAAATTAATACAATGAAGGTAAATTTTCTTGTTTCTTTTACACGTGTTCTATTATGCATTATCACATACTCATGTAAAAGTTTTGGACAAAAAGAATGTTATTTATGAGCTTACATGTTCAAATAAGACCACCTTGCAGACACCTCACTCCAATGCACTATCTAAGATAGTTTGCAACTATTTTGAACAAGCTTATGATGAATTTAATATAGATATTATTTTATAAATCTTCTTGTACAAAATTAAATTGGTATATCTATTAATTATTAAGATTAATTATCAAAGATATGCTAAGTGATGACATGCTTGATGCTCATTTAGAAAATATAGATTTCCACTAATATCCAATAATAGTATCTTATCATCAAATATCCTAAATAAGTTGTATGTTATTATTCTAGCAAATCTCCTATTGTCTTAATACAAATATTTTAGGAGAGTTTATTTTATTAAAAACCAATTGTGGTATCCTTCTAATACACAAAAGTAATATTAAAAATCCAACAATAAGTGTAATTCATGGTGCATACATCTAAGGAGTATTTATTCTTTTTACCTAATGATAGTATCTTTAGCACATGGCATCCTTTCATTATTAAAATCTAAGATAAATTGTTTAGCATTAAACAATCAATTAAACTATTAACGTAATTAGCTTAACTGAAAAAATTCTTTGTTATGAATGTTAGTGTATTCCATGAACCCTGTATAAATTTTTCACAATAAGGAGAAGTAATTGTGCATGGCTAATGTAGAAATGAGAGAATTAGCTTGTGATGTTTAACAGAGGGGAAGAAGTATGGTACTATCACAAAGGAGAGAAGTGTGTTATTATCACAAAGGTATAGTTTACACACACATCACATATTGTTCATTTCATATGTGCTAGTGGCATACATGCTTTTATTTGCTTACATACTTTTCAAATGTTTTTTATATGCATACATTATGGGAGAGTGATGCTATATTAACAAGAGTTCAACAAATTAAAAATGTTCATTAAAGAGAAATTCTTATGTATATCACACCACCCCATGAGCCATGCAAATCGTCTTTATAATCTGAAAAGAAACCCATATAAACAATGGGGGAGATAATCCATCCTTTTTTTGTCATCCCCAACTTGATAATTATGAAGGAGAACCATGTGTGTAGAAAAAAAAACTTAAAAAACAGACATTTACATCAATAAGTAGAATTTAAGATGTTTTTTATTATGTTTCCTAATTGTGCTTTCTATTATTGTATTATTATAATTATTTTTTATGCTCATAAATGTTACTTAATTGAATGCATCTATTAGGAGAAATTTTTACTAGGCAATTATTCTCATCCCCTACACTTAAAAAATATTATTATTAAAAAAAATAGATTATTAGACCCAATGAATCCTAAAGATAATATGTGTTTTAATAATAACAAACTCTTTAAATATATTTTGTATGATCTAATATGCCTACTTAATATGTTCTACAAGTTATCCTAAATTAGATAGACTCATAGATCACTCATCATAGAGTGACTTGAACAATACTCAATAGTGGCCAATTGAGATGTAAAGGAAGTCGTGATGGAAGATGAAACACTCAAAAGGTGTACACATTTCTAAGGCTTTTCGGATGGGTTTTGTACTTCCTAAGAACTTATTTCAAGTGGGCAAAGTACACAAAATGGTGAATGGTCCATTGAGAAGGAACCTAAAGTCAACACTTGAATATGGTATGTCATTTTCATCAAAGGAAGCACACACGTGAACTTAAACATTTAAAACTTAGGTTTTTGAACCCAAACAAATTTAGATCCAATTAACCTATAGTTGAGTATTTCTACTTTTTTAGATACATTGTTATTACACTTTTCAATTCATATATAAAAAGAATACCTAATGTTCATATCAGCTCTAATTCTATAATCTTTAAGATATGGTTGTTCTTCATGCAATAATAACATATAAGAAATGTAGCGTAAGGGGAAACATCAATAATCATAAATTTATTTTGAAAAGTGGCACTTCTATGAATAGGATGAGATGTAATACAATTTGAATACAATTTTTTGAATTGTCCAAACATAATTTTATCTTTTGCATTCATGATAATGGTTTAGGCTAACTAGTCTCTAATAGATTAAATTCATTTAAAATATATTTAATTTTTCACATCTAAATCTTCACATAACCCAAAATAACATTTATGTTATTTTTTTTTCAAAATTTTATATTTTTTGGAAAACAATTTAATGCCATCAATTAATTTAAATAAACTACTTTCTAATTCACTACAAGAAAGAATACTTATCTAATTGTATTCCCTTTTGGATGATAGATCATGATATGCCATGAGACATACTAAATCTTCATTTATACTTTCCTCACAACTTGAGGATGCATCATTCTTGGTCAAGAAACAATAGTCTTTTCCACTTCACTCTCCTCATAGCTTAAGAATGAAAAATATGAATCTAAATTACTCCAAGTAGTGATTATGGCCTTCTTCTTCCTTTCTCTTATGAACATGTTACTCTGCTTGTTTCTTTTCTCCACCAACTTTGGACAATCAAGATGATAGCATTTAAGACCATTACATTTGAAACACCATGCCTTTACATTGCTTTTCCATTTCTCCTTTTAGTTCTTCTCTGACTTAACTGTAGTACATTTCTTAAGTATTTTAATTAGATTTTCAATAGTAAAATCTACCTTTCTATTATAGAAAGATTCATCTTTAGATATGGATGTAGCAGCCCTCAAAGCTAGAGATTTTTTTTCACTTAAACTAAGATTCTTCATCTCTTATCCTTGTTATTTTCATTTCATTGATCATAAGATCTCAAATAGATCATCCAATATGAGATAGTTCAAATTCTTAGAAGTATTAATGATGGTTTACCAAATGATTAAACTCCTTAGGAATCACATAAAGAATCCTCTCTTATTTCATATTAGTAAAAACTTTTTCAATATTTGAAATATTATTCACAATATTAATAAACCTAGTAAATATATTCTTAATGAACTTTTCATTGTCATACGAAATAATTCATACTCATGCATCAACAAATTAATTTCAAACTCTTTGAGTGATCCTCATAAGTAACCTTGAATTTTTCCCAAACATCATATGTGATTTTGAGGTTTTTTATCCCATTAAACTTGTGTTTAAGAGACGACAATGAAAGATATCCAATATATTAAGTTAAATTCTTTATTTTCTTCATTTGGGATGAGTTCACATAATGCTATTCAAACAAACTCCTTTCCAACCTTTTTCATCAGAAATTCAAAATTATTCTCAACAATATTTCAAAGACTAATGTCAATTGACTAGAAAGAAATTTGCATCCAATTCTTCCAATATAAATAAAAATCCCCTTTAACTAGAAGCAGTCTAAAAGGGGAAGCCGCTTCTTCCAAAATAGCATGATCAGCAACAATTGTGCTAAATGTCAAAATGATCTTTCCTAAAATGGTTATTCATTGAAATAACAATACCCTGATGCTATTAAGAGTAAATGAGTGTAATATCCAAATAAGAGATGGTGAACTATAAAAAATCATTAACTTAAAAAACACAAATGACTACAAAATTCTTTTGTAATTCTCATTTATTTTTATAAATCTTAATTTAAAAAAATTGTTTAATTTTAAAGCCTTTTTGTAAGGTTTGCAATAAAATAAATAGCACAAGATATCTTAGATGGTTCGACCCATACTTGTATCTACGTCCACCCCTATTCCAATGAATAAACTTATTCCAATCGTCGACTATTACCAAATAATAAGTAGGTGAATACCCTTATAATAGGGTCAAAAAACTCTCAAAACATTAAGCCAAAAAGCTCTACAAAATTGACCTAAAAAAACCAACAATACAAAGGCATAAGACTTAACAATTCTAGCCAAAAGACTAACAAAACATCAAAGAAAAATGTCCCAACAATGAGAACAAAGATAAAAAATAAAGCCCCAACAAAATAATCCTTTAATCCAATACAAATATCAAGAGATACTAAAATCTTTGTAAAATAATATAAAATAAATTCTAACTTAGCTAAATATAATATAAACTTGAATAAATGTTATCTTCAATAAAGATAAGATCTTAAAGTGTTAATCTCTCCAAATGATATGCAATTATTCATTAATATTTCTCATTATTTAGTTCATAATTATACAAATTTAGGAAGGTTTCCATTTTATTCACCCTAATAGCTCTCTAATATGGGCTATATTTTCCCAAAATATGATCAAATTAATTGTTACTTGTAAAAAATTATATTGAACATACTATTCAATGTTCCAATCTCTTAATGCTCTTAGTTCTCAGAACATATTGTATCATACTATACGATAGATTGTGCTGTATGAAATTCTTTAAATCTATATTTTCTATGCTTACTCACACATCAAGGCTTGAACAAACTTGCACGATAGAACGCATCATACTGTACGAAAATTTCTGATCATACATTTCCTTAAGCTATTAAGTTCTCTAAATGGTCATACTATACTTTAGCCACATATCATACTACACCAATTTCATTATTTGTGAACTCACTCAATATGGTAAGTCCTCGATCTCAGCCACATTTTACGATATCATATTGTATGAACAATTTGACAACACTAAATAGGATGATGATCACACACTTCAATCAAATATCTTATATGCAAAATGAACTAATTGTATTGTGTGTGCGTTCATTATATTACATTATATTATACAATTAATACATATTTTGTCGATTCTAACTTCCATTATTCTTTTTTAATTCCAACTTGATTAAGTATTGAAAAATGATATAAGCTATTAATTTTAAACTTTAATAAGACATTATATACAAAGTATCCTAAGTGAATGCATGCCTCAAACTAAACTAGATAAGTAAAAGCATTATTTGAAAAGCATTTAACACACTCACTCAAAATCTTATCATTCTCTAAATGCCTCAAAAGTATTTTTACAAATCTTACATTTTAAAGCAAATAAAGACAACTCCATAAATATTCCTTTCCACATTTACTTAAATTTCATGTTTGAAGCCAGTTATGATTCACACCACTATTAATAAGCTTTTTGAGCCAAGACCAAATCCTATAATTGATTCATCTATTTAATCATGTGAAATATAATCTAAAATATTTAAAAAAATTAATGACAAAAGAATAGCATTATCATCAAAATAATGATATAGAAACCGAGAGTTCAACAGTGTCAACAAACTATTTGTGTTAAATTAATATAAGCATTTTCAAAGTCTCAATCATCTAAATATTGAAAATATTTCAAGTCATCTAGATCAAACTATTCACTAAGGAAAAGTTAATGTAACATAACCACATTCATGAGCAATTGAAATTATCATCAAATCACAAATATTTGTTATGTGACACAATTAGAATCTATTAATGCTCTTCAAATTTACCCAAGGACTATAAAATGACCATAAAAGTAGAATCAATAAGCCACAACCATCCACCTATAATAATACTTGCATGTTTGACCCCATTCAATAACCTAAAAAAAAATGCAAGTTGGTTCAAGTTAGTTGAAAGAAAAAATTGTAGGGACCATTTTAGTTTGTGTCTTGTTCAAAAAAAACAATTATTTTTGTTAAATCTAAAATTGATAATACTTAATTTGAATCATTAACAGAGCCTTTTATTCATCTTGCAATAGATATTACATCCAATAATAGTTATCATATTTGGTAATATCAATAGCTTGCATATGCTTGCAACAGCTACTGACAACAACACCCCTACCAAATCCTAAAGCCTAACTTGGACAATTTTAGTCACCCTATCCTAAATAAACTTCTTAGAGAAGAAGAAAGTAGAGACGTTAACAAAGTCTACAGATAAGGAAAAAAAGTTATTACATTAGATAACCTTCTCCTTTTCTTTGGCCTTCTTATAATTTAAGCAAACCAATTATAGTTGTAATTTGTATATATCTTCTTATTTCTCCTTATAAAACTTTATATAAGAGCAGTGGTGCTATACCTACTTTCATTTATAATAGAGCTCACCATATCATCATCTCTATGATTTTTATCTCAATTTAAGATTTTCCAAATAAATCTGTCTTATTTACTTCTTGTTTAGTTTCTCTTTATTTTTCTCTTTTTCCTTGTTTTTTTGTATTACAATTCCCACATTGGCCAACAAACGTGCACACCTATTCTCAATCCATTCAATCACTTTTTGTGTTAAAAAATTCCCTTTTCACTAACAGGTTTGTCTCAAAAAATTTCCTTTTCACTAATTTGTTGTAAAGATCAATAAAATTATTGCATGCAAGTACCAAATTTCATTATTTTATAAACCTTAAACAAGAGAAAAAAAAATAGTATTGCATTGATGGAAGAAAAATATAATAGTATAGTTAATTACAACATTTTCTTATATAAAATCAATGCAAATAATTACACTACATGAATAACAATAATAATAATAATACTAACAACATTTTACTCTCAATAAGTGAGGCAAGATATATGAATTTTCTTATATCATTTCACTTGATCAATATATTACAACAATAAAAATGAGCTTATACCACAAATTATCAAATAAATACCAAAGAACTTCAGATAACTACTCTCATAGACACAAAACATGGCTTAAGCTTTAGCAAAGATACAAAAGAGTTATGATAGGTTGCCAACAAGTAGAATATAACTTGTTGAACTAATATGAAAAATCATTTACAAACAATAACTCAATATCATAAGACTATTTCTCAAAGCATATTCAAATATAGACACTATTTTCATATTTAAGTAGGGTTTTTGGTTTGATTCGTTACTCATATACTGAGGTTCATTAATGAGAATTGACCAAATGGGTTTAAACAAAAATAGAACCAATCTCGAAACTAACCCCAATCAATGAGGTGAGATGACTTCGTGGTTGGTTGTTGGTCTCTAGTTTCTTGCACTTAATTCAATTTCCATCATGAGAATGTCAAATGAACTTTAATCCAAATGCCATTATTTTCGCATTGGAATATCGCACTAGAAACTCATTAAATCACGTATAGGAGCAATAAACAAGAAAATTTGTTCAATTCAATTTTAATTGATGCGGTACATTTAAATGGGAAAACACAGATATTGCTTAAGGTCACATATTGACTCCAAAAGGAATCAACTTAAGCTCATTATTAGCTTAACATCGAAGTATACGACTAAAGAAAGTGGTTAAAACAGGAAATCATATAAAACCGAAATCAGTTTGTTTGCTGCTCACCGTAATGCCTTACTTGAACGATTTCTGCAATCTTCCTAATCGAAGAACTCGGAAGTCTCTGGAGGAGTGGTACTTGACTCAGAAACTCGATCACTAAAAATTTAAAAAGAAAACTGTCAGAACCTTCGAAATTTGTCCCAAAAAAAAAACCATAGAACTCGCGGGAAGCTCTTTTAGAGTTTCACCTGCATCTCTGTCCATGATAGGGCTTGCGTTGAGTCAAAGAAACGGAAGATCTATGAAGAAGGTGATAAAAACCAATTGCTTAGACGTGGGTTTTTCTGACGAAACTCATCGACCAAGTAAAAGTCAAGTGAAAAAGGATCACTTACTTTAAAAAAACTGCATTTAATTTGATCTTTTTTTTTTCTGTGAAACCATGCATCATTGTTTCATCTCGACATTGTTTAATTTGAATTTATTTTAATTATAAAAATTTTAAAAATATATATAATGGAAAATGTTAAATTAAAATAAAAAATAATAGAAGATTTTTTAGTTCACTATAAATGTATGTTATATTTTCATTTAGGTATATTATAATTAAAAATCATCTACAAATTTTTTAAAAGATATCCAACTTACATTAAGCATTCTACTCCGAAGAAAACTAATTGTACTATTATCAATAAAAACTAATTGGACTTTAATTAGAACTACAGTTTTTTTTCTCCATGACTTTTGAAATTAAAAAAAAAATCAGAAAAAAATTTAAACATTTATTTTTTTTTTTTAAAATGTGGTAAAAAAATAATTTATGAAAGTTTGTCTATCAATTTTTTAAAATTTTTAAAATAAAACTAAAAGAATAATTGAAGGTTGTCTACCAAACAAAGCCAATATAAAATTTGTATATCAATTATAAAAATATATTTTTGTTTTCAACCTCAATAATAAAGTTTAACTTTCATAAACTTTTTCACACAAAAAGTATTTTTTCAAAAAACTATATTTTGATATATTCAAAAATATCAATCATAATTATTGTTGCCATATAAAAAAATTTATAAATTTAAATATATAATTGTTTAATTAAATTTAAAATAATTAAAATACTTCTTGTATATTATTATTATTATTAGATATTCTCATTGATGAAAACATGATAAAATATTTTATGGCATCGCTTTTTCAGCCCAATGTTTCTAGAATTTTGATGCAATATCATTCAACTCTTCTAAACATTTCTTTTATTAATTGAAAAAACTTGTCAAATAAAATGCTTTCCTTATAAAATCTTTAAACTCCATATAAAAGCTCATATAAATCTTTAAAAACCAACTTTTTCATGTAATTAATGTATATCACGAGCTCTATATTTCCTTAAAAATCTAAGGCTTAAGGTAACATTAATAGATACAAATCTATTATATGTCATTTTGATCAAATAAAATAAAAATGAAAATCAACACATTTAGTAAAAATTGTAACATCTTCTATGATATGATTTACTATCATTAATTTCTCCCTCATAATTCTATTATATGTTTTATATTGATCTAAAAGTTTTAGGTCAAAAAAAAGTATAAGTCAATTAATATTGATTCAATGACAAAAAATCATATATAAATAAAAGATATTATATTTGGGTAGCCCATGTATAGATCATTTGCATATTGTAATGTGAAGAAACATATAAAATAAAAATAGAAAGTAATATAACTTTTATGTAAAACTTTTTTCACATTATCATTTAGAAAGTTTACAAATTGTTTATTTTTAAAAAAAATTTATCTTGTTAAAGATTGATTTAAGACAAAGCATTTCCATTTTTAAATTTAAAAATAAATTGGATATATTCTAAATAATAATATCCTTAAATGATGGTTCATCTAGCTCATTTTGAGTCACATAATTTTGAAATAATAGTAGCCTTGGATAACCAAAAATAAGAGTCATTTGGCTCTTGTGGAGACTCTTTTAAAAAAATCAATAATAGAAGTAACATTTAAAAAAATCTTTGAATAGAAAACATTCGTACTTAATGAAATCATTTGTTATATCATAACAAAGAGGAAAGGACTTTTCATAAACTTTTTTCAATAAAAAATTCTTTTCTTTTCTTAATAAGGAATACTTGAATAAGTGAGTAATAAAAACTATTTCATATAACCATTAGTTATTAAAACAATATCATCTTTATGAAAATAAGACAAGCTTTATAGTAATAAAATTATTAACCATATTAGTTTTTCACTTAATCACATCACAAAATCTACAAACCAATATCATGATAATAATTCTAATGCATAATCCATTATTATCCTATAAACATATATGATCTAAACCATTATATAACTAAGCAATATAATGAAAATATCTTTTATATAAAAACCTTTATAAATCTTATCTCACTATTCCTCTACATCTCTATGTAATATGTCATTTTAATCTAAAAATGTTAAGCTAAAAGAAGCATGAATCAACCAACATTAGTTTAATGGTAAATATTATATATATATATATATATATATATATATATATATATATATATATATATATATATATATATATATATATATATATATATAATATTATAATATTTATATTTTTGCATGTAAGGGTCATATGTAGCTATAAAATATAAATAAAATATATGAGCATTTAAAATAAAGTAAAATAACATTATGTGTGAAACCTTTAAAAACATAAGTCTTCATATTTTTTCATCTTTTTAAATCTTAGAGATTTGGTTTAAAGAATAATCATTTTTTATTAATAAATTGGGCATATTTACAGATATATTATTCAATTCTTAAATAGTTTGGATAGAGGCTCTATTGACTCAAATCTATAATACACTATCATGGTATAGCATTTGCCATTTTAAATATATCATGCATCTATTCAATAATTTTCTATGATTACCATGCTTATTTCATACATCTCCAATACCCTTATACTTAATTAATCAAAGCCTTCATCTTAACATTACACATTGAATTCAAATGTATACATATACTTATATGATTTTCTTACCTTTTAAAATAGAATAATAGTTTTATTAAGGCTTAATTTTTCTTAAACCCTTTGGTTGCTATAGTACCTGAGACAATGCTCTAATGTGGTTTACCTTAGCTACAAGCTCAACTTGCATTATTTCTTTTAAATCCTCTTAGAATCATTTTTTTCCTTCCATTTTTCCCTCTCTTGAACACTTTTGACCTATGTAACCGCTAAAACTTTCTTCAAAAAAAATTTTGCAAGTCTCAGCTAGCACCTTATTTATACTATTTCATGTGACTTTTATATTCTCGATATTTCAAATTGCTCTAAAAGTTGTCTCTTTGTGTTAATGTCTTATCAACTTCTTTGCTCTTATTTTTAAAGTTTTTTTTATTATTAAAATTACCCCCCAAGATAGTTTTCTCACCATTCATCATTTCAAGTATTTGGGATATGTCCAGTTTGTATTAATCATATAAATATGATATCTAGCTTTATTCTAAATGTGTCTAAATTTTAATAAATTATTTCTTCAATTCATTTAATTTTACTCTTACGATCCATGTGTTGTGCTATACAATATTTCATGTAGCTTATACCTGACAATGACCTGTCTTGTTTATCCTGACCATAATGATATAATAATTATTTCATATTATATGATAAATTTAAGGTATCTATTTATAAATACATTCTCACTAAGTCTAATTTATTCTCATGAGTGATCATACCACATGATATACTTTTTTTATATTGCACTATATGACTCATAATCAATGACAAATGATGTTGTTTATCTTTATTATATTGATATGATAAGTGTATTATAAGGTATAACAAATTTATGAAATTTATGTAAATGTATGCATATTGAGCCTACTTTATTTTTTCCTAAATAATCATACAATATGATATACTTCAATCATATTGTACTATAATCGCCATGAGTCGTAATCGATGATGGGCAATGTTATCTGTCTTAATCATTCTAATGTGATATAGGAATCATATAGTATGATAAATTAATAGTATCATATTATAAATAAATTCAAATTAAGCACGTTTCATTTTCTCTTAAATGATCATAATGTACAATATGTTTTTATCATACAACATAATATAATTATTTCTATGGACTCACATTAAATATGCATTAGCATACTAATTTTCCATTTCATATTGGAATGACTGAGTGTTCAATTCCTTATTGTGTTTAGATGTTGGTATAATGATGCTTGTATGATATTCATCAAAATTTAATCTCTTACTTGATTAGTATATATAATGAGCTCTACCATATTATATGATGTTATCAGTCATTTTCTTATTAATCAGACCTATTTGAAGGCTTAAGATAATGCATTATTAAAAAATATATCATATTAATACATTGATCAATTCTTATACGATTTTCTCTGTTTGAGATTATTTTGAGTTTTCTCCACTATTGTATTATATGATAACTTATAATAACTTATATTTTCATAAAAAAATTAGAATAATGTTATAAAAATAAACTTTTATTTTGACAAAGTTTAGGATGTTTCTACTCATCTTCAAAACTTATTATCATAGAATAATAGTCCTCATTTTGGATATCCAACATTTATGAACATTTTATTTAAAACCTTCGTAGCTTTTGACCAACTTATTCTTACCAATTTCCTTTTCTTTTCTGCTTTTGACATTTTAAATTTTCTTTATACATTTTCATCTTTATCTTTTATGATAATTATCACAACATAGCTTTTCATATTTTCTTCCATTTTTTAATAATTTTTTCATAATAAAATGAATATAAATGAAATATGTAAAGAATTCATCACAAGTAAATATTATTAAATCAACATGTGAAACATATAATATATTTAGTCTTATATCATGCTCTAACATTATATGACGATCCAACATGTCAAATTATTACAATTCAAAAGAAATAATTCTTATCAAGAATTCTATGTGAGATTGTCTCTTAAGATTCTATGAAAAATTAGATATCTCAAAATACTTGCTTTAACATTCTCTTTTAAAATTCTTTTTTTTTATTAAGCAACATGAATCAAACATCATCTCGTATGCATATCTTGCCTAAACATATATTTTTAACTTGATATTTATCTTAATTCATCAAAGCTTATAATTTACATATACATCATATCAAGTATATACACATAGCTATGAGTTTGTCTATCATTTAATTCATGTGTAGTGATATAATATCCCAAAGTTAAGATAAAACTTTAATAAATTCAAATCATAAGATATCATAAAGAAGAATATTATAAAATGATTAATGATCTTAAGAAATGATAAGTTATAAAATAGTGATTTTGGTTAAAATATATTTTATAAATTTTTATAATTTTTTTCTAAACATTTCTTAAAATATTTCAATATTTTAAGGTATCGTACAACACAATAGTATACAATTGTATAATATGATTGAATAAGAGAATCAATCATGTGAATAAATTTATTATATTATATTATGTATAACGAGTAGAATTAAGTTAACATATAAGTATGATAGAGCATAGTTGGTTGTGGGTTAAATTTATTTGATAAGATAAGGAAGAGGTTGAATGTATAATACAATAACAAAGTATTATATGATATGATAAAAAAAAGAGAGAATAAACATGAGATAAATGTGAATAATCACAAAAGTGGCTAAAGATTGTACAAGATGATCATAACATTGTACTAAGTCGTTAATGCATAGGATCCATAAATATTATGGCCCCACCTAACCAAACACTTAATCAATTAAAAAATTAAAGATTTTTCATAGATAAAATATTGAGTAAGAATCTTAAAACTAATGTGAAGACTTAATGGTGTGATAAAATAAAAAAATATCGACCAAAATAAAACCATATGAATAAATTATCAATGTAAAGTAATCCAAACACAAGTTGTATAAAATTATGTACAAAATTTAAGCTAGTGTTTCATTATACTGCCAATTATCTAACTTATACTAAGCATTGCCTACTATTAAATCTTAAGAGTGTGTGCCTCTTTTGTGGCATCAAAAAACCTTAATCTTAGTGTATTTCATGTTTGACATGATACATAGCATATGTTGCAAGCATTATGAAATTTATGTTTCAACATATAAATTTAATAAAGTAACCAAATATAAAAAAAATATAAAAATAAAATAGAATTTATATCATAAAGTTGTAATATATCATATGTATAAATTTGACCATGTGTATCAAAAGAAAACCACATAATTATTATTTTTCTTATTCATTCTGAACTCCATAAATTAGCATGTCTTATTTCTTTTGAATAATTATCTTTATTGGAATTAATAATCATACAAATAAATGACATTCACTCAACATCCATCCCATCTAACCACATAATACTAGACAAATATTTGACTTGAAGATTGATAACCTAAGATCCAATGCACTGAATATAATGTAACCCATATATATATATATATATATATATATATATATATATATATATATACACTAAGATCATAACATATACATTAGGTAGATAACTGATCCAAAACTCGATTCCTTATCGTCTAATATATTTGGCTTATTGTTGAGGATAATGCCTCCAAAACTTTAATTTTCATTTATCATATGTGAAATTGTTACAATGATCCATATATATATGGAATAGATATGATAGTTCATATGTTATTTTCAAAACTAAAATATATTCCTTTTCATTTTAAACATTCTTTATCTTTTATTTATTTTATTATTCTTTATAATATCATGTAACTAAAGCAGTTATTAAAAAATGAGCTTTAAAATTAGTAGTCATATGATAAGTAATGTAAAAAACTTGAACTTTTACTAACATAAGACAATATCATTTGAAAGAATCACATAAAAGTATGAAAGAAAAATATTATGATATATCACATATTATAGATTTATCTATCAGGTTTTATAGAGCAATTCTATTATTTGATTCTTCTTTATTCTAAATTTTTTTATAATAAAAAAATTTAGAATAAAGAAGAATCAAAATAAAAAATATATAAAATAATCAATATATATCATACAAATAGTATACTTTTTTATTCATTTTATTTCTATGTTTTAGGTTTTTGCTTTAAAAAGTACTTATATCTGCCCAACATTTCATACAATCTTTCAAACTGTACTATATATTATCAGTATCATTCCAATAAGTAAGGTACATCTAGTCTTATAAATCATTATCTATCACACATTATTCTAGTATAATACCCTTGTCTTACTGTACGATCTATTATGTTTCATGTTATTCAATCTTTTCATCTGATTTAATCTTTAATTTTTGTAAGACTTTCATACAATATGATATACCATATTGTATTGTATGATCTCATTTAATAAACTAACATTATTTGATAATCATATTGATATGACATGAACATCATATCATATCATCTATTAACCACTCTTAACTAATTTTATTTAGATATAAACATATCATACAAAACGATTAATAGATGATACTGCATGAGTAACCCTTTTATGTTGTAGTAATAATGTATATCATACTAATAAGATTTGAAAAATTAACTAACATAATATCTTCATAACATTGTCGTAGTCTTCTCACTCAAAATCTTCATATCATATAGTGTATGCCACTGTATTAGTATGAAAAATTTCCTACAATGAATCGAACACCCTTCTCTCTTTTTTTGGTGAAACCAATAATGTGACTAATGTAAATACAAAGAAGATGAGGCCACAAATAAAAGGTATGACAAAAAGGCTTAAAAAATATAGTAGAGTTTAAAGATAAAAAGAAAATAATAATTTACTCACCAAACTAAACTCAAGAGAATGTCGTCAAGTCAACTTAAGCACTTAAGCTATAAAGTAATGCATTTTTTTGTCATAACTAATTCACCTTTCATCCATTCACAAGTCTTATAAATAAGAGATTATAAATAATTATTTAATATAAAAAGAAAATTTCTTACATATTTACTAAAAATTTTCATGCTCATATAATTTTTTAATATAAAATATTCTTCATATCTTTTTTAAAAAAAATTTAAATATTTTAGACACTTTTATTAATGTACATCTAACATATACCACCTACTATGAGCTATCTATCATAAGCCATCTATCACTACTTTGGCTTAATATCTCTAATTATCTATTACTCTATAAGCTTTATTTTTTATTAAAAAAACTTGAGTTAATCTATTTTATGATTTTTTTTAATTTATTTTTACTTGATTAGCCTACAATTAACTGTATTGGATCATTACTAACTCTCTTTATTATAGGATGGGCCTAAAATAAATACTTATTTCATACAATTTAAGCTTAATTTGTATTTTTTCCTTTATGTGCTTCACAATCTTTATACTTATGTTTAATTACTAATTTCTATTTTACATTAGTGCTACTCTCTATCTACTTCAACATCCTTTTTATTTTTCCTTATCTCTTTTTTTATTCGAAATCCTGACACTTACAGAGAACACTTCGGTAGAAAATAAAAAAAATTTATACCACTCATTTCATTATAGATGCAAGAGTCTTACATCAAAATTCTTTACTCTTGGTACGAGCATGGCAATAACTTGTTCTTAAGTTCATAGAATTCTCAACGAAGACAACAACACTCGACAATGCTCATGCATAAGAAGAAAAGTGATATCTTATAATGTGATAACAAATTATCATAGCCATATTATATATCTATATATTTATATATTTAAAAAAATATAAATTGACTATGCATGCATGAGTATTTATTCACTGATTATTATTTTAAAAAAGTACTTTTTAAACTACTATTGTGTTGCTAAACAGAATTTTCATTCACACAAAAAATTGATGAAAATTTAAATATAAAAATTAATATTTTACCACTCAATAATTTGTTAGTTACAAATATAACTACAAATTAAATTTTACCAAAATCAAAATCTTTTAAATTACAAATCTAACTTGATGCTTCTGACATCCTCATAGTTTTAAATCTATCCTCTAAAATTGGTTTGACCTTAGACAAAATTTTTGAAATTTTAAATCTATCATGAGTGATAGTTTAATAGTTATAATTATATTCGTATCTTTAAAATTTTATAAAAATTATCTAGGTCTCCAAAAATTACAAACACAATATCATTAAGTTTATCTTAAAGAGTTTTTATTATTGATATACTTAAATAATATTGTACCTAATTTTGAGATTATGATATTCTTCTTAATATTTTATTATTATTTTAAACTTTAATATATAAATAATTTATTTTAAAAACTTGACTTAATATATTTTAATCATATCTTTTTACCATCATCTTGGTTTGAATTCATAGTTTCATATTTTAATTTGGGTTGAAAATTGAGGGTTATAGTAAAGGTATTGTATTATATAATACAACATCTGTATATTCTACGAAACAATTATGCAATGAGAAAATGAAATTGACTAAGTGTAAAAATATCTATGAAAAGATACACTAAAATGATCATACAATATAAGACACTTGTTATATTATTATGATCATGACATGAGAGTATTGATTATTATGGTTACAGGATACAGAGACTTATCATAGAGTAAAGCAATGAGATTGTAATAATATGATAAGAATGAATGAATATAAATTTAAGTAAAACTATGAAATGTATAGTATATTTTTGGTGATCATATGTATATAATTAGTACAAGTTGAATAGATCTTAAAACTGAAAATGAATTTAAGAAAATTAACATGCTATGAGTTTAATTAATTAGAAATATTTTAAATGAAAGGTTGAAAATTAAAAAGACATACACATGAAAAACCATAACTATTAAAATCATTTGAAGGGTTGGGCATGTGAAAAGTCATAAGAATAAGTATAAATATGGTGTTAGTCCTGACTTAAAGAATTTTTTTCAGGGAATTTGAGAAATGTAGTATTTGATCATCGATAATACAAGAAAGATGAGAGGAAGTGAATATTTTTAAAAGATTTGGAGAGAAGTTATGCATAAAGGAAAATCAAAATTAAGAACCTTAAGTATTATAGCAACCAATAATAGGATTTGAGCCTTAGTACTTTACTACTCGATTTTAAAAGATAGGAAAACCATATATTTATGTTTATATGTTTGAATATAATGTGTAATATTATGAGAGAGTATTAGAGTAGTTAAAAAAGATTATATTAGAAGTGCATAGAATAGGTTTTGTATACATAAAAATTAATTATATTAATGCATAGTGTTTGTTGAAATTTTTATATTTAAAAGATGATAAAAAATAAAATTTATAAATGATGATAAAAAATAATTATATACTACATCATGATTTATATATGTATATGATGCTTAAACATAAATTATGTGTTACTTTATTTACAAGTCACTTATTAATATAATTATATAATAATGATAGTATAAAACAAGTTATTTTATGAAATATTCTTAAAGATAAGAAAATAAATAAAAATAAAAATGATAAAAAATGATTTGGTGAAAAGAAGGTATATGTTCAAAACGAAAGGATGTAAGGCTATACAAACGAAAAATTTATTGAGTAAAAAGGATATTCCCTTAAGCAAAATCCTTAAATGCATAAAAAGATAAAAAAAATAAACAATATGTAAATGCATAAAAAATTCTTGTGTATAAAAGTTACACACGTATTATTATTTTAGTTTTCTTTATATGCTCATACGTTTTATTTATATTATATAATTGCAAATGACATTTACATGTGATTAGTTAAAGATTGAAGTATTTTAAATATATATATAATTATTTTTACTGAGTCAATATTAGTTAGTTTATACTTATTTTGACCTAATATTTTTAGGTCAAAAGAAGACACCACATGAAACTATTGTGATAGAGTGAGAGCTAACATATGATAATTTAAAAGATGTTATAATTGTCATTATAAGTATTAATTTTATGATTATTTTATTTTAAAAAATATGTGAAAGAATTATAATCATTGATATTACATACACATGTATTTTTAAAGATAAATATGAAATACTTTATACTTTTATTTGTTATAGAAAATATTTTCACTAAATTTTAAAAATATAAATATTTACTTTTATTATAATTTTTATAAAGAAAAAATATTTTTATATGTTTTTAAAATATTAAAAAAAAGAAAAAGAAATAGATGCATGGTATCAAAAAACCAGGAATAACTAGATTAAAATTTTAGGAAAGCCACAAGTGGTCTCACCAAAGATTAAATCTTGGTGCTTTGCCCTTAGTTGCCATAATACTCGTGGTAAAAACTCCTTAAGTTTTCCCTTGCTACATGTTAACTTCTCTCAAGTTTCTTTCAAACACTTGTATTACGTTTTTCCTATCTTTTCTTCACTTTTACGCACTTGGCTGAAGTTAACTTTTAATGGTTTTTTCTCAAATAAATTCTTCTTAAGCTTGACCTCACTTTCTTTTACACCCAACCAATGTCTCTTTGCGTTCTTAATCATTTAACGTTTTCCAACAACTACATCCAATTAATTGAGTGCCATTTACCTTTGGTCGAACTTAATTTTGATGGTTTTCCCTTGTTGGTCGCTCCTTACGTTAATTAAAACATCCATTTGTCATTTCAAGTTTTAAAATCTTTTTAGTTTCTTTATGTCATACTTAAATGATTCATAGCTTCGTGGCATACGATGTTGATTTTTACGTTCATCTACTAAATTTCTATTGATTATACTTACATAGTTTTATCATCATACTTGTATGATATATTGTCATGCATATACTTTTTCCTTTGTACACCAACAATTTTATCTGACACTATTCTTCACTTGATTATACTTATATGATTATGCTAAGTTCTTTCATCCATTATTCAACTCATAAAACTTAAGTTTTTCTTCTTTTTTTGTGTACATGTAAGATCTCTATGTCGTACTTATATGATATAATATTGCCTTTATCATCTGATTCTATTCATTGAGGTGATATTTTGTTTTACATAAAAACATACTTATATAATGATCATTCTTAATACAATTATGAGCTGGCTTTTATTTATTTATTTTTTTACATTGCTCTTAATTCATCCTCTTTCTTGATTATAACATAGGATTATCCAATATCATATTGTATGACTCAAATTTGTTATTATATGCATCTCCTCTTAGTTGTCTAACTTGATAATTCATATAATTTTTTGATATTGTACTATAAAATGTACGCAAATGAAATGTACACAAATGAATTTTCTTTTTCACTTCTCTCTTCAATGTGCACTATAATCTAATTCTCATAAGAGATTCTCAAATAATTGTAAAAAAATTTTGATTTTCATAAAAGATTCTCAATCAAAATTATGATTATTTTCTCAATTTTAGCGCTCCTCCTTATTTAAAGTCATTAATAAATTCTAAGATTTTTTATTTCAACATGTCATGAATTTAAATTCCTTAAAACTTTTAGGATGTTACACATTTATTCATATAGATAACATTAAAGTTTTTTACAAAATTGTTTAAATGTTTTTAATTAAAGATATACCTAATAAAAAAATTATGGCTCGTTTGATGCAAAGTACACTGATCTAGATCTCAAATACATACTAATCATTGATGACTCGAGGCTACACTCTTGAGATTATAATCAAAATAATTCAAACAAAAGACGTGCAAATGTCATGCGATTATCTTCCATCAAATAGCGTTGATCCAATTTTATTAAAAGATATTGAGCATGTGGAACTCAATTTCATCACTTCAAGTCATACAATTAGTTTAATGGTAATATTTTGATTTAAGAATATCACTAGTAATCGAACTCGTTACTTAGTAGTTATCATTTATTTTATCATATCACTAGAAGTTAAATTTCATTTTATGTAATGATTTAATTAACTAAATTTTTATTTTAAGACATTTTAAGTAATTTGATCAATAAAATCGAGATTTTCATTTTTTAATAAAATCAATTAAAATAATATTTTTAGATTCTTTTAAAATATATTTTTTTTATCAAGTATGTTAGATTTAAACAAATTAGTTTACATTGGATAAAATTCAAGAGACAAGTACCTCGACTAATGTTTCGTTGTAACAATAATTTGTTTTTTTTTTAGCATAATTTTTTAGATAAAAGAAAAACTAATAAAATAATTATTAAATGATTTAATTAACCTTAAATTTTAAAATAATTTTTTTTTCTTTTCCAAAAAAAAAAAAAAAAAAAAAAAAAAAACAGGATCCCCCTGTTTGTTTTCCTTCACGCATGCGATCGACGGAATTGGGCGAGAACCCTAGTTCCTTGTAATTCCACCTCTTCGTCGCCTCGCTGCTTCACTGTCGCACTGATTTAAGGAGCTCCGATGGTAAGATTTCTGCCTCTTAATGTCGCCATCGAGCCGCTTTAAGAAGTTTCGACAGTCGGATTTTGGGTTAGGGAGAACAGGCTATATCAAGGCATTTTCGTTGTATAAGCGCTCTTCTTCCTCCCTCTCATCAATTTTTCCAAAGCCATGCAAGCAAAAAAGTGATGTCCATTGGTAACATGGGGATTAAGTGAGCGAATTAACGGTCATCGTCGCTGTCATCTTTTTCGAAGACCTCTCTTACTTCATATCAAGAAAGCAAAGTAAACAACATGGAGGAGGACGTCGCGAAGGCCGACGGCTATGGAGACGGCCGCCATAATAGCTGGGCCAGCGAGGAATCTCCCATGCTATGATCCTTTGCTGTAGAGCCAAGAACAAACCTACATGCAGAAAGAGTTTAATTACGGTCGATTAAAGATTCAATTTTTATACCAGCAAGAATGGGAAATGACTATTTTTTTTTAACCAAATCTGAATTTTGCCATTCCCGCGCTACTATTGCCATGGATGAATCTCATGGTTGTTGGTCTTGTTGTGGTGCTTTTGGTGGCCGTGTCAATGTTGTAGAGAGCTAGAGATGTAGACTAGTCATAAAAAAAAAAATCATGGTCTTTGGATTGAGCATTTTACTTATTTAAGTTTGGGTGTGAAGTCATATAAGGTCATGTTTTTTTTTTCAATATGTTGTTAATGAACCTAAGAACAAAAGGAAAAATTAAGATAAAAAGTTTTTTAAAAAATAATATAAGTAAATTTAAATAGTTATAATACATGTATGGTATTATTTATTATGTATTTATATATAGTAATATGATGTTTTTTATGCATCGTTTTTTGTATCATTACTTGTATGTTATATGAATAAGAGTAGAAAGATAAACCAATTGATTTATTTAATGATGTTAGTAATATGAAATATGGGAAGTGAATATGATAGGGAATAAAGAAAATTAATGAAAATAAAAACTGCAAAGAATAAAGATAAAAGATAGATGTTTGTGATGTGAGAGCGCATGAATACTTGATATGATTTATGATGTATTAGTTTTATCGTTATGATTATATTAGTGATAATATTGTGTCTAGAATGAGTTAAGACAAATAATAATATTTATCCAATAACATTGTCTTTAGTTGTCATACTATGCTATTGTTACGAGTAAAGATGAGATGATAATGTGATATGATATATAACACTCACAATAGGCCTCATATGATATAAGATGAGATATTTATGCTAAGTGATTAATACAGACATGATATATGACGAGTTTCTTTTTATGTGATTTAACAATTTAAAATTGAGATCCACTATAATGTAGATATGATATGAGATAAGATCAACTATGAAATGAACATGATATAATATGTCTATAGATCAGGATCTATATATTATAATATGATATCAAATGATATAATATAAGATATATATATTATGTGTTCGATATAGACATGATAAAAATGAGATGAGATTAGGTTATATTGAATAATGATTATTTAGAAAATATGTGAACCCTTATGATGAGTGAACATTATGATGTATTTGATAAACAATAACAAGATGTAAAAATTGAGAAAATATGAGAATCAAAAGTTAATCTAAAAATATATAAAGAGTTTAAATTTAGATGAATAAATGTAATTATGGTAGATTGATAAATGTGCATGCATAAATATGATTAAAAGCTATATTTATCTATCTTTTTATGTGTTGATTATTTTATATGTATTTATATATTGATTATATGCTCTTATATATTTATATAGTTTTTATATGCCAATGATATGATTCTATTAGACTATTTTTTATACATTTTGGATGAGATTATAAGCTCTTATTTATTATTGTTGATTATTTTTTTACATCTTAACTTATTATTATATTTTATTTGATACTATTATTTAGATAAAAATTTACTTGTTAGGTTTTCAAACTCAATACTTTCTTTGACGAATGAAACATAGAAATTGATGATGGCAACACAGTTAAGAAGATAAACATTCAATCTTTGACGAATGAAACAGAAAGAGCTCATCAATTTGAGAAAATTTTATTCGAAATAATGTCGAAGAAAAATATTCAATACTACATTTGTGGAAACATTGGACATTATATTAGGGAGTGTTCATAAATATAATGTGAATTATGTATTGATTAGAAGCATATGTGAGATATGTTGAAGAATATTTGATGTATAAAAGAATTTCTTATCCTATTGAATGAATAAAATTTGTAATAAAAGATGAGATTTGTATGCTTATCTTGAAATAATTACAAATTTATGAATAAAATATTATGTATGTTCAATTGTTATTTATTGATTTGAATTATAGTTGATACATGAAAAAAAAATGTTAATTTTATACATAAAATTTATAAGATTTGGCATATAATTGATGATTGAGTATCTAAAAGAAATATTAATCAATAGATGAAATTTGAATATACATAATCAAGGATGACATATCTGTGTTAGAAATAATGTAGATAAGAATTCATGAATTATTCCTCAGAGACATGATTGAATGGAAAAGTGCTATGATCTAATAAATGAATAATAGACATGATATTGAACAAATAAGGAAAAATTGGTAATTAAGATTGCAACTTTATTAAGTATAATAATTAGAGAGGGAATTTGAAGTACTTGAAAGTATGTATTAGAGATAAAAGATAATTATAAGAATTGATTGAATTTTGAAGATAAATTCTTATAAAAGAGATGAATTATAACATCTCAAAAGTAAACACAAATAATTTTAATTCATATGACATTGAAATAAAGAATATTAAAAATTATTAATAATTATAAGAAGAAAAGAGTATTAAAAGTGATGAAAAAACTTATGATTATAATTTTTAAAATTTTAGAAATTTTTTGGAATTAATTGAAGATATAATAAGCTAAAGAATGAGGTTCGTATATTATAATAATAGTTAATCATATAATATGATGCGAAGATAAGTAAGAATGGAAGCCAAGTATGTATATTGTATAATACAACATCAAAGGATTGTTCAGTATGATTAAGTGAGAGAGGCAAAGATATGCAAAGTAGACTCAATTGTATAAGTACAATAATGTGTTGAATGCTCGACTAAGGAAGAAGAGAAAGAATGTGAAGTACGACAAAAGTATTTTGTACAATACAATCAATTATTAAAGTGGAGAGAAATGTAAATAAGAACTAAAGTAGACTAGTGATTGTGCAAGGACAGAAGAAATTATACAAGGATGTTACTGTATAGCATAAAGGTGAATCAAGTAATGCAATATTTTACAAGTATGAAAGAAATAATTATACAACTACAATTAGATGAAAAGGAAAAATGGAATTAAGTTTGATGGGTTGAGTAGTGTATGAACACATCATATATTATAATAAGGATAATTCTATAAGTATGATCAAGTTGAAAGTAACGATATACAAGAACAAATGTCTATTACAACATACGATAAATAGATATATTATACAAATATGATAATGAGATTGTAATAGTATAAAAAGAAGAGTTTAAGATAAGTTTAGACAAAGTTGAGTACTATTTGATCAATAAAAATTGAAAAGATTATTGAATACAAAATGGCAAAATGATGGAGTAAATCTTTGTTAGGAGAGTTTAACTGACATGGAATCATTAAGATTAAGTTTAAAGAAGATGAAGAGACACAAAACCAAAGGAACATAACCATTGAAGAGAGACAAATGGATGACAATGCAAAGAGATGTTGTTTGAGTATAAGAGCCAGCGAGGTCAAGCTTAGGGAAGGTTTTATTGGAAATGAATTAGTAGTTAGTTCGACTAAAGGAATTTGAAAGAAAGAAATGTAGAAGGAGAAAGTGATTATGAGAGAACTGAAAAAAATTGTGCAAGTTGAGCTCGTGGCAAAGGCCAAAATGAGAACACAATTACGATACTATAATAACTTGAGGAATTAAGTAATATTTGAGTTTTGGTGAGACCACTACTTGGATTTTAAAAGGTAAGTAAAACTTGTACATCATGTATATGATTTGATATAATGGATAATGCTATGATAGAGGCCTAAATTTATATGTGAAATATCATATTTTGTAATGCATGCTCATCTTGATTTGCAATGATATTTTATTATCACATGAAAGATGCATGTGTAAGTAAAATATGTACCTATGTGTATATGCATTGTAGGATAGAGACTTTTATGATTGATAAAATGTCATGTTAAAGATGCACAAATTAGCATGATACACATAATAGGTGATATTTGATGCATGATGCTTGCTACAAATAAATGTATTTAAGAGATAATAAAAAAACTTTATTTAGGATGTTAAATAATAATGTTCTTACAACATGATTATACACACACACACACACACACACACAAACAGATATATATATATATATATATATATATATATTTGTGTGTGTATGTATATGTGCATGGATGTGTGTTATTTAAATATGAATAATTTGTTTGATTATAGGTTTCTCTATTTTTATAATTATGTGATAATATTTAAAAATGGATAAGAAAAACATTATTATGATAAAAGTTTCTAAAAGAAAGAAGAAAAAAAAAGAAAGGAAAGATGTTATTGTGATAATAGCTACGAAAGAAAAGAAAAGAAATGAATGTGAAGAGAGAAAAAAGAAAAGAGAAGAAAATGTTCAAAATGAAAGGATGGAAGGTTGTCTTAAGTGTTGATTAGCATCCTCGAATAATGTATTTTGGAGATAAGCAAAATGAGCATTTATTCGGGTTATTTAAGTTTGAAATTAGGTGTTCCTAAATATGCTTATTTTGTTAATGAAAAGGGTCTTTTTTTAAGCCAATCCCTGAAAAGAAAGAAGGTAAAAAAAAAGAATAAGTTATGTGTAAAAGCTTTAAAGATTAACATGATAAAAATTTCACATAAATTTTTTCTTACTTTTAATTATTTGCTCTTATGTTTTATTTATATTATAATATTACAAATAATCTATGCATGCATTTATCTAAATATTATATTTTTATACATGAATATACATATATTTACTATTAAGTTATGGTCAGTTAGCTCATACCTATTTTGGTCTAACATTTTTAGATTAAATGAATACATTTTATGAGACTATTAAGATGAACTAAAGGTTAACATATGATGATTAAAAATATTATATTGGCCATTATATATGATTCTAATTTTATTGTGTTTGATAAAAGGAATATATAAATAATTTATTATCTATTAATATTATATGGAACATGTTTCTTTCAAAAAAAATATGAAAAACTTGATGTTTCTAATAGTTGTAAAAAGTTGGTTTTAAAAAGGTTGACAATTATTTCTCATAAAGACTATATTAGTATCCATTATACTTTTTAAAAGAAAAAATTGGTATAATTTTCAAAATGTGAATAAGAAAAAAAGGTTAAAAAAAGATTTTAGTGACCCCCCAAAAGAAATTTTGGAACAATTAAGAATAAGATGGAGATGTCCTAATATCTCATGACGGTCTTACATAGTGTTCTAACAATGACTATCTCAATAATAATCTCAATACGTACACATTGGATAAAAGCATAAGTGATGTCCTAATATCATAATCCTATTATTTTTATACATTAAGGCTCAACAAAATGTACTAACAATTTAAGAAAAGATCTCTGATGTCATATCATAGCTTGATATACTATCAATATGTCATAATATCCTACATTATGTGCTTAAGAATTAATTATTTTTCTTTCATCAATTATAGGATGATGCATTTATGGAAACCATATTTTATTTTGTTATTCTTTTGTTTAATCTCATAACACTTACAAAAACGAGATATCAAATGACCTATTTAACTTACTTTCATATATTCTATTCATTTTTTATTCTTCTCATATTTTATTTTTATGTTTTTATGCTACGTATTAAGAAATTTAGATATACATATAAATATATCAATTGCACATGTATAAAATTATTCTACATGTTACCATTTGTTTTATGTCAAGCAATCATGATGTCATATTAATACTTATGCCAAGCCTTGTTACTTCAATAAGTCTTCAACTTGCATTACCAACTTCAGATTTATCTAGTTAAAATATAATTGATGAGCTTTGTTCCATTCTTTCTTTTTCTTTTTGTACATGCATCACAATTAGAAGTACTTAATTAATAGCAAGTTATTTTACAATTTTCTTATATTCTTATTACATTTAATATTTTCTCTTATTATACTCTTGTTATAATATTATCATATTATATGTTCTCAAGAATATACTATATGATCAACATTTAAAACCATCCTTCACCTTTTACGTACTTTTTTTAAGTTTATCATGCTATCTGATGTCATTATTGTATAATACGATGAGATATAATGGCCATTTCCCAAACTAACATCCTTTACGATTGCACCATATGATTCCTTTTAGTACTTGTCTTAAACTAATCATATAATGTGAAGAATTATTCTTATATCATATATTTTCTTAAGAAAAAGGTTCTTGCTTCTCTTGAGCATACATATTGCATATTACATTCTTTTGTACTATACTATAACATCCCAAAAGTTGGGATAAAAATTTTAATAAATTTAAATCATGTGATATTAAAAATAAAAATATTAAAAATAATTGATAATTTTAAGAAGGGAGGAGTTATAAGATAATAATTTTGATTTAAATATATTTTTAAATTTTTTTTATAATTTTTCCCAAAACATTCAAAATATGTTAAATATTTTAAGGTATCGTATAATATGATATCATAAGATTATATAATATAGTCAAGTGAGAGAATCAATTAGGTAAACATATTCAAAAGATGAGATTATATCATACTAATATAATTATAACATATAAGTACAATAAGATGTAATCAATGCATCGTAGCTATCAAGCCCCCACCTACATCAATACCATTAGATCACAAAATGAACATCAGAGTCGCGAGATACAGCATCTAAGTGAGGACAAATAAACAAACCCAAGGTGGGAACCCGATGATAAGACAAACACTAACTCAAAATCCAAAGTATATATATAAAGACATGTTTTTAAACATTTAATCACACCAAAACTTTTCCTCTCACACATCTCTTGGAAATGACTCTTCTGTAGCAACACTATTCCTATCTCTCGATGCAGTGGTTCCATGACCTGTGATGTAAGCACTAAATGAGATTTTACACATCTCAATAGATAAATCCACATAGTTAACCAAGTAAATAAAAATGCATAACAAAATAACATAAACAATAAAGATGAATCATATGCATCAAGCTAAAACCATACCATATGTCATATATATAGGGTAATGTCAAATGAAAACCATAAAGAAATGTCAATTCCTTATATAGTGTGTTATTACCGGGCCCAATTCCCTTTGACGCATTATCCTCTGGATCCAATCATCATCATGACCTCCAGCCGGCATCCAACCAAGCACATAACACTAGGCAGATATCTGATCCGAAGATCGATACCCTGATATCCAACACGCTGAGCCTAGTGCCACCAGGCAAGTATGGTACCATACCCTGCGATCCAACACGCTGAGCCTAGTGTAAATCATCATGGAGTCATAGCACATAACACTAAGCAGATATCTGATCCGAAGATCGATACCCTAAGATCCCACACGCTGAGCCTAGTGGTGAGGATAATGTTCTCTGGGAATCCATTTTTTACTACCATTTCCAATCATAATTCTAAACAATTATGCCATATCAAAAGACCTTTCATGCCATATTGTTTCATCTCTTTCTTTAGCATATTGTACCATATTATTTCTTTTTTTTTTTAGTTGTCATGTAAATGAAATAAACATCAACATATAGAACAACTAAACTACCATGTAACTGAAAGAAAATCATGTAAAGCAAACACATAGTAATGTGCTACATTACAGGGTTAAGAATTTATCTACCTGGATTTGCTGTACCAAATTTTTTTGTCTACTTCTAATTTGTCCTGATGTTCTATAAACTCATAAATGCAAACATAATCAATTTAAAATATACTTACCAGCCAAAATTACTTTCTAAAAGCTGTTCCCAAACGCTTCCCCAAAAATCCCAAAATTTACTTGATTAAATTTCCGATATTTTGGCTTCCGTTGGTACTATAGCCAAAATTGCTTTTCTGAAAGCTTTTTCCAAACATGAAAATCCAAAAATCCCGACGGCTACTTTTGTTCTTGCTGGTTTTTTTTTTATTTCCATCACGCGGACCGTCCGCGCCCCACGCGCCCGGTTCAGCAGTGCAAACCCGGTCCAAAACCTGGACCGGTTTCTTTTATATTTATTTATTTTTCTCTCTCTATCTCCTCTACATCCCGCAAAGCCAAAATATTTAGCCGGCGAACTCGAAATCTCTTACGTCTCTCGCCGGCCAATTGACCACCACTCACCAGAAAAACTCATAGAACCCGACGACAAAACAAACAAAATTCTCCCCTTCGTCGGCCGTCGCCATCGCGTGCCAAAACTCACGAAATCCTCGTCGCTAAGCTAACAACAGCTCTCAGAAATCTCGTCGTCGCCCTTTGGCAACCTCCCCGCAGCCGTGTTCTTTGCATAAATGCTTTTGAAAACGCGCCTTATTTCGACTTTTATAACGCGGTCGGAACCGCCATGAACAGTTTTTTTTGCATAAAACCCCTTCTAAATCAGGTATTTGCAAATATATCCTCCGCCAAATTGAATTCGAACTAAGCCGACATTTAAAAATTATAAATCTATCATCAACGTTACAAATTTATCCCAAATCTTTAAAAATTCATAATTTATTCATTAGAGCTCCAAAAATTAAAAATTAAACATCGTTGGATTCATCTCAAAAAGCTCTTTCTTTTAAGCAAATAAAATAATAAAATAAAGAAGACTAGGACTGTTACAGTAACAGTGGGTTAGAGTAGTCTAATAAGTCAAGGAATGACTTAACCATACAATACAACTATAAATTATCATAAGGTGCAATCATGTAAGAGGTGCAATGAACTTGGGAGAAGTGTGAGTATGTACAAAGTAGACTGATAATCACATAAAACAATCAGGACATCATATTAGGATGTTAAAGCATAAAAACATATGTAAGTGAAGATAATACAATATCATACAATATAAAATAAATGATCATACAAGTATAATAGAATGTAAAATCCAACACTTAGTCATACAAGTATGATCGAAGAAATTTATTAGTACAATAATGTATACTTAAAGTAAATCTATAAAAGTATTGAATTGTACAATTTGATAGAATTATATTATATTATATAATCATATAAGAGAAAATGAAATAAACTTAATGTAAAAGAACTCAAATAAAAGATACTATAAACTAATTGTACAATATGATAAATGGATTATATGGGTACAATCAAATATATAAGAGCATCAAATAAAAGATTGTCGTTGATTAACATTTAGTAAAAAGATATAATGAAGGGATCGTACTAGTACTATAATTAATATCGTACAGCATGATGTAAAAAATCTCTTAAACATGGTCTATTGAAGGGTGTCGTATAGTATTATGATAAAAACATACTACTAGTAAATAACCCAATAGTAAATAAAGGTTCTTACCTTATTCATTATCCTTACTACTAGCAACTGATAATATTTTTTTAGGCTTTTACTTGATTCTTCCTTTCTTCTTCTTTTTGTTATGAAGAAATACATACTTATTTGGTTCAAGCTTCTTCTTTCTAGCTCTTTCTTTTGTAACCACTCAATGACAACTCTTCCCCTCCAACTTTACTCTCCTATTTCTACTTCTTGTTCTTCTCTCTTAGTTTTCTTTTTTTGCTTATCTTTCCTTCCAACAAAGCCATCTTTCTTTCTCCTCCCACATACACACACATATTATTTCTTAATTCATGACAATTCCAATTTAGCTCAAAATATTACAAATCAAGAACTAACAAATTCCTTTTTAATGTGCCCATCTCAATGTGTAAAATTTCATGTTTTTTGGGACAACACTTAAATAATATTATTGTATTTTGGCTTTGAAACATAAGCATGGCTTGATGATTTAAAACTAATTATATGCTCAATTTTATAATTATAATATTATAAATGATTTGATCCTTAATATAACATAGCGATGCCAGATTTATAGTCCATAAGGGAATAATAAAATGGATAAACCAATAACTAATAAGTGATAAATTAGATCATATAATAAATAAAGGTCATATGGATAAAAAATAGTCTTAAGAAAATATGAGACCATATAGAAATTAGCTTGATTATAAAAGAAATTAATAATGCTTCATAAAGGGTCAAGCATTACACTGTATGACATGAGTATTTCTTATTTATAGCAATGCTTGTTTATCATGAAACTTTTTTGATTGTATCATAGACCTAGTATGCATCATGATCCAAAAATTATTTTATAATGAATGCATGGTTGCATAGATTTTGTCTACTAAGTTGTGCTAATAGCTTAACCAACATTTGACTAACATTTATGTACTATAGATGCACATCATAGGACTCTAGAAAAGTAATGAAATGAGTTGGATATTTATTATGACTATTAGTATTGGTATTATATTAATGCATTGAAATTTAATATATTTGAATACTATACTAATGATATTGTGTTACTAACATGGTCTTTTTAATATTTTTTTATCTTTCATTATGATAAATGATAATAAAACTTTATAATTTATCTTTACTATTTCTTCTATAATGACATAAGAGATAAATTGTTGGATTTTTTTTTGCATTTTTACATTTATAAAGATAGTGGTTTAAGCACAATGGTATAATCATTATGGAGTAGCATTAAAGAATGCTTGTTCATCTTAATACATTATAATTTAGAATAATTGTACTGAGTGATGTGACAAACGTGACAATAAATTTGTAAAGCTATGATACCAATTGGATTGGGGAGAGAGAAAGAAATAGAAGATAGAGGAAGGAGGATAAAGAGTGATGACCATCAAACATTCCTTAGGGTGGATTAGCCACCAAACCTCACTAAAATTGTACGACCAAGCTATGCAACGACTTTTTTTTATAAGTATTCATTAGTTTATGTCTTATTCATCTCAAAATTCTTTTAAATATATAGGTTCATAAAATTTCATGAAAAAATAAATAAATATTTATGAAATAAATATTCATCAAACCAAACCAATCTCTTCTTGAGGCATGCCAACCTAATTTAGAGAGAGAAATAATAGGAGAATTCAAATAAAAAAAGAATATTATAATATAAGAAAGCCTTAATTTTAGCTAACCTAAATAAAGGGATTAAAGGAGATTCTATGCTTCAAAGGTAATGTGGCTGACCTTACTTCATCTAAGAGTTAACTCATCTATGTGTTACCACTAATTATATCAAAACCTTTGTCAACTTTTAGGCTTTTATATTTGGAAAGTTTTGAATAAGTGAATGAAACTTGCAAATAAATAAGGACCATGATGGTCTATTATAAATCATGTTGAACTATGTTGAACCAAGCATGAAACAAGAAGAACCATCTTGAAAATGATTTATAACATGTGTTATCAATTTGAAAGCTTGTATGACACATGTTTTTATTTGATATGTGAAAGATTTATATTTGACTTGATCTTTATGAACAAAGAAAAGCTCATATTTTGTGCTACATCATCTCAACTTTTTAGAAAATCTCTACTCCATTGAGTTAAAATCAATATAACTATTCACAAGTCGTGAGGCAATCTTCCCCAAATCTTCTCATGTCATTGAAGCATCCTTTGAAGGTGTTTGGTTTTTTAAATGAACTAAAAACTTGTGAAACAAATCATTATTAAATTATACTTCATCAATGATATTCTCTTCAACTTCAAAATATTTTTACATTCAAGATATCGATAATTGTTTATCATATCCACTTGCACAAGAGTCATACCATGTAAGCATGTTGCCAATTACCTTTATGTGGTAGAAAATCCTTAATATTAAAAATTGAACTATTGAACATTTCATGTGACACTTCAAGATATAAACATTTGCACTAATGTTTCTACTATGATAAGCCCATAAGCTTGCACATGTAACATTCTATGTTTAGTGGAAAGGTCTAGATGAATGTTAATTAAAACATAATCCACATCATTAAATTCACATGAAGACCTAGTTCAATTAGTGAATTTGATGTACTTGACATTATTTGCTTCTATATGTTGTTGGATTTTTTATGTTTGTTTTGAAAATAATATGAAAAAATGAATATAGAATTAGAAAAGAATGCTATGATATAAAAACTCAAATATACATATATGAAAGTCTCAAATTTCTTTGTTTTATTTCCTATCTGTACCTCTAGAGATTTCATGTATTTTTGTTAACAATTTTAATATGCTCAAATTTTAGTTAATGAAAAATTAAAGATATCTTAAGTTTTATTGTAAAAAAAAAATTCAATATTTGTTGGCAAATGTAAGACATAATCTTGATATTATGATAATGAGTTATGATAGAATGTAAATGGATTAAAAAAAACTTTTGTAATTTAACTATTTCTCTAAAAACTAATTTTTGTTAAGTGTGAAACATCATTTGTTCTAATTTATATGATGTAAGATGCACCATAAAATTCTTTACTATTTTATCTTACATTTTAATGTGTTAATATAAATATCAATTGTTGGATTATTTTTGGGCTTGGTTGGGTATTATCTTATATATAGTTTTTTTTACAAAGTATTATTTTATGATTTTCAATAAAAGTGGTATAATAGGCTTACTTAATGATTCAAAGGCATAAGTGTTTGTTTATATTAAAAAAATGCATACTAGGCTATGGAAATGAAATTACAACATGCTTTTGCATAACTTACCATTTTAATTGGGACAAGGCATTTGTATGCATTAATAATGAGCTTTGGTGTGTCATGCTCACATAAATCAGATCTAAATATGGTATAACTTTTGTTGTTGCATGGGTTGAGGTAACATCCATAGCCATTTCTTCATCATTCACTAACCTACACATTTTTTTTTGTAAGGATACATATGTTAAGTGAGTTTTCTCATTTATTTTCTTTTATTGTAACTATCGAAATAGATAATTATCAAATTATTTTTATATGATTGTCTTTTTCTATACTTTCATCTTTACTATATAAAATTTTATCCTCTTTTTTAAGATCCTTAGATTCAATTTCAATGGTGCTAGTTAAAAATAGTTAAGTTGATCTCAATTATTTTTTTCTATTTTTAAACAAACTTTTTAATAGATGAAAATTCAAATTTTTCTTAAGTTCTTTGGATTCAATTTTTATTGTATCAAATTTAGGAATAATTAGTGTTTATGATTACTCTAATGTGTATCTTTATTTTTACACTAATTTTTTTATCAAATAATTTTTCTTGTTTAAGTTTTTTCAATCTTGATTTTTATAGTTTTCTATTCTTCTAAATTAAATATATATGTCCTAACTTGTTTGGTGAAGTTTCTAAATTAAAAACATAAAAAATAAATTACATCTTTAATTTTTTTTCTACTAATTTGGTAATGTGGAAAGTATCCTCTAAATATTTTAGTTCATAAAATTACACAACTTTTCTAGTGTTAATATGGATTCTTAAAATGAATTTATTAACTAACTATTGATCATTGTAAGTACTAATTAGCAAGTCATACTTGAACTCTTTTGTCTTAAGATTAACAGTTTCTCATGAAATTTCTCTTTTTTTTAATAGTTTTAAGAAATAGAAAGATCACTTTTTAATTTAAAAAAAAAATGGTTTAGATTCACCTCATTTTGACTCTCCTCGCTTTTCTAATATTAGTTTGAATAAATTTCAAAACTTGAGTTTGTCCTTTTGTATTTTATGGAAAACCTTCTATGAATTCCACGGGCATTTTAAAAGCGCTTTTTTAGGTTCACATGAACGATCGTGAGAAACGAGTAAAAATTGGATTTAAGAGCTGTTTATTAGTATTTTAATCTTTTTGTCTTAAAAAAACATTTAAAAGAAAATTTTGACATATTAACATGATTTTGAGTCTTAAAAAATATTTAAAAATAAATTTTGCAATATTTTTCATAAATTACGCCATAAATTATGAATATTTTTAACATAAACCCATCATGTAAATATTTTTATGAAAAAGATTGTAAAAATTATTTGATACTTTTTTTATCTTTTAAAATTTTAAAAATTAATATCTTTTGTAAATTGAGTGAAATCAGAAAATTCAACAATATTATTTTTTTTTAATTTTTAGTATTTATTATTAATTCATGTTATTAAATAAAATGTCAAATATGTCTTCACTATTCTTTTATTTAGTATTTTTTTGGGATAACTCCTTGGATTTGTTGTATTTATAAATTCTTATAAAATATGTGCACAAATATAATTCTTCCACGTTCTGCATGTTATATATATATATATTATATTTATATACATTATTTGAATAATATTGTTACCCAGTGCGGGTTAAAGATGAGCCGTGCAGGAATAGTCAACAAATTCAACAGTCAGCGGCCCAAACCCAGAAGACCGCAACAGGGCTTTGAATCCGCCTTCCTGAGCTTGAGAGGGCCTCGTGTTTTCATTTCTCTCGGAGAATTTCTCCTCGTTTCTAAAATGGTCTACGCAGACAGAGAGAGAGGGATAGAGAAAGAGGAGCGGTGTAGGGAGAAAGTTTGCATGGGAGTTATAGCTTCGCTGCCTTGTTCTTCTTTCTGAGGCCTGACAGAAGACGGAAAGGGGAAAAGAATCGCCAACGATTGTCAGAGGTTTCGGCTTTAGGTCCATTACCACGTGAGAGTAATTAAATGCCTTACTGAATGCTTTTTTGCTCTTGATTATGAGGAAGTTTCGGTTTTCCGGCTGTTTTGTTTGGTCATCGAAGGCAAGAGGAGCCTAATTCATTGCATAAGTGTTAAGATTCACGGATCGCCATGGAAAACCTTAACTTCGTGTTGTTAAAAGAACTGCCTTAGTTGCGTTCTTTCCATGATTGGATCATTTACGGGGAGAATTTGGGGCCATGTGAGTGGTTATGTGCTCTAATTCACATAGGATATACTGATACTTAAATTTAAGGAGCTTGTAGCTTTCTTTTTCAGTGTCCAACTTTGTTTGTGCACAGCCGTAGATTGCCTTGCTTCTGAGCTAAAGCTCATGGTTTTGGAGTTCGTTAGTCTTGTGCATTTATCATAGTTTTTGGACATTTGCTCTTCTTCCTTAGAAAAAGATTTCTGACTGTTTACTAAAGAATGCTGATCGTTCTATTTTGTAGCTTCAATTTGACGAAAGATAACGCTTTCTATAGCCACTACAGAGTCGATAACGATTACCTATATCAGTGCAAGAGTTAAAAAAAAAAGGAAAACCAAATTAAAGCCTGGTGCTATGGATTTCTCGACATTTTCTAGTGATTTAGTATGGTTGGATATTTTTTATAATGTTCATCTCAAACAGTTTCTGTTCTTAACCTTTGTGCAAACTATATTGATTTCAAAATATTAACAACTTCACTAAATGTTCTTGTGGAGTAGCAGTTGAGATGTTTTCTTTTTAACGCATATCTCATCGTTGATGGAATGAGGTCCTTCAAATGAATCTTATGCTGATGCTTGTGCTAACATTTTTTCGTTTTGAATTTTTATACCAGTTGAGAGTTGTTGTGTCTGTCTGACAAGGACCACAGAGATGCAAAGCCAAGAAGAAGCTCAGGTCAAACATTTTAGAAAGCAGCTGGCTGCTTGTGTTAGGACTATACGCTGGAGTTATGCTATATTCTGGTCTATGTCTGCCGGGAGGGAGGGGTATGTAAAGAACCGGAGCCTCTATGTTCCATTCTTTTATGCATTGTATGTGCGCTTCTGTTAGTTGCATTCCTTTAGAAACCCTGGATATAATTTAGTGGTCCCTGCTTCAATTCACTGGACCTGAAAAGTGAAAATTCAGCAGAGGTTCTACATCTGCTATGGTCGAATAAGAATATCACTTGCTGAGTTATGCTGATGGTCTGTTTCTGCCATAATTTCTTTGTCAATTACTTAATGAATATGTTGGCTGGAGACATCTGAGTGTTGATAACTTTATCACCTAGGTTGATTTAAAGCATTCACATGCAATGCCTAAATATCTAGCTGTCAAGTATAACAGAATAAGTTTGAGAAAGCCCCTTTCAACAAATATTTGTTATGGTTTTTTGAGAGCTACGTTAATGAAAAATTAAAGGGATTCTATGACTAACTTCATCTGATGCAAATATGAAATATATTTATAATGATAAGCTATTGGGCAAAATCATTATGAGTACTAGGAAATAATATATTTTGGTTAAAAATGAATTTAGTATCACAACCTAATGCTGCAAATTTTAATTTTCATGTAAACTGATGTTATCATCTATTTTATTCAGTGTTTTGTTTTTCTTATTTTAATAGTTTAGCAAAGTAATGTTCTTTAGCTCACAATTGAGACATCATTTTTCTTAAAGGGAACAACTACATCTTTTTGGCAACTTTATGTTAAGTTTTGTCCTTGATAAACCAAATGGTTTTCGAGCTAATTTTTGCGAACTTCTTATAATATGCAAGTTGATGTAGAACAAGTTAGAAAAATAATGAAGTTGAATGCCAATGCCATAGGATCATAAATCGACCAAGTTTAGCATGATTTTAATCAACTTAAAGCCCACTTTTCATGATGAACAATTGTTTTGGAAAATGGCAATAGTGCAAACATAGAAGTTCTAGAACAATTGGCAAATTAAAAAGATGAGAGGAGATAAATACTGTGAGTTACTCAATGGAGATAAATACTTATGAATTTCACTAAAACTTCAAGAAGCCTTTTCTTAGTTTCATCATCTGAAATCTATCATCAGACTTAAAAAATACCTTATTTTGTTGAATTGGACACCTTAATTTTAATCAATGCCAACCATTATTCTCATTAGAGTCTATTTTACATTTAAAACAAAACTTGAACTTCTGAAGTTATATAAATTTTGTCCTCAATTTGTTACCTTCGAATTTGAAAGTGAATAGTCACAATAGTTTTAGCAAGTGGTCTTTCCAAGGCTTGAGAATGGTATTTTTTTAGCATATAGAGGTATGGATAAAACATTAGATAAATGCTAGTTTGGCCTTAATTCTTGAATATTGGAATAATTTTTGCTTCCTGTGTATATAGAATGATGCTCTGGCTCTCATATTAAAAGCTATTTTTGGTTCCCAACTTATGAGACAATGGTTGAAGTTAGATGGTTGGCAAAATTGGACGAAAACATATTTGAGCTTAATGTATCCTCTGGCTCTCATATGAAAAGCTATTTGTGGTTCCCAACTTATGAGACCATGGTTGAAGTTTGATGGTTGGCAAAATTGGACGAAAACATATTTGAGCTTAATGTTTGGTGATTAAAGTGGATAAACCACATTATTTTGCTTTTTGACTTTAAACTTAGTATCACTTTTTGTGGTCTTCTTCTTGTGAAGTCCTAAATGAACATTTTGAGGAAATATTAGAAAGTTTCTTGAATTCTTGTGAGAGTATGTAATCAATAGAATGTGGTGCATAAGAACCAATCCAATTTGTTGGATAAGGATTGTGTTGTTCATGATTATTGAAACATGTCGAATTATACTTTGGTTTTGGTAGTTTATTTTAATGCATGCAAGACAACAAATCATTTTTATTGGACAAGGATTATTGTTGTTCATTTTTATTGGAGAAGGATTATTGGATAACAAATCATTTTTATTGGTAGTATAGTTATTCTATTTTGACATGAAGCACCTAAAGTCTATTTAGAGGTGTTTTGACCTCAATTAAGATGCCTTGTCATTTTAATTTCTAATTTGTGAAAAATATTGCAGCGTATGCTATTTCTTAAAATGATAAGCAAGGTTGCAATTGATATAGGGTACTTTAAACTAAATTTACACTTGTCTTGAAAAGAATTGATACTACATAATCAAGATAGGAACAAACCCAAACCAAATCAAGAAAATACTAAGGACTGATTTGTTGATGTTGAGTACAAGTAAAATTAAAATGTCTCATATTATAAGTTGAAAGTTGAATACAATCTTTGATCCATAATAAGACAATTAATATAGTTTTTATTTATAGGCTTAAGTTTTTGAATTATTGAATGCCTATTTAAGGTTATATTGAATCTAAATTTATACACTTATTTGAAGCATCTTCATTAACAAGTGATATTAAAGTTAGGTTTAGGTAGGAGAGAGGCAAGTTTAATTGGTGTGATACTTGACAATATTAATAAGTTTCCATGAAGCATCTTAGGTATGGTTCTGGTTTTTTGGCCATCTATGATGGAATAATTGGATAATTTATGTGGAAGATATGGTGGGTCTACTTGATATCTATGATACCTTACATGTTATTTAATTTGGTTATTCATAGCATTTTAAAGTTAATGAAAGAATAATAGATAATGTGGACGAGATTTTTATTTGAGAAGGAGATTGTTGAATACAATTGAGCTTGATATCAATCTCACATTATACGTGATAGTATAATGTTAGAATCTTAATATATAATTAATATAATATTTTTTTATAGGCTTAAGCTTTTGGGTTATTAGATGTCTAGCTTTAAATATATTGGGCCCAACATTGGACTTTCACTTGAAGCATCTTTAATTTCTAATTCCTAACCCTTTTATTTATAAACTAAAACTTTTGGACTATCAGATGTCCAACTTCAAATATATTGACTACCATTTGGTGTGTCTCCCTTAAAAATTTGACTTGAGATGGTATCTAATATTGGTTGAACTTGTTTGGTTTTGGATCCAAATACTTGAGAAGCAAATTGAATTGAAATGTTACCAATATATACAAACCAAAATCTACCAGAGCAAATTGGAATCAAACAAAATTGATTGATTTTCTTCTGGTTTGGTGCGTTTTTGAATATTTTTTAACAGCCTTAAGGGTAATTGTAACATTGCAAATTATGACAAGAAATCTGTCCAGAATAATTTTATAGTTTCACTAAACTGCAAGCCCTTCATACTCAAATGGTTTATCTGTTGTCACATATCTTTCATCCTATCTCTAACCTCCTGTTCATTGATGTATGTGTCTATTTTTTACCATCTAGTTTACTGTGTAACTGTATGATGGTTTACAGGTTATTAGAGTGGAATGATGGATACTATAATGGTGATATTAAAACTCGGAAGACCACACAAATAACTGCGTGTAAAGCTGATCAACTGGGTTTACAGAGAAGTGAACAGTTAAGAGAGCTATATGAGTCTCTTTCTACAGGTGATAGAAATTTGCAGAATAAAAGGCCTGCTTCATTATCACCTGAAGATTTGACAGATGCAGAATGGTACTATTTGGTGTGCATGTCATTCACGTTTAATTTGGGACAAGAGTATGATATCTTCAAACCTCAAGTCATCATTCTTAATCCTTGCCCTTGCTGTTTTATTGACTATTCATCTTTAAAATTTTTTCTTTAACTGGTCAGTTTAGGGTATGCTTTAGATTGCAATTTTAAATGCAGCAAATATATTTTCTAGGAACTTAATATACTATGCCCTTGTAATTTATGCAGGATTTCATTACATATTGTTATCTTGCAAGACAAAGAAAACCTTACATATCTAAATGTTTTTTTACTATCGTTTATTTCTCATCCTTTGCCTGAATTCTTTGGCCTCATCTAGATGTTATAGAGATTAATTTATACCTCTTATGTTTGCATGTCATAGAGAATGAATTCTATCTTTCTTTTGTTACGTCTGTATGAAATTAATATCTTAGATTTTGCCATTTGTAATTGTCAATGCCAATTTGATTTCATCTGATGCATGTCATGCCCTGGGAACTTTTCCATTTTCTAAATCTTTTAAAAGTGCAACAAGATGATTATGCATGGTTTAATCTTCAGTTAAATTTGAATGTTGACCAAATGAGGCAGCGTCTGGACCATTTAATATACTGAACAACTAATGGGCTGTGGTTTCTCTTGCTCAATAGAAGGTGCGGGGATTTGCATCTCATCAAATGAAAATTGATCAGGAAACATTATTGTTAAATTTGTTTAATGTTTCTTGTCTTCCTGCATGTTTTTGCATGTTTGCTTCTGCTCAAAACTATTTTTGAAGTGAGTGATCTGCAAACCCATATATAGTTTTTAAAATAAATGCTTCATTTTCCTTATTGCTCACCTACATAATTGTTCCTTGTTCCCCCCAGCTTGCCTGGAAAAGTGTACGAGTGCAATGAATTTATCTGGTTATGCAATGCACAATTAGCTGAAAACCAAATCTTCTGTCGCTCTCTTTTAGCAAAGGTTAGATCCTTGCTTAGACATATGCCAAGTCAAATTTTGTTTTATCATGAAAATGCAATGCTGATTTCTTCATTTTCTTTAATTGCAAAAATGATCTACTAAAACGGATTTGCAACACATGGTTCTTCAGAGTGCGTCTATTCAGGTGAGGATTCTTTCTTGATAAAGATGAGATTGTACAGTTGTTTTATTGTTTTACGTTATCAATTTGAAATGATTGATGAACATTGATGGTTTTATTACCATTTCCATCTTTAAAATTGAGCACAGCAACAAGTAAATTTATCATGGAAGATACAATTATAGAGCTGTCGACATTTTTTTTTTGTTTTGCTGGAAAGTTCTTCAGAAATTTGACTACATAAGAATGAGATCTCTAGAAGTTATATTATATAAGAACATCATGTCTTAGAAATCAGTTCCATATGTTCATTTTTCTGGACATCAAAGCAGAAAAACTTCAGAAAGGAAAAGACTAGAATTAGTTAATGACTTGCTCGTATAGTGCGCTAAATTTTTCTTTCTACTGCACTATAATGGTTTACCTTTTCCTCTTTTAATCCAGAATGCCTTCACTTGTGAAAATACGTGGTAAATGTAGTTAAGTTTTATTACTGAATACAAGTTTAATATCAAATTTGCCTCCAACTTGCAGACTGTTGTGTGCCTTCCGTTCATGAATGGTGTTCTAGAGTTTGGAACATCGGATCTGGTAAATTTCTTCCTAGTTTAAAGATTCAAGGAATCTAGTCAATTGTTCTGGTCATCCTCTTTTCTTGCTTTGACTCCCTTTATATTTATTTAACTGGTTCTTATCTGAGTGAAGGTTATGGAAGATTCCAATTTTGTAAAAAGCATAATAAGTTCATTTTGGGATTTGCAACTCCCAGCTTTTTCGGAAAATTCAACATCTAGTCATCCACTGGCAGGAAAAGAGGATGAGAATGCATGCACAATTCTGGATAATAAAGTAGAAGGTACCATGTTTTTGGAGAATCCTGCTTTAATCACTTAGAATTGTTCTCATGTCTTTCCATTTGCTTCCAATGCTTTGAACAAAGAAACAGAGTTCTTCCTTGATAATGCGACTGAGCATCATGCAAGTATCTGCAAAGAAATAATTTACACTCCTGATGGCAGCTCCAATGTTCCTAACAAAGGCACCAAGAGAATGACCGGGTTATTGGAAGGACAAATGGGGCATTTGATGGATGATGAGTTTAGTAATGTTGTTCATGAGCATTTCAGCTGTGGTTTCCTTACTTCTCCCAGGGGTGAAAGAGTAAAAAGAAACATGCTTGATGTTACCCAAGTAGATAATCATGCACATCTTTGTTCCTTAGATGCTGATGGTGATGGCTTGCATTACGCTAGCACTATTTCGGCTGTTCTTGCTTCCTCGAAAGAGCAAACATCATTTCTAGGCTTTCATTTTAAGAATTGTTCTAATGAGTCAAGCTTTAGTATTTGGAAAGAAGGCCCTAAGGCTTCAAAAATTCACTCTAAAACTCCACAGAGAATGTTGAAGAAGATTCTAATTGATGGTAAGTGGATGAACGATCGACAAATGAAATACCAAGAAGAGAAAGAAGAGAATGTTGCCAGGAATAAATCATTCAAGTCAGAGGCAGATGACACAAATGCAAACCATGTCTTATCAGAGAGGAGGAGGAGAGAGAAGCTCAATGAGAAGTTCGTCATTCTCAGATCACTGGTCCCTTCAATCAGCAAGGTATTAAGATGGTATATCATTGAAGTCAGGCCACATACAACATTAATATTAATTTGAGTTTTTCTAAGATAACCAAATGGAGATGCATATACATAAATTCAACAATCTGAGAATGTTTTGAAATCAGTAGCTCTTTGGGACAAGAATTTCAATGTTACTTGCTTAGCACATGATGTATTAGGATGTGCAAAATGAAATGCTTACCAAATTCAAAATTTGACTGATTTACAAGATAACTGGTCTTTCTTTTAACATTTGTTTGCATATCATGATTTTTGGGTTCTGGGGATTTCTTTAGGTTGACAAGGCATCCATACTTGCTGACACCATTGAATATCTTAAGGAGCTTGAGAGGAGAGTCGAAGAGCTGGAATCCTGTAAAGGGGATACAGATCTTGGCATGACAAAAAGAAGTAGCTACCCAGATATTGCAGAAAGGACATCTGATAACTATGGCAACAATAGGCTCGACTGCCAAGTAACATCAACAAAGAAGAGAAAAGCTTGCGACAACAATGAGGCAGAAGGCGAACATCCATTGCTTTCAACGAAAGGTGGAGCAGTTGACATCAATGTCACCACGATGGAGAAAGAGGTGCTTGTAGAGATGCAGTGTCCATGGAGAAATTTCTTGTTGCTTGACTTGGTGGAAGCTATGAGCAACATCCAGTTAGACGTTCACTTGGTGCAGACATCCACAATAGATGGTTGCCTTGCAATCACGATGCGAGCCAAGGTCAGCTTTGATCTAAGCAAGGTATATGTGATTTCGATAAAGAATTTCAAACTATGTTAAATTTGATGTCAAATTTGCTGCAGTTTGTGAATACTGTTATAGTATCTCCATGGATGATCAAGAGAGCGCTTCAGAGAGTTGTTACCAAGTGAGAACGTTTGTTTCAGCTTGATGTGTAGATATCATGCTATCTTCAGGTGCGGAAGGTTTTTCTTCTTCAATTACATTACTTTTCTGTCCTAAGCAGTGATTAAATTGTCTTCTCCAACCGTTAGATTAGCACAGCAAGAGCTTGTGAATTAAATGTATTGACTACTAAACGTATTATGCAATATCCAATGGAAAGAATACAGCTGACTTGTTTTACACGTTTAAGTATTGCTGACTGACTCAAGTATTGCATCATAGATATCAGGAAATCACATGATACGGCTTTTGTTTTTTCAAGTGAAGTCGTCTTTTTTAATTTTGTTGGAATATTAACATCAATCGTAGCAATCAGTTATTGCAGAAATATAGTAGTGATGTTGAGGCTCATTCATCTCAATTTTTGACAATAAACCTTCAAAATAGATGAGATCAATTTCGTTGCTAAATTTGGTGATTTTAATGCTCACATTACAGCTATTGGTATTGCATCCTATTGTTCCCAACAATCCTAAAATATGCCCCGAAGTTTCTTATATATGGCACGGCCTAAATCTCTTAACTATTTTTTCAATTATTTGATGTCGATAATGCTACCTATTGAGGGGCCCTTTTAGGAATTAGATGAAGACAAACGTGTGACTAGGAACTTGCACTAAAAAAATTCAAAGTGAAAAAGCGTCTTGGAAATAAAAAAACGGGAGATAAAAAATAGGTAGAATATTTTTTTCAGAGTTTTTTCTCTCTAAAAGAATGATGGTTGTTAAAGAGTTTAGTATTTATGGAAATCTCACAAATGTTGGAAGATCTCTACTCTCTTAAGAGGGTATTTATAAACTAGTCTTGGTGTGTGCATTAATCTACAAATTGTTACAATAATTATAATATGCCAAACTTTTGAATATTTGAGTAATTTTTCACGAGGCTAATAGGGAAGTGACATTGAGAAATCCCTTGAAAGACATTATTGGAAACTTTTGTACCACTCAAATGAGGCTTAAAGACAAATCGAGAAACACTTATAGAGTTATTAGAGAATGTCATACCTAGAGGTTGCTTAGAGAATAGTTTGCAGGGTGGTCAATGAACACTGGAGGTAGTTTAGTGAAGCTCAAAGGTGGTTTACAATTGATACAGGTGGTTGAAGAATTCCTAAAGGTTGGTTGGAGAATTCTCATAGGTTGGTTAGAAAATGCCATGTGACCTTGAGAGAAAGTGCACTAGCACCAAGGTCAAGGAGTTTGCAATGATACATGTTTGTAATCCTAATAGTGTATGAAATGGACAGTTAGGATTGAGTAGGTCAATGCATGCATCTTCATTATTTCTTCAATTCTTTGCTTTAACAAGTTCTAAAGGCAAATATGTTCAGGAAGACAAAAGGATTAATGTGTTAGCTAAGAACTGAAGCATGTTTACTAAAAAAATGTTCTATACAAAAATGTTTTAATAAAAAAATATTTAGCCTAAGCACCTACTCCGCTCAAAGGCTTAGGCCAAGTGGCTCGAAGCACTGAGCATTAGGCCTTAGGTAGCCGTGGGTTAGGTGACCAGCTGAAACCGAGTCGGGTTAAGCCCAAGTCTCGATTAAGATACGATCATGTAGTGGCTTGGGTTATCGAGTCAGCGCATCACTGTTGAACCCAGCTTAAGCTTATCAAGTTGAGTTAGACTTGAAATAGTCAAGTAGGGGATCAGGTTAGGTCGACATCGTGTATGTGCACAGTTGACTTGGGTCATGACCTCCTAAGAGTAGCAGGGGGCAACCAATCCCTTTTAAGCTACCTTAACCGTGTGGTGAAACTAAGATAAACTACAAACTACAAATTGCATGTGTATTTTAGCAATATAGAACTAAAGTCATTGGCACCTGTATGCTTCCAAACTGGGAGCAAATCAGTGTTGTCCAATTGCATATTTTTGTTATCAAACGGTAGAGATTGCATCTGTCTCAAATAGGGATTATAGTCCATCTTACCATCCATTTGATGATTTATTGAACGATCATGATTGGTTCCACCATTTTCAACTGTAGATCCCTTCTAACCATCCATTTGATTAGCTTAATCGAATGGTGAATATTAGTTTTGCTTTTGTGAACAATTCTCTTGTGCTTCTCATCGTCCATCCAATACATGAGATTTAATGATTCAGATCAAATTCCACTTGGATTAGATCTGGACCATTTAACGAGTCTTGTAATTGAGCGGCTCTTATTTCGTTCACCCAGATTGGATGGTTCCTACCTTTTGAGAAAGGTCAATTCTAGTCTTTAGAAGGGTTATTTGGACTTATTTTTGCATGGATTATAAATAGAGATCATTTAACAACATTTAGGATTGATGAATCATCTTGAAAAACTCAAGAAACCTTTAAGAGAAGTCAAAATTAAGAGCATCATTCTTCATTGCGTGCTTGATAGAGCTGGGTTCTTTGATCATTTCTTGTTTCTACATCGCTCTTCTTCATTAAAGCATCATTAACATTTATATCTGTAGTTATTATGTAATTATTGTTTGAAGAATTAAAAGGTGTAGCAGCTTTGTATGTGCTATCTTGTAAAGTTTTCATATTTTCTTGGAACTAAATTTCTTGTGCTTTTGGTATCTCATTGGAGCATCATATTATATTTGGTTTATCCTTATTGATTTATATAAAAGAGAGTGGTTAGTGAAAGTCCAATTAGGTGATTAAGGGTGGATGTAGGCTCAAGTTTTGGCCAAATTATTAAAAAAAATCTCTCTTTTGTTTTGTTGTAGTGTAATTTTTGTTTTCATTTTGTCAAATAATATTCTTAAAATAAGACTTTTATTATTAAGCATAAGATTATTCTTTAATTGAAAAAATTTTTTGTAATAAAAAAGTTTTGTTATAAGTATAATTCATCCCTTCTCTTTTATGCTTTGAACCTCACACGATTTACATCATTTGTTAAGTCATATAATGGATTAAGTTATGATATTTATAAATACTATTATATTAATCAAATATTTTATTTTTTATTTAGTTTCTCATATTTAGTAATATATAGTAATTCTAAATGAACTCTGATCAAGATGGAACAAGTATCATTAGACTTATCTCGATGAGTATTATCTAATAATATTTTTATTTCTACATTTTAGAATACTTTTTTTTGTTTCTTTTGACATCTTTTACAAGATATTCTACATGCTTATAAATTAATCTAAGAATATTAATGTAATTTAATTACTTAAGAATTTTGGGATGTTATAGAACCAAATTATTAAGTTATATGGTGTGCAAAATTTTATCATGTTAAATATGAAATCAAAGTTCATATCATAGTTTTTTTTGGAGGTATAAGATGCATTCAGTACATAATTGAAATTTGGCATAACTTTTCATTATCAGAGTGATGGTCAAATTGAGTGGACAATAAAGATTTTAGAGTATATGTTAAAATTATATATATTGGATTTTATAGGGAATTAGGATTTTCATTATTTTAACACAAAAAATACATACCCCAACTTCTTCCAAAATGATAGTTATCTTTGATAATATTTACATATAATAATAGTTATCAATCAAACATTAAAATGATATATTATATAATAATATATGGGAAAAAAATATCAAACATTATTGTGTTAGTATGAGAAATTAAAAACATCACTTATAGGAATAGAGATAATGCTTGAAGCAACAAAGATGGTGCAAATTATAAAGAAAGGGATATAAAAAGGCACAAGATCATTAGAAAAAAAATCAAAATATAAAACAGAGGAAAACAAAATTCTAGATAGGAGATCACATATTTCTCAAGTGAATTTTATGAAATGAGTTACAATATTTGGTAAGGGAGAGAAATTGAAATCAAGATACATAAGATACTTTCAAATCATTGAAAGATGTGTGAAAAGCATATTCAACAGCCTCATCTTTGGTACTAAATGAAATATATAGTACATTCCATGTATTCTCCTTGAAAAAAATTGTGGCAAATCTCACCCATTCGATAACGCATGATCCAATTATTATGGAAGTAAAACCATATTTGAGTTATGAATAAAGACTAATAAACATTTAGTAATTAAAATAAAATAATTATGTTTCAAGTTATTCTAATAGTTAAAGTTCAATGGGATAATCAAACAAAAAAAAGCCACTTTGAAACTAGGAGAGGAGATATAAAACATTATCTTGATCTATTCTAAATTTTGAGTACAAAATTCTCATGATGTTAGATCAATCCCAAAATGAGGGAAGTGAATATAAAATGATGATTTAAAATATTAAGTAAAAAACAAATGTTTGAAAAATATATAAAATAATAATAATTTGTGGAAAAAATAAATTTAGAGTTTTTTGAGGGATTGTCCAATGTGACTATTAAAAAGCCCAATGTTATTGAGAATTAGGAGGAGAATATCAGTCAACATTTTGACAATTATGAGATTTAGATGATAGCTTGTTTCAGACAACAATTAGATAGTTTGACTTTGGTCTATTGAGAGATCAAAAAGTTTGATAAGATTATTAGACAAGCTAATAATTTTTAGGAATTTATCTAGAGACTTTGTTAGATGTTGAAGGTATGGCTCTTATTAATTGCCTAATGCTTTTAAATGGTCTAACAAAGAGACTAGATGGTTTGATAAGGATCTAGAGGATAATTAGATGATTTATTTGTTGCATAAAATAGTCTTAATAATATGAATTAATTAATTGGTTAATAATCAAGGTGAAAAAATTAATGTAAATGAGTTTAATAAATACTATATGAGATGTGAACAAAAATAATCTATATAATATATGGGTGTAACCTAACAAAAATATAGTATGCATAAGTTCAGCAAATGAAGAAAAAAGATATAATCAAGAGTTATCACTACTATAGTACTCCAAGTAAGCATGTTATTCAATTATCTATATATTTGTTTACTGATTGATGCATTGCAATAGAATACTTCTTTTATATACTATGAAAGTAAAACTCGTGGATGAGCAGTGATACTGACTTTATCTCATATTTCTATAACCTTATTGCCTTCAAATCTTTGTTTAAATTCATATAGCATATGATAAAAACATGCATGGAGTGATACCTTGAGATAAAAAGGAAAACATCATAGTAAATAAAAGAAGTAAACATGGTTGACATAGAACATGATATTATACAAAATATTCTAAAATTCTTATTAACCAAAAAGAATGAGCTTATTGGTATAAAAAATATAGTTCATTCCAATGAACAATTATGGATATAATCCATTGGAAACACCTGATTATGAGAATACATAAAAGATAACTAATGAACTAGTAATAAGATAACATGATCTTATGATAAATATAGAAATCCATGAATGGTAAATAGTCTTGTCAAAAATAAAAGATCATATGGAGCTAAAATTGGATATAAAACAAAATAAATGCTTCATAAAAAGAGATTAAAGCATTGCATGGACATATTTTATATATGTATTTTTATTTTTGTTTATAACATCTTACATGTATTATTATTATTTAGAATTTGCTTGTTTAGCTTATTGTAATGGCTTTGCTTATATTTTGACTTACGTTTTAACTTGGATGCATATTATTAGACTCCAAAAGAATAGTTAAAAAAGATGGTTATATAGTATTATTAGTTTGGTATTAAAAGTTTAGTGATATATTAAGATTTAGATATTTGTTAAATTGTAATAATGTGTTTCTATAACAGCAAAATGAATTTTTCAATTTATTTCCTTTATATTTTCACTACAAACATAAAATATAATTTTGTTTATCTTATTTTCATTGAAATGAAATCCAAGTTTTTATATTACTATCACTGTGGTTTTTCTTATGTGTATAAATGGTTTAGTTAACTTCATAAAATGGTATAAAAACTATTGTATTTAATATTATGCTTAAAAAAAAGGAAAAAATGGATAAATTTCATGATCATGGGTATGATCGTGATTTGCCCTTAATTGTTTTGATCATTTATTCTATTGCTAAACATGTAATGTATGAAGAGAGAGGGGAATGGATGTTGGTGATGTTTCAAGAAAGAAGAATCACTAAGAAGTAGCTCTCATACAAAACTTCAAGAAGGGGGTAAGTATAAATTATTTCACTTTGACTATAGAGAAGAGAATCTAAGTGTGTATATGTAATTCATGGAGAACCTTTGGTCTATACATCAGTAGTTTAGTAACAACAAAACTATTTTATTATTTTATTAATATTTTTTAAGTTGTTTCAAATTATGTATCTTAAGAATAAATAAGTAAATCATTTGAAGAGTTTGGTCATTGACTCAAAAGACTCATTGATAATATTTGGTAAAACTGCAACTAGCACCAAAAGATACTCCAAGCTTGAGCACACTTATAGAAGAATTTTATGAAGTCTTTTTATCTTTGTATTAGTATGTAAAACCTATAATAATATAGTTAAGGTGTTAAGACAAATGGTGAGATTTTAAGCAAAAGTGTTAAAAGTTTGTAAGCATACTTCTCTTACAACACATCATTCTTAGGTTTGTTTAAGACAAACATTTAAATAAGATTCTTTTTATCTTCAAGAAATGTCTTATTAATAATTAAAAAGATGTGTTTACATTCACAAAATATGCCCAAAATACTTATAAGTAAAAAATTTAAAGATGCCAAAAATTGAACATATAACATAATATGGTTCTCAAATAGTTTAGTATAATCAATACATTTTTATGACTATTGTATAATATAATATTAGGATAATATAGTATGATTAATATATTTTGAGCTTTCATACAGTACAATCATAAGATAAAATATTATAATTAATATTATGAAGGGGTGAGCAAATAGATCCTGAGAATTTTATATAATATAATCCTCAAATAATATAACATGATCAACACATTTAAAGCTTATTATATAATACAATCATAGAATATGAATAGTGTATTTTTTTGTGAGAAATAACTAATTTGATTAAATTTTGAGAAATAAAAAAATAACTATTAGAGAGCCATTTTGTTGATTAGAGCCATTAGAGACTTCTTAAAACTCTATAAATACTCTCCAAATAATGAGAAAAAAATAATGAATGTTAACATATCATTTACAAGTAATTATGTTTGATGATCTTTGTGAATCTTAAGGATTTAATTAAGAGAGTTAAGCTGAAGTGAAGGAGTATTATATACATTCTTTTCATAGCCATCCTTCAAGTTTGAGTATTGAGTTAGGTTGATAATCTCTTTCATGTTATTTCAGCTTAATGTGTCTCTTGATATTAATATTGAGTTATAAGATTATTGTATTTGAGTTTTACTTTATACCTTATGTCCCTTTGTGAGAATTTTTCTTTTTTAATTTTGCTTGATCTTTTGGCCACTTTGTAGCCTTTGGCTCAATGATTTGTAGGCTCTTTTTTTGGACAATGATATATAAGGTCTTTTGGCTTAGTGTTTTTTAGAGTCCTTTTTACAGCGTTTTTCTTGTTTTTGCAAAAAAGCATTTTATTGTAAACATAGCATTTTGGCCAATGACATAGTTGTGGTGTTAGATTGAATCACCTAAAAATCGATTTTATATATTCTCTGTATAAAACTTTTAAGAAACTAACAAATGTTTTTCAAATAATTCTTATAAAAGCAATTAAGATTTCTAAAAACATTTTGTTATTTTACTTGATATTATTGTTATTTTGGTAATTGACCTCTATTTTATGTGGATATTACTCTCACTTATTATCTATGATTAATGGTCCTAAAATATCAATGTGTTTTTTAAGGACAAACCTACATGGTATATCATAAAAACTCAATGATTAAACATGTTGATGTTGAAATAGTTTTGAAATTGTTAGCTTTGTGAGAAAAACCTCTATTGATTGACAGAATTGGCTAAGGTCAAGTGGTGATAATCTGAGTGAATAATACTTTTATATAATAAGATTAGATTATTATTGATTATTTTCAATTATAGTCAAATTATTATCACTAAATTTTTCATATTTTATTTTATCATAAATATCATTTAGCTTTATCTTTTTGAGAATCTTTCATATACAATGTTCACTACTTTTTTAAGATGTCTATATTTTCATTCATAATAATATCATCAAATACATTCAAAATCAATGTAACAAAACTTAAAATGATTAGAGAATCTTTTTATATATTACAATTTCTTTCCTCCTTTTATGAATTTCATCCTCAAAATTCATAATAGCTCATAATGCTTTTTAAACATTTTCTTTTCTAGCTCCTATATAGCTTCTTTTCTAGTTTGGTTGGCCCATCATACTTTAATTATTGGAATACTCTTCCTTCTCAATTGTTTGGTTTCTTTTGCAAGAATTCTCATTGGCTTTTTCTCATAACTCAAATTAGGTTATAACTCCATATTGTTTGAATTATATTTCAAGGACAGCCTTCCTACAAAATAGAAGGCAAATTGTACTATATAAAAATTAAAGCAAGTAAGCTTAGCCAACATTATGTGCTCTAATATGAACTAATTAAATATTTCTTTTTTATTTTTTAAACTTTGAAAGATATTGTGTGTAATTATAATAAATGAATAATACAAAGGATTTTAGGTGCTTCAACAAACACAGTTACTTACGTCCACTTATGGTCATGAAAGACTACGCTTACTAATAAATCACCACTTTTTGTGTAAAGATAATGAGATAAAACATCCTTTAAAGGAGATCTAAAAGGATCATGAATAACACAAATGAGTTAAACAAATGATGGCTTATAACAACCATAATATAATTACAAATATAATAAACAAAAATAATATAAATACAATTACTTGATAATATAACTTATACAATAAGTACCTAAAATCGATGTAAATCTTAAATAGTACACTAAATGCATATATGCAAAGATGTTACAAATTAAAAGTTGAAGGAAAAAAAATGAAAGATTTAATAGCACAATAGCTTTTACAACAAGTCTAAAAAATCTGAAATGGTAAGACGTTTGCAACTTTGTAATGACAAAAATGATTCCTTAACTTGGATATTATTGCACTAGATTATTCTCTTAAGTTTTAATACTTTATAAGCTAAGGATTCTCAAAATGTTAATAGCTAAACTATGGCTATCATTTATTTTTTTTTTAAAAAAGTTAAATTAGCCATTACAAATGTTTGACACTAATTGTACTATATAATCAATGGGAGCATTTCGTACAATGATATAAAAATGAATTGCTTGAATTGTATAATAAATATTATCATAGCTTATGAATTCTTGGGTTTAATTATAGCAAAGATAAGTTTATATATTTAACTTGATCATATCATATAATAAAATAATGTCCTATCTTACAAAATTTTTGAATTTTTTCTATTTCAATATAAGAACCTAATCATATGATATATTAATAATTATAATATTAAATAAATTTTTGAAAATTTTTATTTCACCTATCTTTTCATGCTAAAATGATTGGTCATACTAATATTATAACATATTATCACATTATATGAACTTCTTGATTTTTATCTTTTTTTATATTATCTTAAGTTTAAAGATAATCATATTTTATGATAATATATATAATATCATACAAATACATTTGTACAATAACTCAGTCAATTTTCTCACTTTTCATTGATGAGTGAATTAATATTACAAACCAAATATAACTTAAGATATGATTATATTGTATAACATAATGAAACTCTTATAAGTACACTCAAATAAGTTGGTATATTTTCCTTTTTATATTAGGCTTTAATATTAATTATACTAATATGATTTTAACTTATTTGAAAGTTCAAATTTTTTTTTACACTCACTTATATTATTAAGTCTTAATTAATGATGATTTATTTACAAGATTTAGAAAAATTTCATAAATTATTTGATGAAAATACAAGATAAGATGAAATGAAAATTAAAGTTGATTTACATAAGAAGAGATTCTAAGTTTTATAATTAAAAATTGTATAAGTCTTAACATTCTAAATATACTAATAAGTAAATAAAGAATACTCATGATGATTATTACTCAATCAAGAGCAAATTCTTTAATAGGTTGAACATTTATTTGAAACATATTCTTGATGATGTCTCATAGCACTTTATAATATCAATCACATCTTGAATGATGGATGACAATTTTATACATATCTTTTGACATCATCTTAAATAACATATTAGTAAATTATATTGTATTATTTTCTTATCATCAAATTCCTACATAAGATTGTGGTATTAATATATTTTATTATATGAAAAAGATTTGACACATATCTTATGCAAAATATATGAAACACATTATGTACTCTAACCAATAATTAAGGTAGAACTACTTATAACATCTCCAATTCTTTTTATTATTTGAAAGGTCAAATATATATTGGTTTTAATTTTTCTCTATTTTCAAATCTTATTACACTTTTCATTGGACTCATTATCATGAATATATGCTCTTCTTGAAATTTAACTTTCATGTACTATACTAAAATATTTCCTTTGATGATCTTAGACTATTTCTAAAGATTTTGATTTTTGTAACCACTTAAGTTTTTCGATTTTTTTTGTACCAACATAATAGTAATTAATATTTTCTACCATATAGTATATCATATAGTGTTATCTTTACATTAGATTGATAGTTATTATTGCACATAAATTCTATCAATGCTAAATGCATATCCTAACTACTATCAAAATCAATTACAAATAGTTGTAGTATATTCCCCAATATCTTTATTATTCTCTCAATTTGCCCATTAGTTTAAAAATGAAACATTGTGTTGAATTTTAATTGTCAAAAGATTTCATGCATTTTTCTATAGAAATGAGAAGTAGCAAATGTTTTGGGCACTCCAAATAGTCTTATTATCTGATCAATATATAATTGTGTTAGCATTTCCATTGAATAGGTATTCTTGATTGGAAAAAAATGTGCTAACTTAGTTAGCATATTCATCACCATCTACATAGCTTTATATCTTTGACTAGCCTTTGAAAGACCCACAATAAAATCTATAGCTATTTTCTCTCATTTTCACACAGGAATAGAAAGTGATTGCAACAATGATTTTCTTAACCAAAATTAAAAAAATTTGACAAAATTGGGAATCAATCCACTTTTGATACCACGTATTTAAATGGGCTACATGTTAGGCATTTTGATATCATATTTGATATAGAACCATTTGTACTTGAAATTTCTTTCTAATACTCGGGTTGTTTGTGCTTAGATTTAACTCGGTTTTTTTGTTTCTCCTCAAGCTCTCAACGTCTATACTCATAAAAAAGTAAGAACTCTCACTATTTTTCTTTTCATGTTTGATTTCTAGAGCTCTAATTGATCCCTGTTTCAATCTCTTCCAAGCAATTCCACATCGCCTTTTATTAAATAAATGAATGCAGCATAAGCAGAACCTGAGATGTTCGCAAACATCGAGCTTCTTGATAGCCCTATCCTTGGTTGCTTACTTCAACGAAGCTAGACCCAGCATTACCCCACAGCTTTCTGTCCATGATTACTTCCCTTAGTTTGATCACTTCATCCCATTGCTCCTTTCCCACCATAATACTAACCATAAGCTTGTAGAATCCAGGAATTCTACATTCCAAATCAAACAATCTATCTCTAATCTCTCTTCCTTTCTCCTGATCTCCATGAATCCTACAAGCTCCAAGCATTGCCCCTATCATGCTGTGTTTGAACTGCTGTGGCATCACATCAAACAATCTAAGAGCTTCATGTATGCATCCAGCTCGGCTAATCAAATCAGCCATGCTTGCACAATGCTCCATTGTTGGTTCAATAAAAAAATGTGATACCATGTAGTAGAAAACCTTCCATCCTTCTTGAGTCAATCCCTGATGACTGCAAGAGGACAGTACGACAAGGAAGCAAACCTCATCCGGTTTGATGCCTTGCTTCAACATCAAGAAGAAAAGCATTATAGATTCTCTTGCAAAGCCATGTATTCCTAGTCCATTGATCATGCAACTCCACGTGTTAACTTTTCCATATATTATCTCTGTGAAAGCTTGACAAGCAAAGCCGAGCTCTCCGCATTTGCAATACATGTCCACAAGAAGCCCCTTTACTGAAATATCTACATATATTCCTGTGCTTATGATATGGCCATGAATGGTCTTCCCAACTTGAAGAGCTAATAGATGGGTGCAAGCTTGGAGAGCTAGCAAAAAGGTTGTTATACTTGGTTTGATACCCTGAGCAAACATCTGATACAAGACCAGAAACAGTGCTTCAAATTTCCTACTCTTTATGTAACCAGTCATCAAGGCATTCCAGCTAACGACATCCTTAGTCGGAATTTCATCAAACACTTTTGTTGCTGCACCTACTTGACCACATTTTGCGTACATATCCATGGTTGCAGTTGCAAGAGCCGTGGTGTTATATAAGCCAGTTATAACCAAACGGCCATGTATAGACTTCCCAACTTGGAGTGCTTCAACTTGACCACAGATTGGAAGAACGATCTTTAATCCAACTGCATCCAAGTAAATACCATTATTCTTCATCACGACGCAAAGTTGCAAAGCAGCCAGAGGCTGGCTACAGGTAGAATAACCCAATACCATCATATTCCATGACACCAGATTTCTTTGGGGCATTGTCTCGAACACATGGAAAGCAGAATTTAGATGACCAAAGGCGGTGTACATTTCGATTAGAGAGTTCATAAAGGTGACGTTCTGACCAAGACCGGCCTTGATGATGATGCCATGGATGGAAAGGCCTTCGTGGATAGAGCATAGGCCACCGCAGGCTTTGAGTACATAAACAAAGGGCAAGTGGGTTGCGTTCATATTGGAAGCGCGAACGAGGTGGTAGAGATGGAGGGCGTCCTCGAAGCATCCAGCTTTAGCGAAGTTCTTGATGTTAGCAAGGGAGGAACGAATGCTGAGATCGTCATGCTGTGTTAACGAGGATTTGAAGTTCTGGGTGTAATATAGTTGCAGTTGGTTGAGGGAGGAAGATGATGACGAGATGGAAAAAATTTTGAAACTTACTCTTCTCCGCAGAAGCATGAAAAAGCGTCCAAGCAATGTTAGGAAGGTGTTATTTACTATATAATTTCCTTACAGGTATGCATGAATTTTTGAAGTTATTCTTTTAGCAAGATGTTGTCACACATTTTTAATGATGATAGAATATGCAATTTTTGAAAATTGTGAACAAATAAAAAAAAAATACATGTTTTGACGTGTCTATCATTCAAGCCCATGATCTTTCCCTTGAGTTTGTATCAATATATGCCAACTCAAATAGTTAATGTTCGTTAATAATTACTACAAACAAGTAATTGGTTTTAAAAGAGATTTTAATCCAAAGTTAATGTTTTTAATATATGTTTACTTATATTCTTTCTCTTTTCATGTTCAAAATATAGTTTATATTTTTAGTGATAGTAATTATAGTTCAAAATAAATTTAAAAAAAAAAACACTTTAAAAAGCACCTTATGTCCAAGTCTCATTTTCAATTTTATTACTAACTTCATCTTTTCTATAAATTATATTTTTTTTCTCACTTTTCTTCTTTCATCTAGAGTGCCTATTGTCTAGATGCACTTATAACAAGTTTGTATTAATGGGTTCAAATCAAATAGCATACTTGATAAAATAATAATAATAAAAAAAATAATTCATGAGGTAGATCTACACGATTGGCTCTCTCAAAAAGATGCTTGCCATTTGCTTGATGTTGCAACCGTGTTGCTTTATAGATTTGCCACTAAAATCATTTCATTGCCTTAATTTTAAGTTTGCTATGGTTGCAAATTTAAAAGGTGCTCAAGATTTCAATAAAAATCATAATAAAAACATTTATTATAGAAAAAAAAGAGATCATGACAATGTTTATTTTAAATATAAAGATGATTTAAACATTGTGCATAAATCAATGCATTTGATTACAATGTAAAGATATTAAATAGCTAAAAATTTTTCAAAAATTTTTTAATGATCCTATAGTTTGAAAATCTTGCGTTTGTCATCTCCAATTCTCATCCCTTTCTTGAAAGTCCTTGTTGCCTTCTCCTTCATCTCCAAAAAACAACTCTTGGAACTTTGTCACTTTTCTGAACTCTTGAAACCTTTTACTTTTTTCTCCCCACAGGTGAGTTGTTTGCTTCTTCCCATGGGTCACCTGATTGCTCCTATTTTAGGAACATTGTGTTTGTCCATATTTTTTAAAAGTTTTTCATGTTGCTCGAGAAGAACTTGGAAGCTGATCACATCTTTAGCCCACGTAGACATATATTGATCCGCTCTAACATGTTATGACTTGTGCCAACTTTATTTGAACCAACCTAACTCATGTTGGCCCATGCTGACCAGGGCCAACCTGCACCAGCTACGCACTCATGATGGGTCTCACACCATTCTATTTGTCTGAGTCATCTTTGAGCGCAGTCATCCTGCCCTTGTGCTTGTCAGTGCCACCTCCCCATCGACAACATCGCCTTCTCTTATGATATTATCAGGACATCCTAAATGGTGACAAATTATCTCCAATAGCATTGTATACATAGAACAACTTAAATTTAAGTTTTCCAACAAAAAATTTATTGTATTACACCAATTCATCTGACAGTGTGCTATAATTCTCTACCCAATCAATCTTCCTTGTCTTTGCTTTAAATACTTTTTATTGCTATCCCTAAATCTCTTTTTCATATCAATAGTTATCTTAAACTATAACATGAATCATGATTTAGCTATGTTTTTAAGAAGAGTTATTTCTTTGATCAAAAGTGGCTTAAGCCTACAAAAGGGACCCCACTATAGGGGTTTAAATGCAAAGTCAGCTAATAAGAGCTTAAGTAACAGCTTGGACAGGGGCATTCCCCTTTCCCAAACCATATCAAATGATTAAAACATTAGCAACTCTCAATTAAGTTGTCTAATTACATGAAAGAACATATAAAAGTAATAACTCAGTCTCATAAGATCATTTAAACAAAAAAGTCGTAATCTAATATGCACACTATACCCAATCATCCACAAAAATATAATTAACTTCTTTTGTTAGCATCAATATGGATTGAGTTTCCTAAAATACTCGCAATCTAAAGCTCTAAGAATGGTGCCCTTTTCATTTAAGTTGTGAAAACAAATATTGCATCATAGCGTTGATACAATTATTGCAAATACACTCATTAGATTTTTATTTCAACAATATCATAACAATTTTATTATTAGAAGTCTTAAATCAATGTTATTTGTACATCCTTTATACTAATAAATAACTAATTAAATTTGTTTTCCAAAAAAAATTAATCATAACAAAAGCGATTTGGATGTGCTTGATGGAGTGGGCGATGGGAACTCTTAGATAATTTTTATTCTTTTATTTAATGCTTTTTGAACCATATTCTTATTTTTAATGTTAAAATGTCATATGTTAAATTATTTAAATTTTAGAAACAATCATAATTTTTTAAAAAACATTATAAAACGTTATTTAATTATACAATAAAACATCTTTAAAATATTATAATAAATAATAACAACGCAAAAATTAGTCTCCTAAATTTACTGATATAAATTTATGCAACAGAAACCAGTAATACTGTCACTGTCTGGCTGATCAAAAGTCGCAGTCATTTTGATGCACTTGGCCTGAGCCACTGGAAGTTACTCGGTATCAATCGCTGCACGAAAATAATATATTAATCAAACCGACAATATAAGATTTTAAATAAAACTTAAAGGAAATTTCTAACAAACCAATTCAGAATTAATTAAGCAAACATTTAAAAAGAATTTAAAAACAAGCATAACAAATTAAGAAACAGCAGAAGCTGATGCTTTTTCACTTTAATCCGTCTCCTCGGCGGCATAACCATCCTCGTCGTCCTCCGCCGCCGCATCCTGATATTGCTGGTACTCGGAGACGAGGTCGTTCATGTTGCTCTCCGCCTCGGTGAACTCCATCTCGTCCATTCCCTCACCTGTGTACCAATGCAAGAACGCCTTGCGGCGGAACATGACGGTGAACTGCTCTGCCACGCGGCGGAACATCTCCTGTATGGAGGTGGAGTTCCCCATGAAGGTGGCGCACATGTTGATGCCGTTGGGGGGGATGTCGCAGACGCTGGACTTCACGTTGTTGGGGATCCACTCCACGAAGTAGGATGAGTTCTTGTTCTGCACCGATATCATCTGCTCGTCAACCTCCTTGGTGCTCATGCGCCCGCGGAACATGGCGGAGGCGGTGAGGTAGCGGCCGTGGCGGGGGTCGGCGGCGCACATCATGTTCTTCGAGTCCCACATCTGTTGGGTGAGCTCCGGGATGGTGAGTGCGCGGTATTGTTGCGAGTTTCGGGCCGTTAGGGGACTGAATCCCACCATGAAGAAGTGTAGGCGGGGAAAGGGGATCAGATTGACGGCCAGTTTGCGGAGGTCGGAGTTCAGCTGGCCAGGGAAGCGGAGGCAGCAGGTCACCCCGCTCATCGTCGTGGATATGAGATGGTTTAGATCTCCGAAGCTGGGGTTGGTCAGCTTCAGCGTGCGGAAGCATATGTCATAAAGGGCTTCGTTGTCGAGCACCATACACTCATCGGCGTTTTCCACGAGCTGGTGAACAGAGAGCGTCGCGTTGTACGGTTCCACCACCGTGTCGGAGACCTTGGGAGAGGGGAAGACCGAGAAGGTGAGCATCATGCGGTCGGGGTACTCTTCGCGTATTTTCGATATCAGCAACGTTCCCATCCCCGACCCCGTTCCGCCTCCCAACGAATGACAGATCTGAAACCCTGCATACACCCCATCCATCGAGCAGACAAGTAGTTTGAGGAAATTCCTGAGTGAACCATTGGATTTACTTGCACCTTTTAGTTGTGTTACCTTGTAGGCAGTCGCAGTTCTCGGCCTCCTTACGGACGACGTCGAGGACGGAGTCGATGAGTTCAGCTCCCTCGGTGTAGTGGCCCTTGGCCCAGTTGTTACCGGCTCCATTCTGGCCAAAGACAAAATTGTCCGGCCGGAAGATCTGACCGTATGGGCCTGTGCGGAGGGCGTCCATGGTTCCCGGTTCCAGGTCCATGAGGACCGCACGGGGGACGAGCCGACCACCACTGGCCTCGTTGTAGTAGACGTTGACGCGCTCCAGCTGCAGGTGGGAGGTTCCGACGTAGTTTCCTTTGGTGTCGATGCCGTGCTCGTTGCAGACCACCTCCCAGAACTTGCCACCAATCTGGTTCCCACATTGCCCCGCCTGGATGTGAAGGATTTCCCTCATCTTCTCTTCTCTTTCTTCTTCTTCGGCTGGAGTCGATCTTGATCGGTGGTGGTTAGCTTTCGTGGGGAGTAATACGGGATGATTCAAGGATCGAGATTAATATAACTGCAAGATGCGAAATCGAGGACACGAGCTGATGGGAAATTAAAAAGAAGAGTGCCGGAGAAAAATTCGGACCTAACGGCTGAAGCGGGATGGAAACGTGGAGCCTTCTTTTGAAGACGTGTGGAGGAATTTGGTAGTTGATTCCTCATCTGCATTAAAGCTTTTTAATATGCTGTTATTATTAACTTATTATTCTTAAACAAATAATTCTGATATTCTGAATTAATATTTTTAAATAATAATTAAATAAAACAAAAATTGTTTTTATAGAAGTTTCACTAAATTAAAAATTTTTTAAAAATATTGCTCACGTTCTTTAAGTATTTTTAATAAAATACCAGCATGCGCTTTTTAAAAAGTTATTTGATTTAATGACAATGTCCTGTTATCGTTTAAATTTGATTAAAGATTATAATTTTATTATTAAAAATTAATATCAATATGTTATTTAAATTTGTATGACATATACATCCTAAAATGCTAATAAAAATAAATAAAGTAATATTTAGATAATATTAAATCAAATCATATAAAATATTATTAAATTTTAACTAACATTAACATCTAAATAGTTTTATAATTTAGAAGCTAATATTATCTAAATAAAAATCAATCAAAATTTTTAAGATAATGTATTTAAAAAAATATAAATACAAATTTTATATAAATAAAATAAATAATTAAATATTTACTTTTAAAATAGTTAATTTTATAGTCTTATGTAATCATAAAATAGTATAATGCAACCAAAGTTAGTAAAAAAAAACTTAGGAATGCCTAAATTATTTAAAATTAAAGTAGAAATGCTTAAAAAAGTGGTGAATCCTACACCTCTAGTAAGTGATTTAACAACCTAAAGGATTACAAAAGCATAGCAAACATATAAATACAAATTAGACATTAATTGTACATCTAAAAACCTCAAATATCTAATATATTACTAATTCTAACTCATTGATATGATGTATCATAAAAATAACCAAAATAAAAATACATATACAACTAAAACACAAATACAACATCAAAATGAAGAAAAATGTTTGAAATATCTCTAGATCAAGTATGATCTAATTGTCCTATTGTAGATGTATCTGTATATCTCTTAACTTGTCAAACAAATCTGCTTGATCTACAGCACATATGAGATGATCAATGAAGCTCTTGGCAATAATGTAATTGAAAATTTCTTATCTTAACTAACCATCAAACATCTTTTGCTTATTAAAAGTTATTAAAATAAACTTTGTAAGAACAAACAAAATGCATAAATTTAAATAAAAAAGTTTAAATTTTTCACTTCTAAAAATAAAATTGATTAGACATAATATATAATCATATATTTCATTTTCAATCAATAATAAATTTATTTGAGTGACATATATTTAAAATATTAATCATTATTTTAGAATCAATTTCTTATTTCATTTCAAAATTTCAACTTTTTATATAATATTTATATTTTTTCTATAAACATTGTTTTTTTATTTATCTATAAGTTACCTTGTTTTAGCCTTCAATAATAAGTTTTTTTAGAACTACAATAATTGAATTACGTATATGTTGGTAAAGAAATTAAAGAGAGATTTTTTTGTCCAAAGTTGAGAATTAGAACTCAAAAGATGCTTTATTCATAAGAAATTTAATTACATATTTATAGAAATAGAACAAGAATATTTTAGTCAATATATATACATTTATTTAATTTTTCTCATATTTTATTCAAATAATATATTAATCTTTAAAATTCACACTTACTCTTTCCATGCATAGAAATTTTGCACATATACTACTGTTGTAGCAATTACCACCCCACTAGCATAAAAGTATGATTTTTATTTTCATTTATATTTAAAAGTATATGTGCATATAATATCAATGGTTATAATTCTTTTATATATAATTTTGTTACTTAAACACTTCTAAGGAAAACCACAATATCTTATAAATCATTATATGCTAACTCTCAATTCTAATAACATATAAAATTATCTTATTTTGATAAAAAAAAAGTATTAGATCAAATAAGTAAGAGCCAAGTGATACTGATTTAATACCAAAAGCATATATCATAATCTAAAACAAAATTTTTTGGATAAGAAAATATATGGTCTATATTAAATAATAATATAATAATTAAAAGATATGTAATTTTTATTTTTCTTTGAAATTTTGTTCATTCAAAACATTTATTCTAGATTGTTTAACGACATCTCTTTGGCAACACACTTAAAGAATTATTATTTTAAGTAATAATTCTACTTCTAAAGAAATATTATTTTGAATAATAAAATACTTACTTTTAAAGAAAATATTATTTCAATAAAAAGTATACTTAAAAAAACTATCATTGAAGTTTCATCTTACTTATATTATATCATTTTATTACTAATATTTATTAATCACTTATAATACACAATAGAATAAATCATATATACTATATATAAAATTTACCTATCTTTTTTAAATATAAGTAGTGATCTCATTGAGGCTTAGATTTTTGCTCTAGGTCTCAATTGTTATAATATTTGAAAAGTTTTTCACTTAATTCTATCTTTATCTTTATCTTTTGCACAATTCTTTTTGAAATATCTTGAAATACTTTTACTTGTTCTTCTCTTTCCTCTCTTGATGATGAATGAGTATTGCACCTCTCAAATTTTTCAAAAATAGCTCTATGTCATCATCAACATCTTATTTATACTTGTTTTGGTGACTTTTTATATGTCCAACCCTTCTAATCCTCTAATAGTTGTGTCCATTTATGAAAATATTTTTTTATTATATAATCTTTTATTTACAAAGACATCTCACTAATTAAACACACTCTTATGCTAGTTTTCCCAACCATTTACCATTTTAGATTTTAAGTTTTATTTAGTTTCCTGTTAATCATAAAAATATAATGACTAGATTTGTAATATAAGTTTCTTAATCTTACCTAAATTTGTCTTAACTTCTTATCATCTTACGACCTTATTGTCATACTGCATAATAAATCTCTATAACTCGTAATTGATGATAATCCATGCTCTTATGCCTTTATCAGACTGATACAATAAGAGTATTATATTATATAATTATTTAAGGATATCTTTATTCAAATGTTTTTACATTAAGCTTTTTCATTTTCTCATTACGTAATTATATAATACAAAATACCTATTTTGCATTATATGATACGATATAATTATGGATCCTTTTTTACAAATTGCGACATGGATACGTTTGTCTTATCATATTTGTACTATTAGACATTTGGGCTCTATACTTTATCGTACTAGTACAATAATGTCCTTCATGTTATACGATGTATTTTCTATTGATTATTTGCTCTTATGTATTAATAGTTTAATACAATATCACGATCATATTGTACGATCCTCGTTTAGTTTTTGTACACATGCACACTTATCTTTTGTTCATTCTCTCCCTTGATCATTTTATATAATTCTCCTTGATTTTAATGTAAAATCAACCCCTTAACCTGTTAGATGGGTTTGACTTATAATATGCTTATCACTACCGTATGTTATTATAATTGTATTTATATGACTCAATCAAATCTCATGAATTTATTCATCTAATTAATTTTTTCATTTAATCATATCATATGATTCAATGACATCTATTTTTATAGTATTTTATAAAATTATAACAAAAATTATCAAAATTCTTAAAATATATTTTGATCACAATCATTGTTTAATAAATCATCTTTTATTAAAATTGTCAATCATTCTCTGTTGTTCTTAGTTTTCAATATCTCATTATTAAAATTTACTAAATTTTATCCCTTATTTTTGGGATATTATAAATCTGCCATACCCACTATTTATCGTATGTTAATTTGCCATGTGCTACTCAACAATGCATAGTTGACTGTGTTGTGCGATTTTGTTTCATGGCAACATGCTTGTATGAACGTGGTTGCTTGTGCTATTTGCCATAATGTTGTAGGTGCCCCACTTTTCTTTAGTGTTACTTCTTGATGTACACAATAGTTTTGTTTACTAAGTTTTTATATGAAAATATTATTTTTTTTTGTTCAAAGGCTTTTTAATGTTAAGTGGTTCAATTTTTTTATAAGATTATGAGCAAAATTATTTGATCAACTTTAATGATTATCCGTTCTATCCTTTTAGATTATCAACTAAAATTTTATTAACTTTTTCTATTTCTAACCAAACATGCAATGTTAGTTATTACAATTAGATAAAATAGTTTTTACAATTATAATTATATTAAGTGCAACTGAACTTAAAAGTTTTACTAGCTCAAAAATAGATGCTCATAATTAAATTATAATTCAATAAATATTATAGAAAGCAATTTATTAGATAATAAAATTTTAATATATAACAACAAAGAATAGCACATATTAATTATTTTAACTGTTTTTTAACTTTTACTTTTTTATCAAACGAATATTAAAATGAGTAATAATGCAATTAAAAAATATAGAATAAATAAAGGATGAGTTAAAACAAGTTATAATGAAAGATATATTGATAAAATTGTACAACTTATTAATATAAATTTTTTATTATTTTTATTTTTTTTATTAATAATGATATAATTGTAAAATGAATAATAAGATAGAAGATCAATGATCTATAAGAATAAGTATCACATCTATGATTAATCTAATATAACAGTAATCAATGAATAGAAATAACAAATAATAAATGAATTGTTGATTAGAACGATTAAATGTTCAAGAAATCTATCGTTGAAAAGAGGAGAGATAATTTAATATTAGATGAAGAAATCGTGGAAAACCGACGAACTCAATTATTTTGGGAGGTGAAGTGCAAGGTGTGTGAGGTAGACGGACCACCGGCGTCTTTGGTGAGGTGGCCACGATGCTGAGCTGTCATTGGGAGCGGACAAGAGTCCATTGTCGACGCCAGCTCATTGCCCATTCATGACAAGGATATTATAACTATACTTATTTTATTTTGTTTTTAAATATAAGCTAAAAAAATTAATTTTGTTAAATTTCAAATATTAGAGAAATACTTGGATAAGTTTATATCCCCAAAAATTGAATTTATTTTAGTTGGTAATTTTTTAAAATACTGAAATACTATAAAAAATACGCACATATTCTAAATTAATTTGTTAGATAATTTGTTAGAGGATTTTCTGTTTATTAAAGGTTTTTACTTTTATTATAGACGAATTGTATATAGTTTAAGGCATATTTCAAGTGTAAGTTCCGAATATTTAAATAATCAACCTACCATGCATCATAATGCAGAATGGACAAATAATTGTATGCAAATATAAATTAAATAATATATGCATTAATAAAACAGATTATATCTTGTTAAAATTATACATAATAAGTAAAATAATATGTATTAAATATTGTTAATAATTAAAATATAATGTTATATATATATATACCATTTAGAAAAATTAAAAATACTTGAATATTTTCTTGTCTTACTATGAAGCTATACAATTTGGGAAGCTTGTGGAGTATTTTTTTTAAAAAACTTTAGAGAATAAAAAGTAAATCTGAGTGCACTTGCAAGAAAACAAATGTTTTAATTATCATTTGATTAAAAAAAGATGTAATATGATATGCCTTTTTAGACAAACCTTGAAATTGTGTCTTTTGTGTATGATCTCTTAATTTATCAGGCTCTCACTATAAATAGGGTCGCCATCTAGTTCACAAAGGGTTATTGGAATGTGTTTTAGAGAGATCTTATTCAAGATATGTATAGTTTTTGTTTCAGGTGTGATGCCTAATATTGGAAGGATATTATTGTAGTCCTTATCCCCAAGATTATAAGAGCCTCTTGTGTTGATCTATAATGAAACTATCAGTTTGTGAACTAGTAAATACGATAATCATGAGAGTTTTGGTAAACAAAATGAAGTATTATTTCTGAAACTTGGTGGCCCATGAGCATAGGGTGTTTATCTTGATAATAAGGGTATTTTTTACGATTGTAATATGACTTAGGGGCTCTTTAATAAGTTGGGAACATTTACCTCTTCCTCTAGATAGATTTCCTAGATTGTCGATATGAATAAAGCTTATGATTGGGTTAGTTAACCTATCCTATTATTCTTACTTTATTACTTATGGTCTTTGAAGTAGTGGTGTATGGGTCACATAGTGCATCGCGCATCTTATATATTTTGTCTTGATTAATGGTATTAGGTTTGATTGGATTATTATAAAGAGTAAGTTGAAGCAAGGATGTCTTATATCACCTTGTTCATTCTTTACCATGAGCTCCTCTTCCTTATTGAACATAATTATGCTTTAGGAGTGATTAAAGGTATTAAGGTTGCCCCAAAATGCTCCTGTCATCATCCTTGTGTGTTGATGATATCTTGCTCTTCAGTCCTACCTCTATCACCAATGCTAATGCATTGATTGATGTGCTTGATGTTTATTGTAGGATGTTTAGCCAGCATGTTAATGTATCCAATTTTTTTTATTTTCTACAACAAAATAATTGACCTCTCACATAAATTTAGGATTGTCTCTATCTTTGGTGTTTCTTGTAAAGAGAAAGACAAGTATTTTAACATTTTCATTAGGTGTCATACTCTAATCTCTTAGGACATCCTTATATCATTAATGTGGTTCAAGCTAGAATTTTTGGTTAAGTCACAAAGGCTTTATCATTAGCTATTAGTTTCCTTCAACAATAAAATATTATCCTTGATTCTCACAGACTTTATGTCTCTCTTTATTCTATCAATTAAGATCTTTAATATGATTAAAAGGTTGAATCATGGTTTTCTTTGGGTAGTGACCTTAGAGCAATATGCCATCCATTTCCTCATGTACGATAAAGTCTATTAAACCAAGTTTTTGTGACAAAATTCTTAGTATAATTTTTAGAAAGGATTCCTCTCTTTGGTTTGAGTATTTGGTTACTAAGTATGATGAGAGGAGAGGATTATTTTTGTGACATTAGGATTCTTAGATTTGGCATCTCATCTCTCTTAGCAGAATTCCATTCGAGTGAATACTTATTGGAAAATTGGAGGTGTTTGGTCTTGTGAATCCTATTATGATTATTGTCTTAACCCCCTTCCCTTTGCTTGATGGTCTAATTATATTGACATGAACATTGATTAGTTAGCATTGTTTCTAGCCTCCTTAACAATAATACAAGATGCCTTAACCTCATGTATGTGCCCTTACATTGTGGACCTACTTATGCACTTAGCTTGGCCTCCTTTATTAGTCTTTTGATTCCTTTTTTGGAGACTGACAAATTCTACTCATTCTCTATCTTTGGTTCTTTATGTAACTTCTTTTGAGTCTTAATTCAGCTAGGTAGTTGGGTTTGGAGGATTAAGACTCAATTGAAGTGTGTCACATTGTTGTGAAGAATTTGTAATGAAGTTGTGCCTACTGCCCTTTAGCTCTAACATTACGACATTGTTCGATCTCTTCTTCACCCTTGAGGTTATAGTTGCTTGAAGATGCTGGAGAGGAGATAAAATAGTAATCTTGGAAAGCTTGGGTCCTCATGGTCTTACTATATTATATAATATCTCTTTTGGTATTTTGATGGGAACTAACTTTGTTGAATTTTTGCAATTATTATCTCGATGTAGGATATGGTCAAAAATAAAGAAATGAAAAATGTTCTATGATCGTTTGCACTTTTTTTAACTACATTTAAGAGAATTATAATTCCCATATCCATAAGAGCTAGATCTACTTATCTCAATTCTCTATCTTTCTTATTTTAGTGGCTATTCTTTATCAATTCTTCTTCCTTCATTGGAGGCTTAAGGTTCTCCTAGCCTTCTTGGCTTTAACACCTCTCCTAGCTCTAAGTAGGATCCTCCCTTTAAGTTTGGTAAAGGTCATTTTGATAAGGTAGTTCTTTGTTTTGGTTAGGTTGAGACTGCTATGTTAGTTTGTGACCATGCTAGTGTGATGTCCACATCTTTGGGGCCATTCATTTTGAAGTCATTTTTGTTGAATCAAAATCTTTTTTGAGCATTTGGAAAACATTTATTTAATAAATATTTTTTTTGAAAAACCTTAATTATTCTTTAAAAGTACATGGATAGTCATATAACTAAGAAGCTTAAATTACTTTTTCAAAGTAAACAAACTTCATGCATTAAAAGTCTCACTCCAAAAAATAAGGACACACTATTGTTCAAAGACATACTAACAAAAGTAGTTGTTGCTATAGCTTCTAATACTTATTATATGATTAAAGCTAATACATTAATCTATTTCAAGTTAATAGAAATGAATACTTGTCAAACTTTTTCATGGATCCCTTGGAATCTAATGATGTACATTCTCATTTTATAAAATTGTTAGACTATAGAATAGGCTGAGCTTGTCAATAATAGCTCTATAGCAAAAATAGCATAACATAAGCACAAAATGGTGATATAAGAGTAGACTTTTCACAAAAGGGATGGGAGGGGCATGAATTGTACTTCTTTTCAAATTAGCAAAGTATACTTGATATGTATTTTAAAAGCTTGAGCTTAATTTTACTTACATTAAAATATTTTATGAAAACTTTTAATTAGTTTTGAAAATGATTGTGTTAATTTATATGAAGTAAATGTTCAAAGATTTTTAGGTGATTTGATAAACACACAAGCATATATTCATGCCTAACTATATATGACTAGCCTTATATAATACAACCACCTTTTGTAGTAATACTGGTAAGCGAATACCCTTATAAAAAGATTTTCATAGATATGAAAATAGCTCAAATCAGCTATACAAAATAATAGATTACAAAAGCAAGGAACAAAGAAAAGAATAATGACTAAAATGAACTCAACATTTTTGCATATAAAGTATGTACAATATTCACTTACAATCAATGCATAAATAAGTGGCATACTAAAATACATGATTGGAAGTGTGCTACTAATCACTATTGGAAAGAACGAGTGAAAAATGAAAGTGCATGTAGCTTTAGAAAAAAGCTTAAGAATTCTAGAATGCTAAAGCAAGGTTCTTTTTGCTAGAAGTAAAAATTTAATCTTTTCAATTGAAAATGTTGCATTAATATGTTCTCAAAAGCTTTATTATTTATTTATAGGGAAAAATCTTCATAAGATCAATTAAGAAAATTCCATTGGCTATTTTTCATATCCTAAAAAGATTAGACTAGTTGTTGCGGGCTTATACTTTTGCTCATACTATTTGATCAATTGGATCGTTTTGTATGATGATCACAAAATGAAATATATATATTATATTTTAAATAATAGCATGTTGTATGTAAGCCTTGGATTAAGATTTAGATATATAATTAAATAAATCATATTGTATGATAAATAAATGTCACATTATATAATATTTTCTAGATTTTATATAGACAAACTAATGACTTAAATGTACTATATAATAAAAATTATTGTACCATAAAAATTTTTGGATTTCTCTTCTTATCCTAAGGCCTTGATCATATTATGTGATGATAGATATCATATCATAGGAACAATTATGAACTTTCTTGAGACACTTAGTGTATAATCTGATTAATAATATTTTGTTTATATAAATTAATCATGTTGCATAATGAATCAAATTGTATGATGAGTTACGACACTTATTAAACTTCTTAATTTGAAAATTCTATTATTCTTTGTAAACTTATATTAATATTGATCGTACAATATTATAGGGAAATCATATAATAGATAAGGATAATTTTAGCATAGTTTGGAAAAATTAGGTTTTCTTTAAAGTCTCTTGCATTATTAAGTTTTAAATGATAAAAACATATTTGTTACAAACTAGTAGAATTTAGAACATATTTGATTAATATGGGAATTCAAGTGTATATATAAGATGACTTGTCCAAGTTTATGATCCTAAGTGTCACATATAAGATAGCATAGGTTTTAACATTCTAATTAAGTCCAGCAAAATAAAATATGCTAATGACAATAACTACACCATCAAGAGCAAAGTTCATCCATAGATTCAATCACTTATGAATATCACCATTATTATCAATCTCTCATGAAGTACAGTGCCAAAGAATTTTGTTTAGCTATCATTTTCTAACACCCTTAAGATAATAAACTCAAGTAATACATTAGTAAATTTGAACATAAGATTTTGTTATAATTATACCTCCATATAATACCATAGAGTTAATAATATCTCTTTTTTGATGTTTATAAATCCACCTTTACAAGTATATGATGAAGTATGATAGAGCATGCCAAGGACATCTTCCGACATCCATAAGATAAGAAACTAAAGTAAGATATTAATAAACTTTAACATATGATTGATTTATTATCAAACTCTTACATAAAGTTATGAAGTTAATAAATATAAGAGTATGGTTATGTCATACTTGAAAAAGAAGTGTCAGAATCATGAATTAAAGGACAAATAATTTTCCAAAAAAATAATAAAATAATTTTTATAAGAATTTTTGATTAAAAATTATTGAAAATATTAAACAATGTTGAAAAAATAAAAAATATGATGGTGTGTTCAAGGCATCAAGGAAAATCAAATAATTTTTTGTATAAGTTTTAGACGTCCAATTGATTATAAAATGAGAGAAATATAATAATTACTAAGTTTGTTAATTAAATTTTATTTAATTTACTAAAAACCTAAATCCTTAATGGTGGAAATGTTAGACAATGATTGTAAGCGATAAAATCTAGCTGAACGGGAAGAGGAGCATTTGGTCCATGGACTGGAAAGGTTGGATGTCAAGGTGGTGCAATTGGTAACAAGAATTAAAGAGGCAAGAAAGAGAAGAATTGAGTGGTGGCTCATAAAAGGAGATTATGTTTGGTTGTTAATAGGATTTTGGCAAAATATGATAGAATTGTCGAGGAAGTAGTCAGATAAATAAGAGAGAAGGGAAGGAGGTTTTAGCCATGGAAGAGAAAAAAATTAATCTTTTGGGCTATTGTGCATGAAAAGGAACTCTGAGAAAATTTCATAACTGTTCTCAAGCCAGCAAAAAAAAAGAAGTAAATGAAAAAGAAAGCTATTTAGCATGGGATTAATAATAAAATAAGAGCATGAATTCATGAAGAGAAATCACAATTAAGCACCATTTCAAGGTGAGACCACTACAATTGTGAAAACTGAGGTAGATAGGTTTTATAACATCGGTACACCTATGTGTTATATTATTATAATGAAATTAAAGGCCTTTAATTTAATGATAAAATCATGCTTTTAATAAAAGTAGTATGAAAATTTAAAATCTTAAATTCAAAAAGAATTCTTATATAACTTATGTGCATCTGTTTATTATATCGAGGAAAGCAATTAAATGATTTAGAAATTAGAAGAATATGAATGCTAACATGTGATAACTACTTTATACATTTTATATGCTTGACATGCTTATTAGTTTCTTACAAACATCACATGCTTTATATTATAGTTTTATACACATGATGTTATGATATTATTTTATGACATTTTATGAGAAAGTTATGGTGGGTCATAATGCATGAATTAAGAATAATGAAAAATCAATATTTTGTTATGTAATAAGTGATCTTGCTATAAATAATTGAAAAAGAAATGAAAAAGTATAGAAAATCAATATTTAGTTTAAGAATAAGGCTTGATTACAAAAGATTACTAATCTTACTTGCTATTAGGCTTATCTCATTCAAACACATGATTCAAAGGTGGATCCTAAAGAATGATTGATATGATGTATCTCATTTTGATACATGGGTTAAAGGTGGAGACTAAAAGTTTAAAACTATTCTCAAGCTTTGTTGTGCAAATAAAGTCAAATGAAACAAAAAGAGATAAAAAAGAAAAAAATGGATTAACTTAGTAAGAGTATTTCATTATTATCTGTATTTGTAATATTTATTTTATTATTTTGTATAAATTATGAATTAATACTTGACTTAACATATGATATAACCCCAAAGATATAATATTTTGTAAATATATTATATAATTTTTTTTCATTGATTTAGTGTTTGTTGACTTAATCTGTTTTATGACTTAACATTTTTAGATAACAAAAAGGTGCATGATTGAACTCTAAGGAGTTTTGAGAGAGATAGAGAGAGAGTGATTTCATAACTATGATTGATGTTTACTTTGATCATACATTATGTAGCAGAAGTTATCGTACTATATATATATATATGATTATTGACACAAATAATAATTTATTTATATTATGATATATTTACTTTATCAACATGTTTTAGTTTTAAATTTTTGTTACAAGACATTTTTGCATGAAATGTGATTTAAAAAGAATATAATAGTTTCTATGTTGTTATTTCTTTTAATTTTAAAATTTGATCATTTGATTTAAAATTTATAAAAATATAATTTAAAAAAAATAAAAAAAGGAGATGACTTGGCAACACACAAAAATGTGAGTAGTCATTCTAAATACATAACAGAGAAAAACCCTTTCTATAGAGAGGGAACACAAAGAGAGAGAACGAAATGGATTAAAAGTTTTATGAGGTGGAGGGAAGCTATTTGTTATGGAGGAAACAAGTTATGGGTTGGTAGAGAGTGAAGACAAAATAGCCTATAAAATGAAAAAGAAAAAAGAACAACAAAGAGAAAACTAAAAGAACTCTAAGATATTGAAGGTTAAAATTGAAGAAAAAATTGAAAAAAATTAGATTGAAAGGGGAATATAAGATTTGAAAAATTATCAGATACACCAAAATAGCTTGGATAGAGTTTTTCAAATTTAGGTCACATTCACCCCTTTTGAAAAATCATTAGAATCACAACAAGTATATTTTGCTCTTAATTGATGTAATCCTAGCACACTTGGAGAAAGTTTGATAATACCTAACATAATATAATTGCAATAGTTGTCTAAGTCTCTCTGTATGTAATTTTTTCTCATAAGCAAAAGAGTCACAACTGATGTGAGATTAAAAAAGATAACAATATAATAATGAACTAAAAGTCCCCTCCTGCTTCTTTATACATGGTAGGATTAAAATGTTTAAATATAAAAAATGATTAATATAGCTTTTATAAAGAGAATATAAGAATAAGATGTAAAGGATGGAGGTCAATATAGAGAACTAATCCAAATGATTAATCTTTTCATATATGACAGACCAAAAGGATAATGATAACTGATGAGTTGGTGATCGTAGAGGGAATCTCGTGATAATGTTTAGGAAATAATGCCATTGATCCTAGCAATCCGAATGAGGTGCCAATTAGTCCATCCAAATGGAGTCTATTCAAAAGAGACTTCGAGTTTAAGCTAGGATGCTTCTAGCATAACGATCTTTAACATCTTTGTGCTCCTACACCATAAGGATCTCTAGTTTTGTAGTTTTTTTGTAATGTTTATGCCCTAGTTGTTTGATAAAAAAGGTAATCATTTTATAAAGGTCATGAGTTGCTAAAATTGATAATTCACCTTACATAGTAATAACATATGGAATGACTAATTTTAACATTTTTTCAATGGTCCAAGCAATGCTTTAAAGGCATTATACAATGTATTTGTGTTATTCTATAAAGGCCATTTTTATGCAGTATAAGTCCTAACAAATAAACATATCATACTAAGAACCTTGACATTATTGGAGTTTGTTCACTTTGCTCATACATGATTGATGTAATGCTCTTCAAAGTCCAACTCTAATGAGTTAATCTACCCAATTCATTATGATGTGGACTACTAACATCAATAAGAATGACCCAAGCAACATACTAGATAAAATGGTCAAATTATTAGAACATGTGCTTGAAATTTGTTTTGATCAAAATTAAATATAGTCAATACAGATCACATAGCTCAATAATCTTGATTCTAAGAGTAGGTTCTTAAAAACTCTTTCAAATCCTCCAACTGATAGTAAGAATATCATCATATTAATATTGTCTTTGTAAACGTTGTGATCATATGGTTTGAAATTGTGTATTATAAACAAAAGATTAGAAAACGAAAATGTTTAATAAGTTTTCTTCAGCAGTTAAGCTCAAAGGGAGTGGTTTAGATTCTTAAGAGCTTTTAATTGCCGTTCAAACTTTTGCTTTCACAATCTAGAATCTACAGCAATAATATGTTTACTTTTCATGGTAGAATTTATACAAAATTTTCATAGCATCTGTATAAAAATAATTTATATTATTTTTAATATAGAACTATTATAATATTATATTCAATGTTTTTTAAAAAAATATTTTTAAGCTTAAAATATGAACAATATAATGGTATAAAATTGTTCTTGATATTTGTGAAAAACAATCACAAATTCTTCATGCACTTTTGAGAATTTGACGTCATGTATCTTTTTTTTGAACTTATCAATATGATAATAAATTCTTAATAATAAGTTTGTTCCATGAATATGTTTGAATAGCAATTGAGAGTTCTCTTGATTGTTGGTGATTATTGAACTTGTTTAGTTCTTGTTGTCTTTGTCATAGATATAAATACACACCACATCTAAGGTCATAGAGATTACAAAATATAATGTGTTGATGGATATCTGAAATTTGGATAAAAAATAACACTAATATTTAGGATTTATTTGGTCACCAAAATTAAAGAAATTTGAAAGTTTAATTACTACACTTGTAGTCTTATGATACAAAATATTCTCTTAGATTTTCTCACAAATTATAATAATTAGGTTGACTATAGGTGACCCATGTTATTCATAATTTGGTTTGCCTTAACTCTTGGTAGATATAACAAGAACAAGGCTAGAGATGAGCTATAAAAATTATACAATATATAAAGGATAAACTCTGAAAAATCTTGTGTAATTTTGGCTTCATTTGACATAACCAAATGCAACATTATATTAAGAAATATTTTGGATATTTTATAATTGGGTCTAAGGAAGCAAAAAAATAGAGATATATGACAAAAGCATTATGGGTTAGACCATGGATGAATAAATGATATTGGGGTGTATATGTTCCATTCTCTTCTAGCTTTTGCAACAAGCTAAAGGATTGAACAAATTTGTGGCCTCTTTGAATGATTGAATCACATGCACCATCCTTTCTAAATTCTAGATTAGAAGTGCGCTAATACTTTAAAATCAAATTTGTCAAGTCTAGAAAGAAAACAATTGAAAACTTTATGAAACAAACCAAGGATTTTTCTTTCTTTGTTGTTATAGCATTATATATAATTTTAAGAAACCAAAAGTTCAACCTAATCTACCTAAAGCTACATAGGTGGACCACCATAAGGCAACTATTAATTGCTTAGAGTATTTTACTATAGAATTCTTGTTGTAATTTTTGGTTTATTTGAGACATTTCTATATTACCAAGGTGATCTATGTTTAAGTTAGGGTGACATTTCACATGTGTTTTAATATTTGATTGCTTCAAATTATTGTATTAACAATTCTAATACGTGTAGATCCTATTCAAATCCCCAAATAAATCTATACTTGTCCTACACAATGACACATTAATCATATAAATTATGGCAAAACACTAGTCAAATTATAATAAAAGCCCTAAACATTTGGAGTAGTTGAGAATGAACATTGATTGATGATTGGACATAACTCCAAAATGTTGCAAAAATCTTGAAGAACCCTCAAGATGCTATTGACGGAGAACCACATAATATATTTATCCTTGAGTTGCAGAACCATATGTTTAATGTGCATCATATATACAAAAACGCGTTAATGCAACATAAATATATTATAAATACATCACAAATTTTCTAGCAATAATGAAAACACAATGTAACTTACTAATATTGGCTTGATATCATCAAACCAAACTCAAACAATTGGCAACACTATATGTATTGTTTTGCATCTAATTACTCATTTTTTGTTTATGGAATTTTTCTATTCTTTCTATATAAAGAGGATTTTTTGGTCTAATGTGACTAGGCTTTTTGCATTAATGACACAATCACTTTAGCGGATGCTACTTTCCCTTTTTATTTTCTATCATTGTCAAATCTTTTACTCCTTTCCTTTTCTTGTAGAGCCATGATAGTCCTTTAGACATTAGTGCTGCATCACTAGAGATTGATCTTTCAAAACTTGAAGTTGAATCAACAATATAAGTAATTGGTTCCTATTTCTTCTTTCTATTCTATAATGGTCATTTTTCCACATCATTTCTTCTAGTAAAGTTCAACTCATTAGTTAGGAGGTCGCCTAGCAACCCATCCTTTCTACACTTAAAAACCAACTTAAGATTTCATTAACTAGAAATAATTTCAACAATTTGAAAATGCAAAAATGTAAAGTGAGAATAAAAAAAAGTGAGGACAATATTAAGATCTAAGTAGCTTAAAAATACTTTTAAGTCCATATCTTTTAAAACCTCAACTCAATGTAGTAGTTTGTTTTTTTTTCTTTACACAAAATCAAAGTTTATAAAATCTCAATAAAATTATAAATTTTATGAAACTATCAAGCTGAAAATTTCACACTTTGAATTAAAGTATATAAATTAAAAAACACTGTAGCATAGTTGATTGAACAGATCTAAAAATGAAAATAAAAAATGGAAGTAATAAGAACACTAAGATTTATATATGATTTGGTCTAACTATTTTATATATTCATCCCTAGTTAATTTGATTAAGCTTTACTAACAAACTACTCTCTTTTGTCATAATAAGTAGAATTGAACTTTTACAAAGTCATGTTCTTTTATCAAGGTAGGTAAGAGTACACTTTTACAAAAGTTGGTGTTCAATGGAAACATCAACTAGAAATAAAGTAACTAAGTAATACATGATTAAAATTTTAACAATATAGCTTTATGTAACTTTAGACCTCAAATTTATTGTCAAGTAATGTGACAAATTCCAAATGTAAATGGATATTACTAGAATATTTAGCTATAAAACAAAAATTGATGAACAATAGATGAAATACAAATCAATCCCTTCATAACAATAGAATTTGATAATGTAAGGCACAACTTGCTTCTCCACCTTTTGCATTGTTTACATAAAATTATGAATCTTATTATTTTTAATCAATCATTTTCCCTTTGTTTTTAGAAATTAAAAACTTATCTATATTAAACCAATTCTAAATTCAAATTTTGAATAAGTAGTTAAAACGGATGTTCAAAATGGTTAATATCAATCACTATACTTTTCTGATTCATTTTTAATAGTATGTCAAAGATGTCATATCAATGCGATATGGTTTGTACTACTTTTATCTTGATCATTAACTAGCTTAAAATATATTGATGCAAGATATCATATAAGTTTAATATGAAATTCATATTTTAAAACAAAGATATGAGTACATAGTCATATCATACAAATATGATACATGGATTTCCATTGTTTGAAATTAAAGAAAAATAAAAAATAAATGAGCTTAGGCTATCATATGTCATAAAATTTATCATTAAATAAATCCAATACAAAGGTCATATTAATATAACATGTAATATATATTGAGTAATGAATATATTCATATGACATAACTATTGTATTCATATGATGATAATTTTGTAATTAATAATGATCATACAAGACTAATGTAATAATTTTTTTAATACTTCTATAAAAATTCTTAATCACTAAATATACTAATATGATATTATTATCATTATAGTATAATTAAAAAATTTGTAAAATATACAAATAATTTTAACACTAATCATACTAGTTTGATTTATAGACCATCTTAGTATTTTAACAATTAATATAAAAAATATATAAATAATTTTAACACAAATCATACTAATCTGATACATAGATCCTCTAATTACTTAATAAAAATCTAAGAGTTTGATCACATACTTATCAGATAAACATATTAGATACATGCAGTATTAAACTATTATGAGTCAAATATCTACAAGTATGATGCATGAACTTCATACTACATAATCACAAAAATAAAAACAAAATTAAAAACTTATTATTATGATATATGATCATATTAGTATGCACTAAAAGTAAGAAAAGTAGCTTAAGTGTTACAGAAGTACATATATGACATATAAAGTTTGTATTATACTATATATAGCACCTGAATAAAAAGTTAAGTAAATCAAATCATCTTTATATGAAAGAAATTAACATACATAGCTAATCTTAATCAAAACAATAGAACTGATAAGTAAAAATTGAATATAGACAAATAAAGTAAGCTTTGTATGATACGAACTAAACGTCAACTCATTTCTTAGTAACTACTAAAACTACTATATAAAAGTGATGCTATGTATGACAAACATAGCTTAAAAATTTTAAAACTTTTTTTGATTAATTATTGCATGATTTTGACTCACAAAAGTGTAAATAGATACTTTTTCTTCTCTAAAATAAGATACAAAAAATAAACTGATAATTCTAAGTGTCATATTCTTAAAGGATAAAGATTAAACATGTTAATTAAATTCTTAAATAAAATAGTTTAACTCCTTATCATTCAACCACTATAAATAGAACATATTGAGTTCTGTGATTCGAAAGTTGAAGCACCAATAGAATCTTTTCTCAATATTCATCCACTTCAAGCTTTTAATCCTTGCTCTAATTATTAAAGAATATTTATCAAATACTTAAAACAACACATCAAAATTATATAGCCTAGTTTTATGATTAGCATCCTATGCCATTAGCTTAAGTTATATTTAGAAGTCTTTTTCAAATTCAATTTTTAGTAAATGTTTATTTTTAATAATCAAGCATTAGCTTGATCATATTTTGAAATCTCATGATTATAATGTACATTTTCATTAAAATCATGAGATCAAAAGACTTCTATAATGATTATACAAATTCACCTTTAGAATTAAGGTATTCAAAAGCTAAACAACTCTTTTAAATATAATAATCTAATTTAAATGATAAATCATTTACTAGATATGTTCTCTCACATATCTAATTGAACATTATTATCTTTTTAATGACCACATATATCTCTTTAAATGTGTGCATTTAACTTATAATTCATTAAGCATATGAAGGATGAAGAGTGCAATGACAATACAAAAACATGTTAATCAATTCCAACCACATATAGATAATTTGATTCTTGAGTCATAATAATGTCACATGTGGCAATAAAGAAGAAAATGATATAACAAGACCTTATTTATCCCATTCACTTTGATCTATCAATAATTGAGGTACCATCTTATGCCACATGTCTATGGAAGCACTAGTTAACCTCGAATGTTTTTTGCCATGTTATGAGAGCTCTAAAAGACACATGTCTGCAAAAAAAGTGACTGATAATTATCCCTATTAACCCCAGTTCTATAAATAGCCAAATCAAAACAAACAATGAAAAATTCTTATGTCATAGTAACAATATCATGAGAACAATCTTAACAAATATAATAGATTACTATTTACATAATAAGATTAAGAAATAATTTCTAGCTAATTTTGCTAACAATAGAATCTCAAACCTACAATTTTAGAGATCTTTGGTTTGAACCCCTTTTGTTAGACAAATTTTTGTTAATCAAAATCTATGAATCTAACAAAGCATTATTTTCATTTTATTATTTTTCTATTTTGATCTATTCGAGGAAACCTTGTAATCAAGAAAATCCAAGCTCAATTTTGTTAATCAAACATGTACCAATATCTATATTATTATTTATATTTGAAAATTCATCTATTGATTATGAATAATGTATCACAGATTTGGCTGTCTATCAAAATTTCTTCGAGTATTTTTTGAGTCATACAGTTTCCTTGATGACTAACTCTTAAGAATTTATTGCTTCAGTACCAATAACTTTGTGACTTCAAAAATAAAGCCCTTAGGACCCAAGTCATAGTAGAACAGTAACATTTTGCTTGTGATGTTCTTGTTTGCATTTGAAATTTCCAAAGTTTCTGTTCTCCATCTTTTTTAAAATTATCGTCATTCATTATATGAACATTTTTTTTGTTTTATTCAATTTACAATTATAAAAATACTCTTCATCGTACAATAATTTTTTTAATATTTCTCATATGATATATTCTTCTATGGTATATGGATTCTTACATGCTTAAAAGAACATACTTAAACATTGGACAATTCACATTTGAGCCTAAGAAAATAGACCTATTGATGTTGCCCACGAATTATAATCTCCATTTGTATTGCTTGGCAACTTAATCATAGTATAAGGTATTCTAAGTATTATCTTTTTTAGAGTTAGACTCAACCTTAGTGAGCTACAACAACACAATCTTGATGTGGCCCACCAAATATCTAAATTTTATTTTTCAATAATGTCTACTATAAAATATTTTGTATTTTTCTAGGACAGTACATTTTCCCAAATTAAGCAGTTTTTTTTTTTTGTTAATTTTTGGTTTACAGTTGCCAAATTTTATTGTTTCCGTACAAAATAGAAGAAATATTTTAAGCCATTTTGTCTTCTCTTATGCTTAGATTTCCAGAGCCAATCATATGTGCATTCAAGAAAGATAAGACAAAGCTTGTCAAAGTAAGTTGCTGTCCCAATAAATTATTGATCATTTTATTGTAACTATGTTAGTACTAATTACTAGAATATGAATTATTTCAAGTATTAATTATAGGATTTGCAATATATATCTTATAGTATGTGTTAATAGTAGTTGCATGGCAAAGACAAAATCAATTGTGATGCTTAATCTTCTATCATACCTCTTGAGTACTAAGATAGCAACATCGATGGTGATCATGATGTCGTTGATAAAATATACACTAATTAGGATACCCATAATTAATTCACTTGAGAGAAGTTTCAAATTAAAGTATGACTTGTTTTGATTTTATTTAGAACTTTTGTGGTAATAAGCATGACAACTATAGCATTATTTGTTTCCTTTTTTTTGCATATGTTATTGTTTTAATAGGCACACTAATTAGTTGCATGACCACTATTGTCATGCCAATTCTACACAAGTATGTAAATAATTTTTATAAGAAAATCTAAAAATAACAAAATACATGACCTTATTGATAGCTCTCAAACCATCTATTATAAATCATCATAGATATGAAAGACTTTCTCTACCTATGAAAAAACAATGAGTAAACATGGAGAAAATAAGAGAATAGAAATGAGAAGAAGAGAAGCTTAAAGGAGGAATAGGTCTTGTACAAACCCTCCCAACTTCTTTTCTTTTATAAAAAATGAAATTGGAGAATATATTACAAAGTAAAAAGTGATTTGGTTAATAAGAGTTTAGCGTCTCCTATCCTATCATTATTATGCTTTTATTAATGACCATTAACAAAGCAAATTGATATGTTGCTCAAGTACACTTATTGGTTAAAAAGGTTATTAAAAATTCCATCATCGATACTATCATTGTAGATGCTTAGCAATAATGCTTAGATTGGAGTTTCTATGATGACCTTTTCATCACAAATGTTATCATAAAAATAAAAGTTTATGATGGTTATGCCAAAAATAAATGAAAGATTTTCATCATATTTAAGAGTTTTTTGAAATAATGATCACAATGCATTAACTTAATAGACATAAATATTTTAATAGTTTTTTTTGTATTTTTATTCTCTTTATAAGCAAATGGACAATATTATCAACCTTAGTAAGAAAATATGTCAAAATCACTCATCAAATAAATTTCACTAAAATTATTAAAATTAATAATCATATATGTATACATATATACATACACAAATAGTAACGCAAATACACATATGAATACATGCAATTATATATATATATATATATACCTAATATAAAATTGTATTTCTTAATAACAATTTTTTAATGGGTTCAAATACTACTTTTTAATCTCATCTATTAATCTAGGTCTTGTAATAGTGAAGTTGGATGATGGTTCAAGATGTTTTTTTAATCTTCCATCATTTAAAACATGGTCAAGAAAAATATGTACTCAAGAATTCATTAGATCTCTAGTTAGTCTCTCTTTTGCATTTTACATCTTCATGAGTCCATTCACCATTTTATGTGCTTCATAGATGAAAGATGTTTACTCATCTACTCTTTTAACAATTGTCTACTATCTAAAAAACCATGTAGAACTCAAGAAATTTCTCAATCCTAAGTTGATTATGTTGAAACCAACAAATTGATTGACATGCCAAGCTTCCTTGACAATATCCATCTTCAAAACATACTATGTCCTTTTTTAGATGGCTGCAAATACCTTTGCCACATTAGCATGAATTTTAGTATTAATGTCGATCAATTAGATTTTTATAACTATCTATTATTTATAGTTTTGCTCATGTGGAAATAATGTTAGCTTTCATTACTATCTTCTATTGAAATACATGTCTATAAATAGTACATTAGGGCTTGAATTTTAAAATTGATAAACAAGTGTGCTTACTTCTAGAGTGAACATAAGTTTGTCATTCCTTGGATCTTTCATCTTTTATCTTTTCCCTGACAAAAGCTTTCTCTTTCTATTTGTATGGCTTCTAGCTTATCTTTCTTTGTCAATTAAACTTGATCTATGAGCTAATAATCTTTTCTTCTTTCTATTATATTCAACATGTTTGTTTTTTTTAATAAGTTTGTTAAAGGTTAACAAGTATTATGATTTTAATTATGATATTGTGCATATTTCAGGCATATTTGATTTGAAAGAGATAAAAAAAATTACATTAATTTAAATAAACTTTTATTTAATTTTATAAATCCACAAGTTACATAAACTTTTTTTTTGATATTGTTTATAAGAATTAGTGTATAGACACTACAAGAAAACTCAAGAAATCAACATCTATTAAGATTAAATAATTCATATAAATCATAACTTTTGTATAAGAAAATCCTAAAGATAGAGATTAGCATTAGACTAAGAATTAAAGTGTGGTTTAGTAAGAGGAAGATATATTATTACAAAAAAAATTTGATTTAAAAAAATATTTGAAAGTGTATTTTAAAATAATTTTTAATAAGCTTGAGCAAATCTATAAAAATAACTTTATATAAGTTTTAATTTTATTTTAAAATATTTTAAGTTTCTTTTAATAACAAAGGTTTATGAAAATTATGAAATAAAAATATGAATAAGGATTAAAATAAATATCAATGATTTTTAAGTGGTTTGATTTAAAATTAAGGCTATGTCCCAACAAAAATAAAACATAATCAATATACCTTTGACCCTTATGCCAAAACCCTCACAGCAACAAAATAAAAGAAAAATGCTACTACGACCTTACAATGAAGTAAACTTGACAAGAAAAGAAAATAATTCGATGATACAAAATTGAAATTAATGCAAACAAAAATCTTATATTTAATGAAATATTTAACGAGACACAAGTGTTTTAATTGAATTAATTAGGAATAAAAAAATTTAAAACTTAGCTCATTTAAGAAGAAAAAAGAATTTGGAGTTTAATGATTGAATAATGTAACGTAAAAAAGTGACAATAAGCACTGGCTACTAAAGGATTTAAATAACTTAAAATTTTTCTCCAATGTTTATCAAAGTTTTTATAAAAAATATATCAATTTATTATATTCAAGAAATCTTCTATTTATGGCATTTATAACCACTAAAACCAGTTGCCAAATACATCAAAATAGTTTGTTACTACTACCACTAGCATACGTTTTTTAATTAAACATTATTATTTAAACAAAATTTCTAAAAGTTTATAATAATGGCTAAAATAAACATTGCACTAAGGTACATCACCATACTCGATCTAGTTAGCGAAAATGAGAGCTGCTTGATTTAAAGGATTTTAGACTATTTGATTATGAAAATTATGCAATTGAATGAATAGGATTTAACTAGCACTGTTTAAAAAATATGATTTGATCTGGATCATTATATTTGAATTATGATTTAACAACTAGATTTAGATCTTATGCGTGAATTAAACACGAATCATGCCATTACAAAATTACGTAATTGACTGACAAATCTAATTAGGCATTTAGAGGCTTGGTTTGGACCTTAAAAGAATATTAAGAAAAGTGAAGTTCTTAGTTAGTATAATAAGATTTGTGATGTCAGATGAGTTAGCAAACCATTATAATGAGCAATAAGAAAGAAATACTTACACAAGTTAAGAATAAAAAAAACCTAAAATATAAAAATATGTGATATCCAAAAAAGGGAACCACACATTTGATACCAATAAAAGAAATCTTAGCCCTTTGGGGACTATAAGCTATATAAGAGTTGCTTTGTATGCAAGGTTTGAAATTTCTTAATAGCACAAAAAAGGGGTACTCAAAAAAGGATTAATGTTATCAATCTTGAATAAAATAAACAACAACATAAAGGTCAAAGTGCAGTGCTTAATAGCGAATACAAAAAATTCAAAAGTAATGAGCTAACTCAAAAGAAATGATACAAAAATACTAAGAGAACTGAATCATAGGAAAGAGAAAAATGATGAAAACTTGAGATTGTGTGTGAGAATTATTAAGTAAACATGGAAATAATGAAGAATTTAAGCATAACCATTATTGACAATCTGAGAATGAAGAATCATTGAGTTATACTTGCGATGATATGAGAATGTTGTGTTAGAGTCGATAATAAATTGGCTTGAAATTTTACCACTTGGCCCTTGCACCCCTCCTCTTAATACTTGAGCCTTGACAAGTTGGTACATCGAAGTTCTTACTATAATTAGGCCTTAGATCCCAATAAGATGCAAATGAATAAAAGTAGAATTTTTATTCTTATAAAGATGCATAATAAAGCATAAGAGTAATCCTTTAATTTATAAAGAGTCTAGGAGTACATGGGTAAAAGTATTTAAAATCTCAAATTAATCTTAAAAAGCCATTCCCAAATAACTTTGTTGAAAGTTTCCTTTTTTTTCAAGTGGATGGATGTGTGGAGGCTTACTAACTGTTATGGATCGATGTTGTGTGCATCCATGTTGGCATCAAGACTAAAAGGTCAAGTTGGAAATCGCTTAAGCTAGTTTCAATTCAAAAAAATTAGCATTGGTTTGAGCAGGTTGCAAGTTGGCATTGGATTGTGAGTCATATCGACAAGTTAAGGAAAAGTGCAAAATATGTTTGTTGAAGCGGTCTTGCGAACATGTGAGCAAAAATAGGAGATTTGTGCATGAAAGAGAGTCACATGAACCCAAGAGAACCCCACATTGAGGTATTTCAGTTGAACCCATAAATTGAACACAAGTTGGCATGCAGGCTGAGTGGCAGGTCAAGCCAAATAGGTAGGGCATGGATCGTGGGTGGGTGCCCAAGCCTGAAAATAACTTCTTGAGTAACTAGTCACTAGCCAAATATATTGACTGGTGCATTCGTTTTGTTACACCCAAGGATTTTAAAAAAAATTGGTACTAAAAAGCCAAGTTTAGTAATATTTTTAAAAATTGTCATATAATGGTTAATGTGCAATCTAGGTACTCTCATATGTTGGGATTAAAAAGAATAATATCAATTTATCTAGATAATATTGATTAAATTAACTATATGATAACTAAACCAAAATTTTTGAGGTTTCAAAACCTAAAGTTTCAATCTTAAACTTATGTGCTTGTTTCCTCCAATAAATTTAAAAAGGAGAAATTTTGTGGAAGTATAACAATTAATTTTAATGAGTTTTTAAGCATTTATGAGTTAAAGTTTAGTGTTAATTTTTAATTCTAAAATGTTATATGCAAAAGGATAATGGGATAAAGAAAAGTTGAAAATAAGATATAGTTTGACCCTTTAGTCTTATAAGTTTCTTTATATATACAACAAAGCATTTTAATTTTATCTTCTTGATGAATGATAGAAAGGGAAAAAATTAGTTAATGAAATAAAAATTTCATGTCTTCTTTAAACTAACTTAAAATTACTTTAATTGCATATATTTATAAGGAGTATGAATTTAGGAAACGTTTTTGCAAGCATATATAATTTTATCATATTTTTTATATTAAAAATTATCTTGTCATCATCAAAAGGAGAAAATTATTAAACACTTAGTCTATGAGTGTCTTATTAAATAATAATAAAATCATTTCTTAGTATTTTAAGTGTTTTGAAATCAAGCATCATGGTTTCTTGTTATAGTACGTTGGACTTTGGCTTAAAGTGCTTAATGGTAAGGTGTTTAGTGAGGACATAATGAGCATTAGATGTAAAGTTCAAGCAATCTTGGCAAGCATTTAGTGTTCTTTTATTAGTTTTTTTTAGTTTGCAAAACTTATGATAATACACAAGTCATTAAGAATAAATGGGTGTGGTGATGAGATCATGTGAACTTCAAATTAAAAGCTTTTTAAAACAACTTCTCGCATATCTCGACATATATAAGTTATAGGCATGCCTTCACTTGCCTTCCATACTCATATAATTATCTTTTAATTTATGGTATGTCTAGTTCAATGACTTAGTATGTAGTGGCATTAACCATAAACATAGAGATAGAATTGGAACCTAAGCTTTGGATATAACATATTAATATTAATAGACAATATGTTTAGTTTAAATAATATAATATATAGTCAAGGAAATCATAAATTAAAAAGAATAATCTAAACATATGGACTGAATACAATACATTATTTTTAATATCTGATAAGTTTAGACCATTTGTGTGATATTATTGAGATATAATTGTTTTGTAAAACTAAAATTATAGAAATAACTATGCAATTAGCCCTTAAATGGCTAAGTAAAGTTTATGTTTCGAGATTGAAATATAATAATATTATTTGACATTATCTTGAAAAATGTAAAATTTTGTAAAGAATATTTTAAACATCAAAGTAAACATCTTATAGAGAATATCTCATTATATACAATTTTGCAAACAACTTATTAGTTTTTGGACTAAGTTGAATCAAAATAGTCATGTGCTTTAAGCTATTCATTATATATACATAGTCATTATATATATATAGACACACTAAGCACTCATGTGCTTTAAGCTAGGCATTATAGCCACATAAGAAGACATCATGGAAGGGACTAGAAGTTTCAAGAGGGAGAGGGAGAGGGAGAGAGAGTGTGTGTGTGAGAGAGAAAAGAGAGAGAGAGAGAGAGAGAGAGAAACCAGAGAAGTGTAGATTAGCTATTGCATGAAAAACAATATGTAGAAGTAGTAAGAAAAAGAAAATGAGAGAAATAAGTGTAAAGAGAAGCATTAGCAAGGTAGAACTATTAAGGAAGGAGAAAAAAAATAAAAGATAACGTATATGATTTAGGATAAGATTAATCTTTATTTTTATTTATTCTCTTTCTCTACTACAACAATAATAATAATGTGCCAGGCTAAAGGCTAAAAAATTGCCTTATTTCTATATCAATGAGGTTATGATGAGAGAATAATTAGAATTAGCTCCAATGTTGTATTTTATAGCCATTATATTGTATGAGAGTACTCATCATACAATATAATATGCTTATGGTGACAAAAAAAAGTATTTTTAAGAGAATCTTATAACATAAATACATTTTTTATATAGTACAATCAGTTCAACAAGGTAGGATCAAGCTTCATAAGAAAATTACACAATATGCAAATAGTTCATTGTATAGTATAATGTGCTCAAGTTGGAGTAATGAATTGGACTTGATAGTGCAATGTTTGGAAAGCAACTTTGGTAGCTCATTGCACTATATCATAATAACATTAGACGATATGATTAGTTTAAGAAACAAAGGTCTAAGAAAGGAATTGGATTGTTTCAAAGGAATTGTTAAGTGCTGATCATACGATATGATCTTGAGAACATAGAATATGAGAACACTAGCAAAAGCATTTCTTAGAAAAATATTATAGAAATGAAAATAGAATATAAGAGTTGTATAATAATATGTTATTAATCAGAATGCAACTAATTATGTAGGAATTTAAAGAAAGAGAGTATTAGAGCAAAGTCCATCCCTAAGGTTTTTTGTAAATAAACTTGGAATTAATATATAAGTAGAGAAATTTAATTAAAATAACAAAGAAACCATTGGCATATGCATTAGTGTGGCATCATGATTGCATGACAAAAAGTAAATTGTATGATTAGATATTATTTTTTATTTTTGTAAGAAATTAAAATATTTATATGTACTATTAAATTTCTTGATATATATATAAGATAAATGTTTAGAAATAAAAAAGATAAAAAGAAAACAAAATATGATTTTCTCAAATGTGTTATCTCATAAAAAGAAAGAAAAGAAAATAATATGACACTGATAATAAGCTAGAATATAAAACAAAAAAAAAGAAAAGAATATAACATTAACAAGAAGGTGAGACATAAAAAAACAAGAAAGAAAAGGATATAGCATTAGCAATAATTTGAGCCAAGAAGGAAAGAGAAAGAAAGGAATTTGTTATTGGGTGTACATTGGATCAAGAAAGGAAAAAGAAAGAAAAAGTTACAATAATAGTATTGAGAATTGGTGAATGTGATGCCCACATAAGAAAGAAGATGAATTAAAAAAATCATAAATTCAAATAACTCAAGTATAGCTTTCAAAAGTCTTTTATGGGAGTCTAAATAAACAAAAATATATAATTAATTTTTAGTTGGTTCAATTCAATCTAGTGCTAACTCTATCCCCAATCAAATGGCTAAGCTTGTATTAAAACTACTCCTTTTTAACAAAAGACTAGTAAAGAGAAACCATATAGTGTATCATAGGACCCAAAAAGCACTTGGCCAAAAGAACTTATAACCACTTACTCAAAGGAATCTATAAACACTAACCCAAATGACTCTATAAACATAGGCTCGAAAGACCCTACAAACACACACCTAAAGGAGCCTAAAAAATCAGGCCAGAGCATCCTAGGTGTCTGTAGGCCTATTTGGTCATCCTTGTATTTAAAGAGTCAAGAGATAAATATTGAAAAACTAATATTTATTAAAATATAAAAGGAGTTTTTCTTAAAAATTAAAATATCTTGGAGATCAAACTTATTGAGAAAATTGACATTGATATGCCCAACAAGATAATAAATGTAATAAAAACTTATTTTGTATGAAACATGAATGTAACATTATGAAGAAGTAGCCTTCATGAACATCTATCCCATAAAGTGTGCTTCATATATAAAAAATTCATATATAAAAAGTTCAACCCCATTTTGATAATAAAATAAGAAGGAAAAAGCTTTAAGTGGGATAAATTCAAAACAAGTATCTAATTTCAAATTGCTTAAAATGTGGCTTTGATCAAGTTATGTCAATTTCCCTTATTCTTCATTTCTGACATGCAACCCATATTGGCATTTTGAAAATTGCATGCTTTTTTAAATAAAAATATGCATAAATTATGAGTGATATTTTTTGCTTGCATTATATTTATTTCTCATACTTAAAAGTTTGGCATCATCAAAATAAGGAAGATTATTAAACCCCATGAACCTTAAATTTAATAACCTATTTTGATTATAATAAATTATTTAAATCCTTATATTCTGATCAAAATAAGTCTATTAAGTGTGTTTTACAAGATATCTTAAGATAAGTAGACAAATTGATCCTTATCATGGTGGAGATTGAAGAAATTTGTTAAACAATAGCTCACGACAATTTAAGATAAGAAGGAAAAGAGCATCCACCATGATGATTCATACGTCTAAGATGGTTTTCAAGTGTCTACTATTACTGAAGATGTATGTAAGGATTGGAATAAAATTTACAAATTATTTCAAAAGCTTGCACATCATTTTTAGTTGAGCATTTTTTGTGAGAAAATAAGGCTTTAATGGTTTATCCCTAAGAGCATGTACAAAGAGATTTTTATTTGCTTACAAATGATTTTGTGAATAAAAAATGAGTAATCTATAAAAATATTAATTAAAGAATGATGAAAATTAAGTTTAGGAAGAAAAGTAAAAAAATGGTTTAAATTGAATTTAACATACAGTGCGATAGCTACAATACATAGTATATCTAATATAACTTGAAGAACATATAGAAGAAAAGGATAGTTTGCTTAAGTGTTTTAATTATTTTTTTAGGATTGCATATAATACGTTCCTCTTTACTTACAACATGTTTATTTAAATAGACAAAGTATTTTGGCGATGAACAATAAATTATATTATAAATAAAGAAACCTAAAACTAATGTATGATATATAAATTTATTATGTAAAGTACGTCAAAGTTATTTGGCAACCATAGTTTGAGTGAACAACATGCCATAGAAGAAGATATATAAATGACAATGAAAGTATAGTTTGTAACATTTTTAGATATAATATGTAAAATATAAACTAAATAAAAATGTTTAACTAATAGTTGCATTACACAAACTTGAGATTTTCAAATAATACATTATTCATGAATATACAATATATTTAGTTAAGGATAAAAATTACATAGAATCAATTGAAAAAAGTTAAGAAAAGAGTATGGTGTATTATTTATTAATATATGATATTGATTGAAAAAAATTTGTGCGACATATAGTATTTTGCTCTTAACATACGATACTTACATAATTGAAAAGCAAGCAATAGCTAGTTGGCCGTAGAAAGGCTTCTTGATGAAAGTTTACAAAATCTTTTCCAAAGAGTGTGAATAGGAAAGGGACTTTAGCTTAATATCAACAAAAAAGATTGCTAGTGCATGTGAAACAAAGTCTTGAAGGCATTTCGTTCAACATCATTCACTCATTTCATCATACAAAGCTCGAGTAAATTTGTTACGTTATTTTTTAGTATGTTATTGCTCGTATGTATACTTGAATATTTGTTTATTAAGTAGACTAAGGCTTTGTATCAATTCTTTTTTGTTTGGATGTGGCTTATTTGGAAAAATCCTAAGAAGTATTAGTGGCGTTCAAGCTTGTAGGATTAGGGATAGATATAAACTTTTCGATTAAGTTATGCCATGTAAAAATTCTTATATCCTTTGTCTCATTTTGCTTTCTTTGCATACTTTCTTAACACCTTGGCCATTTTATTTAATTTGAGAGATTTACAAAAGAGGCATTACTTAATCTCTTAAAATTTACAAAAGATTGCTTGAACATTTTTTCAAAAAGATTCTCTATAAACTTGCATCACCAATGTACCCTCCCCTCATGATGTGTCTTGCAAATACAACAAAGATGATGACATTATGATGTTGATACACCATAAATGCTTGTTGCAGGGATTAAGTATAAGGAAGCCCAATCGTTGTTAACACTTCATATAAAACTTTGATGTGTAAATATGATATAATAAAGTATGATTTCTAACTAGTTAAGATAACATATGAAGGTCCAAAGATGTTGATAAGATAATAAATGAAAATAAAAATAAAAATGGTGTGAAATAGGATTTCAAGAAGGATTATAATATTGAGAGAAAAACATGACCCAAATAATAGATACCTATATGAGGAATAAATAAAAAACAAGTAAATTTAAATATATAACAATATCTATGTATGACAATTTCAAAAACTATTCTTTATTTTATTTTGGCAAAGTAGTAGTGACTCATTTTATTTATATGTTGAGTATTATTTATCTATTTGAATACTATGTTATTGGTGTCATGATATTTTTATTTAACTTAATTCTAGTATTTCTTTGTTGCTTTTATTCATTTTTAAATGTTGTGTTCTTTTCAAATCTATTTGTTTTGCTTTATAGTCATTATTTACTTGTACTTATGTTGTAGAACATGCCATTGACACACTAAGAGATGTTGAATATGATGGCAATAAGGATAAGTAGATATTCACTAAGTTATTTTGGGTGTTACAAATTTGTGTAGCGTTGGATATATAATATGTTATAGTAGATAATTGTATAAATATAGTAGTAAATATTGAGAGTGCCTTTGCTTTTAAGTATTGAGAAATTACTAGATGTGGTTGATTAAATTAAAAAAATTGGGAGCAAGAATTGGTTCCATCGTTCCTCTTGAAGGATGTCATGCCTTCAACTTTAACACTATTACTTCGATATAACTTGATATTAATTATTAAAATAGGTATTTGGAAGAGTATTACAAAAAAGGTATGATAATGGTTTTAACTTGTGTTGGGTAAAGGTTACTTTATTAAGTATTCTCTTTGGAATTAGCTTTGCACCATTATTTTCCTAATTTTGCCTCTCAATTTATTTGAATACAACTTCAATTCAATAGAGTAATTAGTTGATAACAAGTGTCTCTTTTTTATCTTGGTGTTTCAATGTTGATACTTGCTTAGAGCAACCAAACAAGTCTTATGAAGATACATTAAGCTTCACCTATTGAACTTTTTGTATCTCTGTTGAGAAACACATCACTTTATAATTTCTTTTAAAGATCTTCTAATTAACTTGTTTTTTTTAAATATTATTAACAAATATTAAGTATTTGTTAGCATATTTTAAATATTAGTTAGTATATTTTAAGTATTTATTAGCACATTTTAAGTATTTGTTAGTATTTTTTAGGTGTTTAAATCTTTAAATAATTTTAAATTTTAAGTTGATAGTTGATATTTATATCATAATATAAACCATTTTTATTATGCTTTTGATAATCACTAATATATCTAATTTTTTGCTGATCAAACTAAAAAAAATTAATATTGTAAATAGATACAGATACGAGACTCAGATACGAAAAGACTGTTATAAAAATATCAAAAAACAGCTGCTTTCAAATTTCACATTTTAATGTACTCTTTGATGAAAATTTCGGAGAGATTTTCTCAAAGATACGTTGATCGTTAGATGTGAGATACCAAATATATATATCTAGAGAGAAAGAGAGAGAGAGAGAGAGACCCATGCAAAATAGTCAGTCGTCTTCCACCCCAGCCTTCAAGCGCCTCTGAACTGAGCACCAGCCTACATCCCTTACGCATCCATCATCTGTTCTCCACTCCTCTGCTACCGTACCTGTGTTGTCTCGCCGCCAGCCGACGACTTCAAACGTCGGCTATTATTCGAATACAAGCAACGTCGTCGTGAAGTCTCGGTTAAGTCTCTTTTCTTTTCTTTTTTTTTTTTTTTTTTTTAAGTCAGTTATGTTAATGGTAACTGCTCATAGATATTTGATATTGACGAAAATAGTTCATATGGTTTGAGCTATTTTGAGGTTTTTGAAAACATAATTTACAAAAGTGTTGAAAAAATATTTAATAAAAAAATTATTTGACAAATTTTTTATGTTTTTAATATTAAAAAGAAAAAATAGTTTTGAAAAGTTCCAACTCAACATAAGCACTGTAAAGCAATAACGTTTAATTCTTGTGTGACGCATTCTAAAATAGATTATGACATGATAAAGCAAATCATAAGATAGTTTTTGCAAAAAATAACTTAGAAATATTTTTAACAATTTTGTTAGGTTTGTAGTCTTAACTTATCTTGAAATTAATCAACAAATCATCTATCAAATAAATGAATTCAGAACTTATAAAATATTCCAACAAACATTACTTTAATTTAGCATTATTTTTTTATTTTATACAGTTAGTTTTCTTAAATTAAATCCATGTTATTTTTATTTAATATTTTGTTAATAAAGCACATATTTTATATTTAATAATATGTATATCATTGTGATATATATATATATTGATAGATAGATAGATAAATATGATTTGATATTGTTATAGATATATTGGTAACAATATATATTTGTAAATGAGATCAAAGCTTTTCATCATAACGCTTAAACAATAGAAACACTCAATCCTGAGAGAAAGCAACCATTCCATGTAGGGATTGCTTGAGTCTGCTATTTAGAATTTTTCTTTTACTTGTTTGCATGTAATAATTTTTTCCTGGTCATTTAAAAAGACAGACCGCTTTGAACCGTAACGATGGAAGCCATTTGCAACAATAGACCGCTACCATGGATCAAAGTCATGCTCATAGTAGAACAGATGTTCCACAAAGAATGCAAATTGCACAAATGTAAAGCAGACTTCTTCTGTCTTCACTGCCAGGACTATCCCATCTGCGTGAAATGTATAGCCGGTGGGTTGCACCTGGGACACCCACATCTTAGGGTAATGCTCTAAACCAATCAGGTGTTCATCCATATTGGCTTTTAAGTTCGTTTAACTACATGGAGTTTTGCATCAGGTTTTTATTTGCACTCACAAGAATGCTGTTCAAGTAGAAGATGTTCAGAAGTTGTTGGATGTCTCTGGTATTCACACGCTGCGGAACAATGGCCGTGATGTCATTTACCTTCGCAACAGAAGGCCGATCACCGCCGAGAGGAATGGGTCAGTCGGGACGTGTCTGTCCTGCAACTTCAGGTTCCCGTCGTCGAGCGTAGAGGCGAAGTATTGCTCCATCATTTGCAAGGTTAGTCAAAATTTTTGTTTGATACCACTTACTGGGTACAGTTTTTGTTATTAAAATTACTATTCAACAGGAAGTAGGACTGAATTTAGAGAAAGAGAAGGAAGGGGAAGAGAAACAACCAGAACTGATTGAGGAAAATGTGACCAGGCCAAAAGAAGAAGAAACACGAGAAGAAAGGACTCAGAATCAAGAAACACGAAGCCCTTCCACTTCTCCATTCATGTTACAGCAGCAACAGCCATGCACAAATTTTAGGAAACGACGTCGAAAGATGCTTAGACCAATTCGAGCACCGTTTTTCTAGCTTCTATGGCCAATCTTTTCTCAATAGATTTTTTTAGTTTTTAGATTAAATCAAATTCTAGAATGCATGAACCTTAAGATAAGGATACTTGTAAAAATATCCTTGTCGACTTAGCTAATATCCCTTGATTAAAGGAATAATTGAATGGCTATATAATGTTTTGAGTTGAGATTAGGATTGAAATTTTTAGTAAAAAACCTAATCGTTAATGATTCTAAAGAGACTTACTACTAGAATCCAAGGAAGATAAGCCAAAAGTAATGAAGTAAATGGAGAATTTCCAAGCAAGTTTAAGAAGAGGAGAAACTCTTTTTTTGCTATCAATCTCTACTCATTCAAGAATATCTATGATCCTCTTATTTTATGTATAAATCTAAAAGCATGTTAAATTAATAAAATGAAGTGATTTGTTAGTATGCTTGTAAAGAAGAATTTGGCTAAATAAATATCTTGTTTTCCTCTCTTAAAAAAATTTCATTCTAAAGTTATACATGATGTTAATGCTTCAAGAGGTTAAGGCGCATGATTATGTATGAATCTAAATTATGTCATGATTAATTACATATTATCTTGGTTATTATTAAGATTTTACCATAATTGAGGTTCTCTTTGAGGTGAATATTCTCATGCCAAATTAATGTCTTATGTGTTATAAAACTCATGATATTATATTTATGCTATTGACATGACATTATAGTCTTGTATTTGATTGATGCAAAACATGATATGTAACCTAAACCATGCTAAAGTAAATTTTATTGTAATTAAGAGCACATATGATAATGGGTCTTGTATGTGGATTCTTTTATGTTTAAAAAGAAATCATGAATGATATATATCTATATATATTTCATTTTAAAGAGGATGAGGTTCATGATGCCAAAACTTATTCTATGACTTTCTCAAGATAACTTAATATTTTTCCATGCTTAGAATTCATGCACATGATGATATCTTTATTTCCAAAAATTTGTTTATGTTGTCAAGGTTTTATGTTGCTAAGCTTAATGCCATGACATGAAGAGATTATCTAATTATAAACATGAGACCTTCTAAAAGAATTGATGAAATTCAATTTTGGCATAATTTAAATCTTAGACTAGACTATAAACATTAAAACAAAAATTAAAATCTTTTCCAAACACGAAAGATTTCTTATGGCCAAATTTATGTGTTTCTTTCGATATGTCCACAAGACATGGATACATGGCTCTATTAAGGCCATGTAAGGCATGGTAAAGAATTTTAGAGGACTTAAATGACTTTTATGGTACATAAAGATCTCAAATTCTTAGGTAGGAAGATTAAGAGGCTCAAGTTGAAACTTAGAAGAAGATTGGGTTAAATGAAGGTCTTGGTTAAGCTAACAAGATCAATTTGGTGTTGGCTATGTATGATTAGATTGTGGTTATATTAGATTTAGCATGATATCATGATGAAGATTTTATGTGTTATCTAAGGATGATGGACATTATTTTGGCCAAGTATGATATAAGAATTGTAAAGGATTTTCTTGGCCATGCATGATTTAATTTAGAAGATGTTAGTCTTGATTATGTTTAATTAGATTTAAGAATAATGATCTTGATTATACATGATTAAAGTGAGAAGATGATTTTTTCCATCTATGGTACTCAAGGATTTAAAATTTGATGAACTTTGCAATATGTATGATAATCTAGACTTATATCTTTACAAGATGTTTCGATTCTAGAAATTAAGTTATGATTTAGAGTGGAATCCTCAGACGTGGTACTTAAGGTAGATGAGATAATTCTAGTATACAAAATTATGAATAATTTTTAAACTATGCCATAAGACACAGATAAGATTCAAAAGCAAGATATCCTTCATAAACCAAAGCCAATTTGTAGCTAAATGAGATTAGTTTCCTTTTTAAGCCTTAGAATTGGTTGTTAATACTCAAATATATGCTTAGGATTTAAAGAGAGGACATAAAAGTGACATTGAAAGACTTTACGTAAGTAAGAGCTCTTGGGTTCTTTATGAAAAGGGATTGAGAGTCTTAATTAAGTCCTAAAAGAAGACTAAGGTTATGTGTAGGTCTCAGTTAGATTTAATAAAAGAGAATATTGTTTGGTTAAGAAAGATTTAGGAATTAGAAAATGATCAGATGAACTAGTTTGCTTAATTAGTCTTAAGAAATAAGCTTATATAATCATTGGTTTGTCCAAGTAATCTTTGTTAGGGTTGGAAGTATAATTTGAATAGACCTTAAATAAGATTAAAGATAGCTTAAGAATTAAGCATGTATTAAGATTAAATAATTCTTATGAATCATAACTTTTGTATGAGAAAATCTTAAAGATAAATATTAGCATTAGACTGAGAACTAAAGTGTGGTTTTGTAAGAGGGAGATAAATTACTACAAAACAAATTTTGATTTTAAAAAATATTTAAAAGAGTATTTTAAAATAATTTTTAATAAGCTTGAGTAAATATATACAAATAACTTTATGTAAATTTTAATTTTATTTTAAAATATGTTAACTTTCTTTTAATAATAAAGGTTTATGAAAATTATGAAATAAGAAAATGAATAAGAATTAAAATACACACCAATGATTTTTAGGTGATTTGACTTAAAATTAAGTCTACATCCTAACAAAAATAAAACACAATCAATATATGCCTTTATCCCTTTTACAAAAACTCTCACAACAACAAAATAAAAGAAAAAGACTACTACGACCTTACAATGAAGTAAACTTGACAAGAAAAGAAAATAATTTGGTGATATAAAATTGAAATTAATGCAAATAGAATCTTATATTTATTGAAATATTTAACGAGGCACAAGTGTTTTAAATGAATTAATTAGGAATAAAAAAAATTTAAAACTTAGCTCATTTAATTAATTTGGGAGTTTTATGATTGAATGGCATAATGTAAAGAAATGACAATGAGTACTAGCTGCTAATGGCTTAAAAACTTAAAATTTTTCTTCAATGTTTACCAAAGTTTTTATACAAAAATTTATCAATCTATTATATTCAAGAAATCTCCTATTTATGACATTTATAACGACTAAAACCCGTTGCCAAATACACCAAAATAGTTGTTACTACTTCCACTGCCATACATTTTTTTAATTAAAAAATTATTATTTAAATAAAAATTCCAAAAGTTTATAATAATGTCTAAAATAACCACTGAACTAAGGTACATCACCACTATTCGATCTATATTAGCAAAAATGAGAATTGCATGATTGAAAGAATTTTAGACTGTTTGATTGTGAAAATTATGCAATCGAATGACTGGGATTTAACTAACACTATTTAGAAAATATTGTGATTGCAAAATTGTGTAATCGAATGATGAATTTAATAAGGGATTTAGAGGCTTAGTTGGACCTTAAAAGAATACTAAGAAAAGTAAAGTTCTTAATTAGTATAGTAAGACTTGTGATGCTAGATGTGTTGACAAACCATTATAATGAGTAGTAAGAATGATTAACTTACACAAGTTAAGAATAAAAAAAATTAAATGATAAATATGTGAAATGCAAAATGGGAAACATACAAATGATACCAATATAAGAAATCTTAGCTAATAGGAGACTATAAGATACATAAGAGTTGCTTTGTATGCTAGGTTTGCAACCTCTTGACAGCACAAAAAAGAGGTACTCGAAAAAGGATTAATGTTATCAATCTTTAATAAAATAAACAACAACATAAATGTCACACATGCAATGCTTAATAGCACTAAATAATCATACCAAATGAATACAAAAAATTCAAAAGTAATGAGCTAATTATGCACAAAAGAAATGATATAAAAATATTAAGAAAACTGAATCATAGCAAAGAGAAAAATTATGAAAACTTGAGATTGTGTATCAGAATTATTAAGTATGGAAATAATGAAGAATCTAAGATAACCATTATTGGCGATCTGAGAATGAAGAATCATTGAGTTATGCTTGCGATGATATGAGAATATTGTGTTGAGTCGATAATAAATTGGCTAAAAATTTCATCACTTGGCCCTTGCACCCCTCCTCTTAATACTTGAGCCTTGACGAGTCGGTACATCGACTAAAATTAGGGTTTAGGTCCCAATAAGATGCAAATGAATAAAAGTAGAATTTTTATTCTTATAAAAAATGTGTAACCAAACATAAGAGTAATCTTTTAATTTATAGAGATGCTTGGGATACATGGGTAAAAGTACTTAAAATCTCAAATTAATCTTAAAAAGCCTAAAAATCTACTATCATAAGATGTTCTCAAATAACTTTGTTGAAAATTTCCCTCTTTTCAAATAGATGGATAGTGGAGGCTTTCTAGGTGTTGTGGATCAATGTTGTGCGCATCCATGTTGGCATCAAGACTCAAGGGTCAAGTTGGCAATGGCTTAAGCTAGTTGCAAGTTGAAAAAATTAGCATTTTTTTAGCAGGTTGCAAGTTAGAATTGAATTGTGGGTCATATCGACAAGGATAGGAGCAAAATATGTGTGATGAAATAGTCTTGCAAACCTATGAAAAAACATAAGAGATTTGTGCATGAAAGAGAGTCACATGAACCCAAAAGACCCCACATGGAGGTATTTCAGGTGAACCCATAAAGCGACCACAAGTTGGCATGCAGGCTGAGTGGTAGGTCAAGCCAAATAAAGAGGGTATGTGTAGTGGGTAGGTGCCCAAGCCTAAAAGTAGCTCGAGTGAAAGGTCGCTAATCAAATATATTGACTGGATCATGTGTTTTTTTGCACAAATGAATTTTAAAAAAATTGGTACTAAAAAGCCAAGTGTGATAATTTTTTTAAAAATTCTCACATAATGGCTAATGTGCACTCTAAGTACTCTCATATGTTGGGATTAAAAAGAATAATATCAATTTACCTAGGAAATATTGTTTAAATTAGCTATAGGTTAACTAAAGCCAAATTTTTGAGGTTTCAAAACTTAAAGTTTCAATCTTAAGCTTATGTGCTTGTTCCCTCCAATAAATTTAAAAAGGAAGAAACTTTTGTGGAAGCATAACAATTAATTTTAATGATTTTTTAGGTATTTATGAGTTAAATTTTTGTGTTAATTTTTAATTTTAAAATGTTATATGCAAAAGGATAATGGGATAAAGAAAAGTTTAAAATAAGATATAGTTTGACTCGTTAGTCCTATAAGTTTCTTTATATATACAACAAAACATTTCAATTTCACCTTATTGATGAGTGATAGAAAGGGAGAGTGTAACAGCCCTAATTTCTTTATTTTATTTATTTTATTTGCTTAAAAGAAAGAGCTTTTTGAGATGAATCCAACGATGTTTAATTTGTAATTTTTTGAGTTCTAATGAATAAATTATGAATTTTTAAAGACTTGGGATAAATTTGTAACGTTGATGATAGATTTATAGTTTTTAAATGTCAGCTTAGTTCAAATTCGATTTGGCGGAGGATATATTTGCAAATACCAAATTTAGAAGGGGTTTTCTGAAAAATGTGGTTCATAGCAAGTTGGTTCTGACTGCGTTATAAAACCCGACCAATGTGCGTTTCAAACGCACTTCTGCGAACACGACGGTTAGGCACAGCGATGAGGAATTTTTATAATTTCCTGCACGCGATGGCGACGGCCGACGAAGGTGAGAATTTTGTTTGCTTTGTTATCGGGTTGTATAAGTTTTTTCGGTGAGTGGCGGTCAATTGGCTGGCGAGAGATGCAAGTGATTTCGAGTTCGCCGGCGAAATATTTCGGTTTCGCCGGATGTACAGGAGAGAGAGAGAGAGAGAGAGAGAGAAAGAGCGAAAAATCGGTCCACGCCTCTAGATCGGGTTACGCTGCGGAACCGGGCTGCTGAGCGCCGGCGGTCCAGCGTGCCGAGAGCGCACGGTCCAGCGCACTGGGCGCGAGCGGTCCAGCGCCCGCGTAAGTTGATTTTGGGATTTATTTTGGGTGTTGTTTGGGAAAGCTTTTCAAAAAGCACTTTTGGTTAATGAACATATTTTAATTTGTTACCATGGCCTTGTAGGACATCAAGAAAGTAAATTAGAAGTATGCAAGAAAATGTGGTACAGCAAATCCAGATAGATAAATTTCCTAACCCTGTGATGTAGCATAGCATTGTATGTTTTACATGATTTTCTTACTATCACATGATGTTTTAATTATTGGATATGATAAAGGAAAACATGATGTTTTTGTTGTTACTTATGCATTGGTATTATAATTAGAAAAAGAAGAAATAACATGGTATGATAATGAAATCAAAAGAAAGAAACAATATGTAAAGAAAGGTCTTTAATATGGCATAATTGTTTAGAATTATGATTGGAAATGGTAGTAAAAAAATGGATTCCCAGAGAACATTATCCTCATCACTAGGCTCAGCGTGTAGGATCGCAGGGTATCGATCTTCGGATCAGATATCTACCTAGTGTTATGTGCTATGACTCTATGATGATTTACACCAGGCTCAGCGTGTTGAATCGCAGGGTATGGTACCATACCTGCCTGGTGGCATTAGGCTCAGCGTGTTGGATCGTAGGGTATCGATCTTCGGATCAAATATCTGCCCAGTGTTATGTGCTTGGTTGGATGCCGGCTGGAGGTCATGATGATGATTGGATCCAGAGGATAATGCGTCAAAGGGAATCGGGCCCAGTAATAACATATCTATAAGGAACTGGCATTTCTTTATAGTTTTTCATTTGACATTACCTTATATATATGACATATGATATGGTTATAGCTTGATGCATATGATTCATCTTTATTGTTTATGGTATTTTGTTATGCCTTTTTATTTACTTGGTTAACTATGTGGATTTATCTACTGAGATTTATAGAAATCTTATTTAGTGTTTACATCACAGGTCATGAAACCACTGCACCAAGAGATGAGAATGGTGCTGCTATAGAAGAAGATGTGTGAGAGAGGAAAAGTTTTAATGTGATTAAATATTTAAAAATATGTCTTTATATATATACTTTGGATTTTTTTGAGTTGGTATTTGTCTCACTGTCGGGTCCCCACCATAGGTTTTCTTCTTTGTCCTCACTTAAACGTTGTATCTCGCGACTCTGATGATAACTTTGTTATATAGAGGTACTCGATTTAGGTGGGGCCTTGACAGGGAGAATTAGTTAATGAAATGAAAATTTCATATCTTCTTTAAACTAACTTAAAAGTACTTTAATTGCATATATTTAAGAGGAGCATGAATTTAGGGAAAGTTTTTGCATGCATATATAATTTTATTGTATGTTTATTTTAATATTAAAAATTATCTTGTCATCATCAAAAGGAGAAAATTATTAAACACATAGTCTATGAGTGTCTTATTAAATAATAATAAAACCATTTCTTAGTATTTTAAGGTTTTATTTTAAGTGTTTTGAAATAATGCATCAAGTTTACTTGGTGTACTAATTAGAGGGCATTAGACTTTGACTCAAAGTGTTTAATGGCAAGGTGTTTAGTGAGGACATGTTGGGCATTAGACATAAAGTTCAAGCAATCTTGGCAAGCATTTATGGAGCTTTTCTTATTTTTTCTTAGTTTGTATAACTATGATAATACTCTTAAGTCATTAAGAATATAGGGTTGTTGTTATGAGATCATATTAACTTCAAATTAAAAGCATTTTAAAACAGCTTCTCACATATCTCAAGGTATATAAGTTAGAGGCATGCCTTCAGAAGCCTTTTATAACCATATAATTACCTTTTTAAAAAATCTTAAAAAGTGTTAACTACATTCACAAATCATACTCATCGTATTTTGAATGTAAAATTTTAAAAATATCTAAAATTGAATATAATGTATAATATGTGACACCTTCAAATACTATAAGTGAGCTTTACTTACAATATGTCAAAGATAGTATGTTGACATGTTGGAGGTACAAAAGTCAGAGACTTACAATACACTAATATTAATTCATGGTACGTCTAGCTCAATGACTTAGTATGTAATGGAGTTAACAACAAACATAGAGATAAAATTGGAATCTAAACTTTTGATATAACATATTAATATTAATATATTATATGTTTAGTTTAAATAATATAATATATAGTTAAGGAAATCATAAATTAAAAAGAATAATCTAAGCCCAAGGATTGAATACGATACATCATTTTTAGCATATGGTATGTTTAGGCCATTTGTGTGATATTATTGTGATATAATTGTTATGTAAAACTAAAATTATAGAACTAATTATCTAATTAGTCGTTAAATGACCAAGTAAAGTCTATGTTTCAAAGTTGAAATATAATAATATGATTTTATATTATCTTAAAAAATGTAAAATTTTGTTATGAATATTTCAAACATCAAAGTAAATATCTCATAGAGAAGATCTCATTATATAATATTTTGCAAACAACTTATTAGTTCTTGTGCTAGGTTGAATCAAAATAGTCATGAATTTAGGAATAAAGATTGAGAATATATATATATATATATATATACACTAAGCACACATGTGCTTTAAGCTAAGCACTATAAAAAGACATCATGGAAGAGACTAGAAGTTTCAAGAGGGAGAGGGAGAGGGAGAGAGGGTGTGAGAGAGAGAGAAAGAGAGAGAGAGAGAGAGAGAGAGAGAGAGAGAGGAACCAATGAAGAGTAGGTTGGCAATTGCTTGCAAAACAATATGTAGAAGTGTAGGAATAAGAAAAAAATAGAAATAAGTGTAAGGAGAAGCATTAGTAAGCTAGAATTATTAAGGAGAAAAAGTAGAAGATGAGTAAGGTATGTTATTTAGGGTAAGATTAATCTTTATCTTTATCCATCATCTTTCTTTCATACAAAATTAATAATAATTTACTAGCTAAAGGTTGAAGAAATTGCCTTATTTCTATATCAATGAGGTTAGGATGAGAGAATAATTGGAATTAATTCTATTGTTGTATTTTGTGGTCATTATATTGTATGAGAGTAGTCATCATACAATACAATGTGCTTAAGGTGACCAAAAAAAGTTTTTTTAAGAGAATCTTATAGCATAAATATATTTTTTATATAGTGCAATCAGTTCGACAAGGTAAGATCAAGTTTCATAAGAAAATTACACGATATGCAAATATTTCATTGTATAATATGATGTGCTCAAGAGGGAGTAATGAATTGGAATAGATAGTGCAATGTTTGGAAAGCAACTTTGGTAGCTTATTGCACTATATCATAATAACATTAGATGGTATGATTAATTTAAGAAGCAAAGGTCTAAGAAAGGAATTGGATAGTTTCAAAAGATGTGTTAAGTTTTTACCATACGGTATGATCTTGAGAACATATAATACAAGAACACTATAGCAAAGGCATTTTGTAGAAAAATATTAAGGAAATGCAAATATAAAAGAGTTATATAATAATATGTTATTAATCAGAATGCATTTGATTATGTAGGGATCAAAAGAAAAGGGAATATGAGAGCAAAGTTCATCCCCAAGATTTTTTTGTAAATAAATTTGGAATTGATAATATAAGTAGAGAAGTTTAATTGAAATGACAAAGAAACCATTGGCATATGCATTAACGTGGCATTATGTTTGCATGGAAAAAAGTAAATGGTATGATTAAATATATATATTTTTTATTTTTGTGTGAAATTAATATATTTATATGTACTATTAAATTTCTTAATATATATAAGATAAATATCTAGAAATAAAAAAAGAAAGAGAAAATCAAAATAAAATATGATTTCCTCAAATGTGTTATCTCATAAAAAGAAAAAGAAAGAAAATTATATGACACTGATAATAAACCAGAATATAAAAGAAAAAAAGAATATAACATTAACAAGAAGTTGAGACATGGAAGAAAAAGAAAGAAAATGATATAACTAAGCAATAAATTGAGGTAAGAAGGAAAGGGAAAGAAAAGAATTTATTATTAGGTGTAAATTGGGTCAAGACAAGAAAAAAATAAAACTTTATAACATTAGTGTTGAGAATTGGTGAATGTGTTGTCCATATAAGAAAGGAGATGAATTGAAAAAAATCATAAATTCAAACAACTCAAGTATAGCTTTCAAAATCTTTTTATAGGAGTCTAAGTAAATAAAAGTATATAATTGATTTTTAGGTAGTTTAATTTAATCCAATTCTAACTTTATCCTAGTCAAATGGCTAAGCTTGCACTAAAATCATTTTTTAACAAAAGACTAGTAAAGGTAAACCATACAGTATATCAAAGGACCCAAAAAGCACTTGGCCAAAAGAACTTATAAACATGGACTCAAAAGACTCTATAACACTAATCCAAAGGACTCTATAAAGATTGGCTCAAAGGACCCTACAAACACACATCTAAAGGAGCTTACAAAATTGGGCCAGTGAATCATAATAGTCACTAGGCCTGTTTGGTCATCCTTGTGTTTAATGAGTCAAGCAATAAATATTTAATATTTTTTTATAATGCACTTATTTAGTTTAAATAGTTTAGTTGTGAAAAACATATACTTTTAAAGATGGTAATGGTCTTTAAAGTATCTTAGAGAGTTAAAAATTGAAGACATGCACATCAACTTGAAATTTTTGTTTTGTTATGAAATAAATTTTTTTCTGATTGAATATTAATTATGAGGCCCATCTCTCTATTCATATCACTTTCAAATTCAAATTAAGCATATAAATTGTTCAATTCTTTCCTTGATTTAAAAAATATAAAAGATTCAATTTTACTTATTCATTAACTCTAATCACCTCTTTCAATCACCATAGTTTAGTTAAATTTTGTTAAGTATCCTTGTCAAATTTTATGTTAAGTCAATTATTAAATTTTGGGTTAATTAGAAAAAAATCTAACAAAATAAATTTTATTAAATTTTTATAATTAAAAAATGAGTAAAAATAATATATCCAAAGCCAAAAGTCTAAGTATGATCCAAGTGCAAAGCACTCGGGTAGATTAAGCCCGAGCAGGTCTAGAAAGCCTCGAGTCAGGATACAAACTAGAACTAAGTTAGGACGGGATTAAACTTAGTTAAGATGAACCTAGATAAGATAAGATAGAATGAGGATTGAGATGGGTAGAACTTAAGCAAAGTATGTAATGGGTTGGGTCAAACTTATAATTATGTTGAAGTTATATGTATACGTGTGACCCAAGTGATGAAATCCCAAACCTACAATGAGAGAACCAATCCCATGTTTCACCTCAGCATGTAATGGGTTGGGTCAAACCCATAATTATGTTGAAGTTATATGTATACGTGTGACCCAAGTGATGAAATCCCAAACCTACAATGAGAGAGCCAATCCCATGTTTCACCTCAGTCAATAGGCATGTAAATTCTATTATAAAACACTAAACATCAAATTATTTGATAATACAAGACTAAAATCCATTCGAGCACCAACCCTGAAGTAGTGCCTTATGGGTTATTTCTCATCATACAATCATCAATCGAATGGTGGAACTTCCACCCCCTTGTAAGAATTTGTTTAGGGCTTAAAATTGGACAACCATGATCTCATCTAATTTAAATTGGATAACTTTGATTGATTTTATCTTTATCCGTCGCTTGGACAATCCATCTCTCCATTTTGAATCTTATTACTGAGATCATTCTCTTATTTATCATTAATGATTTAAATGATCCAAATGTCATTTGACATGTTTAGATAGCTCAGATTTCTTTATTTTGAATATAATGATTGAGAACATTCTCACCATTATCATTAATAAATTGAATGATTCAAATCTCATTCAATGTGTTTAGATGGCTCAAATGTAATCCTCCCTAATCCAATTATCCATAATCCCTTCATTTATATTCATTGATCTAATCATCGAGATCTTCTTTTATTGGATCCAACAACTTTAGTTGATCCTACTTAACAACTATTTCTCTAATTTTTATTTGAGCCATTATGAAAGCTATTTAGAAGAGATTTTTTAAGCTATTTGGCATTAACTAATGAAAGCATTTTTTCTTGACTTTCTAATGACTGATTAAACTTTTTTTTATAAAAACTCAACCTTTATGAATGAAATGGTTAATAAACATGAGCAAAATTATAAGTTTTTAAAGAAGCACTTTATGATGCTCCTCTAATGTAAAATCTTTTAGCACTACTCTACGATTGAGTACTTCTCAAAAATTTCAAATTCGTCCAGCTAAAACTTAACTCTCCAAACTTTCAATTGCTTATTTTCTTTCATTTTTTAGCTTATTGTACCTTATTTAAGCATTAAAAAAATTGTATGTTTTTAACAAAAAAAATTTCTTATGGTATTTTTTGTTTTCTTTTTGGATTGGGCAATTTATGAAACTATAAGTTTGGTTTGATCTTGTTAAAAAATCAAGTTGATATTAAGTTCACAAAAGCTTAGTTATAGTTGAACCTTAAAAACTAGTAAATTAAAGATGAACTATAAGAAAAAAAAATCCCAAGTTATAATTATTCTTAGTAATTGTACTTTTCCTAACTTTGAACCAAACCACCTAAAAAATTTGATATATTTTTAAAATTTCTATTTTATTTTTTAATTATAAAAATAAAAAAAATTATATATATTAATATGAATGACAAAAATTTTTATAAAAATAAAATTATTTTTATAAAATATTTTTGAATAATAAATAAGATATAAAAATAATGAATATATTTTAAAGCCCACGATTCATTCCTGCTTGTGAGATTCATGCACACTTTTATTTCTTAACTAGTATATGAGTAAGTTCATTACCTTAAGTGAGTCAAATTACTAGGACAATCTTTTATTTGTGTATACAAATTAATTATATTATTAATTCTAATTATTTATTAATTTATTATTATCACTTATAATCTTATCAGTTTACTTTATTATCAAACTATTTGATTGTGCTAATGCACTTATTTTATTTAATATTTTAAGGATGATTTCACTTATAATTGATATTTGTGAAACATTAGATGAAAGATTTTCATCATATCAACCCCAATGTTTAAGGATAAAAAATAAATGAAAATAATAAAAATAACAAAAATATTTTTATACCCACAATCTATTCTCATTTGATGGGATTTACATGCACCCCTATTTCTTCAAGGCCAAGAGACCCTATATGAATGACCAAAAGATCGACAAAAGTCTCAAAAGAGAAAGTTCCAACAAAAGGATAAAAGCTCAAATTACAATATTGAAACCTAATTATAATTACCAAGAGACACACTAAAGTTTAATAAAATAATGTAAAAAAGATAATTGATTTAGTTCAAAGTTTTTATTTAAAAGAATGCTATAAAATAGCTTGGAGATGATATACAACTTAGCTTAATATGATTATGAATATGAATGAAAGCTATGAAGGATGATAAAGCCTCAAAGAATGCATCATTGTTTTCTTTCTTGGATAAAGATTAATCTTCAAGTATACCTTCTAAAAGATATGCAATGGATCATTAACCTATTCTCTATACTTTGTTATACATGCTTTTTATGGTCATTAGTAGGTCCAAACAACTCCTAACAATTATAATAAAATGTTTCAAAATTCTATCAAACTAGTTACTCATAATTCATAAACCAATCATACTTTTTCAATAAAGGATCGTACTTGTACGATACCATAATATGTTGATAGCCTAACTCTTTAGACTTATCTAATTCACTAATTAATAAATTATATACTTATATGACATGACCATCATTCATTGATGATGCACATAGATCTTTTCTATCCTCATATTTAATTTTTCATCTCTCAAGTTTTAAATGAATCGTACTAAATAATGATGAAGATCATATAATTTTGAAGCTACTAACAAATATAAGACCACATAAGTATAATTAAGAAAATCATATTATATAGAGCATGTCAACCCAATGACCATCTAAGTTTAATTTATATCTCTCTAATAAAATTATAGCATTTCATGTCACTAAATACTTAAACTTAATTTATATCTCTCACATAAAATGGTGTCTTACATGTATGATGAGAGTCATCGTATTTTTTTATATTTATTATCTTCGTATCTCAACTTACATCGCTTGAGAAAAACAATGATTATATATATATATATATATATATATATATGATAAGAAGATTATACTTATATAAATACCTTAGTAACTAATACCCCTAAAAATGACTTATGGAATATCTAGTATAATGTGTTGAGTGATGACTATTTTGATTAGAATATAGAATTTTCTAATATAGTCATCAAAGAGTCATTAAGAATTTTTGGGGCAATTATAAAGAATTCTAAAGTGTTATACATTATACAAAAATACTAAGACAAAGCTAATGATTAATTGTGAGTCATTTAAAAGAATTTAAACTTAAATATCATCTCATTTCTCAAGATTTGATTGAGGAAATTGGAGCAATTATAAGCATCCTTTTTTAGCCATACAAGTAAGGGTTTTCATAAGCCAAGATGAATATTTATCTTTAGCTTTTCATGCATCAATTTAATGTGCCTCTTGAGCGTATTGCTAAGCTATAAAAATTTGTAATTTGAGCTTTACCTTGTTTTCTTATTACCATCATAGAACTTTGTAGAAAACTTATAAATTGTAATGGTATGAAGCCCTTATAGTTAAATTAAAACTATAGAAAGACTATCTCAAAGAATGAAATAAATAAAATTTGAAAATATTATTAACACAATTAAAAGTGTTGGAGAAGCAATCAAAATGAAAGAAGTACAATTTTAATCTTGTCAAAATGAAGAGACAAGAAAATAACTAATCAAAGCTGATGAATTCCCCCTTAATGAGTTTACAATGGTGGAAATATTTTTGTAGCAAAAGGCCAGCATTAAATGGCTTAAAAAAGATGAAAGAATGATTTTCTTTTATGCAATGATGAAGGAGAGAAGAGCTGAATTAAATATTAGTTGCATAGAAATCTTTGCTGACCACTGGATTCATCAAGAAGATAAAATTCATGATGCTATAGTCTAATACTTTCAATAGTTGTTATTAGCTTCAAATTTAAAGGACCATGAGAGGTTACTCAACTACAGCCCTTCTTAAGTAATTAATGAAAACAATAATTAGTTTATGAAGGACGTGTCAATAGATAAAGTTAAAGAGATTGCTCTTCAAATGGACCAGCATAGTTCCTTTGTTCTTGATGGGTATAATGGGATAATTTCCTTACATTGTTAGGACACTATAACTAATTATATTAGATGTTATTAGGGATTTTTTAGCCAGAATCCCTATTCTTAAAGGAATACCAAGCACAAACTTGGTTATTATTCTAAAAAATGGAAACCTTAAAATGTTTAGTGACTTCAGGATAATCTGTTTATGCAACTTTACTAAGAAACTACTTTCTAAGATACTAGCAAACAATCTTTAAAGAATACTTCCTAGTCATTCATCCTCTAAAAAAGTTGATTTTGTTAAAGGAAGATAGATTATTAATTACATGCTATTAGCATAGTAGTTGAATGGATCTCTTAACAAAAAATTGAGGGGGAATTATTATGTTATCAAGCTCAACTTAAGAAGTGCCTTTGATTTTCTATCATGAAAATTTTTGTGTAAGATGCTCTCAAAGTTCAACTTTGTAGAGAAATTCATCAAGGTGATAAAAAATCTTCTTGGTAGCACCTGGATCTCAATCATAAATAATTGCAATCCAAATGGTCATTTTTAAGTCTCTTTGGGGTTAGATAAGGCATCTCAACCTCTCCCTTACAATTCATTCTTGGTATGGATATCTTTAGGCATGCTTAAAAAAGATCATCAATCATAGGAAAGTTCTTCATTTTACTCAACCCAAGTGTTGTCCAATTGCGTAGCATTTAAGCTATTCAAATGATTTTATAATATCTTGTAAGGGATATTTAAAATCTATATCTGGCATTCAAACATTTTTTTATTACTTTTCAAAGTTTATCAAATCCTCACATTTTTATGATATATTGCATGGGGGCTTTAAACTATATATCTAACATTCAAAAATTTCTAACTGCTTTTCAAAGTGTATTGGACTTCATATAAATCCCCCCAAAAAGTTTATCACTAGCAACAAAATACATATAAAACAAGTGTAAAAATTAGTCAACAACTCAAGTTTCAAAGAGTAAAAATTATAAACTACATGGGTTGCTCTCTCTTTGTTGGAAGAAAGCAAAGTGCTTATTTTTGACATTTACTAGATAAAATAAATAAGAAGATGGAAGGTTGGAGAAAAGGCCAATTAGCAATGGCAGGTAAACTTACCCTTATTAAGCATGTGTTTGCCTTAATCTTCTCTTTGATGATATTGAATCCACCTCTCAACATTATGAATATAATTGAGAAAAGTATGAATGATTTCCTTTAAGATGACTTAGATAATATTCATAGGCACCACTTAACTAATTGAGGAAAAGCTAGCCTTCCAACTAAAGAAAAAGATTTGGGTCTCAAAAAATTTGAAGAGGTAAAGTGTGCAATCTCAATAAAACTCTATAAGAAATTGCTAATCAACAATTCTTTATGGACAAAGTAAATGAAGAAAAAATATCTTATATCAAAAAGGAAAGAAAACATATATGACACATGGAAATACATGGAAAGCACAAAGGGATGGTTTTAAATCATATTGAACGCTCTAATACAAATGAAAACAACTTTTAGACATATAGTTGATGGAAATTTTAGGATTTAGATGGTCTAGAATGTAATTAGGATCAAAGGTCTCATCTTGAATTCAAGGAAAAAGATTTGAAATTTTAAATGTCCATTGAAACTCTTGATTTTATTGTGGAGAAATTTTAGTAACCTTCTATCATTTTCTTAGTATTTAAGAAAGCTCAATTTTTAGATGACTTCAACGTGCCCACATTACTCTAATTAAGAATCAATCAATCATGCCTTTGTTAGCTACAAACAAGCATAAAGTTTAGTCTATTTTTGTTAACAGTATACAAATTCAACATATAGAAACAAATAAAATAATAGACCTAGTATCTTAGTGGTGGAAGCAAAGAAACAATCACTTAATGAGAGAAGTCATTCTTGTCCTTCCTCTAATTATTTGCTAGGCAATATGAAAGGCCAAAAACCCAAAAATCCATGAGAAAGTTAATTATCTAATAAACAACATTATCAACAATGTCATATACAACTATTACAATATTTTTGGCTACTTTTCCCTATATTAATGTCCCCTTTTCCCTATATTAATGTCCCAAGAAGACCTTCACAAGGTTCAATTTGGTTTAGTCACTCCATTCTCAATTGTGAGGTACAAAAGTTATGAAGCAGTGAAATGTTGCTCTTTTCAAATTCAAACACTGAAGCTAAACATTGATGGTTCAATGCATAATCATAATGGGCATGCTAGCTATGGAAAAAATATATGAAATCACATAGGATAAATAGTTTAAGAATTTTTTCACTTTGTGGATAACTAATCATTGTTAGAAGCTAAAGGAACATTCATAATATAGTCATCAAAATAGACTAAATAATAATTCTTAAAATGGTGCAAGGTCAGATGAATATTTCTTGAAAGTTGATATGCTACTTTGTACTTAACAAGCTATTATTTCTTCTAACCTTGGATATGATGCAAAACTTTCTTTAAATTATTGCACATGAACATTGGGTTGTTTTGGAAAATAAAGTTAACATTATTTAAAAATGTTGATTTTGACAAAATACAGAAAAATTGTATTTGAATAGTGTTTTAAAAAGGGGACTAATTTAAATTATCTAAAGAAAGGGAGTAAGTTATGTAAACTTGAAGAGTGTTTTCCTTATATGTAGAGCCTCAATATATCTAGAAGGAGATGTGCTAAAAAAAGATAACTAGTCTAGTCATGTGAACTCACTAATATGGATTTAGCTAGATATAGCTCCAAATATAGCCCTTAGTGATCTAATCTATTGAAAAGACTAAACCATGAAATTTATATAGGTAATAAAAATTATAAAATACTTATTCATGGGGATTTATAAAAGTTATAAAAAAAACTAATTGGGATTATGAAATTTTATTAGTAAATTGCATTGCATTATATTAAATATTATTTTTGTATTACAATACTATTCTTTATTTTATTCAAATCAATGTTATAGACCCCATCATATGTTATAACTCAATTTATATTACTTTGTAGTATATTATATAATATTACTTATTGAGCTTGTGATAGTTACTCTATTTTTAACTTAAAATATTTCAAATCATATATTTTCACTTCACAAAAATTAGAGGAATAATGATTCAAATGATGACTTAGTATCATATGGATTTTTTTATATTATCATAGATACCTTATATTAGGTTTTGAAATATTTATTATAATAATGCTTTGGCTTAGTAACTTATATTGGATTATGTAGTAGTTAATGACTTTTATTTCTACTAGGAGACTATGTTGTTTAAATAATATCAATTTGATTGAATTTCCTCTATATATTAAAATTATTATTTATAATTTTTGTCACAATAAGGATCAAAATTGAAATTTATTTTGTAAAAGAAACATATGTGATATGTTAGATTTTAATGCAAAAGAGTTTTATAACAAAGAAGAATTCTAATTATATGATTTTTTTAAAAATAATTTTAAAATTTAGTGACAAGAAATTTAATTTAAAGAATAAAAATTGAAAACCAAAGTAGAACTTTTAGTATTCTAGAAATAATAGGTGCAGGCAATAATCCATGACTTATAGTGAATTGGGTGCACTAAGTGTAGTAATTGGAAACATAATTTACTAGATGTAGTATAGAGCTTCATGTGTTTCTCCATCAATTGTTCTGGTTGTAAGAATCATCAAGTATCTATAGATCTCATATTTCTAATTTCTTCCTAATATTTAGTCTAACAGCAAGAATGAATTTATTGATTTGTCATTATTCAAAACTAATGCATTGTGCATGGGCCACAAGTTATTCAAAGTATTCAGATTTCCAACCATAGTAGAAATGTCTTATTTTAAGGTATAAAGTTGCCAATGCAATATTTTATTATGATTTTTAAGATAAAATTTTGCTCTCAATATCTCTAATACTTCCAATCATAATAAGACTTTTCTAACTTAACTTTCTTCTTTAGCTGATGCATTTCTTAAAAAATCATGGAGTTTCCTAACAACTTCATTTTGGTAAACTAATCTTTCGATAGTAATTAAAATAATACTAATTGGAAAAATCATCTATTTGAGTTAGTCAATCAAGAAATCTATTGGGTCATGTTTACCATCAAATGTGATTGCCTCAATATTAAACTTATTGTATATATCTACTCAGTAATCTTTATGATTTCAAAGAGGAGGATCCTTCCTATCCAATCTATTTTATCTAGATACATTTAGCCATTATCATTTAGAGGACATGGTGATGGTTCCTACTCCAATAATTTGCCATTTGTACTAACAACTTTTTAAATGTGGTCTTTATTATGCTTAGTTTTGCAACAAGACCATCCATTCTAACATTTTGACTATTTAGGTTGGTTCTCATTTTTTTATTAGTATTTTTCTTTGATATCATTTTATACCAAAATAAATATTTTAAGATATAAAAAATAATTTTAAATACAAGATTTAATAAAAAAGATATTTTAAAAAGAATGTTTTTCTAACATGAAGCAATAGAAAAAACAACCTAAAAGTCAACTTATGTAAAAAAAAATAACAAGGATTTTTTATAAGGAACTTTTGAAATTCTATGTAATAAAGATATTTTAAGGAGGTTAAATATTATGAATAGAATCTCATGATTAATTGATACTCTTCAGTTTAGGACAAACTCAACTTAGTTAAGGATAATTATATGTTGGAAATTGTTATTGGGAAAAAGATTATAATTGTTGAAAGTACAACATATTGTGCTAGACTATCAAAAGAAGAAAGTCAACTACAATGGAAAAATGAACTTAAGCTTTTCATAGGCTTATTGGTTTTTAGAAACTCACTTGGATAATAATTCCTTCAAGCTTTTATTTAGTGCTTAAAGAGTTCATTTGATCTGCAACTCCAAAGAAATTCAACATTTAGAGATCTTCAACTACATGTTTAGGATCCTTTGCTTTAAATTTAGTAACAATGGAGAAGATTTGATATTAGTAATGACGACAGTGTTCATCTCAATAATGAAAATAAGTTCAAGAGGTCAAGAGAGAGTGAGAAAATAGTCGCCAATAGCAGTAAAGGTAGAATTGACAATTTAAAGAGGGAAAGAGGAAGAGATGACAAATCATAATGGGATGAGAGAGAGGAAAGGTTTAGACAAAGAAGTATGTGAGAATTTTAGAGAAAAGAACGTGATATCCTAAAAAAAGGAGAAAATTAGTCTTCTATTAGGATTTCTATGAGAAATAAGCAACATGCATGGAGTACAAAATTTTATTAAAAATAACATATCTTTTATTGATTTCATAAATGATCTAATTATTTCTTCATAGTTTTGAATTTCTCTATAAAAGACATGAAAATATTCAAAAAAAAAAATAATTATCCAAAGTAAGCCAAAATTCTAATATTATTTAATTTTAAAATAAACAAATTTAATCCTTGATAAACTAAAATTTAAAATAAAAACTAAGAGACATATCTAAACTTTTTGAACTAAAAATATTATTTTGATATTCTTAAATTCAACTTTGAAGTGGTCACAAGCTTCTTTGAAGATAGGTTCTCCTTTTAGTCTTACAAAAGACTAAGCCCAACAAACTCCTACAATAGTATAATATAAAGAATACACTTACTAAGATTACAAATTGACTTATTATACTCTTGATTATCAAACCAAGATATTGATATCTTGGCATCATTCTGAGTAACTCCTCAACTTGGAGTTTCACCTGAAGAATTAGGGGATACAGTAGCTATCGAATCTTTTATTGGTGCATGGACAACTATATTGACTGATGGATTGATTGACTTGATCATTAAAAAGGGCAATATTACCATATCATGCTCATTATTGGGGAGGAATATCAATATATTGCTTATGTAGCTTATCCATTAGACCTTTTTGAAGAAGGCTTTATTACTAATATGTTTACTTCCATTGTAGACAATATATTTGGGTTTAAGGCCTTATGAGCTCTACATTTAGAAGATATGTGAATTCCAACTTCTTATTCCAAAACTTTCCAAGGTTAACCACATGGCATCCAAGTGGAAAGAGATCAATTGAATAAATATAGTCTTCCCTAATTAAGATGTATTATTAAATTAAAATAGAATTATTTTTAAAAACTACAATATAGATGCTTATGAATGTCTACAAGTGACTTGATTTTACTAATGATCATGAAAACATGAATTCACAACCATTTATGCATTGGACATTTTGTATCAAAGTTATTTATAAAGCACAAGTTAAGACAGGTAAAATCAAAGGATATTACTTGAATGCAATTATGGGTATCTATGAAGAAATGATCAAAAGATTAGTATTTGTCAGATAACTTAGAGTTCTTATCAACATGTATGATTGTTTAACTGAGGGCTTTCATCACAAATACTAGCTTAGCTCATTATTACCATGACAAGGGTCTATTTCTTTGCTTACATCACACAATGAATATAGTTATTAACAGATAGAAAAACATGGTATGCATTTTAGTGTCCTAGCTAAAGCATTACATATGTCTAGGGAGATCATATTCACATTGGTATAGTAATAAATAAATTGGAGGGCAAGCATGAGCTAACTTTGGGTTTTGTTAATTTATTGCATGATGATTTTATTGAAAAAGATCAAAGTCAAGGTGTTTTTCCACTCAAGACTCAGTCACTTTGCTAATGTTCTACCCATGGCTTTAAGGGATATTCATGTTTGGCATATGCTTGCCCTATCCAAAATCTTTGGGATGATTCTATACTATAGTTTGATGGAGTAACTTTAGGGCACCCTTGGGGAAGTGTGCCTGATGTAGTAGCTAATGGGGTGGCTTTAGAGCATGCGTGCAAGCTCATAATAAGGGACATGATCTTGCTTTTGAAGGTAATGATATTATTCATGAAGCTAACAAATGGAACCCTAAACTAGCTACTACTTGTACAGTATGAAAAGAGATCAAATTTGATTTTGACTTAATAGTTAAGCTAGTTATAAAAAAGCTTGCATCATTAAGTAATTCTTATTTTTTTAATTAATTGTAATGAAACTTGACTTAGTCTTTTTTAAAAACTAAAAAAATAATTGGGATGAATTTGAATAAAAATGAATATTTTATCTTATACTAATCCTATACTATGAGAGTATTTATGTATTTCCATATATCTTTTGTATGTATAAATCTTACAATATATACCATATACAACTATATACAAAAAACTAAAAAAAAATAAGAAGATAAGGATAAGATTAAAGATGAAACAACTCATCTATTCTTTGATTTCTTGATCTATTTTATGATTTTTTATTGATCCATAGGGAATTATGGATCCTTGGGATTTGAGGATCATTTTTTATTTCTTAGCTTCACAGTCAAATCAAGGGAAGGAGAACATCTAGGATATGTATATACATAGTATATAAGGTCTCATTTGACTTGATTATTGGAATTGAAAATTTGATAATTTTATCATATTATAGAATTAAGAATAAATACTTGGATAAACAAATGGATATTCAATTACAATTTAATATAAAATATAATATATAATATACTTTATATTCATACTTTGGAATTTATAAATTAATAATTTGTTGATAATTTGATAATTTTATCATATAATAGAATTGAGAATAGATACTTGGCCATAATTGAATATAACATATTATATATATATATATATATATATATATATATATATATATATATATATATATGCTTTATGCTCATACTCCTATATTTTATACCCATACTCTAAAATTTATAAATTATAATATGTTGACAATAGAGTTAAATTATAATTTTTTGACTCCAAGTATTTTCTTTCTAATATTATCACTTAAAGTCAAGCACCCTTTATTATTTAACTCTATTGATGTAAAGTTCACCTTATATCTAGACATATGTTCAAAGAATTTAGCCATCAAAACTAATTTGAGTCACAAATTAGCATATGTTATATTTATGTTATTAGTACCATTAATCCATGTATAAGTTGATGTTTATTAACTATCATCTTTCTAATCATAAAATTTTTAATTATATGAACTAACTTACAATAATGATAATATCACAACTATACTCCAATGAAAAAGATGAGAAGTTCAACTTTGGGGAAAACATAAAAACTTATTTAAAAAAACATATGATGAGTGTATGTATAATTTACAATCAAGTATTACAAAGGCTTACTTGCATCTACAAGTGATTTCTTGAGTTCATGATTGTGCTAAATCCATAATCCCTAAGTCATTTAGAGTTTGTTTTTAACCCATGAGTGCAATAAATTCCTTATATAGTTTGTCAACAAGTGGCATTTCACTTTTGTTATCTATACTTTTTGCCAACCTTTGTAGTTTTGATTAGCTTGCTTGTTTGATAGGCAATAAGGAAATTAACCATAGTTATCAGAAGATAGAATCAGTAATAAAGGTTTTAGCAACAGTCCAAGAGTATGAGTTTCCACAATAGTATGACTACAACCTAATCCTTGTTATTGTATCATATATTAATGTGGCTTTTAGCAATGGTAGGTTCGAGAGGATCTCCATACCTTAATTGATCATTTACTAAGGTTTTAGGTGAATCAATTGAGTGTTCTCCTATTAGGATTAAGAACTTTTCTACTTATAAAAGAGAAATGAAAATCATCAAGTAAGTTGAAATCAAGAAAATGGCATAATAGTTTAAGCTGGCATTAATAAGAATATTTTCCTACGATAGGCCTAGTATGGATATAACAAGAAAAGCATTCAACACAATTGGTTTTCAAAGAGAGATTAAGATCTGATCACTAGATAACAGGAACAAACTAATTAGATTTAAGGAGGACTTTCTCTAATGGTGGCTACACAGATTGTGGAATGTAGTAGACCTCCAAATGCAAATTTTTAAGTGACATTCAGAAATTCATCTTAATACTAAACAATCTTTAGAACTTGTTTGGTTATTTTAGAGAATCTATTCATTTATCTATTTAATAAGACAACATTGTATTCCATAGCCTCTATAATTAGAAATCCACTTAAGGTGGATGCTACAAAGTTGAATTTATCCTAACCAAGTGTAACTGGAGTTTACATTGAAGTTGATTTAGTAAAGGAATTACCAAATAAAATTAGAATCATGAAAAAGGATAGTTGCTCGAATGTTTTTTTTAAAAGATTTAGTATGAAAATTTTCAATTTTACTGAGCCAATTGTTTTAAATAGGGACATTCATCTTTGAATTGTAAATATAGTATGACGAAAGTAGACAAATAAACTACCAAAGATGGAGCAATTCATCCTATCATTTAGGTGAAACAAGTATGACACAATGACACTTCTAAAAAAGAAATAAATAGAGTAACATTTGAACCTGAGGGTAACAAAATCTCAAAACATTTGGAGAATGGTTCATAATTTCAAACTCCCTAATTTGATGTCAATCACAATTATAAGGCTATCTATGTAGGTTGATCTAATTATGAACTTAAGTAAGGATAAAAGTAAACTCAAGATGATAGATATGGAGAGGAAAAAAAGTTAACAAAATTCTCTAATGACGATGAAGTAATCAATAAAGGTTTCAAGAAAGAGAAGCATCGTTAATGTCAGATTCTAAAAATGCTCATGAACAAAACCAAAGAAAATTGGACCTTCAAGTACTAAAGAATTTCAATAATGAGTTTCATGAAAGAGAAATCAACTCATTATTAAGTTTTCCTTAACAAGATAATTTCACCCATGTACAAACAACATGATCAAAAAGGAAAGCCAAGAAAAACATGGATTATCAGACCAATCCAAAGGGAAATTGCAAAAGCTCCAAAGTAGTACAATTTGTAGATCATCCATTAATTAATAGATAAAACTCTTATTTGAAATATAAGGGAATTTATGAATACAAAAACAATTTCTTATGTCAAATACATTATTAAGTCATATAACATGATACTTATAGCTCTACTTGAACCAAGGCTTAAGAGGATAAGCTTCTTGGTTTGGCATCTACTTCAAATTTTTCTCAATACACTACAAGTTTATCCAACAAACTTTTGATACTATAGAAAGATAATATTCAACGTGATAGAATTTATGATGATGATTTGCATATCACAAAAATTAGAAGCCAATTATCCATAAAATGTATATTTATGTATAATAAGTGTACAAAGACATAAAGAGAAGTATTGTGGAATATATTAGCAATGATTTTAGCATATCAAAAGGGTCCATGATTATTTTGGGAGAGATTTTAATGTTATTGCTTTCATGAATAAACATAAGAGATCTTCCCCCTCCTTAGTTGCAACTCATCAATTCATAGAGTATCTAAAATAATGTTGTCTAAAAAGATCTTTCTTTTTCTATCTCTTGCTTCCCATGGGTAGGTAGAAGAAAAGGAAAATGGGTTTAAAGGAGGCTAGATAGAACGTTGGTAAACAAGGATTGAATGGATCTTAAACTAAGTGAAATTTTTTAGCAACTCTATAAAAGAAGGTATAATCACTCCCTACTAAAACTTCAACAATCTAATGTATATGATCTTAGCCCACAATTTAAGTTTCAAAATATGTGGACACACATCCAACTTTTTACTAAGTAATGAAAAATAATTAGAGGGAAACAAAATGAGCTTAAACAAAGCAAACCAAAAACTCATGAAAGAACTAAATAAAGATGAAACTTATTTGTAGTTATAAAGCTGAAACCAAGTGGTTGAAGGAAGGAGAGAAAAATACTAGATTATTTTATGATTGAATGAAATATAAAAGACATGACTTAATATTATTAAACTTAAAGTTTCAAATGATTAGATGGTATCTAATCAAGAATAAAGAAGTTGTATAATACTTCAGAGATCTGTTATCTAAGAGAAAAGGTAAATTATGATGAAGAAATTTTTTAAAACATGCATAAGTTGATTATTAAGGGATAGAACATACTCCTTATAAAAAGTTAAATTAAAGAAGGACAATCAAGTGGTTTTTCAACTAAATAAGAGCAGTGCACCAAGGCCCGATATGTTTAATTACTATTTTCACACTAAGTGTTGGAACATCATTAAATTGGATGTTCTAGATGTTGTAACAAATTTTATCGATAGAAGTCTAATACTTAAGAGGATTTCTAGTGCTCATTTTGAAGACTCATAACCTTGAATTATTTAAAAAGTTTAAACTAGTAAGTTTAGGTAATTTTTTTGAAAACATATCATGTAAGCTACTGGTTAATAAACCCTTAATAGTTCTACCAAATATTATTAATTTAGAGCAAGATAAGTTTATGAAAGGAAGAGAGATTAATGAGAGTGTACTCATAGTTTAGGAGCTTATATGTTTGCTTAATAAGAAAATTAGAGGTAAAAAGTGCATTATTAAATTGGACATAAAAAACTTATTTTGTAGTTTATCTTGGGAATGTCTCAACAAAATACTCACAAAATTCCAATTTTCAACTCAATTCAAAAGTTTAATAGCAATATCATAAATAGTTCTTGGCTATCTAATGATTAATGGCTTTCTGCATGGTTACTGTCAATGGAAAAAAGGATTAAAACAAGGTAACTCAATTTCTCCATTGCTCTTTATTGTAATAATGGAAGCTTTTTGTAGAACATTAAAGAATAAACTTGAGAAAAGAAAAAAACTTTAATATGCTTCTAAAAATTAATTAAAAATTACACAACAAGATGCCTAGTTAGAAGAAAAAGTTTTTATTTATAAGTGGTAGATTTATACTACTAAATTATGTACTAAACGTAATACCAGCTTATTTATTGATGGAGATAAATCCACCAATGCTATTCATCAACAAATTAGAAAAGATTATGAATAGATTCTTATGTGAGGGCTTTGATAATAATTATAAGCATCACCAGTTGGCCTGGGAAAAGTTTTGTGCACCACTTGAGGAAAATGGATTGAAAATTAGGAAACTAATGGACACCATACTAACATATTCAGTTAAGTTGAATTAGAAGTTGTTGATTGAGCAAGCACTTTGATTTAATTTCATGAAAGCAAAATATTTGAACAAAAATCAAAAGATCTTCAAATTGAATAAATGAATGGATGTGGAAAAAAATAAAGCTTTGGTGTCAATGCTCATATACAGATCTCTTATATCTATTTGAACATCTAACAATGATAAAATTTTTAACCAACAATCAACATGGAATGAAATATGATGAAATGCTTTAAGTTAAACTCGAGAAGAAGGATTTGGAATGACAAATGTACTACTAAGAAATTGATATTGGTATGGAGAATAGTTAATAAACTACTACCCTTCTCTGAGCAACTAATGGCATCTTTATGTCCATGTTATCCCAATTAAGACTCTATTGATCATGCTTTCATAGGTCATTATCTTGCATAAAAAATTTGGTTATTCTATGATAGTCTTAGCAATACAAATGTAAGAAAATTAAAAGATTAACTTTCTTAATAGTTGGTGTAAGAAGATTTACGGAAGCCCAACGTATTGTGAAGTTCGTCAAATCATACCCCTTATAATATGTTGGAATAATTAAAATGCTAGAAACAAAAAAAAAAGATGAGAAGATTTGCAAAACTGAGACTACCATTATAAACAAGATTAATAGTCAATGTTATAATATTTTCAATTATTTCCTATTAATGAAAATAGTGCAAAAAGATAGAATTCTTTTACAAGTGGGCTTGTTCCTCCTTCAAATAAATTAAGGTTAGATGGTGTGAAATGATACACTGGAACCCTTGTCCTACTATCTTTATTGAAATAAATATAGATGGCAACAATAAGAACTATTTTATTATAACAAGAATAACTAGAGCTAATGAAAGTAATGTATTATATGGTTTTGTTTATCCAATATGTGCTTAGCACAAGAGGCATGAAGATCAAGAATTGAAAAAGGTTATAATGATGCAATTACAACCAATAAATAAATGTTGAAATTGGGCTTGATTATACTGCTTTAACGAGAATGAAACAATGAAGCTCTAGGCCTCCTCAGAGAATTACTAATCTAATACAACGAGTTAAACTAGTAGCTACTCTCTTAGAAACTTGAAAATGGATATATAAAAAGAAAACAAAATAGCTCAATTCCTTACAAAAACTACAAGAAAGTTGAATAAAGCATATTTAAGAAATGAACAAAGTTCATGGAATTAAGAGGACACAAAGGATTTACTTAGGAGAGAAATGACAATTAACTACTTTTTTTTTAATTCTTTGATAATTCAAATTATTGACTCATAGGAGATTCTAATTTCAAAAAATATATAGATAAAATCTTTCTTAGAAACTATCAATGTTCTTATATACATATAATTAATTTATCAATTATATATCAATAATAATTTATATCAAACAAATATACCATCACTGAAACACAATATCATTATAAAATCATTCACTATGTTTGGGGCTCTCTAATGTGATTTCTTTTTTATGATAATATGATTTTACTTTGATAATATTATATTTTCAGTAATATTGATGGTTGTTTTAATGGTGAATGATTTTATAATGATAAGAGAGGTGATAACTAATCTATGATAAGCTTAATATCACAATGTAATGCAAAGCCATTAAAATATGGAACAAGCAAGATTATTATACATTCACTCATTTTACAAGACACACAGTATTATCATATAAAAAGGATCACCAAGTTGATAGTTAAGGTCAATGACAGAAAAAAGGCCACCAACTTAATGTACAATATAAAGATCAACATTGTAATTGATATTTTTCAATCTAGGATGTCTTGTCCTAGGTTGCAGAATACATTGTACTTCTATGTTAGATGATTGTCTCCATATACTAAAGAATAACCTTACATTATTCATAATTGTAATGCATCGAATGGAAACATTTTTTCATCGACTTAGTACGTTTATGGGAGTTCACTATTACAAATGATAACATGTCATAATGGTACTCTCTAATCCATGATACATATTAGACTCATCTGTTCCCAACATAATGTTTAACACATCATTAGTAGACGATTAGGTTTCATTATAATACATTTCTTGGTATTGTTCATCAGATCACTTCCATATACTAGAGCATAACTCTAATTGTATTGCAATAATATGCACTTGGTATTGTTCACTTTTGCACACCATCATCGCCATACATCGAGGCAATGAAAATGGCATCAATAAGTACCTTTGCTGGTTCTTGTCTTGTCTCATTCCTAACATTACAATTATGGACTCTTCACTACTTCAAATAGCATGTTAGGTGTACAGAGTTTGGTGTGATGCACTGGTCTTTTATTCATATATGTTTGCCTATGCAAGTGAGATTATAACATGTACCTAACTACAAAATTATATTATTTCTTTCTTTTATAATAATATATTTGTCATGTTTTAAGAAAAACCCTTATATCGTCAATGCATTTGGCTTATTACCTTTTTACTTCTTGGCTTGACATTCAATAGAAGTCACACTCTATTAATCTAATTAGCATGCTTAAGGTGTGCTGCCCCAAAATAAACTCTCTTCATCAACAAGTCAACCAATTGATTCAAAAACTACTTTTATCCTAGGAGGGGTAACTCACCAATATACATTGGTATGTATATGATATCAAAGCAGCCTAGAAATAAAACCATAATATCCATGATGCCAATATAATAATATCTCATAAATAATATAGAGTCACAACCCAATATAAGAAACTATATAAAGACATAAATATCCATATTAAATGGCCATATAAAATAACACAAAATGTAATATCTAACATTCACATATAATAATCTTATGCAATCCAAAGTTTATCAATAAGTACAAACTAATAACCATAAATGAAATGACAATACTACTATTAATAGTGAAATGGTAAAGGTAGAAAAATTCATCTTATAGATGTACCAAATCTAATGCTCCCATCTCAATCTCTTAATAAACTCCTAACTTGTTAAATTAATAAAAGTTTAAGAAAAGTTGAGCTAAGGATCTCAATAAGGAACCCTCAAGTTATATTGTACAACAAACAAGTAATAATATTAAGAATATATACCAATCTATATAGCAAAGTATAATCAAATATATCTCAATCTATTAAGCCAAACTAATGTATGAGATGTTATGCAATTATTTGAATGCATAATGTTATTAGTAATCTAACAGTGTCTGGCAACACTATCTCTATCACATGATCTTATACTCCACTATTAATAATGTCAATCATATATATTCCCATCATACAGTCTATCACATAGCTAGACTGAGATCTCTTACCACATGATCTATCAATCTTTTTCAAGTTGTGTTAATCACACGAAATGATTACCTTCTTACTTGGTAGGAGTTCTAATATATATCTATCTCGAGCTTGATGGTTCACATATAGGTTACACCATATTCTAACTTTTATCTTAGTTTACTAGGATGTTAAATTTAAACTAGACTAATACATGATATAACTAATTGATACCTAGTGACTCACCAAAATTTAGAACTATCTCCAAGCCCATGAGGATCCAAGTCAAGTTTTATCATCAATACACTTTTTTGGGATGTGCCATAACCATATATACCAAAGCTCTTTTCCAAGGTATGACATAGCCATATAAATCAATACTTTTAAGATGTTCTGTCATTGGCTTATTGTATCAAAAAACTATCTTTATATTATGATTATTTTACTTATCACAATGTTATTAATTATAACCATTTTTTTTCTTAACTAGAATCTAGGTTTTTATTTGAATCATAACTTCATCATCTATGGTAACCTAACTCATCTAAATATTACCTGTATGATTAGTCTTTGCTTTTACATTTATTTAGGACCTTTCTTTGGATTTCATTATTTATCTAAGTTAATAATTTAGCTTCCACTCAAATCCAACTTATAGCTTTTACCCTTAGGAGTATTATCCAAGACATGGATATATCTATCCAAGTTTAAGCTTGTACATGTTTTACTAATAAAGCTTGTGCCTCATAGGCAAACTTAATCCACTACACTCTTCCCTAAGGTCTCTCCTAAGCCATAAACATCCCTTAAACCACCATTTGGGGTGTTGACCTATGATCTAAGCACCTAAAAAAGGTCATTAATGGTCTTACTCAAGTCATACCTTAACTTTACCTTTAGGCATCTTTTTGAAATAGGGTAACTCATTGATCTAGGTTCATATGAATACTACCAATGACTCATTTGTCATCTGGTCTATTCTGAGTCATTGTATCCATCCAAAGTCTCTACTAAATAATTTGTATAACTCTCAAAATCAACATCTAGAGTGTTAACCTATGGCTTAAAAGATTATAAGGTTACTTAGTATCTTACCTAGATTAACCAACTCATGCCTAAGAGTTATCCATTATAAGAAAAAGCAAAATTTTCCCTAAGCTCAGCCTAGAATCTACCTCTAAGGCCTAGACCAGCCCCCCTTTCCTCATCCAAGGTCTTAAAGACTTCTTTATCCCATAACCTTATTAAAAACATGAACAAGGCTTACCAAGTACTAATATTCACATAAATCAAAACCTAAAGTCTAACAAAAGCTAGGCTTATTTTATTTTAGTCTAACCAAAATTCAATTAATCACAACCCAAATTCCTCTTGCTAACTTAACTATTTAAACTACATCCAAAGTTTATTTAAGAGTCTTATTACATTAAGGCCTAAACTAAAACATTCCTTGGTCAAACCCTACTTTCCATTCTTATGGTTTCATTTTGCTAAAAATCAAACTTAGGCTCTTATTAATCTTAGACCAAAATTAACATAAGCCTTCCACCAATATGACATCATTTACTCATCTAAAAAGCCTTAAATGTAATACAATCTCAATTAGAGAATAATCATAAAGTCATTGTGATTTATATCAGTCTTAATCTATCCTTAGCCTTAAGCATATCTAGCCAAAACCTATTCATCTTTACTAGGCAATTACATAACTAATCTAGCCTTCTTTTATGACCCAAAACCAAGCCCTTCCATGTCTCTTGTTTAAAAATGAATGGCCATATTCACCTTAGAAGCTATCCAATATTACGTAAAGGTCTAAAACCAAGCCATGTCATAAGCTTTCCAAGCATATCTAAGATAAAGACATTACTTGTTTATAAGAATCCTTAGGTTTTTGCTAAGTTTAAGTTGTTATCTTAAAATTCATGGCCTAAGCTAAGGTTAAATTTGTACAAAATTGAATTCTATATATTTCTTAATAATGTCTTATAATTATAAGCATATGTCCTCAATATATTATAATACTTAAGTTGGAAATATGTACTCGTCATGCTTAACTGAGATGTCACATATAGATCACTACTTAGCAAAATAAACATGTAAGCATAGAATTTAAATCACATCAAAGGAAGTCTTGGTTCTAACAATAGTTATCTATATTCTTTAATAATATTGGATAATGATTTCTAAAACATGATTTCATCAAGAACATGACATTTACTTTCACATAGTTTGATTTCAAGGCATTATGCATTTCATTTAGTTGAATCATCAAATTCGCATGTTTAAAATTTACACTAAATATCTACCATTCATGAGTAAAGAAATATACTAAAAAATCACATTATAATTCTCGAACATTGGATCCTTAAGGATCTTAATTCTAGTATGTAATTACTCACTAGACCAGATTATTATGACATTCATTAAAATAAGAGTTACATCGCACATTTTCATACATTTTAACTAAAACCAAGCCTTCAATTTATGCTAACAATTTTTGAAATCATTTCTTTTTTGGATAGAATAATATGCTAACATATTCTTTGCCAAAAACAATCTCATATTGTATGTAAATTCATGAAATTAAAAAAAACTTTTCAATTTAACATATTTTCAATCACAAAACTACATAGTAATGTTTTTTGAGTAAAGAGAAATCATGCTAAAATGCCACATTTTAATTTCAGGTTTTAAATTCATATATATGTCAAACATGAATTCAAAAGGTTCTATCACACATTCTTAAGTAAGATAAGATTGAAAAAAAATGCATAATTTTAACAACAGCTCTCATGAATTTAAATCAAAGGAAATCTAAGATATGTTCATAAAATTTCTTCTAAGTCATAAGGCTCCTTTTTTCCTTGCTATATCAAATTAAAGAAAAAGAAAGAAAATGTGAATAATGAAAGTCATAAATACAGAATAATTGGTAAAAAAAACTTTAAAAGACTTTCAAGTGAAACTCTTATGAAGTTGAAATTTCTATTGTGTAAAAAAAAGGTAAACTCAGAGTAAAGATGACTATGGGATGACAAACTTAGTCAAGATGACATTAGTAAAATAATTAAGAGTTAATTAAATCAAGTGGGATGACTATATTTAGGTGGGATTAAAGTTTCAAAAGTTAGAATTCAAATTTAATCAATTTGTTATATTATATTTATAAAAAATTATAACTTATAGATTCAACTTTTAAAGATATCAAAATAATCAAATCATAAATATTAAAGTTTACTTTCTAGTAAATTGAATTTCATTGAATGTGAAAATAACAAAGGTGTATCAGAATAAGATCAAATATAAAAACTAATTTTAAAATTATATTGTTAATAGATCTTTTTAAAGATATAGAAGAACTTAGACAATCAAATAAAATATATCACTAGAATAATAATGCTATATCAAATTAAGAATAATTTTTGAATGATTTAATTTATAAGTATATATAAAATAGTTTTATTATTAAAAAATTATAATATTATATATAAAATTGAAACCAATAAAACTTTTTTAATAAAATTTATTTAATTATATTTTTTAATGGTTGAAAAATATATACGTAAAATAAAGATGTATCATAAATTTTTATCATATCTTAAAAATATTTAGCATAACTTTAAATATTATAAAATATTTTTAAAAACATTTTATAGAATTTTAATAAGTGAATTTTGAATTTTTAAAATTATTTAAAATGAAATTCTTGTTGTGTTCTTAATTATACTTTTTTCACCTAAATTTATTTTCTTAACTTCTTCATACTTTATTAATGGATTATTCTTTTCATGATATTTATGTCTTCATCATGTATTTTTAATCTGTCTTTTAAACAATTAAAATAAAATGTTAGATAAAGTAATATTAAATCAAACTTATTAAATAATTTTTTGATTATAGATTTGTTATCAACAGCAGCAAAATAAAACTCATAATATATGTTAATTCAAATTTTATATCTTAAATTAATGAGTGATTCTATTTGATCACCCTTAGGAGAAAATTTCTATGCCAATTGATGTTCTATCAAGGAGTTTTATCTAATCTATTTCTTAACTTATATAAGAAATTTATTCACATAGATCTCAAAGACATCTTTTTAATACTTTAATTTAGATATATTTGCTATGATTAAATAATGAAGTAAAAAAGTGTAATTGATAATGAACAAAGTAATGAGTTATTATCCAATAACTTTATTGGACTTTATTTTTCTTTTTTTTTATTTTTAAATAATTATTTATATGTTTAAATCTTATTAGATTGAAACAATACTTAAGAAAATTAGTATTTATAATTTTAATTAATTACATACCACGATTTAGTTAAGCTCAAATATTAATGTCAGTCTTATATATTTTGCAATTCTGCTCGACTTAAAACGATTCAATTTTGTTGATTTGAATCAATTTTGAAACATTACTTGTTTTTCAGGTACTTTTACAGACCACTACTAAAAATGGTTATTAAATTTTTATTTTAATTACTAAAATTATATCAAATGACATGAAAATATTATTCTTTCATTTTAAATAATTTAAAAAAAAAATTAAAATGAATTTTTATCATTATTTGTTTACGTGCAACGCCAAAATCAAATTCAAGAATAGTGTTCATTATTTTTATGAAGTTTTTAGTTCTTTAATGGAAATGCTTTTTTATTGTTAAAATTTAGAATAAAATTGAGCAATCTACGGGAGGCATCGATTCGCAAGCGAAGTTTCCAGAAATAACAGTCTTTCGTCTGTTCCTTCTCTTTCTTTTAACTGAATTTGTTTGAGGTCAAGAAGAAAAGGCAAAGAGCAACTCGTCGACGTTCGTAAACTTAAGTTCCCATCGGGATCAATTCATTGCCTATCTTCTACAAAATCTGAGGTTATCCATGTGATATTTTAATTAACAGACAAATGCCTTTTCTTGAAATCAAGTCCCTAGCGGGGACTTCAGAATGTCCGTTTCTCTAGTAAAGGTTGCTGAAGTTTTTTTTTCTCATAAGGCTATATATTAGGATTTTCTTGACGTTTTTGCTGTTTCGACGGACGGTAGGAACAGTTTGAGCTTTTTGGTGAGGGGCACAGTTGCATTAAGCTGTATTGCGACCGAGAAAAGCCATATCGAAGTTCTTTACATCGTTGAGGGTTTTTCTTGTTGCATTATTTCTTTCACGCTTATTTAAATGAAATCTATTTAAGCTTTTTGACAGTTCAAAGTTTTGATCCACATCTAATGCTAATGATGCTGCATGGAATTGACAGTTAGTCGTTGGCCTTTTGTTGTAAATTATAGCAATTTATCAACATCTTTCTGGATTCTAAGAATAAGAACAATGTGGGTTTCAATTTTTCAATAGCTATTGAAGTCATAAACAACTTAGAGTTAACAGTGATTCCCCAACCTAGATACAAAATTGAAAATAAAAAGTGCAAATTGGGGTAAAAATATTGATGTCTTAAGATTAAATGATGGTATCTTAAGGGTGAAAAAAAATACTTAATGCAAGAATAGTCTTAGAATTATGTTCTTGAGATATAGATATGGAGCCAAATCTCATGTGAAATAATGTTTCTATTGGTATAAGATCTTTAACTATGTGTTTGGAAAATCTAAGGGATGTCTCTCAAGTAGCAAAGAAGCTTTGCAAAATCTTATTAAAAAAAAGAGTTTGAATTATGTTGTCAAAGAAAAGGACTTGGAAAGATCAGCAGAAAATTACCTTTATTATAAATTTTAGAGGGTGAAATTATAGTATTAGAAAAGGGTAGAGAGTTTGATCCTTATAGGTCAAGAATAGCATAGGAAAGAAAGAAAAGAAAATTAAGATTAGGGGCTTCTCTTGTGTGATTGACCTCCTCAAACTAGATCTTGGAGGTTGTGCTTATAGTTAATGAAGTGATGGACATGCCCTTTCTTTTGTTGAGCTGTAGTAGACGTTTCCATGATGGTAGCTTTATTGCATGGGCATAAGGGGATTTCATGCATTCCTTTGAGAGCAACTTCCATTTTCTTAATCGTGACTTTACTGCTCGAGCCATTGACACTTGAGTAGGAGTTACTATTATTATTGGTACCTCCAAGGATCAACTAATTATAGATTTGTTGACTTTGAGTAAAGCGTATAAGAGTATGAGATAGAGTCTTTGAACGGTTGACTTAGAATGATTAGGAGAGTACGATTTGATTGTTTCATTTCCATGGCATAGATGTAAGCATTTTGACTTCAAACGTTCAAGTCTTTAGCTCCTGGATCTTGATGGTTCAATCTCGAGAGTCTAGGTCCCTGGGTTCTAGCCTAGATTGTCTGGGTTTCAACGGTCTGGTCATGAACGTTTAACTCTTGAGGACTTAGCCTCGAGTGACAAGATATCGCTACTTGTCGCCTGGTTTCTTTTTGAATAATCAGTCATGATTGACTTAATAAGTTTTTGTATATTTATTTGGTCCCTAAATTTTTCATGCTATTATTTATGTTATCATAAAGAATTGTTACAAACTATTTCCAAAATGTTAAATAATGGTGGTAACATGCCATTTTAAGTTCACTAAGTGGTGATAATTTATCTGACATGTGGTTTGTCTCTTCCACTTGTTTTTTAAATCAAGCTGCCAGGGCTTTGGATCTTGCCAATTTGTTATTCATCTAGTGCTAAGGATCATCGCCATAGGCCAATTTGACATTATGCTAAGTGTCTTGGAGAAACTTTTGATGAAGGGAAGTGAATCCCTTAAAAGAAGTGAGAGGATGTTGACATTGAAGTGGCATCAGTGAATGTTTCGGGCCTAGTCTTCTCCATTGGGGTTGAAAGTGCTGCATAATAGAGATAACAACGCATGAGCTAACTGTCATAGGGAATGTGGTCATCAGCTTGGTGAATCTTCATAGTTCTTTTGATGTTTCTCTAATTATTGCGAAGGAGGGTAATTCTTTGGAGGACATAGTGAAGGTCAATAAAATGTCAGTAGAAATAGAAGTTAAAATAATGTAGGAAAAGTTTCTAGATGCTTTCTTAGAGGTTGGATTTGCAGCTATTTTGCTTCAAATGGAGAGAATCTAAGGATGGATTTGATGAACAATTAGTCTTCTGTGGAAGACCTTCAATGGTCTATTGACATCCATAGCCATTCCTTATTATCTGATGGTAGTAGCTTCAATTTGGTGATCGATAACGTTGAAACTCTTGTTTCTACTTGGAAGACCAGAATGACACTTTGTGTTGGAACCTCGACAGGATTTGTAGTGTGTCTTGAGACTTGAAGATTGTAAGTGCAAAGTTGTTGGCTTTCTACAAGTTACTTAAAGGCATGTTGTCAGCAATCAACTAGATCCTACAAGTCTAGTGTGATGAGAAGTCATTTCTTAGATCCTCAAAAGATAGTTTAGAAGTAGAGAGTCTTTTGTTAAGAGAGGATTTCTTAGCTTGAGATTGAATTAAGCTATTGATGGAGTTAACTGATGCTATTCTTCCTATTGTTTGGAAGAAATCAAGAATGTTTACTCTAGACATAAAGGAGGTTGCCAAGGAGGTGAACCGATCCTTCATCTTATAGGCTTATGGAGATCAAACGTTCTATAAGTAAGCCCTCAAGGTTGGAGTATTGTACATGGTTGGCAACAATCTTATGTCTTAGGATAACTTGAACTCATTAGAGATGTATATGCTTTTGAGAGTGTTGAGCTCAAAGAATGTTAAGAATAACATTCATATTCTCAAGAGGTCCCTAGGATAGTTTGTCCTTGAAGGGGTTAACATTTGGCATTATTATTTTGCTTTTGATATCTTGCAAAGGTTAGTGAAAATGAAATAGTGATAATTTTTTTGGAAAAGTTGTGCACCTTTGTTAGATGACTTAAGTCATTTTGTCGTTTTCACTAAGGTTATCCTCTAGAAGCTACGAACTATTGGATTAATTGCATTTGTCCTGACAAGCTATATATCTCTACTAGTGGATAAAATTCTTAGATCCAATGACAAAAAGTCATCAAGGTCTGCCACATAAATTCTTAAAGTCTATAGAATGTGTTTTTACTGCTTGCCTCTCGATTGCCCATGATCACAAGGTGAGGAGAATTTGGTCATGTCAAGATTCAATCTTTTCCTAGTTCCCAAGTGGAGGAAATACTTGGGAGGGAAAAGAAAAGAAGTTGACTAAGATTAAGAGGAATTGATCTCCTCCTGGGCCCCAAGTGTAAGAGATATCATCTAGGAGAAGGTAAGGAAGTAAGGTTGCATTTCGTGAGGCCTTCATTTTATGGAATAAAGATGAAAAGAATGAGGAAGTGTAAGATCAGATTTGTTATGTCCTTCATGTAATTGGGCAACAATGTAGGAAGAGATTGTGATTCAAGACCAAGCCTCTCGAGGCCTTCATGCAACCAAATAGCGATGAAGGCAAGAGAAAGGTCATACCGCATACCTTAAAGTCCTTCATGCAATGTTGCAACGATGAAAGAGAATTGAAAAATGCTAGATTATACTCCTCAAGGCCTTCATGCAATGAAGCAGCAATGAAGGGTGTGAAGAGGGCTAGGCCAAGACTTTTGAAACCTTTGCATGATAGAGCAACAATGAAGGGATTTGTACAAAATAGTGACAAAGGTAGAAGATGATGGCTGAGTCCTGTATAGTTGGCTAAGTTAATGACTATACAAGTTTCTAATGGTAAAAGGATATCTGCATTCTTAAGTCCCGAGTTAGACTCGAGGTACAAAAGTATTGTTGAGGCCATTCAAGGAAGAAATCTTGTTGGATTGTTCAAAGTAAAAAAAAGTTGATTAAACATCTTTTTAAGCTCAAGGAGTAACTTGTCAACATTTCTAAAAATTTTGTACAAAGACTTAGGAAGAAATCGTCTAATTCAGCAAGACCATAACAAATTTAGTACATGGTACAAAAAAATCGTAGACTAGGTTAGGTTATACCTTTCACAAGGAGATAAGAAAGAGAATTGCTCTTATCAAGGATAAAATTTCTTCAAGTGATCATTGCTCTATGATCGAGATAGTTCAACACCGTCCTCTATCCCTCTCAATTTGAAGCAAGTTTGTCGAGGTCTATTTGGTATCAAGAGACCTTGCATCCTTTAAGAACCATGTCTCCAAGTTTGAGAGGGTGCTTCCTAATGTACTTATTGAAGTATAAGAAGCATTATCACATTGCAAAATATGTGAAAAAATCACAAGAATAAATTACCAATTAGGATTTTGTCATGGTTGTTAAATGATTTAAATTTAGTTTTAAATTATTATATTAAAGATGATATAAAAAATATGAAAGAATTGGATATCTTCACATTATTTACCATATTGTATGGAATGTCATCCTAGTGTCGTGAAATAAAAGGTACCAAAACAATACCTCAAACTAACTCAGTTGTAAAAATTCAATATAAACTTATCTTTAGCAAGTCCCTCTATAGTGTAGTGGTAAGAATTTCAATGGTTAGAAAGTTTAGCTAATAACAAATTAAATTACTTAGTTACACCTAATAAGAGTGTAGGGCTTGAACATATTAACAAGAATAAATGCAATCAGCATATAGAAATTAGAACACTTTTTTTTCCATTGAGTTATTTCCATTGATGAGCAAATGCATAGAATTTAGCTATTTAAGCATAGAAATTTCTTGTGTGCTTGACAATATGCGTATAAGTATAATGTCTAGAAATGGCAAATTTTTTAACATTAATTGACATCTTGCATGCATTATAATCATTCAAAGGTGAACAATATGAACCGAGATAGTTCTTTAGAAAACTGTTTAATTAATTAATCTCCCAAGGACTATGAATTTATGCACCAGCTTGTTCTGGCCCAGTCCCCCTCCTAATATTTTACTGCAAAATAATGCAAAGCTTTATTTCTCCTTTCTAGGCTTTTACATGATTGTAGCACGGGAAACATGCAGATCAATCTAGTTGACCTTATCTGGTGGAATTAAGGCTTATTGTTATTCTATCTATTTATTGGTAACAAATAGAGATAAAAACCTAGGCTTAACATTGATCTAACAATATCTAGTATGCATAAATATGACTAGTAATGCTTGGTTTGGTCATAAATGAATTAGGTCTCCCTTTAGTCAAATCATACCTATCAAGGCTTAAGTGGATTTGGTTAACATTTGGGTTGGGTTAACAAACTTGGGAAAAAAAGTCTATTGAAGAGTTATTTGAGTTAAATATTTGGATATACTGATCATGGTTGGGTCCATTGATGGGCCTGTTGGCTGAATAATTGTTATTAGTGCCATAGGTTTAATCTTTCATGGTACTAAAAAGTAATAATTTGGTGGATTTTATTTGATGTACAATTTTAGTGTATTAGGAATTTTGAGCAATACCATGTTTTTTCTAGCAAAGCTTTAACAATGTCCATAAAGTATTATGCAAAGTGCTCTGACTTAGTGCCAAATTTTAGAACGTTAGTCCATTTTGTTGAATGGTGCTTTTCCTATTCACCAAAAATTATGACCTTTCTTGAGGTTGTTGGCCTTAGCTAATGTGGGGTTTTAATACATTGTTTCATTAGTTTTGAATTTGTTGATTCTTGGCATGGCATGGCATGGAATTTGTTTGTTTTTATTAAATTTGGTCAAACTGGTTTCACTATAAGTGGGGTTATCGTTATTTAATTTGGCTATTTGATTTTATTTCTTTCTGATGTAATAGTGTTGAACTTTGTTTAGGTTCGATCTTGACCATCACATGACTTGGTTGGTCAACTGCTTTTGAATGACTTTGTGATGGCATAATTTCGTGTGGGTCATCCTATGAGAGTCAATCAACTGGTAGGTAGACTTCAACAAAACCAGTAGTTTGGAGACAATCATCTTGTTTGCAGAGTTAGTTTGATTGACTAGTTTAGTGTATGTTCTAGTCAGGAGTAAACCTGTGAATAGGTGTCACTCTTTCCCAACCAAATGGTGATCAAGGGCTATACCTTTCTGGCACAAAACACGCCCCTATTAGAGTTGAACTATGGTTTTGTTCTTATTTTGATGTTTTGCATTGTAATCTTCCCAATGTCAAGCTTTGAATGCTTTTTGTGGGTTCAAAGCATCTCTGTAGTTTTGAATCTTTATAATTAAGTGCATACTTGTGTCATCAACAATCCGCCAAATGCATATTCCGGCATGGTTATGATGTTGATCAAGCTACTAGATTGTGGAAAGATTAGTAGATTTTCATCTTAATTTAGTGAATTGGTTCATCTTTGTTATTTTCCATCATCAATTGACATCAATGAAGCAAGTATGGCAACCAGCTATTATCACAGCATTCAAATTTCAAAGCATGGCATCTAGCACAAGATAATTGAACATGCCTTTGAACTTTTGCATTCTTCGAACATTCTCAACTTTATCAATCTCTTTCCCTTGAAGTTCTCCATGACAAAGTTGTTTTTGTTGCCGAACGTTTTACCTTTTTAACGATGGCTTTCAATTGAAATCACTAGACTGAATATCATGACGTTTGATGTTCATTATGCTTATTTTTTGAAGTTAATTGTGTATATTGACCTGAGGTATCCAGAAAATAATGGGAGAAGATAGTTTAGAAACTAGATATGTAAGTAGAGCTTAATGAGGATTTGGTATTTGTTAGAGCTCACTGCGTGGCATTGATTCAAATAACTCAGTAATTGGATTGGGGATTTTGTTGTTTCAGTGGTAAGCTAGCAAATCATTATAGATTTGCGGTTTCATATGAATGGTCTAGAATATTATTCTTTTTTTGTTTGTTACATGGTAAATTAAATTATTGTGGAATACAGTTCACAATGATGGCATAAGCTATGTAATAGGTGCTCTGTAACGTGATGTCTATGTCTATAAGCTTTAGGTACAACCTCTGTTGACCATTTACATTGTATCTGTGATGATACAAGTGAGACTGGCGTGGTTGACTAAAACTGTGCTACACAAGAGAAGCCTCTTTTGTTTAAATAAAAGCCACGCCATTTGATATTGCATAAGATTTGTCAAAGCTAGAAGGGTAGCATTGAATTGCACAAATCTAATATTTCATTGCTCTGCAGATGCTATAACTAGAGCTACACCTGTGTCCATCTATGTTTAGCATGATTGCTTATGTTTATCTGTGCATAGCATGTCAACTTGCAAGTACCTTTGCAGGGTTTGAATTTGTAATGGAGGAAATCAACCAGTTAAAGAGTCAGAAGTATGCTGCTGATATTGATTCCATAAAAGAAGCACAAATTCGCATAAGCCCATATGTTCACAAAACTCCAGTTCTCTCCTCAACAACTTTGGATTGTATTTCTGGGAAACGACTTTTTTTCAAATGTGAATGCTTTCAAAAGGGGTTAGAGGAATTATGCAACTTATTTAAGCTTAGTTTTTGTTATGGCTCTCCCTAATTTCATTGATTTTTTTAAGTATTCTGTTTTATGAAATTGTTTATAGTTTTTTTTTTCTTTGTACCTGCACTGCATGATTTATTGGCTTGTACAGGGGTGCTTTTAAATTCAGGGGTGCTTCAAATGCTATACTTTCTCTTGAAGCTGACGAAGCTGCTAAAGGCGTTGTTACACATAGCAGGTCGGCTACACCATCTAACCATCCTTTGCTGAACAATGGATTTTGTTATGCTGATTATTATGGCATCATTATCTAAGACAAATTTTCGGTTGTCTTGCATATAGTGGTAATCATGCTGCTGCAGTTTCGTTGGCAGCAAAATTACGTGGAATACCTGCTTATGTTGTTGTACCAAAAAATGCCCCAAAATGTAAGGTTGAGAATGTTAGACGTTATGGTGGTCAAATCATTTGGTGTGAAGCAAATATGCAATCTCGAGAGAGTGCTGCATCTAAAATTCATCAAGAAACGGGTGCTGTGCTGATCCATCCCTTCAATGACAAACGAATTATAAGGTATGGTCTCACTTTTTCTATGATTGCAAGTTTCATTTAGCTTTGCTGAGGGGTTTTACTTGTAGGTCTTAGTTGTTTGGTACTCTTAACTTCTTCATCCATCTCTAACCACGTGTACAGCAGAATTAACTGGTTTATAACATCTTGTATTTTTTTGGTTTCTGCTTCTAGCTCTACCATTATGCAATCTCACGGACCACCTTGGAAAAATATTGGGACTTTTAGCTAACAGAGAGCCATTTTGGTACTCTCAAATATGTTGGAGGTAAAGCAAATTTAAAGAAGCCATACCTGTATCAGCCCAAAAGAAAAGCATATCAACATGGTGGAAAAAAGGAGTGGTTATCATGATGGAGATGACGTATGGACAAATCTGGCTTTGGTACCAAAGAGTTGATTGAGATGACCTGTTTCTGACTTCGCAGTGCTGAAGAAGGCTCGGGAGTTTCGGGGAGTTTCGGGGTGCGTTTGTGCTTCGTCCCCGCTGGTTCGCAGTGATGGCGGGGGCGAAGGTGAAGAAGGCCCACTCGGCCGCAGCTGGAAAGAAGATTAAGGCTCGTTTGTCTCATTCGCCTGTTCGGATCGAGGAAACCTCGGTTGAAGATTTCACGTCAGAGAATGATGTCGCGGCGGACGAGTCCGACTCACAATTGTCGGTCGCGGTGGAGGAGGGGATTGTTTTAGCCGTCGAACCTGTGGGAGGAGGGATCAAGAGGCCGGAAGCTTCAATTAGGGCGGATGGTCGAAAGGAGAGAGCGGGAGTTTCGGAAATGGGGGAAGAGAAGAAAAAAGGTAAGGCGGTGGAGCAGTTTGGCTCGACATCGCCGTCGGCGTCTGCGAAGAGGGTGTCGGTCGAGTTGGGGGAGTGTTCCAAGCAAAGGGAAGATCCATGCAGCCCTAGTGCTCGACGTATTGCAAAGTGTCCCGTAGATGATTGCGTAAATGCGGCGGTAACTGTGCAGGTACAGCAGGTGTTGCTGACGGTGAACGGTATGGTGATGGGTGGATCAATTAGTCCAATTAGTCCAAACTCTGGCCGGAAATCGTTCAAGGATGCACTGGCTGTTTCGCCGGTGGGATCGCCGGGACGTGTGGGCAATCCACTGTGCGACGCATTGCCGACGCAGCATGGGACAAGGCTTGCAGGAAGGCCGCCTAATCGAAATATTTCGCATCTTGTGCCGGCGGGCAACGGGGATTTTTTCGACGGATCAGTAGTTCAAATGTGTGATGAAGCGGTTGACAGAAGAATTCATTATCATCAAAACGACTTGGTAGGAAGGTTGTATGGTGGGAAGTTTTCCTTCATCTGGCTTGCAAAAGAACTGTACAGGAGATGGGGTCATATGCGGGGATTTCGTGTTCTAGACATGGGTAAAGGATGCGTAGCCCTACACTTTACCAGTCAGACCGATCGGGACTATGTTTGGCATGGGGGGCCATGGTTTGTGAATGATCAGCTGCTTGGCCTTGATAGGTGGACATCTGATTTCTCCCCTAGCAACTCAGTAATAATGTCTACTCCAGTGTGGGTTAGGCTGCCTGAATTGCCATTCATTTACTGGGATGAAGTCAATTTGATTCGCATCGCTACAGTTATTGGGGAGCCAACTCAGATCGATGGTTGGACTTCAGAAATGGAAAGAACATCTTTTGCTAGGATATGTGTTCGAGCGGATCTAACCGCACCGTTGAGAACGGGTATATGGCTCAACGGTAAGAAGGGGAAGTTTTTTCAGCGGTTTGAATATGAAGGATTACCAACTATTTGCTTTCAGTGTGGACGTGCTGGACACATGACGGGGGCTTGTGTAGCGCGCAATAGTGCAAACGGGGCTGCAAAGGCTTTGGCTTGTCCAATGTTGGACCAGAATGGGCTGATGGAGCTGGCACAGCAACAGGTCAACCGGCCTGACGAGGAGCAGCAGGCGGTAAGGGAAGCGAACCGAACCGGTGCAGGAAAAACGGTCCAGCGGCAAAATGACCTACCGAACCGGCGATTTAGCCCTGAACCGGCTTCGTCTTCCTTCGCGTTTAATTTGCCTGAGGAAGCAGTGACGGCGGAACCGGACCGGACGGGGTACGGGCCGTGGATGGTGGTGCGGAGCAGGCGGCAGCAGCGGGGCCGCTCACGGCGGCCGACAGCGAGAATGGGAAAACCTGATGGGAGGCGATCTATCCATTCTGTTCGCCCGCCGTCACTTCGACCGCGGGCTCTGTCCAGGAACAGCGGTGGAGCGGGTGGCCTGAGATGGGTCCCGGCAACGAGGCAAGCAGCTAATTATGGTCCGGCGGCATCGTTGGGTAGAAAAATCGAGGAAGGGAATGGACTTGAATCAAAGGAGAACGAGCGTGATGGCGGGCGGACTGGTGCGGAATTAATGCGCCGGCCGGATGATCTTCTTCGTCCCCTTACTCTTATTAATGCGAATTGAAATTGGCTTGCCGCAAAGGCACGCAGGTTCGGTTCTTTACTGGTTTGACCTGGGTGACGGATTTTTGCGAAGTTTCTCGTCGTTTTGTTGCTGGCCGAAGGTGTGCCAAATAGTGGTTTTTTGGTTTTCTCGACTGATTCTGGCCAACGGTGAGCCACGCCTTTGCTATTTTCACGTTGAGTGGATGTATGCTGGGGCCGATTGTGCTTGCTCTGCTTGCGTAAAAAACATGGTGCTGTCTGGGCCTTGGCGAGTGATTGCTGGTTGGCTGAATGTTGGTGCTGGGGTGGTTAATCCTGGGCTGCAGTGCAATGCATGGGGTCTGTAGGCAGGGGTTTTAAATACCTGTAATTGGTCCAAGATTGGGAATGGAGGAAAGCAGAGCCTTTTGCAGATTGGCCTGTTGATGATGCTGGAATGGTTGTATAATCGCATGGATGGTATTGTGCAAATTAAATGTAACGGGGAATTGGTGGATTGGATGAACTGGAGGCTTTTCATCTTCTTTCTTATGCTTGATGGTACTGTTCCGCTGCTAACAGGCTTGCGGGAAACTGCTATGTATTGGAGGGTTGAGGTCTACAGCTGTGGTAGTTAAGCCTGATTGTATTTTTGCTTAATAATTGCTTTAATGACGGACAAGTTGGCACTACTTGCATGGAATGTGAGGGGTGTTCGCTCCTCTAAGTCCAGGACTTATGTGCAGCGTATTGTGAGAGAAAATAAAATATTTGCTGTTGCGCTGTTGGAGACTAGAGTCATGAAATTTGGTAGAAGAGATGCGGATCGTCTTTTGGGACGAAATTGGAACTTTTATGTGCAGCCTTCGGTGGGGTTGTCAGGAGGTATAATAGTATTGTGGAGGGATTGGGTTAAGCTAGATATTTTGCATGCCTCTGCCCAGGTAATCTCCCTTCAGTTTGACCAAGTGGATGGGACGAGCTGGTTCTGTTGCTGTATTTATGCTTCTAAAGACCATATCATACGTAGGGGTGCGTTGGAGCAGATTAAACAGGTGGCTGATCTTGGTGGGCCTCTGATGATGGTTGGAGACTTTAATATTACCATGTGCCAGGAGGAGAAAAAAGGGGGAAAAAAATTTTTGTATGGGGCTGCTCAGGAGGAATTTGGGAGATTTGTGCAGGAGCTCGAGCTCTGTGACTTGGGCTTTATTGGAAACAAGTATACCTGGTGTAACAACAGGGATGGTTTGGCCAGGATTTATGAAAGATTGGACAGGGCCTTCTTGAATGCATCAGGGATGACGGCATTTCTGGGGTCAGTTGTCAGACACTTAACTCGGTTGGGTTCAGACCATTGTCCTTTGTTGGTGCACTTTAGCAGCCTGGGGCTTGCACGACTCTCCCGCAGGCTTCAGTTTGAGAATGCATGGTTGACCTTCCCCTATACTCAGAGTGTGGTTGCCTCTGCTTGGTTTAGAAAGGTCAGGGGTTCACCTATGGTGGCACTCTCTACTAAATTTCAGCGGGCATTGAAAGCACTTCACAGCTGGAGTAAAAAGGAAATTGGGAACATTGCTGCAAAGCCGAAACAACTTGAGAAGGTAATTAGGGAGCTTCAATTAAAGGAGACTGAACAGGGGCTTTCCAATGAGGAAAATGCTGCTATCTCCTCCCATATCTCTGAGTATCATCGGGCTTTGAGTCTGGAAGAGAGGTGGTGGTGCCAGAGGGCAAAACTGGATTGGGCCCGCTTGGGGGACAGGAACACAAGATTCTTTCACGCTGCGGCTACTACTCGTTTAAGGGGCAACATGATACACCAGCTGGTGAATGAGCAGGGCCAGGTGATCGTGAGTCAGCAGGAAATCAAGGATTGTATTTTAAGTTTCTTTGAGGGAAAGTGGTGTAGGGATCAGGAACAGGTTACTCCCCCCTCCTTTCTGCCTGATCATACCCTATCTGAAGAACAGATCCAAGGCCTCAATGGTCCCATTACCGAGGAGGAAATCCGCAGGGCAGTACTTACTCTCAAAAGCAACAAGGCTTCGGGCAATGATGGGATTTCCAGTGAATTTCTTCGGGGTTATTGGAATATAACTCACGATGATATCACTTCAGCAGTGCGACATTTTTTTCAGGGCGGGGACATGCCTAAGTGTTGGAAGGACACCTTGGTTGTTCTTATTCCGAAATTCCAAGGGGCGAACAAGCCTGAACAGTTTAGGCCTATTAGTCTGTGTAACTCTATATATAAAGTGGTGGCCAGAATTTTGGTTGCAAGGCTACAGATCGTGCTACCTGACATTATTGCTCCTGAACAGGTTGCGTTTATTCCTGGCAGGTCGATATCAGATAACATTTTTCTGGCACAGGAGATGGCTTGTAGGATGCACCGGACTGCTTCAGCTGAAGGTCTTATGGCGGTCAAACTTGATATGGATCAAGCTTATGACCGGGTCAACTGGGAGTTCCTAATTCATATGATGCGACTGGTAGGCTTCCCGGAAAATTTGTGTATGTGGGTCAGAAGCTGCGTTACTATGCCTAGATTTGGTATTCTGTTTAAAGGGGTCAGACTACCTTGGATTACTGCCTCCAGGGGCTTGAGGCAAGGATGTCCCCTTTCCCCTTACCTTTTTGCAATTGTGTCTGAATATTTATCATATCTTATCAATCAACAAGCAAGGGTTAGCAGGAATGTTGGGTTTAGTATTGGACAGGGTGCGCCTATCATCACCCATCTTATGTTTGCTGACGATGTCATGTTATATGCGCCAGCTAACAGTGATGCTGTAAAAGCAATCAAACATATTCTTCACATGTACAGTTGTGCTTCTGGACAGCTTGTGAAATGTTCAAAATCTAATATTTACTTCAGCCGCAGCATGGCCAAGAAGCGTAGGAGAGCGATTGCTGGAAAATTGGAGATCAAGCAGGGGAAGGAGTGCAAATACCTGGGTATTCCTATCAGTGCATCCTTGCCTCACAAGAAGGATTTTAACTTTCTTATTCAGAAGGTGAAGGCAAGAGTTGATACTTGGTCGGCGCGCATGTTATCTATGGCTGGGAGGCTCCTTCTTATCAAATCTGTGTTAGCTAGCTTACCGGGGTACTATTTGTCGCACTGCTTTATTCCTGCTGGAGTTATTGCAGATCTTGAGAGGATCATGAGGCAGTTTCTTTGGAATGGCAAGTCAGCGCATCACTCGATTCACTATGTACAGTGGGACTTGGTCAATCGGCCTATGGACAGGGGTGGCCTGGGTATTAAGCGGCTTGCTACTTGGCAGCAAGCTCTGGCGGCGAAACATTGTTTGAGAATCTTCACCAAACCCGACAGTCTATGGTGTAAGAGTTTTTTGGCAAGGTACCCTACACGCCTTGTGGACGCATCCTATTATAGAGGGGATTCCAATACATGTAAGCTGCTACGTCTAGCAGCAGAATGGGTGAAAGACAACATTGAGTGGCGGATTGCGGATGGTAATCGGTGCTCTTTCCTGGAGGACAATTGGTTGGGACCATGCTCACTCGCTAGGTGGCCTACGTTCCTCAATATGGAGGTGGATCTTCCTCTAAAGGTCAGCTGTTTGATAAATGATCAATCACAATGGGACGAAGATCAATTACAGAATCTATTTCCGGCTGTCTTGGTGGACCGAATTAAGCGCAAACCCATTGACCTTACTGCTGTTGAAGACAGGCTCATATGCCCCCCATGTGAGAAGGCTGATACTCCCACAAATCTGGTATACAATTGCATTATTGATGCGGTAATGCACCTGCAACACAGTAATTTGAAGTTGGGATGGGTTTGGAAGTTGAAGCTGCAACCAAAAATCTCCCTTTTCCTCTGGCGGGTTGCTTGGACTGCCTTGCCTACTCGTTTATGGCTGTATAAGCGCGGAATTGCTTCCTCGTGCTGCTGCCCCTTTGGATGTAATGAAACTGAATCACTCCAACACGTGCTGTGGGGATGTACGTATGCCATAGCTGTTCGTTCGGAAGTGACCAATGGCCTGAATCTGGAGCAGAATTTTTTCCAGCAAGCTGGAATTGCGTCCCTTATGGAATTATTTGACTGGATGGCTTCGAATTACAGATCCGCTGCTGCTACAAAGATGGTAATTATGTTTGCGTCCATGTTGCACTCAATTTGGCTTAACCGTAACTCTAAGGTGCATGGAGATTTGGTTCTCTCGGCCAGCCAGACTGCCCGTTTGATTATTCACACTGTTCAGTCCAACCATGCTTGGGAAAATCGGAATCACACCAACCCCTTGGGGTTGATTGTTACATCTCCGTCTGTGTGGTCTCCCCCTCCCAAGGGATGGACGAAAATTAATTGTGATGCGGCCTTGATGATGGATGACTATGCGGCAGTTGGAATGATTTTCAGGGACACGGAAGGTAAACCCATTAAGGTTTTTGGGCAAATTATTTGTGCTTCTACTCCTATTATGGCAGAATATTATGCCGCAATCCTTGCATTGCATCTTGCGAAGAAGTGGATACAACGTGACATTGCAATTTGGTTGGAGGTTGATTCTTTGCAAACTGCTACAATGCTGAGCTCCGTTATGCATTACTCGAGTGTGCCAAAGGGAAGCTGGTTGGTTTCGATGGTGCATGCATTTCCTGACTACCGAATTACCCACTGCTACCGTGAGGCGAATGAAGCAGCTAATTGGATTGCAAAGTTTGTGAGTACTCAGAGAGTTGAGTTTATTTGGGACTGGGGTATGCCCTTTCCCATACATTTTGAAAAAATTTTGTTGAATGATTATGTATTCAAGCCTCCTTGAGGAGTGCAACCAGTAAGGTTTCGGCCTTTCACCTTTCAAAAAAAAAAAAAAAAAAAAAAAAAGTTGATTGAGATAGTATGTAGGCAGATCTTGCTTTGATACCAACAAGTTGAGGGCTTGGTCCAGAAGGGCAGCCGTTGGGCGGCTTTAGCTACAAATGGTACACAACAACTAAGCCCAACTAGTGGTTTGGCCAATGGAAATCTGGATTGGTATCAAGTATGCATGTGGAGCAGGCAGGTCCGAGATCATGAGATGGCGTAGGCAGGCGATTGAGTAGTGAATCAAACTAGCGGTTGACAGAGGCAATTTTCTACTATTTAATGCAACAACCAATCATGAAGGAAGCATTGTGTATGAGGCGTCACGGATGAGATCTATATGATGACCCCTTCTATTAGGTTGATAGGTGTGAAGGAGGGTAAGCTCATGAACCGGCGAAATCAATTGTGGTTGGGCCAAATCTGGACAGTCACATGGTCAATAGTTGACCAAAGGAAGGGGAAAGGTTAAACAAATTTGAGGCAATGGTTGGATTCGCATGGCCTTCTGAGGCTCTCAGCCAATGAGATCTAATGGAGGGAAGGCAGATGTGAAGGCAATGTGGTGTGCATGAGGTGCTGTATGAGATTTTGATGAGTGGAGAGGGACGCCAACATATGAGGGTGAGGCAGTCTAATAGGATTACTGCAACTATAGAGTCTGAGGCGTCTCTAAGAGGAGGAGGTGGTGCCAAGATCACCGACAACATCAAAGAAGAAGATGATGACAATATCAACAAGGATAATTCTAGATTGCAAATTAGATGGGAATTCATTGGAGGAAACCTGTGCATGTATGCACCTCACAACCTTTTGGTTCCAAATTGATGACCAAATCAAAATCTCTTTTATCCTTCATATAGTTGAACAATTGTGGTGACCACACCCTTTACTTTGGATTGGAAAGTGTTGTGGTTAATAAGTTGGATATTGTTGATTTATATGCTTATTTTGATCCCAACTCCCATTTTGATTATTTTATGTGCATGATTCATGAATCGTCGATTATCCAAATGGAAGAGCTCCTTCAGATTTAAGGACTTTTAGACAAAACTTTTATAATTCAAAGATCTTATTGCTATCACCTGGTCTATACCTGTTCGTTGGTGATTCTATGTCTTCTCTTATTCATAAACATAAGAAAGTTAAAGATTCTCTTCCTATTGTATTACTGCCAGACCTTCATGACCTCTCCTCCTAGATCTTAAGAGACTTTGCATGCAAGAACTTCAAGATTTTTTAAATTTTGCTCATTGTAAGCCATTCAATAGGCAATGTTTGATGGCTTCATGAAGGAAATGACAACTTTTGTTTTTGTGCAGTAAAATGAACAATAAGAATGCTTACAACTCCCTTAGAATTTATGGTGACATTGGAAATCCAATCATTTACCTTATCACGACATATTGTATGGATTTTTACACTTTTACACACTCTTGCTTTTCTCCTGATACTTAATCTTGCCATTGAATTGGTGAACAAGCTTAGTCTTATTGCTTCGAAGCGTCCTTTTGTGTAAAAATTAATATAATCTAAGGAATTCAAATCTATCATTGGGGAGTGATGTATCATAGATTGGCTGTCAAGAGGTTTCCTTCTATCTTTATTGGCTAGATTGGATTGTCTAATATGAGCATTTAAACTACTATTATTATTAATGGATACTTTAAAAAATGCATTGCTACCTCTACAGGTCCGAAGCAAGGTTGTCCCTTTTCCCTTTTCCTCTTCAATACTATTATGTATTCTATTTCTTGTGAGCTAGAAAGGCTCACCAAGGAGAACTTGTTCAAATAGCATAAAGTGTGAAGCTTAAGTGTCTCACATCTCATTATTTTCAATGATTCAACATTCGTTAGAAAAATTGATCTTTTGACTCTTATGTTGGTTCTAGATAAGCCTAGCTGTTCATAAAATTTTGTTGGAGGTCAATAGGTTTAAAATCTCAATATTCTTTTCCAGTATAATTCACGACAGGCAAATTATTATTGATTATTTCAATTTTCCCATTGGATTCCTTCCCTTTAAGCATCTTGATTTCTTGCTCTCTTCTAAAAGAATTAATGCCAGAAATTGTTGTTTCTTATTGCATAACATTTGACATAGAATTAGTACTTGAATTGTGTGCTTCTTATCTGTTGTTGCCAGATTTCAATTTGTTAAAGCATAATCATCAACAAGCTTCAGTTTTGATATTAGGTTTTTTCCTTACCTAGACTGATGCTATGCAAAATCAATAGCATGTATTGTCATTTTGTTATACATGGTAGTGTTGATAGGAAATCGACAACTATTACTTAGAAGGATGTGCATTCCTAAGTATTGTTCATGTTAATCATGCTTATATTTTGATAATTAAGTCTATCAATTTAGATAGATGCTGGCCACTTGAATTTCGTAAAAATATCTTGTTCATTTAGATTTTTGGGGGTGTTTTTGGAAGTTTAGTTCTACATACTAGAAATTTATTATGGCTACTACAGGAGACTTTGAGTTGATTTTCAAGGATTAGCAAATATGACTCCTAATCTTAAGTTAAATTAAGCTAGAATGCCTTATCATCTTATGTTCGTCTTTCGTTAACAAATTAATGCCAATGGCCTTCATTGATTTTGTTTGGTTCAAGAAATATAGATTGAGATTTAGTGTTTATTTGTACATATTTTTCAAGAACAAGTCACGAAACATTTGATGAAGCTTTTAACCTTTATCATGGTTCAATCTCTTCTTGTCAATTCAACAAATTGACACTTGAATCTCATGTTCATCCATTCTCCCGATGCCCCCTTGTTTTGTTGATTTCCTCTGCAATTTTCTTTCTAGTATTGCTAATTTGCATAAAATGCTTATTCTCAATTAGGTGGTAGGCTTTCTTATTAATATGTTATTTACATCCAGGCACAATAAGATTATCTTTGGTACATTAGCCTATCATATTTAGAATGAACAGAATCCATGTGTTTCATGATGACCTGTCTTTATTACAATTCATCAATGAGGCAAACTTCAATTATATCTTGTTTTCAAAACTTCATGAATGATGCTAGTGATTCTCCTTATGCATATGTTTGCCAGTTGTGACTATCTCTTCCAGCTAGTGTACAATTGAGCTTGATTCCTTGGGATTTGCTAACTTTTAGCTAAATCAAGTTTCAAAATTCACGATGGATTTCAACATAAATATTAATCTTTTGGAACATTTGTATCACCATATTAGCCTTATGATGCTTCAATTTTTTTTTGCCACTTTTAGGTGGTGGATTTGCTATTATTAATTTACTTTTCATTGTCTTTTTTTCCTCTTTGAGAATATATTTTTGAGAAATCTATATTATAAAAGTTTAAATTTTTCTCTCGTCATTGTTTTGTGTCTACCAAGTTTTAATTGATATAAAAGCTATGCCTTCATTATCTCCAAATAAAGTTAAGTATTAGGTTCTTAATATACAATTAATGTAGTCTTTATATTTAGATTTAAGTTTTTAGGTTATTAGGTGTTATCAAAAATGTATATTGGATCATTTTATCTGATGTGAACTCTTATAATAAGTAATATTAGAACTAAGTTTATCAGTGAAGGAAGCCAAATTTTGGTTGAAATCAAGTTATTTATATAGTTAGTGACTTTCATAGGTATGTGGTGCCTCTTAATCATAGTTAAAAAGGGCTTTGGTTACTTATACCATCTCATTATACTTGAGAAGACTTTTCATGATATTTGATTGACTTGATAAACTTTTTTAAGGCTACTTAGGTTTCATTTAAATTATTGGTGCATAGCTTACATTGTTTGGTCATCTATGATGGATCAAAGTTTTTGGTAGATCATGTTGGTGTTTATAATATTTGACATTGCACTCAACTTAGTTGAAAGATTTGAGTTAAAGACAAGAGTGATAGGTAATACAAATAAGACTCACTTGAGGGAAATGTTGTGTGTAAATGAGATTTAGCTTTAGTTTTATATTATAAGTTGAACATAGAATTAGAGTTTTAATATATAATTAATATAATCTTATAAACTTAAATTTTTGAGTTATCTCTTAAATATATATTGGATCTTACTTGGATTTGCATTTGATGCAAATTCTCTTAATATGTTAACATAGCTGATGAGTATATTTTTAAGAATAGAAAGATCGGAAGTCATCGTCATGGACACCTTTTGAGAAAAACTCTAGTTGGTGGTGAAAAACTTTTTATGTAGATTTTAAAAAAATTGTCTAACTGTTATTCTTTTAAACCAAATTTGAATTTTTTTCCATAAATTCCTTTTGTTCTTTTGACATCAACAGTTTAAACACTTTTTATCTTCTTTATTTTGTTTTCTTGCTTTGCACATTTGTATTTGTGGTGACAGCATCTGACTGCAAGCTTCTATATTTTCCCTACAGCTGGTACTACAATAGGTTTTGTTTTGAGAAGTGAAAGAAGGGAAAGTGAGGATGATAGGTTTGATGATATGAACTTGGGGTCCCTGAAGATTTAGATTTGATTTGTAATATTAAAACTACCTATATTAGTTGCTATATGAGAAACGCTGGAATTGGTAAAACAAGAAAACCTGGATTTGCTTTAAACAAAAAAGATGCGAGATGTGATTATGCTGACATTGGTTAAGAACATAATTTCTAATATCACCAATAAAAAAACAATGGCATGTTGTGATGAAGATATTATGCAATATACATTAGAATTCTTCTGTATCAAATAAAGTCCTTTTGATCTACCATTTATTTAATCTGAAGAAGGCTGTTGTAACTAGTCACTTTAGTGAGTTCATTGCCATTATGATTCAGTTGAATTATGTGGATATCAATTTTAATGATGAGATGGAAACCTTTACTCTACTATCTTCCTTTATTAGAGTACAACTATTACTATATTGAGCACTTCATTTAGTCAAACTCAAGAAGTTCGAGATTTGATTTTCAGTAATTACTTTCACATGAGAGAGCCTGATAAACTTTCTAGTAAATGTTGTGAATGGTGAAGTTAGAGATAGAAGCTTCCAACGAGGTCAAAATCAGGGTAGTAAGCCTAAGCCAAAGCCAAAGCCAAAAGAAAGCAACAAGTTTAGTCTTCAAAGTAAACTGTGTAGACTAGAATTGTGACAAGAAAGACCATTTGAAAGAAGATTGCAAGGCTAAAAGAAAAAGAAAAATTTAAACCATGATGGGAAAAGTCTATAAATGCAATTATTAAGAACCTCATGTAACAGGCATTTGCTATGAGCTTGATGGCTCTTTTGAATCTTGTATTTTAGAATCAGATTCATCTTTTTGCTCGACTCTTCACAAAAACTTGTTTCAAAATTTCAATATCGAAAAATTTATGGTCTATGTTGTTGATGATAAGTCTTTGGAGATTAGGAGAAAGGTCATGTTCTTGTCAAGACTTCAAATAGATCCACGTGGAAGTTGCAAGACGTGAAATACGGTTCTATATTGAAGAGGAACTCGAGTTTCCTTGTTCACTTTGGTGGCACATGCTAGACGAACATATTTAGGGATTGTTAGTGGATAGTTAAGAAATGGGCTATGGTTGTGACAATAGTAGAACTAGGAATACTATATTTGTTATATATTAGAAGAAATATTAACTTCAAATCTGATTCCAAATTATGGCATTTCAGGAACGAGAAGGCAATGGAAATGGTGGCATAAAAGAGCTTGGTGGCTGAGAACTGAGATATCTTGTGTTTCTTATGTTTACAGTGACTCAGACTCGTCACAATCTTTTATGCTAAGGCTATGTGAAGAGGACGTTCGTTAGGTATGGTTGATAATTTTCCTGATAAAGTTACGTCTATAGTAATGATATGAACATGTGATGCAACTTTTCATGAAATCATGATTTACAAAGACAAACTTGTCGTTTAGACTAGCAGCTCACCAATACACATAAGAGAAAGATGGCTGAAGGGAACACATAAATGAGTTTTTGGCTGAGATGGATATTGGTAAACTATTGCAGATGCATTTTGACAAAGAATCTGAAATAAGAATCATTCCTGAAACAGGATAATCTTTTCAAACCATTTTTGACAAAACCTATCAGGATTTTTAGGTTTAGACAGTAAGATTCTTCATATTTTTCTATTATTAATTTTGATGAATATCGATAAGCTAGAATACTTTTAGAAGAAAAACAGGTTCAATGAACTATCAAGTTTGTGTCACCTATGAAATATGAGATTGACTCATTTGAGAATAATAGATCTTCAGAGCTAACCAGGTTATTGGAAAAGAAAAAAAAAAAACCTTGGATATCCAGCTGTAGGAAATTATTGAGCCAGATGTTGCTAATAAGAGGTACAAAACAAGACTAGTCTTTAAGAGCTTTCTACAAAAATGATGAGTTGACTAAACTGAGACCTCCTCCTTACAATTAGCTTACTATTGGTATTGAGCCTTTTTGAGCTTAAGATTTGGAGCTGTTGAACATGAAAAGTGCTTTTCTATATAGAGATTTTAAAAAAACTCTAAATGTCATAGCGTGAACTTTTCCAAATTGCAGGTGTTGAATTTGTTGTTTGTACATTGATAAAAATTTGTATGATCTTAGACATTCTCTAGAAGTAGAACAAGAAGTTTGACATGTAATGGAATAAATACACAACCATACTGTTACTTAAGAGTTAAGAGCGTTAGTGACTGTTAAATCATTTGTGTTGTGTGCAGATAATATCTTGAAAATTCAATTATGTATAGTGTTTGAAATGAAACGACCTTGGATATGCAAATTTGATTCTTTGAATCAGAACTGAAGGGGTAGACATGAGAGAATTCTGAAAATATTGCAACTGAAAAACTTTGAAAAAAGCATTGGATATATTTAAAATGCATAATGCCAAACCCAAAAGTATAGCACTAGAAAGTCACTTCAAGTTGTTGGAGTAGTCAATGGGGATCAAACCAGGACCGTGAACATGGGGATAAATTTTCATATGCATCTACAATTGCCTTATGAAATATATGTCATGATGTGTACATGAACAAACTTTGCTTCTATGGTTGGAGTTGGAGTTGTGCACAAATTTCTAGCAGACATAGGGGCATGCCATTGAAAAGTAGTAAGGAAATTTATTTCGATATTTGAAGGTACACTTAAATGTCAAATGTTTTTGAAGGAATGAACTTTTTTTTTTTTTGGTTGAAGTCATGTAGTTACAAATTTTGGCAAAATGTTGACAATAAGAACATCTCTAGCTATATTTTTGCTAAATGTACGGTATTGAAGAGTGCATATAGGTGTTAATTCCTGAAGCTGAACATGTGGTTATTCATGGCGTTTGGTTGAAGAATTTTGTGATAATAATTGTTGAAGAACATAGTTGCAATATACTTTTAAGGATATTTATGTTGTTATGTCTTGCAAACGAGACTATTCTTTATTTCAAGGACGAAGCACGCACAGTTAAAATATCATGGTTTTTAAGAACTAATAGAAGATATCATGCAATCATTGAAAAAATCCATTGTGTAAAAAGCCCAAGAGAAATTGATCAAGGTGATTGGTACTAAGAAATTGAGGTTGTGCATTCATTTGTTCTTTATGTTGATTGATGAGTTAAGTTGCATTGGATTATGAATACTAAGTAAAAGCAAAAACTAGAGAGGAATTTGCAGTTTGATGTTCTAAATCTATGTAGGAGATTGATGACTGCAGAGCTAACTAAAGAGGAACTTCCAGCTTGATTTTCTAAATCCATGTGAGAGATTGATGAGTGTGCAGCTTGATCATGAGCTTCAAGTCATTTTATGTATGCATCAAATAGCAGTGAATATGTAACATCCATAAAAAACATCGGACTATTCAATCAGATCAATGAAATGATGGCAATAGAACTAGCATTTGAGCTAATTTATAGATGGGATTGTCAAATGGGTTATCGGATTGTGTCTATCAATGTACTGGTTGTGCTATGGGTTCAGATATATGGTTTTCTTTTTATTTTTAACCTTAATGAGCTGTTGTCATGTACCTTTTTTGTGAAAAATTATAGATAATGAAAGATCATCATCGTATGATTGGTTTTTCTTTGTATTTGCAGTTTTTCATATAAATCTAATTCGTTATTCTTATTAAATCACCTTATTTTGGTCTCATTTTATTACTTCATTTTCTAGTTCCTAATCTTTGTATTTGCTTAGCTTTCTATGAAACCAACGAGCAGCTTTGCTTCTTCTTCTTCATCCACAGTAATGTTATTATGAATTTTCATGGCTATATACAAATTTGACAAGACAAATGAGTTCTGCCCCATAAATCAATCAATTTGGCATATGCAAAAGCGAGTGATTCCTACAGTTCTGATGTTTTTGCAAAAACAAACAGATTAGATTCATGAACTTATATTTTTTTTTTCTTTTGGCAGTGGACAAGGTACAATATCATTGGAGTTACTTGAGCAAGTTCCTAAGCTTGATACCCTCGTCGTCCCAATTAGCGGTTAGTGCTTCCATGTCAAAAACCTGCAGTTGTTTTTTAAAACATGTGTACTTTTGTCTATGTCATTAGGGGTATTTAATCATGCAATTTTTTTAAAAATTTCTTTTAGATAATTCATATATTTAAAAAATTAAAAAGAATTATATCATTTTAAATGGGTTTATATAAATTATTTGATTAGATGATCAATAGACAACAGCTCACTGCAAATACAAAAATTGAGTGCCAAAAATTTGATGAGGTCTTATATTCATTTAATTTTATTAAGGATATATTTTAATTGAATCAATTGTATTTTAAATGCTTTTATTTAATGGAGTTTAACGTAATGTAATCCTTTCAATTGCCTATTTACACATGTAGGTGGTGGTTTGATATCAGGGATCACTTTGGCAGCCAAATTTATTAATCCAACCATCCGAGTTTTTGCTGCAGAGCCAAGCGGCGCCGATGATGCTGCAAGATCGAAGCAAGCAGGAAGAATTGTTACACTGCCTGAGACGAAGACGGTTGCCGACGGCCTCCGAGCTTTTCTGGGGGACTTGACATGGTATACAAAAAACAAAAGGGGGTTTCATATGCTTGACATTTAAAACATATTTGTTTACGTATATAATATTAAAATATTACTAATTAATCACTTCTATCCTAAAATATTGTTCATGTTGCTTAATCTTTTTTTTTTTTCATTCAAAATAAGCCTTTAAAGAAGTTATAATTAGAAAATCGCTTTGTTTTTTAATTTGTTTCTATATCTCAATATTTTATCATTAAAAATAAAAATAATTTTAATAAACTCAAAAAATAACGTATATATTTTAGTCATTTAAGAGTTAAATTGATTAGTTTTAGAGCTTAAAATGCTTGTCTTTAACAGTGCATTTTAAGGTTTCTATTAATGTTGATGCATGTGTTTTTGCATTACTCGAGCAGGCCAGTGGTCCGGGATTTGGTGGAAGACATCATCGTTGTAGAAGAAAAGGGCATCGTTGAAGCCATGAAACTGTGCTACGAGATTCTGAAGGTGACAGTGGAACCAAGTGGAGCCATTGGGCTTGCTGCAGTTCTTACTGATGAGTTCAAGCAGAGAAGGGGGTGGGAGACGATGGAGAACGTTGGGATCATTCTCTCAGGAGGCAATGTTGATCTTGGAGTGCTGTGGAAATCACTCAGCTGAGCTTTTAAAGAGGTTTTCGTCGCTTTGGAAGCTTTTATGGCAATGGAGATTGTTCTGAGGCATCCTTCTTGTTATTTGGTTCTTCCCTTGTTTGGTTTGCTGCTCAACAGGATTGGGCCATAAGAACTTCTTTCGAATTTCATGTAATTTAAATTGGAAATTAGTGCAATTTAATACATTTTCTATTATTCTGTAATTTTTTTTATCATTTTTTAAAATTAGTTTTTTGATGTTTTATCAACGGCATGGTGGATGGAGGCTACAGTGCCATAGCAAAGCAAAATGTATTCAGAAAGAATTTTGTTTTGTTAATTTTTTTAAAAATTATAATGGAGTTAGGTAATTTGTTATAGAAATATGGGATATGGAATTTTAAAAGACTTTGAAGTGTTTTGTGGTTATTAAGTCGAGTTAATAACTTATTGTAAAATGCTATTTTTTTTCTAATTTAGTTTTTTTGCCTAAAAGAGTATTTGGTTATTGTAAACTAGTGATTTTTAATGATAAATCATCAAATATAGAACTCGTGATATTGAGTATCAAAGAGAATAAATAATGATTGTTAAATCTATTATACATTAGATTTGTTTCAAATTTTCATATGGAGGGTATAGGGATGATTTGCTCATTAAAAAGAAGGAAAAAGCTTTAGCTCAAAGTAGACAAATGTCTCAACTTAAAGGTTGATCGTCATATAATGGTTTCGAAGTAGCATCTCTCATATAATGTGTTTTGATGATAAACTAGATACGAGATAGGGAAAATGCAACACATGAAATTGAAAAATAAAGAACAATTGTGAAGCAATTTGTTAATGTTGGATTCATTAAATAAGTAAATATGATAGTAATATATAATGAATAATCTCACATTTGCTAAGTAAATATTCTTGGCATCGAGATGTTTTTGAAGAACAAAATCATGAGATTGATCTACTACGAAATCGATAATACTTTGAAATTAGAATTAAGGTGTGTGAATTTTTTTTCTTTTTGTAATAAATTTAAAACTAAAATTCTCAATTTTAAATTCATTTATATTTATTATGTTTAAGTTTCATATTTTAATTGGACAAAATCTATTACTCATTTAGTCCATTTTCTATATTCACCTGTGTCAAATATATATATATATATATATTTATATATTTATAATTGTATATATCACATACAATTATTAATAATATTTTATAAATATTTATGACATGCAACTATATACTATACATCCATGCAATATTAGTAAATTTGACTTATAAAACTACCCAATTCTTTAATTATTATAGTGCCAATATTTATATACGATAATAAAATTAGCATTATAATATTACTCTCTTTCTTCCTTATGTTGTAACCCTAGTATTTCTGAAATGCCACTATCAAAATAGGTTAAACTATCATCAGAGACCCTTCAATACGTTAAATCTACTATAATCATTAAATATGAAGTATTAAATGTGAAGTATTATAATTTTTATATGCCCAATTTTCGAAGAAAACACCATCAACTTTCATTTTCTCATTAGATTTAATGTAATGGGAAGCATTAAACTCTTTCATGCATAAGAGTTATGACTTCCAGAGTTATTATAAGAGTTAAAGTACAAGTAAAAATCCAAAACTGTGGTCGAGTAAAGTTACCAATTTTCACTATAAAAGTTATTCTTTGTTTCCTTCTCTCTTATCTTTCTCTCTTTTTCTTTATTTTTCTTCAATTAGCTAGTTTTATTTTATTTTAACTTTCTCTCTCCATAATTCTTTTCTCTTTTCTCTCTCTTAAGCCTTCTTCACCTTCTCTTCTCCTCATGATTCGACTCCCATCAATGGTAAACGACTACAACATAGTAATGATGGACAACAAGAGAAAGGAGTCATGATTTTAGGAAAACTCTAACATAACTACTTAATTGAAAGACAAAATAGAGATGGCATGGCTCATGATACTATTGGACCAACAAGTGCTGAAGTGGAGAAGCGACTAAGGTTTTCAATCACTGGCTAATGTGCATGTGTGAATAAGAAAAATAAAGAATGACAAATATGAAATTATGGTAAGCAATTTGTCTTGTTCATATGTATACATTTATATATCTTAATTACTATTCTGATTTATTATTTAACCCTTAAAATATTCATAATAGTATCAAGTAAACTCTTATCAAGACGAAGCAAACATCATTAATGAGAATCGATGTGCTCTATTAATGATAAAATTATTTTCACATTTTAAATACTCAATCTTTTAGTTATTTTTTTCACATTTTATGAGAGATTTAATATGCTTATAGATTTATTTCAGAACATTAATGCAACTCAATTGTCTTAGGAATTCAAAAATGCTACATGGTGTACCTAACTTATTAATTATGATAAATTTTAAAATCTTATTCAAACTAATTTAACATTCAAAAACAATTGTTCTAAATAAATAATGTCCTTTTTTATAAACTACTTTTGAAAATAGCGATTGTAATAAAAGAAGAGTTTTTGAAAACATATTTTTAAAAACTGTGCACACTAAATCTAAGAAGGTAGTGGTCTTCCTTTTAAGAGACATTCAAAAGTCTTCTATGAATAGTAAGCAAAAAGTTTAGTGGATACAAACATAATTAAAATTAGATATATGGACAAATTTTAATGTTAATTTGAAGAAATTAAGACACCATGAATATAATAAAATTCTTTAAACTTTGAAGGTTAATGTTGTAGATTTAAAAGAGATACCATAGAATCATAAAGAACTCTTAATAGTTTTGAAAGAATCAAATAACAAGATGTCCAAAAACCCTAATATTCTAACATGAAAATATTAAGTTTTCTTAAAATGCCAATTTAGAGACCTTATAGAAAACTTATATCATGAAAACTATAAAGATATGCTCTACAATTGAACTCTCAAATTTCAAGTGAACATGGAACTTGTTTAGTAAAAAGAAGCACTATAAAAATAAGAATGAATGAAATAACAATATTTTGGTTAATTATAGTGTGAGAAAAGTTTAGGATAAAATTAGTTAGGAAATTTTTTTATATCTTCCCATATGATGCTTGCAATTATAAAATACAATAGAAATAAAGCTAGAAACAAAACATCTTTTCTTTTTTTGGCATTTTATGAAAGTAAAAAATAAGTGATTAATTTTTCCTTATAGGAGGAAAAACTTGAAGATTAATGCAAAATGAAAAATGATTGCAAGAAAGAATGTGGGGGTAAGTGTGGAATGATATCCATTGATATCATAATTAAATCTCTTTCATTTTGATCAACTTTTCTTATAAATGTCATTACCAACTAACCCTGAAGCTCTATAGTAGATAAACTCTTATCATGAAAACTAACTTAATGTTCAAAGTTAATGCATTCAAGAGTAATGATATCATCTCCCTCTTTTGAGGTATCTCTCTTTTGTCATGTAGATATGACTTTCTTTTTGAAAAATTTAAAATCAATATTAAAAATTTCAAAAAAAATATCTAAGATACCAACAAAAAAATGCTATTTATTCCCATCATTTATGACATTAAAGTAGAGTCTTTTGGTCAAATGTGTGAGGTGTTTAATTACATGTGTGTTTAACTAAAGGTGATTATTGAAGTAAGCCTGATCATTAGATTATGTGTGAATATAAATTGAAGTTTAAATAGGATCACCTAGAAATTATCACATACAAATTTTAAAGTTAAGCAAGAGTTTTAAGACAAGATTTATAAGAATAATTAAAAATCTCAAAAAAAAATTATTGTTTAGTATTATTATTCTTGAAATTATAATTTTTATAATTCATCATTCTCTTATATAGACATCTTATAGTTTTAATCTAATAGTCCAATCACCCAAGGATATTTAAAACTCCTATTCATAGTGTTTAGTCATTTCTTTAAGTGTATTTGAAAGTTCTATGTCTTCGAATATTGTTAAAAGGTTTTAATCAAATTTTAATAGATTTGTTTTATGTTTTCTCCAATTAAAGATTAAAATTTCTTACATATTTAGTTGTGTTCTTCAATTTCTTGTTGTGTTCTTTAGATTATCAAACAACTTTTAATTTAGATCAAAATGAACAAAACCCTATAAAACTCTAAATAATCATAATAATGTGCACACCATCTAGCTATCTACATGCAAAGAACTCAAATACAAAGATGTAATGTCTAAGTGCTCAACTACAACTTTAGGAACATCATAAACATAAAAGTATGTAACGACAGAAAAAAAAATTACAAAATATTATTGTACTATAGATATCCTTTAAAAATGATCACATTTAGTGAAATATATAAGAAAATCATCTCTAAAGACTAGAAATAAACTAAAAGAAATATAATAATCTTAATAAATAAAGCAATCATAATCCAAATAGTCTTTTAGCTCAAATACTAAAACTAATAAAATTATTACGAATAAACTTAATGTCTCATACATTTTTATATACGATAAATGCATCTCAAATATATGGTAAACACATCTGCTATATATAGATATAATTGAGAACAACTAAAAGTGTCATGAAAATACTAATAATATTTGAGTAATAAAATTATTACGAATAAAACTTGATGTCCAATTTAATTTTAGATATAATAAATGCAACTCAAACATGCTAAATACATCTTATATATGTAGATATAATCAAGAACAATTAAAAGTGTCATAAAAATGCTAACAATATTTGAGTAAAAATTAATGAGCCATCTCTTTCTTTATACTTGTTTTCTTGCATAAAATGCTCTTCAAATATCGAGAAAAATGTTATGGTGAAAAAAAGGAGGTTAAATTGAACTCTTTGAAACTTAAGAGTCAAAATATAAATTGATAGTATCTGAAAATTTTGAATTATTTTGAACACCAGTGAATATTTCAAACTAAATGTTAAATAGTTTCCAATAAAACTCTAGTAACTAAGTTGATGAAAATCAACTTTGCCAAACCTTGAAATCATAGCAACAAATCAATGCAAGGCAAATCGAAAAACCCATTTCAAAACCAAATGGTTCAACCCCTAAGTTCCAAATTTAGGACTCAAGTGCATACAAACTCAAGCCAAACACCTATTGAAAATACTCTTAAATATCAATAAGATTGATAATTGAAAACCCACAAAAGCCAAAACAATAGAATCCATATCTACAATCCAAGTCAAAATGAATCCATATCTACAATATAAAAAAACAAACAAAAAAAACTAGAATACTGATCAATCAATCAAATTACTTTTAATATAATTTAGTTGTTTAAAATAATTATTGCATGATCATATTGAAGAGGCCTAATAAGTTTTTACTTTCCTCTGTTCTTTCCACATTTACTTGGATTGTGTAGCGTACGTCTTCAGTGCAAATCAAATTACACATAGAAGCATTAAGTGAGCATCCATTAAAACGATGACTAACACAGCAAGACATAAATCTAGTAGGTCTTTTTAAGTGGTTTATCTGCAGCAATCTGCTGCTAGCTAAAAAGCCTAAGGGGGGCAAAACCAGCATTTCAAACAAACAAAAACCATCTCAAGCATCTCAAGCCTCCTGGTAGTCTACTTCCTCATCTTCGTACTCGACCTCATCATCTGCCGTGGCATCCTGGTACTGCTGGTATTCCGACACGAGGTCATTCATGTTGCTCTCTGCCTCGGTGAATTCCATCTCATCCATTCCTTCCCCAGTGTACCAGTGCAGGAAGGCCTTCCTACGAAACATGGCGGTGAATTGCTCGCTCACGCGACGGAACATCTCCTGGATCGAAGTCGAGTTCCCTATGAACGTGGAAGCCATCTTCAGTCCCGTCGGGGGGATGTCGCACACCGTAGACTTCACGTTGTTTGGGATCCATTCTACGAAATACGACGAGTTCTTGTTCTGAACATTGATCATTTGCTCGTCCACCTCCTTTGTGCTCATCTTTCCCCTGAACATCGCCGATGCGGTCAGGTACCTTCCATGACGAGGATCTGCTGCGCACATCATGTTCTTCGCGTCCCACATCTGTTGGGTAAGCTCCGGGACGGTGAGTGCGCGGTATTGCTGCGATCCGCGGGATGTCAGGGGAGCAAACCCAACCATGAAGAAATGGAGACGGGGGAATGGAATCAGATTCACTGCAAGCTTCCTGAGATCAGAGTTCAGCTGCCCGGGGAACCGAAGGCAACAGGTCACGCCGCTCATTGTCGCCGAGATCAAGTGATTGAGATCACCAACTACGTCCATCGAAGACAGTCATCAGTAAACAATAACAGTAAATAATGCAGTAGTGGATACAGAGAAGACATAGTGGTATTAGTCTTTACAGCTTGGCGTGCTTAGCTTGAGCGTTCGAAAACAGATATCATAGAGCGCTTCGTTGTCAAGAACCATGCATTCATCGGCATTTTCGACCAGCTGGTGGACAGAAAGGGTTGCATTGTAAGGCTCGACGACGGTGTCAGAGACTTTCGGCGATGGGAAGACGGAGAAGGTCAGCATCATTCGATCAGGATACTCTTCCCTGATCTTCGATATGAGTAATGTTCCCATGCCTGAGCCGGTGCCACCTCCAAGCGAATGGCAGACCTGGAAACCTGTCAACAAACATTTGGAGCACAAATGTAGCACAGACAAAGCATATAATTGATTTCAAAGTCCTGTTTCACTGCTTTCATCAATCTGGATTGATTTTTAATAAAAGCACGCCTAAATTTCTGAAAGGTTGTGCCTTTTTTTTTTTTTTTTTTGATAAACTAGCAGTGCCTCGATTAAAATAAATAACTACAGAGAGTTTTCCTTGTGAAAAAGCATTTAAAACATAGTCTTGAACACCAATAGCAAAGATATGTAATCGATAAAGAAACCGAAAACAAGAAAATATTGCAATCTCACCTTGCAAACAGTCACAGTTCTCGGCCTCCTTCCTGACGACGTCAAGTACTGAATCGATAAGCTCAGCGCCCTCTGTGTAGTGGCCCTTGGCCCAGTTGTTTCCGGCTCCGGACTGACCAAAGACGAAATTATCGGGGCGAAATATTTGCCCATATGGCCCCGATCGGACGCTATCCATGGTGCCAGGTTCCAGATCCATGAGCACGGCACGAGGCACGAACCTTCCGCAGCTAGCTTCGTTGTAGTATACATTCACCCGCTCGAGTTGCAGATCCAAGTCTCCATTGTACCTTCCCGTCGAGTCGATGCCATGCTCCAAGCATACCACCTCCCAGAACTTGGCCCCGATCTGGTTCCCACACTGCCCACCCTGGATGTGCAAAATCTCTCTCATGACTACACAGGTTAAGTTGAGTTTCGGATATCTGGGAAGATGGCCTCGAGGACTTGGGAGCCGACAAAGCAGAGGTAGACAGAAGCAGAGCGAGGAGGCCGAATGGTTGTAGGGTTTTATAAAGGGACGTCGACGGTTTCCGTCATAGGGTGCCGTTGATTGTAACGGAGTCGACGGCCGTTTGAATTTGAATTTTGAAAGTGGGTGCGTTCTCATTATAAATGAAAAGATGTCCAAAGGAACTGAACAAGTTGAACGCTTTGAGATATGTGCTGAGGTAATCCGCATGAATTGTTCTAAAGTCACCAATCGCAAAGACATTTGGCGGTAGATCATTTACGATTTGTCAGCCTACCCTAATTCATAGATATGCATTCGGGCAGAAGTTCGGTGATGCGCTGGCTCAAATGTAGTAGCCGTTAGAGACCACGTGACAACGTCTATTCCGGTATGCCCTTCCACTATTCATCATTTAAGCCGTTTGGGTTTCGAAGGCATATTCGAATTTTGAAATGGTTAATTATTAAATTGTTGGTAAGTTTATCAAATATGTGAATTGTGCCAACTTAAACTACGTCATAAAAGCAAAAGGAGCTACCGTAGGATAAGAATAAAACCAATTAATAAATTTGAAACATTTGATAAAAAAACAGTGATATGGCTGATAATTTAATCAACATATGATATTTTAAATAAAAAAAATATATAAATTTAAAAATATTTCATAATTTTGTAAACAAATATGTAAAAATAAATTATAATTAAAATATGAATTTTTGATATAAAATGAATATATAAAAAAATGTTTTTTAAAAATACATAATTATTTATCTTAAATAATAATTTATAGTTTTTAAATTTTATAAAACTAAAGCCCTTTGCGGAGTTCAGCACTTTTCAAAATGCGGTAAAGATTGGGAGATTGTATCGAAATATATTTAGTGAGGTTAAAATAGTAAGAACTTTAAATCAAACAAAGCTTTAATTTAAAATTTCATGCCATTCAGTAATGTTAACATCGCATTAACGCCTGGCCACGAATCGTCAAACAATTAAGCTTTTTTAAACATATCAAACCTTTGATATATTTTTTTATATTTTTAACTCCGCTTTGGGTATTTGAGAATAATAAACTTTAGACCAAACTATGTTACTAAAGTTATGACTTGAATGTGACATTTTTGTCTACATAGTATGATCAATTCAAATATTCCAATCATGATGCATTTTAGTCTTATATATCATTAGCTTCATTTGCTTTGGATTTGTTTCTTTCAATTTATATAAGATGTAAACATGCTTTTATTTCAAAATAAAAATATTTTATTAGTTCTACCAATTTAATATGCCTTCAAGAGGTGGAATGACAATAGCTAAGTGGTGTGATGTCAATTTAAGTTATTTAAGTGCCAAAAGGTTTAGTGATAAGCTCTAAACAAATAACTTTCTAATAATTTATTCATTTCTTTTGTATCCTAAGGCTCTCAGAAGAGATTTTGGTTTGGTTGTTTGTTTATGTTTTGTTATTTTGTATTTTTTGTTTTTGCTTCCTAACTTTATAATTATTTGTCACTGGATTCAATATGTTTACTACAACACTTCGTTACTCACAATGATGTGAATATAATACCTTTTATTCAAACTAGTTATTATATTAGTTGTTAAAGTATAGTTAATTTAAGACAAATTATACTAAGATGATGATATTGAGCTAATCTACTAAAACCTTGGATAAAGAAATCTAATTTTATTGTAAATTATAGATTTTGTTACAAATAAAGAATATACTATACTTAGACATGTGTTATGTTGGTTTATTTATTATATTTAGTTTTTATTCAATTGTAAAGAGTTATGTATAAAACTTATAAAAAATTTATATTTTATTTGAACAAATTTTTTTTGGAATTTTTTTGTTTTATTAGTTATAACCATTTTTGTCATTTTACTTTTATTTAATGTTTCTCATTGTAAGCTATTTAATTACTTATTATAGAATGAAAATAGAGAAATCTATTGTTTGGTTATTAATATGAGATTATGATTTTTTTATGATGTATGTTTGTATAAGAAAAAGACATTGGTTAAATCTTTTATCACCTCAGATTGTGATTTAACTTTGTTCTTCCTAAAGGTTATCATCATTTACCTCATCCTTTTCATCGCTATCTAAGCTCCCAACCACCATTGATATCATGAGACTTTTAACTGTCGACTGTAGCAACTTCTTCTCTTTTGTCATGCTCCACCATGCTTAACATTAGAATAACTAATATGATGCATCGATAACATTGAAATATTAGATAAAATAAAGAGCATGCAACAAATCTAAACAACATAATTCTAAAATTGAGCAAAGGTCACAAAAAATATTAAAAAACTAATATAAAATCTAAAAAAATAACAATATATAAAGTAACATACATAGCCTCAAGATATCATACAAAACACAAGCTAAAAGTTACACAAATACATCATTTGTTAATTGATTATAATAGTTGTCTTTGTTGAACCTTCTGAGCACTAAGACATATGTAATGTTTTAATGATAAAAAAGTATTTTAAGTGTGTGATGCAAGAACATAATAAGATGGTAATATATTATGTGGGTTGGTCGTATTTCATTAGGACCATCAAAAGAAGCATGACAAAGAAAGATGTTATAAGAAATCATTTAATCAGATAGTTTGAGCTAATCATAAGTTATTTTAGTATTATTTGTTCTATTTTTAAAAAGTTTCTTATTAATAACTTCTAAATTAGTAATTTATAAAGAGTAGTTGATTATTATTAGTTGGTTATTAATAATGGATTACTAGTTATTATATTTACGAGTGTAACATTTTGATGCATGTATAAATTTCTCTATAAACAGAGAAAAAATTTATAATGAAAGATATCTCTATGTCGATTTTAAATTATATTTTAATGCCTTTTTGTTGGTGGCATGAGTGAGGAATTCTTGGTGGCCAACCTTTAGAAGAGGCTTGGTATCTAATTTCATAGTTTTTTTTTGGTGAACGTGATTATACTCATTCCTAATTTCATGAAAATTCTTCCCAACATCTTCATTATCCTTTTACATCAAGTGATATTAAAACTAGTTCAAATATTTTTGGTTATTGTTCATTCTACTCCTACATTGCTCCACTGACACTCGCTAAGCATATTGTACAACTTGCTGGTCTCCACCTCCCATGTGCATCTTACGTGCATCTTTGCCTTTGCATCTACATTAACACCAACTCACCCATGCATGCAACTACTTTAGTGAACGAATCTATGCCCACTCTCCTACACCCATAACCACATCAATAATTAGATTTATTGTCATTGCTTACACTTGTAATTGAATTACTAAACAAATTTGGTAATATATTGTACTAAAATAGATTATTAGTGCATAACATATAATCAACAAAACTTTTATTTTCTATGATATTTGGTACACTAAGAATTTGTTATTTGATCTTAATTGTTTAACATTTATCGACTAACATTACTATAACATAAAAATGATTTTATTTTATATTTAACTTGACCAAAATATTATTTAAATATTGTAAGATATGCTATTTGTGGGCAACAAGATTGAATCATAATTAGAGTGTTTGAGAAATCTTACATAATGCACACAATATTATACAATTATTTTCAATAACTACAATGTATTTAGTCAAACAAAATACATTTTTCATAGAAAGGATGAAATATTTATAGCCAAAATGCAATCACTTCACAGAAAATACAAATGCTACAAATGCAATTAAAAACAAAATACGATTCCTAATTGTAACACAAACTAAGTTCATCCTACTAAAATGATTACTAAAGTGATTATCAAGTCCTGCGGCACGGGAGAATCACGTCTCCATCAACCCAAACAGAGAAGACGTTTTTGATCTTGGGCCAGTCATCTTCCCCCTCCTTGCACCGTTCCTTGAGCCAACGGCAGTTGTTTATGCTCAAGACGTGAAGCGAGGTGGGCAAAGAGCTTGGCATAGCCAATAGCGATGGACAATCCGAAATCTCCAGCCGCTCCAGAGATTTCATGAACCCAAACTGCTCAGGGAGAGACGAAAGCGAGGGACAACGTTGAATCTCCAAGTCTTGAAGAGCCCCGAACTTTCCAAGCTCATCCGGCAGAAACCGAAGCTTGGGGCAGTGCTTGACTCCGAGATATACAAGATTGGTGTGTTGCCAGTCTTCGGGCAACTTTATCAACTCATAACAGGAAACAATCTCTAATCGCTGCAGCGAATTCAAGCCGCGCAGCGAACCCTGGTGTAAATATGCTTCTCCCAGTCCTTTAAGCCTCAGGGAGAAGAGAGAAGTGAGGGGCGGCAATAGCTGCCAAAAGAATCGACCATTCCTCGAAACAGTTAAAGAATTGAGGTTTGGAAGAACCGGCAAACTGGCCAACTTAGGCGATCCTTTAATCACCAACTTTTCAAGGTAAGGCATGCGATGGGAGATTTTCTGGAAATTACTGCAATCCTTGATGATCAGTTCACGAAGGGAGTTGAGAACACATCTGCCATCCCCGTGCCACTGGTGCAGGCTTGGCATATTCTCGAGATGAAACTTCCTCAGAACTCTGAACGGCGTTGCGCTACTCTGACAACAAAATGCGCTGTCCAAGTCTGCAACCGAGTGCAAGCCTTCGAAATGGAGCTCGGACAACGCCGGCAGATTTCCAAGCGGCGGGAGAAACGCGCATTGGCTGCAGTTGATGAGTGCCAACGTAGTAAGGTTTGAAAGAGAGAAGGAGCCAAGCCAGGATGGAAAGTAAGTTCCCATATACCCAACGATACTCATTTTTTTGAGGTTAGAATGAGGTTGCAGCTCGGAGAGGATACTCTCCACGCTATCCCTTCTGAAAAGATTACGAGGAAATTTGGCGGCTTCCTTTTCAACTGCATTCCACTGCAGCTCCAGGCACTGCAAGTGTTCCTTGCCTTCCAGATTTGCCGCCTTGGCTTCCGCGGCATATCGGACCAGCTGTAGATTGGAGACAAGAAGCTCTCCATGAAGGCTTGTCATGTTTCCCAGCTCTCCCACTCCGCATCCATTCTTCTCACTCACAACGAACCTATTCAAAGTTTGAAGATGGACAAGTAAACCCATTTCAGGTGGCATAAACCGCAAGGCGTGTCTCCTTCCCACGAACCTCGGGATGTGTCCCGGCGCCATCAACGAGTCATGATCCCAGTGCAGGTCGATGTGCCGCAGGCATTGAAGATACTTCATCTCTTTTGGTAGCTCCTCAAGCAGGGAGCAGTTTTGAAGCCCCAGAGTATGGAGGAAGTAAAGGCAACACAGTGCATCAGGCAATCTTGTAATATTCGTGCCTCCGAGCTGAAGGCAGCGAAGGTGCTTCAAGTGATGGATTGAATCGGGCAATTTGTGGATGCCGGTGTGGCTTAAATCCAGAGCTCGCAAGCGTTTAAATTTCTTGGTGAAGTCGTCAGGTAGCTCGGTGACGGAGTCGTCGAAAATTACGAGGGTGTATAGGCCTTTGAGTTGATCATTAACAGACTGTGTGTTGAAAAGTGAAGGCTTCTCCTGGGGCATCAGTGAGAGGTGCCGATTCTTTGCAAATCCATTGCCATGCTCTGCAATCCTCCGACCTCTCCTAACGAATTTATGCAAAGACTCAGGAATAGTGTACTTGGACCGATTGCTCTTTTGGTCGAATCGGGAGAACTGAAAGAAAGATCTTTGCTTTAAAAGGTCGAAGTACGTGCGCCCTACGTCTTCCATCCTCAGATCCTGATCATAAGGCTGAATGAAACTTTGGGACATCCACAGCCGGACCAACTCCTCCTCCTCAAACTCGAAACCTATAGGAAACACTGAGCAGAATGAAAAGCATGGCTTCAGGTGGGCAGGAAGCAGTCGATAACGCAAGTCTGCCCGAGAGCTGTCGCTATGCTGATTGTCAGCCTGAAGAACGGACCTCCATCTGCTTCTGTCTGGCTCCATGCTTAGCCGTACGGCCAAATCCATCGCTGCTGATGGCAAGCCATTGCAATTCCGAGCAATTTCTCGTTCGAAAATTGCCAATTCTTCCAATCTGATTGGATTCTGCTGCACCATGTAGTAGTAGAACAAGGACCAGCAATCATCGTCTCGAAGTGGCCGCAAACGATAGATCGATGAGGTCAACGCCTTCGCGACATCGTTGCTCGTGGTTGTCACAAGGATTTTGCTACCCGTGCACCCTTGCAGCAAAGGAGTCCTAAACTTGTGCCATTGCCTCCAATCTTCGATCCAGACATCGTCCAAGACAAGCAAGAACTTCTTCCCACGAAGCTTTTTGAGAAGCTCTTTCTGAAGATTATCCAAACTTAAATTAGGATGGGAAGAGCCATCAATGGATTCCAAAATCTTCTTAGTCAACTTGTCTTCCCTGAAATCTTGAGACACGTGAACCCACGACCTAACTGTGAAGTTGTCTTCCACAGCCTCGTCGTTGTAAACACTCTGGGCAAGAGTCGTCTTCCCAAGGCCTCCTATCCCGACAATGCAAACCACACTAACGTTGAATTCGCCAGCCATGCCAGATGACTGTGTTAACATTCTTACCAGATTTGCCTTATCCTCGTCTCTGCCGATAATTTCTGGAGGCCCGAGCGAGGTGCTTTCACTACGGTGTGGAGGACTCTCTTGCTCTATTATCTTCAAGCCATAGGCCTGGCGCTGCCTCTGGAGCTCTTCCATTCTCTCTTTTATTTTTCTTTCTCTTCTGGAGACTTTATGTAGAAACAGTGAACGCTTGGGGTTAATCAGGGACACGGATTTGCGCAGCTGGGCGAGAACAATCACCTTTTGCCGTTGGGCTTCGAGTGCGCACTCATCCAATACATCATTTGCATCGTACGCAACATCCTGGAGGTTTCCAAGCCACAGGCGCACGGTTTCGTTGGTCTGTTGCTTATTTTCTGCATCTCGGAGGTATGTTTGCAACACCAAGAGATCTTTGGCTAGCTTCGCGAGCTCGTCCTTGACCTCCTGTTCCAAACGCAGGTCATCCAACGCTGGCTTCACGCCTGCAAGTAAGCTCTGGAACAAGGCTTGCAAAAACGCAGACAGAATAAGAGCTTCTGCCATGAATTCATTGGGCGCTGAGCAGGAAGGCAAAATAAGCAATTGGGGTGAGTACGAATGTCTCGCGGAAGCAGAACTTTCCCATTTCCTTCCAGATCGTCGAGGAGGGCGACCATTGCAGTAATAGACTGCAGAGAAATCTATTCAATGGTCAAATGAAGAATTTAATTGCAAGTAACCCACTTGGACAACGACAGCTCCTTCTTTGACATGATCAAAACTCACTTTGGTAAGATCTTTCGGAAAAAATGAAATTTCAAACGTGATCGTCCTATTTAAAAACTATATTTAAAAAAATCTTTAACGTTGTCTCGCTCGATTTCAGAAAGAATCCACTGTAAAAAGGTCTATTTTGCTTGTCTAACTACATTGAACCTGGCCAAAGACAAAAATGATCTTTCCTGCCACATATAAACAATAATCTATCAAGGAAAAAATTTCCAATTGTTACATTTGGGGCTTCAGTATGCTTTCATTTCAGGAGAATTGTATTCTTATTATTATTAGAGGAATACAAAAGAAATTTATGAATAATTTAAAAAAATATATATATATATATAAATTATTCAATATTTATAATTATTATTTTTTATTTTTTTCTTTTAAAAAAATTAAATGATAATTTTTCTATATACCTATTTTTTTAATTATACATTTTGATCATAATTTGTGAAACACGTTTGCATGTTTCCTGGAAAGAAGTATTATTATACATGTTAAATAAATAATTTTTTAATAAAAAACTGTTTGACAAAATTTTGTGATTGAGACAGAATAGTGAAAAAAAATGCCAATCTCTAAACAAAAAAATAATCACAAAAAATAAAAAAAATAAGAATCTTGCTGTACAAGTTCTGCTAAATTGAAGTCGTCGGGGGTTTGTTCTATTTTAGAGGTCAATGCGTTTTTATCTTTTTTAAAATTTTATTCATAAAAATCTTTTTTCATACTTTTTTAATTTATAAATAATTTAAAAAAACAAAGCTTAAATTATTGTTGTTGATCTTAAATCTATGATCATTTGAACTGCCATGTGACAAGTCACATGTTGGATTATTTAATATTTTAAGTCTCTGATCATTTGAACTGTCATCTTACAAGTCACATGTAGGATTATTTAATTAAATTATAGCAAAACTTCATTTTTTTTATATAATTATATAATTATCGAATTCCTTTTTATATTCAAAGAATAATTTAAGTCTTCTTACACGGAGATTGAACAGTGACTAATATGATCGCATCAAAAGGTCAGCCGCAACACGGGAACATACTATGAAATTGCTCATAACTTATGGACTCCCGCGTGGCCTATTAAGTAGCTGCGCCATGGTCATCTTTGTTAATTATTTCTTAAAATCACTCGTGCTCTCTCATTCACATTATAAAAAGCATAACTTATGACTTGCGTTGTGCACATTTGAACTCCTTTTTACCACGGAATAATTCAACAATAGGCCACAACTGTACATCAATGGAGAGTCAAGACAGCTATTATTGCGTTGTAGAGCCAAAAGGAACCTAAATTAGCTATGAATTTGTTTATTTGGCCGTGAATTTTAATTTTTTGTAGTATAATTTAAAAAATTATTTCTTAGGTTGCTATATAGTTATTCATTGAGAAAATAATATCTTTTTTAAATATATTTTTTGTTTGATGCAAAGGTGAAAATAAAAATGAGAACAAATTTTTAATAGCAGTGCCTATGTTGCTATCAAGAACTTTCCTTTTGGTCGCTGGTCACAACAAGCCATCGCCGTCCGCATGGCAGCCGAATGCCAACGGACAGGATCAACGAGACTTAGCAAGTAGCGGCCCATCGACCTGAATAAGCGTTCAAGTAGTGACTTTAACATGCAAAGGAGGTTAAACTCATAGTGATTATAGTCTTATGATAGAAATAAAGAAAAAAAAAAAACAAAAGAAATAAGTTTGATATAATATTTAATTGATTAATAAAAACAAATTTAAAAATACTAAAAAATATATTTTTGATGAAGTATTATCAATTGATATTTAATAAAAAATAATATTGTTAAATGAGTAAATTCTTACTCTTTGAGAAAAGAGTAAAATATTTTCAAATTAAATTATTCTTTTTATTCTTTTTTGAAAAAACGAAAAAAATGTGTTTTAAAATATAATTAGACAAAATCTTTCATATTTTAAACACCACTTTTACGAATATTAAATTTGAAAAACGTATACCAGAGAGAGCCAAAGGTAATTATAGCTATGCTCGTGATCTTAAAATTTATCCAATATTTCATTTAAGTTTTTAATGCATGAGACTAAATTTATGACTCTTTGACACCATTTTATAAAAGAAACTTAAATTATTTTATAAGAATAAGAAAAAACAAAACAATAGTAATTTAAATTTCATATTTTTTTTACAATGGAACAAAAATAGAGAAATACTAAGAAAATCAAGTTATACATGATTTTCTTATAGATTTTGTTACAAAACCTTGGATAAAGAAATCTAATTTTATTGTAAATTATAGATTTTGTTACAAATAAAGAATACACTATACTTATACATGTGTTATGTTGGTTTATTTAATATATTTAGTTTTTATTCAGTTGCAAAGAGCTATGTATAAAACTTATAAAAAAATTATATTCCATTTCAACAAATTTTTTTTTGTAATCTTTTTGTTTTATCTGTTATAACCATTTTTGTCATTTTGCTTTTATTTAGTGCTTCTCATTATAAGATATTTAATTATTTATTATATAATGAAAATAGAGAAATCTATTATTTGGTTATTAATATGAGATTATGATTTTTTTTGTTGTGTATGTGTGTGTAAGAAAAAGGCATTGGTTAAATATTTTATCACCTCATATTGTTATTTAACTTTGATCCTCCTACAAGTTGTCATCCAGATTTACCTCATCCTTTTCATCGCTATTTAAGCTCCCAACCACCATTGACATCATGAGACTTTTAGCTATCGAACTGTAGCAACTTCTTCTCTTTTGTCATGCTCCACCATACTTAACATTAGAATAACCAATATGATACATCAATAATATTGAAATATTAGATAAAATAAGGAGCATACAACAAATCTAGATGACAATCTTAAAATTGAGCAAAGGTGACAAAATATATTAAAAAAATAATATAAAATCTTAAAAAAATAACAATATATAAAGTAACACACATAGTCTTAAGATATCATACAGAACACAAGCTGAAAGTTACACAAATACATCATTTGTTAATTGACTATAATAATTATCTTTATTGAACCTTATGAGCACTAAGACATATGTAATGTTTTGATGATAGTAAAGCATTTTAAGTGTGTGATGCAAGGCAATAATAAGATGGTAATATATTGTGTGGGTTGACCATATTTCATAAGCCTATCAAAAGAAGCATGACAAAGAAAGATGTTATAAGAAATCATTTAATTGGATAGTTTGAGCTAATCATAAGTTATTTTAGTATTATTTTGTTTTATTTTTAGAAAGTTTCTTATTAATAACTTCTAAATTAGTCATTTATGAAGAGTAGTTGATTATTACTAGTTGGTTATTAATAATGGATTACTGGTTATTATATTTACGAGTATAACATTTTATGCATTCATGAATTTCTCTATAAATAGAGAAAAAATTTATAATGAAAGATATCTTTATGTTGGTTTTAAATCATATTTTTTATGCCTTTTTTTGGTGGCATCAGTGAGGAATTCTTGGTGGCCAACCTTTAGACGAGGCTTTGTGTCTAATTTCATAGTTTCATTTTGGTGAATGTGATTATACTCATTCCTAATTTCATGCAAATTCTTCCCTACATCTTCATTCTCCTTTACATCAAGTGATATTAAAGCTAATTCAAATATTTTTGGGAATTGTTCATTCTATTCCTACATTGCGCAACTTACACTCGCTAAGCACATTGTACAACTTGCTGGTCTCCACGTGCATCTTTGTCTTTGCATCCACATTAACACCAACTCACCCATGCATGCAACTACTTTAGTGATCGAATTTGCGCCCACTCTCCTACACCCATAGCCACATCAATAATTAGATCTATAATCATTTCTTACACTTGTAATTGAATTAGTAAGCAGATTTGGGCTCTTTTTCCCATGTTGGCACACATTTTTTCTACTCAACTTTACATTAGCAACCAATCTATGTGCTCCTCTCACACCAGCCTATGTCACAGACTTGCGCCTTGTATATTTCTTACATATTTTTATCAAGAGGGCTCTAAGTAGACTTTGTGAATTCCAAGAAAATTTTAAAAATTTTGTTTGGAAGAAATGAACTTCAAAATAAAGGAGGCCTACTTACTTCATAGAACAAAACAACAAAGGCCTAATACGTTATGATATTTGTTTCATCAAACTTAAGTGAGTTTTGTTAACTCTAGATTTTACTATTCTCTAAATCTTGGCTAGATGTTTTCTTTGTATTAAACAAGGGTGAATCTTATCATTTGGCAATTCTATGAACTGTCCCAACTTTCTACCAACTAGTTGCCTCCACCCTCATAAACTAAGCTCATGATCTTAACCCATCCAAATCATTTTGAGTGAAATCATTGGGAAAGGTGTAACCCAATTTAGTAGACCTCTTAGTGTGCATATTAAGCTTAAATATTTAAAATTATTCTCTAAAAATGTTATCTGATATAATAAAAAAACATGAATATTATTATTAGTCCGTGTTGTTACTTTTGTGTGTGCAAATCTTCATTTTAAATTTTAGTTAAAAAAATAAATTATATATATATATATATAATTACATAACCTTTGTGTTATTTTATTACCCCATTAATTATTTAATCATTAAAATTAGCATCATTCTTTATTTTTCTCACTACTTTTTAAATTTTGTATCCTTCAAATGTCACCAAGGTAGTAGAGGACCTTTCATAAATGTATGCACGACTTTAAAATTTAATATAAGATACAATCAAAGACCAAATGCAAATCCAAACACAAAATTTTACGACCATTCTAGAAATCCAAACACAAGAATTTGCATTGGCCTTCCAAATAAAATGAAGGAACCCTACTCCAACTACTCATGTAATTGAGGAAGGAGAAGATGCTCAAAATCATTTAAGGAGGGATGAGAACCATAGGAGAAAACTTGCACCTAAAAACCATCGTGAGATATAGGATGAAGATAAGTACACCAACCATGGAATAGGAATGTAAACCTTTGGAGAGTGAATACTTATAAGAATAACTTTAAGGATGAGCAATTGAAGGACCCATCTAGGATAAAATTGAGGCATCTTCTTTTGATGGCATCTATGAACAAAAAAATTTAGATTAGTTAGCCCAAAAAAGATAATTTTTTTAATTAGTATAGGATGGATGACTTTTAAAAGATCAACTTTTCAAAAATAAAATAAGTCATGCTAAGATTTATTAGATAACCTCTTAATTAAAAAGGAAGGGTTAGGAAGAAGAATATTGACGTAGGTAGAGTTGAGAGATTTTATAAGAAAAATATTATCCTAACATCATAGTAAGAAGTTAAATGTCTAGCTTCTTACACTTACGGTACCATGACTATCATTAAGTATTTAGATATATTTGTAAATCTTATAACTAGGACAAAATGCACTAAAAATGATTAGCAATTTGCTAACAAATTTGTTATCGAATTTAGAGTTGATATAAGGAATAAGGTGGAGTTACATGACCTTTAGGCCATGGAGAAAGACTTTTATTATGCCTTACTAGTAAAGAAACACCACAACTCTATGACATCTACCAAACCTAAATCATCACTATCTACTTCTTACACTAGTAATAACTCTAGTACTAAACATAGCCAATCTAGTCAGACTACAAAGTCTTCTAGGGCCACCACAAAAGCTCTTTTAAAAATGTTAAAGATATTATCTATTTCAAGTGTCATAAGAAGGTACACATGCAACATCAATGTAAAGCACAAATTTTATTTTTAAGGAGGAATGTTGACCATGAGTTAGATATTAAGAAAATTATGAGAGAAAATGTACTTTTATCTGAGAGGAGTTACTTATAGATAATGAAACTCACATAGGAGTCATGCAGTGCTTATTTGTGATAAAGATTGAAATCAAAGATTAAAGACAAAATAATATATTTCACATGTTTGTGACATATAATGATAAAACATATAAACTCACTATTGATAGGAGTAGTGTTATGAATGTTATTTTTACACATGCTTTCTTCAGAATAAATTTTAAGACTGAACTTCACCTTAAACCCTTTCATGTTACTTGGGTAAATCGTAATTCTTTTCTTATAAACACTAGGTGTTTAATACTTATAAAGATTGGTAGTAATGAAGATTAGATATGATGTGATATCCTCCCTATGAAAATAACCCATACATTTCTTAATAGGCTATGACTATATGACATGAATATAAGTTATTATGGGAAAGAAAAAAACTTCACTTAGAAATTTAAGGACATGATTATTAAATTCTTTTTATAAAACCTTTAGAAAAGACTACTCCATCACCACATAAAGCCAACTCTAATCTAAAACCAACAATCGCTCAAAAGAAGAACTCCAGGCTCCAAACTTGTTATTAATAATCCTAATTCTACAATTGTTTTCACTTCTAAATTTTATTAGACAAAAGACTTGGTTGCTAATCCATCAATTTTGATGATTGAGAGACTAGGGTATAAATGTGTAATAAAGGAATTCGATGACCCTACATCTTTGCATATTCTACATATGAAAGAAAGTACTATTTAATTTATGGAGGCTTATGTACCTATTGTGGTCTCATATTTGTTAAAAGAATTTTCTTGTATTAGAACAAATGAGCTCTTATGAGGAGTGTATAATATGTCATCAATTTTATGCTTGGATCTTACCTCTCACATTTTCCTCATTATAGATTAAACCCTATTGAATATGTTAAATTGAGGCATGTGAAGGAATTACTTATGAAAGGATTTTATAAGAGAGTATGAGTCCTTGTGTCACACCAACTTTATTGACCCCATTAAAAGATGGAAGTTAGATAATGTGAATTTATACTAGAGCTATCAACAAAATTATAATCAAATATAAATTTTTAATTCCTAAGTTGGATGACATTTTAGATTTAATTTATGAGTCAACAAATTTATCCAGAATTGATCTTAAGAGAAATTATCATCAAATTAGGATTAGATTAAGGGAAGAACAAAAAACTGTATTTAAGATGCTTGATGGTTTATATGAGTGATTAGTCATACCAATTTCTTTGTTTAATACCCATAATACCTTTATAAGACTCATGAATATCATTTTTAGACCCTTTATAAGTCAATTTTTTATAATATATTTTGATGACGTATTAATATACAAAGTTGATGAAAATAAATGTTTAGAAAACTTAATGTAACATCTCTCAAATTCTAACCCAGAGAAACCTTAAAATTAAGCATATAAAAGTATAAAAAATGTATTGTTTAAGTATATCAAATCAATTTCTTAAAATAATTTATTTATGTATTAAAATATTTAAAATAATAATAAAATATTTAAAAGTTTGTTATAAGCTCAAACCTAGTCAAAAATATTGTTTGAGTATAACAATAGAAACAACTCTTCAAGATGAGCTCAATAATATTAAGCTTATAATTTTTGAAAATTTAGAGAATTTTTGATAAATTTTTAATGAAATAAGTATAATTATAATTATCAAAAGGTTGCTCAAGGTAAATTTGAAATTTCAAAAATTTTAGCTTAGGTAAAGTCCAATTAGTAAATGATAGATTTACAAATATAAGAATATGCAATAAGCCTAGGTAGATTTGGAATTTAATAAATTTTAGCTTAGCTAAAATCTAATTGACACATGATAGGTTTGTAAATAACAAAATATCATAGGGCCAAAATGTTAATTTTAGTATTGAAGTCTCTGTCGATTTTTTGTGTGAAAGGAATCTATGTTTGGTAGCACACAATAGTTTAAAAAGCACAATGGGTGCATTCATGTCAATTTCTTAAATATTTAGATATTCAATAAATAAATAAATAATTTAATAATTGGCCATTGTAGTGTAAGATATTGGTTCCCTTCTTATGCAGAAGGATTTTTTAGCAAACTTAAGTGTTGTTGTATACATCGAGGTTACTATGAACTTAGGAATGAGATATCACCATGCTTCAGCCAAGAGGGAAGAATTCTAATACTAGATTTAGGCATCTCTAGCAAAGTAAGTGGTATAAACTTATTTTGATTTTTACCTTATTGTGTAATGCAAGTCTTAGGATTTTGGTAAGAGAAAGATAGGAATAGAGATTAAATGAATTTTGAAGAGAGATACATGATGTCAAGTTTGTTGAAGTCAGACGACAATAGTGTTGAGTTCATCATAGAAAAATTTCGTACAAATATGGTGGCATTGAAGTAAAATGAGTGTGCATAAATCCCATAAGAGAAGGGAAGAATTATGAATTTTAAAATATTTTTACTAATTTTTATTGTATTTATTTTCTAATATTTTTTATGAAAATAATTTTATTTTTATAAAAAATATTGATATTCAAATTTATATATAACTTTTAATTTTTATAATTAAAAAAATAAAAACAAAATTAAAATGACATGTCAAATTTTTAAGTGATTCAGTTCAAATTAGAACCTATGTTCACCCATAAACGAGATCACGAAAAAACTTTATTATTAAAAGAGTTATAATTTGAGATTTTTTTTTATGATTCATCTCTACTTGAATATTTTCTTATGATTCACCTCCAATCTACTAACTTTTGTAGATTCAACTATAACCCAAACTTTTATGAGCTTATCCTCAAAAAGAATTTTTATGATACCAAATCAAATTTGGGCTTTCTCAAACACCTGGTGTAACAGCCTTAGTTTCATTTATTTTATTTATTGTATTTTTTTAGAAAAAGCTCTTTGAGACGAGTCCAATAGTGTTTTGTTTGTAATTTTTGGAGTTTTAAGGAATAAATTATGAATTTTTAAAGATTTAGGATAGATTTGTAATATTGAGGATATATTTGTAATTTTGTAAATGTCGGCATAGTTCAATTCATTTTGGCGGAAGGTATATTTGTAATTTTAAAGTTGTTGGCTGCACTGGGTATATGTGCAATTTTAAGAATTTCGACGCAAATTTATTTCTCTGGGTGGAGGATATATGAGTAAATAATGCATTTGTATGAGGTTTTATGCAAGAGATCCGGCTAGCGAGCCATTTGGCAGTTGCCTCACGAGAGTTCGACACCTTGCTACAGCGGTTATAAAAGCTAATCGGGTGCGTTTAAAAAAAAAGACAAAATACATTTGCGAAAACTGCGACGGCAAGGAGAATTGCCGGAGTGCGAGGTTCTGCAACAAACGTGACTACGACGAGAATTCCTTAAGAACGAGATTCCGACAGCCGCCACCGTGCTCTTCGAGGAATTTCGGCACGTGACGGCGAAGGTCGGCGAGGGTTCCGTAAGGTAAGGAAAACGCGAATTTCTTTGTTGTCATTGTGTAATGTTTTTTCGCTGAGCGACGGAGATCGAGAGGGGTTGATTTGGCCGGCGGGAGACGCAGGAGGTCTCGAATTTCGCCGGCAAAATGTTTCGGTTTCGCCGAACGTATAGGAGAGAGAGAGAGAGAGGGAGAGAACTAGTTCAACGTGTTGAACCGGTTCGCGTTGTTGAACCGGTGCGGCAGGTCCACGCGACGGGAAACCAGTGAGAAATAAATAGACTTAAGAATTGGGATTTTCAGGTTTGGGAAAGCTTTTAGAAAGTAATTTTGGGTTCATAGTAGAAATTAAGAAATTGGGACTTTTTGGGAACCATTTGGGAATAGCTTTTAGAAAGTAATTTTGGCTAATATTTTAAATTGATTACTTTTGCATTTATGGGCTTGTAGGACATCAAGAAAACCAATTAGAAGTGGACAAGAAAATTTGGTACAACAAATCCAGGTAGATAAATTCTTAACCCTATGATGTAACACAATATTATATGTTTTTACATGTTTTTCTTACTGTTATAGAATTATGATTGTTGTATATGTTTATGGCATAAAAAGAAAGAAATACTATAGTATGGATTACTTATGCATTTGTATGAAAACTGAAAAGAAAAAAATAACATGGTATGATAATGAAATAAAAATGAAGAAACAATATGGAAAGAAATGTCTTTTGATATAGCATAATTGTTTAGAATTATGATTGGAAATGGTAGTAAAAATGGGATTCCCAGATAACATTATCTTCACCATAGGCCCAGCGTGTTGGGTCGTAGGGTATCGATCTTTAGATCAGATATATGCCTAGTGCTATGTGCTATGACTCCATGATGATTACACCAGGCCCAGCATGTTGGATCGTGGGGTATGATACCATACCTGCCTAGTGGCACTAGGCCCAGCGTGTTGGATCGCAGGGTATTGATCTTCGGATCAGATATCTGTGTAGTGTGATTTGCTTGGTTGGATGCTGGTTGGAGGTCATTTGCTTGATTAGATCCAGAGGATAATGCGTTAAAGAGAATCGGGCCCGGTTATAACACATCTATAAGGAACTGGCATTTCTTTTGGTTTTTCTTTGGTTTTTCATCTGGTATTATATATGATATTGGTATGATTTGAACTTTATGCATATGATTCATCTGTACTATTTATTATATGTATTTATATTGGGTTAACTATGTGGATTTATCTACTGAGATTTGTAAATCTCATTAGTGCTTACATCACAGGTCATGCAACAACTGCATCGAGAACTGGGAATGATGCTGCTACAGGACAGCCCTTTTCACGAGATGTGTGAGAAAGGGGAGAGCTTATTGTGATTAACGTTTAAAAAACATGTCTTTATTTATATATTTTGGATTTTTGAGTAGGTGTTTATCTCACTGTCGGGTCCCCACCTTAGGTTGTTTTAATTATCCTCACTCTGATGGTAATTTTGTTATTTAGAGGTACTGGTTTAGGTGGGGGCTTGACACCTGGTCACACAACCTAAAAAAAAGATAATACAATGATAAATAAATTTTTGATAAAAGTATACAAGCTTTTTATGCTTATTGATTAATAAAGAAAGGTACAAAGAGCTCAAAATTATCAAAAAAAAAAGAAAAAGAAAGCTTAAAAGATTTAGACAGTTGAAAAAATTTAAAATTTTTAGTAGTACTAAATCGTAAGTGATGTCAAGAGATTATTTTGTCAGTAGAATATGATGTAACCCTTTTTTTTAAGATCTTAAAATTTTGTTCATATTTATTATCTATATCATTCATAATGGCTAAATATGTATAAAAATATTGATTATAGTTATTAGAAAGTTAAGAAAAAGTTATTTCAAAAGTTACTATCAAATAGCTTAAAAAGCTTTTCTAAAAGATTTAAAAAATTTTTCTAAAATGGCTATGCAATAATGGCACATATAACAACTTCGAAAATAGCCATTATGAGGGATCAATCAGAGCTATTGGATGTTATCAAAGATGTTCTAGACCATTAGATCACAAATTATAAAAGTAAAAGAGTTTTAGATGATTGGATTAAAGAGGATTATATTTGGATCATCTAATCAAGTTAGATCAGATTTGGATTATTGATTTTTTTCAATGGTAAAAATGAAAATTATCTTTGTCATAAGATTCAAAAAGTGAGAGATCTAGATCATCCGATTCAAAGATAAATTACTTTAAAAATAAGAAATAATCAAGGTTATTCGATTAAGTCGGACGTGATCGTGGTTGTCTAATCGGAGCTTTGAAGCAAAACTTACATTCAAGTGAGCTTTTAGCCCTTCAATCAATGATTGGATGGTGAGCATTTATGCATGCTTCAAGTAGTGTAGCCTAAAGGAAATTAGTCTCAAATGGTGTAACTACTAAATGTTTTTCTCGTAACAAGAATTCCTCTATGCACATAATTTAAGCCAGTACATGGGGTTAGCTCCTCTGTTGTGTGCTCGAGAATTCATCACCTGGGATTACTTATATACTTATTGATTAATTCATGATTTATAGGTCTATTTTTACCCATTCACATACTCTAGTTTAGCTTGACTCGATCCTTTATTTACCCTAATCAAATTTAGGATGCATAGTAGGAAAATTGGGACTCGACCTGATTTTGTTCAAGCTTACATGGCCCAAGAGCTTTATACTTGGGCATATGCTTGGGATGTTCTTAGGATATTATTTTTTTTCTTTTTCTAATTATAAAAATTTAACAAAAATATTTGTTATAAGTTTTCCAAAGTTTAACAATTGATTTAACATAAAATTTAGTAAAGATGCATAAGAAAAATTTAACCAAAGAAATGATTTAAGTGATTGAAAAATGTATATCTATATGTTTTCTAAATCAAGAAAATTATTGAACAAATTTGGATAATTTAATAAGATTTGAAAAGATTAAATAATTTAAAAATAGAATCATATATTTTTAAAATCAAGGAATAGTTTAAATAGGATTTGAAAGGATTTGAATAAAAAATATGTATTATAATTAATAATTAATAAGTTAATATCTTATTTCATAATAAAAAATTTTAAATTTGATTTATATGTCTTCAATCTTTAAAACTTATGGAATACTCTAATGTAGTTTGAAAACTACTAATTTATTATCTTCAAAGATTCATGACTTGTTATCTATAAGTAAACTTATTTTATACTAAATAAATTAATTAGAATAAAATATTAAATATTTAAAACTTGACTTATCAAACATAAGAATAATTTAATAATTTTTTTTATGATGACAAGACATAAATATTTAAATAAAAATATAACAAGTAAAAACATATATTTAGAAGATGGTAAACGTTATTAACCATAAAAAATGTATACTTTCCATTATTTCATGCACCTTTTTACTTTGTGACTATTATAAATTTTATCTAAATCATGATTATTCTCTTCCTTTGATATCATTAAATGGAAGATATAATTTATGCAATTTCTATTATATCATTGAAGGAGTTTTATAAATATATAGACCAATTCTTACTTTAAATATATGTACTTTAATTCTACCAATCCTTTAACGACATAATATCTAATAAAGTAAAACCATACATTTTTGTGATTATTTTTTATTATGATGAAGTTAATTATATACCCTTAACAACAAACCTAATATTGTTAGTAATAGTTTTTTTTCATATAGTTTATCTTTAAGTACTCATTTGGCTCCAATTAATTATTGATCACTAAGTATAAGAACTAATTTCTATACTTAATTTTTCTCAAGTCTATCTAACTATCAATTTATGACATGAATCTACAACCTTAAAGACTTCTTCAACAAATATTGGTTTTATAAAAGATACAAATGTACATGTTCAATTTCTTTCATAAAAACTTATGATCTAATTTCTTGATTAGTATATCATTTATTTTATTCCTATGGAATTGGATATTACCAAACTTAAGGTAGTTGTTAACCAGTTTCTTCTCCATTATATTTCTTATCTAATTTACTTTTTTTTCAATACTAGATTCATTAATGACAGTCTAATTATTAAATATTTTATTAATTATTTTTGTAATTAACTCATTAAACACGACATGTATCTTTTTATATTTTTAATTCTCAAATCAAACTATCAAAATTTTTAGTTATCTCTTTTCTATTCAAAAGAGAAAAACTAATATAAATCTAAGAAAATCATGATTAATCTCAAATTTATATATTTTTTTTAAATTCAAATAAATTATCTCCAAATATATACTATTATAATGTTATTTTTAGGTTAGTATCTTACATGTAGTATTTGTTGTTTATCTTGTACACTCTTACATGCTTTCTTATAGTGAGATATATAAATTAATATCATATTTCTTTATTCCTCATCATAATCATGTAGTTATTTATTTATAAAATTAATTACACTTAAATTGAAATTATTTCATCTTTCTAATTCCTTAATTAAGTCAATGAAACCTATGTTGGTCTCATTTTATATTCTTATGAAAATTTACTCAAGAAAATTTTAAAAAATTAATGTTAATCACAAATCCATGTTATTTTTTTAATTTTTGTTTTCAAAATTTTTAAGATAAATTATCTCTAAATATATACTAATTCTTTAGTCATTTAAAGTTAATTTTTCACATGATTTAGTTTATCATTCCCTTTTTTATATTGAATTCTTAACTATGATTTATTTATAAACTCATAATCTCAATATATTTTCATTCATAATAACAAATCATATGGTCATTCAAGCATATTTCATCAAAGCATGTTATGGAGAAAATATGGTATTAACTTGTTCACAATATTTGAATTTATTATATAATAATTATTATATACATTGACTAATAGGTTCTAAATGATGAATATTGATAAGTACAAAGTTTAGAAAGATTTGACCTTCTATTTTAAGCTAAATATGTTAAGGACTACAAACATTTTTCAAGTTAGTCATATAAGCTCACAAAACAAGATTTATCTTCATAGGTCTTAAAATATGGAGACATACCTACAAAAATATCTATGTTTTAAATTTAGGAAATCAAACTACCGTGGGTTCAATATTATTAGTGTGTAGATGTTGTGATTTTGCAAAAAAACATTTCAAACTTTATTCCCTTAAGTATCCACTTATATCTATTATTCCTTAGATTTATAGATTTTTTTAATCAGACAATCAAATACAATATATCTAAATTTAGAATAATAATTGCACAAAACATGTGATTTCTATTGATAATAAGATGTATTCAAAGAAGGAATAAGTGATGCATTGAACACATGGATATATGTCTTTTTCAATCTATAATTATCATGCAAACATACATGGTTCTTGTCACATGATTTAAGATGAAGCATGTTTGAGTACATTTGAAGCATTCAAGTAACCATGACTTTTTTTACATGATTGAATGAACTAGGTTATAAAGGTACATGTGAATGATTATAAGTGAATACTTGAGAAAATATACTAGCATATTTTGACATTAGAAAATATACTACACTTCAAATGATCCACTACCATAATTCTTGATTGCCTATTTGCTAACATTTTGAACCACCCCATGATTCACATTAGCACAACTGTAGTTTTAAGTATACACATTAATGTAATCAAAACTACACTACTCTCAACTCATCACCAAGTAGAGGGATTTGAAGTAAAAGATATTATAATTAACCAACAAGCTAAAAATGAGCTTATATAAGCTAAAACTAGCAACATGATAGTAGTACAAGATGTTAATGCTTACATTAAAAGCCATGAATATGATAAGGCTTTCATAGATCATTGTGTATATATCATAAAAAGCTTTGAAGATAACATTTTAATCCTTTTGTTATATTATCATAACTAAGATGTTCAAATGATTAATAAGTTGAAGAAAGATTTGTCTATGTTTTCTAACATATAAGACTTCAATCATGCTTAACAAATTTTGGACATGAAATTGTCATGTGATAGAAAAGCTAAGAAATTGTAGTTGTCACAAGTAAGGTATGTTGAATGGATACATGAAAAGCTCAACATGAAATCTACTAAGTCTATGAGTATACCTTGAAGAGGTCATATAAATCTTAACAGAAAACTTTTCTCTATTATAAATATAGAAAGAAAGACAATTCACAAAATTCACTACTCCATAGTTGAAAATCTTATATATGTTATGCTATGTATTAAAAAAAACTTAGAACTCATTATCTACATAGTGATAAGTTATTTATCTAATCCTACATAAGCTCATTGGAAAATAATGAAGTATATATGTAGATACTTAAGAAGGAATGCCAATATTTGTTTGCCTTTTGGAGGATCAAGAACATTCATAGAAGGCTTTATTTTTTTTGATATGGAAGGAAGCCTTATTATCAAAAAGTCTATCTAGAGATGCATTTACTTTTACAAGGTTAGCTATCTAATGACGTTCCAAATGATAAAAATGTATTTCTCTTAATTATCAAGATAGAATTTATTGCCACTATTTAGATAAGAAAGGAAATGCTATGGCTGAAATACTTTTCCTTAGAGTTGGGCTTAATGTAAGAAGAATATTTAGTGTATTATAATATTTAGAGCATGTAACAACCTTAGCCTTCTTAGAGAGGTTCTAACTTGCCACTCATGCTTTATCGTTTTTGCTATCAAAAGACGTCTCCTATTTTGAAAACTTGATTCCCATCTATAAACCTAGATTATCCCTGCAATAATTAGTGTGGGATTATCCCTCTTGACTCTTATCCTTTATATACTCGTTGCTCTCTTCAAGGTTAAGTCATTAATTTGATTCATAAGTAATCTCCAAGGCTTTAACATTATGTTAGATTTGTGGTAGGTTAACTTTAATACAATATTATAACATTTCTAGCCTTTCTAAAATAGTATTGTTCTACTAGAGTTTTGTTCTTTGTCTCCAGGGTACTTCCTATTAATGCTTTTCAAAGCACCTTTTGTGTTGGTCACTCATCTTAATATAATCCTCAACAAAGCTAACTTAATTATAGAGTTTTTATAGGATGTAATAGCCTCATGCTATTTGAGAAGCATTAATATGAGATACTTTTAAGGAGAAAAAAGAGCAAAATATAAATGGTCAAGACAATACCTCCTCACGAATGACTAGAAAGTTATAAAGGATTATTAAATTAAGCATGAATGTCATATTCAATAGTCATTTCAAATGTGTTATTGTGCCCTATCATTGGATAAATGAAACTACTCATACATAATTAAAACTTCTAAATTCACAATAATAAGAAGTCATCAAGTATGAAGACAATGATTATTCCTAGTAAAAAGTTGGATTTGTGCAAGTAACTAGTAAGTTGGAGTTAAACTTTTAAATATCCTAACAATGGTTCCCATCTCAAGAGCTAAAGAAGGAGACTTGAATATCCAACTTTTACTATTTACTTTCTTTCATTCGTCATATGTGCTACTAAAAGTAGTTAACAAAATTAATAATAAAATATGATTATGGTAAAAAAAACAAAATTGATTATATATGTGAATTTTTAATTCACTATATGATGGATGGTAGGTGATGGAAGTGATACGTATGAAGAACTCTCATAAAAGGAGACTTGTGGTTCCTTCATTAAGAGCAAAAAATATATCAAGCTTTGAATTATAGAGAGTTCAAACAAAGGAGAAAAATTATAAGAGTGGTGCGAAATGATAAGTGGTCTAATTTGATCTCCTTTTGTTGGCATTTTTCATTTCTTTGCGTCATTTTTGTTTTTTTTTTTCATTTATTAGATTTTTTTGAGTTTATTGGTTAACATAGAAATTTTATCTCATCCATTGTTCATATATTTTTTTCATAAAGTGATTTTCTATTAAATACAATATAATCTTTTATGATCTATTTTATCTCTTTTAATTTTAAATTTGAATATTATTATTACTATTATCAATCAAGAAGATAAGTATCTTACTATATAATTCTTTATCCAGACATAACAATTATTTAATAAATGATATTGATATTGCCCAAATGTTTATAGTATGTTGTAGATATTTACTTTTGAACATATAACTTATGTCATTATAACAAAAAATAAAGTTATTTTCAAAATTATTTTTATAAAAAATTTTAATAAGTTTGAATAATGCATTTTCCTAATTAAGAAACTATGAGTTAAAAATTATTTTTTACAAAATGCATGAACTATTTTTGTGAGCAAACAAAAAATTCACTTTTTTTTAATAAAAATTAATATAACACACGATATCTACTCAAAATGTTCTTCGAATTTATACCACATCAATCTTCATTTTTACGTAGACAAGAAATTCAATAATCTAGTTATTTTAAGATACCTATGTTAAAAAGTGAATAAGGACAAAAATAATTATTTATTTATGTTACGATATAAAATAATAATATCTAAAATCAAAATAAGAATGTTAAGAAGCAATAACAAGTGGAAAAGTATATAATTAACAATACAAGACAACATAAATATCTAAAAAAAGCACAAAATGCAAAAACCTAAATTATTATCATTCGTATTTTATGCTTCCATAAGAATAATTTTATTAGTCTTATGTAATAATTTTATTGAGTTTATTTAAATTATTTGCTCATAAGATATAATTTATATAAAGTTAAAATTTATTTCTTATCCTGTTATGGATTCAATTTAAATACTATTTTTTCATATTAATTTTAAATTGATTATTGTTTTTATTTTTTTAATTACAAGACTTTATTATCTATTAAAGTTTTTTTTTTTTTTGTGTGAAGCAAAGTAAAACTTTGGTTAATGTCAGATGAAGAGATAAGGTTGTTCTGGTGCATTCTCCTCTACCACGGCATCCACTGGTCGTCCACGCCTCGGGCAACTGATCACTACGATCGGCATCTTTCGCCCTTCCCGCATCGCGTAGTCGCCAATCTATGTTCAGGAATCGCCGATCAATTGAACTGCTATGCAACCCCATCTCGCCCCAGCTCGAACCCGATCAGCCGTGCCTCCTTGACCATGCCACTCGCGCATGAATCGAACCCGATCTCACTGATCATCACTGACCCGAGCAGTTCAACTGATGCCAGTCCTATCTCATTGACAAAAACATTATTTAAATATTGTAAGATATGCTATTTGTTGGCAACAAGATTGAATCATAATTAGAGTGTTTGAGAAATCTTACATAATGCACACAATATTATACAATTATTTTCAATAACTACAATGTATTTAGTCAAACAAAATACATTTTTCATAGAAAGGATGAAATATTTATAGCCAAAATGCAATCACTTCACAGAAAAAACAAATGCTACAAATGCAATTAAAAACAAAATACGATTCCTAATTGTAACACAAACTAAGTCAATTTCATCCTACTAAAATGATTACTAAAGTGATTATCAAGTCCTGCGGCACGGGAGAATCACGTCTCCATCAACCCAAACAGAGAAGACGTTTTTGATCTTGGGCCAGTCATCTTCCCCCTCCTTGCACCGTTCCTTAAGCCAACGGCAGTTGTTTATGCTCAAGACGTGAAGCGAGGTGGGCAAAGAGCTTGGCATAGCCAATAGAGATGGACAATCCGAAATCTCCAGCCGCTCCAGAGATTTCATGTACCCAAACTGCTCAGGGAGAGACGAAAGCGAGGGACAACGTTGAATCTCCAAGTCTTGAAGAGCCCCGAACTTTCCAAGCTCATCCGGCAGAAACCGAAGCTTGGGGCAGTGCTTGACTCCGAGATATACAAGATTGGTGTGTTGCCAGTCATCGGGCAACTTTATCAACTCATAACAGGAAACAATCTCTAATCGTTGCAGCGAATTCAAGCCGCGCAGCGAACCCTGGTGTAAATATGCTTCTCCCAGTCCTTTAAGCCTCAGGGAGAAGAGAGAAGTGAGGGGCGGCAATAGCTGCCAAAACAGTCGACCATTCCTCGAAACCGTTAAAGAATTGAGGTTTGGAAGAACCGGCAAATTGGCCAACTTAGGCGATCCTTTAATCACCAACTTTTCAAGGTAAGGCATGCGATGGGAGATTTTCTGGAAATTACTGCAATCCTTGATGATCAGTTCACGAAGGGAGTTGAGAACACATCTGTCATCCCCGTGCCACTGGTGCAGGCTTGGCATATTCTCGAGATGAAACTTCCTCAGAGCTCTGAACGGCGTTGCGCTACTCTGACAACAAAATGCGCTGTCCAAGTCTGCAACCGAGTGCAAGCCTTCGAAATGGAGCTCGGACAACGCCGGCAGATTTCCAAGCGGCGGGAGAAACGCGCATTGGCTACAGTTGATGAGTGCCAACGTAATAAGGTTTGAAAGAGAGGACCCAAGCCAGGATGGAAAGTAAGTTCCCATATACCCAACGATACTCATTTTTTTGAGGTTAGGATGAGGTTGCAGCTCGGAGAGGATACTCTCCACGCTATCCCTTCCGAAAAGATTACGAGGAAATTTGGCGGCTTCCTTGTCAACTGCATTCCACTGCAGCTCCAGGCACTGCAAGTGTTCCTTGCCTTCCAGATTTGCCGCCTTGGCTTCCGCGGCATATCGGACCAGCTGTAGATTGGAGACAAGAAGCTCTCCATGAAGGCTTGTCATGTTTCCCAGCTCTCCCACTCCGCATCCATTCTTCTCACTCACAACGAACCTATTCAAAGTTTGAAGATGGACAAGTAAACCCATTTCAGGTGGCATAAACCGCAAGGCGTGTCTCCTTCCCACGAACCTCGGGATGTGTCCCGGCGCCATCAACGAGTCATGATCCCAGTGCAGGTCGATGTGCCGCAGGCATTGCAGATACTTCATCTCTTTTGGTAGCTCCTCAAGCAGGGAGCAGTTTTGAAGCCCCAGAGTCTGGAGGAAGTAAAGGCAACACAGTGCATCAGGCAATCTTGTAATATTCGTGCCTCTGAGCTGAAGGCAGCGAAGGTGCTTCAAGTGATGGATTGAATCGGGCAATTTGTGGATGCCGGTGTGGCTTAAATCCAGAGCTCGCAAGCGTTTAAATTTCTTGGTGAAGTCGTCAGGTAGCTCGGTGACGGAGTCGTCGAAAATTACGAGGGTGTATAGGCCTTTGAGTTGATCATTAACAGACTGTGTGTTGAAAAGTGAAGGCTTCTCCTGGGGCATCAGTGAGAGGTGCCGATTCTTTGCAAATCCATTGCCATGCTCTGCAATCCTCCGACCTCTCCTAACGAATTTATGCAAAGACTCAGGAATAGTGTACTTGGACCGATTGCTCTTTTGGTCAAATCGGGAGAACTGAAAGAAAGATCTTTGCTTTAAAAGGTCGAAGTACGTGCGCCCTACGTCTTCCATCCTCAGATCCTGATCATAAGGCTGAATGAAACTTTGGGACATCCACAGCCGGACCAACTCCTCCTCCTCAAACTCGAAACCTCTAGGAAACACTGAGCAGAATGAAAAGCATGGCTTCAGGTGGGCAGGAAGCAGTCGATAACGCAAGTCTGCCCGAGAGCTGTCGCTATGCTGATTGTCAGCCTGAAGAACGGACCTCCATCTGCTTCTGTCGGGCTCCATGCTTAGCCGGACGGCCAAATCCATCGCTGCTGATGGCAAGCCATTGCAATTCCGAGCAATTTCTCGTTCGAAAATTGCCACTTCTTCCAATCTGATTGGATTCTGCTGCACCATGTAGTAGTAGAACAAGGACCAGCAATCATCGTCTCGAAGTGGCCGCAAACGATAGATCGATGAGGTCAACGCCTTCGCGACATCATTGCTCGTGGTTGTCACAAGGATCTTGCTACCCATGCACCCTTGCAGCAAAGGAGTCCTAAACTTGTGCCACTGCCTCCAATCTTCGATCCAGACATCGTCCAAGACAAGCAAAAACTTCTTTCCACGAAGCTTTTTGAGAAGCTCTTTCTGAAGATTATCCAAACTTACATTAGGATGGGGAGAGCCATCAATGGATTCCAAAATCTCCTTAGTCAACTTGTCTTCCCTGAAATCATGAGACACATGAACCCACGACCTAACTGTGAAGTTGTCTTCCACAGCCTCTTCGTTGTAAACACTCTGGGCAAGAGTCGTCTTCCCAAGGCCTCCTATCCCGACAATGCAAACCACACTAACGTTGAATTCGCCAGCCATGCCAGATGACTGTGTTAACATTCTTACCAGATTTGCCTTATCCTCGTCTCTGCCAATAATTTCTGGAGGCCCAAGCGAGGTGCTTTCACTACGGTGCGGAGGACTCTCTTGCTCTATTATCTTCAAGCCATAGGCCTGGCGCTGCCTCTGGAGCGCTTCCATTCTCTCCTTTATTTCTCTTTCTCTTTGGAAGACTTTATGTAGAAACAGTGCACGCTTGGGGTTAATCAGGGACACGAAATTGCGCAGCTGGGCGAGAACAATCACCTTTTGCCGTTGGACTTCGAGTGCGCACTCATCCAATAAATCATTTGCATCGTACGCAACATCCTGGAGGTTTCCAAGCCACCGGCACACGGTTGCGTCTTTCTGTTGCTTATTTTCTGCATCTCGGAGGTATGTTTGCAACACCAAGAGATCTTTGGCTAGCTTCGCGAGGTCGTCCTTGACCTCCTGTTCCAAACGCAGTTCATCCAACGCTTGCTTCACGCCTACAAGTAAGCTTTGGAACAAGGGTTCCAAAAACGCAGACACAATAAGAGTTTCTGCCATGAATTCATTGGGCGCTGAGCAGGAAGGTAAAATAACCAATTGGGGTGAGTACGAATGTCTCGCGGAAGCCGAAGAGGACGGCGACCATTACAGCAATAGACTGCAGAGAAATCTATTCCATGGTCAAGTGAAGAATTTAGTTGCAAGTAACCCACTTGGACAACGACAGCTTTTTCTTTGACATGATCAAACCTCAGTTTGGTAACATCTTTCGGAAAAAATGAAATTTCAAACGTGATCGTCCATTTAAAAACTATATTTAAAAAAATCTTTGACTTTGTCTCGCTCGATTTCAGAAAGAATCCACAGTAAAAAGGTCTATTTTGATTGTCTAACTACATTGAACCTGGCGCAAGTCAAAAATGATCTTTCCCGCCACATGTAAACAATAATCTATCAAAAGGAAAAAAATTTCTTTCTGGGAACTTTTTATGGTTGAGGTTTATGTTCTTTTTAAAGTTCCGATTGTCACATTTGGGGATTCAGTATGCTTTCATTTCATTGGTGACGCTCTTAAATTTTTTATAGAATAATGTTTGGAGAATTGTATTCCGGTTATTATTAGTGGAGTTTAAATGAATTTTATGATTAATTTTTAATATATATATATATATATATATATATATATATATATATATATATAAATTATTCAATATTTATAATTATTGTATTTTTATTTTTTCTTTTAAAATAATTTAAATGATAATTTTTCTATGTACCTATTTTTTTAATTATACATTTTGATCATAATTTGTGAAACACGTTTGCAAGTTTCCTGGAAAGGAGTATTATACATGTTAATAAATATTTTTTTTAATAAAAAAATATTTGAAAAAATTTTGTGATTGAGACAGAATAGTCAAAAAATGCCAATCTCTAAAAAACAAAAAAATCACAAAAAATAAAAAAATAAGAATCGTGCTGTACAAGTTCTGCTAAAGTCAAGTCGTTGGGGGGTTTGTTCTATTTTAGAGGTTAATGCGTTTTTTAATCTTTTTTAAAATTTTATAACTTTTGGCTTATTTGTATATTAGGTTCCTAGTACATTCAAATAAATATCAAAATAACCAAACATTGTAATAAATAAATAAATGCAAATAATCTTAATATCTCAACAATTTTTTGACTATTTTATTAAATATTTATTTTCTTTAATATCCAAATTAATTTCTCATATATTTTTACTTATTATTTATGTTTCTCTTATTTATATATAATCTAATTATCTCATTTTAATTCATGAGCTAACCATATTATTGTTTTCATAACCGGATATATCATTATGAATTTTGTTATTTTCAATGTATTAAGTCTTGAGACATCATCACAAAATATCTTATCAACCCCCTTAAGCTTATGCTTTTATTTCATAAGATTTTTCAAAACAAATACTCATTTTTTTGTTATTATCATCCAAACCTTGGTTGCTCTTCTATAGTCCATTTATTTATTTTTTTTTTGTATCCAAATTAATTTTAATGTGGTTACTAGCCATTATTTTTTTGTGTTTCTTATTTTCATATGATCTAATTCTCCTATTATCAATTCATGGGTTAACTATTGTTTTGTTTTCATAATCAAGTGCACCTATATGAATTGTATCCAAAGTTGTACATACTTTTGGGGCATATTTTTATCATATTAATACCATAAACCTCATTCATCATGGACATTAAGGATTAAAATCATTTTATATTGTTAAACATATTTTATGTTTTGCCCTTTTAATTACTAATGTGCTTTCCCTTGTTCTATGCAATTGTGTAATGCATGTTTTCTTTTTCTCACATAATATTAAGCTTGTCGATATACAAATTAGATAATAATGTAATAAGAATATGAAGTAAGAACTTAATCAAAATAATTTAATATTTTGAATCAAACCATGAGTTCCATTCATAGTCAATATAATAGATGTATTCACAACATATCAATCAACAAACAAATGCACATAGAATTAAATAGCATGTTTATCTTGAGCATCGTGATAATGGTCACTCTTATTTATATCATTTTCTTTTGTTTTCTTTTACTTCTGAAGCGAAACCTTCTTGAATGCTCTATAACAATCCACTCTTTTCTCCCATGGTTTTGTAATGATCCTTAGAATTTTGACCAAGAGATGGATCTTCTTGGTCATGATTCCTCCCCTTCTAGATTTGTCTCTCCTCTTAGCCATCAATTTAAGATTTAGAGACTAAAGAAAGTAAATAATTAATTAATCAACAACTCTAGTATTTAAATAAAAATTTTGATTAAAACCTTATGGAGAATTATATTCTTTGCATTTAACATTCCAAATGGCTCCTAAATTTTGTTGAAAAAAAATCATAAATTAACAATTAATCAAATTCTCTACTTTTATATCAATTTCTTATTTTTTTCAATCTTATTTAGTATTTTTAATTTTTAATATATCAACATTTTATTTTATGACTAAATCCCATCCAATTCCCAATGATAAAACTATCACTAAATCCTCTATATTTTATTTCTTATGTATAAAATTTACCTCAATCCTTTTGGATATTGTTTTATCCTATAATCCTAATGACCCTTATATATGTCAAATAAATAAAAACTTTGAAAGTACAAATTAGGAGCTATAATTAAATTCATCCTTATATCTTGCAGGTGTTACAAATTAGTCATGATTCTATCCCTTTTGTTTAAAGTATAAAAACTCCACAAACAAGTAAAAAATATAATAATAATATTCCAACTTATAAGCTTATCTTATAATCTTAAATGAATAAACCCAATGATCATGATTATATAGCATATTATAATATATGATTTTCATGAATAAGAAATATAAAATGTAGATCAAATACTTAAATAGTACTAATTAAAATTAATGGCTTAAATCAATTATATCGACTAACATAACTTTAATAGTATAAATGTCTATACTGAGTCATGAATGCCAATATGATCAACACTCAAAATTTAAAATTTATCAAGCTCAAATAAAAGTAAGGTCATTGTCATCAATAAATAGAAGCTTCATCAAACTGAGAGCTCATCATGTGGATAATTAGTTATTTTATAGAATAGTGTTATTAGCTTACACATCTAATCTACAATAATACTCACACAATATCTAGAGGTGTTAATAATGATATAATAATATAATACAACATAAGTTTCACATGAATCATTAATTCTATAATTATGATAGGTAAAAATTGTGTGCAAAATTGCTAATAGATGAAAAGAAAAAAATAACAAATCATAACCAATAAAGATTAAGAACAAAAAGGAAAACACTAAAATTTAAATAATTCAACCATAAATTAGACTTGTGATTATGAGAGAAGGGGATATTCTACTAATCAAGATGTCATATGAGTGGTATACAAACAGAGAGTAAAAGCTTCCTTTCTCAAACTTTTAAGTATATTTAAATCCTCATCATAAAGCAAGCTCTTTAAACTTCTCCATAATCAATAGATTCACTACATTGTAAAATGGATATAAAAAGATGACATCAAATATCGCAACTTCTTTGTTAATGGGAAAAATCCCTAGGCATGCAATAATGATGATACCAATATGAAAGACTAGGCATTAAGGTGATAACTCTAAGCCATTTATGGAATCAAAGAAGAAGAAACCATGCTAAACTAAAACTTAAATTTGCCTTGAAAAATGGCTTATGTTGTGTCTCTTATCATCGTCATAGTTGCATTTGTATATGTGTAAACTAGAACTAGCTTAAAAATATATTTCTTGAAAGATATATTAATATAATATATCTCTCATGTTTGTCATAATCATCTCAAACATAAAAAATTCAATTATCATAATATTGAATTCATTTTCTTAAAAAATTTAAGACTTTAAATTTAAAATATAAATATTAATATTATGACAATATATCAATAATTCTTTCACTTGTATTAGTAGTATGACTATTCTTATGTTTATCTTTTTGACTCCTCTCAACTTAGGCTATTAAGCTCCAAAAATCTAGGATGGATGAGTATTGCACAATCTCATAGTTGTCATATTTCTTATAGACTTAACACTAACAAGAGATATCTTAAGTGCATCTACTCTAATCCAATAAAAAATTGTATTATGACTATTCTTCTTTACCTGAATGTTTTTATGGTAAGATATGGTGTTAAACTTAACATGTCTCCTTGCCATCTCTCATCATGATCTCTTGAAGACCTTTGTATAAGTCTCACATTACTCATGAACTCTAAATTTAAAATCAATATTGTGCTTATCCAATTCATGATACTTCCTCAAATTAGCAAAACATGTTAAAATCAAAGCAATTGTTTTCATATTTGTACCTTAAAACAAATAGAGTTAAATAGCTTTTCAAGTATCATGGTAACCAAAGCATTTATGCAAACTCAAAGGGCATCAATGTCTCTTAGAAATCTATATCCATCATAATAAAAGGCACTTAAAGATATATCCATCATGTTGACATGTTTCTTGCAAGGGCTTTGAACATGGTGAAATAGAATCACAATGTGAATACATGCTTTTGCTATCACAATGCAACTAACTTATAACTAAATTTGAAGAAATAAAAAATAATTAAATATTAATATATGAAAACATAAATCATTAAAAAAAGAAAAATTGTTTAGAATAAGATTTTTTGAATGTTTTAAAGGCTGTTGAGCCCACAAATTATTAAAATATTATTGATAATAAAATTATGTTATTCATTAGAATAAGAAAAACATCAAAAATAATCTCCAAAAATTCTAGAATCATTTTGGTAGATCATGAAGTCATTTGGATATTTGATTAGCCTGGAGTTTTTGTAAAATTATCAAAATACTACCAATAAGTTAAATTTATCAGAACACCTAGGGTGGTAAATAATGATTAAATCAAGTCAAAATTATCGCTAAGCTTTCTCATTTTATCTTAGAGGACTAATGAAGTTGTTTTAAATATTTTATGAACATCAAACTTCCATGAAATTAAAGTAAAATATTAAGAAATAGTTTTAAAAGCAATATATTATTATTGAACCATAGGAGTTCAAGGGAAACATTTGATTTTGATGATAACAAACTTTTTAAGTGGTTATTATGGTGATCTAATGTGGCTACCTAGAATGTTCTATGAGTTACATATAAGATAGATTTGGTGATCATTTTCTATGAGTGGCTTAGAAAATGCCCAAATTGGCTAATTTTTACAAAGTTTTAAGGATATGAAAAATGATGAAGCAACTCCAATGGTATGAATGAGTCCAAAACTTTTGGGAAAGAGATGATCAATTTTTATAGACTTGTGTCAAAAAAATTAGTTAGATGTTTACCTTAATTATCAAGAGAGTGCACATACATTATAACATATTGAATTTTGGAAAATAAAATTTATTTTTGTAATTTATAATTCCTTAACTTTTATAAAATTGTTTTAGAAATTTTTCACAAAATGTAAATTTCTATAAGAAATATGATCATGAGAATCATATACTATAATAAAAAGGAGTACTTAAAGAACATAAATCGAAGAAAATTATACAAAATAAAATTGGTTATCATATTATTATGATCAATTTTTGAAAAGAAAAAAAAATGATTGTTTTGTACATTATGGTAGTGTTCATCATACAAATCGATTAAGTGGGAGACTAAAGTCATATGACTTTGTATAGGTATGACTATTCTATCACATAAACATGATAGAGTGTAGAACCCAATACATGATGTAGTAGCACAAATTAACAAATGTATTTAGTATGTCAATGTGTATTTAGTACAAACCTATAAAAGTATTGGATAGCATAGTACAATAGAAATATATCGTAGTATACGATCACTTTAGAGAAAATGGAGGACTCAGTGTTAAAGTGTTTGCAAAAAGATATCATAAGTTCATCATATAATATGATACATTTATTGTATTAATACAATCAAGACTTACGAGTATCAACCGTCATTGATTATGAATTACATAGGTTATTGTAAAATACAATAGTCTTATTGTAATAGTATGATAAAAAAAATGAAGATGACTTTGGGCAAGATAAATGTTTAGGAAAAGTTAGAGATTGCATTATAGGATTAGTAGAAACTAAATAGTTTCAAAAATAGACTTAAGAGTGAGTCTAATCACTAAGAAACCCTAAAAAATGAGAAGACAAAAAATGAAAAAGCATCTATATGAAGGGACACAACTATTAGAGGTATTTTAAAGAGTTAAAAATATGCAAAATCATTAAAAATAATACAAATAAGGTGATAATTAAGACTTACAATTTTTTAGGAAGAAAGGTTTAGTAGTTAGATAGATAAAAGATTTTTGTGAGAATAAAAAGGGAAAGGAAAAAGCGATTTCAAGAGCATTTCAAAGAAATCATGCAATTAAACTCATAGCTAAAGCAACCCCGAGAAGAACATAGTCTCTAGTGTTGTAACAATCAAAGGGATTGAGCATAATTTAGCCTTAGTGAGACAACTACTCATTTTAATTATAAGTCACTTATTAATACAACTGTATGATAAACATGTAAAAATATTATTTTATAATAATAGTCACAAAGATAAATAAAAGAAATGAAAGTAAAACAAGAGAAAAATGTTTGATGTTATAAAATAAATGTTCAAAACAAAAGTATGTGAGGTTATCCAAAGTGGTAAATATTATTCTAAAATAATTAATTTTAAATATGAGCCAAAAGAGCCTTCGTTTGATTGTTCAAGTGTGAATAATGTGTTCTTAAATATGCCCAATTTGTTGATGAATATGATATTTTCTTGAACCAAATTTTTAAAGAGATAAAAAGATAAAAAATAATATATAAAGATATAAAAGATTAATATACATAAAAGTTACACATATATTATTATTTTTTTAAAATACTCAAATATTTTATTTATATTATATTATTTTAAACGACCCTCACATGTGATTACCCCAATTTTATAATACTTTAAATATATGTATACTTATTTGCCACTAAACCAATGTTGGCTTACTCATTGCTCTTTTGGCTGAACACTTTTTAAGTTAGAATAATATGCTACATAAGGATATATGAGAGAACTGAGGCCAGATTCATGATGATTTAATGTAGAAGATGTTTTATTATATTGCTTAGCTATTTGGAAGTAGAAATCATATATTATTATAAGATAGTGATGGATTATGTATTAGAATTATCATCATAATGTCAATTTAAAAATTTTTTTTTATGGCTAAGTGGTAAACTAGTATGGTTAATTATTTAGTTGTTATAAAATTTACTTTAATGGGTGGTTTTCAAGTTTAATAAGATAGTTTTTATTATTTGCTTTTGTAAGTTTTAAAGAAAGAAATATTTTTATTGAAAATGAGTTTTATATAAAAAATTTTCTTCTTTGCTATAAATTAAAAAAAGATTTTTTAAATACAAAGGTTTTCTATTCAAAGTTTTAAAAAGTTGTTCTTATTATCAATTTTGAAATAAAATAAAAAATAGAAAAAAAAGAGAGAGAGAAAGAGATGACACACACACACACACACACATATTTGTACTCACAAATATCATTTATGATTTAATCTTATGGTACATTGCATATAGTATGATTAAACAAATTCAATTGATAATGTTCATGAAAGTCATAAAAAGCATGTCGAACTCATTGACTATCCTTTTTATTTATTATTTGTCATTATAATTAAACTAATATTAAGAAGTAATAGAAAAATGTTTTGATTACAAAATTCTATAATTCTTAGAATGAATCTCAACTTAACTTAACCTATAACATTCATAAAGTTGATTATGATTTATTTAAGTATATCAACTTCTACAATTATAGAAGTGCTTAGAAAGCATCATTTCAATTCTTAAGAATCTTGAAATTACTATAATAGTGGTACTATGAAGGATTCTACTCTATCTGCACTACTTGCCCTATTAACTGTTTCATACTACTTGCATTACTAGTGCATGCAATGTATCTATCAATATCATGTGTTACTCTATTGCATGTGTAAATTTGGTACAAGCATTGGGTATAAAAGTTAGTTTTATTGAAAATGATAATTTTTGAATAAGCATTAAGAGAGACATTGATAAAGTCATTTGGGAAGTAATTGTAGATATTTTTGGAGATGTGTTGGGATCTATTGTTTATAAATAAGTTATCAAATTTTAAAAATATATTGTTTTGCTTAACAAATATTTTATAAATTTTTGGTGAGCTTCTTTGCTTCACATTCTACATTCAAAAAAAGAAATTTATGTTATCAAGTCAAATTTTGTTTAAGATCATTCAAGTGCATGCAAGAGATAGTTTACAATACATTTAAAGTTTACATTCTCTCATTAAGGTGCTTCTATATTTTTTACATCATCTACATACTATCTCACAAGCTCATGGTTGTATTTTGTAACACTTTTACTTAATCTTCTGGTAAACTTAATTGTATTTCTATCCAATTTTAGTTGGATTGCACTCTGAATTATTTATACATTTGAGTAGCATTTTGATCCCTTTTGATGGGTTTTGTTTCTCTTTTGGCCATATTTTGTAAGGCTTCTAACCTAGTAAGCTTTCATGGGTCAATGATTATAGAGTCTTTGCGACTAATATGAGAGTTTTGATATTATAATTCTAGTTCTTTGTGTTCAAGAGTGAATGTAGTTTTAATGTTTAGAATTAAACCACCTAAAAATTTGTGTATTTATCTTATTATATTTTTTATCCAAAAAAAATTTCAAAACTAAAAAAGAGCTTTAAAGAATAATTCAATAATAGTTATATTATAAATCTTCTACATAATTTATACTCTTGGTTCATTGATTTTGTAAAAATTATAATTTGTCTTCTCTCTCTTTTGTTTAAACATCTTAATTGTTTTGTTCTAATAGTTATAATCATGCTAAAATTACTTCAAGCATTTCAGAATTGTTCCAACACACTTAGGAATTTAGTGACACTCTTTTGAAATTTTCCCTTAAGGTTTAAGTATCTTAAGTATGGTCATTAAAAAATGGATTCAAAAGAATTGTCCCTATAGTTCTTTCCTCCATTGTATGTCCTTAAGGTTCGAGATTCAAAGGTCTGGCATTGAGGAATTAACCTAGTTGGTCTAGCCTTGAAGGTTTGGACTAAAAGAACATGATTAAGGGTTTAACTTATGAGGATCGTAGGCACAAACCATTAATGTTTTCCATGTTATTGGTTTTGAACTAGGGTTAAGATTAAATGGGTGAAGTTTTACATCTTCATTGTACTAAAACAATTTCTACTAAGTGGATTAACAAAATGGTAAATAATTCTGAATGAGGTTAAATGTCCAATGTAGATCATCATCTTAATAAGAGGCATACCACAATATCATTGATTCTCAAATGATAATGGTGGAGGAAAAAAGCAAGGGAAGTGACATTGAAGATATAGGAATGAAAATAAAATGACTTGGCCCAAATTATTGAGTAAAAAAGGAATATGTAATATTAGAAGAAAAGGACTAGATAAGGGGCTTGAAATATGAAAGTTTAATCTCTATGAAGTATCTAAGAGCTTCTAAAATTTCATCCAATTAGAAGAGCCATGAAGTGGAAAAGGGTCCAATAATAAGGCTATTCAAAATTTTTTACTTGGCCACAAGTTGGCTTTAAGCTCATAATTCCATAGGAAATGTTTTCATCAATAGAAAGTTTGAACATGAAATTATAGAAAATGAGTCATAGCTTCATTCTAAGAAATTTAACTTCCTTTGAAGTTCCTTATTAAGGAAAAATAGCAAAAAACAAAATTCTTAAAATGGTTTAAGTTGCAAAACACTTTGAGTTGTTATTTTGTTCTATTAAAGTTAAAAACAAGCACAAAAGTAGTTTAAACTTGAATCTTAAACATTATGTTGGAATCTCATCAAGAAAGTAACTAAATTCCAATAAGCTTTTATTCTTAAAAAGTGACCTAAAGTGTGAGTTCGTGTAGAGTTATGCTAAGAATGGCTACTTTTAAGGAAGAGTGGGTGAGATGATAGTTCTCATTGTAAAGGATGCACAAAGGTTTTCTAAATTACTAGGGAAACACACTTGTAACATTATATCATTACATTACTACATCACATGTTACATTGATAGTTAAAATAAAGCCTAGTCCCCCAAAATAATCTTGGATTGTTCTTGAAACACTAGAAAGACAAAGAATTCTAGACTAACTAATACATCATACATATATAAATATCCCATATTTAAGTCCTTGGCTACCTTAATACACTTTGTTTTATGTATTGTAACAAAAACAACATTAGATATTTCCAAAATTTAAGAAATATACGAAACTCTCTTATTAAAAATATATGACACTCCAAATGCCAATTGGGGCATATAGATGTCAAGTTGAATATCCATGAGATTTTATAACCACTATGCAATCAAGGCATAAGGCTAAATTAAGTATATGAAAAACATTATTGGATAAACTATATAAATTTTGAAACTATAAGTTATGAAATGTTTATAGAATTTTTATTTTGTTTACTTTACTTTTTTACATTACAAACTACAAGGCAACATAATATTTATTTGAAGTTACTATTGATGTTAAGAAGTTAAACCATTACAGTTGACCAAAATCAATTCATAGTTGTAGATTTTATAAATGAATGGGTAGTATGCAATGATGAAGAAAGATGCTTAGTTCACTTGTTGAACAAATTTTGGATACCTTACTTACAACATCCTAAAATTAAGTTTGTATAAGTATCTTTTTTTATGATGAGTTTAAGTAAATGAGAATGCAATCTTGTTATGTTAAGTAATAAAGTTAATATTTTGAATTTAATCAAAATAAAATAAAGTATTAATATTTGGGTTGCACTTAAAAAACATGCCAATTATAAGTACTTAATTGAGCACAATGTCAAAGATTTCATCAAAAGGAATTCAATGGTATATACATTATATTTTTTAAGCTCCAAATGATTATGTTATAATTTTTTGAAGCTAATGGAATAAATGAATTACTTTTGAATTAGACAATTGTTGTATTATCTTTAAAAATGGGTGTATTATTATAATCATATTATATTACTAGGTTAAGGAATTAGCTAAGAAGAACATGAGGAGTTGGCAATTTGGTGTTTTGTGAAAGAAATGAGAGTAGCTTAAGGAAGAAGAAGAAAAGAAAGGTTGCAATTAGAAGACAATAAAGGAGAAAATGGTTATAAAAAATAGAATAAAAGGATATATGTCATATGCATGAATAATGATAATGATTTTAGTTCTTGTGCATGCTTCATTTGATTATCGCGTATATATTATAGGCATGGTTTTTATGATTTTACTACAAACTCTATATTGTGTTATTTTCATTTTTTTATCATGAGATTATCTTGCTATATCATTTTATTATCATTTAAAAAAATTTTATTATAATCATTTTTTATTGAGCTTTGTAAAGGACATTATTTACATTATTAGATATGCCACCAATATACTGAGGAGAGCTATAGTAGTATTTGAGATGGATTGTTTTAAAAAGATTGATTTTTTATAGTAAGACAGGATGTTATATGACATGTTTTATCTCTTTAAGATGATAAGATATATATATATATATATATATATATATATATATATATATATATATATATATATATATATATATATATATATATATATATATATATATATATATATATATATATATATAATTTATTTTAAAAATTTACTTTTACCATCATTCTCATATAAATAATTGATTAGTGTCCTCAAATTTTATTTATAATCTAACTTATCTTGGTATTATATTGATTCGTGTGTTATCAAATTTAAAGGACATTTGAGGTTTGAAATGATAGTATTAGAGATTAGAATTGATACTTTATGGGTTTTTTGAATGAGATCATGGTTATAGTTTGTTTAGTTGTACAATACTTGTCATTGAATATTTTTTTCTTGTTGTTACAATTAGGTAATGATATATGAAATTGCATGAAATAGAAAGAAAATAAAACCTACAAAAAGCATTGAGCAAGAATGAGTGAGAATGGAATTTTAGAAGAAAGATAAAGAAAAAAATTAAAAATTAAAGTATTAGAGGTAAATCTATTTTTCAAAATAATTTGTTTAGCAAAGAGAAGAATGCTATAAAGAAAACAATTAACAAATTAAACATAGGATCTTATAGCCATAAACATAATAAAGGTTTAGTTATGTGTAAGATATGTGAAAAATTGTGCTAGAGAACTGAATGATTTGGTAGAGGAGTAAATTAAGATATTTTATTTGTAAAAAACTAGGTTATGCAACTTTAGTTTATTCTTATTTGAGGATTGGAATATAAATGATATCTACATTAGAGTATAATGATAGCAGAGTAGTAGGAGGAGAAAGCAGTATTTCTTTTTCTATTGTGTCATTTGAGTGCAAGATAATATTATCAATGGTTGTTTTATTTTTATTACTTTATCATTATGAAATTATATTGTATGCTAACTATAATACACTAATGTTATTATTTGAATTAATATGATCAAAGGACATGTAGAGATCAAGAGTAGATGAAAATGAGATTAAGATGAAAAAATGCCCTGTAAAGGAAATTTTTCTTATCCTTATAAAAGATATCTTGTATTAAACATGAGGTAAATATATGACTATTAAGTGAAAATTTGATAAGTGAAAAGTTAAAATTTAGAATAAAGAATAAAAAATAAGTATCTTATTTTAATAATGAAAAAGAAAGTGCTATGGTGTCACATTAATAATAAAGATAATTAAGAATTATTTGATTTATCTGAGGTAAAAATTGATCAAGAATTTATTTAAAAATGGACATATTTATGACATAAATAATTGACAAAGCTTTGGATGATACCATTTTTTAAATAGCATTGATATTTAGTAGATGAAGTAATAAAAGTAATATTTCAAAATTTAATATAAATTAATGTCTATAAAAATTGATTTAAAAAGTATCAAAAAATATAAAATGAGAGAATTATCTTTTATTGTTGTTTTTCATTTATATGATATGTATAATTAAGAATGGTTATATATAGTATTATTGAGTTTGTTGAGTCTCTTCAAGAATGGTAGCAAAAGAAATATAGGTATCATATATATATATATATATATATATATATATATATATATATATATATATATATATATATATATATATATATATATATATATATTGACATTTACATAAATTATGAATACAACTAATTGTTTGCTCTAAAATCTTTACCTTCACATGATTTGAGAGGTATGTTGTGGTGACCCTTATCACCACAAACTCCAAATATTTTGTAATTTAATTCATAATCTATTAAACTAATGTGGCATTCATATTTTTCAAAAACTTTAATTATTGTCTAATTTAATTTATTTCCTTCCCTAAAGCCCTTATTTTCTCACAAATTTTAAAATTCAAATTGATAAAATCTCTTCTAGATTTTTTTCTATTTTTTAATTTATAAATATATTAATGTATCATATATATATATATATATATATATATATATATATATATATATATATATATATATATATATAATTATAATAATCATGTAATTTATATTAACAACTATCAATTGTAACAATTAAAAATAATATAATAATCATATTTTATAGTTTCATAATTGTTTTAGATATTATATCTAGTTTTTACATATATATATATATAATACTAAATAAATCATGTGATTAATAAGTTATTTAATATAAATTCTTGTATTACAAATCTTTATAATTTCAATTCATTCTTATAGGTAATTATTATAGATAGTTTTTTTATTGAGATAATCATATGTAGGGTCTAATCATAGGTATTAACTATAAAAGCTAATGAAGTCTCATTCAATTTAAAACATAATAAAGAAACATAATATGCTATAAAAAGAAAGAATGCTACAAACACTAAAAGAAATAATAAACATGCATAATTTTTTATTATAATTTTTATTCTTTTCTTAATGTAATCTTTTTTTATTAATTTTTTTCTTTTACTTTATTAAGTAAATCTTACAATGACTAAAACTATTGTTCCCTTTCTCTCTAAGAGTAGTCAAACGGTATCTTTTTTAATTTACTTAATTATAATAGAAATCTGATTTATTGATCTATCATATTATATTTTCATGCACAATCTTAAACAATATTTTCATATTTCTTATGATCATATCTTTGCAGAAACCTCAATAGTGTGGCTCATTGGCCACCAGCCACCTCACGAAGACAAATCTAAACCTTGTGACACACTAGCCACGAGTTATCTTATGATGGCAAATCAAAATCTTGTGACACACTAGTCACTAGCTATCTCATGATGATAAATATTAACAATGTGATACACTATTCATTAGTCATATCATGGTAATAAAATCTCAATCTTATGTCACACTAGCCACTAGTTATAAAAAATATCCCATTTTAATTTTAGAGAACTTATTATTTATTGATATATTTTTATTAATTTTAATTATTATTCTCTTAATTTATTTTTAGTTATAGTATTTAGCTAAATTTATGTTTTTTATTAGCCATCAAATATCATGCTTAAATTGTTATTCTTATCAATAATTTTATATAATAATTTATCAAAATTAAAAGTTATACTTCTAGTAATAAGTACAAATTCTCACACAATTATATCAAATAACACAATATCAGTACTCAATACCATATACTTTATATAGAATTCACATGTATTATTTTAATTTCAAAAGTATTTATTTTTAGCAATAAACAATTTCATACTATGAGCATATTGATATATTTAGCATAAGAATTATGATGCATATAATATTATTTTATTTATGAGATTTGTATGAAATGGAATTGATAAAAAAAATGTATAGAGTACATCATATATGATGATTTGAATCTCTTTTATCATCTAAAAAAATAAACATGGTAGAGTTGCATTAAGTACATAAAAATTTATAATAAGAATTATGTGGGATGAAAAATGATAGACAAATGATAGAAGATATATCATGACAATTGAAGAAAATAATGTGTGATGAATTAATTTAGAATATAGTTATGTGAAATAATATTTGTTTTTCAACAAAAAATAATAATCATATGTTACATAAAAGTTGAAAATTTTTGTTAAAAAGGATGGAAGAAGAAATGATCAATAAATTACATGAAAGACAATGATTAATAATTGGTTCTTATGAAAATAAACTATAAGGATATGTTGTAAACCTATTGTTGATCCATTAAATGAGTATAAATGATGTTGAATATTAATTACATCATAAGAAATGTATTTACATCAACATGACATCATTACTTTATATATAAATGTACACATAAGGCATCATTTGTTATAAGCTATGATGTTGAGAATTATATGTGCATGATTATTAAAGCAAAGAAATAAAAAAATAAGAAGAAACAAAAGAACATGAAAATGAGAAAGAGAAAAAAAAAAAAGAAGAATGTGTTTGGGTTATATGAGCTTTATGTGTACATCTCTATGATAAAGTTATAATATGTTATGTTATTATGATATGATATATCCCTTGAAAAGAAATAAAATAAAATTAGAAATAATGATGAGTTTTTCTTATGACATTATTTAATAGCTTTTATTATATATGATTTGTCCCTAACAAATGTTGTAGAACTTGATGGGCACAAGTTATAAACCATGCTGCAAGGTAGCATTAAAGTCCTTATCCTCAGTCATGTTAATATTTTATGCAAAGCATAATTTGTTGAGTTTTATTGCTATTAATACTTTGTGTAGGATATAATACACAAAAATCATATAATTAATATGAATGACCAAGTATGATATATTTATAAGTTGTGGTCTAGAGATATATGATGATATGATGAGATAAGATAAGAATATATTGATGAGATAATAATCATTTAAGTAAAAAAAGGCCTTTTTAATTTAGAAGTATATGAAAATAAGAAAGGTGTTATAAAACAAATGGATAAGAAATATGAGATAAGATATTACTACATATATGTTTATATAACCAAGGAATTTGAAAGAGAATAAAAAGATATATGTTAAATGCATCAATAGTGGTAATGACTTCAATTATGCGTTGTGATTTGATTGGCTCATGTACATTATGAACATACTTTGCATGTTGTATTGCTTATTCCAATGTTGTGTTATTTGTTCTTTTGTCATTATAAGAATATCCAACAATACAATTTCACTCATTAAAAATGATTTTATTATAACCATTTGTCTACTAAGCTTTGTAAAGCTTATTATTTGCTAACATTGTAAGATATGTCACCAACACACTAAGATAGTGGATCCAACTTGCATTTGAGATGGGTTGGTCAAGAAAGATTGATTTTATATAGTGAGATATGATATTATGTGGCATGTTTTATCTTTTTGAGATGATAAGATGTATATGTATACATAATTTACAATTATATGAATATTTATTAGATATGATAATGTTTTATATCTTGTGATATTCAATGAGTTTGAAATAGATTTAGAAATTTAGTTTTACAACAATCATCTTTTAAGCAGTTTATTAATTTTATCATATTTTATTTATACAATGATTTGTCTTGGTATTATATTAATTTATATTTTATTGAGTTAAAAAAAGTTGAGATTGGACATTAGTAGTTTGCATAATAGATTTAGACCTAATTTTAAAATTAGTGATGATTAAATATTTATTTTATTTTTTAAGTTTATTGTATCTCGTTTTGAGCTTGAAACAAGTCCTTTTTAATCTAATACATCTTGCATTATGTATCATCTTTTATTTTTGTCAAAAACAAAACTCTTTGTTTTCAATAGTTTTCTTTTGTTCAAACTATGTTCAATTGAACAAGTAATAATAGTTACGCATAAGATAAACTTTTTTACAATGTTTACATAAAATTGAGGCTTTTTAAAAAAAAAATTGTGACACTTCAAAGAAACCTTAAAAATATTCGTACTATGCCACAAAATCAAGAGAAATTTTTTCTTTAGATTCTTTATTTAGTTAAAATTATTGTGATAATTTGGTGAAGGATTTTGCACCAAGGAGCCAACTATAAATTTTGATCATATTGTTGCTATAAATGTTTGAATATGTTTATTAATTAATGAATGGCCATTGGAGAGTTTTTTAGCATAAAAATGATGTGAAAGGAAAAACATCATTGAGCATGACAAGGTTAGGGATGTCAATATTAATGAATTTTGAATTTTTTTAACAAATTGTCAACTCCATTTAATTTAGTAGTTAAAACCTCCGATTGACATAGACCTGGTAGATATATGTAATGTTGCTTCTACCAAAAATATATGATGCAAGCGTGACAAATGATATATATAATATACATTTACATAGTTTTCTTTATTTATTGTTCATTTATAACTGTAGGAACTGCAATGTCTAATCTTAAACTATATGATAAGTATCACCAACGTGAAGAATAGTCTAATAAAAAAGAACTATTGAAAGAGGTGACAACCAAAAAATAAGCCAAACTATTTTCTCTTATAAATGGTCATGAGATTATCTAATTTGAAGTCTCTTTAATATCTTTAATTATGATTTTGTTTGGTGACAATAATTGTAAGAAACTTTAAACAAATTAAAAAGATTATTTTTCAAAAATATATTCTATATGAAAGGAAAAGAAAAAGTAATTATTTTTTTTGATAGATTTATGTTGTTTGTTTTGTTCATCAAATTTTTGTTCCAAATTTTGCAAAATAATAATAATAATAATAATAAGAAATTAAAATCTGTTAGATGTTTATTTTCAGACTAAATGTTTACAATTACTTCATATTTGTTTTTATTCCATACTATTTATTATTTCTATTGAAAGATGGCATCTAAAGTATCCAAATAAGCAAGCCAATGTAATTGATAGAGAACAAGAAGTTCCGTCAATTTATAATAGGAGTTTAATTACACTAATTCGATGCTAAGATCGAATTATCTCTTCATGAAACCCTCAACTCTTAATAAAGCTTAGCCTCTAATATGGGTAGAAGAAATGCATCAAAATGTTAACCAAGCCAAGCAATGAGGCTACAATTTTTAATAATTAATATTTAAAAGCAAAATCAAGACAAAAAATATGACAATTGCAATAAAATTAATAACAAATGAGAAGATGTTTTAAAATTTGTTGAATAGTCTCGAAAATCAACAAACATGAAAGGAAAACGTATTGCAATTGTAAAAGCTACTACAACAAAGAAAGAGCTTCCTTTTGCTTATTGCAAATAGTTTTGAACACAAATGAATAAACAATGAACAATATGAATATGATGTAACACAATAGATAAAAATCTATTTATGATATACAAGAATCAAGTTAACAAAGCTATAGACAAGACTATAAACAAAAGCTCAAAAAGAGAAAAAGAACAAACAAAGAACAATATAAGTTGGTAGTATAAAATACTACAAAAGAGTTTATGATGCACATAAATCAAGATGATCACAAACTATGAATAAGAGCAGAAACAATAGCTAAAAAAGTGCAAACAATAAGTAAAAATTCCTTGTTGTGGTTAATGGATTAATTTGGGGTTTTAAGAATCATTTATGAAAGCTATTATTTTTTCCATAAGGTTTCTTGACTCATCCATGTGCTATGTTGAGAGGAGTCAACAAGGAGCTATTTTGTGAGATATTATTATTTAGGATTTTTTTTATTCAAAGTAAATTAAAATTGAAATTGTAAGGTTAAATTTTCCTTTCCTTTTAAACTCATCAAAACCTACTTATTCTCTTCTTGATGAATAGAGTTTTAAATCTTTTGAATAATCATTTTGTGATCTAAATATCACGAATCTATGTATAATAGAACCTCCCAATGAGACAAGTGACATTCTCTCTCTACCTCCTTTTCACCCATCATTCTTTCATTTATCCTTTCTCTACTTCTTTTATGTATCTCTTTCTCTTTTTCTCTCTTTTTGTGTCTCTTTCACTCTCTTTTGTATAATCTCTTTCTCTTTACCTCTCTGTATTGCTCTCTTATCTATGCCTTTTTCTCCATCACAATTTCTTTATTATCCACCACTCTCTCCCTTATGCTCATCTCTCTTTCTTTATCTTTTAGTCTCCCTCTTTCTCTCTCATTCTCTTCATAAATGTCTCTCTCTTTATCAACTATTTCTTTATCTTGCCTTTTTCTCTCCTTCCTCTCACTTGGAATCTCTCCTTCTCTCACCTCTTTCTTATGATTTTCCTATCTGTCATATTTGTTTCTTTTTTTTTTGTCTTTTAATTTTTCATTTCTCTCTTTGGGTTCCTTCTTTATTGAGGTCATCCACCACCATTAGTGATATTAAACAAAACATCCTTAAGGAATCTTGAAGATCTCATAAACTTTCTCAAGATTATTAAAGAATCCTCAACAATTATTTAAAAACCATAATGATTCTAAACATTGATCAAGCTCAATAAATATTCTCAAAAGTTTTAGAAAAAATATTATTTTCAAATGATAAATGGGAGAGATGAAGTTTTTACTAGTTAATAAAATCATAAGAGAGGAAACCTTAAAAGTTCTTGATTGTTTTTTTTAATTTCTTATAATAGGATTCTTCTTTCTTGAAGGTTAGTATTAGTTTGCAAATCTATAAACTTGTGATATTCATTATGTTTTTTGTTATTCGAAAATCAAGTCATAAACTTTGAGTAAACATATCAAAAAGTTTATATGTGACAACTAAGGGAGTTTTACCTAATTTTGTTTTTTAAATTTTAGTACTTGATTTGAATTTTTGGGTAAACTATTTGAAAAATGCTCTAATGTTTTGTTATTTTTTTATGTGGTGTTATTTAAAAAATATAAAATTTTCATTCCTTTTTTTTATTTGTTTTTTTGTTAATTAATAAGCTTTACCATTTAAAAAATCACTTCGCATGAAACATAAGAGAATCACTTTAAAATAAATTATTAATTTTATTATGTATATTTTTGTATTAAATAAACAATGCATAATTTTAGTATCTTGAATATCCATCTTAATCATCATGTCACTAAGATAAGAAATCAATTCTATTGCTAAATTCGACAGAATAAAGGTTACATTGATAGAGTTTATAAGATCATAGATCAAAGAAGTTGTGTGTCCATGTCATCTGTTCATAGAAATCATAGATATGAGCAATGTGATGTACATAAAATTTATAAAGTTGAGGCACTACATTTAATGGCTTGCATGGCTTTATAGTTGATTGGTTAAATTTAATAATCATCATATAGATAATTATTAGAGTAAATTTTACTAAGTTAAAATTAGTAGATCATACCAATAAATTTTAGTTGAATATTTAAGATAAAGAGAAAATGTTAAATTAATTTTTTTTATTTAATTACAATAGAAATAGTTATTAAGGGATAAATATACTCTTACATATTATAATAGAAACTATTAAGATATTGTAAGTCTATATTTGAAAATACTATAATTATATCAATCTCACAATACCTTATAAAGTCATATTTACTATCAATGGCTATAGCACCCATTGCCACAAATTTATCTATACACATTAAACTTGATTTGAAAAACTCTGACATTAATGATGAACTAACAAGTGATCATCATGGCTTATCCTTAAATTAGAAAAAGAAGGAATTTTTATTATTAATAAGGAAAAAATAGAAGGTAAGATAATTCATTACAAAAAAAACTAAAATAATCTATGACCAAAACTCTAATAAAGTAGCAATCATTTCAAATAAATCTTTGCATATCTTTTCTCTTTCTATATTTATATCTAAAAATGATTTTAGTAAGCAATAGATTAGCTCCAATAATTCTAAGTACAGTGAATTAGTAAAGAATTTTAGTCTCTTAAGAAATTTGATAGAAATAACCAACTATTATTAAAATTTTTATGTGATAATATTTAAATTATGTAATAACATGAGTACAATTTCAAATATTTTAATTTGTTATCATATATACCTCATGATAATATCTTTAATATTAAGCTTTATTTTATGAAAGATTAATACATCACAAAAAATTACTAGCAAATTTTATTAGTGGCAAGGCTAATAAGAAATTTTTTGTTGTTTTTATCTAAATGTCTTAATTATTTATTTTTTAATAAATTTTTAATAAGTTATTTTATTCATTTTATATTTCATATATAGTAAAAGAACTATCCCTTGCCTTTTTTTTTACTTAGAAATGCTTGGAATGATTTGTATTGAGTTTGATGAAGATATATTTAGAATACAACTTTACAAGATATAGTTTCTAGTTATGAAGTGGATTGATGAAAACTAACTTACATCAAAAAGTTGGTTTCAAAACAAAGCTTATTAAACATAATTAAAAACTAAATTAAACACAAGTCAAATCTCAAATGCAAAAAAAGCCCTCAAAATATGTTTAAAATTATTAAATCTAATGTCATGTCATTTATAAGAGATCTTCGAAGCAAAAGAAGCCTTTCTAAATGTTTTATGATACAAAAATCTTTTCGAAGATGGAAGAGATGCCATCAAAATAGGAATGTATGTATCATATTAGAATTTGAATAAGGTTATAAGGATTATGTTGTTTTTGCCTTCTTTTTCTTGATGAATATTTGTATTCAAATTAGATGGATAAAATAAAAATTATATAATTTTGATTTTCAAATGTAAATAATAAGATGCGTGCATGACTTTCTCTTTATCTCTAACCTCTAGTATAAGGCCAACCTTTCCCATTTTCTCTTTATCTTTTATTTCTTCATACCATTGCTTATCCTTTCTCTCTTCAAAAGAGACAACCCTTATTTTCACTCAAATTAACATATAACATAACATCAAAATTGAATTAAATTATTTTAGACCAATTGGTCACTTACCCTTTTTTTTAATTTTCTTCTTATATTACTTCTCAAACCCTAACTTTTTGTATTAACCCAAACACTCTTAAACACTTTATCCACCTTCCTCATCATCTAGAGTTTAATTTCATGTAAATTACATCTCTTTTGTATAACCTCTATTAAGGGAACCTCTTCAATCAAATCATAAAGCATATTTTCTTCTTTAATTCAAATTCTTTCCAAAGTTATGGTCACTACTTCCAAACTTTCTAAACCTTATCCTCAAAGTCTTATAAGACTAACTCAGTTATCTTTTGCAAAAGAAATCTTAAAACCAATGCTTGTTTATCCCATACCATGAGATGTTTTGATGATAACAAAACTATGCATAGGTGTACTAATATAGTTTGTGAAATATGATGAATAGGTACAAGATGCAATGCTCATGCAAGCAATAGCAAAGGACTTTAGTATTACTAGCTCAACTTTCATATAAAGCAACCATATGGTCTAAGCATTTGGTAGAATGGCTTTCCATCTAGAATCAATCTTTACTTGGTTAGAATGTTAAAACATACTCTAAAGAATCATGTGACACATAACACATGCACCATCTTCATATATTTCAAATATATTAATGCATCAATTACTTATTTCATGCAACTTTTGCTCATACTCATGCTTCACTAATAGTCTTAATTCAATATCATTAGTAAATATTGATTTGTAAAATAACACTAAGTTATACACTTAGCAAAATATATTTTTAACGTTATAGGTTGAAATAGAATCAAGTAAAAATTGAGTTCTAAATAACATAAGTTTTGAAATGTTGATTTTATTCTAATTATATAGTATAATGTCACTATGATATAGTATAATGTCATTATGATATAGTATGATTCCACTATGATATAATATGATGTCATTATTATAAAGTATGAATATTTCATATTTGATGATTGGACATGGGGTTAGACTAGGTGATCCAAGTTTAAGTTGATTTATTAAGTTATTTGCATAATATGATATCCCACATTATATGCATATGATCCTAATATTAATAAAGAATTTGTTTAATTATAAAATAATGATTATTATTATGTACTTCTATGATTCATTAAAAGATAGAGACTTGTAAAGTAAGACAAACAAGTGGTGGAGCTAAACAATATTATACAATATAATATTGATCATCATACTTATATGATTCATTTGAAATTTGAGAGTTCTCTAGACAAATGTGAAGATTAATAGCTCCATACAATACTATCATGATCATCATACATATACAAAATATTTCAAGCTAAAGAGATACAAATTAAGACTTAGTCATATGTAGATTTAAACAATTTTGTACAATTTCATATGGTTTATTATGCTTATATGATTCATATAAAACCAAAAAAATGACGTTTACACTTAAGCATGTGGATAATTGAACTGCATCATATAATACAAAGGTTGTTATCATGCATGTATGTTCCTAGTTATGTAAGTGTTAAGGTTGATTAGAACATTGGTTTGGACAATTAGTATATTAAGCAGTGTTGAATAGTATGATCCACCTGATTATAAGTACAAACAAAAACTTAAAAACATAACAACTAGTTAATTTCATTAGAAAATAGGATTTAGTTATTAGGATTTTTTAAAATAGAATGTTTACTTTTATTCTAGTATATATAACACCAAATTAGTTAGAGGAAGAGCTAATGCCATAAGAGCCACTTGCGTACTCTCGAATAAAAGAGGATTGAGTTTAACCAAGCCAAACAACTTGCACCACTACAATTAAAGTATTGCAATAGTTAATACAACCAACTAATCTCATATATTTTTCTTTCTTATTGCAATCACCTTGTTAACATCATTTCATATTCATTTATATTAGTTTTTTCATTTGATACTTGAGTAACATTTTAAAAACTTTGTGAAAGCTTAATCGTCATTAAAACTAAAAAATTGTTGCCTTTGTTACTTGTTCTTCTTGTATTAACGCTGTCATGAATCTCTTTTGTGTAATTCTTTTAGGCTAATTTGATCTTTGTGAAACTTTTGATTGTAAGAGAATTTCACTTACCTGTTGTTTGATAAAAAGTGGTTGTGTTAGTATATAAGTTTAGTCATTTGACCGAGAGTAGATGTAGGCTTTTTGTGTGTGGCCAGACCATTTAAAAATCATTCTTATCTTTCAGTATTGCATTCTCTCACAAAGTATTTCAAGTTTAAAAAATAGTTTTCTTTATAAGAAATAATTAGAATAAATAATAACAACTCAAGATAATCAACTTTATTCATTGCATATAGTAGTCAAATTTTTATTAAGTAAAATTCACCCTCCTTTTGAAAGAAGTTTGTTTTTCAATTGTTCTTTTAATTGTATCATAAAAAAACTCTAAATTTTCTCTTTGTGGGGGTTCATCTCTCTAGTCAATCATAAATTTCATCAAATCACATCTTGGCCAACCCAAATCATCTACACATATCTTATAATCTCTCTCAAAGACCTTGTTCAAAATCCATAAGACCTCTCTTATTATCACTTTTCCTTTTTTCTTATTCTCTTCTTTCACAACTTGGTTCACTATCTTTGACATTATTTGGTCATCTTCCCTAAAACTCCCTCATCAAAAGCCATTGTTCGTACTCTATGAAGTTGAGGAAGTATTGTCACTAAAAAATATTTACCATTTAAAATTAAATTGCTATGGTAAGGTTGAATGGATCTTAAATAATGGAGCATTTGACCCTTAAATCAAAGATGATACTTTATTAGAAGGAAAACGTATGCTACCAAAATTCTTCAGGATAACCCTTCCAAATGGTGGTTCAAAATTTATAGTGCTTTCTAAAAATGCTAAAATAAGCCTTAAAAATGCTTTGTTTGTGATTTTATTTCATGCAATCTTATTTTAACAAGCAAATTAGCAAAAGAAAAATCTTTTTTGTAAGACCTCAATACAAGGAAAGTGATTGGAGTGAATAGTGAAAGAGATGATGTTTATTATTTTGATGAAACAAGAAAAGTGTAAGTTAATGTCAACTTCTATGATTGCCCCAAGTTTTGTAGCATTTTTCAATAAGGCTCATCGTTTACCACCTATTACTCATTATTATTGAATACAAAATATAATCAACTTCATATTAACCTAATAAAAGAGTTTACAATATCACATCATGCACTCGTTATTTTACTATTTCACACTATTCGCTCATACCCTTGTTGTTTGGTGTTAGCATGTAGACGTGAAAATGTTAATAAATAGAGAATGATTCTAACATTGACTCAATAAGTGACTAAGTCATTGATAATAATGCTATGCAAAAAATCATTATCTAAGTTTTAATTTATCTTTATTTAGTATACATTATGTCAATCTAAGTTTCTACATATGTAAGATATCATTCCTAATAATGTAATGTATAAAAAATTTCATTATTAACATGCTATAAGTTGAAACAAAAATAACATTTGAGCAAGTTAAAAGTCGATATATCATATGCCTATGTCATGCATTGTAATGATAAATATTATTTACTTTTGTTCTTCTTTTACTATCTTTTCACTTTATTTGTTTTTGGATGTTAAGGAATCGCTCTACCTTGGTCATCCTAACTTGACTAAGGACTATATTGTTATAATTTATTAAAAATATATATTGATACCTTTAAAGCTAAAGAATAACATCAAAATTCTTCTCCTCTTTTTTGATGTGGAATAAATCATTCTCATGCCTTTTCACTTAGAAACCTTTGAATAAAAGTCATAAATTGTCAAATGATTCATTAACCCTTTTATATAAGAAACTACCTAATGATCACCCCACTACATAATCAGTTCTGGATTACAGATCTACTAGCATTTTATTTGATTAGTTATTTAATCATATCATACATTAGAAGTCCTATTCTATGTTACAACGTAAGCCTTTATAATAATCATATCATATCATATAACTTCGATTATATATCATTTGTTTTTTATTTTTTTTCTCATCTTTCCCATTTTTCAAATATATAACAAAGTTTTATTAAAGTTGTACATCACATTACTACTCATTTAAAACCCATAATCACTATAAGATACCTTAATGATAATGGGAATAAATCTATTAATCATATAGAAATCTATCTATGTTCTGTGTAATAGATAAAAAATTCATCTCTTTATTATGTCATAATATCTTTTATCATTTGTTTATAATGCCAATTTCTTTTATTTTTTTAATTTTTTTACTCTTTGTTTGTTTTTAGATATTCATAATATCAATCTCATAATTCAAATAAGTAAGATAATCAAAATAACATACTTGATGAAATAAGTTTTTTTATATGAGATCAATAAGCAGTAAAATAATGCAAACTCTAATAGCATGTGAAAGAAAACAAACTATAACATATAAAATAAATTACTATTATAGAAAATAACTATTAAGAATATAACATTATCAAAGTAAGTGTCATGAATTGATTATATTTTGTGAAAAGCATTTATTACACTTAACATCTTATTAGATCAAGTATTTGTCTCGATGTCATTTTTGTTGAATGTTTTTTCCTTATATTAATTCCTAAAAATATACAAATATTATTTTTAATAAACAATTCATAAATTTTAATGTAAAGAAGTGGTCTATTTTCTCAAAATATTTTCTTTCACCTCTCTTAAATTGTTCACTTTATATTTTGGCCCTTTGTCTTCAAAAGTTATTCAAATGCACTTTTGAAAGGACTTCCAAACGCTTTAAAAAAGCTGGTTTGTATTAGATTTGATTTGGCCTAGTTTAGGGTCAATTTGACTAGTTCACGCTCAACCTAACTTAGTGTAAGCTTCGCTTGGTCGATTCAATCTAGCCTCGATTATGTTAACCCAACAGTTACATGTCATTGTACTCAGTTAGCACAAGTTATAAATAAATTCAGGCAATCTACTTCACTAGGTCAACATTTGGTAAGATTGTGGGTGGAATTGTATCACATCACATGTTAAGCTTGCTTGGGTTATTGATTAGAAGTTCAAGAGATCAAATGTCTGATTGTGGTACGTGAAGTTAGTTTCAAGTTACTTGATATTAGTAAGTGGCTAGGACAAGTAAGTGAAGGTTGGGATTGATGGTGATTTAGGTTGCTCAAATGAGATATAGGTTTGGTTCAACTGGAATTGTTATAAGTTAACTAGGTCAATCATGGGTTATGAGTTAATGAAGGTAAGTTTGGGTGTTTTGGATGACTGAGTTGTGGTCAACAAGTTCAATTGTTGGTCAGTAAAGTGTAGTTAAGCAATCTAAACTTTCTTTCTCTTCTTTAAAATTTTCTCTCTGATTTCTCTATCTTTTTTCCTTTTTATTTCTTGTTGGAAAAACTTCAATATTCTTGCTCAATTTTTAAGCATTATTTCAAACCAATATATATGTTAAATCGACATGCTCAAGGGCATGGACAGATTTTCAAAAGTCTATTCTAAACTCATCTAAGCTAGTGCTATGATGATAGTGGGAATCCAATAAGCACAAGAAAAATCAATAATTGAGGAGAGATTAGGGTAAATCGGGTGGGGAGGACATAGGAAAGATATGAGAAATTTAAGATTTAGTTACAACCTTTAGGAAATTGTTTACAATTTTTTTCCTTTTTCACTCAAAATGGTCTCCAAATTTCATTGAATTATTTTTAAATTTTTTATTCAAGTATTTTAATTATATATTTTGATCATAACTTTTATATATCATTTAAAATTTTTAAAAATTCAATCAGTTTGTCTCTTGCACTTAAGCATATGTTTTGTGGTTGGTCAATTGATTCAATCAATTTGAACTTGCATTGGACTTCTCTCTCCTCACCAAAAAAGCATCCTTCACAAACTTTGATGTTATAGCAATAAAAGACTAACATGATCTTCACTTGATTTTCTATAGATTCAACTCCTCTCGTCGACCACAATTTTGTTGTAGTCTCCAAAAAGTGATACAAGCTGTCTTTCTATTCTCTAAAATCTCCTCTCCTTCCTCTTCTTTTCCTTTCTTTTCCTTATTAGAAACACTCCAATCTCCTTGCTCTCTTCTTAAGCATCATTTCAAGCCACTTTACAAGCTAGATCGACATGCTTAAAGACATGGCCAAATTTTAAAAAATCTTTTCTAAACTCATCAAAGGTGGGGTTATGCTGATGAGCCATGGCGTCTCTTAGAGAAAGATGCCTGCTTCCTAGCATCAATAATTGGTGGAAGACCAATACTCTGAAGAAAAATCAATAATTGAGGAGAAGTTAGGGGAAATCATGTGGTGTGGGGGAGAACATAGGAAAGATAAGAGAAATTAAGGATTGGTTACAACTTTTAGAAAATCGTTTATTTTTTTCTCTTTTTTCACCTAAAGTGGTCTCCAAATTTTACCTAATTATTTCTAAATTTTTTTACTCAAGCTTTTCAATACTATATTTTGATAAAAATTTTCTAATATCATTTGAAATTTTTAAATTTTTTTTATTAAAATTCTTATTTTATAATTCTACATTAAATTTTTCAAAATTTTCTTTTCAATAATCATTTGAATTGATATGATTTTGTAATCATGTCTATTACAATAATTAGTTTAACTTTTTTTCTCCTAAATCTTCAATATTTCTCCAATCAATTTTATTATTAATATTCTTTTATTTTCTTAAAAACAAATATTATGTTTAACATTTTAATATAAAAAATTTGAGCAATACAGCTTGATCTATAATTTAGGATTAGATCACCTGTCAACGTCTAAGTTGAGTCAATTTTTTCTTGATTGGAAACATAGATCTTAGAATAGGTGATGCATATCAACATGCAAAACGAATTTGAGTTCTCATTCTAATTAATATCAATAAGACCAAAATCCATTTGAATTTTATTTATTTAGATATTTGAGATATGTATTTAATTAAGCCTCGTAATAAAGCTATATTGTTGATAGTTTTTCTAGAGGTACATAGATTATTTAATAAAACATAGAAGTGATTTTTTTTTGGAACCTTTAAGCTCTACTTTAAAATGATTCAAAGTTATTTTTAAAGAAACTAATAAAAAAATTAGTTTAGACAATGCTCCTAAAATTGATAGTGAAAAATTAAATGTTTATTCTCCAAAATGTCATCCTGCATCAAATATCTTTGTTCTCACACATCTTAACAAATGATGTTTTGAAAATAAAACATAGACTTCATTTAGAAATTGTAATGTTTTTAAAAAAATCCTTTACAATTTTAGGGTGAATGCATAAATCCCCACATGAACTTTTCTTTGAACAAAAATGGAGTTATGATGATTAAGAGCATTTGGTTGCTTTGATATGTTTAAGATCCAAAAATATAAGAAAAGTTTGTTTATAGAGTTCAACATTGTGTTTTTTTTTTTTGCTATTTATCTAGAAAGAAAAACTTATAAGATAACAAACTTAAATACCAAAAGAATTTTTTATTCACAAGACAAATTCTTTTGACCAAAATTCACTTTTGATTCTAAAAACAAAGCATCTTTTATCCCTACTAAAAATATATTAATAATATTTAATTTTTTATTATATCTATTTTTCTTATTAAAATAAAGTAAATTACTAAAAAAATATATTAAAAAAACAATAGTGGAATTAGTGTCGATCCCACAAGACATTAACTGACTTCCAAATAGAAAATAACATGAAATATCTAACAAAAAGTATGACATAAAACAAGGTGCTAAACCTTAACATGACAATGACCTTCAAAAATTTTGGAATATCATATTTGTATAGTTTATTATTGAGAAAACAATCACCCAATATCTTCTTGGAAATATTATATATATCACAAATTATATATTTTATAAAATTTTATAAAAAATATTATAAATCTTAATCACAATGAGATCAAACGAATTAAATTTATGAATCTATAACTTCTTTGAGAAGGAAAAAGCCAATGTATCAACTTGAAACAATCAATTAACAATACTTGGATTCTATAATTTTTTTTAAAAGAAAAAAAAAAAATCATTGACTCCAAATGAGTGTTTCGTATCAAATACTAGGCTAATGGATCTATTAAGTAATGCATAGCTAAATTAATAAATGGAGGATATAAATAAGTTGAAGGCAATGACTATAGCTACACGTTTGCTCTAGTAATAAAATTAATATTTATTTGATGCTTGCTTGTAGTTGTGTTATTCAAAAGGTAAACATTCAATCATTTTGTTGTCAATAATGTGTTTTTGCATGAGGCTATAAAGTAACAAGGTTACTTGTAAGTTTCTAAAGGACATTCCTCAAATAATAATTTAGAAATTAAATAAATTTATGGTCTTAAGCAAGCTTTCAATTAATGGTTTGCAAGTTGTCATTAGTTCTCAAAATCTTTTGTCAAGACCTTTGCTTATTGTTTATTGTTATAGATAAAGATTGTTTTTTTTTTATTATTTTGTTATCTTTGGAGGATCTTACTCTTGTTAGAGAAGGTTAATAAAAACAAAAAAAATTCTAAAAATATTTCTTGCAATTGAAATCAAAATGAGTATGCCAACGACATTTTTCAATAAGTGGGATTAATTCAAGAAACTCAAGCTTAAACACCAACTTCAAATCAACATGATTTATTTGTTGATATATAAGAATCATTAGAAAATGTAGAAGTTTATTAGAGCTCTAGACAAGTCACATGGAGTTCAAGTTTTAAGTAAATTTTTGCAAACTTTTCTTCTATATCGGGTCATGGAATAAATGATTCGTTTGGTATCTAAAAGAGAGTCTAAACCAAGGTTTTTTTTTATTATTCATTTAATAGTTAATAATTAAAATCAAATTATACAATTCTAACTAGGTTATCTATTCTAACAGATCAATTATTCATTATTTTTGTTATGTTTGTTGATAAATGTTTTTGTTATTGGAAATTGAAGAACAAAATGTTATCTCAAGATCAAGTTTCAAGGTAAACTATCGTGAAATGGCTATCATTGTTGTCAAATTAATTTGGCGGAAGAACTTATTAAAATAATCTATTTTGCCCACAACTAATAAAATTGAATTGTATTGTGCAACCAAGTCCGTGATTCACAATGCTACTGATTTGGTGCACCACGAACAAACCTAATGCGGCTTAACAATGCTAAATGACTTGTTCTTGTTAATAGATAGATTTTACTGACTAGCATTACATCCAATATTTTACTTGATTAAATCTTACAATTTCAACCTTTTAAATTATGAAATGCCATAAATTTTAAATTACATCGATTAAAGTAGTCCTTTTGCTTGTGTGGCGTTTGCATGTATTGTGCCGTGCAGCTCGGGTGGCCGGATTGTAAATTCACTTTCAACATTTATAAATAGCAGCACAACGCACCGTTTGAATATTTTTTAAAATTGCCAACTGACTACCTTCGAAATCGTTTCTCACGGCGACGCGGTGTAAGAAGATCGCCGGCGGAATCTATCGCTGGAAGAATGAGAACCCGCTTCCACGCAATTGATTACTTCTCTGCCCCGTCAACATGCGTAGCTCTAAGGGATTTCCAAGTTCCATACCTTCCTCCTCCAAACATCTGCTCTCCGAGTTTGCCATTTGGCGTGGAGAATCCTTCCTTCCTCCTGGATTCGTTGGTGCGGCATGAACTTAATAGGTTTCCCTTCGAGGAAGCTCTTACCGACTTCCTTTCCAGTGTTATTCCCCGGTTTCATCGCTTGGTAGAGAGGGAAAATGGCGATGGAAGCTCTCGAATGCAGATTGATTTCCTAGACGATAGAGAATGGAAAGATTGCGGTTCTGGAACGGATGAGGTAGAAAATAATTCGAGGTGTTTCTGCTACTTCGAGTCGCTGAATTTTTTTTGTAGTGGAGTCTGGTAAAATTTTTACTGTAGCGAGAGGAATTACTGTCTTCGAAATTTAAGCTGTTGTTCGCGTAGGTAGCTACATGCTTTATGCTTTATTTTCTTCCTTCGTAAAGCTTCTATTCAAGTTCGTTTTTCGGATTACTTAGACCTTTTTGTAGAGACAGCATGGTGTCCACGATAGTGAAGTTAAAGTCGAGAAGATAACGGACTACAACACTGGCTCTTTTGTACCAGAGTTACAAGAGGTAAGTGACTGATCTTAGTTAAATCAGATGATCTCGTTGATGTTCATCCACGATGTCCACCTATCTTATTGTGACGTGGGGGTTGCAAGTGACAGACCGTATTACAATACGAGATAACGGAGATGGAGGAATTTTCCATTGTATGCGCCTCTTTTCTTTTATGTATTGAACATCTTTCCTATTTAGTTATATACATTCTCTCATACAACTTTTTGTACATTTGGTAACAGTGGAAATCAGGAATGACATGTAGAGAAGGCCAAGCTTCTGTGTCTTTTGAGATCCCTGGAATCAGTGTTTCTCTGGTATGTTATCTTTATTGATGTACTTTATCTTTTAAAAGTCTTTCCTAAATCGTAATGTATTTTTACCAGTTATGTATTACTAACCTATGAATGAACCAGAGCGGTGAACAAGGTACTACATATGTGTTTATCTTGATATGAGCATACAGACGTTTGTGTAGGACAAAGGCAACAGCTAGAAGTTCTTGGGGATTCTTTTCATTTTGCCTTTTTTGGCATTCATGCCGATAATTGTGGGGTTGTTTGTGTGAATGTTCCTGAGAAATAATACAGTCAGGTATGAAAAATGTCCCTTGTTGAATGTTCAACTATGAATTGGGGCCTTGAAGCACAAGAGGTGGTCCTTACCCATTGTCGTAAGTTTTTGGGCTTCCAGGTGTTATTCCGTTAATAGATATTAGGGCATGAGATAAAAGGGAATGATTATTTCATATCCCCATATTAGTTCTATGAATATCTTGGATGACTTGATACATTTTAATTCAACTGCAGCTTGAGAACCACTAATACTTCAGCTATTAAAACAAACTGAAGTTATTACCTTTAAATCTACTTTTGCTTCTGCATAGCTATGTTCTGACACGGGTAGATCTATCTTCCCATTTGTAGCAGGACTCCTTAGGAAGTTGTGCTGCATAAAAACTGAAAAGAAAATAATATTCTTCAATGCTTGCTGTTGCTGTTCTATTGGATTGGTAATCCTTTGATGTGCCGACATGTCTCTGGAAATTCTTTTGTACATGTAATGAGTTTGATATCTGGAGCCTTGAAGCATGTAGATGAATATGCCATTCTGTTATGGTTTTCACATATCTGTTGTGTAATGTTTTTGCATGACAAGTTAGTTCATCCAAGCAATGCTAACTGCAATCATGAATTCCTCATCATGTGGACAAATATGTCCCATTTTGCTATGGTGTTTTAATGTGTTGTCTCAAGTTTTTGCTAGATAAATTCATGCATGCAACCAATGCTACATGCAATCATGAATTCCTCAGCATGTAAAATGAATATGTCCCACTTGGTTTAGGTTTCTTAATATGCTTTTAACAAGATAAATTCATGCACACAACCAATGCTTCGTGGAATCATAAATTCTTCAGCATGCTGCTGTTTACCAAAGTTTTACATGATACTGAAATTACTTCATACTAAAATTAGCAAATTGAACTTTTTTTTTGTTTAATTGTTTAGCAGATTAATTCTACTTTTTCCTTATTTTCTGGCAGTGACTTTCATCTTTATTATAGTCATAATATCAAAGTATTGGAACAGTGCCTGATAGAAATGATGATTTCCAGGATAAGATTGACGTTGAATCTGGAATATGTCCATATGAGGTTAACAAGTTGCTTTGTCCAATTCAAGACATTCAGAACATTTTGGTGAAACAAGAGTGCTTTTCAGATAAAGTTGGCAGCTCAGCCACAAGCAACAAGTTTCACCAAACCATCAAAGTACCCTGTTTTGAAGTTTGTGAAATTGGTGTGGAGCTCCAGGAAAGCTCATTTGTTGATGAAACATTCTGTAACCTCCTTAGTTGTTTAAGGCCTCATATAGAGGATGGTAAGATGATTATCAATGCGACAGATTTTGTTAAGTCCATTGATACCAGTATTTCAGAGCATTTCTCAACTCACGAAACATTGAAATATAGCATTGCTGAAGAACCTTTTTCTGAAGATCTTCTCTTTGAACTGGAACGTTTTAGTCCAAATGGTATAATTTGTTTTGAGAACCACTCAACAATGTATCCGGTTGTATCAGATGGAAGTTTTTTTTGTCTTCCATGTTCAGCTCAGATTGAAATAGTTCAAATTCTTGATGGAACATCTGGCAATGTTCCTGATATTTTTAGCCTTTTTGAACCTATCAGCAAAGAATACTTCCATGAGCAGATGTTTAAAGAAGAAGTAGGCACTATGGCTGGCTTTTATGATTCAATCCTTTCTTCAGAGCTGTCCCTTGCAGATGATTTATTTAAATATATGCCTATTCCAATTACCAGTGAAGGGAAATTTTTGAAATCACAGTTAATGATTATGAATGATACGTTTAATATTCTTAAATCACATGCATTTTCGGCATGTGATGAAATTTATTTGGATTGGCATCCGTTGTTGGAAGGGGTTTGTAACCATGAAAGCTGTTCTAATTACCTGTCGATGGCTCAAGAAATCAGTAATTATAGGTTTGATACTTCTGAGCTCAAATCTGAAACAGATGTAGTCATGCTCTCTGATTCTGATAACAAGGATGATATTTCAGGAGACTTAAACCAAGTACAGGTTAAAGAAGCACTGGCTGACGTCCATGTAAACAATCAGGACATAGTGGTTCCAATATTTGAACCGTCTGTTTCAGAGATACTTAACCATGAATTCAGAGAGTCTGAAATTGAAAGGAAGTTATTAAGGAAGAATCCAGACAAGATTTCTTCTGTAATTGAGTCACTATCACAGTCTAATGATCTCAATTTTTTCTTAGGTGTACGAAAAGCTGGTGCTAGGATGCATTCTAAGACTGAAGCTTCCTGCCCAAATATACAAGATAGCATGATTACCTCATCTAGCTCCTCAATGTTGACATCTGAACCATGCACTTCATTGGAACCTATTTTTGAGAATATTCAGATTCATAAAGCTAGACTATCAGGCTACACTTTAGGAATTATTGATGACATTAAGGAGATTTATTTCTCTAACTTAAATGAATGCAAGCACTTGATAATCAATGGTCCATCACCAGCTTGGAAGGATTTTGATTTACTAAGCATTCCAAAAAGAGAGCTTGTTAAGTTGATTGTTGAGAAGGGTGATAGACAGCTTACTTCAGCAATGGGAGAGAAAGCTTTCGTGGCTTTACTTTCCATATTTGCTATCAAACAACTGGTATACTATTTGTGTTTTTTTGGATTTCATATTGCTTGCCTTTATCTGAGCAATTTGCTGCATAAAGTGGACAATCTGGCAGAGAGACTACAGCCTTTACAATCTTTGCTTCAAGATGCACAATGCAAGGTTGAGGAACTTAGTATTGAATCACATCCATCACTTCATGTTATTGAGAATATCCTGAGGTTAGATTCTTTTCAAGGATATCAGAGAATGGTAATAATATCTGATGAAGTCTTTTGGCCTTCTTTGAAAGAGAAGCTCAGGCATTTAAAAATAGCATATCATGAAGCACGGTGTGAATATTCTCATTCAAAAAAAATGGATAGTCATGATGATAACAAATTTGGGAACATCGTTATGGAAGCACTTTCACACTCGAATTGTTTATTGCTATCCTATGAGTATGTTGTGTATCCATCTTAAATCATGAAATCCTTTTTGGCTTCATGTTTTGATTACGATGTATTTTGTTTACCTTTTAATTTGAAACTGTAGTATAATTATCAAAATATCTAACATACTAATATAAAATTTTTCTTAGAATTTGATCATTAATATAAATTTTAATTTTTCATGAAAGGGTTAGAGTATTTTACTGTTTAATTAAAAAATTTTCTTTAGGAATCATTTTGAGTTTGTTAGTCTATTAAGTGTATCCTTGATCGTCTATGCAAATTTTAATACAATTTAATTGGTTAATGCATTTTCTTGAACTTTTTTGTGAATTTTAAAAATACTTATTCTTCCTATGGTTACTTGTTTAAATGTTAAGCATGGAAGTTGGCTCAAGTATTAGCACTTCAATAAAATGAGAATGTAATATTCCTGTGGTAGAACTATTGTTCATAGATCAAGGTAGTTATTTTGAAAAGAGTAGTTCACTAAAGATGGTAGAGTAGTACCAAATTTAGAATTGGTTATAGAAAATAAATTTAATTATTCTATACAAGAAAGATGTGAAGCGAATGAGGTTTTTGGAATAAAGTTGATCAGGAATAATTGGAACAATGCTGTGTCATGATAGAACATAAGTTGTTTAGAGTTCAAATTTCTTTTATAACATGTGAATGACCGATGGACCATAAATAACAACAACAATCAACATGTTATGAAATAACCTTTGTAGTTTGTTTATAATTTCGTTGCATGTTTTATATGATTTGACCTTTTCTATTATATACTTTTGAACTACTCAGTTCAACTTTTTAGTATATATATGCATGTTTTATAACATTTTTAACTTTTCAATTCGTGGTATCATATTGTCATATGCGTGATATCACACCATTTTTAGTGAAATATACATGTAAATTCACTTACCTTCTATATGTACAACTATCAACATTAAGGAATTAGCCAATTTATTTGCAAACTTATATAACCACAACATAATTGATCTATCTAAACTTCTATATTCTTTAGGCCACAGGACCTTTTGATTGGGAGCACCAAGTAGGAATACAAACAGAACAAGACATTTTCTTTTGGTTTTGATTTCTCTTTAGTTGGAAGATTTTTTTGACAAATAGGTTGAGAGGATCTACATTTGTGCTAGTTTGTTAATGGGTTTTTATAGCATATCTTTCATGTGAATATAGAGGAGATGATACTATCATAGTTATGGTTTCAAGAGAGTCAACAGAAAACGTTCTGTTTTTCCTTCTATGTGGTATTTTTTTTGTAACCTGTGTACTTATAGTACTACATATGGCCTTATGGCTCCAAATAGCATGCGATTTTTGCATGTGCTTAACCAGAATAGTTTTTATTTAACTTAGACTTGCTTGAGATTTTTACCCAATATTGACAACTTATTCCTTAGATGATATTTGTTCAAGTTACCTTGATTTGCTCCTATTATCTTAAGTTGGTCTTGAGTGAAGGTGTCCCAAAAATTTGTCTTGTTTGTTTTCATTAAAGAATTAGCCAATTTATTAGCAAACTTAATGCTTGATCACAACATATTCAATTGATTTGTTTCCCACCTCTATATTCTTTAGGGCACAAGGCCTTGCAATTGGGAGCACTAAGTAGGAATACGAACCAAATAGGGTTTTGGTTTTTGTTTTGAGTTTTGATTTGTCTTTGGGTGAAGGTTTTTTCTACAAATTATTGAAGAGGATTTGCATTTGTGCTAGTTTGTTAGTGGGCTTTTCTAAGGTTATCTTCCATGTTAGAAAGGAGATGATACCACCAAAGTTATGGTTTCAAGAGAGTCAAAAAGGAATGTTTTGTTTTTTCTTGTGTATTTTTTTGTAACCTTGGTCTACTTACATGGCCCCATTGCTCCAAGTAGCATTAAATTTTTAGATGTGCCTAAATAAAATGCCTATGATCAAGCTTAGACTTGCTTGAGTTTGATAGTTGATGATTAATTCCCTACATGGATGATATTTGCTCGAGTTGACCATGAGTCCTTGATTTCCTTCTATTTATATTAAGTTGGTCTTGAGTGAAGATGTTTAAAAAATTTGCCTTACTTGTTTGTATCGTTTTTCTATTTGTTCTTGGTAATGTTGTTTACCCACTTTTTATTGTGAGTTAATTTAAATTGGTGATCTTATGAGGATTCAAATTCTTTTAATATTCTTTACTTGGAATGTCTCTTTTTGTTTGGTTGGAGGAAACTTGTCTTTTGACTAGTTTTGGAATTGTTCATATAAAAATCAATTGGTTTTGGTTGAATGCAAAGTAGACTGACTTTGCTTTTTCCCCAATGAGATATTGCTAAAGTTGTCTCCAATCTGATCATTAGGTAATCCATTGTTTTTAGCACCTCGATTGTTTCTCCATCTAACTAATGGTTTTGAATGGCTTCAAGTTTTTACATTCAACATCATGCATATCTCCATTTATTTTGGGATCTCTAGTTCATAAATATTGTCATTGGCTTTTTTTTTTTATTTAGAGTAAGCCATACTTGATTTACTCCAAATTACTTCCTTCATCTTATAGTCTTTTTTTTGGGTCTCTTTTTCTCTTAGTTGCTTCTCTATTTATCATGTACCTTGCATATTTTTCTTGGAAAACATTGAGCTCATTGTGTTATTAGTCCTTTGATAGTTGTAGAGATATTAACCTTGAACTACAACTTGAATGGTGTCTATGAGTTGAAACTTGATGTATCTTGAGTAGGCCCCAATTGGTGCAATGATGTACAACTTAGCTTTAAGCAAATTGGGTGTATAGGAGACTTTTATTCTCATTTCTTTTAATGTTGCATTGTAATCATGATGTCAATTTGGTTATCTATTAGCTAGTGAAATGCCATATTTTTTCAAGATCATGTCCATCATTGACATAAGGAATGTCACAACATGCTTTGAATTCTCGCTTCTTGGTTGGGAATGATAAAAGTTATTAGTTGGAAATGTACTTGTGGACAATACGTTTCTTCATTGTAAGATACTATTAATAACGAGAATGAAGTAAAGTTGCCACCATAGATTAGTATTTATTACTTAATCAACTTTGTGATATGCCTCGCACAGAATTACATTGAGAACTTTCCTATAATTGACGTCGTATTGATAGTAGTATATGAAGGCCCTGCTTATTATTTAGGCTAGGTGTTTTGTAGACACGTAACTTATGAGTTTTTAAGGATTGAAGCTAGTCTATGTATTTAGATTTAGGATCATTTTGATCATCTTGAAGTTATATGCTAATGTTGGCATGAATTTCTTTGATCTCAAGTCATCTCAATCTCATCGAACGCATAGTTATTGGCATTTGGATGATAATCCATTTTGAATATCCATAGTCATAAAGTTGAAATCACATGGGAATCTTGGCTTGTAATTAAGGAGAATAACCTTGATATACATTGATAAACAAACATAGAATTTTTATAGAATCATCTAGATACCTTATGTAAGGCATGTAGTAAAGGAAGCAAAAAACATGTCAATTCCACTTCTATTCTTGGTTGTTCATTACAATCAATTGGTCATCCCTGGTGATCCCTCTTGTTCGCCCACCAAAATCCACAGGTTTTTTGGCATGATTATTGGCAATTGACAGTCACAAAATTGAAAATAAGCATGGCAAGATTTGTTTGATTGATCATTTTTTGGTGACTTAAGAATCCTTTAAGGTTAAATAAATGGAGTATGAGATAACGTGAAGAAACTCTTGTCAATTCAAATTGGTTGAAATTTCCCAAATAACTTGAATTGCAAAACCATGACAAATCATTTAATGCCATTTGAAAATTGTATATCTTAAATACATGCATTTCATTTTGAACTATGAAAAGTTAAAGATGCTAATAAAATATATAAAAATGAAAATATGTCCATATCATATTATAGTAGAATCGTGGAGCTATATAGCAATATGTTGATGCATGTCATGACACATTAGGTAGATTTAAGACAATTTACTAAACAACATCAAGAATTTGACCTTACATATTGATAGTATGGTCTTTGTTTTTCATTCCATCCGTTATGAATTTCTTAAGAAAGAGCTTGGGTTTTAACTTTTAGAACTACTTTATTACATGACCTCTCTTCCAATTGTCTCAATACCTATGTTATATAGGGCATTGAAGGAATTGAAGATAATTATTGGGAAGCCCTTTTGTCACACCTTATGAAATAACATGGTCATATAATGTGAATAATATAATATTGATAATAAATTAAGCCTCAAAGATAACAAGATAATCAATTAAAAGCAACATAATAACTTCTAATCTCAAAAGATAGCTTATTGTTGTTGCTCTAATGATGATGATCTTCCAATTAGATAGATTAGATCTAAAAAAAAATGTAAAACAACACTTGAATTTGCATAACTAAATAGTATTAAATCATTTGATAAGGAATAATGATAATTTATTGGGATGTGAATATACATAAGGTGGCACAAATGAATGAAGTTAATAAAATGATTTTTACATAATCACTAGCTCATATGTTACAATATGTAAGTGAATAAAGCCATATAAATTGAGTTTCTAACATCTTATAGTAAATTATGTTCATGAATATCAAAAGTAAATATGTACATGAACCCTCAAATGTTACTTAACTAAGTACTTAATTATGTCAATTAACATAATTTAATATGATGAGATTTCTCCATTGTCAAAGGTTATATCATAAATATTATTATCATCAATACCTCAAAGGTCAAAATTCTCAAACTGATAATAATGATGTCAACCTGTTGATATTATAAATAACATGAATATGTATTATCACTTTAATTCATTTATACAATAAATACAAAAATATACACACACATGCATGCACGTATGCAAATATATATATATATATATATATATATATATATATATATATATATATATATGTTCATGCATACACCTTGTCATCTACTCGTTACATGTTATATGAGATATAATCACTTTGTCAGTATATCATAGTAATCTTAAAACAAAACGGAGATTGTTGCTATGCTAAAATAGAAAAATTGTCATTTTGTGAGCCTATAAACTCTACTAGATAATCATATGCGAGAACGTTTCTATTGACTGCCATATCTCAAATACAATCACTCATGTATTGATCAACCATTATGTTGCTAATAGTGATTTGGTAAACTATGCATCATAAGGCTCACATAAATTACCAATGCTATAAATGAATAGTCATCTTATCCAACCAAATAGATATACACAACCACTTATGTGAACGAAATACAAATGCAAATATAAAACATATCATAATATTCATTTATTTTTTTATTTTTTTCAGGTAACTATCACAAGAAATATATTTATTGTAGGTGCATCTATACCCAATTTGTTACTACACATTTGGGATTAATGAATACAAAGAATAAGGCACAATGACAAGTTTAATATTTAATAGCATGATTAACATCTAAAAATTAATTCAACCTAAATCAATAGCAAATAGATTCTTAACAATGAAGGGAATGTTTATCCTCTAACATATGAGTAATTGACCTTAAAATGCTTAGGTTGATTTTGAATACCACTATGATCTACAGAGGCACTCAAGCTAGAAATGCAACATTCAAGTTAACAATTAACACTGGTAATTTATTTCCAATTGCTAAATTAATTATTGCATATAAACTAATAATTTAATGAATTACTTTAACTTGTCCGTGAATGTGTAGAATTTAAGAAGCAATACAATGCTTCAATTTCTTTTCTCTTAATAAGAGAATAATTTTGAATCAATTATTCATAAATATACAAAATTAGATAAAGAAAGAAAGAAAATAAAATAAACAAAAGAGAGTGTTCATATTAAGACAAGGAGAGGAGAAAGAATATAAGAAAGGAGGGAGAAAGTAGAATGAGGAAGATTAACTTGAGATGTAGTTTTCTTGGAGGCGCAGTCGACAAGGAAAGGAGTTGATGTTAACAAAGGAGAAGAGGAGAACTACTAACTGCATCTTTAGCGAGTTTCAATGGAGTGTTTATCTTACTAGAAATTACAAGATGTATGAGTGAGATAATGGGAGGAATTTCAGAAGAGAGAGAGTTGTGTAGGAGAAAGGTAATTAGCATTATTATATATTAGGTTAAGTCTAATTCTACTCTATTTAGTTAATATTATCATTATAATCTATTCAATCTAGATGAATTCAACCCTTAATTTCATTCTTGAGCTTTTGAATAGAAGTATATTCTTTTTAAGCATCTCTTTTTCAAGCTCCCAAGTAATTGTTTCAGTGGAACGATTCTTTCATATGAATGGAACAGTGATGAAGCTTACGAACCTAACCATCGATATCGTGCTTTGACTCGTCCAAATAACTCAAGTTGCTGTGAGTCATTAGAGGATCATTTTGGATGATGTGAGAGTTGTCATGAGCATATTTCTATGTAGAACACATGATGAACTTTTCCAAACTTTGGTGGAAGGGATAAACAAGAAGACTGTTTTCTTATTTTCTCGATTACCTCATATGGCCCAATAAAATGTGGCCCTAGATTTTTGCCCTTGCCAAATTTGGCAACTTGTCTCATAGGTGACAATTTGGAGAAGACATTCTCTATAACATAGAATTCAATCATTTGGTGCATGGGGTTGCAGTGTTTCTTTTGCTACTTTTGAATTGATTGACCATGCTCATGAATTGAGTGTTCTTGGTAGCTCCATGCACTAGCTTAGGCTTGGTTGTCTACTTTCACCCACCTTAACTAGTAGACCAAAGATTGGCATCTCCTTGTATATAAAGCCTCCGAAGGTTTCATATCGATGTTGCTTTGAGAGCTTTTGTTATAGGAAAATTCATTGTGGTATATTAAGTCTTTAGCATTATCCAAAGTTAAGAATATAGGATCATGAAAAATTCCATGGAATATGAATAATATGCTTTGATTAGTCTTTGGTTTGAGAATGAAATGCATTTTCAAAGTTAAAATCTCATGTTCAAAGCCTTATGCATTTGCTTTCATAGCTTAGAAGCAAACCTCCCATTTTGATCATAAACAATAATAGTAGGAACTCCATGAATCTTCATGATGCTATCCACATAAATCCTTATAAGTTTGTCAACCATGAACATCTACTTGATTGTGAATCTTTTTCATGAGCTTGTTTACTACGACCCAAATGGCCTTATTACCATGGTTGGATCTAGATGAAACAACCATTATATAGCTTTTTCCTCTCACTTTCATTGTGAAATAAGGAGAGATCATAACAAAACACTAGGCATCTAATGCTCTATTTTGATTATTTGATAAGTCAAGTATTTATCCACAAATTCAACCACATCCTTTTTTTGCCAAGCCACCAAAAAGGCGTTATGAAATCTTAATGCATGTTTGTACATCTTAGATGAATTTATTATGGGGTAGAATATGCTTTGTGAAATAAGTCTTGATGTTGTACCTAATCTAGGATGTAGGATGGATATCTGAATCTCAATATGTCGACTTCCACTATCTTAAACTCTAAACATGATTTGAATTGAACTAGATCTTTACTTGTTGCATGGACTTCAGATTTTCTTATTGAGTTGCATGAATGTAATCCTAGATGGTGGGATGAATAGCCATCAAAGCCAACATAGATCCCCTCCTTGATGGAGTAATTTGAAGCTAGAGATGTTCCATTTTGAGCATTGTTTGCTTCACTTGTGTGATCAACAAAAGTACATTAGCAAAGGACTTTTGACTCAGGGTATCTACAATGATATTTTCTTTTCTTAGGTAGTAGTGAATCTGTAATTCATAATCTTTATCTTAAACCATTATCTTTGTTTCTAATTGAACTCTTTTAAGGTAAAAATATGCTTCAAACTCTTATGATTATTAGCAACCTGACTTTAGATTCTATAAAGATAACGTCTTTAGAACTTCAAAGCAAAATTCATAGCAGTGAACTTGATGTCATGTGCTAATGCACCTCATATTGAAATGCTAATTTGTCGAGGCTTTGGTTTTGAGAGGAGGGATGCGAGGCCTAAGTAGTGAGACGTCGTGTCAGCTTACTTATAACTCTACAACATCACCTCCTGCCGCTGCAATATAACGGTTCCTTTCACTTTGTGATTCTTTCGCTTCATCACTTCCCTTTATTTTGTCGCTCCCCTTTCATTTCATTGTGTAAAATTTTGACAGATTGCCACTTCTGTTTATTTTCACCTTCCTCTGGGTTTTCGTAAGGCTTACTAAAGTCTTTAAGTGTTTTCAATATGCGCTCGTGTCATCAAACCCCTTTCTAAGTACCCCGTTTCTATGCTGTTGAAGAGATTGTGGACTTAGCATACGAAGCGACCTTTGTGTGGTTTTCAATCCCCTCTTGGCTAAGATTATTTTTGTTGGGTGCTCTTGTGCCTTACTTTTTTGGGTTCTCGTGTTTTTCTGTCGCATCTTCTTTCGCGCTAACACGTGTAGGTCAATCTTTAAGCTGTCCATAATGTTTGGAACACCTGTTTGGCACCAATAATATTATCGATCAAAACCATAACAAAATCATCTAAATATTCCTTAAAAGCCCAATTCATCAAACCCACAAGAACATTTATAGCTTTGGTCAGCTTGAAGGGCATTAAAAAGAGCTCATAATGGCCATAATAAGTCCTAAAAGCTTTCTTTGGTACTCCTTGAACCTTGATCTTCAACTAGTGGTAGTTAGACTAGAGATTAGTCTTGAAGTACATAGATGCACTTTACAATTGTTCAAGACATCAATTATGGGAAGAGGTACTTATTCTTCATAGCTGTTTTATTTAGATCTTTGTGATTGATGCATAACCTCATGTTATCATATATTTTTTTCATAAATAATACTAGAGCTGCCCAAGACAAGACATTGTTTTGATGAAGTCTTTATCAAGAAACTCTTGAAGCTCTTTAATAGCCATCTGATATAGGACTTTGGATATAGGAGTAGTCATAAGGCATATGTCAATGGCAAATTCCATATCTTTTTATGGTGGACACGTAGTCAAATCTTTTGAAAGTATATTAAAGAACTACATGATGAGGACATTATCTAAGCTTAGTGGCACACCATTCACTATCTACCACATGAGCTAAATATCTAGCACATCCATGAGCTAACACCTCTAGGCTTCTCAGTAATCTTCAAATCATAGCTTTGTTAAGTGTTGATCAATTTCATCCTCTTAAGAAAGTGGAAGTAGTGTGAATAGAAAAGCTCTTATAAATTCTCCAACCACAATGCCACTTTTTGGGAATTATGGCTCTCACCTTTCCATTAATCTTGAGTACTTTGAGTTGAAAAGAAGCCTTGTTTACCTTGCATTATTTAGGACATTGCATCACAATCAATTTTTTCTTGATGTTCTTGAGCTAGACATTGCTGTCAAAAGAACCCATTAAACCATCAAAAGTGGGAGGAATTAGTAGAAATCATCCATATCATGGTCCTTCATGCTTCCATCACTCTCAATAGCCATGTGTTGCTAATCGTGATACACCCTTTAATAGCTCTAACAATGATTGGCTTGGTTGTTGCAACTATCATGAATAGTTTGTTGAATTGCGACTTGTCAATGAGTTGCATCACTGTCTTTCTATAAATTGTGTTGTATGAGTAGTAATAGAAGCATGAACTACTTTGGTGATATTATGCATCACAGTTGTGATAATAGCAATAAGATCCTTATCTCTAATGATAGAATCAGTCCTCTAATCTCTTGCATCTCTTGCTTATTGAGGGATGCCATGTGTCTTACTAACATCAACAATTGGAGTGTTCTCACTAACATGAACCTTAATTGTAGTAATACTCCTTTTCAAAGCTCTCTTTGGAAGCATTGTGAACATTACCAATTAAGGTATTAATAACTTGTTAAATATAAGGGAATGGATATTAGTTACATGTCACATGATTTCCTACTAACCTAAAATAAATTTGCAAATTATACTAAACTCTATTCTGATACCACTATGCTACACTTGGATCTCAGAATACGGTACATCCTAACAACTTAAGCATGTTGAAACGGACTTTAGTCTCAACCCACATGTAATAAGTTAGAATAAAGGCTAAGTAATTCGGCTTTGAATTATATAAAGAAAACAACATATATTATGAGAATTTGATAACATAAGCAAGGGCTAATATTTATTTATTTAGAAAAGGCTTGTGATCATACTTAAAGCTAAAATAACATAATTATACAATTTTAACTATATAATACTAATCATATATCAAGTTCCCAAGATAATAGGAAAATCAATTAAATCAATCAAACTCTTAAATATATTTCCAAAAGATGGCTTATTGTTAGAACTTCTAGGCATTGACGCAATGTAAACATCTAAAATCGTCTCATTAACATGAGCTATGATAGTAGTAATACTCCTTTTCATAACCCTCTTAGGAAACATTGTGCACATTACTTATTAATGTATTAATAATTTATTAAATATATAATTCAAGGAAATGGATGTCAAACACATTATATTGTTTAACTTGGACAAATATGACAAACTAATCTAAAATAAAATATCACATTACACGAAACTTTGTTTTGATACCTTTGCTACATTTTGGGTTATGAAGGTAGTATACCCCAACAAATTGGGTATGTTGAAAGGACTTAATATCAACCCACACATGACAAGTTGGGTGTCAAGGCTAAGTAATGTGACTTTGAATTAAATGAAACCCATGTATTTTAGTAGAAGAATTTGACAACATATGCAAAATGTAATATTAATTTAATCAAAAAAGGTATGTGTCATCATGCTAAAATTTGAAATAATAGTAATACAATTTAAATAGCCTAATGTTAATCATATACCAAGTTTCAAAGATAATAAGATAATTAACTAAAATAACTATGCTCTTGAATATCATTTTTAAAAAATAACTCATAGTTGACTATCATAAGATGATGATCCACCAATCAAATGAACATGATTTGAAAAAAAATATATATACAAAATAGCATTGGAGTTTGCAAAACAAATCAATAAGTGAAATCAGTTGTGAAGAATAATTGATAGGTATTAAGGGATGTTGACCAAGAGTAACTCTCTTGGGTGATACTTTTGGATATAGTAGCCTATCCTTTGGAGTTGGTAGGTCAAAATTTTAGTGGATGATTGTCTTTCTTAGGAGAATGAATGGTTAAAGTTTTTAGGGTTTGCATCAAAGAGAATAGGGAAAGCTTGGTTTGAATCAAAGAATAATTTTTGAATGAGGATGTTCAACCGTGACACCCACTATAATAGTCTGAAGGAAGGATAATGGGTGATGAAGAACACAACAAATGGCCTTAAAGAAGAGATTGCCTTTTTGTGCCTAAAATTGGAGGCTAAAGAGTGGTGCTCTTTATTAAGGGTTTGGAATATGATTGAAAAGTTGCTCTTCAAAGCTCTATTGTTCAAAGCATACCAGTGTTGAGATATTGGATGAAAGGATATGGAGTTTGATGAGCAAGACAATTAAGAAAGCACTGTTGAAGGGATTTTGGGATTTTTCATCTTTCTAGAAGGGTGTTGAGGAAGTTTTGATCACCTTGCTAGAAAAACAGGTTACTACACCCGAAGTTTTGTTTCTTCCATCCATTATTTGATTTCTTAGCCAACTTACCTTAAGGAATATAAAGCTTGAATTCAATCATCCAAAAAAGAAAAAGAGAGCACTTGATTGGAGTGGCATATTTAGCAGATAATTTTTTTTCATTTGTGATGTACCTATAAAAAAAGTTATACTTCTTTTTTTGCAATAAAGAAACTATTAACGTGAAATTTTTCTAATTCTTTGGTTGAGATCTTGATCAAACTTTTAGCAAATAATTATGTCAATTGGGAAATAGTTGTTCTCCATTCATTTATCAGAAAAGTATCAAGGTTATTGGGTTTCACTCAATAATTGTAAGGATTTTAGCATTGTAATTTCTTGAGAATAAGTACCCCATGATACTTTTCCATATAGGTCCCTCTTTCAAGTTTTTGATGTGCTACTTTGGCAAATGAGTATGACTTTGTTAGTGTCTTGTCTTAGGAAGTGGTTCTGGTTATTAGAAATAAGAAAGGTTATTTTGTTGATCAGCTATCTTAGAGAGATGTTCTTAGATGGATTATTCTGCAAAGAGAGGACAATTGAGAAACATCTTATTTTTGCTCTTGATCTCTATGTAGATGCTACTACTTGGATGGTTCAATGCTCACCACTTAGTGGAAAATTAGTTGAGGAAAAGGGAAAAAGCAAGGTTAGGAGAAAAGTAATCCAAGAGAAAGAGGAGAAAAACGACACCAGTCGAGAAATAATCAATGTCGAAGAAGATGCAAATGGATAAGTAGGTCTCTCTTTAGCCTTCTTATATGAAAACGCAAACATTTGAAATTGAGGTTAGTGGCTCTTGGAAAATAATTGAAGAGTTAATCAATATTATAGTGAAATGTCCTAGTAGACTATTGGACTTCAAAAGCTAGTCACTTCGCATTTTTGAGTTGTTGGTGAGTTTCTTTCTCTACCCATGCTTCAAGGATTAAGGTTGACCCATTAATCGCATAGAAAATATTGAGCTCAATGTTACTTTCCCTTGGGATTTCAGCCTCCTTAGGGAGTAGTTAGAGGGTTTGCTAGAAATGCTTAAGTTCTACTTTTATTGAATGATAGTGAGTTGAGCTATCGAAGCAAGTCAGAAATATGTGGCTCATTTATAAATTGGCTTTTAGCTTGAATAATGTATGATTTTACTTTCATCAATTTTTTAAATTATGAGTACATTTAATTTTTTTAAATGTGTCAGGGCTTAAGAGTGGCTATCTAAATAATTGGAAGGAAAAATTGGCATGATAGGTTACTTTAAAAGCTCTCCTTTGATAGGCAAAACCTTTTTTTTCCAAAATAAATGACTTCAGGAACTCAATGCAACACTTGATGAGTGAGTAAATACAATGACCAAAGATTTGAAGTTTTGAGAATATGAAATTTCTTGATTGTAAAGGTGTCAGAAAGTTTCGACCAAAGCCTTCTTCAACTGATTAGAGAGAAAAAGGGAGAAGATAATGCTGTCGAAGAGCTTGATTATAAAATGGCCTAGTCTTAGGTAAAGAAGAATAAGCTAATTGATAAAATTGTCTTTACCTCAGCTCTTGGGACTTTAGAACATATCTTCTCTTTGAACGGAAGAAATACGACCTATAATTCCTAGCTCAAGGTTATACCTGGTGCCAAGACTTTCTCTCTACTCAGACCTCATATAAGATGAGTAATATTTGAAAATTAGTTGGATTCAATTACTTATGATGAAGCCTTCAATTTGATTCATTTGACCCTTATTTTAAGACCATATTTTTGAATGAATGGTTTGACTTAAAGCCATTTCTTGATTGACTTGTAATTTTTTTTTACTTCTTTGACACCATTGTCCATTAAATAAATGGTCAAACAACCAATCATGCATACGTGCATGTGGGAATGCAGCAGTGTAATAACATGAAGAGGTATCACTTGTAGGAGTTCATTATAGAATTTATATGACACAAGGGTAAGCTCACACTTCTATATTTTTTGTGGATCACTTTGGGTTAATTCCTCATTTCTTGCATCTTGAAGAAGTATCATTGATGCACTCATTTGTTTCTTTACCTACCTGGTTAGAGCCTACCCTTCTCCTTCAATTGGTTTGATTGCTCCATCTCTTGTTTAAGTGTATTCTAGATGTCCAAAAGAGCTTGCCTCATTGTCAATTGCTGTTTATACTGGACCCTACCTCATATACTCTATCATCAAACTCTTCATGGATACCTCCCCCCCCCCCCCTTGACTATGATTTAACCATGCCCTTATGACAAGATAACAAGTCTTGCACTTTCTATCTTATACATGCTCATGTCTTTATTCTTAACCTAAGTTCATATTCCCAACTTAAGTTTGTCTTACCTTGCTTTTGCCACTTCCTTCTTATTTGTTTCTATAACCAAGACTTTCTATGAAGCATTGAGGCACTCTAAGCTCTATGACAGAGATGTCCACCCTCATCTCCTACGAGACATGGGAATTAGTTTGGGCACCACTTAATGTACATATTTTTGTTTGTCAGTGGGGCTAAATTAGTTATCAAAGGCTTCATTTTGACATATATCCTCTATTATTGTGAGACTTTTTCTTTTGTTTTCCAACATATTTCAAAATAAATTTTATTTTCTCTTGTAGTCAATCACAATTGGATTATTTTTCAACTTAATTTCAAGAATGCATATTCTCTATAACTTTTAGAAAATTGTATATATGAAGCAACCATTGAAATTTATTGAAAGTGAATTACGTATACAAATTGAAGAAATCCATTAAGACTTAAAATAGAATGTTAGAGCTTGGTTAGAAAGGTTTAGTTGAACACAACTTTAGATTGACCATTCAATTCAAGATAATTGATTGAGGATTAGCAAAAAAAATTAAAGCTCTTCTAAGTTAAATATTAAATTATTGTCCATAATTATGGCCATTGGAACTTTGAATGTATAGAAGATTTTTTACCAGAGGAACCATTTTACTTAAGCGATGGATTGTGAGGGCATTTACCTTTATTTCAACCCAATTAGCAAAATTATCAACCAACACTAGCAAATATTCTCAATTACCTTTTTTTAGCATAAAATTTCCAAGAAAGTTCATGCCTTATATAGTGAAGTGCTATGAGAAAATTAGACTCCAAAGGATTTGTTGGTTGTTGAATTGAGCTTGCATGGATCTAACATTTGAAGTACTTCATGAAGTTGATTGCATCATATCAAAGGGTTGATCAATAATAGCCTTGTCAGATAATCTTTGACTACAAAGATCTTTTGGAAGTATGATTCTCAAACTCTCTTAAGTGAATTTCTTTTAAGCATTGGAGATGAGGCTACAAATAAGATCTTTGAGCACATCATTGGTTAGGAGATATCAACAAGTCTAAGCTTGTGTTGTCGACTTTTTGACTGTTGTTGGGGAGTTTTAGCAACTTCAAGAAAAATATATTAAGTTGTATTTAGCTAGAGCTTTATTTGACCTACAACATCTTGAGAGTTTCATTACTCCAAATTGATAGCATAGGCAAGTAGATTAGATCTTTAATTTTTTCTAAGACATATGGTGCTTGATCTTTAGTTCTCATAAAATGCTGACACACAATGGAATCGAAGTTTTTGAACATACAGAGCACGAGTTGTTAGTTCTCAGAGATCTCATGATCAAGACTTGACATATTTGAGGGAGTCCATAGAAAAAAATCAGTGTAATTAGAAAGAATTGAGAAGGTGACCTCTCTTTCAATTTCCTTTAGAACTTAACAAAATTTTATTGGCATATTTATAGATTTTTTCAATTTATTTGATCAACTTATTTCTTAATTTGAACGTTCCACTTGAAAATTAATTTCTCCTTGCCTTCTCTTCAACCTCCTTCTCCGTCATTTCCTCCAGCACAGTATGGTAACACTTTTGAGATTGGAGAAAATTTCTTTTGATAATGGCTTGTTCCACCATTGTCAAAAATTTGATTGCTAAATGCACCATAAAAGGTATAATACGGAAGAGGTTGAGTGTGCCCTTTTTGCGAACTACATTGTAGGTGGATGGTTCTTCACAATGCAAAAAATCCTTCATGTGCACTATTGAAGCTATCATTGATTCTATGGGTTATTGGAAAAATGATGAATCTTTCAAGGTAATGACTTTGTTCAAAAATCTGATGATAAGGCTCATCAAGAGTTTCATCTGTAGGAATGCCTCAAGAAAAAGAACATTGATAGAGAGCCCGAATTGATGAAAACTCAATTAGAAATTGTGATCTTAGGAGATATCATGATTGCATCATCAAAAGGGTTCATAAGAGTGGGGAGGTCCTTGGTTGAGATAGTTTTTAGGATTCTTGGGATGAATTTTGAGGAGGCTTTATGATGGATGTAGTCCCCACTATCCTTAGAGTAGACTGTTTTGGCATCAATGGTATGCCACTAAGAATCATGTAAATGATATTCAATAACTTTTTACCCTTGTTCTTTGATTGGGCAGACTCAGTCGAGACTATTTAAAGTTGTGCCTCGATAGCCAAAGAGTTTGTTTCATGCTTATCAACATTCAGATTTTTTTTATTGGAATTCCTGAATGTTCCCCTTGTTGAGAAGATTTTCAATCAAATTTTTGAGTTATCTACATTGTTCAATATCATGGCCCCCATCCTCATGATACTTGGAATGATTATTCTGGTTTCGTTAGGCTATTGATGCTTTCATGGGTGCTAGGGTTTGATAATAACCCTTTTCCTTGATTGTTGAGAGAACTTCAACCAGAGTTTGGTTGAAAGTGGTATGCAAATCTTCAGTTGTGGAGCTTGAAGAGGCTTAAGAAACATTTTCTGTTGCTCAAAATACCAAGCCTTCGTTACGTTGTTGGGCTTAGGATCTACAGTTGAAGCCTCCTTCATGAAAAACTGCATTTTTTGATCTTCAATTTTCTTCTTCTCTTTCTCAAAAATAATATAGCTATTGGCTATCTTGAGGAGTTTCTCCATAGATTCTGTTGTAAAGTTAGAAGGGGACTAGTTGGGTTTCGAGAATGCCAGACTTGAACTAGAACCACCACCATCAGTTTTTACTCCACTTTGGTAAACTCCTGGGCAGCTTCATTAAATCTTCAAATTTGTATATATTAGACATACTCTTGGACAAACTGAAAAAAGGTTAATTCCTTTAGTTAACAAGCTATGAGATGGCCAAAGCTAATATAAAGATAGCAAAACAAAAGAACGATCCTTTAGGCAGATGCTAGAACAATTCCATGTTATATCCTTCCGAAACTGTCCAGAAGTTTGCATCGGGTTGCCTTTGGCATTGGTCAGATCGACAATGTAGTGTCCAATTCTATCATGAATATATTGGGTTCATTAGTCTTTCATTTATAGAACAAGATGGTGGAAATCTTGTACTTCGTAGGTAAGTCCTCATGTACGATATTCTGTGCAAGTGATTCCCATTAGAAGTCTTCTTAGGCTCTCTCTGATATAGCTTACTCTCAATTTCGTTGTTGGAGAAACTTATGTAGAAGCCTGGGCAAGGTTTGGCCTTGTGAGAGGCTGCTAAATTGAGGGCCTGATGACGCTACTAGACAGATCAGGATAAGCTGAAGCTGAACCACATGCTAGTTGAATGACAAGATAACACTTGGTGGTTTGATTTCCTTAGAGCTAAGCTGAAGCACATGCTAGTTGATTTTTCTGCAGGGGCGTTGACAAGATAACCCTTGGGTTTGATTTCCGTATAGCTAGGGGAGCAGGAGAATGTGGGGCAATCTTGGTCAGAACTAAGATTGGAACAATTGTATGGGAAGCATAACAGCCATGGTATGCACAATAACCATGAATTGTGCAATCTAGCAAAATGTTAGTTTGTTGGTGTTAGGCTCTTTAGAAGAGTATGTTGCTCTAAATTTAATCGTTAAGAGAGGCCAGTTTAATTGGTCACCTACCAATGGCCTCAAGAAAGTAGGTAGTGTCAAATTTCTCAGAAAAATATAGATGTTGATGCCTCAAATTGTATGCCATTCTTTGTTTGTCTATCATTTATGACAAAAAAAACACCAAAAGATATTGCAGGAAAAATTGGGAAATAAGACAACAAACGTGAATGGAGAGTGAGAATTCATTAAAAGTGGAATAAAAATACTTGAGTATAAAGTTTCTCTTTCTCTAACAATTGATAGTTGTAATGGTATCATTGATCCCAAAAAAAGGATTTCTAATCACCACACGAGAGGAATTTATAAAATATTTTTTACAAGAAAAATAATTATAGATAGCTACAATGGTTATAACAAACTAACAATAAGAGTTTGCAAATATTTCAGGTTGTTTCTTAAGAGACTAATTAGGGAAATGGTCTCGAAAAACACTTAGAAGATGTTGCAGGAAATGGTTTAATCAGAAAATGACCTAGAGGTGGATAAAAAAAGGCCACTAACTATCCACAAAATCTATTGCTATTGAGAAACCCCATTGAATGCTTGACATGTGTTAGCCATCCAGTAGTGGAGATGTACTATTGGGATTGAGATTGTCGAAAAATACATATTCAATTATTTTTGTTAAATTGCATTTTTTAATAAGAGCTTAACATTTTTTTTATTAGTTAATTATAAGAATACAAAATTAAAAAATAAAAAATAAAAGAAATGAATAAAATGAGTTTCATAGGTGTGGGGAATGAGAAGAAGTGGAGGAAAGGAAAGGGAAGGGGAAAGGGAGGAAAGAAGACACTCACAATGAGATGTGGTGATATCAGAGGTAGTTGTTGATGTGGAAAGAAAGGAGGCACAACTAATGAAGGAGACAAGAAGAACTAGCAGCAACAACTTAAATGAGTTTTGATAAGACGATGATCTCGATAGTGTTGGTGGCATATGATTGAGATAAAGTGTGACCAGAGAAAGGAGAGGGAGATCAATGACATGGAAAGCTTGTTGGGAAGAAAAGAGAAGGCTATGTAGTAGTAAACGTAATTGGGTTTCTTATATGTTAGGTTTAATTATTTCTGTTTAGTTCAATATTTTTAATATCATCATTATGACTTTTTTATTCTTTGGTAACCCTTTTTTATATTTCTTTTTCCTTGAGTTCTTGATATCTTGTCCAATAAGATTCTTATTATTCTTTTTTTCTTTATCCATGACAAATAAGCTTGTTTGGTTGAGATTATTGTGGGAAATTACCTGAGCTTTGTGGTAGCTGTTTGGTAAAGATTTGACATTTACCACAACAGGATTTGGATCTTGTCCAAATGTACACCAAGTGCAATTACATGGCAACAAAACTTTGTCGCATGCCCTTGTATAGCTCACTTGTTGTTTTAGCTTGTGTCCTTTCCTCATCTTGCAATATCTTGTAGGTAAAATCTTTTTTGTACCATTTTCTTGAAATTGTTTTGAAATACTTTGATCATTTCTAAATGCAAGTGTGTACCATTATGCCAAAGCATGATTTGATAGCTTCAATTGGGCAAAAGGATACTTTTTCATTGGACAAGTGCACATTTAGTGAGAAGTAGCTGTTCAACTTGTCTAGTTATATGAAAAGCTTTTTATGATAAGCCTTGCCTCCATTTGTGAGTTAATCAACTTTTATCTTAGGCTTGAGTGGTTGTAGTCTATCGTCAAATCTAGAGAGTGCACTGTTGATATTTTCATTATCTTTCTTGTTAATTTTTTGCTATGGGCTTAGGTTTGCCTTGACTATAATATTCCTTGTATGAATAACTCATATTCTCAAAGGATGCTTGCTATTATTGTCCTGCATTGTTGTCATTGGGAGCGTTTCGTTATTCATCGCAACTTTATAAATGATTGAACATGTTACACTAGTTGCACAACTCGTTGCTTTGGTGAACAAGAGGAGTATTCTATGTCATTGATGACTTTCCTTTGTTTCTTAATTTCTTCTCGTAATATGTACATGAAATGCTTATTGCTCCTTTTGATGCTTCTGATTTCTTTCACCATAAAATACATGGTGCTTTGACACTAAATATGATGTTTTCTACCTCCATACTCTCGAGGAAAAGGGTGTTGCAATATGGAACATAAGAAGAAGAAGGATCAAAGAGGGGTTTAGAGGGAAGCTTTGTTGGTAATAGAATAGATTGACAACACTATTGCAGGAACAATTTTTCTAAATGCTATGGAAAAGCATGTTGAAGATGTGTAAAGTGATGCCAAAACCAGATGCAAAAGAGAGAAATAAGAACTAAACTCACGAAAAGACCATGTACATAAGGAGAACCTTCATTATCAAAACAAGTTTTTCCTCAAAAAGGATATGAGATGACGACCATACATCTTTTAAACCTCAAACCAACTTTAGCTTTTGAATGAGTGATATGCAACATAGGAAATCTTTATTCGCATGATATTTGGGAACAAAAAAAACATTTAGTTAGTGTTATAATTAGACAATTTAATCACAATATCAGATGGTATGATGCCCATCATCACTTGAGATAGTCTTTTATTGTCACCATCTAACCAAACTATCAAGTGGTTCAATGTTTCTGATAACATTTCATGATGAACTATTGGATGGTTTGATTGTCACTGTTGAAAACATAGTGTGGTTACTGTATGCTAATTCCATTGGGGCTGTTAGATGGTTTGATCTACTGCAAACAAGATCTGACTCAACAACATATCAAGCTTCTCTCGGTAATGGAAGTATATATCCATCTCCTACACTTTTTTTTTGGCTTGGTGTGGATGTTGGTTCTCATTCTACCTTTATAATATTTTTTATTTTTTATAATAATAGTAGGAGTGATCATTATAATTTATCTTTAAACATGAATTATCCAAATCAAATAAATTTCTTTTGCCTCACAACACATATCATAACATTTATCTCAATGAATTAATATGATATTAAAAACTTAATGAAATAATTATTAAATTATTGATGTGGTGTGGGACTTTCTCTACTAATTTATTGATGACAATGGTAATAATAGTAATGATAGTAGTATCATAACATTTTATTTTTAGGTATGAATTATCAAAATCAAATATTTACTTTATGCTGGAAGCATAACATTTCTCTCAATGAACTTTAATTATGTGAAAAAAATTAGTGAAAACGAGATGGGATTTCATTATTTAGGGTTAGAGGAGAAGCTTTTTTTCTCCATATATATGTTTTCTTTGGTACCTTAAGGGTACTTAAAAGCGTCATTTGGGTCACCTTACATCAAATAACTGATGCTTAAACAGGGCTAAACGTAATTCCTTTGATTAATTTTTGAGACGCTTGAGGCCTATACCTGAATTTGGCACATTGAAGTCAATATTTTTTACAACTTGCATCTTATTCCGCTTTCAAAGGATATCCACAGGTCCTTCATTGACAATATCCTTCTCCAACTTGGTGACAGCACCATTTGCAGCCCAACGAAAATAAAAACTTCTTTCCAGGAGATCCCACTGATCAAGCCGTGTTGGGTTTTGCTTTCTTTTCAAGCTATCCTATTCATTAGGCTTGCTCATTACATCAAACTATCTTGCAGCTCTCCTCAACTTTCAATGCATTAGGTGTGCTTATGGTTGGCACAGAGACGAGTTCATGGAAGTCAACCAAATTTGTACCCGACCTACTGATAATTTTGTCATCCAGATTTCTAGCTTCGAATTTTTCAATTTTGTTTTGGAATGTACAACGTTTTCATATTCTCATCATTCACAAGTTTGAGGTTGAGTTTTCTTAAAGAGGGTGGATGATGCACAATCTATTGTTGTATCCATTTTTCTAAATTGAAGTTGGAGTTCTTGAGAATTCAAGAATAGCCCAGCCAGACCCACGAATTGGGTTGGATTTGTTTGCCTAAACCTAGCTTTTGTACCTGTGAGTTGGGCCAAACATCATAACAGCTCTAACTCAGAACCAAATTAAACATCGCTTGACCATCCTTAACCTCAAATATGTTAAGTCAGGCTTGGTTGGTTCACTTTATTGGTTCCAATCAGAAAACCTTTCCTAAACTGAATTAAAATATGACTATTGAGTCCAATCAATTAGGTCGAGTAGCAACCCTACTCATGACTACTTGTAGTAAGAACAACAAAATTATGAGTTATTGCATGGTTTTTGTTGTTTATAGCACCTATGCCCCAAAATGGAAGGAACCCTTAAGGGATTATTTCAGATGCTCAACTACCCTCAACAAGCTTTGCTTCATCGTAGTACAGGTGAATGTTCAGTTATATGTCTCATATGACTTTCATGGTGTGATGAAAAGAGAGATAATCACAAATATATTCTTTTCTTTTTTTGGCTTCAATGGTTTAGTTTCAGAGGCAATGCACTAGACGAATAACTTGATTCTGTTATTTCAAATTATTTCTGAATACTTGATATCAATATGGATTTAGTATGAAGTTTCAATCACAAGTTTTTCATAGATATTCTTACAGTGATTTATTTTGGTAAATTATTGAAGGCATGTTTCAGCATCTTTTCCATTCAACATGTTCACTAACATCTTGGAGTATGGAGGGCCACGTTCTAAATCTATAATATCTGAGATTTTTACCAGTTTACCTGGTTTTCCACGTCTTCATTTTATCGAACTTGATATTGGAAGCCATGAACTTGCAAAGGCATTTTGTGAAGGCTTTGATTCGTCAAGGAACCCTGTGATTTCCATGGTATATACTTGATATTATGATTTTCCTTTTTGAGTAATATTGAACACCTGGGTTACATAAAGTTTTTTATCTGATACTTTACAAAAATTGGCTTCTAGAACTTATCACTGATCTTCTGCTTTGTTGTGCTCTGTTAGTGCTTATACCTGTTTTCATATGTTGAATTTAAAGTATTCTAACTTTTTTCCACACAAAATGTTACCTTTTAATTGTGAAACGTATATTCCAAGTAGTATTCAACTTATAAAAAGAGTTTTATGTTGCTAAATTTATTGCTTGAAGTTGAATTTTATTTAGTTTTCTATTTACTTGTCTTGATATTACCCTTATATAGATATTGATGATTTATTTATGAATTATACCTCCAATATATTTGGCAACTCTGTGAATGTGGTCTGGGGAGCGCTCATCTGAACTTATGCAAATGGTTGATTAGCTTAAAAACTTAATATTTTTGTATGAGGAAGTTATTGTATGCTATGTTTGCTGTATGAAGTGAAGTCATGATGCTATCTTTTTTTCGGCTTTTTTGGCTTCCTTGTGGGGTCTTTTGCTTAAAGAATACCTCCACTCTTCATCAAACAATACCAAGGCTAGCTCTTTTGTCTTCCAAGGCCTTACAGATCTTTCTCTCCAGCAAGATTCTCTTTGACCCATTATTCAATGCTTCTTTCATCTACTCAACTCAACTAAGACTTTTTTTTGAAGTAGAGTAGCCTTCAGAAAAAGGCTAGCATGCTAGTTCGAAACTTTTTTGTTGTCCAATTTCTTGGTTTTATTTGGTTTTTGTTTTGTTGTTCTATTTGTCTATATACATCTTCAACTGTTCCTTTTATTGTATTAACAAATTATTAATTTTATATTTTTTACACAGTTCATATTGGTTTTTTTATCATTATATCATACTGTATTGGTTTCTTAAATTTTTTGCAAGATACGGTCTGACGGCGTTTGTACTAGAACTCCCGTGTGTGTTGACGCTTAATAATTAACCATTAGTATGAAAGAATGTGGTGAATGTGCTGGCAAAATCCTTTGAACATCAGCATCTTACATGCTTCTTCTTGAACTGTATAGCAGGAATATGTTACCATGGTATGAGGACAAGATAAAGCATATGCATAGACAATTTTTTTTTTCCTGCGATGGATTCACCTATCTTTTTCTTCTTAACATTTCTAGGTTTGCATTAAAATCTTTACAGAATTACTTATTGAGTGTGGCGATCACAATAATTTGTCTATCTTAATAGTAATGTTTTATTTTGAAAACGATTCTGTTATACTATTGTACACGTAATCATTTTGTTGATTGCGTCATACTACTACAGCTGGCTTTTGTGTGGTGAAGTCCATTTTATCTTTTTAACTCATAATTCTGTCTTCATATCTGTGGTTACTGTTTTCGATAGCAGGAAGGGATCGCTGAGTATATTTCCCAGCTACAGTGGTGCTTAAATGACGAGAAGTGTGAACGGCCTTTTAGTCCATCGCCAGTCAACAAAGCCTCTTCTTCATCTGTACAGAAAAAAGAAGTCTTCCATGATGAACAAATCATCAACTTGATGCATTTTCCAACTTCTAAAGAAACAACAGTGAAGGGTTCCTCAGCTCCCGAGGTTCTCATTATTGTAAACACCCAAAACCATGAGAAAAATATGATCATGTCAAGAAGAAGCTCATATCAAAAGATCTTAGCCCTGGAGAACGGTGATGTGCAAGTTGTGGAACGGGATATTGATCTACCTTTGGACCTTATATGCAGTGCTGCAGTTTGCTTAGTATGGTATGAAGCCAGAAATGTTGAAAAGACAGATGCTGCAGTAAAGTTGTCAGAAGTACCTTCATTCGTTGAGAATATTGCAACCAAGATTTTGATGTCCCTTAGTTATTCTTTCAGTGGCTGCATACTGGTAATTCATTTGCGGATTAGAAGTGCTCCTTTTCATTGCAATTATTTAACAACTTGTTGACACCCTGCCTGATCAACCATTCTTTTTAAATAGCTTTTGAAGCTGAAATGCAGATTTCAACAAGCGTGCAGGAACAAGTTTCACAAACGTGAGTTCGAGACTGTCCAAGTATGTTGCAGAGAATACAGATTAGAGAGCACAAGAGGAATTGGTTGTTGAAAACTGAAAAGGGGTTGCGGTGAGGTTGGGGGTTGGGGGGGGTGTGTGGGAGAAAGGACATCAAGTATTTGGTCATTTACAAAGACAGGCTTCTTTGGAGTTTTAACGCTCTCAAAGAAAGGTCAAGGGTCCAAAATGAAAGTAAGAAGCCAAGGGACCTTGAAAAAGGAAATGAAAGAGAATGGCTAGAGGAATAATACACATTTGTAAGCTATCAATTTTGTATGATGCTCGCATTGTTGTAGTATTTGTGACAAGGCTTTTATTTAGTGGACGTTCCTTTATAGGCATTGGGGCAATGATTATTCTTAGTCTTTGTGATTATGTTCATCAATCAAGGCATGTCGAAAATGGCTAGGGAAAATTGGGATTTTTTGTTAGTAGAATGTCTTGGAAAATAAATTTCGTGTTTCAGAAGTTTGGGATCTTGTTTAGGTCATTGGATTTTGACCACTGGGTTTTAATTAATAAACTTTGCTTAGGCTTGAATTGTGGACCATACTTGTATTGTTCTTGGACCACTTAGTGATCCTCTACTAGATCCAATGGAGGGGGAAGGACTTGGTTGCCCTAAGCAAAGGTGCGATGTGTTGAAATTGAATACTCACAATAAATATTAAAAGATAGTAAATTGTGGAGTAGTTCTAATACTAATACTTACAGTAAGTATAAGAAAGGAGTGAATTATGGAGTTTTAAAACTACTTGAGTTTAAAACAAGTATAGATAAAAATCAAATCATTTACTTTATCAAACAAGTTTGACTAAAATAATTTGTTTTACAAGTTAAAGCAATTATTAATTTTAATTAATCTTAACTTTTATTTGGAAAACCTTTATTTATTTTTGAAATTATTTGTTTAAATGTAAGATAAATAGAACACAACAAAAGGGATAAGAAAAGGATACAAGATTTTTAGGTGGTTCGATAAAATTTTTTCTTACATCTACCTTCAGTTGACTCGACTAGAATTCACTATCCATGCCCTTTTGCTGCAACTAGTAAGTGTAATTTTAGATTTCATTCCTTTTTGACAACGTAAGGTGTATACTTTTACAAGAGTAACAATTACATTAGTTTTACAAAAATTACATCTTGATATACACAATAAAGTTCACAAACATTATACCATGCACTTGTAAAAATATATACGATATAAAGCTAAAATGATGTAAAGTTGTTACCAAATAAAAGAGAGTTTGATACAATGTTGATCAAACCGAGAATGTGTATATATAATAAAGGGGAAATATTTATTTACTGCTGTGCACAACTTGTGTTCAAGGATCTTGCTTTTTAACTCTTATCAAAAGATTTTGCATTTAAAACATCACCATTAACTCCCTTCTTTTGAATATTCTATCTTGTTTATATGCATGAGTGAGTTGGATGAAAATAAGGAAGTTGCAACAATTATAATGGCATTTTCGGGAAAAAATAACTAGCTATTATATGTTTTGATAACGTATCATATTAATAGGCTATAACCATCGTATTGGAATGATCATAATAGAATTAGGATCATCTTGATGATAACGTATCATATTAATTGGCTATAACCATCGTATTAGAATGATCATAATAGAATTAGGATCATCTTAATGATTCAACGATATGATTAGTGTTATTATTGTACAAGTCAGAGAAAAGTCTTTATATTATATGACATTATTTTTTATTATAATGCTTTTGTAAATATATCCTATTAGATTATCGCACGAATCGTACGTGTTATGTAGTTCATTTTTATGATTTAAATAGATTGTATATGTATAGTTGTAAATTGCTACCATACGGTATTTATTTTCACTAAGAGCCATACTCTTAAGAAAATATTGTACAATGTGATTGTATAAGAGTGAATTACTTTTGCAATCATATAATAGTTAATTCAATTAAACTTAAAGATTTAGTCATACATATATGATAAATCTATCATAATAGTACGAACTCTTTGAAACAAACTTGGTTTTAAGTTTACAATAGGGATAAAAAGTATAAGTGTGATACATAAATCGTCATCATACATTAATGTAGAACAATGATATTTAGTCCTAATAGTTGATAATTGTACTCATACGATGCAGGTATTCTATAAGTTCGAGACAATGAACTCATTTCTTCTTTTAGTAGCTTAAGTCATCTATCATAAAAAATAGATTATATAGCTATGATATTTTACTTCATACTATACGATGTAAGAAAGTATGCACTGAACAAGTTTCTGATATCGTACAATATTTATATGACCAAGTGACTATATTATGATTTGAATTAAACATACAATAGTATGTGTACAATATACAAATCGTACATGTTTGACTATTTTATATATGAAGAGTTCTAAAAGAAAATAAACTTTTTTTTGTATGAAGGAAACTTCTTATTTATACAATGCAAATGAATATTCACCTCTCAAAGACCAAACAAGGGAACATGCAAGGTCATTACCTTGTACGATCGAGCTTCCACATTTGAACTTCAAACCTACTAGTAGTTGCATTTGCATAATAAAGTTATCGTACTTATATAATGCCTTGACAATTTTAAAATCAATTGATACTTTGAGCCAGAGAATAGACCATACATGTATGATATAAGACATCGTATTGTACAATTATAAGATTGATAAACGTGGCTTATTTTAATCTTTAATTTATTTACTTAAGACTTGAAATAACTCTAGATTACTAGTAATGATATGACCAATAAATTAATATAGTTTTAGAAAACATATAGTTAAGGATTTGTCAATAAATGCATGGATAAGATGTAATGTAATCTTATTTGTGTCATATAAAATTCAAGTGATAGCCTTAAAAACTCAAACCAAATTGATTTCTTGTAGATGAATTCCTGATGGCCAACCACTCCACCAAGAGCTGAAATGATAGCTCAATGATATGCAGGTTGAGCTAACAAATCCTTGAGAAAAGGTTTTTAGTATTCTTCCAATCACCAAATGCACTAATCTTGCTCATTGCAGTAATTTACTATCAAATTTTGCAACTATACGATAGTTTCAAATGTGTATTAGTAATCATAAGTTTGGTTTTGTGATAAACTTCAATGGTATAACAATCTCTTCCTCGATGATTTCCAAACTAATATTAGAAGAAGAATATGATAATAAATCTCTTAATAATATTAAATAATATAAAATTGACATGAAATTATGGGAATCAATCTATAACATCAATCAAATTTTATAAACAACATTCACTCCAATAGATAGAGATAAATATATGCAGCTATAGCATTATAGAGCAGCTCCCCCTACATGTATGTATTCTACACAGCAACAAATAGCAAGAAAAATGATCATGGTTTATTCATTCAACATAGCCACAAATAACAAGAAATAGGATCATAGTTTATTTGTTCAACACATTAATCAATAGAAAAAACAATATTATCCATCTCCCTTTGGATCTATGCATCCAACAAAATCACTTCTTAGCAATTTACCTTGCAACATAAAGTTACATAGATACAAAACTTTGAATTCCAATAATCTCCCCTTAATCTCTCCTCTTAAATGCTTGAATTCTAGCAATAGTCTCTTCCCTTTTTGTAATCACTCAAAGGGAGTCAAATGAGTAGATATGAATAAATTGAATACCGGTGTATTTCTAAATATAAATATTAGTCACAATAAGTAGGTAGCAAAAAATAGAAAATTTAACAAAAGCATTGATTAAATGAACAAGTGTCATTCTGTGAAACACTATCGAAAACATTCATTATAACAGATCCTAAAGAAATGTTTTTTCAATCAAGTGTTGAAGAAGTATTAATTATTCTTTTTAATTCTAACAATTGAATTTGATAAGATGTCAAGTCTAATGTAGATTGCACTCTTTAATAATGAAAGATTATCTTTAATTTTGTTGAACCTTGCATCTAAGAGAGATTTTAAGGAATTAATCCTTGAAAGAAATGTCTCATATGATGCATTATCATTTGGAACTCTAACAGAGGATGTGAACAATTGATGAGTTTTAGGTTGAAGAGAAACACATGTAAAAGGTTATTGTCCTTGATTTATTTCAATGGTTAGTTGATCCTCATGAGTTGCACCAACCTGTTCAGAATGTGTTTGAATGAAGTACTGTATTCTTTTCATGTTTGAAACCTTAGTAGCCCTAAGAATATAGTCAACTTCCTTTGATCTTATACTATATTTGTAACTGACAATCGAGCAATGAGATATCCAAAACTTAGGTTGATTTTCTTGTATTTCGGATTTCCAATTACAATTATCCTGTTTATCACTTAAATATTGTCTTTGTAAGGTCAAAAGGCTTTTTTTCAAAAAATAGTAAACAATAGAAAGATAGCCATGGAGTTATGTGTTGTTTATTTTCACCTTTTGGCATGATTGTGCTTCTCATAAGGTGTTGCACCAAGTAGACTCTTTGTGTAAGGAACTTGACTTTCTAGACATGATTGCTCTTTGTCCAAACTTGAGTTCTCGTAATTTAGCCAAAGGGTTGGAGTCGATGAAGGTATCTTGAAAAATGCATTGAGATCCTCCTTTGTGCTCTCAATTGGGGTTCTACTCAAGTAAGATTTTGCTACACTAAAGTCCTTCAGGATCTCTAGGTTTGCACGGAAATATTTAATTATGCTATTATTAAATAGATACTTTAATTGGAGTGTATCCTAAATTCTAGTTTTATCAAAGTAAAATATAACTAGATCACCATCCTTGAATTCTATTTTTGTATTTAGAGGCTTTGGAATGTTAATTCCATAGTCCTTAATTTATTTGAAGGCCTCCATATTGACTTGGTTTCTAAATAAGTCTTCATTTAACACATAGCTAGACAATAGTTGTGACTTCTTGGGCATTTGTTTCTTAGTTCGTAGTCTCTTAGCCATGATGATAAATCCAAATATAATTACATAATTACAAAAGTTTGCATGCATGAAGACCTAAGATGCATAAAACAATCCATTAGGCTTACAAAGTTACTTAAACAAACAGAGTGCGACAGCTTGTGAATACAAACTTTGACTCCTGAGGATGAAACGAAATCTATCCATTCAAAATGATGATCTCTTGGTGGTTAGATCACACTAAGGGTTGTTTGTAGCTAAGATTGTCGAATATCCCTATTAAGACAATTCGTCTTTCGTTTTTCGCACCTAACTTGGTTTCCAAGTGAATTAAATTACCCCACAATCCTATTTATATATACATGTTAATCTTACTTATATGACTAAACTGGTCATACAAGGCTATCTGTGAAGTATCTTTAAGAGCAATTCTAAACCAGTTTTCATACATGATCGGTCATATGAATGTGTATGTTTGAGTGATACAGCTCTCATTATATACTTACGTTATAAGAAACGTATTGTTGCGACTATCAATTCGTATTTATCTTATTTCAATAGTTTTCTTTTAATATTTAGTTCATATCAATTTTGTAGATTGTATTTGTACGAATGAGAAGATTGTATAAGATGATTCATAATGCACCTTTAAAATATAAACAAATATTAACAACGTAAATAACCATCTGAAATTTTACTCTTACTATTAATGAATGAAGGTATGACTGAAGGTACGATGAGATTTAACCGTATGAATATAAACCATATAAAAATTCAACTATAGCACTGAATCGTATTTGTATAAGATCAATCATACCTATTCAATTCATCGTGATTTTCAATTTTTCTATGTAATCACTCTCATTTACTATTAATAAACTTATGAAACTAGGACTTGTTTTGCCCTTAATCCAACACCTTTGTCAACACTTCACTACCCAATCAATTTATCAAATAAGATAAACATTAATCTAGACTTTAACATTTCCTATAACTTAAATTATAACATTTTTCACATGCTTCTATCAGCCAATCCTACATAGTTTAGCTAAGTTTGTAATATAAATGTTATACAATACTTATTATTATAATTAGAGCAAGGATAACTTCACTTTTATGTACAACTTTTGTCAAGTGAGCCACACAAAACTCACAAGTCAAGGTTAGTCTCTATAGGTCCCTTTTTATAAAGACACATGTACACAATTAAAGTGTTAAACTTAAGAACCCAAACCATCTTGTGTTTTGGAGTGGTAGTATGAAAATGAAGTAATTCTACAAATACATTTTTCACATAAGTTTTTCAAGAATCTATTCATATTTATTGTTTTTCAAATTAATAGATTTCTTAATTGGACAATCAAAAGAGATATGTTCATGTCTACTATAATAATGCTTACAATGTTGGAAGTAGTATAAGTATGAAATATATGCAATGAAGTAATCTGTGATCCATTATTCACATGAATATATTATCTTTTCAATTGATAATCATCACTTAATTAGGCATTGTCTCTTTTCACATGATTATATGATAAAACATGATGTAAACATGAGATGGTATACCACCAAATTTTGCTTTCAAATCATTTAGCTCCTTTTTAATTATAGAAAATTTGGTTAACCCAATATTTTCATCTTTAAACATCTTATTTTTTGATTTTAGAAAATCAATACATGAAGCATGCTCAATCAACATAGAATTATTTTTAACAATTGCTTTGTTCAACTTAGTAATTGTGGAGATATGATTGATCTTTTTAAATAATAAAATATTCTTTTCTTTAAGATTGTCATATTGTTTTTGTAAATAAGTACTTTATTTTCATGGTTAACACATTTTTTTGAAGGGAACATAATATTGATTAATTTTTTATTTTCTTGAGATAATACATGAAAATAATCAATTAATTCATCACTACCATTAAATATAGATTTATTAAAACAAGATAGAGATTGTATACTATTATCTGTGTGACTTGCATTAGAAATGTTTAAGATCGGTTGGTGTTCCTTCTTCTTTTTCTTCTTTTTCAGCTCCTTTTTTTTTCTAACTTGACTTAAATAGGAAGATCAACTTATTTCTCATCAAATATTTTATTAAAATTTTGCATCACTTCAAACCAATTAGTCAAGTGATATACTCTTACACCAATATAAATAATTCATTCTTCTAGTATTTGCCTGTCTCATTATTCTATATTTATCACTTGAATATTTGTTAATGATATAAGATTGTTCAAATATAACTCACAAGTTAGGATCTAATTCCATAAAAGTTTTAAAAGCATTTTTCTAAGTAGAAAAATATTTTTTATTAAATAAAGAGGGTTTATCTATAATGAAAATAGTTCACCCAATCCAAATGTGAATATATTGGGATTTTCTCTGAAGAGTTTCTTCCCTTGATACAACCTTTGCTTTGATAACACTTGTTAAAATTGAATACTCACAATAAATATAAGATGGGAGGTGAATTGTGGAATTTTAAAACTACTTGATTTCAAAATGAGTATAAATAAAAAGTAAATCTTTTTCTTTATCTAACAAAGTTGACTAGTATAATTTGTTTTGCAAGTTAAAACAATTGTTGATATTAATTGAACTAATCTTTTATTTGAAAAACTTGTATTTATTTTCAAAACTATTTTCATAAAGAGCAAAACAAAAGGGATAAGCAAAAGATACAATATATTTAGGTAGCTCGGCAAAACCTTTGCCTACATCTACCCATAGTTGACCCGAATAAGCTTCTATTAACTTTCCACTCTCTTTTATCACAATCGATAGTGGTAATGTAACAAGCCACTCCTTTTTGACAACATAGATAGGGGTACACCTTTACAAGAGTAATAAGTACAATAGTTTTACAATAATAGCTTGATATACATAATAGCACTCACAAACATAATATCATACACTTGTAGAAATCTATATAACAGAGTTAAAATGATGTAAAGATAATACCAAACAATATAGATTTTGGCTCAATGTTGAAGATGATCAAATAAAGAATGTTGTATATACAGTAAAGGGAAAATTTCTATTTACTGTTGTGCACAACTTGTGTTCAAGGATCTCGCTTTTTAACTTTTATAAAAAGATTTTGCATTTAGAACATGGTCATCAACCCGTTTTTGATATTCTATCTTATTTATATGATTGAGTTGGATGCAAATAAAGAAGTTGCAATGAATATAATGACATTTTTGAGACTAGTCATTATATGTTCTGAAAACACTCTATTTTGCTAAGCTAGAGTTTGTGGAGGCATTTCTCCAACCCAAGGAGGAGCTAATTTGTCCACTAGCCTTCATGGAGAAGTGGATTGGCACTTACGTTACTCTTATCGACATTGAGAAGAACGTGAGGGCCAATATCAAGGAGGGCCCATAAGATGACTACACTGAAAAGTATTGGGAGAACTTTCTTTTGGAGTTAATGGCAATATAGGAAATCAAGACTGAGTCTCACTTGTGTTTCTCTTTCTTTCTAACATTGTTTCCTTAATCCTTTCCAATCTTGTTTTCCATCCCTAAGATTTCTCTTAAATTTGTTCCTTGCTAACTTTGCTCTCACTATCATCTACAAAACTTTCTCTTAGAAATTATTCCTTTTATCTCTGTGGCATTGCCTTCCTCTCCGACCTAGCCTCCAAACTCAAGCCGTTTTGAAGCCAAGCCTACTAGACCCACGATTCTTGTAATTGGGATCTCACCTCTCTCTCTCTCTCTCGTATCATCCTTTCATAACTATAGCCAAGCCCATGGCTCCTCATAGCTACCCTCCCCATATTCTTCCCTTGGCTTAGCCTCGAACCCATCTTATACTCAGAATCCTAAAGCTCTCTGACGACATCTTATTGATTAATTTCATTAATAACTATTCCTCCATCTTCCTTGCCTTACCATATTGGACCTTGCCAACCCTTATTGGCCTTCCCCACATCTTCCCTCTTATTATAATATCAGTGCTATTGCTAGTTTCACGTTTGCATTAATACCACTATTAAAATCAACAATACAAATTATCTCTTGTGGCATTATGTTTTTTTGGTTTCTCATAAGATCTCATGAGAAACTTCATCATTTTGACTCTTTTGCACCTAAACCAATGAATTTTATCAAATATTACCAAATGGTAAACCTTTGACTATATGTTATTCATATGAATATTTAAGAGTCCCAAACTTGTTATTACAACCATTGTCATGTTTTAAGAGATAGCAAAAGGGTGGGATTTACTTCACTCAATATATCTTCGAGACAATAACATCTCTGGGATATAGACTCTCTACTTTAGCATCTCTTTAGAGGATGACAAATCCATTCAAAATTATTGTAATACTTTCTTGATCTCACAACTAAGCATAAACAAAATAAGGAGTTTCTTATGACTAAGTTTCTCTTTACGTTCTTGTCGTCACTCTAATTTGTCCAAGTTTAGTTGACGGCTGACTGTGTCATCTCTAATATTTTGATGAATTTCACATTTATTCTATAGGTCACTAAGCTCCTAACTCAATCCTCCTTGAGCTGTGAACTAATTGCTCTTGTTATTGGCTCTAGTGGGTGTTGTGGTACTTGTGATCATAGTGGCCATGGTGGTGGAAGAGGTTGTGGATGCTACTCTCATTAACTTACCAATATTGGTAGAGATTTAATCTTTTTCAAATTGTTGTTAAGAAAAATTTAGTTATCATATGGTTGCTCAAATATTACAATTATTGCTTCTGATACACGCAATTTTTGCTTCTAGTTTTATTGTAAATGCGAACTCTTGTACATCTTGGGTCTTAGATTTTAGGACATCCACTTATATGATTAGCAATTGTTTATTATTTTTCTCCCTTAGATTTCAAATTCTCCCACTTATCAATGTTAATGATGGATCCCCTTTATTATTGTTGGAAAAGATTCCATTCGTTCCCTCCCTTAATGACTCTTCAATGTCTTATATATCCCAAACTTGCCTATTAGCTTGTTATCTATGCATTGCCTTATCCAATCTCATAATTTCTTTATAATTTTCAATCCTTGTTGTGTTTTTCAATGTCTTGACATGAAGAAGACGATTGGTGGTAGTGTCGAAGTAAGATACATTTACTATCTAGCTCTATATCCATTGTTCTCTTGGCCACTCTCTCTCTCTCTTCTTACCAATGGTATTGTCATCTCCATTATCCTCCCCCTCATCGTTTATGGGATTTCACTCGTCTTTTTTCCTCATTAAGTTTGAATGTAATGTTTGTAAGTATGACGAGACCAATGCATCTTTTTTTCTTTTATCTCCCTCCTCTCAAAGCCAAGCTCCTTTTGATTTAGTACACTTAGATCTATGATTTCCTAGTCTTGTCCTCACCCGTTTGGGATATCATTGTTTTGTTTCCTTTATAGATGATTATACTAGAGTTATCTGAGTATATCTATTAAAATGTTGATCCATTCTTTTTGATGATTTTAAACAATTTTATCAAGAAATTAAAATTCAATTATTTATCTCTATTAAAACTCTTTATTTTAAAATATGAACTATAATATATGTATTTTGTTTTTCAATCTTTCTAGACTAAGTGTGACTTTATTAATCAATTTTCATATCCATGTATCTCACAACAAAAAGGTATGATCGAACATAAACATAAACATCTTTTTGATGTTGCTACATTTTTATGTTTCACATGAATGTTCTATGACAACTTTGAGGAGATGCTATTCTTATAGCTTTTTACTTAATCAGCCAAGTTTCATGTATTAAACTTAATGGGGCTCCTTACTCTTTACTACAAATAACCCATTTTTCATCTTACTCCTCCAATAGTTGGCTATGTATGTTTTGCATACTACATCTTCAATGCTATAAGCTTTCTCCTCGTGCAAATAAGTGCATTTTTTTAGCTTTTTAGGATACAAAAAATGTGTCATTGTTATGATCTTTCAACAAATTGATTGTATATCTCTGTTGATGTTACATTTCATGAAACAAGTCCTTATTACTCAACTATCTCCTTGTTGATCAAATTCCTGCCAATGTTCTACTTGCACCTCTTGCTCTTGTTCTTGCCATTACTTCATTATAAGTTTATGTTTGATGGTCCCATTTGCCTTAGTTTGACATGTTGCCAATCTTGAAGTTATCTACCACTAAGAATTTGATTACCACATTAGATCTAAATGCCAATTACTCTTTGCAAATGCATACAGCAAAATACTTTCACCTTGTGCAATCTCTTGTTTCATTTGATCTACATCTGTCATGTCTAAGTGGAAAACTACAAGAGATATTGAAATGCAGGCTCGCATGAATCTTTACACATAGAACTTGTTTACATCACATGCTAATATTACACCTATTCCTTATCAATAGGTAGTAATAATTAAATTTCATTTAGATTGAACTATTGATTGCTATAAAGCTCGTTTGGTGGACAAATGATATACTCAAGTTTATGAAATTAATTATTTTGAAACTTTTTCACTATAGTTTGGTTAAATTTTATTTGTATTATTCTCTCAATTACCATTAACCAAAGTTGGCACTTTTTATAAGTGATGTGAATTGTCTGTCTTTATGGTGACATCTTCCAAATAGTTTATATGGTGCATCCTTTATGTTGTGTTAACTAGGGGAACATCAAGGTCTGTAGCCTTCAAAAAGCTTTATATGAGTTAAAAGAAAGTCGTCATGCCTAGTTTGATAAACTATATATGATATTGGCTAAAAGTTAATTTGTGAATTAGCATAGTTGATCACTTAATTTTTATGTGTTACTCTTATTTTGGTACAACAATCCTTACTATTTATGTGGATAGTATCATTTTGACTATGAATGATATCTGATATTGAGAAAATTAAATGGTAGATTGAAAGATTTTTATTACCAAGAGTTTAAGTTGTCCAAACAATTTTCTCCATATTTGCATTTGTATATAGCAATACAGGTTTCTCTCTTCCAAAGAAAATATGTCATAAAATTTCTTGAGATTGGGCTTTTTGGATACAACTTAATTGACTCACCTATGGAAGCTCTTCAAAACTTTGAAGAAGAAGAGCCATTCAAGATGCTCCTTATTATCTTCTACAAGTCAATAAAACTCGTTTATCTGATTTTTACCCATCCAGATATGTGCTTTGTTATTGGGGTGATAAGCTTGCATATTCAAAATCCCAAGAAGTATTGGAATGCTTTTTTAATATTTTTGAGATATATTAAAAGATTTCTAAGAACATGACTTGTGTATTGAAGACAAACACTCACAAATTGAAGCTTATTTTGGTGTTGAGTGTACTAAGTTTATTGAAGAACAAAATTTACTTTTAGATATTATTTCTTTGTGAGGAGAGAGATCTTGTGTCTTGGGAAAGTAAGAAACAAATGATTGTTGCTAGATTGAGTGTAGAGATTGAATATTGAGCAGTGGTTCATACCATTCAAGAAATGATACAAATGAAAAATTTCATTGAAAAAGTTGTTCTCCGATATGTTGTCTGATGATTCTTAAATGTAATAATTGCATGCCCTTTCACATTGCAAGTAGCCCATCTTTCATGAAAGGATCTCTCACGTTAATATAGATTATCATTTCATTTGAAATGATGTATTATGTAAGAAAATTATTGTTTTTCATGTCTTCAGGAGAATAGATAGCTTCTTTCTTTACAAAGTCTTTTGGATTACAATTCTCCAATCTTTGTAACAAGGTAAACCTTCATGGTATATATGCTCCAACTTGAATGCATGTATTCTTAGAAATATTAGAAATAATATCAAGGATATTATAAAAATTAGTGATGAAAATATTCTTATGAATATCTTTAAAATCTTTTCTTATAACTTTGCAATATGTTCTTTTCTCTTTTTTTATTGTATCTTCGCTACTTTACCTATTTATAGGCACTTCTTAGAAATAATGAAACAAGCTCTTCTTCTTCAAAAAGGAAGTTATCTTGACATAGCTCATAAAATGCATTCTCATATAATGCCCTTATTTACCAATCAAGACCTTCATGATTGGGCTAAAGCAAGGAGGGGTTAATGGACTTTATTGGGATTAGCACCTTTCTTAAGGAAAATAGTTGATTGGGTTTAAGTCACAATGTTTAATTAAACGTGTCAACATGTGAGGGACTTGGGACATTTGGTGGTGGATAAATGGGTATTAACCAGAGGATTTATCAACTTATGGTGGGGTTAGAAAATTAGCATGCATAACAAGAATGGTTATTAGGACATGGTTGTGATTATGAGCTCTATCGGTGAACCATTGGACTATGGCCATTAGGCTTATCCTAACATGAAATTAAGTCTTAATGATGAGTGTTAGGTCTCAGGTGTTGGCAATGGTCATCAGCTATTGTTCAATTGTTTGCATGATTTGGACCAAGGATTTATGTGGCCAAACTGTAGTTGTGGCTTGTAAACACAATGTACATGCTTAAAAAGGATACTTTGATGGTAGATAGACTGACCAAACTATAGGATTTATCGAGTTTAGTTGGGCTGAAAAACTTGGGTACAGGATAGGGAAAAACTCATTGGGCAAGTGCGGCGAATCAATTCTTAAGAGTTCATTAGCTCAATGCTAGTTAGGACCTCAAACATCTAAGGAACCCTTGAAAATAATTGTTTTTCTTGAGAAGGAAGAAACGATGAGTTACGCATTTGAAATTTTATAGGCTGTCTCTACAAATGAAGGAGCTTCTTGTAGTTGTTTGGAGGAAGTTGGCATTAGGATTGATCGTGTACTAGTTGTTAATGAGGATGTCCCAATTAAGATCAAGCTTTTAGACATTAGTGTAGCCATGAGTGTCCTTGTCCTTTATGAGGGTTAGATTGTCTTGGAAAATTGTTGTTGGTGAATGTTATTGTCGTAGTAAGGCTTTTTCCTTTGTCAAAAACCAGCATGTGCAATGCTTCTATCCTTGTGCCTTAGTGTAGATCCAAATTGAGGAAAAAAACACTCTATTTTGATGAGGATGAAAGCCTTTAGTGTCCTACATCAAAGCAAAGGGAGAATTACTAATTGTTGTGTTGGCATGGTGTTTAGTTCTCCTAGAACATGTCAGGTAATTGATTGATCCATGTGATGTTTACGTTGTTGAGGCAAACCTTCGAGATGTTTAATATTTGTTGGTTTGTAGGACTGATTTGGTTATTTGAGTGGGGATGAGCCATTGAAGCAAACTTTAAAGCTATCTTGTTATGTTCACAGAATTCCTAGATATCTTTGTCGTTGAAGGACTTGGACTTGTCATTGATGATAGTCATTGTCAAGCTGTACTGGCAAACAATGTATAGCTAAAAAAAATTTTTTATTATGGAGGCTTTTCATCCTTATTATAGGCTTGGCCTTAATCCACTTGATGTTTGTTGACAAGCTAGTAGAAAATGTTGTCCCTATTAATCTTTCGATAATGAGTCAAGGAAGTTCATTCCTTAGAGGGCTAACAACAATGAATTGTTTATTTATTTAAGCATTAAGGTGGTATATCTAATGATGTCGACAAGTAAAGTTGGCATTGGATGCACTTCTTGGGTGAAACCTTCAACATCCTTCTTGATTTTGGGATAATAATACTTTTATCGTATGACCCAAGATGTGAGGGATAAACCCTTGGCATGTTTGTTGTAATTCCCCTTGCAGATCAAGTAGAGAACCTCCTATGCTTACAGAATGAAAGCACTTGAGAATAAGCATATCGAAGTATCTATGATACATGTGCCATCCACAACTATCAAGAAATTTGTCTTTCTAGCTCTTTTTCATTTTGAGATGAATTGATTTTAAAAGATGGAGTCACATCTACAACCATAGACTTGGGAAGGGATTTGATCACATTAGCCAACTCCTAAGGTTTGTAGCTGCTCAATATCATACTTTGCCAAATGGTTAGCTTGTTGGTTCTCCTTTTGCTGGATATATGTGAGATTGACCTAATCGAATTGCAAAACTTCCTAGGATAGATCGTGATACTTCTTATGGGCTTTTTCTTTTCTTTAAAATTTTTGTTGATCTACAGCATGAAAAGTGGAGCCACTAAAAATGTGCATAGAGCACATGCTAAGTCTCTAGCATAATGTAGGTCACTTGACGTGGTCTTATACTTGATAGGTTGTTGTTTTGGAAACAAAGGACGACTATTGCAACATCAACAAGTTAACTACTTACACTATGGGCATTCTTAACACTATTAGATTTGTTCATCTTTTCTTCAATGCTCCATAGAATTTGATAACTTTTTGAAGGTATTGCATTACTACAGGATTGGCATGAAACCTTGTATCCTCAACAACTTTCAAGATGATTGTGACATTTCATTACTCTTATGGATATCTCATACGGCAGCCCTGTACATTATATGACATTTATGCTTCATGCTTAAAATGTTTTTGTCATATTTGACTCGTCTATAAGCTCCAACCATTATCCTTCATTACCATGCACTCGAGATCCATTTCAAGTGAAATGGTTTGCCTCTTTGGTACATCTATGACCATTTCTTATAGATGGCTTTGGAGACTCCTAGTAGGACAACACTCGGCCCTTTATTTGACACCCTTTCAACTCTTATTAGCTCGATTGACGCCCAACCCGTTGGCTTGATTTGATAATTGTCTGAGAATGCTCTACAACATCACACATGACTTAAATGCTGCTTTTGCAACATCTTTACATCTTTTGTGAGATCTTTCAATCTTCCACAACATTGCTTAAGTTGCTCTCACAACCTTCAGCCCTTAGATGCTCCAAGTATAAGGGATAACTTAGTCTCTTATGGCATCTTTTATCATCCCTGGCTCATTAAGGGTACGAGAAAAACCACAAAACACAATTCTTGACATCCATCAATTGGCCTACATGCTTTTTGTTTCCTAGTAACTCAACTAATCCAAGTTTGCCACATGTTAGTAAACACGAACATGGCTGCCCTCGCACAACTTCTTATGACTCTAATGTGGTGCATAACAACCACATAAATATCCATAGCTTTTTCTTGTAACATCATGAAAATGTTTTCCTCAAAATTGTTAGTTCCTTTTCCTCCCCCACTTTCTTTATTATTTACATTATAATGGAAGTTTCATGGTTTGCACTTTTCTAGATAGATGTGAGAAAGTTATAAATTACTTTCCTACCTTTGTTTAAGTTCATGAACTAGACAACTTTGAACATAATAATATAATTAAGTCTAGGTTGTACTCTATATAATGCCAATCCTAGTATGTATGAAGCTAGCCCTATCTTGAATCCATATTGAAATTTATCCTTCTCAACTTTTGGAGTGTTGATTCTCAAAATACTACATGAGATAGAGTGTCGAAACTCAAAGAAAGTCAAAGCCCAACTTAATCCTTCTACAAAGGAAGCTTCATGGGAGGAGAGATTTCCTTAGGGGAGTTAAAAAGTCCTAAACATTATCTCTTAGTTCCATCATCGGCCTTTCTTGTCCATTGATGCATGACTAAGATCCCTAGCTATATCCATTGATGCATAACTAAGATCCCTAGCTATATCATTGATTGAGGTCTACCATCTCCATCCTTGGCAAATCGATTATTTACACATGCTACGTCTCAACCTAATAACTTTGCATATAGTAGTGACTTGAGTTGGGCTAATGAGCATATTACCTACTTCATAATTTTTCTTGATTGCATAACTAAGATGTCCATTGATGCATAACTAAGATAGCTATATCCATTGATGCATAACTAAGATCCCTAGCTATATCGGCCTTTCTTGTCCATTGATGCATAACTAAGATCCCTAGCTATATCCATTGATGCATAACTAAGATCCTTAGCTATATCATTGATTGAGGTCTACCATCTCCATCCTTGGCAAATCGATTATTTACACATGCTACGTCTCAACCTAATAACTTTGCATATAGTAGTGACTTGAGTTGGGCTAATGAGCATATTACCTACTTCATAATTTTTCTTGATTGCCATTGATAAATTACTAGACAAACCTTTGCGGGTTCTTTTGACATGGTCTATTGTACAATGAAATCATACAAAGTTTGAGCTTTGATCACTTTCCATTAGGAGTACTCAGGTCACACTCATCAAGCTCAATGGACAACCTTTATAAGAATGTCTTATTGGGCAGTCCATCATTAACACTATGGAGTGGAATTGGAATATGGACTTAACATTATGGTTGCTATGACAAGAGTCATTAGCAAGCTTATCCAAGATGGGATACAAAGGACATGACTAGTGTAGTGCTTTGGTTATTACACCTTGTCTTCCTCTCTAACCAGGATGGCATTTACAATCTCATCAACATCATTGTTGTACTTTAGCACAGTTTCTTTGTTTCAATTCCATAGTTCCCCATTAAGGGTCTCTCTAGTCTAGGGTTTTCTTGCAAATGTGATTTCTTTGTTTTATGCTTTTATGGTTCAAAAAGCCTAATTGTTGATTAGTTAATGATATTTCAAAAAGTTTGTCATCGATTGGGTAGTGATTGTTCAAGAAGCCAACAGTGTGATACACTAAATGCCTCTAAGCTTTGGACTACTCTTGACAAGGTTGTTAACATAACCTTCCACATTCTAGGCTATTTTCTCTTTTAAGATAGACTCCAATTATCCATTGATAGGTCATGCCAATGTATTTTAGCTCAAATGACATCAAATTGTAATAATCTATTCCTCATCAATCTTGGCTATGCATAACTTTTGGCACCTAAGAATGAGTCCAAGAAGCTTATCACTGGATGTTTGATGATAGAGACAATTTGGGCATCTATACATAGACTAATTGCCTTTTGGCCAGACCTTATTGAGACTAATCAAGTCTATATACGTACTCCATCTCTTATTACTTTGTTCTTGAGGATGACTTTGTTTGGCCATTTTGTGCATTGGATCTCACAAATGAACATAGCTTGCAAAACTTTAAGAACCTCCCCTTTATTTCCCTCATCCATTTTGAGTGGAAAGTTTGTTATTTTCTTGAATGGTGGGTTGCATCTCAAGATGCCAAGCAAGTGCCGAGTTGTTTAACAATCTATCCTTGGCTTGCCAATTCATTGTACTAGTCTTGAAGTAGGTTGAGAACCATGGAATTATGCACTTTGTTAAGTTCATCAGTACAGAACAATTTTGGATCATTAAAATATTTTGGTTATGATTGGATGATAAGCCACCAAGTGTTTTGACAGTGACTGTCTAAGTGTATCGTATCCAAAAACATTCAAATTGTATCTTTGATATGCTTGTTGGATTGACTTAGTTTGGATGGTCTCATGGGTGATCTCCATCATCTGTGCTAAAGGCTTTCAGGAGTGATGGGAGAGCTCATGTCAAAGAGCTCGCCTACATTAGAACATTCTTAAAGCAATTAATAAAATGACCGACTTATTATTCGCCTACATTTGAACATTCTTAAAGCAATTAATAAAATGACCGACTTACCTATTATCTTAGCAGTATTGAACAACTCTTGCTCTCATCATTTTATGATACCAGTGATAATGAAATCGGCAATGAATCTATGGTGGAGATCATCAAATGAGCAAATGGTCCTAAGAGGGAGGCACTTGCATGATCTTGTGTGATCCCTTTAAAGTGGTCATGAATAGGTTACATGGAATCACCTTAAACAGAGGTGTTTGTCAATTGTCTTTTCAAACCTGGTCACATGATCATCTAGATTTGAATTGCCAATTTAGGCGTTTAAAGTTGGTATAAGATGAAAGGCGTTTGTCAAAATACTCCGAATTGGCAAAAACTATTGTGTAGTTGTCCTAGTATTTTTTAGATTGGAGAACAAAGGGAATGTGAATGAAGAGGAAGTGGCAGGGGTTGCCGCTGGTTGCTTTTCATGTGGCAACAACGTAATGGGTGAGGAGTTGGGGACTTGCTTTCTGTTGCCCAATCTTTTGTTGCTTTGCATCAAGACGTTCTAGACCTGGAAGCCCAAAACCTTGGTTTGATTGGTTGGACGTGGGCCTTGTTAGAGTGGGAATCAAGAGGAAACAAAATGGTATACTGCTCCCTCAAGTATAGTCGAAGCCAGCACATTGATGATAAATGCTGTAAGTTTTATTGTCAAGGATTGAATCTTTTGTTTTTTATAGCATTGATGGAGTTTGTTAGCTATGTTCTAGCACTTGTAGAACTCCCTTTTAGAAATACATAAAAAAAAGAGCAAAGATCAACATGTGCTAATGTGACAAACACCTTGAAATAGAAAAAACTGCAACCTCTCTAGGGTCTAACGAACTCAACAAGTATTTAGTTGGTTACAAAGAGGGAACTCTCTCAAGTTATAAGGACACTCTAGATGGGAGATCAAGTGGCCAAAACACAAGTAAAAGCCTAAAGACTTTTGAAAAAGGGAATGAGAGAGGATGGCTTATGAGTCAACTGTGATCTGCTAGTTTTTTGTTATCCTTGCATTGTGATGAAGTTCATAGCTATTTCTTTATGTGGGGGAGATTCTTTATAGGCATTGGTGCAACAGTATTGGTTATTAAGGAGAGTTCTTTTTGTCAATAGAATATATGAGACAATAAATGTTATATTCAATGGTCTAGGATTTTGTTTGGTGTCTATTAACTAGATCTAGCCCATAGAGTTCCTCGTTGATGAACACTATTGATCTGAATCAAAGCATGAATCCTGTTTTATAGCTTGTGGATTGCTTGTAGGTCTTCTTGTCAATTTGACAAAAGAAGAAGCTTATTCATCTAAACCAAAGGTGAGTCTTGGACAATTTAACGAAGAATCAAGGACAAAGGACTAGGTCTATGGTAAAAAAGCCAACATTTATGGTCGAAGAGCCAACTTTGAGGCCTTGACAAGGGTGGGAGTTTGTCTGCCAAGCAAAGGAACATGAAATAGGGACCAAAGGGCCTAAATTGGTCTTGGTTGATTTGGTCTATTGAATGGGGTTTGCTAGACGCCATAGAATACATAGAAAGACAGGAAGATTTTGTTTTACAGATGAGACGTTGTGGGAAAATATTTTGTTGAGACTTCTATGGCAGTCATCTGTACTAGTCGTCTGCTACCGCTAGATGTTTTATTGCTATTTAAGAAGAAAATTGGTACCTAAATAAGCCCAGAATATAACACCATTGCACATGCAATTTCTACTTGAAAATTTCTTGCAACTTTATAAGACATCATTAAAGTTTTGACTTCATGATTCAGTTTTGTTTTTAAGAGATGTTAGTAAAAGATTCTTTTTTCTTGTTTAGCTTTAAAGTTCATATTAAATAGCTTGCATGATTGATTTTAATTACTACGAACTGGATTTTGACATTTACGACTTCTCTTTAAGTTGGTATCCGCTGAAGGCAAAGTTTGCTTAAATTTTCAGCTATTTTAACTACGGCTCATCGTGTAGTTTTACATTAAAAGACTATATTAATGCTGATAAACCTAGTAATCATCTATATTCTTCATTGTCATGTCTTTCTACATCTCTAGCTTTTTTTTTTTTTAGATCTTTGAGGGAGAAAGCAAGTTTCTTGCATCCATAATGGAATCATCCGACATGCTCTATGCAGCTGCAGCTAGTCTTGAATTGAACTTGCAACTGTTTTGTTCACATATGCCTGATTCAACTGATGAGATTATTCTGAACTGCATCAAAACAATTGGCATAATTGACAGAGGCCTTTATCCAGCAATGCCCGAATCGGAATCGATTTCTGAATCCTTTCTTACAAGGTTTCCTTCTTTAAATCCACTGTCAGCACATGCGATCCTTTCCTCTGGTGGCATTCTTGTAGAATTTTTGGAGTGGTCACCTGAATGCAGAATTAAGGCCATTGGAAAATACAAGATGCCTGCTGAAAGCATTTGTCTATTCAATGCCTTATGCAGGTATGGTGAGTTTGGAGAATCTAAATCTGTAATGACGGATTGCTCGTCCATTGGTTCAGATAACAGTGGTGTATCGCTTCAGTCTAACAGAAAAAGGCAGAGATATATGGCTAGTTCTCGCAAACCTGACACTCTGTTGGATGAGTCATTTTATGTTGGAAAGGTTCCATCAAATCATATCGGCAGTGGGGCGCCTCAGACATCCAGGCCATACCTGTCAAACAATTTCAAATTTCATGGTGTACCTGAAAGAGCTCAATTCTTCAATGACCCAGAAATTATAGACAGCAAATTGGAAGTAAACAATTCAAAAATAGACAATCTTGGTAGGAATTTCTTTTCCCAACATGCTGAGCATGACGGTAAATTCGACCTTGATGCTATTGACCATAGTAGCAGTTTCTCAAATGAGCAGTCTTCTTCAATCCCAAGTAGCGGATTCAATATTAGGAGTTCAGAATTAAGCAAACAAGAGGTCGAAAGCTTTTACCCTCCAGGCAGGTCATCATTTCGGCAGATTAGCACATTTCCAACGTCATTGGAGATTAACTTCGGTGAAAAAGATCGGACATGCTTTGATCAAAATATCAATTTTATCCAATCTGTCAAAGCTAAATTTGGATTGATTGATAAAGAAGTTTCTGCAGAAAAAGCGGATATTTTACATGAGAATGTGTCGGACGCACTTGATCCTACTTGTAGAAATAGAATCCCATACCTTGGTGATATATATCTCGCCAATATGAACCAACCTTCTCAAGAGCAAAATAGCAGGAAATACAAGATTGAATTTCTAGACCGTGTAAACAAGAGGAGCAGAATGCAACAGCAATCTCCATGGAACACAAGTCAAATTCGCCCTGGGAGTTCAAAAAAGCAAATTAGTTTACAGAAAAAAAGTCCATCAATTATCGACACTTTCAGATACCGAGGAAACAAGCAAGTCAACACAACATCCAATAAGTGCAATAACTTTGCTCGAACAAAATCAGGACCACGTGACTTGGAGAAGAAGGATTCGGCATTGATCACTCCAACATGGACCCCCATTGATAAGCGAGCAAGACAGGTCTTCCACAGTTTATTTTCAATTTCAACAATTTGCATCATATGATGAACATTTTTCTTCGTGTGGTGTGGAGAATCACATTTCATTAACTCTGCAGCACCTATTTTTCATGCGAACTGGAAATGAGAAACAAAGCAGACTTGTATGGAGAAGAAGGGACAGCCCTAGCGTCGGTGGTAATTTGAGGAAAAGGAAACGAGATGAATTTTAGGTATGCCAATTATTCTTAGTTGCTCTTGATCTTATTGGAAGTTGGGTCAACCGTTCCTCGTCTTAAAAAGGATGAATTGGCTTTGTTTCTTGCTCTCTTTATCCAAATATTGTGGCCTTGTTGAAAATGTATACATGACCGAAAAAATGTCAAAAATAAAAAGCATATGCCTTTAAGAAGAAAAAAACGTTATTTGTTTGTCACACCCTTTTCCTTGAATTCTATACTACCGTTTACGAAAATTAAATTGGAGATATTCATGGAGAGATATATGCCTTTGGATTTGTTATCAAGTTCATGGATTCTATTCGCTCCTATCTTTGAACTTTGCTCAATTTAGCACAAAAAAAAAAAAAAAGAATGCATTTGGTCTGCATGTACATTCTGGCATTGTTTTTTGGTAGGAACCATTCTGAGATTGTTATTTTACGACTTCTAATCTGTCTTTGAGCAATCCTTGATAAAAAGGTGCTTTCCTGAGCGAAAGCCCAATAAGTAAGTCATCTGAGTTTCTCACATTTTAGCACTTTCCATCCTTGTTCTGCTTCTCTGTTTTCTTTTGATGTTCATAGCGAGTTACTTGTCTATATAACTGAGCATGCATAAATCTTTTTGAACATTGGATTAAATATGTACGATTGACTGCTTCCTGCTGTTAAAAGCAAAATAGTATGCGAGAAAGTAGCTACTTTTATGATGTCATCTTTACCGTAATGTTTTTCAGATGGGACACATCCCGTACAACTATTTAGTCTAAATTCTGAAATTAACAAAGCTGACATCTTTTTTATTTTAGATTTATAGATTCCTTTGTAGGAATGAATCTTGCGTCCAAGCTAGGTTAGCTTTTGTTTATTTATTTGTTTTTAGGTTCATTTATAAGTTTGTTCAAATATATGTTTCGTCCGTCTGATCCACAATAAGGTATATATATAATCACCTTGGTGTTAAGAAAAATGTCCAGATTGGTGTTGTGGACGAATTAAGAAAAATGTATATGTAATACTCAGACACCCTTACAAATAAACCGCTTGTCACGAAACCAAGGAAACAAAGAATCTTAGCAAGTAAAAAAAAACATAGAATTGTTAAAGAACGCATAATAAACGAGTGGTAAAAGATTTATGTAAAAGTCCAAAAAATTAAAAAATAACCAGTCCACTTCTTGATTGAAGAAGATTATAAGGTTTGTCTAAAACTTTTATGCAGTGACAACATCAATATCATTCAATAGCTTGTAGAAGTACACATACAATCTCTCATTTGGGTTAATTATGTCCTTTTTGATAGAGGTCCATGACACACTATAGCATGTCCCTTTGAAGCAAATCTCATTGACAAGCTATAATCGTAAATCTCTGTTGTTGCATACTCTCTTGCTCCCTTGTTTCTCCTAATTTCATGTTATTTGTTGTCAAATAAAACTACACATTGTAATATGGGCTTCAATTGAAGACCACTCTTAGTTGTTTGACTATTCTATTAGGATACAAGAAATATTGAGTTCAATAGGAAATAAGTTGTGAATGATATGTCAAAAATGGAGCTTAATCAAGCTATTAAGAACCAAACCACAATCATTATCAAAGTGGATTGTTATCAATTCTTGAATGAGGAGACCTAGTTTGGCCAGTGAAGACAATTTTGAGACAAATGATTAACAGTTTTGACAATCTTAGATGGGGATCCCAAGAAAACCGTTGGGGATATGAGCAAGGATGAGGGTTAATGAAACTTTAGCGACACATAGTGGACTAAGAGTGGAGTGCAAGAGTAGCATATATGTAAGGGGAGACTCTTCAAAGAAATAAAGACTTCTTTGTTTTTGTCTCTAATATCTGCTATTTTTGCATGAGCATAAACGAATTGCTAGGCGGGATAGACGAAGTTATGGCTCTTTTTAAGTTGCAAGCCTTCACACTTTTGTCATTTCTCCATCTCTTAGTTTAATATTATGATGATTTTCAAATTTCAATATTTTTGCTCATAACTAAGCATATTAAATTTCATAGTTTGGTTTTCGTGAGAGGGAGCTTATTGATCAAATTAGTACAAATTTTAAAAAGTATTTCTTCAATTTATCTAAAAAAAATATACTAATAACTTGAATTTGATTTTGGATATCATCAATAATATTTTTTTACTCATTTCATGTTACATAATAATTGAAACATTAGAAAGTGGATCCATTGTATTTATTATGAAAAATATAATGTATTATTTAATTTGTTGTATTCAAATTTTAGTTTCAAAAAAGTAATTTTATTACAACATAGAGGTCCAATACAAAAGTTTTTAAAAAATAAAATTTGTTTCTAGCATCTTTTTAAAGAAAAAAAATTCAAGATTCCTGAAAAGTTTTGGAATCACATTAGATTTACTAATTCAACTTATCAACCGTTAAATTGTTTTATTATTTTCAAATAAAAATATAGAAAATATGAAACCAAATAAATCCCAAAATTTTTTTATCTTCGTAGATGTTGGTCTGGCACAAGTTGAACTGGAGAAGAGAACATCATAAATCAATGATTGGGCGGATAATTAGATGGTCAATGGAAAGAACAAGTAGATGTGTGTTGATATAGAGAAGCTTAAGCTTTGCTTATATAGGTTTTATTCTTCTAATATTTTAGTGTGAGTAGGATTATGATATGTGAAATTCAAGTGTTAACGTTAGCTGAACATGTCAACCAAATATTATTTTCAAAATCAATATTTATTTTTATTTAATTATGTTTTATGTTGTCCTGCAACCAATGAAGTAACAAATAATTCATATACAAGAAATCATACAAATAAAATACAATCAATAAAAGAATAAAATAATATTATTATGCTATGTCATATGTTACAAATTTATTTATATTCTAAAAATTTATTTTCTAGTTTCAATTTTTAAATATCATAATCATTACATCAAAATATTATTTTCAAAACTAATATTCATTTTATTTAATTATTCTTTTTGTTATTATCCAAATAGTAAAATATCAAGTAATTCATATAAAAAAACATACTAATAAAATGTATTCAATAAAAGACAAATAATATACTAAAATAATACTGTTGTGATATATCATAAGCTATAGATTTATCAAGTTGGTTTCACATGACGCTTCCTCTGTTTGATGCGCTTTTTTTAATTTTTTACAATAAAATGGGCATAAAGTGATTGATGTGTCTTACGAATAACATATTTTTAAGTCATTTAATTCTTATAGGTTACTTTCCATGTTCTTAAGTTTCCATTTTAGATTATACTTATATGATTTTTCTATCGTACGTACAATCCAATAAGTAAATATGCACTTTAAACTATATCGTACTTATATGATCCATTGATCATATCGCCCAATCCTTAAAAATAACAACCTATTATTCATGTAACTTCTGAATATGATATACGATTACTAAGATTGTATCATGCGATCTTTCCTTAGCTTCGCGATCAAGTGATTATTCATTTAATATTTGATACTTCTAAATTATTGTACAATATAATTATTCACATAGTACTTATTGATTCCAATTTTTTCTCCCATTAGTCTGGTAATCTCACTCACCTCTTATACTACAATGATGTGTATACAATATAGTTTGAAATCCAAACCTTTGCAACCTACAATCATGTACATCAGACTAGTTCAACCTCTCAAACTCAATAAAATTTTCTTTTACTTCAACTCAAATTGATAGTCCAATACAATCAACCCCAATCATACCAAGATGATCACAATTTTTTCTCAAAACTTTGTACTTGATTTATAGCCATATAGCCTCCGTACGATAAAAACCCAACAACTCAACTAATATTATAAATACGATACACATATCATCCTTATGCAATGAACCCATAGCTAAATAATAGCTTAATCTTCTCGTACTAGTGCATCCAATGAAATTGTTTTAGTACAATTCCTTTAAAAACTCTTTATGTCGTATTATCGTAGCCTAACGAATCTTATTCCTATTAGGTTTTCAGCAGATCATATTATACAATGTAGTCATATAATATGTATCAACAACTCATTTTTTCAACCTTAACATTTTTGTTTTACTTCAAAACTTATCCAACTCATCTCATCTTATATTCAAATTATTCTAAATACATTTATTACTTAAACCTAAGTGCTACCATGTCATTATATATTTAAATGTTGAAAAGAATTTAACAAATAATTGATTATCTCTTCTCAGTTAGCTATTACTCCTTTCCTTTACTAGTTTCTTATTGTAGCATTTTTTATCATGCTCTTGTTTCCAATCTCCTCCTTGAACTATAATAAAGCTTTCCCCAAAGTTCCATAACTTCTTCCTCTTTGCCATGGTTTCCCCACTACACATGTTTCTTTTTCCTCTTCAGATCACCTTCTTCTAGTAGTTCTCGACAACACAACAATGCTCTCTCAACACCTCTCTTAACTTCTCGATGTAACACCTCACTTAAGCTCCTAGAATCCTCTATGCATAGTAAACCTGAAGCCAAATGTACACCCATTAAGAGAGACAATGCATGGGTCAACTTTTATAATCCATAATATCTCATAATTATCTATTAATTATGATTAATTAATTTCAATTAATTTTATACACTCGTTAAAAATCTAAAAACCTAAATGAGAGTCATATAAGTGTCTTTATACTTGAGAAAGTTTTTTGAGCACCCCTCCAATGTTCTAAAAATAAAAATATATCCTCTAACATAACCAATTATTGTGTCAAAATTTTAAAAATTACAAATTTACCCAAACACAATCAATATTCCATTTTTTGGATATCTACCCCTCCAACAATCAAATTTAGATCGAAGTCAACATTCCTAAAATTACAAATCTACTTCGAGCGACATTTTGAAAATTATAATTATACTTATATTTTTAAGAATTCATAAGAAATTCTTTAGATTTTCAAAAATTATAAATCAAATAGAATTTGGTTTGTCTTAAAGAATTCTCTATTAATATTCTTAAATAATATTTTTTACTAAGTTTGAGTTTTTAACATACTGTTAAATATATTATTATTATTTTAATATTTTAATATTTTAATATTTTAATATATAAATAATATATTTTAAGAAATAAATTTGATTGTATTTAATCGTACCTAATCACAATCTTTTTGGTTTGATTATTGGATTTATTTCATCTTAATTGAGATAAAAATGAAGATTGCTACACCATGGCTTTTAAGGTAATTTGGTGTTACTAATAGTTTGGTTGAGTTAATATTTCAAAAAGAGATAATATCAAGTAAGATAAATAGAATGCTCATGGAACCTCAAAAGTTAAAGGTTTTAAAAAGTGGAATATCCAATAAAAAGATTTTATTCTTGATAGTATGTCAACTATCATGGATAATCTTAATTTCTTTTTATGGTTAGATTTTTACTACTAATATCTTTCTCTTATAACACTAAAGTTTGCATTACATCTTATTCATACATGCATACATTCTTGTCAATTTTTTGTCTTTGAGCTATTATTCATTTAGAGTTGTCTTATAACTTTTGTAGCATTGATAAAAATCTCTCTAAATGCAAATCAAGTGTTTAACGAAATTAAGTTTCAAATAAGCTCTATCTTCATTACTTTATGATCATACATGACAATGACTGATAATGTACTCGTATAGTTTAAGTTTTAACTTAAATTATCAATTTATTTTGAAGTTTTTATGGTGCTATATATGTATGATAATCTCATTATACAAATATAATGATCATATATCTTAGGAGTATGAAGTGTAAAACTAATCGTACATGGTATTAGTCTTGTATGATTCTATTTTGTATTCTGAGAGTTGAGTTATTATATACATAAAAAACTCTATTTTATATAAGTATAATAGATATTTCCTTTCAAAAAATTAGTAATTAATAAGCTTTAATATGATTAGGCAAGTATGATTTTAAACATTTGCATGCACATTGTACATTTTATCATACTTTATTTCTAAAAGTAGAAATTTTAAATGTGAAACTTCTTTATCTCATATAAAAAAAATTAATTGTCATTATTGCATGAGACCCATCCATACATTAAAATTTTATAAAATTAAAATGATTGTGCATTCAAAAGTTTCTTATTTCAAGTGGGTTGAAAGAATGTTTTGGCACAATTACTTAAAACTATCTTGACTTATGCAGGATCCAAGAAGCTTTGGCTCCTAAAATCTAATACTTAGATTTTTTTTTGTATATAGGCAAGCCTCTATAATAAGACCAAGGAACGCAGGTGATATTTGGATAATGGGTACAAGCAATTGATGATGAAAAAGTTACCTTGGGTGATAACTCTAAGAAGAGAGTCATTGATATTGGCACCATTGATAACTCTTCTACTTCTATTGCTAACGTCATTTTAGTTGAAGATTTAAAACACTATCTTTTAACTATAAGATAGCTATGTGATTCTGGCTTTACTATTTCTTTTGAGGCAAGGTCTTTTATAATTAGTAAAGATAATAATCCACTAGTCATATTCTTTAAGACAAGTAATATCTATATGTTAGATTTAATATTATTGAAGAGAATTGTATAAAATGTCTTTCTTCTCATACCAATGATGCACGTCTTTGGAATAAAAGATTTTATCATGCAAGCTCTGCTATAATAAAGAATATTACTATGTAGAAACTAAAGCATCAATTAACATTAAGAAGGATGTATCCTTTAAGAAATTTTTAGAGACTTCATATCTAGACTTGTTTGAATCCATTGAACTAATAAATTTAGGAAATAAAAGGTATGCATTTGTGATGGTATATTATTACACTAAGTACACAAAGCTGCTATGTTTAAAGAGAAAGAATGAAACATTTGAAAAGTTTATCATATTGATCATTTAACTACAAAATGAGAATGATGGAGCATCTTTAATATCTATTAGTAATGATCAAGGTGGTGGATTCAAGAATGAAGCATTTATTGTTTTTTGTAGCAAACATAGTATTGCAAGCAATTTCTCATCACCTAGAACTCCATAACATAATGGAAGAATAGAGAGAAAAAAGGACATTAATTGATTTAACTAAAAACATGCTAAGTGAATTTAATAATTCTAAATCTTTTTGGGGCCAAAACAATAAATACAACATGTTATGCATTTAATTTTGTTTTTGCAAAACCCTTTTTTGAATCTAACTCCTTATGTGTTGTCTTATGAAATGAAGTCAAAAATTGCACATTTATATATTTTTTGGTATGAGTGTTCTACCATGAATAATGGTAAAAGACAATTAAGGAAGCTGGATACATGATGAAAGAATTTTCTTAATTCATTTCTTAAATAATAGAACCTATAGGTATACTCATTTGGTGAAATAATCCATAAGTGTAACATTTGATGAAACACCACTTATTGAGAATAGAGTCAAGAGATTGGAAGAAAACCTTGATGAATTTGAAAAATTAAAAATTGAGAATAAACCCAAACTAAATGGGGATAGAAACAAAAAGTCTATTAAACTTATTGCCCTTAAGGAGTTAAAGTGTAAAAATGACCATCCAAAAGAACAAATTTTAGGGGAGGTGATGGATGGAGTAAGTAAAGCTCAACCACTCAACTTTTGTTTCATTTTTTGAGCTAATTTGAGGAGGCACTTAATAAGTTTTGGGTTTTAGTCATGAAAGAAGAATTCAATCAATTTGAAAGAAATAAAGTTTGAGAGTTAACCCCAAAGCCTAATAAGTAATTTTTCATATGAGGCATTTAAGAAAAAACTAGATGATAATGGTAATGTAATTAGAAATAAGGCTAAACTAATAGCTAAATATTATTATGATCAAATTGAAGGAATAGATATTGAAGAAACTTTTGCATATATAAGAAGGTTAGAAGCCATTAGAATTTTACTATCATATGTATGTTACAAGAACTTCAAGATATATTAAATGAATGTAAAAAGTTCATTCTTGAATAAATACCTTAGTAAAGAAGTATATATTGAAAAATCTTTTAGGTTTGAGATTCATGACAAGCTTGACCATATATATAAATTAAAGAAAGCTTTCTATGATTTAAAATAAGCACCTAAAGCATGATTTTGTACTTTTTTAGGTTCTAATAGTTGTAAGCAAGGAAATGTGGATAATACACTGCTTATTAAAAATTCAAAAGACCATAAGCTAGTTTGTCAAATTTATATGAATGATACTATATTTGAATCAATCAATAATAAGAATTGTGAAGAATTTTCATATTTGATAATGGAATTGTAAACAAGCTTGATAAGAGAGTTAACCTTTTTCTTAGGATTACAACTAAAATAAGTTAAGAATGAAATCTTTATATCTCAAACCAAGTATAACTTAGAATTGCTTAAGAAGTTTGGTTTTGAGAAGTCAAAATCAAGAGTTACCCTCATGTTTACAACTACATGCTTTGATAAAGATGAAAAGAAAAACCTATAGATGTTAAGCTATATAGATGTGTGATAGAATCTTTGTTATATCTCACAACAAGTCGATCGAATGTTAAGCTCATTGTTTGTTTATGTGCTAAATTTTAAGCTTATCCTAAGGAATCCCACTTGCAAGAAATTAAACACATATTTAAGTATCTTCTTGGGACATCTTTATGATGATGATACCCTAAGAGCCAGCTAAGAATTGATTTCATGCTTACTAAGATCCTAATTTGTTAGAAGATAGATAGGAAAAACACTACTAGCACATACCAATTCATTGGACACTGACTCATTTTTTAGGCAAGTAGGAAACATAATTATGTAGCTCTATTTATTACTAAATTTGACTATATTGCAATTGATAGTTTTGTAGCATAAGTGTTTTGGATTAGTGCTAATTACAATATTATGGAGTTTATGATATTAGATGAGCAATAAATCACATTATAATAAGCAATAAAAAAGGATTAGTCTACACACATTAGAAGAAAAGAAAATAAGAAGGATAAATATGATAAGTACAAAAAATGGTACATGCAAAAGATACCCATTTGAGACAATCTTAGCCAAGAGGGGATTAGGAGTAACACAATGGTTACTCCATGTGCTAGGCACGAAACCTCTTCAACAACATAAAAATGAGGTACTCAAAAAGGAGTTAGTGATATCAATCTTGAATAAAGTAATTAACAAAGTAAAGATCACATGACTGTAGATTGAAAGCATTAAATAATTTTTTTAAATCATAGAAAATTTGAATGAGATAAATTGGGCGAGCAATCCAAAAATACTATATAAATCAAATTGTATGAAATAAATAAGGAGGAAAACCCCAAGATTCATGTATAAAAGTATTGAGTAAGATGACAATGACAAAAAATCTAAGCCAAATAATCAACGATGGTGTCAAAATAAAGAATCATTATGTTGATAATGATAAGATGTTGTAGTTGAGTTGATGATTAGCTGGCACGACATCTCACCACATAATCCTTGTACCCCTTCTACCAGTACTAAAGCTCAAACGAATCAGAGCATTAATATTCTTGGAGTAATCAACCTCAAGATCTCAACAAGATCCAGAGAACACAAGTGAAATTTTATTCATGCAAAGATTATCTTTCTTACATAAGGGTAAGTCTTCCCTTTTATAGCGAGCCTAAGAGTACATTGGTAAAAATACTTGAAATAAATAAAATTAAAATAAAACCTCAAAATATGTTATCACGGGATGTTCCTAAATAACTTTTTGGAATGTTTCTCTATTTTTTGGGGGCCATCAATAGGGTGGTGCACACAAGGATACAACACATGTCTCTGTAGTTCAACTAATTATGATTTGGCAAACACAAGTGATACTAGTCAAATTTCACTGGTTGGATCAAATATTGCCAGTCAAAGTGGGTCTTAGTGCTGGCATGGGTAGATTCAAGTCATTGCAAGTCAAAACTTGGTCAAAAAGTTTGTGAAAGAAATAAGTTATAAGTCAATGTGGGTTTTTAAGTTAGATTAATAAGTTAGAAGTCAAAACAAGACATGGATCAAATCAGTAGGTCAAAAGGAGGCAACAAATATATGTGAGCTCATGAATTATGAGAACTTATGAGTAAGCACAGTTGATCCATGTGCAAAGATAGGTGGTGCAAACCTAAGGAACTACATATGAAATCAGTTCAGGTGAACCCTCTAGCAAACATGGGCCAGACGTGGGTAGAAAGCCAAGTTAAGTCGAGCCAACGGCAGGTTAGGCATTAACCTATAGAAAATGGGCACAATAGGCCATAACTAGGTGTTTTTGGCTCAAACAGTAATCCAAAAGTGAAATTTGAACTCAAAATATACTTTTAGGGCAAAATCAAATCTACAAATAAAAAATAATTATCTCAATCATCTAATAGTACAAGAGCATGCCTAATTAGATTGTGTGCATCAAAGATCTTAAAAGTAACTTGTGTCTTCACAAATTCCCCCAAAGTGGAAAAAATCAGCTCTGATGAGTCAACTATTTCAGATCGACCATCTAAGTTTCTAATGCATCCACATTCAATTGCTATAACTCTTCTTTTGTGACCCAAGTATCCGTAGTGTTTGATTAGCTTTTCTAATGAATAAGATAATTCTAATAACTTTGATTTCTGGTTAATGTAGCTTGATAACCATTACCTTTTCAATCTACTCACTTTTCTTTCCAATTATAGGTTATTGAATACTCAGGTAATAGTTCACTCATAAGGGATGTTGATGTCTACTCAAGTGGCTGATTAAGAATCTTAATAAGATCTTTGTAAGTCACCAAATCTAAGATAGAATGTTTTATTGATGTCATAGTCATTTGATAGCTCCATAGTATATACATTTGGTCTAATTTTTTTAAGATTTGGAATGGACTGACATTTAATTTAAATCATCAAATAATATTTTTTTGAGAATTCTTTATTCCTGTAGTATGCATTGACTAATCTCTTATATTGCTTATTGTTTAGGTTTATTTTATCTTTAATATACTTATAAACTTTCCTTATATGTTGTACAAATTCTTATGTAGACTTGAATATGCATGCTTGAATAGGTAATATGTTGAGGTAAATTGGGTTATGAGGTTTGTACCCATTATAAGTTCAAAGGGACTTAATCCTATAGATCTATTAATCAAATTATTACATGCCTGCTCTACATATGATAATAATAAATTTCAAATTTTTGAATTTTCCCTACTAAACACGTAATAAATTTCCTCATTTTTAATTCAATTCCTTAATTTGAGATCAGTTTGGGGTGCTATGTAGATGAGAAATTTAGTTGCCCCATAGATGCCAAAGGATTTTTCAAAAGTATAAAGTGAAATTGACGTCTTTATCTATGATTATGATCTTGGGTAACCCATGACTCTTAACAATTTCATCAAAAAATAGTTAAGCAATGTGCAAAGAATAAGGGGTTTTAAAGAATATGATTAAACTTGCTACTTTTGTAGATCTACTTCTATAAAAATAGAGTTATATCTTTGAAGCGTTTTAGATAGTCCAAGGACAAAACCCATAGTAAGGTACTCTTATGGTTGTGATGGTATTGGAAATGGTCTGGTGCTTTGGGTAAGTTGCTTGGTGACTGCACAAGTTTTGAAACTAACATTTATCCGAGCAACATGCATTTTAGTCATGGCTAATAAAATTTATCTTCAACTATCATAATTGTTGACTCATCTGAAATAACTTATTAGACCTCCAATATCTATTTCTTATATTAAGAAATTTCTAAATAATGTTCGAGATATGCATGGTTATTTATCTAAAAAAAGTAACCCTCTTTAGTCATATAATCATAGATTACTTTGGTTATATCAATAATTAGTTCTTTGTAAATAGGAATAAAATCGATACAATTAGGTATAGGTTAGGCAAAGTTTCAAAGTCATTGAGATAGACAATGTAATGAGTAGATTCACTCATCTACTAAGAGCATCAATAACTTTGTTTTTTATACCTAGCTTATGCCTTAAGATGGTGTAGCTCTAAAGAAACTCTATCCACTTAATGTACTATGATTTTATCTTTTCTTATAAGTTTAGATATCTTAAAATCTCATGATTAAAATATAATACAAACTCCTATGGTAAGAGGTAATTCCTATAATGCCTTAGAGTTTGGACCATTACATAAAAGTCTATCATAGATAGAGTATTTATTATTAGATTCATTCAATTTTTACTCAAATACATAATTGATCATCCTTCCTAATTCCTATGTCTGAGGCATAATAATATACTTAAAAAATAATGAAAAAGTCTAAAAATTGGAGTATAGGTACTTTGGTTATAATCTCTTTAATTTTTTTAATTACCTTATTAGTTGTAGGAGTTTATTCAAAATGTTCTTTTCTAATACAATCAATATATAGATATAGTGATGGTATTAAAACCCCTTAATAATCTTTCGTAGAAAATAGCTAAATTGTGAAAAATTTTGACATCATGGATTGACTGAGGTGTTGGCCATTCAACTATCACCTTAATTTTATTAGAATTGGCTTATAATCCATCTTTTGAGATTATAAAGCTTAAAAAATTTATGTGATTGGTAGCAAAAACATATTTTTTTAGAATGACATAGAGATTATTTTCCTTTAAGAATATAGCGAATCCTTATTAGATGTTTTAAATAGTATTTATAGGTATGACTAAAGATTAAGATGTCATCAAATTAAACAACTACAAATTTTCTTAAATATAGTTGAAACCTCATGAATGTACTTGGGGCATTAGATATGCCAAAGTACATGACCAATCATTTATATAACCCATCCCTTATTTTAAAGACAATCTTTCACTCATCTGTTAATCGAATCCGAACTTAATGATAACCATTTTTTACATCAAGTTTTGAAAAAATTGTGGCTCGACTCACATGATCAAGTAGGTAATCTAAGCATGAGATAAAGAACCTATACTTCACAATTATTTTGTTATTGCTATATTATTAATATACATTCTCTATGATCCATCTTTCTCAGGGGCTAAGAAGGTAGAAACTATGCAAGAGCTAAGGCTTTCCTATATAAAAACTTTGTTTAATAATTCTTGAACTAATCAAGTAAGCTTCTAGTGTTCAGTTGTGCTTATCCTATAGTGTGGTAAGGTTGGAAAACTAGTTCCAAGTATTAAATCTATAGCATGTGAGATGCCACAAAGTGCTAACAAGCCTTGGAGTTCCTTAATGAAATCTAGATAAGATGGATTTTATTGTTGTTGGTATAATTATATTTAGTACTTCACTTAAAACCTCTTTTCCTACTATAGCCTAGATAATGATTGCATCAATAAATTCCTTAACGACTTCACTCTGAGAAAAATTGAATTTTCTTTCTCTAGGTTGGTAGCTAGTTTCTTTTTAATTGGTAGTATGTGATTTCTATGTCATGATAGATATAATTTAATTTTTTGAACAATGTGTGAAAGTATAGGTGTTAGTTTTGCTAGTAAGGGCATCATGATCATCAGCTAAGGTCATCCTAGAATAATACTCCTAATTTATATAGGGATAATATCACATAAAATGTCTTTCGAATATTGGCCAAACCTAAGTGGTATGATGCTTGATGGGGATAAAGGTGTCATTAATCTAGGAAATAGAGTACATATGTAAGTGGTGATGAGTTTGAGGCACATCCATTATAGTGAAAATAACATTAATGCTATTGTCACTATTTATTACAACATTTCAAACATTTTTTATTAATTTAGAAAATGAATAAAAAACATGGTGTGCTTTTAATCTTCACTTACCCTAGGTTGAGAGTAAGTGTACCTTACAACTATCATGCATTTTGTTTCCTCGATGGCATTTTATCCTTTCTCTTAGTAATATTTATTAGCTAAATTTAAACAAGGAACATAGTTTTTGGCTTCTACATCTTCTTTGAGGTTAGGTTCCTTATTATTTTTTTCTCTATATAGTTTATTTGTCATGTGGGACATTAGGATATCGTATTTCCTTGCCCTTTACATTGCAAGAAGGTTATTTCAAAAGGTCAAGTAATAGGTTGATTGGGCTTTGTAGTAGGTTTAGGGATAAGTCTTGGGAAAGAGAGTGTTAATGGATAACTTGTGGATGGCCTAGGATTATTAAGTGGAAAGGTTAACTTAGGTGTCGATTCACTCTTTTAGTGAGATAAAACTTTCGGAGGTCCTCAAACTCATTACCAATCCTATAGGTCTCTCCTAGTGCGTGAATATTAGCATGAAAAGTTTTCTCTACACATCCTCTTTAAGTTTAGCTTGAAATCACGAGTGACCAAATAGTGTACATTGACACCACAACATAGATAATACTCATCGAAACAAGTAATATACTTATTTATTGACCTTCCTCTTTAAGTTAAACGTTGTCATTGGTCTATTAACTGATTTTTGTAAGAGGTATGCATTTGACTCTCAAGATTCCCTTAAATTTATTATAGGCGATGACTAGTACCTATGGATTTTATAAATAACTAGGCTTATTCAACTAGTTTTATGCAAGTAAACAACACCTTTCTCTCTCTTTATTAAGTCTTAATACTAAAAATAATGATTTATGTCTACTTCCCATTTTAGGTAGTCCTTAGGATTTAAAGTACCTTCAAAGGTAAGTGTTTTTATTTGATAAACTTCGTAAGTTTTTCATTATCATTTCCATGATATTGTCTTAAGAAGTAGTCATTGATTCTACTCAATATTTGATTAGATGGATTAAAAATATTAGATTCGGATAAAGTAAGTTCATTAGGAACGTACTTTAATTGGTTGATCATAGCTCCAAATTCTTTCAATTTGGTTTCCATATTTTTCATTCTTGTTAAAAAGTCTTGGAGAGTCAATTACATTTAGTTGAGTTGCAAATGCTCCATTATGTAATTTTTATCAGATCTTGTGCACATATATTATACATTTTAGTAAAAAATATTTTTTTGTTTTTTTAGAAAAAAATAAAATGACTAATAAATAAAGGAAAAACTTAATTAGCCCTAGGATATAGATGTTGCATGTACTAGTATAACGTATTATGATACTAATTTTGATGATGAATGGGCAACAAACCATGTCATAATGAGTAATAAAGAAATATTAACCTACACGTGTCAAGAGCAAAGAAAATATGAAGGAAAAATATGAAAAGTTTGAAAAAAGGAACACATAAAAGATACCCATTTCAAATGATCTTAACCAAGAAAGACTGGGAGCAACACAATGGTCGCTTTGTATGTTAAGCCCACAATCTCTTTGATGACACATAAGCAGGGTACGTTAAAAGGGGTTAGTGATACCAATCTCAAATATAATAATTAACAAAATAAAGACCACACAAGCTCAAATTGAAAGCATTGAATAATCTTACAAGATCATCACAAAACATTTGAAGTAACAAGATAAATGAATGAGAAGAGGCAATCTAAAAATACTTGGAAAACAAAATTTTATGAAATATAAAAGGTGATGAAAATAGTAGATTCTTATATGAAAGTATCAAGTAAGATGGAGGTGACGATAAACTACCACAATGTCTCATTGCTTGGGCCTTACATTCCTCTTAGTATTAGGATCAGTATGTTGAACTTTCTGCTACGATCAACCTTAAGATCTCAACAAGATGCAAAGAACATAAGTGAAATTTTCATTCAAGTAAAGATTATCCTTTTTTACATAAGGGTAGGTCTTCTATTTTATAAATAACCTATGGGTAAATTGATAAAGGTATCTAAAATAAATAAAATTTAAAAAATAAAAGACCCTCAAAATATATTGTCATAAGTCATTCTGTTTTTTGAAATGTTTCCTTGTTTTTTTAGGCATCTAATCAACTTAGTAGGGCATACACTTGTTTGACGTGCTTATCTGTGGTTGGGGCAATCGCGGTTCGGTGAGCACATGTGACACTAGCCATATTTCATAAGTTTAGTTAGTTGTTGCAGGTTGAATCTGGTCTCAATGTTGAATAAAAAGAGGATTATGAAAACATAATTGATTGAGAAAAAGGAATAGTAATTAGCTCATAAAGGATGATAAGTTTATCTTAATTTGATCCTATTCAATGAATTTGATCTATGTTTTGTTTTTGTCATTATAACTTAAATGCAACAAAAAACATTAAATCCTTTTATGAGAATACCTTCTATTATAAAGACTTTAAGGAGAAATTCACTAATGCCTGGTAGAAAGTTTTTAGAACAAAGATACATCAAAAGGAGTAGTGCTTGTTGTCTAGGGAGGGCTCTATTTGAGGATCAAACGGCACAATTGCAAATTAGCCCTTGCAAAATGCTCAATTTACAGATTCATTTACTTTTTCAAATATCCTGCATTTTCTTTGTCATCTTTGTCGGCTTACTTATCAAAGTTTATGGACAAAAAGGTAATTAATAATTTTTGCTTATGCACTGCAGGTAGCCTCAAAAATTGAATTTCCCCACGCTGTTAATGCAATTGTCTAAAATAAACTTGTGCTTTATTAATATCTCTAATATTTAACCCATAATCAATTAGCTAGTTACCAGTTCGATCTAAGTTTAATACATACTTTAAACATCAATGAACCGATTCAATTTCGATTTAGGCTAAACCTGGCTTATTGATTATTGATTTAAGCTCCATCCAAACTAAAACTAATCCAACTTTTGATTAAATTTTTACATTTCAACCAAGTTGCTCATAAATAAGTTTATATATTGAAAAAATATCTGATATATAAACATATATCACTATAGTTTATAAATTTATTTATTTGTCTTAATACATTTAGCTTCATAAATACCTAAATATTATTAACACATGCATCGTTATTTTGAACCAATTTCTAAGTAATAAGATCCAATTTTTCAAAATAATGTAATCCCATCTGAGTTTATCTCACGATCAACTAATCACATTTTGATTCAAATTAAGCTCATAATTAGAACATTGTACTTTGGTTTGATCAAAATTTAAACCAAAATTAATCCAAAACTAATCCAATTTTCAAACACCTTTGATCTTTAAATTAACTTTACAACCCTAATTAGTAGTTATTGGAAAATACCTTTCATAACAGAATTGCTATATCTCATATGGCTTTACTTTAGGTATCACTCCAATTTTTCCCCTTCATACAAACAAGCCCTTTATGCCAACTTAAATTTCAAGTAACCCAGGTATAGAAGAACAAATTCTCCTTAAATTTCAAGTAGCCTGAGCCTCCTCTAGCTAGTAGATCAATTCAGAATATCTTCAATGCGTCAACTAGTAATAAAAAAAAATAAAAGGGTTCTTATGCAGTAAAATGATTAACTAAGTACAGCTTATATTAATAGCTAAAGAATCACAAACTACTAAGTTTCAAAACGCAAAGCATTCAATACATTTCAAAACTTCAAACGTCATATATTGGTACAGAACCATGGGATAAGAATCAAATGAGATAAAGGTCAGGCCAAACCAGATTCCTGTGGAGTTTTGGCAACAATGGAGATGGCATGGAGACCATTTTTAAGCTCATCGGCTAAGAGATCATACACCATGCGATGACGCCTCACCAGGCCCTGGCCATCAAACTTTGCAGAAACGATCTTAACGTTGAAATGAGTTTCTTCGTGATCTCCCTTCATAGCAGCATGCCCAGCATGCTGATATGACAAATCTTCAACCTCCAATGCGATCGCCTCTAGGTTAGATTGCAGGACTTGTCTGATCCTATTTGCTCTTGATAATAAGTTGGTGCTTCGTGAAGCCATTAGAGAAACCTCACTGCAGCACCATGAAGCCAAGAAATTGTTTTCATTTCAGGTGTTTCTATGGATGCTTTGTGACATTTTTTTTGAAATAAAACAGGAATAGTAAGCAACTATAAAGCAGTCCCCTTCCTGGCTAAACAAATTATCCACCAAATCTGGGCATTTCATCATAAGGGCATGCAAAATGAATCACAAAAGAGTAATATAAATGAAGTTTTCAGCAAGAAAATTATCTCCTTATTTTTTTTATTTTTTTTTTTTGCTGCTGTAAACCCTGACATAGAAACGTGGGAAGGTGAGATAGATCACTTGTTAGGTTTTTACAATGCAACTGCAACCTCATGCCTTTTATTAAAACAATAAAAAGAGGGTATAAAAAATTTCTATGCTTTTGGACGATGTGCTCCCATGCATATGGACACTTCACAGATTCTTTATATACATTCTAAATATACAAATTTCCATTACCGTTAAATTCTTTAAAATTTAGAATGTCCCAAAACCTGCAACTTTACAAAAAACAAAACCTTTCCACTAATGCAAGCACTAAAGGGAGTCCTCTTTACACAATTATTCGAACTGACATGAAACTTGAAGAGACAACATCAAACCAATCAATCTTTGTAGCTTGCTGACTTACCTAAAAATGATCACATGACAACTAATCATGAGGTCAGCCATGCACATAATGATAAATTTCACCATCAAGAGTAGGAGGTATCCTACAAGGGGGTATAGAGGAAGTTGCCCCTTGGAGTAGGTACCATGGATCAACCCTACTGGTGATGGTTCGATCATCCATATTGTTGCTCTCTCAATCATTCACACTCAACCCATAATGGTTAAAGTGGGCACCATTTCAACAGCTATAATGACAAACAGCTATCATGTCACATGGAGCATGATGTCAAACAATTCTCCATTAATTTATAAAAGAGGTCATGGTTTTGTTAATTTCTTATACTTGAATTCTAATTTTATTGCTCAGTTATCTTTACATTACATCTAGCTCTCCTTAATCTTTCACAGAACCCTCTATATGAGAGCTGGTCTCGATCACATGTTGCTTACATTAGAAGAAAGTTCCCTCTCCCTCTTTTTTGTCCTTGAAATCTCAATCTTTTGTGACCTTTGGTACACTTTCTCCCACTACATTCTACAGCAACATTTCCTAGCATTGCTAGCGAGAAGAAACAAGTTCTAAAGATGAGTAGAATCACAATGTGAAGCATCGGCATCAAACAGCTCAGCTGCTTCAGAAGATTGGGCAATAGATGTTGAAAATTGGATTCCACGGTAACCACGGATCCAACCTGCTGTTAATCCAATCATCCAAGACTACAGTAGCAGCTGGAGTTTTTTTTTTTTTTTATGGTCATGAGTGCTTTACTTCAACCTCCACGTTCTTCAATGATATTTCCTACATCTTATCCAATCTAGTAAAATGCAAAATATTCTTTGCTCTGCCAGAGTGGTCTTAGAGGATTCCTATAGGCTCCATCCACAATTGCCAGCTTTCAAATCTGAAGAAGTCAATTCAAAGTCTACCCAAGCTATGGCAAAATTCAAAGAAACACTCTGAAGGCCTGACTTCAAAGAATAGGCAAGGCTACAATAACTCAACCGATGACAAAATTCAAAGAAAAACTCCAAAAGCCTAACATCAGAGAATAAGCGAGGCTACAATAGAGATGTAACAAGAGATTCCGGGCTAATCAAGGCAAACTTAGCTCACATGTTGTAGCTGAGCAACTTGGGAAGCCCCTACACCACTTTAATTCTCAATCGCTCCAGTAAGTATTTGCCAAATCTCAATGCTACATAAACAAGAAGACCTGACAGTCATGGAGGCAGAGAACAAGAGAAAGGCTGACCCAACAAACGTGGAACCATCAATCAAGAATAGGCCCCAGTATTTCAATCAAAACAAAAATCTGCCTCACAGCCTGCATCAGAGGAATGATAAGTCTCAACCTCACGGAGAGTAAGTACTGCAAATACTGTGTTGATTAAAACCATACTACTCAGTATGTCTTGCACTTCAATCATTGATCGAGAGGCTCTTGGAGGGGAGCTTTTAATAGCTCAAAGTCAAGAAATATGATGATTCATCTATCAAAATAAAAAAAGAACCTCTATAATAATACCACAAATATGCTTAAGAGCCTTCAAACTCTTCTGAAGAAAATATTCTCTTAATGACAAGGGGAAAGGTCCAGTCAACGTCATTCGTCATTTCAAGAGCAAGGCAAGCTTGATTTAAGCATTCAAGTATAAAGTCCCTTAAAACTACCATCGTAGCCTATGCCATTACAAGGCAAAGTAACATGGAACCTCCCACTTTTGACTTAGAGAGGGCTTGCCACCTTTCAACAATCCTTTTGAGGGTATCATAGTTATCACAGTTTAGATGGACAACATTGATGTGATGAGGAAGCTTACAAATATCAGAAGATTCAATGATCTATTCCACAATGTCTATGAGAAGATAACAATATGACATACACATCTCATCCCCTGCATTGGAGCACTTATCTGTTTCACTAAAGACATTACAAGATCCAAGGGAAGTGCAATGCTATAGCTTATACTCAATGCAGAGGAATCAAACATGCTCATGACATATTTTCTACTCAGGAAGGCAACTTTTATATTGAAAGTCATAACTTTAGTTACTCATCTAATATGTACATCCAAGTAAGAGGACATCATCAATGTTAATCATTTTAGGGAGTGTGACAACCACACAACAGCAATAATTGATCTCTCGAAATTACAAGGTAGAGTCACTACTGACAATCCTATAACAAAACATTGTTGCTATGCCAAGAGATGTTGCAAATCTCAGATTCATAGCAAATTTTATCAGCAAACAGTTTGAAATGATACAACCAGTTAACATCTCTTGGCCATTCTTTATTTGGAGCATGAACTTTTTCAAGCCATCTTTGACAACAAAAGACATTATGAAACATTTTTTGGTACCAATTGACTATCTCATAAAGTGGATCACAACCAAACATATTATCAAGCAAACAACAATTGCAATCAGGAAATTACCATGGTCAAACCTCTTCAGTATATTCAAAATGCTATGTGCCATAATGGTATAAAAGGTGCAATGTTTGCTTCTGATGATCTCCAATACTTTTGCCAGTCAATTGATTACATTCTCAAGAATGCATAAGCTTTACATGTTCAACCTAATAAACATAACGGAGTCCATTCTAAGATTATCCTTGCCTCATATCGTATCATTCCTTAAAAGATAATCAAAAGATGATTTGTTGAATAAGCATTGGACAACAAGTTATATTGAAAGTCATAATTTCAATCATTTGCTTAATGCATCCATCCAAGCAAGATATATGATACCATCAATTTTATTCATTCTGGGAAGTGCAACAACCACACGTCTATCAAAAATTAAGCTCTCAAAATTACAAGATAGTGTTAATATTGGCAAGCTTGTAACAAAACATTGTTGTATATGCAAAGAAATGCTAAGGCAGATTCACAACAAATTTCATCAATAATCAATTTGATATGATGAACCAAATTAACATCTCTTGTCCATTCCTTATCTGGGGCATTAACTTATTCAAGCAATTTTTGACAACAAAAGACATTAAGGAATATTTTTCTAGTACTCATTGACTACTATATAAAGTGGATCAGAGCAAAGTATGTGATCAAGCAAACTGCAAATGTGGTAAAAAAAATTACTATCGCCAAACCCCATCAATAGATGCAAAATGCTATGTGTTGTCATGATAGAAAGCAACAATGTTTGCTCCCAAGGATTTACAATACTTTTGTCTATCAATTGATAGCCATCTCAAGTAAGCACACGTTTTACATCCCAAACTAATGGACATGCTAAAGTAGCCAAAAAGAATCAATTGAATATCCTTCACCCTCAACTTGATGGAAAGAAAGATGGGCAGATGAACTTCCAGCAATTCAAATTATCTCGTGACAACAGAAACTCCATTTTAATTGGTCTACAACTTGGTACATATTTTCCTTGGAGAACTCAATCATCCAACCCAAAGGGTTCAACAAATAATGAACCCTACCTTATAGAATGTAGAAAATGCAGTATGATGCCCTAAGTTGCACTTACTCTAAGAACAAAGAATACTAGATCACAAGCCAAAAGGTCTAGCCCCTTCTCCCTCTCCCCCTTAACAAACTCTTATGCACACTCCTAACTCTTATCCCAAGCATGCCTAACAATAGGCCTTATCACATCAAAGTTGAATATGATCAAGATCCTTAGCCCATATAAATTATGCCACACCTTTGGACACAAAAGCTCATTATATTCATTCATAACCTCCTAGTCTAGCACCACCTCAACTACAAACGTCCAAGCCCCTACCAATCTTGATGCTTTTCCTGTCTACATCAAGTCACAAGCAAAGGAAAGACAACACCCAACAAGGTTTGGCCAAGAAAGGCCACAAAGCTCCAATAGACCCCACATGGCTAGATTGGATGTCTGCACACTATTGAACCTACTCCAATAAATAAGTTCACAATATTATCAAACACAACAAAGACTTAGCTGATAATGGCCAACAAGCTATTATAGATTCAACAAATAATGAACAACATACTTCCATAATTGTTCAAAAAGCTTAATCTGCCTTCATTAAAGGGCAAAGCTTCAATGATAAAATGCAATTAGCAAATTATATCCTACCCAAATTTGATTCCAACATGTTCTTTGAGGCTTTTTATGCATTTGATTTGATTAACAAAACCCACATGTTGTGTTGACTACAAACAAGGAATTTCATCTACTTAGAGTGTATCAAAATAAGTATCATTAATATCAACTTTCCCATCTCTAGTCTAACACCTGAAAAGAACAAAAAGTGAATGCCAAGCAATGTCTCAAGAGAAGAATATTAGAGAAAAAAACAGCTCCTGTGCAAGGCTTCTAAAGAGTTAGAGATGAATTGAATGACCTCGACAATCGAATGGGAGATCCTGATTTTTATATGAGATACCAACATCATAAGATATCAATGCACCTTTTGGGTACAAACCCATGTTAAATCTCATTAAAACTCCACAACTAAGCATTTGGGTTGAAGTAGTGCTGAGATGAATGACCGAATGAGAAGGGTCCCTATGTAAAAGATATTACCTTTTTGGGTTGCAATTGGGCAACCTAATGCAACAATATCAACACAATAAGATAGATATCATAATTTGGTATTAGAGCTAATCCCTTTACTAATCCAATGTGATTCGAAAAAAAAAACAAGACAAACTAGTGAACCTGCAACACCTGAAAATGGTTAGGAGTGAAGATCAGATAATGTCCCGAGAGAGAAATTACTGGACAAGGAGCAACTCCTATTCAAGACTTCAAATGATTCAAAGATAAATTGTCTTACATCGACTATTAAGGGAGATATCTTGATTTATATATGAGATACCATGATTTTAAAATATTAAAACACTTTTTGCGGATAAAACTTTCATTAGATCTCATAAGAACTATTAAGCATGTTTGGGTTGGAATAGTATTAAGATGGATAATCAAGTAGGAAGAGCCCTTATGCGAAGGACAAGTGCCACTTAGATTGGGCGGCTCAAGGGAATAATACATCGATATAGTGAGGCTGAGATATCACATCTACCAATGGCAATCTAGTGAGGTATTTCAACTTAGCCTCTAAGCTTTGCCAAGGGTCCCATCCAACCCCCTCTTTTTAGCTTCATTATGGATTCCTTATTAGCAAGACCGAGACACAATCTAGTCTTAGACAACAAATTGATTATATTTGACAAATCTAATGTTGGTATCATTTATTCAATCAATAATGTACTTTGCAATCTTTAATAAAACTAAGGGTTGGCAAGTGATAAGACCAAAGGCAGTATTTTGTTTCTCCAAAGGATGCATCCTTACTTGCTTCATCTTAGGGAATCTACCAAGAACATCCCATTACTAATCTAGGCATCCCTCATCCCATAGAAGTTTTGTAGCCAACTACAATCCACTCATTCAAAAGCATCCAAATTAAACTCAGCAACTAAACAACTTATTTCTGATTCATGGCCTCCAAACTTCGAGTAAGATCGATTATTTCTAGGCAAAAGTTGGATATACCACTCAAAAGTAATTATATCTCTTTTAATAGTGGGGATGAATTGTTATCATAAAACCCTCTAGAATGCATCATGACTTGAACTCCAATTATTTATGCTTCTCCTCAATGAATTGTCAATTAACCTTATTGTTTACTAGAAAAGGAATAACAAAAACTTCTAAAACACAATTTTAAATGACTTGAAGGTGATAGACCTTCCATCTCTTGATAAAATTAGTCTTGGAAAAGCAGACATTCAAGACCTCCTCCTTTGTAGTTCCCCTCAATCTCATCATTAACTCCTATCACATCATGTTTGGGGGGACTTCATTTAGATCTCTACATCAGTCATCCTCTTATTCTTATTCGCAACTTGGCTAACAACCATGACCACTCAAGCTAAAGCTTCCTCTAGAACGTTATGCTCAGTTAGATCCCTACCCTTTCCAACAATAGCAAATCTTTTAGGCAATTGAAACAATTGCCTTCTCCTAGAACAAATCACCAACAACTTCCCCTTTATTTTAACAAGCATTGCCTCCTTATTCTTGGCTTTGTACTCTTCTAGGTGTATAATAACATCCGACTAGTGAATTCAAAAGCCAAAATGCTGTCAAATTCCATCATTGTCGTGCAACTCAGGTTTTCAATAATTCATTCAAGAATATTCTATAAACAATGGATAGCTTTGAAACATTGAATCTCTTTAATTCTTTGGCCCAACTTTTTTGATAAACTGACAACTAAGACAAGCTACAACAATCAACCAAAAGATGTTTGGAGCTCAAGAAACTTCTCACCACTTCTAATCTTGAAAGAAATGTTGCCTTCTACGTGTGATCACCAAAATATAACCAAACTGTCCAAAAATCACTTTATCTTCTTTGACGCTAGCACCCAGTCAAAGCAATAGATTGTGACAATGTCGTTGGGACGTGATTTGCACAAACATGATCCCAAAATGAATGAACACTAGTACAAACCATTCCCAAAAGAAAGAAATAGATCTATTAAGAGCAAATCAAGAGAGATGTAAGTTACATCTTACTTCTTCGAAGATAATCAACCATCATTTTCTTTAGCCTTTGAAGAACCTTTTACTATTCAGGCTGAACTCATGGCTTTTAAGCTCAAAATCCTTCACTTTTTCAAAGGGAGGAACATTGTCATTGCCTTCAAGTTATCAGCAAGGAATTCCAACACAATCGACTTATTTGGTCTCATTCATAACACTGCAAGTCAGGTCCTCGGCTTTATATGCCTAGAGCTCAATCTTTATAGGATAAAGTTCTTTACTCGTATGAATTGTCCTCTCCAAGACTACTTTGGCCATTCTCTTAGGTGTCTCATTACTTCTATAACTACTTGACAGAGACATCAATATTCCTCAAATAAGTCATATGTGGTTTTCAAGCAATAAGCCGTTCATTCATCACTAATTGGACATTTTATAATAGTAGTTGCCACCTCAAAAGACTTCTCAAGGTCTAGTGAGCAAACCAAGCTGCAAGAACTACTTCATCAACCTATTTCACAAAGTTTCAAATCCAAATAGATGACAAAGATGGTGCTAAGCTCCTTAAAGACCTCTTCACCAAGCTCTTTAGGTAGTCTAAGTTTAATAGAAGCTACATCAGTTATTTGAGCAATGACAACGCTCATTTTTCTTCACAAGGTGTTTTCATTGTTCACATCCTCTTTAAATCTAGAACATCTCCAATATCACTTTAGCAAATAATCTTTGAGCTTTGATATATCTTTATTGTTGAAGACTAGATTTTCCTTCTCTGCTGTTGATTTAATAACTAGCTCATTTTCAAAATATAATTTTCTAGATAATCATTATCCTTTGAGATTCATGCAAACCAATTAATTCCTCATGTGCAACATAAAAAAGGATATAAAAAGTTAAGGGACCAAATAAAATGCAAAATCATATTCAATATCAATCCTTAAATGAATATTCATGAAAAAGATTTAAGTGGAAATTATTCACAAGGCTAACAATGCACATAATAACACATAACAACACCTTTCACCATCAAGAGCAAAAAGCATCATCTCACAAAGTTTCACTAATCAACTCTAGTGGAGATGGCTCAAGCCTCATATCTTCACTCTCCACAGTTTTCAAACCCAATTATGGTGTTCACAATCAACTTGACTAGAAATTGAAGGTTATAGCCATCTTTGCATATCAACAATGGTGCAAAAGCCAATTAGATAGTTGTAATGATTTGCCAACTGGCTTGCCAAGTGGAGCATGATGTCCAAGAACTTCACTAACTTGATCATCTATAACAGGTGTATGGAATCTCACATAATATATTTTTTCCTGAATTGTTAATTTCCCATGAATTCTAATGCTTTTACTTAGTTATTTTTATATTAGGATCTACTCTTCCACTTAAGTTCACTCCCTTTATCCTTAGAGCTTATCTTAATACTATTTATCCATTTTAATGGTAAAAAGCTTTCTCCCTTTCTCTCTCTATCTATATCTATAAACTCACCTAAGCCTTGTTCTTGTGTGATCTTTTTTTAAGTTTCTTCACTAAAGTCTACGTCAACAAAGCTGTTAATAACAAAATACACCTTCCACAAAATTTTCATACCTTCTATGTGATTTTCACTCGTGTTGAATGCTAATATTATATGATCAAGTATTCAGATTAACACATCACAATAAGACCTTTTAACCTAATCTCCATAGGCCCTTTCCTTTAACAAGTGTCCCACTACTTTTAAAAACACAAGCTATAGTTATTAAACTAGATGTTTTCCAATCATGAAAGGTTTCCAAAAATGATCAAAGGAGGAAAGCTTCCTCATAACTGTACCCAATAGCACATAGAATCAACTCAATTTGCCATTACCACAACCATTGCACTTATCGACAAAAAATTCTTCCTCAAATCTTATACATATCTAATTGTTTACAAATGCTATCACATAACCTCAACACTCCAATAACATGTGTTGCTATCTTGTACTATATAATATTTTCCATATTGACATTTCCATCATTGCATGAATCAAATAGAAGTTATATGTACAAAAAAGTTGAGCTCATGATCTATTGATCCTCAATATATTGCTAATAGTAACCAAAAGAATATCTCTGACATCTGAAAAAAGATTAATATGATGCAGTACACAAATTCATTCACTTGTCATTTATATGGTTGTCTTTAACTTACAGCTCTTTTCTTTTCAAATCTATAAAATATTTTCTCATTTTCTTTTTTTCTTACATGAATAACAATCTCTTTAATCTTTAACAATACTTGCTTCTACTAAAGCTAGAATTGAAAGCCCTCCCAATAAGTTTGCCATCACAATTAATCCTACTTCTTACCTACCAACACCATTTCAAGCTTACAAAAATATTTCTTTTGACAAAAGTAAACTTTAAGCATCCCCTAAGATTATGGAATCCCTACATTATGCCATAAAATTTTTGGGCATTTCCATCTTTGCATGACTCATATTTGAAAAACAAATCCAACATAGAAGTTAGTCACAAAAAGAATATCTCTTACATCTAGAAATGAGTAATATGATGCAATAATTGAATTCATTGACTTGTCATCTATAGGATGTTTTTGACTTGCTGCTCTTTTCTTTTCAAATCATTACAATCTTTTTCCATGTGACCTTTTTCTTGTAAGAATAACAATCAAGTATTTAATCTTCTATGAAACCTGCTTCCACTAAAGCAAGAATTGAGAGCCCTCTCAATAAGTCACATATCACAATTAATCCTCTTTTCCTACCAACACCATCACAAGTTTAAAAAATGTTTCTTTTGGCAAGAATAAACTTTTAACATTGTCTAGGATTATGGTATCTTAACATTATGCCATATAACACGCTGACATTTCATCATTGAATGACTCGTATTGAAAAAAAAAAACCCAAAATAGATGACAAATGTACAAAGAAGCTAAATCCATTATCTATCAATACTCATTGTACTTCTTCCAAAAGAGTATTTCTTACAAAATCAGTAATAAGATGCAATGCTTGAATTCATTGACTGTCATCCATATGATTGTCCTCGTCTTTTTGCTTTTTCTTTTAAAATCTTTACAATCTTTTCTCATGCGCTTTGGATCTTACAAGAATCACAATCAAATCTTTAATCTTTTACAAGGCTTCTACATAAGTGAGAATAGAAAGCCCTCTCAATAAGTTACCCATCAAAATTAATCGTCCTTCTTACCAACACCATTTCAAGCTTAAAAAATATAGCTTTTAACAAAAGTAAATTTCAATATCCTCTAAGATTATGATATACCTACATACCATATAACATGTCTTGAAAATTCTTACAAAAGGAATGTAAATAGCACGGAAATAATAAAACCAAGAACCTAATCATCTATTCCCATGCATAAATTCCCTGTATTTCTAATGAAAAAATTTAAACTCCAACTTGAGCCATGACACTTGAGTAGCAATCTCTTTACGACATTTGGTAAAACCTCACCTAGCATATAAAGTTCAATCATCGAAAGTACTTTTTCATCCTTCTCATCTTTCTGCACTTTACTCATGACCTCTAGTACATTTGATTTTCCTGTGAGTTCTTTCACAAGTTCAGCTTGGACTAGTAAACCTCACATATTGATTTTCCTACAAGTTCTTATCCAGGTTTGGTTAAAATGGAAACTCGAACCCTAGGTGTGTCTATCATTCATCATAATGTTTAGCAATAGATAACAAATTAACATCCCTTAAACAAACAATAAAGATAACAATATTTAAAAATGAAAAAAAATTTAATAAAGACCTAAACAAGGTTAAAGATTATGAATGGGCAAGACGATGATTATCCAAGCACGATTCCTAACTCATGAAAAATATATGATACAGGATCATCTCCTCCACCACATGCTACTTGCGAGTACAAGAGAACTTAAGAAATACTTAAAGAGAGAAGGGACGAAGGAGAACCTAACTGCGATGCTTGAAAAAATACAAAGGATCACCTCTAATCCAAAGCACGACTCCGACAATCACCCACGCCGAACCAGGCGTTGTAAGCAAGTCTACCGTTCGAATCGTCGTCGATCACTCCAACTCAGCGCCTTTATCACGAGGACCGCCGCATGTCTCAGCTTTCCTCCGCTCCACCGTGGTCGAGGGAGAGTTACTCACGCTGACCCTTACACCACCGAAATTACAACATTTTCAATTTCTTTTTGTTTTTTTTTTTCCTACGTGATAAGTTGCTCTATAGGAAGCTCATGTTAAAAAATTAATGAAACAACTCATCTCATGCATGGAGATTATTTGTTTTTGTTGACCTTTTAATTTATCCAAATAATATTGGTTGTTTATATCATTATGCATAATAGGTTTGTATAAATGTTTCTATTGAACAAGAGTTTCAAATAAATTATATCACATGTCACCCTTTTTACTAGTAAATTATACAAAATTAAGTAAGGTTATTATTCGAAATGACATGTTCTAAATATGGTAGTTTAAACAATTGAAAACCTTATTTTAGATTGACATGTCCATGAATTATGACCACTATCCAATATGATATGTTCAAAGATAAAAACAAAAAAATAAAATTGAATTACTAAAGATCCTTATTTTAGAACCAACAAAAAAAGAGAAAATAAATGATAAAATAAATAAAAAAAAAGTAAAAATGTATTTACACATTTTCTTAAAAGTAGAGAAGATGTTTTAGAAGAAAAAAATACAAAATTTTATTTATATGCTCCTCACAAGTTTTTTATATATTATATTATGTGAATTTGTTCAAATATGTAATATAATCCAAAACTTATTTACTTTATATGTATGCATATTACTTCTATCATTGAGCTAATAATGGTTGGTGCAACCTATTTTATGATCTTAAAATCTCAAGTCAAAATGAAATACAACATGGGACTTAAGAAGAGCATTAAGATAGTAGCTCATGAAATTTTATATTTTGTAGTTGTTTCATTACTTTTAGTTGTAGAAGGTGTTATAACAATTAGTTTTATTTTTTTAACATTGGAATTGTATTAGTTTTAATATTCCACTACAATGTAAGAAACTAAGTTTTAAAGATAATACAATTTTTATGTTGCTTCACATAAAGGTCTTATATGGTTTTCAAAATATAAATTATTGGTTTTAAATTTTTTTATAAAAGTGTTAGCATTTGATTTGAATTGTTTTAAGTTTAAAAAATGGTTTTTAAAAACAAATATAATATGTGAAAAGAAAAAAATAATGTGACAACAAACCTGAGAATGATTGACCAGGGACACCACACTAATGCTCTTTACCTTGCTTCTATTTTATTTTAGAACATGCAATATGATTTCATTATATGGTGTTAAAATAATGTTGCTACATCAGTGGGAACATAATCCCTTTATTTCATAAGTTAGTTTTCTTTTTATTTATTTTATTGCAAATAAATCTAATAAAGTGTATGAATACTCTTATTGCCAAAGCAACCATTTCAATTTTATTGCTTTTATTAGCATAGTTTACCATTCTGAAAAAATGATTTAAAAAAAAATCAGAACAAATTTAAGCAAAACTAATCCCAATATAAGTTAAGAAAACTACAAGTAAATATTGAGTGTAATAGCTACAAAATTGTGCCTTTTAAAAAAATATGTAATAATAATTTTAACTCATTATTATAGGTTATAATTGAAGAATGTTTTTAACAAATAGTTATTAAACTTTCCAAAACCTTTGTGTGATAAGCAAGTTAAGAAACTCAAGTAAAAAAAATAAATACACTAGATTTTAAGTTAATTTAACTTAACTAAGCTCTACATCCATGCCCATATCTAATGATTAGACTTCTACTAAAAAAACCACTCCCTTATTTTTCATAACTAATAATGATAAACTTTACAAAAGAAGTTCTATGAAGGGATTTATGCTACACTTAAAGGAACCACAAAAAAACTAAAAAGAGCTAATGCTACAATAGCTACAATAACTTGATTTCAACAATTTGTAAAAGTTAACTACAAAATCTATACTTTCATTATAATCAATATGGCATAGATTCTAAATAATATAAAAATATGCTACCAAGGAAATGAAGTAAGATGAAATAAATATTAGAGACTAAGAAAACAAAAATAGTAACAACAACAATGACTATTAAAATGGATGTTCCAATGGCAACCAATTATTCCAACAAGCTTAGGCCATTGTTCTTCTTTGTAGAGATATGCAAGTACAATCCTTAGCATCTTCTTTAATGATTTTATTTTTATTTATATTTTCTAAGTAATTAAATAATGTTTTTAGAAGTTTTAGTAATTAAAAATTATATTTTAAATGACATTAACTAACCACTACAATTCTCATGCTACATTCATAAAATTATGATTAAGGAATCATACAATGGTGATACATGAATAAAACTTATTGCCTAATAAAGTGACTATATGACCACTATATTTTTATTACACTAACATATCATATAAATATAATAATAAACATCATAATATATGATAAATGCTTACCACAAATTGTTAAAATCAATATGGGGTCCTTAAAACTTCAAATTGGATGAACATTAAGATTATACAAGTGCAATAATTTTATGGCTCAAGTTGTTTTAAGATTATATAACTTCCAATAAAGGGATCATAATAAATAATAAATTTTTATATTTAATTTAATTACCCTTAAGTTTTCAAGTTTTCATACAAGTATGATAACTACATCTTATCAGAATAAAGGTGTTCTTTTTAGAGCATTGACTTATTAAACTATAGGTTAATCTTACTTCATATATGTATGATATGTACATCATCTTTGTACGAAAGACATATCAGTTTGTTTACAATACTTGGCTTATATGAATTGTACACATACAATGTAGGATTGCATTCGTATAATTCCTCTTAACTCAATTTAGCCTTAAGTCTATCCAAGTGTTTTATGTGAGTGATCATACAAGTATGGTAACAAGCTTTGTAACTTTTGATGCTTGAATAGATTAGAACATAAAACATACAACATTATTATATAAGTATGGTAACAAGCTTTGTAACTTTTGACACACTAAGAAGATAAGCAAGAAAAATAAGAAAAAAAACTTTAAAGATAAGTACTCTAATATAAATATTATATGCCTATGTTTGATATATTATTGATTATTAAAATTAAGATCCTGTATATGAATTTTGTACAGAACATATGATAGTAGTGTACTGATATAGTGTTATTATATATGACTAAATGAGAATTTGTACTTATAACTATATGTGTATTTTTTAATATTGATAAATTACTTATAAAATTATTTGTCATGATTAATTGTGTAAGTATAATATTGGATGTAGTAATACAAACCTATACATCTAATTAAATACAATAAAAAATAATAATTTTACATGTCAAAATAAATTTAAGAATTGATAGTTGAATATTCATAAAATGATATTAATAAATAGTGAATTCTCTAAAATTAAAATATACTATTCTTAGTGGTTGTGATTAGTGTAACAAAGATATTATCATCATGAAGGGTTAATAAATAATGTACCACATGGTTTATATTTGCTAATGTGATGTGGTTAATGGCTAGTATACTATGAGATTAAGACATTGTTGCTACTAGATGGCTAGTGGCCAATGTATCACATGATTAATATTTATAACCATGAGATGGCTAGTGCTAGTGTGCCACAAGATTGAGATATTATTATCATGAGATGGCGAGTAGCTAGTGGCCATTGTGTTACAAGATTGAGTTTTTTCTTTATGAGATAGCTAGTGGCCATCGGTCGCACTATTGAGATTTTTTACAAAGATAAAGATATTAGAGATATAAAAAGACAAAGCATTATTTTGTATAAAAAATATGATATGACAAATCAATAAATGATATTTTTTATTATAACTAAGCTGTATTTATCATCAAAAGATTTACTTAATTATCACATTAATAAAAATATAGAAAATATATTATATTATATATGCTTGCTATTACTTTTAGAGATTATAGCATATCACATATCTTTTTATATTTTAACGTGAGATTCTATTTATATACATGCTATGATTGATGTTTGTGTTTAGACTCTATATATAATTGTCCTAAATTATTGTTTATTTTATATATTTATTTATTATTAAAGATAGCTTACAAAGTTAATGATAATTAGCTTAACTTTTTTATACTAATATTTTAGGTATATTAGAACTCCAATAAAAAAGGGATTATTCATAAGAATATCATATAAATAAAAATTAAAATTATAAAAGTATGGTACAAGAGTTGTGTTAAATGATTTATTAATCATATGAAACATTTAGTATTATATATGTATGTGAAAAAGAGTTATAATATTATAAAAAGATTTTAAAAACTATGAAATACAATGTTTGTAATGGTTTCAGTTGTTTATCATTACTAGTTATGACATAAATAATATGGCTATTATATTATGAATTTAAATGTTATATTAATGTATTTATAAATTAAAAAATAAATAAAATTTATGAGAGATTCTATCCATTTAAATTTTGAAATTTGAGATAAAATATATTTAATATATGATGAAAATAAGAGTCATCATATTAGTGGTATGAGAGCACGATTTAATTATAAAACAATTTGAGTTGAAATATGAAAGAAAAGAAAGATGTTACACTATTCCACACTATTATGATTGACTTCTTTGTGTGGTATATCTAACAATGTCGAGCAGTTGCCTACTGATCACCCAAAGTTGTTTAAAGTGATCACTCAATTAGATGTTATAGTTGTTTTGCTTATATTATGTGATTTAGAGGACCAAGTGTTTTGTCTTTTAGTCATTTAGAAGCATTCTAAGTTTGCAAAAATTGGAAAAATATCCAATCTAAAATAATTATAGAAATTCTCATAATAGTTGTAAACTAGTCTTGGATTTCAAAGAATAAGCCTAACAAAACCAAATAGTTGTAGAAAAAATAAATACTTAGGTTCTTTATGACCCCTTGATAATGCAATACACCTTGTTCTTGTTGCATTAAAGTTTTCAAAATACAAAATAGTAAAAAAAAAATAAGATAATATTATAAGCAACCCAATAATGTAGAGAAAAATGGAGCTCTTATAACAAAAGTGATAACGGATGATAGACAAGCCCTTTAAATGATGGTTTCCCAAGAGACAATGGTGGGTGATCCTACCTGAGCTACATGAATTGAGACTTTAATGGATGACAATGAAGATTATGGAGGAGAGAGATGGTATGAGGGCCTTTGCAGAGTTGAATAGGGAGGTGTAAGCTTTTGATAATCAAATAGGAGAGGTGAAGAGCCCTAATTTGAGAGCTTCCTTTGGGATTTCATCCAAACTTAATTATAAGAGAGAAATAAATCATGGCTTGCCTCTTAAAGAATAAATGGAGAATTCCTCTACATTGATTAGGGAATGTGAAGGTTAAATGGAGAAGTAGTACAAAAATTGGAAAATGAAAAGGTGAATAGGTGGTGGTGGAAAAAAAGAAATTAAAGATGAAGGGTCATTATCATGGTTGTACCCATGACCAATAAATTTATTTAATATTTAATCTAATTGTCAAAATATTTGACTAAATATATTAGCCTTTGATACCAATTGAAATAGTCAATTAATCCTTTTATGCATGCAAGAAAAAGAAAGTGACAGTAATTTAAATCTTAGAATTCATTATAGTAAAAAAATAATAAACAAAAGTTTTATAACAAATTTTATAGTGAAATAATAAAGAAAGTATGATTATTATCTCAACACATTATTATATTATTCTAAATATTCAAAATCCTAATATATCACTAAACTAATATAATACCAAAATTAGTAATAAGCTAATAATCTATAACAATTGAGGTTGAAGAAAATAAGGAGTAATCATTAAGTGATGACTCATGGAGAGGAATTATCCAACAAAAAGTGGCTCCTAATAAATCTTAAGTGGACAGTATAAGGATGAACAATCATACATCACTTATGAAAGAAAAATTTTGAGAGTTATATATAATACCTTAATCTCAAGATATTGAGATACCTTTTGAAACCAAAACTTACATAAGTGAAGATAAGTTGACCTTAGATGATAACACCTAGATATTATGAAATGGGTAGTCACAAATATGGTAATAGAATGATACTTGCTCTAATCTGATGTGATTTGAGACCAACTAAGCTATAACAAATTGCTTTAATTAATTATGAAATAAAGCATTAATTGTGATCTTATTATTAGATGTGGGATGGGTAGATCTAGAATCCAAGAATTAATGTAATTTGACACACCTTGAAATGCATGCAAAGGTGGTAATAATCAAGCTCAAAATTTGAGCATACTATTATGATGTTCTCAACTTGAGAAATTTGTAGATATATTTGGAATTTTTAAAAGTTATTTATTTTTTATGAATTTTTAAAAGAAAAAAAGAGAAGTTATAACATGCCTAATTTTATAAAGAGATTATTTTAAATTTTCAAAATGAAATTTTTTGTAAGGATAAAAGACTATACTATCTCTTAATTTCTAATCCAAATTAAAAAGATAAACCTTAGAATTAAGCTAAGAGAAATATAAAAATATATGACTGAAATAAATCAAGTTAAATTCTTAAAATATATTATGTATATATAAAATATTAAAATAATATTAAAATATTAAAAAAATTTGTCTCAAACTAAATAAAAAAATATTATTTGATATTTCAATAAAAAAAACTCTCCAAGATAAACTTAAAAACTTTGAGTTTGTAATTTTTTGAGACTTAAAGAATTTGTTATAAATTTTTAAAAGTGCAAGTATAATTATAATTTTTAAATGATTGATCAAGATATATTTATAATTTATGAAATTTTGTCATAGGTTAAACTTGATTGGCATATGATAGATTTATAAATATTGAAATGTCAAATGTGATATGGTAGATTTGTAATTTTAGAAATTTTAGCTTAATTCAAATTTGATTGTCAAAGGATATATTTGTAATAACATAATGTTAGAGAAGTAGAATTTAAATATAATCAATTAGTGGTTTTGTTGACTTTTCAGACTATTTGGTGTGGTGGAGAAAGTGTCACCATTAAGCAAAAGTCTCCTAAATCTCCATTGGTAGTAAGTGGTTCCCTTTCTTAAAAAGTTGTAAGAAAATCCCTATTTGATGCAAATAATTAATTATAAGAAATTATTTTTAATTTGCATGTGTATGATTTTAATTGCTTATAAAAATGGGGGAAATTGTGAATCTTTAAGAAAAACGTTGTTGCAAGTTGAGGAGAATGGAAGTAAGAGGGGGAAAAAGAAAGGCTATAATAGAAAAATGAGGTAATAATCACCTAATAAAAAATTAAGTATTTAAGTAATTCTTTGATAATTTTTTTTTATTTTAAGCATGGTTACATTCAAGTTGATGTAACAAATGCTTTTAAAATAGTTTGGATGTAATATGAGATGAAGTACTTTTAAGTGAAACTAAGAAGTTTGGGTGATAAAAAGCAATTACATGTATTGTACAACTCTATAATACAATATGATTAGCTAAAAACTTGAAAAAAAATATGAATAATAAGGCAATGATAAAATGTCATGCTAGGTTTATTAAATGGATCATACTAAACTAATTCCAATTGACATAATAATACAAAGAGCACCATACTATAACAAAAGGGGTTATTTATATAGTATGAAATGTGCATCATATTGTAAAATTAATTTATATCTAAAAAATAAGTTAAGTTAAAAAAATATATCATATAACATGATGTTTTTTCATATTAGTATGATGAGTGGATGATGTTGGTAAGCACTAAGAGGAAGAAATAAAATAAAGTAAAATAAAATTAATTAGGAGTTGTACAATACAATGATATTGATCAGATTTGATGATAATAACAGGAATAATAAAATAAAAGGGGTTGTCTAGGGATGTATAATATGATATGATATATATCATACTATATGATAATCTTATAGAATTTATGGATCAAATTAGACAAATAGGTAGAATAATGAAAGATAAAGAGGATCATATAATACAATAAGAAAATCATACCAATGTGATGTGTAATAAAAATGATTTATATGCTTGGATGTATAATATTATACTAAGATCATATTGATATTATAAAATATAATTTTTTTTATTTCTATATGATCATATAATATGATTAAGGAATTATATTAATACAATTTTAGATAGCAACTTAAAGATTTACAAAGGATTAATATGACTTTAATTACTTATTAAACGTGTCAAATATGTTGACATTACAATACATGACATTGTAAGAAATAAAAAAAATTATGGTTGGAGAAGAAAGTCAACTCTATGATTCAAAGAGAAAAACTTAGTAACTGTGATGTATATATATAAGAAAATTAAGTTCTAATTCATTATAAAATGATATACTTTTCATGCTATTTTTTGACAAGAATTATGACATTTGAAATATTTTATATGTTATTTCATGCATGGTGGATAACATGTAGACCTAATAATTATGATGTAAATATATTGATAAATTATGTTTTGTATTATTTATCTAATGATATTCTTTTCATATTATACAAATATTATACTTCTTATCAGATATTTCATAAATATGTTATTCCTTTATGATATTATATAATAAGATAATTGATATGTGATATAATAAAAAATTCTATAAGTTAATGAATAAAGAAATGAATAAGAATGTGAATATATGACACATCTAATTACCAAATAAGAAAATAAAATTAAGTCATTGATCTACCCCTAAATATATCATCTTCAAATATTCTTATACTATATTATGATCTCACATTCTATTACTATACATTATATAGGATAAGGATAAATCAAGGCTAAGTTAGCCTATTTATATTTACACAGTTCTATTATATAAACAATGATAGCTTAGGGCTAGGATAGCTCACCTATATCCATATGATTGTATTATATAAGGAAAGAATAATCCATGACTAAATAACCTATCTATATTTATATGATTTCTATAATATAAGGCGAGAATAAGCCAGGGATAAAATAAGCCATCTATATCTACACAATTATATTATAAAAAAGTGATGACAATAAGGGCTAAGATAGTCGATTTATATATATAGTTCTATTATATAAGGAGAGGACAACCTACAACTAAGATAACTTATTTATATCTATACAGTTCTATTATATACGATTAGAATAGCTCGGGTCTAGAATAACTCATTTATATCTATATGGTTCTAATATAGATCGTATAGGACTTGGATAGCCTATTTATATCTACATGATTCTATCATATATGTTTAAGGTAAAGTACTTATATATATGATACAAAGAAAAAACAACCTTAAAGGTGAGAATACATTTATGAGGTCTTATGATACTAGTTATAAAATATAATAACTTGTAGGTAGAGAATATAAGCTGCATAATAAAAATGAGATAGAAATGAGAAAATGATGGTTAATCCTTATATTACAATACATAAAGAATAAAATTAGTTGGATAAAAGAAGACACATGTATATGTTTATATTTTTTTTACTAGATTTATTAGTTACTTGAATCATGACTTATTGAATTATAAATATTACTGTCTTTTTTATTATAATTATATCTTTATATATTATTACTTATTGGGTAAGAAATATGCTTATTAGTTGACACAATGGTTAATCTATTATAGGTTTTCATGCCATATGTATTTGGATAGACCTGACAAAATATTTAAAGTTTGGATAGTTTATATTAATTTCTATGATATATGATTTATCTATATTAATCTTTTATTTATTCATGTAACAAAGGTGGTTTATAAATAGATATTGTCTTATCATGAAACCTATATCTAGGATATTATTTCCTCACTAATTTATTTTATCAACATATAAACTTTGATCTTTGTTATGTTTAAGTAGATGGTGAGATATGTTTAAGTAGATGAGAAAAAATCACCTTTATTATCATTAGTACTAATATATAAGGTCATAATATGACAAAGTTCTTACCATCTTGACATAGTATACAAGATAATGTGGGTAACGGCTCCATGATATATAAGAAAGAAATTTTACAATTATTATTATTAGTACTCAAATATGGAGTCATGACTCGATAAAGTCCTCTCCATCATGTGCACAAGATATTGGATGAAATAAATTGTGATTTTATGATATATAAGAAATAAAATCACTATTACTATCATTAGCACTCAAATATAGGGACACAACTCAATATAGGCCTTTTCATTATGAGCAAATAGATGCTAGGTGATATGGGATATGGCTTCAACATAGATGATGAAATGACATGGGATCTCAAAGAGTAGGAATAATAATCATATGAGAAACTCTAGACTTAAAAAAAGAAATAAAGAAGAACTAAGGAAGATAAATTAGATTGAGATAAAAAGAGGTGAAAGATATGATATAACATAAGTACTATATGCATGCATTAATTTAATACTCTTATATCACTTATAAATTATCATTTGTTCTTTTATTTATTGCTCTATTTATGTTTGTTAGTTACATGTTTGCATTTTTATATTGTCTTTATACTTTTAATAAGTAGTTTTTTTATTAAATATATTATATTCATTCCTTATATTATAGGTTAAGATGGAGATGCTTGCAAAGTTGGAGGTTCTTAAAGGATATCTTAAGATCTTGAGTGAGAGAGATTATGTTATTTTATTTCTTACTAGCATTATAAGAGATATTTTGTATATAAGGATTTATTATATTTTTAGATAAAGGTGTATTAGTATTATTATTTCAACTTTTATATTATATGGTAATTTTGGATTTGTACATTGGTTTTTTACTTCATTATTTCATCTAAGATGTGATATGGACCATGATATTTTACCACACTTAAATTTGGTTTATATTCTTTAAAGTTGTTGCATGCTTTAGACTTAACTTCATAAGTTAGTATTTTTATGTTTTTTTATCAAGTTTTATCAAAATTATTTCAAGAGACATGACAATATGATGCTAAAGTCCAAGGTTAAGAAATTATGATGAGCTTTTAAGTGAGGATGATAGTGTGGCACACAGATGACTATGGCCTTGTTGTTTTATTACATTATTATTAAAAAGTTGAATCGTGAGTAATGAAAATAGATTGATGTACTTCTATTTTAGAAGAGAACTAAAATAGAGTTTGAAAGAATTGAATCCTATACTATTACCAAAAATGAGATGGGTAACAAGAGGTCTAAATGAAGAAGTCCATTAGTATAGATGAAATCCCTTTTATTAGTTTCAAATAAAGCACCAAAAAGAGTTTTTGTACTTATAAATTAACAAAATAGTTTTATAGAATGCATTTTCTTCAATTTTTAGTAGGGTCAAATCCTTTGGAGGTATACAATTAGATAAGTTATTAGTAGAATGTTAAAACATACAAAACTTTTCTTGAGACAAGATTCATTGAGATTTCAATGTACATGTTAAATAATTTCAAATCTTTCCACTCATATTACTTTCATTTTAAGGTTTGCATCTTATTTAGATTATTTACATACATATTCTCCACTTAGAACATTACATACATTATAAGTTGTATTAGTTATTATAGCATAATTATGTTAAAAGTGAAAAGTGATTAAATTAAGAAAGGAATGCATTAGTATTACTAATTGAACTTATATGATGTTATGAACATGCCATATGACTAGCTATCTCATTAGTTTAAATAGGGCATTGGTCAAGGGCTATCTTAAGTTATTTGCATTAGTTAAATTTTTCGTATCAGGATGATACCTCTATCATACATATACTTCTTTTTGCTACTAGAGAGGCATGTTAACACTTTAGAGTTATTGTACATCATGTAGTATGATACACCTAATTATATTTATATGATCTTTTCTTCAGTAGGATCAAACATGTGGTAAGATCGAGAAATTTATATATAATCCTTGAGAGGTATGGAACTTATGAGCTTCATAAAGAATGATGACATAAACCTTAGTTATTAGATAAGTTGATCTGCTCTATATTAGTATGATCCATCTATCATACAAATATAATATATTATGATCAATGTAAATGAGCTAGTCAAATGATTCATCATGATGTATGATCATGTATTATATAACAACCTTTCAAGAGCTAAAAAATTTAACCAAAGAGAGTTTTATGTTATTCATACAATTATGATGTCCTCATCATCTTTGAATGATCAATTATGAGATTAGAAATTAAATAATTAGACAAATCTATTAACTTAGATGATGCACTTAATATTGTATCATACTTATATGATATGTTGAATTAAACAATACGATTAGTTTTGAGATGTGAGTAACTATTATTTTGGTTATTTTTTTTAATCAATTATAGCTATTAAAGACATGTTTAAAATCATTTGAGAGGATTCTAAGGTTTATATAAAGGCATCTAAACTTATCAAAAATGACTAATAATCTTTTACATACCTTTTTGAAGAATTTTACTTAAAAATCTTTATTAAATTAGAAGAGAGAAGAGAGAAGATTAAAGCCATGCCTTTTAGTTTCAATTATTCATCACAACCTTCCATTTTATCTTTGAGCTAAGTTGTATATTATTATTTCAAGTTATTTTTATAACATTCTTTTTTGTAATCATTTCATATTACTCTTGTATTGATTCAACTTTGGATTTTTGTGTCTCTTATTTAAATTGTGCTTAGGATATAGGACCATAAGCTTTTTACATAGTTTCCTTGACTTGTTATTAGGATTTCATATTATTCTTTTGTAGTAGTCCTTTAGCCATGTTGTAGGAAGTCAATACTCGTAGGCTTTTGTTAAACTAATGTTATAAGCTTTTATTAAGTTTGTTATATAAGCTTTTATTAAGCCTATATTTATTGGGTCTTGTGGCCTTATGTTTATTATATTGTCTAACCTTTTGATTAACGATGGATATAAGTTTGATTTTGGACTGAATCACTTAAAATTTCTTGTATTTTTACTTATATTGCCACACAACAAGTTTGTAAAGCCTAACAATATTTTTTTAAATTAAGTTTTATAAGGCTAACAAGATTAAGAAAATAAAAAGACTTATGTTGCTACTTATTACTTAAATTTGAGTTAGTTTAAGTTTGTAATTTACAAAGTTCACCCCATCTCCTCTTGTAAACACTAATAAAAATGATAGTAATGAAGTAGTGGGACATGTCAACTACAAACTATAAGAGAAGATTTTCTTTTTTTTTTACCTAAGTAGTATAGATACAAATTATAAGAGAAGGTTTTCTTTTTTATCTCACTAAGAAATTTAGGTAGTGAGTTCAAAAGCTCAGACATGTTTTGATTTTTGTCAAGGGCTAAAGGAAACTATTAGATTGCATTGATTTCCTTTAAGGCTATTATTTTTTTGGAGCCAATGCAATAAGCTAGATTAATGGAGTAAGAATTAGAGGACTTTGATGCTTATAAAGTGGCAATAGTAAAAAAGGATACAACTTTGTAAGCAAAGAGTTTAGAGCTATTCAAGAATATCTAAAGATGGAAAATAATTTGGTCATTTTCAACCTAGTTGATAAGACTCTAGAGTTGATGGTAATTGAATGGATATAGAATCTAGTAGAAAGGCACCCTCAGTGTTCTAAAAGTGTCAAATTTTAATTAAGGATCTATTAAGCCAAGCCAGGAAGCCAACACAAATGTTTAAGTTTTGGAGAACAATGGCATTTAGCTAAAGCATATCCTTAAGAAGTATCAGAGATAGCTTGTTTACTGTTAACCATATTGCTGGTAAGGAGCTTCTAATAGAGGCAAAGAGAGTGCCATAGAGTTAGCCTTAGGGAGTGTCATCGAGGGTAGTCTGCAAGTCAGGTGGATAGCCCAAGGTGTATGCACCCAATAGGATGCCTTGCACTGAATATATGTAATAATTGTTATTCTTTTATTCTAGTAGTTGTCAACAATTATTTTATTTGATAGTCACGCCTTATATTCATTCATATCTTATCATATATTCTATGCTTTTTTGTTGAATTAAGTTAAATAAATACCACTTTACATGCGAAACAGTTTGATGGAAATGAATTTCTAGTGCATATGTTTATTCAAGTAAAATTAAGATGAAAGAATTTTTTATTAAATTACTTATTTTATACTTATATAAATTTGATATTATTTTAAACATGAATTAATTAACTAAATATAAAATAATTATTAATTAAATACAAATAGAAGTAAATTGATAACTTATAATGGAGAGGAAATAACTTTCTTTGAAAAAGGAAAGGAATCCCACTTATTTATGCACTTCAGGCTTAGAAAATATTAAGGAAGGGTTGTGAGAGATTTTTTTTTCTATCTATTATGCCTTTTGACTTGAAATTTACTAAGCCCAAAGATGTACAAATGATCTGCAAAAATTAGAATATTTTTTTATAAGAACTAGGTTTTTCCCCTAAAAGAGAAATTGATTATGAATTCCAACCAATTCTAGGAACTAAGTTGGTAGCTAAAGCTCCATAAAAGATGACAAATACAAAATTAATAAAAATTAAAGTGTAGATATAAAAATTATTAGACATGGGTTTCATTCATTTGAGTATGTCCCTACGGGGACACCAATCTTATTTTTTTTAAAAATGATGGTAGTTTACAAATGTTCATATACTATTATTAATTTTATAAATTAATTGTTAAGAAAAAAATAAATACTCATTACTAGAAATTGATGATCTCTTAGACCAGTTGTATGGATTGTATTATTTTTCAAAATCAATTTGAGATTGAGTTATCATTAGTAAAAAATCAAGAAATTAGATGCACTAAAACTATCTTTACAACTTGTTATAATTATTACAATTTTTTGATAGTATCTTTTGGCCTTACTAATACATTTTTTGTATTTATGAACTTAATAAATAAGATTTTTAGAAGATTTTTGGATTAATTTGTGATCATTTTTATTGATGATATTCTTGTGTATTTTAAATTTCCTAAAAAGCAAAAGTCATATTATATATTGTATTATTAATTTTGAGAGAGAAACAACTACATGTGAAATTCTATAAATGTGAATTCTAGATACTTCATGTGGTGTTCCTAAGATATGTGGTTAGCAAAGCAAAGATATTTGTTGATCATCAAAAAATTATTATGATGAAATGGGCTGGATCCATTTTAGTCTTAAAAATTTAGAGTTTCTTTAATCTAACAAAATATCACTAGAAATTTGTATCGAGATTTTCTTTGATAACATATTAATAAGATTGACTCAAAACATTATAAATTATGAATGGGATGTTAGTATGAGAAGAGAATTTTAAAGCTAAACAAAGAAATTTATGATAACTTCTTTCCTAGTTTTTCTAAAAGGATCTAATAGATACCAAATCTTTAGAGATGTTACACTCTATGGGTTAAGTTGTGTGTTGATACAGAATAACAAAGTGTTTATTTATGCTTCTAAACAATTTAAACCTTATAAGAAGAATTACCTAGTATATAATTTAGAATTAGTAGTCACAATTTCTTCTTTAAAAATTTGGAGGCATTACTTATATGAGATAAAATGTGAGGGGTTCACTAATAACCAAATCTTAAGATATATTTTAACCTAAAAAGAATTGGATCAAAGATAGAAAAGAAGGTTTAAATTCATTAAGGATTATGATTTGACTATTAATTATTATGTTAGAAAAAGCTATTATGGTCATTGAAGTGCTAAGTAAGAAGGTTTTTTTGCATAGTTTTGTAGATTAACCAAATCAAAAGTAGATGTTATTAAATTGATGGATTGCAAATTGAAAAGGTTATGATAGAAATGTTGGGTTGCTATACTAAGTCTCTTTAAGAACTAATTAGCCTATATTTATTAAAGAAGATTAATTTTAAGCTGAGGAATACCAAAAATTTGTTCAAAAAATTAAGATAGATGAGAATCTAATTTCTCTCTTGATGAATATGATGTTAAAGATTTCAAGGTAAGTTTTGTACTCCTACTCATCGGTATCTTAAGAAATTGTTATATTTAAAGATCATAACTTAAAGTATTCCAACAATAAAATGTATCAAGAATTGAAATAGAACTATTGGTGTCTTGGTATAAAAAGAGAAGTAGCCAAATTGGTCAAAAAGTGTCTTTTTTGTTAAGAAAGTTAAGAGCACGCATCAAAAGCCAAGTGGAGTGTTGCAACCCTTACCAATCGCTAAATAGAAGTTGGAATATATAACAATGGATTTCATTACTGAGACACTTATAAGATACTATTCCATATATGTGTTTGTAGATAGATTAAGTTTGCACACTTCTTAACTATTAGAATATTTTTTTATAAAAAAATTAGCTCAATAGTACATTCAACATATTATAAGATTACATGGAATTTTGAAGGTGATTATTCCAAATAAAAACCTTAAATTTACTTTCAATTTTGGACAAATACGCATGAAGCCTTTACAAACTAGTTGAGATGTAGCATAACTATCTACTCTTAAACTAATAAGAAGACTAAAAGAACAATAAAGATTCTTAAGTAATTGATGAGAGTAAGTGCGTTAGATTTTGAGGATGATTAGGAGAGACACTTGTTTTTCATAATATTTGTGTGTAAAAATAATTTTCAAGCAAGTATTGGAATAACTCATTATGAAGCTTTGCATAAAAGAAAATATCAATCCCTATTATGTTAGTTCGAGGGAAAAGAAAGACAATTGATTATATTTAATTTTTTTAGAGGGCTATAAAAAAGATCAAATATAGAATTTAGAAGAAATACTTTAATGAAAAACATAGGAATATTAGATTCCTAAAAAGGGAAAATGTCTTTATTAAAGCAAGTCCTTAAATGGAGTAACTAGATTTGACACGATAAGTAAATTAACAAGTACATTTGGCCTTTTTAGATATTAAAAATGATTATATATCTTGCTTATAGAGTGTCTTTGCCTCAAATATAATTGGAGTGCATAATATTTTTCATGTGCGTTTATTAAGTAGATATATTTTGAATCTCATCCCATTTCACCTAATATAATTTAGAAAAAACTAAATCCAACCCAACTTATTCTACCAAGAGCAACCAACTAGAATTTTTATAGAATAGCAAACAAATTGAGAAGAAAAGATACTTTCATGGTTAAAGTATTGTGAAAGAATCAAACTAAAAGAGAAGCAACTTAGGGGCAACATTTCCTTAAGTTAGGAAGATTGTGATAACATACTTTAATTAATTATAGAATACAAATATATTTTTATTTTATTATTGGATGTGATTTCTACTTGGAATTTAGGAATTAATTTAATTTTTCATTCCTCAAAATGTCTGCCAAGTTGGTAATAATTAGATCCAAACTTTGAGCATGTCAATGTGAAAGTTATGCTTGAGAAATTCTTAGGCATGTTGTTTGCAAATTTTGTAAGGCGTTTGAATTTCTTATGAATTTAGAAAAGTAGAAAAAAATTAGGTACACTTTTTTAATTTCTTTTATTTATATAAAACCCAAAACCTAATCATTTTCTTCCCTTACTCCTCGACCACAAGAAAAGTAATAAGAGAAAGAGTGAATGTTCTTAAGTAGAAGGGGATAAGGATAAGATGTAGGAACATGGAAGAATGAAAAGTCCTTAAGCAGCTTTAAAACAATTTATAATTGTAGCAATTGATTTGAGCTATAATGGATTAGAAACTTATAAAGGAATTAAGATCCATTTCTGACCAAAAGGATTACATAAGTAAGATTTTATTCTAGATTGTTCTTTACTTAGTTTTTTTTAAGCTCTATGTTGAATGGATTAATGTTTGTTTTAGAGTCCATGGATTTGGGCTAAAGCCCTCACTCGATTTTTCAACTATGCTTCATGTATTGTATGATTATGTCAATTGTATTATATGATTAAGCTAATTGAAAGATATAATGAGACTAACAAATGATGCAACGAGTACAAAGACCTAAACTAATTAAATTCCCAAAAAGATCATACAATATTAATAATTATTAGATTATATAAGTAGTTGAGTAGTACTAGAGTTAAATTTCATGAGAAAATTATGCAATATGAGAATAATAATCAAACCATAAAATTAGGTTATGTTCAACATTTCAAATATTCAAAATGAAATTATCAATTAGAAATTTGAGAATCATACAATCGATTCTTAAGGTTTAGGGTTAAGGAAAATAAAATTTAAAAGATTTTTTAATAATTAAATAATCCCTTTTTAATTTAAAAAATGTTACAAAAATTGTATTTTTTTCACATTTTCCATTCCAATTGATTTCCAAACTTTACTAATTTTTTTAAATTATTTATTTCTAAAATTCTTACTTTTATGTAATTTTCATATTTTTCTCATCTTCTTTTAATATTTTAAATACTTTTCCTAATAATTGCTTCTCTATTTTCAATATTTATCCCAACAAATGGCTATTATAATTTTTTATCAATTAATAAAAAAATCTCTAAAATAAATATTAAATTTGTCTAAGCTACTTTTGAAATAATATTATAACATTCTTGAACGTTAAATCAGGTATGAATCTAAATATCTTATAAAATATGTTAAAATCTTAGAAAATAAAATATTCTAAAATATTAAAAAGTAATATATATTTGGATAAAGCTCATTGGGACATGTCCAATAATATTTGTTTCATTTTGATCAAAGTTCACTTGGAATTTTTATGAATTATTGAAGTTAATAAGTGTGTGTATACATGTGTGTGTGTGTGTGTGTGTGTATATATATATAATGTGTTTTCAAAATTTTCCCAAAATCAAAGTTTTTTTTTTCCTCTCTTGACTCCATGCCTGACCTAAAGCCTAGGAATTTCATGAAGCTAATAAGAAGTGAAGTGTTGTTCAACAAGAGAATAATGAATTGCTAAACTTAAAAAATATTAATTTCTTAAAAATATGTTGATTTTATTTTGATAATAAAGCTTTAGAAATAATAAAATAATAAGGTGCAAAAATTTGAACGTGTACACAAGCAATTTTTAGTTGATTTGACTTAAAATCAAGCCTATATCCACTCCTAATAAAAATCAGACACAAAAATATAATATATAAGTCTTTCATCAAAAAATAGGTAGACTAAACTTTTAAAACAAAAACATAAAACAAAATACAATAACCTTACAATCAAAATGGAATTGACAAAAAGAAATAAAGAAAATGACGATGAAAATCCGTAAAATAAATTCCTGTGCTTGACGAAATATTTAATAAGGCACAACTATTTTAATTTAATCAGCTATAAAATAAGAAAATGAGAGCCTAACTGATTGAAAGATGAATCAAGAGATTTGGATTTCATGGAAGAGAGGTGCAGCGTAAGGAAGCAATGATTAGTAATGACTATGAATTGCTTTGAGATCGTGACTTAAGAATTCTTCTTTGAAATTTTTTTAAAATTTTCCATCAAAAAATTTGCTTAAAAATTCTTTATTTATAAAAATTTTCTAATGACTAAAAATACTTACTAAACACACAAATTAGATGTTTAAATTTTCCACTTCCACAATTTTTAATTTCAAAAATTATTTTAAAAAATGCCTAATGGCTCGAAATAACAACTAAAAGAGGCGTTGCACTAGAGCCACTAGATCGAACCAAACTACTACCGTTTAATCACGAAAATTTTGCGATTGAATGAATAGAATTCAATCTGTGCTTCTTAGACACATTTATTTGATCTAGGTCGTTAGATCAGAATCACAATATGACGGTTGCATATAACTTGTCAAGCAAAAGAAATACAGACTGTGCGATCGTGACTTTACGCTATCGAACGGTTGAAAGAATTAGGAGTTTGATAAATGACATACGACGACGATCGTTCAACAGCAAAAATGCACAATTAGATGGCTTATGTTACTCCCACAATTCAAAAGTTGGTCGTGCAGTAAAAACAATTTCTTTAGTCCCCTATGGTGTATCTAAAAAGCTATTTTTACCATATAAACCTTTTGGTGCACACTTGAGGCAGCATTGTTTTGTGGTTGGCTACCTCTTGGTTTCTATAGGATTTCATCACCCACGCCTACTAGAAATTATAACATAATCATGCTCAATCGAATAATAGGTTCTTAAACCGAGCGACATACGAGTGCTTAGAAAGAGTTAGGTATTGATATATTCCCCGATCCTACCCGAAACACTTAACAATCGATGAACGGTGAGCAGATTATTTTGGAATATTATTAGGTTTTTTGTTTTTACTATATTATAAATTATTATTTAAATCATTACTAAATAATAGAATTTCAACGATATTTATCAAATGTTTGAGAAACATGTATTTTAAATATTGAATCAAAGATGACGATCAAAGATATTAGAGATGAAAGTTAATTAATATTATTATCTTATAAAATAAATTTTAATCAAGCTTAATATTCTAAAAATAAAATTAAAATATCTAAAAGTAATGTCAAAAAATATTTTTTTGGTGGTTTGTCACTTCCACCAATATCCTTTTCACGAGATTTTACTTTAGCTTCAGTTCTTCTTTAAATTCTTTCATAAATATGAGCACCAACAATTTAGAATCTAAAAATTTATTAAGTCAAATTTATTAGAAATACTTAATGCTTGTTATCATCAAATAAAGCATAATGGCTAGGGGTTATTAACACAATAAAAAGTTTCATTAAAATAAGCTTCACTAATAATAAGGGCTATAATAACCATTGAAACATAAAAAAAGTGAGGAGTTTGATGTGATGGAAAGGATCTGTGATTTCCTAACACACCATTTGTGTTTCTTACTTTCAATTTCTTTTGATTTTGATTATATAAGCTAGCATCTGGTTCTAATTAAGATCTTATTTGGCTATTAGTTGATGGTATACAGAATCTCTTAAGTTTTGTAAGTTAAGATTTCAAAAAAAAGGAAAATAATGATAGAGAACTTGCGTAAAGAGAAAGAAAGAGAAAATTCATAAAATTGGAGTAAGTCTTACAACAGAGAAATCATAAATCTTGTTAAATTAAAATTTATAATTTTCTATATTAAGTTAAGACATGTGTTACTTGATACGTTAAAACTGACAAATAGAAAATTTTATTGACTAAAAAGACAAGCAAAAAAATAATAAAAAATTATCAACTAGATACTTTAGTATAAATATTATATTACGTATGTCTGATGTAGTATTCTTGCATGGGAAGTAAGAACTTTGACATAAATATTTATATGTATGTCTTGTGTATTTTTTTTATTGTTGAAAATAAGACATCATATGTGAATTTAATATTTTGATATTGATGAAATAATATGAAATTATTTTATATAATTATATAAAAACTTATATTTATAACTAAAAATATGTACTTTTATCGTAAATATTATATACATATGTTTGATATATTATTGATTGTTAAAATTAAGACTTTATATGTGAATTTTAGATAGAGCATGTGATATTAATGAAATGATATTGTGTTATTTTATGTAACTATATGAGAACATATATTTATAACTAGAAGTATGCACTTTAATATAAATATTATATTTGTATGTTTGATATATTACTAATTATTGAAAATAAGGCCATGCATATAAATTTATATAGAACAAGTGACACTAATGTATTAATATAATACTATTATGTGTGATTGTGTAAGAATTTATACTTATAAATAGATGTATGCTTTTTAATACTTGATAAAATATAAATATAAAACTATTTGACATGATTAATTATATAAGCATAATATTGATGTGGTAATTCAAAAACATAAATCTAGTTAAATATTATAAAAAATAAGGAGTGTACATGTAAAAATAAATTAAAAACTTATTTTTATGAGGTGGTTAGTAGCCAGTGTACCACATAGCTGACATTACTGCTATGAGATGACTAATGGCTCATGGGCCACATTATTATAATTTATTGTAAATATATCGTCATTAAACAAATGCAAAAATGTTGAGTATAATTGTACAAGAAAACATGATATTGGATTTAGTTATTTACACTTAATAGTTGTGGATATAAAATATGTGATTGTTATGTTGTAGATATAAATATTATATTTATGTATTTGTAAATTAAAAAGTAGATAAAATCTAAGAAATATTTTGTTTATTTAAATTCTAAAATTTGTGAAAACAATTAATCTAAATATGTGACAAAAAATAAGAATTTCATATTTGTAATATGAGAGCACAATTTAATTAAAAAAATTTAGTTGATTGAAATTAAAAAAGAAATAAAGTTTTGTGGTGAAGAAAAAATAATAATTGTCATAGATAATGTCACTTATTAAAACTAACCTAAGAAATAGCCATCAAGCCCTCTAAAATCAAGCCATAAATGTAAGATTAATCAAATTAGAATTAGAATCAATAAAAAACTCTATGCATTCCATCATTTCATATATTTATAAACTTTTCATTACTACATAAGAAATTCCTCGATTAATCCAAGACAAGCTCTTTTGGCCCAATATTAGCTATACTTATGCCTCTTCATGTGATGAGCCAATGAAATGCATTAAATTTTATTTAATTATTATGCACTTTACTTTCTTTATAATCATATTTAATTATTACTTCTTGTCCTATAATACAACTCCTAAAAATGATTACTTCGACTAAAATCTTTAAACAAATCATCTCCAACCATATTTTATATCCTATCAATTGGTATAGTTTATTTCTAACAAACAAAGTATGACATCCATAAGCTATAAGGTCCAAAACCTTAAAGCTGATGAAATTGTAATAGGAAACTTTAATATTTGAGAAACACCCAAATTACCTATATATAAACAAATACATGCACATATATACTATATACACTTTGCTACAACATAGAAGATTAAAAATGCCTGAAAATGGTTAAATAAAGTAAAGTAAAAATTGGTGAAACTCTAACAACCATATGTTGTTATAAGTACATTAGTAGAAAGTGATTGTAAACCAACAGACAATGCATCACCTTAGCATCCATCATTATTGACTCCTTTATGTTGGTCATTGCAACATTCATAGTGTTTGCGTAGCTTTGACAACATCTTTCTTTTGTTCTACCCCACAAATCCTTACTAATTCTCGAAACCTATTATTCATCTCAATTTGTTTTTTTGTGACCAATCATTATTTGGATTTTCTACAATCTTCTTCTCTATTAAAATTCACATCCTTTTAGATTTAATCAGAGCTTCTTTCATTTCAAGAAGTCCAAATTGTGTTTCCTCCAACTTTTTTGGAAGAGTGTTGACCTTAGCTTCTAATTCCTCATTACTCATTTATAAGTCCTCTTTTATGTTTTTTATAAACCATTAGAATATTGTTTTGAATAAACAATAAGGTTTGCTCTATTCTATCAAGATGGATACTCATTCCTTTAATCTCTTTCAAAGTATTTTGGAAAAACTAAACCAATTTTTTTGTGGCCCTTGGGAATTCAATCTATAATTTTGAAAAGACAAAAAAGGATCACATTCATATAAGAAGTCAAGAATATCATGATAATATTCACTTTAGAGTCCCGTATGATTGTGCTCTTCTTTTAACACTGAATTAAGTTAATTGCACCTTTAGAAAATGAAAAACTAATGCCTATGCCATGTTCCTTGTCAAAACAATCTAAGGAACTTTGAATCACATGTTAAAAGGAATGTCTTTCAATAAGTAAATTTTTGTGTTCTTATTTTTTTGATTGATTGTTAAAGAATGTCTTTTTTTCTTCAATTTTAGTATCAATAATTATAATTTCCTAGAAAAGCATAAGAACCTTTTATCCAATTTCTTCTTTTTTCTCTATAGTAATGGTTGTATTAATATTTGTACATAATTCTAATATAAAAAAAGGTGTTCATTTATCCTTATATTAAGTTACTTTTTTTTGCTTTCTTTTGTATTTTAACTTCCTCTTACTTTTTTGCATTAAATCAATCATATATAAGGGAGAATGATGCCATTGATACTGTTCTGTTTAGGAGATTTTTTTTCATCTATTAATCTTTTTATTGAACACTTTTAAAAAAACAAAAGGACATCAAACAAAATCCTAAAAAGAGAAGAATAAGGCCACAAAAGGAGTAAAAGATTTCAAAGAGAAAATTTGAAGATTGTAGATAAGTAATAACAAATATGGCAAGATGCTTATAACCCAAAAATGTTATGCATGCCATTAATTACATTAGCATAACAATCCCAAATAGATGTTCAAATTTGTCAAGCTTGGGGATTGTTGAAAATACGAAAAAGTGACATATGATAATAATCATCCCATGTGTTGAGTTGATGTAGGTCCTTGAAGGGACACACCACATATTGAAAAAACAAAGATGACACACCAAAATATAAACCAAAAGTTTAGTTATTGGAGCATAAATTATGATAACACTTCATTAATTCAAGATTTTAGTTTTACTGAAAGATCTAAGTCGAGAAAATTGAATAACTCATTATTTATGTAATAAATGTGGGTAATGAATTTTGATTAATAAAAGCCTATGGGTCATAAAAATAACATATAAAAAATTGTATGGTACATGATTTCAATGAGGACTTAGACCAATTAAGAAGTAATGTTATTCAACTCTAAAGAGATAACATTCTTGATTATCAATTCAATTGGATGCATTGAAAATGAACAATCTCATATCTTGAAGCATTGAAAAATTTTTACATTGCCTATAATATAAGAGAAGTATCAGATAAAGAATATGTGAAGAAAAAGATAAAAAGGAAGAAGAACAAGAGGTTCTCTTCAAATAAAGAAGATTATGTGCAACTTATAAATGTATTACATTTAATGTTTGAACTTGAACTAAACTAAGAAAAACACCGTACGCATTGTTAATGTGAATTTTCTTGATTTTTAGATTTTCACAATAAATTTTTATCTTTTTTATTCTATGATAAATATCTTATAACAACAATAACATAAAAATTATGTAGAAAACATTATTCTCCGTATGAACAATCAAGTAAATGTTGATAGAGATAAAATTAATGCATCAATACTGACTGCCTATCAAATGGTCATTAATGAAAATATGTTGCCCATTATCTTTCCTCAATCAACCACTAAATTCTATCAAACAACATTAGCTAGCTCTCAAACAAACTCATTAAAATAATATTTATAATTTGAAAATTTAAAATTTAAATACCATGTTTGAATTTCTTATATTAAAAATTTTGTATATTAATCCCATCAAACCCAACAAACTATAACACAAAAATTCAAATTGTAATATTTATAATTTTATAGATTTGAAATTTCGTAGGAATTTTAATTACACAATCAAATGGGCCATGAGATCCTATAAAAAATTGCTAGGTATCAAAAAATAAATATTTTTTTAATAGGCACTTTTTTGTACTCTTCTTTTATATTATAACGGTAAATTATAAGCACTTCGGAAAACTCATCGAGCCCAGTATGCCTACGCGTAGTAGACAAGACAAAAACGAACGTGATTTCTGATATATTCAACTTCAAAATTTGAAGCCTAATTTGGCAATAACAGCTGACGAACATTTCCCAAGGAATACGAGTCGATCCAGCTTTTCAACAGCATTACAAGTAAAGCTTACCATAAAAGCCAATCAAAGAATGATGAGATGATGAAGCATATCATTGCCGTTGAGAAAAAAGCCACATTATAAATAGGAAGCATCAACGCATCGAGATATAAAAAAATAGATTAAGTGTTTCACGAGCAAGAAGAAAGCATAGTTTTATTTGCCGTCATCAAATCCCAAACAATCGAGATACACATAGTCTCCTATCATTACCTCAATGATCAATCAAAGGAAAACCGATCGAATCCAAGAACTGGAGAGAATTGGAAACAGTTTTTAATTTTTGCACATATCTTATGAACAGTTTTCCTTTATAGTTCGCAATTTAATCAACACATAGATAGGAAAACACTCACAAACACCAGAACTGAAGGAAGAAGCGTTGTGCTCACCAGAAATGTTCAATAATATTGGTTCTTCTCCGTGTCTCTGATAGAATGATTGAGTTGTAAGTCAGAAGCAATAAAGACGCTAAATTTTCCATTTTTTGCCCTTCTCGATTTCCATAAAGAGTTGTCCGACCTGAGTTCCATGGAAGAGGAAGAAGAAGAACAGCAAACATATAGAATGGGAAGAAGGGAATTCAACTCGTGTGATAGAGAGAAAGGAAACAGGGAAGAGCAAACTCTAATTATCGAGCAAAACATATGACACGGACCGTACGAATCAGCGAGGCTCGTCTTCTCTCCTCCCGGAGGCGACAACCGCTGCGCCCGACAGAGAGGCCAGCAGGTTAAGGTGGCCCTGCACGATGGGAAGGTAGTTTCCCACCCTCGATGTTGATGACTCCCCAATCGGCTGCCCGGAGGTTGCAAACCGCCCCGAGACTGAGGCCGGCGGCATGATAATCTCAGGCGTCCCGAAGCTCCACACCTGTCCGAAGTCCGGCCGCGCTGATAAGGTCCAGAAGCCTCCTGTAGGTCCTAATGGCTGGGGCATAGCCGCGCTAACATCTTCCTTTCCGGAGAGATCGGTGTTGTCCTCGGAGCGGAGGCGTTTTCCGAGGAGGAAGGGAGCAGGGGCGAGCGCATGAGGGAGGAGATGTGCGGCGGTAGGCCCGTGGAAAGAGGTGGATTTATGGTCAAGAGAGACGGAGGCGGAGGCGGAGGAGGAGGAGGAAGTGGAGGTGGAGCGGATGGAAGAGGATGCGATGGAGAAAGAGGCGGGGGTAGTGCCGGTTCCAGTGGCAGCGATGATGGAGGGCTCGGCCTGCCGGAGTAACCACTCGATGGTTTGACCATCGGATTTGTGGCCGAGCTCCCGCGTTAACTGGAAGACGCGGGCCGCGCAGATGATTGGCATACGGATCCTCCGCCCCCTTCCATCCACTTTACTGTGACGGTCCTTCGACGGCGCCTTCTTCACCACCAAAGCCGTCCCCGGCGCTCCATTCGAACTCTCACCAGCCAGCGAATCTTTCCCTCCTCCTCCATCCGCCGCTGCCGTCATCACGCAAATCGGAATACCCCAAATCGGTTTAGAGAAAGAGAAATAGAGAGAGAGAGAGCGAGAGAGAGACTACGTATGCGCGTGTGAGAGACGAGGTGGAGGCTCTCCAAGGTCTAATCATTGAGGTGCTGTAGATTGTGGAGAGAGAAGACAATCACATGGTAGTGGGGCCCAATCTTGAGACTAACCAATGAACCACGGCCACGCATCCCTAGTAGCCGGCTACTAGTCAAGTCAATTTGCTCCATTTTTTATGAAATTAATTACATGCCAGCATTTGGATCTTCCTGGAAACGAAAACATATGTTGCAATATGGACCGGTTTAATTGAAGAGAGGGAGGCGGTCTGAGGGTTCGTGGACCGGACCAATAATAGCAAAAGGCTCAATGGTCGCTTTCACCGCCGTGGAGGAGGCTCAGAGGGGCAGGTGGGCGATGCAACGCACCCACCAACAACATCGCGGTCCGCACAGCGGGGCCGGGAAAGGGACGCGAGTGATATGACTTTTGTGCAGAGGAATAAGCGCGGTAACTTCACCAAAATGGACCATAAGGACCCACGTGGAATAATTACTCCGTACTACAAGTAAATTTTCCACTTCGGGTAAAATGTTGGTAGTTGTGGCACCCGGTTGAAAAGGTTATTTTCATGTCCGCCGTAAAAAACTGGAGTCGGAAGACGGCACGTGTGGAGATGAACGGCTGCAATTGCGTTTCGTATTTTTTTTATATTTTGTATATTATATCCAGTACCAAAACGTCAGTAATTTAAATATATTATGTTTTTTATTATTATTTTTCATTGTACTTTAGAAGAGACTTTTACTCTACTAGTAGAGAAAAAAAAATGCCGTGCCATATCTACTTCTTAGAGAATTATTATGATATTTTCTTCATATTGATTTTATTTAAAGTACTTTCACAAGTAGATATGATCATGTCGGACATCTAAGGAGTTAGACATGCATGCTTATTCTTGGAGTGTTTGGGATTTTGTTTTTTTAATTTTTAAATAATTTGTTTGTCCACCAATGATATCAACAATTTAGATTTAAAAATAATTTATAAAAAATAGTTTAAATGTCATACTTATATTATTTTTGTTTGTCAAATCTCCTAAATATTTGTAATATCCTTGAATTGAAAGATTTTTAATTTTAATTATATTAGAAATTATTAAATATAATGAGTACAAATATAAATATAATTAATTTCATATTATCATATGAGTATAATATTGAAATCTTATAGTTAATTTGACTTTTATTTATATGTTTAAGCTTTTTGATTAGTAGGTATTCATATAAGAATATTTTATGTCTAACTTTGGTCTCTAAATTAATACAAACTTTTTTTAACAAGTGATAGCAAAATCATATATAATTTTACTGGCATCAAGTGATGTGAAATAATTGATAGGTATAATGGAGGTAATAGTGGGATAATAGGGTTTAATTTGTGAAAGACAATATGATATAATATGGTCAACAAGTGCAATAGAGCTAATACAAGTCGTTAAAAGTAGTATTAGATTTGATGATTGGTCTATGACAATTAGTTCATGCATTTTGGTCTCCCATAGATCTTTAACTCATTTTTTATTATCACGATAAAGTAAAGTTTTGATAAACTCATATGATATCTTCACTAACAAAATTTTTAATAAACTCACATGACATCTTCATTGACAAAGTTTTCATAAACTCAAATGACATATTCAATTATTTGAGTAGCTTAAGATGTTTGCATGATACTTGATGGTATTTATAAACCTTTGTGGAGTCACATGCTTTATTCAAGTGATTAATTATAACCCAAATGCTTTGGTCATCTTTCTGATGCATGAAGTAGATCGATTCCACCACTTCGTTCCTCGCCACCTCATCGTTAGTTGATTTAAGAAGCTTTATTTGAATATGGTAAGTATAATCAAAAGGGAACCCTAATTCTTTTACTTCTCTACTTCATAACCTGGCCTCCTCTTTGTCACACTTATGGTGGATTTTCTTATCTTTTGATCCTCATCACCTTGCCATTGTGCCCTTGTATGGAGTTTTATGACCAAGATTGGAGACATGTAAGCTATTATCATCATTTGATTTCTCTTTGATTTGATAACAAGAACATGGCTGCAAGTGGTCACCAAACAAAAAGGAAAATGCTATCATTGACTTTCATTTTTGCTTAATTTTATCTTTTTTGCTTCAAGAGGAGTTGAAAGGAATTGATTTTTAGTATTTTACATCCAAATTGAGATGAGAAATGGTAGTTTTTCACAAATATGAGTCCCAATAACTATGGTTTAGTGTTATGCTTTTTTATGCACATGAGGAGGTACTAAGTAATGCTTAAAGTTTTTTTATAAAAAGAGAAAGCTTAAAGGTTTTGTTTTATAAAATAAAGCAAGATTGTTAGTGGAATTGTTCAATTAAATAAAAAATGAAGTATAAGTAGGAAGGAAAATAAAAAAGTTAATACAAGAATATTTCCAAGTAGATTAGGCAGATAAATTTTAAATTTTTTCTTTTACATCATGTTCTATATTATTATTACATGTTGTATGATGAAAAATAAAAATAGAGATGTAAAAAATTGATTGAGTTAGTGATGTTAATGATGTGAAATATAAAAAAAATGAATAAAAAAAAGATTAAAAAAGTAGATGAGAAATAAGATTTAAAAAGAATAAAATAAAAAATAAAATACTTGTGACTTGAGGTTATGTGAGTACCTGATACAATTCAGGCCATATAAGTCTTATTTTGATAATTCTACTAGTTATGATATTGATGTATCATGGATATAACATAATTAAAATGAGTAAATATAACAATGATGATATTTATCTAACGATATTAACTATAGTTGTCATACTTTATTACCATAATGAATATAGATAAGATAATATGTTATGATATTATATCACTAATATCAAACCCCACATGATATATGAAGAGCTACTTGTTATGTGATACAATAGTTAGAGGTAAGATCTACTGTGATATGGAGATGATATATGACAAATTTTTTATTTTGTGATTTAATAGTTAAAGATGAAATCCTCTATGATGTAGATATAATATATGATAAATTATTTACTATGTGATCTAATAGTTAGAATTAAGATATATTATGATGTAGATATGATATATGATGAGTTATTTATTATGTGAATTAGAAGTTAGAGACGATATCTACTATGATGTAGATATAATATATGATGAACTACTTAATGTGTAATCTAACAACTAGAGATAATATCCACTATGAGGTAAACATGACATAATATGTCTATAGGTTGAGTCTATATATTATGATATAATGTCATATAATATAATATAAGATCAGAATGCTATGTGGTTGATTCAAAGATAGTATAGATAAGATAAGATCCCATGACACTAGAATAATTATCATTTGATAAATACCTATGTAATCATAATAAGTATGAGTAATATAAAACAAATGAGAAACAATATTTGGATAAAAAATTTTAAAAATATTATAATTAAATTAGTTTAGAAATATGTTAAGAGATTAGATTTTAGATGAATAAAATAAATTATAATGAATAGAGAGATATGTATGCATAAATATAATTGAAGGTTATATTTATGTATATTTTTATGTGTTGATTAATTTATACATTTCTACTCTTTGGTCACATGCTCATAAATTCTTATGCAACTTTTTATATCTTGATATCATGCTTCTTTTAGTTCATTTTATATACATTTTAAATGATAATAATATATAAGTAATATAAATCAAGATCATGTTAGTATCATAATTATACATGTCATGTAGTAAGCAATGAGATTATCAACTCTAACAAAAGGATGCATGATGTATCTAATTTGACACTTAATGGCCCTTCATGATCTAGAATTACTTTCAATCATATGTCACTAAGCAAGGGTCTATCATCATATAAATTAGCACTTTATTCTAAGATGTGCGATAACCATCTAAACCAACACTTCTTTTCTAAGATGAGAGCCAAATAAACCAACATTTCTTTTTTAAGATGTGTCATACTCATATAAACCTTGCTTGAGTGTTCCAACCCTAAGGTCCATTACATCAAAGATTATTTCCCACTAAAATTATCTTACTTAACACATTAACATTAATTCAAATCATTTCTATCCAATATCTATGTATTTCTAAGATTTTCTTAGAATCCATAAATTAGTCATTTGGGAACTTTACTATATATGAAAAGTTCTAAGGTTGTCTTTAAAACTCAAATCTTGTTTGAATAATCTAATAAACCCAAAAGTTTTCTTCTATTGATTAATCTTTGCTTTGGGTCATATATCGAGTCATATCTAAAACCATTTTCTTATCTAGCTACACTTGATCTCTAACCCAAATCATATCTTAGCTTTACCTTTAAACATCATTTTAGAATTCTGTAACTCGCTAATTTGGATTTACATGAGTCCCACCAATGACTCTTTTATCATTCAAACTAGTTTGAGTCACTCTGTTCATCCAAATTCTCTCTTAAGCCACCCACATAATTTCTCATGTTATTATCTAGGATGTTCGACCATGACCTAAGAGAATATAAGGTTATTCTATGCCTTACCTAAACCAATCAAGTCATGTCTAGAGTTTATTAATCATAAAAACAAGAAAAGTTTTCCTTTTGCCAAGCTTAAATCTTTCTCTAAGACATAGAATGAATCCTCTTCTTGTCATCCAAGGCTTTACTTGAGGATTGCCCTATCCTAAGTTCTCATTCCAAGCATGTATAAGATTCATCAAGTATAGAATTAGGATCATATTTAAGATATTTATTAAAGCATAATAAGACATAAGTATATCTATAATATACCTTACTTGGTTCATCTTAATTTAGCCCTACATTAACCATTGATCACAAGTTATTCAAATCTTCATCACTCATAATTGATCTCTTAAAACTCTTTAAGAGGATATAAAATCCATGTCTAGGGATTTAACTCAACCATATATTGGTTATCAATTATGTACTAACCTCAACTAAACTTTACTTACCTGAAACCCATTGAATTATTGTAAGCCTAAACAAATTTGCAACTAATCTGATCCTCTTCTAAGGCATCCATTTGAGCCTTACGAGGTTCCTCTATTAGAAATTAAGAACTTCTTTTAACTTTTGAAGCCATCTAAGTCATTTCAATGTCCAAACCATTCTTATCCATAACTTAACCAAGCCATATTTCAAGCTTCGTAATCAAAATTAAGGTATGAAAATGCATGGTTGTAAGAATACCTAGGGGTTTGGATAAGTTTAGGTTGCTATCATAATGTCCAAAGTCTAATTTGAAGTTCAATTGTAGTAGAGTTGTTCTCAAATTTATTATAATGATTACATATGTAAAATCAATGATTCACTTCAAGCCATAATTCAAGTTAAAGCTTATCATGTCAAAATTAATAATGTCTATATAAACACGTAAAGATTTAAAGAAACACCTAGTAATTTATCAAGAAATATCTTTTATATAGCATGATATCTTTGAAAAATTAGAAAATAAATAAAGCAAGTTTGAAACCATTCTTAATTCATGAGTGTTCCTAAAAAAATAATCAAGATCATAAGAATTTAATAACATATATTTGATTCTTAGTTTCATGCAATTACTTCATGATCAAATCATCAATTTACAATAATTTAAAGGCATTCCAATATTGGGTTCATCCTAATTTAAATCATCTCAAAATCCACATAATTTGATATATTGCATGAATAAGCAATGGATCTCAAAATTAACAAGTTCTTAAGAATAAAAAGCTAACAATAAACTTTGATGTAAGGGAAGAAATTAAACATGTATTTCTTTTAATAAATCTTCATAAAGAGATCAATCAAGAGATGGTTACAACGTGCTCATAGTAATCACCAACAAGTCTAAATTAAGGTAGAAATCATCAATTTACCATTAGAGTTCATTAAATGGCAAAATCTTTCAAAGAATAATACAATGCCACAATAACCAAAAGAAATTACTTCACAAGGTAGTTGAATAATTAATCCTAAATTAGCTAAGTTTAATAATGCAATCTTGAGATTTATCTTACCTTGTGATATGAGTAGACATCTTCACAAAAATTTAGTTTTTCTTCTTTCAAATAAGGAGATCCTTCATCTTCTTCTTTACTATAATAGTTCTTCTTTCTCTCCTTATCTCAAATAGACTTTTAGGATAAAAGTATAGTTAAGTTTTCTAGGTTATTTAGTAAAGTAATTTAGATAATATAACCATAACCCCTAATCCTTCCCTTCCTTATGATTCATGACTAGGATTAAGTCATGGTAATCTAATTATTTAAATTATTTTAATCTTAATGTAACAATCTCCAATGAAATCATTTTCTAATCATTACATCTAGGGCACCCAAATCCCAACAGCTGAGATCTAGAGTAACCTAACTAAAACTTGGTTTATTCAGTATTCTCATATTGCACTAGTACTATACCAATATTATATTATACAATGGGCCAAATCTCTCTTATTGATTAATAATTTCTCTAATCATACTCATTATCATCTAATATTCATACATGCATGATACACTGTGCATAATAATTACCTATCAAACTTTGATGATTCTTATGCTTGACATTTCCTTTAGCTTGATTTTACTTCTAAAATTATGTTAAATTTATGATATCCTTTATTATTTACTAGTACATCTATGACTTTATACTTATATAATCACGGTATCACTTGGATTGATTTTTCATTTTCTATATTGACATCTTTGTATGATAGTATAGTCAACCTTGTATAATTGATAACCAAGTTTTGCATCTAACTTCATTCTCTTTTTTATTTGATCGTACTATCTAATATGCTTATGTTATATTTATATGATATCTGAACTTATTCCTTACTTATCATACATATTTAATGTTAACATTTATGACATCATTGTATTTATATGACCATTGAGTCATACTTATACAAATAAAGTCTATCTTAATAGTCTGTTCCCATCTAAATACATATAACCAAACTTTCAACCATATTTCTTTCCTCATTGTATGATATAATCTTCCTTATATGACCCTCATTACGAGCATGATTTATAGTAGCTAGCTTAAATAATTACAAGTATTAATTTACTAAAATAAAAATGCCATAACATTTTTCTTAAAACACTTATTATAGCCTTCCTATTCATCCTTGAGTTAACTTGCATGTTGATATCTTAAGATCTATCTATTACATTCTCTCTTACATGTGTACTGAATTTCATTGCATATCATCATTGATTAAAATCATGTGCCTCTTGCATAATAGTTAAATTAGTTATAGGCTTATTGCATTTAAGCTTTGTATTTGGTTTTCTTTTTTCATTGTTAGAACAATCACTTGTTCTTTTTTTGTCTTTTATTAAGCCAATTAAAGCTTTATTAAGCTAGTGTTATGTGCTTTTATCAAGCCAGTGTTGTATACTTTTATCAAGCCAATGTTGTAGGCTTTATTTAATAGATTATAAGTTTTTCTTAAGCTAATGCTATAAGATTTTATTAAGTTAGTATTTTAGTTCATTATCTAACTATTTGGTCAATGGTGAATGTAGATTTGAGTTGACATGAACTACTCATAATATCTTAAGTCTTTTCTTTGTATGCTCTACAACACAATAAGTTTTACACAAAGCCTAAAAAGAGTTTTTTCAAAGGAAGTGTTAAATAGCCAGCAAGATTAAGAATCTTAAAGTCTTTTAATACAAAGTTTTTTTGAGTTATTTTTGATAGATTAAAGTTTTTAAATTTACATAATTCAACCCTACTCTTTTAAATAACTCTTCTTTTGGTTTTTTTAACTAAGGAGATGGTGTCTAGTTAGGAAGTTCTTGACTGAACTTTCTTCAGAATAGAAACATAAAATTCAACTCATTACTAAGACTTTAAACTTCCTTCATTGTGGTCTTTTGACCATTCAATGCAAAAGAGTAATGAACCTTAAAACTACTCATGAAGTGTGAGAAAATGTTAAATTAGCCAAGTCAAGAAATTTAAGATTAACTTCTGCATGATTATAAACTTTTTTGAATGCAAGACTGAGAGATAAGTAGAGTTACATTTACATACTTTATTAGCATTATAAATATTTTCTCAAATCTTAGAAGAGTTTTTTCTAATGTTGAACAATAAAAAGATTTTAAAGGTGTTGTTAAAGGAGTTTAACTCCTTAGTGACTATAATGAAAGCCTTCTAGAATTTGAATCATCTCACTTTATATGAGTTATTTAGAGATCTCATGAACAATGAGATAGAGATGACAAAAAAGAAATAAGAGAAGAGAAGTCTAAATAATCCAAAAATGAGAAGGATATTACTTTAAAAGCTTCACTCTCTACATCTAATTAGAACTCCCTATCAACAAGATAGAAGAACTTTCTAAAAGGATGATAAAATTCTTTAAGTATATTACTTTAGGTAATTCAAACAAGGAGAGCAATGAAGGAAAGAAAGAGACATGTTATCATAAATGCCAAGAGCTTGGATATTATTGTTGCAAAATGTTTGAGGCAAAATGAACAAGATAGAAGAGATAAATTGTGCATTTAACAAATTTTTTTATTTAAAAAATTAGAAGAAAATTTTTTTAGCTTAAAATATTTTTCTTTTATCAATGAAATAAAATTGTTAAACAATAAATAAAATACACAAAAGATTTAGGTGGTTTGACCAAAACTCGTGCCTACATCCACTAACTACTCCATTTTATCAAAGTTGATAGAGGTAAATCAAATACACATCAATGCTCTTATGAGATACCAAAATTAAAAAAAATTAGACTATTTAAAAAAATTTGAAACTTTACAATTTTTTGTTTACAAAATCCCTACACCTTTAATTCTTTAAATAATATTAGCAATACTAATGAATTAAGTACATATTATCAAAAAATATAAAAATAATTATTAATGAAAGTAGAGAAATAGAGACTGAAGAAAATTCATAAATCCTGTAATTACACATAAATTTGTTATTCACGATTTGAACTTCACTTAGACTTGTATAAAATTTTTTAAACTTGATTTAATAATCTTTATGTTTAGTAAATGATCTCTTTTTATAATTGAAATGAAAAACTCTGAAAAAATCTTTCCCAATAACTAGAATCTACTTTTGAAAAAGCTAGCTATTATAGGCAGAGAAGATGGCACCACTGCCATTTGATTAAGCAAATGGAGTGATAACCATCGGATCAACTTAGATGATAAAGGATCCATATCTAATCATAGTAAGATAAGATCTCAAACATTGGATTTAGAAAGCGAGATGGATGGTAATGATGATAAGGTAGTTCACACATGCAGAGAGACTCTTAGTCATTCGATCAAGCATTACAGATGAACGACTGAAGACAGAAAACTGTTCACAAATATAGACATGATCTAAACTGTTCCATCACAAAAATGCACGATGGGTTGGTATAGAAATCTTAAGTTTGTAAAACTTATCTTTAGTCCCACATTGGGAAACTACTCAAGTGTTTTGTACTTATAATATATACATTATTTATTATTGTTAGCCTAATAGGGTTGGCTACCACATGGCATTCTTAGGAAGTCATTACCCAAGTTGTCAGTACATGTATACAAGTTCGAATGGACCCAATTTATATAAATTTAAATAACAATTCCACCACAACTCATTTTGCTTATGTCGACTTAGAAGTAATTCCTTGAACTGATTCACTCAAAGACCGCAACTGTAACCTGACTTAATCGATTCTAAGGCTTGACCAGTCTCAGTTTTGATCGAGTTACTCGCTTGTGGGATCCCAAGGCCCTTGTCCTCTTCAAGCCACTCAACTAGAGCCTTTCGAGCTTAGCGGTAGGGATGCTTTGGCATTTTTTTAATAATAAAATTTTTATAAAAAAATTTGAACATTCAAAAACTCAAATGCCTTTAAATAAAATATAACTTAAACTATATTCATATATATATATATATATGAAGCATGATAATCTTATGTGCTATAATTACAAAGAATTTAAAAGTTTAACATGCTAATCATAAAGATTTAGAAATGAAGTTCTTTATGGATTAGCCATTCCACATAAACCATTATCCTTGACTCTAAAGTCAATAGGTTGAGCCATCAAATTGTATTAACTATCTATGTTACAATAAGTTTTGTTCAAATAAATTCAGATCATTGAAATAATACTAAGCTTAACAAGATATTAGTAAATATTTAGTCTTAATTTTGTGATCATCACTTCAAAGGGTATAATAATTACCATCATAATTGTCTAGAATTTGTGGAGAAGAGAGGAAATAAGAAAAAGAACAACAACAAGGATAAAAAGAAGAAGAAAGATATGAAGAAGGCAATGAAGGCCACTTGAAGTTATTTTAAAGAATCTACATCCTCCTTGAGTGGTGAAGAGAGTCAAGAAGATAAGAAGAATTTGAATTTTTTTAACAAATCATGATGATTTCTTGAGTAATGAGGAAGATGATAAAGGAGTACTCATATAACTCATGAAACACCATTATGATTTATTTGAAAGTGAAACAAATGATGTAAATAAGCTTTCCTAAAAAGAATTAAAGAACACATTTCCTGAATTAATAAGTGCTTTTTAATATCTTGCATTGATGCATAAGAAATTCAAGAAAGAATATGAAGATTACCTCGGTTTGTATAAAGATCTAAATAAAAAGTGCTCAAGGTATCTACATTAATTACAACGAACTAAAGATGAACTTGTTAGAACAATTTATGAGTATGCAAAAGAAAATCTTGTTTTCAATAATTGAAGAAATTGTATTCATATTATGTTGTTTCATCTCACCATATGCATAAGATTGTTTCTATTCATAATACTAAATCAATGCATATTAAAGGTAACTTTATTTATGCTCCAAGTCGTATTTGCAATTAAGGATTGGTTATATTTTTAAGGATTACATGATAAGAATGAATGTGAATTCTAGGCATCTTACTTATGTATGGGTTGCAAAGAATAAAATGCATATAGAAATGATAATTCACATGATTGTGGATTGGTCAAACATAAATCTATTTAAGTTCCAAAATCAATAATACATTTTAATGTTAAGCATGTTTTAATATGTTAGTGAGAGAATTCCTTAGAAGCATGTGTTTAGCTTAAAATCTTAAGGATGCTTATTTGCTTGTTGATAGTATTTAAATTTTTATATGTATCAATTTATGGAGAGATGTGGATATGAACCCCAAAAGTTTTGTTAAAGTGATTTTTTATTATATGCATTCTTCAATAAGTAGGATGTTCTTATATTAGTTTTTAATAATTACTATGAATCATTGATCATTTATTATTATTATTTATTTTTAATAATTATATAGTTGCATGCAATAAATGTTTATTTGTCTTTAATTTTGTTTTATCTTTTGATGGATAACAAAAAAGATGAAAGAAAAAGTGAGAAATAAAAAATATTCATTACATTCTAACATTTTATTTATAATTATTTTAATTGCATATATTGAGAGGAGAAATGAATATATGTGGAGCATTTGTATACTTGATTATTTTTATATATTTTAATTTTTATATATTTGTTTAATAATTTTGTCATCATAAAAATAGAGAGATTATTTTACCCTTGGTCATTGCACTTGTTTGATGACAAAAAAATCATTGTCTTATATTTATTAATACTTTTTTAAGCATCTGTTCAAATTATGCATCTCAGGAGTAAATAAGCTAATCTTGTATATAGCTTGATCAATAGACAAAAAGAGCTGAATAAAGGTATTTGAGTGTAATCATAACTAACATTAAGAAAATATTAGCTTAAGCATTAATTAGAAGATATTTTATTAAGTTTTTTTTCATTTTGTAATTAGAATGTCAAAACTTATAACAATTTTATTGTGACACTTAGGATTTAATGGGCCATGAGTAAGAGTATTTAAATATTTTTAAAAGCATCTATTTTACTTAATGAGTTTTTTGTTTGAGGCATACATCACATAAAATGATTTTATCTTTTATGCTTCAATAGTGCATTCATAATAAGTTGCATTAGCTATTAGTGCTTATTCAAGTTGAAAGTAAATGAATGAATGGTTTAAGTGAAGAATACTTAATATGTACTAATCTTGCATGTACAACACCATTATTGTCACATCTCGCCTATCCCTTAACTCCTAATTCCTTCTTAAATAGGAGTATTTGAGGAATGAATAGAGTTGATGCATTAAAAGGAGACAAAAGGCATATACAAGTGAGAAATTACAATATAAAATTAGAATAATAAAATAATGATCATCATACTTATCGTACAACACGATTAGCTTACTTATAAATTGAATAGTGTGTCATCTTGAACGATCCTAGTAATAATGCACTATTTGTATATGTAATATACCTTTGTCATACAAGTATGTTAATGCTTTCTTGAGAGGTGTATTGATATTTAGATTATTGCATAATATAATGTTCCTCTTTGTACTTATTTATTTCATTTATTAAGAGGATCAAATAAGGACCAAACTAAGTGATTCTAAATATGTGTATTAGGAATTTGTGATATCTAAGTATGATAATTAGATGTCTGTGTAGTGAGCGTTTAAGAATCATGTACCTTCAAAATGTGAGTTTTAGCTATCTTAAGTCTTATTCTTAGGAAATGAAATAACCAAAGTGGGGAGTATTATGGAATTGATAACTTTTTTGAGTTAATTAAATACTACCTTAAATCTATTAAAGGGTTTTCATACGTAATAAGTCATTTGATAAATTAACACGAAAAGAAGTTAAATTTGAATGAGATCCAATTTGTGAAAAATATTTTTAAACTTTGAAGGAGAATTATAGCTCTAATTCTTAACCTACCTAAAGGAAATGAGTACTGTCAAGTTTTTAGTGATGCCTTCTCATATCAAGAGTTAAGCTACATATTAATACAAAATGGTGATCTAATTTTATATTGATTATGTTAATTAAAATCACATGTAAACAACTATCTAATTAATAATTTATAATTAGCAACTATTATTTTTGCATTAAAAAGTTGAAGACAATATTTATATGGAATGAAATATGAAGTTTATATTAATTACTTGTGCTTATTTTCTCTAATAAAAGAAAATGAAAATTAAAAAAGAACTTATGAATGGGATCTTAGAGATTATGAACATGTTAAGATTTGTATGCATGAGGATTCATCTCTATTTAATCTTTCTTCCTCTTCTTCGTTATCATTGTCTCTACTTCGTTAATTATATTAACTAATTTCTTGACCTCAATAGTGACTAACAACTTTGTCTGTGCTCTCCTTTGTGATCCCTTATGTCCACCCTCTCTTTTTATTGAATCTCTCAATATTAATTTATTTCACACTCCCTATCCTTTACCCTTGTTCTTTAATCTCCCTTTGCTTTTTTTTGAATTTATCAAAGCACAATGCCTAAGGTTATTAGGATAGAGAAAGCTTCCTTAAGTAATATCATAACTTCTTAAGGGGTTGATCATTATTGATTTTTACACTAATGAATTAATTATAATTTATATAATCATATTAAAAAATTTGTTTGACTCACCATGTTGATCACTCTACAATAAAATCAAATCTTGAAAGTTGAGATATTTAAATTTCATTCTAAAATATTATACTTTAAAATGTTGATCTACAAGAAATATAAATATTAAATTTTATTATGGAAGTATCACATTCAAGTAAAGTCTATATCATTGATAGCATTATTTTTGAAAAATATATATTTGTGGAATAATTGACTTAAATAGGAATTATAACCCTCTACTCTTGCAAATTTTTCTTAATTGAAATTCATTAAAATCAACTTGGTAAATTGGTCTTACATCTCCTCTTTAAATTCCTTAGTGGAACATCTTTTATTTTGATTTGTCCATAACATGCCAATAAGATACACTTATTTCATTATTGCCTAAAGCTTTTAGTTGATTTCTCCATAGAAACATAGAACTCAAAGGAGGTCACATTTCCATCAACTCAAGATCATTGTGACTGACATTTCATAAATTAAATAATTATTTTCCTAGTGATCAGACATGGAAGACAATATATTCATCTCTCAGGGCTAAGGATGTGCAACAAATTTGTATATCAAATCAATCATTCTTTTAATGAGTTGAAAATATGTAATATATTATATCTTGAATTGATTTCGATTATTAACGTTGTTTGTACATTTCATCTTGTCTCATTCATTTAATCAATCCAGGAAATGTTGTCGCTTGGGACAACATCAACAAACTTGGGAAATCTTGCAAAGTGTTTGCACAATTACTATTATGTTTATATATATATATATAAAGGGGCTACATACATCTCTTATTAAGTTGTTGACATTGTAATATTAAGAGAAGCAATAAAAGACTTATTGTCATGGATAATATAAGTGAACTTGTTTAACAACCAAAGATAATATATTGCATAATCAATAATTGATTAAACTTTGTAAAACTTATTATCTTACTAATCTGTTGTGAAAGTTACAACGATCATGAAATAATATTGATCAATTGTTGGACGCTTCAACTAAATAACAAACCCAAAAAATGTATTTTCTTTGTAAAAATAAGTCCTTTGTTTCATTAATAGTTGTAAACTTAATGTTATAATTATGTATAATTTTTATCCATTAATATTATTATAACCGCAAAGGAATCAATTACCATGCATATATATGATACTAAATCATACAAATTCTACTATTAAGAAGGAGAGTAAAAGTTTGTTAATTTGTGTAAGTAATTTATTAGCAAGAATAGATAATTATTTTATGATAAATTTAAAGATTTTAACTTTAGTTTTCAAGATATGCATTTCTAACATTCTCTTATTTTTCTTTGTTAACTTTTCTATAATGGAATTGAAGATGGCTAGATAATCTATATATATTCATTTATCCAGAGATAATATCATATCATATGGCAACATAAACATTCAAGAAATAGTATTATGATCTAAAATAGTGAAAGCTGATAATGGCTCGTTAGTTGTTATTCAAAAAAAAATAGTGGATAATTTTTGTGATTTTTTATAAGTTTTTTATTTTGAAATATTTTATTTGTAACATTTGTTTTTGATAAGAATGATTGAATGTTAGCTGTTTTAGATCTATATAACTATGATACACATTGAATGCATTCAATTGTAAGTTAAATGTAAGATTATTAGAGGACTATTAAATTAAATATTATGTATAATTTGAGGGTATGTGAAATTGAAATTCAATTTTTTATTAGTTTGTTTAATCAATATCTTTTTTAGAATAAATATAAGAAAATTTTCATTTCATAGGATTGTATTTTATTTTGAAATTGCCAGTTTTGTGAGAGTTATTCGTGGGCATCAGTAAAACAAATCAAATGAGGTCCGTTGAAAAGAAAGATATGTAATTTTCACCTTATTGAGATTTTAAATTATACATAATATTTAATCATCTTTAAATCTTTCTTTTAAGGATGATTTACGTGCTTATAAGGATGGAGATTGAGAGCTAGGTCATAGATACATTTTAAGGTGTTTTATTAGTTGTCATATGATTCATGTAATGGTCATGAATTGTGTATAAAAGACATGAATTTTTTTAATGGGTTTCACATTTGTGGTATCATATGAAACTTATGAATAAATTCTCACATAATTGTTGTGTGATTCATGCAATGGTGGTGATTTGTGTATAAAATATATGATTTTGTTTAATAAGGTTTATATCAGTTGTGATAAGATATAAAATTTATGAATAAATTCACTTGTAATTGTATCACAAGTTCATTGAAATAATGAAAAATGAAAGTTTTGTTTCAAAAATATTAGAACTTCTTAAAAAAAAATTGGGGTTTATATAATTATTCACCCTTGAGTCATTGTAAAAAAACAAATCCCTCTTTACAATTTTCATGATTGAATTGCTATATAGATGGGGATGTTTTACAGCAATTCAATTGTGAACCATTTTGAAAGAGCATCTTGTAAATAGTTGTTCTACACACAATTGTATGAAAGGTAGCATCACATAATGATTTCTGTAAAGAACTATCATATAATGGTTAAAAAATGATCATATAGTGGCTTACCATTAAACAAAGATGTTGGTAATCTACATACAATGCATCAACATTTGTTGTACACTATTACAAACCAATGAACTATGGAGAACTTGTATAGTTTCTCTTATAAAGACTCTTTGTATAAAACCCATTATACATAACGATCCAAAATCGATGTAATTCTTTTAGTGCAAACTACTTGTACACATGTAAAAAATCTTCTATATAAGTTATGGAATATATATTGTATGATAATATGATGAAAATGTGAACATTAATGATATAACAGTTATTAGTTATTGTAATCCAGCTTCTCTTGATTGAAGTAATTCTTAATTCTTGAGTTTATTCTAGAAATGACTTCAAAATATTTATCGAGAATTCCTTAAAGAGGTATAATTGAGAATGGACAAAGCCTGTTGAGGACTAGTGTAGAGTATGGGGGTAGAGAAGGGTGTGAATGTTATTAAGAAACGTTGATTGTGCTTAAAACATATCAATTGTAGTTGATATTCAATTATGCATGTCATTCATCAAATTATTAAAGATTATGTATGTAGGACTCGATGTCGAAGAAGGCTGAAATTATCAATAAGTAATGTTTTAAGAAGAAATCATTGAACAAGAGGTGATTTCTAGTAGGCTTCTAAGTAGAAGAGTATAATGATGAATAGTCTTATGTCGATTACAGTAGAGAAGATTCTATGCTTTATAATTGAAATCATAACTTTTAAAATTGTGATACATCATTAGGGACAACTTCTGTTCTTGTTGACATAAGGACTCCTTAGTTAAGCATTTTTAAATTAGAATAATATTGAGATAACTCATCCAATGAAAGGATCCTTAACTAAGAACAAACCTTGATTCAAGCAAAACAATAGCTTACTAAGATGGTTGAAATATTATAATATATGACTAAGATCACACCTAAAAATATTGTCTGTGATATGTGAAAATAATTATTATATACAAATGCATGCCATCAACAATAATTATTTAAATAATTATGATGATTGTTTTTAATAGCAAGCTTTCCTTAGCAATGATTAACTACACAAACTTATATCTAATTCATTTTAATTATTATGATAACAATATAATAAAGTAAAAATATAATGAGATTTGAATATATGATTATAATGCATTATAGTTTCAATTATAATCAAAACATCATTTTTAAAATAAAATCAATATATAAAAAATAAAATTATTTTTTAATTTACTATTATAAAACTTTTTTTTTTATTCTCCAAAAATACTATACTTACAATAATTTAAAAAAATAAAAAAATACTTTTATTTTTTTTGTAAACATTATTCTGATGTATTTTTAACTATCAATAATAGATTACTAACGAAACCAATTTTTAACTTTAATTTAAAAAAAAAAGCCATTTTCAAATTAATTTGCAAGAGTGCATCGTTCAATAATTGCCAAATATATATTAAAAATGATATTTGTATCGCAATGCTGTTTGTTGACTTGCAATGGCGACGTTGTCTACATTTAATTTGGCCTCTCTATTCTTCAGTTAGATGAGGGCCATCACAGCTTGTAGATAACATTACAATAGCAATGAAATATTCCCAAGGGTTCATTTTATTTTATTTTTTTCGAATTAGAAACATGTTTTATATATTTATTAAATATAAACTATTTTGTTATAGCTTGAAATCAATGTGATTTACAAAGTTAAAAACTTTTATCAATATGAGGTATTGCTTTGACTTGCATAATGTATTTAATTACAAATTCATAAAATTTGATAAAATGATAAACTTTGAAAATCTTTGTTTTTTTAAGACCTCATAGAGTCGAGAAACTATAATGATAAATTAGTTTAATTAAATGAGCATGAAATTAATCATCATTTAAGAATCATTTGAAGTTGTATTCATTCTTAGCTCAAAAGGATGATTTCAAAATCTGTTGGTTCTTTTTTTTTAGTTTTATATATTTTATCATTTAATTTTTGTTCAATTGAAAATTTTAAGCAAATTTTAATTCAATTATTATTGATAATAATGCTTTAACCAATTAGAATATCACACCACAATTACAAAACGATTTTATCATTACAAAGTGTATATCTTTAATTACAATATGTTAAGTGGAAGTGAGAATAACCTTATTCTTACATTGCGAGCTTAAAATTATATTAAAAGTTTGATATATATATATATATATAACTAATTTAGTTTATATTTATAAATTAGAGTTTTTAAGTGATCGGATGTCACCTAGATGCATATTGAGACTAATATGGGTTCCCACATGGTGCAACTCTTTAATAAGTAAAACAAACCAGTGTATAATTATTCATTTAGGATTAAGAGATATGACAAAAAAATATGTTAATAATTCAACAAAGTCAATGATAGCCAACATAGTAAATAAAAATAAGATTTAGAAGAATTGACACATGACAATAGAGTTAATATAGCGTAAAAGAAACATGAGATAAAAAGCTGAAAAAGATAAACTCAATAATGATAGTTGCTATGGAGTTGATGTATTGATAGAGCAAAGGTGCAGATTATTAGATAATAATGATGAAATTCTTAATTGAAAATGAAAATTTGTCGAGTGTAAATATGAATGGGATTAATCCCTTGTTGGAAGTTAAAAATAACGTTAAAACTTTAATATTTAGTTAATATGTCTCTTACCAAAACTTTTGAGTTGTTAACTATTTATTGAAATATATATAGAACCTAATGTGAGTCTTCACTTGGGGCAGCTTCCTTTAGCATGTAATTGATTTTCAACTTCTCTATATGATAATATACTTTCCAAAACTTTTATAACAAATTCAAATTAAGGCAAGTTCATCATGACCTAAAATAAATAAAAAATATTTATTTTAAATTATGTTAAACAACTTAACATATTTTTATTTTTTTTAATTAGTGAGACTCAACACTATTATTTAATTACATTATTTTGATTGTTTAAAATATCTCTTTATTCTACAAACATATAATTTTTATTTTTTTTATTTTTAACCAAAAAATAAAAAAATAATCTAGCCATGATCTTATTTTTAACAATGCATTTTACTTATTTGTTTAACATTCAATAATGACCATGCAAAATCACCACGTAAACATAAAGTCCTCATTAGATAATCACCTTATTATGTTTTTTTTTTCATGTGGATCAAGTCCTATTTAATTATTATAAGAAGAGAAGTAAATACTACAAGAAATCACTTATTAAAAGAAATACAATCTAAATAAAACTATCTTATACATAAGGTATAAAGTATGAAACTATACAACACAAAGATGTAAAATACTTTTTTTTTACTTTTTTTAATTTATTTTTACTAGTACATAGCTAAACTTATCTCAGATGACATCCACTACCATTAAGAAGATCATTACAATATAGAAAATGATTTTTTTTTAAACTAGTCTAATAGAAGAAGCAACTAAAACTATGTGATAAATTAATGCTACCAACATATATGAAAGGCTATTGGGCTATTATGAAGTCACAACTATTAAAATTTAATGACACATATCAGTATAGATGGGTGAATTGTGCTTATATATATATATGTACATATATATATGTGTGTGTGTGTGTGTATATATATATATATGTATGTATCATTTATAAATTAATACTACTTGATTTCAAATATAATTATAGAATGTAGTTCAATCTCTTTATCAAAGAATGTTGACTCAAAACAAAATATCTTGTAAGGTAAAATAATAATTGATTTCAAATTATCTTAAATTCTATTTAAAAATTTTGTTAATTAGTTCTTTAATTTATTTGTGTGATTTTAAGATAAGTTCATTAATTTATTTATGTGATTTTAAGATAAGTAATGTATAATAAGAGGCTAAGCAAAAGGCACATAATAGTTTTAGGTGATTCAACAAAACTTTACTATGTATACCCTTAATTAACCCAACTAAGCTTCTGCTAAATCAACTGCATGTAGTTTCCAATAGTCAGTAAGTGTCAACCTTACAAAACCATTCCCTTTCAACTATAGCAGAGTAAGGATTAATCTCTTATAAGTAACAAATACAATGACTTACACAAAGATTTACAATTCAATTACATAATGCATCTCACAAAACTTTATACCATATACTTCATAAAAATCTATATGACACTAAACTATAATGATGTAAAGGATATTATTAGTTTAAGATTAAATATTGATGCAAAATTAAAAAAAGCAAACCAAGAATGTAAAAATATGAAAATTTCAATATTCTAAAATGTACAGCCCATATAAGAGATATTATTTTTTAACTTATGGCCAAAAGAGTTTGTAATATGTCATCTAATTTTTTATTTGATTTTCTTCTCTAATTAATGAACAAGTGTGTAAAATACAAACAAAGAACTTCAAATGGCTATAATGACATTTTTAAGAACCTAAAACTGAAGATACATTAAGGATATCATATTAAGATGATAGGAATAAAGTTAAGATAACACCAAAGATCTAGGAATATAACTGGCATTTATTGAGTTAAAAAGTCTTATTCTACAAATCTGAGAAGAGTTCTCATATTATATGATGCTAATATATAATGTAATGCTTAAGTTCTTATAAATAATATGTACTAGATGATCGTATAGATTATAATAATACAATACAATTCATCTTAATATTTTAAGTAGATGGTACATATTCGATAGTGGACTACCATCATAAGTTAATTATTTTATCCAAGAGGTAAGATCTCAAAAAATATCATACAATGTAATCATATTAGTACAAATTCTTATATGATCATTTACTAATTAAGTTACCTATCTTTAAAAAGCTAGTCATACATTTATGAAACTCCTTATCATTTTAGCATGATAACTAGAGTTATGAAAAAGAGAATCATAAAAGTTTGATACATAGATCATCTTTGTATGATCGTGTAGATATTTTGAAGTTTAAAGTTACTAAATCATGACCATATCAAATTAATAAAACTATCGTATTTATATGATACCAAGCTAATGTTATTTTCTTTAAGTCTTTTTGTGCAATAGTGATCATTTATGTGTAATGCATGAATTATTCTCCTATGTAAGGAAACCTTCTATATTAGATTAGCACTTATATGATACAACTATCATACTCATAGGGTATTTTAAGCACATTCACTATGATTAAAGTTAAAATATGCAAATACAATGATATAGTTCATACTGTGTGGTTTGTAAAACCTAGTGATCATATAAATACGATAGGCTGAATAACCAAGCAACAATTACTAGGATACGATTGTATCAAATATGATATAGTAATTATATATTTTTAACCACTACAATGCTTATAAATATTACAGACTCTGAGAGAAAATAAATTTAGTACTCATACAAATGAGACTTTGTATCATATGATATTAATAAAAACTTCACTATTGAAGACTAGCTGACATGCATACAAAGATGGTCTCTTTTATAATTAAGTTCACTCTTTTAGTCATTTGACTAGATGATTGTCTCATTTGTACAATGAAGCCACCATTGTATCTATAAGATTCCATGATTATTTTAGACTTCAGTTAAGACTTTAAGCTAAAATGTAAAACATACAAGTATGATATGAGATATTATATTATATGTTTAATGGGTTGTATGGAATAAGACTTGTTTTATACCTAATTTCATTACATAAAAGATTAACTTAACTTTAAAACATGAATGTAATGATATTATAACCAAATTAATGCAAGTCTAGCACTCTTTTATTAACTAGTGAGTTTGATTAGGTAGTGCATAAATGAAATAAAAAGGTAATAAAAAATAATTGTAACATGTAATAAAACAATTGATAGAATTAACAACTCAAACCTAATTAATTATATGTAGAACTCCTGATTGTCAATTACTCCATCAAAAGCTGAGATCAAGACTTTAAGATATGTAAGTTGAGCCAAAGATCTTGACTCTTCTTCTTGTTCCAAATACTTAAAGCTTGTTTTTTTTAGTCATTTTATATAATTACTCAATACTTACAAATATTTATGAGTAACCAATAAGTTAGTTTTGCAATCAACATCCTCAATGGTGCAACAATCCCTCTCTTAATGATTACAAAACCAATGCTACATAAGAATATAATAATAAAGCACTAAATAACATTGGATAACATATAAAATAAAATTGAATTACTTGAATGAAGGTAACAAAAATATAACTCTCTATAAATAGCAATACTCCAGCACATGTAGAAAAATATGTGCAAGTATAACATTACATAACAATAAGATTTGTAAGCATAACATTATAGAATTTCTCTCCCTACATATTTGCATTTAACACCAATCTATACATTCAATATTCAACACAACATAATAGTACTTTCAATATTGATATCGTATTAACATAGCAAGTTAGCTCCTCCAGATCTATGCATCTATCAAAGCCATAAGCATCAAGTTTATCTTTCAGTATCAAGATTTTTATGGAATTCTAACAATTTGAACTCTGATTTCAAGCAAATTCCTCTCCAATTCTCCTCTTAAATACTCAAATTCTAGCAACATTTTCTTTCTTATTTTTGTATTCAATCAAGGGTACAAATATTAATGTAAAGGAAATTGAATACTAGTGTACATCTAAATATAAACATTTTATTTACCACAACAAATGAGTAGTAAAAAAAACATAAGTAAAATTCATAGAAATCTAGGAAATAAGCATTAAATTAATGTAATGTCATCCAGAAATAGATTCTCCGAACATTCATTACATCATTTCTTAAGAAATATTTTTCAATCTGTATAAGATCATTTTTTTAGTTAAGAAATTGAGCATGATAGAATGTCAAGTCTAATATAAATTGAATTTTCTAATAATAAGAGATTATCTTCTAGCTTGTTGAACCATGCATCCATATGTGATTCTAATGATTTAATCATTAAGAACCTCATAAGATGCACTGGCATGTGAATTGTTAGTAGTAGATGTGGATGGCTGTAGATGATGTAATATCAATTGGGGCTCTAAGCCTTGATACACTTTTATAACTAGATGTTCTTCAACACCTTGAGCTTCAACATCTTATCTTAAATGTGACTCCACAAAATATGGTATTTACTTCATGTTTGAAGCTTTTACTACACTTGGAATATAGTTTAATTCCTGTGATCTTATATCATATTTAAAACAAATAAATAATGTAAACAGGTCTTTAATGCTCAAATTAATCTTCTATAATTTTTATTTTTTAACATAAAAAATTTGTTCATTAATCTAAATGTCTCCTCAACAAGATCAAAAAGCCCATTTTTCAAACAATAATAGCTACCAAGAGACAATTAAAGTGTGATATGTCGTTTGTCACCTCACTTTGGCATAATTATACTTTATAAGAAATGCTATGACTCTAATACACAATGGTTAGTATGAAAACATAAACCTCTTAGAATTTTACATTATCATGATGTTAGTGTATATAGTATTGGATGTCATTCATTTCAAAGCATTCACTAACCACCAAAAAGACAAAACTAAAATGGTTATGCAAGTTCCTCGTCACAAACAACATCTTTTATGCTTAAGAGAGAATCCATCCCAAAGTTTCTCAAATATCGATGATCGAAGAAACTTAATCAATTCTTTTTCTTGGTTCATTAGAAATAAAGCTCCATCACTATAACATCCCTAAAAATGAGATTATTTAAATAATTAATTTTTAAATTTGAAAATTATAAAATACCTAAATCAAATAAAATAATGATTTTAAGGATGAACAGAAATTTAAAAAAGAGAAAAAAATTATATATATCATTGAAGACAAATAAATGTGTTAAATAACTATTGTATGTTTTAAGCATTTTTGTTGAGTTTTTAAATTTTCTTGAAACTTGTATATCTGACAAAAAGTTACTACGATTTTAAAAGTGCATATGTGATTCAGAAAATAAAATAAAGAATTTTTAGAATTTCATTAGTGCAAAAGTGATAAAAAAATCAAATATATTTAGACCACAAAATAGAAGATTATAGATTTTAAGGAATTAAATAATAATTTTTCTATAAATTTGAAAATTTTTAAAAAATATTAGATTTTCACATAAATTTATAAAATTATAAAGTTTGTTAGAAAAATAAAACAGATAGAAAGAATTATAATAAAATCATCTTGACAAAAAAAAGTTCTATGATGGTAAAAAAAAATAAAAAAAAATGTTAGAATCATTAATTAAAATATCTTTAGATTTAAAAATTTATTAAAAATATTGAATAATGCTAAAAAAATGTGAAACTTGGTTGATGGGAAAAATTCAACGAAATGAATCAAAAGAGCTTTTTCAAAAAAATTTGTAAATCATTTTAATAAAAATAATAATAAATATTAAATATTGTGTTATTTTAATTAAATGATAAAACTAGTAGATCCGAAGTAGTGAAAACAATTGGAATTAGATGCAATGTGTTCAAAAAAAGGAGACTATGAATTGGGAAACTAAATGGAACTATCCATTTAGGATTTGAAGAGTAATGAGTGAGAAAGAGGCTTTTGAAGACAAGGAGACGAAGGGTTATAAAAGGATTAAATCAGGAAATCATGCAAGAGATTTAGAAACTTTGGTAAGATTTTTTAATGGTTTAGTCATGAGCAAAAGAAGTACAGAGAGAGAAGAAAAGAGAAAATGATAACCAAGCTATGGAATTTAAGGAAATACTTGTACAATCCACTAAAGGAAATAGAAGAATTTAAGGTTCAAAATGAGTAATTTTATGAACAAGATCAATTAATGACGTAAACAATTCAATCAAGACATTAAGGTAGACAATTTATATATCTTATATGTAGCATCATAATCTTCATGATGAGATATTATTCCCATCCATTAGAGTTTGTCCTTCACATAAAGACCCCTCCCACATGACTATCCATCCCAAAACTATTCTAACTCCTATATACATAATTATGGAATTCTCAAGAAATCATATGCATGTTTGCTACCAAAAAGTGCTCTACCATTACAAGGATTATGACTAGCCAATGTGAGACCTTTTCATCCTTATACCCCTCCACTTAAAAACTTGCCCAGAACAAAGAATCTAAAGAATCTTATCTAGTAATCACTCTTCTCCTTCTTTGATCTTATGTAATGTTTACAATCTAGAGACTTAGGAATTAAAAGAATGGAAGAGTTGATTAGGTGATAATTTCATAGTTATTTCACATACTCTACATGTGTATTTCTTGCTCACTTGCTTTCACACCCTTTACATGTTGCATTACTAATAAAGTTAATAAAGGATTCCTTAAAAAGAAAATTTAATATATAGTTTTGAAGAAAGAATATTACTCAGGTTTCATATTATCACATAAAAATAAAATTTAAATCTCATGATAAAATTGATTAAAGAGTGTTACTCAAGAAAGAAGTGATCTATAAGTGTACATCTTATTATTTACTAAAGTATCATAATGTGTTACTTAAATTGGATGAGGGCTGATACAATATTAATATTGTATCATACAATCATCCTTGACTCAACATCCTCTCTAATTGATAATTTTTTCAATCATCATAACATAAAATCTTTGCTATCACACTATACGATCCTATATAACCCTCACATAACTTAATTGAATTATCTAACTTGTTGAAATATTTAACTATTCATTTAAATCATCATATTGTATTCTAGGTTTAATTTATCAAATAAACTTGTTAATTCATTTAACTTAGCTTCTATTTCTTCTCTCTATCATGCTATATATTATTTATTAACATACTATAAGATTTTTTTAGGTTTTTTCTCTTAGGTATACACTATTTATTTTTTATCTTATCAACTATATGTTATTTATTAATATATCATATATTTTTCTTAGATATTCCTAACTCTTCTCATTTAGTTTGATTGTATTATATAGTTAATCTATCATATTATATGATCATGTTATCATATCATAATTATCTTGCACCATATTGTAAGATCATCTCTATTCTTGTTCAAGTGACCATTTCCTACAAATATACAATTAATGATGGGATTACCATACCATATAATTGAGATGTTTTACAAGATTTAGTTCTAAAAATTTCTTAATGCAACCTAAGATTCTTGTAATTTATATTACATGTAAAATAAGTAACAAATAATATCAAATAGTGGTTTAACATAAGTTTTTTTCTTTCTAGAACATCTACTTATGATCAACATTTATGTTGTCCAATTTTTTTTTAGATTTCACATCTTAAGCTCTAGAAAAATTAGAAAGCCTTCCTAGATATTTCCAATCTAAGTTTTCACCCTAAGTTTTATTCTTTCTAAGTTTGACATCCAAGGGTATATATTTCAACTGATTTGTTACCCCATGATTTTAACAGCTTTAACATCACTCATATAGCAACCCATCCTTGGTTCCACCAAACTTTCAAACCCTTCTTTTATATGCAATCGCAAGAACAAATATTGAAATCCAATAAAAGTAAAAGAATTATTATATTCTTTTCAAAAAAATATTCATAAAACAACCATCATAGAACAAAAATAAAAATAAAACTACAAGAATATGACTTGTGTTTATATTGTCACCACAATGTGTTACGATTTTAAAATAATCCTAATATATGATTACTAAGTCAAAATAAAAATAAATTACCAAAATAGCTAATAACCTTGTCATCTTAATGCTCTTTTAGATTTGTCTATAATGCATCATTTTACCAATAATTGTTAATGCCAAAAAAATGTCAACCCATCAACTTAAGCTCAATATGTAACTATTATTTATGCATGTAAGTCATTACATAGTTGCATTGTGTTACATGAAAGGTCAAATTTTCATTACATAAACATGAAGATAATATTGAAACTACAATACAAAAAAAACATCCTTATATAACTAAGAGTCCCTATGTAATTTTTTCCACATTTTCTTTTTTTTTATTTAGGTCTCTTAACCTATTTTTTGGTTCAATAAAGTTTAGGATTTACATGATTAAGTTGTGATTTGTTAGTAAATTTCTTACAACTAAGATTTTATCCTTCTACTTTCTTTCTTTAGTTAAACCAAAGTCACACTCTTTAAAATCCTTTCCAACTTTGGGTTAAACCTTCACTATATTTCTTTTCCTATCCAATACCACCATGGACCTTGCCTCCCTTCCTTAGGGATCATCCCAACCCACTTCATTTAGGATTAAGTTTCATGACTTTAATCATTTTTAAAATATCATGAAAACCCCTATCACATGTGTTGATGGACATACAAACATAAAGTTGTGCATTAAAACATACCACCATAATAAGAAGTATAAGTAAATATTAAATGTGTGAGTAATAAAGACATGGGTTTTTGTATAAAGTATAAAATTTATATTCAAATCATTATATCAAACATTACCAATATCTAATTTTTATATATTCATCAAATCTAACTCTTCAAACTCCTAATTTACAAGTATCAAATATCAAGAAATTATATCACAAGGTTCATAAATCATCTACTTTAAAATTAATATCTCTAACACACTTAAAGCTAAATTGTTGAAAGGTCTCCTTTGAGCTCCACCAAGTTTAATTCCTCTTTCTTAACTTGGTTTCACTTACTAAAAAGCCCAAATTAAAAAAGTCCCATTTTAGGGATTTTATAAAAGCTTGGCAACATAATTCTCACACAATAGCTCACAAATTCTCTCCAATTTATATGCAATCCTAAAAATCTATTTTCATAACCAAATCTCCCATTTTATAGTTTATAATTTATACAATTTGCATTTCTAGCCATCCATACTTTCTTTCCTTATGTAGGTCTCTTAATTTATTTTTTAGCTTAATAAAGAATAGAATTTACAACATAAGGTTGTAATTGGTAGGTAAATTTCTTTTAATTAATTTTTTGTCATTCTAGAACCTTTTCTTCTTTATCTTTCTAGAACCTTTCTTTCTTTTGTTATACCACAGTCTCACTCCTTTAAATCCCTTCTAACTTTGGGTTATAGCTTCACTGAGTTTCTTCATCAACCCTATCCCCTTATGGATCTTGTCTCTCTTCCATAAAGATCATCCCAACCCACTTCATTTAGGATGGACATGTAAACATAAAGTTTCACATTAAAATATACCACCACAATAAGAATGATAAGTAAATATTAAATATGTGAGTAATAAAACCATGGGTTTATTATATAAACTATAAAATTTATATTCAACTCATTATATCAAACATCACCAAGATCTAATTTTCATAAATTCATTAAATCTAACTCTTAAGACTCTTAATTTACAAGCATCAAATATCAAGCAATTACATCACAAGGTTCATAGTCATCTACTTAAAAATTCAACATCTTTATCACATATTGAAAGGACTCCTATGAGCTCTGCCAAGTTTAATTCCTCTTTATAACCTTGGATTCACTTACAGAAAAGCCCAAATTAAAAGTCCCATTTTTGGAATTTAACAAAAGCTTGGCATTACAATTCTCATACAATGACTGACAAATTCCCTCTAATTCATATGCAATGCTAAAGTTCTCCTTTCAAAACCAAATCTACTATTTTATAGTTCATAATTTATATAGTTTGCATTTCTAGCCATACACATTTTCTTTCTCTATGAAGGTTTCTTAACCTATTTTTTTGTTTCAATAAAATTTAGAATTTACATCATTAGGTTGTGATTGGTAGGTAAATTTCTTACAACTAAGATTTTAACCTTCTAGAACCTTTCTTTCTTTAGTTATACCATAGTTGCACTCTTTTGAATCCTTTTTGAGTTACACTTTCATTGAGTTTCTTTTCCTATCCAATATCCCATGAACCTTGTCTTTCTTTCATAAAGATCATCCCAACCCACTTCATTTAGGATTACATTGTTGGAAAATGCCGGTTACAAGAGGGGGGGGGGGGGGGTGAATTGAATCGTTCACAAAAATAAAACGTAACAGAGTAAATTTAAGCTTGAATTTGTGAACTTAAGAAATAAAATAGCAAGGCACACGATTTCAAGTGGTTCGGCAAAACCTTTGCCTACGTCCACCCCCAGCTAACCTAGCTGGGCTTCACTACCAATCCAATGCCTTTTGCCCAAACCGGCGGGTAGGCCAAAAACCCTCACAGCACCCAATCACAAGATTGGTCACACACAAATACAATCAGCTTGGTTTTCACACCAAGACCACAATACACCGTCGTCGTCAAAAAGGCAAACAAAATTTTCTTAAACAAAATTAAAATTCCACAGACCTTACAACTTGTGAAACAAGGTGGCACAAAAAAAAAACTTTCTTCGAAATTAAAATAACCCAAACGCACTTCTGACCGCGCTTTCCAAACTGGGCAAAGCCCAAATTGCGTTTGCGAAAGGCGCTGTTCTGTTTTCGTGCGGAAGAGGTTTTGGAGAAATTAGGTCTAAAATTTGACTTCAAAAGAATTGAAACAGGTAAATTGGATTTCGAAAAGTTAATTGAAACGGAAAGGAATGAAAAACCGCGTAAATTTGAAGCGAAAAGAACGCGTTTCGTTTCAATCCGAGAAGGCTGAGGAAGACGATGAACAGTAAATCTTTTTCGTCCGTCTTTGCAGGGAATTTTTTTAGTTCTTTTTTTTGTATTAAATCCCTCGAATTCAATCCTTCTTATAGAAGGAGATCGAGCAAAGAGCAGAAAACATGGAGTCCTTGCGCCGGAAAAGCAGGAAAGGAACGCCGAAAGCAAACGCAGTTGCGCCGGGAAAACAGTAAAAATAAAACGCCGTTGCACCGGAAACGCCGTTGCGCCGAAAAGAAAAATACTTTAATAACCGGAAACGCCGTTGCGCCGGAAACGCCGTTGCGCCGAAAACGCCGTTGCGCCGAAAAAAGAAAAATACTTTAATAAATTATATTTTTATTTAACCCAAAATAAATATGGTGTAAAGTGTTGATTATACAAGTCAAGGACTTGTTTAATCACAACACCTTCTTAAATTTAAGCCTCATACGTAGAGTTGCACTAATACGATATATAAAATCGTATGGTACAACCCTTAGGCAATTAAAACTTGAAAAAAAACATTTATAATGTGCCACACAAACAAAGTTGTAAGTTTTACATTGTGTCCTAAAAAAAACTTATACACCTCCATAATGGTTGCCACACCATCTGGAGTACCAGGGGCTGCTTCATCACGATCAAAGTTGTTGGTAACCTCCTTCAAGTCATTTAAGCTTCATGTCACTGTAACAAATACTCAAGCAAGCAATTAGAATACACTGTTTTGTTATCATCAAATTATCTTTTAGGCCATGGGGTTCAACATACATCACTTGCCTTTAATCATTTTAAAAATATCATAAAAACCCCAATCCCATGTGTTGAGGGACATGCAAACATAAAGTTGCACATTAAATATGCCACCATAATAAGAATGATAAATAAATATTAAATATGTGAGTAATAAAACCATGGATTATTATATAAACTATAAAGTTTATATTCAAATCATTATATCAAACATCTCCAATATCTAATTTCTATATATTCATCAAATCTAACTCTTAAGACTCTTAATTTACAAGCATCAAATATCAAGTAATTACATCTCAAGGTTCATAGTCATCTATCTAAAATTTTAATATCTCTATCACACTTAGAATTGAATTCTTGAAAGCCCTCCTATCAACTCTTCACATTTAAGTCCTCTTTCTTACATTGGTTTCACTCACTAAAATGCCCAAATTAAAAAAGTCTCATGTTCGGGATTTAAAAACAAAAGTTTGCTAACACAAGTCCTACACAATAGCTTACAAATTCTCTCTAATCCATATGCAATGCTAAAAATCTCCTTTCACATCCAAAATCTCCCATTTTATAGTTTATAATTTATACATTTTTCCATTTCTTGCCATCCACTTTTTCTATCTTTATGTAGGTATCCTAACCTATTTTTTGGTTCAATAAAGTTTATAATTTACATCATTAGGTTGATTGGTACATAAATTTCTTACAATTAAGTTTTTTTCCTTCTATAACTTTTCTTTCTTTAGTTATACCATAGTTGCTATCTTTTGAATCTTTTCCAACTTTGTGTTACACCTTCACTGAGTTTCTTTTCCTATCCAATATCCCTTTAAATATTGTCTCTCTTCTATAGAGATCATCCCAACCTACTTCATTTAGTATTATGTTTCATAACTTTAATAATTTTCAAAATATCATGAAAACCCTCATTCTACATGGTGATGGACATGCAAACATAAAGTTGCATATTAAAATATACCACTATAATAAGAATGATAAGTAAATATTAAACATGTGAGTGATAAAATCATGGGTTTATTATATAAAGTATAAAATTTATATTCAAATCATTATATCAAACATCATTAAGATCTAATTTCAATATATTCATCAAACCAAACTTTTAAGACTCCTAATTTACAAGCATCAAATATAAAGCAATTGCATCACTTGGTTCATAATCATCTACCTAAAAATTCAATATCTCTATCACACCTAGAGCTGAATTGTTGAAAGGCCTCCTATGAGCTCCACCAAGTTTAATTCCTCCTTCTTAGCTTGGTTTCACTTACTAAAAAGCTCAAATTAAAAAAGTCCCATTTTTTGTGTTTTACAAAAGCTTGGCAACAAAATTCTCACACAATAGCTCACAAATTCTCTCCAATTCATATGCCATTATAAATATCTCCTTTCACAACTAATTCTCCCATTTTATAGTTTATAAATTATATAGTTTGTATTCTTAGCATTTCAAATCCTTCAATTTCATCCAAATTGATAAAATTATTGATTCACTCTACTTCAACTTACCAAATTTTAATAAAGTGAAGGTTATACTAAACTAAATTTTCATTGAAGTTTCCTAGTGGTTTCATTAATGGAAGTATCAATTTCTTGCATATTCATTCATTAGTTCTATTAGGAATTAATTTCACATCTGAGAAATTAAAAAACAATAAATGAATATTTGATTTTTTTTTTAATTAAAACCATGTATTGAATTTAATTTCTTAATCTTTTATTCCAAATGAATGACAAAAATTCTCAAATAAGTTTTAAAATAAAATATTTATAAAATTTTATCATTCTTTAAAATTTTTATAATTTTATATTTTTTAATTTTTAAAATGTTTTATTTTATAAATAATATCTCTTTTTGTTAGTATGATATTCTAGACATATTGAATTTTTAAAAAAATAAAATAAAGAAAAAAAATTTCAAATTTCTAAAATTTTTTTGATATCAACTCATAATTTAAATAATTTTTAAAGAATACTTATAATAATATTCTCCCTATAATATAAACTTTCTATTACAAATGGATTCAAATTTAAATCAAATAAACTTTATAGTATTTGATAAAAAAAATTAATAAAATATGTTTATGAAAGAAGATGTGTTATTATCATTGAAGGTTAAAAAACTTTTATTAAATAATTTTGTACAATTTTATAATTTTTGTTAATTATAAATTTCTTTTAAAAAATGTACATAAGTAAAAGAAAGGCTATGAGTTCTAAAGGCAAAAGTGAATAATAAATTGGAACGTTCAAATTGTTATGAATTAAATGAAACACATTTTGTGATATTCAAACTTGCATATAGTATAAAATAAAAGGCTAAATTTAGATAAAAATATTATTATAAAAAGTTTAGAAGACAAAAAATCATTAAATTATCAGATGGTGTTAAAAAAATTTTGAAATGATAGTAAAAAATAATACATTCATTAAGAGTGCAATGGTATGATTTTTGTGGACATTTGATGTATTTAAGAACTCATGCATATAGAGTAATCACTGTTCATATAATTTTAAAACAAATATTAAAAATATCATTTAATGCCAAAAATATGCCAAAATTTTATAAATGATTTAATTTGTTGAGAAATTTATTTTAAAAATTGTTGATAAATTTTTGGAGTGCAATTAGATAAAACAAGTGTGGGTTATGGATGAGGTGAAGATGAAGCATAAGAAGATGGATTATAATAAATGCGAATGCTTTTGCTCATATTAGAAGCTTATTTGAGTTCTTAATTGAATGGAAAATGAGGCTTGGGACAGAGATAGAGGTTATGGACACAATAACAACGATTTATCATGGGTAGAGAGAAAACTGAGAATAGATACAAAGAGAAAACTTGGCCTCTTACCTGTGATTAGAGAGGTAGAGAGAGGCAAGCATACCATCAATAAACTCATATTCAAAACAACCCACTCTATTTTGTTGATTAATCATAGATGTATGCTTTAAGAAAAGAAAGCATAAATTCAAAATTAAAGTACAAATTCTACAAGATGTAAAGGATAAGTCTATTTTCAATAAACTTACTCAAAATCAAATTCAAACTCATAAAAAAAGATTAAATCATTGTCACAATCTTAAAAAAAGGTGACTCTTCTTTTATCCATAAAAACTCAACACCTTAATGAAATGGTTTAAAAGGCATTTAATATTTTTTACATTTCTCATAAATGATCTTGGTAATCTATCTAAGCTAATAAATCTTATAAGTCTCTTAAAACATGATATTGGATCCTTTCCTTAAGTTCTTGTCCCAAATTTGTTCTAAATCATGTTTGGTAAGCAAGGTCATACAATCATCAATGTAACTTACTCTACATAATGGTCAATGTGAGTTTTATTTGGATATTAATTTACCAACTTTGACCAATAAGTTTCTTGACATAAGGTTTCAATTCATTATGCATACATTGATATTTAAAAAGATACATGAATATGGCTATGTTGTTTATAAGAAACATAATTCAAATATTGTTATTTTTTCATAGTTCAAACATAACATTATTAGATACCATTTCATTTAGTGGGGCACTTTAGAACATTAGCTTAGTTTAAACATTTTAGATATTACCACCTAACAACAATTTATTCTAAGATAGAATCATAAAATAATTTTTTATGCACTTAATATTCATACATTTACATGTAAATGCAACATTTTATGATTTTTGTTGTATAATTAGTTTTTTAAGTTTGTTGCATTTTTAGCACTTCCCTATTATATAATATATGATGTTCCATAAATTGTATATGGTTCTTGAATATCTTTATTCCAAAGATTAGGAGCTATGTTAGCATCTTCCTTCACAGCCTATGGTGCTTGGCTATTTACTAGGCAACAAAATGCTTGACTTGATAAATAACAACCACAAAAAGTTAAGAGGAGATGCCTAAGTGATTGTTTCCTACATCTTATTAGATTCTTATTTGATGGCTAATGCCACAACAAACTATTGTCAAGCAAAAGTTAAAAGATTTAGTCATATTTACAAAACATTAGACCGATATATTTAATAGACCTCATGTAAATCTAAAGGCATCTACAAATTATTTGAGTTGATATTAGCATTATTTTAGTTTATCCAAAAAATTTCAATATTTCAGTGCTTTTATTTACTTTCTTATAATTTCTAGTTGTATCAAGCTATTATAGGTGTTAGGGTTCCACCTTACCACATCGTTAATAATATAAAAAATAAAATGTTAAGCAAAATTAAAACAATGGTGAGGACATAAAACCCTAGATGGAGATCTGATTATGAAGTTTAGTTATCAAAACCAATCAACTAAAATCATAGAATTAAAATGAATCATTCACAAAATTAAAAGTTCATAACTAAAGACTATATAAACAATTTAGTCAATATTAATACAAAACTAAAACTATTCCCACACAAATTTCAAAATCCCAACTCTAATAAAACGCCACCTACTCTCACATTTTAGGGTTATGATCCTCCTCCACAGTGTCTATTACCACATCTCATTTGTCATAAATGCATGACCTATGATGTAACAATAGTAAGACAATAATCCCAGTAGATAAATCAAAATACAGCCAGTAGATAAATCAAAATATAGTAATAATAATGAACATATGAATGAATGAAAAACATAGCTCAATAACATAAATCACATCATACCAAATAGAGTGAGATGAAAGCAAGGGTATCATATAATACCATTAATATGCTCTTAATATAATTTTAGTATTTTTTTATTTTATTTAACAAAAGGCTTGATTTTCTCTTAATAGTTATCTTTTGGATTCAATCATAAAGATAATAACCTTAGCAAGTATCCAAGTCTTGTAGTATGTATTAGTTATTTTTAAACCAATAAATTCTTTGCAAACTAATTTGGATCATACCTATATAATTTTCATATCATATAATATGACCAACCACATACATACATTTTTTTGCACTAATCATGGGTGTATGATCCCATGATCATATCGTATAGTCTCTTTTGTTTCATGCTACTCAATGTTATAGTATAATTTGATTGCTAAGATCATAATCATATGATCCAGCTTTTTCTTAAGCAACTTATAAGTTTTGATAATCTTTTAATTTATAAGATGATTGTACAATATGATTCCTAATATTATACTATACATTTCTCATTTATATCATAGAAATTATGTGTTCATCATCAAAATAATTTTCTATGTTAAATTATTTTTATCATCATATAATATGATCTCCCTTGATTGGATTATTTGATCCTATTGTAAAACTACAACTAATTAATTATATGTTATGGTTATATCCAATGTACAGATTTGACCCAAAGATTTTCTCTCTCAAATTGATCAACTACCATAATTAACTAAACTCTACTATATAATCACACATAAGAACCCCTATATGATCATATTATAGACTTCTCTAATGAATTATTTAATCCCTTATTCTAATGAATAGTATGATTATAAAGATCATGCTAATATGATCTTAAAAGCATCAACCACTTGATATCTAATTTTTGTCTTAGAAGGATCATTTAGTATAATCTTCATAATTGTAGTACTATGATAATCTCTTTTCAATCCCTAATTGATATATATAATTATACACATATGAAAAATCCAACTTTAGCATACTATTATGTTGTTCATATTGCCCTTCAATGATAAACACGATAGCTATATCTATGAAGTCTAACATCATCATAGAACTATGATACACATATCACCCTTGCACGTTGAACCTAACAATTTTATGTTTATCTCATCCTCATACGATAAAGGATCATCATAGTACAAATCTTTCAAACCCAATATGCATCCTTACAACAATTTACACCTGATGGTTTTAAGGTTGTATTATACGATATAGACCATTGTACTTGTACGATTCATTTAGTAGTCATAGTCTCTCTTCTTCTTTTGGGTTTACTCCAAATCACAACAAATTCACCTCCAACCCAAAATTTTTCTTACATCAATTAAAATGCAACTATGTTGATGTTTAAAGAAAACTGAAAGAAAAAAATGTTAAATTCTTACCTTACTTTCCAATCTCGTTCCTTGCTTCAATAAGCACAGGTTTTCGTAAGCTCCATCTTCTCTTTCCTCTTTTCTACAGCTTGCTCTCTACTCAAATTTGTGTGTGTGCATGTGTGTGTGTGTTCTCTCCAACCAAAGCTTCACTCAAAGGAAAACAACTCACCATATATTTATAACCAAAGACTTCGAAATTGTCGGGGTTAGGTAAAGGATAGCAACCAAAGTCATTGATTTCTATTTGAAGATCCAAACAAGGAGTCAATTAGGCAAGCAACCACTAATAATGGTTAAAATAAACTATTATTTAATTTACCTTCTACTGTAAATGATGAAAACTTGATTCTTAAACTTTAAAAACTTCTATTATGGCCATCAAAATTTCATATTCCGTTGACATGGTAAAACTAATTTATTATATATAGAAAATACCCCATATGTTTATGATTTGAAATCAATTATCCACCAAAATGAGTCTTCTACACTAAAATTCTCAAATTACGGATATGCCCTCAAGACAAACCTAAAAATACAAATATATCCCATAGATTTAAAAATTCACACTTAATTCTCTAAGTCTCCAAAAATTACAAACTCATCACCATTGGTTTTATCTTGAAGAGCTCTTCCTATTAATATGTTGTAATAACAATTTTGACTATGTTTGATAATATGAAATGCTTCCTAAACTTCTACCCTTGTGTTAATATTATTGTATATAAACAACATATTGAAAAAATTAACTTTATTAAAGCCGAACATAATTGATCTTATTGACTTAATGTTAAAGCTTATATCATCTTGATTTGTTAAAAGAGGACTATCACAACATATGCATACTTTTGTTGGTGCATAAAACATTGGTGGATCTTTGCATTTAGCTTTCTTGACCTTGCATAATATGTTTCTCATGTTGTCTTAGGCATTTTTTTGGTTAGCTTGTATGTGCTATGATGATCATATAAAATAATTTAAGATCTATGATTTCATCCCAACCACCATAAGGAGATTCATAGTTTACTTGGGCAATCATATAAAGATAATTAGGCCTTCAAAGATCCAAATGCAAATTGTTTTTAACTTGATAAGGCCAACCACGTTGGCCAATCTTAAGAATCTTATAGGGCAATTCATATGTATGACATTTTTATTGATGGTTGTATCCTAAGTCATTAAGAACAATGGGCAATAAGGTCAATGTTTGTGACTTTATCTTGCTTGTGAATTAGATTAAAAGTGATTTCCCATTGTGTTTTGGCTAATAATATGACTTTATTTCAGGGTGTATTGCTATGCTTTCTCCTCATTCTAGTAAGTTGCTAAAGTACATTTTTGTTATCTTCTTTGTTCAACGACATTTGAGTACTTTTATTTTAGTCTTTAACTTGATGAATGCCTTGGAAGGTCAAAACTCATGTTTGATGGTTTTTTTCTCATTCTTTTTTATCATTCACTTACCCCTTGTGACATATTTAAACCCATCTTTTCTTTGGTTGAGACTTTTTAATTTGCTTCCTTATTGTTCTATGATATCCAAGCTAAAGAGGAATGGATTATGGTGTGGAAAACTTCATTTTATGCTTGGATTTGCGCATAACTCAACAATTTGATCCCCTTACTTGAAGGTTAGCTCCCATATGTATCATTGTTTGTTGTATTTCTTATTTAGCACTTTATAAGCATTGAACTTTGTAATTGAAAAGTTTGATTTATTTTACAAGAGATATTGAACATGTAAAAACCAAAATTAATTGATCAATTAAGCTAATCGACCAACCAATGAAGCCATAAAATAACCCTAGTTTGCTTTGTTAAACTTTATTAAATCTTTTTGTTTTAAACAAAATCTTTGCTACCCTAAAATGACTTCAAATATAAAATTTTGTGACGTCTTAAATTTTGCAAGTTCAATACCCGAACAAATGTCATAATTTCAATATTTAAGTGTCGTATCTTTATTATTTCTTCTGTACTAAGAGTTTTTGGTGCTTAACTTATAAGAGAGGACTAATCGCATGATTTTGTATGTAAGATAAAGTAATTTACTCTTAGAAAATAAAGTAGCACTTTTATCTATCACAATCATTTCCTAAACTTCTACATGTCATATCGAGTCACTAAAGAGTTGGCCAATTTTGTGTTGGTCAATTCAATATTTCCCCAAGTTTTTATCATTATGAAAATATTGTATTTATCTCATTGTTCATTTTTTGTATCATCATAATGGTGGGTTTGTTAGCTATCTCAATATTCTAAAATCAAGTGTATTAAAGTATATTTTTAAAATTTTATTGATATGCATCATATATCTTATAATGCTTAAGCATTATTTTCAATAAAATCGATGTCATAACATTCGTTCCTCTCTCAAATAAAATATTTTATCAACACTATATAATAATATATTTAAAGAAGATATGATACCATATTAATGAAATTTATGATTCATTTTTTAAATTAACAAAAAATTTCAAATCATTTTAAAAATAAATTCAAATATGATATCTTTTTTTATGAAATTAACTTGAATATTAGTAAAAAGAGCATCAAATTGATGGCATGCCTACTCTCTTGTTATTTTATATCCTCTTTTAAAAAAAAGTACAAATGATTGCTTTAACATAACTTATTTTGGAATGATATATTGAAAAAACCACATATTTTGTTTCATTTCTTATTCGTTAAATCTAAACATCGATGTTATAATTAGAATTCTTTACATGCAACATCATTACAAAAACTAATTAGATAACAATCTTCTAAATCATCCTATCTATTATTTAACATCTTAGATATTTATGTGAAAACATTTAAAAAAATTTGTATATAAAAAAAAATAACATAAGTGTGAACATGATCAAGATTATCCTTGCTATAACTATAAACGTTGTTATCCTTTTATTATATATTTTAAGAAATGGTATCAACAAAAGAATTGAGCATTTTTTAAAAGAATTTACTTTTAGGTGGGAGCATGACCAAGTTGATGCTCCCATTTGCTATTTATATTTTAATAATATATAATTTATTAAATTAATTTTTGATAGTTTTTATTTCAAAATATTCAAAATGTGGTGGCTATCCAATATTTAATTTGTTTTACTAATAAATTTTCAATAGTTTTGGATGCATGTTTGATCTCCCCTTTAAACGATTATGGCAATGTTTTATAAAGGCAAATGAAGAAGTGAAATGTTATAACGAAGTCATTTTTTTATAAAAGAGTTTATCAAAAATATAATCCTTTCAATATGATAAAGATATAACATTAATATAAAGAAGTGAAGGAGTGGAAATCATAATATATAATTGATATAACTTTTATTTCTAAGTTTTAGCTATTGATTCAACAAAGATCAAGCAACAAACTTTAAGACTTGTTAGAGGAACATAGCTCACATAATACAATAAAACCAATAAAGCAACAAATTGTATAAGAGAAAACAAAATCTTGCTTTCTTCTTTTAATATATATATATATATATATTTAAGTGAAAACAAATGTTTCAAAACATTAATATACAAAAGTTAAATCATTCAAAAATATAACTTTGTAAAAAATTGTATAAGCAAAAAACTTATCAAATAAAAAAGATATAACAAATATCCAATAAAAATAGATGATAAAATGTTGTCTTTTTTTTATTATATTTGCTTTTAACACAATCTATGTCATCAATTTTTCTTATCTATCATTGACTCAAATGAATTTGACTTAGGCAAAATACCCAATTGTTATTCATTATTAATCTTGCTTGGACAAATACAAGACTGTTTTCTTTGTGTTAATCCCATCATCTAACCCTCTTCTTATCCTCATCTGAGATGTTGAAAACTTTCAAGCAATGTCCTTTCACGCCTTCTAATTGCGATGAAGGAAGAGATTTGCGAAGAAAAAAAAAGAGAAAAAAATATAAACCTAAGATGAAGATTGTGAACAGGTGTCCAAAGAGTATGATCATGATTAGCATTATTGCCATCAAAGTAACGCCCACATGGCCATCAAGCTTTTGTGGAGTTTTGGTTTCAAGCATCGTCAACACATTGTTTTGGGTTAGGTTAGATGACCCAAAATGACTTGACGGTTGGTGGTAGAAGTTGTGCATATGACATGCACAATGACTTTGTAGTATCGTACTTGGCCCAGATGACTTTTGATTGAAATGTTTGATAAGAGTTTGGTGTCTTTTGTGCTCCTGTAATAAAAACTTAAATAGAAATTAACTATTTCAATTCTAATAATAATAATTTTAAAGTATTAAGTAGATTATTTTTAATTAAATTGAAAACAAAGAAAAAGATTAAAAAAATAAAAAATTATTAAAATTGTTATTTTTATTTTTTGTCATTAAGAAAATAATAAATTTAATTTTATTTTAATTTTAAATTTCACAATAATTTTATTGTAATGTTATATTCGAATATTATATTATGATAAAACGTTTTTCATTTAAATTTCTCATGTCTTGGGCTTGGATGTACCAAAGCACAATTGCTTTTGTTGTATCTATAGTACAATATTAAGCCAATTAATAATAAATAAGTTTAAAAATATTCATTAAAATTCATTTGACATGAATTAAAATAAATACTTTAGATCCAAACAAATTATATCTAGTTGTAAATAATTATTCCTTTTATCCTCAAAATAAACAATTGCTATTTTTTATGTTATCTTCAAACTAAAAAATTAAAATAATAGTTTGACTAATTTCTTCAAAATAAATATTTCTTAATAACAAATCATAAAACATAATTTTTTTAATAATATTTGTCAATGTTTTTGTTAATAAATTTAATATTCAATTATAACTATTTGCAAAATAATCATATAATATTTGACTTAAATATAAAAAATATATAAATTTCCCCTATATGTCTTATATCTCTTTTTAATGGTGTATAAATAACATATAACTATTTGACTACAAATTTAAACAAAAATTTTATTCATCCTCATTTTATTAAGAAAAACAAAATATATGATATTAAATAATCTTGTAGAGTTTGATTTATTTTTTATATTCACAGCTCAACCATACAAAAATGCAATGAATTGCGTAGTTTTTAAATCATGGATTTATAAGTATACAACAGCTGGCCTCTTAAGAAAAGTGTGGCTATCCAAAGGTGAAGCATCACTTTGGTTATGTAATGTGGAAATTGTCGTGTCCATGAGAGCTTTGTTATTGAGGAAGTGAAAACTAAAATCCAAATCATGATGGTGAAGTGAGCTCTGATGTGGTCCTAGGTAGTGAACATGATAAGCCAAATTTCATATATATTAGATCTTGATTTAGACTCAATTCTCAGGAGTTCTTATCTAAAAATTTTGTATTAAATTGATTTGAGTTTTATTTTGAACAAATAAAATAAAATAAATTATGATTTAATTGTTAGATTGTTATAATATTATAGTATGTATATTTGTGTCTATTGTCTAACGTCTTTGTATGATACATAATTGAGATGATCTTAAGATGAGATAGTTTTGAGAAAAAATCTCATTTTGGTCAGTATGAAGTAATTGATGAAATAATAAGCTAATATAATAAAATTAGGTTGTAATAAAATTGTATATTTGTGAAATTTCCATTGCATCATACCATAAGTTTATGAAATTTTTGCTACTTCTTCCTCATGTTGTCAATAATAATGAAGATATGTTATCAATCACACCCACAAACACTTAATTGGTCATGTGAGGTCCCATTAACAAATGGGAAAGAAATTAATTTAATTTTTATTTTTATTTTAATATTTTATTATAAATATCATCAATTTTATGTATTATAATCTCTTTTTGTAATAGACATATCAAATGATCATGACTCAATATTATAACGATCATATCACATGATTAACATTTGATACAAACACTAAAGATCATATACTTAAAAGAACCATGAAAAAAAAACTATACTAATTACTCCCTTTATAGAAATGCTTTTATCATTATGCTCTAAGAATGTTCCCCATTGTTGTAGTGGTACTTCACAACAAGCATCTAGGTCAACAAAGAAAATCAAAAGACCTTTTAACTATTACATTGGTTGTGCTATTTTGCCTTAATTATGCCTCTATGATGTTGTTCACCAATTGTTTTAAAAGCGTTTATGTGATTATTAACAATTGTTGACTTATCTTTTGTGAATACTTCATATAACAAATTCATTAATCATTTGTTGTAAGACAAGCTTAAAAACCATTAACATCACTAACCCTCCTTTATCTTTGACTAGTTATCACCATTCTTTCCTTTAGCTTGCTAAACTTCACTTCCATTTGAGTATTCAATATGCAAAACCCTTTTTATTCTAACCCAAACTAAAAATATCATATTACTTCATTAATAAATTTAAATTTCCATTCATTAAATACCAATACCTATTAATTGCTTATTGTGTTCTATTTTGTTTTGTTTTATTCCCACAAACATATTATTTATAATATTGATTGTAAGGATGTGTGGATATTGTATTCATCATTTGAAGTATATATATTGGGTGAAATAAGAACTCTCTCTATTTTTGTTTATTTTGTTACTTTTATAAAATCATCTTTTTTTAAGTAAAAACATAGATATATCAATCGTTATTTTTTCACATCATAACAACTTCAAGAACTTCTTGAATTAGATTGATTACTTGGTTATCTGAATTAATTTCATCTTATTTAAAATTTCTTCACATTATCATTTTTCTTTTTTCTTTTGGCCTCCAAAAGTCCATGACATTGGGTAGACTTTCCTTATTCTTACTCTCTTAAGGTAATGATAGAACTTATTCCATTTAAACCTCAAGCTCTCCTACCACATTAGAGGGTATCTTTGAATTTGACTACTTTATCAATATAGGTAGTTGATCACTCTTCTCTTCCTTTATAACTTAAAAACTAAGTGTGCTTAGTAACAAGTAGATTCATAAATGAAGGTTAAAAAGACATAAGATCTCTTGCAAACCTTGATGACCCTACTTCCCTCACAAAATGTTCTCTCATGAAAGACTCAAAAATAGTTTTCTTGATGACGAGAAGAATTAAAGAAATCACCCATGTAAAACTCTTTATTGAGCCCAAAGAAGATAATGTGTCTTGTAAACCTTCGCTCACATTAAGGGATGCAACATGCCATCACAAGGACTTTTCCAACACTCAAAGAAATGACAAGGAAAACATTTGAGATGCTAGCCATGGGACTTAGTGAAGACTAGTAAAATTGCAAGTAATCTCTAGATTGTCATTTTCTAGGAAATGATGAAGCAAAGTAAAAAAGAGTTTTCAAAAATGTTTTTTATAACTTTCAATTGTGCCACTTGGATCATGCCTTTTGTAAATCTACATTAAAAACACTTCCCATCATGATCTAAAAAATTAGTTTTAAGATAAAAAAAATGATGCATATAATTGGTCATTCAAATAATAAATAATACCTAAAGATTTATTAATCTCAAACTCATAATGACAATGCAAACCATTAATATGAATAAATTATTTTTTTACACAAGTATTATTAAACTATTGTTTTGTCTAATTTTAGGAGTAAAAATACTTTTCGAAGATTATTAGAAATAAAACTTTTTTAAAAAATGACAAACGCATGGCTAACATTTAAACATAGGGTTATATGTCTTATCATGCATGATAAATGGTTGTGTGCATATAGAATCACTATTAAAACTTCTAGTATTATTAGATTAGTTATCTTCTATGCAAGAAGAAATTTTATAACTATAGGAATTAAATTCTTGAAAGAATGTACAATATAAAATAAGATGCTTTAGTTGCAAAGAGAACAAGAAGTTCTATCATTTGCATAGAATTATTCAATGAATTCATGTTGCTTTGAAGGGGCATTATGACAAGGGTTTTTCTTCTCTTTTAGAACTTTAAACCCTTAATTGGTTTCATCATATGAATATTTTTGAAAGATGATCTAATCTTTGATTATTATTTTTTGTGTGTTTTATTTATTTTTCTTGTAATTTTTGGATATGAATGCTTTGTTTATATATTTCTTGAGTGAAAATAGAAAAATTAAAATTGATTTAATTCCTCTCATACTTAAGTATAGCATTAAGGAGACCTCACGGAAATCATCTTCAATTCAAACACCAAAAACTCGTTTATTTTACCGAATTTATTAATTTTTTCCTCCATTTAACTTTCTTCCACCATTTACTAATTATTTTTTAACTCTATTTTTCAACCAAAGCAAAATGATATAACATAAAAATAATTAATTAATATTTTTCGATTATTTAAAAAAAGAAGTCACGTACTCCGCGAATTTTTTCGGAATTCCTTTTATGGCTACACGCCGCCGGCGAGCCTTCCGGTGGCGCTCCCTCCACCACGCCTCCTGCTACTCCATCGGGAGAGATCTCCTTGAAAGCAACCCGCTTTCTCTGCGTGCGAGCACGAAACCTGTCGCGGGAGGGCATCTCTCGTGGCGGCTCGTGGTCGTCGTGGTCGAAGACAACGGAAGGGTTGAAACATGAAGTGAAGCAGGAATTTCTCCTTCCTCTCCTGTTACAACAGGCTTCGGCCCCGGCGTTTGTCGCCATGGCCGGCTACCGCAAAGTCGACTGTTGAGGCCTCTCGAATGGAGTTCTTATAAAGTGGAGGTTGAAGTTAAAAAAACAACTTATCGTCACGTGCTTTGCACGTGATCGTTGTGCTTTATAATTTATTTTATTTCAATTTTACATATTACTAAGAAAATTAAAAATCTAAATATCACATGCTAACGGTATCTGAACATCTAAATGCCATAAGCAAACCCAACATATGTTTTTTATTTTAATATATTTTATAAACATATAATATATTATTAATTTAATATTATGCATGTGCCTCCTGCCCATTCAGACAATGATAAACATCAACCCAATTGATAGCACTAACAAACTTCTCAAGGAAAATATTTTAAAAATTCAGTGGAATTGGCTGCTCTTTTACTTAGCCCTGATTCTTTTCCATTAGATATGCAAGATACTTCACCGCAAAAAACGTAAAACTGGGTGGTAATAACCTATTTCTTATATTATTTCGCTCTTCTCATTTGGCATTGTATATTACATGGGCTTCTTCCTTTCTTTGTAGGATCTTGGATAACATGGCACTTCGGCTTATATAAAAAAAATATATATATATTTTTTAAAATTAGAAGAAACATTTTTAAAATAATTTTGATAAAATAAACTATTTTTGGGTTGTATAACTTGAGATTCAATTTTAAAATAGGGTTATGATATTGTTTTTTTTTTTTTTGGCAAACTAAGACTAGAAATTTAAAATCATATATTTGGCTTTTGATGTTATAATTTAATAATATTTGATAAATTATGGTTAATTTTTGCCGTCCAAATAAAATAGATATATTATAAAAAAAAGTTGTTTTTATTGTTGTTTTTTATGAAAAAGAGACATAATTGAAATATAATAATAATAAAATATTAAAAAACAAGGCTAGAAATTTCTTATAGCTATAATACGTTCCATTTGTTGGTCTCGAGCTTGGACGCAAGCTTCCACCTAAATGGTGTCTCTTAAGAACCCCAAAGAATTATCTAGATAAAATGATTAAATTAAAAATGCTAGATCTCCATCTATGTCCAATCTATGCTTGTCAACTGTCATGACAATATCCTAGAAATTATAATTAAACTTGAAAATTTTAGAAGATATTTGTGATGATTGTTTGTACCACTATTAATTATTTATTTTTTATTATAATATGATATTATATTGATATGAATTGTTTAATTTTTATTGAATATGAGCAAGTCAAAATATTATGTTAATACAAGTAATAGCAAGAAGGAATTATTCTTAAAGCTAATTGATCATTATGTAGAATTGGAAAAAATAAAAAAAAGATGTATAAATGGTGCCTAATAGAAATGGCTTAATTAATTCTAAAACAACAAGTTCTTAGAGCAATGACACATTCCGTTATAAACATTTCAAAGATAGCATCAAAGAAGTTATCTTTTTTATTTCATATTTTTTAGATTTTGTGCATCAATTGATGATATTTTAAATGTATATTTTTTTTGCTTTTATGTTTATTCAAATAATTTTTCTAATATATGAGTGTCTTACATTTGCATGAATTACTCATTCATCATTAAGTTCAATAAGTAGAAGCGAGTCTTAGTATCGTGAGGTTTATCAATTTTCTTATCTCGTTGCAAATGATTATTTAGAAAATCAAATTTTGTTGGAATGGTTCATGTTACTTTTAAATATTCAAATAGCTTAACATTGAATTGTTCTCAATATTTTAATTCATTACCATGACATTGGCATGTGCAATTTTGTAAATATGCCCTAAATTTACTTCCTTGAAATACACATCATTTTAATTTATTCATTATTTCATACATGAATTATTTAATTTGTGCACTTATAATTATGCATGCATCTATTACTTTGTATAGACATTGATTTCTTTGTATGCATATATGCATAATATTTAATTTATTTATAAAAATAAAATAACTATTTCATTATTTAAAATAAATATTTATTTGTTATGCTTTTTTCAAAAATAAATAAAGAGTAAAAAGTCATAATCTAAACATCATATATTCTTAAATAAGATAAGAATGCCAACCTTCAATGAAGATAGTGTAGATTTATTTAGATGAGAATATCATTAATTAACATGAATTAAGATATGATTAAAATAAAAGTGATAATAGATTTATAGTTACCATGGAGTTGAAAATTTTTGGATAAAAATTGCTTAGGCAATAGTATGGTGAGGAGCAAGATAATTGTGCTTATTTGAGGTTAGAAAATCAAAATACAAATTTTGACATGATTTTTATCACAATTATCTATTCTTAATTCATGTTTAGATAATCAATATGTTACACTCATTTCAAGTTAAATGAGATGATTAATGTATTATTAATGACAACAAGCATCCATTATTTATCAAAATCATATTATTTTTTGATAGTGCACAAAAATCTCCATACTTAATTCATGATAACTTTTTTCAACTCATTTTCTTGATAAACGTTTTTCTCACTTGGTATATGATTACAAATCCCATCTCAAATGACTACCTCCTAGTCGATTTCCTAGTATGAACTTGTTGAACCAAATCCATTTCTCAAATTAGTATGTACTATATTCCTATAGCTCATTGAAATACCTAACTATCAATTCAATGAGGAGTAATTTCATACTTATGATAATTGAATTTTTGATAGATTTAATTAGCATTGTGTAACATCAATTTGAATCAAAATATCAAACTAAGTTGACAATATTCTTACAACTTAGTTTTGATATTCTTTTGTTTTCAATTTAATTTTTAATATGAGAAATTAAACTAAACAAAGAAAATGAATTATCCAATACATTATATTTTGTTTTGTTATGTTTTATGATTTGGTAGATTTGATTTATGATTTTTTTTTTATTTTATTGTTGCCAAAATTAATTTTCATATCTTGAATTTGATTCACTAACCAAGCATAAATAGAAAATTGATATTTTTATTTCTATTTTTTTAAATAATATTTATTTAATTTTTTACACAATTCAATTTGATTTGATTCCAACTCAACTTAATTGAAAATTGATCAATTTAATTGATCCATCAACCCAATTGATTAATTGACAAAATGTATAACCCAAGAATTATTTTTCATGCTTAATAACAATACTTTATTCATCTTTAATGTAGATAAACAATCTACACTAATTAAATCATTTTATATCAATAACCCAAAGTTAGGAGCCCAAATCTTACATAGGACAAACAAAGAGACAAAAACACATTTTACTATTCACCAAGCTTTTAACTTTGTACTCATTTTTCTTATGATAAAATTCTTCCATTTCTCCCCCACTGCATCTTTCTTGGCTTTTATGCATATTCTCCCCTTTCTTTGGTAGGCAAAATGCATAACATTTTTGTTCAGATTTATCACTAAAATGATTACCTATTAAATAAAAAAAATAAATATTTTGATTGTATTATTTCAGTATTGAAAAGTTATTTCGAAATTGCATATTGAGGAAAGCTTTAAGCGTTATAATAATAAACATTCGATATAAACGATGGAATATAACCTAATTAATTAAGTGCTGTACTTTCCATTACAGCTTTAATGCACTATAATTTACTACTGGGAAATTATAATAAAAGATTTAGACTAGTTTGTATTCAAAAAGCCAGACCATGATGAAGGATGGAGAAGAGCACTGGATATTTTTATCAGAAGATTAAAGCAGGTAATGTTGATTGATAGAGAAAATTAATATTAATTTTTTTCTTTGTATGCCTATTTTTCAATTGAGTTAACTGGCAGCATGTTGATTAATGGAAAATAGTTTTTATATTCCAAAAATCTTCCAGCTGGGAAGCTTCAAACTTCAAAAGAGTAAAGAAAACAAGTTTTTATGTGAAAGTTAGTTGACATTATAAGTTAGTTAGCAATAATCATGTAAAATGGGCAAATTTAAATGCATATTTTTTTATAACTTTTTATTTGAAAACAGTGAAATAAACATAAGTTTTGTTATTTTGATCAAACTTTATGAAATGTTTAACATATCATGATCATACATTTCAAATATACTAATCTCACTATTCACAATATCCTTAATAATCAATCCAATCAGGAATCAAACACAATTAAAACAATAATGATTATTCAAAAGTTTTTAGTGAGGATCTGATGATGAGACAGTATTATTCAAATTTTGATCAAATAAAATGACAAAAGTAAATGTAAAGGTTAATATAACAAAACAAATCATATTATAGAAATAAGTATGATATTCAAATTATCATATCATTAACATCTGATTTCAACAAAATATCTTTACTCTCATTTCTTAAGAGTATAGTTTTCTTCTTTGGTATCAAAATTTTCAATTCTTGATATATTAGATGCATAATTTATAATGTAATATTATGAGAAATTTTATAAATCTAAACAAATAGATCAAATAAAGTAATTAAATATAAAGATATATCATGGAAATCCATATAAATATAAATTTAATGATAAATTATCTTAAAAGTCATATCATAAACTATGCATTTAATATAAGAAAAAAATATATAATATAAACACCAACTTTTTTATTTTTATTTTCTAATTATTTTATATTTAGTTTATTTTTCTTTGAATTATTATTATTTCTTGATCTAATCATAACTATATCTATTAATAATCTCTTATCTACGTTTATCCACAGTAAAATTATCTCAAACTTTAAATAAGTGTGTCCTAAAGACTTATACCTTATAATCTATTGATGAGTCTAGCACTTAGGCAAGTGTGGTTCAACAACCAATATTCTGCAATTTATCATCGAGCCTGGTATTATCATATATATCATGAGGTCGTGGTACAACTATATATTTGATAAGTATGGCTCAAAGGTCGATACCTATTGAAGCCTAGTGTTTAGAATAATGCTCCCAGGAATTCATTTTCTCTTATTAGTTTTTGCATGTTCAACTCATGCCAATCAGATGTTCTTTTCAAAACAAATATAAATTCTATTTTATTTTAATTTTTTTTTATGTTATCATATTATAAAAAAATTATATAATTATTAAAACAATGAAATAGATAAAACTATGTAACAAGTAATGTCATATAATAAGTAATATATAAGTTTTAATAGGTAAACTTAAGTAAAAAGATATGTAAAAAAATTATAATACTATGAAAATTTTAAAATATAATATAACATAATAAAAAAATTATAAGAATATATTAATATAATATTATGTTATATCACATATTATTAGATTTATTTACCTAATTTTACAAAAAAAATTATTTAATCCTCTCTCCTTTTGAATTTCTTACAATGAAATACAATACAATAATTATTATATAATTTTTCTTATAAATATTTGTCTAATAATTCTTATCTAGACACCCATGTTTTTATGCCAAATACTTTTAAACACCTTCAAAATTGTCCTTCTAAGTTTTCCAAGTGCTTCATTTATTTCTTATCTTAGTATTTCCTCAATTATGGTTCTTATTATATTTTCACATTTTATTATTAACATATGATATTATTATTTTATTACATGTGCTTACAATTATTTATATTTTTATTCTATTTATTTTAATTTTTATTTTCTTTTTCTCACTCAATTTTTGCCTTTGTTCATGTTTTAATTTTATTGTTATCTTCTTATATTATTATAAATATTTTATTATGTTTTTATTATACTTTAATTTCTTTTATTTATATTATTTTATTATTTTAATTTTTTTCCTTTAATTTCATCCTCTATCTTTACCCTTTTTCTTTTATTTTATTATTATTATTATTTTATCAAATTTTATTATATTGGTATTATACTTTCACACATTTAATTTTTTTTTTATTTATCTTTATTTTTTAAAATTTTATTACATTTTATTTTTTATTTTACTATCCTTTATTTTATAATTTTTATTTAATTATTAATCAATATTTTCTTATTCTTTTACCTCTTAATTTTCTCTCTCTTTTACCTCCCAATTTTCTCTCCTCCTAACCAGTTCAATGTTTGACTTGGTCAACAATAAAATTGTACTTGACCATCACTTATCATGGGTCCCACCCCCTCGTGTATGTAGTCAAAAGCTCGACACGATCTAGACCTCTTTAATCAAATTAATCCTGATGTGAACCAAAATAGACACTCCTCACGTTTGCTTTCTCTCTCTCTCTCTCCCCCCCCCCCAATCTTTCTGGTGTGATCATCATCTTTCTTCTCTTTCTATAGCAACTAGCTCATAGTTGTGTCCCCCATTATCTTAAAGAGTTCCAAACTAGTATCTAAGATAATTTTGTAACTCATCACATTACTCTTATAGAGTTCTATAATATGCATCTATAAAAAATGTGAGTCAAAAAGGTTGTGCCACCATCACAAGAACAATAAAAAAGATCTACAAAAACATATGCATAAGATAACACAAGTTTGAGGTTATGTCTCATGCCAAGACTTTTAACACATTAGAAAGAAGAACATGATCGATAAACATTGTAATAAGCAAAGATTAACAACAATGTCATGCCATGTAAAGTTTTTTCATTTTGACAAACTATTTTTTTTATTTTCTTTATAACGAATTTAGTTTTATATGATCCATTATTTTTTCTCAAGACTATTTGATTTCATGTTCATTTAAGTGTACAGTAATTTTGGGAAACAATATACTATATAATAAATATCTCTTAGGCTTTAGCCATTATTTCATGAGATTTTTCATTTTTATAGCTTATTTTTCCTACATAATAAGAATTGTAATCAACTTTTTTGTAATCATATTTCATGAAAATCTTACTTGTCCCTTTATATTACTAACATTTGTTCCCCTTCTTTCATGTAATGATGCAATACATGGTTGCATCTTAGGCAGGATAAAATCTAAAATAAAAATAACAACATAAAAGAAATATCAAATAGATATTTAATCAATTATTTCATCAATAAAAGTCAAGCTATGAGTTTTCATCCACATTATATGAAATAAGCATATTTGCATTATATCAATCAACAAAAAAATCTTCATATAATTAAACAGCATGTTTTCTTAAATTTCTTAATACTACTCTCCCCTTTTAGATCCTTTTCCATATTTTCTATAATTATTCACATTTTTATTTTAATAGATTTTCTTTCATGCATGTAATACTATATCATATCCATATTTATTTTCTTACTTCTCATAGTATTTATCAACTTTAATGCATTGATTGGATCACCCTTGACTCTTAAGGCATAATCCTTTTTCTTTTGATTGGGCTATCTAATCCAAGCTAGAATATCCAATCCAAATTATTGAACTATCCAATCCAAATTATTGGAATATCAAATCCAAGTTATTAGATCATTAGATCTATAGTTTACTTCTTCTCCAAGTTTTTATTGGATCATTCATTCCTTCAAATAGATTATTTGATAGTCATTAAATAATTGTTGAATTATCCATTAAGCGTCTAAAAGAGTCTCAGAACCAATTTCATAAATTATTAAACTATCTAATACTCAGACCATCCATTCCCTTATCAGAAGGGCATTAAACCATGCAATCACCATATGACAAAAGACTTTTTCTCTTCCACCAATAAGTATCAAACAATCTAATTTCTTATTTGAATCATTTGATTTACACTTAGAAAAACATTTTCCTTTCTAGAGAGTTTCAAATTCATTCCAAATTTTTCTGTCTGAGTATCCTTAGTTCATTAATATTGAAAACTATTTTTATTAAAATCTCCTATGCAACTCATGTATACTCTAAACATTGAGTTAATAAAACTAAATTATATTTATGAAGGCAAACCATACCTTCCTTCTTGTGTGAAAGCCTCTTAAATTCCTTGAGTAAATCCATAAGAATCCTCCAATATATTTCTTTAACAATTTTGCATAAGAGTGCAATTCTTTCTTAACCTTAACGCGCCTTTCCAATTAGTCGTCAATTTAGGGATTAGAGGATTGGGTGGTTAGGGAAAAACAATTGATGGTTAAGTTATTCTTAATAGATTAATTAATTTTTTGATTAAAAAATTATAATAAATTATATTCTTTGTATTTTCTATTCCACATGACTTAAAAAATCTATCAAATAAATTTTAAAACATTTTACTTGTCAAACTTTTCATTTTTTTTTTATCATTTTCATGTTTTGTTATCTAGTTTAGTATTTCTAATAATTCTTTTTATGATTTTATCTTTGATCTCTTGATCAAATCTTATCCAATATCTTGTGAAATTGTTATCATTGGATTTACTATGTTTTATTCATTTTTGTATAATATCCAACTCCCTTCTTTTGTGAAATATCCCATACCATGGTTATTATGATCTCTTTTATAATACTATGTAAAATAAATAAAAATTAATAAATAATCGGTAAATTTTAAATTAAATTTATCCACATATCTTCAATATATTATACTCATGGCTCCCTTAAGAATTGAAACTTTGGAGTTCTCATGATATTGTAAGATAGTTTTCCTTTGGTTTTAGAATTTTGAATTTGGGAATTTGTTAAAGATAAAATCTTTATCTACCTCAAGTTTTGAAATTGGAATGGGTCTCTCAACTTGCTTTTGTTGGTCTTCTCCATTTTTCACATTATTTTCATCACCTATTTTTGGACTTCACATATTTAAATTATGAAAATTTGTAATATAAGGAATTCAACACAAGAAATTTGTTATACAAAGATAGGTCCTCAATCTCAAAGTTTATATGAGTAATAAAAGTAAATTTTAGAACTTAGTTGGATGATTTATTTGATTTATTAAGATTTCTTGATATTATTCTAATTTTTTTTATAAAAAGGGCTCCCAATTTGATATATATGATTTTATTAGACAACTTAATAAATTCATTAATTATTTTTACTTGTTCATATGCTCTCATCTACTTTAACTTATCATTTGTTGAAGGATTTTGTTTTTTATTTTTGAAGTTAATCTTAATTATTAAGACACATACATGACATAATATCTCTTTAGATCACGTATTATAATAACATGTTTTGATTGGTTATTTTAAACTTTTTATTTTCTTACAAAATAACTTAAATGATGTCACACTAATAACTAAGACCATCTAATTGAAGCTTTTTCATACTTTCAAAATCATCAAAGTTTATGAAATAAAATCATCTTAAATAGTAACTCCTTTATTCCAAATAGTAGGAAGTCATCCAAAATTAGGAGCTCCCCAAATGATCTATAGCTCTTAACTTGATTATCTCACATGCAATGCAAAAATCAGCCAAGTTACGTAAAATAATTTTTTATAATATCTATTTTTTTATGGGAAAAAAATAAAATTAAAAATGCATTTAAAAAACAAGACAACAAAACAAAACCTTGAATTTGGAATCTCGAAACTAACGCAAAGACGAGGGAAAAATAGTAGTATATTTTGTTCCCCATCATCCTTCCACGAAGTGCTCGAGGGGAGGGGGCAAGTGGCCTGAAGAAATGGAGAGCCAACGGCGAACAGTGAGGATGGCGGAGAAGCTCGTGGAGTCGAAGATGGCGGGTCGTGACGCTTCCCACGACGCGGCCCACGCCTTCCGGGTTCGCGACCTCGCCCTTTCGCTAGCCAGGGAGGAGGGTTTGGATGGTCACGCCTTGGAAATAGTATGCAACTTTACCTATTTAGTATAATTATCCCAGGGAGAAATTTGGTATAGAAGCCGGAATGCTGTGAATAGAGAGGAAAAATGCTCACAAAAATCTAGTTAGATGAAAACAGGGGAAAAAGGAGAGAGAGTTTGCTATGGAAATGGATGGTATAAAATTATAACTCTGGGGAGTATAATCAGTTGTTTTCTTTTCTCTTTGCTTTTCTAGTTCGTTAAACTTGAGCTTTTGGACGTTGGGTTAGTTGATCTTGGATGGTTTCGAATAGTCTCTCGCGGCTTAGAAGAATAAGGTACTGGCACGAGCATTAAGGGGAAAACCAACCAAGACACGAGAGATGGACCACTTGCGAGTTAAGAAACCTTTGGTTAGGCCAAGGGAACATGCAAACCAAAAATTGCTAATAGTGATAAGCCCAATAATCCATCCCTTAATGAAAGCTATGAGATGTTTTACATGTTGTGGAACTGAACTCAATCTAAGACATGTGAATGACCAAAATGTCCCATTTTTGAAGCGCTTATTCATAGGTTAGGCATTTCTTATCACAACATGAGGATAAAAGTTGTAATTTTATGAAAAAAAATATAAAATCTAACAAAAATTCCAAAATAGTCTAATGAGTTGTGAATGGTTTGCAAACTTCCTTGAGCTAACTATTGAAACCATATAGAGCAAGCCATAAACTACTTGAAGTGATCCATAAATTGCTTGAGGTGGGTTGGTTAGGACAAACTTAAGATATGTTGTTGATATTATCATTGTTGTCATGATAATGCTTAAGGAGTTGTTGTGGTTAATCTAAGATAAAATGGAATCCTAGTTGTAGTCCACTTAAGATTAATCAAACCTATATCTAGGTAATTCTTTCAATGTCTAGATGTTGAATTGTTTTCATTTGAATGCAAAAATCATCATTTTCATGTTGACTAGTGCATATGAGGTTTGGTCCATTTAGGTGAGTATGTGTCATGGCTTAGATGAATTAAATTTGTTGTGATTATTAGTTGGCTCTCTGGCACTATGACACCTTGCTTCTTTGTCATTTTGAGGTAGAAAATGCTGAGAGAAAGGCCTATTAGAGCCCTTTGGTGTCTCCAAAAATAATAAAGAACCTAGTAAATGTTTTGAATTTTACTTTGTATGATGATAATTGCAATGTCAAAATTCTTTGATGAAGATGTCAAAACATGTATACCCATGGTGTTTTGACACCATTATCTTCATGTACTTGCAATATTTCCTCCTTTAGGACATGCTCGTTGAAAGGGAGGGAATTGTCGTGGTATAATTGCTCCTTTCAATATGGCCAAGACTCGACCTACTCCTTAATGATTAGAGAAGATACTTTCCTAAGTGTCACTCTCCTTTTGCAGACTATACCAATTTGGTGTTGGCAAAAAGTAAGATGCTGTAGTGTTGTCAATAATCGATTACTTACCCTTGGTTGCGGATTTTATCCTATTGTTGAGCTCTTTGAGTTGGGGCCTCCTTGATGTACGAGAGACGATAGTGACTTGGGAAGTTATTGTAGCCATTGTTGCTCTATAGTGAAGCTTGAGTGTTAGCCATCACTATGACCATCACTAGCATAGCTTGTGTGAATTGTTCCATTTTTTTAATACCTTCATGGGTTGGAGGAGCATATTTTCTTGGATAGGCATGCTCATCAATGAGAGCTAGTGGTTGTACACCGTGGTTCCCATTTTAAGAGTTTCTAGTGGTGGTGTGTTCCTCCTTTTCACCTTGACTTCTAATGACTTGTTGATTCTATTTTTTTTAGTCCTCATTCTATTTGTCCTGTACACAACAATAGATACTTGTTAAGGGAAAACTTGGAATTGAAATGGGGCATATTACATAAAGTAAAAAATGTGCATACCAATCATAATAGATGAATAAGTAGGAAAAATGAGAAAAGATTATAGATGGAAAGAAAAGCAACAAGGTTCACAACTTTTGGCTACCTAGAGATGGATCTTCTCACATGTCGTTTATGGGGTGAGTTGTTGGTACATTGATTTGTAGTCTAGGTGGCCAATTGATAGGCTGAGGTGGCTTGCGGGATTTGACTAGTTGGAAATTCTACTCTTGCATTTGCTTCTGTCCATAGGAGTCTCAAAGGCTCATGCATTGATGTGACAGCTTTGTCCATATAATAATGTCTTCTTTTAGGTTTTTTGGGGTCTCACACACAAATGTAGGATGGCTAACAAGTCTATCGTTGATGGATTTTGATAGTCTCTAAGATGGAAGAATGTATCTTTCAGATGATTTTTTACAATCCTAGATGGGAATCACAATATTTGTACTTAATTTTTTGATGTCTTATATAGGCTACGACCAAACTTCTAAAATAGTAGTTTTTTGACTATTTTGCTATCAAAGTTAGTTGCTTTTTATTTGTAAGACTTTTAGCATGGTGTCTATGCTTTCTAATTAATATGTTTATGAATTGTAAGTTTGAATTGTTTGTTACAAATGAAAAAAAAAATTGATATTAATTGACAATGTTTTAGAATTTACTACCAATTATTTGTTGCATTTGTTAGGTTGAGCTCGCAGCTCTTCTCCATGATATTGGTAAGCTGCATTATTCTTATTTTGTGAATTGGAGACTTGTTTTCTCCGCCTTGCAGAAAATGATTGCTTTTAACAATGGTTTCTTTATTATTTGCAGGAGATTACAAGTATAGCAAGTAAGTGTGTTTGTTCTCTCTTGTTTAGAAGCTTGATTAGGACCAACTAATAGAAACATTTTTAACCTATTTCTTTTGTCCAAAGCATTTGGAACAGTTTTAAGTGAAGCAAATATGGACTTCTTTGCTTGAATAATTTAAGGCTAATCTCTTGCCATGATGCTGCTTGGTTTTGATGCTTCAATTGCTCAAGTAGGGACTTTGTTGAGGATACAACAGTGGTCGATAATTTTCTTATGGAGGAGAACGTAGAAGAGAGCAAAAGACACAAGATACTTGACATTATTAAAGGAATGGGTAATTTCTCAGCTCCTTGCAAACTTGTAAATATTTTGATAGATTTAAGTTGTTTGGTTTATTATGAAAGGTTTTATATGTTGGGTGTTGTGTATGTCTCCTTTATGGAAATATATTTTCAATTTAATGGCATTTTGGATTGCTCAAACATGAACGAATCATAACAATAAATGAAATAATTAAAATATGCATCGGGAATTTGGATTTTATGGATGGTCATGATTTGGATTTCCCAAGGAAACTTTGAGCATAAACATGATCCTAAATTTGGTCAACTTGTAATTCTACAAATGAGGCTTACTCTTTTTTCATAATATAATGATTATGTTTAGCTAGATGTGGTCTTACTCAAGTAAAGTAAAAACTTGTATATTTCATCCTTATATAATTGCTTGGATGGCTATATGTTCTTTTTTGATAGTTGCTTGAAAATTTAAATAAAAAAATTTGAAAAATAGGTTTTCAAAATGAGCTTTTGGAAAAGAAATGTTAAGACTTTATTTTGTAAAAGATAAAAAGTTGTTATAGAGTTTACCCTAACCCACCCCTTAGGATTGAAGTTACCCCAGATTGGTAAATAAAATGAAAGGAACTAAAGGAAGGGCTAGGGTGGGGTAGGGTTTAGGTTGGGCTAGGATTGGGTTTGGGAAGGAGTGTTTTGCAAGGTTAGATGAGGCGAGCGAGTCAAACCCAACTTACTCTCTTACCAAACATAGGCTGAAAATAGAGTTTTGGTAAAAGTTATTTGTTAGAAATGGAGTTTGAGAAAAAGAATTATTATAAAAGAGTTTGAAATGCAAATATCAAACAAATACATAATTTATTTGCGTAGCTTTTCTAGCATGGATAAAATTCTTTGGGAGATTAGCAAATCACTGTGGCCCATCTAAAATGGTTTTGTCATTCATTTGATATGTGCTTCCCTTGGTGGAAATGCATATGCCAGATAAAGTTATAGTGCATAATCATCACCTTGTGGCTTATCTAGTCCTCTTCACCAGTCCTGCTCTAAACTACTATATCATTCCCTTTCTGTCTTCTCAGGTTAGCATGGAATAATGAGAATAAATTAAGACGAAGTGCAGGACAAAAAGAGGATCCCAGCTTGGGCATTTTTATGTCCAAGAGAGAGTTTAGATAAAAAGAGAGTCAAGGTTGCTTAGAATCAAAACATGTAGGAGTTTCCTTTAGTAGTTTTTTAATTAATGACTTTTTAGAGAAGTGATGTTTCTGCATTTTTTTGTTCTATTTTTCTAATTGTAATTCAATTTGTATTTAAAATCATTGTTTAATAATATATAAAAAAATGCATATTCAAAGCATTTTGTATGACTAAGTAAAAATGTAAATGTTATTAGTGCCTATTGCTCTGTTCAAGTGAACTTGGAAGAGAGTACAGGATTGTTCATATTAAGACAATAACATAATAAACTGTTAGTGTTTTGTAGTGTTTTCCTGGGAAGAAATATATTTTAAATTAAAGAAATATGTAGTGAAGGTTATCTTCCAATAAGAAAGTTGTTGGAACTGCACTGCTGTTCTAAGCTTCTAAATCATCTCTAGACAACTTTGGTATATGCCTCTTACATTCCATTCATGTGGATGCATGCTAAGCTGTAACACAGTTTGCAGGCTGAGTATATTATTGTTTATCTCTTGGAAGCCTATATAGTTATGAAACATAATGCAATGAGGAAATGCGATTCTAATATTGTCATAGTCTTGCTTGTCATAAACCACAGAATCTATTGTCCAAAAAATGCAATTCTATCTATCTTGCTCAGCACTATTTTTGTTTTTTGTAAATTTATATCTATCTTGGACAAATTATTTTTTCTATATTTGTTTATACATTAATGGTTTCTAAATGTGCAACGCCTTCAGGTTGTTAATTCATAAGATCCTTTTTTAACTGAACTTAGTTCTATGAAAGCATGATTATTGAAGAAAGGAAACAATCTGTTTGAATCTTGCAATTCTTGTGCATGAAGACTCGCAAATAACCACCCGCTAGTCTATTGATTTTTCTCAATATTTTGGCCCTTATGTCTGTGAACATGTAAGCAATTAAACTCCTATTTTTTATTTTCTTTGTATTCCGTTAATGTTCCAATCTCTGCCTTTCCTGCCTCTAATTTTTACTCCTTCACAGATGAAAACCACTCTATAGATATTTGTGCTTTTTATTTCCTTCTCTAATTTTTTCTTTCTAAGACTCAAATAAGTTAACGACATAAACTTGTGTATATATTAAATTGTTTGGTAATAAGGTAATAATCACTAGTAGTCAAGCAGGTTGCAAGCAAATAAACTTGAAGGTGGATGCTTGTTAAGAAAACCAGGAAATGCGCAATCTAAATATCATATTTGTGGATGAAGTTAAAAATATTTGAGGTAGGATTGAGTTGTTTGGGCATGTGTATTAGAGAGCTAAAGATGTGGTGTTAAAGTCAAATTAAAAAGATATGAATGAAATGGTATGGAGCAAAGTCAATATTTTTACATAGTTGTGACAATAATTTGTGCAAGTTTTTGCAAAGCGTGTAACCTTGTGCTACTTATTGGAGCTGTAGTATATACTACTTTAACCTCTATAGTTAATAATGATTGTTGACTAAATGTTATTTGATTGTTAGTCTCCTAGTATCACTATACATTTTTCAATGTTTAGCACAATTGATTTGCCTGCCTTTCAGGTTTTAAGAATGAGGTTTTAAATAGGTCGTGCAGAGCTTCTTCTCCAGAATTTGGTGTGGTCCAGGATGCTGATCGTCTTGATGCTATTGGTGCTATTGGTAATGTGTTTTCCTCAAAAGCTTGCTCATCATATCCTGTGTTACTTTGGTTTCTCGGAACTGCCTTTTAGATCAAATACAAGTTGGTGCTGAACATCACCATGGTATAGTGGGATAAAAATTCTGATTTTTTTCCTGTGTTATGATAATTAATGAATTGATATGATGATTATGTATCTCATATGCTAATTTATGAAAGCTTATCTGTTGATTTTTTAGTAACCAGGTATGGTAATGGTTCCTTTATTGTTCAACATTAAATACTATTATTGGCCTTGCCTTTACTGTCTAAACAGCAAGTTGGCAACAATTACTATCTTCAAATAATCTGCTTCATCTTCTATCTCACCATCTTGTTTATTTCATTCTTTGATAACTCAGGCATTAATTACCAAGATGAGCTACTAAAATGTCAATGGTAATTTTTATGGACTTTTTTGTAGGATCATATTTTTCCTTACCTCTTGATTCAATAACTATGATGCATGATTTTCCTAGTATAATTTTATGGACATTTCTTCATTGTTTCCCAAAGTTGAAAGGGCTCAAGAAAAGCAGTGTCGACTCCATTTTGCCTTTATCATAACTCTCTTGCACGAAGGATACGAGAGACAAGATTTTAACTTCTTATCCTTTATCATTGCTCCATCACACGAGGGTTTCATTGCATTAAACATGCTCTTGTCGTCCTCGCCTTCTTTTCATCGTTGCTACGTTATATGAAGGTTTTGAGAAGTATGGTCTTACCTTATTCCCCTTTTTTGACGATTTTCACTTGCATGAGATCTTCGATTTGAACTTATCCTAGGTCCCATACTCCCTTTCATCAGGTCCCATTCTCCCTTCCATCATTGTCTCACTACTTGAAGACCACATTATGGAGAATGCTCGCTCTTCACTCCCTATTCCATCAATTAAAGGCCTAGAGAAGCTTGGCTATTACCTTCTCTCTTTCCACAATAAAAGATCTCAAATAGCACTTTTTACTCTCCACAATCACTATTGTACCAATTTAAGATATCAAAGTATGAAGTTTTCACCTCCTCACCTAAACTCGAGGATTGGCGAATAGTTTTATTTTGGTCGTTAACTTAGCCCATGTTCTGCCCTTTAGTACTCCAACTTAAATTGTCTCTTTTAAAATTCCAGCAAGTTTCTCACGCAAACCATTTTAAGCAACTCCTACAGGTAAGTGATTAATTTTTATTTATAAATATGTAACATAAACTTTTGCTGAGATTTTCAGCAAAAACAAAAACGTTTTTACACATCTTCCAATCATAGCTATCTTCCAGAAAACTCCTTGATATCATCCCTCTTCCATTTAAGAAACTCATCTTCTTCCAAGCACATGACATGCCTTGAAGGTGGCTAACTTAATAATTCAAAAATTAGATCAAATAAGTTGATCATAATTAGTTGAAAAGTGAAAATTGCTGTTATTTTGTCCATTAAATTTCTGACAAGAGCTTATAGACATTTCTTTATTATAACATTAATAATGGTTTCAAGGGTTTAAGAATCAAATCAACAAAAATTAACATATAAAAATGGAACATGTAACGTCTCCATGATGACTATCTTCATCTCAAAGCTAGAGAGGCTCATGTGGAGTAAAGAATAAAGCTCTAGCTAGGATTTTGCATCTTTATGTTCCACGGCGACGCAAGCGTCCTTTTTCTTCTTCAGAAAAATTCGCCCAAGAAACCTAGGCTATATCGTAAATCTTTGCTGTCCGAAATCCTTTCCTCTACCCGAAGGCTTCACCTTTGCCCGAAGCATCTCAGCCTTCTTCCTCTGACCCAAGCATCAAAGCCTCCTTCCTCAGTCTGAAGCACCGAAGATCTCCTCTGCCCAAACCTGAAGCACTAAAGACCCCCATAGCCTACGCCTCGCTTGCTTGAAACCCTTATTTTCCTGCCCGAAGCTCTTCCCTCTGCTGTTAAAAAACACTTTTCTTAAGCTACTTGGGACCCTATTTTTCCTGCCTAAACTCTTTTATAAGCTGCACAAGCATTTCTTCATTTCTCTGTTCTTTTTACGTGCCATGCAGAGATGTCTGCTCTCATTTTCCAAATTACCCCCTAACATCTTGTAACCAAATCATGTGCAGTTATTTTTTTGTTGTTATCTGTGTACATTTGTAGGAATTGCTCGATGTTTTACCTATGGTGGAAGTGCTAACAAAATACTATATGATCCTGAGATACCACCTCGTCAAAATCTATCAAAGGAGAAATACATGAATAAAGATGAGAAGCAAACTACAATTAATCATTTCTATGAGAAGCTTTTCAAGCTAAAGGATTTGATGAAGACCGAGGTATGTCATTCATTGATAATTCCCATGCTTTCATTTCCTGGCAATTTCAATTTTTTATGCTTCTGTTTATACAATAAATTGACATGCTTGGCCTTAGTGATAAACAATATAACGGCTGAAATAGGTCATGTTTTGTTTTTCATCACAACCGTTGGTACTCGCATATGACAGGATTGTCACGTTGGTAGTTGTAAGTGCCTAAAAGAAGCTGCTGAGGGTAGATATTACAGACATTGAGCTCCTGCTAGGAAACTTTTTAAATACATTAATCTTCTAATTACATGCATTTCAGCATGTCCTACAACAAGCTAATTTATCTAGATGTAACAAAAATTCTACTTTTTTGAATTTTGTGTTATGATAATCTAATGTATGATGATCAGTAATATCTTTCTCTCTCTCTTTCAATGAAAATGTCTTGTTTTGTTCACATTAAGGGATAGTTTAATTGGCTAAAATTATAGAAGTTTTTTAGAAGTTTTAAACCTTATTTTTTTTTAATTAATTGAGTTTATAGATTCATGTGGATTTTAAAATCCAGGAATTCTTTTAAAGATAGGTTATGGTTGTTGGTCAAAAAAGGTACAAAAATCAAATATTAATGTCATTCATTTCTCTTTCAAACGCTCGTAATCTTTTGCTTCCTCATATCCAATTTATATCTCTTCCATCATCACCCAACATTCTTCTTTCTCCATCCCTCACTCTCAACACCCTCTCCTCCACATCTCCACACCACACATAATGCACGAAAACCTAAAATGTAATATGGCTTGTTTTATTTATGTTTGAGAGGTTTCATCGATTAAGAGATTTCAATTTCATAAATGCTTCTAATCAAACAATAAGAATTGAAATTTTAATACACTAATTTGAGTTCCATGAGTTTAGATTTCATTTTGATTTTCAATTTCATCATTCCAAACAAGACCTAAAAAGGTTTATTGAACAATCAATTTTGATTTTATAAAATAGGCAAACCTAACCAATTTATAAGAATGAGTTTTAATATTTGAATCAGAATTACATATTCATCCAAGTGAACATGGCCCTAGTTTCTTTCTTATAGAATGTTGTCTTTATTGTGCGCAGATTCATCTCGGCTTTACAGTTTTTAGGGCAGCTAGCCCGACATGGCGTGTGCTAGTTGTTAATTCAAGGAAGTGACTTAGCTTACGAAACAAAAAAAAAAAAAACCAGATTCTCTATTTTCTTTTTTGTTATTAAATCATGGAGATACTGCAACAATGAACTACTAACAATCTTATTGATTAGTTTTTCTCTACTATTTACAATCATGGAAATTATATGTCTTGAATCCCATGATCTGAAATAATCATGTGTAATTTTGATAATAATAAAGCATTTAAATTGCTGTAGTGGTGATCTAATTGTTTATCAAATGATTTGAGTTTTGGGTTACAATTAAGATAAAATATCATCTATATCCTATAGAGTTAAGAATTTAAGCATAATATTTAAGTGATGCACTATTTAAAAAATACGGAACATATGATGTGAAACTCTAAGGCAAAGCATGAGTTCATGATTGAGTTAAATTGCAGTGTTTCAACAAACTTATGTAAGGAATTAAGTGTCGATTTATCTTTATTTGAACAAGAGTTGTTTTCACTTATACACTCGCACTTAGGCATACATGTTTTCAACATTTGGAGTGTGTTTATGTATGATTAGTTTTATTATCTAATAGTTTAAATTAGTCTAATTTAATTAAGCTTTTCTTGGAATTGTTTTTAGATCTTAAAATATGTTTATATATATTATTTAAAATATTTCATATATAATTATATTTTCTTTAAATTACAAAAAATATATTTTGATAAGTTGGATTTGCAAAAGGTTTAAAAAAATTGGAGGGGATAGCAAGCACATATAGACCCAACAAATGTCTATTATATGTGTGTAGGCCCGCGATTCAGTCAACTAGTCTATTACATGAGCACATATGCGAGATGAGGTCTACTATTGGCCCATCAAACCAAGAGAGCACTACCAGTCCGTCGAATGTGCATGTTAACCCAAAGATTGCATATGCTACATTAAAATTAGTGTTTGGTAATGTCATGTATGTGTAAGCAGACCAGAGAGATGCAAAGGCACATTTGTGCATGACTTTGAGAAAAGCTAAGGCAAATTCAAGCATAATGTTAGCAATAGTAGGTATTTTTCCAAAATGTTGAAATTAGGAGATTTTTGTGTGTGACCATTTCCAAACATTAACAAATGTTCATATGAATGTTCAAGACTCAACTAAGTTTACTGGTAACTAGATTATACTTATATAAGCCCACTTAAACTATAACATTAAGCTAACAATCACATTTGCAAAAACTAGAACCTTCATTGCATTTCTTGTATTGATTTCTCCTCTTATTGTTGTTTTCACATTCACTTTTGGGGGAGATAGATAAAACTTTTAAACCCCTACTATTATTGCAATTGTTGCAAAAAACCTTTGGAGGAAAAGTAAAGCTTTGGGAGGAAGAAGAAAGTTTTGGAAGGAAAAAAACAGCTTTATATTTTCATCCTCTTATTGCTGGATTTTCGAGTTCTTTGGGAGGAAATCAAGCTCAAGTTGCTTTAAACATCATCACATTAAGAGGAAACCAAAGGTAAAGTTGCCAGCTATTACACAAAGAGATGGATTCATTTGGCAAAACCTAAGGTGCATTGTTAAAGTTCATCTAAGTCATACATTTTTCATTGCATAATGCTCGCTTAACACATGACCCTTGCTAAGCTCTACTGCTTGATTTTAATTCCTTTATTGCTGCTTTTTAATGATTTTATTCTTCAAGATTGTTGAGTTGTAAATTATGTGAATTGTTTTGTGTAAGATTGATTGTTGAAAGGGTTAGATTTGAGCTTTGAGAAATCAGATGTTGGAGGCTTATAAAAAAGCTTAAGCTAGTTTTGAGCATGCTAAAAATCAAAGAGGTTACAATTTTGGCTATGTAAAAATTAGGTTAGATTTTAGTCTATAAAAAATCAAGAAAAGTTAGTATTAAATTTAATGAAAAGTCAAGAGAGGTTGAGTATTAGCCTATGAAAAAACTCGAGAGATTGTGTTTAAGCCTTTAAGAAAAAACACATTTGTATTGGTTCTCCACCAGTTTAGACAAAAGAGTGAAAAAGAAAGGATAACTACTTGGGGGGTGGATATAGACTTAATTGAGGAGCTGAATAATTTGAAAAATCTTTAATCTCTTTGCTTCTTGCATCTAATTTACTAGTGGTTCGATATTGAAATTTAACTTAATAACATCAATGTCATGGTTTTTATTTAAATATGTTGAATCCTTGATTTATGCATGACTTGTTTGATAATAATAAAATTATTTTTTTATTATATTAATATTTTTTTAAAATATTTTTGGATCATGTATTTCAAAAATATATAAATAAATTATTTGAAAAGTTTAGTCTTTATTTAAATGTTTCAATGATGATATTTGGTGAGAATGTAATGGGCTCCAAATATGAAACCCAAACATGAAACTTAGGTACATTTGGAGAAGACTTTTGTGAAGTCTTATTATTTCTTTTATAATATTATGATTTGTAACAATACTCGAGGTATTAAGACAAATAGTGATGATTTGAGTGAGTAAATTAAAAAGTTTTTCAAATTATCTTCTCACTAATCTAAGTTAGTTTAAGACATGCATTTTATGTATATTTCTTTACTTATAAAATTGTCTTTTAAAGATTAAAAATGATCATTTAGATTAACTAAACAAACTCAAAATACTTAAAAGAAAAAGCTTGAAAAATGCCCAAAATTGACTTTATTGTACAGTACGATATTTGTATCGTATAATATGTTTAATTTAACCTAAGTAGTATGTACGATTAAGCAAATAGTATGTTGAGTGGAAAAATGTTTTTAGAACTTGTTGTACGGTATATTATATTTAATGTATATTACAGTTAGTTTAAATTGTTTTATACATTAGGGAATTAGACACTACACTGAGTGTTTGGTATGAACTCGAGGCCTTTGTGCGGTATGATAATCCTTATCATACAATACAATCCATTCATCTAGGTATAGGTCCCATGGAGTGCCGAACTTGAGGATTAAGTATGGTATGTTAATTAATTAGCATATGATATGTATAGTATAAAATAGTGTTCATCGTATAATATGATTCTTGGAATGCATGGTATATTAGGTTAATTTTCTGTGAATAACGACTAGCTTAATAAGATTTTGGGAAAATTGAAAATAATCATAAGTCGTTATGGATGTTTAGAGCCATTGTAGAGCTTTCTAAAAACTATATAAAAGGATTCAAACATAATGAACACCTTCATTATTAATAATAAATCTTTTAAAAACAATTATACTTGAAAATCTTTTCATTCATTAAAGAAATTAAGAGAAAATCAAGGCTGAGATAAAAGTATTCTCATCATTCTCAGCCTTCCTTTGAGTTTGATTTATATTGCGTTAAGTTAAAAATCTCTTTTATACTATTTCAACAATATTTTGTTATCACTTGATTTCAATAATATTTTGTTTTCTTTTGATTTCAACTATATTTTGGTGAGTTTCTTGATAGTTTTTTTTGGATTATAGAACTTTTGACTTTTTATTTTGCTTGATCTTTTAGCTATTTTGTAAGGTCTTTTGATTCAATGATTTTAAGATCTTTTGTCTTGACATTATAGGTCTTTTTGGGTTGGTGCTTGGTAGAATCTTTTACCCTAATACGTAAGGTCTTTTGGTTCGATGTGTAGGGTTTTTGGTCTCAATATTTATAGTTTTTTTTTTGACTTGATGTGGGGTTTTATTGAATGCTTTTGCAAAAGAGAATTTAGTGTTTGTTTTACTTTTTGACCAAGGATATATACAAGTCTAGTTTTGGATCAATCACTTAAAAAATTTATTATGTAATTTACTTTGTTGTACTCCCTTCACAAAGTATTCTTAAAAGGTTAACAAATACTTTTAAATCAAAATTATAATAACAAACAAGAAACTCATAACACTGTTGCTTTTACATGTATTTATCGAGATTGAAACTTTCGAAATTCACTTACCTCTTGTGAAGACCTTGTGCTCCTATTCTAATAAAATATAAAGTTTTGAAAAAGAATTTTGTGAAAATTGACTTACCTAATTCAAACTTCTTCTTGGACATAATAGATCCATACAAGAGTTTTCATTCACATATATCAAAACATGTAGCTTGTAGTGGATCTTCCCTGAGGGACGTAACACTTGGTATTAGAGTCGAGATCATGGGTTCGAGACATGAAAAGTTGGCATCCACATCGATTTGCCAATTTATCTTGTAATTATCATTGGGGTTTGGGCCTACTGACGATGAAATGGCGACCATGTGGGTCCACCTCAGTTTGTAGTGCTTGAACTCCATGGGCATTTGTGTGTGCTCTTTTATGTTGTGAGTAAAGTGCATTGCTCTTGGGGTGTACATCCTTTCTATCAGTAATTATTTTTAAGAGAATTACTAATACAAGAGATTTTACAATATATTGCTTAAAAATTAATTGCATTTGTTGTTTCTCACACATCTGTTCTTATCTTTTTAACTAAGTTCAGCTGGTTATGCAAAAGGTTATTAACTCTTAGGCAGTGAAAAAGAAGATCATAATGACACTACAACTTAGCTTGTTCTAATTTGTTTTACCACTTAATCGTATCTAATTTATTTTAATAAAACCAAAATTCTCAGGCAGGGAGGAAAAGGGCAGAGAAGAGGCACAGATTCATGGAGAGCTTTATAGAAGAGTTTCATAAAGAATGGGATGGCCGAGCTTAAGCTTCTGTTCTTCCTAGAATGATGCTGTGTGACTTATTTGGGAATTTTTTTTGGTTTCCTAGCTTCTTCATGGTTGTTTGATGCAATTCTGCAAGCAACGAGTTATTTGTGACTACTTGCAATGAAGTTTGTTTGAAAAATCTATTGTGATGGAGAATAAACGAAGTAAACATCTCAACTATTAGATGCTTATTGTCATTTTGCTGTATACAAGTCTCAGGTTTCCATTGCAGAATTTATTAAAGATCAGACCAACGAATTCGATGCAGTGTTTATGTTACATGTCGCTGTAGCATTGTAGTGTAGTTTTGGCTGCCCAGTAAGGATGATGATCCTTGAAGGGCCAATTTGTGTTCCTTCAAATAGATCAAAAGATAATGATTTTTAATCTTTTTAAGTAATGTTGTGTTCCTTCAGGATCAATACTTTGGTATTATGTGACAGAATGAGATATGTGTTATTATTTTTTTACAAGTTTAAAATTCTCTTTAATTGTTTGATCACTGTATATACTAAAAGAGCAAGTAAGGCTTTGAAATCAAATTATTTTATTCTACTTTTATTATTTCCTAGGCACATGATCAATTGATAATCTTTTCTCTTCTTATAGTGTTATTATTCATGTTTATTTACTAATGATCATCCAAGTTTTTGTCTTAAATATATCTGTGTATATTTTATATCATATAATTTTTTTTATTCTTATTTTATCATATCATATATTAAATGTATCTTAACATCTTTTAATCTGATTCTTATATTATTGAATTTTAAATTAATTATTTTTTTATCTAGTTTTTTTATATCTAATTTTCTTTGTAGTTCTCTATAGATAATTTTATAGTCTCTAAGTCTAATTATTTATTTTATATTAAAATTTATAAAATACATAAAGGTATTGAGGGTTTTTTATTTGAAAGCTAATCAATTAATGAGTGAAAGACATAATCGATATCCAAATCCCAACACACCTCTCTAAAACACAAGCATCTCATGTTGCATGGTGATGCTTGAGGAAAGATAGTAGGCAAATTAATTTATAAATATGAAAACATAGCTTTTAAAATATGTCATGAATGATTAAAAAATAAAATATTTTAAAATATAAATACAAAGATATTATAACAAGAAAAGAATATTATAATATATTACACTTTTGTTGGGCATTGCTTCGATTTAAGCTTCTGCTGAGTAGTAAGTCTGGTATACAAGCGGAAGTTCACAGCCATTACGTCGCCGCCGTTGCCTCCACGTTGGGTCGGCACCCAGCAGGCGGAGAGAGAAAGAAGAAAAGAATGAGGGAGAAACTGAGGGAAGGAAGAGGTAAGAGAAACAGAAAAGGTCTTGGGTGAGTAAGAAATTAAGGGAGCCGAAGGAGGGAGAAAGGGTCAGTGGAGAAGAGAGAAAGAAAAAGAGAAAAAGGGTGGATCAAGTTGTTTTCTAATCTACGGGGAGATTTTGTAAGTTTTCTTAAACCCTAGAAAATTATTTTACTTGTTGCTGAATTCCTTTGCATAGCCATGAAATCCATAGTTTTGAAGCATAATAAGCTTGTCCCCTTTCTATTAGATTGATCCGAGGAGGAGGTTGGTAGCGGTTCTGGTATTTGCCATTAAGATTCCGGGTAGCATGGATTGTGTCTGTAATCCTGAGTTGGAATAGTAGGAAGAGGTGACACATGGTCACTAATAGCAGTGATGTCTTCATGTACGAGGGCAACTGTGGGGCAATGGGAAGGAGGCGGAGGTTAGTCACTGATTGTGTTCATGGAGACGGCCGTGGCCGGCCTTCTCCCTTGCTGATGTTTTGGTGAACTAGAAGAGAAACAGAAGAAACTGGATTGTAGAAGGCAAATACTTTCACTCCTTATCCCCAGCTCATCCTGATGGGTGATGACCTCGATGATTATGGTTAGGATTTGATGCTTTAAGACTTTAATTGTTAATCATATTCTTATACAAATCATTAATCAATTACTTATATAACGGCGAACATGCAGTAATAACTAGTAAATACAAGAGTTCAAAAAGATATATGTTTATTAAGAAAAAATTGCAAGCTTATAACTTCAAAATCTTTTAATTTTATATAACAATTTTTTTTTAAGTTTATCTTAAAACACAAATATTATAGTAAAAAAAATAAAAAGAACTATAAGTGATATGTGGATTGATTTGTGCCTTCTACTTTAGATCTTCATCTCTTTTTATGATAGAGGAAGAACCTTTAGATCATTAGATAAATATTTATACTTCTATTTATCTATCAAGTATCAAATTCAAGAATTTGTAATTCAATTTGTCATTTGATTAACATTTATTTATAGATACTTCTTGATTATTTAATGTGACAAATTGTTGAAAGCATTTTTTTCAATATAGTGGGATAAGTGGAACCCAAATCAAAATAAGATTGTTTAAACTTTTTTGTGGATTTGGAATATTTTAAAGTTTGTATTATATTAAAATAAAATTATTTTGAAATCAAAATGTCTTACTGTATCATTAAAGGAGAGGAAAATTAAATTAGACACTTATTAATTGGCATTTTACTTATAGTTCTTATTTTTTTATTATAATATTTGTATTTTAAGTGAGGCATAAAAATTTGTTATTTTAAGTGAGGCATAAAAATTTGTTATGTAAAATTTGAAGAGTTTCAAGTTGAGTTTGTCATAAATATGTTTTGACCATTGGTTTTTCATGTTTATTATTTGTTGAAGAGTTTTAAATTATAAGTTTGTAATTTTCTCAATAAATTTATGTGTTTTAACCTTTCATACTTGTTGTCGTAAAATAATTGATTAATGGTTTTGATAAGAATCTGATTAGTGGTTGAAGCTTGAAGTATCAAATCACATAATCATTAAGGTTAGCACTCACCACTATGACCAAAGCCAAGGGTTGAAGGTATTTGCCATTATCATGCTTGACCTTTTTTTTTTCTTTTTTTTCTTCCAGTTTAGCGAATGAAAAAGGGGCACTGCTGCCTCCAATGGCTAGTGAGATTGGCTTCCAACTCCCTCTCATTTTGTCTCTTTGTTCTTCTCTTTTTCAAACTGAGCCCAGCCTTGCAATTGCTTTTCTGTTGCAACAGTATCGTTGCGAGGAGTGACCACGTGCTACCTTTTCCTAACTTCCTACTCTTATAGCATGGATTTATAAAAATCATCTATACAAAATAGTGTGACTTAAAAAATTTAAGCATATAGGTATGTCACATTAATTGTATATTTAAAGATGTGTTATTTAATTTATAGATCCCTCTTATACTAAACTATCTCCCATTCAAATGAGGGTCTTGGCCACAATGTATATCTCTCACACCAACTTGTAATTGTTCTACCTAATTAAGTTGTGCGTTATGCCAAAAATCAAATACGCTAATGCCATTTTGTAGTACTTATTGATTATATTAATTGTTCTTTCATGGATAGCCAAATCGTGAGAAATTGCCTCTAGTCACTTGCTCTAAATAACCTTGTGAATACCATCAAACATCATATATATGCAATGAGTTATTTAATGACATGGGACAATTTTTGAGTTCATCAAAGCTTTGTTCATCTATTATAGAGAATACAATAGACCCATGGGAGCCACTTAGTACATAAACCATTAGATTCAACCATATATGCTTCTTGCCCAGCCAAAAATGGTTATAATATTAGTTTTTAAAGGATTTACATCAAAATGGGACCTAAGTTGAACCCAATATGCCTATAAGTTGACATCCAATATCTCTTAAAATTTAACCAATGGACAGGACCACATTGATTTATATGAAAACTCTAATATTTTGTTCAATTTATAATGTGAGATTAATCTTAATCTCATTTACATCATCATAAGTATTATTGAAGATGCTATCATTTTTAAGGAAATTATTGTTTGAGTGATTATTTTCACTATTTGAAGCTAATTAAGGTAATTTAATGTTGATGTGAAAAGGAAGAAGTGAGTTCTTTGTAAAACTTGAGATGAGGAAGCATGAAGCCCTTCTTGTTGCTAAAGAGAATCCTTTATATGAATTATCTTTCTCACTTGATGGGTCACCACCTCTTTCCATACATACTATCATAAATGGCCATGCCATGAGTCTTTGCGTGGGACCTGGAGGTAGCTTGCTTACAAACTTGTAGGAATCACCAACCTTTCTAAAGTTGGTTCATACTTATGTTGATGAAGTCAAATAAGGATCTCATCCAAGGTGTCGATTTATCAGTTCGATTAATATTGCATAGCTTCTTACTTTGGCTATTTGCTTCATTTATAAATAAACATGCTATTGGATTTTCGCTTTACATCTAACAAATTTTATTCCAATTATATTTTTTTCTATTATTCAGCTGTATTACCAAGATGATTGGCTTGCTTGATACTGCATGAAGTTGAATTCAGTTCAGTGGTAACTAAATGGTAGGATTACAAAGATTTCCCTTGACACTAATGAATCAAAATATCAGTTATGGTAAATTTTTCAGTTATGTGCAAAAGAGGTTTATGAAGGCAATTAATTCAGCACAAACACGTTTAGACAATAGGACTAGGGATCTTCAGCTTGACAAGCTCGTTAAACAGATGAAGAAATTGAAATTAGTCGTGCGAATGCATGAGTTGATGTCAAAAAGGAGAGCTTCTCACACTTCAATTCAACTTCTTTCTCGTTGGAGCAATATTATTGGTTTGAATGTGAGAGTTGGTTCTTTTATTAAAAAACATCCTCACTTTTTCCAAGTATATATGCATCCCATTAAAAGAAATCTTTGCTTAAGGTTTAGCCAAAAGATGTCAGACTTGATTGCAGAGGAAGCTTCGGTTATTAGAAAGTCTGGAATGGTTACCGTACAAGTGCTGAAAAAGCTTTTAATGATGTCAACTAATGGAAGTTTACATGCCCATGCTTTATGGCTTGTAAGAAGGGAGTTTGGGTTACCTGATGACTTTAGGGATTCCGTTGTAAGCAAATACCCTGAAATCTTCAGATTAGTTCATCCAGATAAAATAGAATTACTGTCTTGGGATAATGATTTGGCTGTTGCAGAGATAGAAAAATGGAGAGAAAATGAATACAGAGAAAAATGGCTGAGCGAATATGAAACAAGGTATGCATTTCCGATTAGTTTTCCGACCGGATTTATAATCCCTAGAGGCTATAGAGAAAAATTAAAAAATTGGCAAAGGATGTCTTACCTTAAGCCTTACGAGAAAAGGGAAGCTGTTCATGTTCGTACTCGCGGTGGAGTCGATCGATTGGAAAAACGTGTTGTTGGCATTCTTCATGAATTTTTAAGCTTGACTGTAGAGAAGATGGTTGATGTTGAAAGGTTGTCACATTTCCGAAGGGATTTCAGTATGGAGGAAAATCTTAGGGAAATTCTTCTTCAACATCCTGGAGTTTTTTACATTTCTGCTAAAGGAAACTCCCTGACCGTTTTCCTACGTGAGAAGTATTCCAAGGGTTGCCTGGTTGAACCAAATCCCATATATACTGTTCGCAGGAAGATGCTGAATCTTGTTTTGTTAGAACGCCGTTTTACCAGCTTGATGAAGCCTTTGGAGAAGACCAAGGACACTAGGTTAGCTTGCTTTGATGTGGCAACTGAATCTTTAGATTGCTTAGAGGAGCATGCTGTTTCCTTGAACTAAAACTCAATTGTCTTTCTGGGTTGCAAATCTTCTGAGATGAAGAAAGGACTGTCAAGAATTTTGGTGTTGCATCTCCTGGCTTTGTTTGATAACTGTTTTGGAAAAGTAGATCACCCATAGTGCAGTCAAATAAATCAACCACAGTGCCCAAATAAGCTGATGAGCTGTTGTATGCAGTTGAACTTCAGTTTGTTTGGCTTTATGATTCAAGGTAGAAAGTATAGGCAGTGATATGGGTAAAGTAACTGGGTTGGATTGTAGTTTATCTCATGTTATTATTCTTTTTGTAAGGAAAATGTTATGATTTAAAAAAAGAAAATGGTTGTAAGTATGGTGACTTGGTGAAAGTTTTCACTTGGCAGTTGTATTTTATTTTGGTTATTAAACCTGAAGCAAAGCAGTTTTATGACAAAATGTTCAGAATGCTGGAATTGCGACTTTGGTTTCTTCAAAGGTGCCTCGTTTTCTTGTTTGTAACTGAATTATTTCAAAGCCTTGGCTACGAAATTTTACTCAACAATAGTCTGATGAAGCTTTCAAACCATTGCTTGATTCGAAGATTGCTGCATAACTGGAAGCAACAAGAATGTTCAAGTTGGGAGGCTAATGTGTGCATGTAAGAATATGAGAAGTGTTGTTGTTTGAGGTTATATTAATTGAGGGAATTCTGGAAATGTGTAGCTAATTTCAAACATTGAAAAAGTAAATGCAAACGGCTATGTAAAACTTTCAAGAGGGTAAAAGTGATGGCTTTTATGCTGAGGATATTTCAATAAATCACAATTAGAATGAAGTTTCTATTACTTACAAGATATTGACAATGAAGGTTGCAATTTCCACTCTTTTATTACTTGAAGCATTGTGTTTTGTGTAGTAGAAGAAAAAGGTATTGAAATAGAAGCTGAAGCTAAGATTAAGACTTGGAGTGAGTCAGATACTAAAAAGGTATTTGTCTAAAATTGAGATGGGAGTGTTCTATGTTAAGTCATTGAAATGGATAAGTGATTATATGAGATTTGTGTGATGATCATTTCTACAAGTAGTTGGATCTTGTTTGATTAGTGATTAGTGGAAGTTGTAGGATATTTAATGCATTGGTTAATCTTAGGGATGTCTTAAGAGATTTTGATAATGCTAAAAAGACAATTACCCAAGTGGGTGTTGGGAATTTTTGAACTTGGTCGACTAGGTGAACCAGATGAGATGTTTGGAGCACGGTTAAGCAAACTTGAATGCCTGTTGGTCGAAGGGTAACAATATTCAAGAGCTTTTGCTTGGGTTGCATGTTGGCAAAGATCAGGGTTGACTAGGCATGTAAGTATTATGTAATTGAACAAAATTATAGTACAAAAGTTATGAAATATATTGTAAATGAAATATTCATAGATTTGAAAATGTTAATGTTTCACTCTTAGGATTATTTTCTTTTTTCTTGTAATTTAGGAAGGAAAAATCAAAAACTGACATTTTTCATATGGTTGTTATAGTGATTTCATGGATAATTAATTTGCAAAAAATAAAATAATAGAAAGATTATATACTGATTACCTTCTATTTTCTATTCCAATGTGGTTATAAATTTTAGCAAATTTAGTTGATTGTAACAAAAAGAGTTAGCACAATAAACTTAAGGAAGCTCAAGCGGTAAGAGCACTGAGGATTAGGCTTATATATATATACTCGTATCTCTATGGAGTTGTTTGTAAGAAAAATAAAAATGCACAAATTAGTCTCTTGGTAAAAGATATTTATATATATATATATATATATATATATATATATATGACATAGGTACAATGTGTATTAATGCAACAAATATAAAAAGGTACTAAATAACAATATGATATCAAAATGACCCAATCAATCCTACTTGACTCAAAGTTTTCACTTTGACAAGTACTTGTAACATAAATTTTTCATCATTTATTGTAACACCTGAAACTAAAGAGGACAAGAAATAATCTTAGGATAATGTCTTAAGAGTATAATCACTTTGTAGGTATACCCGCACCACGTAAATGTGCTTGAGATCTGGGCACCATCCCCACAAGCAAGCAACAACAAGACGCGTAGTCCGTGTGCATGTGAGTGAATAAGCCCTTAAAACATTGTTTTAAGGTTTTTTGCAACGGCAAATTTTTAGTCAAATAATTGTGAAACTTGTGGGACATAATTTAATATATTTTTTTAATAAAACATTATATTAAAATCTTTATAAAAAAAGGAGGGAAGAATGATGAATGAGGCAATTTTAGCTTTTTGTAAAATTTTAGTCTTTTGAAAAAAATTTCATTTTAGTTCTTTTGTCATTCTCATAAACTCTGTTATTGTAACTCTAAAACAATATCTATTATCAAGGGCTTAAAGTGAACATCTCATGGACAAATCAGTTTAAAATGCTAATACCAATGTAATATTTATTTGTCATTTAAAATGTTATTTTTATGCAAACAAACTTTATGCTCCTTCGCAACCCATATTCATTTCCACTTGCATTTCTGCCAACTAGGTTGTGACATCTTTAAGTTCTACAAATAAATTTTCATCAATTAAGATTTTATCACGTAGGTGATTATAAGGGAAAACTTAAATTTTTAAATAAGCCAAAGTTACACTTATTGTACTATATGATTAATGTTAAATCAAGTGTATAAAGGAGAATAGAATGATCTAATTAAGTGAGTTTATAAGAGCTTTATCATATCGTACAATATGATCCTTCATATCTTTTTAATTGAAAGAGAGAATTATTTAAATCATGGTACTGAAGTTTTTGTATGATATGATACGTATTTTGTATAATACAATCGTCATCAAACTTAAGAATAATGAGAGAAAAGAAAGTTCAAAAGAATTTTATACAATATAATAATGTTTCATATAGTATGATCAAAACTAAAATATACAAGTCGAGTGAAAATTAAAATCTAAAAAAGATCATACAATATGATCGTAGTTTGAGACTTAAGAGTGAAGAGCTTGAGAGTTTTATAATATGATATTTACCTATCATATAGTATGATCAAGTATTATATTCTTGTGTCACATCTAAACACAAAAAGTTTGGAAAGTCTAATATTTATCATACATTCTAAACAATATATTTTCATGTTGTTGTATAATATGATCTAGTTGATTATATAGTACAATTTATGACAACTTTATTTAATTAATTATATGATATATTTTAATTGTGATTTTATGATTAGGCACAAGTTGTGCAAATCTAGAATTCAAAAATTAATATATTTTGGTTTATTTCAAAATGCATGACATGATAATAGTAATTAAATTCAAAATTTGAGCAAAATATTATAAAGGTGTCAACCTAAGGAATTCGTAGGTATAATGTTTGCAATTTTTTAAAATAATTTAAATTTTTTTATAAATTTTTTAATATAAAAACATTCTTTTACTAATATAAAAACTTAAAGCTTTTCTCTTTGTATCTTTCAGTTATAAGAGAAAGATCGAGAGAGAGAGAGATAAAGAGAGCTTAAAAATAGTAGGAGAGAAGGGGAAAAGGTTTAGGAGAGTAAAAGAAGAAATCTTTAAGTGGTTCCAACTTAATTTATAGGTATGACAAGAAATGTTTGAGTTATAACGGAGTAGAAGTTGAGAAAAAGGTTTTAAATTTTTTTTGTAAGAGTCATATAAGATAAGCTTTTACTTGAGATTTTTTTTCTTAATATATTGAGATGTCATATTTTGAGTTGCTTAGTGTTTGGTTTTGGGTTGGTTATAGATTGGGTAAAAATTCTTACATGTCTTGCATATTATATAATTAGGTTGATCATATTATATGATTGACTTGATTAGATTATATGATGAGAAAAACAAATGGTATGATGAGTCAAAGATTTTAAATTGACACTTTCCCAAGATAATTGTACAAAATGATAATATTCATTACACTATATGATTAGTTAAGCAGTGTTGGACCCCAAATTTCTTGAAAGAATAATACAATACAATAATATTCAACAAACCATACAATTAGACCTTATTCGATAAAGTGGACTATTTGAAATTGAAATTGTATAGCTAAAACTTGAAGATCATACAATTTGATGGGAAATCAGATAATATGACTAACTTTAGCAATAGGTTAAAGCTGAGATTGGTTTGTCCAACCCAGTGTACTAATAATTATACAGTATGAAAAACTGGATCATAGAGTAAGATGTGAGGGCTTGATTAGTGAATCATAATTGAATGTTTAAATAATTTTTGGAACTATTTTTAATAGTGTTTGCAAAATATTGAGATAGAAAATGTGTGGTAATGTAAAATGTGAAAAAATGAAAAATGTAAAACAAAGTGTATTAACTTTCAAAGTTTAAAGTTAAAAATTAAATGATTATTGATAGAATGTAATGAGAATTGTATAGGAAATAAAAGACAAAAATATAAGAAAGAAAAAACAATTGAAAAAGGATCATAAAGTCATCAAATAGATAAATTAATTAACTATAATATAAATAAATTAATTATTCAAGTATCTTAAAATATTATTATAGAATACAATATAATATAAGCATCTTACATGACAAAATATTTATATATATTTTGTTTTATGAGTATACACATTATTATTATAAGATATATACATCTATATTTATATATAGTTATGTGTGTATATGTGTTATAAGAATCAAAACATAGGATAAGAAAATAACGAATGAGATGAAAGGACAAAAATAGATAATAAGAAGAATAAAATAATAATGTGAAAGCATTTTCTTTATGATAATATCTGACAGCTACTTGATATGAGAAAACAATTCACCATCTAAGTGTCACTGGGACCCAAATTATTGCCCACATATCAGAGGCCTCATTATCATGAACAAAGGATGCTAGGTGTGTGAATGGTGGCTTAATAACAAATAATGATATGAGATCTTAAGAAGTAAAAATAGTGATCATATAAGAAAATCAGAGCCCAAAAGCAAAAAATAAGAAAAAAATAAAAAAAGATGAAACAAATTTGAATGTGAAAGAGAGAAAATAAAAAATAAAATATGAGCATTATATGATATTACTATTATATGACAATTGTAGGCATATATGATTATGATGCATACAAGTATTCATGTAATGATTTGGTACTTTCATATATTTTATAGATTATTATGCATTGTTTTACTTATTTATTTATTCTTATTTATTGGTTACATAATTATATTTTCATATTATTTTATCTACTTATAGTTAATAGTTTATTTGTCATGTATATCATGCTCATCATTTAGTTCATTATGGGATTGCATGTAAATAATCATAAAATTAGGAGTCCTTGGAGGATAGCTTGAGACCTTAAGTGATAAATATTTATGTGATAGATATTTTGTATATGAAAGTTTTGTTATACTCTTTTGATAAATGATGTATGAGTATTATATTTCAGTCTTTTGTATCATTTAACAACTTTAGACTTTGTGTATTATTTTTACTTGATTATTCTATTTGAGGTGATGTGTAGAGTGAGATGCTTTATTGTCACTCTTACTTGATTTCACTTGTGTCATTTAGAATTGATATTGCACTATTGTAACCTAACAAATTGCTTTTTCTTGTATTTTATTTAGTTTTATTTATATTATGTCAAGAGAGTCATATAAGATGATATTAGAGTTAAGGTTGAGTATCTAAGATGTGCTTTTAAGTGATGACATTATAATAGCATGTGCATGATTGTAATTTTGTAATTATGCTACCTTTTTTTGAAAAGCTAAATTATGAGTAATAAAAAGAGGTTAACACATTTATGTTTTTGGAGAGAAGCGAATTTAAAAGAATAGAATCTTATAATAGTGTTAACAAGGGGATTGTAAAAGGTTAGAGGATCCTCTACTTCATTTAGAATTCTCTTCTCCTAGTTGATCATACAGTACAATCAGTGTTGAAATATTATAATTATTAGTTTAACATTTTCAAGAAATGAATTATGACAATTGCTTAGCCATGATCATTATTATATCCAACCTTTTAATTACCCTTTGTAGGATTAAACCATGAGAGAAAAATCTAATCTAAAAACAATCAAATTAAAGAATCAATATCAGTTATTTCTATTGTGTTGGGAAAACTCAATTATTTAGATTTCTTGGAATTCTTGTTGAATCGATTGTGTTCTAAATCTTTTTATATTTTTGTTAGCTCTTAATTGGTAACATCTTTGTATATTCGTGCTTAACGTGTCACTAGAATTGCATTAGTTACAAGCTTTTTGTCCAAGTTTTATTGCCAAAAAGCTATAGTTCTTTTATCCTTTATTTCTCATATTTCTTGGTATATTGTGGCTATTGTAAGACACCTTTTTTTATAACTCTTTTGAGGTACTTGTGATCCTTATAGATCTCCTTATAAGGGTGTTTCACCAACTCATCTTTTAATTAGAAGTGGTTAATTTAGTAAATACAATCTTTTATTGGAGTGGATGTAGACATATGTGTTTACCAAACTACTGAAAAAACCTTAGACTTTTTACTTACTATAATCATACGATCTCTTTCAAAATTAAACAAGAGTTTCACTAAAGAATTTAGCTTAGATTATATTAACTCCAAGACTTTAAAGCTTTTTTTAAACATGTTGAAATGTTTATAAAAGATATAATTCACCCTCTTCTTAAGATAAGGTTGCACTTATAATTGGTATCACAGCAAGTTGTATCAATCAGAAGAAATTCTCTAAATAAAATCTATAAATGGCTTACAATATTATTGAATCCGTAGTTACTTTAGGCAAATGTACATCTTATTACCTTCATCCTTTATTTGCTTAAAAAGTATAATGAAGAGTTATTCAATTTCCATTGATTTAGATTCATGGATATTGCTCAACATTTTTTTAGTTTCTTTACAAAAGATGTTAATAATGTTGTTGCACAAAAAAGAATTTTTGAGTTGAATGTTGAGGAAAAAAGTAAAGTTTAGTTGAATGCTCTTGCTATAAACAATTTGCATTGTGGCTTAAATGTCATATAATCTAATAAAATTATGAACTTATAAATAGCACATGAGATTTAGAATAAGCTTGAGATAATTTATGAATGAACCTTACAAATAAAAGAAACTAAAATTAATTTGCTTACATGTAATTACGAATTGTTTAGGATCTAGTTTCACTACTCTTTTATAATCTCATGTAGCATCTCATTTTGGCCTAAAAATATGATATCAAAAAAGGTATAAACTAACTAATATTGGCTTAATGATAAAAACATGTATAATATGAAAATAAATATATTATTGCATAACTATATGTATGATCAATATTAATAATAAATAAGAAATGTACATGTAAATGAATAATAAAGAGCAAAGAAATTTTTAAATATAAGATTTGGAATAATATTATTTTTTATTACTTTTAAAAATTTTCTTGTTTCTTATCCCTTCTATATTTTTAAGAATTTTCTAGGGAGAGATTACATCATCAATTATTGGGTATATTTGTGAACTATTATTCTAACTTAAAATAGTTTTGATAATTAGCTCTTTTAATTCATCTCCATAATATATTATTTCGAAATGATAGTCATCATTTTGGACACTAATCATCCTTTCATCTTTCACATTTCCTTTCCTTCATGTCCCTTCTTTTTACTTTTTTTTTTTTCATTCGTATGCTTTTCTTTGCAAATTCAAAAGTTATCTTTTGCTTTTCTTAACTTTTCTTATTTGTGAGCATAAGCATATAATTTATATTAGCATTAAAAAAAATAACTTATAATTAACATATCATGCTTAATCATCATGAAAAAAAATAAAATATGTGAAAGCATTCCAATTCCGAAGGAATTCAATAGTTTTTATGTGAAATCATTTCTAAACCTTCTTATACTTTACCAATTAACTACGTATCAATCATCTATTATGGCTAACTATTTTATTCAAATATCTCCTAATTTTTGCCAGGTAATAATATCATTTTAAATGGCCTTAATGTATAAAAGTTAATCAAATAAATATATTCATATTGTTCAAGTTTATCTATTTCTTATTTTATTTTATTTTTTTTTTGAGAATGGTCTCACAAGAAATTTAATTTCTTACACTGAACTCTCACGTTATCCTTGAGCCTTACATAACAAGCACATTTACCCTTCCAAATCACTTCGGAATACTTTTTATTCTCTCTTTATTACTCCATTAACTTTTTGACTTTTCTCAAAAATCCCTTTTAAGTCTTGGCCTCAACCTCATTTATAACTTTTCATTCATCTCTTTACATTCCCGTCCATTATTTTTCTCTAATGAATGTGTTAGATCAATTTCATGCCTTTCTATCTTCATTGCCCACTTAACTTAGACGGTTCTCCATTGGTTAAATGCTCACTTTGTTTTTTTTTTTGTATCATATATATATAATTCATAGTTTCGTATTATATGACGAGTCAAATCTCCTATCTACTCTTATTTGTATTTATCATACTTGTAAGATTCTTAGTTTTATACTTATATAATCTATTTCAACTTTGTTTGTTTAGACATTTTTCTTAATTCATAATTGTACAATTAATAGAAATTAAATAAATTTTAAAATCTAAAGCAAAAAACAAAAAAAATGACATGAGAGCAAGTTTAATCGTCAAAAAAATCTATGTGAATGAAACGTTAGAAGATGAAAGTGCATTTACATAAAAAGATACAAGTATTAGAGATATTAAAATGACCAAATATGTCAAAAAAAATCATGAGAATAAATATAAATATAATATATAAATATTATAATAATAATAATAATATATTGTTATACATTATTTGTTATATATTTTGATTAGTTATATGTTAAATATATATCATATCATATGTGTTAAAAAGTAAGATTATTAATTAATAAATATAAATATAATATATAAATATTATTATAATAATAATAATATATTGTTATACATTATTTGTTATATATTTTGATTAATTATATGTTAAATATATATCATATTATATGTGTTAAAAAGTAAGATTATTAATTAATAGATTTTGATAATAAAATAATATAATATAAACAAAAGATAGAGTTTCAACAAGAGTTTTTGAAGGTAACTTGTTATCCAAATTCATATGACTCATAAAGTAAGAGTTTTTTAGCTAGATTACTGTATCTTCTAAAGTAAGATGGCTACTCGAAAAAATATTTCCAGAAGTGTTACCATAAATGTATTATTAAGCTATTTGAAGTAAAATATTTTAGATGCACAAAAAAGGGGTTAAAAGATTAATATGATTTTTAAAGAGAAAATTGAGTTTTAAATAAATCCAAAAAAAAAGAAAGAAAATGTAATATGTCTTTTATTAATTTATATTATTGTTGATGTAAACCATGCATGCGATTACCCAATAATTGCTCATTTTATATTAGACTATATGTTTTTGTTATTAAGCCAATGTGAGTTAGCTTATGCTTATTTTGGCTTAACATTTTTAGATCAAAGGAAGATATTTTAAAGGATTATTAGCATTGAGTGAGAGATAATATTGATTAATTTAAAAGATGTTATAATTATTTTTAGATATGCTATTTCTATGTTTATTTTATTTGAACAAAAAGATATGTAAAAAATTTATTAATATTGTTATTGAATAAACATATGTTTTAAAAAGAAATGTAAAAAACTTTATACTTTTATTTAATTATAAAAGAAATTTTTGCTATTTAATTTAAAAATAAATATTTATTTATATTATGATTCTTATAAAAAATAAATAATTATTTTTATAATTTTTCAAAATATTAAAAGAAAAAAATAATTATTTTGATACCAAAAAGCTAATAATAACAATAAGAGATCACTATAATGTTCTTTCAGAAGAAAATAAACAAAAAATAAAAGAATAGAAAATTATAATTTATATCAATATCATGAAGAACAAATCCTATTGGCATTGATTGACTAAGTCCTTTCAAAATTTATGTTATAAAACTTTATTTCAAATGAACCTTTTTTACTATATAAGATAATTTATAAAGAGTAGAGAAAATAAAGCCAATTATCAAATAAAGAAGAAATAACACTTTGAAGGATATAGTATTAGAAAATGAGTATACAAAAAACAAAAGACAAAAATGAATAGTAAATTTGGTAAAAAAAAATGTCTTGTCTTTTGACTATGAGATCTAAAATATCTAAGAAAGATTTTGTTACAAGTTGAGGAGAGTTTAAGAAAAAAGAACTAGACATTATGATAGCAAGAGAGTATGGCCTTAGAGTAGGCCAAAACAGTAGTAAGACAAAAATAAAAAGGGAATTTATAGATATGAAGTATTTTAAAATTCAATACGATATCTAAAATAATTTGGAATAAGTTAATATATATTTAAAAATATAAAATATTTTATAAAGTTATTAGATAAAGTGTATAATCAACCATAAAGGTTAGGTAACCATTATGTTTTTAAAATAGAACAAGTTATCAAGCTTTATAATTCTTTTAAACTAAAATGTTATACAAAATTCAATCCTTATTTAAAAAAATACATTAAAAACTAAGAGATTCTACTTGTTATAAGATGTGATATAAAATATTTAGGATCCTATGATATGAAAGAGTTATGGTTCAAAAAAGATTAATAAAGGTGTATTATATTAAATGTAATGTAAAGTTAGTACATATTTAAAATTCTATTAAACATAGATTTATAATCTAATAATATTTAATAAATTATTACATTGAAATTATAGAAGTTTATTTTCCAAAATAGTTATAGTCTTTGAAGATATAAGTATTAAAGTGAAGTTGTATCAAATATAACATAAATATAGAATAAAAAATTACAATTTTTGTAAAAAATATTTTATTTTCTAAATTTATATGAATAAATATATAATTATTTATTTAGAAACTTATCAACTTGTTTATTAAAATTTTTTACATCTTAATAAAACATAGAATTTTTTACTTTAACTCATTAATCATATATCATAATATATATTTATGACAATTTAAAAAGTTCTAATATTTATAAACTTAAAATTTAAATGTTTAGAATTTTAGATAAATAGTGATACTAAATATGACAATGATAGATTATGTGGAAAGAATTTAAAAGAAATTAGATTTTGAAGAGAAAAATTATAAAAATAAAATGAAAAAATGTTAATTTGAGTTAGATTTATATCTAATCATAATTTGTTTTGTTCTTAAGAAAATTCAATTGAGTTAAGCAAAATCATTGAAAAATAAAGTTTTATAATGAGAATTATTACCATTAAAATTAATGAAATATCCAATAGTTAGCTCTGTTATCAAATAAAGAGGTTTGAATCATTAATTAGAGTAGAATAAGAGATGCTTTTGGTCAAGAAATAAATTAACCACCAGATGTGAAGGCTACCAAGGGAGTAATAATTAACTCTAATTTGATCAAGGTGTGGTGGTTGATTGTGAAATGAGGACCTCCATAGGGAAACCTTTAGTAAGGAGGCTTGGTGATGGACCACTCGAATGTACATTAGAAGTTTAACATAGAAGATTATAAGAGAAATCTTAAGTTAATTTTTCTTAGTTGGGAACTATTGTCTTAGAACTACGAGACTATAGCTATATGAGTTGTACAAATGTGAAGAGATGGCATGAAGAAGATGCTTTGGATTATAAATAGAAAAAGGGCTTGTGAAATATAACAATTGTGAAAAAGTTGATCATCATATTGGTGCTATGCAAAAGAGAGCCATAATTGCATTCCAACACTTATTATAGCAAACCTTTTGTCAAGGTTAATTCTTTTTTATTATATTATATGAAAACACTTGTATAATTTATTTTATAAATTTACTTTGAATGTATAATATTATATTCAAGTAGCTCCACTTAAAGTTGTTTTTAGTATAATAATTACTAAATATTAAATTTATTAATAAAAAAATGGATATTAAAAGTATTGTTATTTAGTTTTATTTTGAAATAATATATTTGATAAATATATTGTTGATAGTTTCTTAATAAAATAATTAATAATATTAAATGGGTAAACTAAATTTCAACTTTTTTTGATAAAAAGGATGAATTAATTTTTTTTAAACTTTTTTTTTTTGAAAGGATGAAATTGTATTTTACCGTTCTCATATCATTTTTTTAGATGAAAATATATTTTTAAAAAAGTATCAAACAAATGTCCAATTATATTTCAAAAAAATACTTGTACAAAAACTCAATTGAAAAGGTGTATCAAGCAAAACTAACTGGATTAAGTATTCAAGCTTTTATTGCAATTATTTTAAATTAAAATCATTTATTATATATATTTTAACTATAAAATCATCTTCTTAAAAGTCAAATTATTAATTAGTTCAATATAAAGTATGTTTTTTAACATTTAAACACTATTATAATCTTAATTTGTTTAACAAATTAAAACGCTTTTTCAGTCATTTTTTGTTTTATAGATTCAATTTTATTATTAGTTTCTTTTATGTGGAATACCTTTTATCAATATATAAATACATTTTAGCATATTTAAATTTTTTTTAATGTGTTAAAAAAATGAAATTATTGATTATCATATTAAAAAGTTATTATATTTGCTATGTTTACATAAATAATTTTTAAATATTCCAATGCAATTTATTATTCTATTTTTTAGAAAATAAAAACATTTGAGCTTTTATATTTTAAATCGGCAAATATTCTCTTTATAAACTAGAAAATTTTCTCCAAACTCAATTTATAATAATTTTATGAATTAAAAATTTTTGTACAGTTTTTTGCTCTGTAACTATAAATGTATTTCCAATTATGATCGGCGGTCTAAACCCTGCGTTTTCCATCGGCTGCTGAGTTCCAGTACCAAACGGGAAAATATTCGCTTGGCCGTGTCTGTGATGGCCTTCATCTTCCGAAAATTCAAGGAGGTAGCTCCCTTGTTTCGTTTCTTCTTCTTGATGTTGGTCTTCTACTTCTTTTCGTTATCGATTCTAGGTTGAGATTTTGGTTCTTCTGCCAAAATTGTTTGGAAACATTAAAATGTTTAGTTTTTTATGGATTCATTACGTAATTGCTTTTAAAATTTAGTTGGAGAAGTAATGCGGTATATTTTGATGGGCAACATGGGCTTTCTTTCTTCATTGCAGTTGAATCGAATTCTAGAATTTTTTTTACGTGATCCAATCCGATCGTATTTTTCTTCTGCATTGCTACGATGGATGCTGTTTGGCATCATCACAATTTTACTACGGATTCTCCTGTTAAAAGAATAGAATTATTCGTTAACGCAATTTATTCATGTGCTAAAATGCAAAGTATTTCGCACAATCGCCTATGGGAAGTGCTGTTTTCTTGAAGAAGATTAGTCCCTGGAGGTTTTAACAAGAGATAAGGATTTTGGAGTCATATATAGCGGTTTCTAGATTCCAGAGAGATAGCAGTGTGGAAGGAAAGTGAGATATTTTAGAACATAGGTTATTTTTTTGCTCAGAAAAATTTCTATGGAAAAATTAATAATGGAGCTTGAATAGTGTACTACTTGGATTAGCTTGAGCCAGCCATTAGTTCCCCATCTTTGGACGTTCCATCCAAAAGACGAAAATTTAGTGCTAAAGTTTTCAGTAAAAAATTAATTTCCGGATTGTAGCTCTCAGAATAATTTCCTCTTGAAATATTCTACAAATTCCCAGGTAAGAATGGAGTGGGAGGGCTTAAGGGGAAGGTTTACCAGAGATTGGCATCTGGCAGACTCTCGTGGAATTTTACAACCCAATGATCTGTCATCTAATATTTCAATTATCTTATGTTTCGATCTGCAAATCATGCTCTTTGCACTCTATTGATTCAATTAAAAAAGCTATGACCTTCAATCTCATGGGTAATCCACACATCAGATCAAGCGATTCAGGTTTGCATGTTAGATAGTGTTCCTATATAGGTCCTTATTGTTGATACTTTAATGCAATGATTACAAGAAGATTTTGAATCAGCTGGGAGTTATTTCTCACTATGCATACATATTCTCCCCATCCTTCCCTGCCCAAAAAAAAATAAAAATTCTTGAATATGCAACCATGTTTATTAGGCAACATATTTTCCTGATTCATTTAGAAGAGAAAATGACTTTATACTTATATTTTTGTCTCTGAAGTCTGTTTGGAGCTGCTATACTTGCTATTTGTTTTGATTTAGGTATCATTTCCATATTTCTTCACCTCATTTATAGGCAGTTAAAACCATAGCAAATAGCCCAATATTTGCTTGAGATCTAATTCAATTTGACATGGATATTAATCAGTATTCTCTATTTAACTTATTTGTAGGCTGTTAATACCTTAGCAAAGAACCCAAAATTTGCTCGAGATCCAAGACACATTCAATTTGAGGCAGATGTTAATCGGTTGTTTCTTTATACAAGGTTAATTTTGTTGTCTCTAACTCAATGTTTTTTGTATATCTGGTGGATGAGATATACATTTTAGGTGTAGCTATGCTTTATAGTGTTTTACTTGTGCATCAATGATGTAATTACTAGGGACTTTAGACACCGAGTGACCAAAATCTTGATTGAAGAGTCTTTGCTTTACTATAACGGCACATTAGATGTAGCATGCAAACTTTAAACTACATTATATCAAGTTGATTGATTACTTATAGTTATTCTAATCATGTTTAGTCATCCATTTATGCAGTTAAGTTTTTGCAAAAAATTTTTCATTTGCATTTGTGTGATTCTTAATATGCATTATTAAGAAACATTAATTTTTTTTTGCTTTTTTGCAATGATGATGCATCATAATTTTGTTGACCTAGATAATGAACATGTGGGCTGAATTTCTAAATTTTTTTGCTAAGATGAAACATTAACTTCTTGAGAACAATTTAAGGAACAATGAAAAGTCATTAATCAAGTAGTTAGTTGTTTGTCGAACAAAAATGATACTATGTGATAATACAATTCATTAGGCCACTTTATAATTGATTAAAACATTATACAAATTTTATTTGGTCTAGGCTTGCCCCATTCTATTGTTAGATGTAGTTTTCAAGCTTGGTTGGTGATTCTTATCTTTTAACATGTTTGAATTTGTCTGAGTCCCAAAAGTTTATAGAAATGCCTCTATTTTGTACTAGTGTGTTTCTATCACATTTGTAAAATTGAGAAATTGTTAAGGTAAAGTTGGAAGAAGGGTGCCCACCTTTTTGGGATGTTCAGATATGTTATTGTGGTGATTGCTTAATAAATTTAGCATATTCAAGAAATAAGTAAATATGTTGGGACTAATAACATAGAATTTGGCACAATTTGATCACAAAAGTCTATCAAAGTTGTTTCAATAATTTTGTTTACAATACTCATATCAAACAACTTAGATAGGGATAAATTCATCTTGATTAAATTGCATTCAACTATGGGCAATTTTAATGTAGGAGTTCGCAATTAGTTTTATCAAAAAATATGTAGTTACTTGTTTTTCTTTTCCTTTTCATAGGGATTGGAAGGCTAGTCACTTGTTAAAACTACATGAGCAAAGGCTTTTCAAGCTTAGCATCATGAGCCAATGCAACAATATTTTTTACATTTATTTTTTTTGCTTAGTCCTAAATAATAAAAATTGGGCAAACAAAATGGGAAAACTTGTGTTAAGAAAAGTAGAAGATTGCAAACAATGGAGCATGTATAGAGTGCTATAGTTTAATTTTTTTCCTCATGCTTTAGTGAATCATTTCAATGAGGCAATTGGTCATTTTTTCTTTAAAGGTTTTTTTTGGATAATATTGAGGACCTTGCTTATTATGTTGTCATAAGAAAATATTACTAGAGAAAGTACTGTTAAAATAACCAAAACATAGGTGCCCAAAGGATCTTTATACCGAAAAAGCCTTCAAAGTGTCATCTAAGAGAAAAATTGAGAATTGAACTAACGTATCATACATAGTACCTTATGTCAAAATAGGAAAAGAGGAAGGCACTTTCAGAAGAGGATTGAGTATTACACATGGAGAAGATTTACATTAGAACCCATACCAAAATTATTACTAAGTCCATATGAGTTGTTTTAGAAGAACCAAAATCCATTAGTGAATAATCATAGTGATGTCAATTTTGGTATTTGTTAGATAATCTCTAAGGAATAGATACCCTTTGGAAGAGTCTTATATTTCTTTCCTTCCAAATTAGGTTGACAAGTGTATACGACACAAGTTTGTTTTTCTTGTAGAGTTTGAGAAACTAAATAATATATTGGTAAGAGTAAACTTATCCACTACCTATGATGAGAATGTTAGAGATAGTACTATTGAATTGACATCAATAAAGGAAAAGGTCATGCGACTTTGTTGAAGTGTAACAAAGGGGCAAAGGATATGGTATCCAAGACCCAATCTAGTTGTTTTATTACAAACATGGGTTTGCATTGAATAGCCATCTACATATATTCATTGTATCTAGTTTTACATCTTTGAGCCTAACAAGCTATAATTAGTTTAGAGGAACTGTGTTTATGGACGAGACCAAAATATAAACAACTATTGTTCATTATCCTTAAGTTGGTTTTTTAATTTACTCCTTGTCCCCAAAATGGTTTTCTAATAAACATGACTCCTTTATTTTTTTGGAAAGCTCCCAAAAACTATATCAACTATATATTTGCTTCACATCCAATTTATTTATATGCATTTACAGAGTAGAATCTTAAACCAATCTTATATAATATGAGTTTTGTTGATACAAAGAGTATTAGACACATCTGACCCCCAAGATTCTTTGAGATGCAAATGTGTTGTTAGACAGTGAGGGTCTATTTCTTATTAGTGTTTATATGCATCACAAACCTTGAGCAAATACTATTTATCTTTTTTAGAACTCTTTTGGGATAGAGAAGACCTAATATTAGAAATATAGCATAATCTTCATGGTGGTTTTCATAAGTTGATGCACAACTATAGAGGAATGTAGATGATTTGTCAAAAAATTAACTTTGCTCTAAACTCTTTGCAATAGGGGGACACAATTTGCTGCATTGATTTTTGTTTGGAATGAGAAAGACCTAGCTAAGCAAATGGAAGTGGTGCCCATAGAGAAACTAATGTGCTTTGCCAGAACTTGTTTTTCTTGAATCCCACATGAGATAATTATTGAACTCTTTAGCTTATTAAATTCAAGACCAAACTTGGAGCAAAGGTTCTCGATCATAGATCTTTAGGATTACAAGGTTGTCTTATGTGCCCTACCAAAATCATGAAATCATTTGCAATAATGAGGTTAGTAATAAGGGTGTTTTTGATGTCTACAGTTCTAAATTTATTTTTTGAATATAATATTTCCAAATCAAGAGAAACTATGTCTATGACAATATGGAAGAGGAGAGATAATTGGCATCCATGAAAAAACCTCTTGGATGAGCTTATGTATCCTTCAATGTTGTTTTTTGTGATAAGCTAGAAGTCAATCTTGGAGGTATATATTTTGATCAAAATTACAAACTTTTGCATAAACCTTTCTCAACTAATCTATGTCTATCAATTGAGTCAAACACATAATGTCAATCTTTGAATAAAAATGAACTCTTGGATGAGACAAAGCTAAACTTATTTATGAGTTCAATTGCCAGCTAAACATTGTCCATCGATTGTTTGTCATGCATGAAGGCAGCCTAGGAAGCATTATTTGATCTTTGGTATCATAGGTTTTATTCTTTTGGTGTTGATCTTGAAAATGATTTTGCAAAAAGAAATTACACAGTATAGGTTGATAATTCAATGTAATGATGATCATCTCGACATAGTCAAATCGCTTATAATAAGAAAAAGCATGTGATATCATCCACAAGATCCTTACCAATGATGTCATTGAGACAATGAAGAACTCAATAGTGAAATAGTCTCAAGCTTTGATGATTTGTTTTTGTAGTTATTTTCTCAACATGAAGAATCTCCTCAACGTTAATGTTTATGCTCAACACTTCATGTGAAAGGACATAATGAATTGGGTTATGTGAGTAGGAGCACAAATGAAAACAATTGTACATACAATGAAAATTCTCCACAACAAGCTTTTTCATGGGTTCATGATCAATGCTAAACCACCTAGCGTATGAACATGGTTTGAAGGAATTGTAGCTCTTATTTTTCATTTTGTTATATGGGAACTCAAGATTGCCATCTCCTTGAGGCCATTGCACTTTCAAAGGTGGGGTTCTCCAAGAAAGTTTAGCTAACTCTTATGTAGTTGAGTTCTTTCTTGCATTTCTATAGCTTGATGAGAGGATCGGTTAGGTTTGTATGGATAAAGGTCATGGATGCTAGCAAACTTAGATTTCGTGTTAAGCAATTTGTTCAACTAAAAGGGACAACAACCATTCCATCTCTTCAGGTTTGCTTAATTTTCTTAAGTTTCCTTTGGAATTTGAAAAAGGGATCTTCTTCCTTGGGTTGACTCCACTTTGTTGACCAATTCCTTAAATCTAGGTTAGTAGTTTAGAAATCCTTGAATCTAAAGGATGTTTTTATCTTCAGAAGAGCTTTATACAAGATGGTACACATAAGATTGATAGAGTAAGAAGTGGGGTTGATGCAAGCATAAGTGTTAAGGAAAATTGTCACCCAATCTTCATTAACATAACATGGTCTGACATTGAACGAATTGGGCATTGCATCTATTTAACCAAGTGAATTTTGCCAGTTATTGATGTCCTCCACACCAATATGTTGTTAAAGTGATGCATGCATCTCCAAATGGGGGTGTGTACTTTAGCTCATTCGTTGGAACTATGAATGTAATTGAAGACACCAAAGATGAACCAAGGTTGGCCCTACACAACAATTCTCCTGAATTTCTCCCAAAGCTTGTTTTTTATTGCATAGTCATGCAAGACATGATTACAGAAACAAACTATAAACATGGGGGGTTGACCCTTCAATGAAAAATTTTAATGGAGTATAACTGACTAATGGAGACAATGCCAAAGTTCTATAAGTTGAGATTACAACCACTAGTGTGCCAATCAAAATTATGAATCCTCTTTATTTTGAAAGATCTAATACTTATGCCTTGAGTTATGAAATTATGAGTGTATAACTTAGTTCCAACCAATGTTATGATTTCACACCTAATTTGTCTAAATAGATGACATTTCACCAAAACTTTGGAGTTGAAGTGCTACCCTCCAACATTTTAGAATGGAATGCGTAGGCATTTATTCATCTAAAAGAGATTAAATATTAAGTCTTTTTAAGAGCCGAGTGACCTGAGTGGCAACTTTGCCTTAAGGGATATCAATGATGACAATTCTTGAGAGTGTATGTGAATTTGTAGAGCATTAAGGAAAGGTTCTTGGTTTATTTTAGTAGCTAATCTAGAGTGAATATTTATCAATTGTGCAAAAGGCTGTATTGTCAAACTCGGAGGATCTCCACCCAAGGTTGGTAGAGAGGAATTAGAGATGTCGAAAGACATTTGTAAGGAGAACTGGCAACTAGCAAATAGAGTTTTAGTGGCCTTTACCTTAGGTAGGCCCCTATGATTTAGGGTAAACAAGGTTGCACATAAAGAGACGGAAATAATGATTAAGAGGGGAGACAATAGGGACAACGGGAGGAGAAAGAGTACAAGTTGACAATGACAGTAGATGTGTGGTCAGTGGTAACCAAGGAGGTGAGCAAAGGACGGTGACACCCTTGTCGAAGATTGTATCCTTTAGTGGTTTATTCAAGTGAGGAATCAAGTGAAGCAAAACTTAGTAATCATAGGAATACCATATTTTCAGTGCTTATTATTTTCAAACGCCAACAAAAGACAGGGTTATGTACCAATCTATGCATGCTACATGCAATTTTTGAGTTAAAAGACATCTTCAATGTGGTTTCGTTTGTCACTTGTGCTGCATTTGTCTGAATTTAGCTATTTGATTTACCTATTGGGAGTAATATATTGGATTAAACTAACTTATAAATGGATAATCTAAGAAGTACAATATTGCTAGGTGACAATGATTAAAAGATAAATGATCACTTGAAGAGAAAGCTCAACCAGCTTGTGTGTTTGACTGTTTTATATGTTTGTATTTGGAATTGGAGCAAGAGCAAGACGAATAGGATTCCTAGAATGTGATTGTGAAATTTGAAAGGATGTAAAGAGGATTTCTTCTTGAATAAAGTTTTAGCGGATGATTAGTGGATTATGATTGGGATTCTAAACATGCGTGGAATGACATTTGTACTTGTACTTGTAGGTTGTTATAGAACCCAAGTAAAGGTTAATGCAAAATGCTCTAAAGCTTGATATGACTGCAAACATATTAAAAATTGTTTGATATAAATCAACTTGTACAGAGGTTTAGCATTTAGTGGTATGAAGTTGGTAGATTTAAGGATTTGTGTCAGAGTCTAGTTTTTAAAGGGGGAGAGAATTGCTTTTTGTAAAACCTTGCTATGACATTGAGGAGAAAATTAAAGCTGAGGTGGTCATTTTAATGGTGTTGTTTTCTAAAAGTTTTTTTTAATATAAAAAGTTTTCATGCTTATGGGTGTCGAACATTTCACAAACACGTTACAAATGATAATGAAATAAAAAAAGTGTACACATGAACTTTGAAACATTTATATTATGTTCTAAAATAAATTAAAGTTGAGAATCGATAAAGTTTGAGTTGTGGATAAAAGCTTGTCTAAACATGGTAGTGGTGTAAGAGGTAAAAATAAAACTCCTAAGTTAGATCTAAATTAGACTCTATTGCCAAAAGTGATAAAGGAGGAATATGTGGTAACATAATTGATGGGAACTTGGTGGTGTAAGATCAGCTTTAAAATTTGGTAAAAATATTCTGAAAAGTAGTTTTCAAACAATTATAAAATAAACTATAGTCTATCGGTTCAACATTAAAGCCATTCTTAGTGAACCATTGGCTAGGGTTTCGTGTGAATAGTAGTTTAATGCAGGGACCAACAGTGGTTGTTCACATGAGGAAGCAAGTAGGGTTGGTTTGGACGTTTTTTTGGACGTTTTTTTGGATGAGGTTTTGGTCCAAGAGTGCTATTGGTTGAGGAAGAGGGTGGAGAGGCGTCAGGATTTGATGAAAGGGTTGCTTGCAAAGTGGTGGGTTTGCGTCATAGGAGATGGAGAAAGGTGATGAGGTTGAGTGGTTGCAAGTGGGATTTGACAAGGTGCACAAAAATAAGATCCGACGACTTTGGCGAGGATTCTTTGCTATCGCGACAAGGATTTAATTTTGTGGAGAGAATTTCTAATTAATGAGTTACATTCCAAGGGTATAGGTAGGCATATGTGAAGTGATAAATTAACTCATTTTTTAGCCCTTAGATTTTTTTGTCTTATTTGAAAAAAAATGTAGAAAAACTCGTTTCCTAATGTTTTATCTATAGACAAGCAAAGACTATTAAGCATGAAATTAGTAAATATATTTCTTTTCCTATCCTTAATAGAACATAGGAAAAACTTTTTATGAATTGTGTTAAAGGTTTTCTTGGATTCATTGGCTTCTTAATCTTTCAATTGGCTATTAGATTTGATTGTATGGTTCTCTTGTGCCCATAGCCAAGACTGCCACCCACTTGTCCACATCCCATTGCTTTTTGCCACTTTGCCACCCTCCATGGTATCCTACTCGAGTGTCTAGTGCCATTGACTTCCCCTCATGGAGAGAATGGCTATTACTAGCCTCCAAACCCTAAACTAGCCTACCTCTACAAGCGCTTTTGGTTCCTCACACAGTCGAACCAATACAGATCAACCTGACTAAAAAAAAGATCGAATTTGCAGCTTACTTCACATCGTTAGGACCCTGGATGCCAAAATGCTTATCAAGAGCATTGGGTTGGATTTGAATAGTGTTTCATGCCAACACGCATCTCTCTTTCTTTATCAGTTTTGGTATCAGAGTTGGATTCAAATCTAGCTTAGGTTTTCGATCCTACACTTCATCTTCATCATTTTTGGTATCAAAGACATCTAATTCTCAACAACCATCCATAACCAATTTGGTATCAGGATCAGATCTAGATCCTAACTACTTAACTCCAATGGTACTAAAACTAATTCCAAATTGAGTTGCACATCTCTTAATCGTTTGATATCAGAGCTTGGAATTGATCATGCACACCTTATAACTTAGTATCAAAGCTAGATTCATATCCAGATCAAAATTTAGACCTTGGCTTTTTTTCTTCCATTATCATTTGGTGTCAAAATAAGTTTTCATGGTGTCTCAACCGCACGACAATATGATGAGTTCAAAACGCAATTTCATGGTGTTCCAATCACCACGATGGTCCCAACATCAAATTGAAAAAAATTAGAAAAGCAAAGCTTGCTACATGAGATGTATTTTTAAAATATTGTATTAAATTTTATATGTTTACAATTAAATTGTAAAATCCATGTTGATCTTATTTGTATCTTACTGGTCATTCTTAAAATATGTTGATCATTATATTCTATATCTTAAACTTTTATATCTTTAATTGTCATATAACTATGTGAAATTGTATTATATTATAAGATCTTGAAATTACACATCTTATTTATGAATTATGTTATTTTATCTATGTTTTGATTAGCACATTAGTGTAGTTTGAAATCTCTTTATGTGATATCTATTAAAAGTTTTTTAAGAGATCATATCATTTATATTTATGATAATTGTATAATTAATTTGGTATTGTTTTGGTTTAATAAGTGTTTAAAAATTAATTCCACATGTCCTAGACCTTATATCATTAATTTTATAGTAATGTTTGACATGATATGATTATTACGTGCTATTATAATTTTATCTTTAGTCAAATTCGATTTAGAAAGTATTGTAATTAAGTTTTCATTATTACTCTAAGTGAGTACTTTATTATTTTATACCTATCGAGTATAATTTTTATTAATAATATTACCCAAAAGAAAATTTATAAATTTTTCTTATGAATGCGTATATTCTGAATTTTTTGAATTTGATTCACTTGAGTATTTCAAAATTTTCTTATCACTAATTTCAATTCTATTATTAAATTTTAAATTTTCTTTACCTAAATATATATTTTCTAATGATTCTAATTTGTTTATGTATGAAATGCTTAATCTAATTTTCAATTAAAAAATATGTTTATTTATTATGGGCAGAATGAGGATATTGATTTTCTTTACTTGCTTGAAGAATGAAAGATATACTATACTTAACTCTTCAAATTTTAATGTGATAGATCACCTGACGGGTAAGTTAGGAGACATACAAAATTGGTTTGCTTGACCTTCGATGAAGTCAGACCATTTGATATTTTGATTATTAAAAAAGATCTATAGTGACTAATATATAGCCTTACAAATATGCGCCTAAGTGTAATTTTATAAGAAAAAATTTAATTTATTCAATGACATGATGTAGGATAGATTGCATAGAAGAAGAAAATTAAGTTGATCCAATTAAGCCAAATATGCTAAAAGTTTAGTTTCAGTGTAGGGTTTTTACTAGGTTTTTAGTTTTCTTTATTACTATTGTTTTCATTATTAAGAAAGATCTATAGAGATTGATATATAGTCTCATGAAGGTACAATTGGAGTGTAATTTTATGAGTTAGAGTGTAATTTTATGAGGTAGAGTGTAATTTATTGGATAGAATGATGTAAGATAGATACATCAAAAGGAGAAAATTAAGCTAAGACAATGAAGTTTAGAATGCAAAAGGTTTAGTTTAACTGCAAACCATAGTTTATTTATAAGATTTATAAGGATTTTTTTTTTCTATATATTTTTATGTTTATTTGTATCTGTTGTTATTTTAAATATGAGCATGTCTTTTTGCATCCAATATTTTGGCTGCTTGTTTATCTATTTTATATTCTGTTAAGAAATGAAAAAAGCATTTTTTTGGATTTTGCTGAGAATTATAAGGTCTCTTGGGTGCATGCATGTACAAAAAAAAAGGCATAGATTGGCCTTCATTCTCTAGGTTGTGAAATTATCCCATTAACAATTTGAATGTATACCTCTTATCGTCATCACTTTATTGCTGTCTTCATCATCTTCTTCTTTTGACAATCTCAAATTCATTGTTGTCATTTCCTCTACTATCATAGCCTTCTTCGTCGTTCATCTACCACAACTTGACCTCGTTGTGCACAGAAACCCAATTGCATAGTACGTGTGTCCCTTCGCTCACTGCCAACTTTTTGCTATCGTCCCATTTTTTAAATGATTGTCGAATTTGGTCATATGAGTTTTTTGCACCTCCAAGCATGACTGCCCTCACCCACATCCCATCGCCTTGGGCGTGTTGTGGCCCTCCCTAATGTCACCCAAATGCCCAATATTGTTTTCCCCTTGTTGCCCAAACAGCTGTTGTTTGTTCCTCCAAACCTTAGCAAACCTTGGACTAATTTGTACACTCAAGCACTCACCCTTGCATGACCAAACCGAATCAAACCAGCCAAACCCGAACTAGACTGAATTTGCAGCTTATTTGCAACTGTTTGGAACTTACATTCCAAATTTCTTATTAAGAGCATTTAGCTGAATTTTGAACCAGATTTTGTGCCACAGTGCTTGGTACCATGTGCCAACCCTCTTACTCCATCACTAACCCTAGTCACCTCCCATTCTTTCTATGGTGTCATTGTAGCTCCATAAAAACCTTAGTCTTTTCCTTCTCCATACATCTCACAACATACTTCTATCTTTGAAAACCTAAAGCTCCTACAGAGCCCAAACCTATCCATCCAATACATTCACATGATCAACCTGTTTTTTCCTCTTTTCCGAGAGATCCTAATCCCATTGTTAGCTTTGTCACATCTCCTTCACTCCTATGAGCCTTTATCTTAAGCCAGAACCTTAGCCAGCCCCTTTCCTTCTTCCTCTTCACTTCTCTTTACAAACCTTAATCCCTTTCTTCCATTCGAAGTCCAGCTAAGGCAAAACCTTAGTAGACTTCTTGGCCAAGACCACTAACTTAATCCTAGCCTCCCAACAAATTTCCCTTGGCTGAATCCTTCACTATAGCTTTCACGTTTACAATTTGTTTGGCCACTTTTCTCTCCCCTTAACAATAATAGTTGTGCACTCTCCTCTCCCTTACATTATACACTACAAAGCACTTTTTCACATTGCATCTTTTCCAAAATATTGCTATCCTTTATTGAATGGCTAAAAAACAAAAACAAAAATATTTTTTATTTAAACTATTATACTCCTTAAATTCAATTACTTGATTACAACCTTTAATAATAATTTTATAGAAACAATATGTTCATTTAGATTTAATATCCTCATATTAAAAATCTTATCAAAACAATGCATTCATCTAAATTTAATATCTTAATAGTTCAATCCTAACTTTTCCATTATCTTTGAGTCATTTTGCTTGATTAGATTTTTAGTTTTCTTCTACCTTAATTTGATAAGCATATATTTGTGTGTGCTTGTGCGTGTACTTGTGTCTGTGTATGTGCACGTATTTTCTCCCTCTTTTATCATATTTCTTATAACTTTTTTCTTAACTCTCCATGCTTGTAATAGATATTTTCTTGTACTTCTTGTTTCTACCACCAAAGACTTATAATTTGGAGTACGTCTTTCTGGATTTTTCAAACATATATTTTGATACAATACAGTGATTATTTCTATATCTGTCTCAAGTTTCGTGCTATAAGGTTATTTTCTTGAACTGATTTTTTACTTTCTTAAGATTCCAAGAAAGACTATTATTTGAAGAAGAAAAGGGTTTTCTAATATTCTTTGCATGGTTTCCAAATCTATGTTTAATTTTCTTCTTTTTCTAGTCCTTTTTTAGAGTAATATTGATGAGTTCTTTATATTACATTATCTTCTCTTCTTAACCTTTACACTTTGTGGGACTATATCCTCATTGGGTTCAGTACTCATCAGCTATAATCGTTTGGGAAACAATGCCGACGATAAGGACGCAGAAGAGATTATTGAGATGGCTACTAAAGCCTCTGTTGCTGACCAGCAGAGACAAGTACAAGAAAATATACATTATCAGATTAAAAACATTTGTAGTGTGATGGATGACATTGTTCGCCCCGACATCTCTGTTTCGCTTACTCCAGAATTACAACCTCAAGACATCCCAAGGCGTAGTGGTCTTAGTTTAGCCATTGGCAATTCTTCTTCATCTCCACACCAATCACGTATGTAACTAGTAAACATCATAACGATTTATGACCTCACGTCCTCAACTGTATATTCTTTTGCAGCACAGCTGTACCTCAAACAAGACAGCTTTCACTTAAGGAGATGTCTCATAAGCTTCGAGATCACATCGGATACACGGTTGATGTCCTACCATCTCAGGTTCCTCATGAGAAAGCTGGCCTTGGTCTGTTCTTGTACGGGGAAGCTAATGTTGGGTCTGTTGTGGCTTTCTACCCAGGGGTTGTGTATTCCCCAGCCTACTACCAATACATTCCTGGGTACCCAAGGATCGATAACGGCAATTCCTATCTGATAACAAGGTATGACAGTGTTGTAATCAATGCTCAGCCATGGGGAATTGGCGGAGAAGACCGGGAAGAATGGAATGGCTTTTATCAGCCTATGTTTGATGTAGATATGACTGAATATGCCACAACAAACTCAGACCGTGTTTGGAAAATGCTCAGCAAACCTCGCCCAAGCGGTCGATGTATGAATCCCGGGGAAGTACTGGAGCGTCGGAATCCACTTGCATTTGGTCATTTTGCCAACCATCCGGCCAAAGGAACTCATCCTAATGTCATGGTTTGTCCCTATGATTTCCCCTTGGAAGAGAAGGATATGAGGGTTTATATTCCAAATGTGGTGTTTGGAGGGGAAGAGAAGGTGAGGATGAAGAGGTTTGGGAGTTTTTGGTTCAGATCCAAGGGTTCGGATGAGGAAGGGCTCGACGTCCCTGTTTTGAAGACGCTAGTGTTGGTTGCCATGAGGCCCTTGTGTGAAGAAGAGGCTTATTTGAATTATAGGTTAAGCAATTCAAAAAGGTGGCCGTCGTGGTATTCTCCAGTAGACGAAGAAGAAGATAAGCGAAGATGGGGTTGAGGATGCGTCAGCATTTCCTTCCTTTAAGTAGAATTCATAGCCTTAGGGTTATAACTTTGATCATGAATTCACTTGCTGGCTTTAATATTAACATTGGCATCAATTACCCTACAAAACGTCTTGATTCTCTACGCTTTTTGTTCATCTTTTGTTGTTTAATATTTGTCTTGCTTTCTTGTCTTGTGCAAGAGAATGATGCAGTGTAGACTGAAGGAACATTGAAGGAATGCCATCTAGTTGCTATCAATTGTTCATCATCGCTGAATTCATGCCATATCTTAGGTTATTTCTCTTCTTTCTCCTCTGCTATTGTTTCTCCCACAATCTTCAACATATACTATTATTTTCACACCTTTGTGGATCAAGATAACTTAACGTATCGGTATTCTTGGTTTAAAATTATTTTTATGATTCACAATCTTTTGTATATTACAGCCTCTAATGTTTCTTGTCCTACCAAGTTTTCATCCGTTGATGGCTTTCCATTATACTTTCAATACCTTAGAATTGTTACATTAGTTTAAGTTGGATTAAGAACTTCATTTTTGCCTTTGTTTAATCAATCATCTTTTATTGTATACCTTATTAATTGAACCTTCCCTTCTATCAAAAAGTTTATATTCAAATTATTAAAAATAAATTATGTTCTTTTTAAGAAAATTTTAGATCTCTTTTTAATTAATTACTTGTTAAAGATTGTAAATCTTCTTATTTTGTTTGAGTATTTTTGGTAGTTTTACAACTAATTTAGACTATCAATTTTATCATAGATAAGTGCATTGATCCTAATTATAAAAGGTTTATTACCTTTGTCAATCAATGATTAGTCATTATGCTTGTTTAAATTTATGATTACTTGATCTCACTACAAATATTATTCAAATTTCTTCTTTAAAATAGGTCATCGTCGTGGCCATGGTTGTGACAAAGGCAACCAATCTACTCTAATATTAAATAATAGACCCATAAAGCACCACTATTTTGCTTAATGCAACGATTTTTACATATCCTTCCAACAATAGACAATGTTATTGCTTCACCCTCACTTAACATTCCCCAAGTTACTTCACGGAAACATTATTCATGTGAGTTCAAAATAACAATTTTGCTTATCCTATAGTGTTCCAAATGAACTACCTTCTATTCATCTAAGTGTTATACCTCATTCCAACTAGCATTTGTTGTACATATATTATTTTGTTAGAATCTTAAATTATCAAATTCTCATATACTAATAGACCTGTTTTCAATAATCTTCATCATATACATGTACATATATGTATATATCTTACTAATTTTATAATTTCTTCCAATCCTAACGTGACAAATTTGAGTAGAACACAGCCGATTTTAATGAGTAGAAGAACTACTCACCAATAATCTCTACACGAGCATGTGCCATCCTTGAACAAATGGAACCTATTCCGGTCCCTCATCACAATCTCCCTGCAGTAAAGCTTTGAAACGAGCTTTGATACCGTGTGACAATCTGCACACACCCGAAGGTTCTTCAAAACTCTAATGGTGCCTCCTGGGTTCGTGTGAAGCAGCCCGAAGGCAATGGCTAATTTCTCGCTGTGGATACATAGCAACTGCTCCTTATCTTCTTCCTCTATGTCAACCAAAACCTGCTTCGTGTCCGGTGCATATCCCGTCTCGGATCTCAACCGCTCCCAAATCTCGGACAGCTTCCTGTAGATGTCTTCTGTTTGGGGGTGAGACCGGTCCCCGGCCATGAACTTGTTTGTGACACCTTTAAGCTCAATCTCGCTCATTCCTGGGTTCTTCACAACGCCTCTGTCGACCATTGAGCTTCTCACCATCCGGGCTTCCTCCCACCTGTTTGATGTGGCGTAGATGTTGGAGAGCAGGATGTATCTGCAAATTTGTTGCAAAAAAAAAAAAAAATAGTGATCATGGCAAGCACAGGTTTTTAACTGCAACAGCTGTTAAAAAATTTCTTATGCTTATAAAAGTTATTTTACAAAAACTCAATTTTAAATTCACAACCTGTTTGCAAAAGAAGAACTTAATCCTACCTAAGTTAATCCAATTCCAAAGAGAACTGTAGGAGCCCTTCTTTTCTGTTCTATATTCAGAGTTTCTATAGGAGATTTTGAACAAGAATAAGCAACGGATCTTTCAGTTCAGAATACCTGCCACTGTGCTTCGGTTGAAGCTCGAGCAGTTGCTTTCCAGCTTCCTTTGCCATCTCACTGTTGCAGTGAATCCTGCATCCTCCAAGCAATGCACCCCAAGCCGGTGCATTAGGCTGCATCGGCATTGCTCGAGTGAGCTCCATTGCCTCTTCCAAAAATCCAGCACGAGCCAACAGATCGACGATGCATCCATAATGCTCAACTTTGGGATCAACTCCATAAGTACTCTTCATGCAAACCAACAACCGACGGCCTTCTTCCACCAATCCCGCATGGCTGCAAGCGCTGAGCACAGATACGAATGTTATGTCATCAGGCCTGGCGCTGCTGCTCTCCATCTCCCGGAAGAGGCATAGCGCATCTTCGGCGAGCCCGTGGATTGCCATACCTCCGATGATCGCATTCCAGGCAAGGACGTCCTTTTCCTCGATGTCGTGGAAAATGTTGGTGGCTTCTTCTATTCTACCGCACTTGGCGTACATGTCGACAAGAGCGGTGGCGAGGATAGGGTCGAGCTTGATGCCATTGTTGGCTATGAAAGCATGGATGCGCTCCCCACGGTCCAACGCTCCTAGATGAGCACAAGCGGAGAGCAAGCTGACGAGAGTGGCATCTGTGGGTTTTATATCCGCGCGTTGCATTGTGTCAAAAAAGGCCAAGGCTTCTTCGGAATGCCCGTTCTGCGCGCAGCACGAGAGCATCGCGTTCCATGAGATGGCATCGCGGCGCGGCATTTCATGAAAGGTTTTCCGTGCGCCCGCGACGTCCCCACACTTGGCATGTGCGGTAAGCAAGCAGTTCCAGGATACCACATTTCTTTGAGGCATTTCCGCGAACAGCTGCTTCGCTTCATCCAAGCGTCCAAGGAGGGCGTAGCCGTTGATTAAGGTGTTCCAGGAGATGACATCCCTGCATTCCATTCGAGCAAAGATGGAGTGGGCGAGTGCTAATTCCCCGGACTTGGCGTACCCATCGATCATTGCGTTCCAGCATACGGGCTGCGACTCGGAGCAGCCGTCGAACACCCGGCGGGCGGCGATGAGGTCCTTGGCGGAGTACATATGAATCAGAGCACTTTGGATGTAGTGGTCGGATTCGAGGCCGACATGGACGATATGGGCATGGAGCATTGCACCGAGGCGAGGGGAGGAGCATGCCTTTAGAGCACAAGGGTACGTATGTTTGTTGGGTTTGGTGCCGAAGGCGAGCATGGAGCGGTAGAGGGAAATGGCTCGGACGGGGGATTTGCTGGCAGAGAGAGCATGGATGAGGGTGTTCCAATGGAAGGTGGCGGGCAGCGGGAAGCAGGAGAGAAGGGTGGCGGTGGAGCTTGAGGAGAGCAATTGGGAAGCGGCAGAGGAGTCGAAGGGGAAACGATGGAGCTTGAGGAGGAGGGCAAGGGCTTGTTGGAGGTGCCTGGTGGAGCGGCATGACTCAGGTGGTAAGCCCAGTCGACTGCTTCGCATATGGAGTTTGCCTGAAATGGATCGTCATATCATCAACGTTTATGGTCACAAGTCGAAATCAAGACGAAATATGGCTATGCCTCTCCTACTATTTTTTTATACTTACCAATGGCCATATAATTCGCAAGCCTAGAACAAAAATTTTTTAAGAAAATTAATTTTTTAAAATTGTGTACATGGATATTAAAATTTAGTTAAAAAGTATTTATTAAAAGTGATTCTAAAAATTTAAATTTGGTTTACAAAGAAACCCTTAGATTTTATTTTAAAACTTATATAAAATACATCTTTAAAACATTCGTAATATTTTGTGCCATATATATTAAAGACTATTTAATAAAGTTTGTTTATTTCTTCGTATTTAGATATGAAAAAGGAAAATAAAATAAATCATTTCTTATATTTGTTTCTAATTTATCTTAAGTGAGAAAGATCATTTTATCCTATACAAATACGGTGTTAATTTTTTATTTCTCTAATTAGGATCCAAGGGTTTTCCATGTTTTATGATCGGATCTCAAAAAAAAAAAGTTATTATATATATATATATATATATATTTCATAGTTTAAGATTGTTGAATATTTAATTTTTTTTAGATGATTCAACATTTAAATCTCAGATTTTTATAAATCAATAGAAATGTACCAACCACATCACCAATCAACATGTCTCGTAATTATGACTAATCACAATAAGCAAGAATGATAGTTAGAGCATCATGTATAAACATAGCACATAATTTGAATAAAAGAATCATTTTATGTACAAATAATTCAACACTCTATGCATAACCCTTTCCTCTTATCATTATATTAGTTTTCATCCCTCTTTCTTCTCAATGTTTTTCTTCTCAATTATTTTTTGCAATCTCATGAGGGAATAGTTTTGTAAAATTGAACATAATACATGTTTAAATTATCCAAGAGATTGCAATTTTCTTAATTTTACATTTTTTTAGATTAACGAAAAATGTTGATGTGTCAAACAGACATATCTTTCACTTTCTTCAATGTGTTGCTCTATTCCCCCATCTCTTTGCTATTGAACCAAATTCTCATCTCTTTACAAGTATATGGGTTGATGCTTCTTATAATGTCAATTTCATTTTTGGGTATTCTCACAAAGAAATTCTTTCAATGCTCATGAATATCTTCAACTAGATTCTTAAGACCATTATGAGAAGCTCTCTTTTCAACCCAAGGATGAGGATAAACCAAGAAGATTTATCACCAATAAGGAGATTCGCTATGTGCAAAATGACATAAACAAGTCAATTGACTATGCATTCTTTTAGGAGCAAGAGAGCCTCAACTTGTTGGGATGTGTCCCTGTAGTTTGTTGTTATTGTATTTGCATTGAGATTGCAAGCATTGATGCCCAAATTTGTTCCCTCCTCCATGATGCTTCCATTCGTTGAGCATAATAAAGTCAATAGTCGTTGACGTATTATCAATCAAATCATTACAAGCTGTATCGCCCATACTCATTGCAAATCTATGAGAATAATTCTTTTTGTAAGCTACATTACCTACACCCATTACAAAGCTACAAGAGCATAAATCTCCATCACTTGCCTAATTAATTGTTACACTGTGCCATCACTCGTAAACAGTGGGCACAATAGAAATCGCTATTTTCCATTTTTATTTTGCATCGAGCAGTGGTGAACATAACATTGTGCTCAACAATGTTGATTTTTGAAGTTAGATGGGGAATCTTAGGATGGACATAAAAGTAAAATGAGTGTACGAATATTACAAGAGGTGGATGTATTATAAATTTTAAAATATTATTACTATTTTTAATAGTATTTATTTTCAAAAATTCTTTATAAAAATAATTTTATGTTCATAAAAAATCTTGAATATATATATATATATATATATATATTAATTTTTTATAAAAAATAAAATAAAATAAAATTATAATGGTAAACCAAAATTTTTAGATAATTTGGTTCAAACTAGAATCTAAGTCTACCCATAACTGAGGTTGTGAAAAACTCCAATATTAAAAGAGTTATAACTTGAGATTTTTTTTACGGTTCACTTCTAACCTACTTGAAGTTTTTTCTAACAACACATTGTCAATCTATTTGAGATTTTTTTTTACGGTTCATGTTTAACCTACTAGCTTTTATGAGTTCAACTATAAATAAGGCTTTTGTGAGCTCAACTCTAACTTGGTTTTTATGAGATCAAATTGAACTTAATTTTTTACAAATGTTGGGCCACCCAACACAAATGAAAAAAAAATACAATAAGAGAAATAATTCCAATAAAAATATACAATTTTCTATTATTATTGATGAATAGTGTAAGACACAAAAAGCTCAAAATTATGAAGAAAATAAGGAAAATAAAAGCTCTGAAGATTTAAACTTAGCTAGAAGAATTTGAAATTTCAAGTAAGACTAAGTCATAATATACTGTTATAAGATTTTACACCAATGGAATATCATGTAGAATTTTTTTATCTTAAAATCTTGTTCATGTTTATTAACCATTTATTCATAATTGTTAGGTATTTATAAAAAAAAACTTTGATTATGATAATTAAAAATTATAAGAAAAGCTATCCAAAAGCTTCTATCAAACAACTTAAAAAGCTCTAACAAACAACTAAAAGGATTTTATTCCAAAGCGATCACATAACAGCTCAAATAATAACTAGGGATTTAGCAGTTATGCAAGATCGACCATAACTGTTGAATTTGATCAAAGAAGTTCTGGATTGCCCAATAAAAGAGTGTGAAAATGGATATCTTATGGACAATTGGATCAAAAAGAATTAAATCTGGGTCAACCAAGCATGTTGGATGAGATATGGATCTTTTGATTCATCAACACTAAAGATGGCACGATCTCAGCCATAAGTTTCAAATTAGAGAGCTTTGCACCATCAAATCAATGATAGATCATATGAAATAAGGCAAAATCAATCAAGACTAACTAATTAAAAACAAATGAGATCTTGATCATCCAAAGTTAAGGCTTGAGCAAGCGCCAATAGGTAGGTGAAGTTACCACCATTCGATGAATGATCGAATAGTGAAAAATAACCCATTAAATGTTGTTGTGTTCAATATGGTAAATTGTTTAGTCCCACATGATAGCATATCAAAAGGATTTACTATTTATATTAACTTTTGCATAGTTATATTTTGAGCCAAAACATAGGGTTGGCTCCCTTCTTGTGCACTTAAGATTTTATAACCTGGGTCACTCATATTATTACAAGTTTATTCATGGTTAATGAGTCCAACTTACCCATTATATACTTAAATCAAGCTTTGCATGGCTTGATAATTCTAGTCTTAACTCAATCGAGTTTAAGAATGCATTCTGACCAATTTTGGGTGTAACCCAACTTGGTTTCAAGTACCTTCCTAACTCGAGGCTTCCCATGACTGCTTGGGTACTCTTAGGCACATGCTTAAGATTTGGCTTAAGATATTTTTTAATAATAAAAATTTTAGGAGAATCATTTTTTTAATTTAATCAAAGTTTAAAAATAGACATAACATAGAATTTGACAAATATGCATAAGATTTAATAAAAAATGCTTAAGAGATTAAAAAATAGAATCTTATATATTTTTTAAATCAAGAAAAAGATTAAAAATAATTTAAATGTGATATAAATAGAGAGATATACCTTATGATTAACAAACTAATATTGTATTTTATAACAAAAAAAATATTTTCAAAGTTAATGCACATGTCTTCAATTTTTAAACCTTGTTGAATACTTCAATATGCTTTGAATATCATTAATTTACTATCATCAAAAATACATTACTTGTTTTTTACAACAAAATCTATTTCATACTAAATAAATCAATTAAAATAAAAAGCTAAAAATTTAAAGCTTGACTTATCAAATAAAAATGTGACCTGATAGGACATCTATCATTTGTATCAAATGTATGCCCGTTGCCAATCATGTAAGAGCATCTTGTCATACTCTACATCACATAAACTAATAAAACCCACCTAAAAATATCCAAATACAATTGATGAGAAAAATTAGAGATAAAAGCATAAAACTGAGGATACTAACTTTGAAAAAAGAGTGAGATTGATGAAAATAACATGCTAATTTGAAAATATCAAATTGATACAACTAAATAGGAATAATATCATAATATATTCAACTATCACATAATATGACATGCTAAAAACCAAACACTCATACAAGTGTAAATAAAACATAAGTTATCTCTTATACATGAAGCCTCTTTCCTTCATACTCACATCTTATTATATGATTCCAACAAAGTGAATTCAAAATTCTTTTCTTTACCTCAAGTTTTTCCTCTTTCTATCTAATTCCATTGAATCTCCTTAATGAACTACACCAGATTTGCTTGGATGCTTCTTTCCTTCTTCCTTCTAGGCTCTCTTGCCTCCTTTTTCTTATTGCTCACTTAGGCTCCAATTGACACAAATGCATTTCGATTCACAAGAAAGATAACCCTCTTTTTTAAATAAGAGGATAATATTTAATATACATACAGTTCACTTTTCTTAATGAAATGTCTCCACTAGATACACCAACATCCTTTTTTCTTGTTTAACATTTTCATTGATTTATTTATCTTTTTTTATTTATCAGCAATCTCTTGGCCTTTGAATTTATAAATTCATTTTGTTACTTTGATTTTACCCAATATATTATAAAATGCACTTTTGAGAGGCTCATATAGATTAAACTAACTTAAGTAATACCCTTTAATCAATTTCTCATATGATTTATATTTCTTTTTTAAGGAATTTTTAATTAAATTTTAGGATTCATTTTCATGGTCTCATTTTGTTTAAGTAACACCTTTTAATCAATTTTTCCTATAATTTAAATTTTCTTTTAAGGGTATCTTATATAAAATATTAATTTTTTTAAAATTATCCTTATATTAAATTCATTAATTTATAATTATTGAGATTATGAGAATACAATATCCAAAAGGGGTGGATAAATTATGCAAATAAAAAATTCAAGTTAATTTAAATCTAAAATAATTTTGATAATAAAAGACTTTTTTTTTATCTTAATGGCTCTTATAAACAAGTTTATATATTCTTGCATAGCTTTGAAAAATTTTTATAAGTGAAAATAAAGTTGGGAACACAATAGAATTTTTAGGTTATCCAATCAAAACTTTGATCTATATTCACCTTGGTTAAATTTCTTTCAAGCTCTTTTTGTCGTACCCAGGCAGATGTTAACCTAAATAGTGGACTAAAATACCTACAAATTATTGAGCTAAAAGACTCTACAATACTCGTCTAGAAGTGTCTATAATGTAAGACCAAAATACCTTATAATATAGACATAGAGAAGCCTAAAATACTAGTTTAGTAGACTTTACAAAACAAGAGGAGCTTATAATAATTGGTCAAAAGGCCAATTCAAGATTAAGTTAAAAGTTCTAACAATAGAAAAAAGAAACTAAATATAAAGCTTAAATACATGGTCTTATAAACCAAATCAATTTAAGAGATACAATAACACAAAGATAAATCAATCAAATAGACAATAGGCAACTAAATTCGATATTCTAAAAAGAAATAATGTTATAAAATAGCTTGAAAAATGATGCAACTTAGTTTAAAGGATGTAACCAAAGGTTTTTTGAAGAATGGCCCAACTAAAAGCTTTAGCCTTGCTCTTCCCTCTTCTTATGCAATAAAGTTCTTTTTCTGGTATTCTTTATAAAGCTAAGCAAATACATATTAACTTATTCTCTATGTTTGGACCCATTTAAATGGACACTTATATGCACTCCAACTACTCCCAACATTCTCAAACAACTACAATCAATGTTCCTAAAAAACCAATAAAACTATCTTAATTGATGATATTTTTATTATTATCTCTTGATACAATGGATATATTATCTATGATGTAAATACTAACAAGATTCTAAATAACTTAATAGATAAAATAATAAAATATAAATATGATATAATTGAATAAAATAATATTAAAATAATAATAACGTAATCCATAACCAAGGAGCAACAAAATAAAACATGGATAACAAAGAAACTAATATTGATTAATGGCATGTAAGTAATTCCATTATTTTTCATTTTTTCATTTCCAATATATTTAGTTATATCCCAAATTTCATCGATTTAGATCATGTTCCTCTAAAGTTAATACTAATATCATTAATCTCATAAAATTGTATCCTTACCTTATATTATATAGATATAGATGGCTTGTCATCACCTGTATTATGTAAATGTAGATGGGCTATTATTTTCCTATATCATGTACATTAGATAGATCGTCATTGTCTTATATCATGTAAATATAAATGAGCTATCATTATCTTGTATTATATAGATATAGATGGTTTGTCATCTCCTGATATTATGTAGATATAAATAAGCTATTATCATGCTATATCATATAGATATAAGTAGACCATTCTTATCTTGTATCATGTAGATATTGATGAGCTTATATTATGTAAAGATAGATGTAGCTAGTAGTCTTCACCTTATATCATATGTGATCATAATATAATTCAAAAACAGATAAGAATAATGTCTTTAGGAATATAAAAATTATTCTATTCTCTTTTTTTATTAGTAAATGAGCATATCATATCTCCAAATTCTAAATATATAAATATAATTATCTTATTATATACTATGCTCATTTGAATATTCTTGTTTACATGTAAAATAAATAAATAAAAAATATCAAGATAAATAATATGTTAATAAATTATGTTACACAAAATTAAACATAATCATATAAAAAATAATTAAAACCAAAAGTATAATACTAGTATATTTACGTCACAATTATTAGATTTATCTAGTTGAATCTTATAGTAGAATTTCTTTTTTAATCTCTAGTCTTTCTTAATTTCTTATAATAAGATATGTGCTCATTATGAATTAATTCTTTTATTAAATATAGAATATTTTTCCATTTAGTTATGCTTAATCATTTACTAATTATTACACAACATTATTAATTTTTGTTTTCATAAGCTTTTCTAAATATTTCCTTCTTCTCATTTTTAACTTTTTCTCAAACCTTTCTTTTTCATATTTTTATATTTTAATAATTGTTATTATAATTTTACTTATTTTAATTTTTATTTATTTTTATATTTTTATAGTATATATATATATACATTCTTTATTTATATTTACTTTTTATTTTTATTTCATTTTCTATTTTTGTTTTAATTTTCTTTATTTTTATCTTATTTATTTAATTATTAACTGTTTCTCTCTACTCCACGTAAATCATGCATATTGACTCATTCAACATTTTACTCGATTTACTAAGGGTTAAATAAACATGCATTAGACTAGCACTTGTTGTGGGTTTCCACTCACACATGCATGCTAGTCTAATTCGTTTGACTCAACGTACTCTGGCCCCCGATTCAATCAAAACTTTGCAACAACCCAAACTAGTTTGCTCCTCTAACTCTCTCTCCCCCTTTATTCTTTCGATGGTCATCACCTTCCTCCTCTTTTTATGTCAAGTCGAAAGCTCTCTACATCTCTGATCAATATAACTGGGTTTCTCATGATCCAACTCCCTTCTCTTTCCATAGGAATTTAAGGCATGCATATATCACAAAAACAACAAATAAAGCAATGAGGTAATAGATCAATAAATTGAGCTCAATTATTTTTCTCTAAATTTATGTTTTACATATTGAATATATGTATTTTAATTTTAATACAAAAAATATAATCTAGTTGGTGTTTAAAAAGCATGCTAATACCACAATAGTTATATCTTAAATTTAAGCTTGTCATTATAAATATCTCATCATAAAAAATTTATAGATATATAGTTTATATTTTTTAAAAATCGTTTAGACTTTAGTGAAATTCTCAAGATAAAGATTTAACAAAAAAAAATATTAAGTAATAACTAACTTATCTTCTCATATTAAATGAGACAATTCATTTTGTAGAAAGAGTTTGAAATATTTTTCTTTGAGTTTGAGCTTTGCATCAAGAGAGAAAGGGAATGGAGATGTTGCTATGTAAAGAAAGTTAAATCTAAGAATTTCATTATAAAAGTCAAACAAATAAAAAGAAAGAAAAGAAAAAGACTAGAGTTTATGATGACAATTGCACAATCAACAAATCAATCTTATTTGAGTGACTACTACAACACAAATTAAGACAAATATATTATATAACATGGTGCATCTAATTTGTTGAATGCTAAAGGATAGTCGTCAATCTTAAATTTATAAAGTTATATTTATAATATAGTAAACAAACTAAGTATTTGGATCTATCTAAAAATTTATATTTGTGATGTAACAATAAATCTTAAATGAAATAATATTCATATGTTTGAAATAAAAAATATACCCATAATATATATATATATATATATATTATTGCCATATTGTGATACCAAAAAAAGTTTTTTATTTAGATTACAAAAATAAGTAGTTTAAACTATTGACATATTATGATTCTATAGATTAATATAGAAGTTTAATAATTTGATATTATTGTTTAATTAGCATCTTATACAAGCATACTAACAATAGTTTTTCATTCTATTAATGACACAACACACTTTATTAATATTTCCACTCTTTTATTATTGTTTTTTCATTTTTATAATGTTTTTCTTTCCCTATTTAGTTGTTTTTGTCCATTTTTCATGCTTTAACTTAGCTTAAGTAATATCTTCCAATTTTGTTTTCTTCTGGTCGACCATTCTTGATGTGATAATAACGATGAATATATTTTATTTGAAATAGTATAACATAATTATATTGAAGCATTGGCTCGATCGGTCTAGTGAACATTTATTGTTAATTGGCCCATGGCTAAACCGGACCCAATGAACATTTCGGTTCTTTCTATCCTTGTACTAATGTCCTCATAGCCGCCGTCGTCATCATACGTCCGTCACTGAACCTAATTTCGACCCTGCTTCGAATCCGTGATGTGGAGGAGCCGTCTTGCTCGACAGGTCGCCGCAGTAGGCGCCGCCAGGGGATTGTTTCCTTCGTCCTCCGCGGCCATCGCCAATAATCGTTCCCGCACTTATGGCCTGATTCCGATGGTGATCGAGCATACCTCGCGCGGAGAACGCGCCTACGACATCTTCTCCCGGCTCCTGAAGGAGCGGATCGTTTGTATCAATGGGCCCATCTCCGACGACACCGCCTCCGTTGTCGTTGCCCAGTTGCTTTTCCTCGAGTCCGAGAATCCCTCGAAGCCCATCAATCTGTACATTAACTCTCCCGGCGGCGTCATCACCTCCGGCCTTGCTATCTACGACACCATTCAGTACATTCGATCTCCGGTAACCACTCTTTGCATAGGCCAGGGAGCCTCCATGGGCTCACTTCTCCTCGCCGCAGGAGCCCCCGGGGAGCGCCGTGCTCTTCCGAACTCCCGCATCATGGTCCACCAGCCCTCTGCATCCGGAATTGCAGGCCAGGCCTCAGACATCGCCATCCACGCCAAGGAGATCTTGAAGATGCGTGAGAGGCTTACTACCATTTACAACAAGCACACAGGACAGCCGATTGAGAACATCAAGAAGTTCCTTAATCGGGACAAGTTCATGTCACCAGAGGAGGCCAAGGAGTTTGGGCTGATCGATGAGGTCATCGAACATAGGCCAATTGCCCTAGTGTCAGATGCTGTAGGTGGTGAGAGTGGTGGGAGTGGTGAAGGAGGCAGTATTCCTACAGTTGGCGTTGGAAAGGAGCGGAGTTAGGTATGGAATTGATTTGAGTGTTTGATATTTGTCGAATATTGGGTTGTTTATGTTTTTGTGTCATGCCTTTGAGTCTATTTAAACTTCTGTGCAATGTGTGAACTTGGAATTTGCAGATAATTCAATCAATATTAGCTACAGTCTGATCAGCATGCGAAGTATGCTATGTAATTGTTCCATCTAAACTCTTGACAGATTCTTCTATATCCTAAGAATATTTTGATGTGTCATTTGACCTTCTGTGCATTATGTCCACTTCATAACTACAGAAGCCTGTTTTGTTAGTATTGTTACGTAGTTTAGGTTCATCATGCATTATGGCATGCATGTATATTTATTGAGCAAAATTTCTGAACTAGAAGTATCACATGTGGTATCGAATGATATGGTCTCTCTTTTGATAGTGCTGGTAGTCTCTTTTTTTCTGGATACTTCGGTTATATGGTGCATCCAACTTACATTGCATAATTTGATGGATGGGCCCATCTTAATGGTATGATTTGTTGGCCAAAATGCATGTTTCTGTGAGATGATATGCTTGCTATGTTTTTGAACCTGATTTTATCCCTTAATAGAAAACTTATTGCTTGTTGTTTGCTCAATAAAGTATCAAATGCCAGAATTGTAGTCGCTCTGCTTCTTTGTGGCCTTTAAGTTAATTTGGCCTATTGGTTTGGATTTTGATCTTTTGAGCATGGCATGCTTCTTCGTATGGCAAAATAAAATAAACACATTTAAAAATGATTTTATTTAAATGCTCAATTTTCAAACTATATGTGGGAAGGAACACACTTGGGGCATTGTTGTTGATAAGTGTGACAATGTCCCTTCCTATTGTCAACTTGATAGGTGTGAGTTATTATGTCACCCGTACTGATGTTGATGTACTAATATTTCAACCCCAATTGACCATTTGGGGCACCTCCCATTAGTCACATTTATGATATTTGGGATAATTTTATCCAGAATTCCCTTATGATTGTTCGCCTCACAACTTCCTAATGCCCTCTCTTTCAAAAAGTCACAAATGCTGCTCGTTGATGCGTCACTTATATTGATGGTAAATAAAGACATATGGGTATGTAACCCCACAATTGATGGCTTGGGTTATTGCCTAATCATCACATTTGTCACAATTAGGCAGCATGCCTCCCATGATACCCAAAAGATCAAGTAATCATTCAATGCACAACCTTCGCCAACATCGTTTGGGCTATTGTGTCTATGCGTGCGTGCATGCATGTGTGTTGGTTGAAGGGGATGACCTCATAAAAAGACTCCCCCTTCTCTCATCTCATCTTCTCTTGAAAGTTCTCTTCTCACTCCTTTATGCATGACACTTTCATGTAGGGTTGTGCATCATTTTTGGCATAAGGATAGAGATTTAGATATTTGACAGTGGTCTTAGTATTCCCTTTGTTTCTCTATGTCCATGGTTAGATGAGTACCTATTTTTAAATATTTACTTTGGTAGAATAGTATAGTTGTACTTAGAGTGAGTTTCTTATCTTGATGTAGTCTTTTTTTAGTGTGTAATGTAAAGTTGGTAGGGTAATGTGAGAATTATGGTAATTTTAGACCTTATTTTGGTGAATCACATCCAATTAATTCACACGTGCCGAAGGTCCTCGAGCAGCATTCTTGGGATAGCTTGCAAGCATCAAAGATTATCTACTTGATTGTGAACATGTCTCGACTAGGCTTTGTGTCCCATCATGTTTTATTTAGTTTTCCAAGAACATTGGCTATTAGCACAAAATAACAACATGATGCTGAGTGACAAACAGTGTTTCGCTTGGGCAATGATGGTGACAACTCCTTGGATGATGAGGATGATAACACTTGGGAGGAGTGTATCTTGTAATTTGAAATCGAAGTGTTTGAGGTTCTTTGCTTTGTTGTAGGAGTATGTAATGGTTAGTTTGTATAATCGTAAACATTGCCTTTGTGTAGGTTGCTTTCAAAGCACGAGCACCGAACAAAGATTAGGATTTTGATGGGTTTTCCACCAACATGACTCATTGATTGACTTTCTTGCTAATGTTCAGGCATTGACCTGGAGTGAACACAGTGTTCATGACAAAATGGTAGCCTTTGTACTTATCAATGCCAATGCTATCCTAAACAATGTGCTATATGCCAAGACACCTCAAGCAAGACTTGCTTGAAGCTTGTATGCATGTAGTGCCACAAAGAGGAATAGCCAAGTTAATGGAGGCTTCATGCCTCAAAGCTGAAGCATCTTGTTGGGGCATGGAAGAAGATATTCCAATGATGCTGCCTACACATTTAGCAAGTCGATCATGAAGTGGAACCATCAACAATGCACCTTACACTTTTTTCTCTGCATCATTCTATGTGCATGGCTTGTACGGTGATTAAGTCGAAGGTACCAAGGTTTGGGACTATCATAGAACAATCATCCAAATATTTTTGATGGATGGGAGGACTTGCACTATTTCTTTCTCTGTTACTCGGCAAGCACAAGGATTTATAGTTTTGGCATGGTGTACAATGTCTATGCTTGTGATTAAATGAGTTTTAAGTTGTTATGTTTGGGTCATCACAGATTGATGCCAAGCATTCATAGAGCTTTTTTCTTTGTTAGTTTCATGAGATTTTTCTTGTTACAATTGTCATATTCAAGCATAATATAGTATATTTCCTCTGGGCTTTGCAGTTGTTGAATTGGATAATAACTCTTTGCAATAGTTCCTTCTTAGGATCAGACAATTGATCCTGTTGCAATTCGTTAAGCATTGCATGTCCAAAATCTCAAAATGACTAGACTACATGAAATCTTAGTGCACCGACCTGTCGCATACTTGGAGAACATTTTATATTCAAATAGAACATAGATACCCAATATACTAATGATACTATAGATAAATCTATGAAATATAGGAAAACTATACTAAAATGTGAAATGTTCTTTTGCAGCTAGTTGTAAGGAGAAGTTGGAGAGACGACAATGATGGATGGTACTTGATTGCATGATACATTCAGGTTTAAATATGTTGTAACTAGACTGACTCATGCTTTGGTGTGGTTTACCCAACCCACTTATCAAGTTACATAACATATTTATGGATTTTGGATTCAAGAATCTATTTTATTTGTTATATTTAATATTTACTATTATTCTATTGCCCAATGTGGAATAGATGTGTTCTTGATGCACTTCAATTGTATGGTATCTTAATTGTAATTTGTGCAAATTTCATGTCATTTCATAATTTTCTTTAATACTCCATAGAATTATCATTCAACAAAACAATATCAAAACAAATGTTTAAGCTAATAGATAACTACAAATGTGAAATATTGTTGTTTCTGTGGAATACATCAATTATATTCAAATTTAAAATAATAATATTTTATAAGTTGATAGGAAAGAAAATATTTTATTAATCTTTTTGGTTATTAAAGATCCAATGTAATATGGTAATTGTAAACTTGAAATTGACATCTTTTATCCGAATCATTCATAAGACTTTTAATTTGTAGGGTGGTAGATTTTGTGTTTTATCAACTTATTTGTGATGATATTAGTGATATGTGCCTGTTGATTTTATTAGGAACAATTAATATCACTCATCCTATATTTATCTTTCTTAGCAATGTGGATGAAATCATCTGTTTGTCTTGAACTATTGAAGTAACAAGCATCCATAGACGTTGAATAAGTATGAGAATTTTGAGAATTTTGATTTATCTATTCTCTCTCTCTTTATATATATATATATGAATCTTAAAACTGTCATGCAAGAAAATTTATCATTTTGTTTTATAGGTTATCTTGTTTTGGAGTTTAATATAAGAAAAAAACGAAAATTTTTTATTTTCATCAATAGTGAAGCTCATCATTGACATGGTTATTGGTGACTTAGGGATTTTGGTCAAACGTGTAGATTGCAAAAAAGATTTTGGTTGATTTTTATTAATTTGGATAATAAATATATCTAAAACTTAATTTATTGTGCTAACTTTTGAAATTATTGATTAATGAGCCAATAATAAGCTCAACTTTTTGTGCAAATTAAAATTGATTAAACATTCATAGATGTCTTATATTATTCAAGGGCTGGTTTGCCTAAATATGAAAAGATTTTGCTAATGAAGAAACTATCTAAGAAATGAAGTAGAATCACTGCTTATGAAGAATAGGAAAGTTATAGATTTAACTCATAAATTTTATATGATTTTGATTATAAAGAATGTATGAAATGAAGTTATATGAGTGAAGCATTTTGGGATGAGTTAAGATTATAGAGAATACATTAGGGACGATGAGTTATGGTCCCCTTCAACATTGCAATGACATTGCTTGAACGAAATTTGTAGGCAATTCAAAAGATAGAGTTACATGCATCATTCTTTGTGAAGTGGTGTCACATTAGTGACTTAAAATTTATGGGAAATGCTAAAGCTATTAAGAATAGTATAAATTTTATAAACTAATCAAAATATTCATCTTTTAATAACTTTACTAAGTTTTAAATAAAGAAAATATGGAGAAAATTTGAGAATAATTGAATGGTGGGCATTCTAAAATAAGGTGAAGAAAACTTGACACAATTTAATACCTTTGTATTCGCTTGGATCTTCTTGTTAACTCTTCTTGTGTCTCATTCCTTTCTAAACTCATGGATCTATATGTATCTCATCTTATGCACCAAAATCCAAACTAGCACAAGAAATGATGAAACATTATTGAAATTAAAAATATTTTGAAAATGAAATATCATATGAAATAGTCAATAATGAACTTTGATGATTAAAAATAGCTTTAGAATATTGTACAAATCTTTGAGGAGGTCTCAAACTATCTTTGATTGATAATCATACAATTTATCTAGCCTTAAGGCCAAGAAACAAAAAGTTATAAGAGACAAGTATCGTTAGCTTTTGATTCATAAAATATAAATAATATAATAAAAGTACATTAAATGTATATCACAAATGGTTGGAAAATATTGAAAAATAATATGGCTCTACATTAGTTTGGTATCACCTATTAAAGCTCAGTTAAAAATGACATTGTATTGATTGTTATACGTAAGTTCATTATAATGAGATTTTTATAATGTTATGTTCAAATTTGAGATTCGAGTGTCACCGTCTTGTCATGTTTTTTGAGGTGTCAATTAAATTGTTTTTTTTTTAGTTTTGAAATTGAAATATATGTATTCAATATGTAAAATATAGATTTATAAAAAAAAATAATTAAAATTAATTTATTAAGTTATTATACAAAATATAAAACATATCATATATATATCATCGATAGTTTAAAATAATAAAAATATTTTTATTTTTGGATTTATTTATTTTAATAATTAACATGGTATCACCCAATTTGATGTAATTGTTATTTGTTGTAATTTAATAAAGAGCTTTTACAAGAAGTTTTCAATAAGAATTTTGAGAAAAGATAATATATGCAAATAGAAATAAAATAATATTATATTGATGTTATGCAAAAAAAATATGTTTTTTGAACAGAGCTTTGTAAAATAGGTATTTTATATTATGTTTTAGTTTTATTTTGCATGTTATATCCAAATTTAATTTTCACAAAATTATTTTTTTGATTTTTTTTTTTAATTTACAATGTATAGCCTAATATGAGAAGAATAAGGATAGTTTTAAAGGACCAATGTTTATTTTATAATATTATTTATTTATACATTTTTATTAATACAATATTTTGATTTCATTTAAAAACTTTTAAAATTTATTTTTTATAATTCAATTTAATATTTCACAACAGTCCGTAAACTACGGCCTTCAAAATTCCAAAACTTCAGATTTTGCTATTTAATATAATAATGTTTTCCGTTCAACAGCCACTTATTCAAATAAACATTAATATATTTTATCTTACCCGGTTTTTTATATTAGGAGATAACATCTCCAAAATATAATAACGCATCTCTAGATTTTTTTTTTTTTGTAATTTCCAACGTGGCCTTTTGAAATCTTTCTTTTCAATTAATTGCTTATTATTAGAAAAGTTTCTGTTAAATGGATTAACTAAAATTAGATTAAAAATATCTTTAAATAGTGCAAGTTCAATAAATATTCGTGTTAAAGAGATATTGATTTATTTGTGGCAAAATAATGGATTTTCCATATTTAACACGAATATCTTTTTTTTTGAAGGAATATATTTACCATAAATATAGCTTTTCCAATTGTACTTTTGACAACGATGGTTAACAGCGCTCATTACCTCTTAAGGATTCTTATTTAGCGATCATAATCTGTTCGTAATCTCTCCCAGGCCAGCAAGAAGAAAATACTGACGGCGATTAATTGGTCGATAGATTTCTCTTTCGCTCCTTCGTCTCCCTCGCCTTCATCTGAAGGCAAAGGTGAAGAACCGGCGAGGAAACGTAGATAAAAGGACATTGCCGTGGTAAATTTCTACGTGTGACGTGGAAGATTCGCACGTATAAGTTCCTTCAAAGCTTTTTTTAAATGGCGGAAATAGACGGGGCCGTTGTTGAGGTAAACCGAGCCGCTGTTGAGGTAAACCGAGCCGCTCTTCCTCCAATAACAGAAATGGCGACCTCGGCCCCCCTATGCGGGGAAACGGAGACGAGCCTTGGCGACGAGGAGAAGCCCTCCTGGTTCTCACCTAAATGGTACGCTCCTCCTGCTCCCCTTAATTTGCACGTGGTTGCTGAATTGTAGGTGTCGCTTTGAATTCTTCTTTCCATGGAAGGATTGTTGGCACGTTACCTTTGGTTGGAAGTATTATGCCACGGGTTACTGGGAGACCTGGACAACTTTATTCTTTGATATCTTTAGTGGATGGATAGAGGTCTTGATTTCGAAGCTTTATGCAACGGTGGACTTCGTCGCATAGGGCTCTACCTAGGAATTGTTTGTAGATATTTTCCAGAATGCTGAGGTGTTTCGATTTCAATAGTCTTGCACCGATAAGAGCAGTGGAAACTGTGGAAAGAGAATTTGATTATTCTGTATTTTCTTAATAGCAGATTTTAATATCCTAACGAATATTTGCATATCCTGATTATTCTCTTGCGGGCGCAGGTTCCATCTGTCAAAATGTTTTTATTTTTTAATATAACTTTGTTGTCAAATACACAAATTAGTATTAATCAGCTGCTGCTGTGGATGCAGTGTTTAAATTTGAAAAATCAATTATCAGCTTTGAATGTTGTCTGAGCATCAATGTGAAAATTAATAACATGACTGTTGTCATTGATGATCCCTGCCCCGTGAATTTACTTTTCCTCTTGATTGTTTTTTTTTCTTGCAAAAGTCCATCTCTCTAATTTCATTTATATTTAAAAGTTTGTCATTCTACTTTCACCTTGAAAATGATATGAGTTCCATTCTAACCGCAAAATCAAATTGTCAAATGACATGGTAGAAACTACAAAACAATTAAGTCCCAAGGCAAAATACGGTCTTGGATCATCATAATTATTTTGGATCACATAGTAATGGCAATAGAGATAGTTTCTTAGATGCCTTTGCCATATGCTAGTCCCATTGGGAGAGGTGTTGTCCATTTTTAATGGCTATTGATCCCATAATTTACATTGATGGATCTAGGTAATGGCCAATTCTACTTATTGCCTGGTTCATTTTTGTAGTATACCATGAATTCTTTTATTACATTTGCATTGCCATCAATTGCATCTACTTCATCATTGTGTACTAATTTGTCATCCATCTTATGAGAAGATTTAAGAGTTTTCTTTGTTTTTTTTGCTAATAAAAATTAAATGATTAGTTTTTCATTGCATAAATCCAATTGTTTGTCATATCAAGTGATATGCCACGTTTTTGTAATTTTCCAAAACCATTGTTGGATCCAAGATGAAGCATTTCACTTTTAAGTTATTTTTTTTTAATTTCTACCAAACTCTAATTTTCCTTTCAATGACATTGCCAAGAAAGGATTATCTTTGATTAATAACTTCCTTTGGCTCTTGAAAATTTAAGGATGTCATGTAGTTCCACTTAGAGTTCAATTGCATTGTATCAAAGAGAGTTTCAGTTGAGAAGAGGGCTTGGGAGCAACCAAGGAGTTAGGAGGAGGGATGGGTTGGCATGTAAACTTTGGATTGGTGTAGGGGCTTGGGAGAAAAATGTTGGTTTTTTTGGTAATGTTTAAGTTGTAGAATGGATTATTGTGTGGTGTGAAAGCTGTTTTCTCAAAGGCTTCTACCGAAAAGTTTGAATTTCATAGACAATGTTTTGTGTTTTTGATGTCTTAAACCAAGTTTTGACTAAAGTTAGGTGGTTGATACCAACTAATTGTTCTTTTTAAGCCCAATTGTCTAGGAAACTGCATTTTTTTACAAACAATGTGATACAACTGTTGCCCAACATACCTAGGAGATTAACATTTAGTTCTAAACTGAGTATCTTTGTCTGGTAAGATATTGTTGTGCCATCTTTTTTTGATTTTCCTTTTTGTCTATTACTTGATCTACCAATAGTCTTTAAAGAGTGCTAATACTTGTATCTTCATAGTAGCAAACAATTAATTACATGATTAAAACTGCTCAAATATTTGCAGGTTTCTTGCTATATTTTGCATTATTAACATGTTAAATTATGTTGATCGGGGAGTGATTGCAAGCAATGGTGTGAATGGAAGCCTTCAGTCATGCACAGAGAGTGGTGTTTGCACTTCAGCCAGCGGAATTCAGTGAGATTTTGTTATTTATCATACTTTTATTAATTTTGACAATTGAATATTGTTATGATCTAGAAATAGTTGACTCAATATGACTTGTGCTATTTGTGTTTTGATAAAAATTCGAAAGATAATATTTACCTGACAAGTTCTTTTTTTTTCTTTTACGATATTTTTTGGATAAGATAATGCATGGACATGATATGGTATAAAGATATGTATAGATATATCGTTACATCAAATCTCTACAATGTAGGATACACACATGTTAAGGATGTATATGTATACATGTGTTTGTACTCATGTGCACAACAAAACTTGATGTTGTAATATAATAATAAAAACATAAATTTTATAAGATCTCTTAAGAACATAATTAGAATAAATGATAAATTACAAAATATCATATATTATGTAATTAATGTATAATACTGAATTGATTGTTATAATCCTTTAATGTATAATCATTACTAGCTTTTGGCATATTTTAACATTAACTTTCTAGTGAACATCATTGGTGTATTAACCTTTTTCTTAAATTAACTTAAGTTTAATTCTTTAGATAAGGCATGCCTCAAGATTATATCCATATGATGCATGTATTGATATTTATGCGGATGTGGGGATGTGTATGGATACCTTAGAGAATTATTCATGCTTCATTAGTTTCAAGCGATGGTTATGCATGAATCAAAGATTGGGGTATATTTTTTCATGGACACACACATGTGTGTATACTCAACTTTGTTGAAGGTTGATAGGATGCATTTTTAAAAACATTTTATAGACAACGAAAGCTGTACATTTGCTCATTTCTTATAGTTGCATGGTTTTCTTGTAGTGAACATCTTCCATAATAAAATTGTGTACGTATGTAGGAACTGGGAAATTCTTTAACCTTCTTTTGTTGGAGATCTTAATTTTTATTTGCCAAGTATGTAGATATCAAAAGCCAATCAAAGCTTTCAAGTTCAATATTAAATGGCTAAGTGAATTTACATGTGTTATTATTATGATTTTCATATGTAGAATATTCTTGTTATCAATTGGATGCTAAAAACATCTGCTACTTTTTCAAGATTTGATTCTTTTCCACCTTAGTTTGTGAAATTGATTTTTTTTTCTTCAAAAATGTTGCTGTGTTGATAATACAAAATTGTATTTTTCATAGTTATTAAGGTGTTATCAACACTTATTTTGAGATAAGGCAAAGGCTGGCTTGTTCATCTCTTTTGGTGTGTGTTCATACCTAAATAAAATAATATAAAGAAAGCTTAAGTTAATCATGAAAACTTGTATTAAATTTGTTTTTTTCATTTTTTATCTTGACTCCATTTGTTCTAGTGAGGGTTAAACTCATTGTTATTTCTTGTACTTAATAGTCATTTTTTGTTAAAATACATTAAACAATAGTTAATAATCATATTTTGTTAAAATACATTAAACAATAGTGATATCACAGATTAAACTATATTTAATTGTCGTTGAGAAGAGAGACAATGCCTTCTTTGAAAGTGTTGAATAGCTTTTAGATGCCAAGGGAATTTTGGTATTCACGATGGTTAACCATCCAATCAATTAGTGTAATATTGAGAGATTGCATAGTTCGATTATGAAGGGGTCAAATGGTTTGGTCTACAATAATCTAAAGCAAGTACAAAGTGCTTTTCAACTTTTGTATAAGATTAAAAGTAGAAAATAGAAAGTCCTATGCATTTAGACTTTAATTTGACAACACAAGAACATTAAATGATGTTGGAAATGGCTATGGATCCTAAGTTTCGCACCAAGATTTATACTATATGAATAGGACTAGTTAAGTAAGTTTGTATCATAATTGTATGTTTTGTTTGGAATGTGGCTTCAATGTAGGTTTTTTTAATGTTTTAAAGTATATTTTTCATCTCTTCTTCCTTTTATTGTTTTTAATTGAACAAAGTTCTTATGTCGAAAGATGTGCCTTGGTTCTCTTTAAATGCATTTTATTTGCACAGCCTAGGTGCCTTTTGTCAAAAGATGCCTTAGCCTGATGCATTTCTTGTTTGATTCTAGATTGCGTTACATCAAATTCATCCACTTGCCAAAAAAAATTTATGAATTGTGTTCTTGGTGAGCTTAGAACCAGGTTCTTGAGTCTTTTTCTCATGACTTTTTCAGCATCCTTTCGGGTTTTCCCATAAGAGATTTATGATATTGGATAGAGAAAGGTAGGTTCATGGTGTTAGACAAAGGAAGATAGTGTAATGGTTCATCGGCATTTTTTGTGTTTAAAATGTTGCTAATATAAAGTTATTTTAAGAAAATCTGCTTTTAACGATGTTACATGTGCGAAATAATTACTTTTTACAGTTTGTGTGGCTCAACTTCAGATGTTGAAATGTAAGAATAGCCAAGTAGCAATTTTTAAAAATAGACATAAATAGACCACGAAATGAAAATTAATTGCTATTAAACTGAATCAACAATGCATAGAATGATGTTTATACTCTGTTCTGCTTCTTTTGGTTAAAAAGATGTGTGCATTATGAGAGCAGTAAGAATCAGAGAACACCTGGTAGAAACAACATGGTTAGTAAATATTGAATAAAAAGAGAAAAGTTATATAGATACATGTTTCAGGGGTTCAATGAATTGTCTGAATTGTTAAATCCATCCAATTATGACTTCATTGATGGTTCCCTTTGTGGATCAGTTAGTGTTTCTTCATTGAAAAGTTCAACATTTTACCTATCCAAAGCATCAGTAATCATGTCTTTTTTTTTCCTAGAGAGGGTTTTAGCTGAAATAGTACATAGATGCAGATGGATTGCTAATTCCAAAATTCTCTTCATATTTTTCGGTTGGTTTTCTGTTGCTGCTCTTGCTTTCACATCAATTATGTACTTCCTCTTCTTGAAGTGCAGTCAGATGTCTACACGCAATTGTAGCTTGGTTATGCATTTATGGAATGTGTTGTGTTTTATGTCCTGCATTGGCCTGTTTCAATGTTTTTACAATGAATTTTCATCAAGTGTTACATGTTTTGAGTGATTGCTGATTGAGACACTATTCGTATGGCATTTTTCACTAGTAATATGCTTTTTTTGTTTTTTGTGTTCATAACAAGCTCTTTGCAGAGGTGACTTTGACCTGAGCAATTTTGAAGATGGTGTGCTCTCATCTGCATTCATGGTTGGTCTTCTAGTGGCATCCCCTATATTTGCATCCTTAGCAAAAAGGTTAGTGCTGCATCAAATTATTATATGTTCCTTGGATTACCTTCCCTATTTCAAGGAACTGTAAAAAAACTGGTTTTGCTATTGCCAACTTTTTAAACAACACAATGGTAACTGTATTATATTCTTTTATGGATATTAGCATTTTTCACAGTTGTTCTTGCTTAACTTAAAAGGGCTATTAAAGGAGCAAAGGTTGACTTTGAGCTATATTTTTTGTTTTTCTTAATTTCAGCTTTTGAGTTTGTTCTACTTTGGTCAATGCCCCATTTTTATCTGCTTATCTTGTGTTTAAAAATTTATATATGTTATCTCCACCCTATTTTCTCATATATGTGCATATCTAAGTTTTTGTTTCCATTATCTACATATATGTCACTGCTTTTCCTATTGCACGACATTTGATAACCAAGAATTAAAAGTCTTTCGCAAAATGTTCTCAATTTATATTTTTGGTGGCCTAAAAAATTTTGTAGAACTAGCAAATTGATTGCTTAATATTGTCTTTTCAATTGGTTCTCTTTTGTTAGTGTCAATTCCTCATTTTTTATTTGCTTTTTTTCTATTTAGAAAATTGGAGCATGTTTTTTACATCTTTTTTTTGTCTATATATATAAGTTTTTGTTCATTAGCTAGGCATGCATATCTCACCTATCTTTTGTTTCATGGCACTTGATTATTAGGAATTAAAATATTTTTATAGAATATTCTCAATTTATATTAATTTGGTTTCTAGAATATTTTGTAAAACAATCAAATTGCTTTGGAAAAATTATTTGAATTTCTTTGGGTATAAGTGAACATATGATGCACCAAGACATGCATTCATTTATCAAAAGCATTTATGATGTTATCACTTATATTATTATTGTGAAATCCAACATCTAGCTTTAGCCTAGGGAAAAGAACGTGTTTATAAATGTTCAATTATAATAAAAAAAAATATTTCAAAAAAATATTTAAAATAAATTTTAATAAGGTTTAACAAATCTATAAAAGTGATTTTGTATAAATTTTAATTTTAATTTAAAACATGTTAATTTTTTTTAATAATAAATTTTATAAAAATTGTGAAAAGAAAAATTAAGAAGAATTGAAATTATACATCAAAGTTTTTAAAGTGATTTGGCTTCAAAACAAGCATGCATCTACTCCCGAGAAAAATCAAGAAAAAATAAAGCATTTAATATAAGTATTTCATCAAAAGACGAGTAAGTTAAATCTCACAACAACAAAACAAACAAGATAGGCTACTACGACCTTACAACGAAATAAATTGGTAATAGAAGAAAAATATTTGATGATATAAAATCGAAATTATCACAAACAAAATTTTATGCTTGATGAAATGATTAATGAGGCTTAAGTATTTTAATTAAATCATTTAGGAATAAAAAAATTGATTACTTAGCTGATTTGAGAAGAAAACAATATTTCAAGAGTTTAACGACTAAATAACAGTAGTTTTTGGAAGCGATGATGAGAATGGGCTATGCTTGAATGTTGTGATTTGAAACTTTTCTTTTGATTACATAAAGATTCATCAATTGCTTTTTGTAAAAATTTTTTTTCTATTTATAGGCATTTTTCAACAGCTAAAAACACTTACCAAACAGCAAATTAATGTTTACTGTTTTGTAAGCCTTTGTTATTTTTTATTAAAAAAGTATTAATTAAATAAAATATTCTAATGGGCTCGAAAAAATGGCTAAAAGGGATGAAACTTTGTTCAAGAGCCGTTCAATTAGAATGTTTGGGATCGTTTGATCGTGAAAACTGTGTGATCGAACGGATGAAATTGAAAGGGGTATTTAGAAATAAGATTTGATCAAGGCCGTTAAATCTGAATCCTTATTGGATTGCTAGATTTAGATGTGATGTGCGAAATAAACAAGGTCCGTGTGATTGTAAAATGGCGTGATCAAATGGAGGATATAATCAGGTATTATAAAGATGGATGAGATCAGGATCATTTGATTACGAAATTGTGCGATCGGACTGCTCTAGTTACTTCTGCAAATTAGAAACAGGTCACACGATAAATGCTTTACATTTTAGGTCCACATGGTGAAGCAGAACTTAGAAATGTTGTTTTATAACTATTTGTGATCGCTTAAGGCAACCTGTTCTGGGTTGGTTGCCCCCTGGTCTACTTGGGAAGTCATGACTCGTGTATGTGGTAGTTATGTGCTATATAGGATATACAGATGTGGGAGTGATAACCCGATCCGAAACATTGTAGTTCATTTGAGATTTAATTATGTGACCCGTTTAGTATACCGAACAAGTTCAAGCTTAATTGCCCTGAACCGAAATGGTTACTGTAGTGAACTCATTTACTGTATTGAACTGATTCAATAGTAATTGCTCTCTACTGAACCAGTTAAGTTTTTTATTATTGAAATTTTTACTAATTAATTAATATTTTAATAACATTTTTTTTAATTGGTTAATTAAGATTTTCAAAAATATGATTAAGATAAGATAGATAAAAAATATTAAAAACCTAAATATTTTTTTTCAGATGATTAATTTTAATTTAATTTATATGTATTGTATTAAATATTTCAATCAACTTTAATATTTTAATTAAAATAAAATTGAAATATCTAAAATTGAATTCAAATATATCTTTTGGTGGTTTGTGACATCAACCAAAATGATATTTATGAGATTTTATATTTTCTTATCTTTTTATTTAAGTTTTTCCACGAATATGAGCATCGTCTATCTAAAATCTGAAAATTTATTTAAATAAATTTATTAGAAATACTTAGGGTTTGTCATCATCGAACAAAGCACTATGACTAGAGATCAATAATACAACAAAATTAATCATGGATTTTGGTGTCCCTAAGACTTGATTTTCAAAACAATTTTGTTCAGTATCTTTTAAAATTAAAGTTTGAGTGTAGTTGCAAACACAATATAGTTATGCTCGTATATATTATTAACGCTTAATCAAATTTTATTTTATCAGCCTCAACCCATTCAGGCTTATTGGAGTTGGCCTCTCTGTTTGGACACTTGCTACTCTTGGTTGTGGGTGTGCTTTTAATTTTTGGTCAATTACAATATTCCGAATGTAAGCCTTTTTCTTGATAATAGTTTGTTGTTGAGCTTAAATTCATTTGAGTACTCTATTGTTGATTCCCTTTCATGCTATTTAGGCTGGTGGGTGTAGGCGAAGCTTCTTTCATAAGTCTTGCAGCTCCATTTATTGATGACAATGCCCCTATATCACAGGTTTACTTTGCTGCACGTTTTTAAATATGATACTTCTGAAAAGAGAGTTTTGCTTTCCTGTCTTTTGAATTTGTTACAAAAATTCCAACTATTCACTTTTATTCCTGGAAAGAATCAATTTACCAGAATCAGTACTTTTTCCGGGTGCTAGAGATGCACAGTGAACTCAAAAGATAAGTTTTATGATACTTTTATCATGATGGAAGCCTTCTTTCACTTTTAGTACTTTGCTGTAACTTGGTCACCTAGTACACTGGTTGGATTATACGTGTTTGATTTCCTCACATTATATCTTTTTTGAATTTGGGGGTAATTGTGCCTCTGAAAAATCTAAATTTCTACTTATCCATGCTTCAACTACCTTATGTGTAGTCTTGGGAGCAGTTCACATCTGAATGTTTCTAATTTGTAAACTGGACAGGCTACTTAGCATGTTAAGTGTTACATTGGTTGAACAAACTTTTGTTATTTTTGATAAAATGGAGTAGGCATGTTGATGAGCTGTTTTCCTTGTGCTGAAATGGATGATGGACCAGTTTCACTTATGTTCAGATTAATTTAATCAGTTGGACTGATGGCATTCTCTAGTCACCTTTAACAATAACAAGAATGAATCCTTCTCAATGGGGGTTGGTACATGAATCCTTAGTTACTTCACAATTTATCAAATAATAAACTATTAAGTTTTTGGCATACAGGTTCTCACTAACAATGATTTATTTTATTCAATCTTTCTTCCTTTATTTATGAGGTCAAATTCTCACAATTATTCTCTTCTCATTTGGGCATCCATTTTATGGGTTTCTTATTCAAATTATTTTATTCAACTCTCTTTTGTTAATCCTTTACACACTCTATCTGTGAAGTTGATTTTTTATTTATGTTTGGGTGGAGTGGGGTGAGGGGTGAGGGGTGAAGGGTGGGTACTTGCATTGAATGGAGAAGGATCTCATAAGATATTGTGGACTTAGTAAAGCCAAAGATGTGAATTGTTGTCATTAAAAGAGTTTGGATAATATTAGTTTCACACATAGTTCTAATACTGATTTCACTTACAATTATCTTAAATACACCAACAAGGCTGCGTGATAAATGTTTTGTGGACTAGTCATTTTAAAGCCTTATTATTATTGCAATTATGTTATTCCTTTCTGAATTCATCAAAATACAAGGTATGACATTTGGATAAAATTCTCTTATGTTATTATTGTTTTGCAACTGTCATTTCTCTTTTAATTCATCAAAATAAAAGGTATGATGATCAGGTAAGATTCTCTTATAGTCAAGCAAAATTTTACAAGTCTTTTAATTTTGTTACCAATTACACACAAACAAATAAGTACAAATTTGGAACTTCTGAATTCTAAATATATGTAGGAAGACTCATTGACTTAAAATTGTAAAATATCAAAGACTCATTGACTTAATTTTTTTACCAATATTGCTCAAACAAATAAGTACAAATTTGGACATGCATGTGGCATCTATTTCATGATGTGTTAAATTACCTTGGCATGTAAGGAGTTTTGCAAGGCAATTTTGAAGTAATGACTTAATTGCATGATGCTAATGAAAGATAGCTCTTGATGGTAGTCCTGTTTCTAAATTCTTTTACAATGATGATATAATCAAGCAATTCTTTACAATGATCTTATTAAATTTGATTTAAAATTATGAAAAGTTGATTTGAACCTATTCACATAAGGTGCTTAACAAACTTATGATCTGGTATATGTAAAATTCAATAAAGGATACAAGATCATACAAGAAATAATATAGAATAGTGCTTGCTATAATTGAGAGCAAATGGTGGTGGAAAGAAGGCAAAGAAGCTATATTATTTGCACAAAGAGGCAATCAGCTTTATTTTATGCATGAAAAGTCTTCCCGATGTTAAATTTCTTTGCGTATGATTAAATTCAATAAATTTAATAATCCATGAATCACATCCAAGATGTGATTCTCTTTGATTAGATCATTTCTCAACAAAGTTTATGTTAAGTGCAACATATGGTGCGTTTAAAGGCTAGGACCTTATCTTGTCTCAAAGAAGTTCCTGTAGTGGAGTTGTACATTCATGCCAATAAGCTTTTGTAACCATACATTCTAGGTTACAGCCATAGCCTATTGTTTTTCTATTGTGCACAATCTAAGGGATGTTGCTCATTGAGGTTGTAATGTATGGATGACTATCTCTTATGCCTTCATAACTTAGCAAATATTTATAGAACTTGTTCTGCTCACCATATCTTTGTCTATCGTGCACATTTTAGTGCTTTCATTCTTTATGCAAACTGTCCCAGTGCAACTAATCTTACAAGCAAAGCTCGAATTATGTTAGGTTACTGGTCCATTTTCTTGGGATTACCCTGTTTGATTGACCTTATCTGGCCACACTAAAATTGGTTGGAGCTGAATTAGCCCCACTCATTCATGCAGGATTGGTTAAAATAATCCGTTGTGCCATGACTTAACTTGTTGATATGAGATTGGTTTCCACTCAACTGGTTGAATAGATTGGTTTGAACATGCTGGTCGGTAGATTGATTTTAATGTCAATCCTTATGTTTTATTTTGTGCAATGGTCCCATATGATGTATCTTTTGATCAATAACTACACTTGCTTGGCTGTGGCCATTCATTACACCCTTGATGAAGTGCATGTATTTGTAAATGTACAAAATTGGACATATATGAGCTTATGAACTCTGTTGTACAAAGCTACAACCGTCAGACTTAAAAGACTTTTTTTTGCTTTGCTTTTTATAGTTTCGTGGAGAACGTTAAAGGCCTAAGATTTTTGAGTTTTCTCCTCTATGACTTTATATTCATGAAATAAAACTTTGTTGATTCTTTTCCATATTATGAGAACATTGATGATTTTACTTCACTTTACTCCAAATGGAGCCTTAGCTTTGCTTTAGAACTAGTGTGTGCTTTAATCTGAGTTGATATGTTCTATATGTTTGTTCTCCATCTAATCTTGATGAACAAACTTTGTTCCAGAAAACAGCTTGGCTTGCAGCTTTTTACATGTGCATTCCATCTGGTATTGCGCTTGGTTATGTATATGGAGGAGTGGTAAGTTTTTCCTTACTAAAACATCATTATATTATCTTGTTTGTTAATATTTACTGAGAACATGATCCCCATTAAACATCCTAGCAAATGTTTTGTCTACATTAAAGATGCTAATTGTTTTTTTTTTTCAAGGTCATATGTTTGAATTTATTGTAATAATATATTTTGAGTGCTTGTGTTTCATATGTTGGTAAATGCGATATGTTTTTCCTTATTCTTATTTTATCTTTATCTATGATACAGTATTGAAACTGTTTTGCACATTGACCCAAATACTACTCACCTTTCTTCCTTTGTTCTCAACATGCATGCCTATCATCTATCTATTGGTTGTGATCATTTAATATATTTAATTTCTTTTACTCCACTCTCTGTGTTGAGTTATCATTTTGCATTTGAACTTTCTACTTTTGCTCTATTTGTTATCTCATTCATACACTGATTTTTTATGGTTTTTTGAAATAGTTGAATGCTACTAACATGATTAGGTAGGTCACTCCTTTTCTTTGTGGCACCTTCTTTATCCATTGCAAATTCACATGATTTCTTCATTTTAAGTTGCTGATCTTGTTCTCGCTAAAAATAATTATTAGATATTTTATTAGATTTGTACTTTTGTAAGTAAACACTCCTATTTTACTTTATAGATTTATTCTATGAAATTATTAAAGAGGCATAATTCCCGTATGCTAGTACAAAGCTTACAAAATATAGAATCTCTCAAAGTTTCAATGAAAATGTCTACAACTTGGTTAGAGTTAGACATACGAGGTGTTGTGATTTTTTGTAAATAACATAACATCTTTGGAAAAACATGGCAATCAATTTTGGTATGTTTAGTGAGTTTATATTTAATTGTCACCAGGTAATGTTTTGCACTTAGATATGAAATTGTAGATCTTCCAAAGGTGTCTTTTACTTTGTATTTAGTTTCTATATTGCTTGTAAATATATATTTCTTACTATTTAGTGTGATCATATTTTCACCTATGAAAATACGATACCAAAAAGTAGATTTTTTTGTATCCTATTACTTTATATATAGAGTATGATTCAACATCAATGTTTTTATTCTTTGTAATAGAAATTCCTGTTTAGGAGAGTTTTTAATGCACTTTAGAATCCTTAAGGTATTATGCTGCTTTTTAATCTTAGGAGTTTGCATTTGCTGGCTAACAATATCAACCACAAAGATAATATCAAACTTGATAATTTTGAGATATGAGTTTCAAGAGTTTGTCTATACCTGAAAAATTTTCAAATGATTACTCTTTATGTTTTAGAACTTTATTATCTTTAAAGCATTAGCTGTTTGCAACCAATGATGTCAATTTTCTTATGTAAATTAGTCTCATATTTACTTAGGGATAGTGACAATATTTTCTATTGTAAGTAAACTATATAAGGCAATAAAGGTCTTTTGAAAGGAATTATATTTATTATTTCTAATATAAAGAGCATCATCAACATAGATTGCCAAAATGTTAGATCCAAATGTTGCATGTTTAATAGAGAGAGAGATTGATTGGCTTTGTTTTTATGCATTTTCATGTGAGACATTACAAAAATTCGTCAAATCATACTTTTGAATGTTTTATTCTATAAATGGCTTTCTTAAGATTTGCATTTTTTTGGTTTTACACTATGGAATGTGGTCATGGCACTTGAAGAAAAGTATTACTTTTGTTCATTAAAACTATTGTTTAGCAAAATTAGAAGAATTTGTATAAAATTTGTTTAGACAATAGATAAAAAGGTATTAAAATAGTTAGTAAAGTAGAGTGAATCTTTATGGCAATGAGTTTCTTATGTGTCAATAACATCATCGGATCAAAATTTTATAGTATACACAACAACATGAGACTTGTTTGATACCTAGAAGAGGAGCAACCATGTCCTTTGTAGAGTGGCCACTTCTTTATACATTACTTGGTTTTTATTGGGATCTTGCAAAGTTTTTTTCACATGTTTTGAATATATGAATATGTGATAGGAAAAGAATAAAATATTAATAATAATAGTAGAAAGTTGAGCAAAACATATGTGACTAATAAGGTGAATAATTGTAGAATTTTGTGCTTTTAGGGGTGCAATTGGGAGATTAATATCCAAATTTCCATCATATGAAAGAATCTCTAACAAGGTTGTCATGTTGATAGATAGTGTTGTAGTATGATGGTATTGTTAGTGAGTACATAACTCTTGCTATGGTGAGATGAGTAAAGTGGCATTAAAAGAAGTGAACATTGGTGGAAGAGGAATCAAAGGAGAGTTATTTGAGAATATAATAGAGAAGTAAGAAGTTTCTTGAAAAGTGATGTGTGTAGGTGCGTGCTTCGATTGGGTGAAAGGATCATTGTAATATCCCTTTTGGGTGCAAGAGTTACCAAAGAAATATGTAACATATGGCTTGAGTTAAAGTTTATTAAGAGCATGAAAAGAATGAATGTAATTGACACAAAAAAATTTGAGAACAAGGAAATCGAAAACATATACCAATTATACAAATGATGTAATATCATTAAGGATGAAAGAAAGTTGGGATATTAGATTGATAATAAGCAATTAATATGCATTACACTAAAAATTTTTTTCTACAAAACTTTGAAAAAAAGTTAGGATATTCGATTGACTTTAAAGAAGAAAAATCCAAATGAATCTATAATGACGTTTAATAAAATAGTCAAATATATTAACTGAAAGTATTGAACTAGTTCTTTAGATGTTTGAGTGAATTAACCCTGAAAAAGAATTATGATGTGGAGGGGATGCGGAGTAATGACAAAGGAAGTCTTGAAAATGTGATGGTGGAGGATTGCGTGGGTGACAATACTATTGATAAAAGTGAAACGGTGAACAAAGGATTGGTAGTTTGAGTAGTGGTTAAATGGTTAATGTCCCAAGATTATTACCGATCATCTCCTTTGTGTTAGGACCTTGAAAAGGCAATTGTTTAAATGTCATGAAATAGAATATGATTATAATTAATCCCAATCAAATCATTGATTTATTTATTGAAGATATGGGACTATTACAATTTGAAGTAGGATGTCCCAGAACTTAAGTGAAGGTGCCTACTAATGGTTAGAATAGGTACATGATGTTTTATAAGTTGGTATAGTTTGACGAGGTAGGAAGGAAAAGTGGGGCAGTAAGTGCAAAGTTAGGGTTGGATGAAGTAGAAGAAAAAAAATGAGATTTTCCTTGATTACTTGGGCAAGGTAGAACCTTGATGTTATACCATATGGAGGAAATTTTGTATTACATTATTTGAAATCAAGAAGCTTTTTATACTAGGGATTGAGCTACATAGTTGAAGTATAGCGTACCTGGGATTATTAATTATCAGTTTCATTTTATTTAAACTGTTGCATTTCAATTTCTGACTATTACCAATTCAGTTAGAAATGGCCTTTCTATTGGCTGATATGGTATTTTAAGCTCTTACCTTTTTGCCAGTTTTACTTAATGTCCAGTCGTTCCCTCAAATATTCTACAAGCATTTAAGATGTTGACTTGTTGGACATTGTTGAGATTATAGTTCTATGCTTGTGAATCTGTGTTTCATTTCCTGTAAATTCAGGTTGGGAACAATCTCCATTGGCGGTATGCATTCTGGGGAGAGGCACTTCTGATGCTTCCATTTGCTATTCTGGGCTTTGTAATAAAGCCATTGCAACTAAAAGGTGATGGTTTGTCGGCACACCTTATCTTGTGGTTATGAGTCTGTTAACCATTCTGTTGTGTACATTTTCAGGTTTTTCTTCATCAAAGTCCATAAATGAAGACTTTTTGGAGATAGATGTTACAAATGGTACTGAGTTCTTGATGAATATTTTCTTTATATTTCCTCTGGATTTTTTATGTTAAATCTTTTTACTTTTTTGTTGTTATCATGCTGTTGCCATTGCTTTACTCAAACTAATCTTTGAATGCTCTTGTTTTCCATGTTCATGGAGCTATTGCATTCATCTGCGTTGCAAGTATAATGTATCTAGCGTTTAGTTCTGTACTTCAGTTCAGCATCAGAGAAACATTATTTTGCAAATATCCCTTTTTTTGTATTCAGGTATTAGTTTGTTAATATTAGGTTTTGTTTGTGTTTCATAGGGTTCAAATGTACCATTATTACCCTGCAAAGATGAACTAAGAAATACATTGCATATGGCAGTGAGTTTGCCATGAGTAATGCACATATATAATGTGGTTGTATACGGTGCATTTCATATATGGTGTCTTCATGCGGTGATGTTGCATTGTTGTTGTTTTGCCTATGTGTACTAAGTAAAAGGAACAATGCTCTTACAAAGATGAGAAATTGCTAAACTAGCATATTTCTAACAGCTGACAATCCAGGAGGGTCTGCGTTTAATTTTAAATGGCTTTTGCTTTCTGTTGTTTCTTATACTTACCTAAATATTGATGTGTTAACTCGATCCAGGGATGTCATCATTGAGCAACTCAAAGGTTTTCTTTTTTGAGGCTTCTACTCATAATTTTACAAGAATTAGGAGATAAGGATGATTTTGAATTGGCTAGTCTTTTGACCTGAAATGTGTTTTTGTTTCCGGGATTGAACTATTGAGTAAAGGTCAATCTCAGATGAACAAACTTGTTGAATTGTATAGTCAATTGAAAGCTTAAATGGTTGAGATCAAGGCTTTATTGCAGCTCCATCAGATTGTTGCCAAATGAATAACACCTTTAGGTTGCTAACCAACAAATATTATTCGATAGGGGCTATAATCAGCTTTGGATAAGGGGCGTGGGGTGTAACAAAGGCAGTTGTTAGCCTTCAGATTTGGAATGTATGGTAGTTTGTTAGTGTATGTAATCATTTTAAATAGGGTTCCTTGTAACAATAAACAAGTAATCCAAGAGATATATTTCATTTCTGCTGTTGTCTCCCTCCTCACACTTTGATCCCTCCCCTCTTCCTTTTTAGCCACCCTAAAGCCATTGAAACACACCTTAAGAGTACCAATATCTACTCCTGCAACCAATAGCTGCCTGCCTCCTACAATATCACTATAGCCTTGTTGCAGCCACCAATAACCCATTCAAGTCGTCAGAAATGAAGAAGGGGAAAACAATGAAGAAAAATTGGAGGAACTTACAGACCATAAAACTTGGGCACATGAAATGCTTACCTTGGCAATAATTGATGACATTGAAAAAATGTTAGAACATCAACATTGCTTGAAAAGTTAGATGTATGTATCTAATTATTTATAATTGATAAGAAGTTTGTAGATTCTATGATTCTAACTCTGCTTTTAAACTATGCATGCAAGGCTTTCATGCACTAGCGGAAAACTTGAACTTGTCGTTCACATTGCTACACGTCATTCTTTTTTGGGACTAAAGTGTCACTCATCGTTGCCTCATCATGGCTTCATTGTTAGGATTCAACGAGCAAAGGGCATTTCACTAAACCTAGTTTCCACCTCCCACTTTGTTGGCTATTTTGTCTTTCGTCGAGACCCAAATCAAGGAGGAGAATCCAACAAGACTCTCTTGTGCTCTCCTTGGGATTTGGGGATAGTAATATTCTAAGGAGAGAAAAAAAGGAGAAAGGAAAAGATTCTTGGGAGGACAGTGTTGGACCCTTGTTGCCAATGTCTAGTTGTCGAGTGCGTCCTTAGGTCTCCATTACACTTCATTTAGTTGCTATACTATTTGCTTAAGCTCTCGTTTCTACTCCAATTCCTACACCATGTCCTCCAGTTTCGATTCCTACACTAGTCTCTTTTGTTCGGGTAATTAAAAGAGTTACAACCCCCTCTTCTTCTTCAGCAGCAGCCTTTCATAGACTTGTTGGGGGGTCTGCAACAAATTCACAACAATCTCTTGTGGACATCTTTCAATTGCACCTCAGTCCTTCTACCATTGTGGATCTTGTTAACATCAATCATACCTTCTTCTTGGATCACCTGATTGTTGTGAGGGATTTCACCACCTACAGTGATAAACCAACAGTTATTATCTTCAACTAGGATGTGAATTTACTTTTCAATTTTTGTAGATTTGCTTTGATTGAAAAATTCTTTTTGGGCACACTAAAATGGGGTCCTTGCAAAAAGGCTTTTTCAGCAATTGGATTTGTAAGTTGCTTTTCAATTGAACTCTGAGACCTTAGGCACATTTTAATTCAATTTAAATGAGGAATTTTTTTTGGTGTTGGTATTTGGAATGTAGACCTTTCATATATTTTTTATGAGAATGTTTTAGTCCCTTTTTTTTCTTCATGGAGTCTAAGTCTCCAATTGCGTCAATTTGAATCTCGTTTCATCATTTGCTAGTGCACTTCTTTAGCAAGGGACTTCTTGTTTCTATAGGTCGACTTATTGGTAACCTCTTAAAATTAATGTAGCAAAATGTTATAATGCCAAATTCCCTTATGAAATATTTCTTATATTTTCTTTTTTTTTTCCAAATAGTGGGTTCTTTTTGTGGTAGTTTTTGTTAAAACAAATATATATGCATGTGAAGTGTTGGTTAAGTAAAATTAGGATGCAAAATGGCTGAGCTTATTTTACATGAGCGTAGTTAAAGCTGCATGTAGCGCAGCTAAAGCATGCTAAGTGAATGTTTTGTTTGGAGGGCTGTTAATGCCGAGAAGGAAAAATGGTTAAGTGAAAAACTTGCTAAACTTGGTCTGATGAGTTTAGTAAGAGTGGTTTCAGGGGTCAAAATCAAAAAGGTTTTGATGCTTGGGTTTATGGTTAAAGTGATGATTGGGTGTATGGTTAAAATATTGATGTTCTCGTGTCCCTAAAATATGTGATTGCTTCTAACACAGAAACCTTTTTGGTACCTTTTTACTTTCTTGTTTGTCATTCTGTTCGATTGGAAAAACAGGCTGTAAGAAAGCTCCACCTTCTCTCAGCACATCAATTCTGTTTGGAATTTGTTTTTACTACTCATGCTTGTTGTTCTTTGATCCTGGAAGATCACATGAATTAGTTGCTCTACTAGATTCATTTCTTGTCGAATTTGGCATAGAGCTTTTAAATTCTTTTGTAAAACGAAGTTATTTTTCTTTCCTTGAGTTGAAGGAAAAGAAGAAATCATTGTGGTCCTATATGATGTTTATTCCACATGGAATATAATTTGCATGTTCTCCAAACATTTTTATTGTTAAAACACAGTTGACCTACTCACTTCATTGCATTAGGTTGCAAATTGAGTAGAATCCTTGATATCCTTATTTGGAACCTCCATTTGTCATAAATAGGATTATGTAGGACTATGTTTCATATCAAGTGTAAACCATTTTTATTGTTGTAATTTTGTTGTCTTTGTGCAAACCTTGAGATTAAATTTTCCTTGATTTTTAATGATATCTTAACATCCACCATTGTTGCAGGAGAAGAAAACTCAAAACCCTCAGCTAGTTCTGACCATAACAGCACAAGAGATTCAGCAAAGAACATCTCCGGGTATCTTATTAAATTTCAACCGTACTGTTTATTTTCTGAATTATGCTCTCAGAAAAACTCTATATGAGTTTCTTTAGCATGTATTCTTGTGAGTATCCTGCATGATATCCTCAAGTAGCTTAACATGTACATGTGACCATGCATTGTAATTTTTTTTTTTTTTTTTTTTTGAATAAACTTGAGTTATGCTCAGACTGATGTTTTTTCCTCTTGTTTGGAGCACAGAGCATTGCCACAAAAGCTAAAATTCTTTAGCCATTAACATTTATTTTTAACTTTTTAAATTGTACTACAATGGTGAAGTTTCTAGAAAATTGATGTAAAAATTCTTGGAAAATGAAAGTTACATTGATCCTTTGTTTAACATGATTTCGTTCTTCACTTTTTAATTGTTCTAGTAATCCTCATAACCACTTTACAAGCATCATTATATGCTTTTTCATACAGAAGCTTATTAATAAAATGTAGTTTTATGGCTCAAGAATTGTGAATTCTGTTTTAAGAGTTCAGACAAAAATTTCCAAACCAAATAAGCTTACTTTTCATCTTCCATCTTCTTATTCTAAATATATTGTTATCATTTAAGATCATGTTTACCAAATATCCATAAATAGATATAGCTTATGGTTAGAACTAAGTATTGTGATGTTATAGCTAGCTATTCCATATTTCTGTCTTGATTTCTTAAAAAGGATTGATTGTTAATTTCACGTTTTTGTTATATCTCTGCTCATTTTTATATCAACTGTTTTCATCATGCATAATCTGTTTTTTATGCTAATAAATGTTTTTAAGGAATTGATAAACTAGTTGATGTTTAGATCAGCTGAAGATTGCATATCCAAAATTGGAGTCTTTTTTGGGATTAAAGCGTGCATTTCCCTCAATTAAATATACTGAATAAAGGAAAAACTAAGGAAATTGAACTTATGAAAAGGGCGTTTTTTCTAGAAAAACAAAATTGGAGTCTTTTTGTGGTAAAAGCAGGCAATTTTTTGTTGTATTATATTTGTACTTGAATTTCTTTTATTTTGAATTGAATTGATTCATTTACGTAAGAGTTATTGTTCATGTTGTTTGGGACTACAGGGGTTTTGGTTCATTTAATCATATCTATTGCATTCCCTTTGGCCACTGAATGTGCCATTTCATATTGGATTTGATTTTCTTGCAGATCTGGGCCTGCTAAAAAGTTTCTCTTTCAAATCACTAGATTTTTGAAGGATATGAAGGTGCTCTTGCTGGAAAAAGTTTACGTCATAAATGTTCTTGGTAAATTTCTGCCTCTCCTTATAGCTATCACATTATTTACTCTGATCTATTTATTCTTTAACTTTCTTTTTCTACTTTTATTTTAAGCCTAAGTAAATGTCATCAGCAGTTTTTCATTGTTCATTCGATTTGTTCTCGCTTGAACACAGAATGTTTTATAACCTTAGGGATTAATATGGCAAATTTTAGACTAAAATCAAATTTTATATTTTTGTGCAAAATAAATGACTAAGAAAATTGGATAAATTTTTTCTTAGGCAATTGGCAGCATTCGTTGATGATACCTCCAAATGGATTGTTTTAAACTCTAGAACTCTAGTGTTCCAATGAAGTACAATTTTTCTGCTAAGAATGGCATTAGTAAAATCTTAGTTATTTCTTGTTAGACCTAGTCATATGCCTTCACGGAGCATATATACACATCTTCATGTAGCATATAATATAAGCCTTCATTCATCACAACCTTTTGAATGATAGATTTTAAGGTAAATAGTAGACCCTGTAGTTTGTTTCTTTTTAGGGTTCAATAGCTCATATCAACATTGTCAAATAGTTCTTATAATTTTGCTGATATAGCAAATGGACCCTAATCGTTTTTTTGTTCCTAAACTACTTTTGATAAATAGCCAAATTCTATTTGTGTGTAGGTGTGCAAGTGGGTTCAAATGATGAGGATAATTTAATAATAAAAAGTAATTTATGACCTAGTTGCTACATTAATAAAATTATAGGAGCCTGCTTGGCTATCTTTGAAATGCAAAGGACCTTTGTACAAAGGACCAAACTAGAGTACCCCTATGTACTATTTAATTAGATTTATGTTCATGCAGTTGTTTCTTATAAACTGAAAAACCTATTAAGCATGAGCGGTTATTGGCCTTTTCATGTTTTGGTTTTATGCTCATGTTAATATGTATTACATGCCTATTTTTAATATTATTATTTTTTTCCCTAATTTATAGCCTTTTGACTTGAAATCTTTTTTATTTTAAGAATGTTTTTATATATAATTTAAGTTTTTTTTTGATAAACTGTTTTTTTTCAGCTGAGGGATCCCTTTCTTTTTCAGGTTATATAGCATACAATTTTGTTATTGGAGCTTATTCGTACTGGGGACCTAAGGCGGGACATGATATTTATAACATGGTGAGCTATTTCAAATGCATTCCAGAATACCAGAGGCTTTATATTTAGCTAATTGCTGCCTCAACCTTAAATTCATGTTATTTGCAAAGAAATCTTATCACAAATTCAGAAAAATTTCAGTACTGATAGTATGCTACGCTGCTTATCTTAGAGGATTTTGTTATCTGAAAGGAAATAAAAAAAATTCTGCAATGACATGGATCCTGGCTCCTTTCTGTACCCTCATTTTCTTGCAACATATTCTTGACTGTCATCGTTGTTTATAGTTGAACTACGTTGTAATGCATCTTAGTTTTTCTTTAGCAAAAAATATTTGAATGCTCAAGCCTCTTTATTACCCCTATTAAAGCCCTCATTGCAGCATTATCTACATGGAAAAATACTAAGTCCCATTTTAACTTATTTTCATAACTTGTACATTCACAGATATATATTTTTTCTACATCCATCTTTTCAATCTCATGGAATTCTTGTTGGGTCATGGTCATTTTGGTTGCGTCGCCAATGTTGTCCTGATGTCTACTACTATTGGCTTCTTACCACTGTAAGAGAGGATCCTAACCATAGGCTTGTTGCATGGGATGTCTGTCGATGGCATCTTTGCACTTCCAGGGGCTTCTTTTGAAATCAATTTTCTAGAATAGGATATTACTCTTTTCACCTTTATGGGTACTATTTTCATCTTCTCCCTCCATTGCACGTGAATTACTTATTCCCTTTGACCATCTCCTTGATCATATCACGTTGCCTCAACCATATGCACATTAAATGATTCTTGTTAAGGTTAAACTTTGCGACCAGGTTCATCTAAATATCGGCTTGAACCTACAGTTGTCTACCAAGGATTAGGTCATGGCTCAAGTTAATTTGATTTTGAATCGGTTTGACTCCAAGCAGATTAACTTGGTGTTGGATTGAAGTCAGTTTGTTTTATTTTTAAATTTTTTTGTCTACAGATGGATCCAAATACAATGAACAAGTGCATGTAAAACCAATAAATTTTGTGGTTGTCTTGAGTCAGTGTGATCCGTGTATAAGTTTTCTTGAAGTAGTTCCAAAGTTTTTGGCTTGATTTGAGCTCAATTTGTGCCAAAAATCAATGCAACTTTTGAGTGACTTTCAGTTTTGAAGCTATGAACTTACTGAAGATAGGAGTCTGAAGTGGATGGTAAGAGTTCTTATGCAGGTTTGGTTCATGTTCTCCATCGTTAGTTACTACTTACACTTTCACTTTTTGAGTAAGGATATGTTTGTGAACATCTTGTTGGTTAACTGTATTTGTTCTAAGTTGAGTGCCTTTGGCGTATGAAGTATTTCTTCAGAATAATTTTCATTTATTCAGCACTCAACTTAAACTTTTTATTAGGAGGTGCCTCAGCTTACAGGGAAATGTTCATCCAACGTTCCTAGTCGTGGTGTGTTAAACAAATATTAAATTTGCTTAGCATATTACTCGTTTCTTATTCATTCAGCCCTCTCTATGTACTTAGTCTTCAATGCATATTCTGCTAGCTTTTCTTTGCTTGGATATAAATTACTTTATGAACTTGGTTTTATTCTCTTACAGAATGGAGCCATATTTTTATTTCTAATATCTTCCACTTTATTGAATCAGAGCAATGCTGATTTGTTGTTTGGCGCAATAACTATAGTATGTGGCATATTCGGAACTTTGGCCGGTGGTTTCATTCTGGATTGGATGCAGTCTACAATCTCAAATGCCTTTAAGGTTGGCTGTTTTTTTTTGTTAGCTACTAATCCTTGAAGGCATTTTTTTTTTAAAAGCAATCATTAACCACAAAATCCTTTTCTTGTAATTGATTAGGAATTAGTTAATTGATATAATCGTGAAGTTGGTTAGTTATTTATTATTTAGTTAATTATTATTGATTGATAAAATTAATTACCTATTAGTTAAGCTGAATCTAATAATCACCAGCTATTAAGATGGAAACCATCTAGTACAAGCTTAGATCAATTAGTTTGCAGGTAAAAGGCCAATCACCACCATAGAATGTTCTAAAAGTATGCAGAGCATAAAATTTGTAGGAAAAAGGAATGGAACAGAAATTAATATCATTGTGATTTTTTCCACCCCTTGAAATTTATTATTCCTCGTGAGACATTGTCGTAAACTTTTGAAATGTGGAGGCTTGGATTCCTCGTTGAACAATTGCAAGTAGCATTACAAGTCATATAGCTTGTGTAATCTTTAGATTACACATTTCAGATAAAAAAGTATGGCTTGTCATGCATTTGGCCATATTGCACTGCATCATTTTATCATGCTGAACTTAACAGATCCCAAAAGTGCTTTGTTATCAATGGACTTCTACGTATAGCTTCTTTAGTAGTTCCTTTAAACCAATCCGGTGGTGCAAGTTTGATGACTTGGTAAAAATTGCATGGAAGAGCTAAAGCAATCTTAAACTCCAACTCAAACCCAACATTACAACTATAACTTAATCAATGGTTTTGTTTTGGATATTGATAATTTGTGGGATTCTCCAACAGTTCATATTAGGATCGACTCCTATTTCAAAGTTGTCCTCAAATGGCGCCAAAGTATATCTATCCCAATAAAATATTCATTTAAGCATTGAATTAGTAAGCAACCATTTTCTATTATTATTTTTGTGGGTTCCTCAAGGTAAATAAAACAAGTGATGGAAAAAATCAAATAAAGCTGTTGATGTTGATACATAAGTTTGTAATGTTCTCATATTTTCCTGGAATTAATGTGTGGTGATCTTCTTCTTACAGCTTCTCTCTTGTGCAACTTTTGCTGGGGCAATCTTTTGCTTTGGTGCCTTTTGCTTCAAAAGCTTGTATGGATTTATAGCACTTTTTTGTGTTGGAGAGCTACTGATATTTGCTACGCAGGTATGATATTCCAAAACAATCTGCACATTGATTTCCTTCCCTATGGTTGATCGTAGTCTTCTAACTATTCCCCATTTTTATGCTATGCTGTTGTTATGATGAAGTTTATCACAAAACATATTATGTTTTTTATAGTTCTTCTGCACCACTGTGTCATCCTTTTTAATTAGTTCCTTTTCTCTTGAATCACCATGTTCATGATTCGTTATTAGTTGCTTGCATCATATGTATGATTTCTTTGTATTTTCTGTTTTGTACTCAAACTGTCTTCTGATATAGAGGGTTCATCTTCCTACTCTTAACAAAACAAATTTGGAAACAAGTACATCAACCCTTGGGGAAATTTTGTATTCCGAAAGCTCTTGTACCATATTATATATAAACTAAATTTTTCTTCTCATGCAGGCTCCCGTAAATTATGTATGTCTTCATTGCGTTAAGCCTAGCTTAAGACCTCTATCAATGGCTATGTCAACTGTTTCAATCCACATTTTTGGTGATGTTCCATCTTCCCCTTTGGTTGGAGTATTACAGGTTTGTTCTTAACCCTACGAGATATACTTTTTCTTTGCAAAAAAATCAGTCATGAACACGTTAAATTACGTGCAAATCTTTTGGGTTTCAATAATATAACAACTAGATTTTTAATCTTGAACTGTTTGTATTATAAAACAGACATGAATGATTTATATGTAAAATAATCGTTCATTTTGATGCTTCAGGATCATGTGAACAACTGGCGCCTAAGTGCTCTTGTATTGACATCAATTCTCTTCATCGCGGCTGCCATATGGTTTGTAGGTATGCATTTATACGTTCCCCTGATTTATCACTCTTCATTGTGCTTTCATTACCGAGCGGTATAAACTCGGTGTCTTATTTTTACAGGCATCTTCCTCCATGCCGTGGACCGGTTTGACGACGGCAGCGAGCCGGGTGTTCCTCAGGGCCGGAGATCGACTCAGAAGCCATTACTGGAGGCCGCAGAGGAAGCCCACTAATTTTTTTTTTTTCTTTTTTTTTTTTTTTTTTTTTATCCATCAACGGTCGTCGTCGCTGTTCTGCTGCTGTGACGATGTATATAAATTTATTTGGGAATCTCGTTGGTTACGACTCCTGCTTGTTTTATGCTACCACGGCGTCATATTTACTTGTTGATTTCAGGCTTCATATTTGTGGTTCGTAGGAATAGTTGATATTTGCAAATCATTCAGGGGCATATTTGCAACATTTTTAACATGTTTTATATTCATTTTCTTTTATTATTTTTAACTCAAGGGAGAGCACTCTTCAAGTGGCCGAATGCAAGGACAGAACTCTTGGAATGGGGTTTATTAGCCCTCAAACCTTAGATAAATATATTTAATTACAAATTTCATAATTGGTTTTCATAGATATGAGTTTTATAAGATAATTTTCTATTGATGTAAATAATGGATTTAAAAAAATATAGTAGAAATTTGTTTTTTAATATGAGTTTAGGAAGAGATTGTAGGGGAGAGAGAGGGAGAGATTGGGGTTTTTATAAGTCAAAGATGACTAAGGAAAAGATTTTTGTTAGCAAGTGGCATAAGAAGAGAGCAAAAGAATAACCCAAGGAGTAATTTTTTTTTTTTTTGTGTCTAAGGAGAGGTTTGGTTGAAGTGGTGGTATTATGTGAGTATGCTTTAGTTGAATTGAATTTTTTGTGGTTTATTTATAATTGAAATTGATGATATAAGTTGAGCTTATTTTTGTATGTGAAAAATAATAATAGTCATTTGGTTATAATAATTTAATATTTGGGTTTGATGTTTATATTTTACTAATGAAATAAAATTAGTTATGATCTTAATGTAGAAGTTCAACCATTAATGAGTTAGTTGAGTTAGATGAATCATTACTATAAAGAGTTTGATTATTTATGATGTTGTTAAGTCAATTATTATGTTAAATCTATTATAAGTTAAAATAAGAATATGATTTTTAACCTATAGAACAACTATTTTTTGAAGCTAGATTCATGTTGCTTGACAAAAGATAATATTATCTTTGCATTGTTTTGATTTGAGTGGTCTTTGATAGAATGACTTTGAAGAGTTAGTCTCAAGGGTTTGATCTTGGGATACCAACATCAAATTCTAATCACAAAGTGTTAATCATAAGTCATTACTGATTGTCATATGAAAGTGTCTTGGATCAATAATTTCAATTTAACAAGTAGAATTTAATATGTTCATTTAGTTATTGAATTATCCATATCATCATTATGTTGTAATAAAGAATTTTTTGTACTTCACATACATACTCAAGCTGATATAAAGCAAAGAAAGTAGCATGCAATTTAAAGTTTGCTATTAATATAGTTATTAATTTATTTGATATGGATAATAACTTGTCATCTTTTTTTTTTAAATTAGGATGACTAAGGAAAAATTCTTTATGAATCAATCTTTGAACTTTAGAGAAGAAGAATCGTCACTATGGATTGACTTAACATATGTTGGACGCTTGGGAGAATCTTCCTATCATCGAGGAAGATTCTTATAAGAGGAAGTAAGAAGAGATTAAAACTACAATGGCATCAAGAAGAAAGCAATAAATAAAAGAAACCCCCTAAATTATCACCAAAGATGGAACATATGGTCCTATTGTTGGAAAAGCTTGTTAGCATTCTTGATGGTTCTTTGATGTCACTTTGGTGGAGAATGAAGCTACTAAAGATAAGGAAATAACTCTTATCAATTTTCTTAATACCAAAAGAAGTTTTGGAAAACTCCAAATTTTAAAAAGATTTTTTATATTCTTCTCCTTTCTTTTACTACAACTTTCTTAGATATCTATTATAAGAATGAGATGATTCCCCTTACCACTATTGGAGGAAATAAGTTTCCTTCAAGGGAGCTCATTTTTGAAGGATAAAGAGAACTAGAGAAAAGGGAAAGAAAAACAAGTAGAGAAGAGATTTAAGTAATTCACATTAAGGTGTTAGTCATCATGTTGAAGATTGGAAAGGGAGTGAGTATTGACATGATGTACAATTTTTCTTTAGTTTTGGATGCCAAGGCTCATCACAAGGTTTTCGATTATCAAAGAGAGGTCAAAAATCTAATTATGAGACATAACAACTTTCCTTCAAGCATATTAATTCTCCATACAATCAAGTTTGACATGGATCTAGTCATGGCTCCAAGTGATCAAAGGGAATCTTTACGACAGAATCTCATAGAAGTTCAAGAGGTATAAAGAGACCTTAAGATCATTAATTCTTGTTTGATTGGCCTCTCACAAGCTCCTTAATAGTACACTTAATTGGGTGTATTCGAATTCTCCATCCTTGAGGATGCTATTTGGAGAGACCAAACTTGAAGAATATCATTGATAAAATAAAGTGTCTTGGAGGAATCCTTTGAGTATCTAGTATTTAAGGGTGTTGATGCAATATTTCTTTTTATTAAGATTACAAATATACAAAATTTTGATGCTATGAAAATAAATGGATGCTTATAAAAAGATATGTACCTTTTATCATCAATTTCTTTTTTTCTTTATAAAAAGATTGTTGGTTTTGATTCTTTGAATGTTGATGCTTGACCTTATTCTAATTAATCTAATTAATTTATGCAAAATATGAAGAGTTAAATTGATTTTTATCTATTCAATTATTTGATGTATCGAATTTATCCAATAATGAATATCCTTTAAGAATAGGTAGACTTTCATTATGTGTTTCATTAGCTTCCTTACTTCCTTAAGTCAAAATGATCAAGGCACTATGTGATTGATCCCAAAAGAAGAAAAGCTCATTAAATTGGGCCTTAAGATGAAGGTTGAAAGTTCAATCATGTCAACCTTGTTGAGAATGAGAGCTTCCAACCTTTGAGGATTACGATGAAAAATAGCCTTGTTGATCCTCACAACTTTTGGTTTCACATAGAAATCACCTTATCAACACCATGTGATATGCATCTTTAAATTTTTTTTTCTTTATGAACTTTTGGTTTCATTTCCTATAAATTAAAATGAAGATGTAAAAGTGTGAAATTATTGTTAATGGATAGAATTATGTTCTTGAAACAAAATTCTAAACAAAAATCATAATCCATTTTTAATTTTTTTCTATTATAGGATATTCATTATTTGATTAATTAAAAAGATAAAGAAGTTGCCCAAGTAGTTTGAAGGAGTCTCTGACATAGTTCTAATTTGTTGAGTAGTAGCACCACTAAGCCAATTACAAAACTAGGGGAATTTCTTTCAAATGGCACCTTACTCAATCTAGAGGTCACACAGCCCCCTCCGTCAAAGGCCAAAACAAAAAGCTAGCCAAGTAGACGAGACTCAATTCAATACTTCTTAAAACAGATAAAAACAAACATAATTTTGACATATTTGTTCCATAATGATAATTAATCTCACTATTTCTAATATTAGGGTTTGCATACTTGAAAAAATATAAATATATTCATATCACTCAAATTCTTGGCCTAGCTTTGGAAACAATTTTATATAAATATATGTATAAAATAATAAATATAAATATGAATACATATGTATTAAATAATATAAAGATATATTGCATAAAATATAATATATATAAATATTAAGTATAAAATAAAAAATAATCTAAAATTTATAAATGATTAATTATGACTAATTCAGAACTTATATGTAGGCATAGTCATCAATTGAGTTTAAAAAAAATAATCAAAAGTGGTCAATGGGCAAATTTTTGTTCATTTTCAAGATGGTGGAGAAATCCATCTATTTCATATCCATCTCTTCAAGAGGGATTGAAGAAAGTGCTTCATGATTTCTTCTTCCCACATTTTTATAAGTAACAATACTTTTTCATTATAAGGTCTCAATAAAACCTAAAGAGCTCCTTTGGTTTCTGCAAAATAAGTTAAAGAAATACAATTTGTGTCAATTATAGCATATAAGATTCTATGATTTTTTGATACCTTTATAAATATTAATGAGTTTTTATATTTCTCCTTAGCCAATAGTCTAACTTTGTGGAGTGAAAGACTAATAAAGAGAGAGCGGTTTGAGTTGATGGCTTGAGTGTAATGTTGAAGAGAAAATTCACAAATTCCATCTCAAGAGCTATACTTATAACTGAAGGACCTAAGGCCATTAAGGCCCTAAGTGGAGAAAACAAGAGCCTAATTGCTTTCATCAAAAGGAAGAAGAGAATAACTCCCCAAAGGAGAGAGGATGACGCTAAATAAAAGTAAGTCCTAAAATAATTGATGGGTCCTCACTCTTTTTTTATAAACTAAAGAAATATGATGAGAAAGATCTCTCTCTAAAGAAGTTTAACTAAAGAACCAAAGGAAGATATACCCTTAGGTTAATATTTGTTAAGTTCTTTAGTTGTGAATCCAATGCAATCCTTGAGCTTTGAGGGTTATTTAACAATTCAATGGATAAATGTGCACATAAATTTTGACATTATTTTGAATGGAATGAAAAATATTCCTATTGAAGCAATTTTGATAAAAGGATGTAACTAATGTATAATGAAGATTCCATATGAGCAAGTTAAGATTATTCATAATAGAATAAATTATAATATTTCAATGATAATAATTTCATAGAGAAAAAATGTGAATTGCTTATAAAAAATGACTAAAATTTGTTGAGAATTAATATATTTGATTATTGAAAAGCTATTGAAAATAATAGTGAAATATCTAACAATTCAAAAAATTATGAACTTAGTATAGATAAGTGGAGCATGAGGACTAGCTCATTTTAAACTTGGTGTACGAAATTACTAAAATCATTAGGACAACATGAAAAGATATAGATCTCATACATTTTGTGAAGATGATACTTTAATAATTGTTTTTGAATGCTAGACTAACTAAATTGGAGGATAGAGAAAGGGTTAGGCCTTACAAAATCTTAGTTAGTTGTAGGAGAAGAAAAAAAAGATCAAGGATGAACTTAAGGTAAAGAGCTTGAAAAATGATCTTTGTAGAAACTCTTGCATAAGAAAGCAATGTCAGCTCTCTTTGTGGTTTACATTTGATTTTTAAGTGAAACTAGAGAAGATCCATGTTAAGATTCCTAAATAGGCTTGCATGAGAGAGTAGAGTATGCATATTTCATATTGGAGAGTTATGAAACCTATAATAAGAGAGTTTAAAAATCAAGACTTGTAAACAAGTGAAACCTATTATCACCTAAAAATATAAAAAGAGACTTGGGTCTTTGTTAGATGATGGTCAATCTTTCTGATGATCATTCTATGGAGATCAAAGAATCCAATACATGTATTCGATACTTTGATTATTTTGGCAAATAGGATCTGAGTCTCTATTGGATGCTTATTAAAAGGTCTATCGATGGTCAAATGCTAATTTATTAGTTTGAAGTTGGTTGAACAATTTGATAGTCATCAATTAATGTGATAAATTTTACATATTAGATATTGAATCTTTGTTGAATGCCCATCAAATAATCTAATGATTATCTGATGAGTATCAGACAATCTAATAAAGGGATCAAATATCTAATGAGGACTTATGAACAATCAAGAAGAAATCAAATGACAACTCAAATGGATATAAATCAAAGCATATTTTTACTAGAAGAAACTAATGAATGATTGTGATAATGATTCGATTGCAAAATCATTGATCAACTCATATAATCTCTATTTTATTTTTGGTTGGAGCATTAATACACAACTACAACATCTTCTATGTTTTCTTTACATACATTGCTTATTGATAAATTCTTATATAATACTTTTAGTCATTATACTAAACATGAGATTAAGATACTTGAACTTGAAGAGCGTTGTGATGAACTTGGAGAAGAATGAATCACTATTAAATGATTCAAACTTGTATTTTTCTTTTTTGGGTGGATTGAAAAATAAATTAGCTAAATATTAACGTTCATCTTTTTTGCATGCTACCTGTGTTGATACTTCAAAACATGAAATTTCTTTTACTAAAAAGCGAGAATTCTAAGATAAAAGAATAAAATAACTTTTTTCTTTGATGTTCAATCTTATGCTTATGTTAAGAATTGTGTTAGTAGTAAAACCTTTTGTGCACATGCTCATTTACACATGACTTTTACAAACACATTACTCAAATACATCATCAAAGGTTTTGTATAGTTATTATTGCAAACTTGTTCACGTTTTTATTGATTGTCCCTTTAGGAGATCTATAAGTTTTAGAGCAAACAAGTATGTTTGGATTCTTAAAGGAATCTATTTTTGTACAAGTTTTGCAAAATCATCTTCCTCAAACATTACTACTTGTGAAACAAAGATAGTTTGGGCTCCTAAAGTTAAAGCTTAAGTAGATATATATGTATGTTTTGATGATCAGAACATATGAAGATAAACTTAAACATATGAGCTTCTCTTGTGGCTCACTCATCAAAATTTAAAAGTATTAACACAAATAATAATGGTCTTTGATCATTAAAAAAATAAAAATAAACTTCTAGTAAATTTAATTATGTATATATATATATACATATTTCTCTCTCTTTCTCTCTCTCTCTCTCTCTATATCTATATATAATGTGTGTGCGTGTGCGAGTGAGTGAAAGAATTAGATAGAAAAATGATTCTTTATGGTAAGATATATCTATGATCTTCACATTAGGTAGATGTTAAGGTATAACCAAGAAAAAATAAGCATTTCTTAACCCAATAAGTAACATGATCTTATTATACAACTATGGGTTAACACACTTTGGGGAGATAATGGTGAATAATTAGAACTATACTTAACTAGTTAAACCAATTCATAAAAACTTAAATTAAGAGGTTGATAAATAAATTATTCACAAAATAGTGTCCTTAATATACATACAATATATGCCATTGTACAAGTATGAAATATTCTAGTCACAAGTATACTGAAGTTGAGTGTGAACATGTTCGATACTATTGTTTGTAATAGTACAATCACTATATCTCATTAATCTTCTTAGTGAAAAGTCTTGGGGACTAAATTAGCATATACAATCCTATAAGTTAAATTAATGTGGCAAATCTTTTGGCCATATTCCAAATTTCTTCTTGGATGATGGTGTAGTGGCAGTGAAGTCATTATTGTGGCCCCTTGGAGCTTGACTTTGCTACCTTAAAAAGGAATAATTAGTGCAAACCAATTATTCATGACAGGGATGAGATACAAATGCCAGTGAAGATGAAGAGATTAAGGGACTTAGAAAAATTATAGTTTGTAATAGCTTTTGAAAATTAGTTTTTTGAATGTTATAATACATTTTTCCCAATTTTGGATGTTATAATACATTTTTAGTTCCTTTATGCTAATGAGCTATTGGCAATTATCTTCAATTCTATTACATCAATAATATTCATGCCCATGTATGATAATTATAACCAATTTTGTTATGTCAATAGTGATCATTTTTCTATCTAGTACTTTTAACTAATTTTATTTTATTAATTATGGTCATGCTCTTTCCTGATAGTTATAACTAAGTTAGTCATGTCAATAGTGTAATGCTCATACCTAACAATTCAACTAATTTTGACATATTAGCAATGATTTGTGTTCCTACAAAACATATATAAAAATTCTATCACAACATCAATTATCATGCTCCTAATTAATGATTATAACTAATTCTATCACATCAATAAGAGGAATGCATTTGCCCTAAATAGTTAAAGCATTATAACAATAAAATTGAAGATAAGTTTAATTTTCCTATATGCTAAATGGTATCTACTTTCTCAGTTGCGAATAGGCCCCATAAGAGACAATTTTGAGCTGTGATCTAAAGCTTAGATGCATACTTACTCTCTAAATGCCACCCATCTTTCTTGTGCAGAGATCTAATTTTCTTACTTCTTTCTTGATCATTCTTAACCTATAAGTTTTCAAGTTTTTTCTTTTTCTCTCTACTTGGTAATCTCTTTTGAAGTCTTAAAAAAATCTTATTTGAATAAAAAATAAGTATTAATATTTTTCTAGTATTGTGTGTGGTAAGTTTAGTAATAAAATTGAAATGAAGACAAAATGAAGTAAAATATTGCTTTCAAAAGGAGAACTTTGGATCTCCATGTTCAAGAAATGATGAAGATTACAATGACTCTAACTCAACTATTGTCCACCTGTGATCCTTCTCTCTCAACTTTTAACTATTATTTATTTATAATAAATAGTGTTTTGTAAAGGCTCTCGTTGCTCTTCCTTCTTTAATAGTACAATAGCTCAAAGCATAATTAACTACACATTTGAAAGATTAAATGCCAAATCTTTCTCCATTAACCTAATTCCAAAAGGCCCAAAAAACCACACCAACATCATCTAAGCCTCTCCACCTTGCCTTCGTCTCTAAAGATCTAACACTATTGATTCCTTTTTCATCTTCAACCACTTTGTACTCGTTTGTTATAGATCCACACCTTCTAGCTCAAATCCAATCATTACATTATTCTTTTCTTAGGTAGAATTTGAAACTTATCCAATTCTACCTTCACATCCATTTGGAATAAATCTTATATCCCATCAATTGTAACCCAATGGGATTTTCTTAACATTTTGATAAGAAATCTCATCATCTCTTATGTATAAGTGTAATCCATACATTATAGAAAAGATGTCCCACTATTTTGAAGAAATCATTTTTACTCTACTTTCTACTAAACTATAATTGTCATTCTTTATCTTTTTTTATACCAACTCAAATTTTTATGTTTTTCTCAAGAAATTCAAGACTGTAGCCAACACCATGTTTATTCATATATCATACTAATCTTTTATAATTATTCTTGTTTATTCATATTATATATATTATTTTAGTAATTCAAAAAATTATAAATATAGAAAAAAAATTGAAAATCTAATTCATTCTCTTCTTAGACAATTTTATTGGCCAATGATATTTTTATCACATTAGAAAGTCTATAATAAAGTTAATTAAGTTTCACTAGATAAGAGTTTTTTGATAATTTAATTGATTTATCCCTATAAAGTTTAAAGTCTTGTTTATTTAAGAATTTTTATCAGTGTGTCCTAATGTTATTCCATTTACAAAATTGTGTTTTGATAATTGGTAATAATCTTGTATGCTATTCACGTTTAAGTTATATATATATATATATATATATATATATATATATACATGCAAACTATGATCTAATATGATCATTATTATATTTTAACTTGATTTTATTATCAAACTTTTATTTCTATATATTTACTTTATTTTAAAAATCATATTTCAACTTTTTTTATTTATGCCTTTATGTTCTAATCATATGCTCTCACATCACTAGTTTCATTGTGTTCTCAACTTGTTGGATTCTAACTATAATTGTTGAAATAACTAAAACTTAAATTCATATTTTCTATTATCTCAAAATAAGTAATGACCTCACAAGATTTAATCCAAAAATAAATAAATAAATAAAATAAAAAATATATCCTAAACTTCTAATTGATAACTTGAATAAGTATGAATTAGCTTTAATTTATAATATTATTAATGTACTTGAAAACGATTCATGAAAAAATTTTTTAATAACATTTTAGTAAATTACTCATTTAATATTTAAAATTTAATATTATTTCTATATCTTTCACAAACCAAAAATTCACTAAACTATGAACCCATCAAAATTTATTTTTATCAACAAAAAAATAAAACCAAATAACTTGAGATAAACTAAAAACATATTTTAGACTCATTATAACAACTTACGCATTCATTAATTTGTTAAGTTTTTCTGAATTGACGACAATTAAAGTGAAATAAATCAATTTGATAAAATAATAAATAAATAAATAAAAAGAATTATATTTTTTCAAAATGGGCATCCTACAAAATAAATTATATTTTTGATGAACAGGCAATTATGTAAATAGATATTTTCAAAATTTAAAAGTATTGCTATTTTTTTCATCTCAAAACATTTTAAAATTATTTTTATTTTCTTATTCACGTACGATGATGCACTGTAGGCATATATATATATATATATATATATATATATATATATATATATGTGTTTCCTTTAATCTAAATTTTCTCTCCAATTTATGGATTTTGTTCTTGAAGAAAGAGGTGGAGTGACCATTCAATTTGCCGTTTGGGTGGGCGATAATGTAATATTTTATTTGCAATATAGACCATTCATATAATTTACTTTATTTATTTGCAAAATTATGTGTTTTTCTTGATAAAGGACTCGATAAACCGCCCTACTCGATCCTCATTGTTTCGGCACGCCGTCGTGCTCCGGCGATGGATTACTCATCGGTAGCCGAACCGCAACAGCAGCAATTCCAGCAACTTCAATCGGATCAACGTCAACCCGATGAACCCTCCCAAGCTCAAGCATACGAAGCTTACTCTGCTTACGAGCAGCACTATGATGCGTACGCTTACCAACGCCAACCCTACTATTCACATGATTACCCGTCCTCATCCACCGTCGCCGCCTACGGAGGTTATTACGCGGCACCTCAACCGGATTCCGCCTCTTTTCGGGTTGATGGAACACATGTACACCGTTCGGGCCTGCACGGGGTGGGATACTCCACGGTACCGGAGCAGAGCCGATTGTCGTACCAGGTTCCGCGGGGAATTAACCCGGGGGCGGCGGCGCTCACGCAGCTATCGCACCTTGCCGGGAGCATCGACGCTTCTGAGAGGACGATGGTTGGGATGAACGAGAGGAGCTGGGATGGCAATGGGGAGGGAATGATGCCAACACTGGCACAGCAGCATTATTCTTATCCCATTATGATTCATCTAAGGGCGCCGATTCGCCCTGGGGTATGATTTGTTTGCTTTTTTTATATTTGCTACCCTATTTTGTTGACTTGGTCTTCGATCTTATTTCAACAGGATTCGTGCGTTTTGGGCTCTATAGCTCTTGTAGTTATAATGAATTTGAGCTAATAGTCGTTGTCCTGATGATTCTTTTTTATTTCGTTTCTCATGTTTTTCAGTGTTAAGGCTTGCTGTGGTTGTCCCAAAAATGTTTAGAGGTTGCTTGTTCTTGAATAAATCCGGGTGTTGCATGAGATTCTTGCTAAGAAGTGCTTTGAAAGCAATAGAAATAAGGTACGAAAACGGTTAGCTGATCAAGACAAACAAACAAGTTGAAGGTAGAACACTACAAACCAATTTTTCAAAATGATAACAAGTTGATGATTTCTGAAGGAAAGATAAATGAAAATTATGCTCATAATAGATGATATGCTCTCACTTCCTAATTCATTTCCTGTCAAACTTTAATGCTATGTAACAGGGGAAAAATATTACATTGCCTATTTTTTTGTCATAAGAAATTTTCTATTGAATTATCTGTGCTGTAGATTAAACCACTTAGTTGTGAAAGATTCATATCTTGACAAAGTACTAATCATCTTGGTGCTCAATGCTTTTAAGTGTTAGAGATGCAAATGGGTTATACCTAAACATTGATGGGAGGGAATGAAGAAATACAAAACTCATGTTTTTATAGTTATTCTTAGTTCTTTACCTTAAGGGATAACCATCCAAGCTTTTTGATAGTATGATTGCCTTATCTATAACTACTACTACATAGAAATTTGACTTTAAAAAAATGCACTAAAAACAAACCTCTTAATAATAGTGAGAAGAGAATTTTCCTTAATAATCTTAATTTTTCCCACCACAACACTCTTAGCTAGACTCTATCCATCTATAAGTGATCCAACTATTTCAATCCAACCACTAATAACACAAAGCTGAAATCTACTCAAGGAATAGATAGTTGTCAAAATTCATGTTAGGATAACAAATAGGAGGGGACTCTTAGGATTTGTAGATTTGTGTAGGATAGTTAGTGTGATAATTCTAGTGGCTCCCTAAAAATGTTGTATAGTAAGTTAGTTGTGAACAAGTCTCAATAATATTTGTAGTGATAAAGCAAGTTGGGCTCACCATAAATTCAGTATGATCAGATAATCTCCAAAAATTAGCTAATTGCAAACCCTGTAATCGATGGGGCCAGGATCACAATGATGTTGAAGGGAAAATCTTCAATCTAGTCAAGGAAGTTGGATATAGCCCATATTATGGGGTTGATTGCCGCAATATTAGTGAACATCTTCCAAACATCTAAGGAAAAGCTACAAGGATAAACAAACACTACAATAATGCACAATTCATCATCTATTAATTTTGTAGATTAGATTGTAAGATACATGAACAGTTGATTTCATTCTTTCAACCCTCACAATTCCCTAGAAACATGCAAGAATCTCTTGTTAAGACTCATTGTAGCAAGGAAAGCCCACATCTATAAAGATTCATCTATAGACAACCAATGAAAGATAGAAAATCAAGAAAAAAGAATAAGAAGACATATTCAAATTACCAAAATTCATTAGAGCAAAAAGTGAATTTCTAAACATTTGCAACTTAGCTTGACATAATAAAATAAAGTAGGATTTGCATAGTGAAGGCCCTTATCTCTCAAACCATAACATGACCCGATTGAAGTCAATCATTTGCAAATAGGAGATGAGATATAATAAGAGAGATGAGGAGAATTGTAAAGCTCATGAGTTCTTTGAGATCATCATCTTGATGGTCATACCTTTCACCCAATGATGAGGTGATATGGAGAGAAGGATTCCCTAATAAAGGTCAATCAAGAAGTGTATTGTTAGCATTTGCTTTACATTGATTATAAGGGAGATGGATGGATTGTAGATAAAATAGTGAGGTCAATAGTTTTATCTAAAGAAAAGTTCATAATGGTGTACACTAGCATGGAAGCCCCCACAACATATGAGCATAAACCCATTATATTTTAAGTTTAATGGTCATAATCATATATACTTAATTAGTTTTATGAACAAAGTGAGAAAATTGAGGCCTATAAGGCTATTATATGAGGCACATTGACCAAAAACAAAAGCACTTTGTTTAGGCGACATAAATGTGGAGATGGTGACCTTATATATAATTGAGTTGTTTGTCAACTAGCCTATAAAGGGAATTGCATAGGATAGTAATCTTAAAATGATTTGGTTGATAACATTTGAAAAAATAAAAAAGATCAGTTTTTTTTATAATTAGGCTAAGAAGATACTCTCAATGAGTGCCTCAATTCCCATGTTGATCCTATAGTGTTAGAAGAAGGCATTAGTGAAGCCATGAAGGTTATTAGCACAATTCACTATTAACTCTCTAACATGTGTGATGATTTTCTAATTAGTTGCATTGGCACAAAGATCCCACAAGCATACCTAGAGGTAGTTTTAGTTAAATGAGATCATCTTAAATTTGGGAGGTTTTTCTATATCATCAATTGCATGAGCGTGATTTAAAATAGAAAATAGACAAGGAAAAGATAAAGATAGTTTTTCGTTATATTTTATATATTTGTCTTGTAGTATTTGTTTTCTTTTAATCCAAAGTTTTCCTTTTTAAGCTGTGTTGGGGTTATTTTGAGTTTGCCTTGATGATTGGATAAGCTTGTTGAGTCAGCGAGGGATCATTCTCAATTAACACTCCTTGGAGTTATAAAAGGGATCATTCTCAGTCTCTCTCCTCTCCCTTTCTCCTTCCCTGCCAACTTCCACATTCTCCCATTTCCTCTATTTCACACTCACAAACCATCTGCTTTTGTTTAATCTTGTTCTTTTGGTCATTTTTACTCCCTTGATTCACTATCCTTTTCTCTTTCTTGGATATTTGCTTCTACAGCTTCTTTGTTCTACAATCTGTAACTTTTAATAGGAATTAATGTATCTATAGAACAAGTACAAAATGCAAAGTTTGAAAGCCATCATTTATCTTAATTGTGCTTTTGACCATGTCATTAGAAAAAAGGACTTGTTCAAGCATATGTGATGTGTTTTGCCAACTTTTGGACTGATCTATTTGTACGTTTCTTTACATGACTTACCTGGTTTTCATGTTGTGTATCCATTTTATTCCACATGCATTAGCCAATTTCAAGCAATAAAATTTACCTAAGGATCTTCTATTAACAGATATTTTACCAGTTTAGTGACATGATTAAAAGGAGTTTCCATGATAAAAACCTTAGGAGAATTACTAGACTGATAATTGAAACTTCAACTGAAATAATAGCTTGTATTTTTCTTGATTTGCTAATGACTGGCATATTTCTATTGTGTAGGTATTGGGATGTGAAACATGTTATTCTCGCATTCCCATGAAATTGGTCTACTTGCTATAATTTAATTATTTAACTTGTCATCAGTCATCATCATCGTCATAAGCTTTACCAGTTTTTGTCAGTGTAATTAATAATTATCACCTATATTCGGGATCAGTTCATATATTATCGCTTAGTTTGTCCTACATGCTTTCCACATTGATCAGACTGATGACGTAGCATTTAGCACTTTCATACAAGTTCTTGACAGTTGCATGTACGTTGCATATCAAACTTATAGTCTTACTGGTTGTAATTATTCATCTCTTATGTTAAAAACTTCATAAAAGTTTGTGCTTTATATATTGAACTAGAGATGCCACCATATTTTTGGGTTTGGTTGATGCATATCAATTTTTGAATAATGGTTGCTTGAATATTTAAGAAGTTCTTAGACATTTATTTATTAACTTTGTGTGTTTTGATACCAATGATTTCATTTGTGTGAGATCACCTTGAAATGAGAGTCATTTTCTTGAGATCCAGAATTTTCAATGACTTGAAAGCCATTTTCTCTTTAATTATATCAAAACTGCAATATAGCATTGTTGTTTTCTTAACATGCATCAACTTTTGGTGAATGGATATTTTCATATTTCTTCAATGGCGTGCGGAGCTTTTGGCATACTGGCTATTTGATCATTTGGTTGTAAGTATGAAGCTTTGAAACTTTGTTAATTATGTAAACTGGTGATGGTTTAGTTACATCCGAACTTGTCAATTGAAAATCTAACAAATTTTTGGGGTTGTTTGGTTGCTGGAAGCTATGCATTTTACCTTGTTAATTCTGTGAGGCTTGCCCAGTTGCTGATTAATTACAAGCAAGATTTTATCTTCCATGTCCTTAATCAGCAATGGTTTGAGATGTACGCAACTATCATGTTACTTCCCAGCAAAGTACCATGGGATTTTGTCATATGCTGCAATTACGCCTCCCAATATCTTGTGTGATCAAGGTTACTAACTTTGTTACTGGGCCTTGATAACAGCAACCAAACTATTCCCTTTCCCATTTTTTGGTCATTTTTGGTGTTCTCATGACCAAAAAATTTTCTTCCCTTGATATGCTTTTGCAGATCACAATCAAAAGCATATGGGTTAAGGAATACCTAGTTGAAAATTTGAAACTTCGAGTAATATTTTTAGACAATATGGAGTTTAACTTGCTGCTCAATCTTTCTTTACTTGCCCAGTTTTCCTACTTGGTTCGTGTTAGCTGAGTTCTAGTTGAAGATTCTTCGGCTTTAATAGGTATGGGCTTCCCTTTTTTTCTCATGTTTTGAACCCAAAGGTTAGTTTGGTTGCCAGTATCAGTTTGTTATTCGAAGATATTCACTATGCTTGATTAATGTATTAGCTTTTCAAAAGATTGGAATTAACAAGGTTTACAAATTTATAATGATTGTGGCATACATAACAGTGGAGCTGTTTGCACTAACAACGAACATAAATTATTGGTGGCAATGCCATAAGTGAAGGAAATATTGAATCAATTCATTGAGATACTATGTGCCTCAATTCATGTTTTTTGGTATCATTTCATAAGGTTTTATATGTTATTGTTTAATTGTATTATCAGTATAGTGCTTGAAATTTTATGATAATAATGCAACCAAATTAGAATATCTTTACCGTTGCATGTTCTTGTTCTAGAGATTATGTGATAAGTAAAGAATTAACTGAACTGAAATTCGTTGATGGGGTTGTTGGGAAGAAAGTGTGATGACGAACTAGAGAAGTTGAGCAACATCCTTGCGAATGATATAGGATAATATATTTGTTTGTCTACACATTCATAATTGAAAGAAGATGAATTACTGCTTAGGATATTGTTGGTTAGTGTGAATGGCCTTTTATTAAAAGAAGATTGTTTGAACTGCACATGATAGAAGCTTTCCAATTGGATATTGCAAAAACAAAAATTGAAGAAGCAAGCACTTCTTCAGTGATAAATACTGATTCAGGATCCATAATGCCGTTACAAATCTTTTACATACGCAGCTTCTTGTGATTGTTATCTACTTGTCTTTACAATATAATTGCTTCTTTCCTAGTTTGTTATGCTATAGTCTAATATATATCTTGTACTATTTTGAATGGAAGCAATACTTACCATGGTATATGTCACGCCCCGCCTAAACTTTTACTATAATCTACTGATAAAATCAGCTAATCAGAGTATAGCAGCATATAATTGAGGACACAACTGTAAAACTAGGCGAGGGTGACGCAAGCAAAATAAAACTGTTACCTTATAATCAACAGCAACTTTAATATATGCATACCTGTCACTTGGGAAATCCTGTACAAAAGCTACAAAAACAGAAATAACAGCTACATTTGTACAAAGTCCCATACCATCCTAAGCACCCTCTCTCTGTGAATCAGTGGCATGTCCTGTAATGTAAGTAGGGGAAATGAGCTTATAAAGCCCAGTAGGTGAATGCTATGGCTACAAGGATATAACATGATGAATATCTAACAACATGCTATAACTCAAATGTAAATATGGCAAAGATAAATCTGAAATCAGCATGCAATGAATCAAGCAAAGTATGCAATTCATTTCTCCTTCTTTTCTATTCTTTTTTTTTTCTTATTCATTTTCTTTTTCTTTTCTTGCTGGGTCCCAGACTTTCCCCATGATCCACATCCCCCATCCCTATCATATCATATCACATCTCTATGGCATCTATCTCATCTAGAGACCATTGCCCGTAGGCATATCGTGGCTGGCCAAGCCTATCACGTCGGACCATCTCCGTATCTCAGCCCTGCACAAAGTGCTAGCCATATACGAGATGTCTCGATCTCTATCACGTCGGACCATCTCCGTATCTCAGCCCTGCACAAAGTGCTAGCCATATACGAGATGTCTCGATCTCATCATATCCCTCCGCACTCAGCCCTGCACAAAGTACTAGCAATGCGGGGGAGGTCTCTATGCCATCTCATCATGCCCAGCATCCTGTGCTGGTGCTAATATGTCCGGGGACTACTGGGATGCGATCTAGGGTCAATTCTTTTCTTTTTCTTTTATTCTCTTTTCTTTTTAGGGAATTTAACCCTTTAAGAGGCATAATCGATACCTCTACACATTTTCTTTGGCATGCTTTATATTTTACTATACCATAGTATCATATTGCAAATTCTCATTTCATTTTCATATAATGCCATAGCCATGCTTTTATAATAAAATAACAATCACTACTTACATTACTATTTAAATAAATTCACCTACCTGAGTTCCTCAGGGTCCTGCCATTCTTTGGCCTCTTCCTCTTCCCCTTCCTCTTCTTCTCATTTATTTCAATTACAGGGTGCTGAAATCGCAAATCAATATATTTTTATCAAAATTTGTTTTAAATGCTGCAACATACAGGTAATTGATCTCTGCAGAATGAACATTAAATTACCTGTCAGAGTTTGCTTTCTTCACACTTATGCAGCCTTCGCCACTCAACACTTCTTTTCAATTTCTCCCCCCTTTTTCACACTGCTCAAGCACAAAATAATTCAAGGGGATAAAATAAATAGAAAACCTCTTACCGTCGGCTTAAGAACAACAAAAGAAACTCACCGGAGGCTGCCGCCGACCGCTGCACGGTTCAGAGATTCCCCTCGGATCAAGCCGACACTCGCATGCAACCCTCCTTTCTAGGCACGGAAAACGAGAAAGGGCTGCACCGCAAAAATTCCAAAAATAAAAAAAAAAACCTTTACCTTCTACGGTTCGAGGAGAGAGAAACCGCTCGGGAAGAGAGAGAAACTGCTCGGGAAGAGAGAGAAAAGCTCGGGAAAGAGAAAAGGGCTCGGAACTTACCCGGTTCCCCTCCTCGCTGAGCTCGGGACCCGAATCGCCGCCGCCGGACTCTCCCTTCTTCCGATTTTCGTCAGGACGGAAACTGCTGCGGGAAAAACCCTCCGCTGCTTCGCATGGTCTCGGCACGGGATCCCTATCCTTTAATTCCTTTCGGGGTCGGGGCGTACGAGCGCACGCAGCGGCACGCGGCGACACGCGGATCGCCTCGCGTCCGACACCCGTGCGTCTCTTTTAATTTTTTTTTTTTTTTTTTTTTTTTTTTCCAGGATATTACAGTATATGTGTGGTTCTCAAGGTTAGCCATTGTACCTTTCATTCATATCAACTTGAAAGCATCCTCTTAATTTCTTAGTATTTAGCATATATTGGACTTTTAATGGTTGATCATTTCCATGGTGAATAATGGAGGGAAAATGTGCAACCTCTCTCCCTCCACGCTGTTTAGGTGAGGTTCCTAGTTGATTGTGCTTTCTAGGGGAATGTTATCATTGTTGCAGTAGTCATTCGTTCCTTTATGACTACGTTTCTATTTGTGTTTTCCTAGAAGCATACAAGGGATGTGTTCTGTATAAATTATTTGGAATATCATTTTAGAAAATAAAAACAAAAGTTAAGATCATTTGCATGAAAAACTCAATGTAAGGTGATCGAGTTGAACTTTTTGAAAAGGGTCATGGAGAAAACTGGTAGGAAATACGTGTTTTGTATATCAAAAAGACTTAGTCACACTAGAATTATAATCATATGATTCCTAATGAATGTGTGATAAGAAGCATAGGAGATGCTATTGATGTTGTTAATAATGAAAACCTTATAGGATATTTTTGGATGCTGCTTATTTTATGCTAAGAAACAAAGAAAAACAATTGTGAAATATAAATATCCTTATTTCTTGCAATTAAGGAAACTTTTTTAATGATTTGTTAAAAAATATGTATTAGTAAATAAATGTCTCTTTTGTCAATATACATTGAAAATTACATGAATTTATAATATTTAGGGTTCATTGTAGAAAAGTTTCTCATGTTTTCCACACTATGTGGGTAGGCTCATTGAGTTTCAAGTCTTTATGGTAGTTAAGTCAGTTATTTTTTTTGTTCCTAAAATCATCTTTCAAAAATAGTCATGCAAATCTCTATGATTCGTGTAATTGTGCAAGCAACTCCCCATGCATAGGAGTAGTTTAGGAGAAAAAATGGTCAAGGTCTAGTTGTATTTTTTGAACTATAAAACTTGGCCATTTTTAGAATCTAAGGGATATTCTTGTACAATAAGGCGCATAGGAGAAGAATATTTGCAAAATACCCTAAGATTTATTTAATCTTCCAGCATTCCTGAAAATAAACGCAAAGTAACTCGAAGATTAATGAATTAAAGAAATTTCAACTATCGTGAATAAAGCAACAAGATAGAGAATATGCCCAATGTGTTTAGCTGCTTTCAAAAAATAATAACTTGAATTTGTTAAGTTTTAAGCTTAGCTTTTTGAAAGGCTTTCTTTGGCAAGTAATAAATAGATCGATGAAATAATAAAACAACACATATCAGTCAAGATTCACTTAGCAAATGTATTGATGATGCTCTTGAAAGATTAAACCTAAAAAATGCTAGAATTGATTTCAATGTTTTATTTGGTGTTCGATGATTACAAATAACTTATATGCTACAACTTCAGTTTTATATGTTCCTTTATTTAGGTTAGAGGTGTGCTTCCTTGTATACGAGGTAGTAGAAGGGGTGGTGTGGCATACAGAGATAGGGGTCTAAGCAGAAGCCACATGGGTCAACTCCCTTATGCAAGAAATGTTGGACCGTCACCTTATCGCGGTCGACTGCGTGGGCATATGAACCGGGGTCATGGCCGTGGATTCCATCATTCTGCTCCTGAAACAGAACGGCATCAAACCACAGTTTCAACCACTTCAGTTCCACCAATACCTGCAGCAGCAGAAGAGGTACGAGGGCCTTTGTCTGCACCCAAACCTCAAGAAAGGCCACTTCTAGTAGCTTGGTGTGATTTATGTAGGGTTGATTGCAACACCAAAGAAATTCTAGAACAGCATAAGAATGGAAAGAGGCATAAGAGAACTTTGCAGAGAGTTCAAGAATTACAAGCCCAGCAGATGACCATTGTTGGATTGCAACTTAGTTCTTCCCCTACAAACAGTATATATCTTCCAGAGGTACATAAAGATACAGTTGCCGCCGATGGTGTGGAGGCTGGAGATCTAATAAAGAAAGATGCCATTCCACCAGAACAGGAACCACCGATGGATGAACCGTGCAAAGGATCTGTTGCACCAGAAAATACTTCAACTAATCAAGATTTGGGTACTATAGGTGATGCCTTACAAGGGGAGACGATGCAAATGCAAAGTGTTGGTAAGAAGAGGAGGATGCATGGGAACAACGACAGATGGCGTGGCGCTAAGAGAAAGATGGATCGGGTTGGCCGCGGCGGAAAACATGTTAATGGCTTCGATCGGCCAAAAGCTCAACCTTTTGGCCGTTCCAAAGAACGGCTCAGAGATCGACCAAGGGTTTGTACTGTATGCAGTGTAACATGTGATACATTGGCGGTCTTCGAGTGCCATCTATCTGGGAAGAAGCATCTGTCTCGTATCAAGCGGTTCGAAGGCCAGGGATCTGTTTATGGACCCATTAGTGTCTATATTCCTCCAAATCAACCGATGCCCAATCCAATCAAAGGGCCTGAGCCAGTGTTCTACGGCATGCAGACTAATGCAGCACTGCAGCGTAATGAGGAAAATCATGTGGTTGCAGTGGAAGACAAAGAGAAGGTTCCCGGGCCGGAGGTAAACCTCAAGGTTAACCAAGGTTCAGAAACCGGAGAAGCTGCCAACGCAGAGGTAGCTGTTGCTGTCACTGCAGAAGACGTCGCTTTGCCGAGCGGCGGAGATTCGACGGCCGGTATCCTACATGGTTCAGATGGTGATGCCGGAGAGCTAGCATGCATGGAAGCCGGTAGTCAACTTAACCAAAGCTTTTAAAAGGTTTATTTAACTCAGTTTCAAACGTGGATCTTTTTGGCATTGAATTAAGTCAGTGAATCTCTTTATGGCTGAATTGTCGAGTATTTGTGAAGCTAAAACTGGTGCTGATGCATGTTGGGGACAAAGAAAAATGGAAAAGAAAAGCCTCTTTCCTTTGCATCAGGTCTTGTATTGTGGACTTGATACTTCTCTTTTTCTTTAGACGTGGTATAAATAAGTTTATTCTTACGATTAAATACTGGAAATGTGTACTTTAGGGTATCCTGTTTTGGATTTTGACAGGGTAGTGAAATTTGTATTACTTAAAACTCCAAGAAAAGTGGTTGTTCCTTTGGGTATGTTCCGGTAATGAATTATTATTTTAATGTGACAAATCGTATGCTTTTTTACCAGAATTTTAATTAACTATTTATTCAGCATAATAAAGGAGTTGCAACTTTACTGGTGCTTTAGATAAATATAATTAAGCTTAGTGAAAATTCTCATCAGTTATTTGTATTTTATTCGTGACAGTAATGTCGAAACGATTTTTTGTCACCATTTTTACAAATGATGTTTAAATAAAGTACATTAAAAAAATGTGCATAGACTATTTGCCTGTTTTGCATAGAAACTGTCTTTTTCGGTTTTTTTTAGCCCAAAGAAGCATAAAAAAACAAACGTTAAAGACAAAGTACTTTTAAATAATATTTAAAACTCATCTTATTCTTTTATAAAAGGAGCAAAGGATTACTTGGTAATTTTTACAGTAACTAAAATTTCATTAACCAATTCTTCATAAAATATTTAAAATACAATTTTTCAATAATAAATAATAATATATTCAAATTAACACTTTTATTATTAATGAAAATATTAAGCAACATCTTAAACCAATGCTTGTCCACAGTACTTTCTCTTCTACTGTTGGCTCCTTTTCTCAACGCATTCAAATATTCTCAAAACAAACCTCAATGAAAAAAAAAAACCTCAATTTTTTGCGTTTATTTATCACGTATATTTTCCAATGACAAAGCAAGATCCCATTTTGCTCAACTTTCTTCATCTTTTGGCCAATCTACAGTTCCAAGTGGCTGAGAACTGACATGCCAAGCTCCTTCATCTACCTCATCAAAAAGCTGATCCCAACTCCAGCTAGAGTACCCAAGAAAGAACCAGTAATCGCGAGCTGATCGATCTTCAGACTTGATTCCCTCGATAACCATGCTTGTGATAACAGGATTGCCAAAATAAAGACCAGCTATAACTTTTGAGAATCCCTCAATGGGTTTCCTTGTCAAGCTTACCAGAGGCAGACCCTGTGCCCTCACAGGTCCTCCATAATAAAGAGGAGCTTGTTTTATAGTCTCCAAATCCTTCTCCAAATTATCAAAAACATTCCAGCTTATAGGCTTGTTTATGATGACACCCTGGAAAGCTTGATCTTCCCCGGCGAATACGATGAGAATGGAGGAATTGTCGAATGGTATGGCCTGTAATAGCTTCTCTGTAGCAAAAAGCATGGACCCTGAAACAATGTATGGTCTTTTGTTGTCGAGACCTTGCAATGGCGTTGGCTCAACAAGAGGTCGTTCTTCTGCTCTTGGTTCTACGTTCTGGTGTGTACTGACATCTGGGATAGGTTCTGCTTTACTGATTAAACTGGAGGTTGCCTCGTGTGGTCTTGCATTTCTATTGCTACTGTTCCATGATTGTTTCCACAAAAAACCTGGAAAAGAGAGAGACTTGACTATAAGCAGCAAGATGCAAGTATAATTCAAGCATATTAATTGCAGAACTGGGAATGTTTGATTTTTTTTTTTTTTGACAAAAAAATTACAAACTATATTCGAATTTGAACCTTAATCTCCTCTTAAACAAGAAGAACAATGCCACGGAGCTATTCATGGGCAGTGTTTGATTATTGATCAAGATATTATTGTCATGCAACAAACTATTACAATTAAAAAAAATCATCATAATCCCAGAGTATGAGCAGTTATTTGAAAATTTATCGCTATTGTGGTCTATCAAATGCAAATTCCATGTTAAGTTCAAACCCGCAAGGTCATTCAAAACAGCTCCCTGTTGTCTTCTGGATCTTCAGCTTTCCCGTATCACATGAGTGCATTCCAATACTTCCCTTCAACTCAATGAAAATCTACTAATTTATGCTATACATGTCCAAATCAACTAATCCAAACTCTCTAGGATAAATTTTCAAAGGGAGCTACTCCAAACTTTACGTGAAAACAAGAACAAATGTCAACCAATCCTAGCATCCTAATTTTAACAATATTAATCAATTTAATTTGCTTATGTTTTGCAGGCTAAACATCTACACCTCATAACTCATTGAACTCATCAATCATATGCAATTTACCTTTAACCAATATCTTGTTGTCAATTGCTTCAAAATCATTTTTTAAGAAAGATCTAAGATTACTATAGCCAAGTCTTCATGGTAAATTATTGATGGTCATTTTCACAATATTATGAATTGACATACTTTCAATTTTACATTTACCTGGGCACAATCCTAAATTTCTAAGATTGATGTCCACAACTAGAGCTTCAACTTAGCCCCTTCACTTAGACTCATACAGAATACCATTAATAAAGAGAGGTCAATGGCATCTCACCTTAAATGTGGACTACAAAAAGGTCAATAGCTAATGCAAAATGGTTCATACTTAAAACTAAGCTTTCATAAGTTCTAGCTGTAATAAGACACTCTTTTAAGGATCCATTCTTAATGACTATGCATGGACAAAATTGCTTCTTTTTTATGCATGTCTTTAAGAGTATCAACATAAAAAGTGTAAAGATTTTACCAAAATCCTCCAAAGAACTATGGGATCCTAAACTAAATCAATAAAATGAATATGCTTGTCCTTGAACTTTCTTACAAACCTCTTGATGATTACACCTACAAAACATAAAACTAAATTGATTCAAAGATATATGCCATAAAAATCATGCTCAATCACAATATTAAATATGATTAGTTAGCCTAATTTTTGTAGTTATGCAATAATGAATATTATCTTGTACATTCAAATAGTTATCTAAGCATTCTTTACTTTTGATATATTTTTTGGTTTTTCAAATCCTATTTAAACCAATAAGCATTTTCCTTGCTTGATATGTTTTTCTATGCCTTTCAAATCATGCATATCCAAGATAAATAAGTGAATTAGTTGAAAAGTTTGACTTTCACTCAAATGAATCATTTGTGATATTTAGTGAGAATGTGATTGACACTAAACATGAAGCTTGAATAAACAAGAAGACCTTTATAGAACCTCTTTATCTTAGAATTAATATATAGTACCTATAAAACTTACTTAAACCACTAAAATTATGGTGAGATTTTAAATGAGTTAAAGATTTTTTAAATTAGCCATCTACTCACCTATGTAAGTTTAAGATGTATTTCATCTAGGTTTTCTAACATATAATCATAAAAAAAATGTGTTTGCATTAAAATAATATGGTCAAAATATTTAGAATACAAAAACTTAAATTTGTATAAAAATAGTTATATTGTACAATACGATAACCTATCATACAATATGATTATTTCTTGTATGTTTGCAAGAATGAGTGATAGGATAGTTTGATTAAGCTTTGTACAAAAGTTTTGCATATCATTCAATATAGTCTCACTTATTGTATACGATTGGTTAGTAGTTCCAACCACTCTTGCCTGGACAAACTATAATGCATGTATATAATACGATTATACATATCTATAATAAGACTATATCAAATAGAGAGCATGCATTTAGTGAAACTGAATCCAAGAAAATCATATGATATAATATTACCCATCAAACAATACGATTAGGTCAATATGCTTTAAAAGGACGAATCCTGGGGGCTTTGTAAAATATGATGTTATTATATTGTGTAATATAAACCTTTGATAATATCAGAGAAGATATTGTTAGATTATATAATGCACTAAACAATTGGTTTATTTATTAATGTTGTACAGTACGAACCTTAGATTAAACAAAATGATCAGTAAAATTCATGTGTGTCACGACTAGTGTGGTTGAATTTCGATAAATTTTAATATAGCCATTGAAAGTTATTTAGAGTAGTTGGAGAGCTTGCTAATACTTATATAAATAAACCCAAACATAATAAATAGGCTAATAATTAATTGCATATCATTTAGAAAAAATCACACTTTAAGATCATCATTCACATTGAAGAGATTAGGAGGAAAAACAAAAGTAGAGTTGCAAGCTTCATTCTTCACTATTTATGAGCCTCTATTCTAAATTGTTCCAAAGAGCTAAGTTAGAAATCATTCATACGTCGCTTTATAACATTATTGTGCTTCTCTTGATAATTTTATTGCGTTATAGGAATTTACATTTTAAACTTTTTACTTTAGTTCTTTGTCCCATTATTAGGACTTTACCTTTGATCATTTACTTGGTCTTTTAACTATTGTCATAGGGTCTTTTGACCTAGTGATTTATAGAATCTTTTGGCTCAATGTTGTAGATTCTTTTTAGTTGGTACTTTGTAGAATCTTTTAGCCCGGTTTTATAGCATTTTAGTCCAATGCTTTTAGGGTCCATTGCTTGAATGCTTATGGTATCTTTTGGACCAGTATTTGTAAAGCCCTTTGACCCAATGTTTGGTTTTGCTAATTTGCTTTTGTGAAAGGTATTCTAATATTTTTTCTTATCCTTTTAGTCGAGAGTAAATGTAGATCCGATATTGGATCAAATCACATAAAAATTTTTATATAATTTTCTAATTATATTCCTCACACAAAGCCTTTTTAAAAGTAAATAAAAATTCTAAACAAGTTTATAATATTAATTAAGAAACTCTTAACATATTTCATTGTCTAGATTGTGGTCATTAAATTTGAGATCTTCACAATTCATCTTCTTTTTGTGCGGACATCATTCTCATATTCTTAACAAGTACACCATAAATTGTAGGTTCTACAAGTAATCTTACAAAATTATGAAATTCAAATAACAAAATTCCACCACAAAAAGTTTATTTTTCACACATTTATTCCATTTTCTTAAGTTTAAAACCATACCCTTGAAACATTTATAATTTCAATTTTTAGATTCAACCATTACAAGTTAGAAGTACTACTTTGGCTTATTTTTCTTCGTAAATTCTAAATCTGAAAAACTATGACCATTAACAATCATGCTTTCTTTAGATATGAATGTACATTATCCACATTTTGGAAAACTTTCACACAAGAAAAAATTTACATCTGATAAAATTATTCCTGATAATATCTTATGACATTATGGTCATTTAGGTTTCTCATGTTTGAGACCTAATACTATATTAAAACTAGGTCACACCTTTTTGTGCCTTAGCAAGTTTATCCCCAAAGTTTTCTGATGGTGCAACCAAGTTTATGAATGCAGAATAAAAAAATTATATAGTTTAAGAAATGTCAACTAGTTCCTTAAATTAACATAAAAAAGTCAATGTAGGGAGGATCTAGTTGCATCTACAAAAAGAAAAAAGAAACTTCAGCAAGCCTCTCCCTGCATTCAAGCAGAGTCAAATCAGTTCAGTTATTAAAATCACAACCAAGCTCAAACCAATTGGTAGGGTTGGTCCAAGCCTTTTCTGAGGCAAGTACGGTCCACCTAAGTAGATACTCAAATTAGGTTTCACAGAAGGATAGACATTAAACAGAGCTGAACTAAATCAATTTGATTCTCAGGCTTAAATGTCATGTTGAACCCCTACAAATGACCTATCAAGCTCAACTCAAGGTGCATCATAGGTGAAAGTTAAAGACGAACGTGTGAAATTAAAAAAGTGAAAAATTAAGGACCAAGATGTACTAAATGAGGACCAAGATGCAATTCATTGAAGGCTAATAATTCAAAAACATGCTGAATTTAAAGCTCGTACATGCCTATATTACGTTCTGTACAAACAAGGTCCATCCTTGAAACAGGAGAAGACTTGACATTGATCTGAAGTTCCCAACAACCATTAAATTTCTAATAGCTCAGAAAGACAGTTGTGACCCAACGTGACTTGCCCAGTGAATTTCCCAACATGAATTGTCCAATGACCTAATAGTTAAACATGGCAATTCTTCCACATTGTTGACCCAACATGAATTTCCAGTAGGCAATCGCTATAAACTTGCATATTTTTTGCTTCAAAACTGTAGGACGTTTCTATCTTCCATGCACAGCAGGGATATCTTAAACACTTAGGGAGGTATAAACAAACACAAAACCTGATAATGGAAAAAGAATAGCCAAGTAGAAGATGAAAAAGAAGAAACATGATCACCTTTATACTTGCTTAAACCCGCTGAATCTCTTCCTTGAGATTCTAAAAATTTCATGATGTTAACCACTGAAAAATTGTCAACATATGGTATAGCACTTTTGTTTAAAGCCGGATATAACAGCAGTTCGGGATAAAGCTCATTCTGCATGTATCATTCCGAGAAAAAAGTCAGAAAGCAATCAAGTATAAGAGACCAAAATATATAATAAAAAAAATCGGTGAAGTAAAGTAAAGCTTGAATATGTTAAAGTAATCTCAGATCTATTACATGTTAATATGTTAAAAGTAAAGCTTGAATTGATTTTTTCACTAGAAATGATTAACTTGTAGGCGAAGAGGACACAACCATGGGTAAGACAAAGCTATGCTAGAGGAGAGAAATGTCGATCATGCTAGAGTAGAGAATGGTTAAACATGCTGAAGGAAAGGAACATCATCATCAATCAAATGTGTGATGCTGCAAAATAAAGTGGTTGCTTGTAAGGAGAGAAGCAATGTCATCAACCATGAGCATGATGCCTAAGAGTCAAATGCACCATAGAAAAGGATAATCTCCATTGACTGTGGTGACACCTAAACTGCATCAAAGGAGAGGAACGCCAATGGCAGCATGGTGGTGGCAATGAAAACATGGTTGTGATAGTAACAAAACCCAAGGTAGCAACAGTTCTTCAAGAAATGAGAAAAATATAAAAAAGTGTAACATTCACAATCACAAGCACATAGTGAGATAATCATGTCTATTAAAACAAAGATATCTATTAAATTTAAGATGCATTGTACATGAAATTTTTTCACTTGCAAAGTTTCCTACTCAGTTATTGTCAACCACCAAATCAGCCCAATGCCATTTCTGACCACGCAAGGCTACAAGTGATAACAAAATTGAGCCTTCTTATCAGTGGGTCAGGCTTGACTAAGCTTAGGCTCTTGTCAGATCAAGTTTACACCACAGAGCAAAATTTCAAAGACAAATTATCCAAAAAGCACAAGGTAATGGCAAGCCCATTTAGTTGCCTATATAATGCCCAGCCCTACTACTAACTATAGGAGTAAAACTATAATAAGCTAAAGCCAAACACTAATGTTAAACAAACAAATAAAACTGGTTACACTTTCAAATCAAATTAACAATAGATGAAAAATGGAATATATACCTTGCCCACAGCCTTTAGGAAGTAAGCACAATCATTTTGCACACAATCCATCAAAAACACTGATGGTAAATTATGAGTTTCAATATCACCTGTATATATGGATGCAAATATGTGTTAACATAGGAAAATCTTAGCACAAGTCACTCATAATAATTCATCAAACAAGAAATAAAAAAAAGTAATTAAATAAGCAAATCACTACCTAAAGGCATAAAATACAAGTGTATCCATGTACATGTACATTTCTATGCATGTACAAGAATGTGCACAAAAGACATGTTGACTATTCAATTCTATGTCAAGGTGATAGTAGTTCAAGAATAATAAAAAAATGACAAGAACAATAAGCACACAAAAAAGTCATAATTAATAATTGATACCTTCAACATTATATGCTTATAGAATATCATAAATGGCAATTCACATGAAACAAAGCAAGGCAAAATCCTTTTGACATTTTTCTTTATCTTACCCCCTACCCTGATGAGAAGAAATGAATCTGAATTGCTTGTATTTACAAATGATTATAGTTAAGGTATGAAATCTATCAAAATTCTATATACATCCTCTTTTCTATCAAACACAAACACCCAAACATGCAATACTTAAATTATGCTATTCTCAATACAATTGCTTCATGCAGAGAAACTAAGCCAATAGACCACCATGTGTGGAGTATAGCAAAGCTTATGCAGTTGGCAAACAAGAGAAAGATGATTTTGCAGACACCAAGTACATTGCATTGATTTTTATTTCTTTTCTTTAGCTGGCTTCTTCTCTTTTTCTGTATGTTTTGGTTCGAAACTGTAGCTTTAAATATTGTGGCTTTGTTGATTTCTGTTTTGAGGGTCAATGGAACAAAATCTGACCATGCATTTATTGAAATTCACCTAAATGACAAATGCACTATTGATTGAGAATTTTGAAATACTTTGTAAGTCAAAAAATAAATTAGACATTATTAACTTCCTTTTTTAACTTTGAGGCAATCAAAACATGAGTTCTATCATTGCTGATTATGCAGTTCTTGAGGAAATTAAATGGACAAAGTGGGAGTTCTTTGGCCACAAATGAACTATGAATGGAAGAAATAAGGCTACCATAGAACTGAAATGCAAAAATCAAAGCATGTTGGCTTGTTCATGGACGTAAGATGGCAAGTGAACAAGATGATAGAACATGGGATCAGGTATTTTCCAATAACCAGAACACGTCCAATACATATTTGGATATAGATCTCGATGCGCATTACGCATTATGCATTATGTCTTGGAACATTCCAATGAAAAATTAAGCTTCACACTTTTGGAGAAACTTTTATTCAAATTCATCATAAAACAAAATTGTCTCTACTTAAATTAAAGGTCCTAAACATATAGCTCCTAGAAGAACCAATAATAAGGAAAAATATAAAGAAAGAAGAAAATGCTATTGCAGAAAAAATATTTAAGTCAAATTATTCCTTGGCATTCTTCAAGCACAGATTTTTTTTCACATTAGAAATGCAAAATTTAAAAAAATTTGCCTCTTAGACAATTTTAGGGTCCAATGGCCAAAAATATCGTTTGTAGATAGCTGTACTGCATCATTCATGTTGGAAAGATTTAGCATAGAACTGATAACAAATCTCAGATTTCTTGGAATTTTTAAAATTGCAAAAATCCAGCAGTTGATTGTAGTTAGTGATCGTGGCTTAATGGATTAAAAAACATAGCATTCAACAACTGATCATAGCCACTTTACTCATCCACTAGTTGGGAGGCTTAAGCATCACAAGTGATGCTTCATGGCTTGGATGTGCATTCATTGGTGCCCCTTAGGAGTCTGAATGCCTACCATATGACCTTGAAGAAGTTGATTTAGTCTACGGATGTGCTAAAGTTTGTAAAGTTAAGCAGATAATCACTCAAAGGGTATGAAATTCTGTGAAATAAGCATCTTGGTTATTTACACTTGTTATGTCAATTTCGAGTAGATTTATTTAAGGTGTTTCATATGCTAATTCCAGATGGAATATGAGTATTATGAGGCTGCACAATGCTCAACACTTTCGAGTTTTGGAGGCACGATAGCTCATTTTGGAGATAAGTGCACAATGTCATTTGATTGTCCAAAAAATGTCGAGTCAAGGGACTACTTTTAACATCTATTTCACTATTGATAACTTCAATTTTTGACTTATAGTGATTATTTATTGGAAACAAATAAATTAAAAATAAGAACATATTTCATATACTAAGCATAACTTAGGTACAATATTAAACGGTGTATGGGGATTTTGAAATAACATATAAAACTAAATAACATGCATGTATGATATGAAAATGGAGAATCCGAAGCAAATAAAAACAAGGAAAGATGACATAAATGTGGTTGGGGCAATGGAGTAATTCATTGAGAAAAAAGATACGTATCTATCGATGTAGACTTTGAATAAAAAGGAACATAGCAAAAACCTACTTTATTATGAGCTTAAGAAGATGATTACAAAGCAAAAGGAGAGAGAGAGTTTGTCATTCTTCACAGGCTAAGGATGACCAAGAAAAAAAAAATAAAAGAGAAATATAAGAAAAAAGATCTCCATAGTAAAATATGATAAAAAATAAGTTGGAATTGACTAGGATTAGCTACATAGAATTAAACATTCTATTTTAACTTCACTTCTTTGTATAAGAAATTATAGTTGTCATTCCATTATACAATTATAATGGCATAACTATTAAAGACTAACATGTGTCTCTTGTTAACATTGCCCGATTGGTCATGGCCACCAAATGAAACTTTCACAATTAATGATGCAACAGAATAAGTTATGACCACCAATTAAGGAGTTTGATCGTGATAACATAACCAAGTTCTTTACAACTGTCAAACTCATCATAAAATGAAGCACTATATTTGAATTTCACGTGTCCAATCCCATCTACAGAAATGTAAAGTCTTTATGAACTAACTTCAAATGAGCTATCTCAAGTAATTGGCCTCGACAATCTAGCTTCAAAGATCTAGTCTTGTAAGGCTGGCCTCAAGGTTTAGTTTCAAGTTCTGATCATTTTACGATACCTGAGGAAGTCGTTTAATACACTCATATGTTCTTCAATAGGATTATTCATACTTATTAAATTAATATCATATGCATAAATAAGGACTTATTTGGAATGAAAATATAGTGATTTTGAATGAATTTTAATTGATAATGGTACATGTTTCTTATCTCAACTCATACTCAAGAAGAGGTTAGCCTTCCCTTCTCTCTCTAAACCTTAGTAGCAGATTGGTTTTCTCCATTCTCTCTTCCTTCTCTTTTTTCCTTTTCTATTGTTTTGTGGTATAATTCATCAATAATTCAATAAGAAAAATGTTCGGTGAATATTTCTAAGTTTTTGTAATAACTTTCTTAACTCTCTTAAGTAAAGAAATAGTATCTCTATATTGACAAAGATACAAATGTCAACTTTTTCTCTAACATCTTAAATTAGTTCACCACATTAACAAAAAAACAGATGTCGGGTCTAACATGTGAGAGATATGAGTTGTTTAACAAGATGTTGACTTCTCCCCTTCTCCATAAGAACGCCTTTTTTTCTTGACTTGTTTGGATAATCTATAATAGTGTCAATAAGTTTGCATCCCAGTATCTTCATTTTTGCAGAAGATTCAAGACATTCTTATGTTACAAGATAACAACACATTTCCTTAATCATGACAATTTCCATCCCAAGAAAATACTTGATACTTTTGAGATCTTTGATCTCAAATTTCATGGCCAAGATTTTTTTAAAAAAAGACAAATATTTCAACATAACCTCCTATTAAGATAATATCATCAACATGGACTATGATAGTATTATCTTGCTCTCAGAGCATGCTTAAAGAACATTATGTAATTAGTCTGACTCTAAATACCCATTCTTCTTAAAAGCTCTTGTAAATCTATCAAACCAAGCTCGAGAAGATTGTTTGAGGCCACACAAGGAGTTCTTGAATTTACAAACTTTGTTAGCATCAATCTATGAATCCAAACTTGGATGGATTTCCATAAGCACTTTTTCTAATGTTACATTTACAAACAAATTTCTAACATCAAGCTAATGAAGAGGCCAATCTAGATTAATTGCAAATAATAACAAAACTCTAAATATGTTGAGTGTGGCAATAGGAGCAAAGGTTTCTTAATAATCAATTCTATAAAACCAAAATGAGCCTTTTGCAACCAATCAATGCTTTGAATCTTTCCACACTTTTTTTATCTTGTACTTCATAGTGAATATCCATTTATAGTCAACAACATGCTTCTCTTTTAGTAACTCTACAAGTTTTCATATTTTAATTTTCTCTAAGGCATAGATTTCTTCTCATATAATAACTCTCTATTCTAGAACTTTAAAAGCTTCATTAGCATTGATAGAAATCTAAATATTATTGAGACTAATAGGAAAAACATAAAACTTAGTAAGAACCCTTTATATGAAATGAAATTGTAAATAAGATGATTTGTGCATGATCTAATTCCTTTTCTCAAGACAAGAAGAACATTAAGATCCTTATCATATGACTTCTGAAATTTAAGAAAAGTGTTACATGAAGGTTGTGAAGTTTAAGGTGACTAGATTTGGTTTAGCTTCCTAAATGAACTCAAGTTCCCAATTTCTTTTTGACCATTTTCCTAATAAGTTGTGTAGAATTAATAGTTTTGCTAACTCAGATAGAGAAGAGATGATTGTTGCTTTTATTTGAGAAATTAAGAAATAGAATTCAACTAGAAAGACTTGGACTCAAAAGATTTCATTAGTTTTCCAATGATATTATTGTGTATCATTCTCCCAATCGAATAGCATTTTAGGAATAGTAGGTTTGATTTTTGAAGAAAACAATATCTATAGAATTACATAATTTCTTGGAGACTAAAGAATGATATTTATAACCATTTTGATGTGAAGATTTCTCTAGAAAAATACATTTTATTAATTTGAGGTCAAGTTTGCTTTGGTACTATGGACGGATATGAACAAATGCAAAGCAATCAAATACTTTTAGAGAAATAATATAGCCAAAGCATGCGTTGGGAAAAAATTTAAGTTGACAAGATGTTAGGAATTTTAGAGCATGAAAAGACATCCTATTAATCAAATATACAACAATAAAGATAGTTTTCCTCTAAAAAGACTCAATGAAAAAAGAGCCTATTCCAACCATTTTTAAAAAAAATCCATCCACAATATGAACAACAAAATTCCTACAACATATTATAAATTTTTATAACTTTAGCATTTTCCGTTATATAATCAGATTGCCTTGAATTTATAATCTATGGAGTTATTTTATTTGTTTTAGAACTAAAGGAATTTAGAAATTTACTTTTTGTGCCAATAATCTAGTATCAATTACTGTGTTGAGATTTACAGAATATTGTATAAGATTATCTTCTACAACACTTCTATTTGTTCCTTCATAAATTATGCTAGCTCTAAAGAAACTTGCATTGAAAAGACTCAATGTTCTTCAACTAATGCATAATTTTCATGAGTATCAAAATTAGTAAAGAAGCCTTGAACTTTGTCAGTTTTCCAAGAATCTTCGAACAAGTTTCCATAATGTGACCTTGTTTTATGCAATGGTCACAACAAGATCTTCCTCTCTTCCATGGTTGATTATCAAGTAACTACTTCTGTAATCCTTGAGTTACAAGGGCGAAGCTCTCAGTAAAAGTATTTTGAATGTTAGCTTTCGATACTAACTCGTTTTTTTTTTTTACTTCCTTCTTGACAAACTTCTAAATAAACTTCTCAAATATTTGGTGGTGGTTTGGTTCCCAAAATTTTTCCTCCAACCACATTGAGGTTTTTATTGAAGCTAAGAGAGAATTTGTAGATTCTTTTCTTCTTAACAATCATTTTATATTTGATAGTAGTTGTTGGATGGCCCCAATCATTTTACTTAACCATATCAAGTTGCTACCAATTTGTAGTAAGTAGATTGAAAAATTAAGTGAAGTGAGCTCTCTTTGATGGAGATCATTTAATATCATTTCAATCTTTAAGGATACGACCATAGTTTGATTATTTGAATACGTTTGATTGACTACCTTCCTAATTTCTTGAGTAGTTTTATATAGGAGAAAATTCTCTAACATCATTATTCATGAAATTAATGAACCATGATATAACTATGTTATTTTCAATTTCTTAGAATCAAAACTTAGAATCTTCTTCCACTGCTTTTGCTACTACATCGGTGAGATAATCATCCTTGCCTCTTTTTCAAATAAATATCATGACAAAACTATTGAAGATAATTTTTCCATTTAGTTTGTCATATACTAAGGAGGATTGAGGCATAAAAAACACCAATGTTGTTTACAAAAAGAGTTTCAAGGGTGAGGATGATCTCAAAAGGATTTGTTCTTGACAAATCTAAATGAGGTGTTATTTCTAGTTATGAGAATAGATTTATACATAAAGTTTCTTAAACCTGAAATAGTTGGTCCATTATTTCTTTTTTTTTTTTTTTAGATACAAGTGCTTTAATATCTTAATGGCTAAAAAAATTATAAAATTGCACAAGTTATCCATGGGTAAAGCCCCAAGGAAGCAATTGTCAAAACAAGATGGGAGCGAGGACTCGTGCTTGACACATGCCAGAAATAGTTGCATTATAAGAGGAATCGAAGTGGAACAATAAGTCAAGACAAGACTCAATTGTTAAAGCCATCAAAACCCATTTGCAAACGAAAGGACAAGACAAAATGAAAGGCCAAAAGGAACTATCGTGCAAAGCAAGAAAACATGACGGGATAAGCTGAAGAATACATCACAATGTGGCATAAAGTAGGAAGAAGGCATAGCCACAATGGAGTGATACAGGAAGATGACATGAGATGGGACGAGATAAGTTGGCCCATTGTAGCATCACTATAGCTTCACGAGAAAATTTTGGATACTAGACCTGCTCTAATACAACGTTGAATTTGGAGATAAAATTATATTTTCTTCTTATTTGACATTGAGAATACTAGGAAAATATATAATTTAAGTGATGAGCTATTCCCGTAAACATAATTTGAGAAGAAAGCATGCTAAATAAAGAGGTTAAACAAAAAAAAATAATTATAGATAGCAAGTCATCCAAATTTATCTCTATAATCATAGATATCAAAATCAAATTTAATAAAAAAATTACAACTATCATTATTACTAATATGTTCTAAATAAAATTAACTAAATTTGGAATTCTACAAGAGAGCTTATTACAATATAAGTTATGCATTGTAATATTTTATCTACTTCTGATTAGAGAAGCTATAATAAGCTTTAGAATATGTTTTAAAATTTAAATAAACTAATATGATTAAGTGAATCGTAAAAAATGCATTATGTTGAGTTCACTTTAATGAGTTAGCATTACACTTGTAATATGGAAAAGTTTCCCTTTAAAACTATATTTTATTGTGTAAGCCAATAAGCAAAAAAGAAAAAAGTGACAAAAAAAGATGACGATTAATTACATACCTTGCGGACACACTGGATTACTAAAACTATTATCACATTCTAGAATATAATTCAGGTTCTTAAAAGCTCGATAGACTTCACGAACAATTAGCTCCACACGTTGGCAAAATCCACACCAAGAAGAGCCAAAAAACACTAAAACATCTTTATTCCATGCATCCCCCAAGTTCTGCAATTGGGAGGAAGCAACTGTACCTCCACTTACACAAGGATCAAAACCAAAAACCAGTTCACAAAAAGTATTGGTTGTCACTCGAGGGATAGGGTCAACCTCATGGAAATCCAAATTAACAAATGGTGGTTTTTGGGGTTCCTTGTAACTTATTGCAGAAGATGCTGAAAGCTGATACGGAGAAAGACTTCCATTGAGAAATTTGTCCAAAAAATTAACCAAGGAGGAGTAAGTGATATCCACATCCTCATTAAAAACATAATGATGCTGCATGATTGGGTCCAATAAAACCAATGATGGAACATTTGATCCACCAGTCAGTGATCTCAACAACCTATATCCACCATCAACAAAGAAAAAAGAGCCTTGAAAAGACTGATTTTGAATATGCGGTTGACTTAGCAAAGGCATTTGCATGTTTTTTTGATTATCATCCACATCATTTTCAGTAAAATCTTCCTTGGGATCATCAAGCATCACCTTTTCCACAGATCTATAGGAATTTGAGCCACAACCAACATCTTTCACCCTGCTTTTCTCTATGCATGTCTCAACAACTTCCACTTGCTTAAGTGAACAGGTCTGATCTTGACATGCTAAAGATCCAACATCATTTTTCTTGCAACCTCCATCATCTTCATTGCATACAGATTTCAAAAAGTTACTGGAATCATCCTTCAACTCTTGCACTATTATGGTTCCAATTTCATCTGTGTTTTCTTTGTCCTTGATGTCTGTTTCTTGGTACTTCTGCAAATCATCTACTGCATTTTCATGTTCGAAATTGTTAACATTATCTACTGTAGCTACTTCAAGCACAGTCGGAGTGTAATCCTTTTCTCTAGGAAAATCTTCATGTGATGTTTGATCAAGAACCAAGGCCTGATCTCCTAGACTAGTGATTGTATGTTCATTCATGTCACTTAACTGTTTTTTGTCCTGATCATTTGGGGTAGAATCCATAACCTGAATTTCAAAATCATCAGACAAAAGCTGGAAGCCAACTTCCTTTGCTAGAAAACTTATTTTGGTTTTCTTTCTTCTCACCGAGTTTCTATTGCTAAGAAAGTCCAACAGAGCATCATATGCTGCATTACCAAGAGTACGAGATGCAGTTTGATCAGACAAAATGCTTTGACCTCTGTTGATTACATTCACCAAATTATCCTTGATTTTAACAATTTCAGGGCCCAAAGATTGTCGTCTATATTGAAGATCCAACGAGTCTGAAATTGTTTTGGCCTGGCTTTTGAGGGCACCTTGTGGTGAACTTCGAGTATAAACACCAGGAGCACCCATTGTGACTGTATAAGGCATCTGATAATGCTCTGAAAGTATCATGAGAGCTTCCAGTGCAGACTTACTCTTCTCTCTCATGCTTGGCAAATCGGATAATCTATCAATAAAGAGAACGACTGAAGGCCTGTTTTCTGGAAATGCAGGTTCAAGACTGTCTCCGTCCATATCAACCTATAGAAAAGAACCTTCAGCTAAATACACCATTACATAAAAATAACTACGCAAAATAACATGCAAATAAAAAACTTCAAAGTGCAAGTTAAATGCTTTTATATGCAAGGATCAAACTTCCCTATTAACAATGCATAAACAGTTTTTTGATTTTCCAGAAGCGTAACAGTTCAGAACAGTTGAGGCTATTTACCTGAATTAGGTACAAGGCCATTCCATTATGCTGTTATTTTTCAGCACTTAAGTCAATTGTTTATGAGTTTGAATTGGCAAGATGCTCCAACAAGAGAAAAGAGAAAGAGTTGCAGTTTTCTCTAAAACATTTTCAAAACTTTGAATGAATATTCATGCCTTCAACCTGCAATCATCTCCTCTAAAAATCAGCCCAAATTACTAGTGAATTAATTTGTGAAGTCAACAAGATTAGCAACTATAGTATGAAGAGTTGACCCAGGTATCAAACCATAAATCAGTAATCAGACTACTGCATACAATGATTGCTTCATGAGAAGACTTCAAACAGAATAGAGACACCAAAATCAATCTGAGACAACTGAACTTCAATCATAATAGTCAACAATTTTCATTACATTATCACACCCCATAGAAAGTACTTGCCTAGATGAAACTATTGGCACAATCACATCATTATTCGAGGTTGAGTGATCAAGAACAAGGTGCCAGATGCTAGATCATTTGATTTGCAGTTTGCCAGCAAGCCAACAAGCCACGCTGCAGGCTTTTGCAATCAATAGAAAATGCTTGCTTTGAATTTGAAATGGTTTTTATGTTTGAAAAACCAGCCCATGCCTAATATATAAAAGCCAAAAGGCTAAGCATAAGGCTCATAATTCTGATCAAGGATCATGCAAAAAGCTAGTAGAAGCGACATTCCCTGATAGCAACTGAACAAGCCCATGACCACATCATAAGCACATGTTGGCTGCTATATTTGTGGTTCTAAGTATATGAGTGATCCTATAGCTTCTAAATAAAAACAAAATGGAAGCTATCTTTGAGTAAACAACATGAGAATCAGAATGGAGTTCAGCATAGGTGGCCTAAGCAATATCAAATAAGAAAAACATAAAATCCTACTCAATCCAAATGCTAGATGCTAGTGTAGTCACCAATGAACTCTGATACCATCTCAAAAGCAAATAGAACACCTATCCTCTCCATTGAAGTCACCAACCAAAAGACCATCGGCATGCCCATTGCACAAATAAAAGCTTTGCTATTGTTCCAAGTGCGCACTGTAACATCGGCATCTCCATCCAGAGCACAAAAAAAAAACCATCAAAGTTGACCTCCAACCAACTTAAAGGGGAAGATCCCACTAAAACAAAAGACAAGATGAGCCCAACATACAATTTGGAATGTTGTTAACTTAGCTTAAAAGAGAGAGTGTTTCCGATTTCAATTTCAAGAAGCCTATAGCCAAAATGTTTTGCAACTAGGAACAGAATCAGCCCAGATTGCATCTCTAACTTGCTCCATGCTCTCTCTCCAACTTCCTTGTATTATCTATAACCAACTCTTATCATGTATGTACCATGTGCTAGAGACCAATAATATAGTAAGATAATATCTAGAAAATCACAATAATTTTTTCTTTTTTTAATATTATGGTATCTAATCATATCATTTATCATATTATAATATAACATCATCATAAGCATTATGCACATAAAACCCATACAATCTACTATATTGTTTCTCTTTATTCTATTCTCAATCATTTTTCTTATTTATCTTATTCTAATAATTATATTTCATAGAATTATATACATATATATATAATTTTTCATACTTATAATATATATCATATTAAATCAATTATGTTTTCCAAACAATGTGGGAACACACATAAATAAAAAATGTCATATTAAAATACTCAAATAAACAATACTTACATTATAATTAGGGTTCACATAAATTGCTATATTTATATATTTTTTTTCTCTTTCATTTCTTACATAACATAATTCATAAAAACATTCATCACATTTCAATCATTGTTCTATTAATAGCATGCTCCTTAACATTCATATAACTCACAATACCAAAACTCACATTTCCTTTTAACTAAAAATTTCTCACTTTTATAACAGGAGCCAGAATACCTCCTTTCTCTCTGTTATTTTTTACTCGATATGGTTTCAATTCCTTGTTTAAGGCAAAACTTACAATTCTTACAACCTTTTATTATCAAATACTACTCTAATTCCAAATAAAACCTCACTAATGCAGCTTTAACACAAACTCAATCTCTTAAACAAAGACTTCTAATTACACAAGCTTCTTAACTCTGCATGAAAGATAGGTGAAGTAAGATTGAACTAAAAATTTTATAAAACACAAACATTATTACTTCTTCTTATGCTTAAAATAGTTTAGAATGATTTTCAATTGATTCTTCAAGGCCTCCAACAAATTTTTCCTGTAGTGCCCCAAGCTTCCTAAATGTTCCTCCAATTTATTTTCCTGCTTTGTTGTTCCTCCTTTCTCAAGATGGGCCCTTACTTCCAGCTTAAAGCTCTTGTTTTCTTGCTGATCCTCTGCTGCTTTAGCTTTTTGCTCCTTTTGATCCTTTGCTTTATAATTGTTTTTGTATCTTCCTCACACTTTCTGCTAGTTGAACAGCTGGTTGGTTCTGATATCGCTGTTGTAGTTGCCTGGTCTCCCTCTTCTGCTTCTCTCCACCCGCTTCCTGCCTTGTTGTCTATTCTTTTCTCCCGCTGGAAGCTCACCTAACAGCCAGCTAAAGTTTTTCAATTCACTTCCTTAGTCTCCAATAGCAGTACTAAATTTCCTTTCCTTCCTCCCCAAACCTGCAGCACCAAATTCGTATCTTCATCTCCTTAAGGCAGTTAAGGAAATGTAAATGACTATCTTAACCCAGTTACATAAAGAGAATTCCAACTGATCTATATGAAATGGTATCTTTAATGCTTAAATTCTTAAAAATGCACAATAATTGAATCAGAGCTACAAAAATTATGAAACAAATACCCACAAATTTCTTTCATTGAACTTTATCTAATTATATGCTCAAACCCACATTCTAAATTCTTTGCAAACCAACATGACATAATCAAAATATTATTATTTTATCCTAATTATCCAATTTTTAAAATATCAATTTTATTATATCAATTACATATTATTACATGTTCATATATATTTCATATTTACACATCTTACAAAAATCAAAAATCTTAAAAACATCATATAAGTCCAAACAAAATGCCAACATCTTCCTTTCAAGAAATCTCTATTTTCCTATTTCTAGATTTGAAGGCTAATTAATGAAGAGAAGCAATCAATTTTTTTTTTAAGATTGAAACAAACCATCATAAAACTAGTCATAGCATCAAGAGGTACACTCAAAGGGGTCAAAATATAAATGGTTAATGCTTAATCATCAAGAAATAGTGCTTGCATTATAATTTGATAGTCCAACAAATCTAAATTGTTCCACCAAAATCAACAGCAAAGATAAGCATGCAATGTCAGGGGATTTCACTTGAAACCATATAAAGATGATGCACTAAAACAGCAATTTCAAGAAAACATAAATGAACCAGTGATTACATAAAAAAACTGAAAAAAGGCTTGACAACACTGGACAGTTTACCTGCATAACTGGAGAATGGTTCTCTCGCAAGACCTTTTTGAGGTCATCTTCTGCTTTAAGTATCATAGAGCATCTGGGACATCCATTGAACTGAACCATGGTCAGCCATGCACCCATATTTTTAGCACCTATATATGGCAATAAAGTTCTTTCAGGTATCAAACCAAATCTTGTCCTCTCAAGAGGCAAGAGATGCTCTCTTGCTATCCTTGTAAAATTGGAAAAGAACATTTCGAAAAGCTTATACTCTTCTCCTGTGCATGACATGTTTGTATCACCATTTTCATGCTCAATTCCCTCAGCAACACTGTGATTTGCCCATGAAAATTCTCCATTCAAATGAGATACAGGAAGTTCATTTTCAACACAAGTCAGCCCTTCAATGTCCATACCCTGTATGTTGATCCAAAAGAAACTAACAATCAGAATTCTACTTGCGGGAGCATTACCACCTGCTTTTGTTCCAAAAGCAGTCTCATTGTGATTTATTTTTTTAAAATACAAGCCACCTCTTGGTTCTTGTCCAATGGCAATTTTTCGTCAACATTTTGAAATAGACTTGCACCAAACATGTTATCTGCAATTGCATTAACATGTCATCACAAATTTGATAGGATTTTAAAATCAGAACACACCACGTTGGCAGCCTTAAAATTGACCATGACCAAGTTGAATAAGAAAAAGACACCTTAAAAAAAAAAGGAAGCAGTGTCCATAAGTTCCTAGAAGACCAATATTGAAGCGTTAAATATATTATGCTACATATAGAAAAGCAAATTGTGATACACATAAGGAATTGTCAAGCTTTTGCCTAACCACATAGAGCACTTGCTCGCTCAAAATTATCAAAGACTAAAGTTTTCAAAACTGGTTGCTTAAAAAACTCTAAGCCATAGAGTAAATATCCACATATACATGTCTTTCAGGATTTTTTTTATTTGTTGAAATTAGCCTTCCTCCTATGATAAAAAGGAAATTAACATTGCAGCATACAAGTTGCTAACAAAAATGTTTGCAAGTGTAATGAAACAATTCAGTACACACCATTCTCTGAATAGTTCTGCAGAGATAAAGAAAACTGCATGGTGCTTCTTTTTTGCAACAGTTTGGTTGACCATCCACATAACTCAATTAGAAGAACTGCTTTATCCGTTGATTTCAGGAAAACTTCAAGTTCTTCCCGAGAGTGCAAGAGCTTCAATGGAACATCTTCGGAATTAAGTGATGCGAGATAATTTACTGAATACAATATGTTTTCAGCACGAAGCCTCCCATTGTATTTGTATGAAGTGAATTGGTAATAATAAAATAAGGTGATATCCTCAACAGCCCCAAGTATCTCTGATAGAATTTTCTCAGAGTTCTTATAAACCACCATTAGTCTTAAATGGCCATGCTTTTCCTGTTGATCAGAAACAAGATCTGCAATCTGCTTCATTAAAGTTCGTGCCTCGCCACACCCTAGCAACCATTGACAACCAAAATGTTGATGAATAAGTAAGTAGTACTTAAAACTAATAAAAATTATGATTTCATATAGGAGTTCACGAATGCAAAATTCAATAACCTTGAAATCAAATGCATAAGGCTGCTAGCATGATATGAACTAACCAAGACAACAATGCAAGGTGTGCCTTAACAATGAACATCAAGGTAATGTGTGACTGGAGAAAACAAAGGAATTTTTTAGAAGATTGATCCATAAACATAGCCTGCATGCTTTATCAAAAACTGAGGCAAGTATTAAACTTAATGAAGCTTCAAGTGAGCTGCTGCCAAGGAGATTTCGTGTTTGTGCATAAGCAAGCATGAGTATTGACTGGTCAGAAAAGGCTAAACAAATTCACAACAAGTTCTATGAAGTATTTGCGATGTTTAAAGTCACTTAAACATTACACGATGGAATCACCAAGTTGTAAAGGACTTAAAATTGTTACATCAGGATTAATTTGGCATTTAATCATGTCATGGTCTATCCCATTCAACACAAACAAAACAAGGATTTCTTATAGTATATAACAGTGAATAAGCTCCAATGTCCTGTGTAATTATTAGCTTAGGATCCTCATCTACATGAAGTGCAAAAATTGAGCCAGAAAACAAATACGTTAGGTTTTTAACTGGGGGATCAAATGTGGCAATTATTGTCATGGAATGAAATTAAGACCATTTATCTTGAGGATTGAGATATGGGAAGTTACAGAAAAGATTATGATGTTGTATCACAAGAGAGTCTAAAGATTAGTGAAACATATGTGCAATGTTCAGTTTGTAATAGGCGATGTCAAAGAGTGAAGACCAAGCCACAAGAAGCATGTGGAAGTGATTACGGCATCAACTTGAAAGCAGAAAGATGAAACTAAAAATGTGAGAAATTGAATCAATACGTTCATATGCAAGCTTCCATCGAGATGAACATTCAACAACTTGATTAATTCATGCTAAAATGAAGTAAATATTCATTTCAATCATCTTTCCCAATATGGTTAATTTCTTTTAACTTAATGTACGAATGAGTTCATCCTTTTGGATAGGAATCATCATTTAGGAATCCAAATTGGGAGATGATGTTATTCAACTTGATAAATTTTATTTTCTTTTATTTATATAATTAAATTTTAAAAGGAGTTAGCACTGCCTATAGGTAGAGTACCCAAAGAAACAATGCAATCCATGACATATTAAGGGATGAGACAGCATCCCAACCTGTTACTCTTACCAATACTGAATGAACCTAAGATGAAAAGAATGAAGTTATTAATCCAAAAGAAACTTTAATTTTTTATTAATAATTATTAACTAAAAAACATCCTCCTTATCTACAACACATTTCCTCTTCAATGCTCATATATAAACCTTCACTCAAAGCCCTCTCTCCTTGTTTCTTGATAGTTTGGCCCTCACAATTCACCACTATCTTCAGCAAAGTTAACAACACCAATCTCAACAATGGCCTTAACTTGGTCTTTTTCTCTCTTTTCACTCAGTCTTACTCAATACTAATCTCCACCATAACAAAGATGCTAAGCTTAGCAATACAAAGCAAGGGATTTTTACTCATAATAGTTTTGTGTTGCTTTAACATTTCCAACTTAATGATATTATATTATATTAGAAAGCAACAAAGTAAATTAAGCTTTAACTTTGCCTTATGACCTTGTATGTGTCATATCCTTTAGAGAAGAGTTACATCTAGGTGTTTGTTTTATGTCATGCCTATGATTCCGAGCTCATCCCCTTAATCAGCACCCATAAGAGAAAAAAGGACAATTTTTCCAGCCAATGTAGTCATGTAGCTGTGTAGATTAATCTGAGGAAAAAAGTTTTGAAAAGCATAACAAATTCCAAATATATTCTATGTTAGGAATGAATTGGTCTACTTCATTGTTTATGTTTTTTCTAGAACTTCAACTAATTTATGAAACACACAAATTATCAGTCGTTGCAAGCTAAATTCATGTCTATGCCTTAGAAAAACTCCGCATCCCAATGAATCTAAAGAGTCTATCTGCAGCTGAATGAATCACATAATTGAAAGTTGACACCCCAGTGAAAACAAATATGCCCCTAAAGCTGCCAACATAATTTGGATAAAATGTACCTTTTTTCTTATCAAATGTCATAATGAGCAATTTGATTTGAATTTAGCTTTTTGGTTAACTTAAGCTAACTCAAGCAAGGTGCCAAATGGGCCCAAACAAATTATTGGGGTATCCTGAGTTAACAAACTTACGTTCCCCTAGGTCTCCCGTACCTAGCTAGACTAGGTTACTTTTAAGCGGCAGCAAACCCCCACCCCAAAGTAAGAAAAAACTTGTCTCTCTCCCTCCATCGAGTCAGGTAGACTCACCTCCTGGGTCTCCAGCCATCAAATTATTAACTCTCGAGCAACAACACTTCCAAATCTCCATCATACCAACTGATGCCCTCCATGGTACCTTCAAGCAAGCCAACATCCTCCCAAAAGAATCCCAGGACCTGCATCAATCCTCCCTCTGCATTTCTAGGCAATTTCCGCTTTCGTGGGAAGAACAAACAAGATTTAACCTGGGTCAACTCAAACATAACTGTGTCAGCAAGCAAGGAAACGGGGCCTAAGGGAATTCCAGTTGAGAAGAGCAGGAACTCCGTGAATCATAAGGAAAGAGTACAACTAAATCAGCTTACAACACGTCGCTCCTATCAAGCGAAAATCTAAATTACCGCTTCCAGCATCACTATAGTTATTGCAATATTTCAAAAAATGTTTTCAAGAACCCAAAAGTGATTCACAGAAATCCATCTTACCATTTTAGTGATTGTAACGTTATAATCTAATGCAAGAAAAATTGGGCAATATCTTTTCGAGATTTTGAACCTAAAACCGAGATCGAAGCCTGTGGGATGGAAGACGTACATGGGATTGTGACCAAAAGCAGGATGTGGGGGTGAAGTCGCATCTCGGAGGAGAAATTTTGCTTTGTAAGGATCAGCCATTCCGAACTCAAGCCACGGCCGGGATCCACCCTGCTGTTTGCCAATTCAATGCGGCTCTTGGCGGAGGAAATCAAAACAGACAAAACAACGGCAACGGCGAGGGCCACATGCTTTCTCATCCTCTCCGAAGGAGACAGCTCCGAATGTCAACTGTTGCCTACTTAAACCCTGACAACCAAGAAAATGGCTTGATATGAAGAGTACGGACGTCGGGGGTTTTATCGATAGATTATATTTAGTTTGGCGTAGTAGAATAACGTTGTTTCTCGATTTCAGTCAGTTTAGATAATTATTTTAGTTTTATTTATAATAAATTAAATTAAAATAATTATTTTTAATAAAAAAAAAATTATGTATATATATATATATATATATATACACACAAAATTTAAAACTTTTTGAAATACAATGAATATATATTTGTATATGCACGTACTTATATATATTTGTATATGTATATATAGGAAATAAGTATTTGAAATTAGAACAGTTATTTAATGCTTAATTAGCTAGCTAATATGTCTAAAATTAAAAATTTTATAAGTCTTTTTAGTTATTATAAGAAATTTGTTGAAGTATTTTTATAAATAATATGAAGTTTGAATATGATATAAATTGTGAGAATAATTATCAAATTTTAAAAAAAAATTACATCTTATTTAGACTTGGGTTTTGTGTGCTTATATAGTTTGGCAAAAATATTGATTCCTTGTCTAGACAAATGAACTTGTATTAGAAGATTTATTCTCTTCATGTTTTACCGTTGATAACAATGATATTGATTTTGTAGAATTAACAACATTAAGTCTATAAAATCAAATGTGAAGTTTGTATTAATTAGTATAGTGTGAAATGTGTCTTGCTTTATAATTGAATTCGAGGCAAAGGTATTAATTAGAATTTATTAATTTATTAAAAATTATAATCTTGAGATTCTTTATCATCCTAATAAATCTAATATAATCGTTAGCACCTTAAGCAAAAAAGAATAAATTAATTTGTTTTGAGCTTAACCAAATGAAAAAAAGGTATCTTTTGAACTGATAGACTACAACTAAAGGGAGAAGTACAAAAAAAATGTTTTATTATTACATTAATTATCAATCAAATTGGAGTGATTGGAGATTTGATATAAACGAAGCATGCCTAAAAGTAATCAAAGAAATTATGGCATTTTGTTAATGAAAGTGACTCATTTCAAGTATTTAATTCATCTTAATAGTAATAAAACTTATCAATAACTTAAATAAATAATTGATGGTTTAAATGAAAAAGAGATGTAACAAATTAGGTTTAAAAGTGTTTAAAAACTTGTCAACAAGTTGAAAATGAGTAGCACAAATTTAGTGGATTATTACAACCTTTATCAATTCCAGAGTGAGTGGAAATGTACTATTATAGATTTTGTTGTGGGTTTGCCTAAATCTCTTATGAATTAAGATATTATTTAAGTCATAATTGATTGTCTAACTAAATCTACCTATCGTTTAGAATTATATAAATATTTTCATATGAAAAGTTGACACAAATTTAAACATAATAAATTGTAAAACTTTATGAAGGGTTAAAAGAAATGATTTTTTATAGAGACAAAATTTATTTGTTATTTTTTGAAAAGTGTGCATAAAGCTTTTGACATTAAGTTGAATTTTAGCATAGTTTTTCAACATCAAACCAAAGGTCAATCTAAAAGGACAATTAAGACCTTAAAATATTTGCTCAATTTATGTATGCTAGGTTTCAATGAAAATTAGAAAAGTCATTTGTTTTTAATTGAATGTATATATAATAACTGCTTTTGATATAGCATTAGTATGTCTCTCTATGAAACTCTTATAAAAGAAAAATGTAAATCGTCTTAATATTTGTTTGAGTACAGCATGAGAAAATCATTGGGCTAAATTTAATAATAATGTTATCGAGAAAGTAAGGTTGATTAAATAAAGAATCAAGACGACTTAAATTATGTAGAATAAATGTTTCAATGCTAAACATTAAATGATAAATTTCAACAAAGTGATAATGCATTTATCGAAATAAATCCTTTAAAGGAAGTATTTTTGTCAAGATTCTATTAAATAAATATGAAATTAAGCATAAAACAGAACTTAACATATATATAAGGATACAAAACCCTAGGTAGATATATGATTGTGAGATCAAAATCCATAAACACATATCATAATGTAAATAATATAATAAAAAACTATAAAATCAATAAAAATTATTATTTTTACCTAGCCAAATTTAATATCCAAACAAAATAGTGCAAGAAAAACATGAAATATTGCAAGGTAGATATGGTTAAACTATATTCTATCCAAAATATCTATCTACTCTTACATGATTGGATTATGATCCTCCTCTATAATATCTACTCTCTTATCTTATAGTATAATAACTAAATGACTTTTAATATAACACTAATGATACAATAATTTTAACAGATAAATTATATAAATAAAACATAATAATATAAAAGATATATCAATGTAAAAGCATAAGCATGATGATTAACCATATAAATAAGTTAAAATAATACCAAAATTCATGTAAGTATTATAGAATTAGATGAAATGTATGTAACTATGTCTTCTTTTATTTTATTAATTTTAGTTCAAAAATCTAGTGTGTTGAACCCTTAGTCATGCATGACTTAGTGCAAGACAAATTAAACTTATATTATGATTTAATTTAGAATCTACAATACTAAAGATGTTTAATAAATTATCAAAAAGTATTAAAGAATATTATATACTAATTAAGGTTATATAAAATATGTAATATTTAAGAATTATTCAAAGATTGGTATCCAAAGTTATAAAGTGAGTTTTTAAGTGGAGTAAGTGAAACCATATTAAGTGTTAAGTCATACTAAATAGTTTTGTCACATTCAATTTCACCTAAAAAACAAAGACTTTAAGATAAACTCTATAAGAAAGATTTTAATAAAAAAAAAGCAACCTTAATTTTAAATTATTATTTAGAAAATAAAAGTTATAGAAAAAGCTTGTTTTTTTGGTGATGATGGTTTGTAGTTTTCTTTGATGTTGGCATGTAAAGTACCAAAGATGAAAAAAAAAGACGAGATAAAACTTTGGGTTATGTATGACAAATTTAGACTTCTATCAGGTCTAATTTGAAGCTTATAATATAAGAGATGCTCAATAGATTACTAAGATATATGAAAAGATATTACATATTAATTAAGATTAAATGACATATATAATATTTTAAAACTATTCAAATATTGATGTTCTGAAGTTATAGCATAGATTATTAAGTTGAGTAGGTGATAACACCTTAAACATTAAGTATAAAATCTTACAAAATAATTTTTGTAACATCTAATACCATACATATAAAATAGATAATTTAAGATAAACTCTATGTAAAGTACTTTAATAGAAAATAGTAACTCTAATTTTAGATTGCTAGCTAAAAAATAAATGTCATTAAAAAGTACACTTTTTTAGTGATGATGCCTTGTAGTTCCGTAAGAGTTCGTGTGTAGAGTACTAAAGATAAAAAGAGGTGATGAGGTGGTAGTTTGGGTTAGTGGAGAAACTTTATTTAAAAGGGTGACAAAATAGTTAGCTAAGATTTGGAGCATTGTCAAGGAGGGTGGTAATTGGGTGAAGACTTAGGAGTGTTAGGGGAAATAAAAATTTGTTTGATTATCAGCTCTCTCGATGGAAATTCTCTCTCCTCTGGTCCTTGTCTCTTACAAGGGTTTAGTTAGTTATCAACTCTCTCGATGAAAGATCTCTTATATTCAATCTATATCTCTCACAAGAGAATAAAAAGTTAAAATCTCCAACTAGAATTAGGTATATACTCTTTGTTCACAAAGATATAAGCACACAAATACAAAAATTTAATTCATTAACAACTATATTACAATGAAGGAGTCTCTCCTATTTTTAGATGAATGAGAACTTAATATATTAAAAAAAAGAAAATATATTTTTAGAAAAATATCATAAAAATAAAAAAAAGATAATTTTGGAGTTAAATTATTTAAAAATTCAAAAGAGATCTTTAGAATTTTATAATATTAACTCTTAGTGGGTCAATTACATTAAATACAAGTATATAGAGAAGGACTATTTGAGAATTAAATCACTTAATAATCTAAAAGAGCTTTAAAATTTTCTGATATTAACCACAAATGAGTCAACTATATTAAATGTAAAAATGAAATATATAACAAAAATTATGACATAAGAAAAATTATGCAATCATACAACATGATAATTAGACGTCAATAATTATACCGTCATGATGCCAATAGTGAACAAGACGGGTGACGATGATCCACGGTGACTAGAGGGTGGTAACTAATAGGCAGCCAGGAGATGGTGGGTAGCTAAGGAGCAGTAGGTGGCCTAACAATGGTGGGTTACCATGTGATATTGGCTATTAAGCAATAGCGATCACAAGCAATATACGATTAGGTGATGTGGGACGACTAACAATAATGACTAAAGTTTGCACAATAACTGACATCGATGTTGACATATTGTACTATAAAATATGTTTGAATGAACAGAGCAAAAATAGTTAAAATAATCATAAAAAATAGAGTATTATAATTGACTCTTATGGTTCACAAAGATGACTAATCAAAATAAGATTCAACTCATATACACTCTCTGAGATCAAATATGATTAGTACGATACCAATAAGTGTGTGTTTATGAGTTAATGCAAGATGCTCCTACATCATTAGGTTAGTAGGGAAGCTTAGCTAAAGGTGTAGTAAGATAATAGGCTAGGATTTGGAGCCTTGTTGAGTATCGTTAAAATTTGTTGGTTTGGTCGAGAGAATGAAAGAGAGTGAAGACTTGAGGGCGTTAGAAGAAGAAAGAATTTGTTTGATTATCAACTCTTATAATAGGTCTCTTATCTTTGATTCTTATCTCTCACAGGAGGAATGAAAGTTGAAAATTTGTCTAACTAGAGTTAAATACATATTCTTTGCTTATAAAGTGAAAGCATACAAATAAGAAAAGTTTCATTCATCAATAATAATATCAGAATGATGGAACCTCTCCTATTTATAGATGAAGACCTTAATAACTATGTAAGAGAGGAGAATTAAATCCACATTAGAATGTAGAATAAGTATGGAAAATATAAGAAGTCAACATAGGAAAAAATAATTTTAAAGTTAAACCATTTGAAAATTCAAAAAAGATCTTTAGAATTTGAAGATATTAACTTCAAGTGAATATGAAAAAGATAATTTTGGAGTTAAATTACTTGGGAATCCAAAAGTGATATTTAGAATTCGAGTGCATTAATTCCAAATAAATCAACTACATTAAATATAAAATATAAAAATATAAAATATGAAAATATATAAAATATTTAAAATTTTAAGACATTAACTTCAAAAAGGTCAACTATATTAAATACAAAATATAAAATACATGAAAAAAAACAATTATATAAGAACATTATACAATAGTGTAACATGAACAAATATCAATGACAATGTAACTACGATGTCGATAATGGATTAGACAAATGAGTGTGATTAGTGCTAGTTAGAGGGCGAGTGGCTGACGACCAGGTGATGTTGAATAGCCAAGGATCATTGAGTGGCTTGGCAATGGTGGGCAACCAAGTGATAGTGATCTAGAGTAACAGATGTTTAGGTGATGCAGACGATTAATGATAGCAGTCGAAGCACCAATTGGAATTGACGTTAATGATGACATGTTATATTACAAAATATTCTTGAAAAAATATAGCAAAAATAGTAAAGATAATCATAAGAAAACTTTAGATTATAGTTAATCTTTAAGGTTAACAAAGATGACTAATTAAAATAAAATTTAGTTTGGGTATGACTACGTGTTCAAATAGGACTAGTGTGATGCCAACGGGTGTTTGTTAATAAGCTAACATAAGATACTTCTCCATCATCCTCTCCATGAAGAATAGAGCATGGCTCGATGGTATCGGGGTGATGGGTATAGTGGTGCTCCATCAGGTATGACATGATATCATGTCAGTCATTATCGGTGAACTAGGAGTTCTAAGTCGAAAACTTGCCCTTCTAATGAACTAAAAAGTTTTGAAGTATACAATCTTTGGTTATAATTATCCTTTGAACTAAAATTTTCTTCATATTATCCTTGCTCTTGAAGCTAATGTGATGTTAGGAATGGATTCACTCAATATGGGAGAATTAAGCTCAAATGACCCACTAAGTATTAGATGCGGTGTTTTATATGGGACTAAATCCTTATAATGTTACATTAATCTCACTCTTCTGATAAATATAACATATATATATATATATATATATATATATATATATATATATATATATATATATATATATATATATATTAATTTCTAATTTTTAAATAATTTAAAATGTCTAACTCTATTCACTTATAATTTCTAGTAAGCTTCAAGAGAAAATCATTCTGACTTAACTCTAATTATAATATAGCCCTCTTCATAAAATTTTTTAGTCTTTTTATGAACATCTATTAGTTTTTGTATCTTTTATTGCTAATATTAATTTTTTTAGATATTTTTTTATGTAATGAAGATATATGAGAAGCAAAAAAGAAGCAAAGATAGAAGTTTGAAAATTCAATGATAAGAAAATAAGATCATTGGGAGACCTAAAGTTATTATCATAACAAAATTTTAAAAAACTTAGACCAATATTATGATTCATGAAACTATTGTATGAGAATTTGGCTCATGATAATAGTTGATCTTCAAAGTTTATTTTATTTTTTTTATCAAACTACAAAAAAGATTTTTTAGACTGTGGTTTATTACTTTTATTTGTCAATTCATTTGTGGGTGATAGGTTGAAAAAAATTTTAGCTTGATCCCTTGTAAATTTCATAAGGATTTTAAAAAATAACTAACAAATCTTACATCTTGGTTGGATATTATGGTCATTAAAACACCATATAATTTAACTATTTTATTGAAAAGAATCTTGGGAAAATAGGCAGCATCCAAGGTCTTACGACAAGGGATAAAATGAGTTATTTTAAAGAAATGATCAATTAATACAATCATAGAGTCTTGTCTAGATGAGGTATTAGATAATCCAAGTATAAATTCCATACTTATGTACTCTCATGACTTGTCAAGTATAAGTAATGAAATATAAGGTCTTTGGCCAATATTTGGAGATTTTTTAATTGTGCATGTACGATATTATGCTATAATAGCTGTAATATGATGCATCATTATAGGATAATAAAATCTCTCTAAGAGTTTTATCTCTTTCAAAATAATCAGATAATTCTTCAACATATGTTTCTCAAACTAAAAAAATCTCTAAGTGATAAATTTGAAATACATAACTTATTGTTCTTATGTAAGTATCTATCTTTCAAGCTAAAATATCTTGATACAAGGGTTGGAGTTGATTTAATTTTTTGATAAATTAACTCAAAGTTAGGATATTCAGAATATTATTTTTTTAATTTGGCCAACCTTTACAAACAAAATGGTTAATAAGTGAACAACTAACTAAATATATCAACTACTTTATTTTCTAAGCTAAGCTTATGTTTAATAAAGAATATATACTTCAAATGTACTTGAACCATTTCATGTGCCTATGACTAAATTCTCATTATAAATTTAAGAATTAAAGTGTCTCATAGTTAGAGTATAGGACAAATTCTTTAGACAACAAGTAATGTCTTCCATATGTTAAAGATTAAACTATAATATATATTTTTTCATATGTAAAATATGTCTTTCTACCATCACTAAGTTTCTAATTGAGAAGGTAATAGAATATTTACCTTGACTAAGGACACCACTTATCCCTATTCCTAATACATTGCATGCAACCTCAAAGATAGTAAACAAATCAAGTAATTTTAAAACATGTGTCTTAGTCATAGTCTTTTTCAATTTTTTAAAAGCTAGGTCTATAAATTTGATCCAAACAAATTTATCATATATAATATAATCAATAATCATTATGATAATAGTACTAAAGTTTTTAATAAATCGTTAAATAAAAGGTGGATAAATCATGAAAACTTCTAATGTCATGAATTATTTTTGAAGTCACTCCATATTTACTATGACTTTTGTAGGGTCAACAGACAACCCTTTAAAAAAAACTATGCCCTAAAAAAGTAATCTCATTTGTGAAGATTTTACATTTCTTTAGATTGATAAATAAGTATTCCTTTCTGAAAGTATGATATAATTTGCATAAATGGTCTAGGAAATCTTCAATAAACTTGTTATAGACCAAAATATCATTAAAATATACTACAATAAATTATCCTAAGTATGATTTTATGGGTCATCAATCTCATGAATATACTTGGTATGTTTGATAACCTAAATGATATCATTAACCATTCACACAACTTATTATTTGGTATCCTTAATCTTAAATGTTATCTTTCATTAGTCTCTTATATTGATCCTTATTTGGTGATAATCACTTTTTAAGTCTATCTTAAAAAATATAGTGATACCTAACATGTGATCTAAGAGATTATTTATATAGAAAATAAAAATTTTATATTTTATTATGATTTTATTAATTATCTGACTATCTACACACATCCTCCATATTCCATTCTTTTTGGATACTAAAAGTGTAGAAACAACACATGAACTAATACTTTATTGGATAAATTTTTTTTAAGTAGGTCTTATACCTGATAGGTGAACTTAATATGAGCCTCTAAGTTTAACCTATTGTAAGAAAGATTAGGTAGGCTTCTCATAGGAACTAGATCAATCATATGATGTATGTCCCACATGAGAGATAGAGTATAAGGTAAATCATTTAGAAAAAAGTCAAAAAAATTCATTTAATAAGGACTATATAATGAGTGTTAGGTTTGATAAGGTGATGACTAACTTCTTAATTATAAGAAATCAAACTATTCTTCTTAAGCAATGGTCTTTTTAATTTAGGATAATGTGATTAAGCTCATATTCTTTATCTTTATTCTTTGTCCATGGGCTTAAATATTTTGTAGATTTGTTATGCTTAAGCTCTTGAGGTTTCTTACGAAGTGAGGTAAGGTATTATGTGATGGTCTTTCTTTCATGAATAAAAAAATATATGTTAATCTTATCTTTCAAAATTATGTCCCTATCAAAAAGTCATAGTCTTTCAAGGATAAGATAACCTACTTTCATAAGTATGATATCGCATAAAATCTTGTCATTATACCTACCCAATTTTAATGGTACATAATTTTGTTATTTAATAAATAGGGATGTTTTATCTATACATGACATTAAGTAAATGTTTGAGTGTTTTAATAAACTCATATTTGCTTAGTAACCTTAAAGATATTGTATTGATGTAATTATCATTATCTATAATCATCTTATATGATTATTTTTTAATTTTTATACTGGTGCTAAAGATGATGCATCTCTACTCATCTTGCGATTGTGGGGGTGTAAAGGTGCACCTAACAACTTAAACCACAAAAGTTTTGAGATTTTGTAGTTATTGCTCAACTTTCTTATTGGGTATTATATTTTCTTCTTCTTGTGACTCTTTTTATTCATTATCATATCTAGATTTATAGTCATGACTCTCTTTGGATAATTAGTAACTACATGTTCATTTTCATAGTACTTAAAATAAGCGATTATAGACTAGGTGGTTTGAAACTTTGTGAATTGACTTAAAAAAAGATGTAAAGAAGTGGATGATAATATGAATTTGGGAGATTTAAAAATTATAATCAAGAGGGTAGATGAAATGTGAGTATGAGTATATTGAAAAATAATGATGTGGGCCTTTGGGGGGGTTGGTTTGACATTTCTCTTAAAATTAGAAGCTATATTTTTTTCATATTTTTAATTACTTTGATTATTTCAAAGTTTTTAATCATAAAAATAACTTTGTTTCTTAATTTCTTTTTTATTTAACTAAAATCTTGAATGATTATTCCTAATACAACATATTGAGCTAGATTTTAATCTCTTTAGAGTCATCAAATCACATAAGATAAGAACATACTTCTTTAAAAAAGAAACAAAGAAAAATGTATGCACTTTTTCATCTATAGAGGTATAGCCACTTTACAAGCAATAAATTCAACTCTTCTTAAAACAAAAAAAACCCAATATACTTAGGTCTAAATTTTTTTTCTCTTATAAATCTAATTATACTTATTAATAGACTCACTTTAATGAAGATATCTTTTTAAAATTCAATATTCTTATATTCTTTCATCAAAAATTTTTTATGATATTGAATAGTTTTTATTCTATCTCTAATTATTTGTATCTTCATTGTGACCTCATTAACAAAATTAGACATAATCAACTATTTTTCTTAACGCTCAAACCAACATGGAAGGGATTGATAGTTCATTCTATGTAAGGTCTCATAAGGAGTCATTCTAATACTTAAGAATTATTATTAAAGGTAAGTGACTTTCTTAATTATTATCAAAACCTGTTATATAAAGTCTTATCAAGTCTTCAAGAGTTTTAATAAATTTTTCAATATGCTTATCAATTTTAAGTCACTTAATCAACTTTTGTTATTCTTCATATTAGAGTTCATCTTCTCTTATAGAAGTAAGCCAATCAAGTTTTAAGGAGAGTTGGAAAAGTAAACCAATACTTTTGAACACTGCTCTTTCATCTATAATCTAATAATCTCAAAAGAGATCTATTTCTAATAAGACTATCTCAATAGAGAAACATAACTTTTCTACCCAACACATTTGTAATAACATTAACTTTATAAGTGTAATAATTGATTGTTAGCGATAATCTTTAATAAATTCTAGTCATATGTTTTATCGTAAATATAGGTTTTATTAGGTGAAAAGATACTATAAGCTTTAATGATCAATAAACAACTCACATTTCATGTTATACAAGTAATATCTCTATATTTTTAAAGCAAAATGATATCATAACAAATTCTAAATCATGCATTAGATAATTTTTCTTATGAGATTTTAGTTATCTACAAACATAAGCTAAAACGCTACCATTGTACATCTACACACCCCTCAAACCCAAAAAATAAAGCAATATTAAAAATTTGGTACCTATCAAACCCTTCTAACAAAATTAAGACTAATTCTATTATCAATTTTTCTTTCAACTTTAGGAAGTTATTTTTACATTCTTTATCCTACTCAATTTTTAAAACTTTCTAAATCAATATTATTAATAGAGATATTATCTAAAAAACTCAATGCATAAACTTTTAATACTAACTGATAGACTAATGAAATTTATAATTTTTGAAATAAAAGTAGGCCTAAGAAAATTCATAATTATAAAAATTTTCTAAGGATAAATAAATATGTCTTTTACGCTACTCGTACTTCATAACAATACCACCTAGGATAGCCAAAATTTTCATTAAGAAAATCTTGTATACAATTACTTTTCTCTCAAAGTCTACTACATAATGCAAATGTCATCTATAAAAACAATGATAAATTGGTTAAAAAAATTTTCCAAAATCTTTGTTCATTAAATCTATGAAGGCTACAAAAGCATTTTTTTCGACCAATAATATTAAAAACTTATATTGCACTTAATGAGTTGTGAATATAGTTTTAGCTATATTTGTTCATATAATTTTCAATTGTTGGTAACTGAACCTTATATCTATCTTAGAAAATATTATGACACCATGCAATTAGTTAAACGAATTATCAATTCTTGACAAGAGTTATTTGTGCTTAATAGTCAGCTTATTTTGCTTATAGTAGTTTATACATATTCTTGGACTTCTATTTTTTTATCTTGACAAAGAGGATACGTGCTTCCCATAAAAACACATTAATATAAATAAAAATTATTGTCTAATAATTCTTGGATTTGGAGTTTCATGTCTACTAATTTATAAGTAAAATTTTATATGAAACTCTAAATAAAAGGTTATCTCCAAATATTAATTAAATTTTAAATTTAATCTCTCTACCCAAAGAAAAATTAGAAAACCCTTCTAGAAAAAGATCTAGATACTCACAAATTTACTAGCACATCTTGTGTCCAAACAAATTTCTATTTAATAATTATAATAGATATAAAAAATCCTTCTCTACCTCTTCTCAGTAACTTCTAAATCTTCAACCTTGAGATAAAAAGAATTCCTATCATTTCCCATAATATATCATCCCTCTCTCTCTTGAGGTATCAATTTAATTTTCTTTTTCATACAATTAATTACTACTTTATGTTTATATGACTAATCTATACTTATAATTGTGACATTTTCTGAGATGTTGTTATTATTTGAACATATAATCATAAAATTAAATATATAATTAATCTTTTTATTTCCAAATAAAACTTAAGTTTACAAATCAAAACATAATAATATTATTTAATTATTTTAGAAAAAAATATAAAATTTTATAGAATCATACCAAATTTCGAAATCTAGATGTTCTAAATAAAACTTATAAAAATATTCAATGATATGTATTTCTTATGAACAGGTATTTATAGACAAATAAAAAGATTCAACAAACGAACAAACAGATAACAGTTAGCAAAACTAAGACTATTTTTGGGCTTAACTAAACGTTTTGCTGATCCACACGCAAGATTTGAAGAGCAGCAGATCTTATGTGCATCGCCGATCTGAACATCCCGTCGAGAGCCTTAGAAAGATTCTCCAGATCCGCAGTCAGCTTCTCCTCTGCTCGCTCCACCCCCAAGAGAGCGCTCCGCATGCGCGCTGCATCTTCGCCATCCTTCGCCCCGTCAATAAAGGCCGACAATTTCCGCACGCGCCACTCAATTGCCTCCACCTCGCTGGGAATCTCCTTAACAATCCTACAGGAAACCGCCGCTTCAACATCATCAAAAGCTGAAGACCACGGAAACCCCCTCGAAACACCTGCAAGGCTCCCGCTTCCAACTCCGCCGAACACCGATGCAACGGCGGCGATGACAAGGCAAGACACGGCCTCCACGGCGTAGATCACACTTTGGACGGCTGACAGCGTGCCACGCGGAGACGGCGGAGGAATCAGCCCGCTGACCTCCTCGCCCGCACCTCTGTTTTCCCACTCTGACAACAACCGACGCGCTCGGTGGACCCTTTCGGACAATGGAGGGAGAACGTCACATAAGGAGAGGTGACTGATGGCGAGGCGGAGGCGAAGGAGGTCGCTGAGGTGCCGCTCCGCGGCGGAGGAGATGGAGTTGCACGCGTCGAGGAGGCGGATGGTGGGGTCAAGGTAGGCGACGATGGCGGAGCGGTCGGAGGGGGAGAGAGAATGATCGGAGAAGTGCTCGGCGGCATCTGCGAGGATGGAGGAAAGAAGTTGCACGGCGTGGGTTAACCAAGACAGGGGAATGGTTGGGGAGGATTCAGGAAATGGGAGCAGTGACTGAAGGCGGACGCAGAGTCGGTCTTCGAATGGGAGGGAGGAGGAAAGCTTGCCGTCCATTGGATTGAAGGTAAACCAATGAGAGTTTTCGGCCTAAAACTAGCGCGAAACAGGCTTATATAAGAAACAGGAAATAGGCGGCGGGGAAACCGCCTGCCGCTGATTCAATTCAACGAACCTTCCGTGTTTCGGATAAGGACGAGCTCCTGTTGTGTCGACCACGGCACACGGATTTGACTCAAAAGGTTCCTATCAATTTCCTATCTATGGGTTAATATATTTGGTTTTTGAATCCAAATGTGCTAAGGAATCAGAATTCATATAAATCACAAGGCAGATTCAAAGCTCATAAAAATATATATATTAATATTTTGACAACAATAATTAAATATTATTAGGTCCTAAAGGTTCCTTAACTATGACTTTTCTGTCAAATGTTATGGAATTTTATTCCCTTCGAAAACAGTTGATCGTTGTTTTCGCCGGGTCTGACACATGTGACGTTATTTAAAAAATAATCGCTTTTTCATAACTCATTTTTTATGTTTAACACACAATTCCGTTTCACCAAACAACTTTAATCCATGCATAGATTGAATATTCACAAGAAACATAATGAAGTCGGCTCAAAGGCGATACGTCGTCCGATGGGGAGACGTGGAGAGAGCAGAGATGGCTCAGCGACCATGTGCACCAAGGAAACGTTCGAGGCTGACCAGCTCGCCGAGCAAGCTTCTCAATAAAAAAGGTGTAAATAGAAAAAAGAGAGACAGTTTCCATTGATTTATTTAATTTAATTTTTTCAAATATTCATAAAATAAACGAGAAAGTACTTCAACAAATTGTGAAAAAAATGTATATGACAACTAGAAGTTGACCTCTAATGAAAAACTAAAAGAAAGAGGACCTAAGATTATGTTCCTCTACGAGCAAGTTGCTTGAACAGCCAGCCTCCTGCTGCTTAAGCCAGCGCATTGCCCTGCACCAAGAATGTTCTCATTGACAGCAATCGAGCATGTTGCCTGTCCAACGCATGCCTATAGACAAGAACACAATCAATTCAGAAGGAGATACAAAATGATGGTTACATATCTCAACCATGACTGACGAGCCAAGGCTCACCTGCTTCACCAAAGCTAGCACGCCATCGGCATCGCAGCTTCCAACTTCGAAGGAGCCACATTCACCTTCGGGGTCTCCAAAGCTAGCAAACTCGACATCATCAATACTATGTGAACCTTCGCACGACAAGGTCAAGGTCTTCCCTTCGGTCACATTAGCACACATAGTTCCCACAGTGACCGTTTGGAAGTTCACTTGGTTGGGATCACCTCCAGCTTCCTCAAACAACACCAATGTGTTGGGCTCGCCGCTCTTTAAGAAAGATCGTGGGACGTGATACCTATCACCAATGTTTTGGGTTCAAGTTTCGATCTATATGGCTAAGTAAAATCTTTATTGTGTAGAGATGCATACCATCTCTGGGCAGGCTCTCCACAGCCAGTTTGGCATGAATCAGATTGAAAAGTGCCTCTATAATCACATGGATGGCAGCCATCTTGTGAGGCAGTGTAGTTCGGCCAAAACCTACCAATGTTTTGGCCATTGACCCATGCAGCTCCTTTTCCCATGCCAAGCAAGTCCACCACCACAGTATCAGACCCAAGAGGAGCTTGGAAGGTGGTCTATTATTAATTTGAAGGCATATAAGAGTAAATAGCAAACTAACCATCAAGTTCTATGTTATGGATAGCATATGATAAAATTACCTTATACCAAGTGAAAGGAAGCTTGGTTGGAAGCATGCCAGTTGATTTCCAAGCTGAAGTGGAGTTATCTAAGTACACTTGTTGTTTCTCCCCAATAAGCCCAATCTGCATCATAAGAAGTACAAGGTTTACGTGCAGACTTAGTTTTTAAAAAATTGAAGTGAACAGTGGATTACATGATATATTGTGTACCTTGTAAGACCAATTATTAGATGAAAGATCAATGTTGTCATTCTTGTTTCCAATTAACTGGACAGGACCACCAGCAATTCCAGTAGGCATGAGCTCATAAAATGCTCCATAATTCTGTTATATCATAGCCAATTAACATTTTAGATTGGGTATAAAAGCATAACTCCAAAAACATGACTAGTCGTTGAATAATCCAAAACCTGAAGGCCAACTGTAGCACTAAGCAGCGAGATGTTATTCCTTCCTGCTTGGAAGTTGACCTCTTTCTCGAACACGAAGGCATATTGCCCATTTTGAGCATACTCAGAACCTATCACAAATATAATTTCAGTTCAAAGTTTGATGCAAACGCTATAGAATTAATTGCTAAAGCTGAAAGCATACCAATAAGTACTCCGTTGACAAAAGCATGAAGAATGTGGCCGGTTGTGTTCACATGTAGAGTCATTTTTTGACTTTTTGGTAAATCAACGCTACAAACAGGAACAAAACAACATCAAATGAATGAATTATAGTTGTAAGACAATAGGGAAGATTTTATAAAAAAAAAAAAAAAATGTTAGGTTGATGTTGAAGTGTACCTTGTCATGTACCACAAGTAATCACTTGCATCAGCCGTGGACAATACTTGCTCATTGAGCTTATTTACAGTAAAATCAGCATCCAGTCCCAGGAGAGGTGCTGTCAAATTCTCTCTCCTCCATGACCAGACAAGGCCTTTGGATTCGTCTTCGGCTTGGTTTTGCTTCTTTACCATAATAGAAGTCTGGACATTGACCTAAATAGAAGATGGGCAAACAAACCATCTTAGCTGTTAGCTCCTGTGTCAAAAGAAGATAAGTTTGATAAATAGATGGCATACCTTGGCAGTGTTGTAAACTTCTTGCTTACAGTCAGGAAGGACACTAATAGACCAAGCAGGTAGAAAATACTTGGTTCCTTCAAACTCCATTGTTGCATCAGCAGTTGTATTCTTGTTTGCTAACAAGCAGCCAGGGACAACACCAGTGCCGGAGAATTTCGTGGCCTACAGAGTTGAAATTGTTATCAAGAGCTTTTTAACTACTATGTACTCAGTAATGCAGTAAAGGAGGAGTTTTAGCAAGTAAAGAAATCTCACAGAAAGCCCATTTCCAAGCTCTGTTGTTTTTGCACTTCCATAAGTAAGCGCATTCTCCATCTTCTTAATGGAAAGATGAAGTTCCTTCAGGTGTCCCCACTTCGGTTGTCTTATGTTTCCTGAAAAAAGAAATAGAGGAATACAAAAATTCATTTACAATTGATAAAACAAATGTCTTTATACAAGAACTATAACAAAGAAATAACCTTACCATATTCATCAAGAGGAGCATCATAATCATACGTGGTCGTGACGTATGGCCCACCCGATGAGCGCCCAAAATTTGTTCCTCCATGATACTGAAAGTTCACACGAAAAATATCAAATCATGATTTATATTCACTAAACAATTTCAAAAAGTATCAAACTAAGAACCTATTTGTAAACTATGTTTCAAACACTTGTTTTCAAATTTTTTGTTCTCAATCTCTATTTCTGTCAATATGTTTGACCAAAATTATATTTCTCTCTCATTGTTAAACTGATAAGTCACATACAAATAGAGCTCAAAACATCCCACTCCTTTGTTCGTAACAAGGAAAGTTACCATGTAGTAGTTCTGAAAAGTTCCACTCGACTGGAAGAAACGAGCCACGGCGAAGGCTAAATCTTGCGCAAGCCTATGAGGGTCTGGTTTATCCCAAGCCTTGAACCTGATTCCCCCCAAGTGGGGGTAATGATTCAGCAAACCCACAAAGAAACAGCTTTTTGGTAGTAAAGATTCATTAAAATGGCTTACCATCCCGTCCAGTTTTCCGTCCACATCTTAGGGCTGCCGACATTGTTGGGAGCGAAGTCGTTGCAGTAAAATCCATTGCAAGTATTGATCTGATTGCACAGCAAAGCAAAGTATGAACAGGCATTTTACATCATATGAAAACAGAGGACCTAGCTTTTACAAGTCTTAAGTACCATAGGGGAGGGAGCATCTGACTGTTGGCACATGACCCACGGAACACCAACGTTCAATGATTCCGCAAACAGAGCACACCATTTGATGTATAGTTTGCCATCGTCACCATATGGATCTTGGATGTTTCCATATTCATTCTCAATCTTCAAATTTAAAACTTATTAGCTTTGTTATACAAATAGAAAGGAAGCCTTTTTCAAATCCAAAAGCAGAAATTTACACCTGAGTTAGTATGATGGGGCCTCCTTGCGGTGCCAAGAGCCTTTCATTCTTAAACATGTCTACAATTAGTGTGGTGAACGTTTTCATTTCATTCTGCATATAGAGAAAGACAAGCCTTTTTAGCTCGGTAACAACAGTAATGTATACTGCAAAAAATTAGGACAAAGAAAGAATGAGCAAACCTCGAAAGGTTGGTTGTTGGTCCTCATCTGCAAACCTGGAACGTGGCGCAGCCAAGCCGGAAGCCCACTGTAGCAAAAGATAAAGATTGATCAACATTCTAAAATGCAATTTACATCACCGATTCACTAAACTGTTAAATCCGACATTACCCATAGTCCCACTCGGCACAAACGTAAGGACCAATGCGAACCACAGCATACAAACCAGCGTTTTGGATTTCCTTGATGAATCTAACAATGTCCAGGTTTCCGTCGAAGTTATACTGCAATGATGGATAGAAAAGGCAAACACAAGTGAGCATTTCACCTTTTCTAAAACTCAAGTTTCAGAATTTTTACCTGACGTCTCTGGGGCTCGTGAGCATTCCAGAAAACATAGGTCTCGATCGCATCCAGGCCTCCTTCCTTCGCTTTACGGATCAACTCGGGCCACATCTAAAATAGACATTCAAGAAATAAGTATAAACATAAAATTCCATCCATGGATTATAAAAATACTTCGTTTCGCGTCTTACCTCCGGAGTGCTCCTCGGATAGTGAATCGAGCCAGAGAAGAGAACTCGACGTTGGCCATTGATGACTATAGCTCGTCCATTGTAAGAGACTTGAGTCGAAGTGACGAATGAGGAGGAGAGCAAAGAGAAGGCTACGAGGAGAAGGACGCAGGCAGCCATCTTCTTGGCATCCATCTTCCTGAAAGCTGAAAGCCGAGCGATTGCTTTCCTCCCGCACACATGCGTTTAAATAGACGTTGAAGATTACATTTCATCCTAATCTTTTTGGCATTTCAATTTTAAAATGCGCGACGGGATGTTCGTTCGTGTTTGTTTTGCGAAATTCGATCGCATCAATTTCGAATGCTTTCGTTACGTTTTCTTTTATTCACAATTTGATTTTTTTATTTATTTGCTTTTTATAGTACGTTGTAAATTTCTCCGAAAAAAATTATATTCGCTAATATTTTATTTCGGATTTTATTTTAACTGGCGCCATTTTTTCTCTATAGTTAGTTTCCGTATTTTAGGGTAAGTTTGGAACCGCGTTTACAAATCGACTATGGTCAGCCTTTTCTTTTGACTCACTCGGTTTCAAAAAATATGATTGTAAAGGGCAAAAAAAAAAAAAAAAAAGATACAAAGAATATAAATATATTTTATTTGTTTCTTAATGTTAATTATTTTGTTGAGCAATTTTCGATAATACAAAATTTTAATAACGATTAACAACGATATATTTCAAATTAATTAATTTATTAATCAGTCTAATTTTTAATAATTGTTATACTAAATTAAACTTCAAAAGAGCTAATATATATACATATATATATATATATATATATATTAAATTTGACTTTGTTACGTGCTGCACTACATTTATTAGAAAATTAAAAAAAAAATCTGAAATAACTTGGTTGACCTTTTTCCAACTTCTCCTTGCCTAACATTAGGTATGTTTATAATTTTTTAAATTCTGTTATTATTTTTTTTTTTTTTGTAAAAACTTCATTTTAATTGACAATTTTTTTTCTCTAAAATTCTTCTATCGTTTTTTTTTGTCATAATCTTCTTTTTAAGCTTACAAATGAATCATAAATAGAGCTCAAATTGCTGTATTAATCTAACCAAAACATAATATATATATATATATATATATATATATATATATATATATATATATATATATATATATATATATATATATATATATATATATATATATATATGGGTAATATAATAAAAGTTATTCTTTTGGTTCAATTTTTTTCTAATTTATTTTCTTAAAAGTTTATTTGGTGCTTGCAAATACAGTTTATTAGAAAGTCTTTTATTTTTTTTTAAAAAAAATGTGAAGTTATGAAAGTTATTTTTGCAATATTTCTATGCTTGAAAGAAAATATATTTTTATATGAGTTTCCAACATGAACATAGACATTAATTGTCCTTAGCACAGTTAAGAAAACGAAATAAGAAATTACAATATTTTTAAAATTAATAAGCATAAATTATATTGAACAATTGAGCAAATTGTTATTAAATATTAAGTTAATTAATAAAATAACACTTCGAAAATATTATACGATTAATGAACAAATTACTGACAAGGGTTTTAATAGAAAGACTAATGCATCATTTTACTTTTTCATAAAACTTAATTATTTTTTAATATTGTTTTAAACTATAAAATAATCTTAGCAGAAGCTTAGTTAACTTTTAAAAAACTAAAATACCATATTAAGTTGTATGCTTTTCTAATTAATAATAACTTAAATAAAACCAGGATTAATCGCTTTGCCACATACTAAGTGTTATTCTCACCTGCAATTACCACCACATCTGATTATTAAATGCCATAATCCTCAGACAAGAAATAATAAAAAAATAAAAATAAAAAATAATAACAAAGCACCATCAATACAGATTTTAAAATTCTAAAAAACTTTATAAATTTCACTAAAGCTATAAAACGAGTTGCCTAACAGAACTCAACAAAGTAGTAACTTATTGAGCAGGAGCTGCACTTTAGGGATTTTGATCCAACAAATTTGGGCTAAAACACAAATAACACCTGCAAGGACTAAAGTAAGTGTCAAACAAATAATGGGTTCTAAAGAAATGCATGTTTAATTGCATTATATTTCACATAAACAATCATGTTTCAAGTTTATAGATCAACATGGAGTGTGATTGGTGGATTATGTGACAATATCACACTAAATATCTTCCATAGAAACAGTGGGTTTGCTCTCAATGAAAATTTTCATGTGCGAATTTGAGTACAATGGCATCATCCTCAAGTAGAATTTTGTAAAATTACACTTGAAAAACATTTGGTTTAATCCATTAAATCTAATTTGCATGTGGCATTTGTATATGTCGACGACGACAAAACAAATACATCAAATGTTGGGCATACTCGAATAGTCTTTTTCACAACATAGAGTGTGGTATTTCAGTATCATATTGTATCTTATCTTACGTGTTATTTAATTTATGACAAACAAGAACTTTTGTTTTTCTCTAACTAGTTTATTTTTTATTTATGTAAGTTTTAGAGACATCACAATCTAATTATTTATTAAGGAGAAAACCTTCATTTAATTAATCTATTCAATTGAATAATGAAAAGCTCTCCAAGCTATCTGATTGTTTGACTACCCCGATTGCTTGTTACAATTGGAGAGATGAAGCGGGTTGAGTTTTGGTGAGGGAATAGAGAGGACTAGGCGAGGCGGACACCGACGTGTTTGCAAGGCCCAAGCTCTTGAAAAGAGAGATGAAGAAAATGAAGAAGCTTTTTCCGAGAGAGAGAGAACATTGCAGTAGTTTGGCCAAGTTTGTGAAACAAACTTGGGTTCGACTAGCATACATGAAAAGTTGACAAAGGTTGAGCCTCACAAGAGTAGAGAAGTTGACAAGGAGGGCAATGCCTCGTCGTGGGCCAATTATGCTTAGTAAAGATGTGTTGAACTTTGATGGGCACCATATGAGGGGATTGTTATAGAATTGGACCTAACTTTTCCTTGATTATGAAGAAGTTAACAAAGGATCCATTGAGTCCTTTGCAAAGGAAAAGAGCCAATCCAAGAGTAGGCAAGCTAAGGAATGAGGAGTTTTAACATGTCCCAAGAGGTACCATATGAAAGACCAATGCTACCAGGGCTTTGCCACATAGAGCCGTTAGGAATTAATCTAGATTGGACAGTGCTCAAAGCACTTTCGATTGGCATGGCTTTGTGCATTAGGGTGTCTAAACTTTGCATAGAGTGGCCATGCTTTGAATAGGTCATGGCCAGCTGAACTCAGACATATTAGTCATTCTCCAAAGGCTGCGAGATAGATCTAGAGGAACAACTATAGAATTGGGAGTTCAGCACGCTATAAAAAGTACCGTAAAAGAGTTGGTTGAGGTTGCCAAAGTCTTAGGTGGCATGGTTAGGCTTTGACTTACATAGCTCAAGGCGTCTGAGGCAATTGTGCAAGAGTTCATGAGAAGGCTACTTATGGCCCTTCCCTATCGCATAGTTGTGATTCTAATGCAAAACAATTGTAGACATGGGCTTACGCACATTCAAGGTTCCTCACAGGTATTTCAAAGGACCAACATTGGGAGATGTTTAGGTCAAGAGAAAGAAACAAAAATTCAAAGAGCTCAAAATCTGAAAGTAGCAAGAGGAAGAGAACTCAAGTAACCAAGGTTTGACATGTTTGCTAATTACTAAAAATGTGATGCCATGTACAAGGTGGTTATATTAAAATCATTGAACACACGTTCAATGTTCCAACAAGATCAATGATAATATAGTTTTAACATCTTCACTTCATGGACTAAACACATTGTCCCCATCCCCAATATGAACCCACATCTTTAATTGTATATGATCCAAATTTGACAAGAGCTTGTCAATTTCTTATTAATGATGAGATATTTTGTATTTTCAAAAGATGAGATTATCCATCTCTAGTTCTCGGATTTCATCATTCACATAATCTTACTAGAGTAGAGGGCAATGTAATCATGTTTGGACTCAATAATTGGAAAGTCAAGCTCCATTGGGAGAGTTGCTTTTATGTTGTATGTGATGGAAAGTTTGTGTATGCATGTGTGTGTGGTGGATAAGCCCCAACCATGACAATGAGTTCATTAACCCACTTTGCATTGTGCTTGTCTAACTTTGACGTTAAATCTTTTGTAGATTTTTGTGCAAAACGTTAACTTAGCCATTGGTCCTCAGTTGGTCAAAAGGTAAGAACCTGAACTTGAGGGTCTGCGAGATAACGATAGAGCAAAGAGAGACAGCAGGTTGACGAGGAAGGTTCACACTTGTGGCAATGGTGAACAAGCTTGTACTAGTTCTTCTGAAATGTTGCCCAATAATAGCATTGCCAAAGGATTTTACAAGCTAGAATTAGCCAAGACAAATGGCCATGCATTCCCATAATGGAGTTCTTTAAGAATTTAATTTGCATCTTCCCTTCCAAGGCAACAGAGTAGCTTGAGAAAAGCCTTACGGCAAAGGTGGTTGTTAATTAGGAAGATCAAGTAGATCAAGCAGAGCAAGCAGCTTGGGCTCAAATATGCTGGGCATCATCTCTGTTAGAAGGAAGAGTGACATCACACAGCTTACTGATGGGTTAGTAATTCCATAATCACTAAGCTCCATAACCCATTTCTGGAGATGGCTCAGAACCTCAATAGAGAATGATTTGTTTGATTGGATTGTAGGTTATGACTTAGATCTCAAAAATTTGGTAATAAGATAAAAGATAGGTGACAACCGATGCAGTGATCAATTTAAAGTTAAGCATCTGATTGTATCTTCTAAAGTTTGGCTAGTACAATAGATAGATCACTGGATGTTGCTATTTGCTCGGATGAGGATTGCGTTGATAGGGACTTCAATGCTAACTGGAGGGCTTCCATTTGCTTCGAACTATTGGGGACAACAGGATTCATGTAGTTTTTTTCAATTGTTGAAAGGCTTGCTCACATTCTTCTCTTTAATCCATGTGGGCTTTGTTACAAAGAACCTTGAAGTGATCAATCTCCAATTGAAAATTTGTTAAGGCGTGCAGTCCAATACACATGTAAAAGTTCAAACTGATCTCCAAAGGAAAATTTGTTGAGTTGTGAAATCTAATATGAAAGTAAAGGTTCACCTAAATCAACCATGAACCATATTATTTATGTATATGTTACATGAACATTGAGTGTTTTTTTAATCAATGAATCTGTGAATAATGTTATGGGAGCAGAGCCATGGCCTTAATGTCTACAGCTATGAATGTTGAGTTGATTGAAAACCCATTTTATGCATGATAAAACTGAGTGATAAAATACTAACATAACTTTAGGAAAGCAATAAAATGAGAGTATAACACAAATCATACAGATTGTGACCAGTTCAAAAAGCTGAAGATGGCATTGTAGTAAGAAAACTATCGCATTTGTAGGGATCTGGAAAAGGAATGAACTTGAAGAATCTATTGAACATAATTTTATCTTACTTCGTCATATGGTAAGAACAAGAAGGTTCACTCTCAACTCCCAAGACTCTGCACTCCCTAGTGGAGTTTCTCATTGCTACTGCTCTTCACCAATTCATTTATATCCTTTATCTAGTGGTTCAACATTGGAAAAAACATCTATCATTTGAGCTTCTAACATAGCACTATTGTGTTCATGTTTAGCCAAGCCTTTCAGAAAGCTTTAAGCATGATTTCACCATAAAAAAGTACTTCCCAATGCTACATTATTTGAGCCCACCCTGCTCTTCCATTGCACTTTATTTTCACTCTTCCTGTGGTTCAGATCAACTCCCATCCGTATAGATAGACAAGAATGGCTTGACACCAAACAAGAAACGATGTCCATAAAAGAATAAAGCATCAACAAACATTACCACATGATGCATACTCTATACACTACAAAACATTGATAAATTGTAATCGCCCTTAAGAAAAAAAAATTAGACAAGAAACAAAGGTGGCAAACAAATACTTACTTGGCATACACATAGTATGAGGAATATGGACCAGCTCTTGAAGCAAACCAGCTTCAAAAAATGTGAACAAGCATGCCTAATGATATGGAGTTAGTTAACATCAATATTGGAGTGCAGAGATAATCAACAAAGCTGAATAAAAATTAATATCATTTGGAGATCTATTGCAATTAAGATTGGAGGTTATTTATTCTATATCTATGTTTCAGTCAAGGAGGAATGTCTCAAGTTGGTCTCTGAATGGGTTTGGAGCATGGCCTGGCTAGATCCAAAGAAATTGGCATGTAAGGTTTGGCTTCAATAGAGCACTTAAATAAACCGCCGAATTTGAGTAGAACAAAGACTAGTCTGTCATGGTGCTTATGTGTTTAGAGAGGATAGGTGTTTAACCACTCGATGCAATATCCCAAGGCTAAGTGATAGAATCTTAAGTATCAAAATAAAAGTTTATAAATATTAGAATTTGAGAGCAAAGCTCTTAGAATTGATAGAGTCAATCTTATTTGGAATGATGTTGTTAGTTGTATTGACAAGGTATCTAAGGACTTTCTGATTATCAAAAAGGCATGCTTCAAATGCATGAAAGCATGATAATTGAAGCAAGATATACGAGATAAGAAATAGAGTGAAGAAGATTTGTTATAAAAAAAGGTGTTGCAAAAGATATGTGGAAATAAATGGATAACTATGCATGAAAAGATACTATTAAAAAAAGTTCATCTAGAAAAATGTTAATATAATATTAATTGAGGATAAATTTACGACGAATTGACTTAAATGATTTGGACATATTAAATTTAAGTAAAACTTAATGCTTATGGCAGAAATGAGTTGCTACAATTTTCTCAAATAATTAGAGTAGCATTTTCAAAAAGAAAAAAAAAACTAAACCCAAAAAACTAGAAAGAGAATAATATGAAGAATAACATGTCTTAGATATCAAGAGTAATTAATATAGGGTATAATGATATCCAAAGATTCATATAATTAACCCAATTTAATAAGATTATGACTTGTTATTACTATTATTGCTCTTGTAATCAAGTTCATTCATCTCCCAAATGTCAAATCTAGAAACATTTAATAAAATTAAGTCATTCTACAAGTGAGGTGTTGTGTAATAATAAAAGAAAGATAGAAGAGGATATGCAAACACAAACCAAATAAATTCCTACTTACTAGTAACATGCTAACTGAATATACTAAAATATCTGTCACCAGAAGAACCAAAGATAAAAAAAGACCTAATAGCAAAAATCAGAAAGCATTGATTGGAGTGCATAAAAACAAATTTTCTTATATCTATGGAATAATATGTCGATAAAAAAAACAAAGAAAAATAAATCAAAGACAATTTTAGGCTTTGTTTGAAACATCATTTTCAAAGTCATCTACTTATAAAATTATTTTTCAAAATGCAATCGAGTGTTTGCTCGAGTATGTTTCAAAACACACATTACAAAATGCAATCGAGTGTTTACTAACAACTTAAAGGCTACCTTAGATATTTCATAATATCAATCAATTTATTAAGCACTTATAATGACTTGTCAAAAATAAAACTTCTGAATAGTACTTAAAAATATCACTTTTATAATAATTTTTTTAATCAACATAGTGTTCAATAACAATTATAACAAATACAATCTTAAACTTGTACCTTCATTGGACACCACTCCATCGAGCCCAATCCACAAATTGCATTCCTCCATAAATGTTGTTGGCAAAACGGATGCCCACAGTAAAAGCCAGTGCAACTGGTGGAAGTCGTTTGGCTAAAGGTGATGCCTCAACAACCTGCTCTAGGCCATTAATGATCTGATATCGTGTGTTGGAAGAAACAGCAAGAAACACACCTGGAAATAATAGGCTATTAGATACAATGATAAAGATATACAAGTTCTAACATTTCCATGTAATATATCAGTGAGGTTGGATAACCATCAGTATGAAATGAGGCCTACTTTTGCTTTATGCAAATCTAAACAACATATAGATGACCTGTAAAGTTTGAACATACCCCAAAGTGCAGCACTCTTAACAAGAGGAGGAACTGGTATGTGCTCTTCCGAGCTTTTTACACTTCTGCAATTGGAACAGGCGAGATAAAATGGATGCGTGAAGAAATTAAACAAGCAGGTCATGCAGGAGGAGATCAAATTTAAAGCAAAACAATCTGAAATATAGTTTGACAAACAATAACAAAAGGTATGAAGCAACAAAATACATAAGTCCTAAGATGGTGAAGCTTTTGTATTTTTGCAGCTATTAATCCTTTCTAACCCACTTTACTTTATCGTTTGATAAAAAATTAATTCCAGCAACAATGCATCTAACTCAACTCAGGATTAATATCTTAAACCCTTAATCGGAAATAAAAAAATGCCACGCGTTATGTTTTATGCATTCAAACAGTTATATTGCAAGTTTTATTTATGTAGTTCCATTTGGAATGACATAAATAAGAATCAACACACTTCACAATAAACATCTTCAAGTAGTTTTGGCATTTCTTTAAAAGTGAAAAATATATGTACGAATTCTATAAGTAAACTGGAGAATACGCTTCCAAAATAGCTTTGCAAGTAGTAGCCACAAAATTCTGTCAGTAGTTTTTACTGAAAGAGATCAAATCATTCGGGAATTTTCTTAAACATATGACCACTTTTCCAAACATGCATTTGCACAAACAAATTGAAAATATTGGAAAAGGTTGAGAGAGTGCATATATAACAGAAAGAAGAAGATGCACTCAAACCTTAAGTGTAAAATCATAACTAATAAAAAGGAAGTCACCTTTTGGCAGTCATGATCAAATTGGCAATGCCCTGCCCAATAATTCCACAAACGAATCCAACTGACCCATAAAGAACTCCCTGTAGATCGAAGATGAAGGGAATTGCATCACAAAAGAAAATATATAAGAAAAAACAGGTTCATAGACTTTCCAAACAATTGAGATATAAAACCAATTTCAAGAGGTCAAACTATTGATTTGAGCAATTTTTGGATACCTTATAGAAGTAAGTTCCAATTCGCTGGTTGACTGAAAATTTGCAACCAGGCCTTTCAGCTTCAAAGACACTATCTCAAAATATTATTTAAACGTTTTACATCAGGTACCATTAGGAAAAAAATATAAAACTGATAAAAATAAAGTATAAACTAAATTAAACAAAAATTCCTTCACCTAAACGCAGTTCAATATGAATAGAAACATAGATAAGCACACAAACTTCCAACAACTGGTATCTGAAAGCATTTGTACAATTTGAGAGAAGCTTCAGTTTCTAATCAGAGCTCACTGTTGTCTTCGTGGCAACGTAATTACAGCAGTTGATCGGCAAATGAAAGAAAAGGGAGATAGGATAAGAGCACACATTTATCATATAAAACCCAACACATAAGGGAGAAATCACAACGAGCAGGAGAAATCTCCACTAACCTGCTGCTGAGTTAATATAGATATAATTTCCAACAGCATGAACTTTAATGGTAGATAAAATAAGCTGTTATCTTAGAAAACACAGATAAAAAGGAAAATAAGATAGAATGTAAGCTAGGGAGTTGGATTTCTGAATTTTCGTTTGAATCCCCTTACAAACTCTTTATAGTTTGACAAACAATAACAAAAGGTATGAAGCAACCAAATACAGAAGTCCACTTGATTAAACGACATCACCATTTATCTGATGTAACTTGACATGCAATTGCAACAATCCATGGAACTCCATGCAGGAAGGTATATAGAGATATACAGCATCAAATTATCTTCTGAGTTTATAGGGAATCTATAAACTATAAGAAAGGATGAAACAAAACAATGCTACCTGTGCACCAAGTTAATAATGATTATTTAATATTTAATATTATTGATCAACATATAAATATATAATATTTTGTCCCTAATTGAACTATGTGAACTCATATGTAAAAACGGCAATAATAAAAGGCCCTTTTTTTATAGAAACAATAGGGTAAATAAAATTTATTACTTATATTTAAATAAATATCTTCAAACCCCAAGTAAATAGAAATATAGGAAAATAGACTTTTATTTTATGAAATGACTATACTTGTGTCCACATAATAGAGGCATTACACACCACTTCTCCAATAGATGGGAGGAGAAACTTGTTTATTGTGACTAGTGCACCTATATCAAAGATATCATGTGACCATTAAAATAAAGAAATTAGTTGTCTTAAGATATTAAAATAATATTTAAACTATTTTGATGATAAACATTATTTTTGAATCAAAATATTATTTTTGAAAAAAACTGTAGTTTATCATGACAAAGAACTTCTTTTTCCTATTAGAACTCACCATGCTCTCCCTTTTCCCTTGTCTAATTCCATGGCAAATATCATGAACCAAGTCACTTTTCTTTTGGTGTGCTATGGAGCAATTGTCTTGAGAACTGCAGATCTACAGTTAATAAACTTAGAAGAGCTAAAACTGAACCACTGCTGATCATGCATTAGTCCCCAAGCTTGACTCTGTAGATTTCTATTCCCGAAGCTGCTTCTTCTAAATAGCATAATCCTCCAGCAATAGAAGTTTGTCCATCTTTTCCTTTGTCAAATATTCGTCACAAACCATCCAATTCTTCTTAGTATCTACAAGTGAAAAACATGCAATCAAACTCCTAAAACATCTACAATCTTGTTTTGGCATAATGTTTTACCAAACACCTTTGTGATGATTGTATGAAGTGTAGATCTGTTTAAACTTTTTTTAGATTTGAAACCACTTTTTGTTCCCTGAATATGTAGAACTCAATAAAACGATACATAAATTTCTTTAAAAGTTCCATTTTTATGAAAAATGTAGTAAGTTCTTCTTTGTACAATCTAAAAGTATAATACGATATGTTACATAGAATGAGAAGGGTGCATGGACTCTAAAACTTCTTCAACAAAAGAGCCTGTGGAATTCAATAAAATTAGTGGAGTACACATTTACAAGAACGAAATACAATCCAAACGCATGCAAAACTTACCCATGTTGTTGGATCATACAAGTTGAGACATGATATGGTTGATAAGTTATTATTTAGTATTATGTGGTTGTAATAGAGAAAACTTGTCCACCTTTGTAGCCTAAAAGGGAAGATCAAAGAGGATTCAAAGAAGAAGACCAAGCAAGACAATCGAACCAAGTGGTCCTTCCCAATCAAGTTTTGAGAAAGAATTTAAAGAGATAACAATGGGAAGAAACCCCTGCTCCAGAATCAGTTCAGATTCTCTCGTTAGAGGAAATTTGAAAGTAAACCTGTTAAGACAAAAGTTGAGAAAAGCTAGTTAAGAGAAAACAATATTGTCTACCCCATGAAATATCTCACCAACAATATTAGAAGTACCATCCAGAAAACAAAAAACAAAGATAAATGTAAAGGAAAAGAAAAAACAAATAAACCAATTCCAGAACCAATCGAGACTGGTTTAAGTAGGGAAATAGAAATTACTCTTGCTACACAGAAACATAATTTTGCAAAGATTATTTTTAAGGACTCTCCCTTGGAAAAAAAAAAGCCAAACGAGGAGGAAAGAGAAGACTTTCAAACAATTTCAACATCAAGGTTCCTTGCAATGACTAACACATTTAGCAAAATAATGATTCATCCAAAGGAGCTTAATCAGATAAATATAATTTACCTTCCAATGTTGGCAAATTACAACTTGTTTCTGCACATAAGGTAAGCAATGTCTTGTTTATCATGAAGTACAGCTACAACTCATGGATTAAACAAAGTTTTAACACTCTCTTTTGTAGAATTATAAATGCTGCGATTGCCAACAGATCAAAAAGGTACCAAAAAGTGATGTTGGAGCAAAATAGTAACTTTATATAGAAACTATATAGGAACAAAAAAATTCATTGGATAAAGCAAATTAGTTGATGAAGCAACAACAAAATTCTGAAACTAGTTTCAAGAATAGGATGAAACATGTTCAAGACGAAACAAGAACACTAAAAGATGACACAGAAAACACTCTGCTCCGATAAAATTAAAGCTGAAAGGGATCAACTAAAGCAATCCCAATTAAAATGGGCAGAGAACAAGAGGATGTTGGAAGACAAGCTCTCTCCTCAAGAAGGTTGATGAAGTTAATTTGCTAACAAAATTTCTTTGAAGGACCAAGCAATTGAGAAAAGGAAAAAAATCATTAAAGGCCAACAGTTACTGAAAGGTTGGAGAATGAGAAGAAGAATTTGGTAAACAAGTTTATTGCTAAGTTGAAAGGAGATAATAAGCAAGAATCTTCTAGATTTCTTATTGACTCTTTTAAAAGAACAAAAGAATGAGGGAGTTTGTAGATTTCAAGTTAGATTTACCAAAGTTCAATTATAAGGCAACAGGAATGCTGATGATTGAAGAAGAATTGAAACAAGCATTGTACAAATATTCCAATGCTCCTATAAATGAATGAATGAATTATGATTCATGCAATTGCATATGGTCTCTCATTCACTAATACTTCACTAAGAAAATGAATAAAAAACAAGTTCTCTCCTATTCCATACAATTTTGCAAATACTTTATCACCTACACATATGGATAATAAATGAAATAAAATTTGAAAATTTCCCAAGTACTTAAGTCATTCTAGGTGTCACTATGCTACGTTACATTGTGTTATGTTACATGGTAGAACACCTTGAATAACAAAGGTTTTATAAATAACAAAACACTATATGTATTTGTATGCCATTGTTAAGATATGTTCCAAGTAGTCCTTAGAAAACTATTGCTAGTACAATTCCAACTAAAATAAGCAAACCTAATTTCACTAGTCTAGGCTCATAAAAGTTGACCTATAAATGGTATCATCAAGTTTTTTTGCCAAGACAAAGATTAGCTTAGGTTCATTCTAAATTGTATTATTACTAATATGACATACACTATCTTCTTATATCACATCCTGTGATAGAACTTAGACTATCATCTTGTATAACAACATGGCTATGTCTCTTCTATACCTCCAATCACATCATTTTTTATTAAAGCTTAAGCTTTCCCATAAAAAATAAAAAAAATAAAAAAATAAAAAAATAAAAAAAAGAAAAGAACCAAGTTAGCACAAAGTAACATGCAATATATTGTAATCCGATAAATTGACCACTTTGCTACTGTGATGTCCAAGTACATTACGGCATTTTTTAAAGAATGCCAATGGATGCTGCACAAGCGAAATCAAACTGAGCTTTAAGAATTTTTTGTAGCATAGAATGTTACGTTAACGCTTAAGCAATCCCTAATCAAAGTTCATAGCTTCACCAAATAAAGACTAGAAATTTTTTTCCTATGATCAAATAGAGTTTTTCATATGCCTGAGAATCTTAGAACTTTATCTAAGTTCACCAGGGCATCAAGAAATAGTGTTGGGCTTTCTCAAAGCTTTTTTCTTGTAGCAAGTATTCTAAGTAGAAAAAAGAAAAGGTTGATGTTACCTAGAATTACAATCAAATCCTTTAAAAAACATAAACTTGGTCCAATTGTCATATAACAAATTTACCAAAATGTTTCTTCAAAAATAGTCAGATAACCTAACTATCTCCTTATTGTTACATGGGACTTATATTATGAACTAAACAAATCACAACTAGATTAAAAGAATACTTTCAAGAGAATTTAATAGGAGATGAACTTATTTTTGTAGAACTAAGGATAGCATTTTTCAAATGATTTCTTCTCAAAATATGAAATAACTCATTATCATCATAATCTTGCATTTACAAGCATTAAGCCTAACCAAGTCCTTTATGATGTATTATCCTTTACAATTTGGCAAGAACTTGCCAAGATTAGTGGATTCAATACTTTCAAAGACTAAATCACCTTTCTAATGCATCTGAATCATGTGTGCTTGTCATAATACCTTTTATTACAAAGCCTTTGTTTGTTACAACATATTAGCAATAAGCAACTCATAACTTCTAGCACATTCAACATTCTTCAACTCAAAAGGCATCATTTTGCAGTAACATGTACCATAATCAGTAACAAAAGTGAATTGTCCTTCATTGTGCTCTGTCATGTGTTTTAATGATATTGGTCCATAAAGCTCATTACAAAATAACCAGATATTGAGCCTACCAAAGTATCAATTCTTGGAAATCAATAGCAATCAAGCACAATACTAACTAATTATTTGAAATATTACAATTCTCTCATAAATGTAGCACCTATTAATATGTCAACTTCTTCTTTTACAGCTTGCTACTGCTCTGGCCAAAACTGATGCCTTTTGTTGTTAATTGGTCTTACACCACAAGGGATATTCAAGTGATGTTGAACTGCATATCGATAAATTCAAAATGCATCAGATAACGTCCAAGCAAAAACATCAACATAGTGCTAAAAGAGGGTGAACAAGGTCACCTTCTCACTTTCATTCAAGTTTGATCTTACAAACATAGCATAATCAACTTCCTCCAAATAAAGCGGTATAGATACGATTGTCTTGTCTAGTCATACACTATACTTCTTTCCTCACTCTCCCACAAAAGACAATATAGACAAACATATTTAGATAACATTTTTGCGATATCTCCAAGTCCCCCTTATAAATAGTACCTCATTCATTTTGGAAATTTTACACCTATGAGGAAGGTAGATACATTAGCTTTAAATTGATAGGCGAAGACCTTCCAAGCATTACATCTACAACTAGTGATGACCTTCCAAGAATTACATTTATAATAAAGAAGTATGTACAATGATGAAATTAACTAAATGTATCAATTCATCTATTGAGGCAACCAAATTTAGAGCTAAGAGCAGATTCCATATACCTACCTTTTCTTCAGAGAATCCTACGAATTGACATTCTTTACGCAAGATTCTTGCATGATTTATTCCAAACTAATCAAATACTACTTAAAAAATTATAGTCATGGAACTCTCCATGTCAACTAATACTCATTGTATTTCATTGTTTGAAAAGACAACAGAGAATAAAATTGCTTCATTGTGAAATTTCTATTAATTGATAGGTCACTAACAAAGGTAATAAGAATTAATTTCATTGGTGATTGTTTAGAAGTCCTGATTGCTTGATTTACTTCTCATATCAATGCATGACAAGGAACATGATAATTCCCTCCATAAATAACATGGATTGTATGCAAAAGTTCAATTGTATTAATTGAGGTTTAATTACTATGGGATGCACTATTTTGGTGATCCATTTCTGCAATTGAGGATGGGAAACGAGCTACTACTACCATTGCATTGGCTAAGCTAGAATAAGTGCAATGGTAGCTGCTTGTAAGATAGGACAATGGAGATATTAAGGTGGTAACCAAGGCCTCCGTATGACTCCCTTGCCTTTGATTGCCAAGAAATATGGAGATATTTCAATAAGGTTCATATGAGGTATTTAAGAGCCCTAAAATTTTGAAATTGATGAAAATGGTTGCAGTCACAAGTAGCCATAGGCCTAACCATCAGTTGTGGCGCTAGGTATAATTCTTGTTCTTTCATAGATACCAGCACTTCTTCCAAGGAACAATATGTGGGCAAACCTCTTCACCTTCCATATCACTATAAAAGTCGTAATCATTGTCCTTGTAGTAGTCTTTTATGCATATAACACTAGCAATATCGAGACATGGCCTTCTAGAAGCTTAGTTCTTCCTAGAAATTCATATTACTTAATAATCAACACCTTTATGAAAATGCTTGCTCTATCCCATTTCATTTTCTGCCACTAAGGTCATATGATATATTTACTTCTTCAACTTAGATATACTTCTAAACCATATCTAGAAGTTCTATGAAGGAGGACAACAACTTCTTAGTTAGCACAATATTAAACCAACGGTTAAAGAATAATTCTTCCCTACATCCCAACCTTGAGACACCTTGGTTATAGTCTCATGTCTCCATGGTTGTAGCATTATAGTTGTTGAAACATGGATGCAAGGTCTCCTGAGGCCATATCTTAAAATTGAATAAATATTCTCTAGAACTTTCGATTCATAAAAAAGTTAAAAATAAACTCTTTCTTTAATTGGGCTGATGATTTGACGAATTGTCCCAAGAACCAATCTTGAGTCGTTCCTTTTAGGGTGATTGAGAAAATTCTAGAGCCTATTTAACCTTTATAGACTCCATGAATTCTTCCAAAAGCTCCTTAGAAAATGGAGAAAAACTATCCTCAATCTTACTCTCCCAGAGGGAAAGATTATGAGCAATAAAAGAACTTTCAAGGTTTGACAAATGATATGATCATAAAGCAATGGTTGGCTAAAGGTTAAAGAATTTAATAAAGTTAGAGGATGTGAAGTTATTGGTGAGGTGATGGGCTAATTCACTAGTGGAGGAAATGACAATAAAGTTTCAATAACAATGTCATGAATATAGAATGATAAAATGATAGGTGGTAATAAGACAAGCCCCACTACCCTTATAACATGATGCAAGGGTTTACAACTCTTTGAGCAAAGGAAAGAGAAATTATTCAAAGGGGAAAGGCAATTAGTGCCACACAACCTATAGGATTTGGACAGCCTCAACAAGCTGATCCATTGCTGACAAAAGCTACTGAAAAAGATCTTTGTTTAAAAAATTAGCATGGGATACCCAATCACAAAAAAAGTGACAATCCCCGTTGACCACCAACAAGAAAGAAGAAATGCTTGAACAAGAGCACAAAAAATATTGTCACAAAAAATAGCAATACTATAACAGCCTTTAATCAACAAATCAACAAAAAAACGATCAATGTGAACACAAAGATTTATTGTAAAAAGCCATATGAAAAGGGGAGGGAAGAACTATGATGGCATAGAGCTGGAGAAATTTTCATTAGCTTGCTTAGTTCATCTAGGTATAATATTCTAGAACTGAGAATTATAACTGCCAATTTTGTTGTTAACTTGGGAACTCAAGAGAAGGAAAATGAGATAAGAGATAGACTAGGGAGTTAGTTTTCCTGTTTATCATTTGAATCCCCTTACAAGTGCTGAGTTCACTCATTCTATAGAAAAAACTAACCTAATAAGAACAAAAATAATAAGTGACTTGCATTAAAAAACTTAATTAATCAGACAACAATTGACTTTTGCATGCATAACATCATGTCACTAGCTAATAAGATATTACCGCCTATCTGAAGTGTTTTGATATGCAATTGCAACAATTTATGGCACTCCAACAAGAGCGGTATGAAGAAATGCAATTATTGCCTTATCTTCCAATTTTATGAAAATTAATAAACTACAAAATAGAAAAAAAAATTCTAATAATTGTGCACCAATTAGAGTTAATACTAATTATTTAATATTTAATATTATTAATCGAATATATAATAATGTAATATTTATTGTTTGTTAACCAAACTATGCATAACTAACAAAGCTATTAAGTTCACATAATATGAGAAATAAAACTTATTACTCATATTTAAATAAATATCATAGGCCAAAGTCAACAAATATACAAGAAAATAAGCTTTAATTACATAACATAACCACTCTTACTCTTATAAAAAGAGAGGTATTAAACACAACCTTTTCATGTGTAAATGATGCAAAAAACATGTCTATTATGACTAGTGCACCTATATCAAAGATGTAATATGACCTATAAACATAAATAAAGAAGTTATTCCTTTAGAAGACACATGTCATGTTTGGATCAACACTCACATTAGGCTTAATTAACATATCTAAGCAAGGAAGCATACAAGAAACCATATAAAAGATACTAATTTTGTTTTCAAGCTATTGATTCATCATGCAATTCAACTGCACAATTATAGAATAATCACCCCCAAAACATCAATAAGAGACGTTTGTGAATTAAGTCTTTGTAAAATTATAATGTTCTTAAATATTATAAATATAACAACCACCCCCACCCCACACCCAAACCCACCACTACTAAAATGCATAAATTCCATCATTTTCTTTTCACTTGCGAAGCCTAATGCATTAAAAGCCCAAACTACCTTAATTGAGTTCCTTTAAACTTCCAATGGATTACAATCACCCAAATTTCAACCATCCCAACAATTCCACATCCTTTATTTACAGCAACTCCTCTAATTAATGTCCTCATATTGACAACAAACTCGTTCATATGCATCTTCATAATTTATGGACAAGCAGAACCGACTACTGAGCCGAACTATTCTCATTACAATTCTTTAAAGCTTACATGAAAAGTAGTGAGACATTTAGAAACCACATAATATGCTAGATGCACTCCTACCTAATAATACTTGAACCATATTAACGTTAAGTCACCAGCTATTTCCCATGTTATTATAGGAAGGGTATGAGATAAATCACGTTAAGAAAAAAGACAAAATCATTAACTTTTCCTGATTACTTGGCTAATTACAACAATATTTATTTATTTTTTATTACTAAATAGGACAGTATGTTCTTAAAAAGACTGATCCTTTACTTGAGCTTGACACTCTGGATATCCCTTCCCAAAATTAAAGAGCAAGAAGAACAATAGACGAAAACCATCTTCCTACAAAAAAGTACGCTCCTAATAAGAATAGAATTAACAACTACAAATGAGTTCTGTTGGAGATGAAGAACAAAGAAAATAAGCTACAGACCTGCTGGGCAAAGCAGCGGAAGCACGTGAAATGCTGCCAAAAAACCCAGTTGATGTGGTCGGCTTTCCAAATCTAACGTAAGGTGCCAAAAGACCCACCAAAGCAATGTCCACCACAACCCCTACTAGGAGATCAGCAGCATACAACTCAAACTCCGCCCAGAAATCATCCCCTCTCTTTTGAATCTCCGCAAAGGTAGCACAACAGGAGTCTATAATTACCTACGACAACCAAAAAAAGAAACTTTCAGTAAATAAAGCCAAAAAGCTAATGCCAAAATTCCAGCTTCATAGAAATCAGAATGTACCTCGGTCCCGACTTTAAAGAGGAAGGAGGGATCGGCAAGCATCCTGTTTCGCAGCAACGAACACGACCTTATGGCGGCGCCAAGTGGCCAAGGAGACGCCTTCAATCAGATGACAAATGAAATCAAACAAGAGCTTAGAGGCAACATAAAGCTCTGCTGGCAATCATTTCAAGGAGGGGAAAAAATATATTTCACCTGTAAGTCTAGGTATCGCAGAAGATGAAGCCATCGTAGACCCCCGGACTTTGCAGCATCAAGCATATCAGATGGAAGACTAATCCCTCGGGCCTCTGCAACGCGAATCACCTCCTCGTAATTGACCACCGGCCCAAACTCCTCCTTTTCCTCTTTACCTTCATCCCCTTCTCCCCAAACACCCCCACTACCACCACCACCACCACCACCACCAAAGCCTCCGCCCGAAGGAGGTCCTCCGGGCGGAACGGCTCCTTCGCCGTGGCAGTACCTATCGATCGCAAAGGTTCTCGAACTCGTCAGAACATGGTTAATAATCACGGAGGTTGAGCGGCCAACATGCTTGGGAGGAAAATGGGAGATGTTTGGTTGAAAATGCGGGTTTTTTGAGTCAAAAGTTTCGGCGGCTCCGGTGGTGGCGGAGAAAAGAGAGACGGCGGAGGAGCCAAAGCAAGCGGACATTGTCTATTTACCGTCCTCGGAAGGAAATCCCAGAGTCCGTATTACCTTTAATCGAGTCAGTATTACCTTAAAACATAGGTGCAGAGCAACAGCGCATTGAAACGTGAACTTACCCACCAAAAAGCAACCTTTACCACGGATTGAGCTTCAAACAAGAAAATTTTTGTTTGGATTTGAGTTTGCGTCCTTGCTCAACAGTTTGCAACGTGTTTATAAACATGTATAAAGTTGCTCTAAAAAGATGATTGCAAGATTGTTTCAACTTCATGAATCAATATAGAACCCAAGTTTATATGGTAAGATTTGTTCACACTGTTGCGTCACTCTGATATCTTAGCATATTTGCACTTTTGTCGTCAGCCCTTTGGTATTAAAATATCAGCCAATAGCTTTTTAGTATCAGAATATCATTCACATTTATTGTAATGAGTGTATGTATATTGAAAAAAGAGAAAAAATATTATTAATTTTTGTTATTTTTTTATTATTATTAGACATAAAAAAATTAGAATATTATAGTAATAATTTACAAAAATGTTTATTATAATAAGATCTTGTCCTCTTTCTAATGATAATTAAGATCATCTTTACTTGATTTGCCCTTTCAAAATTATGACAAACTATTTTTTATGAATTGTATGGTTTAAAATAAGTATTTAAAAATGATAAATATGAACAAAAAAAAAAGATTTCTACTATAACCATTTTGCAAAAAAAAAAAGATAATAAATTTTAAAAATATATACTTTTTTCTAACATATCTAAATAATCTTATAAATATAAATATTTATATTAAGATCTAAAAATGTCATCAATATTATTTTTATAATAATATAGTCAAAATTATAAAAATAAATCTAAACTGATCATCAATCAATTCCTCAAAAATGTTTACTATTAAATTTTTTAAGTAAAAAATGTCCTACATATTAATCATCATTTAAATCAATTAGAAGGAATCATAAAATTATAATTTTAATTTAAGTTCAAATATGTAATGAAAATTTTAAAAACATAATAAAAAATAGGTCACAAAACTTATTTGGTTATTCCATCAGATATCCTAATAAATCCCAAGAGTTCTTAAGATCTCTTAAGCTATTTGTTATCATTGTTAGTTTGATTATTAATCATAATTTTTTTTAATATTTAAGTATTATAGAATCTCCTTTACTTTTGAGAATCTAATATGTCCCTTTAGGTTAAAAAGATATAAAGAAACTTATCTTTTCATTGATCTAAGTTATTCCATAATTATTATATGTACGTGACTCCTCTCACCTAATACAAAAAAAAATTTGGCACCTTGTCTTATGAATGCCTCCCTTATATTAAGGATGGGAACATCGAGTAATTGATTATTAATGTTATTTAAGAGATAATCTAATGGTGGCAATATCTTATGGATTTCTTCATTTATCAATGAAGAGTTAAATAGCTTCAAGTTCTCAATATAATGCTTATCATGTCTTTTTATAAACTTTCTTTATGAGAACTCCAACACTTTTTGGATTAGAATGTGAATTCTTTGAATACACATGCTAAACTATTTGTACTTTTTGTTGTGCAATTTCCTTGGAGGTGTTGTGATAAAATTTTAAGTCAAAATGGATTTTGTGATAAAAATCATAAACTTTTCTTGAGCAAGCTATGTCCAATAGGCATCTATTATATGCAAAGTGGATATATTTTATATTCATATCTTAATTATTTAGATGCCCCATGTTATATGCCCTTTGCAAATGTACTACAAATTAATTAATGAATTCTATTTGATAATCGATTATAGGGTTGAAATATTGTACTCTATTATAATGTTGTATCCTTCATTGCCCAAAGCCATCCCCCAAAATGTATTTAAAAATCAAGAATCTACATCAATGATGATATTGGTCGATAACATATGATGCACCAAACCTTCTTGAAAAAGAAGTATGATGCTTCCCCATTTGTAATCTCTTACCAACACATTATAAGTTTGGACATTTTTGAGAATATATTAAAGATCATGAACAAATGCGTGTGACCTCATCTTATGATAAATTTTCAAAAAAAAATTCATTGTTATACTCTCCCATGATTTACTTGCTACCAAAAAAAGCAAATATAAGTCATACTTGATGTTGGACAACTTCATTGCACTATAAGACATTTATTCTCAATTAAATTATAACATTGGAGTTCATTCATAACTAGTAGGTGTGTTTATAGATTGAGAATGATCTAAGTTACTCAAATACTTTCTTATGCCTTTTGGCATGTGTGAAATAATATATCTTCATCTGAGGAATGTAGAGTTGATCATTATGCTATAATGACCCTTTATAGTAATAAATATTATGAGGGCTTTCAAGCCTTCATTTCTTAGAGGATCTTGTAATAATCAACATCTTTGCATATAGCAACAAGTATTGCTTATGCTCCATTAGATGGATCTATTAAGCTGGTAATAAGAATAGATTATTGGCTAGTGGTCATGATAGCAAGCTTGTTAATTCATTATGAACTTTTTGCTTGTATTTCATGATCTAATTGTGTTATTGTAGTTAAACCATTCATTTAATATATTATGCATGCTACATCATAACATGGTTTTGTAAGAAATATAAGGGTTGATGATTAGATTAAACAATATTTTTTTAGTAGAAAAGGCTATCAATTGTTTACATATTAGTAAAGTACAAATAACCCTCCATCATTAATTACATAAGCTACCTAAGTACCTTGTAGTATTTTAGATTAATATATTGCAGTCTTTTATACTTTAGAAGAACCATGTGATAGCATAGCTTGAGGCAATTGTTTGAAGTTTGAAAGGTGATTGTATGGAAGTAAGGCTAATAAGGGGGTTGCATAAAGTTTTTTTATTTAATGAGAGCATTGGCCTCATGTGTTCATCCTTCCATTCAAATTTCTTATTGGCTAAAGCAAGACCATACAATGATGTCATTATCTTAGAAAACCTTTAATTGATCTTTTTAATTATTAGTATACTCTTACAAAACTTCAAACTTGTGATGCATGTTAGTCTTAACTAATGCCAAGTTATTATAACTTTGGATTCATTAATCTTGGTTTCATCATTTTTTAACTCGATGACCAAATTGTTTAGCTTTGATAATCAAACTTAAATTATTTGAACTTAGCTTTTGTTGCTTTTCATAGAATAATTCAAAAGACCTTCCATACATGTCCTTTGTGCTCTTCAAAATTGTGATTGTAGATCAGTTTGTCATTTAGATATACCATCACTATTCATTGGGATATGAACATTTATGTTGTCATTCATCATTTGCATAAAAGTGGCTAGTGCATTATGCAACCTAAGTGGCATGATAAGTCATTTGTACACCTTTCGTCTTATTTGAATGGAGTATTCCAAATGTCCTACAATTTGATGTTACTTGGGTACTAATCTAGCTTTTTCCAAAAACTTGTGCATCCCTTTTTTGGCCATGAAGCTCATTATTCTTAATTATTTACTTGATTTTATTCAAAACTTAACCATTAATGCAAATAAGGAATCTCATTATGTGTTATGTTATGAAAGGAAGCACATGTGATTACTGAGGGCTCTTAAAACCCAATAAGCTTGTCTCATATACATTGTCTTATTGAGTTTTATATTATGTGATGACAAATAAATCACAATATAACACATTATGTGATTTTTTACAAGACTAAATATACAATTGTTTCCTCATTAGACTATCTTAAAATAACTTCGAACTAATCTTAGAGATTCTTACTATATAATCTAACACTTTCATAGGCTCAACTAATAATGTGTAACTATCTTTAGGCCAAAAGACTAGAGTAGCTCACTTACTTATCTCTTAAGTGATCATGCTGATTAAGAGTCCATTACATCTAATCTTCACCTGATCAAAATCATAACATTAACTTATAGCATCATACTAACTCTAATCTATCACCATCCAATATTAGTTAAATTTTCTCAATTTGAATTTAATATGTAAAGAGTTCTCATCATAAATAATAACTTAATAAGATTAAGGTTTTTATTAACTCTAAATGCATAATCTAATATTCTTAATGCATTAAGTTAACCTAATATATTCACTCTATTTTTTTAATTATCTAAAATTATTATCATCAAAATACTTAAATATTTCTATTAAATCTTAATTTAAATATTTGACATATCTTAACCAATATTTGTTGTATTTAATCTTATCATAATTTCATATAAGATCATACTTATTTATGCTTATTTTAGTGTTCACAAAACCTTGGCTTTTACCCTTATATTTCATATATACTAATTGCTATTACAATAAAATTTGGGTTTACACAAATATCAATAATGACTCTTATGTCTCTAAGATAACCTTGAGTCACTATATCTATTCTAAGATCTCTCTTGAGTCATCACACATTCTTAGATGACCATCAAAGATATCATCATATAACTTAAGAGCCTAAATAACATCATTTATATTTTTATCCAAAGAACCTGGTCAACTCATATCATATCCATTTAACTTTTGTCTCAAATTTTGAGCTAACTTTAATACAATATGTCTTAAATAATGAGTTTTGGTAATAATAATAAATAAAGAATTAAATCAAATTTTAAAAAAAAATATACGCATAAGAGTTAACCCTAAGACCATTAAATAAAAGTATAATTAAAACAAAAATTGATTTTAGGAAACAACCTAAATGAAAATGAGAAAAAAACACAACTTTGCTTAAAGTAGAACACACAAAAAAATCACAAGTAAAATGAGCAAATTTCTAAGAAATTTATTAATTTCATAGAGTAATAAAAAATAAAATTTTAGAACACTATCCATTATAGAATCTGAATATATAATTACAAATAATTATATAACACACAAGTTTTAAAGATTAAACAATAATTAGAAGATTAATATTATATTAGAATAAATCTCTAACTATTGTGATCATTCAAGTGGAATAAGCTTACATAAAAATATAAAAAATATAAATCTCTAACTATTGTGATTAATATTTTATTAGAGATTTAGTTCTCATGAGAAAGAGATATTGTTATGATTTTGACCCCTAGTCATGATACTCTATTTGATTATAATAAATTTTAAGTATTTTTAATAAATTTGATTAAATATATTTTTAGATTTTAGATAACTAATATTTATATTTATGAAATCACTTAAATAAGAAGTGAAGTAAATATTAAATTTCATGAAGATTATCTTAGTTGGAGTGACAGATTATTAAGAGATTCATTTTAAATTTAATTTTAAGATTATTTTATTTAAAAAAAATTTAAGCTTTATTATTATTTTTTACAATACACAAAAATTAAATTTCATTCTCACCAAAATCATGATTTAAATTCATCATCTTAAAAAGACATAAGATTTCATAATTTTGATCATTGTAAAATCATCTTACCATAATCATATCATTAAAAATCTCCTTCTAATGAGTTTTTGTAAAAAGAAAATTAAAAAAAATAGTTCTAACTAACATAAGCTTAAATATTTCTAAGTAGTTAAGAATTCGAGTAGGTTATATTAGGATCAGGCTAAGGTGTCACTCTTGAACCCATATGCTACAGTATTAGGTTAAGAGATCACTCATGAACCCGTTATGCTCTTATTGGAAAGCAAGGGACATGATCTCCAGAGCAAATCAGTGGTAAACCACCTTATATATTCAACTAATTGTATGCACTTAGGTAAAATATTATAGTTATCTCACATGCAAATAGACAATGTAGGACTAAAATTCCCAATTCTTTTTATGTACATCACTTCCAAAATATAGAAGTGAATGTGTGGTGTTTGATTTGGTGGTAAGATCTAATGTTTAAAAATCCTCTTCCATTGTAAATTGCATAAATCTAAATCAAGTTTGATCATAACATTTTTGTGATCTAATGATCTAAATTAAATCTTAACTTCTACATTAATGGTGTGGCTCTCATTTACCTTGAATAGATTTAGAATTGGACTATCCTAATGATGTCCAATGAACTATAACAACTAATCAGCATAAGAGTCATTTTGCACCTCATACCATCCCATTTTTTCATGCAACAACTATTTTTTAAACACAATTGAGCTAGTGGACCTCTTATTTTACGTAACAACTATTTTTAAATAGTAATTATTGAAATTTTGTCATTCGAACCATAATAAGTAATTGATATGTTTGTTAATTGCTTTAATCTTTATAATATTTTTACAAATAGTAGATTTTTTGGCATAAAAGATTGATGAAAATTTGAAGAAAAATTTCTAGCCATAAAATTTAAGTTTTGGCAGCCAATGCTCACCATTCTTACCATTCATAGCATCCTTCATTCTTCAAGCTCCAGCTCATTATTTTCCACTTCAATCACCTAAACTTTTATTCTTTTATTTTTTTACTTGATTTAAGTAAAAGCATAACATATTTATGTCTTGTTAATTATTAATTGCTTTAATCTTTATAATATTTTTTCAAATGTCAAAATTTTTATCCCTATCAATTTATCATCTACTTATTAAACTGCACTTTAAAGCCTTTATGCATCATATATCATAATTCACCCTAGGTTTGTCCACTATTAAGTTTTTCTTTCTATATTTGTTTATGTCATGATTCTTCTAATTAGGAATTCATCTACTCTAATACTATCTTTCCAACATCTTGTTTAATAACACTAATTTTGAAAGTATTTTTTAAATTACCAATTGAGCATTTAAAAGCCATTACTATAATACCCTCTTAAATTTTGAAAGCTTTTTTATTATAACAAAATTCTTTCTTTAAAATAAGATAAATGATCACATAACTTATGAATATAAATCCCCTTTTCAAAGAAAGAAGTTCATAAACATGAAATAGTTCTCATAACAAAATTAAAGATAAATACCGTGTCTAACGTCAAACAAATGCATATAGTTCTCAAAGTAACACTCATACATTACTTGCGACTAATTCCTAATACAATTATATAAGTTGAAGTAAGAAAAATATAAAAATGACATCTCCTATAATACTCTCTTACATTTATGTGATGTATGTCAAAACTCTAAATTTTTAGATCAAAATAAGTTGAGCTGACTATCATAAACATAACGGGCAAAGTTATGTAATAAGAATACAATGCTATACAAAATTAAGTTATGTTGCATGCTTAATCCAAATAACAAAGCATATCATATCTAATATAAAATAAAGTAATATAGAATGAGGCTAATATACCAATGTAATACTTTCTCCCATTAGATTAAAACATTTTAAATATTTTTTATAATTATTTTGACCCCTTTTATAAAATTCTCATGCTTTAAACTTCTTTTAATTTGACATTTTTCTTTATTTAACTTTTTCCTTTCCTTTTTGTCATCAATCGTAGTTTATTCTTCAAAACAAATGCTACATTCTTTCTAAATTAGGTTTCATCTCTATATTATGCCTCAGAGACAAAAAAACACTTTTTGTTGGTTTTCCACTACAAGATGATACCTCATAATGAAATATATGGAGTTGGCAAAAAATGTTTTTTCCTTTAATGCAAGAGCATTATTATTAATGAATAGACTTTGTTTTAACCATTTTCAAATCTTTTTTTGTCACCTATTAACACAAATCATTTTATTAATTTAAAAACATTGCTTCTACTTTTTCCTTAGTTCTATAAAACAAAGTAAAATACAACATGTCATAGATGATGAATGCTATAAACAAAGACCATTCTTGGCATGTTTTCATAAGAGTCAAGTCAAAAAAATTAAAATAAAGTAATCTAATCTCTATAACAAAACATTTAACCATAGCATGCTGATTAATCAACAATCAATTTCTAAAATTTAACGATTTATTTATTGTATTAGAACAAAAACATGTAGAAATATCAATTTATCTTATATACCTTTTAATTAAATATATTAATTTTTCCCATTTAAAGGCTATTAAACTATAATGCAACATATATCATACAGATGCACCAATTTACACTCATTATAAGACATATCTATATTGTTGGGTCCACAATATAGTAAGAAGAGAGTTGAATTGGTTATGTAAGTTTTTATGAAATTCTTTCTAAGTCTCTTTTTCAAAATCACAAGAATATCAAGCAAAATGTAGATAAAAGTAAGGCTATTAAAAGCTAAGACAAAGCTGTAAGAAAATTGGTAGTGAAAAAACAAGGGAATTTTGTTGGTTTAACTTAATCCATGAACATATGTCCATCCTCAAGTTAACTAGCTGAGGCACCACTGAAAAATACTCCTTTGTTACAGTGACCCACTACAATCAAGTTTTTTCGTAGTTACAACACAACCAATGTTTCATAGTCAACTTCATAAAGCTAAGGCCATAGTCTGACACTCTAAAACTTAGAGTTAAGCCAAGAGAAAACAAAAGAAAAGGTCCTCACATAATATCTCTCTTTGACTGCAAAAAGTTCACAATTGTTAAGATTGATTAGTAATGTGGCTCAAATGTGACCATAATGCAATGCCTCAATATTGCTTCAATCTTACTTGAAAAAGAAAAAACTAGAAGAAATATAGAGAAGAATGCATAATGCTTCAACACTTTAAAACTTTAAAGTCTCTTTTAGTTTGCCAACGAAAACTCCAATATTTTAGCTTTATATGATGTATGTAGACATTAAAGAACTCAATTATCCTTATCTAAAGAGTTTTTAAATTAAAGGATTGTACTTTAGATGGTTTTAGAGGGTATAAAAATAATTTAGTAGCAAAACAATAGTCAAATTCCCGTGATTATGCTATTGTTAGTCACTTGTTACATTAAAATTCAAACATAATTTATCATGTGTGGTCACCCTTGCTTGCTTTTCATTGGTTCAATATTATGTCATATATTTCTTTGTTTGTTCTTTGATTTTGAAAATATTTTTTATGAAATAAAATTATAACAAAATCATTTCAAAATCATGTGCATGCTCAAAGTTTGAAAACTATTTTGAAACATAGAACAAGAAGTTTAAAAATCTTTAAAATGAAAATTAATTTAAGACAATGATTGAGAACCACATAACTATCACATTTCTTTTACAAGTTGAGTTTCAAATAACATAACAAAAAAAACTCTAATACATGTCCAACTATTAAGGTATGAGAAAAGAGTTGACACATAATTTACACAACTAATAGTAGGGATAAAGCAACATCTAAGTTAAGTACTTATGATGTTATCTCTCATTAATCCCTAGTAGTCTTATGTTATCTCTTATCTTAACATGAAATTTTTAGGCCAAAAATAGACTAAACCAATTGTCACTAGCTCAATGATATAATCATGAATAAATGTGTAAAACAAAAAAGCTTTTAAGTCATGCAACATAATCAATATCAAACAAATAACATGAATAGAGCATGTGTAAGCAATACAAATAAAATGTCAATTTTCAAGTAAATTTTATTAAATCTTTTCATTATTTTTTTTATAGTTTCACTTATCTTTGAATTAGAATAGGGTGGGGTCATTTTTATAAATAAATTTGGTCTATCTTCTTGGAATACGTCATTTTAAGTTAAATAGCCTAACTTGATATGACTCATTTGGCTTATTTTTAGAATACATTATTTATGAATAATTATCTTCTCTTTGGACAATCATAAATCCTTTCACATTTAGAATAATACCCTTTCTTTACCAACTTTTGCTTTGTCCATTTTATTTATCTTTTACTTTTCTCATTCATCATCATTTTACTTTAGTGATTGTTATCATAAGTTGAATTTTCATATAACATTTCCAATTATATTGAAATAACATAAAACAATAACAAAATAAAGCCTCATTCAAATCAATCATCGATAACATAATAAGTCAAGCATGAAGAACAACCATCCTTAAGTTGATTATTTAAATCATTTTCATAAGATTGCTACAATTCAAACAATACAATAGCAAGCAAATGCATAGATGTGCAAGCTTATCTTATATTCTTGTTTGTAGTAAGCTTGTTATAGATTGACTCTTGAATTTCATGCAATCCTTCTCCTTCTTATGATATAATACATGCTACAATTTTGTGTCTTGATTTCCTTCAATTCTTGCACATATGCTCTCATTCTTCATCCAACTTTGGCAAAAACCTATTCACTCTCCTTTCCTCTCCTCTGGCTCATGACTTAAGAAATTTCTCAAAAAGTTTCCTGAAATTCTTCTTGTCAACATTCTCATCTCACTCTATACTTAATCAATTTTGTTTCTTTTTCTCAACCTTTTATCTCTCTCCAAACAACTATGTCATCAAAGCAGTCTCATCTAACACCTCATCAACTTCTCACTATTTGAAATCCAACATTTTTTTGTTAATTTGGGTCATTATTAGGTCAAGTCTACAACATGCATACATTAAGGTTAAGAAAAATTAAATATTTTAAAAAATAATTAAAAATTTTCAAATTTTTTAATTGATTTTCCTTCCAAAATTTTCTAAACTTAAAATCTTTAAAAACTATTATTTAATAATTTATTTTAAATCTCTTTCGGCTTTAATTTCACTATTATAACACTTCTTTGTTGTGCCAAAACATTTTATTAGACTTATCATTATAAGTTCTATGTCTCGATAATTTTTCATAATTTTTAAAAACTTCTAAATAAACTCTTATTAATTTTTTATTCTTAAAAAATTCATATTCTCATCAAATTAGAATGAACGGCTTTCAAATATTTTGTATATTAAAGTTTTCAACTCATCTCTTTTTATAAGGCACCTTACCTCATTTTAGTGATGTCTATTTTTTTAAAAATTTAAAAATTCATCCCAAAAAAATCTAGATGAAATCTCCAAAATTTTAAAAAAATTGTTAATAAAAATAAAATTCATCTCATTTCCACAATTTGTGATGTTACAATACTTTATTCACATTTTATGTATTGCATTGTAGGCCAAAAATTATTATATTTTATTCTTATTTAATTTTTTAATATTTCTTTTTAATCAACCTTGATTGAAGTAAATGTACATACATCAAAAAATGATGTATTATACTCAAGTCTTGATTTTGATTTGCAACTCCAATAAACTAACTAAACAACTAGGTGTATTGTATATTAAAAAAATAATATTTTGTACATTATTCTCAAGTTTCCTTTTTTTGTTTTGAAATTTGTTAGTTTTTTTTAAACTTTCAAAGGCTACCCAATAGTTTGCCCCTCCCTTCTCCAACATTAAATGCAAAAATGCACACATTGTGCAATGAACACCTCCTCTCACAAACAGTATGAAACTAAATTTTGATGGGTTAGCTCGTGACAACCCAAGTCTTATAGGTTGCAGAGGGATTATTCGCAATGGTGTTAGTTTAGCAATCAAAGCTTTCTCTATATTTGTTGGCCACAAGTCAAACATTGAAGCAAAAAAGTATGGCTATAATGTTTTGTTTACAACCTTGCAAAGAACTAGGAATCCTAAACATTATTATGTAATTAGATTACAAAGCTATAATAGATATGATGCAAGGCAGCATGACTATTCTTTCGAAGATGCTAAGTCATATTAATTAAATCAAACAACTGAATGCCACAAGAATTCACTTTCATTTATAGAGAGGAAAATGTAGTGGCAAATTATTTAGAATAATTGGCTAGCTCTAGTCTTCAAGTTAACACTTCCATTTTATAGAAAATCTTGAAACTTTACAAAGCTCTTATCAAATTAGATAGAATTTACTATCCTTATCTAAAATGTTAGTGCATGTGATGATATTAGTTTTACAATTGTAGAATGTTCTTGGAAGCTTCATTTACTCATTTGTATAAAGGACAAATCATAAATTCAAACCAATCCTATAAGTAAATCTAAATATAAGTAGCATCTAAATTTCTTCACCTCTCTTGGTTTGTTAGATTTTAGCTTTATTTAAATTATACAGTATGATTTTAATGATTGCACTTATGTACAGTTGTCTCATCCAATCGTCATACAACCTTGTTCGTCAATTAAGCAATGATCATAATTTATGAAATGTTTTTCTTTGTACTAGTCTATTCATTTCATTCTCCTTCCTAACTTATATAATACTTTACATGAAAATCTATGATCCTTCATCTTAGATTGTTACTTATATGGGTGTTACTTTTTACCACTCTTATGTCCATTTGGTAAGATAAGTATTTTCTTACTGAATGATTATTTTACTACTCATTATTTTTTATTATTGTATTACCATGTTGGTCCTCGCTCTTACACCAATTTAGTCCTACCCATTCTCAGTTATAGTAGCGTATCAACATGTACCACTAGTATTTTATCTAGATTGGTTCAGTATGTGTTACTATATGTCATTCTTGATTATTAGCTAAGTCCAAAATTCTTATTGGCTTTTGTTTGTGTATTACATCTTCTCAATTACCTTTTTCATCATCTAAAAACTACTTACTCCTTAATCTTTATAGACTAATACGTGTTGCTAAGGTGGTTGATCGTTCATCAAATATGTCTTATGACATTATCAACCTTGTCTATTTCACTTATTCTACTCTATGGTCATTTGTACAATACAAAACATATGTTCACACTATACAATTTTATGTCTGAACATCGTTGCTTCTAACTAGCCTTGTATTATTGCTCTAAATTCCTTATTGGACCACATCAATTTCGTATGACCATATTGTCGCCTAGTATGAACAATATATTGTGACTATATATGAGTCAGATAATATTGATGTATCATACAATACAACAATATTATCCATTTCAAAAAAAAAATACAATACAACAATATTTTTTGTACAATACAATCATCACATTCGACACTCTTCTATGGTAATGGAAAACTTGACAAACAATCTAATTTTAGTAGCAATCTTTCATGCAATTTACTAAGAATTATTAGAGAATCTTTACTCAAAGTTGTACGAAGGACAATGGAAAGCTAGTTTCAATCACTACAAACCAGATAATTGCAATATAGACAATTTCTTCCCAAAAATGTTTTCTAAGTTCAAACTTCCCTCTTTTATATTTTCGACACATCTCCTTGCATTCTAGGCCTCTTACATTATTCCAATAGCTATGTCTTTTCATTTTGATGCCTCTCACATTCTTGCTCTCTCAAATATAATGGTTTACCATCAATTGAATCATCTTCAACATCAATTCCATTAGACATTCTCTATTTTAGGTTTTAAGTACTTGTTTATTTATACAATATCATATTATATTATCCTTCACTTCATATCATATCATTTATGATATTTCTTTCTATCCACACTTAATCATAATAATTATACTTATATGATATCTTTAATTGCACTTATATAATTTATTTTAATCTATTTAGTTTAGGTTTACTTTGTGTTATACGATGTCTATTACCATAATTGTATGATATATATACTCTTTCACTTAAAGGCATCGTACTTATTATACTATATAATATTATTTAATATATTTAAATCAAGTATTCTCATTTCATCAAATCGTATGATATTTATTATTATAGTATGTGATCTATTTATTCTCCCTCATTTACCTTATTATATTTATATGATATTGCTAATAATATTATGTGATATACTCTCTTACCTTATTAGACATTAACTCAATGTGACATTAGGTTGTCTAATAAGGAATTTTGCTTATATGATTTTTTAATTATATTATATAATCTAATTTAGCATATTTATCTAATTAATCATTCCATCATATTATATAATGTCTATTAGTATATTATATAATTCATTTAAGAACTTGAAAATATTATTAAAGAAGTTTACTAATTTTTCAAAAAATTTAAATAATTTAAAATAATTATAAATATCAATTTGTTATATTTGAGATTCTAAAATGTCTCCATCTTAATGAGGCTTTTAATCAATCTTAAAATCATGATTTTTGTGGCATCCAATAATTAAATTTTTTTAAAAATTATATATAAAAAATTCATTACCCCCCCACCCCCCTTTTGAGATGTTATAGTATCGTGCATTAGTCTTGGGACTCATGTTACCTTATTAGCGCACCAATTATAACGTAATGTATTATATATTGATGACAACTTATTATACATTCAATTGAAATCAAAATTTTCTTTAGTGAATTCTTTTTGAAAATTATGCATGAATTTTTTTAAGTAAATGTCATGCAATTAAGCACATGCAAAATCAATTTACAAATCTATCCCACAAAATTTCCCAACCTTGCTCTTGATTATTCCTTCTTTATTGTTTTGATCATTTATCCTTCTTTTTGCTTTGCTATGACTAGCAGAGTCTTACAGTTGACTCTTTCTTACATTATTTCCAAATATGCTTCCTTGATCCTCTATTTTATCTAACCCACAATCAACTAATTGATTAATTAATACCGATTCAATTGGCTTATTATTATCAAAACTTCTTTAAGCAATAGATTCATGGCAATAACACATCAAATAAGAAGGCCTCTAAAATATGTACATCATGCAACATATATATCACCAAGATAAACTATGTCTACTTCTGCTCACATTTTAATGATCACACTAAAAAAATTGATCTTTTTTAACAAAATTCCTTCATGAGAATTCCTAAATTCCCAAAGTCTTTCCCATCCTATTATTTCATCTGCTCGATCGCTATAATGAAATTCCCAAATTTCACTTTCTTCCAAAGGTGCCTTCCCTTTCCATTCTCACACATAGTGACCCAAAGAGCTAATTTGATTACTCTCTCTCTCTCTCCTCTCTCTACTTGTGGCTTGTTCAATTCTTAAACATTTTTTCCAAAAACCTTCACAGATAACCAAACCTAATTTTATATATTCCTTATTTTCTTGTTATTTTCCCTCCTTGGATTGATCACAACTCAAGCCTTAACTAATTGTTGACCTTCACCCATGAAATTCTAGCCATTGGAAATATCATCAGTTGTTTAAAGCTATGATTCATTGCCTATGTTTCACTTTTGCTTATTAAAATTAGGTTATTCAAAAAAAATAAATTAAAATATTTAATTAAGAATATATAATATATAATATTGCTTAAGTTTTTTTATCCAAATAACATCAAAAATTCATCAATCATTTTTACATTAAACTAATTGGGAAGCTCTATCTATCATCAAATTTTCATAGTTTTTCTTGTAACGATTTATACTTTTAATAATTTTTCTTCCAAAAAATTATATAAATATCAAATAAATTTTATTTTCTTATGACTTTAGTATGTCTCTTTTTATCAATACACATTTGACTCACAAAAAAATTCTATCATTAGATTTTTGATAAAATGCATTATTTTCATATTTTTTTTACTTTTTTTTTTGCAATGTTTGATAATTTAATATTTTTCTTGTTTTCAAAATCTTATAATTAAAAATTATAATATTTTTATCTTTATCAACTCTATTTTATAATTAATTTAATTTAAATTTTCAAAAAATTTGCACAAATTATTTATAATAATTTGTATTTCTCAATTCTAAGTTTGTCCTTTTTTTAATGGCATATCCTTAATTAGATATGATTTGTTTCAAACAATTAAATAAATTATAAAATTTTAAAAATAGTTAATAAAATAATTCTCATACCATTGAGGATGATATAATTATGATCATACCAAACATTATAAATTTAGACAATGCAATATATAATATTTTTATATTATATAACGGTATTCATTACAAATTTTAATATATTATTTTAGATATAAGACATGCATATTATATATAAATCTAATGGTTGAAGACATTTTTTTTGTTATATTTTATGATCCTTTTTTAACCATTTTATATGACTAATAATTTAGATTACACCTTATTTCAATGTATGCCTTTATAATACCCTTCTTATTTTGATATATATTTTTACTAAAACCATTCCATTGGTCTTATTTTTATGTGAACCAATGCTATTTAATCCCATTTTGTCTCCAACCTTTTTATGTAAGTTTTTTCATTTTCATTATCTCATTCATTACTTTAATATTTCCTTTCCTCTTGGCTCCCTAGCCATTTATTCATGCATATGCACATTTTCATTCATACATTTCTTAGTTATATTTTAGTTGCATGATATCATACATCACATTCATTCATATATGCAAAATATATACATACATATTTGTCATGTACACAAACATCTTAATATATCAATCATCATTCATCACCTAATTTCACATAATTTAAAATTAAATAAGTAAAATATTAATTAAAGTTGAATCCAAATTTTTTTTTTAAAAATCAATAAAAATTTATCAAGCCATAAAAACTAAGCTTTTAACAAAATATTTAACTAAAAAAATCATTTAACCACACATCTTAGATTTTCAAGCAGGCTATTGGAAATGCCGTTCTTTCATCTTGCTTTGCCGTGCAGTTATGCATCCTTATGTGGACAATAGTTCTAATCAGTGGCATGTTTACTATTTTAAGGCTATGATTTTTTTAAAAAAAATGTGTTATGTACAAAACATTATAAATATTATTTGATAAAAAATTATTTTTAAAAAGTAGCCAAATAGCGAAGGCCATCGGGATTGTGTAGCAATCTTGAACAGTTTGTCGCTTCTCCTTCACTAATACGACAACCAGCCCAAACCAAATCTGTCCTGCACGAATTTTTAAAATCGATTCGGGCGGTTGATCTTCTGCATCGTCATTTCCTATTTCAAACCAAACAAGACCTCGCGTATACTCCATATCTCTATGCCAAAAACAGAAACAGATATTGAGAGAGAAACTGAAGAATATCTACTTTCGAAATATATATATATTATATTTAGCTTCCATGCGTGCTTAACATTTTTCACAATCCTGCCGTAGTGAGCGATTAAATGAACGGCCGCGATCACCTCAGCACGCGGCTGCACAATCTCGACACATCCGACGGCCGCAGCGGTTTCAGCAGGAAATCCTCTGCCCCTTCCTCAAAACAACTGTGGCAAACCCAGAAAAACAAAATATTTACATAATTACCTAACAAATAGTAAGCAATCAACCATTTTGGAAAGCGAGAAGCACCTTTTTATACGATTAGGGACGTTCTCGGAGGACATGATCACCACAGGAATGTCTTTGAGCTCTGATGACTCCTATATTTTCAGGTGGATAACATAAATATTAATAAAAAGAAAGACTTAAATGCAAAGATGAAACAATTTAAAAGCTTACCTTCACCTTCTTCAACAGCTCAAGCCCGGTCATCTCCGGCATCCAGTAATCAGTAATTATCATACTCACATTTCTTTCCTAAATAAAGAAAATCAAAGCAGCTAATAAAATATTTAAATTTTTTTAAAAATACAGTTAAATGGTAAAAAAAAAAAAATTTTTTACCAGCCCGAGAAGCTCCAGTGCCCGCTTTCCGCTGTCCACCGTCGTCACTAAAGAAAATTATAAAAAGCCCATTTCAACAAATGAATAAATGAATAAGGAAGCGAGAAAGGAATCCAGATTGAACCGCGGAATTTCGAGCTGCGGAGGATATGAGCGACGAGCGCGCGATCGACGGAGCTGTCATCGACAGCAAGGACGTGAACCTCCGGATTGGCCTCTTTGGTGCAGCTACATCTTGCCGAGGACATTCCGGCAGCGATCGAATCGGTCGAGCTTGCGATGTTGGAAGAATCGGGAGCGGGGAGGGGATTATATAGTAGGAGGCGAGAGATGAGATCTGGGAGGCTCGGGTCCGATCGCGGGGCGGAGGATCCGAGATCCGAACCGTGGGTCCGCCGCCGGATTCGCTCCCTCGTTTTTTCCCACGATGTAGGTCTTCCCGATCTTCTCAGATATAATACTCACTGATTTGTATTCACTCTCTCTCTATCAGTACATCCGCCTCTGCTCCGCTGCTCGAATCTCAGACGGAAGCGAGATCTCGTGTCATAAATGGGTCCTTCTTAAACGGCGGGCCGGCAGGTGGCGGGCAGAGACCTGAGCTGATTGTTGCCCCACTTAGAGTGGGTTAAGCGGTTAGACCGAGCGGTTAATTTGGTCATCAACGCCGGGTCTTTGTTTACCGGACGTCAGTAATGGCGGAGGATCTTTGATAGGTTCCGAGAAGACCCGCGACCAAGAGGCTGTTTTAAGTAATGGTTAGTTTCATTACTTAATTAATTATCGAACTGAGTCGACCAGAGATTCTTAAATCTGCTTTGTTGATGGGGGAAACGGAAAGTGGTGCAGGAGGGTGGGAAGGAGATAATGCAGGTGGTGGGTTACTGGGTTGGAGATCGGAGGCAGATCTTTTGGCTCGTCGAAAACGCAAAGAGGAAAGAAAAGGGAACGAATCTTTGGAAGGAGACGCCGCATGGCCTATCCTCGTAGGGTAAATGCTGCATAATCGAATAGGATATCTTTGCTTACATCTTTTCGGATTTGCTTCTTTTTATTTATATATAAACAAAAGTTGATCCAAACAGTGAAAACTAATGCATCAAAGGCTGAACAAGAAGGTTGGAATTTGACAAATGCTTCGTCTTTATTTTTGTTGTGTTAGCGTTCATATCTGTTGTCCGTATGTGTCCAATTAATAGTCTTAATCCAAACAGATAGGAAAATAGTAAAATTAATGAAATAAAAATATATCATCATAATATTATGATATTTGATAAATTAAATTTAAAATCTAATTTTTTAAATAATATGAATATATATAATTAAAATTATTTTCTGATTTTTTTCAGAATAGAGTAAGATTAAAATTTAACAATTATATATTTTAAATGATAATTTTAAATTTTCAATTTTATTTAAAATTTTTCAATTGTAATAAGAATATTATTTTGTTTGAGATACTTCGTTAAAATCTAGTTTAATTGGTTTCACAAGAAATGGAAGGAATTGAAACCAAAACTTTCAATATAAGAAAGTGTGATCATGGAATTGAAAAAGTTAATAACGTTTTGAAGAAAGATTATTAAACTAAACTTTTATAGATATATATATCTTTGTCAATGTACCACATAGAAGTTTTTGGGACACTAACTAGTTTGTATTTATAATTTTAGATATTGAGATACTTTTTTAACTTCTTTTAGTTGTTTTAAAAGCTATTTAAAGTCATCAAAAATGATGTTTGGAGATTCAAAAAAGTATGACATCGATGGGAACAGAGTGCTCAATGTGCAGTTATTTTTATAAAAGATTAGATTTTCTTTCTCTTTTTGATAGCTCAGAACCTCAAGAGGAGATTTTGCCTCTTAAATTGCAAGTCAAGTGTATATCTAATCAATTTGCAAATCTTCTTCAATCATATACAAAGCAATCATTATCTTTGCTTTTTGAGAAACGTCTTAAACAATTCTCTCTCTTATTCTTCTCCCTCTCCTTCAATTCCTTACTCTACTAATCACTCTGGATACTTATTGCCTTTAATAGTAGTCAGACTTATAGTAGATATTTGAGAAAGCAAATGATAAGGAAAGTATAAGAAATTCAAAAATTTTCTTTAAAATCTTGGAATCTCCAATTTCTTTCGTGGTACTTGTTGAACCCCTTTGTGCACCACGAGTTTGATGAGTACAAAACCATTGTACTAATGTTAATGATTTGTTGAGTGTATTTCAGATCATGCTTCTCAAGTGCTTACAGGGATTAGGAGATTGGAGAGCTTGGTCGATTAATCCATGGAGCGATCCACATGAAAAGCATTGTCAAAGTTCATTAGTGGCATGGCTCAAGAACGACTCTCAAACGTCAGCTCATGAGAGTCAATCAGGTTCTCCTTGTGGCGTGGCAAAACCACTTGGAGATTTTCATATACTACATTATCAAGGTTAGATTGATAAACACATCCTGTTAATCAATGTGTGACACACTTAGGATTGCATTTTTGAGATTCATACAATGCATCATATCTTTATTAGAATTACATTATGATGTTTTTTAATTAACCTTTAATCGATCAGTTTGACATCATTACATTGGTAATTATAGTTATTAATTTGGTTAATATCTCTCTTATTTAATTGCCTAAGGGTTGTACCATACGATTTTATATATCGTATTAGTGCAACTCTACGTATGAGGCTTACATTTAAGAAGGTGTTGTGATTAAACAAGTCATTGACTTATATAATCAATATTTTACACCATATTTATTTTGGTTTAAATAAAAATATAATTATTAGTTATTAAAGCTTTCAAAATTTTATTTCCGATTTTCGCTTTACGCCAAACCGAAAAAAAGGGGTTCGGTTAACGCCGAACCGGAACCAAGCCGAACCGGCCAGGCAAGGACCCGTTAGCACAAGCAAGCCAGAGTTCCTAATTTGGGTTCGAGTCATACTTGACCCGTTAGCGCAAACACAAGCCAGAGATCCTAATGCGGCGGGTTCGGGTCATATTTGACCCGTTATGCTCTAAACAGGTCGGCTTGGGTAATGACTTCCCAACCGCACCTGGGGGCAGCCAACCCCAATGTTTTCGGCTGAAGGTCAAAGAGCGGTGAACTCTTATATGCGCTGTTTCTCTCGTCCAATAGGCAATGTGGGACTAAAGCTTAAAAGTTTTTTTTTGGCTTTCCTTCTCTGTTTTTCCGGCGCAACGGTTATTTGTGTTAAAATTACTTTCTTCTCCTCTTCTAGCCGTTGGAACCAATCATCAATTGCTCGATCTCCTTCTATAAGAAGGATTGAATTCGAGGGATTTTTGTTAGAAAAAGAATTGGAAAAATCCCTGCAGAGACGGATAAAAATCACTGGAATTACTGTTCATCGTCTTCCTCAGCCTTCTCGGGCCGAAACGAAAACACGCTCTTCTTGCTTCAAATTCGCACGGTTTCATCCCTCTTTGTTTCTATTTACTATTGCTTACTCAACTACACCTCATACTCTACTTAGCTACTTGAATTGAGGTTGAATTTACTGCAAATCTTTTCCGTTATCCAAGTTTCGCCGTTCTTGATTTTTCGGACCAATCTTCACCAAATTTGATTGTTAGTACACGCCTTGAAATCTCTATTAGCTTTTCGAAATACAACTCATTAGTTTCGAATTTCTATTACGTCGAATTTCAATCCAAATCACCTCCGAAGCAACATTTCCGCCCAAAACAGAACAACGCCTCTCGCAAACGCGATTTGGGCATTGTCCTGTTTGGAAAGCGCGTTCAGAGGCGCGTAGTCCTGTTTTGAAGCGCGTTCAGAAGTGCGTTTGTTTCTTTTTTAAGCTGCGGTTTGAAAAGTGATTTCTTTCATTATCTTAAGTTTAATTAATTAGATTTAATTGTTAAGTATGAGCTCTAAGTACACAAGGACTTATATTTAAGAGCTCCAAATAATTTGTGTGTTTTTAACGAAATTTATATTGTTGAATTTTTTTTTGTTAAGCATTTATTAATACTTGTTTAGTAGTTGTGTCACAAATTAAGATTAAAGGATTGTGGTACAGGTTGATGTAAAACTTTTACTTGAAAGCTGAAATCTGTTTTCTTGCCAAAATTGTAACAGCTTTGTTGTTGTGAGTGTGCAGCGTGTCTTGCTGCTGTTGATTGTATTTGGTTGGTACCAATTGGGTTGATTGGTTGTTGTGAGGGTTTCGGCCTACCCGCCGGTTGGGCAAAAGGCAGTGTTTAGTAGTGAAGCCTGGCTGGGTCAGCTAGGGGTGGATGTAGGCAAAGGTTTTGCCGAACCACTTGAAATTGTGTGTGCTTTTCATTCTTTACTTCATTGCTCATAATTTCTCTTTACTATTGTAATTAACTTTAAAATTGTTTAAAAAATTTGTAAAAGGAACAATTCACCCCCCTCTTGTAACACGCAAGTTTCCAACAGTACTTGTAGATTTGGAAGGATTAACTTTCGTATCTCTAATAGGTTTAGTCTCTACCAAGGAGACTTCGATAGTAAGATAGAAGTTCTCTTCTTAGAAACTATAATCAGATTTTTTAAAAGCATTAATGAGCACATCCAACAATGAGCCCTTATGTTTTTCTTTCGGCATTGCTTTTAAAACCTATACCATTGTTGACTTCTTTTTTTGGAACTTCTTCAATCTTTATACCTGCAATATCTTTATATTTTTTTAAGATAATTAAGTTGCATTACATTTTAGGATGAGTTTATTATTATGTTGTATGTCTTGTAAAGCATACTATAAGCAACTAAAAAGTACAGATTTCAAAATGTAAAAATAAAAATACTAATGAATAATTAGTTGAGATGAATCGAATGATGCTTATAATATATTTAAATTATATATATACATATAACAAAGCCTAAACCTAATTTCTTAGCTGCATCTCCCATTTTGTACCTCATTCATCTTGTAAGGGTTAACCTTAATCTTTAGTTGCCTCATTGTCATATCGTGACGAGGAGGAGCTCCGATTATGGGATTCTTGGAAATAATAGAAGCCTTTTCATGAGGATAAAAATCGGGTCAACATAAATTCACATGAATCAAATCCAATTCCTAACATAGTCACTTATTGCTCTTTATCATGTCGTTGTCGCTAGTCGTAAAGGAGATTATCTTCCACTTTCTTCCAAGGTCTTGGTCAAGAGCTTAACTAATTGAAGCTTAATTTGTAATATGTATAGAGATTTACCAATGGTATTTCTTTAGCCCTCATAAAGATTTATCAATGATATTTCTTTAGTCCATCATGAAGACCTTCTATTATAGGTCCTTTTCTTATAAATGTTTTAAGTATTTAAGCTTAATTTAAGACAAAGATTAGCTTACATAGCCATATTCAAGCATCTCAAATCTCTAATTTAAGTTTTATTAGAGATTATTTATAAACTTAAAGTTTAAATTTAATCTTAACACTTTTATCCATATTTGCAAACTATATCCCTACCCAAGTTAGCCTTCTTCTAAGGTATTAAAATTTAGCCTTCCAAGACTTTGTTACAAGAAACTAAGGGCCACACGCACGTAAGAGCCATTTAGGATCTCTTAAGGGTTGAACCCATGCCTCTCATGACTTAACCAAGCCATGATTCTATGCTTCTAAAGCAAACACAAGGAATGAGATACTTGTCTACAATATTATCTAGGGTTTTTTATTTATTTCCAAGAGTCATTAAATAGTTTATGACTTAAGCTCACGTGTAAATTATATCACATAGCATTTTACACATTTTTAATTCACAATTTTGATAATAAAGCATACATTTCTACCTTAATATCGTGTTAATTAAATTTGTGATTTTTTAAGAAATAAACTTATATAAAAAACATGAAATCAAGTCTTGATTTTACATATTATATGGTTCCTTATGTCATGAAACTCTTTGTTTATTCATGCAATAATTAAGAAGTGAGCATAGCTCTCAATTTATATTATTATAGATCAATTATGTTAAGAAAGAAAAGGAATTTCATTAGATATTCTAACTTCTAATAAGAAATATAAGAAAAAAAATTCTATATTGTCTAGATTGTGAGAGTTAAAATCAATAGAATTTGGTTCCCCATAGTTTGATGATTTTCTAACATTCATCACGATAACTCATACTTATTACATACATATTTAGACAACCAACAAATCATAAAAATTAACAAGGTTTTAACTTATTCCATATGACAAAACCTCATGTAAGAGATGTTTTGTATCAACAAATTGATATTCCAATTCATTTATCATATATATCTATAAAAAAAAGGTTAAACATGTAAATATATGATCATAGAAGTTACTTTGCATTCATAGATAATATGTTAATACACATTTTTGGAATGATTCCATTAGCATTGCATAAAAAAGAATGATTAGATATTATCATAATTATTTTCTAAGGGTTTCACATGAATTTTGGCAAAGTAATTCTTTTTTATTTTGTCTTAAATTTTAGATAAATTTATTGTATATTCCCAAGAGTCATCTTATTTGAAAAGTTGTATAGAGTAATTCTCCTTATTTAAGACTTTCTTTAATTTAATTCTTAAACCATTATTCTTCTTTCTCACAACTTGTCTTTCTTTTCTCAATATGCTTTAATTAGCCTCTTCAAATTCTTCTTTGCAGCTAACTTTTTTTAAAACCCTTACACACACATCTTAAAGATTTGACTAGCCTTAACCACATCTTCTTAAACCAAGGCTTATTGTTTTAAAAAAAACCAATTTGGGTTGGTTTAAGTGAAGATTCACCTATTCAAGTTAAATATCTTATAATTAACCCCTTTTTAGATAATCATATTTAGCTCCTAAAATTTAGGAATCTAAGTAAGATAGAGTTAAAAGATGCTTCAATATTTATTCTTCTTTCTAATATATGCCTTAAGATATTTTTATATGCATCACAAACCTTTTTCCCATTTTTAATCTTCTTATTTTCACAAATAAATTGATTTCTAATTTTTATAGATTTCATCAATATTTTTATTATGCATTCAAGATTGGATAAGAATAATGATAGGAGATAAAATTATTAATATAAATAAACTTATAAGTTCATTTAGAAGTATTAAGTCTAATTATATCTTGGCTTATATGATACAACTTAAATCTTATTATTTTTTTTCACTCTATACCATTTTTTATTATATTGTATTTTCAACTAATTTTATTTTTTTTACATTTTTTTAATTTTTCTGTCCCTTTTCCCATTTAGCTTTTGCTTATTTTTTATATTTTCATATTATATTAATATTTTTAATATTAGTATTTATTATATTTTTATTTCTCCTTTTTATTACTAAATTTTCTCATTTAATTTTCCCTCTTAATGATTATTTTATTTTTTATTTGCTAATGTATTTGTTTTTTTATTTAATTTTTCTCTCCTCTATTTAACTCTCTGTAAATTTCTATATTTTAATATTTCATTATTTTTATTTTATTATATTTCACTTTTATTTTTTCTATATAATTTAATTCAATTTTAATTTATTTTTAATTTTATTTAATCTAAATTCTCATTCACTTTGTCTTCTGCTTCTCTCTCCCATACAAAAAAAATGGTTTATGTGACTTTGATCCCGAACCAAGGTTGACATTGAACAAATGACCATCTTTCGTAGGTACCACGTGTTCATGCATTTTAATTTGAATCCATATGTTAACCTGATTCAACATGGCTTCGTTCCTTGGTTCGACAAAATCAAACCTTTTTCTCCTTCATCTTGTCCCTCCCTTATCTCGAATGAATCCCTTTCAATTTCTATGATTAAACCAAAAAGCCACAACAATAATTCTCCTCTTCTACTATAATGTTTTTGTCAAAAGAACCTCCTTCTTGATAGGAACTCGAGACCATCTTTCTCTCTCTCTGACAAAGAAAAACTCTTACAATTCTCACTCTCCTCTCTTTCTCTTTGTCGATTCCTCTCGAAACCACAACCAACTTAATTCACCATGTGTCAAAACTGTTCTAAGTATAGTTCTTTCTTAAGCCAAGATGTAACTATGCTATTATTTACTTAAATCTAAAAAGGAACAATTTAAATGCATAGAAGGAATAAAACTCACCATGCATTTATAAATCAAGACTTATGTATGCCCTGGGTTGGGTAAAGGAATTAACAACCATAACTTGATAGAACAATTACTTGTGAGTTCAATTGAGAAGAAATAACAATGAGAAAAGGTTAAAGCAACCATTATTTTAATTTGCTCCTGTTATCATCACTAGAATTACAACATTCCATTCACATGGGAAACATTAGTGTGCTATTTGCATAAAATATACTACATATTTTCTTATTTGAAAATCTATCTTTTATGAGAACAATTCTTCAAAGCTAGAATTTGTGAAAAAAAATATACTCTCAACACAAGCCTAAGAATTAAAAATTTATTCCAAAACTTTAATAATTCAATTCTCTAAGTTTTCAAAAATTACAAACTTAATAGTTTTGAGTTTGTCTCTAATATTTCTTCCTATTAATATATTTCAGTAATATTTTTGATTAAGTTGGAGATTATGACACACTTTTTAAATTTCTTATTATTATTTCAATATCTTTATATATAAATGATCTTATTTTATGAAATTCAATCATATTTGATCACCATCCCATTGGTTTAATTCTAGGGTTTCTATCATTTTGATCTAAGAGAAAATAAGAGATGTTACATAACAATGCAATGATAAATGTAGTGAAGAGAGGTCAAAAACTATGCTTAGGGCATTGTGCAAAGGAGCTGGTCATGTTAGGAATGAGGGATTTGGAAATTAAATGTTCACTAAGGATTTGGCTTATTTGGCATATATATGTGGTTAATTTTATTTTATTTTCTCAATAAGCCCTTGAACTACTTCAATTCATAAAAATTTCAAATGAATTCTACTTGAGTTGAAGGAAATGTTGTTCGACTTATCAGGGTGAGGTCTATCTGATAATATATTTAATTTTGTGTTTTAAAATACTTTGTTTTTAGTCACTTTTAAAACACTTTATTATATGGCCAACATAATTATAACTTAGTTTTTGAACACTAACACTGGTTAATTTCATTAGAGTTTTGGATTAGTTATAATTATATTCTCTTATATTAATTTGGACGTTAATATTTAAAACAATTTGGAACATTCTTTCCTTAACCCATATTAGGTTGCACCTTTTATTCTTTTTAATATTTGGAAAGATCTAATATAACATGGCATTAATTTGCCTTCATTTCTAAATTTTGATAAACCATTCATTGGGCTTACCTTTAAAAACATATGTTCTCTTTAAAATTTGGTTTTTCTATTCTTGATGTTATGTACTTTCAATTTATAATTTTTTAATCTCAATTTAATATCAATAGATACCCTTTTACACAAAATGTTTGTATTATTGATTCCATTGTTGGCTTATTTTAATATCATTTTTTATTTTTCTATGTCCTAGTTAATCCTCTATACTATTAACACATATTTATATTTTATAAAGATATTTAAGTCATGCAACACATTCCAATATGTATCCAAATCATGTTAAAATTTACATCCACATCATACATATAAAAGAGATGTCATGATACTTATTGTACTCCATGATAGAGGCATTAAATGTGCATGAAAAGCAATAAATCTCTTTTTAAATCTCTTTTGTGGTGATTCTAAGGGTCAAATAAATATTAATTCTAATTTACACCAAGCCTTAATATGAAAACATAAGTGTCCCATGCAGTGTTATGATTTTTTAAGAAAAACACTTTTACACTTGCTAATATCTTTATTTTACAATGGAACTTTTTTGCTTTTCAATAGTTTTGTGACTTATTAACCCTTAAGATATGTTTTAGCTCTCATTATCCACATAGGCATTTTTTAGCCTTTCATGTTTCTCATGGTTTATTAACCAATGCATTTCTCTATCTTTCATATTTGTCATAGCTTATTTAATCACTTAAGAATTTTTTTCCTTTTAAATTTCTTATGGCCATTAGCCACCCAAACATTTTTTAGCCTTTCAAATTTTGTGTTTTATTAGCTACCCAAGAATTTCTAATCATATATATATATTTATTATGATTTAATGGCATTCTTCTTTGAAATTAACATGTAATTATTTCTTTGCATATATTACCTATAATGCTGAACATTTCTCAAAACTTATAGAGTCAACATGTAATACTTGTCATGTCACAATAGATATATAACACACATGTGATCCTTATTATAATAACATATTTGCATGATTAACCAAAAAGCTTATTTTACCATATCTACATTTTCATTATGAACTTTTCATATATAAGCTCAACATGTAATGCACATTATTTTATAATTATTGCATGCTAAATGCACATAATTTCATAATGCTTACATGTGACAACCCCAATTTTTGTCACTAATTCTTTTCCACCAAGATGTTGAGGCTTTACATTTCATGCTTAAGATATAGTAATACATAACTCATTATCATGACATTGAGTTGTATTATGTACAATTTATATATTCATGTTATTCAATACATAAATCATCTATCATATACTTAAAAAATATATGTATCTAGAATAGTATGAATTTAAGCATACATCACATCATTTTCACTTATGTATTGATGAAGATCGCACAAGTAATCTATCGTATGCAAAATCATTTATCATTACATCAAGCATTGTCAACAAGTTTAGTTGAGCTTTCTTATTGCATGATAGTACAAAAACATTATATTAAGCATATAATGTCATACCTCTTTTCACATTTATCACTTTGAATACAGTTTGCATGGTACCTACTAGCTCTTCTACACTTGAATCACCAAAAATTGATGATGAGAAAGCACTTTTATCTTTTTTTTTTTACAACTCTAAGATCATTATCTTATAATATAGCTCATATGTGATGACAAACTATATCATTATGCCTAGAAATTTCAAAAATAAAATAACTCAAGTAGCTTCCTTCGCCCAGCCATCCAAATCTCCAACACCACATTTTATAACTCATGCACCTAGCTAAAACTTTAATGGGCCAATGGTAGTTTTCTTATTATTATATTGTTAAGCCCTACTTGAAGCTCATTTCCATGCTTACTACCAAAATTCTTTTAATCAGGATATTCACCTATAAGGCATAAACATTCATTTTTTCCTTCTCCTCAACATGGTGCTCCATTTCTAGTTGTTTTTGTTCAACCCTTTGCATAGTTTCTATCATTCTTTCTATTTTTTCATCCAATTCATTATTTATACAATTTTTACTTATACATCTCACTTAGACATCAATAAAAGCCCCATGTAAATGTTTATTGTCCATCTACATAGTTATCTATTATACATCCACATAATTATAATGCGTACAATTTAAAAAGTCACAATTATAACTCTTAAGTTATTACAATATCGATATTTATACTAGATAGTGGGATAAACACTTTAGTCATACATTTTCTCCCTATGTTGAAACTTAATGCACCTAAAATGTTAGTACAAACCAATAAGATAAGACAAAATCACAAAAGTAATAGGCTAAATCTAACACTTTTATCACATATAAAATAAAAAATATTTTTGAGTCATGCCACATATAATTTCTATATCACATAGATTAATTGAGAACAAAATAAACATATAAGTCTTTATCATAGAAATTTAGCAATGATGTGTTATTTTATATGTGTCATAATTAATAAAGAAAATAAACATACACATACAATCTTATGATTATCACTTCTTTTCTTTTTGTGACATTATTTACAAATATTATTTTCTCTTAGCAAAGTAAACCTTGCGATGATTATGTTTCTAATATCATATTGTATGACTTTTGCTAAATATATTTGACAAAATTCATACAATATGATATTAGAAGATTGCATGGTATAATGGGGGCTAAAAATCTCAATTTTAAATATCATATAACACATTACTAAGAAAACGAGCAATATGATTCGACAATGACAACAATTAAGATGCAAGTATGAACAAACACAAACTTCAATATTGATTATACTGACTAATCAAGATATAGAATAAGGACAACAATATAGAAAATAGGAGTCGATTTAAGTTGTATTATGGACATAATGACATGAAGGATGGGCGTTGTAGAAGTATGATAATGAGAAAAGTAGTTATAATAATCGTATTAGTATGTTCAGGTACTGTGTAAGAGAATTGTTGGGTGCATAATATATTTTACAAGTATGAATATAAGATTATACAACTACGATTCATGGAACTATGAGGTGGTAATAGAGGATCTATTTTATCATACAATACAATAATGATATAGTACTGGTATGACTCTAAGATGTTAAATAAATTATGATTTTGTAATTAGCTACTCTTGATCCTGATCATTGAAATCAAGATGCCCTAGATGTAAAGGTTAGAAAGGACTTGTATAAGGCTAGTTTGTTAATATAATATCATAATTTAAGGATTAGTTGATAATAAAAAGGCATTATATGTTATGGTTAGACATTTATTTTCTTGAACACTAGCTATGAATAACATAAGAATCCCCAAACTATGAAGACCAAGGATGCCAAGGTCAAAAATAAGAAAGAGGAAGAAGATTTTAAGCCAAAATTGTGAAGTGGAGGAGATCTAATGGTGTAAACTTCTACCAAGATCAAGAGGTAGGAATCCTCTTGGCTTTCATATAATTGTAGATATTAAGAATTTAAAATCAAGTATTTTGTTATAAATTACATATTATAGTATGAAGTTGATGAAAAATTGTGAAGTCCTTGAATTATATTGCTTGAAATTCCATGCTAAGCTTCAACTAAGGTGAAAAAATTAAGATGTATGTTGCAAAATAGTTAGTTATACAAAAATCTAATATTTTATTGCCATAATAAATTGAATAATCATGTTGCAAATAAAAAGTTGTTATTATGTTAGGATTGATTTTGAGTAATTTGGAAAAATGTTGAACATGTGTATGATATTAAATGCATGCTAGCTGAGAGTGTTAATTTACGATTTGTAATGAATTTTTTATTTATATTGGTAATATCTTAAAGTTTACTAAAAATAAAATTATTAAGTTATGAGTACTTAATAATAACATAAATTATGATTAAGATTGTTTGGCATGAGCATGAAGATTTGTTGATGTTCTTTAGCATAGATGGTTATTGAGTTTTATGTTAACATGAATATTTATGATGTTATTTTTGTTGAAAATTCAATCATGCTTACAAATTAAGAAAATTCACGACTTGTGGAATAAAAGAAGAACATTATTTCATGGTTGACATATTTCTTAGATGTATTATTGTGAAGATGAAAATTTCTATACATGATATCTTATTACTTTGTCTTTTTTGCATTGATGACTACATGCCATAAATTGAAATATTATATCTAATCAAGATAAAATTAAAATTGTGCAAATTATTAACGCATTGAAATATAAATTTGGTATTGAAAGCATATTGGCCAAGAGCTATATTTATCATATTGTGGTGATTCTTTTAGTTAAATTCATACATGTGATTATAATCTTTTAATAATTATTAAGAATAAAAATACAAAAATATGATCATCATATAAAGTATGATTAGTATGATTTGTAGCATGATTTTTAATTGAGACCTTTTTATTACATGTTAATATGATTTTTGTTTTAAGTAAATAAGTGTTGGCTTAGTAAATTATGATACAAAATATTACTTGTTGTGAGGTCATCTTACTTAAATTTGTAATCATACCTTATGGATAAGAAAAACCACGACTTGGACATGTAAGGAGGAATGCAATATCATGTTTATACTCACATAAATTGTTGACATTAACTATTGGAAACACTTCAATAAATTTATAATTAATAATGCATGGAAGAATTCTAATTTACTACAACTTTGGGTGAAAAACTTAGCTTAGAATAATTAATAATAATTAAGATAATTTTAGTAAAGAAAACTTAAGGATGATTTTATCTAAAGCTATGTCATAATATATCTATAAATCACAAGAAAGATTTTTCTCGAACCCAAATGTAAGACCCAATTTTGTAATCAAATTAGAGCTGAATGATTTGGATAATGCCTTGAGGTTGAGTGATGTAGGATAAATTTAAACTTCAAGCATAATCTAATTTGTGACTTACAACTCTAAAGATATTCAATATATTATTAGATAATATAGAAGATATTATGTATTAATTAAGATTTAATGATATGTATGATATTTTAAAACTATTTAAAGATTAATATTCCAAAATTATAATATGGATTATTAAGTTGAGTAGATGCCAATACCATAAGTTTTAAGTATAAAATCATCAAATAGATTTTGTCACATCTAATATCACACATATAAAATAAAGAATTTAAGATAAATTTTATATAGAGTATTTTTAATAAAAAAAGTAATTCTAACTTTAGATTATTACCTAAAAAATAAAAATTATTGAAAGATTATACCTTTTTAGCAGTGGTGTCTTGTAGTTCTTATAAGAGTTGGCATGTAGAGTATCAAAGATAAAAAATAGTGATGAGATGATGGTTTAGGTTAGTTGAGAAACTTGGTTTAAATAGGTGACAAGATGGTAGGATAAGATTTGAAACTTTATTAAAGAGGGTGACAGTTGGGTGAAGACTTATAGATGTTGGTGGAAGCAAATTTTTTTTTTGGTTTTTGATTCTCTAAGTGTAAGGTCTATCTAATCATTATCTATTATGAGGGTTTTGTTGGTTGTAGATATTTGCAATATAATGTCTCTCACCTTCGATTTTTGTCTCTCACAAGGAATGAGAAAGTTGTAATCTCTCCAACTAGAGTTGGGTGCATACTTTTTCTCACAAATATGAAATTATACAAATAAGAGAAATTTTATTCATTAATAATTACATTATAATTAAGGAGCTTCTCTTATTTATAGATTAATGAGAGCTCAAAACATGAAAAAAAAACATATTTAGAAAATAACATAAGCATAAAAAAATAGAAAATATAATTTTGGAGTTAACTCACCTAAAAATTTTAAAAAGATATTTAGAATTTATGATATTAACTCCTAATAGATCAACCATATTAAATATAAAATATATGAGAAAAAATTATTTTAGAATTAAATCACTCAAAAATCTAAAAAAATATTTAAAATTCTATGACATTATCTTCAAGTAGGTCAATCACATTAAATACAAAAATAAATATGCATGAAAAAATTATAATATAGGAAAAATTATGCAACCCCATAACATGACGATCAAATGTCAATAACGATGTGACTAAGATGCCTGTAGTGGATAAAATGGATGATGGTGATCGGTGGTGGCTAGAGGGTGGTCTTTGATGGGTGGCCAGGTGATTGTCGGTAGTCGGGGAGCAGCAGAAGAACCAGCAATGATGGGTGCCTTGGTGATGATGGGCCACTAGGTAGTAAAGATCAAGAGTAGCAGATGATCAAATGATGGTAGACGACTAATGGTAGTAGGCAAAGTTTGCAGAGGAACTGATGTCAATGATGACATTGTACTGTGGAATATGTTTGGATAAATAGAGCAAAAATAGCGAAGTTAATTATAAGAAATAGTAATGGTGGTCTTTAGTAGAGCATTAAAATAGTAATTTAAGAATAGAAAAAGGATGAATTATTTTGTAGCAAGAGGATGTCCTATGGTAACTCATCTTAGTTATGATGATGATATCATTATCTTTAACAAAAAGGGACTTAAGTTATTTAAAATTTATTAGCAACTTTTTAGAAAGATTTCATATGTTTGGTATGTAACTGAATACATACAAGGGAAAATTTTATATTACAAAAAAATGAAGTCATCAGTAATTAAAAAGATAAGAAAGATATTAGTCTTTAAGAAAAACACTCTTCTCATCACATACATAGGGTCCCCCATTTGTATTGGTGTAAAGGGATCATTATACTTTTAACACTTAATTTAAAAGTTGAAAAACAAGATGGCCAGCAAAAAAATGCTCTTATTTATGAGTGGAAGACTAATACTAATAAAACACATTCTAAACTCAATACCAGCTTATACTTTAATGATAATAAATCCTACAATAAAAATCATCAATAGATTAGAAAAGATTATGAATGAATTATTATAAGAAGAACTAGAGAACAATATAAGCATCTTTGGTTAACATTAGAAAGGATATTTGCACCATTAGAGAAAAATGGATTGGGCATTAGAAAACTAAAAGATATCATACCAAAAAAATTGGAAATTATTAACTGATCAATCCCTTGAGGCTGAGTTCATGAAAGAAAAATATCTTAATTAAAATCAAAAGGGGTACAATTGAGATAAATCAATGAATTTAAAAAGATAAAGGATTTAGTGTTAGCTCTTAGCATTAGATCTTTTGTCACTCAAAGGTTCTATTAGACACCAAGCAATAATGAAAGTTTCAAATTACAATCAGCATGGAATGAAATAAGAAGCAAATGCTTTGAGAAAGAGGACTTATAATGAGAAATAATCCACTAAGATATTAGTATTAGTTTGGAGAATATTAAATAAGTTGCTACCCTTCTTTGATAGTTTTAAAGACTTTATATCCACCTTGCATCCAAATGTTCACACTAAACCAATGAAGACTCCATTAATTACATATTTATTGATTATTGTCTTGCATAAAACATTTGACATTTTTATGATAGAGCCTTAAACAACTAAGTGTAAGTAAAATAAAAAATAAGCACTCTACTTTATAATTGGTGACACAAGATTAAAGGGAGTCTTACTTATATGAAGTGTTGCAAGTCATACTCCTAATTTTATATTAAAATATTAAGAAGGATAAAGATAAAAAAAATATTTGAGAAAGCTTGTGACTTGGAGATTGACATTATATACAACATAAATAATCAATGTCTTTGCTTGTCCAGATAAGCTTAACTTCCCTTTTCATATAGAAGAAAGTTAAATGTTGTGAAAGGATATACTAGAACCCCTCTTACATTCTTAGTTAAAATAAATATGCATGGCACTAATAAGAAAAATTGCTTTATGGTAGTAGGAATCATTAGAGATTATGATGAAAATGTTTTATATGCTTTTGCATATCTTATATGACACATTTCATAATGGAGGTTACATTATGGTATGAACTGTGACCTCACTATTCATACAATAACTCATTGCAATATTATGCTTTAACTTGCACTACATATCAGACTCAATTGTTCTAATAATTTCTTTCAGCACATCACCAAAAGATGATCCAATGTCACCTCAATACGTTGTCTAGGTACTGTTCATCAGGTCACCTCCTCGTACTAAGATGTAATTCTATCTGTTATGCGATGATATGCACTTGATATTATTCAAATATGAGCGTAGTCATAGTCAAACATCTAAAGAAGAATAATTGCATCAAAAAAGTACTTTTATAAACTTCCATTTACCATTATTTGTTAAATTATGAATATTGATCTTTTACAAGCTCAGACAAGTACATTAGGGATTCCATATTTGGAGTGATATATCATTTCCTTTGTGATCATATGTTTGAATGTGTAATTAGGTTAGACATCCATTCTTAGATATAGTTTTGTATTATTTCTTTTTAATATATTAATAGATAATTTATAATAATAATAATAATACTAATAAAGTTCTACATAAGTCTTAGTTTTGAAACATCTAATTTAACAAATGTAAATTCAACCCAAGGACTTCACTACCTACTAATCGTAAAATACATGGTTGATATCATACAAAGACGATTCATTTTTCTAACTTATATTTGCATTGGGTAGTGAACTGCTATTAGGATAATAAAAGTATGATGTATTCATCATACAAGTGTGAATGACATTTGAATTGTTTTTTAGAGTGTAAAGTTGGTTGTACAATGTATCATCTTATATGAATGACATCTATATCTCTCAGGATTTGTAGTAAGTACATGTTAGACACGTACAATTTCATGTTTTGTATTATTAATTCAAATTTTGTTAACTCAAGCACTATATATATATATATATATATATATATATATATATATATATATATATATATATATATATATATATATCATATAGTACTCAATTTTTGTTTTGCAACGATACATTTGCTAATAGATGCACTCACTACACTATTCAATACAAAGTTTGTCTTGTAACTATATGCTCATTAATAGATACACTTGTCCATACGAGTAACAATTTTTGTATTATGTGTGTATGTGAACCAATATATGAAATCACTTCACATATAAGCACATTAATATATTGGCCTTTTACAATCACTATTAAACATAAGGTATAAACTTATCATCATACTAATAAGATTTTTATATCATGCATGTATGTTCATTACTTAATATATGTTATACGTAGTACTATGATGATCTATGTGTTAAACTAGTATGATATGCGTTAAAAATATTAGTTTATATATTCTTTGAATTCTTCATTATCTTATTATAATGATAATAATATCACATTAATATGTTTAATTATTAAAAAAATTCTTGTGGACATATGAGATTAATTTAAAATTTAATTAATATATCAAGTTTCATATATTTTTGTTATCATCATACAAATATATTAGTTTATATTATATGAGTACAATATGTTCTCTAGTTAGGATAATTCAAGTATAGTTTGAATTATTAAAGAAATCATAGTGTATAATCACTGTACACTCAACTAACCATACGAGAAAGATGGAAGAATTAGAAGAACATTCAAAGTATGGAACCAATGCTACCTAAGAAGGATAAAAATATTAGAACATTCAAAATATAAGAGCCAAGAGAGTGAATAAGTTTCACATGACTATAGAAGGGAAGACATTGAGCGATATGAGTAAAATCATGAACCTTAAAATGGTGAAGAGTTTTTAGAGATAACTTGGGCATAGATTTCTTGAGAACTCCATGGTTAAGCATATTGCAGTTAGAAAAATTTTAGAATGGGTGACCAAGAAAGGAGACCTCCTAAAGAAAGACAAAACTTAATTATTTTTGGACAATACCCACCAAATAAAGTAGATACCTAATAATTTCAAAGCTTATGACTTTACTTATATTGCTTAGGATCTTTTCTTTTATAGTTAAGATGAACTTATTCACCCTCTTAGCTTCTATACTTCGAATATTCTTCTCGATTTATCCAACCTGCTTAGGTAATGTTGGTTCCTAAGCTTTAGATGTTCTCATATTCCTTCCATGCTTTTAAGGTAGTTGATCAAGTTGTTATAATCATATGTACGATATTTTTTTGAGAGCTTAATTTCAGGTAAATATGTATCATATAATGGCTATCTATTTTTATATTAATATGATGAATATCAAACTTAAGTATTACTTAATGTATTAAAATTATATAATATGGGAGCAATCTTGAACTAGTATAATATACTATTTTAAGCTTGTTGATACCGGTTGATCAGTATTGTAAGCTATTTATATAATATATCATACAAAATGATCATGCATCATCATATTTGTAGCATGAATTTGTACTAACATAAATAATTTAATCAAATAAGCACATCATAGGGATGATCACTGTATGAACATTTTCTTAATGATATAATGTCCTAACGTATTTGAATAATCTAAATCCTAAGAATGCAATCGCAAGTTGAAATTTCTTAGGAATGCAATTTTAGTAGTTACAAGTTCTTGATTTTCATCCATTTCGTCCTCTAATATATTTAGCATAAAATAAAAGAATAAATTGATGATTCTTCAACTTGTAATACCTTAATTTATCAATTTGTTTTGTAATATTCTTGATTTATGATTGAAGCTTTGGAATTCATTTACAACATTATTCTAAGTGTTAAAAAATTTTCTTTTAAACATATTGTTAATATCTTATCCTATTTATTTAATAGTTTTACCACATTTTATCTTAAAGGATTAAGTTATGGGTTGTTGTATAAACTATTAGAGTGTTATGTATCTTTTTATTTTAGCTTTTTGATATTGTTGTGCGTGCCTCAATTTGGTTACTATTGTAAGCTTTGCCAATCAGGTTGATCAACTACTGTTTTGGGGGTTTTGGCATACCCTCCAATTGGGTAAAATGGTATGGTGGTAGTAGAAGCTTAACTAGGTTAGCTAAGCATGAAATGTAGTTAAAAATTTGCCAAATTACATACAAGTCTTGTGAGCCCCTTTTTAATTTTGCTCTACTTTTTTTTACTTGAATGATAATCATATTATAGGTCAAAAGTTTTTAAAAATTAATCGAGTCTTTCTAAAACTAATTTATAATTACAATTAAGATAATTTAAGATATCTTTATTGCAAAGCACCTGTGTTGATTGGATTAAGCTTGAATTAAAGAATTCTTTAAATTTGATTTTTAAGTAAAAAATACTATTCTAATTTTATTTAATTATACAAACAAAATATTAAAAAAATATTTTTATTAAGTGCATTGTATTTTGTGTTTCTATACAAAATTATTTATTATTAAATTAACCTTGGATTTTAGATAATTAAGTGGTATAAATTAATAAAATTATAATTTCACAATTCACCCCTCTTCTTATGAGTTGTCAAGTGCTTTTCAAATATATTATTTAATTTTTTTAATTACTATTTTATTAAATATTATCTTCACACACACACACACACAAATATATATATATATATATATAGTAGAAATGAAAAATAAAACATTACAAATATTTTGTTGAACAAACTTGTGATTTCAGTATGAAATGTTTCAAATTTAAAATCCTTTTAAAATAAGTTTTTATTTACTGTTGTTAAAGAGTTATTTTTAAATATTTTTAAATTATATTAACGCATAATCTTCCCCTCTCTTAGGTTTGCCATACATCAATAATAAAAATAAAAATTTTAATAAATATTATGAAATGAAATTATGCTTAGGAAATTTTTGTAACACAACTAGATCTGATGAGCAAGTAAATAAATAACTATGCCAAGAATTTTTACTGTAATACATTTGGGATCATTTGGAAAATATTGATAGAAAGAAAATTGGTGAAGTGATTATTGTTAATCCTTATGAAGGATAGAAATAACATCAAAATGCCTAAAGCTAGAATCAAATAATCAACTCTTTGATTATTTAGCTAAAGGAAAAACATTGTATTTTTATGCCCTTAGAAGTGTTCTTTTTTTGTTGCATAGTTGCTCAATTATTAGCAAACCATTTGCATATTGCTTTAAGAAGGTTTAGACCTTTATGCAGTTGAAGATTTTACAAATGATGGTAAGGTCTCATATGAGTTAGCTGTTGAGAAAACTATAAATAGTGTAGATGAAAAAGGAATATTAGCAAGTTTGTTCTAAGTTAATTGATATTTGAAGATATCTTCAAATCATTTGCCACTTAAATAATGAACAACAAAAACAATATAGACAAATTTTCTAGAAAATAACACAATACAAAAAAAGCACATCAATTTTTTGTTGATGGCCCAATAAGAGTAGGTAACACTTTTAAGCTCAAAGCATTATTTGTTACCATAAGAGCGAACAAATCTATTGATATTGCATTACCCAAACAAAGTATGATGCATTCAAGATTTTGTATTTCATTTGATAATACTTAACTAACTCATCAAACATAATAAAGAACATAACAATTGAATTCCTAGTTGCTCAAAGTATATTATTCAAGATGAGGTATTTATGACATGTTGACAACATATTGAAGTAGTCGATAAACATGTTCAATATCTTATTAAGAATTCTTTGTTCTTTAGTGAGAAAATGTGGTAAGGGTAAATATTTGTTTAATTTTTTAGTTATCTAGATAGCATTATAGAAACATAATATTTTTATTGGCATTTTCATACCATATTTCTGAAGAAAATACAAAAATGTAGGCAAAGCAAAAAAAAAAAAAAAAAAAAGCGGTAAACTTTATCTTTCATTCTCAAGTTTTCTAATAAGAATTGAAGAAGAAATTAAACAAAATGCATATTAACTGCATTTGTGTTGAACATTTTGTCATAAAAAGACTTTTGATTATGTACAAGCTTATTAATAATGCATATAACAACATATTAGAGATTATAAACTTCTCAGATTTTGTGATTTCTAATGGGATTTTTATACAAGAAATGGCCATTGAAAAACTAAATCAAATAATGATAGTTTTTTTCCAGAACATCAATTACTTATTATAACTTTGATTTCATATTTCAAAATGAAAACTGTAATATATTATAATTTCTAAACGTATCAATTTTAGTGATGTTGCTTTGCAACTTAGATCCACCATGTAAATTAAGCAATGGGATTAGAAAAATTTGGAATTAAGAAAGTATAATTGACACTAAAATAATAACATGACATCATCAAGAAAAAAAATATTCTTCAATGTATTTTATTAGAACAATATCAAAATGATAAGCTATGATTTCAATTCAAATGAAAAGAATTCCACACGCAAAAGTTTTTTTTTTTTGATAAAATTAATAAATCACTAGTTCAAACACTCAAGAAAACTAGATTATACTTCTATAATCAATATTTAGTCAAAGTAATTCTATGTTGCTTTATTATAAAGAATGTTTATGAAAGTTATAGTTAAAATGAGTGCATCAACATTTGTTGCCATGGTCATATGTGACACATCTTAGCAATTTGGTGATTGTTCTCCATTTTTAATCAACAAAATAATTTTATAACTTCTAAAATTTAAACATGCATATGTCAACTAACTATATTATAGATTAAGTGAAAACAAAAAAAAAAAAAAATAATACAAAACAACTAATTCAATGTCTACTTGTTACATATGTACATTGAGAAACCTTTTCTTGCAAGGAGAGTAATACTTTTCTTATCAAAAGATGGAGGAAGCTAGTCATCAATAATTTTGAAAACATATTTTTTAAAGGTATATAATTGAAAAAGTATTTTTATGTGAGAAGAAAATAATCTTAAAAAGTCCTCAATAAACTTTTGATGTTTTTCTTCTTGAAAAAAAGATTAGTTTAAAAAGCTTAAACTAAATATGACACAAGAAATTTTATTAGCTATCCAAGGTGGTACTTGTTATAGTGGGATTGGTCAAGGAATACAATAAGGTTATTTGGTAAGAAGATAGGTAACATAAAAGATATGTTTCTTTCAATAGTTTCATCATGTTTCTAATAAATTAAATATGTTTATGTGATTTTTCAAATAGAGTTGTGTTATGACTAATGATAACATATTCTACAAGATGCCTCTCACTTATTTTTAAAATAAAAATCAAAATACTTAGATTATTATTTAACAATTATTATAATTTAATTTGAGCATACTTTCAATATCAAAAGATAATTCTATTTTTATAAACTTATTTTATTTAAAAAATCACACTCCAACTATTATTTAATAAATTTGATTACTTTTTAATCATATGTTTTTATCTCATCAAGCTCATTGCATTCACACCTTGTTTCAAATAAATAAAGTCCAAGTATTAGTTTAAACTTCAAACTCATTTTACATTATGCCACTTTTTAAATTATTTTTTATCCAATTTATATTTTAAATAGAATATAATACTTTTTGTATGTTTAAAATAGATAAATACATATTACTTTTATACTCAAATCATTACTTTTATAAATTTATTGGCCATTATTTCAAACCAATTTACCTATAAATGAATTATGAACATTACAAACAAAAAGAATCCTAACTCTCACTCACATTTTGGACAATGTGAAAGGTTTAATTTAAACCTATTTATAAAGTTTGTTTCAAGATTCAATTTTTTCAACTATTTATCATTTTAAGTTTTATTTTACTCACAAAAAGATCTATTTAAAAACAAAACCACTACTAAATTACCATTAACAAATTATACAACTAATCACAATTAAAGCTTTAAACAAGTTTAACATCACACATAAAACAGTTAACAACATTGAAAAGAAAAAAAATTTCCAAAATAACCAAAAAAGAAAAGATAGCCTCACTAGACTCGAACCTTAACCACCTCTCTCTGTATCTTCTATTGTGTACACATTGCAACGGAAACATCCAACCAACCGATAACTTCACAAACCGGGTTCATTTGACCGGAAAAGCACCAACTCTTGCAAAAATACCCTGCCCGGGCGCGAGGAGGCCCATCGGGTCAAACCTCGACTTCCTCTCCACGAAGCGGCCCCACAAATGGCCGAAGTGCTGGCGCCACCGTGCCGGCGACCGCTGGTACCCGAGGTACTGCTTCGCCCCGATGAGGCCTCCGCCGGCGACTTCCACAAGGTGCCGCTGCCTCACGAGAAGCTCTTCCATGCAGGCCGCGGCGCACCAGGCAGGGTCAACTGATTGCAGTATCCCGACGACGTAGACCACCTTCTCCTCCTCTCCGGTTGCCGTTGGTCGTGGGACCGGTAACACCACCGACGTGTTCGCTTCCCATCTGAAGCAGAGTATATCAACCAAACCAACTCTTGTTCTAATAATCACAAATTAAAAAAAAACATTTTTTTCAATTTTTTTAAACAACAATCACGTCGAACGGATTTTATAAATAAGCGTTTTTGATAATTATAATCTCCGTCGTGCCTTTATAGAGAATATAGAGAAGGTAAGGGACAAAATATGGTATAGGAAAATCTAACAAGAGACGAGGAAGAAAGGTAGCTGCTCGGCTTTGCTCTGGTCTCTTCGTAAAAGAAGGATCATTGAACAGTTCAAAACAAACCATAGAGTAATAAATAGGTACCTAATGTAAGCAAAGCACAAGGTGAAGCATTTAAGAGTACCGAGGAAGGAAGAAGGTTGCTTCCTTACTTATCTTTAAGGAGTGGGTAAATGAGGATTGGTCCCACGAAATCCTGTTGAGAGATTCTCTCGAGCAGCAAGTCCTTGAAATCTTCAATCCCAGACTTGGGCACAAACATGTTGAGCCATGGATGAGGTATATCCCATAGTCCTCTGCTTCTTAGACTCATCTCCTCCATCCTCACCCTGTTCAGAAAGTCATAATAGGAGACTTCCACGCTGTAGATGAATGTAGGAAGGTAGCTCAATTTACTCGATATCTCCTTCACCACCTGAAACGCACAATAAACAATATTCAATTTTTAAGCTTCCTGTTTCTTGTTACAGGTTTCTTTCTCCAGGAAGGGAATTTGGCTTACATCGTCAATGTTGGTTTCTTCATCTCGGTGGTCATGAACTGCGAACTCGATACAGTAGTACACTTTGGAGCTATCTTTGTGGAGCTCGGCGATGAATTCCAGTTGTGCAGGGAAGGCAACGGAAGAGCTGTGGAGGGAGTTTTCATTCAGTACTATGAAACCTTCGAGGTAGTCCACCAGTTGTGGCATTGAGATCAACAACTCTTGATCGTTGGTGAAAGTTCGAAAATCGTCATAGAATGCTCTTACCCATTTTACCTAAGTCACAGATGCCACTCTTTCTGTATTAGTGAAAGAAGAAAGAGGGAAGGGGAAAGGCTTTTATGTCTTCCAATATGGCTTTACCTTTTGTGGTGCATTTTGGAGCAAGATCCTTGCTCTTGTTATGATTCCAAATTGACCTAAGCCACCAAGAACTGCAAAGAATAGCTCTGCACTTTTGGTTGGCGAGCATGTAACAAGCTCTCCATTCCCTACGTAAGTAATAAAACTCAGAAACCATATTTGAGAGTATCAAACAGGAGAAGCAAATGTGAGATATGGGTTTGTTTCTTTTTTACCAGTTACCACCTCGAGCTGGAGGACATTGCTGATCTGAGGGCCATACTTAAAGGTCTGGCCACTGATTCCCGCATTAGAGAGAGTTCCCCCAACGCTGAGATACAAGTAATCGGTCCATGACCTTGGAGTCAATCCAAGCTTGAGGGTCTCCTCCAAAACTTCGATCCATAGAACCCCACCACTCACATCGGCATAGGAGAGGCCCTTCTCCCCATCCATGGCTTGGTGAACATCTATGGAGGATGGAAGGGAGTTCATCTCTATGACAATGCCATCGAGAGCCTGAGCCTGGCCGTGGATGGAGTGGCCAGCTCCTCTGGCAGCAACGGTAATCTTCGGGGTAGAGGAAGCAGAGAGAAAGCTCAACAGGGTCGCTATGTCCCTCGTCGATTTGGGTCGCAAGACGGCGGACGGGTTGTGGAAGATGAACCGCCCGAAGTCCACCGATGCAGAGCTCGTGCTTTCAAGAAAGTCCATGGGGCCACCGAATACCGTGCTTCTAGCCTTCAGAAAGTTCAGGGAGCCGATGTCCATGGGGCTCTGTATAAAGTTGCATGGGGAAGAGAGGGCAAGCAGGACGAGGAGGAGGAGAACTTTGAGCTTAGCATAGAACAACCCAAACTCCATTGGAAGAAAACAAAGGAAAATATAAGAATTTCTTGTGCGTCTAGTATTCAAGAAGAGGTAAACTCAAGATGCCAGAGGACTATGGCAAAGACCATAAAGATCGAATTTTTCTTTCCTTTAGTGCCCATCTACCTAGAACAACCGCATTACAGGAGGACCAAAAACTCAATTCATCGAAAGAACCATGTAGCCATGTTTTCTTCTCAAGAAAACCAGAACCAACGAAACAGAAGGCGGATGGAGATTCTTGGCCGTCGGCGCGAAGAACAGAGCAGTACCCAACAAATAGAAGTTCAAATAACAAAACCTGTTCTTTGATCTGATCTCACCTGTATCATGGAAATCTGAGAGAGGGCAAGGAGAGAACTCGGTTGCCAATACACAAGGCAGAAATATAGACAGATCTCGTTGTTCAGTTCCCAAGCAGTTGTTTATAAATATTTATAGACGAACTCTTAAAGCAATTGCCGGGTTGGGATAATTTCAGGTCCCGCTATCGAATCTGACGGGAACAACCGTTCTCTAACCTCACGTGTCATGCGTGGCCCATCGCCATCTTATACCTTCCTTTCTTCTTCCTAGGCTCTACGTAGAAAACAGAGATCTTGACTTGGCTACTTTAGGGAATGCAAAACCATGGGACGATTTAGAGGATCCTTGACTACTGCCCTTGATAGGAACCCACACATCGGACGGCCACATAGGGGCCAAAATCTTTTGGAGCTCTGCAATGCTCTGCTCCATCTGGGGGACCTAAACCGTGCGGGAGGTCCACAACGCGCATGCCATCGCATCGCATGATCCGAATCCTTAAGCAAGCTTTATGTGCAAACGGCAAATGGCTACTTTTCTTTTCCGTTATGTTTTTTTTCTTTTGTTGTATTGGATTTGTTTCCAGACATGAACCGTCTCGCGCATGTTCCTTTCGGCAGAAATGGTTGGGCTGGTTTGTGCTATGGCTGAAACTTTTGTCGTCTTGGATAACAATTGGGGGTGTTTTAAAGTAAGGATTTTGGTTTCTCAATACCAATGTAACGCTTGGGATCAAGTTGTAATTGTTTGGCTTCTATTTAGAACAATATATGATAAATAGTTTTACATTAAAAATATAATTATGAATTTTATATATAAAATCATTGTCTTAAGATATAAAGATATCTTTTGAAGATACAACTTGTTTTGATTAGTGTTGAACAATCAAAATATAAAATGCTTAAATATAATGAGACTTAATTTTAACATATAGATATTACAGTAGTATTTTTTAAACCTATGATCGATTAGATAATTTGCTGATGACAAAATTATATGTTTTTGTTTATTAATGTTATATTTTGAGTGCATTCTTATCAAGATTATTCAAGATAGAATGATCTTGGAGAAGTCCATGTACTTTAGTGTGAAAAATTTTATATTGGAGAATATATGGATGGTATAACTCTTGTTGGTGTGGTGGTTATCTTGAACATCTCTTATCTTTTTTTAGTATTTTAGAATGTTAAGATCTGTGATATCATATATGTGACACTTAAGATCATGTATTTTTCATAACTCGTCTTACATACAAAAAAATTCTTCATAAATCATAGATTTTCATGAACTTTTAATACTTTTGCAATGACGACATCACCATTTTTGTTCAACTCATAGTCTTTGCTTCATTTACTTGATGACAATAAAATCATTGTATTATTTATAATAATAATACTTTTGAAGGAATTTAAATCATAGATTTCTAGTTAATCTAGTTGAGAGTCTTGTCAATTGATTCATGGAGCAATCTATGTATAGAGACTAGTCATGACATCTTAGTGGCTTTGCTCAAGATTGACTCAACTTGCAAATCTTAAAGCCATTATTACTAGTGCTTGGTGAAGTGACAACCCATCAGGAGCTTATCTTCAATACATAAGTTTAGTTATGATTTGTTGAACTTATCACTTGTTTTTAATATGACGTATGATTGTATTCAACCATATTATATATAATTCACATATTTACTTATCTTTGCATGAGCTAAACAATGCATAATTGGTTGAATGACTTTGGAAACATAATACTTAAAGAATAAGAATAATCTTAAATTTAATGATAAATTAAAGGAAATTAAATCATGTTGACATAAGCAAATTCTTAACTACATATATATTGTACAATACAATGTCTCTTATAGTATTTTTAAGGCTACTTACTTTTAGTCTCCATTACAAGCTATATATAGTTAAATATGTATGTCGTACAGTTATGATCATCATATTGATATGGTAGCTTGTTTATTTTGAGTTAGTATATAACCATACCAATATTAGTTCTTATATCAGCTAAGTATAGTTCCCAAGTATTATTATATTAAACTTATATGATCTTTATAGTTATCTTGCATAATATTTTAATAACTTATAATAATATGTGTTAAGCAATTGATATAGCATATAATATGACTAATCATAGTTATATAAGGAATTTTAAGTTAGTAAAATTAATAGGTCATCAAGTATGATAAAATCTTCTTATCTACTACATTGGCATATTCCAATAGTTATATTGGTATGATTTGTTATCAAAACTTATAACAACTGGTTCAATAGTGTTTGGTATATAATTCTAGCTATTAAGACTTCTTTAATATGACATATCTTATTGAAAAGTATAAAAGAAAGTGTAAATGAGTAAGAAATGGATGATTGTCTAATTTGCAAAATGTTACGAAGCAAAAGTAAATCTATAGTTACGGGCTATACTTAATAGTGAAGATTTATTTTTTTTACTATTATATTTAGTGTCATTTATTTTATCATTTTAGATATTACAATAAAGATATCCATATTCATGAGTTATCTTTCTATAATATTTAGATCTTATATTATATAAGTTCTTCCAATGAATAGTATAGATTCTTATAAGCTTGATTTGCATTATTTTATTCTTCTTTTGTAAGTTGTACTCGAATTTGCTATGTTAAGATGAAATGATTTTATAAATTTACCTTTATTGACAATGACGAAAGGGAGTGTTGTGTTTAGTGACAGCTAGATCGAATTGATTGGAGGTGAATGTGGACATGAGTTTAACGAACCATTTAAAAGTCATGCTTGATTTCTTTTTATTTGTTTTACTTGACATACTTATTTTAGTTATTTCATTACTCTACAATATCCATCATAATTGAAAAGTATTTGAAAAACTAAAGAGAATTTCTTAAAATTTGTTTTATGATGAATTAAGATTAATAAAAGATTTCAAATGCAAATAATTTAAGTTATTAACTTGGGTCCTATTGAAGGTTACATCTCACCCACCCTCTTATGGATATTGCCATGCTACTATTCTAACACTGTCAATAATTGATTATGTATGAGATAATAAGAGAGCAATTTTAGATAAAATTGGATAAAATATTATACTAATCATATAATATAATAGACATGTTTATGACTAGTTTATATTTACATAGTATTATCAACCAGAATGTGTGACTTGACCTTTAATTTGAAATCTAAAGTTTTTTGTACAATACAATGATTGTAATCATATAATATGACTATCTTAGGTCTAAGTATGGCATGAGAAAGAAAATTAAAAACTTTTGTACAATACAATATATGCTTATTATACAAATATTGTCTATCTTAGGGCTAAGGGTGGTGAGAGATAGAAAAATAAAAAATTTCATATAGTGTAATATGTGCTTACCTTGTAAGTACATAAGTCTTTAGGCTAAGTATGACAAGAGAAAAGAAAACCAATAGATTTTATATAGTATGATATAAAATTATGTATAATATGATTAGTCATTAGGCTAAATTTGATGATTAAAAGAAAAAAAAGTTGTACAATACAATTAATTTATGGGATGAGAATTCTATAATAAAAAAACCCAATAATTTCATATAGTATGATATATGTTTATCATATTGTTCTGAATATTTCATTTTATAGTCATCATATAATACAATCTATTGATCGAATTGTGCAAATAGAAGTGAAAACCGTAATGACTTTTTTCACCTTTTTGGCAAATGGAAAAGGGCCATTAGAATTTCCTTAATCGATCTTATGTAGGTTTTGTGATTATAAATATCCTATTAAACATTTAGAGAGAAGTTAATGCAAAATTTCTCAAATCAAGAGATTGAATTTCTATTTCCAAAAAAGAAAACTTGCTTCAACATTCAAGAATTTCTAAGATCCCTTTCTAAAGATGCATGCTTTCTCATTCTTCATTCATTTCCTACCAACAATGATTGGTGATGAATTTCCATTCATATATTTAGTATATAACTTGTTTATGCATTGGTTCTAGGTGAAGGTTGTATATGATTTATAGGTAAAATTATTGAATTATTTTGTAGCCATTGTTCTTTCAAACTTATTATTTCTTGGTTCTTATTAGCCATCATATTATATAACTTTATAGGGTTACTTTTAGATCCATGTGGATTTAATTGCAAGGGTGTTCACCTACCTATCTTGTAATGTGGTTGTATTATGTAAGTCTAACCATTTGTTATTAAAGTGGATATAGGCTTGTACACTTGCCAAATTACCTAAAAATCATTGAGTATGTTTACCTATTACAAATCATCACACAATAGTTGCAAAAATTAACAAAGTATATTTTTTAAAATCTATTAGTGCTAACATTTCAAAATACATAGCAAGTGTATTTAGCTAATTTGAAAAGAAATATAATTCATCTTCTCATTTTTTAGGAAAACAATTCTTATAATTATTATCATATTAGGTTGATTTGATGAAAAGAAAACCTCCAAAAAATGATCTATTCATGGCACATAATATGATTGAGGATTCAATCTCATTAAATGAGGGTACCTATTTTCATCATTACTATTTGAAAGAGAATATTATTTATATTAGAAGAATATAATAAAATGTTATTTTCTATATGTTGATTTAGATTTATAGGATAGAATATAATATTCATTTACTTTTCCAACTAAAAATATAAACAATGTTGTGGTTCAAAAAAAAATTTGAATTAATTATAAAAGAAAAAACAAAGTACAACTTAATGCTTATGTTGTTAATATTCTGCATTATGATTTGTTTGCATCAAAATACAATCACATCATGAACTTAAAAATTATGAATGAAATATAGACTAAACTTGAGATGACTTATGAGGGTACCTCTCAAGTGAAGGAAAATAAAATCAACATAGCACTTGATTATAGGATTTTTTGGATATTTTTTATGTCTATATTTACACATGTTACAAGCATCATTAATGGCCATGCAAGCTTAGGAAAGGTATATAATAAAAATGAATAGGTGAGAAATGTCCTTAGAGTACTCCCTAAGGAATATAATCCTCTACTGAAAAAAATCTAGGTAGTAAAGAATGTCTTAAGTTTCTCTTTATATGAATTTATGAGTGAGTTAATAAGGAATGAAATTGAGATGACGAGGTGCAAAGAGGAGGAGAATTGATTTCAAATAAACTATATCAAGATAATGACTATATAGATAATATATATCTTATTTATATTTTATTTAGTTTCTCATATTTTTATTTTATTATAGGATGTAATGAGTTATATACCTATGACTCTCATATTATTTATTTTTTTACAAACTTTATCAATTTATTAAGAAGAATATTATTGTTATTTTTTAGTCTAAATTTAACATTGTAATCTATTTAAAACTTAGCTATACAATGAAAAAAACTTTATTATTTTACATCTTATTTTAAAAAATAATTATTTCTTAATCATGCATGTATGCAAAACCCTAGGTTGTGATTTAGAGATTTCAAGTTGCAATATGATATCCAAATTAAGATTTGGATTTATCTTTGTTGCCTCCATCGTGCTTGTTATCATCACCTTCCATTTCAACTTATGAATCACTAGTTTTGAACTAAGACCTAGTTCAATTATGAGTGTTGAACTAGATCACGAACTAGACTAATCACACATGTTTTGCATGAGAAATTCTAAGGCATTAACAAAATGCCAAACTAAATATTTCTCAAAATTGAACTACTAAAAATTCAACTTATATTATGATCTTTATATGAAAGAATTTAAAAATATTTTTAAAGTATTTTGAGATAGAAATTTTAAAAAATTAATCAACACCTTCGCAACAATATTTTTAAAAGTTTAAATAGGGATCTTTTAAAAATACCAGTTAGAAATATGAGCAAATTGATAAATTATGAGTCTACAAATAATGTAACCTTAATTTCTTAAAGTATATTTTTTTAATTCAATAGATTTATCTTAATTTAAAGATTAGTATATTAGCTTACAAATCTATAAACTGTAGTTATTGCCTTTTAGATTTTATTTTATTGTAAACTTAACCATAACCTTGAGAGAACCTATTTTGATACTTATAAGTGATAAGTAAATGATTATTTTACTTTAATTTCTTTAGTCCACCTAAAATACTATTAGTTATGGGAATTAAGTTTGAGTTTTAAGGAGAGCTATTTTATAATCGAGATAATATCTTTTTATTATTTTTATAATTTGTTCCTTATTATAAAAAATTAAACACATATTCATGATTTAGCTTTATTTTTCTTTTAGAATTATTTAATTAATTTAATTATGTTTGTATTACTTCGTTTATATCACTATTTTGATTAAATAAAATATATAATTTTTTTTATCATTTTAGTCATATCTATTATTTATCATGTTTGCTTTATATAACTGAATCAAAACTTCAAGACATTAAAAATAAAACTAATGTATTTAATATTACCTTAAATACAATTCCAAATAGGATAAAAGTTAAATAAAATATTATCACACACACCACCATCATTTCTAGAACAAGGTGCATTAAGCTTTTGATAACAAGATCAATTTTATTATAGCTTTTCATCCCACATGGTTCAACTTAAAGAATTATAAAGACCTTAGAGGATCAATTAAGATTATATGAAATGAACTTAAGGATAATTAGAAAAGTCATTTACCCTTAATTTTAATTTTCTTAATAACAATTTTAATCAAGTAATGACATGGATCCTTACAAAGGCTTTATATGGAAAGAAGAGCCAAAAGTTTAGATAAGACAATCACATTAGCCTAATTTTGTTGGTAAAATTTTAGAAAAAAGTAAAATTAATTAAGTCAAAAATTTAAACTATACAAGTTAAACAAAAGAAATACTTTGATGCCAAGCATAAGAATATAAAATTTGAAAAAGAACATCATGTGTTTATAAAGGTATGCCCATGAAATGGAATGTTTAGGTTTGGAAAGTAAGAGACTTGAAGCCAAAATACATTGGTCCATTTCAAATCTCAAAAAGACTAGGGCAAGTATTCTACAGATTAATATTACCCATGCATTTGGCTAGAGTGCATACTGCAATTAATGTATCCTTCTAATGGCATATGTTTAGTTCATTGGCAAGGTGTTGCAAGAGAGGCATATGATACACTAAGGATTAAGACAAAAATGATTAATGCTAATCCTTGCCTTGTTATATGTTAATGATAATGGATGACACATTTAGCTTAAACAAAAGATGTGATAGAAAGAAAGAATGTTCAATAAAGTTAGCATTTAAATTACAAGCTTAACATACCATATGTCATAGATAACATATAGCAAACTAAGAGTTTTTGTGCAATCTTTGGGTAGAGTAAACTAACCATAATATGGTTTTAATAAAAAGAACATATGGTATATGATCTTAAAAATATTGAACATAAAGAAGAAAATTCTTAATTGCTTAATTTGAGAGAAGATCCTAAGTTCTCATGTATGATATAATAGAAGAAATTATGGTATATATAGTAAATAAAGAAATAAATGAGAGCATTATAAAATGTAATAAATATGTAAAGAGTTATGAAATAAATTGATATTGATGTATTTGCATCTGATTTATAATATAGGAATTGAAAGAAAAAGGAAGGATTCATTTTTTTAAGTAGATTTATCTTATATTGGTAATGTAAGTAAAAAAATATGTATTTTTATAATGAATGCATTGACATGTGTGCCTTCATAACATCTTGATTCATTCATTTTATATGTCAAGACACATGTGATATTTAAATAGTATTATTTTGAAAGAATATTTACATGTATTATTTGCTATACAAATCTCAAATTATACGAGATAATATATATATATATATATATATATATATATATATATATATATATATATATATATATATATATATATATATATATATATATATATATATATATATATATATATATATATATATATATATATATATATATATATATATATATATATATATATATATATATATATATATATATATATATATATATATATATATATATATATATATATATATATATATATATCAAAAGGGAAAAAGAACAAATGATCGAATAAACATTGAAGTTGGCTACATAAGTTTTTTTGTACCTCAATGTCTTATATGTCATGAGATATTAAAGACGACAAATAGCAAACAAGGTATAAAATGAAGGAAAAGAGTTTTTCTATAGTATAATATCCCATACTCGATATAAAGAAGAATGGTGGATTTAACATAAGATGTAGGGCATGGCTGTGTATTAGGCCTTAAATTCATATCAAAGACCCCCTTCTCTTACTTTGTTATTATATATATAGAGATAAAGGTATTTGATAGAAAATAAGACCTAAATGAATATATATATATATATATATATATATATATATATATATATATATATATATATATATATATATATATATATATATATATATATATATATATATATATATATATATATATATATATATATATAACACATATTTTAATAAATATTTAACACATATTCCCAAATGAAGCCATATTTATATGTGTGAATTACTTTGTGCTATGATAATAAAGTATTTGGTAATATATTTGTGTATGAATATTTGGGACATAGATTAATTTAGTGATGTTAGTTGTTCTAAATGTCATGATGTTTATTCATTCGACCTATTTTAGTAATTTTGTTTTATTCTTATTTAGATATTTATAATTCTTATTATAAATATTATTTATGGGGATTTATGTTTATTATCTACTTACATTACAAGGCATTGTATTGATTTATTGAGAAGGATAGATTAAGGTGATAATAAGGATGGTTAGAATATTTTATAGTTTGTATGTTTTTAGATATCATATAAAATATAGAGTTTTTTTGTATAGCTTAATTCTATGACTTGGATATGATTATGGTATATTCTTGTTATGTTAATATACTTATGAAAAGTTATAATATACTTCCAATTTTAAGTGGTTATATGTCCTCTTTTATTATGAAGTTACTTTTATCTAGCTTGATAAAGACTATTTAAATTTGTATTTGATATGAGATTATAAACAAGGTGTCATAACAGTCTTAATGGAAGCTATTAAACCCCAACAAAATACAAAGCATTGTTATTCATTCAGAATCATCATATTTGGTGCATAATAAACTAAAGTAGAGAATTTTCTCTCATAGTTAATAACTAACATATCTCCCTTTATAAAGATACTAAGATATGCTCTCATCTGCTCTATCATAGATACCACTTTTCAAAAAATTTCTATAAATTCCCTCCAAGACATTTGTTGCACTAATTACTCTCTGAATTTGTTGTAGTTGTAGGATTCCCACCACAAGTTATTAGCCTCATCAAGAACAAGAAAGACAAGTGGTACTCTCTTGTCATATAGAGAAACTAAGCTATCAAATATTTCATCCATCTTCCTTAGCTACTAATGGATCAAATTCTCTTATGAAGTAGGGATGATACATTTTAAGGAACTAACCAACAAGTCTATCCACTTAGAAGAATTCTCTTATAAGACTTCTTATATGCTTGAAAGAAGAGAAAGATAATTGTATAGGGATATTATGTTCATTTGATTCCTTCTTAGATCCTCTTTCTTTATCACTAGTTTTGGATTTAACACTTTAAGCCCTCTGCATTTCTTTCCTATTACTAAATCAATGTCAAATATGTTGATAATAAAAATATTTATGATCAAGGAGAGCAGTTAACTATATTTCATCATGTTATATGTATGTTTCGCGAATGTTCTCAATCATTAAGTCCCCTTAGGTTATTATCATTAGGCTTTAAAACCACCTGTCATATCTCACTTAGTCATTCTCCTTATAAATTCTTAATAATACATACAAGCTATTAAACATATCTAGATACATCAAAGTATATGAAAATCTTGAGAACACAAAATAATAATTTAGTGAATGTGATGATGAAACACATTTAAAACTTTATTCAACAAAATAATAAAAAGAATAAAAATTATAATAATCCAATACATACCTTATATTCATAATTATCATGCACCTATATAAATATCCACATGTAGCTTAAGATATAGATAAAATACAAGTCATAAGAACATCTCATACAAAACTCATAATAGAATTTAACATAATTTCACTCTTAAGAACCTGTCACGTGCTATTAGGATCTCCCAACTTTATGTGTATTTATTTTATTCCATTATACAATTAGCTAATAAAAAAACTAGCTTAACAAGTAAACTTATAGCTACAAGTAATAAAGCAGAATGAAATATAATAAGAAATAACTATAAAATAGTAATGGAATAATAAATACATCAGAGAAGTACTCATAAAAATATCTCACTAATGTATACATGTTATGCACATTTTCATTTTTATCATTTCTCATATATCTCATCTTTATTTATTGTTCTTAAAAGCATAGATTTTGAATTTTTCTAAATTACCATTATGTCTACTTTATAAAATCACATATCTTCACACATGTATTGGCAGCATCACATATATAAACCTTAACCTATAAACTCACAATAATTAGCCAATAATATTAATCATATCATTTCTAACTATCATCATCGTAAAAAATATTCAAGTGATAGAAGCGCATTGGTTCATAAAACTCTACAAAAAATACTCATTATAATTAAGAAAGAGGTATATTGCCAACCACTCATCAAGATCCTACTTTAAGTGTTTGTGATGGTAATTTCATCTCATTATAATTAGTAGCCATGGGAAAATATCATAAAAAATTATATGTACTTATTATCTTATATCATATCACAAGATAGATCATTAGAATATTTAGTTTGATCTAAATGGCAATTCCTTTCTTTTTTTATTTATTTATATTTTCTTGATACTTATATATTTCAAAATGAATATACAATTCATAAGTTTCATTTCATTTGTACATCACACGATGTTAAAGAGCACATTATATAAGATCAAAATATATGCACATAATCATTTGATGTCATGCTATTATGCTCACATCATTGTATTTTAAGAGTATATAACAATAAATTATTTACATCACAATTATTTTAATTTATCTACTCAATTTCTTTAGGATCATTCCTTTATCATTTTCCTTTAAATTTAGTTTTTTACATAACTAAATGATACATAATTTATTATAATATAATTTATTTTTGCTCTTAATTCATTATATCTCCTTTTAATTATTTTTTATTTTTATATTTTTTTCAAAACATATGATCATAATTTTATCAAATGACTATTATCTTAGCTCCATATAATCACATATCATTGTACATATATTAGTTTTATTATTATACATCTTGACCTTAACCCATAGAGATAACATAGTTGGTTAATTAACTCAGTCTTATCATCTTTACCTATTACTTTCTTAATAAAGTAATAATGATAGAAGAGCTCAACTCATATAATAAGTACTCATGATAGCTAAGAAAGAGATGTGATGCCAATCTACTCATCAAAGCCTTGTATTAGTATTAGTGATAATACCTCATCTCATCATATTTGGGAATCATGGGATAATATCATAAAAAATTACAACATTAACTTATCATCTCATATTAAATCATAAGATAGATTATTAGTAAATTATAGCATCATTTTAATTACCAATCCTTTTTTTTAATCATTTACATTATCTCATTTCATATTCTGGTATGTATGTCAATTAAAATAAAAATATAAATACATAAGTCTCATTTCATTTACATATAATCAAATAATGCTAGTAGTATGTTATATATGATTAGAACATATGCACATGATCATTTGATATCATGCTATCATACTCATATTAATGCATTTCAAAAGTAAATAATAATGAGTTACTTACATCATAATTACTTTAAGTTATATATCCAATTCCTTTGAGATGATTCCTCTATCATTTTTTCTTTGCCTATAGTTTACTAAACAAGTAAATGATACATAATTTATAAAAATATTCTCATCTTATTGTTATTAACGTAATATAAATTACTTATTTTTGTAAAATATCTATTTTTTCATTTCTTTATTTTTCTCTCTTAACATATGGTACATTAGTTTTGATATAATGTATATTAACTTTGAGCATAAGGTACATAAATCTCATGTAAGGGGTGCTATAGCTAGTCCCTTTCTCTCTTTCTTGCTTTTCTCTCCCCTCATGTACAATAAGTAAGTCTAACGTATTGTACACAAGTTATAGAATAGAGTATTCTATCTACTTTCTTTTAATTCTCATTTCTTTTCTTAAGTGAATTCAACTATAAGACAAGTAACCACATAGCTCTTAAAAAGTCAAATGAATGAAGTAGCACTCTTAAAGTTATAACATACTTAATCTCTTCATGTTAAACTCATCCCAAATGTTATCTAAAGGCTTAGTTGTTGATTCCCTAATATTACAATAACATGATCTTCTTGTTATATTAGCTCCATTGTCTTCTTCTTTAGCTCTAGATTTTTTTTTTAAAATCTTTTCTTTTTCTTATCTTTTACTTATCTTGTTGAGCTTTACAAATCCTTATCCCTTTGGTAGCTATATTGAGGTTAATAAGGAGTGGAAATGAAAAAAAATTTCTATGAACTAAATCCTTTTAATAAAAAAATTTAAATAATTATTTTTGCTTAGAAAGTTCATAATAATTCAAACTGAATTCAAAAAATTATAAATTTCATATTAAAAAATTTCACATGAAGAGTTCTTTTCACTGGCATACTCAAACCACAATTTTGAGATATGTTGTATATTTGCACTTTTTTGCAAAATATAAAAAAAATTAAGTATTCAAATATGTCCAAGAGAAACATTAAAACTTCTCTTTAAATAGCAAAGTACTAGCAATGTGTGTTTAAATACATGCATTTATCATATTATATATAATTTATAAAAAAATAAAAAATTTTGAACTACCACATTATGCTTCATTATGAATGATTTTGTTAGATAACTTTTCTACAATGTTTGTTAATATTAAGGTTGCCTTGAATTTGACAAAATTTCTTATCCTTCATGTTTTGATTCATTACAATAAAAATTTGAAGACCTGTTTTCACTTACTTTATCTCTTTGTCTATGTTTGCCATTACCAAACTAGCTCTTATTGTGGGTATATTTCCGTCCATCTAGGTGATATTGCATTTTTTTTCTTATTCATTATATTTAAAACTCTCTTAAGTAGTCTCCAATTCCTTAATTTTATTCCATTTGCTTTGTCCCTTTCTTAAGAAGATTTTATTTTCTTTATATGACTCTCAAGACCCACTTAGGCACTTTGAGTTAATCCAACATGATTTTCATAATGTCCTAACATCATTATTAAGGATACAACTCAAATTATATATAATGAGAAATACAAGTATTAAGATGACAATACAACATTCATGCCATAAAAACTAATTATAACATGCAAGTTTAGAACCATACCTTCTTGTCATTTATTGCCATCAAATTCAATAAGTGAAGTGTCAAACTTGAATATACCAAAGTTTCATCAATTAATATTATTATATACAACATTTTTAGCTAAATTATTGCTAACTTAGTTAACAAGATTTTTTTTGCTAAAGTTTTGAAATTTAAAATAGAAGCATAATTCAATGATAAGATCTAGATTGCACCATATGAGCTTTGATTTATCTTAATGGTTAGAAATAAGATTATGATTATGTTTATGCTATTATTTTAATTTTTTATTCTCTATTTTATTTAATTATGAATACATTAAAAGATATAGGAAAGATTTCCTAAAAAATAGGAACAGTGGTTAACGATAAGGGATTTTAAAGAAAAAGATAATGTATATGATGTAATTATGAATATTTAAGAATGAATAAATATAAGAAAAAGAAAAATAATGAATGAGCATATATTAGTCCTTAAATTTCTCGTTTTTAGGAATTGGATTAAGTCGGGAGCAATGATATGATCTAAGTGATGGTTGTTTGAAATACATAAGCGATAGCTAACCTAAACCTAAAACTAGTACATCTTAAGTTAAAACCTTGGTTTAAGGAGGTATGGCCATGGATATATAAACCCTTATGATGTTGGTTTAATGGTTTTAAAAACCCTAGCTAAAAAAGAGACTTTTGGGGAGGCCAACCAAAAGCATATCAAGGTGAAAAACCAAAGCAAATCATGAGGAATAAGAGGGTGGAGGGCTCAAGCTTGAAGACAAAGAAGGATCTAATTAAGGAGTAGTCCTCTACATGGTATTTTTTAAGAAGGATGACCCTTGAGTTCATACATTTAATCTAGCTAATATCTAAATAAGAAAAAAAAATGAAATATTATGTTAAATGTATGTGAAACTTTAGAAAAAATAATAACAGAACTTTCCTCTTCATGAATTTTTATTTTAAATGATGGATTTCACTCTACCCAAGATATTGGTAGATTTATTTTTCATTTCAAAGAGATCAATTACCTTTCTTTTTCATACAATATTTCTAATAAAACAATGCATAAGAAAATTCATGATAAGTTTTTCCCTAGAAAAACAAAGTAGAATTTATAATGCTATATTATGTTACATTTTGATTTTTATTGTAGATAAATGTCAAATATGAATGCAAAAAAGAAAATTAATAATGCAAAAAAAAAAATCTTAATAGAGGTATTTTTATATTAACTAAATTTAATATCATGCTTAATTTAATGACTTGGTTAATAAAGTATGGAGTATCATGAAAATATTTCTAAAATATTTGGGATATTTAATTGTGATTAATTTTCATGATCTAAAAATGATAATCTTGTTTTCTTATCATATTATTGGAATTTAAGATCCCCAACAAAATCTTTATTTGTCTAAAAAAGAATGGTTTTATGATTAAGTAGATTGTATATAATATATTACTACTTATTCATGAGTTTCATGTTATAATGAACCAAATATTAAGAAAACTTTATATCTATGCAATGCTTTTTGTATGACTATTTTTTTTTAAATTCAAATTTTAATGTGAGGTATTAAGTTTGCATTTTAAACTTTTTACAAGTTTAGTTGAGACCACGACATGTTGAGGATGTGTATACATTGCTAAACCATGGAGAAAAATAGTATGAAAGGCCACGTGACAAATTTTACACCTTGTCATAAGCTATAAAGCATTTAAGGACACATAGAATTGAAGTAAAACCTTAGTTATGTTGTGGTCAAGCATCTCTTTTACCTTGAGTTTTCTTGGGAAGCAAGAAACCATGACTTGGCTAAGTGATGAGAGGCACAAGCTCATTCTTAAAGTTGATCTTGATGGCTTCTACAATCTAGGTGGAATTTGTTTTTTATTTGTAATATCTTGGAGGTCTTAGTTTAAAGCCTTAGAAGAAAACTAAATATAGTAAATAAATGGTTAGCAAACAAATGTTTTATTATGGCTAGAAGTGCAACGATAGAATCAGATGTTAAGATAAAGAACTTTCGAATAATTCATATTTTTTAGTAGAGTTTATCTAGAAATTTAAGATTCTTGGTTATGGCTATGTGAGGTAGGTTTAACCTTAGAATTAAGCTTAATGACATGGGAATCATCCATGAAAAAGGAGTCTCTATAGAAGCTTTTAATGATGGGTTAAGAAAATATCATTTGTGAGCCTTTATGAATATTATAAATTAGACTTTAGATAGCTAAGCTTGTAATTAAGACCTTGTTTCAAAATAGAAGAACCTAAGTATGACGTATAGATATGTTAATATGATTAGATTCCTTAGATAAGACTATGAGTGACCCTTTTTAAGCTCTTAAGTCTTGAGATTATACCCTAGATAATGATTTGGGAGATGTGTGATGGCTTAAGAGAGGTCACAAGATAGTTAAGATGACTCAAGATTATATGTTAGGTAAAGCAGAGTATATAGTGATATTTGTGTGAACCCAAATTCAATGATAATTGACCCTAAGACCCTAAGAGTAAAGATCAGGGCTTTGGGAATATTGAAGTTAGCGTAGACAAATGAGATCCCAAATAAAATTAGGACAAAACTAAAAATACGAAGAAAAAGTTATGACATTTTAAATAGTTAAGTTAAGGTTCGATGAAATTCTAGGGTATTTAGGTGTATTGGATCCATGATCATGCATTCTCTCTCAAGAGATAGAAAAATCAATTTTCCTACTTTTTTAATTTAGATGTAGTTACACATAGATGGTTAAATCTATAAGAAGAGTGTCATATAGTATTGTAAGAACTCTAAGATTAGTTGAATACAATAATATTTTTAAGAAAGAATAATTGCATATTTAGTCTCATATAAAATCACATGACGTATTGTGCTGTAGAAATGAGTATAATTGGATGCTAAAGACTCATAGAACATACGAGACTGGCCAATGTAATAAACATTTGTCTTTTAGAGTGTTGGATTATTTTATGTGACAAGAGTGCAAAGTTTTGTCATAATTTTCTTAAATAGAAGAATGTATTTGATCAAATAAAGAACTCTAGATATTTGGTTAGCCATATTATAAAAATAGATATTGGCTTAGTTGGTAATCGTGATACTTATTATATTATAATTGATGTCATTCAATTACATAATATACATACTATTTGGATATTATATATTAGTTTTATAATTCGATTCAAGAATTTTCTATTAAACTTTTTAGCTCACCTTCTTATATTTTTGTAGAATCATAGAGGTAGGAGCTACGTAATAGTAAGGTTGGAGATCATCAAAGTTAGTATAACAGTTAGATGATTATCCCTTATATTTCAACATCAATAGTAAAAGATATGATCTTATTTGTTATGAGTTGTATTTATTGAATATGGAATTATATCCTTGATTTTCCTTTGATTTTGAACACATGCTAGATTAGTTCATTCTCTATGACTATTTCTCTCAGCCAAAATGTACCAAAAAGATAAAATTTAGAGCTCATTGGTGAAGATTTAGAGCCACTTAATTGATAAAGTAAAAAAATAACAGCAAGTAAACTGTCATTGGAGTTATTGACTTGAGAAACACTCATTGAGAGTATAACCCTTTGTAATTTCATTATGATTAAATGCCATTAAATAAACGAGCAATTAATTGAAGTTAAAATTGTTATAAAGAAATTATATAATTATATTTTCAACAATCTTTCCTAAAGTTTCTGCAAGAATAAAATATTTTAGTTTACGTTAGAAAGTAGTCGTTGTGATAAGTCCAAACAAATATAATTATTAATTATTAAGGTCGAGCATTGTTTGATTGTCCAAAATTGAAGCTAAAATTACTTAATAATAATAAAGGCTTGTTGCAAAAATCAAAAATAAAATAAAAATACAAAACTTTAAGCAACAATAGAAACTGCATGTAGAGAACAATCCAATGTTACCGTCAATATTAAAATTGGACGTCGTTTGACCAACTAAAATAAAGGGAAAATAAATTGTTAATAATGCCATTTATTAATAAATAGTTACATAACATTATATTATGTATTGTTTGGGAAAACATAAAGATGAATAGTAATAATTTTGTTAAATTTAGGTTCCATTAAGGTCAAGTATAGAAAGATTGAAATAATTTAGATAGCAAAATATTGAAAAATAAAAGTTTTTTATCCTAAATTTTTTGAAATATTAAAATGTTTTAATTGAAATAAGTCCAATATAGTTTTTTTTGTTGGAAATGGATGTCCTTTAGTCCTCCAAAACCAATGCCAAATCAATAAGTGAAATGTTAAAAGACAACTATCTTCAGGTTTTTAACAAGCCTCGTAGGCTTCCATGGGAATCCAAATGCTTTTGGTAACTAGGTAACTAGGTAACTAGTGCACCTTATGGCGGCTTTTGGAATTAAACATGGCAAATGTAAGAAGGATAGGAAAAGTATTAACCATGGATAGAAAAAGAGAAAAGAAAACTAAAGAGAAGAAGAAGAAAAAAAGAGAAAATAAAGAGAAAAAGAGAAAAAGAGAAGAAAAGAAAAAGATATAATAAGAGAAAAAAAAGAATATACTAAAATAGAGAGATAGATGAGAGGACGTTATCTTTGCAAACATCATTAATCAGAAGTTATTGTCTATAAAGAAGGTTCATTAGTTCATGAAAAGATCATCTTTATACTACATGATCATGAACTAGCCATTAATGAGTAGTGACAATAATAGAAACACGAGGAATTATGAAGGTTTCATATCATCAAGCATGCATGCTAGCTAAGTATTTTTGTAAGTACTTAAATCCCCTTGCATATGTATTTTAAACTTTTGTTATGTTGGATTTTAGTTTTTCTAGATAATAACTCAAAACTCTAAGTGTGATATTATATTTCATTTATGAATTTTATGAGAGATGTTTTGTATGTGATGATTAGAAACATTACTAAATGTCTTCTAGTTTGTTGAGAGCAAACCTTGCAAAATTTATGCTTACAAGAGTGAGAGTTGAAGGGAATTTTATTTTTATGTATTGATAAAGACAACTAGCAAATCATTCATATCATCTCTAGACAACAAAGCTCTTAGTAACTTTGGTAATATCATTATTCAATGTATAATTAAGTTCTTGTGTTTGTATATTTTTTGAACATTGTGTGAGCTTATTGTTACTCCTAAGGTATGGACTTCTTGATTTAACACTTTTTCCTTTGTTAGTCATTTAAATTTTGAACGATGATTTGAAATTTAAATGTATTAAAATTTTGAATATTAGGCTAGTTCAAATTTTGATTGATAAGGATAAGAAATTGCATTTTATCTTATAGATATCTTGAAATATTTGATACATGAGATTTGGATTGATACTTTAAAAGCTAAATTCATTATTAAAATAAGTATAATTGAGATATCTCTTAAAGAATGCAGGAGATCTCTTAAAGATATAATTAAAAGGCAACTAAAGTAAAGAATAAATTGAATATGGAATGTTAAAGAAACCTTAAGAAAAAGATAAGATAGAATTATATTAATTGACCTAGCAAGATTTGAGGAAGGATTAATCAATGATATAAGGTTTAAGATGCTTTATGGATGGACATTTTTCACAATTTCTAGCCATTGCTTATATAAGGAGATCTAACCAAAAAAGTCAAGAAAGATGAACTAATACTAGGGAAGAAAATGGAGAATTTCCAAACTAGGTTCGAGAAGAAGAGAAAATTTTTTTAGTGTAAACCACTACTTGGTTAAGAAGGTAGAAAATCCTCTTGTTTTACACGTCAACTTAGAATCATGATAGGTAATAAAATAAATTAATTTGTTAGCACGCTTATAAAGAAATTTTGGCTAAGAACATATGATGTTTTCCAACCAAAAAACTAAGATTTTCAATGCTAAAATTTAGCTTTAATATTGCTGTCTTGATCAGTAAAATGTATGTCCTAAATTCTGAAGTGTTCCTAAAGTAATATGAATATATGTTCATACAAAAGAAATTAGATAATTTTATGAAACTAAATTTCATAAGTGATGATTTATATATAAAGATAGGAAGTTTTATTAAGAACTAATCTTATGCTTGAGTTTATTGCTGTCATTATGCATTTATATTGAAATTAGAAAAGGATAAAATGATGTATGTTTTGGTTGCAATAAGGAATTCATAATAAAAGCATTCCTTGAATGTTGATGCTATGAATCTTCATTTTAGCGATTTATGTAGTAAATTATGAGATCTTATGTGTATATTCATGTTTAAAAATTTAAATCTTTATGATACATCTCGATTTTGCTATCTTGATGAAGTTTGAATTTGCAAAAAAATGTTGTGAATCTATGCCAAACTTTGACCAAGCATGAAATTGATAATATAAATTAAGTTTATGTTTTGGATGAGATTATTGTAAATCTTGTGATTTTCTATTAAAGTTAGAAAAAAATTGAGAATTATCATGAACATATTTCATTTTTTATATAAAAATTAAAACTTAGGAATTATTTTACAGCTAAGAGGGTCTGGATCCTTGGGTTAAACTAGAGGGCCGAGTGTAAGGCTTGGCCATTAGGTTAGAATACAATGAGAGATCATGGAAAGAACCTTAGATTGTTAGCAAAGAAAATAAAGCTCTCAAGTCTCCTTGTGAGAAGTCCTAAGAGGCTTTGGTTGTCCTTAGAAGAAGGCTAAAAGAGGTTTAGATCTTATTTTGATGCACAATAAGGTTGGGTTCTATTAAGTATAAGAAATTAAGAGAAGCATTAGGTTAACAAATAGGCTCGATTGTTTAGACTAGGTTTAAAGAATTATTAGATTGAACAAGTGAGTTTAAGCTCAAATTTGAATTACTTATGATTCTAAATTTAAATTATCCTAAGTGTTAAAAATTGAATCCTTTGGATTAAATTTTAAAAATCTATGACCTAAAAGTTAAATTCTTAAAATTTTAAATGTGAACCTTGAATGAGGATAAGTACCTAAGTAAACCTAATCAAGGTTAAAAGAAAATTATGACTTTGATAGAACTTAAATTAGATTGAAGATAGCTTTGGAATTAAGCTTAAAATAGATTGGGGTTGAAGTTATATAATTTATAAAGGTAAAGTGACTTAGGTTGGCTTGTGAGGCGAGAAAGAGTCATTAATAAAACTAATGTAAACCTAAATTTGAGAATAAATGGCTATGGCTTTAAGGGTTTGAGTTGAAGATTTAAAACTTGAGTGAGTACTCAAGTGGTTGCTTAGATGAGCTAAAGGATTTTGATAAGACTCATGTTATGAAAAGGTCAAGAATTAGACATAAGCATGAAAAATTAGATAAATGAGGATTAACTTAGATAAATTGATTAAGATTTGATAAAAACTTAATGTGAATTTAAATAATAGAGTAGGATAATGAGGAAACCACATATGGCTTAATTAATGGACCAAAGTTTTGAAGAAATCCTAAGATCATTCAAATAATAAATTATGATTGTTCAAGTAATTTTAAATAAATGTAAATAAAATCATATAGATTGATGTCATAAGTAAGTTTGTTAATGATGAAATAAATAAATTTTGATATAGTGGACCATAGTTAATGAAACCCTCAACCAGAGTTAGGTTGGTTGAATATAATAAAAGATAGACTCTCATAATATAAGAATGTTGGTGCCTTATTACTTAAGACATCATAGAAAGATCATAGGTGTTCCCAAGCATATGATAATAGAGTGTCACACATTATTTAGGAGCCATTAAATCTTTCAGAGTGGTCCATGTGATTGGTAGAGCCTTGATGAGTAGAGGATTCTAAGATGGCTAAGTGTCATTATTAGGACATCACAAGAGACCATGATATACTAAAGTGTTTGTTAGAGTGTTGTATGATTGATGATGACTTCTATAATTGTTACACCCCATTTTTCCTAGGCTGATTTTTGGCATACATTTTTTTTTTTTTTTTTTTTTTTATATAGACAGCTCAGATCGTCCCATACCAACCTGAGTAGCCTACGAAAACATAGGATATAACACATCATTACACACCTACTTTCCTTAACAATGTGGATCCCATCTCCCGGGTACATCGTCAAATCAGGTTCATGACTCCTGAATTAACAGATGGACTCGCGCAATGTTACTCCTACTAGACCCAATACTCCTAACCCATACCGGTAGGAGAACCGATCTAATAGAAGTCTGAACCCCCACGGTTAAGTTCCATAGTCATGTAATGACCTCACCATCAAACAAAAAGATATATAACATCCACAATAAAATATGGCACTCCACACACCATACTCCAAGACAATAAAATAAAACAGTGAATGAAACTACATCACAAGAATAAGATCCAAGTCCAACAAGTGTAATATTATCCAACCAGACATAAGTCAGAATTACCCTCACATATTACATGACATATGAGAGTAACAATCTCATTAATTACATCCAACAGCAACAATCATCTAACCAGAATATCTCAGACAATCACCAATCAGAAATCCTTCACAAGCCTGCTGACCACGATCCCACCTAATCCGGTAGCGTCAAGTCTGCCGAGCCACTGAAAATATATAATACAGGAATGAGCTACGCCCAGTAGGAAAGTCAGCTAGTAAAACTCACATGCAAGAGAAGGATAATAGCAAAAATACAGGAATACAGCATAACAATGTACGGTGGATAGGCACTCTCAGTCCCAGACTCCGACCAACCACAGCCACCCCAGTCACACCAGAGTAGCTCTCCTCTGGGCTACCGGGCAACGTGCCAGTGGGAACGCCCATCTCGAAACACGCATGGCGCCTAAGCACCCGACACCGCAGTGTCTCTCGTCAATCAATCTCCTGGAGACTACAGACAGATCCAGTCACATAATCTCTAGCCAATGTGAGACACCCCTGCCACCCTAAGGCGCGCAGGCCTACACACTTGGCTAGCCACTGCGAGACACCCCTGCCACCCTCAGGCGCGCAGGCCTACACACATGGACCAGGAGAGATTGACTCAGCCACCGTCCCAAGGAGTCCTCTACCAACAACTTCCATAGAAGCTCACGCCCCTACAGTCATTGCCAATCTCTAACTCCAAGATTCGGCAACATGTGTCCAGGTACAACAAGGCGTATACCAGTCTACATGTATACTGTGGAAGCTAAGTCCGAACCGCACAGTTACCTACCACAACTACCCTAAAACATCATATAGGGTCTATAGTAGTCCGGTCCAATATGCCAATCCATGAAATATGCCAATACTGAATAAACTGACTCAATCCATGCCGTTGCCATCAAAGCAACACAATTGTCAATTACTGACTGTTCTGGTAGCATCCGTGTACCATACCTTTGTCTGACTGTTTCCAGCTGTACTGTCATCAGTGATAACATTTTTCCCCACTTCAGGAAATTTGTTCTTTACCCACTGATCTCTAGAATCTTCGAAATTTCTCATTTCCAAGTTTTCTGATTTTCCTTGAATTTCCTAAATGTAAATAATTCCTAAATCTCAATTATCGAGTTTTTCCTAAATTTGAAATATCAAATTTTGCATTTTATCCATTTTTTTTTTCCAAAATTCGGAATAATTCCCCGAATTTAAAATTTTGCTATTCACTATACCGCGCCGAATCCCCTGAATCGCATCTTGCCACCGGTTCGGCTTTCATGCTGAACCAAACCCCGCCGGTCAGTTATTAATCCGAAATTCAGCCGACGCTTATATATAATATTAATGATTAATATTATTATTATTCTCTTAATAATTCAACTAATCCTTAATTAATCCTTAATTCGTCTCCTTCCTTCGCCCGTCGTCCGCGAAACCCTAGCCGCCGCAATAGCCGACCAATACGATCATTCCGTCGATTTCCGGCGACTGCGTACAAGGAGAACATGTTCGTACTATCCTAATGTTCCAATAATGTCGCTAATTTCCTAAGGTTTAAATCAAGTTTTCCGCCGAGCAGTTTCGTCTAATCCTCATGTTGACAATTCACGAAATTATAGTTCTAGCATTATACAATCATATTAACATGAATAAAGTGGCATATTTAAATCCTCATGCTTGGTAATTTTCCAATTTCGGCGAAACAAATTAACGTCCCGAAAACCCTAACATGCAATTTTCGATAATTGTACAATTAGCTTCAAAAATCACATTCGCATGCTTAGATAGAGATTTGCAAACTAATACATGCTTCAATTTGCTAATTATCTAATTTAAATATCTGAAATTCCTACCTCGAAGACGCCGGCGACGGTGAAGCTCGTCCGCAGCTCCTCGCCGAACGAATTTGGTCTCAAACGACTCTCCTCGGTCTCGTGGATCTCCGGGCACAAAAAGCCCCTTGCCAGGCCGCCGGAATCACGCGCCGTACGCCGGGAATTTCCTCGCTATCGCCGTCGAACGAAAACCCTATTCGCTGCTTCGCGAGGGTTTTTATACCCCGGGCCGACACGGTGAACCCGTTACGCGTTCGACACGTTTTCGACACGTGAGCACCCGATACGCGCTGTCGACACGCTATCCACACGGTAAGCACACAATACGCGCTGTCGACACGCTATCGACACGGTAAACACCCGATCAGCCGGTTCGATCTCACCCGCCGATCTCGACCGTCCGATCCGCTTATTAGAACGCACACGCAAACTCACCCGGCGAACCGCCTCCGCCTCCGCTGAACCGTTCCGGTCCGGTTCACGCGCGATAAAAAAAACGATTTCCGGTTTAATTTAATTAGATTTTCGAATTTCTAAAAATCTAATAAATCCAATTAAATAGGGAAAATTAATTAAAAATTCCTCGGTGCTCCGAAAAATTCCCAAAAGATTTCAGAAATTCCAATAGCCTACAATTGAGTTCCTGGCTCATCCTACTGTCGATTCGAAATCATCTAAGCCACAATTAATTTATTAAAGATCAAATACATAAAATTTTACCGGGTATAACAATCTCCCCACCTTATCAGGAATTTCGCCCTCGAAATTCAGCAAGAAGTTCCGGCCATTTTTCAGCAACATCCTGCTCTAGCTCCCAGGTTGCCTCCCTTTCATGTCTATTCCACAGAACCTTGACCATAGGAAACGACCTGTTCCTCAGCTGTCTGCTGCTCTCCTCGAGGATGCGAACTGGTAGTTCCACATAAGAAGAATCTGGTGCCACTTGTAAACCAGGAAGATCATCACTGATGCAATGAGAAGGATCTGGCACATATTTCTTGAGATTCGAAACATGGAACACATTGTGAATCTCAGCCAGATGCTCAGGAAGTGCCAACCTGTAAGCCACTTCACCGATCCTCTCCAGAATAGGATAGGGTCCAATGTAACGAGGTCGAAGCTTAGAAGGCTTTCCAAACCTGAATAGACCCCGCATAGGACTGACCTTCAGGAATACCCTATCTCCCACAGAAAACTCAACAGCCTTGTGCTTAGGATCATAATATTTCTTCTGGCGATCCTGCACAGTACGTAATCTGTCCTGCAATAACTTGACTTCCGCTGTGGTCTCCTCTACAATCTGGGGTCCCCACACTCTCCTGGAATCACCCTCCTCCCAACAAAGAGGAGATCTGCACCTACGCCCATACAACGCCTCGTAAGGTGCCATACCAATCGACGCCTGGAAGCTGTTATTGTACACAAACTCTACCAAGGGTAATCGTCTAGTCCAATCTGTTGAGTAAGTTTGTACGCTCAAGCGTAGCAAATCCTCCAAGGTCCGAATAGTCCGCTCAGACTGTCCATCCGTCTGAGGATGATAAGCAGTACTGAACCTTAACTGTGTACCCATGGCAGTGTGTAAGCTCTTCCAAAACTGTGATGTGAATTTGGCGTCTCTGTCAGAAATAATAGAACGGGGAATCCCATGCAATCTGACAATCTGCTGAATATATATCTCTGCCAACTGTGCCGCTGAATCCGTCTTCTTAATGGATAAGAAATGGGCTGACTTGGTCAATCGATCTACGATGACCCAAATAGCATCAAAACCTTGTCTGGTACGAGGAAGACCAGTCACAAAGTCCATAGTGATGTCATCCCATTTCCACTCCGGAATCGGCAATCTCTGTAACAATCCTCCAGGTCTCTGGTGTTCGGCCTTAACTTGCTGACATGTAAGGCATTTCCTAACAAAGGCAGCAACATCTGTCTTCAAACCTCTCCACCAGAAAACACTCCTCAAATTCCTGTACATCTTGACTTCTCCAGGGTGCATAGCCAAGGTTCCATAGTGAGCCTCCCGAAGGATCCTCTCCCTGAACTCCTGATGTGATGGTACACACCAACGACCCCTGAAGGTCAAAATGTCGTCTCTGAGAGCAAAGTCTCCTCCCAATCCCTGCGATGCCAACTCAATCTTCTCCTTCAGCTCTTCATCACAAAGCTGAAGGTCACGCATCTCAGATGACCAGTCAGCCCGAATAGTCAATGAGCTGAGTCTGTGAACCAGTCTCTGAATAGACAACTGTTCCTGACATCTTTCAACATTCCAATCCAAGTCTGGTATAGAGTCACAGACTAACATATTATGCACGACTGCGTGTCTGCTCAAGGCATCAGCCACTGGATTAGCCTTCCCCTCGCAGTAGTTTATTGTCAGCTCGTAATCCTTTATCAGTTCCAACCACCTCCTCTGCCTCAAGTTCAGTTCCTTCTGAGTGAACAGATACTTAAGACTCTTGTGGTCAGAGAAGCAATCTACAGGAACTCCGTACAAATAATGTCTCCATATCTTCAAGGCAAAAATGACAGCAGCTAACTCCAAATCATGAGTGGGATAATTCTTCTCATGATCCTTCAGTTGCCTCGAAGCATATGCTATAACTCTGTTATCCTGCATCAGTACGGCTCCCAAACCTATATGTGAAGCATCAGTGTACATCTGATACGACTTCTCCTGTGTGGGTAACATCAATACTGGAGCGGTGCTAAGCCTCTGCTTCAGCTCTAGGAAACTGTTCTCACAACTCTCTGTCCACTCAAAAGATTTTCCCTTCCGGGTCAACTGGGTTAGTGGAGCAGCCAGTCTAGAAAAGTGAGGAACAAATTTCCTATAGTATCCAGCCAAACCAAGGAAACTCCGGATCTCAGTGACAGAAGATGGCCGTTTCCAATCAATAATAGCTCGTATCTTGTTAGGATCAACAGCCACGCCCTCCGCACTGACAATGTGTCCTAAGAATGCTACTGAGTCCAGCCAAAAAGAACACTTGGAGAATTTTGCATACAGCTCATTCTCCCGCAACATTGTAAGCACAGTCCTCAACTGATCTGCATGAGTATCCCTATCTCTGGAATAAATCAATATATCATCTATAAAGATGATCACAAACCGATCCAGAAAGGCATGAAAAACTCGATGCATCAGGTTCATAAATACTGCTGGAGCATTAGTCAATCCAAAAGGCAACACTGTGAACTCGTAATGTCCGTATCTAGTACGGAATGCTGTCTTGGGTACATCAGAATCTCTAATCCGGATCTGGTGATAACCCGAGCGTAAGTCAATCTTGGAGAACACAGTTGCTCCCTGAAGTTGATCCAGCAAATCATCGATGCGTGGTAAAGGGTATCGGTTACGAATAGTAACCTTATTCAATTCCCTATAATCTACACACAGCCTCATACTACCATCTTTCTTCTTGACAAATAAGACAGGGGCACCCCAAGGTGAACAACTGGGGCGTATGAGTCCCTTGTCTAATAAGTCCTGTAACTGAGTCTTCAACTCTGCTAGCTCGGCTGGAGCCATCCTGTAAGGAGCTCTAGCAATAGGAGCTACTCCTGCCTCCAAATCAATTGAAAACTCCACTTCCCTAGCTGGTGGAAATCCAGGCAACTCCTCTGGAAAAACCATAGGAAAGTCTCTCACCACTGGAATATCTGACATAGGGGTAGTGGTGGCTTGGCTATCGGTCACATATGCCAACCAACCAGTACAACCCTTACTTACTAACCTTCCAGCCTGAAGAACTGAGATCAGGGGAATCTGCCTGTTCAGACCAAAGTATATCACATCCCCCGAACCAGGCACTCTGATCCTGACCTTCTTCTCCCAACAATCCAGAACCACTGCATGGTGGCACAACCAATCCATCCCCAAAATGATGTCGAACTCTGCTAGTGGCACACATATCAACTCTGTCACGAATTCGTGTCCACTAATCAGAATAGATCCGTCAATCTTCTGAACAGTGGGAATCTCTTTCCCATCAGGAAGTCTAACCAGTAAGGGTTCCTTCAAGTAACCCTTGGATCCTGATATCTGATTCCAGATCCTCTCAGCAACAAAAGAATGAGATGCACCAGTATCAAACAAAGTCATGCACTGCACGTTGCCAAAATGAAGCATACCTGTGATCACTTCTGGTGACTCTGAAGCCTGCTGCCGAGTCAGTGCAAATACCCTGGGCTGTCCCCCAGATGAACCAACCGGTCCCGTGATCCTCTGTTTCTTCAACTCTGGGCAGTCGCACTTCTTGTGTCCGGGCTGTCGACAATGGTAGCAGATAATCCCCCCAGTCCGGGTACCTGTCTGCTGCACTGGTCTCTCAGAAATAGGTCGTGGCCGGACCACGACCTCCTGAGTACCACTGTGATCTCTGTGTCTCTTGCCCTTTTTGTTTTGTTGGATATTTCTGAATTCCTTCCTCTTGTTATGAGTCTCTCTCTGGGCCTCCATCCGGATATCAATAAGCTCAACGGATCTCGCAGCCTCCACCAAGTCACGAAACCTGGCAAACCGACTCACAACTAGCTGGCGCTGCAGCATAGGACGAAGTCCCTCCAGGAACATCTCACATCTGCGTTCCTCAGAAGGCACCAGCTCTACGGCGTACCTCGCCAGATAAGTGAACCTCGATAAGTAATCGTTCACTGACATCTGGCCCTGCCTGAGGTGTATAAGTTCCCTCCTGAACTGAGCCATGGCAGAGGCCGGAATGTAGCACTCCCTGAATGCCTCAACAAAGTCATCCCATGCTATCTCACTGTTCTGGGCCTCCCCAAACATAGCGCGCCGCTGGCCTCTCCACCAGGTAGCAGCCTCTCCCTCCAACACTAGAGCAGCAAGCACTACCCTCCTGCCGAATGGACATCCCAAGGCATCAAATAGCTCAAGCATATGAGCCATCCAGTCATCTGCCACCGCTGGGTCAGCCGACCCACTGAAGCTCTGCGGACGCAACCGCATGAAGGCATCGATCCAACGATCCACGGCTGGCTCAACTGGCAATGCTGGGATCGTCTCCGGGGTAGGAGTAGTAGATACCGGTCTGCCTCTAGCTGCTCCACGAGCGGAAAGTCTCCTGGTACCAGCCATACTGTCAAAAACAATTAATCTGGCATTAGAGTCGTCATTTGGCAATTGGCATATGGACTACTATAGTATACAAAAGAATCAACAGTTCTCCCCACCTTGGGTTGAACCCCTATACACGTCTAGCCCCGTTATCCTCACCTAGGGCTCTGATACCACTACTGTTACACCCCATTTTTCCTAGGCTGATTTTTGGCATACATTTTTTTTTTTTTTTTTTTTTTTATATAGACAGCTCAGATCGTCCCATACCAACCTGAGTAGCCTACGAAAACATAGGATATAACACATCATTACACACCTACTTTCCTTAACAATGTGGATCCCATCTCCCGGGTACACCGTCAAATCAGGTTCATGACTCCTGAATTAACAGATGGACTCGCGCAATGTTACTCCTACTAGACCCAATACTCCTAACCCATACCGGTAGGAGAACCGATCTAATAGAAGTCTGAACCCCCACGGTTAAGTTCCATAGTCATGTAATGACCTCACCATCAAACAAAAAGATATATAACATCCACAATAAAATATGGCACTCCACACACCATACTCCAAGACAATAAAATAAAACAGTGAATGAAACTACATCACAAGAATAAGATCCAAGTCCAACAAGTGTAATATTATCCAACCAGACATAAGTCAGAATTACCCTCACATATTACATGACATATGAGAGTAACAATCTCATTAATTACATCCAACAGCAACAATCATCTAACCAGAATATCTCAGACAATCACCAATCAGAAATCCTTCACAAGCCTGCTGACCACGATCCCACCTAATCCGGTAGCGTCAAGTCTGCCGAGCCACTGAAAATATATAATACAGGAATGAGCTACGCCCAGTAGGAAAGTCAGCTAGTAAAACTCACATGCAAGAGAAGGATAATAGCAAAAATACAGGAATACAGCATAACAATGTACGGTGGATAGGCACTCTCAGTCCCAGACTCCGACCAACCACAGCCACCCCAGTCACACCAGAGTAGCTCTCCTCTGGGCTACCGGGCAACGTGCCAGTGGGAACGCCCATCTCGAAACACGCATGGCGCCTAAGCACCCGACACCGCAGTGTCTCTCGTCAATCAATCTCCTGGAGACTACAGACAGATCCAGTCACATAATCTCTAGCCAACGTGAGACACCCCTGCCACCCTAAGGCGCGCAGGCCTACACACTTGGCTAGCCACTGCGAGACACCCCTGCCACCCTCAGGCGCGCAGGCCTACACACATGGACCAGGAGAGATTGACTCAGCCACCGTCCCAAGGAGTCCTCTACCAACAACTTCCATAGAAGCTCACGCCCCTACAGTCATTGCCAATCTCTAACTCCAAGATTCGGCAACATGTGTCCAGGTACAACAAGGCGTATACCAGTCTACATGTATACTGTGGAAGCTAAGTCCGAACCGCACAGTTACCTACCACAACTACCCTAAAACATCATATAGGGTCTATAGTAGTCCGGTCCAATATGCCAATCCATGAAATATGCCAATACTGAATAAACTGACTCAATCCATGCCGTTGCCATCAAAGCAACACAATTGTCAATTACTGACTGTTCTGGTAGCATCCGTGTACCATACCTTTGTCTGACTGTTTCCAGCTGTACTGTCATCAGTGATAACATTTTTCCCCACTTCAGGAAATTTGTTCTTTACCCACTGATCTCTAGAATCTTCGAAATTTCTCATTTCCAAGTTTTCTGATTTTCCTTGAATTTCCTAAATGTAAATAATTCCTAAATCTCAATTATCGAGTTTTTCCTAAATTTGAAATATCAAATTTTGCATTTTATCCATTTTTTTTTTCCAAAATTCGGAATAATTCCCCGAATTTAAAATTTTGCTATTCACTATACCGCGCCGAATCCCCTGAATCGCATCTTGCCACCGGTTCGGCTTTCATGCTGAACCAAACCCCGCCGGTCAGTTATTAATCCGAAATTCAGCCGACGCTTATATATAATATTAATGATTAATATTATTATTATTCTCTTAATAATTCAACTAATCCTTAATTAATCCTTAATTCGTCTCCTTCCTTCGCCCGTCGTCCGCGAAACCCTAGCCGCCGCAATAGCCGACCAATACGATCATTCCGTCGATTTCCGGCGACTGCGTACAAGGAGAACATGTTCGTACTATCCTAATGTTCCAATAATGTCGCTAATTTCCTAAGGTTTAAATCAAGTTTTCCGCCGAGCAGTTTCGTCTAATCCTCATGTTGACAATTCACGAAATTATAGTTCTAGCATTATACAATCATATTAACATGAATAAAGTGGCATATTTAAATCCTCATGCTTGGTAATTTTCCAATTTCGGCGAAACAAATTAACGTCCCGAAAACCCTAACATGCAATTTTCGATAATTGTACAATTAGCTTCAAAAATCACATTCGCATGCTTAGATAGAGATTTGCAAACTAATACATGCTTCAATTTGCTAATTATCTAATTTAAATATCTGAAATTCCTACCTCGAAGACGCCGGCGACGGTGAAGCTCGTCCGCAGCTCCTCGCCGAACGAATTTGGTCTCAAACGACTCTCCTCGGTCTCGTGGATCTCCGGGCACAAAAAGCCCCTTGCCAGGCCGCCGGAATCACGCGCCGTACGCCGGGAATTTCCTCGCTATCGCCGTCGAACGAAAACCCTATTCGCTGCTTCGCGAGGGTTTTTATACCCCGGGCCGACACGGTGAACCCGTTACGCGTTCGACACGTTTTCGACACGTGAGCACCCGATACGCGCTGTCGACACGCTATCCACACGGTAAGCACACAATACGCGCTGTCGACACGCTATCGACACGGTAAACACCCGATCAGCCGGTTCGATCTCACCCGCCGATCTCGACCGTCCGATCCGCTTATTAGAACGCACACGCAAACTCACCCGGCGAACCGCCTCCGCCTCCGCTGAACCGTTCCGGTCCGGTTCACGCGCGATAAAAAAAACGATTTCCGGTTTAATTTAATTAGATTTTCGAATTTCTAAAAATCTAATAAATCCAATTAAATAGGGAAAATTAATTAAAAATTCCTCGGTGCTCCGAAAAATTCCCAAAAGATTTCAGAAATTCCAATAGCCTACAATTGAGTTCCTGGCTCATCCTACTGTCGATTCGAAATCATCTAAGCCACAATTAATTTATTAAAGATCAAATACATAAAATTTTACCGGGTATAACAATAATCATATAAGGTGGCCTTATATGAATGAACTTTACTTGTAGAGAAATGTTAGGTTATATGATGAGATAAAAGTGCTGGACTTGTATCGAGGATCTCATGGGCTTAAAGGGAGTGCCAGAGTATTGGTGATTTATTATGCATTTTATGGGTTAATTATAATTCCATTAAGACTTGTTAAACCCTAATAGGTATGAGATAAGGTCGACAATTGAGGTCTTATGTATTAGATCAGCTTGGTAAGCTATGATACTTTTATTGATCCCTTTACTATATTGATAATTTTACTTTATTATTATATTATTATATGCATGTTTTAATGACACAATTTGAGGATTTTGTTTAAGCTTAGCTCATCCTTTCTTACTTATGCCATCTATTGGGAGATTTAGTATCTTAATATATATATTTTTAGTTAATATCATGTGATGTCATAATTATAGTTCTATTTATTTTTATTTTTATCATTTATTTTGTTAAAATTGAACTGCATGGAATATTCTATGTTGGATTTAGCTTTTTGTAGTTTATTTTTTATATGATAGAGTTGGTCTTTAGATGGATATTTTATCATTTGACAATTATTTTCATATTGTGGATTGTGTGAATGTGTTTCTATATAGATTGTAAGTTTCTCTGTTTCTATATACATCTTAATCTATTTTGTTTGGTTAGTTTAGGGTTAAGTTATTACTAAATTAACTAGGTAACTAATTGAGATGTAAACACAGTTTATTTTAGGCAAAATGCTATAAGCATGATGATAAGATTTAGAGATCATAACTCTTAGTTTAAATGGTAAGCTCAGAGAATAAAAATTGGCTAGGCAAGCACTTTAATTGATGCTTAGGTCTAGTTGCACCCAAGAGAAAAAAATGTTGCAAAAAGTCAAGTGTGACACTTATGCATTGTACTAGTTCTTTTAATTTGTGTCCTTTTGTCCCATCTCTAAACTACTAAATGTGGACATGACTAGTTAAGATTGTGGCTTAACAATGTTGAGTGGTTTTGGGTTATGGATGATTCATGAAAACATTGACTTGTAGTTGAGTTTCTCCAACTAGATGTAGTAAATGTGTGATTGGTAAAATGGTACTTTAGTGGGTAACTTAAGCTTGAGGTTAAATCAAATTGCCTAAAAATCTTGTATCTCTTTTGTACTTATTTGTATTTACTTTATTTATTATAGCTTCAAGAAGCTATTTATCTTGAAAAATCAAAAAAAAATCATGAAGGTGTTTAGTTCTATAAAAGGAAGCTTTAAAAAGTCTTATTAATTCTTTAGTTTATTAGAACATTTGTTTCAAATCTTACAACCCCCCCAACATGCCTCTTGGGACCAACATATATCATGGTTTTATCCTTGATTTTACAATAATTTTGTGATGTTTTTTTTATCATCTTGACTTAATTTTTTGGATTGTGTCTTCAAGATTTATTTACTTTATGTTTACTTAATAATTTTGTTTTTTTGGTGTATTTATTGATTTCTTTAGACCACTTTGCCAATGCCTTACCTCCTTGGAAACTCCTCCAGTTAAGTGTCTCTTCGCGGCAACTCCATTATAAGCAACACAATGACAAGAGGTGACAAGGGGAAGATTAACAATTTGCAATTTCAAAGATGTTGGCCAATAGGTGCGTAAGAATGGAAAGGGAAAAATAGAAAAATAAGAGATTTAACTTGGTATTAGGATATTATATGTAATATTTTTATTTACTAGTTAACCCTTAAAATAAAAAAAATTACAATAATTCCAATGTAAATTTTCATCAAGACAAAATAAGCATCATTGATTTCATCACGACAAACTCTATTCATAATATATATTTTGAGATACATTACTTTTTAGTTCATCTTAGTATATTTTAAGAAACAAACTTGCTTGCCTAAAAATTGATCTCAAGAGTTAAGGCAACCAAATTAGTTTAAAATATTTAAGATATTATTTTCATATTGTGGATTGTATGAATATGTTTTTATATAGGTTATAAGTTGCTTTGTTATCATATACATACTAGTATATTTTAATAGTTTATTTAGCCTAAATTTTTATTGAATTAACTAAGTGACTAATTGAGATGTAGACATAATTTATTTTAGATAGAATACTACAAGTATGATAATAAGATTAGGAGACCATGACTTTTAATTTAAATATAAATCTTAGAAAGTGAAACTTGACTATCCAAGCACTCTAACTAATGCTTAGGTCCTATTAAACCAAAGAAAAAAACAAAGCTACAAAAATTCGAGTGTGAAACTTGTGCATTGTTCTAGTTCTTTTAATTATTTCTCTTTGCTCTATCTCTGAACTACTTAATGTGAAGAGGATTAGTCAAGCTCATAGATTAATAATTTTGAGTGGTTTTGGGTTGTGGATGATTCATGAAAACCTTGACTTGCATTTAGGTTTCTCCAACTAGATGTAGTAAATGTGTGATTGGTATAGTAGTGTTCAATTGAGTAGCTTGGGCTTGAGGTTAAGTAAAATCGTCTAAAAATCTTATATTTTTGGTATTTATTTGTATTTTTTTTATTTATTATAGTTTTAAGAAGTTATTTGATTTAAATTTTTTTTAAATTTCAAAAAGAAATCATGAAGGAGTCTGGTTCTATAAAAGAAGCTTTAAAAGTCTTTTTAATTCTCTAATTGCTAGAAAATTTGTTTCAAATCTTGCAACTCCCTAGTATGCCTTTTGGAACCAACATATACAATCACTTTATCATGATTATACATGAATTTTGTATTTTTTTCACATCTACTCATTTATTTGGAATGTGTCCTAAAGATTTACTTTGTGTTTAACTAATAATTTTGCATCTCCTTGGCAACTTGACGACAATACAAACTAGTCAAGTCCTCCTCTATCTAAGTGTCACCTCAAGGAAACTCCATCATGAGCAATAAAATGACAAGAGGCGATAAGGGAAAGAGTAGCGATTTGTAATTTCAAGGATGTTGGCTAATTCGTGCATAAGAAAGGAAAGGAGAAAACAACAAAATGTGAGACTTGGGTAGGCATTAGGATTTTATATATAATATTTTTATTTGCTAGTTAACCCTTAGAATTAAAAAATTTATAATAATTCCATTGCAAATCTCAAAAAAGATAAAACAAGTATCGTTGAATTGATCTTAACAAGTTATATCCATAAAATATATTTTGAAATATTTTACTTTTTAGTTCATCTTAACATATTTTAAGAGACGTTCTTTCTTGCCTTTAAATTGTTCCCAACAAGTTAATACAACTTAATTATTTTAAAATATTAAAGATATTATAAGGAGCATAGTAGTTAGTAATAAAATATAAGTCAATTTTTTGCATTAATTAATTTAAAATTTTATGAATATTATAAAGAATCAGGTAGTTAGCAATAATATCGAGATCCATTTTTCCCATGGTTGACTTCCCTAAAAGAGACTCCAATTCGAATTGTTAAGCTCCCAAGCCTATCATGACATAAACAAATTAGTTAAGCATTCATGCTTGATAATTGTAAAATCTTTTAAAAGTTTGACATCTACATTGGTTATCAACTTGTCATCTTTCTCCTCGCTATAAATAACGTGCCAATTTAAATATTTTGTTAATTATTATTTACATTTTAAAATAAACTATTCAAGCACTCAAAGCTTATTTTTTTATTATGAGAGAGAAGTCTCTCCATCTTGTATTTAAAATATGTGTTTGTAATGCCAATTTTGATCTTCATTTTAACTTTCATATGCTCTGACTCTCTCATTTATCATATTCCTCTTCCTCTCATTGAAATCCATCTCGATAGATTACTTCACCTCAAGGATTGATTTTTTTTTTCATTGTTAGCCTTGTTTTCCACAACAAGGTCTTTTTCTTGCTTGGTTTTTTTTACCTTTTTCTCAAAATGTTTTATTAGTTGTATCTAATTAAGATTAGATCAAATTGATTTAGGCTTCTCACCACATGTTTGACCTTATTTCCTTGAGCTCCTAGTTTTCCACATAAAAAAAAATGGAAGGCAACCATGAGGAAAACAAATCTTTTCATTTGATTTGGTTGTTGGTCAGCGCTATAATTTATGCAATTTTTTTATTGTACGAAAAAAAGTTTAATGGCCAAATTTATTTTAATATTTAATTGTTTGTGTGCCATGTGAATTTGATCCTTAGTTTTAATGTCATGCATTGACTTTTAAAACCAATTTTTATTTTGTTCTTAATTTCATAAATTAATTTTTCATTATTCTAAGTTCTTGACCTTCAAATCAATCTTGATTTTTTAACTAAAAATCATTAAAATATTAATAAACAATTTTTAAAAACTTAATTTTCTTTAGATTTAGGAGCTCCTTTTTGGATTCAAGAGCTTTATGCTCTACAAAACCTTAGATGATTATGGTTATATTTGAATATTTTTTATAACTATTTTTCATCATTTTTATTTACAAAAACATTAGAGTATACCCAATAATCTTCAAGTAATTTTTTTTAAATTCTTATTGTTGTCAAATACATCTTAAATTTTTCAAATATTTAGAAATATTTTTATTCTAAAGGAAAAACATTTTTATAAAAAAAAATTATATGAATTTGATGTGAACTGACAACTAATGGTTGACGAAGACAAGCATGCAATGGTGGACCGCATGAAGATACGTTTAGATACGACTAATTTAAAAAAAGACAATAATAAGGATTTGACCTCTTGTGTTCTACGCCAAGCTTTAAAGCGACCCTCGCTAGAGTTGACCAATGAAATCTAGCAGCATTCCATTTTGAGAAGAACGCCGATTATAAGAAATCAGAATTATTCAAGTCAACTCAAAGCCGAAGATTCGCTGATGTGGACGAAGACAAGCGCATCTTCTCGTCCAATCGATCGACACTAAACAAAAGACAATAAAAGAACTGAAAGATCGAAGTCCTTTAGAATAACAACGAGGAAAAAGCAACAGTTGACGCAGTGCCGTTTGTCAACTAGAGAAAAGAAGAACGGCATCTCGGTTAAGGTTGGGGAGGAAGACACCAAGGCGTGTTTGGTACTAGCTTAATAAAAGTGTTTTTGGCATGGTTTGAGTTTGAACATAACTATTATAGCAAAAAAGAGTTTTTGGAAGTATTTTAAAAAACATAAATAAAAAATATTAGAAAAAAATTATTTGATAAGGTCTTTATATGTTAAAGGGGTAAAATTGGTCAATAAAAAAGATTAGCTATAGTATTAATATTCAACTTTTATATTTTTTTTATGATAGATAATCTTTTATTTTATATTTGTTGCTTAATCCTTTTTTTTGTTATTAACATATGATTTATCTTTCAAGCATAGTTTGGATAGGCAAGCAAGAATTTGACTCTTAAACTAAATAATCAAATTTAAACTTAAATGAGGGAGAACCTAGAATTAGAAAGAGGGTAAGATGAGCTATAGGGGGTTCAAGGCCCTTTAAAGCATGCAAAATGTTAACATAAACATTAGTTGATAGAGAAATCAACATAATGACTTAATGATATAGAATCTAAATCCTAATAAAAAGGCAATTGTAGTCTTGTTAAAGAAGATAAAAGATATATTAATAAGCTTGTAGGAATTCTCATTCATTAAGGTGCCAAGATTATTGACATATACATAAGCTAATAAATAAATCTTCACAATGACTAATGGATACGAGATCAAATCCCTATGAACCAAACAATTACGTTCTTGTTGAAGGAGGTAAAAAGAGTTTTGAAAACACTAAGGAAAACTTATTTCTTTGGCCTGTAGAGTAGGGCAAGTCAATTACATGTAAAAGTGTAAAAAAGTTAGGTATCATTTAAGTAACTTTTTAAGTTAACCAACAAAAAATTAACATCATATCATAGGACATGAGGAAAGACATAATTTAGTAGTGAAAAAAGAAAGTAATAGAAAATGATGCATGTGCTTAGACTAAAATGATCTCATCCATGCTATCTCAACCAATGCATCTCCAAGAATGGAGATAAACTCAACCATTGTCAAGGTTGTTTCACAACAAGGCTAAACATTAATAAATTGACAACTACAATAAGGCTTTTTGAAAATTTAATGATTACTTATCTTAATCTTTAGTTGTTAATAATATAATCTCAAAAAAGCCTCTATCTATATGATGTAGGGACTTAGCCTCATTTGACAGGTTTTGTAAGTATTTATTTCTTCAAAATAAAATCTCATCATCATCATCAAGGATATTAATATACCTCAATTTTTAATTAAATCAAGTTTTTTCATACATTTTTATTTACACTTGTACATCACTTGCAATATTTATCAAATGTTTACTAAATATCAAATCATTAAATTTACAAACATAAATTATTTATGCAAAAGCAAGTAATAAAAATTTTGAACAAAATCCAAAAAGTGATTAATAACATTGTTAATGGAAATAAACCTCAAAACTTACCTCACAAATATTTAAATATTATAATTCCAATATATTATTAAATATTATTTCTATGTTATATTATTTGTTTTCATTTTTTTGTATCATAAATCTAGTTTATCTAAAAAATATATAACAAAATAGGATTAATCCAACAATCGAGTCAATAACCAAATTTATGTATTGAGTGGTGAAGATGGAAGTGAAGAGAAGTAGGTAATGGAAGTGATAAATGAAAAGGAAAAACTGGTGAAAAGCATGCCCCAAATTTATGAAAATTTTGGTTGATTTAGAAATAAAAGAAAATTATCGAATTTAATATAATGACAAACATGAAGCTCGTTTCTTCATTACAAAAACATGATCACAAAAGTTTTAGCTTAATCTAAATTCATTTAATGTGGTTTTAAAACCAAACTACAAGAAAAGCAAAAATAAAATATTTCTAATTAACCAAGATAATGGCCTGTAAACAATAAGAATAGAATTGCAACCACCAAAAATTCAAATTATAGAAGTTGTTAAAAACACCCCAAATCATATAGCCTTAAAATTTCATATAATTTAACATCATTAATTTGTCCAAACAATGAAAAATAAAGAAATTAAAAAATAGTGATTCTTTGGTAACATAAAAAATATTTTAAGCTCTTTTGGTCACTAAATCCCTTACCTCTTTTTTGAATCTATAGTAAATTTGGAGTGTAAGAGAACCTAAAAATAAGCATGTATTTATTACCTTCATATTTTTTATAAAAATGGAAGAAAAGCTTTAAAAACAAAGATTTTAACAAGTTGAGAGAAGGGACTCATGAGGAAAAGATAGTAAAAGAACTTATAGCACTTATAGGATAACTGATCAAAAGATCATTCTCAATATCATTGAATCCAAAATAGATGAAAAAATAAGAAAGAGACAAACTTAATAAAATCAATGATACAGAATACAATAGTATGATCAAGCATTAGATCATGCATGAAGATTCGTTGTAGGTGTACCTAAGTGCACTCCACAATGTATTGGTCAAGTGCTACATGTAGAGGCATGAATGCTCCCTTGAGAGACATACCCCCCAAAAGAGAAATATTAGAGACAAAAGTCATGTGTGGGTGCATACATAGGTGTGTGGAGCTCTCAGTTGACATTAGCAAATGCAAGGGCATGAATTGTGCATTGCGAACTGTAGGGTAGGCACCCAAATTCGATCGACATAAACTGCAAAGCGGGCTCCAACTTTGGGAGCTGCAATTACAGTCGTAGGTGCATGCATCTGATTCAAGTGCAACGCATTTTCTTTTTCACTGCGGACGATTTTGCCCCAACACATGCACACACATGACTGGGTGGAATCAATAAGGTGCACCCCAGTCAACTTCAAAATTTGAAAGTTTGTCATGGGCAAAACAAATTTTTGTAATTTGAATGTATTTATAAAAATTGTACCCAATCCTTATATAATAAGTAAGAATATTGAATGAGTAAAGAACCTTCTAGAAAGAATTTTTAGAGAATATCAAAAAAAAGATGAGAGAAGAGAACACTCTAGAAAAGAATTTTGAAAGAATTCACAAATATTGAGAGAACTTCTAAAAACAAATTTTTTAGAAGTTTTGGGAACGAGAACTTTATAAAATTCAAAATTTCTTTGAAAGAAATCTTATTGAAAAAATTATTCTTTGTGATAAATAATACTCTTTTTCTTCTCTTTCTTTCGTTTCTCTTAGTCATATTTACACTTACACTTTTACTATGACTATTTTGAAAAAGATCTACTAACAAGGACTTAAAGTGAGAACACATTATAGATAGATCAATAACTTTGATAGAAGCATAATTACACACCATTGAGCTTTGGATTCAAATCATATGGCCCTTAGCTTAAGAGACAAGTGAAAAATATGAAAAGTTAGTTAATTAATTAAATAATATTTTAAATTTTAAGGATTTAAAATTAATAAATAATTAAATTATTAAAAAAATTGATATCTCATATTTGTTTAAAGATCTTGTAAGAAGGGGGAAGTATAGCATTTGAACTATAAAAGACATTGAGTCTATAATTACTTTAAATTATTTAAAATTTTGGAGTAGTTATTTGAAAATCATACACAACTAAAAAGAGGTATGAGACGTCAAAGAAGAAAGATGAAGTAAGAAATCATAACTACAAATTACTTAAAATCCCTTAACACTAAATTAATAAAAATTAGAATTTTTTAAATGTAAAAATAGAGAAAAAATGTCAAAATAGATTTATTCAAAAGCATAAAAACCCTACAAATTAATACAAATATTAAATAAACTCAAAAAAGTATGATAATTTATCAAGACATAGTACAAATAATAAGCACAAAAATAATTTCTCATGATAAAAAAGTATGATGGATATGGAAATAAAAGGTAAAAAGAAATTACAAAAAAATTATAAATAATTAATTTTTAATATTTTAAGTTTAAAAAGTTATTAAAAATATTAAATATTATTGAAAAACTATGAAAACTTAGCTAATGGGTAGAAACTTAGCTAAGGGTTAGAACTCATTACAAATAAAGTTAATTGATAATTTTTGGAGTTTGAAAAAATTAAAAAATACAAAGAATTTAAGGATTCCTAAGTTTTAATTTTAATAAAAATTTGATTAATTCCTAAAAACTCTAATAACCTTAAATCTCTAATGAAAGAATAGCAAAGGAACCCATCCATCAGATGCACAAATCGATGATAAAAAAGCAAAGAAACGCAAGAAGTTGTTCTTAAATAGAGGCATAATTGTTGAAGGGAAATGATGTGTCGGGGAGATAAATGGACATGGGATCAACTATAATAGGGAAAAGGATCAAAGAATAGTAAAAATTATGGAATCGAGGAGAAAATTTCTTACAACCAATATCTTAAAGAAGAGAGAGAGAGAGAGAGAGAGAGAGAGGTAAAAGTGAGTTGTTGGAAGAAAATCAAATTGTTGAGTCATAGAACAAGAGAAAAATTTATGAATTTAAGAAAAGTTATGTAGCAGAAAAAGAGAAAGAAAAAAAGATAGAGAAAAGATTAACTTCAGGATTAATTTCAAGGCAAGACCATTGTAAATAAAATTATGGTATATAAGCTTTTGCAAGGACATGAGAACACTAGGAAAGATCTCTCCTTAAATAATAGTGGGATGAATATTTTATTTTTGTTCTTAGAGATACTTAAAGATTTCATGCCCAAAGTTGATTCTTTAAAATGCAATAACATAAGAATGGGGTGACTTGATTATCTGTGCTTATTATGATACTTCTTTGTTGGTTTGTTTCTACTTTTTTTGTTGGCATTATTATTAGTACAAGCACTTCATGTTATTCTTGCTACTAATAGTTATCATGTGTTTAATAAACCCTTGTTTCTTGATAAACTCTTAATTAGTGATTATTTCTATATGCTACACTCAAAAGCTACATAAGAACAATAAAAAGGCTTTGTTCCATTGCTGCATATAGAAAGATTAGCATTACTAAATATCATGACAATGGTTATTATTGGTTATATTGCCATGAAATGATATATTATATGAACATGTTACATTGATACTATTGGTTTAATGAGAAGTATTTAATTTTATTGTTTATAAACTTGATTTTAAAAAGACAAAAAAAGAATTAGAGTAAGAACAAATGCTGGTAAATAAGATAGGACATGATTTTAAAAAAATAAACTAATGATGATTATTCATGATGACTATCTAGCTATCCAAAATAATAACCTTAGAAGTGACACTTTATTTGGAATAATGTGTCTTTGAGAAGGAGTAATATCCAAAATAATATATCTTTGGATGTGGCGCCAAAAGTGCAACCATGAGGAATATTTGGAATAATATATCTTTAAATATGTCTAATTTAATTTGATTTGAAAAAAAAGTGAAAATGGCATCACCTTAGGTTCAACAAAAAGTAAAAAATGAAATTGAGAAACGACATATGAATAATAGTTAAAAAATTTATAAGATATTTTAAAGAAGAAGAATGGAGCCTCTAAATTAACTTAGAAGAAAAAAGATAATATGACTATTATTACCACATGTTATTTATGTGCTCAATGTATGACATAAACCTAGAGTATGATGTGGCTAAAGAATTGATTATTTTATATTTATGTTACACTATTTTGCCATGAAGTCAATGATGACTATCTCAATGATAAGAGGATGAATTATAGGTTTATTCAATCACCAAATAATCCATGATTGAGAAAGAATAAAAGGAGGAGATAAATGAAAAAAATCATCAAGCAGTATTATATGGTACCACTTATGTGCTCATTTGCTCAAAAAACCACTACAAGCACATATAGTGCATGTAGAAGCATGCCACATGTACGATATAGAATGTGAGGAAGTGTGCAGGCAATGATGTGCATTAGATAACTTATGCTAGCAAACGTTGAATCCATTGCCAGACGTAGAGTGCATGTCACAACAAATATACCTGCTACGCATGTTCATCATGTGTGCATGCAATTTATGAATGAGGTAAGTATACTCATCATGCATGCAAAATGCACATATGAGACAAAAACATGCACAATAACACAAGCATGTGCAAATGTGTTTCTTTACATGAACAGAATTTTTGTAGTGACCAATTTTAAGTCAAACTTCATGAAACTTACTAGAAATATAAAAATATATATTTTATTATAAAATATTATATTTAAACCTTTATGAAAAAAGAAAAAGAATAGTAAGTAAAAAAGTTCAATCTTTTAGACAAAAATTTTACTCTTCACTCTTCATTCTTTTGTCATTCTCACACTTAATTATACTATTAAAACTTTAAAATAAGGTTGGCTATTGAAGACTTAGAGTGAAATGCTTTGTATATAGATCACTCATCATATTTTATGATTTAACATTTAAAGTCAAGAAAAATTCACTTAAACTAAAATAGTGATGAGTAGATAATATAATGTAAAGTATTATACAATATGATATGTTACATATATAGTACAACTAAACTAAGCAAAACTATTTGAAAAAACTTAAGAAAATTATATGATATGATAATAAATAATGAACAATATAATAATATGAGAAGGATCAAGACATTCTTAAGATAAAAAGACCAAAAAGGATAGTAAAATATGATTATAATAAATGTAAATTATGACTTTATATGATCATCAAACAATCATTTATATGAGAAAGAATTGTGGACTTATTATATAGTATGAAGAGAAGTTTCATATAGTAAAATAAATTTTAGAGTTGGGTAAAATTGAAAGATGGTTTAAAAAATTAATTAAGAAACATACAATACAATAGTATGATCTATTCATTAAAAGCAAAAAAGAATCAATTCAATACATTTCTAATTTACCAATAAATACAATGTTGGATTTGAATTAGACTTTGGATCAATCTATATTGATTGATTGCCTTTGTGATGTTGTTTTATATAATATGATTGAAAAAGAGAATCTATCTCTAATACTAAAAATGATGAATAATTTGATCACTTAGGCTTTGAAACTAAATTAATGATAAATGAACAATTCTCTAATACTAAAATGTCGACAGATGAGCACAGCTCTAATACTAACAAGGTGAAGAGAGAGTTTGCTTTGATACCAAAATGATGATAAAAGATAACCAAACCTCAAACTAAATTAAAGGAGAAATTGAAACGTAATTTGAATGTTGGATCGCAACTCAAAAATCCCTAGATTACACGAGGAGAAATTATCGTTTATGGAAGTCAGATGCACTACTAATAAGATATTTTCTTCTTATTTCAAAGCAAATCTTTAAACATATTACAATGCCAAACCTTGACTCAAAAGTAAAATGACAAAAATATCATTCTTAATAAAAAAATATAAAATTAGTAAAACATGTAGAAAATAATAAAAAAATTATGATAGACTTATATATATATGACATATTGCAACCCATAAGAAACTAAAATATGATGAACTAAATAAAAGATATTTATGATCTATTAAATATTTCAATCATCTTGATATAGCCTATCCTACGTCGAAGATGATTGGGGAAGAAAATGTTATCAAATTATTAAAGAAAATGGATAACATGATATGATAGTCTTAATGTACAATATGATTAATGAAAAGGATGATGATGGTGGATTCAATTCAATGATGCAAGAAAATGATATTTAGGAAAATAATAAAGAATATATTATACCATTTTTGCTCATTAATTGGGTAGCAACACCCTTGCAAAAGGATTGCTAAAGGAATGATAATTGTATTAGGCTTAAGTTAACAATGATTTATGATATCCTTAAAAAAGAAATTTAATATAGATGAAAAGTAAGATGAAGTAGAAGGAAGACGAATTACATAAATGCATGTAGAAGAGTAATTGCTACAATTTGTAAAGAAACAGGTTAATTAAGAGATTTATGATATTAATGAATTTTTGTACTCTATTATGTAGCCATAAATATGTTAAATTTCTAAATTTGTGAAATGCATAATTATTATGCAAAATGGTATCAAGGAATCATAATACTTATGTAGAGGAAGTGAACATTTCTAATATGAAATTTATTTCAAGACTAGACCACCACAAATTGAATTAAGTAAGAAAGCTTCGTACTATAGGTTTATTTGCTTGATCTATTATTATTAAAGTGTTTGTTTAGAGAATAATTAAGGAAGATTAACATAATAAAATATCAAGAAAATGATTGTTATTTCTTATATTGCTATGAAATTCAAAGTGATATGATATGTTATATTGATGCTATTAATTTCAAGCGAAATGTTTAATTTTATTATTTATTGACTTGATTTGAAAGCAAAAAAATAAATAGAATAAGAACAAAAATTGGTAAATAAGTTTAAGCACAATTTTGACAAATGAAGTAATAAAATTTGTTCAAAGACATCTTGTTTTCTAGAATAATATCTTTGAAAGTAAATTAGTTACTATCTAGAACAATATGTTCCTAAAACTAAGATTGCTATACAGAATAATATGCCACAAAAGTGGTGCTAAAAGAGCTATCATTAGGAAAATTATGAGTAATATACTTCTAAATACATCTAGTTTGATTTAATTTAAAAAATATAAAAAAATCTTGACCTTATTTCCAACTAAGAGTAGAAAATAAAAATAATAAAAGACACATGAAAAAAGTTTAAAAAATCATAGAAGTGACTTATCAAGAATTTATCACATGTTGGTCATTATGTAATATAGGTCTAGGATACGACATGACCTAGGAATTAAGTATTTTTTATTTATGTTATACTACTTTCTATTGAACTAGTAGTACTTGACTCAATCTTTTTTATGACCAAACATTTCAAGTCTAAATAGCAATACTCCAAGAGATAGTAGGAGTGATAGTTCATGCGTTATCTTTCTTAGTATATTGTCATATTTCTTTTATAATGTTTAAATTGTTGTGATATCTCTTTATACATTTTAGTAGTGTGGACTTCATATAATTAACCATAATCTAGCACATGTACTAGTTCTAATATTTTCACTACAATGTGAGAACTCATATTTAAAAAAATGTAAAAGATTTTCAAATATTTCTTTCATTGTGAGTTTTAAATATAAAGTTTATATTTCTTTTTTCAAAAAAAAATGAGATTGTCAATAATTTGTTCATTATATAAAAAGGTTTTCAAAACAAAGAATAAAAGAATAAAAAAGAGATAATATGACATCAAAATTAAGAAAGATGAGTGAGAGAATGCACAATGAATCTACTCACAAATTTCATTTGAAGCATATATTTGTCTTTATATAACATTTAAATAGTTTTGGATTGAAGAAAATCAACACAAAACTACCCCAAAAAGCTATAGAAACATGGTTATCTTAGGGTTAGCAACTTGAGATAGTTTGGCTAATCTCCTATTGATCTAATGAAGTGGTCTCCTATTAATTGCCTATTATGATCATATTACCATAACAAAGTTTTCTATATAATGGATTAAATATTATAAAAAAATATAAAGCAATCAATGTGTATAATATTATTTCATAAATATCCTTTATGTTTTAGTTTCTCTAAAAAAATGCCATATGTAAAGTTTCTTAATATAATGAATATTAAAAAATTCCATTACACGAAATAAATCCTATGCAATAACTCTTTATAAAAGCTATTGTACAATCCTACTTAATTAGTTGGACATTTCTCATATTATCTTTTGTTTTGTAGAAAAAAAATACATTTTTAAATTTGATTAGAAAAAAAATCAATTACATTTTGAAATTTTTTTTTATAGAATACTAAATTGTTGAGTGCATATTAAATCACTCATATATATAAAGGCATTTGGAGTTGATATTTTCTTTAGACTTTGCTGGTTAATTCAAGCTCATGTTGATTCTAAATTTGAGATAAATGATAGAAGATATAATTAGTATTTTTGTTTTTAAAATTTTGTACAACATTTATTTATGCAATAAAATAGGAATATGTTAAAGTTAAATAAGATTAAAATATTTGATCAAAATGTTATAATTAAATTGTTAATCTAAAATCAAGTAATAATAAAAATTCTTTTTTATATTTTTAAAAATTAAATAAAATATTAATATAATAATTCTATACATAGAATTTTGAAGTATAATTTTTTATTTTTTTAAAAAAACTTTTTGGAGATATATATCAAAAACATAGAGTCCCCAAATCTTATGAATTTATACAACCTTTGTGAGACACAATTATGTTGTTAAATATAAAATTAACTAACTAAAAATAAGTTTAAAAATATTATTTTAAAATTTTGTTAAATGTTTTATAAATATATCATCAAAAAATGTTTGATAAAATTATTGACATGTTGAAACAATTTTAAAAAAATTTATAAAAAGGACAATAATTGCCTAAAACAATATTTTTTATTTATTTATGGCTTTTATTTTCTTATTTTATTTAGGCATGATAACTCGATTTATTTTTATTATTAAAAAATAATAGAAGAAGTTGAGTACAAAAATGAAGACGTAATTCATAATTGGATAATTTTTTATTCATATATTTTATTCTAAATATGATGTTATAATCCTAATTTATCAAATAATATCGTCATTTGATCAATGATTTTAACCTTACTAATATAATTGTGTTCAAATCACGATTAAGGTTACACTTTGTTTAGGATACAAAACATATGAAATAGTATCACTATAAATGATTAATTAAGATGATTAAAAACGAATCTTATTTAAAAATTATATGTAATCTATATTGAAAAACACTCTTTTTTAAAAAATAAATATTAAATTAGAATAAGGGTGTTTCTGAATTTATTTTGAATAATTTATATGTTTGGTGTACATAATCTATGTAATTAGTTTTGTAGTGATATTTAGGAGTTGTTTGGCAATGTTATTTGTAGTTTTATTTAATCTAATTGTATTAATCTTGTCAAAAAAATTTTAACATCAAAACCTTAATAGAAAACCTAATTTTGTCCAACCCTAACTTTGAGCTCCTTTGTGTTAGAGAAGCATGACTCCCTTGCTTGACCCTTCATTATATATGTAATCTCTCCTTCTAGGGTTTTGTCACTCCTAATGGTCATCAAATGGTTTGAAACTATAATTTTCTTAAGTCAAAGCAATTATTGTCCTTCCATGTGAGATTGATTATAGTCAACTCAAACATGTGTCTAGCTCATTGCTCCTCATCTCTTTCCTCGATTTCTTCATGCTTATTGAGGGGAGGGTTTAACATATCTGCTTAGCACGAATGAATGATTGCATGCTATTTTCCTTTGTCATCTATCAGTCTTTTAATATCTAATCTTAATTATTTATTCTTGTAGTTGTTTGATGACAATTTGTTGCCTCCACAATGCATCACTAGATCATTTAGTTAGGTTATCTCATTAACTAAGACAATGTTTTACCATTGCTTAATTGCCTTGACTTATTTAGATGGGTTGTTAGCCTTTTGTTTTTTATCTAAAAGAATATTTAAATGAAAATAATAAAGGAAAAGATTAATATCATCTAATTCTTGTTATTATTCAAACAAAAAATTAATCTTAAAAATTTAACATTAATCAATTAAGCATAATTTTATTCTTAATTTCAATAGCACAATCAATACTTTGTAATTTAATACCAGGTGATTTAACACAATATTAATTCAAACATGACCTTTGAGTTTATAATAAATAAAATTATGAATTAACATATTAATTGCTACAATTCAAGAATTGTTTGAGCAAGGCATAAACTCAATTTGTCAAAAAGTGATGAGTTTAAGAGACTTATAAAACAATCTTAGTTAAAAAAAAAGTTTATAAAAAACATTTATGGAAACAGAAAAATTCTTATAAAAACTATTTATTAAAGTTTTAATATTTTCAAGTGATTTAAAAAAAATTGAAAAGTGAAAACAAAGAGTTAATACTAACATTTGTTTGATATAATTATTGTTAAATATTAAATTAATTCATAAAAATTTTAGTTTGGAAATTGTAATATTATTTGGCAAATATATTGTCAATTAATATTTAGCGAAAAAACTGATGATGTAGGACAACTAAAGTGTTATTTGTTTTTTTTTTTATGAAAGAGTGAATGTTTTTAACATTATTTTAGAAAAATAAATAATGTTTTGTTCTTGTATTTTTTTAGTTGAAAATTTTATATCTTCAATTATAGTCCAATAAATATCTTATTATGTTTCAAAATACACTTTAATAAAAAATTGAATTTATAAATAATTTATCTAATGCAATGCAGTTTGAATAAAATACAAGAGCAATGATTATAAAGAAAATTGTATTTAAAATTCAAAACTTCATTGTGACAATGTTTGTTTGATAATTTATAATTAAAATATAATAATTTGAACAATTTAACAAATTTGATATGAGTGAGATCTATATTAATAATGTATAATTAGGACATAATTATGTTTAATAAAATCATTGATTTGAGATATAAAGAATGTATTAAAACAAAAAAAAACTATTTGCCTTTTTTAAATAAGAGTGGCATAGATATATTATAATTATATACAATATTAATAATAATATTATTATTATAAAATTTGAGTAGTGGATTTCACATGGTATACATGGGGATTTGCCACCATACCTTACCATGATTCTTTAAGTTCAAATGCAATGATGTAAGCTTTCAACTGCCTCAATTAATTGTGGAGGAGGTTCTAGCCTTGATTAATATAGGCATGGCCCTTTGTTTATGAAGTAGAAGTCTATGCAAAGAAAAAATATTAAATTAACATTCAAATTCAATTTAGAATTAATATAATTTAATAATAGCTAACTAAATATATTATATTAATATAATTTATAATACAACTTGATTTAACATTATTGGTAAACGTTTGATTAAATAATTGATAATGTGAGATAACTAAGATATGTTTTTAATAAAAAAGTGAAATATTTTTTTAATATTATTTTAAAATACATATAATATGTTATTTTTTATATTTTTATTATTTTGTTGATAAAATAAGCATTTCTATTTCAAAATAAACTTTTACAAAAAATTGAACTTGCAAAAGATTTATTAGATAAAAATAGAATAGAAGTAGTGAGCAATGATTATAGATAAAACTTTTAATTAAAATTCAAAAGTTTACCAATTTTGTAAACTTTTATTTGTCTCAATGATTACAATAAGATTGTAATAACACAATAAATACAATAAAATTAGTAAAATTCAAACATTTAATAAACCTATATTATTATAATTCTATCATATTTAGTAAATTACACTTTAATCTTAAAGTTAGAAATTAAAAAATTATATTGAAAAACAAATTAATCGCATGCCTTCTTGAAAAAAAAAATACTGCTATAGACATATTATAATTACATAAAAATATTAAAAATAACACACAAAATTTGATTGGCGGATTTAAAAATGCAAACACGTGAGGCTTAGGCACTATGTCCTAACGTGATACATGAACTTGAAATGAAACGATGTAACCTTCGAGCAAAGCGAAACCTAAGGAGAAAACCCAAAGAGCTGCCTGCCAACCACTAACCGAAAACGAGCGTTCCAAACGCGCTCGTTAAGCAGTCTCAGTTGCCGTCCATTCTTCTACAGTCCTACATCTCCCTCTCTCGTCTTCCCCACTTATCCCTGTGCTTACTTTATTTGAAAGGCTGTCTGCTTCAATTAAATAATACCTAAGAGACCTCATTGCCAAGATCTCCTCTATCTTTTCTTTATACTTTCTTTTGGCCTCTTGCTTCGATGCCAGGTAGGCTGAGAAGACCTCTCTCTGTCCGCACTGTTCCGACCATACCTCCCCTTCCTTCTTCTTCAACGAAGGCCTTTCCTTTCCTTTCCTTTTCTTTTCTTTTTTTTTTTTTTTCTCAAACCTAATCAAAACAAGTGAAACCCACGATGATAAAACAATCGCACATATCAAGTGGCTAACGTTCATGCATAGCTGTTTGTTAATTGGCTATTCAGGTAAACGAATAAAATACAAAACAAAAAACAAAATGCAAACACCAGTTGGTGAGCTGGAAGAACAGCACTGGTTTGTATTTATGTGCTATGTGCATGTTTGGATCGAGTAAGAAGGTCATTATAACTTTGGGTTGGCTTGTGTCAAAACTTATTTTTGACAGTGTAAAACAAAAACTATATTTGTTTCGAAGCTTTGGATTTATTCTGAACTAAGTTTTCAAACAATAAAATAAAATAAGAGCAACAAATTATCATTTCGAACAAGTTTACTTCAAATGACGTATGTTAAAAATATTTGAAGATAAATGATCATCATTCTCTGTAAAACTAATCTTTTGGTAATGAATATCATTATTTTAATGTGATAGTTATATCTTTTTATGACATGATAGAAACATCAAGTCATGTTGAGAATGTATATAAAGTTCACATTATCATTTAGTTTTTATCGAAAAATATAAAATGAATGAATAATAATTTTAAATAAACTAGGGTAGAAACTGCAGGACTTACACCTGCAAGCTATTACCCTTGAAAGCTATCATGATTAAAGTATAAGTGCACTCCAAGCTGCATCAATGTTCCTGCTTACGAGCTGAAGTGCTCCAAGGGATTAGGGTTGGGAAGTAAAAGCCCTTGTGAGGACCATTGACTCGGCTTGGTGGTCGACAGGATTGGACAAGGCACGTGAAAAGTATGGAGAGAAGGTGTGCTTCGTTCAAGCTTATCTCCTTCGACGACAAGCCCACGCGCAAGTCGTCGTTTTTGCAGTTGTAGGATCATTAATTTAACTTTTGCACAGTTTTTTTTCATTTTTTTGGTTCAATTATTATAACATGATGTCCCTTTGGTTGGGCGTGATATGTAATATTTTTTCTTGATAGATCGTAGAGCTTTATGAACGCAAACAGTGGAAGACGATAACGGCTTGATGTATAAAGAAATTGGATTTTATGTTTGGATGCTTGATCATAGGAGATCGATTTGCTGACTGCTGAACCATTCAACGGATATCTAAAGATTGTTGGATCATAAAAAGCAAGAATAAAAAAAAGTTCTCCAAAAGTAAGGAATTATTTGATTTATTTATCTTAGTTGAAATGTAATTATTGAGAAATAATGTTCAAATGAATGGTTTGTTGGTAGATAAAGTGTAGGTTATGACTATAAATATTCTCTTTAATAGGGAATATTTATATTTAAAATATTTAATTTAATATTTAGAAAAAAAATATTTATAATTTTTATTCTATTTTATTATTTTTTATTTATATTCACTTGAGATTCAAAAGTATGGGTACAACTTATTAGTTATGACACAAAAAAAGCAAGTATCACAAAATAATCATTGAACTCACATGGGTGAACCTCACAAGGCAATTTATGATCTCAAAAATGCTCATTGTGCCAACTATATTAAAATTGATAATTTATCATAGTATTTGAGTTCAATGATTCTGATATTGGGATAAGGGACTAGCCAAGTTTGCTTATATATTTCCTATTTATGTTAATGAAATCATTTTTATATACAACACTAAAACTATTAGTAAAGTTGTTTGTTCTCTTGCCAAATACTTTTCAATAAAAGGTCTCATCCAATCTTTATTTTTTGCAATTTATGACATTATTCATGAACATCACAATTTGCTTTCTCGATAATGTTATATGATGTACATTCTGTCACATGCCAACATGAAAAATTATGATACAATTCAAATCTCTATTTTCGTAAACCAATCATTCACCTTATACTTCAATACAAGTCTTTATGACCCTTTAAACGTAGAACAATTGTAGGTGTTTTATAGTATATTTGGCTTGCTCATCCCAATATTATTTTTACTATCAAAAAACTATCTAAATGCATGCATTTTCATACCATCATTTGTTAGACCACCATCATAACAACTTCTTGAATATCATTGTGATTTTTTTTATCATAATATTATTCTCCATCAATGCTATAACTCTTTATATGTCTTTTCGAAGTGCTAGTATTATGAATGGCTTGTCTTTCACCATTTTTCTTTTTTTATCATGGTCATAACCCCTTATATTGGAGCTTAAAGAAACAAAATAATAATTTGGAATATAACTACAAAAAACAAAATAATAATTGTTCCTTCATTATAATTGAACATTACTATATTACTATTATTATTGTTCAAATTCACTAAATTTGCTGACTCTTGTTCGATTTAACATTTGACAACCATGTGCTCCAATTATCTATTGCTCATCCATGCTTAATGACCTTTCGTCCTTGAATGAAGCATTTTGCTATTTATTATATTCGTACTGGATCTTATTCAAGCTAGAGCTCATTGTTTTGCCCATGTTTCACCAGCTGATCATCTTGTCAATAGACTCACCAAACCACTTCCTTGTGCATGCTTTCTCTCACTTGGTGCTTTGTCTTATAGGGAAATGATAGAAAATATCTCTTTAATAGATAAAAATCTCTTCTTATAGATAAAACCTATTATCTACAAGCATATTATTTGTAATTAATATTGCATTTTATTTATTTTTTTTACCTATATTCAATCCACTTATTATAATTATGTTCAATTTAATATAAAATAAAAAACATAAAAATTTTTCAAAATCAGATTTTTATATTATTATTAAATAATTATAACTAAAAATATTATGTGGTGCTTTATTATATTAGTTAATTTACATGTTATAAGAAGGATAAAATTTTATGCTTGTAAATTATAAAAGAAACAAAAACAATCTCCTTATAAGATTATGAACTTATTATTAAAAAATGTACACAAATTGGATAAGTCATAGAACTAAAGTATTTTCAAATTTTTTTTATCATTTGTAGATAAGGAAAAATCAAACTAAGTAAAGAAGCTACTAGATGTGTTATAGATAGGCTGTATAACTTTATTTTGATGCATCCTCTAAATGGCGCCAATTTTCATCATCCTCATGAAGTTATATGTTAATCCTATTTTTGATCTAAGCAATACTCCTACCATGCTAGTATATGATGTAGATCGGTACCACCTTATACAATGCATCAAAGATTTCATAATTGGTTTGCTCATTATAGACACATGTTATACCCAAGCTTTCAACATTAAGGGTGATTTTATATAACTACTTTAATGTTACATGCACATGTGTTAAGGCTATGCATCTTTATTGTATTTCTATATTTGTTGTATTATTTACATTCTTGTGAGACCTTTGGACTTCCTTTATTAAGACCTCATACTACTTTGATCATTAGAATGAAATGGGAATTATATCAATTTTGTTACATTGATGATCAAGGCAACATTGATAATAATTTGTTAGTATGAAAGCTGTTTAGATTGACACGAGTGGTTAGCTCAAATGTAACACTCAAGATTGAGAGGGGTAGAGAGTGATAATTGAGTGATACAAAAAAGAGAATCATTAGGTAAAGAGTAGATTTTATCATGATTCTAGGTGGAGGGGTTCAAGAATAAATAATTTTTACATTGTCTATAAGATGATAGATCCTAAGCTCTATAATTAATAGTCATAATCTTTGAAATTATTAGATACCTTTTATGGCAAACTTTGACTTGGATCTTACGAAAATCGCAAGGATAATCATGTTGCAACTAGAGAAGTTTTGAGATGAGTGACCAATCATCAATGAATCCTTTTAAATAAGAACAAAACCTAATTGATTCAAGATAACATCTCACTAATAAAGATTAAGATGTTATAATACAATATCAAAATGGTATCTTTTACAACATAATGTGTTTCAAAGATGAATCAAGTAAACATTAGTAGATTTATAACTCCTATAATTAAAGAGGACATATAGTGATTATTGAGTGGTGTTCAAGAGTAAGAAATCATCAAGCAAAGAATGACTCTTAATAGGCTTCTAGGTAGAAGGGTATAAGGTTGAATAAATTTCACATCAACCATAAGAGAGTAGATTCTATGCGCCATACGTAAAGCCATAAGTCTTGAAATAATACATCATTATGATGATCTTATACTTTGAATCCTTTAAAGTAAGAGTGGCACAACTCTAAATAATTAAGAAATGTTACCAATGTAAATGGAATGAGGGAAGAAGAAAGCAGAGCTAAAAAGAGTCACAATTCATGCCAAAAGCACTTTAGTTAGAGATAATTGACATGTTGAGCTCTATTTCATTTCTTATGCTTTTTGTAATGTGAATTATTAGCCTTTTCTCTCCAAAATGTATACCTATTTATACCAATAAGAGTCCTAAAATCAGTTATGATACTTTCAACAACTAATTGAGCTTTCCAATTTAAACTTATTATTGCATGTTTAGGATTACATTTATATTGATATATTATGGCAATTGTATCAAGATGATAAGCATAGCAATTAAATCACCCAGACGATGTGATGATACAATTGGCATAAATCATCTATTGATAGCTTATCATATAAGTATGTACGATGTTGTCATATTCTATGATGTAGATTCATATTATATCACTTAAGTTATGAAGTCATCATATTAGATGATCTTAAAGATCATACAAGTGTGTGTAGTTTAATTATATTGTTCAAATGGATCATATATGTCTAAACGCGGATTGCTGACATACGATAATTACTTTCACCAAGTGTTAAGCTCTCAAAAAATGTTTATTGATCGTATCAAGATGAATTGTTATCCAATTATATAATAATTAATTTAAGAAGATATAATAGTGTGTTCATATATATATATATAATAGAGTTATCATAGTTTTACTATAGTATTATAACATACTTTGTCCTATATATCTTTTATACAAATTGTAAAGAAAAATGAATCACCATTATACATTAAAGTTTACTTGAGAATGGAGTCGTATTAAATAACGATTATACTCATACGATACTAATGTCATATTTGTATGAAAAAATGATTGCATTTCATCTTAAGTCATGTAAAGTAATGTGTTTATAAAAAAATTATGATATTTTACTCATATTATACAATTTAGAAATTATAAACACTATAATCTATCCATGAACTTCCTATAAGGACGATTGGTTGTATGACCAAGATACAATTTCATAATTTATTAAACATAAGGTCGTATCGGTACGATATATGCATCATGCATGTTCGATCACAACAAAACTTATATATGATAGATTCTAAGAGGAAATGAATGATGTGCTCATACGAATTAGATTTTATACTCATATGATGATAGTGATTACTCAACTCTTAGAATACGAATAGACATGTACAAGGTTGATACATTATGCAACTTAGCTTTCACATTTATGATATGTCTAAATGGCAATAACATTTGTACTATGGACCCATTATACCTATATGATGCTATCAAAATCTTCAAATTTAATTATTACTATAAGCATGAGCATAAACAATATAAGTACAATATTAACTATTACATCATACAATCATAAGGTAGTAAGAAAAAAGATTTTATTTTAAACTTAATTTTAATAACTTAAAAGTTATAATTAAATCTAAAATAGATTGTAGTGATGTTACCAATATATTAATGTAATTCTAGATGATTTTATAATTTAGGAATATTGTTTGTCAAGTTAATGCATGCATGAGTTAAGAAACTTATAAGTGCCACTTTGCAAGATAAATGTTTGACAATCTAACCTAAGTAGTTGTAGAAAGTGATTAGTTTCATATGGTTTAGCCATGCTATAAAGAGCTTTACTTCATGGCTCTATGATTTATAGGTTGAGCCATCCATAAGCAAGAGTCTTCATGCTTCATCTAACTCTAAGTGTATGAACCATGTGGCATATCAACATTCTTATTTTCACTTATCAAATTCTATAAATACACAATACTCTAAATATTTATTAGCAACCAAAAGCTTAGTTTTGTAATCATTAATCTCAAGGGTGTAATAATCTCTCCTTTGAAGATTATAAACCCAATGTTAGAAGAAGAATGTTACTATAAAGAACTTTAATAACAACAAACTAAAATAATCATCATGATGAAATAATGTTTTATAAATGTGATCTAGTAGCTAATCATATTAGTGATCAAGGAACCAAATCAACAAACTAAGAAAATACTATACCAAGCAAAACTAAGAAAACATATGTAAAGATCGAGTTCCCCTACATCAATGTAGTTAACTATATCTACAATCATAGAAACAATATACAATTGTAGCAATATGCAACTTCACATTCTCAACATAGCATAGCAGTAGCCATTTCTAACATGTTACCCTAAATTTCTAAATTCTCACCTTATTTCTATCTCCTTTTTTTTGTAACTAATCAAAGGGGTTAAGGATTCCTAAACTTAGTCTTAGTCTAACAAATGTTTCTGATGATAAGTGCATGGTGAAAATTTTAGCTAACTAATCACAAAAGGGAACAAAAAATAAGGAGATGTCTTGCTTTCTACGTGCTTTCTAATAAAATGGTATCTAATGCCAATAAGCTTAGTGTTGTGAATGATGAATTAGATTTTTAGTGAACTAAATGGCATCAGCATTGCCACAATGTACTAGAATTTTGTAAATTATAAACCATAATCTTTCAATTATTTCTTAATCCATAGAACCTATGCAACACAACTTCCTATAGTAATATACTCAACTACCCTTATGGACAATGAAACATATTTTTGCTTGTGACTAGCCAAAGAAATAAGAGTACTACCTAGCAATTGACATATTCTAGACATGCTCTTTTTTAACAATTTTGTTCTTAATAAAATTAGCATCCATGTAAGAAATCAAATCGAAATATAAACCTAGGATACCATAATCCTAACTACTAATAAGATATTTAAAAATGAGTTTTATAGCTTGGAGATGAGATTCTTTTGGATTTTCTTGAAATTTGGCACATAAATTAGCATTAAGCACTACATTTGGTCCACTAGCAATAAAATATAATAATGAACTAATTCTTGCTCTATATATTTTTATATTAATAATTTTTTTGACTTTATCTTGGTCTAAAGAAGAGCTTGTTCTTATAGGAGTCTTTATAGCCTTCATATTTTCAAAACCAAATCTTTTAATAAGCTTCCACTAAGTACTTGGTTTGTAAGATAAAGATCTCGTTATTTGTTTGACTTAAAGTCCAAAAAAAATCAATTCACCCATCATAATCATCTCAAACTCTTGCTTCATTAATTCAACAAATCTCTTACATAGTCCATGATGTGTTCCTCCAAAAATAATATCACCAACATATATTTGGCAAATTGATCTCCATCAAAGTTTAGAGAAAATAAGGTGTTAGACTTTGCATCTAACAAACCCATTAGAAATAAGAAGGTGCATAATCTCTCATATAATGCACCTGATGCTTGCTTAAGTTAATGTAGAACTTTCTTTAGTTTGTAAATATAATTCAATTTATCATAAACTTCAAATGTTGGGGGTTTTCCACATAAACCTCCTTATTAATGAAACCATTTAGAAAGGCACACTCAACATCCATTTAATAAAGTTTGAAACCTTTGTGACATGTATATGCAAGTGGGATCTTTATTACCTCAAGCATGTGTGGGAGCAAAGGACTCTTGTACATCATGTCCTTTTATTTGACAGTAACCTTTTGTTACCAATTAAACTTTATTTCTAATTTTCTCTATACTCATTTAACTTATTCTTAAATACTCATTTGGCTCCAATAAAAAGTTGGTCTGTGGGCTTATGTACTAAATTCTAAACCTCATTCATCTCAAATTATTCTAATTATTTATTCATTGTAATTATCAAAGAATCAAGATCATAAACAAATGTTGTATCAATTAGATAGGTTCAAGACAAGAAACAAATGTTATATGGTTGATTGAGCTTTTAGTTTTAACTCTATCTTCTATTTCTCCTATAATCATTTCATTAGGATGATCCTTAGAGAACTTCCATCCTTTCATATTTTCATTTTCATCATCTACTATTCCTTTCTTTTTCTTATTTTTGTTGATAAGTTCGTTCTCAAGACTTAACTCTTTTAGTTTATCTAATGGATTAAGCAAGGATTAGCTATAAGAAGTTTCATAAGGTATTTCATCAAATTTCACATTATTTATCTCTTTTATAACTAAGGTTTTTTTCTTGTATACTCTATAAGCTTTATTATTTATAGAGTATCCTAGAAAGATGTCTTAATCAGATTTAGAATCAAACTTTTCTAAGGTATTCTTCCCATTATTTACATTTGTATCCAAATACACAAAATATAAGACATTTGGTTTTCTATTAGATAGAAGCTTATAAAAGAAAACTTTAGTTAAGGGTCTCCTAAGGACTTTCTTTAAAATATGGCATGTAGTATTTATAGCTTCAACCCAAAAATTATTTGGCACATTTACTTATTTAGCATGCACTTAGGCATATATAGTAATATTCTATGCTCTTTTAACAACCCACTCTATTTTGAGGTTTTAGATGATGAGAAGGTATGAAAAAACTCAACATCATTACAAAACTCTACAAATAACTCATTTTCAAATTCTCCATCATTTTCGCTTCTAATTGATATTTTGGAAAAATCTTGTTCTTTTTTAACTTAACAACTAGAAGAACAAACTTCTTAAAGGCTTTAGTCTTCTTTAGAAACCATAACCAAGTGAATGTAGAATAGTCATCTACCAGTACAAATCATACTTCTTACCTCCTAGGCTTTGTGGGTGGATTGGACTAAACTATTCTAGAAGTAATGCTTTAAGGTTCTTTTAATGGTTATTTCCTTCTTTGGCTTAAACAAAAACATAGATTATTGTCCAAGTTGACAAGTTTCCACAAGTAATTATCACTTCAATGAGTACTAGATAGATCTCTAATTAAGTTATACTTAACTATTTTCATAAATAAAGATTTTTCTAAATGATATAATCTCTATGCCATAAATTTGAACCTATCATGAGATATAAACCATTCTAAACTCAATCACATACAAATTAAATACATAAGTATTATTCTTCTTATGTCCAACAATAAGGAGGATATTATTTCTACTAATAAATCATCAATTGGAATGCAAAATATTTTATAATTTATTCAATTCTTTAGTAAAAATGGTACTTTTAATAATCATGTTGGAAATATCATCTCTTATTATTTTAACTTCTAATCAAGTTTATATTTTTCTCATTGAAATGTTCACATAGAACAAGGAAGTCTTCATGATCTTCTTTTAATTTAGTGTATTTTATAGATAATTTGCTATACTTTAAACTTAGCTCAACATACTATTTCTCATAATGTATTCTAGAAGATGAAAAAGATGATGTAGAACATACCTCATCATCTGAAATAGACTCATTCTTGTCATTTCTTATCATGAGGTAAATCATGCTCTCCTTCTCTTCTTCATTGGATGTGGAGTTCTCTGAATCACTCTTGATAACCTTCAATGCCTCCTTTTTCTTTTAGTTCTTGAAGTTATCAACTCTCTCTTTATATAGTGGATAGCTAAGCTTCATGTGCCCCAACATTTTGCATTCATGGCACACTAACTCTTCTAATTATGTCATTTCCCCTTTTGATTTCTTATCCTTGAAGAGTCTTCCGCTTACACCATACTTATTATATAGTATAAATAAACCTTTTGTAACAAGTGTTACCTCACTAGAGATTAATGTATCTGAATCTGAGGTAGAATCAACCATCAATTCTATAAGCTCCTACTTTGTCTTCTTCAATTCTTTTTAAGCCACAAGCAGCTTATTCTTCTTTCTAATGATCTCCATCTCATTCATTAAGAGCTCACTTAATAACTCATCAAGTGATAGCATTAATACATCCTTTACAACCTTTATCATGGTAATAAGAAGAACATACCGATAAAGAAGTACCTTCAAAATCTTTGAAACTTGTTTAGTGATAGAGAATTTTTTATATTAAAAATACAATTTATTATATTAACAAAATGAGTAATCATGGATTTAATAGTTTCATCATGATTTATCTTAAACAACTCGTACTCATGGATTAGCATGCTAATTTTTCACTTGAGAGGTACCTTTATAGGTGACCTCAAACTTAGACTAGATTTCAAGAATAGTCTTAAGGCTCATGATTTGATTATATTTTGAGGCATATAATCCATAATGCAATATATTCATAGCTCATGAAATTAATAACACTTTATGCCTTTTTTGGTAATGAGATTACTAATTTGCTTTCTCACCTTTTCACTATTCACCACTTTAGTGGAAAAAACAAAAGAATGTTTAATAATATCTTAGATTTCTAAATCAAACAATTCCAAGTACAATTGCTTATGATTTTCTTAATTCAAGTAATATTTGCTTGTGAATAAAAGTTGTGTAAAAGAGAATGTTCCCTCACATAGCATGGCATTATCTTAAATAAAAGCATGAGCCATATGATCTTATCATAGGAATCACTTCCTTGGCAAAACTTGGCTCTAAAACAACTTGATATTTTTTATAAGGATCTAATACAAAAAGAGGGGAGTGAATTGTGATTTTAATATAATGTCAAGCAACCAATGTTTTAATAAGAATTTAAAAATTAGAAAAATAACTACAACAAGACCAACTTAACTGAAAAAAGAGCAAAATAATGAATAAAGAATGATTACATATGAGATTTTTAAGTGGATTGGTTTAACTTGTACCTATATTAACCCAAGACAATCTAACTAAACTTTTATTTTGTATTATTGATCCCTAGTTACTACACTTTATTTGATAATAATAAATTTGAAGTATTTTTAATAAATTTGTTTAAGTAAATTGTTAGATTTTAGATAGGTAATGCTCATATTAAAGGGAGAACTAAAAGAAGAATATGAGCAAATATCAAATCATATAAAGATCATTTTAGTTAGAGTAACAAACTATTAAGAGATATATTTTAAATTTAATTTAGATATTTTAATTTGAATTTTAAGTTTGATTGAAATATTTATTATATGACATATAAATTAAATTAAAATTAATCTATAATAATATTTAGGTTTTTGATATTTTTATCCATCTTTATTTATTATATTGACCATTATTTTACTTAAATAATATCTTTAAAATCTTAAATTAATTTATTACAAAAAAATATGTTATAATTGCATTAATTAATTAATAAAAATCTTAAAACTTACCTAACCCATAAGGTACATCGATAAGCAGCTATGAGTCGACAAAATTGATCTTCATAAACCCACTTGGTATAGTAAATGGGGAGTGCATTCAAATCCTAAATGAAGTATTCTAAAATAGGTTATTATTCCCAAATCTGTATATTAAAATATAACACATGATTGGCATGCACGAATAATCACTTCTTGAGCTAACCAGGGGTAGCAAACCTTGAATAAATTGCCTTACAGTCATGCAAAGCTTTAAAAACACAATTTTTTTTATAATGTCTATTTATATCTTCTATTTGATCATGACATTTAGTGATCACACAGTCCATGCTTTATCCATGTTAAGATCATATTTCAATCATACAGTTACTTCAAGAGCTAACGGTCCTAATCAAATCTAATTTCTAAATAGCATAATTGATTATCATCCGTTTGATCGTGTAGTTTTCATGATTGAATAGTTATAGATGCTTCAGATCAGAGGTTCCTGCACAACGACACTTATAGTCATTATTTCGAGCCCCTTATATGTTTTATTTAAAAATTATTTTTTAATTAAAATAATTTGTGAATGACATAATAGTAACAACTATTTTACCTATTTAGTAAGTGTTTTGAGTAGTTAAAAATGTCTATAAATGGGAGAATTTTTGTAAAAAAATGTGAGATAAATTTTTATATAATTTAAAGAAAATTTTCAAGCCAAAACATTTAAGCTATTAGTAGTCTGTTTCCATCGTCGCTTCTATACATTGTTGCATCATCCAATCGTCAAACTCCTGAGATTTTGTTTTTTTTTCAAATAAGCTAAGTTATTAAGTTTTGCTATTCTTAATTCTTTTAATTATGATAATTGTACCACTTTAATCATTTCATCTAGCATAGGATTTTTTTGTATTAAGTTTTATTTCATGTCAAGAAATATTTTTCTTCTATACATATTTTATTATAAAGACGTTATAGCATGTCCCGCTAATTTTGTTATAAGGACATAATAGAAAAATATTTAGGTTTCTAAATTAAAATTTATTTAAATTAATCATCTTAAAAAATATTTAAGTTTTTAATCTTTTTATCATCTTATCTTGACCATTTTTAGAAGTATTTTATCATGATCATATCTTTGAAATTTTTTTTCATTATATGTTGCAAAACATACATCATAGTAATATTAATAATTAGAAAAAAAATATTAATAATAATAAATAATAATAATAATAATAATAATAACCTTATCTTGATTAATACATAAGCTAAACACCCTATGCATCTGGTCAAAGACAATAATGCTTGAACTTAGTTCGTTATAGTAATATAGTATAATTATGAGAAATCATTTTTTATATCTATTGAATCAAAGCATTACACTTATATCCAGAAATCCATTAGTTGAATTATTAGCCACATGGTTAATCACTTCCTAAATGACCAAGGAGGCAACTAACTCTTAATAATAGGCAAACTTTGAAGTGCATGCAAACTCATATAAGGACATAATAATACCTCAAATAAGTAATGTGGGACTAAACATAATGCTTTATTCGCATGGTTGACTTTCGATTCGTGCCTGTCATTTTCGCCGTCTGATCATGCAATTTTGCGATCGAACAATCTGAATCTTATCGGTCTTTTTTAAGCACTAATTCCATCAGCCATTTAATCTTGCGATTCTATTATTGCATGGTCTGCATTTAATTCATTCATGCAATTAAATAAAATTTTAAGAATATGATTTAGATCTAACGATCTAGATCAAAACAAAATTTCCAAATAATTCTCGTTTAATCCTAGTTTCTAATAGTGTAGTTTTTGCGATCATAATGCCTAGAATGTTTTTGATCGAGCAGTTCCTATGCAACATATATTTTAGTTGCTATAACTTTTCTTAAAATAATATTATTTCTTTGATTGAAACCTGCTCACTAACCAGTAACAACTAATTAGTTAATTTAGTGAGTAATATTAGCCATTAAAATGTTTATAAATAAAACTCTTGAACAAAATTGATTATTAAATTTGTTTTGTAAAATCTTGATCAAATTAGCAGAAAATTTTCAAAATCCTAGTCAAAAGCATTTGATGTTATAATCACTTTCGTTTTCTACATCCTGCAATCATAAAACTCCTGATTTCTCTTTCCTTCTTAAATCAGTTAAGTTCTCAATTTTATTTATTTTTAATTTGTTCAATTAAAACATTTTTATTTTATTAAATATTTTATTAAGAATAATTTATGTTTAAATTAATTTTGATTTTGTGTTGTTGAATTATTTTCTTTTATTGTAAAATCGTAATAGCCTATTTTTTCATTGTTGTAAGGGTTTAGCTTACCTATTTTTTTGGCAAAAAGTTTACATTGATTGTATTATATTTTTGGCTGGGTGTTTATCGAGAATAGATGTATGCTTGATTTAAAACTGAACCACATAAAAATCTTTAATATATATTTTAATTTTTCTTAATATTTTTATTTAATAATTTTTATAAAAATTTGTTATTAAAAATTAATTATTTCTTGTCAAAATAAATTAAAATTTTGTTAAAATTGATTTTAGAGAATTTTTTAAATTTATTAAAATACTTAAAATATTTTTTAAATAATTTTTATCAAATCAAAATTTTTATTTCTAACTATTCATTGCCCTCTTGCTAAATCACACTTGAGCGACTTTCGCAAGCTCGGGTTGACATAAGCCAAAATTTTGTAAATTGCAAATATATCATTAGTGATTTTGAAAATTATAATCATAATCACATCTTTAAAAATTCATAAATTTATAATGATATACTCAAATAGTTTTTTTTTAATTAAATTTAATATTGTGACATACTCTTTAATATTCTATTATTATTTTTATATTTTTTTTTATAAATAATATATTTTGAAAAATTAACTTGATCAAGTTTAATCATATCTGATCACAATCTTCTTGGCTTAATTCTAAAATTTATTTTATCTTGATGCATATAAGAATTAGAGTTATTACAATCTTTTCTTCTTATAAAAAATATTGATCATAAATTTTAGATTCTAATCTCTTTCTTCCCTCTTTCTTATCCTGTTAATAATAAAAAGAACCCATTCCTCCTACAAATGACCCATTGTCAGCTACTAAATGATAGGTAAGGCATCTATCACATTCATTTCTTCTAGTGTTGCATCATAGGTGGTGGTTGGCATTGAGACATACATGCTTATCTTCCTTAACATTGATGCCACCTAACAAGCTGTAATGGAGGAAACCTTTTCCTCTTCATCAATTCCTTCTCCACTAACTTCTTAGAATGCAGTTATCCATTTACTTCAAGATCCAATGTCCAAAGTGAGGAAGCTAATATAAATAATCTCAAGCAGAGTGATTTACTTTCCTCCATAAATATTTTAGACTTTTTTTAGGTCCATAATTAAAATAATTATATTTTAATAAAATTACATAAATGTTTGGCCCACTAAATAAGGTACTTTTATTAACCATCTTTTCTCTTCATCTAATTTCAAACTTATGTAGCTTGATCCTCCTTATTCACCACTAGTTAGCATCACCCACACATCTAACATTGTGCAACTTTTGTCCCACTTTACTACATTATGTCGCTTCACCTCCTCTTTTTCATTCCTAGTAACTTCAAATGATATGTGTCAGGCACCCCACCTTACCAACTACAGTAAATTAAGGATGTTGCATAAGAAATAATCTCGAGTGAGGACAAACCATGCCTAGGTGGGGACCCGACGGTGAGACAATTCTAACCCTCTAACCAATCCTATATATTTTTAAAACATTTTAACCAAATCCAAAACATGGAGCTGAAATGACAACATGTGTATATTAAACTATATATATATACAATAAACCACAAAACTGAAGTACCAAAAAGTACCAAAATGAAACCAAATCCACTCCCACCAAAAATCTATCTCCTCTCACATGTCAGGAGTATAGTCCTCTCCTGTACCATTATAATCCTCAGCTCTCAGTGTAGTGGATACATGACCTGTGATGAAGCACTAATGAGACATATATCTCAGCAGATAAATCCATTATGTAACCAAGTAAAATAAATCTCCAGATATAAAAGACAAGCCGTGAAACATGATAAAACAAAATCCATCTCATACGCGGTGAAAAATAAACCATATGAATACCTTCATATCAAATGTCATGCAGTATCAAAAGTAAACCAGATAAACATGTATACCAAATTTCCATTTCCATTATTTTATATGTTATATACTTATTGGGCCCGATTCCCTTTGAATCATCATCCTCTGAATCCAATCATCATATCAAATGACCTCCAGCCGGCATCCATCCAGTTCATAACACTAGGCAGATATCTGATCCGAAGACCGATACCCTGCGATCTCATCCGCTAGGCCTAGTGCCACCAGGCAGGTATAGTACTGATACCCTGCGATCACATCCGTTAGGCCTGGTGTCATCAATATATACGGAGGTCATGGTACACATACACACTAGGCAGATATCTGATCCGAAGATCGATACCCTGCGATCTCATTCGCTAGGCCTAGTGGTGAGGATAATGTCTCCAGGAATCCAATTTTCATTTTTATTTTCCAACCATGTCACACATGTGATAAATATGCCAAAACCATATCAATATGTCCAACCAATTATATTTTATCTCATATTATGCTTTTTGTTTCAATTTCCTTTTTGTCATCTTTTATGCTTTCAGTTCAATCAGAAAATAACACCATAAAACATATATCAAGCCATGAGATAAAAGTCATATAAAGAAAAACTGTAATGCAGCCCATAAGAAACCATGTATCGAAATATAAATAAATACTATTGTGCTATATCACAAGTTACGAATTTATCTACCTGAATTTGTTGTACCAACTGTCTTACTCACTTCTGCTTCTTCTTGATGTCCTACAAGCCCGTAAAATACACAAATAATTAATTTAAATATGCTTATTAGTCAAAAATTGCTTTCTAAAAGCTTTCCCAAACACACCCCAAAATAATCCCAAAAGATGGGCTTACGCGGCACTGTACCGCCCGCTGGACCGCGCGCACACGCTCGGCGGCGCTGGACCGCGCGCGTAGAAAAGCTTTCTAAAAGCTTTTCCAAACGGCATTTTTCCCAAAATTTCCTTTCGCGGTGCTGGACCGCCCGCTCTCGGCGCTGGACCGGGCATGCTCGGCGCGCTGGACCGCGCGCGCTCGGCATCCGGTTCAGCGTAACCCGGTCCAAAGCCTGGACCGGTTCACGCCGCCCCTCTCTCTCTCACGTCCGGCGAAACCAAAGTATTTCGCCGGCGAACTTTAATTCTTAAGTCTCTCGTCGGCCAACTGACCGCCGCTCCCCTAAAACTTATAAAACAACAAAGAAAATAAAATTCACCTTCGTTGGCCGTTGTTGTCGCGTGCCGAAATTCACAAAATTTTCTCGCCGCCGTACCTCGCCGTCGTGTCTCGCCGCAGCGTTCGCAGCCGCATTTTTTTGCAGAAAACCCCCTCTAAATTTTCTATTTGCAAATATATCCTCCGCCAATCGGATTTGAACTAAGCCGACATTTAAAATTTACAGATCTATCATCTACGTTACAAATTTATCCCAAATCTTCAAAAATTCATAATTTATTCATTAGAGCTCCGAAAATTACAAATTAAACATCGTTGGATTCGTCTCACAGAGTTCTTTCTATAAAAAATATAAAAATACAAATAAGAGAAAACTAGGGCTGTTACAATATGTCTTAAAAAATTCATCATTTGAGACACTTTCACTCTTTTGAACAGGTTAGGTTGCTTTAACTAGTCATTCTTTGCAAAGTGCTTATCTAAGAACCATTGCTTAACTATGCTTGTCCAAGTCTTATTTCTTCATCTCCCCTTATTTAACATGGTATACCCGCTGTCCTAACCAATAGAGTTTGTTAGGCTCAGTTCCTTTACTATGTCAAAAAATCCTCTTCGACTAATTTTCCACAATCCTATTCTCTTAGATAACTCTATAACTCCAAACTCACCTCAATTTACTATTATTCCTCCAAATTTCATATTAATTATCTTAATTGCTACTTGACTTGTTTATAGTAATGAGTTCAACATGCTTCAAAAGAGTTAGGTTATCTAAACAATTTTTGTGCCTGATGTGTTCATTATGCTCTATTTACTCTTTCATAAGAATGTATATATATATATATATATATATATATATATATATATATATATATATATATATATATATATATATATATATATATATATATATATATATATATATCTCAAAGTAGAATTTCTCTCATGGGTAATTTTATTATAACATCCACCTAAGCATGTCATGTGATAATTTTGGGACAAGCAACACATGTCATTAGGGTATATTAGGCATAACTTCAAGAAAAAAGATGATAGAGGATGTGCTTTTTATGATTGTTACATCAAGCACATCATGTATTAGCATCTCTAAAAATGCACTATTGACACATGTAAGCTCTAAGACATGTATATGATATTCATGGAGAGGATGTAGAGGTTTATGTGACATATATAGTCCTTAGGCATGCCTCTCCTTAGTCCAAACTTTTATTCTAAAATAGCATTTAAAAGGGCTCGTTGATAGGAATTCAATGGTGATGGATCAATAATTTTTAATATCTAAATAATCATTTATAAAACTTTTAAAAAATGATACAAATATATTTTTATCAATTTTGATGATATTTTAATAAATTTTACCATTCTTATTACATCATGGGAGATCAATTAAGGGGATAGGTAGTTAGGATGACCAATAAAAAGAGAAGTCATGAGAGAGAGAGAGAAGAGAGTAAAAGAAAAGAAAAAGAAAGGAGAATGAAAGCCACTAAGGAGTTAGAGAAATTCAATGATAGTTTTTTCAAAAGACTTTGGCTGACAGTTTGTTGTTAGAAGATGTAGTGGAGTGTTGTAACATGGAAAACCTAGAACAAAAAGGATTGAATAGATAACTAAAATTCAATTTTTTTCATTAACTAAATTGATTTTATGCAAGAATAAGCTTTAATTTGGCTACCATGTGTTATGCTAATATTTTTAATAATTGAAAGAAGTTTGGTTTTTATTCAGCTAGTGTTAATTTGAAGTGTTTTGATGTGATTAGAAAGGGTATTGTACAATAAACCAATTGAACAATACAATAAGTTTTAAGTTGATTTCATAAATCATCACACATAAGGCCAATTGAGCCAACTAGTAGTGACTAGAACTAAATATATTATATGTCACCTAGAAGTTGGTAAATCAAGATAATCTTGATCTAGATTGAATCACAAGGAATATAATACAATGTGTTCAACATAAGATATATTTGGTTAAGAACCAATAAAGGTTAAAAAAATGAGGGTATATTAGACTAGTAGTATGGTGAATACATAAAAAATATTGAATATAATGTGTATATCACACAATATATAAGTGAATTATGAAAAAAAATTAAAAATGAGATTTTAATTTAATAAACATATGAAGTGGGGTTGTTGTTCGTTTTGGAAAGATTAGCAATAATCATGTGTATCTAAGATATTGTAAGAATTCAAAATGGTAAGGCAATTTGACAAGACATTTTTATTTCAAATTTATGTATATAAATATGATAACAATGATATAAAAATAATAATAAATTGATATATGATTTTAAATAACTTTATATGCGTTTATTATACTACATGAGGATTATGACACATTGGATGAGAATCTTACTATATATCTTAATAGGTAGAGTTTGATGTAAGTTTATATGTAATTTTTGTAAATCAATCGGAGATAAATATTTGGGATATTTATATCAATCTTTAGTTTTTCTTACACTATAGTTTATGATAACTTTTTTGTGGTATAATTGATGTAATTAGATCTTTATAACATAGTTTCATAGTTTTGATTTCCTTGCAAAATTTTTTTAATTATGAACAATTTTATTCAAAGTCAATATAACAATGGTATGATATTGAGTGCGTATTGAGATTTTTTTTACTATCAACTCTAAAAACTCAGTGTATCCTAATATATCTAGTTATTTATATTTAATTTTTTATTATTATGAATTATTGTGAATGAGTTAAGTATGATCTTCACAACTAAGGTAGATGGTATGCATGAATTAAATATTTAATAATATCTATTTACTTGTTATGCCTAGTTACATTATATCAATGTTGGTTTAGACATGATATGTTGAATGCTATGAGCATGAATAAGGCATGCTATATAGTTTTGTACTTACATGAGGTTAAAGTAGTATGATATGTAATAAGAATGGTATATGAATGTGTTAAATACCATGTATGCAAGTGATGTAAGAAAGTACTTATAAATTTTAAAAGAGAAAGAACGCATAAGTTTTGTTTAGGTCATGTAAAAGTATAAGAATGTTTGGGTGGTAAATTAGTCATGCAAAGGTAGAAGAAAACTTGGGTGGTCAATAAGCAAGAAAATGTGAAAGAATGCATAAGTGGTTGATAAGCCGCTTAATAATAGAAGAATGTCTACGTGGTGAATAAGCTAAGGTGAAATAAGTTGTGGTTGATGAATAAGCAATGTAAATGTAGAAGAATTCTATAGTGATGAATAACCCATGTAAAGGTTAAAAAATGTCTAGCTAATTAATGTCATATAATATAAAAAAGCTAAGAAATACTTAAAAATATAAATAATGATTAGTTAGTCAAACAAAATAATAAATAATAATTAAATTACACGTGAAAGTTTATCTCTTATATACTTATTCATATGCACTTTGTGATTGATGATAAGTATAATAAATACTTTACATGTGGCATAACCCAACAATTATAATGTTTGCATGTGATGTTGATGTTAGTGATTGCATATCGAGCCTATGATGATGGCTTAGCCTATATTGACTAATGTGTTTTAGCTGAGAAGAATATGCACCATGTGACGTTTGAGAGATTTTAAGATGACATGAGACTAAAGAAGATAGGCTATTATGTAACATTTTGAAAAAATAATTGTTGTATCATTAACATTGATGTAAATAATTAGTAAAATAATGTCATATTACAAAAACTATAATAATAATTATGTCTTGAGAATTGATTGTTATTGTAAATATTCTCATTTTAATGTTATATGCTTTATAATACATTGTGAAATTAAATAAGTGTGAAAAAAAGTCAATATCTATATTTAAATATAATATTACTGATTTATTTGATACTTTGATGTGACCTAAAATTGACGTCGCAAATTTTTACTCCATTGGTAAACCTACTACGAAGATTTTCAATAAAAGTTTAAGTTATTTTATCTTTTCATTTATACAATTATTATATATCTATATTATTTTTAAAAAAATAATTTAAAAAGAATTTTATTATAACATATTTATTTCTAATATCACATGTTGATAACATGTTCTCGTATGACAATTCTACTATATTCTCTTCTTATTATCTTTTAACAATTATGAACAAGACAAATGAAAGATATATAATTTCAATTTTAAAAATTATAAATAATTAGATTATTATTTAGTCAAGAAATCACAAATAATATAATTACATATTATTATTTTAATAAATATTTTTATTGTAGTAACTTGTGTCTATTAATTAATTAGTTATATTTGAAATTTAGTTTTTAATAAATCAATTTTTTTAAAAGTCACTAGTAACTAAAAATTCTATGTTGATGGTAACAAATATTGAAGCCTAAGACAATAATGTTTTCTTATAGAACTAATATTGATTTAAAGAGAATAAGATTTTATCATTTCACACTTTTTTAAAAAAATCAAATCAATAATTCAAATATTCTTATAACTTTTAAACTTCAATTATATTCATAAATTCAAATATTCTTATATTAATGTTATTTTCTTTTAAAATGTGATACTAAACAATATGAACCAGTTAAACTTCAATAGAAAGTTACTTATCATTGTAAATGAGTGTCATGTCAAGCACAAAATATTATTATCAATCTTATTTAGTGTGTATTTTGTTAAACTTTTGAAGTATAGTTAAAATGAATAAAATTTGAAGGTGCATTTCATTCTTATCTTTAATTTTGCATTAAAAAATAATTATTATTTATATTATTTCTTAAATTCATATTATAAGAAATTATATAAATATCATAGATATTATATATGAGTTCAATGTTTACAATTTGATGATAATAAAAAACATTATAAGTCCATAAATGTGTGTTGTTTAATAAATCTATATTTAACACATGAAGTTTCTTGAAAGGATTATTCTTAATGATTTGTGATAGATTAATATTGGAAAAAATATTAAAAACATATGGATCATTGACTTAGACTGATGGGCTACAGCAAACAAGTTCTCTTTCAATTAAGCAATACGAATAAATATATCTTATAATGGGCCTATATGGGCCGAATTTTTTTGCCGGCCCGTCGGAGCATCGTGACGGTGGCATAATGAGGCACTTCCAATCGATCGGCATTTTAATTTGAAGCTCCGTCTATTTTCCCGATAAAACCCTACACTTTGCTTTCTACATCTAGGCTTTTGCTCTTCGCTGGATTGTGTAGCGGGTTGCTCTTCGTGAGATTTATCATTAAAGTTTCTTCTTACTTGTAATTGTCTAGGTTTTAGCTGTTTTAGTTCTCTTATATTTTTCAAGTTTCAGGTGCATACTTCGTTGCTTCGTTCTGTTCTGTTTCGATATTCTAATTTTTTCTTTAGCCTTGCCATTGACTACGGAGGATCGAGGTTTGGAATTTTGGTTTCAGTTTAGCTCTCCGGGTTTGAGTTTCTGTAATTCTAGTAGTTCCGACATTTTTAATGATGGGTTTGGGTTATTAATTATTTTGATAGTTCAAATATTAAGAAAACAACTGTGTTGAAATGCTAAAATTATAAATCTATCTTATCAATTTTTATAATTATTAAAATGTTATAGGGCATAAATCTAGTTAAACGCACATAAAATTAAATATTTTTAGTAAACTAGAAATGTATAATTAAAAAATTCAAAAAATCAAAACTTCTAAACGAAAAATAATCTGTAAGTGCTAGGAATTTAAGCCAACTCATCTTTTGTATGAAAGAAAGAATTCCAGATTTGAAACCAACATTTTTTGTATAATCCATTTGTAGAAGTTTAAAAACACAAAATTTATTTATAAGCAAAAAATAAAATACATGGTTCTTGGGAATCAAACTAAACATTTCTCTTACATAAGTTGAAAACCTCAACCAAGTTATACTACACCCTAATTGTACATTCACAGAGAGAACAAAAAGAGTATAAGCAAAAAAATAAAGTACAAAGTCAGTAAGAATTGACTTCAATGTTTTTTTTTTACATAAACTAAAGCACTTAACCAACATTTTTAGACGAAATTTTGAAAATGCTTATGTTGAAATAATAAAAAAATAAGAAAAAGAAATGTTGGACTCAATAATTGATCCCAATATCTCTTCTATGCATTCACATGCAATCCTTTCTTTATAGTTTTCTTTATCTTTGAAAGTTTTTTTTGCTTCACTTTAGTATGAGATATAGAGACTTTTTTTATAAATTATAAAGACTACTTTGATAAAATAAAAAAATCCAAATATAGGCTTGTCTTTTTTACCATTTGCTCGTAACACTCTTTTACATTAGTTTTTGACATATTTCAGTTGAAAAGATGAAATCACTGGCCTTGAATTGATTTTAGTTGGACTTAAAGCTTTGCTTAAAGATGCACCAAGTTGTTGCTTATGTGTTGGTGGTATTATGAGGGTAATGCTTGGAAGATTTAATGAGATAGTGTTGTTTGATATGTTGTGTTCTACCCTTCTATCAAAGCTCCAAACATCCAGAAGTTATTTTAAAAAATTAGATAAGTTTGTTTTGTGATCCAATGCAAATTCACCATTCTACGATATTTCATTTGTCTTACTTCCATTGGGTGGAATGGATTATACAAATTTGTTGATGACACTAGGATGACGTTGTGTGCTAGTTGTCAATAATTTCTTTACTAAATATTTAACTATAAACCTTGTCACATTTTTTTGTGTCTCTATTATGGTGTGCTATTCTTGTTTTATTTTATCTCACTATTCATTTAGTGCATATACCAAATGCACAAATGCTTGAGGTAATAACATGTCCTATTAATGGCTAATTCTATCTTTGAATTATAGTTATCAAACAGTGATAAGTAGCCCTTATTCTTATATTTCGTCATGATTATTACAATGATGTGTTATAAGTAAGAAGGTTGGCTAAGAGTGGAAACCAAGGAGCAAGCAAAAAACTAAAGAAGAAAAAGCCATGCAGGCAACTTGGAGTGACTTCGAGCTCTTCTCTAGTAATGGAGACAAGAAAGGTCTTATTTATTTAATGTCCAAAGGCACTAGCTTCGCTCCAACTTTAGATCAGGATGTGGTAAGCTCTTCTTTTTGTTATGTTTACTATGAAGAGCAATATATTGATGTCTCAAATATGAAAAATTAATACAATAAATTATAAGAAGAGTATGTTAACTATTTAGGTTTGTGTAAATCTCTTAAGGAAACACATGCTGGATACTTGCAAGATTTAAAATTCATTGGAGATGAGCTTGCATCTTCCAAGGACACGTACTTATTGTCATGTTTCACATTAGAGATCTTATACTTCTAAGACTTTTGTTTCTTCAATTGTATCTTATTTCAGTTCACTTGCATGTAACTATTGTTTAAGGCTTAGAAATATTTTAGATTATTATAAAATCGAGGAAAATGTACGCTCTTGATTTCCTAGATATGTGTCAATGGTTAAGTCATCTATATGTGACAAAACCTCATGTGAACCTAAGATTTGGGTTCCCAAGAAGATGACATAAGGAGATTTAGAAGTGTCTCCATGATAAGGGCATGTGAAGACAAATATTGGCTTTTTAGTATTGTTTGTGATTCACTTGTCAATATTTGGGTCTATCAAAGTAACTGCTCTTGGTCCTTAATCATGGATAAAAAATGAAATATTGATTAGATGAATTGGATACATTCTTAATTAAAGACACATACTTATTAGGTTAGAATATTGATTAGGAACTTATTAAAAGATTCTTATTATGATTAAACCAAGGCTCTCCCATAGAGTTAGTGATATTTAGTTCAACGTTTTTTAATTCAAATATTTAAAAGAATTGATTGTCTTGAACGTTGCAAAGTACCTTTTGTAGTATTGTTGTTAAACTAGGCCATTATTGCCTGGTGGGATTCTTGTCAACGAGTTTAGTTTGGTTGCCAATCAACGAAAGAAACTCCCTGGAATAGTTTGCAAATGAATTTGAGAAATGATTTGTGCCACCATCACTCAAAGACAGGATGAGGGGGTAACTAACAGTCTTAGAGTAGGGAGATTTGTCGGTTATTGATTTTGAGAGAAGATTCTCGTTCCTAGCTCGCTATGTTTCATAGGTGCTTAGTTTAGTGATGTTTTGTATTTTGTAATGACTTAAAACGAATTTATAAGGGCTGTTTTGATTCCTTACATAGTTACAAATGTCGATGAGCTAGTGGAGCATTCTAGATCAGTGGAGCAGGAATTAGAGATATTTGAAGCTTGTAAAGCGATGGTAACAAGGAAAAAGACAGAAGCAATTGAGCTTACAAGAGGTGTTAAACCCTTTAAAATTATTTTCCAAAAAGTTAAAAAAGGAAGATAGTTTCAGCAGGGTAGTCAGGGTGACAAGTTTTTAGTGTTGGTAGTAGTAGGAGATTACTTTGCTCTTTGACAACTGTAAAGAGCCTCTTCTATTACTTTTTTTTCTTTATCAATTCTTCTCATTGTTTGCATAATTCTTATTCATTTTTATTAATAACAAATCAATTTTTATTAAAGTGCTTTCAAAAGCTCTTTCAAAATAGATATTAATAAACTACTTTCTTTCATATTTCTACTTTCACATTATATAGTACATTCATTCATATCATATCGTGTGATTTGTCTTAATGTTAATCAAACACCAAATCATACAATTAATATTTTTTAAATAGTTTAGAAATTAATCATACAAATTTGATCTTAGTTTCATACTCTAGAATGATCTATAGTAGTGACCTATTTGCCCAAGGGGTCGGACATGCAATCTCGTTTAAGCATTTCATAATGCATTGTACTAGTTTGCTTTCATTGTCATGGTAGTGCTATCCAATATAGGCATGTTATTGTTTAAGGGATTTGGGCATACGATCTATATTAATTATAATGTATACTCTTCATACTTATTCGATTTTAATATCGTCTCAATATGATGACATAAAATTTATATTGAACATGTCCAATAATTAATTATATTAGTCTGATTCATCTTTCAAATGAAGTACTTTCAAAAGCTTTTTCAAAACATATATTAATAAGCTTCTTTCTTTCATATTTCTGTCTTCGCATTATATAGTATAGTCATTCATATCGTATCATGTGATCTGTCTTAATGCTAATCAAACACCAAGTCATACTATTTATCTTTTTTTAAGTAGTTTAGAAACTAATCATACAAATCTGATCTTAGTTTCATACTCTAGTATGATCCATAGTAGTGACCTATTTGCCTTAGGGATCGGACATGCAATCTCGTTTAAGCATTTCATAATGCATTGTATTAGTTTGCTTTCATTATCATATTAGTGCAATCCAATATAGATATGTTACTGTTTAAGGGATTGGACATACGATCTATATTAATTATAACGTATACTCTTCATACTTATTCGATTCTAATATCGTATTAATATGATGACATAATTTATATGAAACATGTCCAATAATTAATTGTACTAGTCTGATTCACCTTTCATTTTTGTACGATCATATGCCTTATGATGCAGGGAGCTAGATAGATGTTCTAGTATAATATTTTTGTAGCTAGATCATATTAGTTTGATTAACATGTCTTACTGATACGATCCTCCCAAATATTAAATTGGACAAGTGATTAGACTAAACAATTTCTCAATTATACATTACATGCCCCATCGTACAAGTATAATGTATGATCAACTGATCATGTTGGTACGATGCTCAGCAAATCTCTTTTTCATGCTTAGACTAAATGATTTTTCAGCTGTAGCTACTAGGGTTGTACTAGTATGATCTAAACGATCATCTTGTACGATCATGATAGTCAGAAACTATAACCACCTCCAACCCTTATAACTTATCATTAGAACTTATATGCAACACTTTTCTGACATCCAAATCAATTAGTATATGTTTTATGAAAAGAGCTTAGATAGGATCATTTTTTTTCTAAGAAGAAGAAGAAATTTTGCATAACAGAATTGAAAACTCTTTCTTTCTTCGCAACTTTTCGCCTTTTTGATATCTTTGTTATTCTTCAAAGAATAGCTTGGGATCCCCTTACCCTTCAATGTCTTCTCCTTCTCCCCTTACTTTTTAGTTTTCACATGTAGCTAAAACGTCTCGAGCAAGGGAGGGAGGCTTATCTTTTTATTAAATAAGAGGATTAAAATAATATTTTTATTGATATTGTTTTATAAATTCATAAAAAATTTAATACACCTCTGAAAATTATATATTGCATACGAGCAGATTCCTCATAACAGAACATTTGCAATAGTATGCTCAAATATGAAATGGGATCACTGGCTTATAAATTATTATTTTAAACTTTTATATCTGCTTTTACATCTCAAGTTATTTTTATATCAGTATGATTCTATCACAATATTCTAACTATATGAACTATTTTATTTTTTAATACTTTCTTTTTTTGTTTCAGAATCATAATTGGTTTTTCTTGATAAGTTATTTGATTATATGTTCTGGATCAAGATATATTCATAAAAAAGATATATAAAATACATTATACATTTCAACAAATTGTACTAGTAAAACAATTCTGCTAGCCATCTGTCCTATTCTTTCTATGATATAGAATTGATTAATATATTTGAGCTTCAATTTTTCTTTTTTATGAAATCTAAAAATACTTTTCAATGGAATAATTTTAATAAAAATATATGATCATGCACATGAAATTCAACATTTTTATACTTACTGTTAAAATATCTTTTTTACTTGTCTTGTGTAATTTGAATTTTTTCTTTAATGAGCTTTACGTATGTTATTGATATTGTCAACAAAATCAGGCTTAATAAGTTGTCTTTTTTTACATAATGGAGATTAATTTTTTAATCAATATAGAGTTTCATAAGGAGTCATTCAAATAGTAAGTTGATAGCCGTTATTGTATGCTAATTCAATTAAAGGTAGATGATTCTTCCAAAGACTTTGGATTTTCATGACATACAAGCTCTTTCACCTAATCTATAGTATTGAATTTATATTTTATCTATATAATTAATGTCTCAACATCTTTAGAGTAAAAACAATAGCTTTCAACTTCAAATTATGCACAGGATAATTCTTTTTATACGACTTCAATTATAGAAATACATATGTAATTACTTTCTTATTTTACATAAAAACACATCCTAACCCTTACAAAAATGTGCCACTAAAAATTGGATATTCTTTTGTGCTTTTTGGTAATTTTAGCACTAGAGCCAAAGTTAATTTATTCTTTAAAATTTGAAAATTGTTTTCACAATCAAAATTTTATATAAATTTGACTCCTTTATGAGACAATCAAGTCAATTGGAAAGCTAAAATACATTTTTAATAAGAAAAAGTTGAAATTAAGAAAAAAAAGATAGCTAGAGTTTGTTATGGATTATGATATGGAAATTATTTATCACTTACAGATGGCGAATGTGGTAATCAATCCTTTTAATAGAATGGCTAATGGAAATAATATTCTATTTGTAAAAAGATAAAAGCAATTGATTTTTTAAATCAATAGATTGATGTGAGAGTTGGTTGTCCAAAAGTATGTTGCATTATTATTGCATGTGTTTGTCAAACTATGTTGATTAGAATCTATCAAAAAGGATCAAGCCAAAGACGTAGAATTATAAAAATTAATTCATAAAGTAAAAGAATGATGGGAATTTGATTTCAAGTTGGACCAAAATAAAATATTAGAATTTTAGAATATATTATGTATTCCTGATTATCTATAACTCCAAGAATTGTTATTAAAAAAAAATGCATAATTTAAGGTATACCATTTATCTTGGAGAGAATAAAATATATCAATAGTTAAACTACAGATTTTGGTGGCCAGAGATGCAGAATGATGTTTTGAATTAGGTTATAAAGTGCTTTATTTGCCAATAGGTTAAAGATTAGCAGCAATGATTTGGAGTTAGACTTGAAAATATTTTTTGGTATTGTAGGTTAATAAATTTAGTCTAGCCATGGATAGATAAAGGGTAAAGAGTGGAGCAAAGAGGAGATGCACAGCAAGATTTATACCATAAACTTTTATTTTATTGTTGCAATCTATTGGCAATTTTAGTAGTCATGCCTCAAGAACATTTATAGATAAGATAGTGGATCAGTTTTATCATATGCATCTATTGTATTTTACAGGAGATGAGGATTCTATGACAGCAGAAAGTTAATTGGATTAGATGGTGAGGATATTCGATCGGATTGTTTGTCCTAATGATTCAAAAATAGTTTTTGTAGTGTTGGTGTTGAAAGGTGTTTCTAGTCATTGGTGGTAGCTTTGAGCAAGATCTGATTTTTGGGTAGACTACTCAAAGAGATCTCTTAAAAGGGTTTGTGGAAGATTTTAAAAGATGGTATATTCCATTGTCAATCAGATAAAAGATGTGAAAAGAATTAAATAATCTAAGACAGGATGACATGGAAGTATCACCTTATAAGTGCAGATTCAACTATTTGGCTAAGTATGTACTAGAATTAGTTACACTAAAAAATAGAGATGCTATCGTTCCATTCTAGACTGTTGGATGAAGTTCAAGTAACCTTGATGATTATCAGTACAATAGATTATATGGAACTATTGGAACATACTTGCATCATTGAATTTGAATATGGAATTATGCAAAGAGATGAGAAAAAAAAGTGTTTGAATCTTAAAGATTTAAACCAAAATTCTTTGGAAAAATAAATACCTTCAGTGCATCCGAAAGAGGTGGTTCCCATTGTGAAGGTTTCATAGATCTAAATCTTCAAAAAGAGCTTGCAGCAATGGCCTAGTTTTGGATCTATTGGCGCTTGCAAGTGTGGAACTTGCAATAAGTGGCATTGTGGGGAATGGCACTAGAAAGTGTGGAACTTGCAATAAGTGACATTGTGGGAATGTAGATCAGGAATTCCTAGAGGCATAAGATGTTTTGTTTGTGATGATTTAAGACATTTTGTCAGGGATTGTCTGAGGCATAGTAGGTGAAAGCAACCAACACTTCAACAAATGGAGGTAGTGGTGGTATCGAGTATGGTGCATCTTTTAAAATTTTAGGTGGTACAAGCATTGGAGGAGCAATTAGAAGAAGACAAGCTAAAGTTTATTCTATTACTTAGCAAGAAGCTCCCTGCTCTATGGATGTAATTATAAGGACTTTATTTCAAGAGTTGTTGATTGCAATTTTGTTCGATTGTGGAACATTTCATTCTTTCATCTTTACTTATTTGTTGAGTAAATTGAATGTTTATTGCAACCTTTAAAAAAATTATTGATAGTTAGAATACCAAAAAATCATATTAAAGTAGAGAACTTTGTAGAGAATAGATATTAAACGAAGGTTGCAATCTTGTTGAATGTGTTGCCTGTTGTGGAATTTGATATAACTTTAGGCATAGATTGGTTATTTGATTACCAAGTAAAAGATAGATTGTCAAGAAAAAATAATAGAGATTCTAATACATGGAGATGATAAATTGATTTACTTTGGACAAGGAAGAAGAATTCCTATTATCTTTGTGATAAAGGCACAAATTATTGAATAAAGATTGTGAAAGTTCTTTAGTGTCCATCCTAGATTTGGATAGAAAATCTTGTTAATCGTTAGAGGTCCTAATGGTTAATGAATACTTGGAAGTCTTTTCAAAAGACTTGTTAGGATTATCTTCTGAAAGAGAGATAGAATTTGAAATTTAATTGGTTGTTAGTGTTGAACCAATTTATAAAGCTCCTTATTGGATGACCTTTGTAGAAGTGTAGAAAGTGAATGTACATATTCAATAATTGTTGGATAAAAAGTTTATTACTTAGTGTGTCACCATAGGTTGCACTTATCTGTGAAGGATGGTAGCTGTCGAATGTATATTGACTATGGAGAAATTATTATGATCACTATTAAAAACAAATAATCTTTTATTCAAAATAGATGACTTATTTGATCAGTTGTAAAAAATCACAATATTTTTTAAAATTGACTTGAGATTTGGGTATCATTAATTTAGAATTAAATAGAAACATATATCTAAAATTGTTTTCAGAATGAGATATAGTTATTATGAGTTTTTGGTATTACTTTTTGGATTAATTAGCAACGCTTATGAATTTAATAAATAAAATATTGAAGAAATATTTTGATCAATTTGTAATAATGTTTGTAAATAATATTTTGATTTATTCTAAATCTATACAAGAGCATGTTAAACATTTATATATAGTGTTGTGAATCTTGTAGGAATGTAATTTGTATGATAAATTCTTCAAATGATAATTTTTTTTGTTATCCAAAGTTGTATTTTTATGACATATTAGTGGTAATGGGATTTTTGTTGATCCTCAAAAGATTTTAGTACTTGTGGACTGGCGAAGACCTATATCAATAACAAAAGTTTCTTGAGAATGACAAGATGTTATTAGGATATTATTAAAATTTTGTGAAAGAATTTTCACAGATTGTCTCTCTGTTGACTCGATTGATTTGTAAAAGAGTTAAATTTATATGAGATTTTGCAATTGTTAAGAAATGTTATCATGTAAACTAAGAAAGTAATTGCACATGCTTCTTGACAATTGAAGTCATATGAAAAAATTATCTTCTACTTGATTTGTAGTTAGTAACTATTATTTTTGCTCTTAAAAAGCGGAAACGTTATTTATGTAGAGTTAAGTGCGAGCTTACTGATCACTAGAGTTTAAAATACATTTTCAATCACAAAGAATTGATTTTAAGACAAAGGAGATGATTAGAGTTTATTAAGGATTATAATTTGGAAATTATTTATTACCTTAGGAAAGCCAATGTGATAGTTGGTCATACTAGAAAGATGGGTTGAAATAATATTATGTCTATACAATGAGAACAACTGATTTTTGAAATTGACAAATTGATGTTAGAGTCAATCGACAAGGAATGCTCCTTCCTTTCCTTTCTTTTTGTTTTTTGGTTAATATTTAAGTTGTTGGTGAGTTATTGTGAGAGGAAAGGGAGAGAGATTTGGGAGAAGCTCAGGTTTGACTAAGGGAGGAGGCCTCACTTTTATGAGAAGTAAGAGAGGGAGCGAGGGATTACAGAAGTGCTTGGGTTGACCATAAGAACCAGAAGGGAGGATGCCAAGGTGAAGGTGAGAAAAAGTGTGTGGGTTTAATTAAACTCACAGTCAACTGGTTCAGGAATCGTACCAATCGGTCATTTGACTAGCTTAGGCAGAGAAGAGTGAAAATGGAGAAAGAGGAACAAGTAAAATAAAATAAAAATAAATAAACATAATAAATAAATAAGATATCATAAAATATAAAATATGAGAAAAGGGCTAAAGTGTAGAAAAAGTTAAGTTGGAAGATGAAAAACATTTAGAAAAAGCTACTGTAAGAAATTGTTAGCTGTATAATGTGATAATTAGTATAGGATTAACTATATTTAACTAAGAAAATATTAGGTAATTATTTATTAAGGTGATTATGTAATAATTTATATACATGTATAACATTGTAAGGAAACAAGAAAATTGAAAAATTAGATAAGAAAATTTTATTATAGATTTGGATAAATAAATCTAATAACCTAATATTATGTGTTATTATTATTGTGTATATGTTCTATTTTTATTTTGATATTTTTATTTTAGTAGCATGATACATTTATTGGCATTGATTGCATTATTATTATTCATTTAAATTGTCATACTTTTTGTCATGATATGAAAATGACAGAATGGATTATAAAATATTAAAATATTAAAATATTAAAATATTTACACATTAATTATGATATGATTAGACATAATTTGAATATATATATTTAGGTAAATGGAACAAAAAGAGAGAATATAACTTTTTTTACCATATTATCTTCAAGGTAAGATTGCGCCACTACAGGTAATATGATCTCATATGATTTGGGCATGGTCACTTGGAAAAGATTGTCTCACATATATAGATTTGGTGTCACTACTACTTTACACAAAGTAGTTGGACAATGTAATCCCATTTTATTTGTTGGATACCAACTTAAGTCGTCAAAAGAAAATTAGACATATGGTTAAATAAAACAAGAAAAAATTGGAATTATTATATAATAAAACACTAATTATTATATAATCTTCTTAATGAATAATTATCTAATATTTTTCAAATTAAATTTGTCTCAATTTATGCCGATTATTACATTGTATTATTAATAGTTACATCTATAACTTTTTCAAAACATTTTCTATTTTCCAACTTCACCTTTTCTTAACCTTTGCAATTTTATCATATTATTATATTTTATTATTATAGTTTTATCTATCTTTTTATTTTTATTTATTTTTCTTATTCCTTTTTCCCTGTTTTTTTCTCAAATCTGCCTCAACTAGTCAACAACCGGCCAATCCTATTCTGAAACCGATTGGCTATAGGTTTAATTAGCCCTGCACACTCTTTTTCTCTCCTCTTTTGTCAACTTGGAGCAGGTCACCACCATCTTGAACCTGGTTCAATGCTCAGGTTTATTTTTAAGAATATAAAGAAATGTGCAACTCATATACCCAACTCTCCAAGCTACAGTAAAAACCGTAACAACGACAAGCCTAAACCATGAACAAAAATTGGACCATGCAAAACCTGGTGATGTAATTTTTACCTTGTCATGATGACTGATGGAATGGTCAGCTTGTTGAAGCATAGAACTATATAGAGCCTTCCTGGAGAAACCTATCCAAGCATCCTTGCAAAAAGGTGAAAACTTGGTGTAGGATGCCAACACTATCATGTTAAGCCAGTAAGACATGGAGCTTGAGAATGCTGCTCCTCTATAGATGACTATTATTCTGTAGTGCAAATCCGAACACAAAAGACCATGAAGGAAGGTAACAGGACTGAAATTGTGGAGATATGATATGACAATTGTAAGAACCAGAGTTGACACTAGTTAAGGCACGGCCAAAGAGTGATGGCCAGCGAGCAAAGGTTTATGCCAGTATTTCTGGTTTTTACTTAAGAAATGAGAGAATGTTTGAAGAACCATAGAAATGCTAGTGGAATGCAGATGTTAGTGAGCACAAGAGTAGGCCTTTGCAAATGGATGCCAAACAGTTTTGTATTGAAGTCCTTGCCAGTGACATTCAGATGCACATTTCAGATGATTCATGGATCCCAAACTTCCAGTTTGAAAACATTCTCCATATTTAAATGGGATCTATCGATTATTTCAGATTTCTACTGTCAGGAATAGTCTATTTGAACTTGCCTGGTGTTTCTGGAATTTGTAGCTGTTCTTTTGGCCTTTCATTGTATTGATAAATTTGAAGAGGAAGCTGCATCTTTTCAATTTCCATCAAACTTAGGTGGCAGCTCGGCAAGAAGAGCAAGAGGAAGAGCTGCAATGAAAGAAGAAGAGGAAGATGAGATAGTAAAATGAATGATTAGATAAAGATCAAATAATTATAAGAAAAATGACTTTGAAGACTGTCGATTTATATTATTTTTAGTTGTATTCTACTGGGTCTTCTTTTTTTTTTTTTTTTTTTGATGGAAGCTGTCATGCTGCCTTGTTTCATTTCATTTGAGCATTTGAGACAAGTATTTTCTTGAAGCTTCATGCTGCAGTTAGTTGGAGCATTTGAGACATTATTGACTTTCTTTATTTCTGCTTCTTCCAAGTTTGATATAAACTTTACTGTGAATGTTGTCAAGGCAGTGAAATCAAGGACCTCCTTTAAAAAGAAGCCAACGAAGAAAAAGGTGAACCATTCCCAAATTCTATAGTTGCCAGTTACGATTGTATCTGCAACGAAAAAGATAGAAGACCATGAGAAGAAGATGAGGGCAGTTATAATTGTCTTCATTTTTTACGTCCTTACAAAAAGGTGAAGGCAGCTGTAAAGAAGATGCATGCGGCTCATACGAAGAAGAGATGAATACTCTGGTAAGGTGAGCTTTCTGTTTGTCTTTAAAATCGGCCATGTTAACTTGAGAAATTGAAGTGCTATAATTTTTTTTTCTGATACAGTTATTAAGATCAATTTTAAATTTAACTGGCGTGACAGCACAAAGAAGCCTTATTTGAGGTTCATTTAGATTATAAAGAGCTTAATGTTGTAAACAAAATTGGCGTCATCGAAATGAGTATATAGATTCACTTCTGTTTTATGTTGTCAAATGGAATAATATTTTCTTCGCTCAAGTGTTTGCTCTTATTTAAGTTTCACTCTTTGCTAAATTGCAATGAAGATTACTAGCTTCTATCAAAGGTTTTTTTCTTTGGAACTAAAAACAACTTCTCTACAAGCACTTTTTTCTAATACACTTATTTAGTTAGTTCAATCCTCACCATGAACTCATTGATATAATTTCTTCTTCATAAAAAATGATGTCTCATCTGAGCCTTACTTTTGTCATTTAATGTTTGAGAAAAATTAAAATTTTTATAAAATTTAGGAATTTTTATTATATGGGTTTGTTACATAACATCCAAGGTTGTAATGTCACTTCTCAACAAGAATGGTTTAAGGTGATTCGTAACTCAAGAAACTTGTATTGGGAAATGTCATATTGGATCCTCAAGCATGTCAACATAGGTGTCTTTTGTTTATATTTGTTATTTGCATGTTGCTTTAAATCATTAACAAATACAAATCGGAACAATGTTGACCTTCAGATTAGTGCTCAAGTTTAGAGTTTGTCTTGTCTCATCTTTTAGGTTCAAAATAGTTATGTTTAATCATTTTTATTTTAATTAAGATATGCATTTTCATAAAACGTAAAGCTCAGGAATAGTACAAAAAGAACTCCGTATTGCATTTGTCTCATCTTGTTCTTTCTTTTGGTAATAATCTATTTCATGAAGAATTTATTATCCTTTTTTTTTTGGAAGATTGTTTTGTAACAGTCTAAAGAGATAGTGAAATTAATTTGACTTTTCCTACGATAATGCATTTTTCATGATGAATATTTCTTACATTTCTTTTTTTTTTTTTTTTTTTTTTTTGTTGATTCCTTGTGGTTGAGATCAACAGTGATATGTTTTGTAATTATTATCAGAACGATTCTAATAATCTAACTTTTGTGATGATTCAATATATTGGCTTTTTGCTTATGGGTATTTTAATTTCTGTTTTTGATGTTAACTCATTCTTAACTTTATGATGAAACCTTCTTCCATCCTTGGAACTCTTGACTCATTTCACATGTGGCCCAATTCTGTCGTTACTGTTCTTCGCATCGTTTTGTTTGTTTAGGTTTAATATTATTATTATTTTTTTTTAATTAGTGTAAATTGCGTTGGTATTTTTAATGCAAATGAGACTTTCTCGTATAGCCAATTTGGCTGCTACTGCATTATCTGTTTGGTTTAACGTTTGGAGAAGCTCCCATTTGTACTTGCAGTTGTGGTTAATTAAACCTTCCGAACAAAACTTCCCTAGCCTTTGGAAAGTGGAGCAAGGGATAGTTTGATGTCCTATTTCTAAAGTAGTTTGGTTCACAAATGGTGATTGGATTGATGACGCAAGAAAAAGAATTTATCATTTAATTTTTCATTTTAATAATAAAAAAAATGTAATTGATCATTTACTAAAGAATGGCTGAACATTGATTTTTTTTTTTATGATACATACGAGTCATTAGTTTGATATTTTATGTATGGCAAAAAGACTAATATTCATTGTTGGGTGCCATACGATTCGACCTTTCCCATATTTTTTTAAAAAATAAAATAAAAATAACACTGAAAAAAATAAAGATTAGATAAAATTTTAATTTTTTAAAATAAAAAATAATAATTTAAATCTTAACTAAGTGCTCGCTTTTTCCAGTGTGTAGCTGCTGTACCGCCACTCTCAGCATGGCGTTGGCCGCCTTTTTCTCGGTGGGCGTTAATGGTACCATTTCCAAAAAGGTATTTCTATTTGAATGAAAAAGATGGTTCGGTGTGGCCTTTTAAAAAGTTCGCTGTGGCCTTCGGTTTTAGCGAATTCTTTTTTACTCTCACAAGAACGAGTAATTGCCACGTCGGATACTCGTCATCGTTTATTGCTTAGGCTGTTCAATGTAGCGATGGGCACGAGCCGATAGTTATCGCACCGATTGTCTCATTATTCGTCCACCGGGCGGTGGAACAGCATTGACCTTTTCTTAGTCAACTAATGTTAATTGGAATAATATATTTTATTTGTAAGTTAAGCCTTCTGTCATCGAGCCGTTTTTGTCTTCTCAATTGGTGGGTGATTACTTTGAGGTTTTCTTTGTAAATCATTTCCAACATTGTCTCACCGGCCACGTCGGCAGCGAAGGCACCTACCTTCCCCTAATGAGATTACAGCTACATGCAGAAGATTGCAACGGGATTTAAAACACATTGAAGAATAATTTCAATTTCACACTGCAAACAGGGAAAAAAACATTTTGTTAAATAAAATATATATTTAAAATTTTAAATTTATGTTTATGTTTTTAATATTAGATTATTTAATTATTATTAAATTCTTAATATCTTCTTTGTCTTCTATATTATATTGACCTAGATATTGGTATGACAAATTTGTTATATAGGACATTACATAAATTCTAAATTATGTTTCATCTTAGAATTCATTAGATTAAGAGCATCCATTACGATCATCAAAAACAAATTAATGAAAAATAGCTAACTTTATTATGTAACCAAAAATCATAACATCACTTATATAACAAAAGGTAAAGTGCATCATTGATGATCATACAATGGTTGGTCAAGATGAAAAAAGTCTATTGATTGAATGATCTATGAGTTTTAGAGGATTTATGAGTTACTTTTTTAGTACAATGGATTTGTAAGTTATAAGGAGTTTCAATCCAATAAATTATTAGGATGATTCTATTTTAGTTGAAGGACATAATGTTGACATTAGGTAATTTAAAAGTACATAAAAAATAAATATTGATAAATTGAAGAGTTTATGATATCTAGTTAAATGAAAGACCTATTAATTATAGAGAATTTAGAGTTCATAGGCAATTAATAACATGTTACATGCATGTTATACTGTCTAAGATATCTATGTTTTGTTTGGTGAACTAGGATTTTATAGTTGCATCATGAAAAAAGATCTAAATTTACATGGGACAATGCCATAATAATTATGTCGAGTGATCACTAAACTCATATTTAATAGTTTAGTAGCAACAACCTTAATGCAATCAATCTCATTTAAGTAGTTTAGATGACTTTCTTTCTTATACTAATTTGTTATAAGATATTATCTAATTTTTTATTATTTATATTTTATTCTAAAAGACATGTTCTAATGATCTCTTATGGTTTTGAAGTAAGATTCTCTTATTTAATGTGAAGTGTACTTCAAAATTTAAGTTAATGGTGCAAAATTACAAGAAGATTTGTTGTTAGAATGTCATCATCTCTACTTATTGATTTAAATGTGAGATTATGATTGTTGGCTAAAATTTTTTGCTTTTTTTTTTTTTTTACTTTTTTAACTTTTTTAGATTTATTGACTTTGATGCTCACAATAATTGTGTTAACTTCTTACATCATGTAAGAGACATTAGATTCATATAATCATTCAAAATTCATCTTAATTTTAATATTTAATCTAAAAAAATTTGAAATAATAAATTGTTTTATGTGTGATTTTGTTATATATATATGTAATCATTCCAACAATGATTCAATGATTCAAAACTTTGCATTTTTCCAAAAAAAACATTTTTATCCCAAAGTTTAAAGTATTGCAAACTTCAATTAGATACTTAAATCATTAAAATGTATTGATATTTTTATATGGATTGTTAACTTTGCAATCCATATGCTTTACACACCTCACTCATTGATATGTATCATTAAAACATTAAATTGAACTAATTCATTTAAAATTGTGTATCGTACCATTCAATAGAGTCATATAAAAAGGCTCCCAAAATTCTTATTAATGAATAAATGGCAAGCCATCCATTACTATATTAGATCATTTGATTATTATATTAGTCTATTTAGTTTATATCCCAACAAAATTATCTATAACTCTGTTAAAACAATTTTTAAATATATTTAAAATATACTCTAATATAATACATATATTAAATGATGAAATGGCATTTTCATTTCAAAATAGTATTTTATTTATTTATATTTTAAATTACAAAAGTAAATAATAGATTTCAAAATATGAGAAATTATTTAAAAAATATAAAATCAATTCTAAAAATATTTTTAGCAATATAAAAAAGATTTTGATATAATTTTAAATGACATAGATGGTATAATATTTTTCATAAAAAACATACTTTGATACAATATTTTTTTGTTTTATATATTGTACTTTAATATCTAAGCTTGATTGATGCCTTAATGAAAGAATGAATTGTTTATTTTCACAATAAAAGAGCATGTATTACCAATAGGACTTGACCTAATCGACATTTGTAACTTTTCTTGGTGGAACCAAATTCTGCAAACTATAGCTTGTCGAGTCCCAAACTTCATCAATTAAATTTATTCAAAATTATTCACAAAACATAAAATGCATCCAATATAATTTTAGAAATTTTATTAATAAATTTATTGGGATAATCTCATATAAGGATAGTACTATGTCATCTTAAAGGCATGTAGTATAGATCATCATGGCAACTCACTTATTTATTATGACTAAAGTAATAAAATGAAGCTTTTTAACCTCCGGCATAAAGTTGATATAAAATGTACAAATCCAAAAGACTTGGAAAAAATAATTTTAAAACAAGAAAAGAATATTCGAATTTTAGTCGCTTTTCCTAATGTTTAGATTCTCTTTAGTCAATAATATGCGATTTGTTTTATTGATATTAATTATTATATGCAGCCGTACTCTTTTGACTCCTTCAAAGTTCAAACCACATTTACCAGAGCAGACGGCCAGTCTAATACAGCATTTAAAGAGCTATTAAATAAATAAAAATAAAGGAAATTGATAAATAATTATGATATATCATTGAAAATCTTGTAAAATGTATTTTTCTTTTGATAATTTCATAAAAATAGTTTGAAAATAAAATACGAAATTAATTATAAGTTTGTGATTTTGCTTTTTATAATTGTTTATTTTAAAATTTTAACAAAACTTGTGTTTGGTTTTATACGTAAGAAATAAAACGACAAACGAATACTCATATTTTGTCAAAAAATAGCTATGATTTAAAAAATAAAAAATGTCTATTTCAGATAACTTAATTAAAGTATTTTATTTCAAAAAAAAATATTTTTCTTGCTATATGATGATTTTTCAGCTATGTTTAAATAAATATGTCGTTTTTCTCTTATTTCTTTGTGTTAGGTACTTTGTTGGAGAGCGCACTAATCCACGTGCACTTTTCATGGTGGTTCCCACGGCGTGTTGCCGCCAAATCAACTAATTGGAAATGGACAGTTGTCGAGTAATGATTTGCCGTCCAAGCTGAGATCAACCACGCTCCAGGGGTCCTTGCTTTTATTCGTTTTTTTTTTTTATATTTTTGAAATATGTTTCGCGTGACGACTCATGTTCCAATAGGTATTGTTTAAACTTTAGGTCTAATTAATTTAAAAGATTATTTTGAAATGCAACTATTTTCTACTTCGGAGTTTTGACAGGTTTTATATTCTAGATTAATATTATAATAAAAATAATTGTTCTGCATTTTTAAAAATATTATTTTAAATTATAAAAGTTTTTTATTATCATATTTTTAAATAGAGATTTTATTATTGTTATTAAATAAATATAATTACACGAACAAATTAATTTGTGCCGTCATCATTATTATATCTATCATATAGTTTTAGTGCAAGACATGAAAGATAGCCTATGATGCAATATTATGTCGAAAGTGAAGTAGCAAATTAAAAGATGTGAAAGGATATAACAATTAGTCAGATTATTATTTTCTTTTAAATACAAATATGAGAATTTACTTAATTTGAACTTTATACCTTTAGAATTTTTTTTAAATGATTATGTTTTTTTTAACTTTCTCATGTTATGCACAATGAGTATAAGCAACATGAAAATCTTCTTCTATCATATACAAATGATGAATTACAAAATCAACATATTTATCATTTGAGAATCATATCAAAATTTCATTTATTGTTACATTATTTATAAAAAATTATATTTCACACTATCAAGTAATATTAATAAAAAAAGGAAGTGTTTGATCTTATTTGACTTGTTAATAATATCAATACTTGTAATATTAATGATAAAGGTTTCGTAATATCACTAGAAACCTTACATCATAAAAAAAGATATGACACCTAAAACTATGGAGGTGAATCTAAGAAAATAGATTACAAATTTTTAGAAATTAATAGTACTAGAATGGTTAAATCCAAAAGATGTTTAGAATGTAAAACAAAAGAATGGAGATTAACTAGATTGAGATATGGAGCTTATAAAGAAGCTTACTTTAAAGTTAGATAAACTTGAATATGAAGAGTTACAATCTTAAATACAAGGGTAAATGTTAAAAATGGAAAATAATAAAATATTTATTATATAAAGTTTTAGATGAAAATTAAAAAATATCAAGTGATGCCCAAAAATTATAAAATTTGCATGATGAGTAAAGCTCATTGAGTAGTTTAATTTAAAGTTTGTTGGTGAATTTTGGGAGGCCATTGGATAGGAAAATGCAAAGATTATAATAATTCCTAAAGTTTTAATTAAAATTTTACTTATTATTTCTAAAACATAACCAATGAATCCCAATTGGTGTAGGTAGAGGCTTAAGCAATGATAAATGCTAAAAGGTGATGGGATGTGATTGTTCTAATGAGATAAGTAGTTAGCGTGTGAGGAGTTAGCTAGTGATAGATTTTTAGGAAAGTTTTTACCAAGGACTTGAGGGAATTCAAGAACATGATACTTGGACTACTTTGTGTAATAGAAAGGGAAGCAAGTGCTACTATTATAGGAGAGAAGTGACATCTAAAAATTTCACTGAAGTGATTAAGCAAAGGAAAGAGAAGAGAAAACTAGGGTCTATGAATGGAATTGTGCATATAAGAATCAATCTTCTTAGTGTGACCACTACAACACTAATTAAAATAGATGTATTATGTAGCTTGATGAATGTGATTATTATTTAACAAATGTTTATAATTAGCCTTTAATTTGGAAAAAAAGATTCATATAATTCATGAAAAGGTATGCAACATAAATTATATTTTCATATGTTTGTTGTAACGTAGTAACTAGGTCTTTAAAATTAAAAAATTTAGATTTTGACTAATTAACATGCTATAGTTGAATGATTCATTAAAGAGGCTTAGTAGCTTGATTTTATCTTTTTTAATTGACTCTTATGAGTATTTTATGTTTCTAATGTTAGAACATTGCTTTATCATTTCATCATGTCATATAACACTTAATTGCTTAGAATTTTGAGAAAAGAAGAAATGATATTTTTAAATCAATCAAATAATTGATTTTTGCTTTGAAAAGATTTGAAAGAGATTATTAAGGCTAAGAACAAGACTCTTAAATAAAAAATAATAGCCATTGTACTACCAAAAAAAGTTTATAACATTTTGAGGTTATCGTCCATAAATGGAATTTAATAATGGAACTAATGGTAAGATGAAATGTTTTTCAAATTAAAGCAGTTTTCATAAATGAAATGTTTTCTAAATTCTCAAAAGAAAAAGAAAAATAAATAAAATTTAGGTGGCAATAAGCGGGCAATACAATGTTGTATCAAAGCAGTTAAAATTCTAGGAAATAGAACTCTGAGAAAACAAAAAAATCTTGGATGAAAACTTAAGAATTTAATAAATCAAGCGTGATAGCATATAGGACTAGCAGAATGAACATTGACATAAGATTACAAGAATTAGAACAACATGGAAATCTTGGGTTATGAGAATTTGTATAAGTTATAGCTGGGTGCACACACTATTACTTGATGTTTGTTGTATTGTATGTTTGTTGTTTCTACATAGAGTTTATTTATGTTGAATTTTTTTATATGCTTGTAACATCAATGACAATGCATTTATTATTTAATAGAAGGCTAGAAAAAGAATGGTTGAAAACTATCTAAAATGACTCCACATATGGTATGTGAAAAGCTATGTGCTATACATCATTGCTCAATTATGACAAATAACTCCTAAACATATGATACATCAAGCATTTATGGTTTTAATAGAGAACTATGTAAGGTACATGAATGTTCACATATGATATGTTGAGGATATAAGAACCAAATAAAGATTTTTATACAGTAAGTGAATTTTTATATATCATACATCCTAAACCATGTATGGTATATCAAGCCTACTTTTGGTATGTGAAATAAAAGGACTACGTACAATAAGGGGAACAAAATACATTAAACAATGTCCAATAAGTATGATCTATAGTACATCTATTGAATATATAATATGTGAAGCCCTATGAAAGAATTAAATTTTAAATAAATTCTAAAAAATCACATTGGTGGCAAGGATAATAGAAAATCCAGTTCTAAGGAAGAGCTTATTCTAAAATATCATGGAGGAATTCTACCATGTTTTTTTGGAATTATATATTCTAGAGTCATCTAGGTAAAATATGAGATTTGATCTATCAAGACTTTGTCAGAGATAATTGATAATTATATAATATTAACAAACATTTTTAAGATTATCTAAGCATGTATTGAAAATGATGGATATAAAGAAACAGAAGTGCCACTTATTATGAAGGTTCCCATTATACTCAATTAGAAGTGTGATGACTCTTATAGAATTTTGCTCTTATAGAAGTCTAGTATGGGCAACAAGGAGAATTGAGCATGACCAAATAACCATTGAATTAAGAAGGGTACCCAATAAAAGGAAAGGGGAATCTTCTTCTCAAGAAGAATCATGCCTTTTAAGTCAAGGCCTCAAACTTCAAGAATTTGAATAAGAACAACACCTCAATGCCAAATATGAAACAAGAATCATAAGGGAGAATGCTGTTAAGTATTTTCGTGTGAAAGATTTGGATATTATGTTAAGGAATGTTCATAATTGTCGAGAAAATCAACTATTGGAGGCAAAGAAAATGGAAAAGGATTTTTACCTAGGGGATCTTATATTGAAGGACCCAAGTTTGATGTTGCAACTAAAGGAACAACCAAGTTCTTGCACATCAACCTTAATATCCTCAGCCCCTTGTTTATGTTATCAATTGAAAGGAGGATCGAACATCCCTAAATATAATTATAATTATTTCAAAATTTTTAAATAAACATTATTAAATTCTCTTTTACTTTAAGGATTATGCTAATTTATTTTTGTCACATTTGTGACAAGCTTGGTAATTGATACATATATATTACAATAACTTTTACTTGTTACATTACCTATAGGAAAAGAAATAACAACAAAAAATTACATCAAAGAGAACATAAAAATCAACAAAAAGATTTTTTGATTTTAAATGTATTATAATTGACATAAATGAATTTGATACTATTATATGAATGGATTGGTTAGTAATGCATTGGTTTACTATTAATTATTGAGAGAAGAAGATAAACATTCATATTGCAAATGAGATGAAGTTAATTTATTTTGGTAATTGTTGAAGGTAATTTATTTTCATAAAGGATGAAATATAACTTCCATATTAGAATTGAAGGCAAAAAAACCTAATACAAAAAATATATGAGGTTAGCTAGCTTCTATACAAGAAATAAACATAAGAATCTAGACTAGAAGATGTGCTAATGGTATGTGCCTAGAAGTATTTTCAAAGGATTTGCCAAGGTTATCCCTTGATAAAGAAATTGAATTTGTTATTGGTATAATGCTTAAGATGGAATTGATATCTAATGAACCACACAAAATGACATTGGTTGAATTGCAAGAAGTGAAGGTCAAATTTCCAAATCTTATTAGACCAAGTCTCTTACTTCGAGGAGCACTAGTAATATTTATCAAAATGAAGTGTGGAAATCTTCTCATGTCAATAGATTATAGAGTTGAATCATATCACTTTGAAAAATAAGTATACATTACATCATATTGACAAAATATTTCATCAACATTAAGGATGTTAGGTGATTTCCAATATTGACTTGCAAATAGGCTAATATCAATTGTAGATATGAAAGGAGGACATGCCAAAAATGGCATTTTAGACTAGATATGATTATTATGAGTTTTGTGATACTTTCTTTTGTATTAGCAAATGCATAAGCTACTTTTCAAGAATCTAACGAACCTTGTTTCAGATAGTGGATAGACAACTTTGTTATAGCATTTTAATAATATTCTAATTTATTGACAAAGAAAACACAAAAATACAACACATTTGGACATGATGTTGCAAATATTGAAAGAATATTAGCATGCTAAATTCTCCAACAATATTTCAAGCTAATAAGTGTCTCCTTATTAGGACATATAATTAGTATCAAGGGAGCATCTATATATGCACGTAAAGTAATATCAATAATTAAATGGACTATTCTTACTAATTTTACAAAAATCAAGACTTCTCTTGGGCTGACATAGTGATATAGAAAATATATCAAAGGCTTTTTAGAAATTGTGGTTCCATTAACTAAACTTACATGGAAGGTGGTTTTATTCAATGAGGATGATAAACTTAAGAAAAAAAAATTAAAGAATTTGAAGTATACATGAATGCATCTTTATAAGGATTAAGTGTTGTCTTCATGCAAAGTGGTTAGATAACAGCATATGCTTCCAGATAATAATAACCCCATGAGAAATATTACTCCCGCTTGATCTTAAGTTAACAAATATCATGTTTGTTTTGAAACTCTAGACACTATTTCTTCAAAGTAAGGGCTCATGTATATTTGAAGTATTAAAGTCTTAAGTACATTTTTACATAGAAATGAATTGAGATTGAATCAACGATAGAGATACTGATGGAGTTAAGGATTACAACATAGACATCATATATCTTCTAGCTAACCAATGTAATGATAGTTGCATTAAGTTGAAGTACAAGCTTGATTTATTTGAATATCAAATTAGAGGAAGAATAATTATTCATTGAAATTGATTAGTTGTGATTGAATATCATATTTGTTTCAAACATTACTCAATTAGAAATTGTAGCAAATTAGTTGCAAGGCCCCAAAGGCTTCCAAGATGATGTCAAAGAAGAACAAAAGTTCAAGGTCAGACTCTTGGATAGCCAAGAATTTGATTTTAATCTAAATAAAATTAATGATATTTTAAGCTTCAAGAAGAGATTATATATAGAAACCCAAGAATAAATAAAATTAATATTATTATAATAAGCACATAAATTAGATATGTAGTTCATCCTAGTATAACCTAGATGTATCAAGATATGAAGAAGAATTTTTGGTGCCAAGAATGAAGAAAGACATCCAAAATTATGTATATAAACATTTAATTTATCAATAGTTTAAGAGAGAGAGTTAAAAAACCTAATGAATTACCATAATTGCATTCTATACTAGTGTGAAAGTAAGACCATGGATTTTATGATTAGTCTTCCTAAGACTAATCAAAATTTTGATGACATATAGGTAGGTAATCATAAATATACTAACAAAGATCATATACTTTTTACCAACTAAAGTGATAGGAGAAACCTTATGTGAATTAGATAATAAAATTACATGAACTGTTAAAGTTTATAGTATTTTATTATGATTCAAAATTTATGTCACAATTATAAAAGAAAGTTCAATATGTATTTCGAAAATAAGGGTAGTTGTGAGCATACTAAACATAAATGGAAATTAAAAGTCTTACAAACTCGAGCTTGTACTATGAGGTAGTATTATCTACCTTGAATAATTGTTAAGGTGTTATACTGAGTACTTAGTGGTTGAAAAATTTTTTTGATACGATATGTTATAATTATGAAATTATATTTTGCATGAGATATGTTTAATCATTATCGATATCAAAATATCTCAAATGATTTTTAATATTAAAAAAATATGTAGTAACTAGATGAAAATGCATTATGAAACCCAAGTTAGACCATGATCTTGAACCCATAGGTGGTAAATTAAGCATAAGGAATCACTCCCATACCTCAACTTGATGATAAGTTGGATTTAGTTTTTAACACCAGCTAGTTTATAAAAATAGATTCTAAAAGTGGTTGACGTTAGATCATGATTAGGCATAAAGATAATTGAAGGATATCTTTTAAGCATCCAAATGAATTATATGAATGATTAATAATTTTATTTAGATAAGCAAATGCACTTAGTAATTTTATTATATTAATGAATTTTATCTTAAAACCCTTTATTATAAGATTTCTTTTGATTTATTGATGACATATATATATATATTCTTGATGAAGATACTCATTTGGAGCATCTTAGGGAGATTTTTTTTTAAAAATGTTATGGGCAAAACAATTATTTGTGAATTTGGAAAAATGCTTAATCATGAATAGAAAAGTAAAATTTTAGGCTATATTATGACATCTAGGAGAGGATAAATACAACAATAGAATGGCTTATACATTTTTGTTTTATAGATGTTCATACTTTCTATATTATAGCTACCTTCCACATGAGATTTATTAAAAAAATTAGTGAAATTCTCCATATTTTTGTTATTAAAAAGGATAATGTTTTGTGAACTAATATAATAGAAAGAGCATTTACTAAAATTAAGATCCTGATAACTTCAACTAGATTTATTTAAAATGTTTGAAGTTATTTGTGAGATATTAGGAATTGGAGTTGATGAAATTTTGAATTAGAAAGGGCATTCAATAGATTATTTTTATTTAAAAGTTAAAACACATTAAACAAAGGTATTTGATGTAAAGTAAATAGTTCAATTCCACTAAGTGAGCCCTATAGTATTGAAGACATTATTTGCTTTATTAAAATTTTAGCTTTACCATTGATTATCATGCCTTGTAAGAAATTAATAATTAGAGGAATTTAAATCATAAGAATATCCAATTGGCTGAATTCTTGCATGACTACTCCTTTGCTTTGAAGCACAAATTTAGGAATCAAAACAAGTTAGTCGATACTTTATCTAGAGTAATATTAATTATGGTATTGCTTGAATCTAATATTCTAAGATTTCATAGGCTAAAAGATGATTAATTGATTTGTTTTGACTTTTATGTGATTCATAAAGAATTAAGGGATAAACATACTTTTGTTTGATTTTTTTTCTTTTAATTGATGGATACTTATTTAGGGTAAATTTTTTGTGCATTCCGTTGACTTATGTTGGGATTTTTTATCATTAAATTATGTTATAAAGAAATAATAGTTAAATGAGTAATAGAATTAAGAGGTAAGTGAAATGTGAAAATTATAAATTTAATAATATCAAATAATATAATGGAAGCTTTTAAAACTTCTTTATAGTTCTTGTAAAGTTGTTTTAAAAATTCTTATTTACTTTAAACATGCTTTATTTAAGAAGTACAAGAAAGCAATGGTATAATAGAATTTAAGCGGCTTTATCAAACACTAAATCTACATTCACTCTAGGCCAAAGTTTAGGCAAAAAAATAAAAAAATTTCTTTAGCAATATTGAGTATGTCAAATCCCACACCAAGTTAAAAAAACCTTCCAAAGCTCTACAAAGCATTAGGACAAAAGACCTTACAAAACACTAGCCAAAACGAGCTTACAACAATCAAGCTAAAGGACAAAAAAACCTTACAACAATAACCAAAAGACCAATACAATAGCAAAAGAGAGCACCAAAAGTATAATATAAAAGATCAAAGTACAAAGTCTTATAAAATATTCAATTATCAAAAGGCACATTAAAGTTTTGTAAAAATATGTACGAGTGATGTTTTACTTAGACTAATAAATGCTTAATGAAGGAAGTCTTGAATAGAATAAGACAATGCTTGAATTATACAACCTTGCTTTTCCTTTTTCTTTACAATGTTGATCTTCAATTTGCAATTAGTAAGATCTCCAGCAGCTCTAAAAAATCCCTATTTGCTATAATAATTTTTTAAAAAATTAGTCAAAATAGGTGTCACTTAGAAATATTATATTGATCAAATTTTCCAATTCAATGATTATATTGTATGATGCTTATGAATGAACTAATCATTTATTGCATCATATTAACCAAACGATATTTCTCATATTGACAAAGGTTATAATATACGATAAGGCAATATCAAATTTTATGAAGTGTTATATTCTTAACCTTCTTAAAGCTTCAATTAAAATCACTTCAGAATGAAGATTATCATGCAAGATATTGACCAACATTGTATTGTATTATGACATTAATTCTCATGTACAAAATATGATGATTTTGTCATGTATGATACTATCACGCTATATGATGTGCTGGTTTAATTTGTTTGAATAGAGTTTTTTTACTGTATGATACTTAAAAGCATATTGTATGAATGTATTAATTTCTTAAACTTTTCTCTTTTAACTTAGATCCAAGATAATCAAACTATATGATAAGTGAGACTATATTGTTTGATGAGATGACACTCATAATCAAACTAACCTATCACCATTTGTATAAACACTTTTGAACTAATCATACTATATACTATGAGTAGTTTTATAAAAGGTTTTGCATTCAATATGTATTGGCCATAAATTATTAATGTAAGCATATATTTTAGTCTTTATTGAACAAATTCTACATGTGAAGAAAGTATGCCTAAAGCTTGCGTATATTAATAGATAAGCATTAAAAACCTTTAGCACACTCACTCAAATCTTTGCCATTATTTTGGCACCTCAAATAAGTTATTATAGATTTTATATGCTAATCTAAAATAAGAAGACTCACAATAATGTACTCCAGATATGAACAAACTTTCTATTTCCCTAATACCACTTATGACTTACGCCAAACCCCACTAGTTAATCTTTTGAGTTAAAACTAAGCTTCTTTAATTAATTAACCTATTTAATCATGAGATACATCATCTAAAATATTTAAAAATATATTACCAAAATAATGAAATAATTTTATTATCATTAAACTAATGATATATAGACTAAGGATTGAGCAGTCTCTTTCTTTTGATAATGATAAAATTATTAAACAAATATTAAAATGAAAAGATATTAAAACAAATAAGAACATAATTGTGCTCCTTAAATTTCTACTCCCTCTTAATATATGCATTTAAAATAATAATTAAACAAAGATAATAGGATGCATGATTTTTTTTATTTCACATTTCTCACTCCCTTTTTATGTCATGCATCAAAAGATAAAAATATATCTATAAATTGAATACCTAAAAATAATGAACCTACTGTTAAAATTATTTAACAAATAACATTTATTAGAGAATTAACAAATGAAGGACCATGTATTAAAAACAACTAATACATGGTTGAAATTTAAATAAATCATCATTCATTGCGTATGAAAGAAAAAACACTTATTGATAAAATTTAAAGAAATAGCTTAAGCTTATTAAGAAAAATGTTAAATCTACTCATCATGCTTCCCAATAGATTTCTCTACCTTTATAATTGAATTAAAAAAACATGCACGTAAGCATAATTATTTAAAATTTTCATTCTAAATTTGTAAAGTATGTTTAGGTAAGGAAAGATAGTTTAAATGTCTTTTTTATTTTGATCATAGGGACCCAAAAAAATTTGAGTCCCAAAATGTAAGAATAATTAATTATTGCAAACATTTGTTACTATTAGGATCAAGGAAAGTATGTGGTACTTGGATGGTGGATATTCAAGATACATAACTAGAGATCCTTATTTGTTCATCCAATTAAGAGAACTTAATGGTGGTGATGTTACTCTTAGGAATAAATCCAAAAAAAAGGCATTAGCACTAGCATAGTTGGTAACTCTCTCACCTTAATTAAAAAGGTCACTTTAGTTCAAGGTTTAAAGTATAATCTTAGCATTACTTAGTTATGTTACTCTAATTTTTTAATTACTTTTGATTCCAAAGAATGTGTAATCAATAAAGATAATAAACCTCTCCTTATAGCCCTTAGAAAAAATAATACTTATTTATCAGATATAAAGATAGTTAAAATTATTGGCCTTAAATGTCTTACTTCTCAAGTGAATAATATTGAATCATGGCATTGAACATTATGTCATATTAGTTCTTTTGCTCTTAAGAAAATTCTTAAATATGACGTGGTTAGTATTTCCTAATTTTCAAATGAATGATGGCACCATTTATGGATCATGTTATATAGAAGCACCCAAAATCCTCTTTCAAATCGAAGAATGAAGTGATGATGAAGGGACTATTAAAATTGATGCATTTAGACATTGTTGGCCACTTACAGCACACACATAAGTACACCTACTGCACCATCATTAAAAATGTGCTCACGGAGGGCCTATCTATAAGTGAGAATAATGCATGCAAGGGTGAATAGTTCTCCTTGCACATCCGTACACGTGTGGGCGACATGAAAGAGTGCATGAAATCAAGCTAGGATTTGCATGATTTGGGAAATTTTTATACTTATGATCAAAATCACGCGTTTTTTTATTTTATAATAAAATAATATATATAAATCTTTAGAAAATATATAAGAATAATTTATGAAACAATTTACAACTAAAAAACCTTTATAAAATATATATCGTTCTCTTTCTTCTTTTGTTCTACATCATTTCTCATATTTTCACTACTATTGTTGCTACTCTAAAAATAAGGTATGTAATTGAGGGTACAAAATGAGAATGCCTCACACATATATCATGTTATCTTTGGTATTAGATCACTTCAATTTGATGTTGATGATAAGTACAAAAAAATGATAATTAAAGAGTAACCAATAAAAGAGAATCAAGAGATTGAAGAACCTTTAGTTAATGTGACTATATCAATTATTTCACATTAAGCATAGATGCAAAGATAGCTTTATTAACCCAAAAAATATTAGCGTTAATAGAAATGATACTAAAATTCTAATCTCTTCTTATGATGAATCCAAATAAAAATTATCAAAAGAAAATACAAATAATAATTCAAAAATAATTGGAACTAAAGAAGAGAATTACATCAATCTCACATTTTTGATGTATAAGAATCAATAGCATCCTTTCAAGGTAAATATCATGCTTGATTTACTCGTTTATGATGAGATAATAGTTGCAAAAAAGTTAGATACTTAATTAGAACAACTATAGACATGTTTCTCTGCATAAAAAAATTCATCAATTAATAAAGTTGTTATGTTTAATTAAAAATGACGAGTCATGTATTAGCTCGATGAAATACTTATCTAAGAAATGACATAATTATAGAAGTGATATTGAGCTAATTTAAGAAATTAATTAGAGAAAACTTCTATCTTATGAGTTATATGAAGGAAAGGTTAAGAAAAGGGAATAAATCTATAATATTGGCAATGATAAATCATATAAAAATATATTACAAAATTTTGAGAATAAGTCATGAGCTTAGAAATAACTACTGAAGAGATATAGATATTATCAAAGTATATTACATGTCTATATTATTCTATTATTACTAAATTAACTATTTTCCCTATTTAATCCTTAAATGATCTAATAAATTTGTAATGATTATAAAAACAAAGAATAAATATAAAAAGATAAAATTAGAATAATAAAAAACCAAGAAGTTTAATTATAAGTCCAAATATTAGAGACAAAAAGAAGAGTATTCTCCTACAAAATATATTATAACTACAATTAACAACACACCATCTACCAAAAAATCAAAATTATTATATTCACTTAATAAGATAGGACATATATGAAAAATATATTGGTAATTATATTTAGAATAATTTCTAAAGAAGTTTAAGGAGGAAACAATAATTATTATAATAAAGATTGAAAAAGTACATGAAAGTTCACTTTAAGTTGATAAAATCTTATTACTTATAATAAGTCCAAAGGACATCTCTTATGAAACAAAACAAAGAAAATAACTCTTCATCATTCAAATATAAGTAAAAAAAATATTTTTCATTATTATCATAGACACTAAAAGCAAGAAAAATTTAATATCATAAAGTCCTATAAAAAGGCTAAAATTAGATGCAACACCAAATTCAAACCTTATGCTTTGTAGTCAATTCATAAAAGCTCCTTCAACATCATCAAATATTTTAATGATGAGATTATTTATAAAATAATACCTCTAAATGTCTAACAAATTACACTAAAAAAATCCATATTTATGGAATCAAGATGCTGTCTACCTTTGATAAACACAATAATATCAACTCATGAAGAATGAACATGAGTTCTTTCTAACTCAAGACACAAAAGAATTAATAAAAAAAGTTATTGGTGCTAACCAAATAAAAAGACTAGTGAACACTTGCATAGGTTATGTAATATTAGTAACAAAGTCAATAAAATCACTTGGTAGGGATGACAGATGTCTCAACCACCCAAAAAAAGATAACAAAACTAGATATGCCAAATAATCAATTAAAAAAAGTTTTCATGGAGTTCAAATCTAAAAAATAAAGGGTTTATGATCAAGAAATCAATTCAAAGCTTAATGAATCTAAAATTATGAAAGAAAATCAAGAAAAGGGACAAAATAATGAAAATTGTCATCGCCACACAAAGCAATAGGAGTTGCATGCTATAACATGCTGGATAAGCATTACATGTGTAGGTGTAGGCATGCTTATAGGAAGATGAAGTGCCTAGAATGCCTTCACCTGTTGGCATCAATAATTATATTAGAAAGGTATACATGTGCTATATATATATACCTTATCACTTACCTACTACATTGTCATAATCAATACACATGTAGAGGGCTTATCCAATTATAAAAATAGTACTAGTATACGTGAAAATACCATTGTGTATCCTTATGCATATGGGATCAAGCTAGTATTTATAAAATTGACATAATTTGAGAAATTTTTATATTTGTGATAAAAATCACATGTTTTTATTTTATAAAAAAATATTATATGTAAACTTTTATATAAAATTGTGATAATGATATATAAAGTAATTCAAAACTCTATATATCATAACTTCATAAATTTACAATCTATTGAAGGAAATTTTTTTTAGAAAATTTAATTTTTTTATAATAGAAAACCCTTTTTTTCTTTCTACTACATTTATTTCTTACTATTTCTCATGCTTCCATTTTTGCTATAAAAAGAAGGTTGACTATTGAGAGCTCGAGGTGAGAACATCTTGCAGACAAAATCAATAATAAACAAAAAAGTTTAATGATGTACTTATATCACATTTATTTAATTTATCTATGTGTTGATTTTGAAAAATCTCTTTCATAATATCTTTTTCTTTATAAAATGTCATCATTTTGTACACATTCACATTAATGTATATTAATAACAAGTCAATTTTTTTAACTTCTAAGAAAGCACTTTCAAAGCTATTCCAAACTATTTTCTTAACATACTACACAATTCCTCAATTTTGTCTTAAGATTATATGATGTACAATCCCTTTATAATGTTATATGATCCAAGCCTAATATTGTTCAAACAAAGGATCATACGACCAATATCTATTACACCTACTAAGAACTAATCATGTATGTCTGATCAACCTTTTATATATGTACAATACATAATAGCTACTTAGTTATTCAAGAGATCAAATAGATAGTTTGTATTAAGCTTTTTATAAATTGGTTGTACAAATTTTTTTATCACTTTTGTGCTTGTATTATCTATCTTTAATAAATCATCATACTAGTCTAAACTCCATTTCATACTAATATTATGATCATCTAACAATACTATTCACATGAAATTAAGATTTAATTATAATATCTTCAAAACTTTAAATCAGGTGCATATCAAATTATCTTATAAATATGTTAAATTATTAAAAAATAAAATATTATAAAATATAAAAATGATTATAAAATTAGAAAAAGCTTATCAAAACAAGTCCAATAATGTTTATTTAGACTTGATAAAAGTTTATTTGAAATTATCATTAATTAATGAAGTTAAATCATAATAAATAATAATAGTTTTATTATTACTATGTATTTATTTTACTTGTTTTTAGTTTCCTAAATACAAGATTTCTTTCTTTTCCATTATTGTACCTAACGTAGCCATAGGACTGTTCCTTTGGCATGGTCGATTGAAGTTGAGCCACATTCACCATAAAAACTTAATAGAATCAAGGAGAAGTTTTGTGTGGCAATGTGGATCCCTTGAGTACCTAAATTGAACTTTTGATTCTTGCTCTTGATTTCCCTAATAATTGTAATAATTTGTTAGGATTAACTCCTAATCAAGGTTTTCCTCTCTATTAAGTTGATTGGAAGAGAAATTTCTAGAGATTTTCAAAGTTAAAGTTGAGAGAAAAGTGAAAATTGAAGAGAGAGAAAGAGGTAAGAAATGAAAGAAAAAGCTTAAGGGAAAACCTTAATCAACTTGGAAGTGAGTTGTATAAACTTGTGCTTTATAAAATTACAAATATTTGTAATTTCTTTTATTGAGCTGAGACATGTTTTTGCATGATAAGTTGAGCTTGAAAAGTAAAGAATTTGACTATCAACTTAGTTAGACACAAAAAAATAAGAAACTCTTAAGATAAATATTTTAACATAAATATTATATTTGCATGTTTGATACAATATCAGTTGATATAAATATAATATTATATAAGAGTCTTATGTAGAGCATGTGATGTTTGATATCTTATTGTAGTGTTATATTTAGCAACTATGTAAGAATTAATACATATAATTAGATATATGACTTATATACTTATTTATTTATTGGTACATTACTATGTAGATTTAATCAACCTATTGTAACTACATAAGCATGATACTTCATATGTTTTTTAAATTACATACATCTAACTAAATATTATAAAATTAAAAAGCCAATATACATGAAATAAAATAATAAAAATGCCAATTTGAATCAATTGAAATGAAATAAGTGAATAGTGAATTCTTTAATTTAAAACATATTATTATTTGCAATTCTTGCATAGTGTGTCACAAGATTGAGGTGTATTATGTGATAGTGATTAATAACTAGTGTGTCGCATGATGGAGATGTACCGCTATGATAATAAGTAGTGGCTAGCATGCCACATATTTGAGATTTGTCATTATAAGATGGTTAATGGTTAGTGTGTCACATGATTAAGATTTATTGTAAAAACATGACTATTAGAAATATTAAAAGATTGAACATTGTTACACATGAAAATTATGACATCAATAATTAATAAATAAGATTTTTATTATAATTAAGTAAATTAAAAAGATAATACCAATTGACTACTTCGAGAGAGTGGAAACAATAGGATGACCATTGTAAGATTTACTTAATTAAGTACAAATAAGCACCAATAAATATGACCACATTACTATATATATATATATACTATTTCTTCATAGGGAGTGTGGCATGTTCTTTTATAGCATATTATTTTTTATGTTATATATTAGCTTGAATGAGACTCTACTTGCTTATGCTTTGGTTTGATATATATGATTTAGACCTTATATACGGTTATCTTAAATTATTTTTTTACAAATATATTTATTATTAGATGTAGTCTACTGAGCTTGTAGTGGTTGGCTCAACTTTTTTTTTAGCACTAACGTTTTAGTTTTAACAAAACCACAACACAAGAAGGTTCACTCATAAGTATTGTCTATAGAAAAGAACTAAAATTGAAAAGATTTTGTACTAAATGACTTATAAAATGTATGGAGTATTCAATGTTGTATCTTTTATTTAACATTTGGATATAATAGCTTAAAAAGTTATTATGAAACTATGAATATGGCTATGAAATTATATGGATATTATAGTAATTAGTTGTGATATATATATATATATATATATATATATATATATATATATATATGAAATGTCATAATTTTTGTGTTATATATATTATATAGATGTAATTATAAATTAAAAAATAGATAAAATAAGAGAGGTTATGTCAATTTGAAATCTAAAAATTTGAAAAAAAAATAAGGATTTTAAAGGAATGGAGTCCATTTATTAAGAAATAAAGTTGTAACAAAAAAGGTGATAATGTTATTACTAATTTCTTTTGTGAGAATATTATCAAACAATCAAGGTGATCATTTTATATGATCATTGTAGACTGAAGTCACAACAACCTCTGACCACCATAATATCCAATAAAAATTTAAGTGATTCCACTTCTTTGCATTCCAAGTAATAAAAATCCAATTTATATACAAAGATTTGAGGAAGATCTTACCTTGTTATCCTTAAGTTCCTCCCTTACTTGACCTCTTTGAATCTCCTCACAAGGTTGCAAAGGATTCAAATAAATCTCATCATCTTTTTCATCTCTAACTCTCCTATCTCTCTTTTAACTTTCTCATGCAAGCATCAAACATCACCATTGAGTCTCAACATGAGAGATAGTTCCTATCCTCTTATCAAATTAGAGGATTAAGTAATATAATCATTCTCCATTTCATACTTCATTAAAAATTTTTAAAAAATAAAAAATTTGGTCAACTTCATCCTAGCATGCTTTTTTAGGCATCCACTGGTTGAAATATTCCTAGGTTTTGAATATTTATTATACATATGCAATTTGTAAAATATGATTTGCATAAAATTTGGGCATTAATTAAACTGGATATTACATATACATAGATGAACAAGCTTGTTTACTTCCTTTTTTGTTTGGTGGTTTCACCTTGGATTGGATTTTGAAATGCATTCCTTTAAATAGTACATGACTGCTACAATCCTTTTCTTGTAAGTTTTTTTTTCCATAGAATCCTTTTTAATCTATTACACAAGTGCTCTTTATTTCCTTCTAACACTTTGTTGGTATGCTCTATCTCTCACTTATGTGCTCATACCTCAAGAAAAATTCTTAATTTCTAAAAACTTTGATTCCATGGACCCATCCTTTTACAAGCATTTGAGGTCATTTCTCATTCTAGTTGCTTCCAATCCTTAAACAGATGCAACTCTTCCTCTTCCTGATCTTTCTTCTCTTCGAAATAGATGCATCACATTCCCTTTTGGATATTTTTTGTCGTTAGGTTGGTTCCTCACCATGAGCATTTGGTTTAGGGATTTGGGAATTTTTACCTGATTAAAATTTTAACTAAATTAAACTTAGGTAAATGTAATATTTATTACATTTTTTATCAATTTGATCATAAAAAATTTGATAGTCGATTTTGCATGAATATATTTGATGGAATCAATTTATAGTCTAAATTTCACATTTTTCTGATGATATCTTCTATTTTTAATAAATTTTTGAACTTAAAATACTTATTAAATGTTTAATTATTATTCAATTAAATCATTTAATTTAATATTTTTTTATTATTTTTTGGGACTCTTCTAAGCTAATAAATAATTTCTTATTTATCTTCGATATTTGCTTAGAGAATTTTGGCTTTACTAACTTGGTGTCCTTGAAGTTCAAATAATGTGTATACTTTATTTCTTATTTTATCTCTTTTCTTTAAGGAGATGAACATTCTTTTAGTGGTATATGATTTTTTAAAAAATTATAAAATAATATTTGAAAATTTTAGAAAAATCTTTTAAATTTTAAATAATAAATTATATCTTATTACATACTTAAGATGTTATGCCCTTACATGCCTTTGTCACATTTCTAGTATCAAAGCATCTTTATCCTATTCCATTAAGAGAGTTATTACACCCTCCATCACTTATCCTCTTATAACACATTTTTATCTCAAGCCTTATCTTGTTGAGATAGGTTAGTTATCCTTTCATAATTGTTAAGTTCATATTGACTTAATTCATGATATGACTGCATTTTTTTCGATATCACATGATATCAATGAGGTTAAGTATAATCTCTTGAGATGTATGGCACATGGATTGTGATGATTCTTCTCAGCACATCATAATTAAAATCTAATTACTAGATCCAAACCTATTAAAAAATATTTTTCTTATATTCTAATTTTCAAACAAACAAAATATCACATGTATTTGTCTAATTCTTTATATACATAAATTGTGATTCAATACATATATCAACAAATAATAATCTTACACAAGTATATATTACGAATATATGCCATCACTATGCATCTAGTAGTCTTATTCATATCTCTATAGATCCACACCTATCGATTATACTTTTACATTTAGTTAAATCAAAATTATATATACATGATTCAAAATAGAATGCAAACCATACACATTATGGTTTCAGTTTAGATATAATGCTCTTACAAAAATAAATTTCTCTAGCAAAATATTTTTATGTTCGTCTTTGTATTATAATTTGGGTACACCTAAAAAGTTAATGCCAAAAATAGGTTAAGCACATGCAATCTTTTAATTTTTGTTTCTTTCTTAATGTGGCCTTATTTTTTGGCATCTATTTTTTCTTAACTAAGTAAACTTTACAAAAATCGTGATGCTGCTCTCATTCTTTTTCTTAGGATAGTCAATCAGTATACTCTTTTTAGTTTATCTAGTTATAATAAAAATCTTATTTATTAGTTGTCTATTTTATATTTTTATGCATATGATACTTTGTTCTTTATTATTAATTAATATTAGTCTTTGACTAAATTCTTTTATAGTAATTCTTAATCTTGTACTTCACTAGCCACTAATCATCATCATAATGATAATTCTCAATAATGCAATACACTGGCTACTAAATCTATTTTAAGTAAATTAATTGATAGTTTTAATTTTTTATTTCATGTGCAATGATTTCAAAATTATTTAATACACAACTAGATATATACAATTGAAATAACGTAATGTGTCATACTTATAAATTTCACAAACATGTTAATTATATTCACTTAAGTAGTATATTAGTTTACAAAAATATACATAGCTTTGCATTACGTTTGCATGTTTAATGACTCAAAAGTTTTACTTCTTGCATAGTTCAACAAATTTAACTATAATAGTAGTACATCAAGTATTACAAGGACTATATAAGACTCTTAAACTAAGTCATTTTTGTAATTTAATATAGCAATTATAAGCATATAAATTATTGTTAAAATTTCTACCTCAAGGTTTCTTCATTTCTTATGCTTACTCCTGTTGTTAGCCAATTTCCTACTCCTCAAGTTTGACTAATCTAGCAACAACAAGCTTAGCTTAATGTTGGAAATTTTACAAATGTAGATGTTGTTCAATATTGTACAAACTCACTTTATCAATAAGAAAGCTTTTTTTTACCTATATTTCCTCTTCTTTTCTTCTCTTTTTTTCTCTCCTTTAACTCTCTATCTCATCTGATTTAAACTTTGCCAAACCTTAAAATCCTTAAAAAGTTTAACCAAAATCTCAAATGTATATAGAAATACAATAAATGCTCAATTAGACTTAGGATTTGCAAGCCTTATTTCAAGATTTGAAAATTGAAAGCTTAAAATGCAAAACTCCAACTCCTATGTTTAGGGAACCCACAATAAGCTTTTTTCCATTAACAATCTCAACAAAATTGATTGACAAACCAATCATTGTCACTAGTGAGAGGGAAAACCTTGGTTTTGGCCAATTTCATAAGAGTAAAATTAAGGAAAAGGAATAAGAACACATAAGAGAGAGAGAGAGAGAGAGAGAAAGAGAGAATGAGAGAATCAGGTAGGTTTAGAAATCCCATGTAGTTGCTAATAAAAAAAAGACAATTGATTTATAAACTTACTAACTCTAAATTTAAATTTATCATAATTTTAAATGAAGTCTAATTGAAATCATATAAGCATTATTAAACTTTTCTTGATGAATTCTATCTAATAATATATTTATTTTTATATTTTAAAATACTTTATTTTTAATAATTTAGTACAATTTATGATAACTCAATTCATACTTAATTTAGAGATTTGAGAATATTACATAGACAATAGAAGTTATGAATATTTCTTGGGTTCATTATGAAGTGTGCTGATTTGAACACCTCACACAACACTCAAGTTGATCGACATGGCCTCAAGTTGGACCATCATAAATTACATAATAAGATCCATTAGTAAAACATGAGCCAAAAAGTTTTCATTGCGGGGAGTTCAAACATTGATCTCTTCATTGTGATTAGTGAAGATCTTTAATTTTGCATCATATGACTTGGACCCTCCCTAGACTTCTTTATGCACTTCATTATGATTGATAAAGTGCCATATCATTACCATCTATGGCTATAGTAAGACATCACAAACCTAAGGTTGAAGAGGAACTCTCTTTTATGGCTTAATGACTCTTAAATTTCATTTCAATCATCTAGAATTTATGTAATATGTTGCATAGAATGTAATATACAAGCATTACATAGTTTACAAGATAAGAAAAGGATACTCAAAAGAAGAATCAACCAACATCATTTAAATTGACAGTTAAATACAATTGTGCATAATTTCCTATGAAGTTTTGTTGTGAATAACTCTTTGTGGATTGTGATTGTTTTATTTACATCAAGTTAGTTTGAACAGATATGATCATCTTGTGATTACAAAAATCACTTAACCTTATCTAAGACAACAAAACGAGCTTGAAAAGTTGAAATTGCTTAGGGAAATGATAGAAATACTTAAAATACATGTAGCATAACCTTAAACCCTAATAACTAAAATAACGCGACAAAATTATCATAGAAATATGGAACTAAAAGATAGACCACGTAACACATATCTACGATAACCAATACTTAATGGTTTAAAGGTGAAGCACCTCCAGAACATTGAAAAAAAAGTAAACCAATAGTCGATGGTTTAATGGCATCATTCAAATCAAATAGTCGATGGTGACTAAAACTAACCCTAGAATACTATAGAATCCTTTTGGTAAGTATGAACTACCTCACAATGCTTAAATAAAGCACCTATATAAGCATTGAACTCTAAAACCCTAGAGCTAGTAAAGCTATTGTGAGCAAATTTTGATGTCCTTTGTACATCTAAATAATGTACATACATATCAAATGCATATTAAGACAAATAAAAAATATACACATAATAACACAACATCCAAAAATACTTAAGAAAGTTATGAAGAAAAGAAAATACTTATCAATTGTAAAATATCAACTATGCAAAGCTTGTGATACTACAACAAGATTTTGGATTCTTTGCATCAAATCTTTTATTTCCTTTTTGTAAATCTCACATGTCTTAGTTATTTGTATGCATGTCTAGGGTCATCCTCGACATTAGATGACTAAAATAAAATCATGAAAAAAATAAAATAAAATTTGGTTTACTTTTAGTATTTTATTTATTCAAATTTATCATCTAAATTCTAGAATCAAATCACTAAAGAATTGGAATGCTCAATGTAACTCTTAGCACCATTGGTTGGTTTAAGGTGAAGCACAATTTTGTATGATCATTATGGAAGAAGTTTATGAGTTTAAAAAAAGATTTATCAAAAAGTTATTTTAAAAAATATGAAATAAGTGTTATAGAACAAAAATAAAATAAAAAATATTTATAAATAATAAAATTTAAAAATAATACGTTTTTGAAATAAAATGTAAATAATTGTTTTCAATCGGTAACTTTAATTTGTGTTGTTTTGCTCTTCTTGTTAATAAGTTAGAAAACAACCGGGCAATTATCTTTTTTATTTTCTATTTAATAAAAATACTTTCGTATTAAAAAAATAATAGTCTCCCATGAGCTCCTTTATTGGAGTCTCGAGTGTCGACAAACTAGCACTTCATTTTTATTTTTTTTAATACCTTTATTTATAAAGCTTAATAAACCTTATTTATTTTTTTAAACACATAAAAAAATAATGAAACATATACAATGCGAGAAAAACTCGTATAAATATATCACGCGAAGGCTTTTCTCCACGCAACAAAAGACACGGTTATACATACCTCTTTTAACTAGAGGAAATTAATTTCCAAACTAAGGAACAGCTTGTCAAATTCCACGTGTCTATCTCCTAGGCGTACACGTAAGACAACGTTAGGTCCCAATAACAAATGACTTACTTCTGCCACAATTATTTATTTCTGAACAGTGGCAATGTGGTAATTTCATTAACGCGCGGTCCACTTACCGCAGTCTTCCGCTTTCCTACGAAAGCCCCTCGTCTCCGAGTGCTGGAAGTTAAGGGATGGGTATTCACCGAATTGCAGTAAGCCAAGGGAGAGGCCAAGCCAAAAAGGAACAGGGAGGAAATGAAATAAACTTGGGAGGGTGAAGTTTTTATTGAGAAATATTTATAAAAGAAACGCATAATAGAGGTGTTGGGAACAGAGCGAAAGAGATTGGTGGAGAGAATCCTCCAAAAACAATTGGCATCGAATGCTCTATCGGGATTCCCACCGCTTGGATTCCGAGAGATCTGTGCTTGCTTAAAGGCTCTTTTTTGGGCCGAAAGGGAGGCAAAGGAAGCGGAGCATAGCTAGTTGGTCTTGCAGAATCTTATCAGGGTTAGAGCTTTTCTCTAGGAGGAACAACATAGCTGCAGAGGGTTACAGGTTTCTTTCTTTCTGTCTCTTAGGGAGGATTGTGGGTGTTTCCTTGTGATTTTTGGGTTGCTTTTCTGTTTCTGTCTCGGTGCATCGTTTTACATCTACTTCAACAGGTTTCGCCGGCTTGTTACGAGCGAAAGAATTGAACTCTGCCATCGAATTGTGCCCGCCTTGGTCTTAGGCATCTTTTTGTGCTTTTTCAAGCTTGCAGTTTAACTAGGTCGAGATTCTGGGATCATCGGCCATCAGAAGTTACTGCCAAGGGAGGCATCCACTTCGTCTAGTTACAACTTCCAAGCCGGGAGAAATTTAGCTGTTTGCGATTATGTATATGGCAACAGATCCAAATATGAACTCGCATCATAGGGTCTTCCCTTCAACTTTCTGCAATCAACGAGTGGTCTCGTTCCAGTCTGGGACAATAAACAGCGCGACGGGGTTGGTACACGGAGGGATTAGTAATCCAGCTGGTGTTAGTGGCTCAGCAAATATGATTCTGGCCGGAGATTCGGGTGCTTTAAATAATACTTCCATGTTGTTGGAAGGTAATACGCAAGGGAATTTCCTCCTCGAACCTATGGCTGGTCTCAGACGTGAAGCAGGTCTCGCAGTAGATTGGTCCTACAATGAACAGCAGTTGTTATACCAGGGTCTAAAGAAGTAAGTAATTTTTAATTATTCTTGTTTTCAGTGATGCGATGTCTTTTGATTTTCTTTGAATTTTTTGATGTCTGTTGTTTTTGTTTTAACTAACCATTGAAAATTTACCTTGTGGATTGTTGGGTCTGTGTTACTTATATGATACACTATTTTGATATATTGGGAAAATGATTTTCAAGGAATGAATTTTGTGGTGTTTTCTGATGCATAGTCAGCAATTGGAGCATGTGAGTTTACTTGGCGAGTTGCACTTTATGGTTTTGATTGAGATTCTGTGAGTGAATTAGCCCCACATTTGATAATAATCAAGAATCTTAGATAGGTGCCCCACTACTAAAGTGTGTTTAACTTGGGCAGACAGCTGGTGTATGCTGTATCTGATAAAAATATCTGTATTAGTAGCAATTACTTGTGCCTTGTGTGATCCAAGTGCTCAATTATATCAAGCTTGAAATTGTCTTGATGAGATTCTAAACAAATTCATTCCTTGAACTATATTTGGAATCCAGCTACAACTAGTTTTTACCTTCCAATATAACAATACTTAATAAAAACTCCAGTGGTCACCCTGGTTTATTCTCAGAAAATGTCTAGAAGTGTTTGTTAAATTTAATACTTCATTCAGACATGTAAGGATTCATCTTTTTGCCCAACAGAGCTTTCTCAATTAATGTAATTTACAATGGAGAAGTGATTTAATGTACCCATATTTCTGTTGCAAAACTTCCTAATGTTAATATTATTCTACTATTTTGTTTACCTAAGACAATTTTTTCAAAGATGACTATTTTTATGTGGAAATTTCAGATATGCTGATCAACCTAGCATTATGAAATACATAAAAATTGCTGCTCTTCTTCCAGAGAAGTCTGTACGGGATGTTGCATTGAGATGTCGTTGGATGAGTGTAAGTTCTTTCATTTGATATATTAAAAAAACACAGCTTTCGTGCCTAAATGACTGTCCAAGTTCTTTTGTTCTCATCTTCAATTTCTACTACTTTCAATTAGTTGATGAAATTAGTAAGCATATCTTTTACTGTTGCGTACCTGTGCCTTTTGTGATGCTAGGTTCAGTTAGATGTGCTTATTTGAATTTAGACACTTGGTTTTATTAGCTGATATATTTTTTTCTATATCATTTAGAGGAAAGAAAATGGAAAACGTCTTAAAATTGACGATCATTGCACAGCAAAAAAGTTCAGGGATAGAAAGGTAAATCTTGGCTTGCATACCTGTAACTTTTATTTTTGCATAAATTTTTTTCCTATTGAGCTTCTGTAACTGTACTGTTCTTTAGGAGTTGAACTAAAACTTAGGAAAATTGGCACAATTCTTTTGATATTATTTATCCTATTTATTGTAAAATTATTATTTAGTGGCATTGCCCATATGGAATCCAAAGTTTTATGCTAGAGTGCTAGCTTTATCAAAAAATACAATAGCAAATAGGCATTATCACCTTGTTTTATGCTTGTTTACTAGTTTATATTAACATTATTTAGGCCAAATTAAGATTTCATGGCATCATCAAACTTAAGTGTCATTATGTTACTCATTAATCTGCTCATGTTTGACTTGTTACTTTCGAGTATCAAATTCACGTCTTTTTGTTTTAAATTTTGGAATTGTCTTATGAACTAAATATGTATCATATCAGGAAAGGATGTTGGATTCGTCTACACAGGAGAATATACACAAACTTCGAGACATGACTGGCTATCCTTTTGTCTTGCAAAATATGAACCCCACTAGACATTTTTTGAGCAAAAGTGAGCTATGTTTAGTATTTTAGTTTTTTCATTTGACTTTATTTTTTTTACAGTTGCCTAATAATCTTTTTCGAATACTATTGATTAATGAGCATTATGTGATCCACCTTCATCAAACTTTTTTAGTTGCATTTTTTTTTTCACCATTTCTTCACCTTTGATAATAGTAGATGGATATTGCTCTGTTGGAACATGAATCATCAATGAATTGATCGTAGTTGCTTTGAGGGATGGGTTGGAGTAAAGGAGGTGGCTCATAAATCTAATTCGAGTTATAGATCTGTGATACTCTAAATCAAATGAACAAAATGTGAAATTAAGCTGTAATAGTTTATATATGCTATTAATTATTAATTTTCTCGCTTTGTTTTCTAGTTTGTTAACATATAAGGATGTGCAAAAGTTTTATGCCAAACAAGTTGTTGTGGTCAAGCATTATTCAGCCTTGATTTTGGAATTGTGCATATTCCTTAACTTAGTACATTGAAGGACTAGAGCATTACAAAGGGACAAAATAAATATTGAGGCTTGAATCAATCATTGCTCTCTATCTCCTGTAAGCTAAAGCTTGAATCCTAATCAAAGAATGTAAGTTGTGTCTCCACCTATTCTTTTCCCAATCTCACCTAACCAAAGGTATTGCTAACCCATTGCTAAATTATAGTAAGTAATGTTGAACAATTTCACCACAAAGATGACCATCAATTATGAAACATAGAGGAAAGAGAAATGGCTTGCTATGTGTTAATTAATTTAAAATTTATAAATTGTACTTATAGTCATGTTAAGATTCACAAATAGTAAAGAAAATATGTAGGAAAAAACATTACAACATATTTTCGAATCAAAAGAGCGTCACTATTAAGGGTAACATAATTGTGCAAATAATGCATTCAACAGACTTATTAAATTAAGGGCAAGCAATTAATCATAAAAAGGGTCTTAATAAGGGATTTAGTAGATTAAATAGTATTACTTGGTATTATTAGATTATAGTGAGTTATTTATGAGACCCATGGACAATTAATTTGTCTTTGTGCATTTTGTCTCATATTTTCATTTTTGTTTTTTTAATTATTATTTGTTTTTGATTTAGGATATTTCATTCTTTGCACATTGGGTTTCTTTATTGTATGTATTTAAATGTTACTATTGAATTGAAAAATATATTCTAGTTTAGCCTTTAATTTAAAATAAGGTTTATAAGGTGCATGTGTGAATAGAAGATTTTTTCAAATTGGTACATGAAAAGGAGAAACAAAATTTTCAGATAAGTTAAAAGCGCACTAATTTAGTATAATGTGTTTATTATGTAGTGCAATCATTATTCAATTTAGCATATGAAGAGTGATAAGACACTTCGATCTTGTGTATATATAGGAGTCTATTATGTCGCACAGTAGGAATTTTTCATATCATACAATATGATAGGCTACAATAGTAGCATACTCCTAAGAGGAAAGTTAGGAAATTTGCTAGGTCATGCATGAAATATTATTATATTGTATGATATATATTGTCTTACTATACAATCATTATTTGACCTAGGATCTTGAGAGAAAATATAAGAATCGCAATGTTTATACTATACAATTACATATCATTGTACAATACAATTATCTTAACAAGTATAATAGAGAGAATGAGAGAAATTTATATTGCTTCATACAATATGATAGTATTCATTGTAATGTACAATCTTATCAAACCGAGAGTTACCATTAAGTAAAGCTAAATCTGAGCACTTTGTATAGTACAATATTTATTTATTGTATAGTAAAATCTTGTCTAATAAAGAGTAAGTATTAAGGAAAGTTGAACTCGAGTTCTTTGTAAAATAGGGTATTTATTTATCATATAATATGATAAATTTTTGAACTATAAACGAAGGAAGACATACAGTCTGATTTATCATTCGAACAACTCATTTAAAGTTATTGTACGATACATCCACTCTATCATTCATTATGGTCTGTGTTGAGAACCTGTAACAGTCACCTTAACCATTTCAAGTAGATTATAGTTATTATTTAGTCGTTTATAATGTTATATTTGGTTGTTGAAGAGTCGTTTGCATATAAATATAAATAATTTAATATCAGGAGAAGAAGCTGATATAAAATTATTCAAGAAAAGAAGTCATTTTCACCACCGTTGTCAAGCTAAAGGAGAGATTTTCTAGATTATTCTTAATGCTGATGTGCTTATAACTTTGTAGTTTTTATTCAACTTCTTCTTGGTAATATTATTACATATTCTCTCTTAATGTACCATTAAAAGATTTTTATTGGTTATTGGTTTTGTTATAGAAGAATTGTTATTATAAAGCTGTAATTTTGTTGAATTTGATACTTTTATTTGTCTTTGTATTGTGACTATTGTATGTCATATTTTTATAGCTCTTTGGGTTGCTTTTGATTTTTGTGGATTTTGTATTGTAAAGGTGTTTCACCTACCTATTATTGGACAAAAGGTGATTGTGGATTTAATGAGCTTGGAGCTACATGGTTGGGGTTTTATGTTTGCTTGTGTATTGGAAGAACCACTTAAAAATTTTTATGCCTTCTAATAATCTAATCTAAAATAATATTTTTCAAACTTAATTAAGACTCTTTAAAGAAATTCTTAGAGTAAATAATGTTAACTATAGTATTACAAATATTACATATAGTTTACTTATTTTAAAATTTTTATAAAGTACATTTTACCCCCCTCTTGTGAGAAAGTTACATTTTAACCTTTTCTTTTTGTCCCTACTCCCTTTCAATCTAATCATTGGCTTTTTTTGTCAACCACTAATCCACATCCTATTAGCATTTTATAGTTTGGTGTCAAAGCTAGATTTCGATGTGTTTCTATTATCACAATGGTTTAAATTTCAAATTGGGATAGAAAAACTTGAAGATTTTTTATAGTTTTTTAAAAAAATCTTAAGAAAATAATAGAAAATTGAGAAAAATTTTAAGAAAGAAAATTTTATTGAATGAGATATATTTTTTAAAATTTATATTTATTTTTATGCTTCTAAAATTAGGTTGTTAAGTTTATTGCTATCTCATTGTTATCTTGTAATAATTTATCATTCATAAAATATTTTGATCTTTGCGTTCTATATCTTAAACTTTAATTATATGAAATTAAGTTATAATTATATGAAATTTTAGTATACCAATGACTATAAAGAGACAATAGAATTGCACATCTTATTTATAGACTTATTTCATCATGCTATATAATTGCACATGAATATGGTTCGAAATTTTTTTTATATGACCTCTATTAAAAGTTTTCTAGAATACTAATTTTTATTCATAAAGATTATATGATTAATTTGGTATAATCTAGTTTTCATAAATTCTCAAAAATTAATCTCATTTTATATTTTGGATCATATTTAATTACTTTTTTTGATAATATTGAAATAGAAGTCACACAGATGTGTATTTCTATTCATCATGAAAACTAATATCATGTTTAATATTGTGTGATTGATACGTGCTATTACGATTTTATACTTTGTTAAAATTTTGTTTAGTAAATGTTTGATGTTTTAATTTAGTTATAACTATTATTACAAATGATCAATATATTATGTTATATTTAACAAGTCTAATTTTTATTCAAAATATCATTAAAAAAATTTATGAATTTTTTTCATATTAACTCAAACTTTTTTTGAGCCTTTTGAACCTAATCCATATTAGTTTATTTTTTGTGAGTTTAACCCAATTGAGTCACCACCCAAAGACAAACTATTTAAATTTATAGTCTCCCAAATTTTTTTTTCAATTTTAACTCTATTATTAAGCATCGAAGTTTTTTCACATGTGTGAATTTTTAAGTGGTTCTAATTTTATTTTATATGAAGAGTTTAACCAAAATTTCAATTTAAAAAGCATGTTTAATATTGAGATAATCGATTTCTTTTACAAAATTGAGAAGCAAAAGTTACAGTCAACTAAATTGCTTGAGTTTTCATGTGATTAAATATTCAAATGAGTTTGTTTGGAATTGTAATTAATTGGTTTATTTGACCTTCTATACAGTTAGGTCATTTGATGCTTTGACTATTACAAAGGACTTACAAAGATAAATATAAGATACACTTAAGAGTTTTAACTCTATAAAACATAGGTCTTCTTGGTGGAAGGGCGTTAATGCAGCATGTCAAACATGCCTAGTTGAGTCTAGGATGCAGGAGATCCAAGTTCGTCTTAGAATGTGGACCAAGATGCAAGTAAATTCCCAACTTTTATAGGGACTTTCTTATTTTGTTTCTATGCATTTTTTGTGCGTTTGAGTTTTTGTTATTTTTTCTCTGTATTTGTTCACGATTAAGGGTATTTTTGTCCTTACACTTTAGTTAGGGCTTCTTACTTGTACCTATTTAAACATTGTTACTGAATCAAAAAACAAATTCTAGTTTGTCCAATTTGGAATCGAGTTTTGTGAGGTGCATTTGTACACAGGAAGTTTCTTCCAATAAAGACATAGGTTGGCATTTATCTTTATTTAGGTTTTGATTTAGATTTTGCTCTACCATTGCCATCACCCTTGCCCTCTTCAACCACCCAACACCATTGTTCATTGATTGTAATTCCATCACCATGGTGAGTAGTCTCTAAAACCATTGCCCTCCCCTCCAGCCTTCCTCTTTGCAGGCCAATGATTCTCACATCTCATTGAGTCTGCCTCCTCTTGTCAAATGGCAGCTCTGACCTTGTAGTCATTGATCCTTGCAGATGCATGCCCTACGTATCTAGTCAATCTTAAACGTCGCCTACCCTAGTCATCTCTTTGGTCCTAAGTGTTGCCTATCACAACATGACCACCACACCAAACAACATAGAACTCTAGATTTGAATTGTTTCCTTACTGTGTTGCCTATAGGTACCGGCTCAAATTTGAACTAAACTACACCTAATTGCCAGGGATGTGGTCTACCATTGCCTGTGTCCCGTGCACAACCGATTTGCTTGCCCAAATTTGTCACATCTTGCCACCGCATGTAATGTTCCGACTGTGGCCAAGCCCAGGCCAATTCACCCAGTCCGTATGACCACTACTTCAGCCACCCTTCGTTGTAGCCACTACTCTTGTGCAATTCGATAACTAGCATCTCCTGCCTCTCACTTGTCCACATTCTATTGCCAGTCTATCACTTAGCTTAGTTTGTTCCAATTATTTTGCTCACGAATTCTGGCTCTGGATGCTGATGTGATTTTAGGAGCTGTGCTCAAAAAAGTCTTGTGACATTGTGGAGTTGGTCTCTAAACTTAGTCTACTTATACTAAAAATGCATAATTCTGTCAAAAAACTGAACAAACCTCTTAAAAACTGATGAAATACTTAGATTGTAAATTGATTCATCAAACCAAGCAAAAAATACAATTAAAATTAAAAAAAAGTTATTTGTTGCATTCATCAGGGAAGTTTCAGTAATACATATTAACATGACCATGAAATACAACATCAAAAACTATATGATCCTTGAGGCAATGTCCAAAGAACATTAAATAAAAGGTTAAACGAAACCAGATGAATAAAAAATGTGCAAAAGGTCGTAGGTCCTAGTTATAAATTTATACCCCGAGTTTAAGCATTTGATCAGAAATTTGAGAGCTCTTACAAGAAAGAGTAAAAACAATGGAAAAAGAAGAGCTCCTCACATCTGGAAATTTGTATGAAAGCCGTTGACACTTGTTTTTTTTTTATGTTTGAGAGAGAGAAAGAGGTGATGAGGATGAACAAATGTTGGAACTTGTATCTAAAACTGCTTTTGTCATAGAGGGATGAAGAGGAAGGTACTTTATTGCTCTGCAATTAATTTTTTTTGCCAAAATTTATATTTTATTTTTGGCAAATACTTTTCTAGCATTTGAAATTAATTAATTTTAAATATTCGTTTTTAAGTTTCAAAATAGGAAAATAAATAAAAAGTATTTGATTAAATTTATTTTTTTATATAACTAAATATCAATTATTATAATATCTGAAAAGGTTGCAATTTTTTTGTTTATAGTAATTCATATCTTTTGATATCTAATAATGATGATCAACGTAATTATAAATTTTAACAAACTATATAATAGGTATTTTGGGGGGTTACAATAGGCCATGCACATCTAAATGACTACCTAATCATTACATTTTAGCATTAGATGCCAAATGAATATGAATACTTTGCTGTTAGGCCTAGTTTCATAAAATAACATCAACATTAGACCCTCCATTGAACACTTGAATGGTTGTTTGACCATTACGTTTGTTATGACATTTTGTGAATGGAAGTCTAAAAAATCCCATTAAAAATGGGAAATAATAGATGGTACACAATTTCTGTAGAATGTAGTGGGCTGCCACTTGATGTAACCTGAACTTTTGATGATTATTATAGTGAACACTTTGGAAAAGGAACCAGTAACCTAAAAGGTTTTTAGAAGTGGCATGCATTATTGTGCATGCATAAAAGTGTTATCTTTAATAATCTTTTCAAAGGCACAATTTTTTATGGGCCAAATAGGAGGGGTTGGTGTTTATTAATCTCACTAACACTTAGGAATGATGATTGCCGAAGTAATGGATTGTTTGAATTTCTTCACTGCATTCCCAAATTCTTTTTGCATATATGTGGCTGATTCAACAAGGCTTTTACCTTCATTTCAAGGTGTACATTACTTCTTTACATGTGCCATCATATTCCTTTGTGTTAAACTTATTTTCTGAAATGTTTATCTATCAATTGGATAGTACCTTGTCTTTTTTTCCCTTAAATTAACATACTTTTGTTCTCTCCCAGCAGCCCCTATTATTGATGACACAACTCGGCAACTTTTAGAAGAAAATGCTTTAGTTCTTAGCCAGATTGCAGATAATATAAAGAAATTCAAGGTAATTTGATCCTTCCATGGTTCAACTCTTTTTATTATCATTTTATTAAATAATTGTGACAATGGAATAATACTTGTGGAAATATCCAAAGAATTCTTTTAGCAGGTCCTTGGGTATAGCTAGATCAGCAAAATATTCTAGTTGTGTTAGTATCCAACAAGCACTTGTGTGACTCACCTGTGAAACTTATTTGTTAATCGCTTGTGATTTATATAAAATACCATCCACCTATGGATTTTGAAGTTCTGCTACATCTTTAAGTTTCAAAGATTTTAGGAAAGTTGGTGTATGCAGCTCTCTTAAACATTAAAAATTTTGGTAATTGAAACTTTTATCATTCTTTTGTTTTTGTGGCAATGTATCTATGAAATTGAAGAACGTTTTGAACCATGCGCCTCTAATTTTTCTGAATATATCATCTTCATTGTTTGTTGTTAGCAATGCCATCTTTTTCTTCTTGTTAAAAATCACCTTTAAAGCTTTTTAAAAAATTCAAAGTTAAATTCTATTAACCCTATCCCACTAACAGTTGAACTTTTTGTACTTTGATATTTTGCATCCTAAGTCTCTCTATTAACTCCTTTTTTTTTCTAAAATGTCATATTGTTTTTTTTTAATCTTTCATAGTCTACGTTTAGAGGAAAACATTTTTAACATTTATATGATCTCATGTGTGTTTGCATGTATTAATTTGTTTTTATTATGTCATATTTTTTTTCACTTAATAGAGATAGCATTATGCATTTGCAATCTCATATAAACAAAAGAGTACTGATACCTGTCAACCAGCATTGATGTGACTAAAACTAAAACCAACTGAATTTATGTTTCTTATTAGGAATGATATTATCTTCTCATATATTATATAACTCTACATATTTTTAAGTTGTTGCATTCTTGATTATGCTTATGTGCAGTCTCACTGGTAAAAAATTTCTATTTTCAGGGCCTTGTTTCATAGGCCATTAATGTCTTTGGAATATCATATATTTTTTAGGCCTTAATTGCTATCATCTTCGAATAATTGTATGTTGTTGCATTTGGACATCATAGTTCATTGAAGGTGCGCTATAAGTTGTCTCGTTTCTCAACCTGAGACATGGTTCAAGGCATCTATCTTTGTGCAGTCTTCCTTTTTCCATATAGTATGCTAACAGTTTTTTCACGGCTAACATGAATGTTGGCTTCACCTGTGAAAGATTACATTATGGATATCTAATGGCTAAAGTTAATCTTGTGTGTGCTTAAATCCATCGGCGTTCTATTGGGCGTGCTTAGCTCCAATTTCTGTAATTGGAATTGATAATTGGGGAACTTCCATATTTAAAGGGAACTTGAAACAACATTTTTAATTTATTATATTTTCATTCCAGCATTACAGAAAATTTTGATCATTCAAAACATATCATTCCATGTATTCCATTTTAATTTTTTTTAAATGTACTTTCGTCTAATTTTCTGAGTGAACAACTCTAGAATTGTATGCTTTTTGATCCAATGTGCTATGGAAGTAGAATGGTAAATATTTGCTACATTGGATTAGTAGGGATTAGGGATGACTTTAGGTATTTATCACGCACAACTATGGCATTGTTTTGCCAAAGGCAGTGTTGAAAGCTTCTTTTAAAAAATATTAAGAGTCTAGTATCTGGTAACATAGCTCAATTAATAGCACTCAAATTTTATAAATATACATTTTTATAAAGGAAAAGTAACATTTTTTTAAACTTGGATCACTGGATCAAAATAGATTTTGTTGGATGTGGCAAATTATTGTTGTCTTAGTGCACAAATTTAAGACAATCATGAAGGATATTGCATGTTTTGTTTTACATGTTCATCTTTTTATTATTAATTGTGATGAGTTAATGTTCTTGATAATGTGCCACATCCTTCATTATTATCAAAAATTATTGACCTATGCAAATTGTTTCTTTAATGGTCATAATACTTTTTCTATAAACATGGGCTTTGTAAGTCCGAAGGTTTCATTCATGGAATTTTCTTTGCTATGTTTATTATTCGAGATTATATCGTATTGTTACAAGAACTTAAAATTTGAAGCTTCTTACCTAGATCCAAGATAATGTTGACCTCCTTCTATGTTCAAGAAATAACATCCATACAATTTTGAACAGGTATGATATGATTTTTTTTTTACTTGTAATTTTGGCTTATTTGCATTATTCTGTTCCTAATTATTTTAGGTTATGTTTCCTAACTTTATTTCTGCAAATAGCATGAGTGGGATGCCTGGAATAATGAGTCACATGCCACCATTACCAGTGACTGTTAGTGAGGATATTTTTACTAGCTTGATCGCAAGCAAAAATCAGGTGATCTACTACTCCTATTATATATTGTTTATCTGTATAACCAAAATAAAAATACAAACAAAATAAACAGTGAGTTAGTTGGATGAATGCTAAGTTCTTTCTTAGCTTATTAGTAAGTTCATAGCCAAGAAGGCACTTCAAATTAGACTAAATGCCCCTCCACATCCCCAAATATTTACCTTACTCTTGAATTCTGAGTTGCTCATAAGTTCATTTTTCTGTTGTTAAACACTTTATTTTTTTTTTTTTTACTCATAAGTTCATTCTGAATTACTAATAGTATACTTAGTTTCTTGTAGATGCTTAAAAAGAAAATGTTGCATTGTTGTATGTGAGCTTAAAATCTTACAAGCATGTAACTATTATTTAGAGATAAATTTGTCAAGGGAAAATATTATTAAATTATTTTTTTTCATCTCTTGAAGGCATTCATGTTTAGTTCACAAACTGCCATTACCGTGAAGGAAGAGCCAAGGTCCTAACAGTTAACTACTGCATAAGGTCAGTTCTATGCAATCGTGTGATTTTTGTCCTTTAACATTCTAAATTTATGGAGTTGTAATTTTTCTGTACACCAAAAGCAATTTGTAAAGGCCAAACTTTGGGCAAGCAAATAAAGCCTCTCCCTCGGCATGCATTCGAGCTTCCGGTGCGATTTCGATTCTCATGTATGCTCCACTTCTCTCTGGAAGATCTATTATGTTCATAAAATTAGAGAGAGAGAGAGAGAGAGAAAGAGAGAGAGAGAGAGAGAGAGAGCTTGGATGTAGTTATTTTTGCAAGATGCCTGGGAATAAAATGATTCTTTCACTTGATATGTTCTTAACCTCCTCTTCGACATTGAATCTCAATCAAGGCAAAACTTATTATGAAAGCTGAGCATTTCTTATTTATTGTATTCTACATCTGTGAGTGTTAACTTACACTTGCTTATTTTCATTGGCTAACTCTTATTATCTGATCAACAAGTGTTTCAATACTCATGAACTATGTGTTTACTAATTGTCTTGGTAGACTTGTCTCCTTGTTTTGTTTCCAACTTAAAATCATTCTGTATGTCCAAACAAACCGTATAACAACTTGATTTTACATAAGAATTATTACAATGAAAGGAAAAACATTAAGTAACCAGATGTAATCATTCCTAGGCTAAACCAGAACACTCGATCTTGCAAGTTGTAAACAAAAGCCACAAAACTAGCACTACAAAACAACATGGGATCAAATCATTGTTTGTGGGAATCAAATTCCTTTTGCTGGTATGTGTTCAAAGCTCTTAATGCAGACAATAGTAAGGTATATAGGAGAAATCCTTTTTCCTAACTAGTCTTGTAAATTCAAAACAAGTTACAAAGAAAACATATGCATTTTGTTTAAAAGCATTCATGTTTTAAATGATAAAAACGGTTCAAACATATTCACAATATAGATACTAAACTCTCCATAGATGCACATTAACATCAGCCTTTTGAAAAACAAAGATAAAAAGTCCATTAAAACATCATATATTAACCTTATGTTTGTGACAATTACCACATATGAGTGCCCACAAGCAGTGCAGCTATCCTTGTAATTCATCCCCCCATCACTTGGTTTCGAAGCCACCATATTGCTCAACAACCAACAGAGCAGGAGCAGGAGAAACAACTGCAGAAAATTCTAGTAGCTGTGCCATGGCACAATAAGAGGTGACAATGTAGATTAAATATGAACTTGCAAAATTAAAATAATTACCAAATGGACGACAGGATAAACAGAGTAGTAGGATAGCAGGCAAAGTTCGTTCAGACTTCATTAGCCCAGTGAAATCCAACGATCTTATTATTGCTACAACCTGGCAAGTGAAATCAAGCTTCAATAGTTAATAAAAAAAAAGCTTTCACACAAAATTGAAGGTGGTTTCAGCAAGAAAACCATTAGTTGGACATAGAATGAATGTGTTTTGTAGCACTAATAAGACAGTTAAAATTTGATGTAAAAGCCAAAACATAACCCAAATTGTGCCATCCAAAAGCACTGTTTGCTCCTCATATTGAAGTATATACAGCAAAAAATGCAAGCATAAAATTTCAATGATCTGGATCCATGTGCATTTTCAGACTTGCAAAAGAAAATTGCAGTCATTTGACAAGAAGAATTTAGTAGAGTGGTATTTCTCCAAGTGTGCTAGAATTGATGCTCTATCCATCTATACAATTGCATTTCTAAAATGCATTCACTAGGAGGACAAATACTAAAACAGCTTCATCACAACAGGTCTACCATCAAATGAATTTTAAAATAAGTAGAGATTTGTTTATAAATCCAAATCAAGAGTTGACAATGTAACTTGGTTAAGCCTTGAATAATAAACATAAAGAAGCAAACAACCCAGATACACCAGTGTGTATTAGGGTGAAAAATGAAATATTTTTTTCTCTAAGTAGGAATAGCTCATTCTTGTATTCAAAACAATAATTTTATTTTGCTCAACCATGTATGTGCATGCATGAAAACCCGATACAAAACAATGTCGCAATCATTGCACTTGTAGATCAGTTAGCAGAGAAAGGAAACCAAAAAGCTCTCATCCATATGGCAGCAATGGGTGCTCAATCATCCACAGGATAACCAATTCCATTAAAGAAAAAACCATACCACACTGCAAGCCAAATTGGGCTTCATATAGTTGCCAAAATGTTGTTGTGTTGGTCAAGACTAAAACAGCATCAACTACTGGCATGAAATTGAATGATATCAATGGCACACCTAATTACAATGGCTTGTGATATTTGCTTTGATTCTAAATATGTTATTGTTGGTTATGGAAGTTGTTCAAAAGCAGCTTGTACATGCAATTCTAATGCACAAAACAACATAAGACAAAAATATGGAAAAAAAAATGAATAATATGCAGATAATTCTTAATCTAATATAAATATCTACCCAAATCTATAGAATGTCTGTTGAGAAATAAAAGTTGATTGTGCAGAAATTCTTCATACCAGATGACTTTATAAGGAAATAAATGAAAAATGAAGCATAAATTTAAGGCCATGCTTTGGACCTGACCATTAAAATACTAGGGAATGATTTCTCCAATGTCCACATCATTTGGGATTGCAAGTCATGGTTGCAGATGAAGATGCTTCCAATGAAACTTCATCAGGACAATACAATTTACAGAATGTTGAAAAAATTGGAAATATCTCACATAACAGTATTTTTAAACATTAGGTTAAATGACAGAAGCATTGTTGCTCTCTCCTATTTCTGAAAGGGACTTTGATGTATGCTTCTCACAAGCCAATATCCACCAAAGGGAGAGCTACAGAGCACCAACATGAAAATGTCCCTTTTATTCCCACAATCATGTTGATTTGAGCTACAAAATCTCATCTTCATCTTAGTTTTTACTTTTTTCCTATTCAGGTTAGACAGACAAACCACTTTGTCTATTAAAAATTAGACAAATACAAACTGGATAATGCAAGAGAAATTTCCCATAGGGCTAAACATGTGGTCATGCATGATATGACACTTCAGCATGCAAGCAGGTATAAGGTATAAACGTTTCATCTTCATGTCTAACCAGTGCATGATGTTATTATTCAAACCTATCAATTCAATGCACTACTTCTAAACAGTGCGCTTTTAATAATGCTAACCAGAACACACCCTACAACAGCACAATATTAATTTGAATCTCTTTGCTCTAATATCAATCCAAATAAGGACTTGGCTGTAGATCTTCTTCTAAGCTATCCAATGTGCCAAAAATCATTATAGTCTGACGTCAAAGTGAGTAGTTATTGCCAAAGGATAAAGAGCTGACAACAAATTCTGAACTTCAATTCTCATGCAAGCTCCACTTCTCTCTAACATGTTCATGACCTCCTCTATGACATTAAATCTTAATCAAGGCAAAGCTTATTATGAAAGTGAAGCAGTTTCAACTAAATGTATTCTTCATCTACGAGTGTTATCTTACAAATGCTTGTTTTCATTGGTATCTTTTTATACCACAATGCAATCAACAGATGTTTTAATACTCATCATATGTTCGCTAACTTTTTCTTCATAGAGTTTTCTCTTTTCCTTTTGTCATCTCATAATAATAATGTCCAACTAATTCACATAATATTTTCCTTTCTTGTCTAACAAAAACGTTATTGCATTGCTTTTTTTTTTTTCAAAAAATGGCTTACGCTAAGGTTGTGCTTGGCAGGTTTTTTTTGGAAAAAATATAAAATAGTTATTTTAAACAAAGAAAAAAAAAATGATTCAGATGGGAGGTTCAATCCATAATTGGAAGTTGTGTTCTTATAGGAGAAGATAACTGAAGTCCATGACAAGTCAAGAAAACAGGCAGTAAATGAGAAAAGAACTTGCATCAAGTGGTTCAATCAAGTATTTGATTTTGCATCCATAAAGTTTAATTAGAGAGGTAATGCATAGTTGAAAGGAAGATGAAAGAATATGATAGTAGGTTGATAACACTTTCCACAGATTTACATATTACTTATATGGGCAAGTTTTGAAGATTCCCTTGAACTATGGTCATTCATAAGTGAAAGCACATTTGGCATTTTATGGATTTATAGCCAAGCATTAAACAATAGCCTAAAAATTTGTGTATTATAAAGATTTTTGGGTAGCCATTACTAGAACTTATCAGCTTAAAATAAGTTAAGAAAATTCATACGTACTTGACAAAGAATTAAAAATGCTCTAATAAAGAGAGGCGGTATAATGGAATTTGCCCATGTTAATAAGGGGTAATACAAGTGCCAAGAGTATTTATTTAGAAAAATATATAATATATAGCTTAGTAGGGAAATGAAAATATATGTAATTTCCTATAGATACTTGAAAAAGAAAATGTTATCCTACTATATGTTAGCTAAAAAACCTACAAGATTAGAGCTATTTTCCAAAGATATGATTGTCGAAGAAAAATGTTATCAAATTACCTATTTTTTTGTTATTTTTCTTTCATCTCTTCAAGATATTTTTGTCTTGTAGAAAAAGTTAAAATTCTTAACAATTAACTGCTACAATAAGATTAGTTTTGTACATTTATGTGATTTTGTCTTTTAATATCCTAAATTTATAGAATTATAATATTTTTGTACACCAAAAACAATTTGTAAAGACTAAACTCATCATAAGCAAATAAAGCCTCTCCCTGAAGTGCATTCAAGCGGGTGCAACTTCAATTCTCATGCATGCTCCACTTCTCTCTAATATGTTCATGAACTCCTCTATGACGTTAAATCTTAATCAAGGCAAAGCTTATTGTGAAAAACAATTTCTACTAAATGTACTCTTCATCTATGAGTGTTATCTCACAAATGTTCATTTTCATTGGCTATCTTTTATCACCACAATGAATAGGTACTTTAATACTCATCATGTGTTTACTAACTTTCTCTTCATAACATTTTCTCTTTTTTTTTCATCTCAAAATAACAATGTCTAACAAATTCAGATAACATTTTCATTTCTTCTCTAACACAAAAGTACTTACATAGTTCTTTTTTTACAACAAATGGCTTATGCTAAGGTTGTTTTTGGCAGGCTTTTTTTGGAAAAACATATAAAATAGTTATTTTAAACAAAGAAAAAAAACATTGAGATGGAAGGCTCAATCCATAATTGAAAGTTGTGTTCTCATAAAAGAAAAGATAACTTAAATCCATGACAAGTTAAGAGTATTAAAAGATTAATGCGAATTGTTTGTTGAAAGACTTGGAACGTTAAACCGTTTAAGCATAGTCCTTGTCTTTGTTATTACAATACTCAAGAGGCCATCAATTTCACTTAATGATTATTACAAGAGGCGAAAATAAAAACTTTCACACAAGTTATCAAATGATAACATTCGACCTCACAAGTTGTATACAGAAGTTACAAAACTAATACTATAAAGTCACAAATGGGGCAACTCATTCAATGGGGGAACCATAAGAGTTCAAACTTAAAAACTCTCTTCCAAATAAAACCAAAACTCACAGTAAACATCTATCTTTGACCTACTCTCTTACATGCACAAACCACAACCATTCTTTTCGAAAGCTCCAAACTCCACTGATTCCCCCAAAACTAACCATCCATGTACAACTCGGCGAATGAATCAGTCCGATTCAGGCAATTCCTTGATGCTAGGTGCAAAGTTCTCTTCTCCAGTACTAGTTTCCAACTTTCCATTGCTACCATTACGAGTAAAAACACCTTCAGAAGAGCAAAGTTTTTGACTTTCCTGCTCTACCTTTTGCTTGGATGTGTTCAAAGCTCCACAATGAGGACAATAGTACGATATATAGGGGAATTCCTCTTTCCTAACCAGTCCTGCAGATTTAAAATGTCAGGTAAGAAGAAAATGGATGCATTTTGTTTAGAAGCATTCACATTTTAAATGGTAAAAATGGTTCAAATATATCTGCAATATCATATATCAGATTTTATTTTAATCAGTTTTTCTGTAGAGTCAGAAGCTATCATGGAAATAGAAATAGTTCAAAAAGCTTTGTGTGCATGTCAACGTTAACCTTTGAGAAAAAGAAAGAAAGGAGAGCATTGAAACATAATATATTACCATTATGTCTGTGACAGTTACCACATATGAGAGCACTACAATGTGAAGGATTGTCACCCACAAGCAGTGCGGCTATCCTTGTAATCCATCCCTGATCACTTGTTCTGAACCCACAATAGTGCTCGACAACCAATGGAGTGGGAGAAACGTCGGTGTTCAGCAGTTGGTTAGCTCCTACATCACCAGAAATTTCAGGTAGTTGTGCCATTGGGAGTTTCTGATGCCGATTTTGAGCGGTTGAGTTTGCCTGCTTGATGGCTTCACTTTTAGTTTCTTCGACGATGGTGGTCGGATTGTCCGTCATGTGAACTTTCAGACCAGATTCTGTTCCTAGCCTGGAAGCCAAGACTGTGGCAGCAGCCAATTTTGCAGCAGGATCAAGGTCATACCTCTGAAATTTGGATCCCATCAATGGAAAACTCTTAGAAATTACATACAGAAGGAACCTTTGTGACAACAGGTTTACCTGGATAAGTTGTTGAGTGGTGTAATAGTTTGTCCTCTCCTTGAGCTCATCAATCTTTGCTTTCCTTTCAGCACGAAGCTTCTCTAAGGTCTTCTGATCCATATGATCCACTACAAGTAGATGAATTTGGATAATTACTTTGAATTCCAAAATTTCTAACGTCTTCTTCAGTAAAGATATAAAGGGTTTTGGCTATAAAAATGTAGCTGAAGTAATACAATTCATATAGATGCTTAATAAAATTGTACGAGAATGTATACAACAAGAACTGCATCCCATAGTTCAAACAAGGGTTTCAATAAATGCTTCAGATATGGTGCTTAAGTACAGACACAAGTGCTGCTGCATAACGTAAATATGGCCAAACACAATAAAATAAACCATACTATTGTCAAAATAAGAGGTGACAACTCAAATTAAATATGAACTTGTAAAATTAAAATAAGAACATGCTTTCATCAAAATAATTGCTTAGAGAAGGGTTTAAGATAATTACACATTCTTGTTAAGCTTTGGTGTGCCAAATGAACAACATAGGATAAACACGGTAGAAGAATAGCAGGCAAAGTTCGCACAAACTTCATTGGTCCTGTGAAATCCAATGATCTTATTGCTATGACAGCAAATGCAACTGCTACAACCTGGCAAGCGAAACCAAGTTTCAATAATCAACTTAAAAAAAAAAAAAAGAACTTCTTCGACATAAGTAAAGGTGGTTCAGGCAAGAAAACCAATAGCTGAGTATAGAATGAATATGTTCAGTAGAATTCACAGGGAAGAAGGCGAAACATGTACAAAACTAAAATTTGCTGTTAATGCCATGACCCAAATTGTATCATCCAAAACAAGAATGCAATTTCAATGATTTGGATCCATTGTACATTTTTCAGAGTTTGAGGCAAAAATTGCAGCCATTTGCCAAAAGGGAATTAGTTCAGTGGTATTTCTATAAATGTGATAGGATTGATGCTCTATTCATACATATAATTGCATTTCTAGTATGCATTCACTAGGAGGAAGATTACTAAAATAGTTTCAACACAACAAGTCTGCCATCAACTGAACTTTCAACAACGTAGAGATTGGTCCATAAATCCAAACCAAGGGTGGACAATATAACTTGGTTAAGCCAATGTAACAAACATAAACAAGCTAAAAACCTAGATAAAGCAGTGTGCATTAGGACAAAAAAAAAAAAAAAAAAGAAATATTTTTTACCTTGAAGTTAAACCGAGGTATTCAAAACAACAATGCTATTTTATTGAAATTAAACCGAGGTATGCTCAAACAGTCATATTTGTGCAAGAAAACCCAATACAATATTCAGACAAATTAAAACTGGTGAGCTAGACACCATCATCCATGCCACCATATCAAACAATAACACAATCAATGCACCCATAGACCCATAAAGCAGAGAAGGAAATACAAAATCTCTTATCCATATGGCTAGAATGTGCTCAATCATCCAAAAGACAACCAATGCAGTTAACAAACAAAAAAAAAACATAGCACATCCCAAGCCAAATTGGGTTTCATCTATTTGCCAAATTGCTGTTGTGTTGGTCTAGACTAAAACAGTACCGACTATTGGCATGAAATTAAATCATATCGATGACACCTAATCACATGGTTTTTGATATGTCCTCCAACTCTAAAAATGTGACTATTGGTTCTGGAAGTTATTCAAAAACAACTTGTGCACACAATTTTAATGCACAAAATAACAGTGCAAAAGTATGAAAAAAATTGAAATAAAATGCAAATAATTCTTAATCTAATGTGCGTCTCTACTAAAAATCTATAGAAAGTTCGTTGAGAAATTAAAGATGATTGTGTATGATTTCTACAAACCAGATGAATTTACAATGAAATAAATGCAAAAATGGAGAGGAAATAATATACTCTTCCCATTCACCAACATAAGTTAGACAAGTAATTTTGAGATAACCATTGAGAAGAATCAAGAGCATGATAGGAAGCATAAGAATGGTGGCTTCAAGAACAATAGAAATGAGTCTTTGGGATAATGTATTTATAGTTCCTCTTCCAACTCAATTTTTATGTTATGCTAGCATTTCAAGATAGCCAGAGCACTTTAAGAGGTATTGTACACAATAAAGGGCAAGAAAGTTGTTGGCAATGGAAAGAAAATTGTTGGTGCTGCTATTCAAGAAGAAGAAAAGCTTCTAGAAGGGTTGAAATTAGTTGACCCTAGCATGGCATTGATGGTAAAAGTGAATTAAAAGTTGGAAAGAAAAGAAGGTTAAATAGTAGAGGATTTTCCATTCAACAGGAAATTATCAAATCAATAATCTAGAAAAATTATACAGCTTCTTCTTAGCTTTCCAATGCACCAAATACCATCAAAGTTGATCACCGAGGTGAAAAGTAATAGCCAAAATACATGAAGCTATCTAGGAGGCTTATACCTGATCAAAAGTTTAAAACATACAATTCAAATTTGTCATCAAATGTTATGCTCAAACATCTGATTTTGTGATTGAATGGTTCTACCAAGACAAAAAAGATGGATTTCGATCCAACATTCAAATGCTACTAACTTGAATATTCTACCCTTGATTTTTTAGGCCAATTTGAAGATAAGCCTAGAACTAAACAAAGAGGATTAGATTTAAATTGTAGAGATTGCCATTTATTTTTGGAGAAATTTGAACCTTTTTTCGATTTATTAAGGGTCCATTGAAACTACAAAAAAGAACCTTTTAGGATAAGAAGATTATATCATCGAACATGATCTAAACTAAGATCAGTCTAAGGATTAAAATCTTGCTAGGAGGATAATCAATTCAAGAGGATGAAAGCTCTTCCACTTTCGTAATGCAGTTCCTATCCTTCCTATTTTTTCTTGTCAGGAATAACAAATTCCAGACAATTGAAAGGATTTTCTGATCAATCTAGAGATTAATTTGATTCCGTTAGAAATGAGAATTCAAAATACCATATATTGATTAATCAAAAGTGAATTCAGTAACTAAAAGAGATCTTGTTTCTTTGGGACTGTTCTTCAAACAGAACTAACGAAGATAAGATCAGATCGACTTTCGAAATTCATTTTTGGATCTTCCTTCTAGGGATTAAGTGACCTTTAGAATTAGCATTTTGAGAATAAAAAAGGAGATTCTAGGAACACTTTGGAAGGTTAAGTTATGTTATAAGGGTTAGTCTTGAAAGCCTGAAAGAGTTAGATATATTTGCCACCAATGGATGTCAATCTAGATTTTGACTTATATTGACATGGATATTCAATACTTGATTTTTTAAGCCTATTAGAGAATAAATCTAAATCTAATCGAAGGGGATTAGATTAGAATTGCAGTGATTGCCATCATTTTAGGGTAAAAGTTGAATCTTTTTTAGATTTGTAAAAGTTCCTTGTAACCATAAAGAGGAGCTTTTTCGAATGATAAGAGCATCTCATCAAACATGATCTAAACAAAGATAATTGTAGACATTTAATCATCTTGAAAACTAGCATTTTGAGAATCTAGGGGAAGATTCTAAAAACATTTTGGAAGGTCAAGTTCTACTATAAGGATTCAGCTTAAAACCTTGAAAGGGTTAGAATGCTTTACCACCAAAGTCCAAGTTAGCCTAGACTCTTGCATTCCTTAGAGTCAATGAGGGCTTTCCCAATATTTCACTATGCATATTTTCTTTGCATTCGAGTATGAAGGGAAGTGAGAGAAGTAAAAATATTAAAAGAGGTGAGTCGTTGAGTTTTTTAAACTTATTTTGTTTTGGCTGATTTATTTACATAATCAATGATCCTACACACAAGCAACACAAAGGGCATCCCATATAGCAAAAACAAACTCTCAAAAAATCCAAATATATATTCAATTAGCTTATCAATAGAGACCACATACCATTGGTGGTTTATGCATGCTAGAAAGTAGCTAAGGTTTATATTAACTAATTTTTGATTCACTAATGATTTGATGTTCAAATAACATTTTAGATCCACAAATTAATATTTATGTTATTTGCAAGTGATAGTAAATTTATAATTCTCTATGATACTATGATACCAAAAACAACAATCATCATCATCAATGGCCAATAGTTTACTAGTGTGCAAACTATCTCAATCTAATAACTATAAAGAAGAAAAATTCACCTCCTATAGTTTAATAGAAGAGGAATGAACAAACAAACAATCCAAGCCTAAAGTTTAATATGAAAGCTAAGTATCATGATTGGACATCTCTAAATATTTGAGAACCCATTAAAAAACACACGGTTTAGGTAACCATAATAGGTTTTCTTTGACACCTTTTCACTACTAACCCTTATACCATTCAAACCTCAGCTCATGGGCAATAGATTTTCTCCATCATCAATGAATCCCTCCTTTATCCCTGTCTCTTTAGAACAAACCATTGGATGCTCTTACAATAGCACAAATGGTTCCCTTTCTTGCAAATTGAAGATGCAAAAAAAAACACGAAAAAAAAAAGAAGAAAAGTGCGAAAGACCTACTACACTTCGTTGGTGTGGAAGAACCTACCGCACTTCGCTGGATTCCCCAAGAAAACCATTATGCCGAATTAAAGAACAAAAGAAGAAATCCAACGTGATCTCAACGCCATTTGCCAAGTGCCACTATAAATTCCCCTCCCACCAATTGCAAGGGGGATGGAAGAAGTGGAAGCAGAGAGAGAAAGAAGAAGATAGTTTAAGAAGCTCCTCCGGTGCGATCAAAACCTTTGCAGTCGTCATCAAAGACTAATTGCAAAACAAACGAACTTCGTCTTCCTCCATCAGCAATCTTGACTTCGCTAGAATCTTCGTCGATTTCTTCTCCTCCGTCACAGATCCCCCATCTTCCTCACTTTCGAGCCTCAAAATCTCTCACCTCATTTCCTGCTTTGCAGTAGAGGACCTTTACCTTCCTGAGCGCTGATGACAACGCAGTTTTGGGGATATAAACTGCGTTTGAGCACAGCTTTCTAAAAGCTTCCTGTGGACACCCCGGTCCACCTACGCCGATCCGTGTCAACTCGCCAACCCGGGCCGACCTATGATAGAATGTGCCAACCAACGTGGACTCTTTGACCCGCATCAACTCGTCAACCCATTCCGACTAGTAGTAACCTGCATTGACCCACACACCTGCATCGACCCACATCAACCCACAACAAACCGCATTGACCCACACACCTGCATCGACCCACGTCAACCCACAACAAACCGCATTGACCTACACACCTGCATCGAACTGCACCGTCCTACATCAACTTGACGACCTGTGTCAACTCGCCAACTCACATCAACATATGCTAACCTGTGCCAACCCGAACCGGCCCGCGCATACTCAAGTCAACTTGCGCCAGCCCGAGCCGACCCACGCCAGCTCACGCCCCCCCAATCCAACCTATGTCGGCCCAAGCCGACTCATGCCAGCCCGAGCTGAGCCATGCCGGGCCACGCCATCTAATCAAGACAACTCACTACCTATTCTGGCCGATTAGCCGCCGATCCAACCAATTCGTTGCCAATCTAGTTGGCTAGCCACTAATCCTACTAATTTGTTGCCAATCCAGCCGGCTTGCCACCGATCCTACCGATTCGCCGCTAATACCGGCCGAGTCTCTGCCAATCCCAGCCAAGTCGCCTCCAATCTCGACCGAGTCGCAGCCAATGCTGACCAAATCACTACCGATCCAAGCTTGGTCGTTGTCGCATCCTACCGCACCATCTTAACATCAACCACATTATATTCAATATCAACAAAACTTTTCTCAATAATGTCACATACTTGCAAATCAAGGCATCTTAACCAAAATTTTGTCACATCATGACAACTTGCCTAAAGGTGTGTTCCAATCTTTTTTCAAACAAATTGATAATTTCATCTATTCGGGCTTCCTCGCCATTGTCCTAAGTTTTAGTTTAAATTCCTCAAATCTATTTTTCACATCAACACAAACATTCCTAAATGTAGCATTAATCTCAGCTTCTCCTAGCATCTAGCTTGGAGCACCAACATACTCTATTTGTCTTGCATCCTCCGTTAGTTACTCATAACAAAATGGCTCTCCTGACCCAAAAAATAAATGGTTTTATACCAGTTAATAATCCAACCCTTTTCACTCCACTAGCTTTTTCAAAATCTGTAGCCCAAAGACGTCTTGTTCACTAGTCCACTAAACACGATCTCCTACAATTTAAAGAACTTGATAATCTACAGCAATAAGTTGGACAATTGAATTCCAACTCATACAGCAAAAACTTCGGCAGTAGTTTAACATAAAGCTTCTGTCCTTTCGTCTGACCATATCATTTTATAAGCAGAATAATGAGAAACCGAATTAATAGAGAACAGATCAGGAACATAGCAGTTTAGGTGGGGAAGGTTAAACTGCAAGCCTTCCGTATGCTATCACTACCAACAGCATTCCGCTCATTACTACACTGAAAACTATTTAATCCCATATCTCCAAATCAAAGTAAGTCCTCAAAAAAAAATAAATAAATAAATAAAAAATAAAAAAAAATCCGAAGTACCTCAAAAGTGGCCGAGAACAAGATGAGGTTCCTCGCCCTCTTCCTTGCCGATAAGGCTCTCATCTTCATCCTACTTTGGACCGCCGCTTCCTCCTTGGACAAGTGCTGCAGCTTCTTCTCATAGTCCTCACTTCTCAGTCTAAAGATCCCTCTCCACATGCGCGACAAGATCCCACTCCTTTGATACCACTTCCGCGGCGCCGGCTCTTCATCTGCCGCCACACACTCCTTCGGAGTCTCAATCCCTTCGGACATTCCCATTCCTCTAATGCAAGCCAAAGATTGTATGCGTTTGAAAACAAACAAATAGGGAAAACAATAGTGAAATACATGAACGGGGAAAAAAAGATCCAGATCTAGAAAGAACTACTGATTGAGTAATCAAATAGATCAGATCTCGATACCGAAGAAAAAGGGGTTTCGAATTTTCGATTTCTCCCCTGCCTTTTCAAGACCAAGAAAGGTCGCCCCCTACTTGGCCACGGCCAAAGACATGAAGAAACTAGAAAATCGAACAGGAAGCAGACAGTTTAGGAAGTTTTAAACGAACTGAAGAAAAAAATGCGTGACTAATTAATTCCTAAGTTCCACAGAAAATGACTGATTTCCCTAAAGTTTTATTTTTAATTTAATTTAAACATTCTTAAATTTTAGGCATTAAAAAATAATTTAAGAATAATCAAATTTATCGAAATATAAGAATTCAAAATTTTGAGTAGAATGGCCAAAATTCGAAATAAACTGACTTTATAATTAATTATAGATATCATAATGTCAGAATAAAATTAAATATGTATAAAAAAATCGATGAATTTTTACCTTTAAAATGTTAATTCTAAATTAGATTGTTTTTTTTTTCAATTTTCATAAAAATCATTTAATTCTTTGGAGAACCAAACGAATTGGTAGGAAAAGGTTAATGCAACCATTCTGGAAATTATAAAATGGTTCGCTTATTCAAATCGTTGTAATTAATTTAATTAAATACATGGTTTTACATGCCCTGCTAATTGGAAGATGAAAAGCAAGATTCTGTGACTTGTTTCCGGGGCGAAGCGGCATTAATGAAAGCATGTTTATTAAAAAAGAATAATGATAATGTTTTAAGCTATTTTTTAATAATAAAATTTAAATAATTATAATATTTTTTTCTTGGATATTATCAAATGTGCAAAACTTTACTATAATATTCTAAATAGTTTTAATAATTTTAGGTGATCAAATTAAATTTCATGCTAAATCATTCTTTATATGCATAAAAAGTTTAAGCATAATAAATCACAATTTTGTTCTCAAATGCATGAATGAGTTGTCATTTCAATCCCTAAAACAATTATTGTTGCATCAACATTGATTCATAAGAGTTTGTAGGTGCTAGTCCCATATGTGTGTTTAAGGATATGTCTATTTGGGTTGATGGACTATAAAATAGGAGTGCAAAGTAAAAAAAAATATATAAAAATAATTGATAATACAAAAAACACTTAATAGGACAAAAAAATTATTTTAAAAAATGATTAAAAGATTGCATTATTATGTCAAGTATAAAAAGAACCCTTGTTGGAATAAAGAATCTTTAACTGATATCAAAGAAGATAGCGATAAGAAAAAACAGAGCTTTGAAAAACATATGTTAAGGAGTCTAGAGCTTTCAAGTTTATGCAAAGATGTTTATTTTTTTATTGAGATGGGTTTATATAGGGCACAAAAAGAATGATTTTGTATAATAAATGAATTTGATGAGTTGATGAAATAAGAGACAAATGTGATAAATTTAAAAGACAATATATTAGCCAAAGATCTGATGACAATGAATTAGATTTGTAATGTCTTAGATCATAAAGAGATATGAGAGTAATGATCAACTTGATAGGTAAAAACCTAAAAAAGGAGCTAAAGCATAATAGAACTTAGTAGATTAGGATATATGTTGGGAACAAAGGAAATGACAAATAATTAGGAATTGCTATGCAACATAATTGTCATATAATATAATTAAAAATTTTATAAGTTAATAGATAAAAAAATAATTTAGAATATAAATATTTGTAATGTTTAATTATTAGTTAAGTAAATAGAATTGAATGATTAGTATACCCTTGAAGATGTTATCATCATATGTTATTGGATTATATTAAGATCACATATAATATAGAATAAGGATGTTCATATACATTTACAAGATATTAATATATATAATTATTATAAGGTTGCCTCATATATAAGATAAAAGTAAGAAAACCCCATCTATATTTATATGACCCTAATATATATGATATAGGATAATGACTATCAAATAAAAAAATGTCATGTTTCAATAAGGTTTATATTATTGGTATTAACTTTAAATGATAATGATTTAATAGGAGTGAATTTTTCAATATATTTAAATTTATTGAAAATAAAATAAATAAGATAATAAATAAATTGTTGATTCTTATAAAATATTAAACATAATAAATAGGGAAATGAAAGAACATAATAAATGGGCATATTTATATGCTATGTTAGGTTTATTAGTTTTATCATATCATGACTCATTTAATTATGGTCATTAGTTTTTTATTATCATGAAAAAACTATACCCTTTTATTATAATATTATATATATATATATATATATATATTAGTTTACTTGTTCAGTATTTTATAATCTCATTAGTATTCATATCATAAATAATATATTAACTATATTGAGAGATATAAACTCAAATATTATAGATATGAATATTTCTTAGTAACTAACATAATGGTTGATCTTTTATCATGTGATTAGTTTTTGTATTGTATATATTTATTTGGATTTATATAGACTTGGTATGATACTTATTTTTGGATTATATAGTTTTATAATTGGATAAATTATTTATATTAATATTTTTTTAGTTTATGTGATTAAAGAGTTATTATTTAAATTTTGTCTTATTATCAAGTACTTGTTAAGACTTTTTTATTTCATTATCTATTAATTTAATTATGTATTATCTCTAATTTTATATCTTATTTAGTAGATGGTAAGGTCAAGCCTTCACGACTTCATATCAGAGCTTTGGTTTATGATTAAGTAAGATATGTGAGTGAGAATACTAATACAACACAAACATTTACATATTATGTAAATTCTAGTTTAATTATAAGTGATTTAATGTAAAAAAAGATTTATAGCATGGTAGAGTTGAAATCAACTTGGAGCAATGGATAAAAAAGAAATTTATAAGAAGGATAAAAGAAAAGGAAAAGCATAATAACAAACAAATTACTTTGAAACTATCAATAAAGGATGAAAGGTTTAGGAAATAACTAAAGCAAGATAATGTGGGATAAACTTATTAGCAAATGTCTTAAGTTGGATTAAAAGGTGTCTAATTTCCCATCAAATAAAAGGAAGTAACAATGTTTAAAAGAATTGTTATGATAGATAATATCCTAAATAGGAAGAAAATTTATAGTATTATTCGATAGAGAATATGAAGAAAATAGTTAGAATAATAAAAATTAAAGTAGTGGATTTATTTGGGTTTAATGATGTATCAAAAATTGAACAAATATTTTGTCCTTTAAAATTACTTAAAGATATCTAGAGATTGGATTAGGAGTTGTTCACTTTATTACAGAGAAGTAACAAAAAGTAAGAAGATTATGATAGTTTTTATCAATCTCTAAAGCAAAATGAAAAGATGTTATCAATTTTGTGGTAAAATTACTTAATTATATTATGTTATGATTTGAGAGGGGTGATTGCTAATCGATTAACTACATTAAATAGGCACTTGGTAATTCAATTCTAAAGAAAGTGAGATATGCAATACATTTGATTATCTTATCTTCATGCATAATATATTTCACAATTTATATTGGAAAGATAAAAAGGAGAAAAATGAGAGTGATGTTACATAAAAAATGGATAAAAAATAATATGAATTTCTTCATCTATTAAATAGCAAAGAGTTTCATTATCAAAAAACGAATTTTCTGATGATTGGTGACTAGTGATAGAAAAAATTTCAAACTCTTTGATTATTTTGTTGATCTTCAATATGAATCAATTTTAGATCCTCCACCTATAGCAAAAAGTTGGAGTGTGATGATATCAAATGTATCTAATGATACTAATGTGAATAACAAAAAAGGGATCACTGAATGAGGAATAAAATTTTTTAAGAAAAGATACTTTAGTGGATAATCTAATAAAAAGAGAAGTTGTTTGAGAAAATAAAATTAATTAGAATTGTGCAAGATTCAATTCTTTTTTAAACTTTGAAAATGAAAGTTCTATAACAATAGTATAACTCTTATTTTATAAAGGATAAGATGTGTCGGTCCTTATAATCAAGCCAATGGGATTGTAATTAAGTACACTTAGAAGATAAGTTCTTTATACACAAGAATGCTAAAATAATGATAGATTCTTAAGAAAGCTTTGGATAATGTGATCAATAATTAACCAAACCTTTGTAAATTTTTTTAATGAAATTTTTGTAAGGGACAAAAATTATAGTGGCCCATATTTTCATAATGTTCAAAAGGTGATAAGTCTTAAAATTAAGTTAATGGAGTTTTAAACCAATATATTTTGATATTTTAAAGTTAATTTTTTTAAATAAAATATTTATAATAAAGGTATTAAAATAATAATAAAATCTTGAGAAACTTGTCATAATCTCAAACTTGATCAAAATATTATGGCAGCATATAAATAAAAAAACTTCTAAAAGATGAGTCTAATGGCATTGAATAATTGCTTTTTGTAGACTTAAAGAATTAATTATTAATTTTTAAAAATTCAAAATATAATTATAAATTTATGATCAAGTTTAGGATAGATATATAATTTTGTAAATTTTGTCTTTGGTCAAAACCATTTAGTATATGATATATATGCAAATATAAAAATATTGACTATGCCAGTGTAAATTTGTAATTTTGATATTTTGAATGCTAAGAAATGGTTTTTGTGAAAGATATAATTACTATTTTAGGTATGATGGGGGTTTTGTGAAAAATTATCTTATGAATAAATACATTTACATTGCACATATACATGTAAATTTTTTATTTTTAAGTACATAGATAAATATTATTAATATTTTAATAAGATGATTTTTGATAAATTGCTATTCAAAATCTAACCTTCCCATGTATATTCTCTACAAAAGTGAGTTTGTGTTTGGCTTTGGTTTTCTAGTGTAGAAGTTGTAGAGAGTTTGAGTTTGGTAGTGTCATCACAAAGTTGAGCAGTGTTAAAAAGAATTGTGAAGAGGAGATGAGCAAAGGCATGGTTTTGTGTTGCGATTTTGAACAAGTAGAGAACAAGAAGAAGTTTAGGTAACAAGCAAGCCATACGAAAGAGAAAGCGAAAATCGTGGAACCTTTGGGAAAACTTTGCTATAGCTTAAAGAAGAGATCAAAAGTAAGAAAAGGTGGAGGACAAAGGCCATGGCAAACATAAAGCTTAAAAATAGCAATGCCAAGTTAAAGTAAGAGTTTAAGAATTGTTTCTATGAAATTATTTCTTTTTTATATAAAAAAAGAAAAAAGTTATGCCGTGGGTTAATTATTGTATGGTAAACCAAAAAAGATCATTACACTCTTAGATTCACATAGGTAAACTTGGCAATTAAAATGTAAATATATTAGTAAATTATTTTTTATAATATTTATATAATGGTATTTTATTTATGAAGAATATTAGAATATTGTTTATATTATTTTTTTGAACATTATGCATGATACATAAATCTAGTTATGGTATAATTATTTTATTAGATTGTTGTATTTTATATCACCTTGTTATTTAATATTTTTTTATGAGTTATTACTTTATGGCATTATATATTTAGATATTTTACTTGAAAATAAAGATATTAATATGCAACATAATAAAAATTTCTATTACTTAATAGATAAAAAAATGATTTGGAATGTAATTTTTTGATATGTTTAATTGTCAATTAAGGAAATGAAATAAAGTGACTAGTATGTCCTTAAATATATTATCCTTAAATATTCTTGAACTATGTTATGATCTCATATAATATAAGACAAAGATTCTCATCTATATTTATATAATATCAATATGTATGTTTAAGTTGAGATTTTCCTATTTACATATAAAGTGAGGACAACCCTTTTATATCTATAGAATATTAATATATATGTTTCCTAACATAGTCTAATCTTGTCTTGAGTTCTTCTTATAGTATTATTATGATATCAGTATCATACTAGTATTGATATTGTATGAATGATTTTTCTCAAACATCACTACTTTTAGCGTGATCAAACTTATATAATACCTATCTTCGAATTATATGCTTAGTGAAATTTACCTTTGTTTTTACTTATTTGCATTGATTGTACTGATACTATCCACTAATCCTATGTATGATCTATTTCTACTTAATCACTTGATTATATTTATACATTAATGTATATTGTATTGTATGATTTGTCTATCCATTACTCAATCCACTTGAATTAATTAATTTTTTCTTCTCAATTAATAATATTGGCATGTTCTTTTCTTTCTAATTATATAACACTACATGACTTGTTTCGATTTTTTTCTTATATATCAAAGACCTAGTATGCTAACAATCTTTTGCCCAACTTTTGTCTTTATTTATATTTCTCTTAAGTTTATTCTCTTTCTCTATTTTACTTGATCATATCATACATTATTCATTGTACTATATGGTCAAATTCTTCTCTTAATTAGCTTGTCAAACTCATCTAATCCATAGTGATGATCCATTAAGTACATTCTATCATATTTATATGATATTTTTGTCATACTTATATGATATAATCCTCTTTTATGAATCTATTGATGTAATTATTTCTCTCACTTGATCATATTCTATAATTTTATGATATGTTATTATAGTATAATACCTTAAAATTTTAAAAATATTTTTAAAATATTTTTAAAATATTTTTAAAATATTTATAAAATTTTAGAAAATTTTTTAAAATATATTTAAATCAAAATTTTATAACTACTTCCATTTTAAGATCATTGATTATTCTCTAATATTATTTTTTTTAATATCTCATGATTTTGAATTTATTAAAAGTATTTATACATATTTTTGAGATGTTATATTAATAATTAGACTTATTACAATTTTTTAGATGCCACTATAACAATTTAAGATTTTTTATATTTCATCATTTACAAGATAAGAATTTCAAATTTAAGGAGATTAAGGTTCTTTAAATTTAAAAAGTTAAAGATATATTTATATCACTTAGTTTTTTTTATCTTTTACTTTGAATTCAATTTTTAATTGAGTTCCTAAGATTTGAATTAATTTTGATTAGATTTTTTATTTATCTTTTGTACATCTTTTGATTTTATAAATAGTGATCTAGGATTTCAAATCTATTAAAAATAATATAAGATGAATGAAAAGGAAGAGATGATTTTGGATAACCAAACTATTTCATTGTGCATGTGTGCAAGGTATAAATGGCTAACCTTTCTTCTTTTCTAAGATGACATATACAACCTTGCTCTTTTTCTCAACCACTCTTTGTCCTCTTAGAGCTTTGTTCTTGTTGACGATTTATTGTAGGATGATTTTAAGAAGTTCAATGCATATAATAACTTAACTACCTAGTTTATATAGGTATTGGCATGATACACTTGATATCTAACAAGAATGAGTGGGGATCTTGTTGAGAAAAAACTTAAACAATACTCTCATATGTTTTGCTATCAAAAATTAAAGTAGAAGCCACCAAAGATATGGTTTCTTATCTAAACTAGACCTAGAGTTTATTGCTAAGAAACAAAGTTGCTTATTAAGGAATGTTCCCATGTACAATTTTCTAAGACTTGGGCATAGAATGTTGGAGAATGAAGTGTTGACCTTATCAGTGAAAGTTCACCCATTATCGATTAATTATGCTTATTCTTTTTGCATCTTAGGTGGATCCCCTCATCAATCATCCAATCATGATTGAGAATGAATAATTATAATTTAATGATGCAAAATTTCCATCTACAAGATATTTATTTAGTTAACAAACATCAAATTATCAATTTTTGAGAAATTGTAGCTTATTAGCATATATTTGTCTCACAAATATGAAAGAAAGTTAATGTTATCAAATGGAGAGAAATTTCAAGTAAATTTTGATTTTCATTGTCACTTTTCTATTCTACTTGTGCCACTAGAATTCCTTATCCAATAAGGTTATTTTTATTGACCTTCATCTAATTTAAGAATTTTTTTATTTATAATGAATGTTTAATTCATGCTTTATATATTTTTTTATTTTTGAGTGGTTTTTTATTTTATTTATTTTTTTAGTGGTTTTTTATTTTATTTATTTTTTTAGTGGTTTTTTATTTTATTTATTTTTTGAGTAAATTAAGGCTAAATTTGGTGAATATATGAGAAGGAACAGAGCTTTTGACACAATGCTAAGGAAACTAATAACAACTCTAATGATGTAGCATTAATCAACACCAACATAAGCCTACCACAAGGTCACAAGCGCAGACTAATCCAATCAATGTTTTGGGCCCTTATCATGAAGTATAACACAAAAGCCCAAATAAGTTAATTTTGAGTTTACTCATAAAACGTATTTCAAACTAATCATAAGAATTATAATTAGAATTTTGAAAAATTAAATATTACTTCTAAACACACTTTACTTGAAGAAGAAATGATATTTGTTATTTGGTTATTTAGATAAGTGAATGATAGTGCTAAAATATAATTTAAAATTTATTTTAATTTAATGATTATAGAAAATAAATACATATAAATAATCCTAAAATCTATAATAAAAATATGTAATTTAATGGCTTAAGTTGTTTTCTTAAAAATCTTACTAGTTAGCTTGAGTGTCGATAAAATCTGCCAACATTTTCTTCTCTTGTATACTTCTTTAGTAAGTATTACAAACTTATTTAGTAAGTTTTATCCCTTTTCTCTTTATCATTTTAACCCAATTTTTATTTTTGATAATTATCTACATCTCAGTAGTCTTTCTTACTTACTCCTAAATAATTTCCTTGCAACTAGAAAACTCGTATTGTAGCATTGATATTAGGCTGGTATTATAGCAAATGCATGGCATTACCTATGCGCCATCCTACATAGTCAGTGCACTATCAACACCGAGTCAACTCATCACTAACATGTTATAATAAGCATTTACAAAATGAAGAATACAAACAAAATTATTTCTTTTTTTTTTAGACTCATTTCATGCACTTTGCCAATCCAAGGTTCTTCTCCCACCATTATTTAAATTTTCACATTTATCATGATGGGTTGCATATTTTCATTCAAGAAAGTAAACCTTTTATTTTTTTTTTAATATACTAACAATTAAATCTAAGGATGATCTACATAATGAAAAGTTAAAATAAAAAAAAAAAACAAAAAGAAAATTATAAAAAGAAAAATCAACTAGGCAAATAAAGTCCTTTACATGGCTTCTTTCGTCTGGCCTTAAGCTCTTCCGATTCACTGATGGAGGCATGCTGTCCCGTGAGTAAACAGTTGGGTCTTTGTTCGACTTTTCTAACGACAAGCCCCGTGAATGAACAGTTGGGTCTTCCATCAATCTTTCCAAAGACAAATCATATCACGAGTTGAACCTTTTTTTGTTTTATTATTCATTAATAATTGTGGTGTTAAATCTTTATGAATTTAGATGCATTAATCTTTAAAACGAATTAAATTTATTTAGATTTTAACATAAATAAAAGCATTAATCTCAAGAACTCAATCAATTAAGCTGATATTTTAAATCAAGTCAAACTAGTGTGAATTAAAGTTGTTATGATTTGGTTGTCTATTGAAGAAACATCATTTTCAACAATGTTATTTGATTTGAAAATGAATGTGACAAAGTCATGAGCCATTTGGTTGGTGAAGTTATAGATGGCTGTAGAAGATTATTGTTTGTGGTGATGTCTTTGGAAATAGGTGATGTCTCCAGTCTTTTTTGGTTGGGAGAGATAGTGGTAGTAAATAATTGTCGAAGTCAAAGTTGATTGAAGATCATTGGTGAACCCTCTTCACATAGAGAAATAGGACAAAAGTACAATTTCAATAATATTGAAAAATGAAAATGATATATTAAGAATTAAAATTTCATTTACTATAAATCAAATATTAATAAAAAATTACTTTATATTATTTCTTACCCTATTCACTTATCTTTTTTGTCACTTGATCTTGTAACTAAAAGATATCAAAGATTTGATCTCAAGTTGATTCGATCTTGTTTAAGATTGAATTAAAGAAGCTTTTATTTGAACTCAAATGGTTTCAAGCTTTGGACATGCATGATTCAATTTGATCTAAATTCAAAAGATTGAGTGTCTTAGAATATATTGCAGATATCTTGAGAATAATAGATACTTCTTAGCTCTCTTGAGAAATGAAGGAGTTGAGAAACATTATTTGAGACAAAGGTTTCGCAGAACATTTGCCAAGTCTTGAAAAACATTGCAAGCACTTGAGGATTAACATACAAACTTGCGGGAGGAGCACAAGCAAAAATCCAAGGCGACAACCAATTTTTGAGTTTGGCCTTAGGCGACTTAAACCAAGTATAAATGTAAAATAACTATTGTTTGGCTTCTATTCTTTCTCTTGTTTACTTCTTGTTAACACTTGTTGGAACTAAACCATCTTGTTTTTTAAAAAATGATCTTACAAGCATCCTCTTATTCGATAACCCAAGGAGTAAGAAGGAGAATGGATCATCTCGTATCAGAGTTTTTGCTCAAACATGCATGCAGGAGAAGATATGAAATTATAACCACAACTAAAGTAGAATTTAAGAAATTTGGTGTTAACGAGAAATGACACCGAACATAGATGTTGAAACATGCAGGCATTAATAAAAATTGTGATAAAATTATAATCTATTACAATAGTAACCACAAATAACCAAATTAGAGAAGATCATCAACATTTAAAGATAAGAAAATTAGCCTAACATGGTATGGGTCGAGACAACCCCCATATTAGGCAGCATAACGAGGAGGAAGCTGACAATACCAGCATAATGTGCTTACAGTTTCTAACATAGCTTTTCTATCAACTTGTCAATAAAACATGTGTAGGTGAAGTTTATTGTGAGAGTAGGCAAATTTTAATGAACTCTTCTGTAAAACTCCTACTCTTCTTCATGGTTTCCTTTTTATTCTTCAAATGCAACAACTATTTCTCCTTTTGAATTTTCTTTATTTTAATTTTCTCTTTTCTATCTATAATACCACTTTCTTCTTGAGCTAAAATAATAATAAAAGAAACTACAATGGCTCTTTAATATTAATCTTGTTCTTCCCACAATTTCCTACTTCGCTACTAGCCATTTTTCCCTTGCTTGAAACTCATTAAACAATTGGCTAAGGTTTCCTTTACGAACAACTCCTAGCTCCATTTTTTCTTCTCGTGCAAGCAAACCACTAGTTTCTCCTTTTTCTTTCTTATCTATACATAGTTTAAAGAAGTTAATCATGCAAATTCCCAAAATTAAATAAATTCAAAACTAGTTATAATATAGTTTATTCTTTCATGACTTTTAATTTTTAGAATTCATATCAAATCACACAAAGCTTCAAAATTTACAAAACAAGTATCTTTAAATTCCTTATGTTGAGCACCATTCAACCATTGTTCAATTCATAATTGTAAATTAATTAATTTACATGTTAGCATATTTTATAAGAAGTGATTAAGATATTGGTATTTTATCTTGATATATTAAATTATAAAAATTTTAACTTTATTACATAAAATATACACATAATTATATGCTCAAACACATAAATTCTTTTCATAAATATTATGCCAAATATAATTTTCAAGATGTTACAATTCTTTCTTAGAAAAATTTTATCCTAAAATTTAAAATAAATCTTAACAATGAATCCTTTTTCACTTCCTATGTTACTGTTTTTTATTTGATTTTGTTAAAACGTTTTAACCATTAGAATTATTTTGTTTCTCAATACTTGATAGTTTTTATTCAAAACTTGAATTTGGTTTCTCCTTATTCATATTTGGCTAAATTTCAATTTCTTTTGTATTTTTATCTAATAATATGCGATGGATCAAAGATATATCTTTTTAATGAGGACACATAAAATACATCATGGATTTCTGTCAATTGTAATGACGAAAATATTTTATAGGCTACCTAGCCTATTCTTTTTATAATATGAAATCAAACAATATAATTAAGTTTATTTTTTTATTTTACAAACATGATCACACCTTTTGGAGGACTAACTTTTTATGAATGCATGCTTTTCTTTCTATAATTCAATATTTTTATTCTTGGTATCACAAAGTACTTTTTATCTATCTTATGCAACCTATATTTTTTAATTAAATTTTACTTTTTTGGTAACCTCATCAATAAAGAAAAGTCTAATTATTTGTCTTTCCTTGCTTTCAAACTAGCAGAAAAAAGATTGTCATTTTTTATACAAAAAATTATAAGAAGTTATTATAATATCATTCTAATAGTTATTATTATATGTAAATTTTACTAAAGATAAATGGCTCTCCTTATCCCCTCTAAAATCTAAAAGACATAATATCAATAAGTCTTCTAAAGTTTTAAAATTTTTTTGTGTGCCCATTTGTTAAGTGTGAAATGTCATACTAAATTTCAATTAAGTATCAAAAGCTTGATACATATTATTTTAAAAATATGATGCAAATTTTGAGTTTTTATCTAATATTATTTCCTTTGGTACCTTATGCAACTCCTAATTTGATGCATATAGATCTTGACTTATCTCCTTATTAGATTTGTTATACATAACACTAATAAATATATAAATTTTATTAATCTATCAATTATCACCTATCTGTAATCATATTCTACATATGATTTAGATAATAAAACCACAAACTTCATAATAATACTTTCTTATTTCTATTGAGGAATAAACAATGGTTACAATAAACTAGTAATGTTGTTGTTGTTCTTCTTTGGATTATTAACAAATTAAATGGCATTTCATTAAAAATTGACAATTAGTATTTGTAAATTTTAATTTTTATGTATTTCTCATGACAATGAGGCATAACTAGATTGACATGTATTTTTCTTCTCAAAGTATTAATAACTATATTTACTCTTCTAAAATGATAGATTATTTTTAAATGATAGATTTTAGCAAATTTTTAACTATCTTTTTTATCTCAAATTAAGTTCTTTTTTAGTGAAAAAATATATTTCAAACTTTGATAATCAATTGATATTTTATATTTCACTCAATAAAGACATTATCTCTAGATCTTCAAAAGCAAATTATAACCTTTCAAGAGGCAAAGAAAAATATTTAAATAATTATTAATTTAAATTTCAAAATGTGCATATAAATTAATAATTAAGAGAATTTGGCCTATATAGGGAGAAACATTATAAACAATCTGAAAAGAAAGCCAATTTATTAATTTGTAATTTTAATTGCCAACGAATTTTAATAATTTATTTAAATTTATAAAATTAATGATAATTATTAAAAAAGAGCTACTAATCATAAAAGAATAGAGGTGAATTTCAAATAATGATGCACAAATAATAACAAATTTAATGGTGTAAATTTCATGAAAATCAAATATGAATTGATCATAAAGTAAAGGGTTAAAATTATTATAAAATATTATTAATTTATATTATATAATTTTTTTTTAAAAAGTATTAAAAATTTCAATTACAGAATATTATAAAAAAATATTATGAGAAGTAGTACATTTCATTAAAAATTTAATGACATAAATTTTGTAAATATCAAATGTGTGCTTGTAATAAAATAAAAGGTCGAAGCTATAAAGAAGTAATATTACTTTAATAAATGTATGAAGTTTTGTATAAAGAAAATTATTATAAAAAAACTATGTCAAAAATTATGAAAATTTCTTGACAAGTAGGGTTTGTAAAATAACAAATTTTGGAGTTGGTTGGCAAATTTTTGGAGGCTATTTGAATTGAAAAATTTTAAAAATGTATATAGACAAAAAATTTAATTATAACAAAAATAAATTTCCAAATTTCCTTATATCCCTAAATCCCAATTCAATGGATGCAACTCAAGGGACAAGATACATTACCAAATCTTAACCATGGGTAGGCAAATTGATGTGGTGACAAAGGGGAATGGTTTGCAAAGACTACCCACGTGATTTGTGGCCATTTGAAGGAGATGAAGCATCAATAAAATGATTTGTGCAAGCGAATTATAAAATGGGGTCTCTCGTCTATAGTTGGGGTATTTTTTTTAAAAAAAAATCATAGGAAATATTTTTGTAGGTTGAGGCAAAGAGGAAGAAGAGGAAAATACTTTAGCTGTTAACGAGAGAGAGAGAGAGAGAGAGAGAGAGAGAGAGAGAGAGAGAGAGAGAGAGAGAGAGAGAGAAGGAAATTCCATTAAAAGTAATGGGAAAGAGAAAGAATTCTAAGGGAAAAGAAATAAAAAAAAAGAATTAAACCTTTGAAGTTTGGGTAATTATTAAGATGAAGAAAAGATTCTCAAGGTGAGAACACTACAAATGTGAACTAAGTTGGACATGCTATGTAATGTAATGCATTTAAAATGATGCTCTATGTTTACAATCAAGTGTCCTTATAAATATGGATGAACTCTTTAATGAGTTGGCAAGTCATATAATGCATGAGGCATTTGAGTTAATGTATGATGCAATATAAACAAATGTCTTCTATATGTGATGATTAAACTCTTGAAAGAATATGATGAATTTGGAATTTTCTTACTCTAGGTATTTCATGTAACTCTATTGTAAATCAAAATGATGATTAATGGATTAGGCAGAAATGGTGAAACTAAATTTGAAATTTATAAATGAGTTAAAACTTATATATATATATATATATATATATATATATATATATATATATATATATATATATAATTTTTTAAATTTTTGTTGTAATTTTTAGATGTGTTATTCATTGATTTAAATCAAGGAATGGATTAAACTCATGATTTTAAATATATGAAAAATTAATGGTTTAAATAATCTGGCTTAAAAGCATATTTGAGGGTAAATGAAAAGTTATCAATTTAAACCCAATTTGAAAGTATGGTGAGGAATGAACATTATATACATTTAACATATTGGCATGAAATAAAAAAAGGAATGTAATGTTGTAATAAAACTAAATAAATAAGAATTTTTTAGTATCCAAAGACTACAGTTTATCACCCAAGAACAAAGGTACATAAGAAAAGACAAGAAAATTCATTAAAGGGTAATGAATTTGAAATATTGAATCTCAAAAAAACTATAGTTCAATACAAAAAATAATCCATATAAATGTACTTGAATATGGAAACAATGATACTGGAATAATCTAAAATAAAAGATATCCTATAAGGGTGTATTTAATATTAATTTAAAAAATTAGGTTTCAAAAATTCTATATTCTAGTTCACAAAATAGTCAATACAAGAGTACCTCAATATGAAAATAATGGCAATGGACCTAGTCCAATATGAAAGATTGTCTATGAGGATATGCTTAATATTGATTTAGAATATTGGGCCTCAAAAAGAGTCATAAGGCTACATCTAAATATAATAATAATTGTAATAAGTACACATGATTTGGAAAACAATCCATAAGAGTGCATCATAATATGTTAATTATGATATATTTTAGTCTAATACTAATCACTTAACTCTAGTGTAATCATAAATAGTGAAATTATTAGTTAACAAAAGGTCTCATGAAAGTAAGGGACAAAAAAAAGGTAAATTTCAAAGAGTAAAATAAAGAGAGAACAAAGAATTGAAATTTGAAAGGTTTGGTGCATTGTATAGCATATGATTATTTATTTCTTTTAAATTATATCAATACACATCCAATTAGTTATACAATTTTATTTTGTATATGGATTCTAGTATGTAGAATGACCCAAAAATGTATTATTTTACGATCATATAATCTTTGTTGGCTAAGCCTATAATGGTTGGCTCAACCTATTTTTGACCTAATAGTTATAGATAATAGAGATATACTTTATAAGATTTTATGAAAGCTTTAAGTGGAATTGAAACCTCACAAAATAAATATATTTTATTGATATTTTTTATGGAGAATACTCTAGTTATGATTAATGTTGTAGTGACAGTAATCTTCCTATAAGAAATGTCAATAATTTTTATAAATATATATTTTATTTTATAGAAAATAAAGTTTTACATCAAAAACTATTGATACATTAGAATGATAGAACATTGCATCCATACTAATCATATTTGATGCTTGAAAGAGGGTTCTCAATCTATGCTTAATGTTGTGGTTGTCTTGTCTAAAGTTGTAGCCCTTGAAGGTAGGATAATAGAAGTGCATAAAGCCTATTGTTAATCAATATGAGACTATACAATACATGGATGAGAGTCATATTGTATGAAGGATACCCAAATATAATTGAGCAGACATGGATGTATTGAGATTTAGACTCATATAACAGAGGAATAATTGTTGTAATGAAGCAGACTGATCTAAATAGGTCAGAGTTGTTCGATAAGTGTTGCAAGAGATTGATGGTTTATGCTTGTCAAACAAATATATGAGCACACGATCATATGGTGTAATAGATTGAGTCAAATTTGGATCAATGGACTAGACTGATAACATAATTGGTGATAAGCAAACAACTAGATCGAATTAATATGATGAGTGATTATAATGATATGATTTGAAGAAAAAAGAAGGGAGGGGATTTTGTACTAGACTTAGAGCATGCCAAATTAGGGAGCAAAGACATGGTACAAAGTCATATAATTAAGACCTAATATGATGAACAATCATTAATATATAGTCTAAAGGAAAAAAAGGGGGAAGTGGGTTTCACAACTTGAACCGATACATCCAATGCCAAATTAGGGAGCATGGATGTGTTAAAAAGATATACAATTAAGAAATGAATAAGATGTTTAATTGTATGATAATAAGCAAAATAATATATGGCAAAAGAGTTTTTAAGTGGAGTGGATGACATACTATACAAAATAGTTTAGCATGTTGTATGACGTATAAACTAAGGAAGTTGACAATTTTCATGGGAGACTAATTGTGAATAGTGCATATGTTGTAGAGGACAAACTAATATAATGATTGAATTTGAATAGATTTGTATTTACAGGAAAGATATAGGCATGAATAAACCATTTCAAACTATGATAATGAGAATAGAACCTATTTTGTTTTTCTTTACACCTATTACTTTACCACTTGCATAGTTGGGTCAAATGATTTCTCCTAATTAACTATGAATAGATCCTTGCTGTTAGAAAGATAGAATTGATGTTAGTCAATCTTTTGGGCTAATCATTGTATTCATGCAAAATAGTAGCATCGAATTGATTATAATGATCCAAACCAGCATGTAGAAAATTGTTGGGTGATTAGCTTCTAGATTAGAAGCTTGCATAGTCCAATAGAGATCATCAATTAATTATCAGCATTCTTATCACATAGTATAGAAGAAATTTTATTATAATAGATTTTCAACATATCCATTATGATTAGTCCCTTACAATATATAGGAAGCTACTGATAATTAAATTGAATGGTGTGTTGTCATATAAGAAAAATTTTTAGATCAACTTGTAACTACATTATTTTCACTAAAAACATAATATAGTTGCACATTTAGATTCAATACCCATTGATTTATAACCAGTATTTAATCACTAATGAACCAAGGTATAAAAACTTTACTAATGATAATATCTAAAATTGACTTATAGTGAAGCTCCACAACGATGTTTGTTTGGCTTAGACTTAGTTTATTACAAAGTTGGAGACCTAAAAAGAGAGAATTGGCATTGAAACCCCACATATATTGTAACATTGATTACAGTTGTAAATGCCATAACAATTCTACCCAAATGATCCCTTATTATACTATCACAACCTACACAAAAATTATCTCTCATACATTCTATAAACATTTAGCTTCAGGTCATTTTTGAGAGAGGGACTCTACTTAACTATTTATATCCTTTGTTGTCAAACAGTGGATAATGGTGGGAGTAAATCACATTGAACTAAGATAATATTTGAGGCATTTATCTGAATTACAAGGAAGTTTGTAAATATGTTATAGCAAAGTGGTTTTACTTTCCAAATAATGGTGACAATAAAAAATTCAATTTCCTCAAAAGCTTTAAATTATGTGATTTCTTACCAAATTAAGGAAGAAATCAAATATGTAATTTTCTTATAAACATTATCCACGATTGGTTGTTTTCAGTAATTTTGCATCAATGATGAAATATGAGTGGCATTGATCTTTTTAATTCTAAGTATTATAATAAAATGAGACCAAACTTGATTGGCATTACATTCACATAGAGCATGATTGATTGTCTTCTTCTAAACAAAATGGACACTTTGATACAAATTGAATATTAAGATTTTGCAATTGTTTAAAAATGGGATAAACTTTTTTAGTATTTTTCACATAAGTATTGCAATTTTTTAAGGTACTTTGGGTGACCAAATTTGTTAATTTGATTAAATAATTAGTCTATTTGTTCTAATTACATTTCACATTGACTATAAATTGAATTTTGCATTGGTGTTTGGTGTCTATTAATATGTAGTATCTAGTTTCAGAACCTGAATGTGCTACATAGATATTTTACTAATTTTTTTCAATAAGTTTGTAAGTACAAAAGGCCATAATTTTTTTAGTTTGATGAATATATTTGGCTCTCATTAATTTAGTCCAAGGGAAATCTATGCAGAGCACCTTTCAAAATAGTTTAATACTAAATGTTTCTCTTATTTTATCTAAATTCTTTAATCCTAACCTATTCACCTCAATGGGAAATCTAATCTTCTTCTTACTAGACCAATGATCCCTATGACCATTAGATGTATCTCCCCAAGGGAAATCATTCATCATACACTCAATATGATTAAGTAGTCAATTTGATGAACTAGAAAGCATTAATATGAAGATAAGTATTGAAACTGGAAGATATTTGGTTAGGATCAATCTTTCTTATAATGATAGTAATATTTAATTCTAACATGTAATCCTATTGACCAACTTATCAATTAATAACTAATAGTGTTAAGCTAATTTCTTTTCTTTAACTAAGATAAAACCTAGATAGTTAAATCGGTGATTACCTCTTCTAAATCTTAGAGTCTAGTAAGTTGATGACTTTTTTAATTGCCATTTTTTCCACATATAAAAAACTTTTTTGTGTATTAATGAAGTAAAAAGAGTGAGTATGAATTTCATAAGAGGGGAGTGAATTGTGGGTTTTAAAATAGTTTTGCTAATTTTTTTATCATTTTTAATTTTTAAAAATTCTTTATATAAACAACTTATGCTAGTAAAAAATCTTAATTATATATATATATATTAGTTTTAATTTTTATGATTAAGTAAAATAAAAATTAAAATTAAAATGATACACTAAAAATTTTAGATGGTTCAATTCAAACAACTTACATTTACCTTCAACCAAGGTCTAGAAAAACTCCACTATTGAGAGAGTTACAACCTTAAATTTTTTTTTTCACTATTAACTGTTAAATTATTAGATTTTGTAGGTTCAATTATAACCTAGACTTTTTAAGCTTAACCCCAACTTAAGTTTTTTATTAGATCAAACCAAACTTAGACTTTCGCAAATGTTGGGCACATAACCCAAAAAAAGGTAAATATTGAAAGAAAAATTATTTTTAATAAAAATGTACAACTTATTATACTTATTTATCAATAAAGTAAGGTATAATGAGCTCAAAATTATTAAGAGAAGCGAGAAAATAATAACTTAGAAGTGTTATGCTTAGTTGGAAGATTTTAGAATTTGGAGTAGTGCTAAGTTGTATAGTATGTTATATGAAGATTTTTATACGGGTAGAATTTCACACAATGCTTCTTTAACATCTTAAAATTTTGTTCATATTTAATAGTCATTTCACAATAGTTTGATATTTATAGAAAGTTTTTAATTATAACCTTTAGAAAGTCAAGGAAAAGTTATTTTAAAAGCTGTTGTCAAATAGCTTAAAAGCTCTTCTAAATAGCTTTAAAATTTTCTTCAATAATGGCCATGCAAGGGCATATATAATGGCTAGGGAAATAGCCATTATGCGAGATCGACCAGAGCTTTTGGTTCCAATCAGAGAGGTTCTTAACCATTATATCAAAAACTGAAAGAACAGAAGAGTTATGGATGATTGGATTAAGACAGATTTGGTCTAAGTCATCTGATTATGTTAGATGAGTTTTAGATCATTTAATTCATCAACAATAAAAGATAAGAATGATCTCAACCATAGGATTCAAACATAAAAATATTTGGGTCATTTGATTTAAGAATAAATTATTTGAAATTACAAAAATAATCAAGTTGTCCCATTAAGTCGGATATAATCTTAGTCATTTGATCGAAGCTTCAAAGCAAAGCTTACAAGTAGGTGAGATTTTATCCATCCAATCAATGATATGATGGTGAGAATTTATCATGCTTGAGGGACTATGGCGATGAAGGAATTTAGTGCCACATCGCAAGAAGTTAAATGTTTTTGCACTTTATATTAACTTTTGAATACACTTAGTGTGAGTCGAAACATAGTGTTGGCTCCATTTTTTGCTCTTAAGATTTCATCACCTGAGCTACTCATATGCTTTCAAATTAATTTATGATTATGGGTTCGACTTGACCCACTTCATAGTTAATTTGTGTTTAGCCTGGTTCAACCCTTACCTATCTTACCCTAACTGGGTTAAGAACTTTATCCTAACCAATTTTGGGCCTCACGTGAGGCTTTCCATATCTCGCCTAGTCTTGGTTTGCCCAAGCATGTTGTACTTTGGGTATGGCATAACATATCTTGTTTCTTTTTTAATTAAGAAAATTTAACAAAATTTTCTTTTCTAATTTAACCAAAATTTAACATGAAATTTGATAAAGATGTATAAGTAAGTTTGAATGAAGAGATGTGTATTATAATTAATAATCAATAAATTAATATTCTAATTCATAATAAAAAAATTCAAAATTGATGTTTATGTTTTCAATTTTTAAAACTTATTAAATACTCTAAGGTACTTTGAAGACAACTAATTTATTATCTTCAAAAGTACATTACTTGTTCTTCAGAACTAAATTCGTTTCACACTAAATAATTTTATTAAAATGAAATATTAAATATTCAAGGTTTGAGTCATCAAAGATAAGGGTGACTCAATAATTAATATTTAGTCCTAAACTATCTTAAAATTCTCTTTTAAATTATATCATATTTGTAATAAATCTTTTTATCTATATGCATGAAAATGATAAAGTCATATGCATAGCTTAGATGAGTTACAATTAGATAACCTCTAGGGATTATGTAGTGTAATGCTTTACTTAGCTTGAATAGTTTCTTGAGTCCATTAATTAAATCTTTAATCACTAATATGAATAATAAAGGAGATAAAGGATTACCCTATTTACAATTTTTAGAGGTTTGAAAGTATCCTTAACTATTTTAATTGATAATGATGAAGAATCAGCTACATTTCATTTTATTTATGATTATTTTGATAGTTATTGTAGCAAAACCAAATTACTAAAAAATGCATCTCAAATAATCTCATAATAAGGCATCAAATGTATTCTTGATGTCCAACTTTAAAATACAAGTCTTATTATTGATGGAGTCTATCATTTCCTAAGTTGACAATATGTTGCTTGTAATATTCCTGTCTTTAACAGATGCTCCCTGCTCCTCTGAAATTAAGTCTAGAATAATTGATTGCAATCTATTGGAAATTAACTTGGTAAATATTTGTTCTACAAAGTTGGACAAACAGATAGGCCAAAAATCATTAAGAGTTTATGGGTTCTCTTTTTGGAAATGAGCTTAATATTAGTGCCAGCTAATGCAAATGAAATTGGTAAACTATTAAAAAAATCTCTTGTTGCCCTTTGAACATCATTAGCAATGATATGCCAATATTGAGAGAAGAAATGCATTAAAACCATATGGACCTAGTGCACTTTGGTGGTCAATTTTCCTAATAATCTATTTTAACTTCTCAAATGTAACCTCTCTCAAAAAGTAATCATTTATTTCTTAGAATACTTTTGTAATTATAATACTTATTAATTTATGCATGTTGACAAAAGACAAAGCTAATAACAAGTATTGAAAATATTGGATAACAATATCAGTTGTGTGGTACTCATATGTTATCTAGTTTCCATTAATGCTTTTAATTTGTTTTTTTGAGTTCCCCTTTCTTTTCCTTAATTGTCACATGATAAAAATTCCTATTTTGTCCCCTTATTTAAGCTAAGTTAGTTTTGCTTTTTGATCTCATAATATCTCTTCCTTTCTAATTGAGACAGGAAGTGAATTATATGTTATTAATAGATCTTACATAGTTGCCTCATTTTGATAAAGTTCAAACAATTTTTCTTTTTCCCTAACACACTTTTATTAGACTTTAAGGCCTTAAATATGTTGCCAAAGTAATCCAATTCCAATCTTTTAGGAATATCTCTAGTGTTTTGAGTTTGGAAGCCAAAGTATTCATTTTATTCCATACATAAGGTAAATTCCAATTTCTTTCAATAGTTTTCAAAAAGGATGAGTGATTGGTCTGCATGTTTTGAAATTTGAAAGATTTTAAAATTAATTAAGATATAATGAGAAAAGAAAGAAAAAATAAAGAACAATCTAAAAAATGTTTCTTAAATGCTAAACCATTGGTTTGACATAAGATTGAACCAATCCAAATTAACCAAAAGCTCTATATAGCATATTCCATACCCAACTACCATTCCTACCACCTAACCAAGTTAAGGGACTCCTTATAAAAGGATGCCCATTTAAGCCACAATGCCCAATGCAATCATTAAATTCACTTATAGCTTTTAAGTGAGGCTTGGAATGGCCCTTACATTTCTCAAGTTTAACAATGACATTAAGATCCCCACCAATGAGTAATGAAAGGGAGATGGAATCAACAATTATCTTTAGCTGCCTCTATAATGATCTCCTCTCTGTTACACCCCATTTTTCCTAGGCTGATTTTTGGCATACATTTTTTTTTTTTTACATATAGACAGTTCAGATCGTCCCATACCAACCTGAGTAGCCTACGAAAAACATAGGATATAACACATCATTACACACCTACTTTCCTTAACAATGTGGATCCCATCTCCCAGGTACACCGTCAACTCACGATTCATGACTCCTGAATTAACAGATGGACTCGCGCAATGTTACTCCTACTAGACCTAATACTCCTATCCCATATCGATAGGAGAACCGATCTAATAGAAGTCTGAACCCCCACGGTAAGTTCCATAGTCATGTAATGACCTCACCATCAAAAAAAAAAATATATAACATCCACAGAATAAATATATAAATATAGCACTCCACACACTATAGCACCAAAACAATGAGTAAGACAGTGAATGGAAACTACATCACAAGAATAAGATCCAAGTCCAACAAGTGCAACAACATCCAACCAGATACATAAGTCAGATTCATCCTCACTCAATACCTGACATAAGAATAATAGCATCAATCACACTAACCAAAATGTCTCAGAAATCACAAATCAGATATTCTCCACTAGCCTGCTGACCACGATCCCACCTAATCTGGGTGGCGTCAAGTCTGCCGAACCGCTGGAAAAATATAGATAATAAAGGAATGAGCTACGCCCAGTAGGAAAGACAGCTAGTAAAACTCACATGCAAGAGAAGGATAATAGCAAGAGTATAGGAATACAGCATAACAATGTATGGTGGAAAGGCACTCTCAGTTCCAGACTCCGACCAACCACAATCACCCCAGTCACACCAGAGTAGCTCTCCTCTGGGCTTCCAGGTAGCATGCCAGTGGGATTGCCCATCTCGAAACATGCATGGCGCTTAGGCAAAGCATGCCAGTGGGATACGCCCATCTCGAAACACGCATCATAACGCCTAGCACCCGACACCTCAGCGTCTATGTAGCATGCCAGTGGGATTGCCCATCTCGAAACACGCATGGCGCCTAGGCAAAGCATGCCAGTGGGATTGCCCATCTCGAAACACGCATGGCGCCTAGGCAAAGCATGCCAGTGGGATTGCCCATCTCGAAACACGCATCACAACCTAGCCTGGGGTTCCAGGTAGCATGCCAGTGGGATACGCCCACTCGAAACACGCATGGCGCCTACCAGTCACATGTATACTGTGGAAGCTAAGTCTGAACCGCACAGTTACCTACCACAACTATCCTAAAACATCATATAGGGTCTATAGTATTCCGGTCCAATATGCCAATCCATGAAATATGCCAACACTGAGTAAATTGACTCAATCCATGCCATTGTCGTCCAAGCAACACAACTGTACCAGTTACTGACTGTTTTGGTAGCATCCATGTACCATACCTCTGTCTGGCTGTTTCAACTGTACTGTCATCACTGATAACATTTTTCCCTACTTCAGGAAATTTTTCTCTACATACGGATCTCCAAAATTTTCGAGATCGCTCAAATCCCAATTTCTCTTTTTCTGAATTTTTTTCAGAATTTAAAATCCCGAAATTCTAATTACTGCATTTTTTTCAAATTCCAAAAAAAATCAAATTCTGCCCTTTTCTCAATTTTTCCGAAATTCGGAATAAATTTCCGAATTAAAATTTAAATTCACATATATCCTTTTTCCGAAAATTCGGGTTAATTTCCGAATTAAATTTCCTCCGCGCCGAATCCCGCTGAACTGGTTTTCGCTGTCGGTTCGGAACCCTCGCGCTGAACCGCGACACCGCCGAACCAAATACCCGAATTAAATTTTTCCTCCGCGCCGAATCCCGCTGAACCGGTTTTCGCTGCCGGTTCGGAACCCTCGCGCTGAACCGCGACACCGCCGAACCAATTTCTTAATAATCCGTTAATCGGATTAATTATAATTACTAATAAAATGGCGTAAATACCATTAATTACTTAATTAAATTTGTAATTATCTAAACCCTTCTCCTTCCTCGGTCCGACGCCCGTGAACCCTAATCGACGCAATCGCCGACCAATCCAATCCTTCCGTTGATTTCCGGCGAACGCGAACAAGGAGAAACAAAATTCGATGTTCGTACTATCCTAATGTTTCAATCATTAACTAAATTTTTCATCCCTGCGAAATGGGCAATTTTCCAGAAAATCCAAAATTTGCAAAAGACGCAATTTAGCATTCAACTAAGTCCGATTTTTCATCCACATGCTTGTGTTCATTAAGCAAAATATTCCATGCTTTTAATTTCTACTAATTAACTAATTTAAAACTGAATTTCCTACCTTGCTTCTCCGGCGACGGTGAAGCTCGCACGCGACCAACCGCTGCTCCTCGCCGAACGAAACCGGTACCAATTGATTCTCCTCGGTCCCGCGAACCTCCAGGTACAAAAAGCCCTTTGAAAGGCTGCCGAAAAGTATCGCCGTTCGCCGCGAACACTTCGTCTCCGGCCACCGTTCGAAACCCTAACAGTCGAACAAATCAGGTTAAATACCCAGCTTAAACCGGTAATAACCCGTTAAGAGCCCATTAAGCGCCGGTTGACCTTCTAATAACGCCGCTTAAACCCGATCAGCCGGTTAATCTCCACCGCTGATCTTGTCCGTCCGATCCGCTTATCCGCGGCTTATCCAACCGCACGCGCAAACGCAATCGGCGAACCGCCCCCGCCTTCGCTGAACCGCTCCGGTCCGGTTCATGCGCGGTAAAAACCAAATTCTGGTTTAAAAATCTAATGGAACGATTTAAATAGATTTTCGAATTTCCAAAAATCCAATTAAACAGGGAAAATTACTTAAAAATTTCCTCGGTGCTCCGAAAAATCCCCAGAAAATTTCAGAAATTCCAATAGCCTCCAATTGAGCTCCTGGCTCATCCTACTGTCGATCTGAAATTATCCAAGCCACAATTGAATTATTGAAGATTAAACGTATAATATTTTACGGGGTATAACACTCTCAATATGGGCTTTTAGCATAGATAAAAATATAAAACATTTGAGTGCATCAGCTTTCATTCCTACAAAGAAAATGTAAATTAATCATCCTCAACAATTATTTGGTATGACATGCTCTTATTCCAAATTACCTAAATTTTGGTTATTGCAGTCTAAGGTACAATGTTTAAAGTGAAGCTTTTGCTTGATACATTCCATCTGTCTACCTATTAGCCATAAGCTAAAGCAATACAATATGTTAAATTGATTAGAATTAACAATAGATTTAAGGTGGTTCATAGTCTTTTCCAACTACCCCTTTTATATTCCAAATTAGCATACCAATCATTATGAGTTCATGATTATGCAATTTGTATATTTTTTAAGCTCTTCATTGTGTTCCTTGGATTGGGTTGCTTAGATAAATATTTTTTCTTCGTTGTCCTATCATTTTTGGAGGTCACTACTGTAAATTCAAAAGAGGTTTCTATGTTCTTTAATAAAATTCATGGCTCATAAACTCTTTCCTATACTATTTTATTTTACCTAATGAATTATGTGATGTTATGAACTTCTTGATTTCCAAGTTACCTTATCTTCATTTGAATTTTTTATTACTATAAAATAATGATTTGTGAATTGTTTTACTTGGTACCTTTTTGCTTGAGTTTTCTCAATTTTATTGACCTCACTTTTTTATTTGCATTACAAAAGGAATGATCTTGCTTATAACAACTAACATATTATCTAGGGAGTTTATCATAGGAAATTTTTTGATGAAACCCACTTTTCTACATTGCTTTTTAAAAATTCTAATTCTTGAAGGTGGTTCCGTAGCTACATTTTCCTTTATGTGGACTTTTACTGCATGAGACAAAGCAATGTTCAAAGCAATTGCATCATTTTTCAGTAAAGATCCAACAATGGATGCAATTGAGTACAAAGCAAATTTATCAAATAAGTGAATTGATAAACATTCTAAAAAAATCAAAACTATGGCCAAAGATGGCTATGCATTTAATTAAAGCTCATGCATTCATTTTAAGATGTTCATAAAAAACTAGCAATAAAACACACATTGTATAAATAGCATCATATATAATCCTCTTCTTGGGAAAAACAAATTAAGATATGAGAATATCCATATGCCTAACTAACTATGCTCTAAAGAAACTGGTCTTTTTGAATTTAGCTCTTAGAGATTCCATATTGATGTGATCATGTAAAAATTTCCATTCAACATAGATTTGAAAAGGGTATCCATTTTCAAAATCTCATCCTCATTAAAGACAACTACTTAACTCCTTTTGTACAAAGAAACGTATTTGATTTTAATGGGGGGAAGATGAAGGTTTTGTCACCACTACTTTGCAAACAAGTGATTACGAGAAGAAAACTCACTCGAGCTTGTCATAATTGGCTATCCCTCAAGGCTCAAAGGCTTTAAGACTAGAATGAAAATACCAAGGCTTAGAAGAGGCACTTACTCATTATCACCTATCCATTGTATCGATGTCATATCATCACATTTTCCAAATGCAAGAACTGTGAACATTTAGCTTTTACTTATACAAAATAAAATTTGTGATTTTCTTACATTTAACTTTAATTAAAGTCTATATTACAAAGATATTTTAGTTATTGGTTTTACAAAATGAATAAAATTGTATATTTAGAAGTGCTTTTAAAATAAAGGAGGTTTTCAACTACATGGTTTTATTTTAATATTTATGTGTGTGTGTGTATGTTTTAAAAAATCAAGTGGCATCATATTTTATTTTAAATAAAAAAAGAATGCCACACAAACACAATAATTACTAATTATAAGTCAAGAATGAGATAGTTCTTTTTATGTGCTTTCTATTATTTAGAGGTACAATATATTGCTTTTCTAGGCTACATCAAGACACAACCCAATCCTTAAAATAATACATCATTGTAAATCTCATAGCTCTTAATTCCTTCTTGTAGAATTAACACTAAAGATGGTCACATCAAAAACTTTATTCAAATTTTATTGGTTTTTGAATTAGCCTTGTTAAGAAAGAGGTGATTTGAGAAAAGCATTTTATAATTATTTTTATAATAGCCTAATAAACAAAACAAAAACTTAATTTTAAACACATTTATGGGTTTAGGTTAGTTCATAATAGCTAAAAACTCCTGAGAGTTTATTGAAATCTTTTCAATACTAATCACATGTCTTAAAAATATCACTATAAACAACCATAGTTCACATTTTAACATATAATTATTATTCTATTAATGTTTTTAGCATAATTTGTAGATGTTTGACATAATTCTTAATAGCCTTTGAGTATATTAAAACATTATCAATAAATACAATTATAAATTGATCAAAAAACTTTTTGAATACTATATTCGTAAAATACATAACTACAGTAAATGCACTGATCAAACAAAATGACAATACCAAAAATTCATAATGCCCATAACTTTGAAAACTATCTTAATTATGTCTTCTTTTACATTCAACTAATCATAACCATAAGTTAAATTTATTTTTGGAAATATTATTGCACCTTACATCTAAAAAAGAAAATCGTTTATCCTTAGTAGAAGTTACTTATTCTTAATAGTAAACTTATTTATTTTCTTATGATAAATATGCATTCTTAAACTATTATTTTTCTTCTTTATAAATAAAATAAGTGCTCCTAATAAGCCACACTAAATCTAACAAAACCATTATTTAATAATTCTTGAATTTGAAGTTTTTTTTTCTATAATATTGTAGGTGTCATTTTGTATGAAATCTTAGATATAAACTTAGCCTTTTGTAACCAAATTTCAAATTGAAATTCTTTATCAAGAGAAACATATTATTAGAACATGGGATATTTTTAACTTTTGATTTGTAGCAATTATAAATAGAAAGAGCCTTTAACTTTAAAAATTTTTGTACTTCTATCATAAAAATAAAAAACATTTTATATCCTTGTTATAGTAAATTATTTTTTTCTCTATGTAGTCAATCTTAACTTCATGTTCCATGAATTAATCCATTCTTAATATAACATCAAACTCTATTATGGCTAACATAATCATTACAACCAAAAGTTCTTTTTTTTAAATTTTGATACACCCTTGAACATGCCTCTAAGCTATCATTTCATTTTACCTCAAGCCAAAAGGCTAAGTAATTTACTTAACATTGGCTTAATAAAAACTTATAATACAAACTTAATAAAATGCTATAACACTGGCTTAATAAAAGCCTACATCACTTGATAAAAGTCTACAATATCAGCTTAATAAAAGTCAACAACTAGCTTAATAAAAGCTAACAAATAAGCTTAATAAAAGCTAATAAAAGAGACAAGTACAAAACCTACCAATAATAAGACAAGCAAACTAAGTAAAAATGCAATATAATGATTCTTATAACTCATGACTAATTAAGCAAGAGACAAACCACTTGAATCAATGCAAGATATGTACTGAAGTTTAATACTAATACAAGAGAGAATATAATAGATATAACTTGAAATAATAATGTACAACTTTATCTCAATGATACAACTCAATTTAATCCTTGTTTAAATTTAACTTAATTTAGTTTTAACATGTGATACAACTCATTATGAAGTAATATTTTATAAAAGATAACATATATAAAATAAGATGAAATAAATACTTTAAGAAAATTCTAAGTACCTCAAGTAAATTATTATAGTTATGATATTTTAATTACTAAAATAAATAGACTCAATAAATATCTTCTTCTTGTATTACTGAAGCTAGTGTTTATCTTGATTCTAGTTAAAGTTAGTATCAAAATATCTCTATTAAGCTCTTTCAGTCACATAATCAAATTATCTACATGTTAACATAATTATTATTAAAATACATAATCTAAAATTAAAATTAAAAAAAATATTAGTAAATATAATATAATAATTTTATTATCATTAAACAAGTAGTGCAATGACTAAATGATATAATACTTAAAACTTGAAATAATAAATAATTAAGAAAACTAACTTGGGAAGTGAGTTTAATTGATGAAAAGTCTTTGTAAATGTCAGGATAAATGGTAAAAAAGAATCCACATAAAAGGGCAATTGTTAGAGATATTTGAAAGTTTGGAAATATGAAAAGTCATGAGAATAAAGATAAATGAGGGACTAGATGTGACTTATGAAATTTTTTGGAAAGAAAGCTTAATAGTTAGATCACTTAAAGGTTTTTAAGAGAGACAAAAGGGGAAGGAGAAAGTGAATCATAGGAGGATTTCAAAAAACCATGCAAATTAAGTTCACGACTAAAGTAAACCTAAAAAGAACACTGTCTTGGGTACTATAGCAACCAAAGGAATTGAATAAGATTTGAGTCTTTATGAGATTATTACTTATTTTAAAAGATAAGAAAAACTTATATTTATGTTTATGTGATTATTTGTAATATGCATTGTAAGATAGAGACTTTGATTGATTAATTAAAAGAGTTAAATTAGAAATACATAAAATGGGTATGATATATATAAAATATGATTGTATTAATGTATGATACTTGTTAACATTTATATATTTAGGATATGATAAAAAAATTATGAATGATAGTAAAAAATAAGTATTCTTTTATATCATGATTTATATATGTATATGATTCTTGAATAATGTGTTACTTTAATTATAATTTACTTATTGATATAATTATGTGATGATAAATATATAAGATAAGTAATTTTAGGATAATACTCACAAAGATAAAGAAAAAAATGAATATGAGATGAGAAAATAAAAAAAAGCTTGGTGAAAAAAGATAATATTCAAAATGAAAGGATATGAGACTATCTAAAGTGAAAAATATTATTTTGAAATAGTGTATGCTAGATAGGAGTAAAAGGAGTTTTCATTCAAGCTATATAAGTGTGGAATAATATGTTTCTACATATTCCTAATTTATTGATAAAAAGGGTTTTTCTCTAAGCCAAATCCCTAAAAAGATAAAAAGATAAAAGAAACAATGTGTAAAGGTATAAAAACTATTTATGTGAATAAAAATTTCACACAAAATATTATGTTACTTTTCTTTAAATATTTACATACTTTATTTATATTTTATTATTACAAATTACTTTTACATGTAGTTACTAAATATTATAGTGCTTTATATATATATAATTATTTGTCATCGAGCTAATATATGATAGCTCATGCCTTTTTAGGCCTAAAAATTTAGGTCAAACTAAGGCACTTCATAAGATTATTAGGATAAAATGAAAGCTAACTCATGATAATTTAAAAGATATACTAATTATCATTGAATGTATGATTTTTATAATTATTTTATTTGAGCAAAAAAATATGCAAAGAATTTGTTAACATTAATATTGTATGTATTTATACTTTTAAAAAGAAATGTGAAAAATATAATACTTCTATTTGATTGTAAAAGATATTTTTATTATTTAATTCAAAAGAATAAAACTTTACTTATTTTATGATTTTTTTTAATAAAAAACAAAGTAAGATTTTTTTTGTTTTTAAAATATAAGATTTTTTTTGTTTTTAAAATATTAAAATAAATGAAAAAAAATAGATACCATGATATCAAATTTTGATAATTATAATGATAGGTCACCACAACAAGATATTGATATTAGGGGGCTAGATTAGTAAGGATGTGCTACTTCACTTCTTAGCATCATGGGCACCAAGTAATTGAGGCTCTGTATGTCAAAGCACCTTATTTCTTTATTAACATAGGATGTTGATATTAGGGGATAATACTAGTGATGATGAGATACTTCATTTCTTAATATCATGAATACTCAGAGATGTGACCTTAACACATTAGAGCATCGAGCTTTATGATGATGATGTATGATATAAGATCTCCTAAGAGTTAAGATAAATATCATATAATGAGTGTAATCATAAAGAAAGAATAAATATATGAAAGAAAAAAGAAATAAAAAATAAAATTAAATATGAAAAGAAAAAAAATAATATAATATAAGTATTACTATATAATATTAATATTATATAATGTGTATATATCTAAATAAAATGAATGTATATGACCATAGATGTATTGATATTATATATCTCTTTATAAATTATCATACATTATTATATTTATTATTTCATGTTATTTCTTAGGTACATTATTACTCTATTATACTACTTTATAGTGTGTAACTAGTAGTTTATCTATTGTGCATATTATGCTCATTTTTTTCTTGTATTATAAGCTAAATTGTAAACACTCATAGAACTTAGGGTCCATAGATGATTGTTCAAGACTTTTGGATGAGAGAATATTATTTTTTGTGAGTGTGATTGTAATGTACTCTATGTACTTGAAAACAAATTATATATTATTTTTTAGATGTCATATCAATTTTAGCTTTTAGTTTTTTATATTATGACAATTTTTTGTTATACAATATTGTTTTTATTAGTTATGTTTAACTTAATTTTTTGAAGTTGAGATAATATTTTTTTGTTACCCTTATTTATTTTTGTTAAATCATGTCCTTAATTTATGTTGATTCTTTGATTTATTTAATAAACTTGTTTGAGGATATATTTTATTAAGTTATATTAGTTTTTTGTTGAATAGGATGTGACATCTAACTACTCAAACTCCTCAAAGAGATGGTAGCTTGATACATGCCTGCATAATGGAAAATTATTGCTTTGAAGTTGTTGTGGGTTGGTTAGCTTATAATTAAGTTACAAGTTAACAGTAGATGGATGATCATGAAATCTATGAAATGTTTTATACTATATACTAATTTCTGAAAATTTAGAGGTAGTGAGACATCTTTCAAGATCCATTATTTTATCATGATTTAAAACATAATTGTTTATAGGTTTAAATAAACTTTAATGAGTCTAAAAAACAATAATTGAAACTATAAATAAAACAAAGTCATAGGCCTTATTTGATTTGATGATGACAATGGAGATCTAGTGAGTTTGGTGAAATTAAATTTTAATTATTATTTGAAAAATTATAATTAAAATATAATATTTAAGACAAAATAGAAACATAAATCTTTTTTTAACTTTTTGAGAACTATAAAATAATATAAGAATTATAGATATAGAAGTATAGTTCAAGTTTTCATAAGTTGTTCTAAAACTTAGTCATAAGTTTTATGTAACTTCTATCATCTATCATCAAAATATAATTTCATTTGAAAAATTATATTTAAATATAACAAAATGAATTTAAAATATATTGATAAAAAGTTTATGATTTTTTTGTAAATAGTTTATGATTTTAAAAAATATGTTTTAAAATAAAATTTTTAAAAATTATTGAAGAAAAAATTATTTAAATAAAAATAAAATTTTGATAAAAATATTTATTTTAAATATTTTTAAAGAATCTTTTAAAAAATAGTTTATAGGATGATGAAGAGAGAGAGAGAGGTCTGGTAACAAACAGCGCCTTTTTTTTACTCAAATAGCGAGACGGGTGCAACAACCATCAGACACGCTCTTCTCCTCGCGAGTCACGTGTCCTCTATCATAGTTTTTAGGCAAAAAAGCTTCCCTCACTCCATGTTCCAATTCAAATGCCCAGTACCCTTCCACTCCCTCTTCACCTTCTCTTCCTCGCAGCTGAACTTAAAAATTCCGCCTTCGCAGCTTTCGCACAACACGTAGCTTACACAAAGGTCCAGTTCAATTATAGAGAGAAAGTGAGGCGACCTCACGTCGCTCTGTGACCCCTGGGGTCGGAGCAAATGTCCTTGCGTGTCTTGTGTGGCGTGGTGGACCATGAGAGAAACAGGGAAAATGTTTTTTTAAATGTGTCGTAGAGGCAGATTCTGCATCGAAAAGAAACGCCGCAGGAAGCGTCCATGCGTCCATGGACAACAGAGTAGCTCTCTCACCGTAAATAGCTGGCCAATCCTGTGCCTCTCTTCGTCTCTCATCTTCCTCTCGAGCTACTTCTTCCGACAGGCTACCTTAACTGCGGTTGGGTCTCTTCGTCTCATTCCATGCTTGCTGTGAGTCCTCTCCCTCTCTCTCTCTCTCTCTCTCTCTCTCTCTCTCTCTCTCTCTCTCTCTCTCACGATTCCTTAATTTCTTCGTAGTTCAGGAAGCGTTTAACTCATTCGATGTACTAGGATACATGAAATGAGCATTACATATGGATTTGTTTGTGTTTGCAAGAGCATTGCAACTGGTTGGGTTATTTTCTGCATTTCTTTTTAAGTTACTATTTCGTGGATTATTTTTTTAAAAGTCTTCCAGTTTCTTCAGTTTCTAAACTAGCGGAAAGCTACAACGGAATATAATAGGATCGCCTCCCAGAAAAACGCTTTGTGTTTTTGAGAACTGCGAATAATTGGTCACATTCCTGTAACATTCATGCTCGGGTATCTGTACAATCTGGACTAGTGAGTCTTCATTTACAGACAACGAGAACTGCACCAGCCTTAACTCTCTTAAGCATTAAGCCCCCAAGAAATTGCTGGATGTTTACGACAAACAAAAAAAAAATTGTGAACGATATCAATCGATTCTGTGCAAATATTTGAGATTTAGAGCTAATAGTTGCTATATTTTACTGATTATTTATACTCTTTTACCAATATACCCAATTTCTTACTGCCAATGATTTTGATTCTTCCTATTCTTCACTTTTTTTTGTTGTTATACTTAGTTTCTTCCTGTAGAACTATGGTTAATGACTATTTTTGTCGTCTAAGTTTTTCAATAATGAAGCACTCATACATATCTTAGGTTTATATGTCTTTATGGGATACATTTCCAATTTTAAAGATTATAATACATTGGATGATTCAAAAAGTATATATAATCATTTCTAGGTATGAAAGTAAAGAGATAAATAAAGAGTCACTTCTTTCACATTGTGTATGAAATTTTTGTTCAATGTTGGACTAAAAGTAACACCCATTTATTTAGAAAAGTATTTGCAAAAAAAAAAAAAAATCTTTTATGATATGTTTATATAGGACTATTTTTAAAAATTTTGAACATTGCCCTTGCATTATAGACCATATGATGAGTCCTTGTTTCTCAGGATTTTTGATATATATATTTGCAAACCACCAAGAGATAATTTTCGTTGGAATCAAATTGGATGTATGGGGATGAGTTGCAACATTTTTGTGAGTGTTTTGGTCTCAATTCCATGCTTTTATTGGTTTTTCATTGAACTTGTTATTAAAGTTTTTTAAGCTTCTAACAAAAGAGTGAATAAATCATGTAGGCTTTTGGCTCAATGCAAAATACCCTAGGTTACTTCCTGTAAGAAGTGGTTATAAAAGATTTGAAAGTTTTTAATCTTCATGTAGAAAAGGCTTGGATTGCTTCTTGTAAGTGGCATAAGATTTGTTGGGTATAAACAAACTTGTTTTTGGTGGAATTTCTAAACAAGGAGCTTGGAAAGTAGGTGTAGGCCAGTTGTAAAATTTTAGAGTTTTGCAGATTATGTTTTTGAATTCAAACGTCTTGGAACAGTGAAAGTGCCTCATAGATCAATTATTTGAAGGACAAATTAGATTCACCCAATAGAACCTCTATTCACTTTGTAGATTGGTTTTAATGAGCTTTTTCTCATGACTATAATAAAAAATTAAAACATCTAAAGGTATAAGAGACTCGAATGCCAAAGGGTCATCCACTTTTTGTAAGATACACACCATAAAAGGCACTTGAGATGTCAACCTCAACCATGTGCATATCAACATTCTTAATTTTAATATTTTGCATTTCTACATGCTTAATTTCTAACCTTTATTCACTTATATAGTAACTTAATAGACTCTTGATAAACTGTATTATTGAAGTTTCTTTTCTAATTCACTCATTGGCTATTATTAAGTTTGTTGAATTAACTTTCTTTTGGACTTTTAATTTTTGAAGAACATCCTATTTACCTTCCACTTGTGTGTATCATATTTGGGCCAACAATTGGTATTTTCTAATACAAGTGTATAGTTAATTTGGTATGTCCAATTGAGCTTTTGGACAGATTAGCAGGACAAGATTGAAGTCACAAGGTTACATGTGCTCAAATGAGAAATATTAAAGATGTTATGATGCAATTGATTGAGATTGATTTTCTAGTGTTTTTAAGGTTTGTATCTCAAAAGGTACAACAAGTTCTTTGAATTTTTTAGGAGTTTTAGTATTGATTAGAGATTTGAGAAAAACAAAACTCATTGGAATCAATCTATAAAGTGAAGAGAGGGTTTGTTGGGTAAATCTAATTTGACTTACAAGAGATTGGTTCACGAAATTCAATTGATGGACACTTTTACTATTTTCCAAAAAGTTTCGATTGAAGAAAGAAATCCATAAAAACCAGTAATGGTAAACTTGGGATGGAGAAGTTAAGATGATGAAAGTTAAAGCGAAAAAGCAACATACAAGATTTGTAGTAGTTAAGCCCTACAATGGGCCTATATCCACTCAAGCTCCATTTTTTAAGAATTCCACTAAAAATAAAATAGTTTACATCTGACCAAGCTTATGTTCACTTCCAAGGGAATGAGCCAAGTCTTTTTGACATAAAAGGTTAAAAAGTCATATCTTACAAGAAACAAAATAGCCTATTTTGCATTGGACAAAAATCAGCTTTTTCACACTTTTGCTTGGAGCTTACCATAATTTTGTAAAAAATACAAGAGTAAACCAATAAGAATTGGGCCGGTAAGGCTAAAATGCTCACCAAAATATTCTTATGCATGCAAATTAAGTCCAAACATCCTAATTTGAAGAAAAAATGGTTGAAATAACTTAAGGTTGACTGGTTTCATGAGTTTAGCTCAACAAAATCAGATCTATGCTGATGGAGTTATATACAAATGATTCAACATATGAGAAGTAATAACCCAAAAATAGATCAAGAAGGAATACTAGAAAGAGAGTTCTTCAAAAATACATAAAAATTCTCAACTCTAATTTCAATTACTCTTTTTCTTAGATTTACGAAAAAGATTTAATGACTAAAGAAGAAGGAAAGCATGTTTTTGAGTTGTAAAACGAGTTAATGAGAGCTTTAGAGCGGTGAACAGCAACAAGAATTCTTCATCTCAATAATGGTGTTTTAAAGGGTTGAATTTGCTTTATTTATAGAGCACTTTAGTGAAAATTTTTCCATCAAAAATATTTTAAAAAATTGAAAGTATGTTTCAAGGAATGTTTTAGTCATATAGATTTGATTATCACAAATAATGATATTATTGTGATTGATAATCTAAAACAACTCAAGTCGGAATTCAAGGTCAAGGATCTAGAGAAGCTTAAGCATTTTTTAGAGTAGAAATCGCTAGGAGAAAGCAAAGTATTATCATGTTTCAAAGAACATATGCCCTATGTCTTTTTAAAAAATAAGAATGTTACGGTGTAGACTGTCATCTAATCCTCTTGAGTGAAATTAAAAACAAAAGATTACAAGGGTTGATCCACTTGTGAACTAAGAGATTTGTTTACATCGAATTGGTCAATTGATCTATTTCATTCCAATTTCTATTACATATAATACAAGTGTCACTATTCAATTTATGTATTCACTTGCAAGAAGACGTTTATAGGTCATTTAATAGATTTTTTTGGTACTTAAAGGGATCAATAAGGAGAGGTATGCTATTGAAGAAGATTAAGAATAATAATGTGGAAGGATTTGTAGATTTAGATTTGGTTGAATATGTGAAAGATGAAAGTCTACTAAAAGTTATTGCATAAAACTGTGATAATGTAGTTACATGGAGAAGAAGAAAGTGTAGTTGCAAGAAGTAGTGTTGAAGTAGAATATGGATCTATTGCTCATAAAATCTATGAGTTGATTTGGATAAAAAGGATTCCTTTATTTATCTCAAAGAGGTTTTCAAAAAACTCTTTGATTTCAAGGTAACAAAGGAGCTAGTTGAGTACTTCTAGTTTGGGAAAGTTGAGGTCATTGAAAATCCTTATAGCCAAATTATTGAACATGATTCCTTACTTGATGTGAAGGTTTATTGGGTTGACCATAAATGTTCCTGGTCTTGTTTGAAGAGGGTTAGCAGTGAGACTAGTCGATTGTCATAACACATCAAAAACTCTTGTTTGCCTCTTACAAGAAAACTTGATTTAAATTAAGAAGCATAAGAGTGGATTCATGCCCATCTCATTTTAGTCTATAACCTCTTTCAATGAAACATATTAGACTCTAATTGCATTTTTATTGGATACATGAATAAGTGTCTTGTATCTTCCAAAATGCCTCAAACGTTTTATTATGGAAATGTATTTTGTGAATAATCTAATGAAAATATTTGGGTTATACCTTAGTAATGAGAAAATAAAAAATAAAGTTTATCCCATTCACCCAAGAGTGTCTCTCCTTCTAAGTTGATTCTCAAGAAACACCCACTCATCAAGCTTCTTCACCTCAAGCCACCTTCCATCCAAGCGAGTTCGTATGTCAAGATGGAATATCCTCTCAAGGTTTATTTCCTCAAAGTTTACCAGGTAAACCTTACTCATGATTAGTGAGGAGGGTGATCACTTTGGAGAGGTTAGGGAGTCAATTGACTTATGAAAACCATTCTCCCAAAACAATCAAATATTAAGATTTTTAAAATATCACAATGATCACATTGGTATATGGGGAGCATTCTACCGCCACCACCAACACCACCATTGACAAACTTCTATCTCCTTTAGACTTTATTTGTTTCACTTTACTATGTTATGCCATGAAAGTTTTTGTTTCATGTACTTCCATTTTCAATATTGCATTATTTATCACTCTCTTTGATTTTTATGATGCCCAAGGTGGGAGAACATGGGTACCTATGGTCAAGTTTGTATTATGGTTTGTATGGATTGTATTATTATGTTGATGTTATGATAGTGGCACCTTGGTTTATGTTTAGGATACCTTTTGTTATGCTTAACCATTTTTTGTTCAAAGAAAACTTAAATATCACATTGCTATGTAATTGCGGTACTCAAAATGCATTCATTTTCTTGGTATGTTGTGCAAATAAATGGATTTTATGTCTTGCTTATTGTTATCATATTTTTTCAAATATGTAATTACATTTTTTATGGGGAACTTTGCATTAAAATTCTCCATAATCACCCACATCTTCTAAAGTAATCTTCATACTCAAAATGAGAGAAAATTGTTGAACCTATGTTGATTTTGATGATTCTAATTAGTTTAGTGCAATTTTAGTTTATAAATTATGTGTTTCTTAAGCTAAAAATGTTTGAATGGTTAAAGCATGGTTTTAATCAACAAGGGATGCCATTTTGGAAGATCAATGCAAATTCAATTGGAAATGGACCAAATACTTTTAGATGAATGTAAAAGCATGTACTTGAGTTTAAGCTTTATGAGATAGATTTGCATTTTAAAAACTCTCTCAAGTGTTTTTGGATTTGACTAACAAAGTTTCCTTAATTTTCAAATACAAGGGTTGTAAGCCAAATCTATAGCTCGATTCTCTAAATAAAACCATTTGAGATGATTTGAACAAAACTTGTTCTAGTAAGGCCTAGATCTATTGACCTGTTTGCCAAAATTTGGGGTCAATTCTCTTAATAGAATTGACCAACAAGAATCAGCAATCAGGAATCCAGGCAAAGCTGTCACAAGCTGATAGTGTCTCTTACTTTTTGGTAATTAATTCTTATCCTACTGATTTGTAGGGTGGCTATAAAAATGACTTGGGAGCATTTTTTTAAATCTTTTTGAAAATTTTAAGAAAAAAGTCTCACCAAAATATTCTATAAATAAAGAAATTTCAGGCCTTTGGAAAAAGGTTGTTGGAAGAGAGGTAGTTCTTGAGAAGAGGTTCCATTGGCATTCATCCATTATAGATGGCACACTAATGAATGGTACATCTATGCAATGTGAGATTGCTCTTCTTTTAATGCAAATGAATGCACTTGAGGGCCTTTAATTGTTCTTGAAGCTGAGAAAATGAGACAAGGAACTTAGGCTTTTCTCTTTCCAAGTCATAACATTTGGCTGTTGTTGGCACTTGCTTCTCCTTTTAGCAAAAGTGCAATTTGTATGCCTAATATTGTTCTTCTTCTTGAGAATAATATCTTTTGAGAGAGGTTGCTCACTTCTTATCATGAGATCAACCATAGTTGGAGAGTTTGAGCTGCTTCTCCACATTAGTTCGCATACTTTGAATGCACTATATGCTCTTTTGTACTCTTTATTGTGTTTGTTCAATCTCCAAAGAAGTGTTGCTTTCAAATTCCAAGCCAAATAAAATTTGTAGCAAATATCACCTATGCGTCTCAAAAGAGATTTGGCCAATCAAATTATGAACAACTCTTGCTTTCTTTTGCATCTTCATATCTTCATTTTCTAACTTGAATTCCATGTACACTAATTTTGATAATTCAAACTCATGTTTTTTTTTATTCTTCAACTTTAGATGATGTGCTTAGAGTGAATTTAGGACCTATTACACATGTGCTTAGCAAAACATAATGTTGTAGTTTAAAATATCATCCAAGGTGCATTATAGTTCAAATGACATAACAAGCCACTTTTATAGTCCTTGTCGTCTTTTGCACCATCTTTCATGTGTTCAATTCACTAATTTGCATTAGATAATTGTCTACATATCTAGCTTGGTGAATTTTCATGTATGGTTCAATTAGTTTAGAAGATCATTAATTTTGGATAATGGATATTAGTTCTTGATTAGAATCCTGTTATGAGCAACGTCAGTGAGGTAAATATGCCATCCTTCCTCCTTGGTACCATTATGAATAGCGAATCACATAGTGAGGATCTATTGTGCTTCAAGGCTTTTGTTTCAAGCAACTCTCTTACTTGCTTCATTATCTCTTCAATTTCTATGACTTAGTGCTGCTATATCTCTATGTTTGACAAGGGTGCATTTGACATGAGGGTGATCTTATCCTTGTTTCTTTGAGATATTTTTTAAAACTCTTTGAAAATAGCATCCTTTCTAAAAAAGGAAATGGAAAATTTTCTTTTCTTAGGAATGCATACAAGAAAAAAGGATAATAGTAACCCCATCAATAACTACTTCACTACTTTATTTTCATTTATTCATTTAAGAATAATAAATGGAGATGATAGAAAGTAGAAATAGTAGATATAGTAATCAAAATATATGTCCTATTGAGACAGAATTCGTAACTTCCTCTTGTCTAGTAGACAAAGATGGGCTGATTCATTTGGATTGACATGAGGGCCTAACTCCATTGCATTGCCAGAGTACATATTTTATATTTGAAGAAATTGACCCTTTTGCTTCTCTCATAGCACAACCCTATTCTCATTGATTGTTATTCTCTTTGGTCAACAGAGACAAAAGTGTAGAATTCGTGCCAACAATTCATCATGGAAGAATGGAATCGTTAAGCCAGGATTACTATCTAATACGAACTAAGAATTAAGACTAATATAAATATATATTAATATTATATTATAATAGATAAATCTATCAAAATATCTATTAATCTGTAAATAAATATTCTATAAATAGATAAATATATAAATAGATATATAAATATCTCAGATAAATATTGAAACAATACTTAATACTAAGACTAATCTAATTAAAAAATTATCAAATATGAAATTCAAATTTATAATTTAATATAATATCTAATTTAATAGAATATCTAATTTAATAGAATATCTAATTTAATAGAATAATATAATAAAAAAGATACGATAAAAAATGTATAGTAGAAAAGAATGGTCTTTTTTGTATACTTTTTATTACCGTGGCCTTTATGCTTTCAATTGGATCATATAGATATCCCTTCAACACAGTATAGGTCATCAAAGGATCTTAGACGATTCACTAAAGCACGAAAGCAAGGACCTTGCCTATCATAAAATAGATTCCTATTTGAGTAGTGCATAATTGCATGGATAAGCTCACATTAACACGTCCACTTTGGATCCAATTCAGAATTTTCTTTGGGAGGTATCGGGAAGGCATTGGAATATGAAAATGTAAATGGATTGGGTTGAATTACTCTTCGGGACTAAGTGGATGAAAGAGATTCTTGAATGAAGAAAATGATTTAATCCTTTTTAAAGAATCGAAAGAGGAGCCGTATAAGGTGAAATCTCATGTTCAGTTCTATAGAGTGACAATAAGGATGACTTATTTGTCAAATTTTCCACTATCAAAATAAGGCTTTGCAAGTGAATATTGACTTTCTTCTTTTTTTTTTTACTTTTTTTGGGGGAAAAGGGGTGTAATTCATATTTAAAAGAAATCCATTTTGAAAAAATTTTACTTGGTTCATTCCACTAGCCTACCCAATGAATAGTTCTCTTTTAGATAGTCATTTAGATAATCAATAAAATTATTATCTTCTAATCTATCTATCCTATCCTTGGTAGTGTTCATTGTTACTAGAAAAAACTCATTACATTTCTTCAAACTCATGATCTGAGCTGAATGAGTCACATATACATCATAGTACATGTTCCTTAACGTTGAGGGTATCCTTGAAGAGCAAGAGACTTTGTGACATTTCTTATTGGTTTCTTGCATTTTTAATAAGTTGTTTTGTGGTTTACATGTCAATTTTAGTGAATCTCATTTTAACATTCCAAGCTTGATTAGCATATCTAGAGAGGTACAATTTCACATACTACTTATCCTATGTAATCCTCAGTAATAGGAAATTTCACTCAACATTGTTATTCTATCTTTGATTTAGGATCTTTCTAGATCCACTTGACGGAGTATGGTCGAGAGTGATGAGTGCTTATGAGCTCAAGTATCACATGAGACCAATAAAGATGAATTTTTTTTTCAATTGTCAATAATTATATGCGCTAACTTTACTTACAATCAAAGGATGAATGGCTCCTCTTGAGTCCTTTCTTCCTCTTGAATCTTGTTTGTTTTAATTTTTGTTCACCTTCAAAAAGGTTTGGATCAAAATTTTACGTTAACTTGGGTGCTTGACTCTAATCAATAATAGTCATCACCCACTTACCTAAGCTCCATTCTTCTTTTGGAGATACAACTACCATTGTTATCTCCAACACTTGCAATCAATGTGGCCGTGCCAATGATTGCATTATTTGCTTGAGCTCTATTTCGTGGTTTGTGCGACTTGTTCTCTTTTGAATGATTGTTGTTGTTGTTGTTGTTGTTGTTACCTTATATCTTCTTCTTCTCTCACTCCTTAGTAGTACGTTAAGTCTTGGAGCTACATCAATACTTTCTCTTGCTTTCCTTTATTTTTCTTTTCTATCGCTATAGTATATGAATTGGATTAACTAAGACTGAAGAAAGGAAACAACCCAAATTCAGTTGCAGTTGAGTAATGTAATAATATGATATGATTCATTTTTGTTGACTTATCAATTGGTATCCCAATTGTTATGGTTTATCAACGATATCTAGCGATGTATTCATCTTTGAAGATGTCATAATGTATGTCATTTATGTCATTTCTTTTCAGTGTAATCCATCAAATAAAATCCCTGACATATCATCCTCTTGAAGTTAGTCTATGACGCCTCTTCTTTTTTTTTTTTTTTTACCTTCAATCCACATTCTAGCAAGCCAATTTGTGGCTCTTTAGTTTCAATTTGATGAGCAGGACTTTTCACTTGATGAAGAGCTATAAAAAGAGAAAGAATGTTTCAAGTTACTCTATGTGTTCAATTTCTTGGCATGTACAGTCATAAGTTAGTAGATTAGCTTTTTCTTTCGCCCTTGAAAGGCCTGTCATTTATCAGATTGTGATGATGCCAGATTGACGTCAACTTCTCCAACATCCTCACCCTCCATCAAACTTGGACGATGGTCTTCTAGATTTGTTTGATCTTGAGGATTAATTCCATCCCTAGTCCAATCTTCACATGCCATCATTGTTGGGTAGATTGTTATCTCACTTGAACTCCACCAATGTTTGAACAATCTAAGTTAACAATGCAATCTGTTGCTCCAATGAAATCTAGATTCTCCACTGCCCACCAAAAGGATTAGGTGCAGCTTTAAATCTATATTGCACATGAGCTGAAGTTTGGGCTTTGTAATAACATGTTTTGATGAAGCAAGAGTTAACATATTGCAACTTTTAAAATTTGAAAATGTTAAATGTTTTAGTGCAATTGCATGAATCTTGGAGTTGTAATCTATTTTCAAGTCCTTTGAATTTTAGCAAGTGCATTGACTTGTGATCTATTTTCAAAGGTGACCGTTTCATGATCATCCCCCATTGCCAATAGAAGGGGGATGTCACATGGTCTCACCTGTAGATTCAGGGTGGTGGGGGCATTGGCCCTTCTATGTATCAATGGAGGTCACCACAATTGATGAACATGTAAAAAAAACACTTCCAATGTGATGCCAAAGATCTTTAGATTTGGAGATGTAGATATAACATGTACCTTAGTTCTTGACCCAAATTTTTTTGTATTGTAGTGGTAACAAACATATAACAATGGTAAATGACCTTGGCAACCATCATCACTATCTATCACAGTACAAAAAAATTTGGGTCAGGAATTTAGATACATGTTATATCAAACTCACTAATCAATCTACTTAATTTAGAAAACTAAGGGACAAACTTGACAATTTGGCCAAACCCAAATGACCTAGTTACAATTTGTGTGAAATTTTTAGATATTTCGTTTGGAAAACTCATCTTTATGGAAGTTAACAAGAGCTTTTTTTATATGAGATTCTTTTTTGGCTGGCTTCTGTGAATCGATTGAAAGAAGCCAACAAACCATTTTATGATGGAAGTATCAAACATACTGGACCACTCTTTTAAGGTTATGGTTTACATTCAAAATCTCATGAATATAATATTCGAATGTTAGGTGACCATCAAAATTTGTTATATACATATCAATACTTCTTTCAACAGTTTATTTTGATTCTAAATCCAAAATTATCAAGTCCTTTAGGAAACTTTCCTAGTTATGTATGTTATCAACCACTTTGTTTTCTTGTTCCAAGATGCATTAGGACTGTTGGATCATTTTACTCACCAAAATTTTTCCTTGTTCATATTTCTTCCATGATATGTTGTATGAATAGATGGCAACTGCTTAACTACTATGTTTGATCCCTTATACTTTCTTATTGCAGAGCAATATCATGTTAATAGACAAATCAGAAAATGTGGTGTTGGATATTGAAAGTATCATTCAGCCTCCTGATAAATGCTCTGGAAGTCCCAAAGTCACCGTACGTGATTTGCTTAAGCTCTTCTATGTATTTTCATACATTTCTCTTGATGATATACGGCCTCTTCATGAACTAATTCTCCTGAAACTTATGGCAAAAATAGAAGGCTTTATCTCGAAAGGGCTCGAATCGAATGGAGAGGCGGAGTGGTGAGGAGCAAGAAGGGGAAGAGATACCCAAAAAGCTTGTTGTTAAAGGTACTAGACCCAAGTCACGATTTACCTCTGCTTTTAATTAGATCGAGTAATGTTGCATAGGTTATGGTAAACATCGAGTCAAATAGCTTCACCTTAGATTTTTTTCTTCGCTTCATATAGTTCCTTCCATACATGTTTCCCTGAGAAGCGAGTAGTAAATACCTTTGTAGTTGAATATTGGATTGTCATTTTTAGGGCTTACATCTTTTTGGACATCCCATGGAATGCAGCATAAACAAATTGTTCTAACTTCTATGGGTTCCATTTTGAATCTTCGTGATGTTTTGTCTTCAACCTTTGATATTCGTGTCTGTTTTCTAAATCATTCGGTGAACAGCACCACTTATAAGATGACCTTGTGCACTTCTAACTATATTTACTTAGAATATATCAAAGAAAATATTGAATACTTGAAAGAGAATTACTTGGAATATATCAAAGAAAATATTGAATACTTGAAAGAGAATTCATCATCATGTCATTTCCTTTGGTTAATCTCTTTGGATTTATTTGCCGTGTTTCTACAGTTGTGAGTTCACAGATTGAGCACCTGAAGTCTGCCCTTGTTCCGAGCAAGACCATCTTGACAACACCTTGCTTAGCAAACAGCACCAACCTTGCAGATGCTGGAGATGGAAGGATTAAGCGATTCAATCGCTTAACGACTATAAATCCAAGGAGAATTCTTCTACTTTTTGCATCCATGTAAGTATTCGGAGAAGGAAACTAAAACACTCAATTGATCAAAACACAACTACTTTTCTTTATAAAACAAGCAACCAGTCTTTGCTTTGAACCATCAACCAAATTGTATCTTCTTGCGAAATAAAAATTTCAATAAACTAAAATTAACTTCTATCACAATTACATTCTTGATTTTTGGATAAGATGAATTCATGAAAAAAATTAATAACCAACAACAATAAAGGGATGTTTATTATCTTGTTTATATTACATCAGGTCAAGCATTGGGACTATGATCCTTATATACTTCACTTTGAGTATTTACCAAAAAGGAGGATCACAGAGCTAGCGAGCAGATGGATTGAAGAGGCCATGTGCAGTTGTTAGATAAGTTTCAAAGTGATTTTGGTAATGTTTGTTTGATGCGTTCGGTACTAATGATTGCAGGTAAGAAGCTCAGGGAATGATGGTTCATTTGATGATGTTTGCCCTTTTTGCATATTGGAAAATTTTGTTTGACCTAAATTATGGTGCATTTGTTCTCTTTTAGCTTTGAATTTGCATCCTTTTGTTGGGTTTTCAATGCATTTTTATTTTTCTTATATTTTTAATGTGTTACCATTGTTTTGGGTCTTTCTGTCTATACATTAAATAAATAAATAAGGATACAAAATTGTTATAATGTTTTTGTTCTAAGTTGTTGATAGATGTGAAAGATGCAAAAGGAGAACATTTTTGCATTTAAACCTTTTCTAGAATATAATAGAAATTGTTATGGAAATTTAGTTTGTTGTTGTGAGAAAGAAAGAAGTGGGAGAGGAGCAAAAATACATGGATGAGAAGGAATGAAATAATCTTATGATTTTCTTGAAAATTGATATTGGAATTTAATTATGTCTGAGATTTAAATGTATCATTAATAAATAAATATGACAGAAAAAGGAATATTTGTGTATGATAAGCTTTTAAAAAATAAAGGTCAAGCGCCATGTCTGTTTCTTAATATAATTTTCATCACTATCTTGGCATGGGGAGAAAATGGTATAAGTTGAGATTAGTTTTTCAAAATTTTTTTATGTAGTCTATATTATAAATAAAACATTCAACTTCTTTCAAACAAACATAAAACGTATCATTTTTCAAAACATGTTTTGAATTTTAAAGATATAAATATTTTTAATAGTCATTTTGATTACATGATTTTGAAATTTATTTATTTTTTTCATTTGTCTTCTATTTTTTTCTTTTACTTTTTTAACAATTTTTTTAAAAATTTTCTTACATTTTAAATTTTTTATTTTGTATTAGACAATAATCAAATTTAACTTACAATTTTTTATCCAAACTAGATTATTTTTTTTCTCACATAGTTGGTAAAAATAAAAGGATAGGACATTCATGAGGATGAGAAGAAGACTTCAAAGTTCACTTTACATTATTAATGGTACTTTGTAAGTGATTAAACAAAACAATCTAAGGGTGTCGTAAATTCTAACTCAATATAGAAGTATCAAAATAGTGCACCTGGTTCAACATTTCCAAAATTTCAATAAATCTTCATAATGAACTTTTCTAGATCAATATTCTCTCATATATATTGTCGTGTTGTCAAAAATAATTTTAACTGATCTTATATTGGATAAGATTACACCTTAATTTAGAGAGTTTTGCACATGTAATGTGTAATGAGTGGAATGAAGTCAAGTTCAAAAGTATGTTGATAAAGAAGTGATGGAAGAAGTACAAAAAATAATAAAGAACAAAATACTCCTAGATAAAATTAACTTCAAGTAATCATGAAAATCTTATTTTCATCAGACAAACGAAACACATAACACTTTATGATATATAACTTTCATTGCCTTAATATGCTGCTTCTCCATGGGTATGTGTCAAAGTGTGAAGGGATACTTCAAAATAGTGGCATATATAACTTATAAGAGATAGCATTGTGTTATCAAGATATGAGACTTATAATAAACTAAAATTTAATGCAACCATCTTTATATGTTTAGTTGTAATATACTCAAATGGAAGCTCTAAATTTGTTAAAGTTAACATATAGGAATTTTAAAATTTTCTATCATAAAAACAAAAATCTCAAAAAGATTTATATATAGTCATGAATGAAAAACATATGGATCCTTGAGATAACATAGATAAATTAATGATAAACTCATAAAGATCATGAGTGCTAGATGTTACATAACATGCTAAAAGACCATCAAATCCGTCTATAAACAAGGAGAGATATAAGGCATGCTTTAAAAATTTGTTTGGTTCAAGCTCAAATATGCTCAATAACACTTATCTAAAAGTAAAAGATAATGGATGGAGTTAAATATTCTGTAAGGGACAAACATCAAATAATTAACTTTCATCAGTAGCATGCCAAATTGCTATCAACATAGGGTCATAGGATTTGATAACCCCAATAATATATATTCAAAACCCTCCTTCTTAGATCCATACAGGATAAATAGGATATATGGTTGGGATCCTCCATATGTGAAATGAATGAGTTTCTAAAGTAATGTGATTCACAAAAGATGTTTAATGACTATGTGAGAGAACTTATGTTTTGTCGGGATTTTAGTTCTTTTTCTTTCACTTTGATAAATTGCTTCCTTTCAACTTTTAAACTAGTGTCCTTCATGCAATGTCAACTATGATAAATCTTTTAACGAAACTAAGCAGGAACATGCTTACGACATTTATAACATTGAAAAATTAAAGCTCATCATAGTTTGAGTTGTTGGTGTACTATTAACTTTCATGAGAGTAGGTACATGATGCCATATCACCAATTAAATCATTTATCTATTATTTTGAATATTTGTTAAGATATCAAATTAAATATAGCCTTTTATATCACATTGTGTGACCCCTTACATAATTCTTTATTCATGTTAAAAAAAAAACAAATGTTTTAGCCATTTAAAATTAAGACTTTATTGCAACAAAAAATAATAAATAAAAAAAGATAATAAAATTAAGATTTCATTTGAAGTTATTACAATAGTCTTTTTTGGTGTAAAGTAATTACTGTATTGCATCATCAACAAGGTACAAATGATATAACAAGTTAACATTCCATCTTATGACTAGCACATATCTCATCCAATTCTTGTTTGTCAAGTTCATTCTACACGCCTGAAATTAAGAGTACCAAATATAAGCTAAGTAAATCATTACAAATTTAGTAGTCAAAATAATATAATCATAATATATGAAACAGTTCATTATTTAGGATCATGTAACATGTAATGTCATGATTAAATAATAATCTACTTATGTAATATTATAAGAATATAAATATTCACATGTTTATTACATCTATCATTTCTTTTTATTTTTAATTTAATAAGCACATTAAACCCATATATCTTATTACTTTTCCAAATAACATATTACTATTTTATTTATACTAGGAAGCAACTCTTGGACAAGCTTTTAAGTAATAGGAGATATCTCACATCAACTATTAAGAAAATATTTTATTGTTCATAAGAGAAGTTATAATCTTAAGATGTCAATGTATATTTTGAAGGCAAAATTTACTTAAGGCGTATGAAAACGACGAGACAATTCGTCAAAATAGTAAAACTTGGATGTCATAACATGACCACCATTTTGAAACCTTTCAATAATAAAATAGGATAATTCATTAAGAGCACATTTGATCACATCTTACCTTAACTAATTCATATATTTAACAATGCATAGATTATTATCTAAAACTTGTATAGTTCACCTTATAATCTCTCCTATTGTATTATTATAAGATATTGGTCCTTAAAAAATTCCTTATCTTTACCCAAATCTTTGTTTCTTCTTGATTGAACTTAGCTCTCATATTTCTATCCATTAGACTTCAACCTGGCTCATTAGCTTCATTCTAACAAAATTATTTTTTGAAATCTAATATTTAGAACAATTCAAAATAGTGTTGTATACAAATAATCCAATCTATTAAAAAAATGTTAACAACACCTTGACCATCAAATGATGGTGCCTTCACTTCCATTTGGTTAAGTGCAAGGTCCAACTCCTCTTGATCAAGATCTTGTTCACATCTAACTTCTTGATGCTTATCTTGTGTAAGAGTCCTCAAAGTGCTTGGATGTGCATCCTATTTCTAGTGTGCATCCATGTGGCCAATGAGTGAAGTCTTCTTCACTTATGGATATATCAATCCATTAAAATGAATCTTATAGTCTTCTAGTTGTATGTTCAGTTATATCTCATTTATTTAATTGTTGTTGAATGTGTTGATGTGTATTCATGATAATCATCATATTATTCTACAATTCATCAAAATTATTATTTAGATATTCTGAAGTGCTCATGGTGAAGGCTTAAGTTAATGAATATAGCTTAGTAGAAGTAATAAATTTGCAAATCATATGTTATTAAGGAATAATACAAGTTTAAGATATGGCATGAAATCTATAAGGATTGAACTAAAACACATTAATTTTGATAACAAATTGACAAGAACAAACACTTCAAAGGGAACCATGTGGTACTAAATGATATAGATCATATGATAAATTATAGCAGGAAATTGTTATGCTAATGTCTATCAGAGGTTAGAAAACAAAAAAAAAGTATTTAAAGGTGTTTTCTAAGGGATATGATTAATGTAAGTTTAGGTCTAGATTTTGGTACAATATGTGCATCATTTTATGGCTATGTTTTAGGTTGCACTAACCAAATGCACAAATCAAGTGAAGTGACAATGATAGTATTAAACGATATCCAAAATTCTCATGAAAATTATAAATCAGTTACTTTATTTAGAAACCTTCTAAATTATCAATTTTCAAATCTAAACTTGATTAGTTGATTTTCTAGAATCTTAAATTTTAGTGCGATCAAGTAAAGATAAGTTGTTTAAAAAAGGTAATAAAAACCAACAAATTTAATTTTACACAATTAATTGAAATCAAAATTATAAAGGTAAAAATAAGGATTTGAAGTCAAACAAAGTTAGAAAAGGATTACGCATCACTAAAACAACCTTCAACAATGTTAACATTACGTTTCATCCCTAAATCTTTGCTAACACCAAAGTATGCAAGCCAAAAAGTGCCTCTTTTAAGAATCACAGGCATTTCTCAATAACATGATAGAGAATATTAATTCTAGCAAGGATCTCACTTGCTTATTGCTCGAACACTAATACAAACTTTTTAAATACATTAATGATACAAAAAAATATAGATTGCATTGAGTTAAATAGAATAAAAATATTATAATTTATTGAAATAGTAAACTTAAAATGATTTGCATAATAAACTCCACAAAGGCTCTATTGATTTACACTAAATAGTTAAACTAAGTGGTACACATAAATTGTTCATTAAAAAAAAACTATCAATAATACTATCTTATCTAATAATGTATTGAATGATCGTCAACTCTTCCACAAACATCTATTTAACTAAAATAATTTATGATCAAAGCTAGAAACTATACAAGTTTTAGATAATAAAATGTAAACATAAAATCTATAATAATAACAATAAAACTACATGATACAAATACAAGAAACGATTAAACCATAAACATAATTTTATCTCGTTCACTATCACCCAAGTCCTATCTAAAACAATTGCTATAAAAATGAATACTTTGTTAATAGAGTCCCTAAGAAAATCTCATCCTTCTCCTTCATTCAAACATACATGAGAGCACCTTAACATCAGCTTATGCTATCTTTATATAGGTGTCAAAATATAATATCTGATAATCAACTACTTAAGCTTAGCTTAAAGCTTAGGATCTTGTTGAGGTTAGGCTGAGAAAACTTAGAAAACTTATTCAACAATCAAAACTAGCTATTTGTCACAATGTTTGCCCATAATTCCATAACTTCACATCTTCTGCTTGTCATGTCGCATCATAGCATAGTAAAGTTGTGTTCCTTGTTCCCAAAAAATACTATTTCCAAGCGAAGAAAATACATTATTTTGGTGAACAATGTTGGGAAAAAAAGCTGTAATGTTTTGATTATTCAACTTTATATTACAACGACAGCAAGTTCACAGAAAGAGTAACGCTTGCACAATATATACCTAAAACAAGTCCCTGTCTTGTAACAAAAAAGGCCTTTATGATCAAGAAATAATGTTATTTTGCGTAGCACTATGGTTTGCAAATAAGAAGCACGTGATAAATCAATCATTGTTCATAGAAGCTGATCCAAATTTCATTCATTCGACACCTGGACCAGCAAAAACGTTTTTATACATTACATCCAAAAACAAAAGAGAGATCAAAGCAGCAGGTAGTTCTTCCTTCATCCTCCTCAAACAAACAGAAGCGTCTTGGAGGAGAGATTCCCTGACGACTTCCGTGGAGGAATGGGAGGTCTGCTCAAAAAGATCTGTTTTTTAAGCCGCAGCGAGGAAAACGATCTCCCCCTCGACGGTTTCTTCGTAATCGCCTTTGAACAAGAGAGGCCCCTTTTGCGTCCCCTCTCCGGCTTGGCCAAATCGTCCAGACTCCTCGCCTCCGACAAAGAGGAGAAGGACCTAGACTTCCCTTGGAAATGCTTCGACAAGCCTCTCCTAGCGAAGGGGAGATGGGAAATGAGGCAGGACATCTCAAACAGGGGACCCTCTTCCTCCTCTGGATCCGGAGGGAAAGCAGAGGAGGATGCGTCTTCTAACATCTCCGACGACGATGACCCGACAGAATTGGCCGAGTGCGTGTTGAAGGAAGAGAAGGAGCCGAGGTCGTCGTCCTGCTCATCCATGGTCCCATGGCTGCTCGGCGGGGAGAAAGAAGTCTCCATCCTTCAAAAGATCTGCCTTGAACTCCCTTACTACGTCCTCCTCCTCAACCATGCACCTTCTACTTTCTCCAAAGAGAAGAACAGAAATGGACGACTCGATAAGCTTATAAATGGTTTCATATATACAGGTTTGGACTTCCGAAGAAGACGAGGAAAGCGAGAGATTCGGCGTTATCCATTTGCGGGCGCTCTCTCTCTCTCTCTCTCCTCCATTTTCGTTCGTACAAGGGAAGAGATGAGTGGATAAGGCCTCCACGTCGTCCGCGTATACATTAGCACAAGTTTCTTTCAAAACCCCTTAACCAGCAAATCGCTTTAATAAATGCAAAATTATTCAATAAATCATTTACAAGATTTCCATATTAAATTTTTAAAATTAAATTTTATTATATATAAAATATTAATTTATAGGTCCATATTCTTTTTAGCCACTCTTTGCTGTGAGAGGACCAATCCTTTGATAAATTATTGTACTCAAGGTATTAAAATTGAAAAGACATGGATCCGGGAACATTTACAGCTGCCTGGAGAACTTGTGGTTCGGTTCTGCTATTATTTGTTCGGCCGGTCGTGTGGACCCAACCCAACCAATTTGTCTCAACTTTTCTCCTATAAATAAGGAATGACTGGGCCATGAAGGTGCAAGCCAAGATGTTCATTTTGTATATGTAATTTTTAGTAAAATCTAATTATTTTGTGGTTCAAGTTTGCATATGATGGTTACTTCTCCACTTTCTAATTTTAAAATTGCAAGCAAAGCTGTAAAAGTTCATTTTTTATATTAAACATGCGCGACATTTACATTTCTCTTATGAAAATATTTTTTCCAGCAATCAAGAAGCTTTCTCTTATGAAAATATTCAACCGAAGGATTGATGAAGGAATTTGATCATGCTTAATTAATTTTAATCAAGGTGATTAGAAAATGCATGAGTAAAAGTTAAAAAGATATTTTATTTTTATTAATGATTATTTTTTGTTCACTTAGTTATTTTCTTAAATAAAAATAAGATAAAAAATTTAAGATTTTTAAATTAGAAGTTAAAAATAAACATGAAAGAAAAATTAAAGACTTAAATATCATAAAAGTGAAAATATTTGATTAACTTTCTAAATTCTTTATGTGAATATAATGCTATAGTTCATTAAATTATTTTTTCTTTCTGACTTATCTATGATATAATAAAAAAAAACTTAAAAATTAAGAATATAATTTATCAAATTTAGAATATAAAAATTGTCAGAGAATCTTATCAAGATATTTTTTTTTTTGTTAAAGAAAAGAAACACTGATTCTAATATCAATGTTGTCTATTTATCAATTACAATAAGCATTGTTTTATAAATATATATATTTTACATCAGAAAATGATGATTTATATTTTAATATTATTGTATCTAAAAATATAATTTTTTAAAAAATTATTTTCCTTAAAAAAATTGATATACAAGTTTATTAAACGTCCAACAAGTTTATTTTGTCTAATCATATTAATAATGTAGTTTTTATTCAATTGATTTTGACAGAAGTATTAAAACTATCGAAATTGCTTTTTATATATATTTTTATTGGATGATGTATCATTTTTATATAATAAGTCATTAATTGATAGAGCCTTTGAAGAAAAACAGAAATAAAAAAATAGAATTTATTATCGACGATCACAGGAGGTTTTGCTTCGCATGAGATAAACTTGATTAGTTGAATGTACTCAAAAAGATATTGACAATTAATAAATCTATTAAAAAATAATTAAGATTATATTAAAAATAAAAGGTTTTACACAAGAAAAATATTGGATTATTTTAATTCTTATTCTTCTGTTATTCATATTTTATCATATTGTTAGTTATTTCATCTATAAATATAATATATATATATATATACATATATTAAACTTATGATTTGATATGACAGTTTAGAAGAAAATAATAATATGCACAGGTTAGAATGTTTTTGTTTATTGCTTAAGAAAATAAGTTTATAAATTAATTAAGATATTTTATGTATTGTAACAATTAACAAAACAATGCTGCCTTAAATTTGATTTATTTATGATTTTTAAATAATTCACTAATAGCATTGATGGATGCATTAATTCATAACGTACGAGTGCATGCATACTTGATAAAGATATATATGCAATAAATAATGCCGGTTATTATTATCATTTAATTTTAACCTAAAAATTTTGGATGAAGTTAATATTTTAGGGATCAAATCATTATAATTATTTTATGATATTTTAATGTCATAAAATAATCTTGTAGACAATTTTTTTTTAATTTTTTTTTTTATTTTGAACGTGTTAACATGCCTTAAAATGAGAGTATATTTTAAAGTTTAGTCATATGATTCTATTATGATATTTGATAATAAAACTTAATGAATGAGTTAATTAATTTTTATTTGAATGATTTTGAGATTTAACATATTTTTAAGATAACCAAATAGTCTTTACAAATATATAAGTTAGAGGTTATAATTCAATAAGTTTAGAAAAAAATCAAATAATGAAGATCAAAATGCAAAGAATTACTAATAGTGAGTCAACAAAATGTAAATCAGCACATAATCATTAACAAGAATATTATATTTTTTAAAATTAAAATTTTTCAAAGTAATGAATTATATATATATATATATATATATATATATATATATATATATATATATATATATATATATATATATATATATATCTTATTAAAATATTTTTGTGAGAATATTTTTTCTCTAAAATCATATATGTTTTTTTACAACATATCATGATTTTTTTTAATATGATTTGAATTTTTTTTAACTTTTATTGGATTTTTAGATAAAGTTTTTCTAACAAAATTTTTAATTGAAAACATTTCTAATATAAGCCCTATTTCTACCTTTTGTATTGCATTATTTTTATTCATATTTATTAAAGTTATCACTTTTAAAATGTTTAAATATATAATAAATTGTGATTCTAGTTGAATGGTTAATAAACAAAATGTATGAGCAATTGTCTATCTGATGCTTAATTTGCATGTCAAATAATGTCTTCTTGAATTAGATAAAAATACATTATACCTTAGTGATATATAACATTGGTTATTGAGTTTATTATTAATTAAATGATTTGATAGAATATTAGATTTAAAAATATTTGAATTAATATCAGGTGATTAATCTTAAACAATTAGTTAATTGATCATATACAATGATTTAGACATTTATATTTGTTGTTGGCCTAAATATATTGAATGATTTAACAAATCATTTTCTTAAAAGCTTATGATAGTTAAATGAACAAATTTCATCAATTTGACATCCAATTTTGCATTAAACCCTTACATGATATGTTACTCTAAAATAATGGTTTTTTATGCAATTAGAAATTCCAATATTTCAAAATGCTTTATAATAGTTCTAATGCTTTATTTTCTTATAAAAAAAGGTTAATTTAGTTTAAATAATTAATTGTGAAACCTAAAGTAATATTTTTTTAAAATTAGGTTATAAGGCTGAACTTGATTGTATTCATGGTTGTTCTTGCTGTGACAAAAATTAGTTTACAATTCTTGTTGTGCTTTTGATGCTTATAGCAAATCTTCTTGTCAATTAATAAGATCTATAAAAAAGATATAAAATTTATTATCAAAAATATTATATTTAAATAAGGGGAACACATCCATATAAAAGGAAATTTGTAACTTTGTGTGGAAATGAAATGATATGAATTATGTTGTAAAAAGTAACTTTGGTGACATTATAACAATACACCACTAAGATAAGGATTTGTTCCATGCAACCAAAAGCAATTTGAAGGGAAACTCCTTGCATCTTCAAGCTCGCACATTTTGAATGAACTCACCAAAAATTAAGGTTTTATTTCCAATCTTTCAAGGCTCAAAACATAGATGAGCAATGGTGTCTAAATCCACTAAAGGTCAACATAATATTTACTTGTGCAAAGAATCCATGTTGCAAGGGTAGCAATCTTGTAAAACACCAAAAATTACCATAACCTAACAATTTGAGAAAACTGAGAAACCTCCTAAGATAGTTATCTCAAATTTCTCATGGCAATATGTAAATTGACTAAGACACTCTACCTTTATCTAATTGACATAATGCGGTAAAAAATTGCCATAAGTTTTTCGACTATTTATGACCTTGTAAGATGTTTAGAAATAGCTTGGATAACCCCAAATGCATCCAAAAAAATAAGGGGCCAAATAAATAACAAAAGTAACATAGAAAATACTTGGAGTTTACTTAGAACTCAAACAAACTAGATAGACCTAGTCTTAAGGCATTGAAACAAAGTACACCAACAATAGATATCCAATAAATGCAAACACAAGCACTTAGAATTACAACTTTCATGACTCTCTAATAGCTTTTTGGCATCTCTAAAAGTATAACAAGTAATAAAATCGATTAATGTGTCACCATGGAACTATGGTTCGAGATTGACTATGTTTTCAACTTACTCCATATTAATAGACATAATACTTGATAGTAAATTCTTATAATGTTATAATATCACACTATAACTTAGTATAAATTATGGACTACATGTTATATTTTGTCTTATTAATCCACATTAGGATGCATACCTTAATGGTAGTGATGTGCATTTGTCATTAATAACCCTTTTTGCTACAATAAACTCGAGTTTGTTTATAGTGGTTTATGGTAACAAGTCATGATATTTGAACATCTATGACAATAGTGTAACGATCCTTTGATGTAGTGGCATTTATATAGAGATTTTATTTGGAGACATACTAGTCCTATTTAGATTTAGAATTGTATTAGGATTGATTCATCTACTCTTTATACTACTCCACAAATATTGGTATGATTAGAATCTAACCCAAGCAATCCCTACAACAATCGTATAGTTCTGTCAATGCAAACTTTGGTCAATTTTGAACTTGTTGTTATTTTCACTATTGACAACTGTTTACTATCACTGTTGTTGTTGATTACAAACCCTTGTTGACCAAGTTGACCCATGTTAAGTTGCAAACCTATGTAAATCTATGAACCCACGTCAAACTATGAACTTGTGCCATCCTAAGCTGGATTATGAACCCGCTCCAAGCCATGCCAACCCACTCCAATCCACAAACTCATGTTGACCCACACCGGCCTATGAACTAGACATCACGACATCACGACATCACCGTTCCCTTATGTCTACGTCACCTAAGAGCATTTACTATTTGGCATAATTCTAAGAACTTTTTTGTAATTTGTGATGACTTATAAAATTCTTCAAATATCATTTAAAATTTTGAAATATAGCTCTTAATATTGCTAGGTGATGTTTCATATTCCTAAGCTAGCAAATCACTATTGTATCTCTTAAGGTCTCTATAAATAAGGATGCTCATCATATTATAATACATAAAAATTTAATAAAGTAATGAAGTGTTATTACTAAGCTTTCTTAAGACAAGAAGTGTTGTGAATGATTAATTGATAATGTGATCCTGAAGGTGCTTTGGGAAAGTAAGTGATAAGCTCAAAAGAGGAGATCTTCACTTATAATCTAGCAACTATAATAGTGTTAAATCACAAAAAAACTTAACTCAATCACTATTTTACTTCAATATTTTATAAAACGGAATACTCATCACGTCCAATTCCTCTAGCTTATGCATGTGAATATGTGAGTTAATATATTTTAATCTAAAAACTCTATTTAAGTATACCTTACTACTTTTATTACCAACTTGTGTTACATTGGGTGTAGTTGGCTAACTCACTCTTCTTATTAAGTTGAGATCCCTCGTATTAAAGAATTTGTATAGAAAAATATTTAAGAATTCCTTATTATCTGATGATTCTAAGATATTCTAATTCTAAGCTTAAAAGTACCTAGGTAGGCCCTTGTAATGGTCTATTACTTGAACTTAAATATTTTCTTATTGTCTATAAGTGAAAGCTAGGTTTTAATAGTTTCATCATACATCAACTTAATATCAAAAAATGGTTAGTTATAGAAACTTTCATGATTTTAATTTTTGTTTTACAAGTATCTTTTAATTTTGTGCATTGGTTGCTCAATTGTTACAAGTTATATGAAAAAACATATTTTATTTTTTAAGCTTATTGTTATAGTGTTTCAATTATTTTATGTATTATTGCTATTAATTTTTTTTATAATCTTAATGAAGAAATTTATTTCAAACACAATAATTTATGATCATTATGTCCATAAGATAACATAAAATTTTTTATTCTCAACTAACCTAAACACCAATGGACCTAGAATTATAATATGTACTTATAGAACTAACAAATATAATGTAAGAGATAAGAAAAACCATAAAAACACCTTAGATCAATTAAGAAAATGTAGAGACAATACATTAGGTGGAACTTACAAATCAAGTCAACTATAAGCAACACAAAAGTTAAGAAATTGTCATTTGATAATGAATCAAACATGCAAAACATCAATGAAGGTGTTAAGCTACTCCATGTTCTTATAATAGAAGACATGGAAACAATAATGATTTTAATGTTAAAATGATTAAAATAAAAGCATCAATCTTTGATAGAAGTTTAGACCTTAGATCTTATTAAGATTAGGAAATAAAAATAAAGCATTATTTTAACTAACTTGATATTAATGAGTATTAAAAGTACCAATTTACAAACATTAAGCTCACATCACATATTAGGTTATTTGTTCACACATTAAATAGATGGTTTCTTGACAAAGATCGAGCATTACCTTAATCATGGGAAGAACACATGATTTGCTTATGAGCTAAACATGTATCCTCATCTTATTCAAATAAGCTTTTAGATAAATAATAATTTCTATCCCAAGGTTCTAAGAATGTTGATAAATATATTACTAACTTTAAGAATTATATGCTCAAATGTAAAGTCCAAGAGCCAAATCAATTAGTATTATCTTAATTTAAGGTGGGCTTAGAGAGTCTATTCAAGCTAAAGTATACTTGAGAAATATTATTAGTTTAGAAAAGGTATATAAAGTGGCTCATGATGTGAAAAGAATTAGAGGATCCATTGTCATAAGAGTAAGGTTTTTTTGATTTTTTTTCTATCCTTAGACTTATACCACTACTTCCACTTCTCTTATACTACTCTAGAAGTAAACTATGTCCCTCTAGCAATAACACCAAACTGTCAAGTTCAACTATTAGACAAACCATCTACTAGTTATGATTTAATTGTTATGATTGTCATGTTAGGTGGTGTGTCGCAACCTAATGTCTTAGGAGAGTTCTGTTCATATACATAGAAGAAGTAGAAGAAAGCATTCAAGTTAAGAAAGATAATATTTTACAGCTAGATTAGGAGGTCGAAGAAGAATTACAAGTACTAAGTGAAAGCATTTATTATATTAGATTACCCGTGATTTTTATAAGAAGTACTTTAACTACATGAGAACCATATGAAGATTAATAATATATTAACATCTTTAGTACCTTAGTTAGAATTAAAGACCAATCACATAAGATCATTATAGATAGTGATAGTTATATTAATTTCATAGCATAGAATACTACCTAAAGGATAGGCTTAGTACTCATAAACCATCCCTACCCATACATTGTGTCTTGGATCAATAAAACCTCAAATTCTAGACAACAAAGGGGCTTCATTCTTTTGAAGCTTGGTCAATATTTTTAGAAATTATTGTATGATATAATCCTAATATAGGTAGGTATTTTTACTTTAGGAAGACCATAATTATACACTAGAGATGCTACCCCTAATAAAAGATCTAATACATGTACTTTTGTATACTAGGAAAGAAGATTATAATATACCTTTCACCATCCTCAAAAATTTTTTTTAACCCAAATACTCTAAAAGAGAAAGATAAGAGAAATAAAAAAATATTTAATACTATTTCACTAGTTGAGATTGAGAGGGATAAGACCAATGGTGAAGTTATCTGATTTGTCGTAATTAGGAAAACATGTATTAGTATACTCACTCTACACTTAGAGCCCAACCTTTATTGAAGGAATTTGTTGATGTATTCTTTAGTGACTTATAAGACACATTCTCACATTTTGAGATATGTTTAACATATTATAGATCTAATTTATAATGTCACACGACCAAATTTATCACATTATCAATTAAATTCATCAATTTATGTGAAACTTAATAAAAGTTAATGGGATTATTCAAAAAAGATTTGTTAAAAAAGTATTAATCAATGAACTATCCCCTAATTGTTGGCTCCTAAAAAAGACAAAACTAGGCTCATGTGCATAGATAATCATATCATTAATAAAATAATAATCAAATATATAATTCTTATTCTTAAGTTTGATAATTTGTTAAATCAAATGTTTAAAGCATCATATTTTCTAAAATAGATTTGAAAAATGAAATGGATTAGGTTAAAATCACTTAGGTGATGAATGGAAGACTTCTTTTAAGATAAAAGATACACAAAATGAATAGTTAATTATACCATTCAAATTATCAAACATGCATAATATATTTATATAACTTATGACTAAAGTTTTAAGACTTTATCTAGGTAATTTTATGGTCATTTATTTTGATGATATATTAGTTTGTAGTTATTGTATTCTTAGTCATGACACAACCTATTTGATAACAATAAAACTAATATGTTAATTTTTCTAATACTTTTCTCAAGTATTCTTTAGACCATGCATCTCAAGCTCTTACAAGATTAATTTGGAGAGTTTTGACCAAATATCTCATTGAGCAATCTTTAAGTAAAGCAATCTTAAATAGTGATGGTGGCCATGTGACAACTGTGGCTTAAATGACATATCAATAAGCTGTTGATCAATCTCTTAGTGGAGTAGCTAACCATCAAGAGTCTATCTCTAAAACATGTACTTGTTTGATTGTTTATCTTATCACTTATTTATATATGATACAATTAGGTTGCATAACATCATCTATTTACTTACATTACCATTAATTTTTTATTTATTTTTATTTTAATACTTACAAAAATATTTTATTTATTTTAATAACTAAAAAATACTTTAAAAGTAAAAAAAAACATAATATTTAAAAGGTGATTTTTTTTTAAAAAAGAGAGAAAGAAAACAAAAATTTGCCTAAGCACACACACATGGCCAATCCCAATGGGGCTCAGGCTAAGTGGCTTGAACTCTTAAGTAATAGGCCTTAGGAAGCCATGGGTCAAGAGACAGAGTGAATTGAGTCAAGTTAGGCCCAAGTCTCGATCATGACACAACCCTTTGCATCTTAGATTAAATCGGGCTAGGAAATACTTCTAAAATAGTTTAGGCATAACGAGTGAGGATGGACTCGTAAATTATTAAGTAATAAATTGGGTCAAGTACGACTATATATATATATATATATATATATATATATATATATATATATATATATATATATATATATATATGGTGACTTGGGTCATTACTTCCCAAGAGCATCAAGGGTAGCCAACCCCATTCGACTGACCTATAAGTTGAGAAGAAATATTATAAATGCTAAACATCATGTACAAGCTTACAATGTGGGATTAAAAATAGCTTTGTTAACTTCCATAATAGAGCAAACCAGTGTCATTTGATTGCATGTTTTCATGATCGAACGGTCTAGAACATGCCTGCTTTTGTGAAAGTATATTTCATATAACTATTCATCTGACAAGCCTCATTTAATGAATGAGAATAGTTTTTTCATTTTAAAGAATAATATTTATCTTACCATCCATACATAAATCTAATCAAACCACTAAGATCTTCACTGCATTTATGAATAGTGCATATCATGTAGTCGTCCATCTAGAAAACTCGATTGAGTGATTGAGAACATCTTTGCCTTTGTGAATACTGCTCTAGAACATCAACATCATCTTTCTGGCATGCAAGATCAAACAATCTAAATCAAGTCAAACTTGGATTAGATCTAGACCCTTTATTCAACATTTTGATTGAGTAACTCTCGTTTTGTCTAACTATATCAAACAATGATTGCTGTTCTCACTCGTAATCAGTGTTCCAAAAAATTGTTTATATTTGTTTAGAACATTGAAATGTAATGGCTATTTCAGGTGACCCTTTCAAGATGTTAAAAAAAATATTTTAGTCTAAAATATTCTAATATAAATAGAAGATACTTAGGAGTTAGACAATTGACGATTTTAACTTGCTACATCAATCTTTTAAGAAGAGAATGAGCAAAACCAAAAATTACAATCTGTTTTCAACGTTGTTGCTAGAACCATTTTTATGACTAATTTTTTCTTTTTCTTGCTTCAGTATTTTCTTCAATTACACATCTTACTAGTGACTTCTTTATAATTAATTTTTTATTTTTTTATTTCTTTTTTACTTTTTTTGAAAAAGATTGTATTAATATAAGATCCCTATTGATTTTATTTTTCTTAACAACTTTAATGCACATCGATAAAGTTTTTTATTTAATATTTCAAAACTAGGTCATTTAAGTTGTAAATTTTTTCATAAGTACATTCATATTCCAACACCATAATCTATAGACTTGTGTCATATATTAGTTTATAAGTGAATAATAGAATATGATGGTTATATATGATTCTATATTATACTTTAATATTGTAAGCTTTTATAATTGAGATTATGATAATGAGCCCTTACCTATTGTGATAAAAAAGATGTGGTTTGTAAATGTTATCTCTAAAATATTTATTTATACATATAAATGATAATAGAAGTTATTATATTTAACATGCATACAAATATGTTTCATCATAAAACTATGTGGTAAGAAATAATGTTAGTTTAAATACTTTCAATTTTCATATTAAATCCTAAGTTGTATGCAATTATTGTGATATGTATGTACATATTTCTTATAATTACCTAATTAAAAAATCTATCTATTTAAAGTAAGATAAATATGAATAGATTCCTAAACAAACATGTTTGAAAAGTATTTTTGTAAAAGTACCTCAATCACACAATCACAATTAAAACTATGATGTTTTTTATTCTTAAATTTAAAGCTTAAGTAATAGTATTGGTGAGTCTCCATAATGAAGACCTATGGAGATAAGCCTTGTCTTGTGAGTTTGCATGTGACTCACTTGCAAAAAAAACTGTGTGATCCTTATTTTTAGGATACTTTATTTAATTTTATTAGTAACATAGTTAGAATTATTTAATATCTCTTTAAGAAATTGAATAGATCACATTTCTATGTGTAGCTTTAATATCAAATATTAGCTTAATCAGAAAAATTTTAGGAAGATAAGAGCATCAAGATTTATAATATTTTTTATTTATTATCAAAAAGAACTAGATCAAGATGGTCTTATACTTATATTACTAAGTTATTTATGTAAGTAATATAAATTTATTTGGTGTGTCATTAAAGTCAGGTACATTTGTTAAATTAATGATTACACGTGAGATAACTAAAAATACTTTTTGAAATAATATAACTTATAAATTCTAAAGATAGAATTTAAAGAAATTCAACTTGGAGATTAATATGATAGTGTTTATATATGTTAAGCTCTTAGATGATTTGTTGAAAATTAAGGACATAAGCATAGATAAGTAAAACCTAGATCTTTATTAAAAAATAAAAAAATTGAGAAATTATTATTTTATTATCCTTTTTTATTGTAGATTGATTTTGTAATGCATTATTATATCAGATTTTTTTATCGTTTCCCGTTAAAATCTTTTATAAACTTACATTATTTTTAAGTACGATTAACTCTTTTGAGTGATTACAAAAGGAGAAATTAAATTTTAAAACTTAAGAGGAGTATAGGCTAGATTTTAGAGAGAGTTAATATGTTTATCTATTAAATACATTCTTGGTCTCTCTTTGTTAAAATATTCAACAATTTGGATTATTGAAATAATTAATTGGATAAAAATTAGAATGCTATTATTATGTTATAAAAGAGGTTTAAAGTACTCAAATGGAAATTCTTTATTATTTCATATCATATGTTAAAGTTGTAAATAATTTTAATAAGTTAACTCTCTTAGTCTTTATAATTAGAAGTGATAAGAGGTGATTTACTGATTAGAAATTAAGTACAGTTTTTATAACTTATAGATACATATCTATAGTTTTATTGTGTATTCTTTTTTCTTTTTGAACTTAAAAAGAAGAAAGACCTTTGCAAGCATGCTTAATCTTATGAATTTATTTTAAGTTGATTTCGTATAAGAATTGCTAAAAATATACTTAAAAAGAGTGACAGAATTCAAAGTTATCAATATTATTAAACTAAATATAGATAAATGCATAATAATAAATTAGTATTGTTATATTTGTACAATATTATTAATATTTTCTTATAAAGTTTGATGATTAGCTTTTCATTATGCTTAGTAGTTAATATTTTTTTATATATAGTTTTCTTAAAAACAGTATTATAACTTGTACTTTTGGTTATTTAAAGACAAATTATATACAAATAATGTGGTGATGCATCCCTTGTTTGCATATTTTACTTTTGTTTTATTTTTTTATGTATGATAAAAAGAAGGAGAGATATCTATGAAATAAAAAAAATATTCATTGAGTCCCAAGTTTGTGGCATAATAATATGAATTTAATATATTAAGGGAGAGTAAGAATGTAAATGTAGCATATGTATATTTACATGATTTATATCTTTTTATTTCATTATTTTGTCAATAGTTTTGTCATCAAGAAAATAAAGAGATTGTTGTACCTTTGGTCATAGCACCACTTATTTGATGACAATAAAATTATTATATTAGTTATTTAATATTTTTTCTTAATTATATTTTAGGTTATGCATCTCAAGCATTTACAATATTAATTAATTGGTGAGTTTTGATTAGATGTCTCATAGAACAATCTATAAGTGAAGTAATCTCAAGCAGGGATGGTGGTTATGCAATAATTATATCTTAAATATAATATCAAGAAGCCATTGATCAAACTCTTAGTGGAGTAAATAACGATCAAGTGTTCATCTCAAAAACATCCATTGGTGTGATTGTTTATATATAGTACAATTAGGTTACATAACACCATTCATTCACTTGCATGATCATTGATTTATTATAAAATATTATTTTAGTATTTATAAGAATATTTTACTTATTTTAGTAATAAAAAATATTTTAAAAGTAAAAAATATAAAATGTGGTTTTAAAGAGAAGATGAAGAAAACAAAAATTCACCTAAGCACCCACATAGCCAAGCTCAATGGGCTCAAGCCAACTGGCCCAAACTGTCAGGCAATAGGCCTTGGGGAGCCATGAGCAAGAGACAAGGTGAATCGAGTCGGGTCAAGCCCAAGTCTCAATCATGACACAACCTTATGCTGCTTGGATTAAATCTGTTCAAGAAATAACTTCTGAATCGACTTAAATGTAACGAGTCAGGATGGACTCTTAAATTGTTAAGTAATAGATATGTCAGGTCAAACCTATATATGCTTATCTTATTAAAGACAATTGAATGTTTGAAATGCAAAATATTAATTTATCCTTAGTCATTGCAAAAATAAAAATTGTATCTTTTTAAAATATAAATAATTATCTAAATCTCTAAAAATTAAAACTAATTATTACTACATTTCTCACAATAAGTTACTAATTGTAATATGGTCAACTAAAATTTTTATTCCATTTTGCGATGTGACACATTTTCTAATATACTATTAAATAATTAATTTTAATAAATAACAATAATATATCAAGAAAATCAACTTTATTTCATTGAAGTATTTATATTTATATTCATATTTACTTAATCTCAATATTTATAATATATTATGCAAAATAAAATTTTATAAAATTACAATTCTTCAAGTATATTCTAATAAATCTTATTCTTATGTGAGAATATATCAAGATTGAATCCAATCCCTTTCTAATCGAAGCACATTTTAACTATTAAATACATGCATTAACAAATAAGTCGAACCAATCACAACATTACAAATTTTTTATACCCATTTACTGTGTTGTCATATTGACTTTAACATATCATATATGCCCTATCAAACTATTACGTTTGACTCTATCTCACCCACTAGCTCTATCGCTTTATTGACTCCAATTCCATGTCAACTCTATCACACAACTTGATCTGAATCGAACCACATTTTTCTATGATTATTTCTTAAAAAGAGTTTGACAAGGAGGGCACAAATAAAACATAATATACAATAATTAATGTCAACTCAAAAAAAATTTATATTAAGATCATCACTTTATAAATCAATATTAAAGCTTCTTTAATGCCAATGTGGAATTATCCCAACATTTCTGTGTCATTCACTCTATTTTTTTCTTGCAAACATTGATTGCTTCAAGTTTTGACTTGTAAGGTTATCTTTTTTGTCTTCTAAAAGCTAAAAATCTAAAAAAAATGTTTATTTTTTACTTTGTCATATTCCATTATCTTCTTTGGTGAAATAATAAGACAAATTAAATCACAACTGCATACAACTTTGTTTTGTATGGAAACATTTACTTTGAAGTTAATTATTGGAGATAGAGATACCAACAACAAAGTTGTAGAAAACTTATGATGTGAACTCTCTAATTGATTATCCAAATGCACTCTTTTTGTCACTCGATATAGAAGCAAAGGTCAAAACCCACACAATTACATACTAAGATTAATAATAAACAAAGCACATAAGATTGTAGAGAGTAGTGAAAAGATCTATGTGAATATTTTGTCTTCAATAAGAAATCATAAGTAAATTGATGCAATTCAAAAATATCATTTTTTCTTATTTTTATTTTTTTATTAAAATAATTGATAATTGAAAAATAAATTAAATAACATTTAATTTTATATGAACAATTTTTCTATTTAATTTTTAATTATTTTTAATTAATTTAATTTATCATATCTATTTTTTATTTTAATTTAATTTAAGGATTATCTAGATTATGATTAATTTACTAGAATTAGTGTAATGTTATTCAAATGTCATGATCTATTATGCATAAATAAGAAATATTGTAAGGAATAAAATTAATGATTTTGAATAATTTTTTTATTAGTAGCATGCTTGATCTTTTATCTCCATATCTTAAGAGATGGTTAGTTTTCTCTTCTCCTTTGCTGCATAGGTTCCACCAAGTTCATATCAAAGCTAAATTCATTTATAGCCTATTTGATACAATAGCTCGCATAGTCAAGTTATGTCAATGTTGATAATTCACCTCTCTTATTTTAAAAAAACTCAATTATGAGTTTTAGCAGTAGAATGATGTAGAACAAAGCTATCATCTTTGCTTATTTTATTTTTTATAAAAACTATTAATAAATTTTAACATCATAATTTATTTAAATTTTATTATTAAGATTAAAAAGAAGTTTTTAATTTTTAATTTAAATATTATTATATCTTATTTATAAATAAGATTTTTTGTGAATAATAAAATTAGTGATTTTGATAAATTTTTGTTAGCACCATGTGTCTTTCATATTTCTCAAACCCATGGAAAGAGAGTTTTTTTTGTATCTTCAATTCCCAATACGAGATCAATTTGTTTTCCTTAATTTAACCTCTAGCAAGATGTCATTTTTTCATTTCTCTTTTTGTTTTCTTTCTCTCTGAGTCATCTTCTTCCTTAGGTATGCTCCATTGCAGTCAATATTTTTATTAAAACTCTAAGATTACAAAGGGAACAACCTTTACAAAATTTATGACTTCTCTAAGGAATGGTTGTCATCCCTAGAAGGTTTTCGTAGCATACTAATGGGTTTTGCCCACTTACAGGTTTTGAGTGCATCCATTACCACCTTTTTTTACCTGATACTTTACCCCTTTAGAATCCTTTGGTTCATTTAACTGGAAAATCTAAGACACTTGTTCCGCAACATCACTTGATGGGTTAAGCAATGAGAAGGCCTCTTTGTTCAAGGCCCAACATGGATATTCATAACCGATACCAATGAATGCATTCGTAAAGCAGGTGAAACGTATTGAGATTTGAGATCTCTATACAGAGTCAGACGACACAATATCCTCCTCCATTCTCCAACAGATGCAGAACAATATATTCCAAGCAGGTCATCGAATGCAGCTCTTTTGTTCATTTTTATTGCTGATTCTTGGTTGGATTTCCATGCAATATGGCTTTCATAATTCCTTGGCTTTTCTTTTTAACGCTTTCCTGTGAAGGCGCCGTGGCATATTTAAAAGAAAAACATTTTTTATGATTAAAAAAGAGAATAAGAATATGCATAACAGCAAAAAAATACATTCACTTGATAGAATGCTTTCTATTTTGTGTTTGCAAAATCGCAAATAAGCTAAAAATCTACAGTCAAACTACAGATTTTCATGATATTTTTAGGTGTATCAGTTGAAAGATGTTATTTCTTTTAAGTATTAATATATATATTTTTATAAGACACTTTCGTCCATTTGCTTGCAATTGAGCATTTGTTGTTGTTTTCATATTTGACTAGCAGATGTGGAAGAGGATAGAAAAGAAATCCAAACAAGTTCTAAATGTGAAGGTTGATAATGAATAGAACAGATCATGAGACTTTAGTAATGCATTTTTGTTAAGATGTGTCATGGGTCACAATAAGTAGGCATCTGATAAAAAAATCATATGACAAGAATTGCATGTGATATTATGGGTATAATAATCTAATGTCATTATCTCATAATAACCATTATGACATCTAAAAAGTAGATAAATAAATGAGAATGATGAAAATTATGAATTATATAATATTTAAATTTGTCAATGTGAAGTTATCAACTGAGGAATAAACCAAATTGGACAATCACAATAATATGAGGAAGATGATCAATTATTGATGTATGAAATCATAAGCACACTTGAAAACTGAAGTCCTCTTCTCTTTCCCCTCTTTATAAGTAATTATGATGATTAAATGTCAATGGCCTATATAAAAATAGAACTTTGTAATTTGTTTTAGGAATTTATTAAAAAAATTTGGAAAGTTTTAGCTTTAATTTTGTTTACAGCTTGAAATTTATATAGTATATGGTTTAAAGTTTTCTTTTTTTTTTCCCTAAGAATCCCATGAGCCTTCAACATACACTTAATGCCCACAAATAATGCACCATCGAGTTGAATATGAGAACTTTGAATAACAAAAAACAATCACTATAAATAGTGTTTGTGAAAATGTTAGCAATTTGATTGGTAAAATGGAATATGTTGTACTTTTAGAGCTCCTTTGATATAAATTCTTTTATGAAGTGATAATCTATTTCTACGTATCATGTTCAAGCTTAAGTAATAATATTTTCAACACACATTACAAACTTATTGTAATAGCATAATAAATGTAATATATATATATATATATATATATATATATATATATATATATATATATATATATATATATATATATGCAAAGCTTATAATATAAACAATAGAACCAACTGAATTTTATCTAAATAGTAACTAGTAGCCTACATTTAGATTATACATTGGAATGAGATATAGAAGTTCGTTTTTTTAGATAAGTAGGAATTAAAATTTGAAACAAAAAAATAGATATTATTATGATTGAATATATATCATTAAGATCTCTAGCCTAATCAATATCATAATAAATGTTAATAGCAATAAAGTTAGTATTTGAAAAAATAAGTTCATGACATATATATATGTATACACAATACTCTCAGGAATTGTAAAAAAAGTATGAAAACAACCATATGAGTTATTATAGAAGCATACAAATTTTGTAGACTTAATTCATAACATAAAATATGCTCAAAAACCTATGTTAGATATTACAAAATACAAATCAGGCTACAAAAATATTAAGATCAAATAGATCTCTCTGAAATATAGATAATATTGTAAGGAAATAAATTCTAAAACATAGCCTTGAATTGAATAAAGATATTAAGAAAATTAGACTAATAGAGAAAGAATCATCATCAATTATTAAAAATATAAAAATTTAAAAAGTCTCAAGCCATTAAATTGTTGGGATGTAATTAAATATGAAGACAACAACCCATGTCAATTAACATGTGATATTTCATTTTAATTAAATTGTTTAGCACCCAAGTATGAGGATAATAAAATTGATGTGATATATCATACTTAAACAAACCAAATCTTAAATCTATATTTATGAATTTTTTTTTATTATCTAATTAGATACAACGATTCTAATATGAGAATTTTTAGTACTAACTAACGAGCTTTGTCTTATTAGTAAATGTGACAATTTTTGTAATTAAGACAATTATGAAAAGGTTAAACTGTGAGATGTTACTTCAAAGATTATAAAGAAGAATACCTCAATTTTGAGTATAAACTAATTATTGAAGTTTGAACTCCATAATAACTAGAAAGAATATGTTGAAGAGAACATGATGTTATAGAATCCTCCTTAACTATAACTAAACATAAGTGCACTTCATATATTTTTATCTATTAAAATAAATCTATTGCAGCTTTAAGCAAAATAGTGATTGTGTTTAGATGAACATTTCTAGATTAATATTAAAAGTTTTCTTAAACTTTAGAATGTAAAAAACACAATTGTATATGTAATGCCTTAAAAGTGAGTGGAATTGTAATAAAGCAATGTATGTAATAGGTTCCTTAGAGACATAACCAACCATAATTGTGCTAATACTTTGATAAGGTTGTATAGAGACCAAAGTCTTATGGTTAATAGCATTATAGTCTAAGCATCAATAAACATTTGCAATATTATTTAAGTTGATAGAAGATAATTAATTGGGTAGGAAACAAATTATATGTGTAGAATTATGCCATGCTTTATAAAAATATGTAGCATGACAAGTCCATTTCAAATTTGAAATGCCATTTGATAAGAAATAGATCATGGAGTTGACAACAACCGTATGATTTATATGAAGTTTGAAAGATACATGTATATAAATAGTTTCTAAGAGGTCCAGTACAAGAAAAATAACCTCGAGTATGACCACATTCAAGATCATTGCTATCTCTATTAAAAGAATAAGGAAAAAAATCAATTGTAATGATATTTCAAGGTTATTGGGTTTTGCTTATTGACACTTAAAAGAGCTAAACTTTAGTACAAAAATGTATCTACAAGTGTTCAAAAAAAGTTATCTACTTGTAATAACAAGTTCTATAATTTATCAAAGATTAGAAAGCAATTGAGGTAATAAATTTTTTAAACTCAAGTCTAATTCCAACATTGGTGTAGTCCATGATATTATAATCTATCAATAAAATTCTCATTGCAAACATAGAATCAACGAAAAACTTAACTTTAAGAAGATATTATATCGCAAGAAGTTTAGAGGTTTTCTTTAATGATCAAAGTTATCACATAGAGAGCTAATATGACTTTAGAAATGCTTTTTAGAAGATGACATGATTCAATAGTCATGGTGTAAAAAAAATAAAAGGATTGTATAAAGGTGAAAACTTTCGTCTTAATCCAACTAAGCTCTAAAAGATTAGTTTTCTTATGGTAGATGAGGAAAGGATTAGGTTGGCCAAAAGTTAGTGAGACGGGTAGTGGTGTATTATTTAAAGCAATAACATGAGCTAAGTCATTATTAATGCAAAAAGTTATTTTTGCTTAATACTTTTTAGATTGCAAGTATAAAATTTGGATTTGATTAGATGAATTTAAGATTTATATATTGAAATCAACTATAATATCAAAAAGACAACGATTTATTATAAAAATTCCTTAAATATGGTTAAAAAATAATTTTGACATTGTGTCTAAAATCCTCCTTTTGTTGATGAAAGATTACAATGTCAATGTGAAACATTAGTAAATTCATCCATTTTTAATCTATCAATCTTTATTTAGTTTTCTTTAAAGTTATTATCTCTCAAATCCCATATTTTTTTTAGTCTTTGTTCTCCAATTGGAATACTTTCCTTTACTAAATGCTTAAGAGATCTTTAGTGCTCTTAAATGGATGATGGCACTTCCAAAGATATTCAACTTGAAGCATAACTACAATTTTACTCTAAGCTCCTTAGATTTTGACCTTTATTATTATTCTAGTCAAAAGAATATAGTGAAATTTCTCATGATTAGATCCAAAAAATTTGTTCTATGATTCATAGATGGTATTTAATTATTATTTGTCATACATACTCATTTTGTATAAAAGTATAAGCAAATTACCTAATTGTTTTGATGGATCAAAATTCTTACTTATAGTGTCCTTGCATAACCATTTCATTCTTTGCATGGAAATGACCTATTTGTTGACTATGTTATAATCTTTTACAACATAATTAAATTCTTTGTACACTTTACTCACTGCACGCCTAATTGATCGAGATGATATATCATTTTTTAGGCATTAACATAAAGAATTTGTTATGATCTATAAAATGTGAAAGTGATGAGAAAAATTAAAATAAGTACTTAGAGAAGTAGGTAAGAAGAAAGTTGTGGCATGAAAACGAGAAGAATAATGCATTCTTTACAGATCACCATCAATTGTGGTGATATTTGTTTCTCTATGCTTCTCTTTTCAATGATCTCTTATATACTTAACTGAGAAGCACATAGAAATAAATAACATAAACAAGAATGGATGATGGCCAATGGTCAAAGATTTTGGAAAAGAAAATATCCACTTTCAAATATTAGATTATTTTGTATAACTATTTATAGTCTCATATAAATATATGATATATCAATCATTCACATATACACATTATAAACAGACTAAATTGAGTTGCATTAATTTTGTTCACCAAATATATCTTTTATATTTTTAAGTTCTTTCTTTTTGTTGTGTTGATTTTGATCATAAGATATCCTTTATCGTGAATGCATTATCAATGGATAATCGAAAGCGAGAAAGTTTGTTTGCAACTATCTCGAATGGTTTGTTTGCACATTTGGCATTGTGGTGCCATATACTGCCAATGCTCAACATGAAGTGCAAGTATCGTTTCAAAAGATGCTGAACTTGATCATAAATAGCTGCCCTAACTCCTTTACTAGGAAAGCAGACTAATGTTATTGCGTTTGAGAAATAACACTAGGCTGGAGGCCTTTTGGAGCATATCTCCTTATCTCGGACCGGGAAAACAGGCGTGCATCTTCAACCTCCACCTCGGCTTTCACCCAAGAGGCATCATTCCTATCTTTCGTTTATAAATATTCCCTTTCCCGTTGCTCAAATGATCATTCCTTGTTTGACAAGATAGATATTTCGTCCATTCTTGGGCACTCGATGATGCTAAGTACTACCAAATTGTTTTAGTTTCTCGAACGATATAGACATCGAACACACGGAGCCACCTTTCATCAAGACAATCAACTCAATTCATCTATATACATAATAGTTGAAACAGCTCAAGTTTTCTTCTTCCCACATCATAAGACGACCGTACAAAAAGGACCAAACTTCCTACCAAACTCTTGCAGCAGACAACGGAGACTTGGCTTTTCTCCATCCCCTGTGCCTTTTAAACTTTAAAGTTGGGTCAAATTCACTTGGAATCAAATAAAAATTCAATCTTGAATCCCACTGAAACATCAAGTCATAGTCCACTCTCACAGACCAAAGTGGGTGGTGGACAAAGCTTGCATCCCACCATCTTCTCTATACTTCTTCTCATACGTTGCTTTTTTTTATTGTTCATTGGATGGAAGACTGTGGGAGCATTGAGCAAAGCTGGGGTCAACATGGAATAATAAACAAAGGTTTTGAGGGGTGCCGGCGATCAAGTAAGCAAAGGCTCTTCTGTTATTAATTAAAACTCCTTTCGTCGCTCTTGCTTCCTTTCTTATTTGGCAATTAGGAAAAGTCCCGCGTGCTTATTGCTTCGATCCTGCCTTGTCTCATCTTCTGCCCGTGCCAAAGGAGAAAAGGACCCCACTCGACACCTGTCCACATTACTACATGACAAAACCAATTGGCCACTAAATTTGGGTTATGAATCTTGATTGGCTCTTCTTCAGCTGCTTTCCTCGGCAATACAGGTTTTCTTCTGCATGTTATTATGTCAAAAAGTGATTTCAGCTATGTTTAGAATTATGGCATGTTTAAACTGTAAGTCAAGAAGAATTTAGGAGAAAAAAAAATAATTAAAAATACTTTATGCTGACATGAAAAATTTTAGGATGATAAAAATCAACTTAAGAATTAGGGTTTCAATATATACAGAATATTCATGGGAAAAGAAAGATTATTTGCATGGGATAAGTTAGTTTTCAAGGCGAGATATCAGAAGGACTAAAGGACTAACAATAACACATTAGGATGGGTAAGATGTCCCTCCAAAATCGAAGGGCCTAACATGTGTGGCTAACCCAAACCAGACAATGGCTCAGTGGGGAAAACAATTTGAATCGTTCAAGCCACCATAAGATTGGTAAGTCGACCAATCTTCAAATTAATTATATTTTTTTAAAAAAATACAAATTTATAATTAAATTTTTCAAAATATAATAGAACCTGATTTTACAAATAATATTTCAAAGACAGCTAAAGCCCAAGCTAGGCTTTATTGGGAAGGAACCTGGACATGAACTTTGTGAATACGAGAATTATTCTGAATAAAATAGACATATTTAAAAACAGAGAAGAGAAATGGGGAAGTTGGATTGCCTTCCAAGTCAGAGCTTTTGCCTTTATTCCGTAGGCCTTATCAGTACCTAAACATAAATTAGTAAAGTTGCCGATCTTGGTCTGATCTCGGTACTATTTCGATTGCATTAAGTTGATAGGATTACAGCAACTGGGGCGAGGGAATTCCTTTTTCTTTTTTCTCGAGAATTAAACAAAGGAATGAATGGATGTGGACGTTGGAAGGGTGGCAGGGCAATGCCTCGGCGTCAGGCGTGTGCCGGCGATGGGCCCGAAAAGCTACGGTTGGAGAAAGCGATGGTCTCTTAGTGCGCCACGCGATCGAGTGGATGGAGATGTCACCGCCCGAACCTCGTGCGGCCGAGGTGTGTGATGTGGTGAGCCACCACCATTTGCCCTATTTTACCGCACCCATCAACTTGGCATTGGTCTCAAGTCTTTCTGGAATCTATTTCCTTCTTTTGGTGTTTTGACTTTGGATTTCATTATATTATTATTTTTTAATTTTTATTAATATTACATGATAATATGATCCCTCGTATGAACCTAGCAAAATGGTGTTGTAATATTTTTTCTCAAATTGGATAAATCTCAAATACAAGACAAAATATAGATTTTTTTTGTGAAAAAAATTATATGGTCTAATTTAGAGGATTATATCAAATCAAATATTGTCAAAATAAAAGAATTTTTAAGATTCTATTGAGATTCTATTCTCTTTCTCTCTCTTACCACTTTGTGGAATCATTTGTTTGACTTGTTGGAAGTTGAATTGCTTTCTTAGGAAGAGAAAAATAATCATAAGTACTTTGACAAAGAAGTTGTGTATTGGGAAACTACGAGATTGAATGTAGTTTTGTTGATCTCAAAATTGCATGTGTATAGTCTAAATGTCTTTTCATTTTGAGAATCTTGCATCATTTATTTGACATTGTATGATTTTTGTCATGACTTCAAGGGGTTTGTTGTAGTTTTGCAAGTTGTATAAGGCTTAGACAATTGGATTAAACATTAGATAGTCCTCTAAGTTTTTTTTGATTAACAAATACACTTTTCACAAAAATATATTGAAGTTTTTAAATAATTTTATAGACTTTATTTGTTTCAAAATTTTCAACATTGTGATATTACTCAATAATATGAGTTTCAATGTAGTACTATTGGAAAACTATGTTTCAATTGCTAGTAATGGACCTTACATTAAGTTTTTAAAAAAGCAATTATTACTATTCAATACTTATAAATATTAGATTTTATTTTATCTCTCTTGATAATTGAGAAAACACTTTACCCTTATATACATAATCTATTTTCAATATCACATTATGATCATCATTTAACAAATCCTTTTGCTTCTTAATTGAGCATTCTTATCACCAAACCTAATTGCATTTAATCGTAACACATAATCCCTCTTTAAATATGTTGCGTGAATCATCCATAAAATACTATTGACATCTATATAGAAGAGTTTCTATGACTATCAATATATCTATAACATTTTTTTTTTACATTTTGTAGAGTCATTCTTAATATATATGTGTGATCAAATCTTTAACATGTTAAAAGAGAACTTAACAAAACTTGATATCCCAATTATATGAATTTAATTAACCCTACTTAACTAGTGTACATTCTTCATAAGAAGATAAATTGCTAAATACTATTTAATACATTGATTTGTACTTTAGTTTATAACCACTATGGATTTATGCTTTTATGAAAAATACATCCTAAAAACTCTATTGTTTCCATTCAAGACATTTTGCAACTAAAAAAATCATTCTATTAACATCTCCATTAAATTTCATTGTTGGAGCCAAACCCTCATAGTAAGCATCATTGTTATTAGAAAATGTATTTGAAAAAAGTATTGATGTTAGAAATTACCTTAAAATGCATTAGATATTAAAAGAAAATTTAATTTTTATGAGTTATGTATTATTAAATAGACATACAATAATCAAAATATGTAAACAAAGAAATAAGATACATATCAATTATATATTGTTATAACAATGTGCTCATTTATAAGATAAATATAATCTTAATATAAATTATAATTAACAATTGTCCTTCAAATGAGAGTCTTGGTTAGTGTTTATCACTCTACTTTTTCAAACTCCAAAATTTTTTAAACAAGTCAAATAACTTATAAAACAACAATATGTTAGTGTGATATATCATTATAGTGGTACTATAAGTCATATACTTAAAGTACTCCACCAAAGATGGTCAAACTTCAAGAATCATGCATCTCTCATTAAATGAAGCATAAATTGATTCATAAAAATCTATAATAGTATTAAATATTATACCCATTTTAGACATTTAATCATGCTAAGAATATGTTATGAGTTACCAAAGTTTTACACAACTATTAAAGAAACTAAAAAAGATTAGGAATAAAGCATTACATAAACTATACTAATTATGTTCAACTTTGATATAAAAAAACATAAATTGATCTTAATATATCCTTAAGTGCATATCGAATAACTTGAATGTTTGAAAGTTTGAGTAGAAATATGCATTAGTGATTTTAATTAAAATAATAGCACAAATTAACAATATTTATTTAATTTGATTATATTTAAATGAAAAAAAATTTTATTTTGATAAAGCAAAAAAAATTAGATTAATGACTTAAATGTTCACATTGATGTAAATAATATCACCATAAGGAATGAAGAAGAGAATTATTCAATAAAATGTATTTAAGAAAAAAAAAGATTAAGTTTATTCTTAAAAGCCATTGTTAAATGTTGTCTTAAACTTCAATGTATTTGACATAATGCTCCCTCTCTATTCTCTATCATGAACAACTTTGTGGCCAAATTTTTTCCTTGCAACAAAAAAAAAAAAGAAAATCAAATTAAGAAAATATGGCTAACAAGATAACATTTTAGAAAAGTGTTTACATTTAGAGTGAGAAAGAGATGTGTCCTATAAAAGATAGAATTTATTTTGAATTAAAGTTCCTTTTGGTAGCAATCAATAATTACATATTTGAAACGGCAGGAGTCCAACTACACCACTTTGTGAAATGCCCTTCGTACCTTCAGCTTGTTCTTAATTTATCATTCCACAGTTACTTGATAGTTGATGGGTTAACTAAGGTAGAGTTGCATATGCAAAACTAAAGTTTCCAATATTCATTCATCATGAAATCTTTACTTGTATAGAAAAATAAATAAAATTATTTTTTTATGAAAAATGATTTACATTGATTATCAATTTTAATTGCATTTTCATCATCAAAATTAGTTGGTCCTAGAATAGAAAACCCTATGAGAATGACATTTGGATAATTGCTATTAGAATTTGATGTTAAAAATAAACTTATTTTTATTAATAATTATTCGTTGAACTCATGATATTATTTATTTTTTTTTTTTTTTGAAAAAGAGGAATAAGAGAAAATGACTTTGAAACTGTGTTCCACCCATTACAGAACGTGCTCCCAAACGCGGGGTTTGGCGATGAAAGATATCCGGGAATCAAAGACCAGGGTGGCTGAGTGAGTGCTGGACGCGGGTTCGTCAAGTCAAATGCAAAGAACTTTTGAATAATTGTTGTCAAAAACTGCTTTTCAAACGGAGCTTAAAGGGAGCTATAGGACGTGTTTTGGGTGCTTATAATTAATGCAGTGAAAAATGAAAAATCCCGATAAATATTCTTCAAAAACCTAGCAAACGTGTACTTAAATGTTTGGAACAGTTCCTATTTAGCATTTATCATAAAAAAATGCTCAAATGTCTTTATTATTGTACCAACTAATTGCATATTAACCATTAATGAACCCATAATAACAAAGATTTTTGCTATAAACAACATAGAGAAACTCATAAAGAGTTAATATATTTGAGAAAAACAATTGAACCTTTTTGGTACATATTTTTGAAATATTTTTTAAAATACTATCATACATTTGCTTAATTTTGGTTTGAATTATAGTTTTTTAATCACAAAATAAAAATAACATTAAAACATGATATAGTTATATCATTATAAAATAATCTTAAAAAATTATAGTACTCATTTACCAAAAAGTCAAAATTAATTAGTTATTTTAAAACATCAATCCTTTTATTAACCATTTATCAATAATATATTTATTAAATACAAAATTTTTAAAAGCACTTAAACAAAATATTTTTTTAACATTATTTTTTTTATTAAAATATTCAATACAGATGCACCAATAGTTAACATACATTTTAAAAAAATATTCTATCAAAGATCTAAATTTTTTAACCATTAAATATGTATGTTTATTGACTAAAAATCTAGACTTCAATTGTTGCTCAATCTTTAAGATCACAAAAATAAACTCCAACTAACATATATGTATTACATTTTGAATAGCATACTTTTAGATACTTTGTGTAAAAATATTAATTACAAAATAAACATTTATTGTTATTTTTCATCATCTTTTTAATTATGACTAATTTCAATGATGTTAATCTCCAATAAAATTTCTTAGTAGTTAAGTTTAATAAAATAAATACAATTAAATATAATATAAACTTTACTTTGAAGTTATTAAAGATCTTTTTGAATGTTTTTTTTTATTTTCTAATAATAAAGCATGCAAAAATATCAAATCAATTTATTTTATTTTAATTTTTTTACAACTTAAATTTTAATAAAATTTCAACCTTAAGATGATGCATTAATAAAATATAGCTTTGCCTTTTTAATAAACTAATATAAATATTCAGTAGATGAAATATTTAAAGTCTTAAGCACAGCAAAATTGAGATTATTTAGTAGTGTTTTAAAATTGAAATGGTATATATGCAATTTCGAACAATTGAATATTAAATATATTTAGAGTGTTACATGTGTAAAAAATATCTATAGTTAATTATATTTTTCAAATATTTGTAATTTATCATTTTATTCTAGCTGAAGTTTATCTTACAATATAATTGTAATTGATGGGGTCTTTAAGCATTTTTTTTTTTTTCATTCTTCCACGGCTTTGTAAAGTGGACCAATGACAATAAGCCAGCTTACAAAGGGTATTCATGCAAAACAAGTTACGCTGCCTCTTTGTTTTTAATTAACAACTAGAATTCTTTCGACTGTGTGCTTGTATGGTGAATATACCTTCCAAGCTTTTCAAAAGCCACAGCCTAACGTTCGGATATATAACTCATATAAACCCATGCGTGCCAAGAAGAGATCTCAACGAAGAGAAGCCATAGTCTGAGTAAGTTTAATTGGCATGCCATGACCCAAGAAGGCTCCGAAGCATCGGTGGCAAGCTCGTCGCCGGCTGCAAACTGGTGGCCTGAGATGAACACCAACCCCATGGCCGTGTCTTGGAACGTCTTGACGACCCACAGGTGGCAGCAGCAGCATCAGCCTCAGTTCTCCACTAACGTGAATCCATCCAACTCCTCCGGCGAGGAAGACATCTCCATGGCCACCAACTCCTTCACCCACCACTCCGGGCTCGGCATAACTTCCTCCCCCTCGTCCTCCTCCGCCGCCACCGCCGTCATCGACCCCGGCGAGAACCATCTCTGGAATCAGGTCTTCCTGTAAGCCTCACCTCACTCCGAACCAAACCAATAGTTGTGTCAAGTTTGATATTACCAAATTGAGCAACTTTCTTAATTTCGATTCACCATAAAATTGTATTATGGAATTGGGTTTTGGCATAATCTCAGGGGGGTCGGGAGCCATGGAGAAGGTGAGAAGTTCCTCGAAGTGTTGTCTTCCAAAGGCCTCACAACCCATATGTTCGATCCTGCATGCGACTACCTGAAAAAGCTAGACAGCAGTTGGGAGCTGACAAACTCTTCTTCCTCCCTCGACACCCTGGAGAGACAGCTTAAGACCTACACCGGCGGTCACATGATCGAATCCGAGAGGGTAACCAGCAATCTAACAGATCTGATCAGCCACTGGACCATCGCCCCGCCCAACCCACACATCGACCAAGTCCATATTGCACCATCCACTTGCAACGTCTCCATGAGCCCAAATCCCATGCCCTACCTCTCGCCTCACATCAAACACGAGCTCGGAGAAGGTTCGACCTTCAGCTTGGGCGGTCTAACCAATGGCGATCAGGTGATGTCTGATGCTCCGTGGGCCGCAGCAAGAACCACACCAGACCTCAACTCTTACGTCTCTCAGCACAAGCCTTCTTCTTTAAGGTCTCAGAGATGGTTCGAGAGCAGCAAGAGAGGAGGGCAATATGAGACCTCGTCATTTGTAAGTCAAATCAATCTTGACTGCTTTCTTTGGTATCTGCTTTTGTTTAATGGAAGATAAAAGTGATGGACGGATTTGGTTGTTGCAGACAAAGGGAAGTGGGAGAGGTAGTGGAACAGCATATGAAGGAAAGAAGAAAAGAACTGAAGACAGCTCAGAGGCAGTCTTAAAGAAGTTTAAGCATGAAAGCCCGAGTGCCTCCCCTGCCAATAAGGTAAGTGCATGCATGCTTCAAAGAAAAATTGTATCTTCAACTCTGTTGATATATTATTTGATTGCCCCAAATGTTTGCTTCCAATAGATGCAAGCACCAAAGGTCAAAGTGAGTGAAAAAATTACGGCGTTACAACAGATCGTCTCGCCGTTCGGAAGGGTATGTATGCTTCTTAAAAAGGCTTAAATTTTGTTGAACAACTTGAAAACTCATGAACTCTGTTGATTGAATTTGTTTTCCAGACTGACACTGCATCTGTGCTATTGGAAGCAATAAACTATATCAGTTACCTGCAAGAACAAATTCAGGTAAAAAAGAGAAAAAAGAATGGCCCTTTAAAGTTTCCTTTCCAATTGACACCAAGCTTTTGAACTAAATCTTGCTTCTGCAGCTACTCAGCGATCCGTACCTCAAGTCCAGCGCAAACAAGGTGGGCCTTTCTTTCTCATTCTAACATAACATCAAACTTATTCAGTTCAACTGGATGACCTGTGCTACCTAGATGTTTAGCAGGTCATCCAATTGCATTCGGTTCTGTGTGAAGTATTTTTTTTTCATTTAGAGGTTGAGAAAAAGAAATTAAACTTTTGCCTTGTTTTGAATAAATTTAGGATCATAACTCATGGCATGGTTTGGAGAGGAAGGAGAAAACTGAGAACAAATCAGATTTGAGAAGCAGAGGGCTTTGCCTGGTGCCCATTTCTTGTACTCCTCAAATTTACAGGGAAAATACTGGTCCTGACTATTGGACACCACCTTACAGAGGATGCTTGTACAGATGATGACGACCTCAAACATACAAAAAGGAAGCCACTAATAAACTATTTCTTCTGAGATCTATTGTCCTCCAGAACAAAATTTAGTAGGTACATGTAAATAGCAGCTGGAAGGGTAATGAAGAATTGCTCTGGTAAGCCAGACATTCGATCAACTAAATTTAGATTATGTAATCCGCTGCTCTTTCTGGGCAATTCCATACAGTAAAAGCATATTTATTCACCCAAATAGATATTAGTTTTGGGCTCTTCTACTGATAGTGAATGATATAGGAATACACATATTGAGTCTAAAATGTGTTCTCACTTCTTCGACAAAGGAACTCATTAAGTTCATTCACTTATCGTCACTTCCATTAGCATATAAGCAAACCAGCAGTGTCAAAGGCAGCGAGGTAGATTTAATGCGATCAGCTAGATGTATGACTGCGAGTATGTTACTCAGAGATGCATAAATTGCAAACCCTATTTGGTTTAAAGAAAGAATTTTTAGAAAGACCAAAGAGATTAGTCTCTTATGATTTGCTTATTTGTAATTATATCACTCCTCACTCAAAATAGTAGCCTAGCATAAAATTAAAAAGATATATCACACAAAGAGAAAAGCAAAATAAAAATATAAGATGAACATTGAGCATAAAAGTTTATTTTAAAAAGATATAAACTTGCAAAAAAACTAATACCATACTTAAGAATTCATCATAAAAAGAGGTTTACAACTCTCACAACCTTCATTGTTATAATAATTGATGACAAAACTTTTCTTGGAAGAAAAAGGAAACTCAAGCAACCCCTAAGAGGAGCCAATCACCTTTAATTTTGTAATAGTCATCCTAGGAGACTAACCAAGGCCTTTCAAAGAGAAGTTCAACTTACCTATAAAGGCTAATGTTTCTCACCTACTCCGGTCACTTACAAGGAATTTTGTCAAAACGTTTGAGCAAGTTCATTTTTACTTCTCTATTTTTTATTTTGTGGGATTTAAATTTGTGACCATCAACAAAAGCATTTTTTTATTCAAAAGCACACTAAGAGCCTTTTATAGTAGAATTTTCGATTTATTTGAAAGTGAAAGATTTTTTAAAATAATTAAGTGGAAGATTAAAAATAAAAATGGCAAATGTAGAATTAAGTAAGAAGTTTTGTAATTGGACTTGTATGTTTAAGACTTTCTTAGACTTAGAAATAAACAAAAAATGATATTAAATAAATTTTATAGAATGTTAAGGAGATTGACTTAGTAAGATTCAATTTATCTAAAATAATGTTGATCATTAATTAAGTTAAAATTTAAACTTAAATCACACCTCTATAGCTTTAAGAACAATAAACATAAGGCTTTTAAAATAATGTAAATAATTTTAGGTAGAGAAGTGTTAAATGTAAAAATTGTAGAAGATTGTTAAATAAAAAATATTGTAATATTTCAAGGAAATTTGAACATGTTTAATAAGATAAAGACTCCATTAATGAGAATGAACAAATAAGAATAAAGAATCTTATGAACAATAAGCAAGTCTAAATTTAAACTTTTAAAACTTTAAAATATGTTGAACCCTTAGTCCATGGTGTGATTTAATGGTACTTAAATCATTTTTTTTTGGTATATTAACATATTTTTTTTAAATATTTTTAGATCATGTATCTCAAAGTTACTTGGTAAATATTTTGAAGAGCATTGGTTATTGACTTACAATGCTTATTGGCAAGGTATTTGATGAAAAAGTAATAAACACTAGATTTGAAGTTTGAGATATCTTGGATAACCAATTAAACTATCTTTTTTATTCACTTTTAGTTTGTAAAACTTATAATAATAACCATGAGATAATAGGGACTAATGAGTGAATTTTTTAGTGCATGTGAAAATCAAATATAAGTTTTTCAAAGTTACACATCTCATCATAACTAGGATAACTAAAAGGAACATATTCAAATGACCATTTTATACTAATATACTTTTGCAAACTTATATAATGTTGATTGAATCCAAAAATTATGTTCATCATTTGTAGCATACATTGTCTTAACACTCTAAAAATGAACATAATACATGTTATGTGACACATTCATGTATGATATGTTTGCCCATGTATGAAATATGGAACCTCATGGACAGTACAATGACATGACATTGCTAGAGATGCCAAAGTCAAATACTTACGAATGATACATTAATATTATTGCATAATATATTTAGTTTAAATAAGATGGTATGTAGACAAAGAATCGATACATTAGGAGATAAATCTATAAGCATTGCATATGATAAATTAATATTGATTGATGGTATGTCTAAGTGAAATAACATCTAATGCAATTAGGAGGATGGTAAATTGAGAGAAATAGCTTAGAACATGAGGATTACATATAATATGTTAGGGTCAATTGGGTTAATATACCATAACAGAAAGCTTGAACTTGAGAATTGTGTACAACACTTCTATTTTAACATGCAATACATTTATTTTAGCATAAAATACAGATAAATTATTTTAGAAATTATGTATAATATGTTATCTTTAGGTGCATCTAAAATATTTTAGGAAGTAATGATTAGTTTAAGTAGATTATAGAATTTTCTAATATATTTGTTAGAGAGTAATTGGGAATGTTTAGAATCATTGAAAAACATTTAAAAAGCAATAAAATACACAAAACATTTAGAAAAGGGGCTAATGAATAATTACAATTCATTTAGGTGCATGTTATAATGAAGATAATCATATTCGTTGAGGATTAGAGATTAAAGTTGAGCTAAAGTAGAAGTTTGTGCATTTTTTCTTTTCTCAGTCATACAAGTAGAATTCCATTACACTAAGTTGAAAATCCTTCTTAATCTTTTATACATAGATTTAGTGTGTCTTGAATTGATTATTTGGTTATAGAGATTTGTATTTTTGAGCTTTACTTTATTTCCTTAAGTCTTTTGTAGGATTATGTATTTGGATATGTGTATCTCTTTTATATGGTCTTTTGCGCACTCGTTATAAGCTCTTCTCACTCGATGATTTGTAGGTTTATATGGCCTAATATTCTAGGGTCCTTTGACTTGATATTGTAATATAAACTGAGCCAATGATTATAAGGTTCTCTAATCTAGTATTTGTTACACCTTAAATAGGTTGGTATGGAAAACTAAACCAAAGAGTGACAACTAGAATATATACCTTATATTTTTAGGGATATATTAATATAATATCATTATTAATATAAAATAAATATAGATTTATAATTTAAAAGTAGAGGATTTATAAAATTAAAATCTTATATAATTTTTTTGCATGAGAGAGTACTATTAATAACAAGTAAAATGAAATAAAAAATAAACTCTAAATCTCATTAATTGATAGCTATTTTGAATTTATAAAATTCTCAAATCTTTAAAATCAAGAATAATTTAAATTATCTCATAAAGTATGCTAAAATTTTTGAAAATAAAATATTTTAAAAAATAAAATAAATATAGAATTAGATAAACCTCATCGAGATAACTCTATTGACATTTACTTCATCTCGATCGAAGTTCATTTTAAATTATTGTGAATTATCAAAGTTAATAAAAATAAATATTAATATATTATAATTATATATAAATAACAAATGTATATATTAACCTGTTTTCATTTTAAAAAAAAAAGAATATTTCCCTCCTTTCTATAATCATGCCTAATGCATCCCCGTACCCTAGGTGCCAATTTCGTGTGGCCAACTATGAGCTTTGCTAAAAGTTGTTTCGTCTATGGTGAGGGCCACAAATACTATCAAAACATCAAGGAAAAGTAAGAAGGAGGAGTTCGTGTGGCAACAAGGATCTTGTGAGTACGTAACATAACATTTATGCTTGTTGCTTTGATTTCTCTAATTTTTGATAAAATATGATAGGCTGTAGCCTAATAAGGATTTTACTTAGCTATTAGATCAATGGAATGTAAAGTCTTTTGAGTTTTACAAACTAGGTTTTTAGGAAAGGGGCAAGCTAAGGAGAGAGAAAGCACTTAAATCTATAAATTTAAAGTAAGTTATGCACTAAAAAAATTATAAATCGTGATAAATTAAAATTTTACAAATTTTTGTATTAAGTTGAGACGTGTTGCTTGAGAGGCTGAAATTAGAAAACATGAAATTTGGTTGTCAACAAGATCAGATATAAGAATGAGAAACTTATGAGGAAAAAAAATTTAAAATTAATTTTATGTATATATGTAATATATTGTTGCATGCTAATTGTTTCGACAAGTATACTAAATCTTGCACACTGATTGGGATAAATATTGTATTGTTTTAATGTGAAGCTTGTAGACTTGTGTAGAGATTAATTGCTTTCCCACACAAGTTTAAAATTATCATATATAAAAAATCTTTGTTGATATGAATTTGTGTATTTTGTGATATTAATATAATCATTAATAAAATAAAATCTTGTTAATTAAATTTTAATTTATCTATTGTTTATTAAATTGTGGATTCATGATATGTACAAGTCAAGAGAATGCTATATTACTTTCATCAAATTTCAAAAGAATTAAAAATGATTGAACTAATTAAGTTGAAAAAAATATGGTTCTTTAAGGATAGTAGCCAGTGAGCTACATTATTATGTTGCGTTTGAGATGAGATTTATGGCTAGTGGACTACAAAGTTAATACATATCACAATGGGAGTAGTTAGTGATCAGTAGATCACATGATTAAGATTTATCACCATGATTAGAGCTAGTCATCAATGGGCCAAATTATTAAACATTGTTATAAAAAACTTATGCAAGAGAAATGTTAAAAAGAAAAGAAAATGGGTATGTATGAAAACTTAAGATAATAAATAATAGATGAAGTTTTTATTTTAACTAAATAAATTAAAATGAGGATACTAATTAATAATCCTAAGAGAGAGTAGGAGTAACAACATGATCATCGTAATGTTTATTTAGTTAAGTAGAAACAAGAAACATTAAATAAGACCAAATTAAAGGAAAGAAATAAAAATGATTCTAAATTATAATTGCATGCTATTCTATGCATATGAGATATTTCATTTTAGCGTAATATTTTATTTGAGATATACACTGGTTAATTTTCACTTGTCACTTATTATTTTACTACATGATAACCTTACAATAGTTTAAATTATGTTATACATATATATATTTATTGTTATATTTTGTTCGTAGGGCCTATGATGATGGACCTATTTTGGCATTAACATTTTAGATATACTAGAAGCACATCATCAAGATAGATAATAGTGATCTTAGCTATTGAATAAGCTTGAAAATGTTAAAGTTTTGAGATAAAATATCAAATAGAGTTGGACCAAGTGGCAAGGGAAGGTAGAAGAAGTCTAGGGAAAACAAAAAGATCTAATTTGTATATAAGAGTGGATCTAAATTCAAGAAGCTAGTTATAAATGAATAAGAATCACAATCTTCTACTACCTTATTAAATCAAGAATTAGCTAGATGCTTTAATGTAAAATTTGCACAAAATTCTAATAAGGAGAGTGTTACAAGTCAAATTCAATAAAATTCTTTAAATATCAATAAATCAACCATATTGTAATACATTATTTTCTAAATATTAAAGGAGAAAAAGGAAGTCAATAGATTATTGGTGGAATGAAAATTATCAAGTGTTTCATAGAAATAAGGCATAATAATGCACCTCAAGGTGCATATAGTATCATTCAATGTTATGTTTTTATAGTACTATAATAAATTACACAATCTCATATCTATGCTATCACACAAGAAGAGGCTTCTACATCACCTGATATTATCATAGGTACTCTTATATTATACGATATACCTATCATAGCTTTATTAGATTATGGTACATCATATTTCTTTATATCAACTAATTTGATTATATGATTGTCAATAGAATTACATGCATTAGAAACATTTCTTTTAGTGAAATTTCATATAAGAATGGAAATAAGGGTTGATAAATTTGTTAAACAAGATGTGAAAATTAATAAGTCTTTTAAATCCTAATTAGTTATTATAAAACTATCAAAATTTAATGTTATTCTTGAAATGAATTGGTCAACATCCTGTCTTATCCTTACTGATTATTAGGAGAAGAAATTAAATATTTATATGATAGATGATACTGATTTAGTTTATTTTGGTGAAGGTCAAAAAGTAACTAAAACATCTACATTGAAAGCTAAAATAATGGTAAAGAAAGGATGTGAATACTTTCTAGCATCAATAAAGGAAGTTAAAAGAAAAGAACAATAGTTGTAAGAAGTTCTAATGGTATGTGAATATTTAGATATTTTTCTTAAAGATCAATTATGAATGTCACTTATTAGAGAGATTAAATTTGTGATTAATTTGGTACTAGGTGTAAAACCAATTTCTAATGCACCATACATGATGACATTTCTTGAATTATAGGAACTAAAAGTATAATTATATAACCCGATTGGTAAAGGCTTTATTAAGCCCAGTATATTTCTTGGAGATGTACCTATATTATTTGTGAAAAAAAAGATGAATGTTTAAGGATTTGCATTGATTGTAGAAAATTAAAAAAAGATCAAAATTAAGAACAAATATCCATTGCTTAGAATAGATAAATTATTTGATCAGTTAAAGAAAGTTAAATTAGTTTCAAATAGTGATTTGAGATTTGGTTATCATTAAGTAAATATTAGAAAAGAAATTTTTCTAAAAACTATTTTTAGAACTAGATATGGCTATTGTGAATTTCTTATGTTGCCCTTTGGCTTAATAAATATACTAACAAATTTTATAAACGTGATGAATGTAGATTTTAGGTAACTATTAGATTATTTTATTATTATTTTTATTGATGATAACTTGTTCTATTTTATAGATGAAGTAAAGCACAAAAAAACACTTTCATCTATTATTTTAAAGGCTATGAAAGGAATAGTTGTATACAAAATCTTTAAAATATAGCTTTTAGTTATCTAGTATATCTTTTTTATGATAATCTCTATGGATTATCATAAAATTTAAACAATATTTTCTTAGATTATAGAATCACAAATAAGATTGATTTAGAAGATAATAACTTTGTATAGAATTTAGATTATAAAAGAAGTTTTCAAACTAAAAGAGAAATTGATCTCAACACTTATTGTAGCATTACCTATGAGAGATATAGAGTTCTAAGAATATTTTGATTTTTCTCTATGAGAATTTAGGTGTATATTAATATAAAATAATGGAGTTATAGTATACACTTCAAGACAATTATATTAGCCAAAGAGATTAAGCAATTAAGAAAAAAGCAATTCTTATGGTTAAAATGTAATGGCAAAATCAAAGAGAATGTGAAGTTGCCTAAAAATTTGAGGATATGATGAGGAAAACATATCCCAAGATATTCTAAATTTTAAGGATGAAATTTTTACAAAAAAATTATAACATATTCAAATTTTTAAAATCAAGTATGATTTAAACTATGTCATAAAATATATCAAAATCTTAAAAAATAAAATATTTCAAAATATAAAATGAATATAGAATGGAATATGACTTATTGAGATGAGTTCAATGACATTTATTTTATCTTGATCATAGTTCATTTTGAATTACTATGAATTATCAAAGCTAATAAAAAAATATTAATATTATATATATATATATATATATATATATATATATATAATCATCTAATTTTGTTTTTTTCTAATAAGATCATTATTTTTCCTTCTACCTATCCATGCTCGATGCATCCCCATGCACTAGGTGCTAATTTTGAGCAGTTGGCAGGAGAGCTTCATACTGCCAAAGGCAAGGGTTGTGGTACCAATGAAATATTAATGGAAAGCAAGAGAAGGAAAAGTTAGTGTGACAACAAGGATCTCGTGAGTACCTAACCAAACATTTATACTTGTTGCTTTTGATTTCTCTAATTTCTGACAATATATGATAGGATTTAGTCATAATCAAGATTTTACTTGATTATTAAGTCAATGGTATGTGGAATCTCTAGAGTTTTGCAAGCTAGTGTTTTAGAAATGAACAAACTAACGAAAGGTAAAGTGCTTGAAGAGAAAGAAAGAAAACATTCATCAATTTGAAGTGAATTATGTAACAAAAAAATTACAATTATTGATAAATTTAAATTTTAAAAATTGTTTACATTCAGTCGAGACATGTGTTGCACGATAGGCTAAAATTGAGAAACAAGAATTTGACTAATAATAAGATTAGGTATGAAAAATGAGAAAATCATGAGGTCGTTAAATTTAACATAAATATTATGCATATATATGATATATGGTTGCATTTTAGTTGTTAAGAAAATTATGTTGAACCCCATGAAATGATTAAGATTTAATGTTGTATTATTATAGTGTGAAGCTGGTAGAGCTGTGTGGGGATTAGAAGCTTTGCCACACAATAGCTTGTATTAACATATATACAAAATCTTTATTGATATGAGTTTGTATATTGTTATATGTAATGCTAGGTGTAATTATTAATAAATTGATATAATGTTTATTAAATTTGGTACTATTAATTGTTTGGTAAGTTGTGAATTCATGATATAAATGAACCAAAGTAATATTTTACTACATTCAAAAAATTTTAAAGAAATTAGTAAATAATGGAACTAATTAAATTAAAAAAAATATTATTCTTTGTGACCAACAGTGAGTGGGTTACATGATGAGTAACTCAATTATTTACTCCTTCAATTGTGAGGAGGTGCTCCTTGCCAAGTACTATTTCTATCCTTCCCATATTATTTTCTATACCTTTATGTTGCATCACTAATTTTCTATCATTGTCCAACCTCTAGGTGCCAGCACCCATTTTGGTCGAAGTAGGTGGTTATACATTTTTGTATGAGTCTAGATTTTGTTTCGCTCAACACAACTAATGCATTATATAATATGAAGGAGTATATCATACTTACGATTGAGTTTCCTTATAGAATCACCAAAATAACTTAAAGTAAAAAATGTTAAAATGATATTGTATAGATATGATTCAATGTCATATGAGCATGATCATCCTATAGAACCAGAATGTGCTAACTAAAATACCTTTATACAAATACAATTTTAGTAGCATACAAGAATGAAGTAAATGTTAAATTACACTCAAGTAAATAATCCAAGTGAATAATATTGTAGTATTACAATTCTACATTATATAAGAAAAACTTGAGCACAATGCAAAAATTATTATACATATATGATCCCCTTATTGGTTGTGTATTATTTTTTGATCACTTAGAAAATTTACTAATATTATTGAGTCATATTTATACGATCTTCATGATCAACTTGTACAATACTTATAAAACTCATAATAATGTGTGCTAAGAGATAATCATAAATATGATGTACTTGATTATACTTGTATGATACATTTAGAGTATATAAAATTAATAGGTTCGATAGGTAATTTGTTGGGCCAATCAACTCTCCCTATTTATTGTCCTGATATAATCTTTGGATCATATTTGCATGAATAAAAATCAAAATTGTAACTAGTTTAATCACTTTATGAATATAATATTAGCATTGCATTTACTATAATCAATAATGAACACTTGAGAGATATTAATAGGAGAGTATTCAAAGGAAAAATATTAATGATTTAATATAAAATATATTAAATAGTTGGTAGGCTTAACTTGCTCTTTTTATCCTCAACTAAAATAATTAACTATACTAATTACAACATTTTTTGCCTAAGATTATTTCATCTTGTTTCAATCTATATTGGTGACATTTTTCTTATCATATCTAGTTATTATGTCACTTATATTCTAAGAGATTATCATGTAGGATTATTATTTTAATATTTTTAAGTATTGTATTTATTTTTCTTATAGCTATTATAACTCTTTTGAGTTGTTGCTATATTGTAGCTACATTGGGAAGTTGTTGTAAGCTCATATGAGATGTTTTAAATTAGTGTTGATCAAGTTATTATATAGGCTCATAACCAACCAATTATGTGATGAAAGCTGTTTTGATTTAGTATGTAAGCCTATCTATGTTTATGGGTAGATGTAAATCTTTTTGTTGTGAACAAACCACATGAAATCTTTGTGTATCTTCTTTACTTGTTCTTATTTACTTTTTCTTATTCTTTATTCAAGAATAACTTAATTAAAAATCTAAGGAAGGTTTTTAAAAATTCATTTGGTTAAATAGTTACATCCTATACACTTGTAATAAGTAATTGTTTTAATGTCATTAAAGTGGCTCAACTTTTTGTTAAATAGATAATTCATCTCTTATGAAATTCACTTCTTAATAAGCTCAATGTTGTGCTTTGTGAATGGCATACCATGCATTAAGGCCAACATACCATATATTTAACTTCTAATGTGTGGTGTAAGTTTGGAACAATTTGTCCATTTTTTAGCATCTTTTGATGGGAAAGCTTAACATATCATATATTAAAGCAAATAGATAGTACATTAAAAAGGTTATGAATGACAAATTTTAGCAAAATCCTAGGAAGTTATGTACTTTTGTTGTGAATGCTTAAGCAAAGAATTCATGTAGTGGTTGGAAAGAGACGATCTTAGATAAAGTTAAGAATTTTAAACTTTGCAATTGAATAACAAGCAAGTGTTGATAGTTGAAATAGGTTTTATACAAGAAATGAAAGGAATGATAAAAGAAAATGAAAAACAATAAAAGAGGTTTTTTAGATCCATCAAGCAAACAAACTAAGATAATTGTGATGTGAAATTTTTTTTTAATATTAACTATTTTTATTAGTAAGATAATGTTACAAGGGTGATCAACATATTGAGTTAGGACACTAGTGATACATACTACATTGTATCAATTTTACAAATACTAGTGATGAGTAGTATGGAGAACATACATGATCAATGCAAGAGCCTGTTAACATAACAATTCGATGAGCTGTTAAATTGAATAGTGACATGGAATTTTAATAATAGTATGATGAAGAAAACTTCTATTTGATGGGCCAATGAAATGAATAATGAAAGATTAGATGTAATTAGTTGAATGGGCTAGGGTGTATAAAGCACATAGTTGATGAGGTGATTGTGTTGATTCAGGTGGGTAACAATTATCATCGTAGGCATATAATAATGACATAATTATCCTGATCTATCATTTAAGTCTGGTGATTATAACTTATAAGTCTAAATGTAGGAGCAACATCGAGTACCTATTAGCGAAGAACGATGCATGAATCATCCAAGTCTAACAATGTGAAAATAAATAGCAAAGATTTTCCTAACTTTGTTCATTTGATTGAATGTGTATGAGAGCATCATATGTTACATAAAATGTGTGAAGAAAAAAAAATCTTCTATTGATCATACAAGTCTAAATGTGAGGTTGTAGTCACCTGATGACTTGTAATAATGAATAATATTCAATGAAAACATTAACATTATGCTACGATTCATGATCATCTCAAGATGATATAAGTTACAATAACTGGTAGGGTCTTTTAAGTTTAACAAAAGTGAAGCCTACTGATGTACTAAATGAAGGAAACATTGTTGGGAAAGGGCATTTTAAATGTCATCTTTTAAGTTATCTTATACAATAGTTTGAGTATCTTCTACAACTCCAAATGTAAGGTATTTTGACTTTGTCTATTGTAATAATAGCCTTATATTTAGACATTCTAGTAATACCTTCACAATGTTCTTGACATACCACTTTAGTAAGGGTCCTTGTAGCTTTATTTTCTTTCTCTTTAATGTGGTTCTATGTCATACAGATGCATTTTTTCAATATCTAATTTGCTATAACCTCTCCATAATTATGTAGTATGATAATTTTAAACCTAAAATCATATTAATTAAGTTGAGATATTTAAGATCAATGACTACCTCAATAAATTCATGAGTAGAGCACCATTGGAGACTTGTTAAAATGCAAAGTATAATGGCCTCTAGCGTTGAATTTAGATGAGTTAATCTAGTAAAAGAATAAGGCACATTTGAATCTACTTTCCAAATGAGTATGGCCATTTTTGCTTTTTTTGTTTGAATCTCATGAAAATTCACTTTTATAGTATGTGTTAGAGGTGGAGTCCATTTGATGAGTTGATAATAGTTGACCTTCTTAAATTGAAAAGGAGATAATAATCCCAATTGCATTAAACTTAATTTATTTGTTGTGTTTGTGTCAGTGGATACCTCTTGAAAATACTAATGCATTGTCAATTGATATTCTTAATCATCTATCATTTTGTTAATATTTGTTTTCATACAATCTCAAATTCCTAGCTTTCCAAATATACCAATAGATTAACATAGGAATGAGGGATATAACTTTCCTAGTAGTTGGACTGCCCTTTACACCTTGTCACCATTGATTTAAAAGAGAAACAATTGTTTGAAATGTCGTGAATTTTTTTTGTAAGGTTGTACCATAAAATTCCCAAATCCATTGAGCAATGCTATAATCAATGAAAGCATGATCAAGAGGTCCTCATTATAATATATTGAGCATTTGGAAGCATGTTGGATATGTAATCTTCTCAACTGGGTTGAAAAGAGAAGAGCATGATTGAATATACACTTATCTAAGATAAAGATTTTGGTGGAGAGGTGTTCATTCCGCTTTCTTTTCTTAGATATCTTTTGAAAGTTTTTAGCTCTAATAGCATTCTAAGTGACTTTAAGGTAAATAAACCATCCTTATTTAAGGTATAAAATGCTTTGCTCCTAGCAAGAGATTTAAACAACACTAATGAACACCCTTATTTTTACCATACTTCTCCATATTTCAAATGCATATTGTGTGTGTTCACCATCCCTATATTTGGCATTAATAAATTCCACCCAAATACATAATGGGCATAAATCCTTGTTTGAATCCCAAAACCTTTGCAATTCTCTTGCTGGCTATTGCTTTCACCTTAAAAGAAACATAGAATTTGTATTTGTCCTTATTTAATATCAAGCTTGATGTATGTCAAACAATTTTAAACATGTTAAGAATGCCTTTTAAGGATCTTAAATTCCTTCTATTAAAAATTATAATATTATCAACATAGCTAAGATGAGTAATTAATAGCAACATAATATAATATTGTCCTATTATGAAAACTTTAATTTAGACTTCTAGAAAAGTATTCCACAATAATGATAAAAAGCATCATGAGATGAGCCTACCTTGCAAAAACCCTTTTTGTGGTTGAAGGAATCTATATGAACAACCATTAACTATAATGGATAGCATCAGTTATTAAGGAGATTCCTAAGGTGTTGAACTTAACTGAGAAATTAAATTTGTGATGCATTTTAAATAAAAATTCTCATAAGCTACTATCAAATTATACAGTTTTTTTGACTTAAAGATTTTGACTTAATTATATAAACTTAGTCAAAATATTCACCCAAATTGTAATTTTTTTACTAGACTTACATAAAAGATTGCTCTATTTAATTGGGATTAAAAAAAAAAGTAAAGAAAATTTTCAAATTTTGAAAAATAAATTAACATCAACACCAATGTTATATTTACTTGTAAATGACGAGGAATGCTAACTCTACATATATGGATCCTTACAAGGACTAGAAGTTGTCTTAAAGTAAAGCAGGAAGGTTATAGCCTATGCCTTCAAGCAACTATAACCACATAAGAAGAATTATTATATGCATGACTCAAAATTAGTAACTATTATATTTCACTAAAAGATTTTGAGATATTATCTGTTTAGTGTAAAGACTTGAATATATTCTAATCATTAGAGCATAAGATATATATTGTATTAAAATGAACTAAATTTGAGGTAGTGACTTTAGCTAAAATTAATAAAAGATAATGCTATAGACATTATATATCACCCAAGAAAGGCCAACGTTGTAGTAGATGTATTATGTCAAAGTATGAGTTTGGGTAACTTAAATATCGATTTGTAAGAAACATGATTATGCACCTCACTAAATAGGCTGCAACTAAATTTGATATGTGCTATGAATATGAGAAGCTTTAATCAAGTGGCAATTTCAACAAAGTGGTTATAAGATTTTAAGGATTTCCAAAACAATAATGGGAAAGTACAAAAGGTTAAGACCAAACTCTTAGATGGTTGGGATTTAGAATTTTATTTAAATGAAGATAATGGCCTTGTGTACTAATGACTATATTATATACAACAAACCTAGAAGATGCAAAGAAAATATTATTATAAGTACTTGGAATGAAGTATCCTACTTATCCTTGAATGACTAAGATGTTCAAGATATGAAGAGGAGATTTTGGAGCCAAGAATGAAGAAAGATATTCAAGATTATGTAAGAAAATGCTTAATTTATTGATCATAAAATTTGCTCGATCACAACTTGTTAGATTCATCAAATGATGCAACATATGGTCCTATGAGCTTCTAACATAAACTTTATTTATCTTAAAATTTTAGTAAGAATCATTAGACATTTTGGCACTTTATTAGACATAGCATCAAATTGATTATCAGATATCTATCAGATAACTTGATAGTCATTCAATAGAACATGATTTTTATGATATTTTTTGAAATATCAAATTAAAACCTCAAATTTTTTACTATTGTAGGTTGATAATAAAAAAAATCAAACTATTTAATGGACTTGCAATGTATTCCAAAATTAATGCTTAAAAAATTAGAGGATCTTATCTGAAGAGATATCAAATCTCCATTACTTAAAAGATTAAAAGCACTTTATTTCTAGTCTTTTTGGTCCACTAATTAAGATATGGTCCAAGGTCAGTGACAAAGTTGGGCTTTGTGCAAACTGGGTCTCACTATATCATGGCATTTTTTCCTTAAGTCATCCAATGTAATCCTAAGTAGGTTTTTGGCATAACTACTATGGTATCTCTTATAAAGATTATGATCCCTTTTAAATAGCCATATTGAGACAATTCACACCATATACTCTTAAAATCATGTTAATAGAAGTTGCATCGAGTTCAGTGATTCCTTTTCTTATAATCCTACCTAATAATCACTCCCTATCCTCTTTGGATGTTACACTTGTCCATCATCAATTTAATCATTTTAATTCTCATTAAATTCATATGAGTCTCATTCTTTATCCTTAAAATATAAATATCAATCTATATAACATAATTCCTTCAAATTATTTAAGTCTCACATCTTGATGATAATCCCGACCTTACTCTCTATAAGGTCAAATATGCATCAGCCTTCATTAATCTAGTAAAATTAAATGACCAATGAACATCTCCGAAGTTTTGGAAACAAGTCCTTCACCTAAAGCAATGACCAACAAGAAGTTAGAACCCAACAATAGGAAGTAATATAAGATCATGGATTTTTTTTAGATACATATTTAGTGATATGGATATTGAACTAGCAAAAGTACATCAATTCCTTAAATTTGTAAAAGATGCAACAACTTAACAACTATGCATGATTGTAAAAATCTAGATGATAGTCACTTAGCACTTATAAAAAGGGCCTCTATAAGATGTAAGAGAAGAGTACACATTATGTAACACCACACAAAAAAAGATTCACATTTATTTGCTTCATCATTAGACTAACCTTTATTTCATTATTTTCTTTAAAGTGACCATGATATTTTCTTAGGTTATGTGTTTATGTATGATTCCTTGACCTCCTCTTAAGAGTGCATATTTCATAACTTAAGAGAGGTTTTTTATTTGATACCTAAACAAGTATTGCTAAGATAAATAGAACTTATATTTTTAATTTAAGGGACTTACTATGATACACAAGTTGAAGATTATGTTCCAATGTTAAAAGATAAGTTTCTTTATTTTTTTTCATGTATAAGAATAGAGATGTACAAAAGTTTTAGAATTAAAAAATAATGATGCATTATTTGAAAAATAATTTCTTTTACTCCATATTTATGCAAAAGACACAATCTTAAACAAAAGAAATGATCTATGATAACAATTATAAGTTTTTGATCATAAGTGAAGCTTGCATAATGACTTATTAAGGTGTAATGGTGAGTATATAATGGTAATCCTTAAGAGTTGAGTTGATTGGACTCCTTGATTCCTTGAAGGTGTATCATTGAAAAATACAAAGTGAAGTAGAACTTAACAAGGTGATTTAACAAATTTGTAACTTTTACATCATAAGGGTGAACCATGTATCTATAGACACTATGAAATCTCTTATAAGAATGGACTTATATATCATTATCAAAAGTTCAAGTTAAATATAAATCCAAAACTCATATGACAATAAGAAAAATCAAAGCCTTAACCATTGGTAACTGTAATAAAACTAAACAAATGTTCAAATGACATTCTAGTTACTAGAAGTTTGTAATGTTACCATGAATGTTATTGGGTTTATTATTTGGGAAGGTTTGTTTATGTTATTTATGATATACTCTACTAGGCATAGATAAACTCCTCAAAATAACTATATATATATATATATAATCTTTTATTCTCTATAATCCACAACTATGTCATTTACAACCTAAATCAAATTTAATGAAGTACAATAAATACATAACACATCTAGATAAAGCAAACACATGAAATAAAAAGAGAACAAAATTATTCATAAGAGAAACAAAAACTACAAAGATTTGAATAAAACTTTCAAGTTTGGAAAACCATGGTCACACCTTTAAACTTATTCACTAAAACTCCAATAAGATATTACAAAGTTACTCTTATTATTTTATTTGTGTAGTGGTTGAGCTAAGCGCTCATAATAGTTCTAAGGGAGGAAGGAAGTTATTTTTATTATTAATCTCTCACATATATATGTCTGAACAAATAAATTCAACATGTTTACAACAGAGCATAATTCTTTGACAAATTGCTTATAACTTTGATCTACCATGAACATGTATATGCTATAACCACTTCCTTACCACTTTTATAAAACCATGCCATTTGTCACTAACGCCTCTATAATAGAAGAGACCATAAATTATTTCTTATGCCTTTTAATAACACTATTAATTCTTCGTCCACTTACCAATTCTATAATGTAGCACCAAATGACACTACCAACTATATGAGACTCCATATTGCAACAATCACTAATTTGGAAATTGATTATTTCTTGTAAAAAGCTATATGTATGATTTGATCTATTGCATTGATTTTTCCTCATCGTTATTATAATTATACAAAGAATAAATGAGGTGAAACAATACCTCATTTTGTTGATGTTTGACTACCTTAGTTAACACATATACTAAATTTTGCTTATCAAGGATTTTGTTTAATGATAATGCTCTTCATTGATGACTGGTATGATGACACCAAAGTTTAAAATACTTTATAGTATAGCCGTGTACTCTACATTTTGATGTTTATCCATTATTCTAATATTTAGCTTTGTTTTTTTATGGTTGGATAGTGAGTTATGGTGATTATCTCATCATCACCCCTCTTCGGACAATGTTACTTTTGATAAATCCTTAATTTGTTAAGACAATGAGTGACAGGGTTGTATCAGAGCTAGATTGTGATGTTGGTACCTATGGGTTATGAGCACACCATGCTTCTACTACACTCTCTTATAAGAGATTTATCACAAAAAACATTACCCAAATGAGGGTGATGATAAAACAATCACTATAGCTCACTATGTGGCTATTAAAAAACAATAATAAAAATCATAATAATAGATAAAAAATGAAAGGCATAATAGATAACCATACTATGCATCTCAATAAGTCAAGTATAAGATACATAATAAAAGTAACCCTTTAGCCCCTCTAAAAATTCTCAGTCTTAGAAACATTCATAATGCATATTTTTACCTTTTCACTTATTATGACCCTTATTTCAATGTGAGGTAGTTGCATGTTTTATAATATAAGGACAATATGAGCCTCCAAGTGGTTCAATAGGCAAACCTGTATAATAATTGATGATAATACAATATTAATTTATTAGAATATCACAATGAAAGAATAAGACATAATAACATATTCTAATTTATTAATGTATCATAATAATAATAAAGTGATTCTTTTTATTCTTTGTTATAATTTAACTCTTTTTTCATACTTTTTACTTTCTTTCTCTTTTAGGGCCTTGTTTCCAATATGCATAATATCCCTATTTCATATCATATTATATCTTATGTATCACATTTCCATATCCATTAGTCCTATTGGAATACATCTAACAAGAAGACTTGTACTCGTATGCATAAATATCATTGATGGAATCATATCATAGCATTATCCAAGAAACTATATGTATCTCAATAACAAATAAGAAGACAAATTAATGACAAATTATAATATGGTATGTAACCATACTCATCACTTTAATTCAAGTCCCTCTCTCTTCTCTCTCACATTAACTCTCCTCCTCTCTAATATCTCCCCAAGTAGCCATATAACAAAGTAAAAACACAAGAAATTAAGTGAGCTGAGAAGGCAATGAGACTTGAGGTGGTTAGCTATGTAAAATAATTAAAAAATAACTATGTTTCTTAATTATATCACTCTAAAATTAATAATAAATTGATATGACCTCCAAAAAATTCAATTAAATCACTATTGAACTCAACTCGATAAGCTTTATTCAATTACATGATTATTTTCAAAATATAAAATAGTTCACATGATGACATGCTTTATAAGATATGTCACAAAATCCATCATTTCATTTTCTAAACTCAAATTCTTATTTTCACACTTATGTATTAAAATATTCATATTATTATTTATATATTTTCAACTCTTAAATATGTTTAGAAAGGAAAAAAAAATTTAAGACATTACAATGACGCTTGGACTTTGACCTACTCATACTAGTTTGTTATGTTCTATATTTTGCTCCTTATCTTCAATGTTCAAGACATAACCAAACTATTCTTTCCTTGAATCTAACAATTTCACTTTAAATTAGATCCCAAACCTCTTATACCTTTAGCTTCTAAGGACTAAGAGAACTACTAACCATAGTAGTTGTTGTATTCTAACTCTCAAGAAGGGATGATAATAAGATTTAGGCTTTCACTTCCTCAAGTTAATCTCTACTAGACCTTGTTACATGGTTATAACATGAAAGACTCATTAATGTAATCTATGATATAATTTCTCATTATTGCCACCAAGGTGAACAACTTATAAGTACATGAACCTTGTTTAATGTTGAAAAGCACTCATATGCATATTAAATAATGCTTTCATGAGGCCCTTGGTTTTTGTCTCTTTGTAAAATTTAAAGCCTACATTTGTAGTCAATTTAAGCCTAACCACTCCTAACATTTGTTAATTAATAAGGTTTCATTCCTCCTATTTCATGGACTTGGCTTTTGTTCCAAGCAAGAGCTAGTAGAAGTCTTCTACTACAATAAGTTCCTCTATCCATTTTACTAACAAAAAATCTTCGCCTTCAAACCTATCAATCTTGACATTTCAATCTTTCATCTCTTCTTTACAAAACAAGTTTACACTATCTGGTAATAAAAGGTCATCAAATGTTGCTAATGTCTACTTTAACTATACAAACATCACCAACCTCTACACTAATATCATTTGTTGGGAAAAATATTCCTATCCCAATTACTTGAGTTACATCCCCAAAAAGTTATTGATAAATATCTTGTGAAGGTCGTAGAGATAAAAGTCTCATGCTCAATCACATAAAAACAAAGTTATTATCTGTCAAGGCATAGTAAAAGAAAAAAGTAATCAATCATAGAATGCATTCATAAAGAGAATGAAAAGAAAGAATAAAAGAAAACATAAGATAATTAGAATTCACAAAGATCTATGTGAAAACCCAACCTCATGAAAACTACTTCCACACCTTGAAAGCTTTTCACTAGAACTTTGGAAAGTAATTACGAAACAACTCTCACAACTTTACTCTTATGAAAAACACTCAAAACAATCTTAAGGGAAGAAGGAGGAAGACTAAGATTTTCATTTAGAGAACACACATCTGCTTCTGGTTATTTTATTGATATTATTCTCCTTATATATCCCTCAAAAACTACTTTCCATTTGTCCACATGCTGTACCAATTCTCACATCTAGACCATATCCACTTGTCAATACTATTTTTGTAAAAGCCATGCTTGAATTATCCCGTATACTCTTCCTTGTATCATTGGAAAAAATCCGTAATGTTATGCTCACTTGCCAGGTTCATGATGTGTGCACCATTATGATCAAATTATGCAAGATTTATTAACCAAACAAAACAATGCTCTATTCATATACTTCAAGAATCTGCTCAATCATATCAGACTTCATAAACATTTATGTGGTTGGTTCTTATGCAGAGGATCAATCCTTTTCCCCTTCAAGCCTTCAAAGAACACAAAAGCACAAGGAAAATGAAGTTCCTAGTGCTACTTCAGCACCCACAATCCTTTAATCCTGTTTAATGATGCATTAGCAAAATAAATTGCTTTAGTTTTCTGCTTTGCTTTAATCAACAAAAACATTTCCGCTTTGCCTCTGCATAGCAACAAAAACTAAAGGAAAAGATCCAATAAGTTTTAACTTTCCAAGCAACCAGGCTCTCCATGATTACAAGCAAAAAAACAGAAAAGCAAAAAAGCAATGAAGACAAAAGTAAAGGATCTTTCATTATCTCTCTAAAATGAATTCATGGCACCGTCAAACGGAAGCAACTTTACTTTGCTCAATAGGGAAAACGGTCAGTTTATCGGCTGAAGCTCATCTACATCATGTATTGGTCATAAAAACAGCAACTAATATACATAACGCATGACCATTATGTCAAAATATATGTATAAAAGAAACAAAAATATAGCTTCCCTTTTGTTATAGCACAATTCTTGGTTTATCTTTCATTCTGTGATTTCCAGATCTTCCAGCGTTATTAAATATATTGTTGGATTAATATCATGAAAAATATCTGCAGATATAACCTTTTTTTGGGGAAATGCAGAAATAACTTAGCTTTATTTTGTGAAATGAAACTGCAAAATAGAGCCGAAAATGAGATCCGATAAATGCATTATTTATTGACAACATTGAGGACATCTCTGTTGTTAATTCTTCAATTTGATATTAAATTAATATTGTATTGAGGTTTATGTAATCATATAAACAAAGCCAACGGTAAATATTAGCAAAAAAACCTTTCTTAATTAGTGAAACATTTTGGATATTGTAGAAGATTTTCTAAATTGTGAACTGTTTTAAAAATCTGTGTAAAATGAAAAATAAATGAAGAGATATATTTCACAAACAAAAACCTTTGTGATTTTAAAAAGCACTCATTTGAAATCAAGTTTCCCTCTTCTCTACAAACATGATGCTTCTCTTGGCCATCTGTAAGGTTAGAGAATACCCACATTCATGGGCGGTGGACCTTGAAGGTTTCACCTTTATCTTCCATTTCGCCCCACTTTAGTTTATGATTAGTATATGCCAATACTCAATGGATTACGAACGTTTTAGTTTATCATCTATATGTGCTTCTGTTTGGTTATTTTCTTTTCATTTGGCTTTCATGCTACTCATTCTGTAGGAAATGTTAATATGTACAGCTTAATTTTTTGTTCTTGAAATAACTTTTATTTTGCATTTTTAGTTAACTTGTTTGATGAAATGCACCAACATGACATTTTTTTGTGGTGTAATGTCATATATTCCTTCTAGTGCAAGCGCAACGATAGCAGGAAGGAACACTTGCTATCAAAAAAATGGTGTGCACTTGTTCTCGATGCTACATAGCCGTTGTAAACTTTAAGCCATAATGGATCAAACAATGCTTGTTATTTTGTTTGTGCCATCAAAGCCAATACAATCAACTGCTTGTATTTGTTTTTCATCATTTGTTATTTCAGCAACTAATTAAGCTTTTGCTTTTCTATGAACTTGAGCATTGTTGCATTACAATAGCTACTCTACACAAGATTACAAAAGGCAAAAAATATTTAATATTTAAGACACTGTAATTGACTAAAGCTGTTGTGATAGTTGCTACATAAAAGATTACTAAAGACACTGGAATAGTTTCTTCAAGAAAGAAAAAGCAAAAGTATTTGACTAACGGTTTCAAGAGCTAAGCACGACTAAAAGTACATAGCAACTCCTAGCTGAGGCTTGAGCAATTAGCAAAAAAAGAACATTGGTATGGTTTATCATTTGGATGTACCAGTAAAAGAATGTTCATAAAATGGGTCATAAAAATTTTTTAAAGATTCAACAACTGAGCCTGGATGAGGTAACAACGTTTTGATGTTTCATGATGTCCTGTGCAAAATAATATCAGCGTTACTTTAGAAAAACATAAATAAGCAACATGATCACAGATATATCTATCCAGAAGATTACTCAAGTGCAATACAGTCATTGAATAAGTAGTCTATCAAATGTTTAAAGATTCAACCGTAAGTACATACATTAGTCCAAAGTGTCATACCTCCTGTGTCCAAAACAACTATTGATATTCCATTTTTCATCAATGCAAGATAACCCATGAGTGTGTGATTTCTATCAATCAATTCTTGGCTTGGATTTACCAAAGGGATGAGATCATGTATGCTCTCGTTTAAACTTGAGCATTGTTGTTTTGTGCTGCATATTGTCGTCCTATTATTGCCGGCTACTCACATTCTTGACTATTTTTTCATGCTGCTCATTTTGGTGAGTAATATTTATTGTGAATGGCTTGACAAACCATCAAGAACTTTGCTGATTTCCTTGTAGCTTGTATCCACTTGTCATAAACATTTGTTGATGTCCCTCCATCAAAGATAACATATGTAACACCTTATTTTTTAGTTGGTCGCACTTCACAACATGCTGAAATGCCTCTGTTGCCCATATGTCACTCTCATGACCGGCACCCACCAACAACTTGTATGCTTATATATTAAGAAGATTTATTTTCTAATCCATCATTACATATTTGCTGTAAACTAGAAAAAGAAAATCCCCCATCTAAGGCCCAAAACATGCTGTTAAGAATTCTGATAAACATGATGACAATACATTCCTTGCATTGCTCTTGAAAAGTAGTTGTCGATTGCATTGTCCTGCAATGAGCTTTTGAAAAGATTTAAAAGAATCTTTTGGAAAAAGAAATTTTTGCAATTAGAAAAAAATTAATTATGAAAGTTGTTCGATATAGTTTTAATAAGGTTATGATTGAAACGCAAGAAACACTTTTATGAAAAGCATCTACAGAACAAAGCCAGGAACTTTGTCTCCATGGCCAACCTCAAACAGAAGCAGAGAAAAGGGCATCAGCTTCAAAATGTCATAATAACCTTGCAGGGGAAGCTGATGTATAATTACTGAATCGTTTGCATCATAACAAACTTCTCAAAAGAGCTTTTCAAAGCACACTGTTTTCATTGCATTATAACAAACGGCGCCACAATGCAAAACAATGCAAAACAGCAAGTTGATTGAAATAAACTTTTTCCTGTTTTCGTTAAAAGCAAAGTTGAACAAAGACATAAAAATAAAAGACGAAAGGAAAAAAGAAAAAGACAAAGCGTGACGTCAAATAGCAAAGCGAACCCACTCACCTAAAAAGGGAACGAACAGAGGATATTTATCTCATAGCCCAAACATGATGTGTTTCGCATTAGCAAATATGGTCCCAGATGATAATCTTACGAAATAAGCAGCAGAGATCTCTAACCTCAAACTATAAAGATTTTCCCTGTTCCAGCTTCTCTACATCAGAAAGAAGAAGGTTGGCTATAAACATGAAAACAGCTGAGAGCCAAGTTAAAGCCCGTGGTGCCTATAACATAAGGCTTTAAAGCTGGAAAAGTTATGGCCTATATTGCCTCCAACTTGATCAGTTCAAGTGGGTCAAACATCCAAAACAATTAATTTAGGCTTTTCCTTTTTATAACAACAAAAACGAAGAAAATGCAAGGGTAGATCAACTTAAAGCCCAAGAAAAAGTCCAAAATGTTAAGCAGTAAAGAATATAATCCATGCCTTGTCTCAAGTTGGAACTTTAATATCTTGCAAATAATTTATGAGAATAGTGGGTGAAGTATTGGTTTCGGAGAGACATTGACATGAAGGATGTTTGGCGGTAAGGAATGTTTTGGGCTTTAAGGACAATGTTTTTGATCTGGTTAACATGAAATTAATGTTTAGATAATGGGGAGGTGGGATAGTGTTGTAGGGGTCGATTGGTGGTTTTGTTAACCATGGGAAAGGAATAGTTTGAACTGGAAGGGTTGGAGATGATTAGGTGAGGTTGTGTGAATTGCCTAAGTAAGTGGATTGGTTTCACTTTGTGTAGTATAAAGTGTTGCATCAGTCTGATAGCTATGCTTAATTTTGATTATAATGAACTTTATAAGTGCTTTCTTATATTGATCTATTCCATCTATCATGTGTACTTTTCAGGTGATCTACTTAGATTTTTCGAAATGGTGATCACCACTGCTTGGAGCATATTATCACTTAAAAAAGTGCCTTGAAGATGATCGAATGGATTAAGTATGAGAAAGAATTGAAATCTCCTAAACCTACATGAGTCTTAGTCTATAATGTGTCTTTTCTTTATTAAACTTACAAAGAAATTGTTATAGATTCTTTACCTATATTCTTTAAGAGCTTTTGACATGCACTCCACTACATTTAGATGTTTATACATCTATAAGTGACGTTCTTATAGACATGGCCTAGTTTGATCAAAATAATTAATTTGCATATAAATCATAGAATCATTGGTCTCATGCCTTGAATTTTAGGACATTCGCTATGAAACCTTGGGATTTAAGTTGGAATTTTATTTTACATAATACAAATGCTAGCTCCATGGTTTTATGTGGGAGTTTAATGATAACAAAATTATATAGTTAAGTTTACTAATATGCTATTTGAGAGGATGCCTAAAAAAATATAAAATGATGATCATTCAAGTAATGATAGTATTTTGTATCAGCATGGGACTTCATAAAAAATGTACTTTATTATTGTTGATGGTGTAATGATCATCATGGGTATTCTTTATTTATTTTTTGGTCTATTTAGAATATTAATATTTATGCAATATTTCTTATGAAACTTAGGATCTTATTCTTGTCCAAGACAAATTCATATTTCATCACAAACCATCTTTTGTGTTCACTTATGTTTACATTAACTAACTTGAAAAAGTTTTCTAGGATTGAGAGTTTATTTCATCAAGAAAAATTTAATCATATAGGTTGGTATAAAGAAGAAACTGAACTTTCAAACGGGTTAAAATTATACTCATCATAGGATACAATGTATTTATTATATAGTATAACAAGTAATAGAAACTAATATATGAAGGAAAATAGAACAACTTGATTAAGTGTATTCATAAGAGTTTCATAATATCATATAGAATGATTTTTCATATCTTAAAGTAAGCTCGATTTGTCGTAGCAATTTAACCCTAAGTAGAAGTAAAAAAAACTTTTATAGAAAATATTCATATAATATGATATATATTTATCGTATTATACAATCATATTTAAACCTAAGATAGTATGAGAAAATATAAGACTTGAAAATTTCATATAATATGACCAACAATAAGAGCATTGAAAAATAGCTGAAATAGAAAACTCAAGAACTTGGAATGATATGATAATTAACATCGTATATTATGAAAAAATTCTTATATGAAGTAGAAGAAACCCAAGAATTTCAAATGATACAATCAGGTAAATATATGAACTTATCTTTGTTATACTTAAAACTAAGAATTTCACAAGGTATAAAAATTTTATTGTAAAGTCCAAACAATACATTTTTATGTCATTGTAAACTATGATCAATATTGAAAACTTATAATAATTTGTTAAACTTTTCTCAAGAAATGAATTATAGTAATTATTTATCCGTTAGCATTATAATATTCAATTCTTTAAGGATGCTTTGTTTATCAATAGATGACTAAATCATGAGAGAAGAATCTAATAGAAATAATATCCAATCTAAGAGATCATTTTCATCATTCTTGTTAGGTTGAGAAAGCCACATCATTTCAAATCTATTGGACCCACTTATTGAAGTTGTTGTGCTCTCAAATTTTCCATTGTTCTTTCATCTTTCAATTAGAAACACCATTGCATATTTTTTTAGTATGTCACTAGTTATTTGCATTGGTTATAGACTTTTGTTATACAAGATATTTTGTCAAAAACTATATTTATATTGCCTTTGTTTCTTGTATTTTTATTGCATTGTGGCTATTATAAATAACATATTATGTAGCTCTTTTATGTTATTTTTTATCATTATGGATCACATGTTTAAGGGTATTTTATCAACATATCTTTGTGCAAAAAGTGGTTTATTGTAGTAAGCTTGAATTTTTATTAGTGCTTATAAAACCACCTAAAAATTTGCATTCTTTATTTATCTCAACTATACACAATATCTCTCAAAATTTAATAAGAGTTTTCTACGAAAGAATACTTATCTCAGTTAATTTTTACAACAAGATTACTCATTTGTGTTAAAGCTTACTTTTTCAAATTTTGATAAAGTATAATTTACACCTCTTTGTAGGAAGGATTTCCTTGTAGAAAACTGGTCATATAAAACATCACATGCTTTTATTTAAATATGAAATCATTTGTACAACATTCAATTAGTTAGATAGGTTCAATTAATTAAGTAATGGGCTCCATGTACTTTACACTCTTTGAAAATTAATCCCAAACACGGGTTAAACGTAGTGTGTCATTGCTAACAAAATTCAAAATATCATTGTTACATTACATTGGGATAGAATAGTTAGGTGATGTTGTACAAATTTGCTAAATTGGATGAGTGGATTAGGTTGACTTTGTGTATTATAAATGTTGACCCCATGAGTCCCATAGCTATGCTTAATTTTGATGATAATGAACTTTGTTAGTTCTTTCTCTTATTGGTGTATTCCATCATGTGTACTTTTCAGGTGATTTAGTTAGATAATTCAAATTGGTGATCACTACTGCTTGGAGCATACACTTAAAAAATGCCTTGAAGATGATGTAGAGGATTAAGGATGAGAAAGAATTGAAGTCTCTAAAACCTACATGAGTCTTATTCTAGAATGTGTCTTTTCTTTGCTAAGACTTACAAAAAAAAATGTTATAAATGCTTCACCTATAGTTTTTCAAGAGCTTTAGACATGCACTCCACCACATTCATAAGTTTATATATCATTGAGTGATGTTCTTATATACATAACCTAGGTTAATAAAAATAGTTAATTTATGTATAAATCATAGAATCATTGGTCTCATGCCTTGAATCAACTTGATAATTCTATTAATATAGACAAGCTTTATTTTTCTTAAGGAATTCAAAGGTGTAACTTAAACTTAAGCAAATGGCCACATGATAAATTTAAGGACTTTAGCTATGAAACCTTGGGATTTAAGTTAGAATCTTAATTTAAATATGAAAACATGATTGTGGTTCAAATCTTGATTGAATTGAATTCAATTATTTGAATCACAGGATTAATAAGTTGAGTTGAGTATAACAAGGATATGTTTTTACTTAGTAATCATGCTTATCAATAATGAAAATTTTGATTTCAAGGCTTTATATAAGAGTTTAATAATACCAAAATCATATAGTTAAGTTTACTATTATGCTATTTGAGAGGATGTCTTAAAAAGAGTATAACATGATGATCATTCAAGTTATGATAGAATTTTGTATCATCATGGAACTTCATAAGAAATATGCTTCATTACTCTTGATTGTGTGATGATCATCATGACTATTCTTTATTTACTTTCTTGTCTATTTAAAATATTAAGATCTACATAATATCACTTATGGTACTTAGGATCTCATTCTTGTCTAAACCAAATTCATGTTTCATCACAAACCATCTTTTGTGTTCACTTGTATTTTCATTAACTAATTTGAGAAATCTTTCTAGGTCTTGAGAATCTATTTCATCAAGTAAAATTTAAACATATAAATTAGTGCAAAGGAGAAATTGAACTTTTAAATAGCTTAAAATTATACTCATCGTGCAATATAATGTATTTATTACATAATATATTTAGTAATAAAAGTAAATATATGAAGAAAAATAGAACAACTTGATTAAGTGTATTTATAAGAGTTTCATAAATCATATAGTATGATAATTCTTATTATAAGATAGGCTTGATATGTCGTAGCAATTTTCAAGTAAGTAAAAATAGAAAATTTGTTTCATATAATGTGATATATTTTTTATTGTGAAATCGTATTTAAACTTAGGATAGTGTGAAAAAATATAGGACCTAAGATTTACATATAGTTTGACCAATAATAAAAGCATTAAAAGATGGGTGAAATAAAAAGCTCAAGAACTTGATATTGTACAACAATTATCATTATATAGTATGATAAGACTCTTATGTGAAGTAGAAAAAACCCAATATTTTTGTACAGTCACATAAAATATATCAACTTATCCATGTTATAACTAAAACTAAGAATTTTATAATATATTAAAAACTTCATCGTATAGTCTGAATAGTGTGTTTTCATGTCAACATGCACTACGATTAGTGTCAAAAATCTATAATGCTTAGTTAACCTTTTTTGGGAAATATATTATGGTAATTATTTAGCTATTAGTACTATTATATTCAAATTTTTAAAAATCCTTTGTTTATAAATAGAAGATTAAATCATGAGAGAACAATTTAATACAAAAAAATGTCTAATCTAAGAAATCATTTTTATCACTCTTGTTAGTTGAAAAAGCTATAACATTTCAAATATATTGAACTTATTGAAGTTGTTGTGCTCTCAAATTCTCTCTTATTCTTTCAACATTCAATTAGTAACATCATTACATATTCTTTTGTACATAACTAGTTATTGGATGTGGTTATTGACTTTTGTTATACAATATATATTGTAAAAAGTTGTGTTCATATTGCCTTTGTTTCTTGTATTTGTTATTGTAATTTGAAAATTATAAGTCACATATTATATAGTTCTTTCAGGATATTTTTTTATCCTTATAAATCATGTTTATAAGGGTATTTTATTTACATATCTTTGGAAAAAATTTGTTATTGTAATAAGCCTAACGTTTTATGGGTACTTGTTGAACTACCTAAAAATCTATGTATTTTTTATTTATCTCAATTATGCATAATATCTTTAAAAGTTTAATAAGAGTTTTCTAAAAAGGAATACTTAGGTTAGTTAATTTTAATAAGAAGATCACTCAATTGTGTTATTGCTTACTTTTTCAAATTTTAATAAAGTACAATTTACCTTCCCTTTCTTAGGAAGGCTTTCATTACAAAAAACATGTGCATATAAAACACTACGTGTTATTTAAATATGAACTCATTTGTACAACATTCAATCAGTTAGATAGATAGGTTCACTTAGTTAAGTAATGGGCTCCATGTACACTACTACACTCATTAAAAATTAATCCTATACATGGTCTAAATGTAGTGTGACATTGCTATCAAAATTAAAAATATCATCATTATTTTACATTTTGATGGAAATGACTAGGTGATGTTGTGTATATTACCTAAGTTGGGTAAATGGATTGGGTTGACATTTTGTTGCAGAAAGTGTTGACCCCATGAATCCAATAGGCATGCTTAATTTTGATGATAATGATCTTTATAAGTTCTTTCTTTTATTGGTGTAGTTCATTTATCATATGTACTTTTCACGTGATTTCCTTAAATAATTCAAATTGGTGATCATCACTACTTAGAGCATATTATCACTTGAAAAGTGCCAAGAAGTTGATCGAGTGGATTAAGGATGAGAAAGAATTGATGTCTCCAAAACCTACATGAGTCTTAGTGTAGAATGAGTCTTTTCTTTACTATGACTTATGAAAAAATTACGATATATTCTTTACCTATATTTTTAAGAGCTTTTGACATGCACTCCACCACATGATACATTTATACATCTTTGAGTGATGTTCTTATAATCATGGCCTAGGTTGATCAAAATAGTTAATTTTCATATAAATCATTGAAGCATTGGTCTCATACCCTGAATCAATAGGATAATTTTATTAATATGGACAAGTTGTAGTTTTCCCTAGGAATTCAAAGGTGTAGCTTAAACTTAAGCAAATGGCCACATGATGGATTTTAGGACGTTTATTGTGAAACCTTGGGATTTAAGTTAGAATTTTATTTTAAATATCAAAACATGGTCGTGTTTAAAATTGGATTCAGTGATTTGAATCATAGGCTTAATAAGTTAAGTTTAAGATATCATGGATATAATTTTACTTAGTAAGCATACTTGTTAATAATTAAAATACTAATCCTATGATTTTATGTGAGAGTTTAATGATACCAAAATCATATAGCTAAGTTTACTAATGTGCTATTTGAGAGAGTTTTTTTAGAAAGCATATAAAATTATGCTCATTCAAATTGTGATAATATGTTATATCACCATGAGACTCCATAAAAAATGTGTTTCATTGCTCTTGATGGTGTGATGATCATCATGAGTAGTTTTTATTTATTTTTTAATCCATTTAGAATATTAAGACATATGAAATATTACTTATGACACTTAGGATCTCTTTTTTGTGCAAACAAAATTCAAGTTTCATAAAAAATTATCTTTTGTGCTTCTTTCCATTTTTATTAACTAATTTGAGAAATCTTTCTAGGTCTTCAAAGTCTATTTCATCAAGTAAAATTTAATCATATAAGTTAGTGTAAAGGAGAAATTGAACTTTCAGATAAGTTAAAATTATACTCATTGGATGATAAAATATATTTGTTGTATAATATAATTAGTAATAAAAGCTAATATGTGAAGGAAAATAAAACAACCTGATCAAAGTTATTCATAAGAGTTCCATAATTTCATATAGTATGCTTATTCATATCATAAGGCAGGCTCGATTTGTCTTAGTAATTTACCCATATGTAAACATAGAAAATTTGTTTATAAAAAATATTCATACTATACAATCATATTTAAACCTAGGATAGCATGAGAAAATTTAAGACCTAGGAATTTCATATATAATGACCAATAATAAAGGTATTGAAAGATGGGTGAAATAAAAAACTCAATAACTTGGCATGCTACATTAATTATTATCATATAATACGATAAGATTCTTAAGTGAAGTAGAAGAAACTTGAGAGTCATATGATACATTCAATTAAAATATATGAACTTATTCTTTTTATAAATAAAACAAACTATTTCATATGGTATAAAAAATTCATTATATAGCCTAAACAATACTGTTTCATGTCATTATGCACTATGATCAGTATCAAAAACCTATAATGATTAGTTTAACTTTTTTTTGGAAAATAGTTTATAGCTATTATTTAGCCATTACCACTATCATATTCATTTCTTTGATGATTCTTTATTTATAAATAGATTATAAAATAATGAGAGAATAATCTAAATAAAAAAATATCCAATCTAAGAGATCATTTTCATCATCTTTGTGGGTTGAAAAAGCCAGTATATTTCAAATCTATTGAACCTACTTATTAAAGTTATTGTGCTCTCAAAATTTCTTATGTTCTTTCAACTTTCAATTAGTAACATCATCTCATATGTTTTTTTAGTATGTCAATAGTTATTTGCATTGGTTATAGACTTTTGTCATAGAAGTTATATTATCAAAAAAAAATTGTGTTTATATTACCTTTGTTTCTTATATTTGTTTTTGTTTATGGTTGTTATAAGCGACATATTATATAGGTATTTTGTGCTATTTTTTATCTCTATGGATCATGTGTAAGGGTATTTAATCTACATGTCTTTGGACAAAAATGGTTGATTGTAGCAAGTCTAATGTTTTATGGCTAGGGGTGGATGTAAGCATTTGTGCTTATTAAACCACCTAAAATTTTTTTTGTTATTTATTTATCACAATTACACACAATATCTTTAAAAGTTTGATAAGAGTTTTCTAAAAAGAAAGCTTAATTAATTTTAACAACAAGATCTCTCAATTGTGTTAAAGCTTACTTTTTCAAACTTTTAATAAAGTGCAATTTACCCCTCCCCCTTGTAGGGAGGATTTCCTTACAGAATACTTGTGTATAAAACATTACATGTTTTTTATTTAAATATGAAGTCATTTGTACTACTTTCAATTAGTCCTTGAAAATCAATCTCACATATTGGCTAAACTTAGAGTGACATTGCTAATAAAATTAAAAATATCACCATTATATCATATTGGGTTAGAGATGATTAGGTGAGGTTGTGTGAATTGCTCAAGTTGGGTAATCATATTTGGTTGACTTATAAATTTTCTCTAAACTCATTTGTCTTTTAATTCTATGCCTAATATACCTCCTATTGAGTTAAGAAAATTTCATTATAATTATCTTTTTATGCTCTATGTCTTGATAATTTGTTTGGGTTCATTTTGTATTTTTAAGAATTTTTTAATATTTTTTAAAATTTATAAACAAATTCTTATAAATTCCAAATCCATCATTTTAATTTATAAAAAAATCATATATTCATCAATATGATGTTATATACTTCAATTTTGTTTACTAAATTTTCTTACTAACCTCTCTTTTTTTAGATGGCATATCTCTTTTTAATAATATATTATTGTTTTAAAGAAATATTATAATTTTAAAAGACTACAAATTTTTTAAAAAATATAAATAATTAAAAATAATTTTATTCTCAAATTTTTATACTTATTTGATGCTACATATCCTCTCTCCTTAGGATCATTAACCAACATTAAGTCATTCTTTTTCATTAATTTACACATTCAATAATTTAAAATTCTTAAATATTTATTATATTTTCTCTTATTTTAGAATTTTACATAGCCTCTCTATGACACACCCTTGAGACTTAGTTGTTTAATGCCACTCCTTTAAGACAAAGCCACTTGAGGCCAAGTAGCTCTTAGTCAGAACCTTGAGAGCCAACTTACTTTAAGTTGGGCCCTTAAGGGCCAACCAATTAGGGCAATAATGTCAAGGCCAAGAAACTTAAATTTTTAAGCTCAAGCTTCTAACACAAGCTTTGCATGGGGTTATAATCGAATCTACTATGCCAACAAGGGCACACATACACACACACTTATTTTGGTTGGATAAACTATTATCAAGGATATTATTGTAATTTTCCCATTTATCAAATGACATCAACTTATGTCATCCCCTCTATCATTTGTAACAATATCCCCCCAAAGGTCCAAATCAGTAGATGTAGGCCAATTACTAAAGTACAAGACAAATCCTTTCTTCTTGAGAGAGATTTCAATTTTTCCTTTTATTGTCTTATTCTTCCTTGGTCATCCTTAATATATGAGAATCCAAGCTCTCTTATACTCTCTTCTAAACTTGTAATTTTCCTCCTTAATTTCTCAATTAAGTTTCAATTATAGTTACATGAATCCAAATTTTGTATCAAGTTTTTTTTTGAAACCATATGTGAGAAATTAATAAATTAAAATAAGAATTTAAAGAGGTAAAGCCTTGTTTTTTGAAGGAGAGTATCTTGATTTCCATGGTTAAGAAGAAATATAGAACCTTAAATCTCTACCTTCATTATTATTAGCCACCAAGTATTCTCCTTACTTTTTGTATTCTCCTTTTTCATCTATTTTAAAAAATATAGATTAATTTACAAAAGACATCTTTGCTCATCTCTCCTGAATAATAAAGCAAATCAAAGACAAGTTGGTTACTCCACTTAAAGAACCAAACACCAAATCTTTTTCCCTTTATCATAGAGACTTAGGAGGTCATTCCTTTTATACCTCAACCTCTTCACCTCTCTTAAACCTATAAGATTCCTCCACCACAAATTCACTTGCATTTTCATCCAATCTTTACACCATCATTATCATACATTGCTGGGCTCTCTAGTCTAATCCAACCACTAGCTTCGACCTAGATTCAAAGCTCCACCAATTTTTTCCTCCTTGCCCTTCTAGTCAACCACCTTACATTCCACCTTCTATCAACCCTTTAGGATTCCCTTATCACAATAATGTAAAATCTCATATCCTTTAGAAGTATAAGTACAACCCAACCTTTGCAAAAGAAATTTCCCCTTCTTAGAAGAAATTCTCTCTATTCTTATTCCTCCAAAGCTATAATTATTAGCTTCATTTTTTTATGACAACTCACTACTATAACATCTGAAGAAGATAAGAAGTGGATTTTAAGTGATATCTCAAGAGAGAAATCATTAGACAATAAGTGGCTTCCATGCAAGCTCCTAAGGTTACAGGAATGATTTATCTCACATCGACTATTGAGATAGAGATCCTATGTTGGTATAAATTTTGTAAAATTTGGACTTGAATAAATCATAAAATGGGGGACCAAAAGTATAAAAAATGATATTAGAAGTATTTTTAGAAGAAGAAAAATTATTAAAATTTTGGATAATATCTAAAAATTATGGAAGAGTAATAAATTTTATTTGGAGTCCAATAATATTAATTTTGTGGATATTTGTCAAGTATCAAAGGTTATTTTTGAAAAAATATATTAATTATGTGATTTTAAGAAAAATAAAATTATTAAAATATTAAAAATTGTTGAAATATTATGAAATTTTTATGGATGACATAGTATATGAGTAAATTATTTTTGGTTTATGGAAAAATTGTTTGGGAGTCATTTGCATAAAAAAATTTAAAAAAATTAAAATTTTTCTAAAGTTTTAATTTTAATTTTATCTAAAACTTGATTTTTAGATCTGGAGGTAGAAAATGGGGCTATGGCAAGAAAAAACATGCCAAATGGTAAAAGAAATAAGAGAGGAAATATTGGAAATTAAGAAAAAGAACATTTGTATTGAGGTTTGGAAGAATTTTGTGTAATTTTGTGGTGGAGAAAGGAAAACTAGTAAATGCTCAAACAATTGATTAAGAAAAATTATTGATTTGGGATTTCGGTTGTGTGTATAGGGAAGGGGGAGGTTTTTAGCTTGATATTGGAGGATTAAAGGAACATGGTGATCAATTAAGAGAAATTGATAGCCAAAAGAGTTGTTGAGAGAAAAAGAGAGTTATTGAGTGAGGAATTGAAGGAATTTATTGATGAAATATTTATAAAATCTAAAATTAAGGATTTTCTAATTTGTGCAATTTAGTATAAAGAACAAAGAAGGCAAGGAAGCTTTGAGGATGAAGGTATTAGGAGGTCACGCTAGCAAAAATTCAACTCCTAGGCATGACAAATACATCAAAATTGTGTAGGTACCTATGATCCTTATTGTGAATCTGCTTGATAATTTATGGCTGTAAGTTAATAGACTTAACATCTTAAATTTGATTGAATTACTAAATAATATTTTTGTGATGTTTGATGGATCTAACATTTTCATGCTCTATACTCCGTACAAGTTATTTTATTTTATTTACAAATTTTATGATAGAGCATCAATGTTTCATATAAGCATTGGCATGAGGATGGGGAAACTTTTATAATAATTTGGTGATTTTTGAAATAGTTTGGAAAATTTGAAAGGCACAAAGATAAAGAATATATAAAAATGTAGGAACATCATCAGGGGAAAAGGATAAGGTCCCAATTAATTGATTAAGTAAGGGGATTTATGGAAAGTGTAACTCGAAAAGGAAGAGTTTTGAAGGGTAAAACCAAACAATGAGAGAATCTTGCTAACTTAATAGGGATATCCTAAGACCAATGGCAATAAAAATAAGGGACTAATAAATTGAAAGAAAAAGAACTATAATGTAAAATAATTTTTAAAGAAATTCTTTATTTCATATGTGTTGTTATATTGACATTTATTATCTATTTTATTTATATTTTTTATGATGATATTCATTGAGAATGCAGCATGACCAAAAAATTATGTTGAATTGCATGCGTAAGTAGATTGCTTGATGAGTTTGTGTTGATTAGAATAGTCTATTTGGCTTACGAAATTTCATGCCATGTTGATGCATACGTACTTACTTCAAGTGTTGCCTGACTCAATTCATTACCTTACCCCATTCGGTTTAGGAATTTGCTATCAGCCAGAACTGGCTCCCCCTTGTGTGCTCGAGAATTTATCCCCTAGGTGAGTGACGTACTTAGTTCGAGTGCTGCTTAGCTCAATTCATGACCTTAACCCATTTGATTTAGGAATTCACCATCAACCAGAATGGGCTTTCTTTGTGTGCTTGGGAATTCATTTTCTAGGCCTCGTAACATACAAGTGTTTATACATGGGTGGTTGACCTAACTCATACGTACTTATTCAAGTGCTACCAAGGAATTCATCCCTTGGGTATACTCATAACATACAAGTGCTTATATATGGGTTGGCCCGACCCATACGTACTTAGTTTGAGTGTTACCAAGCTTGATTCATTGCCTTACCCCATTTGGTTCAAGAATTTGTCGTTAGCCATAATAAGCTCCCCTCTTGTGCTCTCGAGAATTCATCTCTTGGGTGTACTTGTAACATACATGTGTTTATATATAGGTCGACCTAACCCATACATAATTAGTTTGAGTGTTGCCCAGCTTGATTCATTGCCTTACCCCGTTCAGTTTAGGAATTCGTCATTAGCAAGAACGGGCTTGACCCGATTTGGTTCTACCTATTTCCTGACCTAAGGCTTGGGAGTGCCCGCTCGGGCTTGATCGGCTAGAGAGCTTCTTTACACTTGGGCTCAAGCTTTGGAGTACTCGATAATTCATCCTCTTGGTATACTCGTAACATACAAGTGTTTATACACAAGTTAACTTGACCCATACATACTTAGTTCGAGTGCTGCCTAGCTCGATTCATTGCCTTATCCCATTCAGTTCAGAAATTTGTCATCAGCTAGAACGGGCTCCCCTTTGTGCTCTCAAGAATTCATCCCCTTGATATACTCGTAACATATATGTGTTTATATATGGGTCAACTCAACCCATATATACTTATTTCGAGTGCTGCCTGGTTCGATTCATTACCTTACCCAATTCAGTTTAGGAATTCACCATCAGCTAAAATGGGCTCGACCTAATTTTGTTCTTCTTGTTTCCTAACTTGAAGCTTGGGAATGCCAGCTCGAGCTTGCTCTGCCTAAGAGCTTTGCACCTAGGCTCAAGCTTGAGATGTGATAGAATTTTTTTCTTTTAATTATGAAAAATTTAATAGAATTTTTTTAAGTTATTCAAGGTTATCAAACAACTAATATGGAATTTAATAAGGATATAATTTAACCAAGAAAATAATTATTAAAAAATAGAATCATGTTTCTTAAATTTATGAATAGTTTAAGTAGGATTTGAATCACAAAAAGAATTGAGATATTAAAAAATTGAATTATATTAATTTGTTAAATCAAAGAGATGATGAATAATTTGGATACTTAAATATGATTTGAATTTGCTACAAAAGGAGAGTGCCTTAAAATTAACAAGCTAACAATCTATTTCATAATAAAAAATCTTATCAAAGTTGACGCACATGTATTCAATCCTTGAAGCTTGTTTAACACTCCAAGGTGCTTTTAAATTCATTAGTTTATCTTCAAATATATATATAGCTTTCTCTTTACATGTAAAATTATTTCATACAAAATAAGTTAATTAAATAAAAGTACTAAATATTTAAGACTTGACTCATCAAATACAAGGGTAACTTAACAGTGCTAATATGATGAAAGCTGTAGTAAAATATCTGGTGAAGAATAAACCAAAGAAAATGTGTAAGATGATATAGCTATTAAACCATATATAAACTACTATGAAACACGATTATTCATTATTAATATTTTTATGCACATTTTTTATATACATGTCCTTTGTTTTTATGTCATGTATTGTATTATTTTTGTCCTATTGAGCCTTTTATGTTGGCTCAACATACGCTTGTTAATATTTGTAGGTACAAATGATGCACATCATAAGACATGTAGAGAATAGTATAGCGAGAATTTGAATATTTTGTTTATTAGTTGTAATTAAAAATGATTTAATGAGATAGACTAAGATATGTGATTATCATATGTATTTTATGAAAAGGGTGAAATGTGATTTTATTGCATGGCTAAAAATATATGGAATTAATTAAAGTAAATTTTTAGTAGGTAATTCATAAGGGTATTAAATCTTTAAGATATTTAGGAAAAACTTAAGGCATATGTCCAACATTGATATCAAAATAAGATTTAGATACTATAACATCTTCAATCGTCAAATCAAATATGATCTGATATGCCTCTTAAAGTATGTCAAAATATTAAAAAATAAATTAGTTCAAAAATATAAAAATAAATATAAAATTATATAGAGCTCAGCTCGTTCATTTGAGTATGATGATATTTTCTTCTTCTTGATTGAAATTTATTTGAAATTTTTATGAATTTTTAAAGTTAATAATTATAATTTAATATATATATATATATATATATATATTAAACTTTTTTAGTTTTTTCAAAAACCAAAATTTCTTTCTCCCTTTAAGTCCTTGTGCCCGATGCAAACTTAGAAAGGGATTTTTCAGCTCGCTGACTAAGAGCTTCACTAGAGAATCACTTCACTGATAATGATGACATTGATTGCAAACATCTTTTTGAGGGAATCAAGGATTTGAGGCTGATTTTATTGTCGAGGGACTCGCATAAGATTGAAAAATAAAAAATAGAACTTGAGTTTATTTTTGCAATTTAACTTGAAATTTATGACAAGAATCAATGCATTTATCCTTGATTAAGTTTTTTTATTTTTAAAATGATTGGGAAGGAATTTGTTAAAGATTTGCAAAGTAAGTTTTGAGGAAAAAAAGGAAAAATCAAAGAAGACAAGTGAAAAAACTTATTTTTGTGATTTAAGAAGTCAGTTCTATAATTTTATATTGATAATTTGAAAATTTTAATTTGTATAAAAATATATAAATTAAGTTGAAAAAATATAATTTATAAGCTAAAATTGATAAAAAGAGAAACTTGAACCAGTTATAAAATTATCCTAAACATTGAAAAAAATTATATGATAAGTACTCTGACATAAATATTTATACCTATACTTGATGTAGTACTATTTTTGTAAAATTAGAACCTTATATGAGAAGTAGACACTCTGATATAAAATATTTATATCTATGTTTGATGTAGTATTGATTTGCTAAAATTAAGACCTTATATAAGAAGTAAGTGCTCTGACATAAATATTTATGTGTATACTTGATGTAGTACTAATTTTTTAAAATTAAAACCTTACATGAGAAGTTAGCTCCCTAGCATGAATAACATATGTGTATACTTAATATGGTGTTGAATTTTAAAATTAAGACCTTACATGTGAATATTATACATGACATCTGATTTGAAGTATTGATGTTGTGTTATCACATTTAGTTGCATAGAAATTTATACTTGAAAAGTGAGATATGTTCTATCTAATATGTAAACTACTATGTAAAATTGTTTAGCATGAGTAATTATATAAACATAATATTCAATGAGCTAATGTAAAAATACTAAATATATTAAAGATTTTTGTATACAAAAAATATATTAAAAGATTAAAAGATGAACAATAAATTTTCTAAAAATTAATGTGTTATTCTTTGCAGTTACTGGTTACATGGGCCATAAGATATTACCACTATGAGGTGTCTAGTGATCATGCAAGTCACAAGATTGAGATATTATCATTATGAGATGGCTAGTGGTTATACAAGTTACAAAATTAAGATATTATAATCGTAAGGTGGCTAGTGACCATGCATGCCACAAGATTGAGATATTACCATCGTAAAACGGCTAGTGGTCATGTGAGCCATAAGATTTTACCACCATGGAATGACTAGTGGCTATGTGGGTCACATTATTGAGATTTATCACAAATATTTGTATATAAAAAATATAATAAAACTATGCATGATAATACATGAGAACATAATATGATAAATCAATAAATGAGATTTTTATTATACTAAATAAATTGAAATATAATTAACACATAAGTTTACTTAGTTAAGTGAAAAAAAATATTGGTAAGTGAGACCACATTAAAAAAAGAGATTTAAAAATGGAATAAAAAGTTATAGTATTGGTTATTTCTTTTAGAGCTTATGGCATATTTTTTTGATAACATAATATAATTCTTATTTACATTCATATTGACTTGTTTGCTTACATGCTATAATTGATTAGATCTTACATATCTTTGTCTCAAATTATTCCTTATTTTATATATTTATTTTGTTATTAGAGATAGCCTACTAAACTAATGATGATTGACTTATCCTTTTTTGATACTAATATTTTAGGTATGATAGAATCTCAATAAAAAGATAATTACCTATAAGAACAACTTGAAAAAAAGAAAGAATTAAAATTATAAAGATTTTTATTAAAATGATTGTGTTGAATAATTTATTAATCATGTGATAAGTTCAGTATTATATATGTATATAAAAACTAGTTATAATATTATAATAGATTGTGAAAACTATGATATGTTGATGGTATAATAGTTTTGGTTATTTATAGTTATAGTTGTGGATATAAACTATATGGTTGTTATATTATAGATATAACTATTATATTATTGTACTTATAAATTAAAAAATAGACAAAGGATATTTTATCTATTTAAATTCTAAATTTTGGAAAAATTAATTAAATATATGGTAAAATATAAGGGATGTCATATTTGTGATATCAAAAATAATTCAATTAGAAAAGAATTAGAGCATAATTTAATGAGAAAATAATTTGAGTTAGAATTTGGAAAAAAAAGAGAGCTCATCACAGATACTCGTATATGCTGATGTGAGTTGGGCTAATAGTCTTAATAAGGTAAGTGCATGCATTATTAGCACTAGAAAAACATAACATGATGTTTACTATCTATTATTTATTTTATAAAAATTTTAATACATTGCATCATGTTATATAAAAATATATTATATGCTAGAATGGACCTTTGGGAAGGACAATAATATACAAAAAAGAAAAAAAATATTCTAATGTAGACCAAATGATAGGTGGAAGAATACCAACCAAACAATTTGGTGAAACAATTCCATAGGTTGCATCCCTTCATCTTGTTGATGCTATTGATCCAATGCAAATTGAGGAGTAGCTAGAAGACACGAACATGTTAATTGAAAGCAAGTTGTGTCTAAAAAAATAGAAATGTTCACTAGTAACAACTATGTTGAGTGGAGTTGTCAAGACTTTATGTTATGGACAAAAGAGGCCACCATTTAAAGGTGGACTTAACATTCAGATCGTGTGCTAAGGGTTCTGCATAACATTCAGGGATTGATATGTCCCAACATTAGTTCAGGATAAGATGTAGTATGATTTAAGAAATCTAATGCATGATAAAGAGAGATATTATCTTAAGTGATGATGATTCCATAATGAGATAAGATATAAACTTGAGAAGTGTACATGACTTAGAGTGGTGTTGATGCCACAATAAGTTGTGACATAGCCTGGTGGTGTTAATGCTATGAAAGTTGCAACAAAAAATCTAATGAACAATAAACTAGAGAAAAGGTGTAAGATGGTATGGCTATTAAAGCGTGTATAGACTGTTATGAAGCATTATTATTATTAGTTATTTTTATTATGCACTTACTTTATATACCATGTTCTTTGCTTTCATGTCACATGTTATTATTTTTTAGCCTACTAAGTTTTCGTTGTTGGCTCAATACTTGTTTATTAATATATGTAGGTATAGATGACACACCATTAGACATCTAGAGAATGATATTAAGAGAGATTATGCCATCAGTGAGAATGTCAGTATTTTCTTTGTTCGATAATAAGATGGAGTAAGCATGTGATGATTGTGAAAAAATGTAACTTTTATATGTTTGTATTTATTTTATTTCTACTTTTATGTAGTCATTTTGAAAAAGAGTAAATATTATTTTATTACATGATTAGAAATGCATGAAATTAATTAAAATTTAAATTTCAATACATAAATGATTTATAATAGTGCTAAATTTCTATGATACTTATTATAGATATCATAAGTTTATTACAACACCAATCTTATTTGTCAGAAGGAATGATGGAAGTTACATGTGTATTGGTTATAGAGCTCTTAGTTTAATAAAAAAAGTATCAATTGCTAAGAATTAATGAATTTTTTGACCAATTACAAGGAGCAATTGTGTTCTCAAAGATCAATTTTTGATAAGGGTACCATCAACTAAAAATCAGAATAAAAGATATTACAAAAAGTGTTTAAAACTACATATGATCATTATGAGTATTACCCTTCCATTTAGATAAGTAATGCTTTTTTCATATATGTATTTGATGAATTGAGCTTTTAGGCAATGGTTAGATCAATTTATCATAGTGTTCATTAACAATAACTTAATCTATTCTAAGAATGTAGAGAAACATGCAACAAATATAAAATTCAAAGATTAAAGAAGCATCAATTATATGCTAATTTTTTTAACTCTAGGATTTTCCTATGTAATATAACATTTTTAGGATATGTTACAAGTATTGTGAGAGAATTTATTAATACTCAAAATGTTGTAATGGTTATTGATAGGACCAAGCTAACTATTATCATAAAAATGAGGAGTTTTTTTAGTTTAGTTGAGTATTATAAGGAATTTATTAATACCTTCTCCCAAATTATTATACCTTTGAAAAGGTTTGATTCAAAAGACTATTTGATATAGGACAAGAATTAATAAATAATTCAAATTAACCAAAACTTATCCCAACCATGTAGATTAAGCTAGAGGATGATTCATGAGGTTGAACAAGTGACAAATTACATTCATGAATAACAAAGAGGACTAACCTACACACATTAAGAACATAGAAAATACAAAGGATAAATACTAAAAATCTAAAAAAACAACACCAAAGAGACATTCATCAAAGGTAACCTTAACCCATAGGAGATTGAGAGTAACATGGGATTCGTTCTGTATGCTAGGTCTATAACCTCTTTGATGGCATATAAATTAGGTACTCAAAAATGGTTTAACGATACTAATTTCAAATAAAATAATTAGCAAGTAAAGCTTACATATGCATAAATTTAAAATATTGAAAAATCCTACCAAATCATTATAGAAAACCTAAAGTAACAAGGTGATTGTAGCATAAGAGGCAATCTAAAAATTCTAAAGAGACTAAATAATAGGAAAGAGAAAAACTTAGTGAAAACGTAGGGTTCTCATATGAGAATTATCAAGTAAAATGACAATGATGAAAAATCCAAGTCAAACCATTAAAAATGGTGTGAGAATATACTTGTGGTGTTATGATGATGTTGTTCTTGAGTCGATGATAAATTAGCATGACATCTCATCACTTGGGCTTGCACATCTTCTCCTAGTACTAGAGCCTCAATGAAATAGCATGTAGTTTTCATTATGATCAATCTTAAAGATCTTAGTAAGATGCAAAGAAAAAAGAAGCAAAATTTTAATTCATTCGAAAATTGTCTAACTATAAATAAGGGCAAGCTTCATAATTTATAGAAATCCTAAGGGTACATTAGTAAAAGCAATTAAATCCTTAAAAAATATTAAAAAGACCTTAAAACCTAATGCCATAAGATATTCCCAAACAATTTTTCTAAAATTCCTCCCCTTTTTAGGTGGCTAGTGGTGGAGTGATGCACATGTGGTTCGGCTTGCATGTTTGTATTTTAGTGGGTTAAGATTCGATGGGCATGCATGTTACTTGGTGGATTTTGATGATCGGTAGGCATGCATGTTTGATGGATGTCACAGATTGGTGAATGTGCATGTCCACAAGAAAACAGATGTGTTTGTGGGTTGAGTGGTGGGTCAACACTCGCTTGAGTAAGAAGTAGGCTATGGGTTAGAATCAGATCACAATCACTACCACGAGTGAAATCAGGTCATCACAAGTTAGAATCAAGATGAAAGCAAGTAGGAATCAGGTGCATATATTGGGTTGACATTGAGTCAAAAGAGAGCTGCATGAACCTACGAGCAGACACAGTCAAGGAAATATAAGTTAAAAGCAAGCCAATAAGAGAATGGCTCAATGGGTTATAGGTGAGTGTTCATGGCCCAAAAATAATCTAAAAGTAAATTTTGAGTTTGAAATATAATTTTAGACTCAAAATTGAACATATATAGGAGCAATAAATCCCTTGACCATCTTGAAGCGTTGGAGTATGTTTGATTGGAAAATGCGTCTCAAAAATCTTGAATGTAGCTGGTGTCCTCATCAATTCTCTTAAAATAGATAAAACTCAATTTTGATGAGTTTATTGTTCTATATCAACCTTAATAAGACTTCTACATGTCTAAGTTTATTCTTTATAACTTTTCCTTATGATTCAAGTATCCTCAGGGTCTAATTAGCATTTTCAATGAATAATATACCTTTAATAACTCTAGTTTTTAGTTAATATAGTTTAATCATCCAATACCTTTTTAGTTTGCTCACTCGTTTTGCCATGATAAGTTAGTAGAAACTCAAGTAAGGTAAGGGTTCATTCTTAAGAGGTGTTGATGTTTGCTCAAATGGCTTAATGAGAATCTTGACTGACTCTTTGTAAGTCACCAAATCTAAGAAATTATAGGTATTGTAGATGTTGAATTTATTCGATAGCTCCACATTATATGCATTCAACCCAATCCTTTTTAAGATTTAGAATATCAGTGCCTCTTGCATTTAACTTCTATAGGATTCTTAGTAAGAATCTTTTGGACCTAATTTGAATCATCACATTGTCTCCTTTGGAGAATTCTTTATGCCTATAATGTACATCATCTAATCTCTTACATTGCTTGTTATTTAGGTTTATTTTATCTTTAATATACTTATAAACTTCTTTTATATGATGTGCAAACTCTTATATAGACTCAGATGTGCATACTTAAATAGGTAGTACGATGAGGTCAATTGGGCTATAAGGTTTGTACTTATAATAAGCTTCATAGAGACTCATTCTTATAGATCTATGAATTAAACTATTATATATTTATTCTACATATAATAATAATAAATTTCAATTTTTTTCACTTTCTCTATTAAATATCATAATAAATTTCCTAAGCTTTGATTTAGTACCTAATTTTGTTATTAATTTGGGGGTGATAAGTAGATGAGAATTTTATATTTGACTTAACAAGATGTCAAGGGATTTTCTAGTATTTAGAGGGAAATAAATATCTCTATTTATGACTATGATTTTGGATAACTCATGAATCTTAACAACTTCATCAAAGAATGGTTGAGCTATATATGAAGTATCAAAGTTTTAAAGAATTGGATGAATCTCATTATTTTGTAAATCGATCTACTACCACAATAATGGAGTAATATCTTTAAAGAATTTTAGGTAGTCTAAGGACAAAATCCATTTTAAGGTCCTCTTATGGTTGTAATGATATTGGGAGCATAAGTCCTATACTCTACAACTATCTGAGTAACATATCATTTTAGTCTTGGCCAATAAAATCTATCTTCAATGACTATAATTATTTTGTCACATCTGAAATGACTTGTTAAACTACCAACATGTATTTCTTATACTAATAAATCTCTTAGTGATGTTTGAGATATGCATAGTTCTTTGTTAGAAAAAAGTAACCCTTTTTAATCATTTAGTCATAGATTGCTTTTGTTGGATCATTAATTAGTTCTTTGTACATGGGTAAAAAAATTAGTACAATTAGGGTATTGGTTAGGTAAAGTTTAGAAGCTATTTATTAAGACAAACTAAGTGGTGAGTCGGTTCATTGATCTACTCTACGCATCGACAACTTTGTTCTTTATACCAAGGTTTTGTTTTAAGACAAAGGTGTAGCTCTAAAGAAACTCTATACTCTTAGCATGTTGTAATTTTAAATTTTTTTTATAAGCTTAGATGTCTTAATGCCTTATGGTTATAATATAATACAAACTCTTAGGATAAGAGATAATGACTCCAATTTATGAGACTTTGGACAAACATGTAAAATCCATTGTCATAAACAGACTATTTCCTATGAGGCTCATTCAATTTTTCACTAAAATATGATATTGGATATCCTTCTTAAGGACTCCTCTTATTCTTACACCTAAGACATCACAATATACTTCAAAAATAATAAAAAGAACTAGAAATCAAAGTATAAGTGCTTTGTTCATACTCATCTTAACTTTTTTCAAATTCCTTTTCAACTAAAAGGATACATTCAAACTTTTTCTTTTTAATACAATAGGATATAGAGGTAGTGATGACACTAAAATCTTTAATATATCTTCTATAGAGTATTTTAAAGCATGAAAGGTATTTACATCATGGATGAATTAAGCTTTTGTCATTCAATTATCACCTTAATTTTGTTATGACAGCTCCTTTGAGACTATAAAGTTTAGAAAATTTTTGTGACCAATAACAAAGGCATATTTTTTTAGGTTGACATAGAGATTGTTTTCCTTAAGTGTAAAATAAATCTTCTAAATGATTTTTAAGGGTATGACTAAAATTCAAATGTTGTCAAAATAAACTACTATAAAATTTCTTAAGTATAATCAAAATATTTGAGTCATTATCCTCATATGTACTTAGAGCATTAGATAAGATAAAGGGCATGGACAACCATTCATATAACACATCTCTTATTTCAAATGTGATTTTTTACTCAACCTCTAGTTATATTCTAACTTGGTGATAACCGCATTTTAAATCAGTTTTTAAAAAAATTGTGGCTCCACTCATTTGATCAAGCGATCCAAACATGAGTTAAGGAACCTATTCTTCATAGTTATTATTGATACAAATTCTCCACATCCATTTTTCTTAGGGGCTAAAAGGGTAGGAACTACATAAGGCTAAGGGTTTCTCATATAAAATGTTTAATAATCATGGAGTATGTTGAGTGAGTTCATGGTGTTTATATGGGCTTATTCTATAGTGTGGTAAGTTTGATAAACTAATACAAGGCACTAAATCTATATCATGTTGGATATCATGAAATGGTGATAAGTCATGTAGTTTTTAAAATTCATTTAGGAAAACTAAATGAGATGGGTTCTATTATTGGTGATATTGCTATATTTCACTTGAAACCTCTTTCATTGTTATGGTCCAATTAACAATGCAATTAGTAAATTCCTTAACTACTTCACTTTCAAACATAAATTAAAGTTTCTTCCTTGGGGAAAGGTGGGGTTCCTTTTAATGGACTAAACATGATCTATAAGTGGAGACAAATTTAACATAATTTTCTAACCCTTTTGTATTAATATGCAAGTGCTTAAGCTGCCATTAAGAAGGACATATTTATCATACAACCAAGGTTGTCTTAAGATTATGCTCTCAACTTGTATGGGAACAATGTCACATAAAATGTCTTTCAAATATTAGCCAAATTTAATGGTAACATACATTGGTTTTTTTTATAAGAATAAAGATTTTGTTAATCTAAGAAATAATGCATGGATTTGGGTGGTCGTAAGTCTGAGGTAGGGCAGGTTCTCCATGGAGATGGCATTAATATATTATTACTATCTATTACAATCTTACAAATCTTTTCTCCTTATTTTAAAAACATATAAAAAATCATGTTGCATCCCTAATCTTCACTTATCTTAAGTAGTGTGTAAATGCACCTCACAACTATGATGGGTTCATTTTCGACAATATCAATTTCTCCTTAATCCTCCTAATATTTATTAGTTAGATTTGAGTTAGGAACATAATTAGTTTATATAGAGTAAGCTCACTAGGGACTTATTTTATTTTTTTTTATTTTATTTCTAAATTCTTCTAATTTAGCTTCCATGATTTCCATTCTTGTTAAGAGTTCTTGCAGTATTAATTATATCTGGTTAAGTTTGGGATTCTCTACATTATGATTCCTACCAAATGTTTTGTGCATAACAACACATGATCTTCTTTAAAAACTAGGCTCCCAACCCCTTTGATTGTGCCTAAATAGGATACTCATAAATGATTTAATGATACCAATCTAAAAAAAATAATTAGCAAGAAATGTCACACTAATACATATTGAAAGCACTAAACAATCTTACTAAATCATCACAAAAAATTTGAAGTAATGAGGGAATTATATGCGAAAGAAGTGATCCAAAAATATTTATGATACCAAATCATAAGAAAGAGAAAAAGGTGATGAAAACATGAAGTTAGTATAAAAGAGTTATTGAGTAAGATGGTGATGAAAAAAATCCGAGTCAAATCGTTAATGTTGGTGTGAGAATCATTGAATTAGGTTTGTAGTGGTATGAGAATGTTGTGGTTAAGTCGATGATAAGTTGGTATGATATCTCACCATTTTGACCTCATATCCCTCATAGTATCAAAAGCCCCAATAAATCGACAAGTTGAAGTTCTTGTTACAATTAAACTTAAGATGCCAATAAGATGCAAAGAAAAAATGAGTGAAGTTTTAATTAATTCCAAAATTGTCTAATCATATATAAAGGTAGGCTTTCCAATTTATAGATAACTTGAGGATACATTGGTAAAAGCACTTGAAATCTAAAAAAATCTTAAAAAACTTCAAAGTCTATTAACATAAGTTATTCCCAAATAGCTTTTCAAAACTTCCTCCTTTCGAGGCAATTGGATAGAGTGGTGCACGAGTAGGTTTAGTGACCATGTTTATGATTCAATGTGCATGCGCATTGCTTCGTATATTTTGTGGGTTGACGGGATCTTGTGGTCAACATTGGCTTGAGCCAAAAGTAGGTTGTAAGTCAAAATCAATTTACAAGCATTGGCACAAGTAGAATTAGGTCGTCATGAGTTAAAATCGTGTTACCATAAACTTAAGTTGATAGAGTGTCAGAATCGGGTCGACACTAAGCCAAAGTGGTTGCACAAACCAAGTTAGCACTGATGTTAGAAGTGGGTTGTACGAACCTATGAGCAAAAGTGGATTGGATGGTGTAGGCTAAGGCAGGCAAGGAAGGACAATAAGAGATAGGCTTAATGAGCTGCCAGTTGGTGTTTAAGGCCCAAAAAATAGTAAAAAAAAGTGGATTTTGAGCTTGAAACGTAGTTTTGAACTCAAAATTAAACCTACATATAAACATTAAATCCCTTGATCGTCTGAAGGTGTTGGAGCTTGTCTGATTGGATCATATGTATTAGAACTCTTGAATCCAACTGATGTCTTCATTAATTTAATTCATCAGAAAGTGCACAAACATCAAGTGGTGCATAAGTAATTACTAAAGGTTAGACCATGGAGCTACAACAAAGTATGAAAATAACTAAGATGCTTGATTTTACATGGAGCTTTTATTATTATGTATTTAATTTAGTTTTCATGTATTACTCAATAAAAAACTATAATTTTTTGACGTCGGAGACCCAAAAATATTTTTAAACCTTTAATAACTTATTAAGATAAAAGTTTGAGATTAACTGTTGATGTAATAATGTCACAAAAATAATATCCATACATGTTTTAAGAAAAGTAAATTAAAAAATTGAACATCATCTACACTCTTTCAAAGCTAGTTGGGATAATCACATCTAATTTTTAGTTACAAATCGATGCTAAATTCCATTAAAAATAGATATTTATGGAGATAAAGTATGATGTAATGTTATTTTTATAGGCATAACTCACAATTTCTTAGATAAATCTTGGTTATATGATATAAGAATGATTAATAATGATATAAAACATATATTTTTTAAAATTTGATGGTCAAAGTACAAGATTCTTTCCCAAGTAGCATTTTAAAAAACTTCTTCTCATCAAAACATATTGAGTTGAAAAAAATATCTACTTATAAAAAATAGTTATAACTAATTACTTTATTTTCCATTACAAATTTTGTAATACTTTTTTTTCAAGTTAAAAATAACTAAGAATTGTACCCTCTAAGATAGATAATGCATAACTTAATAATTTAAAAAGAGAATTTTTTTTTTCAAATACTTACATTAACAAAACATTTTATAAAGTTAAGAGTCATAAGAGTTCTATACTTATCTTCAAGTTATTCAATCTTTTAAAGATATTTTATTCTACACTTAAAATAAAATCTATAGACAAGCCACAAATGAAGTTATATTTCATATCAATATTATCACATACCCTTAGTTATCATGATATTGTAGTGCTAAATGGGTTTTCTAAGATTAATTATTTCATTCTTGGCAATAAAAAATAGTAATAATTATCATATTTAGAGGATTGAAACATCCAAGATCAAAATATAAATTAAATTTCTAAAAAGATAATATATGAATCATTAACTAGCATTAAAAATAACTTAATATTCGATAACTTTATTTTATTTGAAATATTAGTTCTATAATAATAATTGGAGTTATTTTTATTAGACCACTTGTCATTTTTCAAAGAGCTAAAAGTTCTATCCAATTTAGGAATCTATAATGTGTAAATCGACATAATGATTATTTTATGTTTTTATTTTAGAGAAAATTTTAATGTTATCTTCACATAATTCCTTGATATATCAATTAAATAAGAGTTTTTCTTATTTTACAAATAAGCATGTGAAACACTAAGATGTGTCCCAAGAGAAAGATGATGGAGACAAGTTCAAATTTTATTGAAATAAACTACATGCAAAATGATTGTTATGTTGATTACACAATATAAACTACATACATTTACAAACTATCCAAACATGACAATTCAAAAAATATTGTGGCTTAGTTAAATTTTTATAATATAAAATGCACAAGTAATATGCTTTAAAAAAATACTAACACCAACTAAATCAATTGTATATTTAAGATGCAAAGCCTAATTAATTATAATAATAATTTTCAAATAAAAATAAAAAATGAAAAATGCTATATATATTTAGTTATCAATTATATCAATTAAAAAAATTTGAGAAACATAATATGCAAAAAAATAACCAATTATAGTTTCTATTATAAATAGTTCAAGCATAAATTCTTAAAAAGAATTTTATCCAAATATACTTCAACACATTGTACCCATAACTATTTAATATTTAAAATAAATCTAAATACTTCAATAATACAATATGACATTATTTTTGAAAATATAAAAACTTTAATAATCATTTAATAATTTAAAAAAAATATTGATAATAATAATAAATTTTGAAAAAATTTAAAATTTAAAGAGGACAAAGAAGAGAATGAGTAGAAGAAGAGAAAAAAATTGAATTTATGATTGATTTAGATTTAAGTTCTTTGATGTTATAAGAGAATAATCAATTGATAATGAGAAATCTAATGACTATGAAAACTATATATGAGGAGAACTAATATGAAAAGCTTAGAGAGCCATATCATTGATTAGCTAAAGTTTAGAATAATAATCAAAATATATGTAAGGTTGTGAATGAGTCTTCATTTTTTTGAATGTTTTTTATAATAATTGTCTTAAATAATTTAAAATGCCAAATTTTATTATCTAATGTATACTTTGTATAAAATCTTTTACAAGTATTATTTTACATAGTCGTTGTTTAAAATTAGGGATTTACAGGGGCTAAAATCCTCATCTCAGTATATCTATATGAAAATATTTTTTAACCAATAGTTGGATGATCAGAATCTTTTTCTAGAGGAACAAAAGTTCCGAGTATTCCCCAATCTTTTCTAGCTCAGGAATAAACTGTATTGAATGCTCTCAACATACCTTCGCGTCGTAAATTTTTGTCATGTAAACAGAAAAAACCAAATTCACTGGAAACCCATCGATTACGACGGAAAGGCGGGGAAATTGTGGCGACTTTGCCCGGATTTTACTGGGCTTTTTGTGCCGTAGTGAACGAAGGCAGCGAAATCAAGCACGTCAAACACTGTCATTTAACTGGCGTAGGCTTGAGAGGATGTCGAATAATTTTGCCTCGGTCTGTCAGAACAAGAGGAACTAGGAAAAGGAATTGTATCCAATGGGGCAGGAAATTTAGGGTTACCTGCTTCGTCTGATAACTGGCATGCGGATGTCACGACTTGCCGGAATTACCATTAAGGTATTATTTTATTTCGTGGTGTTTAATGAATTTGGGGCCTTGGTCTTTATTTTCTTCTTCCGATATATCTTGCCATAAAAAATATATGATCGAAGCTTGTGCTTGTATATGCTCTCATGTTGTGCCAAATGTAAAGCCATGCCAGACTGCAGATTTAAAATTTATTGCCTTGTTGAACAAGCGCACCAGCGAATGCTATTTTCTTACTCAACGCACAGTGTATAAAGTTTTTATTAGTGGTCTAGGTTTGCTAAATTTGCGTTGTAGTTTTGCTCTTTCGGTTTCCATATAAAAGATTTTTTTTTAACAGTTGTTGAAGTGGGAATCATTTATTGAGTAGGGGTTAGATAAGAAATGAGGGCAAGAGCGCAAAAGTAGATCAGTCAACTTTATTTAACAAGCTTCCAAATTCTCGCCATCACGACCATATCTCAACACATCTCCAACCTCACTTTCACTATGAATATTTTTTTTCATAACCTTTGTTAATCTTATCTTGAACTTTGAAAGATTTAAAAATTAATAAACTATTTTTTTTACTTAAGCTCTTTTTGTGAGCAAATTATTCTTGAACCTATCTATTACATAAATATTAAAATTTTGATTTTTGTTTGTTAGTTTGATGATAATAAAATCATCTTATTTTAATATAATATATTTTTTTAAGTTTTTTCAGATCATGTTTCTTAAGTTTACTTGGTGAATTATTTGGAGAACATTAGTTTTCAACTCGATATGTTCATTAGTAATATATTTTGAGTGATCATAACTAGCTTGGACATGTAGATTGAGTAATATTTGTAAGACAATTGGGATGATGCAATTGTTATCCAACTATATTTTATGGAATCTTTTATGTTTTTTGGTCTTATAAAACTTATGACAATAATTATGAGACGCTAAGAATTAAACGAGTAATAATGTATAAAACCCACATTAAATATTCTCTAAAGACAACAGTACATATCAAATGGGTTTTCAAGCTTAAGATAGTTGATTGCATTCATTCACATGGTGCTTTTATACTTATATGATTTTATTTGGAAAGCAATTAGATTAAATCTTTAAAGCATATTCACAAACTTTCTTTTATTTTATTTATAAAGTTCAATGTAATATAAATTCTTAGATTGCATTCGTAAAATATCTTTATCATAATATATTCTTTTAATTATCATTGAAATTGAACTTAATCTACAGTCTGTGATTTTCACGTATAATATGTGTGGTTGCTACATACAATACATGGAAACTCACGTGTAATATGTTGGTAAACATCACCTTAAATTTCTCTAAACAAAAGATCATTTACAGTACATGAAGTTTCTATTTATAGTACGTCACCTAAGTATAATATATCTAGTTCATGAAATCTGTAATAACAAATTTGATTAGAATTTGGGAATTTTGACATAGTCATTAGAAGCCGTTGTTGGAGTTTTGAAGTTGTAAAAGATTGGAATGTTTATAAAAATATTTTCAAATATAAAAAAAATGGCTAATGAACAATTAGAAAAAATTTGAGAGTATTTACACTTGAAGATTAATAGTAAAGTTGTAAATCATCATCTCTCAGCTTTTAGCAAGTTTTTTCATAAGAGCTAAGTGCTATTATCCTTCATAAGAATATTCATAATGATTTTATATGCCTCTTGAATTTTTTGATTGATTGTAGGAATTTGTATTTTGAGTTTTTTATTTTTGTTTTTGGTATCTTTGTGGGTTCTTTTACTTGATTTTTGTGATCCTTTTGTTTGTTCTTTTGACTAGAAGTTATATGATTTTTTAACTTAGTATTGTATGTTCTTTTAGGTTTAAATTAGAGGGTCTTTTAACTTAGTGATTATGGGGTCTTTTGGTTTAGTGTTAGAAGTATTGTTTGCTCATTTTTGTAAAAGGTATTTGAGATTGTAAGATTAATTTTCATAGTTGGGGATAGATTTGATATTTGGAATTAAACTATCTAAAAATCTTAGTATATTTATTTTATTGTACTCCTCACCTAATCTTAGTATATTTATTTTATTGTACTCCTCACCTAATAAGCTTTCAAAATTAAGCAAGGGTCTTAAAGAATAGTTCAAGAATAATTATATTAAAAGACTTTTGGATAATTTATACTTTTATTATGGATTTTGTTGTTTTTGTAAAAAGTTATAATTTACCCCAACATTTGTGTGGACATTCTAATACTCCATTTCTAACAATAAATACGATGGATAACGTAGCTTGTATCCAGGAATATGTCCATCTTGACATAATATGTTCTTGGGAAAACATTCTTATCCTAGTCTTAAAACCCAAGGATTTGAACTTGCAAATAATGCATTACATAACAACATGCATAAGATTTAGCATAAAGAAAAGGTTTACTCAATCTTAGAGATGGATTAATTATAGTAGTGCCACAAGGAAAGTGTAGCTCTTAAAATCACAACATTAAGCTTAACTAAGTCTTAGTATCTTAGATATAGAGCAATTCAAATTTATTTTGCCTTCATTTCATCTTACGTTTTTTTTTATTTTAATTGTAATTTGGTTCTATTTCAACTAAGAAAGAAAAATCCAAACTGGACGAAGTTATTAAAGAGTCTAAACTTTAAAACCTTGGCATCAATATTAGCCATATCTTAAGATCTTGGACATGTAGCTATTCAAATTGATCATTTCATGTTGAGTTTGTCTCATTTCATTTCCAATTTGGTTTTGCTTTGATTAAGAAAACAACAATCCAAACTAGCTTTGGTGCAATGCACAAGGCACAACTTATTTCATTTTAAGTTCAATTATGATTTTGATTGTGTTACTTTTTGTAAACGTCTTAGTATACTTGCTATACTCTTCAAATTACATGTTTCATTTATAAGCTCTAATGAAGCATGTTGGACATAAATAAGTACACACCATACACCTCATATAGATTTTTAAAGAATTATTTGCTTGACATATTTGTAGGTAATGTCCTATGATGAAAATTGAGACTAAAATTCCAATTGCGAGTTGAACACATTGCTGTTTTACAAGTACTATTTTTGTTGTGGGAGTAGCTTGCTTATAGCCTTGACATAAGAGGTCTACAAATTTATGAATGCATATGTATCAAGAAAAAGTATATTTCTAAAGCTAATATTTACCAGATAAAGAGCATTTTCATATCCAAGCTTAGCTTAGACATAGCTTATTTCTTTTTGGGTGTGAAATAGTGTTAAACCAAAATACCCATCAAGCATAAGAATTAGCTCTCCCTGAAAAGAAGGTGATCCATGCACACCTTCCAGTACGACTACATTGTTACGGCTTCACTCCATTCATTAGCCTTGCCTTCGGCACCCCCCTCCTTTGCGGTTAAGGTAATGACTTCGGACATAGCCAGCTCCCGTAGTATGACAGGCAGTGTGTACAAGGCCTGAGAACGAATTTACCATTGTATGGCTGATTGGCAATTTCTAGCGATTCTGGCTTCATGCAGGCGAGTTGCAGCCTGCAATCTGATTATTTGCTATACCATCCAATAGAAGTTGTAGATTTTGCTTGTTGGGGAAAACTTTGTCCCATTTTATTCTTCAAGATTTGGTGATGCTTGATGGGCTATGTAGAGTTGCACCAAAGCCACCACCTCCATCTCCTGTAGATGTACCTCTTGTTGAGGATGATCCCATGGAACGGCAGCATGATGTTCCACAGTTTGAGCTACAACCAGCATAAAATTATCCATTGACTAAGTAATCTTCCTGAGCCTGAAAACTATATTCCTCTTGGTGTTAAGACTTACATTGATCACAGGTTTGAGGATTGGAAGCAATACCTTAAGGGAAATGGATCTGTTTTGTTGATGGCAAAATGGAAGAACTTGTTGTGGAATGTTTAGGGATGTTTAGATGTCGATATGTCGTGTATGTTTTCTAATGTGACTTGTATGTTGTACTTTAGGAAATGAACTTTGGAAGTATTTGATCATGGATGTAATTGATCATGTTTCACTAGGAATGTCTATGTTCCTAAAACAGCTCTATGGGTGCTTTAGCATTTTGCTATTGTTTTAAATTTATTTCTCTCTACAATGTTATTTAAAATTTCTTGATCTTGTTATGTGCATAAATTGAAGGGGAGAGCATTTTAGAAACCAGTTTTGAAGTAAAGGGGAGTTAAGATTTCTCATATTTTTGTATTTTAAACATACCAAAGTTTTTGGTTATAAAAAAGGAAAGATTATTGCCATATGAGCCAACTATGGAAGTTTGATGATAATGAACTTAAGAATGAAGAATTAGTATTTATATTCAAGTGTTTTTCAGGTTTTATAAGAAGTTTGATATATATTGGTAATGACTGGAGCTTACTCTATAATAGCTTGGATGATGGTAGTGTAACAAGAAGTGCTTCACAAACATTTGGTTAAGTCATTGAATGGTATTTAGAATATAGATTACAACTTAATTTTGCAATTTGATGCTTTTATTAAATTTAACATAATTTGGCTTGAAAAATCCAAAAAACTCTCTATTCTTAAAAGCTATTTTTATTTATATAGTTAAATTATTTATATAAATGTAGTAAACTTATGTTTGAATGAAAATTATATATCCTTACTCTTACAAGTTATTTTTCATTGTTTAAATCTTTTCAAATTCTTCAAATAATATTTTGAAAATCAAGGTGACCGCTGGAGCATGTGAATCAAATGGTTTGACTTGGTTTGGATAGTTTACTGAGCTAGTTGGACAATTTTTCGGAAACTGGGTTTCTTGAACTTTGTTTCATGACCACATGGAATGGTATATTGGATCAATCAGATGGTCCTCTTGCAACTAGGTTTTTGGGATTGGTTCTTGAATCCCATCAAATGATTTGTTGGACTAGTTGAACAGTTAACCCAAACTAGGTTTTTAGGACTATGGTTTCTAGATCCCATTAAATTATCTATCATGGTATATTGGATGGTCCTCCTGAATGGATCAATCTAATTTAGATATTAGACCGTCTCTTTAGGTGTCCATTGGATGTACCATGGATATGGTTGGACTGTCTGATGACCTTTTGGCTAATTTGAGCAGCTTGGTAGGATGGTCCTCTCGATCAGCTGTATTTTGAGCAGAACATTGATCAATGGTCGATTAGGTCTGATGAATGGTCTGGTCTATATTAAGAAGCCAAAAATGACCAGCTGATTTGGATTAATAGCTAAATTTAGATTACTTTTGGAATGTCAAAAGGTCTTATGGTCATTTTATGTTTAGTTCAGTAGTATAGATCTATATAAACCTTGGAAAAATGCAATTTTGAATCTAATGCTATGAGTTTCAATCTCGTATACATTTAAGTGCTGAAAGCTTTAAAGAAAAAACTGCTATGTTCATTTCTTATTAATATCAAAAGAGATGCTTGGCCTCAAAACATTTAAATCAGTTTTGTAATTATAGGATTGTTTGCAAGCTTTAGTGTTACGTTTTGTAAATAAGATATGAAATCTTAATGAAGATGATCAAACACATCTCCTTCTAAAGACAAGGTTCGAAAGCTCATGGGCAAGCAAAATTACTTTCATGCACTTAAAGTGATCAAGTTGTGTGTTTGAAGACCTACTAGTGTACCAATGCCCAATGATGAGTTATACAATGCAAATCTCACCAAATTTAGTGCACTTGAAACACAACATGAGAAAATCAACTTTAAGTGCAAATAAGATGCATTTCAGTATAGTTTTGCTTTTTATAAATGAACAATGAAGTGATTCAAGTCTTCAAAGAACAAGAATATCTTAAGTAAATCAATTTCATCCCTTACTACTTTTGAAAAGTTTTCAATGATCTCAAAAAACAGCATCCCATTAATATCACCTATCAAATTTAAATACCAATGCCATATACTACTTGATTCTTGGTATGCTAACTTAAGACTTATTTAGGTAGTCAAATTATAATGCATTTTAGATAATGTCATTAAACATTTGTTTTTAATTTTTGTTAATGATTTTATCTTTTTAATTCAAAAAATTGATCAATGGTTAATATGTAGAAGAAAATGAACCATCAAGTGAATTTGTGCATATGTAATTAACTTTGAGAAAGATAGGATTTAAGCCTTTTATAATTCAATATTCTATTTAAGGATTTGCCTTCTTATATTGACTCTATGTTGTAAGGATAATGAAATAATAAAAGTGTGAAATGAATAGCCATTCTAATCACTAAAATGATTTATATTAATTAAATTTATTTTCTATATGAGATTGTAAATTTCTAAAATTCTGTATTATATGTTTTAGATAAACTAGCTGCAAATAGTCCACCAAAATTGATGACCTAAATCTCATAAAGATAATACCAAATTATTGTTGTGAACAAGATTGGGTGCTAGCAATTCAATGTGGTTATGTAAGTTCAATTGTAGGCCAAGACAAAGGGTTCAAGGAACTACAAAATTTATCATTTATATCTTAGTAATCATGAAATGGTAGATTGGACTTTTTATAGATATGTAAATGATATAGGATATAAATATTATTGTTTCGTTTATTTTACTTTCAGAAAAATAATCAAGAAATTTTAAAATATAAATTTATTTGAATTTAAATTTGATTTCTGCATTTAAATTTTTACTTAAATTCATTAGTTAAGTCATTTAAATTTAATTTTAAAATTGTCATAGATTGTTTTAATTTTAGAATTATTTGAATTAATAAATTTAATTTTAAATTTGAATTTAAATTAATTTGGATAATTTTCTTTATTTGAATTGTTACTAAAAATTAATTTTCAATTTACTATATTTAGTCATTTATTTGGTTGAATTTTTAGATTGTTTGGATTAAAATTAATTTATTAGGATTAAAATAAAGTTGTTAATCTTTGAATTTGAATATCATAATTTTTTTTCATATTAATAAGTCTTTTAATAGAATAAAAGTTAGTGTTGATGATCTGGATGAATTATTGAATTGGATGCATGAGTGCATGGTGTTTTGAAAAAAATATAGGTAGTTAATCTCTCTTTAGAAAGGCATATGCATCTCTTCTTTATTTGTGCAAATATGCATATTATTTTGGGAAGATATAAGAAGCTAACCGCTTTTCTATCTCTAGGAAATTATGCGTGCCATTTCTTCTCCAACTGCACTTTCCACGTGAATCATCACTAATTTGGGATGAGAGTAGGCTATGTCGTGTTTTGTCTATGATGATGATCCACACCACGTCTTCATCAATCACTGATAATGTGAACTGCATTATCGTTGTCGTTGGGTTGTGTTCTGTCATCAGTAAGGCTCGTCGCTCCTTTGAAAAGCTTCATTGCTTGCTTCGTCTACATGACCTTCAATCAATAGCTCTTTCCCGTATTCTCAGGAATATGATAGTGTTGCTACTACCCCCAATCATGATCAACAATGCTCCATTACTCCCAAAAAATTCTTAAGCAACTACACCTTAGATTCTTCGCATTGACGAACTCTTAATACTATTGCAAGTTGCGTCGATAGTTCTTTGTTTGCAAGAAGCTCGAGGTAGAGGTTTGAATTTGCATTTTAGGAGCTTTTTTGTATTAATAAACCTTTTAATGGAATAAACAATTATTGTTGATGATTTAGATTAATTCTTGAATCATTTATATGTATGTATGATGTTTTTGTAAAAGCATACCCTTTTCTCTCTCTAGAAAGGTTTACATGGCCTACCTAACTTTATGCATGCATGCATGATGTTTTGGTAAGGCATAGGCATCTAACCTCTCTTCTTTCTCTAGGAAGACGGGCTATCTGTGTTCTCCATCACCGCTTTTCTTATGACATTTGTGCCATTAGTTATTAATCTAAATAATTTTAAAATTAAAAATAAAATAAATACTATGATAAATTTAAACTTAAATTTAAATGTAAATAATAAATTTAAATAAAAAACTAGCAAATGAGCAACCATCATCCATGACAGGGAAGTAAGGACAGGATACAAAACTAACGAGGTTGAATCCCCTTGATTGATGAACACTGGGTGTATAAAGCTGTTTCTAATGATAGTTTTATTAGGTGAACTAAACTCAGCTACATAGATAAGGATCAACAAAAATTATGGAAGGGAAAGATGGCCTTCTTTATTCTTGTAGACCGTAAACTATTTTTGTACGGTTACAGTTGGTCGACGATGGGAACAAACCTGTCTTTTCTTATACAATTATCATGCGAATCATTTGATACATAGCTACCCTCCAATTGATCATTGTTTTTGGCCACTTCATAAAAAATGAGATATGGTATCTTATTGAGAGTACCAAAATTTTGACATAGAAATTGGTGTGAGAAAATTGGTATCAAAATAGCATAAACATGAGAAAGGAATGAACATGTTTTTGAGAAAATGAGAAAGTTAATTTTGTATGGAATCTCTTCTAAATAAAATAAAAAACCATATTGGGGTGTACCTTAAAGGGTTTAATATTTCTTCTCATTTGAGTATAGGTGTGGGTGTTACAGCTCGTCTATCTTCTCTAATTGTCAACGACCTTTTTTACATTAAGGATGTGGCCTTTTATGGCAAAAACCTATTGGTAGTGGTTGAGTTATTAATCCATAATTGCAAATCAGATCAAGTTGGTATATACTGTAGTCGTCTAATTTGTTAATGTCACATGACATCTTGGGAGAGAACATTTAATTTGTGAGAAGAACAAATCATGATCATTGGAGGTTTTCCACCATAGTTTCTCCATACTTGACAAGCCCGCCTTTAAGACGTGTTAATGAGTCAAATCAATGATAAGACAAACGAACATACCTGCTATTCTTCTTGTGTGATCAATGTAAGTAAAGCATGTGAGGTATGACACATCCCTCATGCTTGTGAGGATGACTGCATACATATGGTGACTTTGTTGCACTCACTGTCATTTCATAGCTTGTCTTTTCACATTGGTTTTACTATGTGCATTCATTCTCCTTCAATAATATTGCCTTTGTTCAACCACAACCCTTGGAAGACTTAGATGATGCGTCTTTTTTTCGGTCTAACAGTTTCCATTTTCAAGGTATTTTTCAGCTGCAGCTCTTCATAGATTTATTTTGCTAGAAGGATATGGAACTCCTTAAGCTTACATTAGGCTATTTATAAATTTATAGCATTCAAAAATATTCATTCTTCCAACTGATCTCTATTTTTTCTCTCATTATGCATCAGACCGTTCATTTTTTTTGAAATTTATTTCTTTTGTTGTATTCTTTTGTAACTGAAAATAAAATGCCATGATTTTTTTGTTATGTTATTGTACTTCTTAATACGCTCTATGCATCCTTGAGCGTAGTTATAATAAGTTTGCTGTTTAATCATTGTGCTGCATGGAACAGCACAGGTGTGGGGTTTTGCCTTCCAGGATTCGTTGACCTACTTCCCGTTTTGGTTTCTATGAGTTGGCCTTTAATGCATGATGGTTTTGGACATATGTCCTTATTCCGAATGCTGTCTTCCTTTTTGTTCCTGTATCACTCCTGTGCTCAAAAGTCACTGGCAATCTAAATAGTATTACATATTCCATGGAATAGGACGTTTCAATCAATAAGCAGAAAAAGAGAGGCAGGGAGGCATGATGATAGCAATACCATGTGGAAGAAACTTTGGCCATCCAATTTGGTAGCCTCTCCTGACGTGCAGTTCAGAGGCTAACCTTCTCTTCTGCAACTGTTTGCTCACAATTGTCTGTGTGGCAAATCAAGAAGAAACATTTGGACTCGAATGCCATGGAATCTGCTGCATTCATAAAGGTGCTTCTTGTTTAACAAAGTTACTCCTTTAGATTCAAATTTACCTAGTGAATTAGAGTTAGGCTTTTTTGTGCTGATATTTTACACCGCCGTTGAAGTTGTTAGTGAGCATCATTGATACTTTAGAAGTTTTAAAGTGTTCCCATAGCAGTAAGCCTTTTCATGTCTGCTTGTAAATCTTCAGCCTAAAGCAGTAATGAAAACGGCTTGTCTATTAAATGGTTCAAAACACAAATGGGAAACATCATTTGAACGTGGAAAGGTATACAATTAATAGAATTTTTCTTGCATCTTTATGGCGGTACGCCTTGGTAGTCTTGGTTTGATGTAATTCTAAGTAATGAAATTCTGTATAATAATGAAAGCATTAATATTAGAGGTAGCTTTCCATAGTATACAATTCAAATTTTTAGTTATTTAAACAACTCATATCATAATATTAAAATTACAAATAACATAATTTTTATCATCAAATTAAGTTCTAATATCCATACCTAGTTGCTATAGTTATGTCAGTATTTTTGTGACCATGATCACCAATCATGTGAATTGTATCTAAAAAAAAATTAACATAAAAGATGAGTACAATGCAAACAAAAGGAGAAATGTCATCTTAAAGCTTAGATGACATGTATTAGGACATTAATATGTATTAGAAGATGACATAAAAACATGTAATACATAATAACAATATTTATATATTCACACTCATACTTCACAAATTATAATAGAGAAATATGAAAAAACAAGAGTATTCTATGGAATACGATATTCATGAATATGAAAATAAGGATGTACACTAACTCTCAAATTTTGCTCACATTTAATTGTCTAAATCATTTATGTGATCAAAGCCCATGCCATTAAATGTCATTATTGTCAACACTTACAAGTCAAATTGTCAAACTGATTTTGCGAGTTGAATGAGTATGCGTCGTCACTCTAATACATTCACATAATGCACATATATATAAATCAAGTAGGATATCTTGAAATCTACTCATCATAACTCATGTGATATAATAGTCCATAGTTGTCACCTCAAAACAGAAAGAAGGTTTTTACTATCCTAGAACAAAAGAGACATTATTCTATGAGATTGCCAACCCTATTGGCTAATCAAATATAAGAGAAGAGAGGAACTTGAAGAGTTGAGGGGTGGTTGACTTGATGTTAGGATGTACTAAAAGGATAATGAATTTGATAAGGTGGGTTAGGGTTGTAAAACTTTTATTTGATCTGGTTTACTTGGACCACACCGGCTTAGAGCTTTTCTTACTATTGCATAAGCCATGTTAATGGCAATTATTGTGGTGTACAACAATTGTGTTACTGTTATGTTATCTATTCTCATACAGGTGATAGTATATGTAACTGCGAGTGCTAGATTGATAAATGGCTCCCATCTATGTGATTCTTCTAAAACTTTTTGTTTGCTCTCTGAACTATCTCCAGAAGAAAAAAAGCAAAAACAAAACAGACACTTTTGTACTCCATGTGGCACAATGGGTTTGGGGATTGAATTGGGTTATTCAGTAGGACCTTCTGAATCGTTTATCGCCTTCGCTATCAATTTTGATTCGTTCTGTAGCTGAACAGGTAAATGAATCCATCCTCTAGTTTATAAGCAACATAAATTTTACTGTGGTTTTATGCGTTGGTACTTCATAATCTGTGATGTCATTTTATGTCATATGGCAAATCACATGCTTTCCTATTAGCTCTTTTAATACTTGGAATACTTCCTTTTGGGACTTCCCTTACAGTTAAAGCAGGTATACTGGCATGCCCAAAATGACATGCCAATGATCTATACACTAAACTTTTCTTTATGTGGGTGTGTTGAGGTAGATGTTACCTGCAGCTAAGTAGTGTTTAAGTTTATACTCGATGGAATTTACTTGCAATTGATATTAGTTATGAATGCAAAACTGTTAGCTATGTCCATTACATTTGCACATCCAAGTGCATATTGCTCGCATGCCTAGAAGAGCCACATCAATTTCCCATTCGTGGCAAAATTTACAAGAGAGATTCATGTAATTTTTTTGGGTATTTGGGCGAGTCGACTATTTGGTTACTGGTTCATTACACAATGACACGCAACCTTGTGTTTGAATCGGCTTTTAGAGAGCCAACTCGTGGTTGGTTGGCATAGGAATTGGCTATTTGTGTGCCAATTTCCACCTTGGAGAGAGGCATAAATGAGGCGTCCATGATCTATTCTAAAGCTTTGGGACATAAATCTAAGTGTCGTGCTGACTTTTTGAAGTCTTGACAGGATCTTCCTTGCTAGATACCACATATTAGTGCTTACTGAAATTAGCATTCTTGCTTTCAAAGAGCAATTTATGCTCGCATTCAACATTGTTCAAGTAGAGCATACAATGGTTTAAGGGAGTAGTTTTTAGCCAAGTTCAAGAATGTAATAAAGCACATCACATAGAGTCAAGAGTTGTGTGTCATGAGTAACACGTATTCAAGTCTTTTGTGTTGTATTGTACTTGTGATGTTCTGGGCCCAACATTGTCATTGCTTGCATCTTCTATGAGAAAACTTTGTTCTGGGTCTATGAATAAGTTGGGAAGAGTAATGATTATGACATCTTTGATTTGCAAGTGGATGGCATTAAAGCAACTAAAGAAGAGATTTCTAATGTTTACTTGGGAAGTATAGATGTCGGTGGGCACTAATTTTTTTTTATGGTTATTGATAAGACATAATGACCATTAATGTGTTTGCGAAGGTAAAAATTGATATACCAAAAAAAAAAGAAAAGGCCGAAGGCCACATTTGCACCTCTGTTGATGATGGTGAACCCATGGCCTGTCAGCTCTAAATGATGCCTATCGTCATTCTCAAAGTAAGAAATGATGTGCATAATGCTTTGTTTGCATATTAGAACTTCAATAACGTGGGAATAAAATAAAAAAGAAGAGGAATCTAGTTGGATTCAATGCCTTGAGTCTAGTGTGATTATAGAGGACATCTCATGCTCAAATGCCGAGGCATTTAACTTATGGTGGAAGAGGATGTGTGGTTTTCTTTTTTCTTTCCTCCTCAACGGAGTCCCCCAAGGGCCCCTATCCCTTGTAATCCTTTATAGTGAGCTCTCTAAAGGCCCTTGGGCCTCATATGTGCACAACTCGAAGGTCTTTGAATTGGCTAGCCATAATAGTAGAGCCACCCAAGGGCCTTTCTTTGTCTGGTCTCATAGTGAGCTGCTTGAATGCCTTTTTCTTCGATCCAAGCCTCAATTATGAGTTGCGTAGAGGTGTTTTTTGTTTTCCTAGGCCACAACTGTGAATTACCTATAGGTTTATTTGCTGTCCAATCCTCATAATAAGTTGTCTGAAGCGCATGCTTTAAAAGTAAGTTGCTCAAGAACCGTCTTCTTTTTCTTATCATATGTTTTTTTTGTGATTCTTGACCTAGTATCCTTTACTCATGAGAAAAACCAAATTACTTTGTATTTTAATTCCTATTATATTATAATATAACTTTTTATAAATCTTTGGCAAAATTAAGCTTAATGTTTTGTTTGCATCTCGAAACTTTGATCACTTAGAAGTAAAATAAAGAAAAAGAAGGATGTTGTTGGATTCATTTCCTTTAGCTTATAATGACTATAAGATGGCCTTGGGTGCTCTAGGCTTGGAGACATCAACGTATGGTGGAAGAAGATGTGTTTTGTTTTTTCATTTCTTTCTCAGAGGAATCGCATGAGAGTTCTAACTCGTCCAACCCCTAATAGTGAGTTGTCAAAGGCTATTCTCAATTTGGTCCTGAAATGTGCACTACTTGGAAGGTCTTTTCCTTACCTAGTCTTCAATAATGAGCTACTCGAAGGTCTTTCTCTGCCCAAGCCTCATGGTGAATTGTTGAATGCCTTTTTGTTATACTTGTGCCTTAATTATGATATGTTGGAAGGTCTTGTACCTACATTGGCCTCAACTATAAATTGTCCAAAGGTTTTTCCTCTGCCCAAGCCTCGCATCAAGCTGCCCAAAAGCTTTTATGAGTTGTTCAAAGCTTATGCTTCAAAAGTGAATTGCTTGGGAACCTTCATGTTATTTTTTGTTATATTTTCCTTGGTGATTCTTAACGAAGTGCCCTTTACTCTAAAGAATAATCACTTTGTTTTGTATTTTAACTCCTACATTATAATGCTACTCTTTATAAATCTTTAATCAAAGTAAGTTTATGTTGAATCTCTTGTCCATATCAACTTTTTTTTTGTATCGTTTGTTGAAACAAGTGTAAATTGAGAATCAAGAGAGAGCCACGTTCATTTTTAAGGAGGTCCACTTTGTTAAGCATATAATAATAATGATGTTCACAAGAAAGGGATAAATTATATAAATATAAAATTTTAAGTTAACTCTAATTTAAATTGTATATAGTAATAAAAGACATTTTTTACTTAATATTGTTGACTCTTATAGCATTTGTTTTAGAAAATGTTGTTAGGTTTTACAAAACTTATTGTTATGTTTTAAAACAAGATAAAGTATGTAATGATTTCAAATTGTTTGGCTCAAACTTGAGTCTATATTGATCCCCAACTAAAAAGTTAAGCAATCCATTAAAAATGCTAACTCAAAAGCTATAGCACTAGTTTAAGAAAAAAATTACAATATTAACTTAATAAAAGTTTACAATATTGACTTAAGTATGTAAATGAGAATCATCTAAAAGTTCAATTCAAATTTTTAAAATTAAATAAATACTTAAGCAAGAGAAACACTAATATAATGTTAAAGCAATATAAAAGATATGTAAAGTTACTTAAGATATTGAATATAAATAATTGTAACTTATCTCAATGAGGAATAAAGGCTTGTGAAGATGAGATCAATGCATGTAATCTTAGTTTTGTTATTTTATTCTTTTATAAATGATGAATATAATATGAGATTATTTTCAAAGATATTTCAAATAATCATTAATCTTTAACAATATGTTTGGATGCCTTTAAATGGCTCTTTCCTAGCTTTCAAATAGGTCTAAGATTCTTTTAACAGTTATGTCAAAAATCAATTAAAACTAGACATTACAGACATTTTGAACTAATAGTGTTTGTACGATCCACAGGTTATATAAGTATGATGTTATATTTTTTTATATTTTTAAGTGATAGTACTTGTGCGATAAGTAAATTATACTCCTAAATGCAAATTTACTCAATACATGACTAAGTAAATGCTATCGTACATGCATGATGGAAATTTGCTTATTAACAACTCAAGTTCTCAGTGACATTGCTTGGTCTATCCTTATTCAATCTTTCAAAATAATATATCGTACAAATACAACAAATAATTTATATGAAACCCAATGCTATTAAACATAAAATTATCTCTTAGGTAAGCCATTAATGCACTTGTACGATAAGATATTATACACGTACGAATCATATAGATAGTCAAATACTATAGAATTGCTCTTAAGCAATGCTCTGTCTTACCCAAAGATAAATGAGTCATATTGTATGATAGGTTTATTGTACAAGCATAATTACTTAAGTCAATGTAAACCTTACTTTAACTATGTGGCTACACACAAAGCTGTTAAGCCCATGCCACACAGTGATCCCCATATCATTCAGTTGCATAGTGGCAATACAAATGTGCGCCATTAGGCATAGAGAGCTTTGAATCATGCCATAAGAGCATGTCAACCTCACACACTAATGCTTGGGTAGTAAGGTAAATGCAACACACTAGTTCAAGCTTGAAGTGGTTCAAAGCCAGATCAAGATTCTGGCAAGTTTGACAAAAAATGGGAAGGATTAGGTAGTATTTCTCCATGTTAATAGCTGTCATTGAGGGCAACAAGGTTGTCCATAGAAGTTAAGAAAGAATTGCCATCATCAAGCCTCCAAATGGTACTTTCCTTTACAAATTCACTTACAATGCAAAGCAACTTTCAGGTAGGAGAATCACCACACTAGACCTCAAAAGTGGACTATCAGTTGCCATATTTAGTAAGGAGCATTCAAATCCATAAGACCCCTACCTACGTAAGGAATTGAGAGGCATGTTGAACAACTAGGGTCATTTTGCCAATATTTGAGATGATGAATTCCCAATCCACCACATTCCTTAGGCTATGCAATTGTGTCTCAATTCACATAATACAAGGAATTCCATGTCGCTCTAAATAATGGTTCTAATCATATGCTCAATTTTATCGAGAATCTTCATTGGAACTAAAGAGTGGCTTAAGCTGAAAATAGGAATGAGCAACAAAACAAAATTAGCAAGAAATAGCAAGACCAAGTAGGGATAGAGATCTTGCAGCCCATGTTGTGACCTTGTCAATGACCTTTTGAGTAAGATAAACATAATGTAAATCCTTTGGTTTTTTACATGACAATGGAATGCCAAATATTTGAGAGATGTTTCTTGACTCCTATGAAACTTATTAGCAATTATCTTCTTGTGTTAAGGGAGCATGTCTTTGCTAAACATGACATAAGACTTGGAAAATTTTACCATTTTACTTGCTAGTTGAATAATATGTATAGGGAATCTTTTTTAGGAGGACATCGCTAAGCAAGTTATTGGGCCATACAGCATAATATCATTAGCATAAAACGAGATATGTTTGGAGCTACCAAAGAGACATAGATACCAATAGTAGCAAGTTGGACCTCTTTACCATGGATCAAGAAGTAAGGATATTCAAAAAGATAGTTTAGAGATAAGACGACAAGGGACATCTCTGAAGAATCCTGCAAATGCAATAATCCTTGGTAGGCGGCTCTTGTTAAAAAGTATATGATATCTAGGGTAGGTAATACAAGCTTGAGCCCAAGCATGCCATATATTTGGAAAGTTTAGGTGCCTAGGGTACATAAAGAAGAACATAATGAATTTTGTCCAATGCTTGATTCATGTCAATTCTGATGGCCATAAGGCCTTCTTGTGATGTGTAAGAGTTGAGATGATGGGCAAGCTCTTGAGCCTATAAAATGCTATTTGAAATCATTCTACCATGAATAAATGTAGCCTACTTGAGAGCAATAGTGGAGGAAATAACTTCTTATAGTTTGTTAACAAGAATTTTAATGACCACTTTGTACATGAGTTGTGGAGGCTTATGGGTCTAAAATTACTCAAGTGAGATGCCTTATGTTTCTTTTGAACGAGGATGAACAATGAGTCCCTTCAGTGTGTCAACATATGAGCAGTTGAACACTTAATTAACCATTGTAATGATGTCAAGATGAGTGAAGTCCCAATAATCATGGAGAAAAGATATGGTAATTCTGTTAATCCTTAGCATGATATTAATGCCTATAGAGAAGACAGCACATTCAATTTCATCTTGAGAGATAGGAGCATTGAGCATTGCATCTTGCTTTTGATTGATAATAGATCTTGAATTAGTAGTAAGGAAAGTTGTAGAGAAAATAGATGGGCACCATTTGTTGGTAAAGAACTGTAAAAACACAACTAAAATCTCATTAGTGGAGATGCTAGCTCTAACTAAAGATTATAGGCCTGAGGAAGTACCATTCAAAGTATCTTTGAAACTTTTACGAAGCACATTGCTTGTTGTCTGAATTTTGCTATTAGAATGAACTAAGTTATCAGTTAAAGTAATTACTCGAGCACCTTGGTGTATGCAACCAAATCAACATGATGAGTACCAAAGGAAGTTGAATTCATGGGAGCTAGTCTCATACTATCCTTTTCAACCAAGGAAAATAGCATTTTTATTTTTTCACAATGTCTTATTGGTGGAAATCCTCAACCATTTCAAAGCATTCCTCACATTCAAGCCTTCTTTCATATGTCTAATAGCCAGTACTTGGTCCAATGCTATTGCAATAAATTGCTCTCGTCAATCTTAACTTCATTAGATTCCTTTAACATGCCTCACTTGTCATTTGACCATCTTCCATCACTCCTCACTCCTTTCTTGTAATTGGAGAGCTGTGCCTCGTTGCAAACCCACCTTTAATCAAAAAGACATTTCCTTTTTACATGCTTGCGATTAGCCAAGATGTTGTTATAGCCACCACAAGAGCGTTCTTCAACTTAGACCCAACCATGTCATTATCAATCTCCATGCCTTCCTTGAGCCCTCTACTTCCACACGTAGCCCTTCACCTTCCCTTATAACATTTAACCAGTGCATCTTCAAAGCCCGATACTTTGAATGTTGTGCCCACCTAATATCTCCAACATTGGTAGCCCTATCCCTCTCATTTTTGAAATTGCTCGAAGTCACTTAGTTTGTCTTTGGAAATTACCAAGAGAAAAAGTTTGTCACATAATGTTTAAAACCAAGAAAAGTTGAGAAGAATTTTTACGTATTTTGGGAGCATTACTAATGTTCTTTTTAATGAGACTTTTGAGAAAGTGAGGATTAATGTATTTTGTGTTTAGTTAATGTATATGGAGTGAATTGTATTTTGAATTTTTTGTTATTTTTAAAATCTTTTCTTAATGAATATTTGGCAATCATAAAATCATTAATTTAATAATTTTGTTAAATAAAAATGTAAAGAGAAAATAGAAATTTTATTGCTTTAAAAAATATTTTGTAATGAAATGATTTATGCTTGATAATAATAATTTTGATTAAATTTTTTATGTTTCAATTAAATATTATTAAATAAATAATTTCATAAATGACATAATAACAAAAATAAAAAATAAAAATGATAGGATTTTTAAATGGTTTGATCCAACTAGTGCCTACATCTATCCCCAGTCAACTTAATCAGGATTCCACTAATAAAGTTACTCTCTTTTGTCGTAGTAGACAAAGGCAACTTGTACAAACTACACTTTTTTTGTGACAGTAAGTAGGGATTCACTGTCACAATCTCAATTGTAAAAACTTATAAGATTAAAGCACAATATAAAATAACAATTAGTCATAATGTTTTATTATTTATTTATAAAAGCATATATGACACAAGTATACGGATTTTGATATTAAAATATGAGTGCATATAAAAAATGTTAAAACAATCTAAAAGATTTAGTTTTAAAATATTAAATTTGAAAGATTTATTAATATTTATTAATGTTATTAAGAAAAATAGAATTAATAAAGATTTTGTATTATTATGATCTTTTTTAAAAAAAATAAAAAAAGGAATAAATAAATAAATAAATAAATAATTGTAAAGAAGTCACCAGTTAAATATGCAACCAAAGAACATACTGAAACAAGAAATAGAAAAAATGAGTCATAAACACGACTCCAATAAAATTGTTGAAATTGGATTATAATTTTTTATTTTGCACATTCTCTTCTCAAAATATTGATGTAGCAAGATTAAATCAATCTATCTTCTAACCCTTAAGACTATTTATAATAGAATATTTTTAGACTAAAATAGAATAATTTTAATTCTAAAAAAGTCACCCAGAATAGTTGTTAATATTTCATAATTCTAAACAAACAAATAGCTTTCTAAAGTGCTGATTACGAGAGGAAATAGCTGTCATCGTTCAATTTTGGTGGACGGAACAAGAGTCGTTTGATCAGAATGTTGAATAAATGGTCCAAATCTAATCCAAGAGGGATTTGATTTAGATTGTTAGATCCCGCATGTTGGATAACCGGTGTTGATGGGCAAGAGCGTTAGTCATAAAGGTGAAGACTATCTCAACCGTTTGATTGAGCTTTACAGATAGACGACTAGATGAAATATATTATTCACAAATGCAAAGAAGATCTTAGACGTCTGATCAGGTTTTACTGATGGACGATAAGATGAAAATTATTGTTTAAAATGGTGTAACTATTCTCATCTGTTTGATCAGGCTTATTACATAGACAGTTTAGATAGAATCTACTGTTCACAAAAGTGAGCATGATCCAGACCATTTGATTGCGAAAACATGTGATTGGATGACAGTGATTTGCCCCTATTTGGAAGCAAACCTGGCCAACTTTTAGCCCTAAATTGTAAGCTTGAATGATGTTTGGCATTTTAAATACTTTTTTTCAACTTTTAGGCCAATCGAACAGGGTGGACCTGATCCATTACTTAACAATAATTTTGGGTCCTACTTAATGCTTCACAAGTTTGACCTGACTTGTTATGCTTAAACTGGTTCAGGAGTTATTTCTTGACCCAATTTAATCCAAGCCACATAGGGTTGTGTCATGATCAAGACTCAGGCCTAACCCGACTTGGTTCACCCGATCTCCTTACCCGCTGCGGCTCTTCTGGGCCCATTACCCAACAATTCAGGCCACTTGGTCGAAGCCTTTGGACTTGGCCTTATGTAGGGCTATTAAGCCAATTTTTTTTTGTTTTCTTTTGTAAAACCATTTTTATATATTTATTATTTTTTGAATTATTTTTAAAATATTTTTATAGTTATTAAAATAACAAAATATTTTTGTAATAACTAAAATAATAATACACAAAAAAATCAATGATAATATATGTCAATGAATATTGTCATGCAACCTAATTGTCATATATAAATAAGTGATAGAATAAACTATCAAATCAGTAGATATTTTAGAGATGAGCTTCGGATGATTAGTTACTCCATTAAGAGTTTGATTAACGATTCCTTGATATGTCATTTAAGCCATAGCTAAAGCATGGCCACCAACACGTCTTAACATTACTGCACTTGTTGATTATTTCATAAGACGTTCAATCAAAATTTTCAAATTGATTAATCTGGTAAGATCTTGGGATGCTTGAATTGAAAGACACTTGAGAAAAATATTAGACAAACTAACACAATTATTTTATTGTCATCAAATAAGTATTGTTATAACCAAGGGTACAATGATCGTTTAAAATCATTTAAAGGTCATTAGATCCTCTAGAGTTGTCTACTTTTTTATTGGTCTCAACCTCTCTAACTAAACTGTGGAGTTAATGAGTATTGTGATGCCTTAAAAATTTAATATTATCTAATTATTATTAATCTAAATAATTGTAAATTGTATTGAAAATAAAACTAGTTAAATTGAATTGGTTTCTATTCCAAGGTATATTATAAAAATTCAAAACGTATTTATTGAAACTAGTCTAAGAAAACTTGGTTATTTAATGTTAAAATAGAAATATCTTGATGTTGATAATCCAAGCGTTACTGTAAGTACTTAACATGCCAATCCTTAAGTTTTGATCATTTTTGAGATCAAACTTCAATTGGAAGTCTAAAAGTTGTATCAAATTTAGATTTGAGATAAAAGTAATTATATTTCTATATAAATAATATGTTTATTTGGGAATGGTTTCTCCAAGAAGCCATCAATTAAAGTCATAATGGTTGTATCCATGAAGTGAAATGGGAGAAATAATTTTTCGTTTCTTTTCAAAGGTTCATAAAGAGGTGTGAGAGTAAGCAAAAAAGAAATTGAGAGAACAAAAGTAAGAAAGAGAGAGAGAGAGAGAGAGAGAGAGAGAGAGAGAGAGAGAGAGAGAGAGAGAGAGATCCTATGGGATGAAGATCCAAGAGAAGAGCCCCTCATTTACTCCCCTAAGGAGTAGCTTTGTTAAGTCACTTGTATTCTTAATTATTATTGGCAAGATCAAAGAGGAGATAATTGGTAGGGAGAAAAAAGAAAAAGAATAATAGATAGATGAAAAAAAAAAACAATGATTTTATTTCCCTTTGTATAAGGTTGATTCAATTTTTGGTGATCTTATAGGAACATCTTAAAATGATTTGATTGAGTTTTATATTGATTGGAATGAGTTTTTGATGTAGATAAAGAATACAAATCATATTGTTTTTATGTGATGACTTTAGGGCATAAATAAGGAGTGGTTGAACCCTTGATAATGAGATGACTATACAAATATGATGGAGGGTACTAGTTTGATTAAGAAAAAAATATTACCCATTAATAACTAATATTTATAAACAAATATATATTTTATTAGGATTATATTGTAATCTAATGCAGTCACATGCTATGACATATGAGTAGTCTGCATGCTCATCTAAAGTTGTCTTATTGCATTCATTGTTATGCTTACTATTATTCATTTTCTATTAATCTATACTTAAAACTAAACTTATGATAGACTCACTCTTCTACCTTATATCCATAGGTGCACAATAAAGTTATTGGGAAGCTTAAAGTTCTAGTTATCATAAATCTAACTTCCCAATTAATTTCTACACACGTGGGCTAACCAAGTGGCTTAGTGGTGAGACCGAAGCTACTCCCTAGAAAAAAAAACATTAGGGTTTGAGTCTTTTATGTTTTTATTAGTTCTTGGGTTGCTTAGTGCATATTAAATGTATCATAGAGAAATAGAGTTATTGTTGAGTGTGCATATATATATTGTAACTGAGAACTACAAAAATATTGCTTAAATTTTTAATTTTTTTGTTTAAGTATTGCTTAATTTCGGATATTAATTATGAAATCAATATTACACTTTTAATTCCCAATTTCGGGCTAAGAAAAAATAAAATAAAATAAATATGAGGTCGGTCTTTGTTTTTTCCGATGGCCATTGTGCTGCCGCATAAAGCCAGCAGGAAACCCAAGCATAGGGGCCCGCAAAATGCCACGTCATCGCTGTGGGATTTATAGAATCCATAGCTGTCGTGAAACAACGACCGCTACCGTCCAAAATGTACGACAGGTTTAATTTCCCGCCTTTTGTTTTTCTAATGGCCTTTTCGAGGAACGGTTCACGAGGGAGTTAGCGAACATCTTGCACGCCTTTTATTTTTCGTTGTTTAAAAAAATTTAATAATATTTCTAAATTAATTTAATAGTAAATAAAAGTTATACAAAAATTGCCAGAATATTTATTATTGCATACACTCTATTTTGGAAAATTCAACTCATTGTTATTAGTGGAGAGTAGTCATGAATGGAGTTGTATTGACAAAATGATGATATTTTATAATTTTAATTTTTTAATAAAAATTATATAAAAAAATCCTTTGGCCAAAACTTGAATTAGTGGAGAAAGTTCATTTGTGATAATTTTACTTTTTCTTTTGTTGAATAATAAGTTGAATTTATGATATCCCATCATTTTCTTTATTAATAAAATTTGAAAATGTTTGGAAACGGTTCTTTTTTATTCATTTTTAATAAGCCCTCATGTATAAAATTATAAACATCATAAAAATTCCATATAAAATTAAGTATTATTTCATGAATAAATATATTTAGTAAAGGACCAAATAAAAATATAACTAAGTATTCCCCTATTGGTAGAAATATTCTTGTCATGTGAGGTCTTATGTCCCACAGCAAAAAGTTACCAAAGCCTGTCTCTGTCGTCTCCTTCTTCATCTTGGTAGAATAAAGCATGCTTTTGAACGCCATCGACCAACACCTGCTTCTTTTTCAGGTCATGTTCCTGCAATCTAATAGAAACAAGAGGAGCTGTCAATCACTTCCATCCTACGTGTTTTTGAAGAACGGTCACGATTAGATTGTACATAGGAGCAAGAATCAGCCACGGTATAACGTTGCCCAAGCTCCTTTTTTGACCGTATAAAATAGTGTGATGTTTGAATTATTTCAGTTTTCTTCTTTGTGCGGTTTTGGAAGCCTAAACCCTACTTTTGTGTGAGCCGGGTGAAGTTTAAAGGAGCAATATGCATGTTTCATATGTATTTGTACTTTCCAGTAATGGAAGACAATGGCTCTCCATATAGTTTTCTGGCCTGCCGTTTGGAATCCAACCACTACACAATGCGTTTCAAAAGCTCTCGCATTCCATTGTCTTATGTGGGCATCATGTATTGTTCTTCATTCAAGGTTTATAAAATTTTATTTTATATTTTTCCATATAATTATTATTAGTTTCTTTTTATTTTTATCTTATAAAATAAAATATAGTACTTTTAATTTTTACGTTGCCTTTTAATATAATTTATGAAACATCATAGTGTCACAATTGCCAAATTAAATAGACTCAATGTGAGTTCTACTCCTCCTCCTAGGAAGTATTCTTTTAATGCAATTGATGACATCTTCCCCATTTTTTAATCTCCTTGGCAAGATTCATTTTCAAGTCTCATTGTTGTCTACAAGGTCATTATGTTCTATGCAAGCGAAGCTAAATAGTCAATTGTGTGGCTAATGTTACATTTTTTGGTGATTTTATTTTAGCATAAGATTTAAACTTTGTTTATGTTAAAGTTAATTCACTTTATATATCATTGAATATAGAAGATTTTATAATCTACTTCTTAGATTATTATAAAAGATTCTAGTGTATACTTCCTAATTGATTATAGAAGATTCTAGACGTTAAGAAAAATAGAAATCTTTAGGATTTTAGTTGAATAGAGTTTTTTAGAATTTTATATAGAGATATAAGAGAAATAGAAGCAAACATATAAATAGAGATGCATCCCTTAATAGCTCTCTCAAGTATTGAGAAAAGTGTTACTTATTTATAATCAAGTTTCTTCTCCTCTCTAAAATTCTTGTATTTTGATCTCTAGCCTTTCTTCTATTTTTAGGGCCTCCATTAGTTTCTCAATTATCCAACAGTGGTATAAGAGCATTGTTATGATAATGGGCATTTAATTCCAATATCGTTGGCTTAACAGCCTTCACACCCATGGATAGCTCTATTGTTTGTCCTTCACCTATGGTCAATCTCTACAACATTAACTTTGCCTGTGGTTAGCTTTATTGCCTCCAAGCAAAATATGGTTGGTTCTATTGCTTTTATACATTCTAATATTCCTAATTTAAATGGCAAGAAATATGATTTTTCAAAAATCAAGTGTGTAGGATTTACGAAGTTATTAGATAAAAGTTGGCTCCCTCCAAAAGAAATAAAAAATGTTTGAATCCAATAAAATTAAGAATACAAGGGCATTAAGCCTCATCATGCTAGCAATAGCTATGAATATATTCCCAATGATCAGAGGAGCATTAAAAAATACAAAAAGAATTTGAATGAGATACTAAGGTAAGGAGTATTAATCTCCAATATCTTCATAGAGAATTACAAAATTTAAAAATAAGAGGAGTATCAATGAAGGGATATTTTTGAAAAATAATGAAAGTACTTAAGCAAATAAAAATATATGAGGAAAATCTAAATGATTATAGGATTACAAAAAATACTAATCAATTTATCAAAGTATGATTATTGTTGCAATAACAAAAGAATCAAAGGACTCGTCAAAAGCTAACAATTTAAAAGTTGATGGTAACTATGTTATCTTATGAGGAAAAGAAATTAATGCACTTAGATAAATCAACTAAAACTATATTTTAAACAAAAATTAAAAATTTTAGATTCCAAAATATTTCAAGAAATAATAATGTTAAAACTTTTCATTCTAATTAAAGAATAAATAAATAACGAGATCAAGAGGATAATACAAGAATAGATCCATCTTGTGCAAAGACTTTTGACACATAAAGAAGAATTATAGATTAAACGATAATAATAATCGAACAAATTTTACAAATACAAAAAGGAGAAAATATAGTTTGCATGCGTTAAAGTGTATCAGAAGAGAAAAAAATTTTAGTACCTTGATAGTTGTTGCAATCATATGAGAGAAAATTAGAGTATTTTGTTACGTTCATATTCATCTACATCCAAGGTTAGAATGAAAAATGGAACAGTAATAAAGGCAAAAGGAAAAAAATATAATTAAAATAAAAAATGAGTGAAGTATATAAATAATGTTTTATTTGATCTGAATTAGCACAAAATCTATTAAGTGTGAGACAATTGGGTTAATATGGCCTACAAAAATGTTTATAAAAAAAAATCAAATTATTGCAAAAGTTAAGATGGAAAAAAATATGAATTTTTCTCTTGAGCTAAAAATCCATTCTCATTATGTATTAAGAGTACAAAATATTAAAAAAATATGGTTATGACATTAGAGATATTATCATCTTAATTTTTAAGACTTAAAAATTATTAAGAAACAAAAGAATGGTTAAATAGCACTAAAAATTTTCTACAACCATAAACACAAGTGAAGGATTATCATGGGCAAATAACATATATGGTTTTTCCAAAATGGGAGAGGTTGGAGAGTTTAGGCATTATTAGAACTAGTATATATATAAGAATATGTGAAAAACTGAGAACCCTCACTTGATGGAAACATATATTTTATCTTATTTATTGATGATTATATAAGAATGATTTAAATATATTTCATAAAATAAAATCAAAACCTTTTGGGACATTTAAAAAATCAAAAGCTTTTATGGAAAAATAAAGTACTTATAATCTTTAATTTTGAAAAGTGATTAAGGAGAGTACACTTCAAAGGAATTTGATAAGTACTATAAAAGTGAAGGAATATATTGACAACTAATAGTGAGCTAAAACTTATAATAAAATAGTATAACAAATAAAAAAAGATTAAAACAGTAATTGAGATAGCAAAAGCAATGATGAAGGAAGGTCTACCAACTGATTTTTTAGCTAAAGCTATTAATACAATAATACAACACTCTATATTCTTAAGAGATTTTGAACTAAAGTAGTGAAAGAAATAACTTTTTTTTGTTCTTGGACATGATGAAATCATCAGTTAGTTATTTCAAAATTTTTGGATGCATCTATTGCTCTAATGTTCCAAAAAAAAAGAAGAAAAAAATGATAACAAAACTAAAACAATGCATCTTTATTAGCTATAGTATAAGTATAAAATTATATCAAATTTATGATTTACAAAAAAAAAGTTATTGATTAGTAAGAGATGTAACATTTGGTGGAAAATCTCTTAGAATTGGAGAAGAAAAAAATTAGAAATGTCCAATTCTTATAACTCTGACACCTATTATAATACATAATATTGTTCAACAAGAGTCAACATGCCAAGCTCAATTTCGAGTGAAGAATTGTCTTCATCAAAATCTTATTTTAGAAAGGTAATATCTCTATGAAAAATATATGAAATATATAATTTTAGCTTAATAGAGCTAGATAGTTTTGAAGAAGCAATAAAACAAGAGAAGTGATTTGAGGTAATGAAAGAAAAAAATTCAAATGAAAGAACAAAATCATATATGGGAGCTTATTAATAAAAAAAAAAGATTTGAGAGATTATCAAAGTAAAGTAGATATATAAGATCAAGAAAAATTCAGACAAACCAATACGTAAGCATAAACCTAAACCTACTACAAAAAGATTTATAAAAAAGTTAATAATTGACTATTTTGTAATATTTTGCACTAATTGTAAAACTTAAGACTATAAAAACTTTAATAGCTCTAACAACACAAAATAACTAGAGGATATATCAACTAGATATAAAAAAGGTTTCTTAAATGGTGCACTAGAAGAGGATATTTACATTGAATAATCACATTGAATAATCACAAGGACTTAAAAATGTTATAAAAGAAGAAAACAAAGTTTATAAGTTAAAGAAATCTTTACATGAACTTAAATAAGTTTCTTGACTTTGATATAATGAGATAAAGAAAAACTTCATGAATTTAGGATTCACAAGGAAGATCAAGACAAGAAAGCATACTCTTCACTTTATCAAAGTCTAATTGGAAGCTTTCTTTATCTTACACTCACAAGACTTGATATTATGTTTAAAATAAGCATTTTTTCATGATGCAAGCAAGATCTAAACCAACTCCACTATAACATAGAAAAAAATATTGAGATTTTTAAAAAGCACACTTGAATGTGATATATGAAAGGTGATGATAAAAGTTGATTAGCTATATAAATAATGATTGGGTTGGATGTATTGATGAAAATAAAAATTAGTATGCTTTTTTACTTAGCTATAGAATTTACTCTTAGCTTAATAACAAAAATATTTTGGCTTCATTATTAGCAAAAATAGAGCATAAAATAATAATAAAAGCAACTTTATAAGCAATATGGTTATGAAAAATTCTAAAAGATGATTGAGAACAATAAGAAAATGTTACAACAATATTTTGTGACATACAATAACAATTCCAAAAACCAATAATCTAATAATTCATAAGAGAATGAAGCATATTACAATCAAGTACCACTTTGTCAGAGAAGCAATTGAAAAAGACAACATTAAGTTTTAATATGCAAAAGATAAAATGACAAACTATTGATATATTCATAAATACACTAACCAAGAAAAACTTTTTATATCTTAGAATGCTTATTGATGTTGTAAAAGCTAGTGAATTAAGGGGGACTATTGAAGACTATATCACATTCAATATATTTGGTGATAAAAGATTCTTGCCATGCCTCTTTACCTCATTTAGGTAATGAGTGAAGATGAATCAAATTGCAGTATCAATTTTTTCCTTTTTACTATCAAATCATAAATAAAACCTTTCAAATTTAGAAAAAAATTGACAAAATATTCCCAATAAATTATTTTTTTAAATGTAACATTTAATATTTACATATACATTCATAATTTATATCACAATTAATAAAATTCACTATCACATAACATTTAAACTAAAATGATAGTTTAATCATAAATCACAACAAACTAATCCATAGAATTTACAAAATATAATGCAACTTGTAGCTCCTAATATACAACCATATTGATAAAATAAACTTTAAATGATATCACATATTTATATCATAATCATATAGAAAATGTCTCAACTTACAATCAAATATCTAATATATAGTAACTACATATATGAATTATCAATCCTATTCAAATCTTCTTCTTGATGTTATGAACCTAACTAGTCTATAACATAAGTATAAAAAATGAACCTAAAAAAACTTGTTAGATGTTTCATAAATGATAGAGTAGTATAACAATAAATGTAAAATGTAATAATAATGTAACTCAAATAATGGATAAAATAAGTTAAAAATAAAATATACTAAATTAAATAATAAAAATAATAATATAAATTTATTAATTAAACATGTATTATTTTACTTATGCATTTCTTGAATATTTACTTAATTTTTTAACTAATTTTTTAACTTAATTTGGGCCTTGTTATCTTTGATTATTTTCTCTACTCAAATATCATATCATATCTACATCAATACTTATTAAAAGATTTTTAATTAGTAGGCCTCCACTCTTAAGCATATCAATCAATCAATATTATATCAATTTTCATAAATATGACTCTAAGATTACCCATAATTATCATACAAATCTAAAGGTAGATTAATGACAACATCTTTAACATGGGTTACACACACATACCTAATTATAATACTAGCCCAAAGATAGTTAACGACAACCTTCTAGGAAGTCAATAATCATAACATCTGATACCGTCTCATCTTAAAATATTATCTTGGACTATATTGAGTTGTTTTGCACAAAGTAATAATGATAAAATATATTATGATCCTAACTATCATGATAAGGGATAACATCATACTGAAACACATATTTTTATTATTATATCATGCTAATTTGGAGTGTCACTATCATGTTGTAAATTAATAAAATAAATATAAATTTTTCAATAACTTGCATACATCTTTTCTTTCAAATATGGATTCATATATATCATATTTATTTATCATCATATCTACTTAATTTGATATATGGGTAAGTAGAATATGAAATTAAATCATAAAAATCTTTCTAAATAAATTCTAATACATGAATAGCTTCAATTTCTAGTCATAGAAAGAAATATTATTTTATTATAATAAAGTTAATATATATTAAATAAACAAGTATATTTATATTATAATTAATTAATTTATTTATCTGATATTTGTGTTGGGGATCTTCTTCCAAAATCAACTTGTCCTTACGATATTACATAATAAAAATAATTACATTCTTTGCGATATGCCTAAGTTATTTTACAATTAAAGTAATCATTGGTTACAATCTTAACTAGCTTTGAACATACAATCTTTGCAAATATCTAAAGCATTTAAATATAATTAATTTTTAAAATGATAATAATAGCAATAACACTTTAATAGTTTTTTTACTTGGGTCCTCCATATTTATTTTAATAGATTCTATAATAGAACTCTTTAGAATTTCAATTGAATAGAATTTTCTAGAATTATATAAGGAGATATAAAAGAGGTGAATGATAAAAATAAATAAAGATACATTATTTTTATTTATAATTTTTTTTAAATATTGAAAATAATATTCTTGAATTATAACAAAATCTCTTCTCTTCTTTCAAATTCTGAAATTTAATCTTCATATTCTCTTCTATTCCTAAATTCTTTATTGATTTTTTTAATCATCCATGATTCTCTATTTATATAAGAGTATAATCACATCTTTCAAAATTAAATCCAATGTTAATTAAGAAGTTGCCTAAGCTGCCAAATCCATTGTTATATTTACATATAATAACAAAACGAGGGAGCTGTTAATTTAATCTGTAATTGTAGTTTATTTTTAAGAAATCTTCAGCTTTCAAATACGCATGAGGAAAGCTGCAAGAGGGAGAAGAATAACCCATAGAACCCCTGTAAAACATGTATCTAATCTCGTCACGTGGGCATGTCACAAGACAAGGGACCACAGTACACCCAACACCGTACGCTCGTGTTTGCTCCACAAATTTCTATGCGCTGCACGGCTAAACGTATGTTTTACTTGTTAAATGAGATCCAATAATTGGCATTAAACAGCAAACCCAATTTTCGGCAAATAGTACAAGAGAGTGGAGACAGCGAGAATTGACCTTCTCGGCTTCTCAGCCGGAAAAAGCTCACTGTTAAAAAGTTAGCAGAAATTATGCCTTCCAAGTCAATGGTGACCAATGCTTTCTTCTCTTACATGGCGAAGACTCGCATCGTCGTTTGCCCACCCTTTCGGAAGCCACACGGCGACCTTTTTCTTCTCTCCGTGCAGCTCTGGGAACAATTGGGGTTCGAAAAGCTCGTCTGAACCGGGGTCAGAAGAAGAGAAAGAAAGAAGAGGTGGACCACACAGAACGAACCTCGAACGCTGCGCGTCTCTGCCGTAGCTGCCAACACAGAGAAAAGGACGTCCTCTGATGAGCATCATGTGCCTGCCTTTACACACACATACGTCCCTTTCCATCCGCTCCTTTTCCCATGTTGTGATTCTTTAGTTTTTAATTCGTGGATTTAAGACAAAACTTAATTATTGCCCACGACAAATAATAAAAAAACATTTTCTGAAAGCTGATTGATTGAACCAATGAAGCCAGGTTTTTCACCAAATGATCGACCAATGAGGTCTGCGGACGCGTGAGAGTGAGCGTTCATCTCCTCAATTAAAGCAGGTTTCTCGTGAAGCATTATTCTATCATTCAAACAATGCATGACACGAGAGGCCGCACATTATTGACATTTTAAAGTTTTTTTTTTTAAAAGTCGTCTCTAACCTTCAAATGTTTGGCTTAATTCCAAAAGCCGTGCGTTCTCCGTCTTCTTTAAGCATGTTTTTAGATCATAAGAACAATTTGATTGATTCGAAGAAATTATTTATTTATCATTGACATAAAATACTTTCCTCATGAAGGAAGCGTAATTCAAGAGTATGTATAAAAAAAATCTAGAACTTAAAAACCACAAATTAATAGAAATGAATAGAGGAAATGTAATAAATTTAGTATCATCTTATAAATCTCAAAATAAAGAGAAAAAGTTTATCAAATACAAGAAAGTATTTAATAAAAGAAATTATAAATGATTGGAAAGATGTGCTTTTGGGCATAGACGATTTATTTTGTCCATAATTTTTCAAATCTTTCAATTTAGTTTTGGATGCAAAGTTTTGATTTTGAGCATAGACCTTCAAGCCTAGTGCATCACTTTTGAAGGTACGATGACACAAAAACAACAAAATGAGAAGTAAATATAAAAAAAAAGAAAAAATAAGTGAAATAGTAATGCTATTAAAGTTTAAATAAAATTTTCTGAATTAAAGAAAAAACAATAATAAAGAAATGATCCATTATAAACAAGAGCAAGTGTAGAATTTCTCTTACTCTTACATGAAACACTAGGAGGAAGGAAAAATACATAGAATAGATGATGGAATTTTCTTGAATGCGAGAGGACTAATAAAGGAATTGTAAAATAAGATAAAAAAATCCCGTTTTTGTGTACCCCTTTTCTTATTTATAGATTTAGATTGACTCTTTTAACTTTTTTCTTAGGACAAAGGGATAAGATAAGGCTGACAAACTCATCATTTAGTGACTATTGATAACATAAGCACTAGTGCCAACATAAATGAGTTGTTAAACATAACACTTGTTGATGGATGAACATAAAGTCACATTGGTAATCACAATTGGAAGCATCAATTTTGGGTTTATCATGCATGTATTCACCTATTCTCATCTCCACTTATCAATCATTGTGGCTTGTTTGATGTCACCTTATATACCTTAGTTTATCTTAAGAAAATGACTTGATCAATATAATTGATCTAACACTTTGGCCAAAAGTTTTTATAAATTTTTCAAAGTTGACAAATAGTATGCATTCCTACTTAACCAACCATTACACATGCTTCTCATTGATTTGAAGTTGCAATTATTAACAAATAAGGCATGCCCCATCAATCTAGATTTAGTGATGATAATAATTATAAATTAATGAAAATCTTATCTTTATCATGATAAATCATAACTTCAACTACCCTTTTGAGAAACAATGAAGTAGCATAGTTGAGATAGGATAGGTTTCTAATTTCAAAGTCATTCATAGTTCATTTTCATTGAAGGAAACACAATGAATAGGAAGAATGATAAGAATTTAGAAACAAATTGGGTTAAATTTGGAAAAAATGAAAATACTACAATGAAGAATGTTAAATCTTAAAAACTTTTAAATTCACAACTATAGATGGGGAAGAGATCTAATAACTTTTAAAGATTTACAATTTTTTGAAGAATTTAATAAAAAAATTATAAAAAAGTGAGCATGCTTAGTAAAATATTAATTTAACTTATTAAGTTAGGTCTCTTAGATGACTAACTTAGAGAACTTAACATGCAAAACATATAACATGAAAGTTGTGATGAACTTCCTCAACCATTGTGAGCCAAAGTTTTAAATGTTTTAGAGCTTGTTTTGATAGAGAAATTAGCAAATAATAGAGAATTAGAGAAAGAGTTAATAGATTTCAATAAGAAAAGGATTTATGGCAGATAAGTTAAGGAAAAGTTTCTAACTTATTAGAAGGTGTTAATTGACTCAAAATTATAAAAATAAACCTAGAAATAGGTTTCTTATTTTTTTAAAGTAATTTATCAAAATGAATAATAAGATGGTGTGAACAATTTTGCTTCAATTAAAAGAAAATTTTGAAGTTAAGACTGAAATGAAAAATAATAATATAAGAACTTGCAAGATAATGGCAGAATAATCTTCAAAAGTGCTATAGCAACCACTTCTTGATTAAATAAACTATTTTTCTAAGGATTATAGAGCAAATAATTCCCAAATAATCGTAAAGCCTTAAAGGCAATGACTAATTCGCATCATGAAAAAATAGTTTTGCATTCAAATTTCCTCCATTCTAAAACCTTTTGAAATCATCAATACAATAATATTTATATACCCTCTCAATTTTTTGCATGTGGAAGAAGCCTGAAAAGAGTTGAACAAAATGCTCACAAATGTTGGATCAAGTACTTGGGTAAATTAATCACATTACTCGTGGCAACTTATCACCTAGCCTCAATTGTGGCATGTAAATGACTACCAAAATCTATGCCTTGGTCATTTGACTATTAGAGTGAGCTAAAAAAAATCCAAACCTTCATATAACAGTTGAAACATCCCCCAAAAGAAAAGGAATCAACCTGCATGCCTAAGAAACACTTACAATCATATTTTACTCATTCAATACACCTAGATAACCCAAGTAAATCTAATACTGGGGTATTTGTACAAATATATAACATAAATATTAATGTTGAAATAAAACAAATCGAGAATATAGATAAATTGTACAAAACATTTGAAAAGTATAACAAAATTAAAATCTCTCTAGTAATCTTATGTCATTATTAGAAATCAAAAGAAGTGATTGATATGCACTAAAAGCCATCACATCTCACAATATTTTTTCCATTTCAAAATAAAAAAATTAGATGTTAGCAACAAAGTCTCAAAATAATATATTACTTGTGATCAATGATAATATTACACTAGAAGAAGCTCTTGTTATGACTATATGCTTGAAAGTATTCTTACGGGATGCTTTAGTTCACCACAAATTAGTCATGGAAAAAGGGTTCTTACAATGACCATCTATAGTAAAAAAATAAAACAAGAATATTTTCAAGAGAAAATATTGGGTTGTAATTCTAAAATTTAGGAAGAAAGGGATAAAGAAGATTGATGATAAATGTAGAAAGATCTTATTTCTATTAGTGATGGTGTTACTAGTGCTCAAAGGAGGACAATGTCTTGGCATTATCATTTTCCAATGGCAAAAGTGAGCAATATTCTTGATGGAAATCAAGTGACTTAACATGCTTTGATTAAGAAATGTTTTTTCTATCTCATTAAATGAGAGTCTAAAAGCATGAACAATAACGACAAATAGAAAATTCTACTAGGAAAAACCATCGTAGAGGATGTGGATTATGATTAGCTCATTCACTTCCTCCTAATAGAGCATTTCTTAAATAAAATGGCCTAAGAAACTAGAAAAAGATAGATGAAAATAACATAATGATATGTATACTTTGTCTTTCTTGACTATAAGTATGATAACTTAGAAGAGTGAATCCCTTCTTTAAAAAAGGTTATGTAATTGGAGAGATTTAACTAAATCATGGAGAAAATGAAAAAAAAATATTCTTTAAACATAAAAAAATGGATAAAGAAGTAACTTAGAAGAAATTTTGCCTCTTGATACTACTAAGATTAATTCAAATAAAATAAAAGGTTATAGAGTTTTATCTTAGTTATTTAACACATTAAAAATGTCAAAATTAGATATTAGGTAAAAAATAGAAAACTAGCTAGAAAGCTAAGAAAAATATACAAAATTAAACATTAACCAATAGATGTCAATTTGTTTAGTGAGAAATGTGATTTTTCAATACAAGGGCTATTGAAAATCTAAATTTCATCATTTTATGGTTCAATTTTGTGGTTAAACATTCAACTTAGCTGTTGGATGTCCTGATCATATAAACAAAGATAGATTTATCTAAACCTTTTAATAAAATTTTCTTGGATTTTAACAAATATTCATAATTAATTATAGAGACTAACTTTAAGCTTAAAATATGATTTAATTCATGAAAATTACATTTGATTTGAAGAGGTTGATCTTTGTTCACCACATTATTTCTTTGTAGCAAAAAAAATTCTCTGCTTTTTTTCTTAACTCCTCTCTATTTCTTGTACTTCTACTTTCATTATTGCTACTCAACAAATAAGGTCTAGTATCAAAGGTTTGAGATGAAAACAACTCATAGACAAATCATCATCTCATCTAATTTGATATGAACTGAAGTGTTATCAATGTTGAAGGATTATGAAGGCAAGCATTATGAGAATGTGTTGTTGAATCACATAGGCACTTGATAAAGTTTGATGATAGTTAACTTTACTATATACTTATATATATATATCTACATTGAGATGTATTTCAAGTTCTATTAGATTTTAAAGATAGATAGTTTGTATGAGTGCAAGGCTTAATAAAGGTTTGTCTTCCAATGCATGGTTTTAATGAGAATTCTACAAAGCATGGTTAAGTATTAAAGCCCTTGGTGTTGGTTTAGATTGTAAGATTTCATTTCACATATGTAGTTGATGTCTAACTAAAATTCTAATCAAGTTCAAATTAATTAAATCAATGTAAAATTTTTACTGTAATATTTAAATATTATTATTTATAAAAATGTTAAAAGTTTTTAATTTAAATGCATTAAACTTTTACTTTGTCATAGAAACATTATAATCTAATGAGCAAACATAATAAATTTAAAAAATATACAAGAAATTTTTTCTAAAATTATTGAAATTTATTTATAAATTTAGAACAAGCAAATATGTTAAAGGATTGAAAAGTTCATTAGATGGTCCTATATGAAACCAAAGGGTCTAATATAATCATCAAATGGTTTGAATGGATGACAAACTCAATCCAAGGTTGATCTTAATAGATTACTGGATTACATATATGTATATCTATAATAAATCATTCAAGTTTTTGGTAGCCAAATGAATGCATTGAATGGTTGTACATAGGCTATGATTATACCATTGAAGCCAAACCATCAAAAGATCATAGTATTGGTTGATACGACATAGGGATTAAGCAATCCACTACGTAAAGTAAAAAAATATTACAAAAAGGTGATTTTTGATGTTTGAGTTAATTAGTTGATTTGGAATTGTCAATGGACACTTTGATATATTTTTAAAAAGTATAAAATTATTTTTGGTTAAAATTATATATGATTATATGGTTGTATGAAATGTTGAAAGTTTTTATTTTCAAATCCCTTCTTTTTAATAATTTTATTCATCTCTCCATTCTATTTCTAGATTTCATTATTTTGTACCAAATTTAGAGTTGTGCATAATAGGTCTTTAGAACTAGAATTTTTTTTACCTCATTTTAAGTTTAGTTTCAATAAACTTGTCTAGGATGTGTAGTTTCTTTTGATTTGTAAGGCTTCTATATATCTAGTGATTATGAAGGTTTATCAAGCCATACCTAAATCTAATGATAAAATATATCAATTTTTAAAACATAACTATGTAATATTAAAATCTAAGGACATATACATTCTATCTATAATGACTGATAGTGAGATAGAAACCCCAAATTAATGCTTTTCTGTAGACAAAAAGTTTATGAATCACAATATATTTTCAAACCAAAGGATTTACTATTATTTAAATCTTATAAAGTAAATACTATATAAAAGTTAACATCATAACTTTTACACCAACTATTATTGACTAGATTATTGCATTTTTGTTAATCAAGATTTGTATTTTTTTTGTAACTTAGAATTTGAAATTTGAATTACATGCGGTTGAATTTTGAATGTAATAAATTAAAATTTGAATTAGCAATTTAAAATCCTAGAATTGAAAGGGATGGTTGATTGGCAAGCCTTGCGTTGCACTATTTGAGTCTCAAAAAGATTATATGTATATTTTAAAAATGAGCTTGTAATTTTATTTTTATTCTCAATTTCATTCGTTATTCTTATTCTTATCAAACTATGAATATGTAATAAAAATATGAATATGATTCCTAAAATATAGGAGATAGTTGAAAGATGAAACTAAGATAATTAAAATGAAAAACTTATGTGATGCATTTAAACATTAAAAATAATAAGACAAAGACAAAGTAAATGCTAAACTACCTCTAAGTCATATCCTCCTTAAATCTCAAAATTTTAGGAGTTAAATGTGGCCAAGAAAAGGGATTAATTAGACATAGTTTAACACAGAGTTAGTGAACTATGGCTTAAACTAACCTAAGTTTATTTTTCTTAAACAAACCATTTAATCTATGAGGTGTGGCTGAGGTTATTTAAACCCTTAATACATTCTTATAAAGGTTTTATAAAAACCTAAATACAAAATAAAATTAAGGAGGTCAACTGAGAGAATTTGAAGGTGGAAAGAAAACCAAGCCTTGAGACAGAAGAAAGAAGACTCAAGTTTTGAAGTAATAAAAAACCTAATTAAAGAGAAATCTTTTACACAAGTTTTAAGGTAGGATGATCATTGAGTATATATAATAAATTTTTTTATAATCTAAGAAGAATGAAAAAAAATTATCTTATTAAAATGTATGTGAAACCATTGAAAAATGATTTTGATAAAGTTTGTCAATCTTCTTCTATAAATTTTACTTAAAAAGATACAAACCTCATACCCATGACCAAAAAAAAAAAATTATTCATCATATATAAAGATTTTTTGTTATTACTTTATTGTGCAATTTTGCTAAAGAAACCATACAAGAATGAGGGTTATTAACTAAACCACGAATCCAAGTGAAATTCATGTTCATATGCTTACATGCTTAGTTTTGTTTATTGAAATATAAGAAAATGGGTTTAGAATCTTCATTTTTGAATGCAAAATTCCTTTAATCAAGACGTGATAATGTGAAATAATGTTAAAACTGTGCTAATTGTAGTGCCCTATTTGATAGTCTAACCATGTATGTTATAATTAGCATGATTGAGGCTGGAAAAAATTTAGACCATGGAAGGAAAAACTTTATGAGGGTGGCTTTCCTATTTGTTTGATGGTCTAACCATGTATGATATAATTAGCATTATTTTTTTATTGATTTTTTTGAAAATTAAATATCATGCTTATATGTAGAATTGTTTCTAATTAGTAACTCAAAAGAAAGAAGAAATCTTGGCTAAGCAAGGCAATTCATGTTATTTTATTTGATGACATGATATGAATATACATTTGTATTGTATAACTATGCATGATGGTATTTCAAATGTTATATAGATAATTTACACCTTAGCTTAAGAGATGATTCAATATTTATAACTTGAAAATTTAGTTAAAACCTTAAGGTTTATTGTGGCTAAGTATTCCTTTGCCTTAGGTATGCTTGAGAAGAATTGAGCAATAGTTAGTTGAGTCATAGGAGGCATAGGTATCATTAAAAGAACTTAGGTGACTTCTAAGGTGTCAATGACCCTTTATTTCTGGTTGAAAATCTTTGAAGGGCTCGATTTGGGGCCCTAGAAGAAGGTTAAGTTGGGTAAGAATATAGTTGGCAAAAAAAGAGATTGAGTATAGATAGTAAAGCAAAGGCTAAGGAAACACTTTAAGACCTTATAATTAATTTTTAATAAGGTGTAAAAGGGAGACTTGAGATGTTTAAATAGACTATGTAAGATAAGCTTAGTTCAAAAATTAGCATAAAGTCCTAGAAATAATTCATAAGAAAGGAACCTATAATAGAAGATTTTAGTAATGAACTAAGAAAATGCCATTCATAAACCTTTATGCACATTATAAATAAAGCTTTGGATAATTAAACTCTCAATAAAGACCTTGAGAATAAAGTAAGAGAGCTTGTAATAAGAGTTGGAAATATGTTAGGCTTGGCAAAAGAAATAATAAGATAAAAATATTAGCTAAAACTTTTAGTTGAATAATTTCATTAAGATTGTTAATGACCTAATTAGCTCTTAGGTCATATGATGACATTCTGGATAGTGATCCAGGGAATGTGTAATAATCAAAAAATGCCTTAAAATTAGTATATGACTTAGGGTTTCCATGGTGGGCATAAGGGTTACTAATAAAATTTGTATAAACCTAAAGTTAATTTTAATGTCAAACAACTATACATTAAATTTAATGGTAAAACTCAAGAGTTTACAAATACTAAGGTTAACCTAGAAAGGTAAGGTTCTACAAGAAATCAAGATAAGACTAAATATAAGAGAAATGAACTAAGTATTCTAAATAAGTGAATTAAGATTTATTGAAAACTCCAAGATATTCAAATGATAGTAATCTTTGATAATTAAAATAGGATTTAAACAAGTAGTATTGGATTAGAGTTAATAAGATACTATAAGTTAAGGATATGATTTTGATTTGGTAAGAATTAGATACGATGAAACCTTGATATGCACACTCACTCAGGAGATAAATAGGTTAGCTACTTTAATCCTCTAACCTAGAGTTATTTATACATAGTTTATTGAGACTATAAGAGGAGTATTATATTACATGATAAGAAAATCCATGATTGGTTGAAAGACATTACATAAAATATTCTTAAGAGGGAACAATTACATATTTAGCCCCTTGTTAAAACATACGATGTGCTATATTATGATATGATGGATATGTGACTGTTGAGGACACCTAGAATCATAAAGGTTTGGCTTATCAATATTACATTAAGAAGTATAGGATTACATGATATGATAGGAGTACCAAGTCTTATCATAACTTTCTTTGATGAAAAAGTATATTAGATTAGAAAGAGTAGACTAGGCATCTAATTAGTCATATTATAAAGATATACTTTAACATAGCTAATAGATGGCGATGTCCTTATGGTAGTTAAAAGTTAATGTCATTCATTTACAAGAATTACTCAATTATTGCATTCACATTTCTTGACTATTACATATTAGATTTTTAGTATTACTCAAGGATTTTTTATTGAGCATCCTAACTCATCAACTTTACTATTTTTGTTGCATTAAGGAGCTAAGCATCGAGTAGGATTTGAGCTAGAGATTATCAAAATTAATACATTAGTTGGATGGCTCATCATCTTACACTTCATCATTATAATAATAGATTTGTTATTTGTCTTTAGTTGTATTTGGTTGGACATTAGATCATATCAAAACTATTATATTATACTTTATAGTTAATTATTATGATTTGTATTAGACTTTTGTAGTTATTCATGGTGCTACCTCGAATTGGATTAAATCGAAAGATTTATTCATTTTTTTGGATATTTTACTTTATGTTTAATTTAGTGGATGAGACATTTGTTGAATTATAATTATTTCAACATTTTTTTTATCTTGTTATATTGTCATTTATAGGTACATCACGATATTATAATTATTTGGATTTGTGTTACACTTGTAGTTTTGAGAAAGCCACGTGTAATAATAATTAACTCATGTCAAAATATAAAATACAAAGTACTAAATACTATAAAATCTTACAAATATGTATCATATTACCTAAATAGAAACTATAATTGTGCACATCCATTTCACTATAATTTTACTTTTTAAAATAATTAATGAGTATAATTCGCATCTATCTTCTCATTAACTCCCCCTTAATGTAATGTAAAAGTATGATATGTGATGATATAAGCATTAATGAGACATTAAAGAGGTCAACAAAAGATCCATAATGTAATAAACATAATATTATATACCAAATTATAGCTAAAATCTAATAAAAATAGTAATTGAAATTAAAATCAATTGTTGTAGACTTAAGTTTGATGATAAAAAAATCAAACTTATGTTGAATAATGATTTATTAAGTGTTGTTAACATGCTCCATTAGAAGATAAATATAGTAATTGAAAGTGATGAGCTCGACACAAACATTAGTGTGGAATGAAGAAAACATTTGTTCAATTATGAATGACTCAACTTTCATATCATGGAGCTGGCTAGGTTTAATGCTTAAGTTATTGCTAAGCTACTTAAAGACCTAAATTTACATCATTACTATGGTTAGCAACATCAAACTTTTTCTTTATACACAAGTGACACATTAGGATTGCATTTACCTTACTCATTTCATGCATTATTATTAAAACCTTGTATGCAAGTATTAATTCATGTAGAGTTGTATTAGGGTATATGAAACATGTTCATAAATCTTCTTAGATAAAATCCAAGAGTTTATGTTTAATAAAATCTTGTTTAAAATAAGTGTTGAATTTTACTTATTGATAATGCAATGTGGTGCTTGTATCATATTTGTAAAATCTAATCCTTAGCTTAAAGTATCAATCGACTTTATCATTACATATATAAGTATGATGACTTAATCGTATAGATGTGATTGTCATAAGTATAAAGGAGTATAAGTGCAAATTAGATTGTACAAGATATTAGCCTTATAAACATGTCATCTATTCTTAAAGAGTGAAGTTTTCATCAACATTGTATGGTATGCAACCTCTTTTATATGAGTAGGTAAGCTATTTTCTCTAAGCTTATAATATATATAGGCTTAGTTTGATCAGACATATATGATTAATATATCATATTAATACTATAAAATATTTAAATATTATAGTTTGGTCATTCATTCTATAGTTCTTATATGATAACCAAGCTCTACATAACATATAATACAAAAATTAGTGTCATAGTTATATATTTTAATTTAACTCACATATAATATTAATGATTTATAATAATGCACTTAAATTGTTTTATGTATATAAAACTTGTGTCAAATGAGTGTATAAACAAACATAACTAATGTTTTTTATTAATGTACAAGAATGAATAATAGATCATTCTTATACAATTCATTATTAGTCATTATTAAGGTTAATAGATATAAAATAGAAGTGGATACATAACTATCATACTACTATAATGGATTTATTATATGTGTATGATAATCTCTTTAATAATCTTATTAAACTAATTAGAACATGATGATATCAGTGTTTGTTCTTATACAATGACATCATATAATATTTTCTTAAGAGCTCGGCTCTTAGATAAAATATATAACATATGATGGAGATCTTATATTAGAGATGTATGATGTAGTCACATTGTAAAAATTAATTGATTTGTACTAGTATGATCTGTGTGAATGTCCAATACCATATATATTAGGACTTAAATACTATACTCTAATTTGGAGTCATATAACATGAAAAAACTTGTCATACTTGTATGATAAATTATTTTTAGTCAATAAGTATTGTTCATAATGTTATATCTTCAAGATAACAATGCTTGTAATTTTATCATCCTAATATGAATTAAGTGACATACTTTTATGATACGTCGTCAAAGTCTTAAAGACTAATTCAATTGCTTTAGAAAAGTCAATCTAGCCATTATACTTGCTTTATCTTATTTTAAACACTTATGATATATAAATAGAAGTGTTTTAAAAATAATAAGATGAAATTCAACTTGTAATATTTTAATCGATTCATTTGATTAACAAAATGTAGTACCTTAGGCTTGAACACTTGTGCACCAATTGTAAAATCATTTTAGCTTTGTTTGCATAATATTTATAATTTAGCCATCATTGGTAATATCTTCCTCATTCATCTAGTTGTTATGTCATTTTTTCTTAAAGGTTTCAGATATAAGATATTGTATAATTTATCTTAAGTTATGGTATACTTCTATGTTTAGCTATTTTGATTACTCCAAGTAGTTGTCATGTATCTATCCATTTGTAGCCAAAGATTGTGAGCATAGAGAACCTATTATTGATAAAGTTAATCAAATTATTATGAGGGTATGTGGCCTACTCATCAATTGAGACAAAAGCATTTATTAGTGGAGGCTTGATTGTATCAACTAGAGGTTGATGTAAACAAAAGTTTTGTTGAATCACTTGAAATCTTAGTGTATGTCTTTATTAGCATTATATAGTTCCATTTTCTTCTTAGTTAATAACAAAGTAATTTTTAAAGCTAAGAAAGTTTTTGAAGGATCAAAACTATTTTGTTGATTTGTTCTAATCCATTAATAAATAATTAGAAAGTTACTTAAACATTAGAACTTAACTCAAAATCTAATATTATTAACTTAATCTTATGTTTGAATAAATTAAGTATTGTTTTTATAAGAAACTTTGAAAAACACAATTCACCCCTATGAGTCAAATTATCAAATAACATCTGTATTCTCTCTAATATGTCTTTGACTTCAAGTAGAATTACAATATTTTCAAGTTATGGTGGCCATAGTTGCAAACATTGTTCCACCAATTTATTAGTATAGAATGCACGAGAATCTCTTTCATGATCATTTAGTGCTTCCTTTAATTGATTCCTAGATGTCTTTCTCTTACATTTTAAATATTTCCAACTTAGGAGTTTATAGTCCCTAAGTTGTTTGAACTATTAACCTCCTTGTCATCATAGTTGTTATGGTTCCTTTAGGTGATTTTGCATAATGCCAATAATTTTTGTCATTAACATTAATATAAAATGGTAACACAAGAAAATGCTTAATATTACCTCTTTCCTTTTTTATTCATGTATATGTACATCTTCATTTTATCATTCATTTTTTAATCATCATATTGTACAGTTTTCCTTTCACTACTCTTTATCATATTGTATGATATCTTTTTGTATTGTGCAATTTTATTTCTCCTCTCTTTAACCATATCAAACTAGTCTGACTAATTGAGTACTAAATTGTTTAATAAAGTATCATATGGTATGATATCCTTGCACAAATTGTAAAATCCTTTTTTCTCTATCGTTATTCTTTTGTACTATATTATGTTTTATATGTATTGTATGACATTCTATTTGCTTCTCTTCATTTCTTTTTCCCATAGTCATTTTTGTTCAATGTTCTAAAATTTAAGGTACAATACTTGTTGGTCACCTATCAAACTCTTCATATCATACTAAACAATGATGTAAGATCATACTGTATAATTATATTAATTATGTCATTTATTTATTTATTATTTTATTATATTATATGATGCCCTTATATTGTATGATACGATATTATCAGTCCACTTCTCACTTCATTTTCATTTTCATCATACTATATTATATTAGGACATTATATTATATGACAAGTTTTACTTTTGTTCTCTATCTCTATTTTATTTTTATCATATTATATGATATGTAAAATCATATTGTATGATTAGTTTCTTGAAACTATATAATTTTTCAACTAGATTTTGGGTTTTCTTATTATAATTTTTAATAGACAAACATCAAATACAATCAAATGTGTAATGCATGTATTTTCCTCTTTAAAAGGCCTACTCATGCTCTCCACTTACAATTTTAATTTTTATCTAACTTTAATATCTTAAGTATTGGCATGTCTTTCACTAATTTAATGCATACTATCCATGTTTGAGCTATTCACCTAAGTTTCTACTCTCTTAAATAATTTAACATAGGTTTTCTTTAATGCCTTATAGGTTTTTTTACTTGAGACCTTAATTGCTCTAAAACTAATCATGCGACAACCACAATGTAGCCTTTCATAAATGGGTGTCAATAATTTGTTTTTATTTTTTGAAACGATGATAATTGTTTTCTTTTTAAATCCCTAAAAATCTAATAATAAAATAAAATTCAAACCCTTTTTAAAAAAATCATGTTAAATCCTTTTTTTAATAATGTGGAAGCAAATATAACCAACTTTTATAAGAAACATTTAAGAACATGATTTTTCACATTTCCTTTAAAAAGCATGTTTCATACGACATCAATAGATAATAATTTTATTATATATCCTTTTTATCAAATAAAATAAAAATAAAATTCAACACATCTATTGGCAAAATTAGCATCTTTTACACATATATTGATACACTAGCTCTAATGTCTCTCGAGTAGTTCTATAAATATCATTATTTTGACATAAAAGTAATAGGCTAAAAATAGGTTGAGCCAACTAACATTAGTTTTATGATAATAACATGCACATATATATAAAAACATATTTATGTAGCCACATTCATGTTCATTTGCATATAATATAATAAAATGAAAGCATGTAAAAAATAAATTGTGAGATAATGAGAAAAATAAGATATTTTCAAGTAAAAGGATTTTCATTATTATCATTTTAACATCTTTATATATTTACTTATTTGCTTTATCTTTTAGTCATCTTTAGGACCAATTTAACGAAAGGATTCTTTATATTGATTGGGCATGAGTATGGATATTTTATTCTAACTTAATAGCTCTAGTAAAATATCTCATTTGGCTTATCTCTGTAACCATTATTCTAGAATACTAGTTGCGAGTTTGGATAAATATTCATCTAATTACCTTTTGAAAATTTGTCTCTCTTCACTAATCCTTTTTTTTCTCTTTTTATTATCTATTTTCTCTTTCACAAGCTTATTTCTTCTTCCATTTTGATTACATTGCAAGTAACAATTTTTTTATCATCACGTTAGCATAAAATGAAATGTGCATAAAGCAAATCACATTTAACATGCCTTAGCTTTAAGTGAAATCAAACATGTTGTAAAAACATTATAATACCAAAATGATCAATCAACCTTAGAATTTCATGTAAGATCATCTCTTATGTTTTTATTTCTCTAGCATGCAACATGCATCAATCATCAAACATAAACATAAACTTTTCTATGCAAACATCTTCAAGTTTTGCCATTTGTAAGAACATTTGAAACTTTTATCTTACGAACATCATATATCATGTCATATACACGTAAGAAAAAATTGCCTACCATTAAACTTCTATGTATGTCTCTCAAAAGGTGTAAATATTTATTTAATCATCAATTGCTATAGTACCTATTATTGGAATCACCTCAATTTTTTCCTTGATGTGAGCTTAATTCCTCTTGGATTCCTTTGAAATATTTGTTAGTACTTTCTTTCTCTCTTTCTTTTACTTTATAATAGTTGGATGAACGTAATAATTCTACTTTTTAATAGAAAATCTCCATAAGCTTGCCTTCACTCACTTTTATACACAACCCATGACTCTTTGCATACCTTATCATACATGTTCTCCTAATGGCCATGTCTCATCAATTGAAAGCCTACTCACCTTCATTTCTTGTTAATTTGATGGTTTATCTATTGTTTGGATGCTCCTCTTTAAAATTAATACAATTGTTTTCTATTCTAGGTTTTAAAATTTTTTTCATCTCCTCGTATCATATGTACAATTCATAGCTTCGTACTATATAGTTTATGTTCCTTTAATTTCCCCAATGCGAAATGCAAGTGTTTGGTATGCCCTTCCTTATTTGAGAAATATAACATAATATCATCAATAAATATAATTATATATTAATCAATATATTACTGAAACACCCTATTCATAAGATCCATAAATACTACTAAGTCATTTATCAATCCAAATGATAGTACTAGAAATTTAGACCATCAAGCTCACTCTAAATGTTGTTTTAGGAGTGTTATCTTTATGAATCATCAAATGATGATACCATGATCTTAAATCAATTTTTAGAAATATTATTACTCCATATAATTATTGAAATAAATCTTTAATATGTGGAAATGGATATTTATTCTTATAATAATCTTATTTAGCTCCTAGTAATAAAAAACATACATAAATTACCATCTTTTTTCTTCATGAATAATACTAGTGCTCTCGATGGACATTAAGCCTAATGAACTTATTATCCAATAATTCTTGTAATTATGTCCTTATCACTTAAACTTCTAATTGTGAAATTTTATAGAGTATCTTAAATATTAGATTTGATGTTAGAATAAGATTGATAGCAAATTAAATCTCATTACTCAAGGGAATTCTATGTATCTTTTTCAAAAATATATCAAGATATTCTTTTAACTATTAGTAGATCTTGAAATAATAATGGCTTCTTACTTTCTTTAGTGCTTGATGTCCTTTTCTGATCAATTTCTTAGATTGATTTTAAAAAAAGGGATAATTTTTCTTCCTTCTTTAAAATAATCTTTTATTGGCTCTCTAGGAATCTGCATATTTTTTTTTCCTAGTTAGTAATTATACCACGATGGGTTGTAAGCCAATGCATCCCTAAAGTAATATCAAAATTTACCAAAGGTAAAGGTATAATAATAATTGGTGTTATGAATAACTTATCCTTTATTTCATTTTTATCTTATATATAATTCCTACTTTAATATAATCTTTGATAGATTCAGGGAGACACCATTCTTCAAATTTTATGTAAAAATCCTTCAAAAAAAATTTATTGGTAGTTATTTTATCAAATTAAATATTTTATTAGCTCTTTTGCAACTTTTTTGCTCCTCCACCTAGTGCTAATATGATGAGTTCTACTCATCAATCCTTCAGGCATCTCATCTCATTAAAGATTGTGTTTAACCAATTTATGCAATTTTAGCTTTAGTTAGATTAATTGAATCTATGAAATGTAGAGGATGAAAACTCTAAAAACTCTTCAACATGTACTCAAATTGAGGTGCTATCACTAGTTCTTTTGTAAAAGCATTAACCACTCCACTTGAGTTTGAGTAAGAGTGGTAGTAGTGGTTAATTTTAGAAAATCCCTAGCTACCTCCTTTGCACAAATTTATTTTTAATATTAGCTGCATCCTCTTCTCACTGAGTTTAACCACTAGATGCCATCTTAATGCTAACAAAAATTTCTTTTCTTGAAATAAAATTTGTTAATAATTATAGTATAAAAATTGATATCATGCAAAAATTTGTTGGTTTTATCCTTCCAATGATAGATTACCCACATCTAACAACTAAGGTATCAAGCATTGCTTTATTTGCAATGTTTTAAAGTAATAATATCACCTAGAGTTCTCCTTGCTAAGGATTTCAGCTATTTTTGTGATAATCTTGATTTTTAGCACAATTTTTATTAACAATGCTTATCACTTATTTTATCTGTTACCACTAAACATAAAAAAAATATCTAAACTGTTATCCTTTAAACTCTTCAATCATACCCTTGATGGTTTTTAGTATTTTTATCGTATGAAGTTAAAAATTTTAATAATAAGGAGGAGTGTTTAATGCAAACTCATTAACCATGTATATGCTAATGATATTAAGTAAAAAAAATCATGTTATCAAAATGTTATTTTATCTTTATTAGATAAGCTATGTGAATCTAAGTTTTAATATTGTTTAGGTTAATATAAAGCATAGCGAAATTATATCATAAGCAAGCTATAAGTTGATGTATAAAATATTTTAGTGTATGTATGTATGTATATATATATATATATATATAGATAGATATATATATATATTATGTGATACAAGAATTAATATTAATCCTTTTTTGTGTTTTGTTTGTTATCTGTAAATTTGTTTTTAGTTAGATTTCATTATCATCCTTCCTTAGTCATCCCATACCAACCGTGAAAATTGACTATTAACATTTATTAAAATATATCTTCAAAACTAAAAAATAACATCATGATCGTCTTCCCTTTTTTTAATGTGAAACAAATTATTCCCATAATCCTTCACTTGATAGCATTGGTATAGAAGTCACATTATGTCTGGTGGTTCCTTCTCATCTTTCCATAAACAATCACCCAATTATCACTCATGGTACTCATTGGCCCCAAGGTTACGTGCTATCAATTTTTCCCTTTGTTAGTTATTATATCATATCATATTATTGAAAGTTTATATTCGTTTTATAATTTATAGTATATCAAATCAGTCCTTTTAAATCGTGTATCATTTTTCTTTAGCTTTATTTTTTCTCATGCTTCTCATTTCTCATATAAAATAGTTCTAAGAATTTTGTACATCATACCATTCTTCCAACCACAACTCATAGTCACTATAAACCACTATTTATTAGTGAAATTCAAGCCACTTAGTTTATAAGAAAATTAGCATGTGTTTAATAATCAATATTTTGTTATGATAGGTGTAACAAATGAGAAACTCATTTCTTTATCGTATCATAATATAATCTTTTTTCAACTAGACACAATACCAATTTCTTTTATTTTCTTAATTTAATCTTACTCTTTACACATTAATTTTTTTAGATTCAGAATATTGATCTCATGATACAAATAAGTAAAATAATCAAAATAATATGCTTGAAAAATAATTTTCTCATGTGAAATAAAACAAGCATGTAAACTGATATATAATTACTATTTGATAAAAATTAGAATATAAAATGTGAAATATATAATCATTTCAAAAAACAATCCTAAGTATGTCAAATAATTAGAGTAAATGTCATCACTTAAGTTAAATTTTACAGAAAATATTTATTATGATTAACATTTTTTTGTATCAAGTACTTATCACTTTTTAGAAACAGTACTTATCGTATTTCTTTCTATCAAAGTCCTTTATGTTAGACTATATGAGATAATGTTTCGGGATAACAACTTGATTATTGGGTTGTTGCACTCCAAATTTCTAATGATGAAGTAAGATTTGGGATAAGAAATGTAAGAAGGAAGAGTATGGAAAAAAGAGGGAAAGAGAGAGAGTAGAAGAGAGAGGGAGAGATTATGGTAAGATGAGAATATTCCCATGCCGTTCCTTACATCTCTTATTTATAGGTAATAAAAAACATATTTTTAATGTAATATGACAAGGTTTACTTGTTTAAAAATCTCAAAAATAGGTCTTAAACACACGTACTACTTAAAAATGTCAAAACAATTCCTACACATGGATTCCCCTCACTTATTGCATAAAGGTAACTGCCAACACACCTACTTGCTTTTGTACATATCTACTACACCTTTGTGCATGTTGTTGCATGCCTTTATTCTTCTTTGTGTTCTCGTGTGCTTTCATACACCTTGCATTTTCTCACATCTTTGTGCACCTCTACAAGGGTCAACCACGCCTCTGTCCGATTCCTTTTGCCTTTGTGTGTATGGTTTGAGAGCCTCCTGTATACACAACTTGTTACCCACTCATAGTCCACTCACTGGCTCCACCACCAACTTAGCCAAAAAAGAAAAATAGATAAGTTTGGTTTAGTTTCTTGATGCATTACATTTTAGCATAATTTAGGAAGTTTTGAATTAAAAATATGAAGTATTGTAAATATATTAAACTTCAAGATATTAGTTTTGATATCATAATTAAATTATAAAAATACTTATTTCTTCCAAAAATTTGTCAAAATTTAATATCAAAATTTGGGGCATTATACCTTTCCTCTTGGTTTCCTACAAATATCATTATATGAACATTAATTACTAAATTGTCTATTTTTATTTGTTCCACTTACCATTATATGATTATTTGACTTGAAAATCTCATCAAAAATATTTTGACTTATTATAATACTAATGTATCATATATTATACCTAATATATTATATGTTTTGAACTTTTCTTAATAATATATCATATATTGTGATGCATGTATTGCATGTTTCATATAAAGTCACCACATAACCATCCAAAAATACTATGCACTTCTTTAATCGTCCACTATTCCTCAACCTAACATATTGTTTGTTGAGTTCAACATACGATATGCACAGTTCAATATGCTGTAATTATTTCCAACAAACCATGTATAGTCAACCTTACACTTATTATCCCTTAAGTAACATATTATATGTTAAAGCAAGCAAACAATACATCTAGTACAAGAAATCATATGCCAACCTTACTAGATTTTCAGTAGACCTTCCTTTATATTTTGTCTCTTAATTATTGTGTCTTGACAACTTGATGGTGAATTCCGTTTCTAGAAAGAAATGAAATAGTTGAAATCCATTGAGTTTCTTTCCAATTAAATTCCAAACTTGCTCCAATCATTAAAGCTACATCTTTAATGATTGTAGTAATTATTTCTCTCTCAAATACCACAACAAAATAATTAAATCATAAAAGCTTCTAAATTTTCTCTAACATTTTCTTTTAGCAATAATTATAGCATTACTCTTTGATTTTCTTTTGTTTTAGCAAAAATAATAGCTTTCCTTTACCTCTTTTACTACCAACATCTCTTTTTAATCCTTCTCTCTTTAATCTCCTACTTGATTCTTGCATCACCCAAATTGAATGCCTTAAATTCTGATATTATACTTTGAAAAAAGTTTTAGAAGAAATGAGAATTTTTAAAAAAATATCAAAATAATAATTTAATTATGTTATCAAAATAAAAATCTTGAAGTATAAAATACTTCAAATTATTGAAGTCAAAATTGCACAAATAAACAAAGAAGCTTTGTACCAAGAAGTTGAACAAAACTTATCCATTTTTCTTTTTGGCAAAGAAGCTATTGCACTCAGGAGGTGCTCAGGCAGTGCGTAAGAAGAGCAGTGCAAGGTCATGCATGCAAAGACACATCATGTCAAGGGCATGCTACAATACATGGGGGTCGTAGGACCGAATGGAGGCATGTAGTAACATGCATGCATTAGTGTGGTAAGCGTGCATGTAGATGCACTGGCACCCTTTATGCGTTGTAAGTGAGGGGAATCTATATGCACCAATTTTTTTTAACATTTTAAGCTACTCATGTGTATAAGACCTAGCTTTTGAATTTATTTAGGCATGTAGTAGTCGCATGATATTCATAAAATTACTAATTTGCCCTCAATAATCACCAAAATGACCTATATATCTTTTATTTTAAACTTCATAATAAAATAGTTAAAAAATTATAAACTAGAAACCATTACATTCCTCTCTAAGAACTTTATCCATATATATTTAGTTAAAACTTTTAGTACATTTTGTAACATGACATACTTTCTAAAATATATAAAATTATTATTATTATAATCCACATTAGTAAAACTTTTAGAATACTAACTTTATTTCATAAAAATACTAATTTTTATATTCACATTAACTTGAACTTAACATTAACAATATATTATATAAAGCAAAACACTAGAGTGTTATAAGATTCTTTTAGATTAATATTTTGTTTACCTTTATTTGTAAAAGAAATGTGTAGAATAGCTTGACCTTTTTTCAAGGCAAATATATGTCATTCTTGAGAAACTACTTAAAAGTTATTATATTTCTTTGTTTAACTATTACTCATGATTTTTATTTCCATTTCTTGTTTAAGAATGATGAAAAGTTTTAATATTATATGATTTCCCCTTAATACGAAACAAAACAAAATAAAGGGAAAAATTCATAAGATGAGAAGGAAGAGGTAGATCTTTTCAACAAATAAAGATGAAGTAAAAGAAAGAAGAAAAGGAAGAAAAAGGAACGAGGAGGGAAAAGGATAAGGAGGGAGGAATGATTAGAACATGAGCGAGAGAGATGTAATTATGGAGAGAAGGAAAGAGAGATTACATGTTGATGACAAGATGGAGACTCAAAGATTGATGACAACAATGAAAGAAAGGTTGGTAATTATGACAAGGATGACTAGTGCGAATTGACCATAAAAGAGAGAGAGGATGATAAAAAGTTTCAACTAATGAAAAAATAGAGATAACATGTGCAATACATTTTGGGCTTAATATACGGATTGAAATGCAAGAGTTATTTTCAAATTTGTAATACAGTATAAATTAAATACTATAATGCACTATATTTTAAATACTATAATGCATTATATTTTAAAATTTTCTATTTGTAAACAATTAATCAATAATTGAAGAAAAACCATAATGTTTAATTGTGTACTCAAGATTTCTAACAAGTTACGAGTGTTTTGGTTAGCTAAGAAATATGCACACATATCAATGACATGTTCAAATGCTATGCAATGGTTATAGTTATATCACCAACAATGAAATAAACAAAAAAAATAAGAAAAGGAGAAGTCATATGAATAAATTTATGACCAACACTTATCAGTCACAAGTTGTTATTCATTACACACAATTCACCCATAATATTAATAATGTGATGTGGGCTAATCTCTACTCAAGATGGATCTCACAAGGGGAAGAGAGTTAAGGGGTTGTCATCTAATAGTACAATAATGATTGAAAAGGAGCAAGTGATAGTTAGTTTAAAGTAAAAAGAGCACAACATGGTCAATAAGAAATCATACACTTTTGATAGAGGAGGAAAAAGGGAACACAATTGATAGCGAATAAGAGTGTGATTGTGTTGTGTTGAATGACAATTTGACTCATGTAAAGAATGGTGATAGTTAAGAGAATGAGATGAGAAATTGGTGTTATGGACACTATAGGAGTTCAATGGTGTTGTGGAGGCTTAGAGAAAAGCTTAATGGGACATGGATGAAGGCAATGATTTTGGTTAAAAGATGTGACTTTGCAATGGGAGGAAAGATTTGGGTTGTTAGCGTTGATGGAGTAGATGCAAGTTGAAAAGGGTTTGACTTAGTAGTTGACTTTTATAATTGTATAAGTGATGGTGCCTTCGAAAAGTAGTATTTGATAAGAAATAATAAAAATGATAGTTGTTCAATCAGTGAATAAAAGAAAGGAGATAAATATGTTGGTTATTGGGAATAGATGGGTGCCAATAATTAACATAAGGGGGATGTATAAAGATGGGTGAGATGGGGAGGAAGGGATGGTTGGGTGTTTATGGTTTAGTGTTGTAAGAGAAATGCATGGGGCAATTTAAGGGAGAGGATGAACCTTTTGTTACACCCTTTTTTTTTTTTTTTTTTTTTTTTACATATAGACAGCTCAGATCGTCCCATACCAACCTGAGAAGCCTACGAAAAACATAGGATATAACACATCATTACACACCTACTTTCCTTAACTATGTGGATCCCATCTCCCGGGCACACCATCAAATCAGGTTCATGACTCCTGAATTAACTGATGAACTCGCGCAATGTTACTCCTACTATACCCAATACTCCTAACCCATATCGGTAGGAGAACCGATCTAATAAAAGTCTGAACCCCCAAGGTTAAGTTCCATAGTCATGTAATGACCTCACCATCAACAAAAAAAATATATAACATCCACCGATATGAAATGGCGCTCCACACACCATACCGTCAAAATAGAAAATAAGATAGTGTATAAAAATGTAACTCATATGAAAAATCACAGTCCATCAAATACCACATCATCCATCCGAGTACATGAGTCAGAATCACCCTCACATAATACAAGACATAAGAATAACAGTCTCACTGAATACATCCAACAGCAACAATCAACTAACCAGAATGTCTCAGAAAATCACAGATCAGATCTCCTCCACTAGCCTACTGATCACGATCCCACCTAAAGCTGGGTGGCGTCAGGTCTGCCGAGCCACTGGAAAAATATAGATAATAAAGGAATGAGCTACGCCCAGTAGGAAAGACAGCTAGTAAAAAAAACTCTCATACAAAAGAAGGACAATAGCAAGAGTATAGAAATACAGCATAACAATGTAGGGTAGAAAGGCACTCTCAGTCCCAGACTCTGACCAACCACAGTCACCCCCAGTCACACCAGAGTAGCTCTCCTCTATGCTCCCAGGCAGCATGCCAGCGGGACACGCCCATCTCTGTGCACGCATGGCGCCTAAGCAAGCATGCCAGCGGGACACGCCCATCTTTGCGCACGCATGGCACCCGACACCGCAGCGTCTCTCGTCAATCAATCTCCTGGAGACTATAGACAGAACCAGTCCCATAAATCTCTAGCCAACGTGAGACACCCCTGCCACCCTCAGGCACACAGGCCTACACACTTGGCTAGCCACGGCGAGACACCCCTGCCACCCTCAGGCGCGCATGCCTACACTCATGGACCAGAAGAGATCGACTCAGCCACCGTCCCAAGAAGTCCTCTCCCAACAATTTTCATAGAAGCTCACGCCCCTACAGTCATTGCCAAGCTCTAACTCCAAGATTCGACAACATGTGTCCAGATACAACAAGGCGCATACCAGTCCACATGTATACTGTGGAAGCTAAGTCTGTACCGCACAGTTACCTACCACAACTACCCTAAAACATCATATAGGGCCTATAGTAGTCCGATCCAATATGCCAATCCATGAAATATGCCAACACTGAGTAAACTGACTCAATCCATGTCATTGCCATCCAAGCAACACAAACTGTACCAAAATTCTGACTATTCTGGTAGCACCCAAGTGTCACACTTCCTTCCAACTAATCCAGCTGCACTGAATTTATGGGTAATTTCCAACAGTCAATTTCAACTTGGCTACGTGATTTCCAAAAATCACATCTTCCTCACTTCAGGAAATTTTAAATTCTAAAATCAATTTCCGCCCTTTATCCATTTTTCGAAATTCGGAATAAATTTCCGAATTTAAAATCCGCATATCCTTTTTCCGAAAATTCGGATTAATTTCCGAATTAATTTTTTTTTCTTCCGCTTCTCTCTCATCCGCGCCGCACTTCCCCTGAACCGGTTCTCGTCGCCGGTTCGGAACCCTTACGCGCTGAGCCGAGAACCCCGCCGGCCGAAGTTAATAATTCGAATTCGGGCCGACGCTTAACATATAAATATTAATAATTAATGTAATTATTCACTTAATAATCAGACTAATCCCTAATTAGCCCTAATTCATCCCCTTCCTTCGCCCGTCGCCCGCGAAATCCCTACCGTCGACTTTCCGGAAATCTCTGTTTTCCCCGTCGATTTCCGGCGACCGAACGCAAGGGGACGCTAGCCTAAAGCTCGTACTAGCCTAAAAATTTCATATAATCAAGTCGCGAAGCTAGATGTCCATGCAAAAATTTTCGCCGAAGTGTTGTCCGATCCGACTATGCCAATTCATGAAATTAAAATCATTCTAGCATTCACATAACCTGAATAATGGCAATATGATAATATCAAAACCTAAGGCATGCTTCTATGCACAGAAATTCCAATTCGGCAGAATATATATATATTCTTCTTCAAAAAAAAAAAAAACCTAAAATGCTAAAATCAATAAATTGCATTAATCAATTCCAAAAACCCATATCCGCATGCTCAAGTAGCTATTTGCAAAATAATCCATATTTTTAATTTGCTAAATAACTGATTTAAATCTGAATTTCCTACCTTTGCTCGCCGACGACGGTGAAGCTCGCACGCGATCAACCGCAGCTCCTCGCCGAACGAATCCGGTACCAAAATGCTCGCCTCTGTCCCGCGAACCTGCGGTTACCAAAAGCCCCTTGGAAGGCTGCTGGAAAGTACCGCCGTTCGCCGCAAACACTTCGCCTCTAGCCGCCGTTCGAAACCCTAACAGCCGAACAGTTTAGGTTAAATACCCAGCTTAAATCGGTAATAACCCGTTAAGACCCCTTAAGCACTGGTTGACCTTCCAAAAACGCCGCTTAACACCCGATCAGCCGGTTAATCTCCACCGCTGATCTCGCCCGTCCGATCCGCTTATCCGCGGCTTATCCAAACGCACGCGCAAATGCACCTCGGCGAACCTCCCCGCCTTCGCTGAACCGCTCCGGTCCGGTTCACGCGCGGTAAAAAAAAAACCAAATTCCGGTTTTAAAAAAAAAAAATCTCGGTGCTCCGAAAAATCCCCAGAAAATTTCAGAAATTCCAATAGCCTCTAATTGAGCTCCTGGCCCATCCTACTGTCGATCTGAAATCATCCAAGCCACAATTGAATTATTGAAGATTAAACTTATAATATTTTACCGAGTATAACAATCTCCCCACCTTATCAGGAATTTTGCCCTCGAAATTCAGCAAGAAGTTCCGGCCACTTTTCCGCAACATCCTGCTCTAGCTCCCAGGTTGCCTCCTTTTCGTCATGTCTATTCCACAGAACCTTGACCATAGGAAACGACCTGTTCCTCAGCTGCCTGCTGCTCTCCTCGAGGATGCGAACTGGCAGTTCCACATAAGAAGAATCTGGTGCCACTTGCAAACCAGGAAGATCATCACCGATACAATGAGAAGGATCTGGCACATATCTCTTGAGATTCGAAACATGAAACACATTGTGAATCCCAGTCAGATGCTCAGGAAGTGCCAACCTATAAGCCACTTCACCAATCCTCTCCAGAATAGGATAGGGTCCAATGTAACGAGGTCGAAGCTTAGAAGACTTGCCAAACCTGAATAGACCTCGCATAGGACTGATCTTCAGGAATACCCTATCTCCCACAGAGAACTCAACAGCTCTGTGCTTAGGATCATAATATTTTGTCTGGCGATCTTGCACAGTACGTAATCTGTCCTGCAATAACTTGACTTCCGCTGCGGTCTCCTCCACAATCTGGGGTCCCCACACTCTCCTGGAATCACCCTCCTCCCAACAAAGAGGAGATCTACACCAACGTCCATACAGTGCCTCGTAAGGTGCCATACAAATCGACTCCTGAAAACTGTTATTATACACAAATTCTACCAAGGGTAACCGTATGGCCCAATCTGCTGAGCAAGTCTGTATGCTCAGGCGTAGCAAATCCTCCAAGGTCCGAATAGTCCGCTCAGACTGTCCATCTGTCTGAGGATGATAAGCAGTACTGAACTTCAACTGTGTACCCATGGCAGTGTGTAAGCTCCTCCAAAACTGTGATGTGAACTTGGCGTCTCTGTCAGAAATAATAGATCGGGGAATCCCATGCAATCTGACAATCTGCTGAATATATACCTCTGCCAACTGTGCCGCTGAATCCGTCTTCTTAATTAATAAGAAATGGGCTGACTTGGTCAATCGATCCACGATGACCCAAATGGCGTCAAAACCTTGTCTGGTACGAGGAAGACCAGTCACAAAGTCCATAGTGATGTCATCCCATTTCCACTCCAGAATCGGCAATCTCTGCAACAATCCTTCAGGTCTCTAGTGCTCGGCCTTAACTTGCTGACATGTAAGGCACTTCCTAACAAAAGCAGCAACATCTGCCTTCAAACCTCTCCACCAGAAAACACTCCTCAAATTCCTGTACATCTTGACTTCTCCAGGGTGCATAGCCAAAGTTCCATAATGAGCCTGTCGAAGGATCCTCTCCCTGAACTCCTGATGTGATGGCACACACCAGCGACCCCTGAAAGTCAAAATGTCGTTTCTGAGAGCAAAGTCTCCTCCCAATCCCTGCGATGCCAACTCAAACTTCTCCTTCAGCTCTTCATTACAAAGCTGAAGATCACGCATCTCAGATAACCAGTCAGCCCGAATAGTCAACGAGCTGAGTCTGTGAACCAGTCTCTGAACAGACAACTGTTCCTGACATCTTTCAACATCCCAATCCAAGTCTAGTATAGAGTCACAGACTAACATAGTATGCATAACTGCGTGCCTGCTCAAATCATCAGCAACAGGATTAGCCTTACCCTCGCAGTAATTTATCACCAGCTCATAGTCTTTTATCAATTCCAACCATCTCTTTTGCCTCAAATTCAGTTCCTTCTGAGTGAATAGATACTTGAGACTCTTGTGATCAGAGAAGCAATCTACGGACACTCCATATAAATAATGCCTCCATATTTTTAAGGCAAATATGATAGCAGCTAACTCCAAGTCATGAGTGGGATAATTCTTCTCATGATCCTTCAGTTGTCTCGAAGCATACGCCACAACCCTGCCATCCTGCATCAGTACAGCTCCTAAGCCTATATGTGAAGCATCAGTGTACATCTGATAAGGCTTCCCTTGAGTGGGTAAAATCAATACTGGAGCGGTACTAAGCCTCTGCTTCAGCTCTAGGAAACTGTTCTCACAACTCTCTGACCACTCAAAAGATTTTCCCTTCCGGGTCAGCTGTGTCAGTGGAGCGGCCAGTCTAGAAAAGTGAGGAACAAATTTCCTATAATAACCTGCCAGACCAAGGAAACTCCGGATCTCAGTGACGGAAGATGGTCGTTTCCAATCAATAATAGCTCGTATCTTGCTAGGATCAACAGCCACGCCTTCTGTACTGACAATATGTCTCAAGAATGTTACTGAGTCTAGCCAAAAAGAACACTTGGAGAATTTTGCATACAGCTCATTCTCCTGCAATACTGTGAGCACTATCCTCAACTGATCTGTATGAGCCTCCCTATCTCTGGAATAAATCAATATATCATCTATAAATATGATCACAAACTGGTCCAAGAAGGCATGAAAAACTTGATGCATCAGATTCATAAACACTATTGGAGCATTAGTCAATCCAAAAGGTAACACTGTGAACTCATAATGTCCATATCTAGTACGGAAGGCTGTCTTGGGTATATCAGAATCTCTAATCCGGATCTGGTGATAACCCGAACGCAAGTCGATCTTGGAGAACACAGTTGCCCCCTGCAGCTGATCTAGTAAATCATCAATACGTGGTAAAGGGTACCGATTACGAATCGTAACTTTATTCAATTCCCTATAATCCACACACAGCCTCATACTACCATCCTTTTTCTTGACGAATAAGACAGGGGCACCCCAAGGTAAACAACTGGGGCGTATGAGTCCCTTGTCTAATAAGTCCTACAACTGAGTCTTCAACTTTGCTAGCTCGGCTGGAGCCATCCTGTAGGGAGCTCTAGCAATAGGAGCTACTCCTGCCTCCAAATCAATCGAAAACTCCACTTCCCTAGCTGGTGGAAGTCCAGGCAATTCCTTAGGAAAAACCATAGGGAAGTCTCTCACCACTGGAATATTTGACATAAGGGTAGTGGTGGCTTGGCTATCTGCCACATAAGCCAACCAACCAGTACAACCCTTACTCACTAGTCTCTCTTCCTGAAGAACTGAGATCAGGGGAATCTGCCTGTTCAGACCAAAGTATATCACATCCTCCGAACCAGGCACCCTGATCCTAACCTTCTTCTCGCAACAATCCAGAACCACTGCATGGTAGCACAACCAATCCATCCCCAAAATGATGTCGAACTCTGTTAGCGGCACACATATCAACTCTGTCACGAACTCGTGTCCATTAATCAGAATAAACCCATCAGTCTTCTGAACAGTGGGAATCTCTTTCCCATCAGGAAGCCTAACCAGTAAGGGTTCTTTTAAATAACCCTTGGATCCTGATATCTGATTCTAGATCCTCTCAGCAACAAAAGAATGAGATGCACCAGTATCAAACAAAGTCATGCACTGTACGTTGCCAAAATAAAGCATACCTGTGATCACTTCTGGTGACTCTGAAGCCTGCTGCCGAGTCAATGCAAATACTCTGGGCTGTCCCCCAGATGAACCAATCGGTCCTGTGATCCTCTGTTTCTTCCATATCGGGCAGTCGTACCTTTTGTGTCATGGCTGCTGACAGTGGTAGCAAATAATCCCCCCAGTCCGAGTACCTGTCTGCTGCACTGGCCTCTCGGAAATAGGCCGTGGCTGGACCACGCCCTCCTGGGTACCACGGTGACCTCTGTGTCTCTTGTCCTTTTTGTTCTGTTGGGCATTTCTGAATTCCTTCCTCTTGTTGTGAGCCTCTCTCTGGGCCTCCATCCGGATGTCAATAAGCTCAACGGATCTCGCAGCCTCCACTAAGTCACGAAATATGGCAAACTGGCTCACAACCAACTGACGATGCAGCATAGGACGAAGTCCCTCCAAGAACATCTCACATCTGCGCTCCTCAGATGGTACCAGCTCTGTGGCATACCTCGCCAGATATGTGAATCTCGATAAGTAGTCGTTCACTGACATCTGGCCCTGTCTGAGGTGTATAAGGTCCCTCCTGGACTGAGACATGGCAAAAGCTGGAATGTAGCACTCCCTGAATGCCTCAACAAAGTCCTCCCAAGCTATCTCGCTGTTCTGGACCTCCCCAAACACAGCGCGCCGCTGGCCTCTCCACCAGGTAGCAGCCTCTCCCTCCAATACTAGAGCAGCAAGTACTACCCTCCTGCCGAGTGGACATCCCAAGGCATCAAACAGCTCAAGCATATGAGCCATCCAGTCAACTGCCACCGCTGGGTCAGCCGACCCACTGAAACTCCACGGACGCAGCCGCATAAAGGCATCGATCCAACGATCCACGGCTGGCTCAACTGGCAATGCTGGGATCGTCTCCGGGGTAGAAGTAGCAGATACAGGTCTGCCTCTAGCTGCTCCACGAACGAAAAGTCTCCTGGTATCAGCCATACTGTCAAAGCAACTAATCTGGCATTAGAGTCGTCATTTGGCCTTTGGCATACGGACTACCATAGTATAATAAAATGACCAACAGTTCTCCCCACCTTGGGTTGAACTTCTATACATGTCTAGCCCCACTATCCTAACCTAGGGCTCTGATACCACTTTTGTTACACCCCATTTTTTTTTTTTTTTTTTTACATATAGACAGCTCAGATCGTCCCATACCAACCTGAGTAGCCTACGAAAAACATAGGATATAACACATCATTACACACCTACTTTCCTTAACTATGTGGATCCCATCTCCCGGGCACACCGTCAAATCAGGTTCATGACTCCTGAATTAACTGATGAACTCGCGCAATGTTACTCCTACTAGACCCAATACTCCTAACCCATACCGATAGGAGAACCGATCTAATAGAAGTCTGAATGTTACACCCCATTTTTTCCTAGGCTGATTTTTGGCATACATTTTTTTTTTTTTTTACATATAGACAGCTTAGATCGTCTCATACCAACCTGAGTAGCCTACGAAAAACATAGGATATAACACATCATTACACACCTACTTCCCTTAACAATGTGGATCCCATCTCCCGGGTACACCGTCAACTCAGGATTCATGACTCCTGAATTAACAGATGGACCGCAATGTTACTCCTACTAGACCCAATACTCCTATCCCATACCGATAGGAGAACCGATCTAATAGAAGTCTGAATCCCCACGGTTAAGTTCCATAGTCATGTAATGACCTCACCATCAAAAATAAAATACATAACATCCACAGATAAAATATGGCACTCCACACACCATACTACCAAGACAATAAAGTAAACAATGAAAGGAACTACATCACAAGAATAAGATCCAAGTCCAATAAGTACAATATCATCCAACCAGATACATAAGTTAGAATCACCCTCACATATTATATGACATAAGAAGAACAGTTTCCCTGAATACATCCAATAGTATCAATCACACTAACCAAAATGTCTCAGAAAATCACAGATCAGATATCCTCCACTAGCCTGCTGACCACAATCCCACCTAATCTGGGTGGCGTCAAGTTTGCCGAGCTGCTGGAAAAATATAGATAATATCGGAATGAGCTACGCCCAGTAGGAAAGACAGCTAGTAAGAATTCACATGCAAGAGAAGGATAATAGCAAGAGTATAGGAATACAGCATAACAATGTATGGTGGAAAGGCACTCTCAGTCCCAGACTCTGACCATCCACAGTCACCCCCAGTCACAACAGAGTAGCTCTCCTCTGTGCTCCCAGGTAGCATGCCAGCGGGACACGCCCATCTCTGCGCACGCATGGCGCCTAGCACCCGACACCGCAGCGTCTCTCGTCAATCAATCTTCTGGAGACTATAGACAAACCCGTCACATAGATCTCTAGCCAACGTGAGACACCCTGGCTAGCCACGGCGAGTCACCCCTGCCGCTGCCACTCTCAGGCACGCAGGCCTACACTCGTGGACCAGAAGAGGTCGACTCAGCCACCGTCCCAAGAAGTCCTCTCCCAACAATTTCCATAGAAGCCACGCCCCTACAGTCATTACCAAGCTTTAACTCCAAGATTCGGCAACATGTGTCCAGATACAACAAGGCGCATACCAGTCCACATGTATACTGTGGAAGTTAAGTCTGAACCGCACAGTTACCTACCACAACTACCCTAAAACATCATATAGGGTCTATAGTAGTCCAGTCCAGTATGCCAATCCGTGAAATATGCCAACACTGAGTAAACTGACTCAATCCATGCCATCGCCATCCAAGCAATACAAACTGTACCAGTTACTGACTGTTTTGGTAGCATCCAAGTATCATACCTCTGTATGACTGCTTTCAACTGTACTGTCGTCACTGATAACATTTTTCCCTACTTCAGGAAATTTTTAAATTCCGTAATCAATTTCCGTCTTTATCCATTTTTCGAAATTCGGAATAGTTTCCGAATTTAAATTCCACATATATCCTTTTTCCAAAAATTCGGATTAATTTCCGAATTAAATATTCTGCAAATTATTTTTCCGAAAATTCGGATTAAATTTCCGAATTAAATTTTCCCATAATCCTTTTTCCGAAATTCGGATTAATTTCCGAATTAAATATTCTGCATTTTCTTTTTCCAAAAATTCGGAATAAATTTCCGAATTTAATTCCTCCCGTTTTTTTTTCTCTTCCGCGCCGCATTAAATTATTTCCGTAAATTCGGAATTAATTTCCGAATTATAATCCTTTTTCTTCTCTCTCATCCGCGCCAATTAAGTTAATAATTGTTAATTAATTAATTTACGATTAATTATTAACTAATTAACTAAATCCTAATCCATCTCCTTCCTCCGCCCGGCGCCCGCGAAACCCTATCCGACGAACTCTCCGGGATATTCCGTTTCCCCCGTCGATTTCCGGCGACCGAGATCAAGGAGAAGCAAAAATCCGATGTTCATACTATCCTAATTTGTCAATAATGCCACTAATTTCTAAGATTCAATCAAATTTCCCGCCGAAATTTTCATCCGATCCTCATTTAACAATTTATGAAATTAAACAAACAATCTATGAAATTAAACAATTTTCAGCATTTGATACAATCTTAACATGATTAAAGCCCATAATAGAATCATCAATTGCTCGGTAAAATTTCCAATTTGACGGGTATAATTTTTCCGAAAACCCTAAAATGCTAAAATCAATAATTTGCATTAATCACTTTCAAAAAAACACAATTCACATGTTCTGGTAGTTAATTGCAAAGTAATCCATATTTTTAATTCGCTAATTAACGAAATTTAAACTGAATTTCCTACCTTTCTTCTCCGGCGACGGTGGCGACGGTGAAGCTCGCACGCGACCAACCGCTGCTCCTCGCCGAACGAAACCGGTACCAATCGATTCTCCTCGATCACGCGAACCTCCAGGTACAAAAAGCCCCTTGAAAGGCTGCCGGAAAATATCGCCGTTCGCCGCGAACACCTCGTCTCCGGCCACCGCTCGAAAACCCTAACAGCCGAAATTAATCGGGTTAAATACCCAGCTTAAACCGGTAATAACCAGTTAAGAACCCATTAAGTGCCGGTTGACCTTCTAATAACGCCGCTTAAACCCGATCAGCCGGTTAATCTCCACCACTGATCTCGTCCGTCCGATCCGCTTATCCGCGGCTTATCCAACCGCACGCGCAAACGCACTCGGCGAACCGCCCCCGCCTTCGCTGAACCGCTCCGGTCCGGTTCACGCGCGGTAAAAACCAAATTCCGGTTTAAAAAATAGATTTTCGAATTTCCAAAAATCCAATAAATCCAATTAAACAGGGAAAATTACTTAAAAATTTCCTCGGTGCTCCGAAAAATCCCCAGAAAATTTCAGAAATTCCAATAGCCTCCAATTGATCTCCTGGCTCATCCTACTGTCGATCTGAAATCATCCAAGCCACAATTGAATTATTGAAAATTAAACATATACTATTTTACCGGGTATAACACTGAACCCCCAAGGTTAAGTTCCATAGTCATGTAATGACCTCACCATCAACAAAAAAAATATATAACATCCACCGATATGAAATGGCGCTCCACACACCATACCGTCAAAATAGAAAATAAGATAGTGTATAAAAATGTAACTCATATGAAAAATCACAGTCCATCAAATACCACATCATCTATCCGAGTACATGAGTCAGAATCACCCTCACATAATACAAGACATAAGAATAACAGTCTCACTGAATACATCCAACAGCAACAATCAACTAACCAGAATGTCTCAGAAAATCACAGATCAGATCTCCTCCACTAGCCTACTGATCACGATCCCACCTAAAGCTGGGTGGCGTCAAGTCTGCCGAGCCACTGGAAAAATATAGATAATAAAGGAATGAGCTACGCCCAGTAGGAAAGACAGCTAGTAAAAAAAAAACTCTCATGCAAAAGAAGGATAATAGCAAGAGTATAGAAATACAACATAACAATGTAGGGTGGAAAGGCACTCTCAGTCCCAGAGTCTGACCAACCACAGTCACCCCTAGTCACACCAGAGTAGCTCTCCTCTGTGCTCCCAGGCAGCATGCCAGCGGGACACGCCCATCTCTGCGCACGCATGGCACCCGACACCGCAGCGTCTCTCGTCAATCAATCTCCTGGAGACTATAGACAGAACCAGTCCCATAAATCTCTAGCCAACGTGAGACACCCCTGCCACCCTCAGGCACGCAGGCCTACACACTTGGCTAGCCACGGCGACACACCCCTGCCACCCTCAGGCGCGCAGGCCTACACTCATGGACCAGAAGAGATCGACTCAGCCACCGTCCCAAGAAGTCCTCTCCCAACAATTTCCATAGAAGCTCACGTCCCTACAGTCATTGCCAAGCTCTAACTCCAAGATTCGGCAACATGTGTCCAGATACAACAAGGCGCATACCAGTCCACATGTATACTATGGAAGCTAAGTCTGTACTGCACAGTTACCTACCACAACTACCCTAAAACATCATATAGGGCCTATAGTAGTCCGATCCAATATGTCAATCCATGAAATATGCCAACACTGAGTAAACTGACTCAATCCATGTCATTGCCATCCAAGCAACACAAACTGTACCAAAATTCTGACTATTCTGGTAGCACCCAAGTGTCACACTTCCTTCCAACTAATCCAGCTGCACTGAATTTATGGGTAATTTCCAACAGTCAATTTCAACTTGGCTACGTGATTTCCAAAAATCACCTCTTCCTCACTTCAGGAAATTTTAAATTCTAAAATCAATTTCCGCCCTTTATCCATTTTCCGAAATTCGGAATAAATTTCCGAATTTAAAATCCGCATATCCTTTTTTCGAAAATTCGGATTAATTTCCGAATTAATTTTTTTTTCTTCCGCTTCTCTCTCATCCGCGCCGCACTTCCCCTGAACCGGTTCTCGTCGCCGGTTCGGAACCCTTACGCGCTGAGCCGAGAACCCCGCCGGCCGAAGTTAATAATTCGAATTCGGGCCGACGCTTAACATATAAATATTAATAATTAATGTAATTATTCACTTAATAATCAGACTAATCCCTAATTAGCCCTAATTCATCCCCTTCCTTCGCCCGTCGCCCGCGAAATCCCTACCGTCGACTTTCCGGAAATCTCCGTTTTCCCCGTCGATTTCCGGCGACCGAACGCAAGGGGACGCTAGCCTAAAGCTCGTACTAGCTTAAAAATTTCATATAATCAAGTCGCGAAGCTAGATGTCCATGCAAAAATTTTCGCCGAAGTGTTGTCCGATCCGACTATGCCAATTCATGAAATTAAAATCATTCTAGCATTCACATAACCTGAATAATGGCAATATGATAATATCAAAACCTAAGGCATGCTTCTATGCACAGAAATTCCAATTCGGCAGAATATATATATATTCTTCTTCAAAAAAAAAAAAAACCTAAAATGCTAAAATCAATAAATTGCATTAATCAATTCCAAAAACCCATATCCGCATGCTCAAGTAGCTATTTGCAAAATAATCCATATTTTTAATTTGCTAAATAACTGATTTAAATCTGAATTTCCTACCTTTGCTCGCCGACGACGGTGAAGCTCGCACGCGATCAACCGCAGCTCCTCGCCGAACGAAACCGGTACCAAAATGCTCGCCTCTGTCCCGCGAACCTGCGGTTACCAAAAGCCCCTTGGAAGGCTGCCGGAAAGTACCGCCGTTCGCCGCGAACACTTCGCCTTTAGCCGCCGTTCGAAACCCTAACAGCCGAACAGTTTAGGTTAAATACCCAGCTTAAACCGGTAATAACCCGTTAAGACCCATTAAGCGTCGGTTGACCTTCCAAAAACGCGGCTTAACACCCGATCAGCCGGTTAATCTCCACCGCTGATCTCGCCCGTCCGATCCGCTTATCCGCGGCTTATCCAAACGCACCTCGGCGAACCGCCCCGCCTTCGCTGAACCGCTCCGGTCCGGTTCACGCGCGGTAAAAAAAAAAAAACCAAATTCCGGTTTTAAAAAAAAATCTCGGTGCTCCGAAAAATCCCCAGAAAATTTCAGAAATTGCAATAGCCTCCAATTGAGCTCCTGGCTCATCCTACTGTCGATCTGAAATCATCCAAGCCACAATTGAATTATTGAAGATTAAACATATAATATTTTACCGGGTATAATACCTTTGTTTAGGAAACTTTAAAGATGAGAGGAATGAGATAAGTAAAAGTTTAGATTTTGAGTTTTAAGTAGTTGAGATAGGTAATTTTTTAAGATTTAGACCTTTTTGTTTCTTTTAGTAAAAACCTTACATTTCAAATTCTAAAATGCATTTAAATTGAATTGTTTTAAAAATCTATTGCATAATATTGGTGGTGTTCTAATGTTGATAGCAATATGGATGCCTTTCTTTATACATAGGGTCCTTCCCATTAGCAAACTCCAATCCTTTTTGGGTGGGAATGATGAAGATGATGATGATGATGATTTCTCTTATGGGGCTAATGTGTTCCACCTTATAGTGTATTATTTGCATTCCCTCCCATCTTTTTTTTGTTTTGTTTTGTCTACTTCGAATCAATTAACTTGATAATACAATTCAATGCAAGTCATATTTTTTGTAATTTTATTTTCTTTTTGGCATAGCAAGAATTGCATTGATTTAGTAACTATTTTGTAGTTTATCACAAACTTTTATTTGTAGGTTCACATCTCATCTTCTTAGACGTCTTTTTATAAGCTCTCAACACTATTTTATTTGACAAGATTTGTCATCTTAATACTAATAAAATCAGACAAAACTATAATAAAAAATTCTTCAAATAAGCATCTCAAATTCTTCTTATCTCAATTCAAAGGTATAAATCATTCAATATCATCTAAAAAAACTTTTGTAAAAAAAACAAAACCTTCTCAATGTGCATTATCTGTTAATTAGCTTTTTAAAGAATATAATGTTTAATAGTCAGAATTTCGATGTGCTAATAATTAAATGGTGAAACCCTATTCTTGACCTAAGCCTATAACTACTTAGAACAGAAAGTTACTCCAGAGAAAGCAAGCTTATCACTTACCTGCAACAATGACGTCATTTGAAAAAGGAGCAAATCAAACACACAAAAGCTTCCAGCGTCAGGTTTTTTTATGAGGGGTTTGTTCAGTGATTAAATGTCCTTGTGCTGTCTCCCATTGGGCCCATTCTGAAATGAGGACCAATCTGTGAAAGAAAACCAATCATGTGAATAATATTATATATACTCAAAGCAGTGGAAAGTTGCTGTAAATCGTCTCAACGTATTAATACTATATATCCCAATGTCATGCCGCCTCGTAAATAAATGCCAAAAAATTTCTGCTATACGCTTACCTCTGTACAGGAATGTCGGTAATTTTTATTTATTTTTCTGAATTTCTTGGTACAAACGAAGTTGGGATCTGTTCGTTCTTCATTTAATAAATGACAACGATAAGCTTAATTAATCGTTCAACAGATTCCCTTTCAGTATAGAATTTGGAATGACATGACACAGTTTTCCATTGAATAAAATTGTATTGATTTTTTATTTAAGGATTAGCTTAATATGTCTAGTATTACCCTGGACATTCAGTCCTCTTTGATGATTGGATAATCTTCAAGCTTTGTCTTTGTAATGGTACCAGTTCTTTGTTGGGTTTTTTGAATTGATTTGCTAACTCGATTGTTAGGGTTTGCTTAGCATCTCTTCGAGTTTAGACTTTTTATGGTGTTACGATGCTGCTTTACGATCTTATATATGGCTTGTTTGCTCTTTCTTCTTAATTGATTATCAAACTATTATGCATGAAGTTTGTCGTCTTTGAAGTTTCTCACCACATCATTTTGTTATGTTTGGAAATAGTAGTCTTTCCAAGCTTTAATAAGTCTTTTAATAATAGTATGGTGGATTTAAAAATAGACTAAGGTTTGGGTGATTGGTGTAAGAAATTTGATGTAGACCTTGTTTTTGTGGTTTAGAATAAAATGGGTATTATGGTCTCAATTTTCTTAAAAGAAATTAATCATTTTGATTTTTTTAGTTTTTCTCAACTTTGCAATATTATGATACCATTTTACCTTAATCATGTATTTTGTCTTTAAGGATGTAAAGACTTCAGTAGTAGATTTTTCAAAAGAAAACATTTTTTATAAGTTGGTTAAAAAGTTAGTCTACTTGTCTCCATCAATGATCGCTAAGAAAACTACTGGGAAAGTGCAACAACTTTGATTTTTTAAACTATTTTTTATAATCTCCACTAGACCTTGTCATTTATTTTAGTTCTTGTCACAAAATAATAGCATATCTAAATCACAAAAATTATTTTATAAATAAAAAAATAACTTAAAAAAGTACAACAACACATTTTTTTGTTTTGTTATACTTTTTACTCACACTCTTAGTATTTATTGATATCTTAATTATCTAGGTCTAAAAATATTAATAATAGATCAGTGAGTCTAATGTATATTTAGTAACTACATTATTAATAATAATGTTACATAGAAAATATATTATCTAAGCTTTAATTTATCTTTGTTTGACATGAGTTATGAAAATCTAAGTTTCAGCATCATTCTAGTTGCTATAATGAACAAAGAAGTTATATTATAAGTATGATATAAGTTGAAACACAAAAACATTTAAGTTGTATAAGTAGATATATCATATATTTATGCTATATAAGTTACTAATTGATATTAATTATTTTTTCTTCTTTTATTATTTTTTCATTTTATTTTTCCCTAGATGCCAAATTATTATCTTACCTTGGTTGTCTTATATTAATTGGTGAGAACTATTTAATTACTATTTATTAAAATTTATCTCATCACCTTCAAAGCCAAGGAACTACTTCAAAATCCTTCTTTCATTTTCTTAAGTGGAATAAATCATCCATATATACCTCCACTTAAAAGCCTTTTTACAATTGTCACACTTTGTCTAGTGATTCATTTGCCCATTCTTATAGGCAATTATCTTGTCATCACTCCTTATTTTTATTGTTCCTGGTGTTAAGTTGTAAAAATTCTTATTTTTATAAAGATCAAGATGCACTAATTTCTAAAAATCAAGCCAATTGGATTACAATCAAGTATACTTGTAAATGATATAAGCATGGTCTTAAGATACGTTGTTTATGCAAAATAATGGTAAAATAATGATATAAACTTAAGGAAGAAAAAGCTGATATGATTAATCGATGCTTAAACCTTTCTAAAAGTTTGGGATGAAATTTTTATAAAAAAAATATTATAAAAACTCTCATCTTTACTCAAATCTAAATAACAGAAATCTTAGAATCAAGCTAAAGAGAAGATGCTCAAGTTGTTTGACATGATAAAGTTTATTTCTTAAAATATATTATTTATAAATAAAACTATTAAAATAATAATGAAACTTAAGAAAGTATGTCATCATCTCAAACTTCATTAAAGATAGTATTTGAACATATCAATAAAAAATATTAAATAAACTCGACATTATTAAATTTATAATTTGTATAGACTTAAAGAATTCATTATAACTTTTTAAAGATTTTAGATGTTATTATAGTTTTCAAAATTATGTTGAAGATAGATTTATAATTCATGAATTTTAGCAAAAATAAATTATTTTGGCAAAAATTAAATTTGTAGACAAAGAAAATGTAACATGTTTTATGCAAATCTAGCAACATTGTTCTATGTAAATGAATTGTTAGAATTTTGATAGTGACAAAATTAATTTTTGACATTTAGGCATTGGTTTTCATTTTTTCTAGTGAAGGTAGATTAGATAACGATGAGTTTTATCCACTTATTAGTGGTCATGTATTTGGAAGTGAATCTTATAAATTTGAGTTTTTAAAGGTCTCATATGTTAATCTCATTGTCATATGTTTAAGATAAATTGGTGCCATAACTTTAGCCTCTAGACGTGAAGCTTGAGTTAATGAGCAAGGAGAGAAATAGGGGTATTGATAGAGAGTGAACTTTGAAAGAGGAAGAAGCACTCGAGTAAATCTGATACTATAGCTAATGGAAGACTAAGAAGCAAGAAAGCATGTATTTTTATGATTCCTTTCAACTTTAAGCAAATAACAATATAGTTTTATTTCAGTTAAGAATTGAAAGTGAAAAGTTTGGATGCTAGATAAATTAGTTTAGTCATACTTTGTAGTGAAACCAATAAATTAAAATGAGAGATTTTTTGTTGTTGATGCATAGCATACAAGGATAAATGTCTACATTATATAGTAAGATAAACCCATGAGATATGGTCAGAATGCCACAATGAAGGGTTTTTTGAGTCTTGTAAGAGGATCATACTAAGAAGATACTTGGGTCATACTAGCATGAATTAGTAAAGCTAAGTTGAGTTGTCGCGTTCATCGTACAAGGATAATATATATATTGTAGTTATACAATGGGTTGAGCTTGGGTCTAATGATCAAAGGTGGGGCATAATATGTGGTCATACCTCTCTATTAGGGGTTGAACGATATCTTATTATATCAATACGATTATGGGGATTTTATTGGAAGATCCTTCAGGGGCTTAAAAGTAGAGAGTTGGTGAAGTCTATTGGCCAAGATCATATGTTTACAATGCATGAAATTGCATTATATGATAGAGATAAAGATTTTACTAATGAATCAAACAAGTTTGTTAGAAGAATTATAGAGTTTCTTATATGAATGATAATAAATTATGATTGAGTTGATCATACTGCATGATTAGTCAGAGCTATGGATGAAACAACTAGGATGTGTATGATGAGGTATAATGACTTGTTGATAGATTTATAATAGTAATGTATGATATAATCAAAGGATATCATATTGTATGAAGAGTAAAAAAATGAATTGATCTTATTATATGATGAGCATATTGTATTAATATGATTAGTTAACAAGATAATATGATAAAGAGATAGAGAGAGAGAATAGAAATTATAAAATAATATATTAGGGATCATATTATATGATCATTAAGTAATAAGAATTATCTTAAAACATAGCATAATTACATGATACAATCTTAGTGATTGTATTGTATGATAAGAAGCTATATGAATAACAAAGTGCACTAGTTTTTGGAATTGGACAATATGATTTAAGGATAATACATGAACAACATTACTTAGAATGCTTATTTTTATAAGATCATACAGTATGATGGTGGAAATACAATAAATGTGATCTCAAAAAGTAACTTAAGGGTATAAAAGGAATTAATAAGATTTTAATTATCTACTAAATATTTAACATATAGAATACTTGTTAATCATTTCATATACATGACATTGTAAAAAATTAAAAAAATATATAAATATTAGAAAAGGAAGTCAACTCTCAAATTTAGATAAGTAAATTTAGCAGTTATAATGTAAATATGTTAGTAAATTAATTATGATATTTGACATATTTCTTTTGTTATTATGACATTATAGTTCAATAGCATGACCTATTTTTTGGTATTGATTGTAATTGTAATATTGCACCTATGACATAAATTAGATTATAAAACTTAGTAAATATTTGAAAACTATTTATGGTATGATTAGACATGATTTAAACATATATATTGAATAATTTCTTCTTTATGATATCATCGTTAAGGTGAGTTTGGCTCACTACCAGTGGTATGACCTATAATACATGATGTAAACAGAGAACAATCTATCTACATCTATAAAGTATTGAATACATAATACTCAATGATGATAGCTTATTAGGATAAGGATAGCACTTTATGAGATCTATATTACTAGCATTAACTTTAAAAGATAATGATCTAAAAGGGTTGGAATTTTGGATATATACAAACATATTAAAAATAAAACAAATAGATAAAATTAAACTAGTTATATGTCAGGGATTGTTATTAGTTTCTTTATTTATTCTTATTTCATTCTATTATTCTATTGGCTATGAATTACTATATTATTATTTTTTATATTTTATTTTAATTTTATTATCTTATTGGTTTATCTATTGAATTATTTAGAGTCTTATTAGTATTTATATCATAGATAATATATCCACTATACTAAAAGATGAGGAGATAAATATCATGGATAACAATACTACTTATTAACTCATACAATAGTTAGACTTTTATCTTATGATAGGTTTTGTATTATGTTCATATTTAGATTTGTGTAATCTTGGTGTAGTATTTGTTTTAAATTAGATGATTTATAAATAATTATATAGTTAGATCAATTATTTATGTTGATATTTTTATTTAGTCAATTTGATTAAATGGTTCAAGTTTGGATTTTTTCTTATTGTTAGGTCTTTTGTCTAAGGTTTTGTATCTTCTCCTATGTTTCTTATGCACAACACCTCTAATTTTTTTTTAGCTTAATAATGATTTGGTGAAGTGGATCCCTCATAAAAGATTAACAAGTTTTTGCTTAGGTAATCATTGAATCATATCATATTATGGTGAGTTCTATCTTACTTCACAACTTAAGAATTTATAACATATCATATAAATTTAATTACATGCCATTCATTTTTCAGTTTTTCTTTCTCACCATTTCCATCTCTCGTATACATAACATAGTTTTAGGAATGTTGCACATCATATCACTTTCTTATTAATAATGCATAATTATTATGGGTTACCATTTATTAGTAGGAATCAACCCACTTCTCCAAGAAGAAAATCCCATGCTTAATAATGACCATTTTAATTGAAAAATGTGAAATAAGAAAGGAACTATTCGTTTTATCATATGATAATGTCTTTTCTCATTTGGAAACAAGACTATTTTGTTTATTTTCTTAATTTCATCTTAACCTTTGCATTTTTAATTGCTTTCAAATATATATAATACTAATCTTGATGCAAATGAGTTGGATAACCAAAATAATATATTTGAAGAAATAATCTTTCTTATGTAAGATAAAGTAAATGTGTCAGACAATATATAATCATTAATATCATGTGATTCATATCATTATTTTAATAAGAAATTTTTAAGTATATCAAATCATAAAAGTAGTTATCATCACTTTAATTATATTTTTGTAAAAAAAATATTTATTATATTTAACATCTCATCATATCAGGTACTTATCTCTTTTTTGAGACACTATTTATTTTATTTTTTTCTCAAATTCTCTCTGTCACAATATACAGTGAGTGGTTCAGATTAATGACTTGATTACTAAGTCCTTGCTCTCCAAATATTTAGGGGAAAAAGTAAGATTTGGCCCAAAAAATGTAAGATGGGGAGAGTATTCAAAGGAGTAGGAGAGAGAGTGTGTGTAAGAGAGTGAAGGAGAGGTTATGGTAGAGTGACTGTATCCTTGTGCTTGTCATTTTTACTTATAATGACTAAAAGTGTTTTTTTAATGTCACATAGCAAGTGTGGCATGTCTAAAAAACTCAAAACCTTGTTCTTATAAAATTGGGTAGCTTAAAATGTTAAACAAAAGTAGCTACATGCATATTCCACTCATTTATTAACATTGGATGCTACCAACATACCAACTTACTTGCATACCTATTATGTTGATGCATGCTTTTTTTCTCATTATTGTGTTGAGATAAACAAAGCTCTCCACCCATGTCCCTTTGTGTGTGCTTTTGTGAGCCTAGCACGTATAGCCACTGAACACTTAGTGCACAAAGCCTTCGGCTAACAGCTTGCAAATTCTTCATGTGTAGCATGCATGGTGACTACACTCCCACCTTAGCAAAAAAGGTGAAGTGTGGTTGAACTTCTTAGTACTTTGCTTTTTTTACTTTTTGGTACAAGTTTTATTTTCGAAACTTTAAGGCATTCCATACTTCAAAATATTTATTTTGATATTATAATTAAATTAATATTTTAATTGTTCTAAAAATTTTAAAAAAATCTTAATTTTTCAAAAAAAATTATTTTTTCAAAAACATTTTCTAAACTCTAATATAAAAAATTAAGGCATTATAGATAGACATGCCAATTTCTAACTTAAAACTCTCTCAAATAACCACCTGAACACAAAAATTTATCACAATATTGATGGACCTATGAACATATGAGATGGTATACTAATCAAACCCCAAAACACAAAGGTCAACACCTACATATAATGCAAACAATCATCTCCCCTTGAGGTGCGACTAATGCTATGAAAAACCTATACAAATTCTCCTTTAACATAGATGCCACTAAACAATCCAACAAGAGGAAGGAGTACCAAAATGATAGCCTTGGCATCCTCTAGCTTTGACGGGGTAGCGACAAATATATATATATATATATATATATATATATATATATATATATATATATATATATATATATATATATATATGTGTGTGTGTGTGTGTGTGTGTGTGTGTGTGTGTGTGTGTGTGTGTGCGCGCGCGCGCGCATGCGTGCGTGTGTGAACACCCATAATAGCAAAAATATTATCATGATGATCTCGCAGAACCATAGAAACCTTAAACAGTCCAAGATGAGAAACCAATTCATCGAAGTTGATCTACAACTAGCTCAAGGAGAGGGGGGATTTCACACAAAAAAGATAGGCTTGGGTAACCGATTCCTTATGAATAATCTCAATTTAATGCATTTTGGAGTAAAGAAATTTTTGAAGTAAGGCAATGTTCTATGTAAGACAATTTTTTTGAAGGGTGTTTCTGATGTGAAGACGACAATGAGCAAATCAGCAAGCTCATGGGCAAGAATTGACAAACGTTTTGGCTTTGTCATCAATTCCTATTGGTACTCTTGCTTCCTCTTTGAGTTTTTTGATTTCCAATATATTATAGCAAATAGAGGAAATCTCCCTCATGGAATTTGTTCATCTTTCAAAGTACTCACCTAATTGATCATTTCAGAAAGTATTGGAAGAAACTATGACTCTCTCCCTTCATGCAAAATCAAACTAGTTTCGTCATACAAGGGTGAATTAAAAGTAATATTTGATAAAAAAGAAATGAACAAACTACAACTTCCTTAAAATTTGCTTTAATCAGTAAATACTCCCATTGAAAACTAAGCTTGGCTATGATAACAACAAAATTTCAAAAAGTTGGTTTCAAAAGCTCCCTTACAATTAGATACCTATATAACAACATATAATCATTCATTTAACCATGGAGGAAGACTTCTTATGTTGCTAGATTAAAAAAATCTAGAACATTGCTAAATTTACTATGCAAGTATTTATGTTGTCTCCATATTTTCAATGCATCTATCTTTATACTTATTTAACAAAATTGCTCTATATTCACTTGCCTTGGCTATCAACTCTCTACTAAAAATTGAATTAGTAATGGCTATCTTACCATGAACATATATTACAAAAGTTTATGTGAAAATGGATCTTATTGGGGAACTCCCTTCAAAAATAAAAATATCCAAAATACAAGGTCATAAGAAAAGAGGCATTTGACAAAAAGTTAATTATGAAAATCTCCCACCTTACTATTTACATTAGTAGAAATAGGGGCATTCCACAAATGAATTCAAATTATTTTAGCATCTTAATCAAGAACTACGGATTATTCATCCACATAAAGATTTTATGGTTGAAAGAGCTAATAAGAACACTCCATAAGATTTGAAAGGAAAATAAGCCATACAAGAGGAAGAAAAATAGACCATTAGGGAAACACACTTAATTTAGAAGATCTAGCTATACAATTGATTTTTTATCCTATTGAAAAACGAACCAATGTTATATCAAGAAGAAGAAGGGAAATAGAGCAAGACAATAGACAATCTTCTTTGTCAAACTTAGAAACTCCATTATTGAAAAAATGGAAACAACTTGTTGATACTTAGTCTAATCAATTATCAATTAATCTAGATTGTATCAGGGATGATTTCTACTTCGAGACTAATCTTGATGATGAATTCATCCAAGTAAGATGAAAAATAAGTTATCATAAGAAACCTCGAACTTAGAATACCATTCATCAACTTATAAAATAGAATTCAAAAGCCACCCTCAAGCTAGGAGTATATATATCCAAAATGATTAACACTCTAATATAGAATATTTGAGAAATTATAAGTAATACCTCTCTCAACAAAGCTAAAGTGCTCATATAATAATACAAAATCCAACTTCTAGCTTTACTTGAACTAATGATACATTAGTCCAAAGTCTTGCTTTATGCCATTAAATTAGGGCTTTAAAATGGAATATACAACCAATCAAATAAGATGTTGATAGATTGGTGTGATCAATTAGAAGTTGAAATTATCTACAATTCTTACCAATCCATGCTCATAAAGTGAATTAGGGGAGCATTAATAAGTTTGTGTTCTTTTTTATTATGTATGCCAAACAAATTAGAAGTCAAAGGTTGACCTTATGGTATGAATTAACTCAACATTAGCAAATACCTTTAACAAATCGTTGGCTAGTGGGTGGAGATTTTAATGTTGTCTTAAACGTAGATGAGTACTTCGGCCAAGCAAATCAAGCTGTTAAAATAATAGAAGACAGTTAATCATTTACAAAGAATTCTTCCTTGATCCAATCACAAGTTCTTGTAAGCCCTTTCACTTCTCATGGCAAAAGGAATGGAGCTCTTATATGGAAATGCCTGTATATACTATTATTTAGTTAAAATTAGTTAACATAATTCCTTAATTTCTAGGTGCATAACCTAATAAGATGACCTTTGGCAATGCACCAATTATACTACAAGTGCAAAACTTTAATTTAAGAAAATTATGTCAATTTATATGTTTACACTTACGTTTTCAACACAATTCAATCAAAGAAATGGTAAAGCATGATTGGGACCTTCTCATATCAATAATTAGAATGTTCAAATTTGGGGTTGAATTAAGAAGACTACAAATGTATTTGAAATAATGGAATAAAGACACTATTAGAAATATCTTTGATAAACACAAAGCAATAAAAGAGATTATGAGGTCAATAGAAAAGCAATATGAAAAATTTCTTATGGATTAAAATAAAATCAAATGGTTTAAGAAACAAGTAGATTTAATTTGTTTCCAAGCTTAGAAGGAAACGTCTTGAAAACAAAAAGCAAGTTTTAAATGGGTGAAGGAAAGGGACTTGAATGCCAAATACTTACACTCCTTAGTCATGGCCAAAAGAACTAAGTTTTTTTTTATCATATAAGTCTAAAGGCCATTCAATATTTTCATAATCTATTATCCCCTAAAGAGAATTATAGTGTGAAAGTAATTCAAACGTTACTTCACAATATATCTTACCTTATTAATGAAGATTATACCCATGAAGTTTCCATAAAAGAACTTAAAAAAGTAATGAAAGGTTTGAATAGTGAAAATTCTACAAGTTAAGATGGATTTACAAGTCAATTTCATAGATATTGTTGGGACATTATTAGGAAAGATTTGTTAGTTTCTACCAGGGCTTCTCGAGTAAGTTTAATTCCTCCATCAATTATAAGTAAATGGATAATCCCAATAGCAAAATTAGACTTTACAAGTTAATTCAAAGATTTTAAGGTTATCTACAACTTTTCCTACAAGGTTTTCACAAAAATTTGGCCAATAAACTCACTAATATCCTATAGGTAATAATTTCTCTAGAATAATTTATATTTGTAAATGATAGAAACATAACTACTAATATAATTTTGGTGTAAGAGATGATAAGTTGTATCAATCATAAAATAAAGGATACAATCTCATTATTAAGTTAGATATGCAGGATGCATTTAATAAGCTCAATTGAGATTTTATATTTAGATTATTGGAAACATTTGAATTTCATGCTAAATTTGTCTAAATAGTTAAATTTTACCTCTAATTGAGTAGGTAACATTAGTTGATAAATGGTTTCACATGACTTTTTCAAAATAAGTAGAGGTATAAAGCTAAAAGAGCCACTTTGACTTATTTATTTATCATGGTTGTTTAGGCAATACATTGTGGAATCAAGAATTACCATTTTAGTACAAAATAGATAATTTTTCATCATCAAGAGGTTTAATTCTAGTAACTCTTCTCTTATTCATGGATGACATTATCATTTTTACAACAAGAAGAAAGCGCTCACTGAAGAACTTAATGGAATTCTTACATACGTTTTAACAAGGCTTTGATGAAGACATAAATTAGCACAAAAGTACATTTATTGTTTCACATAAAACTCCAAAGTAGAATGTAAACTCAATCAAGTATTAGATAGGATTTGTAAAAGGATCTTTGCCTTCCAAATACCTGGGTATCAAGATCTTTAAGGGCCAAAATAAAGAATCAATCTATGAGCATATCATTGATTGCATCACCAAAAGAATAGATTGCTAGAATAATAAATGGAAATTAAAGGTGGCAAGTTGATCTCGATCAACAATGTACCCAATTTTATACCCATTACTCTCCTAATGATGCTAGATCCCATAAATTAGGTAAAAAAAATATAGAAATGGCTGTAAACAAATTATTTTAGAAAAGTCATAGTAACCCCTCTAGCTTTTATTAGACATCTTGAAAGAATGTAACTAAACTATTTGAGAAAAATGGTATCGGAGTAAAAAAAAACATTGTCACAAGATTTAAAATGTTCACATACAAACTATGATGGTTATTCTTCAATTCTAACTCAATGTGGGAAAACTTCATGAGAACCAGGTATAATAACAAACTAGACAATTATCATGCTATGTTAAGGGCAGGTAATCCCTTTACATGGTGTAAAATACTTATGTTATATTTTTTATTACAAGAAGCAGACTTGCTAAGCAAAAACAACATGTAAGAATTAATTTGCTTTCTCCAATATGTAGGAAATTTTGCTCAATTAAGGTTTATTATAGCTTATGTGAAAAAAAATCTAGCATATTTAAATTCTTCTAATTACTGGAATGGGTGAATTCCGATCAAAATTTTTATTCTATTATGACACATATTTAATCAAACTCTATATTTATTTTCTCTATACTTAGGAAGTTTGGTTTTTAACTACTTTCTAAACATCTATTTTATGATCATGAAGATGATATCATCCACTTCTTCATGTACTATCCAACTATTAATAAAGTGTGGAAATGCTTTGAGCAAAAGTTGTGGGTTACCACAAACATAGCATGATGTAATATGATAGAATTTAGTCATGGTGGAGTATGAAAAACACTTCCCAACTTGGTGTATTGTCATTTATTTTCCTTGTCATGATTTGTTCAGATATGTGGAAAACATATATAATAAGTCACTTTGAAGGTAAAATTTCATCTTCAACACAATTGATTAATTTGGTCTTTACTTACTTGTATATGATATCTCAAGCATTCCCTCTCCATACTAATAGTAAGACAATGTTAACTCTCTACACTTTGGAATTTGTCTTCTCACACACTGCCACAAGATCTATGTTCAAATGGAAAGGAATTCCTCATTAGTTGAAGCCCTTGCAATTAGTCAAGTATTCTTTATACATCTTTGCAGAGACATTTTTAATTTAGTGAGATAATAGATTGTTAATTAGAACAAGATTTATAGAGATCGAAGCATGCTTAGAAGCTAGAGTTGAGGCTTTCATTTTGAGCATGGTTTTTCATTAGTTATACTTACATCTTTATTTTCATGGTAGAGATGTTATTTTCTTATAACTCTGATATTATAATTTTGTGTAAAAATATTTCACTTCAAAAACAAAAAGAAAAAAGTCCTATTAATTAGGAAGAGTAATCAATGACCACTTAAATGAACAAAACTATGGCTTATGATTAATAAACTTGACCATCATGAGTCATAGCATTTTTTTTAAATGTAGTAGAGGGTACTCGCAACATTTAAAGACACTTATTTACTCCTATCACTCTTATCAATGACTTACAAAAGTGTTAATAATCAAAAAGCTAGTCCATAAGTCTAATGTCCCAAAAATACATGCTAAATAATTGAAAAAATAATATTAGAATTTGGACAATCATAGAAGACATAATCTCTCACAATTACAACCCTAACAAAAAAGAGGTATTTAAGAAATACCCAAATGGTGCAGCTAAAATAATTAGACACTTCATTTGCTATGCCCCACTAGGCATGAACTAAATAAAACTTTATAACATTTGAGTTAATGACAAACATTTCTCTTTCATCATAGCATCTCTCACAACCGAAGTTTGCAAATCCTAATACATCATAATAGAAATAAAATATAGTTAAATCTATTGATGTGCCCACCCCACTCATTGCTCCTTTGTAGTCTTATAAAGTGAATCCCCCCCAACTAACTAAGCTTGTTAAGCTAATAATACATTGAGCCAACTAAAATAAAGTTAATAAGAGAAAGCTACATAATCTTAATGCAAAACATTACATTTTTGAGGTCATGCTTTACATTAAATTTATAATACATCTATGAGATATAAATTATGAGCATGCATTACAAAAAGAAAAAAGCATGAACCAATAATGTCAATGCAATAAATAATTTGAAATTCATATTCCATGGCTCAAAATTTGTTTCTTTTTAGTCATTTAACTTTTTAAAACTATAATTTATATTGGTCCCTCTATGATTCTTAATTTATAAAAACAATTAGTCCCTTAACCTTTTTTTATAAAAACCAAATTTTTATTTAATCTTGGGATATCAAAACCATTAACTAAATTAAACAAGTTAATTCTTTCATTTATGAGTGTGACATTTATTGGCTTGACTCATCCTTTTCCTAACATCGTATGATTATACTTAACCAAGCCAGTTTTGTTATTCTCAAATACATCTTTTATGTTTCTACCTAATCTAGAACTACACTCTATAAATAAACGTAATCAATTCCATTTTCTTACCTCTAAGTGCACTCGTATGGGCTCCACTTAATGTAAGTCCACACTCTATGAGTATATCATACCATGCTAGTTCTCTTACCTTCGAATGCATAGGATTACACTCTACGAGAACACTTGTCTCCAAATAAATACCTATAGGACCCTTTTCCCCTTTTCCTTAGAAATTTAACCCATTCATTTACGATTATGTTTCATTCTAATTTTGTTTGCTCATAAAAATTTTCTTTTCATTTATAAATTCTCTTTTTATTTTTCCAAACACTTACAAACATTCATACGAACTTTTTTATATTCATATGCACTATAAAGCATTGTAAATAAGCCATTTCTATAAGAATTATATCATACCAATAGTATGATCAATACTACATAAGGTGCATAAGTCATTTTTTAAAGAAATCTTATAATACTTTTAACAATATTATTTTCAACCTAAAAACTTAATGTGCATATGAAAAGCACTCATCATAAAATATCAAGTTTCACTCCATGTCTCTTACATTATTTAGATTTCCTACTCATTTATGAGTTAATTTTTTTCCAAAAAGGCCATTAATTAATAACAAAGCAAGCATCAATTAGATACACTAAAGGATATATAAATCACCTATTCTATTTTCCATTATAGTGGTTATGTCTCAAGAAATTTCTTTCTTTACAAGATTCCTCATGATTCCATATGACTTTTACAAACTAATTCCCTCCTATTCCCTTTTCTCTTTCTTCTGCAAGACTTCAACACTTCCTCAAGAATTTCATTTTTTTGCCCTCTTCCAAAATCATTGCACTCAAGAAGTTCTACATATCTCTCTTATTACATTTCTAATAACGTTGCCTAATTTTTGTCCTACATATGGCTTCATAAAACCCTTTCTTTTTATAATTTTTCCAAGTTGTCTATCGATCTCCTGTCATTTCTTTCCTTCCATCTCAATGAATGCATTGCTCTTCCTTAATGTTTAGCTCTCGATAGTTAACACCTTTTCTTGTGCCTCTCGCTCTCCCACCAATTCATTATCGCCACCCATTATGCTTAAAAATTTTAGAAAATTAGACATTTTAAATAAATGTTAATTAAAACCTTATTACTTTTGATATTTCTTCAAGTTTTTTATCCAAATAACTTTAAGAAATTTGCCTTCCAACTTTAAATTTGCTACTCCACAAGTTCCACTTGTTATACAAAATTTGTAATTTTTTGACATATTTTTGTTATGTTAAGTAATTTTTCTCTTCCAATATATATATATATATATATATATATATATATATATATATATATATATATATATATATATATATATATATATATAATGTTGTTTTTCATGTAAGTTCGACATCTCATTTTATGGTCAAGATACATCTATTTTTTATGGAATTAATACTATTTGAATTTTAATAAAATATATTTTAATATTCCCATTTTAAGAGTTGTAATCATTTTTGGCAATTATATAATTTCATGAAATTTTTATAATTTAAAAAAAATAAAAAATACTTATTAATATTATATATTAACAAATTTGCTTATTTTTAAAGATGTTTGTATTTTTTTTTCTTTTTAGGTCATCTTATGATCATACAAATTTTGTGAAATATACTACAATTATATTTAATTTCAGACAACAATAATTTAAACAAATTTTGATGTCTTTAAGATATTATAATTCGTAAAGATCTTTGATGCTTCTTTACACTAAGAAAGTGAGATGAGAGAACTAAGATTTTGATCAATTCATGCTATTCTATTTAGCGATTGTTGCTATCTCTTCAATTCAACATGAAAAGAATATTTGTGAAAGAAGAAGAAGGAGAAGAAGAAGAAGAAATAGGTTGAAAAGCTTGCCAAGTTGTAAGTAGGTTGAAATTGGAAAATGAGGATATTGTTAGAAAAGTTCTTCATAAAGAATTCAATAATATGTGAATTGGAAATTTCTCAATGGATTTGATGTGATTTTTATTTTATCAAATATTTTAAAGGATTTATTTAAAACTTATCTTCACAGTCGCCGTCGCTGCTTTCCTAAGGTAAGAAAGAAGGGACAGTTAGCTTAGAACTAAAGTTTTAGCCATGGATGAGTAGGAAGCTTATAGCGAGAGTTCTCTTGATAATTCTAGAAGAAGAGTGTTTTGGGAGAAAGAGAAGTACAAGAGGAAGAAAAGGGTTTAGCAGCTAGTGAGAGGAACTGAGGAAAACTCAACCTGCGACTGCTAGAAAGAGCACATAGTAAGAAAATTTGTCTTTGATGGAAGGAAGGGCTGCTGCTAAAGTTTTAAAGCAGCTGTCAGAGAAAGAAAACTGCTGCAACTACTTATTATTTTGTAAGAATCTGTGGGAGGAAGCTGAAGAAAAACTAGGAAACAGGTTGATGAAGTTTAAGATTTGCAGTGGTAAGCTATAGCTGCTGCAATGAAGAAATTGTTAGAAGTTTGCAGCTATTTGGAATCCTTTGCATGAGAAAGGGCTGAGCTATTACTGTTGCTTAGGAGAGGAGAAGAAGAAGTTTATTTAGGAGTGCGTTGCTGTTGTAGCTGTATAAAAGTAAGAGAGACTGTAGAGTTGCGAGCTGCTGCTGTTCCAACAAGGAAACAACAGCTAAGGGAAACAAGTGGCCTGTAGTAACTGTTCAATAGAGGAAATAAAAATAAAAGATAAAAATGGATATGGTCAACCCCAAGATGTACAAGTAAATTAATATAACTATAATATAATATATTATTGTTAGTGTATTTGATGTAATGTTTTGTATAAATTTACTAACGTGACATCAATTCTCATTTGCATCTATTTTCTAGTAAATGCATCATACTAATAGCATCTACAGCTAGATGCCAAGCATTGCAGCGTAGGAATAAGTATGCAAGATATTATTGTACATTGGTGTAAAAATATGGAATAGCGGAAAAGAAAAGGAATGAAAAATATAGATGAATGGGAAAAGGAGACAATAAAATATGTGGCAGGGTCTGAGTCTTCCAAAATAATAATGTGCCAAACACATATATATGATAATATATGTATTGGAATTGGCTGCCATATTATAATTATATAAATGTCATGGCATTATTATATGGCAGCAGAGTTGAAATAAATGTTTTCCACAATGTTATAAAATGCCAAATGAAAAAAACATGGTACCACTACTTCAGAAAATAATATGGCCAAATGGCAGGTGAAAAAAATGAATGAATGAAAAAAGGGTTGTGGGTTCTTCTAAAAAAAAGAAAAGAAAAGAAATATAATGTATAAAAAGAAAGAAAGAAAAAAATGATATAAATTCTCATGAAAAAAAGAACGAAAAAAATAAATATATGTTTAAGACCAAAAAGTGGAATGATCTTATGAGAAATCAGATGATAAAAAAAAAAAAAATTTGATCCCATAACAATGCAAAACAAGTATTTGAGAAAAGTAAAGAGAAAAATGGGCCCTTGTGAAAATACAATTTATGCGACAAAAGAGGATGTAATATATGAGGTAATTGAGGAATATAAGAAATATGAAAAAAAATCATGAAAAAATATTATTTTTGATAAGCAATTAAGGAAATGATTTGAGATAGAAAGTGCTTGATGGATTGATATGGTATTTAGAGGATTTGTGTATTTTTATATGATTATACATATCTTTTATTCTTCATACTTTATTGAACTTGGATAGGTGGAAAATCACAATAATAAATGATAAGATTAATCTATACATATTAAGAATAAAAAAACATAAAAAATAAATATAAGAAATTCAAAAAGGGCAACGTGTAAAAGATACTTGTCTAAGACAACTTTAACCAAGAGAGGGATCATGAGCAACACAAGAATTACTTCATATGTTAAGCTCATAATCTCTTGGTAACACAAAAATGAGACATTTAAAAAGGATTTAATGATACTAACCTTGAATAAAGTATTTAGTAATGTTAAAATCATCTAAGTATAGATTAAATGAATTGAACAATCTTACTAAATCATCACAAAAAGTCCAAAGTAACAATGCAATTATATATAAAAGAAATGATAAAAAAACTAAATCATAAGAAAGAAAAAAAAAGTATTAAAAAAGTTATTAAGATGGAGGTGATTAAGAATTGAAGCCAAACAATTAATAGTGGTGTGAGAAAAAAATCGTAGGATTATGCCTGTGATGGTATGAAGATCTTATGATTGAGTTAAGAAACTTGCAGTGTCTCACTATTTGGGCCTTGCACCTTTTCTCTTAATAAGTTAGTATTTTGAAGTTCTTACTACAATCAAACTTAAGATCTCAATAAGATGCAAAAAAAATTATTCATGCCAAAATATTGAATCATACATGAGTAAGTCTCTCAATTTGTAAAGAGGTTTGGGGTACATCAATAAATATGCTTGAACTCTCAAATTGGTTTAAAAATGCCATGCACATTGCCATAATAAGCTACGCCAAAACAAATTTTATTTAAGTATTTTATTTTTTCTAGGCAACCAGTTAGCAGAAGTGCGGTGGCAATCGAGGCTTGCTTGTCCATGGTTGGCTACCACATTGATGAGTCAAATTGATTCTAGCTCGAACAGGTTGCAAGTCAATATGTTGATACTAGTCAATGAATCAATGCTGGTCCGTAGGTCAAATATGTTGGTCAGCAGTGGAAACAAGTCATGGATTGATGCTGGAAATAAGGGGGTTGATGTTAGTTCTTAGGATAGATTGATGGGTCAAGTGAAGGCAGGGAATCTATGCACACTTATTAGTCAATTGAACCTACAATTAGACACAGGTGATTCACAGAAGTGGGTCGTGTGAACTTTGGAGACCATCGTGCAAACATAGTTTATGCAAACCCATGAGTAAATGTAAGCTTAGCAATGGGTAAAGCTAGACTAGTTGGAAAAGGCTTAATGGACCATAGGTCGATGCTCTTACCCTGAATAATAGTTTAAAAGAAAATTTGAGCATAAAATACTTTTTTTGCTTGAAATTGAACTTACATATGATAAATAAATCTCTCGATATTCTGGAAGTGCGTGAGCATATCTGACAAGATTGTATGCATCTAAAATCTCAATTGTATGTGGTGTTCTCAATATTTACATATTTATCTATTTGGCATATATGGTTGCATGCTTTGTACATGTGTTTACTTCAACAATTTATATGTTATTTGTACAAAAATCATGTGATTGTTATTATTCCTTTATTACCATATACTTATGATTATTGCATACAATTCATAATTTTGCTAAGAAAACTATTTACTTATAGAGCTACATAGCTCACTCACTTATATTATTGATCTTGATTTTACTACATCATGAGATGGGGTTATTGGTAACACCTAATGGAGTTAGGTAGCTCTTTTTATGGTGGGTTTGTAGGTGTTGTATTTTGGGGATTATGATATTTTGATAGATGCTAGTTGATGTGATATATTATTAAAACATTTTTTGTGGAGTTGTTTTTAAACGTTTAAACTTGTAAGCAATCTAGTGAAATTAAAAACTAATCAAATTCTAATGTTAATATAAATGAAAAAAATGATTTTATTTACAATTTGATATGATTAGCTTAGGATTTTGTTATCTCTATGGATGAAATGAGAAGTATAGATTATGTCTCATCATCACCCACATCTACTAAAATAGATTACGTTATCCTCATTACATTGAATTACTCTGATTTATTTATCTTATTTGAAATATGGATCAACTAAAGCATAATAACATTGGTATCCTTTGTCATGATCTCTATCTTACATTATGTAAGTCTTTTAGATTTCTTTTAGCATTTCAAAAAAGTATACCCTATGACTCCCTTATTGTAAAGGCACTACTTCAACAACATATTCCAATGCATCTACCTCAACATTAAATGTTTATCATATGTCTACTAATGCTAATATTATAGCTTCATAAACTTTCTTTTTTAATGCGAGAAAAAATTTCTTGCATTTCTCCTTCACATGACTATCTAATTTTCTAAAGAAAGTTCATTTAACAATGTTGCAAATACAAAAAGAAATTGGTTGAGTTTCTTGGGTATCAACATTCTTTAACAAAAACATTGCATCTCTATAATGTTTGTAAACCCTTTCAAGTCTTGAATGGCTATAACTTTGGCTTCAATTATATTTTTTTCTCTTTCCTCAACTTCAACTCCTAATTTCTATCACAAGATCGATACAGTTGATCCTATTCAAGTAAAAAATCAATTGGATAAGGAAAGGTGCCAAGTAGCATGACACTCCTAAATAGTAGAATAGTTTTATTGATGGTACTTACTTGGTAGGAGATCACTAGTCATTTATTGATGGAGAGCATAATAAAAGCTTAAGCTTGAAAGCAGAACAAACTTAGAGATATCCTAAAGAGAGTTTAATCACGCCTTCTCGAAATAAAATGTTTCAAAAATAGCTAAGGACAAAAAGCATAATAAGTTAATTAGATTATTATAGAGAGATTTGGTAATTTAAAAATATGAACAAAGATTCTCAATTTTTAACAATATGTTCAATAAAGATGGTGGTAATCGAAACTCAAAAGTGTTATATGTTCAAGAAATGACTAAGAGACTCAATAAAAAGTCTCACAATAGTAATGTAATTCTTTATATGCAAAAAAACCAGTTGAGGGTACTTGATAGATAGAGCAAGATCAAGCCATTATAGATGTTAAAAGAGAATCAAAGTAAAGGAAATATGCATTTCCACCTCAAGATGGAGAAAAATTAAAAATGATAATAATGACTAGCTTGGGGCTGCAAAAATCTTGCTATTGTAAGATTGGTACTTAGGGAAAAGTTTCAATGAAAGATGTATGAAAATATTAATGAGGAGAATGTAACCATAAGGGAATAATAAAATGCCCAACTTTTGAGGAACATAGCACTTAACAAAATTTTATCCAAGGGTTATGGGAAGAACTATATGATGTGGTGATGTAAGTGGCAAAGCATACATTCTTGAAGATTCTACTATTTAAGGACCCACACATAATTATCTATTTAAGAGAAAATGTCAAAATTTTCAACACCAACTTAAATGACATAACAACAAATATATGGTATTACACCAAGGGAAAATCCAACCTCCCTAGATGAAATCAAATAATATCCTGAAATTGAGGGTAATTATATATATAATATTTTATGTATTTTGAATTATAGAATACTTAAATTAAAAAAATTCATGATATTGGAGTTGATTAGATGTCATATAAGGAAAGAGAATTTATAGCACCTCAAATATAATAAAAATGATATTTATAATTTTTTTAAATTATTTAAATTTTTAAAGGTTTTTAAAATTTTTTATAATTATTTTATATTTTGTAAAAAAATTATACACATCCAAAAGAAGATATTTTAAAGGAAAAAATGAACTGAAAAATTAAATATATAAATTATCTAAACTTTAATAATGCCATGATAGTGAAAATCATAATTTTCTTAGTAACAAAACTAAGATTGAAGAATAATAAAGAACTATTTATGAAAAAAAAATTATTAAATGTATTAACTAGATATAAAAAATGGTTAAAACTTATCAAAACATAGAGTAAATTTATATAAATTTAAATCAAATTTGTTTGAAATGAAGAAGAAGGTTTGATTATTATAGAATTAAAAACTGAAATGGTTTTAAAAAATAATAAAATAATTTTATAAATATTTTAAATATGGATAATAATTAAAGTACTAAATAAAATTAAAAAAAGTTGAAAATTGGCCGACATCATGTGAATGAAAAATGCAAAACTTAGTACATGGAATAGGTTTTAATGAAGCCTATAAAATATTACTTTTGAAAAAAAAAATGCGACTGAAACAAATTTACGGTTATTAAATAGGGAAGGGATTATTTAAGTAATTAATTGGATAATTAATACTTAATTATCCAAAACCTTTAAAAATTTGTTTTTATTAAATCCATGAAAATTAGGATTTAAACTTCAATTTAACCCTACAACTAAGTTGGCATGAACCGAAATTTCTAAAAACAAAGGGGGCGAAGGAACGTAAGGTATATGAAATTAAAGGAATGTTTGGTTGCAACTTGATATATAGTGATAATTGCTTTCATTTTGTAAATTTTGTAAAAACTTGTAAGGTAATGCAAATGGAAATTAAAGGAAAAAAGGAAAGTATGTTTGAACTAATTACTTATTAAATCAAACAAAAAAAGAGGAAAATGATTGGAGTGAGAACAAGTTTGGGTTGAAAAAGGGTTATGTTGATTTAAAATCAATAAGCAAATAATGAATGTCCAAAGTGCATGACCTACCTTTCAAAAAAACATGTTGTAGAGTTAGGGCTACAATGTAGAATAAAATGTTTCCAATGTAATGCTAAAAGAATAATATGTAGAGTTATTTCTATTCAGAATAATATGTTTAATAAAATATGTCGAATTTAATTTGAAAATTTAAAAAAAAATAACCTTATAATAAATTATAAGAGAAAATCAATTGAGAAAATACACGTGAAAAAAGTTTTAAAATATGTATAAGATTTCTTAAAAGTGAAAAGCTAGACTTTTAAGAAAATAAAAAGACAAACTAGTATGCTATCTTATTGATTATAATATATTATTTATATGTTTATTATATAATATTGATCTAACATATAATATGACCCAAAAAAAATTATTATGTATTTATGATGTGCTATTTTTATCGTTGAGTCAATAATAATTAACTTATTTCATGACTAATATTTTTAGCCATGATGAGACATAATAAGGGATTCCAATAAAGCAATGAATAATAGCTCATAATTTGTCTACTCAATAGTTTGATTTCTTTATTATTATATTGTATAACCTAATACAATAACTATTATGACTTTATCTAACTTAATCATATAATGTATCAATAATACAAGATTAAATTATAATTAAATAAAAAATGAGGATACACAAATTCTCTGAAAAAGACCTAATTATGGGACAAATCCTAAAACCAATCCAAAATCACAAATATTTTCTAAACCAAAGTAAAAATACTAATAATTAAAACATTTAACAAAAAAGCCAAACACATAATTCATATAATAAGATACCATGTCAAATAATAAAGCATAATGTACTAAAATTTACGTCATGTAACAAAATGCACAATATAATGTTACCAACTAAGATCATATATAAACCTTATATAACTCAACCCATTAGAACAATCTTATGAGTAGTCTTCATCGATATCATCATACTTTTTATCTTTTGTGTAGTAGATGTATAATCTATGATATTAATATTAATAATAATTTATAAAGTTAAGTATATTAATCAATAAGATAATACATATAAAAGCATAACATAACAAAATAAATAAATATATGAGAAATAAAATGCTAACAAATAACTATGATGTAAAATGGTCAAAATATAAATAAATATTTTTTCACATAATAAGGACCTAGTTTCACTTTTGGCAATTATCTTTTAGATTTAATAAATTCATATACATATTTAAATGATCTCGATTCATAGATACCAATAAGCCAATATTCATCCAAATAATGATATAGGTCATAAATCAATACCCAACAAATATCCATAGATAAATATTCATATAGGTAGTCATAGATCAATATTTTAGTTATCTAATAAGACTATGGTGAATACTCTATTAGTATATATATATATATATATATATATATATATATATATATATATATATATATATATATATATATATATATATATATATATATATATATATTAGCTAATGATAATATCTTAAAAAAATCCAAATCTATTTCTATAATTCTATTTCATAAGTTGTAACAAATTTATGTCATACCATAAAACAATATAACCAATTATTCTTTTTTCAGCATATATCAAAATTCTATTTATTATAAACATAATTGCTTTCCATATAAATCAGGTGTATAGAATTATCACGAAAAATAAAATCGCAAGTTGATGGGAAAATAATACTTAAAAAAATCATTATATATATGTATGTATGTACATATATATATATATATATATATATATATATATATATATATATATATATAATATCAAAGTAAGAAAAATAATAAATAGCATATGAAACAAATATGATCTTATCGCACATGTGGACTGTATGCATAGTAGGTTACCAACATGTAAGTGATCCTATGTGATCGTGCGTGCCTAGTGCTTATAAGTGTTAGATGTGTCATGCCTTCTCGCATGTGCACTTAAGCCTCCACGCTTAACATATAACTTCCAAGTTATAGCTCATGCTCTGACGCACCTACAACGAGCCTCTATACGCATATGCAATTCTTATTATATGTGCTATTATAATGGTTTTCATCATTTTATCTCATTTATTGATTGTTTTTATTATTTTTTATTTTAATGAATATGGAATTAAGCTTTTGGTTATAGATCTCATCTTTTTATAATTTGAGTTTCATCAATCTTCTTTTTTCTAAATTGATTCATTGTAAGATCTAATTATGTTGTCTTCATTACAAGGTTGAGACTTTCGTCATCCCCATAGAATAGTTTTTTTGATATTTTACTAGCAGCATATAATTTTGATAATTGTTTATGAGCCTCTTCACTTTATCAACACAAAAAAACTCTTATTATTAATGCTTCTTTGTCTCATGTCAGAAGAAACTATTATCATCCTTTAAATCTCATGGAAAACTTTCACTTACTCTCATCTTTCTTCTCTTGACTATAGCCAAGTGTTATACCTCTCAAATTTTTTAAAGAAACTCTCTAAGTTATGTCTAACACCTTATTTATACTTATTATCATCACTTTTCATGTTCCAGACTATTCAGACATCTCTAACAGTTGCATCCCTTTATATGAATTCTTTTCACCTTCTAACTTTTCATTTATAATGATTATTTTATCAATTAAACTCTTCCTCATGTTAGTTTTTTTCCCATATGTCATTTCAATTTTAAGTTATGTTCAATTTTACTAAACATATGCAATCACTATATTTATATTACATGTTTATTAATCTTACATAGACCTATCTTAATTTATTTTTATCAAACTATTATAATCATACAATCATACTGGTATGATATTATCATTCATCTTGCATCATACTAATGATTTTTGTTTCTAATGTTAGTTTATACCTTATATTATATGTTATTAATCATCACATTTTATAACACCCTTCTATTAACTATTTTTAAACACTAGCCTTACAACATATTATATGATATTACTTATATTTTAATCATATTGATATAACCATTTTATTATATTATATAATCATGTTAAAGTATCTATTATTTGATACTTCTATATAGAGCCTATTTAATTTTTCCTCAATCATATGATATGATATACTATTATATGATCAATTACTTGTATGGATTTTTTTACACATAGATATCTGATATGTTTATCCTATTATAATTGTATAACTGAGTGTTAAATTCTATACTTTATTTTATTTATATGTTCAACTCTTTTATACTATATGATATTATTATCTATATTAATCTTTTCTATTCATGCATTAATGGCCTAGTAGAATTTCTTGGTCATCTTATACAATTCTAACTATCATTATGCATGTTCAAAATTATCTCATGTTTATTATTTCTCGTTCTTAATTTATACCATATGATACTCTATGATCATATTATATAGTCAACTCCTTTCTTAACCTGACCTACTGTAACCCACAACTAATTATATTTTATAATACATATATATTATTATAATCATACTTATATAACTCAATCCTATCTTATGGATTTATTCATTTTATTGATTATTTTACACCATCGTAATGTACATTCTGGTTATATCGTGATGAATGATGCCATAAAAATATTGAAATATCCTTATAAAATTTTAAAAAAATTATAAAAATTTCTAAAATATATTTTAATCAAAATATTTATTTTATAACTCATCTCTCTTTAAAATTATCAATCATTTTCTAATATTTTTTTCAATATCTTATGATTTAAATTTATTGATATTTCTTATCCCTACTTCTAGAATGTTACATCTTTTTATTGAATATGTTGTTTTATCGTTAGAAATTAAGCTAAATTTATTAGTATATCCATTATTATTATTATAATATCTTAATAAATTTAACTAAATTATTTTTTCTTAAATTTATATTTCATATATTAAATTTGCATATTTTAGTTCTAAAAACCTAAAAAAATATTGATTAATGGGTGCCTCAAAAGGTATGTTAGGACAATGATAGTTAGACCTTAAATTTGAACATGTAATTTTGATGATCTCTTTAGAATGAATCTATTGGTATGTAGTTTACATTTTTATAAGACTATTTGGATTTCCTAAAGATAAAGTTTGGAAAAAAAAGAGTTTTTCATGTAGATTATTACTAACTTGTCCTCTTATTAAGTGATAGGCTAAGCTCCCTTTACTGCCCTAAAAACCAATAATGGCATTTGAAAAGTGAATGAGAAACTAGGAGAGCAAGGAGTAGAAGAGATCAAAAGGCAAAGGGAAGCTTTTTTATTTTCTAATTATAAATTCTTATGTTGTTTTGGTGAGATTAGAAAGGAAAGAGTAGAAGCTCAAGAAAAATAATAAGTTTTCAACCTTGACTTATGAAAACGTCATTTCATGGTAAGCTCTCACTATAGTTGTTATCCTTAAAACATGTATTGATTGTTCATATAGTTAAAAAAATAGATCTTGTAAGTTTCAAGCTGTTGTCATAAGGAGGTCAAAGATTGACATCATTCTAACTATACTAATCATACTAGATAGATGTATAAATCATCTAATATGAGCTTACAATAGAAGATAATAAGAAGCCTTCATGCTAAGTGATTATGGGTTTTCTACTTAGATATTATTAGTATGATGCATACATATATTGATGCATAATATATAAGACACAAGCATTCTAAATGTCTCATTCCTTATTAGCATAATACGTTTATATTTGAGGGTGAGACTTAGTGATGATGAGATACTTCACTCTCTAGTGTCTTGGTACTCAAAGGTGGAGTCATGATATTTTAGAGTACTGAGGTTTATGATAATAATATTTGATATAAAATCCTCAAGTGTTAGGGACTAGGCCCCCAAAAAATGAATATGTAAAAAAAGTAAAAGAATAGAAAAAAATTAAAAAAAGAAATAAATATTAAAAAAAAAAGAAAAATAAGACAAAAGTATTATATATTTATGATAAGTAGGATATATATTTATATGATCATATATACGTTGTTATAGTGTTCTTTTTACATATTACAATGTATTCTTTTATTTATTACTCAATTATTTTATTTTTTATACTATTTTATTGTATGTAATTAGAGGTTTGTCTATTGAGCATATCATACTTATTTTTTACTTATATTATAAGACAAGATACTGATACTCATTGAGCTAAGATTCTCAGAAGATAGTTCAAGACCTAGGGGTTGAAAAACTAATATATGTTATAAGTGTAAGTAATATTATATGTCTATAAGAATATTTATTTTTTATTTTAGATTTATATATTAATACTAGCTTTTAGACTTTTTATTGAGATGTTTAAAATTATAATATATCTCCTTATTTTTATATTATGAGATTTAATTAACCTAATAAACTTATATTATATATGTATTTTATCAAGTTGTATTAATTTATATTGAATAGGAATGATAATTACTTAATAGAATCTTGACTTGTTAGTGATTTAGGTAATCCTATCACAAAATCTATAATTATTTCTTTTTATTTTCACCTAAGAATGGGTAAAGGCTATAACATCCCTCTTTATTACTCTCCTTTTATATGTTGGAAAAATAAATATTTTTTTAACTCAATTAAATACATCTCTTTTAGTATTAGCCACCCATAACTTCATTTTAATTTTTAATAATATTTTGAATGATGTGCTTCTTTTAAAAATCATTCTCTAAGTTGTTATTGCCTAAGTATACATAATCTATTTTTGAAAACCATTTCAAAAATTTGTTATAATACTCAATCATTTTCAAGAAATTTATTTTTTACATTGATGTGGTTTTGAATCATTCTACTATTATTAAGATTCCTTGAAATAATATATAAATATCACTAATCGCAAAATAAGATATATCACATTTAAAAACTTAGCATGCAATTTATTTTTTATTAAAATTTGTAATATTGTGTGCAAATAGATAACATGCTCTTCTATAGACTTTAAGTAAATTAGAATATCATCTATAAATATAATAAAAAATAAATTAAAAAATTACTTAAAAATGTTATTTATTATATCCATGAATATTACAAATTCATTTGTTTATCAAAATAGTAATACTAAAAACTCATAATGTCTATATCTTATTCTAAAAATAGTTTTAAAAATACTTTTTCTTAAGCAAATCCTTAACAATTGATAACCATATCTTAAATCTATTTTAAAAAATATAATTACTCCTTAGAATTGATCAAATAAAATCATTAATTTTAAATAAATGATATTTATCCTTAATAGTAATCTTGCTGATTTTTATGTAGTTAATAAAAATTCTTAGATTATATTTTTTTCTTTCTCAAGAACAATATAATTGATTTCTATAGTGATACACTTTTTCTTATAATTCCCTTGTTTAATAATTTTTTAATTTGCAATTTAACTTTTTATGACTTGGTTGGTGTTATCATATATGGAGCTTTAAAAACTAATTTAGGTCTAAGAATTAACTAAATCTCAATCTCTATCTCTCTTTTTATAGATAGTTTTAGTAAATCTTTAATAATAAATCTAAATACTCACTAGCCACTAACACTTCTATTGTTTTACAAATTTCTTATCCATATCCATAATAAACACTAAAAAACAGTTCCATCCTTTGCTAAACCATATATGTTCCTTCAATATAGAAATAATAAAAATTTTTCTTGACCAAATTAAATTCATTTCTCCTTTCTTGTTTTTTGGATCTCTATTCTCTTTTCTTAGTAATCTTTCTTAACTTGGTGTTAAAATAACCAATACATTCCTAATATGAGATGAAACTCTACTATTTCTAAGATGTTGTTCAACATGAGGAATTCTTTCCTTTAATCTCTATCTCTTCCTTAATATATTTTTTTACTCTAATAAACTTTTCCATTAGGAATTCTAATTGATAATAAATTATTTAATGTTTGTAATTCACTATTAAATTTATTTATCATGCATAATAAAAATTTAATTTCCATATATACATACTATCAATTTCTAACCATAATTTATTAAATAGTACAAGAGAACATTATTATCTTACTAAAATATAACATACCTATTATAACCTCCAAATCTCTAGTCTTTCTTAGCTAATCCATTCTAAAAATACTTGAATTTACAAAAGAAAGTACACCACTATTTCATTCTATCACTTTACTTCTATTGTTGTACAATATAACCATTGATCTAATTATGGCTCCCATCATTCGTTTGAATACTATCATTGTATGCCTAGGTTCTTCACAAACAAAATATCTCAACTCTACCTCTACTTAGCCATTTGGCTTTCTAACACCACTTGTCACAAACTTTAAACTTAGGTGAATCATTCCTTATCATATGTTTATGAGGTCATATTATTATTTTCTTATTTCTAACTTTATTAATATTACCTAACTCATGTTAATCCATTACTTTAACTAAGTCATGTTCTTACAATTTACAAGCATTTCTATATATAACCATCTATAACTAACTATAATGTACATAATAATATAAGTGTATATGTTGTATTAGTTTTAACTCCTTTAACCCATCTAATCATAATCTGGCTCTGATGACACCCTATTAGGGTCATACCTTATCTTCTCACATAATATATCGATAATTAAAAACTAAATTATAATTAAATAAAAACTAAAGATATACATATTTCTTAGGTAGAGAACTATTGTAAGAAAACTGCAAAACCAATCCAATATCACAAATGTTTTCTAAACTAAAGTAAAACTACTAGTAATTAAAACAACTGACAAAAAAACTAAATATGAAATCTGTATTTTAAAGTACTAAAATTGAAATTGATATGCAACAATATATACAATACATGCCATGAATTGATATCATATACACCACATAAAATGTTAATCCCAAGTCTTATGTAGATTTTAATAATAATAAAATCATGTAGTTAAGTTTATTAGCATATTATTTGAGATGATATCTTAAGAAAAATATAAGATGATTATTATTAAGATGTGATTGATTAAATATTTAAAAAAGAAGCAAGCACAAAAATATTCTAGTTGTGGAATCATTTTCATCATCATAGCTCTGTGAAAAAAAAGTTTCATCATTTCAGATTTCTTGGACCTCTCAAATCTTCCATCTTTCCTTTAGTATTTAATTGGTAACATCTTTAAATATTCTTATTTAGTTTGTCACTTGATATTTGTACTAGTTTTATGAACTTATTATATAAGTTTATTTTCAAGAAGTTGTATTTATCTTACTTTTGTTTAGTACATTTATTATTGTGGCTACTATAAGCTACCATTTGTTTACCTCTTCTAGGTTATTTTTAATCATTGTGAATCTTTTTTATAATGTTCTTTCATTTAACTTTCGTTCAAAAAAAAGGTGGTGGTTTATGAGTAAGACTAGTCTTCATGGTCAATAGTGGATTTGCACTTGTGTATTTGTTAAACTATCTAAAATTCTTAGTGTATTTATTTATTACAATCACAAAAAACATCCTTTAATGTCTAAGATGAGTTTTCCTAAATAAGAAACATAGCTTAGTTAATATTAACAATAAGATCACATATGATCTAAGCTTGTTCAAATTTTTTATAAAGTATAATTCATCTTCCTTATGGGAAAACTTTTCTTACATATAATACACTACCCTCTGAATGATTAAGCGAGTAGAATCCTCATTCATATCATCATACTTATTATTTTTGTGTGTAATAAATACATAACTTGTAATATAAATATACATATTTTATAGAGCTTAATAAATAAATCAATAAGGTAGAAAATATGAAAGTATGATATAGTAGAATATGTTAACACCATGCCCTTATATTGTGATAATTATAACAAAATCAAACACTCTTGATTAATACTATGTGCTTTGAGTGTATGCTGATTATGATTAACAAGCATAAGTGATGATAGGCAATAATGATGATTAGACAAGAGTTAACTTAAGATTCACATTGAAGTAGCCAAGGTGTTCTTGCTATTGGTGGAGTGACAACCATCTAGAGCAAATTTTAACCTATACTAATATTCACATGACATATATGTTTATGTATCATTTTATTCTTTCACAAACTTAATAAACAATCCTCTTACATGCCAAGTTGGTCTTTTCTTTAACACATGAGATTTCATAAATTAATAGTTTAATTTTATAATCACATTAGGTGGTATACATTAGAAATACTATCATGCAAGCCTTAATTTATAAGGTTTTAAAAAGCAAGAAAACTAATTTTAAAACTATAAAATTTGTATTAATTACATAATAAAATATTATTATTTTGTGCAAAACAACTAGGCCATTAATTGTATAGGATAATTAATAAAAGTTCATAATCCATGCATTTATTGTTTTGCTTAGTTGATCATACATCATTATGTATAGTTATCAAATAATATGACTTATTTAGAACTAAATATTAGAAAACCAAGAGTTTTTATCATATAATACATGAGTATCTTATAGTACAATCATTTAAAAAGTTTAATAGTTAAAGGGAATGAAAGATAAGAATGCTTTGTAGTATATGATGTGCGCCATTATACAAGTACCATCTTACCTAGCAGAGATTGGTAAAGATTATAGGTTGAGTTGTAAGTTTTTAAACCCCAAGCCTTTGAGGGAGTTTGATGATATAAAAATCATATATTATGTTTTTAATGGTTTGTTTGAGTGGACATTTCAAATATAAATTATATGAAGTGTATTACAAGCAAAACAAATTAGATTTTGATTATTGCTTCCATAGGAATCTTGTAGGTTGAATGTTATACCCGGTAAAATATTATATGTTTAATCTTCAATAATTCAATTGTAGCTTGAATGATTTCAGATCGACAATAGGATGAGCCAGGAGCTCAATTGGAGGCTATTGGAATTTCTGAAATTTTCTGGGGATTTTTCGGAGCACCGAGATTTTTTTAAAACCGGAATTTGGTTTTTTTTACGCGCGTGAACCGGACCGGAGTAGTTCAGCGAAGGCGGGGCGGTTCGCCGAGGTGCGTTTGCGTGTGCGTTTAGATAAGCCGCGGGTAAGCGGATCGGATGGGCGAGATCAGCGGTGGAGATTAACCGGCTGATCGGGTGTTAAGCGGCGTTTTTGGAAGGTCAACCAGCGCTTAATGGGTCTTAACGGCTTATTACCGGTTTAAGCCGGGTATTTAACCTAAACTGTTCGGCTGTTAGGGTTTCGAACGGCGGCTAGAGGCGAGGTGTTCGCGGCGAACGGCGGTACTTTCCGGCAGCCTTCCAAGGGGCTTTTGGTAACCGGAGGTTCGCGGGACAGAGGCGAGCATTTTGGTACCGGTTTCGTTCGGCGAGGAGTTGCGGTTGATCGCGTGCGAGCTTCACCGTCACCGGCGAGCAAGGTAGGAAAGTCAGATTTAAATTAGTTATTTAGTAGAAATTAAAAACATGGAATATTTTGCTTAATGAACACAAGCATGTGGATGAAAAATCGGACTTAGTTGAATGCTAATTTGCGTCTTTTACAAATTTTGGATTTTCTGGAAAATTTCCCAATTCGCCGAAAAATTTAGTTAATGCTTAGGAACATGTTAGGAATTGTATTATCAGTGTTGCCATTGAATTAGTTAATTAATTGTTGGATTAATCTTAAATCTCGAATACGGCAATGGCTTACGGGCGAACTCCTTCGGCGGAAATTTTGAATGAACCTTAGAAATTAGTGGCATTATTGAAACATTAGGATAGTATGAACATCGGATTTTGTTTCTCCTTGTTTGCGTTCGCCGGAAATCGACGGAAGGATTGGATTGGTCGGCGATTGCTTCGGTTAGGGTTCGCGGGCGTCGGACCGAGGAAGGAGAAGGGTTTAGATTAATTACGAATTTATTTAAGTAATTAATGGTATTTATATAATATTTATTAGTAATTTTAATTAATTAAGCATCGACCGATTAATGGATTATTAAGGTATTTGGTTCGGCGATGTCGCGGTTCAGCGCGAGGGTTCCGAACCGGCAGCGAAAACCGGTTCAGCGGGATTCGGCGCGGACGAACGGCACGGAGGAAAATTTAATTCGGAAATTAATCCGAATTTTCGGAAAAAGGATATATGTGGAATTTAAATTTTTTTCGAAAATTTATTCCGAATTTCGGAAAATGGATAAATGGCGGAAATTGATTTTTTTGAATTTAAAAATTTCCTAAAGTGAGAAAAAGGTGATTTTTAGAAATCACGTAGCCAAGTTGAAATTGACTGTTGGAAATTACCCATAAATTTAGTGCAGCTGGATTAGTTGGAAGGAAGTGTGACACTTGGGTGCTACCAGAATAGTCAGAATTTTGGTACAGTTTGTGTTGCTTGGATGGCAATGACATGGATTGAGTCAGTTTACTCAGTGTTGGCATATTTCATGGATTGGCATATTGGACCGGAATACTATAGGCCCTATATGATGTTTTAGGGTAGTTGTGGTAGGTAACTGTGCGGTACAGACTTAGCTTCCACAGTATACATGTGGACTGGTATGCGCCTTGTTGTATCTGGACACATGTTGCCGAATCTTGGAGTTAGAGCTTGGCAATGACGGTAGGGGCGTGGCTTCTATGGAAATTGTTGGGAGAGGACTTCTTGGAACGGTGGCTGAGTCAATCTCTTCTGGTCCATGAGTGTAGGCCTGCGCGCCTGAGAGTGGCAGTGGCAGGGGTGACTCGCCGTGGCTAGCCAAGTGTGTAGGCCTGCGTGCCTGAGGGTGGCATGGGTGTCTCACGTTGGCTAGAGATCTATGTGACTGATTCTGTCTATAGTCTCCAGAAGATTGATTGACGAGAGACGCTACGGTGTCGGGTGCTAGGCGTGTGATGCGTGCTCAGAGATGGGCGTGTCCCGCTGGCATGCTTTGCCTAGGCGCCATGCGTGCGCAGAGATGGGCGTGTCCCGCTGGCATGCTGCCTGGGAGCACAGAGGAGAGCTACTCTGGTGTGACTGGGGGTGACTGTGGTTGGTCAGAGTCTGGGACTGAGAGTGCCTTTCCACCCTACATTGTTATGCTGTATTTCTATACTCTTGCTATTATCCTTCTCTTGCATGAGAGTTTTTTTACTAGCTGTCTTTCTTACTGGGCGTAGCTCATTCCTTTATTATCTATATTTTTCCAGTGGCTCGGCAGACTTGACGCCACCCAGCTTTAGGTGGGATCGTGATCAGTAGGCTAGTGGAGGAGATCTGATCTGTGATTTTCTGAGACATTCTGGTTAGTTGATTGTTGTTGTTGGATGTATTCAGTGAGACTGTTATTCTTATGTCTTGTATTATGTGAGGGTGATTCTGACTCATGTACTCGGATGGATGATGTGGTATTTGATGGACTGTGATTTTTCATATGAGTTACATTTTTACACACTATCTTATTTCTATCTTGACGGTATGGTGTGTGGAGCGTCATTTCATATCGGTGGATGTTATATATATTTCTTTGTTGATGGTGAGGTCATTACATGACTATGGAACTTAACCTTGGGGGTTCAGACTTCTATTAGATCGGTTCTCCTACCGGTATGGGTTAGGAGTATTGGGTCTAGTAGGAGTAACATTGCGCGAGTTCATCAGTTAATTCAGGAGTCATGAACCTGATTTGACGGTGTGCCCGAGAGATGGGATCCACATAGTTAAGGAAAGTAGGTGTGTAATGATGTGTTATATCCTATGTTTTTCGTAGGCTACTCAGGTTGGTATGGGACGATCTGAGCTGTCTATATGTAAAAAAAAAAGAAAAAAAAAAAAAAACCTGGGGTGTAACATTGAAGGTCTCAAATATTGGAATACCTTATGGAGAACTTGCATCTTGATGTTGTGACAACCATCATATGTATTTTTACTTTTAAAGATTAGATTGTTAAAAACCTATAACATTCTCTTATGGCACACTTAGGATTGAATTCATTCTTGTATAGCTCGATTAAATCATTTCTAGGTTTATAATAATTTAGGATTTAAATTTTTAAATTATTTTTAAAACTCAATTAATTTATTCATAATACCATTATATGTTGGTTTATTCAAATTAAATATTATGATAATAAAATCAAGATTAAAATAAATCATATTTTTTACTATCTTATGATCATATAATATTATGTCTTATATTATACATGTATAGTTCATGATCCAACTCAAATTATCAATTGATTTTGAGATCTACTATGAGATTATAGGTATAATGATTTTATTATACAAATACAACAATTATTAAAGCAAAAGATTAAAAGTGTTGATCATATAAGGTATTGATCTTATATGAGTATAGTCTATTTAATAAGACTTAAGTTACTAATAGTATTGTATGAGTACAAATTCTCCTTCATACATGTAAATAATTTATTTCATCTTAGAACATTTTTTATATAAAGGCTTAGTTGTTTTTTAACATGTACATTTGGTGTATCATATTGATACATTTGTATTTATAATATAGTCACTTAAATGCATCACCATTAGTCATTGTACATTTTTTAGACATATTTTGGTGCATAACTATTATATTATACAGTATAAAATAAAATGTCATAATTGTATGATCCATTTTCTAACATAAATGATTAAGATACTTAGGGAAAAAAATACTCTTACTGTATCATACAAATATAATGTATGTATCGTATAACTGTGAACATCAACTAATAAGATTAAAATTGATATTTTCTATAATATTATACCACTATGATAAATGTGACACACTTTTATAATTTTTTTTATAAACACTTAAAATAAGTTTTGTTACAAAGTTGTCATACTACTAGTATAAGCTTATCATGTATGTTTGATTATTCAATTTGGTCTAGTTAGGTCTATTACTATATGATCGTATAACAGCTCATCCTTATATGATCACATCATATAATATTTTTTTGAGAGCTCTCCTCTTAATGAAAATAAATATCATATGATAGAGATCTATTATTAGATGTGTATGATCTACTTAAACTATTAAGATGAATGATTTTTTAGTACAATTTTTTTGTTCATCTTGTATGTTATATCTATAAATTTAAGAACTATTATGGATTTGTGTTGTACAATTCAAGAACTATTTTTGTACTTGTATAATAAGTTTTTTACTTCAATTAATATTAGACGTATCATTGGATCATTGAGATGATCATAGTTCTATTCTTGTCATTTTAATATGATGTTTTCAACATATTAATACAATACGTTTTAGAAACCTTTAACACCTAATTTAACTATTTTGAGAACACAAACAAAGTTGTTGTATGTACTTAAAATATAATGTAAATCTAGAGTTTAAATAATAAGATTTTTTGTAGGAAATAGATTGATGATCATATTGTTACATTCTTACTTAAGAAGTTATGTGTGTTCAAGTCAAAAAATAGATTCCTAATTTATTACTATTTATTATATGCTACATTTACATCATTTACTTCTTTTGGTTGAATCAAGCATTAGTAATATCTAACCTACATTTAGTTTTTTTCACTTGTAGATTTGCTTAGTTATAGGTTGATTGTAAGAAAAGTTCTGATGAAAGTGTCGTGTGACAATTGAGTTGAGTGACCTGTTGAGTCGTATTATTATGTGTAACCTTGGATAAGCTATTATTGTAAGCTTAGTGGAGCTAAAATTGTTGTGAGCTTAGTAGAGCTTGTGCTTGATTTTTGTAGATCAACTATTGTGATAGTTTTGTAACCTATCTATCAATCAGAATAAAGATATTTTATAGTAGAAGTTTGATAAGGTCAACTAGGGGAAAATGTAAGTAAATATTTAATTAAACCACTTATAATTACTATACATTTTTTATTTGTTATTATAAGCTTTATTTAATTCATATTTATTAACAACTACTTTGAAAATTAAAAGGTTTTTTAAAATAAAAGCTATTAGATTCCTTATTACATTATTCTTATAATTTAGGTTTTCAAATCAACATAATTCACCCCCTTCTTGTGATTAATAAATTGCTTTCATAAATCAACTATTATGAAGCTTTATAATTATTTCTCTTACCATTACAATATTGACTAATTTGGGTCCTTCTTATTTATGGCTCCTTTGAACTCTTCATTGGTCAGTTATGGATTGTCCTTGTAAGGGTATTCACTTTCCAACCATTTCAAAATGGCATTTAATAGAGTGATCTTGGTCAAAGAATTTGAAAATAATGAAGAGGGTTTTTTAAATTATAATTCACCTTCTTTTATAGCCTAGCCATTCTTATAGAATGAACCAAAGTATAAGTACTAAAGTGAGATGCAATAACCATCTTATAAAATAATAAAAATATAAATAAATATTTTTTCATATCTTTTTATTCTTGATGCCTTAGTTATATATATATATATATATATATTCATATCTTAATGACCTTTACTCATAATAATTAATAAGTCAACATTCATTTAAATTAAGATATGGGTTCATAGATTAATACCTAAGTATATGATTCAAAACTGATACCTTATCAATATCTATAAAGGTAAGAGGTCCCTGAGTAATACCTCACCAAAATGAATAGAGATATGGATACCTCACTTGGCTATCCAATGAGATAATAGCATCAATAAAGGTACGAGATCCAAAATCAATACCCAACTAATATCCATATGATCCAAGGATCATATCTTAAGGGAAACTAGTTTCATTATTATAATTATATTTCACGAGTTGCAATGGATTTATATGCCATACCATAAAACTAATACAACTAATTATTCCTTTTCAAACGTATAAAAAAATTCCATTTAATATGAATAACTCCATACATGCACATTTTTTTTTCATATAAACAAAGTGAATAGAATTATCACAAAGTTAAAATGACACACATATGAGATATCAAGACCCTAGGAATATTATGTTATATATATATATATCACGTATTAATTTACTAATATATTTATATTATAAATTTTATATTTATTTACTTGAATTTGATATGAAATGTCTTTTCCCACAATTTTATTCCCCTTAATTTTCTACAATTATTATACATGCACATGAGTCACTAAATCATTCTTTCTAATATAAATATCTAATGGCTCCTATACTTACATAATCCAAAGCATCCACATTATTTTTCTCTTCTATTGTAGCACCAACATACCATCATATTGATCTTATGAGATTGATGATAAAAAAAACCAAACTTATATTATCGCATGATCAATTGAGTTATAAAGAATTTACGCTGATTATTAGCAAATGAATACATAATGGTGATGGAACAAGACATGCATCTTGGAGTGATTGATACTTGGTGACTTTGCACACAAGATTGACTCGACTTGTTGGATTGGAGTCATGTGGATAAGCTCCTTATGACATGTTAAACTATTTGGAGCTTCTCATCTACTACATTACCTATGTTAGAAGATTAAACTTTTTCCTTTACATGGCAGCACTTAAGATTGCATTTAGATCTCTTCACTCATGCATGCATATATGTTAGCCCATTTCACCATGTGTCATAATATTATTTAGTCACATATATCTTAGTTAATATTATTTCAAAACATATTATACTCAAAGAAAAGTAAATAATTAGAGAAATCAATTGACTTTAAACTGATCATCTTATTGGTTATACAATCATACTATATGATAATAATTATCATACTTATGCTACTTCATTTCCAACTCTATGTCTTAATAATAACTTAAAATTATTTACATGTAGTATTTGTATGTTGTGATTGTCATACAACTATGATACTTATTAAGATTAAAATTGGAGGGATAATGCATGGTTGTACATGGTATTTTCATATTTGAAACTTCTTTATGTTAAAATATTTTTAGCTATCACTTGCATTGTACATATGTGAAGTATATTTTTTTATTTAAAGGACATCATTTTTACTCAAAAATACTTTAAGTTGAATAGAAACTTAATTTGATCATAAAGTTATATTTTACTTATCATACTAGTATAATTCCTACATATAATATAGTATTAAAATTATCAAATCTTCAAACATATATGATATAATTATTATATATACACAAAGCATTTGAATGAACTTATTAGTTTAATGGTCACCACCTTCATACTTATATATGATTCTCTATCATATAAGAAAAATTTATGATCAACATAAAATTATTGTATATTTACAATCCTATTAACACATATGTGCTAAAATTTATAAATGATAGAATCTACTAGTTTGCATTTCTTAATTATAATTTTCAAAATATCACTTCAGATAGATTTATAATTTCTAGAATTTTGACTTAGGTTAAAATCAATCAATAAAAAGTAGATCTACAAATAAGGAAAAGACAACTGTAGTATAATAAATCTATAATTTTTAGAATTTTGATGTAGTTATTACTGATTTAGTGGATGATATAATTACAAATTATGAAATTTCAAAGTGATAGAATATAAATTTTATGATTAGGATTTTTACCTATATTTTTGGACTATTTGACATAACGATAAAAGTGCATTTTGATGACAATTATTTATCCAAAATAAATGCAACAATAATAATTGAATAAAATAAATTATTTCAATATTTTAGATACATCTAATTTGATCTCACGTGCAATGTTTTCCTAATCTTACCAATTATCAAAACTAATTATGCCAACTATTGAAGTTTCTACAAAAGCTGATAGGGAGTTTGGGTTTAGACATGAGAGGTTATCAAAATTTTAAGTATAAGGAACTATCGAGCAGTTAAGTAGTGCCACCAAGAGTCGCTAGGGGGAGGTGAGCTAAGAAGATTGTCGAGTAGAGCATCGTCACTATGCTACAATTTTTTATGACCAAGGAAACTTGTGCATGCTATAACTAAGAAGAAGGATTTAAAAGGAAGTAAAATAAGCTTTTAATAGTTTTTTTTATTTTTCATAAAAAATAACCTAATTTATTTCAATTGAAGTAAGAAAAATTATTAAGATGGTTTGGATGTGAGATTAGGTGAATTGGATGTGTTTGAAGCAACATTGAGAGGCTAAGGTTGAGAAAATTTAGTATTAATGCATATCATACAACTATATTATATGATACGATAACCTAAAAACTCAACAAGCATAAGAGTCTTAAAGTTATAATGATATGTTGTATGGGATTTTTGAAGAGAAGGGAACACACTACGATAATCTCATAGGTCATACTAGCATAAGGAGAATTAAAATGTAATAGAGCTATCAAGTTCATTGTATAAGAATAATAAGGATGTCATACTTATATGATGGTTTGATTTGTCAAGTTTACCATACAAGAGTGATATGGGTATCATAGTAATACATTAATGTTGCATTTCTTGGATGAATGTTGTAGCATGATGATTATACTCATATTGTATAATGGAATAAGGGATTAAATCAGGCATGAAACATTTCTATTTGAGGGATCATAAAATGTTTTTATTTGTAAGATCATACAATATGGTTTGGTTAATCATACTAGATAATCAAAGAGAGAAAAGCTAGTAATTATATATAATTATTATGTACGATTGATGAGTTGTAATTTTATTATGGGATTGAATAGTACGATTAATGGGGATTATACTATACAATGATATAAATAATTTATAATAGAGGAGATGGAATGAATGTAAGTTTGGTGTTATAGTATAATACTATTATAAAAAGTTGATCAAGTGCATAAAAATGATGCCATAAGGGATCACATATTCCTTGAAAATTTTAGTTTTGAGGATATATAAAGTATTAAAATGTATCATCATAGTGATATGATTTATATCGTATATGTGTGTTATGTGTATATTACTTTTGATGAGGTAATTGCAATATGACTAAGATATTTTTATGCTCTGATTGATAAATAAATGGCAAGGGATTTGTCTTTATGCTACTAGTAAATTTATAAATTTTCTTGGTTATAAAAAACAAGGAGGGCTTGCATACTAACTAGCCACCATAAAAAGCTAGAGCTATTCATTGAAATTGTCATTTTTAATGATGAATGTATGAAATTTGACAATGTACATAGTGTTAGACCTACAAAAGATAGCTATTATCACATTAATTAGTTTTTGAATAAGTTAGTCTATGATGTAAACATTTTTTTGTATTTATTAAGTTAATTGTTTTTAAAGGCATGCTAAATACTTAGAAAGAGATGTAGATGTAATCAACATTAATACTACTTGTTCACTTATTAATTCCATCTTTCCTCATCATTATCCTTTTTAATTGTATATTTCATCAATTGTTAAATCTTTTTCTTTTTCTTCTTCAAGATTGTATTTATAAATAACCGAGAAGAAAGTGAAGCTTTCTTAGGCAAGCCACCAATATTTTTTCCCTACTTAATAAGCTTTTAAATTTAAATTTTTTGACCTTTACTTATCATGCTTCTCAGTATTCATTTTCATAATCTTCTTTGAATTCATCACTTCACATTTTGTTTATTTCTTACCATGATTCTTTGAATTCTTTGTAATGACATAAAAGATGATCTCTTTTGTGCTAGTACTATTAGTATCAACATATTATGTTCTTACTATACTACTCTAAACTTTTGGAATTTCCAACTAATGCATAAGGCTCAATTCTAGCTCATCTTTAATACAATTATTTTTTGTTGCAAACATTTTGTTTGGCTAGTAAAGTGTGATATTGTTTGTAAATTTTATAGGTCTTTGGTAGATCTCTATCATGATTGAGTAAGGTTTTAGTGAACTCATATAATCTAACTACATGATTAAGTAGTTCTTTATGTGCATGATAATTAATAGCATTGATAAACTTTTATTAAGCCAGTTGAGCTAGCATTACCATCCTTATGTGACACCTAACTTGTTTAGTAAAAAATTTTAGAGTTAAGGAGGATGAGCCATGTGGGTCAAGTTTAATTAACAAATAAATTAATAGTTATATACAAGTGAGATAAGTTTAATCTTATGCTACATTGAATAAAATATTGAAATTAACATGTAATTAAGGCTCTATGGTATAGGGTTTGTGAGTTTAGTAAGAAGTTCTAAAAAGAGGCTTTTGAAAAAACAAATTTTATGAAAGAGAAAAATATAGTTTTAATAATAGTGTTTGATGAAAATAAAGTAAAAAAGATTTTTCAAAAATAAAATTTAAAGCTTGGTTACATAAATGCCTTGGAGTGATTTTTATTCTTAAAGATCAACTTTTTATGTCAAAGTCTCCAATTATACATAAAGATTTTGTTAAATTTGTTTGAATTAGAATCATAGAATCAAAATGCTATACGTTAATTACAAGTCATATAAACCTAATTTGAATTCGATACAAATTGAGCCAATTTTCTAAGTCAAACAATTTTTGCTTGAAGCCAAAAATCCATTAAAGGAACTACATTGAAAGGAATTAGTTGGTGCACTTTATTTGCTAATTCCAAATTTGATATAAACTTTTTAAATTCCACTTCAAACTTTATTTTTAATAAATTATTTTTTTTATCAAATCTAAATTTTTACTCAAATAAATTTTTTTTTATAAAAATGATTTTTCAAATCTTCTTCATAAACTTACAAGTTACTATCAAATAGAACCAAAGACCGAAAGTGATTGTCCAAGAGTCTTAATCCAATCACATTCCAACCTTGGATTTTATTGATTATGTTGTATTCCCTATTTAGCTCATAAATGCTTGATATATTTCCTAATAAACATATATTAGAATTACATTTTGAGAAAATCAAGATATTTATTAAATGAACACATATTGAAAGTGACATTTAAGCTGATAATAATGCAATGCGATGAAGCTACAAGAAGATGTTAACCCCCATGCGAAGTGGCATCGTCAAAGCTAGTTTGACAGCCAAGGTTTGGTGCAATAACTTGCAAAGACCTAAACATATCTCCTGTTCTTCTTAAGTGAAGACACACTTGAGAGCTTAGAAATAGAAAAAAAAAACATTTAATTTAGCGTTAAAAAAGGAGAAGTATTTATTTAATGCGAATATGTGAAAAAAAAAATTAAAATATTCAGTTATTTTCATCTTGTTATGCATATGCCGAAGTGGCCGCAGTATTCAGGTTGGGAAAAAGTGGAGCTGCAAATAATTGTCAAAATAAAGCATATCCGCCTTCTCAATTACTAATTTCCATCATTACTCGAATCCCCAAGCAAAAAATTCAATGGCAATTCAACACCTTGTATGCTTTTCAAAGGATACGAGTTGCATGTGATTTTTTATTGGTTCATCAGGCTGGTGGACCCGGCCCGTCCGCATACGACATCCCGTTGCCTGTTTTCAGACATTCGTCAATATAAAAGAAAGAGGTAATTTATGCTGTTCTGAAAATTCTAGAGAAAAAAAATATATAAGTAAAAAAAAATCGGATTTATGTATCGTATGAAATAAATAAAACAGTTTGGCTGTGAAAGTAGGAATGTAAGACATGGATTACTGTTGCTTGAAAGTATTAATAATAATAATGTCCTATAGAGATAAAAAATTATTTTCGAGTAGACTACATATTTGGGGCGCAAAGGGGCAAGAGATAAACCAAAGAAGAGGAGGGGGAGAGCGAAAAAGTATGACAAGGAAATGAAGGAGACCAGACAAGCCTTCTTGGCCGTCTCCGCTGCAATCCCTATAGAGAGGAGCAGAAGAAGATAGAGAGGAGGAGTTGGAAGAAAGCAAGCAAGAAAGAGGTCTTTAGCTTGGTTTGTATTTCTTTCTATTCCTTTCTTCTCTTGTTTTCTTCTTCCCCTCCGTTACCAACTCCCTCCTTTTTTTCCTCTCTTTCACTCACACACTCTCTCTCACTTTCTCTCTCCTTCCTTTTACTTGTTTTGAGTGCAACTGTTTGTTTGGATTTCCTCACACGATTTGTTCTTTTGTCGATCTGGGAAGAGTCTTCAGGAGGTGGAGTTTGGAGGTTTTTGAGTTGGCTGTCTAGCGAATACTGCGGTTTTTGGATCTCACCACCGCAGTCCCAATAGCACCTCCCCTCCTTCTTTGTGCCTTCCTTCTTGTCTTTTAGATTCAGAAAGATAATTCGGTGGAAACTTCTTTGCTTTCGTTTTGAGATATAATACAACAAAACAAGGTCTACTTGTATATATTCATCGATGCCTTGTTTCTAATTTCAACTGCCGAATGGTTCTTTCCAGAGGAAAAACAACAAGAAAAGGAGCAGGGATTGATCGATCAAATTCGTAGAAAAGGGCGGAATTTTAGCTTCTCCACGATGTCTGCGGCATCGTCTTCCACTTCCTTCTTCAGCACCAAAGACGAAGACCTCCTCAACCAGTTGAAGCAGACCCAACATCAGCCGCCGCAAGCCTCCATGCCTTCCTCGTCCACCGCGGCGGCCGTACCCGCAAACCCACAATCCACTGCGCCTGCCAAGAAGAAGAGGAACCTTCCCGGAAATCCAAGCAAGTATCCACACTCTCATCCCGAAAAGCCCAACAACATTTATAATTCTGCCGTCGTATCCATTTCTATGAAGCTGCAAGAGCTCTTGTCGAAAAAAATTCCTTTTTTACAAAACGGGTAAATAAGAGATGGATAATTGCAGATCCAGACGCGGAGGTGATCGCGTTGTCGCCGAAGACGCTGATGGCGACGAACCGATTCGTGTGCGAGGTGTGCAACAAGGGATTCCAGAGGGAGCAGAACTTGCAGCTCCACCGGCGAGGTCACAACTTGCCGTGGAAGCTAAAGCAGAAGAGCAGCAAGGAGGTTCGTCGACGGGTGTACCTCTGTCCCGAACCGAGCTGCATCCACCACGACCCCTCCCGGGCCCTCGGAGACCTCACCGGCATCAAGAAGCACTTCAGCCGTAAGCACGGGGAGAAGAAGTGGAAGTGCGACAAATGCTCCAAGCGCTACGCCGTACAATCGGATTGGAAGGCCCATTCCAAGACCTGCGGCACCCGCGAGTACCGCTGCGATTGCGGCACCCTCTTCTCCAGGTAATAATCTCCGCTAATTAATGGCCGACTAATTAACCATGCATGCATGCATGTCGCATCACATCATCATCTCGAACATCGCCGCTCGACCATCATCGCCACTGTGATCCACATGGGTTTCCGTTTCATGATTGGGCTCCTTTCCTCTACTTCCGCTGCTTATCTTTTCGAGGGACGCTAGGGTTCCGTAGGTTTGTTGTGACCTCCAACGAGCGAGAAACTGCTCGCACGTGAATCGTGCAAGCAGTAAGAGAGAGAGAGAGAGAGAGGATGCGCGGTTTCCTTCTTCTCGGAAAGCACGCCGTGGTCCGGCTGGCTTTCTCACTCTCTCTCTCTAGCTTATCGGTCACGTGTTGCCATGTAAGCTCGCTTGCAGGGTTTGTACGCTTATGGGTTGGCTACTTGTGCGCAGGGCTTGCGTCGCTCACAGGTCCGCCTTTTCATGAGAACGCTTAGGACAAGCGCAGGAAACCGCGAGGGGGGCACCTCGCTGCCCCACTCTTCGCTATTTCGCCATTCCATGAGATGACAGACCGAGTTAGGGTTTCATTAACTGAAGGGGTACAACGATTACACGTTTTGGGTAAAACGGTAAGATTGGGAATGTGAGCTCTCAGAGAACACGGCTTTCATGTTTCGCGCAAAAATTCCCCCGTTGCATTAATTGACGGCCCAGGCCTGGAATTAGTTCTTCACTTGACATGGACCCAACGCTCTTTTCAAATTTAAGGGGAATCCCAACAATATACATTCCATCTCATTCATTGCTTCTAAGGGAAATAACTGCCCATATATACAATTGCCCCTTTAATCAAATTCTACACGGTTACTAATTTTTTTGGTTTTTCAGTTTATGTATTCCTTTCCTTGCTAAGCCAAATTGAGTTCATCAATTGATGGTTTCTGTTTTTTCCAAATCTAACACATGTATATCTAAAAGGGTAGAAGAGTCAATATATATGTACTACGGTTAGTGTTTTACTCTTAAAAATTTCCTTTCATTAAACTTCTCAAATCAGTTGATGATAATAATCAATATAAAATTTTAAGCCTATATGCAAGCATCACTTCTATGTTTGTTGATCTTTAGGGATTAGTTCCGTTTTTACTTATACTAAAAAAATAATGGTTTATGTAGAATTAGAGCTCTTATTCTGGTAAAAAGCACTTATTTTACATAAAATTTTAAATCATGTTAAATCATGATCCGGAGAAGTTGAATTTCAGGCGCGACAGCTTCATCACTCATAGAGCTTTCTGCGACGCCTTGGCGCAGGAAAGCTCGAGACTGCCTGCCGGCATCAACGGCATAGGAAGCCACCTATACGGCAGCGGCGGCATCGGCCTCGGCCTTACCCAAGTAAGCTCTCACATCTCCTCCCTCCAAAGTCAATCCCATCTCCCAGCCGATCTCCTCCGGCTCAGCGCCGCCACGGCCGGAGCTTCTTCAGCAGGAACCCATGTGGATAACCTCTTGTCCCCATCCAACCCTCCCCCCTATCGCCATCCCCATCTTCCTCCTTCCAATCCCTTCTTCCTCAGCGGCTCCGAAGACACCCATCCACACTCCTCTTTTCTCCAGAACAAACCCTTCCACGGACTGATGCCACTTCCCGACCTCCACCACAACTCCGCCGTGTCCTCCGCAGCCGCCGAAGCCAATCTCTTAAACCTCAGCTTCTTCTCCAACGGAAGCGGCACCAACAGCAATGCCGGCAACCGGAATGCTCATCTCATGCTGCATGAACAGTTCAACGATGAAACCAATGCCAGCGGCGGTGACATGTTGCATGTCTTCTCCGGCGGAACCGCGATGGACGAGCACATGGCGATGCAGTCCAATGCGGCTCTCTTCGACACAACGTTGCAGGGCGACGCGGTTCTCCCGCAGATGTCCGCCACAGCTCTGCTGCAGAAGGCAGCACAGATGGGAGCGACTTCAAGCAACAACGGCGGCGGTGGCGGTGCCTCCTTTATCCGAGGATTGAAATCCCATGTGGACGCGGAGAACAATTTTCAGGACATCATGAACTCCTTCGCCGGAGGGGGCTCTGTCATCTTTGGTGGAATGCCGGAGCAGGACGCCAAGTTTGGTGATTACAGCGCAGGTCTCCGTAACATGGATCAAACAGGTTATAACCAACAGAACGGGTTGACCAGAGATTTTCTTGGAGTTGGAAGCATGCTGAGGAACGTAAGCGGGGGGTTATCTTCTCAGAGAGAACAACACCGTGGCTTGGACGTTGGACCGTTGGATCCTGAGATCAGGTCAGCGTCATCCTCGAGACCTTTTGCTGGTGGCAGTCTTCGGTGAAAAGGAAAGCGTTAGAGAAATAAGAGCAGGACGACAAATGAAGTGAGTAACATTGCTCGTTGGGTATGCTTTAAGCTTAATTTGTTTTGTTATTGTTAACATAATTAGTGCTGCTGGATAAACCTGCTACTAAAATTCCATTTTCTCATTCCTCGGCTTCTAATATTCTCTTCTTTTTTTTAATTAGCCCATAATATATTTCTAAAAAGTGTAATTAATTAGCTGTTTGTTTATGTCAAGACACCACAGAGGACCAATGAGAGAGAGCGAGAGAGAGAGAGAGAGAGAGAGAGAAGAGTTCCATGCAGCCAGCTTGCACGTCCGTTGAAGGTTGAGTGCCGTTGGGGGGGTAGGGTTTGGTTAGAAGGAGGACCAAAGAAAGGGGAGAATTCGTTGCTTTTCTTCGTTAACAAGAGAATGTTGACCAGGATGTGCTTTAATGACTGAAAATCTTCACCGCCGTCGAATTTCTTTGGCCGTTTTGGTCTTAGTTCAGCACACTGTTGTTGGCTTTGTTGACGAAGAAAACTCGTCAATTTCCTTTCATAAATTTGAGTGCATTGTCAATGACAGAGTCGATTTAAATTCATTTATGTGAAGGAACTACATAATTCATTACATGTTGGGATAAAATAGAGTTTTGTTTGAATGCAGTGATTTAACGAACACAAAAAAGGTTATTAGGGAGCTATACATTAAAAGTGTTCTTAATTGAAGTATTTTTTTTCCTTGTGTGAATTACTTGAGTATTCAGATATTGAAGATTTTCTTCATGTATATCTGAAATCAATGTGGCATACAATCTAACAATTTCTGTTATACGCTATTTAGAAATACATAAAAAATTATTTTTAGGCAATTTGAGGGTAAAGTTTTTGTGATTTAAACGTAATTTATCTGCTTTAATAGTTTTTAATATGCTTATGGTCAAGATAGCTGAGAAATTGGCAAATAAAAACTTGTTTTTCTCTAAATTTTTATTTTATTTTATTATTATTATTTTGTCATAGTTAAGTGATACTTAATTGAATAAAAATATTTTTGATATTCTTTAGTGTCTTTCAATTTTATCATAAATTAACAAACACAAAGTGTTAGGATGATTACATAGTCATTGTTACAATTAATTGAATCTCAGATGATCTTGTCCAATCAATTTTTTATCAATGCAAATATAAGATAAATCGAATTATTTATTGAAAAACTTATTACAAAAACAATGCAAGATTTTGAGCAAATAGATAAAAAAAAAATGAATTGGATTGAAATTGTTCAAATCGATCTACATTTGCTACAAATGAAGAATTTGTTTAAAATTAGGAGTGGTTCTTTTGTTATTGAGCTTGATTTGAATAAAAACAAGCTCAATTGTTATTAGTTCTCAATTTTAAAATCAAATCTAGTCTACTAATACATGTTAAAGTGCTTTTATAAATTCACTCAAATAAGCTCTTTTAAGGTATATTTGTTACATAGATAAATACCTAAACATATTTATAAAAGCAATATCATTTTGATCTAAACTAGATTTGATCTATGATCAACTAGCAATTTTTCAGACCCCAGTAAAGCCATTTGCTTTATCCAAACAAAAAATATTTCCATTTTTAACCATCCAAGAGTCATATTTAGTGCTTCATTAGTTTTACAAATATAAGTTCTAATTGTAGACCTAATATGGTGTTTGTGAGTGAAGTAGCATTGGAATTGCAGCCCATGTCCTCTTGTCCTCATCATTGATACGGAAAAAATGAGGGACCTCAGCACAGAATTCGATGGCTGAAAACAGCTGAGGGGCATGTGAGCTTGGTTTGCAATGCCTCCTTCCAGGTATACTTAAATCTGTAAGCAATAATACTCTAAAGCCAACATATAAATATTCCTTTTTTTTTTATTCTTTCTACCATGCTTAGCATAAGAATATGAATTATCTAATAGTTTTAAGCTTATCGTCATCTGCACTGTTTTAGAGATGTTCTTCTGGCCAGATTCAGACACCAGAAACAACAATTCTTGGACAGCATCTTTCTTTACGAACAGTACTGCATGCTCTTTGATGCTTATGCATCTGATTTGTTTGATTAATTTTTAATTATTTGATGGGATGTTTTTTTTGGAAGAATTTCAAAGAAGAAACTTGGGCAAAGCTAACAACTGGAATTCAACACAGCAAGCAAACAAAGCCTTTTCTGCTGGGAAAAGAGAGAACAATAGTTTTTTTTTCTTTCACTTAATCAGACAAGAAAATGGTTCCTTTTGACGGCATACACATGTTGGAGGAGGAGCCCAAAATAGAGGAAGAAAAAGATAAATGCAAATAGAACATAGCAGGTATTCCGTCACAAAACAAAGAAAATAGAGAACAATACACGTTACTTCTGCTACAACATACTTCTCAACTATAGAGAATGCACACAAATACCAAACAAACCAAATGCCACATTTCAGGAGAACTTGGGGACAGGAGAACACAGGGACTTGTTAAAATTAAATAAAATAAGAAGTTTTAAACCTACAAACATTAAGTAAAATAATGATTTTAAACAATTATCATTCACCACTCTTCCTTTGTTCAAAATGACAGACTCCCAACTTAAGAGTCTTTGCGAAAATCATGTGGCTTATTCATTGGTGCCATAGAACTTAAGATTATTGTATTTCTTGATACAAGACTTTCAATAATATGATCTTGAACATTAACATGCTATCTTCTGCTTTAAAACTAAATTTTTTTATCGCATCATAGAATTGTTGTGATAATAACGATCTTTGTTGGGACATTTTCTTTACAATTAACATTAACAAGAATTCTTCACAACTACATTGCAAAGTTATTAAAATTTCCACCATGTTTTTATCTTTGATTATTGATAATGTAATTGTATCTTGCTTTCTTGAACAACATTATATTGCTTCATATCCTGAACAAAAAATGAATCCGCTACAATTTCGATCATATAAGCTTCATGTCTAATTACTATTAGTAAAATCAAATAATTCAATGTCAAGAACTTTGGAATATGAATATCATATTCATTAATGTAGTTATATAATGAAGAAGTTCTTTGGTGCATCAAGGTATTAAGTTGATGGATTATGCATTAATCTGAAAATATATGATATCAGGTCTTGATTATAATAGATAGTTTTACCTATCAAAATAAGGTTCTAAAATACTTGCCATTAATCATATTTATTCCATCTTCAGGTGTCAAAGTTTTGTTTACAATACTGGGTATAGAAGTAGCATTGTAATCTAGTATATCAAACTTTAGTAAATAACTTATTTCATTTGTGACACAAAAAAAAACTATATTTTGCTTATTTCACTTTAAGCCAGGTGAAATAATACAACAAATGCAAAAATGTTGTTTCAAACATGCCCATCATACATTATTTTAACCTTCGTGTTTTACATAAAGAATGGTCTTGCTCTTATTTCTTTCAAACTCGTCACCCAAAAAAAAGCATCAAGTTTTGTGTAGCATATATTAGTTGCCTATTTAAGTTTATATAAAGGTTTTTGTAACATGTAGAATTTATTTTTATTTTCATCATCAATGAAACATTATGGTTGAAAACATAGATTTCATCTTTCAAATCATCATTCAAAAATGAAGATGTCATATCAAGTTAATATACTTCTTGAATAAACCAGCAGATAAGACTAGAATAGTTCCTCATGTATCAAAGTAAGGAAATGGAAAAAAATGTATCTTTAAAGTACACTCTTTATTCTTATGACTACCCTTCTATTATTAATTATCTTTTATATTTTTATATAGTTTCATACGTCTAAAATTTTGTTTTGTACACTCTTCTTTGTCCAATGATACCAATTTTTTTATTCTTTTGAATTAGATTCATTTTTTCTTTTGCTTATATCTTGATTCTAATAATTTCACATTGCCTCAGTTATCCCTTAGAACATAAAGCATATATATATATATATATACACTCACACCTAAACACACACTAGCAACCGTAATTGAGCAAAGAAATTGAAACACAGTGAGAGAAAAGCATTCTTGTTGGAATAATTAGAGGAAGCCAAGGAAAACAATCCATCCTTGTAAATTAATGTTCATGGAGATAGACAAGGTGAGAATCTTGAAAAATTTCCATCTATTTTTATATTTCCTTTTTGCAAAAGGAATGGTTTAGGGTTTTTCTATTTTTGAGTTTAAGAAATGTGATGGTTTGAGCCTAAAGACATAAGGAAGTGCATTGTCCATGATTCCTTAAGGTTGGGGACAAGATTTGGAAATGAAATTGTTGGATTTTTCTTGGAAGATATTATTTCCTGAAGCTAACATTTTATTATTAGAAAAGCAAAAATCTAGTTTTCTAAAGAGAAATGAATGGTATGAAAATATTTCATATATGATATATTCAACTCATGAAGTAATTAGAACCAACTTCCAAAAAAAAAATGAATGATATGTTACTATTTTACTTACAATATATTAAGTTCAAGATAAAGTAACAACTAAAAGGTCATAAGGTCTGTTAGTATGAATAATGGGTGCTAGACCTCAACATATAATATATTAAGAAATAATAGATACTACATTAAATTGAAAAAGAAAATGCGTGATTGAAAGGAAAGAGTTATTCATTTAGCTAAAATTTTTTTTTGGAACTAATGTATCCTACATTGATCTTAGTTTAATAATCTAGAAGAAAAGGTGGATAGTTTATAATGTAGAGGAAATATTTAATATGCAACATGATTTATTTAATATGTTTTACATTCACGAATTAAAAAAGGGTAGAATATTGCAAAATGCAAGTATAACAAGAAAAGCTATGTAATAACCTCATATAAATCAAATACATTTGATTTGTGAGGTAGATATCAAAAGCAAACAAAATAATAGAATAGAGCCCATCTTTAAAGCTTCAAGTAGATTAATCTAAAATTGTTAATATAAGTAAAACAGTTTAATTAAAATAAAAGAAAGCATTTATGATAGCATTATTGAATGACATAAAGTAGTTAATAAGATCTAAATTTTATATATGTGAAATTAATATATTTATATGTATTTCTAAATTTTTTATTATGCAAGATGAAAACATGAAAAATAAGAAAAACGTGTAAAAGAATAGAAATGGAGAAGCATAAATATGAAAATTGGCTAAATAAACCTTTTAGTAATACAACTTCATACATCTTATGAAGTAAAAGAAAAAAAAATAAAAGAATCAAATATGATTTCTCTAATGACATTATCCCATAGTTGAAAAAAAATATGACATTGATAATAAATGAAGCTACAAAATAAAAAAAATATACCACTAATAATAAATTAGTCATGAAATATAAAGAACAAAAAAGAAAAATGACCTTAACATAAGATACAAAGTGTGATACAATAATAACAATATATCAGGCCAACATGAAAGAAATTATAGGATAACAATAACGAAGGAAAGCACAACCCTAATAAAAAAATATAAAAATGTGAAAGGATAGGAAAGAAAATGATATATATATATATATATATATATATATATATATATATATATATATATATATATATATATATGGTTGCATAAAGAAACACTTATGTATTAGAACAACAATAAACTCTATTTTATTTTAACAAAATATTGGTGATCTATGAAAATAAATAAAGAGTATAATATATTATTGATATCATGATGTTATTTTATTAAGTAAAACATAAGATTATGTGAAGTGCCAAAAATTAAATATTTTTACAAAAAAAATATAATACTAATATAATATAAGATAGAAAATTAATGAAAAGGCATAAAACATAATAGTGTGACTTCAATCTTGGCATCACATGATTCATCCTCTTTGGATCCTTAGTTTGCTAGAAATCAACATTGAAGTGTCATCGAATATCATTTAAAAATTTTTAAATTGTAGAAGAAATGGAGTCACCATATTTCTCTCAAATTTAGCAGCTTAGTTTACTTCAATAGCTAAAGCTCAAGAGGGACTATCATTGGGTGGCTAAAGTTATGTAGGGATTGCCTTCGATGGTTGAATAATTATCTAGAATTGCTCATAATAAATCACTTTATGTGCCTCCCTAAGTGGTTCGTTATGGACCTCTTAGTAGGTTAACTTATCTTACAAGCAAAAATTGACTTAACAATTCAAAGTTAATGTTATCATCTTTCTATGCACGTGGTGCAGTCAAATAGCCACTCAAAGTGGTATGCTGACACTATAAATTAATACTTTCAAGATGCATTACATCATGTTTTCACAACTGTAAGAGAATCAAACTCTAATGAGTGGATGAATGGGCATATTATTAGTGAAATATCTAAGTAGTTCCTTAAGATTATAACAAATTATTATCTAAATAATGTATTTGCTAGTTTCATCAAATTAATTGTAATCAATATAATTGGAAATTTGATGTGAATTGGTGGGTTGAATGAATGCCAAATATCATCTTAGTTGTTGTGACAACTTTAATAGCAAATTAATCTGGATGTAAAATTGTGATACATTTGATGAATTGGATGGTGGGTATATTATTTGTGGATTTACGTTCCTGTAATAGAAATGAAATCTCTATATAATATAATAGTGATGTAAATAGAAGATCTAATAACTTAATACTAGTCATTGGAATAACAATCTATATAGAATCAATATTTTGTGAGCTCAAAATCATAATGAAATTGTCAGTTATAGAGTAAGTTGACCTAGTTAATAATAATCAATTGATCCTTAAACCATTTTGAAGTAATTAAATTTTTTTGTGTGTCTACACATGATAAATCATTTTAAGATACTATCATGATTAATAGTGTACTTAGTTAGAGTCATGACAAAAAGCTAAAAATGATGATAGTTATGACAATGGCAAAATCTTATACAGAAGAAGCATATTGAACTAATTAGAGAATCTAATAGATAAGTTTTAATGCTTATACTATATGAAAAAATAGTAATGATATAGAGAGAATTCCATTAAGTTTACTTGAGAAATGCTACAATCTTATGGAAATATCATTTGTCATTTCTATCAAAAACAAGATCGACTTGATTAGGGTTTAGCATATTTTCTCCCCATACAACAAAAAAAATTTCAAGTAAGGTGTCAACCTAATCTTATTAAGTCTTCCTTATGCTACTATCTTAATCAGAAAGTTTAATTATTTATTCTTCTAAGAAATCCTTGAGGCCCTATCTTTAGGAATATACATGGTGCTTTATTTTAGTCATTCTATTGTAGGTGTATTGGTATCTTCCTTAATTGGCTCAATTATAGGGTGCATAATCCTTCAGTGCAAAAAATTAAATTCAAAGAGATCCACTTGTTTCCATTTGTAAAATCAATTTTTTGAAGAAAAGTAAAAATACAAATAATAATGATATTTTTTTGTCGTAGATGATTATCTTAATAACAGAGGTTGCAATTGATGGTAGAGAATTTGGAAATATAATTCTCTAATCTTTTTTTATCCTTACACCTTTAAATAAGATTTGAAATCTAGGTTAAATTACAAGTTCTTCCAATAAATAGACATTTTGAAATAAGATTTCTCTTGCAATCTTAAAGCACAATGTATTTCTAAATCTAATAATAATCAAATTAGATAGGTCATCCAATTTGCACAAAAACATGAGTTATTGTAACCTTTTTCATGTATTATGAGATGCTCATATAGCACATATACGTCAAGGAAAGATGTCATTCTCTAAGAATCTTTTTCATCTTGTCCTAAGTCTCTTTAAACTCCAAGCATATAATTGTTTAGTCCTTTTCCTTTTTGTGTGTACCTTGATTTGGTCCATTCGTTTCATTCTTACAAATCATAGCCCACATTTGAAATAACTATTTATTTTAACCAATCAATATATGAAGGTATTAAAATTATATATTACATAAAATGTAAGGGTTTCTACCTAAACTCATTTAAGTGATGTAATGATCATCCTCATAAGATAATTAATTATGATGTTTTCTCTCTCATCTCATTGATATTCTTATATGGGTTTTCTTTTTCATTTTTTGAGAGAGATAGCATTGTTAGTATTGATGTTTTCTCTCTTAGTCTCTTTAGTTACTCTCATACATTCTTAAATTCACTAAATACTAATATGTAACTCTTTTTTTAGTATTTCATGAAATCTCTAGGAGTCAGAGTGATCTATTTGCTCACGATGTTCATCAAATATCAAACATCTTTAACAATTAGGGAATTAAAGTAAGCTATTTTTTTTACAAGATACATCAAAGACTAATATATCTTTAACAATTGAGCTTTTGTAATTCTACAAGTTTTTGTAATCCTATAGGATCCATGAGACAATTTCTATAACAAGTTGTTATAAATGTTTAACCAACTACTCTAATATCAATTTGGCACAACATAGGATCAATCAAAACAATTGGCTTTATAGTTAACATAAATAAATCATATTTCTAGAATTTTCATTTTAATGCTTGTAAATAATAAGGTCATGACAATTGTACTTTAAATTAAATTATTTTTTTGAACTTTGAAACAATTATCTAGGATTTTAATCCTAAATTGAAAAGTGTTAATTGAGAAGTTAGGTTTAACGCAACCATTTTTTTTAGACATTGTTGGATTTCTTTGAATTTTTCCCATATTCCAAAGGTTGTAATATGTAAGCATGGAGTATAAGCAATGCAAAAAAAAGGTTCTGGAAAGTTTTTTGATAGTACCAAAAGCTCACAAAGTTTTTGACCTAAAAAAACTTTATTGGACTTGAAAAAGTAGATTAAAATCCTATCATGTAATTTGATAAATAAATTTCATTAGGCAAAAATTTTTAGCTAAGGAGTCCACTTTATGATTTAGTTTTTTGGAAACCAAAGTTAAAATTCAAATAAAGGCTCACTAAAAAGTACATCTAGTAAGTTTTACATGACATAAGAAATTTAACTTAGAACATATTACAATGACAAAGAAAAAAAAGCTTAAAAATGTATAAAAGTTACTATTTAAAAAAATTTAGGGATTCCAAAAAAAATTGATAAATTGTCGACATTAAAAAAATCATCATATAGACTATTAAATCTTTAACCATAGTCATTGGTGTAAAATTTGAGCAAAAGACAAAATAGCAATGAACCCTACTAAGTCAAACAACAATGGATGCAATCATATGAAATACTAAACAAGTGAAATTTCTTGGAAAGAAAACTCAAGTCTAATGCAATCTGTGACAACAAAGTGAACGAAAGTAATAAAGGGATAAGAAAGAGTTCATAATAGAAAAAAGCTTCTTAGGCGATTAAAGTGGAATAGAGACCACTTTTGATGATTGATGAAACACTCAAGGTGGTTGATCCCTGCAACCAAGTGCTTTTACATGACATTGAGGAGCTGCAGGCAAGAGAATCGAGGGTGGGACTCCCTGAGGAGGACCATGGCGTCTCGCGGAATTGATCACTGCCTTCCATAGGTGTTGTGCCCACGAGGAGCAGTGGTGGTGGCAGCGTGCCAAGGTCCACTGGGCACAAGTCGGGGACGCCAACACGCGCTTCTTTCACAATATGGCTTCGTCTCGTGCCCGTATGAACCGCATATCTATGCTCCAGGGAGATGACGACCAGGTGGCAGATTCCCCGGACAGCATCAGGCAGGTCTTAACAGAGTATTTTGAGCGCAAGTGGCGTTGCGGCATTTCCAGGGATTTCCCGCAAGTCATCTCTTCCCCGACGGTTTTGAATTCTAAGGTGGCTTTCAAGATGGGAGCTAAGGTTTCGGGGCATAAAAAGGAATAGGGTGCCGGGATGTGACGGGATCTCGGTTGAATTCTTACACGGCTACTGGACCATTGCGCGTCATGATGTCATTAAAGCTGTGCTGGCTTTTTTTTAGGACTGCAAGCTCTCAAATAAGTGGAAGGACACCCTTATCATCCTGATTCCAAAGAAGCAGGATGCGAGCAAGTCGGAGCATTACAGACCTATTATCTCTGTAACACTGTGTACAAGGTGGTGGCACGGGTCCTTGTCGGGAGGCTGAAGCCCGTTTTGCCGGACCTCATTTCGCAGGAACAGGTGGTGTTTATTCCTGGCCGCAACATTTCTGATAATATCAACATCATGCAGGAGATGATTGCTAGGATGCGGACTTGCAAAGGCGCGGTTGGACTCATGGCAGTGAAGCTCGATATGGAACAGGCCTATGACTGTGTCTGTTGGGACTTCCTTCTTGAGATGTTGATGGCTATGAGATTTCCTCCCATCTGGAGGGACTGGATTGCTGCTTGCATCATTAGCCCAAGATTCAGCGTCCTCTTTAATGGAATTCACCTCCCGTGGGTGGTGGCTCAGAGGGGTCTCCGGCACGGCTGTCCGCTCTCCCCGTATCTCTATGTCATGGCATCCGAATATCTCTCGTGCTTGGTGAGGAACCATGAATCCCGACAGCTTTTGGAGTTCCGGCCGGGGATGCATGCGCCTTGCATCTCGCACCTCCTCTTCGCCAATGACGTCATCCTTTTCACTCCTGCCTCCCGTATCGCTGCCCGTGCCATCAGGAGGATTATCCGTGAGTTTGGGAAGGTCGCAGGTTTGCAGGTGAATCTCGCAAAATCCAGGGTCTTCTTTAGCTCTAACCTCTGCAGGAAGAAGTCCAAGTTGATCCTCAGGAAGCTCAGTATGGAGGAAGGAAGTTCTTTTACATACCTGGGGATCCCTATCACTGCCAAGCCCCTTTCCAAGATTGACCTCAGCTTCTTGCTTCAACGGTTGGATGCCATGCTGATCAATTGGAGAGTCTGGCCTCTTTCGCTGGCGGGCGGGGACGTTCTGGCATTGTCAGTCCTCAGTACCATCCCCTGCCACGTGCTGAGGCATTGTGTTGTGCCTGTGGGGATTATTGAGGCCATGGAGCAGCGCATCAGGAGATTTCTGTGGGGCGGGACTAACAGCGCGAAGGCTATGCATTATACGGCTTGGGAGTGCATCACGCTGCCAAAATCTGCGGGTGGTTTGGGCCTCCGGGACCTCCGCGTTTGGCATTGCATTCTTCACATAGAGGGTTGTAGACGCATTCTCAATCGGGAGCCTAGCCTCTAGGTGGATTTGATGCGGAGAAGATATGCTATGGAGGATCCACTGATGAAGGTGCCCCGCAACACGTCCCTGGTTTGCAAAATGATGTTGGGGGCAATGCCGGAGGTCATTTCCCTCTTTGTTTGGCTTATTGGGGATGGGCGGACGACGAGATTTTTGGAAGATAACTGGCTGGGAGTCCTTCCTTTGAGTTGCTGGCCTACTTTCATCAATATGAACACCCACTGGTCGGCCAATGTCGCTGAATGTCTCTTGCCTGGCGGGAATTGGAATTGGGATGTTATCAGTGCTTGAGCAGATGGAGAGCTTCAGGACCGCATCTTCCAAGAGCCTTGCGGTCCTCACAGGACGTATTGCTTCTTTCCCTTATGGAGAAGCCCCGGGCTGCCAGTGGCCCGATCTACTCGAGCATCATCTGTAATGCTTGGAAGGGCGGTAATTGCAGTAGGTCCTTGGAGGAATTCCGTGGCATCTGGAAGTTAAAGGTCACTCCCAGGGTCCGCGTCTTCATGTGGAGGGTCGCCGGTGATCACCTTCCGTCGGCGGTGTGGTTGGCCAGCCGAAAGCTTAGCAACTCTCCTTCTTGCCAGCAGGGTTGCACGGAAGACGAGTCCTTGCAACACATCTTTTGGCACTGCCCGAGAGCCGAAGAGGTTTGGGCTGATTGCACTGTTCGGGCAGCGTTGACCAACTTGGACCAGTCAACCGGGGTAGATCTACCGTTCATTGACAGGGTCCTCCGGTTCGTCGGGTCTCCTGTTGCTCGCCAGGGTGCCGGGCAATTGGTTGCTCCCACCATTGCGACTACGCTGTATTATATTTGGTCGAGGAGGAATGCAGCCAGACAAAACACCCCGGTGCCTCCACCTGGCTCTACTATCCGAACTATCTTGCTTGAGGTTCACTCGTCCCTCAATCGACATCTTTCCCTCTTCTCCCTGTCCAGCGAGAACCCTGGCAAATCTACGGACTTGCTTGTTACGTACAATTAGATCCCCCCCCAACAGGTTGGATCAGAGTGAATTGCGATGTCGCAGTTGGTGATTCGATGGCCGGGTTGGGCATGGTTGTGCGGAATTGCTTGGGCAGTCCTCTCCTAGTGGCTGGCAAGAGATTGTTATCCCAGACAATTGACATGATGGAGACCCAAGCTTTGCTTATGGCACTTGACATGGTTAGGGATCTTCTTCCACTGCACCGGGCTGTGGAACTCCAATCTGACTCAATACTGGCTATTCAGGAGGTGCGCGAGATGGTATCCCTCCCCCCAAGGTTGGGTGTCTTCGTGGCAACTATCCAGTACGCTTTAGGTCTTGAGGTCGTTCGTTTCTCACACATCCTCAGAGACGGGAATACGACTGCTGACTAGGCTGCTCGGGCAGCGTGCCTTAACGACTTCATCTGGGGCCCCGAGGATCCCATTCCTAAGCCCCTACTCGACCTCATGTTATTTGACTTCACTTTCGATCCCCCTTGAGGATCTTTTTGTAATTTGGGCTTGGCCTTGATATAATAAATATTATATCCTCTTCAAAAAAAAAAAAGAATAACATCAATCGTTACAATGTCTTCAACGACAAAACAAAATTGTTGTGAACTCTAACTTTCCAACGAGGTCTTTCAAGTTACAAGAGAAAATCCAATGACCTATTCACTCCATAAAATCAACCCCATATATATTGAAACAACACAATCAATCAAGCCATTTTGCAAATTAATAAGGGCATAGAACATAATACAAAATTAAAACACAAAATACAACAAAATATAACTAATGACAAGTAAAAGAAATGAGTGAAATAAATTAATAAAGTTGTCACATACATATCGTAAGAAAACATCGCATTTTTTTCATCTAGTGATTTAACATAAGTCATTTCAAATATTGTTGTCGAAACAAAATGAGATGTGAATCTGATGAGATTGGTGATTTGACATGAATAATGATCGTTTATAATTGGACAGTTGCTAGGTACCTGGGAGAATAATTCCACTGTGGATGTATAATTTGGCCATCTGTTTGTCTCAATTTGCTGAGTTGGCATAGCACCTACATGACGATCGTATTGAGCCAACTTGGACTCTCGCCGCAATTTAAAAATTGCTTTATCTTAAGCTACAACAAACAAAACTTAATCCTCCCACCGTCACCAATTAATATATTAATAAAAACATTTAAAATAATGTGCATTTCTTATGTTGTGTATAACGCAAACTTCAAAGCCCATTATCAAACCATAGTATTTTGGGCCGTAAGATTCACGTGATTTAGGGTTTCGTTTTGTTCCCCCATCTTCTATAAATATGCGCCTGACTCCAATCCAATGCATTGGACACCCGCTCTGGCACCGCCGACGCTCAAATTAGGTTTTCAATTTCTTCTGCTCTTCTACAGGCCGGATATCATCGTTATCCTTTTTGTAGTATCTGCGGATGTTTATTTATTTTTTTTAATTTGATCTATTTCTGCCTTTCAAGTTTGAGTTGCTCGAGTCGGAGGTGATGATCCTTTCCCCAAATGATCGACACTGATTTGAAAGTGCTTTCTTTGAGTTTCTCCATCGAGAGAAATCAAGCCAGTGGACCTGATCCCGACCGAGCCCTGCAGTTTTCACACTTTAAATGTTAAATTGATCGCTCTTCATAATTAGCCAACTATATGAATTCGACATTTTCTTCGTACTCGTTGTTGTTTTCGATTTCGGAACTTTTGATTGCAGTTAGAAATTTGTTCGGTTTATTTATGGAATTGATTATTCTTTCACCTCGTGATCGTCAAAGATAAAATGAAATAGATTGACGAATATTTTCCTATTAGATTATGCTCCAGTGGATGATGGCATCAAAATTGACTGATGTGATTATATAATTGAACGTAATATTTATCTGAAAACATGATTATTTTCTTTTTAGCAACACAGTGGATGATTGATTGCCCTCCGAAAATTATCTCGATGATCCCTCACTAGCAATTCTTGATAACAGACAGATGCTTCTCCTACAAAAATCTACATTAATTCAGCTAACTGCTCCTTTGCATCGCTAAAGCCGTATTTGATCGTTACATGGCAAATATTTTATTGTGTTACATATCAAATTCTACTTGAGGCTTGCCATTTTATATTTACAAATCCGAATGTGGATTATTAATGAGGGTCTGCTTGCATGTGCAGTTTTTCAAACAAAGGGTTTTTCACAGAATACACCGTTTTTTATTAGAGCTGACAAGCTTTGGCTTTAAACCATGATGGGACGCAACGTCAAACAGGACTTCCTTTTGATGGCTGTTGGAGGTATGCACCGACTGATTTGAAATTTCATCTTGTAATTAATATAATCATTTTTATATTTATTCATAATTTAAAGAAGTTCTAGATGAAAAAGTACTGCTTAGAATTGATAATAAATAAATTAGTTAAAACAATGAAGAGTAAAAAGCTATGACAAACGCATGCCGTTGAACGCCTTTTCTTGACAGAATTTTGTTTGAAGTATTTATTTCCAAACTTTTTTGTGGAACTTTATGTTACCAAATTCATAAATTAAATAAAAAATTGTAATTGGCCGATTTAACTAGTTAGAAGCACGTTTCGCTGCTTGGATTTGGTAACTTAATTTCAAATTGAAATAGAGAAAAAAAGGTACATCCACCCATGGTAGAATGTTGAAGTAATGTTGTGTTTGGAACAAGTCAAAATTTGAAAAAAATTATACTGAAATTGCTAATTAATGTGTAAAAATATATAATTTATTAAAATTACTTTATATTTAAATTTCTCCATTGAAATGTTAATGATTAACCTAATTTTTCATCATTATATGGAATATTTAGTTTTAAATAGACATTAAAATTTCCAATTTGTCCTTAAATTTTATCTAAGATTGAGGTAATATTTGAGTTTTTATAATATTATTTCAAATAATAATGGAAGAGGAGCCAATAGAAAAAGAGGAAAGATATCTATTATCCTTTTTTTTGGGAGGTTTTGATAAAAGTTACAATTCAAGTAGGGGTTAATCTTAAGTTTATAAATTATCTCAAAAAGATGCTTCTAGTTTATAAATAGCATCTTATAGTTTTAATATTATTTTATTATAGAACATCTTTTTATTTTATTTATTATTATTTACATGATAAATTACTTTTATCATTGCATAAAATAAAAATTATATTAATTGTTAAATTACTCGATAGTACTCAAATTAAATTTGATAGGAATGTGAATGGGGTCATTGAAATATTTAAAAAAGGAATTTCTATTGAATTGATTGGACCTTTTTTTTTTTGTAGAATTTGATATTATTATAAGTATTAATTGACTCTATGAATGTTTTTGTGTTATTGATTCTTGCATGATATTTTATTTGATGATAATAAATCTTAAATATATTTAATAAATTTATTAAAATAAATTTTTAAATTTTAGATAGCTTGTAGATATGTTTATAAGAGAATTTGAATAAGTTAAGTGAAGGTGAAATCATATGAACATCTTTGTTAGAGTAGTAAGTTATTAAAAGATATGTTTTGAATATAATTTTAAGTATTTTACTTAGAATATTAAGTTTAATTGAAATCATTATTATAAATCATAAAAATTAAATTTTATTTAAATTAATTATCTTAGAAAAATTCTAGAGTTAAGTAATGATCATCTTATTGATCTTAATCATTTTGTTGAAAATCTTTATCATAAATTTATTATAAAAATATATTATGGTAATATTAAATAATTAATAAAAATAATGATATTGTTAATAATAAGTAAAATAAAAATAAAATGAATAAATAAAAATTTATTTATTTATTGCTTATACACATTTTACCCAATAGATCAAAAGGGTATTTCCTAAACATGGTTGTTTGTAGTTATTAGGTTGGGAACGTAAGTCCCAAATTGGTTTGTTAGTTTGGGTAAGGTTATAGCTTCAAACATGTCTTATAAGGTTGTTGGATCATGTTATTACTCTTGTATCCATATGTTAAGTACATAATACATGTCTGGTATCATGGGAGGTTAACTCTTGAGCAAATCAGGTGGTAGTCAATCCTAAATAAGCTTATTAGAAAGTGTAGCCAAACTATTTTAAAGTTGTAAGGATTCTTCATATGTAACGTGGGATAAAACGCGCAGAGTAACCATGTGGTTAACTTTTGAATTATGAGAGTAATTATTGTCCTCAGGTTGCCTAATTTTGAAATTGAATGATTCTGATTTCATTTGTCTTTTTATAATGCTTAATTATATTCCTTCATTCGATCACTCCCATGATCTATGTTTTATCCATGCGTAAGATCTAAATCCAACAATTAGATCACGATTCAGATCTAATGGTCTATATCAAATCTAATTTTTAAACTTCAATTAAATCGCATTCGTTCGATCGCACAATTTTTGTGATCAAATGGTTTTAGATGCTTCTGATCATCTGGTTTCTATGCAATGACTCTTTTAGATGTTATTAAGAGATATTAGAATATTTGATTTAAATAATATTTTTTTAATTAAAAAAAAAATATTGGTGGAATAATAATGTCTAGTTTGATTATTTGTTAAGTATTTTTAGTCATTAAAAGATAATTATAAATAGAAGACTTTTAGATCAAAATTTATTGATAAATTTTTATATAATTTAAAGAAAACTTTTCAAATCACTACATTCAAACCACTAGCAATTTGTGCTCAATATCACTTCTATGCATTGTGTTTAGTTATCAATCTTTTAAAATCTTTTTTTTTTCAAATTAGTTATCAATTTTCTTTATTCTTAGTTGATTAAACTAAAATACTTGTCTCATTAATCATTTTATCAAACATTAGATTTTGTTTATATTAATTCTGATTTTGTCGTCGAATATTTTTATTCTATTGTTATTTTATTTCGTTATAAAGTCCTAGTATGTTCTTTTTGTTTTGTTGTTACAAGAGTTTGGTATACCCATTTTTTTTTGTAAAACAACTTATGAGTATTTTGTTACTGCTAAGTGTGAACATAAGTTTGATTAAATAAAAGTAACATATTTTAAATTAAAATTAAATTTTGTATAAATTTTTTTTTATTAAAAATTAATTTTAAATTATGTTTTTAAATATTTGTGTAAGAAATATAATTTTTTATTCTTGATAATTCACTCCACATCTCTTGTAGAACTATACTTCAAATGTAAAGTTAAGATTAATTGTATGAAAAATATGAAAAAAAAATAAGAATTATGCAAGAGAAGAAATAGTGTATTATGGTAAAGAAAGAATAATTTCATTTATATCTATATTAGAAGTGTTTAAGAAACTAGTTAAAAGAAGAGAAGGATTTTTATTATATATAAAAGTGTTAAATTGAAAGTTTGAATATAAAAAAAACACATTTATGGTTTATGAATAAATAGATAGATTCTTTCAAAAATTATTAGAACTTTATTGAGATTAAGAAATATAATTTGAAATTTAATTAATATTAGAGATAAAATTGATAAAAAAAAGTTTTATATAAAATGGCATAATATAACTAAAAAAAGTGGAGGTGTAAATTCAAGTTTTGTTAGACAAATGTTTTATTCATCTTAATGTGTTTCTATAATGGGCACTTATTTTATCTGTGAAAACAAAAAAATAATTTACAAATTTATATTGATTATAAAGAGTTGAATAATATTTTTTTAAATTGATGATTTATTTGATCAACTCTAAGGAGTAACAACCTTCTTAAAAATCAACTTGAGATTGAGATCAAAAAATAAAAAACTATCAAACTATTTTTCTAATGAGAATAAACATTTTGAATTCTTGATGATATTTTTGGTCTTAACTAATACACTTATTGTGTTTATAGATCTCATAAATAGAGTAACTTAAAATGATCTAAATTAGTTTTTTTAATTTTCATTAATGATACCTTTTTGAAGGAAGTTTTCAAACTCTAAAGTAAAAATTGACAATAACTTTAATTCTTAATCTACTTGAAAGAAGTAAAATATATTGACTTTTTAGTGATGTGTTATATCATGGACTAGGTTATGTTTTAGTATAAAATGAAAAAATAATAACTTATAATCAATTAATGTTATTGCTTTAAAAAGTTAAAGACATTATTTATATCACGTTTTTAAGGACCATTAACTTTAAAATATATTCACTTTAAAAAAATGAAGGCAAAAATATAGCTAGTATATGATGATGATTATGCTTTAAATATCATGCATCATATTGGTAAAGTTAATTTTAGAATTAATCGTCTAAATAGGAAAGCAAATATTAATCTATTATTAATCCATACTCATGAACAACATATTTTCTTTGAAATCAACAAATGTTTATTGGAATGAGAAATATATTAAAATGTGTTTTTATTACTTCAACAATCAATAAACCTAAATATTTGTATTTCATCAAAGAATATTAACAAGATAGGAATTATATAAGTTAATTTAGAAACCTAAAAGAAGAGTTTTTGCTTTTGCTTTAGATAATAAAAACTTTATTGATTTTTGTTACACCCTTGTGTTTGATGAGTCAAGCATAAATGTGTATATTTTATTTGGGCTTAATTTTAAGTAAAATTGTTACTAATTAATTAAATCAAGTCATGTATTTTAGATGTCTAAAATAATGATCTCTAAGGGCCTTGAGGTCATGGTATACTTCAAGGAAATTTGAGACATGCACAAGATTTTTTATAATTGAATTTCTTTTTATTTCTCTTGAATTTGATATGTCCAAACTTTGAGATTATGAGGCACACTAGTAGTATTAACATTTAAAAATATTATAAAGTTATTTAATACTAAATTTTGATTTTTGGGCCAAGCATATTTGACAAAATGTATAGACATTGGTATTTGATTTTTTAATATTGCTTTGGAATTGTTTTTCATGAATTTCTTTTCATAGCTATTTAAATAACTTATAATACTATAAGAATATAAAATTATCTTTATACACTTATATTCAATTTTTTGGCACAAAAATTCGTCAAAAATACCCTAAAACAGCTGAAGTCTCGGGAAAATGCACTGTAGCAATGGGCGGGTCGACCCGGCGCGAAAACAGCCCGTCCAAGTCTTTTAGAAATTAAAAATTTAATTTAAAAATAAAAATTTGGTTGACCCGAGAAGGCCGAGCCAAGCCCGTCCAAAGCCCGTCGAGAGGAGCTCGGCTAGCGCTGGTCAACGGTCAAATCAACAGTGCCTAGCTAAGCCAAGCCCGCCCAAAGCCCGCCGAGAGGAGCTCGGCTAGGTCAAACTGCAGCGCGGTCAACAATCAATGAACAATGCTTGGCTAAGTCAACCCGAACCAGGTGATCAAGTCCTGGTCAAGAAAGGGGGGAGCCAACCCCAAAGAGGCTCGCAATGTAAATAGGGTGGATTTCTTATATAGCGCTCCAACAGTTCCGCATACGCAATGTGGGACTAAAAATCCCAGTTTCAGCCTTCGCGGGATCCAATGGCTCAGATCAAGCCCGCCCGGATCCAATGCACAGGATTCATCCCGTAAGATTTAATCCATGTCGTTCGATTACGCGCCCGGATCCAACGCACAGGATTCATCCCGTAAGATTTAATTCGTGCCGTTCGATTACGCGCCTGGATCCAATGCTCTGGATTAAGCCCGAATGGTAAAATGCGTAAATCAATCTGCGCCGTTCGTTTTTGGGCCCGGATCGGACGGTGGCTGCTTTCCGTCCCTTGCCCAAACGGCTAATTAATTTTTGGAGCCGTTGGGGCTGTTTTTAGAGCTCAAATTTGAGCTCTATAAATAGGAAAAATTGATGTATTTTTCAGTTTAACCTTTGCTAAATTTTCCAAAGATTTCAGATCTCAAAATTCGAGCACTCAAGCAAAAACGGTGCATCCAAGCTCAAAAAGAAAAGCGGCAAGAAGGCTATTGGAATTAGAGGTTTTTCAATTATTTCTCAATTTCTATCCCTCTAATTTGTCGATTGTGTGTGCCTCCTCTTTTCTCCTATTTCTCTTAAGTTATTTGCCAATCGTTGTATTTTTCGTTTTGGGGCAAGGGCATCCCGGCAGTAGTGCTAAAGCCCCGGGTTTGAGTTGAGCCCGGTAAAAACTCAAGTAGGTTTGGGATTAGCCGTAGTAAAAATCCCAAGTAGGTTTGAGGTGAACCGTACGAAAAACCTCACTTGTAATCGGTGCATTTAGTGGATTTTTCCCAACACCGGTTGGGGGTGGACGTAGACTCGGTTTTGAGTCGAACCACTTAAAAATTTGTGTGTTCAACTCTCTTTACTCTTGCTTAAAGGTTTTTAAGTTTAATTTCGAAATTCATAAAATTTTAAATACATAATTCACCCCCCCTCTTGTGGGATTTCCTTAGCACGAAACACTTCAATTGGTATCAGAGCAAGGAACCCCAAATTACGTGAGTAACATCACGTGGGAGATCCTCTTGTGCTAAGTGAAGGCTTTCTCACAATTCTTGTTTTTTTTGTTTGTGATTTTGTATGGCTTCCTCTTTGATCGAAATGAATGCAACTTTATGTGAAGATTTTTCTTCAAATCGGCCTCCATTATTTAAAGGAGAATTTTACTTATATTGGAAAAATTGTTTTAGAATTTTCATTCAATCTATTGATTTAGAATTATGGGAAGTTATGACTATGCATTGTAAACTTTCTAGAAATTCTTCTACTAATGAAGTTAAAGCCTTTAGTGAACTTAATGTTGAGCACAAAAGATTGGCTCAATTAAATGCTAGGGCATTGAATTTTCTTCATTGTGGAATTTCACCTAGTGAGTTTACACAAATTATGAATTTATATACGACATTTGAGGTGTGGAAGAAACTTGAAGTAACTTATGAGGGCACCTCACAAGTGAAAGAGACAAAAATTAACATCCTCACCCATGATTATGAACTCTTTAGAATGAATCCTAATGAAAGTATTAAGAGTATGTTTTTGAGATTTAATGATATTACAAATGGATTGACAAACCTTAGGAGGGCATTCTCAAATGGTGATCTTGTGAGGAAAATTTTGAGAATCCTTCCAAAGGAATTTGATCCACTTGCAACGGCTATTAAAGCCGCTAAAGATCTTAGCAAACTTTCATTGGAAGAACTCCTTGGGGAACTTCTTACCGCTGAAATAGAAATGTCAAGGAGACTTACAGAAGAGGCGTCTACAAGCAAGTTAAAGTATGAAAGAAGAAAGGAAGAACCAATGGCTTTCAAAGCCACCAAAAGCAATTCGGATTCCACTTCCACCTCCTCCACGGATTTAGAGGATGAGGTAAGCTTCCATGTTAATGGTTTAGCTAAAAATTTGGCAAAGAGCTTTCTTAATAGGAAATGGAAGAAGAAAAGCAATAAAGAGAGGAAGAGGCCACCAACTTGTTTTGAGTGTGGTCAAACCGGTCATATTAAACCAGAATGTCCAAAACTCAAAGACAAGCATATGAAAGAGGAGGAAAAGAAGAAGAAGAAGAGCTTGAAGAAAAAGAAAGCATTTCAAGCTACATGGAGTGCCTCCGAAGATTCAGACATTTCAAGCTCAAGTAGAGGAGAAGAAGGAATGATTTGTTTTATGGCAAACGAGACATCCTTAACATCTTCAAGTGAAGAAGAAGAAGAAAATGAGGTAAGCTCTTGGACAAGAGATACTCTTGAAAATAATTACATTGAAATTATGAATGCATTAACTTCATTAATGAGTGCACATAAAAAATTAAAAAAGAGTTACAAAGAAAAGGTTGAATTGCTTGATTTTGTCATGAAAGAAGATGAAAAGAAAAGATTAGAAAATCAACATATATTTGATGAAAAGGCATCTCTTATTATTGAAAATACTTCTTTGAAGCATGATATTTCAGTCTTAAAAGAAAAAATACAATCTTTTGAGCATGCTAGAGTAAATAAAAATACACATGTTTCAAATGCTTATTATCATTCACATGCTTTCAATTTCAAGAAACCTAGATATTTGAGCATGCCTAGGCCATCAAACATTGTTTGTTTTTATTGTTGTAAACCTGGACATACTATGAAAGATTGCTTCTTTAAAAGAAATATGTATACATAAACACAAAATGTTAGATGGATTGTTAAAAAGGAGAACATGCAAGTACCATTTAGGGTTCAACCCAAGTTTTCTTGGGTTCCTAAGAGCATGACTTAGAAGACTAGAAGAAAATGTCTCCAAAATATTTGAAAACATTCTAGGATAGGTTTAGGATATTTAGAAAACTCAAATTGATGATTTCATTTAGTGGTATACTTTCTAATTTAAATTTTACACCTTATACAGTCAAAACCAAGGAGAAAATCGAAATCCACATCTTGGGTATTGGATAGTGGATGCTCAAGACACATGACTGGAGACAAAAGTAAATTCAAATCATTGAGATCGGGTCCAAATAGGAAGGTGACCCTAGGAGACAACACAAAGAAAAGAATAATTAGAATTGGAGATGTAGGTAAGACAAACTTTACCCTTTCAAATGTATTTTTAGTAGAAGGCTTAGAATTTAATTTGATTAGTATTAGTCAACTTTGTGATAATGGATTTGATATTGTTTTTAATACAAAAGCTTGCAAAATCATAAAAAATAATGTTGAACTACTTATAGGTAAAAGAAAATGTGATACATATGTAATTAGTTTTGAACAACTAGAAGCTAGTGGTTTGGAATGCATAGTGACCCAATCTAATGAGAATTCATTATGACATAGAAGATTAGGCCATGTGGGATACTCCACCTTGAAGAAGATTACAAAATTAGATGTAGTTAGAGGTCTTCCAAAACCAAGCAAGTCAAATTGGGAGTTGTGTGAATCTTGCCAAAAAAGAAAACAAATCCTCTCTCAAATCTCAAAATGAATTAACAACTAGTAGACCTTTAGAAAAAATCTACTTAGACCTTTTTGGACCAATACAACCTTTGAGTTTAGGAGGAAAACAATACGAATTTGTCATAGTTGTTGATTTTTCTAGATATACTTGGTTGATTTTTCTTAGACATAAAAATGAAGCCTTTGAGAACTTTGAAGATTTGATTAGAGAGTTAGAAAGACAACATAGTCTAAAATTAATTTGTATGCAAAGTGATAATGGGAGTGAATTTAAGAATGAATATTTTAGTGAGTTTTGTAAAGAGAAAGGAATCAAACATCAATTCACATGCCCATATACACCACAACAGAATGGCATTGTAGAAAGAAAGAATAGAACATTAGTTGAGATGGGTAGAACCATGTTAGCCGAATATAACTTACCCAAATATTTTTGGACCAAAGCTATTAGCACAACGTGTTACATCATAAATAGGGTTAATTTGAGACCAAAGTTGAAGAAAACTCCTTATAAATTGCTAAGGAAGAAGAAACCAAATCTTAGTTATTTTCATGTTTTTGGTTGTAAGTGCACTATTCTTAAAAATGAGAGAGCAAACTTAGGAAAGTTTGATGAGAAGGCAAGTGTAGGAATCTTTTTAGGGTATTCGTCAATTAGAAAAGCATATAGAGTTTTTAATCAAGAATCACATAAAATAGAAGAAACAATGCATGTTGTGTTTGATGAGATAATTCAACTAGTTAGTGAAAAACATTTAGAAGATGAAATAGAATTAGTAAAGAATCTAGATTTAGATAAAGAAAAAATAGAAAATCTAGAAATAGAAAGAGAAAAAGAAAATAATTTATCTAAAGGATAGAAATTTACAACCTCACATCCAAATGATTTGATTATAGGAGATGTGAACCAAGGAGTGAAGACTAGAGCTTCAATTAGAGATATAGATTATAGTGTCTTTGTGTCATTTTTTGAACCCAGTTCTATAGAAGAAGCCCTTGCAGATGATTATTGGGTTCAAGCTATGAATGAAGAGTTAGACCAATTTGAAAGAAATCAAGTTTGGGAATTAGTACCAAGACCTAGTGATCAACAATTAATTGGTACTAGATGGGTCTATAAAAATAAATTAGATGAAAATGGTGTAATAATTAGGAATAAGGCTAGACTTGTTGCTAAGGGATATAGTCAAATAGAAGGTATTGATTTTGAGGATTCATTTGCACCTGTAGCTAGGTTAGAAGCAATTAGATTACTTCTAGCATATTCATGTTATAAAAACTTTAGGTTGTTTCAAATGGATGTAAAAAGTACTTTCTTGAATGGGATAATAGAAGATGTGTTTGTAGAACAACCCCCAGGTTTTGAGGATCAAGCACAAAGTAATTATGTTTATAAGCTTAAGAAAGCTCTTTACGGCCTTAAGCAAGCTCCACGTGCATGGTACCATAGGTTGAGCAACTATCTAGTAGATAGTGGCTTTAGAAAAGGTAAATCAGATACTACATTATTTCTAAAGTCATTAGGAGATGATTTATTAATTGTTCAAATTTATGTTGATGATATTATTTTTGGTAGCACAAAAGAAGAAATGTGTAGAGAATTTGGAGATCTTATGACTAAGGAATTTGAAATGAGTATGATGGGTGAGCTAAATTTCTTCTTAGGGCTATAAATAAAACAACTAAAAGATGGTATTTTCATTTCTCAAACAAAATACTTGAAAGAAATATTTAAAAAATATGGCTATGAGAATATGAAAATTAGGAAAATTCCCATGAACCAATCCATTCATTTAGATCTAGATGAATAAGGGAAAACAATAGATAAAAAATTTTATAGAGGACTTATAGGATCTTTATTGTACCTTACAGCTAGTAGACCTGACATTCTATTTAGTGTTGGATTATGTGCTAGGTTCCAAGCAAACCCAAAGGAAAGTCATTTGAAAGCTGTTAAAGCAATTTTCAAATATTTGAAGGGAACCATGACACTAGGATTATGGTATCCTAGAAATGAACTCTCTTGTGAGCTTGTTGGCTATACAGATTCAGATTTTGGAGGATCTAGAGTGGATAGGAAGAGCACATCAGGAACATGTCAATTTTTAGGACATTGTCTTGTTTCATGGTCAAGCAAAAAACAAAATTGTATAGCCTTGTCAACAACAGAAGCTGAATATGTTGCAGTTGGAAGTTGTGTTGCTCAAGTACTATGGTTAAGACAACAACTTCAAGACTATGGTTTAGAAGTCACACATATACCTATTAGAATTGACAATACTAGTGCATTAGCATTAGCTAAAAATCAAGTTCATCATTCTAGGACCAAGCACATAGATATTAGATATCACTTTATTAGAGACCAAGTAGCCAAAGGATTAGTAGAATTAGAGTATGTTCCTACTAAGCTTGAATTGGCTGACATTTTTACCAAACCCTTACCATCAGAGCAATTTCAAACATTGAGAGAACAATTAGGAATTTTAGACATTGCTTAAGGTTCACTCCCTTTTGATAGTGTCAAAGGGGGAGAATAGTTAGAAGTGAGGGGGAGCATCAAAATATGCATCAAGATAGGGGGAGCATATTTTTTCTCCCTATGAATTGTATTTTAAACACTTATTTTTATTTAAAACATTTATTTCTTACCATCATCAAAAGGGAGAGATTGTTACACCCTTGTGTTTGATGAGTCAAGCATAAATGTGTATATTTTATTTGGGCTTGATTTTAAGTAAAATTGTTACTAATTAATTAAATCAAGCCATGCATTTTAGATGTCTAAAATAATGGTCTCTAAGGGCCTTGAGGTCATGGCATACTTCAAGAAAATTTGAGACATGCACAAGATTTTTTATAATTGAATTTCTTTTTATTTCTCTTGAATTTGATATGTCCAAACTTTGAGATTATGAGGCACACTAGTAGTATTAACATTTAAAAATATTATAAATTTATTTAATACTGAATTTTGATTTTTGGGCCAAGCATATTTGACAAAATGTATAGACATTGGTATTTGATTTTTTAATATTGCTTTGGAATTGTTTTTCATGAATTTCTTTTCATAGCTATTTAAATAACTTATAATACTATAAGAATATAAAATTATCTTTATACACTTATATTCAATTTTTTGGCACAAAAATTTGTCAAAAATACCCTAAAACAGCTGAAGTCTCGGGAAAATGGACTGTAGCAATGGGCGGGTCGACCCGGCGCGAAAACAGCCCGTCCAGGTCTTTAGAAATTAAAAATTTAATTTAAAAATAAAAATTTGGTTGACCCGAGAAGGCCGAGCCAAGCCCGTCCAAAGCCCGCCGAGAGGAGCTCGGCTAGGTCAAACTGCAGCGCGGTCAACAGTCAATGAACAATGCTTGGCTAAGTCAACCCGAACTAGGCGATCAAGTCCTGGTCAAGGAAGAGGGGAGCCAACCCCAAAGAGGCTCGCAATGTAAACAGGGTGGATTTCTTATATAGCGCTCCAACAGTTCCGCATACGCAATGTGGGACTAAAAATCCCAGTTTCAGCCTTCGCAGGATCCAATGGCTCAGATCAAGCCCTCCCGGATCCAACGCACAGGATTCATCTCGTAAGATTTAATCCATGCCGTTCGATTACGCGCCCGGATCCAACGCTCTGGATTAAGCCCGAACGGTAAAATGCGTAAATCAATATGTGCCGTTCATTTTTGGGCCCGGATCGGACGGTGGCTGCTTTCCGTCCGTTGCCCAAACGACTAATTAATTTTTGGAGCCGTTGTGACTGTTTTTAGAGCTCAAATTTGAGCTCTATAAATAGGAAAAATTGATGTATTTTTCAGTTTAACCTTTGCTAATTTTTCCAAAGATTTCAGATCTCAAAATTCGAATACTCAAGCAAAAACGGTGCATCCAAGCTCAAAAAGAAAAGCAGCAAGAAGGCTATTGGAATTAGAGGTTTTTCAATTATTTCTCAATTTCTATTTCTCTAATTTGTCGATTGTGTGTGCCTCCTCTTTTCTCCTATTTCTCTTAAGTTATTTGCCAATCGTTGTATTTTTCGTTTTGGGGCAAGGGCATCCCGGCAGTAGTGCTAAAGCCCCGGGTTTGAGTTGAGCCCGGTAAAAACTTAAGTAGGTTTGGGATTAGCCGTAGTAAAAATCCCAAGTAGGTTTGAGGTGAACCGTACGAAAAACCTCACTTGTAATCGGTGCATTTAGTGGATTTTTCCCAACACCGGTTGGGGGTGGACTTAGACTCGATTTTGAGTCGAACCACTTAAAAATTTGTGTGTTCAACTCTCTTTACTCTTGCTTAAAGGTTTTTAAGTTTAATTTCGAAATTCATAAAATTTTAAATACACAATTCACCCCCCCTCTTGTGGGATTTCCTTAGCACGAAACACTTCAATTTTAAAGTCAATTTTGTATTCTTAATCATCAATAGCTAAAATAATTGCTATTATATAAAGTTTATTATTTTAAATCTTATATTCATTTAGGAGAAACAAATATTTTTTGTGAATTGAAACTAGTGGCCAAGGCTAAATCATGATGTAGTAGATTAGATCAATAAATATTTAAATTACTAGTACGTAAAAGGAGAAAAATAAAGCCAAGTGGGCAACCTTTGTCAATCCTTGAATAGAAATAAGAAAGCATTTCTATCAAAACCACACCTAATCTTATCCTTTAAAATAAGAGAATCAAAGATTATGCACAAATAAAATAATATGTGATGAAACAAAAATCCATACAAGTAGAAACCTGATGATAAGACTTAACTTTATCCAATTCAACCCAACACATATTTAACATAAAAGACTATAAAATAAACTACTACAAAATAAAATCCATTTATCACTATTATTATTATTATAATTATACAATCACATTAAATTTAATAAACATATAACTTTAATACTATAATCTATGAGATATCACAAAAATCATCATGTATCAATATTATCTTATGATTAAGCTAATAAGTAGCATTCTTATTCATAATATATATATATAACATAACACTATACAAAATAATAATCTTAATAAATAAATCAAATATAGTAATTAAATATAAAGAAATCATAAAAAAAACATATCAAAACAAGCATGATGATAAATTATATTAGAATTCACATTATAAACTATACCTATAACATAAGAAAATCATATGCAATGTAGAATTACTTATTTTCTTTTTAATTTTAGTTTAAAATAGTTTATGTTATTATTGTACCTAACTTTCTTTAAATCACTATGTTCTCTAGATCTGAAAATCATATTGATATTTGTCTTATAGTTGACATCTATCTAATTTATCAGCTAATATAATAAAGATATCTTATTTAAAGATTGATACCTTGTAATCTAATATGTTGATTTAGTGCCACCAAATAATTGTGATCCAACATGATGGTTTAGCGTCATATATATATATATATATATATATAAATTTTATTTTTATTTTTTAACCATATATTGTCACATGTGAAACCAATATGTCAATATAGATGTGTGTTAATCCAAATGTTATTATTATATATACATTTTATTTCATCTTATTAATGCTATGTATTAATAAAGTTATAGATATAATAAACTATGTAACCAATAAAAAGCTATCTGATAAATATTGCAAAATGCCATTATGTTAATCTCCACATGATTTTCAAATCCAATATTTATTTCATTTTATTTTAATTATTCTTTATATTTGTCAATATCATGTATCAAATAAAGCCACAAAAATAAACATAAGACAAGTAAAGCATTAAGTTATCCATGTAAGAAAAATCATAATAATAAAATGTATTTAACAAAAAATTATTAAAATAATATTATTATGTTATATTATAGGTTGTTAGATTTATCTATATGAATTTGAGAGTTAAGTTTCTTTTATAATTTCAATCTTTTTTTAGTTTTTTACAATACTATGTATGTGCAATGGTCAATATATATTATATAAGTGATATTTCTAATAAGCAATTATAATTATATTAATTCTTTTTAAAGCTCATAAATTGTACTTGTACAATTACCCAAATATATTATATGATCGTCCAAACATAAGTATTCTATATTATACAGTACAAGTACTATCCTAATTTTTTACAATATATCCAATCATATAAATAATTTTTTATTACAAATTATACTGGCATAATCTCTTGATTATATTATACTATCAACTCTATTTATACAATTTAGCAAATTCATATAATGTAATTGTTAAGACTATAACAATATGATCTTACTTTATCTTAGTTAAATCGTAAGTTATTATTTTTCATCGTATAGTATGATCCTTATATCAGATTAGTCTAATCTTTAAGACAGCCATTTTTTTACTTAACATTAATTGATCATACAAGAATGATACCAATTCGTCTTTATACAATTAACTGATTGTTCAATAGTAACTTAGTGCTCCTATTACTCATACAATTTATCATATCATTTAGTACAATTCCTTCAAAAGGCTCTCACATAACTCTATAGTAGCATAAGACCCCTGCTCATTATATCTTACAATTATGCTAATGTACTTCTATGATAGTTTTCTCTTTTTCCCTTGATGCTCATCACCTTCTTTCCATGACAAACCCTTTCTTCCTTAATTTGTTTTACCAGTGGAAGTGACTCTTCTTGATTCTATCCTCAAGCCTTACAACATCTTAAGCAACCCACTTAGCACAATAATTGAAATACAAAAGAATAAAAACTTTACTTGTTATCAATTTCAAACCATTGAACTAAAGCTTTCTCTAAATTGGAGCTTCTATTAGTAGCACAATGACCAGAATCCTTGGACTTAGAGCACTCCTTAGCGATGACAACCGATACCTCGCGCCTTTATCTCAATTTCATAGTGATCAAAATACATAACAACCCCTCTAAAATCTCTCAATCTCTTATGAGAATAAAGAATTCGACAAATCTCCTTGAGAAAACATAATAAGGATGCTTATATATTTATTAATGGTACTTCTAATGTATATTAAATATTAATCCATTGCTGTAATTGAAAAATAATATTACAAGTCTCAAAATTTTAAAAAAATTACAAATCCATTCTAACATAACTGTTATTCCTATATTTGCTTATCTACTCTATGCCAAAACAAATTTGACCTAAGCTAAAATTTCAAAATTACAAATGTATTCTAAGCGATATTTTGAATTATAATTATATTTGAATATTAAAAAAATCATAATAAATTTTATAGATCTTCGAAAATTGCAAACTTTAAATCATTCAATTCGTCACTAAAGAATTTTTTTATTTCTTAAATAATAGTTTTTAACTAAATTTAATTTGTTGACACACTCTTAATATTTAATTATTATTTTAATACTTTTATATATAAATAATATATTTTAAAATACTAATTTTATCAAGTTTAATCATACCTTATCACACTTATTAATTGATTCTATGACATCTTATATTTTGATTAAGTTTAAAATGATGGTCATTATAATCTTTTATTCTTATAAAAAAATTTTTTTAAAAGTTTGGTTATAAAAATTAAAGTTGTTATAATTTTTATGAATTTTGGAATCTATTACCTAAATCTCATGCTAATCATAACTACATATGGTTAATAATTGACAAACTAACTAAATTAGTTTAACTCATGCTTATCAAAACCACTTTTTCTACAAAAAAGTTAACCACATTTATGTACATTAGATTGTGAGCTTGTATAGAATACCAAAAGCATTTAATCTATTAGAAATCTAAATTTTATATCACATTTTTTAAAAAAGTTATATCAAGCTTTTTACACAAAGTTAAACTTTATTATTGCTTTCTATCCTTAAAACTATGACCAAACCAGAAATATTTATAAAAACTCTGAAAAATTTATTGAGGTTATGTATTCCAAATTTTCAAGTTATTAAGAAAGTAGTTACTCTAATTGAATTTTCTTAGAATAATAATTTACAATCAAATATTAGCTTGTTAATCTCTTATATATTGGATTGAAAACAAGAAAAGACAATTATGTAGTCCATATTTTATAGATGAGCGATTGAAAAACTGAAAATAATTAGAATAAGAATATAATAGGTTTAGGATAAAAAAAATTTTATTTAAACATAAGAACATGAGATTTAAAGTTAGAGATCATATGTTTGTCATAGTAAACCCTTTAAAAGAAACTTTTAAATTTAGAAAAACAAGAAAATTGAGACCAAAATATATTATTTTTGTTTTTTAAATTTTAGAAATATTAAATCAAGCAGTCTATAAATATGTATTATCATTGCATATAATTGGCATTTATGATATATTTCAAATCTCACATTTGAGTAAATATATTTCAAATCCTTCTTGCTTTATTGAATGTGAGTTGAAGATCTTATTTTATGTCCAAAAAATAATTCGAGTTTTGGACTATGGGGATAAAGCTCTAAGAGGGGAACATGTAATGACAATAAATCTTATTTTTAAGACTAAATGAAATAATATTATTTTAAATTTATCTTTAAAAACATATAATTTCATAAAAATCATTCGAATATTACAGTTAGCATATGTTTGGGAATAACTTTTTAAGAGAAACTAGTTGATTGTTGATTTAAAATTTTTGAAGCAAGTTTGAAATTATTGTGAATTAAGAAAAAAAGTAAAAATAATATATATATATATACTTATCCCAAAACGTTTCTTGCAGCTGCTTGCTAGAAAACGTGCAGGAAGCTTCAAGAAGGAAATGCTCGGTTGCTGGAAGCTGGACACGAGAACAGGGATGGATGGACATGTAAATTCGACTGCAGGAGCTACAAGACGAAGAAAACCTGTTACAGGAGAGATTTTTTGTAACCAGTATCAATCAGCTTGGCTGAGCTCAGGGAAAGGGAGAGCTAGAGAGCAGTTAGGGAAATTGAATAAATAATCAAGTGAGAAACAGCGAACTTGGAAGATGAGTAAGGTAAGAATTTTACTCTACTTTTGGCCATTCTATATGCTTTTTCCAACAGTATGAAGTCATGTATGTTTCCCAAAACCTCCTTAAGTTGTTCATGGATTTATGGTGCCATAAAGGCTTACGGAAATGTTAAAACTACAAGTTTCCTTACTTCAACATTAGTTGTAAGATTTATAGGAAGTTGGCTGAGTTTCCTTTAAGAACGAAGCTTTCAAGATTGACGTACCTTACGATGGCATGCAATGTACCGTCCGTTAAATTTAAAAGTAATAGAAAATATATATATATATTTTTTAATATGTTTAGTACATTTAATGTAGGAGTAATAAAAATAATTTTAGTAAGAAAAATATGTAATATATTAATAATTTATGTACAAGATATTTAATTGAAAGGTAAGACGTGGCTTGAAGAAAGCAACACTGCAACTAGCAAGTTGAAATTGAAATTGATTTGTTATAAATAATGTGCAATATATTAAGAAGATTTGGGTGATCCTTAAGCTAAGAGTCAACAATTTACAATACGAAATTAAAACAATAAGGCACGGTATGCTATACTTAGCATATTGTATGAGAAGAAGGAAAAAAATGAAATTGACTTTGTTAGGAGTTTAAAAAATTGAGAAGACGTGGAATAACTTATTATTAATTAATTTATGTCTAATTTTGTGATGCATGGATTGAAAGAGAAAAATATTAGAACACAAACTCAACTCTAAAATATCACCTAGGTAAATGCTATAATGAAATAGTAAGAAAAAACGTATGTATTTAGCAAAATACTCCTACATATATAAGCATTGCATTTCAATTTATACATATTATATGACATTAGAAATGATATGAATTTGGATGTGTAATACATTTGATATGTATTATCTTTTGTATGGAAAGGAAATAAATGTGTATTAAAAGCAAATTTATATGTTTGAAAATCTAAATTCCTATTTATAAGGAATGAAAATATATGAAAAGAAAATAAAGATAAAAAAAATGAATGTAAAATAGGCCAAACAAGTTAGCTATACCTTGTTGGTATGTCTATTTTGAAAAAAAAAAAACTTAAAAATAAGAAAAAAGTATAGTTTTTTCAAGTGCTTTATCCCATAATGATTGAATGAGAAATAAAATAAGACGATAACATAGGATGTAGGATATTGATGAGGCCCTGATAATATACTAGGCTATAAGTTTACGTCAAAAATCTATTACCATTATATTTTTAGCATATTGTGTATGACTTTAATATATAAAAATAATTAGACAATGATATATAAATGTCACTTATATTACATGTAGAATTGGTATACTAAGCGATGATAATACAATGATAATCAACCATCATGCAGGCTATATTCAAGGTGGATGTGATGATAGTGCTATCATTGGCACTTTATGCAAAGAGTTGATGTGTGGGTATAACATAATATAAGATTAAGATGGGCATATGTCTTTATAAGATAATGCGATAACAAGGAAAATAAAGGAAAATAAAAAAGAAAAAAATAAATTGAATGGTTGTACTAAAAAAAATTGGGCCCAAAATAATGAAAAGAAATAAATATATAAAAGCACAAGAGAAGAAGAGAAAAAAATAAATGAAAAATTATTTGAATAAAGAGAAATAATTATAAGTGTGTGTGTGTGTGTGTGTGTGTGTATATATATATATATATATATATATATATATATATATATATATCATTAGATATAGATATTATATATATATAAGAATATCTGTTAGAAGATCCCAAATATTAAAGGTAGAGTTAATTCCATAATTTTTGAATAAATCCAAAACATACATATTAATATCTTGTTTTTTCATAATTGTAAATGATCTAGTATTAAGGGCATGCAATTTTGTGGGGGTTCTTGATAAAAATCTCATGGATCTAACATAAAATTATTATATAATTACTCTTAACAAATTCTTAAGGTTGTGTATGAGCATATGCTAGCTATTTTATATTTTATTATTTAAATTAATTTGCTTAGTAATATGTTTGTGTAAGGATGAAATATAATGGACAAAAGACATTGCAAACTTAGAAGTGTAGAAATAATGAAGGAAATTAAACTCATGATTTTCAAAACAAATTTCAAAAAAACTTAAACTCATTATTTAATTAACAAAATTAATGTAAGCAAATTTAGTATGTGACAATAAAAGATCCCAAGTTGAAATATATTTTCTTTTTAGGTTATGAAGAAGATTGCCTAAACTTTAGTTCACTACCTTTTTTAGTCCATTTATGAATGATAAGTTGATAAAAATTTTTTTTTTTGAATTGATCAATTTAATAACTAATTTGGTAAATGTGATAATATGACACCAAAAACTAGATATATTATAAGTTTTATATCTCTGAAAGGTGGGCGTACATCTACCAAGTTATTGAGAAATAAGTTTATAAATTTTTTTAACAGAGTTGGACTATGAGTGGTGGGGTGGGTATAATAATAAGGGTTTCTCTAATTTTCACAAACCAGATAATCTCCACTAATTATATCCCTCTCTAGTGAAATAATACTAAGTAGTTTGTTTTTTCTTTTATCTTTTTCTGAAATATTTGGGTTTAAAAAGTTTTTTAGAGAGGTGAAGGTATAACATGATCTTCTTTCATTCATATATGAAAGTACACATATTGGCTTTTTTACTTAAGTTAACATCTTGATCGTATAAACGAGATTTTCTTAAGATAATATTACCTAGCTATATTAGGGTAACATCACACTATAATTTCTCAGAATATTAACCAAACTCTAACAAAACACAATATCTTTGTTATATAAAAATTGAGATTTTATTGATCCATGATATAGTGTATGGATAGAGATGGCTTATAAATGTTAAACATATCTTTTTGACAGCATTATATGTTATGATATTGATACAATAACTACTAATTATAATAATCTTACAAGATAAGTCTTTAAATCTAATGAAGATACTAAAGATGTTAGTTTATCACGACTCTTTAGATGACTCTGTTATAGTAAAAGTTCATTACATGTTATGACATTGATACAACAACTACTATCTATAATGATCTTACAAGATAAGTCTTTAAATCTAATGAAGATACTAAAGATGTTAGTTCATCACGACTCTTTAGATGACTCTGTTATAGTCAAAGTTCATCTTACAACAACTATGGATAGTCTAATATAAAAACAGATTTTCACATAATGTTTGTAATGTTTTTTCAACATTCTCATTTGGTTTTATAATCTCACCTTCTTTAATTTCAATACATTCTTTTGCATTTTCTTCTATATCTATCTGTAGAACTCTCTTTGAACATTAGGTCGAGACATGTTCACTCTTGTGATAATGATAATACTCCACTTTAGAACTAGTAAATGGTTTGTGTGATGGTTGAATTTGATAAGTTGGTGGTATAGGTGGAGGGGCATTGGTTGTTTTATGGAGTATATGTAATAAAATAATGGAAGTAGTGGTACAAGTTTGAAAGAAAAAGTGGTCAAAAGAATCTCACTCTTATGGGCAATGACCCTTAAATTTTTTTACTTCATAGACCACTTTATATACCTTTCATATAATATTTTTATGTATAGCTCAGCTTGAATATATTCTCTAAACCTAGTTCAAAAATTAAGACAACACTACTCGATTTGACTCTTTGAATCTTGGGAAAGATGTAATCATTTATCCAAAAATTCATCTAAATATGAGATAAGTATAAATTTAGCTCTTAGGTAAATCTTAGATTCTTTCCTTGATTTATGGTAATGGTTGATCTTCATCAAGATATCAGTTTTTTAATGTTTGAATAAATAATCTAGCATGTGATACGAGCTTAATTTTTATAAATTAATACTTTTGATACTCACTAAGATCATATTATCAAAATAACACTCTATTCTTATTTTTTTAATCTTAGTATGCTCTAGGTTCTAAATTTTTATCAAAGGTTAGGGCTTTTATTTTTATCATGTTAACCTAACGATCATCATCCTTTTCGTGTCTTCTATTATGGGTATGTAGAGTAGCTCAATGTTTCAATTGGTTAGGTTCACTTTTAATTCTCTACTTTGGAGTCATAGACTTACTTGATCTACGAGTTCTACCTAATCTATTATTTCTATATTTTTCTAATTAGTCTATGCATGTTTCTAAGATTACTCTTAGCTCTTGTATTGAATAAGTTAATTATAATATTAGATTTTGAATTACTTGGCCCATCGAGATTGTACTTATCAAGAATCAAATATTCTATATTATTTTTAGACATAGTGGTCAGAAACTATTGGATTATAAACAAAATTCTTAATTTGGATTCATAAAGAAAAATAAAACACAAACAAATCATGAAATGCAAAAATAAGAGAGTATAAAATAAAGAAATGTTGTAGCATCAAACTTAAAAATAAGATTTTGTTTGATTATTTGTTTATTTTTTGTTATATATATATATATTTAATAACTTTTAGTAATTAATAACAAATACATAAAATTAAAAGATTCTTATTTGATAATAAATTAATAATCATACAAGTTTCTAAAACTAACTATGCTCTAATACTAAGTTGATGTACGATGATATGCTAAAACTTATCCTTAGATCATTAACAATTTAGAAGTGCTTAAGTTCAAGTAATATATCCATACAAGAGACTAATTATGATATTATATGTTTGAAATTAGAAATCCTTCCCAAGCAAGTCAAAACTTTCTCAAAAGTCAATGATTTACATTAATCTTTAATATAAGAGTTCTCAACTTATAAAAAATGGTTTAACAATTCACACCCAAAGTACTCACATTAGTATTAAGGTGGTAAGATACGCACATAAGTAGAGTTTTTAAAACATCAAATAAAAAAAATCACATTATCACTTGTAAAAAACTAGATATTGGATGCAATGATTAAAATTTCCAAAAAGATGAAATAAAAAGGTTAATTATTTTTCTTGGTGAATTGATACCCATGTGGATACTAGATAATGGGTATGAATCTCTCTTTTTGAGCATCTTGTTTTTTTAGGATACCTCTGAAATCATACTGTAAAATTGATTACACATAATACCCTTATAATAAGATGAGCATTCTTATTTACAAAAGCATTAAGGGTATAATAATAATTTACTAACCCAAGAATGCTAAAAAATATTTGAGAAAACAAAGTGACACATTTTGGAGTTATAAAAGATACTTTAAGTATTCTAGAAGTCACAAAAATCATAAAACATAATTTGAATTTTGTCAAATATTGCTTTGAAAAGCTATGAATTAATTAAAATAAACATTTCCAAAATAGGCCTATGGGTTTCAATAGTGTTTTGGTGAGCGACGGAGTAGTAAGTAGCATGATTGATGGTGCATGGATGGAGAGACATGGTGATGCCTCGATTCCAATTTGTGGGTTGGTGCGAGTTAGTGCACAAGCCGATGCAGGTTAGAGGGTTGGTGTGGGTTGGACTAATCAATGTGGATTGACAAGTCAAGTGGGTTCGTGGATGACAGGTTGACGTGGCTTGGCACGTGTTGATAGGTCAACGTAGGTCGATCGAATAAAAGAGTTCGATGGGTTGAGACGAGACAACGTGGGTGGTGCAATGATTGTGGATGGCGATGACAATGGTGATAGATGACAGATGATGATGAAATAGACCAAAACTTATTTAAGCATTTTTTAAGTCATATTCAACCAAAATTTGTATCAATGAAACTTTAGGATTACTGCTATGTTGTTCTTGACTGAATTTAAAGTTGAAAATATTTGAGAAACTATCAATTATCTTTCAAACTAAAAGCAAATAACTGAATAAACCAAAGTTTTTAAGAAGAGAATAATTGTAATATCCCAAATTTTAAATATTATTATTGAATTTAGTTAACTTTGTAATATGTACTTAACATGTTAAATACTATTATTACACAAGTTTGATATTATGGGCATGAGATATAGGTTGAATAGCATGTTAAAGGGATATTTGTGACTTGTCTTGGAATCTATGTTAAAAAGTATTTCAAACTTTCATAATAAAAATAACTTTGAATATTTTTTTTGAGATAAATCTAAAGACATTCATTTTTAATGTCAATCGGAGCCTATTTGAAATTAATAAAAATTTGAAGTTATTATATAATTAGTTAGCATATATTATAATTAAATACTATATATATACATATAACAAACAAAAAACTCAAATATCCTTTCTTTTTCCCATCACCAGTGTCTGCAAACCCTTAGCTCTCTCTCCTATTTGCATTAGAAGCTTCGAACTTCTTCTAATCTTGGGAGAAATCTTCGATTCGAGTAAGGATAAGCCTTCCTATTCGATTTATTGATTCCTTACGACCTGGTCATTGGAGATATCATCAGTTGAACAAACATTGTCAGTTTTTTATGCAAAACCGTTTTCACCTTGTATGAATGGCAATGAATCGAAGGTGTGACTTCAATTTTCTAGTTGATTAAGCATAATCTTTTGTATAGTTAATGGATTTTGGAGTTGCATTAATCTATTCATGGTTGCTTACCATGACAATTAAAATTGAGATGATTGTATTGTTTTTTGTTAGCATTAAATTGAGATTTCAAGATATTATGACTAGAATCAAGTCATTTTAAAGAACCTAATCATTTTTTGTGGTTGTGAAAGTGAGAAAGAAATTCAGTGGAAACAAAAAATTAGGAGTTTTCTATTGTAAGTGCAAAAATGATAGGGAGGAGCCAAGTAAGAAAAATTGACGCATTAATTCTTATTATTAGTTTTATTTTGAATTTAGTTGTGTTTAAATGAGTAAACACTTAAGAAAATTAAGAGGCATTAGATGTAAGCATATTAGGTTTGAAATTTAGATTAATTTTATTATGAAATAACTTATGTAGATTGTGAAGAAATATAATTAAATATATTTTTATTGTGTATCATTCAAAGAAAAGCCAATTCAAAAAATAGATCTCCATCATATAGATCAAGTGATGTAATTTAACATATTGTAATAAATTAATATTTCTTATTTATGATCATGAGATTTAATTTGTTCATGCATTTGAATTATAATCATAAGATTTTTTTGACTTATTTTTTGATAAATAACCAAGATTTATACATGTATGTAATTAAAAGAAAAGAGATACGTAAGTAACTAAGAAATGTATAATTATTTATATGAAGGATGACATAAGAATGTTACATTGAATGAACATGACAAAATAATAAAAAATATATTTATTCCTATGATGTTATCTTTTGACTCGAGTGTAATACTTGGGACCATATTATACTTTGTTGTTAGTACTCTAAGTAGAGTAGTTGAGTATGATCATAAACCATACTATGATATGATGACAAATGATGTAATGATTAACTTCTTTACAATTGTCATTAGTTGTTTTAAAACAACATGGTGCTGGGTGTGATTTTTAAAGTCATACTAATAAGTATTGATATGATGTCAATTTACTGATAATCTTATGAGTATTTCTACTCATTAAAATTTTGTTATGGGTATTAATATAGACATAATATAATATTTGAGTAAGGATAATAATAAAAAAATAAATTAAAAAACTAAAATAAAATAAATAAATAAAGAAAAAAATTATAAATAGAAAAAATAAAAATTCAATCAAATAAGTCATTTCTTTATTAGTACTTTTTAATGTAATATATCTATTTTTTGTTATCATTTGTTATTTGATTTATAATTTTGTTATTTTTAATATCTATTATATTATATTGTTTTGTTATTTTAATTTATCTACTGAGATTTTTTTAGATGCATTCACTATATTTATATTACAAGCTAGCAAAGTTCAAGTTATCAAGATGGGGTTCCTTATAGGATTAAGGATTCGGATAATCAATGAGTATGTGTTGAATGTTTGAAACTTGATTAGAGAGGTTTGTTATGTGATTTTGATATAAACTATATAGTATGATATAGATTGAATGCTATTTGATGTTGATACACTTCAAGAGTTGTGCGTGATTTGTATCTTATATCTCGTGAAATTTTTATATTTTGTCGATTTTAGTTTATGTGAATTATGATTTAAATGTGATTTTTAGTTTTAAATTTTACAAAAAAATTAAGTTAAAATTTTTCTTATTTGTCACTCTCTTTCTAGATGGGTTAAGTGAGATGTGATGCATTTGGTGTGTCTTCATCTCGTTAATCAACAACAACTCATGAGAAACTTGAAATGCATTCTACAAGCTATTGCATCATTTCTTTAATAACCCAAAACGTCAAAGCATGCCAAAGACAAATGACCTATTATTCTAATTATAAACTTATTCCATATCTATCTTAAGAGTCATGAGGCCACTAGCTAAGGTGGTATTGTAAGACGTACACTTGTCTATCAATCAAAGCATTTGCAATGCTCACTAAGATGTTTATTCAATTAAAAGCATTGTTTGGCCTTGTAGAATCACACTTAAATTATTTGAATTACAAATAGGTTTTTTATTCTAACATAACCTTTACTACTATCTCTTGTTAATATTTCTTTGAGTTGATTAAAGAGTTATTTTTAACAAATCATTTGATCGCGTCAATGTAAAACAAGAATACTTCCTACCTTGTAAATTGTCAATGCCGAGTCCAACTGTAATTTCTTGGTCGATCGTGTCCGGTCTGATCGCCAACCGGCCTCTGGAAGAAATATTGAAAAAATATTTTATCATGTGTCCTAACTTGCTAATGTGTTCTATTAAAAAAATAATATTTTATCATGCTTCTAATTTATTGAAAAAATATTTTCAATAAATTAAAACAAATTTCAAATATTAGTGAGAGAACTTAATTGAATTTAATAATATTTCTAAAAGTTTGAGTAATAGTGACACCACCTATAAAAATCAGAATTATTGAGAGCGTTGACGATGCTCTTCTGTCAGGTTGTTGTTTTTTTTTTTTTTTTTTTTTTGTTTTTGGAAAAGGACGTTGGAAATAAAGAAATAAACATTATGCAACAGATTTGCGAAATTAATATATTTATTTTCAAATAATATTACTTGTAACATTGTCAATTGTAAGCACGTTGATTATTTAATATCCCATGTCAGAATGTTTCAGAAAATGGCAATATTATTATTTCATTGCGCAACCTGTTTCAAAAGCAACGGCAATTTTGACATTTTTAAATATTTCCAATACTAAAAAATCTCTTATTTTAATTTACTTGATTTAAAAGATGTACATTCAACACGGTTGAAACACAAAGGAAATCTCATTAAATTATTATCCTTAATTTGTCCAAAAAATTCAGAAAATCATTACATATATATATTATTTTGTAGTTTTCTGATTCATTTCAAAATTTATTCACATTGAAATTTGTAAAATCCAAGGAATTGAGCAAAAAGAAAACCGATGCTCTATTTAAAAATGGTTTGATAATTTTAAAAAACGTTTAAAAAAATATATTTCAAAAAGAAGGTTAAAAATATTAGTGAAATAAAATTTGGATTAAAATATTATTCAAAATTTAGAAAATAAAAGTTTTTAAAGAGAAATAGGAAAATAAAAAATCAAACCGGTAACTCTCCGTCCGAAATGACGGCGATTGGAATGGCTTGCGTTCTATTTGGGATTAAAAAGGTTTTTTGGACTCCTCAATCCGAGGCACCACATGAATGGCCGTATTAGTTTGCCTAATCCGCTTCTCTAGTTGAATACTTCTATAAATAATTCATGACCCGAACGATGACTGCTTAGTTGACGCGGCCTCCAATGGAGCCCAAGCCTAACGCTGAAGAGAATCCGGTAGTTCCGCCGCCTGATTCCAGAATTTTCCGTCGCTTTCCGGTGCCGATTATCTTCCTCCTCCTCCTCGGCCTTTCCATCGTTTTAATCTACCGCGCCGCCGCCCCCATCACACCGTTCGCCGGGGGAAAGTGGAACCTTACCGATGTCGTCCCCGCGGGCGACCCCGAGGATGTCGTCAATCTGGTACTTTCCTTCACCTCCTCGAACAACCCCACGCCGCGTCGGAACGAGGCCGTGCTAGGGTTTAAATCTTTTATTTTTCTTCGGCTTTTGACCGTCTTGAATCGCTCTTTGGTATAATTACTGAAAAATATAACTTCAAATATTTCTTTTGGAGGAAGTATGATTTGAATTAGGTTTTCCTTCTGCCCCAGTTTGATGATTCATCTGAGTTGACTGGCTCTTCAGTGTAGTTAAGGATGCTCTTAGTAGAAGTTTAGGATCTCAAAAGCTTCCAAAAATGTTTTAGAGCTTGATTAGATAGGTACAACGAAGTATTAAGCAGGAATATTATGCGTTTTCGTGGAGTTTTAGCTCTCATGAAGTCGTAACGCAAGAAACAACACGTCATGCCATGGACTCTGCTCGCCTGGTCTGGAAAGAAAGCTCGTTTTGCCCCCAATTGTCCCCATCTCTTTTACACAATCCATGTGCTTCACCTTCTGCCACGTGGCATCTTAAATCTGGTACAGGTTTTTTTTTTTACCAATTCTCATGACTTTTCACTTCTTACTTTTCCACGTCGTTCCTATAAAAGGAGTTTAATTTGTAATTCTCACGTGATACGAGCACGTGCACCTCTTGCCTGTAGTTTCCACGTTGGCAGTTTTGGGGTTTGGTTTAGCGGGCACTTTGGTTTTAAACTATGATTGGAAGATGAGTTTTATTTTTTATTCCTTGATTCCATTCTTTAGTAATTTATATTCAAGGTTCTGTTTGCAAACTGAGTATCAAATAGGGGTGAGGGTTTTTCCCAAAGATCAAAGATCTATTGAGCTTGAATTGGATTTTAGCATGGATTGAGCTCGAATTAGAATGATTGAATTGAGCTATGAGCCAAAAAACGACTCAATTCGTATTGCGAGCTAATCTTGAGCCATGTTGGAATCAATCCAGCAGAAGCTCAAGTTGAATTGTTTATATTTAAGTACATATATATCAATATTCTATGTATCCAAATAGATGAATTTATGAAAGTATGGTATTGTTGCATTTGATATGGACGAATTTCTTAACTTGTTTTGTATTAAAATTTTGAATGACAAATCAAGAATTAATAAAAAATTAGACCATTTTTGCTTGAACCTATAATGAACGAGCCAATTCTATCATTCAAGATTGAACTAGGATCATATTGAATTATGAGTGGATCAAACCTAGTTTTAAATTCTGTTTTTTTTTTTTTAAAAGCTCCTTTCCAAATTTCATTTCTATCAAATATTTCTTACCTAAAACTTATTTTTCTTTAAATTAAAACAAAATTTTTAAAACTTGCTTTTTAAAACCTCTTTTATGAACTTTTTTTCCTAAACCTAAAGGTTGCAACATGTTTAAAAAATCACTCTCAAGCTATGTTTGATATGAATAAAAAAGGAAATAAAATTAAATCTTCATGATCATCATTTCATTTATGTTATTACAGTGAATTTAAATTAGTTATAAATTAAATCATTTATAAAATTCTTTCAAAAAAAAAAAAAAAAAAAAAAAGCCTTGAGTGGGAAAAAATGTCTTCTACAAACTATATAAGGGTATAGTATTGATATAAGGTTGTAAATCGAAAATGGTATATTGAGAAGAAATCAAATTTAGTGTACTTACACAATACAAGGGGATCATGTTTCCTCAAATTTTTACTTCCTTTTTAGTTTAATTCTTTGTGTATTATACTAAAATCAACCATATGCAAAGTGTTCTCCATGTGATTTGATTCAAACAAACTTTTCAGGACAACGAAGAAACAAAATTAACATGGATTCTGAAAGATGCAGCAATGGAAGACAAAACAGTAATATTGACTACTCTGAATTCTGCATGGGCCTCAGTTAACTCCATCATTGATATCTTTCTTGAAAGCTTCTATATTGGCAATGGCACTCGTGCGCTTCTTGATCACTTGGTGATTATTGCATTTGACAAGAAGGCATATCTGCGTTGTATGGCTATCCATCATCGTTGCTTTGCCTTGGCAACTGAAGGAGTTGATTTTTCTGGTGAGAAGAACTTCATGTCTGATGGATACTTGAAGATGATGTGGAGAAGGATTGATTTCTTAAGACTGGTTCTTGAAATGGGATACAGCTTCATTTTTACAGTATTTTCTTGTCCTTTTAAGCTTTTTTATATGCTTTAAAACTTAATTGTTATTCATGCGAGTGCCGACCTGCTTCTTCCCCAGTTCCCTCTCCCTCTTATATTCATGGTATCATTCATTATCCCACATCATTGTTAGGTTGCGGAGAAATGCATGAGCATTGCCAACTAAAAGAGCAAAAAGCTTAAGGAAGCTCAAAGTAACTATGCTTAGTGGAAGTAACCAACTTTAAGGAAAACATTAGCTTGCTCTGCGATGTAAATGAGTTCAGGCTTGGTTTAATTTAGATCAATGAGTCTTTGAGGAAGTGTAATGGTTTATTTACTCTAAATTCTATTTTTCGTGTGTGTATACTATTGCTTCAGTTTGACAGATTTGAAGATGCAAATGATGTGCTTCTTTGTGTCACTATTTGTAACATCTGAATACGTTCTATCTAATCATTTGTTTTTCCATCTGTGTAGTTAATTCCAGGATCAAACTCCGGCTTCAAATATTTTTTTTTCATTTTTGTATTTTAAACTGTATTTCAATTGCTTCTTGTTGTCAGCTTGCATGGAAAAGCTTCCTCTGTTCTTCTGCCTGCTTTTGATATTTATTCTGTTATCTTCTTCCAATTTCAACTCTAATTTTGCTCAGTCGATTGAAATATTAATGTGCGTGTAAATACCTTAATTGGTGTAAAGAAAAGATACATCTCCCAAATCTTTTAGATCATTCTTTATGTTATGTATTTAACCTCTCCACTATTGAAGGGTTAACGATTAATCTTGATTTTTGTGGTTTCAAATATGGCTGTAGGATGCAGATATTGTTTGGTTCCGAAATCCTCTCACACGCTTCTTTCCAGATGGGGACTTTCAAATAGCTTGTGACCAATTTAATGGCAATTCTTACGATAGAAACAATAGACCTAATGGTGGATTTAACTATGTAAAGTCCAACAATCGTAGCATAGAATTTTACAAATTTTGGTATTCGGCTCGAGAAAAGCACCCTGGGTATCATGACCAAGATGTACTTAATATGATCAAGTTTGACCCGTTCATCAATCAAATTGGATTGAACATGAGGTTCTTGGACACCGCCTTTTTTGGTGGATTATGCCAACCAAGTCGAGATTTTAATGTCGTCTGCACAATGCATGCCAACTGTTGTATTGGGCGCAATAGGAAAATTGCCGATCTTAAGCTCATGCTTGATGATTGGAGGAGATATATGGCACTTCCACCTGCCTCGAAAAAATCCAGGCAGTCATCTTGGAGTGTTCCACGAAATTGCAGGTAAGATTATGTTGTTGATGTTGCAACTTGTTTTATGTCATGGGTTATGTTATTGTAAACAAGATGATGCCTTGTGTTTTTTTGTCCGATTACGCCTGCTTCTTCTATTATTACAAGATGTAACCCTTTATTTCTCCATTGTTGTTCTTATTTCCAGCTTCATCTAATACGTTGCTTTACTTGTCTTCAGTTTGTCTCCGCTGCCTAATTAGATTCAATTCATGGAGCTGTTTGGTGACACTTTGATAGTGTTATTGCTATATTGTTGGTACTCCATGGATTGGCTGATGAAAGCAAATTTGTGGAGGTTAGTTCCAGCCAAACTAATTATGCTTTTGGGCATCACATAAAAGCTATCAAATCTTTCATATCATAATTGTATATCTGCATAATTTACATTTATTTTTCTTGGACAAACATGTGACTTTGTTAATTTTCATTTATCTGTAGATACTGAATAGTTCCTGCTTCAATTTTAAAGAGCAAACTAGGCCATTGGACAGTTGTTTCCTGATGCACTTGAGGGCGGATCTATAAACAATACTACAGTGAAATCTTATGCATGCCTTTCGTTATTCTTCTTTATCTTTACCTATTGCATTGCGTGTCCTCCGAAATGTGAAAAACAAAAGTACCAATGAAGCCTCATTATTAACTTCCATGAAAGTTTTGAGCCTTTTTGTTTGGAATAGGATGTGGTTCTACTTTCTTGTTGTTTAGTCATTTCATTACTCTATAGTTGCTAATTTTTTCACATCATAAATACGGTGGAACCAAAAGAATGCATTTGAAAAATTATATCTCAGATGGAGAAGGATGAGTTAAAATGATATCGAGATGTACTTAACTGGAAAATTTCTTTTCAAGGCAAAAGCAATGTCATTCCCACCCGAGCTCCATTGTTTTGGTAAAGCAGCAGGAATGGAATGGGTAAGCAGAGGAGCCTATTGCTTCCCTTTCAATGCTCATGGCAGCTCCTCTGCGTGCCCCTTCCATTGCTGCTGCTTCCTCAGAGAGTCTCTCTTCCCTTTTGCTGTCTTCTTTGACTACCTTGATAGATATTTGTAGCCAAGCATCAATCTTCAACTTTCGAAGTTGTACTACATGAGCAAAGAAGGAGTACAGGCTTTGTAGGTTGTATTTGCGGCGCATTCTGTACTGCTGAGTCGTACAATCGCTTTATTGCAGTACCAAGCGAAGTACAACATGCACTGCATGTGCTATCCAGATGCGCCCGCTCCCTTTCTTGATTCCTCATTTGGCACTAAGCCAATTCTCCAACGTTAACTTTTTAACCTCCTTCCTCAGTTACTTTTGCCTAATGGATTAATTTGCTCCAATTTAATTTGATTTGAACAAGATTCAAGTTAATACGCGCACAATTTCTCAACAGAGCTATTCCAGAATGCCAAAAGCATGTGGTACAATGTGGCTCATTAAAGCAATCCAATCCAAGCTTGATATTAAATTCAAATGTTTTTTTGTATTTTCTTTCGATTTGGTTAATGCTTTTAACGAAAGGGTATGGTTCAATCTCTATTTGAGCTTGTTATTAATTTGAACATATGCGAAAGAAATCTAACTTCCAATTATTTTCTGTATTTTGTTCAAATCTTATGTGAAATCTGCCTTACAAAACATATATAATTCTTTTTATCCTCCTATTCTTGAACACTTTTTACTTCCTAGAAATAGAAGGTGACAACAGAACAAATAGGAGGTAAAAGGAAGAACAAACATATGCTTATTCTGTTTTTCATCTCTGCAACGAACATGCTTGATAAATTTTCATTAATGTTTACTTGGCTAATCAAATAAAGAGCCCTTCCAACATGATTTTCTCTATCAAAAGTTCCATGGATAATAGGGATGACTTATTTCTCTTCAAATTTAATATTATTGTGGGACTTTAAATTGATAAGATTAAAAAGATTTGTTTGATAACATAGGCTACACAAATCACACCAAATACATATAAAGCATCTCATAAATTATTCAAGTGAAATTTTCTTAATCTTTTTCAAATCATTTGATTGAACTGTGCTATATTGTTTGGTTTAAATAAAACATTATCACTAATATTAATTATGTTTTCCATCAAAATGATGTATTTCTTTCTACTTGTCTATTATAGAAACATATTTTATTGTGCGAGCATCTTCTACATTTTTCCTATTGCATTCTCCTCCATCTCCACAAGATGGATGATCTTATTTGCTATGTTGATAACATTTCCTTCATAATGATGAAGGTTTGGATATATTTAAGACAAGATTTTGTCATAAATGTGATAGAAGTTATTTTTATTATCTTTCATTTTTTCTTCCTTTTATACAATTTTGCTAAGCGGTGCACACATGGTCAAATCTTTTTTATTCAATGCCAACATAATACCTAAGCCAATCTTCATTGGTCTAGCCTGACCAAACTTCATCGAGGTCTACTCCACTTTGTTATATTCTTCTTGTTAATCTCTCATTGATTTGTTCAAGAGTAGATTTTCTTCCCTAAGAAGCATCTAATGTTGCTCCAAAACTTTTGAAATTATTAGATGACATGTTGGGGTTACATAGTGAAGTTCTTAGACATATGTAGCTAAGGAGGCTTATGTGGTAAGCAAACCCACGTAGTTAATTTGTCGATTGAACCAAAACACCAAAGGTGGTTTACCTTGATATCCCAAGTGATTTTTGACTTAACTAATTATCCTAAACAAGTGACAATTTTCAAAAGTCCTAATACACATTAAAACAACTCATGATCCATTTGGACAAACTCTTAAATATCACAAAAATGCAAGCATGAGCAGCATGAAAAGCAAGAAAATAATAAAAATTTGAAAATCACGAATGAAGCACATGATGATCATTGCACTTAAAAGAGGCCATATTGTTTCAAATCAAATCTCTCTTGATTAAATAGAACTCATCTCTGATGAGTATTGGTGTGATTACTCTCATAACATCAGAATTTGTCCCCTAAGGTGGATAATAATAGGGGTCTTATGTCAACACTAAAAGACACATTTAAGCTTGAGGCAAGTTCAACATATAGCACTTTATACTAAAACCATATTGCCTTTGTGTTGAGATGAACAGATGAGGACAAATTAATGCTAGTGGTAATGATATATCTAGATATGATTTTATTAACACTATCTTGATCATTGTTAAAAAAGAAAAACAAGAATCATAATCTAAAAAGCAAAAAAAATTGAAGCTAAGTAGAATTAGCTTTGCTTTTGATTTGTTGTGAGGAATCCAGCTTGAAAATCTTGATAGTTGATTCGTCTACGAGAGGTGTTTTTCTCTAAACCCTCAATAACAAATCTTATTTTAGAGTCGCAACAGCGAAAATAAAACATGAGAATAATAAAAGAATTAATAAAGTAAGAAAGAGGAATAGAATTTTTGTCTAAAAGATAATTTTTTTAAAAAACTAGAATTGCTTCATTCATATTTTTCTCTTTTTTATAAATTTTTTGATATAATATTTTATTATAAAATACAAATTATTTTATTCTCACAAGTTATATGAGGATTTTACTAAAAATATTATTGATGTGAAATTTATTCAACTCAAGGTCCCATCCATGCGCACTGGTGCATACATGTGGAATGCATGCATGGATTGAGCCCTAGTTACATGTGCATGATTTGCATGGTGTGGTTGGTATGCACACTACAGGCAAGGACCACATGCGGTGGTAAGTGCACCCATTGCATGTATGTGACATGCGTTGAGGTCCTTGCATATTTCATGTGCATTGCAGTCTTACACACCTACCACGCTATCCCACATGATGGAAGCAACATGTGTTACTTGTGCTTTGTCGCACGCGCTTTGGCCTGCAAGTAGCAAGCTTTTGTGAGTAGATAAGCGAGTAGGTGACATAGCATGGTGTTACTCAAGGACTTTTATTGTTTCATTTTCTCTCTTGATTATTTATCAATTGTGGATTATTTGATAATTAAATAAACTAATAATTAATCTATTTATCATATTCAAATCCCATCAAATCTCTTTAAAAAACAAGTAGTTTTTTCAGACTTTATTTTTTTTAATAATGAATTCTTCATAATTATTGAAAACTAAGTTGAGCGACTTGTTCTTTTTCAAAGCTATTCCATTTTCCTAAGTCAGCCTCCTTCTTTACAATTTGGTTAGAAGCCTTGGTCTCTCTTATTATCATAATGATTCTTTTTCCAAGGATGCTATTTGTACTTAGGGTCTTATCATCATCCATTGGTGGAATGTTCTCGTGTAGTTCTTCATCAAGCATAGATGACTCAAATGATTTTAAGTTGTCAACATTCACGATTGAATACATTTTCATGTATGATGGTAGCTAATTTATATATTCTTTAGATTTCTTATTGTTATACTATAATGATAATGATATCATACTAATATGTTAATTGTTAAGAAATTTTTGCGAGCATATAAGAACGATTTAAAATTGGATTAATACATTATGTTTTGTACACTTGTCACTTTTGTAAAATATGATAATTTATATTGTATAAATGCGATTTTCTTTCTATTTGGACTGTTCAAAGAAACTTTTGCATTGTACAAGCATTCACATAATTTACGATTATGACATTCGACATTTTCTTGCGAACTTGGCCTCTTGTGAAAATATATATCATATAGTGGTGATATATTCGAACTAATACGATCAAACTAAGAAATGAGACTTAGTTTTGGACTTAGCTAAATTTTTTACTGATTTTTGTCATACTTGTATGATCTCTATGTTATATCAGTGTGATTCATACTTATATAAGAGTTTGTTTTAAATGCTTAGTTATTTATTTATTATGAGTTTCTCATATAACATATTATACTATAGGATTCAACATTATACAATGTTTTTTTTCAAGAGCTTAGAATTTGGTCATGTGTGACTTTGTTTTATTCATATGATATATTTGCCCTAAGTAAAATGAATTGATTAAACAGGCACATCATTAAGGCAATCACTACACTACCTTATTGCCATAATACAATGTTATTGTACTTGTATGATCTAGAGTTTGAGAGCATAATAACTATTTTGATCTTTTTAAGAATATGTTTTTAGCAATTACAACTCCTTCAATAGGCTATGTCTTCTTATGTGATATAAAAATATGAGCGTGTTAGAAAGATGATAAGTTAATGAAGCAACTATGAAATCATTTTATAAGTGAAGCAAAGTTAATAATTATATGTTGAGCTTCAAATTAAGAAGTTTCTTATTCTTACTATATTATTTTGAGTTCATTTACATCTTTTTTTAGCTATTTCATATAAGAGCTTAATATCTTGATTTTAATATCATTCTAACTCATTTTAACATTGTGTTATATTATTTTCGTAATTATATGATATAAGATTTTGTATGAATTATTTTGTACAAGTGTTGTAATATTATTTTAGTTATTTTGTGATTTTTTGAGTGAGATAAACCCCTACTTATCTGCAACAAAAAGAGAGTAAATTTATATTAGCTTAACCTTTATTTGTCTACGAAAAAAATGGGAATGGTTGTGTTAAGTTTACTCTACTTCGCTACAACAAAGTGGGAGTGGTTTTATTACTAGAGGAGGATGTAGGCAAAGGCTTTGTTGAACCATTTCAAAATCCCTTGTACCCTTTTACCTTTGTTTATTTGTGGTTATTGATGCTTATCATATTTTTGCACATAATGATTTGTAAAATTTAAATAACCTTTCTAAAATTTGCTTACAAAAATCATAAGTATTAAGAGCAATCAAGCGAATCAAGAGAAATTCACTATAAATTTATTTAAAGAGGTTGAATTATGTTTAGAAAAAATGTCTTACTTTATGTGTTTGAAAGAAAAGAATTTTCATTGTGATATTATTTGAATTAAAAAACTTAATCAATCATTTCTATAAGTAATTTGCAATCATATTTGTAATTATATTATGATAAAGTGTTTTAATTATTTTAGAGTTTTGAAGTGATTTATTTATGATTTTAGAATGTTATTATAATTGTTTTAAAGTTTTTCAAGTAACTTATGTATTAAAAAAATTACAATTCAAAATCTACTTGAGTGGTGGATTCGATTTTTAAGAGCTAACAAATTCTATTGATTTGAATCTTTTGTTTCAAATTAAATTAAGTTTCTATTTACATAGTTCACCCCTCTCTTGTGGACATCTTTGCTCACATATTTTCAACATTTTTATTTTATGTCAAATAATAAAACATGCCTTCTTACATTAGAATTGCCTTGATAGCAACCTAGATGTATTCGCTTAAATCTATAATGAATAATGTAGGTTTGTCAGAGATAGAATTGATGCTTTACAAAATACCTCTTTTAATATTTGAAATCTTTGTTGTAAGTCTATCCACTCAAACTTTATGTGTGGATAAATTAATGAATATAATGATATTTTTAATATTTGAAATATTTGTTAATGTAGGTTTATCCACTCAAACTTTTTATGTAGATGAGTTAGTGAATACAATAGTATTACTATTTCAAAGAATCCTTTAATGAACTTTCTTAGGTATTGATAGGCTCCAATAAAACTATAATATTTTGTATTTTATGCCATTTCTCAATTGGTTTAATCTTCTTCTTATCAATACTAATTTCTTATCAACTTGAAAACCCAACCACATAAGGGTATTCCTTGGATACTCATACTTCTCATTTGACTTCAATTGGCGAGTTTGTAGGATGTTGAATACCTTTCTCAAATGTTCTATATGTTTTTCAAGGGTATTATTATAGATGAGAATGTGGTACAGGCATATAGCCACAAAATCCTTTAAGCAATTACAAAGATTATCATTCATCACATGAATATTGTTAGGGCATTGCACAACCTAAATGGCATTACCAAGCTCTTATATCATCTTGGCACCACCTCATCATTTACTTAATTATAATTAAAATAAGATGTTATGCATAGTTACAATAGGTGATGACAAAAACTTGGGTAAATATCTAATGGTGAGAAAAAAAATCCAACTACAAACTATTTAACAGCATAAACTAAATAAAAGACTAATATAAATAAATAATCTAACACAAATCATATTGTCCAAAATAAATACCATATAAATCAAAATATGCACATAATATAAAAACCCATTACTAGATAAATGATCAATCATAATTCTAATTAATAAATAGCATCCTCATCCATAACATCTAAATTTATAGTTATTAATATAGTAGATATATTACATATGATATAAATACTAATAAGACTTTAAAAAACTTAACAAGTAAAATAATAAGATTATAACCTATATATATATATATATATATATATATATATATATAATACTATTATAACAAAATAGGTATAATCATACCATGATAATAGAAAAGTAATATCCATAATGAAATAAGTTATGATATAAAAAAATAAATTTAATATAAAATATGAGTATACATATTTATATAGGTTCTTCTATTTTCTCATTTCTCATTTATTAGATTTTGTATGGCTCAACCATTTATGAAGACATGCTAATTATTTTCTCCTTTATTTCCAATAAGTTTATATGTATTCTAAATTTCACTTTATTTATATAATTATCTTCTAAAATCTATGAATAATATAGATCTCATAAAATAGTGTCCTTATCTTATTAGGTTGTCCTTATCATATATCAGTATCATGTAGATATTGATAAGTTATCCTCACTCTGTATCATGTAAATGTGACAACCTTACTCAAATCATATATATTAGTATTATGTAGATGTAGAGAGGCACCTTGCCCTAATATAAAGATATCCTCATTTTGATGAGTTGTCATTGTTTTGTATCATATATATTAGTACCATATAAATATAAATGGGTTATCATCACTTTGTATCATGTATATGGGTCACCATTACCCTAGTTATATGTATCAATATTATGTAGATGAATGGATATTCTTGACCTATGAGGTTATAATATTATTCAAGAACAAATGAAGATAATGTCTTTAGGGGTATATTAATCATTTTGTTCTATTTTTTTAATTGATTATTTGACATATTAGATAATCACGTTTTAATCATTTTCTTATCCATTAAATTATAGAATTTTTTATTATTTTTTTTGTCAATATTCTTATTATACAATGCCATTGAAAAATAATATGTAAATAAGATGTTATATAATAATGTAATATAAAATATGATAATCTAATAATCATATAATTATCAAAAATGCATATAAAAATATTATAATATTCTTGATATTTTAACAAAAGATAACATAAAAGAATGTTATTTTATAATTAATATATAAAATTAATTTATTAATATATTTATACATAGGTATTAGATTTTTTTTACTTGAATCCGAGAGTTGATTTGTTTTTTTAATCTTCATCTTTTCTTGGTTTTCTATAATGTCATATATGATCAACATATATTCTATGTGTGTCACATTTAGTAATTAAGTAAAATTATATTAATTATTTCTAGAATCTTAAGTTGTTGCCCAAAATCGACTTGTATAGTTTTCCCATCATCCCACATGATCCATAAAAAATAAGCATTCTAAGCTATATCATATTTGTACTATCACATAATTATATTATCTGATTCCTATAACCAACTCTCTATTATTCATATCATTTTTGAATGTATCTTATGGTCATTATGATAGTACCATATAATCCTGTTATATTTTAACATTTATATTTCTTATTGATTATATAATTTAATTCCTAATACTATCTGATATAATTCATGTATTACCTCTTTATATAGCTATCTTGTCAACTAGTCTTATTATTATGATAATCTCATAGTACCATACAACCAATTCAATGTTCCTCTTTTTCATCATATGATCTCCTTTGATCATATCATATGTTTCCTCTATTAATGTCACCAAGGTATTGTGCCTTACAATGATACTCAATATACAAGGTCGATTATAGTATTTTCTCTTGCCAAACTTAACTTTTTTACTTATGTAGCTCTAACTAATCATTTAATATAATTGCATTAGTCATATTATATGATATTTCATATAATACCCTTTATATGATCCTTCAAACAAACTCATAATGCCTCAATTACATCACTATCTTTATTATTCAATATAATTTCATGCATCATATTAATACAATTCTGATCATTGCTTTAAATAAATTATCTAGTAAAATCACCATAATTGTACCAATAAAAGCATATGTATTATGTCACAACTCCATTGTACAAGGCCAATACCTATATTGCCTTTCTATGGTGAACCCGACAGCTCAACCCATTGTACATGTGCAATGCTTATGTTGTCTTTCTGAGATAATCTTGACAGATCAAACTTAATACTAATATGACTTATGAAATCGTCTAATATTGTACCTTCCATAAACCTTATACAACCCAACATCATATCCTTACAACATAAGCTCATTGTACTATATAATGTATACCACCTTTGTCGTACCCTACCCAATATAATTAATACAATCAGATATAAATCCATAATACAAATCTATCAAATTAAATAATAGCATATTACAAAAGGAAGATATATATTACTAAAATAAATAACATAAAAATATTCAAAATTTTTGAAACATTTCAACAAAAAAATAACAAAACAAACGATTATCATACTAAATAAAAGTCTGAAACTGATACTGAAAAGAATCTGAAATAAAATATATATGTTCTTACATATGTAGAAAATCTTTTACACTCACTGATTATGTCATACTCTCACTTAATTGTATACTTAATCATTTTATAATCAAGGTTAATTATAAATAAAAATCATATGAAGATATATATATTAGGTTAGGACATGATGAAGAGATAATTTTTTTTCTAAATTTGAAAAAACAATTATAGAAGTAATGTAGTATTCAAAAACAAAAGTCTCAACACAATAATAACTTTACCATTAAAATCAATATTGACCTAAAATCCTCTTTATTCTCACATCTTAGGGGTGTGATTATCTCATTTGACATCAAAATCTGTAAACCTTGGTATAGTAGATGCTTGACTTATAGCAGATCAATGATATAAATATTATTAAGATTTATATATCTCAATAAATAAATCTAATAAGATAATAAAAAAATTAAGGAATGTTAAAATAATGAAATAAGTATGATGAACAAAATCAAAACCATACTGTAAGCTATGATAATAAATCATATGTATACATCTGAAACCATACTAGATATCATGTTTCCTAAAAGTAAATTAAATGAAACATGAAAGTTTTTTATTCTTTTTAATTTTTAATATTTTATATAATTAACAGACTCAATTTCATTTGAATTATTATCCTCATTAGATTCAATAATCATAACGATAAATAATATTCAGTCGACATCCATATAATATATTAAAAACACTAGGTAGATCTTTGGCTAGAAGGTTGATGCCCACTGATTTAACACACTAGGCCTAATGCCAAAAGTATGTACAATACCCATACCTTACGATCCAATGCATTAGGTTGGTTTAATCCATATATATATATACTGATGTCATAGTACATATGCTAAGTAGGCATTTGGTCAAAAAGATCGATGTCCTATAATCTAACATGTAGGGCCTAGTGATAAGGATAATGTATTCAAGAATTTAATTTTTATTCTCATTTATCAAAGTTTGTATATATTCTATTTTTAGCATTCTTCATATTCCATTCTTCTTATTTAATTATTCTTTTATAATGATAAGTAAAGAATATCATAAAAATAATGAACCATATATTAGAGAGTCATGCGATAAGTAATTTAAAAAACCCTAGGAATCATGTTAAACCATTACACATTAGAAATTTTCATCATAATAAAATATGCTGAATTTATTTGCCTAGTCATATACTGAATTTATAATAAAAAATGTATGAAATGGTTAGTATGTATCCTAAAATAACATACTTAAGTCATTTTATTCTTGTAAATTACTTATGCCTTAGGTTTTTTTCTTTGGGTTATACTTGTATGATTTTCCAATTGTATCATACGATCTTTCATATTGTATTGTATAGAACTAATATGATCCAAATATAATACAGTAAATTAATCTTTATAAATCATTTTTATCACATATTAGATTGGTATAATTTTATTATAGTATAGTATGATTCCCTTTGTTTCTAATTACTTAACCTTTTCATCTAGTTCTACCCACAAATTTTGTAGGATTATCAAACTATATGATATAATACATCCTGTTGTACGTCACCATATGATCCCCTCTATTTTAATGTATATCTTGTGGTTATCCAATATGGTATAAATCATTGCATTATATGATCACTGAATAATTTTATTTGGTTTTGTTTCATTTTATTTCTCTTTTTGATCTATTTTCATCATCCGATGATTGTATTATTATGATAAAGACATCATAGCATACAATCTGTTGACCAGTTCAACTAATTTTTTTAACCTAATTGTATCATATAGTATGATAGTTATATCATCTTGCATGATTAACCAAAATGTGTAATAATAACTATGCTCATCATATTAGCGCAATCTAAAAAATCTTTTAGTATGATTAATTTTGACAACTATTATACAGCTCTATCAGAAGCTCATTATACCATAGATGATACAAATGTACTTATGTAACATGCTCTTGCGATGAACTTGACACCTCTTCCTTCTCCGATAAAGCCGATAACACATAAACGAAAAGTAATTATAGGAGTAACATATCAATGTCATCGAACTTCATAGTTCTCCTTAGAGAATGTAGTAGCTCCTCCCTTCACTTTCTTCACATGAAACAAGATTACTGACATAACCGAGCTCACAGGAAAATTTTACGACATCCTCCAAAAATAACGTGCCATTAACTATATGTAGGAAATTCATATGGTAACATTATCAGTTTAAATATTAAACTACTTTAAAATAATGTTATTTTATATTTATTTCATGATCATTAGATATTTGAAATTTTGTTCCCATGATTTGTAATATGATATTTTCATAAAATCCCATAAAAATTCATAATTTACAAATCTATCCTATCTTTTTTATTTTCTAAACCCATATTTTAAAATTACAATTTTATCCCACTAAAGTTTGACATTTTTTTATTTACAAATTTATCCTTCACTACTCATTTTTTGATCAAAGCTAAAATTTTTATAATTACAAATTTACATTGGTAATATTGACATTCTAATATTTGTAAATTTTTCATCTATCAAAACATATTTGACCAAATAAAAAATTTCAAAATTGTGATTATACTTAAAACAATCCAAGAAATTATAATTACAATAAAAAATTACCAATGTTGTTAGAGTTGTCTTGAAAAACTATTTTTTATTGGTATATTCAAAAAATATGTTTAATCAACTTTGAAATTATGGCAACTCTATAAATTTTTTATTTTAATATCTTTATCTATAATTATTATATTCTCAAAATTTAATTTTATCATATTAAAATATATCTTATTATAATTATATGAACTAAATTTTAAAGTTTATCACATACCACATTTTGTGTAAATTGGGTTGTTATAAAATACATCAGATTCTTAACCCTACATTCTAAAATATTCTTTAAGGACTCTCAACTTATTAAGTGTCAACAATATATGTTGTAATATAAATGAGAAATAAATATTATATATTTAGTAAAAAAATCTCTAAGTACTTCTTATTTTACTTTTCTTTTATTTTTACATTCATTTCTTATATTTATTTTTCTTTTGTGATTTATTTTTTTTTTCAGATATTTATTCTTCTTATAAATTTAAACTTTTTTCATGGCCCTTATTATTAATAAATGTATTTTAATCATGTCTACTCAATTCTATATTTATGTATGACATATGTATATTTCAAATTTCAAATTTAAAAGTATAATTGAGCTGGTGTCTCAAAGTTTTAGGATGACCATAGTTAGATCTCAAGTTTAGTTATATTATTGTGAAGTTTTGATCTTATGGAACTTGCAGATATGCGATTTACTTTTTTTCAAAGCCATTTATATTTTTAGCAGATTTTAAAGGATAAAGAAATGAAATAATAATAATAAAGATAATAAAATAAATTAATGGAAGGGATAAATTAATAAGCATGTTCGTTGACTTATCATCTCATATTACATGAGAGGATAAGCTTCCTCCCATTCTCCAAGGCCATTTGAGCATTTAGAAAGTAAGTGAAAATGCACGAAGGAAGGAGAGGAGAGCTTGAAAGAGGAAGGGAACTACTTCAGCTTTAGATCTTGACCTCTTACACTATTGTAATAAAATAAAAATGGAAGAGAAGCTTCAAGGAAAGAACAAGATTTAATCTTAATTTGTGGAAACAATATTTTGAGTTAAGATCTCATCAAGGTTTTTCTCCTTAAAACTTGAAGTCATCATTTAGATGAGTAAAGAAACAGATTTCATAAAGATCGAGTTATCGTGTTGGGGTTCATAGACTCTTATTTTTTTTAGTTTATGGATAGTACCAGAAGGTTGTTTAGAACTTATGGTATGAGTCTGTAGTGAGAGTCAACGAGAGGTTTTTTCTAAGCAACCATGGCCAACATAATGATCATATTGGTATGACCTAAATATTGGATAATATGATGACACATGTTATTACCTAGATCATTTGTCTAATCATTGGTTAAAATAATGAAATAAATCGGTCTTATGGGTACGATGACCATACTGTATAGTACAACAGAAGAAAATATAACATGAGAGTATTTGTACGTGCATCATACTGGTATGACTATGTTATTAGATGTTAATATCAGGGTCGATTACTATGCAAATATAGTACCCATTGTATAATAAAAAAATTATGGATTAATACAATATAGGTGTGGTACTACACATTAAAATGACTTATAATACTAGTATGAAGCCTAGATTATCTTGTTAGATACAAATTCTAACATATTAATAAGATTAGTTGTATAATTTATTACCTAATTAGCATTAAGCATGAATTGTATAGTAAGGTATTGGATATCTTACCATATGATATGAAATCAGAATAATAATTAATGCATTTATTGTATCATATGAAAATGATATTAGACTAGACGATAGTTGATGAGTAGGATTATTATGAATCATTCACCTAATCCTTGATATGACTCTTTGATTGAATTAAGTCATACTAGTATGATAACAATATCAGATTGGTATGATTATAGTAATACAGTTGATCTGACTATAGTAAGGCATTATTGCACAACATGATAAGATTGATCGTATTGTACGGTATGATGACAATAATGAAAAAGAGGATAGTTTTTTAAATATAGCTATTAAAGAGTACATTTATTGAAATCATATTGTTATTGATAAATATTCATGTGAATTATTATAGAGAATGAAGATGATTAATAAAGGAAAATAAAAAGTAATAAAATAAATTTTTCAAAGTAGCAAGTAAGCAAACCAAATTAATTATGGAGTAGATCGTTAGATATTTCTTAATATTATTGTGAAATATCTGATGATGTGAGTATAGTATAAAATAACATTCTTTTGGCATATGTTCTTATCTCATTATAGCACTTTATAAGCATTAATATATATATATATATATATATATATATATATATATATATATATATATATATATATATATATATATATATATATATATGTGAGTATAGCTGTAGAGGTATTATGATGCTATAAATTAGAATATATGATAAGATAAAAGAAAATACAATGAAAAAAAGCTAACATAACCTAAAGAAAAGGATAGCCTCATCAGACAATGAACTAATTGATGTGATATTGTTACACCCTTGTGTTTGATGAGTCAAGCATAAATGTGTATATTTTATTTGGGCTTAATTTTAAGTAAAATTGTTAATAATTAATTAAATCAAGCCATGTATCTTAGATGTCTAAAATAATGGTCTCTAAGGGCCTTGAGGTCATGGCATACTTCAAGGAATTTTGAGACATGCGCAAGATTTTTTATAATTGAATTTCTTTTTATTTTTTTTTGAATTTGATATGTCCAAACTTTGAGATTATGAGGCACGCTAGTAGTATTAACATTTAAAAATATTTTAAATTTATTTAATACTGAATTTTGACTTTTGGGCCAAGCATATTTGACAAAATGTATAGACATTAGTATTTAATTTTTTAATATTATTTTGGAATTGTTTTTCATGAATTTCTTTTCATAGCTATTTAAATAACTTATAATACTATAAGAATATAAAATTATTTTTATACACTTATATTCAATTTTTTGGCACAAAAATTCGTCAAAAATACCCTAAAACAGCTGAAGTCTCGGGAAAATGCACTGTAGCAATGGGCGAGTCGACCCGGCGCGAAAACAGCCCGTCCAGGTCTTTTAGAAATTAAAAATTTAATCTAAAAATAAAAATTTGGTTGACCCGAAAAGGGTGAGCCAAGCCCACCGAGAGCAGCTCGGCTAGCGCTGGTCCACGGTCAAATCAACAGTGCCTGGCTAAGCCAAGCCCACCCAGAGGAGCTCGGCTAGGTCAAACTGCAGCGCGGTCAACGGTCAATGAACAATGATTGGCTAAGTCAACCCGAATCAGGTGGTGAATATAAAATTATTTTTATACACTTATATTCAATTTTTTGGCACAAAAATTCGTCAAAAATACCCTAAAACAGCTGAAGTCTCGAGAAAATGTACTGTAGCAATGGGCGGGTTGACCCGGCGCGAAAACAGCCCGTCCAGGTCTTTTAGAAATTAAAAATTTAATCTAAAAATAAAAATTTGGTTGACCCGAAAAGGGCGAGCCAAGCCCATCGAGAGCAGCTCGGCTAGCGCTGGTCAACGGTCAAATCAACAGTGCCTAGCTAAGCCAAGCCCGCCCAGAGGAGCTCGACTAGGTCAAACTACATTGCGGTCAACGGTCAATGAACAATGATTGGCTAAGTCAACCCGAACCAGGTGGTGAAGTCCCGGTCAAGGAAGGGGGGAGCCAGCCCCGCAGAGGCTCGAAAGCTACAGGGTGCAAATTCTTTATAAAGCAATGTGCCAATTTCGTTTCTGCAGTGTGGGACTAAAAATCCCACCTTATAACTTCGGCAGGATCCAAAGGCGCAGATCAAGCCCGCCCAGATCCAACGGGCGAGAATTGTTTCGAACGGCTGTTTCGCAAGGTTAATCGGCGCCGTTCGTTCACCGCGCGTATCCAACGCTCCAGATCAAAATCGAATGGCCGTTTAATCGGCGCCGTTCATTCAGCGCCCGGATCCTACGCACGGGATTAAATCGTGAAAACAGTAATCGCGAGATTTAATCCGTGCCGTTCGATTACGCGCCCGGATCCAACGCTTTGGATTAAGCCCAAACGGTAAAATGCGTAAATCAATCTGCGCCGTTTGTTTTTGGGCCCGGATCGGACGGTGGCTGCTTTCCGTCCGTTGCCCAAACGGCTAATTAATTTTTGGAGCCGTTGGGGGTGTTTTTAGAGCTCAAATTTGAGCTCTATAAATAGAGAAAGTTGATGTATTTTTCAGTTTAACCTTTGCTAAATTTTCCAAAGATTTCAGATCTCAAAATTCAAGCACTCAAGCAAAAACGGTGCATCCAAGCTCAAAAAGAAAAGCGGCAAGAAGGCTATTGGAATTAGAGGTTTTTCAATTATTTCTCAATTTCTATCCCTCTAATTTGTCGATTGTGTGTGCCTCCTCTTTTCTCCTATTTCTCTTAAGTTATTTGCCAATCGTTGTATTTTTTGTTTTGGGGCAAGGGCATCCCGGCAGTAGTGCTAAAGCCCCGGGTTTGAGTTGAGCCCGGTAAAAACTCAAGTAGGTTTGGGATTAGCCGTAGTAAAAATTCCAAGTAGGTTTGAGGTGAACCGTACGAAAAACCTCACTTGTAATCGGTGCATTTAGTGGATTTTTCCTAACACCGGTTGGGGGTGGACGTAGACTCGGTTTTGAGTCGAACCACTTAAAAATTTGTATGTTCAACTCTCTTTACTCTTGCTTAAAGGTTTTAAGTTTAATTTCGAAATTCATAAAATTTTAAATACACAATTCACCCCCCCCCCTCTTGTGGGATTTCCTTAGCACGAAACACTTCAGATATACGTCACCTTGGTGTCATGGTTCTTAGAGATAGGGTTATGGCATATTAGGCCTTGACTTATAAATGATGATTCGGTGCTTCACTCCCAGGAGTACTCAGAGATAGGATTTTGATATTCTAAAAACTTTGTACCCCATTAATATAAGATATTAATATTATGAGATAAAAATTAATGATAATGAGATACTTCATTCTCAAGTGTCATGGGTACTCAAAGATGAGACTCGAGTATTTCAAGTGCCTCATCTATCAACATAGGATATTAGTATTAGGAGATGAGACTTAGTGATGATAAGAAATTTCTTTTCTAAGTTTTGTGGTGCTTGATGATGTGGTCATGGCATTCTAAAGCATTAAGACTTGTGATGATTAGAAAAGAAATGAAAAAAAAGTAAGATAAAAAATACTATGTATTTATGTTGAGCTAGATATGTACATGTATATAGCCATATATATACATTTTTATGATATTTTTATAATGATTGTCATGCATTATTTTTATTTACTACTCTAACTTATTTCTTAATTACTTTATGTGCACTTTATATTTTTTATTGCATATAAATAAGGATTGTTTATTGAACATATCATATTTATTTCTCACTTATATTATAAAACATGTTGATACTAGTTAAACTGAGAATCCTTAGAGGATATTTTAAGATTCAAGATTTAAGAGATTAATGCATTAGGTGAGCATGAGAAATGTGATATACATATGGGTATAGTTATACCTTATTTTAGATTTTTGTATCATATCAATTTTGGACTTTTATATTATATGATAGCTATTAATTTTTATGCATTATTATTTATGATAGAATGTTTAGATTATTATAGATTTTTACATCACCTTTACTCATTTGAGTAACATGTGTTTTTTATACTATGAGCTCTATTTCAACCCAACAGATTTGTATTATGTATGTATCTTATCAGGTTATGTGGATTGATGTTAGGTAGGACATTATAGGGTGCTATCAGAACCCAAGATTGGAAAAGTACTAATGGGAATTTGAGTGAGGATACTATTATATCATGTACTTAAGTAAGAGTAGTAGTAGTGATGTTGCCTTACTTTTAAAGAAGAAATTTTGAATTAAAAAGTGATTAATACACTTTTTCTTTCCAAGGAAGGACTTCAAAAGAGTTACGAAGGGCATAATCTTGAACCAATGCAAGAAGAACAAGAGGAGATATAACACAATCCTCATCACTTGATTCCTTTGAATAGCCCTAGGAGAGGTTATAATGCTGATACTAACTAAGCAATTTTATAGAATGTAGTCTTCGCATTTGGTTAGAGTAGCTAATCCATATGAAATAAAAAATTAGATTAATTAGATTTGTTGAATCTTTGAGGGCATTGATCACCTTGAATTTTGTAAGGTACCTTTAATAGTAATGTTATTGGAAGAAGCTGCTCTTGTCTGATAAGAATCTTATCATTATGTTTAGTTTAGAGGTCAAACTACAAAGGAAGTTCCTTTAGAAGAATTTGTTAAAGAAATTAAAAAATAGTTTGTATCACTATCACTGGGAGATAGAATAAAAGAAAAACTAATAGTCTTGGAGTGAGGAGATATTTCAATTATTGACTATGAGAAGAGATTCTCCTCTTGGCTTAGTATGCCTTACAAGTAATAAACTTAGAAGACTAGAGATGTTTTTTTTCTATTTTAGCTTAAAGGAATCAATCAAGGCTATTTAGGTTCCTTACAAATCTACAAATTTTAACAAATTGGTGTAACATGCTAGATTAATAGAGCACGAATTGGAAATATATGAAGCTCATTAAGCAACAATAGTAGAGAAGAAGAAAGAAATAATTGAGTCTATAAAAAGTCCAAAATTCATTAAGAAGATGTTCAAAAGGGTTAAAAAAAGTAGATGGGTTTAGAGGGGATAACATAACCAATGGGATTCTGATGTATAGAAAATTGCATCATGAATTCTATTGGTCTAGTATAGGTTGTTAGCTCAAATGCTTTAATTATGGAGAGTTGAGCCATAAGTTAGAAGTTGTTAGTGAATAGGATTAGAGATGACTTATTCTTTATTGAATAGTGTCACACTAATAAATAAAGGAGGTATTAGTAGAGGTTAGGGCAGCACTTCAACTAGCACCTCAAAAAGTATGGACCAAGGGTAGTCGATAGGATGTGGTGATCAGCTTAGAGTTTATGTTATTACACACCATGAGGCCAACACTCTATAGATGTGATTGGAAGTATACTTTTATTTTAGTGATTACTTACATATGTGTTTATTTGATAGTGGTGCCTTACATTCATTTATAATATATCACTTGTTTGATGCATTACGAGTTAATGTATATTAAACAAGTGATCCTTTATGTGTGATATCACCTGATAGGAATGTGTGTCTTATGAATATTGACATTTGGGGAGTGATAAAAATATATGTGAAGAAATTTCCTACTAAATTGATTATTATACCATTGATTAAATTTGATATTATTTTTGTCATAGATTGATTATTAAAATATCATGTTATCATTGATTATGTTGAAAATATAATTAATTTGCTTATTTTAGATGGGAATAATGTAATGCTCTTAGGTAAAGGAAGAAGACTTCTTATCATTTCTATAATTAAAGCTAAAAAATTGTTTAGGAAAAGTAAAGAATTTTTGTTATCTAATATGGTTGTAGATCAGAAATATGCCAAACCATGGGATGTGCTAGTGATATGTAAGTACCATGATACATTTTTTGAAGAATCGCTTGGCCTTCCCTTTGATAGGAAAATTAAATTTGAAATTTAGTTGATGCCTGGAGTTGAGTTGGTATATAAAGCTTTATATAGAATGACACCTATAGAATTGGTTAAAGTGAAGCACGAATTCAAGGATTGCTAGATAAAGGATTCAACTAGCCTAATGTATGTCCTTATGGAGTACTAATGTTTTTTAAGAAAAAAGATAATAGTTTGCATAAGTGTATGAACCACTAAGAATTGAATAAATTAACATTTAAGAATAAATACTTATTATCGAGGATTGATGATTTATTCAATTAATTGTAAGGTGCGATAGTCTTTTTAAAATAGATTTAAGGTTTGGATACCATCAATTTAAGATTAAAGAAATGATATCTCTAAAACACTATTCATAATTTATTATGAGTATTATGAATTTTTGGTATCATCTTTTGGCCTCACAAATGCTTGTACAACCTTTATGAATTTAGTGAATGAGGTCTTTAAAAAATTTTTAGATCAACTTGTTATTATTTTTATTGATGATCTTTTAATCTATTACAAGTCTATTGATGAGCACACTGTGCATTTATATGTTATGTTGTAGATCCTAAGAGAAACCAATTATATGCTAAGTTTTGAAAGTGTGAGTTTTGATTGCCTTAGGTTATATTCTTAAGGCATGTGATTAGTGCAGTGAAAAGTTTTATAGATCCTCAAAACATTGAGATAATCATTGATTGACTTATACTAACTTTAATTTTAGAGATTCATAGTTTTCTTGGTTTGGACATTTATTATCAAAAAGTTTTGTACTATTTTTTCCCAATTCCATCTCTACTTACTAGATTAATTAAAATAATAGTAAAATTTGATTGAGATGTAGATTGTAAGTATAGATTTTTAACATTAATGAAAAATTAATGATAGCTCCAATTTTGGTGCCACCTAAGGGATTTGATGGATATCAGGTTTATAGTGATGCTTCACTCCAAGGGTTAGGGCGTGTTTTGGTATAGAATATAGAGTGAGTATTTTCTTATGTCTCTAAGAAATTGAAGCCCTATGAAAGTGATGACCCCATGCACAACTTAGAATTAGTGGTCATGGTCTTTGCTTTGAAAATTTGAAGGTATTATTTTTATGGAGTAAAACATGAAATATTTATAAATCATCAAAGTTTGAAATTCTTTTTTTACTAAAAATAGAACTAAATTTGAAGCAAAGAAGATAGCTCAAACTCATCAAAGACTACAACATAATGATCAATTATTATGCTAAAAAAAGCTAATGTGGTGGTAGATCCCATGAGTCAAAAGAAATGGACATATTTATAACTAAGAGCTATGAGTTAGAATGGTTAATTGATGTACCAACTATGATGAGACCTAATTGATTTCTCTATGCTGTGGAAGATCAGTTGTTGGATGAGGAATATCAAAAAATGATTTAGAAAATTAGTGATGGATGAGAATCTAATTTTGCCCTTGATGAGTATGGTGTAGTGAGACTTTAGGAAAGGTTGTGTATCACTTATTGTTAGTAACTAAAACATTTACTACCATCCAAGACTCAAAATGCCAAGTACTCCATCCATCCAAGTAATAATAACATGTATCAAGAGTTGAAATAAAATTATTGGTGGCTTTGAATGAAAATAGATATAATAGAATGGTCCAAAAATATCTTATTAGTAAGTCAAGGGTGAACAATGAAAGTCTAGTGGCTTGCTACAACCCTTATTTATTCTTAACTGGAAGTCTAAACCTATAGCGATAGAATTTATTATGGTAGTACTTAGGGATCCTATCATACATGATTATATATGCGTGGTTGTGGATAGACTAACTAAATCTGTACTCTTCTTAATTATTAGGACCACTTATTATATAAAAAGATTGGCTTAAAAATTATGTGTAGTAGATTATGAGATTACATGATATTGTAAAAGTAATAATCTCTTATAAGATCCCAAATTTACAAAATTTATCTCTCGATTTTGGAGGAGGGTTCAAATAGTTTTTGAAACTTAGTTGAACTTTAATGCAACTTTTATCCTCAAATTGATAATCAGATTGAATAAATAATGAAAATTCTTAAAGATTTGAGGCAACTTTGTGTATTGGATTTTAGTGATGATTGGGAATATCACATACCTTTAATTAAGTTTATATATAATAATAGTTTCAATGCTAGTATTGGTATGGCTCTTTATGAATCCTTATATTGGATGGAGTGTTTATCTCCTTTGTTTTGATTCAAGGGTAAGGAAAGATAATTAATTGGAATAGAATTTGTCGATGAGGCCACTAAAAAAGTTAGAATGAATAGGGATAAGGATCAAACTATCCAAGATTGACCAAAGAAATGCTTTGATGAAAAATTATAAGAATGTTTAATTCCAAGGAGAGCATGTCTTCTTAAAAGTGAGTCTACTAAAAGGGGTTGTTAAATTTTGTAAAGTAAACTAAAATTAGATACATTGAACATTTCCATATATTGGAAATAATTAGATAAATTGTATATCGAGTAACCTTGCTTTCTCAGAGTCAATTGTACATAATGTTTTTCATGTATCTTCATTGAGAAGATACTTGATTTGTTTTATTTTATTCAATATTTAGAAGAAATTGAAATTCAGCCTGACCTTCTAATCAGGAGCAAGTTAGTCATAATCTTAACAAAGTAAGAAAGGTGATTAAGAAATAGTGATCATAATAAAAGTGTTATAGAAGAATTAAACAGAAAGAGAAACAACCTGGGAAGTAAAAGAATATATGGGGTGATAGCACCTTGGATTATTTTAACTTTTAGGATAAAATTTAAGAAGATTGTAATAACCTGATAAATGTACCTTTATTATGTCTCCTCAACTCTACATCTGTATATGATATGCATGTATTTTAAGTTGAAAATTTGAAAATATAATCCAACTAGCACCTCGAAAAGCTTGCTAGGATGATGGTAGTCAGATCTCAAGTTTAGCCATGTTATTGTGATATCTCATTACAAAAAACTGATAGATATGTGATTTGTACTTTTTTGAGGCAATTTATATTTTTTAATAAATTTTAAAGGAAAAAGAAAGTGTAAATAATAATAATAAAGATAATAAAATATAATAATAGAAGGGATAAATAAATAAGCATGCCAGTTGACTAATCTTCTCATTTAAAGTATAAGCTTCCTTTCATTCTCAAAGGCTTATTTGAGCATTTGGAAAACAAAAAAACATGAGGGAGGGATATGAGGAGCTTGAAAGAGTAAGGGATCTCCTTCAATTTATAGATCTTAAGCTTTTGCACCATTGGCATGAGATCAAAAAGGAAGATGGGAAGCTCCAAGGAAAGAGAAAGCTTTCATTCCAATTTAAGGAAACAATATTTCAAGGTACGACCTTATCGAGGCTTTGTTCCCAGAACTTAGATCATTGTTTAGATGAGTAAAGAAACAGATTTCACAAAGATCAATTGTCATAGTGAGGGATAAAGACTCATTTTTTAAGTTATGGATCATACTAGATGATTATTTAGATTGCCTAGTACAAGTCTACATTGGAAGCCAATGAGAGGTATTTTTTGTTAAGAGACCATGGTCAATGTAGTGATCATACTAGTATAACCTAAATATTAGAAAATATTATGACATATTATTATTTGGATTATCTATTTGATTGTTAGTTAGAATAATGAAATAAATGGCTCATACGAGTACAATGATTATACTATATAATAATATGATGAAAGAAAACATAAAACAAGAGTATTCATACATACATTGTTTTGGTACAATTAGTAATTGAATGACTATAATTATGTTCAATTATTACGCAAATATATTACCTATTTTATTATACAAAGTTTATAACATACTAGTACGATCTAGGTATGGTATTCTACATTAAAATAAGTAATTATACCAGTATGAAACCTACATTACCTTATATAATACAAAGTATAACACATTAACATAGATCAACTATATGATTTGTTGGTCGACTAACATTAGGCATGAATCATATAATATGATATCGAATAGAATACCATATGATGTGAAATTAGAAGAATAACTGATGCATTTATCATATTATATGAAAATGGTATTATACTAGAAGATAGTTGATGAACATACTTATGATGAATCATTTGTTCAATCCTTAATACGACTCTTTTGCTTGACTTAAGCCATATTGGTACAATAGTGATATTGGATTGGTACAATCGTAGTAATGCAATTAATGCGACTTTTGTAAAGTCTTACTCTATAGTATAATATGGTCAATCATACTATATGATATGATGATAGTAATAGAAAAGAGGGCATTTTGTTAAACATAGTTATTAGAGTATACTTTTATGAAAATTGCATTATTCTTGACAAATATTTATGTGAAGATAAAGAATGAGGAGAATCGTTAAAAAGGAAGGGAAAAGTAATAGAGAGGATTCTTAAAGCTGCTAGTTTGGTAAACCAAATTAATTATGATGTAAATAGGTTATTAGATATTTCTTAATATTATTATAAAATACTTGATGATATGAGCATTGTATGACATAACATTCTTTTACATATGATAAGATAAAGAAAAAAGAAAAGAAAATAAACTAATATTGCCTAAGGAAAAATATTATCATATCAGATAATGACTTAATTGATGTTATGTGATATACATCACCCATGGTGTTATGCTCAAAGATGGGGCCATGGCATTCAAAGACCTTGATTTAATGATGATGATGAAATACTTTACTTCCAAGTATTGTACGTACTCAAAAATGAGACTTCAACTTTTTAAGAGCATTGTACCATATCAGCACAAAATATTGGCATTAGGGATATGATTTAGTGATGATACGATACTTTGCTTTCGAGTATTGTGTGTGCTCTATGATAGGACTTTGGCATCCTAGTACCTCATACCTCATCAACATATGACATTGGTGTTAGGGGCAAGACTTAATGATGATAAGATATTTCACTCCTTGATGTCATGATACTTAGAGATGGGGCTATAACATTTTAAAACATTGAAGCTTATGATAATGAAATATGATATAAGATCCACAAGTGTTAAGATAAGAGTTATTAAAAAAATCTAGGCTTAAAGTAAGAAGGAACATGTGAAAAGAAAAAGAAAAAATTGAAGAAAAGGAATAAAATAAAAGTAAGACAAAAGATATTATGTACTTATGATGAGTTGAATATATACATGAATATGACCATATATTTATTATTATAATATTTTTATATAAATTGTCATGCATTCCTTTTATTACTATTATAGCTTATTACTTAGTTACTTTATATGTATTTTATACTACTTTATTATATATAATTAGAGATTTATTTATTGAGTATATTATGCTTATTTTTTACTTATATTACAAGACATGTTTTTGACACTTATTGAGCTGAGGATACTTAGAGGATATTTTATGATCTGAGGGCTCAGGCGCTTAGAAGATATTTCAAGACATGTTTTTGACACTTATGGTATACATATGGATGTAATTATACCTTATTTTGGATTTTTATATTATTATCAATCTTAAATTTTTATGTTGTATAGTAGTTGTTGATTTCAGTACACTATTATTTTTGTTATAATATTTAAATCATTGTAAATTTTTATGCCACCTTTACTCATTTTAGTAACATCTATCCTCCATTTTATACCGTGAGCTCTACTTTAACTCTATAAATTTGTATTATAAATGTATCTTATCAGGTTGTGTAAATTAATGTTTGCAGGGAATGACACCTATCTTAACACTTATGGATCCCATATTATATCCTATCATCACAAGCCTCAAATCTTTGAAATGTCATAGCCTCATCTCCAAGTATCACGATAGTTGGGAGTAAAATATATCATCATCACTAAGTATTACCTCATAATACCAATATCTTGTATTGTTGAGAAACAAATAGCTCAAAATACCAAAGTATTATTTCTGAGTACCTACAACACCAAGGGGTAAAGTACTCATTATCATTAAGTTTTACTCTTTAAGGCTAACATCCCATGCTCAATATTTCAAGGCACTTAGAATATCATAGTCTCATATTTGAGTACCCACGACACCTAGGATTGAAGTATCTCATCATCACTAAGTCTCGACCACCAACGCTAATATCTTATGGTAATAGAATAAGAGGTACTAGGAATGTCGATGCCCCATCTTTGAGTCTTATGATACCTAGAAGTAAAGTATCTTATCATCATAAAATCAAGGCCTCTACATGAGATAGACCATCTCTAGGCACCACGACATCAGGGGTGACATACATCACATATATCATATTAGCCACATTTTTTTTCTTCTCTTTTTTTTCTTTTTATTTATTTAACCTTATCATTTATTCTAATTTATAACATTGTATAACTCTTACAACTATACCTATGTAGTTATATATATATATATATCAATAATTATAATATGTATAATGAATTAGAACATATACAAAAGAATTTTATATCATACAATACTCACATCATCAAACATTCTATAATATTGTCAAGAAACACTTAACAACTCACCTACATCATAATTAATTGATTTTTGTTATTTGATAACTCTAAGATGCCTTTTATTATTTTTCTTTTTTCTTTTATTGATATTCATCATTCTCTAAAAAAATCCACATTCATGTTATAAATGAAAATTCAATTTTTATTATGGAAATATTTTTCAAAAGCTATGCTCAATAAGTTACCATCTTTTCATTATTGTTCTTATATCATATAGTATGATTGACCATTTTGTACTATATTGTGAAGACTTTACATTTGTCAGACAACAATGTTATAATAATCATACTAATATGATATCATTGTCATACTAATACAAATTAACACATTTAATGGGTCTTATAAAGGATCATATGAACAATCCATAGTAAATCTATTCATTAAATAATCATATTAATCCTACTATCTCTTTGTATCATGCAATCCATGCCTTGGTTATATTTTTTGTTTCATATTATTTGGTATGATATGTCATATCATACTATATGATTCATGCCTAATGCTAGTTGGATAATGAATCATACAATTGGTCTCTATTAAGCCATCAGAAAATATATCATACAAGGCTAATACATGTTTTTTTCATGTTCAATTCCTCATTTAATATATAGTACAATTCATTTATTGAATTAATTTGTCCTAATTTCATCCTTGTTCAATATGTAACATATTTGTACAATAAATTAACCTTGATCGTAGTCATTTAAAAGCAAAATCATACAAGTATGATTGTTGTTTATGCAATAGTGTACTAGTCTTATATATTCATGTTGTATTTATTTTCTATTTTCTTTGGTGATGGAAGAGCAAGATCTTCAAGTTGTAAAGTTATGGAAATTAATGTAGACAGGATGGTTGGAAACAAAGTTTGTGGTGGTACACCTTATGATTTCTCTAATAATAATTCAAGCTCAAAAGACTTAGAAGAAAGATTAGATTCCATGATGCAGCTTTTGATTATTGTCGTTCTTTACATCATATTCATGACAATGGAAGTAATTGGAGACATCAAAGCCAAAAACCTTGCCATTTTAATCAATGTGGCACATCTTCTATTAGCTGTCGCAGCTTTCACCATCTCCGTCTTCTCTCTTTGGGCTTTAGAATAGGAAGCAACACCTTGCCAACTACATGGATTTGTTTAGAAATGCGATTCTTGGAGCCTTGGTTTCCATTCGACTCATTGCTTTTAGCTAGTATTCTAGTTTATGAAGCTGCGTTAAGAATCATAAATGAAAATGGTCAGGTATAGGGTTCACTAATGTTTGTAGTCACAACCTTTGGCTTGGTTGATAACATTGTCATGGCTATGTTGCATGGTGATGAACATGCTCATGTTGGCCATGGTCATTTCAGACATGACCATGCTCATTCACATTCTGCTCATGAGGACTCCTATAATCATGATGATTATTATACATGTACAGATGGTCTTGAGTTTTATTTTTTTATTACCATTGTATTGTATGATATATGCATCATACTAATATGACCCATCATTTCATTATTTTAACTAGAGATTGGATAGGCGACCTTGGGCAATAATATATGCCCTCCATACTATTCAATATATAGGTCGTACTAGTACAATTACTATGTTGACTAGTCTCCTAGTCAAAAACCTCTAGTTAGCTCTTGTTGTAGGCTAATATTAGATGATTTAAACAACTACCTTATATGATCCATATAACCAAAATACATTTCTTTACTCATCCAATTGATAATTCATGTTTTAGAGAGAAAAACCTTAGTGGAATCTTATTTGAAAATATCATTTTCACAAATTAGGATTTAAACCTGTACTTTCCTCAGAGCTTCTCCTCTTCCTTTCTGATCTCACTAAAATGCATAAGAACTCAACGTCTAAAAGCCAAAGTATTTTCCTTCACCCTTTGAGCTCTTTCTTTCTCTATTCTCTTACTTTCTCACTTGGTTTCCAAACACTATAGTATACTTTCAAGGAAAATGAGGGAGTTTATCTTCTCATTTAATATTAGAGGATAAGCCAATTATTGCTTAATTATTTTTATTTTATTTTTTCAAATGAAATATTTATCTTTTAAAAATTTTTCTAAAAATCCAAATGGACTTCGAAACATGTAAACAATATATCTAGAAACTCCTTGCAATGAGATCTTCACAATAACATATACAAATGTGATATTTGGCTATCATCATTAGCACACTTTTGATATACCAACAAGCCAATATTTTCAAGTTTTGAATTTGGAATACACATATACGATATTTAAAATATAAAGTTAAGGAGAAATAATTAAGGTAAATGTATTAGTTTATTATAATCATAATAATATGATGATTATCAACAACCATAATCTCTCCTCCCTTCCTCTTGCTTATTCACTTAACACCAATCACCTAATTTCCATGGTGAATACAAAGTTTTTGACTTATTTTGCTAATAGAAATGGATTTTCTTAATCTTATTCTCACTTCTTTACTCATAGGAACCTAAAAGATACAAAATTTAAAGCAAAATAATATTGGTTGAGTCATAAGTCTTATCTTGTCAATGATGTCAAAACCACAAATTAGAATTCTTCCCTCTTAACTAAAGAATGACAATGAGACTTCCCTAAGTTCATAACAACTTGATGGAGAAAACAACACCTTGTGTTGCTCATCATGTTCAACTCCCAACAAAACGATGGCTTGTTGAAGTAACTTGAGCTTCACTCATTTATGGCTCCTCGATGGACTCATTGGACCTATTTATAAGTTGCAACGAAGTATTGCTAAGTCTTAACTATCAAAATTCTTCAAAGATCCCCATTAAATTATGTTTGAAAAGAGTGAACCATTAGAAAATCCATTTATTTAAATTACTCACATTACTATTGTTGAAAATCTCATTCACACATGGGTTTAGACTTGAAATTTTTGGTAAACCCCTTGGAAATTTATTAATTACAAATTTATCTTCTACCACAATGGTTTTTTTGTATCAATTAAGAAATTACAAATCTACTTGATGTAAATTGATATTCTTATATTTGTATATCTTTCTTTTGCTAAATGGTTTTGACTAAAGCTAAAATTTTCAAAATTATATATCTATCTTGATTGTCTTTTTAAACTTACAATTATAACTAAATCTTTAAAAATTCATAATAAATTTTTTAAGTCTTTAAAAATTATTAACTCAATATCATTATGCTCATCTCTTATAGCTCTTCTTATTGATATAATTAAATAAGGTTTTGACCAAGTTTAAACTTATGGAATGCTCTCTTATTATTATTATTATTTTAACAGTTTTATGCATAAACACTAGGCTTTAAAAATTGAGTTAATTAAGTTTAATTGTATACGATCACAATCTTTTTAATTTGATTATAAGATTTTATCTTGATTTGAGTAAAAATGAGGGATATTACATGTACAATCACTATCTAGTCTTGAAAGTGTTCTTCTAGTGTCTCATTTTACAATTTGTACTAGATGTTATTTTACTTTTAGATATAATTTTGTGAATACTCATGCATGCTTTAATTGGTTTAAGAGGTAATCAATCCTTGGTAGGGGGTACTTATTCTTAGTAGTGCTTTTGTTGAAGGCTTGGTAATCTACACAGATATGCCATCCTCTATCCTTCTTTGGAACCATGACCACTAAAGAGCTACATGGTAAGTTACTAGCTTAAGTACCCTACCTTTAACTATATGATTTGCCCCTTAATCTATTCATTTTCTACTATAGAGTTACGATACATACCCACATTTGGAAGTGTTGAATTAGATAAAAGTTGAATTTTATGCCCATATGTTTTGGGATTAACCTCTGTGGGATCACTGAATAACATAAAATAATCTCTAACATCTACTGAAGTGGTATTAAAAAGTTTTTGCATTATTTGGTATTAATCTCTTGTTTCTCAGGTCTAACTAATAATAGCACATAATTTTGGTTTACATTTATTAACTTATTTAATTAAACAATAACAATAATATCTATTATTAACTTTCTTTTGTCTTATATTATAATAAATTTCTATCCATCATTTGTGGATTGATACTATTGAGCTTGACAATAATATATAGTATATTGATACCACAATTATAGAAAAACAAATATAATTTAACAAATATCTAGAGACACCACTTCATAGACAACTTCATTAATATATTTTTTGGTGATTACAAATTTTATCTTGCATAATTTTTTAACTCTTTAGAGTCATTTTAAATCCACCCTAAAAAATAAGGTCTTAAATAGGATGTAGTTTTCAAGTGTAATTTCTTCAAAAGACTTCAAAGATCAAATTTTATAGCTACCAATATCAATGATAGTGCTTATTTACTCTTTTTTAACTTGAATATGGGTTATAAGAGTTCTTTTCTATCTGATGCAGTTTCATTGACATTTTTCATGAGCTCATTTTGTCTTACCATGAGGATAGGCTTTCATCTCCATGTTGTGATATCTTAAGAATCTTTTGAATTTCAACTACAAGTATCTTATTTTTTTCATTTTTCTAAAATTTTTCTAAGAATAGGTGCAAGATCCAACATTTGTCTCGTATGTGAGTTTACTTTTTATATTGGGTACAATATTTCTAAATCTCACTTATAGATGGAGTATTTGTTATTATGGTTGTGATCTTCTTTATTGAGGAGTATTATTTCATCTTTTTCAATTCTTTGAGTTAATATTAGTTTTCTCCAAATTCAAACTTTCTATACTTATCCTTTTATTTTAATTTCTTCTTTTTAATGGTCGTTACAAATGTGTTAACTTGTACCAAAGATTTCATGTGGAATAAAATTAGTTATATAGAAATAGGATAATACAAACCTGAGATATATTTGGTTGTTGTCTACATCACATCAATAAGTATCTTCAATACCATAACTTGTTATCAAAATTCTATGGTGTAGTTCTTGCACTATTTTTCTTGGTCAATGTTATAAGTTGTTTCACTTGCTCCATCTTTTCTCCATGTTACCAATGGGATAATTTTTTCTTGAAGTAATTACTTGAACTAGTTCTATGTTATTTTTATAACTATCTTAGTTCTTAAGTATACATTTTGCTAAGCTGACACATAACTCATCATTTTTAATCAAATATATGCTATCTTATCAGTTGATAAATAGTGATACAAAAAGAAGTATGTTTCTAATTGTTCCAACCAAACATCTAATTTTTCTATATCCACCATATCATTATAAGTAGATCAAGTTTAGCATTTATCTTGAATGATCATTGCTAATTATCTAGTATTAAAGAAACAAGATTAATGATGGCATATTCATCCTTGTCTTTGGGTATCTTTGGGTTAAAAACATTTTCTCTGCTAGTAGATTAACTTTCATATTTGTTGTTGAAGGGGATTAGGATTTTAACATCGTTACTTGTGCTTCCAAGTTTTATGGTGAATTAGTCAACACAATCACCATAACTAAAAGCCTCTCCAATCTCCTACTTACCTTTTTTGATTCGTTTTTCAACTCCCTTCTTCTTCATACCAGCCATTTGCATCGAATTGAAGTACTTTAACACCAAAATTATATAATTTTTCTACAAGGTGTCTCCCTTTGAGCCCTTAATAATAATGCTTGTTTTAGAGTTATAATAATAGAAATTAAGCATAAGAATAATAATTGAACTAAAGAAGAAAGAAAGAAGTGTAGAGTTTTTGCTCAAAAGATGAAAAAGTTTCTCAACAAGAATCACTTTATTCATCTTTCTTCTCCCTTTTCATAAAGGTTTTGATGTACTTTGTTATTATAAAATACATATTATTTTATTTATCTCAAGTTTAATGAAAATTTGATTAAAGGGATGATACCCTATTCACATTATTACTTTTGCATATAACCACATGACTTGTGCATTATTACACTCACTTTGGCATGCATGTAGTGAGCTTCTACAAGTATATGCGTGTGTGGGTGGTACCATATGGTACCACTTGATGACTTTTGTCATTTTGACTTCTTTGATTCTTTTTTAATTATGAATTATTTGATGATTGAATGAACTTATAATTGATCCATTGATAAAAAATAAACATTATTTTGAAGTTATAATAGTGAAATGAAAATGAGAAATGATAAAGTAAATAAAAGAATGAAAGAGAAAGAGTGTGTGTTTTAATGAAATGTTAGAAATGTCTTGTTTCACCATTCTTCCTCTTTTCTATAGAGATTTAGTATAATAGTTTATTACAAAATACTTCTTTATTTCCTATATATTTGATGCATTTTGACATCAAATTGGTTGTTAGGAAAACTCTGAGTGCACAAGGGTGCATATCTACATGTGCATGCACCTCTTCATGTGTGTAGACTACACACTTGCCATGCTTGAGTGATTCACTTGTGGCAACATGTGCCTTATGTGTGTTCTAAGTGTAATTGTAAGCATATTTATAGCACATGCATAATGCACATACACTTGTTGTGGCATGCATTACATGTGAAACAATAGGCCCTAAACACGATGCATGCTCTACACTTCTCGCTTGCAACATTATGTGTGCTTCCTATATGGGTCTCCCATCTTCAGTCATATGTCTTATGAACTATTGTGTGCATTAAGGAGTCTTGCACATTGTTTTCCTCTTACTTCATTAATTGTCATTTTTCATGTTGTCTAAGATGCTCTCTTAGGCACAGGTATTCCATGCATAATCCCATGGTTTATTTTGCACGTAGCTATGGGTGCTACCTATCCTACACACTTATGGCCCACATGTGTTATGTAAGAGTGTTGAGTTGTCTTTACACTACATTTGAGTGCACAATTATGCCACATGTGCACCATTCTACAAATATTTGTCAAATATCCTCTCCTGAGTCTTTCTCAATCATGGATTGTTTAATAATTGAATAAACTTATAATCAATCAGTTAATAAGCATCATTATATAACCTAGCATAGTGATGATAGAGGCAAACAAAAATCTATGCAATTGTCTTTGAAACTCAATAACAAGGAGCTTGTGTTGAGTCTATGTGTTTGGTGGCCACAAAACCAAGCTATTGTTAACAAATATTTATTTAAGTTGTTAAGCATTTGTAGTAGCTAACAGTGAAGGAAGTAAAAGTTCATGTTGATGTAAGGTGCACACAACTTAGAGTGGATTGAATTTTGGAAATTTCATCTATTATTTAATCAAATAATTTTATATAACTTTTGACCACACCATCAAGAGCAAATTTCATTTATTGTTTAATTACTTATGAAATGCACCAACCTTGATGATGTCTTATGATGAGATATAATATCAAATAATATTATATAATTATCATCTTTTAATCTCCTTGAGATAATAAATTTAAGTAATATATTAGTAAATTTTAATATATGATTTTATTATATCAAACTCTTACATAGAGTTATAGGGTTAATAGGTTCATGTAAATGGTGACTCCTATTAATCTTTGGTGAGCTTTTGTAAAGTCATGCATTATTTTCATATAGTTAAGTAGCTATTGGCATGCATTATTTTGTTTGAATGACTGACTCATGGTTTTCATAGTTTAGATTTTTATAATGAAGTAATTAGTATCATTCACATGTAGTGTATGCATTATGACTGAACATTAGCAGCTTAAATGTTTGCATGGAATTTGACTTCATTATTCAAAAGATTTCATTATTAAAAGAGGAACTAATGAATGATATCAACAAAACTCTTGATTGAAGGGAGATTTGTTATGCACAAATGAGATTTTTTTATAATCCAAAATTGTGAATTAAGTATGGTGTAAGAGCTCTAATATATAATTAATGTGAAATGAAATATATATTGAATCTATCTTTGGCTCTTACATGGTAAAACTCTCTCAATAATACTATGCTTATGCTTATTTGTGTTATAAATGATATCTTGTATCTATATTGCAAGTTGAGTGACTCTCATACCACTTAAGAAATGGTGACTAATTTGGAATGTTATCTTTATACAAATTAGTTACATAAAAAGGATTTCTAATGAGCATTTTGAGATGTGGAGAGTTAAGAGCATTAGTTGTATTGGTTTATTGCAATTATATTTTTGAAAATACAAAATAAATTAATTACTTTTTTTTTATATATGAGAGAATGATAATTGGGACTGCACTTGTGAGGGTTACCTAAAATGAATAGTCCATATTGTGTGCCTATTGTGGCACAATGACAGATTGTGCAATGCTCTCAAGTTTGTATTGTAATCTTGAAAAAACCAATGTTTGTGATATTGTTGGGCGCACCTAAAATAGTTGTTGGTTAACTTATGATATGAGTTATGAGATAGTAAAATATTGATTTATGAGCCAACAAGTTCGCAAAACACTAAGATTGATAGACCAATAAGTCCAAGTTATTGATGATTTGGCACATTAGGATGTCCTTTTTGAGCATGAGATAAGGCTAGTTAATGATTGTATTTTAAGTCCATTGTAACAAATCATTACATTTAAAAATTCTTGAATATTATTTACATATAATGACTTATATTATTTGTAAGCCAATACTTGATCATAAGTTTATGCATCTCTATCTATCTGATCACACTCGACCTTAAGAAACATGCGTTCATAAATGAGAGATTTGTCATAACACATGTAAACATCTTGTAAATCTTTTAAAATTTGTAATTTTTTTTGATAAGTTTATGACTAAAAATATGTTATTTTAAAAGTACATGTTGAACGTAACTTATGTTTTTTGAAAAAACTATGTTATACAATATTTTAAGAAAATGTAAGATCAAGTCATATACCTAAAAAAGCTTGAGATAAAATCATAGAATAATATAAATCTATGATTTAACCATATAAATTCTTATTGAAGTTTGGAAACTTTGGGTACTACCGTTCATATATATATACTTTGAATTGATAAAAAAGAGATATGTTTTTGACGTTTTTGTTAAATATCCACCCATTGGAAATTGGAGACCAAACATAAAAAAAAGCCACGTCAATTTCATTTCCCGTAAAATATGGACGCATATCAGACGCTTCTTTGGTTGGAGATGCAGGGAAGAGGAAATCATGCCTCGTAAACTTTGCATTCTTCAGTCGCGGGGCTCGTCTTGCAGAAGTCTTCTAATGGATCTGCACTTTCTTCCTCGTCCGCTCCCGGCCATTTGCTCGCAACCAGATGTGCCAAGTCAACCACGCGTTGACTACCAAAGACACAGAAACGACATTACGACTCGATTCCATTCGATTCGATTAGTGCAAACGCACAGGAATGAACAAATGTTTCTTCAATTCCATACCTGTATCCCCATTCGTTGTCGTACCAAGCGACGACCTTGACCATGTCGTCGCCCATGACCATCGTGAGGGACGAGTCGATGGTGGAAGAGACATCGCTGCATCGGAAGTCGACGGAGACCAGCGGAATGTCGCAGACAGCTAGGACGCCCTTAAGAGGCCCCTCGGCCGCTCGGCGGAAGGCTGCGTTCACTTCCTGGGCGGTGAGCCCCTTCTTCTCCACGTTGACGACGAGATCCACCACCGATACGTTCGGCGTCGGCACACGAAGGGCAATGCCGTTCAGCTTCCCCTTGAGCTGCGGCAGCACCAGCGAGACGGCCTTCGCCGCCCCGGTACTCGTCGGCACGATGTTCAGCGCAGCCGCCCTCGCCCTCCGCAGATCCCGATGCGACGCGTCGAGAAGCCGCTGTTAATATCACATGATTAATTTCTTTCGCATAAAGGTTCCTTCTTTTGCAAACCATACCACCTGATCTCCCGTGTACGAGTGCGTTGTTGTCATCGTCCCCTTCACGATGCCTGCAGGCACGCGGCTGCAACCATTCATCACCAAAGTCTTCAAACAAGAAAAATCTTATGATGATTTCCGAAATCTTACCGAACTCCTCATCCATGACCTTTACGAATGGCGCCAAGCAGTTCGTGGTGCAAGATGCGTTGCTGATTTGTAAATAACAGAAGGGAGGAAGGAAGCATTCATAAGCAGAGCAATAATCCACCGTTTTATTTATTTAATTTTTTTTTTCTTTTGGGAATGAAATCAAATCAACAAACCTTACTATATTGGCCACCTCGTGGTAGTAATCCCCTTCGTTGACGCCCACCACATAGGTCGGGATGTCTGCCCCCTTCGCCGGAGCAGTGATGATAACCTTCTTGGCTCCTGCTTGTAAGTGCTTCCCAGCGCCTGGGCCGTCCACAAAAACTCCTGTCCCCTACTTCAAACCAAGAAGAAAGTTTTCACCTTTTGTTGTTCCGCTTCTTCTATCATATATTTTAATTAAGAGGCGAGGCGACGTAAGGTTGATTACCTCGATAACAATGTCGATGCCAAGGTCAGCCCAGGGAAGCTGCAGGGGATCCCTGTTCGACACCACCTTGATCGACTTTCCATCGACGCTTATCGTCTCGTCGTCGAGGATCTTCACCTCCGCCTTGAAGGTCCCGAGCAAGGAATCGTACTTGAGAAGGTGTGAAGCCTACAAGCAATTGAAATCTTAACATCCACATATAAACCCACAGCCCATTTCTTTCGTCAGAGTCTACTCTTTTTTCTTACGTTCTTCACACCGCCGCTGTCGTTCAAAACGACGACGTCCAGAGGAGAGTTTTTCCTGCCATGCCAGCACCTGAGGAAGTTTCGGCCGATCCTCCCGAAGCCATTGATTGCCACCTTCAGCTTCGCGACAGTCACTCCCCTCGAAGGCCTGGAAAGCTGAAGCAGAGGTTCTCGTTATCGTTGAAGCGACACCACCGCGATTCGATTAAGTTAATGTGGTATTGGTTGGTTACTCACCTTGGAGCCCAGCTGCGCGGCAATAACATCGACGAAAGAGGTTTCTCTTGAATGGGCTGCGCACGAAAAGTTTGAGGTGGATTTAAGTCCACAGAAATCGGCAAGATCCAGTCTCTGAGAAGAATTGCAGGTCAGGAATGGATTAGGAAGACGAAGACGAAGAATTGAGATACCTTGAGGAAACAGGGGGCGGCCGGGCTTAAACGGGGCCTTGCAGTAGATGGGATTCTGGAGGGGACCAGAGCTGCATGGCTCGCCATTGCTACAAACGGAGCAAGAGTGATGGGTAGAAGGGTCGATACGATGGTCGATTGCTTCCGGTAGTGCTTGTATGACGATTTGTGTTTGATGTGAGGGAAAACAGGAGAGTGGAGGAGCGCAGCTTTGTGTGGTGAAATGCAGGGATATGGTAGGAATGGATAACAATGGCTCTTAGACATTGGCCACACAAATCTCACCTTCTGTTGGCTTTGGAAAAAATTATAATTAAAGATCTAGAACTATATCAAAGTATTACAAATAAAAAAAATCCATTCCTACCAATTAAATGTTTTTCCATTTGTTTAAAAAAATCTCTTATCCATAATCACTTTGAAACCGTGACGACCACTTGGAAAGAACAGGATCAATAGCGTAACAATTTTAGTAATAATTTAACAATTAAAGAAATAAAAAACCTTTAATAAACAAACAAAACATTAAAACTGTTTAATAAATTTTTAAACCTTAAGAGATTAAACAATTAACAAACACACTCTTTAATATATCCAATTGCTTCCGCAGTACGTATGGCAGAAACGCTATGCAATTAATACAAAAAAACTTATTCTGCTCTCTTGATAGATATCATGCAGATAACATGAACAGCTTTAAAAAAAAAAAATTACTACGAGTGCAGTAGCTTTTATTTTGAAAAATACTACAATCAAAATTAACTTATAATAATAGCATAGCTACAAAGCCACTGCCTACAAAACTTCAATACAAGAAAAACCCAGAGGGTTTATACAATCATTCTGTTATCTGTAAACAAAATCCCAAGTGAAAGGCAAATAAAAAGTTAGGAACTTGAACTGTTACTCAACCGTAATTCCATCTTCACATTCATTGCAGCCAATTCAGCAGCCAAGTACCTGAAAACATAAGGCATTGCAACGGTCTCCATTCCCTTGGTTGAATCACACGCATGGCATTTTAAATTATTAGCATATCTTGGTGGAGGAAGGTTGCTAACATCCTTCGCCTTCCCCAACCTCTTTCGAGGTGGCTTCAATAAGGTTGCGGTTAGCAGACTACCACATATGGTACAGACATCAGCTATGTGGTAGTCTGAAGAAACATGCAGTCTGTCATGCAAAAGATAAGCAGCTCCATGGGCAAGAACCGAATCACGCTCCATCTCTCCGAAACGAATGCCACCGCCATGTTTCCTCCCTCCTACTGGTTGCTGAGTGATTTTATCGACTGGACCAGTTGAACGAACCTACAAGATTAAAGTGTATCAAACTACAAAATATATATCTATAGACACATGCACAAGTATATACATATATCAAAATAAACTACTAACCTGAAATTTGTCAGATACCATATGCCTAAGTCTTTGGTAATAAACAGGTCCCATAAAAATTTCGCAGGTCAGTTCTGTACCAAGAACACCACTGTAGAGAACCTCCACACCATGATAGTTAAAACCATAAGATGCTAACATCGGACCTATTTCGTCAACTAGAGAGCCTTTTGCAGATGATTTGTCCGAATTGTTTTCCAGGATTGAACTTGTAAATGGAGTCGCGTCAATTAATTTCCCATGCAGGCTTCCACCCTGTAATAAGATGAAAAAAAAAATCTCTAATTTTGTTAACACAGCCAAGCACACCAGTCTTGATATAGCACAACACAGCTAAATTGGGAATTTCCTAATATTTGGTTATATAACTTATTATATGGATCAACTATAATGCCCATAGGTACAAAAGCTCCCATCCTTACCATGAAGGAAATTAAGTAAATGACGAGGAAGAGATCTCACCCCTTCGCTCTAGATATCAGTAAAAGTTGAGGTTAGCATCAAAAGTCCAAGTCTGCTTACACTCTACCACATATTGTTAGCAAATAGTTAATCTAGGATTTCAATGAACAAATCAACTACTGCATTCATCAATCTTTTATGAATAGGGTAAAGAAAGCCTTTCTACCTTTTGATAAACAAATCGGTACTAACTCATGTCTCGACAAACAAAAGCCAAAAGAGGTTTGTGAAGCCCAGCATAGAAAAAACGGAAACAAGCTAAAAGGACATGCAGTGGTTTGATGGGCTCAACCCAGTAACAGTGAGAGTAAGGGTCCGTTTGTCAGAGCAGACTGGGCATAGCAGTTCATTGAAGCGATGGTCAAGTTGCCACCTTGCATGACCCATATCAAACTCGTAGGTGGCACACAAAACAAAGGATATTTAGCCTCATGCAATAATAATTCAAAGAAATTACAAAAACTCCACTCAAGCAATACCAAAGAAAAGCTTTCTTCTAATACATCACTTCCACAATTCACCTTTCAAAACTCCTTTCAAACAGCTATTCTTTCAACTGAGATAGCAGCGCCAAACAGATCCTAAGCATTCTAACTCTTTTTCTTGTAATCAATAATAGCACCATGTAGCCCTAAATCGTAAAAAACTCATTTTCTTGTAATATGTGAATATTAATTTACAACAAAAAATTGACAAAAATATTAATGCTTGTATAAAAATACAATACAAGATAGACTTTATCATACCATCTTCAAATATTAACTTTTCAAACTCCTTTCAAACAACCTTTCAATTGAAATAGCAACATAAACAGATCCTAAGCATTTTAACTTTTGATTGCAACCTTTAAATGACATCATTGGGATTAACAACTAACAAACAATAGTACTATGTAGGCCTAAAACATACAAACTCTCATTTCCTTGTAACTATGTCATGGTTAATTTACAACAAAAAGTTGACAAAACTGCTTAAATCTTCATATAAAAATATAATAAAAGATTGGCTCTACCATAACATATTCAAATATCAACTTTTCAGACTCCTTCCAAACAGGCATACTTTCTAATGGAATAGCAGTGCCCAACAGATCCTAAGCGTTTTAAATCTTGATTGTAACCAGAAAGTGACAACATTGGAACTAACGAGTAATAAATAATAGCACTAGTTGCCCTATATTGCACAAAACTCTCATTTTGTCGAGATTATGTCCAGATAAAATTAGAACAAAGAGTTCACAATATTATTTATGGTAAACATACAGCAAAAGTTACACTTTTGAATAGAACATAAAGGACAATCAAGCACACATTTCAAGAACAATTCTGTAACACATTCGACACACCAAAAGGACATTATTACTAGGTCACAGACACGAAAAAAGTTTGCCAGCAACAAACCAATGAGTAGCTCAAAGAATACCATAACCACAAATAAGAAACAACGCTACAGCTAGAGTAGCTTAGCATGTTCAGTCCATCTAGTCGTTAGACTTTGTCAAGGGCAGTTGATTCTATTTTCATTTTTAAGCAAAAGATACAACTAACAAACTCAAGCATCTTTGTCAATGAAAGCAATAAACCATTTATATCTAAACATCGAGGAAGTTCTACCAAGGTCCCAAACATCACTATGAATAAGATGAAAAAGATAAGATAATTGATACGAGTGAGAAGGATAACTAGTTCTTGGTTGTTTGACACAAATGCTATGTTCACATTGAAATTGAGAAACCTCTTCATTGATAAACAGAGGATACAATGATTTTAAATTAAGAAGATCAAGGTGACTGAGGCGTTAATACACAAGATTATTTTAGATCAAGAGGAATTTGAATAAGTCCATAAATAAGCACATACAATCAAGTGTAAGAGAAACACATGGCTTCATTGAGAAAATAGACTATTAAACTCTTTTAACATTACAGATCATTTTTTCCAAAAGATGGGTTTTGAAGCACACAAACTAAAAGAAAAAACGTTGCTGTAAAGTTTAGATCTAAAGACAACTAACTAATGAAGATAAGAATGTATTTAAACTACAGAACATGAAGAATTGAATTCAGTTTTGTTCTAGAGATAACCATAGAACCAAGACCAATTGCTTGAGACATGGCAGCATTAGCAACTATAATTACGATACTATCAAACATGATTAATAAGTTGAAAAAAATTCTTTTATTGTTAGTCAAATGATTTAATACACTAGTGTCTATAATTGAGTCTTCATTTTTATCATAGGTTACAAAAAATATGGCATTAATGTTACTTCTATAAGCTGTAGTAGCTATTGAATAACTCAAAGCATAAAAATTGGATTCAAGTTCTTTGATGAGATTGGATTGAAAATAATGGTTTATAAGAATTTGATCTAATCAGTAGTGAGGTTGAACATTCTTCTAGTATCATTTTCTATAGTGGATTAACCAGGCATTGTAAGAGCCACACTACTTCCAAGTTTAATAATTAGGTGAATATCCATGAGTTTTGAAGATGTCTCCCATTTGTGGTTTGCCTTGTGGCATTTGTTGAACCATGACTTGTCTTTTCTAAAATTCTTTTAATTTGTAGAGGACTTGATGCATAAGTAAACATGGTCGTGGGAGTACTACTAGCAATGAATTGATTGAGCATAATTTGACTTCTAATCTCCTCTCTCCTAGCTTTATTAGGCTTCGAGCATAAAAGGTAAATGGTTTTGTATCACAAGCACCCAACCTCTCATTACATCTTGGTCTTTGTTTAACCATTGCAAAAAATCAAATACTTGAATTTTTCAATCATTATAACAAATTTCACCCTAACTATAAGGCTCCCATTCCATAGTATAGAATGAATGCATTTCATGTTATAAGATAGTCAAGGAATTGTGATATTCATATAGTGACTTATTTCCTTTGAGCATCCCATACATCATCGAGACAACTTTGAAACATTATAAAATGTTCTCCAAACAAGAATATATCTCTTGCATCTCTAGCCATCTTGTAGAAGGGTTCTCCCAATATGAGATTATCAAGATTATCAAATAACACAACTGAACATATAACATCCCACAATTGATACCTTAGGTCAGTGTTCATTGACCAAGTGAGCTCACTTAAGACAAGATGCTTTTGTTCTCTTAGAGAACAAGGAAGACCTATTGGAATCATTCGTTGAAATTGGTTCCATTCCAGTTTTCATTACGATATTTAGAAAGAATAGCTATTGAGGCTTTAGGAGGAAGGGGAAGAAAGATTTGTTGTCAATGCTACTATACCTCCAACAATAACACATAAAGAGTTGGAGATTGAATCTTTCCCAACCATGGCCCCCCACTTTGACACCATGAAAAAACAAATATTGAAGGAATTTTTTGTTACCTTATTATGAGTAAAGAAATTAAAATATATAGAGTTGGAATTTCTTTTTAGTTTTAAGAAGCTTTTGCAGAAAAGAAATCAATCTTAATAAAATGGAAAACCTAAAATTAAGGGCTAACAGTAAAATAAAGAAATTTTGACTAAATATAAAAATTGATTTTCCAAGAATCCAGAATTTTACTCTACTTTGGACTGATGTACCTTTGCCGCAATAGACTCTAAAAGCATCCCAATTGTCATTCGTGAAGGAAAAGCATGAGGATTAATGATAAGATCTGGTCGCATTCCTGTTACTGTAGAAAAAGGCATATCAACATCTGGCCATAACTGAGAGCAAACACCTTTCTGTCCATGCCTACTGCTAAACTTATCACCAATTACAGGATTCCTAATGCGACGGGTACGCAAATTTACCTGAAAAAGAGAATCTTAAGACAACATTGTAGGATACACGTTTCCAAAAACAACATAGACTTGCACGTCAGGACATCTGAAAGATACATAGATTCTTTATACGGATAGGATTTCATAAAAATAGCTGAAAAAACAAAAAAATGCAACCAGATATTACGATGCCAAGGGCAAGTAATGCATGAACCTAGCAGAATTAAGTTTACTCAATCCATAAGCAATATTCTTGTTTCTGAAAAAACAAAGGGCTAGCAACATGACAAATAAATTTAAATATTTTTTCTTTTCTAATACATCTTAAAGTGTACAAATTTTCAAGTCATAGATAAAAAATTATCTTTCAACTAAGTCCCGAGACTTACCAAGCTAACCCCTACAGACTAAGTGAATTCACCTTTCATCATGCACAATATTGGCCTGCCGGCACATTAGCAAAAAGTATATTTATTCATTTGTCAATATGGAAAAAATTCCCTTTTCAAGAATATAGTTCTCACTGTCATGCCTTAGAAAGTCAGCATGCCAGTTATGTTTAGTTCTTTTCTGACAAGAATCAATCTAAACCATAGCCCCACAATCATTGACTGTAAGGATACCATTTCTGATCTACTCTAGCATTTCTGTAGTAATGAATCATTCCTAAACATCCTTGATAATTTCAACACAAAGATTGCAAAACCTGATCAATATTGCCACATTTCTGACATCTGGACTTTAGTTTTGCTCCATAGGAATCGATGTTTTTGTTACAAATTCTTCTCTGCGACATGGCTACCTATGAATCCCCCAACTTCAGAGGCACGAATGGATGAACCAGCACATCAATTACTCAATATTCTCTTTGTACATTGTAGCAAACCGTTCAGTAAACTTAAGCTAACAATAAAAAAAAATAGAATATGAAGACACCTGCAACTTCTTCATTCCATGCATTATTCCATTACAACAAAATAATTTTTCGATCCTGAATAATTTTTCAATCCTGAATAATTTTTCAAACAAAGGTGACCAAAATAACCACGTAGAAAACCCAAATAATCTTTAAGGACTGTATAAAAGTCGGGTGAAAGGAACATTTTCCTCTGCCAGCACAAGTCATCAAAAGATTGCAAGTCAGTAACAAAGTCCATATCCCTATTGAGACTTTAAGTTTGGGTATCTAACCAAAGATTCCCGAGTTGCAGAGACTAAACCGTAATAAAATTCATAGCAAAATTAAACATATCATAACTTCGAAGGAAGTTTAAGCTAAATAGGATTGCTTAAGCACAACGAGATACTTTCTTGTGCATAAAGCTCAGTGATTTTATCATTGTTTGAAGCATATAATATGGACATCTTTACTAAAACATATTAATCTTTCTCAAAAGAAAATAAATTTAAAAACACTGAATAAGCAAGTGTATTTTAAGATTTCGAACAAGGTGAAAACATAATGCTTTCATCCATTCCTATAAGTATCTGTGAAGTAGAAAGTGTGTGCGCATAGCCAAAATAAAGAGGAAATCGGTCCTCAAAAAGTTTTGGCAATAGAAGTAAATCAACTCTGGCAAACAAAACAAAAGAGTAAATGAAGAAATGAAAACTATATTTGAGTTTTATCACTTCAGAAAGAGGAAATCTTACACGAAGAATTTCAGAAAGTGCAGTTTTTGGGTCTTCAACATTATTTGTTCTATGATATCATCACAATTTGAATTTTTAGAGAATGTCTACCAGTATTGAATATCTTATCCACATGTTCAAAACGTGAGTTCAACATCCATTAAACATCCTCCTATTTTATCTGATGGGCATAAATCATAACAAAGCATGTAAGAATGAACGAGTCAACACCAAAAACATATTTTGGACTATAGAAAGGCATCAACTTGGAATTGGGTCTAACTCATCCATGAGGTTTATGAATATATTCAGAGGTGAAGTTAACAAGGCATCTTACCAGTTGCTTCAGAGTAGCTTTAGTGAAATGAACAGTAGATTGAAACTAACGAACTGCAAGGTCTTGTAACTAATCAAAAAACTTAAAAAGCCTAAGAAATAGGAATAATTACCTTATACACCCATACTATGTCCTTGCTGAAATAATTATAGCTGATGAAAATGTGAATGTCCACAGAGTTAGAATCCAATTTTTTAAACGTTTGATGTAAAACCATGCCTATAAAAAAAATATCATATACTTTTATGGACATATTAGATTTATGATTGGTGCAACAATAATTTATACAGGCTAACGTAGAATAAATCTTGCACTGTGCTAAGAAGTCAGGTTCTGAACACAAAGCCAGATGAATTTTTCCTTCCTAAAGAAAAGAGATAATGAAAAATATTGACTTAAATGAAAAGAATCTATAAAATTTAAATTTTTTCAGGATTTATAGACCTAGTTATCATCATGATGTGGCATTGCAATCTTAGCTGGCCACCCGTTCATCTCAACAAGTTGCACCACTTCACAATTTAAAATTTTAACCACACAACTAGAAGATCATGTTAGAGATATGACATTGAACAAGATCACTCATTCTGGTTCAACAAAGGTAGGATCTGCTGACAAAGAGGGAAAGCAAAAACGCAAATAGATCTGCCTTCTTCACTTTTATATCGCTCAGTTCATCTATTACCTAAGGTTACTGTTGACAACAAAATGTTCTTCATAATTTGGAGATGAATAAGAAGTCTGTACTAAAAGAAGATAAATGAACTCTGATTCCAAATTATGGATTCAAATTTCATGATTTTGGTTTGGTTTTGGAACCTGAAAAAGGTTTTACAAATTATAGCCAATCCAACCATTCAATTAAACACATTGGTAATTGAAATTTTTGGGGAAGGAAAAGTATTCGAAAAATATTCTCCTTAAAAAGCATGTCAAGAATGCTCTTCTTTTTAGAAGCCACTGAATTAAGTGAAGTAATTACACAGAAGGCTTAAAAGCTCTCATAAGAAGGAAGACTATGAGATAAACCTCAATGATTTAATTTCTCAAATCCATTATATTTTTTAAATGATTTGATATCCAATGTGTAAATAAAAAGGAATGGAATCACCCATTCAACTTTCGAGCCAAAAATGTATATTAGCAATAAATATTGTTAATTCTATATTACATGATTATAAATTTTGGAGAATATACCTCAAGATCAAAATAAAAATTTATAAGATAGCCCTTGAGGCTTAGATCCTTTGTTGGAGAGATGTGAACCCTTTATATTGAAAGTTCTTGGTCAATAGAGCACACTCTTGATGCTGACATCACCTAACATCTTCAACGAAAAGGAATTCAAATCACTTCCTAGGATCATTCCTTAGTCAAGGAAAATAAGAATAGTATCTTGGAGTCTCTTTCATAACCTATAGACATTAACAACATAATTGAAACGATCATGTAAATTACTTTGCTTGTACCCTTCTTTAAATCAATTAGTGAGCTACTCAACTTCTTTTCTCTTCCAAGGAATGTGGAAAAAACTGCATATTCTTTGAAGAACTTATTCTTAAACTCCAATTCTGTAATCAAGTCTCGAAAAGAAGTAACTCCTCCAAATTATCTTTAGTAACTCAAAAAAAATCTATAAATAGGTCAGAGTCAGATCGAATTGATCCCAACTTGGATGAGACTCAAAACAATTTTGAATTGGTTCATTAGTTGGATTGGATGCAGGTTGACCTAGATTGGATCAAAGAGCTATTGAATTTTGAAAAATTGGGATGAAATATAGATTAATCTAGGATATATATATATATATATATATATATATATATACTATGATACCAATTGTATGTCTCATGTTGAATATTTGTCAATCATAGATATCATTGGTTCATATCATTATTTTGTTTTCCCTTACTTCAAGATGGATACAACAAGTGGCCTTGCCTCTTGCTTCAAAGCTCTATTGAATCTCCCAATTTTGCACCATTGATCTCTTTTAACAATCAACAAAGACTAGGGCAATTTCCAACATTAAACTAAAGTCTAATGTTGAAACTTTTAAAATAACCCAAACTGAGCCATTGCATATGGACAATAGAAATAAAGTTCAAACATCAAAGCTTTTGAAATGACTAGAGCTTAACATTTGCAATGGTGTGAAAGTTATCTAAGATCAAAACTTTTGGTACATGTATGAATCGAACAATAAAATACTGTATTACATGGGCAAAATATCACATGCTAAGAATGACTAAGAACAAGCAACAAAGCAAATCTTTAATCATCATGAAATAGCAATGGTTGCATAAAATTTACATAGAAAACACATCAAAAAAAAACTAGCATTTAATCCCAAGGTTTGATCAGGTTGCTTTCCAAATCCAACTAAACCTAGAATTTATGCATGGAAAAACACAAAAAATAGATGTCTCCAAAGCATGCACTCTTACTAACTTCACAATGTTGTGGAACACCATCATGTAGCAGCTGTTCATGGTTTGCCAAAACTTGAGCCAATTTCAAATAGCATAGCCGCAGCACAACCATATTAAACCAAATAGAACGTTGGTCCACTTCTCATAGCTATCATATAAATACATTAGTAGAATAAAAGTGAATTGCAGATTAAGGATGAGATATAATAAAGCATTTACAGCTTTATCATATGTGTTAATGATTTCTAGTAAATAAGAATATACCATATTAATTAAATGACTCCTTAAAGGAAATACCAAAAACAATTTCATGTCCCTTGCAGAGAAATTATGCTGTACAGAAAGCAGCATAACATATTTTTGCTAGAATTTAAATTTGTTTAAATCAAAAGAATGACTTGATAAAAAAAATAAACAAATTTCCCAACAACAAAGTCACTCATAATTGAAACAACGTGCCAAATCAAACACTATTATTATGTGCAAACCAAAATCAACTAGTATCACTTTCTAGCATCACTTAAAATTTGAAACAAACAGGCCATGGCCAATGTGCTCTTCAGGCTGCAGGGGAACCTCTGAGCACTCAAAACCTAAGTGTGAAACATAATTAAAATAGTTGCAGCAGGCTTTAAACAGGAGCTAAACAACTTAACAGAGCATTAGCTCAGTTAAGAACCACTAAGAACCATAATGAGATAGCACAGAATCTATAGCAGCAAACCTGGATCGGAGCTACTTTCTAGAACATTTCTTTAACATATTCCACCTTGCTCTCCTCGACATTTGTGGACAATTATAATTGATTTAAGACCACCTAATTCAAGTTGCATTTCACAATCTACTTTTTTAAAACTACTGACTAGTTACAAGCCAATCTACACCAACAATCACTGTTATACCAAGTAATCATAAATTTGCCATATTATATTGATAAAACTAAAAACAAATTTAATTAAAGTTGAACAGAAAATTGCTAGTCTTCATTCCATTCAAGGCATAAGCCAAAAAAAAATTATACAGTCTAAAAAAAATGCCATCAACGGATAATCTGTAAACAATGGAGAACAGACTGGAACATTGAAGATGTCAATTAAGAAGAATCATAAAGGAGGGATGGTGTAATTTTAAGTTTCCAACTATAATGATGATCCAGCTAGCATGTCATGGTTTAAGATCACTCATATAATTTGATATTTCATATTAATGCATCACTAGTGAGCTAGGAATCTTGTAAATTAAATAATGATACAAAATGCACATAAACATAAATAGCAAAGACAAGAGAAAATGCCTTCAAATGTTCAATAAAACAGTAAAAAAGCTTCCAACTCGGACATGCAAATTTTCTGAAATCACTACATTTCATTAAAAAATTTACGACTAAGCTACAAAATACAAGGTGATTCAGCAAATCAAATACATCAGATAGATCCAATGAAATCCAAATCACAAAAGATCCCATTTTGTCATCGGGCATGAACTTGATCATAGATAAGGGCTTATAATGGGTTTGCCCGATACATTTTTAGATTTTTTCTAGTTCAAAGAAAGTCACATATACAAAATCCTCATAATGTTTTCATCATAATTTACATATTTTATTATTTTGACATATTTTTATTAAGAAGAATATTTTTATCATTTGTTTTTGAATTTAACTTTAGTATTGCAATCTATTTAAAACATTGGTATGGAATGAAAAAATGAGATCTATTGGGTTGATATCTTATTTTTAAAAACTATGATTTCTTCATTGTGCATGCATGCACAACCCTCGATTTTAATATCCGAATTGTGATGCATATTTATCTCCACCAACGAATCGTTGTCATCTTTGACAGTGTCCCTTCCATTACACATTTCATTGCGTGAGTTTCTCCCACCTCTTTGCCATCATTTTTGATATCAAAGCAATATTCATAATGTACCAACAATCACGATGATCCATCATTGGCCATTTTGATTTCCTCAATTACTGTGTTTCTGTTTCATTCAATTCTTTCGTTTGCTTTCACTTTTGCTTGAAGTTGCTTGAGGAAGAAAAAGAAAAACAAAGAGAAAAAGGAGTTGCCATGGGTATTGTGCTGCCACCAATGACACTCAGTCATTGCCACCATCTAATACTGCAGGCCTTGGCCCCACCTACCATCCGCATGTATGACAATGCATGCCCACGCAACATTTGCATGCATGCTCTTTGCCGTTTGCCTGCTTTGTTTGAGTCTTTCTGCACGTAACTGCCCATGTGCAATTAGCTCGAAAACCCTAGGGCCGCTACTGCATTGCCCACCTGAAGAGATGAACCAGTTTACACTTAGTAATCATAGCATTGAACTTGAACCGGCCCAGTGCTTGCTTAAGCACATGTGCAGTAGAGCAACTAAACCGACTATGCCTTTAACCTAGATCACAGATCGAACTGATCTAATGCCGAACCGGCAAGCGCCAACTCGACCAATCATGCACACTACACGTGCTTAGCCTGGCACGTGCCATCGTTTTTTTTTAACTAAACCACAATCTTGAACCAGACCAACCTGAGACTGAACCAAAGCATATTTTTAGCTAATTTCTGAATCAATTTAGAAGCAATTTCAAAAGATTTTTTCAACAATTTTTTAAACAAAATTTCAATCAATTTTTCCCCAAATTGAGGATAGAATGATTTGAAGATTCAAAATAAAATAAGATTCTTTCAACTAGAGAGGATGACTTGGGAGCTAAGGGATTTGTCAGTCAAAAGAACTACTAAAGGGAGGTAACATTAAATAACTTGAATGTTTTCAATTAGAATTATTATGTTAGTTTTTTACATTAAGAGTGACATGAATATGTTTAGTTGTAACTCCCATAAATAACATGTGGTTAGCTTACTCTATTTTTATTAGCCAACCTTAACATTAACTTAACCTATTTTTAGCCCTTGAGTAACCCTCAAGAGAATGTTTTACAAATTAATTTCTAACACACCTACAATACAACCTACATGCATAAGATCAAGATTTATTTTTCAAATAAGTATTACTAACATTGCTATGTATAAATTTTTAAGTTAATCAATTCAATCTATTGTTATAAAAAAAATATCTATATTTTATTTTTCTCTTTTTTTCATATAGCATTATTAGTTTTATATGAGAATTAAATTTAATATTAAAATACTAAACTTTGCTAGTAATGAAACTTAAGCTTTCTTGTATGGATATTATTTTATTGATATCTTGAAATTTAATTATGCTATCAACGCAAAACCAAGTGGATTACTAAAAGCTATAAGGACTCAATTAGACGCATTGAATCAAGATACCACTACCATTTTGACTCGCAACCTAAAGGGTATGTTGGAAGCTATAAATGATTGGTTTGACACCATGGCTAAGTTAAATATAAACCCAACTTTACTTCCAAAAAATGAACCCCAAGAAGAATACCAATACACCTATAAAAAATTGATTAGTATAAGAACACCTTAAGAATTATCGGGAAGGTTAACTAGAAATACAATATGAGATTAAAATAGACACATCAATATTTGATGAAATTTATACCTAAATAAATTTTTGGATTGGTTGACACAAATGAAAGCATTTTTTAAATAGTATGGGTTTGAGAGATTCTGTATCAGAACATATTCACTTTAAGAGATATGCCACCTTAAAATTCAAAAACTACATTTGTGAGTTGTGGCCATTTTAAAATTATTAAAAGCTAAATCCTAACACTTATGTTCTAGAGTTGTTTCCTGACATATTTATTAGCAATGTTTTTAATGTTAAAGATTTAATGTCATAAAAGAGTGATTTATATTATAGGAATTTGTAAGTTTTGTCTGTAAATTGTTCAATTAATGAATATCTACTCTATCTTCTAGTGTTAAGTTATTTTTTATTGATAGTATATTGACTAATGAATCCTCAAGTTTTGATATTCCTCACAAATGTTGTTCCGTTGATGAGATCTACCACCATCAGAGGACATTTGGTTTAACTTTGGAGGCATTGAAAGATTTGCATCAAATCTCTTAAGAGACTATTGAAGTTGAACTATGCAAAGTTTTTCTTGGTGTGGGAAACTAATATTACTCATTTAAGTAAATCATACGGATCCAGTGGAGCCTAAAACACAAAAGATCTCATTTCACTATAGGCCGTGAACTTGATCGTAGACAAAGGCCCATAATGTTTGCATAGTATTTTTTAGATTTCTTATAGTTCATTTTTTTTATTTCGTTGTGGATTGTAATGGTTCACATTAATAAGATCCTCATGGCATTTTAATTCCTATTTTAATCCTTTATTATTTTTGCAAATTTTTATTAAAAAGATACTTTTATCATTTTGTTTTTAAATCTAGGTTTAATATTATAATCTATTCAAAGCTTTGGCTTATAACGAAAATGGAAGATATTTCGGCTTAGCATGATATCTTCATAAACTACGATTTCCTTGTTGTATATGCATGTACAACCGTAGATTGCGTTAGGTCACTCTTGAGTTTGATGAATCAAGCTATAAAAATTTAATATTTTAGTCTATTAGGTTTGTATAATATGAAACAAATTTAGTTGTGAAGAACATGTCATTCACTTTTGAAGATGATGATTTAGTAATGTTCAACATATCTTAAAATATTCAACAAGTTTTAAGGATTAAAGACAAACACATCAACTTTGAAAAAGTTTTCTTTTTGTTTTGAAATAAAATATCAGTTTGTTGAGTATTAATCCGAAGGCACATCTCTATTCATCTTACTTTCAAATCTTAATTTAAATATCTGATTTGTTCTTCCTTTCCTTGATTTAAGAAACATATAAAATTTTATTTTTCAATCAATCTTTTCTTCAGTTAAATCTATCTTATGCATATTTGCAAAATTTCACATCAATTGTTAAACCTTGGATAAATTAAAAAAAAATCAATTAAAATTTTCTTAATTAAAAAAGAAAAAAGAAATTCCTTAAGCAAAACCCCTAATGCAAAACACTCAAGTCGAACAAGCTCGAGTGTGCCCTAAGAAGCCTCGAGTAAAGAGACAAACTAAAACCAAATTAGGTCAAGACAAAATTGTTCAGGGTCTAAACCCAGTTGAGGTAATGAAGAGGAATGATCAAGCCAAAATAACTCAAATTTAGTACTCAGTGGGTCAGGTTAAACCCATTATCATGAATAATCTTATAAGCACATGAGTGGATCATGGGATGAAATCCCAAACAGACAAGGGGGGAGCCAACCCCATGTATTGGCTTGCATGGGAAGGGCACAATAGCCTTATAAACAACAAAACTTTAATGTTTTACAAGATGTGGGACTGAAGTCCTCTCCCACATCCAACTCCTAATGTACATGACCTATCCTTGATCTAACAACCTAGATCATTCTATTTTGAATCCTACAACTAAAAGCTTTCTTGCCTTTATCGTTGATGATTCAAACGATGTAGACCTCATCCAACTTGATCGAACGGCTCATAACTAATCCTCCTTTACCGTTGATTAATCGAAAGATCCAGAAGTCATCCAACGTGATCGAACAGCCCAAATTTAATCTTTCTTAATCCAACCATCCATAATACATCCACTTTTACAATCTTTGATCTGACAATCCAAAAAAATTCTCCGATCAAATCAATAGCTATGGTTGATCCCACATAATGGCTAATTCCCTAACTATTATCTGTGTTGTTGCAAAAGTCATTTGAAAGAATCTTTTAAATTGTTTGGAAATAGCTATTCCTTGATTTTTCAACGACTAAGATAAAAACTTTCTATAAATACCCAACCTTTATGAATAAATTCACTAATAAATGTGGACAAGATTTTAAGGTCTCAAAAAAGCATTGTGATATTCCATTGGTATAAAATCTCACATTAGCACGCTATGAATTAGTACTAAAAGTTCCAAATTCTTTCAACTAGGCCTTGATTTTCTAAGTTTTCATTTTCTTACTTCTCTTCATTATTTTGAACTCTTTATGCCTTTCTCTATTCATTAACAAGCATAAGAAATTGTACGTCCTTTTATAGAATTTTTTTCTTATAGTATTTCCTTTTCTTTTGGGTTGGGTGACCCGACTTTCGTAAAATTTTGAGTTCGGGTTGATCTCGTTAAAAATTGAGCAAGGGTTAAGTTCGCAAAAGCTCGGGTTATAATTGAACTTGCAAAAGCTAATAAGTTGGAGGTAAACCATAAAAAAACCTCAAATTATAATTCTTTTAATAGTAGACTTTTTCCTAACCTCAATTAAAGATTAACGTAAGTTCTAGTTTGAGCCGAATCATCTCAAAATTTCAGTGTACTTCTCTAATTTTTATTTTCATTTTTTCTAAATCATACAAATTTTAATATATATATATATATATATATATATATATATATATATTTTATATATCTGAATATTAAGATTTTCTACAAAAAAAATTATTTCTATAAAAAATATTTGAAAACAAATATGATCCAAAAATTAAAAAAATATTTTTAATTATAATCTTGATTTTTTTGGGTTGCAATCTAGTATTCAAATTACGATTCGAATTATCTATATCGTTGCTATCATCCTTGTCATCATCGCCTTCAATCTCATATTCCATTGTAGGAGTTATTCCTGCCTCTTCGCCATTGCTAGGTTCATCCTCTCTTGTTTCAATAATGAACATCTTATCTAGCAAATCATAAGTCTTTCTCCTAATAAAAGAGCATCAACAGATAACTCATTTATGTCTAAAACATCTAAGTTAATTTCTTAATGTTTTTCAAATAATAGATACTAAGGTAAATATTTGGCATCACACTTTTATCCCCTTTGAGCATGAATCAAAAATGTTTAAAAGAGGTACATAATTTGTGATTTGTAACAATCTATTTTTTCTAATAATAAAACAAAGGTAGACATATGTAAAAGAAAACAAAGAATTACAAGAATTATGTTTATTACAAAAAAATTAAATTGATTAGTCTCTCTTTCAAACTCCCAACAAAGAGAGAGAGAGAGAGAACATAGATTATGATCTTAGGTTGATATATCAAAAATATCAACTTGGATTTAAGCCAAGAAAGTTAACCATAAAAGACAACTTTTTAAGTGATTTAATAAAAAAGTATGTGAATAAAATAAGATCACAAATTAGTTTATCAACAAGTGTTTGAATTTGTAAAATAAATTTCTATCTTACAAAATCCTCAGAGATGGCCATTACTTTAGATCAGTTCTTGCAAAAGTGGGAATAAAAAACATCATTAACCAACTAAATGCTTTAAAAGAAAACCTAATAATTCAACAAGGTGAAAAAGGATGATAGAAAACATTCTGCAAAAAACAGACCAACAAATAATACTAACAAAAAGTGTGCCAAAACAATAATAAATAATAAACTTTATTACCTTCTGCAAGAACTTGTCTGAACCAACGCCATTAATAGCAATATAATCAACAATTACAGATTCAGATCCTTTCAATTTGCAAGGAGATGGCTGGCTCGTTAACAAATTGATTTTGACATACTTAATCTCATCTGGATGAATGACCTACGAAAATCAAAAAAAATAATGTAACATATGCATAAATATTAAAAGCCAGTATTTTCCATAATAGAAAGACTAAGCAAACCTGCCCTACAAAAGGAAGCCCATCTGAGTCTATTGATTTGTCACTACCCCTACCAAAGACCTCTTGCTCTGACTGATTCCTCTTGCATGTTAAATCGATAGTTTCTGTCTGTCAGACAGAAGCTTTTGATGAACTATTGCTGATAGATAATATGAAGACTACAGGATCATTTAACTTTTACAACAAAAAAGGGAAATCTCTTAGACAGTTTAGCTAAGAAGTCTTTTCATGCAAAATTCATAAATCTTCAAGGTCTTTGACATTACTTTTCCATCAATATTACTACATAAACCAAGCCATTCAAGTCCTTCAATATCCATAATGGTACAAGTCGTCAAGTGTATAACTTGAGTCAAACTTGAATTGCATTACAGACAAAAATAAATCAGCTTTAACCTATTTCATCCATTTAGTTATATTGACAAGTGGAAATGTACAAAATACATCCAAATATCTTCGTAAAATCTCTTCTAAAACAATTTCAAGATGGATTTTAAAAACATTCGTATGTACTGTTAATGGCATTGAAATCACATACATAATAGACATTCTTGAGTGATAATCATAGTTGCAATTGTTTCAAAATGATAAACAAATGCAAGCTAAAACAACTAAATTTTTTTTTTTAGTATTTTATTATTAAGAGGCCTAAAAACCATGTCTTGTCAAATCAAGACATCAAAAGCATAATTCAACCATTAGATACAAAAAACTGTACAAAATCCGGACATCAAATAACATAATTGCTAATGGTTATGATTCTAAAACAAACAAGGAGGCAATCATTCTTTATCAAAGAAGCAGAAGGTAATCATTGCCTAAAAAAAATCCATTTGCACATATTTATAGTATTTTTTACCAGATCATGAAAATAAAGGTACTAGAACACAGAACACTGAATTCCAATCAAATTAACAGCAACAGATAGCTGGCTGACTAGCTGGTCAACATAGAAGTTTCTTTTACCTCACTCATCAGCCTAGAAGTTTCATTTGGCATGCATGTCAGCCAGAAGTTTCTTTTGGCTTGTAGATCACCAAAGAACCAAGTACAAAATAAAGTTGTTTCAGACATATGTTTAGTTTGAATTTGATCGAATTTAGCTCAAGGATAAGAGTATGTTAAAATCTCCCTTTTAAACTTCTTTAATGTCAACAAAAATAACTTTTAGCTTGTCTTTCTACTCTGCTTCTCGCTCTCTCTACCTCACCACATAGAAACCACCAACAATACAGCAGCATACTAGCACACTGACTCTCTCTATGGCAACGTCAGCCTCTTTAGAGCAGCAGCAAGCAAAATCCTTTCAAACACAAGGGTCTGTACGGCTTAAGGGAGCTCACCACATAGAAACCACCAACAATACAGCAGCATACTAGCACACTGACTCTCTCTATGGCAACGTCAGCCTCTTTAGAGCAGCAGCAAGCAAAATCCTTTCAAACACAAGGGTCTGTACGGCTTAAGGGAGCTGTAGGGATTCAAAGGAGTTCTTGAGATACCTAAGTAAACTGAAAATGGAGAACAAAAGAACAAGGAGCTGTTTTGAGGAGGAAGGAATAATTGGCATGGGAACTCAAAAAAGGTGAAATTTCCATTAGCCATAATTTTACCAAAGAATATTCCTTTTCATTTCCAATTCATCTACTAACTCAATTCAAAACCATAGATTACTACTTTTTTCTAAGCATAAAAGGAGAAAGGAAACCCTAGGTCATGTTACATTCCAAATAATGTTGGTAGCGATCACAATCTCTACTTGTTATTTGTTTTTTGTTGTGTGTACATACACACATTGTAATTATGGTACAAACGTATAGCAGCGTGGCAAACATTAATGACCAGGAAATCAAAAACTCTACCACAAAAACACAACGCTGATACATTATATGAACTTTCTGTTCAAAAGCATTATTCAAATTATAAAGCTAGCTTTATATTACTACTTCAGCTACATTAAGTCAACTTAATTAATAAGAATTTCAATGAGAAAACTACAGTAAAATCATCGCATGGGCAATAGGGATATTTGGCATTACACAAAAGATAACAAGGATCTAAGAAAGTCATTCTTTTCAACAGACTTGTCCATGTCAAGGAAACCATCAGAGAAAAGCTACCTGGTATATATGTCCATGGAAAAGCCCACGCTCAACAGATGATTTGTTCAAGAGCATGGCATCCTCCATGTCATAGCTGAAAAGGTAAAGAAAACAAAGAGATAAAACAATAGTACTAAACTCAGAGAGAAATTCCATTTCAGTATATCTTTTCACCCTGAGTACGCCAACACTGCAACAATTGCATTTGCACCAGTTGGGAATTCATCCATGCAGAATTTATCATATGCTGCTGTCCGCACGATTGGTGACTGAGGTGTCTACATTCACAATGGTAATATCAGAATATAAGACCAACTGCAATAATACTGTCGTAGAAATAATGACCAGAAGAATTTCCAAAATTAAGCCAAGCAAAATGAAGAACATTAGATTAGTAAAATTACAAATCAGCAAAAATACATACCCAAAACTTGATAAGCCATGAGAAGTGTCCAGGTTGTAGTGGACTAACATGAAAAAGCACTGAAATTACAACTAAAATTCTCTAGAAGGGGCACAAACAAATTGTTGGGGCACCAATGGGATTTTCATTTGATGTTGCTGGTAAGTCAAGATATACAACCCTTTTGAGGGTCTCCCACTAGGTTCAGATGAACATGATCAATTCCCAAAGGCAATTTGTGTTAGTAGACATCTCCTGCAATGGACCAACGTAGCTCTTCATAGTCTTAAAGATGGAGTGTTGTGTAACATGGCTTGAAAAAGGCTCCAAGAGGTGACTAGTTACTATTGTTGGCAACGACTTCAACTATGTCAACAAGAATGAGTAGAAATGGGCTGGTGTGCCTTTTAGGTCAAAGACAATGAACTAGAGTTCTCAAACTTCATTTTGCAGGTGGAACTACAACATCTTTTCTTTGTTGGCACCCCCTACATATTGCGCAAAAATGTGGAGGTTGAGCTAAGCCATAGGAGAGCTCAAACAATACTACAAGAACTCGGCCATTTTAATGGGTCCCAAGCCCAAGCAACACATTTGTTCATACCAATTCAAATTGTTGTCCAATGATTTAGTTGGATTAGTGTCTTTCACATCTCAGGGATTCCGCTATCCCATCCATCCCCTAAGTTCAAAGTTGTCTAGCCTATCTTTGCATGCCCCTTCGTGTGAAGTTTAACCTAACAAAAGGAGTGTCATGTTTGTGTTGAGCCAAATGTGAGTTCAGTCACACCTAACCCTTCGAAAGTGGAGTCAATAGGCCATGTACAACCTTTTTGCCATGTCAAGGTAGCTTTAGAAGATCACTACGAAGTAATAACGTAAAGAGCCGAGAGAGAAGGTCTTGGAGAGGACTAATCCTATCTTTGGCAGCAAGTCGTAAAGCACAACATTTACCTTGCCCACAGTAAGATTCAGCTGGCAATAAACCAAAGTCAGATAGTTGTCCCAAGGAAAAAGGAGAACGACATTTTTCCATAGGGTTGCCATTAGCAAAAGGGCTAACTGCATTTCTTAACCACCCAACGTTCTTGCTAGACCATGTGGGACCAATTTGATCTAATTAACCTTTTTTGTTCTCCAATTGCCCAAGTAATCTATGTAAAAAACAATCATATTTTGATGTCAAAATAGCAATATCCATTTCTACAGGGCAAGATAATGATCACTCGTGCTCGTTATAGGTCGACAACTAGGGTTTTGAAGAGCAAACTATTCAAAGCCATTGCATGTACACTTGGTATCTTTTTACCATCATAACCATTGGAGATTGGCATTCATCTCTTAAGAACCAATGAAGTCACTTTTCAAAATGTTGTTAAATTGTCTGTTGAAATAGTGTCAATCTCAACAACATATATTTTAGTTGATTTAATTGAAAATAAAAGTGAGAAAACAAAAAAAAAATTCAAATGAAAACAAGGGTGATTGCAATCATCGACCATCAGTGATTGGCAGCTATCAACAATGGTTGTGGATACAAATATTGAAGATAGGTTGCAGGCAATCATTTTAACTGGCCAACTAATTGGAGGGAGGAGTGTGGGAGGACGTTGTGTTCAAGAACTGCATGCAATGAAAGGTTTATTCTGGTAGTGTAATTGTAGTTAGTAAACAATCGTGGCAAGTGAAAGTCAACCTTCAAGGTACACAAGAAGAATAAAACAAACAGCCCTCAAAGGCGATTGCCCACAAAACCTAAACCCCAAATGAGCACCATTTCACATCCAAGTTGGCACAGAAGTCGTCAAAAAAAGCATACGTGCAGCACTCATCTGAAATCCTGTATGCCCAGATAAGTACACTATACGAAAGTAATAAGAACAAATTGGAGAAACACTAAAAAATATGGCAAAAGGTGGTCATTCTCCAATAACATTAAATGAGCTAACAAATCCTAGTAGGTAGCACTATGATCCAAATGCCATTGAATCATCTTTTCATCATCTTTAAGGAGTGATCATAAAAAAAATGTGTTAAAGCTCACTAAAACAATTATTTCACATTAGTGAGCAATCAAACATGGAATATTATAAATAATACAATAGTATAGATAATCTACTAGCTTGTTATTCAATAACCACATGGAGAAGAAGTGGAATAATGTGATCAACCAACCAATCTCATTTGTTCATTTTAATCAAGGGAAAAACTTGAATCTCAATTAAAGCAAATAGTTTGAAACATTGTCATGCAAGCATTCTCCCCATCAATTGCAATAAAACTTGATCCAATAACCATCAATCTAAAATAGTCCTCTAACATAGCATTCTTATCCAAGCAATCAATGTAATTGACATTGGTAAATCTATGGATCTGTCAAATTCAAAGAATAGCCAGTTACTTGTGTTTGAAATGAACTAAGACCTTATATTGTTTCATAAAACATCCATCAACTCTATTACATTAAAGTCATTCCTAATAAAGGGACAACAATGAGGACTAGATTTGAAGAATGTTTTCAAGTATTTAAAGGAGTGCTTTGTGTTGATTTTTGTACAATTACACATTATTGGTTTTCTCTATGTTATTTATTGTGCATTGGCTTGATAAACGGCCTTTAAAACAAGATCATCCAACTTTGGATAAAGAAAATTTTGTTGGCAGAATACAACTGCACCAAAACGATAAATATCTCATCAAGATTGAGAAAATACAAAAGTATGGAGTTAGCCATTACATTAGGCAAAAATAGCCTACGTTAACCACAATGTCTTGCTACAAAATGGAATTACCAACACAACACCCTTATGCCTAAACCATCTATAAAGAAAATAGAATTCTCAAGATTGATTTCAAAACCAATTCATGATAGGTTCCAATAGATGTGAGCCTTCTATGATTGATAGATTCAACCACCTTATCTCAATAATGATCTGCATATATAGTCAGCCATGTATTTCTAGCAAAATGTTGAAAAGCAATTAATTAGATCACACATTAGCCATCTTTCAAAAATGAAAATTAATATATACATACGTACTCCAATATATGTATATATATATACACACACACACACACAAACACATACATACATATGCACATTACACCACACACTAGTCATCTAACTAGAATAAAAATTGATATATTCATGCATAGATATATACATACATAAATACATATGCATGTACACACACATATACACATGCACATGCACACACCAACACAAACCCATCTAGTTATACATATGCCTTACACTAGAGCCATGATGGCCTTTCTTGTATAGCATAGTGTTTCCCTTAGAAGGCACTCCCCAAGAAAGATAAATTCATGCAATTCAATAAAAAGGAGAATTCTTTTTAAACCATAGATGAGACAAATGATTAGCATTGGATGGGATTACATTGTCAAGAAAATCCCCTTGTAAACCGGTCATTCACTTGGTCAGGCACATGGGAGGATAATGAAGGCGCTGCACGATCAAGGGCTTACACCTACCTATTTGTTACTGTAGCCAAAAAGAAACTTCTTGTTTTGTTCACCACTCTTTTATGGTATCTTGCTTATCATTCCTTAATTTTTGATATCTAAATCTCGCTGTCATAGATTTCTACTTTTTGTCTTGCTATAAAAAGATGATTGCTAAAACAGCTAACATGGAACAGCCATGCATTGCAAAAAAATGTCATCTCAAGAAGTAACAATTCCTGATTAAAGTCACTCAACTATTGCAACCTTCAATTAATGGATTATTTCCGTACGCTTCCCCCTTCTCCCTCATTAGTGCTCTAAAGTATCGATCTTGGGATAGCTCTCAGGGTATTTCTTAAGACATTAAATCAGAACATATGTTTTGATAAAGAAGCATCATAGCACACCACAAATTTCTTAATTCTCTTTAATAAAAAAAAAAAAGATGAAATGACAAAAAAATAGATTATAAGCAAATGAGCAAGAATTCCTAAGTTAAACAAAAAATATAAAAAATATAACGCAAATCATAAGGCACTATGATAAACCTTGTGAAAAATAGAGCATCATCACTAAAGTGTAATATGGTATGCAAACAATTGTGTGAAGTAAAAAAAATGTTATGAAATTTTTAGTGAACTTCAACTTGATACCATAAATGGTACAATAGTTTTAGCAAACAAGACCTGCAGATGATATGTCTTGTTGTCTGCACGGAATTGCAAAGATTGACCCGAAAATCCCATTGTCTGCTTTGCCATCTGTTATAAGACAGGACAATATGGTTATAATCCCCAGCCAAGTAGACCATAAGTATACGCAATAAGCAAGTATAGACAAACCTGGCACTGGTACATGTTGCGAGGGCTTTGATTGTGGTCTGACCAGGGAGTAAGATTTGCAACTACACTAAGTATTCCAGTTGGGTGGATCTCTTCATGAGTTGCAGGCAAGAACTCTGGTCTACCACCATTTCCACCATCTGGGCAAGTTATTTCCATAAACGCCTAATATTGATGCAATAAATATATTAAAATTTCCTGTAATTAATAACTTTATACACAATAGCAAAGAATGATTGAATTTCCTAACCTGCTCAAATGGGCCTATTAGTTCAATATTTGCATTCCCATCAGGGAAGCCGGAAATGTTTTTAACAGGCCGAACCAACCTTGAAGGAGAAGTAAATAGATAAAGCCCTGGATATGCACCACCCTCACTTAAAGCTACGTAACCTATCTCCAAGTCATCAGGAATCTGTAAAAATATTCAAATGAAACAATTGCCAAAAACCATTAAAAAAAATAAGAAAAAACTAAGATGAGAAGGTCAAGAAAGCATACCACAGAAGATGAAGCCAATTTTAAACTACGTAAATGCCAGACTGCTTTCTCTACTTTTGCTGATGCAATTGAGCCGATAACACATCCATCTAGCAATACTCGAAGAATCTTGGGAGGGCCAGCATGCTCAAGCCTGGGTAACGAAGGAGTCATTCCAAGTCCAACCAACACAGACAGAATGGACAGCCGGATTTTAAGATGATCTTTCAATTGTCCATTTTGGTCATAGAAAGATACAACACCTGAAACAGAAACAGAAGAAGTGACAAACACAACAACTTTGCATACATATAAAGCATGTTCAGGGGCAAAAAAAAGGGTCTACAAAAGCGGGAAACAAATAACATGGAGTAACACTACGCCTAGGGCTAGATGTTACGAAAACTGTTCTATTGCTCATTTGGGTCAAAGAAAGCAGCAATACCTGAACATTAACATAACTGATATAGATTGCGTCTCAATGCAAAAATCAAGAATAATCAGGATCATGTCTAACTAGATTGACAAACTAAGACCACGTAATAACATGAAGAGTTACCAAACCACACCACAGTGCAATGGCCCAAGAAATAACATTAATACCATGAAATGCATTCCATGCCCATATCCCACATGAAACAAAGACCATTATAGAAGTGCCTAAAATTATCTCCCAACTAAAACACGAGTTTGTTTTTGGGTATAGATTGATGCACAGACCAAATAAAAAACTTAATTAATCTTCCATGTACACTAATTTCCCAACAGTGCGCTTTTCTTAATTTTTTAAGATAATTTGCTTATTTGCTATATTATATATGTCTTGTCATATCTAGTTGATATCTAAGTACTGCTTTCTAAACCAAAGAAAATTGAACCATCGATGACAATTAAATAACTAACTCAAATGATTTGGCAATCGTGGATGATCTAAACAAGCTTTATGATATTTCATCATTATAGAAAATTGACAATTTTTCAGTCCTAGATTTCACAAACTTTTACTAGCATATCCTGCCATAACCGTGTCCTAAATTTAACTTCCATCAACCATTTTATCCAGTATCAATATCCCTAATTTTTCCAACAAATGAACATCGAAAATAAACTGACAGAAAGAAAGCAACAAATGCTGCAAAGCATATGCGTTACTTAAAGAGCATAAGAATAAGTAAAATACATAGCAAAGACATTCAAGACATGCAACCTGCAATGACCATGAAGCAGATAAAGCAAAATGAGAGAATTCTGAAATAAAGCTACTTGAAAACAACTAAGATATTTAAAAAAACGCTAATTCAATCTTGGAAAAGTGTGCTCACGTGTAGGCATATGATAAATGTCAGATAGGCATCACTACCACTATTGCAATGCCCATTTCATGATCATTGAAAAAGATAAACTATATGCATATATCAACCATATGCATGCGCTGGCCAGAATGGCTTTCAGAGTGTACACAATAACCATAAAAAAATGAAAAAGAACATGAAGCAAATAAACTTACGACATGCAGCTGTCATATGATTCAATAAACCACAGGGTGTCCCATCAGGTGTGTGTACTGGGCAAAGAAAACCCCAAGACCTTCATATAAAAGGTAAAAACAATTACTAAATTATGGATGAATGTAAAAATAAATGATGAAATTAAAGAGAAGGAAAAAAAAAATAAAACATACTCAGGTAGCAATTTGCGAACAGCTGTTGTGCGCATCATCACAAAAGAAGCACCCCTGTGAACGGAACGGAAGTGCGAAATAAAGCGAAGATAGTTCAGTCTTTCTGCCTGAACAGTCAATCCTTCTCTCTGTTGTGGATCACATCCACAGAAGAAATATAAAATCAATTGAACAATTTAGCATAACCTAAAAACTCCAATGTATTATTAAATGTAAATCACAAGTACATCATAAAAAAAGTCATAACAGAACACTAAATTTGATCAAAATGCTTCATGTTTGTGCTCCATAAAAAGTCTTGACCAATTCACCTAGGTGCTTGTGTTTTCCAACACGTATTGGGTCACAAACCTAGAAATTAAACTATTCCTTCAACCTCACAAAACTTGAAGCAAGGCACCAATTAAAATTAAGGTATATTAGATTACATCCTTTAGATTGAGTCCTATAACTGGGTCTCTGTGCCAGAACATTCAACCCTGCTCTATTGGATTAAAACAAAAAAGTAAAAAAGGCAAAATAAAAAAACAACTAATTAATTTGGTTGTCTATCAATTTATTGTATAAGTCAGTACATCACAAAAGAAATCAGAGCAAAGCACTTGATATAAATTAAAAACAAAATAGGGTTGAAGTTAACAAAATGTCATGAGCAGTAACTCATATAAGCTTGAGTTTTACAGTACCTGAAATGGTCATGTGCATAAAACTCAAAACTTACTATTCTCTTTGAGTATATGAAAAGTCAATAACTAAAGACTTAATTGTATGCACAAAATCACATGCACTGAACTAGTTATGTTCGTTTTCTTCCAGATCCACATAACTTGAAAAGCTTCCCACATTATAAATGCATTGGTATTAGCACAAAAAAAGAATACACATGCATACAGTGGAACAAAAAGCACATTGAGGATATCATAATTTACAGACAAAAACATAGGTACTCACAAAGCAACAAAACATGCTAATAATAATCTTACTTGTTACATCTTAAAAAACAAAATATTATAAATATCCATATTCGGAATTACTAAAACAGCCTAACTACAAAAGAACACTGCAACTCATGCATTAATAACAGATAAGAAACATAGATGATAGCTTTATTAAAAAAATCCACTGATCATGTTCAAAAAATGAGCCCAAAGGGCCAAGTTTCACCACTTACCTGGGGTAAATCTAACCCAGTTGAAGTGGCCAGCCGTCCAACTTTTATCATTCTCTCTATAGACCTACCAAAACTTGGAGCAATCCGGCTAAAAATTTTCTTTACTTCTGCTACTGCATATCACAGATGGAAACAACATAATTGTCAAACAATATAAAAAGATGTCTATAAACCAATATGTACTGGCACCATAATTACAGAATTAGCTTGTGACCATTAAAAACTAAATATGAAAAGGACTAATCTAACAGTGGGGACAATATATAGCACCAAAAATTCATATCCAGTGATAACTACAGCACTTAACAACAAATATTACTTTATGTATATTATTGATGATTTTCAATGCCAACACCTATTTTAGCTCAATTCTTGAACAAGTTGCAATAATGTTATAACTCAAGAAAATAACTCTTTCAACAAAAAAACATGCCATCAATTTAACTCTTTCAAATGGTTGAAAATGAACAAAACATGATTTCAACACAATGTAAAGCCAGGTTTATTAGTTCATCGAACCAAACATGAGCAGCAACAAAACATGAAGGTTCAAAAAATCCTCTTTCAGCCAACCCCATTTACTATTGAACAGAACACAAAGTACCAAAAATAAAAAGTCAAATTGATAAACAGAACATGTTAATTTTTCTTGATAAATGTCTTGAGCCATTAATAGTTGCTGAAATTAAAAGCATTTAAGAATGAATGAAAACCTTGTGGTAGGCAGCAATAAAGAATGAGATCAAAAATCTCCAGGAAAGAAATCTTTAAGACAAGACATTAAAAAGCAAGACTTGTTTAAGATGTTTGGAAATTAAAAGCAATAGAGAAACCAAATCTAGCACAAAGGCAAATCGCATAGTAATGCAAACATTGAAAAAGCAATCTGACTCTAGAAATAATTGCAATTCATCAAAATATAAAAATAAATATTAAAAAATTAACTAAAATAGCATGCGATAGAAACTTTATTTCAGCATTTTATTTAAAGAAAAAAGCCAAAAACATATCAAACAATTAAACAGCAACACTGTATACTTTAGAAGATATGTAACCAAACCAATTATTTGTCGAACCAATGCTCAGTCCAATATGTACATATTTAAAGGAAAAAATTAGTCAATTTAAAATCCAAGACAAAGACAAGATTTCCAAGCCTAAAAACAACCATACCAAAGTGACAGATACCGACAACGAAAGATGATTTTTAAGCATTGATAAAGGTAAGTGACAATCCTGAACCAAAGGAATCCACAAGAATATCATAAAAACATTAGAAATTCTTAAATAATAAACACAAATCGTTTTTTTCCTTTTTTTGCTAAAACAAGAAGAGAACGTGCAAAAGAGTTCATAAAACTTAATCGCATCAATTCCATAGAACCAACGACAATAAAAACACGGGATTTAATATCATAAGAACATTAGAAAAGCTTAAATAATAAACGCAATTTGTTTTTTTTTCTTTCCTAAAACAAAAGAGAACATGCAAAAGAGTTCATAAAACTTAATTGCATCAATTCCATAGGACCTACGACAATAAAAACACTGGAATTAATGTTAAGCAAGAAATTTAAACCACCTATCAAATATTCAAAATCATATTGCTTAGGAGGATATAAATTCCCAAAAAACCCTTACCATGGCCAGAAAAACAACGAATAACACAGAAGTTTTAGAGCATAGCTTTACATTTGAAACAATCTATAAAATAAAATAGTTTAAAATTTCAAATTTGCTAGGTGAGAAGAAAATGGCAACTTCATCTTGTTATTTTTATGAATCTTAAAAAATTTGTAAGGAAAAAATGTATTTCATAATGCAAGAACAGATTAGCTCACAAAAAAAAAAGAATTCACTCAAAGACAACATTTGAATAAAGCCAAAATCAGTATAAAATATATCAAAAATATGAAATGAAGAAAAAAAAAGTAAAATTCAAACATCATTCAAAACTTCCATATCACAAATCATATATAAAGACAAAGACAATACTACATTTATAAGAAATTTAAGACAATATACAATTATAAACTTGGAAATCAACCTAGCACAAGAAATAATTATCAAAAAATCATCATAATGTAAAACAAAATATTATAAAAAATCAATAGTTCAAATACCTTAGATTACGCAGCTACTTGATTACAAAATAAAACCATTTTCATTGAGCATTCAGTGTATATCACATTATGAAGGCACTCTAACCATTTAAAAGATAAAAATCAGTTATAGCTGGAAGTTCAATGTAGGTCTACCTTTCTTTGCAATGATAATTGACTAAAAATAGAAAATGTGCAGAAGAATTGATAACAAACTATCCACCTATTAAAAAAATAATATTTTAAAAAGAGAACTCAAATTCTACTTGCTTTCCAAAAAACCACAAATTTTTCCAACAATTAAAAAATAAGGAAAATTCTCCCAATGGGTATTGTAGTAGTTGTGCACATCAACTAGCTTAGTTAGTGAAGGCAATAGAAGGGCTGCCAAGATCCACAATTTCAATCACTCTCACATGCCATTCGGCCATCACACTAAACCAATTTAACTAAAAGAAAGGGAAAAAAAAAATAGGCCTCTTTAAGTTTCATTAAGTGTGTAGCTATACCCCTCAAAATTCCAAAATATCAAAAAGGTTCCCATATATTTGCTAATGTAACAATAGATGGCTACCGCTTTTTTTGCTCCTAAACTATATGAAAGAAACTACTGGGGTTCACTTGAAAAAATGAGAGGTGTCTACAAATAAGATCACACTAGAGGAACCTATCTACAATTTACTTATTTCTAAGCCACCTATTATAGTCTTAGCTAGTAAGAAGCAACTCTTTTTGTAATAAACCAAATCTTGACCTTTCTCTTGCAAGAGCCATTATAGCAAATTCCCTTATTTTGACTTGCCATGATACCCAAGAGTTAACCATTATGAGCCAATCTCGTACCTAGTCTCGTTCTTGTTTCGCCATAAAAAAGGTAGATCTTGCATCTCTTTTACCCAAACCTAGGGTTCCTTGAACTTATTGAATGTAAAGGATAAGCTACCCTTTTCCATTCAATCCCTTTTATGTAAAAAAATGTGGACTCAAGAGTGAAGAACTAGCAGAAAATACCCAAGTGTTAACTGGAATTTAGACAATATTAGACTTTTTCTTGATTTTTGTACAAGACTTCTTATAGATAAAACTTGGATGAGATATGAGGAAATCATGATGGAAAGATGATGTTGCTCTACAATACAAATTGACTGCTATTCTTAAAACCCTTTATTAAAAGCTTTAGCTTCTTGCTTGAAACAACCAAGACCTATGATTTATAGATAACTAGATACAAAGATGGTCCTTCTAGAGGAAGTCAACTAAAGGGAAAAAGACATGCCCCTATCCTACCCAAAGTCCAAAAAAAAAGCCTATCGAATACAAAATAAACTGCCATTCTAGTTGACCTACATACATGGGGCAAATGAATAGAAATGAACATCAAAAAGGTACAAAAATAATTCACCTTGGCAGAGTCAATATTATCAATGAAGAGGCTTTGGAACAAATTATTAACAACATTGAGTGAGCCATCCTCAATCCCAATGTCGATGTAACTATTACCCAAAGAAGTAGTAAAGATCAATAACTAACTAGATAGGCACAAAACTTAGCTCGAGAAAATAATTGATCAGCCAAGTGCCCAATGAAGCAATCAACTAAGCTAAGGAATCACTATCAAATAGTCACAATACCTACCACACCATCGAAGTAGACCAAGCCATCAAAGTTCACCTTAATCTAGCATAGAGATGAAGGAAACCAATTGGTGAGAGACAGAGGAGACGCATGTGGGCCAAATGAGCAAAAAAATTTCTTGCTCTCAAGACTAGTAATAAGTGAAAGAAAAACAAGAGCACAAACAAACAGCAAGGGAAATGATGGTAGATGTCACCATTTTTTGTGAACCTTGGCATTACTATTCTTCCAAATCTAATAAAACATAGAGATAGTGGCCATGGAGTTGGATAAGTGACAATGGTCTACATGTCAAGTAACAATAGAGCTACTGATCAGTATTAGAAGCAATAGAAAAGAAATGGAAAACCTCGGTAATCCTAGTCTAATTAAAGAGAATATGCTCAAATGTTTTCGGGATTTGAGGGCAAACATTACAAAAGGCAACATTCCTTCAATGAAGGTGATCCATAATAAGGACAACATCATAACAAATTCTCTAGAAAAAATGCAAGTTCTCAATTAGACATTCAACTTCCAAAACCGCAATTCGATACTTATGGTGTATTGAGTTTAGTTTTTATAGAGGAGTGTCATAGGTGTAGTTATCGAAACACGCCACGAAAAGGTGCTATTATTCCTGAGTCCATAGTCGATACAAGATATTCGATCAACAAAAGAATTATGAAAAAGAATATGACAAGCTTTCAAGTCCCAATGCCTTACATCATCCAAGAAAGGAAATATAAGTTGGCCAAGGGGTAAATATATATTAACAAATTTAAGTCATATATCAATATGGTCAAGTCCACACCAATAATTTGTACTAAACGAAATACTCTGATCATTCCCCACCTTCCAAATTGTGTGATGGATGGCAATAAGCCCACCATGGCTTATCACCCCACACCTAAAACTAGTCCTCTTGACCTCTACACTTGACTTGAAGGCATTCAATGCACAAAGACAAGGACCTAACAAAGAATTGGATAGCAAATTTTGCTAACAAAGAGTTCCTTCAATCCTTGAAAGGACAGATACCTATGTCACTATGATCCCTAGTCCATGAGACGATTTTTAAAGAAGGTAATGAAGAGAGAATTGTTCAGATTCCCTTCCCAATGGAACTTTCAAGTTAGCCATTCAATGATACCAAGGACATCAAAAGTGACAAGGGTGTAAACCATAGAGTATACAAGCTAAGAGCTAAAAACTTGGTTGATCAAAACAACCCTACTAACAAGGAAAAGGTCCTTTGCTCCCTAAGAGGTGTTACTAAAAACATTAAGAAATGGTCTCTTCCTTAAAATGGGAATTTCAAAGTACATACCTTTTTCTTGAGTCTTATATTGTATAGCTTCTTGGCAATCAACAATTTTCCTTTTGTAGCAATTCTTCTGCTAAAAAAGATCAAAATCTTACTACCATTAAAATTTTCTTCAAATATGACATAATTATTATTTATGATAGTGATTAACAATCTAGCCTCAAGAATGTGACCAAGCCAAATAAGAAAATCACACAACAAAATGGGATGGGATATCACCAAGTTGTAGGAGATACAAATACCAATGAGGACTCCAACCTCCATTCTTTGTTGGATAAAGAGGATAACAATTTAGAGCTCAAGATAAAAACATATAGAGAAAGGGAGCTTCAACCCCTATCTAAAGCCCCAAATGTCAATGATCCAATTTGTGTAAGAACTGTTGACCAAGATAGAATATCTTGGCTTATAAATGCACTAAGTCACCCAAGTGCACAAGCAAAGCCAAAATGTTTGAGCATAAACATGAAGAAAGTCCAATATAGGCTTACTTCATATCAACTTTAGGGGCCAAAATTGGAGTCAACAAAAGGAAGACCATGTAATGAAATATCTTTAGAACATGCAAGCATTTGTCAACAATCCTCTTCTTAAAGTTAAAGGCTCCTTGCTCCTAAGAAAAGAAACAAAAGACAATTCTTCATACAGTTAACCATGACATTAGTGATAATCTTGGAGGTTGCCATATGTAGACCAATAAGCTTAAAGCGAAAAGGATGAGATGCACCATCGACCTTGGGAATCAACACCACAACGATGTTTCACAAACTTTGAGAAATTTTTAAGTGATTTAAGACATGAGTAATAGTTACGAAATGGTCACCCCAAAATATCCTAGTAGCTTTTGATAAACGAACCCATGATTTCAACAAATCCAAGGCACAATTGGGAGAGAGGGATAGCACAATAGAAAGAATTTCACTTAATAATAGGAGAACTAATGAACTTGATTGACAGTGGCAATCGCTTTAAGCTATGGGAAGATGAAGTATAGGGGTGAGGCCAAAGGTAGCAAACCCCACTTTTGGCTGAAGAAGTTCAAGTAGGCATTATGAATGTTAGTCTAATAAGTTATAAGTGAGTTGTCATCTGCTCTAATAAGAAACAAGTTCAATGCACTTGCGGCAAAAGACAGCCTTACAAAAGAAGAATCGCTATCCCTCTACTGAAGTCACCCCACTTTGGCCCATTGTGTCAACAAGACTTATAGGCAAGCCAATAAGATGTTGTAAGTAGCCAACCAAAGAAAGGTGCTAGTCAAGCTCCTCATTCAAAAGGCATTGATCACTACACTCTTTACATTGGAGTGAGTCATTTTAATCTTCAAGGCAAGAGCATAACATACATAAATCGCCAACATCATCTTGCTCCAAGAATAGAAACAACAAAAAGAATGGACATGCTTATAGTTAAGCATAGATGTGGAAGACCCTTGTTGAGAATTTCCTAGGACTTACAGATGATTTCTCTGATCTCAGAGAACAAATGCCAAACATCTTCAAAAAAAAATGGCAATAATCTGAGCCTGTATAAGTAAAATGGGTGACTTTAGAGCTAGGAGAATTGAGGAAGCTATCAGCATACATGAAAGCACGCCTAAACACAAATTTCAAAATCTTTCAAATTCAAATTTTTGAAAAACTTATCATCCATATCCCAGATCCACACTCTCGAAGAGAGGGGTTTTGAGAGATCAACCTTAACACAAATTTTGGCAAACGTGATTCTTTCCATACCAATAATCATATGGTTTTTCCAAAGTGAAGTTTCAACATTCAAGACTATTCAAATAGAAAGGACTCAAACCAATAATGTAAGGCCAAATTAGGCATTTGCATGTCAACCAGCACAATCATGCCAACCAAAGATTGTGGTTAAACTCCAAGGTCTAACAATCAAACTCTAATAGTTGTCTAATGAAAGTCCAAAGACACCAAGTCAAACGGCATCGCAATCTTCAAAATTGGAAAAAGCAAAGTATCATAACATCGTCTTCCCCAAATCCACTACCCCACATTGACTAATCAACATGTCAACTTTTCAAAAATTTACACAATAGGGATGCGATGCAAAAAAGGTGACTAAATAAACCAATTGGAAAAACTCTTTTAAGTCTATATGTGTCATCTTCATCAATTACAACTAAGCCATTTCCATCTTTTTTATTAGAATAAATGTTAACCTAAGTGAGAACAATATAAAGAAACATTTAATCCAAGCAATGATTCCCTGATAACCCTCAGCCCAATAGTAGTCTATGTGGCCCACTGTTAACCAAAACCACATTGAAGAGGAAAGCCGACCCCAAGGAGAGGGCAAGGGGTTAATGCCAAATGGAAGGCCTAAATCAGCCTCCCCCAATACCTTGCAAGTTAGTGGAGGGCCTAGATCCATTCAATTGGCCCAAATTGGCCTCATCAACAAGGAATTTCAAGCACTCATCCCCCATCACACACAAGCATAGACCTTGTATTGAGCTCCATTTGATCAAGGAAGGACAACTTATGAGGTAAGCCCCAAAATATCAAATTATTGTACTATCGTGGAATTATAGAGGTCGCATCACATCAAAAAAAAGGTAAATCACATCAAGGATCAGTTCAATAAGTGATGCACTCCTCGTTGCCCCATTTCTCCTCTTCACCACGTTGCAACTGACAAATATTGCACCAACTTTAACATTTTGTGAGGATAACCTCACCTCACAATCATGAACAACTTTCTCCCCATTATGACCCAAAAGGTTATCATCATTGACAATTTGGTTGTTATTGTTGCTCATTAGGTGTGGGGAGCCCATGCTTGAGGCCTTTAACCACCTTTTAGTCAACCTTCATACAAGAAATCTCCTTACTATCATCCTCACTAGCTCCCAAACCTAAATAATATACAAAACATTGAAATCACCATGCATGTAACTATCAAAAAATGCACTAAACTTCACCTCAATAAATCCTATGACTCAATAGTTTTCCAACCCTATATCCGATTCAACATCTGTGGAGTACACATTAATAGAAGACACTTTAACTTTAGCCATCAACATTGGAGTCCTTGTTGGATATGTATAAAATGAAGAAAATAACGTGTTGGATACTTTGCTCGATAATTCCGACACTTTCACAAAGGCTTTTACCTTCAAGCCACCCTCTAGCTTGTCATTATTCCCTTAAAGGGATTCAAATGCATACCATTTTGACAATCCATCACTACCAAGGGGTTCTCGAAGGGCCTCATGAACATGTCCTTGGGTTCAAGCTCTTCTTGGAAGGCATCTATGCAACACCTCACAAATAAACACTACTAGGACCCTTTATCACATCCAATGGGATTGCATTTATTTTCCCCACCTAACTCCAAGAACCTATCCTTCAACAATAATTCAATGCTTTCAAACCCTGAATTTTGCATGTAGAACAAGTAACAAGAAAGCAAGCTCCAATCTAAGCTCTTCAAGCCATAAAAATGCAGCTTTAACTCCTTCAAAGGGGATAAAATCACTATATTGTGTTATTTAAGCTAATTGAAACTTTTATCTCTCACTAAAAAAGCTCAAAGTCTTAGTAAAAGGAACATAATCATAATATAGGTCACTCAAAGGAAAATCTAGGGCATTTCACATCAATTCTTGCCAAAGAAATCTACAACTTTCTATGCTACTCATTTATCATAGACATGCATATACCCAACCAAATAAAAATACCAAATAAACTAGCATCCAAATGTATCAAATTAAAACAAATACAATTGAACAATAACAAATTAGTCTCAAATACTTAAACTAACAACACAAAAGCCAGGAATAAACTCCTAGAGCACACACCAATTCCAAATTCAAAATCTTTTCCCTGTTTGCTCATTGCATCAGTGATCCGTTGCTTTAACTTCTCCAACAAATCTTCCAACTTTTCCTAAATAATAAAACTGAAATGCATGAGATATACATGGTCGAATAAACATGAAGTACAAGGCATACAAATTTTGAAATGCATACAATAAAAAATGAACATGATAAAGTCTTAACCTTGCACCAAAGTTTGCAAAGCTACATTATAATCACTTCAATCGCATAAACATAAATTACCGATAAAGAGAAATAAAAAATTGGAGGTTCAATAAACATCACTAGAAAAATTAAGCCTTTCAAGAACTGCTTAGTACCCCAAGAAATCCATTATAATTGAAAATATTCAGATATAGGTTTATCATGTAAGTAAATCAATATGGATATTACAGCAAACTCAAAACCTTTACAATATAATAACCAAAACTTAACACCAATTAAAACTTTTACAATCATGATCCTCAACTTAAAAACTGGGGAGCCATCCATAAAAAGTTTCTTTTCATAGTTCATAGACATAAACGCTCCTAGATGAACGAAAAAAAAAAGCAATTCAGTATGTAATGATTCCATTTTTTAGAGAAGAATAACTTGACAATGTATTAACTGCATTGCCACAAGCTATAAGATCATTAATCAAGGATCAGTATTTTGTTCTGAAAAAAAGTGGACGTTACGCCTTGCTTTCAAGTATTCAAGAGCATTTCACCCTAAATTGCTGTTCTTGAGAAAAATATTGCTGTTACTTGGCAACAAGTAAGAAATGAATGATGGCAGTGATGCAATGTTGTCACCACAATCACATGATACATCCTTACATATAATCAAATCGGAGCAGCACAGAGCAATTTAAGGTAATTGCACTTAACATGCGGTATACAATACAAAAGAAAAATTCAGCACTAAGGATGCCGACATTAACAGTGTTGAGAGATCTCAAGGATATTATTGCAAGTTTGTGCCTTTTATTCATTCAAATAACTTCCACAAAACCAATTTCCAAATAGATAGTTATTTTCCCAAAAAAAAGGTATGTTGTAGAAAAGCAGAAATGAAATAGGTGCAATTCAAAAAAGCTACCTTGTGCGGAGGAATGCAAAGAGTACGTAACATAACAAGGAATTGGATTATAATGAAAAGCAATCATATGATTTTCCTCCATGCTTACAGCATCAACTGATGAGATGATACACATTAATTGAACCGAGGACATGGGAAGTACTAGAATGGTACAGAACTTCAGAAGAACCTATTGGTTGAGCTGAATGGGATAAAGTCCAACACTATACGCTTTCCTATTGTTGAACTATTTGTTCTATCATACCATCTGACTTTCATATGAACTTCTCTGATTGTTGAAGAACCACTATCATGACCCTCCAACCTCCATGAGGGTAATAGATAATCACTTATTGAGCTTTAAAAGTGCCCCAAATTTATCAACTTCAACCAATACATTAACTAGTAAATGGTTATCACAGTGGAGAATCAGGTTTTTATTTCAATTTAGCAAAGACTCGGTTATGACAGTCTAGGTTACAAGAAATCTACTCTTTGAGGATGCACACAGCATCAATGGTTGGGCAAAGCATTTGTAGTCTTGGCCCAAACAAAATGACAACGGATTCACATTTTAAAGTACAAACGCGGCTTGTTTTTTTTTTTTTTCTTTTTTTTTCAAGAAAGGCCATATCCCATAAGTAAATTGAAGTATGCCTCCTGTGTAAGGAACATTGCCCAATCCAATAGTATATTATAAAAAGAAGCCACGTCAGCTCCAAAATTGGCTACCTTATTTTTGGTTCCTGTATACCTGTAAGACTATATTTGTTTTGAACAAAGATAAGTAGAAAGAGAAATCAAGAACAACTTAATCGAATTTTGAGGAAGATCCCAACATAAAGAGATAGGTAACAAATGCCATTAGTAATAATGCGATCCTAGATCTCCAGGACATGGCACAACTAGCACAATGGATCAACAGAAAAGGACAATCTCCATAACAACAAAAAAAGACGCAAAACCAAGCTTGCAAAGCAGCATTGAACAAAGAACGAGATTCTCCACGCCACAAAAATTCAAGAGTCCATAACATCTCCAATCAACCCCAATTCACAAGCCACCAATGCCAAAGAACAACAGATGAAAATCTCGCAAGAAGTTAGCCAACATTGGTTAAGTGCAAAGTCACCAGTACCACTTGATCTTAGCCAATCTTATGCCAAAACAAGCTCTGATATGCTGTAGCAATAAGAATACTTTAATCCTTAGTAAGCACACAGTAATGCATTTAGTAGGCAAGGAAGCGAACATGATAACCCAAGGATCCTCGATGAGAAGTCAACGCAAAATTATTGAACTAGCCCTTCATCCAATACCCCATCAGAGGCCAGCAATCCAACAACATCATGAACTCCAATGACAAATTGATTATCATCAACCGGTTGAAAAAAAAGGAAAGTCAATCCACGGGTTCAACCACAACGAATGATGAGCCATTCTTCCACAATATATTCTCCATAACTATCTAATCCTCATAGAAATAAGCTTCCACACGAGAGAGCTGCCTCCATAAGTAGCAAGAAAACTACCACATCACCATACTTGACCTTCAAGCACTCAACCCATACACTGCCCCAGTGGCCTGCAGACTTTAACTCCAACTTCACAACTAAGAGCTCCAACCACTTCCGCAACCAAAGGATCCCTAAGTCACCTATGTCCTTGAGTCTAGACACAAGGTCCCATGCAACATAGTGAATGGACTTTCTCTCAATTTCAATAGCATCCCAAAACAACCAATAACCAAAAAAGACCGTAAGAAAAAAAAGCAATCATCCTAGAGCCAAGAGCCAAAGTTGCCAAAGAAAATAAGGGACTCGATGAAGCAGCAAAAGATCTTCAGCCTAAGGAGATTCTACAAAAAGAAACAAAACACATCATGTAAAAAATAACCCACATTACAAGAAGTGTATTGACGAGTGTATATGTGTGTTAAGGGGTGGAAATGCCTTGCTTGGTTTTACTTGAGGCAAGAGAAAAGATATTTTTTCTCATTTTAGAGATTTAAATAATAGTAACAGGAAATAAAATTGCTATGCAAAAATATGTCTAAATGGAGAATTAGGAGTTTGATTCCTATTGATTAGAGGAGCCAAACTAGTCTAAAGTAAGACATAATGCTAGCTTTCTGCCATAAATCTCACGAGGAAATAATAATTCTTTCTCTAAAGTTCTAACTCTTCCAATCCTTTTCGACAAATGCCTCTGCTTACTAGTCCAAGTTTAGGACCAAATGGTATCAAAGAAGTTTAAACCACAAACTGTCGATACAAAACTCACAAACGATTGATATGAAACGCACAATCAAGAAAATAGTAAACCCTTGTAAAGATGGACAATGAAACAACAAAATGCAACCCAAGAAGCCTGACACAAAACAAAGTACAATGATTGCCATATAACTCAAATCACACGGCTCACACAATAGGTCAATACATTGGTGGATATGTTCTCATGTCAATGGACCTCAACGACCGCCTAAAGTGAGGTATTCATCAAGGAAGGGAGAAAGTCACAGAGGGAAGCAGGTCATATGAGGATCTTTAAACCCATTTGAGAACATCAACAGCCACAATGCACTCAACAAAGTACCATCTTTGTCCAAGAACAAAATAAGACAACCATAAGATAGAATGATCAATGCTAAGAAGTTCGATGTCTTGATCAACAAGTTAGACAGTGACACCAGCTGCTACTCCCAATCCTCACAAAAAGAAGCTTCCTTCATCTAGCTAAAGCTTTCATACCACGCTTTGACTTTGAATTCCTTCCTTTGCAACCACCACCACAAGACTTCTTGTAGACCATTCCAAAAGCTACACCACAACAAGTTTTATTACATGGGCTACCTTAAGAGCAATGATGAAAGAGGAACAAGCTACAACAAGGTATGTCAATACAAGACTACTCCACAAGTTTAGTGTCACTAGGAATTTCATTGGATAACTCCATTTCGATAAACTTTACCATTAGATAGCAAGACTAAGTGACAATAAAACACTACCTCTTTCCCATCCCTAACTTCGCAAAAAGAGGGAAAAGAGCAAGAATGGTGATAGGAAGATGCTTGGTAGAAAAGTAACAAGCCTTGGCAAGAAGAGAAAACCCAAGCACAATTACAAATCCAATAGAAGCCTAAATCTACCTCTTCTTCCATATCCACTAATTTATCCTTCTCCAAATTCAGTTATTGCAATCACCAAAAAATTCATGACCATCCTAAGGACAAATGGTAGAAGATGCATCTATGGCTATTTCAAAGACAAAATTTAAGAAGAAACAATCCATTGTGAAGGAGTATGGGTTTCATGTAGACAAACAACTCAAGTTTATCCCTAAAGAAGAGACCATCATGCAACAATACCACATCATTCCAGTGACTACAAAAGCTACAAAAAAAACAATAGCAATACTGGTGGAAAGCACAATTTCAATATTAACCATGTAAGGCGGTGTCACTGGCAAATTCCAAATGATCCTTAGCAACTCATAATATTATAATTGTTGTTCGATTTACCACCATCAAATGCAACTTCACCAATTCACCAAGGATGAGTGCATCTAAAAGTTTCCCAGAAATAAGACATCTTCAACTAAAAACTTGGTCAAATCAGGATAAGCAAATGAATGGTAAATACTCATTCTTTCTTTATTTATATTGTGGCTTAGCAAGGCAAACCAAACAAAAACATCCCAACATTGTAACACATCACATAACCATGGTGACTAATAGAAGAAAATGAACTCATATGGTTATTTGAAGTATTTCCAAGAAAAAAGATGGAGCACGACTAAACAATCTCTAATGTGTCCTTATCAAACCTAGATATGTATAGAAACTAAATGATAAAAAAAGAGTAAATCAAACAAGTCCAAGAACATCTTGAAGCAAGAGTCACCAAACCAGCCCACCTACCTTTTCGTTCTATTGAGAGGGTACCAAAGAAAGATAGAGGTGACAGGGTGATGTTCAAAGACTATGTGCCGTTAAAAAATTCATTGTAACAAATCAAAATCTTTCTTACTTTTATAGACTACAAGACCTATTAAAACTTGCCAAAGTTCTCTCAAACCTAGATCTAAAGTCTAGGTATCATCAAGTGCACATCAAGGAGGATTAAACATGCAAGACAATGATCAAAATGTAAGTGTCCTTTAACACATGTAATGTGTTGGCAAATTTCATATACCTTATATAACGACTCATCACTGTAAACATTGAAATATAAAAATTTTTTCGCTTTTGATAGAATAATTACCAACGGTTGAAATTGAAATATAAATATAAATTCGAATATGGTAAAATTTAACAACGAATTTTGGTCCATATCTCATAATTTTTAGAGCGCTCGTTAACTTTTAATTTTTTATTTGAAGTTATTGGAAAATAATATTAAAAAAATTTATAAAAAAAATAATTAAAAAAGAAATCGGGATGATAAGTATCCCAAAACCCCTTACACCCCTTATCATTTCCGACTCTCGGTATTTCCCATAACCTTCACTGACATTGCTAAGGTTTGTGACAGAAGGAAATCTTTAAGGCGAATTGGCGAGATCCGAACACAGGACAACTTTCCAAGAGTTTGGCGGCGATACTCAAGCAGAACCCTAATCGAGCAGGTCACGGAGTTTTCCATCACCAAAAATCGGGAAAAAGGTAAATTGTGGCCACGATTCAAAGCTTGGAAAAGGAAAAAAAAAGAAATGTAATTTTTCCTTGCAATTTTCAATTTTCCTACTGAAAAATGTTCTTTTGGAATGTTTTGGGTTCCCACAACCAAGTATGCCCTTAGCTGTTGGCCAGTGAGAAAGGGAAAATCCGAAAAAAAAATGAAAATCCGAAAAAAAAAAAAAGAAAGGTGTTGTATAAATAAAAGTTCTTGTAACAGCTATTGCAAAAAAAATAAAATAAAATAAAACAAATGACAAGGAATATTTGAGTTTTATTTGTAGAAATTGATTGCTAGTAAAAAAACTTGACTCTTTTTATGTAGCAGAAAGATTGTCTTGAAAGTGAGTTGATACTCACATATGTAACTATAAGAATTGATCTTGATAAATAACAAAATTCTTAAAAAAATGAAGAGAAAAAAATCATTAAAAAAATTAATAGATCATTTGAAACAAAGATAGATGAATTCAATTATTAGTGATGTAAATAGGTATGATTCAAATTAAATATGACATGATATTCATGATACAAAGATTACATAATTTGATATTATAATATACTTTAAAAAGAGAATAAAAGATAAGCATGTGACATGATATATGATATATGATAAAGATAATAAAATTAAATACTCTATTAGAAAAACAAATAAACTAGAAAATAAAATTTTCTTGAAGCCTACGATTTTATGAGATGTGACGAGTACCAACACAACATATTGGGCATCATAAGCACTGGTTTGATATCGGACTATAAAATTCTAAAAGATGTAATGAGCACCAACACAGAATGTTGGACATCATAGGCACTGGTTTGGTATCGAACTATAATATTCTACGAGATATGATGACCACCAATACAAAATGATGGGTATCATAGACACTGGCTTGATATCTGGCTATGACATTCTACGAGATGTAGCGAGCACCAGCACATAATGTCGGACATCACAGGCACTGGTTTGATATCAGGCTATGATATTCTACGAGATGTGATAAACACCAACACAGGATGTTGGACATCACATGCACTAATTTGATACTGAGCTATGAGAAGAGATAAAGATAACATGGCATCAGATAACTCTTCTGATCCCGCTTGCACTAAGTGCACAGACAAGAAATGGAGATGATAAACGATAGGTATGTTTGACCAATTATGTCTATAGGCACGCTCACCAGTAAATGTCTAGGGATGATGAAATGTCATAGACGACATGAGACATGATTGGGTATAAAAAACAATCTTATGAGAAAAATTTGGGACCCACATATAAAAAAATTAAATAAATATAAAAAGAGAAAAGAAATAAAAAACAAAAACAACATGAAATAAATGAAATTGTGTACACACATTTGATGGATACATCATGTTGCTATTCATGTTTTTATAAGTTAAGCATTTATGATATTTCATGTTAGACATCATATTATCATATTTGATATTATATTTTATCATATTTTTGTTATTTATTCATATCAAATTCACCTACTGAGTATTTTAAACTCATCTTTACTAACATTACAAGACACATCAGATCTACACAAAGGGTGTCTAAAGTGACATGTGAGATGTGTGAACAATCTTGTACATGTGAATTTTATTCTATTATATCATGTTTCTAAGGACATTATATAATAGGTATGCATAAACTTTATTTTTGCTGTGATGAAAATGGATTTATTATTAAGGTAAAATTATGTAATTATTTCGTCACTAACATTTATAGTGATTTTTCTCCTCAATTATAGCTTCAAGTACTCCAATTTGCAGTCAATTAGACAGTAATAGTACTGATATAAGAAACGGGAAGTGACAGGGTGGAATCGGAGCCAAGATTGTTAGAATAGAGAATTTAAACAATGACACTAACACAACATATAAATTATATACCTATTCTAAAGTAATTTGTTTGCATAAATGTTATATTTAGATATGTAAAATTTTGTTGAATCAAGATTCAAGAACCAAAAATAGATCAGAAAAAAAAGTATCTTCTAATTTGTAATGACATGATAATCCAAATATCCCAATGCAAGTAAAATCATCATCATTACAACATATGAGGATACAAGAAGAAAGTTTTGTGCTGGATAAATTGGTTTATTAGTTTCATCATATACATCTCTCTCATTTTATTAAAGGTTCAAATCCTTTCGTAGCAGAACGATGCATCAGAAGATGAACAAAACATTTGATGGCATTGACTACTCTGATCATAAAAAGAGTTCCTCTAACAACTTTGGTGCAAGAGAATGATGCTACAGATTGATGAAAATCATGCCATAATATTAGATTCAATAGTAGGCTTGTGAAAGAGATTTCATAAGTACTATATTTTTTCAATGCATTTCAGTTTCAATTCTTTTGATAATAGAACATCTCAATCATTCATTACTCAACATGCATGTGATGTTACATCTGTAAATTTACAAGAAATAAAAATTGCATAGCTAGTCAAGTTACCTGATGAAGATGTTGAACAACATAAGCACAAGTATGATATCAGGCCATAAGATTCTATGTGATGTGATGAACACTAACATAAGATGCTAGACATCAAAAGTATTGATTTGATACCAGGCTATGATATTCTACAAGATATGATGAATACCAACACGAGATACTAGACATCATAGACATTTGTTTGATACTATATTATGTTATTCTTCAAGATATAATAAGTACCCACAAAGGATGTTAGGCATCATGGGCATTGAATTGATACCAAGCTATAATATTCTACAAGATGTGATAAGTACCAACACAGAATGTTAAGCATCACAAACACTATCGGACAATGATATCCTATGAGATATAATGAGCACCAACACAGGATGCTGGGCATCATAAGCACTGGTTTTATACCGAGTTATGATATTCTACGAGATATGAAGAGTACCAACAAATGATGCTGGGCATCATAGGCACTGGTTTGATACTAGGCTATGATATTCTACAAGATGTGATGAGCATTAAAACAAGATGTTAGACAACATAAACACTAATTTGATACTAGACTATGAGAGGAGACGTCATCAGAGACCTCCTTTGATATAGCTTGTATTTAGTGTAGGAATGAGGGACGAAGATGACAAGTAACATGACTGGCCAACTATGCCTACAGACAGAGGTCTAGAAATGATGAGATACTACAAATGGAGACATGACAAAACAAGAGCATAGGGTAAAATCTTATGAGAAATATCTGAGGCCCAGATATAAAGAAAATTAAATAAATATAGAAAGAGAAAATAAAAAATGAGAAACAACATTAAATAAAAAAAGAGAAACAACATGAAATAAAAAAAGCAAATATGTTAGTGCACATTTTATGTATACATCATGTTACTATTCATATTTTTATATGTTGAACATTTTTTGTATGTTATGTTAATATCACGCAAACACATTCCATATTATGCTTTATCATATATTTGTTATTTGTTCATGCCGAATTCACTTGTTTGGAATTTTATGCTCACTCTTATATTATAAGATATGCCACAGATCCACACAAAGTTTAATATTATGTTTCTTCATATATTTGTTATTTATTCATATCAAATTTATCTGTTGAACTTTTTATGCTCATTTACACTTATATTATAGGACACGTCACAAATCCATACAGAGAGTGCTTAAAATGGCATATGAAATGTGAAAACATTCTTATACATGCTAACTTTATTTTATTCCATGTTTTTAGAATATTACGAAACAAGTATACATGCACTTTATTTCTGTTGTGATGAAATTGAATTTATTATCAAGATAAAATATGTTTTATTATTTCGTCACCCACATCTATAACGGTTTTTATACTCATTTTTAGCTACAACAACCCCGATTTACTGTTAATTAAACAGTAATACTAATAACATAATAGGCGGGACATGACACCTTATGAATAACAGCCTAAGATCGTATTTTGAGGATTTTATCATGTACTTGGATGGCCTATGCATCTGAAATAATATCATAAAAAGTACCTATAGCATTTGTAGATTTTCGTAGTATTCCTCGAACACTAGTTTAAATTCAATCAAAAGAAGTGTGATTTTAAGAAAAAAACCCCCAACTATAGCTAAATTTTAATGTTGTAAACAAGAGATTAGGATTAAATGAAGAGGAGATCCGAGTAACAAAATAATGGCAATGCCAAGTTCAAAAATTCGTTCAAAACTTTAGTTTTAGCCTCCCCACTCAATGTTGCTACAAAAGCCAAATAAAATGTTCAAATGCGTATAAAAACATTGGGATAAGTTCCTTTTGTTGATGACGAAGATAAGGAAGGTGTCTAATGAAGCCTTGTCATAATTAAAATGGCCTTAAAGTTGACTCCAATGCATCAATGATAAGGGCTAGTATTAATTAAGGCAACAAACCTATCTCAAATCTCTTATAAGGTACTCAATATCGCATAAATGAAAGAGTTTTTGGAGATATACCAAGAGATGGAACTTTAGCAACAATACTTAGCAAGGGAAATGTTCCAAATTTCTTAGATATAATAAAGACTACAAGCAAGACAAACGAAGCGGATGGTATTCCTAAAACAATTCTATACTCACATCTAATAGAAGCGAATTCACAAAATGTTGGCTGACAAGTTGTCCATGGTGCATATTGTAAGGATATGATTGGCTTCTTGTACGTAGTTACATCAACTAAGGAAGAGTACATGTTGCTATGTAAACTAATTAGATCATCAAGAAGATCAAAGAAAAGTAAACACTCAAAACAGTGTACAACAAAAAGCCCCAAACATAACATACCACAAGAAGCAAATTGAGTTAATGACATCTAATAAAACATCACTTTGAAAAGTGGCATATCAAATCCCATCTAAACCATCAAATAACACATCTACTAGTCACAACAGCACTTCTGCATGACAAAGATAATGAAAGGAAAGCTAAACATCGAAAATGGTAAACTAGAAGCAATGACTCTTCATTCCTCTTCAAATTCCAAGCCAATCATCCAAGAAATATCTTTGACAAGTTTTCAAAAATCATTGTAATCATAACAAGCATGCATACAATTGCTGATGAGGAAGGTGCAAACTTGTACTCACATGTGTATAGGTATAGCTTAGCCTCACATCCATAATCTCAAATTGAGATTACAAATTTCAAAGCATATCCTAGAGATCCCTTTGAACAAGATTGAGCAATCCTTGAAGAGAAGTATCATCCTCTACTCACACATCAATGAAGGCATATGTGACAACTCAGTCTCACTGTATCAAGATATTGTCCCCTTGGATTGCCCCATCTTAACCCAAGTTTCGTCCTTCAAAGGCTCCTTAATATCATAAGACCATAGTATCACTTATAAAGTCCAAAATCATCGCAATCAATACGAGATAATTTTTATTAGGTCCAACAAGTTTGCATGGTGAATTTTCATTACAATAGCATTAGCAATGAATAGTGATCGGGATGGGCACTAAACCATTTATGAGCTTATGAGATTGCTTCAATTATTCAAATACTATTTTCTCACTTAAAACACTTTATTACCTCAAAAATTATTATTATATTTTGTTATTAGTTAGAATAAATTATATGTATTTGCTATCCTTGAATATTATTGTCATGTTATACCTCTATTTTACTTTGAATATACAAAGCTATTGCACTTAGCATTACCATCTACTTTATGCCATTGGGTTCAAATTGTGTCTGTTACAACACATCTAAATTACCAAGGTGAGTTACCTTTTGGACATGAGGAGTTATAGAAAGTATTTAAAGAATTGATCTTACATAAAAAGACTATAACCATGAGCATAAAGGAATCATTCGACGCCAGAAAAAATGAACAATATGCATCAGCATCACAACTAAACAACTAAGATTTTCCTCAATGATTAATTCACAAAAAAAAATTCCTCCTTCAAACAGGGACTCATGATCAAAAGAATCTACACGTGAGAGGCCATGCAAAAATGAACTTAAAAAAATACACATATGACGCACAGATATGGTAACAAGTGAATTTACTCATATATCCAATCGATCAAATGACAAAGGATGCACCATAAACCCTTGTAGTGCTCTATCTTTTTTATAAGTAGCTAAAACTCACAAGCATGTAGCTAGAATAAGAAGAACCTAGCATTCATAAAATACTCTATCAACAAAACTCAACAAGTCTAAATAAGCACGTAACTAGATTTCAAAGTAATTATTTTAGTTTTGGACACAAACCCAAATCAACTTAACACCAAAGCGCTTGAAGGATGTGGAAAAAAAATTAAAGAGACGGCTATTCAAGAATATCAAAAACTTTACCAAACAACAAAAATAGGCCCATTGAAATGGGATTTTGCATAAGGAAAGAAATTAAACCATACAAACATGTACCTTGCTCATTGGGAATATATAATTTGAGTTCTATACAGCTTGTTATAAGAGTGCAAGGTCCTACTGAGAGTTATGGCCATGTAAAAAGTCTCCAATTGGAAACCTAAAGGTTGAGCATCCTCTCCATAAAAGGGGTAAACCAAGTTAAAGGAAGGCATCTTGATGGATTCACTATTGTAAACCTCCAAGAGCAATAAGAATTTCTTGCCTCCTAGACTTCACTCTTCTTAATCCTCTACTTTAAAAGCTTGGGCTTACAATTGTGCCAAGTTGTAATGGATCAATGTATATTCCAATGTGGAGTTTTAACCAAGAGAATATGATATGCAATCTTATCACATATTTTTTATGAGGTTGTGTCAACAACCCAAACTTACAATCTTTAAAGTATAATTAAATAGTGTTGCCTCTTTGTGATGATTACAAAAGATGAATATGGATAAAAGGTTATATTCTAATTATATCATAAGATATATTTTCTTTATTTTTGAAATTTTATCATGTTTCCATATAACTTTACACATCCAAATCAAACCCATAAGAGACTCAAAGGGAGATCCAATGTAGATGACACAATTTGGAGATCAAACATGTGGATGAGCATTCCATGGGTAGAAAGATAATCAATTACATATGGAGGAGAATGCTCAATGCAAGGTGGTCACTAAGAGCTACAAAGAACAAAGCTAGATCTAAAATACAAGAAGCAAAATTTTGAAGCTTTTTAAAGACTAATGCATTTGATTAAATGACCAAACTAAAGCATTTGATTAAATGATCGAGCTAACTGACCAACCATCAAATCATATGATGCCTAGATCAAAACATGACAACAAAGTGCCTTTTAATCCTTTGTAGCTCATAAGAATATTACAATCAAGGTGAATTATGCAAATTCAAAATAATCCTAAATTGAATTGGCTTTTTATAAATTCAATACTTAAATTACTTTTGAATGAGTGTCATGGAAAATTTAATTTGAATATACTTTGTAAGGAGAATGGAAATAGATTAATAACGATTCTCATGTCTCACCATTAATTTAGTGATTATGAGCTAAGATATCTAGATGTTATATTGGTTAATTCTGTGTGTATCTATTAATCTATATTTAAATTATTTACAAAAGATTTCTAATACAATCATGACATATATATATATATATATAATGAAATTCTTAGAAATACAAGACCCTTTGTGAAGTCCTTTAAGAAGGAGCAAACATGAGATTAACATTAAGGTTTAAGTTACCTACCAAATTCAAAGAGAGTTTTCTAGAAAGAGAGTCTAAGGAGAGATCCTTCTTAAAGAAAAGAAGCTGAAATCAACCTACCCTCTCTACGATGGATGTAGTGTTGACCATCAAAACACAAGAATTGTACATTTCGCAATTAATGGAGAGAGTTTATTATAGCAATCAAGTGATCCAAAGGAAGGGAGACCTTCGATTCATTTAGAGAAGATACTAGATGAGTTGAAATTCATTCTTGGAGCAGATTTAGAAAAATTCTTTGACTTCATAGTGTCGAAAAAAAATCCAGGCAAATCCCAACAACGTAAAAAACATTCCCTGCAAGCAAGGATCTAACTTCAAACCAATCTCTAGAGTTTGCCCTTATCCAAATAGGTCTTGCAAGAAAATATGATTTAAGATTGAGTTCCAAATATTACACATGCGAGTTCCCCCGCACACATATTTCAAATTCAAAAGTGACCTCAGAGGGGCCACCCTTCGGAGAGATCGAAGCTACGGATGGAAATGGGAGGCAACCTCCAAAACAACTCTAAGCCTGAAGTCTCTTTTTGGGGATCAGCATGTAGTTTGACACGGTTTTCCCATAAACAAAATAGTTTCTTGATCTAACTCTTTCTTTGCCTTAGCAAACTTGTAGAATTTCCTGAATTGTCCATCCTCAAGTTCTGCTTCAAGACTTCAAGTTTGCTGAGGCAGATGTAACAAAATGGATCAAGGCAGCAGATTGTGAATCCACTATGCACAAGTTCAATTCCTAACATTCGTCTTCTTTCCAACAAATTGGATCTTCAATGCTCCTATTTATAGGAACGCTACACAACTCCTTAGTTCACTTCGATTGCCATTGCTCCAAAGGGGCATGTCTCAACAACACAAAAGGAGGGTTTTGCTCGTTATAGGACTTGACCAAACATCTCACGACACATTGATGACAATCATGCAGCACCTGCATTCAAATCCCCAAAGAAGGCCCCCCATCCTATCAAAGGACAGGTTTTTTGTTCATGTGTCAAGGGCTGGTAAGGTTTTGCGCATCCCGATTTGGACCTGAAGAATCGATATTTAGCATACTAAAAGCAAATGAAACTCTACCCATTTTGACTCACTATTTTATGGTGAATAATGCGGGACTGGTGAAGTCATGTTTTATGCTATACTTATTTGGCACGCATAATGTGATAATCTTTTGGATTATCCGATCATCCCACAGATAGATGAACTATGAAGCCTTGGTAGCATAACTAGAGCTGGCAATCAACATGAAAACCATGTATTTGTCATTCCCAATTAGTGATATGCCCAAGTCCAAGGAGGGTTCCTTTCCACAAGCAACCCCGGGACATAGAACTGAGGGAATATGAGATCAACTACATTTTGGATTCCGATGACATCTCTCCAATCTAAAGTGCAAGCTGACTTTTCATCTCGAAGAGTCATGAGATTGGACTTGACTCTACTCGTCAAGTGTGTTGCATGAGCCTCCAAATACCAACGTGGACCCTCTCGTTTGCCTCTAGCCATTAAGGCATGGAAGATCAAGGTGGAATAGACCCCCTCAACATGAAATCTTAAGCAATGGCTGATACCCAAACAACAGTGGAAGGGAACGTAATAGAAGCTAGGCTCGGGGAGGAGAGAAGAATATGCCCAAATTAGCACCGCTCCCATCACATCGAAGGCGAGGAAAGCCTGAACAATGTGGAATCAAGGTAATGACATTCTTTTCCAAGCATTGGTAGACTAACAATGTTCCTCAGAAGGAGCTCCCTGTCTATCTATGCAATTCAATGCCATCCCGCTTCTGTCAAAATCGAAGCCAATACGTGGATGCTTAAATGATTTGATTCACATTGTACACTTAGGTACGTGCTATCACGCTCATGAAATTGCTCCTGGTTTCAAAATAGATACACTAAGGCTTTCATCATTGCTTTTTTTTTTGTCTTTCACGCCTTGTGCTATAGGAGTACATCGTTTGTCCTCGAGTGCTCCAACTGGACAAGTCATTTCATATACACGTCTTTGCTTCTCTCTACGCTACAGAAATAGATCAATATATCATAATCAAAAGATAGATAATATCTATCATTCTTTAACATTGGCTTAAGAAGGGCCTTGCAAACTAGATCATCCCACTATAAAAGAAAGGGGACGTCATCAACAAAATGGAGAATAGGGATCTCCAAATCCACGAAAGCTGCAATAATATGTTCTTTATCTACTTCAACAAGTACTTGTCGAACATCCCACCTTGGCCAAAAAGCCTTACTACAAGCCTGAAACCTAAAGAAGCCTTGATTGATTACTTTGATGAGAAGGGGGACAAGTTGGACACTCTCGAAGTGAAAGGGCATGAAGATAACAAAAATCTTTAAGGGAAAGCACTTTTTGGGGAGTGGAAGACTAAAAAATACAACTAATAAAAAAGGAAAGGTAGCTAGAATCAATTGGTTGTGTAGTAGAAGGTCAACTAAAGTTGAATGGGGTTAGCAACAAGCTCTTTTCTTTTGCATCAAAGGCTCCTTCAATATAAAAACTTATTATGGCTGCCATGGGTAGATCTCCATAACAAGATAGTGACAATTGGCAAAGCTATGGATTACATTTGGGTATAAGCAAATATGTCCTTTGCATGGAGGATCTACATTCATGGAAGTCGAATCATAATCTAAACAGTGGAATGATAATTAGGAGAATCACATAATAGATAGCATGAGAAATAAAATGTCAAAAGAATAATTCTAGGAACAAGAATTGTTCAAACGATGGGTATAAGCTTAGTCAAGGTGAAAAATCTTTTAAGGAATCCAAGAGACTCAAGTGAGGGTTTTAGTTGACTAATCAAGAGATCAAGCGTGACGAAAGACCCTTGCAACAATTAAAGCGATGTCTAACTACAAATCAACAAGAAAGATCAATGCAAGTGAGAGTCACTTCAATCTACAAAGAACAAAGCCTGAATCTAAAAATGCAAAGCAAACCACTATACATTTCATAAGAATTGGACCTTCTGATCACATAATCAAAGTTTCATGCATTAATCAAAAAGTGTAAATATTTTTTAATTCAATTAGACTACAAATTGCTCGATGGTTTCTTTCATCAATGCAATCAAGCATACTGGAAATTATTCCATACTAAACAATCTTTGTTTAAATTTAAATTTCGTTCAGATATAACATTTGTCATGAATATATTTGATTTGATTTGATTTGATTTAGAGAATTGGTAAGGACTTGATGGAGTTCATGAAGGTTCTCCTACTTACCATCATTGATCTAGACACTAAGGGTATAAATATCTAGATGTATTTTGGACTATTGGATGAGTAGATCAAAAGGTACCAACAAGGAGACTATATAGTTGTTTAAAATCAATCGAACCAAATTATTGGCCCATGGGATCGTTCAATCAATGAAAATGTATTGAACTCTAAATAATTCTAAACTAAATACCTTCCATTTAAATTCATTATTCGAGTTATTTTTGGGGAAAAGGGTTCCCAAGGTTAGATTTGATTTGCATTTATTTGAATTGAAGGATTGATAAAGATTGGATAAAGTTCATCAAGGTTATTATAATTCTCATCATTGATCTAGAATTTATATGCTATGATATCTAGATGTATCTCAATTATATCCATGCATATCTCTCCATATGATATTCTTGGATTTCTCACAGAAGGATCCAAAGGTAACCATCACATGTATGCTGGAAATTCTAGAAATAAAAGCTTCTCAATAAACCACTATCTTTTCAGGAAGTGAGCATCGGTGGAATAAACTCTAAAGAAGCAAACCAAAAACCTTTAGTTCATTCCATTCCTATCTCTTTAAAATTAGATATATTTTTAGGGTTAGGATTAGGATTTTGGTTAGCTAACTAATAATTCCAAGAAACTTATCCAAAAAAAAAGATGATATAACGAGAGATTCTTTATGAAGGGGTGAAGCTAAGATCTAAGTTGCCATCACCATGATGCAATGACAACCAAAATACAAGAATTGGCAATGTCAAATAGTAGTTGAAAGAACATATTTAAAATTAGATATAATGTTAAGGTTAGAGTTTTGGTTAGCTAACAAATAATTCAAAGTTACCCAAAAAAGATGATATAAGGAGGGAGAGATCCCTCTTGAAGAATATAAATCTAAGTTGTCATCACCATGATGAAGTGTTGACAAGCAAAACACAAGGATTGGTTACGCCAAATAGTAGTTGAGTAAGCCATTCATCCACAATGATAAGGTGATCGGAGGGATTTCTAAGAAAAAGGTATGGAGAGAAGCACAAAATTGAGATGAACTTCTTCTGAAGGAACTACTGAATGAGGCTGGCTAAGAAAGGACAGTTTGCCAAAACAAGTTGGAGTGTAAAGGCAAAGCGTTTTCTTCTCCATCAGCAACTCCTTTAAAGAGCAACAATTGTTCCACCCTGCCTCCTTTCTTCCATGCAAGTCATGGGGTGGCCTTTGAGGAGGGTCAGCAGCAGTGACAGATCCACGTTTGGTAACAAAAATCAATACTACAAAAATCCAGCACCATTTATTGCCTTACGAGGTCATCCCTCCTCATAGGACCTAATTATAACCATTCCCCACCCTTAGTATATACCAAATAATTTCTTTCCGGTGCCTTCATTTCCAGATGTCAATACTGAAGAAGATAAATTAAGCATACATAGAAAAAATTACAATAGTAACTGCAGAGAAGATAACTGAAAGTTAACAAAGGAATGCACAAGTTAAACAAAATTTATTAATGGGCAAGTTAAATGAAATAAACAAATTTGCACACTTCCAACTTAAAAAAAATGAAATCAGTTGTCAAAGATGTAAAAACTTTGATCTTTTATCAAAGATAAACGCCTATGGGAAGAATGATAACAATGTGCAACCTCCTAAACAAAAAAGATACAAGCTATCACGCTAAATGAGATTTTCTGTCATGATCAGCACAACAATAATGCCATATTTCTATGAAGGATCCTTTTTTCCCTGAACGTTGTTCATTTTCACTAAAAGAATGACAAGGACAAGTCTTTGAGGATCTAGACTATGGTGTATATCAAGATCCACACCACCTAATAAAAAGATCGGCTTTCAAAATTAGATCTAATTGCTGATATTAATAGCTAGCAAGACAGTATGGAACAAACCTGAAAGTCCAAACCAAAATATTCCCATTGGGAATGCAGAAACATTTCCTTTTTTTAAACATTAAATTTTCAGGTCATACACACCCATGACATCAAGCCCAGCAACCAAGAAGACATCTGGTAAGAGCTGTATACTCATATTCTCTAGACAGCATTAGCATGTTTCTTAAACACGCATTATATAGCCTGCTATGCCAGTAATAAGGATCAGGGGAAAAAAATAATTAACAAGTATGTAGATGATATAAAAAATGCATTGAAGAAAATTATTGGGCTTATTGAAAATTTATCTTATACTAACAGGGGCATTGGTTATTATACAACTAATATAATAACCAACATATTTGGTGAAATTATTCTAAGTTACAAAACAATTCAAAACAAATAAGAACAAACATAACATTATGAATGAGTATGGAAAAACACCATATGATGCATCAATGTCGCCTGCCAACAAAAAAACATCACAACAAAAATATGGCAACGACTCAGAACTACTACTACAGGAATAATTTGCAGGTAACAACTACAAACATGAGATCGCTAAATCAAGAAACATAGACCAAACATCAATAAAGATACACATTATTAAACAGATACCTCAAAAGGTACAGAAACAGGTTGATATATTGAATTAGTGTACTACACCTTAATGTAAACAGTTATAACATGTCCAATAAGTAGAACCTCCATATTTTGCAGCGCATCCACATTATCAGGCGCAGCAGTCTGATCAATAAGTGCAAAGAGTTTCTGCAACATAAAACTATAAAAGAATATATTACAATTGACATCACTAAAGTCAAGTAAGAGACACTGATGCCTCAATTACAGTTTAGCAGCCCGCCAATAGGCATTGTATTAAGTAATTTATGATAAAGAGTAGAATAGAAGAAACAATAACTAACATCAATAAGTTGAACTTGTCATGATTGTTATCAAGATGCACCAAAATGTATTGTCTCAGAACAGCTTCACCAATCTAGACAGAATAATAAGACGTCTCCTTATATCACCAACAAAATGCAAAGCAGCAATCCAAATAGCAAAATGAAGCAGAGGTAAGTAGAAGAATCAACTTACAACAATATCACTTTCTTCATTAACTCCAGACAAAGCAGGCCTAAAATGAATTCCTAGAAGAAGGCATCAGCGTGAGAAGCTGTTATCATAAAGAATTAAATCAAGCAACAAAAACAAAAACACAATGGCATAAAAAATTACCAATGTGTTTAAGACACTGATTGCGTGTAATGAGTGACAAGTTCCTAAGCTCATCCAGAATTATCTGAGCCCTTTCTCCAATAAGCTGAGTACCAACAGTGCCTCTGTCCTTGTGGTACTTGTCATTATAGCAGCAGGTCAAATTCAAATAGATCTCATGATCAGTAGTGTCAATGAGAGCCTGTAACACAGCATTAGAACAGAAAAAAAAAACAATTGACTGATACAAATAGGAGGTTAAGAACTAAAATGAAAGCAATAAATTATAAAAAAAAAATTTAAAAAATTGTTGGAGCCCAATAAAAACTAGAAAGAAAGCATTTGTTTGAAAATATAACGCAGATAAGAAAATGTCTACGAAGTTCAAATAACTTGAATTTTAATAGTCATATGACATGGAAGAACCTTGTTTTTTTTAAAGTTGTTAAAGATTAATTTAACACTTTCATCTCCAATGTACTATCAGCACCAAGTTAATCACATAGCACTATAATGTTTAAACAAGCTTTCTAGAAACATCAACAGCAACAACCAGCCCACATTTTACCATACCGTCACTAACGCTCATAAAAAAAGGTAATAGATCAGGCAGACAAAACAGAAATATGTATTAAAAAAATATTAACTCTCGTGGATTCATAAGACAAACAAAAAGAAAAAGAAATCTAATTAAAAGCATATAACCCATCTAAATCTGTTTCTCGGATGAAATATAATTAATGTGGACACTAACAAAAAGATACAAATGTTTTTTATCAGGAATATCCAAAATTCTTATCTTCTGGCAGGTAAAGCATACCATCACAATGTGAGGCCCAATGTTTGCACTCTTCTGCAAAAGGCTTTTAAAATAGATAGCAAGCAACCTATGGTAGTCATTATCTTCTACCAGGTGATTAAATTGTATTAACCCTTCGAATAGGTGCTCATTTGTGTAAATTCAGGTTTAAGTTCTTAACATTAACAAAGCAGTGGTTTAATGTTCCCAAAAAGCCAAAGGAAGGAGAAGTTTAAGGATTCCAATTAACCCAGAACATGATAAAAAAAGCCAATACCAGTGTATTGGGAAGCTGACAATTAAATGCTAAATTCTTTAGGAATCACCAAAATCTAATCTTAAATTCTCTAAAATTACCAAATCCTTAGCATTTTTTGGGAATTACTTTCTGCTTTCCACTCAGATAGGCTCATATATTTTCAGAAATGAATGTTGTAAAAAATACATTTATTTGTGTCATTGTTTGTTATTGAAAAATGTCTCTTTATAAATCTCCTTTTCTGATCATGAAACTGTACTAGTGATTTTCATCATCTACCTTTTTATTCATAATGTTAGAGCCGACCTTTACATGGATGGCTCCAGCTCACAATCAAATGCCCAACGGATTGTAAACCTGCCTAGAATAAAGCTATAATCAATCCTTCATGTCCCAAAACTCAAATGCATATCTTATTCTAATAGCAGAATTTCCAAAATCTTAGTGCACTAATCTTCTTCTTGACTCATTGTGTTTTTCGATACATGTCTTTGGGGAAGATCAACGATGCTAAGGAGCAAAGTGGTCCCAACTACTTGTCAAGTATTGGGTCTTCTTCAAAGGTATAGCCTTATGAAAATGCTCCTCAACCAATTACCTATGATTTTGGAATAATAATGTGGCATAGGCATTCTAGATTTTTTAACTTGAAATTATTTTTTCGACATATACTTAATAAAGATCATTCCTCGTTCCATTTTAAAGAGTGCAATATTTTTACCAAATAAAGCCATGCAATAAACGAATAACAAGCTATAATAAATGTCCGATATAGTCAATGATAACCAACAAATATAATGTCTCTTTGACATAAAAAGAACATGTCCACTACAAACAAAAAGCATAAGGAAATAAAACATGTCCAAGATTGCTACTAATCACCTACTCTATCTCTTCCAATGCAAGTACCTAAATCTCTGGACCTAACGAATAGTGAGGACATGAGATGCGCATGCGGAAAATAATCATGCGCAAAAATGGCAAAGATTGCTTAAGATGACCGAATGATTGAGGTTGAAGAACATTCCACCTACACATGATAACCCTTACGAATCTATAAAGGCCCTTCCCCCAACTGATTGGGAGAATATTAGCTAGATAGATTTTACAATAAACTTTATGTGAATATATGATCAACCATCCTCATCCAACACAATTAAAGCATTATAATCTTTGGAAATTTTTTACATATCCAGCACCAATGAATATAGATTTCTGCTAGCCCATTAAACTAGATCATTGACCACCACATTACCTTTCCCTGAATATGTGCTCGTATTGAATCTCTTTGCAAAGGCCTTGCTTAATCTAATTTAGCATACTCAATAAATGCAAACGGATACCAAAGCAACCCTGGATCACAACAATGATAAATGAATTGTTTGATTCAAAAATTAGGTTCAGAAGGCCCAATTCATCACAAAAATTCAAACCAAATCTCACCGCCATTGTTTCAGTTTTTGTATTCGCTTTAAAGTCTGCGTAGATTGAGAAAGCTCTGATGACTTTACCCAAATGACCTCTAATCATGCCACCACAACTAACAGTACCGAGGCTCACACAAGCCAAACTATTTGTTTTTAGTTTGACAAATTTTAGGAGGTAAGGGTGTAAGTGGAAGACCATTCAACCACATAAGTGACTTTGCATTTGATCTTTAAGAAAGGAGGGATTAACCCATTGTTAGCCAATTGATCTACTGGATTATACTATGTGATTGGGTTGCAATTGAAAATGACATAACTATCATTATAAGCTCTATTAATCATCATACTCAAAAAGATTTGATGCTCATCATACAATTTAGAATTCCACGCTTTTCAGATATTCCAAAAAATTATAGATGAAAAGATCATTAAAACCTCCCTGCCTACGAATGATGAAAGATTGATTCCACTAGTATCGAAACATTTGATGAATTGTGTCGAGTTAGATGTGAGATGGCAAGATTCTTAACAAAACAGTTCCACATATATGATGACCTCTAACATTCCACAAAAACATGAAATACAGTATCCTCCCAAGCACAGAAAGGACGTTTATTTGCAAATTGAAAATTCATTTTCCTTAAATTCTCAAGTAAAGGTAACCGGTTGTTTATGAGCCTCCATATTGATAAAGAGATTTTAGTAGACAAACAACTACTCCAGATGATTTTTCATGCCTTTTAGATAAAACTTTTGCTTTTGACCTACTCCTAAACAGAGTTCATAAAAACTTTACCACCCTTGGTTAGGATTCAATAATTGATGGCATGTTAGTCAATTGTCTGAATGACTCGCAAAATAGAAGGCATTTTTTTTGCATCAGAGTCCAAGCACCGTATATTATATTTAGATACGTTTCTCTTATAATCTAGCCAAAAGGTTATTAGAAACATGGACCTTCCAATCTTCTTCCAACTGGGCCAATAATGTTTGCATACTTGATCGTACTCCCACCAAAGGAAACCATTCATCACATTTTCAACTATTTTAACAATTTTACTAGAGGAGATGACATCATTAAGAAATATATTGGTATTGATTGCAAAACATGCCTTACCAGCACTAACTTACCACCCATCGAGAGAGGTTTCTTCTTCCAACTAATCATTTTCCGATGAACCTTATCAACCAAATGTTGAAAGTAAGCCATCTTTTTCCTGTCTTTGAATAAAGTACTTTCCAAGTAGGGGATATGCAACATCCTGATGCTTATAAGTACTTTCATGTGTGGATTTTAATTATTATATGAAATAAATTACACAATTTCAAATTCAGATGTAAATATACATTTGAATAAAGCTAATTAAGAACCAAATTTTAGTTTTTTTCGCATACCTTTTGGAACTCTATTTGAATTTTAAATAATTTTCAAAGTTCTTGAAAAAAATTAAATTAGTTTTAGTTGCTACTGTTGAGGAATTATAAGATTGTTTCAGTGTAAAGAAAAAACTCTTAAATATTGTAAGAAAGAAAATGAAATCTCATTTGGTTGGGAAAGGTTCTAATTGAGATAAGTTTTAATTTCAATGCTACTTGATAAAAAAAATTTATATATAGCTGCTATGAGGATTTTATTGAAAATTATTTCGTCGTTGACTTCAGCAAACAAAAAATTGATGTAATTAACTCATCAAACTATGATAGAATTTGAAAAGAAAGCACATAAGGTCAGTATCTTAATTTAGTTCATTTTTATTACTGATATCTATACAATATTACAAATTATAAGAACTTATTTGAGATAGAATATAAATTTCTAGCAAAAAAGGAGAAAAAAAAGGAGGCAAAAGTAAGAGATCGTCGAGAATCCAAGTAGATTAATTTAATAAGTATGATTATTTCGACATTGTATAACATCTATGGTGCATACTTGCAAGGTCTGATGTATTTTGAAATACAATAAAAAAGAAAATAAAAGATAAGCATATGACATAAAATAAGATAAAGATAATAAAATTAAACATCTTATTAAAAATAAATAAATAAATAAGAAAGTTAAATTCCCTAAACATATCTCTATAATTTCATAATATGTGATAAACTCTTAACACATAATGCTAGACATGATAAGTGCTAGTTTTATACTAGGCCATGAGATAACATCAGAGATTTCCCTTATCATTAGCACTTAGTACAAGATCAATATATAGACATGATATTTGATTAATATGGTTGACTAACTATAATATGCCTATACGCAGATGTCTAAAAAAGATGTGATTAAAGGCCAAATATAAGATGAGATAATATTGAAATATAGAATAAGTCATATGAGAAACATCTAAATCAAATTAAAAAGAAAAAGAAAGAAATATAAAAGAGAAAATAAAATATACAATATGTAAAAAGAAAAATATTGATTACAAATACAAAAATATGTTTGCACACTTATATATCCACCATATTATTATTTTTTTAATTCATTATATTATAAATATAATTAATATATATTTATGCTTATCACATTTAATAATCAAGCCATAATCTTTGCATAGACAATGAAAAAGAATACTTTAAAATAACCTAATCAATACCTTAATTATAATTAGAATTTTCATAGAAGTTCATCAAAAATCTTAAAAACCTCAACACATTGTCAAGACAAAAGATTAAATAGATTAATCTCCCATGTTCATTGGCAATGTTTCCAACTCATTCTAAGAAGAAACAACCTTGATAATCACATAATCTCATAAATAGAACTCTTCTAAAAACTATCCAATTCTAGTCTTTGAAGTTGTCCAACTAAAACAACTCCAACAAATCCATCTACTCAACTTTCAACCTCCAAAAATTTTTAGTTGAACCCTCTTTGTCCATGAACATAATCCCCAAGGAAGGAAACTTATTAACTCCAAAAATTGTGTTTTTCAGCTACTCAACAAATCAAAAGCTGTGCGAATGCTATCATCCCTCCATAAGAAAATCGTGTCTCAAATGGTACCAATTTATCAAAAAATAACCTCTCCCAACAACTAATGAACAAAATCATTGGAATCCTTATATACAACAACTTTTCTCTCTCCTAACCAAATCAACACAAAATTCTTTCCTACCTACTAGTGCGATAAGTGTGGCATGCACCACCTATCCTCCACACATAAGCCACATGCATGATATGCGATAAGGGCTGTTCAATTACATGGGTCAGCTTCTTGCCTAAGTCAAGGATACTTAGTACAATTTTGGTAGAACTTTTCCTAACTAGATAAAGAAAACAACATCAACTCACATGCAGAATTTCAACACATGAAAAGAATATACGTGAATTTTGGTGAATTTTATTTTATTTTAAGGAAAACATGCAAAGAACTAAAGAAACACATGTACAAACAAAAATATCCTTATTGTATACTATAAATATGCAATTAAATCTCATATTAAAAGACACTTTCTTAATTCACAATTCTAGGAATAAAACTCTCCTACATTCTATTTTTCTGGTTTGTTTGTTGTTTATATTTTTACTTCTATTGCACTAAATTCGAAAGGTCACTAAGAGTCCTTGAAACAAGTTCCCATTCAAACAAATCATATTTTGGTGTCAAAGCACTTTAATTTGATGCTTATGACAAGAGCTATACATAATGGAGTTGGAAGAGAAAAATGAGAAAGTGAACCATGAGATTGGAAAGGCTTGAGTCAACATGATTGAGCAAAAAAAAAAACAGCCAACAAACCTAGAGAATCAAATAGCTCCATTGACACAACAAATGCAGAGATTCATAATACTAAAATCACAAATCCAAATGACAACTTGCAAAACAAAGGCAATATTATCAATTAAAGTAATTTTGATTAGAATATTAATCCAAGACTAGCTAAAGATGACAATGGCGACAACATCATCAGCTCACTCCTTCGACACTCAAGAATTAACAAAGTCCATTTAAGGTTGAAACTAAATTTCAACTACCTATCTACAATGGTACAACCTCATAAAGGGTTAATACTTAAATTTAAATTTCTAACAAACATGAAGACCTTCACATTGAAGGAAAAGCAATGCAACTGAAGAATCTGGTTGTATTAAGAAAATATTCGATGAGATGCAAATTACCAAAAGACGAGAGCTATGATCAAGGGATCTATTCTAGATTGACAAAACTACAACTAGGGAACCAAGCTGCATTTGAAAAAAAGAAGATTCGAAAAAACTCAAATCGCCAAAAGAAGAGCCATATGATCAGAAGACCTACATATAATCCAACAAGCAATTATATCATTCAACATCGATGAGAACTCATAGAATACAATGACCTCTTCAAAATGAAACTTGGCAAAAAAATCACTAAAAGCGTCAATAAACCCACACAACACACAAGACGTAAAAATTCACATGTGGTGCCTGAATCACGCAACGTAGTAGATCGACTGTGGCAAAGCGGCTGCACAACATCATTTACATGTGCGACATTGGTCGAATGGCTGACCAAGGGCACAGAATTGAGCGCATTACAAAAACTTAAAAGGCACAACTCCACCACAAGCACGCCCAGCGGTACACAAGAAGCCAGCCACGTACAACAATCCACAAGACAGTGTGCGGCAGCATGCATGGGACACATGCCATGATAGGTGCCTCTTATTGTCATATGTGCAACAAACACTACCATAAGTGCCGCCTATTGACGCATGTGTGCCGTGCGCGTAGGCAACACCCACTATGCTCATGCGCACCCCACACAAGTGACACCTACCACCTCAAACACGCATTCCAAGTGCATGCAACTAGGTGAGTGCAATCCAATGTGCACGTTACATGTGCACAAGCTCCATAGTGGCTAAATAAGAGTCCCAAGGCATGCAACACATGGATAATAAAAAAACCAACTTTATTGTTATAAAGGAATGATTGGTACTAAATATTGTACACAAGCCTCTATAAAAAAGATGGACGAAACAAGAAATCCTTGATTCCCAATTCTTGACATTAAAACTCTCTTTCATTCCATTCTTTAAATTTCATAACATCTATACTTGATTTTTGTTGCACCTAACCCTTAAGAAAGATTGTTGTCAAGAGCTACAAGTAAGACTCGCAAACAGATCATCCCAATATCTTAAAATGTAGGGGTGCAAATAGTACGTTGAACTGAAAAATGGAAATAGAGCTTTAAGTACAACATATTAGTATTAAAATACAGTACGTTCAATTTAAATGACTTAGTACACAAAAGGATGAATAATGTACTGAATGTATCACATGAAAACTGAGGATTGCATATAGTATGTTATTATTAACATACAATAGGTTGAGCTTCAGTTTTAGAACTATAACAGAGAGGTTTAACCCAAAGATCGCATGTAATACGTAAAACTTTTATGTATAATATATCTATTATATTTAGAACCGAATGTACGATACATAAAACTTAATGTACGATACAAAAACCTTAACACATGGTACATGTAATTCGTTTCTATAACTAGTTCGACCATAACTTAAAATTTTCTAATATAGTTATTAAAGAGTCATTAAAGGTATTTAGAGTCATGAGAAACTTTTCAAAAGTTATAAAAAGAGTTCAAACATAATAGTAATGGCTAATGAAAATTTGGCAAATTACATAGTAGCAAATCGCTTGAAAATCATTATTGTCCATGAGGATAAGGATGAAAACTAGGCTACAGCAAAATGAAACATCTTTAGTCTTAGCCATCCTTCAAGCAATTGCATTGAACTCAATTGAATATATTTTTTAAATTGTTTTTACGATAATTTAATGTGTCTCTTGATCTTACTGTTAGATTGACGGGACTTAAACTTTTGAGCTTTACTTTGTTTCTTTTGTCCCATTCTGGAACTTTATCTTTGATCCTTTATTTGATCTTTTGATGATTTGTAGGCTCATCCAAGCCAATAATTTGTGTGGTCCTCTAGCCAAGTGCTTGTAGGCTCCTCTAAGCCAATATGTAGGGTTTAGTCTGCCCACATTTATCAAGCATTTAATGTTTTCCTAATCTTTAGGCCAAAAGGTGAACATAGATCAAATTTTGGACCAAACCATCTAAGAATGTGTATTTATTTTATAACATTCCTTATACAAAAGGTTTTCAAAGTTGATAAAACCTTTCAAAATAAAATTTAATTAAAATCAAGAATCTCAAAATTCCATTGTTTATTTATTACTCTCGAGAATGAAATTTTTACAATTCATCTTTTCTCTTATGTGGACATTTTAACTATCATTTAACAATAGTACAAACGGTAATCCTTTAGCTGTAACATGAGGGATTTGTGAACATATTTGGTTAGATTTTTAACACACTTGAACAAGACACTTACGAGTTCTATGAAACTATGTTGTTGCAAAATGTCTGCAATAAGCATAATAACTCAATTCATCATGACCGCAAGAAGCGTATAGGGTTTGATAAGATTTTCATCAATAGAGACAAATTCGAGATCCATCCATTTATCTTACATTCCCGCAAAGGCATATCATCAAATCCAAACAAAAACAGAGTTTACCACACTTATAATTTTGAAACAATAGACATCTATTCACCACCTTAAGAGAGTATTAAAAGGCTAAGACCTAAATCCCAAAATTTTGGGGACCACCAAAATCAAATGCCAAATTCTTTAAGATTATCAAAATCAATCAAAGAATTTGGAGAATTACTAAGTGCAATTATTCAACTAGGGACCAATTTTTTCAAAAATTGAATGCTATTAAATAGTATGGATTTGTTTCCTTGCTTGTTAGGATTAATTTGTTCTTTGGTTATAAAATGCTAGTCTTTTCTATGTAACGAATTTTTATGATTATGAAACAGTAGTAAAGAGCATTTCAATCATTTATTTCTTTGTTTATAACTTAAACAAAAAAAATAATGTGTATGCGTTTGTACAATAGTAATAACACAAGAAAAGCTTCATCCTTTTAGTTATGTGACTTATTCCAAAAGCCCAAGAAACAGTTCAAAACACCCATATCTTAATCCATTTATAATTTTTACGTACATTCAATCACACTTGGTAGACAAAACTTCTTTGGAAATCTTATTATCATAACAAAATACATCACATTTGCCCAAAATCTGTGCAAAATTATGCTTCATAACACCATAATCAAGCATTCTTATATCAATCCAATCATTCCATGTCTTGCCATTACAAATCACTACCTCAACATCACTGCAAACAATTCTCCCTTGTGTCATAATCTTCAACTCAACAATTTGTTTCACTAAACAAATTTCTCAACAGTTGCATGATACTTAACCATGCTCAAATAATCTTAGAACGCCACCATGCACATCTGTACTGCATCAACTGTAATAATAGTAGAAGCAAAAAAGTCGCATCAAATAAAGAAATCACATTCATTGTACCATTGATTCAACATCGTCAATTGATCTCCTGAGATTCCCCCCATTCGTGATTTCATTTCTTTAATATTATTGGGCTTCTGAATTAAAATTTACTATTCTTGAGACTTCCTGAGGACGCTTATAACTTCGAACTATAGTTCACAAGAAAAGCACTATGAAGAGTTTCGAAAAATGAAATCAAAAAAGGGGTTTTCATAGCCTGTATGTTCAATTAATAAATAGATGTATAATATTGCAATTGCATGTGGCTTTATCCAAGTGGAAACGATAGTGAAAGATCCTTAAAACGTTCCAGATAAGGTGCCTTAATAAATGAGGTGCCATAATGCATGCCTAAACCAGAACATAGCAATTACAAATACCAAAAACGTAAAAATGTGAAACAAGAATTACCAAAAAAAAAAAAAAAGATCCTTCGAATCTAAAAAGCTTATCCTTAGAAAAAAATAAAATCATGGTTTGCAGTTTCAGCCAAAACCCATCCATTTTGGTCAATTTCACATTTGTTTCTACGAAGATCAGCCTGAAACTTGTCAAAGAAATAAAATTTCAGATTCGATGGTTTACATTGACACTCAAAGGTTTAATTTGGTTTCAACCAAAATTGGTTGAAATGAAATAATAAAGGTAAAATACGTTTCAATGGCCTTCATCATTTATTTTTAGAAACATCTCATTTAGGTTGCTAACCAACTTAACTAGCTTAAAATTAGACAATCAAATTCATAATCATCAGTGAAACTATTTGATTAGTATAACTCAAGCTTATAATCCAAGTTTATTTTTTATTAAAATTCAATAAATAAAAGCAACATTTGTTATATTTAAGTAACAAATCACATTTTAAGCTATTAATTTTACCATTTTCTAAAATTCTGTACCGTCTTAAATTAGTTTACTTCTTCAAAAATTCACAAAAGTGGAAACTAAAGGATCGAAGCTACAAAAACTTAAGCTTGAAAAGTTAAAAAAAAAATCAAAAGTGAAATACATAACCTTGCATGAAAATACATGGACATAGTTACAATAAAAAGTTCCAATATCATGAAGATAACAAATGACTATCACATCATCATCAAGACACTATTAATCACCTTAAATTTAACCTACAAAAATTATAGTAAAATAAATGTTGAAGTCATAAAGTAGTATAAGCACAATGTTTGAAGTAAATAGTACATGCAGTGTGTAGTCCAAAAAGTGAATTTCACTCGCTTAATGGTAAATCTTATATAAATGCATTGCTGATATCATATGGCACATTGCATAAGAATTCAATGAAATTAGATGAGAAAGCTAAAACTGTGAATGTATAAGGATTGTAAGTCCAAATATGAGCACAAAAAGAAAAAGAAAACGATTAAGTAATAATGATTTTTATATATTTTAAAAATATTAAAAGAAAAGAGATAGAAATAAATATTGTGAGACCAAGATCAAATAATAATGGTGAATTACAATTGAAATCAAACACCTAAGAACTAATAGAAGAGCTCACAGACACAAAGGATTCAAGTAACAATTCCATTTTATTAAATCTTATTGTAGTTGAGGTTGTGGTGTTATAGTTTGACAGGCATTCCACTTACAGTACAAACGGATTCAACATTCGGTAAGTTCAAATATATTATTTGCATGATTAAACCCATATACAAACATAAATATATATATATATATATATATATATATATATATATATACATATATCAATATATGTATATATACATATATATTTCTATGCAGTTATAAATACAAAAATAGATATAATGTGCATATAAAATAGTTTACATAAATAACATCAAGGTCCTATAATATATTTTACTTTGACTAGAAGCATCATCTACACCAAATGATTGAAGAAATAAGATGAAAATTCAACTTGACCAATATAAAGGCAGACGAAAATTTTTCAGCTTTTGTTCATTCAAATATAGAAAAAAGCAGTAAATATTTAATGAATGAAAGAGTTTCCAAAAGGAACCTTCAAAACAAGCCCAACTGGAAGTAAGTACTCTTTCCCAGCTACTCTACATTTAAGGACATTCAAGGATCATCATTTATTTCCTAATTAAAGAGCAACAGAAAATGCTCTATTTAGCATAAAATGCAATCTTACCGAAAACCAACTCTTGCACTTCCATTTTGAAGGTAATACAAAGTGAGAGTGACAGAAGACTGATCTTCTCGAACGCACCTGAAATTTATAGGAATGGACGAAGATAACAACATTGGTAATGTAAGAAATAATTTTAATAAAAATACAACACAAAACTAAGAAAGCATATGGAATTTATTTCAGAATTCTAAGAACACAATAGAAACTTCAGTACTAAAAACACATTGCTGGCAATAAAGAGCAAGCAAGCCCATGGAACACTTAATACAGCCTTGTCATTATAAAAGTAAAGAAGATTACAAAAATGCATCTTATGGTATCAACAACAACTCCAGATTCAAATAGAAAGTACAGAACAACGTAAGTGGACAGACTCCAAAATCAAGCAAATCCTTATAATAGCTGCCGCAACCAACAGTAGGTTTAAAAACTTCCACCACATCCGAGATGACTAGTGAATAAGTAGGTTTCAGAGAGCTGGAAAAATGAAGGAAAGATATGACATTTTTCTTACAACTCAATTGACTAGCATCATGAAAGGAAGAGAACATCAATAACAAAGTCATTTTTTATATGGACATGCATAGCACTTCCCTTTCTTTTAAAAAAATACCTTAAAATTCAACTCAGGAAGAACTTAAAACAGAATAACCCAAACAAAAAATAAATTGCTATAATCATAAAAGATTCTCCATCAAAGCAATAAATGCTGCCATAGATTGGTCAAATTAGATTAACATATTTTTATTATTAAAAGACAACAGAAACAATTGAAGAAAAAGCAAAACTGTTTATTAAAAATGCAAAATGGGAGTATAACATTAACCAATATTCCTTCCAATTTCCACACGATGGAAATATTAAAACTGAAAAGCATATTTTTGTTTAAGAAACTATAGTAAAAGCAGTACATTTGAATCTAAGTATTCAGTAAAATATTCAAATTGCAAAATAGAAGCATAACGTGAATTAATATACCATCCAATTTTCATACAACGGAAATAATAAACAACAATTGAAAAGTCTATTTTTGCTAAAGGAGGACATTTAAATCTATGCATTAGTGTTAAGCCCTAATATTTGTAAAAAGTTCCATAAGTACAAGACACAGAATACGGTTTCATTCAAAATAATTAAAATACTTGAATCAACATTTTATAAATAAATAATTTTCTAAACCTATCAACTTCTTCACGAGCATTTCCAAAACAATTAATGGAAACTTTCCTAAAATACTTGGATCAACATTTTATAAATAAATAATTTTCTAATCCTATCAAGTTCACAAGCATTTCCACAGCAATTAATGGAAACCTTTCCTGAATTAGTGTAAGGAAATTAATGGAGACCTAATCACTAGAAGGGAAAGATAGGACATGTCTTCCAAAAAGCTGCTGGGCCCACAGGTCCATCAAACTCTCGTGTCATAAAAACCAACAAATCTATGGGACAGGATAAGCACTTAGGCCTTAATAAAACTTCCCCAATAACAAAGCTACACAACAAACCAATGGCAAAAATTTGTGGTTAATGAAGCATTCTGAAACACAATAATCACATTTCCAGTGCAACATTCTTGTTATCAAATCTGCCCAACAATATGAAATTGACAAAACATGTGAACAAGGAGAACATGGTAATCAAAGCTGGCAGAATTCCGCTAATCTGATGGCAACAACTGACAACATAATTATATCCGTGCATAAGCCAAGCGGACTCCTGAGGATAAGATCTAATGTAACTTTAGCAAGATGTGCCAGCAGATTCTGAGAATATAGTATCCCCCCCACTCCCTTAGGACAACAAAAACATGATAACACCAATGCTTTGAACAACTTACTTGACTTAAAAGTACAAACTATCACTCAGCAAAATGCATTCACATGAGGCGTGCTCAAAACAAGTGGCAAATTCTGCACAAGAAAGAACCACTTCTACCAATAATTCAAACTGATAACACAGAGCATGAAGTGCCCATTGGTACTAAGCCGTATTTTCACACCTGAATCTTTTTTAATGTTTTACACAAAAATTCACCAGCCTTTATCATTTTTTATTTCATTCCAAGATCTGTTTATACACAAAAACATATTGAAACAACAAAGAAAAGGATTCAGTTGTGTTGAGCAAACTTTTTTTATGAGATGCTCTATTGGTAAAACATTCAATCTCCTTCCTTGAAATGTGGCACCTGAAAGAGCTAGTTCCTTGAAATGTGGCACCTAAAGGAAGGAGTTTCTATCTGAGTGAAGATTAGAACAATTTTGCCCACAAAGGTGGAACCTGGCTCAAGTTCCTTCATTATGTCCAGGTGCAATATACCTTAGAAATCATAACTCACAACCATAGACAAACAACTTAGACCAATAAAACCAAACTAACTATTTAATAGTCATATATTTCGTTAAGTTCATTATATAAATCAAAATACATAGAAAATCAACTAGACTCCTAAATCAATCATAAAAAAGCAAAAAAAAAAAAAATCCTATGTGAAAATGAAATCAGTCTTTTGATGTAGCCTATCCTACATCACCTCCCAGACCATCACTCTTCGCTCCATTCTACAACTACCAATGTGCTTCTAGCCCTCCACTACTTGTGCTCGCCTCCAAGACCAACCACCTAAAAATTTCCTAGATTGTGCAAATACCACTCCTCGTCCCAACTAACTCTCTCTCACTTCCACACTTCTCCATATCTCACTCTACGTAACCCCAATAGTCACTTCACATAGACAACATTGTTTTCTTTCAAAAGGCTTCCTTATCCACGCTTGACGACGTCCAACTATCCTCACCTCATTCCATTCTAAGCCACACTATTGACTAATAAAACCCCTAACACAAGGAGAGGGGAAAGGGAAAAACAAAAAAAAGTTTGCTCAACACAATTGCCCAACCAACTACATCCACACTCACACATCAATGCTACAACAAAATTTTCCTAATCCATTTCCTAGCCCAAATAAACAATTATGTTCGCTTTAACCAAAACCCCTTATTTGACCCAAATAAAACCTACTTAGAGCCAACCACATGTTATACCAACAATTTCCTAAAATAGGCCATGTTGAAACGTTTAGGTTCGAAACTTAAGATGGATTGTCCATAATTACTTGCAAATATAATCATGCCAAAATGCTACCATATTGCTGCAACTCGAAAGAAAATAAATAAATAAACAAAACATTATCTATTTTTGCACCATGACTATGTAGATATTGTCAAGGCAGCCTACTTTGAGCCTAACAACATGGCTAGTCACCCACTGAACCAATTGTCCCTCAAAACAACTCATAATTAACTTTTTGGGTCCAATGCCATAATCACCAATACATGAGTTCAAATAAGATGTTAATTTTGCAATCAAAATATTTTAAATAATTATACCAAAATACTCTCAAATTGTCATCAATCATGGAAAAACAAAAAATAACAAACCAATACAAGATAAAAATCTGTGATATATCTTTCATATGGTCAACACATTCTATTAAAAAGTGACTTGCTTATTCTTCTGTACAATAAAATAACTTTTAACAAAAAAATAAAGGCAAAGATATTTGAAAAAACATGCAACTTTGATTCGTGACTGATCCATATCACTTCTAGTTTTATTGTCACAAAGAGATACTTTTTGATGTAGAACTATATGTCAACAATTGTGATATAACATATCAAAAAGATATCAAGATTTCAAAAAGTTTCCCAAAAAAGTTCCCTAGAATAATGCAGCAAAAATTGAGAGCCTCTTCCTAATTACCCACATCAATGCAACCTGATCCCAACATCAAGCCTAAACCCAATTCAAACCCACTCTACTTGCTATTCCTTTTGAATTAGAATTTTGATCAACTAGTCAACAATACACAACACTTCTACAACAAAGATGAGACAATAAACAGTCCTAGACAACAAAATAAAATGTCCTCAAAATGTTCACCAAGAGGAACCCATTGATAAAAGGGGCCACCAACCCTAGACAGTTTGCTAAAGTTTCCATTTTAAGAATATCACGGTAAGCAGAAAAAATAAAGCCAAATTTCCTTGGAAGCTGATATCTCAAGACTTCACTCGCTTATCCCTACATGTCATAAAGGAACAAAATAATAAAACAACAATACGAGATGAAAAATATAAAAATAATACAAATTTTGTAAAGAGACGATAATTTGAGTTTTAAGTTCTGACCTTTTACATTTCAAAAAATAACCAAAATGTGTTTGGTGACATAATTCCCAAAATACCCATTTAAAAAAATTATAAAAATAAATTCTAAAAAAAATTCAAAACAACCATTCGAGATCCATGAGGCCACTATGCATATTGTAAGATCCCACAAACCTCCAAAATTACCACATAGCCACCAAGGGTGCAATGACCAAAGTGTCCTTAAGGAAAAATCAAATTAAAAAATTAAACAAAATCAATTGCAATACACAAGTTCTTAAACCAAATTCAAACTCCTGGGCAAGCCTTACCCACATAAGTTCTAAAGTTTAGCTTGAGCCAAATTCCCATTCACAAGCATATATTATGACACCAAACCAAGGATTAGGCAGGCAAAATTTTCAAACTAAACCCAAACACCGGCTTTAACTATATTTTTACACAAGAAAAATCCTTAGGTGGGTCTTATTCATACACCAAACCCAAATCCTAAGTTAACTACAAATTGCCAATTCAAATATAATCTCAAAATGAATCATTTCGCACATCAAACAAAATTCCTAACACAAATCAAATTTCTAAATCAAATCCTATACTAAGATGAGTCACATTCCGACACCAAACCCAAATACCTAGGGTGTAAGAAATTCAAACACCACACCACAATCTTTATTTTAGCTAAATTCCCAAAGAAAATTTAAAACATGATGGTATGAGCTGTATATTCCCAAACCATATTCAAACCTTGATGTTAGTTATATTCCCACATCAAGCCCAAATCCTTGGCATAAGAAAAACCCCTACATTAATCCATGTTCAAATTTCAACATAGATTGAAATTTCAACTAGGTAAAATTCCTAGGCGAAATCAAAGCCTTCACATGTGAAAAAACGAAAATTTAAATTCCTAAGTTGAATCAAAGTTTTAACATATGACCAAACCTAAATTTTAGGTTATGCCAAATTCCCAAATCAAATCTAAACCTTGTTGTGTGTCATATTCTCACATCATTCCCAAATTCTAGCTTGGTTCAAATCCCAAACTAAATCCAAACAATGGCATAAGTTGTTTTTCCAAAACAAAATCAAAAATCTAACTTGAGCCACATTACTAAACCCAATTAAAACAATGTTATTAGTCATATTTTTAGACCAAATCAAATGCAAGAAACAGCATGAGCCAATTTCCCAAACCAGATAAAAGTCATTACCTGGTTTTGCATTACACCCAAAATCTAACCAAACAAAATAACCTAAAGTAGATTAAAACTTTGCCTTTGACCATATCCTCAATACAAAACTTCAAATCCGATATTTCAAACATACGTTCCCAACCAAAGTTGTGTCAAGGCATAAGATATGTTAAAATTTTCAATTCAAAAGCACTGAATATTCTCATAAAATCTAGAAAGCATATTTTAGAATGCTATCTATCTTCAACACCACGCATCAACAAGACAAAATAATGAGCAGCCGCAATGGAAAACAATAATATTCAAACAATATTAGTGGTTGATCTCATAAAAAAATGTCATAAATCTCATTAAAAAAGCATAAAAAACCATTTCCAAATCAACAAGAATAGCCCCACCCTTTGGGAAGATCCTTCAAACTAAATAAGTATGACATACCAAGTTTTTCCTCCAAACCCCGACCATCCCCCTTGCAAGTTGAATTGCACTGACTGAGCTAATTAAAAATTCCTCTCAATTTTCACAAGGCAATTGAGCTTATTGAAAGTGGAAAACCTTCAAAGTAAAAAAAAAACCCTCAAAGTGGAGAAAATATTTTAAAAAAGAATATTCTAAAATTTGAAAAATCTTAACTTGTCATATCCACACATGTGGGCATGTTGACCACTAAAATACATAAACTTCAATACACATACCTTTAAAATTTTAATAAGCTCATGAGCCAACTGAGATATTATCATCAACCAAACCTCATGACATTAGGCACAAATAGTCTAGTTTAGACAAATATAAACTATTCATAAAATGCTTTTTCTAATTTACAAACTGTTTGCAACAAAACTATAAAGACATTCACAAAAAGAAATGAATCTAAACTAGCTAAAATCAGTAGACATATACCAACTTGTTAGAATCAAGATAATTACGATTGAATTCAACCACCTTCACTCAACTAAAGGCATAGGCCATAAATCAGCTAAAATTATCTATCACAAACCTTAATGAAACATACCTCATAAAATTTATGCCCCTTAAGGCTTATGAAAATAAGTAAAAACAAATAATAAAACAATGCCCATTAGGTCCAAAAGAACTAAAATATGTCATCTAGGATGCAGCAACTCTATTTTATTTTGAACAATAGTAGTGAACTGAAGGAGTTCACAACTACTATCTTCCTTTTCTCCTATCTACCAAATTTTACTATCTACCTTCGGTTTTGTAACATTATACACAGCCCTTAAATAGTTTGATGAGAGAATATTACATCCCAAACACCAAGAACCAATCAACTTACTCTTGACAGCTACTTTAAATTAAATTCTACTAGCTTTGCAAAAACTCGGCAATAATAATATGGTAATTCCTCTGCAAAAGTTCTACCACTGATGGAATTCAATTCCCTTCAGAATCTCCACAACCATTTTCATACAAATTGAACTTTCTCAAGAAAACCAATTTCTTGCACAGGAGACAAAGCACAGAAATTCGTAGACAAGCCAAATCACAGGGACTGGCTATAGAGAAATGGCTCAAGAGCTTGCTCATAAGCTTTGAGTGGTACTTCTGTTCTTTTTAATAGATTGAACCGTGTACATTTTACTATGCTTTAGTTATTTTTACACTAACACCCGATGGAACATTGTGTTGTCAACATTATTCCAATGTTCTCTCAATAACCAAGTTTAAAGATTATCAAACAGAATCAATAATAGTTGCTTGGCTTGGAGATTCAACTTTTTGATGACCTTCATTTTATGGTACAAAAAATGGTAATTCCATGGTTTGAACAAACCAGTTTGTTTGCCCTCGAGTTGAAAATTTCAATCAGCCGTCCAACCTACAGAAGACAGATTTTGGATCAACTTGGTTTGCTTGAGATTTGTAGCCTCATATAGGTTATGAGAATAAATTTCTTATGACACCATATGCCAAACGTTTTGCTCAATGAAATTTGGGATTTTTACAAAGAGTACAATTCTTCGAGGTTATCACCAACCATATGAGAAGCATAAACAAAGACTACATAAAAACGGTAGGGTTAATTTTTGATCCTCGAGTAAGTGAATTTTTATAAATCCTACAAAATCAACTGCCTAATCAGTTTGAAATTACAAGTTTTCAGAGAATGACACCTTTTCAACAAATGGTTTGTATTTAAAAATAAAAATACTCTAGTTCTAGTTGCCCTGTATAATTGCCACAAATCTTTTACCAAAGATTATAATCATTATAGCATAGTTGTATGTCTTGAATTTGTGAACATTATAATGTTAGATTCACCAACCGCCAATCCCCAAGACATTTCATAGCAAACTCAAAAATCTTCTTCCACGACTTTCACACTTAAGTTTCATAAGATGCTTAAACAGAAAACAAAAAATATTGCCTTGCAACTTTTCACCAATGAAGAATTTGATGTAATAAATAAAAAATAAATATAACTGAATTTATATGCATCCAAATTTAATATAATTGGACAACAACAAAACACATCACATGAAAGAATTACACGGATGCGACTAGGTCATTTGAAAAATCCTTTTGGCAGTCATTGCAATCCCGAGCTTGATTTTAATCACATACTATTTTGATGCTCTGACTTGCTTCATAAAAAAATATAGAAAGAATTCCTTCATCCAAGGAGGAAAATAACATACTATTTACAATTTTTGCAAGTGTTTTCATATTTTTTCTATTCAAATAACACAATCCAGCACCGCATATATTCACTAGCAAGGCCATCTACAAGTACAACATCCTTTTCACATCAAAAATAAACTCTCCCAAAAAAATTATTTGTCTTCTTGTTGCAACTCTTTTACAAACTCCAAAATCTTGGCTCCTCTTTCAGCAGGTTTTAAATATTTTGAAGGAAATAACACATCGTGTTCAGACCTATGAATTATGAGCCTGTTTCACAATAAAAAAATCAAGAATGTCGTTACTTTACAGCTTGTCTAGTATTTCAAGTTACCATTCACCTCCGAGATAAGTTAAGGACAAAAGTTGGCTTGATGGTGCATCAAAGTTGTTTGTTGTGGGACGGCAATTAGAGTGCACCAATGATGGTTTCAAACGTCAAACAACCAAATATAAGCTGAAGTCCTTTGGGATTCGATTTAAGGATTACTTGGTGCATGATCATCATTTGAGTCACATCGTTGGCCAAGCATATGGGCAATTAGAAAACACAAAAAAAATCTTTAAATTGATCTTCAGCTTACTTAAGCTTATTCAAGATTATTCATAATCAAAATGGAATTTTAGATCTATATTCAAGTGTCTTAAATTGATGATTTCATATTTTTAAATATATACTATCACTTAATAACCTCCAATGATTTTCTAAAATTTTAAATTAAGCATGCCAAAATGATATCTTGCATAATTCTTCTAAGTACCAAATTTATAAATTAATTGCATAAAAAAAAGTTACTTATACTTAAGTATTTAAGTTACAATTGATAAGTATTAATTCCTTGATTGAAGACTAAAAATCTGTCAACAACAAAGTTTTAAATTGAACATAGTCCAATGATCTAATCAGTTTTTGGATGATCTTATAAAATGATCAATTCAATCCTTAACATATAGGGTCAAAAGATCCAAAATTATAATTGAAAGATCCAATCATGTACACACACAATCTAATAATATGCGCATTTAAACTTCTATTACATTGTCAAACATAACATTAGATGGCCAAATTCCTATTAAATGGCTAGATTCCCTATAGATGACCAGATCCTTGTCAAATCATTAGGCACACATTTTATCTTTCTCATTTACTTTTTCATCATGATATTTCACTTATATTTTTGAGCTTTATGCTGTAAAAGTTTTCAAAAGCACAACTGATCACACTCACATATTGTATAATGCTAAATATCAATAACCTTTACATTACTTCTCAATTCCCACTCCATTTCAAATTGTTCCACCAATCTCATCCTAATCAGAAAACTAAAACCCTTTTAAAATAATCCACCTAAACAACCTCTACACAATTAAATAACAACAAGAATATCCATAAAGATCACAACCTCTACACAATTCAATAAAACAAGAACAGCCATAAAGATCACTTTAACATAGAAGTGAGGCAAGAGCAAACAATAGCTTGGTTTCTTTCTTCACCAGTTTGGTCTCAACTTCTCCACTCTTGAATTCTTTTGCTACAATTCACAAATGCCTCACATTTTGACTTCTTTCTTCTTTGGTTTGCTACTCGTTCAACTTCTTCATGCTCATTTCCTTCTACTATAATACACAAATATTGTACATTTTTTTAATTGATCTAAACAATGATCATTATCATGGGAAAAACTGGTAAACTTTTTGTATAAATCAATATCCCTCCAATAGAATGTAGCAAAAGAGAGAAACTCAAATTCAGTAGCTACTTCAATAAACATCCTTCACAATCATCTTCTATCTAGAATAACACAATTCTCTCACAAACATAACCCAAAAACTTGGAATTTGGCAAGAACCATTTTTTACACAAGATTATCTAATCCATGTATTACAATCCTTTTATCATATCTATGTAATAATTCTACCTCCTAAATATCATTGTAAAACTCTTACCACACATAAGTAAGCCATAAAGGTCCTACAACATTAAGCAACATTTGCAAAATTGTACTTATGGAGATCATAACAAAGAGCTATAATCTCATCATGTTTACACCATCTTCATAGACTAGCATATAACAATACTTCCTAAAAAGCAACCAATAAAATTCCAGTTAGTCTCCAAACTCCTCACCCCAACCCCCAATTAGAGCCAAAGTACAAATCCTCGCCATCCACATAGCTCAACCTCTCATATCCTACAAAATTCAGCAACACTAGCAAAATCATACACATATAATTCATTATGTAAAGCAACCATGATAACATCATCCCAAAACTTACTAGATTAGAAACTAATAATGACACTACATAAAACAATAAGCATCCAATGTAGAGCATCACCATCCCTCCCAATCCCCCCTTGTGCCCTTATAAACACACAAAATGGTGTCAATGTCAAAACAATCATAAATCAAATAACCTAAATTTGCCATATGTTGCACCTATTCACCTACATTCTTGCATAACATATATTTTCTCAATACACAATCTAGATCAAGCCCAAAACCTACCAAATAAATATTTTCTATTAGTTTAATGGATCAATGTTAACAATGATGATTAACAACTAAATTGCTCACCACACATACACAAATGAAATAATTGCAAAAGTTTTTTAAAATATTTTTAACAATATAGCAAATTTGTGCAAAACTTTGTATGTGTGCACACATATATATATATACACCACATGCACACATATCGTCATGGTCTTAAAGATAACCATTAGATATATGATATAATATCACAAGAGAGTAATGGATGTACATACAATCTAAAAAAAGGTGCAAACATTCACAGTATCCTCTCTCTCTCTCTCAAAAAAAAAAAGCATGCATCTCACATTTATGTATTCAACTCTATCACAACCCTTGGAAATGTGTGAAAAACCTGTCCCAAAGAACATAATATGAACCAACTATCGACTTAGAAGGTAAATCTAAAATAAAATATGATACTTCCAAAACATTTTAATAATAAGAAAACAAGAAAATATTTTAAAATAGTAAAAAAAAATGACTGAAATAAGAACTACTAGTAAAGCCTAATAAACAAATTTCATTCTCTTTAATTATCTTATTTATGGGACCTATTTTTCATTATGTAACAACTCTCACATCACCATGATCAACTCATTTCCATGGAAGGTCATTATGCTAGACATTGGATGTCATTGTATCAAATATATCTCATAGAAACTAGAATATAGTGGTATTGAACATGTCACCACAAATCAACAAATGTAGTCACATCAAACATATCACAGCTCAAACTAAGGCATAACCACAATGAGAAACCATTTTAACGTTTCACATTTCCTTTTCCTCACTTAAACACACATGTTAAAATATAAACAACTATTGTTGTGTCACGCTTTCTCAATGCAGAAAGTGAAGATCACCAAAACATTTCAAAAAAAATAATGAAAAAAAAATATAACATAATGCATTTAACAAATTTACCATGCAAAATTTTATACAAAAAATTTGAACATTACCACCATTATGAAAATCAAACTGTATTAAATCAATAAACCACAAAAATTGTGATGTTCATTTAATCTTTCCAATTACTCCAGCAATAAATATATTTAGAAATGTCTTCATTTTTCAAATTTTCCAATTTTTTTCTCCATTGTTTTCCAAACGTGTTATATCTAACTGAACCATCTAATCCCTTCAATCATACCATACGATCCAATTAATCAAACCATGTGATCTTTCTATTAAAAGTATTCCTATTTCCCAGTAGAACATCTGATATTAAACAACTGATCAAACCACCAAATCACTTTATTTCCTTAAATTTTACTAATTTGAATGAAGCAAATAATTACTTCTTTTATGACCACTTATCTTACAAGAACTAAAAAAAATTAAAAATAGTGAAAATCAACAAAAATCCTTGCAAAACTTCATTTTAATCAAAATAATTTGCCAAACTCACTTGGATCCATTCCATGAGCTCCTTATTATTCATGTACTCTCTCAAAATCAATCTCAATAGAACAAAGCAAATTTAAACAAAAATTAGAAGATGAGAATTTCCTTCTTTAGCTTCTCCTTTGCTAGACTTGATCTTATGCCTCAAAAACAACAATCCCTCTATTTCTATGATCAAATCCTTCTAAAAGCATATCCCACCTCTATCTCCTTCATTATCTTTCCTTCTCCTTTCTCGTCGGTGTACGAAATGATCATCTCTTACCACCAAGTACAACATTTTTTTATTGATAATAATATTATAATATCATATTTGTCCCTTGTTTCAACTATATGACAAATTATTGGTCATTACCCCAATGAAACCACCATAAACAAGATCATCTCTTTACTTATTTTTTAAAACTATTTTATTTATAAAGCCTGAATAACAACACAATTTGACACCAAATAAGTTCCACTTGTATAGCCAATGCACTTATCATTGATTCAACCAAACCCATAATCATATATATTATTTTATTTGCATATTTATAATTCTCATCTCAATAATACAATTATAATATTTAATCACAAACATCACCCTTATTGCTTTGATTTAAATATCCACTATTAATACAAAATACATTTAGCTTTTAATTAATTATAAGAAATTACAACCAAAAAAATTTAAAGCTATACAATCTAGCTCTTCTTTTGGTAGGCACCAAAAACTTGAATTGCAATAAAAATCTTGACTTTTGTTTTTTAGTTAACAATATGATAACAGGAGTTAAATAGAAAAGAAATACAACAACCATACCTAGGGAAGAAAGTAACAACAAATCAATCTAACTTATCCATCTAAAACAATGAATGAACGAATACAAATAAAGAACCAAATGTTATTAGCTAAATGATTAGAAAGTAAAATACCTTATGCGAACAGCCTTATCGCTGAAACCATCTCCACGACCACGAAAGCTCCTACGAACCACACTCATAGGCTGAAAAGGAAACACTCATTTGAGCTAATAGATGACAATAAAGACAAATCAAATGTTAATCTGGAGAACAACTACACTTTTTTAGTTTTCCATAAATAACAAGACAACAACTAATTCCAAATGAAAATACTTAAAATGGAGAGAATGAACCCACATGATTGCGCTTTTGAATCATCAAAAGACGACCAAGGCGCTCAAACCCATTACAAATAAAGTATCTGGAAAGCCAATGGAAGAAAGATACCAAGAGAAATTAGAAGATATACATTGTCAATTTAAGTAGACATCAATAAACCACTAAAAACAATCTAGGCATAAGTACAAAAAATGCACTTATTAAGGAAAACATTAAGGTACAACATACATTCATGAGAATACAACTCAACAACTATAACATTTTAGGTCTTGTTGCATCGTATGTATGAATAAGAATTAATAGTAACTAGAAAACCTTTACTAAAGACCAAGCTACATTCTCATAGAATTTTAAGTTATGACTTCCATTTGTTGGTATTAGATTTTACCAAGGCAAGAATGTAATGATGTTGACCTAAGATTCATTTCTTTGTAATTTAAATTCTATGTGAATTTCCAATTAATAAGTTATAAATAAAGGAATTCACATTACATTTTATTTTGTTTGATTGAATATATTAATTATAAAAAATTGAAATTTATTATTTGGCTGCATTTGTAAATTCCATTCACCAATTTTTTTATGGTCACATGCTAGCGGTGGCCACAATTTGTGGAAAAGAATTGACAGCACAAGGAAAACCCTAGTAGTTATGTGCTTTGATTGAAGCAAAAGTAATCAAAAAACATTTGTAAGAATTCATTCTCCCTCATTTTTTTTCAAGGAAAACTATGATTTGTAATTCTCTTTTGAATTTTTAATTCTTTTGTCTTTACAAATTCAACCCAACCAAACTACAAAGTTGTATCAATGTAGTTGTTTATCAAATAATGAATTTAAAATATAGCATGTATAGCACACTGATCCTATCCAAAAGGATTGATGTCAACTAGCCTCATCCATGTGAATTCTAAAATGCAGTTTGGAGGCACTAACCATTAAGTGAAAAAAAATACAAGCCAATACCATAGTAAGTCAAACTTTTTCAAGAACTCTATGCCAATTATCTCAAGTGTGAAAAAAAATACAAGCGCTAACCATTAAGTGATGCCCTCTTACATTAATCATTGGAGGCACCTGCACAAAAGTATCAACCCATCGGCTCTAAAGAAGCAAAATCTTCGATGATAATCCTTTAAGTATATTTGTAGTACATATCTTTCCTTAATGAATATAATAGCATCCCAAATTTACACATGGTCTCCAAATCAAAACATCTTGCAATCTCCACTAGAACAAACCATCCTAATTAACTTTCCTTATTTTGTTCTACTTACATTCTTTAAAAGCCCTCGATTCACATTGTATACAGTATAGCAAAATGTACACAGCATCCTCATCTTGGTATCAATCATTTTGGCATAATTTGGAAACATTTTTCCTATTTTCTTTCTAGAAGTGTAGAAATATAATGTTAATAGTTCATATATAAAAAAACAATAAAAATAGATAAATCTTGTGTGCTACCTTAAAAGAATTTTGAACAGACACCAGTAAAACATGAACAACAATTTGCCCACTTTTGTCAATCTGGAAAGTCAAAATTCATACAACACAGCACGGCACGGCACAACTGTATCATACGTCAAATGCATAAAGCCTTTTGTGCATGGCAATATTACATGCAAACATTTTTCTTAAAATATAACACCACAATTCATTGTATTCAAATATAACTAATGCTTCATCTTGATTTATATTTTTAGCATACCTCATCAGCTGTAAGTTGACAGTGAAATAAACAAATTAGGGAGGATCACCTCTTTTGGACAAATCTGCAAGGTTGTTGTAATGAAGATGCCCTCTCCAACCAACGAGCTGCATTTGGCTGTTCAGCCACTCATGATCACGAGGGCTAAACCTCCCAAGGTAGGTGCACTTCTGTATTCATATAAATTTCTTTTGACACATCTATTTTTTTCTCTCCAAACAGTAAGTGCTATTTAGCTGTCTGGTCACTTGCGATCATGAACAGCAATTGGAGAACATCCCAACCTAGATGCACTTCTGTATTCATGCAATTTTCTTTTAACTGTTCTATTTTTCGACTCAACTAGCCAACTAAAGTACTCATATTACTGTATAACAAGCTTAAAGTAATTAAAACTTCCATTCCTTATTAGTTTATGACTAATGGTCATGTACAAAGCCATAGCAATCCTACCACACACACACACATTTCATATCATAGATTAGATTCTGGAACTACCAACAAAGATGCTTTGCACTCGAGTTGTCCATAAGTTCACCCCATATCTGATATTAGAGGCATGCAGAATATAACTAGTAAAAATGATACGATGGAGCTTTCAAAAAAAATGATACCATACAACAAACCTTGATCATGAATAATACAAAAACTCTCAAGTCAAAAGGATACAACAGCCAAGAAAAGTTTTGATGTTATCCAACATCATTAGAAGCATCCATAATACAGGTTGGCATGCTCAGGACCGCCCGACCAAGACACTGAGTTGATTTTAACAAATCCGCATGCCCATTTATCAAAATTAGCCCAATTATATTTTTTCTTTTGATTCTAACACAATAATAATCCCCCGATCCAAACTTATCTAGCCTTAAAAAACCTAAGTAGAACCAGCTGCTTGTCTGGTCGAGGCTCGGTATGACAGTTTGATTGCTTTGGAGAATTTGACACAAAATAGTCCCGCCAAGCAATCAAACTGGATGGTGAAGTTTCCCAAGGAAACCGAGCAACTTATGCCATGTAGAACGATTCATTCTCTAGAGGAAGTAAAATAAAATACACGCAGAAAGTTGGCTGCTAGGTATTCTAAAATAATAACAGGAAAAGTTGTTGCATGCGTGTCGAAGAAATAAATTTTTGTCACAAAAATTGAGCATATATAACAAAGAGGAAAACTCTTGCAATCACTTGACTGATCCTTAGTTTTCAGCTTCAGTTATCCTGATATAAAACCATTCGTATATGTTCAAATTAAAATTATGATCATATACTTGCAAGTAGGAATATAGCAGAAGTGTTCCTTAAAGAAAGAAATGTCGATTATAACCCCGCTCAAACTTGGCTAATTCACTCCAAACAGGCCTAAAATTGAACCCTTTTTTTTACTCACTGTCCAAACTTGAGCTACATCTGATTGGTCATATTGTCAAGGCAATTGCACATGGACTGCTGTCAAGCCATAGTAATTTAATTTATTAATTTAGATAATGAAATAAAAACATGGGAATGCCACAATAGACAAAATAAGACCACTTAAGATTTGTAGCACACTTGTATTTCACTTGCTATTCAACTAGGTGAAGGGAAATTATCATAAAAAAGTTAAATAAACAGGATGATGATAGACACAACGGAGAAAACATAACCAACGAAAATAAGCAGAATAATTGCTTATATAACACCAATGTATAGAAATAACCAAATGAAGAGAACAGATAACAAAAATAAAAATGTTATCAAGAATATTAGATTCAAGGTTTCATTACATAAAACACTGCATTTCATCTTCTGTAAGGTCTTAATTGCCTTAGCAACTCCACCAAAAAGAAAACATGAGCGGCAACATTTATCTAGCATTGTACTACATTAAACATAGGATGAGAGTAGCAAGGTACTCATAACACAAGTACAACAATGATGCCTCCCGCTTTGAGTAGCATTCTTTTAAATAAGTAGGAATGGTAACTACATGAAAGAAACAAATCGGTAGTATATCAAAGTTAACAAAGTTTGGGCTAGCAATCCAGAATTACATGATATGCTGGTTGCAAGAACGAAATATAAACAATTGCTCTGCTGTTGAGTGTAGCCATCACTATGTTACAAAAGATTTGTTGAAAAACAATATAAAATTAAAGTATTACTATTAGCACTACTTTCTTATTTGCCTAATAATATGGCATCCAATTATACAAAATAAAAATGGAAGTATGAAAGATCCTGACAAAAAAAAAACTCAAATAGCCACCAATTTGTGTATTAAGGTTTGTTATTGCTCCTTTAAGGTAAAATCACATCAATGGACAATATTATTAATAAAATTCCTTTAAGTGGCAATGAAAAAAGTGCATGTTCGAGTTACAATACTTAATGATGACATCAACAAAAGATTTTATCACAAATTCCCACTTACCCACCCACTTCACTTGCCTCCTCCTTATGTTGAACCAATTTTGCCGGTCCAAACCCTCTTAAATGACAAAGTTTTGACTGCAAACAAAAAATAGTTAATAAACTAGAAATTTATAAATCAGAGTAGTATATCAAGACTTCAAATTCAAAGAGAGAAGATACACACAACATTTGGAAACATTAGTTCCAAACCTACAAGACATGCAGATGAGCAACGGAATGGACAATCATAAAAGACAAGGGATGCACTTCCACTCCATAAAGTTTAGATTTAACAACCCGTAACATATAATCATTCATTCATTTGGATAGACAACATAAAAACAAATTAGTAAATTGGATTGGATCTATTGTATGAATTTCACGTCATTGATTGAGAACGAAAATAAAAAGTGGATGATCCAGAGAGAGAAGATACACACAACACTTGGAAACATTAGTTGAAAACCTACAACACACGCAGATGAGCAACGGAATGGACAATCATAATAGACAAGGGATGCAGTTCCACTCCATAAAGTTTAGATTTAACAACCCGTAACATATAATCATTCATTCATTTGGATAGACAGCATAAAAACAAATTGGTAAATTGGATTTGATCAATTGTATGAATTTCACATCATTGATAAATAATGAAAATAAAAAAAGGATGATCCATAGGCAAAAGCATCGATCAACATAAGAAGTATATGGACAAGCAAGCCCAATCATGATCATCCATTAAGCAGTACATTTAAATGACTAACATGACTAAAAATTTCCTCCAGTAACATTAAGGATGGTGTGGAAAATAAACTTCTAAGGTCAAACCTCCCCAGGACATGTTCGTCAAGATCTTTGGAACAACACATTGTTTCATTTCACAGCAAAGTATTCTAAGATCTACGGATATATAAAATCTTAAAGTTGTTTAGGAGGCGGGCTAATTTAAAGCGCTTTTAAGATCCTTTATTAGTTCATAGTATTAAATTCTAGGAAAATAACTTCTCATATAAATCAAGGTTCAAATTCTTGATTTCAACTTAAATTTTAATCCCTTGGTTGAAAGGATAATTTCATGGTTTCAATAGTATCAAGTGATTTTTCAATAGTATCAAGTGATATTAATGATAGCTTGGGATTTGGTTTCAATCAATTTTTTAATAATATTTAAATTTAATTTTGGTATTTTAAAATTAATTTTATTTTCAAAAAAATAAAATTTTAAAAGATAAAACATAAATTCTAAACATGAAATTAAAATCTAGCACAAAATATTGTTTTAGGTTAACCACACATTATTACAAAATTTGCATTTTCTTGATGTTCTTGAAAATTGGTAAATAAATAAAAAGTGTTTTAAATGATATATAACTGGTGAGAAATAAAGGCAACTTCCCACTTGTAAAGAAAAATCTTTTTACTACATGAATTACATAGAATTCCAATAGATTGGATCAACAAAAAATCTTGTTTTGCGTGTCCTATTTAAAATAAACTAAAAAAATTAAAAAGAATAGTCTAATAAATTAAATATGAGATATATAATTATTAACAATTAAACCCATCACCAATATAATATAATCTAAAGCCCTTCCTCCAGTTACACTGCATTCTTGTTATCTGTATCAGAATAATAAAAAACATCATTACTTAGCTACCCAACTCCTGCAATGCTATTTACTATACAACTACAAGATACGTATAAATTATATAAATATAAAAGATTTTAAAACAAAATAATTAGTGAAACTGGGACGACCACCAGACCAATGGCTTCTAAGGATTTTAGTCAAAACTAATCCTGAGTTTCAATGGAACCTTAACATTCAAAGAAGCTTTGAACCGGTCCTAACTAAAACTAGCCTTAAATTGGCCAAAAAACCAGTTTTAGATTGGAACACAGTACAATAATATAAACTATATTTTTTATCAAACATAAACTTTGACATTTGATAATAGACAATGTCCAAGTTAAGAAATAACTACCACAAGTAAAGGGCATAATTGTTAAAATAGCTAATGCTACTACCATGACAACATAATTTAAATACTCAAGTCATTTATTTTTCTCAAGATCATGTGGCAAATTATTCAAAAAAATGATAATTAGGTAGTCAGATATGAAGATGGGATTGAAAGAAGAATTCCATCATGATTCGGAATTTGCATTGCGACAAAATCCAGAAATTGTAGAATAATAGGACTACTCAACCTAGGGTGACAAAAATCAATTTTGAGTTCAAAATTAGAAAGAAACTTTCTGAATAGCCAGCTCACATCACATACAACTATTTAACTACATATTATGAAATTAAGCATTTAGCTAATTCAATGTTGTGTGACCAAAATGAAATATCAATGTATAAGTATATTGTAAAACTGCATAACAAGTTCTCTTCCCTCACTCATAAAGCTATAGAGAAGATAAATATGCAAATTGAAGATTTCACAGCATGTTTAGCATTTAAACAAATCCAGTAACAGACAACTTCTAATGAAGCCATATTAAACAACATATTTGCAAGACAAAGCCTATATTGAACAAAACACATGACCAGCTATCCTGGAACAATCTTAATGAATGTTGCATTCCTTCAGAAGTGTTTCTGCTACATTTGGCAATAGGTGAGTATCAGGACATTGTGAAACTAATTATGAATAGCATACAACAAAAAAAAAATATATATATATATAACTACACAACAAAATACAGGATCTGACCATCAGCATAATAGGTAGATGCCCAAAGCCTACTTTCTCTGTTATCACCACTCCTCCATTATACTGGAAGCCAACTTTAATTTGGAAGTTGCCTTGGTAAGTAGTCTTTGCTTGCCTACACTGCTCACAATCAAGTAGAAAAACATTGATTTTACAATTCAAAGAGAAAATCCAGACAAAAATGGCAGAACGGAAGCAAACAGACCTCAAAAGGAAATATAGGCGCACGTGTGCGGTTCGATCTCACTGGAGGATACAAGTAGGCTTTCTCAAAAGATAGTGCAAAGCATTAAGGAGAAAACAAAATTGCCAATATATACACAAAAAGTGGTAGAGAAAAAAGAATAAAGGATATTCCTTAGCTTCGCCGCAGTGTTCTCGTCTACTATCTCAATGGGTCTGATAGCCATAATAGCCTTTTCTAGACCTTCATCAATGAAGTAATCAAACGATTCGACATGATGCCTAACAAGCTCTTGCAGAGTAGCATATGAATCATTCTTTTTCAAGCCCATTCTGAAAAATAAAGCTTTTAAAGAACCGCACTACTATGAAACCCTTGGATTTTTCATCATAAAATCAAAAATTTATCAATAAAGTATGCAAGTAACACTAAGATGATTACACAACGAACACTGCGAGAGTTTATGTCACACCAAAAATCTAGAAGGTAATGAACCCTACTACACAAGATATGATATCTCTCAACATTAACTCAATGACAAAATAGAATCAAGGCTAAGACATGTGACTTCATATTATAATAAAAACAAGCCATGTAAAAATGCAAAGAGAAAAAAAAACATGGATAATAAAATAATTTCAAATCATTCTAAATCAAATTCAAAAAAAAGTTTCAAGATTAAAACAACAAAATTTCAAAACCAACTCAAATAAAAGATTACATGAAAAGGTAACATGGATAATGCAATAGCCTTCTTAGTATAATGAAAATGCCAAGACCATCCAATCAATCTAGCTAAATATGGTCATGTAAAACACATACAAGTTTACAAAGCAACCACATATGTAAAACTCACTAAGCATGAATAACAAGAATAAAAACAAAATATGCTTAAATGACATGTTTCAAAGTCAACGTTATCGTGAATAAATACAATGAACTCTATGATGGTAACTAAAGTTAGCTCCAACTACCAAACCAAATGCCTAATTGCTTGTATTGCAAATCTTATCCTACCCCATCTCAATACTTCCTACCTAACTCAACTCAAACCCATATTTTCTACCCCAATCATCCCAAGTTACAAAAGGAAAGCAACCATCTCCTCTCTGCACCTTGCCAACTGCCACTCCTTAACGGTCACCCAATTATGACACCATACCCTAATTATGACAATTGTTTATATTTGTTGAAAGAGGGTGGTAAAGGTCAACTACAATACATACATGTGTTGACAAGAGCTTTAGAACACAACAGATTTTTTGCAATATAAGCACAATCCTTGTTGAATACTTTGTTACCTCCATTCTCTATTACGACTCATTAATTAGCAAAACAACAATAATCTTGCTCATCTTAAGAGCATCCATCTTAAGAAAATGTGGTCCCATTCTATTCAAATAAAGATGGAAAGATGATAATAGGGCAAGTGGTAGGTCCTCGATCTGCACATGAATTTCAAACATCTCTAAAAATATCCAATTGAGCACATCAAAATGTGATGCATCCAACAATCATAATTGTTTATTTGAAAAAAATTAATTAGAAACAGATTGGGACATCTAAATGTTCATAATTTGTCTCAAACCTACAATACATCCATTATATTAAAGACCTGTCAGAATATATTGTTGATAAGAAATAGCTGTCACATTATTTGACAACATCCATAAATCTTACCACGCCTCATCCATTATCATTGTCAATTTACTTGATTTCTTCCAAACAATGTTTGATTAGTCCCAACCTTGTCAAGGAATTCTTCACACGTTATTCTTATAATATGATTTCAGTTATGTTTGTTAAATCACAAACCTTTATCTATAATACTTTAAGATCGAAGAGGATGAGGAGTGATTGCCAAACGATATCTTAGAAAAGAATCATTGGACAAGAAGCAACTTCTAACAAGCTTCCAAGTGGAAAGATACATGGATGAATAGAACCACATAAACTATAAGATGAAAGACCATAAGTTTTATAAGTCATAAACCTAATACGATAATATGCTTTAGGAACAAACCCGTGTTAGATCATATTAAAACTCTGTCATTAAACATGCCAAGATGAGATTAGTGTTAAAATGGGTGATAAAGTGAGAGGAGTCTTTCATATAAGGACAAAATACAATTCGATCAAGGACAAATATAGCATCATTACATATGCATCATTTCCGACAAAGACAAATATTTCAACCACAATTGGAAAGTTGCAAGAAATAATAAAATACTATCAATTTTAAGACATTTAGAGTTTACAAGTACTAGCTCCAAAATATAAAAGTTATTACATCGATCTTACAACTGGCATCACAAAAGTACAACATTAAGCATGCATGATAATTTAATTACATAAGCATGTCTTTTTAATTGCAAGCACTTGTTAAAGTTTTAGCCTTTCCTCATGATTCATCTCTTATGTCTATCTTCCTCACTTGAAACTAACAATGTCAAACATAAATTAAACCATAATCACAAACTCAAAAAGTCTAATAACACAATCATAACATGTAAATCATTATAATAATTACGATCACGCAACACAAAAGGAGATGAATCGATACAATAATTATACATACTATATCATTTATATACAAATAAAACAATAACAAATTCATTGTGATTTTCATTCCTTTCTTATATAGTCAACACTCTTTGGAAAAATTTACAAGTGTCATTCTCGATCAATGACAAACCACCTTCCTATCTGACAAGATTTATTGTTGCATCTCACATTCATTAACAAACCAACCTCCCATCTAGCAAGATTATTTATTATCTTTATTTACATCTTGCACGTCATTATTTATATATGCACAATAAGAATTTACATATCTATTCATTCAAGTATTAAACAATTCATATGCTATCATATACCAATATAAGACATTAAATATCTATTATATTATACTAATATCATATTGTTGTATTCTAGGTACCACACTTGAATTAATATGACATTACAACGACCATATATGAATAACTCTATACTAACATGCAACATCACATCACACATACAAATTTACAAAAGTACCAAAATGCCCACTTCAAAGCTATCTTTATTGATCATCAATACATTAAGTATATGCACTTACAAATATATCAAAACACCTACCTAAATACTAACATATTTGTATTCAATATCTTTCTTTTTTTCTTTCTCTCTCTCTTTCTTATCTGACAATCATACATAGAATATACATTATACTTTTATCAAAAATTTAAAGCACTAGTTTTGATACATTAAATGCAATATTAAAACCTTATTAGAGCCACTGGACCTAAGTAAGTTCACTTTGATTGGACCAATAGTCGACAAGATCCGACCGTCCAATTCTTTCTATCAAAATGTTCAATATGCATCCGACCTACCTTCAAATTACAACAACATTCCCATCAAACCATCTACCCTCCTTCATTGGACCATTACATGGACACTGAATGCCTAGAACATTGATCTGAATCCCTATCCATCTGACTCCACGTAAAGACCCGACTTTAGTTGAAAAGGTTTTCAAAAATTCCATTCAAATAAAACCAAATCACAATATCAATTGAACAAATTCTCTCAAACTAAACCCTTTTACCTTGTACAACACATTTATAATGTGTAAATATTCCACACAATTATACTATATATTCTATGCAATTAATAGTAATCTATTCACTATTACTTAAAATTCATAATTCTTGAAATTCATTGACTACCATAAAACCACTAATCCTTTAAAATTTGAAACCAAATTGCAAACACAAAATATAAGCAAACATAGATATATGTAAAATCAACTTAAAAAAACTCAAAACCAAACTAAGCTAACCATTGATAAAAAAAATCGATAATAAAACAAAAATAAACATAATTCTCAAAACTAGTTGTATAATAATTTATTTACAAAACCAACATATGACAAAATCATACTCTATATTCTAGTCTCTACTCTCTCTCTTTTCCTTGTGTTATGACCTAAAAATTGTTACACGAAAATAAGTTGAGCAAGCAATCATAGATCTAGTAGAAGTAACCAAACAACATAAAATTGAAAAAAGTATTACTATGCTTGAAAGATAAAAAAAACAAATATCAATACGATGTAATAACAATAACCAACAATCAACAATATATAATAAAATGTAACTGATGTCTCAACATTTTTCATTATTCATTTTCATTAGATGATATGCATTATTCCTTTACATTACTCATCAACACATATACTGTAGAAAAGTATATTGCTCATTATTCATTTTATATACATATATGCATATATATATATATATATATATATATATATATATATCATAGAATGTAACTGATGTCTCAACATTTTTCATTATTCATTTTCATTATATGATATGCATTATTTCATTACCTTACTCATCAACACATATATTCTAGAAAAGTATATTGCTCATTATTCATTTTATATACATATATATATACATGCAAATATATATACATATACATATATATATGTGTGTGTGTGTGTGTGTGTGTGTGTGTGCATGATATATATATATTTATGTGGGTGTGTGTGGGTGTGGGTGTGGGTATGGGGGGAGGATATATATATAGTATTGGATACATTACAGTCTACATTTTTACCAACCTTGCAACTCTTCATCACAAGAATTCAACTCAACTTAGGCCTTAAGGAAGACAACTCATTACAAATCATACCAATGTAAGCAATAATCAAACCCAACTCATCTGAATGATAACTAAGAAAAACCAAATCATCATAATGACATCATCATCATATTACGTCATCATAATAACCAATAAGAGAACCATAAGAAAACATAAATCATCCCAACAATAATTGGGAGGACCCAATTCACCACAATCTCATCATTATCATATCAACTCAACATAAAAACCACCCCACTCATCTCAATGGCAAGTTGAGAAACTTAATTTACCCTAATCTCATCATCATTATCATAACGTAACACTAAAAGAGAGCATGAATAGATAAAAGAAACTATTTTTTGTCTCATTTATCTCACATAATTTATTATTTCACTTATTTACTTGCACATCCATACATCATAATTCTTTTTACCTTAAATACATCAATATTTTTTACATATCAAATAAAGCTAACAAACTAGTTTACATCTAATAAAAATAATAAACATGATAGCAACATATTTTATATCATGCCTTAAAAAAAACAATAAGCATTACATCAACAAACTTAATATCATGTTATATAATAACCATATGAAAATTTTAATAGTTTAAATTGGATGAAACTATAACACAATACATAATAACTTTTGCATATAACAACGCTATAAAGAATGCATCATAAAATCAATACAATCAATGAATTAAGTTCACCTATAACGTGTGAAAACTGTACAAATAAAACTTACATACATCATGATATTAAATGGAGCCACCTACAATATATCGTGACACTAAAAAAATGCATCAAACATACAACACTATATTAAATAGAATTTCCTACCAGGTTTTGCCCAAAAGATGATCTTGTATTTCACCTCATTTCTCTGTATAAGCATACAATTAATTTAATTAAAGCAATACTCCATTAATATTAAAATTTAGAATATCACTTTTTCAAATCAGTCTATCAAACTACCCATAACTATTTATCAATAAATTGTTCTATACAACCCTACAAGTTTAGTCATAATTCTCTCATTTGTTATCCAAACTGAATGATTTTAAATTAGTTGGAAGGTTAGCAGATACCTCTACAACTTTCCAGTTAATCGTGAAAAACAATTCCTAAAAAATTTTCTGGTCAGTATATCACTCCTATAGCTTCGATTTTTTAAGTGAAACTTTCAATCCATTTATCCAAATTTGATTATTATTTATTTGTAGTAAAGCTAAAACAACGGTCTATAACTTATTAGTTCATGTCTCAGCTTAATTTCAAATAAAAAATTACGAAATATTGAATTAACTAACGGCAAATTTATCTTCATCGAAATTTGTTTTGCAGCCCTTTCTCTCTCCTCAGAATTTCACCTAAACTTCCCCTTACCGGAAACTGCCGCTGGCACTCCTCGGATTACACCTAATACAAAACAGAAAGCTCCAACATGGTTCAAAACAAAGCAATCTCCTAGACAGAACAAGAAAACGCAGGACACACGAAATGGGTTTTAGAAACTCACGAAATCTCTCCAACGACGCAAAAGAAACTGATCGCCTTCTACGCACGGTAGTCCCGACAGCGAAGACGCTAACCGACGGCTATAACAATACTAGGACTCGACTCGTTTCGCCCTCACGGCCCGACCAAAACGATGCAAAAAAAGAAAGTACCACAAAAGAAATGGGTTTTAAACTCACTGCATTCTCGCAGCCAACCAAAAGGAAGCCAAAAAAAATTTGGAAGGCGGTAAACGTCGGTGCGGAAAAATGAATTAGGGTTTAAGTTTTAAATATTTGATATGTTAAATAATTAATTAAATTATGATTTTATATTTAATACTTTTAATTTTCATAATAATTTCAAACGAAATTTGATATAGATTTCTCTCCATGAAATATATTCAATAATATTTTTTTAACATTTTGAAATATTTTTTAATTAAAGTTGGCATGTTTTATAAAATATATATATATATTAAACTATTTGTCTCTTATGACAAATACATTGAAAAAATGATCTAATAATAATAATTTGGTGTAACATCACAAATTATTTAAATGTTGCACTCCATATCCCTATTTGATTACCCATCTCCCACTCTCAAATCGTATGATCCTAATTGAACATATATTGAACCATCCAACTTGAATCAAACAAATAATATAGATCTTTCTATCAAAATTCATGTGCTATTAGTCTCCCCCTATCATATATTATGCTAATCAGTTGAATCATCAAATAGCTATTGTTTGATAATTTTATACTTACAAAATGATGTCATTTTTAAACCGTCCAATCAGGTTTCAATAGTTATTCTATCTCATTCTAATTTTATTATACCGTTTGATCATCTAGTTAGATTGACTAATAGTCATCTAAAGTTTACATGCCAACTTTATTTTTCCAAATTTTTGTAATACTTTTTAACTTTTTAATTATTTTGATGGTTACATTTTATGAGATATATTCTCTTACCATACTCTTTTATTATACATGAACCTCTAGAATCTCATTACTCCTTAAAAATGGACAAAGAATTTAGAGAAATGTCTTCCATCTGTTGATTGCTAGTTCTTCCACTTTGAATTTTCTTTGCCTCTTTTTAATTAACATTTATTTTTATAACCAAAAATTCGTTCATCTCAATTATTTCCCAAGAAGAAGATAACAGATTTGTTGACTAACTACCCTCTTCCATTTTCTTGCATATGTGTGCGTGCACATGCATATATGTGTACGTGTGTGTATGAGTGTGCCCATACATGCATTCGTGCATACGTATACGTGCGAGTGTGTGCATGTATATATGTGTGTTTGATTTTTAATTAATTAACTATATTTAAACTATGTAGGAATCACTATTTCTTACATCCTTTGTACAAAAAAATCTTTAAGTATTATTAAAAATATTTAATACACTCATCAAACTGTATATTTTCATATTTATTATGAAAAATTTTATTCTTATTTGATATTTTAAAATAATGATAATTTTAAAATTGTTTAATTCAATCAAAATTATATTGTACCATTCCATATAATATGTGAAGTAGAAGTTGAAACATTTGAACAAAAAATATTTAATATCGGAGCTTAAAATCTTATGTTTTCTCTTAATTTTTAATCTTCTCTTTAAGCTTTGGATTTTTTTCTTCAAAATTATTGGTGTCACATATTAATATTAGATTATAACATCGTGACCCATTAGTTGGATGCTTGTTTTCTTGGGCTTTTATCTAATTACTTGTAGTAGACTTGTGTTTAATTTGATATTTGTTGATAAGTGATGCTTCTATTTTTTTTTTTTACATCAATAGGTTAAAGATTAATTATGAAAATATATATATACAACATGAATATTAGTATCAACTAATAGAGACAAACTCAAAATAAGTCAAGTTGATAGTTATAAGAAGAAATGCAAGCAATTAAGAATGCTCTCAAAATTTCTTATGAAATAATTCGGATTATTAAAACTTAATTTATAAATTTCAATGATACTCTTCTAGAAATATTTTATATGATTTTTAATTTATGAATTTTATTTTAACTATTTTTTAGAAGTTTTCTTTAAATTTGTCAATTATATATCCTCATTATCGTATTCATATCTTTTTTGCAATCCAATTATTATAATTCCTTTTTTTTGAAAAATATACTTAATTTGTTTCAATTACATGCATAAAATTAAAAATATTTTATAACAATGTTATTCAATATATAATTAAGTAAACCATCTATATAATGGCATATAATTACTCTTTTTTATCATTATCATTTTAACTAGTGATCCAAATCCTTTAAAACTATTTATTCTTGTTCATTTTCTTCTGTTTGATATATAATTTTTTTATTTTTAAATGAAATGTCTAATCAACACATATTCTCTAAGATGAATAAAGACTCCAATGTAATGCATGATACCCCTATGCCAATTTAAAATTTGATTTGTTTATCTTTTATTTTATCATCAATAGTCTATTAACTTTTAAGTTTACAAATACTTTTTTCATTTTTTTTATCTTTTATCTTTTTCATTTTCAAAGACTTCATCAAACTATCTAATTATAATATACTTTTTAATCAATTTTCAACATGAATTAAATTTCTTTTTTAATGAGTCAAATTGTTATACCCGGTAAAATATTATATGTTTAATCTTCAATAATTCAATTGTGGCTTGGATGATTTCAGATCGACAGTAGGATGAGCCAGGAGCTCAATTGAAGGCTATTGGAATTTCTGAAATTTTATGGGGATTTTTCGGAGCACCGAGATTTTTTTTAAAACCGGAATTTGGTTTTTTTACCGCGCGTGAACCGGACCGGAGCGGTTCAGCGAAGGCGGGGCGGTTCGCCGAGGTGCGTTTGCGCGTGCGTTTGGATAAGCCGCGGATAAGCGGATCGGACGGGAGAGATCAGCGGTGGAGATTAACCGGCTGATCGGGTGTTAAGCGGCGTTTTTGGAAGGTCAACCGGCGCTTAATGGGTCTTAACGGGTTATTACTGGTTTAAGCTGGGTATTTAACCTAAACTGTTCGGCTGTTAGGGTTTTGAACGGCGGATAGAGGCGAAGTGTTCGCGGCGAACGGCGGTACTTTCCGGCAGCCTTCCAAGGGGCTTTTGGTAACCGGAGGTTCGCCGGACAGAGGCGAGCATTTTGGTACCGGTTTCGTTCGGCGAGGAGCTGCGGTTGATCGCGTGCGAGCTTCACCGTCGCCGGCGAGCAAAGGTAGGAAAGTCAGATTTAAATTAGTTATTTAGTAGAAATTAAAAGCATGAAATATTTTGCTTAATGAACACAAGCATGTGGATGAAAAATCGGACTTAGTTGAATGCTAATCTGCGTCTTTTACAAATTTTGGATTTTCTGGAAAATTGCCCATTTCGCCGAAAAATTTAGTTAATGCTTAGGAACATGTTAGGGATTTGTATTATCAGTGTTGCCATTGAATTAGTTAATTAATTGTTGGATTAATCTTAAATCTCACAATACGGCAATGGCGTACGGGCGAACTCCTTCGGCGGAAATTTTGAATGAACCTTAGAAATTAGTGGCATTATTGAAACATTAGGATAGTACGAACATCGGATTTTGTTTCTCCTTGTTCGCGTTCGCCGGAAATCGACGGAAGGATTGGATTGGTCGGCGATTGCGTCGGTTAGGGTTCGCGGGCGTCGGACCGAGGAAGGAGAAGGGTTTAGATTAATTACGAATTTATTTAAGTAATTAATGGTATTTATATAATATTTATTAGTAATTATATTTATTTAAGCATCGACCGATTAACGGATTATTAAGGAATTTGGTTCGGCGGTGTCGCGGTTCAGCGCGAGGTTTCCGAGCCGGCAGCGAAAACCGGTTCAGCGGGATTCGGCGCGGACGAACGGCGTGGAGGAAAATTTAATTCGGAAATTAACCCGAATTTTCGGAAAAAGGATATATGTGGAATTTAAATTTTATTCGGAAATTTATTCCGAATTTCGAAAAATGGATAAAGGGCGGAAATTGATTTTTTTTGAATTTAAAAATTTCCTGAAGTGAGAAAAAGTTGATTTTTAGAAATCACGTAGCCAAGTTGAAATTGACTGTTGGAAATTACCCATAAATTCCGTGCAGCTGAATTAGTTGGAAGGAAGTGTGACACTTGGGTGCTACCAGAATAGTCAGAATTTTGGTACAGTTTGTGTTGCTTGGATGGCAATGACATGGATTGAGTCAGTTTACTCAGTGTTGGCATATTGGACCGGACTACTATAGGCCCTATATGATGTTTTAGGGTAGTTGTGGTAGGTAACTGTGCAGTACAGACTTAGCTTCCACAGTATACATGTGGACTGGTATGCGCCTTGTTGTATCTGGACACATGTTGTCGAATCTTGGAGTTAGAGCTTGGCAATGACTGTAGGGGCGTGGCTTCTATGGAAATTGTTGGGAGAGGACTTCTTGGGACGGTGGCTGAGTCGATCTCTTCTGGTCCATGAGTGTAGGCCTGCGCGCCTGAGAGTGGCAGTGGCAGGGGTGACTCGTCGTGGCTAGCCAAGTGTGTAGGCCTGCGTGCCTGAGGGTGGCAGGGGTGTCTCACGTTGACTAGAGATCTATGTGACTGGTTCTGTCTATAGTCTCCAGAAGATTGATTGACGAGAGACGCTGCGGTGTCGGGTGCTAGGCATTGTGATGCGTGCACAGAGATGGGCGTGTCCCGCTGGCATGCTTTGCCTAGGCGCCATGCGTGCGCAGAGATGGGCGTGTCCCGCTGGCATGCTGCCTGGGAGCACAGAGGAGAGCTACTTTGGTGTGACTGGGGGTGACTGTGGTTGGTCAGAGTCTGGGACTGAGAGTGCCTTTCCACCCTATATTGTTATGCTGTATTTCTATACTCTTGCTATTATCCTTCTCTTGCATGAGAGTTTTTTTTACTAGCTGTCTTTCCTACTGGGCGTAGCTCATTACTTTATTATCTATATTTTTCCAGTGGCTCGGCAGACTTGACGCCACCCAGCTCTAGGTGGGATCGTGATCAGTAGGCTAGTGGAGGAGATCTGATCTGTGATTTTCTGAGACATTCTGGTTAGTTGATTGTTGCTGTTGGATGTATTCAGTGAGACTGTTATTCTTATGTCTTGTATTATGTGAGGGTGATTCTGACTCATGTACTCGGATGGATGATGTGGTATTTGATGGACTGTGATTTTTCATATGAGTTACATTTTATACACTATCTTATTTTCTATCTTGACGGTATGGTGTGTGGAGCGCCATTTCATATCGGTGGATGTTATATATTTTGTTTGTTGATGGTGAGGTCATTACATGACTATGGAACTTAACCTTGGGGGTTCAGACTTCTATTAGATCGGTTCTCCTACCGGTATGGGTTAGGAGTATTGGGTCTAGTAGGAGTAACATTGTGCGAGTTCATCAGTTAATTCAGGAGTCATGAACCTGATTTGACGGTGTGCCCGGGAGATGGGATCCACATAGTTAAGGAAAGTAGGTGTGTAATGATGTGTTGTATCCTATGTTTTTCGTAGGCTACTCAGGTTGGTATGGGACGATCTGAGCTGTCTATATGTAAAAAAAAAAAAAAAAAAAAAACTGGGGTGTAACACAAATATTATATACCCCTCTTTCTAAACTCTCTTCATAGTAAAATCATTTAATTTATAAGAATTTGAAATTTATTTATTCCCACATTTTACAAGTTCGTCTATCATAACATGCTTGTATAATGCACTAAGACATGTCCATTGTACAATAAATATTAAGTCATAAAGAAAACATTTGAGTTTGTCACATGATGATCAATAAACATGTATTGCATGATTTATATTAACTAATCATAGGTCCTTAAATATGTCTTTACAACATATCCATATATCATAAGAAAAGTAATGACTTACATTACATAAAAAACCATAAATCGTGTTATGTTCAATATCAAAATTTCAAGAGTAAACCAAAATTCCTATTTAGTTACTAAACTCCAAGAAACATTATATTAATCATATGTGCAAAAGATATATAAGAATGCCTACTTTTGTTTTTCTGTTTTTTATGGTTTCGTCTTAGAGTCAACCTTGAGTTGCATATCTCTTCACAACCACGACCTTTTCTTTCGCTCCATTATATGTCTACTACAATACAAATTCTCATATTCCATTATTGTAATACTTTTCATGACTTCCTTGCATTTGCACCACAAGAACACCACCTCTCTTCTTCTCTCTCTTCCACCTCAAAAAAGGAGACTTAGAAATTTCCTAATTTTATTCCAAACTCCAACAAACTCTAGCCTTAAGATATTTTTATAAGCCTCATACATTAAATCATCTTATTAACTCTTCTTATTCTGCTAAACCATCACATTCTTTAATAGACTCTCATTAGATGCCTCCCTCCTTTGCACCTTTTGGAATTATAAGGATTTCTTATTAACTAAGCTCTTTGTCACATTAGTTTTCTCTATATTTTACCATTTAGATTTTAGGAATTTAGGTCTTAACAAAATAAAGTTTATTCAATTCTAACTTTAAAATTTTTAATATTTCTTAAATATCTTTATTAAAATAATCTAAAAAATAAATTTTGTTTGATTCATCCTAGTAAATTCAACCTATTAATCAAGTTTCATATTTTTTGACATCATTTAGAGTTTTTAATTATTTTTTAAATTTAAAAATCATTTTTACTAATTATTTTAGTATTTCTTTTCTTTAATGCTTTACCTTCATAGAACTTTCTTTTAACATCAATGTAATTTTAAATTGAGCTTCTCTATAATCTTTACCTCACAATTTGATCTCATAATTTTTTTACCTTATTTCATATTTCTTTTTTTTATCAAAATATTCTAATTTTACAAAAAAAATTACTATATAATTCTTAAAAATACATGATCTTCTATTTTATGCTCCAAACATTCTTAATTTCATTATTTTGGTATTAATGACTTGCACATTTAACCACCTTTATATATCTCATTTCACTTTATAAGATTGTCAACTATTCTTTCTTAATCACCATGATTGGTAAGTACATGAATTTGTGGGATTATTATCATAAAAATAATTTGAGCATAGCTAATAAGGCTAATAATCTTTCTAATTTTTATGATGACAAAGTTAATTAAACTTATGATAAAAGAAATAAGTGTATCACTAAAACATAAATTATCAATTGCACTAATAAAGCTATAAATAAGAATTAACAAATAATAAGTCATCATTGAGCTCTCTTTCATTAAAGATCCCCCCTTACATCTAAGCCTAAGTTTTTCTCTCCCTTTTGTCATCAAGAAAAAGTAGTTCGATATGTGGGACTTATCATCCCTAATTTTCTCATAATGTTACAAAATTTGCCTTTACTAAGGGGTTTAGTAAAGATCTCAACTTGCTATTCATGGGTAAGTACAAATTGAATATTTACTTTATTCTTTCCATATTATCCCTAATGATATTGTGCCTAATCTTTATGAGCTTAGCTCTTGATTATTAAATTAGATTCTTAATGAGATATATAATGCTTGCATTGCACATTTAATTAAGATATATTATAAATGCACACCAAAATCTTCAAGTTGTCTCTTTAGCCACAGGATTTGAGCTACAAACACACTCAAAGCTTTTATCTTTAGTTTTTGTAGTAAAGAGTGCAATAGCGTCCTATTTTTTACTTGACCAAGTACAGCAATTCCATTGACAACCTTTTATAAGTCTAGTGCTATTTTATTCAAAGTAGTTGTCAAACTTTTCAAGACATTTGATTTTGAATAATAAGTCATTTACTTCTAAATATATTTTTTTAAATAATAAGTTAGTTTTTAAATAATTTTTGATGACTCAATTTTTTCTAGCTCAAATTTTTAACTTTTACTCTTATTTTGTTACTTCATTCTTTCTTTTAAATTCAATTAAATAAATAATATATTAATCAACACTTTTTTGGTAACCATTATCATAATATCATAAGAATAAATAAAACTTGTAAATATATCATCTCAGAGTTTTCATATCTAAGTAAAACATGTGTAATAAAACAAATTAACAAGTCATTGGATTAAAAAAACAATCAACCTAAATATATTATTCTAAATTATCTCCTAAGATTTTACACCTCTAACAAGCATCAAAGTTCAAACATATATACCATAAAATAAAACTTACCTATCTTAAATTTTTCAAGTATTAGTCCCATTGTGGATCAAATAATTGAAATTCCACACTTTGCTTCTTCTTTTCGATGTTACCTTTTGCTACTATACCATTACAATGACAACACTAATTTCCTCCCATAATTTGCTCTTGGTTCTTGTTCAAATACGCATAGATTCCTCTCATCTTTTTGGTAGAACTTCTTTTTTTTTCTTCTCTTCTTTTCAAAGCTCTCATCTGAAGCTCAAACTACTCAAAAGTTTCCCAAGTGTTGGCCTTACACTCTTTTATATTCATTTGACACTTATTCATGTTCTCACAGCTCCCCATATTTCTTGAATGTTCATGTTTATCAAATAATGACCCTTCACCTTTCTGCCCTCTCAAGTTCTAATGGTTTGTCATCACTTGGACTCTCTTTTGCATTGTTTCCTCTACCAATTCATCATTTCAAATTTTAAGATTTTATTTAATTTTGCAACCTCAAACTATATAATACTTAACTTTTGTATTATATGATATTAATATTTCTCTTCATTTGTGATTAATTTTGTTGATGATATTTATATAATCTCCTTACTCTTATATGCATGATTTATTTTAATTTATTTAACTCAAATATTTTCATGACATCATGTCCTATAAAGTATATGTACAACCTCAATCTTTTGTTATATATAGATAAGAGCCAACCTAATATGAATTCTATAACAGTTTTACTTTTTCTTTATTTTATTTTTGTTGAAAAAGCTATTTGAGACGAGTCTAACGATATTTAGTTTGTAATTTTTTGAGTTCTAAAAAATAAATTATGAATTTTTAAAGATTTGGATATATTTGTAATATTGAGGATATATTTGTAATATTGAGGATATATTTGTAACTTTATAAATGTCGGCATAGTTCAATTCATTTTGGCGGAAGGTATATCTGTAATTTTAAAGTTGTTGGCTGCGATGGATATATATGCAATTTTAGGAATTTCGACGCAGGCTTATTTCTCCGGGCGGAGGATATATGAGCAAATAAGAAATTTTGGAAGGAGTGATATGCAAAATGTGGTTCACTAACCAAGGGCATATCGGTTTCGACCGCGGTTATAAAAGCCGAAACAGGGTGCGTTTGAAAAGCACTTATGCGAACACCGACTACGAGGAGGTTGTCAGAGTGCGAGGGCGAGATTTCCAACTACTGTCGCTATGCTTAGCGAGGTTCTGTCACCCTACAGTAACAATCGACGAGGATTTCCGTAAGGTAAGAAATAATTTCTTTATCGTTGGGGTAGTGTAAAGTTTTCTGGTGAGCGGCAGAGACCGAGAGGGGTCGATTTGGCCGGCGAGAGATGCAGGAGATCTCGAGTTTGTCGACAAAATATTTCAGCTTTGTCGGACGTATAGGAGAGAGAGAGAGAGAAAAAAAAAAATATAGCATAAACCGGTCTAGGCTTTTGGACCGGGTCGCGCGGCTGAATCACGCGCCAGGTGCGGGCAGTCCAGTGCCGACAGAACCCAACAATTGATTAAGGAATTTTGGGAATTTTAGAAACACGTTTTGGAAAGCTGTTTGGGAAAAACTTTTAGAAAGCAGAATTTTTAACTGTTTGGGAATAATTTTTAGAAAACAATTTTTGACTAATAAGTATATTTTTAACTTGATTATGTTTGCATTATGGGTTTTTAGGACATCAAGAAGAATAAGAAGTGGGCAATACAAATTGTACAACAAATCCAAGTAGATAAGTTCCTAACCCTATGATGTAGCACAATATTATATATTTTTACATGGTTTCTTACTATCACATGGTGCTTTGGTTATTGCTTATGCATTTGTATAAAAACTGAAAAAGAAGAAATAACATGATATGATAATGAAATTAAAAGGAAGAAATAATATGAAAATAAATGTCTTTTGATATGGTATAATTGTTTGGAATTATAATTGGAAATGGTAGTAAAAATAGATTCCCAGAGAACATTATCCTCACCACTAGGCTCAGCGTGTGGGATCGCAGGGTATCGATCTTCGGATCAAATATCTGCCTAGTGTTATGTGCTATGACTCCATGATGATTTATGCCAGGCTCAACGTGTTGGATCACAGTGTATCGATCTTCAGATCAGATATCTACCTAGTGTTATGTGCTTGGTTGGATGCCGGCTGGAGGTCATTTATTGATGATGATTAAATCCAGAGGATAATACGTCAAAGGGAATTAGACCAGATAATAACACACTATATAAAGAACTGATATTTCTTTTGTGGTTTTTCATCTGGCATTATATATGACATCTAGTATGATTTTGTCTTTATGTATATGATTCATCTTTACTATTCATGATGATTTGATATCTCTTTTTCATAATTGGTTAGATATTATGATTTATCTACTGAGATATATAAAATCTCATTTAGTGCTTACATCATAGGTCATGCAACCATTGTATCGAGAGATGGGAATGATGCTGCTACAGAAGAGTCATTTTCACGAGATATGTGAGAGAGGGAGGGCTTTGTGTGATTAAACTTTAAAAAAACATGTTCTTGTTTATATACTTTGAATTTTGGAGTTGATGTTTGTCTCACCGTCGGGTCCCCACCTTGGGTTTTGTTCATTGTCCTCACTCTAATGGTAATTTTGTTATGAAGTAGTACCTGATGTAGGTGGGGGCCTGACAAATTCACTTTTATTTTTTTTTACTCTGTTAGATAAGGATTAACCAAATATAAATCTACTCTTGTTTCTGTCATTGCCATGTAGAGGTTGAGTTCACTTAAATGAGTACAAATTAGCTTATAAAAGTATTATAACACATAAGAAATTAATACATAAAAAATTCATGTACCATTCACTTAAAAGAAATATATGATAATCAAAATACTAGGGAATGATATTACCATGTAGAACCAAGAACATTGAAGCAATTGTAATGAATATGATAATAAATATCATAATGCAATAGCAGCAAAAGCAAAAGAAGGAAAGACTATAGAGTTAAGAACAACCTATAGTGTGACATCCATTATTTTTACATAGTTTAACATGTGATGAATCTTGAAATCTAATCATACAATTTTAACACGATATGTTTTGATGTAGTACAGTGAATTATGGAATAAGATGTTTATACATAAAAATATTAAAATAATAATAAAATTAAAAAAATATATAGTTCTAAAGTTCATAAAAAATATTAAGCCTATTAATAGAAAGAACTTTTCAAGATAAGTCAAATGATATTAAGTTTGTAAATTTTTTTGAGAAATTAATTTATAATGATTGTTAAATTTTTAAGATATTTTTGTAATTTTTAGGTTTATATTAAAGGTATATTTGGAATTTTTGAATTTTTAGCTTAGGTGTGATTGGTGTTATGGAGGATAAAAATTTAAATTTAGAAATGTTAATTGTGTCATCATAGATTTATAATTTTGAGAATTTTAACACTACTATAAACATGTTTGATGGGAGATACAATAGCAATTAAGAAAAATTCAATGATATTTAAGTAAGAGCCATGCTCAATATATGCAATTAAGATTTAAATTATTTAAATTCAATTGTAGTAATAACCAACATTATTATTGCTTAAATCTATTTATGAGTGCCTTGTAATTATTTTTCTCTTAGTATGGTTTCGATGTTATTTATGGTGAGTATGAGAAACTTGAGTTTTGTTAGGTGTGCATGGAGTTGATCAGAAGCTAAAGAAGGCATCGTCATTGTGATGTCATTGGAGAGAGTTGGTCAAGAAACTTTCAGCTTGTGCACTTGGTGTCTCTCACAAAGTTTTAAAGTGATAAGCTCTCCATCTTTCTATTATTTTATTATTTTACTATAGTAAGGAAAGGAGAGTTGGTGGTGAATCAAGGAACAAGGTTTGGTTGCAAAGGATATGATCATGTGAGGAAGAAAAGGCGATGAAGGTTGCTGGAGAGAGAGAAAGACTAAAAGATGATAAGAAGAGAAAGGAATAAAAGAGTTTGGTTGTTCCAATTTTTATTAAACTAAAGATATGGGTTGCCTCGAACCAAATTAGACCTAGAATGATTTCCAAGTGCACAAATGAGCAAAGGACCCTCAAGGTGGTCGATCTGACATTGTTTTTGATAACTAGTTTAGATATTGAATCTCTTGGTTCATGAGGGATGTCGAGAAGAGAGAAAACATGAGTTTAATAAACTAATAAATCATATGAAAAATCATAGAAAATAAAAATAAATAGAAATAAATTAAAAATTAGATGAAAATGTATAAAAAATATGAGAAAATAAATAAAAAAATAAAAAATAAAAAAATAAAAAATAAAAATAATCATAAACTAATATTATAATATAGAAAAAGAATAATTTGAGAAAAAATGAGTTGGAAGTTATAAAAAGTTTGATAAAACTTACAAAGATGAATATTAATGTTTTAGTGTGATAATTAGCAAGGGTGAACATGATTGAATAGAAAATATTAGATAATTACTTATTAAGATAATTCTGCAATAATTTATATGTAGATATGGTATTGTAAGGAATCAAGAAGACAAAAAAAATAGATAAGATAGCTTCATTGTAGACTTAGGTGCATAAATCTAATAACTTATAATATAATATATTATTTCTATATCCTTATTTTGATAACATAATATTTTTTTTGCATTGATGATGTTTTTATAATATTGTTTTGGCACAAAATGACTATACAATATGGAAAGGCATGCATGTTGGATATGACATAATTGGAAATGAATTAGTTATATACCTAGGATACATGGAATAAAATGGTAATATGACTTTTTTCATATCACATTATCCTCGTGGCTTAGTTGCCTTCTTAGAGATGACATGATCTCATATGATTTGAAAAAGATTATGTTATATATGTGTGTGTATAAATATATATATTATATGTTATTAGTACTTTGTGTAAGGTGGTTGGACAAAATTACCCCACATAATATTGCTTAGATATTGGTTGAGGTTATAGACATTATCGGATATATAAAATGAGTGTTAAGAGAAAATCAAGCTTATCGTTAAATAAAAAATAAAAAAAACTAAATTGGAATAAAAAACATTTTCATGGTTTAGTTATCATTACTATTTTCTAAATTCATCTAGTATTTTATATGAGCATGGCTTTTCATGACCACTTTTCATTTTTATCTGGATGTCATTTTTTACTTGTTCTCATCATAGAGATATGCTTCATGCATATTATATTAATATTTCTTATCATTGATACCATATTATATTTATATACTAGGATTATTATATCATTAGCATTATATCGCAAGTGATATATCTATTACATTAAGAGATATGAGAGTAGAGACTATAGAAGAGGATCAAACTCTAGTTGAGAAAGAGTTGGTAGATATTTTATATTGAGTATAGGTTAGTTTTATTTTTATTTTGATACATATGTGTTTTGTCTATTTTATTTTGTTTTTGCATGGATACTAAATTTAGAAAGATAACTATGGTATTTTTATTAGTTTAAAATTTTTGAACTTTATTAAATTATGGCTTGAGGTTGTGATTTTATCTCATCATTAGGTCTCAACTTAGAATATTATGTCATCATCTGTTAGTAAGTATGCACATAATCCCTAATTTTTTTCCTTTTCTTACTTATAATTAATGAACTATTGTTTTTCATCAATCAATTCTGTTAAGAATACTCTCCTATTTATATTATTTAACACCTTATTATAGGTCAATGTAAGTGTAATAACTAAATCCACACTTTTGAAAAGTTCAAAATAATCATTATAGATAACCTTAATAAAATGTACTCTAAGATTCATAAGATTGTACAAAAATGATGAACTACTTAGTATCATCTTCTAAGGTATTGCCTCGATCAACAAGTTCAATTCCTTAATGTAAATATACTGTAAGGATATGATGAGGACATCGGTATGAATAGACCAAATGTTCTCAAATTCAAATTCTAAGCTCTTAAGAAAATATCATATGATGAGTGACCATATAAGAATGATAAGTTATACAAAAAGTTTATGACTAAGTCCTCAAAGATCTTGGGTGAATATGTGTCATACTTGTAAAAAAGTGGGATTGTACATATACAAAAGAAAAATATTTTGCTTAATGTCCTAAGAACCCACTATACATAAATAATGATCATATGATAGGAAAAAATTATCGTACCTATATATGACACAACAATCGCCAAAACACATATTTGAGATCGCTCAAACCAATCCCTTGATGTAAGAAATATGATATTGTATTAGAAGAAGCTTCAATATTCCAATTCTTAACACACTCTTTTAAGGTAAACTTCTAGTGTTCTTGCAATATGGATATTATACTCATACAAATAGTGTTAATGCTTAGTTTGATGCTACAAATCATATTGTATAATGATAAAATCATAAAAATAAAAAAAACATAAGGAATGCATTACTTAAAGCTTTATAATCTAAAGATGTCAATCATGTCATCAACATTTTGAATAATCATTTATGAAGTGCAAGCCTTAAAATCTCTCTAATTCAACTACATAAGAAGTATGAATGTAACTCTATGTGTCATATAATTATTAAGTGATAGGTTTATAAGTTCTAATGACAAATGTTATGTAGATGATGAGATCAAAATGGATAGCCAATCCACCAAAAACTATAATACTAGCTCCATGTTATGCAAGTTGAGCTAATATTGAGAAAAGCTTCCAACACATCTTGACATGTCTTCACATGTGAATTTTTCCATGAAAAGTTGGATAAAACTCTCTAATTACTTAATTCTTGTTTAATCTTGAGATGTATGATTTAAACTACTCAATAAAGAATATTAAAAAAATAATATAATGATTTTTTGCCATTAAACAAGTGATTCTATGACTAAGAGTATACCATAATATTTTTTAGTTTTAATCTTTTAACTTGATTGTACTTATATAATATTCTTAATCATACTTATATGATCATTTTTTATTCATTCACCTCAATTATTATCATAACATTATATATTATGATGTCCCTTATCATAATTGTTCGATCGATATCCTTTCTCACTTAAAGTATTCATATTATATGATTATTCGAGTTATATCATATGATATATTTTTGGATTTTATTTATCTTATATTTCATCATAATATTTTTATTTTTACTTGATTGTACTTATATGATATTTTACTTTTATATTATATGATCAATATCTTCTTTGACTTATCTTCCCATATTGTCTTACCTATTAGATAATGCATTATTAGACATACGATTTGACTTATATGATTTTTATAATTCTACTTGTATGATCTGTTTTTGCTTTTGCCATATGTTGTCATTTCATTTTATTGTATAATATTTAATAGTGTATCATATGATCCATTTTAAAATTTTAAAAACTATTTAAAAAATTTATAAAATTCTTAAAAATATAACTAAAATAGAAATTTTATTATTTTCACAATTTATAACTTGTCTCTCATTAAAATCATTAATCCATAAATCTTAATGTTACTAATTTTCTCTTTTTTTAACACTCAATATATTGAAAATTCTCGAAATAAATTACCTTTACTTTTGATATATTACTCTAGAAAGTTAAGGAATTACCAAATGTGTACATTGTAGATGCATTGTCTATTTATCATACATGCATCATAATCTGTGTCATCATTATATTCAATTAGATCATAATAGGGTTCAATCCTTGGGTAACATAATCCTAGATCCTTGGTTTTAATCAAATACTTAAAATGTCTCTTAATTGTCTTAAGATGAGACTCTTTTGGACAAGATTAAAATCTAACACATAATCTTATACTATACATTATATTAGTCATTGAATAATGATCCTATCATATCCATATACAACTTATATTAGTTTTTTTCTTATCCTTCTCTAACATGAGTGAAGAGCTCATGAGTGTTGAAAAGGGTATAAGATTCTCAAAGTAAAAACTCTTCAATACTTTCTCCAAGTATTTTGTGTGAAGCATGAAAATTCCTCTAACATCTTATTTTATTAGCAATCCTAAAAATACATTAATTCCCCTGTTAGATATCTCAAACTCTAAACTCATCATTTTACAATATTATTTACACAAGCCTACACTAGTTGATCCAAAAATAATATCATCCACATAGAATTAGATCAAGGGTGGTTAATTGCTTTGATTTTTAATAAATAAAGCTTAATCTACATTTCCTTTCTTAAACTCTTTATTAAGTAAAAAATTGCATAATCTATTATACCATATCCTTAGTTATTGTTTCAAATCCTTCTAACTGAAAGAGTTGGATCTATCTATATTAATAAGTGGTTCGTTTAAGTAGGCACCATCATTTTCATTTATCTCATCATCTCAATGATAAGTTGTACTTTCCATGTTAGAAAAGCTACATGCTTTTCCATTGATTTGAGTAGTTCTCCCTCCTAAGTTAGCTATCTCTTCGTGTTGCTTTTGTCCTTAGCAATTCTCTCACTCAATTATATTATAAATAATTTATATACTTCACTCACCAATATCTACTCCCTTTGGTGATATAATACAGTGATATTTAAAGGTGACTATCTTTTATCAACTTTTTAATACTAATATTTGATACATCCATAATGAGTCATTTAGAGTGGTATAGTGAAAATGAGTAAAAATAAAAAAAATTAATAATTCACTAAGAATATCCATAGAAAAAATAATATTTATATTAAGAAAAACTCAAAATAGTATACTTAGTGGGTAAACCCTTAAAATTTCACATAACTCTCTTGATGGAAAATACTTTACTTAAGATATTGTCAAGCTTCCAACCATTTTAATATCACTTTCCACAAAATAATAATCAAATATCTCTAAGATTTACACTCTCTCTCCTAAAAAAGAAATTTATTTGGCTAAAATTCATAATTAAAAAGACTTTCCTTCTTTTTTCATTGATCAATATATTTATTTGTTCTTCTCCTTTAATCTCTTTTATAGATCAAAAGTAACAAAAAATAGCAATTTATAGAAGTTCCTAATCCTAATAAAATAAAAAACTATTTATACAAATTTTAAGCTTAAAAAATTGCAATTTAAATGAGATTCCACAAATCCTAATTATTCAAATCCTAAGTTTACCCAATTTTTCCTAGTTTACCTCAAACATTTGATTGCTTGTGCTCCATTCCTCAATGAACATAATTCGTCAACAAAGCTGATTTTTGCTTTCAAATTTCTTCTTAGCTTCTCATAGTTGATAAAAAATAATCTAAAACTTTTTAAGACATCTCCTTAAGACCTATCATCTCCTAAAAGATCAAACTCTTAAGTAGTCTAACAAAAACGTGAAGGCTAACCCTTGAGACTACACCAACCAAATGAGATCTTATGCAACTAAATCTCCTCAAGCTATCCAGTTATTCCCTTCGTGAAGATTATATTCTTAGAGGGCTAGCTTTACCTTACAAATTATGCATTATAGTTGTATAATCCGTTAGCGAGTTATGGTATTCTCTTGAGAATACCTCATAAGTTCTTCTTTCTTTTTTATACTATCTTATACATATCCTTTTTATTTTAAGATTATTTTTTAGGAAATTTTTTATGTCCTCAAAAGTCATATTCTTTTACATCTATACATTAATAAATATATAATATCTTGAATGCTTTAATTATGCCTCGTTTTGCTTCTTGAGCCATGGTACATTCTTCTTGAGGCTTTTTGTTTCCTCAAGCTTCTATCTTTATGAAATATCCATCATCAAGCCTTCCTTTTAAATGTTTATGTAACTTGAGCCCATTGAGATGGGTCTTGAGGCTGGCCAATACTTGTTAAAAGCAACCCCCCTCAGAGCCTCTCTTAATTTTTGTGTGCCCTCTAGTGATCCATAATGTCCTCTCAAAGTGCCTTCTTTTCTTTGCTAAACATTTCTTAAAATTAATTCCATATCATTCCAAATCAAGGTGAACTAATCCTTAGCTAATTGAATGAATTAATTCATATCAAATGACATAATAAATTTGATTGGATTGCTTAATTCATAAATGACCAAATTATTTTCTCACATAAATTTGATTTCTCTCAAAATGTCTTGTACATCAAGCACAAAGTTCCTTTTGAGCCCTTGCTATATTTAATATAATGTTTTCACCATACCTTTAAGTTTTTGCATATGTGCATTCTTGTATAAAATCTTTAAACCATGTCAGCTTCTAAACTTGGAATTTTAAAAGAAAAACTTACACCTTGGCTCTTCATTGATCCTTTCTTAATAGCTTCTAATTTTTTCTCTCCTTTCTAGTTTCCTCCTCCGCACTATTCCTTTCTCTATTCTCCCTCTCACATCCAAGTTATCACTCTCTATTCTCTAAAATTTCTTTCTTTTTACATGCATCCTTACTCTAGATGAGGAGGAAGTGAATCTAAGTGGGGAGGGAATGCTCTTCTCCCTTCACGTGCTAAAACCCTTTCCTTTTTTTTTAATTCTTTTTTGTTATTATGAACATAAAAGTGATGAATCCCATAATAATAAAAAAATATTTGTTTAGTAATAAAATTTTGGAATCAATTTTCACTAATTTGGAAAAATTTATTATTAAAGTTTCTTATATTACAAATTATAATCTCATACATAGGAAGTAGTACGATTGCGTTGATCATATATATTAAAATTATATTTATATTAATTACTTTGTTAATTTTCTTTTTTATTGTTATATTTCACTAATTGTAAAAATTATAAACAAATCCTAATTAAGATAAAGATATTACCACTAAAGTTTGAAAAATATTTTTATTTAAATATTTTGAAATATTTTATTTTCAATTAAATTGACAAATTCAATTTATTTATCTTACATATTAAATATTTTTATACATTGATCTTATAATATGAGTCTAATTTTATGATCATAAAATTTTTTAAAATATTATAATTAAGTACCAATCAACTGATCTAAAAAATGATAGAACATGAGATCTTGATCGGATATCTGTTCTTCACCCAAAACTAACCATTCTTCAACCTTAAAGCATTTTTCTTGATACCCTGAATTGAATTCTTGAATTGTTTGAGTTTTTCATCATTGGTTCCTATCGTATGTTTTATTGGCTATATTTGAACGTCAATCTTGTAGGAGTGCACTTTTAAACTCTAATTTTCGCATGCAACTGTGCTTACCAAAATTGGAGAACTCACCCTCATGGATGCAAAAATATTTGTGCAACCAACGTGTAATCCAACCTTTGGTAGGAACATCCAACGGCACAGGTCATTTGTCGTCGATTGCGATGCCGAACAGAAATAGCTGCTTGTTTACCATCAGACAAAGTGACAGATTTATTAAATTATTAAACAATAGCGAGAATATAGGCTTCAGGGTAAAATCGTACTTTTAGGGAACGAGCCGCGTTGCTCTGTTCATATAAATAAGAGAGAGATCCGACATCCAAACAGAACGGCCAAGAAAAACCCAAATCCCTATCTCTTCCAGTTCTCCTTCCTCAATAACGATTCCATCGCCGGAACGATGCCGCCAGCCTCGAGGTTTCTCAAATCGAGCTCCGCCAGCTCTCCGCCTGTGGTTTCACCTGATACGGTGAGGGTGGACTCCGATGTGGTCGTCATCCTCGCGGCGCTACTCTGCGCGCTGATCTGCGTGGTTGGATTGGCTCTGGTGGCGCGTTGTGCGTGGCTTCGGCGATCCTTCTCGGCGGCTCGAGGGGATCATCCTAATCCACGACAAATGAAGGGGCTTAAGAAAAAGGCGCTGAGGTCTCTGCCGAAGACTTCCTTCGACGAAAAGGAAGCCGCCAGAGGGGTGCTGGCGGAGTGCCCGATCTGCCTTACGGAGTTTGTGCAGGGTGATGAGATCCGGATCCTACCGCACTGTGGCCATGGATTTCACGTCAACTGCGTGGACACGTGGCTCGGATCTCATTCCTCCTGCCCCTCCTGCCGCCAGATCCTGGCCGTTGCTGCACCGTCCAGGTGCCAATGTTGTGGTGCGATACCGGCCTCCGGTAGTTCCATACCGGAGGTTGCAGCACCTTCTGCCTCTGTGGAGTGTGGGGCCAAAGCCAGGGAGGACGGCGACGGCGGGAGATTTTTGCCCTAATGTAATTATTCATAATTTACATATTGTTTAGTAGATATTTAGCATTTCAAGCATAATATATGTAATTGTAAGGTTTTAACTCTTTTTTTTTGTGTGACTTAATGTTTTTAAAATAGTTTTTTTAGTACAGTTTAATGAGTAGACTTAGAAAAAATAAAAGTTATTAATACGAAATTTAAAAAACGAAAATAAATGGCAGAATGATTCACAAAATTATAAAAATTTCATTACACATTAACATTGTAATGTTTCATTTTTTGTTTAATTTGTTGTTCTTTTTTAATATTTTTTTATCAAAGTATTTATACATCGGAAAAACTTGTTTAAGATACTGAGATAAAGTAAAATATTCTTGATAGATCAGTTAAGATTTCGCTTGCTGGACTCATCTCCTGTCGTTTATCCATTTTTTTGATTGACGGTTTGTGATCGCTGTGGATAAGATCAGTAGGCACCAAAGCAATGCAGGGTTAAAACCTTCTTTTGTTCTTCTGATAAGGTATCCTGTCCCAGTTCGCGTCGGAATGTGTGTCGATTTCTTTTTCAGATAGATAGACCAAGTTTCTTTTATCAACGGTACGATTTGCCAGTACGAATGTGATTTTTTTATTCAAATTTGGTATTTTTTTAATAAAAATTATATTTTACTTTTATTTTTATCTCAATGTCAAAAGATGCGTTTTTTTTTCTTTATCAAGTTCCGGTACGTTTAGCATTCATCTTTCAAAACATGAGTATTGACCATTTAAATTAATTTTTTTTGTGAATTTTTAAATAACAATGCATTAAAATATTAAATTTATAAACTAAGACATTATTTTTAATTGAAAAAACTTTATTGAAATATTTTAATGTGCAAGAAATATGTTATTGAAATATTAAATTTTTTGATCTTTGATTAGTATTAGCATTACTAGTTCCATTAAACAAAGTAATTCATAAGATCACAGTTATGATTTTTAACTTAAGAATAGAAAAATAAAGACAAATGATTTCGAAAACTACTCACCCAATATTTGTAATGTAAAAACAAAATGCCTTTTATAGTATTTAAATTAATTTTGTTACGATTCTGAGTTGAATTATTTATTTAGAAAACAAAATAAAAAAAATTGATTCACAATTTTAATATTCTGCCCTGGACATTTCATGCGAATATGTAAAATCTTTTCAAATCAACATAATAATGTTGGATGAATTTTATTAAAAACTAATTTTAAAATTATAATAAAATTATTTAAAAAATAAAAAGTCAGGTGTAGGTGTTGTTTGTATGAAAATAAGTTGGAAGTTTTCATTTCGGTTTGGTTGGTTGGAAGACAAGTTTTCATGGTTTTTAGAAATTTCATTTAGTTTTGATAATCTTTTTATTCTAATATATATTAAGTATTTTTAAAATAATTTATATTTTTGAAAAGTAAAAAAAAAAAAAAAATATATATATATATATATATTTAAAGTAATTTTAAATAAAATAATACATAAGTCAAGTATTTTTTTCAAAAAATAATAAAATATAAACAAATATATTTTTGAAGAAAAGATATAAAAATAATTGAAATTGATCTCATCACTCATTTTAAAAAAGATATAAAAAAATTGTATATTGAACTAATCAAATATAAAAATACCTGTTTATTATTTTTTTTCAAAATTTGGTTTAAATTTTTTTGTTTTACTTTACTAGAAAAGAAAAGAAAAACAATAATAAACTTAATTTGAAGTAATACAATGAAAATAACTTAAAAAATAAAAAAATATCACATCAGCCAAAAAAATATTTAAGTTTGAACTAGTTTTATCACATTTAAAAAAAGTTATTAAATAAAAGAAAAACAAAAGTTGTTGAAAAAAAAATAATAAGAATAAAAAAACATGGAATGAAGTCTAACACCTACCTTAAATAAAAAAATATCCACATAAGCAAAAAATTATTAAAGTTCAAATTAATTATATTAAAAGAATATTAAAAAGTTGATTTAATAATAGAATACAAAAAATGAAAGTGCTAAAACTTTAGCTCAACGCCTCAAATAGATGTAATAAATGGCCAACCACTTGGTTAATTCACTTTTTGAATAATTACTAGAAAAAGCTCTAACACAATTTGAAATGGGTCAAAAGCATTGTGTTTGCCTAAAGTTCTAGACTAGGCTTGAAGCCTTCTATTTATGAGTGGGACACAACCTTGTTTGTGGGTTGCGTTCCCACCTTATCATCCCATGAGATGCCCATTACTTGGAACTTACAACATTGCTTTCTTTATATAACTATCATATCTTTAATATGTTCTTATCTCCAAAAGCTAGTGGATAATTTATTTTTTGTATGAAAATTTTATCTTTAATTTCAAATTTATTAAATGTCCCAATAAACTTATTTCTCACTATATTTTAACTGTAACTATAACGCAAAATCCAAGTGTTGACTTATATGAATTATAAAACCTAATATGTTAAGTCCTTATCCAATGAGTCAAACTTGTATCACTTCTCATGCCTAACAAGTTTCACTATGCAATGAACACTATTAAAGTATGCAGAGTAATATTTAACCTCTACTTAACTAGGTTATGAAATTATGATGCTTAACCTAGTGTAGATTATGCAAATCTTTCCCAAAAATAGTAATCTATAAATTATATATGACATATGCAAAGGTTCATAAATCATGTATTTTGAAAATTCATCATGTAAAACACGACTAAAGCAATAGTTTTTTTAATATATGAGTCGTGTTCTTAATGATTAATCTTCATTTTCTCATTTTTAATACCTTTAGACACCTTTTAATAAAATCAATTCATTTATTTGATTTAAATATATCTTTTTTATTTTTTTAGTTTCATGTAACTAAATAGCATATGACATACTTCGGATGATAAAGTGTAATATCAATAATATAAATTATAAGGTACTCATAATATGCTTGTATAAAAACCAATTTAGACAATAACATTAAGCTATTAAGCTTTCATAACAATCTATTCAACCTTGTATATTAATCAATCAAAACATTATTTTGTAAATTTAATAAAAATTATTTATTACATCATAACAAACAAAAATATATGAATTATATTTTATATGATAACTTTCTAAATCAAATATATAAATTATTTTTTAAATTAAATGCTAACAACAAACATTCATCGATATTTAAAACAAATACAATAGGCTACATAATAAGCATACTCATTTTAAAGCATATCAATATCAAACAAAAATGTCATTAAACTACAATATAAGATATATCAAGTGAATACACAATATGTCTATCTTAACTGATATTGTAGTTATCTAACATTATAATTTGGTTCTTCTTTACTTGTGTGTCTCTCTATGAGTTTAAAATTTTCTCTCTCTACTTGGCAACACCAAGAGAATTCTCTTAAATTTTTCTTTACAAAGTTGCACCAAGTGAGTCCCTTGATTCCTCTCACTTACTCTCTCTCTTTCTCCTTCTCTCTCTCTCTCTCAAATTCTCAAAAATAATTTCCTCTCATCCTTCCTACATGGCTCACCTAAAGATTTCTCCAAAATCTCTCTAACGTAGCGGCATGTATCCTTATACTACTCTTGCTTCATTTTCTCTCCTCTAGCTCTTTCTCTATCATAAATGACTGCATATTATATGAATAGATGCTTCATTAGTTATGCCTTAGTCTTCAGAAATTTTGACTAAAGATAATTTAGGTCCAATGTTTATTTTTATGTTGAGATTTTGTTATTGTTGTTAGAGATTAAGGTGTTGAACTCTTGTTTCATATATGAGCTATTTTGATAATAATAAAATTACTATATTATGTAATAATATATCTTTTAAGTATTTTTATATCTTATATCTTAAGATTAATTAGGTAATTTGTTTAGAGTTTGGTCTTTATGCAAAGGGCTTAATTAGCATGTATTTTGTGAGTATATAATGAGCATTAGATATAAAACTTGAGCATACTTGAGAAGGAATTTTGGTGTCTTCTTTATCAATTTTTAGAGTGTAGTTCCTATGATAACATCCTTGTGGCACTAAAAAAAATAAGTGAGATTTTGAGTATATGATTTAAAAGTTTTTCAAAATATTCTTTCACAAAACTCATCATAGTTAGGTTAGTTTAAGGGATATACTTACATGAAAGTTTTAATACTTATGGTATTGCTTTTTAAAACTTAAAAAATACTACTTTGTATTCATAAATCATTCTATCATACTTAAAATGGTTAATATTAAAAATGTGCAAAATTGACTGCAACATCCAATAACTTATAATTAGTACGATACGTTATGTTCAAGTAACTTAGTACATTGGGGGATGGACAATGCATTGAGTGTATTACTTGGAACCTAAGAATTGCATTTGATATGTTAATTTATCATACGATATATTTAATTTATTTAAGCTTATGTATTGTAATATAGAAGCTGAACCTAAAGACGTAATAGGGTCATGAATATTTTATGTAGAACATGCATAATATATATATTTTTTATAAAATTGGGATTTTGTTAAATGAGAAGTGTTACAAACCAAATTGGGCACCATGTGATAATGACGTAACCAACCACATAGCCGAGCATTAGTAAGAACCTACCTACGCCTAAATAAGTGATCCATCTACTTTGAGCATTGCATGTTGTAGCTTTTACCAATGTACTAATTCTATGTAGCATGTGTTGAGTTGAACATCATTTCTAAATTGTTTTTTTTATTGATTTATTGTGCCTCTTGATCATATTGTTAGGTTATAAGATATTGTAACTTGAGCTTTATTTTATTTCTTTTGTCTCATTGTAGGATCTTATTTTTAATTCTTTATTTAGTTGTTTTTGCTACCTTTGTAAAGTCCTTTAATCTACTGATTTATAGACTTATTTGGGTAGTGATTGTAACGTTATTTGATCCTATGTGTAAGCTTATCTACACTGATGATTTATAGGATATTTTAGCCTAATATTTGTAAGCTCCTTTTGGCCAATATATGAGATTTTGCCTACTTGCATTTATGAAAGGTATTTTATTAGTTATTATGTGATCTGTGGGCTAGGGGTAAATATAAATTCAATAAAAAAAACTTTTGTGTAATTTCTTTATAGCATTCCTCACAAAAAATATTTTAAAGTTAGTGAGAGTTTTTAAAATAATATTTTAATTATAATCAAGTATTTCAATGACTTTTGCTATATTATGATTCATTATTGAGATTAAAATTTGTATAATACTTCATGTATTCAATGAACATCCTAACTTTTTTTTCAACAAGTGATATCAAAGCATGATTGTCTCTAATGAATAATCATCCTAGAAAAGATCGTTTATGATATTTCACAAAGTTATTAATGATCATGTTATTTTGAATGAAAGAGTTACATCTCTTCATTTGCCTTTATTCAAGGAAAATTTTTATTTATATTAGAAAAAATGAATACATATTTTTTTGAAATATGTGGATATTTAATTATGTAATATTGCTAAAAGCTCTCTTGAATTTCTCACTAAGAAGGTTGGTGATATGTTTATTAAAAAGATTTTAAGTTAATTTTCACCTCAATAGAAAGATAAGGTTCAATTTAATGCAAATGCCTTGAATATCATTCATTGTAGTCTCTCTGTCGTAGAATATAATAGCATTGTCAACCATAAAATAACCCATGAAGTTTGGAAGAAGTTTGAAGTCATCTTTGAAGGAACTACTCAAGTAAAGGAGTCTAAAATTAATTTGCATATATATGATTATGAGTTATTTCATATGAATAATGAAGAGTTAATTAACATTATTATCACTAGATTCACTAATATTAATTAGATTCTCAAATCTAAGTAGAGTTTCTACTAGCATGGAATAGATGAGAAAAATATTGTGTGATTCCTAAAGAGTTTGATCCCTTGGTTATAGCTATTAAAGCATCTAAGGACCTAGATCATCTCACTCTTAATGAATTTCTTGGTGATGTTATGACTAATGAGATTGTGATAAAAAGGAGAAGAGAAGAGGAATCTCAACACAACCAAATGAAGAAATAAAATCTAACTTTGGGAGTTGCTCTACTCATATCAAAAGATGAGGCCTATTGTAATAGAGGAATATAACTTTTATCACCTAATGAAATTTTTAAGAAATGTTTATAAGAAAATTTAAGAAGAAAAAGATGATAAATCACGTGAGCAAAGACAAATGAGTTGTAACATACTACGATGAGTGCAATGATTAATGGCCCTTCTACCTTAGTTGTATAAATTTAGTAATTAAGAGAAACAAAAAGAACAAGATCAAGAATGTGAGAACTCCTTTTTTCATCACTCAATCTTTTTGAATGTTTAAGTGCCACTTGAATACTTTTTACTTTTTTTGCCTCTTTTTGAAACCATTTAAATAAGAACAAATGGAAGCATTTTAAAATCAATTTTAACACATCTAACGCAAATATAAAAACTATTTTTTCCATAACCTTTTAAAAGCCATATTTTCTTTTTATTTTTAAGAACATGGTCCATACCATATGATTGAATAACAAGTTCATTACAATATTTGTTTGCTTAATTAAAAGAATGTAATTTATCACATATAATGAAAATGTTACATCTTTCTTATTATTATTTGCTAGCTAGTTATCACTCAATATTAGTAGTCTTATGTGATGTCTTCTTTGACTTTAAAGTGTTAAGATAAAATAGGTATGAGCTAACAGATATTACCTCAATAACAAAATCATGTAATATTATATAAATCAAGCAAGCATCAGGTAATCGTATGCATGAACTAATTCAATAATATTATAAAATAGTAAAAGATATGTTGTTTATTTCTTTGGATTTATTTGAAACCCAATTTCACCATTTATGAAAACTTATTAATTTTCATTTGACCATTTTTTTTATTTTTGTGCATATAGAATATTTAATTTTGGATTGCTCAGTCGCATCTTCTTGTTAATGCTCATAGAGTTTTGTTATGCAAGTAATGGTCTTACTTTAGAGATCTAACCCAAATAACAAACACTTATTCTAGAGACAATTATTTATGATAACAAGTTGGTCTTTGTAAAAAATCATTTATCCTTTTTATATTACATCATTTTATTATATTCTTTCTAATTTAATTATCAATATTTTATTAAACATTATTTTTTCTTTATAACATAGGTGATATGACATATAATTAATATATAATTAAAATAACATAAAAACATCATACTCAATACAACAATTTCATATAGCATTAATAAATATCTCTTGTATAATCTTTTTATGTATCATTTGAGGTATCTAATATAGCATTACATATTACAATAAAAAATATATACAATGTACATGTTTTTTTAACTTTTAAATTTGAGTAGTACTCTTACCAAGGTTTAGATATTTGTTTCAAGCCTTAATTGCTATAGTTTAGGTACTTTTCTTTTAGTTTTGTCTTTATTATGCACTTAACTCCTTGAATTTCCTTTTGATGCTTAAGAACACTTCTCCCTCTCTCTCTCTCTATCTCTCTCTCTTTCTTTCTCCTTCACTTTAAACAAAACTTTTCTTAAGCTTGACATCACTTATTTTTTATACTCAATCAACATCTCTTTGTATTCCCATCCATTTCACTTTTTCCCAATTATTATGTTTCTTCAATTTATGTCTCTTCAACTTTTTTGCTTAATTTTATAATTTCCCATCATTTTGACTCTCTTTTCAATGATTTATTCTATCATTTCAAATTTTATAATCTTATAATTTCTATAGATCATACATATATGATTACTATCTTCATGTTATACAATTATCATCTTTACCTTAATATGTATTAAATTCTTATTATTAGATTAATATGATCACATTGTTGTACTTGTATGGTACTCTTTACAGTATATACGACTTACTTTGTAACCCAATGATTCCACATATTCATCATCTTATAATGCTTTTATGATTGTGCTCATCATATTGTAGAGTTCATCCATTCCTCAACTTATCAAACTTAGTTAAGTTTTTTTTCTCTTTTGTTCATAACAAAATCCTCTTTATACTTGAATGATATGCATTTTCATGTATATACTTCTCTTATCATAAATTAACAATTTTGTGTATGATACTATTCTTTATCTAATTATACTTATACAATTGTGAAAATTATACTATATAATGTATTTATTTGTTAATCAGCATATCTTTCTCTATTGATTATACACATACAATTTCAAGTTCATACTTAATGATACATTATAGTCCTATTGTTTGGTTTGATCTATTGAGGTTGTGCTTTGTTTTTTATAAGAACATTCTTATACGATGATTGAGTCATATTTGTATGATTTTTAGCATACTTTTGTATCCATTCACATTACCTTTTGATTCTTTCTCTCACTTGTACTATTACATAATATTTTATTATACAATTAAAATCCATTGTATTTACCTCTCTCCTATTCTTTTTTACTTGCTTATATAGTACAATCCTTCAATGTTGTTCTTTGTGATGCTACTAGCTATTCTTTCCTTTTTTTGCTCTCTTTATTGTTTTATACTATATGCCCAAATATAATGCATGATCCATTTTCATAAGTATAGAATTTTCTCAATTAATTCTATTTTTTTAAATTTCAAAAATTATAATAATTATTATTTTATTACTTTTACCACTCTTCTCTCTTTCAGATCATTAATGATTTCTTAATATCATATATTTTTTTATTTTCTTATCTAATAATTATTTTTTTAAAAAAATATTTATCTCTACTTTTAGGATGTTAAAAGGAAGGATAAGACAAAAAAGAATGCCATAATGGTTACATGGAGAAACTCAGATCTATCATCAACATCTAAAAGCAATAAGGAATGTGAAGAAGAGGAAGTGATTTTTCTTATGATAGACTATGAATCATTCAAGAGTGAAGATGATAAGGGAAGTAAACTCCCTCATAGTCAGCTAGAAGAAAAATGTTTTGTCTAGTTGAAGCTTTTAAAAATATTTCAAAGAAATATAAAAACTAGAGAAAAGAGTATAATGAATGACTTGGCATTTTTGAAGATTTAAATGAGAAAAATAAGAGATATTTATACAAATAAAAAACTACTATTGGTGAATTTACTTAAACTATTTGCATGAATACAAATGACAAAATTATTGTCGAACAATTCAAACATTTGCATTCAAATTATGTTGCATCCCATCACATTCATAAAAATGTTATTTTTCAAAATACTAAATATGCGAATGTTAATATTTTCTATTATGGAAATGGGTCATATTTTAAAAATTATAAGGATATATTAATATAAATTCCAAGTTCTTTTCTTATATTTTGATTAAAAAATGACCATAATGCACTTTGAAATATTAATGCAGTTAGCAGTAGATTAGTTGGACCCAAATATGTTTGGTTACCGAACCCTAAAGCTCAAAATTATATGTCATATGCCTACCTCCAACAAAATTACAAAGAAGCAAAAAAATCTTATGGAAACATGCTAATATTTATATTTATTTTATCTTTTATATTTTTAAATGCTATATGTTAGAAGATAAGAGGAGAGTGAAAATAAAATATTTTATTTTATTTTTATGCATGATAAAAAGGGAGAAAAGAAGATAGTGAAATAAAAATTTTGTAACTCCTTTAAACTAATTTAAGATTGCCTTAATTGTATACACTTAAAGGAAGCATGAATTTTGGGATAGCATTTATATGCTTGCATGATTTTATAATCTCTTCACTTCTTTATCAACAAATAGTTTTGTCATTATTAGAAAGAGAAGATTGTTAAATTCTAGATTCATATGTGACTTTGTTATAATAACAAAACTATTCTACTATTTAATAATACTTTTGCTTTATGTGTTTTTAGATCAAACATTTCATGTTTGACTAGATAAACTATTTGAAAAGCTTGGTTTTGACTCAAAAGACTTAATTGGCATGTTATTGGTGAGCATATAAGAAGCACCAGACATTAAACTCAAGCATACTTGAAAAAGCAACTTTGGAATCTTATTTATTAGCTTTTTAAATTTAAAATTTATGAAAATATTCTTGAGATACTAGGATAATGTATGAGATTTTTAAAGTGAGATGAACTCTTTTCAAAATATTCTTCTACACAACTCATGACAATTAGGTTAGTTTAAAACATACATTTACACGAAGGTTTTAATTCTTTTAGAATTTCTTTTTAAGGCTAAAATATATTATTTTATATTCATAAATTATGTACATTGCTTATAATGATATATCTTAAAAATAAGCAAAATTGATTATAACATATACTATATTGTAATTATAGTATGATATGTTAAGTTCAAATAGCTAAGTACATAGCTGAGTAAATGATGCATTGAGTAAAAATCTATAAATAGAGCTTTGTATATGATATATTAATATTAATATACGATACATTTAGTTTAGCTGTGTTAGTATATTGAATGATAAATGGTGCACTGAGTGTGATAACAATCAAGAATTAAATGCGATAAGTTAATTTTAACATATAATATGCTTAGTTCATTTAGGTTTATGTATTATGACAAAGATGTCCCATTTCATTGCACGCCATTGACTTGATTGCAAACAAAGACCTACAGTGGTTTCACACAAGAGTTTCTTATTTAGTTTATTGCTTTTTTATTGAGTTATAATGATTCATATATGAGATCTACTTACTTATTTGGTGTTTCAATTATTTTTGCTAATTCTTAAAAAATATTTTATTCTTTTCACTTTTATGTTAAGGTTTATGTTATTTAAGCGTTCCAAATTAATGCGGGATCAAAGATTTTAGTTTAGCTTTGTATTTCCCTTAAACTATGATTTTTATTCATGCATGCATGTATAACTTTTATTGTAATCTAGGATTTTCTAGGTTGTGATTAAAACATCCAAAATGCAAATCAAATCCTCCACCATTTTTGTATCAAAGCATCCTTCATAGTGTTCCAACTATCATGTTGACCTATTGTAACTACTAGCCAAGTTGCTTCCTTTGGTTTCCTAATGTTTGACTATCACTTGTGTCTTATCATTGGTTTCATCACCATAAGGTTGCTTGAAAAAAATAAAATAAAGCACTATTTGCCATGGGTTCTTTATAATTTACTACAGCAGTTTTTATCAGTGCTACTAGTTGCGCCCACCCATAGCCATCCTTAGCCCTAGGATTGGTCTCTCACATGCAATGCGAGCAGCACACCTATGTGCATATGACCATGAGATAGCTCTAGATAACTTTGCATGCATAAGTTGGTGCATTAGCTCTTGCACTGCATCCGCTACAATCCTTGTTCATGAACCCACAATCATACTCTATGTTTGTAGCTTGCATGCCCACCACTTGAATACCCCTGATCTACAAAGACCTAGCTATTATCACCACAAGATTCTCTTCCCTACTAAACCAAGCAAATAAGTAAAACCTTGCATATTGAACTGGCTCACAAGCCAAAACAACACAGTGTGTCATTGCAACTATCATGTGAAGTACATGTGCATGACGAATACATGTTTTTAAGCCTTGGTTGACAATTGTTTAAGATTTTATTAAAATTTCTAAAGTACATTTAGATTTTATTTATATGTCACATCTTACTTATTTTATTGCATATTTTTTTTATACACAAATTTTGTAATCATCAAAAGTTGTAAAACTTTTAGGTTATTTTTTGGAAAATAAAAAGAGAAAGAATTTTATTTTATAAAATAATTTTTGGACAATGCACTAATTTTTGGATTGGAACATAATTTTAAAAACAGTTAGATTAAATCATCCAAAAAGATGGGATAAAAGTCATATAAACTCGAAAAGTGTCATCGTTATTGGGTAGAGTCCTAAAAGATTCACCTCAGATGAGACAATTAATCTATAAAATTCTATATATATGATTAAAAAATTAGAAATTAACTAAAGTGAAAAAAAGATTTTATAAATTAAATGATCATATGAAAAGATAAATTAAATTAAAAAAGGAATTTCTTAATATTAAACCGCATTGTATGACTATCATGTGCTAACTTTTACATCATACTACTTATTCTTTATATATTTATGTGCACATTATATATAACATCCTTATTTTTTTTCTTTATTTTATTTTTGTTGAAAGAGCTCTTTAAGATGAATATAACGATATTTAGTTTATAATTTTTGGAGTTCTAAGGAATATATTATAAAGTTTTAAATATTTAGATAGATTTGTAATATTGATGTTATATTTGTAATTTTGTATATGTCTTCATAGTTCCATTCATTTTGGTGGAAAGTACATTTGTAATTTTAAAGTTGTTGGCTGCACTCGGTATGTATGCAATTTTAGGAATTTCGGTGTAGGCTTATTTCTCCGGGGGGAGGATATATGTGCAAATAAAAAATTTGAAAGGGGTGATATGCAAAATGCGGTTCACGAATCGAGGGAAAATCGATTTCAACCACGGTTATAAAAGCCGAAGCAGGGTGCGTTTGAAAAGCACTTCTGCAAATACCGACTGCGGGAAAGGGTTGCCGGAGCGCACGGAGTGCGAGGATTTCTGTAAGTGACTGCTGACAAGGATTCGTAAGGCCTTCTGAGAGTGTGCGAGAGTTCCTGCAATCGTCGTCGTGTAGAGTTCCAGCACGCGATAGTGACGGTCGATGAGATTCCATAAGATAAGGTAAGAAAACGTTATTTTTGCTTCGTCGGGTTTGTGTAAGATTTTTCGATGAACGGCTGAGACTGAAAGGGCGGAAACCGAGTGGGATTCGATCGGTTCAGTGCGTGAACCGGCCAGTCCAGCACCGATGAAAGGTTTTGGTTTCCCTGGACGCACAGGAGAGAGAGAGAGAGAGAGAGAGAGAGAGAGAGAGAGAGAGAGAGAGAGAGAGAGAGAGAGAGAGAGAGAATATGTATATCAGAAAACCGATCTAGGCCTTTGGACCGGGTTGTGCTGCTGAACCGGGCATGGGCGGTCCAGCGCCGACAGAAGCCAACAACTAAATTAAGGAATTTTGGGAATTTTAGAAAATGAGTTTTGGAAAGCTGTTTGGGAAAGCTTTTAGAAAGCAGGATTCTTGGCTGTTTGGGATTTTTGGTTGTTTTGGAACGCTTTTAGAAAGCAGAATTTTAAACTGTTTGGGAACAATTTTTATAAAGCAAATTTGGGCTAATAAGTATATTTTAACTTGATTATATTTGTACTATGGTATTTTAGGACATCAAGAAATGAAATAAGAAGTGGACAAGAAAATTTGGTACAATAAATCCAGGTAGATAAATTCTTAACCTTGTGATGTAGCACAATATTATATGTTTTTACATGGTTTTTTACTGTCACATGGTACTTTGGTTGTTATACATTTGCATGAAAACTGAAAATGAAGAAATAACATGATATGATAATGAAATAAAAAGGAAGAAACAATATAGAAAAAAAGATCTTTTGATATGACATAATTATTTGGAATTATGATTGAAAATGTTGGTAAAAATGGATTCCCAGAGAACATTATCCTCACCACTAGGCTCAGCGTGTGGGATCGCAGGGTATCAATCTTTGGATCAGATATCTGCCTAGTTTTATGTGCTATGACTTCATGATAATTTACACTGGGCTCAGCATGTTGGATCGTAGGGTATGGTACCATATCTGCCTGGTGGCACTAGGCTCAGCGTGTTGGATCGCAGGGTATTGATCTTTGGATCAAATATCTTCCTAGTGTTATGTGCTTGGTTGGATGCCGGTTAGAGGTCATTTATTGATGATGATTGGATCCAGAGGATAAAGCGTCAAAGGAAATTGGGTCCAATAATAACACACTATATAAAGAACTGATATTTCTTTTATAGTTTTTCATCTGACATTATATATGATATTTGGTATGGTTTTTGTTACACCCCAGTCTTTTTTTAAAAGGAATTTTTTTTTACATATAGACAGCTCAGATCGTCCCATACCAACCTGAGTAGCCTACGAAAAACATAGGATATAACACATCATTACACACCTACTTTCCTTAACTATGTGGATCCCATCTCCCGGGCACACCGTCAAATCAGGTTCATGACTCCTGAATTAACTGATGAACTCGCGCAATGTTACTCCTACTAGACCCAATACTCCTAACCCATACCGGTAGGAGAACCGATCTAATAGAAGTCTGAACCCCCAAGGTTAAGTTCCATAGTCATGTAATGACCTCACCATCAACAAAAAATATATAACATCCACCGATATGAAATGACGCTCCACACACCATACCGTCAAGATAGAAAATAAGAAAGTGTATAAAAATGTAACTCATATGAAAAATCACAGTCCATCAAATACCACATCATCCATCCGAGTACATGAGTCAGAATCACCCTCACATAATACAAGATATAAGAATAACAGTCTCACTGAATACAACCAACAGCAACAATCAACTAACCAGAATGTCTTAGAAAATCACAGATCAGATCTCCTCCACTAGCCTACTGATCACGATCCCACCTAAAGCTGGGTGGCGTCAAGTCTGCCGAGCCACTGGAAAAATATGGATAATAAAAGAATGAGCTACGCTCAGTAGGAAAGACAGCTAGTAAAAAAAACTCTCATGCAAGAGAAGGATAATAGCAAAAGTATAGAAATACAGCATAACAATATAGGGTGGAAAGGCACTCTCAGTCCCAGACTCTGACCAACCACAGTCACCCCCAGTCACACCAGAGTAGCTCTCCTCTGTGCTCCCAGGCAGCATGCCAGCGGGACACACCCATCTCTGCGCACGCATGGCGCCTAGGCAAAGCATGCCAGCGGGACACGCCCATCTCTGCGCACGCATCACAACGCCTAGCACCCGACACCGCAGCGTCTCTTGTCAATCAATCTTCTGGAGACTATAGACAAAACCAGTCACATAGATCTCTAGCCAACGTGAGACACCCCTGCCACCCTCAGGCACGCAGGCCTACACACTTGGCTAGCCACGGCGAGTCACCCGTGCCACTGCCACTCTCAGGCGCGCAGGCCTACACTCATGGACCAGAAGAGATCGACTCAGCCACCGTTCCAAGAAGTCCTCTCCCAACAATTTCCATAGAAGCCACGCCCCTACAGTCATTGCCAAGCTCTAACTCCAAGATTCGGCAACATGTGTCCAGATACAACAAGGCGCATACCAGTCCACATGTATACTGTGGAAGCTAAGTCTGTACCGCACAGTTACCTACCACAACTACCCTAAAACATCATATAGGGCCTATAGTATTTCGGTCCAATATGACAATCCATGAAATATGCCAACACTGAGTAAACTAACTCAATCCATGTCATTGCCATCCAAGCAACACAAACTGTACCAAAATTCTGACTATTCTGGTAGCACCCAAGTGTCACACTTCCTTCCAACTAATCCAGCTGCACCGAATTTATGGGTAATTTCCAACAGTCAATTTCAACTTGGCTACGTGATTTTTAAAAATCACCTTTTTCTCACTTCAAGAAATTTTTAAATTAAAAAAAAAAATCAATTTCCGCCCTTTATCCATTTTTCGAAATTCGGAATAAATTTCCGAATAAAATTTAAATTCCACATATATCCTTTTTCCGAAAATTCGGATTAATTTCCGAATTAAAATTTCCTCCGCGCCGTTCGTCCGCGCCGAATCCCGCTGAACCGATTTTCGCTGCCGGTTCGGAAACCCTCGCGCTGAACCGCGACACCGCCGAACCAAATTCCTTAATAATCCGTTAATCGGTAGATGTTTAATTAATTAATTACTAATAAATATTATATAAATACCATTAATTACTTAAATAAATTCGTAATTAATCTAAACCCTTCTCCTTCCTCGGTCCGACGCCCGCGAACCCTAATCGACGCAATCGCCGACCAATCCAATCCTTCCGTCGATTTCCGGCGAACGCGAACAAGGAGAAACAAAATCCGATGTTCGTACTATCCTAATGTTTCAATCATTAACTAAATTTTTCGGCGAAATGGGCAATTTTCCAGAAAATCCAAAATTTATAAAAAACGCAGATTAGCATTCAACTAAGTCCGATTTTTCATCCACATGCTTGTGTTCATTAAGCAAAATATTCCATGCTTTTAATTTCTACTAAATAACTAATTTAATCTGAATTTCCTACCTTGCTCGCCGGCGACGGTGAAGCTCGCACGCGATCAACCGCAGCTCCTCGCCGAACGAAACCGGTTCCAAAATGTTCGCCTCTGTCCCGCGAACCTCCGGTTACCAAAAGCCCCTTGGAAGGCTGCCGGAAAGTACCGCCGTTCGCCGCGAACACCTCACCTCTAGCCGTCGTTCGAAACCCTAACAGTCGAACAGTTTAGGTTAAGTACCCGGCTTAAACCGGTAATAACCCGTTAAGACCCATTAAGCGCCGGTTGACCTTCCAAAAGCGCCGCTTAACACCCGATCAGCGGGTTAATCTCCACCGCTGATCTCGCCCGTCCGATCCGCTTATCTGCGGCTTATCTAAACGCACGCGCAAACGCAACTCGGCGAACCGCCCCGCCTTCGCTGAATCGCTCCGGTCCGGTTCACGCGCGTAAAAAAAAAAACCCAAATTCCGGTTTTAAAAAAAATCTCGGTGCTCCGAAAAATCCCCAGAAAATTTCAGAAATCCCAATAGCCTCCAATTGAGCTCCTGGCTCATCCTACTATCGATCTGAAATCATCCAAGCCACAATTGAATTATTGAAGATTAAACATATAATTTTTACCGGGTATAACAGTTTTATCTTTATGCATATGATTCATCTTTACTATTCATGGTAATTTGATATCTCTTTTTCATAATTGGTTAGATATTGTGATTTATCTATTGAGATATATAAAATCTAATTTAGTGCTTACATCACAGGTCATGCAACCACTACACTGAGAGATGGAAATGGTGCTGCTACAGAAGAGCTATTTTCACGAGATGTGTGAGAGAGGGAGGGCCTGATTAAACTTTAAAAAAACATGTTCTTGTTTATTTACTTTTGATTTTGGAGTTAGTATTTGTCTAACCGTCGGGTCCCCACCTTGGGTTTTGTTCTGTGTCCTCACTTAGATGTTGTATCTTGCGATTCTGATGATAACTTTGTTATATAGTGGTACTTGATGTAGGTTGGGGCTTCACATTATAAGCCTCAGTTTGCATAATGACCTAATGTTTATTGATTTTTATAATGTGATATAACATTACATGTTAAGTTTGTGTCCATTTGTTCAATCTAGTTTAATTAAAATAATATGTTTATATCAAAGCATTATGTGGAGGCTAGAGAAATTATGAGTAAGGATGATAACTTATCCTGTGTTTTTCTTTTATATTACTTAAAAATCATGTACTTTGAATTGTGCTATTAAGTTTGTTGCATTAGTAAGTTTATCATCAGATATATCGTTAATTCAATTTTTTGCTATTAGCCTATGTTATTATAATTGTTTTTAAGATTAGATAAATTATGAGTTTTCTTTTCATGATGAAAAGGATAAATTAATGATATTTTTTTACTACAAGTCATTTGAGTATTGGGTTTAGAATCTTAAGTTAAAATAAAATATTTGATTTTTATATAAAAATTTACTTCATTTAATATTTTATAGTAAAGCATTCTTTTCATAAATAAAAAATAATTTTCTTAAAGTAGGAAAATTTTTAAGAAATTAAATAAAAAAGGCTTATCTTAATATGGAGATTTTTATGATAATGATTTTTTATATAAATATAAAATAGTTTAAAATTAAGTGACATCTAATTTTATTTTATTTGAAATAAAACTAGCACATCACTTTTCAATATCATTGAGTTGTAGTAGATAGATAATTACAAATTCTTTAAGGGAGCACTCTCAAGAATTTATGAGAGTAAGTTGACATTAGGAAAAATAAGACTCCATAGAGATTAGAATTTAAAAACTGCTAATGCCTTATTCTACCAACCCCAAACAAATTAGATGTCTCTTCTTCTATGACCCTAAGCATTCATGGAAACTCAATAGTGATCTTGAATATAACAATGACCACCAAAATTTCATTCAAGTAATACATATGATTGTAGAGGTTTTGATTTTTAGATTACAATGTTATTATAAAGGTATTATCGTGTCATAAAGCATATTGATTTAAATAAGATCATATTACAGATCATATATGCATTATGTCGAGTCACAGTTATTATATAACAAATAACAATACTAATGGTATGATTGTTCATAAGTTCTAAAATTTTTTCTTTATCTTATCTTTTAGATTATAAATTTCTTAGAATATCAAAGATTATTCATAATCATATAATAATCATTGTAGCTTTATATACACTTTTAATTGCCCATGAATTATGTAAAAAAGGTTAAAACATATAATAAAAAAAAGGTGGTGCTTCACCATGCTTGCAATAGACAAATACCGACATATTAATTAGATTTTTTATGTGTTGGATCATGATTAGGCTAATTTCTTCTATACATTAAAGTGTCTAATACTAAAAAGGGATCGGATTTGCTGAAAGATCTCCTTTTCTTTTATGCTATCAATCTGCATTATTAAAACATTACCTATAACAACTCTATTAACAACTAAAGCGGTTTTGGGTGCATCATTACCATGATATTTCATTATTTTATTGGGTTTTTTTATATAATTTTTCTGTTCAATTGTTTCCTGCTTTATGACCCTGATCAATGTTTTGTATTTGTATTGAAATAATCAGTTTAGTTGTCACTTGAATGCTTAACAAACAAAAAATATGAATAAGAAAACTACATTATTAAACAAAGTATGAATATGGATGAGAATAACTTCTATTTAAGGAGATTTTGCAAGGAAAAAATTTACATTACACAGCATGTATTTTATAATGCTTTAATCAAATAAACACTTTTAAATGTTATTTTGCAAAAGATGAAACATTTTATAGTTGCTAAAGATAGCAATCAATATAAGAGCTTCATTATATATCGACTACCCATGACAATCACTCTAAACAACTATACATAATGGTTTGCATGCATTATCTTTGCATATTGGTGTGCATTTTATAATAATTATTGCAATCAAATATTGTATAATATCTCTAAGTACTCTCAATCAAGACATTGAGCCGTACTTTTTGTTCTATCATGAGCCTATTCTTTTTGTTTTTTTTTATTTTTCAATCCTCTCTCTCACTTTGTCCATCAAACTCCCTCTACCAATCACCAATGGTTAACCATAATTCTCATTATCATCAATCAAATGCACTTATCATCATAAAAATCAACAATACTTTAAGTTAATTTCCCTCAATTTCATATGCTTGCTTTCATCGCCAACCACCCTCATCAAGTGTCTGCACCTCCCCTCCAATCCTACATCATCATGCCACTTGGTTCACATCAATCACCACCATCATTTGATGACTTATCATTTATTTACAATGCAACTAACTATCAAACCGTATCTCTAATTGCTCTCTTAAAAATGTTGTGGATAGAAGCTTTTGTTCTTATATGCTCACCCATTTAATCATCCACAAGCTCTTAAATTGACTACTCTTAAAACATTTTGTTTTAATATTGTTAAAAGAGCACATGTTGCGTGACACCATCGTGATTTAAATGCAAGTGAAGCATTCCTTTTGAAGAATCTATCCTTTAGATGCCCAACTTTTAAGGATTCTTACTTCAATGATGGTAATCTTATGCACTTTATTATATGAACCATGGTGGATTCGTAGCTTTAGAAGCATTATCTATTTGGTTTTGTCATCTTCCTTTATTCAAAGAATGTTTAGAGCATGGCTAACATTCTTTTTCCAAGCTACATTTTCCAAGCTAACATGCTTTTATACTTAATCTTTCGTTATACCTTTCTACTTGCATCAATTAAATGTGTTTGTTTAAGAGGAGAAAATCTCTCTTAAAGTTATGATGTATATACATAATTGCTAATGAATGTATAGATTAAGTTATCTTACAAATCTCTTATTTAAAAATTATTATTATGATTGATTAACTATTATATCTCAAATATGTAATTGAATTACTTGTTGTGATTAACTTTGCCATGCCTTGATCTCCCAAGTATTTTGGTCAACCAAAATTGTTGCTAGCATTTTTTGTTACTTTATCTCTTTGAGAGTTTTATGCGGGAAATGTCTCTTTCTTATATTTTGCTATGGTTTTGGACATATACTAGTAATATTTTAAATTTATGTATCATACAAATATTGGTCAATCAACAAATAAAAAAAAATCTTTTGTTGTATTAATTTTTTATCAAATGATATATTTATTTATGCAGTACTATTTTAAAATTTTTAAATATTTAATTTGATAATATATTTTAATAAATTTGTTAAAAATTATAATTTTTTTAATGATAAAATATATTTAAATGTCATACAAATTCATGTGATAAATGTTATGCTATCAATAACTATTCAAATAATATTAAAACAATAATTACAATTTTTTCAAAAATACTAACTCTTAATATTATTATTTTAGGATGTTATTGTAATTCAGATAATAATCTATGAAGAACTACTATTTGTTTGTATCTAAATGGGTGAATTTTTAAGATTTTGATTTTATTATGTTTTTAACAACAATAAAAAAATTTAGTCTAAAAGAAGTGCAAGTTTCTTTGTTATCAGATTATTTGAGAAAGAAAAATAAAAAAATGAAGGATAATTTTCAAAATAACTAAAATAATCAAAACTAAAAAAGAAGAGAGAGATATGTCAAAGTCAAATCAAAATATGAAGAGTAAATATTACTACTACAAGAACTTAGATATTAAAATCTAAAAACAAATTCTTACAAACAAGACTTAATGATAAAATAAAACAACTAAAAATGTTATTGTTGGATAATTCTAATTGTTGAAGAGTATTCTGATGGCTTTGATAAAATTTTAATAACTACAAGTTATTCTCTCTTTTCTACAAGGAATTAGATTTTTTTATTATGATTATTCTAATCATTTGATGCATCACGTAAATTGGTTTATTAGTTATGGGTTAATTGATGGTGAAAATACTTTAAAAAATTATATGAGTTATAAGATTATTTTAATAGGCTCAATTCATGTCATGACTCAGGATGATATTGTCATGATCTTAAGAGAGGTTAAACATATTCTTATCATAGAAAAAATAATCTTATTAATTTGTTTGAACTTAAATGGTTATATTTTCTTAGATGAAAAGAGAGTCTTACATGTTCTTTTAAGGAGTCATAGTTTTATTGAATCCAAAAAATTTGATTCTTTATTTCCTATATGACATTGTGAGTGTAAATTCAATTTTTTTTAATGTTATGATCATTTTATAATATATTAAGAATTAGACACATCTTAAAGTAGGATTTGTATGAGTTGATTCAAAATGATTTATATTTTAGACAAAAAAATTACTACATTAGAATTTTGTAAGTATTGTGTTTGTATCGAATATCATAAGATCTAGTTCTTTATAATTCAAATGATTAAAGATATTATAAATTAGATTTATCTTGATTTATAAAAACTTATTATTATCAATTTCAATGAAGGAATTAAATATTTTTTATATCTTTATTATTTGTTAATCTAAACAGATACATTGTTATACCCAAGTAGAAAGCGATATTTTGAAATACTAGGTAATAAAATTGATTGGTGGAAAAGCAAAGTGAGAATAAGATCAAAAGGATGAGAACTAATAATAACCCAAAGCGTCACTTTTCAAACTCAAGAGAGTCAAATCCTTCACATAAGATTTAGGCCTCGACTTTGTCATTGGAGCAACCATCTTTAATTTGCATTTTACCCTAAAACTTTTTAGATTCTCTTTGCCTATATCAAACTAAGATAATTTCTTTATTCTACACTATTTAAATAGCCATAAAAAATGTTTTTAAACAACTAAATTTCAAGATAATCTAATATTTTTCATCAAGTGAATATATTTATTTCTCTTTTTACAAGAAAGCTTAAGTTAAAATATCTAAATATTATATTTTCTTATATTTAATAAAAATACGTCCTATAAAATTTAAAACATACCTCAAAATCATAAAAATTATTTGGAAATTTAATGATATTATAAGGTTATATAATTTTTTTAAAATTTTGACTCGGCAATATTTCTAAAAAAAATTGTTAAAAACTATGATTTTGTCATTTAATTTGTTTTCTCAAAATTTTGCTCAAATTCATGTAACATTTTGACTTCAAGCATTAAAAGGTATAATTACAAAAATATTAACACGTTTTAAAAAACCCTAACTTCTAGATAAAATAATGTCTAGACATCTCTATTCGACTGAACAACCTTTTAAGATTCTTATTTAAAACTATTATTTAAAAAAAAAATTCAAATTTAATTATTTTTAAGGGTAAAGTTTTTAATAATATATTTTTTATCCCATAAGAATCACATAAAAAAATATCTGAAGCTCTCTTATTCCTTTGATGGGACAGTAACCTGTGGTGCACAATAGCAATCTCTGCACCACCCCAATCTTCTTTATCTTTTCCCCCGCCGCCGTCCTTTTCGTGCAGTTTTCAGATAATGACTTCCGAATTTAAAAAGCACTGGATAAGATTCAAAGCAGCCTAGGGAAAAATAAGAGCCAACACTGTGTTTGATACGAGCTTATGAAAAGCTTTTTTTTATTTAAAATTAAAAAATCAAAATTTTATTAAATATTTTTCATAATTTCTATTCTTACTCATATAAAATATTTTTCCAAATTTCTTTGAAATATATTTTTATTTTTTTCATTATAATTAATGCTACCATACAAACCAAAAGTGGATGGCATCCTTGACTTGTTGACTACAATCAATTCGGTCAAGCTTTTTCTTTACGCAACCAATGGATTCCTTACTAAAAGGCCTTCAACTAATAAAATTCTGCTCTAATTTAAATTATCATGCAGTAATAATTAGAATTCATTTTATTATTATATATCTATTTAAATTATCACGGATTCTTGTCTTGTCAACCTCAACGAGTTCCGAACTAATCGCATTTCCATCAATATAGCATGTAATGTTAATTGAAGTCATAAAGCTTTGAGCTTGAGGATATTGTTAAATATCTTTCAAACTTAGCCTAATTTTGAATGACTCAAGGCATAGATAAAGATATCAACACATGCATTGCTTAAGTGCTTAGTACTTTATTGGTAAGCTCCTTGGGTTTTACACGATAAGCAGGCGAGAAAAATGAGTGTCTTAACCGAAGTGGACTTGCACTTTCTATGGCTTCTGCTTCTCCAGCCTCCAAGCACTTTTCTTTCTGCTGTTAATCAAACCAAGCATTTCATTTCTGTGCTCCACTTAGAGGAGAAGACAAAAGGCATGCTTCCCAGAAGAATCTCAACCATAAAAAATTAAGACCTTTTTGATCTCGACCAATCTTGAGCCCATTCCCCTCTTGGCTTATTCCTCGTGAAAGGCCACTCGACAGTTGTGAGGCTGCAATCGATGTTTCACTTGTGTTCTTCGTTGCATTAAGAATACATTGCCATATGTTTATTGTATACTTGATTTGTTTGAAGCAGTTGAAAAGTGAGAAAAGAGTTAGTTTGAGAAGGTGATTCAAAGCTTCTTTTGAACTCTCATGTCTTCTTTGCTTCTTTTAAGAAAGATTTATTGCCTTGGACAGGCTTAGAATCTAGAAATGTTAGAGCAACTTGTCCCTTGCTTTGAAATTTGCTTTTATCTCTTGAATGATGAGTTGGGTGTTGTTGAAGATGAAGAGCATGCACACAACCAATCCTTGAGCGAAGCGTAGGTGGCCTAAATGGGGAGTTTGCATGAATACAGAGGTGTTGACATGGAGCATCTTGGCTTGCTTGAGCTGAATCTTCGACAATCAAAACCTTTGCAATGAATTCTACCATGGTTTGACGAAAACAAATCTATGTAGAATTCTCTAAGTTCAATTACCCAAAATTGTAGCCAGCCAAAAATCTCTGGAGCATGAAAGATTCACCAAAGATTCCATTAATAGGTTAGCCTGACGCTAACCAATAGGTTAAGTATTATTTAATAGTGTTAATCTTGTTAATTGGATCAAATTAATATTGCTCATTGAAAAGGACTAAAAATTGTTCGAAAACACTAAAAAAATAAACTACTAAAGAATTCATCAATTAAATTATAATATATTTATGTATGTATATGTATATATACATACTAAATTATCTTGAAGATTACAAAAAGATGACATTATTGAACTCGAAAAAAATATTGTAAAGAAAAATAGACAAATGTACTCAATACGTGAACTTTGCTCAAAAATGAAAACTTGAACTCTTATCTTTCTCCATAATGCTCAACTCTTGTCATTTTCACCCACCTTAGCTGTCTTCTATCTCTGCACCCTCTTCTATTTATCTCTTTTTTGCTGTGCTACTTTGTCTGTACTCTTTCTTGTAGGTCTATGGTTGGTTGTTCATACAATAGGGATCTACAAGCACTTGTCTTTGTACTGTTTACTAACCCAAAAAAACTATTTGTGTTCCACTTAGAGGAGAAGACAAAAGGCATGCTTCCCAGAAGAATCACAACTATATAAAATCAAGTACTTTATATACTTAAAACAATGTCGAGACCAATCGTCATGGCTTTTCCCTTAGTGAACAACTTCTCCATAGTTGCAGGAGCTCTTGTGAGCTTGCAATGGATGATTCATTGAGTTTCCTGGAAGCAGCTGGAAAAGTGATAGAAAGATTCACTTTTAGAAGGGGAATCTGAGCTTCTTTCTGCACTCAGGTTTTGGTTGTGCTTTTTTAGGTTTCCCAACTTGGTTTTGCCGCACTTTGCTTTGAGTTAATTAGGGGAATTGTAATGGAGACATGTGATGCTCGAGTTAGTTTTTGCAACCTTCGTCTGACTTCTGCTTTACAGTTCATGTTATGGACTTGGTGAAAAGTTGGGGTTGTGGTTATTTTTGTGGTGAGTGGGTTGTGAAGTGACAAGGCATTAAACTTCATAGTTCCTTAAAAGACATCCACGTGTGTTTCTTTTAGGAATTGATATAGATGTTTCATCTGCAATTTTGATCCGGAAAAAGATGAGCATAGCAAAATTATTGTGAGCAATTAGGTTGGACTTCTTGTTAAGTGTTAAAAAAACACTATAATTGGGGTTTAAAGTTAACATTAATATGTTAGTAGGCATATTTCTTACAAATCAAAAGTTGGGCACAAGCTACTAATCTTATGTTAAGATTCTAATATTATGCTTATTTTTTAATGGGTATTAATAATTTTACTATAGCTTAATAAGTCCTTGATAAAGGGTTTTACTATATTTTTAATCATTTCTTAACTCTGGTCTTCCAACTAATCAAATTGAGTGATATGTTATACATCAATGTTGTCAGATTTTTTTTTCACTCAAAGATTTTGAGAAACTTAAAATATTTCATCGTAAGTGATTAAAATCACATGCTTTTCACTCAATTAAAGTCTATATAAATCAATATAAATCTTTCCATATTATCAAATATTATGTATATTAAAAATAAAACTAACAACATTAAGACATCATAAGATATGCATAGAAATTTTGAATATTACTCAAGCATGGTGAAAAATTGACAAAGTTAAAGGAGACAAATCTCACAAGAAATCCAAAAAAGTTTGATTCAGGTATCACTTGTTTTTGAATAGGTCAAATATATTATTATTTAGATACCAAATGCTGTGCCATCCCACCACGTATGAAGCATCTAGCTAGCATTTAGTTTGAAATGATGTGAAAGGGAATTTTAAGGAAGAAAAGATAAAATTTTCACAAAATTTGGGGACTTTCATAATAAATATTGCAAATTTGTAAAATTAAGGATTTGTGAGAAGCTGCCAAATAGATCTTATTTGAAGAGAAAAAAACTAGGTTCAATAGGCCCCAATGTCACAAATTTTGAGCCCTTAAATGAACAAACTAATTTTGCAATATGATTTTAATATAATATTTATTTTGCATATAATATAATACATTTAGTTTGACTTTATTTGTTTGAGTATAAATAATAATGAAATGACAATTTTAATTTATATGGTTTAGTTGATTTATGAAAGTAAAGTGAAATTTAATTTTTGATTTGTTATATATAAAATTTAGTTTGTCAAAAACCAATCTTCACATATCAAATTGTCTTCGATCATAGAAGAATTTGGTGGCATACAATCTAGGACATCAAGTTTTGGTTAAAATGACAACGATCCGAAAAAAAAAAATCTTCAACATTTTACAGAAAAATCATAATTATATATATATTCTTATAAATTTTAAATTCTATTGAATTGATAATTCCAATCAAGTCACCATCAAAATCTCACTCTTATCATTTAATAAAAAAATTAAAAATATACACAACCAAACAGTCTCAAACAAGAGAAAATGCATGCCCATTTCCCTGTAAAAACTTGTTTTTTTTTTAACGATTTAAACAAACAAAATATAATGAATCAAACGTTATAAGCTTAATTCAGTTGGAAAAAAAGAAAATATTTATTTAAAAATGGCATTCAACGTTTTGAAAGTCGCTAGGGTTCCTTCCACAGTTTATTTCACTCTACCATATATTTATTTTACGCACTGTTTTAGGTATCAATTATTAGCTTAAAAAAGCTTTAAAAAATGTAAAAAAATTAATGATAAACTGTTAAGAAACCAATTTAAAACTCATTCGCCAGTCAGCAGTATACCGAAAACATTTAAGGGGAACTAATCACTCAAGAATATAATATAATATCTCTAACCATACCTACCAAAGTGGAAAGTGGGGCAAAATAATCCAAAAATCAACCAAAAAAATGTCAATTCATTAAGGGATAAGCACAAGCATTAAGCAACGCACATTGACACAATAGCTGCACTCGTAAAACTAAAATAAAGATAAGCAGTACAACTTTAGGAATAAATAATCTAGAACAGAAATGGAATAATCATACTGATTTTTTCAATGATTAACTTTGCAACATAATCTTTGTACCATCCTCTGCTTTTATGCCTGCTTCCTGAAGAATAAAGAACACAAAACATTACACAATACAAAGAGCATCACATACTCCTCCCAATCTCATATAGTTTTTTCAAGTTTGAATGATACATAATACCAATTACGGGAGCTCATCAATGGTAGAAGTAGTCTAAATCACAACATACATGGAAGGGAATGGGACAAGTGTTCAACTCTTTACAACCGTGCAGCACAACTTTGCGTTTGCGTATCCCAAGGCAAATACATTGCAGCAGAGAATTAGGAGCTCTGCGGCATCTTCTCGCATTTCCCAACCCAAACCCAGCAAAGGATATAAAGCAGCTGCGCAGCAGAAAGAACTCTGTACAAGGACGGAACTAACTTCTACGTCGGTTGGGCTTCAGGTCACTCCATGGTGTTCATCCTGAGACTATTCTGCATGGTTCGCCGCCCAAGGCCAAGACCCATGTTTCCCTTTCTCATCATAGCAACGAACTCACCGTAGTCAATCCGGCCATCCTACATAACAGAATGTTAAGTAGATTCGGTTTTTCTCAAGTGAATTAGCTGTAAAATTTGGCATTAAAAATAATGAATGCAAGCATGCTACTTACGTTATCTTGATCAACTTCCTTGATGATATCTTCGATGAAGACATCAGTCATGTTGTGATCTTTGCAAGCTTGTTGAAGTTCGTCAACAGTAATGTAACCACTGCCATCCTTGTCAAAATAGGAAAATGCTACTGCCAAATGTTCTTCACGCTCCAGCTTATTGAGATGAACAGTTGCAGCAATAAACTCACCATAATCGATCGTACCACTATTGTCGATATCAGCCTGAAGTTCATTCTTACAGGTTAATGGCTCGTGTTTTCACATTAATTTGAACATATGGATGCCAACTAACAAGAAAAGTATAGTGAATCATCAATTCTTAAAGGGTCAATTCAAAGTTGATAGTTGAGAATATATTGATGAAATCAAAGGATTCTTGTAAACAAATCTATCCATTGAGAGATGCTAAGAGGCAAATGGTGTTAACATTCTAAGAAAATGGTCGCATATCTATGCAACGTTCAATTTCCAATATTATTTTAATACCATTAACAAGACAGATTAAACTCACAGCGTCCATTAGATCACGAATCTCGGTATCTTTCAATGTCGAGCCATATTTTCTCAGTCCAGCCTTTAACTCATCAAATGTAATTGCACCACTATTATCTGTGTCCATCACCATGAACATTTCGCGTAATCCAGCAATCTCCTCTTCTGAAAGGCTCTCTGCTATAACCTTGTATGGACAACAAAAAACAATATCTATTAAACATAAAATGACATCGCAAATGCAGCAGCAAGAAACTAGAAAAAAAAAATCTAACCTAAAAATTAAGATCAACCATCTAAAATAGTTAAAAATAGCATATGGCACTGAACAATATATGCATCCTCCTTTTTTGCTTTGATTAGTTAAAAATTTAATCATATTTCATGAGAACAACTGAAATCCCTTTCAATGCTCCACCAACAGTGCCTAATTGGTGGAACTTTGTTGATGCAAAAATAACAATTAGATGCAAAATCTTAGCATGAGATTGTACTCACTCGAAGAGCCATCTTTTTCAATTTGTTCATAGCAGAAAATTGCTTGAGCCGAGATAGGACTGCTGGATCCAAAGCACGGTCAGGAGCAACTCCATTCTCGCAAATCCAAGGATGACCTAAAAGTGGAAGTTGAGCCAAAGAACATTTAGATCTTTACAACCTTTGGTTAAATATTTTGCTGGGGTTATTTTTGGTGTTGAGACACCTTAAAGAAAAGGAACCATAAAGGTGCAGAATGTTGAATCAGAAGCTAGCTGTTAAGAGATCCTGATGCATATTTTAACAAAAACTTTGTGAACCAAAATGTCAAATATGTAAACTAGTAATCAATCACTGAATAACTTAAAATATCATACCCTAGCTTGTACAACAGACATGGTTCTTCAACTTTCAAGATGGATAGTGAAAGGAAAAAAAGTTTCTGGCATACTTTCTCTTCAAATAAACATTGGTAATGATTCATTGTGAAAGGAAAAGGAAACCAAAGCATCCACATAGGTGCGTATGAATAATTTTACTAGTACAAAGAAACAGTCTAGAGGGCTAAACATACAAATAAGGGACGTGGTAATGAAAATGTCAAACCGAGAATGATAACAAAAACATTCATATTTGATTGCGCCTGTATAAACATTTCATGTCTCTTGGAGTAGGTTACCACACACAGCAGATAGATGATTTGGGGTTGAACAAAGTATTAGAAAAAGATTTAATTTTGGAAGGTCAAATGGAACTCACAAAGTACTTCATGAGCTGTCAAGCGATCCAAAGGCCGTGGGCAAAGCATTTTTCTGATAAGATCCTTAGCACTATCAGAAATCAGGGGCCATGGTTCTGAGTCAAAGTCAATGTGACCCCTCAAAACAGCATCAAATATGCCTTGTTGTGTTTCTGAAATTGAAGTAAACGCAAGCATTAGTTTCACATACTAGAATAATTGCCAAATTAACAACGACGTCTCATTCATACCAGCCCAAAAAGGTGGTACACCGCTCAACAATATATAGAGTATAACACCAGCTGTCCAAACATCAGCTTCTGGTCCATAGTGCTTGCACAATACCTCGGGAGCAACATAATATGGGCTACCGACCACATCTGTAAATACCTGGCCTACACAACCAAGATAAAAACAATGATACAATTACTTGTAAAAAAAGACCATAGTACTTGCTACAAAAAGGACTTGAAAATGAAGATGACATGCGAATACTATAGTACAACTACTTCTATCTTCAAAATCATATAATTTCTTGCAACAATGTTGAAGGAAACAAGTCGTAACAGTTTGACTCGCCTATAATATCTTAAAGAGACACTAAAATACAGCCATACAATTGATAATAAGTGATTTGGTTATCTCTAATGTTAGATTTTGCCACACAGGTAGGTAGAAGAAAACATAAACAAGATAGAGCACATGGCTTACAAGAAGTTTTCTTCACCCCCATAAACCCCATGAGAGAGGATAGGCTTATATAAGAAAATAAAGGCATACCATACAGCAACCAGAAGGTTCCTTGTAACTAGTTACAATAATTGATTAGACACTCTAACTAATAGTGGAATTAGTTATAAGATAACAATGATCAGTTAAAAAAGAATATTCTAAGGGCTAGCATTCCCTTTCAAACTCATGTCAAGTAGTCAAACATGAAATTCGGTGTAGAGTAGTTCAAATGAAGTATGAAGTAATGGTTTAGCAAGAAAGTTTGTTAATTGATCCTTGGAGGAGATGAATTAAACCAGTAAAGCCCATTGTGCGACATGCTCACAAAAGACATGAAAGTCAATCTTTATGTGCTTGGTACGGCATGAAAAACTGAGTTAGCCCTGAGATGTGTAGCAACAATAGTATCACACCATAATGTAGGACGATAAGGTAAATGAACACCATTCTCTGTAAGCATGGAAGTAATTTGCATAAATTTGGTTGTAGTAGTGGCAAGGGAGTGGTAAATGAGATATAATCCTTATGTTTCTTGGATGACCAGAACATAAGGTCGTTGCCAAAAAAAAAAACCACTGATACAGTGCCCATCCCTGGGACTTCCAACCCAACCCACACACAATGTTAGGAAAGGCAAGTTGTAAGATTGTCAAAAAACCGAAAAACAGTTCAAACGAAATGGTCTATTCTGTTGTAATGCGCATTTAACCTCTGTGAAATGGGCATTCAATGATGAATTCATATGCTGACATAGTTTGCTAATGGCAAATGGGATGTCCAGCCATATAAAAGTGAGTAATTGCAAGGCTCTGATAATGCTCCAACAAGGAGACAGATCCACAAATGATGTTAGTTTACTTTTAGAGGAGACTGTGCCTGTCAAAGCTGGAGTAAGGGCTGGTTTAGCTTCTTTCATAAAACTGTTGTCGACCAAGTCTTGAATGTACTGTTGTTGATGATAAAGCTGCTATTATCCAAAATAACTTCTAAGACATTTAACCAAGTCCTTGATTGCAAATTGGTAACCAAGAGTAGTAATAGCTTGACACATATATGATGTATCATTGTTAGTAATGAGAATATCATCAACATAAACAGGAATTAATGTGATGAAGGCGTTGGATCATTGAATGAAAAGACATACGTTATTTTTCAAAAAAGAGGTGCCAATCTTGAACGTCACAAAGCTGACATTAAGCAAATAAGAAGATAACTTATGTCAACACACATGTAGTGCATATTTCAATCCATAAGTGGAGTCATGTTGCTAACAAACATTTGATGAAAACTTGGGTGAGCAAATACTGAGGTTCGACTCATATACACTTCTTCAAGAAGATCATTATATGAGAAGGCAATATGAATGCCAAGTTGATGGAAAAGCTAACCATGGATCATAGCTAGAGATAGGGTGATGCAAATAGTAATGGGTTTTACCATTAAACTAAACATTTTAATGTAATGAACAAGTTGGTTTTACCATTAAACTAAATCTTTTAATGTAATTAGCTTTGACTATTGATGAAATCCTATGACAACCAAACATGCTTTGTATTTATGAATTGAGCCATCTACACTCCACTTGACCTTGAACATTCATTTATAGCCAATTATTTTGATTAAAATAAGAAACCTCATGTCTATATATGAAAGTTTGATGATAACAAATCAATGTATTAAAATTTATTAATGTGTTGCTTGAGTTTGTTATCTCAGGAATATTAAAAGATTATAGTTAAACAATATATTTGTACTTCACTATAAGATGATGTATTGCATAAACGATTCACTCCATGGATGAACCTTGCTCTTGATGGTGTGACAACTAACTTGAACATATTTTATTTTAATTAAAATGTCAAAGCATATACTATTTTACATGTTGCACTTAAGATCATAAATTTTTCACGAGTTATCTTGTATATCCAATTGAATTCCCTTATAAATCAAATATTTCTTAAATCCTAAAGTTTTTGCACATATATTTGTATTATTCAATACTTATCCAAGTAAAAAAACTCTAAGAGAACAAGTTTCTCTAAATCATGATAAAATACACTTAACATAATGCAAGTTACTTATCAACATTTAGTACATTCAACTTAAATTTGTTAAAATTACTTAAGTCAATAATTTATCTATAGTTGCATACAATACTTTTATTCATTTGACTTGGTGATTTCTCGAGGAAGTGTCTCTAAAAGAAGTTTTAAGAAATTTGAATTGAACATAAAATATATTAGTATTAACATACAATACGTCTTCTTCAAATAACAATAGTACTTAGTGAGCAAACAATCGGTTAAAAGAAAAATGCTATGACCCAAAACTTTCATATAATACTTTTAATCCTCCTTGTAAACATACATCTATTGAATTTTAACCTTAAAATTTCACACAATACATTATTTATTAACTTATAATACATTTGGTTCATCTAGGTAAACTTATCTTTATTGAACCTTAACTCAAGACTTTCATACAATATGTTATTTATTAACAAACTTAGGATATAAGCATAGTGTTAGGCAAAAACCTAAGACTTTTATATGATATATTATTATTTAACGTATAGTACACATTGTTCATTTTATGAGCAACATACAAGATGTGCCAATTGAACATAAATATACAAAAAGCAAATCACATAACTACTAGTTAATTTATTGGAAATAAAAAAATAGTTGCTTTGTCAGTGAAGTTATGTTACTCGACCTTCTAAATGTTTTATGTCTATAAATAGCCTAATAAGTCTGAATAAAAGAATCTAATGCTCAATCTTTTAATCTAAGGATTCTATTCTTAACATTCAACAAGGGATATTGTGTTACAGTAAACTAGACCTTTGAAAACTCTTCTCTAAAGTCGCTTTCACTCTTAATTGCTTCCAACAGTGATTGGTAAAATAATTTTAATAATTGTTTATGTAATGCTTATAAGTGATTATTATACAAGATAATATTGGAAAAGTATTATTTTAGTTTTTTTTATCATTACTTAATTGAGATTTTTTTGTATCTTAACTCTTATAAGTCAGTTGTTTGATTAGCACTTTTAGACACTTTTAGATCCTTATAGATTTACTTATAAGGGTGTTAACTCGTTTTTTAGTGATTGTAATGAGTAAACTTGGTCTTATATGGCCCAAGGTGAATGAATGGAGGTTTATGTTTTTGTCAAATCACACAAAAAATCATTATATATTTACTTTACAATTAAAACACAACCCATTTCAAAATTAATAAAGAACTTTTCATAAGAACCTTTTAGTGTAAATAAAATTAAGTTAAAAATTTCAAAATAATTTTGAATAGTACTTTGCTAATTGAAAAGAACCATAATTCACTTTCTTATGAGAAGACTATTCCTATAATTTGTATCAAAAAGGTTTGATTTGACAAAAAAAAGTTATCTAAAATGATCTAATCATGCCCTATAACATAATTGAAGAATCGACCTTATTAGAAGGTAACTCTTCTCATCGTTATCCACTATTTGTAAGAGAATACTATTTTATATTGGAAAAAAGAATGAAGAGTTATTCTTTATTTGCTGATTTGAATATCTAGGATACTTTATAATGTCCTTTTAGTTTTTCCTTTAAGACTGAACAATTGAACAATTGATAAAGAAATTAGTAAATTAACCATGGAAAAGAAATACAAAGTGCAATTGAATGCACAAGTTATCAATATTTTACATTATGGTTTGTCTGCTATTAAATACAATCGCATTATAAACTTACAAACTGCTCATGAAATTTGGAATAAACTTGAGATGATATATGAGTAGCTCTCAAGTCAATGAGAACAAAATCAACATGCTAACTCATGATTATAAACTTTTTAGAATATTAGTTAACAAATCAATTAGATTTATGTTCACTCACTTTACAAAACATTATTAATGATCTTGTCAGTTTAGGAAAAGTTTATTCTAATGGTGAATAGGTGAGGAAGATTTTTAGAATATTATTCAAGGAATATGATCCTCATATAATAGCCATTACGATAGCAAAGGACATTTCAAAGCTCTCCCAGAATGAATTTATGAGATATTTGATGAACAATGAAATGGAGATGCCATAAGACATAAAAGAGAGTATTATAAAAATGCAAAAAAGCAAAGAGGAAAGATTAAAGCATTGCATTAAGGATAGAGTCATCATTGGATCTAACACTTCATGAGAAGATGAAATAGTTTTGTTTACTAAAGGTGTATCATATTTACTTAAACATCATAATGCAAGAAAAGAAGCTACAAAGGAGTGGAGATCAAGGCATAAGCTCAAAGCTAACAAAGAAATTGCATGCCAAAAATGTAGAAAGCCGAGGCATATACATCCTAAATGGCCAACAGTTAATAAAGGGGTTGAAAAACAAAAGAACAATCATAAAAGAAAGCAATAAAGAAAGCTTGGAGTGACTTGGAGGAGCCCTCTAGTGATGATGACAAGAATAAATGCTTAATATGTCTTATGTCAAAAAGGATAATATTGAGAGCACTATTTTTTATGATAAGGTATGTCCTAAGATGAATTTAAAAAACAATTGATTATTATATGTCCAATTATAAAAGAATTTTTGAAAAATATAAGAAAGTGAAGGAGCACACTGATTATCATGGTTTGTGTGTGCATCTAAAAGAAACAAATAAAAGATGTTTGGTTGATTTGAAAAACACTAGAGATGAATCAGCTAACATAATTACTCAAATTTCTAATATGATAATTAAGTTCAATACTTTGAAGAGTTTATACTCACATTGTACTATTTCTCAACATCATAATGTTGATCATATGAGAACTTCATTTGTACATCCTCATATTTCATCATATAATAATAAGTTTTGTTATAATTATTGCATGTGGCCTGAACATGTATTAAAGCAAATGTTCAGTCTAGGTTCTCAAAGTATGTATGGGTAGCTAAGAATAATATAGCACATTCTATTACATCTACTCTTAACACTTTTGGACCCAAAATGACTTGAATCCCTAGAACTCATACTTAATTTTTATGTACAGGCATACCTCCTAAATGGGAAAGACGAACCCACATGGTATTTTGATGGTGGTTGTTCAAGACATATCACCAAGAATCAATCCTTGTTCATTTTGCTTAAGGCCATTTGAGAAGTCACCATAGGGAACGACTCTAAAAAGAGGGACTTCGACATGAATAACACTAGTAATTCCTCTGCATCTATTGCTAAGGTCTTACTTTTTAATGGTTCAAAGTATAATTTGTTAAGCATACATTAACTATGTGGTTTAGGTTTTAAAGTTATTTTTGATTCTAAATAATGCATTATTAATCAAAATAATGAACCATTAGTTGTATTTTTTAAAAGAAATAATACCTACTTGTTAGACTTACGGAATGTAGAAACATGTGGCATTAAATGTCCTAAATCTCAAGCCAATGATGCCAAAATTTGGTATAAAAGGCTTTGTCATACTAGTATATCAATCATTTAGAAAATGTTGAGATATACGTTAAGGTTTGCCCAATTTATAATAAAATGGTGAACACATATGTAGGGACCAAAGGCATTGAAATCTGAGCCATTTTTATTCCAACTCACTTCTAAACTCCCTCAAATTGTTCTCATAGTATTTCTCATGTTCCAAATAACCAAAACTGTTCCACAGCACACATAGATAAATAAATTCACAAGGAATATGAAATTCAGATTTTTTACCTCTTTAATTGCCTAGTTCTAATATATTTTCTTTTTGAAACCAACTCTAACAACTATCCCACTTTCCCCTTGATTTCCAATAGCCCAGACTCATCTTGCTTCCTTTATTATTCTTGACTCTTCCCTCCCCCTATTGTTTCCCTGAATTTCTTAATTGAGAGTCTCTTCTCCATTTCTTTCTAATCGACCTCTTTGTCTCCCTTTCTAATTCTCTCTCTCTCTCTCTCAATAAATTCTTTTTCTCTTCCCACAATTATTGCCTCACTTTCCCTTAAGTTGAATTATCAACTTTATCTAAAGGTAAAGTAATAAAATTGTAATATACTAAATTACAAATTTACTCTCCAATAATTTGATAAATGACATTTATCTCTTTTTTTATTTAAAAATTAATAGCTAATTACACAACAATATTTTTAGATGCTATATAAGAAAAACTCTCATGTCAATAATTACATTATTGGATAATGATAAAAATAAAACATCTATTAATATGAAGTTATCTAAGAATTATACTATTAGAATATCAATTTATTGTGATAATGCCAATACCATATGCCTAATTAAAAACCCATTTCAATACTCTCAAACTAAGCATATAGACATTAGATATTAGTTCATCCAAGAATAAGTGAACCTTAAGACTGTTTCCTTGATCTTTGTTCCTTGAAGTGAACAACTGATCAATATATTTACTAAATTACTATAAAAATTATTTATTAAAATTAAGATGTCGTTAAGTGTTATCAACCCTTTTGAATAAACAACCTTTTAAGTGCTAACAAAAAAAGAAAAAATATAATTTAATATATATATGCCATCATTAAAGAGCTTAGATTAAAAATTAGTTATTATATACATCTTCATAAAAATTTGTTGCATATATTATCATAATCATTCACTTATTCCATTATATTTTATCATATACTTATAATAATGATTTTATCATCATAAAAAAGGAGAGATTATTAATCCCACAGTTTTACATAAGAATTTGACTATAACAAAATCATATATTAAAATTTACTAATATCTTACTTGAGTTTATTGTTTCAAAAATGTTAAGAGATTTAAACATTACGTTTTCGCATTATACTTCACTACGAGCAATTGTGAAGAGTGGTGTATTTCACAAGTGATAAAAATCCATAAATGAACTTTACTCTTGATGGTATGGTGGTTATCTTGAGCATACTTTGATTGAGTGAGTTAAAATGTCAAAACCTAACTTATACTAATTTATTTGTGACACTTAAGATCATGAGATTTTTATCAGTCATCTTACATGTTCAATTGAACTTTTTTATCAATCAAATATTTTTTTAAATCCAACTAGTTTTTGAAAATATTTTCTCACCATTCAATATTTAGTCAAATATGAAGCACGAAAAACACATGTTTTTCAAAATCATAATAAAATACACTTAACATATGATATTTTATCTGTCAATTTTAGATTTGTTTTTCTTAAATTCATTATAGCTATGCAAGCCAGTGACTTACATACGACATACAGTACAACTTGTGTAGAACATTTTACTTCTTTTGATTTTATAAATTTTTTAGCAGTATGCATGTAAAAAAATTTTTAGAAAACCCAACTTCAATGTATAGTACATTAGTATTAATGCACAATATGTCTTGTTCAAGTGGAGAGAGTATATAATGAGTAGAAGATCCATTTAAAGAAAGTTATATAGATCAAAACTTTTGCAATATACATTATTTATTAATGTACAATACGTTTAGTTCTCAATGTAAACATACCTTTGCTAAAAATTAACCCAAAAATTTTGTATAGTACGTCATTCATTAAAGTATAGTATGCTCGATTCCTATGTGTATAACAGACTTAGGCTATAAACATAGTGTCTAGAAAAAATCCAAGACTTTCATACGATATATTATTATTTAGCATACAATAAGTATAGTTCATTTGTGAGCAACATATGATACGTTCCGATTGAGTGTAAAAGGTAAATCACGTAACAAGTAGTTTAGCTTATTAAAAATAAAAAAATAGCTATTACATATCCATTGGAGTTATCTTGATCCACTTTCTAAATATTTTGTGCTTAGAAATAACCTGATAAATCAAAATAGAATAATGTAATGCTCAAACTTTCAATATAAGGATTACACTCTCAATATCCAATAAGAGATAATTTTTTATAGCAAAGTAGACCTTTGAATACCCTTCTTTAATACTAATTTCACTCTCAATTTTCATCAACAATGATTAATAAAATCATTTTAATCATCTCTATATTATCTCACTTGTTTATGCATTGGTTATAGGTGATTGTTGTACAAACTAATATAAAAAAAATGTTGTTTTAGTTTCTGCCACTGTTTTATTGAGAATTATTTGTATCTTGACTCTTATAAGCCATTTGTTTAATTAACACTTTTAGGCACTTTTGGATTATTGTAGATCTACTTGTAAGGTGTTCACCTACTTGTTTTTTGACTAAAGGTAGTTGTGTTGATTAAGCCCGACCTTACGTGGCTAAAGATAAATGTAAGCTTATGTTTTTGCTAAACAAACTAAAAATCACTACATATTTATTTTATTGCAATTTCTACATAACTTGTTTCAAACAACATGAAGTTCGAGATTTCAAAATAACTTTGAAAATGTATTTTGTCAATTGAAAAGAAACACAATTCATGCCCCTTTTATAGGATAATTATTCTTACAAAAACTAAAATTCAATTGAAATTTTTGAAGCAAGCTATTGAATGAGTTAACCATGACATGGGGAATTTTGCTACTTGAGTGAAATATGTAAGCTCAAGTTTCATAGAATCAATTCCAACTTGTAGAGCATACTGAGGATCATAGATATTGCTTAAGATCATAGAATGAGTTTTAAAAGATGGAAGAATTATGAGTAAAGAAGTTGAGACTATTGTGGTAGAGATTGGATTGGGTGAAGCCAGTCAAACGATAGGTGGAGGTGAAGTAAGATACGAAGTAGATTTTTTGGACCAAGCGGGCTAGGATTGATAATCATTGATGAAGGAATAAGTGCTATGGTGGAAACCATGGGCTGGAAGTTTGGGCATGTAAGAGGAGGTAGTCTAAAAGAAACAAGCATGGGCAATAAACAATAATAGATTGTAGCCCAAGGCTGTCAGATGCGGGTTGAGTTACAAGTTGGGTAAATACTGAAGAATGAGAAATAAAACTATAAGGAAAGCTCACCAAAGCAAACATGATGACAATGATAAACTTTGTGAGAATGTAAATACATACAATGATAACCATAAAAATTGTTATTATAATCCAATAAAATGCAAAGAATAAAGGGAAATGTAACAAGGAAAGCACAAACACTCAAAAACTTTAAGGAATGTATAATCAATAGAAGATCTATGTAATCGAAAGTAAAAGGATTATATATGAATTAATTTAGACGCTGATAGATTAATAATGTACATAGCTATTTCAATAAAATAGCTTCAAAACTTAAGAGGAAGTGAAACATCTGAAATCATAGCAAACATGAGTTCCACAGTTTGGTAATGATGTCCTTCAATAACATTATTTTGTCCATAGGTACATAGATGTGAGTATGTAGACAATGCAACAATTTAACAAGTGGCTCACTTACATTGTCAATGTGGAGAGCTAAAATTTTATATTAGTATTCAATCATTTATTTAAAAAACATAAAGGTTGTGCCAGCTCTGGATTAGGATTTTTGATAGTAATACCATAAAAATTTAGAGTAATCATCAAGAAAGGAAAAATAAAATTTGTATGTAGTCATCATGAGAAATTTGCAAAGTAGGTCTCAAAACCTCCTCTCCACAAACAATTGCTTGTGGAGAGGAGTTTTGAAGCCCAATACAAGTGTGCAAGCATAATACATTATTTGGTATTATCATTATGTTAAGCATAATATTTTAGGTACAACACATGTATTATGAACATAACAAACATAGTGCAACATTATGGCATTCTAGCGGGTTAAAGGAATACATTTGCAAGTGCTTACAATATGGAATCGCTACATGATAATTCAGACGTGGTTTCTGAAAAAGTGGCTTGCTAAATAATTATGCCATACAATACTTGTTGGTAGCTTGCCAATGAACCATACTCTAATATCGACATTGCCAACTTATGAGAATAGTTTTGTAATATCTTTTAAAGTTCTAATGAAATTCTTTCACGATATGACCATGGCTTTTTCAAGTTTGAATTTGTCGGCGAATCTTTGTTCTTTATAATTTCTCTCGTGTTCCGTTTTACTTTTTTCTATTTTTTATATATTTTTTTTAATTTGAAAATGTTCTATGGTTATTACACATCTTTCATTGTAACTTGAGTAATAAACAATTTAGCTGTAGGTAACTGAGTATTAGAGATTTATCTTTACAAACATCTCAAAGAATTTATTTGCAAATTAATAGAGTATATCAAAGGTATTTGAGAGGCATATTAGACAATACCCCGAACAGTTCATTGCACCTGTTCAAAAAACTTGAGTCGGATGGTTAACCACTTCTAATGAAAAGAAATAACGAATGAATAATAAAAAACAAGGGAAGGCAAATAAAAATCAATGACAAGACACCAATACTGCGAGAAAGATTCCAAAAACTACTATTCATACTATATGCAGTCAATATAGTTCAAACAGCAACGAATAAACAGAAAGCATTTCAATGTAAAGAACAGTGAAAAGGCAGAATCTGCCAAAGGTTAGGTGCAGAGATGATATAATTGTGAAAACCATAAATTGAAATACGATAAAAGAAGATTCCAAAAACGTTCAAGGTCCATAGAAATGCTGATGGAACATAGGAGAATCTGTTCATTGAAGCGAGCACCATGACAGATACGAATCTTATCCGCGGTTCATAACATATTCCAATCATCCCTTGCACAGGAAAAAAATCACTAGTTGTTTTTTGAAGCTACTTACCTGGCTTGAAGAACACTGAGAGGCCAAAGTCTATGGCCTTGAGAGACAAATCATCGTCCTTGTTAGCAAGCAGGAAATTCTCCGGCTTAAGGTCCCTGTGCATGACTCCAAGAGAGTGGCAGGCCTGGACGACACCAACAATAATCTTTGTGAGCTCCGCAGCCTTCCTCTCACTATAGTGTCCTCTCTGAATTATCCGATCGAACAGCTCCCCTCCCCAGCAGAGCTCCATGACGATGTGGACATAGAGGGGGTCCTCATAGGCGCCCTTGATCTGCACCACGTTCTTGTGGCCAGAAAGATGGTGCATTATCTGTATCTCCCGGCGCACATCCTCCACATCATCTTTGGTAATCAATTTCCTCTTGGTGATCGACTTGCAGGCGAACTCGACTCCGGTGGCAATCTCGGTGCAGAGAAACGTGGTCCCGAACTGCCCCTGACCCAGTTTCCGGCCAAGAGTGTATAGGTCGTGGATGTTTGATGTCTTGTGGCCGAGCACAGAGTTCGGCGTCGGGTCCATGCCTCTCCTCATATCGACACCCCCCGCTGCCGTAGAACAACGCCGGTCGCTTCCGTCGACCACTTGATCCGGCTTCACCGCGTGCCTTGGGGCCTCTTCCAGCACCTGTTCAGAGGAGGAGAAGATGGAGTTTTTGTGGGAGGACGAGTTATTCTTGGATCCCAAACGCTCCCTCGGCTCCGCGTATTCCTGAAAGTACTTGTTCCTCAATGATCCCCGGCATGTATTGCCCATGAAATGATGCAACTATCGCATCGATCCTTCCAATCGAACGCACACGCGTAGGATCATAACCCTAATCTGAAAAAAATTCAAGAATCCTCATGATCTTTGGATTGCAACTGGATCGGAAACCTAATTTGCAATCGATTGAGCGAGAGAAAATGGAAGGAGCGATCCGAACAATCCGAGACCAGGATGCCGTCGGCCAAGCTGGAAGCTAGGTAACTCAACGGAGAGCGAGTTTGTTCTTTTATAGTAACCAAATTTTCAAATAAACACAAAGATGATTTAATCAATTTAAATTTTTCAGTAACAAAGAGGAAGATAAGACGTGCAAACTGTTGACAAAAAAAAGTTAGGCCGTTGCTGTCAAACCGTGTAAAATGGGACCCTTTTTCAAGCCGTCATATGGAACCGCAAATCAGAACCGCTCGTAATATTTTCAGTGGTTATGATGGATTATGCCCGGACGTCGTATGCTATAGCCGCCGATGATTAGCATTCATTATTTCTCAGTTAACATTATTAACTGGAAACAGCATTTTTAACTATTTTTCATTTAAAATCAATATTTCACATCTTAATTTCATTTTATCAGTGCCATTAATGGATTTAATCTAGATGTAGAATTCGAGTTATAAAAAAAGGAAATATTTTTTTAAAATATTCAATAACGTAATACTAGACTATGAAAGAATTTTTTGTTTAAACTAATTAAATAATATCAAATATTACAAACAATAATTGAAAGTATTTGAATATGTGTATAAATTATCTATATATGTTTAGCAGGGAATACAATTTATTAAAAAATTTTATTTTAAAGATTTTGAAGTTAAATGAGAAAGATGACAAAATATTGTAGAAAATAATTGAAAATATCTGAATATTTAAATAAAATATTAAAACACGTTTTGCAAAAAAAATAATTTATCAAATAATTTTATAAAATAATGCACTTGGGTACATTTAATGATTAAAAAAACAAACTAAAAATAAAAATATTCAAATACTATTTAATATTGTCTCAAAAAATGGCATTTCAGCTTAAGTGTTGTTTTTTGTGAAAATAATTTTTTAGGATAAAAATCAACTTATTAAAGACAAATAAAAAAATCTCTATAAAAAAACAAAATAACTTGAGCTTAAAGGAAGTCATCTTTAAAGGGAAAAATAATAAAAGTAAATGTTAATTGTAGTATAATTATTTATAATCAAATGCAAGTTTGTAAATATAGCCATTTTTTAATTTTGATTATCAAAGCAGAAAAACTATGAATTTGTTATATATTAATGACTTAATTCTTTTAATTCTATAATAATAAAATTTTCAAGCGTCTTTTCTTTATTACAATTTTTAAAGAGTAACAAATTCTTGAATTGTTTACGACAAGGAAGCAATCATCATTTTGTCATTTTTGAATTTGCATCAATTATAATAATGAAATCATTTTTAGTGATTATAAAAGGAGCTCTTTAACATAAAGGAAGATAAATATTACACATCTCTTTTGGCTAGCCAAAATTTGTTATTTTTATTTGATTTTATTAATTAAATACATATAAATTTGAGTAATAAGTTAATTATGATTTGATGAGAATTATATAATATGATGATAAAAAATTGTACTATATAGTGAAAAAAATTATTTAAAAGTTTGGTTATGAATATCTTATATTACTGTATTAGTTAGTTTTATAATACAATCAAGTAATAAAAATAATGAGATGTAAGAGTGAATAAAGTGTTAAAGAAAACTTTAATTGTATAAATATGACTAGGTAATCATATAAATATAATGATATTATGAATGTTAATAGTCAAACATGTCTGATAAGTTAAGGAAGAAATTTTGATATTATGCAATATGATTATAACAAATCATATAATACGATCTAATTTAAGAAAGAGAAATATGAATAGATGTAAAAGGTGGCTTATGATTGTATAAGGTCAATCGCACTATTGTACAATAATATTAGTGTTGAAATAAAGAGTTAGTTTAAGCAATATTGTGATCATATATATATGAAAGCAAGAATTGCATTAGTACAATAAAAGAGAAAAAATATTTACTAAGTCCAATGAGTTGAGTATTGAGAGAATTGATGAATTATTAATATGATTAATACAATCATATAAGTGGACTTTGGTTATACTAGTATAACTTAGTGATTACATAAGTATAATGATATCATGAATGCCAATGATCAGTCGTGTTTGATAGGTTAAGGAAGATGTTTTAGTATATATAATAAGATCACGACACATCATACAATATAATATAGTATAAGAAAAAGAGAAATGTGAACACTCACAAAAATTGGCTTATGATCATATAAAATTGACCACACTTATATAAGGACGTTAATATAGTAAAAGGAGAGTCATTCTATACGATGTTGTGATTATACAAGTACGAAAGCATTGATCGTATTCATACAATAAAAAGAGAAGGAATATTTATTAACTCAGACAAGTTAATTATCAAAAGAACTAATGAAACATATAATATGATTAGTATAATCATATAAATACAATCTAACTAAGAGAAATGTTAGATATAAGAATCATTGAGTTATGACATGAGAAGTGATATATAAGTGTATTATGTGTATATGAATATTAAGATTTACAACTACAAATAATAGGATTAATCAATAAAGAGAGATTTAATTAATCATAAATTATAAAAAAAAACTTTAGTATTAATATGATATAAAAAACTGAATAAATTGGGTTTTGTATTTGAGTTGTTTTTTATCCCAATTATTGAAATTGAAGTGTCAGATTTAAAGTTTGGAAACTTCTTGGATAGAGGCAATTGCATTAGGATTAAAGAAATTTGGATCATATGATTATTATGATCTAATCATTATTATAAATCCTAAAGAGAGGGATTGGAGGTATGTGATCATTTATATATAAAATGTATGCTTGATTATCCTAACAAACCCTAATAATCCTTCCAACCTAGAAGATTAAACGAAGGCAAGGAAGATACCTTATCATGAGCAAGAGGTGGAGGAAGTAATTATAGGAGTTAAAGGGAAATGGGAGAGAACTTGAAGACCTTTATATGGTTAAGATAGGATGTACATCAAGATCATGCAACTAAACTTAGATATTCTTAGGATTAATAAATCAATTATCTTGTTGTAATATTGTGTTTGATATGAAATAATGTTATGCAATCTTCTTCTCTCTTGATACTTTATAATAATAAGAATAAATATGCTAACAAAAAACTTTATAAATTCATTAAGAATATTATAGATTAATGATCTCTATGAAATATTGTTTAAGCCATGCATGGTCATTAATCTTTTCATACTTGAGAGATGTATGAATATATGTTTATTAAAGTTGAGATTTTTTTTCATGCTATAAGAAATATATTCAAAATTCAAATTTTAAAGTGACATTTATTAGCATGACTTACCTTACATAACCCATGAAATTATAATTTTATGATTAATGGCATGCTTACAATATTATATTCTTATTTCTTATTTGAAGATTGAATTTTAAATCCTTGAGAAAATATTCATGGAGTCATAACTATGACAATGTATTGGTATGACCTACGATTTTAGCATACTAAATTGGATTTAAAATTATATTATGTTTAATTACTTAAAAATGTAAAATTTACTTTGATGATTGTTAAATATTTAATCTTCACTGAGAGTTCATGCTAAAGTTTTAGGAGAATTTGTTAGTTACATTGAGATCTAGCAATGACTTGTGAACTTCATGAAAAATCATGAAATTGAGATGAAATATAATAGCTTCCTTTCTCTTATTATGATATAAAATGATTTTAATTTATATAAATATAATGTTATGGCTTGGTTATGAAGTTTGACATGATAATTATGAATAAAAATCCGTGTTAATAAAGAGATGTGATATCAATAACTTTTGAAAACCTTTAACTAAAATTAAAGTCAAGGTAATTATCTAATTTTGCTAGATGACATGCTTTATGATATAAGCTTTGGTTGGACAAAACCACCTTAAACTTTATCATGATTAGTGGTATGATGGTGAGAACTTAGGTTTATATACTTGAAACTAAGGATACAAAGTTGTGAATAAACTTTGATGCAAAGCAATATAGGCTAGGTAATGAACACTTAGATAGAAATTTGAATGCTGTATGCCTTAGTTTTGCTTGAGAAGCTAGCAACATGCTTGGTTAAGACATTGAAAGGCAAGATTTGAACTTTGGAATGACTTAGATGACTTCTAATGTTAAGAGAAGTCATTGACTTCTTGTGTAGGAACCTAGGAAGGCTTAGTTATAACCCTTGGAAGAGGATTAAGTTGGATGACAATTTGTTTAAGCTTGTAAGTGTTAGATAGGGTCTAACTAAGTGAGGTTTATGTGAGGTCAATTTAACATTGATAGTCATTACACGATTTAAGATAAATATTTAGATATCAATTTTATATCTTGTTCGAGACTCTTAAGAGATTAATTAAAAGTGATAGATTTCAAATTACTTGTGATCAAAGGTTAATGTAGAATTGAATTAAGATAGACCAAGATAAGATTAAATAGACTCAGGTTTTTATTTATATGAAAAAAAATCTGAGATATAAATCTAGGATTGGATCATAGATAATAGATCTTGGTGAGTCTTATGTATGCTTGGAATAAGGTCATGGGATAGAGTAATTCCTAAGTAGCTTGGAATGAAGAGTAGAGAGCATAATTAAGACCTTAAAAAAAGATGTTATACATGGCCAATAGAAAATTTGCTTATTTTTATAATGGATAAACCGTAGGCATAACATGGTTGATTTATGTAAGACATTGAAAAACCTATACTATCTCAGGCCATATGTTAGAATCATAGATGGTTATCTGGAGAGTTGTATAAGTGGCTCACGAGAGATTTTGGATGCCATAATATCTTGTATTAGACCAATAATAAATGAATCACTGGTGGGACTCATAAAAATGTAAATTAATGAGTAACTATATTTTGAAAAGATTCCTAAGGTTTAATTAAGATTATAAATTGGGTGAGAATCTAAAAGTAACAAGATAGGAAAAATAATTTTAAGTAAGATGCTAATTGAGGTTAAGGACAAACACTTATCAATTGAGGAACTTTTGAATTTATTAAATTACATAAATAATTAGATTAAGAATTTAAAGATAACTCTAGAATATTTCAAATAATAGTTTGATTTCCAAATGACTAATTAAAGGATTTTAAGGAAATCTTAGGAATATCAAGATAATGGATAGAAGTTTGAATTAATAACAATGTAATGAACAGAGTAATCATAGTTGATGAATAATCTTTTGATGTAATAAAACCTAGGATTAGAATCCTTAAATTAGTAACAACACATCTTGAAAAAGTATAATTTATATAGTTATGACATATCTTGAAAAAGAGTATTAGTTTAGATAACTATAACATATCATAGAATAAAATATTGATTTTTATAATTATGACATATCTTAAAAAAGAGTATTGATTTATATGATGATAGACCTAAGTGAGGTTGCATGAGCTTGAAGGTAGTTTCAAATTTTGGTAGGTCATTGGACATCAGTTGGTTGCATCATTTATTAGTCTAATTTAAACTTGACATTTCTAGAGCTTATTGCATGATATATGTGATCATGATATTAAGATGGTCTTGATTTATATTACTTGTATAGTATTTTTATAGTACATTAGATTGCATGTGATTTTAATAGTGCCACTTAAGGATTCACTAATGAGCTTTGGCTCATCTTTCTTTTTTTAAATATAAGATCAAGGAGACTAAAGATAATATAAGAGCCTATGATTTGAGGGCTTGTAGATTTACTTTATAGTTATAGTTTACATTTTCTTAATGATATGACATTGATCCATTTTAGTTTAATGATATAATACATGGATATTAGATATTCATTATCTTTTAATATTATTTCTTTATGGATTTTGATGTTAGATACTTCTATTTGTTTATGTGAATTATTTGTATATTATATGATACATTGATACCTTATATGTGTTATTATAATTAGTAAATTACCTTACCTCAAGATGAACAAATTCTTAAGTCATATGGATGTCTATTTATTAAAAGAGCTTGGTTCATGGTAGGTGACATGATGTGAACTTGGAGATTAGATTAAGGGATCGTGACTCCAAGTTTGACTATAAAGTCAAAAGAGTGAAAATGTGATTAGCCAAATATAATGATGTGTATAACAATTGCTGCATCTGATGATTCTAAAAAAATTGTTAAAAATGTTATGTGTGATAATAAATAAGCATGAAAAGAGTATTAATGAAGACATTTCTTGAAAATAAATTCTTTCTTTTTTTTTCTTTTCTTTTATCATTTTTCTTGTGAGTTTTTACAACATTACAAATTTTTTAGTGATTTTTTATTTTGATTCAATTGGGTTTTGTTCTTATCTAATGGTAACTTCTTAATATGCATAATTTTCATTTATGCATCATTGTTCTTAACTCTTAATACAACAAATGTATTATCTATAATATAAATATTAATGAGATTCTAGAGATGATAATCAATAAGATAATAATATATATAAAAATAAGCTATAATAAATTATATAATAATTTTTATAATTAAATAAGTAATTATATAAGTAAACTAATAAATCTAATAAAAAAATATAAACATGCAATATGTGCTCTTTTATCTTACTATTTTTATTCTTTAAATGTTATAAGATAAATTATTATTTTTCTATTTTAATCTCATTTTTATTATGTATCTCATATTTTTCTCTTATAGATCATTATCCTTTAAGACTAGTATCATAAGAATTTATAAAAGTATCCTTACCTCTAAGTTATTCTCATCTTATATAATATATATCAAAATCTTATAGACATAGGTGGGCTATCATCTTATATCATATATATAAGAATTTTGCCCTAATCATATATATAGCATCATATAGATATAAATGAACAATCTTACCCTTGGACCATCTTTACCTTAATAGTAAAACTATGTAGATATAAATAGGCTATCTTAATCCTAAGCTATCCTTATCCTATATCATGTATATTAATATCTTGTCTTAATCATGTACATAAAATTATGTATATACAGATAGGTTATCCTAATCTCAGGACATTCTTACCCTATATCATCTAACCATATATATATATATATATGGGTTATTTTAGCCTTAGGTTGTCTTTACTTTGCATTATGTATAGTAATAATATGTGAGGTAATAATATAATCTAAGAATATTTGAGAATAATATATTAAGAGATATATCAATCATTTTATTTCTATGTTTGATAATTTGACCCACCAAATATTCACATTCTAAATTATTTTTTATTCATCATCTTATATAATATTCTATTATGTTTCATGTTATTAATCTTGTTATATAATACCATAAAGGAATAACACATTTATAAAATATTAGATAAAAACATACTACTTGATTAACTAAAAACAATATCATTTGATAAATAATATTAAACATGATTTACTAATGTATTTATATCATAGTTACTAATAAACTTACCTAAATTTAGGAGTTAACTTACATTTTTAACCATAATATTTTTTGATTTTTTACAATATCATGTATATATAATAATTAGCATATATCCTATATGTGATATGTTTAATAAATAATTAAACTTATTTTAGTCTATTTTAGACATTTAAGTTGTTTAAATTCACATTGATATGATTTTATAATTGTTTCATACTATGGTATAAAATTAAGTGTACCATATAGTTCTAATATGATTCTAATATATTATAACATGTTTAGTAGTATAGATCATTTTTATCACATAATATATCTTTATGACCTCCTTATTATATCATATAATTTCTTTAATTTTTCATTACTTAGCCTACTTATTTGATTCGATGTATAAGTTCAATAAGATTATCATATAGTATGATATATCATGTCATATTGTACATTCTCACGTGATCCCCTCTATTTTATCATATTACTTATGATAATCTAATATAATTTATATAATTATATTATCCTAAATAATTTTAATTTATTTTATTTTATTTATTTCTTTCACTAATTACTGACATTATGCACTAATTGTACTAATACAACAAAACATTATATAATATGATCTATTAACCAATCCAATCTTTTTAACTTATTTGAAATTGATTATGTGATGGTGCTTTAATATGAATTATATATATATACACGTACACACACACACACATACACACACACACACACACACACACACACACATATATATATATATATATATATACATACATACATATATATAAATATACCTATACATATACATCTTTATATGTATACATATATAATACTATAAGAACATATAATAAGAAAGAAAGAAAATAAATGAAAAAAAAAAATAAAAAGAAAGAAAGCTGATTAGGTTTAGTGATATATAAGATCTTGAGAAAAAAAAAGAAAAATAAATATGAATATTTTCTCAATTACCATATCTTATAGCTAGCAATTTTGAAATAAAAATTGCCTCTATTATCATAAAAATTGGAGATAGGGCCAAACATAGTAGATGCATGTCCTCGTCAATATAGGATGTTGGTAATGAAGAGTAATGACTTCTTGATAGATGAGATAGACATCACCTAGTTGTTATAGCCACTTAAAGTTGAGGCATTAGTATGGAAGTGTTCTTATTTTCACTAATAAAAGTTATTGATAACAGAGATAGTGGATAGCTGTCATATAGGAAAATGTGAGAATAAAAGAAAGAATAAGAAAAATTTAGAAAGAAAGTAAGAAAAATAAAATAATTTGAATATTAAGGAAAGAAAGCAAATGATATAATATAATATATATCATATAATAATAGAATTATATGATTAATATATACAAACATGAGTATGATACATACAAGCATTAATGTAATAATTTAATATACATAAATTTTTTTATAGGTTATCATCTTATCTGATATCTTTAATCTCTTATTTTTTATAATAAAATACATGTATCTAAATTATTATTTGACTATTTATATGAAATATAATTATTATTATGTTAAGTTAAATAAAATAGATAATTTTTCGTTTTTACTTTATATTTTTAAAAGCATAATATTATACAATTTCTCTCATCATATAATATGATCAATACTTTATACCATTCTTATATCATATAATATAACCTTTAAGTGATCATAAAATATGATCTTGGACATCATATAATATGATCCTCATTACTTATCAAACTTGTTTAATCTAACCTTCAATCATATTTTCTCAACTAATTATATAATATGATCACCTTATGATACAATAAAATCTATCTCTCTATTACGTTATCAAACCAAAATTAATTTGAATTCCAAACAATCATGCAATTAAACTTTTGCTATCATACTTGTACAATCAAAACAATTACTAAGCTCTAACTGACTTATAATTATTAGACAATGTAATGAGGATCACCATATAATATTATTAGTTTTAAGAACCTATATTATGTTTTATTAGACTAATGTGATCCTTTGATTTAAACTAATATAAACTAATTATAAAATACAATTAATCCATTATATTGTTTGCTTCAACCCATACTACAACTTTATTCAAATTCTTATAACTTTAAATCAAAACTCTTTCTATTCATTCTAAACTATAAAAACTCTTAATTTTTAACACAATTAAAAAAGAGAAATATTGAAATCAAGTTAAAAGGATTATAAAAATATCTTATTAAAATAAATTAAGTTAATTTCTTAAAATATATTATTTATACATAAAAGTATTAAAATAATAACATTACTTGAAAGTTTATTATTAGATCCAACTTAGTTTAAAGTATTATTTAAGCATATTAATAAAAAGAATCATTTGAGATATAATCAATAATATTGGGTTTGTAATTTTAAAAATTTTAAAAAATTTCTTATAAATTTTTAAAGATTATATGATTGTAATTTTCAAAATGTAACTCTTAATATATTTGTAATTTATTAAATTTTAGTTTAGGTCAAATATGATTAGTAGAAGGTAAATTTATAATTAAAAAAAGTTGATAGTGTTAGGGTAGAATTGTAATTTTTTTAGTGTACTTATAATTGATTTTTGGTGAATGATATATTCACAAATATTGATTTATCATAAGAATAGAATGTAAATTTAATTGATTTGGGTTTTTAGTCAACTTTTTCAAATATTTTGGTACATGGCAAAAATGTATTTTGATGACAATTTTTGTCCAAAATAAACGCTATGAAAAATAAATGCTTTTCATTAATCTTTGTTGAGTATAAAAATAAAAGACTCGAGCTTTATAGGGAACGACTAGGGATCACAAAGAAGAGGTAATCCAAGAAGATTGCAATTTTTAGTAGGTAGAGGAGAAGCATAATCATTTAAGTAATTGCGTGTAAAATATTTTTCAATTCTAAGAAGATAATAACATGGACGCTTTAATATTTTTGTAAAAAATATATTTATAATAGTTTATATATAAGATGAGATGAGTTGGAGGTTTTTTGAAGTGAAATAAAGAGGCTCAAATTGAGAAAACGAGTTATTGATATGTATCATATGATAAAATCATCAAAAAAACCCAATAAGAATAAGGGGTTGTAAGGTTATAATGATGGATCGTAAGATGTTTTTGAAGGGATTGTACTCAAGCAACACATTAGTCATACTAGCATGAGGAGAATTAAGTATTATTTAGATATGGAGTTCATCAATCAAAGATGATATAGGCATTGGACTTACACAATTGGTTGGGTTGTTAGCCTCACCGCACAAAAGTGATATGAGTATTTTCCTTCTATAAAGTTTTGAAGTAGAATATAGTCATTTCAATATGATTATTGTAATAATATTAGATGATCATTTAGAGGCTTGAGAAGACTAAACTGAGTGATTATGATTATATAAGTATGATGATAGGAATTATATTGTGTGAATAGGAAAGAATTTAAATCTATATATTGGATAAGCCAGTAATAAATTGTATCAAGGTTATATTTGAGAGATCATATTAGTACGACTATGGTTAATCACAATGTATAATAAGTAAAAAATAATAAAAATTAATTAAATAATCAATTAGTCATGAAGCTAAGATAAGATAATATAGTATTATTTTAGTAATCAGATGATATATTCAAAAGTAGCATGAATAATACAAAGGTCTATTTTTAAGGATTAGACAATATGATCAAAAGATCATGGAACTACGATGTAGCTCAGAGTATATATTTATTTTTCAAATTATATGTATAATGGGTAAATCATACAAGTATAATAAAAAAATAAATTTAAGAACTTTGAAAGTAATTTATAGGAATAAAATAACTTAAGAATTATGACAAGATATATATTGATCATTTTATAAACATTTTATTGTAAAAAACTTATAAGAAGGGAAAATTTAAATAAGAAAAGTTTTTTATAGAACTAAGTAGATAAATTTGTAATATTTGTTGTAAAAAATATTATTTTAATATACTTTTATATGATTTCTTTTAAACTATAGTTTATTATAATGAAAAATATTTATATTTTATGATTTAACATGATCTCAATAGTTTTCTATATTATTTATCATATAACTTTATTGGTTATATGATTTACTTATTTTTATGACTTTTGTTACATGATAATATGAAGAATAAATTACATCTAAGGAATGAAACATAAAGATGCTTAAAATGAAAAAGAATATATATTAACTTTGATAATAACATATGAATTAGTATATATATATTATTTATCTAGATTGGCATATCATATGACATTACATGGCTAAAAAATAAAAATATAAACTAGATTTCTTGAGATATTATGTTTAACATTAGGATTAGTAGATGTTATCACAAGATATTAATCTTTAGATCAGATATATGCTAGTGTATATGTTATGACATATGATATCAGGCTTAATGAATGTTATTATAAGATAACGATATTTGTATCAAATATCTATCTAGTATGTGTGTGTTTGTGTATATATGTGAAAGACACTAGGTTTAATAGATGTTATCACGCTTTATCTTGCCTAGTGATACTAGGCTCAACTAATATTATTATAGGTTGTTGATCTTCAAGTTATAGATATACATAATATTATTTGAATAGATTAGATGAATGTTAGCTAAAAGTTATTTATTGATATGATTATTAAATCAAATGAAGATAATAATTCAAAAAAAAGAATTAAAATTACATAAAATAATTAAAATTTATATTTCATTATTTCATCTGGCTTATTCTAATACACATAACTTTTGGTATAATTATTTATTTATACATGTTTATCATCATGATTGATGATGACTTATGTTTTATTTATTATATTTAAATATTTGGTTATCATATTAGATTTATTTGTTATTAAGATCTAAAAATCTCATTAATATTTATATCATAAGTTAGACATCTATTAAACTAATTTTTTAATATTTTGAAATCATAAGAGAGGATTACACTCTTACGATTTGAAAGTAGATAGTGCTTAGTGTAGGTTGGATAATTGAAAGTATAATACGATATCAGTTTGAGTTGTGTACATTTTAAAATAGCTATTTATCTGGATTATATTATCTTGATAATTTGTTTTCTTTTTATCATTTTATTTTAGTTAAAATTAGAGATTTTGTCGTACCATGAGATTTTCATTTATGTTTTAATGCCTTCATTTGATATTTTAACTAAATAACACCTTTGACTTTCTATTTGATTGAGAAGATGGTTAAATGAGCCTTACACAAGCTATTTCCTATAGCTCTCTTAAGTTCAAGCAACTATTAAACACATCTAAACTTGCATAAAACCTATTGAATAATATTACAAAATGCAAATCAAATTCATACCTTTCTAGGCTTGATTTCTTTGCACAATTTCTACACTTCAACTACTAGAATGCACCTCTTCCACTTCTTTACCTTTCCTCTTACTCACCAAATTATCTTTTGAGTTGTGACAATGTTTTCCAAAAGTCAATTGGATTTCATCCTCTACTTCTCTTATTTTGCATCTCTAAGTAAAGTTTTTCTCATCTTCTTTTTCTTTCTTTTTTATATTCCCCACAAATCTCCTATTCATAATTCACTAAGTTGACCTCCTTTCATCCTCTTAATCCTCTATCTAAAATAGTCAAAATTCATGTTTAAACCCATTGTTTATTGATGTAATAAAAAGTAAAGTTTGGAACTTATAATTATACTCTCACATAATTGAGAAAATTATTTTTATATCTTTTTTCTTTAAAAATTCATCACTAATTATATAAATATACAAAAATTATCAATTCAACTTGTTAGTTTTCTCTTGAAGAGTTCTTATAGTATTCTTAAATGAAATTTTTTATCATATTTAGAACAATGCCTTTCTAAGATTTCATTAATTATATGATATTTTAATATATATAAATATCATATTTTAAAAAAATAATTTTATTATATCAAAATATATATAATTATAATTCTAGTATCTTAATTTCATGATTTGTATATAATATATATTAAACTTTTGGGTTGCTACATCAAATTCCCTCTTCTCTATTTAGATTCATTAGTTTCTCTCTTGTGAGCCCTCACTTGTCTCAATTTTCTCACTCTCCCTACTCTCTCTTTCTCTTTCTCTCTCTCTCCTTAATTTCCTTAGACATTGTTGGTGAAGCATTGGCTAGAGGAAGACTAAGGTTTCGAGATTGTCACACAAATGTTCACTCAACCAAGCTTGAACTTGACATGTTTTACCTCGTGGTTATGGCAAAAGTCATTAAACAACAAGTTGGAGCACAATTAAAAGAGGAGTTAAGTTAGGTTATTGTCGAAAAGGAGAAAGTTTTTGAATGTTTGAAGAGAAATTAAAAAAGAGCTAAATATAGGTGAAAGGGATTTATGGTTTAGTTATATATTATTATTATTATTATTATTATTATTATTATTATTATTCTAAATAAACTCTAATCAAGAAAAAATAATCATAAATTTATTTTCATATTTTAGAATACTTTTTTAATTTTATTTTTACTTTTTGTGAGATGATTAACATACATATAAAATTTGAAATATTAATGTAATTTTATTATATTATGAAATTAAATATGTTATAATAATTATGCTTGTTTTCATTAGTTATTTATTCATTCTCAATAGCATTATTAACTTTTTATTTCATTTAGCCCATTAGTCATTTCATTTTTTTTAATGACATTATTTGGTTTTTTAATTTTATTTGCTTTACTATCCTTTTCATTTGTTTTAATAGCATTTTTTTAATTTTCATTTCATTTGGTTTATTGGTCAATTTTTCTCATTGTCTTGAGTATGTTTCATTTGTATTTTTTGTATAATAATAACTAATTATTTAGACATAACATATAACAGTTGTTTCATATATTCAACATAAAGATAATCAACATTTCATCAAGTAATTAATAATATATTTCATATGTATTTTGTTTACCGATTTCATTCAATGCATCAATCACCTCCCAATTTAACATATTGTATATTTATCATAAGGTATCACATGTGAATATTTAACATCACATCATATTATATGCATAAACAAATCATGCAATCTAACTATTACATGCAATAGAAATATAACTTCATAACAAATTCACCTACAATATGAAATGGTATTATAATAACATAATACACATATAGTATTATACTAGATTAAATTTATTAAACTCAAAATTATAATAAAAATTTATTCTCTATTTCAAGTTCACATTGATTTTATTTTTTTTATTTATCACTCCTCAGTGTTATTCTCATGTCATAATCTTGATAAAGTCATCATTGGCTTTTTCTTGTCCTCCTAACATAGCAAACAAAAAATGATAAGCATTGTTATATCAATAAAATAACCTATTGTGTAGTTAGACAAGGAAGCATAAAAGCATAAAATAAATTAGGGTTTTAGAGAATCACCAAATTTTCATGTTGGTGAGAAAAGAAGTTGTCACCTCATCCTTGGTGCAACTTCAATGGCAAAATGATGGCAAGCGATGGTAAAGCTAGCTAGGGTTAGGTTTTTACACAAATGGGGAGCTTGACCAAATGTTGGAGAAATAAAAAAGGAAAAAGTTATACATCAAAAGTGATGTGGATAGAATAAGAAAACATTTTAGGACATATATAGTAAATAGAAAAACACATAGTTAATTAATTTAATTTATTATTTAATCTTTAAATTTAAAAGATCTATATTAAATCCAAATAGACTTTATTCAATACAAAGCATATGTTTTTGAAGTTATCTTAATAAGCTCTATCTAATAATATTTATATTTGCATATTTTAAAATACTTTATTATTTAATTAAGTTTATCATACTTTGCAAGCTATCATCATATTAATTTAGTTTTATTACATGGCCATTTTTAGGACATTACAAGCTAAAAAACTTTTGAATGAATACCATAAAGATATCTTGTCATAGATTGCTAAATGATTACCAAAAAATAGAAATTTTAATCTTGACAATTAATGATAAAAAAATATATCAACCACACCTTGGAAAACTCTAGCTTGAGTTACCATCAAAATAAGATGATAAGATGCATGTTTTGACAAAAATTTACACAATCTTGTGATGATATAAGGCTACCCATAAATCATCACTAAAGAAGGTATACATGTGTACTGTAAGTTGTGATGTAAGCTAACCATTTGAACTCATTCAACTCACTTTTGGTATTAGAGGTTATCTTAAAACTAAAATCCTATCTAGGCACACTAGCACAGTCATTATAGTGTTTGCTAATTCTTGATGATCTTATGATTTAGAGGTGTGACCATTATCAAATGACTTAATCATATAGATTAGAGTATCTATTTTGTAATATAAAAATAATTATTTTTTATAGCAATGGATAAAAGTTTGTATAATTAGATATATAGTATTCAAAATGGCTAATAAAGGTTTGTTTTATTGTCCTTCAATTATGAAATGGGACTTTGGTTACTTGTGTGAGTTAAAATTTATTTTTATCGTTTATGAGTATGAAAAAGGTTTAAAAAAGAGATTTAAAAAAAGAATTTTATATAGGTAAGAATTGCATTTTTTGAGAACTTTTGATTAGAAATGGAGTCTAAAACAACTTTTGAAATGCTAATTTTAAATTAATACTCTAACAAAACCTTTTGCTTTTTAATTTGAAGCAATTTAAAGAAAGAATTTGTCAAAATTACCAAATCATACATTGGGGTTTGAGATTATTGTAATTAGTTAAGCCTTTTAGCTATCTCTCTTAATAAAATTATTGTTTTAATCAATAGGTATTCTAATAAATTTTATATATTTTATGATTGAATTTTATTATTATTTTTTAAATTATCTTATTTTAAACAAGTGATGTTCTTATTGTATAGGTTCTCATTAAGCTTATGCATTAGTCTTTTTTGTAATAAAATTTCTAAACATTTTTATGCTAGTGTGTGTATTTCTTTGAAATGTTTTTGTGAAATCTTTTGATCAATTTGTGAAATCTTTTTAAAGATTTGATGATTAATCAATATCTTCTAACACAATATATAGAAGTTTTTAATTATTTTATTTGTAACTAAAATGAATAAATGGAGTTTGTTCCTTATCTAAGGGTGCAAATAGATAATAATTTGATCAAATTACTTAAAAAATGTTTTCCCAAATATCATGTCATTTATTATATGGTAGATCATACTTAGTTTCTGAAGGTTTTGTATCTTTCACTTTCAACTCTATTTCATAAATTATAATACCCAACTTGTGAATCATCTATGAACGAGAGGAACCTTTATCGCTAATCATTTAATGGTGACTTTTAAAACTATGTTATTATTTTCTCGTATATAGTCTCCATCCATTGTGTTACTTGTATGGGTTCATGATTTGATAGATTGCGTCGTTTTACTTTTAGTGGTATTTCGTAGTAAAATAAAAGTTTTAAATTCGGCGGTGAGGAGATCCCTAAGTTAATCAATATCGGGGCTCATTTTCATATATATATATATATATATATATATATATATTTTAAATTTTCCATTTTATTATATTAAAAAATAGAAAAGATAATAATAAAGTCTAAAATTTTCCCCACTGTCCTCTTCCTGGCTTTCGCTTTCCGCCGGCGTACCATTTCCCGTAAATTGCCTATAGGTTTCCTAAACTAAACCCTAAATCGCCGTTCCCATTAACCTCCTGCAGTCGTCTCTCCCTCCTTGCCCCGGTCGGCTTTGCTCTCCTTCCTTATCCTAGCCGTCGTCGAAAGCCTCTTGTGGTGGTGTCACTGGCCTCTTTCCATAACCACCGACCGCATTAGCCCCGTCCTACCACAGCCTCCGCTCTCAGCCCGCTGGCACCGTCAAAGGCCACCCTTGCCTTTAGACCGACCATTCCCCCCCTCCGATCACCCTGCCCCCTAAGCTCCCTAACCGCACAGCTTTCGGCCGCACCTCCCTGCGTTCCGTTGCGAACCACTTGACGTCCGTGGGCTTCAGGCGCTATCCGAGCTGTTCAGTCGCCGCAGCTGCTAAGGAGTCCCTCTAGCTGCCACAACCTCCTAGTCGAGCCCCCAAAGCCACTGGATATTACTGTGCTTCGGTCGGAAACACTTGGTTCCCCTCCTTTTCCTCCAGTCCGCTACTGGATCCTTTTGTTGATACCGCAGAGCTCCTCAAGTTCGTGATCCTGCTCGACATAGGTTTGGAATGCTTCTTCATTCTCTTAATTAGCTGTGATTCTGCTTGACTTAGTTTGATCATTTGTGTTTGCATGATATTCACGCATGTTCACTATTGCTATATCTTTGTGCTGATTGATTGTTTGTGGTTTTGCATAGTTAAAGTCCAAATTGCGTAATATCACATTGTTTCAATTGTGTGCACAAACTTTAGCTAATCTGAAAGTTTCTTAGCTTGTTGGCGACACTATGCTTTAATTTTCACAAGCGACCAAATGGCTTGCTTGGTGTTTGAAGAGGCGAAAAGCAGAAAATGCCAAAAAAAAAAAAAAAAGAGCCAAGTCCAAGAAATCTATTGAGCATGGTTCCCTGAATTCCTTGGAAAACACCTTCATGTTGGAATAAAGAAAAAGAAGATGGATTTGAGTTTTATTTGGCACCACTCTTTGAGTATAGTTATAAGTAGACCTTTCCCATTGGCTCAAGTGGAGCATTCAATGCACTACAAGTTCAATGAAGTTTCTTCCTTCAGAGATTTTTGCATCTCTTCCTTCTGGAGTTCCGGAGCTCACCTTTCCCAAGCTGCTAGGTTCATCTTCTTCGAGGTGCTGCACTGCACATCTCCTTGGTTGGCGCCTCTTTGCAAAGTCCGTTCTCTCCCCCCAAAGGAATCTTTGCCTTTTGTGCCATCACGTGAGCTACTTGTTATCCTCAAGTGCCTGATTTAGAAGTTGCTTAACCTTGTGTGGCTCGCTTTGATCTGCATTAACCCGCATCAACTTAACAATTCACCTGACTTGCATCGACCTGTGCCTCACGCTCTTGCCTATCACCCCCAGCTCCCGCTCATGTTACTTAGAAGATTCCAGAAGCTTGTCGACCAAGCCTGCTGTGTTGACATACTGCATCAGATCCAACCTGCCCGCACCTGAGCATCATGTGCGATTGCATAGTGTCACACCCGAAACATCTGATGTGTCCCACCATGCTTGATCACACCACTTGTTGCGTGATTCGCTTTTAGTTCACGCTGGATTGCATTGAACCGGCCTAGATCGAGTCAAATTGATCCAGATTGCATCGAATTGTGCTGGACCAGATTAGACCGAGCTAGACCATGTCGAACCACATCGAGTTGGGCCAAACCAATCTAGATAGTTCCAAATGCGTCAATATGGTCTAGACTGAGTCAAATTGTGTTAATTTACTTCATTTCACTCAAAGAATGCACCTAAGTGCCCAATCTACATTTACAACAAAGCTTATTTTAACATAAATTCTCTTTCTTGACCTTTTTTTGACAAAAATGGTTAAAGAAGTCTCAATAAGGAGTTTGGAGAATGAGATCAACCTTCTCGCCTTTGTCTTAAGTAAGAATTTGTTCAAATTCCTAAAGCCTCTTTTTTCGTATCAATAATATTAATAATCTCTTGACATCGGACTGATGTATTGCTGAGTGTAGGTGAAGAAATCATTGCATGCATTTCATTTAGTATCTTGCTCATGCGTAATGTAGTAACATCTTGCATTACCTTTGTAATTACATAACATTGTGTTGTGAATATGTAGTGGGATGTTGGAGATTGTCGAAGAGTATTGTGACTCTTATTCTCAAACATTTAGAAAAAGAACATATCTCAACAAATACTCAATAAAATATGATCCATGATTTAATTATTTTGTTTCATAATTGTGTGAGCTCCTAACTTTGATTGGTGTGCCCAAGTTCCTAAAAGTCTCTAACTTGGGCAGTTTAAATGTAAAAGTTTTTTTGTTGTTGTGAAATGCTTTCAATTGGTTTTCCACTTAAATTATATGCTATGTAATTATAAAGTTTGTGCAAATTCTAAATTTATATCCTAGGGTTTAAGAAAGAATACTATTTTTGAAAACAATGTTTTATGCAAAAAATACACTGAGAATTTTACTTTAGTGTGATTGAATTTTGATTGGCTAGGAGATGAGTGAAAAAGTTGCTTGACATACACCACATGAGATAGTTATATATCCTTTCTAGTTTAGATTTGAAGACTTGACTCAAATGTTATGTTAGAATTGGGAAAACGATAATGGATTGTTATCATGATCTATTTAATACACATCATTAATAAGATCCAAAGGCAAAACATATGGAGGAATGCTTATCATTTAACAATTAAAGAAAGGGAAGCAAATCTCACATGAACAACCAATTTGAATGCATTAGAGTAGAATACCAAAGATATTAGATTGTCGCATCTTTGTTTGGAGTCATACTCTTTGTCAGAATTTGTCGGCATCTATCATTTTTGGAGATTAACATGAGAGAAACCATAGCACATCAAAAGGAGAAGAATGTTTTACAATCACCAATAACACATGCTCTAAGTACCTTCTTCAAAATATAAAACACAAAATGGAAAAATTGTCACAATTGTATCCTAGACGAACATGATTGCCCCATGTGGTCATAAGACTATCCATGTTGGCTCTTATTGGATTGCCTGGGATGGACATGCTACCACCAAATATAGTTATCGTTGAATACTCAAGGTAAACCTGGGATTGGCTCAATGTGTTGACAATGAACCCTTAACTAGTTAAAACATCTATATTGTCTCCACATGCATGTAGTGTGCTTCTAAACCTTGACAAACTCCCTTATACACTTGATCATAATTCACATCCACATATGGTACAATTACATTGCTTGGGATGGGCATATTACCACCATATATAGTTATTGTAGAATACCCAAGGTAAACCTTGGATTGACATAGTGTCTTGACAATGAACCCTTAACTCATTAAAACATTTATATCATCTTCACATGTGTAGTGTGTTACTGAACCTTGAAAAATTCCCTTATACAATTGATTGTAATTTGCATTGACACATGGTACAATTATGTTGCCATATCATACAATATCTATAATAAATACATGCAATGCAACATACAAATGATTGTCACAACACTAACTGAACTATGTGGCTATTTGTCAACTTAACAATGACACAAAATGGAAAAAGTGCATAACAGTAACCTAGACAAACATGACTGCTCCATGTGATCATAGGACCAAACATTGTGGCTCTTACCCCTAATGGGCTTAGGGCCACTCAATGCAATTGTCATAGAATACCCGAGGAAAACTTTGGATCTCTTTGATGTCTTGACAATGAGCCCTCAATTCATTAGAACATATCATCTTCACATGCATGTGGTGTGCTACTAAACCTTGACAAACTCTCTTGTACATTTGATCCTAATTCACATACACTCATGATACAATTACATTGTCATGTCATGCAATGTCTATAACAAATACAAGCAATTCATCATACAAATGATTGTCACAATACAATCTGAACTATTTGGTTATCTGTCAAGAACACAATAACTATTGGACTGTGGATGCAGCTGTGGTTTTGCTTGCAGATTGCTACGAAAAACGATCCGGTTGTTTTGGGTGACATCTAGATCTCTTGAACTCCTCTTCTTATTTCATAGTGTAAGAAGGAATTTCCCTTTGTAATTTATGATGCTAAAACTTCTCTAACATATGTGGATTGTGGCTCTCTATATCTTGTAAATATCTCCAAATATTTTAGACTGATAGAAATTTCATTGTCATTGCAAGATGCTGGTTATCCTGTGAGAAGGTTTTTGGAAACCTTATCAGGAAGTCTGATATAGCGTTTAGGATTCTTTTGGGCATGATCGGTAGCCTATTGGAGCCATGGAGTTGTTGAATCACAAATATGCTTTTAACTATGAGGCATCATTGAGAAAACTTTTGTGTGAAAAAAATTAGGTAATACTTCATAACATACCTAGCCATATGGTGGATAAATAGTTTTGAGAGTGATTACAGAAGCAGTTTTAGCATTAATGCTTTGATGATGATGACTGTGCATATGTTGACAACAATGACAGGTGCATCTGATGCTTTTGAACATCTTTTCAGGGATGACAACGTGTTAGCCAACAAGACGAATAGTGCTTTCAGATTTTTGGATATGCATAGTCAGATTAAATAAAGACAATTTAACATGTTATTGCATTCACTAGTTTTGTAGAATAATAGGTTTATATGGAATTTTTAGGGGTTGATGTAATTTTTATTAAAAAAAATGAATTTTTGTTAAATTATATTCATTCCAACTAATTTGTAATCGAAATCAAAAGTTTCCAACTAATTGTATTCACGAAAAATTATAAATTACTGATTTTATAATTGCGTTCATAAAATTATATGTATTCTAACTATTTTTAATTCATATCATCCATATAATATATTTGACAATATTCCAAAAAGCCTGCAGCATTTTGTCAAATAGAACTACTTTCAATGGCTAATTTCAAAAGCTCTTTTAAAACATTTTTTTATCAGCTCCTTTTTAATTAGTGATACATTTCTCTCTTCACCCCTCCCCCGTAACAACCTCCACCAAAACCCTTCCCTGTTTATTCTCCTAATCTTCAGGCATTATTTTTTAAAAGCTGTAGCAGGAGTAAGCTGGGCGACTTCTGCTTTCTGCTTTCTCCACTGCTACGTTGGTCTTCTGTCATCACTTTAAGTATAATGAAGGCTCTGTCATGGCGGAAAAGTGGTTTCATAGTAAGATTCGCTTTTTAATAAATTAACAAAATCATATCCTATTAAAAAGGGTCCCCATTCCACAGTTGTATTCATGGGATTGTTGAAGTTGCTGTCATTTTTTTTTTGTTTTGTTTAAATTCTTACCTGAATTTGAATATTAAAGTTCACGTTTAAAAAATATTTGTTTTTCAAGTTATGCTATAAACGTGGTTTGATCTCAGTGGTTAATCTCACGTATTACATGGCTACTCGAGGAAACAGTTCCTATAAATTCTTGTAATGTTGAGCACTATAATGGGTTATGCTACATGTTTTTTTTAGGCTACTTTTGTTATATGGATTGTAGCTCAGTAGGATGTTCTGTATGAAGAGGTCATTTTGCTTGCCTGCTTCTGTAAAGTTATTGAAACAGAAGCCCAGACCATATTATGTACTACTGAAAATTTTAACATTACTCTTTTACCTCTCATAACTTCAAATTTAATGAACAATTTCCCTTTTGAATATTGTTGCCTTGAGACATTGAATAATCAACTTCGGTTTTAAGCTGCACTCTTGCATGTTAGTGTTGTCTACTTGTCCAATTCATTCTTGGCCTGCCTTCCACACTTCTTAAGCGCACAATAGAGCATGCCCCTTTTCATTTTTTGATTAAATTGATTTAGTAAAACATAAATACTGTTTTTATTCAATAAAAACTTTTTGAGCAAATCTATAATTTGTAAAAGGGTAAATCTATACACTTAAAAAAAAAATTGTACATTTTTGTTAGTGGGATGAAAAGATAACATCCTAATTATTAGTATAAAATCTTAATAGAAAAATTAAGAAAATTATAGAAGGGATGTGTACTGGAATGCGCTGTATTGGGGACAGATGAGAATGTGCGAAAGGGGTGCAGGATATAATGTTGTCATAATATTCCCAAGTCGCCAAGTAACTACAACACTTTGAGGCTGGAAGCTTGGATAATAGCTTAGTGACATTTTGAGTTTTGGGTGGTCTGCATGTACTATTAAAAGTTTTGGTGTTGCAGAAGTTAAGTAAGCATGTGATGTGTGGTGTTTAAATATTCCTTTTATAACCATTGCTTGATTTTTCTTGTCATGACATCGAGTGATAATTTAATCTTGATATACTTTTTGAACTGGTTTTCTAATCGACTTACAATATGAATTACCATGTTTGGGCTTCGTGAGATCTATCATGGATGCTTGATAAGTTCTCACCTTCCCAATGCTGCCTAATTGTTATTGGGTTCCCGTTATGTGGTCGGGTCATTAAACGATGTATTTATTTGCAGTTTTGTGCACCTGATTGTTGCAGGCTTTATTATTTCTTATTTGGTAGTAAAACATTTACATGTTTCTGACTAAATTTGTTATGACTAAATATGATGCTATTTCCTTTATGCGTCTTCAATACTTCATCAGGGAACATTATGCTTCACCCTTTACAGTTAGTTCCTTAGTCAATGGAGAGCTTTACTTGTGTTTGTTTATAGTTGCAGAAGTAAAATCTACAGTTCTTCAGGTCGCAATGATGAATGCTTAGAAGGGTAGATAAAAATTTCACGTTGCAGTCATCTTTCAGAAATTTTTTTAGCCAATGAGGATGGCAACGATTACGAGAGGTGTTCTTGCTTTCAAAACCTTCTGCAAAAGGCCCATGTCTCAAACCCGCATCTTCTCGTCAGATATTAGAAACGGAGATCCAAAGCTAAAACCAAAGAGGTACAAGTATCCAGAAGCTTATGACCCATATGGACCAAGGCCACCTCCATCAGATAAAGTCCTGCAGCTTGCAGAACGCATCACTTTCCTTACTCCAGAAGAGCTGCTACAGTTGGGCCCGGCTCTCCAGCACCGGCTGAAACATCCAAGGCTGGAGAACATTTCATCCAAAGGCTTTGACATGGGTCAACAAGCTGGTGCACCAACTGCTGCCGTTGAAGAGGCAAAAGTAGAGAAAACGGCATTTGATGTCAAGCTGGTGCAGTTTGATGCAGTTGCCAAAATTAAGGTGATAAAGGAGGTGAGGGCTTTCACGAACCTTGGGTTGAAGGAAGCCAAGGATTTGGTGGAGAAGGTTCCTACAGTTCTCAAGCAGGGGGTTACGAAGGAAGAGGCTTCGGCAATCGTTGAGAAGATTAAAGCTGCAGGTGGAGTGGCTGTGATGGAGTAATGAATTCTTGCTTTCTCCAATTTCTTCCATCTTTGGGTGCTGTTTGTTTGGAGCTGAAAATTGTTCTTTTACTTTTCTTGGTGGAGAAGGATCATCCTTGTTGTTAGATGTTTGATTTCCCGTCGGTGCTCCATGAAAGCAGCATGGCTCTTACGACATTCGTCGTTCTTCTCCAGTACTTCATGTTAGTATGACACTTCAATTTTATTGTTTATTAAGCATAAAATATAGACATCGAGATTTTTATTACGTTTAGGAAAAAATAATTTATTTTTCTTCCAAACTGCTCATTCGACCATACGAAGTTGTAGATGGATGACTGTTGTGCTTGAGCATGATGTTGGAAAAATCCTGCTACTATTAAGTGCTTTTGACAATGTATTTTCTTGTGTTTAATAGTTACACATTGTTCATGTTGTACAGCGAGTTTACGTTTAAAAACTGCATATTTATATTGAGTTATAGCACTATAGATGATAGCAATTGCTACTATTTAGATTGCTAATTGATGTATGCTGTCATCGATAATGTTGTAAGGGTCCAACTCTTAATTGTCAGAAATCAAATTGTTCACCATAAAGATTTATGGATGACTATGTAGGTCAGAAGGGGCCGATGAGGTACCGGACATGTTAAGTAGTTGGTTCGTGAATTATTCATAACACATAAGATTGTTGATACATTGATAGCTAGCATACATTAAATGATAAGAACTCTCATGAATGGGTTTCTTGGTTAGCCTCTTGTGATTCAATAAGCTTAATTGAACGCCTTATTTGTAAATAAAGTAAAAATGGAATTGGTGAGGTGAGTTGACGTAGCTCCTCCTTTAGGATAGGTCTTGTCTTGGGTAAGTGAATGGAATTGAAGTGTCTGAAAAAAGGGCTGAAATAGGTTTAATTTTAGATAAGTAGGATTGCTTGGTAGGGTGGTGTTGGTTACCTCTCACTCATCCTTTATACCAAACAAGGGCTAAGAGATCTTAAGGAGTTGGAACGAAGAGATGGGAGATATTAAGGATGGGTGGTTCACCCATTCTTGAAGTAGGTGGTTAAACTTCCATGAATTTAGGAAAATCATAAATGAATATCCTTGGCTCAGAAATAGTCGACTTTCTGGTGCAGGTTGAGGGTTTAGGAAAAACAAGGATATAAAACATAGGTGGTGTCTGATTTCTTCCTTTACTTTCTCTATTTTGATTTTTTCTCAAAAAAAAAAATGGAATGATTAAATAAGTATATTTAATCTAAATATCAAAGTATAACTCATAGTGAGCACATTTTTTTTTATCCAAGGAACGAAAAATTGAGTTCACTTTCAAAACAGCACACCAACGAAGTTTACCAATGTGGGTTGAACAACTATTGGTGGGGGAGTTTATTGGACAACAAAACCAAATAAAATTTTTTGAGATAAGAAAACAAAGGCAACTTCTTGATGAGAGAAGAAATCGCTCGCTGATCTGAAGAGCATTGTGCTAAATTATACAATGCAGCAAATTTAAAGACCTTTTGAAAAGCAGTGAACAGCCCTTTCTTTATCTAACACAATAACATTTATAGCCAAGAGAGGCTGAAGCTATAGAAAAGGTTTCCTATAAACTAACAGTTTAGACCATATTAAATTGTAGGAAGGGAACTGGAATAAGTATGGCATCCATGCGATTGGATAATGCTTATGAAAGCAAGAATGATTCAAAATAGGTACCTTCAGACATCGGCCAAGAGGTTACTGGCCTGATTCTGCAAAACTTTCCAAGCTTCCCTGACATGTTTTCCTTCTGTTAATGGAGCTCCAACAGCAAATCTCAGAACAAATTTTCCAGAGAGGACCTAAGAAAGAAAGATTCGTTCCCATCATCACATTAAAATAACATAATGTTTCTAACACTACAAATCTAATACTCCAGAATGCTGAAACAAGATTTCGTACTGTGTGGGACAGGAAAATTTTTCCACTTGAGTTGACAGCATCCAATAAACTGTAGTTCAGCTTGTAGCCATTGTCCTCGTGCGATAATGGTGGAATGAGACGAAAACAGACAAGAGAGAATGTGCGAGGGGCCATAACCTGTTCAAATAAAGACGGCTTTATGCATGTGTTGAAGTAGAGTTCCATAGTAGTTATAAATATAGAACTTGCATTATGGGGTTGTTGCTATGAAACAACACTAATAATCTTTGGGAGATGTTTGTCACATGAACCTAATTAGTAGTTCAAAATTATAGTCACCATTTTATTATATGCACGAAGATTACAACCTCCTCTTGGGAGAAGAAATTATATGATAAAATTAAGTAGTTGTGTTAGTGCCAAATGACCTCTTATGGTAGAGCAATCTCTTATTTTATCATTACGATGTCCAAGCAAGTGACGCCCACTTTCCTTGTACTAATCAACATGTTTGGCAGTAATATAATTGTGGAAAGGAACTAGAAAGTACAACTTTACATGGTTTGGGCAAGAACATATGCATAAAGAATGTGTGGCAGAAAGGGATGTGTTGCATGACTATAGAAGTAATGTTTGATAATTCTCTAACCTTACATAATTTCTATGTCAACATTTTTTTTTGCTCTTAATGAGATCTTTTTTCTATCAACAATCCATAACCATCATGCCTTATTATCAAGAATGCATTTGGATTCTTATTGCAACGATGCTAACAAAGATCAATTTTATATTATCTTAGATAATATTGACTAGTTCGTCGGGGTTTTCAATTTTCTTAGCGTAAAGTAGTGCCCATTTCTTTGTATTTTCATTCTATTAGTTTTACCCTAGAATCTATCCAAATTTCATATATTTTGATGATCATTGTTGCTTTTTTTTTTCCTTATCTTCTAACTTACAACACTGCATTGCTCTAAAACGAGAGATCTCCATCCCCCTTCAGTTGTGCCATACCACATTGCTAAATAAAAGGACCTTCCTTTGGATACGACATCATACAACAGGACAACGTTGTTGTATTGTACCCGTATGACCGTATCTTGTAGAGCAGTCCCATGTGGATATGGATCACATTAGGCTTTACCATTATGATGTGCTAGGCTACTCATGTTTTTGTTTGTCATTAAGTAAACCATGCATGAAAAACATGTTGAACCTAGAGGCTTACGATTGTGCTGCATGGCCAAAGAACTTGTGATTAATTAAGGGGCGAGGGTGATTTTTGTCCTAAAGCTTGAGAAGCTATCCATAAAAAGCTAAGAAGACCGTTCAAGAGGGGATTTAATCTTCTTGACTCCTAAATGCAATTACACTTGCTTTCTATCCCCGTACACAAGTTCATTACCAGTGCATTTGTTTTTGAGGTTCTGTTTGTCATGTTTTTAACCATTTAGCTGGTTTTCCAATTAAAAATCTGTCGCTATTTCCTCATCTTTGTTTTGGACCCACTGTTCTCATCCATTTTCTACACCAAAAAATACGTGATGAACATCCACTAGTAACATATTATAAACTTCTTTTACCTCAAACCTGGAATCAGAATGAACAAGTTGTTCAAATTGTTCGGCAAGGCATATGTGATTTCTGATGTAATTCTGTAAACCTTCCTGGCCATACATTCTCAGAACCATCCATAGCTTCAATGATCTGCAATTTATATCCATTTACAGATTTGTTGAGATAACTGCGTTAGATATTTAGGAAGGTAACTATCAACTAAGATGAGAAGCTTTTGAAAAAAAGCAGATTTTTAGAGTAGAATTACTAATTACTTGAACATGGAACACAAAATATTCCTCATGTATGGACATCAAACAGATTCAAGGAAAACCATTTCACAGTTCGCTTCAGCAAGCAGTCAGTTAAGTTCGTCCAGCTTTGAGTATTAGAAATACAGTGAAACTGAACCCTACGAAGATTCCCTCATCTAAGAGTAAAGAAAACAGAAGAGAGGACATAACTGTGGCCAGTCTATTTCTAAAACAACAAATAACTTTAACATAGCTAGATGCAGGTTACAACAGTTACATAAATCAGCAGACAAATAAAATACACTAACATTAAATTACAGCTTAAGGAGTAAGCACTCCTTTATTCTCATGACTTATCAGCAATCTAACCTCTATCATCTTGAATTATAATACTAAGAATAACAGTTTTAATTTCTTAGTTGAAACCCAGAATTTTTGTCGGCAACATTTCTGGTATTTCATTCTTGCAACCTAAAGCAGCACAAACCAGTTATAACTCAACAATATCTGCCCATTGACACATTTTCAAGTACACTTAAAACTAAATAAAAACCTTTATGGGAAAATATCAAACTCAAAACAAACAAGAAACATGATCTACTCTTTCAAGGTTACATATATTTCTACAGATGATTCAGCTTCTACCAGTGTGAAACACAAGAAAGTTAATAGATACTCAACCTCATTCCAACCATAGAACAATCTGCAAGGAAATTCATGCATTGTTTCCAACAACTTTTCCTACGTAAAGTTAATTTCTTTTTCATGCATCGTTCAGGACAATTAAGGTTTGCACCTGAAACGTCGTCCAAGAGGGATTTGCCAATCTTTGAAATCAACTACTGCATTCTCTTGAGATGCCTGAAAGAAGAAAGTATTCATCAGGCAATCAACTGTAGAACTATGAAATGGACCTCAGGAATCAGATTGTTGAAAAATCAACTGTTCAAGGCATATACCAATGTTCATTGCTTAAGGTTCGGAATAACTTGCCTTATTTTTTAGAAACTCTGGGCATGTTGATAAGGACTGAATAAGAGCACTTCTGTCCTATAGGCACTAAAGGAGAGGACATGAGCAGCATGAAATTTAATATACATTACAATTCAAATAATTAAAAGCCCTTAAAATTTGCAACAATGTTCCTTATTCTACAAGTTAACATGCTTGTCTCATACTTAAGGTTGGTTAGACTGACCCTATATTTCTTATTATAATATATTAATAAGAACATAACAAATAAGGGAATTAAATGGTTTTATTACAGTTTCAGATTTTAACATAAGATAAATAAGCTCATTCGAATTTCTTTGAGGCAAATACCTTCACCCAAAGCAAGGAGCAATCAAAATTTGTAAGCAACCATTTATGTGCATTCATGCCAAATGAATCTGCTCCTTCAACACCATCAATATAGTGACGGTACTCGGGGCAAATACAAGCACTCCCACCATATGCAGCATCAACATGGAACCATAAGTGATTTTCCTATAGTAGAATAACAAAAGAATAAAAAAAAATTGGCTGTGAGGTTCAGAATCAAGAATTATGGAGCAGAAATATAACAACCCAAAAAGAGTAGAAGGCACTTATCTGTATAAAGAACAGGATGATTCAGTGTTCGAAGTTAATTAAGCACCATCATATACCAGTAATAGATTTATGGTAGAGATTGTTCGAGAGTACAATAAATAGTCTTTTGAAGAAGAAAGACAAAGCCGATATGCCAGAAATATACTGAGAGAGAGAAGAATGTAACGGTGATGTTTTGCATGACATTGATACTGCAATATTCTTCTGAATTAACTAATTCACTAAGCATTAGATAATGATACAAACTCATTTCTTCAACCATAGAAGCTTTCACAGCCATTGGATTTTAATTGTAGAGGTTATTCATATTTGTTGAACATTTTTTGCCTGTGCTCAGTTCGAGTCATACAAATTAGCAAATTGAATGACGAAATTGATAATATGAACTGACAAACTTTGCACTCAAGACACTCCTAATTAAGCAAGGAAAAAAGAAGAAAACATGTCATTGTGGCCCAATGGTTGAACAAGTACAAATTATCTTGAACTACGCAATCTATGATATACATGAGTTATGTGGTAAACTATACTATTCTTAGCATAAACGATAGATAAATCTCTCTTGCTTAATCTTATGTGCAAACAGGTCTCTCATATATCTAAAGTAACCAAATAAGTTCCTATAGCTTGATTAATCTAGGAATTGGGCCTTTATTTTATTTCCTCCCTAAATTAACCTTCTCCATAATGACTTGTACAATTATATAAACAAATAAGATCTACATGACTATATTTGAAAGATAGTTTTGAAACTAAAAAATGATTAGAATCTTAATTATTGCATTAACAAAACTATAGGAGCTTATTTAAGTATTTTGAAAACTTAATATATCTATCTATATGTAAAACCAAATTAGAAGGAATTATCTATTATTTACCCATATTTTTATTTTTTTATTTTATTTTTTTTACATCATCAAATTTGTTGCAAGAATAATAAAATTTTTACAATCAATGCACTAGTATGAGGCATGTAGTGTCCAAGGCATATAAGCTAAGATGATCTTTGATAGACAAATTATGAAGATGACAATGACAATAAGTATATAATAGTATTCCAACTGTCATTACAAAATTTTCTTGTCCCAATTAAGAAACTTTAGAACAAAGAAGTGAGATAAACATACTAAAACATACATCTATACCATATGAATGAATCAATAACTGTGTTTCTTATAGGATATGAGCTTACAGTATCTCAAACAACAAATTCATAAGTGTACTGCAACTATTGGCTAACAAAGAAAATGCGATCACATTAACACTCAATTTTACTCCTTTTTTCTTGGGCAAAACACTGCAACTCAACCACTAAAGTGTCAAATGACTTGCCTTAGCTATCTTTCCTAGATCACGCAAGGGATCAACAGCTGCTGAAGAAGTTGTCCCAACCTGTAAGTAACAATAAAAATATATACTTTACATAAGAATATAAATGCAAAATTAATTATTGTCAGACCTTTGAAATGCTAATATAGGAAATTGAAAAGATTATTAACTCTATAAAAAAGAAAAATCTCACAGTGGCACAAAGGAAGAAAGGTATGAAGTGAGATGACAAGTCATTAGAAATTGCTTCAGAGAGTGCTTCAGGATCAAGAGAATAATTGGAGCTTTGATCAGCCTTTAAAAGCCTGAAGTTCTCTGGATAAATTCCTGCGATCTTCCATTTAGATAAGTTTAAGAACCCTAATTCAAATAATATATGAAAAGGCTCTGAAGTTGTGCAGAAGCAATTTACATTCAAAAGCATTATATCTTTCACGCAGGTCATTTGATAATCGTTTTATTTTCAAGTAAAATAATGCTATAGCTGGAACTCTAGCATGCAACCAACTAAGATGAAGCTAATAATAGGCGCAAGATCCATCTTTATTAATTAAAGACTATGAGGACATGCTACAGGATATGAATTGAACATTCATGTACAAGTAGAGAGCTCCTTGTAAAACTACATACTCATTATTATCCAAACAAAATACAATGCATACATAAAATCATGCTTATATAGGAAAGTGTGGGGAAAACCCTTCTTCAATTTCTTTACTAAGAATTTGTACAGTATATATCAATGAAGCAACCTAAATATCATTTTAATCCTAAGAAGAAATTAAGGATGAAGATCCTTATAATGGTAACGATAACTCCAGATATTAAAATTAAAAAACAACCAGAAAAAGAGGAAATAGGAATTAGGAAATAACCAAGCATATAATATGGCAAACAGAATCTAATTTAAACCAAAAGAATTTGCAATATTTGATTGTGAAAATAAGCTAAAAAAATAGTTAAATCTTTTTATGATCTAAAACAAATTCCAAAGCAATAGCACCTTAAATTTGTGCTATTATGGTTTCTAATAGATCTCTTTGAATGATGTGTTAATTAAAAATTTGACCATGAATTTGACTTTGATCATCTTAGTGTTATTGTAAGCTTGCAATATAAATGACTATCCATCTTGGTGCAGATGAGCATTTAATAAGTGAAGTTAAATCATTTTTAACATCTAATTTTAACATGGAAAGAAACATTATTCTAAGAATCAAATTATCAAAACCTTCCTTGGCATAAAGTCACAAAAATATTACTTTGAAAAGTTTTTGCATGAGTTTGGATTATTATTAATAAACCTATTAGTGCAGAATATAATATAAATTTGTTGTTAAAAGATAATTTATGTATAATTTTTGTTGAACCTTTGCTTTTTGTATTATTTGTTTAATGATAAAAAAAATCATTATGTTATTTATGCTTTCTTTGAGTGATTTTATATCATATATCTTTGGATCAATCAAGTTAATCTAATTAAGAGCTTGGTTAATTGATTCTTAGAAAAATTCACATAAGAAGATAAGTTAAAATATTTTGGTGGCTTTGTTATGCTCATCTCAACTTACAAATATTGGAGCATTGGTCCTAACTTTTTGTGATATTTCTACTGATCTGGAAGAGTATCTTCAATTACTTTGGTTAAAATTTATTAAACCTATCACTTGTTATTTATATGAGAAATAAGATTGCATTTAATCGTCTCATAAATTGTTCATATGTTTACTTACTTTTGTATGAGTTAAATAGTGCACAATTGGTTGAATAACTCTAAAAACATAAAGCTTAAAGAGTAAAAATAATCTTAGGTTTAATGATGAACTTAATGAGCAGTGAAATTGTATTGACACAAGCATAGTTCTCAGTCTACTTATATATCGTACAAAACAATGTCTCCATCGTATCTATACAACTACTTTTTCCTATCATGTGTCTCAAATCATATAATTAAAATTTGTATGTCATACAGTTACAATATTCTTATGTACTGGTATGACACCTTGTTTATTCTAAGTTAGTTTGATCGTTGCAATAGTAGTCCCTATATCAACTAAGTATGATTCCCATGCTTGTTCTATTAGGATTTGTATTTTAGGCATTGTATAGGTATAATGGCTTCATCATAGAAATATGATAAGTATATTAATTAAATTTGAGAAGAATTTTATTGTATAAGGGATCGGCCCTGTATAAAAATCTTGTGTTCGGGTGAGTAAAGACTTCACCTGTATTGTATACATCCGAACAATGTGTCATACTTGTATATACTTTCTTATGATCTTCAACTCAAACTAATAGCTCAATCAAGATAAATCGTACAATTATGATTTACTAAACATACCGTTATGATAAGTTATATAACAAAGTCATTGAAACTTCAAACATATAATGTCATAATTGTACATGCACAAAGTACTTTAATTAACTTAGTTGTCATTACATAAATTTTTTCATCCTATTACAATATGTATCGAATAAGAAATTCCCGAGAGCATTGTAAAAACTATCGTATATATATGATTTAGTTATTGAATGGGCATGATCTATTCATTTAGTAGAAAACATAATAATACAATTATATCAAACTTATACAAACTTTTCGGTTATCTTGTATGATGTTTCAACAACCTGTAATAATGTGTACTGAGTGTTTGTTGTAAAGTACGATATGAGATGTATTTAAGTAAATCGATAGGTCAGCAGGCGAATTGTTGGGGGCAATCGGTTCTTATCTATCACCTTGGTAAGATTCAATAGTCGTATTTATATGATATGTAGTCGAAACATATAACTATTATTTTATTTGCTTCGAGAATATAATTTTAGCTATTAGAACTTCTTTATTTGGATATAACTTGTTGAATAGTATAAGTAAAAAGGAAAATGAGTAAGAAGATGATGGTCTACTTTGCAAATCATTTGAAAGTAAAAAAAAAGTCGGTCTGTTCTCAACATTGAAGTCTTCTTTTCCCTATTATTGTATTTAGCAATTTCCTTATTTAATTCTTTCAAATATTAGTTGCTCATATTGATTAGTAATATCCTTTCATAGCATTTAGATCTTGTGTCATATAATTTATTCAAGTGAATAGTATAGTTTCTTGTAAGCTTGATTTGTTTAATTACTGTAATAAATAATATAGTTGTTTTTGTTTTACCCTTGTCAAGTATGATGAAAGGGAGTTGTTGATTAGTGGAAACTTAGTCAAGTTGACTAAGGTTGGATGTAGGCATGAGTTTGGCCAAAACATCTAAAAATCTCATGTGATTGCTTTTCAATTATTTTGCTTGTTGATCTTGTTATTTCACAATAAATATTGAAGTCTCAAAGTTTTTGAAAAGCTAAATAACTCTTTCTGAAACTTGATTTAAGAGCAAATAAGATAAAAAGATATTATAGTTGCAAAATACTTTGTTTTATCAACTTGACTTGGTATTAAAGGTTTTATAATTCAATCCCTTCTTATGAACATTACTCTCCTATATTATCTAGAAGTAATATCAAAGTGAGTTGTAATAAGAAAAACAATTCTTGAGAGAAGATCTTAATCTATTTCCTCTCATGGGGTGAATTATTTACAATGGAGTGCCATCCTTTGTTTGAAAGACAACACTTTTCCATGTGGAAAAATGCATGTAGAACTTTTACTCAAAATGTAGATAATGACTTGTGGTGTTTGTTTTAATATCCATTTATCATTTCTAATAATTTAAAGGAAGAATCTAAAAGGACAAGATAGTTGAATGCCAAAGGAATGAACTATTTGTATTGTGACACATATCAAGACATTGGTAGGAGGATTTGTCATTCTCATATATGTTTTGAGACTATGCAGGAGTTGGATAAGTTGTACAATGAAAGGAAATTCCAAGTCTCCAAAAAAAAAACAAGAAAGAAAAGAAGAAACAAAAGAAGAAGCATAAAAAGAAAACAAATGGTGACTTCAAGTATTTATGATGCAAGTCATTCAGACAAGGGTGTGCAATTTTCTTCTTGTTTTGAGGATTCCTTCTCTGAATCTTGTGATGAACTATTTGATTTGTTTAAAAGAACTAGTTCAAGAGCACAAAAAATTAATCAAAATATATGTTGCACTCAAGAAAACTTATACAAAGCATGAATACAAATAATTGAATTGCAAAAGTAATATGATAATCTTAAGGAAGAAAACACATCACTAATTGAAAAGTTAAAAGACAACATTTTTACAATTACAAGTTTGCATAAATCAATGTAGAAAGTGATTCAATTCTATTTGAGCATATTTTATTTATTGATTCTTTAAAATCTGAAAATGAGTTGCTCAAGACTAAAATATTGAGTTGAAAAAGAACTTAACAAGGTTTTCCATGATTGAGAAGGGACTAGAGCAACTCAAAGCAATGTTTTGTGCTTGTTCTCATGCACATTCTATTATTATACCTCATTGCCATAAAAAATGTAAAATGAAGAGTTCATATATACACATGCATGACAAAACTCACTTGGCTTCCATGCATATATCTCATGCCTTTGTATCAACCAATGTTGTATGTAATTATTGTTGTATGAAAAAAAATTTTTCTTTTGAATGTTCACTTAGAAAATCCATTGCAATCAATAAGAATACCTATATATGGATACCTAAGAGGAATCCTTCCATATTGTGGAGAACTTGCTAAATCTTTTTCATCTCACTCTACCACATTTTGTGAAGCCAAGATGACTTGGATTTCTAAAGTTAGAGTTTAGATAGGTGTGAAGATGTCTCTCCATTAAGAGGACTTAATGAAGACAAACATTAACTTGTAAGCTTTGCTTGTAATTCAATTAACAAAATTTAGTATTGTTGGAACAAGAAACTGTAGTCCTTAGCTCTTGTTAAAATTATAATATTACATCATAAATCTTTGACTTGAGCTGAACTAATAATATATTTACATATGGAGTATTTGTCATGAGGAAGATGTGACAAATAACATTTCACTTGAACAAGTTGGAACATATAGGAAAGCATAGATCAAGGTTCTTCTCTTTAGAATACTTGCCTTCGATCAAACCATTTGGCCCAATTGTGAGAATACTTCCTTTGACTGGACAGAAATAAACAAATTGATATGTAATTCATTCAAGAATAGCCATTTTCAAGAAGTTAAGTTTCTCACTCAATAACCTTAGTTGGTATAACACTTCTTGAGATGCACAATCATGTTGAATGGCAACCAATGACGTATTACTCCTTAGCTATCACTTGCCATTACCATTGCTTAAAAGGAGAATCTTTTGACATCACAGACACTATATTTAGATTGATGAAGAAGACCTTAATGATTAAAAATCTAAATTATAAGAAGAAAATCAATCTAAGTTATGGACATATGATTGCACCAATCATTACCTACAATTATAGAATTAGGCCTAATGATATAGATTGCATCTCAAGAGCCATTAAGAATACAAATATGAAAAAATGCAATATTTTTTTAAACACATTCTAGGTGGTGAATCCCCAACACATCAGGATCAACTTGCTATTGAGCTCTATGATGCATCTCGACCTTCTTGTGCAGCTAACTCTCAACATGAACCACACCAACCTTCTACTTCCATGGCAGGAGTTTCAACTACAAGTGCTTCAAGTGATATTCTACTTTCAAGGATAAATACTTTGGAGTCTCTCATGAATGCATGCCCAATTTGAGAGATTTAGTGATTCTCTATTCTAGAGAGATAAATTCACAGAAAATTTGATATTCTTTCTAGCTCAATTTCTGCTTTGACCAGCAAAATGGACAATTTAACCGAGAAAGATTGAGAAAAACTTTTTGAATATGTGCTGTAATAATTACTTTTGACTGTTTTCACTAGGTGATATAATTAGTTATGTTTTACTTGCTGTTTATACTACTAATTATGTCATGTTGGTTTATTTAATCATGGTTGATGTCTCTTCTGTTGCATAACTATTGATTGAATACAAAATCAGGAAGATATCATGCCAGAATCCAGCAATCCAGGGGGAGCCAACTGGAGTTGTGCTATAACATAGATTTGTTTGCTTGTTCAATACACTTGTGCAGGAGGGAGTTATTGTTGGATGTAGGTTCTATGCAATGTTGTTTAATATTATAACTACATGTTCTTTACTATAATGCAAGTTAAGTTGGTTTTCTGTGCTTAATTAAAAGCTAATTATATTGTAAAACTAAAATGTTTGTATTGTCATACTTATATGACTAAATGTTGGGTTTTATACTATCATATTTATACATTCCTTGATTTCGTATCATACGATACTGTATTGCTTGTATTGATATTTGCTCTTATGCATTTGACCTGATCATTTTATACGATTCTCAGCCTGCTTTTGTGCGCATTTATACTTCTTTCAAGTTTATTTTCTCTCTTATTTGATCATATCATATGACATTATAAGATCATACTATACAATCAACCTCTTCTTTTCTTACCCTATCGAATTGCTCCTATGCACAATAATAATGCATCATACACTTTATCATACTTGTATGTTATCTTAATTTTTCTTGTAAAATATAATCTCATATAATGAACTGTTTACTTAATTGATTCGACGTCATAGAATCACACTGTGCGACATATTGTACCTTAAAATCTTAAAACATCTATAGAAAATTTCAAAAAAATTTACAAAAATTTTTAAAATACATTTTAGATCAAAATCATTGTTTTATAACTCCTCATTCCATAAAATCATTAATCATTTTGTTCTTTTTTTCAACATCCTATAGATTGAATTTATTAAAAATTTCTTGCTCTTACTTTTAGAATGTTATAAATGATGAACTTAATCAACATTGAAATTGTGTTGACACAAGCATAGTTCTAAATCTGCCTATATATCGTACAATACAATGTCCCTTATTGTACTTGTACGATTAGTTTTCCCTGTTGTGTCATAAGTCATAATTAAAATTTGTATGTCGTACAGTTACAATGTTCTTACCATGCTAGTATGACACCTTGTTTATTCTATATCGTCCTGGTCATACTAATACTAGTCTTAGGCTTGTTTTATTAAGCTCTACATTTTAGGCATTGTATTGGTATGATAGCTTCATCATACATATTCAATAAGTATATTAACTAAATTTGAGAAGAATCTTGTTATACAAGGGATTGGTCCTCTACGAAAGACTTGCATTCAGGTGAAAAAAGCCTTCAACTACATTGTACAAATACGAACCAAGTTTCGTACTTGTATGTCCTTTCTAATTATCCCAAACACAAGTTAATAGCTCAATCAAGATAGATCGTACAATTATGCTTTATTCCACGTACTATTATAATAGGTATATGATAGAGGGATTTTGACTTCAAACATATACGATGTTATCATCGCACATGCACGAAGTACTTTAATCAACTTAGTTGTCACTGAATAAACCTTTTTATATTGTTATGATATGCATCGGATAAGAAATTCTTGAGAGTATTACAAAAATTATTGTATATATACGATTTAGTTATTAGATATGTACGATCCATTCATGTAGTAAAAAACATAACATACAACTGTATCAAAGTTGTACGATCCTTATGGTTGCCTTGTACGATGTCTTAACAACTATAACAATATGCATTGAGTGGTCGTCGTAGAGTACAATACAGTTTATCATACTTGTATTAAATAAATCAATAGGTTATCGAGCAAATCATTACGGGTGATCAATTGGAAGTGAAAAATGAATCTATAAGCCATTGGCTATGCTTAATAATGAAGTCTTCTTTTTCTTATTGCAGTATTTAGTGGTTCCCTAGTTTCATTCTTTCAGATATTACATCTAGCTTTTTATATTGATTGGTAATATCCTTCCATAGCATTTAGATCTTGTATAATATGATTTATCCAAGTGAGTGATATAGTTTCTTATAAGCTTGATTTGTTTATGTGTTGTAATAAATTGTTTTTGTTTTTCTCTAGTAAGGTATTATTACTATTGACTTTGTCAAAGAGAGTGATGTTATAAGGTTTACCTCTACCGACTGTGGCGAAGGAAGTTGTTGGTTAGTGGAAGCTTAGTTAAATTAATTGGGGTTTGATGTAGGCACGTGTTTGGCTGAATAACCTAATATCTCATGTGCTTGCCTTTTGGTTACTTGTTGATCTTGTTATTTCATAATAATTGTTGAAGCTACAAAGGTTTTTAAAAACTAAATAACTCTTTTTAAAACTTGATTAAAGAGCAATTAAGATTAAGAAATGAGTGTAGATGCAAAATATTCGGTATTATTAACTTGTCTTGTTATTAAAGGTTACATAATTTATCCTCCCTCTTAAGGATATTACCCTCCTATATTATCTACACGTTTTCACATGATCATGATCAAATTATTGGTAGTTTAATTTATCTTATGAATTGCACTAAACTTGTTATTAGATGTGTTATGCACAAATTAAGTAGATATGCATTTAGCAATAATGAAAAACATTGACAGGTTTTAATGATAAATAAATCTCTAATTCAAATAAAATAAAGTCCACTAATGGTAATACATTCACCTTAAATAGAGAGGTATAATTGCTTGAAAATCTTGTAATCTAACTTACATATGAGATCATAGAGTTTGAGTTTATTGCCTTCGAAATAGAATCTAAGATTAAATGGGTTAAAAATCTTTTGGCAAATATTTTGTTGTAAAGAAGTTAGTGCTACCAATATGTATATGTTATGATTGTCATGCTATGATAGTTAATGCAAATATTAAATCATATAATGAGAAGAAGACATTCTTCTACAACATAACATTGTTAAGAAGCTGCTATATAACCGGATGATTATCCTAAAGTTTGTTAGAGCACAGATGGATATCGCAAATCCTCAAACAACATCAAATAGAAATCTAATGGATAATGCATAGAGTGGAATGACACTTATTCATTGTACAAGAGTTAGCACAGACAGTAAACCAGCATATACGAATGGCGATCTCAAGTACCAAGTTCATATAAGTAATAACAAGTTTTTAGTTGATTTGTTGGAATACTATCCTTTATTTATAATTTGTGAGTCGTCCCTTATGTGTAAAATAACGAAACAACAATGAGAAGGTTGAATAATATCTATTCTTAATGATCTCCATAGTTTTATGAAAGTATGATATATTTAGTTGAAATACACAATTGATGGAGTTACCTATGCATGTGTGAAAGTGGGGCAGCCTCTTAAGTGAATTTGAGATAATTCTTTAGAATACTCATAAATAGGTGATGACATGAGACCAGAATGTATCAAATCATATCTTCCAACCTATTTGAATGTCATGATATGGGTGATAAGGGAAAGTTTCACATTAAAGAAATGAAGTTTATAGAAACAAGGTTTCACAAAGTTCCTATTTCTAAAAGCTTATTTATTCTATGGATTATTTCATAATGCAAAAGATACCAGTATTTAGGCAACATAATTTGTATGTAACTTTCTTGTTCTCTTAATATATATACACTTATCTTTGAAATGTGGGGATTGTAGAAATTTTATGAAAAAAAATATATTCAAAGATAAGCCAAATAGGGTTTTTGTCCTTCTATTTAATATTTTGTCTAAATTCGTGGAGAAAAACAGGCTTTAGGTATTTATATGGGTCTCAACGCTAAGCCATTTTGATAACTTTAGAATAGCAGTTGTATTTGTGCACAAGATGGAACAAATGAATTCTATGCTTAAGTATTACCCCCCAAACATGCACATCATTAGCTTATTGTTTTGTTGAATTTGTTTTATTATTATTCATTATGTAAATTAAGCATCTTAATAACCTTATATGAATTGTTGCCTTATTTGTGTGGCAATAATTGGAAGGTGGCTTACAATTGAAATATTGCATTCTTTAGATCTCTAATATCTATTTCTCTCCCATCATACTTCTATATACCCTTTATTTGTCCTACATTTTACCCTTTTTAGCTTTTCACTTTTTCATTGTGCACACCCTTCAAGTTGGATATCAAAGAGCCTTGTCCCAAGTAAGAGGCATCATTGTACTCTGGAAGGACCTCTTCACTGAGATATTATCTCTGAGAAATGAAAATAGTTCTTAATGTCAATACTTTGCATGCCTCAACAACAAATTTTTCTTTACTACGTTTGCCTTTATACATCAGTATTCCAACAAACCTAAATCCAATATTTACAATACACTCAAGGAAACGAGAAGTCTTAAATTTACATTCAGCATAATATGTGCAAAGATATCAGCTTATGATTGCACAAGAATAGCTGGTAATATACACAAAAGAGTAACAAAAGCTAAATATGTAGACAAAAATATTATTGAAGAAAATCAAAATGGCATGGTTAAAGATTTTTCATTAAAAGACCAAAAGTAATTAATCATGACAAAACAAATCACACTGATAAAGAAGCCATATAGTATTAAAACTACTAAGTTATTGACAACTAACTTTAAACAAAACGCTTCCCTTGAAAGGTAAAATGTTGCAATTTTATTAAGGCTACACTTAGTTATTTCAATGCAAAACAAAATTGCATCATTTTGCATACCTGACATGCCTTCTGCAAAGAAGAATGGGTTTGATCAGAAGCATATACGGTGAGTTTATTTAAAGCTTCCTTTCCAACCTTCCTTAGTACTTTGTCACGAGCAGCCAACACAGCAACAAGAACAGCCTCACTAGCAGTACCTTGAATTACTCCACCACCAAATCCTGCAAGAAATTCCACCATAATCTGAAGTTAACATCAAGGTACAAGACACATCATGCATAACCAAGAGATTTTAAATGATAGCCATGAAATCCCTATCAAATGAGCAATTTCGAATTCAGACTGCCTTCTCACATCTCGCTTTCTTCGCAGCTGGAGTCCTGTTTTTGAACATTTGAAGTTTGCATCCTGCTGCCAACTTAAGACCAAAGCACATTGAAGTTTGCATCTCTTATTTCTGCCCCTTTTAGGTTGTCGATCACATGTGGTAAACATAGCCACCTAGCAATATCAATCTTTTGCAACTTTTTTGTTTCTACCACAAAAGCATAACCATCTAAACTACAGATCCCTTCCTATAACTATGACTTCTTTTTTCTGATATCAGGCCAAACTTGATGCTTGCTAAAGTGAAAGCTCTTCAAAGATACTGAATATCCATTTTGAAATTGTACTTTTTCGCTATGAAAATGGAGAAGAACCAAAGCATTCTACATTGAGAGTAGCCACTTCAACTATCTGAATTTTATCATTCAAGTGCAACTAGCTAGGAAAGCTCTCGTTATGTTTGATTTAATATTAAAAGCAATTTTTTTGTTTATACCACAAAAGCAAAACCATAGAAACATCCGTCAACAAAACTGCCTGCCAAAAAAAGTTCATTTTAATGAACATCTTTTTATAGAAACTTTTTAAAAGCCCCTTTTCTAAACTGCCACAGAGCGTTAATTGTCTTGTGTGGTATGTCTACCCTTTCTTGGCAACCTCAATTTATTGGTTAGTCCCCACCTTGTAATGAGACAAAAACATAAATATGAATGAGTGCCTCAACATAATGAAGTAACTATGAGTTGTGGGTGTGCCACAGATCCCAAGGGAACTAAGTAGAAAATTTACTGCTAATACAACAACATGATTTAATCCTATTATGCCAGTTGGCTACATGTATCTTCTGATGTCATTGAATACTATCCATTAAATTTATTCATATCTAAGTATTCTAACAGGGTCTTGTCATATGTTTTTTGGTCTATCTCATCCTTTATTTATATAGGACAAGTTCCAACAACTTGTGTGACCTAGCAAGACTATAAAGAGCCCGATGTTCAACATGGGCAAACTATCAAAGTTGACTCATTAAGCATATGTTTATCAGTGTTATTCAAAGTTTCTCCCAAATGCATGAATTTTTAATCACGTCTTTTCAAATATAACCATCCATTAATCATCTCTTGTATGCTCTTTTTATTTTAGGTTTAGATTTTTGGCATTCCATAGTTTGTTAGTCTTATTAGAGTCCCATAAAACTTCTTTTAATCTTAAGTGAGTTGTTTTTATCATGCAAATGTTTCCTCCAACTTGCTTGAATCCTCTAACTGGAATTTCCATCAATTTCACTATTATTTTAGACTATAGACCAAAGATAACCAAATCACGCATTTCTCAATATTTCGGGATGACTATAGGCCAAAGATAACAAATTCTCACATTATTCAATGTTATATAATCCTTAATAATAATGTTTATGTCATTTGCACTCTTAGATTGACTTAACTTGCTTCTATATACTTGATTTTGGATCTAGTAAGTTAATATTCCTTGAACTTCAAAATACATACCATAAAGGACTTCGATATATAGTGTTAAATCCTTACTTAACTAAGGTCTTCTAAAGTACTTCTCTTTGTACCTTGTCATATGCTTTCTTGAGATAAAAAATAATTAGGTGAAGGTCCTTTTTTCTTACCATAAACTTCCCTTTTGAATCATTTAGGAAGTGTATTGCTTTAATAGCCTTCTAATACAAACCAAAATGATTCTAAAATATATTGATATTACAATGTAATATTGTTAATCACTCTCCAATAGCAATGTAATAATATTCCATACCTTCATTATCACCTATCAAGTAGCTTCTATAGATTACATTAGATTACTAAAGCGTTAAATTACTTTTTTTAGTATTTTGAAAACTTCATATGCATTTCAACAATAATCATGACGCTTAGGCATTTGTGGGCATGTATTTGGTCACGCATCTTACACTATTGTTTCGGATCTGGCTATTCAAATGTATTTGGGAATTCGTTGAGTATCATGTATGTCTGAGCTTACATCTACCAAGGTCGATGGGGAACACTAGAGATTAATCATTCTTGGAGAAAGCCAACCCAAGACAATTCCATGAATATCCAAAGGCTTCTATAGTGATCTAGGCAATTCATAACATGCTGTGATCATTTCCAAAATTTTGCATATCATTTTTGCTTTCACTCTATAGTGTATATTTTATCTTAGTTATACCATATTTGATAGTTGTAACTAGTGTTAGTCACAGGCTAATGTGTTTAGTAGTTAGTTGCATTAGGACTAGGTGTATTTGGGCAATTCTACATATTTAGCACTGCACAACTTTTCATTGGGTTCTTTCAAATGTCCACGTTATGTCCTAATCAGTTTGAGCTTGTATTGGTATGTTATGTGGTGTTTCCCCTAGCCATTGACTTAAGTTTGTCTCAAACAATCTTGGATTGTCTCATACAATTTGATGAGAAGGTAATTGTCAAATCATTTCAATGCTTTGTGGCTATTAACTACTGAGGATTATCCCAAACAGGTAGCTTCTATGCTTTTCTACATATTGTTGATGCCTAGGATGCCCTACATTGTCAAGCACCAAACTAACTCATGGAGAATTAATCATAGTTAAACCACTTAGAAGAGACATTAACAAACGACCACTATTTATAAAAAAAATAAACTAGCATATGCATAAGATATATTATAAAAACAATATAAACAGCTTATATGAGATAAACGCCAAATATGATAGGTACTAAATAATCTACTAGCAAAATATACAACAAGAACAACTATGATCCAACACTTTCATTGCTCTCAACAGCACCTCTACAACTTCATACTATTGCCTTGATCTCTCCCTCAATGTGGTGCATGTGAATGAGATGAAATATATAATATTGTGCAAGCCAACTATTGATTCTATAGACGATATCTTTAAAAAGTAATTACTATTGCAAATTTGAAGAAGATAAAACATATCACGTGAATCATGTTGTATTACAAAAGTTATAATGATGAACACAACAAAACAACTATGCCATAAATGAGATACTACACATGCTCAAAAGATGATTTACTTTTGATGTTTGTACTTACAATTTCTTTATAGTAGAACCTTTTTTACACATTGTAATTGCTACACCTTTTCCAAAAATTCACTAAGAGTATGCTTCTCCACCCAACAACACACGTTATATCACAAAAATTGAATCTCATTGGTCCACTAGGGCACCCCAATGGCACATAACCAATGACATATATAACATCATATAAAGTCCATTATGCTTATCCTCCCAATTATACAAGAGAAATCAATTATCTAGATCATATGAGATGATATCTTCATCCACCAAATCACATCTTAAAAGCTTGAGCTAGAATAAAATCATAGAAAAAACAAATCATACTCATATAATTCTCATATCTTGTCTCATAATAATATATGATATTTGTTTTTGCACAACTTTTCTTTTGTAACATAATTTTGCTTTAATGTATCTCTGTCAACAAAATATAATGTCACATTTATCAACGTATAAGACTTTGTGATCATAATAACCAACAATAACAAGTGTCCACAATAAATCCTAGTACATTTGGATTTTTATAAGCATAACATAAGCACCTACATAGTAACAAAACCAACAATAAAGTATTGAATTAGAATCACCTATTTTAAATCTCAATTGAATCTTCCCTTTTATCAAATTGACTTAGAAATATTTTATTTAATTATTAAAATTTTCCTACTTTATTTACCTTCTAAAATATCACAATTCTCTTTTAAAATAATTCCTCATTCTAATTTTTCTTAAATTTATCATTCCTAAAATTTACTTTTGAATCAAACTATCTGATTCAATTAATTAAAACATCAAATTTACTAATTAGATCGTTCAATTAATTTGATTAGACTATTCAATTGACCTTCCTTTTATCTTTCTTGAAACACCAACTTTAATTGAACTATCCAATACAATAAATTGAATCATTTTATTATGTCACAAAGAGTTTCAAAACTCTATTGTCATCAAAAGTAAAAGTTTTTCCCAACTTTTGATTTTAACAAAACTACTTAAAACCAAAAGGTGATGATATCAAGAATTATTATTTTATTTTTTATATTCTTTTTTTAATTATTTTTTTCTAAAATTTATAATAATTTCAAATAAACTTTTATTTTAATAAAACTACTTATTGGACTTGACTTGACTTGTGCTTTTCATATATATTTTTACTTTCAAAATTTAAAGATCTAAAATTTTCAGCATGGTTCATCACACAATCATATTCATCTCAAACTCAAATATCATCAATTAAAAACATCTATTATAGATAATTAACAATTACATAAAAAGAAATTTCTAAGACTTAATGTTCGTTATATGAGAAAGTGTAAGGATAGCCAATCAGAGACTTTTGGGTATTATTCGCTTGTGTATGAAGTTGGAAAAAAATGAAAAGTCTTTTTTGGTGTGTTTGTACAAAAATTGCAAGTTTATTGATGGTGTGATGCCTTTTTTTCTCACTTTTGGTAGTTAGCATGCCACCATTCCAATATGCCTCTACTTATGTATCCTCAATGTGTTATGTCAGAATGATTGCCACTTCATTAAATCCATTCCCTTAATCTTCTTCAAGGATGTGTTGATCTATTGTCCATTCTCTCCTTTTTTCCTGTTTTCCCTAGCAATCATGCTTCAAACATAACGTTACTTTCCTACATAATAATAGAGCTTAGCTAAAAACTTGCTTGTTTGGGATTTTCAAAGAACAAGCACTATAAGTAGATGTTTTAAAAGACCAAATCCTAACTATCCATAAATAAGATTTTCTTCCATTTGCTTAGTGTTTTCCTATTTTATCCCATCAAACCTAGTCCATTTGCTTAGAAACTTCAAGAGTTGTTCAATTACCTCAAATTTTGCAATTTTGGTGTTTTCCATCTCTTTTCTTATCTTTCATTTTCTTATTTTACCTTAAATTTATGTAAATTCACTATTTTACTCTCATTGATTTTATTTTCTATTTTATTTGCCTTTGTGCACGACAACTCCCCATCGCACCAAAACATGAGACCTATCCCTCTTAAGTCACACTGCATTACAGATTTTCAAGCTATGGGTACAATTCTCATATAATTTAAACAATTATAAACATCTTCTATATTATTATAAATAATTATTAAAAGTACTTCTACTCCATTCATTTGACATCTTTTTTGTATAATTTAAATAGTAATAAACAATATTAATACTTTATAACAAAACTTATTATTCATGTGTTATACTTCTTGTTTTTACAATAAAACTTTTTTGTATCCCTTAAATTCTCTAAGCACACTCTTAAATACTTTACAAATACAATTAGTAACATCATCTCATAAAATTTTCTCTGGCCTATATTTTATGGGCATAAATTTAATACTATATTTTTAAATAAATTCTTATATTCATTCTTAAGTTTTCACCACTTAACAAAAAGACATTGCTTAGACTTATTCTTTCTCCTACAATTTAGAAGCATCTAAAATTGTTATTAATTAAGTTGTCAAATATTCTATTAGTATGATCTTACAATCTTTATAATATAGATGAACTATTTTCTTTATAAGGAAACAATTAATATTCTTAAAGCTAAACTCTCATAACCAAATGTTCTTGTTTTTTAAGGAAATATTAACGAACACCAAAATCATAACCACTACAATAGTCTTTTACTTTTGATTCAACTTGTCATTTAAACCTCTTCCAAAAAAGTCCTTTCATATGAAGAAATCCTTTTGTATTATCTTAAATAAATCCAAAATATTTATAAACAGTAGCATATTATAACAATCTTTAAAGCTATGATTCTATTGCTAATTTTCTTAACATTCAATCTATGTCTTAATCTTTCCTATTTTCATCTAAAAATAGCAACACTATTTTTATTTAATTTTCTTAAAACCAAAAACATAAATACCAAAGTATTGCTTTCTTTGCTTTCACATCTAATCACTTAGTTTTTGGATCATGCATGGAATATAACTTTTCTTAAGTCATGATATCCACCAATTCCATCAACTTTTCAATGACAATAACAATATTCCAATATCCTACTCAAACTCTAGCATCTTAACAAACTTCTTTTGTTGCATCCATCCAAGATAGTGTGAGAAAATTTTGATACAAAGCAATTGGGATCAATAAAGTGAGGAAATGTAGAAAGATATGCAAAGTCATTTGAGGACCTAAGAAATAATTCAAAAAATAGGCTTCTTATAAGGTCACAGACAAGAGGAAAGCAGATTAGAAGGAATAATACACATAAAATGATGACATGGTGATGCAAGATAGATTTCATGAGGATAACGTTACATTGACCTTATAAATTTTATTCATCTTTCACTTAATTATTATATTTTTACTTTATTATAAATTTTAATAAATTACATATATAAAATATTCATAATATTTTTATTTTGATATATTTTATTATTTTTATATTTGTAATCTAATATTTTCAAGTTACGATTCGATATTCAAATTGCAATTCAAATTTATCTCCACTATTACAGTGATCCTCGTTGTTATCTCCATCACCACTAACAAAATATTAAAATACTGTCTCGACTTTTGCATCACCGGCCACCGTACTACACTCGACCAACCGCAAAACCCTTAAGCACTTTACCCTAAACCATTCTCCCTCATTAAACTATAATTTTTAATCGCTGTTCTAGTGACAAACATTTCATAAGAATCCTAATTTTCCTAATGCCCTGACCTCATGACAATCCTCCTAAATCCCAAATATCATCTCCACCTTAAGGATAGAACTATTGCAACTTTAAACTTCTTCCTATACTTGACCATAAACCCCTTATACACACCTACCTTACCACTTAACCCCTAATCCCTGTCCTCCATTCACCACAAATCCTAGCCAAACCTACCCAAAACTTAACACTTTAAGAATTCAAAACTTCAATTCTCGTCTAACCTTGACCCTAATTTCCTTATATTCGAGCCCTCCAAGCAACCACCATAATTTTATTCCACCATACTACCACCACCAAGCATTTTCAATGCCACATGGGTTGAATTACAAAGCTATGGTAAATATAATGGAGCAAAAGATTAAAATTTAGAAATCAAGACAGATTTCTCTCAAAGTTGGAGTTGTCATAGCACTTAGACAAAAACATTATCATAAGAAACATTGAACATCTAAGCTGTATAGAAATAAGAATGATACCACTCCACAAAATTTTACCTTAATTGGAGTTGATTTATTGGGATAAAAACTTCAGATAGAAAGGTCAATAAAAAGGGCTATTTGGATGGAATTGTAATGACATTTATGATATCAATAACTTAAAAAACCTATCAAATTTGTTAGAATATGGTTATAATCTCATGATAAATAAGATCTCCACTAGAAACATTTTTCGTTTTATAGATTTTATAATAGTATAACCTAGAATTGAGATGGAACCAAGATTTGTTTGAAAATGGAAAGCTAAATATCAACAAAAAAGAGATATGAATCATAAAAATCTTAATTTTAAATGTAAAAAATAAAACAACAAAAGTATTTTGCGATGCTCGATTGCTATTGATTTTAGAATGTTAAATTAAAAACTTTTATTAACTTTAAAATCCTTTTGTGCAAAAAATATAATAAAAATAATAATAAAAGATTTTTTGATTATTTGACTCAAAACTAAATTTATATCCCAAAATGTTCGTAAACACTAACAAATGTCTTTCGTAGATGTGGATAAATAAAACTTTAGACACTAACCCAAAAGAACCCACAAATACTAAGTCATAGGATCTTTCAAAATATTAACGCAAATTAGCCTAAACTCTACGTTAAAATAACCTAAAACTACTAAAACAATGGACCTTACCATGGTGACCAAAAGATTGATAAAAGAACTAAAAATAAAATCTCAATAATAAGACAAAGGAACAAAATAAAGATTACAAATACCAAATATTAACCCAACAATAGAATTAAAAGGAACAATAAATTGGTGTTAAAATAATCTAACAAAAAATATTTAACTTAGCTCAATACAATATTAGCTTGAAAGACTAAAAAAGAATAAAGAATATTTCTTGTTAGTATAGCCTTGCTTTTCTTAAATAAAGATGATAATCTTCAAGAGTAAAAATTTTTAAATGATATGCACATATTCATTAACTGTTATATTATGTTTGGATACTTTGTTTAGGTTTTTAGAATGGTTTTCAATGACTCCAAACATTCCCTACAACTTTCTAATGACTGTACATTCCAAATTTTAGCTAAACTAATCATTACAAAAAAAATTAAATGTACCATACATATTAATGACCGTAATGTATGTTACGCTCTAAATCGTAATAAAAATATTATACGTTAAACGTACTGTATTTAATCTTTGAGTTCAATTCAATATTGTAATATTTAAACTCAAAATAAACTAAACATCTTATACTTTTAGTAGAATGTACTAGTTTTATTCTCATATTTCAAGTAACCTCTCAGCTTTCTATCCGTCTCCTAGCATACTTATTAAGTTGAACTAAACATACTACATTTTAAGTTAACATACTGCACTTTATCCTTGGGTTTTACATGTTCCTTTTAGTATTCTGTCGATCCCCCATCATACTTATTAAATTGAACAAAACATATTGTACTTTAGAAATAAAATATTATACTTTACATTCATTTTAAACTAAATATACTACATTAACGTACGAGGATGATCTATGTATCACATTTGTACAAATTATCATCTTTTATATTTAGTTCAAAAAACTTGGAACAAAAACTATCGTTGTCGAACAACTCCGATAACTCTTTTGCATATGTACAATATTTCTATTGAGTCTTGATAAGTTACATATTGCATAATTGTACAATTGTTCATCCTTATTCAATCACATTGTACAAAATTTTGCTGAGAGCTCAACTCCAAGTAAAATAAATTATCATACGATGGTGATCTATTATAAGACTTATATGATCTATTTAAACAATAAAAATGAACTATATTATACTCCTATAATCTAAGTGATCATCTAGTGCGATGTTTTTAGAACTTAAGTGATATATTAAAAAAATGAAAGTTGTATATTATGAAGAGATTCCTTGTACTTGTATGGTAATCCCACAGTAACTATATTATGATAGTTGTATTGTAATATAATCGCAACGATCTCAATCTTTTGTGTATCGCCATTGTACTATCCTTATTGTCAAAACTTAAAACATTCTAGTTTTATCTTGAGAGATCTATATGAGTGTTTAATACAATTCTAGATTGATAATAACTTAAATGACTATATAAGTATTAATAAAATGCAATCCTAACACGTCACATTGCATAAAAGAGAGAATTTAATAATTTAATCATTGTAAATTTAGTAAATGATTAACTCCAAATTTCTTAACCACATCACAAGAAACTTTTTTTAATAGCTCCATGATTTTCATTTTGAGTTATACATGTTCAAAAAAATTTTCAATAACCTCCCAATTTCAAGTGCTTGAACCTTTCTCAGTCTCTCCATTACTTATTTTCACAACCAAATTCTGCAAGTACACAACACTCCAAATATTCATTAGCAACCATGAGCTTATTTTTATGATTATCAATCTTAAAGGTATAACACTATATTCATTTTTAAACTCAATGTACAATACTTTATGAACAATGTATTATACTTTGTATTCATTTTTTTAATGTTTTTATAATTCTACATTCTAGTGTTTTAGACATGTTATATACATAGAATTAGCATATTTTAAGCTTAATGAAGACAATTATATAGGTAAGAAATATATATAAATGTATGTCTTACACTTGTTCTAATTCTACATGGATGCTTAAAAAATATATTGAAAATCTTTTTTCTCTTAAAACTTCACATGTTTATTCTAATGTCTCAAAAATATTTTTCTAGATTTTACAATATAAAAACAAATAAAGAAGATTCTAAAATTAATTTCTCTAAGTGTGTTTAAGCTTCATGCATAGTATCAATTACATTCTTATAAAACATTATTAATTAGTTTTTCAAGTTAAGATCAAGTTCTTCAAATAATTTAATTAAACTTGAGATAATGATTTGAGACACTTAAAAATATATTAATATAATAAGAGAATAATCTTATTATCATCAAACAAGGCACATATGAATCAAGTGTTCAACGAAATTCTACGAGGAATAAAATTGTGACGAAAGAATGTAAAATGTTAAAAATAAAAGTAGACAATGGGGTAAATTGTTACAAGTGCATGGTGCCATAGAAACTCAACATCATATCTCGCAAACATGACGTAAAAGCTAATCAAAATCCATTGAAACTTCATTGAAACATGCAATGCTAATAAAAATCCCATAAATTTTAATAAAATTATGTTTAAGAGTACAAATACAACACTATACACAAATATATAAAGAAATACATAAATAGCACAAATATGCTAAGAAATTAAATAAATTATTACAAAAAATAGAATCTTGCCAAGTCGTCGCTACATCCGACCACACTATCTCAACAACGACCACACCGCATTCTATATCGTCAAGACATCTTTTAATAACATCACATATATGTAACTACTCAAACCAAAGACTCTTAATTAGAACTTCGCTGCATAGTATCAAACTACCGTAAGGTATGCTCAAATATACTTCCTGACAAATTTGAGAATTTCGTTCATTCGAACTTCTTCATTGTTGCACTAAATAAGTTTTTGCTTAAATTCCCCACATCTCTTTTTCGAATCAACAAAAATATTATACTACAATTTAATGTCTTTTAATTTGGCAAAAATTCATATATTTGATAACAATGTATATAAAAAAAGAGAAAATTTTCTTATGTATTTGTCATAATATGATGATTAAATTCTTAGATTTGGGGATTATTTGATTGATCAACATGCTATAATTGATTGTTTTGTTATAATGGTTTGATTGTTTTATCTTTACTCTCATAGAAACATGTTAGTAATTTTGTTTTACAATATTTTATCTTCTAAAGCAAGTCATACTTGATTTAACTCCATGAAACTAAGAAAAAAGGGAAACTTCAATAAATAAAAATATTTGTTTTATATTAGTACAAAAAGAAGACTTTAAAAGGCCAACAAAACTAAGTTCTTCAAAAAATAAGGCTTTCGCATTTGAAAATCGAAGATCATTGTGTTTTTCAATAGGTGAATCTTGTTTTGAGGTATCATTCGAAGGTAGAGTCTAATAAAAATCAATAATAGGGTCAATCTCACTCCAAGTATTGTCTTAAGGTAGAATCCATTAGAGGAAAATGATACCTAACATTTGTTCCAATGACTAACTTATGAAAAAATGGTATTTAAAAAAAAAGGAAAGGTTGAATAAGAATAAAGATTAAATGAAAAGTGTTTAAAAATCTTGGGTTCAAATGAGAATTTAAAAGAGAGGCTAAAATAATTTTAAAAAATTTTAAAATAATTTATTTTAAAGATGGGAGAATTATATTGATATATTAGTCTCATTTTGGATATTTTTATTTTACAATTGTTGTTAAATGTTTACATATTTGACACCAACATGCTATATAATCCAATTTTATACTATTTTACATTTTTGTAATATAGATTTTGCTCATTTTGTCTTTATTACTCAACTAACCATATTCTATGACTAAATAATTTTAAGTAAATAAAATATATATTACAAGATTCCAAGGAAGTCATGATTAAGAATTATAACTTCTTATTTTCTTTACCTAATAATAGATGGTTGAATTAGACTTTAGCAAATATGATGTATTAAAAGCTATTGTGTCAACTACAAATATTAATATGATATTTGACAGTATCGTAACTATAATTTTTGTTGTGATAATTATATTGTATGAACTTTGTTTTTGAAAAAAGAATTTAAACTTTTTATTTATGTGAATATTTATTTGGTTAAAGTAATAATTAAGGTTTTTTAAAATAAAAAAATTTACAAATTAAAGATTTTCTAAGTACCATAATGGTACTCCATAAAAACTAATGGCTCAAAAACAATAGATGCCACAAATATAGAACGATAATAATCTCCAATTTTCATCTTCCACAGTAATAAGCTTTTAAGTCAATCAGAGCCAAAGAGTGACCAAGTTATAAATGATATAATCACCAAGTAAGGATCTCTTACAGTTCAGAAATGACAACAAACTAAAACAATAATGCCAAATCTAGCATTATGTGCTCAATAATTGAGTGCTTCTAATGTCATGTAGATTGCATTATGGAAGATAAGATAAACTAGTTGTGAGTAGGCTAAAGCTCAAAAATCTAGAAAGACCTTTGTCCCAATTTTAAACCATCAAAGCACTAAGATACAAGAATTATCTCAAGAAGTTTTGAACATCAAAGTTATAAAAACATGAGATAACTATTACTTCAAATTTCAACTCAATCAAAGTTGCTTCATAAGTATGTACTCGAAACAAAAGGCCTACAAAAAAGTAGTTATTTTTATAGAGATGGAATTGTGATAGAATTTATGATGGGAATTGCCTACTAAATCTCAAGACTTTATGGAATAAGGTTATAAATTTGTGAATCAACAAGAATACAACAAGAAAAACATTCTTCTTTTATAGATTTTATGCAAGTGAAGCTAAAGTTTGAAGGAAGCAAGATTGCACAATAAAGAAACTTTAATGTAAGTATGAAAATGGTTGGAAATTGAAGTAGATAAAAACTTTATTATACTTGAAGGATAATTCAACAATATGAAAATTGAAGTAGATAAAAAATTTAATATATTTGAAGGATAACTCGACAATACCTAATCACCACCACAATCGACATCACGTGCTCATGAAAGAACACAGTAGATCTCACATCTCAAACAACCCTCAAAGCTTAGATAAAAAAATAAAGAAGATTTCACTGAATTACATAAGCTTATAAACTTCAAACTTTCAACAAAATCTTTGAACTCTCTTTCTAATTAGCCTAAACAACCCTATTTATATGGTAGGGGAAGCTCAGAAAGTAAATGTAAAAAGAAAAAAAGAACAATTGGATTGCATGGCCTAACCAACTAATAGCATGTTGTAGTTAAAAGGAACAACCTAATTGAATACTCTAGGCAATTTGCATCAACAAACAATAAAAATTTTAATAGATGATAGCAGTTTTTGTGAATTATATTATTGCCTTGTGCAGTCTAATAAGCATTCAAGGCGATTGAAGGTAATACAAGGTTTGGAACAAGCAAACCATTAAAGAACCACATGTGAAGTATTTCACAAACTCCAAAGCCTAGATAACTGTCATTGTCCATCTAAATTGATCAAAAACCAAACAAATTTGTTGAAAATCTCCAAGAATGAGAAATGTTTATTTAAATACTATGAATCAAAGAAACACCTAAATCCTGAAGTATTAATACAACATCCTAAATAACATACACAAAACATATAGAAATGCATCAAATGAAGCAAATGTTCTAAGCAAACAAAGTAAACCATTCCCAAAAAATAGGTATTTTACTAATAACCTGATATACGAAATGATGAAGTCAAGAGTGTAGTAGCTATGAATGTGATGACACCGCATCACCCTTGCTCATTTAAAGCTAAACCTGGGCACTGATTTATTGTCCCTCTCACGCTTGTCATTACATTAAGACAACATAGTGTGTTGCTTAGAAGGGGCATCTTAGCTTTAATGTAATTTCATAAAGAATTCGTATCAAACTGTTTTGACAAACCTGACACTATTGTCAACCAACACAAGCACCCTCCACTTTATGTAAAATAGGCTTAAAACCGGCTATAGTAATCTGTAAATTTAACTTATAATATTAACTCTTATTCCTTTGTTGGTGTGAAAGTATGAGTTGTCCTCTATGTTTTGAAACTGGCTTGGGAATCTGCTAATTGTAAACGAAAGTTTGAAATTGATTCAGAGCTAGTCGCTAAAATATTTGGATCCTCATTACAATCACACCTTGATTGACTTGAGATGGCTTTTAATAAATCTTGACAGCAAATGCCAAACAGGCTATGGGAACAATAATATACTAACAGTGTCTACTACAAAACAGCTGATACCACAAATAGACCTAAAAAAAAAACATGAACAAATGGCACGGCGATGAATGCTATATGATCCTATGATCATTACATTATCACAATGGTAGTTTTGAAAGACAATTTTTGATGTATTAAAAAATATAAATCATAAGGGCTTGGCAATTAAAAAGTAAGTATAACAAACACAACTGCTACCTGAAGAGAGAAATTGATTAGGCAGCTTCAGCATTTTTGCAAGCCAGTCCAAAACAATAACTTCTAATTCTGTAGCAGCTGGAGAAGTTATCCAGCTGAAGCCCACAATGTTAAAACCAGCACTGAGCATTTCTCCAAGAAAACCAGCAATGCTACTATTGCTGGGATAGTAAGCGAAGTAATTGGGACTTTGCCAGTGGGTGACACCAGGAATGATCTTTTGATGGACATCTAAATGCAGAACAATTCTGTAAGATTGAATCTGCTTTAGCAAAACCACCACAAAGACTCAAAACATGCGCTTGCAAGCTTGACTAACAACATACATAGAACTTGATGTTTTTTGGAGCATAGATGTCAGAAAGGCGTAATGAGTGGAAAGAAGAATTACCATCAAGAACGTCTTGCAAGCTTTCAGGCCACTGAGGGGCTGAATCAGGGAGAAGCTCACTAAGATAGCCAGGCTGCAATATGGCCACCAATTAATACACAAACAATGTACATCTAACAGCATCTGTAACTTCTCAGATTTATCATCGTTCAAGCTACCAAGCAAATCTTGCACAAAAGTTGAGTTTTTAGTCTGTGTCGAATTAAATTTGTGAAAACTTAATTCGCAATCAAACTGAAATTGATAAAAATAATTTTGGAAATAAAAAAAAAAAAACATTATGTATGCTGAATAAAAGAAGCAAATTACATCTGAAGGCATAGACGAATCAGCTTTCTTCTTTCAGTAGAATACCCTACCTTAACTTGGCTGAGCACGGGCAAATCCTGTAAGGTTTTGTAATAATCGGCAATGAAATCCACAATCTTGTGGGCATTCTCTCTTAGCTGCTCCGCGTCCATGGGCTTCAAAGAACCCTCCCTTGAACCATAGAAAAGCACAATTACAAATCAAGCAAGAAAGCAAAACTGTAGCTTTCATTTCCAAAAGCAATGGTGGAGAGATAAGGAATCATTGCCACTCCTACACTTACATTGGAGCGGCGAGCAGATAGAAATCCCGACGTTTTGAGAGAAGGAACGATTTTTACGAAGATTTCATTCGCAAAACGAAAAGGCTCGTGGTGAGAAATAAGCACGTGCAAAAAATTTTAAAAAAGTAACTTATATTAATAATGATGATTCTAACAAATGTAGTCACCTAAATTTTAAAAAATTCATCTAGATTTTTTCGTTCATAGTCAAGAAAAAAATAATATATACTTGTTGATACAAAAAGAGGACTTAAAAAATTTAAATAAAATTTTAAAGTAAAAGGTGAGACTTGAGTAAACAAAATTTTCAAATTTATTTAAGAAAAAATTTGAGCACACTTTGGGAAAGATTAGAACAATGAAATAAGATTCTAATTGAGATGCTTTAATTTGAGTAGCTATGGGTATGTGATGCTATTGAAGATATTTCAATAATGTCAAATATAATGTGATAATGTCAAGACAATGCAGCGAGATGCGATGACGACTTAACAGGGATCAATGACGATTCAGTAAGGATTAGCGATGAGGCAACAGGTATCTGTTAAGACTCGATCAGGCTTAGTGGCAACTAGACAAGAAGCTGCGGCAACAAGGCTAGGAGCTTAGGAGACTTGGTCAAGAGTGGTGACAACTCAATTGGATGAGTTCAACCGATGCAGGTTGGCTCGAGTATGTATGGGCCAATGCAAAATGGATCAAGCAGGAGTGGGTTGACTCATGTTGACGCGAGTTAATGGGGTCAACATGAATCAACACACATTGAAGTGAGTCAGCGTGGGTCGATGTTGTCGGCACATGTCAGAGTGGGTCCATGATATTGATGTGTGTTTACATTGGTCGACCTAGTAGGCACAATTCAGTATGTGTCAACACAAGTGATGTGAATAGGGTTTTGAAAAGCCAATGTCAAATGCTTTCTTAGATCCTTAATTAACTTATTTGATGTCTTCGGCACTCAAGAAGACGAGGGACTTTTACCTGCCGAGAGAGAAAAAATAGTTATGGTATTCAATGTCTCTGAAAGTGATGAAGATGTAGAATCACTTCTAACATGCAATTACAGAAGTAAGATAGGGTTTTTTGTGAAGTCAAGATTGACACAATGATTCTAAGCCTTTTTTGCAGGTGGCTCATCTTATGAAAGATCACAAGCAACAAGATGCAAAGGGCTTCAAGCATGTTGGACTAGCTCCATGAAGCTTTCTTTCTCCTTATAGTTGACAAGAATGGGGTTTTATGGTCGTGCACAATGAATGGCACTAATACCACGTCAAATTCTCGCTTCTCTTTTTTAATCAAACATGACAAAGTGCATTGTCTCCTCCATTATTTTTTTTCGAGATTTTTCCTTGCTTCTTCATTCAATCCCCCAATTCTTCATACCATCTTATATTATAATTAAGAATTGTTTGTAATGTTTTCAGAAAGAGGATTTACCTAAGGAGCTATCAAGTTGTTGATTTTTTGAAAGAACGTTGTATTTGATTTGTCTAAAAAATTTATCAATAATATTGTAGTTTGACAAGAATTGGGAAGGTGATGATCGAGCTTTTGTTAAGGCGATCAAGGGACAGGATGCAAAATAAGTTCTTCTTAAGGTTGTGCTATCAATAATTATAAAATGAAAGAGAGAGGAGGTATATTTCACATGACTTAAATCCCTTATGTAATGCACTTACCACGAAAAAGGAAAGAGAGGAGGCAAGAACATGTTTTTCTAAGTCTTCATGTGAGAACAATGATAAATGATGAGAAGTCAAAACCCTATCTTTTATATCCTTCGTGTGACAGTTACGAGGAAAAGAAAGGATAGGAGCTATCTCTTTTGGTATTTTTTGATGTTTCAATGGCAAAAAAAAGACTTCAAGAGTAAGTTAGTTCATCCGTAAGTGATGATAGAATATTTTTTAGGTTTTTTTAGTGGTTCTTATCTATGTGGATTAAGAGAACAAACATATAGTTCGTGCAATGAGAGTTAATACACTAACTTACATTTGGTGTCTTTTATCCTTTAAGAGTAAAATTTTTCAAGTGGTCCCCACTCCATGTTCATGAGAGCTTAGTATCATCTTCTATTTGAAAGTCGACAATAATTTAGTTTAATAATTTCTTTAACGAGATATAAACCCTCTTAATTTGGGGCTAACTTACCGAGCCCTTTCCACTACTTTGAAATTTGGCATTTTTTGAGGATAAGTCCCTTACTTTAAGAGGGCATCTTATGTTTAGCTATTTTAAGTGTGCTTAAAAGCACTTCTCTTCAATAAAATCTAGCTTGAGTTTTCTTGCTTTTTCATTTATTTGCTTTGAAATGGTTGTCATGTCATTCTCTTAATATTTGAACTTATAAAGTAGAGTAGTTGATTTCTATTAAGAGCATAACCTTAGAGTCATAAATTAAAGAGCATGAAGATTCTCTTATGGTAGTGGAAGGAGTGGTTCAGAATGCCTATAATATACCAGGAAGCTCTTCGATCCAAGCCATTTTTTTCCTTTTTTAAGATTTCAAAATCTTTAGCAAGCTTTTGTTCACTATTTCAACTTGACCATTTGATTATGAAATGTGATTCAATAAGAGAGGGGTAAATTATTATGAATAAAAACTTATAATTCTTATAAAAAATAATTTAAAAAATATTTTAAAAATATTTTTAAAAGACTTAAGAAAATCTCAAAAAATGATTTTATGTAAATTTTAAATTTAATTCAAAACATATTAAATTTTATTTTAATAATAAATTTTCATAAAAAGTATGAAATAAAAAATCAACAAAAATTAAAATATATACTAAAGATTTTTAGATATGTCAACTTAAAATAAGCTTACATCCTCTCCAAACAAAAAATATATAAAAACAAATACTCAATGTAAACCTTTTGATAGAAGACAGATAAGATAAACCCTCATTATAACGAAACAAAATAGACAATCTATTATGACCTTACAATGAAATAAAATAATAATAGAATAAAAATATTCAATGAAATAAAATCAAAATTGATATAAATAAAATCGTATGCTTGATGAAATATTTAATGAGGCATAGTATTTTAATAAAATTAATTAGGAATAAAGAAAATTGATGATTTAGTTAACTTGAGAAGAAAACATAATTTCAAGTTTAATAACTAAAGGACGTAGTGTATCAAAGAGACAATGAACATGGCTACTAGCAACTTATTTGTTGCTTGAAAAGTTTCTTTAGATTGTGTTAAAATTCATCAAATTATTTCTTTAAAAAATTCTCCTATTTTTGATATATTCTAACAACTAAAAGCACCTACTAAACACACCAGTTAATCGTTACAACTTTCATCGATGTATGTTATTTAATCAAAAGATTATGATTTAATTAAAAATAATAACAGCTTAAAATAATGGCTATAAGAGCTGTTACTCATGAGCTATTCGATGGATCGGTTTGAAACTTTCGATTGCAAGAACTATGTAATCGGATGGACAAGATTCAAATGACACAACTTAGAAATAGTTTTTATCAGAAATCGTGAGATCTAAATTATGATCAGATGATTGGATTTTGATCTTACGCACATGGATTGTGTAACTGCAAAATGGTGTGATTGAACTGAGGATATAATCAGACACTATAAAACATAGAGATAAGGATCGTTCGATCTCAAAATTACATAATCAGATGGTTTTGGTTACTCCCAAAATCAGGAAGTTAATGCATAGTAAATGTTATATATTTTAGTCCCATATGATCTATTTCTGCTTTTGTTTCTTCCTTATAAGATCTTTTACGTATTCTAAAGACAGCTTGATTTTAGGATTACTACCTCTTGGTTTGCTCAGGAGGTCATGACTCGTGTGGCCAATGATACATTATACTTAATTTACTAATATGACATTAATATCCTTATCAGACACTTTTTCAACTCGATTAGGGTCTGATTTCAATTGATCTATTAATTGTATCGAACGAGTTCATAAAGCTTTATTATACTAATCGAGTTAAGTAAGTTTAAATTTTTTTTATTAATTAATTAGTATTTTAATAACATATTTTTTAACAGATTAATTAAGTTTTTCAAATATAAGATCAAGGTAAATTCAAGATATGATAGATAAAAAATATTGAAAATCTAAATATTTTTTTAAGATGAGTAATTTTGATTTAATTTGTGTCTTGTAATAAATATTTTAATCAAGATTATATTCTAATTAAAGTAAAATTAAATTCAAACTACATCTCTTTGTAGTTTGCCACTTTAATAAATTTGTTCTTCATGGCATTTGATATTTGCTCATTTTCTTCTTTAAATCTCCAACGAATAAGAGTATTGATTACCTAAAATTAAAAAATTCACTTAAATAAATTTATTTGAAATATTTAAGATTTGTTATAATCAAATAAAGCACCACAACTAGCGATTAACAATATAATAGTTTGAGGATGGTTTACAGAGACATACTTTGTGTCAGCTATATATTTTATAGAAGATTTAGAAGACCTTTGCTTGGAATATTATAGTATTATCAGTGACTATAGTTGAAAGAATTTTGAATCTATTGAATATATCTCCCTAGAAGAAATTATGAGGTTTAATTATCATCTAGTTGACAAGAGATTTGGTGTCAATCTACTTTAAGAAGTAATCAATTATTATAAGAAGGAATTTCTTACCCCTTTAGTTATAAGGAAAAGTCTAAAGTTATCCGTGCCCTACATAAGAAAATATTGATTGCTTTCATTAGGGTTGTTAGTTAAGAAAAGGGAGCACAAAGTTGGCATCCTTTGCATCTTCCAACAAACAAATCAATGTATTTTGGAATGGTATACCAAAAGAATTCTTGTCTCATAATTTTCATAGCCAGGTTATGACTTGAGATATAGTTATCATATTCTTCTGAATATATTTCCTTTACAATGTTTTTGACCTCTGACAGATGAATACATTTAAGTAAAAGCTTGATGTAGGACTTTCGATATAATTGATCTTTAATTAAGAGATTATTGGAACTATCTCTTGATTTTTCTAACGTCTGAGTTTTAATGAGAAAAAATTCTTATCTTGAAATAGGCTTCCAAGAGAGTCATCTAATAAGTAAGCCTCAAGGTTAAGAATTTCCACTTTCACATCTTAACAAATAGTTTTTTCAAGATGGGAGAAACCTTCCTTGGGGTCTCATTGTTTGGCTAGTGGGTGTGCCTTTTGATTTTGCTCAAGTGGGGTTTAGATGAAGCTAATTTGATCAAACGTTTTTAGGAAAGTTTGCGTTAATGCTTTATATGCGTTTTAAGGATTAAATATCTAGTTTCAAATGAGTCATTAACTTCACTAAAAATCAGTTATGAGTCACTAAAGATTAGTGGGTATTTGATTCACAAACCCAAAGCATTCATTCTAATTATCAAAGCTTCATATTTGGCTTGGTTATTATTGACTTGGAAGTTGATTTTAATCCCTTATTTTAGTTTAACATCCTCTAGACTTGGTAGAATAAAGTTGAAATCATATGAATCTTATCTCGATGCTCCATCCACCAATAACTTCTAAGTGTCTAAAGGGAGCTTGAGTTCTACTTCGAGGGAAATCCATTTGACCAAAAATCAGGAAGTACTTAAGATTTAATTAATGGTAAATGCATGAAATCAATCTAAAATTTTCTTACCTTGATGACCTATTTTTACAATCTCTCTAAGACTTCAATTGATTGAAAGATTCATTTCAAAGAATTGTTTATGATGACATTGATGGTGTGTGGTTGAAAATAACATCATAGTTGTCAAGTAAAAATGACGAGTGCTAGTGCCATTTTTATTAGAGAGAATTTCTTGCTTTTGTATCTTTTAAAGTTTGAGAGATATAATTGATGGGTAGTTACATACCTTTGTCTTCTCAAATTAGCACAGAACTAATGCTCTACTTGCGGTTGCTAAGTAAATGAATAATGATTCCTCAGGTATCAGACTACTTAAAATAATAAGATAAGATGGGTAAGCTTAGAGTTCCTAAAAGATTTTTTATAATCCTCTGTCTATACTAGTTTTGTCTTATTGTATAAGAGTTTGAAGAATATATGAGTTTTTCTTCTAACTTGGAGATTGAATGGCTAAGCCTTGTGATGAGTCTATTGAAGCATTGAGCATTATTTGGAGTTTTTGAAGAGAGCATGTCTAAAAAATCTTTTACCTTATCAGGATTTGGTTGGATCCTTTGATACCATATAATTAAGAAACTTACCCAAGGATATGTCGATAATACATTTAAAGGGGTTAAGCTTGAGATTAAATTTTTAACAAGTGTCAAAGGTTTCTCTCGATCTTATAGAAGAGGACATACACATAAGCTATATGATTCCTACTTTTCTAAATCTAAAGAATAGTGTCGAGTATCCTTTGATAAGTTACTATAACATTCTTGAGCCCAAAGGGCATCATTTTATAATAAAATGTCTTGAATTTAGTAATGAATACAATTTTCTTTTATCTTTTTTAGTCATCTTAATCTAGTGCTTCTGAATGTATCTAAAAAATTGAAGCATATGAAGCTAGTTGACAAAATCTTAAGATCATCAATTTGATGTAAAGGATATTAGTTCTTTGGGTTGGCTCAGTTAAGACTGGTGTAGTTTATACACATGCATCATTTATTGTTTTTTATGAGAACCACATTTGTTAGCCATTTAAGAAAGCTTACTAGTCAAATAAAACCTATATCAAAGAGTTTTGACACCTTTTCTCTAATTATCTTTTATTTTTTTTATGCTAAATACTCTTTTTATGAACAATCTCAACTTTTGGTACTATATGAAGGGAGTTTTGGACTAATGAGGGGTCTACCTCTAACATATCTAAGAGTTTCCATGTCAAAACATCAAGACACTTGACCAAAAGCTTAAGGGTGGCTTTTATTTCTTTTTCAACTTGATTAATAGAAATGGTTAGAAGCTTATTCGAATTAGATGGATTAAGAAAAAATGAGACATAAGAAGAAGTAGAGTTAACAGCTACTCTTTCAAAGAATTCAATGGATTACTTAATTGTCATTTTCATGATGTTCGGGGAGCATTTCCTTGAATGTAGAAGGTCTCCTTATCGTTAGACCACTTGTGAAGGAATATTGAATTTCATGCATAGGTGTAATGTCAAGATGATCACTTGGAATGGGTTCATTATCAACCTCTCAAGGATAACATTATAGATAAAAGAGCAACAATAATGATGAAGTTGACCATGTTAATAATTAAGCCAAGGTTCTTATTGTAAGTGATAATGTGATAGTTTGTTTTGGCTTTAGAGACTATCTAAAGAAACCTATAAGTGAACATGTAATCAGGAGGATATGATTTCGATTAATACCAATTTTATCAAAGCATCAAGAAAAAAGATATCGACTAAACTCCTACCATTAATGAGCATATGATAGACTTTCACATTGACAATTATCCTCGAGATTTCTATAACGTCATAATAAGTTTTCAAGAGAAGGCACGTCTTTTTGAACCTGAATGATAGAAGAAATGATGACTTTTGCTACCATGTTACATTAATAATTATAGTTCGTTCCAGTGTTCTTAAGATGGAGTTCTTTGACTAGGACTGTCTTCATTTATTGATGTCATAAATGATCTTAATAGAGGCCTTACTTTTGTCTTTTAGCCCCAAATAAAGAGTTTGGTCAACTTTCTTAATTTTTTGTGGTACTTATTCCTACAAACTTAATAGAGATAAGATTCAATTCAGAGACTTTTACCCAATACTGTTAGAGGTGCCCTTCTTTTAATAGTCTCTCAATTAAGACTCGAGGGCCTTACTTTCAAAAGTTGTGTAGCCATGGTTCTCATGGTATTTTTAGAATTTTGTTATATATCGATTATTTCTTGAAAGTGGTTTCATCTTTTAATATAATCTATTTTTTTATTGGTTGCCAAATTTTTTTTCTAGGAATGCAGTTAAGGGAATGCTAAAATATTGAGTTTGGTATCTTTATCGATCATATGGAGCCCTTTGAGGGTAATCTTTATCATCTTGCAACCTTTTCTGTACTTGATCGAGGGGCCTTAGAGATAACGATACATCCCTTTTGATCTACTATACATAGTTAAAGAGAACTCCTCGTTGATGTAATAAATGGCTCTATTGAAAATTTCTTTTAAGGATTTTGATGGATATTTGACCAGGTATTTTTAGAAATCGCCTAATTAAAGAGACCATATGAGGACTACTTAGATAATTCGAGAGTCTTTTTGATTAACCTCTTTAAGAACTTCCTTAAAGAGTAGAGGCTAAGTTCATAATAGTTCTAATTAATATTTTTTAAATGAAGAAGAGACTCAATGACCTTTTCGATCTAACACAACTGACGAAGGATGATAGAAATAACCTTTTGAGTTGGTTCAATCAAGTAATTGATATAGGAGGTAATTTTTAAAAATACTTTAATTGTCAAGCCCCCGTCTCACTAAACCATTTGATAACAAAATTAACATCAAATTGCTCGACTATTACAATATTTAGTGCGGACAAATAACAAACCCAAGGTGGGGACCCAACGGTAAGACAAATACTAACTCAAAATCCAAAGTATATATATAAAGACATGTTTTTAAACATTTAATCACACCAAGCCCTCCCCTTTCTCACACATCTCATGAAAAGGGTTCTTCTGTAGCAGCACCATTCTCATCTCTTGATGCAGTGGTTTCATGACCTGTGATGTAAGCACTAAATAAGATTTTACACATCTTAGTAGATAAATCACAATATCTAACCAATTATGAAAAAGAGATATCAAATTACCATGAACAGTAAAGATGAATCATATACATAAGATAAAACCAGACCAAATGTCATATGAAAAACCACAAAGAAATACCAATTCCTTGTATAAGTGTGTTATTACCGGACCGGGCCCAATTCCCTTTGACGCATTATCCTCTGGATCCAATCATCATCAATAAATGACCTCCAGCCAGCATCCAACCAAACATAACACTAGGCAGATATCTGATCCGAAGATCGATACCCTGCAACACATGTGGAGCCTAGTGCCACCAGGCAGGTATGGTACCATACCCTGCAACACATGCGGAGCCTAGTGCAAATCATCATGGAGTCATAGCACATAACATATAACACTAGGCAAATATCTGATCCAAAGATCGATACCCTGCAACAAATGTGGAGCCTAGTGGTGCAGATAATGTTCTCTGGGAATCCATTGATTTTACTACCATTTCCAAATCATAATTCCGAACAATTATGCCATATCAAAAGACCTTTCTTTTCGTATTGTTTCTTCCTTTTTATTTCATTATCATACCATGTTATTTCTTCCCTTTCAGTTTTCATGCAAATGCATAAGTAATCCATACCATAGTGTTGCTTTCCTTTTATGTCATAAACAACATATACAACAATCAAAATACTATAACAGTAAGAAAAGCTTGTAAAAACATATAATATTGTGCTACATCACAGGGTTAGGAATTTATCTACCTGAATTTGTTGTACCAACCATCTTACCCACTTTTGATTCTTCTTGATGTCCTACAAGGTCATAGTCACAAATTAAAATATATTCATTCACCAAAAGTGCTTTCTAAAAGCTTTCCCAAACACAATCCAAAATAAATCCCAAAAGGCGCTGGACCGGCCACGGTCTACGCTGGACCACCCGCGCAGAAAAACTTTCTAAAAGCTTTTCCAAACGGCATTTTTCCCCAAAATTTTCTTACGCGGGTGCTGGACCGCCTGCGCCCGACGCGTCGGTTCAGCAGGGTGGCCCGGTCCAAGGCTTGGATCGATTCTCGCCTTCGCGTCTCTCTCCTGTGCGTCCGGCGAAACTGAAAGATTTCACCGGTGCTGAACTAGCCAGTTCATGCGCTGAACCAGTCGAAACAGGCTCGGCTTCCGCCCTCTCGGTCTCCGCTGCTCACCGGAAAGCTTTACACAACCCCGAAGACGTAGAAAATTTTTCTTACCTTACGTGTCTTCGCCGGCCGTCACTGTTGTAGGCCTGAAATTCCTCGAAGAGCACAGCGGCGACTGCCAAAATCTCATCCCTAAGGAATTCTCGCCGCAGTCACTGTTGCAGAACCTCACACTCCGGCAATTCTCCTTGCTGTCGCAATTCTTCGCAGATGTTTTTTTTTTTGAACGCACCTGGATCGGGTTTATAGCTGCTGTCGAACCGACTTGCCCGTTCGTGAACAGCAGTTTTGCATAAAACCCCTTCTAAATTGGGTATTTGTGAATATATCCTCCGCCAAATCGGATTTGAACTATGCCGACATTTAAGAATTACACATCTATCCTCCACATTACAAATTTATCTCAAATCTTTAAAAATTTATAATTTATGCATTAGAGCTCTGAAAATTACAAATTAAACATCGTTGGATTCGTCTCATAGAGCTCTTTCTATAAAAAATATAAAAATACAAATAAGGGAAAAACTAGGGTTGTTACATTAATGCTACATCTTTAAGATAAGTAGAGAAAATTTTACATCTGATAGGCCCAACCATGACATGTAAAGAGACAGTTATCTCAAATTCTCTTAAAAACATAATAATCTAAATACTTGTAGTAAAAGATGGAGTTAATAGCTAAAGTTTAAGAGAAAAAGGCATCAAAAATATTTCTTCAATTAAAGGAAAAATTCCTTAATAACATTATGTTTATACCCATGTTACTAAAATAATTGAGGCTCATCATTAAGGGGACATATGTGTTTTTGATCAAAAGTAAGAGTTGTCATTATAAGATTGGGTCAAAAAAGAAATGATGGTTTCAATATAGTGTAAGCTAGAGGGTCTTGAATCATAAGATATGGATAAGTTGGTATGATACTATTTTGAAAAGATGTGCATTAGAAGATTTTTAGAGATAGATGAAATGTAATGAGGTTTAGGTGTTGTAGGTTACACCTCGAGTGGCTCTTTATTGTTAGAAGTGATGCTTAGCATATTTGATATACATTTTCTTGATAAGTTGGCCAAATTTGCTCTAATTTGCTATCTAGTAGACAGTTGAAGAGGCTTTAAAGTTTTTGAAATTTGAGATAGAAGTATAGGGATCTTTACTACTTCTCAGTTGTCACTATCAGATGCTTATTTTTTGTGAATAAATGTGGCTTCCATTTAGTTTTTCATTTCAAATTTCTTATTTTTTCTCGTAGATGACACCATAAAATATTGATGTAAAAAAGTGATTCAAGGAGTTTAAACAAAAGCCTATTTAATCCAAAGATAATGAGGCTCGAACAAATAGAATTTCCAAATTTGTTTCATTGAATATTAGAGCATACCTTGGGACAGATTGGCACGATATAACAAAATTCTAGTTGAGAAGCTTTCATTTGTGTAGTTGCAAGTATGTTATGCTATTGAAAGACGTCTCAGTGATGTCGAATGCATTGTGGTCAATGTTAAGATGGTGTAACTAGATGTGGTGGTGACTCGGCCTGGAGCGATGGTGACTTAGGAGGGATCGATCGAGATTGGAGGCGACTCGACTAGGATAGATGAAGACTTGGTTGAGAGTGGCGCAGACTCGGTCAAGAGTGGATGGGACTTGGCTGGATCCTATCAAGCATGCGATGTGGGTACACTATGGTCCTAAGTGAGCTTGAGTTGGCATGGGTTGAGATGGGTCAGCCCAACTAGGTGCAGGCTTACTTGAATAAGCCAAGCTAGCATGGAGTGGATTGGGTATGCATTGGTTTTGGGTAAATGGGTCAACATGAGTTGACACTGGTTGGAGCAGGTCAGCGTAGGTCAACACTATTGACACATGCCAAAGAGAGTCGACAGAGGTCAACATTGTTAACACTTGTTGTAGCAATTGGCATGGGCTGGCATTTTCGATGTGTGTCGGAGCAGATCATTGTGGGTCAACGTTGTCGATGCGTGTTAGAGTAGGTCAATGTACAAATATGCAAAGTGGTTGAGTGATATGATTGTACATGTAAAATCCCAAAAATCGTACTATATGATTTGTGTAAAATAAAGAACAACTAAGAACTAAAAAGAAAAGTGATGAAGTTCAAAGATATCATGGAATGAGAAGAGAGTTAAAGGCCTCCCTTATAAAGTTTACTAGTAGAATTGAGGCCATTCCCAATTTATCTCCAATTGTGTCACGCCATAGTGACAATGATTTAGCAGTCTTTCTAATAAATAGATGGATTGAATTTATATACCCATATCAATATCATTTGGCATTGCTTGATCTTGAATGGTTGGACCTCCAACCAACTTGATAAGGTCCTTGCCTAACTTTGATATTCATTGCAATTTAAAGTTGTTTGATTGAGTGCTAGAGTTAGCCAATAGAGTTAAATGAATCTCTCTATCTTGTTTCTTATCCAAGATCTTGTAAGATTCTTTTTGACAAGGGAGCTTAATTACGTTCACTTGAATTAGTCCCTTGCAATAATCTAAGCTTTGATCATCTTCAAAGACAATTGATTATGGTGAGAAGCAAGATAGGTAAGCAAACTAGTTTGCCATAGCATTCTTCTCAATGAAAACATGTTATGCTTATATTATCATAAGGTTCAACAATTGTTCAATTTGTTGTATTTAGTCATGCATATTCCAAGATATGGAGGTTTCGCTATTGATCATGTCATGAATAGTATGATAATTTAGCTCTATATAAATATTTCAATCATGCATATTATAACAAAGCTGGAGATCTAATAGAAGTACAAAAGCATTCACTTTCATCTTATTGTTGAGCAAATTGTTGTGAAAAATTCTCTCACCATCAAATCCAAGATGATCTCTTAAGATTCCTCCATGACTTGTAGTTCTAAGATTTCTATAGGCTAATATAGTAATACTTAATTTAATTCTGTTTATTGGAGGAGGCTTCTAACTTATAATATGCAAATTTCTTTATATGACCTTGGAGAACGAAGTAAATCTCATTGAAGTAGGTTAGAATTCGATGTATTTGTTTGAATCAATGGGAAGTACCTAAAAATTTTGATACACATGGATTGGACAATCCTAACAATGATACTAATAAGAAGCTTGGTTTTCTTATATAGTGTTAAATTATGGGATTTCCAACGCTTCTAACAAATTAGGCCAACAAATTGGTAACTATATTTTTGTCTTTTTCTCCATACTCCAATCATCACTAAATTTGAAGCAACGAGAAGTCATCTTCTGCATTCACATCATTGGTGCTCAATATTTGTGCAAAGTGACACCAATTTTTTTAGACCTATGCTAGCCAATAAAAGTGTGACAACCCATATTTTTGATATTCTAATATTATTCTTAATCTAAGAGTTTCATATGAATATTTTTAAATTAATCTAAATTAGAATAAAATTTGTACATTAATAGGATTGTTCGTAGGCATGGTCTTGACCCCTATTCTTTCTTATATTTTTCTAATAACTTTTTACTAGTAGTAATTATTTTTTTCTTAATTTTATTTAGTGTAATCCCATCTTGTAAGAATGCTAGTCACTTTATTCTTGTTTATTATAATTTGTCTTCACGATACTAACTAAGCAATTACCCATTTATTTTGATACTCTAATGCTCGTAAAAATCTATGGTGTGACATTATTCCTTTTCAAAACTATTATGAAATGTTAAAAAACCTCTAAGTAAAAATCCACCAAGCATCACAAGATTGAATTTTTTTGATTGGTTTAAATCAAATAGTTAATTAGATTTAAGATAAGTAGACAAGGCCTATGATGACATTGTGATATGTTTCAATTGATGGATTAGATATTTAATTATCTCAAACTTTCATGAAAGGGATTTGACATTCAAACTGTGTAAAGAATTCTTACTCAATTTTTCACTACATTGTTACCTATGTTGGAAGGGCCAAGCTATAGTAAGGTTAGAAAATAAACATCTAGTGTGTCCTTGTACTAATTACGCAATCGATTATCCTACCAGTAAGGTTGACAAATATGTTCAAAGTAGCATGCCATCCCGTAAGGTTAACCACCATGATTGTACATCCAATAATGACCGAATTGTTTGATATGACCGACCACTCAATCAACCATTTAATTATTAGATTATATCAACTTTCCAGTATTTAAAATTTAAAAACTCATTTAAAGTATTTTAAAACATATATTAAATTTTAGAAAGCAAAAAAATGTTATAAAATTACTTGGAAAATATTTTGCATAACATCTTGTTCATAAAAAATTTAAAAACTCAAAATGATGTCTTTCATTGTAAATTCATTTAGAAAAAATGTATGTTTTATATTTTACAATGATAGTTAAAATGCAATCCTAATTTCCCATTTAGATATATGTTCTCTTACACACTCCTAATATTTTAGGGCAATTGATGTGACACATTCACGATCTACTTAATGGATCTTGTGTTATGGATGCAACATTGTTGAATCCTCTATTTACCTATCTCATAAATATGTGGATTAGAATAATTAACCTAAAGTGTGAGATTACTAACGTTCTTATATTTTTATTTTCAAACACATGTAGTGATTTCACATCTCAACTAAAAGGTTGTTTTGAATTCATATGTTGAAAATGCTAAAGTTATTACTTTGGAAAATGGGAGAAGGAAAAGAAGAGAATATATATAGCAAAGAGAAATAATTTAAAAAATTAAAACAATAAGACTTTTATAAGAATGGGTTGTGGTTCATTAATTTCTTTCACAAACATACTTGGCACTTCACTAATAATAGAGTTTTATCTCTTAGAAGATGAGAATGTATAAGAAAAACTATACCCTCTATAACCATAGAGATAATTTGGTGAGGACATTAATGAAGCTTTTTGATGCAAAGGGACTAGATAAATAGATGTCGATACTTCTAAATAATTAAGGTATCTATTCTTTATGTGCACGATCTAAACTATACCTAAAATTGCGCTCCAAGTTCAAAATTTGAGACAAAAAATTCAAAAAGGGCAAACAAAAAGCTTATTGAGCCCTATTTTGTCGATTCTGCTGCATGTTGTCATCTCTATCGTTTGCCGATTGCCCAACCCAACTAGATCTGACTGGCTAACCTGAACTACATTCGATTAAAATGATTCTATGAACAAATCTTTCGGGTTCAATCGGATCTCGGTTTCACACGACTCGAGAGCAATCTACTACGGTACACCTAATTGTTGAGATGACTCGTGACACACCAACATGATTCCAACCAGTGACTATGTTGATGGCAGACCAATCCGCCAACCTACTTTACGACATGTTGACATGTGAAAATGCCAACGTTGTGTCGAACCACCAATCCTTTGTGACACGCTAACCTGCTTCCCCGTGATTTGCCGACATTGCTCCAACTCGTTGACCCAATCTCCAATGTGCGGTATCAAATAGCCCATGACACAATCGATGGCATGTAGAGGTAACAACTCACTTCACAACTCATTGACCCAAATTTAACTTGAGACGACCCACACGATTCCGGCTAATAAAGAACCAAAGGTACATTTTTTTAGAAAACTGTTTGGCAACAGCCTTGATCGCAAAACATTTAAACTAAAATGATAACTTCTCAAAAAAAATTGGCATTATCTTTGACAACAACGATTCAGATTTAACAAACAAAAAGATATAGCTTTTTAAAAAACCGTTTGATAGTAGCTTTTAACCATCATTTTTGTATTTTTATTTTTATTTTTGTTGTCTTTTGTGCTTATGATCTCTATAAAAGGGAAAAACCCACACTTTGGAATTGTGGTATACATATATGTAAATAATTTCACTTTTGCTTTGCATTTCATTGACATATAGGATTGATCATAAAGAGAATTATGATGTGTTAATTCGTTGAGGCTTTGTATTGGAAGAAGAGATGCAAGACCTAAGCGATGAGATACTATGTCAGTTTGCTTATGAGTGTACGATGTTTTCATTCTACCACCACTCTTAACAATTCATTCACTTTATTGGTTCTTTTATTATTTTTGTTCGCAATATTGTTCCCCTTTTATTTCCCCACTAAAGTTTTTTGGGTTGTCACTTTCATCTATTATTATATTTTCCAACTCTTTTAATTTAGATTCATAAGTGTTTAGACTATCTTTACTAAAAGGTTACATTGTTATTCTAATTTTTCTGCAATATTTAATAAAGTCTTTTGATCCTTTCAATCTAAACCTTTGTGACTTCTATTTTATTCTTTTCTTTCTTGCAATATCGATTTGTCAACCCTTCTCAAATGCTCTAACTTTTTACCATTGAAGAGGTTGCAGGCTTAACATACAAAGCAACCTCTATATGGCTCATGGTCCCCTCTCGGTTAAGATTATTTTAGATAGGTACATTTTTTGCGTTTTTTTATGTTTCTTATATTTATCTTTCATATTTTCTTTTTTCTTAACTTGTGCAAGTCAATCACTATACTGCTCAAAACATTTGTGCCACCTATCCAATATCGCAATTTATATTTTATCATATCTTTTATTTTCTTTGATATTCATATTTATTTTATTTTCCTTTCTTAATTTCTTATTTCTCTCTTTTAATTTTCTTTGGGTATAGATTTCCTAATATGACCATTATCATTACTCTTTGAGATCTTATATTATATTCTATAATAATATTTCATAAAAATTAATAATTCAATCTATTTATATCATAGTTATTTAATTTATCTATATGATAGATTTAAGAAGTTTCTTTTATTATTTTTTTCTTTTTTTTTCTTTTTTCTTTCATTTTATACTCAATTCATATTATATTTCATTAATAATAGTTTATATTTTACTTTAAATTTTTTAAAAATAGTCTTATACTTATTTCTCACTTTTTATTTCTTCTTATTTGACAAAATCCTCACTTTTTATAATAAAAGCACTTATAAAAATTATTTCAAATGATGTCAAAGCCTTTTACAAATCAATTGGGATCCATTGTTCTTTACTTCAGATGAGTGATTGTTACTCCACACTTCCTAAATCCTATATATTTGTCTTATTATCAAATCATATTGTCCTATCACTATTAGGCACTAGTTAGATAAGGGATTATTAGGCAACTGTAGTTGCATGCTTCTTGAACCCAGTTATACTTGCCTAATCTTCGTATCATACTGTACGATCATTAGCAATAATTGATCAAGCAAGGGATTGCTTAAGTGATCACAGGTGTATGATTCCTAAATTTGATCATATTTGTTTTATTGCCAAATTTTATCATAAAATCACTAGGAAATTTAATAGACCCACATTATTATTCCTATCATACATAGCTAATGATACAATTTACCAATCCACGATTAAGTAGATCATACAACACAATCTAACCGATTATCTTAGATGATTGCCTTACATGAAACAGTGAATTGACCTTCTGACTAATACTTCATTATATCCATAAAATCCATTCTTCACAATACCTCAAACAACTAATACTTGACTCAAGAAGAGAAAACTCAACTAGAATCATAATTTTAGCTCATTATTTTAGCAAGAATGAGATTAAAATCCCCTTTTTCTCCAAGGTTTCCTGCTTTTTAATCGTTCTTTATTCCTTGTAAGGATCATAGTTGATTATACTCAAATCACTTCTCCTCCTTTCCTCAAGTTCTTCTCTCTTTCAACTTTCTTTTCATTAGGTTTGAAATCAGATCAATCCCAATGGAGATACATAACATTATTCTTATATTAAATAAAAAGATTATTTTATGCTATCTCTCTTTTTTTCTTTCCAAGTTTTAGATGTTATTAGAAAATTCAAACAAATTTCAAAAATTATAAATCACATACCTATTAATTCTTCATATGTACACCTTTGTAATAGTATGTACAAATCTTGGATTCTAGCCACTAACAACCTGACATGCATTTGAAAACTCTTATGATAATTCTTAAGTTTTGAATCTATCCAAATTACATTTAATAAGAAAACCATAATTACGAATAAAATTCATGATTAATTAAAGTGGCTAATTACATTATTTACGAGTGGAGTCCCTTTAGCTAAAGTAATAAGCTTGAAACTACTACCCTATTCAACTAAGATGAGAGACAAGTTTACATTCAATCCCTAAAACATGGGTACTTTCAAATTCATCCATGTGTACAATTTACCACCTTAGTTATAATTTATATTATTGTATTACTTCTATAGTATTTCTTTTGTCTTAAAATTTCACATCCATCAAACTAGTCATTAATGTCAATATAAAGTTAAGCTAAAACTTATTAATAAGTCATCTATCAACATTAAAGTACATGATATCAATGAAGACATAACATCTTGAAAAAGCGAAGTATGCACGTACTAATATGGTCAAAAAAATGCATTATATTAGAAATTTCTAAACTTCATAAATATAAACATTTTCACTATAAATGGGATGTTTTTTAAATAAATTAAAATAATGATAGTACATGCATGACTCCTTAAAAAGGATGAAAAATAGGCAAAAAATTATCCATGATCTAGTAAAATTCATCAAAATAAAAAATGAACCAAAATAAAGGGTTGAAGTTTCATGAACTTATACAATTTTTTAAATAATTAATAAATAACATAATAAATCATTTAATTAAGGATTAGTTGATAGTTACTACTTAATTCAATAGAGAGAGGATTTAGAATAATTTTTGTTACTCTAAGGCATCATTAATGAACTTGAGAAGAAAATTCATGTGTGGAAAAGGATTGAAGGGGGATTTGATGTAGGAAAGATAAATATAGTGGAATTCAATTTTGAAATTGAGTTTAACAATTGTTTCCTTGGTTTTAGTTCATTTTATTATAAAAAAAAAATCCATGAGCGATGTTATGCACATATTAAAGAGTGCATAAATGAGGAGAAAACTTGCAAAAAGGATTATGTGATGCTAATTGAGACACTGGATTATTGGAAACAAACATAATTCATGTTTGTGTACCAAAAACTAGAAATCTAAGTATCTATTAGACAATTCGATTGAGCTATTGGATGGCTCAATATGGTGTTGAAGAAGAAAATAATTATATTGAATGTTCATCAGATAGTCAAATTACAAACTAATGGATAATCAAATAGTCTAGAATTAGCGATTTGATGGTCTAGTAGAATAGTGTAAAATACATGAAGGGGTTAAGTATTATAAAAATAAATTTGGATTATGTGTATTAAATGATTTGATAGAATGATCAAATGGCTTGATGAAAACTTAAAGAGATAGATGATGTATTAGATGCACTTTAGATGGTTAGATATGAAGAATTAGATGATATGATAACACCAATAAGTTTGATAGAAAAAACTTGATTAGGCTTAATAATTTTAATTAGATTCTAAGAATACAATGAATATGATAATATAAAAATTATAAATAAATATGAATATAATATAATCTTTATATATAATTATTAGAAGAGAAGGAGATAGAGAAAGAATAATAAAATACTCAAATCTCTAATAAACAGGTAAATATTTAAGCACTTATATTTACATATTATCTGTGAAATTTTTTGGGTAAATTTTCTTATTAAAACATTCTATGTTAATTTAGAAGATCATGATAGGCTAATGTTATATAGACACACATACACACGTACACATATATATGTATGTAGGTTTGTAAGATAACATGTCCTTGATGCTAAGATGATAAGGTAATATCTTGCGTGAATATAATGTCACAATGAGGTGAGAAAATAATCTTCGATGATAATAATGTCACAAAGAGGTAAGACATAGTCTTGAGTTGTGATTATACCATAAAAGGATATATATAATCTAGAATGTGTTAATATTATAATGAAATATGACATAATATAGTTGGTGTTGATGCTATGAATGGTGTAACACAATTTGGCAAAGTATAGAATAAAACATGGGTGTTTGATAAATGATTATTAAACCATGTATGGAATGTTGTATAATGTAATTGTTTATTATCTTCATTTCATGCACTTATTATATATCTTATTTACTTATTTCACTATCATATCTTATATTATCATTTAACTTATTTAGGTTTTATCATGACTTAATATATGTTTATTAACATTTGTAGATACAAATGATACATATCTTGAGATCATAGAGAATAATATTGAGATAAGTAACACTGTTATTGTAACACATAGCAACACATGTGGTGACCATATATGGTATATGATAGTTTATTACTTTTAAATATTTATTTCTTTCTATCTCTACTTTTATCTAATTTCTAATTTCTTTGAAAAAAGATAGAAATTTTATTTTATTCTATAGTTATAAATGCATGAAATTATTCAAAATATAATTTTAATGGGTAGATGATAAATAATACTAAATTTTTGTGATACTTTAAAAAAATCTATGACAAATGTAATATAAGAATTTAGTAATATAGATTTGGAATTATGAACTCAACTTAATGTTTTGAAAGAAGAGATGAAAAGTTTGAATGACTCTAAAATAAAAATATGAAAAATGACTTTAAAAGGTTGAAATGAAAAAGATATAGATGAAAAATATGAAGAATGAGCTTGTTAGCTTGAAAAGAGAAAAAATTGACTAAAAGAAGAGAGATTATGAATAAGTGAGAAGAAAAAAAGAAAATTTCTTTTGAGAAGAAAGCAACAAGTTAAGAAACCTACAATAAACACATCTTTATTAGGAGGAAAATTTAAGATGATTGAGGATAAAGCAATAAACATGAAAAAAATAAAACCAATTTATAAGTAAAAGAAAAATATAATATCAAAAGAGATACTTTAAAAGAGGAAAAACAATAAATAAAGAGGCGGATGGATGAGTGATAGATATAGCTTAGTTTTATTAGAGTTCTAGAGACAAAATATAATAAAAGAGGATGAGATGCGTGAAAGTGTTTGACCAAGAATTTTGAGATATATGGCTCAAGTTTTAAGTTATGTTGGCTAAAGCTTTAATGAGGGTTAGAAGTTTGGTTAGAGAGAGGATAAGAATGAAAGGGTCAATAGAGGAAGGAAATTGAGAAATAAAGAGAGAAAGAAAGAATGGCTAAATACCAACAATGCTTCTTTGTAGAAGTAGATATGAATACATGCATCATAACACAATCATAATTTTAATTATTCAATGACAAATATAACATCTTTTCATTCAACTAAAACAACAATTAGAAAAATTCTACTTTCACAAAATAAGAAAAAGAAAAAAAAAAGGCTTATTTAGATACATGATATTTGAATTAAAAAATATTTAAATAAAAGAAAAATAAGTCTTTCATTCACAATTTGATGCTCCTATTTCACTCTACCTACAAATATGGTACATGAAGTAGCATTAAATAATTCCTAAAATAGAATTAGAAAGGCTTCTAGAAGTAGAGCAATTCTTATAAATAACTTATTCAACTCTAGATTAGTTTATTAATTCCAAAGATATATTTCAAACTTATTTTTCAACTCTTAATAACCTTTTTTTTTTGTTCTTATCATAGCTTGTAATTGACTTGGTTCTTATTGACCATGGGCTCCTTTGTAACATCTTTTTTTTTTTTGGCAAAGAGATCTCTCCAAACCATTAAAACCCCTCTTAGGATGAGAACTTCACATTAAAATGATTAAGAGAGGGATGCAAGAAAACATTTTAAGGGTAACGTCCGTAAACAATTGCTAAAGTTAGCTACATGAGTAATCCAATCCACTTCTTTACTTAGAGTCAATGACAATGAAACTATTTCATCAGAATCCATCCTTTCTTCATAAAAGCTAAGTAGATATTCTTCTCCCACCATTACTTTAGTTATTTTTATTCCTACTTGATCAAAGGATGCTTTAAAAATAATGTTCATCGAGCTCTTTAGGTTAATTAAAATTTATTGCATTTCTATATTAGTGATCAAGATAATAATTACCATAGCATCATTGTATAGGTTGTCTTAACCTAAAAGGTCTTTTATGTTAAATATTTATGGGATTAATTCAAAGGGCTATTGTGAACTCCTAAAATTTACTAAACATACTTCTTACAATAAAGAACATCGAGCTGTTATGTAGGTGATCATAAATTTATTTAGGGCATTCAATCAACACCTTGCTTTGTGTATTGTTATGGCTAAAATTGTTGTTATTAATCTTAATAAGGGTAGAAATTTCTTTAAGTATCTATAATGCAATAGGTTTTGTTCCAAAATTCAAGATGTTTAATTGTCCTGCACATTGTGCTTGAGATTAGCATGAAATAAATAGTATTATGTAGAATCTTTAGAGAATAATGATTTAATCATGATCAAAAGTCCATCTCCTTCAAACCTAACCTCTTCTAGCTAACAAATATTAAGTGTTTTCTTAGATATGAATACAACATTTCTTTGACTTTGTTGTTCTAATTGGAAGAAAAATATTTAGAACATTACTTCTTTACGCATTTGACTAGTCAAGACTATATATTTTTAATAAAAATAATAAATAAGCAAATATGTGATATATATAAACTAGGATTATTCAAAGAGTTATTATTTGAATTAATGTTTTTTGAATAAAAAAAATTAAAAAACTTAATCCCAGTTTATTTAAACTAAATTAATTGATTATAAAAGGTGATTCACTAAATACATAAACAGGAATCTGTCTAAAGAGAACTGCCACACTTGCGGTTCTCGTTCAAGTGCGTGGTTAAAAAACCAGCAGAATCGCTCCCTCATATGATCCTTCGCCACGTGCCAATCCTAAATTGGTTAATGCAAGTATATAAAGCGGGCCCACATGGAAAGGTAAACAACAATAAGCTTAGAACAAATATTTTTTTCTCTCGTTCGTCAGCAGATGTCGAGCTCGCAGCAGTTCAAGGCAGGCCAAGCCCACGGCCAGGGCATGGTGAGTGGGTTCGTTCTCCGGACTAATTCGAGAAATCATATCTTAACATCATAACCATTGGTGCAGGAGAAGGCAGATCAATGGGTTCACTCGGCAACCGACACAACCCATGAGGCCGCCCAGAGTGTGCGGGAGAACAAGGAGCACACCACCGGAATGATGCAGCAGGTGACCTATCTAATACTCTCCAATGTAGGGTTTTTTTTTTTTTTTTTTAAGTTTAAAATATTAAAACTTTTTATATTATTTTTGAGTTTATGTATAAATTTTTTTCTTAATTTTTTTGCAATACTATTTTTACATATAAGACAATTCAATACTAAGAAACATTGATGTTGATCATTATCATCAGTGTCTATCTCTATCGTTTGAGACTTGAGAATTTTTACATTTTCTTTTCATCTATAGGATTGTTACTATCAATTACTGGTCACATGGACCATTAGTGTTAGTATTGTTTTTTACACTTTTGTTTTCTTTATTTTTATTTACTTTTCTATCAATTAATAAATATTATATAAGAAAAAAAAATTCTCATCATATATATTTATAAAAATAATTTTTATTTATAAAAATAATATTTTAAAATTATTTAAAAAAAAGATAATTAAATACACTATGTAATTATAATTAGCAAAAATAAAATGAAATGGAACTACAACTTTTAGCCTATCAAAAAAGTAACCCTCTCCTTCCACTTGTTATACTTCTATGTAGTATAACGAAGGAAATAAAAAATTGAGAAAATAAATCATTTTCAACGGCATATCCATTAAATATAACAAATGAGATTTATAAATTAATAAGCATTTGTCAACTTTGTAAAATTTTTATTGAGATTCATTTTTTATTAGATCATCCAAAGTAGATGATATAAGTTTATTAAATTAAGGTTATAATATTCCCTTTTTTTTCCTAATTTATAATTCAATATAATATTTAAAATTAAATGATCAAATAATTAAAAATAGTTGTTTCTAAAAAATTTAAGGTTTTTTCATTTTAATGTAGGTTGGAGAGCAAGCGAGAAACATGGCACATAATGCAGTGGAAAGCATGAAGCACACCATGGGAGTTGACAAAAATCACAAGTAACTGAAAAGAAGTCGAGCCCAAATAAATGACATATGTGCTTCATTTTCGTTTATCCTTAATGTTATAGTCTTTTTATTTTAACTTGGGTTGTCTATTTTTACTTTTTCTCAATCTTTTCAAGAATACATAATGGTGGGAACCAAGTAGAGAATGTTGAAATAATTAGTAGGAAGGGTTATCTAGATTCTTCCTCCTTGTCTTGAGAGAAGTTCTTTGCAATTGTAATAAAGATGGTGTCATTCAGGCTATGTTTTTAGTGTCATTCTTTATTGGGTTATCAATGACCTGTTAACTTCAATAATTAATATTATTTTTTGGAAGATTAGCTGCTAAAGAAATTTTACATAAATCAATATTTTTGTTGTGAAACTAATGTTATTATAAAAAATGATATACTTAAATTATATTTGTTCATGTGTATCAATGTACATGTCAAGGTATCATGAACAAAGCTTAGAAGTTAAGCTATAGTGTTCTAATTCCATAACATACATATCTCAAGATATACAACATAAGGGTTCTCTTGGTTAAGCTAAAATAAAGCTTTAAACCCTAGGCCTAAATTATGCCCATGTATGACTTGGCTTTTATTATGGGTAAGAAATGTAGTATGATCAGATGGGTCAATGGTCATAAATATTCTCTCTCATCAATATATTTGATGTCATATTAAGGGAATGATTATTATTATAAAGAGGGAGCACACAAGCATGAGCAAGGGACATACAAGATTAAAGGAAGATGAATTACAGGAAGAAAAGAGTTGGGAAGAGGTTATGTTCTACTTATAGCATCCTTTAATCCACATTGATAAGGAAGATCCTCCACAACACAACATCATATATTTTCCTTATTTAAAAGATTTTCCACTATAAATCTTATATGTTCTTACATTATTTCTCCATGATCAATACCTCTTTTTTGCGCATTGTGACCTTAATGTGAAACTACCCACATTTTCATAATATTCAAGATGTGATAAATCATATAATTAAGTTAATAAAATTATGATTATACATTTAATATAAAGTTAATTTCTTGAAATATCATATTTATACATAAAATACTAAAATAATGATAAAACATAAGAAAACATGTCATGATAAAAAAATATTATTTGAGTATATCAACGAGAATGGCTCTAAGAGAAGAATCCAATGGTATTAACTTTATAATTTTTTAAGACAAAAAATTTATTATAAATTTTTAAAATTAGAGATACATTTATAACTTCAAGATTAAACACATGATAGATTTACAAGTTTGTAAATTTTAGTCTATTTGTAAATAGCATTATAATTGTAATTTCCAAATTTTTTTTCACAAAAAAATTAGTTTTAGTGGAGACTATAATTACAATTTCAAGAATGTTTAAGGGTTTGCCAAAAAAATGTACCATGTATTAATACATGTGCATGACACACATTTAAGTAAATATCTAATTTTTAAAAGAGCACATAAATATTACTAATATTTTAATAAGATAATTATGAATAGATTACCACTAGTGATTATAAAACCTTGTCCTTCTCATGCATCTTGTTGATGGAATTGAGTTTGGGTTCAAGTTTCTAACATAGAAGTTGCTGGGATTTTGAGTAAGGTATTGTATTATCAATGGGAAGCTAAGTAGTGTCATTTAGAACCTTTAAGAGGAGGAGAACCTAGGAGATTGCCAAGTGATGCATCATTATTATGTTATAGTTTTTATTGAGTAGAGGAAAAGAAATAAGCTTTGATAGAGAGCAAATCATAGAAAAGTTCAAAGAAAAGTTGTGAAATTTATATAGGATAAATTTAGATTTTATTAAAATCTAATTTTGAGTTTACAATACAAGAGATATCTAATAAATTAATAGAAAATATAAAAATACTATACATTAATTAGGATTAGATAACATATAAGATATTTTAAAATGATTAAAATTTTGGTATTCCAAATTTGTAGCATAAATTATTAAGTTTATGACAACACCTTAAGTATTAAGCATAAAATCTTATAAATTAATTTTTATCACACCTAATATCACACAGAAAATAAAAAATTTAAAGTAAACTCTATGTAGAGTACTTTTATAGAAAAAGAGTAACTCTAATTTTACGTTATTACTTAAAAATAAATATTGAAAGAGTATACCTTTTTAGTGGTAAAGTCTTGTAGTTCTTAAGAGTTGGCATGTTGAGTACCAAAGATGGAAAAGGTTGATAAGGTAATGGTTTGAGTTAGTGGAGAAGCTTGGTTTAAAAGGGTAACAAGATGGTAGACTGAGATTTAAAACCTTGTTTAGGAGGGTGAAAATTAGGTAAAGGCTTATGGTGTTAACAAAAACTAAAATTTATTTTATTGCTGGTTCTCCAGGTGAAAGGACTATCTCTTTTGATCCTTGTCTCTTACAAGGGTTTGTTTGGTTGTCCTCTCTCGATGTAAGGTGTCTCACCTTTGATCCTTGTCTTTCACAAGGGAAAAGAAAGTTGGAATCTCTCCAACCAGAGTTCGGTGCATATTCTTTACTCAAAAAGGTGAAAACACACAAATGAGAGAAATTTTATTCTTCAATAACTACATTATAATGAGGGGCATCTCTTATTTTATAGATGAAAGAGAGCTCAATATAAGAAAAAAAAAATAAAAAAAGAAAATATACCTTTAGAAAATATCATAAGCATGAAAAATAGGAAAGATAATTTTAAAATTAAATCACTTAGGAATTCAAAAAAATCTTTAAAATTTATAACATTAATTCTAAGTTAACCATATTAAATGCAAAATAAAACTACATAAACTAGGATGCCTACAACAGATGAGATGGATGACGATCATAAGTAACTTGGTGATGTTGGTTCACTAGGTAGCAATCATTGGATGCAGCAGACGATCAAGTGATGGTGGACAATTGAGGATAGGAGATGAAGTATGCTTAGTAATCAATGTCAATGATTACATATTGTACTACAAAATATATTTAGATGAATAGAGCAAAAATAGTGGAGATAATTATAAGAAAAGATAGAGTATTGCTGTTAACTTTTATGGTTAATAAAGATGACTAATCGAAATAAAATTCAACTTAGGTATGACTTCAAATTTGAATGGGACTGGTGTGATGCCAATGGGTGTGTGTTTATGAATTATCACAAGATGATCCTGCCCCACCTCCTCAAGTTAAAGAGAGCTTGGCTGAATGACATCAGGGTGATGGGTATAATAGTGCTCAACAAATGTGATGTGATATAATATAGGTCATGAAAAGTAAGCTAGGAGTTCTCGGTTGGAGGCTTGCTCTTCTAACGAACTAAAATTTTTTTTAGTATACAATATTTGATTAGAATTATCTCATGATCTAAAATTTCTTTCATATTACCTTTACTTACTCTTGAGATTAATGTAGTGGTAGGAACGAGTTCACTTAACATAGGAGAATAAGACTCAAATGACTTATTAGGTATATATGTGACATATTGTATGAGGTTAAATATTTAATGTTAAATATTACATTAATCTCATACTATTCTCACAAATATAGCACATATTTATTAATTCTCAGTCTTTGAATAACCTTAAAAAATATAGTTTCACACACTTGTAATTTCTTGTAAACTTTGAAAGGGAATTGTTCTAACCTAACTCTGATTATAATACATTATCTTGTATAAAATTTTCTAACCTTTTTTTGAGCATTTATTAGTTATTTTGTATATTTTATTACTTATACTAATGTTTTTAAATATGATTTTATGAGTGGTAAAAAAAAGAGATAGAAGTCTGAAAGTTTACTAGTAAAAGAATATGATCAATGAGAGACCTTAGCTTATTATTATGATAAATTTTGAAGAGACTTAGATCCATATTATAATTTTTAGTTATTGTATATAATTTTTTTAATGTAGCAATATTTCTCATGTTAAGCTCAGCCTATATGTATTCCTTTAAACATAACCTAAAATAAGAGAATAGTATATGTTTAAGTTCATCTATATTACACCTAATTTTATGATCCTTAAACTTATTAATATATTCTTCAATAGATTTATCATTTTGAATTTTTTTTTATTTATCTAATAATTTAATATTATAGATTATTGAAACAAACTTATTGCATAACATAACCTTAATATTTCTTTGTGTTTAAGTACCTCTTCATCATTATTAACATATTATCATTTTACGTCTAAAGAATTAATGGGTAGTACCAGTGAGTTTAGTCTTAATAAATTAATATTTTTTTCGTTCCCTTATTTGGTGCCAGTTAAAATAATCATCTATATTAGTTTGCTAGTCTATGTAATACTCAAGATCAAAATTATCATCAAAAGTTAGGATATCTAATTTTATATTAAGGATATGCACTCTCTCTTAAAACCTTTTAAATTTTTTCTCCTTACTAGATATATCTATGTCATCATTTAGGTCTGAATCATTAGAAAGTTTATTTTTTCTTCTACAATTATGATTTCTTTCATGGATATCTTAGTTAGATTTATCAGAAGGGTTGTCATGACTTTTATGATTCCTATGTCTCTTAGGATTTTTTTTTCTAGATTATTGGGTGTGACACTTCTTCTCATATTATCTTTTTCTTTTCTATGTTTTGGTTCATATTATTGGTTTAAGAGAATTTATCCAATCATCTGGGTGACTAGGCTATTAATCAGAATAGTTATAATATGAGGTCTTGGTTTAAGTTTTGTCATTAGTTTAGATTAATTCTTGACTTTAATTTACCATTTGATAAGACTTACCAGATCTTATTATCATACAAGGTTTTACACATAAAAAGGATATCAAGGAAGGAGAAGAATATAAGATATTATATATATATATATATATATATATATATATATATATATATATATATATATATATTTGTCTTTTTAAAAAACTTATGAAGGTAAAATGACTATAGCTATATACCACCAAATTTGTGATGAGGTATGCTTCCTAAAATAAGGTGATTTTCATGAAAGATGGTAAAGAGTAGTAGGACAAATTTAGAATTCTATTAGGGTATAATTTTGAGTCTATAATACTAGATATGTTTAATATATTATTAAAAAATATAAAAAGATACTATAAATTAATTAGGACTAGGTGACATATGTGATATTTTAGACCTGTTAAAAAATTAGTATTCCTAAATTATAATCTAGATTATTAAGTTGAGTAGATGATAATACTTTAAATATTAAATATAAAATCTTATAAAATAATTTTTATCACATCCAATATCACATATATAAAATAAAAAATTTAACACAAATTCAATGTGAATTTTTAGAGTAAAAGAGAAACTCTAATCTAAAAGATAAATATTATTGAAAGAGTACATACTTTTTGTGGTGATGTCTTATCGTTCCATAAGAGTTGGTGTATGAAGTACCAAAGATAGAAAAGGATGACAAGATGATGGTTTGGGTTAATGGAGAAGTTTGGTTTAAAAGGGTGAAAAGATAGTAGGCTAAAATTTGGAATCTTATTAAGGAGGGTGACGATTAGTTGCAGACTTATAAGTTATGAGAGAAGTAGGAATTTGTTTGGTTGATGGTTATCTAGGTGGATTGTCTCTCTCCTCTGATCCTCATCTCTCACAAGGGTTTTCTTGGTTACTAACGCTCCTAGTACAAAGTTTCTCTCCTTTGATCATTGTCTCTCACAAGGGGAGAGAAAGTTAGAATCCTCCAACTAGAATGAAATGCACACTTTTTGCTCACAAAGGTGAAAACACACAAATAAGAGAAATTCTATTCATGAACACTACATTGCAATAAGAAAACCTTTCATATTTATAAATAAAAGAGAGCTCAATATATGAAAAAATAAAAAAATGTATATTTGGAAAATATCATAAGTATGGAAAAGGAGAAAGACAATCTTATAGTTAAAATACTTGACAATCTAAAAAGATATTTAACATTTTATGACATTAACTTCAAATGAGTCAATCATATTAAATAAAAAATAAAAATACATAGAAAAAATTATGACATAAGAAAAATTATGTAATCATACAACATGATGATCGAACGTTAATAACAATGTGACCAGGATGCCAGCAGTGGACGAGATGGATGATAGAGGTTAGTGACAGTTCGAGGGTGGTAGCTAATGGGCAACCAAGTGATGATGAATAGTCGAGGAGCAGTGGCGGCCTAGCGATGGTGGAAGATTAGGTGATGTTGGGGAGATGATCAGGCGATAATGGACTACTAACGATAATGGGTGAAGCATGGTTGATGATGAAATATTGAACTATGAAATATGTATTGGATAAACAGAGTAAAAATAATAGAGATAACCATAAGAAAAAATAGAGCATTATAGTTGACCCTTATAGTTAACAAAAATGACTAATCAAAATAAGATTTTGCTCAGGTACAACTCTAAATCTAAGAGGATTGATGCGATGCCAGTGGATGTGTGTTTTTGAACTAACACAAGATGCTCTTATATTAAGAACCTTTGAGAAAGTTTTGTTGCAACTTGAGGAGGAGGTCATAAGTAAAAGGAGGAAAAGAAGAAAGGTTACAAAAAGGGAAAAACTTAAGAACAACAGTGCTAAATTAAGGTAAGAGTTTAATGATTTTTTTTATGAATTTACTTTAGTGTTATGCAAATAAGAAAAGATAGGTAGATTAAGTAATACTTATCGTTAAGTTGTCTTAGAGGTGGCATAAGTGACGTAGATGTGGTTTAAAGTGTATTTGAGAGGTGGAGCTCATTGTTGATGTGTGTTATATGTGTATGATAGACTACATTATATAATATGATCATTTTAAAAGCTTCATGTGTAAAGGGTAGTAAGCATGCAATGTTTGGTTATACATGGTTTTTATAGGATCGTATCACAATGATTAATGAGACATACTAATATGAAGCAATTTTAAAGCAATAGGTTAAGGTGTTGAGCTCATCATACAAGTGTGGTGTGCATATTGTGTTTTACGATAACGTTGGGCTTGCATACATAATCCTATTTATCTATTAGGGATCAAACAAGAGCATATCATTCTAGAATAATTGTGGGGATTGTATTGGACAATCCTTCAAGGGCTTAAAGGTAAAGAATTGGTTGAGTTGGGTGAACATGGTCATAGAAGTACGATGCATTGAGTCATATTGTGTGATGAAGATAGATATTTAATTGAGATATAAGGTTAGTCTATTAGATGGATAATATTGAGGCTACTATATATAGCATCATATAATATGACTAAAAAGATCATATTGGATAATTAGTCAAAGTTATGGATAAAATTTGGCCAAGTGTGAAGAGAGAAAAGTTGTGATCGAACATGTACAATGAATATGATAGTAATTTATGATGGCACAATAATAACTTATAATGGGAACATACAAAAGAAATCATACTAAGTAATGAGTAGGAAATATTAATGAATTAATCAAACTACATGTTACATTAATCATAGCATTATGATATATAGGCAAGTAAATAGAGAGAAAATGAGAATTATACAACATGATTTGTTGGATCATACTACATGATCATTAATAAAAGAGAAATATAAAATTTATAATTGGATGAGAAGCTAGGTTAGGATCATAGGGCATGATCCTAAAGATTGTAATCATACGATTTGATTCAAAAATAACATAAAGAGCTAGACTAAGGATTATATGATATGATCAAGTGATAAAAAATGTGTGATTTATTTTAGAATGCTTAAAGTTTTATTGGATCAAACGATACAATGAGGAAATCATACAAGCACAATCCATGTCTACAAATTAAGAAATTTAATGAGAATTTATAGGAATAAAATGACTTAATAATCATGCAACATATATATACTATATATTAATCATTTCATATTCATTTTAATATAGAAAACTTAGAAGTGTAGGAGATTAAATAAGGTAAATTCCTTGCAAAACTAGGTAAGTAAATCTAGTAATCATTGATATAATGTATTATTGCTATATTATATATCACTTCTATTTAATTTACTATTCTTATTTCAATAATATGACGTATTATTACATTGGTTGCATTGATAATGTTGTTAAACCTTTGTTTTGTCATGGCATGAAATGACTATAAAATATGAAAATATATACACATTGGCTATGACAAAGTTGGATGTGAATTAGTACATGGAATAAAAAGTTAACATAATTATTTTCCTACAACATTATCTATGAGTGAGGTTGCCTCTTTACATGACCTTTTATGATTTAGGTGAAGTTGTTTGAATTTTACACATATTTTTATGTACAATTCTATATCTCAATCTTTTATTATAGTAGTATTATATTTTTGTTCAATGACTTCGGTTAGCATTAAAGTTTTGCCTCATCATCAATTCAATGTCTAGTATTTTTGAATTCACACTTAATATTTTAATTATACATAATATTTTATTTTAATGATAATTTACTAAATAGTTATGTTGGGCCCTAACATGATGGTTCCTAAAGAAATGCAATATTTTCATGCAATTTCTATCTCCTTATCAACAACACATGGTAATAATCAAGTTCAATTCGAAGAATCTAAAAGATTTTATTTCAATAACACCATTTGAAAAGAAACATTCATAGTTGTCCTAATCAAATGTTGAAACTAATGCATGTTATGCTACATGTTTAACATACATGTCATTGGCCTTTTTCTTACCTATCACATGCTGTTGTCAAGAACAACAGCCATACATCTACACAAAAATGTCCAAAGGGGTCTATTACACACAATCACATCCATCTCTTATTGGGACAACTTTTACACATTATCTTACTATTCACACTTTTTTCCTTATATATCAAAGAATAAGTTATTTATTAGATTGTCACTATATCTTTTGTTTTAACTTGTTAGTCTCATGAACCTAATAGCTTAAGATTAAGTTTTGATAATAGCACCATCAATTAAGTAATTTATTAATAAGTTTTTCTCATGTACTTAGATTACATGAAAGCTAAGTTACTTAAAGAGACTCGAGAAGTGACTTGGAGATTTATTTAACAAGCTCAAGAGATGCTTAAAAGCTCAAGCAAAAATAAGCAAAGCTTACACAAAATTCAACTGAAGTTTAAAGTGTGCTCTCAAAGTGATTACTAAAAAAGAACTTAAGTTTCTTGGTGAAGTTGAGAAAAATCCTAACTTACAAGTGGAGTAAAAAATAAAGGCTAAGAAATAAATTTGAATACCTACAAGTAAGAAGATGTCATGTCTGTCCAACACAGATACAAACAAAAAATTTGTGGTACAGAACACAAGGAAAACTAATGAAATCATGTTATAAGATTACCATACATATTAACCTAATTTAGTTTTTATCGTTTAAGAATCAAATAAGATTTTTGAATAATTTATATAGTATTTATATTTAAATTTTAATTATTATTTTTTTCTATGACTTTGGTTAGTACTAAAAGTTTGTCTCATCACAAGGTCCATGTCTAGTACTTTTGTATCCACACTTGGTATTTTAATGCACATAATATCTGATTTTCATGATAATTACATTGAGCCCTAACACAATGGTTCTTAAGGAATGCAATATTTTCATGCAATTTCTATCTCCTTATCAACAATTAATGGAAATAATCAAATATAATTCTAGGAATCTAAAAGACATCATTTCAATAACACTAAAGGAAGAGAAAAATTTATTGTTGTCCTAATAAAATGTCCAAATTAATGGATGTAATACTACATTGTTCATTAGCCTTTTACTTATCACATCTAGTTGTCAAGAATAATAGTCATACATCTCCTACATAAAAATGACCAAAGAAGTTTATTACACCCAATCAAATCCTTCTCTTGTTGGGACCACTTTTACACCTTATCCTATTATTTATACTTATTTCTTAAATATCAAAAAATAAATTATTGATTAGACTACCACTATACCTTTTGTTTTTACTTGTTAGTCCCATGAACTAAAAAGCTTAAGATTAAATCTTTGTAATTACAACATCACTTAAGTGAGTAACAAGTTTTTCTCATGTATTTAGATTACATGAAAGCTAAGTCACCTAAAGAGACTCGAGAAGTGACTTGGAGATCTATTAAACAAGATCAAGAGAAGCTTAGAAGTTCAACCAAAAGCAAGCAAAGCTTATGCTAAATTGAAGTGAAGATTAAAGTGTGTCCAAAATGATTATTTAAGAAGAGCTCAAAACTCTTGATGATGTTGAGAAAAATCTTAAACTATAAGAGGAGTCAAAGATGAAGGCAAAAAAAATAACGAATGCTTACAAGTAAGAAGATGCCCTGCCTATCCAACACAAATACAAAAAAATATTTGTGTTGCACAACACAAGCCAAGCTCATGAAATCATGTTACAAGATTGCCTCATATATTAACCTAATTCATTTTTAACATTTAAAAATCAAATGAGATTTTTGAATAATTTATATAGCATTTTAATTTTAATTTTTATTATATTTTTGTTCTGTGACTTTCATTAGTACTAGAATTTTGTTTCATCATCAAGTCAATGTCTAGTATTTATGTATCCACACTTAGTATTTTAGTTACACATAATATCCAATTTTTATGATAATTAAGTAAATGATTACGTTGGGCCTTAACATGATGGTTCCTAAGGAATGTAATATTTTCATGCAATTTCTATCTCCTTATCAACAATTAATGGCAATAATCAAGTAGAATTTTAAGAATCTAAAAGATAATATTTCAATGACACAATATGGAAAGAAACATTTATAGTTGTCCTAATTAAATGTTTAAACTAATGGATGTAATTCTACATGTTTAACATGCATGTCATTGGCCTTTTGCTTATCACATCTCATTGTCAAGAATGATAGCCTTAAATCTCTTACATAAAATGTCCAAAAAAGTTTATTACACCTAATTACATTCTTCTCTTATTGGGACTACTTTTACACTTTATCTTACTATTTATACCTTTTTCTTAAATATCAAAGAATAAATTATAGACTAAACTACCATTATACCTATTTTTTTTACTTGTTAGTCCCGTGAACTAAATAGCTTAAGATTAAGTCTTGGTAATAACAACATCAATTAAGTGAGTTTTTAATAAGTTTTTCTCAAGCACTTAGATTACATGAAAGCTAAGTCACCTAAAGAGATTTGAAAAGTGACTTGGAGATCTATTTAACAAGATCAAGATAAGCATAAAAGTTCAACTAAAAGCAACCAAAGCTTATGCCAAATTCAAGTGAAGTCTAATGTGTGCTCTCAAAGTGATTACTCAAAAAGAACTTAAGTTTCTTGATGATGTTGAGAAAAATCCTAAACTTACAAGTGGAGTCAAAGATGAAGGCTAGGAAATAAACGTGAATACTTACAAGTAAGAAGATGTCCTCTCTATCCAACAGAAATAAAAAAAATATTTGTGTTACACAAGACAAGCAAAACTCATGAAATCATGTTATAAGATTACCACATATATTAACTTAATTCATTTCTTATCATTTAAGAATCAAATAAGATTTTTTAATAATTTATATAGCATTTTAATTTTAATTTTAATTATATTTGTTTTCTAGGACTTTGGTTAGTACTAGAATTTGTCTCATCACAATGTCAATGTCTAGTATTTTTGTATCCACACTTGATATTTTAATGCACATAATATCCGATTTTCATGATAATTAAGTAAATAGTTACGTTGGGCCCTAACACGATGGTTCCTAAGGAATGTAATATTTTCATGCAATTTCTATCTCATATCAACAATTAATGGAAATAATCTAATAGAATTCTAGGAATCTAAAAGACATCATTTCAATGCACCACACGAAAAAAAAATTCATAATTGTCCTAATAAAATGTTTAAATTAATAAATATAATGCTACATGTTTAACATGGATGTCATTGGCCTTTTACTTATAACATCTAGTTGTCAAGAATAATATCCACGCATCTCCTACATAAAAATGACCAAAGAAGTTTATTACACCCAATCACATACTTCTCTTGTTAGACCAATTTTACACATTATTCTACTATTTATATTTTTTCCTTAAATATCAAAGAATAAATTATTGATTAGAACACCACTATACCTTTTGTTTTTACTTGTTAGTCCCATGAATTAAATATCTTAAAATTAAGTCTTGGAAATAACAATATCAATTAAGTGAGTTTTTAATCAGTTTTTCTCATGTACTTAGATTACATGAAAGTTAAGTCACCTAAAGAGACTCAAGAAGTGACTTGGTGATCTATTTAACAAGATCAAGAGAAGCTTCGAAGTTCAACCAAAAGCAAGCAAAGCTTATGCCAAATTCAAGTGAAGATTAAAGTGTGCTCTCAAAGTGATTACTCAAAAAGAACTTAAGTTTCTTGGTGATGTTTAGAAAAATCTTAAACTTACAAGTGGAGTCAATGATGAAGGCTAGGAAATAAAATTGAATCCTTACAAGTAAGAAGATGTCCTGTTTGCCCAACAAAAATACAAAAAAAATATTTGTGTCGCACAACAAAAGCAAAACTCATGAAATCATGTTATAAGATTGTCACATATATTAACCTAATTCATTTCTTATCATTTAAAAATCAAATGAGATTTTTGAATAATTTATATAGCATTTTAATTTTAATTCTAATTATTTTTTTGTTTATTGGCTTTTGTTAGTACTAGAATTTTGTCTCATCATCAAGTCAATGTCTAGTATTTTTGTATCCATACTTAGTATTTTAATTACACATAATATCCAATTTTAATGATAATTAAGTAAATGGTTATGTCGGGTTCTAACATGATGGTTCCTAAGAAATGTAATATTTTTAATAATTTCTATCTACTTATCAACAATTAATGATAATAATTAAATAGAATTCTAGGAATCTAAAAGACAACATTTCAATGACACCATATGGAAAGAAACATTTATAATTATCTTAATGAGATGTTAAATCTAATGGATGTAAAGCTACATGAAATGAATGTCATTGGCCTTTTGCTTACTTATCACATATAATTGTCAAGAATAATAGCCATACATCTCCTACATAAAATGTCAAAAGAGGTTTATTACACCCAATCACATCCTTCTCTTGTTGGTACTATTTTTACATTTTATCTTACTATTTATATTTTTTTCCTTAAATATCAAAGAATAAATTATTGATTAGACTATCACTATATCTTTTGTTTTTAATTGTTAGTCCCATGAACTAAATAGCTTAAGATTAAGTTTTGGTAATAACAACATCAATTAAGTGAGTTTTTAATAAGTTTTTCTCATGTACTTAGATTATATGAAAGCTAAGTCACCTAAAGGGACTCAAGAAGTGACTTGGAGATCTATTTAACAAGATTAAGATAAGCTTAGAAGTTCAATAAAAAGCAAGCAATGATGCCAAATTAAAGTAAAGATTAAAATGTGCTCAAAGTGATTACTCAAGAAGAACTCAAAACTCTTGGTGATGCTGAGAAAAATCTTAAACTTATAAGTGGAGTCAAGGATGAAGGCAAGAAAATAATAATGAATACTTATAAGTAAAAAGATGTCATGCCTGCCCAAAACAAATACAAAAAAATTTTTGTGTTACACAACACGAGTAAAGCTCGTGAAATCATGTTATAAGATTACCTCATTTATTAAAATAATTTATTTTTTATCATTTAAAAATAAAATGTGATTTTTGAATAATTTATATAGCATTTTAATTGTAATTCTAATTATATTTTTGTTCTATAACTTTAGTTAGTATTAGAATTTTGTCTCATAATCAAGTCAATGTCTAGTATTTTTGTATCCACACTTAGTATTTTAATTACACATAATATTTAATTTTCATGATAATTAAGTAAATGGTTAAGTTAGGCCCTAACATGATGTTTCCTAAGAAGTGTAATATTTTCATGCAATTTCTATTTCTTTTATCAACAATTAATGGTAATAATCATGTAGAATTCTAGGAATCTAAAAGACATTGTTTCAATGACACCATTTGGAAAGAAATATTCATAGTTGTATTAGTCAAATGTTTAAACTAATGGATGTAATGCTACATGCTTAACATGCATGTTATTAACCTTTTGCTTACTTATCACATCAAGTTGTCAAAAGCAATAGCCATACATCTCGTATAGGAAAATATCCAAAGAAGTCTATTACATCCAATCACATCCTTCTCTTGTTGAGACCACTTTTACATTTTATCCTATTATTCATACTTTTTCTCTTGAATATCAAAGAATAAGTTATTGATTAGATTACCACTATACTTTTTGTTTTAACTTATTAGTCCCATGAACCTAATAGCTTAAGATTAAGTTTTGGTAATAGCAACATTAATTAAGTAAGTTATTAGTAAGTTTTTCTCATGTACTTAGATTACATGACAGCTAAGTCACCTAAAGAGACTCGAGAATTGACTTGGAGATCTATTTAACAAGATCAAGAGAAGCTTTGAAGTTCAACCAAAAGTAAGCAAAGCTTATGCCAAATTCAAGTGAAGATTAAAGTGTGCTCTTGAAGTGATTACTCAAAACGAACTTAAGTTTCTTGGTGATGTTTAGAAAAATCTTAAACTTACAAGTGGAGTCAAAGATGAAGGCTAGGAAATAAACTTGAATCCTCACAAGTAAGAAGATGTCATGTCCGCCCAACACAAATACAAAAAAAATATTTGTGTCACATAACACAAGCAAAACTCATGAAATCATGTTATAAGATTGCCACATATATGAACCTAATTCATTTTTTATCATTTAAGAATCAAATAAGATTTTTGAATAATTTAGATAGCATTTTTAATTTTAATTTTAATTTTATTTGTTTTCTATGACTTCGGTTAGTACTAAAATTTTGTCTCATCACAAGGTCAATGTCTAGTATTTTTATATCCACACTTGGTATTTTAATGCACATAATATCCGACTTTCATGATAATTAAGTAAATGGTTACATCGGGCCCTAACATGATGGTTCCTAAGGAATGTAATATTTTCATGCAATTTCTATTGTCTTATCAATAATTAATGGAAATAATCAAATATAATTCTAGGAATCTAAAAGACATCATTTTAATGACATCATGTGGAAAGAAAAATTCATTGTTGCCCTAATGAAATGTTTAAATTAATGGATGTAATGCCACATATTTAACATGTCATTGGCCTTTTATTTACTTATCACATTTAGTTGTAAAGAATAATAGTCATATATATCCTACATAAAAAAGACCCAAGAAGTTCATTACACCCAATCACATTCTTCAGTTATTGAAACCACTTTTACATTTTATCCTACTATTTATATTTTTTTCTTAAATATCAAAAAATAAATTTATTGATTAGATTATCACTATACCTTTTGTTTTTACTTTTTAGTCCCATGAGCTAAATATCTTAAGATTAAGTCTTGGTAATAACAACATCAATTAAGTGAGTTTTTAATAAGGTTTTCTCATGTATTTAGATTACATAAAAGCTAAGTCACCTAAAGAAACTCGAGAATTGACTTGGAGATCTATTTAACAAGACCAAGAGAAGCTTAGAAGTTCAACCAAAAGCAAGCAAAGCTTATGCCAAATTTGAGTGAAGATTAAAGTGTGCTCTCAAAGTGATTGCTCAAAAAGAGCTCAAGCTTCTTGATGATGTTGAGAAAAATCTTAAACTTGTAGGTGTAGTCAAAGAATAAAGCTAAGAAAAAATACTTGAATACAAGTTAGAATATGTCCTTCTTGCCCAACACAAATACAAAAAAATATTTGTATTATGCAATACAAGCAAAGCTCATGAAATCATGTTATAAAATTGCCTCAAATATTAAGCTAATTCATTTTTTATCATTTAACAATCAACTGAGATTTTTGAGTAATTAGTGTGGCATTTTAATTTTAATTCTAATTAAAATCCCAACATATCAAATTAGTGGGCTTAATAGATTTATTATTTTTACATATTTTTAAAATCTTAATTTAGTTGCATCTATCTCCAAACCATTTCTAGTTTTAGTAAAATTAGAGCTGTCTCGCGAATATGTTTTGATTAATATATTTTTGTCTAAATTTTGAATAATCTCAAATTTCATTTAAAATTTGGATACGCAATTTAAAAACAATCCAAAATATTGTTACTTAACATATTTCTCATTTATTAATAATATATTATAAAAATTTGTCTTTCTAATTTTTTTTATCATTCTTTTACCATTAGATTTCACCTTCAAATTTTCAAAATAAAATCTTTTATATTTCATATTCAATTAAATATAAAATTTAAATTTATATAACTAATACAATAGTTGGTTTAAGAATCTCTAATTAATAAATATTATAAATTATGGATTGAATAATTCGATCATTTGCATCAATAGACACATCATACTTGAATAAAAATATTTTGAACATCCTCAACTAAAGATCTATTAAGATAGATAAATAAAATAAATCAAAAAATAAAAAATAACTATTGAGTTAAGAAAAGCTAAGAAAATTGACTTGAACTACCTTATCATTGATTAAGAGAAATCTTGATCTCCTCTAGCATAAATATACATATACAATCTTAACATTTCTCTACACAAACAAAACAACTGATAGTTAACTTGGTTATGAATTTTGTTTTTGTAAAATTCAATTTTTATTTAAAAAATAAAAAATCATAAAATATTAACTTTAATTAAAAATCGACCGAAACCCAAATTTAGACCTTCATTCTGGACCGGTTGCTATAAAAACCGAATCGAAAGAAAATCCAATCAGAACTAAAATTGAAACCATGGTTTTGTTCATTACGACACGTTTTGAACTTTGCTCTTCTAGAAGTGGTGTAAAATTATGTGATTGATGTGACTATCGTTAAAAATGTGTCATTTCATGACTCGTATCTAATAGAATATTCGATACGACTTACTGAATGAATTACGTATTAAGTTTATTAAATACTTTATAAAAATGTCTTCTCTTTATCACTTTTCGAAGTTAGCCGGCTGAAGGTTGAGAGATCAAATGGATAAGTTCAAATGGAGCATTCAGAAAAGAATAAGTCGATTTGGTTTGGTACAACTCGAAGTTTACTTGAAATATATATTGTGAAATTAAAAATAATAAAATTATAGATTGATGTTTTCTTGTTAAGTTGAATTAATGGATTGTAATACATTAATTTTTGATATTTGATATGTTACATTTAATATTAGTTTTTTAAATATCAATTCTTTGGTGTAAATCACATACCATGAGACGCTCATAAGAGCAGTAATAGTGGAATCAATCAATAACTAGAAGGCTTTCGTACAGTAATAGTGGTACGGTTGTCGCTTGTTGGTCAACAAATTGGCAATTTGATTTGCATAATAAAAAAATTAAATCTTATTTAAAAAAATAAACTAAACTTCTTAAGTGAACTTTAATTAATCATTTAAATCTAAGATTTTAGAAATCAAATTCTTTTTCTGATTAAAGTCAAAAGAAATCAAACCAACCAAATAAAAAAATTAAAAACAAATCACAATACACATCATAATTCAACTTATAGATCCATTGAACCTTTTAAATTAAAAAAATATCAAATCTTCTATAAAAAGTCATTGATTTAAACAAAACACAATATAACCACGTGTTGGTGTGTAAAGGATAACTATTGACACTGCTTTGAATAGTCAAGCTCACAGGAATCAAAAAAAGATACGTCAAGAAAGCTTAGAATGACAATGCAACCTTTGACCCATGGAACCTTACGTCCTCCAACTTGTCTATATAAATCCAGTGCCTGCAACCACATAAAGAAGAAACCATAAAGCTGCAAAACATTTTCAATTTACAAAATCTTCTCCAACGTAGCACATACCCCACATATATTGAGCGAGGAGGTAGAAAGCAATGGCTCTAAGCTTAGCTAATGTCACCATGCCCAGCATCAATAGTAGCTTAGCTGCCTCCAAAACTCCGGCGATTGGCAACAAGAAGATCGTCTTCTCCAGGAAAGCGACATCCACAGGTCGAACTCCAAAACAGACTGCAATCCATTGCTCAATGGGAAGGCATGATGATGCTCATGCAGGCTTCCCTTCTGACTTTGTCTTTGGTGCTGCCAGTTCTGCTTTTCAGGTCAGCACACATTCAGCTTATTAAATGCCAACCTTATATGATATAAATTACTAAATATTAACTTCAAAAAAATGTGTTTTCTGAGTAGAGAGATATTTATCATCTGCGAGTAATTATGTTTAAGTTGGTTTTAGGTGGAAGGAGCAACAAAAGAAGGGGGAAGAGGACCCAGTATATGGGATACTTTCTGTGAAAAATATCCAGGTAAAGCCGTTGTTTTATGATGGAGGTGGTTGTCTAGCTCATCACTATGATCATTTGCTGGTTCAACACTTGACATTAAGAACCCAACATCCACCCACCCAAGGCTAAGGCTGTTAAAAATTAGTTCATAATCCAATTTAACCTTGGATCACGATTGGATTGAAAATGTTTGATTAGATCTTCAATCCCAGCCAAGTTTGGCACACGAAGCATTTCATGTATCCTGGATTCAAACTCGGTTTAATTCTTTGCTTGTCAATTTGAGTTTAATTCAACTAAAAAATGTGCCAAGTTTCTATTAATTCTCAATTTTTCAATCAAATCTCCCAAACAAATATATATATTTCATTATATTAAATGTATGTGTTCTTTGAATATCGAGCCAAACCCACATTCTTAGCCAAGTCCATTATTAATGGTAGAAGTCTAGAATGCTTTACATAGCTTATAGGCTACTATTTCAAAAAGTGAATATAAATTTGAATGTTTTATTGAACTTAGATACCACATAATTTCTTTAAATTATGTATGCATCTATCTATCTATAAAGATATATATATATATATATATATATAAAACCTTTTAGTTATAATTCAGAATAAAAAGAATTCATTCTAATCAAAATGGATAATAGTATTTATTTTTTAAAAGATTTTGATTTTAGAAAAGAAATATCACAAATTTTATACTATGTAAAAAATTAAGACTCAAATTTGAATTAAAAAAATCATATTATATATATATATATATATTTAGAGTGTTCTAATATTTCATTATGGTTTAGAGGAAGGGAAGCAAAAAGTATTATATTAATTTCCTCACGTTATTTCTATTTGTTTTGTTTTTGTAGATAAAATTGTAGATAAAAGCAATGGAGAACCAGGAGCAGGCTCATACTGGCACTATAAGGTACAAAATTAAGACTAATTCCATAAAATGAAATTGAGAAATTGAGAAAAAAATTTGAACATTGAGATATCAAGCAAATGTGCTGTTTTTAAGATTATTAATTTCAAAATTATTGTCATGATAAATCTATTTTGATTTATAGGAGGATGTGAAGCGTTTAGCAGACTTGGGTACAGATGTGTATAGATTCTCAATATCTTGGGCAAGAATATTACCAAGTACTTAACAATTTCATATCAAATATACCTATATGTTATATTTTTAATTCATTTGTATTCTAACAATGTTTGTTTCATGTATTTGTAGATGGCCGTGGAAAACCCAATGAAGAAGGAATTCAATACTACAATAATTTGATCAAAGAATTGCAGGATAATAGTACGTAACTTAGATAGTGAGGTGGAAAAGATCCACAACTTATGACTAGTGTTTTTTTACTTTGTTCCCATCTATCTTAACAAATCTTGTTTGTTTTCACAGAAATACAGCCCTTTGTTACACTATTCCATTGGGATGTACCGCAAAGTCTAGAAGATGAATATGGTGGTTTCTTGTCTAAACGAGTGGTGTAAGCTTATTTTCTATTCTCATACATAAATAAACATACAAGTTTCTTTATTAAACAGTTGGCAGATAAACATGAAGTGATTTAGCTCTTAAATACATTGTCTACAATTGTAAATAAATGATACCAAATAAATTTATACAAGTAACATATATAATTAATGTGTAAACTTTGACAGGGAGGATTTTAAGTACTTTGTAGATATATGTTTTGCAAATTTTGGAGACAAAGTTAAGCACTGGATCACAATAAATGAAGCATTAACATTCTGTGTAAACGGATATGAATCGGGAGTACATGCCCCAGGTCATTGTACGCCAGGTTTGAATAATGAAAATCAATCATTGCCGTGTCCAGTAGGAGATTCTTTAAGAGAGCCCTACATTGTTGGCCATAATATTCTTCTAGCCCATGCTGAAGCAGTTCAACTTTACAAAGATAAATACAAGGTAAAAATTTTATGTTTTCCATCGGAGCTATTCCAACAAAGTACAGCTTTTATTGTTCTTTATTTTGGGTACAAAACAAGTTTGCTTCTCGTAACTTAAGGTTTGTTATCTATTATGGACATACAATAACCACTTTTTCAAATGATGCAGGCTAAGCAAGGTGGAAAAATTGGAATTACACTAGTTACAAGTTGGTTTGTACCATATGATGATAGCAATCTCAGCAGAGAGGCACAAAAGAGAGCAGTTGAGTTCAACTTGGGATGGTTAGTTGACATTTTAATGCACTATATGTTTCATTTTAAAAACAAATAACATGCATTATTTCTATTGCATACATGTAGAGATGACCCAAGACAATTCACACATGATATGCATGCTTGAAACATAGCTACTTACACAGCCAGATATGTTACATGTTGAGAGACCAAGATGCAAGAAAGAAATTTAGATATATTTGATAGTGGCTCCAGAATCACAATTGCCTTATGACAAAGTTCAGTTAATAACGCACTTAATTCAAATAGAAATTGAGTTTTTTTGAGGTGAATAAATTATCGAGTGCTGTATGCTTTAAGAATATTACACCAATAATAAACTTAGAAAATCATAATTCATAAATACTCTAAAGTGAAGGACAATTTTATTGAAAAAAGTGTACCAACAACAGGTGCATATTGATACTTTCTCTTCTTCATCCCACCCCTATTCGTGCCACAAAGAAAGGAGATGGGGGAGGTGGTCAATATTTGTCGTGTGTAAGAAATCATTTAAAATTTTGTATGTGAACTAAATCTCTCTTTAGATAACATTTTTGCTATTAAGCTACATAGACAAATATAACTATTAAGAACTTTCACAGAAGCCCTCACAATCATCTATTTGATGTACATCATTTTGAGATACTAACCATAAAATCATCTAAAGAAGGCCTTCCCTTCCATCCAACGCACCAACAATGTGATCCTTTTAATTCAATATATCAGAATTTTGATTATAAATGCATCTTATATCTAGCACATTATATGTTTGAGAAGCTCTATGTTTTCACCATGACCAGGTTTATGGATCCACTCAAGTTTGGAGATTATCCGTTCTCTATGCGATCATTGGTGAGGGAGAGGCTTCCCAAATTTACAGCTGAGGAATCTAAAAAGCTCATAGATTCTTATGATTTTATAGGGCTCAACTACTACACAGCCAGATATGCACAAAACAAAGTTTTTGATATTAGTTATGAGCCAAAAACATATAGCGATGACATGCGTGTGAATACCTTAGGTAATATAATACATTTATTTAGTAGTTAGAGATCAATATACACGTAACTATTTTACTGAGCTATTTCTAATCTATTGTTTCTCCTATTAATTTGTAGTTGAAAAGAATGGCATCCCAATTGGATACTCCGAGGTGAAGATAATTTCCTATATCTTGTCATGTTCCTTTCCTTTTATTGTTCATCTGCTAAACTTTGTATCCTATTGGTATGTCCATTGCCTGTTAGTCGGTGGCTCTCAACATTGACTTTGAAAGTGATTTCATGTGAATATTTTTTTCTATTTAGGGCTATAATTATTAATACTTGTTATTATTTTCAACAGGAAGGTAGTTGGGTGAATGTATATCCTAGAGGAATAAGGGACCTTCTTCTATACACAAAGGAAAGATACAATGATCCAGAGATCTACATCACTGAAAATGGTAAAAAAACCTATACTCCACACATATTTCATACACAGATTAAACATGCCTGATAAAAAGAATCCTAGAAAGAAAACCCATAAACTTTCATTTTCTAATAAAAAAGGAATAGAAAAACAATTAATAGACCTTGATGAGTTACTTATGGTGGTTGCAACTTTCATTTTCAACTTTGATAGGAGTTATGGAAGTCAAAAGTTATCCTCTAATAATTACTTCTGGAACCAACCCTCCTAACAGTCGAGAACTATCAGCAGTAATTCCACCGGAAATAAATGATATATACAGGTCACAGTACCAAGACAATCACCTTCAACAAGTCCTGGAAGCAATAAGGTACGTGATATAGTCATGCATAAAGGTTGAGTAGTTTAATGATAATCTTTTAAGTAGATAGATACAACTAAACACCTGTTTTCCACGTAATTGCAGGAATGGGGTGAGAGTCAAAGGGTACTTTGTGTGGTCCTTGCTTGATAGCTTTGAATGGAACTTTGGCTACACTAACAAATTTGGGCTACACTATGTAAACACAGATTCAACCAAACAAACAAAGCCAGATTTCACTAGAGTTCCTAAGCGGTCGGCCAACTGGTACAAATGGTTTTTAGGTACTGCAAAAGTACCATCCCAGGCTAAATGAATAGCAGGAAGGTCGGATAAAAGGAAATAAGAATGAATAAATAGTGCAATTAAGCACTTATGTTAAGAAAATAACATGATTATATATTGAACTCATAAAAAAGGGGAAAAATTAATAGGCGTAAATAATCCCTCGAGTTTGGTGTTTGAATGATGTAAATGAATTGTGTTTTAAGTGAAGCATCTAATTGAATTTGTAGCAAATTTGGTTCTTTTCTTGTTAAACACTTCAATTTATTCCAAAGTACTAGAAATATGTGAGTGCTTGTTTGGGGGATAAAGGATCTTTTTGGTAATGCTTTGCTTGTTGTTGCTTATCAAAAATTTGTACCATAGTAAATTTTTGCATTATAAGCTTATAAACAAAAGGTTTTATAGGGCAACACAACCTTCATGGCTTCAAGACCTTAGAAAATGCATGTACCATGCAAATGATAGATCTTTACAAGTTTGGCAATTGGAAGTTTATGTTTTTCACAACACATCATACACAATCAATAACATCACATCCTAGTAAACCTTAATATGGTGATCAAATAATAATTTTCTAGTTAATTTTCTCTTATGGAACATCTAGACGTGATATATTTTGTTCAATCCATGTCCTGACATCATTCATAAAGATATATTCTAGTGTGTGGTTTTGAAGAGATGGCATTTGGCAAAACCAAGAAATTAGAAATTTGGCATCTTATAACAACTCATTGTATGTTATGAAATAGATGCTAAGTATACTATAACATGATTTTAAATAGAAAAATTCTCTTATTAAATAATTATAAAAAATTATACAAAGATTAGGTTTCTCTCATTATACCAATTAAACTACAAAACAGGTTGTTAAGTAGCTTAAGTGCAAACTCGTAGAACTTTTCAAACAACAAATCCACAGGAAGGGAAGAGAGCTCGATTATTTGTAAAGTAATGATAGATATGAATGTACAAAAGAAAATTTTTAATGAACAACTTAATATAACAAATCATTGATAAGAAACAAAATCTATCTTATGAAATAGAATTAGTTAATAACTCAATAAGAATATTCCAAGCTATTTTCAATCATTACTAGAAACTTTGTTTATGTTTATTTTACATTATTTTTATACTTTTTTTTTTCAGTTCTTTTTTTCTTTTTTTTAAGATTTGCTTTTGTTGGAAAGCAAAAAAAAAAAATCCTAGATTCCGGCAAAGAGATAAAATAGAACAGCATTTTGGATTTGTTGAAAAAGTAGAATAAAAGCCTAGATCCTTGGAAAATCAGATGTTATTTTTAATCAATTATTGTTATTTCATTATTACCAACTGTGTTCTAAATTGTTAGTTTTTCAGTTTTATAAAGGTTGTTTTCTTTCTTTAATAAGCATTCTAAGACTAAAAAGAAATCCAATTCTCTATATATTATAATTTTTTTAGTCATTAATTCACTACAATGAATACTTTCGTATCTTTTCATTGTTCTTGGCATCCAAGCCTAGGTCATAGCGAAGAAAAATTTCAACCTTTAACTCCTCTTCATCTATCACTGTTAAAGGCACTACTACATTAACAACAAATCTTTTTTTTCCTCTTCCTCCCAAAAACTTGATGGCCATTCTCTTCAAATAACTCTATGCAAACTTAATAATAAACTTTAGGGAGTGATACCAATCAGTCTTTCTCATTCTCAAAGGGAAAGCAAAATCTAATTATGGTACAAGTGATATCACTTAGCTAGCCACTACTGATCAAAAGTACCAATCGTGGGATGCCAAAAATTTGATTGTGATGGCTTGGCTAATAAACTCATGGAGTCTCATGTTGGGAGTACCATCCCTTCTATAAGATGATTAAAGAGATTTGGCTAACAGTACAAAAGATATACTCAGATTTATATAATTTTTTTTACTATGCTTCAAAGTCAACTAAAGCATTTGTGAGATGCATCAAGATAACAAGCCGATTATGGAATATTATAATTCTTTTTCTACCTTGTAGCATAAGATGAATTTGTCTATGCTATGGAATAGGAGAAATCTAAATATGGGCCTATATTTCCTTGAATGATTGAACAAGAGCCAATATTTGATTTGTTCAAGGGTTAAACAAGGATTAAAAGTGAAAGGTTGGATGCTTGGTACAAAAACATAAAGAATTTGGTAAGAGAGAGTAGAAAACAAGAAATGCTCAACCATTTTGTTAGTGTTGATACTCCCAAAACTAGATTAGCCCTCACCACTCATCAAGGATGGTCCTTCACAAATCAAAAGAAATTTAAAAAAATTAAGTCATGGATGCAACCACTACTACAAGACAAAACCACCAGGGGAAGATGCGCTTCCAAATCTATAAACATGCTCCTAATTATAAAGTTCAAAACCAACATGAATCTCACAAAGCTTGGTCATTGAATCCACCATCAAGAATAATAATAAAGGAAAGCTCAATTTCACTATAAATCAAATGTGGTAGTCCATTATTAGTCAATTAATCTCATAAAAAAAAATCTGAATCCACTTCTTCAGTACCTATTGTGGATGTAACATCTCAAAACCTCAAGGAAGCATTTCAAGCTCGATTTAGCTAATCTTGCTATTATTATTATTGTTAAAGATGATGTCGAATAATCATAGATAGAAACTTTAATAGAAAGGTCTTAGCAACTAATGTAATTAAAAGATTCCCAAAGGAGGAAGCTAAGCATTATTGGAATAGTATAAATTAAAGAATTCAATGACAGTAATTTTACTAAATTTAGAAATAAAATGGTCATAAAATAAATGACCAATTATTTTGATAAATGACAATGTTTTGATCATAAAGCTATGATAGAAAGGATAATGTTAGAAATAAACAACAATAAAAAAAATTAAGAGTTTGATATGGAAATAAAAAGCTCAATGAGTAGCTCGCAGTCAGAACACTTAGACGAATTATTAAAATTATTTGGAATGAGAAATGTGAGAAACACAAATTGTTATATAGTGCTAATTTAATGAATATTGTAATCTCCTATATAAATGTCCTACTAAGTGAGAGAGAGAAAAGCATATGCTTGTGATTGAGTTAATGTGGTCGACTGAGAAGAAGCAATAAAAAAGAAAAACTTGGGAAAACTTGAATATATCTCTTTAAGGGTATACATCAAAATGCGTGTTTCTCCTACAAGGTTATACATTGAAATGGTGAAAAGCTTAAATAATGATCATACATAATTGACAAGTTTTGCATTGCATGTAAAATGTATGTCTTAATATTGCAATGAAAAAATAAAGTTTGATATAAATATTATATATAATAGACGTGACCCAAAACTTGTATTACTTTGTATGGCATTAATTGTGTTATATTTTACTCACTTAGCATATGATGATGGCTCAATCTTGTTGATACTAATGCTTCAAGTATAAAGGATACATAACACGGGAATCAAAGGAAGCTTTGAGTCAGCTGACATAATTGGAAATGGAAAGTTTTGCAATCTCTTGCTCATATTGTATGCAATCTTTGTCTATCTTAAACAGATGTAACTATTTATATGTTGTTTGGTACACCACGTTGAATTAATTTTGTTGGATTGAAGTTCTTGCTCCGGCAACTCCCACAGAGTGCCGCTGTAGCAAGTCCGATGCTGGGCTCTTCTAGGGTTTCCTATCAGAGCGCACTCGTCTCTTGTCGAACCTAACGCCCTCCCGACTTCGCCGAGTCTTCAGATTTTGCGGAGCTTTTCCCTCAACTCCTGCATCTCAAGACCATAGTAGTTGACTGCGCCTGCCTTGTCTCCATTTCTTGGTGCTGGCCACGATGGATGGTCCTTCTCCCTCGGTCGCTATTCTTTTTTCGGCGACAGACCCTCTCGATCTTGTTGGGGATCAGTAGTGCATTCATCACAATCATTTGAACATATCGTTCAACTACACCGTAGAGCTTTGACTACTATATATCTAATTGAGAAGAAATATATCAGTTGACCATTGTGAGGGAGATCATCACTTACAAAAAAAAATTGACACTTCTATTCGCTGAAGATGATATATATATGCTTTTAAGTCTCTTTAGATCTGTTTTTGTCAAAAAATTCCTTTTGAGCTATCCCAATATGGATTCTTTATGTAAAGTTTTTTTGGCAATTAGATTTAGAGACATCTTCTTAATCAACTTGTCAGATTCTTAACACTTTTTAATTAATTTCAAACGTAAAGATGATTTTCTCAATTATTGACTCAATTGAATGTGGACATTACATAGTTTTATCATGGGAATCTTCAAATAGTCTCTCTTTTTTCACTAAATTTAAGTAACCATTTTGTGTTTAGTTAGGTCTAATTTTCTCGTCTTTTTATGTACTTTTTCAACAAGGGTCCCCTCTTTATTGGTCATCTCATTGAGGATTCTCTTAAGATCGATGCATCAATTGTTTTTCTTGTCCGACCCAATGTTACAAGGATATGTGTTGAAATTAAACTTTGCAATGAGCTATCAGAAAAAATATGAATTAGCTTTTTTGTTCTTCTCATTTGGTTTAATATTATAATAACTAATTTTCTAATTATTTGAAAAGGAATAACAAAGTTTTTGTTATAATTTAATTGTTTGGTTTTTTATTAAAATAATAATTCACCTTCTTCTTGTGATAATTGATCCTTATCAAATCTAACAAATGAATATTGTGAGTTCTTAATGCTATCTTCTAGATTAATTAATACTTTAATTGAATTTATAGATCTAGTGAATTGGGTGTTTCAATATTTATGAGTAAAATTTTGACATACTACTAAGAAAAGAAAGAGTATGTAAAGCAACAACATTTGATTTTAGGAACTTTAAGATAGAATAAATTATATCAAATTTTCAAAATATAAAATTTTATTATATAGAATTGTTTTTCTAGAACATTTAATAAGTGTTAAGAAAATATATGTGAATATTAAAAGGTTTTTACTAGTAAATATCCAATGCCTACAAATGCTATAAATATTCACATTTTCTTGGTATGGCTTTATTATAGAAGATTTGGGAAAGCATTTTCTCAAATATCTGTGTTGTTAACCATTTAACTCAAAATAGTTATTAAAGTTTAGTAGGATTCAAGGTTGAGAGCAAAGTTTCCAAAACCTAAAGACCGAATTGGTTTTGTCACCTATACTAACTTTTTTTTGAAGAAGATTGAAGATTACAAATCTACAATGATCCATTTTTCTAAGGTTTTGGATTGTGTGCTCATGTAGTATTTTATGATGTTTACATATACTTCTATGACTCTAAGACAATAAGAGAGGAATTATACTATTCATGATTTCAAATTATTTTATTTGTATTTATTTTAAAGATGTGGAGATGTTATTTATATGAGATAGGATAAAATGTTAATTGATTATGATAGCTTGAAGACATCTTCACTTAGAGAATTCAACTTTACATAATGGCGATTATTGCAATTGATTAAAGACTTATTTAAAATAAATTAATTTTTAAGAAAGGTAAATGAAGTTGTTGATTTATTCAGCAAAAAACTAATTTGAGTTTATTGTCAATTGAAATTGATGAACAACAATTGATTTTTGAACTAAACAAATTGGATATTAAATTTAATGTGCCACGGAATTCAAAGACATTACTTCAAATAGTATTGGAGCCAAAAGGGTTAGAAGCTATAAAGATGAATTATGTGATAGATCTATAATTTAAAAAAATGATTTGAAATCAAAATTTCATTTGGAAGGAAAGAACGCATAGATTTCATAATAAAATATGCTTCATAGATGCTAACGATTTAAGGCAAATGCCATTAAATAAATCTCTTAATTCCAAAAATTAAATTCATCATAAAGAAAATAAAATATATTATGAAATGAAGTAGATGTTTTCGATTTGCAAGAAGGTGAAAAGTAGGTATTGTATTAATTTGCTCATTTTAAAATGGAAATAAGAAGAGACAATAATGAAATTGAGATTTACTTTCCTCAACATTGATACAATCTTCATGCCATTTGAGTTATGTTAAAGAGATTAACTAAGTCAATATTACTTAATTCTACTAAATATTTGACAATATTGGTGTTGCTCGAATTATGAGATTACATAGTATGCCCAAAACCATTTTATTATATTGAGATTCAAAATTTTTTTCTCTTTTCTAAAAAAGTTTTCCCAAGAATTTAATACTTAGCTAAAGTTTAATATTACTTTTTATCTCAAAACTAATGATTAAAACAAATAGAATTATTAAGCCATTGAAGGCTTTGCTAAGATCATATTTGTTCAAATTTGGAGTTTGGAAAAATCACATTGCATTGGTGGAGTGTCATGGCCATATCGTGACACCAAATTTTCAATATATTTTTTAAAATCATAAGACTAATGTCTTAATTTTTTATATCATTTGATATAACTTATATTAACCATTTTTGTTGTAATACAATCAATATAATAGTACTTCTAAATTCTAAATTTATTGTAACAAAATATAAATAAACAAAACCTTTATAATAATTATTTTAATAAAAATATAAAAGAAATAAATATAAAACTTATGCTTTGATGATTTAATGACATATTATTATATTATCGAATATAAAAATTATAATATGTTATTTTGCTAATGTAAACGACATTAGTGATCCTAAACAAACCATATCCACTCATTTTTTTTCATAAAATCTCATGATGTGCATCAAAACTATTTTATATATAAGTCAAATATAACTTAGGCTATTATTATAGTCATATCAAACAAAAATAGATAATACTAAATGCAAGCTTATGCATGTTTGGCTCATATTGCATGTTAGGTCTAAAATAGATTCAAATAAAATATCCAAATGAATAAGCATTATTGAAATAAAAGTGAAATAAATAACACATGTCAATGTAATGCTTTTTAACTCATATTTCAAATACATTATATTCATTTATTCCAATTTTTATTTTAATTTGGTAGCTTTTTAATCTTAAGACTTGTTATCAGCTAAAAGAATCAATGATTTCATATGATCTAGTGATTTCATCATTAGTATTTAAATTATCTATACTATTTTTCTCATATTCAAGTTCATCCTTATGGATCGTATTTTTTTTTTTGAGATCCAATTATTTGTAATAGGTACCTTTTAAGTCATTATCTTTTTTATGGGATTTTTATTTTATAGTCTTTTTCTTAGATGAATCATCCATGTCCATTTATCACATGTCATTCAAAGCAACCTTGTTTACTCATTTTTTATTTTATCATGTTTTGGTCCTTTTTTCATGCAATCATATTAGACATTATTATCATATATTATATGAAAGTAATAATATCACAAAATTAAGAAATAAAGACAAGTCATTACTCATGCATAAGTTTTAACTGTGATTTTTTTGACTTTTATTAAAAAAAATAGTAAAAGTTTTAATTAAAACCTTACGTTAGTTTTTATTCATTGTCTTATTCATTTCAAGCAACTTTAAAAATTTAATAAAAAAATTTCTAAATGAATTAATCCATGTACTCTGCTTTTATACCACTTTCATAAATGTTTGAGAAAGTTTAATTTTTTTTAATAATTTTTTTCTCATCAAATATTTTGATTAAAATATTATTATTATTTTTTATTAAGTTTTAGCCTATTGCTTTATGACCAAAAAAATAATCCTATTTTTTTAAATCAATATCATTATATTTTTTTAATCTTTCCTTTCATATTTAAGTATTAAACTTCTCTCTTTCAAAAGTTATCCCTTACTTCAGTCAATATAATAATTTACCCAAAAGTTTGCAAATAAAATAAATTCATAAAATAAAATTAAAATTTTAAATTAAATATATTCTCTTACCTTTGAGGATATTCCATGGAGTTAGTTGATAACAATATTTATTAGTTCAACATTGGTATAACTCCATAAGAGATAATGAATAAAAAAAAATCGATCTCTTTTATGTCATGAAGGTTAAGAAATATCATTGATGGGAACAAGACGAGATGATTGATAAGAAAAAAAATTTAAAAAGATTGCAAATGATTCAAGATTCATAAAAGTATTTAATGTTAAAAATAGAAATGTGAAATTTTAAGAATAATATCACGTGATCTTTGAAATCATTCAAATAAGAGATGCATCTCATTTTGAGGTTTTGCATAAAAAAAATATCAATCATCTTCATGTTGATATTAAGGTCAACAAATAGGATCCATAACATCAAAATGGCTAAATGGGGCAACTAATACGATAAAAAGCTATTTTAGAAAGATTTCCTGTAATTCTAGATCAACAAAAGTGTTTTTGATGGTGAAAATAGAAATATAAAATTTCAAAAATAGTAGCATGTGTTTTTTTAGAATCAATCCAATGAAAGATACATCTTTTTGGAAAAGCATGGAAGTCCAAGTCATTTTTCAATAGAGTTTTATAGATTTTGAAGAATGTGGAAGGAATTTTTTATAATTTAGTTTAATCCTCTTAAATTATTGAAACTTATAATTTATTTTATATTTTATCTCTAAAAAAGTGTGTTCTAAATCCACAGCAAAGATCCTATACGATTCTCAATGTAACTTGACACGATAAGCTTCCTCAAAATTCTAAAAAAGCTATTGAAGATTCTTAAAGTTTATAGAACAATATTGTTTTCAAATATTTGGTGAGAGATATCAAATCTTAATAGTTAATAAAATTACAAAGGAGATAATTTTAAAATTTTTAAAGTGCATTGTTTCTTTCTTATGTTAGAAATATCTCGACTTAGAGATTGATAATTAGGTTACAAATTTATAAACTATGATTATAGTTTTTACTAGGTTTTATTTTATTTAAAAGCTAAATTATAAATCTTGAGTGAACTTATCATAAAACTTGTGAGTTCTAATTAAGAAAGTATTCTAATTTAATTTTATTTAAACCCATTAAAAATATCTTTAATTTGTAAGAAAAAATAATTTGCTAATTGTGCTAATGTTGTATTAATATTCTTAATTTATTATTTTTTCAAAAAAAATATTTCTTAGTTATATATTTATATTTGTAAATCCTATATAAAAATTTAATATTATATTTTAATTATTACTTTTATCTATCTTTTTTAATATTAGAATCACATGTGCCTCCATCAATAAATATGACAATTATTATATTATTAGAAAACTAATTTAAAAAAGAAATACCATTCTTTGACATATGTGAAGTATGAGTATATGTTGAGATAATGAATTTTCCTCAATAATTGTTTACCTCTCAATTCAAGCAATTATGGCATAAAGATTCAATTGCTATAATATGATGTGAGAGTATTTATCGAGTCTTTTTAAACCTTTGAGAGGAAGATATACCTCCAAAATGTGATGTGATATGACTCTTAAAAAAATAAGCATTCATTATTAGATTGATAGAATTCAAATATAATGATTTGATTTCTATGATGACACATGCATATGGGCAAAATTCTTAAGCCAAAGGGATGAAAAATATCATTATGGATAGATTAGATGTGACATGTTGGGCAAAGAACATTTCATTAACAGATGTGAGAGAAGCGAGAAAAAAATAAAAATGTAATTAATTTGTAAATTATGCAACCCCATCATTATAGCATGTTGTTACTTTTGCAATGTATTTTATTATATTTTTGTTTTAATTATTCTCTCTTACTTATATTATAATGCTTTAAATATGTTTGTTTATTTCATCATTATATTACATTTGTTCTAATTATTAAGCCACTACTTAGCACACCTTATTCACATCATTTCAAGTCATCCACGTAAAGCATGAGAGAAGAGATATTAGGATAAGGATTGCAATATTGTAGTTTTTGTATTTAATACTTTTCTAATATAAATAAGTAATGCTAGATTATAATTATTATTACCTTTATGTAATTATTAAATATTTTATATGAAAAAATGTAGGATTATTATTTTATGTAAGTTACTCTCAAATGGATAAATTTTGATAATTCCTTATTAACTTATCTAGCATTATAGGCATCGATAAAGTCAATTAGAAGCACAAAATGAGAATGATTTCTTTGCTAATATTGCATTTAGAGAAAGAAAATTTAAAATATGATGGCCACATATTTTGATGAGGTATTATTTTAAATTAAGAGATGAACAAAGTCTTTATACAATGTATCATCTATAATTATTTGAGAATACAAAAAACTAATCTAAAGTCATAAGAAGTGATAAAACTCTCTTGCCATGGGCTTTTTTAAAATCTAGAAAAGAATTGATGTCTTAATTGAAGCAAGTGGTGGCACATGCAACTCTCATGTATTAAACTTGAGGTCCTTAATAATTAATGGAAAAAAATGTAGGAGTGGTAGTGTTTCCATAACAAGCTAAATTAATTGGATGCATGTGAAGAATCTTGTGCATCATTAACAAATTAGGAAGGATAAATAAGAGGCAACTCATAAGCTTTTGGACACGTTAGGCATAATGATGGTGATTTAGGTGGGATAAGAGAAATGGTGATTGCTTCTTTGGATTTTGTTGAGATAGGAATCAAGGAAACAATTACTCTAAGTAAAAAAAAAAAATAAGAAATAGATGTTCCTTTGAACATTGTATTTGTCTTATAATAAATATTCTTAAAAGATTGCATGTGAAAAACATAGGAATGAAGTCATACAAAAAATGAATATTATAAGATCCAAACTAGATGTGCATAGGATGCTTATGAGTGACTTGTCTAATAAGAAAATCAATCCCAAAAATATAATAATGCTATGGAAGTGACTCCTTGCTCTAGTAGCAACTAATGCAATCGCTAAGGAAATGATGGTACAATAATAATTGAGTGAAAAATATGATAGTGGAAAAGTTATATTTTTTTATTTTGAATTAATTTTAACTCAATAAAGTGTTGAAAATAGTTGTGGAAGATTAGCCATTGAAGTGGAAAATGTATGATAAGGCAAGAAGTTTTAAGGATGAAGGTGTATGATTAAAATTTCCTTAGGTTTAGGAACAAGCAAAAAAATGTACTAGAATATTCCTATAAAATTCTTCACTAATGAATTTCTCAAGAGTTATTATACTAAAAATAAGGTTAATAACTAGATTAAGCTAAGATGTATACCTAAGAAAAATCTATGTTACCATAAAAGCTATAAAATTATGGGTTTTGAAACTATGTACAATCAACTTCAAATGTAAAAGTGTTAAGAAAGGTTATGTAGAAGATTGTCAAATCTAAAATGGTGTAAAGGCCAAGAAAATTTTATCATGTTCTAAAAAGCCAAAGGACTCCATCAATGAGCATAGATAAACAAGTATAGGGGAACCTTTGAACAACAAACTTGTCTAAATTCAAGGTTTTAAAATTCTAAATTATCATTCATTCCAAAAATAACTCACAATATGAAACTAATAAAAAACTCATTGACATATCATGATACCTTGTTTCATCACATTTAGAATTCATTAAGCAAAGTTAAAGCCATAAGAATAGAAAACCCTAAGATGTATCATAATAGATTCTATTTTGGGTTGAAGTTAGGAAAACTCTTATAAAGATAAAATATTTGGGCTAATTGAGTACAAACATTTTATTAAATTATTTGAACTACCTACCATGAAAGCTTAAAGCCTTTTTAAAACCATTTTCTTATCCAAAAGATCTCCCAAACTAAATCTTATGAAAATCTTAGGTTAACTTAATTGCAACATTAGAAAAAAGAGGAATAAAATAGTTGTGGCATAATGCATCTAAAATAAAAAATCAAGTGCTATTAATCTAAAACTTTACATTATATAATACTCACAAAAAAATATTAACATGAGCTTTGAATAATCAAGAAGTTAGTAAAAAATATTTTGGGTGAATAAGGATTACATTAAGGATTTTCAAAGTCCATTAGAAGCTCCCAAGGTCTCAACTTTGGATAACAAAAATAGAAAACTATTCATTATCCTTGAAAGGGATTGGTATAAGCTTATGGAAAAGACCAAGAAGCATATGGAGAAAGTTATAACATGAGAAAAACTCAAGTTAAAAACAATAGAAAAACTCTTATGGACTATTGTAGAATTACATCATGCAATTAAGCTAAATAAAAATTTAACTAAACTATTAGTTTATGTTAAGTTAGGCAAAAAACTTGTATGTAGTAAATTACTAAAATTTGTTTGTCACATTGTGACCATCTTAAAGAGACCTTGGCATAACCCAAATCAATCACAAAAAACCTTAGAATGCAAAGTCTTAAACCAAGCCCAATGATCACATCCCAGCTAAACATGTCTTAGGTGTTGTGGGGGTACAAACATATTATAGTAAAAAATAACATGAAGAAAATGAAAATTCATGAACGATATGTTTCAAAAAGTGAATGTCATCTAGAAGGCTTGTCATGCCACTTAACCTGATGGTCACAAAATCCATTCTCATGGCTCATACAATAATCACAACAAGGAATCTTAAATTTGGTATACATAACATGAACATGAGGCATAAAAAACTTGCAAAAAAATTAGTAAAAATAAATTGAAAAAATCACATTAGTTTCTTAAAAACATATAAAAACCTTGATATGTTGTGACTTGGTGATTCAAGAAGATAACTTAGATGATAGTTAAAACAACAAATATGTATAAACATCTTTGAGATTAGATAGCCTCGAAATGAATGGTTTTAAGGAGAAAATATAGCATTTGAGAGACAAAAGGTTGGGTCTCAAGAGACAATAGCAACACTAAAAATGTGAAACATAGATTTTGAAGAGAAATATTCAATGTTGAGCAAGCTATTGCGATAAGCGAATGTGAAGAAGATCCTATAGCCAATGTTGAAAAGTCTCATTGAGATGTTGAGAAATCAAGACAAAAAAATCACGACATGCATGACCTGATGAGGTTTAATTAATATCTTTAAATTGGAATGACATGAAAGTGGCAAACATATTATTTACAATTCTTTGTCTAATATATAATTACTCTAAACCTTGGGAAGATAATAAATGGATCACAATGCAAGATCTATCATAATAATAACATGTGATATCTAATGTTTATTATTTTCATGTAAGGACTCGCATTTTAGTGAACCTTAAAAGATAACTATGCCTTTCAATTGAATTTTTATTTATTTGATACTTTTTCGTGTAACCGATCCACTCCAAACAAGTACAATACAAATCTATAGGAGACAATACGTAAGCTATGAACTAAGTAGCATTACCAATTACCTATAAATCCATCGAACTCCAAGCTATATGTTTATGTGATAGCCAAGTGGTGCAAATAGGATTGAATTGATTGATGCACAATTAACTTGGCTTGCATCTACTTAAATCAGGCTGCCTTGAGATCAGGCATGCAACTTACTTGTCAGTGGATAATATGGTTGTCATGTGTCGTTCAAATTGCCTACTTGACAAATAGTTCATTTGTCACATTAATCGTCATTACTATATGGGATACGCTAATTTTGATAAAAATTTATAAATAGAACCCCTAAAATTAAATTAATTATGAAAAAATAAACAGTATTTTAAAAATTCCACTGTATCACCCTTCATTACTTGACAACAAATCCCCACAGAATCAAACTTACGGAGCTCCGCAGCAGATTCTTCTTGCGTTTTAAGTCACGGCTTCTTTCTTTCTTCTTTTAGTTTTCACAAGTGTTAAATACCACCAGCTACTAATTTAAATAACCCCTTTTTTCAGCCCTTTTCTTCTCATCCTGCTTTGGCCTTCTTACCTGCCGCGTCCTCTCCATGGCTTCAAGCTCAAGCTCGAACCCAGAAGACATGTCCACTGATCCCTCAAACCTGACCATCCTCGTCGAGAGAGACCCTCCGGAGTCCCGCTTAGCAGAGCTTGGCATCAAATCCTGGCCCAAGTACTTGACAAAGCTTCTCTTCCACCTCCCATCATTCTGTTTTCTCTACGGATTTCCACTGCTTCGCAAAGCATAAACCCCATGTAATGCAAAGCATATGTTTTATGTTTTCCTGCGTGCAGATGGGGTTGCCCTCCGGGAAAGTTCCCTCTCAAGTTTGAAGCCAAGCAGACGAGTTATCTTCTGAAGGGGAAGGTGAAGGCTTACATAAAGGAGTCATCCGAGTGCGTGGAGTTTGGTGCGAGAGACCTCGTGACCATTCCCAAGGGCTTAAGCTGCACTTGGGATGTTTCCATCGCCGTGGATAAGCACTATAAATTTGATCCCTCGTAGTATCTTTTTCTTCTTGTTCTTTTCCTTCTTCCGCTGTAACGTCGAGGAAGCGTCCGCTATGTACTTGCATCTTATGGTTTCTTGGCTGATTCATTATCTTGCGTTCCTTTGACCGCTGCATTTCGATTAAAAAAAAAAAAAAAACCTTCTCTAAATATTTGTCAAGCGTGCTTTTATGAAAATGGTTCAGATTCCATTGTTATGGTTTGCGATAGGGACAAACATATTCAAAATGCTGTGCCAAACCCGTCTTTCTTCCATTCTTCCTCTGCTTCCTCCACCCTTTAGTTAATTGATGAATTAATGTTCACAGATTGCGGCCAGTCAACATCATAATAGTCAAAGTAGCGTTGTTCTTCAGACAACCATTAATAAGTTGCTTCATAGAAAATTGAGAAGTCATCAATGGTATCTTTGACCACCATCATCTTATGGCCAGGGAGAGGCAGGCTTGCTATGGTTAAAACCCACCAACCCTTAAGAGTGGCTCCGTGTCCAGGACTGCATAACGCAGCTGAATTGGTACTAGTCAAGATATTTGAGTCATTCTTTATTCCATCTTTTTTTGCATTCAACATTGATAAAATAGCCCTTTTGTTTAAACCCAAAAGAAATGAATGATGTCCGTTTTTATCATTAAGTTGCTCTGGAGCGAGTTGGAGATGGTACGTTTGTCTTGTTTCTTTGATTATTTGCCTTTCTTCAGCTTCCTTCAGAGCAAATGAAGACGTGGGATTCACTAATAAACTTATTTATTGTATATTGATAGTTATACAAAGAATAGACCATGGTCCTAAAGTTTTCTAGTTATGGCAAGTACTTGGTCTTCTTGGTTCTGTGTCAAAGGAATCGATGCAAGATGAGCTGCTGTATTTATCTCTGGGGTGGTTGTGTCAGAGCTTATTCTCATCAATGCCGTGCAGTTGTTTGAATCTTGTATGGGTGTCTTCATGGATTAAGATTTGTCTCTGAAGTGCAAAATCAAAGGAGTACTTAGAAAGAAGTTGGTACTAAAATTGTTTTAACAGATCTTAAGATTTTCTTCAATGGAGCTATACCTGCAAAGCTATGGAATCTATTATGGATGTACACATACATGCTAAAAGGGCAGTGTAATCCTAATACGACAATTGTTGAATGTAAAGTTAAGGAGGTGTTAAGGCCACATATTTGTGGACGTAATGTGCCATTGTATCAACATGGGCGAAGCATATCATGAATGTGTAACAATCTTGACATGGCTCCTAAAAGCAAACACACAAGCGATTATGATACAAACTTGTCAAATTGTAGTAAATGTACACCATGTTTGGGTGTGGAGATGTGATAACTCTGTGGATGTCTATATAAAAGATGCTTGAAGCATAAAATAAAAAATATGTATTCCATGCAATTTTGAAATGGCTTCAACTTTTCGCCTCTCATGTTGATATATATTGTTCAATGAGGATTGTCATCTACTATTAAAAACTTTAGAGTAATTTATAAGCTTTTTTAAATTTTAATAAAAATTTTCAAGGCCATGATCATGGTTTTTTTTTAATTTTGGGTTTTCATGTAGATCTCCATGATCTTTGTTCATCCTTTTGTTTTCTACTATTTTGTTTGTTTAAGTGCATTGTTTATTCTTATCAACTTCGAGTTCGATGCTCCACTATTTTTGGTTGATGAACGATTCATTCTGGATAATCGAGTATAAGAGGTCAGTGTTTGTAATTATCTAGTAGAGTTTATTTGTAATCGAATTGGGATTTATGGTGTTGCATCTCGTTACTCTTGATATAATTCAATAATGCTTGAAAGCTTATGTTATAGTGTTTTTTTTGCAAGTCATTGTTAATTTCTTTAGAGAAGACAAAATGTTATGATTAAAAAATTGAAATATAAACATTTGAGCTTATGAAAGATGTAAATATATCATGTATTCTGTCAAAAGAATTTATAGCAACAATTACTTAGACATAAGAAAAAGTTTATGAAGCAAGAATAATAGGACCTGATTAAACTTCAACTATCGAAGAGATGTGACTAATTTCAGCCCAAAATGTGGTCTTAAATATCACAAAGGATACTACAAAGCTTAATAGAAGTTTTGTGTAAAATACATGAAAATCCCTCAACACCATGCGAGGTTCATTTAAAGTGATTTTTTTTTATCTTGAATATAGAAAAATATATTTTTTTTATTTCAAATCATATTAATCAATTTAACATGATAAATAAACTAAAAAATTTAATAAAAATTGACTTTTAAGATACAACGAAGGTTTTAATCTTATTATCCTCTTTATTTGAGAGTTTAAATACTACAAACAACATTATAAAAAGTTCTTCATATTCAAAAGCTAAAACTACATAAGGTGTGAGACCTAATTTTGAGGAAAGATAATGATTAGATCAGAGAGTTTAGTTATTCTTAGAAGTGGATCTCATGTAGCTAAAAGAAAGGATTAGGGTGAACTCAATTAAAGAGTAAAATGATGGCGAAGTTTGTCATAACAAGGAAGAGAGGTTATGATTGTATGTGGGTGTTTTGCAAGGGAAAGGAATGGCTTAGTTAAGGGGATTTAAGGTTTTGTGAAGGTATTAGGATTAGGTTGAGGTGTAAAGGAGAGGGTTAAGTTTTTTAAAGGATAATTAGGGTTTGGAAAGGGAAGGGAATTTTAGCTTAATATGTAAGAAATGGTGTTTAAGACGAGAGGTGTGAAATGGTGATGGATTTAAAATGTTTACAAGTTGCACTAAGGTTACAGGTGAAAACTATAGTGACATTACGATTTATAGGGATTGTTTTGGATGAATGAGGCCATGAGGTGAAAAGGGTGAGTGATAGCTACTTAAGGTTTAGAGTTTGCAAAGAAGGTGCAAATAAATGTGACGCTTTAAGAATAGTGGATGATGAGAAGGCTGTAAACATGTTACAAATTTATATGAGATAAAGAATGATTTAATGTTAAAGAGTGAGTTGACCTGGGTGAAGGTTTATAATGTGAGGAAGGATTCAAGGGAATTTTAAGGTGACGATTAAAAGCTTTTAAATTAGTTATGAAAATATTATTAAGGGTTAACCTAAATGAAGGAGGGTTTGGTTTTAGCCTTGGCTAAGAGAGAGAGAGAGAGAATGAATAGTTAACAGATAGGAGAGGATAGGAAGAGAAAGACTCTCCAATGTTTGGTTATTATGGTAAAAAAAGGGGAAAAACCTGCCTCGAAGCTAAGGTACTCATGTGGTAATCCAAATAAACTCTATGTTTTTAGTCATCATTCAGCAATACTTATATATAAGAATTCTATTATTAAAATATTTATAAACATAACAAAGACTTATTCTTATAGAAACCATTGAAAAGAAAACTTTAATACTTGAAGAGGAATTTTTTTAAATGATTTCAATACTTATCCTTAAAAACCATGCAACCATGACAAAGGTTTAAATTTGAAATTTTCAAATCAAGGGTTGTCTTCATGAATATATTCTACATGGTTGTCATTTAAATGAAGTCTTTCTTGAATGCATATATGTCACATAATATCTTGTTTGACTTGTAAATCCATTTTAACTAATGTGAGCTCATTAAAAGATTTTAGTCATGTAAACTTTGTATTTTTGATATTTAGTTGAGCTCTATGATATTCTATAATCGACTTGATATTCATAACTCAATGAGCTCTTTAATAGGCATATCATGTCTTGAATCAATTTAAGTCTTTCACAATATCTCTGTTTTACAAATTTGAAATCCAAGTACTCAATTGCTATATTCCTTTTGCAAAGTTTTCCATTTCTTCATTTCTTAATCAGGTATGTTCTAAAGGTGTTTGATTTTTACAATGTACTAAAAACTTTTGAAAAATATGAGGAATAACATAAATGTTATTAATGTAATACAATTAACTTCAAAATACTTAGACAAAATAAACAAAAAAAAATGTTTATCCATTGTGCCATTTGCAAAAAAGTTAACATATGATTGCTCATTATAGAAAACCTTTAATAGAATATGATGCCCTCAATATTAAAAATATTACTAATAAATAATACATATGGCAAGTCTAGAATAGAAGTTTAAGTATCCAATTTTGTAATAATTGTTAATGGTGCACATAACTTCAAATGCTATTTCTTATGTTAAGTGTTAAAATATCTCTCAAGCAAATGTATGGATACATAGTTTTCATCATTGAACTCCTTTGGAGCCCTAGTTTGATTTACTATATTAACATATATGATATTAATAGTCTCAATTTATTGCTTGATCTTTTAATACATAAAATGAAAACCTTTTGATGTTGAGTTTAAAGATATACGTAAATACATATTCATCAAATCAATTAATCTGGTAGGATTTTGATTATAAATTATTTTAAAAGGTGTAATTTTTTTGTTTTAAAATCTATAATTTTAGGCAAATTCAAATGTTGCAAGGCATAAATCCCAATTGTTTTTGTAGTTTGCTGAACTAAGTGTCCTAAAATGTTGCCTAAAAGTTTTCTTAAGACCTTAGTCCACTTATTTGTTTATGCTAAAATATAGAAGAAAATTTAACTTAGTATCAAATTGATTTCAAAGATTCTTTTAAGCATAAGACATAAGTCTAATACTTATAAGAAAAATACAATGAAAGATATATAGTGCAATCTTACTACTAAAAAAAATTTAACTATGCTAGAGGAATCCTTATATATGTCATTTAGAATAATAAATCAATAACAACAAAGATATTATCATAATGTTTAGGTATATTAAGAAGTTTTAAAATAAATTTTGTGACTAGGTCTTCCAAGGCCAATTAAAAACTAACTAAACTATGAAACATCTTGAGCTTTTTTTTAATAGTTTTGCTTTCTGAAGTGTTTCGTGCTAAGGAAATCCCACAAGAGGGGGGGGGGGGGGGTGAATTGTGTATTTAAAATTTTATGAATTTCGAAATTAAACTTAAAAACCTTTAAGCATAAAGAGAGTTGAACACACAAATTTTTAAGTGGTTCGACTCAAAACCGAGTCTACGTCCACCCCCAACCGGTGTTGGGAAAAATCCACTAAATGCACCGATTACAAGTGAGGTTTTTCGTACAGTTCACCTCAAACCTACTTGGGATTTTTACTACGGCTAATCCCAAACCTACTTGAGCTTTTACCGGGCTCAACTCAAACCCGGGGCTTTAGCACTACTGCCGGGATGCCCTTGCCCCAAAACGAAAGGTACAACGATTGGCAAAAAACTTAAGAGAAATAGAAGAAAAGAGGAGGCACACACAATCGACAAATTAGAGGGATAGAAATTGAGAAATAATTAAAAAACCTCTAATTTCAATAGCCTTCTTGCCGCTTTGCTTTTTGAGCTTGGATGCACCGTTTTTGCTTGAGTGCTCGAATTTTGAGATCTGAAATCTTTGAAAAATTTAGCAAAGGTTAAACTGAAAAATACATCAATTTTCCCTATTTATAGAGCTCAAATTTGAGCTCTAAAAACACCCCCAACGGCTCCAAAAATTAATTAGCCATTTGGGCAACGGACGGAAAGCAGCCACTGTCCGATCCAGGCCCAAAACCGAACGGCGCAAATTGATTTACGCATTTTACTATTCGGGCTTAATCCAGAGCGTTGGATCTGGGCGCGTAATCGAACGGCACGGATTAAATCTCGCAATTACCGTTTACGCGATTTAATCCCATGCGTAGGATCCAGGCGCAAAGATGAACGACACAGATTTTACCTTACAGGATGAATCCTGTGCGTTGGATCCGGGCGGGCTTGATCTGAGCCATTGGATCCCGCGAAGGTTGAAACTGGGATTTTTAGTCCCACATTGCGTATGCGGAAGTGTTGGAGCGCTATATAAGAAATCCACCCTGTTTACATTGCGAGCCTCTTTGGGGTTGGCTTCCCCCTTCCTTGACCAGGACTTGATCACCTGGTTCGGGTTGACTTAGCCAAGCATTGTTCATTGACTGTTGACCGCGCTGCAGTTTGACCTAGCCGAGCTCCTCTCGGCGGGCTTGGCTTAGCCAGGCACTGTTGATTTGACCGTTGACCAGCGCTAATCGAGCTCCTCTCGGCGGGCTTTAGGCGGGCTTGGCTCGGCCTTCTCGTGTCAACCAAATTTTTATTTTTAAATTAAATTTTTAATTTCTAAAAGACCTGGACGGGCTGTTTTCTCGCCGGGTCGACCCGCCCATTGCTACAGTGCATTTTCCCGAGACTTCAACTGTTTTAGGGTATTTTTGACGAATTTTTGTGCCAAAAAATTTGAATATAAGTATATAAAGATAATTTTATATTCTTATAGTATTATAAGTTATTTAAATAGCTATGAAAAGAAATTCATGAAAAACAATTCCAAAGCAATATTAAAAAATCAAATACCAATGTCTATACATTTTGTCAAATATGCTTGGCCTAAAAATCAAAATTCAGTATTAAATAACTTTATAATATTTTTAAATGTTAATACTACTAGTGTGCCTCGTAATCTCAAAGTTTGGACATATCAAATTCAAGAGAAATAAAAAGAAATTCAATTATAAAAAATCTTGTGCATGTCTCAAATTTCCTTGAAGTATGCCATGACCTCAAGGCCCTTAGAGACCATTATTTTAGACATCTAAAATACACGCGGGTTCAAGCGAGATGCGCCCGCGGGTGGCGGGTCGGCGCGACCCGGTTCAGGCCCGTGTCATGGCTCGGGTCGCACGACCCGCTGGATGAACCGCGCCGACCCGTCTCCGACCCACGCCGACTCGTCTCCGACCCACGCCGACCCGTAACCGACCCGCGACAACACGACTCGACCGCGCCAGCGTCCCCGCCGGATTCGCCGCCGCGACCGCCGCCGCCAACCGCTGCTAGCCCGCCGGATTTGCCTTAAAAGCTGTTTAGCAACAGCTTCTGGATCAGCTTTTGACTATTTTCTGCCTTTTTTTTAATGTTTTAAAAGGCAGAAATTGATATGCAACCTTTATATTTGTTATTTTCCTGTTTATTTCCAAGTTTCACGTATTTTATTCCTTTAAAACTCTAAAAGTTGTTTTACCGATGTACCCTTAGGCTCTCTATAAATAGGGAGGCCTATCCCTATATAAGGTTAGTTGATATTTGAGCTTGTTTAAGTATTTTAGTACTTTGCTTTCACTTGTTGAGTCATTGGTGTGATTCCAACAAGATTTCGGCGTGCTGATTCGTCGAGGCTCCGGTACTGGGAGGAGGGGCGCGAGGCCCAAGCGGTGAGAGGCCGTGCCAGTTTATCAACGACGACATCTTCATCTTCATCCCTTCGTCGACATACTCTCCATACCCCGCCGCTACCACGACGGTAACGTTTCATAACTACTCATCGTCGCATTCGCCTTTTCATCCGGATTTCGACGCTTCTCTCTCTCTTAAGATTTGGGTTCCCCTCGGACTTGAACGGTTCTTACTCGAATAATATCTGTTAACTTTCTGATTTACGGTGATTTAGCGCGATCTTTGTACCTTTCAACTGCGCCGGTGCGACCATTCCACTTTTCAAAATTTATCTCGCTCGGTATTTAAACCCTTATCCGAGTACCCCGCGTCTGTGCCGTCGAGGTGTTGCGGACCTAGCCTACGGAGCGACCTCTGTGTTGCTCACGGTCCCCCTCTTGGCTAAGATTGCCTTGGACGGGTGTCTCTTGCTTGTTATTTCTTTTTCGAATTTTCACATTTTTACCTTTCAAGTTTACTTTATTTCTGGTGTGTGGATGTAATTTCTGTATTGCTCAAATTATTGTAATCCGTCCGGCATCAAATTGGTATCAGAGAACGGTTAGGCTAGTACAATCGTTATCGACGGCGTAAGTTTATCCAATGGACAATCAACTCCCTGACCAACTTCATATTACTTTACAAACTATTTTAGCCACACTAGAGAGGTTGGACACTAGAGTCACCCAACTAGAACAAAAAAAATGTGAACCTACCATATATGAACCTGGTGATGTCTACCACCCTAATCAAACACCACGAAGGAATGAACCTGATATTACCTATTCCCCACATCATGCACCTCCAAGAATCAACGATCCCTTCTTAAGGAGACCACTTGAAAATGATGACGATAAACTTATAAAATCCATCAAGTGTGACACACCAACCTTTGAAGGAACCATGAATCCTAAAGAATACATAGAGTGGGAGGCAGCCCTAGACCACTACTTTCAATGGTTTAGGCTTAGTGAAGAACGAAAAGTTTTGTTTGCCCGTATGAAACTAGCCAGACAAGCTCGACTCTTTGTAGAAACCATAGAAACTAATCGCCATCAAAGAGGATCTCCACCCATAGGAACCTGGAGTGAATTAAAAGGAATCCTTAGGGACAAATACATACCGTTATACCCGGTAAAATATTATATGTTTAATCTTCAATAATTCAATTGTGGCTTGGATGATTTCAGTTCGACAGTAGGATGAGCTAGGAGTTCAATTAGAAGCTATTGGAATTTCTGAAATTTTATGGGGATTTTTCGGAGCACCGAGATTTTTTTAAAAACCGGAATTTGGGTTTTTTACGCGCGTGAACCGGACCGGAGCGGTTCATCGAAGGCGGAGCGGTTCAGCGAAGGCGGGGCGGTTCGCCGAGGTGCGTTTGCGCGTGCGTTTAGATAAGCCGCGGATAAGCGGATCGGACGGGCGAGATCAGCGGTGGAGATTAACCGGTTGATCGGGTGTTAAGCGGCGTTTTTTGGAAGGTCAACCGGCGCTTAATGGGTCTTAACGGGTTATTACCGGTTTAAGCCGGGTACTTAACCTAAACTGTTCGGCTGTTAGGGTTTCGAACGGCGACTAGAGGCGAGGTGTTCGCGGCGAACGGCGGTAATTTCCGGCAGCCTTCCAAGGGGCTTTTGGTAACCGGAGGTTCGCGGGACAGAGGCGAGCATTTTGGTACCGGTTTCGTTCGGCGAGGAGCTGCGGTTGATCGCGTGCGAGCTTCACCGTCGCCGGCGAGCAAGGTAGGAAATTCAGAATTAAATTAGTTATTTAGTGAAATTAAAAGCATGAAATATTTTGCTTAATGAACACAAGCATGTGGATGAAAAATCGGACTTAGTTGAATGCTAATTTGCGTCTTTTACAAATTTTGGATTTTTTGGAAAATTGCCCATTTCGCCGAAAAATTTAGTTAATGATTGAAACATTAGGATAGTACGAACATCGGATTTTGTTTCTCCTTGTTCGCGTTCGCCGGAAATCGACGGAAGGATTGGATTGGTCGGCGATTGCGTCGATTAGGGTTCGCGGGCGTCGGACCGAGGAAGGAGAAGGGTTTAGATTAATTACGAATTTATTTAAGTAATTAACGGTATTTATATAATATTTATTAGTAATTAATTAATTAAACATCGACCGATTAACGGATTATTAAGAAATTTGGTTCGGCGATGTTGCGGTTCAGCGCGAGGGTTCCGAACCGGCAGCGAAAACCAGTTCAGCGGGATTCGGCGCGGACGAACGACGCGGAGGAAAATTTAATTCGGGTATTTGGTTCGGCGGTGTCGCGGTTCAGCGCGAGGGTTCCGAACCGGCAGCGAAAACCGGTTCAGCGGGATTCGGCGCGGACGAACGGCGCGGAGGAAATTTAATTCGGAAATTAATCCGAATTTTCGGAAAAAGGATATATTTGGAATTTAAAATTCATTCGGAAATTTATTCCGAATTTCGGAAAATGGATAAAGGGCGGAAATTGAATTTTTTGAATTTAAAAATTTCCTGAAGTGAGAAAAGGTGATTTTTAGAAATCACGTAGCCAAGTTGAAATTTTGCTGTTGGAAATTACCCATAAATTTAGTGCATCTGGATTAGTTGGAAGGAAGTATGACACTTGGGTGCTACCAGAATAGTCAGAATTTGGTACAGTTTGTGTTGCTTGGATGGCAATGACATGGATTGAGTCAGTTTACTCAGTGTTGGCATATTTCATGGATTGGCATATTGGACCGGACTACTATAGGCCCTATATGATGTTTTAGGGTAGTTGTGGTAGGTAACTGTGCAGTACAGACTTAGCTTCCACAGTATACATGTAGACTGGTATGCGCCTTGTTGTATCTGGACACATGTTGCCGAATCTTGGAGTTAGAGCTTGGCAATGACTGTAGGGGCGTGGCTTCTATGGAAATTGTTGGGAGAGGACTTCTTGGAACGGTGGCTGAGTCGATCTCTTCTGGTCCATGAGTGTAGGCCTGCGCGCCTGAGAGTGGCAGTGGCAGGGGTGACTCGCCGTGGCTAGCCAAGTGTGTAGGCCTGCGTGCCTGAGGGTGGCAGGGGTGTCTCACGTTGGCTAGAGATCTATGTGACTGGTTTTGTCTATAGTCTCCAGAAGATTGATTGACGAGAGACGCTGCGGTGTCGGGTGCTAGGCGTTGTGATGCGTGCGCAGAGATGGGCGTGTCCCGCTGGCATGCTTTGCCTAGGCGCCATGCGTGCGCAGAGATGGGCGTGTCCCGCTGGCATGCTGCTTGGGAGCACAGAGGAGAGCTACTCTGGTGTGACTGGGGGTGACTGTGGTTGGTCAGAGTCTGGGACTGAGAGTGCCTTTCCACCTTACATTGTTATGCTGTATTTCTATACTCTTGCTATTATCCTTCTCTTGCATGAGAGTTTTTTTACTAGGTGTCTTTCCTACTGGGCGTAGCTCATTCCTTTATTATCCATATTTTTCCAGTGGCTCGGCAGACTTGACGTCACCCAGCGTTAGGTGGGATCGTGATCAGTAGGCTAGTGGAGGAGATTTGATCTGTGATTTTCTGAGACATTCTGGTTAGTTGATTGTTGCTGTTGGATGTATTCAGTGAGACTGTTATTCTTATGTCTTGTATTATGTGAGGGTGATTCTGACTCATGTACTCGTATGGATGATGTGGTATTTTATGGACTGTGATTTTTCATATGAGTTACATTTTTATACACTATCTTATTTTCTACCTTGACGGTATGGTGTGTGGAGCGCCATTTCATATCGGTGGATGTTATATATTTTTTTGTTGATGGTGAGGTCATTACATGACTATGGAACTTAACCTTGTGGGTTCAGACTTCTATTAGATCGGTTCTCCTACCGGTATGGGTTAGGAGTATTGGGTCTAGTAGGAGTAACATTGCGCGAGTTCATCTGTTAATTCAGGAGTCATGAACCTGATTTGACGGTGTACCTGGGAGATGGGATCCACATAGTTAAGAAAAGTAGGTGTGTAATGATGTGTTATATCCTATGTTTTTCGTAGGCTACTCAGGTTGGTATGGGACGATCTGAGCTGTCTATATGTAAAGAAAAAAAATTCCTTTTAAAAAAAAACTGGGGTGTAACACATACCACTCTCCTACAAGCACCAACTACTTGATCAATGGCAACGTTTAAACCAAGGAGGAAAGTCAGTGAATGAGTATATTACTCGTTTTGATGAGTATCACTTACGTTGTGGTGTCAATGAAGATCCTTTAGTTACTCTTTCTCGATTTAGAGCAGGACTTAGGGAAGATATACAAAGGGAACTCTTTATGAGAAACATCCACACTTTAGAGGAGGCCTATAGGATTGCAAGTGAATTTGAGAGGCTTCAGAAACTATTTTCCACTAAGAAAGTTGAGCCAATACCCAAGTCAAATTTTAGGTCAAGTAACCATGGACCTTCCACTAGTCATCCACCAACAATCCCCTCTCCAAATGCTGCTCCAAAACCTATCACAAAAACAGACCAACCCACCAATCGATCGTCTGAAATAACTTGTTTCAAATGCAAAGGGCGAGGTCATATGGCAGCCCAATGTCCTACACGACAAATTAATTATATCGGAGAAGAAGAGGATGAACCAAACCTTGGAGAGAAAGTAGGTGATGAAGATTATGTACCTGATTCAACCCTAGCCAATGAATACTATGAAGAAGACGGAGAATATACTATTGAGGAAAATGAACCTATCACAGTCGTTAGGTGCACTTTCACCCAACCCAAGGTGAGTGAAGATTGGAGACGAACCACAATTTTTCATACATTTGTTAAAATTGGGGAAAGGGTGTGCAAGGTGGTAATCGATAGTGGTAGTAGCATTAATGCGATTTCTACGGATAGTGTGGCACGCATTGGATTAACCACCACCCAACACCCAAACCCTTATACAGTTTCGTGGATCAACGATACCTCTATTCCTGTTAAGAAACAATGTATGGTTCCCCTTAAATTTGGCCAATATTCAGAAGATATTCTATGTGATGTTGTCTCCATGCAAGTTGGAAGTATTATCTTAGGACGACCCTGGCTATATGACCATGATGTCCTTATTACCGGAAAATCTAATACTTGTATATTCACACATCAAGGTCATAGAGTTAAATTACATCCTTCCCCACCAAAAGACCAAGTTAAACCCCTAAAAACGAAACCCACTACTAACCAAGAGAAAAAAATTCAGTTTATATCTCAAGGAGAGGTTGAACGAGAATTTACTGATGGTTCAATTATTTGGGACGTAGCAATGAGAGAAGTTTCAAATGAGGAACCAAACATAGTCATTCTACCAATAATAGAACCTATTATGTCTAGTTTTCCAGAAGTTTTTAAGGAAGAACCCCAAGGTTTACCCCCACTTCGTGACATCCAACATGCTATAGATTTGGTGCCTGGAGCTAGCTTGCCGAACCTACCCCATTATAGAACGAGTCCCACAGAACACCAAGAGTTAGCCCGACAAGTTCAAGAACTATTAGACAAAGGGCTCATACGAGAGAGTCTTAGCCCTTGTGCTGTTCCTGCCCTCTTAGCCCCAAAGAAAAATGGAACATGGAGAATGTGTATCGATAGTAGGGCTATTAATAAAATAACTGTGAAATATAGGTTTCCTATTCCACGATTAGATGATCTTCTTGACCAAATGAGTGGAGCCACGGTTTTCTCTAAAATTGATTTAAAAAGTGGATATCATCAAGTAAGAATTCGCCCTGGAGATGAATGAAAAACCGCTTTTAAAACTAGAGATGGATTATATGAATGGTTAGTCATGCCCTTTGGTCTTTCTAATGCCCCGAGTACTTTTATGAGACTCATGACCCAAATACTTCGACCTTAGGAAAATTCATCGTAGTTTACTTTGATGACATTCTAATTTTTAGTCATACCCCAGAACAACACTTAGAACATTTGAAAATAATTTGTTTAATACTCAAGGAAAGTAATCTCTATGCCAATCTCAAGAAATGTGCTTTTGTTACTGATTGTGTAAATTTTCTAGGATTTATAGTCTCAAAAAATGGATTGTCTGCTGACCCTGATAAGGTCAAAGCAATAATCGATTGGCCAACACCTCAATCTGTTCATGATGTTAGGAGTTTCCATGGTTTGGCCACTTTGTATAGAAGGTTTATTAAAGGTTTTAGTTCCATCACAGCTCCAATAACAGATTGCATTAAAAAAGGAAACTTTGAATGGACTTCAGCAGCTGATAAAGCCTTTGCTAAAATTAAGGAAAGTATGACCAATGCTCCTATACTCCGACTTCCTAATTTTTCTATTGTTTTTGAAGTTTCTTGTGACGCTTCAGGTGTAGGAGTCGGAGGAGTCCTTAGTCAAGAAGGACGACCTATTGCCTATTTTAGTGAAAAACTAAATGAATCTCGTAGAAAATATTCCGTCTATGATAAAGAATTTTATGTAGTAGTACAAACCCTCAGACATTGGAGACATTATCTCCTACCTCAAGAGTTTGTATTATATTCTGATCATGAGGCCTTAAGGTTTTTGAACTCACAAAAGAAATTAAAACCACAACATGCCAAATGGATAGAATTTCTTCAAAGCTACACATTTGTCCTAAAACATAAGCCTGGTATAGAAAACAAAGTTGCCGATGCCCTCAGTAGACGAGTAAATTTACTTACCACATTATCTGTATCAATTACTGGCTTTGAAACTCTACCTGATCTGTACCAAGAATGTGCCAAATTTGGACCTATTTATAAGGACTTAATTAATAATCCAACCAAGGCTATTTATGATTATACTATTAAAGATGGTTATCTTTTTCGTGGTCAACAATTATGTATTCCCCAAACTTCCCTTAGAGACTTCTTAATTTAGGAAATACATGCTGGAGGATTAGCATGACATTTTGGAAGAGACAAGACAATTACAGTCATTGAAGATAGATTTTATTGGCCTGGATTAAAACGACATGTAGCTCGCATAATTGCTGGGTGTAGAACTTGTGCCGTTGCTAAACAACGTTCCCAAAACACTGGTCTTTATACTCCTTTACCCATACCATCACGACCATGGGAAGATCTTAGTATGGACTTTGTCCTTGGTTTGCCTAAAACTGTTCAAAAACATGACTCTATTTTCGTAGTAGTAGACCGATTTACAAAAATGGCCAGATTTATCCCATGTTTTAAAACTTCAGATGCCTCACATATTGCTCGCTTATTCTTTGATGAAATTGTAAAATTGCATGGATTACCCAAAACCATAGTTACCGATAGAGATGTTCGTTTTACTTCTTATTTTTGGAAAACTCTTTGGCATCTAATGGGGACGAAACTAAAATTCTCATCTGCCTACCACCCTCAAACGGATGGTCAAACCGAAGTGGTAAATCGAAGCATAGGAAATCTATTACGATGCTTAGTAGGAGACAATGCAAAAAATTGGGATTTACTTTTATCACGTGCAGAATATGCATATAATAGTTCAGTTAATAGGTCTATAGGAATGAGTCCCTTTGAAGCTTATAATGGGTACAAACCTCATAGCCCAATTGACCTTATCCCATTACCTATTCAAGCACGCACATCGGAGTCCGCACAAGAGTTTGCACAACACATCAGAGAGATTCATAAACATATTAAAGATAAAATTAATTTAAGTAATGAGCAATATAAGAAACTTGCGGATGCACATCGCAGATTTAAGGAGTTCTTGGAAGGTGATTATGTGATGATTTGAATCAGACCTGAAAGGTTTCCACCAGGAACCTTAAGGAAGTTACATGCAAGAGGCGCTGGTCCATTCCGAATCTTAAAAAAGATTGGATCAAATGCATACACAGTGGAGTTACCAGACGATTACGGCATCAGCAATACCTTCAACGTCTCAGACCTGGTGGCCTACAAGGAGCCGATCGAGATTCCCAGTGAGCCACTTGAGCCTACATCAACACCCCTTGAGAGTGAACCTTTACCTGAGTGTCCACCAACTTGTCAAGGTAAGAGGAGTGAGCAGATTGAAAAGGTACTAGATGATCAAACTACATTAACCAGAAATCGAAGTTATCAAAGATATCTTGTTCGATGGCAAGGCCGGTCGGATACCGAGGATACTTGGATCACAAGAGAAGAGTTACAGCGATTAAATCCAGATGCATTGAGGATGTATGAGGAACAACTTGGAGTTGACTCATCGAAGTTGAGTCTTTCTCGCTATGGGGGAATTGGTGGGGACACCAGTGCCATGCATGATTTTCGACGTACTTCATCTATTCTGATGCGCTCCTGCACTACCTGACGACCAAGGGAGTTACTCTTCATGAACAGGATCAATTTGGAGCCCAAAGTTGCATTTCGGGCTCGAATTAACACTCAAGAACATTATTTTTGGATTTGGGGACCCAAATTTGGCCAAAAGGCCTCTTTTTCCGATTTTCGCCGCCGCCGGAAGCCTTCCGCCGCCGACTGCGACAGTCCGCCACCGCTTCGCCGCCGTCGGCCGTTGAGCCGACGGACCCGCGCGCGGGTTCGCGTGAGACGCGCCCGCGGGTGGCGGGTCGGCGCGACCCGGTTCAGGCCCGTGTCATGGCTCGGGTCGCACGACCAGCTGGATGAACCGCGCCGACCCGTCTCCGACCCACGCCGACCCGTCTCCGACCCACGCCGACCCGTAACCGACCCGCGACAACACGACTCGACCGCGCCAGCGTCCCCGCCGGATTCGCCGCCGCGACCGCCGCCGCCAACCGCTGCTAGCCCGCCGGATTTGCCTTAAAAGCTGTTTAGCAACAGCTTCTGGATCAGCTTTTGACTATTTTCTGCCTTTTTTTTAATGTTTTAAAAGGCAGAAATTGATATGCAGCCTTTATATTTGTTATTTTCCTGTTTATTTCCAAGTTTCACGTATTTTATTCCTTTAAAACTCTAAAAGTTGTTTTACCGATGTCCCCTTAGGCTCTCTATAAATAGGGAGGCCTATCCCTATGTAAGGTTAGTTGATATTTGAGCTTGTTTAAGTATTTTAGTGCTTTGCTTTCACTTGTTGAGTCATTTGTGTGATTCCAACAAGACTTCGGCGTGCTGATTCGTCGAGGCTCCGGTACTGGGAGGAGGGGCGCGAGGCCCAAGCTGTGAGAGGCCGTGCCAGTTTATCAACGACGCCATCTTCATCTTCATCCCTTCGTCGACATACTCTCCATACCCCGCCGCTACCACGACGGTAACGTTTCATAACTACTCATCGTCGCATTCGCCTTTTCATCCGGATTTCGACGCTTCTCTCTCTCTTAAGATTTGGGTTCCCCTCGGACTTGAACGGTTCTTACTCGAATAATATATGTTAACTTTCTGATTTACGGTGATTTAGCGCGATCTTTGTACCTTTCAACTGCGCCGGTGCGACCATTCCACTTTTCAAAATTTATCTCGCTCGGTATTTAAACCCTTATCCGAGTACCCCGCATCTGTGCCGTCGAGGTGTTGCGGACCTAGCCTACGGAGCGACCTCTGTGTTGCTCACGGTCCCCCTCTTGGCTAAGATTGCCTTGGACGGGTGTCTCTTGCTTGTTATTTCTTTTTCGAATTTTCACATTTTTACCTTTCAAGTTTACTTTATTTCTGGTGTGTGGATGTAATTTCTGTATTGCTCAAATTATTGTAATCCGTCCGGCATCAAATCTTTTAAGTAATTTTATATAATTTGAAAATCAAGGTAGCTCAAACAATCAATTTTTAATTTTTTAAAATTGGGATTTTAAATTCAAGGTATAAAAAAATATAGTATTTTACCCATTTAACATGCATATGGTATAATTTTTCTTATAATATGCTTATATTTAAAGGCATAATGATGAAAAACAATATGATTACTAATGAAATAAATATTGTCTCTAATATCTAAGAGCTTGCAACCTTGACAAAATTTTCATCATAATTTCAATACTTTTGTTTAGGCTTATTTCATCTTTCATTAAAGAAAACTACATGGAAATTATCATGTCTAAGAATCCACATATGCCTTCCTCAAAAGCATCATATATAATTTAAAATACTTAAGAAAAATTAAGTGACTTCATGACTATGATTAGATCACTATAACGTTAATCCAATTAAGGGCTTTATTAGCTTTAATGGTCCAAGAAAAAACCTTGCTCTTTTCAATATATCGATTATAAGAACTATAATCAAACTAAAATCTTTAATGAATCTTTTATAAATAATAGTTATGTCATAGAAATAATGAAATTTTGTGATATTACTGGTGACTATCCAATCTAAGATAAGTTTAATTTTCATTAGATCAAGATGAGGTTGGTACAAAATGTAGTCTCCTAAAACATTATTTTGCATGATTAAATATCTTTTTAAATTCATAGATAGATAGAAACATTTTGCTTAATTGTTTTAGGAACCAATGTGACATGGTTTAAATAGGTATTTACATCAAAGGTAAAAATTTGGATCTTATCAAAGTAAATTACTAGAAACTTCCTTAAAAATGGTTTGAGAACAATATTCATCAAGTGCATACTTGTACTAAGTGCTTTTGATAAGTCTAACTGCATGATTAACTATTCTCAGAGACCATATGGGGTCTTGTAGATAATCTACAATTAATACCCTAAATTGTTCCCTATTTGATGATGACATCTCCTTAGATTTATGGTAAAGTACTTTGTCCAAAAGGTTAAGTAAAGCTAGTCATGAAGTTCAAAATTAGTAATCTATAAAGGAAGATCATATTTATAAGCATTCTTGTTGATTCTTCTTAAGCCCAAAAGGAAATAAATTAGGTTTGATATCAAATTTTAAAATGTTAATTAAAGTAATTAAAATGTGACTTCAAACACCTTTGTAGATAAGAAGAAAAAAAAAATTTGTTTAGCAAATATTCAATTATTATAGTCATGTCCTAGTGTTATAAATGATAAGTAAGTTTGGTCTTATCCAAATGTTATTTATAATTTTTAAGTTTAGTTTTCATTTAAATAAAAAAAAGAAATTGTCACAAGCTAGCAACACAAAATATAGGTTTGTAGAGAACAAATAAGGGGCGCTAGCTTGAGCACACCTCAAATTTAAATTATAATGAATGAAAAGCTGCAATTTAAAATGGGGCAACAATTCAACAATTCTTGAAATGCAAAAGTATTCATATTTTTAAACCATATAGAAAACAATTATGTGACCACTTTTTTTGAGAAAGAGAAAGGGTATAAAAAGAGAAAAAAAGAACAATATTTTGAGTAGTTGTTTGGCCACTTAATAGAAAAGAATACAAAGAAAACAAAATTATTATACAATAAGTGCTAGTTATTAACGAATTAGCAAATTTATAATTAGGAGTTTGTTTAGAGATGAGTTTAAACTTAGAGGATTTGTTCTAGAGTTTCCTTCTATAAAATCAAAAGTGTCATTAATGGGTATCAATATTTTGAGTTTAAATTTAATTGCTCAATAAACATACACATAACCCGAGTGCTCTATAACACGATTGCACAGAGATTCATTTATTGAGCTCAAATACTATGAAGAAGAGAAAGAAGCAATAAAAATTGGTATGCACATTTAAGTTTTTTAAATATTTATTAACAATCAACCTCAAGACAAACTAAATTGTAAAAAGCATAGCATGACCCTTTTCTTTGTATCTCAACTTAATGCAAAATATCTTTTTTGTTTTAGTCAAATCTTAACCTAACAAAACTCTCTCGCAAAGGAGTTACAATCTTTTTATTCTAATACTATACTAAATAAATACAATATAGAGTAGAAGATTTCAAAAAAAAATGGACTTAAACATGCCAAATCTAAAACCTTAATATTTGAGATATCTTAATGTATATACAAATATTTTTTCAAGTTATTAAATAATAGCAAAGGCTAGCTTAAAGGGGTTAAATAACCACAATGTTTGATAAAGAAGACATATTGGCAAACTACATGATATCTTTAATTCATAAAATTTATTATTTATTCAAAGATTAAACTATATATCATTGGACAAAGAAGTCAACATTTAAGTAAAAGTGGTTACAAAGAATTTGGTGATTAATGAAAAAAAATGATGTGATTGAAAAAATGAGATTGTATGAAAAAGAAATTTTAGTAAAGATAACTATGAAAAAGTAAATTTGAATTTGAAGTTTGTCATAAATATTGACATAAAAAATATAATATTGAATATATGGATGAAGGGTGATTGAGTCATTTTCATTAAAAATTAACTACATTTGGCTTGGAGTAGTATAGCTAAATAAGTAATGATTTATTATCTAGTACTAAGACAATAATAACTAAGAAGAATTTGAGATAGTTTTATCTTATTTTTAATAATTAAATATATCTCAAATTATATATCTTGTGAAACTTTATTCTTTCAATAAAAGTATAATTACAATTGTTGGAGTTGTGAATGAAAGTTTTTGGCAAAGGCTTTTAGTGACTAAATTTTATGTATTTATGATTGAATTTTTGGTTGTTAATTTTTAATAATCTTTTGGTTTAGAGGATGAATGTGAATGATTGTAATGTTGCACTAACTCTTTTCAATGTCAATAAGAATGAAACTTAATATCTAGCAAATAACTATAAAGAAACATTAGCTTCATCTTCCCCAAGTTAAATTAAAGATCTTCTTTTATGGCACAACTAACTTGGCCACATGAAGGAGAAAGGCATGGAGATTTTTGTGTTGAAGCATCATATAACAAACCTTATTTTTATTAGGATAAAAATGAGATGAACCTCGCAATCAAACTAATGAGATGATGATTAGGTATATTTGAATAAGTTAGGTGGATTCAACTAGATAAAAAGGGATAGGTAAGAATTGACAATAATTGACATGCACACTAAAAATATATAAGTTTTTATGGAAAGGAACACTAATAATATAGCTTACTTAGAAGCAATCAATCTCTTATAAGAGATAATTATGTTATGGATCCTAATACATATGTGAAGGTTTATATAAAATACATATTTCTAAAAGTGTAGCCACAACTTATGTTATACAACAATTAAGAAGGTACATCTATAATATTTTATTAGACGTGGACAAAGCAATCAAGTAAAAGCATACCCCATACTCACTTACAATTACTCTCGCAAGTTAACTTGATGAGCATGTTAGCAGCTTAACTTCCTTCTTTGTGCATATAAGTGACCTTGAAATCTACAAAGTGGAGGAAATCAATTGCCACAACAAAGAGCCTATTACCATGGCCTTCCCTAGAAATGTAAATAGAAAGCTTATGGGCCACCATAATCTAGTCACACTAAATCCAACCTTTTGCCTTAGAGGTTAGATGCTTGAAGACAAGGTTGACACCCATATCTATAACACATTCCTCTATAGCCAATTTAGCAATAGATGTAGCAGTCAAACCCTACACTAAGATGAAGCTACTATAATAACCTCGAATGATAACTAATAAAGCACATCCATTTCAACCAATAAAGATATCTCAATTTATCTTTACTTAGCTTGAGGGAAGGAAAGCCATCAAAGAGTAGACGAATGAAGCTGGCTTGAAAGACAAAGGGGCTCCTAATGATCCAAGGTAATGTATGTGTCACATGATATATTAAGATGATCTTAATAAGAACCACATATTCAAGAAATGGTTGTGCATAGTTCTTATATATTTTGGTTCCTACAATAAAAAAAGATACTTCAATAAGCCAAAGGGTCATCAATCGGTTTGTTCCATAAATAATATACAATAGATTTGTTGGGAAAACTAACAACAAAGCAGGGTATGTTTGACATCCTCTAAAATAAAGCATCCATATGAACATGCCAAAAATGAACTAATCCCATGCACAATAAGCCATACCATGGTGGGAAGGGTCCTATGGCATAATCACCAAAGGAATGTAATCACATGTGGATGGGCATGGACAATCCATGTATATGCATTGCATCTAACATTCATGGTTAGATACCCATCATTTGCTTTGATTGTTTTAGTAACACTCCAAACTAGCATGTTGATTCAGTCGAGATCTGCTCAATGAAGCAGCTAAAGTAAGAGGAAAGAGTGTTGGAATACCTATTACTATGCTTAAATAGGAAGCTCTTTAGAGTTTGAAGAGGCTCAATGTTCATATTAATGAATGTTGATGTAGGACAAAAAGGGGAATGGCGACACGAAAAGATACGGGAGTGTGTGTGTAGATAGAAAAGGAAAGGGAAATGGTAAAAGCTTTAGATTTTTGGATTTTGGTGGAGGGGTAGGAAGATGGATAGTAGAACCTGTGTCGGGGATAACTTACTGGTGTGGCATCTCACCACTTGGGCCTCGCACCCCTCATCCCAGTACCAGAGCTTTAGCGAATCAGCACGCCAAAACTGGAGTGGCGTCTCACCACTTGGACCTCACGTCCCTCCTCCCAGTATCAGAGCTTTGACGAGTCGGCACGCCAAAGACACTCAGAGCACTCACGCTCAGAATGGAAGCAAACAAACTCAAAAGCTTGCATTAACTATTCAATCTCCTACAACAGAAGAGGACTCCCCCTTATATAGGAATCCATAAGGGTACAAAAGACATTTGACTCATAACATGGGAATACTAAAGGACACATGGGTAAACCAAAAGTCACCTAAAAATAATGAAAATTAAGTTCATTAATGGGAATACAAAAAAGACTCCTAATTTCGGTTGGCTGGAGGCGCGGCGACGGCGGCGGCGGCGGCGGCGCGGGTCGGCGCGGGTTGGCGCGGGTCGGCGTGGGTTGGCGCGGGTCGGCGCGGGTAGGTGTGGGTCGGCGCGGGTTGGCGCGGGTCGGCGTGGGTTGGCGCTGGTGGGCGCAGGCGCGGGTCGGCGCGGGTTGGTGCGGGTCGGCGCGGGTTGGCGGGTTGGTGTGGGTTGACGAGCCCGGGCGGGACTCGGGCGCGGGTCTGGCTCGTCGGTCGAACCCGGGTCTGGTTCGGCGGCGGCTCCGGCGGCGGACGGCGCGGCAGGCGGCAGCCGTAGTCGGCGGCAGGAAAAGTGTTTTTCGCGCTGTTTTGGCTCCTGGGAGTCCGTTTGAACTCCGAATTCGATTCTGAAAGATGTTCCGGAATCCATGTTTCGGCGCGTACGTCACTGCATCATTTTTTACCTCATAATATTTCAAAAAATATTTTGAAAATTTAAATAAAAATTGTTCCCCCGTTGTTCGTGCAACGCCAAGCTTTGATGTCCGCATCAAATATCCCCTTGTAAAAATGACATAAAAGTTGAATGTGTAGTTCTACCATAAACAAAGAGAGCCCCAAAAAAAATATGAGAAACATACAAGGTGCATTAGCAAATTCTAGAACAAAGTTCAAAGAATATCCAATCATGTTCAATCAAATTAGTGCTAATGGGTAGGTCCATAGTGTCTCATATATGCAAAACGTTTTATGACTTTCTTATGCAATAGAAGAATAAAAATACCAAAAAAACTAAAAAGTGATAAACAAAAGCAATCAATGTCGCATCAATCATAGAATTAAGTAAAAATAGTAACCACAAACCTTGACTAATGAAATCATTGTTTGAAGTAATAAGGACTCAATGATGTATAATGCATTGTATCATTAAAATTGTTAAAATATGTATTTGATGACTTTGTTATTCTTCTAGTGTGAAAAGAACTCAATTCTAATTTATGCAATATATAGTTTTCTAATTATTCTAAATCCATCCACCACAAGTCCGATCTATGCATTTAGTTGTTGTATCTCTCCCTTTGTGATCTAAATGTCATATCATGATAAATTGGTAGATGAAAAAAGATTGATTTGTAGGTCATAAGGATTTATATAAGAAATAAAATGTACAACCATTTTCCTTTAAAGCCTATTATATAAAATATGTATTGTAGGGTAAGGAATGAGAGAGATAATGATTGGGAAAAGAATTATGCACCCAAGCAAGTTAAAGTGGAGGCAGCATCATTTAATAAATAATCAGGTTGATGCAAAAGTTTTTTATGGATTGAATAGTTGATAGGGATCATTACTTTTAATGATACCAAATGTTAGAGTTATGAAAGATTAGGTTTTTTGAGATGAGTTTAAAAAGTCAAGATAAAATCTCATAGATAACAATACATAAATAGAGAGGTAGGTTGAACAAGTGAAAGTGGATTCTTGGGTAAAGATGAACGAATTACATAAGAAACAATAAAGTCTTTTTTCATATTAATAGAGAATAATAAATGAATTGTATAAGCTAAGTGATTTCTTATTAGTAAAGAATAATAAATGAATTATATATTTTCAAAGATAGGTCCATGAGTGTTTTTGAATACATGAATCATTTGATGAAACTCATGGTTATATGTGACCTTGATGAGCCATCTAATTCTATAGTGGGAAGATTTGAGATTCAATTATGGCCAAAATTGGTTATGAAGTTATTAAGGTATAATATTTATACCTTGTGGGAAACATATAATATGGAGATGGATTGTGAGAGCTATTTGAAATTGAATAGCTTTAAGCAAACATATAATTAGGAAACCATGTTTTTTCATGCAAGTCTATCACAAAACCTATTGTAACTCCAACAAAACCTAGCATATCTAACAACATGATTTTAGCAAAAAAGGAAAACTGAAAGCTACAACTCAAAAACTTATACTTTGTATATCCAAAACCATTTTAAAGACAAAAATAAAAATTCATAAATTTTGGTAACAATCCATTTATCACTATACAATTTTTTATTATTCTCATTATGCAAGTTCAAATTCAAATATTTTTATATTATGAAAATGTTAGAGAGATCATGTGATGAAAATTATCCCTATTTTAGAAATAAATAAATAAATCATATGAGATCCCATCATTATTGAACCCTTACACTATTCATTGGTATCATAATGTTCCATTGACATTTGTTTTTGACATTAGTTGGATTAAGATCTATGGCCTTCTAGACAACTTTGATCAAAATCCTTTAATGATAAACTTATAATAACCCTGACTAAAAAGCATAAAAAGTGATTGTTAAGTGATTTTCTAAAAGTATAGCCATTGGTTGAAGAAATAACTTTAATAGGTTTTTAGGTAGAGTAATATATGGATAAATGATCCTATAATAAAATTAGTGAAAAAGTTTGTAAATTGTATATATAAGATCATGACCTTAAATATCAAGATATCTTTTAAGAGACAAAACTACATTATTGATATAAGCTAGATGGAATAAAAAAAGATAAAGACATGCTATATTTAGCTTAGTAATGGCATCAGAGTCATATCTCTTATACTACCATGTGGGTCAAGAAAAAAATTAAGAATAATCCAAAGGATTTATTGCATCTAGGATGAAGAGGGTAAGTAGTGATTATCAAATAATCTTCCAAATATAGAATCACTAGTACAAGAAGCATCTCTTAAAATCTTCTTAAAAAGGGTTATAAGAATAAATAGTTTAACATAAAAAGAGAAAGAAAATATTTTTGGGTCATATATGAATTGTAATGATCTTACATGTTAAAACACCTTTAGGGAGATCAATCTTTAGGACTATTGTGGGATGATAAAATAAAATAATATCTAAACATTAGGGTTAGGATTGTTGTTAGACCCATAATGGAAATAATGATAAATGCTTCTTATGGTATTGAGAAATCTCTTTTGATACCTAGTTTAGAAAAAAAAAATTATAAGCATACTTTAAAAATCTAGAAGATGATAATAAATCTTTATTATTTTTTTATTATAGTAGTTAGAATATTTTTTGTAGATAGAAACTTTTATAAATAATGTGAATGCTAAAAAGTAGAATTATCATCATATTTAGGAACAAGCATTGATAAGAGGAAAAAAGAAATATTAAATATTTAAAATTAAATTATTTCAATCAAAGCATATATATACTCAACTTTTTCAATTATATTTAGCTGCTCAATGAATTGTTTTAAGTCCTTATGAACTAGCACATTATGTAGTTCTTAGCTCTGAATGAGTCTTTTTGGGTAAAGAGCCTTAGAGCTAAGTATGTTGGAAGGTTTGCTACTTTTTAGGTTGGAAGAAGTAGCTTAGTGGGTTGGAAACTCATATGCTTAACTAGTGATATCACCTTATAACACATGATCTAAATGGTGGATGATGAGATTGCCTCCTCCACCATGATTAAGATTAACCACCAACCTTAGTCTTAATATATGACATTTGATGCGGACATCAAAGCTTGGCGTTGCACGAACAACGGGGGAACAATTTTTATTTAAATTTTCAAAATATTTTTTTGAAATATTATGAGGTAAAAAAATGATGCAGTGACGTACGCGCCGAAACATGGATTCCGGAACATCTTTCAGAATCGAATTCGGAGTTCAAACGGACTCCCAGGAGCCAAAACAGCGCGAAAAACACTTTTCCTGCCGCCGCCTACGGCTGCCGCCTGCCGCGCCGTCCACCGCCGGAGCCGCCGCTGAACCAGACCCGGGTTCGACCGACGAGCCAGACCCGCGCCCGAGTCCCACCCGGGCTCGTCAACCCACACCAACCCGCCAACCCGCGCCGACCCGCACCAACCCGCGCCGACTCGCGCCCGCGCCCACCAGCGCCAACCCACGCCGACCCGTGCCAACCCGAGCCGACCCGCACCAACCCGCGCCGACCCGCGCCCGCGCCAACCCACGCCAACCCGCGCCGCCGCCGCCGCCGCCGTCGCCGCGCCTCCAGCCAACCGAAATTAGGAGTCTTTTTGTATTCCCATGAATGAACTTAATTTTCATTATTTTTAGGTGACTTTTGGTTTACCCATGTGTCCTTTAGTATTCCCATGTTATGAGTCAAATGTCTTTTGTACCCTTATGGATTCCTATATAAGGGGGAGTCCTCTTCTGTTGTAGGAGATTGAATAGTTAATGCAAGCTTTTGAGTTTGTTTGCTTCCATTCTGAGCGTGAGTGCTCTGAGTGTCTTTGGCGTGCCGACTCGTCAAAGCTCTGATACTGGGAGGAGGGACGTGAGGTCCAAGTGGTGAGACGCCACTCCAGTTTTGGCGTGCTGATTCGCTGAAGCTCTGATACTGGGAGGAGGGACGTGAGGTCCAAGTGGTGAGACGCCACTCCAGTTTTAGCGTGCTGATTCGCTAAAGCTCTGGTACTGGGAGGAGGGGTGCGAGGCCCAAGTGGTGAGATGCCACACCAGTAAGTTATCCCCGACACAGGTTCTACTATCCATCTTCCTACCCCTCCACCAAAATCCCAAAATCTAAAGCTTTTACCATTTCCCTTTCCTTTTCTATCTACACACACACTCCCGTATCTTTTCGTGTCGTCATTCCCCTTTTTGTCCTACATCAATATTTCATCCACATTGGCTATATGAACCCTTGTGATGGAGTACTTTAGATTTTCAATATTTTTTCTTAGGTGTTAGATGTTTTTACTCACATGTTGCTCAAGAAGGAATGGTTAAGGCATTGTCAAATTGACTTAAAACCAAACATTTTTTCTTTAATTTAGCAATTTTCTTGTTTGAAGGAAAAAAATCTCAATTATTAGAATTACAATTTGGTTTTGATAGAAATAGTGAATTTGGAGAGGTAAATTCTATGTCATTATCATGTATTCAAGAAAATAATAAATATTACAGGTGATATTGTTAGTTGTTCCTTTCACATTTAATTTTAGCATTTATTTATCATGGTTTGTTCATGGTGGTTTGTGAACTATCTTGATGATATAAGAACCACACAAGCAATTTTATAACAACTGAAGTGACACAATTCAAAGGGTGAAGTGTTTTCCCATGGTTGAATTTGCTACAAAAGAACATGGTTTCAAAAAAAAGAAAAAAAAATGCATATGAACTGACAACTAAAATGGTAAAATCTATGAATATATATCCCAAAATTGGACAAATAAAGAGAACCAAAACTCCAACGAAATGGCTAAATGTGAAAAAATTTTGAACATGAAAGTTTGTGGTGTATAGAGGTCTAAACACCTTAAGAATTTTAGCACATTCTGAGATGATGTGTCTATGGTTTAGAATCAAAGTGAATGTTTTACATAACAATCTTAAGACAATCTCTAGTTCATGAAATTAAAAGTCCCATGTGGATTTAACAAACAATTGATAATCATTAAATTTATATAAGAGAAATAAACTATCATCTTATGAAGTTTCCTAATATTTAGAGCACATTTAGTATGACAAATGCTCAAAAAAATAAAACAAAAACCCAAGCAATATTGTATTTTCAAGATGGTAAAAAGTAACCTAGCACATAAAGTGTTCAAATTCCTTAATTCTTTTCCTAAATGTTAAGGAAATTCACAAAAAGGAGAGAATCATATAAAGAAATTATATGTTTATTTATGGAGTTTTAAGAGACTTGTAAATAATATGAAGCAAATAGATTTTATGCAAATGAAGATGGCTTGCAAGCGCATTGTTGTGGATGTAGATGAAAGAATACTAGAAAGGAAAAATTAGCAACATCATTGTGACATATCGTCAAATTTAAGAATAATATGATGCAAACATTAGTGTTGTTGATGAAACTTCACACAACATCTTTGCTAATCACATTTGGATGCTACACATTAAATGCAAGAAGACAATCCCTTTGCTTTAGAAACTCTCCAAAACTATAAATTTTCATTGTTAAGCTCATGCTTACATAACTATATATAAAGTTTACAAAAATTTACAACTAAAGAAAATTTCATAAAAAATTCCCAAAACAAAATTACAAGGTTATTTAAGCCAAATACCCCCAAGACATTAGGATTATCACAATACAAGGCACTTACTTATATCCTTGTATAGAAAAAGTTATATACCCAACATAAATTATAATTATTTTGAATTCTTTAAGTAGATTAACAACCACTTAAGTTAGTTCTAAATTATCCAAAGCTATTTAAATCAACAAATTGGGATAAGAAAATCAAAATTTCCCGAAGCTATTGCTAACATACCAAATTATGTGAATGCCCAAGAAATGATGAACTAACCAAAATGGATAGGAATGAATATTTTAAAAACCCTCTAGATAAGCACAAAGTTTTACCAATTGATTATCAATAGCATTACATTGATCTCTATCTTAGAACGCACAAGTTGTAAAAGTTGCTATGGTAACCCTAAATACTCCATGTACATAGTGTATTATAGAAACATGTTCATGTGTGTGTATATATGTATACTATACAGATGTAAATACAAATATAATTAAAAGTTTATAGTATGCTAAAAATTTATGTTGATATATCTTCTAATAACCTAATGTCATGTACAAAAAATCTTAACAGATGGTAATGAGTCAATAAATGCCATTGCGTCAATACCTTGAGCATATTAATTAGAATCCTCTAAGGATTGACAAATGACCCAAATGGTTGAGAAAACAAAGCTCAATACTTTTCTTATGTTAGTTTGAGAAGGACATTCTCTTCATATGTTACGTAGGGTTAAGTTTAATCCCATATCATGAGTTCAAAATAATATTAGAATCTTAATAATTAATTAATATATATATATATATATATATATATATTTAATCTTTTGAGCTATTCAATTTACTTGTTACACAAATGCCTAAGGGCATTTTGACTTAACTTAGGGCCTTATTTTGCACAAGCCTCCCTAACAAGTGGTATCCAAGTTATTTTAATTCAATTTGAATTAAGTAATGTAGTAAGATCAACACAAGTGAAGGTACTAGTATAACATAGATTAATAAGGGCAACAAAACTTGATATGATGCAATAAGGTTAATAGGATTAGCAAAGTTGACAAAAGCAACATAACCAACAAGAATTGAAAATGATTATGATTACAACAAAACTAATAAAGATGATTGAGTCAAAATGGTGTGAAAAAAAGCCAAATTGAGTGAAATGGTTGATAGTAACAATAGAATTGACATCTGAAATGATAGATAATTATGATGAGATTCTCATTTAGGGAAAGACTTATTGTATGTAAGATTGAGTTTAATCTATATATAAGCTAAAACTAATGTTAAAACTTTAATATATAATTCATGTTACTCCAATTTATAAGACTTAAACTTTTGTATTATTAGTTACTTATCTAAATATATTAGGCCTAACTTAGGTCATCACAGTCATAATAAGTGATATTAGAGCTAGGTATGATTCAATTTAGATTAAGTGACATAATAGTGCCAACAAGGGTAACAAAGCTAATAAGATGTGATAGGGTTGATAGCAGTAGCAGAGCTAATATGATGCAACTTGCTTACAAGGGACGCAAACTAGGCTTAGGGCAACAAAGCTAACATAATGACAAAGTTTGTAATGACAAAAGAGCCAATGATAATGGTTCCAATAGAGTTGGTGAGGTGATAGAGTTAATATGATGAGCAAATTTACATAACAATAGAGTCAGTAAGGACAAGATAATTGATTGATGGTTATATAAGACAACAAAGTCATTATGGAGCAATAGAAGTGATTAGAATGGAAGAGCTGATAAGGATGAGAAAGCAAATAAAAGTGACAAAGTTGATATTGATAGCTCTTGTAGAGATTATAGGGTTGTGGAGTCAACATGGTGCATTAGTACCAATAAGGATAATAAAGACAACTTATGGATTAATAACAATATAGATGAAATTCTTATTTGAGGGTAAGATTTATTAAATATGAGTAAGATATTTTTAGTCCTTTTTCTAAGTTATGAATAATGCTAGAGTCTTAATATATAATAAATATGACCCTATCTATAAGCTCAAGTTTTTAAGTTATGGGATATTCATAAGAATATATTAGGCCCAACATATACCACCATTTGGCATAACTCTTAGTAACAACTTAAATACTTTATTTTTATAAAATGAGAATTTATTCACCATAATTTGGCTATTGACGTCAAGATTCCATTTTGTGTTATCTCATTATTTTATCAATCAAAGTTTAAGTTTAAGCCACATTTAATGTAGCTTGAGGTTTAATTTGTTCAAGATTTTGCATAAAAATAGTTTTTTATAATGATTTCTTAACTAACAAAGCAGTCTTACATGACATTTTTATTGGGCATGCAATTTATTACGTGCTTTGGTGAATTATGATAGGTTCTTGAGATAAAAATAAATATGAATATTTATGAATGCAATTAAGTTTGGAATCTAATGTATCATAGAAACTAATTCCCTTAACATCCTCCTATGTGCATTTATCCTATATTAATAATCAAAATAGAACCATGTTGATAGAATTTGTTTAAGAAATATAGATCGAGCAAAAGCAAAAAAAAGAGAAGAATTTAATTGTTTTAAAAGAAGTGATACAAAATTTGATAGTGAAATCTAAAGAAAATAAAAGCAGCTCATTTGTATTTTCATCTTCTAAATTCATGGGACATCGACAAGGCTCCAACTATAAGTCATTGAATGCTCATATGGTATTGATATCTACATATTAATGTTATCTAAATAATGTTTGACCAAATATTTACACAAAACCTTTCTATGTTAATGCAGCAAACATCAATTACAAAATAAATTCTATAGGAGCTTTATGGATAAGGATAAGAAGTTAGTAGAACTCCATAGGACAAGTAGCTCACTAGCTAATTTCAGATGAATATTTGTGTGTTTAGGCAAGATCATAGGATAAAAAAAGGTAAGCAAAAGAACTTCTAGATATGCAACTTACAATTTACATGTCAACTTGCTATAATTTGTGAAGACTATAGACATGAGATCCACAATCTTAGATGGGAATCCAATCCTTCAAAGAGGAATTTATTCCAACATAAAATTGACACACACGTTGGTCAGATCTACAAAACAAACAAGACATTAAGCTAGTTTTATTGTGTTTTATTTTAGTTTTTGAAAAAAAAAATCAAAGCATAGTTTAATCAAATTCTTCATAATAAGTTTTTCTCATTAACATAATATCAAAAACATAGTTTTTAATGTCATTTAAAAACACTTTTCAAATGCAGTTTTTATTAAACAATTAAATATTTAACAACAATCCCGTTAACGGACCATTGGTGTATACAGCAGATATAAAACTACAAATCAAGAAAAAATCAGTGAATGGCAACATTGTTCAGCTTACCAGAGGACCAGACTCATATTAAGCAGACTCTAAGATAACACTAATAGCTCAAAAGCTTAACAAATCTACATGTAAAAATTACATAAACTATCTATCAAAATTTTAATATTATACCTAACTTACAATATAGATCAATTCTAATCTTATTTGCACTCAACATCAAAATTAATCTTCCAGAGAAAATTGAGAAGAAAAACGCAGCTTGAAAACCATAATCAGCTCTCAAACCCAAGCAACCGTCAAAGTTTATTCTTGTCAGGATTCCATCAATCCAGCCAACTCTTCTAATATTCCCCAAATCTCCCCAGCTTCAGGATGAAGTTTACCACATGAATAGAATTGGTGAACACCGTTATCTATCTCAATCCAACTGCATCCTGGTAACTTCTTCTCCCCAACGTCCTTAAACATCTTCCTAACTTTACCCACCTCCTCCCACTTCCCTTGTTTGCTGTACAAGTTCGCTAACATCGTACCATAGCCTGCATTGCTTGGGTCCATCTCAAGAAGCTTTTTAACAGAATACTCTGCCAATTCGTAATTTCCATAAATCCTGCAACCATTGAGCAAAGAACCCCAAACAACCTCATCAGGTTCTACCTTCATATCGCGGATAATCCCCATGGCTTCTTCGAATCTTCCTGCTCGACAAAGCAGATCGATCACACAACCATAATGTTCTATCTTTGGGTCGATCCCATAAACTAAACTCATCGAGTTGTAGCAGGCGAGTCCTTCATCGACTAATCCTGCATGACTGCATGCATTTAAAAGCCCCACGAAGGTAATCGCATCGGGTTTATGTCCTTTGAGTTCCATCTCCTTGAAGATTGTTAATGCATTCCTGCTGTGCCCATGAAGTGCTACGCAATTTATCATAGAATTCCAAGCCATCAAACTCCTTTCAGACAATGATGTGAAAATCCACCCCGCTTCCTTCAAGCTTCCACATTTTCCGTACATATCAATGAGGGAATTCAAGACAAAAGGGCTTCTACAGATCTGGTTCTTTATCACATAGCCATGGATCCATTTTCCAAGACGGAGCATTCCGAGATGACCGCAAGCTGAAAGTATGCAAGTTACAGTAGTTTCATTCGGTCGCACATTCTCAATCTGCATCCTCTGAAATAGAGCCGTACCCTCTGTGAACAAACCATTCTGAGTACAGCCGGAAATCACTGCATTCCAGGACGGCACGTCCCGTTCAGGCATTTCTTCAAACAATGCAACGGCATTTCCCACCATACCAACTCGGGCGTAACCTGAAATCAAAGCAGTCCAAGAGACCACATTTCTATCAAAGTCGGACAACTCATCGAAAAAAATGCGAGCGGTATGCAGATCTGAGAAGCGAGCGTAGGCATCAAGAAGAGAGGTCTGAACCACACCGAACCGATCAAAACCATCTTTTGACACATGGGCATGAACTGATTTTGCGAAATCGAGAGAAGATTTATCGAAGCAGGCTTTGAGGACGTGGGGGTAGATGAACTCGTTGGGCTTGGGGTGGCCACGTTGGAGCATGAGAGCGAAAAGGCGGAAGGCTGGGGCGGAGACCGGGAGGCCTGAGTAGGCGGTGAGCATGGCGGTGTAGAGGTAGACGTTGGGGGAGGCGAGGCTGTCGAAGATGAGACGAGAGTAGGAGAGGTCGGCGAGTTCCATGGCGGCGAATCGGACGAGCTTGAAGGCAAAGAACTGAGTTTGGCCATGGCCGAGGATAGTGAGGAAACCTTGCAGCTGTTTGAGGATGGAAAGCCGAGTGCATCCATGGAGGAGCGAGACGACTAGGTGGTTGAGGTCCGTGGGCATGCTATGCTGGTGGGGTCTCTAGATTTCGTCTGGTCCAGAAACATATTTATTCAAAAATAATTTAAAAAAATTAAATTAAATCCAGCAAAATATTAAAATACAGATTTATTGCTTTTCAATGTTTTCACAAAGGTTTTATATCACGAATAAAATTTTTTAATAAATTTAAAATGATGATATTCTAACCTTTGCTTAGAGTTGACGATAACTTGATTAAATATAGTAATAAAATGTTTGATTAAAAGGAAAAAAAGAAGATGATAGTTTAACATTTATATTAAAAATATTTAGATAAAATAAAGAAAAGAAAACTAATATTATAATTGCAGACCATACATCTAGAATGAAAAGAATAAAAATAAAATAAAAGAATACAGCATTTAAATATTAGCTATTACTAATAAAATTAGTAAATTGATGAGAGAAAGGGAAAAAAATTAATAATTCAAAATAATTTTGAGTTTGCCCAAATTTTTCCAAGTTTAAACCTATAATTTTAATACATAGAATAACGATTAAGACTTGTATAAGTAAATATAAATAATAGAGTATAAATCAATCAAAAACTTAGTATTTATACTTAATCAAATAACAATGAAAGCTGACAAAAAATAAAACTAATATTAATGAAAAAAAAGATTCAAATGATTTATCCTTATTCAACCTCTTTCACATTCTTATTATTTTGATTATCTATTGTTTCAATTCATTCGAAGATTTCTTCACTTGTGATGGTCAATGAACTATTTCAAGTCTAAACTAATTTTATAATAAGCACTATTTTTTTAATTAGTTAGTTTGTTTTGTTTTCTAGTTCAAAAAATCTTTGATAACATTTATGATTAAAACTAAACCAAACGTATTATGTACTTCATAATTATTATAAAAGAAAAAATCAAAGAGAATATTTATAAAATTTAAATTATTTTGAAAATTATAACTTTATTATGCATACAATACAATGATTATTGATGCATAAATTATAAAATCAAAGAATCTATTATTTAACAAAAATGACTATTAATACTAGATATAGTATCAAAGCACCAATCTTCTCTAAATTCATAAAATGGTGAAAATGCTATAAAAATTTGTTCAAATTTAAATTTAGGGTATAATGAAACCTTATTTAATAAAGAAGATTGTTGAATAAAAGTTTTAGAAGACATCAAAAAGCTAAACAATGCTAAGAGTGTAATTTATATCATAAAAAATGATGCTTTTCAAAAACAAATTGAAGAGAAAATTTTTTAGGAAATTTGAAGTATAAAAAAATGGCAATTTATAGCTTGGAGCTTCAAAAATATTGAATTTATATATGAAATTAGAAATTCATAAGCCTAATTTGTAACAAATTATGTTTTAAGGGAAGGGACTTATACAATTAGACAATTATTTTTGAAATAGAAATAAATATAATAGCTCAAGTTTGAAATTATATATTAATAAATTTCAATATTTAAAAATATCGAAGTTCCATATCAAATAGAATTAAGTAAAGATTAATTCTCAAAAAAATTAAATTCAAAAGAATTTGATGATTGTAAGAAGTGAAATGGTAAAAAAAACTAAGGTTGTCACAAAAAAAAATTTAAGCACACCAAAAAATATTTTGGCATAAAAAACTTGAAATAAAAATTATGAAATATGTGTTAGAGTATTTGTATAATTTTATAAACAAATTTGTTGAATTATTAGACTAAATTAAAAAAACTAAAAAAAGTTATTGAAAAAAAAATTTTGAATTTTTTTGCATGTTTTGCAAACTATCTTGACATAGATGTACTTGTAATTTTTTAATTGAAATAAATGAAACTATAATATTTGAATATATCTTTTCAAACGAACTTATAACATAAATTTTACAAGCATCAAAGTAGCTCATTATGCTAAAATGAGTTTTATGAAACACATTTTTAATACATCACCTTCAATGAAATGTGCAATTGATTAAAGTGAATAACCACTTCATTCTCGTTAACTTTTCTTGTTCTCCTTATTTTAATTTGAATGCAAAAAATCATATTATGATGCCTTATCTCCCAATTTGTTGTCATCTAAATGAGATATATTATTTTAAGTTAACTTTAGATTGATGTTACATCTAATTGCCTTATCTTAATCAAAGAGATTTTATCTTTCTCAAAGGTTTATTCTCTTGATCACATATCTTAATACTTCTTCTATCATAACATATTTAATTACAGTTTTATGAAATATAAGAAGATTTTTTCTCTTAAAAAATATTTTAATATTTTAAAACTATGATATCTCATATAAATATTAAGATCTCTCTTTTAATAGTCATGTAGATAATTCTCCAACACTCATTGAAACTTGTTAACAAAAACAACACTCACTTGTGCACTTTGTTCTTTATCTTATTCAAATATTATAAGTTCACTAACTTTTGCTTATTTTACTTTTGAACCACATTAGACTAAAATAGAGGCTATTTTATTATCGAATTGTAATATCCTAATTTCACTATGCTAAGGTATTATCCCATTAGCTTTTCTCATCTCTACCCAATCAGATTTTGCTATTCTTAAAAAGCTTTTTTTTCTTTTGTCACTCATCTTAATTGTAATTCCATTATAACATACTTAACTATAGATTTCTTGTAGTATCTAAATAGATTTTGCTTCCCAAAAGTACCTCAATATCTTGAAATTCTTATACCTCATATAAAAAATAAAGATTTTTTTCTTTAATAGTTGATGTAAGACAATTCATCTCTATACCCTAAAAATTATTAACAAAAATTATACTCTCATTCATGAAATTCAATTTTAACATTATTTTGATGTTACACTAAACCATTCCAATTTATTTAATATTTTGTAGAATATTTACTTAAGTAATGACTTAGTAAATATGCAAGTAAATGATTTTCAATATTGATTGCATTAATACTCTAACATTTTAATAAATGAAATATATATCTATTTGAAAATCCCTAAGCTGTTATATAAAACGAAGTACTTATGCCAAATAATCATTGATCATAAAATATTCCTCAAATGCAATTGAAAGGCAAAAAAGTTTTTTTAAGGCTAAAGTGTAATATAGGTTGTCCAAAAAATTGATGAGTCCCTCATGCACTTTTCTTATGAACTTTATACCTTATAAAATTTGCATCTTAATATCCTATTAAAATTTGATCTCTTATATGATACCATAGACCTGAATCACAAACATTGAAAAGGCAACATGGTATTCTCTTAATGGCAATCTACTATAACTTATTTGGGTTTGATTATATTGTGCACACAAATAAATTGCAAACATTTGGTTAAGTCTCATTATGGCTAAGTACAACAATGATTTTGTCATTCTCCTAAACATTGTTTGATTTATGGGTTTCTCATTTCAACTTTGCCAAACTTCAAATATTATACTTATAGAAGCTTGAATCGATTTATTACTTTATACTTTAAATTTCTTCCTTAATTCTTGAATTTGACATAAAAATACTTTCTTGCATTTTCTTGATTTGAATTTTCATGAATGTTAACTCCTAAGCCATGCTCATTTCAAATTCTTGTTGCATTATTTTAGAAACATATGTATAAAGGGATTCATTCAATGAATGAAGATGTAAAAATTTGCAAATCAAACCCAAGTTGTGGATCCGAAAAATGCCACACGATAAACATCAATGACAAAAATTTGCAACAATAATTTGAAATGCTGCTTAAGGTTTTCAAGAACTATCTACTTAAGGCCACATGCTTTAGACCTAACTACTCTAATGACTTTGTTTTTATAGGCTAGAGACCCAATCCCTTGATACTAGATCATTCAAGACCAAACCTTATGTAACATTCCAAAAGTAAAAAATAAACAAAATTAAGAAATTTTAAATTCATCAAAAGTTGAGAGTATAAAAATTTAATAATATTAAGATTTATTAATGATTTTAGAGTTATAAATTAATGAAATAATAATTATTAGATTAAGCTATATTTTTTAACAAAATTAAATTTTTTTAAATTTAATTGATAATATTCTAAATTTAATTGGGAGTTAAATAAGAAGGGATGCTTAGGTAAGAACATCATATAATATGACAACTAAAGATCGTACGCTATATTCAAGTAAAAGAGAATGAGAGATAAATGAATACAACAGACTTGAATTGTATAATATGATATTAAGTGATCATATATTACAATCAAGTGAAAGAACAATGTGGTTGATAGTGGGAATAGATACATAAGTTAGATTTAGAGTATATAAGTATGATAACAAAATCATATCTATATGATTATGTATAAAATGAAGTATTGTCTCAATAAATTATATGAGATAATAAGACAAAATTTGATCATACAAGTATAAAACCAAAGATCATATAAGTATGATAAAATAAGAAGAAAATTAATTAGGTGTGATGGGATGGAAGATGGATAAAAACCAAAATATATTGTATAGTATAATATGAACAATAATATAAGTACAAACAAATAAAGAGTCGTTTTATACATGAAAATCATTAGTTATAAATGTAAATAAAATGTGCGTGGAGATGTATCATACAAGTACGATGATAAAACTATATAGAGGTACAATTAGAGGAAATTATAGTAAAAAAAATAAAAATCAAGAATCATGTAATCTAAAATTAAGGGATTATGTACGATGTTGTATAACCAAAATATTTTAATATTTAAATTATAAAATGGTAAAATAAATTATTATAAGAACAGTTCAATTAGTAAGAAACTATCAAAATTAAGTGAGAAAGAAGTTAAGAAAGCACTAAATTTAAAGACATGGCCATTGGAAAGAGATGAATGACAAAAATTATGTATGAATGTTGAATGCATATATATGAAGTTAAGACCCAACTTGGAAGAGATTTTCAGAGAAAAAATATTATAGTAGCTAGCTTCAACAAAGAGTGTTAAAGTGATAAGTGTAGTAAGAAGTAACTCTAAGATTCAAAGGGAATTTGGAAAGAGTTGAGAATGAAACAAAAGAAAAATCAAGGAGATCTAGTCACGAGTATTATAAAACATAAGAGTTCAAGGTGGAATTACACAAAGATCTAATCCTTAGAGAGACTGTTATATAAGAAATTAATATGTATTCAATCTTATATTATGCTTATATATTTTGATGTAATATGTATTGTAAGCCAGAATTTTTATGAACTTGAGAAATAAGGAGTTGAAGATATTTATGTAAACAACTTGCTTACAAGTGAATATTATTGATTGAAATGCAATTATAACATTATCAAGATTAAGAATTTCCATACTTTGAAACTCAACCCACATCTATGAACTTGGTTTCACTAGTAAAATGATTTTATAATTGATTATTAGCTTATGTTTTTTTATCTCAGTTATTTTTATACCACACAAGTAGATATGATTAATTGAGTTGTCATGGCTAAAAATTTATTTCTAGAAAGACTAATAGTTGTTATGCTTTTAGGACTCAGATCATACAAGTATGTTAAAGACACATATCATGTCAATAACATCTATACAATAATCATCCTAGTGATGCTCCTATTTGATCAATTTATTTCTTTTTGCACAAATATGTGATATATAATGATTATGACATCATATGATAAGAATAAAAAAGGTCTCTCATGACCATATTTAAGCTCTTGAAAAATTATTATATAATATAGGATCATACAATATAATATATTATATAAGAAACTCACATTCAATAAATGATTATCTTTAAATCAAACTCTCAAGTAGGTATGAATATCATTAGTATGGTAAACATCAAACAAGAATTGTCTAAATCCTAGAATAATTCTTATTTCTTAGATCAATTATATTAATTTAAAGGTAGATCACCATCATATGAAATACATTTCCACAATAGGACAATCTCTTAAGAAAATGTCATATACTATGACTATAAACTATGAATACATGTATGACAAAAATTTTACTTAAATTAATCCAACTGAAAAATGAATCATACTCATATGATATATATTATCATATTTGTATAACATCAACCAAAGTGTGTCAAACTTAACATATTAGTTTGATTTTAAATTATTCTCATACAATTGTAAAAAATTCTTAACAATTGAATGTACTAATATGATATTATTTTTATCATAATACGACAATAAAGAATCTAAAAAATATATTAACTAATGATTTTAACATAAATCATACTGGTTTGTTAAATGGATAAATTTAGTATTTTTGTAATACTTCTTAACAACTGAACATAGTAATATAATATTACTCTCATTATAATACAACACAAAAGAATAAAAAAAAATATAAACTAACTATTTTAACATTGATAATATTAGTCTAATGCACAGAATATCCTAAAACTAGGTGAAAAAACTAAAAGTTGGTTCATATACTTATATGAAAAATATATCGTGCATATACAATACTAAAGCATGATAATTTAAGTATAAGATGCATGAATTTCATACTATATGACAGCAAAAGTGAAAACAAATTGAGATGTTTTATCACAATATAATGATTATATTAATATGCAATATAAGTATGAAAAATAACTTATATAAAATTTTCATAATAATGAATAGTTATAACACAAAAGACTTCATACTGTGTAAGAACTCGAAACAATCTTCATATTTATATGATTTTGATGATCACTTTATTCTCAAAGATCAAACAGCACTTGCATGAGACCAATACCTCATATAACCTAATTCATACTTCCAACAGATTATTAAGACATCAATCATAGCTATACAATAAAGAAATTATACAATGCCATGACTACTTCAAATCATAGTTGAGAGTTTAAGCCAAAATGTAGATGATCTTGTATAATATTAGATATTATACTGTACAACAAATTGGTAATAAGTAACAATGCTTAATTAAACATGTTTTGAGTAGTTTTGTAGTTGAGTTTTCTTAAAAAGTTAAATTTATAACAACTTGCAAAAATATTAATAAGGTCTTAATATAGTTTTAATAAACTTAATAACTTAAGAAGAAATTTAATAAGAGAATAAATGAATTAAATATGTAATGTAATCTTAATTATCTCATTTCAATAATAAGTGATAAGTTTAACAATCTTAACACAAGTAAATTGAAGATGATTAGCTATAGATAAACGGCCACTCCATTAAAAGATAAAATAATTACTCCATAATATATAAGTTGAGCTGGCCTTAAGCAAAACTGTCAATGCGTCTTAACATGTCTTTACATTTGATTACTCTATAAAACACTTGATCAAGCTCTCAAATAATTAATCTCTATTTGATTTTGATATATATGATTTGAAAATGATAACATGAAATGATAATTTATAAAAACTATTAGTAAAATTAATACAATAGTTTTGTTATCAACAAATAAGTTGTGCAATGTCTAAAGATACATAAGTTAAAGATATCTTAAGTGATAATATGAAATGGTAATTTAGGGATGTTATGCAGTCAAGCTTGTTCATTATAACTCAATAAGAAAAAAAGAATTTGATGAATCAACTTGAGGATGATATGTTGTTCATCTACTTGTTATGTTGACAACATGTTTATGAATTGTTTACTAATAGAAGTGAAGATAAAATTGATACATTCATGGAAAATGAAGAATAATTAAAGAATAGATTAATTTATATTTTTTTCGATGGTTTTTAAAAAGGTAAAACTCTTAAAGGATGATCTAAAATGAAGATTACTATGAATTTTTTATTCCTTATGAATAGTAATATTTTTTTAGCATGTTAAGTTTCATATGTTGCTTGAGCATGAAATATTTTATTACTTTATTTAAACTCTACATCTATTTTTATACTAGCTAAAAATATTCAAAAAATGAGAAAAAATAAAAAAAATGTTATTGCGATAATAGTTACAAAAAAAGAAAGAAAAATAATTCTTTTCATAATAGTCATAAAAAGAAAAGAAAAGACAAGAATTTGAATAGGAAAAAAAAAGAAAAGTAAAAAAGAACAAGAAAAGTTTTGATGAAGGGAAGGAATTGTTTAAAAATGAAATGATGAATAGTTGTTTAAAATAATGGCTATCAATCCAGAATGATGGTTCTATAGATGAGCCAAAATAACATTTATTCAGATTATTTATGTTCGGAATGACATGTTTTTAAATATACTTAATGTATTTATGAAATAACCCTTCCTTAAGTCAAATCTTAAAGAGATGAAAAGTTTAAAGTAATAAGTCAATGTATAAAAAAGTTGAAAGATAAAAATAATAAAAAATTTTACATGATAATTGAGTTTATTTTTATTTTTCATACATGTGCTCACATTCTCTTCATATATACAATATAAAAGATTATTGGCACACCATAGGTTTATTAAGAAGCATTGAGGACTAACATGGAGATACCACATAGAAGATGCTCACATTGCTATAGAAGTGTTGCTTAGCATTTTATTTTAGTTGATCAAAAGAACATTTAATAGAATCTCATTTATTAGTGATATATAGAACTTGTTTTTAAAAAGAAGTACGAAAACATGTGATTCTCAAAAATTAAATAAATAATTAATTTTATTTTCTCTTATAATTCATTTAAAATGATTTATTAAAAAGGTTTAAATTTGATTTATGTTATTGATTTTAAAGATTTGAAAAGAAAAAAAAATTGGCTATTGTTTCAAAATTAATAAAAAAAAATAACTAAAGGAAATTAGTGGCACCTAAATATGAGAAACTACAAGATTGGGTTATTGTCATACCTTTGTGACCTATTACTTGATGATGAACCCTTAAGATCAAGCTACTAGAGACATAACCCTTAAGACTAGGCCATTGAGACATAACTGATTAAGGCCCAGCTCTTGAGGTCAAGTAGCTTAGGGACAAACCTAGTTTCTTAAGGTCAACCCTTAAGGTCAATTGATACAGTCAAGTCACTTAAGTCTAAGTCATTTGAGGTCAAATCTATGAGGATTCAAATTCAAGCTCCATCTTTTAGCACCAATTTCATCATGTTCTTCAAGTTAGCCCTATTACACACAATTTACTCTTGGAAAACAAACTATTATCAAAGTGACATTTGAAATTTTTTGATAACGACAATAACTCCTCCATACATGCACACATCCAACACAGTTAAGTCATAATTAATGTAGTGATAGTAACTCCCTTATGCATACACACATCCAAGGTAGTTAAGCCAATATTAATATATAAGGGCTATAACTACCTCACATTTTAAGTGAAGCCAAGACAAATCTTCTATTTCATTAGTTATAAGTAAGCCCATAAGAGCCTAGTTCAAGAGAAGTCAACTACTAAAGAAAAGTTTTCTAATTTTCTTATTGTTTTTTCTTCCTTGGGCACTATCATCTTGTGAGGATTGTAACTCTTTCCATGAGTGTAATCACATATCTTAGTAATTTTTTGTTAATTCCTTTGAATCCAAATTCTAAATTAAAATTTTTTTTGCCTCATATATGAGAAATGAATTAGAAAGCTAAAATGGAAATCAAAGAAAGTAGACTTCTCTTTTTTTTCAGGAAAATTTTATTAATCCCACAATCAAGAAAAAAAATGGAGATCCCTGATATTTGCCTTAGCATTCTCAAGCTTCAAATCCTTCTCCATCTTTCAGAACTAACATACATTTGTTTTAACAGTTAATGGATACCTTTACCATAGCCCTCTTTGCTCTTCTTATCATGTAAGTGAAACACATCAAAGCCGAGCTAGTCAACCCATAAAAAAAGCCAACATTGAATCCTTTCCCTTCTAATTAAGAGAAACTTTAGATTAGTCTTGCTGTATTTAAACCTCGACACATCACCTATACTTGTAAAAATCCTCCACTGCACCCACAACTTCATCCCAACGATTCTCCAACCTTCAGGGCCTTTCAGTTCTCTCCTGCCATTGCGCTCTTCTCTGGGTATATAAATACAATTTATATTATTGAAGAAACTTTTCCACACCAACCTATCTTTTTCTTACCACACATACATCTCTGCTAATATTTCTCAACTTCTATGTATCTATTATTGATTTTTCCTTAGCTGCAAAAATCAAGACATTCGTAGCTGTGTTGGAGAGCATTATATCTCTTCAATCAAAAAATCAACCTTGTCAAAACATTCCTATTCAATAGGATCATATACTACTTTCTTATTGTAACTCTAAAAATCAATATAATTATAAAGTTAAATGTGTTTATGTAATTATTATTTTTTTCAATTATCATCAGTAAAATTGCATATCTATTCTTCAATAAAAGATTATAATAAATATTGAGAATATCAATTAATCTTTAATGTTTTGAATTTTTTATTTATTTATTTATAAGTTCTTTCAAACACACTTTAATTTTTTTTCACATTCACATGAAGATGGAATCTAGCTAAGAAGTTGAATACATAAGTTCAATAGATTAGGTGCAATATGACAAAAAATGTTAGTTATTCATCTTCAAAAAATATGACATATCTACCAGATTATGTATAAAACATACCATAATATAACAAAATAATTTATTTTATCTTCTAACTTGATGTGTAATATTGCATGAGATATAGACAAGTTGTCTTCTAAAATCCTTCAAACACCCTTAGAATTTCCTAAATTTGATTTTCTTGTAACACTTTGCTCATGATCACACTAAAATGTCATTCAATAAATAAATATATATATTGTTTTGTAGCTATCGATCCTATCTTTATTTTTTATTTCAACTTGAGATTGATATAAATGGGTCATTTTTTAAAAAATAATTCTTTTATGTGCTTTATCTCTTTAAAATTTCGCTGCTAATCATAGCTTAAGATAGACTTATCATGAGAATCTGCAATCTACAATAGAGACAAAAATGAACCAACAATTTTATGATCATAAAACAATCATTTCATACTTTTTGCTAAACAATAATATCTTCAACTTTTTTAGCTTAATTATAGTTAGTATTATTTTATAAATTAAAATTTCTTTAATAACCATGTCTATGATTCAAAATGATTGATATTTCATGAAATAATTTTAAGTACAATAAGTATAACAATAAAACTATTTTCACTAGGTCTTGAAATCTCAATCCAATTAGGTTTATCTCAACCAACTTATAGTCTATTTATGGTTATAAACAAAAGATGTGATTGAGGATGCAAGATAGCCTTTTGTACGAGAGATGATAACAATATCTTTTAAAATTATGTTCAAACAGTAGACTAAGCATGAAAACTAAAAAAAATTAGTTATTTTTCTCGTATTATCTTTTATGAACTCAATGATATTTTTTTATGGCCAACACATTCAATGCTTTTCACAAGAAAATTGCATGAAATTTTTGCATTTCTCACAAAATCAAAAAAATCAACTAACACAATAAAAATGATATGCCTTTATAAGAAATTAAACCATCAAACTAAACAAAGATATTTAACATGTATCTTTCTATTCATTATTCATTATTCATTATAGTGCACTCAAAATCTTCTCATGAACACTTAAAGGACTCAATAATCAATTTCACTTCTTTCTTTATACATTGTAACAACTTAACTCACAAGTCATGATGAGCTAGACCCTTTTATCTTAAACCCATATAAAGTACACCACTTAACATTGTTCCATAAAAAAAAACAAATTAAAAGCATTCTTGGGTAGGCAAAAACGTATCATCACCATGAAATTACCCTGCCAATTTGATTCCACCTTTCCTTTAAGGTGCTACTTTTTGGTGGTTTGACATTCTCTTACTTAACATATTGCTCAAACTTTTAGATAATGATATATTTTTAGATGGATTGTTTTCATATATAATATTACCCAAATCATTAATATATTGTTTTTCATGTAGAAATGGATTTTCTTCATAAATTTCTTTTTTTTTCTCTAGGTTTTTTTATTTTCATGATCATCCTTATTCTTGTTTTCTTGCATCTTAAAAGAAATTTTTGTAAAAACATCATTACACGACCCCAATCTCACCTCCTATTTTAACAATATCTAATTTATTAGATGATTTTTAGTATCTCTAATAGTCTCTTTACAAAATATTCAAATAAGAAGAATTTTTTTCATTGTTTGTTCTTCATGATTGCAAGAAATATCATTTACTTGCCCAGTGAAATGTGAAGGATTTGTCGAGTTTCATAGATGATGGAATAACGATTGTATTTTTCATTATTTCTAGTATTAAGAAATAATTAAATATTAATTATAATTTATTATGTTAAATAGATATTGGTTCTAATGATTGGAAAAAAAATAAATTGAGCATAATCTAGCATGTTAGAGTGGTCGAGTCTAATCTAGACTTTTGATGAGAAAGGGGGGTTGCTTGTGTTGTGTATAGTATCCACACGATATTGGTTTCGAGTATTTCTAATCAAGAGTAGTTGTGTCATCGAGTAGTAGGAATGAGGAAAGAGTGTTATCGATAACATCTAAGGCTCACAATGAGCAGCATCTAAGAAATGCTAAAGATCTTCACCAATCAAAATGACAAAAACTTTGATAAAAAGTGACAAACAAGATGCTAGTCAAACTCTAACAAGAATCTAATCCATTTTCAATTAATTTTTTACAAATTTTGAATTGTTCGCTAACATAAAACCCACTTAGGTGACTAGAACTTTAAGAAGATCGTACAAAAGCCTAATAATAAAATTATGTTATACTCGTCATATTAATTATCAATACCACTTTAATTATGTGTGTGTATATATATATATATATATATATATAAATTGGTCATCTATAAAGATAAGAAAACATTTTCATACAATTAGTTTGTACTTTAAGAAAGAAGTTCGTTAAAATACTTCATTAAGACTTGATTTGGTAAGGAATCATTTCCCATGTCATATCAATCATTCTCCTAAACAATGATATTTGTTTGTCTTACTCAATGTTTCAAACTAACGGAGTTTCAAAAAAATGTCCATATCTTTCATAATTATCTTATACTTATATTTTTTTTAATTTTTCTCAAAAGATAAGAAATACTATGCACTATCAAAGTAAATTACTGAATGAATATTGGAAATAATATTTTTTAATCCCATTGGAAAAATATTTTTTAAAAAACTACATTTTTTAATCAGTTATGCATAATTATTTTAGTAGCTACAAGGTGTTAATAAACTTTCTTTAATCTTTTAAATTAAGTTTATTTGTAAGGTAAGAGTTATGAAAGATGAGAAAGGTCTTTTGTCCTCCCTTTCTTAGATCTTTTTAACCAATCAGCGTGTCAAACGAATCCCATGGCATAGTTGAATCATATGTTTAAAATGTTATTAAATTAAATAATTGTTATTAAATCAAGACATTAAAAAAAAAAAAAAATTAATTATTTAATCTTTTAAAGGATAAGTAAATTATAACAATAACAATTATGTTTAAAAACTCTTTAAAAAGTTTGATAGCGAAACACTATGGCCCCAAAAACATCCATTAAAGTCACCTCAAATAACTTTTCATAAAAATTATTTTTTATTCATATTTACAGTATTTACTAAATAAACCAAAAAAATTATTTTAAAATCATACTTCATTCATCATCAAGTGAAACCAACAAATAAGCTTTTTAAAAAAAAAACCAATAACAGTTATTTAAAAAATATTGAGTAAAAAAAAAACAAAGTTCCATACAAATAACCAACAAATCAGCTAAAAAGGTTTTTTATACCCTAAAACCCTAACAATTTCGCCCAATTTTTCCATTTTCTCGCATGAAAGCAGTGAGATGTGTACAAATATGAAACACACAGCATCTTCCGCATGATCTCTCCACGTCCTCACCCTCCTTGTCCCGTCGCTAACGGTGGTCGACAACTCCACATGGCTCGAGGAAATGGCGTAAATTCTCCCCTCGTCTCCGTCAAAACATTCACTTCTCATGGAAGCGCGGTTCTTCCCCACATAAGAGCGCCCGGACTTCAGAAATCTGCAGAAAGCCCCAAACCAGATGACAGCATAACTCGAAGAAAACTTTTTAATGATTCGCCATTTGCAAGCAGCGACATCAGCAAAGGTATCAATCCACTCATGTAATTTTTAAGAGCTTAGGAAGTTATGGAAGCTCACCATCTTTCTTTTTCACAAGACTTCTGGCAAATAGGAGACAGATGACGAAGAATCCCACTGCCGCAGCCCCGCCTACCACGATCGCCACCGTCTTCCCCGTTTGCTGACCTAATTCAATGGTTAAGGCAAGAAGATAAAGGAGATTCACGATTTATCATGGAAGAGCAAGGATCATCAAATCCGCACCGTTAGAATTTGATGGAGATCACAAGAGTCGCATTAAATACAATACTACCTCTACAAGAAAACAATTTAGTCTTCAATCTTACAGGAAAAGGGATTTTCTACCTACTTGTCCATAAGAAAAGATAACTATTATTCATTAAAATTAGATTCGAAGCAGCGGAACTCGAATGGAAATGAATGAAGAAATTCCAATCAGGTAAAGACAAAAGAGATCCATATGAAAGACTTGAAAACGAAATGGGTAGTCAGGCGAGAAATATGAAAAAGTCTCGAATCGGAACAAAATCAGCGCGTAGCATCCACAGTGATGAGCAGGCAGTCTAAGGTACAGGATAGGAAGAAAAACCCTAATTCCTTCGAAAATTTTAGAATGGTTCGAAGAACTATTTCCGTTCATCACCTCAAAATTGAATAAAGAACAATTGTATAATCGGAATGGAATGTTGGAAGAAAATCGGTTTGGAAAACAAATAAACCACCACAAATGTCTACCTCCTCCTCCTCCTCCTCCACCATCACCGCCGCCGCCACCTCCACCGCGGGGAACTCCATTAGGATAGTAGCTATAGCTGATATAGCACTTATCGAGGTAGACTTGTCCGGAGTTGGCGCCGCCGCACTCGACCTGGGCCTTCTGCACGGCCTGCTGGACGCAGTCCCCGCAGTCGGCCTTGGAGAGATCGCCCTCGCACTGTGCCATGGCGTACACCGACTGGTAGCTGGTTGCGTAGAATCCACCGCCAGAGGCCACCCCACCCTGCAAGCTGGAGAGTGCGGTATCCCTCTTTTCCTCGTACGCATCCCCGCCGCCACCGCCGGAACCGCAGGTCTTGTACAACATCTGCGTGCCGGAGACCTGCGGAAACCCAGAGATCTCGTAGAGCGCGTAGCATCCAGCGAGCTGAATGCGCGCCGCGACGGCCGAGCCGCAAAGGGAGCTCCATTGGGGGATGGCTTTCGCCACGCATGCACTGCAGTCGGAAGCGCTTAGGTCTCCACGGCATTGGAAGAGGCCAAAAATGGGCTGACCAGAGGAGGACGAGGTGGTGGTTTTGTAGAAGGTGGTGGCGGCGGATTGGGAGATGAGAGTGGAGGAGAGGGAAGCAAGGGTCTGCTGGGCACCGCCGCCGCCGGGGAATTGCTGGTTCGCACAGCCCTTGTAGATGAGGTCATAGATACTGGCGGCGTTAGAGCAACCGGTGCCGGCGAGAAGGTGGACTAAGACAAGGAGAACAGACGGGAATAGTAGGATCGGCGGTGGGTACGAAACAGCGAGGGATCGAAGTTTGGGAGTTCCCATCTAGGGTTTCTCTCTCTCTCTCTCTCTCTCTCACTCTCTCTACCAAACTCCGCTCAACCTCCTTCCCTTCTGATTCTGTATTACTGTACCTTTTCTCTTTCGCTTTTCGATTATTTCTGCTGCTCTCTTGCCCTCTTCTATGGTCAACTTTTACTCGGTAATTATCCTCAGTGTCGTAGTTTGAAAGCAAAGAAGACATCAAGCGTAGGGTTTATTTGACATTTAAGTGTTTCAAAAAATAAACGAAATGAATAAATAAATATATTTTTAAAAATTCATATTTAAATTTAAAACAAAAATGCTATTATTTGTTTACTCATCCATAGTTTCTAAAGAACGAAGCAATAGAGATGGGTGTGCAGGAATAGACGTATTTAGTATAACTTTTGAAAAGCACTTAACTTGCCTTTTTCTTTTCGATCATTAAAGTCTTTCAATCTCTGCTTTTGTTTTAACACGATTATTGTGATTTAAACCTGCTATTTATCTGAATAAAGGGATGCCACGTGTTATTCAGGTTACCTGCTTTAGCTGACTGTTTGTTGACGATTTTAGATTATTTCTTTATTGACTAAGGCCAAATTCCATCAAGATATATCCTAAGAAATTCCATTGGTCAACAGTGGCTTCAAATTTCTAACTATGGAACCGGTAAAAAATTCACTGTTTCAAGTACGTCCAGAGAGTTAAGAATACTCCAGCAGTGGAGCAACAAAGTGGCCTTCGATGTTGCCATTTTTTTAATTGGAATGTTCTTCTTTGTTTTGATATTTTACATGTAAGAAGAAAGAGAATGAGAGAGCAAAATGTGATTTATTCCCATACTATTTTACATTATAGATGAAGTTCTCTTTCATTCATATTTTTATTTTCAATTTTGTAGGTTTTTTTATCATTTTCTCCATTCTTATTTGTTAATCTCAAAAAATGATGCATCATCTCAATCATCTACATACAAAACAAAACTAGATATTCATAAAAAAAAAACTAAATTTTATAAAAAATAGTGACTCGAGAGCACAAATAATAACCAACTATTATTGCTTATGATAAGGTAACACATTGTAAACCCTAAAAATTATTAATTATGTTAAGAATACAAAAAAAATATTGATCAATAATTACCTATTTTAAATTATTATGAATTTAGTAATTAATGCATAGATCATGTAATGTAATGATGGAATTCGAAGTAATTGATGTTCATTATTTTGTTAATAAATTTAAAAATACTAATAATCATAATAATCAAAGAGTAGTCATTCACTCCATTTTAGAAACTAATTCAAAACCATCTAAAGCATTAAAGATGATTCTCAATAGTTATAAAAAGTTATATCTTGCATGAAGGCATGGAGCTTAGAGGATAAATAAAAGAGAGCTTGATATAGGTGAGATTATTGTAATCAATAAGGGATTTTTCTCTTGATCTTATGTCAATTTTTTTCAATTATAACTAACGAAGACTTCCAAAAATGTCATCAATATTCCTTTTTTTCCTCGTTCAATAGCTTTTCATGATGAAACTTTCACTATCTATCTTTCAAATATTATCACAATAATAACTTTAGTAATCTAATTTTTTAGTCAATATTTAGTGTTCTCATTCAAAGCAACATAAAAAAAGAGACAATGGTTTTGATGGGCGAGACAACAATGAATGAAGATAGTAAGACAAGAGACATTTTGGGATTCTTTTCCCTCTAGGATTAGGTTAGGAAAATTAGATCAAAAGCTAAAAATAAACTAAGAAATAAACACTTGGAAATAGACAAACTTGTAAATTAAAGAAAAATTAGGAACATTATTGAAAAATTAAAAACTAACTCAGATAACTTAGGATAATGCTTAAAGATGTTTAAGAATGGACTTAACAAAAGTTCTAAATATTGGTTTGATGATTTTATTTTTCCATTTGGGCTTAGGGTTACAAAAAGAAGAAAATAAAAATACGTCAAAAATTGATTTGGGCTAGATTAAAAATCAAGTTAAAATAACTATAAAATAAGAAATAATATAAAATGAAATATTTAAATAACTGATTAAAGAAAAAGAATACTAAGATTTAATTTCTTATCGACACATTTTAATCACCAAATAGTAACAATAATGAACATAAACAAATAAATTTGACATCATTATCTTAATTAAATATAAAGTCTGACTTTAATGAATTTTTAGATTGTCGAGGTTTTTGTTTTAGTTTTGATCTTAAATATCAAAATTATTGAAATTTATTAAAATTTCGTGTGCAAACTTTCATATAATTTGGAAATATGGTTCTTATGGTTTTATTTAAAATAAGGGAACAATAAATTCCATTTTTTATACTAAAAGATATTCTTTAACTGAATAAAATTAGTTTTGATGCTAAAAGAATACTAAAAGATATTTTCTCAAAAATTTCATAATATTTCTCATTATTTAGTTATCTAAAATCATATAAATACATGATAAAAAATAGGAAACATACACAAACCAATTTCATTGGAAAAAAATAAAGTAAAAAGTTAATGCAAGGATCATTGTTGACCTCCAAACTCTCACAAACAGCTTCACTTTGACCTTTAGGCTTGATGAACCAAGTCTTAAAAACCTTGAAGCATCATAAAAGAACTTTACCATAGTGGTTTCTTGAAGCAAGCTATCACAAAGTATTCCATTGTTCAGGAAAATGGTGCATAAAACATATGCACTAAAACTTCTACATACATTAATTAGCTTCAAAATCTCAGGTGTAAATCATAAATATATGTCTAAGTAGATAAAATAACACATAACTCAAGAAAAGATCTGTTTACAAACAATAGTAGAACTGTTTGGGTCGATGAGGAGTCACTACACGATGAGGCCTTCTAATCATATGGGTGGCTAGAAGAAATCACTTGGTGTCGAAATATTTACTAAGAGCTATCAACCTTATATAGATTTAACAACATAGTGTTAATCATTAAAAGTTTGTCTGAATAATTTGAATATGTTATCACCAAAAATTAATATGGTCATGAAAATATTGGCTTAGTTGGAGAAATTTGACTAGAATTTAAAATTTTGATAGCTTTGAAAAATAGTGTTGGCCTTGAAAAGTTTGCTCAAGTCTTGAGATACCTAGTTTTAAGTCTCAAAGAAATAATTGAATCTTGAAAAACTAGCTACATCTTGGAAAATTCTATTTATAGTGGTATCGAACGTCCTTAGGAATGGCGATGAGAATTGGGAGAGGAAAGAGAATACAAAATTTGAGAGAGAGAAAGTAATTGGTGGTGTTAAGAGGAAGGTAAGCAATCAATATTGATAAAAGGGTAGAAAGAGTTAACTAGAGGAGAGAGTGTGGTGGCCAATGGTTGTAGAAAGAGAACTCAATGATGATGAGGGAGAAAAAAGATAGACAATGATATTGTTAAGAGAAGAAAAAGAAAAGAATTTTGAAGATAAATAGAAGACAGATGATTATAGATAGAGAAAATAATAAAAATTAGAAAAAAAAAATAATGAGTTGAAGGTGGTAGAAAATAGTTGTTTAAAGAGGGACTAAGAAAAAGACAAATATATGCCTTCTCAATTATATACATATATGTAATAATGCAAACCTACCATTGCCCAAATATAGCTCAAACAAAACTTGAAAATTGATCTAGAGATCATTGAAAGCCACTAAGAAAATGGCCAAAAGTTGCTTGGGGAATTACATGATGAACTAACTTGAGAATGAACTTGGAGACTACTAGAAAGAGAGAGCCTTAATGTTATTTAGAGGATCACCAAAAATTGACTTAAGAAATAAAAACTATTAAAAAAACATCCACCCTTAAAAACCAACTCAAGCATCATCAAGGCATAGAGAGAACCTCCTTTGCCCCCTTCTTGCTAACATCTTGCTACCACTCTCTACACTCTGATCCTCTCGATCAAGATCCAATCAACTTCAAATATAATCAAACCAAAAAAACATCAATGAGATTTTTACCAACTACTTCGATCCAAACCATCATTAAATTCTTCTTTTCAAGGACAAAAAACACCCATCGATCAGAGCTATAATCAAAAGGGACAACCTAATGGTGAAGGACCAAACCATTTCTGAATTTTGGTTTAAACCATATGAAGCAATATAGAACTTCAAAGCCCCTTTCCCCTCTCAAAGACTTGGAATCAATCGGTTTCTATTGGACTTTTAACATTGTCCAAAGCAATCACCACGAACAAGTGCACAAGGTTTATTTATATACCTCATAAGAGGATGTCAAAGCTCACATCAATCAGTTTCTTCAAGTAACAACGCTCAATTTCTCCATCAGATAACAGAAGATGTTGTACAATTACTGCTAGATTTCAACATCATCCATCATTTTAGATTGCAAAAAGAACCCTTATCAATTAGCTTTACTCAAGCTGCATAGTCTCATTCCCGTGGGAAACATACGAGGTTGACGAGGATGGAGATGATGGACTCTTCTGCTGTGTACCAGTTCGGCATTTAGAAATCAATCATACCACTGCTTCTATTGTCTATTCATCGAATGGACTGGAATGAACAGATCAAAATAAAAAAATCTCACTAAAACGCATACAAAATGCTCACAATTAAGTGTTGAAGAATACATCAGGAATGGAAGTAAATATTGAAGGAAAGAGAAGAGCCTAAAAACACTCAAAATTCTCAACAAATAAAAAACACTCGGAAATAATGGAAAAGATAAAAAGCCAAACGCAGATCAAATTAGTAAGAACTAGAAGTCCCTGATTGCCTCAATAAAGCTCTGGAATATAATAACCACCTTAGCTGTATCAGGGATAGAACACCACAATGATATTTGCAAGATTAAGTTAAGCCTCCCATTGGCCACCGCTGCTCCGAGATGTTGTCCTGTCTTGGCGAGGCGGCCGCTGGAGATTTCCGTTGCCCCGTGGTCGATTGTAGTCCCTGTCGTTGTCTAAGCTGCTTCCTCGGCCAAATGAACGCCCAACAAAACGTCCCCTTGGGGTCTCTGAATTGTAGCCACCTCTTACTCTTCCTCTTCCTAAGGATTACAAATACAAAGAAACTTAGTAGTTATTCTACGTCGCTAAGTAACATTCAATCAAATCATAAGAGCAGCAAAAAATTATCTCATGTCAAAGGAAACAAAAAGACTTCATCATGGTGAAGCAAGGGTAAAACATCCGTATTAAAAGAACAAGAAATTAAGGATATATATATGCAAGATATAACAACATAAGCATCAGATAAAATAAATTTGTAGGAGTTAGTTCATAAAGAAACACCTACAAAAAAATTTGTAACGTACAACGCAGTTTTAGCATAACCCAAAGTCATGAACTAGATTGTACTCTTATAGCAAATATCCAGAGATATAAAGGTTCTGATGTACAAGCTAAGAACGCTAAAAAACCAAGAATTCTACAACATTTCTCTAATAAAGACCTATGCAAGAGTCGCTAGTACAAAAAATTAATGGCAAAGAAGGTAACGTCATGTCATTTAAAAGTTTGCTACGACGAAATCCTTAAGTTAGAGAACTTACTCCCTCCCCGTAAAGCACCACTGTTAGGTCTCCTACCCTCTACATGAATTAGCCTTCCATTCAACTGCACGGGAGAAGCCTACACAAAACAGAACTAATAAGAAAAATCGACAATGAACCAAGCACGAATCTAATGTTCGCCTGAGCTTACAGTGAGACTTTCATGTGTAAAGAAATAAAAAGTAGTCAGTTACCAGGGTATGCATTGTGTTTACAGAATTGGGGAAACATCAGGCACAAAGTTTATAAAAAGCAAGGTAAATGAAAACACAATGCCAGGGAACAAATCTTAAGCAAGTTCAAAGCACTTTTCTAAATTGCCAAAGAAAATCTTTTAAAACTGCACAAACCTTCAATGCGTTCTGAACACCAATGGCATCTTCGTATTCAATAAAGGCATAGAAAACACCAGCCTCCTATTAATAAAATAACTATATCAGCCAAATATTAAGCTAGAGTATTGGTACACATCAGAAGAAAGCTACCTTGCGGCTCCGAATAGTAACACCGTCAGGCTTTATTCGACCAAAGTTCCTGAATTCTTGCTCAAGGTCAGATGTTGAAATACTTGCAGGAAGGTTACCCACATAAACAGATTTTGATTCACCTGCTGAAAGCAGGGAATACTGGGGTACTTCAACTTAAAGGAAAGAACCAAATAAAAAGCAGAACAATAAAACAGATGGAATTTCCCTTCTATTAGAGGATTGCCAAACAGTACTAGAATAGAAGCCATAATTCTTTCACGTATGCATACATAAAGAGAACGTAATTTAGCATAAAAATTCTATAAGAAGTCAAGACTGTTGGGGAAAAAAGTAATCAGGCAAGATGCAGAGCTAAGCGTTAATGCATCAAAATTATCAGAGGCAGAGCCTAAATAATTGATCCTTTTCGATAATGTTTATTGTCGTTGAGTAAGATCTTTGTAAAACGTTAAAATCCATGACAATCATTATCAAAAACTGCCTATCATGCACAGATCCAAATGGTTGGTCATTTCATCATACTCAAGAATTTATCGCTTTAGTAGGTGCAAAAATAGGTACTGGAGAGCTCTAAGTATTATCATATATAAAGTAAAATTTGATCTACTTCACGGTTAGCCAGGTATAACATAAAATTAAAACTCAATCTCACAAGCCAAGAGGGTAACCCAGTTAAAAGTAATTCTCACGAGTGAATAATCCAGCGATGGGGAAGACCCAAAAGACCTAATATACCAGCATTATCAACTTATCATTGTGCCAAGACACCCCAAACGTTTGATTTTTGTTTGATGCACTCTCATAAACAAAGTAGCAAAAATTTAATCAATTCAAAAGCATCAACCTTGAACAAAGAAATTTTAGCTTTAGGGCTCAATTATCATCATTTCTAGAGGTTGAGTTGAATTCATACAATGAAATTCTATTCCGTAGTCTTATGCCTTAAAAAATTTTCTTACAAAGGTCCTCGGCCTTCATATCCTTGCAATCGAACACTTGGGCTAGCTAGGTTAGGCACAATTACTGAGACAACATAGCCCCAACAAGACGATCTAAAAATATTAATAAAGGTCATTGAAATCACTGTCTACCCATCCTAATGAAAACAGTGCCTAATACGCTTATTGAAGAGCCAATGCAAATAAATACTCCAACCATTGAACTTCCTAAACCTGCACTAAAATACAAGATTAAATAAGACGAACATTGTTTAACTTAAAACTATTGACAAGAATCAAATTTCTTGAAGGCCCTTTACTATTGAGCACATTATTTATTTCCATTTATTTACAGTTAAACATCTTTTCAAAGAAAGGTGAGGGCGATTGCTCAATTTTTTATTTACGATGCCAGAAATAATGCAACATTCTAATAAAGCTAGAAGTTTATAAAACAAAATTGAACTTAAATGAACGCTAAACCAATCTCTATTTAGCATTAAACCTATGTTAAATGATATTGCTAATCATTTGAATCCACAAACATTATACTATTTTTTCATCCAAAAACACACAAGATTCTAATTAGCCATCATGTATCTTCCAAAGTGGGTCACAAACATTTTTTAATTTTGAAAAGCCTTTTTGGAGATCACCAATCACAAGTGCCAAGTTGCAGCAATAAACTTAATGTTACATAACCTTCATATGTTTGTGCAACAATAAATGCAACTTCTGCCCCTAAAAAAGATGATTTATCAATACCAATAACGATCATTAAAATCTGTGTATACCTAACCTATGAAAATGATTTCTAAACGTTTATTGAAGATTTTAACCAAATAAATGCTCCAACTATAGAACTCGCTGAGCATGCAGTAACAAATACTAGACTCCAACCATTGAAGCTCCTAATTATGTTCAGCTCACTCATGTTAAACCTATAAATGTTAATCAAATTCCTTGAAAAGCCTTTACTATTAAGCCCATTATTGGTCTACATTAATTTATCATGGAACAACTAATTTTTTTTTATGATATTGGATATAATACAATGTTCTAATAAAACAAAAGGCTTATAAAAAAAAAAAACAAATCAAATGAATGCTAAACAACACCATTTACCACTAACCAATCATCTAAAGCTCTACGAGCTTCAGAGTAATTTTCATCCAAAAACATGCACAATTCTAATCCCCCATCATGCCTTCCAAAGAAAGTCATAAACATTTTTTAAATTTTGGGAAGCTTTTTTTTTGGTGATCTCCCATTATAGTGCAAAATTATAGCAACAAACTCAAATCTTACATAACATTTTCATATGTTTCTGTATTAGTAAATGCACTTGATGATCACTCCTCATCTTCGGTCTCAAATATTACAAGCCAATTAGCTTCCTCTTGGTTCATCATCGAACTAAATCGAACAAAAGGAGGGAACACTCTGATACCATATCATGACATCCTAACCTCACTATGTCAATGTATTGTTTATTTGAATCATCCTATCCCAACCCGAGCATGTTTTGCCCCACACGTAAGCCCAATATGGTCACTCATCCCAAAACTACTTCACCCCTAACATGCTTAATCATATAGTTCTTACGATGGATCCCATGAGGGGTCCCCCATGGTTAAATATACCAAGGGCAGAACAATTTTGGGATGGATGACTATACAAAGCAAGATCTCTATGGAAAGGATAAAATCCAATTAGTTAGGAAAAATCTCTTCTACTTGTCTACTTGTAAAATCCTTATAAGTAGCTCAAGTAGGTTTAAGACTCCCAACTCTATATGAATGCAAAGCATAAGGTTTAAGGTTTGCACTTCTACGAGGATGCAAAAATCTTCAATGAGGTGTTTTGCATTGGCATTGTAGTAAGTCATTTTAGGAATGATCCTACCATTTCTCCTTTACTTTCTTGTTGATCAATCCTTTTTGCTTTTGTGGACATTAAGTTTTAGCTATAAAACTATGAACATGTCTTTAAGCGTGGTTATGATTACCTTCCAGCAAGTAGTTTGAGCTAAATCTTTGACAGTTGGCAGTCCAATTAACCTACTTTCTTCCTAAAGTTGTTGCATTAATTATCTTGACCTCTACCTAAAGTTATTAAATCACAAACTTAAGAAAATATTTGTCTGCAAATTTCTGCATACTTGCATTGCATTCTTTGAGTTATGTGAATGAGTTCAACTGAGGGATTTGTTGTAAAATGCATTCAAACATTAATATTTTACAACAAAACCTAAGCTTAAACTACACTTAAACAAATCTTTAACACAGACTATCCCTCAATCCTCCAATATCATAACCTTACTGTTGTTGTCCTAATATCTCTAACACTCTGATCTCCACTAAATCACTTGCAAATTTAGTCCTAACGTTACCACAGCATAATCTATAACCTGACCCCATCATTATTCTTAATTCCCATGCTAAAACTATTACCATCATATTCTTAACCTTGCTTTGGGTTTCCTTGCATTCAAGTTGTGCTAAATGCCATCACCATCACTTAGCCATCATAATTTATGGCATCACACCCTAAAAGTCCTTAATCACTCGCATTTCCGGTTCTATGCTTGATCCACATTAGGGTTGGTATCAAAACATGAAAGCAATCTTGATTCTAAGTATAGTGCCACATCAAGAAGACTATAAACCAGTTTTATTCAATGATGTCCAGAATCTATAAGGATCACTTGCATTTCCGGTTCTATGCCTGAACCACATTAGGGTAGGTGTCAAAACATGAAAGCAATCTTGATTCTAAGTACAGTGCCACATCAAGAAGACTCTAAACCAGTTTTATTTAATGATGTCCCCAATCTATAAGGATCACTCGCATTTTTTACTCTATGCCTGATCCACATTAGGGTTGGTATCAAAACATGAAAGCAATCTTGATTCTAAGTACAATGCCACATCAAGAAGACTCTAAACCATTTTTATTCAATGATGCCCCCAATCTATATGGGCGCTAAATGAGTTAACTTCTAATTAATCCTATGACTCATTGAATCGAAGTTCATCTTCTATACAGAGCCAATTAGACAAGTGCATTAGTAGGAAAGTCATCAAAAAAGTCTTGATAACTCTTAAGACCATTTAAATTTAATTAGTTTTTAATCAATATTCAAAATACTAAAATATAAAATAATAGTCATTAATGATTAGGAGGCAATTCATAATTTCTAAATATTGATATCTTTATGTGAGACTAAATGGATATGATACATAAGTCTATCAAATAAATAAGAAATTCTAACTAAATCCTTAAGATATATAAGCTTCTTAGAACAAACTATACACAAATATAATTATTCCATTAGGCACCACAACTAACAAGGAAGAATAATTTGTTCAATACTATTTTTTCACAAACATCATTTCAACCATGCAATCAATTGTCAATTTCAACCTTCCCTCACTTTGACTATAATAACCTAATCTTTTTTTTTATTTTCTTCCAAAGTTTTCCTCATCAAACTGCAGCCATTTTGCCATTCCATGACACTTGAAAACCATATATTTCATGTTTTGAAAGAGATTGAAGTATTTAATCGATCTAAAGGGCATTGACATCACCAAAAATTGTTCATGCTTGCATATTTTATACTAATTTTTTGGATTTAAGTGAACATGAAACTATAACTAATAAGATGCTATGTTGGATTAAATTTCATCTGATTCCTTAAAAGCTTTATAGACTAATAGCTAAAGATTAGGTAAAAAATATTTGTTTTGGATTCAATCGGATTCAAGTTTGGGTAGAAAGAGTTCTATTTAATCACAATTTGAAATCAGCTTGGTTCATCGACCGACTATCGGGTAGAGCTTGAATTGAGCAACTTTTTTATTCGTAACTCAATCACCTCAATTCCAATCAAAATTAGATTAAAACTTCAAACGATTTTATCTTCAAGCAAAACGCTTACATTTATTAAGTTTACTTGAACTCAATAAGGCTTCTGATATTAGTGACACCTTTTTTATTCCCCACAATCATGATTACATGGATTCTATTAGTCATGATACTGAGCCAATCTCTTCTATTTGTCATAATCCTAAGAAAACAGTTAAATTAACTTTGTGTACTTTCTCATCCTAACAAAGATGCATATGAGATTTAATACTTTGTCCATGAAACCATTGTTTATTCAACTTCCAAATTAAACTATCCTAAGGAAAACGTAGTCAATCAGAACTATGGAATCACATAAACAAGTGATAGCACAAAACCTTTGAACTTATCAAGCATGCACTTGGCACACCTACATTTGTCGAGGCTTCAACACGTATTGAAAATACACATAATGAACATACCGGTGTAATACATATAAAATACAAATTTCTAAGTTGTTATCCAATTCTGGAGCCTATTTTTTCTTGCTTTCAAATACTATAAAACAATGTGGTTACTTAAACTCCACTCCAAGAATTGTCGTTTGACATAAAATTTCATCTTCCATGGTCATTACAAACTCTGTTACTGATTCAGTTATTGAACTTAATATTCAGTGGAGCTCTTGATCACTTCTTTTTATCACTTTTGAGTCTATAGATCCATATAAAAAAGAATACTGCTGGCTAAGTCTAAAAATCTTCCCATGCATCCATTAACATCATTAATTGTCATATTGCAATTGATGAACTAACTAAAACCATACCAATTTTATCATGGAAATCAGAAGCCAATCTTTTTTTTTTCAAGCAGCTAAAAGGTGTATGCACCAGACATTAAATATTCAAATAGGACAATTTGTTACTCTCTGCAATTTCCAGTAGGAGAATTTTACATCAAAGCTTCTGCTAGTTTCAAAGAAGATACAAAACTAGCAACAATCCATCACAATCATATTTGCTAAATAGACCTCATATTTACTAAAAATTGAACTTGATAAATATGTAAGAAAGAGCCAGGATTCAAGTTTCGTGGAGTCATAAGTTGTTTTAATGTAACTTTTATTTGCTGAGTTAAATATGAAGTTTTCGCCATCCTACTACCTAATTTTAGTAGGTGGAGATATCAAGTTAACAGTCAATATTAAGATGTAGCCGCCATTATGAGGATGATGATGGTGATGTTTGCATTCAACGGAGAGTTATTTTGCCTCCATTGATATGACAACCTTAAAACTCAAGAAGGACAACAGATTTCTGACCAGCACAGCTCAGTAAGGACTCCAAAAGTAGGCATAAACGGGTAACACCGTTACCAAATCTTTGTCAAAGGATTCAGCCACAAGAATTCAATTTGGTGCCTCTCCTTAACTCCCCAAATATATCTCTATTTTTAACGTTTATGCTACCTTAAAATACAGAATTCATTCACATTCATGTTATTTTACAAATTTTTGATACTCTTGCAATTGCATGAACTATTTCCAAAATCATTGCAACGGTAGAATACTTGATTTTGTACTGTCAGCTCGTTTTGTGTGTAGAGCACAACAAACAGAAGATGTTATGCCAAACTGACAGCTACAATGCAAAAAGAAAAACATAGTTCCAGTCAAATTTGTCACCCAAAATGCCATGAGACCAGTCTCAACCAAATGATTTTGGAGCTCCATAGAAAATCATACTTACTGCATTAAAAGTTATTCATGTTTAAAAATTCTAATGCTAAAGCTAAAAAATAGCACCATAAAAACAAGAGTTATCAGGTTTAAAAAACAAAGAACATATCACTAAGCCTGATAGGAGACATTGAAGGCAAGACAAGAAGGAAAATCTCATTCAAAGCATTTTCACCACACTTTCATAATTAAACATCAGAAATGCACATGAAGAACAATTAGAAGCCAACCAACCTGGTTAACAATTTTATGTGAGAAAAAAAAATAAAATAAAATCTCCAATAAATACAACACCGGTTGTGCTTGTCAGTAGCCAACGGTCTTGTGACAAGGCAAACCTAAAAAGCCATGTGATGGATCAGGTTTAAGGTATAAGCATGTTGCAACCTACACTGCATCAATGACAGTTTCTTTTTTGTTTTTTTTTTTTTTTTTGGACCTTTCAGTATGGTTTTAAAATACAAACACAATAGGTGCTATTGAATAAATAAGGATAAAATGCACTTGTAGTAAAGCCCATACCTGTAATACAATACATTAGGCTAACAAAATAGAACCCCAATCTCACTCAAAAGCATAATCTAAACCTTATCCATTCCAAGACTCAGTTTAGTTGAGTACCTACCTAGTCTCATGTTCTTCATTTTTAGTCGTAAGCAGTGGCAAAATAAGAAAGCCTTGGAAGGGTGGTTTCACTATAACAAATTTATAAGAATACTAAAATTATATTATATGCACATCCAGTAAAACATCCAATTGTTTTAATTTAAGGGAAATTTTTTTTTAACAATTAGGGTACATAACCCACAGCAGCCCCTCAACGCTTTCATTAGGCCCATCAGCAGGCTAGATTCAACATAGGGCAAGTTCACGAAGGTTCAACATTGGACAAGTTCACATAAGTTATCGCCAAGCACAGTTCAAACCAATTTGCATTGGTTCAAATCCACAACCTATAATATAGGATAGGAAAAGTTATCAAATCAGATACTATGACAACTTGGTGTTTTTCAAATTTGGTTTGGTTTGTTGTGCTAGGAAAGAAAAATAATGAAAAGAAAAATGAAATAGTGAACGTTGGTATAAATAATTGAATTGCTTCATTATGGGCTAAAACATTACCAAATAGGTAAATCAAAATTATATTGTACTTGCATATGCATATAAACTAATCCTAGTACAATGCAATGGGGTTGCTACTAAAAAGCTGGGACAAAAATGAGCTCCAAGTCATATTTGGGTAGGATTTTTGGATAGGGTTGGGTACAAAACCCCTGGCAGTTGATGGGCCTACCTTAAATATAATATAGTTTTATATCTTGCAACAAAGCTTTACTCGCAAAAACATATCTGAAAAAGATGGCACAACTAATTCATTGATGACTACCTTTAGAGCACTCCAATATCACACTTCTAAAGAGCAACAAACAGAACAGCTTTTGTGATTATGAGTAAAAAGTTTCTATGCTGGAATCAATTACAAAGGGAACCTTGTTCAGGTCAAGAAAAGAGCTGGTCATAGGAGCTTAGGAACACTACATTTAACTATGCACATTTGATAACTCAATCATCTTATTTACCAGTTAACAGCATGATAACTAAGAAACTACTTGAGACATAAACACAGTAAATTTCTAGATAAGAGAAATTCATATAAAAATGTCAAGGAAGAACTAAAAAATGTACACATCCTGACAACCGTGTAAACCCAAGCCAGACATCACAATATCATCAGAAAAGTCACAAAAGATGAAACAGAATAATCTTGGTAAGTAACCTTCATCGTCAACTGCAGAGACTTCATCCAACTCTGAGACAGACCTCTCAGAGACAGAAGAACAGAGTTGAACCTGCTGCTGTGCTGCTTGTGGTGCATGTTGCCACTCTGAAGACATCGTTGCTGCCTGGTTCATATAATTTAAATGTGGCACAATTTGTGTTTTTGGAGCCCGCAACTGTTTAATTAACTAATCATCAAATATCACATAAATAAAGACTCATGACGCAAAAATTAAATAATTTAATGAGTTGCACGTACAATGGAAGCATATGTATGCTTCTGTGGTTCTCCAACACATTCTTCTGCAGGAACAGGCTGGTCCTGAACTGTCTTTATTACAGTAGAAACTGAAACACTAGACAAATCTGCTGGAGTTTCTTCTACTCTTTCCTCAGGGGCAGGAGCTTGACTTGGTTGAGCGGGAATATTGTACTCATCAACTGTGTTATTCGCCTCAACTGGAATAGGTGGGGAGATGAAATCTCTTGGTGGAATTTCCTCCCCAATCATGTAGTTAGACACTGTATCATATTTTTCAGAGCACACAATCACCATAGACAAGCTTGATTAAGAAAAACAAAGACAAGGTATCTCATTGACTATTCGTTTATGATGAAACTAAGCTAAATATAACATTTTAGTTAAGCTCTACAGAGACGAGAAAAGTTTGAGGTGAACATATTAGATTTGTAAATGGCATGGAATAATTGTTTTTACCAACTAAAAAAAGAAAATGTAACAAATAAAAATATAATTGACATCTTCAAATCAGCAATAGTAAACCATGCATAGAATTATTTTAATGGGGCTAAAATATGACTAATGGAAAAAGTTGCATTCTTAAAAGTAACAATAAAGGAAAACATATTTGTACTATAATCTATAAAAATCTTCGGATCAATAAAATATGAAAAGAATAGTAGTAATAATTGTACATCAAAAAAAAGGCAGACAGAGAACCATCAATACATGGAACAAAACTAAACCTGTAATTTAGTCAATTTACTACACAAATATTTATGCATATTCAGATTAATTTAACACATCAAAGTCAACATGTCAGTTTTGGGGCAAGATGACCACAAAATGATCGAAATCCATCCATACCAAATTCAATCTGTGACTTGTGACATGTACGGGCGTCAATTTGAACCACACATTGACTCAGAGGATTGTGGCCTCACCAAATATTTTGTTGTTAATATAACTATTTGATGAAAATTATTAGAGTAAATGCTATAGGATTAAGAAATCTAATTAACTTTTGTTAACTAAAATTTTGAATAGTAATTCACAGTAAAATTAATGAAATAACAAGCTTTAGTGTGTACATTATTTTGCTATTTACATTGTTCAATTTCAAAAAGTATAAAAATTATGCTATAAAGAAATATCCCAAGTCCATAATCCAAGTCAAAACCTTCTGAGACACACACTTAGACCAAAACTTAACAAGTTATTCTTAAACATATATCGAGACAACTATTACACTCAGGTTGGCTCATAAACAACTCAGACTTCTCTTGGCCTTGATCCGATCAGCCACAAAACTAAACAGATCAGCTTACCAATTGGTTAATGTTGGCCGGTCAAGAACAGTTTCATTTGGGAGTAAATCAGTTCAGATCAATTTATGAATCAATTTATTGAAAAAACTAAATGTCAAGAAAAACTATTAAGGTTTATCAAGAATGAGAGCACTAAAAAACTTGTATTGTCATTGAAAAAATATTTTAATTATGTATAAAAAGTTTTATCATACCTGGATCTTGTACAGAATCTAACCTATTTAATTCGGAATCAAAATCATTGTGCGTCAACCTGGTTACATGGTGCTGATGAACTTGCTCGTCCTCAAGGAGGAGAAAAATGTCATTAAGAACAAAATACCCTTTCTCTTGCGGAGCAAGAAAGAAGGTCTCCACAAATTTCCTCCGGCAAATAAAATCTTTTGCTTGAACAAAACCAGTCACCGTCACCAAAACTCCACCATGCCAAGATTTAAGTGAATGAGCAGTTTTTATCTCAATCTCTGTGAAGTTTAGGCGGATAATGAGATTATGAATTTCCTGGAAGATGAAAACAACCAAGTGAAGGCAAGGGATGGTTACTAAAGTAACGGACAACAGTTTATCAATATTCAAATAAGATATATTTCAGGTTATTGAAAAGCAAGTAATTCAATAGTACGCTAACAAACTGCAATATGATTTGCATCACGAAATGTTACCGGATATATATGGTAACCAAGCCCATGATGATACCAAAAGATCAAAGGAGCCTAGAAATTGTTATAGTTCAGGATACATGAAATTCACTCTCCACCTGAATTATCTATCGGAAAGGAAAATTGGAAACAACAGAAGATAGCATTCAACTAGTGTCTTTTTACTAGGATCAAGAAATTAATTTTCCTTGCTGCATATTTTATGACAACTTAACGTTATGAAACAAGTCCCAGATTGAACCCTAGCTAGGACAGACTGCAATAAAATCTATACCATGTTAAAGAGTAAAATGCCATGAAAATAGTGAACAAAAATGTGGTGATCACATGCTAAATTTTGCAATAAGAATTACCCAAAATAAAAGATGCATACTCATGGTCACTTTGATGGACAGTTTCAACCAGTAAATTAAACCAAATAAGCAGTAAATTAAACCACATGACTAGCTAAACAAAACAAAAAAAAACCAATTAAACCTCCACAAGTGAAACCAATACCTTTCAACTTTACTACTCACGAGAATTCAGTATGAATCTTAGTTAATTGTCTAACAAGGAACAGATGAGTGGCTTGGCTGGCAATTGATGTAAATATTCCTGAATGCAGACTATAGCCATAATACAGGCTAGCTCTTATTAGAATAAATGAAAAGTAAGATGCTTGATTGTCTCCTGACATGCAACGAAGGCTAGACATAGGAACAAGGATCCAAAAATAAATCCCCATGCATATCATTTCAACGGCGTTCCTTGAAGCGTTCAGTATAAAATAGCTCTTTGACAAATAGTTTGCTTTTGAAATAAATTATAAAAGAAAAGTACCCTAAATCAAGGATAGTAGTTCATTTACAACAAGCACAATTAAGATATTACAAAACTAGAATGATTGCCTCGTTTCACGTAACCCAGATATTTCATACAAATCAGACATCTATGCCTAAGTGTCATCCAATCCAATTATCTGGAATCTCATAAATTAAATGCATATGTTGAAATTCAACCATGTATATGCTTGCATTTCGAGTAACAAAAATTAGCGGATCGATGTTACAAACAAAGAAAAACATGTCTGTTTTGGAAATGCAAACACAAGCACTTAGGCACCAAGATTTCAAAAAACTGTGTCATGGATACATGGCTTGCAAAACAAGCTTGTAACAATTGGCTTAGGAATTTATCTTGGATCCAGCAGCAGAACGATGAATCTTCAATGTGATCCAAACTTTGGCTATCAAATAACCAGATACTATATCAATGATGTTTTCCTTTTTTTTTAATTACTGTCCCTTCTTGTACCTCCTGCACCTTCCTCAATTCAAACCAAAGGTAAAAGATTCGAAAGCTCTACATCTAGCAGGAGACATTACTAGAAACTTGCAAAATGGAACTTAACATCCCCTAAACAAAAAGATGACCATGTGGGTGCCCCATCTCTTGCTAGCAGAGAATGCCATGTAGCTATCAAGGGTACCATATGCTAGTCATGTAAGCCTTGTGGCTAGTTTTCCACATCTTCTCATTCCCTTATTTCATTCATTTTCTAATCATTATTGATAGCTACTGGCCACACTAATGCCCATATTAATTGTTTTAGATTGCAACAAACCATAAAGGGTACTATAACAAAGCCCATTAGATTTCTGCCCAGTTGTGACAAATTGACCAAGTTGAAGTAAACAACCCCACATGGATAATTAAATAAAATTATCCATATTGAAAAGAAATGCAAGTCCTACAGGACTTGCACATTAGGATGGAAAGAAAAATAACAAAAAAATAGATGCACGACTGTGTCAATAACAAAATAAATTAAAAGTTAAAGCTCATTCAAATCCTTCTTTGCCAAAAAAAAAAAAGTTTGTCCTCAAGTATATTTCCAATGTAACTTACTTTAAACACCACCAAGAACAGAGTCAACTAAATTTTGAATGTTTTACCATAAATATGAACAAAGTATATATTTGAGGCAAAACAAAAGAACGTTTTTTTTTTCTGCCACGAGGGTAAACAAAACAATGCCATTGTTAAAAATTGCAAAGATAATGAAAAGCTGAAGTAAACAAATACAATTTAGGAACCTTCAAAACAATGTTTTTACAAACACTTGGCAAATAAAAAACACATCATTCAAGAATTATGACACTCAACATCTGCATTTAATATACCAATCCCCTAAAAGCAATCTGGCAAAGTATGTAATAATTTCAAATAGGCTCCATCAGGCACGATAAATCTTTATCCCTCTCAGTTTCTAACCAGATAAGATGTGATGAATCCCGCTAAATTTCTACCAAGTAAATCTGCATGGTACATCTAAACCAATTTTGGAGATTCATATAATCTTGATGAAGTATATATAAACCTGGTTCTGGCATAAAAGCCTTCTCAAACTCCAGTATAATCCATGTCGGATAGAATATTCTCGACATAACAACATTTCAAATCATGAGCTCAGCCTGGAAGCAAAACACAAGAACTTATATACCTAAATGCTGGCATTACCAGATAAATAATCCTCATTTGAACAGTAAACGGATTGCGTCATATCAACCTACAAAACAAATGACTTCTTTTCAAATTAGAAAGGAACAACTAGCCCTAATGAGGTAGCTCTTGCCTTGACATGCTATAAAAAAAAATGTTTACCTTCTTCAGCCTCTTGAAGGCTGAATGTTATTAGACAACCTATGTCATATTTCTTGGGGCAAGTGTGCAATTGAGCTCAACAATGATAAGAACTCACAAATATCCTATCAGGTAAATCAAGGGAAACCACATGAAAGTAACTTCATAAATGAAGCTTTCGCGATGGAAATCTTGAGGTGCATCATCTCAGCACCTCCTGCTAATCGTCATCAATAATCCACCAAAAATATAAGACTTAAGGTATAAATTTCAAACCAATCCCAATTGATTCATCACACTTGCTGAAACTATGGTGTAACATCCTCTACCAATTTATGCTAGACCTGATTCTTGATGAAGAACAGCTCTTACCCAAAGACCAGCAACCACCTCTTCTTTGACATCATTATCAAAGAAAGAGACTATGATGAAACCTTCAACCCTTTTAAAGGAATATCAACAACTATAACCACATTAGCCTTCTCATTTTGGCTCTCCCTCACACACTTAGGTTTTAATTTGAGTGTTCACCATTCTTCCTTAAGGTGCCCACTCTATTTGCAATGCTCGCAAACTTTCACAAAAGTTCTTGTACTAGAAAAATTGATTTTAGAAGACCTCCTCTTTTACTTGCCAAAACCCTCACTATTTGGATGCTTCTACTTCCCACCACTGCTCAAAAATAACTTCTCAATAACCATAACATAGGAACATGATTGGCTAATGTCACAAACTGGGAACACATGCAACTTAAGGCAATGTGGACATGCACTCCAATGAGACACTTGGTTAGCACCATCTCCTCCAAATAAACTCCAAGCATAACAGCTTGCCATCAAAACTCCACAACATAGCCCAATACCAGTTGTCCATATCACTAACACAAACTATGTCAATGCCATCATCATTGTCTTTCATGTCCCTCTGGAAGAATTTGGCACACAATATTTGCTTAAAGCTGCCCTAGTTGCACCCTTGAAAATTTCTTGACTTCTTTAAAAACAATTCCACCATGAAATCGCAAGACAGATGAGTTTTAACCAAGCAAAATAAAATATCTAAATTAGAACATCGATATATCAAAAAGTAGACCTCTAATTCATCCAATTAAAAATCAATCCTCTTAATGTCAATCTCATCAACAAAACATGGATGGTCATCAAGAACAACCATACCTCTCGTAAGATTTAGTCCAACTAGAACAAGACTCCCTTATGGCTAATACATAGAAATACCATCCAACTCCCTTTTATTCAATAACTTTATTTTGTTGGACAGATCAATAGGTGACTCCTACAGAGACATCACTATGTCACTTTGCGCCATTGACCTCTATTCTTTGTCATTGTAATTGCCACTACAAATTTCATCCCAAACTATCATCGTTCTACTAAACCATATCATGCAAAATTACAAAGCAAACCTATAGATCAATTCCACCTTATATAAGATGATAAACTTCACAATCACATATTTGATATTTACAATGCTCTAACACCAACTTGAACAACATCCCTCTTAACAAATCCCTTCAAAGAGTAGACTCTAATCAAAAGAGATTTGAAAGGCATGATGTTGAAGAAGGAATGTGTAATGATAGAAAATAAATAAATGAACTCCCAAATAGAGTTGCGTTGAAAAGCTGAAAAAACCCTGAACAAGGATTGCATTTAGAGAAAGACCAAATTGGAGAAAAAAATTGACATTAGATTGAAAAATTCACAAGATATCTCTACATGAAAAAGATCACAAGAAAAGAAATCCACTCCCTTAATAAGAAGATAGACCGATTTCACTCAAAATTAAGGTTAATCAACTTAGCTCACTTTTAACCCATTAAAAAAAAGCTAGCCAACTAGTAGAAACCATGATTAACTAAAAATTTAACAAAAGTAGAGCCCTTAATTAGAGATTTGAGTTTTCACATATCTCTCCTCCTTCAGGATCTAACATACTCTTCACCCCTAACCCTAGGTTTGGTTCTTTCTAAAAAGGGATTTACAATTCAAATATCCATAATTCAAATTTTAAAGAAGACATCATAAGGTGGGAAGTAAAGAAAATAAGTATACATCATAATTAAAGTGACATCCACAAGAATCCATTCATGCGTTGTTGATGAAAAAGTAGCATTCACATGGTTCCTCTTTGTGTGCTCAATCCATGTGAGCTTTTGTCTGTGCATGTTTCTCTTCTAGATGCCATGTGCTTGCTCTTCTGGGTCTTGGTGAGCACAATATAAGGCTAAGGTAAGCATCATTTCTTTCAATAATTACTTCTACAAGAGTTAGTAGTGTCTAAGGTCCTACAACTAATACGATAGTCAAGGTCACAAGTTTGTGCCCCTGATATAACATTCACATGGGCCCACATCAAGCGTCCCTTTGGTTGCTCGATCCATGGGCATGCACGTATGTGTGTGTGCTTCTCCTCTAGGTGCTTTGTGCTCCATCTTCTATGTCATTGTGAATACACTATAAGGCTAGAGTAATCATTATTCCTATTAGCAATTACTTTTAAGAGAGTTGATAGCACATGAAATCCTACAAGATCAACTAACCGCTCAACAACAATAATAACAATAAGTTTTGTTATGTATTAGAAAAATAATTCATAAAATGTTTCTTTAAATACACCCAAACACATGATGATATCATTCAAATTGTAAGTAACAAAAAAGGAGAAAATTCATCCTTAGATCTAATATGCAAGCAATGAGAACAATGTATGCATTTCAATCAAATATTTATCACACTTGACCTTCATTGTTGTGGTCAGATAAAACACAAAAAGAGAGAGATGAGTATCCTAAGATCTAATACCCTCATCTAAGTAATTATTATTACTACAAGGTTTGAAAGAAAATTATTAGCTATTAGATAAATGTTCTCAAAAATGTTTCTATGGTTGAGTTGGAACAATTGAAATTTCACAAATTTAGTCAAACCATCCTGATTAGCATTCTAAACATGAATAAGAAAAAAGTAATTTCAACAAACATATTATGTTAGCATAGACCTATGATAGAATACAATATCAAGCATCTTGCTTGAAAATTTTGATCTTGTTGAGTGTATCAAGACACGGTTATTAGAAGTAGAGATTCCTAACTAATGCGCAATTTCACCAAACTTCGAGAAGACTTAGAACCTTTTAATGAGCAAAATTAGCTCCCTCGCTTTCTCAATTTCCTTTGGATTGCCAATGACCACAAAGTTCATAATGTGACTCAAATGAAAGAATATATCCAAAAGCCAAAAAAAGAAACTACTGAAGAGAGTTTTCAAATATATTTGCATCAACAGCACCGAATGATGCATTGTACAAAGTTATGATACTAACCTGACATTGTAGAAAACATTTTAAGAGCAATTCAAATATTGCCTTCAGTATGACAACTATATTATGACGAGAGAGTGAATCAATAAAATTAATGGTCCTATATTATATTTTCCACTATCTCAACATATTTTCTACCATGCACATAACCAATAACCAACAATTTGATTCAATGTGAACCAATTACTAGTAAAAAAATACTCCCCCACAAAAGCAATATCATGTTTCAACTTGAGCCTTGCAACATGTATTGTTATGCAACCCTTAATTGCAAACCTATAAATCTTGTCAAAAGTAGAGGTCAAACTCTTCATAGATATGATGAACTATTGATGTTCAAATATTATGAATAGATACTCACACGCTATAATCATTTCAAAAATGATTTCTTCACTTTATTATGGCAATATGTCCTAGGCAAGGACAATAGCTTAGCAAATTTAAATTCACATACATCCATGGCAATGAAATCAATAGTTTTTTACTTTATATCCCTATTTAGTCCCCATCAATTTTGCCATAACGACAATAAAAAATGTCTATGCATTTGTCAAATAGTGCCAAGTTTTGCATATGCCTTTAAGAAATAGTAGAACTTTCACTTCTCCAAAACTTTGCCCATCTATTTCACACATATTTGGTTAAAATGATTGCAAACATCTAATTTATGTTTTCCCCTTTTGCATGTAAGCAACATTTGTCCCAACCACATCAACAACTTCCCACCAATGCCTTCAACACTAGCAACAATACTAGTGCATATAAGTATTAATATTATTGAAATAAAATCTGATAAATAGACCAAGGACTTACTATATCTAAAGTGGACCAAAGTATACGAGGGAAAATCTACTAAATGAGTAAGTAAAAAGTACAAAAGTTTGCCCAAAAGTACACTCTCTCTCACTAAGATAAAAGTAAAATCTTAAATCACTATAAATAACAATTTCAATGATCCAAATCCTAAACAAATCTCAAATTCTCTTAAAACTCCCATAGGTGTTGCAATTGACATATTCATAAAAAGAATGATTAGCAAAACTAATATTCTTTACTAAAGTGACCTAGATTTCCCAAGTGATTAAGCCAACTAAAAAAATGATCTCTAAGAACCGACAACTAAGAAAGAACTTGACGTCTATTGGCTAAGAATTCGTTGAAACTAGTCAACGAAGAGGCTAGAGGCTTGTCAAAAAATTAACAAAATGAGTGAGCGAGTAGTTAGCCAATTGTGCTCAAAATATGTCACTCCCTAATGACCTTTGTCACCTAATCAAGCTATTTTAAATGAATGACTGACTAGCATGTTGAATTGTGGTTTGAATGGTTAGTCCCTAAATTTCTAGCAAAAGTGCACTTATTAGTGCTAAGACAACATACCATGCAAGCTACAAACCCATTACTTCAACATAAGACTCGAACATCTATGTGATGAAGAGAAAAGGAGACTACGTCAGATAAAAACTGAGGCAATGACCCAGATAGATAGTGCAGGTGATGCCCTCTACGTGCAAATTTAATAAGCAGGTAGTGCAAGTATGAAAGCCATAGTATTGGAAGTGCAAGTGTAAAAGAACTTAAAAGAATAAAAAATAGAGTTGAAAAGATAAACAAAAATTTGCTCACTAAAATGAACCCAAGAGAAATACACCAAACCAACTCCAACACTCAAAACAACTAAATAATACATTTTTTCAATCATAATCAATTCATTATGCATCCATTCATGAAGAATTATTTAAATAAGATATTATAAATAATTATTTAATATAAAAAAATTTACTTACTTCTTGAAAACTTTTATACTCATATAATTTTTTAATACAAAATCATTCTTCTTATTTACTTAAAGATTTTTTATGTTAATGTAATTGTTTAATACAAAAATATATTTTTATCCTTTTTTCCAAAAATTTATCCATATTCAAATTTTTTAGACATCTAAATTAATATAACATAAATCATGTACTCATAGTGATGTATGAATGAATCATTTTTTAATGTTAACATTTGCATGTTTTTATAATTAAAAAATATTATGCATGTATTAAATTTTAAGGAGTTTTAATTTGATGAATTTGAGTTTTAGACCTTGTTATAAGTCTATGTTGTTATTATGCTATCACATCTTACTTTTGTACTGCATAATTTTCTATCAATTGACAAGAATTCTTTTGCAAAATTAAAGTGAAAGTAATCATCTACAAGTTACGAAGTTAACTTTTCCAATTCTAGTGGCATCTACGTATCTACAAATGGTGATTGATTTTTCCAACAAACAAGTGAGCCAAATCAACTAGAGGAATGCTCATCAATAAATCCTATCAACCACAAAAAATGTTGGCATTGATGGTATTGATAATTGACCAACATGCCACTTATACAAGAGTCAACTTGCAACAAGCTGTATTATGAGATACCTTTATAAGACAAAAAATCCTTAATATTAAAAATTGAACTAACAAACATGTCTAGTGACAAATCAAAAACATAAACATGTGCACTAATTTTCTTAACAATTTTAAAAGGCCCACAAGATCAAGTATGCAATGTTTTTGTATTTTTGAAAGAATAATACTCTAGGTGAATACCAATTAGAACATTATCCCCCCTATTGAATTCCCTTAAAAAAATTATTTTGATTAATAACTTTGGCATACTTTGCATTGCTTCAATTTGTTCCTTGATTATTTTATATTTTGCTTAAAATCTTGTGCAAGAGTAAAAGTTGAATAAAACAATGTGTATAAGCATATCAAGCAAATCAACAAAACGTTCTAATTGTAACCATACACAATTTCAAAAAATATTTGCTTAATTGTTTTAAAAATAATATTATTATATAGAAATTATGATGCAAGTGCAAGTCCTAAGTTCAGGTTTCTTCTACAAGATTTCTTAACGTGTGATTAACAACTTATGTTTGTTCATCTATTTAAAAATGCAAAATTTAAGAAACTTTGAGTTGTGTTCCAAATAATTTCCAAATTAATTTCTAGAAATAAGAGAAAAATTTAACATCACGATCAAAGAAAAATAATTAAAAGCAAGTCATGTAAACGAACTAATTCTTTAAAGAAAAATTTTGTAATATATGAGACATCATTTGTTTTAGAACATGGTATGAAGCGTATCATTTTTTAAAAACAATCCAAGACTACAAAGATATTATCATGATGTCATGGTGTTCTTAATAAGCCTAAAAATAAAGCCCATTGAGAGATCCTCCCAAGGTCAGTAAGTAACGAGAGGCAATATATTGCCATGCATTTTTAGTTGTATTGGCTTGCTTAAGCGGGCAGCATAGAGAAACAATCCAATTGACGTCCCATTTGATGGGTGGCTGATAAAATCTAGATTCATGCAAGTCCTTTATAATATAATTCCATAATTAATAGAACCCCAAGTGATGTGTTTAGGATGCATAGTTATTTGCATCTAAATAAATAATCAGTAACAACGACATAACTATTACAAATGATAAAGGTTTTCTTTTTTAGCTCATTATAGATATTGTTAAAATCCTTACAAACTAAGTAATCATTATAAATCCTATTAATGTAAGAATTTATGATTCCAAGAAAGTGATTATTAATGCTATTAAAAAAAAAATGCATCAACAAGTTTGTTATCTTATCCTAATTAATGTTTGAAAATAAAAGAATAATCTTACAAGTGTTCAATCTATTATATATGTTGATAATTCAACTTACAATGTGTATTGATCTAGTTTAAAATATAATGGTCTATATTCAAAATAAATTTATTATATAATAGATTATATCTCCAATATTTTAACGATTGTATGATTACATAAAATTATTTATCATATATAAAATATCGTTGCCTAGTTATATTTAATTTTTCACTAAAATAAGCAACCAAGTGATTATCTTAAGTACACAAATGATTCCAATCCCAAAAGCATCAAATAAGGCCCCAAAAACTTTATGAAAATTAGGTAAACATAAAAGAGGAGTTTATATCATGAGTAGTTCAATTTGATCGAAAGATTTTTGTGCACTAACACTCCAAAGAAATTTATAATTCTTCAAAGCATCAATAATTGGAGCTATTATTGTACTAAACTTTCTAATGAATCTTCTATAGAATGTTGTAAGACTATAAAAACTTCTATATTCAATTATGCTCTTTAGGGTTAGCCAATCCAAAATAACTTTAATATGTGATGCATTAAGTTAGAGATCAATAGATGATATTACAAATTCTAAGAAATTAATTTTCTTTTGTATAAATGAGTATTTCTTCAAGTTTATGCATAGTTTGTCAAGTTTAAATCTCCAAAACAAGTTTATAATGCTCCACATGAGATGTCTCATAAAGACTAAACATTAAGATGTCAAAATACATGATTAAGAATTTTTCAAAGAATAATCTGAGAATAATATTCATTAAAAGTATAAATATACTTGGTGTATTTAAAAGAAACAAAAACATAACCAATTCACTAATCATCCATTCATAATGGATCTTTTAAATAAAATATTATAAATAATTATTCAATACAAAAACAATCTTTTTATCTATTGTATAAATAATTTTATACTTATACAATTCTTTAATACAAAAACATACTTTTTACTTACTTCTAAAGGCTTCTCTATCTATTTAATTATTTAATATAAATACATATTTCTTATCTATTTCTTGAAAATTTTTATTTATATCTTTAAATATTTTGGACACCATGATTAATGTACACTCGTAAAGATGTACGGATAAACTATGACTTGTCAAATCTAACATTTAGATATTCTCCAAATTTAAAATATTATATTTATATTAAATTTTAGAGAACTTTAATTTGATTGATTCGAATTTGAGACCTTATTATAGATTCATATTGTTGTTGTGTTGTCATGCCTTGCCTTTGTGCTACATCACCATGCATGGCAAAAACATAGACATCACAAGTATAGACTCATTCTACAATGCAAACATATTTGATATCCTCAATTAACGTCATTAAAGTAAAACAACATAAATAGAAGGGAAAATCATACATATATGTAAAATAGTTGTGATGTGTTTGACAATTATTGCAATCAACTATTATGTTATATGCAATTAGCAGCATACTAGCAGCAGAAGAAAAAAACTTAACATGGACCTATAGCAGTGCAAAATGAAATTCTAGCATGCACATGAAAAAATATACATCTATAAACAAAGCTTAAGATTATATCATTTAATGGAAGAGGATTGAGCTATGAAACTGAGTAGAAAAAAGAAAAAATATGAGCATAAAAATAAATCAATGATCAAAGAAGCTAATTCCAAAAAAATTGCAAAACAAATCATGAATATGGCAATTATAACCCAAAGGAAAGTTCAACCAGCATACCCCATGTGATTTGAAAGTAAGAAATGAATCAAGAGAGAAGTTTAGGTATTTCATAGAACTTGATTCTTTGGATGGATGAAGATGGAAAAGATCACTTTAATAGAAAAAAATGGAATGTCAAAAAGAAGAAAATTTTGCAAGCAAGGGACAAGATAATAGCCACCACCATTAAGAGGATGAGAAGGCAACATAAAAGACAATAAGACTTGGAGAGGATGAGGCATCTTGATGCAATGATATGAAAAACCCATCATTGTACATGGATGTTAGGCATCATTCTCAACCTAAACTGAAGACCAATAAGCTTTAAGCCCATTACTAAAAAGATAAAAATAAAAATAAATAAAAGACAGCATATAAGGATGATAACATTTAAACTATAAACAATGAAAGAAAGAGAATTGTTGTAGTGTTTACAAAACTAAAGGGACTTAAAGATGAGCATTTGGATTATCCAATTCAACTTTTGCACAAAATCAGATCATCAAATTCACCTAGACAATCTCGAGCTCTTGGCTTAGCATCGTCATTTGGATTCAAGCTCAATTCACACTTGTTTTGATCAACCATAACTTTTTGGGACGAACCCTTAATTAGATGAGGTTGAAAACTTATTGGATAAAGCATTGAGGATGATAGAATAACAACTTATTTCTTATGCCTTCTACAAAATCTTTTAAATATAAACAATAGTAATGCAACAAAAAGGCAAGATTTACAAGGGATTGACTTGAGAATTTCTTCATTTTGTCCATCATTTCAATAGATACTATGTGATTCAAGACAAATCACACATTGTATGATCTATTTAAAACATTAAACAACATGTTTTGAGAATTACAAGCTTCATACTTTGAACATAGAGCTCGTCAGTGTACTAGATGCTAATATTATTTTAGCTTCTATTTCCTATAGATGCGGCCTTTCGATATGAGAATATTATGGACAATTTTTTCTTAAGTTATGAAAAAAAACATGACCATAGGAACTCAATTTTGAAAGATGAGCCATTTAGATCTTCTAACATTAGAATTCCAAATATACATAATAAGTATGAGAACAATAATTAGTAATGCACCACAAAGCTAGTAACTACAAAGAATGCAAACACTATACTGAAGTTTTGTACAGATAATTAGTCTATAACAGCAAGGTCCCCACTCCATAAAACACTCAACAAGCTATACACATATCCATGCACAAAAGGAGACATCCATGAAGAGAATATATCACCAGAAATATACAAACAAGTTCATACCAGAATTTTACTTATGCAAAGAGTTCAACAAACAACTATAGGATCTTTTTTTCTTGTTCTTGTGACATTAACAAAAGGAAAGGTAAATTCAAATACAGTTATAAGCCTAACAGAGTAAAAAAAAGAGACATTTATAAGCCTAACAGAGTAAAAAAAAGAGATAAACTTACATTTTTAAAGTTAATTCATGATCATTTAAGCATTATCCTTCTCTAACAAGGCACAAGTATTCATTTTTGCAATTAATTCCTATAGAAGAATTAGATTGCAAAAAAAAAAAAGAACAACATCAGCATGACATAAGACAACCAAGAAGATTATTACCAGCTGTGTTTCCTCAGAGCCTGCAACACAAAAGGCTTATTTTATTTCCATAAAAAAGGTTCTTCTTGTTGCTTCCTAATGTATCATTTGACAAAAGTCTATTTTTAATCATGTTAAGCAGAGAGTATGTCTAACGTGGAATTTTCAAGACACCTTTTGCCATGAAAAGTCAATTCTTATAGCGAATAGAAATATGGAATATTTTGTAGACCATGCACCCTTAATACAGTAGCAAGCAACAGTCAATTCATCGCATGAGAATTAAATGAGAGGGGTATGGAATATCAAGCATGAACAAAAGAATGATTTAAGGCTGTTTGGCTCGCAGAAACCCAGGATAACTGAAAGTAATACGCCTAAACGTCTCCAATATGAGAGTTTATTTCCCTGACTCATATCCAAAGCACATGCCAGACAAACAAAAAGGCATTTCAGATATACGTAATCAACCCTATACTATACACCAGAATCAAACAGAAATAGAACATGCAGAAAAAGGAAAACATGAAAAAAAAAATCTTGGAACGTATCCCGTTCTAGCAAACACTACAAACATTATCTACGAAAGTAATTGCAATGGAAAGCAACCTACCGCCATCCCAGAAGCACTCTCATTATTCTCCCCATCATAACGAATCATTGTGCTTGCATCAGTGTAGAACTGGTGAACCAGATTCGGCGTTTGCTGTAAAAAGGGATAGTACTGCCCCAAAAAATAAGAACCGACCTGGAAGCAAGCAAATACGGAACGAGTGGGAAAAAAGATAAAAACAACCAGCAACTCAGACAAATCCAAAACCCTTCTCCGCACCAAGCACTCCCAACTTTAACTCCGATTACCTGAACAGCGCTGACTTGCACCGGGAACGCAGACGCCATTTTTGCAAGCAAATACAATGCAAGGAAAAAGATTCCAAATGCACTGGAGATCCCCGCCCCAGTGAAACCCTAGATCCGAAGACCCGCTAAAAGAATCGGCTCTCCCGACCTAGATCCACAAACGCCAACCAAAATCGATCGGATATTTGGAGCATAAACTTCGGATGAGAAACCTCGGATTCCTCCGTGATCTCCAATTTCCCAGCACTCACTATTCTTCCGCCCTTCAATTGCCTCCCTTACCACCTTTCTCTTCTCCAGTTCCCTCTCCCTCTATCTCTCTTCACCCTGAAAATAATAATCTCCGCTTCGACTGACCACAAGTGGTGCGAAATACGATCTTCAAAAGCCGCGCGGTTTAAAGTTTGCCAGCCCAGAACAACATTGTACGGCGGATAGAGTTATCAGCTCCTCGAATGAAAGCCTCCCCAGCCGTCTGATCGTCGCGGCTGTTATTCTACTTTTAGGTATAACACCAGCTAAATCGTCGAGAATGGTAAAAAAAGTTTACTTCATTAAATTAAATATTTAATCAAAACATTAAATATAATATATATATATATACATATATATTTTAATTTGGATAAGTTTATTTTGATATTGATGCAAATGATCAAAATTTTAAAATGGCATATAAAATAGAAACAAAAATTGAATATAAATCTCTATAGATTAAGATAATTTTAAATTTGGTCTTTCAAGTAGTAGAATATGACGTTAACATCTATATATATATATATATAAACTTAAATTCGTATAATTATATTTATACATTTTAAAAATGTTTCAATTTTAATTTTATTTATTCTCTATTGCTCTTTCTATAATTAAACATATACAAATACAATAATATGTTTCATGAACATGTCTTTATTAAATTAAACCAATTTTATATTTTTTTTGTTTAGAATCATGTTTCTAGTTTTAAATATTATACTCACTATCTAACTATATTCAATACTTATTGTATCTTTGATTGTTACATCACTTCTTTGATGACAATTAAATTATTGTATTATTATTATTAATACTTTTTTTGAATAGTTTTTAGATCATACATCTCAAAATACATAGGTCATTTATATGAAGAGTTTCATCAATTAACTCAAAAAATTTAAAGAATATTTAGATCATTATGGAGAAACTTTTATTGGTAATAAAATATTAAATTGGATAACAAATTTCTTTAAGCACTTAAGTGTTCGTGAGAATTGAGTGAATATTCTTAAATTTTTTTAAATTCTTCTTTTTCACTTATGTAGTTTGTTTCAAGATACGTATACAATCTAGATTGTATATATATATATGTGTGTGTGTGTGTATTTTATGTTTTAGAATATTGCACTCTTTACAGGTTGCACAATTCATCATTGCCCGTTTGAGTTAGAATTAAAAATGAATGAGAATTGAGTGACAAATGCAAAATATATACTAATAAAAAATGTATGATAATTTCATTGTTCCATACAATTAATTAATCCTTAGAATTTATAGAGCATCATCTTTGACAAACTAATAGTTTTAGTAGACTAGTATATTAGTCATACATATACGAAACCATTATCATACAAGTACACTAATATTTTCTCAAGAGGAGTCTATTAAGATTTAGATTCATTGAGCTTCATATAGACCATATTAACATTTATACCTATACATCATTTCTTTTGAAGGATCAAACATGGGATTGGACCAAGCAATACATGTACGAACTTCATATTATAATGTTAGACATCACTTTAATATGAGTATGATATCTGATCAATGTACAAAGAGTTCACGACTTGGGTCGTAAGAAAGCATTATTATAAAGTATTTTATCAGCTTCATATAAGTACAATTAATTTATTAAAATCATGAGAGTGAGAACTTAGACATGAGCAAGGTGATTTCCTTCATACATGTACAATCAAACTTTCATACATGTATAATATATACTTGCTTGAGAGCTTTGGATTAGGACATAATCATGCAATGAGTAGATTGCATCATAGAAAGTAAGATCCATTCATCATAATAACACACTATATTATGATCATTATGAGTTGGTCATATGACTCATTATAGTGTATAGTCTTGCATCATACAATACTTTTCGAGAGCACAAGATTTGGATTTTAGGAAGACTTATTATATTCATACTTATAAAATGCTTCATCATACAAGGATGATCTTTTGAAAATTATACAGTATTATGCTAATATGATTTGTGCATTATGAAAGTACTATCAATTTAGATTGTGTATAATAATCTTTTAATTAATTTTTTATATAACTATTGAAGCTAGTCTTTGAGCTATTTAAGAGCTATGAAAAGGTTATTTAAAGGCATCCAAGCTATTAGAGATTAATGTTCATTTGCATATCCATAAGAAAGAAAAAACATAGAAATTTTCATTGCGTTTAATGAGGAAAGAGTAAGATCGTTAGCATCATACAATAATTTTCGAGAGCACAAGATTTGGATTTTAGGAAGATTTATTATATTCATACTTACAAAATGCTTCATCATACAAGGATGATCTTTTGAAAATTATACAGTATTATGCTAATATGATTTGTGCATTCTGAAAGTACTATCAATTTAAATTGTGTATAATAATCTTTTAATTAATTTTTTATATAACTATTAAAGCTGGTCTTTGAGCTATTTAAGAGCTATGAAAAGGTTATTTAATGGCATCCAAGCTATTAGAGATTAATGTTCATTTGCATATCCATAAGAAAGGAAAAACATAGAAATTTTCATTGCATTTAATGAGGAAAGAGTAAGATCGTTAGTTTCATCTTGTACTTATTACAACCTACAATAAAGTAAGTTCTATCTTATTTCAAAATATTTTTATAGCATTTTTGTTATAAGAGTATTGAATCAAATTACATATTTCACTTACATTATTTTTAATCAATTTGGATGCTCCTATTTTGTCACAAAATTTTCTTTCTTTTTTAAATTGAATTCATGTTTTGATTCTTTTTTAATTAAATTATGCTCTAATATTACAAATATGACATCCCTTATTTTTTTCATATATTCAATTTATTTTTTTCTAAAATTTTAGAATTCAAATAGATAGAGCATCTTCTAGATTTTATCTATTTTTATTTATAGTATAATAATATAACATTTATATTCATAACTTTTAATTATAAATAACTAAATATAATAATTGTAAACAATAAAACCATAACAATAATCACATGTTATAGTTTCCATAATTTCTTACTAGTTTCCACATACATATATAATACTAAGTTTATAATATGATTAATAAATTATTTAGTACAACTCTTATAATAAAAATATTTTAATTTTAATTCTTTTTTTCTTACAAACTATTCTTATGGGTAATTCTTTTTTCATTAGAGTTTTAATATATATGAAATGTCAGTACCAAAGAAAAATTAAGCTAACTATCATTGGCTTAGTAGGCTATCTCTAATAATAAATAAATATATAAAATAAATAAAAATTTAGGATAACCATAGGTAAGATCTAATCATAAGTATCAATCATAACATATAAACAAGAAAAATCTTCTTTACATTAAAATTTAAAAGAGAAAATATTATATACTATCAAGAGAAACAATATGTTATAATATCTAAAAAATAATAAGCACATACAATTTTTTTATTTTATTTTTATTTTTTTTATTGCAGTTTTACTTATCGACATCTATTTCTACTTAACCAAGTAAATCTTATATGAGCAAACTATTTTTTACTTAACTTAGCTATAATAAAAATCTAATTTATTGACTTATCATATCATGTTCTCATGCACAATTATACTTATTCTTTTCATATTTTTTATACATATCTTTACTATAAATCTCAATAGTATGATCAACTAGTCGCTAGCCATCTCATGGGGACAAATTTCAATCATGTGACACTAGTTATTAGCCACCTCATGATGATAATGTCTCAATCTTATGATACACTAGTCAAGAGTTACATTATGATGGCAAATGTTAATAGTGAGGTACATTGGCTACTAACCACTTTATGATAGTAATATCCTAATCTTTTGGCAAACTAGCCATTAATCGCAAAACACAATATATATTAATTTTTAAGAAATTTATTGTTCATTTATGTCATTTAATATATCATCAACTATTATTTCTTTATTTTATTTTTATATATAAAATCTTCATTTTTCATAGTGTTTATGCATCAAGTTATCAAATATCATAGTTGTATAATTAATTATGCCAAATAATTTCGCATAATAATTTATCAATAATAAAAAGATATATATCTTGTTACAAGTATATATTTTAGTATAGATATATATAAAGACATAACACTAGTATATCAAAATCACATGCTATATACAAAATTCACATGTAATATCTTAACTTCAGTAATCAATATCATATCAGGTATATGCATATAATATTTATGTCAAAAGCCTACCTCAAAAATTTTTTATTTTTCATGTTTATCTTTATTATCAATTAAGTTTCTTATTTCTCAATTTTTAGTCTGTCATGTAATATATGTCTCAACTTAATAAAAATTACAAAATCTTAATTTTCTAATATTTTGTAATTTCTTTATTGTAAAAACTTCAAATTAATGGATTTCCCCCTTCTCTCTAATCAAGCAAATTCTCTCTCTTGATTTTCTCTTTTTTTCTTCAAAACCCTAACTTACAAAATTTAAAGGATTTTACATATCATTAACCTAATAGCCAAATAGAATCTTGATTAGAACAACATCCCAACGTATATTGTTAGAAATAAGAGAAATCAAAAGCAAGAAGCAAAAATAGGGGTTCAAAACTCATGAATCCTTAACGTTGCACAAAACTTGTCGTTCTTGTTTTTTATCAATGTTTCAATGACTTTAGCAGCCTTTTATTAAGTGGAATGAGTTCCAACAAATCTTCCAACAATCGTGTAAAAATCCTTAAGATTTCATTGGACACAAGAATACATCAACTATTGGAAGGGAGAAATAAACATTGCTTTCAAAAAATTGAAAACATATAATATATTTATATGTATATTAGTTAAATATAAATATATATATATATAAGAATTTATATTTATTAATTTTTATAATTCATAAAAATTTTAAACAAACTCTAATTTAGATGAAACAATATCATTAGATTTGTCTCAATGAAATCTATCTAATTTTATATTCATTTTTATATTTTAGAATACTTTATTTTCTAGAATTTTGACATGTTTTATAAGATATTTTGATTTTTACTTGATTTGATGATCGATGATGTTACATTAAGTTTAGTGTACCTGTTGGACAAATTGTGATTGAGCTTTAAGACTATTACTTTTAAGCTTGTAATTGATTTATTTATCTTATTATTAGGATTTTGTACATGTTCTTACTTTGGTCTTTGAACCATTGGATTTTTTAGGTTGTTGTTTAAGTTGACTTCTATTTGGTTATGATAAAAAAGAGAGTAATTATGATGCACGATAAGAATGAGTAACTAAACATTAATATAAAGATCATAAAGTGCATGCGACTATGTGTAATTTGGGCTTAAATTATATAAAAAAGTACTTATCATAAGCCTATCACATAAACCATGATAAGAAGAGTTAGTCATAACTTAATAAAACTAAAAATATACTAATAAAAAAGGATTAATTAAAACAATCACAAAATATATTTAATTAATAATGTTTAATCAAAAATAAAACTTTTAAAGTAATTAGGTAATTAAAGATAAGAACTTAAAGTGATAGTTGGTAGTTAATGATAGGTAATTTATGATAGGTGACACATATTATATAATATATTAATAAAAGTATCTAAAATATTAAAAAATATAGATAAAAGTCTTTAAAAAGTTTTTTTGAAGTATATTTTTGTATTAAAAAATTATATGGATAGAAAAGTCTTCAAGAAAGAAGTAAGAAGCTTATTTTTGTATTAAATAATTACTTATATAATTTTTTTAAAGATCCTCTCATGAAATAATTGAATAGTGAATTAGTTGTAACAGCCTATTCGAGTGAGTTTGGTGGTCTTCTCTTAGAATTATTTTGCTAAGTTAATTCTTGTTTTTTATCTTCTTAATTATATTTAATCTTCATTTAAGCCCTTATATTATACTTTTTACTTTATTTAATCTAAATAATTATTTTATTCCATCCCATGGTCTAAATCTCTCTCTATTTACATCGAATTGTTTTTAGGTTAACACCACTTAGTGACAGCAAAATGATAGTAGATTAATACAAGACTAGCCATTTTTGCCAGGGTTGGATATAGATCAAAGTTTGGATCAAATCACTTTAAAAAAACTTAAATTGTGTTATTCACTTCTTTAACATCGCACACATGGATTTACAAAACAAGTTACAATTTTTAAAACTTAGCTATTATAACCTTTAGAGAATAAAACATTTTTGCTACAAAAAGAATTTAAGTGTTTGATTTTAGATTAATATTAAGCAAATACTTCATTATAAAATTACTTTAGATTTGATTTTGTTTAAGTCTTTGTAACCTTGAGATAACTTGAATTACCAAATTCAACTTGAGTTGGTTGAAATTGATTTGAGAATGTGAAAGAATTTTATTGTTATTATACTTTATATTTGAAATTAAAATAAATTATGTATTTGCATAATTCAACCCTCTCTCATTGGCATCATGCTCTTTATATTTTCAATAATATTTATATTCAAACGACAACTATCATAGGCACAAATAAAGATGACTTCTAATCATATGCAAAGGCATTGGCCCAAACTAATACCTCATCCATCCCTATATATAAAGATATGAAATCCCACACAATTATCTTAACACCTTATAAAAAGTGTTTGTAATCATTCAATTAGAACATATCATAATTATGATACCAATTTCAATAAAAGTATGATCCCATACTTACCTCTAACTATATTAGATAGAGTATTAATAACTATCAAATAATGCTTATATGTGCGAAGGATAATATCTTAAGAGGATTTAATTCTATCATTCTAATTTCAATCCACAAGTCATATACTTGTTTGATATCACGACAAAAATGAAAATAATATTTCTTTCTAGTGTATAACCAAATTCTATTTTATATGCACAATCACATGTATGCACTCTTCATTACCATATAAAACTTGTAAATATGATATTTTATTAAAATATAATCACATGTCGATAGAATAATAATAACTAGGATAAACTTTTCATATATCAAAGTAAATAACATTGAAAAACATATGAAAATATATCGAGTATAAAATATCATGAATCAATTTATTATTATATTTAAATCATAATAATCAAATTTATCTGCTTAAATATAAGATAATTTTTTTAAAGTAATTTTTTTTAATTTTTTATAAATATCATATATGCATATAAATCATTAAATGAATCTTTTTAATATACATAATCCACATCCTATGATTTTTTAACTCAAATCATTCCTAATTTTTCCTCAATCAACTTATTGTATCTTATACTTAACATATTGTATGTTATGCCTTTTTTTAATAACATATCATACATTGTGATGCACATGTTGTACATATCATATAAAGCTACCTAATGGCTATCTAAATAGTAATTTGCTCTTCTTTTTCCTTTGCTTATCCAGCACTTAAAATACTATACATTGAGTTCATTTTAAGATATATAGAGAGAATATAGAGTTTGTAATGTCTACAAGAGAGAGGATGACTTATGCAAATGTTAAAATATATCAAATTTAAATACGAGATAATATAGAAATATAATTCTTTTGTTTTTTCAAGCCAAATTCACAAGCCAAAGAAATCTCACAATAGTTTCTCAACTACTTAATAAAATAATATGAACAACTCAAATGATTCTCAAAGAAGTAATCTATTTGATTATCTTAATTGTCATTATGAATAAGTTTTAGAAAGTCTTGTTAAGCTTTAGCAAACCTTTGTAATGGCAATGTAAAGTAACAAGATAATCGAAGCCAACAAGGCAAATAAAATATATAATGGCTTCTTGGTCTTAAATATAAAATAGTAATAAAATATTTTGCATATCAACTAATTTTAATCAACTCAAATAATCTTTCAAAATAAATTAATTATTAATCTTAATTGCTCTTAAATAATATTTAGAAAACACTTTTTAATTTGCAAATCTTTATATAGCAATTGTAACTACTTAGTAATATTGTAACAAGTAAAGCACATAAGAAAAAAAGGATAAGATTTTTTTGTGGTTCAACAAAATATTTACTTACATCTATCACTAGTCAATTTGATTAAGGTTTCATTAAAACTAATACCCTTTTGTGGCATCTAATAAGTGAAAACCTTACAACCACTCTTTTTTCACCCATATCATGGTACGAGTCACCTTCAATAATTGTTCCCTTTTTTCTCACAACCAAGTAGGAGTCACCTTACTCGACACTATTTCATATTTGACAAAGGAAAAATAGGAGTCACTTTATTCAAATAGTGTGATAATAGAAAATAAGTTTTACAACACTTGTACAAAACAATTGATATGAAGTCACATACTATACACATGATAAAATGATATCACACAAATTAAATGCTCAAGAAGGATTTAATCAAACAATATAAGTATCTTTGATGTAATAGAGGAATAAATAATATAGTTAAGACCCAAAATATAATAGTAATAGTAGTTAGAATAAGATGTTTCACACTTTAAAGCTTAACTAATTCAAGAACTTTGTTTCACTTGTAAAATGATTTAGTAATAGAATTATTAGTTTTTTCTTTCTCAAAATCACTTTATTTATGTGAATCAAAGAAATATATGTAAATAAAAAAGTTCTAATGACTAAAATCACATTCTTAAAATGATCAAACTAACTATTACACTTTCAAGATATTGATCATATTATTACGATTACGAGATTGTAATAAACAATATGTATTACACTTTAATTGCCCAAATGTTGCGCCAATCTAATATGTTCATTTTTATCTCTTAAAGCTTCATACTTATAGGATGAGCATATTGTATTATACAACTAAAATAAATCTACTAAGTCTCGTTCCTAAGCTCTCAAAAAATGTTGTAGTATGAATGATCATACAATACAAATTAAGAATGATCATTTAAATATGTCAAGGACATCATATCGTAATGATTAGAAAAAACTCAAAATTGTCCCGATGATCAATCGCTGGGACTAGCAGTGACAAACTTAAAATAACATAATGTACAAGTCTAAGATAGTTCTCGTATTGTCCAATACCAATGTAGTGAGTTGTATTTAAGTACTGATATTAATCATACCAAATAATCACATTGATTGTACTAATACAAAGTAAGACCATTTCTCTTAATTAATCATACATATATGATAATGTTATCATATATGATAAGTTTGAATCACTGTTATACCCTTAGCTTCAGGGTACTTCTATAGGGATCATATGGTACACTTGCATCCAAGTGTATTTAGGAATTCAACGCTTATGTTTTAACTAGTATTTGGGAATGTCATTATGTCTTTATAATTTCTTTTTCCTTGTATATTTCTACCTTACTGAAATCCAAAAAAGAAAGCATTTTTCTATTCCTAATCTTACATATGCTATGCATTCAGGTGTTTTAGTAAAGTTGGACTAGGGAATATAGTTTCTAATCACTATATAAGACACGAATTATTATAAAAGCTCAAGATTGTGACACTTCCCATATAACAGTTGGTATAAGAGCCTATTTGTTGAGATGGCTGGAGGTAATAATGAACTCAGAGAAAGAATTTCATGTTTGGAAGTCCTTTTTGGTGCTACACCTAATGACGAATGTTTGCATACCATTTTGGAGTGTCTTACAAAATCTAGAGTCATTGTGGAGCCACTTTAATGGACTCTTACCGGTGGTTCCAACATAATTCACCATGAGCAAGATGATCTACATTTCAAGTTAGCTATGATATGCAAGACAATCAAAAGAGTAGCTATATGACTAAAAAATGGGTACTTCATGAAGGTTCTTGAACCAAAGTGCTTCAAGGAATTAGAAATGTGAAGGAATTGAAGATCATGTAGGACATGGCGCAATGCTTTATCATTGCTTATGAGTTAGATGTGAATAAGATGACCATTTCAAATAAATATCTTATAGAAGATGCAAAATTATGGTGGAGAATATAGAGTGTCGATAATGTGAATGTTGAAAACCTAAAAATTAATATATAGGAAAAGCTAAAGAGAGATATGAATGATCAATTTCTCCCTTGCAACATTTTGTGGGTGGCTCATGAAGCCTTGGGAAAGCTAAAGCACAGTGGATTCATGTGCGATTATGTCATGGAATTTAAGTTTTTGAGGCTAGATATTCAACAAAAGTCTAAGGAATGAAAACTCTTCAACTTCTTTTCTAGAATGAAATTAGGTTATTTTGGAGCTTTGCCAACAAAATGTGAAAGATTTATCGAGCATAATCACTACCATCAATGCTCTTATTGACTTGTGAGTCTCCATTGTTTTGAATTCTCCTTTAAAATATAAAGAAAAAGAAAGGAAAAGAAAGGAGAATGAAAGGGAGATGCTAAGAAGCATGGTGGGAGTACAAAGAATAAGAAATTCAAGGGGAAATAAGAGTCATTTTCTTTCTAATGTATGAATTACTTTAACTATTAATAATGTTCTTTTTTATGAAATGGATCTCATAATGCTCGAGATTGTCTTGAGCATGAGAAACTTAATGTTCACATGGTTAAGAAAACTAATAAGAAATCTAATTAAGAAATTATTAAATTATCAATCCTCTTTAAATACTAAATTCTTTAGCAACTTATTTAATCAAAAAGTTGAGCCCAATGAGTAATGATACTATGACAACACACTCTTTGTTGATGCATGTCTCAGTGAAGATCTTGGGTTAATAGATTGTGGCTATGGTTGACATGGGTGCAACAAAAAACATTCATGGCTATTAGGATTGTTTAGAAATATGAGTTGTGAGTGAGCAAATGTCCCAGTTTTCTAACAATTGTGAATACAAAAGCTCAAGCCATAATTGGAATGACTTATAGAGTATCTTTGACATTGAGAAGTTGAACAAGAAAGGTCAATTTATTGTGATTTCTTTGAATGATTTTAATTTAATTCTTAGAGTTGAATTTTGTAGGAAGTAAAAAACAACCCTTATGTCTCACCTTGATGGGTTCATGATGATGCACGAAGCAACCCCTTGCTTTGTCCCTTATTGTCATCTAGGAAGAAGACAATTAATAGGGAGAACAAGATAGAATATGTTTAAATAATGATGCTAGAAAAGGGGTTAAAATTGGGCAAGAACACATTCCTTGTTACATTGGTTGAGATAAAGGAGGATCAATTCATTGATGTATCTGATATAGTTACAAAAGTTATTAAAAATTATAGATGTCATGCATCTAGTGTTGCCTAAAAATCTATCTCCAATGAGGGAGATTGATAACAAAATTAAGCTATTACCATAAACTATTTCTACTATATGTACCCCATACTATATGTCATCATTTGAGTTAGAAGAATTGTTTAAAAATTTGAATGAATTGTTGGATGTTATCTTCATTCAACCATCAAGGCTCTATTTGGTGCACTAGTGTTATTTCAAAGAAAGTAGAATGGTCTCTTATGGATGTGCATGGATTATTATGCATAATAAGATAACGATGAAGAACAAGTGCCTAGTTCCTTTGATGAAATTTCTTTAGATCAATTAAGTCAACAAGATTCATTAAGCTAGACTTTTGATAAAGATATTGGAGAGCAATTAGAGAGGAGCCAATACCACTTGAGTGACCTAACATAGCCCTTTTGTGTTGTTAGTCATGCTCATTGAGTTAATAAATGCCCTTGTTATATTCTTTAATTTAATAAACAATGTTATTTATTAATATCTTGATGAGATTGCTATGGATCATATCGTGATCTATAATAACTCTTTTAAAGAGCATGTGAGACATTTATAGAAAGTGTTATCTTAAGAGAATTTCATCTCTATGTGAAGACAACAAATGCAAATTTTCTAAGAAAAAGATTATGTGTAAGCCATTATCACCTGGCAAACTCCAACAAAGGTACCTAAATTGAGATCTTTTCTTAGTTTAGCTAATAACTATCACAAAGTCATTACTAGATACTCAAAAAAAATTATCCAATTAACAAATCTATCAAAAAAGAATGAGAAATGAAATTGGTTTGATACTTGTCAAGGGACATTTGACAAACTAGAAGCTATAATTTCCTTTGAACCACTATTGTGGCTATCTAAATTTGAGTTACCTTTTGAGATGCATAAAGATATAGTAGACAATTCTATTATTAAGGTCTTGGTGTCAGAAAACCATTATGTTGCTTTTGAAAGAAAATAACTAAATACTATAAAGCAATAGCATTCAACAAATGAAAAAGAAATTGTTGCAATTATGCATTACCTTCAAATTTGGATGGTGTATTACTAGAAACAAAGTTTATGGTACAGACATATAAAATTGCCAATTCCTTTATCAAAACATAAACGAAAATTCACCAAAGTAGGCTTATTAGTAAGAGTTTTAGCAAAAAAATGACTTTTCTTGAGAGCACAAACCTAATAAGCATAATCAAGTTGCTAATGTGCTGATTCAAAAGACGTTTTTGGTACCGTCTATGTTATTACTTGAGTGGAAACATATATGATGGATAGAATTCAGGCTGTTGTTGTTAACAATATAGCTTATGGTTCATTGTTGAAGTATTTTTGAAACAAGATTGTTAATAATATTGGATCAAGAATGAACTCTTATTAGTAATACATTAATAATATGAGAAATTTTCTTTCCTCAATCTCTACCTCATCCTTAATATACTTTTTTATTCTAATATTATTTTTGTTAAGAATTTTAGCTAAAAGTAGTTTTTAGAATACTTATAATTCATTATTCATCTTATTTGTCATGGAAGATGAAATGAAGAAATGTGAAGTCTCATAATCAAATAGAACAATAATTAGAAAAATTTTTAAATATAACATATCTATAATAATATTTATAAACTAAAGAGTTTCCTGTTAAGTGATGAAAAAAACTTTGGCCTACCTTACTCTCTTAACTATACCACCTTTGTTGGAACCATATAATATTAAAGAAGAATAAACAACTCTACTTCTAACTGATGCTAATTTGGATATACCTAAAAAATACATTGAATAATTTTAATTCTACAACTTTTGGACAATCTTTATCAAAATGTCTTGTTTATTCATAAATAAAAAACCTTATTGACCTTGCTAGTGTTAGATGGCAATCATATTTGTTCCATTTATCAAATTAGAAAATTTGTTATTTGCACTTGATCGAAAACTAGATTTATTATTACTTAGACTCTCCAATGATCTGAACTTATTGAAACCAATTTTGCCATAGCTTCTTGAACTTGTTGAAACTAATTTTGTCATAGCTATCACTATTGAAACCATTAGAATCAACTCTCTTTGTTGTGATCCTTTTCAACAATTCAATAATTGGTAGTCCTCACCATCACAAATGTAGCCTTGATAGAATCACACAAATTTTTGCAAAACATATAATATTTCTACTCCTCTTATAATCACACAATTTAAAAATATTAAGCCAATAACAAAAACTTATACTCATATGAACTGACTAACATTCTATTTTGTATTAAATAATTTAATTACTCTCTCACTTTTGTTATAATAGACATAGATTCAACCATCTCTCAAATTTCTTAGTAAAATCTTCTTAAGATATTTCTCTAACATATTTGTTATAATATTGATTTCTTTTATTTTAATTGAGATAAAAATGAGAGTCGTTGTAATCTTTTATTTTTATAGAAATGTCATCATGAAATTTTAGAATAATCTAATTATAAAAATCAAGATTATTACAATCAACTTGCCAAACAATTGAGCTATTGTCATAACTATTTCAAACCCTTGTGATAATATTCATTGCTTTATAAGTGACCAAACACAAGAAACAATTTTTGTGTATGTGTAAGCATTGCATTTCAGTTGTAAATTTGTCTTCCCATGCAAAATGAATAATCGATAACAATAAAAGGTTTTTGCAAAAAAATAAATTGAACAGAATAATATATGAATAATAAACGAGAAATTGTAATTTTTTAATATATTTTCAATACTTTTTAATCTGAAATAAATACTTTTTAACTTTGACGATACCAGCTTTTGTATTTAGCTGCTTTATACGTGGATAGCATGAATAGGTCTCGCTGGGATGCACTCTTCAAGCATGTGAATTCATTCTGGCATCAAAAAATCTCCGATGTAAATCCAAAGTTATCAAATATTAAATGTTAATTAGTTTTTAAAAAATTATAATCAATAATAATTAAAAGATTATGTATTTAATATTTTAATAAAAAAATAAGATAATTCTTTAATATAATTTGAGGAGATCAATTTTTTTGTTCTCTGTAAAAAATGTTACAAACTCTTTCAAGCAATCATCTAATCTTATTTTATTTTATTTTATTTGAAAATTTTGTATTTACAAAAAAAACTGTCAACTCAAACATAAATATCGACATGTGGCAAAAATTTTTTGAAAAAGATTGTTTAAATATTATTTTAATAATTAAAGACACTATTACGAACTTTTAACAAAGAGAGCTCTACTCATGCTTCGACAACAGCATTGGTTTCACTCAATGATAGCAACATCAGTCTATTAACATGGCTTGCAAGTATCATTAAAGTAGAAAGCTCTCCCCTCAATAATCTTACTTTTGTAATCTTTATGTTTATGATTGTTCTCAAAGTTAGTGATACAAAAATGATTATATTAAAAAAATGATTGAAGTATATCACACATGATCTAATACTAATATAGAACCAAATAAAACTCAAGTGTAAAATGAAATATTTGATATTATTTTTTATATTACTTATATATACTTGTTTTATATTTATTATTATTATTTTATTTTATTTTTTGCATGTGTATTTTAGATTTCTAGGTTTTATTAAGACATATTTTGTATTTTATTTAAACATTTGTTATAAAATAAAAATAATAAGTTTTGGGTTTTTTTATTAATTGATTACGATGATTTTATGTGGCTCATATATGCATATAAAGTAATTTCTAATTTTATTGGACAAATACAAAGATGATATGATCACAAAATATACAATTTTAAAATACAAAAAAAAATATAACTTCAAGCAAAAACATCCATGACAAGTATTCAAACTAATGTTAGATAATTATCCTAACAAAGATGGAGCTAAGACTCCAATCTTTTTATGCAATATAGTATCATAATGTCAGAGAAGTTCTTGAGAGTCTTCATGTTTTTATTTCATGCAATCCGATTATTTCTACCTTTTTATCGTCATGCTTGTGTTAAACCAACAATTATTTATAATTATGCAAAAATATGCATTAACACCATTAAAAGTTTCTTTTTTAAAAAAGTTAAGTGTTAAAACTTCAAATGTTCACTATTCATACATGAAACCTAAAGTGATTGAAATCCTTGGCATTGTCTTTAGAAAATGTTTTGTTATTGTAAAATTAATAGAAAAATTCTATTTTTTTTGAATCTCATACAAAGGCATACTAGTGTATATGATCACTTGAGTTTAACTTCATGCAATAAAATGAAAGCATTCTTTTAGCATACCCTTGTTCATTAAATTAGGGTGCATCAAAACTTACATGTACTTAAGCTTCAAATAATCATACACATTTTAATAATATGAGATATTAAGTACCATAAGACTATAATAACTCAATTTGTTGTCTATTGAGCTTTTAATTAGCATCAAAGCTCACAAAAATTATTTCATTTATTTTAGAAATTAGCTATGTAATTAGCAAAACTAAAAACTACTCTACATGTTAATCTAAATAAGATGAGTTCAACTTTAGAGATCTTATTGTCCCATTGATCTAATTTCACCAAAATACCTATAATCTCCTAAACCATTCTCACCTTCATTAAATTAAGATCAAATGATGTGTTAATCATAGGAATAAAAAACCATAAACTATATTAGAGTTTTAGTTTGTACACTTCTTGATTCACATATACTTTGAACTTTGATCACATAGTCTGTAAAACCAATCTCTTTTGAATTTAATACATTGAGCTCATTAAAAAGCTTTAATAAAAACTATGGAGAACTTTAAGTTGACATGAGCATCTTATTAAATTTAGTTCAAAGAATTCAAACACAACTAAAAATAAAGGTCATACTATAACATCTCAAGTTATAACAAAATGTCACTTTACTATTATTTTAAAAAATTAGATTTTTAAAAAAGTCCTAGAAACAATTTTATTTTTTTTCAAAAAAAAAATAATACATTGTTATAAGGATGTACAATATCTCAAAGGAATGAAATGAACTAAAAAAAATGTATAAATTATTTTGAATTCAATGAAACTAAGTTAATAAAAATCAAAATTTTTTTAGTGATAAAATTGAAGGTCATAGATTTATAAGTTGAAAGATAGTAAAACAATTATTAAAAAATATTAAATGAACTTGAAAAATATTGATATTTAATCAAGAATTAGACATTATAATATAAGCTTAATAAAATTTTCTTCACCAAAAAGGATATATGAAGATCATAAAATTAAAATCTAAAACTGATTTAAGAAAAATAATAACAAAGTTTTAATAGAATTTTAGGTTTTAAAAGTCACTAAAAATACCTTAATGGGTTAACAAAACTATAAAAAAAATAACACACTTGTAGAACTTATCAAAAAAATGATAAGGGACTAAAAATACCTTAATGGGTTAACAAAACTATAAAAAAAATAATACACTTGTAGAACATATCAAAAAAATGATAAGGGATTTGTTCACGAATTTTATAGTTTAAATTGTTCAAAAAATCTTAAAAACATAGGAAATCTTGAAGTTTTTAATCTAATTTCTAAAATCCTAATTTCTTAAACCTAATTTTAAACTAGTGGAGGAACCATAGCCTGATGATGTACAAATGAATGAAAAACCATAGGAGGAGGTGGCACATCCACTCCAAGGAGTGGAAAATTCAAGTGAAGAGGAGGCATTGATTAAGGGATCAAAATATTGGGAAGATGCTAAGGCATCAAATAATTGTAAAAGGAGCTAAAGGTAGAACAATGAGTGGGGGTTTAAAAAATTGAGAAATTTCTAAATCTACCACCGTACCTAAGGAGATAGAAATATAAGAGAAAAGAAAAAAGAAATTGTGTAGTCAGATGAGTGGAAAAAGAATTGAGATTATTATATATATATATATATATATATATATATATATATATATATATATATATATATATATATATAGCTATATATATTATTTTATATGATGTTGCATGATTTGTAGTGACCAATAAGAATTGAGAATTTCAAATCAAAAAATTTGAGAGATGATTGGGATGCTTGCTTGCATTAAAATTGTTACACTCGATTGTAGGATGATATTGTATTGTCCATTGATTATGTAGATATTGTGGTGCATTAGCTAATATATTTTCATGTTAGTGGATATTATTGCATCCTTAAAGATGATTATAAAACTCAGTTATTGGTTACTAATGAATCTTTGAAAGTATTGTGTAGCTGTAATAAATAATTGAAAGGGAGCAAGGTTCAAGTACTTGGAATTAAAAGAAAGATGAAGACCTTTGATCAAGTCTTTTGGCTCTACTTGCATAACATGGGGTCTTGATTTTAGTTTTTGGTGGACTGGCTAGCTATCAAAGGTTTATCTACAAGATATTTTGTTGGTTTGATCAGTTTAATACATTATTTATTTATTTACATAACATGATTAGGATTACATTGCATCTTTATTCATATATGCATTACTAAAATATATCTTCTAATAAAGTTCTCTAAATTTATATTAGTTTAATGTTAATATCGTTGCATGCATATTTTAGAGTTAGTTTAACTCTTATGATAATGAAATATGATTTAAAAAAGCTATGCTCCTTACAACCTAATAATTATACTATATGATGTCTTATATTGTACTTCTAGTCTATATTTTAGCTTAAAATTACAACTAAAATTTAATATTGTCATGGTAACATATGAGTATGATAATTTCATTTATAGATGTGATCACTATTTGGACAAACATTTAGAAATGTGATCTGTAACATTGAGTATGAAGCTTCCTTCAAATGATTACATATTTTATATCATCTCAAACTTTATTATATGTATAAGCTTAGTAATTGTCAGACATATACGATTACTAGGTCTTATTAGTATGATTATTATCATGTTATTATAGCTTGGTTACTCTTTTTATAATGCTTATAAGATTTCCAAGCTTTGCATATTATATACTACAAAAGTATAGTATCACAGTTGTATGTTTTGGTCCAACTCAAAGATAATATGGATAACTTAGAATAACAATATCCTTATTAATGTTCTTTGACATATGAGAATAATCTATGCATCAATCATATATGATTTATTATTAATTACTATTAAGTGCAAAAGACTTAGAACAAAAATTACTACATTGATATCAATAAACTATGATAGATTTATCATATAAGTATAATAACAATCTAATAAGATAGAATTTGGAAACATCTACATTATCACACAAAAATGATCTAGATAGCACTCCTACATGATATCTTACTTCATATCACTTTGAATAAATTTTGCCACATAGTTATCGTATTACTATAATAGGTTGTTCATATGTGCATGACTATCTTTTTAAGTCTAGATAAACTAACTACTACATGATTGTATAGCATTTTTTGAGAGCTCGACTTTTAATAAAAATATATATTATACTTTGAAAATCATTTATCAAACATGTACAATTTACTTAAATTATATGCATCTATATTATACTAGTACAATCTATGTAATCATTTGATATAAATAACTTAAGTGCTGTAATATTAATTGGTTTCATATAGTATGAGGACAATTCTTGGACTTGTACAATAAGTTTTTTTAATTGATTAGCACTAGTCATATCGTTAAGTCATTTGGGATGATCCTTATTTTATTCTTTCCATTCAAATAAGGTGTTCTAAATGTATTAATGTGATATGTTTATGAAACATATAACTAGTTGCAAGTTCTTAAAATGTCATTATAGCAATTAAAAGTTAATTATTTACATCCAATTTACTTATCTATATAAATAGAGAAGAAAATGAAGGAGGCGATGATGATCTAATTGCAAAATCATTTGGCCATGAGTTGAAAACAAAGTTCTTTAATATGCTATACTTAATAAAAATCAAAATCTTTGTGTTGCTACATACATTACATTCTATATTTAATCTTTTTCAACATTACATTAAACTATGGTCTTAGTTGATAAAATCTTTACATCATTTTAGTTCAATGGCATATTCTTTTCTTTAAGTGTTTGGTACAAAGTTTTTTAGTTGTAATTGAGTTATAGTTCTTATTAAGCTATTGTGCTCATTACTCATATGAGGTAGACCCCCTAATTGGTTATAAAAAAAAATAAAAACTTATTTGTATTAGGTTTACCCCACCATGTTGTGATAAAAAGAGATTGGTTTGTAATATAAGCCTAAACTTCTGGCTAAGAGTAGATGTAGATTTGAGTTTGAACCAAATCATCTAAAAATTACTTTGCATTCTCATACAATAATTTACAAAGCTATACAAGCTTTCAAAAACTTGTGTATATCAATTCTTAAGAGCAATTGAAACAATTAAAAGATTCTACTTACAAAATCATTTGAATTGTATAAAGCACATCCAAAAAAAAAATTTGGTTGATTTTGACATTGTTTGATTTATTGATTTTGGTTTAGTGAAAGACATATGTTTCAAATGTTACCTATTGCTAATTTGCTAGAATTGAAGTTGAGAAAATACTTGATTTGTTAAAATCAAATTGAATTGTAATAAGCACAATTCGACCTTCTAGCTATGGATTCCAACTAGTTTATATCTGAATAGAAATCAAAGATAAAAAAGGGAAATATTATAGAAATTAATTATTAATTATTTAAACTATAAAAAAAAAGAAAAGATAAGAGAAAAAATGAGTAAAAATAAAAGTGAGTTTAAAATGGGCATGACGTGATTTTAAAATATATAAATATTGGTTGTTGGAAGTGGCTTAACTTGCATTTCAAAATAACATAATTTAAAAGTTGGCCCAAATTTTGAAATAACGTGTTTTAGAAGTGGTGCCAAAGGAGATATCATAAGTGTATTATATTCTTGAATAAAATTTTCCAAAAGGGACACCTAAATTGATTTGAAAATGTTAAAAGACATCGTCAAATAATTAAGTAAAAGGTAATTAATGAAAAAGATAAAAAAAAGAGTTAAAAAAATTACATGTTTTTAAAAAAGAATATTATGATTATTTGCATAAGAGAAGTGACATTCCTTTCATTTGTTTCCTATTTATTTCAACATGTAAGAATGAAATCTAATTACCAATTGTTGTCTCTAAATAGGAAGCTCAACAAAATGGTTAATTTTATATGCTATTGACCCAACATGTAACATGATCCTAATTTGTATGATTTATATATTCATTATATTATTTTACTACTCTGCAAGTGATGATTAGCTTAACTTATTTTATGACTTAGTATTATAGAAATCGATGAACACAACATTGAATTATAAGAGAGTATATTCATTATATTATTTTACTACTCAGCAAGTGATGATTAGCTTAACTTATTTTATGACTTTGTCTTACAGAAATTGATGAACACAACATTGAATTATAAGGGAGCAACGGTGACATGACATATGCATTTAAGATTTGTAGTTTGATTCATTTATAATTGTATTGTATAAACTAATGTGATAATTTGGTTATTTCTAGTGATGGATTTGTAATAGTAGTTTATTCCATTATGTTAGAACTTTATTTTATTTTCAAAATAATAATATACCAGTTTTATGTGGCTTTTAAAATGTGATTGGATAACTTATTTATTTTCTGAAAGCATTGTCTTAAAAATTATGAAATTGATTTTGTTCATAATTTTTTTTGAAATTAAATAAAAGAAGAATATATTGTGGCAGCACACATAGGAAAGGGCAGGTTGGTTGCTACACATATCCTAGAGCTTTAGTAACAAAAAGAATGAGAATTGCCTAATGGGTCGAAGAATCCATGTAAAAGAAATCATAAATCGTTAGACCAAATCTTATGAAATCATCTAAAGAATTAGAAAGGTACCAAGGTTATGAACACGAAGAAGAAGAATTTATTATTCAAGTATGTAAAAGTTGCAAAAACACCCTTATTTTACATTGAGTAATGCCAAGATTTTTATAAATTGCTTAGTGAGGCTAGACCGTTACTTCGAGTGCCCAAATACCATAAACTTCAACTTACTAAAATAAAAAAATAAAAAAGATGGGTCAAGCAAAAATGTATTTGATAGGTGCTTATAAAATACATGCTATATTTGATTCAAAAGTACCATATATTTTTGATTAAATAAAATAATTACTTAAATGAGTTATACTTGCCTATCATATGTCAACGAAAGGTTTCAAGGTTGTCCATCTTATTCGCCAAATACATCATAGCATATGGTATTTTAATCATTAGAACTTTTAATCTCTCAAATGTGGAAAATATTATGTTCATTTTGGATACAAGACTACATTGATATAATACCCTTCAATAAACAAGAATTCTTGTTATTAATAAGGAAAGATCATTCCTCTCCCTAATGTGCACAATGAGACCTATTCGTTAAAAAACTACTCTATAAGCCATTATTCTCTATCCGCATGATGTTGAACTCTATTGGAAATAATCCTTTCTTGTAATAATACCAATCATTATACACATCATCCCTCTACCAAGCTTGAAGTTATCATTCAAACTCATAGTAGGCACAGCATTGGCCTAAAGATTGATGGATCAAAGCTCTAGAAAAGTTGCTCCAACTCGTTGAAAGAACTGCAAAGAATGTCACAAGCCATCCAGCAAGCACAAGCTTATCATTTACATGTACCATATAGATATGTGTATAAATCCTTCCGTCAACAAAAGAAAGTTGTTATAGCTTTGTGGTGAGAGTATTGCTTGCTTTCATGTAGCTCAACATCAAGTTGAACTTGATATTGATCTAAGTGATATATTTTTGGGCTTCATATGTATAACTCAACCCATATCACAGGCATGATGAACCTTGATTAGATCTTGGATGTGCATTACCTATGATCCACTTAAATGGCAACTTTGGATTATCTCATTCATGCGTACTAGAAATATATCGTATTTTAGAATGTCAAACGAAGTTATATTTGACAGCTAAGTCAGCAATAACGCTGAATCAGCAGACAACCAAGTCACCCGTTCAACAGATGACTTGCTTGCCGCGTCAGCAACCAGCTGGATGCCAAATTGCTGTGAAGAGTTAGGATAGCCCACGATGTAGTGTTCTCCGTGAGGAAGCTGAAGCAACCAGGCCATCGTCATCTAAAAGCCTCAAATATTCACTCACCCAAGTTGGGAGAAGAGATCAAGTTGGAAATGATGTAGTGTTCTCCGTGCAGGTCTAAAGGGGTGGCAGGAGCTGCCCTATCGAGATCTTTGAGAGGTTCGCTCAGTCTCTTTTGGAACACGAAGGTAGGAAGGAATAGAACCCGATGGAGAGATGAGGAGCAGAGATTCTGTTGTTTATGGCAATGGCTTCTGCAGTGAGACAGGGTGCGACTGATGGGCATTAGTTCCTTTCTGGTGGGGGGATGGTTGATGCACCTGCAGCTCAATACTGTCTTTTCCCTGTCTTTACTGTAGTTGGGATGGGAGGCTTTTGTAGCGAGAGAGGGGTGGTGGGATCGACAAGGCTAGCCTTATGATGATCTCTCCCTATGACTTGGTTCCCTTTGCCTTCAGTTCTCTCCTCTCCTGCGCTGATTCCCCTTCACTTTTCGTACTTTGCTTTTGGGTTTGCTTCGATGAGGAATGAGTAAAGCGGTTTCTTCCCGGTCTGTCTTCAGACCGTCGGGCCGATTTAGCTCAAACTTTGGTGGCAAGTGGCATAAAGTGCACCGCGGAGCTTTTTTTGTCCCAGATATTTTTTACTATGAACACGCCACAATATTAATACATATACGCATTTCTTTCTCACTCCAAGGGTGTTTTATATATTATGGGGATTAGTTTTAACAGTTTAGATGGGGTATATGCTGGATATATTTATTACACAGCATCTTGTTACACTGGTCATATTGCCTCTATAGAATGGAGATTTTTAAAAATATTTTATATGAATAAAAGCAAGTTATTAAAGAGATATTTGGCTTAATGTTGGATTTATTGTCATCTAATATTAGTAGGCCAAACTAAAATTTTATGAAGTTAACCCATTTGGTGTACTTTAAGAATAAGGCATCTCCAACTTCTAAACTATGTAATGCTCGACTCTAACTAGTCAACACTCATCACCAACCCTTGATTATATCATTACTGTCACCCATGATGATCATCATCAACCATTGCAACTACGGTTTAATATTAATCACTGTTGTCACTATTGTTGATATGCATGCATAAATATAAAAGCCTAAACAATTAAAGAATTCATGCATGTTAAGCACTCTTCTCAAAATTAAATAGCGGTGAAATAATCATGCAAAAAAGTCTTAGACCTTGAAAAAAAATACACAATCTCAGACTCATGAAGATTTCCCAAAAAAACTATACTAGATAGTTGGCTATGATTAACCACTCTAAGCAATTAGCATGCCTACTCTCCAAACTACTTAAAATAAATTTTGTAGCAATAAAAAGGGATTACTTGATGTCAACATAAATGGAGGCATCATGTCTGATTGGTTGAAGATGCCATGCATGAAAAATGAGAATGAAGTCGACACATAAGAGAAGGTGAAATATATTCCAATAAAGTCCATACAGTGAAAGCTAAAGTGGGATGTTGATATTCATGATAAAGGAATATTGTTAGGTTAACGATGACTTTGAAACTTGGGATAAGAACAAGGATGTTGCCACTAGTGGCTTTGTCATACATGTAAAAAGATGAGTACTGTCATATACATGTATGAACCAAAACTTTAAGTTTAAATGAGAGGGAGGAGCCCTCTATGATGCATGATTGTTGTTCGCACCAATTCTCTCAAAGTAGTAAAAACATGGCTCTAATGTGTAATGATCCAAGAGATTTAGAGAATTTTATTAAATCTCCCCATAAGAGATCTAAGTGTCATCCATGTCAAATTGTTCTCACCATCTCACTAGATATTTATAAAAATAATGATTTTTTATGAGTTTGGATTGATTGTAAAAGATTCACACAATATGTTGTCTTGAATTGTTATGGACTACTAGAAATAAAGGATTAGTTGGGATTGTTTCACTCTCATGAGTAAGGGATGACACAAAGGGATCATTGAGCATTGTAATTAACACTTTATGTTCAACTATAAATGTAACAATAAAAGAGACCAATTTCTTAATCATCTATAAATTAATGGCATATGTTTGGTCATTTTTTTTGGAGAATCTAAAAAGGAGATAACTCCTTTTGTATGCAACATATAAACAATTCCTGGTGAAAAATTTTTTTTGGCTTAATGTATATCATAACAGAAACTGTTATTAAGAATTCACATTATATTTATAAGCATAGATAAATAATTCATATTATTCACTACTTAAATATATTTGTTAGATATGAATGACGAGAAAAATCTTTTTAACAAATGACATGTAGAATATAATTAAATTGACATCAACAATAATATTAAAATCTATGAAGCTCATTATAACTTCATTCAGTTCATGAAGTTCATTAAAACAAGATTTCTTGCACATAAAATGGGTAAAAAGGTATCCATAAGTGAAAGAATAAAGATAACTATATCACCACACCTAAAAATCCCAAATAAACCTGATAAATATATTTGAAAATATAATCTACTAGATAAACTAGAGATAGAAATAAAAAATTAATCATATTAATTATTCAAAATCAATGATAAAGATGAAAATAATATTTTAATTTTTTATATCAAATATAATACATCTAAAAGAAATAACACTATATAATATATAATTGTCATAAAGTATGAAAAGTCAGAAAAAATGTTGATATAATATTTTAGACATAAAATACAATTATCCTCACATATATAATATTTATTACTCACTCACAAAATATAATAAACTCTCACTTAAGACCCTGAGTTATCATTTAAGACTTTTAACTCTATGAATATCAACATCTTGATTTATAATAAAAATAAAAAGGGAGTATAATATGATCAATAAGTAAACTACTCAATAAGTAAAATTATATACAAAACTAATATAATTGAATAATAAAATAGAATAATAAATAAAACATTTTATGATAATATGTAAAAACATATTTAATATCAGTGCATCTATGCTCATATATATCTAGCTCATACATAAATAATTATCACATAATTCTATGAGTATATAGTGTTTGTAGTATATCAAATTTCCTTTTTTTTCATATTCAACTTTATTTAGTATTTTTTTATCTTATTCTGTTTTTTTTTGCAATTCATTATTTCTCTAAGCTGATATTTTTTATAATATCTATCTTTATTTTTAGGAGATCTCATATCATAACTCATTATCATATAATATTAATCTCTAACAAATTATGACCTATCTCTAAGTATCATGATACCAAGTGGTGAAGCATCTCATCATTATGTAACTATCATCCATTATTATAAACACTTTGTTTTGATAAGAAATAAGGGTTCTAACATATCGAAGCTTTATTCTTTAGTGCATATGACATTAGGGGTAAAGTGTCTCATTATAACATAACTAAGGTCTCTAACATGTTGTGGCTCTAAATTTGAATACCACGACATCAAGAGAGAAGTATCTTATCATCACGTAACTGAGGCTGTTGACATGTTGTGACACCACTTTTTAAGTATCATGATATTAAGAGTAAAGTATATCTCATGTATCTCATCTATCAAGTCATTATAAGATATGATCATGGATTAATAATATATTTTTGTTTCATGATTTATCAAATCATTGGGTTATAATAATATTGTTTATGTTTTTTCTTTACTTTATTTCTTTCTTTTTATCATATGTTTTGATTTTTAATTTCTTATATTTATAGTGTAAGTCATATATCAATATAATATATATAAAAATATTAATAGTGATAGAATATTATAATAAAATCAAAATATATAATAATAAATATGTTATACAAATACTCACAACACTATACATTCAATAATATTAGTTAAAAAAATCTGATAACTAATTTATATCATAATTATTTAGTTTGTCTATCTAACGACTATAAGAAGTCTCTTTTATAATTTTTTCTTTTTTTATTATTAGCTCTCTTAATTTTCTATTCAAATCATATTGCTTTTCATCAATAAAAAGTCATTTTCTATTCTTAATTTATAAGAAAGTAATTTCTAAACCATCTTTTAACAAACAACTAACTTTTATATTTCTTCCTTCATATCATACAATATAATCTCACATATTATATTGTATGATCTATGCCTTACACTAGTTGAGCAAATGATCATTCAACCAATTAATGTTAAATATTCTTATAACTAATCATGCATGTTCAATCTCAGTTTACATGTTAGTATGATCTATATAAATATTTGATCAAATAAGGGATAGCACAAATCATCTCTTTTAATCATTTCTTGAACTTATCGTACTTGTCCAATTAGCTTGTTGTACTAGTATGATCTATGAAAATGCTTGATTGGGCAAGGCATTAGTAAAAATTATCTCTTTTAAGCATTTCAAGAATAAACAACAAAAAATCAAAACTATGTACAAATACTAAGTAAAGAAATAAAAAATCTTACAAAAGATGAAGGCTTGATCTCAATCTGAATCAAACTCAAATTAGAAGTTGTAATTATCTTCTTCTTCCACTTTTATAACTCTAAAACTATTACAAGAAATCATAATGTAAGATTATAAATTAATGACAAGCAATAGCCAATGCAAAGAGTCTTCTATATGAATAGGTTTTCACCATAGATGTTATAGCTTTTTGTTCTCTCTTGAATGGTATTAAATAAATATTTTTGATATATTGTGTGATTAAAAAAATCTTTGAAGATAAAACAATTTAATGGTTGTTCTAGTTGAGGAGAACTTATAATGATAATTTGTTAAGGAATTAAATGATGGTGGAGAGTAAGGCACATATACTTACTCAACTCCTTCACATAGCATAGCTAAATTGTTTGGAGCTTCCTCATTTACCATATTATGAATGGTAGAATTGCTAAACCTTTCTCTTATCAAAGTGGCACCTAAGATTATCTTCTTATCTATGCATTCTAATTAAATCCTGATATCCAAAGTAATAATCATGTGTATGTCAACTTGATTATCATTGATATAAAACACTTCAGATTCAAGTTAAGCCTTAAGGTTGAAAAATTAAATTGATACAAGTAATGTCTTTTGCTATCACATGATCATACAATATAATACTATCGTACATGTACAGTCTGCACTTTGGTTTGTAGTTTAAATTAATTTAGAATTGTGTTGATGTCGTATAGGTACAATTGATTTATTGTATAGATGCGACGATCACTTAGGTTAAATCTACTAAGTTTAAATTAGATTGTCTTAGGTATTTGTTTTGTATAATTTTATTTTTACATTCTAAGTACTAAACTTTCTAATCTTTTGTACATATATGAAGCTCTCTTTTTAATTGTATGATAGTGATTCTCTCTCATAATACAAGTTAAGATTAAATTTCAATAGGATTACATAGGTATGACTTTTGTATATCTAGGTATGATTCAATATTAAAGAAATATAAATAAGACTAATGTGCCTTCATATATATACAATATGCTTATCATACTTATATGAAATATCTGTAACAAAGTTTAATGATTCCCATATTTGTACTGTTACGAATTTGTATCGTACAAAAAAAACTCAGAAGTAATGCAAAAATTATCATACACATGATACCATTATTGCATATGTACAATATATAAATCTCATAAAAGACCTACTAGGACGATACGATATTCATGATCTTATATAATTATAAAATCATAATGTGTGCCAAGTGGAAACTTTACAGTACCATGTACTTGGTTGTACTTGTAGGATAGATCTTTAATGAGTTAAATTAATATGTCAAATAGGCACTTTGTTGAAGTGATCAATTCTTTTTATTTCGCACCCAGTGTAATCTACTAATCATATTTGTACAAACACAAACAAATGTTTTAACAACTAGTTTAATCTCTTTAGAAAACATAATTTTAGCCATTGTGATTATTTTAATCAACCATGATTAATTAAGAGATATAACTAAGAGTATTTAGAGAAGAAAAGGTTAATGATTAAATTGCAAAACATATTAAATAGTTGGAAGATTAACTTGCTCTTCTCATCTACAATTAGAAGTGTTGGCTTTGCTCATTGCAACAATTTTTGTCTAAGGATATTTCATGTTTCAATTTACATTGGTCACATTATTTTGACCAGATTTAGCTATTGTGTCACTTCTATTACAAATGATTAAGATTTTGGTTTATTATACCAAACAATTATCAAGTTTTATGTTCATTTTTCTCTTAATTGCTACAATGAACAACTTATTCTTATATTTCTTCCTTCATAACATATAGTACAATCTCTCCTATTGTATTGTATAATCTATGCCTTACACTAGTTGAGCAAAAGATTATACAATTGATTTATCTTAAACATTTTAGGAATTAATCATATATGTTCAATCTCAATTTCATCTTAGTATAATCCATATAAATATTTGATCAAATAAAGGATTGCACAAACTATCTCTTTTAATCATTTTTGAGCTTATCATACTTTTCTGATTAAGTTATTCTACTAGTATGATCTATGTAAATGCTTGATTGGACAAGCGATTAGTAAGATAATCTCTTCTAAGAGTTTAATTGTTGCAAGTATAGCTTCCCACTTATGTCACCAAGTCAAATTCTTTCCTCTCACATTTGATTCCTCTTGTTAAATTAATCAAATTAGAAAAGTCCCAATTTTGGATTTCACGAAAGCTTGATTATGAGATTTCTCACAAATTCTCTTATAAGAACAAAAATTTTCTCTCAATTTTTTAGTGTAATACTAAAAGCCTATTTTCATGACCAAATCTTCCCTTTTTTATAGTTTTCAATTTGAAGTGATTGAGCTTCCCACCCATGCCAATACTTCGGTTTTCTCCAAATTGGCAAAACCACCACTTTACTTCATTTAAGCCCTTAAACTTCAATAGCATAGAGATTAAACATTATTTAATATTTTATTAAAATCTTCCACCATTTGTGTGGTTGATAAAAATCTAATTTTTAATTAAGTATAAGAATAATTTTAATTTTTTGAACTTTTTAATCAAAATGATCTCTATAATTTTCTAATAAATTTTAGAAGGTACTAGAAGGTGTAGCTGGATGTCCTCCATTTTATGGAGAGTTAAGGTTTATGATTGTTAGATATTTTAGTTTAACTTTTTTCTCACCCAAAAAAGAAATGAGTTATGTATAAATTAATCATAAAACTCTATCATCCTTAAACTTTTTATATATTTTTTTATATTTTCAATATTTCTAATAAATTTTCATCCCTGAAAGTCATATAAAAAATTGTTTTTTTTCATATTTACGACTCTTGGACATGTTAAATTTTTGCAAAACCTATATCATTGGACTTCCAAAAAATATATTATTTTTTTGTAATTTGTTCAATTTTTTAAACATTATCTAATAATTTAATAATTTTTCAAATATAGGTACATTATTACATGTATTTTGCTAGATGCTTACATTTTTTTTTTATGAAACTATAATATATTAAAATCAAAAGTGGCATAAGCCATACAAGTATTTCGCATATGAGATCTTCACGGAGGATCAAACATGAAATCTAACAGCATAAGTTTGATGAGGGGCTTAGAAAGGGATTCCCCAGATTTCTAGACGAACTCATTACAGCATGCAGCACATGCTACCCAGTCAGCAGGCACATTCCCTTCTCTATGGATATGAGAAAATCTAATTGCCTCTAGACATCTGGCATACCTGACAGTCTCAGCAAAGTGGCTAGCCACAAGGGGGTGGGATATCATCTCACGGACCTCTTGAAGCGCCATCATCAAGTCAGTATGAATATCCATGGCCCTGTGGTGGGGAAGGGAACCCCTTAGCATGTTAAGGGCCTCGAGCATAGCCTGGACCTACATCGCATCGGTAGCCTGAGAGAAAGCCCTCTTACCAGCCACCAAGAGCGGCCTCCCAATGCAGTCTTTGACCACCAAGCCAAGGCCAGCAATGTTATCCCCTATCGTAACGTCACAATTTACTTTTAACCATTCTATTGGGGGGAACCCAACAATGCGTTACAAGCAAGTCTGAAGAGCTGCAAGGATTCCCGCTGAACAGGGATGAATAGAAGTTTTGTTGTCTTGCTGTAGTAATTACCTCGATCTTGATCTTCCTTAGCAGCATGCACGACGTGACCATCGGATTGTTATGCCTCATCGCATTCCTCCTTGGCTAGACGCTTACATGAATGAACATGTTTGCTATTTGTCAATATTATGTATGTTTGGACTTGTGATATGTTATTAAAGCAATAATAGTACAAAGGACATGATAAGAGATTGACTTATCAATATGGGATAATAAGAAAGAGATATGTTAGCATTGGGTTGATAAGAGTGTGTCTTGTTAGTGTTAAAGGTAAAAGAAAACCATATAGAATGTGAAATTATCTTATTAAATAAAAAAGCTAAGTATTATCTCATGAGAGAATGGATTTTCTATGTAAAAAGGTAATAAGAAAGCTTATAAAAACAGTGTTAATTAAAAACAGAAAAATCAACTACATAGTTAACATGTTATTATTGCTTAAAGCTACATATTACATATGACATAACTCAATATTACATTATTTTTTTAATATTATGATTGTATTATAATGTCAATTGATTTTGTGATGGTTGATCATATTATGTTTTGATACTCTTAATTTCAAGCGAATTAGATAGAAGCAATAGTACATAATGGTTTATGTGTGTTGCATAATAGCTCTCGGAGAGAATGATCATACATTTATCATATTTTAGGCATGCATTGCATAATTAAGTTGGATTATAATAACCTTTATGTCTTTGGATATGTAGTTATTTTATACTCTTAAATTGTCTAATATTTTTTTTATTGTAATACTATTTTCTTTAATAAAGTATATCTACTTGTAATAGAAAAACATAACATGTGAAATTAATTATGTTAGTATAAAAGTATTAATTTTATTATATTTAATAAAAAAAGATATTTTGATGATATAAGTGTCTCTTTCGGGATGTGTATCTTCTTAGAGCTCAAATCAATTACCAAATTTGAACTGCGAAACTTGGTTTTTGTGTGTCATGAGATTTGACTAGCTGATTTTGAAGGATTCATCAACTTGTATGGATCCAAGTGATTTCTTAAGGAACCTCTATAATGCAAAAGAGGGAAAGGCATTTCAAGAAAGAGATAAAAGCAAAAGAAACGACTATATTATTGTGTTGGGGAACCCTCGACTTGGGTTGATTAATTCAACCTATTGGATTTGTACCTATTAAGAATTCCATTGGACTTTTAGCAAAACAAAATAATTTTATTAAAATAGTTTTTATTGTTGAACACAATTATTGAAGAATCAGAGAACTTCTAATAAAGTTGTTCGTCTATGACTTTTTGTACATCTTGTCAAAATGATGGAAACATGTTAGTGAACTACACAGAGCAGACAATCATCTGGACCAAGCAATCTAAGATGATTGATCAAGTGCACAGTATTAAGCATATTATGTGGAAAGTATTGGCAACACTGGGCAGTGTTGCTAAGCACACTGTTCTTTGAAGTATTGATCATAATAAGCAGTGACCTGACCATGCTGGGTCGTCGGCTTAACCACTAGTGCAGAATCAATGCTCCACAATACTCCAAATGACATGACATAGAGTGTTTTGTGCTCTGATGGTCTTTTTGCAATGGAAATTGTGATCTAATATTAAAGTATAAGGAGGCTTGTTAAAAAATGCAATGCACAGAGCAGCGAGACTATAATCGATGCACGCGTCCAGGTGAAGAAATAGACTCTAATGAGGTTTGTGTATGAAAAGATAAAGTGGAATGGCAACATGCATAGTTAACGAATATTGGCAAGAGGAAGATGACTCAAGCAAGCGAGGCAACAAAATAGACTTAGCTTAGCTGTCACAATCATGGTCATACATTGAAAGATGATGGGTGCTAGTCGTAGCATATGGAAATGGACCAAGACCTAGGGTTCAAATAAGAATGAGTTACCCAAGATGCGACATTATACACATCAGCTTCAAGAAGCATGGCCTTATTATTGATGAACTTCTAGCTAATTTATCCTTAAAGAGAGAGAGCATATCCATAATGCATGTCACAATGCTTCACCTTAGCCTAAAAATAGATACTTGTTAGCTTTGAGATTTTGTAATGACCTTGTACTACTATGAGTAAGCTCCCTCAAGAAGAAGAAAAATATATTAAAAAGAATCTTATAATATCTATCGTACGTATCGGCTAAACACAGTTATAAAACCCTCCTATCAACTCGAGAAGAGGAACAAACCTCTTAGAGAATCTTGTGCTTCTTCCCTTTTGAAGCCTATTTTCTTGAGATTGCCAAAATCATCGTCGCCCATTGCTTCTCCCATTCAAACTTTTTTCAAACTTTTCTTTGGATTTCCCAAAGCATTTGCTTCACTTTGTACTCTTGAACTTTTTTCTTTTCCCCGTGACTTTGATTCTATCCTTCTCATTCAGTATCGATTTTGAAAGCCCCTTTTAAAAATCCTAATTCTTCTCAAGATTCACATGAGTTATTGGAACACTCATGTTGACTAATTAGCACCAGTTTGAGCCGAACTAAGTCATAGTTACTTTAGCATTGAACCTGAGCGAGACTTGCTTCGACCCACATTGACCCTTGTTGACGTGCATAGATAGCGCCAACATACGATTACCATCACTGACATGTGCCATCCATATTGACCAATGTCAATTCATGCAAACATGCACCACTATGTGGACTTGTGCCGACACACACCGATTGGTTCGATTAGGTCAACTCGAGCACACACATGCCCTGTGTTGACTCAAGTCGATACCAATAATCTGCATTAACATGCGCCGACCCACTCTATCCCACTACATCTCCACCTTGTCTAAATCTAACTTACTACATCTTCATGCCTCCTAGTACTTACTAGAGTTGACCCACGGGCCTACGTTGACTTGATCCATCCCATGTTGGTTCGTGCCTACCCAAGTCTGCTTAAGAATAGCTGAGACATGTCTGCATAAGCCCTTTCGGACCGAACCATAGCAAACCCTATCCTTGATCGCATGCCCCCAAGCCCAACCAAGAGGTCATCGCTTCTAACCAATTACCATTGCTTCTAGTTGTGTAATTGTTGCATTCGACTATATCATCTCAATGTTGACCATGCCTCCTTCTCTTCAACATCGTGGGGACATCATTCAATAGCGTTGTATACTTACATCTACTTTAATTAAAGCCTCTCAACTAAAATCCCATCATATTGTGTCAATCCACCATGAAGTGTGCTCTAATTCTCTGTTATACATATTTGAAAACTTTACTCGATCGAGCTTCCTCGTCTTTGCCCCAAGTAAGTTTTTGTTTAAATTCTTCAAATCCTTTTTTTGCATCAACATTTTATGGTGTCACCTAAGGGAACAAATAAGAAAACTGAAATAGAAAACCCATAAGAAGTGGCATGTCTTCTTAAAAAGGAAACATCTGAAAACCACAACTAGGAAGTAACGTAGATTCCTACACTCTTACATCAAATTTCACTAACTTCAAAACCTTTTTAACCACTAGTTAATAATTTTTTTGTTTATTTCAACAACAAATGTAACACCTTACAAGATTCATCTTCACCCATCCTATGTTTATAGGAGAGCAAATCGGAGCAAGTTTGGGCACTAATCAAGGGAAAGTATACCAAAAATATTGAACATCTCTTCTTCTAATAAAGAGTCACCCACAATCCTTAAATCTCATTACATTATACCTATTTTCCCAAACTTTTCAGTGCATACCTCTTCATAACAACATCTTACCAACTTATCCTTATCTTATGATGCAAGACAAGCTTATACCAAACTGAAGCCCTCTTTTATCATTGACCCAATCTTGTTATGTTACAAGCTTTTACTTTTGGTCAAGAACACCCCTGCCTCATAAATGATGAGTTTCATCTATTTTCTCAACATAAGTATAACTGAAACATCATCGAGGAAGTTTCTCCTTTCATCGAAGAAATATTTTTGATGCTTTTTTGTCCTAAACTTCAATTGCATAACTCCAACTTTTACTATAGAAATTTTGATCCTTATGTTTTCTTAAGAGTATTTAAAATAATTCTCTTTACATGTTCTAACTAGGCCTATTTGATGTAAAAGTTTTTCTACCTATTTTAAGATGTAGCCTTAGAATGATATTGAAGTTCCTTTGTATGTTAATTTTTTCATTTAAAAAGCTTAAAATGTTATTTATCTCATCCTTTTCCAATTATACCAGACCTAAAAAGGTATCTAAACATCTTTTCAATTAAAGAACACTAATTAGAATTATTTCGAACCTATCTTCAATGCTTTATAGAAGCTCTTAAAGAGGTTGATTAAGAGAACTTATACTTTTTCAAGAGGCCTCATCAGATCTCTTCAAGATGGAGACGTTCAAAAATAATTGGTCAGATGTCTATTGAAATCCATATAAAAAATCTTCAATGGAGCTAATTATTTTATTAGAGAAAAGTTTTCTTTAGCTCTATTTGATAGATTAGAAGAAAACACATCATTGCCTATAGCTCCTTGATTAAGAGCTAAAAAAAGGTCACAAGATGAAGAAATTACCCTTGGAGAGCTCCATGGAATCAACGATAATACTAATCTAAGCATTTTAGTACTCCTTTAAGTATACTTTTGAAAGAAATTTTGGCACTCATTAAAAAATGGATTATTTCAAAAGTTGAGACCACTCTTAGGAAATAACTATGATATACAAATTTTTTACAAATATTATGAGAGTCATGGCCACACAACTTCTAAATGCAAGGCAATCAAATCCTTAATTAAGTGACTATTGAAGAAAAATCATCTCCAACTGTAATGAGTAAAATTTACTAAATTGAATCACATTTCTAATAAGCTCTTTCGATTATGTATCTCTAAAAAGATGAGAAAGATTACTAGACTCTTCAATTGGTGCTAAAAGGTAAAGGTAAGGCCTCTATTTGGATCGTCTATGTCATCATTGAATGGAGACAATCCTACTCTAAGAGCTTCACCCTAAGAACATTGGGATGAGCAATGATTATCAATGTGACAATGTAACAAGAGCCATTAGTTTTGATATCATTCAGTACTAAAGTCTTATTGCCTCTTGATAACCCTTATAATGATGTTAAAGTAATCTCGAGGATATGTATCAACATGAAAGTCTATTGCATACTCATTGACATCGGGAGTGAGATTGATATCATTTTTCTTTATGCTTTTGATAAAATTGGTATTAGTCAAAAATTTATCCACACAATTATGGGATCGCTCATAGGTTTCTTTAAAGAGTCTCTAAAGTCATAAGGAGTCATCACATTGTCACTTAAAATGGAGAATTCTTCTTGCTTATCCATGTATATAGTCAACATTATTATCATCACCACTCCTTTTAATCAATAATGTTATCCTTGGGAGGCTAAAAATGAATATATTTTAGATGATCATCTCAACACTATACCTATGAGTAAAATTTAGTACTCTTTCAGGGGCATTCTATGTGTAAGGAGACTTTCTACAATAAAAAAAAATGCTACATAAGCTTCATAAAAATAATAATTAAGTCATCCATGAAACCCTTTGAAAGAGAGGTTATTAACCATGCTTCTCTTTATATCTCATTTCCTCTCAATCCATCTAATTCGACCATACTTCTAATTATTTCTACTTATCTAGATGAAAAAGAAAAGGAGGCTATCCTGAAGCTTTTTGTTGATTACCTTAATATTTTTGTGTGGAAACTCCCAAAGATGCCAAAGGTAGACCTTAAATAGCATAACACTCCATGTATATAGAACCCAAAGTTTTGACCATCAAATAGATAAAACAAGTATTTAGCATTAAAAAGTAAAAGAATATTGAATAAGTGTCAAAGCTCATTGATGTCGACTTCATTTGACTAGTCAGCTATCCTGAATGGCTAACAAACATGGCACTCATAAAGCAAAGAAGTGACAAATGACATGTGTGGGGATTACAAAAATCTTAACCATGTTAAACCAAAGGACTCATATCATTTGCTTTGAATTAATGATATTATGAATTTGGTTGTTGGATTCATATGTCTTAAATTTTTTAGATGCATTCTTAGAATGCCATTAGATTAAGATGACTAAAAAAGATAAAAAAGTACATTCATTATTAACTTTGGGATATTATTATAAAGTCACACTCGTTGGGCTAAAAAACATCAGGACAACGTTTTAGAGAATGATCAACACTATCATTCAAAATAAGAAAAATAGAAATCTTGAAGCTTATGTGGATGATCTCCTAATGAAAAGAATTTCTTTTGAGGCATATCTAAAAGATTTTAGAGAAACCTTTGAGACTTATCAAAAATTCAACGTTAGACTCAACCCCTTAAATTTCATATTCAAAGGAGGGAATCTAGCCAAAGCCTGATAAGATAAAAGATCTTTTAGACATGCATTTTTTTAAGACTCCAAAAGATGTTGAATGCCTTGTTGGATGCATTACATGGCAAAACTATGTCATCTCTGAGTTAAGAGGAAAAGATCAACCATTCTTCAAACTCTTATGCAATAAAGTCATATTAATATGGATAGAGGATTATGAAATAATATTTTAGAAACTGAAGACTTTTTTATCTCATCATTTTATTTTAAGTAATCTAATACTTGGAGAGTCATTATTCATCTATTTAATGGCCTTAAGGTCAACTACTATTAGCTCTATGCTAATCCAAGAAGACAAAGTTATGTAACAACTCATCAATTATGTCTCTTACATTTTAAATAATACAAAAATAAGATATTCTCCTGTGAAAAAGATGGTGCTCATACTCATTACTACTTAACGACTATGACAATACTTCCAATCCCAAGCCATCATTGTCACCATAGACAAGCCTTTGAAATGCATTCTTTAGTCGACAGAAGTCTTAAAGAGATTACAAAAATGGGACATCATGTTCAGTGAATTTGAGATTGACTTTATATTTCGATCATCCCTTAAATCTAAAGAACTTGATGATTTTCTAATAAAAGGGATTTCCCTCGAAGCATAACCTAAGCCCTCTTTAGACACCTAAAAGTTATTTATGAATGGAGCATTGAGACAATATTCATGTGGTATAGATTTTGTTCTACTAAGTTTAAAGGGTGTTAAACTAAAAAAAAGATTAGAATCAACTTTTTAGTAATAAATAACCAAGCTGAATATAAAATATTAATAACTAGATTGAAATTTGATTTTTGTTTACAAATTGAATATCTGTTGATTTTCAATTACTCACATCTAGTTTTCAACCAAGTCAATGGCTCATTTAAAACTAGAGATCTAATCTTCAGGAAAAACAATACATTGTCACAAACCCTCATACAAAAATTTGATCAAACTAGTCTTACCCAAATCCCTCGAGAGAAAAAACAAGAGGTAGACCTACTGGATAAACAAGGAAAGGAAGATATCTCCCCTCTTAAAAAACCATTTGTCAAGAATGTGGAAGTGACAATCCTTCATTTCAAGAGGCCTACTTGCTAAATAACTCACTTGGAAGTTTATTTCAAGATGGAAGGCCTTTCTCATAAAAAATTACACAAACATAAGACGAATCAAGAGATATGACCAATGATATGTCTTAATCGAAGATTAATTCTATAAAAAATCCTTAATTGAGTGTTTACGCAACTACATATATCCATCTGAGGTTGAAGGCATCGTAAAACAAATATATTCATGTTAATGTAGTAACCATGCCTTTAGTTATAATCTGGCAACGAAAGAGACAATGATTTGTTTTAGCACATCATGCAAAAAGAAATCACATTGTTTATTAAAAGATACATAGGATACCAACTTCATACTCTCGTTCCTTGATAATTGATAGCCTGATGGAAGCCATCAATATTTCTTGACCTTTTTTTGTATAAGCATGGACTCTTTAGGATCTTTCCACTTAGCCAAAGGAGGTAGGAAGTTTGTTCTCCTCGCAATTGATTACTTCTCCAAGTAGATTGAAGCTAAATCTCTTATTAGCCAGACAACAGCTTAAGTTCATAATTTTCTCTCAGGAGATATTTTGAGTCAATTTGAAATTCTATCAATTATAGTCACTGACAATGTTATAATGTCTCCAATTAAGGCACTCCAAAAGTTTTACAAGAAATATGGCTATCACTAAAAGTATGTTTTTGTAGCCCATCCTTGAATAAATGACCAAGTTAAAGTAGCAAGCAAAAGCTTTTTGAAGATTTTGAAGCCTCGTTTGGGAGATAAGAAAGGGGCTTGAGTTTATGAGCTTCTTGGCGTGCTATAGCTATATCAAACCACTCCTTTCACTACTATAGAAGAATCCCTATACTCCCTAGATTACGGATCCAAAGCTATGCTGCTAATAAAAGTACTTTCGACAAGTAAATCAAAAGATGTTCTCTTAAAGTAAGGAACCTTTTTCTTAAGAAATGTCAGGTTTCAAAGTGGTACAAAGGGCTAGATAAGTTGCCCAAAATTGGGAGGGTCATATCTTGTTAAATAAATCATTGGACCAAATGCTTACCAACTAAAAAGTCCTGTGATACCTATCACGGTCATTGTCGAGTACTCGCTGGATCACACGAGAATAAAGGCAAAAGTGAGAAACCCAACTAGTTTGGCAACATCCCCTAAATACCACTATAAAACACCTCCCTTCAACTCGAGAAGGGAATGAACTTCTCAGAGAATTTTGTGCCTCTTCTTTTTCAAAGCCCATTATTTTAAGATTGTCAGACTCATCATCACCCATTCCTTCTCCCCTTTGAACTTTCTTTGATCTTCTCTCTAACTTTTCTAAAGCATTCATTTTGCTTGCTTCTCTTGAACCCTTTTTTCTCTTTGTGACTTTGATTCATTCTTTCCTTCATTTTGATATTGATTTCAAAAGCCCATTTTAAAAGCCCTAATTTCCCTTCAGGACTTGAGCACTAAATCCAACAAGACTCGCTTCAACCCATGTTGACCAGCATTGACATGTGTCACTTGCTTCAACTCATGTTGACAATCATCGACACTCGATCGATTGAAACCAACACATGGCCCCCATGTTGATTGGCACCAACCTTGCCAACCTTCATCAGCTCACATCGATGCACTCTGACCCACTTCATATATCTATCGACTCGCACTTAATCGAGTCAAATCTTGCCAACCCGATCCATCATGCATCAGCCCATGCCTACCTGAGTCAATTCGCGCCTTATCAAGTTTACATGGGACCACATTGCACCCATGCATGCATCCATGCATGCCCATATGAGCTTAGTCGTACCAAACTCGCACCCAATAGCATTGCCCCCAAGCTCGACTAAGCCACCGCCACTTTTGGCCAATCTCTTTATGACATGTTGCCGCAGCATCCGGCCATACCGTCTCAACGCTGACTTTGTGCCTTCTCTTCAACATCATCGGGACATTCTTCAATAGTGTGGTATACACGCAACTAGAATTGAAATTTCTCAATCAAAATCTTATTGTGTTGTACTAATCAAGGTAGAAGTGCACTCTAATTCTCTCTAACATATTTAAAAACTTCTCATGATTGAGCTTATTCCTCTTTATCCTAAGTAAGTGTTGTTTAAATTCTTCAAATTTTCTTTTCGCATCAAAACTAACATTGTGAGAGTATCACCTATTGAGCTTGATCGTATGCACTCCCTTTACCGTCGTAAAGACCTTCATTTGACGTTATTTGTTTCATGTATGGTACGTCAGTTTTTTTCAGCCCTCTTCCATTTTGTGCAACTTCTCGTAGTGATTTAAAGTCTACCTCTTCTAGTAACATTGAGGACAACCAGGGCTTGGGTAGAAGCACCAGGTGGTGGCGGGCGGCGTGGGCTGACGCGATGACGCTGGCATAAGATGTGGGGAGACACAACGATCGGTCGAGAGTGGGCAACGTTAGTTGAGGTCGTGGCTAGAATACTTGATTTGCTTTGGGTGCGGGAGACTTTGGTGTGCGACTGCAGGATCGATCAACGGGCGGTGCGGTTGTCATGGATTTTCCCAGGTCATGGTAGGCATGGCCCGAGCTGTCGCAATGGTGGAGTTGCGGCTCATAGCCGTTGGACTAACCGAAGAGGGAGTTGATTGGATGGCAGTGAGGATGCAGAGAAGCGGGGGATTCACGGTCGCCGGGCAGTGAGGGTGAGGCCTGCTGGAGGTGAGGCGGTCAACCAGGTTTAGCGAAAGGGTAACTGGCGCGAACGGGATGGTCGTCGGAGGTGCGGGAACCATAGTCGCCGGGAAGCAGCGTTGAGGTCAGACGGTCAATCTAGTTGCGGAGAAGCGTGCCTTGCAGGATGAAATGATCTGCCGGCGAGTTACAGAACGAAGCTTGCTGTGATATTACGGGTGGAGCGTGAACGAAGGCGTTGGGACAAAATTCTAATAGAAAGAAGGCCATGTCTTTTTGGAGGGAATTGTTATTACTCGCTCCAGATCAATCAGATCTCTTTAAATTTATTGTGACTGTTTTTTTTATTCTTTATTATGAGACAAAGAATAGTTTAAAAGCCTATACCTAATGTAAATAAAAAAATAAAAATAATACTCATCCACAAAAAATAAAATAATTAAAAGTAATAAGAGAAAAATCTAGTACAAACACCTATTATATGGAGCAAAACAAAAACAATCTTAGGTCTCATACACAAGTTATTATGACCTATTAATTTAAATACACACATTAAAATTTTCCTTCATGCCCTTTTTAGACTCTTGCTTGAGATGTTGTTTATAGTTAATGATAAATTTGGGTATTATGCATCTAGAGATCTCATCGTTCCTTTTTGTTGTGCTACATTAAACAACTAGTAAAAACTCATAAAACATAACACTATTGCAAGAAAACATTGACATTCTATTATGAAAAATATAAAATAAATCTATTCTAGGTACACTTAAACCTCTAAACAAATATTTGAGATCCAAAATCTCTAAAAAATTAAGTAAATCCTTTCAATATAGTTGATACCAGACTCATACCGATAGATGGTGATCTCTTTGATCTAAAAGTATGCCTTATCATCTCTCTTAAGCACCCTTTTCATAGTTTAAGAGAACTATGAATGACATAAAAGAGATATGCATTTAAAATCTAATCTTAGCAAATTAGGAAATAAATAAACTCAAATCATTACTATTTGAATTTAGATTATAATATAATCTAGTTACAACAAGTTCAAAAGTATCCCATAATATATAGTTTGATCTAGTGTAGCATGCACTTATTTTGATCATTTTCAGAAACACTCTTGTTTAGGTTACATTAAATTTTCCATGTACTTGTCCAACTCTCTTGAGAGATTTAATAAATCTTTAATTCCTTAATAAAATTTACAATAAGCCTCTTAAGAACTTGTTCTTTAATAAGTCAAGCTCTTCTTGAGTTCTAGTTGACACCATGAGTATATCGCTTAAACTATAATAAATCTCAAAAACCCTTCTTGAATGTGGAAAACTATTTTAAGATATCTCTATGAGAACTTTTCTTTATTGTATAAATATCTTAATATTGCTACACATCCCCCTTTTCATCCATGATATTTTCCTACTTTCTCAAAACAATCATACTAATCCTTATCCTTAACTAGTTCTAAGAAAATATTGAAGTCCAAAGACGAATTACTTTTACTACCATACCTTCAATTAAGAAATTCCTTATTTTCTATTTACCTTTGAAAATTTGTAATAATTTTAATTAAATTTGAAAAATTATGAATTTTATATCATAAATTTTAAACAAGGAGGCCTTTCTAATGCTATACTCATATCATAATTTTAAGATATTTACATATTAACATGTACTTCAAGAAGAAAACAATATTAGTCATTTTAAATATGCTTTCAAGCAATGTCAAAATACATTTATAAACATCAAAGTATTAAAACTATGTACTGAAATATCACTAAAAATTTGGGTTATCATAGGTAATACCACCATTGCATTTTCTTATGACTAATGAGCATTTTTTTGGCAATATGTCTACTCTTATCACAAATAAAGTATTTGATGACTTTCTTTATATAGCACTCCCCAAATTATTTTCTTATGTCTTACATTTGGCTTTTCCATTGTAGCTTGAGACTTTGAACTTGATATTATAGTCTTCTTCAATTTTTGTCCACTGAATGGTGAGAATTTCTCTTTTCTTTTTGTTTTCCTAACCTCTATAGGAACTTGATCTTATTCTATAAAACTTACAATCTCCATTAGCTCCTAAAAATAATGAATTATTTTGGAGCCATAACACTTTTGTTAGAGTCTGATAGATTATTTCTAAATATATAACACTTTTGTTGTTCTATCACCATTATCACTAGTGCATAACTAGACAATTTGAAGAATACATTTTTATATTGAACAATGGTTGATCTCCTCTAATAAAATATTTTCAAATCATTCCCATATTTCCTTAGTTGATTTTGACATATACAACTTCTAAAATGTTTGATAAAGCTTTTTGCATAAAAATTGAGTTAAATTTGTTATCAAAGAAAAGTCCCTATTTCCCTTGCCATTATTGTTTAGTAGTATCATCTAATGTCAATACCACCAAAGAGGCTATCTTGTGCTCTAAATAAGCTAAAATTATTAAAGAATATCTCCATCCTCTCAAGTTAATCCTCTTCCTGAATGAATCGATCATATTTGTAATGTGTGGTGGATACAACTTCATGACTTGTCCAACCAAATAACCTACTAGATAAATTACAATTTACCTCCTAGTTCTACCAGTTGTCATTCTTTTAGTTTCATTTATTATTTGAAAATGCTCCCCTTTGTCACACAAATTTAAATTTTCATATTTTATTAGACATGTTACCAATTTTAATATGCCTCAAAGGTATACATATTCAAAACAAATTGTATGCCACACATGTTGAAAATGATGAAGTGTAAGACTTAAATCAATCTCTATAACATTTTTTCCATATCTATAACATTTAATTGTGCTTTAGGTTCCTTGAAAATTGCTCCAAGTTACTTTAATTTATAATAATGATCAATTCAGTCACTACATGCAAGACATATCTCACTTCCAAGTCACACACCATAAATCTGAGCTAGATGCACCATATGTCTGACCTAATGTATTATTCATTTGACCTAACAAACCATACATCAGGCTAATGTACCACACATTTCCCTTAAAAAAATATATATTTAATGTACATTTGAATCATATACTACATATCAAAACTTGTCTTATCATATTTCATTATCAACATACCATCCATTTTTTATTTGTTTTAATGTTCCTTATGGCTACTCCATTTGACATATAATACATGAGCCTTCACATACCATACATGAAGTTTATTCATAGCTCTCTTCTTGCCATCTAACATTTCTACAATTTTATGCATAGGTTTGCATTTATAAAGTCAGAACACCTATATCAAACATACAACATACAGTCAATTTTAAAATTATAAGTGTGTACCTATTACAACTATTTATCTATGCTCACATAGCCTTAGGTGTCATTTCTTAGATTCCCTAGGTTTTTTTATTTTCTTATGCTATTTCTTTTTCACAAAAGAGAAATAATCAAATGAGAAGAAACTCTTGTTAGGCATCTAGGTTGAGTGGTATAATAATGAATTATTTTATATTGATTATTAAGGGAGTCATTTTAATATTTATATATTATAATATAATTTTAAAATAATGAGATTTTTTGAAGGGTAAAATTCACTTAGATTAGGATATGGTAACTAAGAAAATAATTTATTGACATAGTAAGACTGAGATATTAAAATTAAGATGTTGTAATGCCATAAAAATCAATAATAATCTTTGGGAAAAGCTTTGGATTAGTTAGAACATCAAGAGACAAACAATGAAAAGCTTTGGCTTAAGATTTGAATCAAACTAAGACAAATATCTTTAATGAGACTCATTGCATAATATACTAAATGAAATTTCCACATATAATATGACATTTTATGAAATAAAATATATAAAGTATAAGACATATAATACATCACACCTAATGATAGGAAATACATATCATATGTATGGATAGAGCAAAACAATGAAAATAATAAGGAAAGTAAGAAAATGAATGTAAAATTAAGATTTTGAGTAAATAAGCAATTGTGAATATATTATGCATGGGAAAGTAAAATAATTATGAAAGATTATGCACAATTTGTTGGTGTAAAAAAACTTAGGACAAAAAAATGATAAATGAATCATCCCTAAAAGATCAGATAGATAAATTTAAAGTAATTTTTATTATAAGTTGTTATTATGTACATTTAAAATGTATTGATTTTAGTATAAAAGCTTGATATTAAATGATTATATGCATGTGTTTTAACCTTATATAGCATGTTATTAGCACCATATATTTGTGTGCAAATAAAATAAAACTTATGTATTTGTGTTATTGATTTTTAATTATTATAAGTATTAGACAGAAAATAAGAAACTACAAATGAATACAAAAAAAGGGAATGATAATTAAAATAAATCTATATGATGATATATCTTATGATATAACATAAGATGATATGATTTTCTTATGATATTATCTCATAGTTGTTTTGATATGATGAGATGAGACCATCATTTCTAGCATTTGATGTAGAGCCAATGAATTAGCATCAAACCTTGTTATCAATTATCATTAATACTTTATTAGAATAATGATAGGAGGTGATGATATAACTATGATTATTGGTCAATTATGATATAATTAGATGTTGAAGTCGAGATATGTGATATTATTAATAGATGTGTGATGATATAGATCCCATGGAGTGGAGATAACGATCATTTAAGAAAATCAAGACCTCATGTTTTAATAATATGAAAAGATAAGAAATATAAAAAATATTAAAAGTAAGAAATGATGAAATAGAGAAGTATTATAAGATGGAAGGTATAAAATACATTAAATGAGTAATAGCATATATGTATATATTAGTGACATATTTTTATGTGTACTCCTTAAATGTTATATATATATTTATTTATTATGTTTTTACTATTTATGAGAAATTCCTTATTACATTATATCTTATTTTGTTTCTTGTAGGTATGTTAGCTATCTTGGATTATATTATATCCTGTTTTGTTGCTTGTAACTATCAACATACTTATTAAAATTTGTTGTGCTTACTATCTACTTATATTATAGGTTAAATACACATTGAATTGAAAGAACTTAGTAACATATGACATAGATGTAATGTTCTAAAAAAGAGAGAAATATTTTAATTTTTTTATGATTTAGAATTTCTTAAGAGACTAAATTTATAAAAAAAGATCATGATCTTAGGATTGATTAAAGATCTTAAAAAATATTTTATTAATTTATTAAAAGTAAGTAGGTATATCTATTAGTAATTTTGATAGTGATTATAAAGTTCAAAGGACTTATTTAATTTTTTTCAAAGATTTTACATTATTAAAAAAGGGATATGACATCTAAAGTAGAGACCTAAGTAGTAAAATTAATGTATAATTTATTAAGAACTCTGTTATACCCGGTAAAATATTATATGTTTAATCTTCAATAATTTAATTGTGGCTTGGATGATTTCAGATCGACAGTAGGATGAGCCAGGAGCTCAATTAGAGGCTATTGGAATTTCTGAAATTTTCTGGGGATTTTTCGGAGCACCGAGATTTTTTTTAAAACCGGAATTTGGTTTTTTACGCGCGTGAACCGGACCGGAGCGGTTCAGCGAAGGCGGGCGGTTCACCGAGGTGCGTTTGCGCGTGCGTATGGATAAGCCGCGGATAAGCGGATCGGACGGGCGAGATCAGCGGTGGAGATTAACCGGCTGATCGAGTGTTAAGTGGCGTTTTTAGAAGGTCAACCGGCGCTTAATGGGTCTTAACGGGTTATTACTGGTTTAAGCTGGGTATTTAACCTGATTTGTTCGGCTGTTAGGGTTTCGAACGGTGGCTAGAGGCGAGGTGTTCGCGGCGAACGGCGGTAAATTCCGGCAGCCTTTCAAGGGGCTTTTGGTAACCGGAGGTTCGCGGGACAGAGACGAGCATTTTGGTACCGGTTTCATTCGGCGAGGAGCTGCGGTTGATTGCATGCGAGCTTCACCGTCGCCGGCGACGAGTAAAGGTAGGAAATTTAGATTAAATTAGTTATTTAGTAGAAATTAAAAGCATGGAATATTTTGCTTAATGAACACAAGCATGTGGATGAAAAAAATCGGACATAGTTGAATGCTAATCTGCGTCTTTTACAATTTTTGGATTTCTGGAAAATTTCCCAATTCGCCGAAAAATTTAGTTAATGCTTAGGAGCATGTTAGGGATTTGTATTATCAGTTTGCCATTGAATTAGTTAATTAATTGTTGGATTAATCTTACGGCAATGGCGTACGGGCGAACTCCTTCAGCGGAAATTTAAAATTAGTGGTATTATTGAAACATTAGGATAGTACGAATATCGAATTTTGTTTCTCCTTGTTCGCGTTCGCCTGAAATCGACGGAAGGAATTGGATTGGTCGGCGATTGCGTCAGTTAGGGTTCGCGGGCGTCAGACCGAGGAAGGAGAAGGGTTTAGATTAATTACGAGTTTATTTAAGTAATTAATGGTATTATATAATATTTATTAGTAATTATATTTATTTAAGCATCGACCGATTAATGGATTATTAAGGAATTGGTTCGGCGGTGTCGCGGTTCAGCGCGAGGTTTCCGAACCGGAAGCGAAAACCGGTTCAGCGGGATTCGGCGCGGACGAACGGCGCGGAGGAAATTTAATTCAGAAATTAATCCGAATTTTCGGAAAAAGGATATATGTGGAATTTAAATTTTATTCGGAAATTTATTCCGAATTTCGGAAAATGGATAAAGGGCGGAAATTGATTTTTTGAATTTAAAAATTTCCTGAAGTGAGAAAAAGGTGATTTTTAGAAATCACGTAGCCAAGTTGAAATTGACTGTTGAAAATACCCATAAATTCAGTGCAGCTGGATTAGTTGGAAGGAAGTGTGACACTTGGGTGCCACCAGAATAGTCAGAATTTTGGTACAGTTTGTGTTGCTTGGATGTCAATGACATGGATTGAGTCAGTTTACTCAGTGTTGGCATAATTCATGGATTGGCATATTGGACCGGAATACTATAGGCCCTATATGATGTTTTAGGGTAGTTATGGTAGGTAACTGTGCGGTACAGACTTAGCTTCCACAGTATACATGTGGACTGGTATGCGCCTTGTTGTATCTGGACACATGTTGCCGAATCTTGGAGTTAGAGCTTGGCAATGACTGTAGGGGCGTGGCTTCTATGGAATTTGTTGGGAGAGGACTTCATGGGATAGTGGCTGAGTCGATCTCTTCTGGTCCATGAGTGTAGGCCTGCGCGCCTGAGAGTGGCAGTGGCAGGGGTGACTCGCCGTGGCTAGCCAAGTGTGTAGGCCTGTGTACCTAAGGGTGGCAGGGGTGTCTCACGTTGGCTAGAGATCTATGTGACTTGTTTTGTCTATAGTCTCCAGAAGATTGATTGACGAGAGACGCTGCGGTGTCGGGTGCTAGGCGTTGTGATGCGTGCAGAGATGGGCATGTCTCGCTGGCATGCTTTGCCTAGGCGCCATGCGTGCGCAGAGATGGGCGTGTCCCACTGGCATGCTGCCTGGGAGCACAGAGGAGAGCTACTCTGGTGTGACTGGGGGTGACTGTGGTTGGTCAGAGTCTGGGACTGAGAGTGCCTTTCCACCATACATTGTTATGCTGTATTCCTATACTCTTGCTATTATCCTTCTCTTGCATGTGAGTTTTTACTAGCTGTCTTTCCTACTGGGCGTAGCTCACTCCTTTATTATCTATATTTTTCCAGCCGCTCGACAGCCTTGACGCCACCCAGATTAGGTGGGATCGTGGTCAGCAGGCTAGTGGAGGATATCTGATCTGTGATTTTCTGAGACATTTTGGTTAGTGTGATTGATACTATTGGATGTATTCAGGGAGACTGTTATTCTTATGTCATGTAATATGTGAGGGTGATTCTGACTTATGTATCTAGTTGGATGATATTGTATTTGTTGGACTTGGATCTTATTCTTGTGATGTAGTTTTCATTCACTATTTTACTTTATTGTCTTGGTGGTATAGTGTGTGGAGTGCCATATTTTATCTATGGATGTTATGTATCTTATTTTTGATGGTGAGGTCATTACATGACTATGGAACTTAATCGTGGGGATTCAGACTTCTATTAGATCGGTTCTCCTACCGGTATGGGTTAGGAGTATGGGGTCTAGTAGGAGTAACATTGCGCGAGTCCATCTGTTAATTCAAGAGTCATGAACCTGATTTGACGGTGCACCCGGGAGATGGGATCCACATTGTTAAGGAAAGTAGGTGTGTAATGATGTGTTATATCCTATGTTTTTCGTAGGCTACTCAGGTTGGTATGGGACGATCTGAGCTGTCTATATGTAAAAAAAAAATGTATGCCAAAAAATCAGCCTAGGAAAAATGGGGTGTAACAAACTTAATGACATCAAATTGGTAAAAATCAGAGCTCTTCAAGTCATAAAGTAGAAGATCAAATATTTATAGAAATTTAATAATCAATTAAATTATAAAACTGAGACATTTAAATAATTATTAAAAATATCAATTGGATTTAAAAAAATTATGAAACTAAATCAAGGAGCATAACTCAAAGAAAGGATCAAAATAAACTTATCTTGACATAAAAAGGCAGTATCACGATTATAAAAATAATGAAATAGTTATATTTTAGACAAGAAAATTTAATAAAAATAATAAACCAGGTCACATAAATATAAAATTTAGATGACACGTAGAACTCATCGAATAAAATCTAATAACATTTTTTAACAAATTTTTGGATGTCAATTGAATAAAAGAAATTTAAAAATAGATAAAGTCTTAAAGATTTAATTTAAGGATTTAATATTTTCTAAAATTTCTATATTCCAAACCTTATATTTGACAACAAAGTGATTCAAACAGGCTTGATCAATTGTTAGACTCAATTATTGGTAGTCAGCATGTTGGAATGTGAAAGAATGGCTTAGTAGAAGAAGTTTGCAAGAACCCTAGTTGTTCCAAAGAGTCAAAGTGAAGAAGGCAAATGAAGTTTCATAGAAGTTTAAAAGAAGAGGGAGGAGCTATCATGTTAGAATTGGACAAAAGTTTCGAGAAAATTCTTCAGTTAATAGTCATGCAAAGGAAAAGGAAGCAACGGAACGGGATTTTAGCCAAAAGAGAGAAAATGAATTAATCTTTTGGGCTATTATACATGAGAACAAATTATAAGAATGGTGTTAGTGTGTCTAAGCAAGAAAAAAAGAAGAGATTTTCCTTTGTTAAAATTGTGAAGTCGTCTTAAAATAGTCATAAGGCATGAACATAACTCAAAAAAGAAAAAGTAGGCATGCTATATGCATTTATGCATTTGTTTAATATAAGTATTTTAATTATTAGACTATTATAGAGAAATAAGAATTTTTTTAAAAAAGAAGAATTCTCATAATCCAATTAAACAAAAGTACTATTTTTGTTTAAGAAAACATTTGGATATTTAGATTACTTGATTAAATTGGTTATGCTTTTGAAAATTCACATATTATATTCATGGATATAACTTATCTAAAAAGATTGTTTTGGTATATGAAATCACATGTTATGATAGCATGTTATAGGTATAGCATTGTAAAGTACTTGTCTTGATTTGTAAATATATTTTTTAAACTATTGTATATAAACATCTAAATTTAGACATGTGTAAGTGCAAACATAAAAAAAAAATTTAATGGAACTACACTTATACACTATGCAATAAAGAAAGTTTACATGAAATTAGAAAATAAAAAAAGGTATAAGCTAAATTAGCTAGAGGATAAAGGTCACGTACACTCATTGATACATCGTATATTGGTTATAGCCCTAAGTAGAGTCCACTAATGATATACTATATTATTTTATTATCAACATTGGTTATTATTAATTTCATATCACATGTATGTGTTATAAATATAGCATGCAACATAACCTAATTGTATGTTGTTTTGCACATGCGGTAGTGTAATTTTTTCTACTGAGTTTATGATACTTAGCTCAGTTTATTTGAGCTAATATTATAGAAAATGTGGATGCATATCACAAGATTCTAAGAGAGAAGTGAATGGAATTGATATCGCTAGTAATCTAGTCATTTTACTTCTAAATAATGATATATTAGAATAAAAAATTTTGGGGTATAGACATTGTTGCTATGATAAGAAATTTGGCTTGAATTATTATGATAACTTGTTTTATTTATGTTATTTTCATTGTAAACAATGTAATTTTTATTGGGATTTTGTAAATAAAAACTATAATTTGGTGTTCATTAAAGATTACTTGATTGAGCTAATACAAAAAAAATAAATTTTGTGAATTTTCTTAATAAAGGAAAAGTAATGTACCAAATGTTAGGTAAATTCTCATGGTAATACAATTAGGTTACCAAAAGGTGATATTTAAGAAAAAGAAATTTAGCTTATATAATTTAAATTGGAAATAAAAAATGATAATTAAAATTATGTGATGCTAAAGACACTACAACTTCCTTGATAGAAAGAGTTTACATTGAAAAAGAAAAACAAATTAAACACATAATCTTAAGGTGATTCTGAAGACATTCCATTGTTTGGTGCACTTAAATTTTTTTCTTGGTGTTTATGATTGGATTAGGATTCAAGCCTATTCTCTTAACATTATCTTTACGCTTATTTTTTCCCAAGTTTGTGTTCTTCGACTAGTTTCCATCACTTGCCTCATTAGTTTGGGTTTATTGTATTTCTCAACTCTATTTCATTCTCTATGAATATGATTAGGAGAGCACTTCCAAGATCCTTTAGTCTAGAATGAACGAAAAAAAATCAAGAGATGAGACAAAATGACTAAAAAAGACTAAAATTGATGATAACACGAATATGTAAGACCTGCATTAGGTTGCATACAAAGACATGCTTTAGGTGTGTCGAAGCATGTACTTTAGTGAGCTAGTAGAGTGCCATACAGGAGGCATTGGTGCACTTGATTGCACAAAGGGGGCACATGTCCCCTATTAGAAGCCAACCACATGCGGGTTTCACGTGCGCTATAATTATACTAATGGCATTGTCACAGTCAACGAGTATACAGAAAGCCGTCCACATGCAAGAACACTATTTTCACTCATGAACAACTCCTATTGTGTGACCAGATTACTGTTTAGAGCACTTACATGAATATGCGTTAGCATGTGTAGAATTTGTAAAATTTGGAGAATTCTTAATTTGGACAAAATCATATTATTTTATTTATAAATAAAACTAATATCTCAACAACTATATAAAGGGATGTGAAGAATGCATGAAATAATTCAGAAGAACTTAGAGTGAATTTAAACAAATTTAGAGAATTTTAAAAATTATAATGTGAATTTAGAACCCTCTTAAGGGAATCTTCTTAGATAATTTAATCTCTTTATTATAAAAACTCTTTTTTACTTTTACTTCTACTTCTTTTTTTACTCTTCACCTTAATCACACTTCTACTTTCATTTTTTTTACTCTAAAAAGATCTATTGATGAGGGCATAGGATAGAACATCTTGTATATAGATCATATTATTTTTGGTGTCAGAGAATTTTGATTTGATGGCGATGGTAGGTGCAAAGAAGAAAATAGTTAAAGAATGAGATGCAAAAAAGAATCAAGAGATTGACGAAGTTTCATTTGAAGTGATTATGTGAACTATTTTATTATTAAACTTGGAGACACAAGAAGATGTATTAACCAAAAAAATTACTAGTGTTAATAGAAGTGATGCTAATATCCTAATCCCTTCCCACAAAAGATCCAAAAGAAAATACTCTCATTCAAAAGAATTTTGAATTAAGTAGTACTCCTAAAATTTTTGAAGATGAATATGAGAATGATATAAATCTTCCTTTTTTGAAGCATAAGAATCGCAAGCATCCTTTCAAGGTAGATTTTATACTTGATTTACCAATTTATGATGATATATTTAAAGAAATTAGATGCCTACTTAGAGTAATTAAAGGCATATTTCTTTTAACACAACTATTCATCAATTGACAAACTAGTGTATACTTAATTGAAAATGATGAATCATACGTTAGTCTAATGAAATGCTTACCTAAGAAATAACATAGTAATAAAAGAGACATGTAGCCAATTTAAGTAATTAATTTAAGAAAATTTTATTCTATGAGTTACATTGAAGAAAGACGAAGAAAGTGGCATAGTCTACAACACTAACAATGACAAATAATACAAAAATGTATCACAAAATTTTGATGATAGGTTATGAGTTTAAAAAACTCATTGAAGAGATATAGATATTATCAAAATTTATTGTAGATTTGTATTATCCTATAGCTATCATATTATCTTATTTTTTTATTCAATCTTAGAAGCAAGCTAGTATATTTATTATGACTATTAAAAAGAAGAATGAATAGAAAGAGACATTGCCTAAAAGATAAAATACAAAGAAATTTAAGTTTAAGTCTAAAAATTAGAATAAAAAGAAGGATATTCTTCAATAAAGTTTATTATGACCACAACTAACAATATTTCTTCTACCAATAAAAAAAACATTGTGATCACTGCAAAAAGATAAGACACGTGCAAAAAAAATACTAGAAGTTATACCCTTAACTTTCTTTAAAAAGTTCAAGAAGGATAAAAAAACTTATTTTATCAAATATTAAAAAGATATTTAAAACTTATTAACAAATTGATGAAAATTTATCTCTTATAATGAGTCCAAAGAATATATCACATTAAGAAAAACAAAAAGCAGAACTATTTACTATAAGAATACAAGCGAAAAAAGAATTTATCGATGCCATTTTCTACACTGGAAACAAGAAAAACCTTTTATCATAAAGTTTGGTGAAATGGATAAAATTAGAAACTACAAATTTAAGACCTTATTCTTTAGGATTGATTCATAAAAACCCTAATGCAAGAGTTATGAAATAATGTAGAGCAAAATTTGTTATCACCAAAGAATACATTAATGATGTTAATTATGAAATTATACCTCCAGACATCTGTCACATTCTATAGGGAAATTCACACTTATGGGACTGAGATATTATCTATTATCAAAACTGGAAGATTTAATGTAACTAGATTTGTTAGAAAATCAGTCCATCAAAGAAGATTCATTGTAACTCAAATCTCAAAAAGAAGGGAACTATGATCATGAGATCACTTACAAGATCATTAAGTCTAAAATAGATGAAAAAAATCAAGGAGACAAAAGATAAAAATCGATGATGTAGCACGAAACAATAAGATCACGTGCAAAGGCACATTGCAGGCATGCTAGAGCATGCATGCAACATGTACACCGAGTTCCACATGTAGAGTCAGGGTTTTCCATGCTAAAGTATGCAGTGAGTTAACTTGTAGAATTGGGCAGAATGGGTTGCATCTCAGCCTTGTCAATAGTCGATTGCATGCATGTTATGTGCACATAATTTGTATTCAAACCGTACTACCATAGTTAATGCACAAGAGGATAAGTTCTCCATGTTCAATAATAGTACCTACACACAGACAGCTCCCCTAGCATGCCCATACAATTACATGTTGTGGACCATGCAGGCCTGGGTAAGTGCAAAATTTGGAGGACTTTTAATTATGGTCAAAATAACATGTTTTTTATTTTATAATTAAAAATAATATCCCCACCATTGTATAAAGGAGTTGGAAGAATGCATGAAGTAATTTAGAAGAATTTCAAGTGCATTCAAAAGAATTCTGAGAATTAGAATTTTGTAAATTCAAAATCCCCTAAAGGGAATCCTTTTATAAAATTTAATCTCCTTGTGAAAAATCTTCTTCTATTTCTCTTTTTTCTTGTGCTCATCACCATTATTACATTTCTACTTTCACTATTATTCCTCTGAAAAGAATGTCTACTAATAAGAGCTCGAGATGAGAACACCTCGTGACAAATCACAAAGACTCTTAGTTATTGAGTTAATTGATTTTCACAAATATAAACTCAATTATCAATGTCTCTTGGTCACATACCCTCTCTTCTAATCTTGTACAATATAGGAAGTTGGTGGTGATATAGGTTGAATTTCCTTTAGCATGAATACCCAATTATCTTCTAATAAAGTTATTATCTCACCTCTTATAGACTTCCACATCCATATTTTCAAAATTTAGGAATTTAAGGTTGATCACGAATTCCTTATGAAGCTATAACTCTATCTATCTTAGGTGTTGAAAAATCACTGATGGCTATGAGATCTTTGCACTATGTGGTGGGTTTTATTTACCATCTTCAAAAAGAATAATTTACTTTGTGCCCCACCAAACTATGTTTGTCAATAAGCTTTAGAACTTTAATATTTAAGCATAAGCCCCCTTCTTTCTATGTGAAAAAAAAATTATTTATCCTTTTTTCTATATAGAAAATTTTTATAAGTTTTCAATGAAATAAAGAAATGAGTATTGCATGCATAAGCTAGCTTGCTCCTTTGACAAATATAATAGAATCACTAATAAGAAAGAAAAAAGGATACATCTTACTTTTATTCATAAACAAAAAAGTCCTTTCTTAGCTTGCTAGACTTTTAAATAATCAACTACCTATTGGACAAATACTTGAATTGAACAACATTTCTGCTTCAAGCCAAGATCAAACATCAACAAACCAATACTTATTAGTTCTTATTAGTTGTTTTTTGTTTTGGAACCCCCCATCATACACCCATGAGATAGATTGATAAAAGAATGTTTTTTAATACTTGGAGATATTAAAACATTGATGCCTTTTGAAAGGTTTGAATAATGAAAAATGGTAGCATTCTATCACTATTTTTTCAACATATTCTGATACAGGATGTATTCTCTTCAAAATTTTTGATCTTCCATGGATTTGTTTTTCTTAAGGAGCAATAGTTTTGGTTCAAAGGAATGTCTTTAATTATATGTATTACTAAAAAAAAAAAATCTTTTTTCTTGCTAAACGAAATAAACTTATGATATTAAATGACTTTATAGCTTTTGGATAATGGAAAAGAATATACTCCTTAAATAATAAATGGAATTCATAAGTACATCTTTTGAAAACAAAGATCTTAAGAACAAGACCTTTGTCCCCCTCTGAATGGAAAAGAATTTTGAATTAGTTTCTTTGGTTAGGCATTTTTCATAAAAGAAAAATACAGGTTTTATGTCAAAATTTGATAGAGAACTAATCCTGCTGGAGAAAAAGAAGAGTTGTCGCAAAGGATTGGAGGAATGAGATAGAAAAGAACTTACTAGAGTTTTTAAAATAGTCATCTCGTAAGTGAATTTGGAAGTGGAATAAGAAGGTAAACTATTTACCATGTTCATATTGGGTTTATATAAAATAAAGGTCATTTCAACTCACATAAGTGAAATATCCTTTATTCACTTTCCTTACTTTATTGGAAAAGATTATAAAAGTTTCTTTGACCACCACAAATCAGTCGTCAATGCATGCCATCCATCGCTCGCTTGTTGCGTATTGGACTGATGATGGGCATCGTTTGATGGTAAAAAAATATTCTAAAAAATTATCACTTTTACTTTTGCTTTGAAGTCAACCAAATAATTGTTATAAGACAATAATTTATCAATAAATAGTCAAATAACATTCTTAAAAATAAATTTCTAAATTTCAATTTTAAAACCAGAATTTCCAGTTTTCTTTTTTTCATATTGAAACAAACAAACTTTTTACTGTATTCCCTTTTGTTTAACGTACCTGTGAGCTCAAAACATCGTACTACTTGACCATCTGAATGCTCTCAAACTTTTTGAAAAACCTTTTATATAAAAAAAAATTCACAACCATCAAATCAAATTCCTATTAGAATTTTATAGGAATATTTACTAGTCTAAACTGTTTCTAATCAGTAGCAAGATAAATGACAAGAAGCTAATCCTTAGATGCACGGTTGAGTTTAATTTGAGTAGAATAAATTGAGTTTGGGGCTGAGTTCTGGATTAATGTGTTAGAAAGCTTTATAATTGAGGTATGTAAGTGTTATGTTAAGGTTAATTATTCTATTGCTGATTGAGAGCTTAAGATTTACGGTTCGGTTCATGGTCAAGGGTTCACGATAACAGGAGGAAATGTGTTCCAAAGTGCACGTCAACTTTCTCCCTTTTAACTGTAGTTAGCTTCATCGACTACTGTTTCTTGCAATTTTGAGCTAATTTTGTTTATGACAGAATGTGAACAGGTTTACGTTGCAACAACCAAGAACGGAAAGCAAAACTCCGTTTCAGTTAAATGATGAACTGGAGCCAGTTTATAGATTGCTCTGCTCACTGTAATAACAGTTCCCCAATCCCCGTAGTTTCCCCAAAAAGGAAACCCCGTTACGCCAAAAATAGAAAACAATCCGCCCCGTGTTCTCCTTTGTCCGCCGGCGTCGCGGTGGAGCCCATCTGCACCACGTCGGACGAGCTGCCATGGCAGGCTGTCCCGAGGCCCGTAGGACCCGCGGGGTAAATCTGTGGTTCCTCGGCTATCCCGGAGACCAACGACTAACACCGACTAAACGTAGACCTGACGGTCGTTACGTTGCCGTTAATTCGCCTGTGTTTCCTCTCTCCTCTCTCCCATTTATAGAATTCCTCCATTGTCGGACTTCTATCCACGGCTTAAACTTCAACTCTTTCTCTCATATCTTTCTCGTTATTCGCTCTCTCTCTCTTCTCTCTCTCTTTTTATATATATATATATATATATATATATATATGTATATATATATATATATATATATATATATATATATTCGCATGAGATTGGGAGGCATGGCTAGTGTCACGGCGAACACCGAAACCATTTGATACATATTCTCAGGCGTGGGGGAGGAGGAAGAGATAATTGTAAGCTCCGCTCTCGTTTAAGCACGACCACCAGAGCGTGGAGATGCTGCAGGATATGATTCGGACGCCGGAGCAACTCTCCATTGATGTAAATCTCCATATTCCGTTCAATTGTTTTCCCTATATGTAGCTCTTTATATCTTCTTTCATGATTTTTTTTTATTGGAAATAAACATGCATTTGTCGCATCGTCGACGACCTCTATCTGTCTTCCTCTGTTTCTTTGAGATCTCAAACAGCTTTTGATCTCGTTTGGAAATGAGGGGAACATAAGCTTGAGGTGTACGCGAGGAGATGAGGGCAAGATAAGCCATATTATTAGGAAAAGACCTGTGTGGAGAATCTATGCAATTTGGTTTTGATCCAACCAGTACAAAAAGGACGGTTGCTGTGCTGTTAAGAGAGAGAGAGAAAAAAAAATTAAGCTGTCTTAATTACATTCTTGTTCCTTAACCTTGCAATTATGTTTGATGCCTTATATCTTCTGGTTTGTAATCATCCATTGCAGCTATTATCAGATTTTGCTTAGGTCTTGGTGTTCTATTTAGAAACGTATAGAATAAATACCTGCTTAATCTTAAGGTGGTGCGATTGATAGGTATGGCATTGATGGAATTAGAATTTGGAGGGTTATGGCCTACATTTGTCGTGGGATGTAACTGTTTGACCGTGTGATAAGGAAAGATCAAATTTGAATTTTTGATGCGATTATAATTAATGGTTTATTGCTTTATGAGCAGGACTGCATTTCAAGCTCGATTGCAGACCAGATCCTTGGCTTCGAATACGAAGGAGACTTGTTTCAGGAGGCGAGAGAGTTGCCGGAGGAAGTCTCCTCCGCCGCTCCCACCGACTCTGTTGCTGCTGTTATGGTCGATAATAACTCGGCCGTTGCAGCAACATCAATGGCGGCTGCTGAACCAGTTACCTTACCCTCCTACGACGACGATGATGCTTTCACCTCTAGCTTCTCACCCTTTGACTCTTCCACGATCTTTTCTGCTCTGCTCGACCCCCATCCGCAGGCCGATGCTGACCCGGAAAGCCTTCCGTCTCCCGGAGACATTGCCCAAGTCATCGCGCCTCCTCTGTTCATACCAACATCTTCAACTTATGCAAACGCCACAGCCGCCGCAGCCGCCACGACCACCAGTAACAACGCCGGTGACTTCGCGTCTTTGTCTCCGAACTCTGTCGTGAGTCAGCTGTCGCTAATTGGGCCGGCCTGCCAATTGCTGCAACCAACGACACTGTACCAGGAGAATCGCATGCAACCATTATCAGGGTATTTGGGCTTCGAAACCTCTTCGCTGCGGCCGTGCTCTTTCCTCGACGCCGGCGGCAGCATTGGAGGCGAGTTTTACGGCGAGGGGATGGGAATGACCCCATTTGGAGGCGACGTCTTTTCCGGCAACGGGATATACGCAAACGAATCCTTGGAGAGGGTCTACAGCTCAGGAGACTTGCAGGTATCTAGTATACACAACGCTTTGCTCAATTTTCTTGCCATTGAAAACAGCAATTTCATCTCATAAGCGAGCCCTCTTCGGTTGAAGGTAATAGGCGATGGCCAGAATCTAGTGACCAGGTGTAGCAGCAGCCCAACGCCATTACCATTGGCTTCAGAGATCTCGACGTTGGATGATTCCAGCTACAGGGTTGGCCGACTTTCAATGGAGGAAAGGAAGGAGAAGATCCATAGATACTTGAAGAAGAGAAACGAGAGAAACTTCAGCAAAAAGATAAAGGTAAAAGAAACCAAGTTTTAAACTTTAGACATCCTCTCAAACTAACAAGAAGAAGAAATATGGCAGTATGCATGTAGGAAAACTCTAGCAGATAGCAGGCCTCGTGTCAGAGGAAGGTTTGCGAAGAACGATGAGTTCAGCGAGGTGGCTCCAAGACCCACTTCTGCCAACCAGGAATATGAAGAAGAAGAAGAGGTAAGCTCTCATGTATGCTAATAGCTTTGGTCGATGGTTCATATTAGGCATATTTCTGAAAACTTCTCAGTCGATTTTTCCTTGCAGATGGTAGTGAAGGATGACCAAGATATGCTGCAGTCCTCCGACATCCTTGCTCTTATCAGTGGCGTGAATTCCTTCAAATATAACTACACTGTGGAGTCCTGGATATGAGCCCTGCAGAGCTAAAATTCTTTTGCTTGCTTTCGGTTTTCACAGCCATTCCCCGACCTGGATGTCTTCTCCAGTTAAAAGCGAATGGCTTGAATATTGTTTCTTTCAGCATTGTGCTCCAACTGTTTGTCAGAAATAGCTGTACAATTTCACCAATTCTAGTTTCTTATTCGCTTGTTAGGATGACAATCGAATTTATCAGCACATTATGCCTGTTATGTGATCATAGCCATTCATGTTGTCAAAGAAGCAGTAAATCAATAGTTTGATAGAAATACTTGAATCAATAGTTTCGTGGGCAGGAGAGACTTCATCAATAGAGAGGAGTTTGAAAACCTTGTTGCAGCAAATGCCCAATTCGACAAGCCATTTGCACATTGCAACTAGTACTTATCTGGTGGATTTGTTAGGCCTGGTTCATCTTATTAAGGAGACAGCCTCCATTGGAGCCATGTCATGCATCAATTTTGAGGTCCCAACGATCCTATCGGTGACCTTGGTTTTAACTGTATGTAGCACTTGCTTATCTATCTTGGGATGAGTAATGGATGGAGCGATTTGTGAATCAAAACAGGAGTTATCATTTAAAAAAAAAAACTATAGCTATCAAATTAATGTACCTTAACTTGTAAGTGATATATTTTTAATTTAATAGTTTTAAATATATATATTTTTTAATTTAAATATTTAAATTTAACTTAAATAAACTTTATAGATTAATAAAAATTCCTTTTTTTTAAAGTTAATTTGAATAATTAATTAATTTAATATTATTTTAATTGAAGGTTTAAATTAATTTATTTTTCCTAAAATTAATTTAAGCTAATGATAGTTAATAATTAAATCTAATTACCTTTAGATTCAAAGTTAATTTTTTATGTTAATAATTCATTTTATTTATTTTATTTATTTTATTTATTCTTAATTAATATTTAAATTTCTAATTCAAAATTGATTTTTTTAAAATTCAAATAAATGATAGAAACTAAAATAAATTAATTAAATATTAATTTACTTGAATTTCAGATTGATGTGAAATATATTTAAAAATAACATTTTTTTTTCAAAGACAAGAAATGTAAATTAATTTTTTAAATAGTTAACTAAATTTTTTTATTTCTATCCAAAAATTCAAGTGATGCACATATAAATAGTTAGCTTATCACAATTTTGAATCAACAAAACAAACAATATATACTAATTGATAGTTTAAGCTAATAAATTTTATGCAGCATAAATAAAAATAAGTCTAAAAAAGGTTAAATAATTTTTAAGAGAATCATGAAAAGTTCATAAAAATTTTAAATTCTAGAAAAAAACATTTTCTTATTCAAATTATTTAATAAAAATTAACTCCAAAAGATATGTGAAAACGTTTGTAAGCTTGTAGTAAAAAAAAAAAATTGTTTTTCTACTTTTTGAAGTTCTTCACATGCAAAGCTTCATGGAGTTACAATCCTCGTTTCCTCCTCTTAATCTTAGTACTCATGCTAGTAGTTAATATTTACTACGTGGCTGATCCAATAACCTGTTTCACATAAGCTGGTTGACCCATTATCATCTGTTTCTTTTAAGCAGGTTGAACTTTTCATACACTTGCATGGTTCATTTAAGCCAAAGCACTTGAGTAGTGTCTCCGGCACATTGTGAAGAGTTGAGATGCTCTGCATCAGTCGGCTAGGATTGGAAGTATTCTCTTGAGTAAGGAAGAGTCTCTGCCTTGCAAAGTTTAAAATGCTGATGACCCAATGCTTTTGTGAGACCCTCCTTGTCTTATTTATTCTATCTTCTTCTAAAACAATTGAGAGATATTACTCCTCTTGTCACAAGTGAGTGGAAAAGGACCATGAGGAGTAGAATACAAGCCACAATTGTTGTTTTAAGTAGCATTCCTACCTTCTATATGATGACCTACAAAAGGATAACCCCCACCCCACAAATGAATATAACTTTTATCCCTTTGAACATTTGATGGTAATTGACCTAAATGATTGTATGACTAGTTTAACATCCTAATACCTCCGGGGTATATTTAAAATATAGCTTAATAAAATATGATATTTGTAGTTCTAAAATGAATGTAAATACCAATAAAATGAGAGATTTTAAAGAAGATTGTAATGATTGTTGTGCATAGACAACTTCTAAAGAAGATAGATACATATTAAAAATTATTAAATAAAATAAAAAGAATTTGTTGATGATTAATTTATTATAAATAAAAATAGTTTAGTGATAGACAAAAAGATACAACTTGTTGAAGAAGTGTTAGTACTTTATTAGTGTGATAATTATAAGAGAAAAAACATAATAAATACTAAACAATATGAAATCAATTATGAAATTAATCAAGAGCTAGAAGAATAGTTTGTATTGAAATTTGTATGACTAACTTTAGAGTTGTTCGATATGAAAAATGTGAAGAATATAAAAATGTATAACGTTTTAATTAAATGGCTATTTTAAATCCCTCGTATTAGTTGGACAATTGATTAGTAGATAGAGTACGTAAAGGGATAACCTCAAGTCTCCTTAAGATAGATGGTCGTAAATAAGACAAAGGGGAAATTCACAAGAATGATTTAGGCAGATGACATGAGAAAAAGTTCAATTTAGAGAAAGATTTATGGAAGAAATCTTCTTGAAAATGCTACATAAGCTTTCTCTTAGTCCTACTTTTAGTTGTGCAAAAGATCTACCAAGTCCAAGTGCGAGTGAATGTGAAAATTGTGCCTGACATCCAACCCTTGATTTATAATTATTGGATAGATGATTATTCAAAAGAAGAGTCATAATAGTAGAAAATTGTTGCTATACTAAAACTTGTAGCTCAAAGGTAACATCTTAGATTGTAGTCTTGTGTATGCTTGGAATGTATTGAGTTTGTGGTTCTTGTGAATGTTCTATCTAACATTTTGGTGGTTGCTTATATTATTAAATAGCTGAGGATTTAATTAAATGGATTAATCCTACTCAAGCATGGAATCTGTTTACGTGTTAGCCAAATGAGTTTGGAGGCTTCAAGAGCATTATTTGGTTATGGGAAAAAAGCAGATTTAATTCCTTCGGAAGAAAGTTGTGAAAACGGGAGTGAGCTACTGGATGAGCTAGAGTTGAGTGCCACCATGGTGTGACTACTTAAGGAAGAAAACAATGGGTAATTGCAATAGCTTAGTTGGAGTAGCACAATGTTTACATCTAGAATGGTGGTGACTAGCTATGAATCAAGAGCAAGGGAAGAGCTGCAACCAAAGAAATCAAGCAAAGGAAGTTGCAGTAAGCGAAATCAAGTTGGTAATGAAGGAAGAATGGTTGAAGCTTCAGGAAATCGTTTTAAAATTTGTAGTAGAGTTAGTGGAGAAGAAGCTTACTATCAAGACTTCTCATGAGTTTCCATTTGGCTGTCTTGTAAAGGAAATCTTGTGAAGTTGAGAGCTTGAGTTGTAGCATTTTGAGGCATGTGTTACTACCTTAGGAGCTTGATTTGCTACTACAATACCATTGCTATTCTGAGTAAACAAGATTTCAGGAGAGAATGAGCTGAGTATCAACGAAGCAACGATGGTAGTAGAAGTCGTAGTTGGAACCAAGCTAAAGAATTGAATTTTCATAGCAAGGAGGTAGTTTAAATTTTTTGGATGCTTGGAAATCAAGTTCAGTAGCTATGGGAATTCAGAGGTATAATAAGGTATGTATTTGTTGAAGTCTTAAGTTTTGCGAAAGTTTGATAAAGGTTCCCAGTCAGGTTAGCTATAGGAAGCTTGCTCAGGCTTGCAAGCTAATCTTTTTTATTATTTTGGCTTGTGCTGGAAGTGCAATCTTTGTAATTTTTATGAGTTAGGAGTCTTATGAGTTAGATTTTATTTTTATATAGCTGTTATTTAAGTTGTTCAAAGAGATGTGGAATCAACTTGTGAACAAAGCAAGAAAATGGTGACTCAATCAATACAATGTTGGTTAATGTGATGTTTTATAAGTTGTGTTGCACTTGAGTCAGGTGCAAGTTAGTGCAATTGAAGGCAGATAAGTGGTGATAATGAGCATATTTTAATATATTTTGTATAATTTTTATTTGATACGGTCAGTGAAAAAAGAAATAAGAGAAAATACCAACCTTAATAATGACAATCAATGGTAGGAAGAGATGATGGAAAAGAAAAGATAATAGAAGAGATATTTTAAAACCATCATATAAACAAATTAAATAATTATAATATAAGTAAATTAATTGTCAATTTTCTTAAATTATTACTATGGGTGGCGATGTGATGTGAGTATACCTTATAGCATACTATTATGAGATACATATGTATATAAATACAAGTATCAAAATATAAAATAAGAAAAAAAAAATAAAATGAAAATAAAAGAATAAAAAAATAATTTACTGAATAAGCTTAGTGATCTATAACATCATAGAAAAGATTGAATGAAAATATGATAATATTTTTTTTTATGTCTCTATCTTATAATTTCTTGGTATGATGAGAACACCATTGGTACTATTGGTACCTTGATATACAACCATGATAGACAAAGACTCATGATCATTAGTACTTCATACAAAGTGATGTTAGACAATGATTCTATGATAGAAATGACATCTAATATCATTCCTATTGTTGTGAAGCTTTTGTGCTTGTTAACAAAGAGTAGGGATCTATTTCCTTTAGTACTTTTGTTTGGGCTGGTGGTAACAAGAGAGATAAAGGACTTCAAATATGACTTATATTATAGAGATATGATATGATATAAGATAATATAGATCAAAGATAATAATTATATTAAAAAATCATAATCTTAATAGATAAAAAAAGAAAGATGAAAAGATGAAAAGCATTGATAATATTGAAAGTAAAAAATAAATAATATTAATACAACTTGATAATTATATGCATATATAAGCATGTGGTATATATATGCATATATGCAATGATTAAGAAAATTTATATCTTTTTTAGATTCCATGTATTCTTATTTACTACTTTATCATTATTTACATACTAAATATTATAATTTTTATTATAATTATAATTCAGTGATACTCTTAATGGAGAGTGAATTATGCAAATACAAAATTTAATTTAATTGGAAACACATGATTGAGAATCAATAATTTTTTTTAGTTTTCACAAACCAAATCTACTACTTAAATAAATTATGAATTGTATTCTTTTTAAAACAAAATTACTTCAATAACCTTAAAACAATTATAATAAACTTCTAAATTCACAAACAAATCACAAAACTCTAGAACAATTTAAGTACTTTGTTTTAATATATTTACATATGTAATTGCAAATTCTTTATGAAAATAATTGACTAATTTTTTAAAAACTTTTGTGCGAGGATAATAAGCAACAATAATCGCTAATACTTTTTTTTTAATACAATAGCTCTTATAATAAGTTTTAAAAAAGTTGTTTATGTTAGAAAACTTTTGTCTAAAAATGTAAGAATAATAAAGAAAATAATCTAATTTTTTGTGGTTCAATAAAACCTTTACCTAATGCCACCCTCAATTAACCTCATTAGGTTTTCTTTACAAAATTACTCTCTTTTGTCATAACAAATAGTAATAAACATTTACAAAGTCATTCTCTTTTGTTGCAACAAGTGAGGATTGTTGAGTTGCCCTTATGTTTGATGAGTCAAGCTTTAAATGTTTAACATTTTATTCTTATAGATTTGTTAAGTGTGAAACAAGTTTACATGTAAAGAACAAACTATGCATTTTTTATGACAATGAATTAATGATCTTCAAAGTATATTAAAGTGTTCAACAAGTTTCTATGATTGAAAATATGTTCATTAGCTTTGATAAGATTTTTTTATCATAAAATAGAATATTATTTTATTCATTATAAGGTATGCTCCATTCATATCAATATCAAATACTATTCAAGTATCCAATTGTTCAATCATCTCTACGATTTAGCAAACAAATAAGATTTCATTTTTCAATCCTTCAATTCTTTTCTTGGTTAAATTCTATTTATGTATCTTTACCAAATTTCATGTTAAATTAATTAAATTAAAAAAATTAATTCTATTAAAATTTTAATAATTAAAAAAATCTATCACATCCCAAGCATGTGCCCAAATACAAAGCTCTTAGGTAGAGCAAGCTTGAGCTCGAGTGGGCACTTGCAAGCCCGAGCTCGAGCGGGTACTTGCAAGCCCTTATTGAGGAGATAGTTGGAACCAAATCAAGTCAAGCCCGATCTTAGTGATGGTACAATATTCAACTGGATGGAGTAAGGCAAAGGATCAAGTCAAGAAAGTACTCAAACTAAGTATGCGCATAGGTCAAATCGAACCCGTACATGAAATATCTTATAAGCATTTAGTACACCTAGGTGATGAACTCACAAGCACACAAAGAGAGAGCTATAAATAATTCGATTCTCTTATAACACCTATGCAGGTTATTATAAAGAGCAAAGGTTCTCTTTTTTGCAATGTGGGACTATATTCTTAACACAATTCACAACACCTGAAGCATGCAAAATTTCCTCTTATCTGAGTGTTGATTGAACAGCTAAAGTTTCACCCACCTTTAAGCCTTATTCTAACTCCAATTAGATGTTAATGATCACATTTGATTTCATTGAACAACTTTATTTATTTCTATCTTTTAAAATATTTTACCCTTGAATCAAACAATCCACTAGATCTCATTTGACTTAATCAAATGATCCAAATCTAATCACCTTGATCCAACCGTCGAGAACTCATCTGCCTTGGCAGCATTTGATTAGACAGTTAAGAACTCCTCTTAGTAGGGACAACGACTCTTGTCAATCTCACCTAACAGCTAATTTCCTAACTTTTATATGTGCTTTTGCAATTAACCACTTTGGAAGATTTTTTAAATATCTTTTTAAGCTATTTGGGAGCAACTTTGAAAAAGCTTTATATTCATTTTTTGACGACCATGATCAACATTTTCTATACAAAACCAACCATTATTCATGAAATAATTAATACAAGTGAATAAGATTTTAAAATCTCAAAGAAAGGTTGTATCATATTCTATTAACGTAAATTTCTCCTGACAGTACCTACAAGTTATAACTACTTGAAATTTCAAAATCTTCCAACTAAGCTTAATTTTTCTAAGCTTTTATTTTCTAAATTCTCTTCATAATTTTAAACTCTTTATACATTTCTATATCCATCAATAAGCATAAAAAGTCTGTACATTTTTATCAAAAAATTATTTTCTTGCTGTGTTTTTCTTTTTCTTATGAGTTAGGCAACCCAGTATTTATGAAAGTTTGAGTTTAGTTTGATCTCATAAAAAATCAAGTTGGGGTCAAGCTCGTAAAAGCCTGAGTTATAGTTGAAACCACAAAAGCTAATAGATTGGAGGTGAACTATAAGAAAAAACCTCAAGTGGGTTAGAAGTGAATCGTAATAAAAAATCTCAAATTATAAATCCTTTACTATAATTTTTTTTACCTTGATTAAGAGTGGCCGTAAGTTCTAGTTTAAACTGAACCATCTAAAAATTTGGTATACCATTCTTGATTATATTTATATTTTTTTAAAATCATAAAAATTATAAATTAATTTTTATGAATCAAAATATTTATAAACAAAAATTTATTTTTATTAAAATTTTTTAAAAATAAATACAATATTAAAATTAGTAAAACTATTTTAAAACCTATAATTCACCCTTCTTTTATGGGATTTGTAGGCTCATTTTTGCTTTAGGGATACACCTTTACAAAAGTTACTTCTTTTTCTACAGCAAGTTGGGGTATACATTTGTAGGAAATATGTATGACAACTTACAAAAGTAAAGCTTGGTTTATACAATAAGCAAAATAATGTTTCACCACCCACTTGAAGAAAATATAACATAAATCTAAAATGATGTATAAAATATTACTAAACAAAAATAAAACTTTATGTAATCTAGAAGATGATCAACTAGAGTATGTAGCAAGTGAAATTTTGTTTTCTTTTCTGCATAATTCAACTATAAAAGATCTTGATTTATAAACATCATAAAAAAAGATTTTAGTAAAAAGCATCAACCAATTCTTAGTTAAAACAATTCTTACTTATATCATCTAATATCTTAAAGTAGATAAAAATAAGTGTAAAGATATACAACACTTCAAATAATTTGTATAATAACTCATATCTTAATACTTAAGACAACACAATTGCTAAATGAGCAAGATAAAGTATTAATAATATTTACTAATAAAAAATAAATTATAAATTTAGCTTGGAATGATGTTGCAAGTAAATTTTAGTGCTCCAACCATAAGCTGAGAATATTACTAAGCAAATGGATTAGTTAAGACATTGCAAGTTGAAATATCATTTTTTATTGTAGTAATTCTTCTCTATTTATATGAGAAAGTACATTAAATGCAAGCAAAGAATATACTATAGCTAAAATTGCATTCTTAAAAAGCTTTAAACAGCCTTTATGCTCTTAGGATTTAGATCATATGAATGCATTAACAGAATCGTACAGAGGCAATAAGTAATTAGATTAGATTGCCTTGATGATCTGCCTGTTACTTTAGTTCATTTTTATTAATAGAAATGTATTATATATATATATATATATGATGATCATATTATACAATATGAATAAAATAAAATCATTTGTGATCAAATTTTAAACTCTTAAAAAAATATTATAGTATACTAATAGTATCATATTAATATAATAAAAATTGGTCCAAATTTTGTTTAAGTCTTGAGCTAAGTCTTACTTGATAGATAATCATACTTATCAGAAAGCAAATCACTATCGTATGATATATATTTCCAAAAAAGCCTAGTTTTTTTATAAATGTTCTACGTTATGATTATAAACTATGAATGCTTCTATGACTCATATAAGTTTGATACATAGATCACCTTAGTACGATGTATAATATTTATTGAGTGATGAATGTGCTCCGAGGATATCATTATCTTATTTGGACGATCCCAAATTTATGCTTTTATGTTTAACAATAATTATATAAACTTAATTCATTAATATTCTTATATGCAAAATGATTTTATATATTAGTTCACATACTCATATAATCCAAACATTGTACTCATATAGTATGAAAATGTGCCTATTAATAAACATACAACTATGACACAATTACTTCTTATTTTAACAATGTGCAAAATAATTACAAAATAAATTCATAATAATATAAAATAATAATCATACTAGTGCACATAATATGCAAATCTAATAACTTATATAAGATTTTAGTTGAAAGCTATAATTACAACTCAAAGACTTTGTACTTATATGACATGTGAGAAGTAACAAAATAGAATCAAATTGGTATGATATTTTAATCATACTATTATTCACAATAAGAGTTTTTATTAACTTATATAAGATTTTAAACATATGATTATGATATAATGACTTTGTACTGTATGATATATAGTGCTTGTTGATCCAACCATTACAAAAAACACTCATACAAGGTCAATCCCTTATATGACCATAAGTAATAATCATACCTTAATATAGTATGACTTTTATTTTATTTGTCAAAATTATTTATTTATTTTTATATTTTATTTATATTTAGTTAATTTATTTGATTTATCCATTGAGATTTATAAATCTTATAAGTACTTACATCACAAGTCATGCATCTAATACATCCAAATTCGGAGATTTTTATGTTACATGAGATGTCCAGCTTCCTGAGAGAGTGAACAGTGTTTAGTATAGGTTAAGTAATTAAAAATAAATGAAATATTGATTTAAATTTTGAATACATTGTTATACAATCTATATATGGATTATACTATGTTGATAATTTATTTTTGTGGTTTTATTTTAGTTAATATTGAGAATTTTGTCACAACATCAAGTTTTCACCTAAGGTTTAATGCCTTCACTTGATATTTTATTGTCACATCTAATTTTTTATTTGATTAAGAAGATGGTTACACATTAGGTTTATCAAAGGTTAGGCAAATGATCTATATTAAGGTTGTTTATTAGTTAATCGTATCAATATGATTATTATTTTATACTTATACGATTTAGACTTTATTCATCTTTCTACCTTCACATTATATAGTACACACACCTATATTACATAGTATAATCTATGCTTTATGTTGGTTGGACATCAAATCATATAACTGGTCTCTATTAAGTAGTTTTAAAATTAGTCTTACATATTCAATCTTCATTTTGTACTAAAATAATCCATAATAATGACCTAATTGGGCTAAAGGATTAGATAGACAATTTATTTTAAATATCACTTTATTCATTTTAGTAATCTAATCATTTTGTTGTATTATTATGATCTAATAAAGGTTATCTCATTAATTATAGTGTCATCATAATTGTCTAATCTAATATTAAACTAGTACGATGACAAACACTTTATATAAAACTTGTTTTACAACTAATTCTACTGGTCAAATTCACTTTTTATACTTATACAATCTATAATAATAGATCCTATTATACAAAGGATTGGATGAATGTCATAGCATAATTTTTTCATAACTAGATCATACTTATCAAATTAACTTATTATACTAATATGATCATTCTAAATAATAAATTGGGCAAGTGATCAAACCATATGATTTCTCAATAAGCATTACATACCCCATCGTACAAGTATCATCAATTGATAATAATCATATGATGCTTAAAAGATCTCATTTTCACATTAAGACTGGATGTTTTTTCTTTACCTTTAGTTATTAGGGTTGTACTAATACTATTTAAATGATAATCTTGTACAATCATTGTTGTTAGAAATTGCAATAACCTCTAACCATTATGGAATCCAACTTTACTTTCATATTTTTCATTTGTTTATCTTCTGAGCATCTCAAGACCAATTTATACACAACTTTAATGAAGTTCTTATCTTATGTTGTAATTCTCCTGATACAAAGTCGATAATTCTTCCTTTTCTACAAGCTTTTCTTCATTAATTTCTTTAAGTTTCTCAAAAGGCAGCTCTAGTTCCCTTCCTCCCAATGTTTCCAAAAGCATCAATTTATTTCTTTATATAAAAGAGTTACTTTTTATTTAATAAGAAGATGATAAGCTAAATATATGAAATTATTATTCTTCTAATATAAAACTTTAAAAATTTATAAAATATTAAAATGACATCCAAAAATGCAAATCACTATCTCAAATTCCTTGGGGTAAGATCTTTACAATAGTATATTCAAAAATAAAATTTGACTACTAGTATTTTATCACTATCTCCTTATATTTATTCATTATAAGGTACACTCCATTCATATAATTATCAAATACTATTCAAATATCAAATTGTTCAATCATCTCCTTGTTTTAGCAAATAAATAAGATTTTATTTTTCAATCCTTCAATCCTTTTCTTAGTTAAATTCTATTTATGTATCTTTACCAAATTTCATGTTAAGTTAATTAAAATAAAAAATTAATCTTATTAAAATTTTCTTAATTAAAAAAAATTCTATCACATCACAAGCATGTGCCCAAATACAAAGCTTTTAGGTCGAGCAAGCTCAAGTTCGAGTGGGCACTTGCAAGCTCGAGCTCAAGTGAGCACTCACAAGCCCTGACTGAGGAAATAGTTGGAACCAAGTCAAGTCAAACCTAATCTTGGTGATGGTACAATATTCAATCAAATGGGGTAAGACAAAGGATTAAGTCAGGAAAGCACTCAAACTAAGTATGTGTATGGGTCAAGTCGGACCCGTACATGAGTTATCATGTAAGCATTGAGTACACTTAGGTGATGAAATCCCAAGCAAGTAAGTAGAGAGCTATCTCTAATTCGATTTGATTATAGCATACATGCAAGTTATTATAAAGAGCAAAGGTTCTCTTTTCTATAACGTGGGATTATATTCTTACACAATTCACAACACCTGAAACATGCAAAAATTCCTCTTATCTGAGCGTTGACCAAACAACTAAAATTTTACTCGCTTTAAGCCTCATTCAAACTCCAATCAAATGTTAAAGATCACATTTAATTTCATCGGACAACTTTATTTAATTCTATCTTTTAAAATATTCTACCATTGAATAGAACAATCCACTAGATCTCATTTGACTTAATCATATGACACAAATATAATCACCTTGATCCAACTGTTAAGAACTCATCTGCCTTGGCAGCCTTTGATCAGACGGTCTAGAACTCCTCTTAATAAAGACAACAGCTCTTGTCGATCTCTCTTAATGACTAATTTCCTAGTTATTATATATACAGTTGGAATTAGCCATTTTGGAAGAATTTTTTTAATATCTTTTTAAGTTGTTTGGGAGCAACATTGAAAAAGCTTTATATTTACTTTTCAATAACTATGATCAAAATGTTTCTATACAAAGCCAACAATTATTCATGAAACAATTAATGAAAGTGAATAAGATTTTAACATTTCAAAAAAGTCTACATCACATTTTATTGGATTATATTCTATTGCATCATAAGATTTTTATTGTGCTTTTCTTTTTCATATGAATCAAGTAGCTCAGCATTTGCGAAAGCCCGAGTTTGGTTTGATCTTATAAAAAACCAAGTTAGGATCGAGCTCGTAAAAGCCTGAGTTATAGTTGAACCCACAAAAGCTAATATGTTAGAAGTGAATCGTAAGAAAAAATCTCAAGTATGTTAGAGGTGAATTATAAGAAAAAAATATCAAGTTATAACTCTTTTATTAATGGAGTTTTTTTTACCTCGATTAAGAGTGGATGTAAGTTCTAGTTTGAATCAAGCCACCTAAAAATTTAGTATACCATTATATTTTCATTTTTTTTAAATCATAAAATTATAAATTAATATTTTTACAAATTAAATTAATTATAAACATAAAATTAATTTATAAAAAAAATTTAAAAATAAATACAATATTAAAATTAGTAAAAAAAATTTTAAAACCCATAATTCCCCCCCCCCCCCCCCCTCTTATGAGATTTGTACACTCGTTTTTGCTTCAGAGATACACCTTTACAAAGTTACTTTTTTCTATAGTAAGTTAGGATATCCATTTATAATAAATACGTATGAAAACTTACAAAAGTAAAGCATGGTTTATACAATAATTGTAAGCTCTTGAGAAAATATTATAGTGTGCTAATAGTATCATATTAGTATAATAAAAATTGGTCTAAATTTTGTCTAAGTCTTGAGTTAATTCTTACTTGATAGATTGATCATACCAATCTAAAAGCAAATCACTATCATATGATATATATTTTCAAAAAAGCCTAATTTTTTTAATAAATGTAGTACATTGTGATTATAAACTATAAGTGTTTCTATGACTCATATTATGATTAGTCAAGATAATTGTATGTACACAATAAATCTTATAATATTATCACAATAACAAGTATTATGAAGTGGACTATCATATAAGTTTGATATATATATATATATATATCATCTTAGTATGATGTGTAATATTTATTGAGTGATGAATGTGCTCCTATGATATCATTATCATATTTAGACGATTCCAAGTTTATGTTTTGATGTTTAACAATAATTATATAAGCTTAATTCATTAATATTCTTATATGTGAAATGATTTTATATATTGGTTCATATACTCATACAATACAAATATTGTACTCATATATATTGTGAAGATGTGTCAATTAACAAACATAAAACTAGGACAAAAATATTTCGTACTTTTACAATGTGCAAAATAATTACATAATAAATTCATACTGATATAAAATAATAATCATATTAATACACATAATATGCAAATCTAATAGTTTATATAAGATTTTAATTGAAGGCTATTGTTACGACACAAAGACTTTGTACTTATATGGTATGTAAAAAGGAACAAAATGAATCAAATTGGTATGATATTTTAATCATACTAGTATTCACAATAAGAGTTATTATTAACTTATATAAGATTTTTAATTAAACATACGATTATGATATATTGACTTTGTATTGTATGATATATAGTGTTTGTTGATCTTGTCATAACAAAAAACACTCACATAAGGTCAATCCCTTATATAACCAACTTTGCACAAAACCTTAATACATGTAATAATTATACCTTAATATAGTATGACTTTTATTTTATTCATCAAACTTACTTATTTATTTTTTGTATTTTATTTATATTTAGTTATTTTATTTGATTTATTTGTTGAGATCTATAAATTTTATCAATACTTATATTACAAGTCATGCATCTAATATATCAAAGTTTGGAGATTTTTATACTACATGAGATAATCACATTCCTGGAATTTGAGAGTGAATAGTGCTTAGTATAGGTTAAGTAATTAAAAATAAATGAAATATTGATTTAAATTTTGAATATATTGTAGTATAATCTATATATGAATTATACTATGCTGATAATTCATTTTTGTGATTTTATTCTAGTTAGTATTGAGAATTTTGTTATAATATCAAGTTTTCACTTAAGATTTAATGCCTTCACTTAATATTTTATTATCACATCTAAGTTTTTATTTGATTAAGAAGATGGTTACACATTAGGTTTATCAAAAGTTAGGTAAATGATCTATATTAAGATTGTCTATTAGTTAATCATATCAATATGATTCACATTTTATACTTATATGATGTGGATTTTATTCATCTTTCTACCTTCACATCATATAGTACACCCACCTATATTACATAGTACAATCTATACTTTATGTTGGTTGGACATCGAATCATATAACTGATCTCTATTAAATAGTTTTAAAATTAATCATACATATTCAATCTCTATTTTGTATTAATACAATCTATAATAATGACCTAATGAGGCTAAAGGATTAGATAGACAATTTATTTTAAACATCACTTTATTTATTTTATTAGTCTGATCACTTTGTTGTACTATTATGATCCAATAAATGTTATCTCATTAATTATATTGTCATCATAATTGCCTAATCTAATATTATACTAATATGATGACAAACATTTTATATAAAACTTGTTTTATAACTAATTTTACTGGTCAAATTCACCTTTTATACTTGTGCAATCTATAACAATAGATCACAAAGGATTGGATAAATGTCATAGCATAATTTTCTCATAATTAGATCATACTTGTTAGATTAACTTATTATACTAATATGATCCTTCTAAATATTAAATCAAACAAGTGATCAAACCATATGATTTCTCAATAAGCATTACATATCCCATCGTACAAGGATAATCAATTGGTAATAATCATATGATGCTTAAAAGATCCTATTTTCACATTAAGGCTGAAAGTTTTTTAACCTTTTGTTACTAGGGTCATACTAACACGATTTAAATGATCATCTTGTACGATCATTGTTGTCAGAAAGTGCAACAACCTCTAACCATTATGGAATCCAACTTTGCTTTCATATTTTTTTATTTGTTTATATTTTGAGCATCTCAAGACCAAGTTATACACAACTTCAATGAAGTTCTTATCTTATGTTGTAATTCTCATGATACAAAGTCGAGTTCCCTTCTTTTCTCTTCTAGCTTTTTCCTATTGTTTCCAAAAGCATCAATTTATTCTCTATATAGAAGAGTTACTTTTTATTTAATAAGAAGATGATAAGCTTAAATATATTAATTATTATTCTTCTAATATCAAACTTTAAAAATTTATAAAATATTCAAATGACCTCCACAAATGCAAATCATTGTCACAAATTCTTTGGGATAAGATCTTTACAATATTATAGTCAAAAATAAAATTTGACCACTAGTATTCTATCACCTTTTTAAGGCTCACATTAAACATCTTTATGATTTTAGATTTACAACATGTATATAATACATATTTTAAAAGAACATTAAAAATTAATTAAATTGGCTACTATATTATGATTATGGCTTAGTCTATTTTTGATTTTAATAATTTGTTATATTATAGATGTATAACATGAAACTCCAAAAAAAAGTAATGAAATGAGCTAGAAACTTAGCATAGTTATTAGTCGGTATTACTTTGATGAACTAATGTATTTAACATTGAGACTATTGAATTTATATATTAATAAATTCAAAAATTAATAATAACAACTTATATAAGATAATATCTTCTGTTGTGATAAATAATAAAAATGGTTTATTTAATTTTATATTTATATTATAATTAATTGAATGAATATTTTATTTATTTTTCTTTGCAATGTCAGAGATGTTTGGGGATGATTTTTATTATAAAGAAAATATTAGCATGATATTTTAATATTGGGCTAAATTTGTTATGATCATGTTATGGTTGTATATTAGAGAAAAAAATATTAAACATAATATTTTAATGATTGAGAAGAAATGAGTTATGTGATATTATGACATCATAGATGATTCTTAAATTTCTTAACCATATTTATAGCATATTACGAGTATCATTCATTAATTTATCATTATTTTTTTATATTTAATACATGAATTCATAAAAGACCATAAATGTTGCATCTAATAATTCAAAGAATTCTTAAACCATCATTTGATCAATTCATTTATTAATATCAAAGAGATATTAATCATTTCCTTATGTTTTTGAAAATATCTAAGAAAATAAGTTCCACATGTAATGCATTATCTCTCACATACTAATACTAACATGGGAGTCATAACAACCCCATGAACTATACGTGCTCTCCAAAAATAGACATCACATATCATAAGTTGAGTCATAATAATCTATGCAATATTAAGTTACGATGATTATTGTTTGTGGATGAGCATTATTTCATACTATATATTATGTAAGTTTTATCTCAATTTAGAAATTATTATACAACTAACATTGATACAAATATCATTATTAGCACACAAATATCATGTTTTTTTAATCAAGTTTATCTGTTACATCATAAATTCTATAAAAAAATTAAAAGTAGAGTGACAATTACATTATTTAAAAAAATATGTCAAAAAAGTTAATAGCAATGAACAATACGAGAAGCCACAAGTGTGAATAATGTTGATGGCTTCTCAAATTAAATTGAAGATATGTGATCTAGCAATAATACTTTTTTATGTGCTTTATCGAGCTATATTCTCTTATAAAAGGGTTGACACACCGCTCCTTTATGTTCCCTTCTTGTTCTACTTCTATTCTATTCTCTTTATACTTATACTTCAAAACTAAACATATTCATTATCCTTCTTTCTTCTAAAACTATACCTCTAACCATTTTAACATATTAATAAAACATTCTTTAGCATAACATAATCATGAACTTTCTCTACCTTAATAGATTGTTGATAATAACTGTTGTATATTTATTTGTTTATTTATTTTCAGATTGCCATTTTCAACACCTAAAGCTAACCTTCCGATGGAGAAATAACTGTGTTTTATCAACAAAGCCAATGCTTTGTTGAGCTAACAGGAAAAAAGGGAAGTATCACATAGTAAACCATTAACATATATTGCGTGTTAATGGAGAAAATACTTTATTTGAGAGATGAAAAGCAATATAATTTTTATCTTTGACTATTATAAATGGTTGGCAATTGTCACTATTAAACATTCAGCAACTCTTTCACAAGTATGCCAGCTTAACATGTCAGTAGGATAAGATTGCCTGCATGATCTTTTTTAAAGAAGCATTGACTAATAAATATTACTTTTAAATAAAAAAATCTTATCTAAAGATATCATAAAAAAATATTTAAAATTTTTATATTGTCTCTAAATAAGTAACACTTATAATATTTTTAACTTTATTTTTCAAAACTTTTCATAAAGGTTTTGATTTCAAGAGAAATATTTATGAAGAACCTACTTTGATCATGAATTAATACTTCATTTATGTGGATAAGATCTTGGAAGTGATACTCTACTGTTTTGTTTTTGTCCTGCTTTTATTTAATATCTAAACCAATGAATAATAAATAATAGAGTTCATCTGACACTCCACTAATGGTTTTCAAAAAAAAAAATAATTGTAAATATCTGATAAAAAATTAATGATAAATTAATTAAAAAAATGGAATATTTTAATTGATCACCTTTTAAAAATTTTCAAAATTTGATATCCATGTTTCATTGATAAAACAAATTACAAGATGTGGAGTTTATAAATTAGACAAATAAATAAATAAATAAATTATGTTACATTGAATATTCTTTTTAAAATTAGTGTTGTCTAACATTTCAATAAATTTATTCAATGCTTATGATTTTAAATAAAAGAAAAAACTCTCTCAAATTTCCATTAAATGATATTTTTTTAATGAATTTAATGGTTTTTGCTTTTTTTAGTAATAATTATATTTTTTTTAAAAATAATTGATCACAAGATCTAAAAGATACACTTAAATTTTTAAGAAAAAATCATTTAAAGATGCTCTAAAGCATTTTTTTGGGTGAAGCACAAATAAAACAAATGCATTTGAAAAAATAATAATAAATTATATAAAATTAGTATATCTATTTATCATTTTATCTTGCATGATTTTTGTAAGTATTTATTCGTACAAAGACACCATTAATTCATTAATTTTCAGATTTTAATTTGTAGACAGGCTTATCTTGTTTTTTTATTTTAAATTTAAGAAATAAACTATTTAGTTTCAAAAATAATAATAATCATCATTTTTTAAGTATGGTAAATGATTTTTCTTACGAATGATTTTATTTATATTAATTACTCTGTTTAAAAATAAAAGACTTTTTTCTTTTGCTTGTCCCGCCCCCCGGCCGGCGGTCAGACTTTCTCTGATTGGGATTGAAGCCCGTGGTTGCCGAGCAGTGGACAAATGCTTTCAGCGCCAAGGACCCAGCTCGGCCCTCTTCAAGTTTCCACTAATCTCTTCAACATAGTGACTCGCTGGAGCTACTGTAGAGCAAAGAACCAAAGCTAACAAGAAAGAGCGTAGAAAGCGATAGGGAGAAAAAGCAGGCCAATCGAATCACGGCTACATGCATTTTCTTTAGTGGGTTTCCTAACTCTCCATTTTAGTTTCCACTGTCAACTAGCGCAGGAAATGGCGGTGTTACGGGGATACGCTGGTTTCTGTTCATTCTTACTATGCTAGAGAAGATTCTTTTTTTACGCGTTTCGTTGGAGTTAGTTTTCTTTACCTAATCTTTCAATCGATTTCATATTTTATGCTGCCGATAACTCCGCGCGAAGGATTAGAAAATTTTGTTTACCCTTATGCTTTAAAATCGTCTCCCAGCGGTTGCTCGTCCGCGTTTAAGTGTATCGAGGTGGTATAAGAGAGGAGCCAATGGGGAAACTTCGGCGGGCTCTGCGCGTCATTGCAGTGTTCTCGCTGTAACTTGGTGGAAATGGATCGGGGGAAGTGTTGGGTGTTGTCATCTGCTTAGGTGAGGAATCTGGTGCCATGTACTTGTACTTTTTTCTATAGATCGAAATAGGGATTTGGGTTTTTTTAAAAAAGGCTGTGAATGCATAACATCGAAGTTTTTATGGCCGGAGCTTCTTATGTTTTCAGCAATGGAATATTGAAGTTAAATTTGGCTCTCAGTTTTAAAATATCCCGTCTTGTCGTTGAGTTCAATCTTGGTTTTTTTGCTATGGGCTTGTAAGTTAGAATTGAGATTTCATAAGAAGTTTTGGAAAAAGAGTTCTGTGTGGTAAAAATTTATTTTTGAAGGAAGGTGTTTGTTAAAATTAGTTTTTGAAAATAGGATTTTTTGGAATAAAATTTGAAACATAATGGATGATGTGATTTCTTTCTTTATTATGATTCCTATAATTGATCAATTTGTTCAAACTGAGACGTGCCGATGACCATGAATACACTTGGATAGTACTATCTTGTGGTTTTCTATTACAAGACTTGGTAAATCACCCGTGCGATGTACCATTTTCCTGATATTTGGGTCTTTTGTAGGGCCTCATTGTGGGGTGTGTGGCAGTTTAATATGCTTTCCGGCTCAAAAAAATAATTGTCCACTGTTTCTCCCACATGGTGGTACTTCTTGAGAACAGATATATTCTTGCAATGAGGAAGATAATTGCAATGATCACTGGGTTTAAAGGTAAATTTGTCTTGAATGAGTTACAACCCCGTTGTGACATTGAGCTTGAGGAAAGGAAGAAGAATTAATACTTTTAACCTTAATTATGGAAAGCTTTCGTGCTCATTAAGACTCATAGACACCAATAAAATGTCGCAAAAGGTTTTGTTGGTAATAACTACTTTACACCATTTTGGGGGGAATTCTCTAGGCCACAAAGAAATATGGGCTATTTCAAGTCAATACTGGAACTCAATTTTGATTACATTTCGGGTTTTGACAAGCTTATTTTTTATTTGGGCTTGTTTTAAAATGCCATACATGTACTACTGCATATATCCTCTTGCAGTTTTCGGTAAGCATTTCCAAGCCAATCTTCGTTGGAGTGTGACTGGTATAATATAACAAACAAACCGTTCTTCCCTGGGCCAGCAGATTTCCTTTTCAATTTGTTTAGGAATCAAACAGTTTAGGCTTTGAGCCCAAGGAATCCACAAAAGTTTGCGACATCTAAAGAAGGCAATTCTCGAGATGCTTCTTCTAATGGTTTCCTTAAAGTTGCTTTCAAGTTTTGTCTTAGTATTTTATTGGGACGAATAAGTACTCTACGCTTCTTGTTTGTTTTTTCTTACCTGTTATGCTGCTCCATAATTTTAAGTGCTCCAAGATTTTCCTCCATTGATTTTGTTGATATTTTCACTTGAAATACCTGTTTTTAGAAAATGCTTATTCTGTACTTTTTACTGGTCACCATGCAGATTAAACGTATACATGGAAAATGATCAAACACTCGTATATATGTGCTAGGATCTACTTTCAGAGTCACCAAAATGCTAGTTTCCTATTTGAATGGGCAACAATTGTTCCTTCAGGAGTTTGCTAATAGTGGAAATAGCAATGAAGATTTCAAAGAAGGGATCAACACAGATATTACTGCATCAGAATTTGAAGTGGAGTCTGAGAAAATGGTCAAGATACTACCCATGAATTCAAATGTTACATGTAGAGATAGAAGCAGCAAGTGCCAGCAGGAATCGTGTCCATGTAGCAATGGACTTAATCTTCAGGGTGCTGCCAATTTTTTTAATTCGAGCAGAAATCTCGTACAGTGGAACTTGGCTGCAGGAGAGTATTTGGATTGTTTGACTCTAAACCTACTCTTTCAGTCAACATTTTTGTTAAGTACTCCATTCAACTTAACATTATCAAAATTTATTTTTAAGGACATGATAAACGAGAGAAAACAAAGAACCATGAAGGACCTTTGTGGCATTTTATCTAGAATGTCTCTAACAGATGGTACTAGTAATATAGTTCCCAATACTTTTGGACAATTGAAGCCTGTTCAACTTGTCGAAAATGCAAAGGCAAAAGATCTTCTGAAAAAATCACTGGTTCAGTTAGGTGTTGTAGATGATCTAGTAACCCAACTAAGATCAACATTAATTAGCCCTTTGAGGAGATCACTAGAATCAAGCAGTTTGCAGTGGATTGGCAAGACTTTATTCAACAAATGCAAAAGTGAAATGACACCACTTGGGAAGTACTACCCAAAAATTAGTTTTCTAGAGACGATGCAGATTTCTTGTCGAAGCATTGATTCACAATCTTCAAGCTACTACAATGTACCAGTAGACATTTCTATAGCAAAAGGATGGCTTAGGTGCTTGCAAATGCATGGGATGATGTGTTTTTATTTTTCAGATGGTAACATCCCTGATGAGGAATATCTGGCTATTCCTCGAAAGGTTGAATCAAATGCTGGGAAAGTCATGGATTGTATGTACTTTTTTTATTTCATTGATAATAAGAGCAGTGATTCCAAGAAGCATGGTTTGAAAACTTCAAATTTGATTGCTAAAATGAAGGTAACGAGCTCTATAGTTGTGAAGTCAAACAGAATGAAAACCTTGGAGACTGAGTTTGTTCTGTATGCTTCTCATGAACTTCGAAATGAACCACAAAAGTCATTCTCTAATGACTGCAAGAGTAAGGGTTTTCCAAGGAAAGTTATAAAGACATTTCGACCAAGCAATATGAAAAAGAACAAGCCTAAAAATAAGGTTGCTAGTGCCAAGTTAGATGGTTTGCTTGATGTTAATGAATCTTCTCTTAGGAATGATGCTGTTGGTGAACTGCTTCCAAACCTTGAGTTGGCTGCTATCATTGTTAAAGAACACTTGGACGATAGCAGCAAAAATCTAATGGTTGGTGGTTGGGGCCTGAAGTTTCTCGAGAAAGTTAGTAATTGTGATACATCTTTAGAGCCTTTAAACCATGAGTATTGCAATGAGAATATCCCCTATGACAAAGGCGACTGTGGACATTGTATGAACGTTATAATTCCATCTGGCTTTCATGGTGGCCCGGTTAATAAAATTGGAGGCCCCAGTAGTCTTATTGATAGATGGAGATCTGGAGGCATTTGTGACTGTGGTGGTTGGGACGTTGGATGTCCTTTAAGGGTGCTGAACCATATTTCCATTAGTTCAAGTGCTTCTACAGGGGAAACAGAAACTGACAATAAGTCAGTCAAAATATTTGTGGAGGTGCGTCTTATGTTTTCTTTCACTTCAGCTTTTGTCTTGTTACCAACTTATGAGTACTTATACAAAATAAGATTAACCTGTTTAAATGCCATGAATGTTACTTTGTATATGCGCAAAAGTCCTTTTTTTGTGATTTAGCTTGAAATATGTGGAAATGTTTAGTCGATAGACCATGTGGACACTAGTACATACAAATTGAGGGCCTAATGAATAATCTCTGCATTTTTTATGGTTATTGATTTGGTTTCTTTTGAGCTTTTAGTTGTTTAGCAATAATGCAGGTAGGAAAGTGTTTTGCATTCTAGAATAATTTAACAAAAATCCTCAAGTTATTGATGACAATGTTTCAAATTCCCTCAAGCATGTAAAGTTTTTAATTTGATATTAAAGCATCTTAATATGGTTATTTTCTTTTAACTTTAGCGGCCAATGTCACATGGCACATGGTTCATAATTTAGGCTGTTTAACAAGAAATTCAGTCCCGCCGTTGGCCTTTTCATTCTTTACCTCATGTTTCTTGGCCAAAGATTATTGTGTCTAGAATAGTATGTCTTGGTATCTATGCTGGCTCCTTGCAAAAATTTTTGGAAGGTTTGTAGGAAATAACTTGTTTCTTCTCTTTGCTTATGAATTACCTAATATATGTTTGAGATCACATATCTTTTGGAATTCTTGATGGGATCCAATTTGAGCTCTTGGATTTAATCAAATTATGGATTACATGCACCTCACAACTATGGGATCAACATGTTAAATCATGGTGTTGTGATCCAGATTTTTTAGTTTTTGCTAACTTGGATCGTTCCACTACCATTATGGCTTCAAAACTTTAGGATTAGGTAGACATTATGAGATTTATCTCTAGCAATGATAAAAAATTGGTTGGGAATTTTACAAGAGATTTGATAAAATATTTGTATTTTTTTTTTATATTTTAAGCCCATGCTATCCCAAAAGTATTCACTTATTTTGTTTTAGTTTTGCTTGTTGATGTAAATCTCCTGTAGGTCTCTTTGGGGTTATATAGGTAGATACTCCTTATTTTACCTCTGTAAAGAAACATCTCCTTAAGGTTTCTAGCCATGTTTTTTTGAATATTTTCTTTAATAGAAGTTCAATATATTTATATGCCTTGTTCTTCTTCGCTAAGTTGTTCGAAATCTTTCAATTTTCTAAGTGTGAGAAGTTTTTGAGTGCATGAAGGATTTTTGCATTAGGGTTTTTGGCATCCAAGTGATTGCAGATCTTGGTATGGTTCTTTTGTTTTCAATGTTCTATATCTTAAACCAGTCTTTCTTGACCTTATTTTATATATAGTTTCTTGCCCTAGATGACATAAATAATACTTGTTTGTTTCTTACCCTTGTCATCTTTGGTTGGGGGTGCTGGTGTGACCATGACAGCAATGTCAAGTTTTGGCTTGCTTGGGCCAACATTCTTTGTGATTGGGTTTTTCTTCTATAGAAGTCCTTGCAATTTCCCTTTGAAAAGATTTTCAATAGTTTTCTTAATCTACCAGCATAGTTTAATATCATTTCCATGGTCCTCATGATAGTTGCAGTTCTTCAAAGTGTTTCTCTTTTTTAGTGGAGCTCTCATTGGATTAAGAGGTCAATAATATCCCCTTTCTCTTAAAGCAGACTTCACTTTAACAAGTTAATGGCTTTAGAGGGATAAACTATTCCTTGAACTAAAGCATATCGGCAGATCTAGGAAATTGATACTTATGAGACTCTAAATATTGATCCCTTTTTTTATTTTAGGCTTAAATTTTTATTTTTCTACCTGCTTCTTAGCCTTTGTTTTCTAATCTTGAATCTTTTCTTGTCACTCCTCTTTGGAATCGATTTATTTCTAAGCCTTCTCAAGAATTTTGTCCATCATGCCAAATGCAAATCACAGGAGTGAAATCTCTTTAGGGCTAACTCTTGCACCAGAGTATCCGTCACGAGCAGAGAATTGATCTGAGCAACTTCCAATATTGCATTATTGTGTTGTTTCAGATATATTCAAAGAGTCTTTCCATCTTTTGCTAAATGGAGAAAAGATAGCCCCGTGCTTTTTTGTAGTGCAGAAGATAGTAAAGGATGACAAGAAGTCTTATTGTACTTTAAAAACAAAAGCATTGATGTAACCCTTGTGAAGTCTCTAAGATCATTCCATAGTCATATCTTTCAAGAAACCCATGAAGAGCTTGCCCTTCCTGGCACTGGAGACTGCGCATATGTCCATAGCAATATTGAATTTCCTAGATCAGTCATTGAAATTGCTTCACATAGCAATATTGAATTTTATAAGTTAAGTGGAGAGCTCGTTCCTTGATATTGGGCTAAGCTGACAATGTAGAAGAAGCCATCACAAAAGAGAGCAGTTGGGTCATGTTGGCATTGAATCATTGTGGTTTGTTAGAATATTGCATGTTGGCATTCAAGGTATGTGGAAGATGGTTGGCCTGGGAAGCAGCACCAACCTCAAGAAGCAAAAGGGTTTGAAGTACCCTCAGGAACTAAGTTGTGGGAGGCTTGAGAGGTTGTATTCTTCGGAATGACCATGGCATCTGGAACTTGATGGACTCTCGAATTCCTCTCTGCTTGTTATTTGCCATTGACAACACCAAAAAATGTTAATGTGATTGGAAAATAAAGCATGAGCTATAGTGCTGGAGACCAAGTTGGCGAGAGAAAATCCTTTAAATATATGAAAAGTGCAAGGTTGCACTAAAATTCACTCTCTTCGACAAAAATTACATTCTTAAATCTCACTAAAGATTTGTATCAATGGTTTAAAATCCTAAAAAAGGTCAAAAAGTCCCTTCAAATTCTCATGGTTGGAATATTTATGGTTGTTATGAGACAACTGAAGTATCGATAATTGGCATAGCTGCTAAATTTTCTAGAAAACTCAACAAGTAGGACACCTAATCGTTTTTGCTAATGTGGCCTAGATTTTCCAAGGGACCGAGTCATTCTAGAACCTGCATCAGAGGAAGAACTGAAGATCTATTGGTCTGGAGTTGCTTGGAATTGGTTGGGGAGTGGTCTTAAAAACTTGGTTGGCTTTGGGATCCACTTGGGTTCAAAATATATGGCTTCTAGGTGGCTCATATCACCCATTAAGTTGCATTTAGGAAACTTGTGGTTGATGAAATATCGATGACTTTTAATTAATACTCACATATAAATACCATTGACATCTATATCTATTTTCTTAATAACCTTCATTCAAATGACACTTAAATGTCATTTAAGAGATGTTTAGTTTAAAAATGGCATTGAGATGTTACTTAAACGTGAGTGATATCTATATATCAATCATCTTGATGCTGAAGATAAAAGTAAAAGATTGTTTAGATTTTTCTTTCTGGCCATTATTGATTCTTTGAAGCAGCTAAAATAATGAACTAATTCCCAATCCACAGGGCACAAAGAGAGGTGTGCATCCCGCTCTTAGCATAGTGAAGATGACAGAAGGTCTCTATTCCATTTACTCTAACTCATCCCTTTCGGCTCTGCAATCTTTTGCTGTAGCAGTTGCTTCCATACATGCAAGCATTCCTGATTTGCTTACAAAGTTGTAGAGCTATTCTTATTAGTTTGTTCATAAGTTGTTTCATATATGTATCATTCTTATTTGTCATCTATTTCTTCTAGTTGTTATGAACAACTTACCATTGGGAGAAGCTTGGTGTTCTGCAAACATCTTATTGTACTTGTTCACTTTGTTGCAGCTGAAATGTAGTTAGATTCTGCATAGTGTGTCTAAGGAAAAATTGTTTAGGTGCTACATAACATGTTGAACCGTTGTCTGGAAAGTGTTTTGTTGCTCTTTGCATTATTGAATTGTTGAACCATTAATGTTGTTTGGGCATTTGGTGAACCATTCCATGGTAATTCCAACACTTTGTTATTGGATACTTTTACTAATGAAAGATTTACTTCTTTTAAGCACTTCATAGACAATTGGTTCTAATATGCAAATTATATAATTCTCAAAATTAGTTCAAAAATCTGTTGTGGTTGTTCAACAAATAACATACTAAAACTTTTTTCCAACGAACTCTTAACCTAACTTTGTTGTGTTGATTCTTCTAAGCATCATCACTGAATGAATCTTTAGCTCTATTAGCAGGCTCTTTCAGTGTGTTAGGTTAATGGTCTTTTTAAACGCTGTGCTTGGATATATGAAAATTGATTATAATTATGATAAGTTATGGAACCTTCGGTGCTTATTTTGTTCTATGTTCAAATGCAAAGTATAACCATCTTTCATAGCTCAAATGTGTTATTGTGTGTTTGCATATGGCTTGTTTGTTTAAAAATCAATTTTGAAAAAGAAGTTTTGAGAAAATAAAATTTTGTTATTTGAGAGTTAAAAAAGAAAAATATTTTAGAAAATCAAATTGAAAGTTATTTGTTAGAAAAGGTCTTTGCCGAACTTTCTTCCATTGTTTAACATAAACATCCAAGAGCTTATAGTATACAATGGGTTGCTAGATAAACTAATGCTAATGCATTATGTTTTAAATGTTGTTGCTCATAAAATTTGTCTCAAGATGGACATGGAATTCTAAAGTTCAATATGATATATTTGAAGAAACTATCCAAACAGAGTAATAATAAATTTGAATTGTTCGAAGTTAGAGAACTTTTAAAAAAATGAAGAACAATTCAAACAATTAAAAGTGATAAAAATAATTAAAACTTTATCATCTGTAATAAAGAATGCATTGAAATTACAATGTGTAGAAATTGACTTTATGCACAAGATGAGTTAATTTCATAAAGACTAAATGAAATCAAACTTTGCACATGACAATGTCTAAGGATTGAGTTGAGATAGTAGTGCTTCAAACATAACAACAAATCAAGGTGGAAGAGGCGATAGAGGCTATCGATTGAGTAAGGACCATAGTTATTGATTAACTAGGGAAGTAGCTAGCTTGAAGACAATCATCTTAGGGCCAATGAGAATGGCCAATAAGATGACACAGACAAGTGACAACAAGCAAGCGATGCCCTCATATGTTTTGATTACACGAGAAACTACCATAGCAAGGACTATGGTTTGGGTTTCGAATAAGAAGTGATAGAAAGATAGACAAGTGAATGATTTGATGTGGGTGGATAGGTCATAGATGAATAGATGACCTTGGGGTTGGATTTATGGATTTAGGAGAAAGGAAGGGTGGTAGGAGTTCTAAGATGATGAACATTAATAAATACAAGCGAATGGGTCTAAGATTAATTAAATTAAAGAACATGAAGGATTATTCCTTAGTTCATGCTTTCAATAAAATTGGATAATAAGAAGGCTTTATCCTTTCAAAATTCAATGCACTCTCTTGCGAACTAAATTGGTGTTAGCACCATCTTGATTTGAAAATTTTTAATTCCAAGAAGATGAGTTCTTATTAAAATGAAAATAAAGTGATGTAGTGTTATATATCACAATACAATACAAGAAGAGGTTTGACTATGTAGATGGTTATCACAAAGAAAGAGAAATCTACACAATATAGGATAAAAAAAATTATGTCACCAAATGATATAACCATCATTATCATGCATAATTAACTTACAAGCTAATTGCTCTTAACCTATAAATTCAATTCTTTATTATTGTTTTTGTGATAAATACACATCATGAAAAAAAATGTAGCTTGCTTTAGAGATTAAGTATAGTCAAGAGAACTATAATAGTTGGGTTAAAGATACATCTTATTAAAATTTATAATAATTTTGTAATTTACATAAGAAAAATGTTATAATAAACTCAGTCATCAAGTGTATATTAGAGAAATGTTGAAATAGCTATTAAGTGCTAAAATTAACATTACAAAAAAACACTTCATCCAATAAGAGCCAAAGTGGATATAAATTTTAGCTATATTAAGTGACTTTATTATGGCATATATAACTATGTCAAGCACAAGCACCAACTCTCCCAATGTTAGAGCAATTGTCATGCCTCACCTTTCTTACTTGTTATAACCAATAAAAAATTTATTATTAAGTTTGATCAGAGTTTTACTATGTAATTAAGGACATTATTTATCTTGTCATGCAAAAGTAATGATATAACCAATTTTAACTCTTATATAAATTCATACTAAAATTAAAAAATGATCTAAATTCAAAATTAAAATAGACAAAATCTCCTCTAATAATATCTAATTTTTTCTATACAAACATATATGAGTATAAACACACCAATAATAATCACTATATATATCACAATATTAACTACTTTAATCAAAATCTTAATAATATTTTAATCAACAGTACATTTACGTATCCAAATGATATAACAATCACCAATATTATATAATATTGCAAAAACATAGCACCATCATTAGTTTATAGAGTATTGGCTAAAATTTGTAGATAAATCTATGCACACCTAAAGAAATAGATACAAATATATATACATCTAGACGCATCTCTAAAAGGATACTACATAACACTTATGTAATCATAAAAATATGTCTCTTTTAAATACATAAACAATGTCCAAAAAGAAATATCACATGTCCATAAATATATATTATCAAAACTCATATTCAGTATAACTATGATCCCCATCTGTTAATATTTTAAAATCTTGATCTATAATGTAAGAAGATAAAGAGTTTAAATGGCTTAGTAAGTCAATGGTTATCTAAAAATAGTAATATGATATAAAATATTATAATGAGATAAGCTATAATAAAGGAGTAATAATGCATATGATATTTGCGTATAAAAAGTAGTATGAGCAAGTGATCAATATTTTGAAAAGAGTAATTAAACACATAAAAAGATGCGTAAATATAATTTTTGATATTGTTTAATACTATATATCTCTATATCTATTTTATTTTTATTTAGTCATCTAAATCTAGACTTTTTATGTATTTATACTATAACTCAAATTATTTTATTCATTATCTTATTCTCTTAGTTTTTATATTTTTAATATCCTTAATCTATCTTATATCTCTAGTAATCATTATAAAAGTCTATCCATTCTCTGAATAATAATTATTTTAGTGTTATAGGATCTTATCTCATTCTATATTATATCATTTGACATCATATCATGTTACACAAATTCTAATTTATAAGCATCATATCTTCATCGATCACTTAACCTATAGTGACAACAGTGTCATCCATCTAACATCATTTACTCAAAAGCACATAAAATATAAATATTATCTCATACCAACTCTATATTAACACATAGCTAAATGATCTTATCTCAAATCATCTCATAGTAATAACTAATATGAGGTATAATATCAGTGGTATCATATCATATCATGCTATCATGTTATTTCTTCTTATCGTTATCCTATAATGATAATAGAAGATAATTATTAAAGATAATATTATTAAAAAATATCTTAATTCTTATATTAAATCATTTTATCAAACAAACTTTATATGATATATCAATATCATCACTGATATAATAATCATAATAAAACTCATATAGCCTAAATCATATAAGATGCTTATAAGATTTGTCATAATAATCATGTCACTTTATTTATCTATTATTCTTTTTTCTTTGATTTCTCTCTTCTTTATCACATCCTTTTTTCATATTTTGAAATTATTAAATCATTCAATTGCTTAACCTTTCTATTCTTATTCCTAATTATAAAATATACAAATAATGATGTTGGGAACATATTATATTATTTCAGAACATGGATGAATAAAGAAAATGATGATATGTTATCATGTCTAAACTAAAGAAATATCCAAGCATAATAGTTAATAATGTACTTAAATTATTATTATTCTAATTTACCTACATACTCTTAAAATTTTTTTTACATTAAATCTTTTTTCTTTTAGCTATCTACGTATTAAAGATTAAATATCTAATTTAAAATAGCTACTATTTCGATGCATACCCAGTTTATAATTAAAATAAAAATCTTCATTCTATTAATCTATAATTTAAATTAAGTTGTAAATTATAAAAATTTAAAAATCTCTCACCAAATTTTTATTTTTTATTTATACAATTCTATTTATTATACCATATCTCAATTCATAATTATATTTCATATGTAATGTAATAAAAACCAAAGTATTACCAAATTATAATATTTATTTATTATTTATTTCAAATATAAAATATTCTTTTATTCTAGTTCCATATATATATATATATATATATATATATATATATATATATATATATATATATATATATATATATATATATATATATATATATATATATATATATATATATATATATATATATATATATATATATATATATATATATATATCATGTTAACAACATATCATATTTCTAGGATACACATATGAGATAACAAAAAACATATAAGAAAATTAATGTCATAAGACTTTATTTATGAAATATCTAATAAATAATTTAATAGATCTGACATCATAATTATTGAATTTACTTATCTTAACTTAATATAAAAATACATTTTAAGATTTCCTTTTTTACTTGGATTTGTACAAATGTCATACATTATATTTGTCACTAAATAATTATTTTCAATATGTATAGCACTTCTTATATCTTAAAAACAACCTTTTTGATTTTTCTCTCTTGTTATAATACCAACATATTGAACTCTATATTTGACATGTTATATGTTCGATATGTTTCATAATAATGTACAGTATATTGAATCTATCATACTATATATTCTATATAAAAGCACTCTATGACATTTCAATAAATAGAATGCAAATGATTAACTTTTATTCTCGTTCAAGTTATTATATTGTGTTGGGCTAATATATGATGTTTATGATATGTTTAGTTGAAGACATCATACACCAACTTTAGTTAAAATTATGTTTACCTTTTCTTTTCACTGACTTAACCTTTACATATCATATATTAGGTCTAATGTATGATACATTCTTTTTTTAAATGGAAACAAGAACTACAAAATTCACTCAAATGCTTTCCAATTTAATTCCAAACTAGCTTTTATTATTAAAAATAATATCCCTCATAATATCAATAACTAAAACTTTGTTAAATTCGTAATAAAATTCATAAAACAACAAAAGACTTATAATTTCTTGCTTACGTTCCTTAATTGGCTTATTCTCTCCTATTTTTCCTACTATAATAACACCTCCAATAGTGCTCTTTAGTAGCTTCTTTCGCCTTTTCTTGACTCCAATAACAACTAACCAAATTCTTTCTTATTTTTGCTCTTGAGCTTTTTTGAAATTAGTTTTCCTCTTCCTCACACTTTTTTCTTATAGTTGAAAATGCTTCCCTTCTTTTTCTCCTCTTCCTTCTCTCTTAATACTTGCTCTCTTTTTTGTTCTTTAACATATCACTCCTCCCTCTCTCCCACATATCTCTTATAAAATCCCAATATTAGATAACAAAAAATTAAATTGGAAAATTACTAATTTTCCCTTAATTATTCCCAAAAAGATCTTTATATCTTTTATTTAAAAACTTTATAACTAATTATTTAGGACTTTAAAAATTATAAACCAACCATATTTGATTACTCTCAAAGAGTTCTATCAAATTATTTACTCAATTGAAATTTTGAGTTCATTTTGCAACTTAACAAACTTTTTAAGGCAATATTAAAATACTAATAATTTAATTTATAATAACTAAATTTTAGACTATTAATTTTATTTCATCAAAGTATTCATATTTATAATAATATTAGTTTAATCTTAATATTTGCATCACATTATAAAAAAATTACTTATTGGGTGTTAAAACTAGCCACTATCTATGACACATTTTGTAAAGATAATAGATTTTTTGTACTTCTTGGAATGTTCCCAAATGCAAAAAACATCTGTAGATTTTTGACATTAATGCCAAAGAAAAAAGTTAGAATATTAACATTAAGGATTTCTTCATTATACAAGATAGTTTACGACAATCTACATGCATGGCAATAAGACCTGTTGTAGACGAATGTTATTGGTTGATATATCACCTTACTATGATGTGTAAACTTGATAACACTAGTCAATACTTGAGAAAGCAAAGTGTCAAATTCTACTTCTTCAATATAGTTTTACAATAAAACACGAAAAACAACTTTACAATCAGGTCTTATCTTTCATACCATAATATGTTATCATAACTAAGGAATACAATCATACTAGATATATACAAAGCTCTTTCTCTCATTTTTCTTTTTTTCTTTATACTTATCCTTAGCAATGATCTTCCCTTTCTTCCTTATCACCCTTAATATAATGGGATCACAAACTCTCTCTCTCTCTCTCTCTTTCTCCTACTTTGTAATCCCCTCCCTAAGTTCTCAATTAAATAAGTGCCCATTAATGCATATTTTTATAGGAACATCGATGAAAAAAGGGTGAATGCTATATTAAGGATTCTTTTGTTATAGAAGATAGTTGACATGACAATCTAAATTCATAATAATGAGACCTATTATCTATATGATGGGCCAACTCGATAGCACTTGTCAAGACTTAAGAAAGAGAAGTGTTAGATTTAGCTTCTTTAGTATGGTCTTACAACAATACCTATCATTAAATCTTGTAATAAGGTTTTCTTCATCATAGCATAGTGTACTATCATAAATAAGGTATATGATTATTTTACAGAGTATATTTGTATTTTTATTCAATTGAACTTGCAAAAAGATGCTCTTGTTAATAACAAGATTAAATGCATATCATGAAAACATAATTTAATTATGAAAATATTTCAAACATTTTTCATTTCTAAATATTAGTTTTTACAAATAATTAACATTTTGAGTGGAATAAGCATTTCTTTTTTCCATTTAAAGAACAAAAATAATTTTTTTGGGATAACTAGTTCAAAATAAGATTAGAAAGAGCTTGGAAAAAAATTATATAAATAAAAAATATTAACAAAAACTACTTATTAAGATTTTAATATTTTAAACTTGAAAAAAAAATTTAAAATTAAATAAATCACATACATAACTTATATAACTAAGATTATATATGGTAGAATTATTGAATCATGTTTGTTAGTAAAAATTAGGTTTAAAAAGTATTATTGTTAGGCCCCACTTGCCTATATTATATGTTACAACATAAAAAGGCATAAATATCAAGAAAAATATTAGAATAAATAGTGAAATTGAGGATATTCTAAAATAATTAGATCTGAGTAGTAATAAGATAGTTTTCAAAACCATTTTCCAAACTAAGATAAAATCATAGTATCTTTAGTGAATAAATTTATAAGATAAAATTGTGTTATATAAGTATGATTATGACAATGTATGAGTATGATATAGTATAGTTAATGTATCACTATTATGGGTCAGAATAGTCTGATATGTTAAGTAAGGAAGAGGTTGATTATATAATATAATTATAGAGTATAATAATAAAATTAAAATAGAGAATGAATTTTGTGAAGTATGAACATGCAGGATAAGAATAATATAAAATGACTAGACCATTATACTATGATGTTAAGCATAAGAATAAGTGATCAATACAATTAATATATTATTATATAATAATTAACTTATAAGTATGATTAGTTGAAAAGGAAAAGTTAATTATGTTTGATGGCTTGAATAACTAATAGATAATTCATATAATATGATGACTATTAATGTACATATATCATCATCTTTATACTAAACTTTTACATGTGTATCGTAAGGGTATCATGTAAGAAGTTAGATACATTGCACAATATGATGATGACAACTGCATAAGTACAAGTTAAGGTGAACACCTAAGCTAACTAAGAATGTATCATATTTATGACTAGTGTATCGTATCATTAAGATTAGTGTGAATAAGTAGTACCATGAGAGACTTCATTTAGCATGCAATGTGAATCTGTGTATCGTATAAGTATGATCAATTTGAAGTAGCAATGTATGAGAAAACTCATTCATATGATGTAAAATTAATGGCATGTCATACTAATATAATAATGATATCATAGGAGTATGATAATAAGAATTCATAAGAGGTTTAAGTAGTGTTAAGAATCATATGATATGATTAAGATAGTCATACTTGTATAATTAATAAAAACTAAAAAGATCTTAAAACAAAAAAATACTAAGAAAACTAACATAAAGGTGTATTTAATCAACAAGAGACCTTTTTGAATAAGATAATAAAAAGTGAGAATTCGTATGAATGGACCCAACTATTGAGACATTTGGAATTTTAAAAATGTGGAAAATTATAGGAATAATTATAAAATAAAAGCTAGTCATGACTTAAAGAAGTTTTCTTGGGGATTTGAAATGTTAAGCACTCCACCATAATCAATAAAGGAAAGAGAAGAGTAAGTGAAGATGTTTTTAAGACATTTAAGAAGTTGTGCAAGAGACAATGACACACTTAAGAAAACAAAACTCTAAGCTATTGTAGTAATCAAGACTTTAAGCAAAGATCTAATATTTGATGAGACCACTACTCATATTTAAGATGATCTATTTGTGAGATGTTCTTGTCCAAACTCTCAAAAATAAATCTTCTTTTTGGAGTTATGACATATGTTCTGTAATTGCAATGATCTTACTTGATTACATGATTGCTACACACATGAGCATCCTATGTGTTGTGCTTCCCACGCACGTGCTAGCAACTCTTCTTGCTACGTTGTGTCACTCGATGATTTTTGTCACTTTGTCTCCTCCTCTTGATTTTTTTCTCAATTATAAATTTATTGATAATTTAATAAACTTATAATTGAGTTATTAATCTTAAGAGATAAACAAGACTTATTTATAATATATATATATATATATATATATATATATATATATATATATATATATATATATATATATATTTGATGTACTATATACTATAGACTAAAGACTTTGACTATTGATCAAATGATATATGAAATACCAATTAGAGATGTTTGTTTTATATAATTTATAATAAAAAGTTGACTTAATGATTTAATACATAATTTATTTGAGCATTATGATATTATGTTCTTTTAGTAATATGTAAAAAATAATATTTATGATATGCTTGTCATTATTTATTATAAACCATATTTTTATGCTTTCTTATCATATGTTTTGATTAGTTATATACAAAATCTTTATCATGTCATATGTGCTAAAAGAAAAAGATATGATTACTAAATTATTGATATAATTAAATTGAAAATGATATGACAAAGAGATGCAATATAAAAAACATCAAAGATTTTTTTTCAAAATGAATTTTATCACAAATAATTTTTTTAGAAGTAAGTGTTATTTATATAGAACAATATTTCTCTGAAAATAGGAATATTACCCATAAATAATAATTCTCCATAAGTGTTTCCAAGGACATGTCATTGGGCAATATGAAATAAATGTTGTGAATTCACGAAAGAATAAAAATGTTACAAAATTAATATGATTTATTAAAGAAAAAATTGAGTTTTAAATGAATCCAAAGAAAAATAAATATAATATATCTTTTATTGATTTATATCATTATTGATATAGATTATGCATATAATTATCTAATAATTACTTATTTTATATTATGATATATACTTTTATCACTAATTCACTGTTGATTTGCTCATACCTATTTTGATTAAACACTTTTAAATTCAAGGAGATATCACATGAGACTATTAATGAGAAATGAGATAGTTTATAATAATATGTTATAGAAGATGATCATTCATTAATAAAAGTGTTAGTATAAATTCTGTTTGTGTGAAAAAATATATATGTGAAATTATTGTTATTGATTATATAGATGATTTTAAAAAGTAATATAAAAAACTTATATTTATATAAGTTGTTTTATATTATTTTTACAAAAGTTTTAAGTATTTTCTTTAAAAGAGTTTGTATTACTTCCATCCCTTAATTTTAAAAAGAAATTGAAAATATTTCAATAAAGAAAAGAGAAAAGAAAAATGATGTCGAACACAAGATCAAGAAAGGCTGGTGATTAAAAGGGGGATGCCACAAATAAAGATAAGAATAAAATAAATTTCAATTGGAGGGGTGAGGTAATAAAGGAAATAGAGAAAAAATAAGGAGAGAGAGAGAGAGAGAGAGAGAGAGAGAGAGAAGGGAAAAAGAGGAAGAGAAAACTATGATTGTTTATGGATGAACAAGGAAGAGAGTAAATGTTTTTAAAGGAAGGTGGAGCAAGAAAAGAAAGAAGGTTTGTGTCCTGCTACTATAACACATAAATGATAAGAATGAAGAACTACTACAATAAAAAAAACTAAGATGAAAGCTACAGTTGTTGTTAGGAAAGCACAGTAAACAAAGGTAAGAAGAATTTAATTTCTTTTGATTATGTAATAAGTTTTATATGTAAATTAGAGTTTATCTAAGTTATTATACGCATTAAGAATGTTGTGGTAATGATTGGAGTGAGTTTAGATTGATTTGGAAAGGAAATAAAGTTGATTCAATGAGTTTCATTCTTATATGAAAAGAAAGCATATCATACGTTAAACCCAATATATGATACATTAAAGCTAAGTTCATTTTAGAAAGAAAGGCTTATATAAAGTCCATTGAGATTGCCATATGATGTCTTAAACTTATTCTATTATAGGTTAGCCCAATGTACAATATGTTAACCTGGAAGGAAAATGTCATATAAGGGACGTGCAGTTTATTACTGGTAAGTACAATAGGATAAACTATACGTACCTTTGAGTGAAGCATGCATACAATACGTTAAGTTAAGAAATAGTAAAGGATGAGAAAAGTATTATTGTTAATACATTTCATGCATAAGGCTCAATGTATAATATGTTAGGTTATAAAGGTTAAGGAGTGTATAGTTGGGATAGCCATAAGGTAGCTTTATCTGGAACATATTGTATGTGCATCATAACGTATGATATGTTATTAAGAAAAGTATAGAATGTGTAATTTTAGGTACAACATATATTTTGTTAAACTACAACAAGAGAGAAAATAAAAAATAATATTTCGAGTTAAATAATCATAATATTTATGTATTACATATAATGAAAAAAGTCATTTAGTGATTCATGTGTACATATGATATTGTACAAAATCGAGAAAATTTTTGAAAAAGGTTACTAATTCATGGTATATTTCATGTTTGGAATTTTTATATACTATTTATTATCAATTTACTTTGATATATGACATGATTATTCTAAGATTTATTGATATTCTATTAGCATGTGATTTTATTTTAATATGATATTTTATTTATATGTTTTAAATAGAAATGAATGTACATACATGAGATTATGCATATAAAATAGAATTTGATTATAAACTTTAGAAATTGAATAAAACATTATTTTGATTTATAACATGATGTATGAAATAAATTTATAAATTGTAGAAAAAATTAGAACAATGAAATTAAATTTTTTCTACGACATCATTTTCTACTTATATGGATATTATTAAATAATTACTAGTTTTTTTGTATGAGGGTGTTAGATACAGGTCTAAGACCTTATCTTTATTTGATATTAATGTCATATTTGTGATATGATTTCATTAGATAATTAATAATATTTTATGTAGAGTAGCTAATATATTAATTTAGGATCTCACACCTTTATATAGATGATATAATATTTACTATTAATATTTTATATAAATATTAAAGTATTAGTCTTGGACCATATGCTTCTATATGTAGATGGATGAAGAATTAATTTGGGCTCTCATTCCTTAATATATGAAAATTAGTTATCATATTGTCTCTCATATGTTGATTTAACTTGATTCATCATACTATTATATTTTATTATTTTATTGATTTATTTATTAAGTTCTATAAAATTTTATTAATATTTATATCATAAATTATACTTCAACTATACGTAAAGATAAGTATTATGATAAGATAAATAATGAGTATACTCATAAGATGGTTTAGATAGAATATTTATATGATAATTATATATTATTTTAATTTATGATATTATGTTATATTTTGATGACAGTTTATAGTAATTATTGATACTTTGTATATTGTAGATTGATATGAGTTATTTATTGCATTCATTTCTATATGTGAATCTTTTTTTTTTGATATTTAAATAATAATAATTTATATTTTAATTTTTATTGAAGTGATATATGAGATTTGGATATAGAGTTTTTATCTCATCGTTAAGTTGCACTAAAATATGTTTTTAGATTTTATTTATTTATGTATAGTATTTCATTATTAATATATTATGTGATTAAGTTAAAGGGACTTGAGAGTATCTCTAAACCTTATGGGTAGTCATGTCACTTAACAAATATGATCATATCATATCAATTCTACTCACCCATCTAAGTAAAGAATATTAATGGCAATAAGTCTTAGCCAAACCTCTAGATTATTCAAAAAATGAAAGTTGCCAAATCATATAAAATAAGTGACAACAAAGAGCAAGTTCTAATGCTGGTGGTATGATGTAAAAGCTTTGATATCTCATAATAAATGATAATTGAGGGATAATGTCATAGATAAAATCATAATATTTCTTATCATTTTATTTCACATCATATTATATTGTAACCTTATATAATTAGATCTTATTTTCATTATTTTTTCTTCTATTTTTTTAGCATTTTTTGTAATCATACTCTAATACACATAGCAATTAATTTTATCATCTAAATATAATAATCTCATCCTCATTTCAAACAATATGTGATATTAATAAACATGTATTTATTATCAAAATATATACACAATCATATGATATCATATTATTATGTTCAAATGAATACATTCTCATAAATAAATAATAATTCTTATTTACAACATAATTATTTTAATCTATTTATCTAATTTTTTAAGACGACTCTTTTTTTATTTTCTCTTTTCATTTCACTTTTAAATAGTCAAAATGCACAATTTATCATAAAAAGTTCCCTTTTCTACTTAAAAAAATATTTTTAAATTCTTATTTGTTCAAGGTACTAAAAACTCTTTATTTTTTCTATATATAATAACATATACATATCATACATCCAAATCTAAGGTGATTCTTCTCTCATTCTCTCTTTTCATTTCACTTTTACATAATCAAATTATGCACAATTCATCATAAAATGTTCATTTTTCTACTTGAAACATGTTCTCAAATTTTTATTTGTTCAAGATACTAAAAACTCTATTTTCTTTATAAATATCGACACAAATGTACCATAAGTCTAAATTAGTGTGTGATATGTCTACTCAAAGAGTTATACATTAGCCTCGACGTAAGATACGCTCAAGCATAGTAGCTAATGATTGTTCATTACTTCTATTGCTTAAAAATTAACTTATAAATTTCCAAGGAAAGCAAAGCTTGAGATAGAATAATGCTCTAAACCTGCACACATTCTGCTAGAAGAAAATAGAAAGCAAAACCCAAACTTTAAATTATACGAAGTTTTCTTAGCTTATCCAGTAGCCCTACATGGAGGAAAAAAGAAAACAGAAGCAATCTTCAAATAAACTTAATGCAAAGGCTCACCTAATTGAGTTTATTCACGATTGCAGCTTCAAAAACTTATTCAAAGATTTTCTAAAATGTCTGCTGCTGCAACAAGAAGGGACCTCACTGATTTCTTCTTCTCAAAGCTGCCAAAACAATTTTCTTCAAGTCTCTAAACACCCAAACAAGCAGGAAACGAAAGCTGTAGCAATTACTTCTTACAAAGTGAATTTTAGCTGAAGGTTCAACCTTGTTTAGCTTCCTAATGCATGCAGCTAAAAAGACATCTGCCTCAAGATTCTTATTCCTGCTTTGTACAACAACGCAGCACTGCTTTTTCCCTCCTTACTACCAGTTGCAACAATAAGAATAGCTGAAGATAAAGGAATTCTTCAAGCCCAAAGGATAAACTCAAGCAAGCCTCGCCTTACAGACTTCTTTATAGCTCATCCCTTGCTTTGCAGCCCAATCCCAAGGAACTCTGAGTGCTCTTGCACCCCTTAATTGATAGAATAGAAAAAAAAAAAAAAAAAATCAACAGCTGTTATATGTTAAAAAAAAAAAAAATCTCTTACTCTTTTTAGTTTTTCAAAATAATTCACAAAAATTTTAAATGACTTAAAAAAATTTTTAAATAACATACTAATGAATTTATAATGACAAGTACTTCCAAAGATATGCTTTTCAACAATTTTGACATTTTGTAAGCAAGATGTATTATAAATTATATTTTAAAATTAATATTGTACTCAAAGCAAGTTTCAAAATATCAGCTTATTTAATCAAAAATTCACTATTATAATCGTAAGTACACAAGCACAATAATTTAAGATATTTTAATTATTTTTATATTTAATTTAAGATATATTAAGGATGAATAATTAATAAAATAATTTTTATTGTAAACTGATAAAATTATATTTTTAAACATTTTAATAAAAAGTATTTTTTGATATTATTTTGTTAAAAATAAAATTATTTGTTATTTTTTACATTTAAAAAAGTTTTGAGTAAATGTTTGACTAATAGTTTGAAAAATACTTTTAATAAAAAATTGAATCTGAAAACGACATAATGACCGAGTATTAATAAAAATACCAAAGAAACGCACCTCCAACACTAGCTTAAGTCAGAGCTGTACGACCGAGATCACCTGTCCGGCGTAGTACAGCGTGACTGCTGAAAGTCACCATAAAACTCAGGGATTCGGTAAGTTCATTACACTCCATTAAATGTGCCAGTCATACGGTGGCGACGTGTCCATCTTGTCTCCTCTACGAATAATCTCTTTTCAGCAAATGGCAAATGATGATCTTCCCCCACTACAATCTTATGTGTTACAAGAAGTTGAATGATTATTGCTCCTAAGCTTAGCTCCCTTTGGAAACTTCAAAATCCTTTTTCCGTTTTGAGATCTATGAATTTTGAAGTCTGGTTCTATTGGAGGGTTTAGTTTTGTGCTGCTGTAATTTTCTCTTGCAACCCTTTTTCCATTCAATTAATTAAAGTTGTTTTAATTTTTAATGTATATTATCGAACTTTGTAGATATACTTGTGTTTGGAACTTACCATGGAACAATTTTCGCCGCTCCTCCCTAAACCTACTTTCTTTCCTTTATTTCCTTTCTTTCTTATGTTATTTGCATGGTGAAGTATTATTTGTCATCTTATTTTATCACGCATCTTTATTTTTATCTGTTGTGTGCTAGAAACTTGGTTAGAGGGCTGCTCGGGGCCAGTGACTGATGGAAGAAATTGTTTTTCATGTGTTAATCAGTTTATAGGAACATTAGAGGGTCATGGTGAAGGATACAGAGTTTTATGATGTCTTGGGGTTGAACATTGATGCATCCGCTGCAGAGATAAAGAGAGCCTATTACCTCAAGGTGATGATTTATTGTTTAGTATTATGCTTAATTCTAATTTTGTTCTATTGCATGCTATTGGCCTGTTGTCATGTCTGATAGGGAAGTGAATTGGGTTTTATAAAATTTTATATTGATTTATTACTTGTTTGAGATACAATATTCAATTTAAAGCAATTAACAAGATATGAGCACGATAAGAAAAGCACATTAGATTTTTAGGTGGGTTAGTATCAACTATTGCGATACATCCACCCTAAAGCACCTGCTTTAACACTACCATACTAGACATTCTTTTACTCAAAAGAAGTAGGTAGAGAAGCTCTTTACAATTCCTTCCAATGCAAGACCATGGAGTAAACATTCATAATACACTTTTACAACACTAAGCCAAGAAATAGGTTCTCACAATTCTCTCACTAATGCTAGGGTCTAGATTGGACACTCTAAAAATGCTTACCAATATAATGTAATGGTGCAAAGCAGCTCCTTTTACTAACAAGTCTTGAATAAGGCTCTTCTTTGTCCACAAACCAGTCAAAGGGGATCATTTAATACTATATATTACGAATAAAAATATATCTAATCTCATATATGATAGATATATGATAGATACATAAAGGGATTGAGAAGGGATGTTATCAAGACAAATCAAGAGCTACTACGTGTGTTGATAAATGCAATTGAAGCTTGAAAAACACCTTCAAACATATACTTGGGCCTCTTCAATGATCTTGTAATGAAAGCATTCCAAGGAACTTCACACATATGAGAATATGACTATGGAGATGAATGAGGTGTGTAATCTCTCTAAGAGTGCCAAAGGTGGTGTTTATATAGGCAATACACTCCTCATCCAAGCATATATATGACTGTTTAGAATAAATTCATTGAAATTTCTAATTTTTTTGTTATTCGTCAAATTGATTGTTATGACTGGTTAGTGGTCAATGTATTGTACATTCAGATGACACACTATGCATCATGACTCAATGTATTGTATGCTGGTATGATGCATTGTACATTGAGGTTTAACATTTCATATGCATACCTCGAGGAATTGTTGTATCAAGTGTAAGAGACATACTATAATTGTGTCACCCTTATATTTTACATGATGTCCATGTATCATACATTGGATCTTACAAACCTTATATTAATAGACAATTGATTTAGTTCTTTGTTAGTGATTTTCAAAAGTATTCAAATATTTAAATATAATTCCAAAAATATGGAAACTTACACATTTGTAAATGTTGCAAAAGAAAAATTTTCATTTTAACCAATTTCATTTGATTCTAGTTTGTAGATTTTTAAGGTCAAAAGAGGTCACTAAAGGCATTTGTAACTTAAGGGTCCAAATGAGTCATCCCTTATCCAAAGCAAGTGAAGCTTGGACCATGACAAAATAAAGATATTTAAAATGTGTTAGTTATGCTGATATTGAGTTAAACTATATAAAAGAGTGATGATCAAGTTCTATGCTATATGTTGCATATTTAAACACATATATATGGAATCTATCAATTTAAGTTGGTGAATTGATATTCAATAAAATCTTGAATTATAGCATGAAAATGTTCTTAATTCTCATGGTATCCAAAAGTCTACATCGTGGATGAGGATAATTTTCATATATGTTATATCTATGGTGCTAATTAATAACCTCAAATGCTAAATTTAATTTCAAATCTACTCAAATTTGGATCATAATCATATTTTTATATTCATAAAAGGCTTTTAACTTAATTTTGTAAGTTTCATATTGAATGCCCTTTGATTGTACAAGTTGACCATTTTCCTTGGTTTGAAGCATTGCTTTAAATATCTTAAGGCAAATTGGGGGTTGGGTTTATGTCTCAAATGATCTATCTATTGGTTCAAGACTTGAAACTAATCATATGATTTATATAAAACTTATCCTGTTTAGCTCAACATGAATCATTACTATATGAATTTCACTTGCATGATATGCAATTGAATGATTATGGTGAAATGCATGTTTAAGTTTTTGAATATTAAAAGAGAGAGTACCATAATATTTACATAATTCTTAAAAGATAAAACATGAACTAAATCTTGAGTTATTGTAGTTCTTGGAGTACCTCGTTTATTCTTCATCATCCTTGAGCCATTTGATGATCTTTATGGTCTTTATCCAAGCACTAAAGTGCTCTAAGCCTTGCTCACTTTCAATGTGATATATCTAGATAAATTACCTAAAAAGCATACTAGGCAAGGATACTAAATTATAGTAAAGATGTATTTACAAAGTTTGTTATCATCAAAATTAAATATGATCATCAAGTTAATGGAATTAAACACATAAATGTGAAGTATAGTTGGTTTATATACTATTTTATTTTATGATTAATTAAAATATTTAAAATAGCATTAAGATTAGAGAAAAACTTACAAGTTAACCAAGTCATGTGTGAATAATCATTATTTTGTTGTGTTTACACATCAGAGAAGGTGGGACCAATTTCTTAAATTGAGATTATTATTTTATCAAACTTTCTTAAAAATGCAAAGGAAAGCAGAACTTTGTTCTTTGCAATATAATAATTTTTTTAAAAGCATGATTAATTGCATAGAACAATCAATGTTGCTAAAGAAGAGAACGAATTCTTATTTATCATTATGATTGTATGCTTAATATGAGGGTTCTTTTTTTTTTTTGGTTGGTACATTAATGTATGCTCATTGTCCTAAACTTTAAGGTAGTTTTTTGTCCCTTAACTTATTTTTTGCCTCTTAACTTATTTTTTGCCTATCCATTGTGGAATTCGTTAAACCAGGCAGTGTTCAATGGTTTTGTTGGATTTAATTATTACTTATTAAGAAGTCGAGACTTGGGTTGTTATTTTCTTTTGCCTTGAAGGCCTGCAAAATAATCTTATCTTCCAACTTATGGATCATAAAAAGCAATTCTGCTGCTAAGAAAAGAATTAATTTTCCATTCCAGTTCTTTAAAGAGTGCTAATAAGAAAGAGATTGGTATATATTTTGATTCATTTAAAACAAAATTGCATTAATTAAAGAAGTAGTCTTAGTGTCTATCTTTTTTTATTTTTTCTTGGCAATTTATTTTGAGGAAGACCTTATAATTTTCTGGTGGTTCATATAAGCTTCCAAAATTATAATTTCTAAAGGTCACCACCATTTCTTTATATTTTTCAACATTTTTCATATCATTCAACCTCTATGCATCCCGTATTTCCTTTATAGTGTTCTAGTATAATATGTGATATGTGAATGTTTAGATGTTTTATGTAATTGAGTTTATGAATCTCTCTCTTTTTGATATCTGCATAAAGGTTTCGTTATGTTACAAAACATACTTTGCTATGTTTTCAAGATGAAATTTATTCATGCCACCTTTGCGTGCTTGCTTATCCTACTTTAATTGTTTTCTAGGCAAGATTGGTGCATCCAGATAAAAATCCTGGAGATCCAACAGCAGCTAACAACTTTCAGGTATTTATGGCCAACAATATACTTATAACCACATTCTATTGTAACTTTCAAAAGAGTGCTTTATACTTTTGTCTCATTGGTAACAATTACTAAGCTTATGGTGAATTTGTAGGATATTTGCACATGCAAATACACATATATCTCTTTTTTTGCACGCACACACACACATATTGTAGGGAATAGTTATGCATGTTGTTTTTTGGTTCAGGCAATCATAATCATTGACTCCATGCTTCTATCAAGATTATTGTGCATTGAAAACTCAATAATGGTTGACAAGTGGTAGGTAATGTGGTGGGACATTTGTCTTCCAAAGTGAAGATTCAAGTTTCAAATTTGCAAAACATCCTTAACCTTTCCTTAAAGAAAGAAATATCGAATAGTGGTTCTTTTGAAATTTTGAACATTCTATGCATAGATTGTGTTAGTGCTGATTATTTTATTGTAATCTAAATGGTCATCGTGGCATGGGGCGTCTTGTGAGGATGACTGGATCACTTTCTTTTCTATTCATTGATTTTGTGCTCATAGTCCTTTGAATTTTGCAATAGCTAATGAAACTTAGAAAGGTGAACTACAGGAGTAATGTTTATTTTGTAAATAATTTTATGATCATGTCCTGCATGCTGTGTTACCAAAGGGCTATAAGGTTATGGCCTAATATTTTGATGATTAGAACATTCATATGCAGTCAATTTCACAATGCCATACTAGATATTGGTTTAAGTGTCATTCCTCTAGCTTATGGAAAGTGGACTGGAGTTACAGATGACATCAATCACTATCATTCCTCAGTAAGTGTGATGAACATTTGGCGGCTGTAATGATTGCTGATAAGGGTCTTATCTTGGAGGATGTGCAATTAGTTTTTATTGGTGCTGTCCTGAATTTGGTTGTGCATTCTAGATGGCTTAAAAGAAATTTGCTTATTAATTTGTGGTATTTTTGTTGCCATAAACCAATAAAGTTGAAGGATTCCATAGATTCAGGTACTGCTAGTAACAAAAAAAAAAAATACGACTTTTTGCTTCTTTTTCTTATTCAATAGCCTATGAGCTTATCTTCTTTCAGAACATGGTGTTGGGACCGAAAAGATTGAATCTCTATTTAATGGATTATTCTATAATGTAATATGATGCTCCTTATCATGGATATTGTAAGTTCTTGTTTTGTTGACATAACTTTTTTAATTAATATGGGATTCTTTTAGTGAGTTCTTAATGTTATACTTTGACTCAACCAAATTATTTCTTTTTTAATTAAACACTTACTAGTTAGCATCTTTAAAGTCATTAATCTTACACCTCTTTTCTTCGATTGAAAAATCACTACTCATCATCAGTTTTTGTGGATATTTTTGTTTATATAAATATACTATCTTGATTTTCTTTTTCATTTTGAATTGTCTTCAATCAAAATTTAGGAAATAGTTAAAATGATTCTTAGTAAATATGAAGTGAAGCTGAACATAAACTTACCAATGCCTTGTTGAGCTTATTTCATTAACTATCAAGCAAAAAATGGTTGAGGCTCCAGTTCATGACAGCTGAAATTGTTCGTATTCAGCTAGTTTATTGAGCTAAGTAATGTGAATGGCAACAAAGAAGTCAAATCAATGACCATAAAAGTATGTCAATTTATTGAAGCATTAATAGGATATAAATCATGGATTATGTATGTTTTGTAAAGCATGTTCAATGATTATGATTGGAAAAAGGTACGAGTACTGGTATATTTTATGTTTAATGGTTGGAGTTATTGTAACCCATAACAGAATAATAGATCTATATGTAAAGGTTATATAAATTTCTTATTTGTTAAAAATAAGTAGTTGAGTCTATACTAGAAAGACAAGTTCTAGTGTGCTTGAAAGCAGTATAGGCTATTGAAGATAAAATGACCATATCAGTACACAGTGTGCATGGTCATTTTATCTATTGTTGGTTAAGAAATAAATTCAAACATTTTGGAGACAATAAAGTTTGTATCTATCGTTGGTTAAATGATATCTTGTGAAGTTTTAGTTTCTTTTGTTTTTTTCCTATAAGATTCTCTGCTATTCAGAGTGTGGAGAAAAAGATGCTGTAATTTTAGAATTTAGTTATAAATATTTTTTTTGACAGAACATGATCTTTTTAATTTCAAAAAATGATTATGTTTGCATCTAAATACAATGGGTATAATGGGATAGGTTAGTCATCATGAATTGATTCAAAGATGTTCCAATGGGCATAAAAAAGGCCACTGCTTTCATTAATCCTTATATGGCTAAAAATATCTACCAATAAATATAGATTCAACATCACGTACATTTAAGTTGGCTACTTAATTTAATAAGCAAATGGAATCTTTCAGTGATTTTGATCAATTTTTATCTTGCAAAGTATTTTTTTTGAGTTTTAGAATGGAGTTAAATTGGAAGGCTCAAGGAGTCTACAACTGATCATTATGGACCTGAAAATGGCTCAGTTGAGCATAATAAAGCTCAATGACAAAGAAGGTTGATGTGCTGTGGGAAGTGAACTTGCCTTGGAACTGTGACAAGCTCAATGAGGGATCTACTTTAAAATGAGGCAGACACAATCAATGAAAAAGTTGGTGAGGTCAGTCGTGGTAAAAGAAGGCTGCACTCGTCAGATTCTGGATTTTGGTTGGTAATAACAGATGAAGTTTTGCAACAAAACATAGAAAAACCTTTGCTCTGATATTAAACTGTTGTAGGTCAAGAAGTAACATCTATCAGGGAGGAAGATTGTTGAAAAGGGTCTGCAAGGAGGATTACTGCACCTTTTCCTAACCTCAATTAAACATCACACCTTTTCCTAACCCCAATTGAACACCAGTTTAAATGAGAACAGCAAAGCAGACCTTTTTGTTTCCAATGAAAGCTAACTGCTGAATTTACGTGCAGGAGTTGTTAAATAGCGAATAGTTAAGGTGTTATATTGTTTAAATTCTAAAATCATCTATAAAAAGCAAAAATAAAATTTTAATCATAAAATGAAAAATTTGTTTTTAAAATTTGGTAAAAAAGAAATAAAGTCACGGTTTTATTTGACCTATGCTTTGGCTTCTACTACAATTTCTCCATGATCTGTCTTGCCATTTGGCTCATCCACAAGAAGATTGGGAAACCATCTCTGCTTCTGAAAATATTGTAATATTCACTATTATGATGAAATTCTCCTAAGTGTTGCAAATTAAATGTTAGATCACCCGTCTCACAATTCTATTTATCCTCTTAAAAAGATCAGATTCCTTGTAAATTATGGAAATATTTGAGGAAGTGTTATTTCATATTTTGGATTTTTTGTAGTTGCATCTTGGGAAAATCTTCTCAAGGGCTATCCCCATTCATTAACAAGCAATTGCTATGCAACTTGTGTTTTGCGTTTATGTGGATGCAACTGATTCATTAAATTTACTAAGTGCATGATTCAGTGTTATGAATTAATTGATATGCTTTTTATTCTTTTTAGGCCCTTGCAGAGGCATATCAAGTTCTTAGTGATTCTACAAAACGTGATGCATATGACAAATATGGAAAGGAGGGACTTCCACAGTATGGAGAAAATTATACAATATTTTTTTCATATTTGTCTCCACATGGTTATATTGGATTCTAAAAATATATATTGTTCTTTTGAAATGAAAATTATTAATCAGTTGATAATTTCGGAAAATCATGTGTCATTGATTACATAAAGAATGAAAGGTCGAAATGTTACACTCTGTACTCAAATTTCAGGGATAATTTGATGGATCCTTCAGCAGTATTTGGAATGATTTTTGGAAGTGAATTCTTTGAGGATTATGTTGGCCAGCTAGCATTAGCAACTGTTGCATCTGTAGAGAGTGAGGAGGAATCACAATCTCCTGAAGTTAGGAAACATAAGGTTCAGGAAACGATCAAGGTATATTTTATGATTTAGAATATGAAAAAAAAAATCCTTCTTGCTTCAATGATTGCCTGGAATTGTTCAACATATTTACTATTTTTTATTTCTTGTGTAATTAATTGTGGTAATTGTAATTCAAATCTTCCTTGTATATTGTGTGTGCCAATTAATATAGCTAGACAAGTTTTCATCAATTTTTCCTACATGATCTTTTGCTAGTTAATGTTTGTTTCCTCTGTAATGAATTAAACATCTCTAGGAGGAAAATCCTGGTTATATTTTTTGTTTTAACTTCTTGGTGGACGACCTGTTTTCCATCTTTTTTCTGCAAACTTGGTCCTTTGTTGATGATAATAAGGTTGTGGATGACTAGTGCAGTTTGTGAGAACTTGCAATCGAATTACTTCATATATGAGATAACTATCTTAAATGTAATGTCCTGCTTGTAATAGTTTCTTATATTCTATAATTTGATGAAAATTCTATTTTTCAAACCATTAAATGATTTAATTAATTCTCATAATCAAGTGCAGGAGTTGCAGAAAGAAAGAGAGAGAAAACTCATCCAAAACCTAAAGGACCGTCTTCACCCATATGTGTCAGGTCAAAAGGAGGAATTCGTGAGATGGGCTAATGCAGAAGCTGCTCGCCTATCAAATGCTGGTAAAAATATTTGAATATGGACTGCCATGTTTCTGTTTTTATGTGTGCTTGCAAATTTTCAGATCATGGGGTACTTAATACCAGCAAATTATATGGGAATGCTAGAACTTATGGATGGTAGATACGAAGTTTCTTCTTTATTTCTTGGTCTATTGTGGATATCTCATACCTGGTCGTGGAAAGCAAGATAAATAAGGTCGGGCATATGTACCTAGCAAATTTGAAGTCTTAGGTATGAATCTTTCAAATGAATGACAATATCTTACTTCTAACAATTACAAATAGACTTAAGAGTATTCTGTAACTAGTGCATGAATTCTCCAAGTTGAGCTACCTACATTTATTTGATCTAATCATTTAGCGGCTTTGCTAATGCAAGATGGGTGGTCAAAGCAAGTGTGCTATATTATGACCTTAACTTCATATTTCGATTGATACATTTAACTTTGTCTAGAATGTAAATGGCAATAGCATAAAGATGGACTTAATAAACAAAAATCTGCAACCAGTAGATTTATGGTTTAGGTATTTATTATAATAGTTAGAAGACAAGCATTTTACATGAAGAGATTAAAAGAGAGAATAATCTATGCTCTAAGTGTATGATCAGAACATGTGTCATCTTGCTTGCACCATTCTTTTTTTTTTAGTATAGCTTGTTCTAATGTTTTTTTGAAACTCAGAGGATGATTAAACGTAAATTATGATGTTAGATTAATATATTTTGAAATCAATTTTGGTTTTGTACTAAAAAGATTAAATTTTGAGACCTAGTTGTTAAGTATTTTAATGAAAAAGTTTTACGACAAGAAAAGAAGTTCTTCATTTTATTTTTATTGGTCTAAATAAGGCATGTGATAAGATTCCAAGAGAAGTTATTTAGAATATCTTAGTAAAGAAAAAACATGCATTTTTGTAGAGTGAGGTCATTTGTATATATTGAAGAACTAAAAAGATTACAATTATTGTTAGATTTCATCAAGGTTCTGTTTTAAGTCTTTATCATTTTGTGATAGTGATAAATATTTTTATTAGTCAAATCCAAAATAAAGTGTTATGATGATAAAACTAAGGAGAAAAACTAAAGACGAGCTAAATCTATAGAGAATGACTTTGGAGTTCATGGGATTTCATTTTAATAGATCTAAAATTAAGAATATTGCTTTTTAAGTTTAGTAATTGTAGGATACAAATGACTTGGATATTATTATTAGTAATCTTAAAATTTTGAAAATTTTAGATGTATCATTATTTTGATCCTATGCTTTAGTATAATAATTAATTTGATAAGAAGGTTATAATAGGATATAAGTAGGTTAGAAAAAATGTAAGATTTGATTGCTTTTGGCATATTGTGTGATCACAATATTACACTTAAAGACTAAAGGTGAGTTTTTGAAGACTTCAGTTAGATTGGCAAAATTATGTAGTATAAAATATTGGTTTGTGAAATCTAATATTCTTATAAAATGAATGTTGGTAGGATGAGAATACTAGGACAAATGAGCAGCCATACTGGAAAGGATGTGCTAAAAAATGATTGCATTTGGAAGAAAGTTTATATAGCAATAATGGAAGATAAATTTAAGGAGATTCGACTTAAATGGTTTGGACTTAATGCTTTGATATAAATGAAGATCTTTAATTAGAAAGAGCACAATGACAATTTGTGTATTTAGCCTCACCTTTTGTTAAACACGAAATAGGAGGGGAAGATCAAACATTGCAAAGGTGCAAGATTCCAAGAATGGTCCATGGAGGATCCCAAATTGACAAGAAAATTGCCATGAAGTTGCTAAAAATGGAGTAAGTGATGATGGTAGATTGAGCAAAGACTCATTGAAGTCCCATTTCTTATGATTATTAAGGAGTATGGTCAGCAACAAGGTTACCTTCTTATCTTATATTCTAGCTAGTTTCCATCCCCTCAACAATACTAATGGCCCCTCATTTGCAACAACAAATCTTTCCTCATGCAACAACAACCTTCACCTTGCAACCCATATTAGCTCATCTTGTTATAGCCCAATAAATATGGAATCTAGAAGCTTCATTCACTAGTTAAAGTTGTGCGAGTAATTATGTTGAAGTTCAGGAACTTGTCTCCTCCCCCTCCCTTCTCTCAACGATGTTCAAAGGACTACATTTTTTTTACCTCACATGAGCATTTTAATTCTCTAACAGTGCTTTTCAAGGAAGAACTTTAAGCTTTTAAATACTATGAAGTTGATGAGGAGTTTTCCCTACTTTATGGTGATCTTTTAGTAGATGACATTATCGCATTTCCCCTCACATCTCAATACTTATGGAAGGGTAACCATTCCCAAAGATCACTTTGTTAACTTCCATTTGCCATGAGTGCTTATCACAAGCCTCATATTATAAATTTTCAACTTTTTCATCGACTTTGGAAGGACATGCCTAAGAATAGTTCTCAGTTACCTTAGTTCAACTACATCTTATTGCTTGTTGAAGGAATTCGTCATTTCAACTTTGTTATTAAGAAGCCTAGAAGAGTAGAGATGGATTCACTAAAGCTAAGACAAAGACTACGAGTCATTGAACGACCAGATAAATGCTTTAGCTCCAACTTTTTGGTGGGTTGAGGATGTAGCCACGGTATGGCTAAGTTCTTTCTTTCAGAAGACCTATGAGTAAGCGAGCTCAAAGCATGAATAACATAGAAGTTGCTGAAGACTTCCTCAAACTTCTAGGCATAGTTATATTTAAGGCGAAAAGATTGACCGACCATACTCAGAAGCAAAGCATCATAATGATACAATCAACAATAAGTACAAGGACATTGCCTTTGAAAGGACTCAACCAAAGCTTTTGTATTTCAAAGTGGCATGAACCATCCATTTGGAGTAGTCATACTGTGAAGAAGAAGATGTAGAATAATAATAATAATAATAATAAGCAGTGGGTGCAAAATATTTTTTTGAAGAAGTTTTGTTGATTTTTTGGTTCTCTGGAAGAGATTTTGATTGCAATATGGGAGCAAGTTTTGTGCTCCTAGCAAGTGATTCGATTTCAAAAATGATTGACCATTATGCTTGTTGTGCTTTGAAGACCCTTAAAAGGAAGCCTTGGATAAATGAGAGTTTCTTGTGACAGGAACAATCTCAAGAGAAAGTAGAAGCACCAAAAACTAAGAAATCAATTTATATGCTTGTAGTTAGGCCATAAAATACTTGTTATGCAGTCATCTTTCAAGCACTAATAACAACAATAGTAGTAATCCCCATTAATGTTCTACCTTCCCTTTGTGACTTCTCGATAAACTCTCAATTCTTTGAAAAGGTTTGTTTGCTAGTCTATCATTGGCATTGGTAGGAACCATCACTAGTTGTGGGGACTAATCTTTGTGGCTTTCGGCAATATTGATCTATAGAAGCAAAAGAATTCATACATGAAGACTATGGTCATCATCATCTTCATTGTCAACTCAAACGCATGAAGGGTACTCATTGATATTGGAAGCTCGATAGTCATCATATTTGGATGAGCTTTTGACAAAATGATTATTAATAAGGAGTAAATTATGGCAGGAAAAAGTTACCTTTTGGTTCTAAGATAAAGGAATGGATCTAGACAGAATCATCGTTCAATGGTTGATGATGGGGAAAGAAGTTGACTTGGTCACACATGTCATGGTGAGCACCATTCATCTACAATGTGATCTTTGGAAGACCGTCGTGGAAGTTCTTCTAGGTTGTTGTTTCTATTGTTCATACTTGCATCAAATTCTTAGGAATTGTTATAGTAAAAGAACTTAGAGCAATCTTGTATGTGATTGCTAAATATGCGTAGTCCTAACCCCCTATTTTTTGTGAAAGAGAAGAGGGAAAATTGGTATACTTGGAGGAGCTTGTTAATGTGATGAGCTTAATGGATGTACCATGTTGTTAACTTCAAGCCTTAATAAATCAGATATGATTGCTCTTTTTCATGACATGGATGTTGTTGGCTGGTCCCTTTCTAACATTCAAGTATAGATCGATGAGCTATCCATCACCATTTAAATGTACCATATGATATTTGTTCGATCAAGCAAAAGAAATGCAACTTTTGTGAAAAGTGTTAAGAAGCCATAAGACCAAAGTGAAAGAGTTGCTTAAAGTAGACCTTATCATATAAATTCAATTTCTTGATTGGTTAGCCCATGTAATGTTGGTAGAGAAGAATAATAAGAAGTGATACATATGCATGGATTTTACTTTTTGCCAGGTGAGTCCCATTGATTGCTACCCATTGTTTTGAATAAATGCTTTGGTGGACTCAAATTTGGATTATTCATTAATAAGTTTTTAGGACTCTTTTTTAATGCTATCACTAGATCTTTATTACAAACCATAATCATCATGGACTATGGAAAAATGTTATATGATGATATCATTTCACCATAAGAATGAGGTAGCTATCTATTAAAGCATGGTTAATATAGTTTTCTAGATTCAGCATGGCCTTAAAGTAAAAGTATACATGGATGACATCTTGATAAAGAATCATAGCATAGAGAATACAATAGGACTTGTGGTAGACAATGAAGACACTAAGTAGATATCCAATGTGCTAGAATTTGTGGACGTATATGTTTGCAGTGTTGTTTGGAAAATTCTAAAGTGTTCTAATGGCTAGCCCAAGCATCAAAGTTAATTCGAACAAGACCAAAGCTATTCTAGATATGTTGACTCCAAAGGTAGTTGAAGATAATTCAAAATTTATGTCGTATAGCCTTCTTAAGTTGTACAATCTTCAAATTCCTTGATAACTCGAGCTATGGATTGAGGAAAACTAAAGAGCTAGATCACTCTACTTGGACTTGCTCGAAGTTATATAGGAGATGCCCATTGTATGGCGTCAAAAAAGAAGATTGTGGTAGAAGATTTTGTGATAAGAATTTATGATAATACTTTTTCTACAATGGAGACTAGGTCTTCCATAGCATTGAACAACTGAATGTATCATAGGCTTTGAAAGATATCCATTAAATGTAACATCGTCAAAGACTTGGTTGGTCAAGCACATAGAGACATCAGACTCACAAAGGGAGATTCAATTATGAAGTTTGAACAACAATGATCTAGAAGGGCTCTTTATTTGATCAATGTAAAAGAAAAAGGAATTGAGAGAGAGTGATTGAAAGAGAAAGAGATTTTAAATAAACTGTGCGAAGGAATAGGATTATGTTCTAAACGTAATGAGAACATGACCGTGTTTAGTAAAGATAAAAATTGTTTTAGGTTAACGACTTGAGGATTGACATGCTCTGTTTCATAAGGGTTTTGTAGAATACATACAACTCCAAACTCCAACACTTAAGATGCACATAGTATCATGCTTTGCTTTTTATTTTTTAATTTTTTAGTCTACGAAAGTTTTGACAATCTTAAGCAATGTTTTTCAAAAGCCTTGGCCAATCTTGGCAAGGACTTTATATCTTTTGGTTAAAGCATTTGTCACTCAAAACAACCCAAAATCCTCTATTAATCAAGAACTCCTAGTGGGTCCAAAAATATAGAAATCCTAGCAATCTTAGGTATTAAAAATAAACTTAATGTCCAATCAGCATCACCTACTAGTGAACCATTGACAGAAAAAGCCCTAATGATCTTTGGCATTCAATAGTTAACATCTTAGAGTATAACATTTTGCCTATCATTGTGAGTTGATGTGTTTTTGTTTCAATTAGGAGGCATATTGTCCTAACTGTGAGGATTGGGATGAAACAAGTAGCTTTGTATGTACAATAGCTAGCAATTGGATGATAACCTAGTGAACACAAAAACTTATTTTGAACATTTCTTTGCTTTAGCATGCTATTTAGTGACAATAGCAAAACATTGACTAAACACTAGATTAGATGTTAGATGAGCCTAAGAATGATATCATTACTTTTATATGAACCTACATGGGTGGCATAAATTAGTTTTATAGTTGAGAAAGTGGAACAATACAACAATGAGTGAATTTAAATCAACTCAACAATGTTCTACAAACTATAAATCAAGTTTAATTGTACAATGATAAAATAACCCCATATAGTGCAACTTGAAACTAACTCCTAATCGTATGCAATAACCGACCTATAAACGTTAATGCAATGAAAATAATATGGCTAGCAAGCATGATCTTACAAGTTACGATGAAATGTGCACTAGACTTGAAACAATTTTGCTAACACTTATAACACCAACAAAAGAGAAACATTTATTTATGCTGAAGAGGGCAATTACTTTTATTTATTATTTTGTAGTGCTTGAGCTTTTTGGCATTTAAATTTATACTAATAATTCTGTCTCTCTTCTCCTCTAATGTAAGGTCCAAGATTCAAATCCAAACATAATTGGTAATTGTCTTAAAAAAAGAAAAACTTAACCCCTTTCTTCTTTACCTAAGAATTAAGACAAGGCTACTTCTAATGCTTTTCAGATGGGATAAGAGCTACCAAACGATTTGTAAAAAGTAATTGCTCCTTTATAATTAGCTCATTCCTCAATTGTAGAATCGCTGATGGTTCAAAGCTTACCCATGTTAGATCTAACCATAAGTCAAAAACTCTCAATTACTTCAATTCACCAATGTTTGAATGATAAACTTTGACACACCTTCGTTTGACTTTGTCATCAACTAAGTAGTTTCCTTTTCTTCTACTTTCTTATTCTCGTAAGTGTCCCTCATAGCTCATCTTTGGCCTCTAGCATCTCCACCCTTTTATTCATTAATTTAGCCTTCCAAGTCATATATGTTACCTCTTATTGAAGACTCTTAATCATCTTTTTTTTTGCATAGCTTTCTCCTTATCTGGTTTCTTCTTCCAGGTCTTATGCATCACTCACAACTTAGAATATTCACCTTTGATCTTGACCAATTCTTTCATCTGCTCCTTAAATCCATTATGGATTTAAGCCTTTTCACAACTTTGTTCAATTTGTATTTATTCCCTTCTATTGTTGTTTTTTGCATTTCAATCTTCTCTATATGAGAACTTCCTTGGCCTTGAAATATTTTGCCTATGCATCATGGTTGTCATCTAGCTTGTGTTGAAGAACACTTATGGTATCATTTGTTATAGTAGTTATGATACTAAGATAATGCTGTGATTACAACTAGAGATTACTTGTTTTTATTTGTCACGCCTCACCTACATTTATCATAAAAATATGCTAACAATCCAGCAAAAAGCAGATTGTGGCAACATTATTGAGGACACAAATACTTGACGAGGGTGACAAAAAACAAAATATAAATCATATTTAAACCATTTCTATTAAGCAAATCACAACAAAATATATACATATATACATATTCTGTCCAAAATGTAATGATACTATGTTAAGTGCAAAACTATAATGTTTATAATACCATACTCATCATCAACTCACATAATACTCTAAAATACTCTCTCTTTATGAATATATGACATATTTTGTAATATACATAGAGAAATGAGTTATACACAACTCAGTGAGTAAATTTTATATATAAAAATTAACACAACATGATAAAATGGATAGTAATAAAAAGCATAACATAAATATGAATATGATATTTCTAAAGTATTCATAGAATAAACGAATTACATAATAAAAATGAACAATATGTTCAGAAACATATATATATATATATATATATATTATTATGTTTTTTATATACATATCATATATCATTTTATTTATTTATTTTATCTTTCTTTTTTCTTCTTATTCACTCTAATTGGATTCATATATTTTCATATGATAATTATCTCATATTCCTAATCATATGTCATCTTATCTCTATATAGCATCTCATTACATCATCTTTATACATTTGCTCATAGGCAAATCATAGCTGGTCAATTATATCAATCATATCATGTCTTTGTATATTGACTTTATACAAAATGCAAATGATAACAAAGATGGTCTTTGATATCACATCATGACCTAGTATAGAACTAGTGTCTGTCAAGCCCAGCATCATGTTCTAGAGCTTATATTGTTTCATGAGATACAATATAGAAAATTTTTGCTTTTTTATTCTCTTTTCTTTTTGTTCATAATATTTAATTATGTTATAACTTATATCATATCATAATGTATTATTTCATTTATGTTTTTTTTGTCTTTTTTCATGCTTATATTGTATCATGTTATGATAGTTTTATGAAGTATAATTGTATTAGAATATACAAATATGAGATATAAATGTCACACTTGAATGAACAAATCTTCTAATATATTTACATTATAGTTTATTTGAATTCATCCATCTGGATTCTCAAGAATCTCTCTGCTTCTATTCTTTTCTTCTTACCTTTCATTTCCTTCAAGGAAAGATATGTCATTTCTATTACAAAATAATCTTTTTAATATTATTCACATGCTTGTTAAATTTTCTTAGTCTTTAATGAGCAAGCTTTAATATATATCAACCTTACTCTTTTTTCTAAGCATTTTGTAACAACTTGAAGTTTTTTGTTTATCTTTTTCAACTTTTTGCTTGTTATCCCTCTAATTTATTTTGCTCCAGTTGTAATTGAAACTACCTTGTAAGAACTTCTGGTTCCAATAATCTCTTATTGATAGTTTCATTTTCTTTATAACTACAACTTTGTTGTACACTCTTTTCTTTTTAATTGTAATCTTAAGGTTTTCCCCTTATTGAAACCACAACAGTTAAGTTGTTGCTTCTTTCAATTGTAGCTATAGTTTTCTTTTAACTACCAAGCTTTAACATGTTATCACACTAGTCTTTTTTGGCTTAGAATCTCGACATCCTCTTCTCCTTAAGTTGAAAAATATAAGAACTTAGCTTTCAAGTAGTAATTCCTACACCCCTTCTCTTTGCTACTCTTAACATACTTTAGTTGTAGTCCCTTTGCTAAAATTACCTCCCAAGCTATAGCTCTCAACAACCTTTATCTTTTCTCTATTTTTGTTTTTCCTTATTTTTTCCTGCTCACCTACCCTCCTTCACTTGTTGCCACGCCTCTGCTCTTTCTACTCCAATTGTGCTTGCTTCACCATTCCTTCCTCTTTCTATTAAGTTTTTTTTCTTTCTTTAAATAAGGAACTACCTTTGTGAGTTCTCCTAAGCAAGTAGCCATCTTTGCAGTCTTTTTCAAGCCTTTCTTCTTAAGTTTGCATGAACAATAATGGAGAAAAAATAAATAAAAAACTAGCATTGCTTAAATCAATGTTTGAAATGTTAATAAAATTATTCTTTATAGTTTAAAATTTGAAATTTCGTATTAAATTTAATAGAGTTCTAATAAAGTTGTAACAAAGATCAATAATATCTTCTTAATGAGCTCTATTTAAACGTATACTCATATGTAAATTTTGAGTTATTTGTAACCGACATATTTTACAAGATGTAACTAGAATATTAATATTTTACTTTAGAGTCTCAATTTTTCAAAATAGCAATTTTATGATATCAAAATACACATAACTACATCTTATATACATTTTACAATTTACGTATATAATTTACAGTAGTTATAGAAATTGGAACATTATATTATCCTAAACTCGTTACATGTCAGAATGATTTAATACGTACCTTTTATTGGTGGAATAAGTTTAGAAGGCTTAAACCCTTTGAATTCTTGTCAGTATCACCTTTATTTTTTTTTGGCTAAGAAACAATTATTTGATCCTATTGCTTTGATCAAAGAATCTCTTTCATTGAAAATCCTCACATTTAAAGGGATATTTGCTATGTGCGCAACGGTTCTTTTTTCATACTCCTTTTAGTAAAAAGCCCAATGTAGAGCCAACCAAAATTTGAAACTTTATTCTAGAATAGGATATCTTGCCTTGGATGCACCCTCGCCTATCTTAATTATTGCCCTTAGTTTAACTTGGTCTCCATGGAAGGAATCATTAAGGATTCCCTTGTATGTTTTATCCCTCCTTGAAAAGGGAATTACCTTTTGACTCTCCCGATTAAACCTCTTCTTTTTTAGTTTCCACTTATCTATGATGTCATCATCTTTGCTCTTAATCTTAAAGGTGTCAACATTGAAGATTAATTTGTGCTTCTTCTCTAGACATTTTTTCCTTTGGACTACTTGCTTTGTTACCATGCTATTCTCTTCCTCTTCTTGTTATGACTTTCAAGTTTTGATAGAGAAGCTCTTTGATATCTTTCTCCCTCCTTTCCTATGCCTTATCATCTCCTTTACTCCTTTGCAATTTAGTGTCATTTGCCACCTCAATATTTGTTTCCTTCTTTAGGTACGTGCATTTTCAGATTTTGAATTAGCAATAAACTAATTCATACTAGATATGTTATAATTTTTTTTCACCCAAAATGTATTGCAAAATAAACAAAATTTCTTATCCTTGTATCAAATATTCCATAGGTTGATCTCTACATTGCTAATCTTATCATATGCACATGCATTCTTCCTTTGGTATTGTTGGAAAAAACTTTTCAGGTATACCATGCCTTGTCAGGTATACCATTCCTTGGTCAATGTAACCAACATGATTTTTGTTGTAGAGATTAAATAATTTTGCATCCCATATTCATAAGAATTAGGTTTGTTTGAAATTATAAATTTAGTCGCCTTTCTTAGGCTTTACGTATTTGAATCTAAAGAAATCCTTAAAGAGATATACATTCCATCTAATCTAATTAACCTTATATCGCTCATAAATTAGCTTATGTATGGGGATAATTAGGAGTGACTTGTCCAAGAACATAATAATTCAAGGATTTTCCCCATGTAATTGGGGAGCAAAATACATGAGTAGATGTTGTGAAGATAAGTGACATAAGAATAGTTTTGTTTCTTGTGCTCAACCTATAAAGGGTCAAAGATCGAGGAGATGCAACCAAGGGATTTTTTGTCATGGTTGTATGCTCTAGATTATTGAAATTGTTGACTAAAGTAGTTATGTCAATCTTTCTCATCCTTGACATGGAAAGAAGACAAAAGAACACAGGAAAAAACTTAGAGTAATAACCATAGGAGCAAAGCGAAAAGTACAAAAAGGGAAAGTACCTATTAGGAGTATTGTTCTATTTATTGGAAGAAGGATAATCGCATCATCCTTGGTGACTAGTTTTATCAAAATGAGTCAAATTAAAAGGATGCATGTTGCCTGTCACATGATCTCCTATTTGTCAATGCAGTGCCCAAAAAATGAATCATGAGAAAAGGCAAACACTCGATTGCTACCTTGATTTCTAGGAAGAAAGGAATAATTTCACTATTCTTTATCTAGTCTTTCTTTTTTCTCTTTCTTAGCCCATATGAGTTGACTGAAGTTTTTAATCTGATTGGAAAATGTTATACTCTTTGTTAACCTATTCTATAAAAAATTGACAGTAACATAAAAAGGAAATGTGGATGTAATAAATAAAGTTTTTTATGACCTTTGTAGAACGATTACATGACTTATCATACAAAGAAAAGGCATCAAAGGTGGTGCCTATCTGGTTAATAAGGAGACTAGTGAGATTAAGAATTTTCCTATGTTGTTGAAGATTTAATTGCTCTTGTTGTTTGACTCCACAGAGTTCCTTCTCCAGGTTGAGCCCATCCCAAGCAAAGCCATGCAAAGCATGTACTGATTTCTTCTCATTTTAGTTCAATTTAACTTCAACTACCTTGAGCTAATTAATGTGATTGCATTCTTCTTGTTGAGAACCTCTGGTGATTCAAGTACTTTTCGAAGAAGCCTTTGTGCAAGAGCTTTAGCTCCAACTTCCTAAGCATCTTGTGTATTGCTTTTTTGATTGGTTAAATAATTCCAATGGTGCTGCTCCTCAAATGCACTAGATGGATCAACAATGTAGTTGTTAGTAACATCAAATTGAGCCTTAATCGCCATATCATTTGCTAAGATCTGGACATTCCTCTTCCTGAAGGCTATCATTGATTTGCACGAATGTGCTGGGTTGTCCTCCATGTCCACCAATTTATGCTGCAACTCCTCTAACTTCTCCTGCAGCACACCTATTTTATACCTTAGGGTTTGTTTTTTTTTTTTTTTTTTCAGCTCATTTCTTGTCTTTTTTTAAGCCTAGGTTAATCTATTCTTAGAGCTTCAATAAAGATAACTCCATCTTATCCTACAATGTATTGGTTTTGACCAAGCCTCTCCATATATTCAATCCTCCCATCTCTTTTGTATTTGAAGTTTGGCATATAATTTTAATTCTTGACTAACGTAAACTATTGCAATGTTGTATGCTCGTTTGTAGCATCCATGCTCAATGAAGCTTGACCTCTAAATTCTCCATGTTCTCTATTCTCTTATCCTTAGTGTCTCCCCTTTAGAATTATCAATAATAACGCCTTCCTCACCTTCTCCTTCAGAGCATCTCATCTTGCTAGCAATTTCTTGAGTAGAGGAAAAGGCCATACCCTCTTCATTGTATTTCTTCATCAATATGATCGACATCCCTAGCCCTTTTCCCATCTCTTATTCTTAGTTCCCCCCACCCCCTTTAGAATTATCAATAGTAACACTTTCCTCACCTTTGCCTCTTAGGCAACCTGCCTTGCTAGCACCTTGAGGGTAAGAAAAGGCCATACCCCCTTCATCATGTTCATTTATCCTTATGTTCAGCCACTTGAGAAATTGGATGTCAGCTTTCATTTTGTTATCCATATTTGGTTGTTTCTATTATGTTAAAGAATATAAGTCAAAAAGTTCATTGGTCACTAGATCTATAGGAGGAGATGGAACGATATTGGATCTATTGGAGCTTCAGTAGATTTGCTTTAAATCAAGTGACTTGTTCTGTGGTGAGATCAGGCTCCATCTTCTCGTTGGTCATTGGATATGCCAAGTCAGGAACTTATGGGTAGATCTTTATTAGTATTGGAGACGATGATGAAGCCTCTTTGATCCTCACCTTCAATAAGGGGTACTTCTACTGACAAAGGCCTCTTCATAATGCTCTTCAAAAGGTGCTAAGAATAGATCCAACAATTCCATGGAGCTTAAGGGTGGCCAAAAGATAAAAGAACAATAAGAAAGAATTTTATTTATGTTTGTTATTCAAGACATTTATCGTTTTTAGCTTACCAGATCCACGCAAATAGCACACCCAATGGGACGGGTTTATCTTAGTCCAAAAAATGAGATGCAATCTTAATCATTCATGCATGTTAGGTATTTATCATGATGTCCATTATTATTGCTTTAATGATCAAAATGCCTTACCGATTGAAGCTATATATAACATAAGTTGGACCAAGTTCATCTATAGAGCATGTGACATGTGGATGCTAGGTGTAACCATAGGCGTACATTTTGTGATTGCATAGACTTTCTTTTACGACTGTACAATGGATTCATGACCTTAATATGAAGAATTGTAGAGTAACAAATAATGTTAACTTGTGTAAGTCAACTAATTGGTAGAAAACAAGTACTAAAGACTTGCTGTATTGTTCTTTGTATAGATGAAGAATCCCATCCAAGATTCCACTAGATGTCATGCATATCAAGCTACAATTCCTTCTTGTGATTTCCTAGATTATGACACTCAGTTGCTCAATAGTGAGCAATCAAGTGCTATAAAATGCAGTTCCTCTCATGCAAAAAACTTGAACACATTAAGATTTTGTTGTAAACAAGGAACAATAAGGAGAGCAAACTGCATGCATGATGTCAGATATGAGCATTTGAGAATTACTTCAATTGTTAATTTTAATTGTTCCTTTAATTGCAACTCCAACTAGTAAAGCTTTGGTGTCATACTGCTAAAGCTATAAAATGCAGTTTATAGTGAGCAATCAAATGCTATAAAATGCAGTTCCTCAATGCAAAAAACTTGAACCCATTAAGATTTTGTTGTAAACAAGGAACAATAAGGAGAGCAAACCGCATGCATGATGGCAGATATGAGCATTTGAGAATTACTTCAATTGTTAATCTTTAATCGTTCCTTTAATCACAACTCCAACTAGTAAAGCTTTGGTATCATACTGCCAACTTGTTTTTCCCTTATACAAAAGATTTTCAAGATAAGTTCCAACAATCTTCTTTTCTTAGCATTTTCCTTTTTTTTTTTTTCTGTGATTTCTTGTGTATATTCGGTAATGATCAGGTTTCCCACATTTTTGCCATCAACAAATAGTATATTTAAATCTATAACTTTTCATAAATTGTTATGATTGTGTTGGCTATTATTCTCAACTTAATATGGTTAACTAATGGCCTTTTATAATCATTATAAATAATTCTTCAATTTTCTTTTTGATATTGATTTAGCATTTGCTGTCTGTGAGGGAACTTAAATGATGGCTGATGAACAATGACTTGCAACCCATGAGGTTTCCTTGCCATCATGCCTAGCGATTTGCCTTTTACCTTTGATATTTCTATTTCATTTACAAACCTCATGGAGAAACAACAGCCTATCTACATAAAAATATAATCAGGTATTCCATTCTAATTTGATCTACTTTTAGGAAAGCAAAGAGAATCTGTATTATTAATGATTCTTCAATTTTAGCTGCACTTGAAACAAGGATATATATTTTGAAGCTGTTGAGACTATGTGATTACTAATGGTGATTATCCCTTTTTTCCGGTTTGCTGCTCTTATTAATAGCACGCCTTGCATTTAGTTATCCATTGTCTTTCTCCTATTGTATAAAAACTACGCCATTGAATGAATGTGAAGCATTAGTGCCCTTGGTTTGATAGTTTGGTTGAACACATTTTGACAGGGCAAAATACCTTGCTTTGCCTCATGAGTAAAAGCTTTAAATTATCCCAAACTTTTCATTTTTTCAGCTTTTGGAGAGGCCATGCTGCACACCATTGGTTATATCTATGCAAGACAAGCTTCTAAAGAACTCGGGAAAAATATATTGTATATGGGTGTGCCGTTCATAGCTGAATGGGTACGAGATAAAGGTCATCATATAAAATCACAAGTGAATGCTGCAGCAGGTGCCATCCTGCACTTCCTACTTCTTGTACCTTCGTTTATTATGTTGTTCAATAGCCTGATCTCTGATAACATTCTTTTATAATGTTGTATTATGCGTCATGAGTACAGGAGCCATCTCCTTGATTCAGCTTCAGGAAGGCATGAAGAGATTGGATCAGAGTGAAAACAAGGAAGAGGATTTCATAAAGATAGTTGCTGAAAAAAAAGATGCAATGGTTAATTCTCTCTGGAAGATCAATGTTGTAGACATAGAGACCACACTATCACGTGTTTGTCAAGCTGTAAGCTCCTCCAAGACTTTTCTGATGGTTAATTCTTTCTGGGCATTCACAAATCTGATGGTTGTTTATTCAATAAGTGCTGAATCATATTAGGAAGCGAAGCCACAATGAATAAAATATTAATGTCACTCAATCTGGTTGCTAACTGGTGCGTTATGACTTAGGTCCTTCGAGAAACTAGTGTCACCAAGGATATTACGAAATTACGTGCCAAAGCACTGAAGAAGCTGGGCATAATTTTTCAGGTACGCAAAGAACAACTTTTCTTATCTTTAGGCATATCTTGCATTCATGCCCTGGTCCTTTTATCTTGCGTTTACTAATAGCCATTGCTAAACTGGTTTTCTAGTTTCTGAAATTGGTAAGGTAAAAAATGCCCTGGAAAAACTAAGCACAGTGGATTATGACCTTAGATAAAGTACCTTAATTTATGCTTTGTTTAGAATTGCTATTGCATAATATTAAATTGACTAATGACTAAATAAACTTGGTAGTGTTGTAGAAAAATTTTGTTCAATAATCTTGTGGTAAAATATTATTCAAATATTTTGTATGTATGTGAAGATGTAATTAACCTTGAATTTTGGGCAGAGGGTAAGTTATAAAAATAAAGTATTTGAGTAGGGTAAAATTTACTCTTGTCCTCCCATTTTCTATCCCAACACAGGGCACCCAACAGCCCTGCTTTGGAAAACTTGAGCTGGTGGTAGGGAAGCACTTCCCATTGCTAGCAATATGATTTTTAGCAAAGTTTTCAGTGTAATTGAAATTCTTCTTTGCATATACATCAAATTTGAAAAATGCTTGTCACAGATAATGAGCGAATCGATTCCTCATACGTCGTATGGGTAACTGTCTTCGACTTGAGACAAAGTTGAAGAAACCTTTTGTATGAAAATAACTTCTCAAAAAAATCTCCAAAAGACACCACTTCCATAGGACTTGAAACCTCCATAGAACTTCTTTAGTCATCTTCAAGAACAATTGTAGAAAACCATCAAGAAGCTACGTAGGACTTACCATTTTCTTGATTGCAAAGAAGAAATATTGTTCATCTTACTCTCATTTAGGCACTGCAAGAATAAATAGTATGAGGAAATGAAATTAAAGGATTGTAATACTGATGACTGCTGCAACTGCCACGACATTCCAATGATTGTGAATCAACATTTCTTGCATTCTCACATAGATTGCCTCTATTTTTCCCTTACCTATCATAAATTTATAGTCAGCTTTCCATAATTTTCATTGTTTCTATTTTGCAACTGAAGTTGAACAATGATTGAATAAAACGTTTCTGCATAGAACTGTTCTTTCAAAACCTTGTTTCTGTTGACGAGCGTCATTTTTAGTTTCTTCCACAATATTAGTGACTTCTGAAAGAAGATAAATAATACCAAATCTTCTTGATCGCTAAGAGGTATAAAAAAAAAGTCAAATAGCGACGTCAATGGCTTGTTGGTATAGTTTTAATCATATTACTTTTTCGCTTCCATTACTTCATCCCTGTTCTTTTGAAAATGTACTAGGGTGCCAGATCTGGATACCAGAGGAAAAGCAGTCTTCGAGTGGAGCCTGATGCCAAGAGTGGTGCTAAATCATCTTGAAGACCAACTCAAAACAGGTAGATCATGCAAGCAAACAGTGTATTTTTTGTTAAAAACTCTGCCGAAGTACGGTCTTAGCCTGCATGCACATCTTTTGTTAAGGATGTATCTTTGTTTGTTACCTTTCTTACGTGCCAATATTGCAATGAATCCATTCTCTTTCATGCTTTTGTTCTTGGGTGTGCCTTATTCATGCTTTGATCTGAAACGGTGCTGGATTTTAACGGTATTATTGTTAAATCTATTACCAACCACTGTAATTGCTTCATGAATGTTATCATTAAGCAAATGATGCATATGAATTGAATGACCCATGAAAATATGCGTGATATCATTAAGTAAATGATATCATTTCATCCAATCCCTTGTCTTTGCAAGTTACTGTTGAAGTTGATGTTGATGATCTCTTCATCATTGGCATCCTCGCTATTCTACTTGATATAGTCTCAGTTTATTCTCCCTAGTTTGTTCGTGGACCTCATTTTTCTAGGAACCCTTTTTGTGTGTCTTATATTCCTTTGCTATCCATGTCCTTTGTTATTATTATTGGTGTGCCTTTTGTTGATTGGAAGGATCTATTCACATCTTATGAAGATTTCTTTCAAAGCTTGGATGACCAACCTTATAAAGATGTTGTCCAATCTACTACTTGGTGGGCTATTGTATTGGTAGAAGACTAATTTACCCTTATTTGGTAAAGTTGCTCACAAACTTTGGAAGCCAAGGGATGGCCACATGATGTGGGGAGGATTCTTCTTTTTTAGGTTCTCTTTGGAGAGGGAGTTTCTAAAAGTCTTGCAAAGAGGCATTTGTTCTATTGGCGAAAGAATCCTCATTTTGAGGTGGTTTCTTGGCATGATATTAGAGCATGACCGCTTTGATTGGATTCCTCTTTGATCAAATTTCCCAAGTTTTCTTTTGAGTTCTATAATGTTAAGGCTCTTTCCAAGGCTTAACTTTAATAGCTATCCAATCATAATGGACCATCTTATGTTTGGCATAACTTGTGTAAAAGTGGTCTACAAATGTTTGCTCCATAACTATATTCTAATTTGGTTTGGAGATCAATTTATTATCGTACTAATTGAATATAATCAAATGTCAAAGCTCTATGTAACTAAACAATAACCAATAATAATAAAGATTAAAGATGAACACTATTCATGTGAAGACATAAATCTTATGTAGGGGTTTGATTGTAAGACAAAAATTTAAAGTCTGAGCACAAAAACTCATTCATAATAATACATTTAAAATATAAAATTATAAATAGAAATGATTTTTATAGAATTATATATATAATACGTAAGAAATTATATATCACTTCAAATTGAGTATTTAGTAAACCATCTTGTGAATAAGATATAGAAAATTCAACTCAGACACAAACCATTTTTTACTGTCCCCTCTCGTGAGTGGGATCCCTTCTTTATGGTATCAAAATATCCATTTCTATATGTTGTGAATACATGTCGTGAATACATGAAGTGAAAATGAGTTTGCGAATCTCATAAGAAATGGGTGAATTGTGGACTTTAAAATAATTTTTATTATTTTTTGTTGTATTTATTTTTCAAAACTAATTTTATGTTTGTAGAAAATATTGTTTATATATATATATATATATATATATATATATATATATATATATATATATATATATATATATATATATATATATATATATATATATATATATATATACTTTTAATGTGATGAAGAAAAATACAAATTAAAACGAGACATCAAAATTTTTAGGTGATTCAGTTCAAACTAAAATTTATGTCCACCTCTAAACAAGGTCAAGAAGAAATATTACTAAAAAAAATATTACAACTTAAGGTTTTATATCTTATGATGTACCTCCAATCTTGAGGTTTTCATTGGATGGAAGAAAATTCACGAAAGATGCGGATGGATCATGATCATTATTTTAAAATGTAGAGGCGATTTTCATCGTGCAATCATGAAAATATGCAATCAAACGGTGCTGAGTTGTTCCCGACATTAGAAATAAACAAGCACTAAAGGATTAGTCCCACATTGCAGCATAGGAAGGAGTTTTGCACTTTATAACTATTTTTACTGGTGATATATCAAAGCCTAACTGGAGCTAGCTCTTTTCTTGTGTATTTCAAATTTCATCACCTGGGTCTACTCAGTACATGTGGGTTATTATGGGTCCAACCCAACCCATACACATACTTTGTTCAAGTGTTGCCTAGCTCGAACCTTTGCTTTACCCCATCCAATTCAAGAATGCATCGTGCTCGACCCGATTTCGTTCTGACTATCTCTTGATCGAGGTTTGCGAGTGCCCACTCGGGCTTGCTTGAGGAGCCGAGAGCTTTATACTTGGGCACAAGCTTGGGAAATGGTGGTAGGTTTTTATTTTATTATTTTTTATTTATTATGAAAATTTTAATAGACTTGATATTTATTTATTTATTTTAACTAATTAATTTAAAATAAAATTTAACAAAGATATATAAATAAGATTTAACTAAGAAAAATATAGAATGATTGAAAAATAAAATATTATTTATTTGCTAAATCAAGAAGATGATTGAATAATTGAATGTTTGAGTAGGATTTGAAGTTAATACAAATAGAGAGTGTCTTATAATCTACAAGTTAACATTTTATCTTATAATAAAAAAATTTTATCAAAGCTAATACGCATGTATTCAATCCTTGAAGCTTGTTGAACCCTCTAAAATGTTTTGGAGATCACTAATTCACCATCTTTAAAGAAACATAGTTTGTTGATTTAAAATTAAACCTGATTTATATTAAACAAGTCAATTAGAATAAAGTGTTAAACATTTATGACTTGATTCATCAAATACAAAGATAATCTAACAGTATCTATTAAACCATCTTATGAATAGATATAAAAAACTTAACTCGACAGAAACCACTTTCGACTATCCCATCTTGGAAGTAAGATCCCTTCTTTATGGCATCAAAACCTTCATTTCTATATGTCATGAATACATGTCCTGTGAATGTAAACGCTATTAAGACTTTAAAGAGCTTGACAGATAAATCAAATAAAATAATAAATATAAAAAATGCTAAATATGATGAATATAATATGAAATAATATCATGATGACAAAATGATTGAGGTTATGATAGAATAACCATGATAGAAATGAAAGAATATAATTATGAAAATAGTTTGCCTCTTATTTATTGTTTTTCTTTTATATTTTCCATTATATTCTTTCTAATATAGCCCAATTTCTTTATGAACCATTATCCTAGATCCAATAACCAATATTATTTGACTTCAGTCGACATCCATCCAAATAAAAGGGTATTCTCGCCTTAACTAAACAGAATACACGAAATAATAGTGGCACATGAGGTCATATTACTTATAATCTCATACTCACCTTAATATCATGAGAAAAATGTCTCAAGAAACTAAATATTATCTTTTGTTCCATTCTTTATAAATAATTTTCTAAATTATATAATATATTAATGTCACCATTCATATCTTTAACATAGTTTACATATGTTTATATCCCTTTTAGAAAACTTTTTATGTAATTATTTTTATGTTGATGTGAACCAAGTGATGTCATAATACCAAAATGAATATATTTAAATATAATTATTAATAAATAAAATATCAAAATAATGACATGTGAATAAAATAAATTGTCACATAAAACAAGTGAAATCATTTAAATTATATAAAAATATATTATTATATTTACATTACAAATTATCAGATTTATTTACCTGAATTTGTGATGCAAGATTTCTTAATCAATCTCTTCTTTAAGATTTTTCTCACAATGCCTTGCATATATATGAATTATTATATAATATTTTATATAATATATTTATTAACTATTTTCTAAATTTACTCAACCTAAAGAATTATTCTTATTTTCCATTCTATCCATAGGATGTCGTATTATATAATATTCCTTATCATACAATACGATTAGCATCCTTTTCAAGGATTAAACTGTCTTAAACCTCTCTAAAGCCTCCAGATAATCATACAAAACAATCATGGACATTATCACATTATACAACTTGTCTTATCATATATTATGATTCAGTCTTCAAGCCAACACTTTTCTACTTACCAACTATCGTATAATATGGTTGGTGTCATTATACAATATGAACAACATTACTTCTTATCTATCAAACTTTTTTTATTCTGCTTACTTTTTTGTCACAATATATTTTATAATCTGATTAAACTTATCATACAATACAATCAACATCCTTAACTCTAATCTTACTGATTTATAACTTATCATACAACACATTAAGCCACATCATATTATATGATCTATCTACAGATACCAATACAATGCCTTAATGGAGTAATCCAATCTCTTGCTCCAAATCAACTTAAGTTGATCTTACTATATGATTAAACCTGTCATATTGTACGATTAGACTTAGATAGTGACTTTCTCAAACTAGAATCTCTCAATTTCAACTCAAATCACCTCCAAACTTTCTCAATTCATTCATATGACTTTTCCAACTTCATATAATGACTAAACCTTCTTAGCTTTACATAAAAACCCAATTGAATTCATTAAAAACAACTAAATGCCGTATCTTACTTCTTTAATTATCTTCTCTATTTCTTCCTTCTACAACCACTCTTAACTCTCCTTCTTTATGATGGATTTCAAGCTTTTTTGTAATCTTTCTTCACCTTTTCTATTTTTTTCTTCTAGCCAAGCCTCTGTCACCTCTCTTTATTCTCTTCTTTCCTACTTTTTCATCCCATTTTTTATAATCTATACTTGCTATCTCTTGCCTAGTCATAATTTTCTTCTTATCAAATGTAGAGGCAATAGAAATTTAATTAGTCAAATTATAAATTTACCCTTAAATAATTTGAAGAATTACCTTTATATCATTTTTACTTTCAAATTTTGTAATTAATATCCCACACTTTTAAAAATTATAAGCTTAATATCATTAGATTTTTTAATTGCTCATTCTAATGATGTACTTATATAAAATTTTCAATTTTATTTGAACCCATTGCATGCTTCCCATGGCAATCTTACTATTTTAATATTTTAATCAATATACATGATATCTCAAAACATAAGTTTATTACATCAAAATATATATAATTATAATTCTATTGGTTTAATCCTATAATTTATTATATATTATATATAACAAAATTTTAAGTTATTATACTATAACTTTATCAAGTATGTATCACCTTTTTATATGCCCCAAGCTAATATGATTGGCTCAGAGTTAAAGCAACAAAAAGGAACATGCATGCTCTTCAAGTCAACATATATCCATGTGAGATTCTCATGCAATAGACGAACATCACTCCTCTAGTGTCACCTACCATAAGAATGTCATGGTCATTGACGAACAAGCCATCGCTTTTACTCCAACAAATGAAGCATTCTAGCTATAGATTATAGAAGATGTCCACATCAAATTTGCAAGTGTGTAGGCTTTCCCTTTAGTCCACCTATAGGCCCACCATGAGACTAGCTTTCTTAGCTTTCAGTGATGTCCTTGGTAAACTAGCATGGATCCCTACACCACTTCTGTCCTCTTAGACATATCTCATTACTCCAGTAAACATTTTGATTGGAAAAGATTCCAAAATGAAAATATTTTGAGTATGATTATAATTTTTCTCTTAAGTTTGGGGTCTTTACCTAAAATCTTAGAAGTCTTTTCTATGTTTTTATATGGTTTCACTTTTTTCTTTGTGTCTATTAAAAATCACTTCTGTAATGGGTATCAAGAAGTTTGTTTTTGGTCTATATGTTTTTCAACAATTGTCTTGAAGATTCCATATGGAACCATTCGAGTGTAGTAAGCAAACTCTAGTGTAGCACAATAAGAGATCCAAAAGAGCCCATAATACAAAATTCAAGTTCATCGCCAATATGGATTATATCTCAAACATTGGCCTAAAATGAGAATAAATAGAGTCTTATCGAGTTCATTTTAAGTTATTATATTATAATTAGTCATTTTTTAGACTTGAAGTTATTTTTTATTATGCTTTAGGATTTCTTTTTTATTATTATTATTTTTAAAATTTTTAGGTTCAAGGTTAGTTTGTTTTTTTTAATTAAAGTTAGAGCTTAACTTATTTAAAATCTCATTTTATGAAATGAAATGATTCTTTTTTTTTTTTTTTCTGTTGGCGTGAGATTAGATTATTAAGGTATTCTGGTACATGCATGCACAAGTATAATTCCTGCACTATGTTGTAATCAGGTATCTTTTTTTATAACATGTAATAACTTGAAATTGAACTAAAAAATAGTTATAAATAAATAATAAAATTATTTTATTAAATAAAATGTGCCTTAATGTTACAACCAAAGCCAAATAAGTGTCATCAAAAGTATAAGCTACGTTACTGCTCCACGTGAAGAGCTTAATGCTATATTATCACTAATATCAGATATCATTAAGTCATCCTAAATCAAAGTTGATTTATAAAATACTAATAATATATTATATTGTTGTATTATAAAATAGAAATTAGACCAGATGAACACCAAATCTAAGAACTTGAGGTGGTTTTAGAAAATGCTTACTATGAGGAATTGATTGCTAATATCATTGTCAAATTCGATGTTCTTTAGTGGGATGAAATTAAGGTTGAATAAAAAAACTAGTATTTTGGATTTACAAATCAATAATATAATCATAATTTATTAGGTTATTAGTTAAGAAAATAAAAGTATAAAACAAACTAGCTTCAAACTCAAAATGCTTGATAAGATAAATGTAGGGTGACAATTTACTTAAGTTAGGTTTGATTATTGCCAATTGTAAGATAGTTGGATAAGTCATTGAAAAAAAAAGCTTTGATATCATTAAAAATTATTTATTGTGGAGTTCATTATGATTGAATGTTATTTGGTATTTCAAAAAAATAAAAAATAAATTGTATGTTAGAAAAAATGTCACAAGGATTTTAGGAAGCTTAACTTTCCCTAGATACCTTACCTTTTTTGTCACCCTAGGAATCGATGCTTTACGATAAGACAAAAAACTACAAAGAAAAGTATTTAAAACTTATACATGTTGAGAGTGGTGACAAAAGAGAAAAGTGTGAAAGAGATTAAGAGAGTTTAGGAGGAAAGAGCATAAGGGGTGCTATTGGAGGGTTTCCATAAGATTGTGTGGGCTTATTAAGATGAAAGCATCGTAAGAGGAGCTGCTAATATAGAGTCTAATGTAGGTGTGGATGTACAAGGATGCTCAACAAGGGTAATCACATTGGCCTAATGCAGCTATGTTTAACAAGGCAAGGTCAATAGTGAGAAGGGCTTCACCTTTTATGTAGTTGAGGAGATTAAGAGGCAAATGAGAAAGCAATGCTAATGACAAGAAGGGCTTAACATCAAGTATGATAGAGAGGTCACACAACAGTCAATATCAATGCGAGAAATAATTGATGAGGCAAAGGTGACACTGCTTTAGGGTTATGACATGTGTGGAGTAAATGCACACAAGATATCTATGGTATAACAAATGTATGACATGTGCATGGAGACTAATAACATTGCAATTGGATCTTGGATGTGTGACGTAGAATTGAACGTCATACTCTTAAAGTTGGAGGTCGATGATGTAGTGGATTTGGGCAACAATCGATGAGGTGTGGTGATATAGGATGAAATATTAAAACCCATTTTAGCTCATAGATAATTGAGAATGACTTATGTTCAAGCATTATATTTATACAAGGGCCTATCTAAAATGTGTTATAGAATTTCATATTCTAAATCGATAACACCTTTGGACCAACTCTTATATAAATATAATGCTCAAACCAAAGTTTTTCTCAATTTTCTATGGGCTAAAATAGGTTTTAGCATTTCAAACCTACATCAGGTGGCTTATAAGACATTATATAAGTATGATTAGCATAAAGTTTTTTAAATCAAATCAATTCAATTTATTTTCAATTTTTTACTTAATTGTTCTAAACTAACTAATGTAATTTATAAGCTTTGTAATGTTGTAAGGTAGAGATGTACGTAAATAAACCTAGATGAGATGCATACCTTATAATTAGTGTATTATGATTGAAAAGATTATTTTAAAAATATTTAACTCTCATATTCAATCTTACCAAAACTTAATGTCTCATATAAATTGTTATGTATTATATGCTAATGCTAAAAAAGATGACTAAAAAACCATCTCCATATGCTTACTTTAACTTGTGTTTCTCTTATTGTCAGTTACGATTAATACCAAAATATAGTCATTAAGCTCCTTAAGTCAAATAATCAAGCTCTCCACATGATTAATATATTTGATCTTTAAGATAAATGATTTAAAACACTTTTAAAAATTTATTAATAAAATAATAATAATTATTTATTATTAATATGCTAGTGGTGCAAATACAAAAGGTTTAATAATCATATCACATACTATAAATCAAATACTATGACCATTATCTCTCAATAGTTTATACATTTTTCTTTTTTTAATAAGATAATTTTATAAATTATCAATATAACTCAAATTGGTAATCATGTAAAAAGCATATAAATTAAAATGGCAAACCCTTATTAATAAAATATAGGTGCATGAATGATCGATCATCTATCAAAAACAAAAGTATGAATGGTTTAAATGTCATAGCATGCTCAAAGAATATTCTAATAATTAAGTATACTTATATTATAATTATTCAATTTATCTACCTGATATATGTGCTAAAGATGTACTTATTAAATAAACTTATCTTTTTTATGCAATATAATAAAAATTATAATTTTTTTGAGAACACTTTGCAATATATCTTTGCTGTTTCATAATTATCTATTATTCATAGCTTCTAATCATACAAAGGTTTTTAAAAATGTAATATTCTAAATTTCTCTAAAGCATCTAAATGTAGTTAAATTTAAAGTAATAAAGATAGTTCATAAATATCTTTACTTGACTCCTTTACATTCTTAAATGAAATTTTAAAACCCCAATTTCTTTCTCCTAAAAATTCACTCCAAATCCTTACTCCAACATTGACTTTAAGTTTCAGAGCTCCTCTTAGTTTCACTAACCAAGATTTTGATATCCTAAGTCAACAACTGACGATTTCCCTTAAGATAAGGCTAGCAAAAAAAATTAGGGCTCTATACCACACGTCTCCTTAGCCAAAGAAGAGTACTGTTACTAACGAAACTGACAACAATAAACAATCCCTCCATTCCTTATTGATCTATCGATGAGATATAGCAAGAAGGGATTTTAGGGCTCAAAATTATTTATGGTCGATTGGATGGTAGCAAGGAAATGATATGTGATCTAAGGGCTCAAAAATATTTTTTATTATGTTATTCATCTTGTTACTCTAATGCTTTAATACCAAATATGTGATATAGTAGTTTTGATAGCAAGAAGGTGATGTAGATGTGGGTGTGCAAGGATGCTCAACTAAGGCCATCACATTGGTGTTACGAAGCAGAGGTCGAGAAGCCTAAGCTGACAATAAGGAGGGTTTAGCCTCAAATGTGGTTGACTAGGTTCAATGACACTTGAAGAAGCAAGGATGACAATGAAGAGGGCTTGAGCTTGAGTATGTTGAGAAGTTCGGTGACTTTGGTGTCAACAAGAGTGGCGACTGATGTTTGTGAGTGCAATGTCGCTCAGGGTTGTGGAGTGTGTCAAGTGGATGTGCATTAGATGTCAGAGTCAATCATTATGGTCAAATGTGTGGTGCAAGGATTGGAGGTTAACAATGAAATAATTATAGGACTTAGGTGTATCTTATGGACTATGAAAATAACGAAATATTTTTTTTTATTAAACAAATAAAAAAAATTAAAATGTCAAAATATAGTGAATTAAAGTTGTTCATTCAATCTAAAAGAGATAGCTAGCCTCTTCTATAGGATATGTGAAATCAACAAACCTAATTAATACAGTCTAACTGTAGAACTTGCTAATCTTTTAGTTGCGGCACAAAATCCTTGGAAAGGCATCACCAATGATATACTATGACAAAATTAACCACCAATAAGTTCTCCCCTGACTAACCATAGGATTGAGGAAAAATAAAACATATGATTAATTAATCCTAATAATTTTTTTAAGAAAGGTGGTTGGCTTATTGATAAATTTTTTTAAAACAATGTAAGAGTTATTTGAATCTCATTCAACAAAATATATTAATAAATGACAATATGTTCTTTGTCCCACAAATTATAAAGGTGTATTTTGAAATAAGCAAGTTTTTAATGTTGGTGTTTGCCTTTTAAAAAGTTGGAAATACTAAAGTTCCACAAATATAAAACAAGTCCCATAAGAAAAGTTATAGTTTTATTTCTAAAAGATTATTTGGATAATTTCATTTGATTATCTACTTAGAAAAATGATGTTTCTCATTCAGATTTTTTTATTACTTAAAAAATAAAAGTGGGAGATGACACAAGTGAAATCGTGGTGGTGACATAAAACTATGGCAATGACGAATGTAATGGATAGTAAAAATGATTGTGACTAAGAGGTTAATAGTTGCAATTCATCAAAGTAATGATTGTGGTCCAATAGTGTCATGTCCTATTGGATATCTCATTCTAATGTCTATCCCAATAACTTTAAGATTAGACAAATTAGAGGTTAAATGCAGCTAAAGAACACTAACGACTTAACAATGCTAATAGTAAGACCTACTCCTATCCATGTTGAAATCATCTATTCTTCAATTTGTCCATGTTTCTTTATACATGTTTACAACTAATGATAATAACCATAATATATATATATATATATAACTATCACAATAACAAATATCTCAAATATAATATCAACAAAGATCAAGTTCATAGTGCACCCACATAATCAAACAATTCATCTTTAAAAGATATAATAATCGCCAATATTATTTAATATAAAATCCACAATATTGTCATTGATTCATGGAGTATAAGTGAAACCTGTAGATCAAGCTATGCATCTCAAAGACATAAATAAAAATATATACATCGATGCACCACTATAGATACAACCATCATATCCTTTAAAATACATAAATAATATCCCAAAAAATATCACAAATTTCCTAAAAAATATACTATCAAACTTAAGTATAACTATAATTTCTCATCTTTTGATGTCTTAAAGTCTTGACCTATAATATGAGTACATAATAAACTTAAAAGTTCAATAAATAAATAATTATTAAACAATAATATGAAACAACATATCATAACAAAATAAACTATAAAAAGAAATAATGAATGATAATAAAACTTTGGTATCTTTGTGTGTGTGTGTGTATAGTATGATAGGTATGAGCTTTTAGTCATCACATAGAAATGTAAAATATTAATCATAGAAAAATAAGTCATATAAAATAATGAGTAAATAAAAGGATGCATTGTAGTAGCTCTTGATTATGTTTATGTCTATGTATCTCTCGATTTGCTATATTTTTCTTAAGTCATATGCAATCCAATCTCTATATATGTTTGTATAACTTTTGATTCTTATATTTTCTCAGTTTCTATATCTTAATATTTTTTATTTGTCTTATATATCTTATAATCATTATAAGGGTTTAGGTATTTCTTAAATGACTTTTATTCCAATATCATGAGATTCTATTTCATCTTACATTATATTCACATCAAATATGTAATATATAGATTTCATATCATCTGACATTGCAACATCTTATATATACTCTAGATGACAAGCATATCATATCATGTCTATATTAAGCACACAACATATAAATCTCACTTCATATCATGTCTACATCATAACAAATTTATCACATATCATATGAAGTATGATGTTAATTATATCATATCATATCACATCATCATATCATCTTTGCTCATCCTCAACCAGTAGCGATAGCAGAGTATGATAATTGGAGATAATGTCATTAGGCAAAATACCTTTATTCTATAATTAAAACATTTCAACAATAATGTGTCTATGAAAAATTAATATTATTAATGATATAATCATCATAATAAGGCTCAAATAACTTGAATCATATAAAGTACTCATCTGATCTTATGTTGTAAGATCTATTATCCTTTTTTCTTTTTAGTTCTTATTTTTTATTTTTTTTCTTTTTTTATTATATTTGTTTCTCATATTCTACATTACTAACATCATTAAATCATTCAATTGTCTTACTTTTTTATACATATATCTCATCATAAAGCATATAAATAATGGAACAAAACATGTTGCACAAAGAAATTTATATAGTGTGACTATATTAAATGCTTTGGGATAAAAATAATATCGTACTTGTCGTGGGGTCACAATTGTGGGAATGATGAGCTTCTTTCAGGTGCACACTGAATCCCCTAAGGTCTCTTCTACCAAGTTTTATCGGGCTCTCATCGCCTCTAGGAAAGTTGATAATGCTCGGCCTACTCCACCGTTTGGCGATCACCTTGCTTGGATATGAAAGCTGAAAGTCATGCCTCGGGGTCATACTTTCCTTTGGCGAGTTGCTAGAAATCTTGTTCCTACGATGGATTGGCTCACAAAAAGACATTTGACTGACTGTAGCAATTGCAGATGGGGTTGTGGTGTGGCTGAGACACTACAACATGCGCTGTAGGACTGTGCTGCGGCGTGCAGAATCTGGGAGGACCCTGTGTTGCGCACCTCTGCTGAGGCGCTAGACATCTGCTGCGGCGTGCACACGCGTGTGCGCATTGGCTTCCACTTTCTGGAGCCCTTTCTCTCCCGTGCCACATAGCCTAGCGTGGCACGCTGCATCTCCACGACTCATTTGGCCATTGTGGTCTCTACTTTGTTCTATATTGGGAGAATGGAAACCAAATGGTGCATAAGGAGACCACTTTCAGCAATATCATGCTAATCTAGAGGATCAAATTGGAAAGCACTGCCACTGTAAAGCTCATTAATCATCATCCTTCTATGTCCAGCAGGAAGTTCAACCCCTTGGGGTCCCTTGTAACTAGTATTTGGCTTCCCCCTCCAACGGGCTAAATAATGATCAATTATGATGCTGCGGTGAATAATGAGACGACTGGTATCGGCCTTGTTGTGCTCGACCATCTGGGGAGGCCTATGCACGCTGTGGGGAAGAGATTTATCTCACAGGCAAGTGACGCTTCTGAGCTTCAGGCTATCATTGAAGCCATGGTGTTTATCATGACAAAACTCAAGGATTACCCTACTGTTGAGATCCATACTGACTCTACCTATGCATTACATGAGGAGATGCAACGGGTTCGTTATCCTTTGGAGGGTGGAACTGTTTCAGATGCTCTCCACTATGTGAGGAAGATGCCAGCATTCCGCTTCACACATGTTTTGAGGGAAGACAATGCCCCTACGGATTGGGTCGCAAAGAACGCATGTTCATCTGATATGGTATGGGAAAAGGGAATGCCCTTGCCCAAGCCTTTACTTAAACTCCTGTTAACTGACTTTGTATTTAAACCCCCATAGTGGGGGGATCCCTTTTGTAGGCTTTGGCCACTTTTGAATAAGAGAAAAATTTGTACTCTAACTTTTCTTTTTTTTAGTTTCCTACAAATGAAAGATTAAACATCTAATAAAATAATCACTACTCGATTATTACTAAGTACTAATTAAAATAACAATCCAAAATCTTTGAATTTATAATTTAATTAAACTATAATTTATAAAAATTTAATAATTGCTCATCAAATTTTTCTTTTTTATTTCAAAATACAATAGTTGCTCAATTGCATGTTTCCTTAATCCATAGGTTTTTCCCACCTCAAAGATAGTTGTAAAATATATATATTTTAATATTATTAATATTCACTTTTGAAATAATATTATCAAGGTGACTTAATGTGAATCATAATTCCATTTTAATGTTGCAATTCACAATCTCAAAACCTTTTCAATTATCATATTTGATATCATATGTATAAACACTCTGATTAGTTCTTAACTCATTTCCAAACTTCTTATTATAGTTTTAATAAGTTCAAAGCAAAACTACAAAAAAATAGTTTCTTGTTTTATCGTGTTAAGCTTTGTTAGCATTTTACTTAGATACTTCCACTCACATCTTACAACTTTCCACAAAACCTTAAAGCTTCATCTATTTATTCTCAATCAGACTTTGAGGCAATTAAGAAATGGACTCTAAAGCTTTTCTAAGTAACTCATAAGCTCTAAAATAAACTCTTACATATGAGGTTATTATTAGCATAGCTCAAATTCATGAAAAGCTCGTTGTCTGCATAAAATCCAATAAGAAATTTGCAAAAACCATTTCATAACGACTCTCCCAAGGTGAGTAGATAGATTTTAGTAAGTTAGAGTTGAAAGAAAAATAAGAGTTTCTCCCCTTTTCACACAAGTTAGGATTGGCACAACCTCTTTTTATTCTATTTGGCTAAAGGAGAAAAGGCAACAGCTATGACTGATTAGAGAACAATATAAAAATTAAATATTTTTTATTTGTAATAAATAATTAATCATTAATTATTAGTAATTATTTTTCTTGTAAAAATATACATTAAATTCAAACAAATTTCTATTGAAACAAAGCAAACATCAACAAGCTATTCCAAAATATAATCATTTTGAATTTGAAATATTTAACATAAGAAACTGTTTTAAAATTATTATTTTAATCTACTTAATTGAAAAACAAAAAATTAATTTTTTATTCAAATTATTATAATTATGATCTAAAGTACAATAAAATACAATTTAATTCAAGTCATTACAAATAGATTTGGAATTGTGTTTTGATGTACAAAAATAAACAAGCAAGCGACTATGTTTATGTGGACTATAGTAACCATTGGATGACTAATGATCTAACTTACAACAGCTAAAGATGATGGAAATCAGTTAATCCCTAGATACAAAGGTCAGAGGAATCGAATTTTTTTATTAATATAAAAGATAAAAAATAAAAAAAATAATAAAATGAATTCTCATAATTAGAATTATTAATCAACTAGATAACTTAGTCAATTTACTCTTGAATTCTAGAAAACAAGGAGAGCATAAAATGATCTTAAATACTATGAAAAAGAATCAATTGTCTTTATGAAACAAATCAATTTACAAATTATCTTTGATGAGACAAATTAATTGTAAATTTATATTTTTGTTGCACATAGAATTTTCACATTTCAACATTTTTTTGTCGATTTTATAATACATTGCACAAATTTATCTAATGTAAAATCATTAAAAGACTTTAGTTTGACACACATCGAAAATAAAAATGTGCGTGTGTAAAATATATTAATTTCAACTAATTAAAATAATTAATATGACAATACATTCAATAAGCATCTAAAATAAAATGGGTGTATCAACAAAGATCATAAAAATTTTTATTAAGATTTTAGATTTGCAATGTTGAACCTTTTTACATATCATTATCATTGCACTATTAGTATAATATTCAAAAAGACATGGATCAATCTGAAATATCCGATGCCTATATTTGCATTAGTAAAACAGGAAAACCAAACCTAGGCATGAAGCATTTTCTCCCTAAATTCGCTTTGCTGCGGATGCGAGACTAAGTGCAGATTTCAGAGGCCTGCCCAAGGAGGAATATTTGCTTACGTTCTCTCTTCATCTCGCGGTCTCATAGCCGCCGATATCCTTCGTGGTTGATGCTTCTGCTGCTCCTTTCCTCTTGTTATTTTGATTGACGTCTCTGGTAAGACTTCGAGGATCCCTTCCCCTTATTTATCCTTATTTAGAGACCTTTTGGGAGACCCATTTCTTGTCGGTATTCTGTTTTCGTTGAGGATGTTGAAAAATCAATTCAATTCCGCCCCTGCTTCTTCTAGATAGCTATCAGAATTTGAAGAAATCGAAAATTTTCCAAGTTTTCTTTGATAAGCATGTAAAGTGCTTATTGTTATATCATTCAATCTTTGTTTTATTTAAAGACTTGGCTGAAGGTAGGGGATGAATGAGAATTTTTTCAGGTTTCCCACTTATTGAGAGGGAGTGAGAAATACTCCTAAAAAAAAAAAGAAATAACCACATTTGCATTGCACGTTTTTTTTTTCTCACTTCTTAATTTTAAAACTAGCTTAAATGCTCATATTGTTAATCTGCATATTCCAGATTAGTTTCATTAATATCTTCTATATCTTCTTTGTAAGGACCATAATCTTAGTTCACAAAATGCTAATCATGCAGAAAATCCATTTTGTAATGTTGATATAAAAGACGAGGAGAGTTCTATTGTGAAACATCACTTGTTACTAATAGCTTATAAATCTTATTTCATGACCCACAGCTTTAATAATATCTAGGCTTCAAATAGCTTTAAGGATCATCATTATACTAGAATCTTCATTTGCATTTTGACTCTCTCCCTCTCTCTCAATTAGAACTTATTAGGGATGTAGCTTGGTTTGATTCAGGTCAATCACTTTTTCAATTTGTAGATCAATGAGAAAAACATGTTCAAAGTAACAAGTAAAATTTGATGAGCTAGACAAGTGATTAGTGACAATATAATTCTTTCCCCGAAGTTATAGCGACATTTTACCATTCTCCCATTCAACACTTTTAGGTGTGCAATTTTCAAAATTCTTATCGTTCTTTTAATATGATAAACTATCAATCATAGAAAATATTAGTGGCATTTCAAAATTTTTCAAAAAGAAAATATGCAATTCATCATTACACAATCAATACTTGTATCTGGAACGTTTTCAAGATAAATAGCAAAAATTTCGTTTTTCATCTGCACATATTTGAAAACTTTCTTAAGTTTATTATCAGATATATCATGAAATGATTGGAGTTTCATCAAGTTTTAACATCCAAAATAACAAATTACTTACCTTCAGCATTCTTCTTTTTTACAAATAATGTGAATTTTATTGCATGCATGGAGAAGTTCTCACATATATGATGGCTTAAGAATGTATTCAAAACATTAATTTTTATCGATCAAGCAAATTTTCAAAATCAAATTAATACTACCATTTTTCTTATGGAAAAATAAAATTTTTATCAACATTATTTTGTGGCCAGAATGTGCCATTGCTTTGTTTCAAAATTTATTTTTTATCGATAAAGCAATTTTTCAAAATCAAATTATGCTAGCATTTTTCTTGTGAAAAAATAAAATTTTTATCAATATTATTTTGTTGGTAGAATTTACCCTTACTTTGTATTCAACTTCAGCATTGAATCATACAACAACTATTTGATTTTTACATCTCCACATCATAGAATTTCTTGTTGCAAAAAACACAATATCTAGATGTAAAATTTCAATATTCAATAGAACTTTTATTTCAATATGGGACTTTAAATTGTTTGTCTTTTTACTTCTATGTAGGAGTAGTCTTCAACTTATAAATGCTAATATTTTTATAAGACCTTTTTTGTGAGCATTGAACCTATAAGCCTCAAAAAGTCATATCTTGTTTTGATAATAACAAACTTTTTAAGTATTTATTATGTGATCTAACATATATATTTAGTGTGTTTTGTAAATTATCTCAATTGCTTAGATTAATAGATCACTGACCTATAAGTTAAGTATGGTATGTTATTTACTAATGTACATTATGTATAATATAAAAGGTGAACAAAATATGATGAGTTCCTTGTAACTACAATATGTACAAAAGTGTGGATGGTTGGTTTGACTGATACAAAAGTTAATTTTAGCTATTATATGAATGTTAGTAGACATATGAGACTGTTCTTTAGGTTCTGTTGCTTATATAAATCTCTCAAAACATCCAAAATGGTTTGATTAAAGATTAGGTTAGAATTAATAGAGGATTGATACTTTGTAGCTTTAGCTAGAAGATTTGTTTATGAACATCTTGAGAGGGCAGTGTGCTTGTATTGTAATATCCATTGTTTAGAGAAATTAAGTGAGAAAATCTAGTTTACATCATGCAAGTAGATTCCTAGTGTATGTGCAAAAAACAATGACAAAATTGCATCATGCACTTACTTCATTACTAAAGAACTCTTAATTTAAAGTGATAATCTTACTTTTTAATCTATTAGATTGTGTACTTGTGTTTGTATAATTATCCATTGAATAAACTTGTACTTTGTATCGATTCTTTTATTGTTTTATTTTGATTTGGATATATCTCTAGGCTATTGAATGTGGAGAGATTAGGCTTCGCTTTGTACTATTGAACGTGGAATGCAGCCATTGCATTAGCCATTGCATTGGTCTGTTGAATGTGTAGTGTGAGTTGTCTCTAATATGTGCGAAGATTTACTTATATTGGGTTTCTCCACCTGATTGCGATGAACTAGTGATTTGAGTGGTGCTTTAGCTTATTTGCTTGAGAGTTGACAAACTTTTGTGGAGTTGAATCACTTAAAAATCCTTGTATCATTACTTATTTATTTATTTTTACATTCTTACTTATTTATAGTCTTAAATAGCCTCATATATTTGCAAAGAAACTTAATCTTCTTTTGAAAAGAATTTTAGAAACCTTGCATAACCAATTGGCCTGTCCCTCTTGGTGTGCCTTATGGACATAATAATGAGACTTAATGCATTTTAAGTAATTATTTTTTGGATTTAGCATATGTTGGCGTGCTGCTTTGATAATAAAGGAAATATCAGTTTGGGTGATCGATAGGTTGATGAGTTCACTAGCCAAATGTTGATAAGAGTATCCTTGAAGATTTTCTCATCATTAAAAGAGTAAGCTGGTTTGCATCTAAGAAGTTTGATTTTTTATAATAGGCTTATGGCATATTTTTTTTGAGAAGGGATAAAAATTTTGTTATATGTATACTCAAATAAAATATTTTGTATAATCTAAATCTTTAGTAATAAATATCTTTCAGAGATATTGTTTAATTTTTGTATATCAAATATATCACTTCGAATGAGAATAATATCTTTTACATATACCATAATAATTATCATCTCAAAGTAGTGGTGCATAAAGATAGAGTGATCAATAAAACTATTTTGCAAGTTGACTTCAACAAGAATCATGCAAAGTTTATTAAACCAAGTACAAAGGCTTTGTTCCAATCCATATAGGGCTTTCTATAACTTACAAATTATCCTTTTTAGAAGGAAAAGAGTGGATGAAACACACAACTATAAACTCGAGGGATCAAGGGAGGAATGTTTTTATTTAGATACAAGAAAGGAGAAGGGTGTAACTTTATTTAGCCACACCTTTTTTTGGGTGGTATATCGATAGGACGATTGATGAATAATTCCATTTTTAGCACAAAAGGATTGAAAAACAGGTTACATATTTTCTAGAGGATTGTTAAATCTGTAGAATTTAAAAAAAGGTAAAAAATAAAATTTTTTAGTTCTTAGTAAACTATTTTGAAGACGCAAAATATATTTTGTAGACATTTTAACAAACATAATCAAGTGACTCTAATATGGTCAACAATAAATGAAACAAAGTAATAAAATCTTAGATTGGTTAAGATAATGTTAGAACCCCATGTCTTTAAATGGATTAAGTCAAAAAGAACCAAACTTTGAGATGAGATTGATATAGGAAAAGGAGTATTTTATTATTTTGCCTCAGATTTTAATTTTAAGATTGAGAAAAAATGAGTAGTCGCCTAAAGATTTTAAGGAGAAGGCTGATCGAAGCAATAATACTACTGATAGGAAAAGATAAAATAATTCCATTTTTAGCTCAAAAGGATAAAAAAATAGAGTGCTTATGGTCTAGAGAATGTCAAATTAGTGAATTTTAAGAAAGGTAAAACATTGAACTTTTATTTCTTAGTAAAATCTTTTGAAGCAACAAAATACATTTTATTGGCACTTTAACAAGTATATTCAATTAGTTCTAATGCATTCATCAATAAAGGAGACAAAGTAACAAAATCTTAGATGGGTTAAGATAGTGTTAGAATCCCATATGTCTCTAAATGTACCAAGTCATAAAGAGCCAAACACTAAAATGAGATTGATATAAGAAATGGAGCATTGTATTATTTTGCTTCACATTTAAATCTTGAGAGTGATTGTCTAAAGATTTTGAAAAGATGGATGATCGAAATATATGTCCACTGGTGGGAAGAGATATTAGTCAAGAGAGTAATTGATGTATTAATAGAGAGACAATAGATTCTTTCTAATTAATGTTGCCATCAATCATATTTTTGGTGCTAAGATCCTACAAAATATAATTATAAGGGGAAACGATTACTTGATAGTTGCAATTTTTGGTAAGAAAATTAATGGATAATATGGTAAGAGAAAATTTTGGAGCATATAAGATATTGTTTAGGGTTATTAGAGATGAAAGATGTATAAATCCTTTCCCATAAATCAGAGAAAATTCATTTGCAACAATGGCATATAGGAGGGATTATAATTTAAGGAAGAAAATTAATAGTAGATTACTAATGATATGAGAAGTTATACCAAACTTTAAGACCGAAAATGTACCAAAATGCATAGTTGTAGCAATTCTGGGAGCAAAATTGCATAGGGGGTAGGAGTCAGAAGCATTATAGTAGATCGTAATATTCTTATTAGGAAAAAGAAAATTCTTGAGTACTAAAAAGGTCATTAGGAGTATTGGAAACATGTTGAGTAGTAGCAAGTATACAAATTTTTCCTAACAATAGTTAAAGGTGCGATTAGTTCTTTGATAATGCTAACAAGATGGAAATAGATTGAAACATGATCATGTTCTCTAGTGCGGCCACCACAACCACGAATAACATAATTGCCTTTTGTGCTTGCAAAAAGGGCAATATAATCAATATCAAAAGAACAAAAAGAAGGTATCTCAATGACGTAGATAATGCACAAGTAAGCTATAAATATATTTGGAATTACATATTTAGCCATCAAATAAGCGTGAATAGGTTGTGATAATAGTTGGAGATCAGATAGAAACTTGGAGACAAGAAAATATACGTCTTGTTTGCCAAGTTGTGGGATTAATAATAAAAGAGCAATAATAAAGAAGCTTATTCCACTTGCAAAGGTGTTGTAATAATCTTGAACAACTTCATTGCTTTGATGTAAAGATGAGAGGTCAAAGTAACGAGTGTATGACTGGGAGGTGTTATTGTCTTGAAAGTATATCAAACGAAAAAAGTTCAAAATTCCTTCTGTAATCACTTAAAGCGTGATTGTGATGGTAATAGTAGGTGTCTTACTCCTCACATATCTTTTTTAAATAATACATGTAATCACAAATAATTTGGTTAAATTAGAGTATAATAGCAATGCAAACAACATAAATCTAACATTTAGTCATGGTCGACGATATACTTAATTTAAAACTATTTATCCAAGCTAATTCTCATAAAATAAGCAGTCACTAAAAGGTCACATACATACCTATTAAAATAGAATCTTGGTATCAACATATCAAATACAATAGAAAAAATATATAAGATACAATATGTTTCAAAAATATCTCCCTACAACAACTTAGTTGGTGCACATGCCACTTTGGTTAGCTACTATTTGTATGTATAACATGACCGGTAATATACGAAAATGAGTTCTATAAAACTTAATAGATGAATTTCTATCTTTAATAATATCTCAATGTAAAATGAGAATAATGAGTGGTAATAAAAATATGGTATTATAAAAATATCCATAATTAAACATATCACAAATGGATAATATGTTTTTTATCATATATGTGTATAAATGAATATTTTATACTATTTATATACTAATAATATTTTTTTATAATTATGTTTTAATTATTCTCTTTTTCATTGTTATAATATACTTTTTTATTTTTTCAGTAGTAAAGGACTTAAATTTTTTTAAATATCATTATCTCATCTCATTTTTATTTGCTATATGATCATTTCATATTTAGAACTTTGTTTGTGGGCATAGCATAGATGGTCAAGCATATCATTTATATTGTCTTAAGTAGATCAGGCAACGTACAAAATACTAATAGTATCGAAGGATTTTTTAGTCATATCATCTTCACATACCAGGTCTTACACAAAGAATCAATATTAGTGAATAATAAGATTTTGATTACTATCTCATACAATAATCTATAATCAGTGCTTATCAAGTTTTTTATCTTGTGTTAAAGGTCAATTATATATCATGATAAACATGAAATATATTATATTAAAAAATTATATTTATTGCTTTTTTTACTTCATATTATGATGTATAATTATATTTTATATCACATTACATATTTCTTCTTTCTTTTATTTTTTTTTATTTCTTATGTTTTGATAGTTTTGTTTTATAGAATATATATGCATATATGTAGATATATATGTATGTATGTGTATATATGTTTTTATATTTATGGTATATATCATATCATATTAATTGCATTTCTCAATTAATATGAAAATACATGCATATAAATAAAAGATGTCATGTTGAAAGGCGAACAAAAGACGTGAAAGCCTGCAAAGGAGTGGAGAGAGGAGAGTAGACAAGGTGCCAAATGAAGATGAGAGAAATTGGAGAGGGTTGATAGTTACATCTTTTAAGGGAAGGAATAAGATAATCCTAAATGCTTTAATATTATGTTGTGGAGAATTTTGTTTTGTCTTGATCTTATTTTTTGAAAGAAGTGTTATAAATTGGGAAATAGAGTAGGTACAAACTTTATAGAATAAAGTTTATTTTCAAAAAAAAATATATTATATAATAATTAGAAAATATTCAATATTATGAACTATTCAATCTAACCAATAGTTTGCTATCTTTCTAATCTAGCCGATAATAAGGATGCCCACATAGCCAACGTCATATCGACAAGTGACTTCTTGAAATTTTTCATTGCCATAGATTTTCACGTAATGCTTTGTTAAATTTGTTTTGGAAATCAATTGAAACCTAGGTTGTTATCTTTCTAATCTAGCCAATAACAAGTACCAAGTTTAAAAGATTTTGTAGTTATGCCCAAATAGCCAACATCTTATTCACAGGTGACTTTGTGAGCATTTTTATTGACATAGATTTTCATGTAATGACTTGTTAAAATTGTTTTGGAAATTAATTGAAACCCAAAACATTCATGAGCTGCAGGAAATCTTATTTTTCAGTGGTCTTAAAGGTAATTCATCCATAATTATCTAATTGGCAAGGGCTTCTCGACAAAGATCTTGTTCAACCTTTCGATAAGAAAACTTGCACAATGGTTTCACTATCGTTGTGATCATTGTTCGTTTGAAATGCAAAAAAATATTAATTTTTTCAAAATATTATATGGACATTTTTCACAAAACTCTAGATGTTTCTGATAGAGTCTTTTTTCTTTAGATGTTTTTAACATAGTAATGAATTGGTTCAATCCTATTTATTTGACAAGTAGAATTAAGGACCAAACTAATCTCTAGTAGTTTCAAGAACTAGAATTTACTTTGACCAGAATAGAATCAACCCAAATTCATTGATTTGTTTTGTGTTCATAGGTTATGTTTACACATAAGAATTGAATTTTTGTAATCTACTCAATAATTGTTTTGAATATTTGTCTATTTTCTATTATTCAATCATAAGAATTTTTTATTTCTATAAGTTGTAACTATTACTTAATGTTAAATTATGATTCATCTCTTAATTTTTGTTGCCCTCACATTTTACAAGTACTTCAAAAAATCTTTTGATTATTTGAATTTCAAAGTTGCAAAGATATTAATTTCCTTATTTTTTTTGTTTATTAATTTGAATTGGCCTTATTGTTGTAAGCAATTTCATATGAAAATAAACTTATGTGTATACACATCTTGTTTTTGTGTTTCAAAAACTTCAAAAATATATTAACTACAATTGTTTCACTAAAGAAATTAAATGCATTTGGTCTCTATAGTAGACAAATACGTTGGTGAAAAGTTATATTTTGCAGTTTCATGTAACCATAGATCGCATCAGTATATTATTTGTAGCTAATTGGATACAATATTTTTTTGATGTACTGTTTCTTATTGCTAACCATGTTATCTTTGCCATTGCTTACTTTTTAGAAACATATTTAAACAATAAATTAAATCTTGATTATTTAGTTTTTTTAATGTAAATTTAATATGAACTAAATAAAATTCATTACTACTTTGGAGCATATTTAAGAAACGTCCAGATTAATTGATTTTAGAGTTTGTTTGGGTTTTTATTTAGATGACCTTAGATAGTCATTTCCAATTATACTTACCTAGACATCCATCCCATTTGAAAGCTAAAAAATTGCCGGTAGAAATAAACTTAAAATCAAATTTAAAGCATAGATTCTTAGCTCATAGATTTTACAAGTTATATTTAGATTAACTCATCTTATACCAATTTGAGATGAAGTGAAGTAACTTAATATTCAGTCATTTCATATCTCTTAAACATTAATAACTACTTGAGATAAATTAACAAAAAGAGATGATGCTTGCAAATAGATGATATTATGGAGAAAATAATAAGATTAAGAGAGATAAAATGAGACTAAATTAAAGATGAACCTAACTTGAATTTTTTGCAGAAAGATTAAGTTAGATAAAGGGGAGTTGCATTTTTTTTTTAATAATCCTTTCACAACCCTTTATTTCTTAAAGCAGCATTTATTTTTTCTTATTAATACTTCACAACTAGTTTTTATAGTTTTGTAAAACATTTGGCCTTAGTTATTGTTCTAGAAGATTAACTTTAAAATCACTTTTTTTAAAACAATGTTTTATAAGGATTTTCTTTGGAAGTTGTGTTGTTTTAATATTTGTTGCTGCTAAATATGACTTTAATTCATTTTTTTTAAGAATTACCAACCAATTGTTTTCTATTAAATTTGATAATTTGGATGTTTTTTTTACCTGTATGTATGATTATGGTGATGATTTTATTTTAAATTGTACAAGTATATACAATTTTTACTTGGAAAATTTGAACAATAATGCTTTTTCTCAAACATTATGTCTCCTTTATGCAAGGCTACTTTACTGAAGTTTGCAATGCAATAAAAGTAATAAATATATATAAAAATTTGTCATTGAGTAAATATTAGACAAATAATTCAACAAATGGTAGCTCATGTGGCATTGATCTTGTTCTTTAAAATAGAAGTTCAATATTCATATACAAACAAAACCCCCAACCTCTCTTAAAAAATCGTATCAGAAGAATCAGTTTTGCATGTTTGCTTAAGGTCCCACAGGTGCTATAGACTTCCAATACCATTTATAATGGTAGGCGTTATATCTTGGAAAATCAAGAGTGTTTTGTTTTCATAATCATGCTAGATAAAGTAGTTTTTGCTAACTAAATTTCTTTTAAGAAATTCAAATATCTACATTTTTGGGTTTTTTTATCAGCAGTTGTAGTATCTAGTATGTTGGGCTATATTATGGTTTGATACAGAGTTTGTTTCCAGGCTTATGACAGCTGAATTTCAGCTGCAGTTATGCTAAGAGGTTGGGAAGTGCCCAAGTACAATCCATTAGAGAAATTAACATGCAGCATGGAATGGAAGAACTATCTGCTCTGTCAATGAGCGATACAGATATGAAACATACTTTAAGTTCAGGAGTTTCAGGTGTTGTCTCCTCGGCTCTGCCTGTTCTATCCATTACAGCTGATGATAAGTTATCTAAGCTTCGAGAGTCACAGCAAGGTTCAATTGTCAGGGAGTTAGGAAGCACTTATGTTTCTCATCATCCCGCTCATTTTATCCCTAATAGTGGGGCTATTGAACCTTTATACTCAGATCTTCATTACTCTTCCACAATGTCTCAAGAAAGGTTTGCTAATGGCAGTTTGCATATCCCTCAATCGCCGAGCTATGAATTATCTCTACCTTTTGCACAATTACCATATCGTGGGGCATTTCAGGAATCAACTAGCAATTTTCCCGCTTTGTCCTGGGTTCCAGAGTCCGTTCAGGATATTCTTAATTATCCTGATAATAATGTGGACAGCAACAAAATCCAGGATATTATTCTTAATAATCAAATCCATCCCAACCCTATTGGGGCTTCCGATAACATAATTAAACCAAATGACTGGTGGGATTGGAGCAATGATGATTGGAAAGATCTTCTTGATGACCCAGGAGTTGAAACTCAGCAGAAGGTATCAAGCTAGTAGATTGTATTTAACTTGTGCAATAAACTGCTGCATTGTGACTGCCTTACTTCAATTAAATCTGCTGAATCTTTCTACGACTCCATCTTTGCAATTCATAGTTCTATGCATGTTTGTTTTGGTTGGCAGCATGTGTTGGTGTGGGGTTTTATCCTGTATATGCTGGAAAATTAATGCAGTTTATGTCAAAAAACTGACAATATGCATCTTAAAAATTGACTTTCAAGAAAATAGTAAATTTTTCCTTATGTTCTATAATTTTTCCTTGGTACTTGGGTTATATGTCATAAACTTTGTTGATTTGCTGGTGAAGCATGTTGCAAAGAAATTCATGTCTTCACCTTTTGATTTAGTTCATTTGTACTCGGATAATTAAGTACAAATGTTTTATGCCCATGTAAGGCCGTTTTCCAATCAAACCAAGAAGTATCTTTGATTGTCTGAATGAACAAAATGCATTTCCATCAGCAGGTAAGCAAGAATTCTGTGGAATTGTGCATTGTCTCTAACCCTTCCTCTTCAACCAATAATCAAGCTAAGCCACGCATGCGTTGGACCCCAGAACTCCATGAACGCTTTGTAGATGCTGTCAACCAGCTAGGTGGAAGTGAAAGTAAGTCCATGATTTGCAACGTTATAGCTAGACCATCACTTTTTGACTAATATCATTTGTTACCATTAGAGGCTACACCTAAAGGTGTACTCAAGCTTATGAACGTGGAAAGCCTGACCATTTTCCATGTTAAAAGCCACCTACAGGTTTGTAACTTCTACTACACAAAGTATTCACTTCAAAATTTGACTTTGATTTTCCTTTCTATAAAATTGGCTCTTGTTGCAGAAGTATAGAACTGCTCGATACTGTCCTGAATCCTCTGAAGGTTAGTCAAGATAGTCATCTTTTAATTTTGGCTCACTGTTCTCAGCTTCTTTAAGATTTACTTTTCCAAATATCTCCCGGCTAATAGGAAAGAACGGTGCCCGTTGTGCACACAGATGCCTATAAATATATATGTAGAGAGAGATCGATAGAGAAGAGAGAGTGTTTGCCTATATTTACAAGTAAAATCAATGAAAAGCAATTTTCTTATGTTTGAATGTAATCTTTGCAGGGTCTTCAGCAAAGAGGGTTTCTTCATCAGAGGAAGTGGCATTACTAGATCTGAAATGGTATGCTTTTGCTTGGTTATTGAACTTGTGTCATCTATATCTCCTGCTTACTACACTAAGAATCTCCTGGAGTATTTTATAAAAGACCTAACTATCATATGAGTAATAAACTAGGCTCTGATTTGATGAATAAAGTTGGTTTCATCATTTATGCTACATTCAGTCTAATATGTGATACGTTGTTATCTAGTCTGCAAAGTAGGAAAGAAGCGTATTTAGAATATTTTGCTTTTGTAAACAATTCAGGTTTCATAATTTAGTCAAATTTTTCGGAGTTGTGCAAAATACACTTTGTACACTGTGGTTCTCATATACCTAATTGATCCACAACTCGTGCATATGATGCAGTAGGTCCCAAAATAGTTATCAATTAAGGATATAATTGTAACCAAGTAAAAAATTGTGAACTGACTGTAAAAGCTCTTTCAGTGGTCTAGTTGTCCAAGTTCCTAATGTTAATTTGACTTTTTTTGCATGTTAATTTCATTTTTTCCTGCTATTTTACCAATATTGCTGGTATCTATAAGTTATTCTCCATCTCATGCATATTTGTTTCTTCGTGGGACTGATTTGTCAGTAACTATGACATGATATGAGGTCAACTATAATCTTTTTTTGGAAGAACTTCAGATTCTGTCACTCATTTGAGGATACTATTGATTACTTAAGTGTCTCATGCTCCTGTGAACTGGTTTAGGGAAACCATATCCAGTGAAACAAAAATAAATGTTTCTATGTAGCTATATAGATTATTGGACTTATCCAAGAAATTTCCCTTTATCTCACTTGCTTAGGGATTACATGTGTCTCTATTCTCTGTTGTATGTTAGATCAAACATCAAGAACTTCGTACCCTACTATTTCCCTATGATTGTTGCCCATTCATCCCGAATATACACAGTTGCATGACCCAACATGTTTATATGTTATACAATTCTGTTTCATGAATTTTAACTGGTTCTTATTATTCAAATTCATGTAACCGTGTGCTGCTTATTATCTTCAACTTGCATCTTTCTCAGCTGTGTTAGCTACAAATTTTCTTTGATGTGTCAATACTTATTGCCCATATTGTCTGCTAAGCTTACGGTAAACCTATAGAGCTGCCGTTGATTTTTCCTTTCTTTTGCTTTCTAGTGGGATGAACCTTAATGAAGCACTGCGGTTGCAGATGGAGGTTCAGAAACGGCTCCATGAGCAACTCGAGGTACGTTTTCTCATGTATTGTGTCATTTGATAATTAAACTTTGTGTTTTGAGAGCAAATGTTCCTTGTCATCAGTGTTTTACTTGATGTTGCGATAATTTTAAGTTTTATTATTACCTGGTCTACTGGTCTCTATATAGTTTACTGAACTTACACAGCTGCAGTCTACCCTTCATGATCTTGGTAGATTCAGAGAAACTTACAGCTTCGCATAGAAGAACAGGGAAGGCATCTTCAAAAGATGTTTGAACAGCAACGTCAAGTAGGCATGGATAAGCTGAAGCTACCACTCGATTCAGAAGAACAACCAGCCCAATCTTCATGTGCTACAACAGATCCTCTCGATACGAATGAAGCCAAGGAGAATGATCAGGACGAAAAATCAAATGGTCCTGTGATTCCCAAAACCATAGAATTGAATCCTATATTTGTTGGTAACAAGCTTCAGATGCCTCGGCTTTCCAACAGCATAGCAAACACCAACGTTACTGGGTGTGAGGCTGCGCGTCACAAGCGAACGAGGCATGATGATGAAGAGATGGAATCAGATCAATTAGACGGCACCATTATTGTCGATTGATAAGAGCAGTGGTCTACGAGAGAATAATGAGATCTTCAATGGGGAGACCACTTGTTTAAGTAGCTGTGCATACTACTTGTATGAGTGAGTTTATTGTGTGTTTGTGGTTTTATTATCAGAAGTTTTCTGGAAAGAATGTGATATCAAAGTGAAGCAACCATACAAAATTTTCTTCCTTTTGTTCTTTACTTATTTTCTCTGCCTTTAACATGATGTGGGCCTTGGGCTTTTTACGGTTTGTTTTAGTATTGATGATCTCAAGTGGTTTCCTACAAACTATTTGGATGGTTTGAGTCGAGCTTTTTTTTTGCAGATTTTTTTAATTGTATTATGTTCTTTATTTTTAGATTATTTGATCTTATTCATCATCAGATCATTTGATGTGCATCCAATAGATATCAAATTACTTGAAGCATAAGTTATTGCTTTTTTTTGATATTTTTTATTCCTTATTGAACTATCAAGTCTTTTTATCAAATCATCTAATTTGTGTTGGACAATCATCATATCCTTTAGACAATACCTTCTGATCATGTTTGATTTCTCTCATGCCACTTAGAAGACAATACAATATTTTTATTTTGTTGTCGAATATATATCAGAAGTCAGCTCAAGATTCAAGCTCCGCTAAAAAATTATGTAACTGGCCAATGACTTTGTTGAATAGTTCGATCAACATCAAACCATATGTATATCACTTGATAGGGATTCAACTTTGTTTTATCAAAATTATCAAATCATTTGATCTAGAGTTGTAGATTACACAACTTGTGTGCAATCTTTTTGAATTATCATACAAAGGTTCTAAAGCTCTAGAAGTCATTGCAAGTATTTTTTAAGCCCCATGCAAAGTCAACACATGCATTTCTACTCTTGGTATTTTCTAGATCACTTCAAAACCAAATATAAACGTATAAAGCAGACTTATCTTGCTTCTTCTTAACAAGATCTCCCAACCATCTTCTCGCAAATTTGATTTTCGAAGTCTTCCTCGGAACATCTTATGATTTCTTCCTTTTTTTTTAACTCGGCTAATCTAAATTTTTTTTTCAAGCCAATTTTAGAATAAGCTGTTCCTCATGCTCTTCATTTCTATACTAATTTCTCAACTTTGTTTGGCTTTAGTTGGTATATTTACTATTTTATTTTCTATATCAGGTTTTACTCTATTTTAATTGACATTCATCTCTTTAATTTGAAAATCTTTCTTATATATTGGTTACTATGACAATTTATAAAAACAAAATAATGTCCTTTTAGAACTTTCATATTTCCATTCATAATGATATACTTAAATGCATTTGATTATCATTCAAACATGTTTAAAATAATAAAAAGGCTTTTTGGGATGTTACATGCAGTCCCAAATCCTCTTTGGTTTTGTTTGATGTTTAATGTGAGTGTAGGTGAATAATTTATAATATTGTTGTATCTTAATAACCTTGTAGTTTATATATTATGTTATCTTTGGCATTATATTTCTATATATATGAATGATACTATGGTGTATAAATCAAAGAAAGATAACAAATTTTCTTATAGAAATACATCATGATGGTCATTGCTAATCACTATATGTACAAGCACTTTAGCATTGGACATATTAGTGAATTGCGTTGATCAGGTGCTTAACTAGAAACATTGCCTCCAAAGCATGCTTTATTTAGCTACAAACTATTTTGGAATGTATCAACTTGCCTACAACATAGCAAACACAATGTGATAAGGAAATGCCACATGTCCAATATGTAGTTACCTGCAAAAGAAGTTTTTACAATACCTAGCAATGCAACAACATAAGAAGGGGAGAATAAGGCATGATAGATAGCAGAAGAAAAACTATACTTACTATCATGTGATCAAAGTCCTTGTGTTCATCATATCCCCATTAGCATCAATTAATGATGAGAGTCAACTCCTATCGAGCCACTCTATGGTTGAAATTGCATTATTCCATGTTCAAAATAGCTCAAGGAATCATGATTCTTAGCTAGAGTTAATCCTCCACATTTAAGCCACTCTATAATTGCACTCAATATCTTAGTTGATTTGGAGGCCAACCAAAAACTCACCTTGTTGTTGAGTAGTCTTAGATGTAAAATCAAATCCAAATAGCTTCACCAACAATAGGAAACTACAAGTCCCCTTTAGTTGTAACAAGGCCTCAAATCTTCTTAGGAAATCAACATTAATGTTCAGCATAACAAGCCATTCAGATAGAGGATTAGTATCAATCCAAGTATATAATGATAAAGAAATAATTGGGTTTGTTTTTTTCATCATCCTCCTCTAACTAGTGGATTGGTAAAAACTCTAATCACTTGTTCCCAAAAGACAATAGTGAATAACTTGCATGCTTACCCTTTCAAAATGAGCAACCATTCTTGGAGTGAATGCGTTCTAATTTCTTTTCCTATAATAGTAGATCAAGATGAACCAAATGAAAAATCGATAAGCTTTGCACCTTTTTAATGATAATCAAATGAGCAATGTTACATCTCTCTTATCAGAATCACTTGGTTTAGTTTTGCTCTTTTTCTTAACTAGGTTTCTTTTATGCTTTTGAACTTTCTCAAAATTATTCACCTTGTTGAGATGTTAGAAATCATTAATTGGTGGCATGCATAATAAATCTTTCATCTAATTGTCAATGTTGTTTAGGAGGTGTTTGGTGGTGTTTTTCTCTTTTAGTAATCGATTACACTTCACTCTCATCTTACTCCATTGAGTAATAATTTACTAATATACTCATCTTTTTTTCCCATTTCAATTATTAATCATAATAATGACTTGATTAAATTATTTGGTGTCTGAATTCCACTTGAATGCTACCCCAAACAACATAATGACAAATTGTTAAAGAAGGTAAGAATCATTGCCCCCAATGTTTGCCACAAGTTACACATAATTGAGTAATATGCTACTTGGTATTGTCATTCTAGTGAATGTACAAAAATTTGGGATCACCCTTAAGATACTCTACTTAGTCATACTCTAAAGGGTATGACCTCCATTTGTTTATTGGCTTGTCTTTGTTATTAAGCACCACTAGAGATTTGGTTTATTAAGAATGAAGACATCTAACAATGTATTTGGTAGACCTTAGATCAATCCATTCATGTTCACAAGATTGTCAATCTCAAAATGAAGTCCATAGAGAATCTTTCCAAGGTTGATAACGAACTATTAGAGCCACGTATTTGCCCACTTTTTGTTTTGTCTTGTTTTTGGCTTTTTAATAAGTGCAGTAACGAGAAACAATTTTTTTGACATCCTTTTTTATGGAGGGCCAATAAAATCATATTTCAACTAAATTAATAGTTTTATCTCTACCTTATATCCAACAATTTATTCTATAAACAATTTAGTTATTAATTATTATCTAAGAGATGTTCAAAAAATACATAATTATTTTTCTCTAAATAAATAGTCATTAATAATAAATTCACTACTAATAGCATAAAGCATTTGATAAATCAAATGACATAATTGACTACTTATAAAGGGCATTTGAAGTTTTAACGGTTAGTTTCAATTCATCTTCTAGTCGAATCCTAATTTGATAGTAGCCACTTCTAAGATCAAGTTTTGAGAAAATATTGGAGCCTAAAATAAGATCTAACATCTCATTCAATATTGGGATTAGAAACCTATATTTTATTATTATCTTATTATTGGCATGATTTTCGATGCATATACGCCATGAGCCATCTTTTTCTAGTGTGAGATGTGCAAGAATTGCACATGGGTTGAGAGATTTTTTTTATAAAACTCTTCTAGAGAAATTCATTTACTTGATGTTTACGTTTAGCATGTTCATTTGAGTTCATTCTGTAGTGTGAGAGGTTTGGTAATTGAGAACATAATACCAAGCCTATTGGATGATGGAGTTTTCTTGAGGGAGTATTAGGGAGCTCCTCTAAGGTAATATCTCTAAGTTGGGATAGAAATTCATTTATCTTTAATGGATAGGTTGCTTTAGAATGAGTTTGTTAAACCCCTTTCATATGCATGATAAATAAAGAGGGATTAGTGAATTCTCTATTACTATCACTCTTAAATCCAATTCTATTAATGTTAATACAAGATTTAAAGGAACCTAAATTTGTTCCTAAAATATGATTAGATTATATTTAGTAGTTTTCTTTTGAATTTGATTAAGTAGATCATTAGGAATAGTCTTATGATCTAAGAATTTTTTTAATTGGTAGTAAAGGTAGTAGTTTTATGATCCTACTTATAAATTATAAGGTATAAATATTTTTTTCTGTTATAATAAATTACATTCGTATCATACAACTAAGGACTATTAAGTAGAATATGTGTTATATCTATAAGAAGAACATCACACCAAACTTTACCTTCATAATTTTTCATTGTTATGGGAATGAGACATCTAAATATTATTGATAAAGATGTATGATTCACCTAATTCACATGAAATTGGTTTAGATGTGACTCAGCTTTAAGATTTACTTGAGACAGTATGTATAGAGATAACATTCATGGCACTTCTGTCATCAACGACTAATTTACACCTCTTTTCATTGCATATAATTAATACGTTAAAAATATTTTTTCTTCTCCAATCTTTTACGTCAGATTTTGACATTGTTAAATATCGCATGACTCTAATATGTGTTTCTACTTCCTTATAATTTTTTTCATCTATTCAGAGTAGTGTTTTATTTTTTATTTCTTCAAATTCAAATTTTATAGTTTCATCTTCATTAATGAGAAGGAGATGTACTCTATATTATTTGCTAGGGTCACTTAGTTTGGACATTTTAAATAAATAATTTATTTTTCTTTTATTTTGAAAGTATCAAATTGTTCTTTTAAATGAGATGAGGTAGAAGGTTTGTAGATTTTAACATGATAAGGGCTTGATTAAGGTAAATTAGATTTGTAACTAGTTTTATTGTGGAGTATGACAAAAGGATATGTTTGCTTTTGTTGATAAATAAAAAAGAGGTGGTGTGACATTCTACCAATTGGGCATAACATCTTCTAACATTTGTAGGTCATAAAGTTCAACTTCTTTCCTAATCTTTGGGATGAGTCTTAATGTGAATTTGTTATCAAGATTTAAATCATTATTACAATAATCTATTTAAGCAAGTAAGTTTTTAAATTGATTCAAATAGTCTATTAAACTTAATAACCTTTGTTTTAATGATAAAAATTGATTATGAAGTTTCTTGTCATAATGTCTTTAGCAATATTTCGTCCTTAATATTCTTTCATTTCTACCCATCTCATAACTCATCTATTCATTCATTCTTCCTTGTAGAATATATTGGTTCAATAGATTTTTGCATGACCAACAAGTTTTATTTTGACAAAACTAACATTTTGGTAATTATTTATTTTGTAACATTCTAAAAAATCTTCTATTTGAGTTAGTCAATTAAGAAATTCGTTTGAGGCATAGATACTATCAAATGTCAGTGTTTCAACTTTGGCTTCCTTTTATATTTCTAGATCAAGATTTTTAAATAGAGTTCTATATTTATGTTTCCTTTTTGAAATGTATTCTCTTTGTTGGTGAGTTACATCCCCATCAAGTTTGTCACCCTGATAAGATCGAGGTGAACTTTTAGGACTATGTAGTAAATGTAAGATTTGCACTTGATTGAAAAGTTTGGAGGTCATTTTTTGTTAAGATAACTAATTTCTATATTTGTGATTTTTCAATTTGATCCATTCTAAGGTTTGTAGCTTGTTCTAGGTTTTCTAGTTGTTCCATAGTTATTGATTTAGGAGGTATATTTATGCAATGTTAAATATAAATAATTGACAATAATGAAAAAGAAAACTTATGCAAAAAAATGCAATCTATGAATATAAAATAGTTTATGAGATAATGCCAATTGTTTTTGAAGAGAAGTAAGCAACTTAGAAAAAGCAAAGTAACTAAGCCTCAATAATAATCAGATGGTTCTCTTTAATTGTTTAATTTTAAGTTTTTGTACAATAATTTGCATTCAATAGATGGGGTGGCAAAGTAGAACGCTACTTTACAAGTTGACAAGCAATAGAGTTAAGGATTGGATTGAAGGAAAATAGCTTGGTTTAGAATATAGAGTTTTAACTATATTAAAAACAAATAATTTGCTCATAGAATTGCAACTAGACATATTAGTTGTGTCTTTATAAAATAATAGTTCTAACCAAATAAAAGAAGTAACAATAGGGGAAGGGTAAAACTATATCTTAATTAATGTTTGATGAAAAATAAAATACCAATTATGAGGATTTACAATTTTCTCTAAACTTCAAAATACTTTGATGATTTTTTTCTACTATAATACCAAATGATTGAGAGGATTAAAGATTTTTTACTTTTAAGATGATGTGAGAGTAGAATAAAATGAATCCAAGCTCAAAAATAAAAAACTATTATTTGGGTAATATTTATTTACAAATTCTTATTGTTAGGCACTAGATGTGTAGTTGGTAATTAGATGTGCACTTTGGTACATTGGTGCATAGGTAGTGTACATACATTTGTTAAAATTTCAACCAAATAATTTTTATAGTATCAAGTTCAAATAAACTTACAACACTCGTCAAAAAGAGTCATACAAAAAAAGAGAAAGTCACCAAACTTTACCCTCACTCAAGTCGCCAAGTAAGAGCATAAAAAGATAACTCAAATCATCAAATTGCATACTTTTATTTCAAATTTTGATGCTATTTGTACATAGTTTTTTGCAAAAATCACTAGCATATGCTAGCACATACTTTACAAAAGTAAAAAAGTGTTAATATCCACTTTATGAAATAATTAACTACTAATATTATTTTACAACTCAAATGAAATCTCTATATACTCTATATATTTGTTCTAAATTATTGTTATAATTTTTATGATTATTGGAAGTGAAATTTATGGGTTGGTCCAAAACTTGCTTGTGTGAGCTTTTATTTCGTACTTCATAACGCTTGAGATTTTCTCATAGGTCTATGCAATTGTTGTATCTTAATGTCACTGGTTGGTGTTGCATCACCTCAAATCAACCCATTAATGTTTGTAAGATTGTTCATCCTAGTTGTTTTGAGAGGTAAATTCATCTTTGATCCCCCTTACACTTCAAACATTATTTGAATGGTCTTTCTTCTATGGCTTATGTTAGAAAAGGTTCTTTGGTTGATAATTTTTCATGGTTAGTGTTTTTCTTATCACTTTGCAATGCATGTGTTATAGTTTCCAACTATGTTATGAAGACATCTAAGGTTTCAACCATCACTAATATTTGGGTTAAAATAAAAATCTCCTTATTTTTGTCAGCTAATAATTGTTTAGTCTATCACAAATGGACAAAAATTATAAGACCTTTCTTTGAGCCAAGGTTATCTGTCTTCCCTCCTTCGACCATCATGTGGGTTTGTTTAACCTTGTGGGTTCTTCCTCTTCCTCTTCAACATCTTCTTAATTTTGGCCATATACAAAGGAAGGAGCCATCAATTATGCTTGTTTTCATGTAAAATGTGTTTCATCTCAATGGCTAACCATTCAAAAATAACATATTTACATTCCATCTTCCATTATGGTGTCATTAGTGTAAACTTCTAATAATCACTTCCAAGTACATGGACAAGCATGGCATACATTAGTGCTTCAACCAATTAGCATGCCAAAAGCTAGAAATTCATTTGTTTTATACATCAAGGTAGTGGACATCTAAAATTTCTATTCATTATATATGTCTGATATCTTTATTCCTTCCTCCCAAAGTATCTTTAATTCATCAAATATGGCTTAAGAAAAAAGAAATCTAAACTCATTGTTAGGCTATTTCACATAGGAATTAACAATATCAAGAAAATAAATGACTTTGTCATACTCATTAATTGTGATAAATTGTAGAAAATATGGAAGATTTCCTGATTGGAGTAATCCCTTACAAAATTATCAAATGAATTGAATCCATCTATGCATAGCCAAAGTCATACATTTTGAGGATCTACAACAAATTGGTGTATGTAATCAAAATGTATCTAGACTTTGTCATCAAAAGGATGTATCATATGCTCTTGGTCGGTAGACTTTGTGTGCCATGTCATGTGTGTAACTATGTGGAATAACATGTAAAATCTTCAAAACTTTGGAGTTATCTTTTGTTTGCGCAAATATAGTATTTTAACAAAATTTACTAAAGATTGAATTTGAGTGAATCTTTAAACATTTGAAAGGTCAAAGAATATAAATGTTTAGTTCAATTTAGCCCAAATATGAAAGCATCATGGAAAAATCTCTTAATAAAGAAATAAGTTCAAGTTAACTTATACAAGAACTCTATAGTGATCTATCTTTTGGTTTTGGATAGCATTGGACATTTGGAGAGTGGTTTACTAGCATATCACTTAGTCCTTTACTTTGTCATAGAGAAAGCTTATGTGAAGGACAAGTAGACATCCATTGTAAATAATTCAATTAATATAATAATATATATCTTATTGCATTGTGACCCATTGGGTTGTGAATAAAGTCAAAATTCACATGGATGGACTTCATATCTAGAGGTAGAAGCAAATTTGAGTAAATGAATTTTTGGTTTACGTATATTGAGGTGAAGCTTGTAGTTATCAAATATTCTCAAAAATCAAAAAAGTTTTTGGTAAATTATTTTTTTTCTCTTCTTTAGTAATATATATTTCTATTATTATAATAATTGGCAAAATATTTTTAGTCTGTATAAAATTGCATGTTTATGATGGTTTGATCATAATTTATGCAAATTATTTATTTTTAGTTGTTAGTAATTTATGTTTTAGTCATAATCCATATTTTTCTTAATTTAAGTTATTTGAGATATCACATATTTCTATTCTTTCTAATTGTTTTTAACTTAAAATTAATTCGTGAAGACTCTTATATTATTTTGCTTGTCTTATTTTCGTGTTCTCTCACTTATTATAGTGCATTGTTTAAATAAACATGGTTGTAGATTTTTATAAACTTTGGTCATAAAAAGTGCTATTATATCATTTTAACATCATATTTGCATCTTACTATTTATCTTGACCCATTTTGATCTCTTATCATTGGCTTAAAGGACAAACTTGACTTTCTTACTCAAATTGGAATCCAAGAAGACCAAAGATTTGGAAATTCAAAGTTAAGAAACATGAAAATCATGAACTCTTAATGCATAATAAACTAGCATGTCTACTTTTATAGCCATGCAAAGGCTTTGATGTAAGGAACCGATGCATTGATTCCTAAATCTAAAGATAATTATCAATAGCATCACTTCTCAAAAAACCAAGGATCTTAATGATGTCTTTTAAGTAGTTGTACAATACCATAAAGCCATTGAAGATAAGGAGTTAAGCCTCAAAAGGTTTGGACTTAGAGGAGTTTCCTAAAAGAGCTCCTAATAAGCTTCTAATTTGAAAGATATAGGGATAATTAGTCCTATATTGATTATGAAGGTCATGCTCATAAGACTTACATGTAAAATTGTCTTGAGATGTCAAGGCATTTTTGGAAAACAAAACATTTTTTAGTAGATTTGGAACAACCAAAGAAGATAATATATTGACATAATAAAACCAATCAAGATAATTTGGTATTTGAGTAGTATCTTTTATACTTTGATGTGTTTCAAAAACGAACTATGTGAAAACTAATCGGCTTGTAATGCCCAACTCTAAAGTAAATGCAAAATCTGGCTTCAAAAAGTTTGCCTCTATGACTATATTGAAATATCATCATTTTGAGTCATCCCATCTTAAACCAAATAGACTTTCTCCCTAAAAGATACATCAATATCTAAAAACCATAGTAGTTATAAAATTTTTTTTTCGTAGCTAATATAAGACTATTCATCCTTATACTTTTTTTTACTTAAAGTCTATTAAGAATTGCTCCTTATTTTATTTTTCCTTTTTTTGGGATATCATTTGGTGATCACTCAACTCCCTTTTCAATCTTAGTGTTATAATCTCGAATAAATGACCTAGAGGGTTCTTGATAGGCTTTTCATCATAGTGGATTGTTTGCCAGAAACTGGTTCAATAACCACCCTTCATATTTATGTGGAAATTTTAATCCCATTTAAAATCCCACATTTGAAAATTAATGAAATAGTCTAGCTATGAAACGATGTAGCCAACATCGAAGAAAATCCTCTTCTTTATCAAATCATAATAGTACATGTCTTGTGTCTAAAGCTCTGATTTTGATCTCCTTTTGAAAATCAATCATATGCATTGCTTTACCAATAGCTTCAAAGCTTAACCTCTCAAAAGAGAATTTCTCAATTAGCGCCAATTTGAAGAGTTTTGACATCTTTTCAATTTCTGTAACATCAAAAATGATTTTTGGGTTTGCCTTTATATGAAGAAGATTATTTGATTTTGATTAGCAATTTTTCTATCTATTCCCTCAGTATATCGAAAAATGACTAAGGGGAGGAAAAACTCCAAACCCCATAGTTCCAGCCCTATAATCAACTCATCAATAATAGTTCATATTGAGAATGTACTTGATGTATTAGGGCTTGCTAAAATATGTAGATGTTCTCGTGCAAATATAAATGTAGCCCTATGAGAGGTTAGGGTTTTCATGGTTCTTTCAAAGTTAGACGGATGATAATGTATGATGCGATAGATTGGTGTCACTTATTGGTACATGGTCTTGACTCGATATCATCTAGTTGTTGCCTCGTCGTAAAATTCATGCAAAGAGTTTTTTTAGCATAAATATTGATGCATATCAAATTGGTTGCTTAAAGGTAAACATAAAATATTTTTATCAATTTTTATTAAAAATTATGTCGAATAAATAATTATTGAGAGATGTTTTTGTATTAATTTAATGCATGATGACTAAATTATTTTTTGAAATTTTAAGAGAAAATTAACATTTGGAATATTTTTGAGAATAAATTGATCTTTTGTGATTCTAAATCAATACAAACAAAAAAGTGATTATAATCATCTGTTAAAAAACAATATTTCAGTTTAAATAATTATTAGGTTTACAAACATAATTTATTCAAGCACCATTTGATGATGACTTTGATAGTTATTTTTGTTAAAACAGCATTTTAAAAATATTTTATATAAAAAATATAAAAACTATTTGATGAAATTTTGAGATTAAGATTAAAAGAAATGTCTTAAGAAATATCCATTCAACACAGCCTCCAGCATATGATTTGTTTTCTCTCACTCAAAGTTAATAAATAGTTAATAAATTAAAAATCACATTTTACTCAAAAATATGATTTGCCATCTCCTGCTTAAAGTGAAGCGATAGTAATTATAATTAATAGTTGTGTAACATTTTTGTTTTCATGAAAGGTATGATGAAGTTTCTACCTAAGTTGCTTGCTATAAAATGTTGAAATTAATTCACTTCACTTTTATTAATTAGTAAAAATAGTTAAAAAAGTTATTTACAGCAATTATTTATGTATTAAAAAATAAAAGAAAGAAGCTTATGGAATGTTATTACGCATGTTAATAAAGCCAATACGATTACCGGAAAGCCGTTTCTTCGCCGTCTCCCTTCGCAACTAATTTGAAGAATCCCAGAAGCCAGTCTCTCCATCTTGATGTGGATTTTGGAGTCGCAAACCCTAATAGGTGATAGTTAAGGGAAAACTTACTGAATATGTTGTTCCAGGTGGGTGGACAGGGCAGCCGGCCGACTTTCTTCGAAATGGCGGCCGCTCAGCAGCTTCCTGCCAGCCTCAGAGCTGCTCTAATTTACTCCCTTGGTGTAATTATTACTCTCAACAATTGTCATATTCTTTCTCCTTAATTCGTTAGTAGTTTTGTGAATAACCAATTTAATAGTTGGTTATAGTTGGATTGCTCCCGCCGAGCATAAGAGGAGGTTTTATAGAGAGAAAATCGTTGGCACTTTCATGCTCTTTTAGGCACGAAAAAGCTGCTGACTTAGTTCCTTTTATGCTTTAAGTTGTTAATTTTTACTCCTTGCATGCAGGTGCTCTTCAGTTGGTCTCTTTAAATTTCGTGGTCGTGAATTGCAGGTGCTGGCTTTGAGAAGACCACTCCTTCACAAGGTGTTAGATTATGATGACGAGTTCTTTGCATTATTGATGATGGTGCTTGAAAGTCACAGCTTAAGAATCACAGGTTTTTAATTCATCATTTTGTTATATATTGCTTCAATTTCTTGGTTGTTATAATGTTATGATTAAATAGATTCGAATGTGTTATTTTATATGTATTGGTGATCCCTTTCTTTGCTTTCAAAAATTACACACGTCATTGTCATTGTCATTCTCTTTCATCGTGTTTAGGACCAAACCTGGGGTTCCTGAGCTCAAGCTATTTTTAGCTTACTGCTGTTCAATGTTTTCTGCAAAAATTATCTGATCTGCTTATCTTGTAGTGTGGTACCCTTGCATTCCTACCCCAGTCTCTAGGGCAGAAAGAGCAATGATATGCAATGCAGGAACTCATGGGATCTAAGTTGTTCTAAGAATGGTAAGATCTAATGGATTTGGCTTTGCTGTGGATCTCCAAAGAATAAAAAAAAGATCCTATGGTGTTTTTTTTTGGGATAATTGTGGTGAAGGAGGAACTTTGATGTGTTTATGTTTTATCATAGGCCTTATTTGTTTGTTTCCCTTCTAGCATTTCATTATGCCCCTTTCACCAATATCAAGCCTTTAGTTTAGTTCTTGTAATTTAATGTTGGTTAAGTCTTCATTTAGTGGGCCTCATAGCCTATTCATGATTGGAGGAAACATTGAGAAAATATGCAATTCGATGGGCATATGTTAACCATGAAAATGACAATAGTAATCATAAACACCCACTCATCATACCATGGCATGGTGCTCACTTGTTGTAGGATCAAGCATATCACATCCATGCATAGAATGCAGAGTGAACAAGAAGTAAACATATCTAGAGTGAGACCCCCTGTGGAGCACATGACATATGAATGCGAGAGTTTGGAGTGTACATAAGTTCATGGTCACAGCATGGAATGCATGCGTGAAGTTCATGAAATGATGATATTATCAATTTTATGCTGTCATTTAACATCAAGTATACAAGTTTTGATAGATTATCAAACAAAGAAATTCATTTAAGGTTCCATGTGATACAATACAAATCAAGTAACTATGCTTCTTGTTGATCTTTATAGATATTGTAATGATGATCTTCATTTAACTTGAATTGAACAACTCTAATGAAATCTTTTGCATGTAAAAGTTTTTGGAAAGGTGTCATAGAGAGGGTTGAGTACAAATTGGAGCTAAGGGTGTGGATATTATGTGAACCATGAGATCAAGTATCAAGTGCCAAGTTGTTCATCATTGTCATCCTCTTATAAATCTAACCAACTCTCATCAAATACAAGTTTTTTTGTCACACTAATGGCATGACTTTTCTATTGTTCATATGATTTCAATGATAAAACTTGATTTATTTTCTTTCTTTTGTATTTTTCCTTTCTTTTATGCCATTTCTTGTAGTATTTGGATAGTGATTTCGTTTCCTGCATTTTTGATATCAATAGGATACAAACATGAATGTTGAGTTTGGGGATTCCCCATGTTAGCTACTATTAGGGTTAGATAGGGAAGGATAATTTGGGATTATCCAAATCATTTTTTTAGACTTCAATTTATTGGTGAAATAAGGTAATTTTCTTAGTGTAATACCACTTCCTTCAAAAGGTTAGCTTTTCTTAAAAATAATAATAATTAAAAAACAATCTAGCTTGTTAACTTCATATGAATGGCAACTTCAAAAGAGAATAAAGTTTAATAAAGATAATCTAAATATTGGGTTTAAGCCTAATGATTGATTATTCAACTAGTTTTCCTGAAGCTGAACAAATGTGATAAATTTTTTTCATACTATAGATTTTTATCTAGATTAGATGCATATGCTACTTGCACTATTTTGAGAAAATATTTCATTACAACTATGCCTTGGTTATACGATAAAAATAATGCTTGATGATTGTAAATAATGATATTTTCTTATCATATAAATTGATTTATTACAAACTTTAGACTTATTAAATGCTTTGCTACATACACATTATGCAGATGCATCTTTCTCGGAGACATTATATGGTCTTAGAAGGCGGTCCTTGAGGTTTTCCCCAACTAAAAGTGCTTCTAATGTGGAGTCAAATGATAGCCTTCAGCACACCTCCCTAGGCAAACAACAAAAAGTACTTTCAGTGGTGTTCTTGGTACTCTTTTTACTTCTTTATGCTGTCATTTATTTAGTTGCAATACCAAATGCTTCTCTTTATTCTTTAACATGTATGTGAGAAACCATTAATATGGATCATTGGGTATGAAAGAGGTTAATAAAGAGGCCTTACTGAAAACATATTTTATGTGGACATAAAACACTTTCAAATGGTAACTTAGTATTCCTTCTTGTGGAAAGGTTTTGTATTTGTCCATGACAATACAACTCTACGTGCACCCTCTTAGCACAACAATTCCCCAACTGTCATGCTTACAGCAAAAGAATAAAAAAAATTTGCATAAAGATTGTTACCTAATTGGATTACTTATAACTATTTCATTGATCATGAGCATTATCTCTTCCATTCATTGCCATTGAGCTTGTTTTATGACCATATCAAAAAATAATATACATTATGTGATGTAATTGTAATATGATCTTGGATGTGCTCAAATATTGGATAGTCTAATCTTAATATAGTAGTGACAAGGAAAGCGTAGTAAGATGAACAAAGAATGTAGCAAATGTAGGAAACATAGTAGAATGCAAAGAAATTCTAATCGTCCTAAATTGGAGAAAAAATTAAATATACTGTGAGGTAGACTCAAGCCTTCTTGACAACATCTCAAGAACAAACATCTCTCTTGGAAACACCTTAAGACTCAAACGTTCTTGGCAACTCAAGCTCAAATAATTTAGAACAGTTCTTCTCAAACTTTGGGACTCCAACTTGGTTCACCTATGATACCAATACCTCTCATAAGGGTCTCTATTATTGTTTTTATGGGCCATTTGTATAATATATTAAGAGATAATCACAAAATGTTTAATCTAATATGTGTAGGAAAGAGAAAGCCTAGATCTCATCCGTTTAAAGCCAAATCTTAAACAAATCTTGTGCGTATTCTATAGCATGTACACAACTATCAATAAAATAGGCATAAATTCCTCAACGCAACTTGGAATCCAATGATTCAAGGTGCAATGAAAAGTTAAGAAATTTCCCAAAGCTTTCTAGTTCATGTATCAAACAAAATCTAGTTGCAGAAAGTTTGAAAACAGCTTGCAATTCATGTCTTGATTTGATTTAAGTTCATATTTGTCTTGATCAGCTTTGAGGACATCAATAAAGTTTTATTTGAACCCATAGAAACATCACAAGTGCTTTCCATTTACCCAATGGTTGTAGGAGGTTTCTCGAGACCTCTTTAATCTCTAATAGGTCATGGCCCTTGAGAATTTTTGTTGACACCTCAAGCATGATTTTTGAGACCATTAACCACCTTGAGACTGCCTGAGTGTCAAAACACTTCGACACCCCTTGTGATTGCTTTACAAAAGTCAATATCTTTGGATATTTTCTTTGTTGTTCGATGGTCTTCTAGCTGCTATCGCTCTTCTCAAGACCTCGATTCACAACAATTTTGTCAAGAATCCTTTCTCAAGATTTGCTTCATATTCCTTGAGCTTTTTTAAGACTCACAACTTCCTTTTGAGCTATCTTCTTTCGTCTAGAGACCAGTTTCGTGAACTCCATGATATACCTAGATTATTTACCCCTTCTTTGAAGAAGGGACTTGTGCTTATGAATCCTTATGCTCTTAGTCGAGGAAATCCAAGTAACCATTGCACTTTGGTCATCTCCTTTTTTGTATATACCATCGACTAGTGAGTCGTATGGTCTCCCTTTAAAGGCTCCTTCTCTGAAGCTAATATCTCCAACTTGTCTTCATGCTCCACTTGTTTGCATTTCATCTTGCACAACAAACTAATATACTTTTGGCACAAGCCCATTTCACAGTTCTTGTAGGTTTTTCCCTTAGATCTTTATGAAGTCGATAAATCTTCCTTTGTACAACTTCATATGTTGTTGTCTTCAAAAGTAAACATCATCATTGTCTCACATGTACTTTCTACCAAATATTACTTGACAAGTGTGTAAAGTGATCATGTTGCATACATCCTTGTTGAATTCATGAGTGATAAAGAACTTTGATCGACACTTCCCCTCCACCTTTATTTTTGCTTGATCATGAATCCAACTTATCTTGCATAGATGTGGATGTGTATCATCTCCAAATCAAGCCTTTCCACTTGGTTTGCAACAATTGGATTTTCTTGGTATCTAGTGTCCAAGATAGCACCCACCAGGTCTTCTTTTGCTTAGATTTGAACACCGATTAACTCTTCTCGAGAGTTAGTCCTTATAGTGTACTTCTAGATAGCTTTTTTTTGGCCCATCTTTAGTCTTTGCCATTAAAGACAACCTCAAGTAAACTTCCTTCAAATCATTAATGATCACATTTTTCTCAACAATATGACCTACAACCTTCTTATCTTGTTTATTTTTTGTCTTTCCTTTAGCTTAACTCAATATGTAGTTTCTAACAATATTTCTTGATCTTAGGCAAATTTTTTGACAATTATGATGAGTAGGCCTTAGACAATTTAAAAGTACATTCTCTTAAGGACTCCTTTTTTTTATTATTGCTCTTGAAAGCACCCTCCTAGAGCCTCTCATCTCATCCATGATTCTTCTTAATAACGACTACAAACACAATTGCCTATCTGAGACCGATAAAGGATAGAGAGACAATTCCATAGCTACATGACTAGGCAAGTTGGCAAACTTGGTTAAGGTTCTTTTCTCTTTGAGATTGACCTCAAGTGAGATCACTTATCTTTGAAATTTGGTTGAAATTCTATACCAAATACCCATCATACTTTTTAATGCATGGCACCTCTTGCATTGTGCTTTCTCATATCAAGGGGTAAAACTCATTCAACAAAAATTCCTTAAATTTACATTAACTATAGCTTTATACAACACCAAAATATATAAGATTGTTTTACTGTGCTAGATGTTGGGTTTGTTTCAACCTCACAAAAAAGAACCTTGTTGAAACTATTATTCTTGTAGATAATGAGAGTTTGCAATTGACCTAGTTAACTCATCTCTATGGGTTGGGCTATTGACTTGTGCCTCCACCTCGAAAGGTTTCATGCCATTTTCTCATTCCAAAGCCGCATCATCATGATAGTCATTGCCATTTCACAAGGTTCTCACTTCCCCAGGTCTTGTTGTTAGTCCACTTCAAAGTGGACTTGCCTATGTTGACTGGTGGTTCACTTAGTAGGCACAATCATTTTCCCCTGTCGCATCATCTTCTTGATAAATTGTACTTGCTACATGAGAAAAGTCATTTGCTCTTATAATGATCTTGAAGGCTTCTCTTTTTGTGGCATCTTTCATCTTATGATACTTCTAATTTAAATAATTCTCCCATGACTATGCACAATTGAAAATTTTATTCACAAGATTTTTCCCATGGTAAGATTTGCATTCAAATGCCAATAATATGATTTGATCTTGAGTATGTTCAAATATTAGATGATCCAATCTCAATAAAGTTGCAAATAAGAAAACTCAATAGAAAAAACAAAGAATGCTTCAAACTTCAAAAACACAATGGAACTTAAGGAAACTTTGATACATCCAAATTAGAGAAAACCTATCACAAGGTAAACTCAAACGCTAATGACAACAATTTGAGAACAAAATAATTCTTTGTAGCACCTTGAAACTCAATCATCCTTGGCATCCTAAGTTTTAAGTAACCCAAAGTAGATCCCCTCACACTCGATATTGAAACAAAACCCCAATTCTGTTTATCTACGATATTAATACTTTCCTCATAGTACTCTTATAAATTTCAAGACTTGGCACAATATATAAAACAATCACAAAAAACTAGTCTAATCATATTAAGAAAACAATAGTGTCTATCCCTACCTCTTGTACTCATAGATCAAACAAATTATGAATTTACAAAATTCAAACCAAATTCCTAACATATCTTGTGTCTGTTGTGTAGTTTTTGATAAAATAGGCATAAAAACTCTAAATTCAATGATTAAAAGTGCACTGGATAGTCAACAAAATTTTTGAAAACTTTCTATTTCATGGAAAATCCAATTTGAAAAATAGTTCACAAGTTCAACTTGATTAAGTTCAGCTTGTATTTATCTTGATCAACTTCGATAAACACTATTTGAACTTTGTTTTGGCTGCATTGAGACATCTACAAGTGCCTTCCATTCTTCTTGAAGGTTTTACCAAGCCTTTGGAGGCCTCTTCAATCTCCAACAAGTTATACTCCTTAAGAATTTTAGTTATTACCTTTGTGCCTCATGAGATCATTAACTACCTCAAGACTTCTTCTCAAGTGCCAAAATACTTTGACATCCCTCAGGTTTGCTTTATGAAGGTTAAACATCTCTTGAGACATCTTTCTGAAGGTCTTTTCCTCATTGTATGATGGTCATAAACTTTCGTACCATACCTCTTGAGAACTCCACAAGAAACAACAAATATTTTGGGAACCCCTTCTCAAGATCTTATTCATACTCCTCAATCCTTCTCAGGACTCATAGATTTATGTCAATTTGCATTCCATTCATCTTAAGACTTCCCTCTTGAAAACTCCATGATTCGCTTGGGTCAAATTTCATTTCATTTATTGTTATTGATCTACCTTTTTGATAATTATCTCCCTGAAGAATCTGAATTTCATTTTTACACCACATTGGTTTAGTTATTAAGTCTATTAGGTTTGGATGAACAATGTAACAATTGTTGCTAGGATCTACCAAGAGCCCTCAATGATTTTGATTCATATTATTTGTGCTTGTTATTCACTTGATAGGTCAGCTTTAGTGCATGACATTCTTACAAATTTAAGTTTGAGAGGCATAGCTTACATACTCTTATCCTTGCATTGGAGGGATGGGTCAATATGCAATGTATTACTATAGCATTTTGGCGATGATGTTTGTTTGTTTGATCTGTTGATCTGTTTACCATTGTGTTGCAAAATTATTTTTTGTGACATCTATTATTTTCCATCATCTTAAGCTGTCTTTGTTCTAATGATTGCACTTTCCGAACTTGTTTTTTTGTGAGATGCAGAAATTCTTCTTTTTAGTTTATAGTTATATTGCCGTTGCCTTCTTTCAAATTTTCTTCCAGAAAACATGCAGATACTTGTTTGATCTGATATACTGAGTCAGTTGTCCTTCAGTTGATATGTAACTTATTTGCATGTATTTTCTCTGATGGCTTGGTGTTAATGGTCAAGTTATGTACTTAATAACATCTTAAGTTTTAGCTCTTGATATTGGTACTTGTTCTAATATTGAATCGAAACATCAGCTCTTTTGAGGTATATTTGCGCATTTAAGTCCTTGTTTGCATTTTAACAATTATATGCCTTTCAATGTGCATTTTTGCTGATTATGAATGTTCTAGTCTTGTTGTTAAGGAATAAACTGCACAAATTACTGTGTTGCAGGTTACTCAGGTTCAAATTCACGTTATTATGCTAATATGTTATGTGTTGCAGGTTGTTTTGCCATATTTTAAGTCCAAACTGCATTCCATCTACAATAGAGAAAGAGAAGCAAGGCTTCAGGAAAGCCTTTGGATTCATGATGATGGAAGGTTAGACAACCTAGATTCTTTCTTTCACCAAGGAGAAGCTTCTCAGACACAAGTTGAAGCTTCAACTACAGAAGCATCAAATATGATGCGCGTCAAAAAGAAAATCAGGGCAATTATAGGTTCGTTCTACCCATGGATTCATGCAGGCAATGAAGGTATTGAATTTGCGCAAGTTGATGATGCTTCTTCTTTACCCATTACATCATTTGGATGTGCTCCCTTTGAACCATTTGTTTAATGCGCCATTTCATAGGAACATAGGTGATATGCTTGCTTTGTGTGATATTTACTTTTCATATGCAGGAAGTTCTTGAATCAAGTTTCTTTTATCACCATTGTAATGCTACCAATGTATTTTTGGGCAAATTTGATTAACTGATTTTTGGGTTATTTCTCATTTGGATACTTTGTGATTTAGAATTAGGCATTGAGATTTATTAATGTATCATAATAGGCAAGTAGGTCTTAATTTTAACGAATTCTAATAAAACAAATGGTCCATACTTGAATAGGGTACACTTGTTGTCTTTCCTTTTCTTATAATATTTGCAAAATATTCTTTGTTGTGTCTAGTTTAAAAATCGAGTCTCCATCTCTCCAAAAAAGATGCTTTGTCAACAACTCTAAACATGCTTTAGGCTTCTTGTCTAAACTTCAAATCCTCTTTGAGACAATCATTTACAATTTTTTTTAAGTCTTTGCGGTCCTCCCTATTGCCCTTAGATCAAAATTAAATGCATTTGAGATTCTTGATGAATCTTCTCCCTTGATTCTATCTCCACCTTCTCACTGTTTTTGAACCCTTGTGGCGACAAGTGTTTTCCCCTCTTTCCATGAATGTTGATGGCTTAGGCTTTCACTAGAAAAGGAAAGAAAATATAGCATTTTTTACATTAGCCTTGTTTTTTTAACAATTTTATGATAAATAGGTTTACTTCTTATTATGAATAATCCAATGGAAAATGAGACCAACCTCAAGGATGTATATAAATGTGCTTTATATTTTTTAACACATTTGATCGTAATTACTTTTGGAAAATCTGTTCATGTAGGAAAAATTGTGTTGGGTTGCTGATTTTAGAATTGTTTTATTCTAGCTTTTGTCAATAGTGCTACTGAGTTTTATATTCTAATTTAATAGTGTATAATAAATGCTAATAGTGCTTTAGTAGTTTTTAGCAGTGGATCAGAATTTAGCATGGAAAAACCACGAAATTAAGCATAAATTAACTTCGAGACTGAGAGTGATTTGTTTTATGAGTTTGTGTGATGTCGGTGTGGAGGGATTCTACATCTTCATGCCTTGGAAACTATAGCATAGAGACAACAAGACTGAAATATTTCAGTTGTCAAAATTGATGATGAAGAGACAACTACAAAATGAAAACCCTACACCTCCAAAACATTGGATAAAGAAAATTTCAAAACCTTATTTCAACTGTTTTAAATTTTCTATTTCGTAAGGACATTATAGTCCTCCTTTGCTATCCATTTTGAACAATTTCTACTGTTTCTACAAGTCAACAAATGCATGCAGTATGATTTTGAAGTCATATAAGAGGTAGATATATAGTCAAACCTTGTTAATAAATGAACACAATTTATTGTTTACAGGCTTCAAAGAAACCAAAGCTAAAGAAAATTTATACCAGATAGAGCCTAAGCGTAATGAGAGTGATTTTGGATGTTGGCGAGGTAGACAATGGGTCTATAATCATCTATATCCCTTTGATAAATCTCTTCAAAAGGTAAACTTTGCATTGACATGGATTTGCAAGGGATATCCTTGAAGAAATGATGTGTGAAATACAATGGAAGAAATCTAAAAAAATCTCTTTTAGCCTACTGTCAAGTCCAGAAGCCAAAAGATCTCACACAAAATATTGTACGCAAAAATTGTAGAAGTGATAAAGATAGCTAAAAATTTCAAAGAAATTATCAATAAATAAAAAACTTGTTAACCATATTTCTTCAGAAAAATAAAGACTCACAATTTAAAGAGAATAACTCACTTCACAAAAAGTACCCCTCGATCTCCTTCCCTGATACATGGTCTCTCATCGACATGATTGAAAATTTAACAATCTCACTAGTCCCAACATGGAACTAGATTTAGGCTTTCTATTTGATAACTCTATTTTGTATCTCACTGCATGCTTCAATTGCTTATGGTTATTTGGGCAACATTCTTTGAAATGCAAATATTCATTTTTTGTACATTGTTTTAATATCAAGCCATCAATTTGACCATGCAGAGTTCATTGTCTTGTACACTTATCATTTCTTAGTGTACGTGTACAGAGTTTCCCCTGCATTCAAATCAATATGTGCATCATTCCATCTCTGCATCCAACTACATGCCTATGTTGAACTGTATGTTCAAGTTCAATTATGGTCAATTGTATTAATACAGTTTATTTGTGCACATTAGATCATCCTAAACATGCTTTATGCATGCATTGGATCAAATTGCATGAACCTAAGCCTGGTCTCCATTGCTACTACACACTATACATTTACAATATTGTTTATATGTATATTTTTCTTGCATTGTTAGCCTATCCACACATTGTGCATAGAGTTGAGCTTTTTTGATTTATGCAGATACAAATATTGTTTTACATGCATAATTATAAAATTATCTCAATGTATTTTTTGTGTAAATTTCAAGATCATGTATTTGAGAGCTACATTTGACGATCTTTTCTCCATGAACTTCCTTGATCACAAACCCCCTTCCTTAAAGAAGAGACTTTGTCTTGTAAATCATATCACTACAAATGTTTTGTGCATTACGTACTAAAGCTCTCTTTGAACTCCTCTTATTGCATTTCCCAAATAGAATGCACTTGACACTTTGTATGTCTTAGATCATACCCTTTTGTTGGATGCAAACCATAACTCTTCTCCTTGAAAGGCTGGAATCTCCAATTTCGTTGTCTTTGCCTTAACTATATAAGTTTGTGTCTCCCTTATCTATAAAATTGATATTTTTCTCTTCGACAAGAAAGGAATCACTGACTTCTATTCAAGCTGCTCTACTTTGCTAGAATATTCTTGTAAAATGAGTTATTTGGAAAATTATACTTTACTTTCTCCATTCCCATTTGAACCAATCGTGGAGCCCAATGAGCTATATTTGATTTTGATGACTAGTGCCATATGTGCTTATTATGATAATCTAATGTTTTTACCTATTGTGATATGCTTGGGTCTTGGAGTTAGGTATTATTTTTCTATTTAGAAGTTATGAAAAGGTAGAGTTTAGTTGTTTACTACTTAAGAACTTGCATGTTCATGCCACAATGATCATTTGTTATGTCATATATATGGTTATTTATATAGTCAAGGTCTAGATATGAACCAAATTAGGATAACCTTTACCTAGATAATAGAACCATAGCTTTACATATGATGATGGTTTGATCATTAACATGAACTATCCCTTTTGCCTAAGTATTAAATAGTTTTTAACCATAGCTTTACATAAGACATTTTTATTTTTACTTTGTCGTGCTACTTTTTTTGTACCACTAATGCCATGCTTCTTTGTCAATATAACATATGAAATTGCTTGGCTGAAGTCTTGGAATGGGAACAAGTGCAACTCCAATATGTTGTGGATCTGTAGTTCGATGAGGTATTTGTTCAATGCCATCTTCTCAAGGTCGATTCCAAGGTTAACTATAGTCATGGAAACTTCATGGTATAATCTTGGATTGTTTGCCTTTGTTTTTGGCAAAAGTTATGCCATTGTCTCTATTGTTATCTTTGATATCCAACTGGGTATAAGTCATTACATAGAAGTCTCTTCAAGGCACTCTAATTGCATCCTTGTCCTTTTCTTGATTTAAAAGACCATTTGATCATGCAAATGGTAGATGGGCCAACTTTAAGTGAGCCAAAAAAAACTTTATTATTACAACTAGAGCACACTTATATCGAGAAGTAGGTTTCTGGTTGGTCAAACTAAGAATAAAACTTTTTGCTGCATCCAGCTCTCAATTTAGTAGGTCAGTCTTGCTTCCACTTCGAATGACTTTGTCTTGCTTCAAAAGGATTTGTTGTATCTAGGTTGTCTCCATCAGCAATAACTAACATAGCTCTGATAGGCTTCCCTCCAAATGCAATAGGATTCTCATTTGATATCCCCTTTTAGAGCAGTGAGCATGATTACATATTGTGTCTTTTTCTTCTTTTAAATCTATAATCCCTAATTCCTAATCCTTAAACTTTAATTTTTAATCCTTAATATTTAATTCTTAATCCCTAGTCTTGGTTGCTGTGTAGAAATTCCTTTGATATCCCTCTTATCAAATCTTTATTTGTGCTTGCACTTACTGGGTAAGTGTTGCATGCAGCATCTTATGGAGCCTCAACTTCCTGTTTTTGGGACTATCATGTAATTTTTCTTTTGTCATTGCTACTATCACTTTTATGAATGTTAAACTCTAATCCTTTCATTCCTCAACTGTACCATATAAAGTCATGGCATAGAAATCCTATAGGAAAAGTCCACGAATAGGAATAATTGCTCCGATACCAAGTTGGTCTGTCTTTTTGGCAAGCCCCCTTCAGTAGGCAGACTTCACATTGATCGGGATTTGCATGGGTATGACCTTGGAGAATAATGTGTGAATATTATGGAGGAAATATGAAAGGTCTCTTTCAAACAAGAGCTGACCAAGTAGCCAAAATATCTCGTGAAGTACATTGTTTATAGTGATTATAGAAAAAGTGAAGTAGCTAGAGGTTTTCAGCAAAATCAACATTAGACAAAATCCTCATTGAAAAGATCAATCCAAAATATTATAGACCTACAATAGAAGGAAAAAGAATCCCCTCTTTCCATAAAAGATGATCGCCTTGGTCTCTTATGCTCAATCATCTTTAAGTTTATCACTTGAATGTTAGAAACGGAAATCTTTGATTATATTGTCTTTTAGAACATGAAGTAGCATTCTGGTAGCTCCTCCTCTACATAAGTTCTAAAGCCACATATTAACACACCTCTTGCAGGATTATCGTTTGCTTATCAGCTACTTTATTTGTTGGATGCTACTGGATTCTATACCCCTGGATTGCATGCTCTTGGCATTCATGTATGCCGTGCTACAGGACAAGAACTGGTATGGACTGTCTAAAACTTTCATTTTTATATTATAAATTGGAAGAGTTTCTCAGCCATTGTTATTTTTTTGTTATCCATCAGTGCCAACGGTTTCTTAATCATAGGTTATTCTTTTGTCATATAATAACTACAACATTTTTTTTATTTCTAAATCCTCCTAATAATTGTATTTCCATTCTCTTTTTATTGTTTCAAGTTTATCTTTTTAACTTCTAAGCGCTTTTAATACATGTGCAATAGCCAACTATACTTGATTTGTGGTAATGGAGTTTCTAAATGGCGTTTGTGCTCCAATCGACGACAATTTAGATGGATTCATCATCAAGAATATCAAAGATTAGAAGTCGTGAGCTGGAGAGGCTTCGTGGTCCACCTTGGCTGAAGGTTTTTGAGTAGATAAACATTTACTAAACTTCATATGAATCATATTTTTAATTCTCTAACATTGCCAATGCAAAATGCTTCTTGCTGCAGGCTATGCAGAGAGCTATGGTTAGCTGTGTTTACACAGCACTGGACTACGCCCAAACTGGCCTAATTGCAGCCGTTTTCTTTTTCAAGGTGAGGCGTTTACCTTTGTCTATTATAGTCTGATATTAATGAAGAGCATTTAAGTTTGTTGTTTTTGTTATATTTGGTGTGATCATCTGTCTACACCTGATGGTAAACATTGTTTTTGTTATATATATATATATATGTATATATATATGTATGTATGTATGTATATATATAATATTAGAAGTATGCATCATATGAGAGCTTTGATTATTATATACCAACTAAGCTTTTGTTTGTTAAAGAGTTGCTACTAGTATCTTTGGAACTCAACTGTTTTTAAATTCAATTCTATTTGGAGAACTGCATTTCAGACCTATATAATGTCCTTCACTGAGTTTTCAAAAAAAAAAAAAAAATACCACAATTCAATGGTTATAGCCATCACATGTTTATTTTATATCTTGCTAACAAACCCGAAAATGACTTTTTCTTTATAGCTCTATTTTATTTTTAATATAATTGATTGTAGTTCAACATGTCACTGCATTATAACTATAGGCTTCCTGCCTCACCAATCTCATTATGTTCTCACTTTAACCACCAAAACAAACAGTCATAAAACTAGGTGTTACATGTAAGTCTAGTGGGTTGTATCCTTTTTTTTTGTGCAACTGCATGTTAAATGCCTATTAGTTATGTTTTGATTGGGGCATGGACAAGTTGGAAAACTCTGTTGTTTGATTGTTAGCATGGACAAGTTGGAATACTGTGTATCCCTCTGATAAGTTTTTAAGTATTGCGTTCTCAGTGGAAGTGTTCGTTGCTGTGGGTATTCATATATGCATGCATATGTTCACTGCACTAAGTTATCTACAATGGAAGTATATTGTAGGTTGGAGTTTCTTGTGAGGTATTTTAATCTTCTAGAGTTATGCAGATGATGGAGTGGTGGTATCAATCGGCTGAAGAGAGAATGTCAGCTCCAACGGTTTACCCCACACCTCCCCCGCCCCCCGCTCCTAAGGTATATTTGAATTTTAATTGATAATATTGTAAATTGCATAAATTTTTAAAGCTGTCTGACAGTTCATCTATTGACATCGATTGGATCCGAAGCTGGCATGCAAATTTAATATTGAAGAATGGAATCAACATGTGTTTTATTTGAGAAGATCTAAAATAAATGTTTTATTCAAGCTAGCGGGTTAGTTATAAATAAGATTTAAAGTTTTAAAGTTTGTTTCTGGTAGTTATTTTAAATGTCCCTGAGGACTCCTTGTGGTTGCCTGTTTATTGCCAGAGCTTAGTTTCCCTTCGATGATATTCATCATAATTACATGAGAGTAGCTTTCCATCTCAAAGAGCAAAGTTAATTGATTCCATTTTTACATCCTAGTTCCTCATTGCACTGATCGTTTTGCCTGTTAATTAATTACAACTGTAAATAATTCGAGGATCAAAGAGTATTTTCTGCATATTTTTTCTGTTCATGACACTTCAAAACAAGGTATTACATCAAAGCATATACGTAAATTGATGAAACCAGATACTACTTTAACTAAAGTTTTACTGTGTTACAAAACAGGTTGCTGAAGATGGAATAGCATTGCCTTCTGACAGAACATTGTGCCCCCTCTGCTCCCAGAAAAGGGTGAACCCATCTGTTCTTGCAGTCTCTGGTTTTGTGTTCTGTTATCCTTGTATATTTAAATATGTATCCCAGGCAAGTACTTAAGATGTATATACCAACTCTTCTCTGTACTGAACCTCAGGTTCAATATTGTTACATCCATCTCTTATGTTATCCTTTTGATTTTTTGCAGTGCAAACGGTGCCCTATTACATTGTTACCTGCAGGGGTCGACCAGATTAGGAGACTCTTCCATGATTTATAGGATGTTTAACGTTGTGCAGGATTTGACACAACTAAGATGCTATGTTCTTGCTGCAGTAAATTTCATGGGATGTTCTTTTGCGTAGTATTTCTTTACTTCTCATTTTCTTGAAATTTGGCTGTAGATCAGCTGCTACACTGCTCTGTCCCCATAGTGATCAATTCAACTCGGAGTGTACAGTTGTCAATTGCTCTATTTAATGAAAAATGTTTTAGATTATTTGCATATATATATATATGGACACATACTTTTATGACAAGTTTGTAGTACTTAAATAATATCATAACCTTTTTCCTGCTTCTGCTTTAAATCTGGTTCATGTTAAACAATATGAATTTACAGAATGAGTTTCTGTAAACAAATAACATGTTTTTGTGAAACATGTAAAGCCCTCGCTTGATGAAACTAAGCAGGATTGGAAGATTAATTAGATTGTTAACAGATGTGTGTATATTTGTTTATATCTCTGATTTCAGTTAAATAAAAAAACGCTGAGCAAAGACTGGAAAAGAGAAGGATATTTATTAAAATAGAGGCGGAAATTTTAGATTTTAGATAAGAGAGCCATAAAGGAACTAAGTTTATTTTCAAGCCAGAAAACCAAGCTTCTCTCCGTTCTTCTTGGCCAGCCTTATCAAGCCCTGCCTTTGCTTCCCATCTGCTCCAATGGTCTTACAGAACTCGGTGATGACCTGCAAAACATGTTAAATTCAAATCTCATCGGCCACGATCGATAGGAGTTCATGAGCATGCTGTCTTCTGTCTACCACTTTCTGTCATAGATATATACGTACCTGGGAATGAAGAGCGATGGCTTTGCCTCGGAGCTTATTGAATGTTTTCGGCCCAATAATGTTCCTGACGAGAACCACAACCGGCGCGAAGACCCCCTTCCCTTCGTTCACATTCTTCATCATGGGGCAAACCCTCGTAGGCTTCGAGCTTCGACCCGGCATCGACACCACCTTTCTGAGAGTGCGGCCATCGCCACCCAGCACCGCGCTCCAACTTCCATGCATGCTGGAGATGAGGCCGCCGATGCCTGTGGTTGACATGGTGGGATTAGGAGAGCGATAGAGAGAGAGGGCTGCTCTGCAGGTCTTGCCTCTGCTTATTGTGTGGGTGTATGGTGGAGGGTGCACGTCGATGAAGCAGGCGAAAACGGGAGCCACACGTTGGAAATCTGGATGGAATATGTGGCAAGTTTGTGATCTCAAGGAGAGGCTTGTATTGCTTTATTAGTTGGAAGTTTAAGTAGAAGTTTCAATAACAGTATTTTTTATCACTTAAATGTAAACAGATTTTTACAGAGATGGTAAGTTATACTTGTGGTCAAGTGAATTTGGAATTTGATAATTGTGTTTTGACCAGTGATTAAACAAGTTACATAAATTGCCAACTAAATTTGAGTTAATTATTTTTTGTAATGAATAAATACCAAAGGAATTCTTTAGAATTACGATTATATTTGTGGATTTTTCATAGTGTTTTGTATTGTTTACTAAAATCCATAGAAGGGAAAAGTTTTCCCAACTCTAGTCTCACATTTGTTGTACATTTGTGCACTTCAAAGAGGTTAGACTATGGAATAGAGTTTTTAGTCATTATAAAGGACGAGAATTGTTGCAAAAGCACAATATTGTAACAGCTAACCTTGTTATATTGGTATCAGAATCGTCATTTGTTGAGATTGCTAGAGATAATAATGAATTTAGACAAAGGATTTCGCACTTGGAAATCTTTCTTGGCACCACACTTGATGGGGAAGATTCACATGACATTTTGGAGCTTCTTGCATGTTTGGGATCCGTATTGCAGGGGCTTCAATTGACCTTTATTGAGGATTTCAAGAGAATTATGAATTAGTCGTGATATGTAAGGCAATTAGAAGTACAAATTTGAGGTAAAAAAATGGGCATCTTGTGAAGGTTCATGAATTGAAGTATTACAATGGCACCAAGAATGCAAAGGTGTTAGATAACTTTTTGTGAGACAAAGCAATCATTCATTGTTGCTCTTGTGCTGGATGCAAAAAAAGATAACCATTTCTAGCATGTATCTTGTAGGAGATACAAAGTTATGATGAAAAATGTAGAGCATTGATAATGCGAATGGTAGAAGATTCAAAATTGATAAATGAAAAAAGCTCAAGAGAGAAATGAATGATCAATTTCTTCATGGGTGGCTCATGAAACCTTGAAACAATTGAAGCACAATGGATCTAAGTAGGATTATATCAAGGAATTTAGTTCTTTGATGGTGGATAACCAAAATATGCCTGAGGAAGACAAGCTATTTAACTTCTTTGGGTTGAGAGTCTCCAATGTGTCTGATTTCCTTCAAAATTTGAAGAAAAAGATAAAAAAAGAAAGGGGCATGGAAGTAAGATGCCAAGAAGTTTGATGGTGGCTAGAAGAATGATAAAGGTAAGAAAAAGCAAGAGTCATCTTCTTTACAAGATATGCATAATTCTAACAATCAATAAAGTTATTTCTTGTACGATGGACCTTATTATGCTCGAGACTGGACAAAGCATGAGAAGCTTAATTCTCTCAATGGTTGAAAAAACTAGTGACAAATTTGATTGAGAAGTTGCTATGCTTGTCAATCTTTTGTAATTACTTAAATCATTTTGTGGTTGATTCAATCAGAACATTGAATACTTTGAGTAGTGGCATAACTAAAACACATTCTTTATTAATGCATATCTCAAGAAAGAAGAGTGACCAAGAGATTTTTGCCAAGGTGGACATGGGTGCAACACACACCTTTGTAGTTGTCAGGCTTATTTAGAAGTATGGGCTAAAATTGAGCAAATGCTCTAGTTTTCTTAAATAGTGAATACAAAGGCTTAAGTAATGGTTTGAATAGCTTATGGAGTTCCTATGACTATAAATTAGATGATGAAGGCTAATCTATTAGTGATTCTTTTGGATGAATTTGATTTAATCATTGGAGTTGACTTTTGTAAGAAGTTTAAGATAAGACCAATGCCTCACCTTAATAGGATCATTGTTATATCCGGTAAAATATTATACGTTTAATCTTCAATAATTCAATTGTGGCTTAGATGATTTCAGATTGACAGTAAGATGAGCCAGGAGCTCAATTGGAGGCTATTGGAATTTCTGAAATTTTCTGGGGATTTTTCGGAGCACCGAGGAAAATTTTAAGTAATTTTCCCTGTTTAATTGGATTTATTGGATTTTTGGAAATTCGAAAATCTATTTTTAAACCGGAATTTGGTTTTTACCGCGCGTGAACCGGACCGGAGCGGTTCAGCGAAGGCGGGGGCGGTTCGCCGAGTGCGTTTGCGCGTGCGGTTGGATAAGCCACGGATAAGCGGATCGGACGGACGAGATCAGCGGTGGAGATTAACCGGCTGATCGAGTTTAAGCGGCGTTATTAGAAGGTCAACCGGCGCTTAATGGGTTCTTAACGGGTTATTACCGGTTTAAGCTGGGTATTTAACCCGATTTATTCGGCTGTTAGGGTTTTCGAGCGGTGGCCGGAGACCTTTCAAGGGGCTTTTTGTACCTGGAGGTTCGCGAGACCGAGGAGAATCGATTGGTACCGGTTTCGTTCGGCGAAGAGCAGCGGTTGGTCGCGTGCGAGCTTCACCGTCGCCGGAGAAGAAAGGTAGGAATTTCAGTTTTAAATTAGTTATTTAGCTAATTAAAAATATGGATTATTTTGCAAATAGCTACCGGAACGTGCGAATTATGGTTTTTGGAATTGATTAATGCAAATTATTGATTTTAGCATTTTTAGGGTTTTCGGAAAATTATACCCGTCGAATTCGGAAATTTTACCAAGCATGCGATGATTCAATTATGTGCTTTATTCATGTTAAGGTAGTAACAAATGCTGGAATTATTTAATTTCGTAAATTGTCAAATTGGAGATCGGATGAAACTCCTTTGGCGGAAATTCTGATTGAACCTTAGGAATTAGTGGCATTATTGAAACATTAGGATAGTATGAACATCGGATTTTGTTTCTTCTTGTTCGCGGTCGCCGGAAATCGGCGGAAGAATTGGATTTGGTCGGCGATTGCGTCGGCTAGGGTTTCGCGGGCGTCGGACCGAGGAAGGAGATGAATTAGGTTAATTATATTTAATTAAGTAATTGTAAATTTAATTTAATGGTATTTCTATAATATTTATTAACGGATTATTAATTAATTCGGTTCGGCGGTGTCGCGGTTCAGCGCGAAGGCCCGAACCGGTGGCGAGATCCGGTTCAGCGGGATTCGACGCGGACGAACGGCGCGGCGCGGAGGAGAGAGAAGCGGAAGGAAAAATTCGGAAATTTATTATTAATCCGAATTTTCGGAAATAAAAATATGCGGAAATTTAATTCGGAAATTATTCCGAATTTTTGGAAAAAAAAAAAAAAGGATAAGCGGAAAATTTAATTCGGAAATTAATCCGAATTTTCGGAAAAAGGATATATACGTGGAATTTAAATTTTATTCAGAAATTTATTCCGAATTTCGGAAAAAAATGGATAAAGGGCGGAAATTGAAATTGGGATTTAAAAATTTTCTGAAGTAGGGAAAAATGTTATCAGTGATGACAGTACAGTTGAAACAGTCAGACAGATGTATGGTACATGGATGTTACCAGAACAGTCAGTAACTGGTACAGTTTGTATTGCTTGGATGGCGATGGCATGGATTAAGTCAGTTTACTCAGTGTTGGCATATTTCACGGATTGGCATATTGGACCGGACTACTATAGACCCTATATGATGTTTTAGGGTAGTTGTGGTAGGTAACTGTGCGGTACAGACTTAGCTTCCACAGTATACATGTGGACTGGTATACGCCTTGTTGTATCTGGACACATGTTGCCGAATCTTGGAGTTAAAGCTTGGCAATGACTGTAGGGGCGTGGCTTCTATTGAAATTGTTGGGAGAGGACTCCTTGGGACGGTGGCTGAGTTGATCTCTTCTGGTCCATAAGAGTCTCCAGAAGATTGATTGACGAGAGACGCTGCGGTGTTGGTGCTAGGCGTTGTGATGCGTGTTTCGAGTGGGCATTCCCACTGGCATGCTTTGCCTAGGCGCCATGCGTGTTTCGAGTGGGCACACCCACTGGCATGCTATGCGGTGTCGGGTGCTAGGCGTTGTGATGCGTGTTTCGAGTTGGGCATTCCCACTAGCATGCTTGCCTAGGCGCCATGCGTGTTTCGAGATGGGCGATCCCACTGGCATGCTACCTGGAAGCCCAGAGGAGAGCTACTCTGGTATGACTGGGGTTGACTGTGGTTGGTCGGAGTCTGGGACTGAGAGTGCCTTCCCACCATACATTGTTATGCTGTATTCATATACTCTTGCTATTATCCTTCTCTTGCATGTGAATTCTTACTAGCTGTCTTTCCTACTAGGCGTAGCTCATTCCGTTATTATCTATATTTTTCCAGCAGCTCGGCAGACTTGACGCCACCCAGATTAGGTGGGATTGTGGTCAACAGGCTAGTGGAGGATATCTGATCTGTGATTTTCTGAGACATTTTGGTTAGTGTGATTGATACTATTGGATGTATTCAGGGAGACTGTTCTTCTTATGTCATGTAATATGTGAGGGTGATTCTAACTTATGTATCTGGTTGGATGATATTGTACTTGTTGGACTTGGATCTTATTCTTGTGATGTAGTTCCTTTCATTGTTTACTTTATTGTCTTGGTGGTATGGTGTGTGGAGTGCCATATTTTATCTGTGGATGTTATGTATTTTATTTTTGATGGTGAGGTCATTACATGACTATGGAACTTAACCGTGGGGATTCAGACTTCTATTAGATCGGTTCTCCTACCGGTATGGGTTAGGAGTATTGGGTCTAGTATGAGTAACATTGCGCGAGTCCATCTGTTAATTCAGGAGTCATGAACCTGATTTTACGGTGTACCCGGGAGATGGGATCCACATTGTTAAGGAAAGTAGGTGTGTAATGATGTGTTATATCCTATGTTTTTCGTAGGCTACTCATGTTGGTATGGGAAGATCTGAGCTGTCTATATGTAAAAAAAAAAAAAAAAAAAAATGTATGCAAAAAAAATCAGTCTAGGAAAAAATAGGGTGTAACAATCATGGTGATGTAAGAGGAAACCCCTTGCTTTATTTGGTGTTGTCCTTCTCATTGGAAGAAGACAATCGAAAGATATATTTCAATAATTTGATTGAAAAAAGAGTTGAAAATTTGTGAGGATACAATCCTTACTACATTGATTGAGATCAAGATCAGGTCATTGATGTACTTGACGCAGTTACAAAATATTAAGGTCCCATCTAATCATATACTTAATCATTAATAATAATTAGAATAAATACTAATAAAAATTTGGTGATGACATAAATCTTAGGTAAGAATTTAACAATATGATATTTTTTTTAAAATTCTAAGTAAAATTGTAAAAGTAAAAGCAAATATTCACAAATAAAATTATCTAATATAAAAATTAATACATTACTAAAATTGTCATATCATTAACATTAATTATCAAACAATTCTCTCTACTATTACTTCTAAGAGTATAATCCTTTCCTAAGCAATCAAAATCATCAAATCTCGATGTAGTGGATGCATGGCTTATGATGTAAGCATGAGTAAAATATTAGATCTTAGTAAAACAAAACCCCAATAAGTAACTAAATATACAAAAAAATATTAATATAAATATATAAGCATGATAAATGAATCAAAAATCATACTATAAGTTATGTTATTAAATCACATGAAAAATCTAAAACTACATAAGATTTCATACCAGAATAAGATAAATGAAATATGAATGCCAATATTTCTTTTATTTGTAGTTTTAAATATTTTATGTAATTATCAGACCTAATTCTCATTGAATCATTATCCTCTCTAAATCTAATAATCATATAAATAAATAATCTCCAGTCGACATGCATCTAATATTTCACATAAAATTGGATATATATTTGATATAAAGATTAATATCTTGTAACCTAGCATGCTGATTTAGTATTGCCAGATAAGTGTGATACCCATATCTGGCTATCCAGTATAATATATATATATATATGTAGTGAGGTCATAACAAATATATTAGATAAATATTTTATCCAAAGATTAAATATATTTCATTCTATCTTAATAATTTTTTATAATGTAATACAACAAAAAAAATCATAGATCATGTAATTAATAAAATTATGTGATAAGTAATATAGAATATTATATTAAACCATAAACATTTGCTAAAATAATAAAATACAATTCTAAAAATATCATAAAAATTATAAAATAATATTGTGTTATATCATAGGTTACTAAATTTATGTATTTTCTAAGAATCTATTTTCTAATTTCAATTTTTATATATCTTAATCATGTCATTATGCTAATCTAGATGTTATTTCAAAGCTAATATTCATTTAATTTTATTTTATCATTTAATAGAGAAAATCATATATCGTGCAACAATTATCAAGTAATATACATAAATAAAATCATAACAATAAAATATATTTAATAAAAACTATCAAAATAATATTATCATGTTACAAAATAGGTTATTAGATTTGTCAACTTGAATATGAGAGTTGTCTTTTCTTTCAAATTTTTATCTTTCTTGATTTTTTATAATGTTATATGTATATAAGAGTTAAAATATATCATATATATGATGTGTTTAGCAAGCAATTAAAATAATAATATTTTTTTTAGATCTTTAAGTTATTGCCTGAAACCATCATTGTATGATTACTTAATTGTATCATACGATCTTTTAAAAATAAGTAATCAATCTTACATCATACTTGTATGATATGAATTGTTATAATTTATGATTGTTTTGTTTTTTGCTACAAAACCTATTTGTTTGATTTGATTTGCAAATTTTGCATGATATATTGTATTATATGTTCCTTATAGAAACGATGCACTCATCACTCCATATGGTCCCCTTTGCTATGATTCCCCTTTATCATATCGTTCGATCACTAAACCCATGTTATGTTATTTCTATTACTTCTGAATGTACCTTATGGTTACCCACACAATACGAGTGCAACTCCTCAGACTTAGCTCTTTTTTCTTAAACTCAAACTGATTATATAATATGATACCAATGTTGTCATGTATAATTAACTTATATATGCAATAATAATTTAGTGATTTTTGAGCTAATATAATTTAGCAAATCCTTTAGTACGATATGTTTAGTAACCTTTGCATAGCTCAATCATAACTTTACGACCCAAGCTTTTTCATACCTGAAAAATGTATGCCATGGTAGTAGTATGACATTTTCCCTATGTCTTTATGTAGTGAACTCAATGTCCCTTAGCTTATTTTGTTGATGAAATCGACTCCTTCTGATCCTATTCTCTCTCTTAAATCCGAGACATGTAAAATTGTAAATAAATTCAACTTAATCATAACTCACTAGAGACGTTGAAATTCTTCCTCTTGATCATAGCATGTCAGTAACACATTCTTGAGCTTATAATAAGCTTGATGAAGGCAACTTCACTTGGGTTAGCTCATTGCACACAACTTTTGACCAATTGATGACCTATCTGCATAACCTGAGCTCTTGTTAGACTCATGGACTTATATGTCGTGATAGTAAAGTCTTGATGGCAAGAATTCTTCAAAGCTCCTTATATGATTAGGCTTGGAAAGAGGGAGTCATCAAAGAAAAATATTTTTTTAATCTTACCCACATTGCCATTATCACAAAATTCATTTTTTTCCTTACTTTTAAGGTTTCTCATCTCAATATAGAATAAAAATTAAGGGATATTACACAAAAGTTTTTAAATAATCTGTGGATGTTATATCTTTAATGTTGCTTAAAAATTTACCTCTAAGTGGCTGATCACAAAATTGAGCTATTGTTTGATACAATTACTCTTGCATACCCCCATTATTGTATGTCACCATCAAAATTGGCAAAATTGCATAAACAATTCAATGAATTACTGGAAGCACACTTCAATCAATCATTTAAAGCTCTATATAATGCCTTGATGCTATTTCAAAGAAAGCATTATGGTTCCTTATGGATGTATGTGAACTATTATGCATTAAACAAAGTGATGGTGAAGAACAAGTTCATAATTCTTTTGGTGTAAGATTTGTTGGTTCAATTGTGCAAGACAAAAAGATTTACCAAGCTAGACTTCAGGTTAGGATATTGATAAGTTAGAGTTGTGGCTAAAGATGAAGCCAAGACTATTTTTGTAATTCCGTACAACTCATTTAAGTTCTTAGTCATTCCCTTTGGCTTGACAAATATCTTATTGTATTCTATAATTTAATGAAGAATATTTTTTTATGAGTACTGTGATGAGTTTATTATGATATATCTAGATGATATCATGATTTATAATAACTCTCTTGAAAAGCATATGATGCATTTGCAAAAAATGATGTCTTAATTAAGAGAATTATAGCTTTATATGAAGATAGAAAAATATGAATTTACTAAGAAAGATCATGTTTCTTGAATACTCGATTAGCAATCACAAAGAAGAATAGATCCAAGGTGCAATATTATGGATTAGCAACTGCTAACAAACGTACCTAAATTGAGATCTTTTCTTGATTTAATAAATTATTATTAAAAATTTATTATTAGATACTCAAAGAAGACTATCTCATTGATGGATCTCTTGAAGAAGAAAAAGAGTGAGAAGTGAAATTAGTCTAATGCTTGTTAAGAGGTATTTAACAAACTAAAAGCTATCATTTCCTTTGAAGCAATGCTACAACTACCTAACTTTGAGCTATCTTTTTTATGTGCATACGAATTTACTATATAAGACTATTGATAGGTTTTGGTGTAGGAAGGTCACCTCGTTGCTTTTGAAAACAGAAAGTTGAATGCAACAAAGCAAAAGTATTCAACACATGAAAAAGAAATGATTAAGTTGTGCATTACCTTTAAATTTGGAGGGTATACTTATTGGGATCAAAGTTAATGGTGTGGACTAATAATGTTGCTAATACCTTCATTAAAAAGTAGAAGTTATTGCCAAAGTAGGATCATTAGCAAGAGTTCTTAGCATAATATGACTTTCCATTGGAGTAGAAATCTAGTAACATAATTCAAGTTGCTAATGCTCTGAGGATGGAAATAGTCATGATAAATAAAATTCAAGCTACTTTTATTACTAAAGGTGAGCTTAGATAAGTTGTTAAAGTAGGCCTAAGATGAGATTGTTCAAATATCTTTGATCAATAATGAACTCTTGATGTTTAAAGGGGTAAAGTATTTGTCTATTTTGGAGGTGACTTGAGGAGAGAGGCATTCAAAGAGTCGCATGGTCCATGGTGGGTTGAAAATTCTGATAGGAAAAGGATGTTAGTTCTTTTATCCTATTCTTATTATTGGTCTAAGATAGAGGTTGATATTGAGTTTTATGTCAAAACTTGTTTAGTGTGCCAGAAAGAAAAAATTGAGAGAAGAAAGTAGGTTTGTTGCAACCTCTTCCAATTCCAAACAACCATGGACATCAATTTTCATGTCTTCATCGACGATTTTCGAAAGATCAATGACATTGCCTCAATGATGGTGGTTGTTGATCATTTCTCAAAGTATGCAATATGTGTTGTGGCACCTTCTATTTGTTTATTTGATGTAGCTATTGAATTGTTCTATGGGCATGTGGTTAAGTAGTTTGGCATATTTAAAGATATTGTGAGTGATTAGGATACTTAATTTGCAAAGAAATTTTGGATTTTATTGTTCAACTTATTGTAGATTGATCTGAAATTTTTGTTAGCTAATCACCCACAAATTAATGAGAACAGCAAGAGGATGAATCAAATGTCAAAAGAATATTTAAGGCATTATGTTGTAGTCAGAGTTGTTAGACAGTGTATAGTTTAGTTATAATTTGCATGAGTCTTAAGCAATAGAGGTAAATTCCTTTGACGTGGATAACAACCTAATACCCCCTTAGAGATTGCAAAACAAACATTTAATAAAAAGTGGTATATAGAAAACAAGTATGTTAGAGATAAGCAAAAGATGTTTAAACAAGCTCATGATAGCTTTAAGAAAGCTATTAGAAGGATAAAAAATATGTAAATAAGAGGTGCAGGTGGGTGGAATTCAATTTAGGATATTGTGTTGTTAAACTTAACTTTGCAAATTTGGAGAAAAATTAGCAGTTATTATGTGTATCATAGGTCGATTGTTGTGGGGTTTACCCTTAATTATAGTGTTTCATTTGATGACAACAAATCTTAAGTATTTTTTATAAATTTGGTTTACCAAATTTATAAATTTTAGATAATCAATGCTCATGTTGATGGGAGAACTTAAAGATCAGGAGTAAATGTTGGAGTAACAAAGCATTAAGAAATTTATTAAATTTAATTTTAAATATTTCATTTTTATTTTGATAAGAATATTAAACTTGATTGAAATTATTTTTGCAAAACACAAAAAGTAAATCAATTATCTTAAAAAATATTAGGTTTCAAAAACTTTAATTATCTTAATTTACTTTGATCATCTTACTTAACCATTTTAAGAATCATTTTATTTTTTATCATATCTTTAAAAATATTTATAATAATTAATTATTAAAAAAATATTTATATATATTAAAAATACTTAATTCTACTTGACCTAAACTATCTTCAAACTTAAAGTGCTAACAATCGAGTCAGTGCACAACTTATGAACTAGTTTGCTGTAGTAATCAGGTCATGGCATTACTTTCGAACTCGTAAGAACAATTTCAGGTCAAGGCATAACTCTTGAAACCTATTAAGTGTAAGCATATACTAGCAAGCAAGGGTAATCACCTCCTAAGCAAACCAATAGGTAGCCAACCCCAATAGCAAGGCTAACTCTATGACACATGGAAAACTGTTATAAAGAGATGAAAGAAAAATTAATGTCAGGACTAAATCATAGAGCTATTTTCACATAAGTTACTTTTGAATTACAGGAGTGGCATGAGATGCCTAATTACGTAATGTCACAATTGAATAATCATCGTCTCATCTGATTCTTTTGAAGTACTAATTGATCAGTCATTCGATCGCAATTTTGTGATCGAATAGTCCATATGTAATTCGATTTTTAAATAAGCACAATTCAAAATCCAATGTTTTGATCATGATTGAGATCTAATAGTTCATATGAAATTCTTTTTTCTAAAAAGTTCTAATTTAAATTTAACCATTTGATCAAAAAGTTTTTGAGATCGAACACTAAGATTCTTCCATATCATGCAACTCTTAGTGTAATGTCCATTTTAGCAATTATTTGAAAGTAGTCAAACTTTTATTAAAATAATAATACCTAAGCTTTTAATTTAAAACCTACATTGACCTTGTTTTAATTAAAGTAAGCAATATAATCTAATTGGTGAGTTTGGTAACTATTTTTAGTCATTGAGAAATGTCTATAAACAAGATATTTTTTTAATATAATTGATTGATAAAATTTTTATGACATTTTGATAAAATTAAAAGAGAAATTTCAAGTCATTTAAGTCATTAGTAGCTAGTTCTAATTGTCACTTCTATTTGTGCATTTTTCATTCATTGAGCTCCAAATTCTTCTTTCTTCTCAAGTCAGTTACGTTTTTAATTTTTATATTCTTGATTAATTCAATTAAAACACTTGTATCTTATTAAGCATTTCATTAAGTATAGAATTTTTGCTTGTAAGAAGTTTAATTTTATGTTGCTAAATACTCTTCTTTTATTATCAAATTTATTTTGTTGTAAGGAAATTATTGCTCATCTCTTTTGTTTCGTTGTTATAAAAATTTAGTATATTCAATTTTTAGCTAAATGCTTATTTGATTATTTTTTTTTTTGCTTGGATTTTACAAAGGGTAATTGTAGCTTTGATTTTAAGTTGAGCCACTTAAAAATCGTTGGTACATTTTTTTAATTTTTGTCAACTTATTTATTTCATAATTTTTATAAAAATTTATTATCAAAAGAAATTAACATACATTAAATAAAATTAAAATTTGTACAAAATCTTAGAGACTTACTTGAGCTTATTAAAAATTATGTTAAGACATTTTCTTTAAATATTTTTTAAGAAATCAAATTTGTATTCCTCACAATTCACCACATTTTACTAAATCACAGTTCACTGATTTTGACAATTGTGCTTTGATCAACATTTAAACAAGTTATGAAAATTACACACTAATTTTGAATTAATTACTTTTGTATGTATAAATAGATATTGAAAAGGTTTTTTGGAACTCCCACTGGCCTACTTTCATCAACATGAACTCCCACTGGCCGGCCAGCGTCGTTGAGTGTCTTTTGCCCGACGGGAATTGGAACTGGGAGGTCATCTGCGCTTGGGCGGATGGGGAGCTTCAGGACCACATCTTGCATCTTCCGAGAGCCTTGCGGTCCTCACAGGATGCATTGCTTCTTTCCTTTACTGAGAAGCCCCAGGCTGCCTGCGGCCAGATCTACTCAAGCATCGTCTGCAATGCTCGGAAGGACGGTAATGGCTACCGGCCCTTGGAGGAATTCCGTGGCATCTGGAAGCTAAAAGTCACTCCTAGAGTTCGCTTCTTCATGTGGAGGGTCGCCGGTGACCACCTCCCGTCGGCGGTGTGGTTGGCCCGCCGAAGGCTCTGCTGCACTTCCTCTTGCCAGTAGGGTTGCACAGAAGATGAATCCATGTAGCATATCTTTTGGCGCTGCCCGAGAGCCCAAGAGATTTGGGCTGACCGCACGGTTCGGGCAGCGTTGACCATGTTGGACCAGTCAACCAAGGCCGGTCTATTGTTCATTGACCGGGTCCTCCGGTTCGTCGGTTCTCCTGATGCTGGTCGTAGTGCCGGGCAATTGCATGCAGCCACTATTGCGACTACGTTGTACTATATTTGGTCGAGGAGGAATGCTGCCAGACACAACATCCCGGTGCCTCTGCCTTGCTCCACTATCCGGACTATCTTGCTTGAGGTTCATTCGTCTCTCAATCGACATCTATCCCTCTCCCCCCTGTCCAGCGGGAACCCTGGCAAATCCACAAACTTGCTTGTTATGCATAGTTGGATTCCCCCCCCCCCAACAGGATGGATCAGAGTGAATTGCGATGCCACTGTTGGTGGTTCTATGGCCGGGTTGGGCATGGTTGTGCTGGATAGCATGGGCAGACCTCTCCTGGTGGCTGGCAAAAGGTTGCTTTCCCAGGCGGTGGACATGATGGAGACCCAGGCTTTGCTTATGGTGCTTGAAATGATTAGGGATTTACTTCCCTTGCACCGGGCTGTGGAACTCCAATCTGACTCAATGCTGGCTATTCAGGAGGTGCGCAAGATGGTGTCCCTCCCCCCTGGGTCGAGTGTTTTCGCTGCAACTATCCAGTACGCTACGGGTCTTGAGGCCTTTCGTTTCTCCCACATTCTCAGATATGGGAATACGCCTGCTGATTGGGTTGCTCGGGCTGCGTGCCTTAAGGACTTCATTGGGCCTCTGGGGATCCCATCCCTAAGCCCCTGCTCGACCTTATGTTATCTGACTTCATTTTCGATCCCCCTTGAGGATCCTTTTGTAATTCTGGCTTGGCCTTGATATAATACTTATTATATCCTCTTAAAAAAAAAAAAGAAAAGGTTTTTTGAAACAATTGTACGTGTACAATCAATAGCCTGTTTACCTTCGTGAAGTCCAAAAAGAGGAGTTTTCTCAACCCTAGTCTCACATATAATATGCACTTCTACGTTTCTAAGAGGTTGGACTAAGGAGTGAAGTTTCTAATTGCTAAACAGGATGAGAATTATTGCAAAAGCACAAGAATGTAAGTACTAACCTTGTGACCATATGTTACATAAGCCAAACTTATATGAAAGTTTTGCACTTCTTCCCAAACATTTAGCATCTGTTTTGCATTTAGCTTAATAGGATGTTAAAAGTTGTTAAACAATTCTCGATGTTCATATACAATATTAAGTGCATTAGGTTGTTCAATATTCAAAATTATATAACTTGTTTTTTTTGTATTTATTTCTATATTGTTAATATAAAATAATACGTGCTTGTATCTGGAAGTGTAATATGATTTAAGATATAGGCACAAATATGTTTAACGATTTTCTTAACAGATTTAGAATTTAATTAAACATCAGAGAATTAGCACTAGCTCAAATCGAATTTGTATTGATGACTTAGAAAACACATTTAGATCACTATTAGATCGAACTCTTATAATCCAAAAGTTAGATTAGATCGGATTGAATTGAAAATTTTTATATTAAATGCATGTCGAATGGTATTTAATTTAATGATGGTCAATTGTCGAACCCTTTTGACTGGTAGGTGATCAAGGCCTTCCAATGCTTTCACTTCTAAATTAGCCAAGTAGTATTTTTCTAATAACTAAATATTCAAGAAGTGACATCGTGAATTATATTTTCAGAGATAAATTCTAATTTTTTTTTAACACAAATTAGAATGAAGCAGATAATATGGCTAAGATTATGTCAGCCATCAAGGGCAAGAAGCAAGATTTGCAGGCCTTTAAATAAGAAAGCTATGAATTATTTTGCCCATTTTCCACTTTGAATATAAGCCACGAAGAAAACCCAAGTGTTAGTTCATAATTTTTGTAACAGGTAAAATAATTCAAGCAATTCTAATTAACAAAGACTGTAAACAACCATATCATGCAACGATAAAAACAGTAAGAATCCAAAGATATTATAACACTGAAATCTATAAACAAAAGCTAAAGCCTAAAACTGATTAATTACAAGTTTTATTAGATCTGCCCCTTCATATGGATCAAGGAATGCGAAAGGCATTTCCACAATAGTGATTCGAAGAGAATCCCCAGTAGTTAAAGAAAGTTATGCAAGTAGTTAAGGTTCCTGCAGCTCCAGCTGCTTCTGAACAGGCCTCGCCTTCCATGCCTTATAGTTTTCAGCACTCAGCATCTTCTCAACCTCTTCAAAGGGAAGACCTTTTGTTTCAGGAACAAGTAAAGTGATGAGAATCAAAGCGATGACCGAATAGCAGGCAAACAGCACAAAGGTGTTTGCCGTTCCTATAGCCTTTGTCAGACTCAAGAAGGTTTGGGTGACAATTAAGTTTGAAACCCAATTTGCAACGGCAGCCATTCCACCGCAGATTCCACGGAACCGCAATGGGTAGATCTCCGAGTTCACAATCCATGGCGCTGTGCCCATGCCCGGGGAATACGAGATGATGTAAGCTGCGAGGCCAACGAGTGCAATCCAACCAAAGTTGCTCGGGCAGCCTTCAGTGTACCAAGAACGGTGCTCACCTTGGCAAGCATGCTTCATGGGGTTATGGTCTTGCGGATTCGCCATGCATGCACCAGCCAGTAGCTGCATGTACAAGGTAAACATCAGTGATCGCAGTTTAGAACTTCGTCAACAAATCATCAAAATTGTTATAACATGAATTGAGGCAAGTCTAGCAAAATAATATGAAGCAATTACATAACAGATGTTTGTTAAATTTAATCGAGTGGATATAAAAGATATCATCATTGGTATTGAAGGTATTATAGACTCACTTTATTGTCTCCATTAGCGCAGAAAGAGCACTTAGCCTTCAGGCAATCAGTACATTTCCATTTACTGTTTGCAGGAAAATTGTAAGCTGGGCAGGTAAGATTACTGAAATGTCGTGTCTCCGTGAAACCAACGGCAGGAGATTTCACTGCAGCAACATAGAAGACGCCACTTAGGACACCCAAACATATGATGATTCCGCATAAGCTGATGATCATTAGCTTTCTCCTCCCTGATCTGTCGACAAAATACATGCTCACTATGGAACCGATGGCATTAAGACCAGAGGTGATGAGGGAGAGGGCCAAGGCCGTCGAATTTGAAGCATAGCCGGCCAGTTGCACGATGGTAGGCGCATAGTACATCACGGTATTGATGCCACAGAATTGCTGAGCTACTTGGCAGAGTATTCCCGCGATGAGGCCCCTGCGAACCATCTTGGTGGTCCAAGCCTTCTTTACTTTACCAAAAAGACTAGCTTCACCAATGGAACCTTCCTCGGCAACTTCGTTTTCAATGGATTGGCGCAAAAGATCAATCTCCTTTGGAACCTCATCGGTAGGATAGATCTTTTTCAAAATTGCCTCGGCCTCCTCCTTCCTATCCTGTTTATTTAGCAAAGCAAACAAGAGAGAACTCAAGGTATTAGGAAAACTTATCACACGTATAAAACCTAAATAGGACTAAGAATATCTGAACAACAGAAGTAACATAGTGTTCAGCAATTGTGCTACAGCAAAAGCAAAAGAATTCATGAAATGAATATATGTCATGGAATAACTTAAGAGTCCAAATCTTCAAGTAACAATACACTTTGGGAAAAATTGAAGTATCCAAAAAAATATTCTGCATAAATCAAACAAAGCTTATTGACATCCCCTGCATAAGGGAGAAGTGTACGAGGGTAATATGAGGAAATGATGATAAGATAGTACCTTTCTATAAAGCCACCTAGGTGATTCAGGAAGCATCAACATCAGGAAAAACTGAATAAGAGCTGGAAGCCCTGCAATTCCAAGCATCCATCTCCATGTGCCATGAACCTGCAGTAATCAAATGTACTTTCAATGGAATAGTCCTACACTGCAGCCAAAAAACATATCGATATGAAAGAGCAACTAATATTTGAGTGTTACCCTGGTGAATGCAAGATTGATAAGATAGGAAAGGAACTGCCCTCCCGTAATCAATAAGCCATTTAAGCTAACTAGAGCTCCTCTGATCTTGTGAGGTGATGCCTCTGAAATGTAGAGTGGTGCTGTCATAGAAGCCATTCCCACACCAAGACCCACAAAAATTCTGCCAAGAATAATAATTCCAGGAGATGGAGCAGATGCCATTATTATGGCTCCAATAAAGAACAACAAATCGGCAAAAAGAATTGATAGCCTTCTTCCAAATCGATCATTCATCCATCCACCAAAAGCAGCACCGATAATAGCACCAGCGACTGCCATACTGACTATTGTTTCCTATTGCAAAGAACAACCATTGGTTTCAGCTTCTTTTGAATTGAAAAGAATTTTAAGAGGTTCCTAGTAAAATAAGTAATCCTTGTGCAATGAACCTGGAGCACAGTGCTCTTGTCAACTTGGCTGAAATCATCTCGGATGTAAAGAAGTGCACCAGATATTACACCTATACAAGAAAAGTGTCAGCGATAAATGGTTGCAAAAACAGCTACAAGAAAGGTTACAAAGCATCCAATTGAGAGATGTTTCTTTCAGGCAATCACAGACATGAAAGGATTGGGTGGTACCGGTATCATAGCCAAATAGCAGTCCTCCAATACCAGCTGACAGTGCCAATTGCAAGATGTAAGGCCGGGAAAAACTCAAGCTGAGGCACTCCTTAAACTCTGTCGAGTCTGCTTTGTGAGGAATCCCCTCCATCTTGCTCTTTCTCGACCGCCAGTACCTTGTAGCTTACTAGCACAAGGCGAACACAATGTATACTTCTTTTAAGCTTGATTGAACAAAGCAGGGAGGAAAGAAAAATACTAATCAGCACATGACATCACTATGTAGTTGAAATTGGTATGCAAATAAACTATTAAAATCCAGCACGATACAAAAATTTAGTAGAACAAAATAGACCAAAATTGGATAAGCAGGCCATTTAGGGAATCATTGTAAAACTTAAAGGATCAATTGCTACACTGTTTAACCAACCAGCCATATTTTGATTGCAATCACTCGTTCTGCCTCACATTGCATTTGGTTAAATTAAAATCTAAATAGCCTTGTTAGCCACCCATATTACGTATCTCCTTCTAGTTTGATCTTCCTATAATAAAGAGATCATCTTTATAGTAAAAAAACTTTTTGAAGTCCTGAGAAATTAATCAATGACAAATAGAAGTTAGCAACAACAATATCTAAGGTAATATATGCTATCATATAAAAATTACGTCAAATACAAAGAATTAAAAACTCGTGGTTCTCTTAAAAAAAGAATACAACTCGCGGGGCAAAAAACATATTTTTTATAAATGATATTGCACATTTTGCTTGATTGTTATACATTATACTCTACCATGAGAGAAGCAAACGCAATTTCATTTAAACCAAAAAACAGGTGCTCAACATTAGCACATGATATGTATAAGAAAAGAACTCACAAGAGGAAGACAAGTTATTTAAGAAAGAAACAAAGAATCATATTATCTAAGCGTTAAAATGGAAATAAATAAACAAAGCACAGAGATTCCGAGGTTTTTGGTCAATCAGAGATTTCACGGGTTACAAAACAACGAATTTGAAAGATAATGGCATTCGAAATTTCGAAAAACAAATAGCAATTTTAACAATAATGGAAATAAGGAAGACCATAACTTGTCAAAAGAAGCACAAACTCAATCATATAGAGTGCCCAAATCTTAATGAAGTCATATTCTTTCATTATAACTCACCGATGGTTCTCTCGTTTGATGCGAAGTATATTCGTACTCGTTCCCCCAGTCTCCTGCCCTCTGCTCTGTTCCAGAGAATAGAAGAATGACGAGGGGGTGGGGACGAAATCCAATGAGGGCAAACCTTGACAGCTAGGGGAGAAGAAGATTTATGGATTGCAGATTCCCACTAGAGCTCAAAATAGCACTTAAATCGGATAAATAATTCGGTATCGACACTTTTGACGAACGGCGCTGAGCTTTTTCCTCCCCGATTTATGTGCTTTGAAGGATATGATCGCAAATAAAGAGTATTTTATAGTGCTTCGTAAGTTAAAAAAAAAAAAAAAAAAAATTATTAACTAGGGATTTTTTCAAGATATTAAAAATACCTTTACTATTTTTATATTCCTTTGAATAATTATATCAAATAAAAAAAAAGATTTGGATTCGAATCATATTCGTATCTTTTAATTTCGATATATAAAATCAAATGAATAATTACTGTAAATAATACTATTCGTTTTCAAATTTATTATTTTTTGTTTTTCAAATTATATTTTGATGAAATAATTTTATTAATTTTATTTTTAGTCATATAACAAATTTATTGTTTTGATTACAATCTTGATTAATAAGAATATTTGTATCTTTATTTTTGTAAAATTAGTTAAACATCTACTAAAAGAGAATACTCGAGAGTTGAATTCTACTTTTTTATAAATTAATTGAAAAAAATTTTCTTAAAATGTGTTAAATGATAATCACTAAATAATTATTCATAATTTGAACTATCATACCTAATTTAAGAGTTAGATGTTACTTGTAAAAGAAAAAGATGAACAAAGCAATATGATCATGAAGAAGATCAAAGAACAAAACATGTTGAGCTAATAATAAGACTACTTTGAGCATCATATATTGAAGTATAAAAGCTCTATTATTACAAAGTTTTACATACCATGTTTTGAACTTATTTGACTATGTTTAATTATATTTTTTTTCAAGCAAGGCAATACTTTGATTGTAGGTGATGGATCCCATAAGATATATGTCACCAAGTTTTTAAATTTTATATCTATAATCATTATCAAATATAAAATTTTATTTTTACATATTTATTTTATTTCAAATATTATTTTTTATCATAATTTATTAAACATCATAATTTTGTTATTATATATTTCAATTTTACTAAACTTAATACACCCTAACATTATAGTGTTCTCATCCAATTCTAAAAAAAATGAGATTAATGATTTACATAAAACCATTGCTAATAAATGACCAAAGAATCACAGATAAAACATTAGTCAGTGATATTATTCTGGTTGCAAACAAGTTATCACACTTTGATTGAATATATCAAGTAGTTGCACATAGCAACGATCAAGTGTTCTCTCATTATAATTTCGTTAACAATTAGGTGATTGTCCATAGCCTTTTGCATGCTTTGTTATCAATTTAAGCTCTTAACTATCATTCATGTACCCCTTTCATCAACATCTGTACCTGCAAGCTTGTTTTGGTTCTCCCTTTCAGGCGAGCAAGTAAATTCTTTGCTTTCTCTCTGACAATGCTACGTTAGCTCGTAGCTTGATTGAGGAGCAAAATCTCCTCTTTGTTGACTGTGGCATTTTGATAACAAGGAGAGTAAGCCTACAATTGCCTTTCACAAGATTGTATATTTCTTAAGAAGTACATATATAGACAAATGAATATACTTAGAGGTTTACATTATTTGTTTTAAATAACAAACTAAAAATAATTATTAGTTTGAATAGAAAAAAATAGAATCTTTTCAATCAAAAACATTTTTTTATAACTAACTTATTATTAATTGAAATTTTCAAAATTGAATCTCAATAAAAATATCGATAAGAAGATAACCTAAAGAAATTTGTCGTTGACTAATCTCTAATGTTACTATCCAACTATCCAGTCAAGCATGTCAGAATCGTTCATTTTTCATTTCTCAATTAAAATTATATGTCAAATTTTTGGTTGCCGCTAATGTTAGGATTTAGATGTGTCAAAGTTAAAAAATGTTTATGAGATTTAGAAAAAAAAATAATAAATATTAAGTTTAATAAATATCTTTATCTATTTTATTTTAATTTGTATTAAAATATTTTCGGAAAACTCCTTCCTCTGTTTGGCTGACGAAATCTACCTCATGAGTTTCATTCGCTGCTCCCGTGGTTTGGTTTGTTTTTGCTGCATCTTTTGCTAACAGCTTAGGTAGAAAAGTTTTTAAATAAATAAATAAATAACGGAGCAAAGGAGGTAGAAGAGTGTGGGGAACAAAGATGGCTGAGGTAGATAGAAATGCTACAGCTGAGAAGAGAACTGAGATTAACAACAAAGGACTTGCTTGTTTTGAAGCTTTACGCTACTTGATTTTGGATGGGATCCAAAAAGAGAGTTGCTAAGGCAAACGCACATACAACTGTCATCCTTTTTCAAAATAATAATAATATTAATAATTATTTTATTTTGCTCTACAAAATTTAGAAATAATTTTAACTTTGTATTTTAATTTTATTTCTATTGCCAAGTTTTGCTTATAGTTTAACATGATTCATTGCATTTTGATTATACGTTTTTATTTCATCGATTACATTATATTTTAATCGAAATGTTCTCATTAAAATAAATTGGACTAGAGTTACTCCAACGAGAAGTCGATAAAGAGCAGGTATCACAAGAAGGGTTGATGCAAAAAATGTAGATGACAAGGAAGATTGTTGAGTAGATTGTATAGATAAAGGTAGAACTCATCTTGTTTTAAAATTAGAATTCATTATGTTATTTCCTTTAAATTAAGAGAATTTTTCTCAATCCTTTCATGTGCAAAAAATTTTTCTGTTTCTCAACCATTGACAACCATAAGGTTCATGTGAATAAATTTTCGTTTTCTCTTCTTTCATCCTAATTGAGGCTTATATACATTATGCAAAATCTCTTGTTTACAAATACACCCTTGCCATGGTCACATTGATGAATATGATGAAATAGCTTTAAATGCTCATGATCATCTCCCTATCTCATGACCAACAAAATATCGAGTCTTTCAAGTAACAGCTTAGTAGCTATATATTCAACCATGTATCATGTATGATAAAGTTTACATGAATGCACAATTGTTTACCAAACTTTTTTTGTGCTTTTTGTTGGGTATTGATTTCCCCCAATTTTTTTGGCCGTCAATTCCTTGCACTTAGTGGTTAAGTAAGTCTTCACCATCACGAACTTGTTTGCTGATGACACTATCAACCACTTTGCACAAAGTTTTGAAAAGCCTTGGCTAACATCAATGAGAGGCGAGGGGAAGGAGGTCAGGGTTGGCAATATTTCACACAATATTCACATTTAAAGCCTTCATGAGATTTGTGTGTGTTATAAAAGATATCCTTATAATGCATTAGACTTGTCATATCAAATTCAAGAAAGCCTTTTGGATATGATCTAGATATAACTCTCTTATATACAAAAATAAATAATAATTTATTAAGAATTAAAAAAAATGATTAAAATTTATCCCAAAATTTTTCCACAATATTTCATAATGCTCTCAGGGCTTATCCTTATAAGTTGGCTAAGCTTTATGGTGATAACATTTAAAATCTATGGTCGTATTTCAATTGATGAAAATGTCATTTATCCTTTAACACATGCACAAAACATTGTTCTCAATGCAAGTATGCACAAACATAAAAATAATGAACAAATCCTTATGTGTAATGAGCAAATGGGTAAAATTAAGGGGTTCAACAAGAGCTTCCTAACCCTATTAATGGTCCCTTACTTATGTGGAAACTTAATGCCTATTCATCTTCGTAATCCTCACCAACGTACTCATTTAAGTGGCAAGTAGAAGAGTATAGGCTGTTGAAGGTGGAACATAAGGATCAATAACCCCTCGAAAATTAGTTACATGTCACATCTTAAAAAAATGTCAAAATATTGTTGCTTTTTTTACTAATTTATATTAATCGATGTATGATGTATTTTAAATATTATTTTGATATCCTAAATACTACAATCTTATGTGTTATCCAGAATTTTTTCTTTATTTTTTGTGTAATATTTATCCTTATGCTCATTTTGTCTAGAAATTTATCAAGAGTCACTCTTAAACTGATGATTTCATCATTAAAATATTACTTGATTATTTTCTATTAATTTAGTTCTAAATCTCATAACCTATTAATTTTTGTTTGATTTATTCTCAAATTATATTATTTTAAGAAAACTATTAATCTGATACTACAATATTATAATATCATATTATAATGTTAAGGTATTAGTTATCTCATAGTAATTAAACTGTGTTTAAGATCATTATATTATACATTGAACATAAAATCTTTTTTTTCATTTCCAAGGAATGATTATTCATCTATGTACTCCTCTAGATAAAAGTTCAATATCTTTTTTGAAGTTTCTTATACTAAATTTTAATGGTTCCAATTCTAATAATAGATAAGTTATACTAACTCCTATGTAATTCTTTATGCTCTTTAGTTTTTTGTTAGATAAAAGTTTATCTTCCTCTTAAAGTTTTCACGATTTAGCTTTTATAGTGTAAGTTTAGAAATATGTATGTTCCTTCCAACTCCTTCGTGTTTCTATACTTTTATCCAAACTTCATTAGATAAAAGTTTATTTTCTTATTTAAGTTCTTTAGCCACAATTTGTACTATTTCTTTTTATGTTAGAACCAAGAGATGTTTCCTAAACTAGGTTTTCGAGCATTCAAGTTAGTGGCACTTAAAAAAAATTGTTTGAATAAAATTTTCTTTAAAGTTATAAGATTAACTCATGAAAAAATAACAACTGAAAAATATAGATTTTCTGACATAATAAAGACATTTCTATGTTCAACTAAAAGCACTAATGTTGATAAAAATTTTGATCGTGTGAAGAAAATTGAGGTTTAGTCATAGTGATAAAGGATGATAATTTTTTGTCTTTGTATTAATTTTATTAAATAGAGAATATTTGGAAAATAAAGTTTCGCATCATGTTTGAATTTTTGAAATTATAAAAAATCATTTATGATCAAAATTATTATAATTGTTTTATATTTAATAATCTATATTTAAGCCAAGAGATCTTACTCCAAAAAATGAGCAACTTGTTAACAATCTTGTGTGATAAAACCTATTAAACAAATTATGTTTGATAAAATTTATTCAATTTAAATGTGTCATTTCATAATAGTGTTTTTATTTATAATTTTAAGTATATCAGAAGGTCATCTTGATTCTAATAAACAATTCTTAGCCACCGAATCTCAGGTAAGCATTTATTCATCAAATAATTCTTTTTATAATTCAATTATCAAAAAGTTTTAATGATATGCCACTAATGTAATTGAAAAGATATTTTTAAAAAAATAATAAAGGGTACTTTTAAAAAAATTAAAATCCTCACAATTTCATAAAAATATATTTGATGAAAATTTTGTTGTTAAGAAAAGAATCAACAATTATTTTATATTTAATGTTTATTATGTTATGATGTGTACATTTAAATTGATTGTTCTTATATAATAGTTTGTATTTTTAGAACGATAGATATTTATGTATTTGTGTATTGGATCAATTTAAATATTTAAAATTTTTCTCTTAATAAGTGATATTGGAGCCGATGATTAGGTATTAAGTTATTGTTAAGGTTAAGTAAACTGGTGACACCCATGATGTCATCTCATACTGGAGTGGATTTTTTTTTTTTGTATAGAAACATATTTTGCTTTAAATAATCCAATTAAAAAGAGAAAGATTCAAAGGAAAATAAAATAATTACATAATAAATATTTAATAACAATTTTTTGCTATTAATATATAAAATATAATATTTTTGTATCAACATATTTTTTAAGTTATTGAATATTTACATACTTAAGTATTAGACCTAAATTAACAAAAATTAATGAATATTTTCTCTTCTCTAAATTATCATAGCTGAAAAGTAAACACATTAACAACTTTTTTCTATCAATGTAAATTTCTAAATTAAAATATCGTTCTTTTAATATTTTTATTGGTGTTTTTTATTATATGCTTTTTTGATTCGTGGCATGTTGGACCTTAAAAAACTTCAAATATGTAACAATGTAACCTTTTTTTGGATATATTTTAGATTAAAATGTACTGAATAATATGATAATAAATAGTAACTTTTGACATAAAAATATAGAAATCAAAGATAAGTTCAAAATTATTATTTCTATTTTTGTTCAAATATAATTGACAAAAAAGACGTGTTAGAAACTCATTTCAAGTTATGAAAAGAGTAAAATTAAGATTTCAAATGCATTGAATCTAAAGTCCTTATTGATTATCTCTTTGAATAAAAAAATATTAGTAAAATAAGGAGAAAAAGTACACACAATACACCTAATACATACAAAATTTAATAAATATGGTGACAATTGCTTTTTGTTTGTATGGTAGTCCAAGTCAATATAGCTTGAATGTTAGTCAAGTCCATGCATTTTATTTAAGTTTTTGGTAGATTGTCGTTATTGTTTGTTGCCATAAACTCAAATATATAGAACTTAGTTCTTATCTTATATTTTTAAAAGGCTTTATCACTTGAAAAAGATAAGATAACATATAATCTCTTGGTCCTTGTATGTTTATCATATCATAGCTATACCTCATTAGTCATAATATAATTCTTGATTTAAGTGTAATATATGCACAATTATTATTGCTTCTCTCAAACATATATGGAACTTTATATATTTGAAGATTTTATAAGCTTGTAATAGTTTATCGTGTTTAGTGGACATATAGCTATCGTTCATACCACTTTTGGTAATTATGATATAATGGTTCACAACAATTTAGTTTGCATATTAGTTGTGATAAGTACACATTTAACACATTGCTTGACTTATTATTGTTTGTATCTATTTCTTGATATATACAAATTAATTTTTTTACCTTTTTTTGACATCATCTTGTTTTTTTGTGCTTTGAAGAATTTTGTAATTCTAAAGTCCTCCAAATATGTCATATAATAAGAATATTTTTGTGGATATTTTTTAGAGTTATAATATTTTCTAAGTCTTAAATAACATTGGAGTAATCTTGATAACAAGCATCATATTTTAGATTAACATAAGTTCTATGATTTCTCAAATCATCATTTAAGCTATCATGGCAAATTATTATTAGTAATTGATTGCATGTGTATCGTGTATAAATAAAATTAGAATGCAAAACTTAATTCATTTTGTCTTAAAGGGAAAAGTTTACCATCTCTCTCTCCAATTTTTATTATTTCTTCATCCATTGTTGAACCTATGGCAAAGATTTTTGTGGTTAAAAAAGAAAATCTTAATAGAGATTTATTGAAGGTCTATCAGCTCCAACAAAGATTAGAATTGATGATGAAAAACTTCTATTATAAATGACTATAGGTGATGATTATTATACTCCCTTTTGTAATTAAAGAATTAGTTTTGGTGACTTTAAAAAGAATTATGGAAGAGCTATCTAAATATATCTATGACATTTGATCAATGATTCTCTTTTTAAGTGAGCATATCTTCTTGATCTTAGATTTGCTAATTGTGAAGGGAGTCAAAAAAGTAAGTGTAGAAGAGGAGGTACACCTAATAATTTCTCTCTTATGTTGTGTAAAAAAGATGAAATTAGAAGAAATAAGAAAATTTAATTGAAAGAATAAGGTTTTTCTAATGAGTGGAGAGGATTCTTTAGAGAATGAAAGTGCAAAGGCAATCACAAAAGAGAAGGATGCTTTTATAAATTTAAGGTATTAATACCTAAATTGAAAAATGTTATGTTTTTAATCTAAATCTCTTTATACTAATATTTCTCATTTGAAATCAATGTAATTTTTGAGTCCTAAGCAAGCTCCAGTAGATCCTTTCTCATAGAAATCTTTGATTAGTTTTTCAAAGAAACTTGTATAAGATTTGCATAATGAAAATGCATAATAATATTTAGTTGGTTTAGACTTAATCAATAGTCCTACATCTACCCCCAACCATAGAATACAAGGCATACAAAATCAAAGATAACCTTTCACAAAAATGGATAAGTAAAATCCTCACAAGAAGATAAAAAAAAAAGATCACATCGATTCAAAGGAGCACATAGTCAATTGGCCTTGGCCTCACACAAATGACTTAAAAGAGTTAAATAAGAGGTGCCTAACAAAAGCAAACCAAATGGCTTAGATAAGCTTTATAAGATACTACAAAATTAGAATGCAAAAAAAATTATAAGATTGAGTATATAACCAAGATATTAATCTTAAGATACACTTTATTATGGATGAAATGTTATGAATGTGATGCACAAATATTACTACAAGTTAGGAAAAGGATATCACAACTGATACTTACTACAACAAAACATGAACTCTCCAACTTTAAGATATAGTAGCCTTGGAGTTGATGGAAGTTAAGAAAGTAAAGTTGCTAATTATATGCTTGAATCTTACTAAATGTATAAGTTCTTAACATATGATAAGGTAAGGAAGAGTCATATTTATAGGTCATGAAGTTACAAGGGGTTAAGCATAAGTTTTAGTAGCTTAAATAGCTAAAAAAGAATTAATTTTGAACTTTTATCAATCATGAAAACATGTTGCTGGAATCTTGGAAAGGCAATAGATGATTTGATCCAAGTGTCTAACGGTACACTCAAGTAATTCTAAGGACAATCCAAAAAACATGAAAAATTTGTTAAATGATCTAAGATAGAGTTATTGAATATCAAACATTGAATTAGATGGTTCAATCTTTGTCTAATAAAGATAGGGTTTTAATTACGACAATGTTAGACAAGCCAACAAATGGTTCAATCTCCTATTCAATAGAGATCAAAATTATATTATATGGTCCAATAACCATTGAACAAAGCATTGATCTTTGGAAAAAATTGAATTTATTAATCAATCATTAGTTGAACGGTCCTTCGATCATTAAACAACCCATCCAAAGGCCTCCATCAAACATGGATCTTTTGGGAAATTTATGAACTTGTAGTTTTTAATCAATTTTTGATTTATTTGATATTGTTAGATACTAACAATTTAGATTTAGTTGAGTGAATCGGCAATATAAATCACGATTTAAAAGAATAACACAAATAGGATAGAATTTGTCAGCTTGAGTTAATTAGCATATCATAAATAAGGATTGTAAGTCATTATAGTCCTTTGTTCACCTTGAATAGTGATTTGGATCTTCAAAGTGTGTATGAAGTCATAGGCTATATGAAATAGACCTTAGTTCCTCAAAGATTAAAATAATTCATTTCCATAGGTATTATTCATAATAAGGTGATTTAAAACGCACATCCAATCTTATCGTCCTTGAACAACATGTCCATCAAAACATAAGATGAGTCATAGGTCAATGTTTCAATACTATGACTTAAAACGTATTTCAACATAAGAGTATAAGAAAACAATAAGAATGATTTTGTTAACATCAAACAACCCTTGTTTTCAATCATTTCTCCACAATTTACATGCCTTGGGATCAATAAATTCTTTAGCAATAATTGAAATAAATAATAAAGAATAAATGAAAATTCTCAATTATAATGTTTGAGATATACAAGAAGACAAGAAGAAATTAATTACCAAGAAACCATGGTTGATATTGATGAAGAAAGTATTCATACAAAATAAGAGAATAATTTTGTTGACATTATTATTTATAAAGATTAATACCACATAATAGAGGAATATTATAATTATTTAAATAATGAGTTGAGAGGAATATGTCATGAACCTTAAGTAATTACTCTAGACAAATTATAAGATATTCACCTTCAACTTAGAATCAAGTGAAAGAAATAATTGATTTTTTTAATAAAAGAAAAGCAAGGATATGGTTAGGAATTTTCCATGCCAACGGTCAATGAGACAAAAGAAAACAAAATTAAATTTACAAATTTATAAGAAAATAATCATGTAAACTCAAAAATGACAACTATAGAGTCTTTCTTATGATACTAGCTTGAAATAGACCTTAGTGAACATGACAATTTATGGGATAATCAAGAATTGGTTCACTCAATTTTTGAAAGTAAGCCATTCACTTTATATGTCATTATTATTGCAGCTTTACTTTTTTGGCCAATTGTTAAAATATATAATAATCTATTTGTACAATAAATATGGCATCTAATGCTTCATGACATAAAAAAAATACTAATAATTCCTTATTGTGCATGGCTAAGCAATATAAATGTCATGGCCTCTTATACTTTCCACTCAATAATACATAAATAACAAAAATTATTACAAATAAATTAGAGTCAATGACAAAATAGGTTATATTATCTAATAACTTAGGTGAGGTTGACAATAAAATATAATTCAAATCTATTTTTCACAACTAAAATAAACCTTAATATCATGATGCATATAAACTATTGGGTATACAAATATAAAATATACAATATATAATAAGAACATCCTTACATAATTCACCAAAAATCTCTCTCAAGAATCTAACTTAATTGTCACTAAGTTTCTTATCTCTATGTACATTTATGATTAGATCTATAATGTAAGTAATGAGTTTCACAAACTTAGCAAATAAACTAAAAGCTATAAGTAGTAAGTAAAATTCAATAAATACAACAACCCATAATTATAAAATAACAACAATCAAAACATGACAGCTATGAAGTACTTATATGAAAGCATGTCATTAATGCAAATCATGAACATTTTTAGACATAAGTATATATAAACATATCATGTTTTTCATACTATAATATTTTTCTTACTTGTTATTCTTTAAGAATTTTTACTTTAATTTTTCTTATATTCCTTATTTTATTCTAAGTTTTCTTAAAATACAAGAGTTTTATTTTCCTTAAATAACCATTAGTTCTAGTTTTATAAGATCTTGTCATATCTCATATCTATTTTGACATCTTATTATCTTATATCTCGACTCTACCCATAAACATATCATAACTTATTAATAATCTCAATCATATTATCTCTGTTCATTCATTTTGTAACAATAACATCATATCATCTTTACTCATTTAACTTTGTATAAGTATCAATGATAGTAGAGCTTAAGTCATCAATCTTTATACCAAGTACTAGCAATAGCTAAGAAGGATGTCTAATGTTAATTTTACTCATCGAACTCTATATTAAGTACTAGAGATAATAAACTCAACTTATCATATACAACAGTTGTAGAGTAATGTCATTAGGAATACAATAATCACTTCTTATAACAAAACATATCATGTCATATCATATTTTGAAAGGCTCATATGGCTTATATTTTTTTATTTCATGTTTTTTATTTCTTTTCTTTAATTTTTCAGTTGTTTTCCTTTGTCATGTTTTGATACACATAATAATTAAATAATTAAATAAATGTAATATATAATTCTTATTTTATATAATATATGATAATATGTCATTTATTATCAAAATATGTGTATATATATCAAATAATGTTATGCTATTATACTTATATCAATGTATTATTATGAGAAAATGATAATAACCCACTTACAACATATTAATCTAATTTACTTACCTAATTTCTTTGGGATAGTTTTTTCTTGTTTTTTTCTTTCTTTTTACTTTCTACATAATCAAATTATATACATTTTCATCAAAATAGGCCATTCTTTTTTATTTATAACATGTTCTCAAATTCTTATTTCGCTAAAAGCATAGAACTCTTATTATCCCTTATGTACATCAACACAAATGTATTGAACATCCAAATCAACATTTGATACATCCAATGTGATGTACCAAATGTTGACTTTGATGTATGGTGTGTCTTAGCATGACATACCATATATTAGTTGACACACTCTATGCCCCAACACAAAGCATGCATTTAGCAAACCATTCCTTAATAATTTTACTTTCAAACCAAACCAAACCAAAATCAAACATAATGAAGTGATAATTTGAGGGTTAATGGGAGTAAAAAATACATGCAATATTTCTAAATCTATAAGTGCTCAAAGAATAGTAACTAAAAAACACCTCAAACTCTCCAAAATAAGCTTTTTGAACCTTTTCATACTAAACTGCAAACTAAAGCAAACCTATTGGAAAGCAAAAGGAAAACTCATGTAAAGCTATAATAGCCACCATTTTCTCTATATTTTTACTTGATTTAGTAGCTTAATCTAACATGAAATTTTATTTTCCTCCCTAGCTTGGCTTCTCAAAACTAAATTACTTTTTTTTTATTAAGTTTTTAATTTCCACAATTGGCTTCCTTCTCATGCAATAAAAAGCCACTCATTGATTTGTATTGCAATGCAACACTTATGGTAATACTTAAAAGACAAAAATATCAAAACACCTACACTACTAGTTGCTTAAGAGATAGAATATACTCAACTACTTTATTGATATAAAATAATTCCTTTGACTTTAAAAATTTCAAATAAATTTATTTGATTGTCAAAAATTATAAACCATGTACTAATATATTACTCTTAATGAGCTCGTTCCAAAAATATACTTGTCCATAATATCTAAAATATTTTACAACTAGAACATTTTTTAAGACTCGACCAAATATTAATATTTTAGTTTGCATATTAAAGTTTTAAAATATTAGCTTTATTAAATAATATATAAATATTAAATTCTCAAATACATAAGGATATTGTGTTGAGTAGAAATTTAGGATATTACAATAAGCTTTCTATTGCATTTCACAATAACGTGATATGAGCTCCACTTACAATCAAATTATTACACTAGCTGCTTACATAAATTCAACTTCCTTGAGCTTAAAAACTATTGCAGACGAAATAGATCTAGCATTATGCATCATTGATCTTCCTCCGCAATGACAAGGATACTCATGCACGCTCTTCCTTCAAACATTTTGTTGACTTGAGTGGGGTTATATAAGGGTACAAATATCTTGAAAATAATATTGAGAATTTTCTCAAGCACTAACAAGTTTCCAAAAAATCATGACACATTAAATCATCTTAGACAATCCTTCATGAAGCAACATAAAAATCAAAGTTCACACTTTGTTAATTCAACTTCAATTGGTGTTATCAAAGTAAGTTCAATACCTTTTAGCAATGTTGCTTAAGCTTTGTAAACTTTTAACTTCAATTCAAGATGACATTGAAATATATTATTACGAAGTCATTAATATATGGCTCTGGCTATCATCATTTATAAGCTTATAAATATGGTCAACAAATTATAAGATCTAAGAAGTTACTCTTATAATCCTTGTTAAGTTTAAAAAGTAATTTTTCATGTGTCCAACTCTTTAGTTCAAATTTGGAAAAATTTGAACTTTTAAGCTTAACGAAGACTAAATTATGTTTCAACTAGTCTAAAAGTTCATCAATTCTTAGAAGTAGATATCTATTCATGACCATAATTTTATTGAGGATATGTTGGTTGCTAAACATTTGTCATCATTTTGTCCTTGAACGTCATTACTATAGGTGATCAATATGATGACTCACTATATTGAAGGCTACAATCTCAAGCAAATCTTATAATTGCTTGTTGATTTTCTTTTGAGTACGTTTCACTCTATTAACAATTTTTATGGCAAAAAGTACCACCAGATTGTGTTATGGCTTCCTCATGTTCTTTCAATTGATAATTGAACATCGTTATGAAGATGACCATTTGATAATTGCAATGAATATTTTTCCATGAGTGTTGTCTCTATTACGTGATTTGGATAATAATCACTTGGTTAGAATAATTGTTAATGTTTATTAAGCCATTAAGTATTTGACATCTATTAAATAGCCTTATACAAAAAGAAATTTATCATTGATCACATAAGTATTTTACAAATCTTAATCTATCCCAAAAAATTAATGATGTTAACTTAAAAGAAAAATCTCATCCCTAATCATTTTATGTACTAATATGATTATATAATTGTTTCTAATTAAATCTAAAAATTGTATAAGCAATCTTAATCATCTACATGTCAATTATTATTTGCAATTGATTAGCAAATCTCCAATTCCTACTACATATGGATCAATGGTAATGCTTACCATAGTGTAGAGGCAATATTATAATATTTTGAGAAAATAAATTACATGTCAATGTTGGTCATAGTTATAGACTTATGGGATTTAGTTATGAGGATTATATCTTGGATTGAAAATGATACTATTAAACTTATAATTGAAGTACCTAAAACAAGAAATGTTTATTTTATAAAAATTATTTTATAATATTTATCAATTAATCCACACTATATTTGTTATTACATGGTTTGTTATCAAGTTAGATCATAAATGTGAGGTTTTGTGCTACCTTCTAAATGTTATCAAAAATATCTTTTTCTTTGAATGGGTATACACAATTAATGATTCTCTATTTTTGTAATCTTATGTCATTTTCTTGGTTTACTGTTTTTGAAAAGTCTTGCTTATAAGATTCATACATGGAGAAATATCAACAATTGATGGAGATGTATTCATTCATTAATACAGTTGAAATTTGATTTATTATTGAACTGACCGTTTTGACAGTAGGCAACCTTTGTGATGTAATAAACATAAAAACAAAGATTAACAGATAAAATTTTGGAAAAGGTGTACAAAACGCAAGACAGTATCTGGCCTGCTCTTTTCATTATTGTTTAGCCTTGCCATCGAAAATGGCTAAGACGAACGGCGAATCAGCGATCGACGATTATACCAAAGACGGCAGCGTCGACCTCCGCGGCAACCCTGTTCTCAGGTCGAAGAGCGGAGGTTGGAAAGCTTGCAGCTTCATCGTCGGTAATAATCTCTCTAATCAATTAGCTACCTACCGTAGGGCATGTTGTTAAATGCGGATTCAACTGTTGGAAGTGACTTGCTGTGCTAATTGTGGGGGAGAATTAATTGCAGTGTACGAGCTGTTCGAAAGGATGGCGTACTACGGCATAGCTTCCAACCTGGTGCTGTACCTGACGAATGAGCTTCATCAGGGAACCGTGACGGCGTCCAATAACGTCACCAAGTGGTCTGGCGCAGTCTGGATAATGCCCATCCTCGGTGCCTGTGTCGCCGACGCTTACCTCGGCCGATACTGGACGTTCATCATCGGCTCCGTTATCTATTTATTGGTAATTTGTTTCTGACTAGTTGTCTTCGTGACTCGCCTGAACTTTTCGTTATTGTAAATCGTTACTTTATTGTCTTTTGACAGGGAATGATCCTTCTAACTCTGGCTGTGTCCATTCCCTCTTTGAAACCTCCCAAGTGTGGCTTTGGAACAGCGGACGTCAACTGCAGAGTCAACAAGGCATCGAGTCTGCAACTTGGCGTCTACTTTGCAGCACTCTACATCATCGCCCTCGGCACCGCTGGGACGAAGCCCACCATCTCCACCATTGGCGCCGAACAGTTCGACGAGTACCATCCAAAAGAGCGGGTCCATAAGCTCTCCTTCTTCAACTGGTGGATGTTCGTCATCTTTATTGGCATCCTCTTCGCAAATACTCTACTTGTCTATATCCAGGATAATGTGGGCTGGACCGTGGGCTATGCCCTACCCACCCTTGGTCTTGTCATTTCGGTGATCATCTTCCTCGTTGGCACTCCGTTCTACCGCCACAAGATGCCACTCGGGAGCCCTTTTACCAGGATGGTGCAAGTTCTTGTGGCAGCTTTGAGGAAGTGGAGGGTGCCCTTTCCCGATGACCCCTTGGAACTCTACGAGCTAAAAGCAGGGGATTACGAAGGAAAGTTGAAAAGGAGAATAGAGTGCTACACGCCCTCGATGAGGTAATTTGGACAATTTCATTCCATTTTGAAGGAGAAGAAAGCGTGATTAAATGTGAAAACACCGAAAACTAGCGTTTATGATTTGTTTTGAATATGAAAAACAGAGTGCTGAGTAAGGCAGCGGTGAAGACGGCGAAGTCCCAGAGTCAATGGTACCTTTGTCCAGTGAGCCAAGTGGAGGAGACTAAGCAGATGCTGCGGATGATCCCCGTCCTCGCGGTCAACATCATACCCTGCGTTATCGTCGCGCAGATTAGCACTCTCTTCCTCAAGCAGGGCGCCACCCTCGACCGGAGCATCGGTCCACACTTTCGCATCCCACCGGCAAGCCTCGGCGGATTTGTAACCTTCTCTATGCTCGTTTCAATCGTCCTGTACATCCGCTTCTTCGTACCCTTCACCCGCCGCCTCACTGGGAACCCCCGCGGGATATCGTTCCTCTACCGCATGGGCATTGGCATAATCATCCACATTGTCACCATGGTTATTGCTTCCCTCACCGAGCGCCACCGCCTCGCTATTGCCCGCAGCTCCGGCGTCGCTGAGAGCGGTGCTCAAGTGCCGATCACCATCTTCCTCATCGTGCCGCAGTACGTGCTGATGGGCATCGCGGACACGTTCATCGACGTGGCCAGGATCGAGTTTTTCTATTACCAGGCACCGGAAGGGATGAAGAGCCTCGGCACGTCGTACACCTTGACCTGCCTTGGCTTTGGAAACTTTATCAGTAGCTTCCTTCTGAAGACGACGGAGAAGGTGACTAGGAGGAGGAGCGGCGGCAATGGAGGATGGATTCTGAACAACCTCAACAAATCGCATTTGGATTACTACTACGCCTTTCTAGCCGTTCTCTGTTTCCTTAATTTCGTTTTCTTTCTTGTTGTCTGCCGTTTTTATGTTTACAGGGTCGAAACCGTCGACCTCGAAGAAGCCAAGCATGAAGACGAAGCAGCCAACACAGATAGCGCAGACAAAGCAGTTAAGAGCTTGATCATTTCACCATAGTTACAAATTAAAAATAAAAAAATGAGTTGAATGATTCCCTAGTTTCATATTTGCTTCAGTGAGGGTCTCACTGTAAACTATATTTTCCTTTGTGTTGAAATTGCCCACCGCCAACTTGAGTCCCATCATCTGACCACCGCATTCCGTCCTCCGATGGCTGGGCAGGCGGATTGACAAAAGGGCAACCGGTTATGGAAGGCATTTGTCCTCCAAAAAGGTGTCTCGCTTGTTATATTTTTAAATCAATCAAACAAATGATTGTGGCAAATGTCTCTTAACTATGGATAGGAAAACTACATTTTTATAAAAATGATTTTCAAAATTTTTTTCTAAAAGTTTAAAGTCACTCTTCTCACTCACTCACAAAATAAAGTGTAATCGATCAAATAATCCAATTTCATGTTTATTATGTCCATGTTAAGAGATTTGACTTGTTTAATAGAAACCTATTCTCAACTTATAAAAAATTATTTCAACTTGTCAAAAATCAAATTACAACTTGAATTAAAAATAAAGACAATAATAATTCAAACACAAAGTGAGAAGAGCATAATGAAATTCATAAAAACCTTGTTGAAACTTTTGACACCATATTAATCTTGACTATAATATTAATTAGGATTATATGGTGTATTGATTAATCAAAGTTTATTAAAATTTTAATATAATATTTTTATTTAATTTTATGATGATGAATCTATATATTCTTTTGAACAAAATCGCATATCTTATCTACTAACAAATGACTAGCATTAGTCATCTTAATAGAGAGAGAAGCATTGACATTTCACATAATTGAATTTTTTTATGACGATTTCTCTCTCACTTTCTCCCCTTCTCTTTGTTCCCATCATTTTGGGTTTCGTCCTTTTGCAAACGTCACTATTTTAGCTTCCAAATTGATCCCATGAGTATCTTTGGTATCATCTTACAAGAATCATGTAGATGAAAGCGAGCAATATAGAATACTTCCAATTACTTGAAACTCCCCAAAATTCGGACCAATATTCTCCTCTAAAGTTGCAATGTCAACGTAATGGCATTTGAATAGATGATGGCTCAATTTATAGTTCTCATACACTCATGTTGCTCCTCTCCAGATCGCCCAACCTTGGCTTTGGTAGTAATCCTTATTATTCGAAGATCTTTAATCTTTCAATTGTTAGGAAATTAAATCCTAACGTGGACCCATCAACCTTTTATAGTGGATTTGACAAGTTTTGATCCTAGATCTCTGATAATTTGACAAGTTTTGATTCTAATTCTCCAATAATATCTAGTAGTGTAGCTATACCATCTATTTAGTAGCCTTATAAAGGCTTTTAGCTATTGAAGTTTACAAAAAATGTCAAACAAAGAGATGTATAGTTGACTTTATTGTAGTGCATTGTTGTAGAATTTGAGTGAAAACATTCTTGCTAACAAATACCAATTAAGAATTTTATTCCAAAATAGAACTTTTGTGTATTTGTTTATCACGAACTGTGGAACCACAATGTTTATGACCAAATTTGGCAATGCACTAATTATTTGACATATGTTAGGTGCTATAAAATGTAAGTTGATAATCATATTTCTAAAGATGCTACCATAGGGTTTTCCTCACACCTCCTAGAAGGCTCCATTGCTTGCTTCATCGATTTCATATAGGTCTAAATCAATTTTTTTTTTAAAAAAACTATTTCATTTTCTTTAGGAAAAGATCTTTTTTTTAAAAAAAATCAATAACTTATTTTTATTGGCTATTTCTTATATTTAAAAAATTATGCAAAATATTTTAATATTTTAATTATATCTTTTTGCATCATGTGTCTTAGACACAACTAATGGAGAATTTAGATAATCTTAGAAAAGATGTTGATGCAATGCAAAATGTTATTATTGTTTCAAAAATGGACTAGATAAGAAGAAGGCTATTTTGAATAATTTAGGTTATCAAATAAAGAAAAAAAAAATGAAACTTGAAAATACAATGGACCCTTAATATCTCCCAAATGATTCCTTTGAAAATAATCATCACTTTTTAATAAAGAATAAACCAAACAGAAGAATCTTACCCTTAAGAACAACTTTAGAGATGACCAATTAGATATCTACAAAAAAGTAAATATCGTAGCATTAGTATTTTTAAGATTATTATGATGGTAAAAGATTTTAGATTGGTTAACCTAGATGAAGGGCTTATTTGATTAATATAACTTTGACGACCACCAAATAATCAAATTTGCTAAAATGAAGTTGGTAGAATATCCTAAAGTATTTTGGATAAGTATCTTAGCAAATGAATAAAAGTTTCATAGATGAATCCTCATTTATAAATGAAAGAATCATTCAAGGGTAACAACTATTCTAAGTATCTTGATAAGAGATTACATAAATAACTAAATATATTTTGACAAGAGAGCTCTACAATACTCAAGTATTTAAAAAAAGGGCTAATGGGTTATAATTGGTTATCCAAAAAATGATTGTTAGTTGGCCAACATATTTGTCTTAAGCCATAGATTAGCAATTAAGAAAGAAGTAGAGATATATGATTCTCAAACTTTGGAGAAGGATAGAATTTTTGGCAACTTAGTGATGATAACTTAATTTCATTATTAATATGGGTGGAAACAAATCACAGCCTTTTATACTTAAGATCCTAATATCAATTGTTGGACTCTAATTGTTGATATCATGCATTACTTTTAAAATCATTATGAGCACTACTTATTGTAGTTATATAAAACCAAAAGAATTTGTGTTTCAAGTGTTAATAACATAATCATAGATAAGTTTACACTTTCTTGTGTTTAGGAATAGAAATCCCATAAGTCTAATTATGATAAAACTTAAGAAGAGAACAATATCCAACTTGATAAGAAGGAACATATATGTTGAAGAGAACTATTATGAATTATAAGATATTTGTTATATTTGGGGATTAAAAATGAATTAAATATTAAAGTTGTAAAAGTAAGAATGCATTTAATTTGATGGCAAATCTCTTTATGATTTGTTTGATTTATTTGCACTTACTTTCATATCATTTATATTTTTATGTAACTTTTTTTTCTATTATACATACAAAAATAAGGCTACAAAAAATTTGATAATTTAGAACATACTAAAATAATAAGTATGAGTTATTCTTTAATAGAGCATGATGAATAAAGCTATATTCTACTTATCATGTACTTTGAAAACTTGACCTCATTATCATTTATTAGATCTTATGATGCTTTCAAATTTGATAGAAAATTAAGCCTTTTTTCATTTATTCTAGTTTTCTCACATCTCATGTGTATTACATCTAATGCTTTCAATATTCAAAATTAATCTTTGTATGAAGGTACATTGCAAGCAAGCCTTCCTTTAGGTGGTTCAAAAGATGAACAAATTAATATGCTTTCATACTCTTAGTCTTTTGATTACGATAACCTCTTTTTTGTTATTTTCTCTATTGGTTTTTTTATATCAACCCATAAATCATAGATGTACCTAAATTAGCTTTCTACTAGGCAAGCAGGAGAGGTTTGGAGAGACATATTATCAATCTTATAAGAGTCCGCCTAAAATATAATGTAATAAGGCATAGTTCTTTTTTGTGATATAGTAGACCAATGTAGAACAGGATTTGTCAAGTAATGACCCAAATTTCTTGATAATGCTATGACATATTCTTCTTTTATTAGCTTTCAAAATAGGTTTTTAATCAAATAGGACCTAATAGCATGCTCACAAACATTATTCACAAATATCATATATATCTCACTACGCATCCCCTCTTCTTTCTTTTTTATTTTAATATTGTATTGTACTTTTTTTACTCAAATATAGTACACTCTAGTCTAGTTATTACTTGATATTACTCTTCTAATATAACATACTCTCATAGGTTAAAGTACCATATGGTCATCTATACATATTATACATTTCATTTTTAACCTAGATATAACATAACAAACCATCCTAATGAAGTTCTGGATTGTTTAAAAAGATCAATGCATTATTTGTTACCTTCAAACATACCAAATGTTTCCTTCAAGTTACTTCTTAACACTTATATATTATTCATTTTGAGCATAATATATTGTATGTTATTTATTAATGTATCATACATTTCTCTTAACTTTATTTCTTCTCATTTTATAATATTTATTTTACTTTTAATATATTGTATATTACTTATTAATATATTATACATCTTTCTTGAGTTTTTCTATCAATATTCTTTTTTAGGTCTGATGTATTTTATCGATAAGCTAATGTGTTATACATAATTGATGTTTAACAAATTATATGTCAATCAAAAGAATTTGATATTTATATAATGAATAAAAAATGGTTAATGTGAAGAGAGTTTCATAACTAAAAATTTTATCCTAACAAAATATGATCCATTTGATTCTTCTATCAATCATTTTAAGTACCAATATGATTATACAATTGTTGCTAATTAAACCTAAAAATATATACATATTGTACATTTCATTTTTAACCTAGATATAACATAACAAACCATCCTAATGAAGTTCTGGATTATTTAAAAAGACCAATGCATTATTTGTTATCTTCAAACATACCAAATGTTTCCTTCAAGTTACTTCTTAACACTTATATATTATTCATTTTGAGCATAATATATTGTATGTTATTTATTAATGTATCATACATTTCTCTTAACTTTATTTCTTCTCATTTTATAATATTCATTTTATTTTTAATATATTGTATATTATTTATTAATATATTATACATCTTTCTTGAGTTTTTCTATCAATATTCTTTTTTAGGTCTGATGTATTTTATCGATAAACTAATGTGTTATACATAATTGATGCTTAACAAATTATATGCCAATCAAAAGAATTTGATATTTATATAATGAATAAAAAAAAGTTACTATGAAGAGAGTTTCATAACTATAAATTTTATCCTTAAAAAATATGATCCATTTGATTCGTCTATCAATCATTTTAAGTACCAATATGATTATACAATTGTTGCTAATTAAACCTAAAAATAATATGTGCCATTATAATCATGTTGATTAGCTATGGATCAAACATCATAAATAAGTTGCTTGAGGTTCTTCAAACAAATGGATGCACAAAACATCTGATATAAATGTGCTCCGAAGTAATCTAATCATTTAATTAGCAAGATTTTTTATTTGAAAGAATATGTAAAATTAATCATTAATGTGTTTATTTATTTGATTTTATTTCTCAATTTCTTGTTTTATCACGTCTTTGAAGAGCCTCTTTTTGCATATAATACTCATAATTGGAGAAAAATCAATAAATAATAGAGATATATTCATGCATTAATACAGTTGTTTAAATTTGATCTAATATTGAACTTTTTTTTATAATAAATAATCTAGATAATGTAATAAAGGCTCTCATCATAATAAAAAATTAATAATAAAATCCAATGTATCACAGGCCGCACAAGTCATGATATCCTGGGCAAATTAGGGCACAGTCAACCCGAATAAGCTACCTATTGGGATCACGCAAAGACAAGCAAGATGACGTGAGGACGAAACGTGGCGGTTGGAGTAATCATCTCTGTCATCATCAATTGCCTATGGTAGGAGAAGGTTATTTTTTAGATGCTGGCGTACTTAGGCATATCTTTGAACCTGGTGTTGTACGTGACAAATAAGCTCCACAGGGAACGGTCCATGACGTCACCAACTGGTCCGGTACCGTCTGGATGACGCCCATTCTGGTCGCCCATTGGACATTCGTCGTTGGCTTGGTCGTCTACTTCCTAGTAATTTATTCATGACCAAATTGTGTTTATGATTGCTAAAATACAATTTAAGATAATCTAAATTTTAGATGATGTTAGACAATCTTAAAAAAAACTAGTAATATCAAACCTATAGTTAATCATATATTAGGGGTACATTGATTTGTCTATATAGCTACCATCAATGCAACCAAGTTTTTATTTTGATTTTTTTAGAATAAAGATATCATTATTTGTTGATTAAAATGAAATCTTATTTTTAATCCTAAGATTTATAAGATATCATTGAAAAATAGATTCAACTATCAAAAAATATATCTTTAGTATTCACAAAACAAGTAAATAAATTGTAATAAAAAGATGTTTTGCTTTTATTTTTTTTACTTGTTAGAACATGCATTTATTAACAAAATATTATATGTTTCTTTTCATTTATGTTTTTTAAAATTTCTTATTTATATCTTGATATATTTTAGTTATTCCAAGATATATCATTTATCTCGATCCATGTGCTACTTGGTTTTCTTTTCTTAAAATTTTTGGAATATAAAACATAATTTTCTACATTCAATTAAAGTTTGACACTTATTCTTTAAAAAGTTTGGTTTATTTTATCTTCAAACCCTCTTCATCTTTATCCTAAAATTTCATGACGTTGTGTTCTCAATCTATAACACTTGTTAGTTGAGTGAAGCTTCTGTTTATCATTGATAAAGCATTAAATTTGAGTTGATTCATGTTCATACATAATTGTTCTTCATCTATATTGATAATCCTACTTAAGTTTATTCTTTTGCTTAAGAACATTATAATTACAATGATTTTCTTTATAATATCAATATCATAATACTTTATTAATCATAATCATTGCCTTTGTCCTAGGTTCAAATTCTTTGTATAAATATATACTTAAGATCCTAATAATTATATTATCTGTAATATCTTCAATTTTTAAATTCATTATGAAATTTTTTTAGCCCTATAATATGTACTTAATATGTTGAATATTATAATTATGTTAATTTGATATTGTAAACATAAGAATTTTACTAAAAAGTAGATTAAAGAATTTTTATGACATGTCTTATAATACATGCCATTAAAAATTATTTCAAAATTTTTAAAAAAATTAAATAAAAATTTTTGAAATGAATCTAATGATACTCATTTCAAGTCAATCAAAATTAATTTGAAATTGATATAAATTTGTGATGTCATTAGTATAATTAATCATTATATTATATTTAACTATTTAATATATATTAAGCATGGTATAATAAATCTTGAAATCCCCTTCTCCTTTCATTTAATTACTGGAAAGAAGCCTTAAAATCCCTTTTCATTCACACAAAAAGCTTCAAATCGTAGAGGAGGAATCCTTGATAAAGGTAAAGAAACCCTCATTTACAATTTCTTGCTTCCTCTCAACCCATGCTATCTTCAATTTCTTGAGTTGAAAGGAAACCACAAGGTGCCAAACCTAAAATCCTATTTTCTTATGGAAATCATAGTGAATTGAAAAGATAATACTTAAATATGTAATATATTTTAAGTCTCCTATTGTGCTTAATTAGCCAATTATGAAGTTTTCCACTACTTTTTGCTCGAATGCTCTTTGTCAAAGTTGAGACCAAGGTGGAGGTGTCCAATAGCTCGTGTTGATTAAGGAACAAGGCATTTGTGAGTGAAATCAAGAAATTTAAACATTCATTGTTGTTATATAAGTGTGGAGAAAATTTGACATGATGCATAGTGAACATTACAAAGAAAGAAAATGAAGTTTTTTTTCTATAATTACTAAAATGTGAAGAAGGAGCCAAGTAATAAAAATCAAAGTATTGTTTTTATTATTATTTTCTTAAAATTAATTGTATTTCAATGCTTAAAAGTTTTAAAAAATTAAGAAGCATTGGATATTAAGTCTATTAGGATTCAAAATTAAGATTAGTTTAATCATAAAATAACTTATGTAGGTCACAATGAATGTAATTAATTTTTTTTATATGTGATAAAAAATACATATCAATTTAGAAAGTAGATCTCTAACATATAGATTAAATTGATAAATCGATTAACTATAATGTAAGAATGTTTGTTTACTTGTTATTTCATAAACATGTAATAAAACAATGCTTCTTATCTATGCTTATGAAATCAAACTTATGCATGCATTTGAATTTGTTTATCAAGATTTTTATAACTTAGATTCATATTTTATTTACTTAGATATCAAATTAGGTAATTTTATTGATAAATAAACATGATTTATATAAATCTCAAGTTAAAAGAAAAGATGTATGCAAATAATTGAGAAATTTATAATTATTTATTGATTTACATCATAAGAATGATAACTTGAATTGACATGATAAAATAATAAAAATATGTGTTTTTTACGATATTATCTCTTGCTTGAGTGTGATACCCAAGACCATGATATATTTTGCTACTAATACTCTATTTAGGGCAACTAAGTATGGTTTTAGATCATACCATAATATTAGATAAAGTTAAATATAATGATTGATCTCCTAGAGGATTGTCACTAACAGTCTTCTAACTTGTAAAGTGGCTGAGTTTAGGTGTTTAGTCTATGTTAAGATATTGTCACTAGCTTACCTTTGAGTTTGCCATGTATCTGGGTATGTTCTATAAGGATCGATATAATGTCAACCAAAAGACACGCATATAAATGAGGGCTTATTTATTGAAAATCTTCTCATGGATATTGATATAAATACGACATTATATTTGAGTATGGATAATAATTAAGAGAAAATATGACCCAAATTGAGTTAAGAAATTGATTGAAAAAAATAACATTAAATAAATAATAAAATAAATAACATAAGTAGAAAAACATATATTTAATCAATGACATCATTTCTTTGTTAATGTTTTTCAATTTAGTATACTCATTCTATTTTACTTCTGTCATTCCTTATTTGATTTATAACGTTATTATTCTTTATATTTATTGTTATATTATCTTATCATTTATGATTTATCTAATATTTTTTTTAAGACTAATTCATCATATTTATATTATAGGCTATTCAAGTTCATCATATTAAGAAGAAGATCTATGTAGGATTAAGGATTTTGGTATGTAGTAAGCATATTTTGGATATTTTGATTTGAGCAAAGAAATTTGCTATTTAGTTGTGATGTAGATAGTGTAGTATTATGTGGATTCAATGCTATTAGCATGGTTATATTTTAAGGCCTATGAGTTACTTTGTATTTTGTGTACCTTATAGATTTGTAGATTCTATAGATTAGTTTAATTTGAATTTTGATTTAAATGTTATTTTAGTTTAAATGTTATATGGATGATAAACTTTATTATTTCTGTGATATAAATTATAAATGTATATATGAATATTTAAATATTTTAGAGTACATTTTGGGTTGGACTAATTGAGGTTCAGATGTTGCAGCTAATTTTTTACACTTGTGAAAAGTGCTAAACTTGGACCAAAGAGTGTTTGAACCTCCAGCCCTAGAATTTTGTAGGCATTTTCTAACAAAATGACAAATTTCATCAGAAATAAAACATTTCATGATCTTCTCTTTTAAGCATTCTCTCCAATGGTTCTTGTCACATCTTGTACAATGGTTTTTCTTTATGTGGCACTAGCCCAAAAGGTATAGTTCTCTTCACTTTCTTTCCATTGTGATGAGAAAGTATAACTTTCCTCTTCCTAGCATGTACTTTTCAAGCTTCCATCATATTTTGATCTTGTTTAGTGCACCTTGCATTTTCCACTAGTTCTTTATATATACTAAATTGCATGATAGCCATGATATTATAGATATACTCTTATAATTCCTTTCAAAACATATAACATTTATATTTTTCAATAGCTACCATCTTCGAAGTATACCTACTAGTTTATAATAGATTTACTTATATTCTTAAATAGTCAATCCTCTTAGATATAACTTTGATAACTCATAAAAAATTTCTTTTCTAATTGATTCTAGAATATACCATTAAAGAATTGTAGAATGTCCCTTAAGAATTTTTGAATTGAGTCTTTCCACAAATAGTAATTTCCACTATGCTCCTCACTAGTGTCCAACTTCATCATTGAAGTTAAGTACTACAAATGAAAACCTTTAATATTTTGGATAAATCAAGCTATTTAGAAATGTTTCTATTCTTTTGACCAATCCTCTAATTAGAATGAGCCAATGTCTGGTGGAAATTGCTCATCCATTTAATCTATGGTATATTTTCCATTATTTCTTTCATTTATTATTGGTATAAGTTCTCCTGGGGGTTCATACTTGCTAACATCATTAGCAATTTTTACTGGTTGATCTCTTGTGACAAAGCTTTCATTCTTTCTTAATTATTAGAGCTAGTTACCTTCATTCTATTGAAGTTAATATTTCTAAACTCTTTTTTTTGCATGTTGCCTAGGTTTAGATTAGCTTTAATCTTGTATACTCAATAGTTATTCATACATTGATAAAAAAGCACAATTAGTCTCCATGATTCTTCATATGTTCCATTCAAACTATTGGCATTTGACAATTCTTTAATATTTATTTATACTTAGAATGCTCCAATTCCTTGTCCATATACATGATTCCTTAAAATACCTCTGAATTATTTAAATTGCCAAATTCTTTTATTTATCTAATCCCTTCAACATTTCTTAAATACCTTATATTTACAAAGTTATTTTTTTTTCAATATTATATGTATATGTATTATTATTTATCTCTAACGTATCATATTCTTCTAATAAAATATCATAGCTTAAAGGTTGTTCAGACTATTTGTGTAAGTTGACACATTATGTTTCAATTTTGGTCATACTATATGTTATATGTTAGTTCTCTACTTAGCCTCACGTACCATCTATTCTCTCTTGGAATACTCTAATAAATTTAATGTACCATATGTTAATATCAGTGTTTCATATGTTCTTATTATGTTTATCTTAGTATACATATTGTTTATTACTTTAAGGTTGACATATTATGCTAATATTAATTTATCATATATTAATCTTGAATTTAACTTAATCTTACATGCCCTACATAAATTTAATTCTAATATATTTTATATTAATATTAATGTATTATATATTAATCTCAATTTAACACATTTTAAACTATATGTATCAAAGTTATTTCTAAAGTCCTATACATCAAAGGCAACATAATGTATATTAATGATATAATATTGTATACAAACCTTTATTTTATTTTATATTAAATCTATTTATATTTTGTGTATCATATGTAATCCTCAATATATCATATATGAGACTTACTCCACATCTCCTAGAGTTCTAAAAGTTTTTTTAAGTTTTTTATTGGTTTTGCATCCACATGATAAATTATAATCAACAAATGTATAGCAAGCAATAAATGATAAAAAATGCCTATTTATTACTATAATATCTACTCATGTTCATCGTATTTTGCTAATTTTTCTATCCTAGGTTTGGCCATATTTAGACTTGTATCTTAGGTTTTTTCAATCTAGGGTTTTACCTTAAGTTTAACCATTTCAAAATTTGGTGTCTTATTTTTTCTATGATTCTTCTTCTTAAGAATTCAATTACTTTCACACTACTCTTATGACATCCTTTCAATCAAGTTTCCACTTGATTTTTCAATTTTATTTATAAATATAAATCACTTTTTAATATAGATCCACATCTAAAAATTCTTTTTGTGAATATCTTTTTTATAACATCTCCCTTAATGTAAACCATTTTTATTTTGAAAATATTAACTCATTTTCTTGCTTAAGGCCATTTTTCATTAATGAAATCACCATAACCTAAAGTTGATTCTTTTGAAACTATAACAAAATAAAAGTTTTTATAAAAACTCTTTTCAAAAGTTCATATCAAGAACACAATTCATGTACATTAATCTCATAGTAAAATTAAAACCAAATTGATTTTAAATAGGAAGAATTCACCATTCTTTTGCAAATAAAAGTGGCACTAACTTTGATTAATATTGTTTTTATAATGAAAACACATTATCTTAAATAAAACTCTTACTATTAAAGTGACACGACATATCTCTTGATAAATCCAATCTAATATATAAGATATAAGGCAACATAAAAAAAGCATCATTTGTTATGTCAACATTCTATCCGTCATTTCTTTAGTTCCTATGTTGTGCATCAATTAGTACGATCATAAATGTTAACCCAAAAATAGGCTTACAAACATCATAGAATCAAAAGACAGACTATGTATGTAAGTCATTACAACTTTGTATAATATCACATTTTTATTACATAAAAATAAAGATTAAAAATTAGAGTTGTTATAATAAATTAAAATAATATGCATGCACAAAAGAAGAATTTCTTTTATAATTCTTTTTAGATGCATTTTTCTTATATTTCTTAATTTTTTTGGTCTTTTGACCCTTTTTAAAGTTTATTGGACTTAAAATTACATCACAATTGGAAAGTACCCTTTTAAAACCCTTATTTTCTAGGTTATGCTTATATAGTACCATTCTAGAACACTCTTTTTCAAGTTATACTTTTCAAGAGTGATCTTGTCCATTCAAAATCTCAAAAGTATTCTCTAATTTCTAAGATGATGGTACAAATATTTTTTTTCATGATTTAAGTTGTTCATCTTTGTACCCTTTTCTTTTAAATGCCATTTTTAATAACTTCAAGTTTTTTTGGCAAATGTACCCACATTCATGCAAATGCTCATAATAAAATTGCATACAAGGCCGTTTGATGCCACATAAAAAATTACAAATAAAACAAAGTAGTTGTGACGAGTACATATCATAAAAATTAAACAACTATATTAAAAAAATATACATCACTAGAGTATCCTTTTGTAATTTAATCAATTTCTAGATGCTAAAGACTAGTAGCTTGCAAACCATCAAACATTAAAAATCTACATTACAAGATTCATAAATACTTATCTTAAATTTACTGTAGTCATCACACCCAAGAGTTAAATTCTTGGTAGCATGATCTCCCACGAGCTTTGTCGTCCTTAATGCTTCCAAGATGCCCAAATTGAAAGCCTCAAAATTTTTGTATTTTACAAAAGCTCTATCATATGATTCCTTCAAATTCTTCCATAAACCTTCTCTCTTTTCTCAATTCCTTTCTTAGCTTATTTAGACTTGCTTATTACTTATCAAAATCCCTCAAACAGTTTAAGTCCCCATTTTTATAGATTTCAAAAGTTGGAGCAACACATGGGATTCTTTCTCTTATTTAAAAAATCACTCAAATCTTTAATCCTTGATACAAGCATTTCTCTCCTTTAATATCAACATTTCTTGTTGTTATCCACACCATTTTGTGAATTTTCTCTTGTTAGCACCTCCCATTTTAGTCTTTGTTCATTAGGGATTTAGAAAAATATAAAAAATTAATTCATTTAAAATAAAATTTTAAGCTTAGTTAAATATTCAAAGTTTCTCTTTCCAATTGGCCTATAAAAAATTCATGGATCATTTTTCACTTTAACTATTCATCAAACTCTAGAGTCAATAAAAGTTTCACAATTTTTTAGTCATTTTATTTTTTAAATAATTTATTTTTCTAAAAATTATATGATTAATATATTTTCTATAAGTATTGTCTATAAAAACAGGTCAATTGTTTTTACAAAATTAATATCATTAAATTCTAATTAAAAGATAATATTTTTAAATTCTTTCAAAATTTATATTATCATATAATAATTTAATATTTTTTATAAAGTTCGTTCCATAGAATCCTTGTAATTTAAACGACAATATTTAACATTAACTTTTCTTCTTAAGACTTGTAGTCCATTTTCATAAATATATATAATTTTTAAAAAATTTATAAATCATAAAAATTATAATTTAATAAATTGTTTTCTTTGTGATGATGTCGATAAATCTTCTTTCCCTTTTAAGCTTTGATCCAACATATATTAAACATATTTCAAAAATCTTATTATTAGATAATTTTATTTATTTTGATAAAAATTAGTTAAATAATATTTGTACTTTTTTAAAGGAATCGGTTAGAAAATTCCATAAAAAACTCTAAATGTTGATCAAACAATTTAATAATAAAACTATTCAACAAAGTCTTCTGAACTTTAAAACAACATTCATGACAATTTCAAAGTATCAAAACTTTTGTCAAACAACTTTTTACAACCTTGACTCTTTTAAATTATATTAGTGTCAAATTTTATTGCCTTAATCAAGATTTTAAATTTGAGGCTTTGTTAAATCAACAAATATTTATTTTGAGTAAAAATTCTATTTTAAATTTTTTTATTTCAAATTTTAAAAATATTAAAAATTCTGTCAACTAACAATCATACTTTCTAAATTTTTTTTATTTATATCAATTATATTATTTAAAATCCCTTAATTTGAATTTCTATTCATATGTTTATAGTTAACAACCAACCATTATCGCATAATGCCTTTGTCATTATGCTTTTGCAAACATTGATATAACTCGAAAATTCATAAACCAAATCTAAGATTACCAAATAAATATATTTTACATTACGGGTGACGTACCTTTTAATTTAATGTTTTTTTTTTCATGTTTTTTAATTTATATATTTTCTTTTTAAATTTAAGTTTTAATTAGTTAATCATTTTAAATTTAGTTAAATTAATTATTTATATTAATATATATATTTTATATTTAATTTAATTTAAATGATTAATTAGTTTGTTTCACTTTAAATTGAAATTGTTGATTGATTTGTCTTCCCTTAAAAACTCATTTAAGTTAGTCATATTCAATATTAAACGTAACTGATTTTATATTAAAGTTAATTTTTTTTTATTAAATATTTAAACTAAAATTGATTAACTTACTTTAATCAAAAGTTAAAGTAACTTTTAATAAATATTTAATGGGTTTCGAAAATAATTTTACTTTTATGTTAATAATTATTAACCATTTAAAAGTAAATTAAATAAATATTAATTTGAAATAAAATGGAGGTATCAAATTTAGGAGCACTTAAAACAAATTATTTTGATAAAACTTTCCTTATGCAATAATTATTTAAAATAAAAAAAAATCAAACCAAACTAATAACACTTGGTCATAATGTTGAGAAGTTTGATATAGTTTTAAATACGAGTCTTGATATTTTTAATTTTTAATTTTTGGTTTTAAAATCCAAAAAAACTATTGAAAAGAAAAATCAAATTGTGATGTATATTATAATTGTTTTCGATAAATTTTATTTTATTTAATTTTTGTTTTAAATACGAGTCTTGTTAATTTTTATTTTTAATTTTTGGTTTAAAATCCATAAAAAACTATTGAAAAGAAAAAATAAAATTGTGATGTATATTATAATTTTTTTGTTTGAAAAATTTTATTTTATGTAATTTTGGTTTTAATCTAATCTAAAAGTTGAATTATTGATCTTCAGTTTTTTTGGCTAAAGGTCAAACAAGATGTTTAGTTTTTGTAGTTTTTAAACAAAGCTTAAGTTTTTAGTTTTACTTATTTGTTGACAAATTTTGATGTAGTTGAGTTCTTTGCATCACCAAAAGTTGAAAATTGATCGATTTCATGTTTATTAACAAAACCACCTATTTCCACACACCTTATTGTGCAAATATTTGATTTGCTCACATCATAAGATTATACAGTTTAATTTATCTTAAAATATATTCCAAATATTGAAGTTTCAATTGATCTTATTGCCAACCAATATCATTTGTTAAAAACTTGGTTAGGTTTTACTACACAAATTTCTTATTAATCACAAAATGTAATCACTAAACATCAGTAGAATTATATATAAGAATATGATAAACACTTCCATTAAAAAAGCAATTTTCAAAGGATTTATTTCAATCATTTTTGTTAACAACTAATAGACAATATTTTGATCATAAATTGTAGTTATTTGGTCACTATCTGTATGGTTGATAATAACTTCAAGTGATGATTTGTGACTAACTATATTTAAAATAGTTAACATAATCAATAATTTATCACTTCCTAAACTATCTATCACATGTTTGGCAAAGACAAGTTTCTTTTTTATAGTTGGGTAAATATGTGATAGAATTTGATTACTAATTAATTATAACAAAACTTATACTAGATTTATTTCTCTTTATGTAACAACTACTAAATCCATGAAAAAGTTTGCAAATTTAATGCTTTCAAAAATTTAGAAATCATTTATGCTTAATTAAGCAAACTACACACTCACTCTTCACACATCCTACACAGTGTCTACACAACATTGGCTATCGCCAAGGTACAATGGCAATCAAAAGATTGCACTATGCCAAAAATATCTATGTTATTATATGACAAGCTAATGTATCTTCTATTGCATCAAAGGCTCTAACTTTACTTGCACAGCTCGTTTGTTTAGTACATGAGCTCCTCCAAAGATTTCTATTTGTATTAGGACCTCTAAATACTAATGTGGTATTCCTAAATGAATGAGAAGCTAAGACATCCATGACGTATAATGGAAAAGCCAGGCTTTTCCTTGCTTTATTTGCTTCCTTACACAATGCATCAATGCCAAACTTAGGCAAGGCAAAAGAATCGATATGATGCTAACTCCATTTTAATAGATTTCTCATTTTGATTCTACATATTAGAAATCATAATATCTCATATTTAGTATATTCATTATATATTTTTATGCTTTTTTCATAGTTTTAAACAAGCTACATAACAACTAGTCATGAAATCTAACTCATTTAATGCAAAATATCTCAAACTCTACAAAACACATAAATAAATTTGAATTCATATTACAAAAGTATGTACAAAAATTTTTAATATTACAAAAGTATGTACAAAAATTTTTACTTGATTTTTTACTCTATATTTTCTTACAAGTAATCTTAGAATTTCCAACTATCTATCTCCTAAAGAAAATTTCCTTAAAATTACACAAAACCCATTGGCTACTCTCTCTACTCCCTTCCTCAACTAGATCCAAACCATATATTTTTGGGTAGAATTTGAAGCAACAAGATGGCTAGACAAACACTAACTTGTCACCAACTAGCTAGCAAAAGCTCTTCAATCCTAATTTTGAAAACATGATAAAGAAAAAATAAACAAAACAAAAAGTCAAAACCTTGTATACTATTGCTCACATGCCAAAGGAAGCAAGGTATCATGAAGGAGTAATTTTGAGGATAAGAAATGTAGATTCAACCAGCTCCTTGCAAATGCTTGAGTAAGAGAAGGAAAATCTAAAGGTTTTTGTCAAGTGTTGACTCAAGAAGGAAGTATGTTTTAAGGATTCAAATAATTAGGTATTTAAAAGTAGAAATAATAAATAATTAATTAAAAATAATTTTATTTATGGATCCTTAGGTTTAAAAAAATCTAAAATAATTCTAGATAAACTTTGATTTAATGAGCTCCTTCATAATCATTTTAAAAATTTGAAATATTATTCAATGACATACATTACAATGCATGTTATAAAAATATTAATTTATATTTTAAAATATATCCTCATATTGATATTATCAAAACTCATACATCGAGAGCATTCATAATATTATAAGATGATAGTGCAATAGCATGATGGGAAGGATTGGGGAAGACGAGGATGACGAGGTAATGGGATGATGGTACGAATTGATGACAATGGTAATTTATGGTAAGCACCTCTTCTTTAGCCTTAGTATTTTCATCCTGGTCTTAAGGCTTTTAGGCCTTAAAGAATAACCATCAAAGGAGAGTTTGAGCTAGTTTTTTTCTTTGAATTACTCCTTTGTCAGGTGGTAGTGGCAAAAATCTTAACTTTCCTCATTAAATCAAAGTTATTTCTTTATATAAAGGGGAGCCAAGGGTCGTCTTCAATGAGGACAAAGTTTTGAAAATGGAGGCCCCCATTTTATTTATGTTGATCGTCAAATTTTTGCATGGTCGTCCAAATATGGAATTTGTAAGAGTTAAATTAAAAAAAAAATGGTTTTTCTAAAGCATATTTAGTAGATCATCTCTACTTATCATACCTTAATTTGCTTCTCACAATAAGGGGATTACTTACGATATCGTTTGTGGTCTTTTGCTAGTTTTTTGATGAGGATTAAAGTGGACACTTGAGTTTCAATTAATGCAAAGCCATCTTTGGCCATAGTTTGGATTTCTTTCACATATTTATCGATTTAATAATTTTAATAAATTATCTTTGTACTTAATTGTATATGTTGTTGGATCTCCATTAAAATTGATGTGGCTACTAAGAATATTTCTTGGTCTCATGTAGTAAGATTTTGCATAAAGGTAGACTTAGCCAATGAACTACTCTAAAAAAATAGAATTTCAAAAAAACAAGTTAATAATATGATTTTTATGTAGAAAATTTCCTATAATAATCTCCCTAACTACTATGTTGGTTATTATAAGAAAATACATTCCTCAATGCAATGCAAACAAAATAGAGAGGTGAATAAACTTAAGAAAACATAAGATAAATATAATACCAATAAGAAAAATTCACAAAATGTTATTTTATAATAATTATATGAAAATAGGAGAATTGAACTTTCAAATTGAGAAGGTCTTAGTAGGACAAATTTGCCCAAAGAAAATAAATGCTAGGATTAGCTCTTTTATGAATAAAATCATAATGTAAAAGAAAATGGCTATCGATAAGTTTTTCGTAGTACAATTAAGAGAATACTAGGTTAAATTAATAGAATGTAATAAACCAATTCATGAAATATCTGGTGACTATAAAATTCTAAACACTTAAGTGAGGACACTAGAGTTATCTCATAATCTCCAACACCATAGTATTCCACAATTCTTTAAACACTTAAGTGAGGACCTAGAAGAATATAATGTAAGTTAGGTGTATTATCAAATAACATAAAAGAAGTTTTTGATTTCAAGTTTATTACCTCTAAAAATAATAGAATAAAGAAGAAAAATAATATATCTAAGTATCACAGTCTAAGGAACACAAGAAAGAGCTCAAAAATATACAAATAGTAGAATTAATGGCTCATTATGATTAATATGATGATTTGGAATATGAGAGGCTCTATGAATCACTTTAATCTTTCGTTAGAATTAACTAGTTTGGCATCATTGCACTGCTTGAGCTTATAGCAATTAGTAAAAAATAAAACATATAACAAGCTCTACTTTGAACATTTTTCCTTGATCTGTAATAATATTTGGTATTTTAAAATGAAATCACATCTTATCAAATGATTTTTGTGGATGATCAATTTATATACCTTCTATGTAAAAATGAATGTTGGTGCACTCAAATATTTTTTGCTTTTATATATGCTAAAACTCATTCATTGAGAGAAGAATGCTATGGAGAAAATTAAAAATAATTAAAAATTCTACCTTATTCCCATAGCTCATTCTCTGTACTCTAAATGCCATTGCTAAACTTGAGAAATGTATATATCATTCCAAGGAGCTTCCTTTTATGGGTAGCCTCTTCACTGAGTTAGTTGTTAGGAAGGTTGGTTAGGGTACTAGCTAATTTGGATTGATTTAATCTTATGCAAAATATAATGGGGTAATATTTGAGAAAATTTGTTTCACATCATTCCCTACTTTTTTTTTTGCTCTTACAGTATCTCAATCAATTCTAAAACTAAGATTTTAAAACATATGGATCAATCACCTATCATTTATACAAATTATTGAAAGAAATTAGAATTTATCTTATACTAGAAATGGAATGAATACTTTGGACTTCAAACTCAAAATACACGAGCTATGCCTAAAATATTGGAGCATGAAGTGCTTTGGCTACATATTTTGGGCCTTAAAGTCTACTAAGAATTATATTAAGATAAAGAAAGATTGTGCTTTGTTATGTAAGTTTCTTGGGTTGTTACTATTACCTATCATCTCTTTTCCCTATAGTTTGATTTATTTTTTGTAAGTATTGGATTGTCTTTATAAACAAGTTACTTCATTATTCTAATTTTTCAATAAGATTTAGTAAAAGTTTTTGGTAGTTTCAATCTGTACTAATGAAATCTTTATTTCATTCTTTTCTTTATTATGACTTCAGTTTGTCATGTTCTTTTGTAAATACTCCATCTCTATGTTATTGAAGTAGTGGATCTAGCTTATGAAGTGACCTCTTTGTGTCTCTCAATCCCTTCTTGGCTAAGATCATCTTGGATAAGTATCTCTTACATGTTATAATTTTGGGTTTCTTATATTTAGTCTTCTTTATTTTCATTATTTTTAACTTGTTTAGGTCATTCTCTACATTGCTCATAATGTTTATATTACTCGTTCAGCATCAATTGAATTTCTAACAGAGTATATGAATAGTTAATTGTGTTAGTTAAGGATGGTACAAGGTGTGTTTTTATCTATACAAATAGAAATAAAAGTGCATAGCTATATCAAACTTATTATAAAAATAAAATTTGTCATTATGAGAGCCATTAAATCTTCTATTAATATTTATAAGGGTTCTTTTATTATAACTATAATTTGAAAATATAAAAAAAGGAGATGAGGAAATAGAAAAGATTACTACTTATCCCAAACTTTCCCCATAACACAGGAAAATGTAGTTTAGAATGGTAGTATTCACAAATATGAAATTAATAAACAAATACTAATATTTCATGTATTAGTAAATGAAATAAAGAGTCTATCATGTCAACAATGGTAGTATTCACAAATATGAAATTAATAAACAAATACTAATATTTCATGCATTAGTAAATGAAATAAAGAGCCTATCATGTCAACAAGAGCCTCTTAACTTTATTGGTTCCCTTTCCTTTGTTGAAACTTGTTGTGGGTTGATTCCTGACCTATTCATCATAATCACCTTTGATGATTCCTCATTTAAGTGGGATAGCCCAACACTATTATGTTAAGGTATTGCTTTTATTTGGTCATCCCATACTAACAACTCAATTAAAATGTACTTCAATATCTTAATGTAATGATCTTATCTATATAACTCATAATCACTTTTTTCTATTTTTGATGTAAAACTATACTCCATATACCATTTTACTTAAAAGTCTACTAAAAAGCGTTCATTGTCTGGTTATTTTATTATTAAAATTTCATTTTGTTTTTTTTTCATGTTTCAAAGATAACGACACTTAAAACAAATTGCATCTAAACTTCTCCATGAAATTATCAGGATGTCCTTTGGAAGTATAAGAATTGAAGTGTATAGATCATATATTATTATAATTTGTTTAGTGAATTAGAAGTACTAAAGTTGATGGTAATTTTTTATGAGCTTTATGGAAAAAGTTTAGATTTAATCATAATGTTAAAAGAAGATCACATTTTATGTTTTCTATTAGTTGAGTTATATAAATAACATTTTCTAATATTTTTAGATACTAAAGTCTAATCTTTTGTTTGAATTTTTTATGTAAAAAAATTATTTATGCTAAAAAAAATATAATCTTACCAAAACTCAACAATTTATTATCCAAACATATTTGTCAAAACCTATTATCTAAGTTATAATTTGATGAAAATTCTTGAGGAAATATGTTGAGTACAAGTTGTATGTTTTTTTAGAATAGTCTTACATAACACCTCTTACCATTATTATTAGTTGCCACCCAATCCTCATTAGGCATTTGTTGTTCAAATAATTAATTTTTCATAATTTTGCTGTTAAATAGTTTCAGCATATGACCAAGAATATGGATTAAAAAATTCTAAATATTGCCTTAAAACATAATTATGATCCTTTTGACAAAGTTTTTGTTTATTAATAACCAAATTAAGAATTTCTTTAAATTTAATATTCAATATATTATGCTATGCATATTATGTATATTACCTACTAATTATATGTTTAGATTGATAGACATTTAAAGCTTTTTTCCTAATAAATTATTTTAGAGCCAACGATTTAATAAAGTTTAAGTTATTCATGTAAGTTGTCTTCTAAAGTCACCCATTACATGATTAAGTAAATTGATAATGCACTTGGTGCCATCTCATTGTTAGGTTATAATCATAATTGATTTGTTGAATAACCAAATTGACAAAACAAATTCAACAAATAAATTTTTCCATATAAAATATTTAATAATAAATTATATTATTTATATATAAATGATAATCTTTATCTATCAATATAGTTTTTAGATTAATAATATTAACATACTTGTATATTAAATTCAAATTAGAATCTTATAATTTCATTTTTCTAATACTATTGCATTTGAGAAGAAAAAACATCTAGAACATTTCTTTGAACTAATGTCGACAGGAGTTGTTTGCAACACTATGAAATTCTATAAGTGTAAATTTTTAAATTAAAAAATCCTTTTGTTAGTTTGTTGGTGCATTTTTGGTATGCTTTCCAATGGTGGTAGTTTGGACCTAGATGTAGCAATCTATGTTTTGTTGGTTATATGTTGATTTAAAATGTATTACAAAAAATGATATTGAATAGTAATTTTGGGAAAAAATAAATATAATTTCAAGATAATTTTAAAATATTTGAAACTATTGCAAATTAATCTAGAGATTTTTTATGAAATTTGATAAAAGAAATTAATGTATTAAATTAGTGCTTGTGTTATGTCATAATGGATAAAATAATGTCCTTATCATGCCAAAATAGCTTATAATGTATGCTAGGTCACCTACTTGCTTCAAAACTCATTCTCAATAGGTCTTTGACATATTCATCATTGTTACTTTATATGGTGCCCTCATTTAGCTGGCAAGTAGAAAGAGAATAAGGGCACTTAGGGGGGACTAAGAGGATTAGTGACCCTCAAAGGCCTAGATGCACATCATAACCTTGCATTATTATATCAATGTATTATTTTTCTTTTGTTGTTGACCAATATAGGTTTTTCAAAATTTATTTAAATATCTTAATAATATGATCTTATATTTATAATCCATAATTATTGTCTTATTTTTTTATGTAAGACTATTCAACATTTTCTCTTTTGCTTATAAGTTTATTACAAGTTGCTTCTTGTTTATTTATTCTATCACTATTTTTTAGTTTTAGGAATCTGAACCAACAACTCTTTGCTTAACTCATTCTCCAATCACATCATTTTATGAGAGTTATCAACTTAATACAAAGATGGTATAACATAGCCTTACAATATATAGATATTAATTATACTATATCGTAAATTATAAGAGTGTGACATCCACAAGAGAAGGGTAAATTGTATACACTTATAATTTTCAAGCAAACTAAAAATCACAAATGACTTTACAATAAAAGACTTATAGGTTTCTTAATCTTGGTGGTTATTGTAACATTTATTTTATAAAATATTTTTAGGCTTTACAAAATTAGTTTTATAGTAATGTAAAAAAAATATACATAAGAGTTTTAAGTGATTGATCCAAACTCAGATCTGCATTCACCCTCAATCAAATAGCTAGACATTTCCTAAAGCACCAATTTGATAAACAATTATAACATGACTTAATAAAAACTTATCACACCAGCTTGATAAAAAATTTACAATAATATACTTAATAAAAGCCTATAATAAGCTTAATAAAAGTCAATAAAAGAAATAAAAATGATTAGTTCAACCAATAAAAATCTTACTTTGTTCAATTTCTATTCAAATTTAACTTGACTTAATCTTAACATATGAAGTAACTCACTATGAATACAAAACTCTAAGAAAAATAATATATCTAAAATAGAATATATATCTTAAATAAATCATAAGTGTATCAAATAAATTATAATAACTTTTAACATTTCAATTAATAAAATAAAGATACATGATCAAGTTTTTCTTCTTATATTGTTAAAACTTGTGTTTCTTCTAGTTTCTATTATGTTTAAAGCCTAAACACCTCTGTTAAACTCCTTAAACATATGGCTAAGCTCTCTATATGATTAACTTAATTATTTTTGGGATGAATGATCTGAAAGCAACATTTAAAAAAACATTTAATAAATATAATATAATGAAACAAGTGATGTAACGATCAAATGTTAAAACATACTATGTTGGTTAAATCAAGTTTTATACCAAAAACTATGTTGACATTTTTAGACCATTATATTTAATTATTTTTAATGTATGACTATTTATCTATATATTTATCTAAAAGAACTTCAACTATTTTCTTAAATTTCTCGCATTAAAGATCTATGGTGTTAGGTTTAAGAACAACTAAGTTACACATAATTCTTTTATGATTCCTTATTTCTATAATTTTGTTATCTGATAAAAGTTCATCTTTTTTGAAGCTTCTAAGATTTAGCTTCTATAATATAAAATTTAAAAACATATATAATTTTCATAATTCTTGTATGAATTATTATTTTTATCTCAATTTCATTAGATAAAAAAAAATTTTCTTAATAAATTACTTGAGATCTAGTTTTATATTTTCTCTATTCTAAAATTAAGGAATGTTTGATAAACTAGTTTTTAAAGTATTGTAGTTTTGTATCGTCTAAAATAAATTATTTTGTTAAAGTTTTCTTCAAAATTATTAAGATACCTCTTAAAAGAATGAGAATTAAGAGTTATAGAACTTTTGACATAGTAAAAACCGTTTGACCTAAGCTAAAATTGCTAAAGTAGGTATTAATTTTTTATGAAGTATATGATAAATTGAAATTTAGTCATATTGTTAAAGGAAGATCATTTGTTTTCTCTTTTTATTAATTAGATTATATGAAGAACTTATTTTAAAATTTTTGGATAATAAACTTTCACCACTCGGAAATTTTTGAACTATAGAAAATAGTTTTGTGCTCAAATATTATAATTATTTTATATTTAATAATCAATATTAAAGCCAAAAGATAATCCAACAAAAAATCAGTTACTTATTAGCAATTATGTGGGCTAAAACCAGTTATGCAAATTATAAATTGATCAAAATTCGTGATCACGTCTGTTCGATCAAAGCTGTATGACATTTCATAACGCTGAGCTATCGGTCACCTCAATTTGGTTTGGTAGGCATTTTTACATTGAATAAATAACATTTCATTATTTCACTATCAAAGAGTTTTAATAATAGGCCACTAATATGATAGGAAAATGTTTTAAAATAAAATTCTAAATGATTGTTTTAAAAAAAGGATTAAAATACCAGTATTTTCTTAAACTTTATTTGGCTATGTTTTTGTTTGTTAAATAACAAATTAAGAATTATTTTATATTTATTATTCAATGTATTATGATGTGTATTTTTTGAAATCAATCGATATTTATAATGTATTAGATCAAATTAGACACTTAAAATGATATTAAAGATCATAACTCTTAATATACTTAGTTATTCATGTAAGTTGTCCTCCCTTAAGTTGCACATAACTGGGAAAATTGATGACTCCAAATGCTATATCATAGTTGAGTGGCTTTTAGTATACATACACATGATGCCTTAAATAGTCAATTAAGAAAAGAATGACTCAATGAAAAAAAAAAAAAACATCACACATGTAAAGTTTTTATTAATATATAAATAATAATATTTAAATGTTAATATTAATGTGTATATTTCTCTACCAAATGGAGTGGTTTGCAAACCTAAGCCATTCTATTAGTCATAGTATTATTGTTGATTTAACTATAATACATATCCGGCTATTATTACTCTTTAGAAATATATATGGAATTCATATTCTTGAAGATGTCATTAGCTTGTAATACTATATCTCGTCTAGTAGACTTAGAGCTTATTGTACATACCGCTGTTGATATTTATGACAATGAGTTTCTAACCCTTTTTTTCATGTCATTTTTTATACATATAAAGTTAACTCATTTGTGACCTTTTTTATGTATTTTAGGTTGTCTTTATGTTCTTTGAAGAGTTTTGCATTTCTAAAGTCTTCTATATGAATGACATAAAGAAAATGTTTTAGTGAATATTTTTTAAAGTTAAAACATTTTCTAAGTTTTAGATAATATTTTGATCGTTTTCATGACATGTGTCATTGGCACAGATTTGGCAAGATGAAAACTATAATGACATTAGATGTGAGAGATGATGACAAAGAGGATGGCTAGACTAAAAAGTTAGATGTAAAACGTAGCTTCGAAATATTCATATTTCTATTTGAAGGAATCTAGAATAGAACCTTGGCATGTGTACATATATTGAAGAAAGTCATATTTTTAATAAGAGATAATGTCAAGTAATAATTATTGTTGTTCTTTTTCATTTCATGATAAACATTTAACTAGATTATAAAAAAGATACAAAAAAAGCAAGAAAGATAAAAATAACATAAATGTTTTATATATTATCCATTACAATTTAAAAATAAAAAAATAATAATACCATTAAACTGAAAAAATCATATATGAAACCATTATATTTGCTTAAATCATCATTCTGAAGTAACTTGTTCTACAACTCTATAACCCATCAAGAGAAATTTTATTTCTAAAAGCAATACTCTAAGTGAATCTTTATTAAATTTAGTATTAATCTTTGTAAGTTCTCCTTGGTGATTAGGGCATTTATTGAGGTACAAACTTTTTAGTACATCTAAAGGTGAAGATGAACAAAATAACTTATATGAATAACATCAAGTGAAAGATAGTATTAAGAATACTTATTATGGTAACTCCTCATCATCATCTCTTTTCTTTTAACAATTTAAAAATACGTAAAAGTCTTTCTTAGATTTTTATAAGCCCATAACAGAAACAAACTTTTATCTATTGAATCAAGTAACAGAAGCATCTTTTATGATCAAATGAAAACCTATAAATTTTTACATTTGTTTTTAAATGATATGTACATTCAATATCAATATTAATAATTTTTTTACATATTATTTCTTCTTAAATAAAAATAAAAAGAAAGTTCACATCTAAGCATAATTATAATATCTTCTAAATTATCATATGATAGATTTTATATTATCCCAATAGTTTTATAAAGTGTCTTCTTATCACTTAAAAATGTTAAGTCAAAATAGGCACAAATTAACTGACACTAATTTAGAGATAAAATCATATAACATAATATAAAACTAATAATTTTTGGATAATCGTATATATGGTCTACATCAATAATAATATAAATCAAGAAAATGTATTATCTTTATTTTTTTAGATTCATTTAAAACTTTATTTCTCTTAAAAAAAATTATATTAATTTTTTTAATCACTCTTTCTTTTGTATACCTAAAATATTTTACTCAGAATAATCTAATAATATCTCTTTGACAATACTCTTAGAGACATTAATATGAGTAGCAATCTTATTTTTAGTGTTAATTTAAAATAGATAACAAAACTTTTACTCCTTGAGACATATTAATTCAGATACAAGTACTTAGAAATATTAATTAAAGTTTTATCTATTACTCATATTGCATCACATTATTATCAACATTTGTTAAGTACTCATTTTATCTTTTAACATATGTGACATGGTATATATCTAATAAGTAATTAATCAAAACATATAACAAATAGTATATAATATTATATTATAATAATCATAATAATAAATATATCTATTTTTATATAACATTTAAGACTTCATGCAACAAATATCATATCAAATCATAGACACCATATACAATTTTTTCTTACCTCTTAAATTCGAGTAGTTGTCTCATTAAAACTTAATACTTTACTTCAAGTTTTGATTGTTATAGAACTTAAAAGCTTTTTCTCTCAATTTTACCTTTACCTCTTATAACAAACTTATTTAAATCTCTTGAAGCACCTTCACTAACACTCATCTTTCCTTTTATAACTATGGTTGAGTACTATACCTCTCAAATTCTTTATAAGAAACTCTCTAAGTAGCAACTAGTATCTTATTTATCTTAGTCTCATCACTATTCATATTTTCAACCCTTTAAATTTTATCAAAAGTTTTGTTTCTTCATGTGGAAGCCTTTTCACCTTTTAACTTTTTATTTACAAAAGCTTTATATCGATTAAACTCGCCCCTATGTTAGTTTTCTTGATCATTTATTATTTCAAGTTTTAAGATCTGATTAATTTTTATTAATTGTATAAGTACAATCATTGAGCTCATACTATATATTTTTTAATTTTACTTATATTTGTATTTATTTCTTCTTAATGTACTAGTAGGTCTCACCATTGTATTATATGATAAGTCTATATTACCTATAATCGATGATGATCCATACTATTATTCTTAATTATGTTTATATGATAAATATATCATATTGTACTAACATTTTAGAGTATCGTTTCTTGAATATTTTCACACTGAGCCTACTTTAATTTCTCATCACATAATCATACAATATGATATAATTCTTTTCTCTTATATGATCTTATACTTGCACTGTCCTTACAAATTGTCATACTAATTCATTTGTGTATTTGTATTGTTGGGTGCAATGCATTACACTTTATTATAATTGTTTATTACAATGTTTATTGAATGATAATATATTATTTATTTATTATTTTTGTTTATGCATTAATGATCTAGTATAATATCATGATTGTCTTGTATGATCTTTTGCTCACTTTTCAATTCATACTTATGACACATTCATTCTCTCTCTTATTGAATCATATCATATGGTACTCTATTATCATATTATATGATCAAACCCTTCCTTCCTCTTAACTTGTTACACAATTTTGTTCCACAATTGACAATGCTCTAAGGTGCTCATACGTTATGTAATTGTACTTGTATGACCTAATTAAATCTTATGAATTTATTTATGTGATAGTTTCTTTTGTTTGATCATACCTTATGATCTTGTAAAATTGTATTTTATAATATCTTAAAAATCTTGAAATATCTTTAGAAAATTATAAAATAATTTATAAAAATACTAAAAATATATTTCTATCAAAATAATTATTTTTTCTCCTTTTTGAAAACCATCAATTATTTTTATAATATTCTATTTTTGAATTCTCATGGTTGAAACTTATTAAAATTTTTCCCACCTTTAGGATGTTATAATTACTCTTTTCTTATAAGAATTTCATCTCTGAAATTTAAATCAATCATTTCTTTACCTTTATCAAATTATGTTATATTATTTAAACTCTTATAGTTATTTCACAAAACTAGAAATTCTTCATGCATATCTCATCCTTAGTTACAAATTTCATTTATTCATTGAATATTGTTTTAACATCAATTTATCTTTAATATATATCATATATTCTTGTAATCGATGAATCATTCATATTATTCTCATTCCAATATTGAAGGATGATGGAGCTTCTTTCTTGAGTAAGGCATACAAAGGAGGTTGAGCTATTTGCAGAAGTTGCATTGGATTTTTCCTTTTATATTCATAATTTTTTGTCCCTAGGGAAGGTCTTTCTTCTAATTTTTTCTGATCTTATGGATACTCCCTAGCATTGTCTCAAGTTTTCACAAGTAAAATGTTCAACTGTTTTACTCAACTATTTATTTTTATGAAGCTTTCGATAAATTAGATAGGGAGAAGCTATCTCTAGTTCATCATTTAGCGATTGCATTTCCATCTTCAAAACCTTGTAACCTTTTGTGAAGAGAAATTTTATTTTCTCTTATTTATCACTTTTTTAGTTTTATTAATAGTAAGATTTTATTTTGTTTTTTTTGGTAGCTTCAACCAATTTTCTATAAGAGTCCAATTTTAAGGGTGTTAATATGTTCCTTATATTATCTTTTAGTCCTCTCTTATAAATATGACATGTTTTTCCATTGCTGCCAACTCTGGTGCATATCATACTATTCTTTTGAATGTCTCCACATATTTATTTATTATTAAGTTTCATTGGTTTAATTTAGCTAAGTAATCTCACATTTTATCTTAAGTAGATTCACGAATATACCATTCTAAAAAGGTTTATCAAAATTGCCTTTATGGGTTTTTAGAATTTGTTCTATCTCCAAATTGTATTCTCTGATTTCGTCTCCACCAACTAGCAGCAATACCATCAAGTCCTGACACTATCAGGGAAACTCTTCTTTGTTCATCGCATGTTATACTGTCAAATGACTCTTAGATTCTTTCCAATTGATCTTTTGTTTGGAATAAATTTACATTGTGCTCTAAGTGTGGCTGTGATAGTTTCATAAATTATTCTATCAATTGATTTTATTGATTATATACTAAAGTTCTCTTATGTTCACTAGATAAATCATTCCTTGGTAATTGCATTCTTAATGCTTGATCTCTTTCTCCTTAAGATGGTATAGCGCTTTTATCATTTAGTCTATTTACTTCTTTCACATACATTTCTCTATTTGTTGATGCCATTTTCTAAGTGATCATACATTCCACTTGTTAGTATTTTGAAAAACTCATGTGATTTGTAAAATATAACAATTTATAGCATTCAACAAAATATTCTGTTTTATTATTCATCACTTTAACATCATAAGCATCTCTACATTTTATATCACAAACAAGCATTTCTATAATTCATTCTCATTCCACTTGATTTCTCCAATTTTTTCTTATTCAAAAATCATATTGTATGGTTCTTATGTTCTTAATGTACAATATATCCATGTTTTTGTTCGTTTGAAGGATTATCTAATCTGATATATCTTTTTTCTTTCTCTTTTATTAATCATATTATTACATGACTATTCTTCATAATGTATGATCATTCATAATTGGCTCTTCCCATTATCGATCTAATCCAACTTATTGGGACTTAATTCATCATACTATAATAAGCATACAAGTTGTACTATCAACATTTATTCAACTTACACATTTCTTTCTTCTTTTTTACACGTACTAGATGATATTCTATACTATTCTTTCAATTATCTCATCTTATAAAATCATGTTATATGATTCTATATATTGTACTATACAATATTTGCTTCATTTTTTATGCTTATTTTATCCAATTAGCTCGTAGGATCCCTTTTTGCTTTAACTGCTTATATGATCATACACTACGATAGTCTTATTCATTCTTATGTGATTAATATTTTTTACAACTTTACCTATAACAAATTTTGTCTACTTACCATATCGTATTATATGATAATGTGATATTATATGATAAGATAACTCATTCTCTACTCATCTTATAATATTGTATCATTTTATATATCATATTATACAAAATTTTATTTCGCATATGTTCCAGTTCTCTTTCTCTAGTCATATTATATGATTTGTATATATGATATTCACATTCATAATATTGTACAGTTGATAATGTGGTATCATACATTCTAATATTCTCAACCTTTTTGCTACTCTTGTTATCGTATTGTACGATGCTCGATATCGTATGACACAATCTCTTCAACTTTATTTTTTTACCCTTTTATTTCATATATTATATTGTACGATCTAGCTAAACACTCTAACCAAAACTTACTAGTTTTTTTTATCTAGCTTCCAGTTATTTTGTCATGCTTCTTAAATATAAATAAATATCAAACACAATCATAATAAAGTACAACATATATATATTTTTCTCTAAAAAGTTTCCACATTCTTATAATCTAGGTTTTCATTTTCATTTTATGTCACACCTAGGTTGTCATATCTTCCTTAACCATTTTCGTTAGTTTTGTACCTAGTGTTTATGTCCAATATCCTTTTTGAAACTTTAACTATTTTGATACCACTCATGTGGTGGACCCTCATTACAATTATCACATTTTGGTATAACAACATTTATTTCTCTCTTCCTTTTTAATATTTTGAAATCATACAAAAATTTATTTTTGCTTCTTATAAAACTACAATGGAAGTAAACCTTTATCATTTTGAATCAAATAGAAGAAATAATTTTTACATTCAAGTAAAAATATACAGGTTTCACATTTATCTTTAAAAGAAATATATATACAATAATAATAATAATAAATATTTTAATATATTTTTGCTCAAATAAATATAAACATATAAATAAAAAAATTTAAAGACAATTTTAATATCTTTTAAATCATAATATGTTAGCTTTCATTCAATCTCGGCAGCCCCATAAAATACTTTCTTTAACATAAAAGTGTTAGACTAAAATAGAGATGAGTCAACTGACACTAACTCAATAATAGAATCATATGATATGATATAAAACAAATAATAGTTTGAGAATTACATACATAGTCTACATAAAGATAATATAAAATATTAAAAAAATATGTTATCTTTCTTTTTCTTTGGATATATTCGAAACCCAATTCTTCTTTAAAAAATCATAATAACTTCCTTCAACTACTTTTTAATTTGTGCATTCAAAATATTATTCCCCTAATAAGTCAATAATATCTCTTTGACAATATTTTGAGAGACATTAATAGAAGTTCATGTTTCTTTGAAGTTTTTAAGATTCAACTTCTATAATATAAAGTTTTCTAAACATACATATTTTTCATAATTCTTATATAATTCTCTATTTCTATCTTAAATTTATTAGATAAAAATGTATTTTCTTATTGAAGTTGTTGAGTCTTAATTTTATAGTTTTACGTTATTCTATAATTAATAGATGCTTGATGAATTACTTTTTCAAGTAGTATAGTTTGTAACATTTAAAAAGAAATATTTTGATGAACTTTTTTTTAAAATTATTTGCCAGTTAAAAGAATAAGAATTAAAAGATATAAAACATTTGACATACGAAAAACTTTTTAGCCTAAGCTAAAGGTGCTAAAGTTGGTATTAATTTTGATAAATTGAAATTTTATAATAATGTTAAAGGAAGATCATTGTTTATCGTTTTATTAATTTGATTATATGAAGAACTTATTTTAAAATTTTTAAATAATAAACTTTCACCACTTGAAATTTTTATATTTTATAATATATATTAAAGCAAAAAGATAATCCTACAAAAATTATGTTCGTTATTAACAACTGTGTCGTAAAACCTATTAAAAAAAATTATAAATTGCTAAAAATTCATTATCAAGTCTATTCAATCAAAATTGTATGCCATCTCAAGATAGGCATTTGTTCATTGAATAACAAACTTTTCATAATTTTGCTATTTAAAAAAATCTTTATAATAACGATTGACATGATAGAAAAAATATTTAAAAAAAATCTACAAAAAATAATTAAATTGCCAGTATTTCATTAGACTTTATTTAAGTTTTTGTTTGTTAAATAACAAATTAAAAATTATTTTATACTTAATATTCAATACATTATGATGCGTATATTTTCAATTCGATAGATATTTATAAAGTATTAGATCAATTTCAGACATTCAAAACGATATTAAAGCGGATTATTCCATTAAAGCTAAGTTATTCATGTAAGTTGTCCAACCACAACTTGCACGTTACATGACTGAGTAAATTGGTGTCTACCAATGCTATATCACAGTTAGTGGCCTTTTGCATACATACACATGATGCTTTAAATAATCTAATTAAGAAGAGAAAGATTCAATGGAAAAATAGTGATCACACATAAAATATTTAATAACTAAGTTTGTTATTTATATTAAATGATAATATTTATGCACTAAAATAGTTTTGAAGTTAATGAATGTTTACATATTTTTGTCTTAGACCCAAATTAGAATCTATACAATTTCATTTCTCTAACATTATTATAGCTGAAAAGTAAAAGCATTTAGAACCCAAGTCACTCTGTTAGCTTAGCATTTTGAAATTAAAAAAAAAAAAATCCTTCTCTTGTTGTTCTATTGGAGTTATGTTTTTTGACAGCTTGTTTATCCAAGAGATATTGGACTTAAAATAATTGCTCACATAAAAAAGTCAAAACTTTCTTATGTATATTTTAGAAATGATCAAAGATAATTAAAAATATATTAAAAAGTATTGTAAAATAGCTGAACAAGACATTTAATATTGTAAAAATCATATAGATAATGTATCAAAAAAATATGCATTCTATTTGTCTTATACTCACGTTCATTATGAGAAGAGTGGATTTATGATCAATCTGAAGTCTTAAATGATTATTTCTTTAAATTAGAAGATATTAATCTAATAAAAAAGAAAAGGTACGTATAACAGCCAAATTTAATAAATAATGTCACAATTATTTTTTTGTTTTAATGGTTCACCAAGTCAATGCCACGGTGTTAGAAGTCCATCCGTTTCATTCAAGTGTTTGTTATAATGTCACGGCTAATTGTTTTGCTCGTAAGGTCAACCATGTACAACTTTGTCCGTCTTTGATTTTCTAAAAGCTTTATCAACTTAAAAGGATAAAATAATATATAAAGCCATTTGTTTGTATGTTCACCATATCTTAAAGTTATCAGTCATAATATTCTTGTTGATTTAACTATAATTCATACATGACTATTATATCTTTTTTGAAATATATATGGAACTTCATATGGTTGAAGATGTCATAAGCTTGTAATATTATACCTCCTCTACTAGATTTACAGCTTATTATTCAAACCACTTTTTGTATTTATGACATCAAGTTTCTCCATTACTTGTTTTTCATATCGCCTTTGATACATATAAATTTAACTCATGTGTGAATTCTTAAAAGTATCGATTTCCAGATACATATAACTTTATTTTTTGGCCTTTTTATGCGTGTTTGGTTGTCTTTATGTTCTTTGAAGAGTTTTGTATTTCTAAAGTCTTCTATATATATGACATAAAAAAACATTTTAATAGATATTTTATTAAATTATAATATTTCTAGATATTAAATAATATGTGAATTGTCTTCATAACATGTGTCATTGGTAGAAAATGGGCATGTTTAAAACTTTATAGTGGCATCGGAGGTGAGAGATAATGACAAAGAGGATGGCGAGACTAAAGTGTTAGATCTGAATAGTAATTTGGATACCTTCATATTACAATTTGAAGAAATTTGAAACATAACCTAAAGATGTGTGCAATTGTTGGTAGAAGTCATAGTTTTAAGAAGAAGTAACGTCAAGTAAAATTATTTTTCTTTTTTTCCATTCCATGGTAAAAATGGATGAGTATACCTTTATGAGCAAAAACAAGAAAACTAATTCATTATTCCTCTCAAATTTAGTTCACTCACTTTTTTGCTTATTTAAATTTGGCATATAACAAAAATCATTTTTTTATGAATAAGAAATATCAATATCCATAGATTTGTCCAAAATATTTTTAAGGTTTTTAAGACAGACCATGGGTCACTAGGAAAGCAAGTTTAGTAGATTTATAATAAAGGAAAAACAACTAATCTTTAAAATGAATAAATTGTAATTAGATGAAACTATTCAAAGAATTATAATGTTGCTTTTGTATTTATTAACAAGATCAAATTGATTGGATTTAATAAAGGTAGTATTGAGATTTTATGATAGATTAAGTAACCTGAGCATTAATAGCTTGGAGAATTATTATTGAAAGAAGAACATAATTCAAAATATTTTATCCATCATGGAGAAAATAAAATATATTATAAATTTAAATAAAGATATTAGTGGTTAGGATTAAAAAAATGTTTCAAATTTGGATAGAAGCTACTTAATTTATCAACAAGTTAAAAGGAACCAACAAAGATTAATAGGGTTATTACAAACTCTATTTATTCTTGAATGGAAGTGAGAGGAAGTTATAGATTATATTATGGGTTTCCTTAGATCATTAATAAGCTATGATTTCATATAGGTGATTGTGGATAGATTAACCAAATAAGCTCATTTTCTAGGCATTAAAATAACATACTAAGTGGAAAAGTTAGCTCAAATCTTTATGAATCAGATTATGCGATAACATAAAGTACTAAAAGTGATTATTTCATATAGAAATCCCAAATTTATTTACCATTTTTAAAGAAGTGTCCATCAAACATGGAGAATTTTCATTCAGAAACCAATGACAGATAAAGAGAATAATTGAAACATGGAGGATTTGTTAATACCTTGTATATTAGACTTTGGCAATAATTGAAAAAGCGATTTACCATTAATTGAATTTGTTTACAACAATAGCTATCAAGTTAGTATTGGAATTGTACCTTATGAGTTTTCCATGGAAGAAAGTTCTAATCACCATTAGTTAGAATAAAGCAAAAGAAAGATCTATATTGGGCTTTAATTTGTTGAAAAGACCAAAAAAATGTAAAATAAAGTATTTGAGATAATTTGAAAACAACATAAGATAGAAAAAACATATTTTGATGTAAAGCATAGACTTATGAAATTTAAAAAAGGTGAACATATGTTTATTAAAGTAGAAACCTAAGTTCCAAAAAAGATGTTATAAGAGTCGGAAGAATAGAAAAGTTGAAACCCAAGCTAAATGATCCATTTCAAATCTAAGAAGAGTAGGACAAGTGGAAAAAAATGACAACCATATCCCCAAAGTTATCTTGAATTTATAATGCATTTCATGTTTCCTTCCTAAACAAGCACATTTCATATCCTTCCCATATTATCAACCATCATGATTAAGACATCGAACATTAATTGGATCTAACTTATTTAAAGGTACTAGTGTAAATATTGGATAGTAAAGATATAGAAAATGTCCCAAAAAAATATAAAAATAATGCAGAAGACCTACCGTACTTTGTTGGTGCGATAGACCTACTGCACTCGTCAGATTCCCTGGGAAAGCCACCACATGATCTCAATGAGCACCGCTCTAAAGGCACCCTCTTGTCGACAACAAAAAGGGTCAAAGGAAGGACTAGAGTAATCGAAGAAGTGGAAATATAGAGAGAGAGAGAGAGAGAGAGAGAGAGAGAAAGGAGTTGCATTGAGAAGCCCTTTTAATGTGGCTAGAACCTTCGTAGTCGTTGCAAGAGATGGATCATGAAACAAAACCCATCTCGAGCTGCCACCACAATCTCTCATCTTCATGATTGTCGACAAAATGAACAGGAAAATTAGGGATTATTGCATTTGACTGCAACTTTTAAAAGCTGTCCATATTGACTTGAGATGACTTGTCAAACCTCATCAACCCACGTCAAGCCGCGTTGACCAGTTGAACCACATCAACTAGCTAACCTACTTCGATTTGTGCACTCTCACCTCCATCGACTTTCATCAACCCACATAGACCTGTGTTGACCTACACTGCTGTGTCAACCTACATTGACCCACAGCAACCCTTGTTGACCAACAACGACCATTACTAACTTGTGTCAGCCTGTGCTCACCCAAATATGCCCGCATATAACTAAGTCAACTAGTACCCTCCTGAGCCGAGTTGCATCGACCCACGTCGACTTAAGCTGACTCTACTGACTCACTACTGTCATCGAGCTAACTCAGCATCAATCCCAGGCTATTTGAGATCAATTATGACCAATTCGCCACTGATATGGTCGATCCTCCCCTGATCTAAACTGATATGCCACTAATCCAGTCAATTTTCCATTGATCTGATCAATTCTCTACCAAACCCAATCAATTCTCCATCAATCTGATCGATTGATTGTCGATCTTTTTTATTCAGTGCCTATCCTGATCAATTCGTCACCAATCTTAACTGATTCATCGTCGATCCCTGTTGATTTATCACTAATCCTAGTCAAGTCATCGTTGATCCCGATTGAGTCACTACTAATCATGACTGAGTCACTGTAGCATTTTACTGTACCATCTCAACATCAATAATATTGTATTCAACATCAATGGAACAATAGTAGAACTTTACCATATCACGACAACTTACTCTAAAGGTTTATTCTAATCTTATTCCAAACAAATATAAAAATTTCACCTATTTGAGCTTCCTCATCATCATCCTAAGTAAGTTTTTGTTTAAATTCTCTAAATAAATTTTTTGCATTAACATTTTATGGTACCATCTGTGGAAACAAACAAGAAAGATGAAATTAAAAACCAAGAGGAAGTTCTCTTTATTCCCAAAAAAGAAACATCTGACAGTTGTAACCAAGATGTGATAGAGATCACTACACCTCAAATTACACAAACTTTGGAAACTCTTTAGCTGTCTACTAGTAATCTTTTTTGTTTATTCTAATAAAAAAATGAGCACTTTACAAAATTTCTTGCCACCCTTTCCATACTTATAAGAGAACAAATTAGAATAAGTTTAGTCATGTTATCAAGAGAAAGCTTGCTAAGTATATAATTAATCTCTTCTTCCAGTAAAAGTCACTTGATGCCTTACCCAGAATACTCAAACCTCATTACATTACACTCATTTCAAAACACCTTCCTATACACACCTCTTCACAACAACTTCCTACCAATTTATCAGTACCATACGACCAATGACTTTTTAGTTCACACCAAATTGAAACTCCTTTTTATTTTTGACTTGATTTTGTAATGCTATAAGCTCTTACTTTTGATCAGGAATACACTTGTCCCCTTAATGATGAGTCTCACCTATTTGGGCAACAGGGATATAACCCAAATATCATTAAGGAGATTTCCTCATTTAACAAAGAGATCCTTTTGACTCCTTTGCCTTCTAAACTTCAACTATCTAACTTTACATTTTATTATGATAATTCAAATTCTTATATTTTTTAAAGAGAATTTGAGATAATTACTTCTCTACATATTAGGACTAGGCCCATCTGACGTAAAATTTTCTCTACTTATCTTAAAGATATAGTTTTAGAATGGTTTTAGAAATTACCTTCTTAGTTAATTTCCTTATTTTACTAACTCAAATGATTATTCTTACTCTCTTTTGCAAGTTGTATCAAACCTAAAAAGGTCTCTAAATCTCTTCATGATTTAAAATAATATCAATTGGAACCACTTTAAGCTTACCTCCAACATTTCAAAGAAACTTTTAAAGAGGTTGATCAAGATGACTCTTGACTTACCTGAGTAGCCCTCGTTAGATCTCTTCAATTGAGAGATTTTTAAAACTGCTTGACCAAGTATCTGTTAAAATCATTACAAAAAATCTTCAATAGAACTATCTTTTTATTAATGATGAGAAATTCTCTTTAACTCATTTGGCATATCAGAAAAGAATGAATTGTCGCCTCTAAGGTCCCAAGATCAAAGACAAAAAGGGCCACGAGATGACATATATTACTTTTAGAGGGCTCCCTATGATCGATAATGATACTATTCTCAACATTTTAGTACTCCCTTAAGTGCACCTCCAAAAGAAATTTTGGTAGCCATAAAAAAGATAGATTATATCAAATGTAGAGAATATTATTGGAAACTAATCAGACACAACAATATTCTATAAGTATCGTGAGGACTATTACCATACAACTGCTGAACACAAAACCCTCAAAGCCTTAATCTAAAGATTGTTGAAAGAAGGTCACCACCAAAAGTATTGGGCCGAATTTAATTTCTAACAAGCTTGCATGACCAAGTACTATAAAAAACAAATCAAGAAAAATAATTAAACTCTTCAGTAACATTAAAAGAAAAAGGTAATGCCCTTGTTAAGGTTATTATACCATTATAGGATAGAGGCAGTCACACTCAAAGAGCTCTCATATACTTAGAGTGGAAATCACTTGAAAAAAAGTTTCTCTTAAAAGGTAAATATATCAAAGGTATGAGTTAACATATTTTATTAACTCTCATTTTCTATTCTCTTAAATTCAACACTACTAAAGACCACTTACAAAGTCTGCTTAAAATTTTAACATGACTTAAAACTTGATTAACATATACTTGATGTCTTTTTTTGCTACCAAAATAATGAAAAATATTGAGAGAGAAGACATCTAACCCTTCTTTCTTCATAATTCTCACAAGAAGGATACAAGAGATAAGGTTTAGACTTCTTTTCTTTCTTCATTAGTGCTCCATCACATGATGGCTTAGGGAAGCATTCTCTTACCTTCTCTCTTTCCTCTTAGTGTAGCTTATATAATAGTTTTAAGAAGTGTGTCCTAGACCTCTTTCTCTCTCTTCCAACAATTATTGATAGCAAAAAAACCTAAAAAAAACTACTTTTACATCATGTTCTTTCATTGCTTTAACCAAAGTTTATTCATCACATTTCCATGCTTACAATATCATTGATGTATCTTTGTTTTATACATCCTTTACAAAAATGATAACTTAATAATTTTATAGATAAATCTTATTTTTAGAAAGATTATAAATGACTCTTCATTGTAACATAAATGATAGTATGAAAATGTAAGATATCAAATAAAGATACAAAAATATCTCAAAAAAAATATATATATATATATATATATAAATAGTGTTAAAGACCTATCACACTTTGTTGGTGCTATAGATTTACCGCACTCATTGGATTTCTTATGAAAGTCACCACGTGGTCTCAGCAAGCACCACTATAATACACCATCCCATTGACTACAAAGGGGACCAGAGAAAGAATTGGGGTAACAAAAGTAGTGAAAACACAAAGATAGAGAGAGAGAGAGGAAAAGGAGTAGCTTTGACAAGCCCTTCCAATGCGATCAAAACATTCGCAATTGTCACCAAAGGTCAATTGCAAGGTGAAACACTTCCCAAGCTATTACGACAATATCTTATCTTCCCAACTATTGATAAAATGAATAAGAAAATTTGGGATTTGTAGTGTTTGGATGCTGCTTTAAAAAAGCTACCCAAGTCAACCCACGATGACCCATCGAACCATGTCAACTAGCTGAACCGTATCGACCAATGTTGACTTGTCGAATCCCTCCAATTCGTTCACTCGTTCCCACTTGTGCTGACATGCTCTAATCGACGTAGACTGGCATAGACCCACATTGATTTGCATCAACCTGCACTCCTATGCTGACCTGCATTTACATACAACAACCTTGGTCGACTGACGAAGAGCCCTTATTAATCTACATCAACCTGTGCTAACTCCAACTTGCCTGAGCAGACTAGCGTCAACTCTCACCTGCTCGAGCCAACCAACACCAGCCCATGCTGACTTGAGCTTACTCTACTGACTCATCGCCATCACTGAGCCAACTCAGCATCAATCCCAAGTGATTCAAGATCGACTCTAACCGGTTCACCATCGATCTGGCCTATCCTCCTCTGATCCAGATTGATTCACCGCCAATCTAGCTGATTCATTATTGATCTGACTGATTTGTTGTTGACCCTAGTCGATTTTCCATTGATCTAGATGATTTACAATGATTTTGGTCGATTTGTCTCCTATTTTGGTCGAGTCGTTGCTGATCATAATTGGTTTGCTATTAATCATCGTCGATTCATCGTTGATCCTGATCTAGTCATCGTCGATCTCAATCAAATCACTGTTAATCATGATCGAGTCATTGTCGCATCCTATCGTACCATCTCAATATCAATCTCATTGTATTCAACATCAACGACATAATAATGAAACTTTGTCGCATTATGCCAGCTAGCCTGAAGGTGTGCTCAAATCTTATTTCAAACCAATTTAAGAATTTTGTTCATTTGGACTTTCTTGTCATTACCATAAGTTTTTTTAAAAATTTTTTGAGTCTATATTTAGCATTAACAGATAGAAAAGAGAAAGCATTAAAGAATAAAGTTATTATAATGATTAAACTTATGACGAGGATAAACTAAAAGAGAAGTTATATGGAAATTAAAGAAGATATGTCAAAAAATATAATTTTTTTCTTAATTTTGAGACAAAAGTTTTATATGATGAGAGGATTGTAACATCTTAAAATGTTACTCTATATACTATATTATAAATCTTAAGGTTGGGCTTTTACATTTTTAATTTTTATTATTTCAAGAAAATAAAATAATTTTTTAAATATTATGGTTATTACTTAAAGTATTAATATATGAGGGATGTTTTGAGATATGTGTCTTGTTTTTGAATAAAGTTCAAATACTTATTTGAGAACACCAATGAAAAGAATTCATTTAGATGAATTTAATGGTTTTGAGGTTGTAATTTTTAAATTTTTAAATAATCAATTATGAATTTTGAAGAAAAAAGACCTAAATATAGTTTTTGTAATTATTAAAGATATTTTAGTAAATTTTAACTTATATTTAACTTATGAGAGCTCAATTAAGGAGAGTATTGATTAGAATGGTCTATAAAAATAATAACAATGAGAGAGAGAGAGAGAGAGCTAGAAAGTTAGAAGAGTAGAAAGGAAAAAATGAGAAAAATAAAAAGAAATAAAAAAGATAGATATTACAAAGCAAGGAGAAATTTGAAGCAAATTTTTTCTTAAAAGGTTTTGGATTACAAGTTGCTATTAGAAGCTCAAGAGAAAGTATTATAGTAAGAAAAATCTAGAAGGAAAGTTAAGGGATTCAAAAGGTTAGTAGAATTTGATTCTTTTCATTAATTTAATAGATTATATGTTTGAATAGATTAGAAGTTTTCTTTGGTATAATATTAAAATATATTTTTAATTATTGGAGTAAGTTTACCTTTGATTGGAGTAGAAGAAGTGTTTATTTGAAGTATTATAAATGAACCATCAAAATTCAAAAAAAAAAAAAAAAGAAATATCACTAAACTATGTAAAATCTTATATAGGCCTATTAAATTAACTTAATATCATCATCCTAATATAACCAGTCCTATATCAATCATATTTTAGATTAAAATATCTTCCATAACTTCTTAAATGCATCATTTATGTAGGATGATAAATTATTATTAGTAATCAATTGCATGTGTATCATATATAAATACAATTAGAGAAAAGAAATACATTCATGTTTGCTTAAAGTGAAAAGTTTACCTTCTTTCTCTCCAACCCTCATTGTTTCTTCACCCACTCTTGAACCTATAGCACACAAGAGAAAATTTTGCAATTGCATAAAATAAAATCTCTCTAAATAAATTCATTGAAGGTGAAGAATCTCGAACAATGGTTATAATTGATAATGAAAAAAGTTCTACCATAACCAAACTATAGTTGAAGACCATTCCACTCACTCTTGTTAAAGAAATAGTTTTGGTGTATTTGGAAAGAATTCTAAAAGAGCTTTGTGAATGTATCTGTGTTATTTGATCAATAATTCCTTCTATAAGTGAGCATATCATCTTGATCATAAATTACTAATAGTAGGGGAGTTAGATGAAAGTATACGAAATTAGGAAATTTAGTTGAAAGAAAAAAATTTATAAAGATAAGAGAAGATTTTCTAGCAATAATTGAGATTAAGAAGTAAGAAGAAATGAAAAATCTCATTCATATGATTGTAGATATCCAAGATCACATGAATGAAATTAATTACCAAGAAATCATAGTTAATACATATGAAGAAAGCGCTCACACAAAAAAGGCGAAATAGTTATATTCACAATATTATTCAAATAAATGAATAGCATATAGTAGAGAAAATCATAATTATTTACTTAATGAGTTGAGTGATGAATTCCAAGAACCTTAAACAATTACTTTAGAAAAATTGTAAAGTCCCTACTACTAATTTTAAATCAAATGATTGAAATAATTGATTTTTTGTACTATAAATAATAAAAATATTGCTAGGGATTTCTTGATGCCAATAATCAAAGTGGTAGAAAGAAAAAAAATTAATTTTGAAAATTCATGAGAAAAGAATCATGTAAACTCACACGTTAAAGGACATAGAAATTCATAAGATGACCAACAATTGATTCACACCATGATCCATTGGATTATATGATACATCTAATAGAAATTCCTTAAAGCATTTCTCACTCTTAAAAACTCTTAAAGATCTAGTCATGTATACAATGACTTCTTGATAATAAGACCAATCCCATGAAAGCTACACTTTCCATAAAAAAGGACAATAAATGATGAATAATTGCCAAATCAAATGACCATATCTTATCATTAGGTGTCTCAAGCTTGCTTTTCTGAGGTTCTTCAAAGACTAAAGATACATCATATCATTTCACTACATATAAAGAGTGAAGAAAGGCTGAACCTATATTGCCTTTATTAGGATTAAGAAACCTCCTTGGGCTTTTGTAGCCATCTCTAAAATCATCATGATGATCACTCTCTTATAGGATTTCTTGGGCCATATCTAAGGAGCTTATTTGTACTAGTACTTTTTCTAGATAAGCTCTCTTATCATGGTTTTGTCACTCCTCTTAGGAATGTCACATAAAACTTTTACTTATCTAATTAATATGCCACGAATGTAAGAATCCTAGGCACATTCATCTAAGTTATCTCATGTGTCATAAGAGGATGGAAATCAAGCAAGAGTGCTACACCTTAACATAAGCATAGAGACAAGGGCGATCAATGATGGGTGACAGGTGATGGGTGATGGGTAACAAGGAATTCAAGCACAAATGTTAGGCAATAGGATTGGCAGTGGAGGTTTTACTGATGATCGATAGTATGAGTTTTCACAATAGTATGTCTGCAAACTAAGCCTTATTATTTTGTCATATAAAAGTGTAGTTGTAGCAATGATAGGTTTAGATGGATATTCCTACCATAATTGATCATTTGTTAAGGTTTTGGGTGGACTAGTTGAGCATTCTCTTATTAGGATAAAGTCCTCTTCTACTTATAAAGGAGGACCAAAAATCATATTTGAGGAGGATGAAATCATGAGAATGGTAGAATCATTTAAGTTAACATTAATAAGAAAATTTTCCTACAATAGACTTAGTATGAAAACAATACGAAAAGCATTCAACATGATCAGTTTTCAAAGAAAGGTTCAGATTAGATCATTGGATATCAAAAATGTATTAATTAGATTTGGGAAGGATGAGAACTTTCTTTATTGTTAGCTACACAGATCATAATATGTAGTAGGCTTCTAGTTGCAAATTTTTAAGTGGTATTTCAAATTTCATCTTAATACTAAACAATTTGTAACACCTATTTTGGTATCTTTAGAACATTTACCCATTCATCCATTTAAAAAGAAATCATTGTATTCCATGGCATCTATAATTAGAAATCTACTTAAGGTGGGTGCCACAATGTTGAATTTAATTGTGTTTAACATAGCTAGAGTTTGCATGGTAGTTGATTTAGTAAAGGAATTTTCAAAAGAGAATTAGAATCATGTATAAGGGTAGTTATGAATGGTTTTTAATAGAAGACTCAATATTATAAATTACCATTTTATTTCACCAATTATTGTAAATAAAGACATTAATCTTTGAATTGTAAATATAGTACAACAAAAATAGACAAATAAACATCCAAAGAAGGAGCAAATCATCATATTATTCAAACAAAACAAATAAGGCACAACAATAAATTTGGAAAAGAATTAAATAGAACAACAGTTGAGCCACAAGGTCATAATCTTAAAGGATTTAGAGAATGGTTCACATATCAAACTCCTCAATCTAATATTGAGAATAATTATAATACTATGCATGCTGATATGATTATGAACTTGAGTAAGGATAAATGCAAACTCAAGTTGGCTAATAAGGAAAGGAAAATAACATTAACAAATATACTTGATGATTATGTAGTGATTAAGAAGGTATTAGACAAGACAAGCATGAGATGGTGTCAGATTCTAAAGCCCCTGATGAACAAAACCAAAGAAATTATACCGTCAAGTTTTAAAAGATTTTACTAATTAGTTTCATGAAAGTTCAATCAACTTGGGATTAACTCTATCTTAATAAGATGACTCTCTATGCAAACAAGATGATAAAAAAATAAAAACCAAGAAAGATATAGACTATTAGACTAGTTCAAAGGGAAATCATAGAAACTAAAAAGTAATATAAATTACAAATTAATCACTAATTAATGAATAACACACTTATATGGAATATAAGGGGAGTTTTGAATACCAAAAAATTCTTGTCTCGAATACATTATTAAGTTTGATAAAACAACACCTATAGCTCTACTTGAAGCAATGGCACAAGAGGAGAAGATTCCTAGTTTAGTGTCTAATTTGGGTTTTTCTTAATACATTACAAATGTATTCAACAAAATGTGGATACTATAGAAAGATAATATTCCATGTGATAGAATTCATAATGATGATCAATGCATTCACCTACATATCCTAAAAACTAAAGTCAATTATCGACAAACTATATGTTTATGTATGTTAAGCATACAAGGTCATAAAGAAGAGAATTGTATAATGGATTAATAATGATTTTGGCAAATTAAATGGGCCCATGATTAGTTGGGTGAGATTTTAATGTAATTACTTTCATGAATGAACACAAGGGATCTTCTACCCATTTCATGATCGTAACTCTTGAATTTATAGATTGTTTGAATTAATGTTGATCACCATTCACATGGTTAGGTAGAAGAAAAGGAAAATGTATTTGGAGGAGACTAGATAGGATACTAGTAAATAAGGATTAGATGGATCTCAATCTTTATGCAATTATTTAGCACCTTTATAAATCTTCTATTGCTCTAGCAACTTAAAGTATAGGAACCTGGCCCTAAGCATTTTAGGTTTCAAAATATATGGACAAGACATCCCATTTTTTTACAAAGTAATGAAAAACATTTAGGCAATTCAAACCAATGAATTAGGCATGTCAATTTTAGCTTTCAAGTTGAGAAGAATAAAGTAATGTCTAAAGTAGTGGTATAAAAATATATTTGGTGACATCTTTTAGGCCATCAAAAGAATAAAAGAAATGGTGAAGGATAGAGAAAAGAAGTTTTAGGAGAGTCAAATAAAGGAATATAGGATGAATTTAAACAAAGCAAACCAAAATCTCATGAAAGAACTAAATAAAAAAATTTACTAGAGACAAAAAGCTCGAAACAAGTGGTTGAAAGAAAGAAAAATACCAGATTCTTTCATACTTTAGTGAAGGATAAAAGGGCATAGCTCAAAATTACTTAGATTAAAGATTAACAAATGATCTAATGGTCTTTGATCAAATATAAATACAATAAGTAGTAATATAATTCTTCAAACATCTATTATATGAGAAAAAAGCTAATTGTGTTGAAGAAATTTTAAGCAATATAATTAAGTTGATTATTAAAGAGGAGAAAATACTCGTAAAATTGTTGAATTGGAGGAGGTCAAATAAGTTTTAATTAGAAAAGGACAGTGCAATAGAGTCAGATGGGTTTATTGACTATTTCTATACTAAGTGTTGGGATATCATTGCATTTGATGTTTTGGAAGCTACAATAAACTTTTGGGTTCGTTAATGAGAAAATCATAGGCAAAAATAACATTATTAAATCGGGTCTAACAATACATTTGATAGTTTGAGTTCAAAATGTCTCAACAAAATACTCACAAAATTCCAATTCTCAACTTGGTTCAAAAGTTTGATTAGCAATGTCATAAGCAGTTCATGGCTATGTATAATGATTAATGGATTTCCTTGTGGTTACTTTCTATCAGCAAGAGAATTAAAGCTAGGTGACTTAATTTCTTCATTGCACTTAATTATAATAATGAAGGCTTTTAGTAGAGTATCACAAAAGCAATTTTAGAAAACAAAAATACTTCATTATGTCACAGTAAGAGGATATCATGTGATAACTTATTCATGTTATGTAGATGATATTATTATCTTTAGTAAAGGCAATATTATATCCTTGAAATGTATTAGCAATTTATTAGAAAGGTTTCAAGAAATGTCAAGAGTGCAACTAAACTCATAGAAATGCAAGTTCTACACTTTTAAATAAATTATGACATTAATAATTAGAAAAATTAAAGAGGTCATGGGTTTTAAACAAGGCTCTTTACAATTACACACTCAGGGCACCCTATGTGTAATGGCAAAATGAAATCAATATATTTCCAATAACTAATTGAAAAGTTACACAAAAAGATGGGTTGCTAAAAGAAAAAGCTTTTTATCTATGGGTGATAGACTTATATTAATAAAAATATGTTCTAAATATGATACTAGTTTACTAATTAATGAAAATGAATCGACCAATGCAAGTTAATCAACCAAGTGGAAAAGATTATGAATAGATTCCTATGGGAGACTTCGATAATAATTATAAGGATCACTAGTTTTCTTAGGAAATGGTATGTGTGCCACTAGAGAAAGATGGATTAAGAATTAGGAAACTAAAAGACATCATCATGATATATTCAATTAAGTTGAATTGGAAGTTGTTGACTATGAAATCACTTTGGGTTGAATTCATCAAAAGAAAGATATTCCAATGGAAATTAAATAGTCACAAAATTAGATACATGAAATAATATAAGAAATACCAAAGCTTTGGTGTCAATGCTCACATACAAATCTCTTATACCTAGAAGGTATTTTTGGATGCCAAATAATGCTAAAATTTTTAAACTACTATTAGCATAGAATGAAATAAGATACAAATTCTTTGAGCTAAACTCAAACAAAAGGATTTGGAATAAGAAATGTTTTATTAAGATATTAATATTAATATAGAGAATAGTTAATAAATTACAACCCTTCCCAGAGCAATTAAAAAAGGGCAACATTCATTTAGCATCCAAATGTCTACATTGCCTTAATGAAGACTCTATATATCAAGCTTTCATAGGTTGTTTCTTTGCATGGAACATTTAGTCCTCCTATGATAGAGTTTTAGCAATCCAAATATAGGAAAATCAAAAGATAAACAACTTTCTTAATAATTAGTGATAGAGGATATATGGAAGCTCGACATATTATGAAATTATTCAAATATTATCTCTTCTAATATGTTGGTATATTTCGAAGGATAGCCCTTCAAATTTGAGATTAACATCATAAAAAAGATCAATGATTAATGTCATAGTATTTTCAAGTGTTTCTTAATAATATAAATAGTGTAAAAAGATAGAATACTTGTGTAGATAGGCTTCGTTCTCCTTTTAAAACAAATAAAGGCTAGATGATGTGAAATGATATATTAAAACTACCCTCTTATTATCTTTGTTAAAATAAATATACATGATAATAGCAAGAAGAATCATTCTATTATGAAGGGAATAATTAGAAATAATAGAAGTAATGTACTCCACACTTTTCCTTGCAATGGTTCAATTGTAATCAATTCACTAATACTAAAATTGAGCTTAATTATATTTCTTTAGTAATAATGTGTAACATCCCAGTCTTTCTTGGTAAAGTATTATCTCAAACTATTTGGATTTTGTACTTCTCTAGGGGTTCATTCTTTCTTATATTACTCCAACATTTTTAGTCATAAAGTTCTCATAAAATTCAAGCCAAAGTTACACTCAAAAGATGCCTCATCATTTCAAGTCTTATGATTTTACTTATATTACTCAAGATCTTTTTTCTCTTATAATCAATGTAATACTTATTCAACCTCTTTGCCCTCATGCTTTGGATATTCTCCTGATCCTTTCATTCCTTTTAGCCAGCTTGACTCTTATACTTTAGATATTCTTCTAGTCCTTCCTTTATTCTTGGGCAACTAGTTGGGTGTTGAATGCCGACCAACTTCTACTTAGTTTATATGACATCAAACTAAAGGAGAAACCTAGCTTTAATACCATATTATAATATCTTAGTCTTCTTGTATGAGATATTATCTTAAACTATAATCCATTATCTTATAAAATTTGATTGTTTCTTGGGATTGGCCCTTCTTTTTTAGTCATCCATCCTAGAGTTTTTCTAACTCTAGCATAGTTAAACATTGAGTTCTCATAAGATTTATATCCAAGTTTTTCTTAAAAGGTACCTCATATTTCAAAATTTATGACTTATATCACTTAGGATTGTTCATTCTAGTAGATGATATGGAACTTATTAACTCTCCTTGATATTCTTTTAATTCTTTCATCCTTCTTAGGTAACCTTGGTCCCTATACTTTACACATTCTATTAGTTTTTCCATCCTCCTAGGGTAACCAGGCAGGTCTTATAAGATGATACAAGGAAGGTTAATGCCTCATCAAAGAATTATTGATCTTATATAATAAGTTAAACCAGTAGCTACTCCCCTCTCAGTAATTGAAAATGTACATATAAAAAGAGAAACATAGCAACTCAATTCCTTATAAAAATTATAGGAAAATTAAACAAAGCATTCATCTGGGATGGGCTTAATATCCCAATGCAATGTAGAGCCATTATAACTATGAAAAAAGTAAGATTGTCATACCTTTGCTCATCATACAAATACACAACCTGATTGTATAAGTAGATCACTAAGATGAAACTAAAAATCAATGAAAAAAAAGGTTATCTCCTAAATTTACAATATAAACTCACTATCCTACCTAACAATTTTTTAATCGTAATTATTCCACCTTGGATCATAAAACACTTCGTAGTTTTACACTGGATGATCATCTCTATACACTGAGGAACCACTTGGCATTATTCACAATTATGGTGCATTAGATGATGACACTTTTTTTAAGAGTTTATTATTACAAATGATAATACATTGTAGTGATACACTTCACTTTCTAGTACATATAAAGTTTTGTTTTAACACATTTCTTGGGTATTGTTCATCAGGTTGCCTCCATGTAAAAGATGTAACTTATGCTTTACAATAATATACACTTAACACAATTCACTTTTGCACAACATCATCATCATACATCAAGAAAATTAAAATTGTATTAGATAAGTACTCTTGTAGACTCCTACTTTAACTCATTCATAATATTGCAACTATAGACTCTTCATTAATTTAGATTATCATGTTAAGTGTATAGAATTTGGTGTGATGCACAATTCTTTCACTTGTCTATATTATCATTTATGGATAGAATTATAACATGTACCCCATCAAAGAATTGTATTATTTTTCTCTATTATATTAATATATTCTCATGCTTAAAAAACATCTAATTTTATTCTCTTTTTACTCAAACACTATCTAAGATGGATTAAGATCTAATAATGTGACATTTGTCATCCAACGACTTATTGATAATAATGCCTTTCATCAAGACCAATCCCATGGAAGCAACACTTACCATCAAGAAATGCACATGACATTCTCTAAAGGTCCACCATATCTAAGATTATCACTCTAACAAGGAAGAGTATTTATCAAATCGCATGTCCATTTTGCCTATCATTATATGTCCCAAGCTTGCCTTTCCATGGAGGTTCTTCAAAGATTGAAAATGTATTTTTTTTCATTCCACAACATATAAAGAGGTAAGATGGCCAAATGAACAATGTATTGCATGTTCATCTCTCTTGCTAGTAGTTTCCTTATCAAGACCAAGACTTGACCTTGGGCTTTTATAACAATCTCTAAAATCATCACTGATAATCATGCTCTCTAGAGGATTGCTTGGTTGATATCTAAGAAACTCATTTATGATACTATTTTTTTTGGTCAAGCTCTATTATTCTTTTTTTAATCTAACTTTTCATGTAATTTATATCATATGGGAATTATAAATCTCTTTCTAGCATACCCAAATTTATAAATTCTAAAAACACCACCAAATAATAGTAACAAAGAATGATGAGATGTGTTCCACTTTATTGCATTACTGATGAAAATATGATAAAAGAAATAGAAAATATAGGTTGATTCTAGGTTAGTGTAATTTAAAATTTGGCTAGATTTTGAACCAATTTGTAAGAGGTGAAAGATATGAGAAAATATTGTAATTATAAGAATCTTTAAATATGAAATTCAAAGACATATGAGTTACTAAAAAAACACATAAATTTAATAGTGATTGAAGGTAGATTAATAAGGAAACCTACAAATAGAGATCTTGGGTTATATGGAATTATAAACCATGAAATTATCATGCCATAAAGGTTGATTCAAGAGAAGTGTCAAACATGAAGGACAATATTAACTCCTAAAATTTTGCACTCTTAAAGTTCACTTAATTTGCATGCCATTTAATAGGCAAAATAATAAAAGATGAAGATATTTTCAATTTTCTAAAAGTACAACATGAGGAAACTTTAGAAAAAACTTCAAGAGAAAAATCTACCTTGAAGTGATGTTGGTATGAATATGAACAATTCCTTGGGTTAGCTATACAAATCAAATTCCAATGCCACTAAAAAGACAAATCATGGATTTGATAAAAAGATGGTAGCCTTGCGCATAATACAAGCCATGCATTAAACTTATAATTAAAGTCACATTAATTATATAAAAGCTTCATGAGTTTTTGTATGTATCATCAAAAATGTCATAAGGACTATTTTTCTCTAATCGATTTTATTAATATGAAATAATAAAAACAAATAATTTTGAAGGTAATATATTAAAAAGGAAAACAAATGCAAAACTAAGTTGGAATTTCTAGAACATTGAGAGTTATCCATGAATTACCCAAGGTGTTGTAGCATTTATTGCCTTGTGTGGTTTGTAGATCACCATGGGTGTTCTATGTGAACCATCCACATTGGATCTAGGGCCAATTAAGGAGGTTTAGTTATCAAATTGTCTTATATACACCCAAAAATATCAAACAAATGCTACAAAAGTATTTATCATTTTTAAATACTCAATAAATCTAAATGCACCCAATTTATTGTACTTGCACATGACATGTAAAATTATCCATATATATATATATATATATATATATATATATATATATATATATATATATATATATATATATATATATATATATATATATATATATATATATATATATATATATATATATATATATATATATATATATATATAATTAAATATGTTAAAAAAATATAATAGATATCAAGGCATTAATAGAAATATTTGTAAGCAATAAGGCTCTTTGATAGATTAATACCATTTATTGTCTTTCTAATAAGCTATAACAATGGTATATGGTTGATGTAGGATTGAAGAAATTTGCTTAGTTAGAAAATTCGTGTCTGATGCACAACAAAGAGCAGGGTCGTCTCCCTAAGGGACACACATCCTAGATACGAAGAGGGTTGAACGCAAAGGGGCACCAACCAATGAAGCCTAACTAAACTAGGATCGATAGCGGCTAAGAAGTCGCTAAATCGATTACGGCTACACACTTTCAAACACTCAGAAATGGGGAGTACTTAGATTGGTTAAGTACCAGTTGAAACTTAAATATAATTTATAATAGAAGTTGCACTTCGCAGAATGAAAATCTATTGACGACAAATTAATAATCTAGGAATTGGAAATTACTTGTAAAAAAGGAAGACGAGGAAAACGAAAACTTCAACTTGAAGATGGTTGAGCGGTGAAGGAAGATGATAGACTGGAGTGGCGTCTCACCACTTGGACCTCGCGTCCCTCCTCCCAGTATCAGAGCTTTGACGAGTCAGCACGCCAAAGACACTCAGAGCACTCACGAACTCAGAATGGAAGCAAAGAACACTCAAAAAGTTTTCATTAACTGTATATCCTTACAATAGAAGAGGACTTCCCCTTATATAGGAATCCAAAAGGGTACAAAAGACATTTGACTCATAATATGGGAATACTAAAGGACACATGGGTAAATTAAAAAGGCACCTAAAAATAGACTCTTAAAATTCTGAGAAAATTAATGAAAATTCATGTATTTATCCCTAATTTCGGATGGTTGGAGGCGCGGCGACGTTTCGGCGGCGGTGCGGTCGGCGCGGGCTGGCGTTACTCGGCGCGGGCTGGCGTGGGTCGGCGCGGCTGGCGTTACTCGGCGCGGGCTGGCGTTACTCGGCGCGGGCTGGCGTGGGTCGGCGCGGGTCACAGTTCGTGAGTCTGGTGTGGGTCGGCGCGGGTCACAGTTCGCGGTCTGGCGTGGGTCGGCGCGGGCTGGCGTTACTCGGCGCGGGCTGGCGTGGGTCGGCGCGGGTCACAGTTCGTGAGTCTGGCGTGGGTCGGCGCGGGCTGGCGTGGGTCGGCGCGGGTCATCCGGATGGCTGGAGGCGCGGCGACGGCGGAGGTTGCGGCGGAGGCGGCTTTCGGCAGCAGGAATTTAGATTTTGGCCTTGTTTTTTTGTATAAGACCTGGTCCTTGGTCGTCGAAAGTCCTTCTCGAACATGATGTCCTCATCATTTCCCTTGGGGTGGGAAAAACTCAGCTTTGATGAATAATCTCTGGCCCTCTCGTAGTCTTCAAGTGCTCCAGGGTTCAAACGATGAAGCTCCTCTCGAGATATCCAAGTGTCATCTTCGTTTAACCTGTCTTTCCAATGTACAAGATATTTCCGATATTGTTTATTCCTAGTGTTAGTAATTTTATCATCAATAATTTTTTCAATCTGCTCACTAGCTTTCTTAAAACAGGCCTGTGGACACTCGGGTAGGGGTTCACTCACAAGGGGAGGAGATTCAGGCTCAAACGGCTCACTAGGTATTTCAACTGGCTCCTTGTAAGCCACCAAGTCTGAGATATTGAAAGTGTTGCTAACTCCATAATCGTCTGGCAACTCTAAAGTATACGCGTTCGGGCTAATTTTAGTTATGATTCTAAAAGGTCCAATGCCCTTTGCATGCAACTTTCTTAATGTTCCCGGAGGAAACCTCTCAGGCCTCACACGTATCATGACAAAATCTCCCACAGAAAACTCCTTGTTCTTTCTATGTGCATCAGCCAATTTTTTATATGTTTCATTGCTTAGACTAATTTTTTCTTTTATACTTTTATGAATATTCCTTATATGTTCGGCAAATTCTATGGCTGAATCTGATGAACGAGTATGTGTAGGTAAAGGAATTAAGTCTATAGGACTATGGGGCTTATAACCGTTATAGGCTTCGAACGGGCTTATTCCAATTGTCCTATTGACTGAGCTATTATAAGCATATTCTATTCTTGGTAAAAGTAAGTCCCAATTTTTAACATTATCACCAACTAAGCTTCTTAATAAGTTTCCTAAACTTCGGTTGACAACTTCAGTCTGGCCATCAGTTTGTGGATGATAAGCTGTGGAGAATTTCAGTTTTGTTCCTAATGATTGCCATAAAGTTCTCCAAAAATGTGATGTGAACCTAACATCTCTATCAGATACTATGGTCTTAGGTACTCCATGTATTTTGACAATTTCGTCAAAGAAAAGTCTAGAAATATGAGATGCATCTGAGGTCTTATAACATGGAACAAACCTAGCCATCTTAGTAAATCTATCGACGACTACAAAGATTGAATCAAATCGTCTTGTTGTCTTAGGTAATCCTAGCACGAAATCCATAGAAATGTCTTCCCAAGGTCTCGATGGGACGGGTAAAGGCATATATAGTCCAGTATTTTGTTTCCTAAGTTTGGAGACTAAACAGTTCCTACAGCCTGCCACTATTCTAGCCACTTGTCGTTTTAATCCAGGCCAATAAAACTTATATTCTACGGCTGATATAGTCTTATCTCTTCCAAAGTGGCCAGCTAAACCTCCCGCATGTATTTCCCAAATAAGAAAATCTCTTAATGAGGTTTTTGGAATGCATAATTTCTGATTATAAAATAGATAACCTTCTTTTATCATATAATCGTTTATTACCATAGATGGTTTCTCTAAAAGTTTAGAATAAATATCTTTAAAGTCCTCACATGTTGAATATAAAGATGGTAAAACATCGAATCCAATGATTGAAACAGATAAGGTAGTTAAAAGATTTATTTTTCTACTTAACGCATCAGCTACCTTATTTTCTAAACCAGGTTTATGCTTCAGCACAAATGTGTAACTTTGAATAAACTCAACCCACTTAGCATGCTGAGGTTTAAGTTTCCTTTGAGAATTTAAATACTTGAGGGCTTCGTGATCAGAATTTAAAACAAATTCTTTAGGTAAAAGATAATGTCTCCAATGTCTTAAAGTCTGAACTATAGCATAAAATTCTTTATCGTATACTGAGTATTTTCGCTTTGCCTCATTTAATTTCTCACTAAAGTATGCAATAGGTCGCCCTTCTTGATTTAATACACCTCCAATTCCAACTCCTGAAGCATCACAAGAAACCTCGAATACTAGATTAAAATCTGGGAGTCTCAAAACTGGGGCTTGGGTCATACAGGTTTTAATTTTATCAAAGGCGTCGTTAGCTTTATCAGTCCAATCAAATCCGCCCTTTCTAATACAATCCGTGATCGGAGCTGTGAGTGTGCTAAATCCTTTTATAAATCTCCTGTAAAATGTTGTTAAACCATGAAAACTTCTAACATCGTGAACACTTTTGGGTATAGGCCAGTTTATTATTGCATTGATTTTTTCAGGATCGGCCGATACTCCAACATCAGAAATTATGAATCCTAAGAAATTGACACTGCGTGTCATAAATGCACATTTTTTTAAGTTCACATATAACTTGTTCTCTCGAAGCACCAAACAAACTTTCTTAAGATGATCCAAATGGGCTTCTATATTTTTACTAAAAATCAATATATCATCAAAATATACCACTGCAAATTGTCCTAAGAAAGGCCTAAGAATCTGAGTCATAACTCTCATAAAAGTGCTAGGTGCATTGGAAAGGCCAAAAGGCATCACTAGCCATTCGTAAAGTCCATTTTGAGTTTTGAATGCCGTTTTCCATTCATCCCCAGGGCGAATCCTAATCTGGTGATATCCACTTTTTAAATCAATCTTTGAGAAAATCTTTGCCCCATTCATTTGATCTAAGAGGTCATCAAGTCTAGGGATGGGAAACCTATATTTTATAGTAATTTTGTTAATAGCCCTGCTATCGATACACATTCTCCACGTACCGTCTTTTTTAGGGGTTAATAATGCTGGGACGGCGCAAGGGCTTAGACTTTCTTGAATAAATCCCTTCTCCATTAATTCCTTAACTTGTCGACTTAACTCTTCGTGTTCAGTGGGACTCATTCTATAGTGAGGCAAGTTTGGTAAGCTAGCTCCAGGGACAAGATCAATACAATGTTGTATATCTCTAAGTGGGGGCAAACTGTTTGGTTCTTCTAAGAATATATCACTAAATTCATTTATGGTAGATTCGATCTCAGGTGGGATGACTATGTCAGGTATCTTAGTTTGTACTTTTTTAACTGCTAATGCCCATATTACTAATCCATCAGTGAATTCACGCATGGCTTCTCCTTTAGATATGATATGAATTTTGTTATTCTTAATTTGATTTGTCTTCTTGATAGGTTGAATTTTATCCTTGGGAGGGGATGGATATAGTTTAATCTTTTGTCCATTATGCGTAAAGATGCATGTATGGGATTTCCCTGTTAATAAAGCATCGTGGTCGTAAAGCCATGGTCTCCCTAATATGATGCTTCCTACTTGCATTGGGACTATGTCACAAACTATATCTTCTGAATATTGTCCAAATGCTAAAGGAACTATACATTGTACTTTAACTGGAATAGATGTCTCATTAATCCATGAGACAGTGTAAGGGTGGGGGTGTGGGGTCGTAATTAGGCCAAGTTTGGTCACCGAATCTGTAGAAATGGCATTAATACTGCTCCCACTATCGATTACTACTTTGCAAACCTTTTCTCCTATTTTAATGAAAGTATGAAAGATTGCAGTTCTTCTCCAGTCTTCACTAATTTTTGGTTGAGTAAGGGTGCATCTAACTACAGCTAGAGTTTCTTCCCATGGGTTGTCTTCTTCATCTTCATAATATTCATTAGCAAGGTCACTATCTGGGTTGTATTCTGTTATCTCCTTGGTGTCTATTTCAGGTTCCTCACTTTCACCTTCTTCTAAGTAGTTTATCCTGGTGGGACATTGGGCTGCTACATGTCCTTTTCCATTACATTTATAACAAGTTATTTCTTTAGGTTTTGTGGTGGTTGGATTGGGTTTTATGGCGGTAGTAGGCTGGGTTCGGCTAGTAGATGATCCATTATTAGAGTATTTAGGTATAGGTTTGGGTTCAAACTTCTTTTTAGGATAGGTCTTTTGTAAGCGCTCTATTTCGCTAGTTATTCTATAGGCTTCGGGTAGGGATTCTACGCCACGAATTAAGAGTTCTCTTTGTAGGTCTTCCCTAAGTCCAGCACGAAATCGGGAAAGAGTCATAGATGGGTCTTCATCTATTCCACATCTGAGATGATATTCATCGAATTTGGCAATATATTCATTTATTGATTTTCCTCCTTGTGTGTGACGTTGCCATTGGTCCAACAATTGATTTTTATAAGTTCTTGGAACATATTTCTGCCTAAGGGCTCTTTTAAGTTCATTCCAAGTTTCAATTGGCGGCGAGTTTCTTTGAAAGTTATCATTATCTACAGCTTCCATATAGAGTCGTGCTTGCTTAGATAATTTCATTTTAGCAAATAATACCTTTCTATCTTCAGTAAGTCTAAACCATTGAAAATATTTGTCTATAGCGGCTTCCCATTCTAAATATTCTTTAGGGTTAAGGGAACCTTCAAAACTAGGAATTTCGAATTTGATTGATCTGAGTAATTGGTCATTGTCATTTTCGGTCCGGTTTCTGTGTCTTATTGTTGATTGATAGTCGCTTCCTTCTTCTATTATCTCTGGTTCCATTCTACGTTGTGGTGTCGGTGTGACTGTAAGTCTAGGGGGTTGTATTTCTTCTTCAGTAATTTCTGGTTCCACTTGATTTCTTTCTAATTGATTGAATCTTGCATTTGTTTGAGTTGATAGCTCCTGTATAGCTAATTGCATTTGTTGCATCTGTTCCATGAGTTGTTCAAATTGATTATCCATTGTATATTCCCTACCAGATCTAGTTCTCATAAACGTTTTCGTAAAGTGGGTGTGTGCAGCTCACAAAGTAACCGAATAACCGTTGCTCTGATACCAAATGTGATGTAGGATTGAAGAAATTTGCTTAGTTAGAAAATTCGTGTCTGATGCACAACAAAGAGCAGGGTCGTCTCCCTAAGGGACACACATCCTAGATACGAAGAGGGTTGAACGCAAAGGGGCACCAACCAATGAAGCCTAACTAAACTAGGATCGATAGCGGCTAAGAAGTCGCTAAATCGATTACGGCTACACACTTTCAAACACTCAGAAATGGGGAGTACTTAGATTGGTTAAGTACCAGTTGAAACTTAAATATAATTTATAATAGAAGTTGCACTTCGCAGAATGAAAATCTATTGACGACAAATTAATAATCTAGGAATTGGAAATTACTTGTAAAAAAGGAAGACGAGGAAAACGAAAACTTCAACTTGAAGATGGTTGAGCGGTGAAGGAAGATGATAGACTGGAGTGGCGTCTCACCACTTGGACCTCGCGTCCCTCCTCCCAGTATCAGAGCTTTGACGAGTCAGCACGCCAAAGACACTCAGAGCACTCACGAACTCAGAATGGAAGCAAAGAACACTCAAAAAGTTTTCATTAACTGTATATCCTTACAATAGAAGAGGACTTCCCCTTATATAGGAATCCAAAAGGGTACAAAAGACATTTGACTCATAATATGGGAATACTAAAGGACACATGGGTAAATTAAAAAGGCACCTAAAAATAGACTCTTAAAATTCTGAGAAAATTAATGAAAATTCATGTATTTATCCCTAATTTCGGATGGTTGGAGGCGCGGCGACGTTTCGGCGGCGGTGCGGTCGGCGCGGGCTGGCGTTACTCGGCGCGGGCTGGCGTGGGTCGGCGCGGCTGGCGTTACTCGGCGCGGGCTGGCGTTACTCGGCGCGGGCTGGCGTGGGTCGGCGCGGGTCACAGTTCGTGAGTCTGGTGTGGGTCGGCGCGGGTCACAGTTCGCGGTCTGGCGTGGGTCGGCGCGGGCTGGCGTTACTCGGCGCGGGCTGGCGTGGGTCGGCGCGGGTCACAGTTCGTGAGTCTGGCGTGGGTCGGCGCGGGCTGGCGTGGGTCGGCGCGGGTCATCCGGATGGCTGGAGGCGCGGCGACGGCGGAGGTTGCGGCGGAGGCGGCTTTCGGCAGCAGGAATTTAGATTTTGGCCTTGTTTTTTTGTATAAGACCTGGTCCTTGGTCGTCGAAAGTCCTTCTCGAACATGATGTCCTCATCAATGGTACTATCACATCAGCGTTTATTTAAAGTAATTTATCATTGAGTGTAAGTAGTATGTTAAGGTTTATTTGAAAATTTCTATGATCACTAAGAAATCATAAAATATAGTCCCTCTCATAGTGCACAACGAATGATGGGAGGACATTAACACGTTACTCATTGTTTGTGTAAACTAAGCTAAAAAATCCAATTACTAACTATTTCTATCCACTCATTTCCCACATCTCTATCTAACAACATGCCTTAAAAGAGAAATCCCATGGATTCAATGATGCCTTGAAGTTTATAACAAATGCTTCAAGACCCATTAGATGGAAATTAGCTTAATGGCCCAAAAATATAGCCATGTGTTCTTGATTTGATATGTCATCATCTGCTAGACCATTCAACCCACATGCAAAAAAAGAAAAACATAATTAAAAATATAAATTAAAGGTGATTAATCACTTTGTTTTGAATAAAAGATAATGCAACTCCTATTGACTTTTTAATCAAGGGAGACTTCTTTGGAACCTTCATGGCAAACACCCATGGTAACTAACACCCCAATTAAAAAGAATTAATATACCACTAAAAAATATGATTAGGTAAACAAAACATAATTTCCTTCTAAGGAAGGGATGTAAGTCTCATTAGGAGAATCTTCTTAAGAGATCTTTCATTTTTCCCTCCCTACTCTTATTGTAGCCAACAAAAGGCTTTACATTATTTTTATTCATTGTGATTTGAAACTTGTGTGTTTTATCTTATGGTTGTTTCATTCTTCTGAGAATAATATCTTCAAAGAGCTATTTATAAATTCTCATCATTAGCCCATCTATTAGAGGTATTATCTCATGCAAATCTTCATCATTTATAGAGGATTTAAATGTCTTCAATTTATCACACTTAACATTTTGTAGAACTCCATTTATGGTGAAAGTCTAAATGATAGCTATTTTCATTGATTTATGTTGGAACTTAGAATGGACCATATTAAATTGAATTTAATTTTTTCTTTAGTGTTTCTTTCTTAATGTTCGACAATGCTATATTCCTTAATTCAAAATGCTTATTGACATAGTTCTTGTTATGCCTTTCTCTGTATTTCCTTTATAGGGTTTCTACTTCTTTCTTGATATCAGTGTCCATTCTTCAAACGTTCTCCATGAATGTTAGTCGAATACTACTATATTGTAGACTCAACTCCAATAGATGTGCCAACTTGAAATTCCAAATCCTTTAATGTATATACGCCAAACTATATGAGTTATGAATAGCTCTATTATAAGAGATTGTATAGATAGTTGACTATTAGCCCACGTAATCAAGTATTATCCTCTCATAAATACATACTTAGTTTGTTAGCTCTAACTATATGAACAATAAATAGTCTATTATAGGAGAAACATATAGATAGTTGACTGTTATCCCACGTAATCAAGTGGTACCCTCTCATAGATACACATTTAGTTTGTTAGCAACTTCTAATCTTCAATTTGTGGATGAAATAAGATACTCCTATGAAATGTTGCATCCATCATTAATAATAGATTTTAACATAATTTGCATAAGGAATCTTCTTCTTCTTCAAGTATCCTAATCAGACAATATTTGTTAGTAATTTATGATATATCCATACCATTGCAAAGAATAACTTTTTTGTTTCTTCACTCTTTATCACTTGCTAGCACATATGCTTTGTCATCTTTGAAAACCTATCTATAACCACAAAACATAATTGTTAGCTTATTATTTTGTCAATAAGCTTCTTGAACATCTATTAAGATTCTATCTTGAGCACTAGTAATACTTTTTATTAACTAGTTTTGATGTGTCATAAAGCAAATTTCATCCAATGAGCTTATCCATAACAAATTTCATTCATAGCTAATAAATTTGTCTCTTCATATTCAAAACAGTTTTATTAACATTGGTTGGATGATGCACTTTCTAAATGTACTTTAATTGAGCTCTGACTCAAGTAATCTAGAATTGTTGCCCATGATAAAGCAACATATCTTGTGTAATGAACTTCATTGCCTATCATCAATATGTAATACTTTGATAATCATGATTTTCAATGTAACTCATCATATACAACTTGTGTTGGTTTAGTTGAATCTACAAAATAGAAAATTGACATAAGATGTGTGTTAGTGATATAAGAGATTTTTGTTTAACTTCTTGTGGGCACTCTTTTTCTACTTTATGATTAAGTTAAATTATTGAAAGTAAGTCATCCACTTTATAGGTTAACGAGCAATAGTTGAAATATGCGATCATCTATTTGCAGAAGTCATATTGCCTTTAATAGTTTATGACATGATGTAATGCTAATAACTCCTTGTTATAAAAAGCACTATAAAGTTCTTATTACATTTCGAAAAAAAACATGCAATGTGATTCTCTTACAATTAAAGAACTACATTATGAAAAACTACTATAGATGAAGAAGATTTAACATTAATGGATCATATATCTTCTTCTTTAATGAGAAGAGTGCTAACTTGCACTCTTCCTTTCACTTAAACTTTTTGTTGACCCTAATAAGATAATATAGGAGTGTGCCTATCTCAAAAAGTTTCTAAGCTTATGAATTTTCTCAAGCACTAACAAGTTTCTAAAAATCATATATCACATTCAATCATCTTAGCCTATCTTACAAGAACAATGTGGATAACCTAAGTTCACACTTCATCAATCAACTTTAACTACTCATACAATTTAAAATCAATTTTTCATATGTTCTATGCTGTTAAAACTTAGCAAAACTTAAATGTAAGTAAAGTTTAATAAAGATTGAAATATGCTTCAATAGATCTAGAAAATCAACAATTCTTGAAAGTGCATATCTATTCAAGACCATAATTTTAATAAGGATATATTGATTGATGCACATCTATCATCATTTCACCATTCTACAACATCATTATTATTAGTGACCAACAATGTGACTCACTGTTTTATTGAATGCTCTAATCTTAAGCAACTCTTGCACTTATTTATTGATTTCCTTGGGTGTCACTCCTTTAATAGTTTTCTAGGACAAGAAGAACCCTTGGTTTGTGTTGCGACTTTTTTAGGTCCTTCCAGTTACTAATTAAACATATAGCTGAAGATGATTATTTGCTTTTTTATTGTAATGAATATTCCTTTAAGATTTGCACCTTTATTACATAATTTGAACAATTATCACTTGGTCAAAACAATTACTAGCATCTAGTGGGTCACAAAGTAAATAGGATTTCTTAGATACCACTACAACACAAGAAAAATATATCATTGATCATACGACGTTGTATAAATCTTAATCTATCCCTAAAGTTAAAGATGATAACTTAAAAAAAAAAGTCATAAAGCTATATTGTTATAAGCCGAGCTCCTCGTCTCAATATTGTTTAGCCCTGAACTGGTAGATGGCCATGACGAATGGCGAATCAGCGGTCGACGATTATACCAGAGATGGCACCGTTGACCTCTGCGGCAACGCTGTTCTCAGATCGAAGAGTGGCGGTTGGAAAGCTTGCAGCTTCGTCGTCGGTAATCATCCTTCTCATCAATTAGCTTCTGTAAATACGGATTCAAAAGTGATATGCTAACCGCTGAGGAAAATAATTGCAGTGTACGAGGTGTTTGAGAGGATGGCGTACTACGGCATATCTTCGAACCTGATTCTGTACCTTACGAATAAGTTCCATGAAGGAACCGTGACGGCGTCTAATAACGTCACCAACTGGATCGGCACAGTCTGGATGATGCCCATCCTCGGCGCTTATGTCGCGGACGCCTACCTCGGCCGATACTGGACATTCGTCATCGGCTCGGTCATCTATTTTCTGGTAATTTATTTCTGACGAGTGGTCATAGTGACTCGCCTGAACCGATATGCTTCATATTATATTTGAAGTTATCGAAGGCAAGAAAAAAAAAATTACAACTTTCCTATATGGTAAATCGTTGTTTTACTTAATTCACTTTGGACAGGGAATGATCCTTCTAACTCTGGCTGTATCTATTCCCGCATTGAAACCTCCCCCTTGTGGCTTGGGCACAGAGGACGTCAACTGCAGATTCAACAAGGCATCGAGTCTGCAGCTCGGCGTCTTCTTCGTAGCACTCTACATCATCGCCCTCGGCACCGGGGGGACGAAGCCTAACATCTCCACCATTGGCGCCGACCAGTTCGATGACTACCACCCAAAAGAACGAGCCTACAAGCTCACCTTCTTCAACTGGTGGATGTTCGCAATCTTCTTTGGCACCCTCTTCGCAAATACTATACTCGTCTATGTCCAGGACAATGTGGGTTGGACCATCGGCTATGCCCTTCCCACCCTTGGTCTTGCCATTTCGGTGGTCATCTTCCTCGTTGGCACGCCGTTCTACCGCCACAAGATGCCATTGGGCAGCCCTTTTTCCAGGATGGTGCAAGTTTTTGTGGCAGCATTGAGGAATTGGAGGGTGGCGTTGCCCGATGACCCCTCGGAACTGTACGAGCTAAATCCAGGGGAATACGAGGGAAACTTGAAAAGGAGATTAGAGTGCTACACGCCCTCCATGAGGTAATTTGGATAATTACATTCCATTTTGGAGTAGAAGAAAGCGTAATTAAATGTGATAACACTGAATAATTAGCGTTTATCATTTGTTTTGGATATCAAAAACAGAGTGCTGACTAAGGCGGCGGTGAAGACGGGGAAGTCGGAGAGCCCATGGTACCTTTGTCCAGTAAGCCAAGTGGAGGAGACGAAGCAGATACTGCGCATGATCCCCGTCCTCATAGCCACCTTTATCCCCAGCGCTATGCTAGCCCAGCTCGCCACTCTCTTCGTGAAGCAGGGTACCACCCTTGACCGGAGAATTGGCCCCCATTTTCGCATCCCACCGGCCAGCCTCGCCGGATTTGTAACCATATCCATGCTCGTCTCGGTCGTCCTCTACGACCGCTTCTTAGTACCCTTCACACGCCGCTTAACTGGGAACCCCCGCGGGATATCCCTCCTCCAACGCATGGGCGCTGGTTTCGTCATCCACATTGTCATCATGATCATTGCCTCCTTAACCGAGCGTCACCGCCTCTCCGTTGCCCACAAATCCGGAGTCGCTGAGAGCGGTGCTCAGGTGCCGATCACCATCTTCCTCATCCTGCCGCAATTCGTGCTGATGGGCATCGCAGACGCCTTCCTTGAGGTGGCCAAGATAGAGTTTTTTTACGACCAGGCGCCGGAGGGGATGAAGAGCCTTGGCACATCGTACGCCATGACTACACTAGGAGCTGGAAATTTTCTCAGCAGCCTCCTTCTGAAGACGACGGAGAAGGTGACGAGGAGGAGGAGTGGCGGCAATGGAGGATGGATTCTGAACAACCTCAACAAATCGCATTTGGATTACTACTATGCTTTCCTAGCCATTCTTAATGTTCTTAATTTCGGTTTTTTCCTCGTTGTCTGCCGATATTATGTTTACAGGGTCGAGACTCTCGACTGGGAAGAAGCCAGAAACGAAGACGGAGCAGCCAACGCAGATGGCACGGACAAAGCTGGATGTTAAAAATAGGTCTGTCAAACTTGGTCAAGTGGAACCAAAAGACTTGCCTAAATAAGATTCAAACTTGAAACCATTTGGAGTTTGTTACTGCTAAGAGCCTGATCATTCCTGAAATAAGTGAAACTTAGAAGCAAAACTTGAGCTAAACCATGTCTTAAATTCACATGCTAATCTCATATAAGTGATGTTTAATACTTTTTCCTTCTACGTTTTTTATGTTAAAATCATTGAAATCACTTCCGACCAATTTTTCCTTCACATATCGAAATCCCACAGCTATGTGTTTCATTATTAGTTCTTCTTTTAAACCAACAAAATAAATGATAACGAAATTTCTCTTTTTCAAAGGATAGTAATAAAATATTTTAAAATTTGACTAAGTTTTCCTTTGAAAAATGGAAGTCAATTATCTCATTCATTCATGTAATAACAAACAAACTCTAATAGCAATATATTAGATAATGCAATTTGAAGTATATTATAGCTATAGTAAGAGATTTGGTTTATTTCAATAAAATCCTTTTTAGCTTGCTATATTATTTCAACTTTTATATATTAAATTATTGTTTTGCTTAAAAAGAAAAAAAATTAAGACTTATTTTTGTTAAGCTCCATAAAATGATCTGACACAAGTTAAGAGTAGAAAGAAACTTGAAGAGATGCTTTTTTATGAATCAGGTGTACCCAAAAGAGAGGGGTAATGGGGGCGACGAATTGAGCAAGTATCATTTTTCTTTAATTTTTTTTCAAGGTATTATATTTAAGTTTTTCATTAAAAATCATAATATTAATGTTATCAATTCAATTAAAGTATTCAAAAACTATGAAAATAGAAATAAACAGATAAAAGCAACATAATAAGAATTATACCAAAAATCCTAAGTTAAACAAGAGTTATGTGTGCAGAGGGATTTGTATGATGAAAATAGTGAGTGAGATGAACCTTTCCAATAATGACCCCTAACTTCCTTAAATTGGATGAAATTTTATGTAGGAGCTAAAGGTTTAAGCTTTGATTTTCTCTCAAAGGAATAGTTAATGCAAAAATAGGAGAAGGACAAATGCCAACCAAACCAAATTAGCCTGCTTCGTAGGAAAATGACCTCTTTGAAGGCTCAACTCAACTTAGTCCAACTAGTGCAAGACCAATTTTTTAGCTTGTTTTAGATTCAATTTGGAGTAGCTTTTCAAAGTGCTCTTTAGACCTTTTCATCGAGAATAAGCTATCATTTTAGGACACAACTAGGGGCAACAAGGTATTGGATCATGAGAACTATTAAGGAAGATAGTTTTGCATAAACTCAAAGTGTAGATTTCGCTAAAGTAGTAATTGTTTTTCAATTTAAAGATTCACTTATGGTATATTTAGTTGCAATTTTATTAATAAATTAAGAATTCATAAATATTTTATGTCTTTATATAAGATGTACTGATCAAAATTATTAATGTTAATATTAACCCAAAGAGGGGCAATTCAAGAAGTGATCTATTGAGAAAATATTAGCCCATTTATAATGCAATTTGATATATGAGTATAGTTTTTTCTAATAAGAATTACTTGTTTTTATGATTAAAGCCAATTTTATTATTTGCATTAATTTTGCTTTTAAATTAAATCATTGTGTCTATGTCTTTTTGGCATTAAAATTGCATATAATAATTACATTTAAACATATTATCTAAAATAAATTTTCAATATTTATTTTAACATATTTTATTTCCTCAATGATAATATTTTATCTCTCTATTAATCATATTATTACAAATAAAATGCTACCAAAAAAATCAAATGTACAACATAAACTACCTTTGAAATGACATTGATGCATTTACACATAGTATAAGGGCATTTAATAAAATGATAAATAAACTAGATGAAATAGTGAGAAAAATGGATGATAAGATAACTTGAATGGAAGCCACTCTAAATGGCTTAGTTCACACATTAGGAATAGAACAAACACTATGTTCACTTACTAACCCTATGAAAATGCTCATTATACACCTAAAAGGTAAGCTAAACAAGAGAGCATCTTATACTCCTATCTATCATAAGGATGAACATTATACATTGATAAAATGATTAAGGTTAAGGCACCCACCTTTGACAGTGATTATGATCTTAATAGATATGAACTGGTTAAAACAAATAACAAACTCTTTTCAGTGATATGGATTTGATGGCTACCTAAGAAATAGCTTTGTCAAAATGAAGCTAATAGGTCATGCAAAGATCTTTTGAACAAATATTTTGACTAGTGAATGAAGGCTAAGCAAGAGAGCTCTCACATGGTTGGAAATGAAAGAAGAATAAAGGCTAAAATTTTGTCTTAAATATCACGACAAAAGTTTACATGGATAATTCTACATCCTAAGATAAGGGAACTCTACTGTTGTGGAGCATCTTAATATTTTTGAACACCTAGAGGTTAATACAAATTGGCTTGATAAGGATTAACAATGTTAGTCTAACTCACAAACCAAGAGAGCTACTAAAGTAATGTTTTGAAAATGTTTTCAATAAGAGTTAAAATCTTTGCTGCTCACTTTCTCAATTCACATCCAAGTAATAGATTAAAGCATTCGTCAAGCAAGGAAATAAGTGTAAGATATTAAATTTATAAGAATGAGTTTGACATGTTACATGATTAGTACTTTGAAAGGTTCAAGTTAGATTATTATTCAAAAAGCATGTTACATGATTACTATGTGCCTTACGTATAAGTAATGTATTAAACTTCTTGTGAAATATGAAAGAATGGAAAATTCTTTGGAGATTAATAGGCCATGTAAAATATGAAAGATTGAAAAATGTCAGCAAGTCAAATATAAAAGACTAAAAAATCCTTAGGTAACAAGCCATCTAAAATATAGAAGGTTAGAAATTTCTTAGTGACTAAATTATCAAGTTAAATATTAAAACTAGAAAATACCCAAATGGCTAATAAACAATGTCAATTATAAAAGTTTTAAAAATATTTAAGAAATAAAATATAATGGCTAATAAGTCAAATGGATTATTAAGGGCTAAGAAATGCCTATGAATGAATAAATGGTGATTAGTAAGTCACATGTGAAAATGAATGATAACTAATTTCTACATGAAGATGTTTTACTTTAATGGATTTATTCATATATAATATGTGATTGATTAGCTTACATGTGTTAAAGACCTTATATGCTACATGATTCAATTGTGGTGATTATAACATGTGATGTTTGTATTAGCTTACTTATATGACTTCTAATAATTGTGTAGCTTATGTTGGCTAACTTGTCTTAGGTGTGGTGCACATACATTATGGAACACCAAGGGAATAGTGGGTTAAAGCAAAGCTTGTAAAATGATAAAACATTACAAAAAATTTTGGAATTGCATAAATGTTGTAATATTAACATATATGTAATAGTTGTTAGAAACTATGAGACCAAATTTTGTAGTAATAAATATTCCTTAAGAAGTCATTGTATTATCATTTTGCTATTTTTTCTTCTTATAAATTGTACTTTGATGATAAAATTATGATTATTCTATATAACATTATTAATTCAAAAAAAAAGAAGGAAAATTTAATACGAATGCAAAATAAACTAGTACTAATTTATGTAACACAAAGGTATGATCCAATACATCTTTTCTCTCTTTCAACAAATCTTGTTCCTAAATGAGTCATTCTCTCATTTCCACTCTGCTTAACTCTCAGAATAGTCTTGAAAAAGAACCAAATCCTTTAAACCATTCAATCAATTGTCCATCACAATTTGTTTTCCTCCATTAACCCTTAAATTTATACTTTATCTCAGTAATTCAAACACTCCCAACACATCTTCTTTTCTTCTTCCTTCCTTTATATCTCAATTCTATATCAATCCAACTCTTCCCTATCATTCATCTTAAGAGAATCTCCTAAATTAAGTTATAAATTGAAACTAGTCGTTTTTTTCTCTATAACCCATACACATGGTTGTCACTACTAACTTCCCTAACCCTTTTTCTCACATCATTCTAGGTCTAAACAAATAATATTCCATATAACAAACCTTAAAATATAGCTTATATTTAGGAAACCTCAATGTTACTCTCTATGACTCACTCTAATGACTTAAAATTCCATCAAAATCACATCTAGGCCAACCAAATTATTCTCTCATATACCTCATATTTTCTCTTAAAGACTTTGAGTAAAATCTATAAGATCAATTGTAAATATTTTCTCTTTCCGTCATATCTTCTTTCTTTATAATTTTGTTCATCACCTCCACCATTAATGAGGTTATCTTTTCTATAACATCATCATCCTCCCTTCAACCAAAGCATAAAAACTATAAGCCACCTTTCCTGTCTTTAAAACAATTCAAAAACATTCCTCTTCCAACCACTTTTACATTGAGCATTAATTTTATCAATTATGTCTATGTTTACTTCATTTATTGACATGGTTGTGAGGAATCTTTTTAAAAATGCCCTTATTTTAATGACTTATTTGAAATCATATGCGACAATAACTTGACTACTCTTTAGAAATATTATGATAGCATTGCCTATAGTGGTGCCACTAAAAATATTTCAAAAGTAAAAGTCAAACTTCCTCAATAGACTTGGCCTTTTTATGAACTAGGGGAGTTAAAGTTTAAGAGAATTTATTATCATTAGAAAGTGTGATGATCCTACATCAACAAACCACCTATGGGTCAAAGAACATGGTCATATTAGGTGTGACCAATGCATTTACTAATTAAAATACACATATTTTTTCTATTATTTTAAACTTTGAATAATCTTTCTCAAAAATAGTTTAACATGTTTAATCAAATTAACAATAGTAAGAGCAACAACAATGGAATTAGTATTTCATATTCATTCATACATAACTTAAAAAAATGGTTACAACATTCTTAGTAATAGTTCTAACTAAACAATGTGTACATTGGTGACATCTCAACACTTACAATGCATTCTTACTTATATTACCAAACTGTTATTCATGTTATACCTTATTCTTAGGTAGTGATTCTACAGCCCTTAAAATCATTTAAATAAACATGATATGAGCTATCAACCCAATATGTTAAATCTAAGATAATAACAATAGTTTGAAATCAATATAAATTTAGTAATGCTAAACACTATAGTTTGCATCAAATAAATGTGAACTATGAATGCAAAGCAAAACTACAAGTCATAAACATATACTTTATTTATAAGATCTTTCTTAATTGGGCTATTTTTTTGTTTGACACGCAATCTCTCCACACTATATTAACTAAAAGTGAATCTCCTTGTGTCATGGGTTGCTTGCCCCGCTTTGAGAATTAATTTTTAATCAAAATTTCAGTTAAATGGTGATATTTGGCCAAATTATAAAATGTTTCAAATTAAGTAGAAAGGTCATAGTGAATGCCATATATGTTAAGGTAGTAAAATGCACAAATGATAGATTTTATTAAAATGACAAAATAGTAAAGTTTAATGGGTACAGTGTCTTTTTTGCAAGTGATTGGATTATCAAACAAATTGTCAAAAAAGTTTGAAAAAGATATTTTTTTAATTGATAAAAAATATATCTAAAAATTTTTATTCATATATAGAAATAAGCATTTGAATATTGGAATATTTTTAAAAATGATGATTTTTTGGATGTCATTTTACACCAAAATACAAATGATATAAAAAATCAAGATAAAGAGAAGAGAGAATAAACAGGTAAAAAGTTCTAAAAATATTTTCTATAAGTTAACACAAAGATTTTGCATTATGCTTAGTAATGTATCATGAGTAAGCTATGTGGCCATAAAAGCTTTGCACGTGTGAGATAGGTGTGCATGCACAGAACATGGGTAGTTGTGCATGTGTATTGGTGTGGTTGTTGGGCACACGAGTGACCTACAGCATGTAATGTGTGTAATAGCCAGACATGTGTAGGTAGGTGCACAAAACTGAACCCATGTGTGAGATATTTTGAAAAAAAAAGGAAAATTATTTGACTAGTTAAAAACACATATAATTGATCAATTAAGCCTTAAAAAATAGAGGTTGGGTATGTTAAACCCCTTTGTGCTCCACGAGTTTGATGAGTACAAAACCATTGTACTAATGTTACTAATGATTTGTTGAGTGTATTTCAAATCATGCTTCTCAAGTGCTTACAGGGATTAGGAGATTGGAGAGCTTGGTCGATTAATCCATGGAGCGATCCACATGAAAAGCATTGTCAAAGTTCATTAGTGGCATGGCTCAAGAACGACTCTCAAACGTCAGCTCATGAGAGTCAATCAGGTTCTCCTTGCGGCGTGGCAAAATCACTTGGAGATTTTCATATACTACATTATCAAGGTTAGATTGTTAAACCCATCCTGTTAATCAATATGTGACACACTTAGGATTGCATTTTTGAGATTCATATGCTTCTCAAGTCCTTGACTTGTATAATCAACATTTTACACCATATTTATTTTGGTTTAAATAAAAATATAATTATTATTATTTATTAAAGTATTTTCGACTATTTTCGCAAGTGTTAAAGCTTTCAAAATTTTATTTCCGATTTAATTAAAAATTTCTCTTTACGCCAAACCGGGGCAAAAAGGGTTCGGTTAACGCCGAATCGGAACCAAGCCGAACCGGCCAGGCGAGAACCTAAGGGGACGATTATAAGGGCGCAAACACAAGCCAGAGTTCCTAATTCGGGTTCGGGTCATACTTGACCCGTTATGCTCTAAACAGGTCGGGTTGGGTATTGACTTCCCAACCGCACCTGGGGGCAGCCAACCCCAAATATTTTCGGCTGAAGGCAAAAGAAAGGTGAACTAATATATGCGCTACTTCTCCCTACCAACAGGAAATGTGGGACTAAAACTTAAAAGCGTTTTTCTCTTTTCCTTTCCTGCTTTTCCGGCGCAACGGGTATATGTTTTAAAATTATTTTCTTCTCCTCTTCTAGCCGTTGGAAGAAAATGGCTAAATCAACATTATTGATCAGCCCTCTTCTATAAAAGGGATTAATTTTGAAGAGAAATGAGCAAGCATTTAACGCAAAAATCCTTCAAACAAGAAAAACGGAAACTGCGCAATTTTACTGTTCATCGTCTTCCTCAGCCTTCTCGGAGCGAAACGGAACGCGTTCATTTCGCCTCAAATTTGCACGTTTCGTTCCCTTTCTTTTCTATTTTACAATTGCTAACTCAACTACATCTCATACTCTGCTTAGCTACTTAGATTGAGGTTGAATTTACTGCAAATCTTTTCCGTTATCCAAGCTTCGCCAATCTTGATTTTTCGGACCAATCTTCACCAAATTTGATTGTTGTTACATGCCTTGGAATCTCTATTAGCTTTTCGGAATACAAGTTATCAGTGTCGAATTTCTATTGCGTCGAATTTCAGACCAAATCACCTCTGAAACAACTCTTCCGCCTAAAACAGAACAACGCCTCTCGCAAACGCGATTTGGGCATTGTCCTGTTTGGAAAGCGCGTTCAGAGGCGCGTAGTCCTGTTTTGAAGCGCGTTCAGAAGTGCGTTTTTTTTAAGCTGCGGTTTGAAAAGTGATTTCTTTAATTATCTTAAGTTTAATTAATTAGATTTAATTGTTAAGTATGAGCTCTAAGTACACAAGGACTTATATTTAAGAGCTCCAAATAATTTGTTTTTTTTTAACGAAATTTATATTGTTGTTTTTTTTAGTTAAACATTTTTAATACTTGTTTAGTAGTTGTGTCACAAATTAAGATTAAAGGATTGTGGTACATGTTGATGTAAAACTTTTACTTGAAAGCTGAAATCTGTTTTCTTGCCAAAATTATAACAGCTTTGTTGCTGTGAGTGTGCAGCGTGTCTTGCTGCTGTTGATTGTATTTGGTTGGTACCAGTTGGGTTGATTGGTTGTTGTGAGGGTTTCGGCCTACCCGCCGGTTGGGCAAAAGGCAGTGTTTAGTAGTGAAGCCTGGCTGGGTCAGCTAGGGGTGGATGTAGGCAAAGGTTTTGCCGAACCACTTGAAATTGTGTGTGCTTTTCATTCTTTACTTTATTGCTCATAATTTCTCTTTATTATTGTAATTAACTTTAAAATTGTTTAAAAATTTGTAAAAGGAACAATTCACCCCCCCCTCTTGTAACACGCAAGTTTCCAACAGGGTATTTTGAGAAATATTCTTATCTACTATTATCTCACACACTCTCTCTCTCTCCCTCCCATTTCTACACCCTCTTCCCTCTCCTTTTCACACATATTATATCTTTCAACATTTCTTTAATAAACCATATTGAAATTCTAAGAACATGGATTGAGCAATTAGTCATTAGTCCAAACTATCCATGAGCAATCTAATAGAAAGGAGTTTTGGATAAAATAAGAAAAGAGGCATCTCAAAAATGAGGTAGATGTGTTATATGTTTTAGATTGGAGATATTTTATGCCTATTAACATATATTGTTACTAGAATTGATTACATAAAATTTAGAGATAGTTTGAATGTCTGATGGTTTATTTAAGTTTCTATTTGTTTAGAAAATCATGTTCGATATTTACATAAACTATTTGATATAATACTAGATGATAACTATGATTAAATAATTTTCATAATATGATATAAATCATTTGGCTTTTGACTATGAAAAGACTAATGTGCAAAGAGCATGACAAATTATAAACAATATGACACACATAAAACAAAAAAATATGAGAAACAAAGAAAGATAAAATGTATAAAGAATTAAATGATATTAGAAAAAAAAAGAAAAGAAAATGAGTTGGGAAAAAAAGAATTCTAAAATGCGTAAGATGCAGTAATATGACATGAGATGAGTTCCTTGTTGTTGCACTTTATAAAAAGAGAAGGTTTAGATATTAATGAGAGAAGTGAGCTCCACGAGACAGGGTGAACCTATGATGAGAAAGATTTGACTAAGTGTATGCCACACTTAGAAAGAAATAATAAAAGAAAGAAATAAAGGCTTGAAATAAGAAGACATGACAAGATATGAAGAAGTGAAATGAAAAGGTATCAAGATGTTTTCTTATAATATGATATGAGTTTAACAATGAGCCTTGTGAAAGCTAGGTAAGACTGTTATCTCGTTATGGACTAAAGCATAAATTGACATTAGGTATGAACTAGAGAGCCAGGATACAAGATAATGGACTTCCTTGAGGAGTGATGTTGACTACAAATGAGATATCTAATCCACCAAGACAATGTTTGACTCCAATACAAGACTCATAAAGGTGAGAGTGATGTAGAAAAAGAGAGATTATGCCCTGTGGAATATCAAATAAGAAAAACATTAGGTTGGTACTATTCCTTTTGTGTAAGAGCTATAATGGCATGCAAATTGAGTCAATAGTGCATGAAAGTATAATGAGTGCTTTTACGTATAAAACAAATTTCAGGTAGTGTAAGTGCAAAAGCTACAATACTCAAGAGCCAAAAATGCAACAATTTGCAAGGAAAATAAAGTGATATGGAATAAGATGATTTTTTGGTTAGAGGGGAACGAAAAGTATAATAAAAGAGCTTAAATAAAGATGAAATAGTGTTGAATGGATAAAAAAAAGAAGCAAAAATTTACTCACCAAAATGAATCAAAGAGAAATCTTCCAAACTAACTGAAACAATCAAGCTTCCATGCAATATACTTTCTTTAGTCATAACCAATTTATTATTCATCTACTTATAAGACATCCTTTAAATAAAAGAATATAAATAATTTTTTAATATAAAAATAAACTTCTTACTTACTTCTTAAAAACTTTCATACACATATAATTATTTAATATAAAAATATCTTATTTATCTAATTCTTAAAAACTTATGTGCTTATATCTTTAATTATTTTGATACTTTCATTGAAGTAATACCTACCATTGCCATCTATCATCACTTTACCTTAATACTTCTAACTATGTAATTACTCTAAAATCTTTATTATAGATAAGAAAAGAGTTGATTTAATATTTTTATAATTACTTAATTTCTTCCACCTGGATTAGATAATGGTTAGATCTTTTGGACCATGACTACCTATCATGTGATCGACATATGATAAATAATTTTTTATATAATTTAAGCATAAATTGCGTTTGTTTATTATGCACTAAATGATCTTTATTTCCATGTTTAATTACCTGTTCTTGTTGTACATGATTTCCCATTGCCCAAAAAACTCTGTTATGTAGAGTTGAAGTCTAGGCAGTCTTTGATGAACATTGATGCTGACTTGTCATATTCATATTTTGTGAGACATATATCTTCAGTGGATGTTTTATTCATTCATCTTGTAATATATTTGTATAAATAATCTACATTAGAAATCTTATTAATGATAACACCACCTTTTCAAAAAGATTTGGTTATATTGATATTGGTAACCATTGTCTTAAATCACTTATATAATTATTAGTTTGTAAATCATCAAATTTAAAAAACAAATTGTGTGGTTGGTCATCTCTAATATTGAAAACTAAAAAAGTAGAAATATCCTTGGCCAATTGAAGAATATAAGAATTTTCACTCCTCTCATTGAGTTGAATCACTTTCACTTGCTTAATAACTTGAATAGAAGATGTTAGAGAGTTCTACATTTAGCTTTGTATGCCATTCCTTCTACTTTGAAATTGATTTTTTATTTCATACTTGAAAGTTTGTAATTCAACTTGCATTTCTTTTCAGCATTGATGTGTTACTTGAAACAAGTTTTTCATTAATTTTGATAGTTTTTTTTATTTGTTTCTTTCTTATTATTCTACTTGTCATCTACTTAAGAAAATTATTAAGAATGATCATTACCATAATGATGGAAGAAATGAGTTTAATTATCAATAATTTCTTAAACATCATTGTTGATGTAAAATTATGATGTTGAGCTCATATATAAATGTTGTAGAAAGAATTGAGACAAGTGAAAGTTCAAATGTGAAAGAAAAATAGACTTTTCAATGTTTATTCTACACATGGGTAATACTAGCATGCTCACTGAGGTAATGTGCATGTAGGTATTATAAGTGAGGGCTCAACTCATAAAACTTGTAGGTAGGTAGCACAAGTGTAAAAGCTATAGTACTCAAGAGCAAAAATGGAACAATTTATAAAGCAATATATTGGGATGAAATAAGGTAATTATTTGAGTTAAAAGGAATAGAAAATATACTAAAGAGTTTAAATAAAGAAAAAATAGAGTTAAGAGGATAACAAAGAAATTAATGATTAACTCAATAAAATAAATCTATGAGAAAGTCACCAAGTCAACTCAAATATTTAAGTTATTAAATAATATATTTTCTTTAGTCATAATTAATTTATCATTCATCTATTTAGAAGAGATCCTTTAAATTAGAGATTATAAGTGATTTTTAATACAAAAGTATATTTCTTACCTATTTTTTAAATACTTTCATATCCATATATTTTAATATAAATGCATACTTTTTACTTATTTTTTAAAGACTTTCATGCTTATATCTTTAATTATTTTAGATATATTCATTAAAGTAGCACCAAGCTTATGGCACCTATCATAAGTTACTTATTATAAGTCATCTACCACCACATTAAGTTAAAACATCTACTTGTTTAACTACTCTAGAAGATTTAGTTTAATTTAGAAAGGAGTTAATTTAATATTTTTCATGATTACTTAATTTCTTTATGTTTGGTTGGCTCTAAACTATCTCATTTAGGTCATGACTAGCTCTTTTGTCATGTTCATATGATGGGCATATGCTAAAAACTTTTTTTCCTACAATTTAAGCCCAATTTATACTTAGTCAAGATGAGGTTGTATGCATTAATCTCATCTCAACAAGCCTTCATTCCTCATTAAACTAAGTCAAATTTTTTTATACACTTCTTTTCTTGAGCAATATTGAATATATCTTTGAATTGTTTTAAATACATTAGTGTGCCACTTATTTAATTATGAGATTGGAGAAATTGTTGTATTTTGCTTTTACTTTGGTTTTCTTGTCCCATTATTGAGATATTTATACTTGTTCTTTTGTAAGCTTTTTGTTTAAGTTGGTGATATAGAATTTTACTAAGCCAATATTGTATGCTTTTTATTGAGTTGATTTTTAAGCTAGTGTTGTTGTATTAAGTTAATGTTGTAAAATTTTGTTAAACTAATGTTATAAGCTTTTATTAAATAAATGATTATTAAGCCAATGTTTTAATGGATTTTCTAACCTTTTTGTTTGAAATAGATGTAGATCTAGTTTTAGATCAAATAACTTAAAAGTTTTTACACATTTATCTTACTTGCATTATAATACAATGAGTTTTATAAATCCTAACATTATTTTCTAATAAAATTACTATAAGAGTCAATAAGATAAAGTATAATAAAAACTTCTATTACAAAGTTAGCTTAGTTCTTTGAATTTGCTTGAGTTTTATAAATAGCATAATTCATACCCCACTCCCTCTTATAAATAACATGTTACTACACTTTTAACACTTACAAATTCACACGCAAACAATGGATTAAAGGATTTACCAAGAAATCCAATAAGTGCATAATATAAATTATGCAAAAATAAATGGACACAAGTAAATTTCAAGTTTTTAAACTCCTACTTAATGAGCCTACATCTATCATTAAGCCAACTAGCATGAGCCAACTAGCTTGAGCTTAATTCTTTCTTTCCCCTCTTCATCATAGTTAGTGGAGAAACCTTCTACATTTGACATTTTTTTTGCAAATTGACCACAACTATAACAAATTTTGAGATTTTTAAACAATTTGATCACAACAAATTTCTTTAATACTTTCAAAGGTTCAAACTTCAATCTCTCCTCACACTTCTAATGCCAAAAAATGGGCACTTCTCTCCATATTCTTACTTACCCAAAGTAAACTTCTTCCTTCCACATTATTAACAACCTATGATAATCCTTAATTTTTCTTGACAATTTAGGCACAGATATGGGAATCTCCTCTTACTCACAAATTGATCCAATAAGCCACTCACCAAGTGCAAATTACAACAAATATTGTAGCACAAATCTAATCACCATAAGGCAAATATTCTAAATAAAAAAATTATAGATTTGAGAGTAGAATTACTAAAGATGAATAATAACTCTTATGAGATGAAAGTATGAAAATGTGATTGATCATATAACACTATGATACATGCATTATCTTTTTTCAATAAAGATGTAAACACTTAGCTCATTCAAATCTACTCAAAGAAATGATTTAGTAAGGCATGTAGAGGCTTAAAAAGCTTTTGGATAATTTTCTTCAAGTTCATAATTCTTTTTCTTAGGTTCACCAATCAATTTCTCATTACTTGAAAGCCTATTTATAAAAAAAGATTCGAAAGAATCCCCTAAGCCATGTCTAATAGCTATATTCAATTTTTTAATTTTAGTCAAACTAGTTGTTGCACACCTTTCACTATTTGACATACTATATATAAAAGTTGAGATACCAAATTTCAAGCCTTAACATATTATACATATAAGTTTACATACTATACACAAGTCTTGGGTTTAAGTACTCTTCTTCTCTATACTAATTGTTTGATTCATGTACCTTATATTTCTAACATCACATACTATATACTAATAATAGCCTTTTGTGTATTTTCTCTTACTCATGTTTATTGGGACAATATTCATTGGCCTACAATATGTGCACTTCCATGAACTACTTCACTAAATTGCTTTGTTAAGGATCATGCTTCACTAAATTACTTTGAAGTTTAATGCACTATGATATAAGCATTAGTGAGACTCTAAAAAAGTAGATAAATCATATAAGATAATAAAATATAACCATGATATAATTGAATAAAATAATCTTTGATTGATCAAATAATAACCAGTAATCATGAAATGCAATAATAAATTATTAATATCAAAAGAAAACCAATATCTAAAACCATAATAAATTAAGAAATAAGTATATATTTTCTTATTTGATTATATTTCATATTCCTAAAGTATTGTATTTTTTAGGATCTTATAAACATTATACATGTATTTAAATGACCTTTTTTTGGCATCCATCCACAATATTATTATTTTCAAACATACACATATAATCACTAGTTAGATATAACTTCCATATCTATACCTTATCATCTTACACAGTATTAATCACACACATAAAGATATATATATATATATATATATATATATATATATATATATATATATATATATATATATATATATATATATATATATGCATATTATATATTTCTCTTAAATAAAACAAACTTAAATTTTATAAAGCATCTATGAGACAATATATCAAATTATCTAATAGATATTCCAACAACGACTTTAAAATTATTTTTAAGCAAATTTTCCTTTACAAATGATCTAAGGATTGAAAGAGGGTTCATGAATGTTAGGTTTATTTTTGGAGAAATTTGAGTGGTAGCTTTCAATTTCATTACTAATTATTCCAAGTGTCTCCATGACTAAACAATAGTTTTCAATATTCTATCTTCAAAAATCTATAGCAATTCAAAGTATGTTGGACCAATGCGACAAACATGCCATCTTTATTCATCTTTCTAATGATGTCTAAGTTCACAAAGTGTTAAAAAAAATAGAGAGCATAGATGAACACATCATAAAAAAAGTTTTTAGCTTGATTGACCTTTTATTGATGTTGGATTGGAGAATCTCTGTGATTCAAAATTCAAACTTATGATTTCAAAATGATTTTTAGCAAATTAACATAAAGACACAAAAAGGTCTGTGGAGACCTATAAAAAACCTAATGTTTTAAAGTAAAAGAATTCTAAGTAGTATGGAAAATGCTAAAGCTTCAAGAAGGTAAACATAGCAATGTGTTAGTTGATGAAGAAGAGCTAGACCTTATAAGAACTATTAGAGAATCATGATAGCATAAGAGAGACATGTTAACATCTTTGATTTCTTATCAATAATCATAAACAATGAGGACAACTTCACTAATCAACCTCCTTGAATGTCTCCTACTAACAAACACACCATAAGCATATAGAACAACAAATATTGGTATAATTCCTTCATAAATTTTCATATAGCTAAGAGATCCTTAAAATGGATCAACATTCACTTTTATTGAGTCTAAGAGGAAAGGAAGAAGAAAAAATCCTTGGTAGCAAAATGAATAGAGATCAAAGGAGGTTGTCAGTTAATCACCTAGGACAATTGGGTATATCACCTACGGCTATTGGTCTATGCTTAGTCTCCAATTCTTATATAATAATTATCATATCAATAGTTTAACTATCTATGGTGATACAGATTTTTTAGAATAGTTCAGCTAAATTATTGAACCCTAAAAAACATTGGATAATGCCTAGGAATAAGTAAATGATTAGGAACACACCTAGACACTTAATACATCATTCAAACCCTCATGACCCAATTGGAAATCCCTTAGGAGATATATAATATATATCCAAATATTTTTAATATAAATAAGGGGTGCTTGAAATAAAATTTTGACAAAAATGTACTACTTCCCATAAGCTTTATGTTGATGGTGGTTACTCAATAAGTGGCAACAATCCTTTGAAGCAACCATGCACAAAGTCCTATCAATGATGGCTAACATTTTAAAAGATTTGAGTAAAGGTTGCACATATGGAGTACTTCACAAGCCACTCATCTTTTGGTATTAGAACTAAAAGACTTGGAGCAAATACAATGATATTAAAAATGATTCCTTTTATGATTTATATTGTGAACTACTTATCAAAACTCCACTTGTTACATGTGTAGATAGAACTGAGAACTAATAGAGACAAGCTTAGTCTAGTCTTTTCTTGAATGAGAGTATAAGAAGATAGGATGGTTTCTCCAAAAGCTATTTGATCAACCTACCATTCCATAGATAATCACAAAAATATATTGAGGCAACTTTCAATAAATGTCTTTAGGGATGAAGTTAAGCAAGATTTAACATATTAATAAGGATAAAGCTACATTGAGACAACAAGGAGTAGAAAAAATAATGATAGAGGATTTTTTCATCGATGAGAGAAAAGCGAAGACCAATAAGAAAAAAAGGTTTGCTCACTCTTATATAAACTTTTGAATGTTACCCAAACTTTTACAATGGATAAAGATCTTAGGATAATCTTGAGAAAAGGAGTTAAGTTTTACAACTCCAATTTGAGAACTTGAAAGCAATGAAAGAGGGTCGTTCTTCTACCTCTCCATAGCACAAGAAAAGTATGCTATAGTAAGGAGTTGCTACAATTATTGAGAACTTTGAATATTACAAAAAAATCAAGTTGTTAAACCTCTTGTTGACCTCTACAAATTTTGTGATATTGTCTTTTATCTTTTCTTGAAGCAAGACACTCGTGCTACAAAATGTCTTTTTATTAGCATGAGTTATTATACATAAAGATGTGAGATGTGTATCCTCCTTCAAGTAATTAAGTTTGTCAAATTGTATTAAGATTATTTTAGTATATCATTTGTTGAAATACTATTACTATTGTTTAATTATGCATTTTCAATATAAATTTTTGGTGAAACTATTTGTTTATTATTTTTTCTTTTTTATATATTTTGTTTCAAGCTTTGATCTCATTTATTTCATTTAAATTTGACATATGCATTACTATAATTATTTTAATTAGATCTTAAATGATAGTCAACTTAATCTTGTTTGGATTTTATACTTCGTTGACATTGAGGTCTATGTAACAAATATGTGAAATAAAGCTAAAATGTCCCTAAATGTGTATAAAATGTAGATAAAAGTTAGCCCCTTATTATATTTAGGCTTTTTCATTGTTAGCCTTCCCATTACAAAGCAAATTAATGGCTACGATAAGAGACAAATAGATATGTACACTACAATGGTAGTGTCAACATTTGCTGCAAACCAATTCATTTTCTTTTACTTTATACTTATTTTCTATTTTTCCATTATAGTTATTGATTGATTTGTCTCGTTTTTTATTAGTTTATTTAGTTTCACTATATTCTAATTAACCTTAATGAGGTCATGTTAGTGTGCAACTATTTCAAAAAAAATTACTAATGAATTTTCTCAAATGATGACAAATTTTTATAATATCATATGCCTTATTCATTAATCTCAGTTTATTTTTAATGAAACAAGATAGAGGACCACCCAAATTCACACTCCTTTAGTTTAACTTTAACTGGTCTTTTTGAATTAAGTCCAAAAACTTCTACCTATGTTCCTTAAGCTCGGTAAATGCCTTAGGCATAGATCAAGATGACATCTAGATACATCATTATAAACTCATTAATGTACAACAATAGCAAGAAGCATATTCATAAGCTCATAAATGTTCATATTACAAAGTCTGAAAGATATTAGAAGCTACTTATACAATCCTACTAGAATTTTAAAAGCTACATGTTATTCTCATTAGTTCAAACTTAAAAGAACTTGAACTAAAGTCACACTTAATGAAGACTGAAATATACTTCAATTGGTTTTAAAGATCATCAATTCTTGATAGTAAATATCTATTCAAGATGATAAGTTGTTTTGAGAGCATATTTGTTAACAAAAATTGGCCATCCTCTTATCCTTCTTTAATATCATTATTATAGGTGATTAAGATGGTGAACTACTCTATTGAAGGCTCCAAAATCAAGGAACTTTTACATTTGCTACATGATTTTTTCCAAAGTATGCTACACTCCATTAGCATTTTTTTTATTGCAAGAAGCACCCCTAAATTGTATCATGGATTTTTTAGTTGTTCTAATTACTAATTGACCATGGGGATAAATTGTTGGAAAATGAGGGGAAAAATAACCATTTGTGGGAGAAAGAAAAGAGATAACTCAAAATTTTGTCTAATTTCTTAATTTTAAAAATAAATTTCAATACATATATCATCAACTTCAAAGATCTTAAATAGAAAAACATAATCAGCTTTTTATAAAATATTCCATATAATTATTTAAGTCATAATTTTACCCTTAACAAATCATATTAGATATTGACATATTCAATATCTTATATGATCCAATCTTATTCAATATTGATCCATTCAATATTAGATCTAATATTGACTTATTCAAAAAATAAAAACACTAATAAATTAAAACATGGCTTTGGATTAATCCTCAACAATCCTCTTTAATACAAAATCTCTACCCTCAAGCCATAAATGAACTTTTCAAACCTTGGAAAGGTTAGAATCCATGTGAAACCATTAGCAACTTAAACTTCTACAAGACAATGTCTAACTACTATTGTTCCTTCAACAACAACTTCATCTACCAAAATAATGACAAAGGTTTATATGCTTTGTTCTTTTATGAAATATAGGTCTTCACCATTAAAATTTTGGATTTATTGTTAGAAAACACTTCTATTGGATTTTTTTATGACTAATACGAACCTTCTAAAATTCTTCTCATCTAGATTTGCTAAGCATGATACTAATATTATAGCAATATATTTAGCCACTAATAAAGATAAAGTTGTACTAACTTATTTCTTTGAACTCTAAGAAATAGCTTTATATCCAAGTTGGAACACAAAACCCATTTGGCATTTTTATATTTTTTGGAACTTGCCGAATAATATCAATAAAACTAGTCAACTTAAAATAAGAAATAAATTTATACTAAATTTCATAGTTAATTAAATCTTGAATTATAACAAATCATTTTCATTACTCTAAGATAATGCATAAATCATAAAATAGATCTAACTAAATATATAATTTATGGCCTTATATATGTCAAATACAAACTTCTCATTCACCTTTGCTTTTCCATCATTCATAAGAACTTTTCATTTGCATTCATAAATTTCAAAAAAGATTTATAACTCGATATATTATATTTTTTAAGTAATTTCAATGCATATTTTGATTGTAAAAAATCCATTATTTTTCTAATTAACTTTTATTCTTAAGTTCTTCAATCAAAGTATTGGATGAGATAGAATAGGTAATATCATCAACATAAACACAAACTATAAAGTTTGTAACTTGAATAATCACATATAAGAAAAGTTCATATTCACTTCTATAAAAATCTTTTTTTCAAAAATATGTATAAATCTCTCATACTAAGCCCATAGGACACCTTTAATTCATAAACTTTTTCTTCTTAGTATTTAATAATAAAGTCTTGTGATTGTTCTATATACACATCTACATCCAAAGAAATATTAAGAAAAGTAATTTAAAATCAAACTAAAAAAGTTATTCATTTTATTTGTGAAGCTAAGGCCAACAATAATTTAACTAATTCAAAGTGAGAATGAGGAGACAAAGTTACAAAAACAATCTATAGCATACTTTTGAGCATACACTTTAGCAACAAGTCTTGCTTGATATTTCTCTACACTTCCATCTAAATTATACTTTACTTTGTAAACCCATTTCACCTATTGGATCTTTTCCTTGTGGCATATTAACAAGCTTCTATGTATAATTCTTTTTAGTAGATTCTATCTCTTCCTTCATCACATCATCTCATTCATCTTTATCACAAGTATCTATGACATGAAGGTTCTCCAACCATAAGAGAAAAAATATAAGAATCATAAATATCCTTCTAAACTTTTACTTTCTTTGGTGGAGTTTCATTATCTATTATGTCATAATAACCTTTTTAATTACTTCCTTCCCTTTGTGACCAATTTTTGGATGGATTATGTAAAGGAGAATTGTGTAATGTCACCTCATCATCCTTCAAAATATGTTTAAAACTTTTCTATAAAAGCCTTAGACAATAAAAAAATATTGTTATTTATTAAAGGATGGTACGTTAATTGGGTTACAGATATTAGCATAAACTAACTAAAGAGATTTCTTGGCTCTTGGACTCTTAAAAACTAAAAATACGTGTCATTACTACATTTGAAAAAAAGTAACTTCCACAAACATAATCAACATTCAAAATACAAGGCAAATCATTCACCATATTTTTCTAATTATTTAAGTCCATTAAAATTGAAATGACTATAACGATAATGTCAAAGCCAATATTTATACCTAACATTTACTATAAATGCATGATTTTCAAACATAAGAAATTCTTATAGGAATATCTTACTAAATCACATTTAATTTGATAAATAGTGAAGGAATTTCGCTTAATTACACATACATTATTCTTAGATATTACATAATGACCATTTGCATTAATGATGTAGAATAGGAAAATAAATGATGGAGGGTAAGATAAGTAAGATGAAGCCTATCATGAATGACATGTGGCATGGATGAGTGTGCTTAGTTATTTGTAGTTAAAGTAGAAGCTTGGTATGGTTCATTCCTTATTATGGTTTATGGAAGGTTGGTTCATTATACTATTCTCTTAGTTGCAAACAATCAACATTATCCTCTCTTTTTTTGCTTAAAAAAGTTCCTTCTTTTGGCATAAATTAGCCTTTTATTTTATTTGAACTCTTTTTTTATTCCTTCTTTCTTTTCTTCCAAAATTATGTTAGCATGCTTTAGGAAATGTTAGGCTCGGAGTTGTGAATATTTATTTTTTATGCTTTTTAATGGACTGAGGTATTTAAAAGATTTATTACATGAGTAAAGGAGATTGATCAATGCTTATGAAATGAAAAATTATTGCATAACTTGATGGTTTACATTTGGTGAGGCTTGGTGGCCAATCTACTCACATGAACACTTTGTGGCCGATCCACCCATAAGGAAGTTGGGTGTCCTCTTTCTTCAACAAGATTTTCTTCTTTTGCCTTACCTAATGATGTGCTTTGATATGTCTACAACAATTTGGATAATAGTTATAAAATTATTTTTGTTTACCTTTGTCATAATAATCAAGTCTTTTATTACATTGGATCCTCCTCAACCTCTATTATGGCCATTAAATTTGTTTTTACCTTAGCTTCTTTTAGCAAAACCATTATGATTCAGTTCCTCTTAATTTGTGGTCCTTACTTTTGACTAGAAGGTTTGTTCAATAGTTTTTCTAGAGGACCTACTAATTTTTACTTCATATGCCAAAAAAAAGACCAACAATTAAGAAAATAATAAGATAAATCATTTGACTATTTAATTGTAGTAAAAATATGATCAAATACAAGAGGCAAACAATTTAATATTTTTTCATTTAATTTAGATATCAAAATATAGTGAAAAAAACTCTTCAATAGATTTATATTCTTTCATAACTTTGTAGAATTTGAAGTTCACGCTATCATCTTATTTTATTTGCATGCATCGCAATACAACTTGTTGTAATACTAACAAATCTTTTGTATCTTTTTTTTTATTTTTTTAATCTATAGCTTTATCAAAATTTACATAACCATCACTTAATAATCTCTAAAGATTCATGAGACAAAAAAGATCTTCATCTTAATACTCCAAAAAGCATAATTCTCACCAAAGAAAGATTAGTATTATTGATTAAAAAATGAATTAAATTCAAACTATTCACCATCACAAAATAATTTTCTCACACCAATTAAAAATAACTTATTGCAATAACCTTTTAATATTGTTTTTGCTTCAATAATATGCTCCACCAAATAACTTTTTCCAAGTTAATTAAAATGTGTCTCTAACACCAAAATTGTTAAAAAAAATTGGGAGAAAAATATACCTTTATGAAAGAAGAAAAAGAAATAACTCTGAAACGTAGTAAATTTGTTAGTTTGTAAATAAACTTCAATAGATATAATGTCATCTTCAATAAGGCTCTTAATAAAAAAACAAAAAAAATAACCAACTTTTTATAAGCTACTCTTGATAATCTCTACATGTCAATTTTTCCTCATAATAAATCATATTAAATATTAACACATTCAATATCTTTTTTAAATAAATCTTATCCTATATTAACCCATTTAATATTCTATCTATTATAGCTATATTCAAAAAAATTAAAAAAAAACTAACTTAAAATTTGATTTTAGATTAATCCACAATAAATAAAGATGACTATTCAATAATTATAGTGAATGTTCCTCCAAACCTTATATTTGTATCATATAATCTAAACAATTTTCTCTTAATCAAAATAACTACTAGAGTTTATCAAGTCATTAAATATTTGGCATCTCATAAGTAGCCTAAAAAGAATAAAAAAAATCTTTATCTTTGATTAAATAATTATAATACATAAACTTGATGAAACCTGTCATCATTCTTTTGTTCTTGTATTAGTCATTTTATGTACAAATATTGTTATACAATAATTCCTAATTAAACCTAAAAATAATACGTGCAATGCTAATCATTCATGTGTACAAGTTAATTTTTGTAATTGATAAGAACGTCCATAATGCCTGTTAGCATTGGATCAAAGGAAGCTCTCCCATAATGTAAAGATATTATTGTAGATTATTCATGGGATATTAATGTTGGCCATATGCATGTGTAATTTTATTATGTAAAGACTAGAAATATTTATTTAATTAATATTGATCAACTAATCACGCTGCATAAGTGTTATTATACGTTTTGCTATCACACATGTATGTAAGGTCCTTTGTCCTCACGAACAATGTTACCGAATACTATAAATCTTGTTATATGAATTACCAATGCAAAAACATTTGGTCTAAGTATTTTCTATCAAATTGCCTTATCATTTATGTAGTATGACTTTTTTATTTAAAAGAATGTATTAATCATTGATATCCATATTTTTTTAAAATTTCTTGCTCATTTTTTTTATTTTATTTTGTGCCTTTGGAAAGCCTCATTTGCTTATTATATTCACATACTGGCAAGCATCAATAACAGAGATGTACGCAAGCACAAATACAGTTGTTTAAATTATATCTTAAGCTACCATTTGCATTATTGTGTTTTAGTTATAGACAACGTTGGTCATGAAAATGAACATAAAACAAAAGGGTGATAATGCTAAACTGTTTCAAAACATGTATAAAATGTAGACAAGAACGCGCCTCGTCCTCTCATTACTGTTTAGCTTTGCTGTCGTTAATGGCTAACAAGAACGGCGAATCAGCGGTCGACGATTATACCAAAGACGGCAGCGTCGACCTCCGGGGCAACCCTGTACTCAGGTCGAAGCGTGGCGATTGGAAAGCTGTCAGCTTCATCGTCGGTAATCATCTTTCTAGTGAATTAGCTACTATAGAAGCAGATTATTAAGTACGAATTCAACTGCTGGAAGTGAACTGCAGTACTAACTACGGAGGGAACTAATTGCAGTATACGAGGTGTTCGAGAGGATGGCGTACTACGGCATATCTTCGAACTTGGTGCTGTACCTGACAAATAAGCTACATGAAGGAACCGTGACGGCGTCCAATAACGTCACCAACTGGATCGGCACACTCTGGTTGATGCCCATTCTCGGGGCCTATGTCGCCGACGCCTACCTCGGTCGATACGTGACGTTCGTCATTGGCTCAGTCGTCTATTTCTTGGTAATTTATCGCTGACGAGTTGTCTTCCTGACTTGCCTGAACTGAACTGGTCGTGTTCGTTCATATTTTATCGACATGTTTAAATCTTCAGTTTGCACGTTGTCTTTTAACAGGGAATGATCTTTCTAACTCTGGCAGTCTCTATTCCTTCTTTGAAACCTCCCACTTGTGGCATTGGCACAGCGACCGTCAACTGCTGAGTCAAGAAAGCATCAAGTTTGCAGCTTGGCGTCTTCTTTGCCGGGCTTTACGTCATCGCCCTTGGCGCTGGAGGCACGAAGCCAAACATCTCAACCATTGGCGCCGACCAGTTCGACGAGTTCCACCCAAAAGAGCGAGCCCACAAGCTCTCCTTCTTCAACTGGTGGATGTTCAGCATCTTCTTCGGTAGCCTATTCGCAAATACTATACTCGTCTATATCCAGGACAATGTGGGTTGGACCGTGGGCTATGCCCTTCCCACCGTTGGTCTTGCCATTTCTGTGGTCATCTTCCTTGTTGGTACGCCGTTCTACCGCCATAAGATGCCATTAGGAAGCCCTTTTACCAGGATGTTGCAAGTTTTTGTGGCAGCTTTGAGGAAGTGGAGGGTGACCTTGCCCGATGACCCCTTGGAACTGTACGAGCTAAATGCAGAGGAGTACGAGGGAAAGCGGACAAGGAGAATAGATTACTACACGCCCTCCATGAAGTAATTTGGGTGATTAAATTCCATTTTGGAGGAGAAGAAGGCGTAATTAAATGTGATAACACTGAATGATTAGCATTTATCATTTGTTTTTATATGAAAAACAGAGTGCTGAGTAAGGCAGCGGTGAAGACGGGGAAGTCAGAGAGTCCATGGTGCCTTTGTCCGGTGAGCCAAGTGGAGGCGACGAAGCAGATGCTGCGCATGATCCCCATTCTCATAGCCAACTTTATCCCCAGCACTATGGTCGCGCAGCTTGCCACTCTCTTCGTGAAGCAGGGGACCACCCTCGACCGGAGCATCGGCCCCCGCTTTCGCATCCCACCGGCAAGCCTCCACGGATTTGTGAACTTGTCCATGCTCATCTCGGTCGCCCTCTACGACCGCTTTTTCGTACCATTCACCCGCCGCCTCACTGGGAATCCCCGCGGGATATCCCTCCTCTACCGCATGAGCGTTGGTTTCCTCATCCACATCGTCGTCATGGTCGTTGCCTCCCTCACCGAGCGCCACCGCCTCGCTGTTGCCCGAAGCTCTGACGTCACTGAGAGCGGTGCTCAAGTGCCGATCACAATCTTCCTCATCCTGCCGCAATTCGTGCTGATGGGCATCGCAGACGCCTTCCTCGAGGTCGCCAAGATCGAGTTTTTCTACGACCAGGCTCCGGATGGGATGAAAAGCCTCGGCACATCTTACTCCCTAACCACAATGGGCGTTGGAAATTTTCTCAGTACCTTCCTTCTAAAGACGACGGAGAAGGTGACAAGGAAGAGAAGTGGTGGCAATGGAGGATGGATTTTGGACAACCTCAACAAATCGCATTTGGATTACTACTATGCCTTCCTAGCCATTCTCAATGTCCTTAATTTTGTTTTCTTCCTTGTTGTCTGCCGATTTTATGTTTACAGGGTCGAGACTGTCAACCTGGAAGAAGCCAAGAACGAAGACGAAGCAACCAACACAGATAGCAAAGAAAACGCAGCAGGTTAAAATAGGTGTGCCAAACTTGGTTAAGTGGATCAAAGAACACTTACCTAAATTAGATTCAAAAGTGAAACCATTTGGAGCTTGTTACTGCTAAGAGCTTGATCATTCCCGAAATGAGTGAAAGTAAAGGCAAAAATTGAGTTATGCCATGTCTTAAATGGTTATTTGCTTTATCTTAAGTGGGGAATTCTTGCTTCTATCTCTCATATAAGTGATGGTCGATGGCTTCGATGATTATCGTCGAAGTCACTTCCAATTAATTTTCTTTTCAATTATTGAAGTTGCCACCGCCTACCAGATTCTCGTTGCCCGCCACCACCCTCCACTCGGGGATGACAAGGCTTCGAACTGACGACGCAGTTGTTTGTGGGAAGTCGGAGGGATCCGGTGTCTTACTTCTAGTTCAGCTTTTAAATGAACAAGATAACTTATTATGAACTGTATCTCTTTTTTAATGGATAGTAAAACAACATTTTTAAAATTGACTAACTAAGCTTTTCTTTGAAAAGTGAAAGTCATTTTTCTTATTCACTTTTTCCTAAACAAACTACAACGGTAATAGATAGGATAATGCAATTTCAAGTCTATTATAGTAATGGTAGTAGATTTGGCTTGCTTCATTGAAATCCATTTTTAATTCACAAAACTATTTCAACTTTTATGCATTAAATTATTATTTTACTCAAAAAGAAAATAGTAAGATTTTGTTTTGTTAGGTCACGTGACATGATCCAAAACGAGTTATGAGTTTAGATAAGCCTGAAGTTAAGTTTTGTATGAATCAAGTTTTTCGAAGGGAGTTGAATTGGGCAAGCATTGTTTTTTATAAAAGTTCTTTTACAAATTATTCTATTTATACTTTCAGATAAAAGTCATAGTATTTGACACTATTAATTCAATTAAAACATCCAATTACAAGTATAAAAAATATTGCAAAATAACAATACATCACATTTTTCAAATGATTGAACTCTACCGAATTAGGTTTATGTCTACTCCTAAGTTAACTAGTTTGAACATATTTTTTCCTTTGTTAATTATGCTGCCTATAATAGTAGAAAAATCATTACAAATTTCTTTTTTTTATTTGAAATTCAAACACAACCTCTTAAATCTTTTCTTTGGGATAAAATTCAAACCCTCTTTAACTTTCCACAAGGCTCAACGTACTAATCTTTTTTTTTTAATTTTTGACATGACTAAATGATGCAGAACTACAAGAAGATGTCATGAGAAACCATAGCCCAATTGGATAGTTTTGACCAATCATAAGTTACTTTAGTATTAATTTATTTTATTTTTAGAAAAGTTTTTTTGGTGGCTCTGTGATAAGTCATTTACGAAGAGTAATTGATTATTAGTAGTTAAATATTAGTGGTGGATGGTAGTTGATAGTTTTATTTTTGAGTGTAATTTTTTATGCATTTATGTACTCCTTTATAAATAGAGAAAAAATCTAACATGAAAGATATCTAGGGTTAACTTTGAATCACATTCTTTTTTTTGTATCTTTTGCATGGTGACAAGAGTGGGTAAAGCTTGGTGGCCAACTCTATAGTTTAAGTTTGGTGATTGTGATTCTTCTTCTTCTCAAATTCTTATAAATTCTTCCTTACATTTCCATTCTCCTTTACTTCAGGTTTTATTAAGGCCTTTCATTATGCCGTGTTAATAGTGAAACGCCAAAACTTATGACATTTTCCTAACCAAAATTACCACAATCTCTCTTACATTAGTCATAAGTCTAATGCTAAACTTAGGTGGTCAAATTAGAGCGTCGAGTCTTCTAAGGTCACCGCAAAATACTTTTCTAAAAATGCTAAAGACATTATTTGTTTCAACATTCTTAACATGTAACATTAATGTAAGGCATAAATTTTATTTTTAGAGAAGAATGTTAACCATGAGTTAGATATTAAGAAGATTACAAGAAAAAATGTGTCTTTATCTAATAGTTGCCCATAGATAATGAAACTCACTTAGGCATCATGCAATGCTTATCTATGACTATGACTAAAACAAAAAGATTTTGTTTTAATGTTGAGCCTTAATCATGGTGTTTTGTTTATCAGTAATAAATCTTAAGTATTTCTAATAAATTAGATTAAGTAGATTTTTAGATTTTAGACAGTTGATGTTCATATTCATGAAGAAATCTTAAAGAAAAAAAGCAAAAATTAAATCCTATAAATATTGTCTTAGTTAGAATGACAGATCATTAAGAGATTTATTTTAAGTTTTACTTTATGTATATCACTTTTATTTTAATTAGAATATTTAGCTTAATTAAAATCATTCTTGTAATGCATAAAAATTAAATATTATTTCAAGAAATCATCTTAAAAAAATATTTAAGTTTTCAAAACCATGATTTATATTACCATGACTATCTTGAAAATTATTTTATCTTTGATTATATCTTCAAAAAATTTGTTTTAATAACTTGTTGTAAAAAAATATATTATAATAATAATAATTACTAAAAAACCTAATCTACTTGACCTTTGCTATTTTAAACCCAAATCTTAAATCTTAAGCCAAGGAAGTACTCCTTAACGAGTTCATTAATAATAATTAGTAAAAAATGCTAATTCTATTTGACCTAAACTATTTCAAACTTAAATCTTAAATCTAAGGATAGGGTAATACTCCTCAACCTATTCACTACAACAATTAGATCAAGACATTACTCTCAAATAGATGGAATGGTGTTAGATTAGGTGATATAAGATGACATGTTAAAATTGATTTTTATCTCATTAATACTTGAGAAGTGTTTAGATTCAAGTAATATATCCATACAATGGCTTACTAAAATGTTATAAGTTTAGAATTAGAAATTCTATGATTATTTGGTAAGAAAGAACTTTCTTAAAAATCAATACTTACACTAATATTTAACACAAGAGATCTCAACTTAAAGAAAAAAATAGTTTAACTCATTTCTAAAATACTCACATTAGTAGTGAAGTAAAAAAATATATACACAAATAGAGTTTTTAAAATGTCAAACAATAAAATCACACATTTACCTACATAAATTAGAAAGTTGAATGAGATGATTAATTTTTCCCAAAAATTAAAATAAAGGAGTTAATCATTTTTCTAGTGATTGGATGCTCTTATGAATGTTGGATATTGGCTCGAGATATCTCCTTTTGAGTCTCTCGCTCTCCTTCTTAGGGCACCTCCAAAATCATACCGTTGGATTGATTGTGTAAAGCATGCTTGAATCAAATAAGAATGATGTCAATACTTTGTTATTTTATTTAAATTATATTACTTATAATATGGTGAGCATTATTTATCATACCCTTGGATGTGATGCTCACAATATTGTACCCTATGATGTGATGATAATAATATTATATCTTTTGATATGATAATCATAAAATTAAACTAAATATTACTAATGATGATCATTTGAAGTGAATAGAGATTAAATTCTCATTTTATTGATTTTGGAGCCAATGATCAAGCTCTCTATGAAATGATTAATCTATAAAAAATAATATTTTTAAATATCAATATGATTAGTATGTTAAATCATTCTTTTCTTTACAATTATGACACCTAGGTTATAAAAGTTCATGCATATTTGAGTTGTTTTTTTTTGCAATGCACTAGATTACAATTGTTCTTAAAAACTAAGTTTTTTATTTTTTTTAAAATATTATTAAAAATATTTTTAATATAAATAAAAAATTAAAAAAAAGCCTAAGAACCCCCTCCTCAACCAAGCTCGAAGGCTGGCCAGTGTTGGGCAATAGGCCTTGAGGAGATGCAGGTAAGGAGAGTGGTTGAAATTGAATTATGTCAAGCCCGAGTATCAATTATGGTACAAATTTTATATTGGCTTAGGTTAAATCAGGTTATGACATCACTCTTGAACTTGACTTAAACGTAACAAGTCATGTTGCACTCATAAATATTAACTAATTGGAAAGATTAAGATGGACCCATTTAAATTTGCATATGAGTGTCTTTGGTTATGACCTTATAAGAGCACCAGAATAGCCAACCCCCATTAGATTGACTTATTCATATGGAAGAAATAATATAAACACAAATTACATATGAATCTTTACAATGTGGGACTAAAAACATCCACCTTTATCTTCTAAACTAGATAAATCAGTGTCATTTGATCACACGTTTTAGCAATTGAACAGTCATGATCATGTCCTCTTTTTTGAATCATGGAATTCATCTAGTCATCCATCTGAAAAGTGTGATTGAACTCTAGGATCTTCTTCACATTATAAATAATGTATTTTATTTAGTTGTTCATCCGAAAAGCTTAATTGAATGATTGTGATCTTCTATATATTTGTGAACAATGTATTTTATTTAGTCATCCATCTAAGAGCTTCATTACATCACTGAGGGCTTCCTTGCCTTTATGAACAATGATCTTGTGCATCTAAATAAGACCCAAGGTAAATTTGACAAAGATGTGGGTTTGTTAGATTTGGACGGTACTAGAGCTAGCTCATAGTCTCCAACAACATAGTATTCTACAATTTCTTAAACACTTAAATGAGGACTTAGACAAAAAGAATGTAAGTTAGGTGTATTATCAAAGGACAAAAGAATTTTTTGATTTCAAGTTAGTTACCTCTAAAAATATAGAAGAAAAGAAGAAAAATAATATATCTAAGCATCACAGTTTAAAGAATACAGAAAGGCCTCGAAAATAACAATTAGTAGAATTAGTGGCTCATTATGACTAGTATGATGATTTGGAATATGAGAGGCTTTGATGAATCGCTTTAAATTATTTGTTAGAATTAACTAATTAGGCATCATTTCACTGCTTGAGCCTATAGCAATTAGTAAACAACTAAAAAATATAAAAATGCTCACATTTTTCCTTAATCTGCAACAGTATAATATTTGGTATTTTAGAATAAAGTCGCGTCTTATCAAATAATTGTTGTGGATGATCAATTTATATACCTTCTATGTAAAAATGAATGTTGGAGCTCTCAAATATTTTTTTGCTTTTATATATGCTAAAACCCATACATTGAAAGAAGAATGTTATGGAGAAAATTAAAGATAATTACAAAGTCTACCTTTTTCTCATAGCTCATTCTTTGCAATCTCAATGTCATTGCTACACTGGAGAAATATACGTACCATTCCAAGGGGCTTCCTTTTATGGGTAGCCTCTTCATTGAGTTAGTTGTTAGGAAGGTTGGTTAGGTATGAAAGAGCTTGTATAGAGTACTAGTTAATTTGGATTGATTTAATCTTATGCCAAATACAATGATTTAACATTTGAGTAAATCTGTTTCAAATCATTCCCTATTTTTTTTCTTTTCTTATAATATCTCAATTAATTCTAAAATTATTCAGATTTTAAAACATATGGATCAATCACCTAACATTTATGCAGATTGTTGAAAGAAATTAGAATTTATCTTATATTAGAAATGGAATGAATACTTGAGCTATGCCTAAAATAATGGAGCAAGAAGTACTTTGGCAACATATTTGAGACCTTAAAATCTATTAAGAAGCACATTAAGATAAAGCAAGATTGTTCTAACTTTGTCAAAATAAGGAGACTAAGCAAGATCTATTAATAGCATATAACTCATTCTTTGCCTCAATTAAGAATGAAGAGAAATTATGGAATCAAAAAGAAAAAATTACTTAGCTTAAAAAGAAAGATAGAAACATAAATATTTTTTTTGGTATAGTTAAAGAAAAATAAGGTAAACTTAGGATAAATCAAATCAAAGATATTAGTGGAAATTTAATAACAAAAGATGATGACATAAATATTTATATTATTTAGTATTTTCATGATTTGTGTTTAACTTTGTCTTTTATCAACATGCATAAATTATTAAGTACTATTATTATAGAAGTGTCCTAAAAAATGAATGATTATCTCCTACGAGAAGTTACACTTGAAATTAAAATAGATTATTGCAAAAATATAGCACTAAATCACACTAGGTCCAGATAATTTTAATGAGATTTTCTTCTTTTAGTGTTGGAATATCATTACTAATGATGTTCTAAAGAAAACTAGAGATTTCCTAAATGACTTATTAATTCCAACTGCATTAGGTAACACTAATATTGTGCTCACTCTAAAAATAGAGAACCCATAAAGTCTTAATAATTTTTTTCCTATTTGTTTGTTCAATTTTGATGATAAAATATTAACTAAGTTAATTGCTAATAAATTATAATCAATTCTACTAGAATTAATTCCAGAGTAGTAGTGAGCATGTTAAAAGTATGGACATCATAGATAACATATTGTTAGCACAAGAAATGACAAATTCAATCCGCAATAAGATTAGAAGAAATAATTGTATTTTAAAATTAGACAACAAGCATATAGTTGATACATTATCTTGGGATTATTTGAGAAAGGTTCTTTAGAAATTCGGTTTTCTTACAAATTTTATTAAACTATTTATGAATATAATGAAATGTAATAGATTATCTATTTTAGAAATTTTTTTCTGTTACAAATTTTATTAAAATGTTTATGAATATAATGGAATGTAGTAGATTCTCCATCCTTATTAATTGAGATAACAAGGGATACTTTTAGACCTCTCGAGTTCTTAAATAAGGTAATCCTTTATGTCTTATGTGATTAGTGTTTGTGACTACTTTTTTAAGTAGGAAACTCAACAAATTATTTAAGTAGGGCAAAGCATTATATAATATGATTCTTAGAGGTTGTTAAATGGTAACTCATTTGAGTATGGCAAATGTCTTTATGGTCTTTATACATCTTGATGAAAGATCAATTACAAATGTAATGCAATTCCTAAGAGAATTCCATGATGGTTTAAGATAAATTATTAATATACAAAAGAGCATTTTTATATGTGGCAAAAAATGATAATTTAAGAAAAAGTTATTAGCATAGTATTTTGATAACCACTTAGGTTTTACCTTAACTAAAGGCAATAAATATAGATTTATTATCAACAATTAGTTAAAAAGTGGAATAGTAGGATTACAAGTTAGAAGCAAGTATTACTTTCCTTATAAGAAAATTGATGCTGATCAAACATGTCTTAGCTTCAATATAGCTGCATGTTAATACTTGCTAATCCATCAAATAAAAATCTCAAGCATATTGATGTATGATCAACAGTTTCTTATGGGAAGTTACTTCTAATGATCACATAAAATATTGGTCAAGTTGGAAGTAGGTTGGCTTTCCAATTAAAGAAAATGTGATGGGATTGAAGAATTTAGATGGAGGGATGCATTTTAAATTAAACTACTTTGGAAGATGCTTTTAACAGATTCTCTTTGTGCTAAATTTATGAGACCAAAATATATTAATCAAACTCTAATAACTGGAGTCTCCTATACCTTAATTATAATAAATAAAATTAAGAAAATTGTAATGCAACACATTCAAGTTTTGAAACCAAAGATACATATTGTTGGACATTAAATACCAATGAAAAATTCAATTTAAGTTGGCATTTAATGTAATTAGATAAAAGGGACTAATCCTTAAATTTAGATGGAAAATTTGGTCATCAAAAGTACCCTTGCAATCACAATATTTATGTAAAAAATACTGAACATGTTGTTCTCATTTCCTAAACAATTACAAAAGTTTAATGTTCAACTTGTATCCATGTGCCCTTTTTATCCTCAAGGAGGCATAATCAATCATGTTTCCCATGAGTGTAGTAATAACAATCAAGTTTAGTCTCATTTTACTATAATATTCAGATTTAAAAAGATGAACATGACATATATTCATTCATTGATCTAAAAATGGTGATAATAGATAACTATGCACAAGTGTATCTAAGGAAGTTACATTTTGGATTCCTTCCTTGATTTGTTAAGAGGTTCGAAAAGCATTTATTGTAAAACTATTTGAGGAAATTGAATTCTCTATTGGCACCATGCTTTGGAAAGTAAGATCAATTTTGTTATAGTCTTTTTAAAGAAACAAAGGATGTAAATAATTAGTTGGAGCCCCCTTCTAAAAAATGGCCTAAAGTTGAATATCTGTGAAATATATTTTTGATAATTTGTAACTACACGTTGTTGTGGTATAATAATGGATCAATTGGGTAAAATGATTAAGGTGTCTGCAACTCTAATCAGTGCTACAAAGTATATGGAGTTCAGTATTACTATTCCCTTATTAGGTCTCCAACTTTGTTATTAACTGAGTTAGAGCTAGGCAAACATCATTGTGGAGTTTCACTATAAGTCAACTTTGGATATGATTATTAGTAAATTATCTATACCTTAGTACATTAGTGATTAGATAAAGGTAATTAATCAATTAGAAGTGAATTTGATTACACAAGCACATCATGTTTATATTGAAAATAATGCAATTGCAAGTTGATTTACAAACAACAGAAAGTATTCAGTTTAATTATTTGAAGCTTCCTAGGTATTGTGAGGGATAAATTAGAATGGATATGCTAAAGGTCCCTTATGTTAGAATTTCTTGTATGCCTTAAGGTAAGAATATTGTTAGTCAATCAGAAGGGTCTTTATAGGATTGTGGAAGCTTTCAATCCAAATCTCAATCACCTCAATAGTTCCCACAAGTTGCTTTGAAATTTCACAAATAATTGCAAAATCTATAATTGGGCAATAGCCACATTGATCTCGAGAAAATCTATTCAGCAGTGATCATATATTATGACTATTCTATCCATTTAAGTACAATTCTTAATTGAAAAATCTGTAGCTTCTATGGATCAAATAGTCATGATAATCTCTTTGGACAAGTTTGTCATGTTATTGTTTAATGTTCAAACAAATAAGAATAACCAAATTGTGTAGTTCGGTCACACCATTGATGCTAAAATTTTAAAGCTTAAAAAATGTTCCTTTTTCATTTGTTTTTAAAAGAGTATCAAGTGTTATCATATTATGTTCTTTGAAATGTAGAAATTACTATAATACTATAAATGTCATAATGTAACAAAAATCTACAATACATGCAAGCTTACCACACCATATGATCAATCTATCCCAACCACATGTGTCAACCTACTACATCCAAAAAAAATCCCAAAATTTTGTATTGTATATTAAGAATGATTGTATGGTATGTAATGGAGGACAAAATGTATAAAAACTAGTTTTTGGATAAATCTAACAATTGGAAATGGTTTTAACCATTTGGGAATTCTTTTGGAGGGTATTCATGTCATTTTATGCCATATAAACCTTTAAAAACCATAAAATAGTATTGATGAAGGTTTGAAAAAGGATTGCAAGCATAGTTGAGTGTCTTTTAAGTTGTTGGGAGCTATCTTTGCCAAATCTAGATTCTAGAGAATATATTTAGCACATTATTCATGGGAGTTTTGGAGGTTCATCATTGAACATCATCCTTACATTCCTCACACCAAAATGTTCTTAGATTCAATAATTAATCTACTATTCAATCTATAGTATTGTACTTCTATTTGTATATTTAATTCACAAATAATAGCTGCTCTTTATGCAAATTTTTGTGATTTAATTTTCATGTCCCAACTTTGGGTCATAGATGTGTGGAGAAATTAGGCTTATCTCTTGGCATAATGAGCAGGTTGTTTGGGTTATTGTTGACTAGTGAAAAACCTATGTTTGTGATTGGGTTTTTCTTTTCAATTGTAATGAAAGAGTGACTTGGATAGTGATGCTTAAGTGATTTACCTAGGGGTTGACATAGGCTTGAGATTAAGTCAAATTACTTTAAAATATTATGTCTTTTTTACAGCTAGTTATCTTGTCTTTTATTTTAACTTATTGATTACTCAGTTGCAATCTTGAAAGTAACTTGATCATCTTGTAACGTTTATAAAGGATTGAACAAAGGGTGTGATACTTTCAAGCAAGGTTTTATAAGTTTTGTTTGCTCATTAGCTTACAAAATATTTTATTATAATATATGGCTTACCAATTTACTCCATTGATATATCTCGTTTGACTTAACAGTTTTTATAGCATGCTTTTATTCTAAAAAGGATATTTTCTAATGTATTTTTTCAAGTATTAAAGCCAATCACAAGTAAAACAAATTGCATTGCTAAACTCTCTTCTAAATTGTTAGGATGGCCCTTGGAAGAATAATAATTAAAATGTGGGAAACTTTTATAACAACAAAAGTTTTTTTTTTTTTTTAGTTGAATTAGAAGCACTAAAATTAATGCTTTAAGAAATAATTAAATGGTAATATTTTCATAAATTTTATTTATAAATAGTTTGTGCTGAATAGAAAACAAATTAATATTTATTTAATATTTAATATTCAATAAGTTTAAATTGTGTATTCAAATAATAATTTTAGTCCATTAGTTTATATTTTTAAATTAATAAATATTTATGCACTTGTATGTTAACCCATAGGTCTTGAAGATTTGTTGTCTGACAAGTGATCTTAGAGATGATGATTCATCTATTATTAAATTTTATCATAGATTGTTTATTACATGATCGGGCAACCACTATGCAGTTAATCCAATGCGGTTATATTTAAACTTCTCCATTTATGCTTCTTAGAGAATTCTTTTAGTATATTATTTAATTTCATTACAACTAAATGAAATCCTAAAAAAAAGGAGCATAAGTGTCAACCAACAACTTTTTGAAATGATCACAATACATAGGAAACAACAGACAGGTTGCTCGTGCATGAGTGATAAATATTAAAAAATAGAGATAAAAAATATTTGTGTCAGTACATTAGCTAGCTTTAGGACACCTAAATATAAAGTACGTACTCAATAAATCAATTACAAATTAAAACTAATTAAAACTTTGGAAAATATTTCTCACCTTCAGCCTCTGCAACTTCAGCTTCAGCTTGAAAATAGTTCCAATCCTTCATAGAAGATATTCACCTTCCATGAATACATTAATGATTTTATCTCATTAGTTAATTGTTCTAACGTATATTGAAATTGTTTTGAGTAGCAAGGCACACATTATTACTATGTCAAGTTTGATCCTTCTCATTGAAGAAAAGCTTTAAGCAACTTAGAAAAAGAAAACAAAACAAAATAATCATGCTATCAAAAGAAGAGATGAAATTTAGTAGAAAAATTAAAAGAAAAATAATCCAACTCACATTTTGTGCTTATTAGTTATTATCAAATAGGTGTCATCTAAATTAGAGCATATTATCCAACTTATATATAAACTCTCTCTCTCTATCTATCTATCTATCTATTTAATGATAATGATGCTGATGCTACCAATGGATCTTACTTCACTTGAGTACTACAATCTCCTCCTTGTTGGTTATGACACTTGACTTCATGTCGTTCACTTCCTTCAACATTAGTTTGGACAAACTCTGATATAGTTTTCAATAGGAGTCTTGATATTTGTTTTTTAGTTTTGATTTTTTTGTTTTAAAATCCAAAGATGCCTATTGAAGTGAAAAATCAAACCATGTTGTACATTATGTTTTTTATATAATCAATTTTTTTTTTTTGCATTTTTGGCTATGATCTATCATAGATTGATTTTTTATTTTATGTATTAAGTAAAATTCAAATAATAAGTTTAATTAGTTTAGTTTTTGAACAAAACTAAAGTTTTTAGTTTGACTTGATTTTCGACAAATTTTGATTTGGTTCTAGTTCTAGTCTTGCCAAAACTAAAAAAATGATCAATTTGATTAATCTCAACAAAATCAACTATTTTAGCCCCGTTAATTATTTAAGTATTTGACTTACTTGCACTTCATGATAATATTGTTTTAATGATCATAAAATTCATTACAAAAATTGAACTTTTTATTGTTCTTGACACTATTCATTATACCATTTGATGAAAGTTTTGTTGTTAATTATTTTTATGACTAACTTATTGTCATGGTCAAATATTAACAATAATATCTATACTAAGATCAAATAAGCATTTTGATAGCAAAAGTAATTTTAAATAATTACTTCAACCTTTAACTATTAAAAATAGTAAAAAAGGACACCTATGATTGATTTAGAGAGCACTTTGATGATCAAATTGCAGAGCACTTTGATAACCAAATTGTGCTTTGGCTACTAATTGCATAGTTTATAGTAATTTTGATTAATAATTTGTGCCTAATTACATTTTCAATATTTAACACGATCAGTAATTCACGACTTACTAGATTATCAATCACATGCTGGTCAAAAATCAATTTCTCTTTGAACAGTTGTCTAAACATGTTATAGAATTCGAATGTCAATTCACTAAAGTAAAATTTGTACTAAATTTATTTCTCTTTATATAAATAACTTTTATAAAATAGAATAGAGAAAATGTGTTGTTCCCCTTAAAAAGATGTATAAGACTAATCAATTTAATAATGCACATCCACAATAATTGTAGAGAAAAAAAAATCAACAAACACAATATTTTAGAATAATAAAATGCACAATGCATAAACCCATGTCTAGGATTTTAATGGTTTCAAAAACTTATGAATTACATATGTTTAACAAAGTTAAGCACCCTTATTATTATGCTCACCATACTACAAATGGTCTCCATAAGATTGGATATCACTTGGTTATAATGGTTATAAGCGATTATGCTCTGCTTAAGCATCCATCTGCTTGTATACCATTATAGTGATTACTCTTAGACACCCTCATAAAGCTATTATATCTGCTATTACACAAAGGGCTCCACACCATACACCATGCTCTTGTTTAACTACTTGGTTCCTTAATGTATGCAATGGGGCCAAAAGTATACTAAGCAATGGAATCCCGACAATGCTAACTTATTACCTTATTGTAATGCTCCTATCTTAATAAATATATTCTGTATGAACAACTGTTATTGACTTATTAGAACCCTAAGATATTTAAAATATTTTGATTATAATAAATCATATAAATGTCCTTGTAATCTAATGTGTTAATCTAGTGAGTTATATGTTGAATAAAAAAGAAACTATATGTTGAATTAAATAAAAAGTATTTGAAGTGGTGATTTAGTCTTGGTTGAGTGATAGGAATCTAAAACAACACTTTGTAAGATGTCTAAGATAATAGAAGAGGGTGGAAGCATGTGTTCTCAAGTTTAGTTGATTATTAATTCTAAGACATATATGAGGATTACAATTCATGTTATCTTCTATTAGAGCTTTCATTTCACTTTAAAACAAAATCTCAAGAATTTTGTATGGTGCAATGTTATTTATTAGATAGCATGATTTCATCAAGAGAAATGTTAAACATAAATAAAAATAGTAAATAATAGAATATTATTAAATTATATGACATTACTTATTAGATAGTATGATTAGTTTAATATATCGACCATTGTCTAATATAACTCTGTTATCCTAAAACTTTTATAAGATGTGCTAATATTTTAATGGACAGTATGATTATCTAAAGCTATTTATGCACAACACCTATACACAAAATTGAAATTTTTGTATATTAATTTAATATTTTAATAGATAGTATGATTGTCTAAAAAAATACTTGTTCATAATAAATATAAGAAAAACCAAACCTTTTATAATACTTGATGGTGAGGTCATCTATCAAGATTTTTAATTCTAATGGGCTAGTCAGACAAGTGTCGATACTTTGAGATAATTAAGGAATTTATTTTTCATGTGTAGAGTCTAATAAAAACTAAAATAATACTTTTGACTCAAAATTTGTTACAAAAATAAAAATTGACTTTCAATTGGCATATGAGTCCCTGTTTAGCTGACTACATTACCTAATGCTTTCTTAGTCACTCACCACTGGCCCAACCCTAGCAAAATAGGCTAACTCGGACTACGTTTAGTAGAAGTATTTCAACGAATAGATCTTTTGGGCCTGATCTAGATCGCAAGTACATGCGACATGCCAACGATTTATCGCACTGCATCTATCCACTAACAAAATTTGCTATATGATAACTAAACTATGACCTACGTACTTGCATCAACTCACCAACATGCTCTATAACACATGAAATTGATTTAGACCAGTGTCTCCTCATATGTCACTTTGACCCGCAACCCGCTTTGTGACATGTCAATTAACAACACTATTAATGCCATGCCAACCAATAAACCCACTTTATAACATGTTGATTTGCCACTTGTTAGTGCTGCGCTAACTCCCCATCCCGATCTGCGATAATGCACCATCAGATCTAACTCGTAACATTGTTGAACCACACCGATCCACCGACTTACTCTATAACTCATAAACTTGGATGCGACCCACAAAGATCCAAGTCAACCTGATTGATTTAGAATTAAAAATATAGCTTTTTAGAAAGCTGTTTGACAATAGCTTTGCTTGTAGAGATTTTGGATAAAAAGATAGCTTTTTCAAAAAAGTTGTTTGGCATTAACTTTAGCCACAAATTTGACAATAGTTTTGCAATAAACAAATTTTAGAAATAAAAACACAACTATTCAAAAAACTATTGCTAAACAATTTTTATCATAATATCTTTATTTTTTTAAAATTTTTTATATTTTCCTTTTATGCTTAAAGATTCTATAAAAAGAGGAGGCTTATTTTTTTAGAATGATAGTATTAAAAAATTAGCTTGGGATTTGTCATTATTATTTAGGGTTGATTATGATGAGAACTCACACATTTTAATTCATTAGGGTTCTAGCATTGGGAGGTGGTGTGTGAGGCCTATGTGGTGAGATGTCATGTTAGTTTACCTATAACTCTTTGACATCGCATCCCTATCACCATTGCTTAACAATTCCTTCACTTTGTCGATACTTCGTCATTTCCTTCTCAACGTTGTTAACCTTTTCACTTTGTTATTTAAGTTTTCTTAGGTTGTTATTATTACTTATCATCTCCTTTGCCTGTAGTTTGATTTATTTTTTGTAAATATTGAATTGTCTTTATGATCAAGTTACTTCACTATTCTAATTTTTCAGTAAGACTTTGTAAAAGTTTTTGATACTTTTAATCTGTACTCATGTGATTTTTATTTCATTCTTTTCTTTATTACAACTTTAGTTTATTATGCCCTTTTGTAAATACTCCATCTCTATGTTGTCATTAAAGAAGTTGTGGACTTAACTTATGAAGTGACCTCTTTGTGTCTCTCAATCCCTTCTTAGCTACGATCATGTTGGATAGGTATCTCTTACCTGTTATCTTTTTGAGCTTCTTATGTTTATTCTTCTACATTTTCATTATTTTTTAACTTGTCTAGGTCAATCTCTACATTGCTCATAATGTTTGCATCGCTCGTCTAGCATTCATTGAACTTCTAATAGAGTATGTGAATAGTTAATTGTGTTAGTTTAGGATGGTACGAGGTGTTTTTTATTTGTACAAATAGAAATGAAAGTGCATAACAACTATATTAAATTTATTATAAAAATAAAATTAGTTGTTATGAGAGCCATTGAATCTTCTATTAATATTTATTAGGGTTTTTTATTCTAACTATAACTTGAAAATATAGAAAAAAGAGATGAGGAAATAGAAAAGATTACTACTTACCCCAAAATTTTCCCATAACAACTCATGATGTTCCAAATGCATGTTCTTCCAAGATACTTAGGTTTTATAGAGATATCATTTGAATCATATCTTAAATGACATAAATTTCATTCATCTTTTAACATAGGAAAATGTAGTTTAGAATGATAGTATTCACAAATATGAAATTAATAAACGAATGCTAATATGTCATGTACTAATAAGTAAAATAAAGAGTCTATCGTGTCAACAAGAGCCTCTTAACCTTATTGGTTCCCTTTCCTTTGTTGAAACTTAGTGTGAGTTGATTGTTGACCTATTCATCACAATCTCTTTTGACAATGTCTTTATTTAAGAAGGAAGCTAAAGAGAACTATAAAAGCTTGGATGAGGAATAAAAGCATCAATCATCTCTTAAAAGCCTAGCTTTGTGTCATAGCCCAACACTATTATGTTAAGGTGTTGCTTCTATTTGGTCATCCCATACTAACCAATTCAACTAAAATGTGCTTCAATATCTTAACAAAATGATCTTATCTACATAACTCATAATCATTTTTTTTATTTTTGATGTAAAACTATCGTCACTATACAATTTTACTTAAAAGTCTACTAAAAGTCATTCATTGTTTAGTTATACTATTATTAATATTTTCTTTGGTTGTTTTTCATGTATCAAAGATAACGATACTTAAAATAAATTATATTTAAACTTTTCCTTGAAATCATTAGGATGGCCTTTGGAAGTATAGGAATTAAAGTATATGGATCTTATATTATTATAATTTTTTAATGAATTAGAAGTACTAAAGTTGATGGTAATTTCTTATGAGCTTTAGGGAAAAGGTTTAGATTTAATCATAATGTTAAGAAGATCACTTCTTATTTTTTCTATTAGTTGAGTTATATAAACAATATTTTCTAAAATTTTTAGATACTAAAGTCTAATCTTTTGTTTGAATTTTTGAAGTAAAAAAATTAATTATGCTAAAAAAATATAATCTTACAAAACTAAACAATTTATTAGCCAACATATTTGTCAAAACTTATTATCTAAATTATAATTTGATAAAAATTCTTGAGGAAATATGTTGAGTACAAGTTGTATGTTTTTTTAGAATAGTTTTACATAATACCTCTTACCATTATTATTAGTTGCCACCCAATGCTCATTAGGGATTTGTTGTTCAAATTATTAATTCTTCATAATTATGTTGTTAAATAGTTTAAGCATATGATCAAAAAGATGGATTTAAAAAAATTCTAAATATTGCCTTAAAACATAATGAAGATACTTTTGACCAAGTTTTTGTTTATCAATAAACAAATTAAAAATTACTTTAAATTTAATATTCATTATGTTATGCCATGCATATTATGTATATTATCAACTAATTATATGTTTAAATTGATAGACATTTAAAGCTTTTTTTCCTAATAAATTATTTTAGAGTCAGTGATTTGATAAAGTTTAAGTTATTCGTGTAAGTAGTCTTCTAAAGTCACCTATTACATGATTAAATAAATTGATAATGCACTTGATGCCATCGCATTGTTCGGTTATAATTATAATTGATTTGTTGAATAACTTAATTGATAAAACAAATTCAATAAAAAATGTTCCATATAAAATATTTAATAGCAAATTATATTATTTATATATAAATGATAATATTTATATATTAATATAGTTCTTAGATTAATAATATTAACATACTTGTATATTAAACTCAAATTAGAATCTTATAATTTCACTTTTCTAATGCCATTATAGTTGAGAAGTAAAAACAACTAGAACTTTTCTTTGCACTAATGTCCAAAGGAGTTGTTTGCAACATTATGAAATTCTACAATGTGAATTTTTAAATTAAAATATCCCTTTTGTTAGTTTGTTGGAGCTTTTTTGGTATGCTTTCTAACGGTGGTTGTTTGGACCTAGATGTAGCAATCTAAGCTTTCTTGGTTATATGTTGATTTGAAATGTATTGCAAAAATTGATATTGAATTGTAATTTTGACAAAAATAAATAGGATTTCAAGATAATTTTAAAATATTAGAAAATATTGTAAATTAATCTAGATATTTTAATGAAATTTGATACAAAATTTAAAGTAGTAAATTAGTGCTTATGTGTAATGCCATTATGGATAAAATAATGTCCTCATCCTGCCAAAATACCTTATTATATATGCTAAGGTCTCTTGCTTCAAAACTCACTCTCTATAGGTCTTTGACTTATTCATCATTATTACTTTATATTATGCCCTCATTTAGGTGGCAAGCAGAAAAGCAATATGGGCACTTTGGGGAGGGGAGTAAGAGGATTAGTGACCCCTCAAAAGTCTAGATGCACATCATAACCTAGCATTAGTATATCAATGTATTATTTTTCTTTAGTCATCTTATATCAACTAATATAGGTGTTTAAAAAATTATTTAAATATCTTAATAGTATAATCTTATATGTATAATCCTTAATTAGTTTCTCATTTTTAATGTAAGACTATTCAACCCTTTTTCTTTTGCTTAGAATCTATTATGAGTTGCTTCTTGTTTATTTATTCTATCAATATTTTTTAATTTTAGGCATCACAACCACCAACTCTTTGCTTGACTTATTCTCAAGTCACATCATTTTATGAGATTTATTAACTTAATACTAAGATGATATAACATAGCTTTACAATATATAATATTAACTATAATATATTATAAATTATAAAAGTGTGACATCTACAAGAGGGGGATAAATTATATATACTTATAATTTTGAAGCAAGCTAAAAATCACAAATGACTTTATAATGAAAGACTTATAGGTTTCTTAATTTTGTTGGCTATTGTAACATTTATTTTATAAACTATATTTAGGCTTTACAAAGTTAGTTTTATAATAATACACATAAAGTAAAGTACACATAAGAGCTGCATTCACTCTTAGTTAAATAGCTAGACAGTTCACTAAAGCACCAATTTGATAAATGACTATAACATGACTTAAAATAAAATTTATAACGTTAGCTTGATAAAAACTTACAATAATATGCTTAATAAAAGCTTATAATAGGCTTAATAAAAGTCAACAAAAAATAAAGATGATTAATTCAACCAATGTAAATCATACTTAATTCAATTTCTATTCAAATTTAACTTGACTTAATCTTAACAAATGAAACAACTCACTATGAATACAAATTTTTTTAAAAAAAATAATATATCTAAAATAAGATGAAATGTATGTCTTAAAAAAAATCATAAATGCATCAAATAAACTGTAATATGTTTTAACATTCTAATTAATAAAATAAAGATGCATGATCTAGTTTTTTTCTCATGTTATTTGAGCTTGTGTTTCTTCTGGTGTCTATTATGGTTAAAACCTAAACACCTCTGTTAAACTTATTGAGCATATAATTATTTTTTAGATAAATGTTCTAAAAGTAATACTTCAAAAAATATTAATAAATATAATATAATGAAACAAGTGATGCAACTATCAAATGATATAACATACTATGCTAGTTAATCCATATTTTATACCAAAAACCATGTTGACATTTTAAGACCATTATATTACATATTGTACATGTAGTAGTTCTCTCTATTTCTAATGTATGATTATTTATTTATATATTTATCTAAAAAAAGTTCAACTATTTTCTTAAATTTCTTGCCTTAAAGATATATGATGTTAGGTTTAAGAATAACTAGGTTACACATAATACTCTTATGGGTCTTTATTTCTATAATTTGTTTATCTAATAAAAATTCATCTTTCTTTGAAGCTTCTAAGATTTAGCTTCTATAATATAAAATTTTAAAAAATATATAATTTTCATAATTCTTATATGAATTATTACTTCTATCTCAACTTCATTAGATAAAAATTTGTTTTCTTATTGAAATAGTTGCGATCAAGTTTTGTGGTTTTATTCTAGAATTAAGAGATGTTCGATAAACTAGTTTTTCAAGTATTGTACTTTGTATCGTCTAAAATAAATTATTTTGTTAAACTTTTCTTCAAAATTAAGTTACCTTTTAAAAGAATGAGAATTAAAAGCTATAGAACTCTTGAAAAAACTTTTTAACCTAAGCTAAAATTGCTAAAGTTGGTATTAATTTTTTATAAAGTGTCTGATAAATTGAAATTTAGTCATATTGTTAAAGGAAGATCATATTTTTTTTCTCTTTTTATTAGTTAGATTATATGGAGAACTTATTTTAAAGTGTTTAGATAATAAACCTTCACCACTTTGAACTATAGAAAATATTTTTGTGCTCAAATATTATAATTATTTTATATTTAATAATCAATATTAAAGCCAAAAGATAATCCAACAAAAAATCAGTTACTTATTAGTAATTATGTGGGCTAAAACCAGTTATGCAAATTATAAATTGATCAAAGCTGTATGACATTTCATAACGCTGAGCTGTCGACCGCCTCATCTGGTTTGGTTAGGCGTTGTTACCTTGAATAAATAACATTTCATAATTTCACTATCAAAGAGTTTTAATAATAGGCCACTGACTGATAGGAAAATATTTTAAAATAAAATTCTAAATGATTATTTTAAAAAAGGATTAAAATACCTATATTTTCTTGAACTTTGTTCTGCTATGTTTTTGTTTGTTACATATCAAATTAAAAATTATTTTATATTTAATATTCAATATATTATGATGTGTATATTTTGAAATCTTTAGATATTTATAATATATTGGATCAATTTAGACATTTAAAACGATATTAAAGACCATGACTCTAAATATACTTAATTATTCATGCAAGTTGTCCTCCCTTAAGTTGCACATCATTGAGAAACTTGCTGACTCCAAATGCTAATCATAATTGAGTGGCTTTTCGTATTTGATGCCTTAAATAGTAAATTAAAAGAAGAGAAAGAGTCAATGGAAAAACTGATCACACATAAAATATTTAATAGTAAAGTTTTTTTTTAATATATAAATGATAATATTAATGTGTATATTTCTCTGCCAAATGGAGTGGTTTGCAAAACTGAGCCATTTTATTAGTGTAGCATTTTGGAACTTAAAAAAAAAAAAATCCTTTTTTGGCAATTCTATTGGAGTTGTTTTTTGACCGTTTTCTTATCCACAAGATATTACATTCAAAATAATTTTGTTTATGTAAAAGTGTAACTTTTCTTGTATATTTATCTTAGAGAACATCAAAGATAATTGATAAAACATTAGAAAGTGTTATAAAATAGTTGAGTGAGACCTTTAATTGTGAAAAGCTATACCAATAGTATATCCAAAAAAATTTTAGTCTTTTACTTGTCTTAAACTCTTGTCAATAATGAGAAGCATAGATTTATGAACTCAAATGACTTTGGATCGAAAGTCTTTAGGGATTACCTCATTAAATAAGAGGATATTTGTCTAATAAAGAAGAAAATGTATGTATGACTACTAAATTTAATAAATAATGTCACAATTATTTTTGACATTATTGTTCATACCATTATTGATATTTATGACAATGAGCTTCTCCATTATTGTATTTCATATCACTTTTGATACATATAAAATTAACTCATTTGTGTCCTTTTTATGTATGTTAGGTTATCTTTATGTTCTTTGAAGAGTTTTATATTACAAAATTCTTTCATATGAATGACAAAAAAGAATATTTTAGTGGACAATTTTTGAAGTTTTAATATTTTTTAAGTTTTAGATGATATGTTGATCGTTTTCATGACAATGTAATTGGCACAATTTTGGCAAGATGAAAACTCTATAATGGCATCAGAGACGAGAGATGATAATAGTGGATGGCGAGACAAAAGAGACAAGAGTTAGATTTAAATCATAGCTTGGAAACATTCATATTTCAATTTAAAGGAATCTGGAAAACAACCTAAGGATGTGCACACATATCGAAAAAAAACCATATTTTCAATAAAAGGCAATGTTAAATAAAAATTATTATTCTTCATTTTCATGACAAACATTTAACTAGATTATAATATTAAACCCCAAAACTAAAAATAAAAAATAATACAATACCCTACTTTTTAAAAAGATAAAAAAAGCAAGAAAGATAAAAATAACATAAATGTTTTATATATTACTCATTACAATTCAAAAATAAAAAAAATAGTAATGCCATTAAGTTGAAGAAAATCATATATGAGGCTATCGTATTTGCTCAAATCATCATTCTGAAATAACTTGTTCAACATAACTGTAACCTATCAAGAGAAATTTTAATTCTAAATCAATACTTTATAAGTGAATATTTATTAAATTTAACATTAATCTTTGTAAGTTCTCCTTGGTGATTAGGGCATTTATTGAGGTACAAACTTTTTAGTACATCTAAAAGTTAAGATGAACAAAATAACTTATATGAATAATTTCAAATAAAAGATATTACAAAGAATACTTAGTGTGACAACCCTTTATTATCATTTTTTCTCTCTTTTCTCTTAACATTTTGAATATATGTAAAAATCTTTCTTAGATGTTTATAAACCCATAATAGAAGCAAACTTTGATCTATTGAATCAAGTAACAAAATCATCTTTTATGATCAAATTGAATCATTTAAATTTTTTACATGTTTCTTTGAATAATATGTACATTCAATAACAATATTAATAATTATTTTACATATTCTTTCTTCTTAAAGAAAAATAAAAAAAAACATTCACATCTAAGCATAACTATAATATCTTCTAAATCATCATATGATAGATTTTATATTATCTTAGTAGTTGCATAAAGTAACTTCTTATGACTTAAAAGTATTAAGTTAAAATAGGCATAAGCTAACTGATATTGGTTTGGAGGCAAAATCATGTAAAATAATATACAACAAATAATTTTGGGATAATCATATATATGGTTTATATCAATAATAATATAAATCTTGAAAATGTATTATCTTTATTTTTATATATTCATTTAAAACTCTATTGCTCTTAAAGAAATTATATTAATTTTTTAACCACTTTTTCTTTTATGTATCTAAAATATTTTACTCAACATAATCCAAAAATATCTCTTTTGCAACACTTTTAGAGACATTAATATGAGTAGCCATCTTACTTTTAGAGATATTTTAAAATAGATAACAAAACCCTTATTTCTTGAGACATTAATTTTGATACAAGTAATTAGAAATATTAATTAAAACTTCATCTTTTACTCATGTTACACCATATTGTTATCAATATTTGTTAAGTAGTCATTTTGCCTTTTAACATATATGACATGGTATATATTTAATAAGTAATTAATCAAAACAAATAAAAAAATAGTATAGAACATTATATCATTGTAATAATAATGGTAGATATATCATTTTCTACATATCATTTAAGACTTTTAACTATACATCACACATCATATCAAATCATATATATCATATACAAGTTTTTCTTATCTCTTAAATTTTAGTAGTGGTGTCACTAAAACTTAAGACTTTGCTTCAAGTTTCGATTGCTATAGGACCTAAGAGGTTTTTTTGTCAATTTTACATTTACCTCTTGCAATACTTTTTTCCAAATATCTTGGAACACCTTCACTAACTCTCTTTTTTCCTTTTATAACTATGGTCGAGTACTATACTTCTCAAATTCTTCATAAGAAACTCTTTAAGTCACAACCAATACTTTATTTATCTTGGTCTTATCATTTTTTATATTTTCAACCCATTAAATTCTACCAAAAGTTTTGTTCCTTCATGTGGATGCATTTTTACCTTCTAATCTTTCATTTACAAAAGCTTCATATTGATTAAACTCACCCCTATATTAGTTTTTTTTTATCTTTATCATTTTAAGTTTTAAGATTTATTTAATTTTTATTAATAGTATAAGTACGATTACTAAGCTTGTACTATAAGTTTTTAATTTTACTTAAATCTATATTTATTTCTTCTTAATATACTAATAGAGCTCACCATTGTATGATGTCCATATAACTTGTAATTGATGGTGATCCATACTATTATTCTTTATCATGTTGATAAGATAAATATATCATATTGTATGATCATTTTAGAGTATCTTTTCTTGGATATTTTCACATTGATCTTACTTTATTTTCTCATCATATAATCATAAAATATAATATAATTATTTTGTATTATACAATCTTATACCTTTATTATCTTGACATGTTATCATATTAATTCATTTGTCCTATTGTATTCGTAATATTGGGTGTTATGCATTACACTTTATTATACATTTATTTTTTTTTCATTTTTATTGTATGATAAAATATTGTTTATAGACTATTTTCTTTTATGCATTAATGACTTAGTACAATTTCATGATTGTCTTGTACGATCTTATGCTCAATTTTGTATTCACACTTATCACACGTTCATTCTCTCTCTTATCGAATCATACCCTATTATACTTCATTGTCATATTTTATGATCAAACCCTTCCTTCCTCTTAACCTGTTGTACAATTTTGATCCACAGTTGACAATGCTATATGATACTCATACGTTATATAATTGTACTTGTACGACCCAATTAAATTTTATGAATTTGTTTATGTGATAGTTTCTTTTGTTTGATCATACCGTATAATCTTGTAAAATTGTAGACTATGATACCTTAAAAATCTTGAAATATTTTTAAAAATTCTAAAATAATTTATAAAAAATATAAAAATATATTTTGATCAAAAGGATTATTTTTAACTTCTTGAAAACCATCAATTATTTTTATAATATTCTTTTTTTGAAAATCTTATGGTTGAGATTTATTAAAGTTTTTCCCCTACCTTTGGGATGTTATAATTGCTTTTTTCTTATAAGAATTTCATCCTTAAAATTTAAATCAATCATTTCTTTACCTTTATCAACTATGCTATATTATTTAAACTCTTATATTTCATTTCATAAAACTAGAAATTCTTCATGCATATGTCATCCTTAATTACAAATTTTATTTATTCCATTGGATAAGGATTTCTTTCATTCATGAAATATTCTTCTAACATCAATTTGTCTTAAATATACATCATATATTCTTGTAATCAATGAATCATACATATTATTCCCATTCCAACATTGAAGGACGATGGAGCTTCTTTCTGGAGGCAGACATAAAGAGGAGATTAAGCTATTTGTAGAGGTTGCACATGATTTTTCCCTTTTGTATTCATATTTTTTGTCCCTAAGGAACATCCTTCTAATTTGTTTTGATCTTATAGATACTCCCTAGCACTGTGTCTCATGTTTCCACAAATATAACATTTAACCTTTTTACTCAACCATTTATTTTTTTTAAGTTTTTCATAAATCAGATAAGGAGAAGCTATCTCCAGTTCATAATTTAGTAATCATTTCTCCATCTTTAAAACCTTGTGACCTTTTTGTGAAGAGAAATTTAATTTTCTCTTATTTGTCATTTTTTTTAGTTTTAGTAATATTAAGGTCTTATTTTGTTCTTTGGGTAGCTTCAACCAATTTTGTATAAGAGTCAAATTTCAAGGTGTTAATATGTTTCTTATATTATCTTTTAGTCCTCACTTGAAAAGATAACATCCTTATTTTTTTGTTGCTATCAACTTTGGAGCATACCATATTATTCTTTTAAAAGTCTCCACATATTTATTATTAAGTTTCATTGGTTTAATTTAGTTAAGTAATCTCACATTTTATCTTTAGTAGATTCAATAATATACCATTCTAAAAAGGTTTATCAAAATTACCTTTATGGTTTTTCATAATTTGTTTTATCTCTAAATTGTATTCTCTGGTATTGTCTCCACCAAAGAGCAACAACACCATGAAGTCCTAAACGTGTCAGTGAAAGACTTCTTTGTTTGTCACATGCCATACTTTCAAATAACATTTAGATTCTTTCCAACTAATCTTTTGCTTGGAATAGATTTACATCGTGCCTAAGTGTTGTTGTGATAGTGATGCCGGACGGATTTAAGCTTTTGTTTATTGAGCAATACAAGCGATTAACCTGCAAACTTTTAGGGAAATAAAGAAAAAGGTAACACGCTTGAGACACCCATCCAAGGCGATCCTAGCCAAGAGGGGACCGTGGGCAACACAGAGGTTGCTCCGTATGCTAGGCCCGCTACCTCTCGACAGCGCAGACACGGGGTACTCGGGATGGGTTAATAATATCGATCTCGAAAAATAAAATTTTGAAAGATCGCTCAACACAGAATTAAGAGTCGGATGATCGAACTAATCAACACTAGTTTCGAGGATAAAGAAGTAAGTTGTATGCGAAAAGAGTGAACCAGAGGCAAAGAAGAAAATCGGATAGTAGGAAAGTGAACAGCGAGGAAATCCAAAATCCGCGAAGGAAACACGTCAAGTAAGGGAAGTGGCGGGAAGTTTCCGAGCGTACCGTTAGTACGGAAGTTGACTTGCGTTTCGTGGGTGATGCGCGAAGAAATTGCTTCAGAATGGTTGATGGACTGGCACGGCGTCTCACCGCTTGGGCCTCACACCCCTCCTTCCAGTATCGGAGCCTCGACGAATCAGCACGTCGAAGTTCTTGATGCACTCACACTTGAGCTCTCAACAAGATGCAAGAAAACACAAATTCTCATTCACTAAGCGTCCTCCAAAACATAAGGGTAGGCCTCCCCTTTTATAGGGAGCCTAAGGGTACAAAAATACATAAAAGCCTTAAAATAAGCTGTTTCCAAACTTAATTAGAACTTGCAATAGGGCGTTTGAGCTGTCGCATGTGCGCCGCGCGTATGGGCGCCGCGCGCGTGCGCCGCGCGTATGGGCGGGGGGGCACTGCTGTCGACGCTTTCGGCGCGGCGTGGGCGGGTGCGGCAGAGTTCGGGTCGCGCCGACCCGCGAGGGCGGGCGGGTGACCCGAAAGCATAATCGGGACGGGCGGACCCGATACCGACCGCGGTGACCCGATCGAAGGCGGACGGGTTGCTGGCGGCCCGTAGGGACCGTCGCGCCGATGGTGCGGTACCTGCGCGCGGGGGCGCGCCGCGGTCCTGGCTAAGCGCTCGCGCGCCTGCGAAGCGGCTGTTGGGCGGCGGCCGGCGAACTGCCGGCGGACGGCGGCGGACGGACGGCGTTCGGCGGGGCGGTGGGACCTGAGTCGCCGGTGAGCGTCTTGAATGTTTTAAAAGTCCTTTTTTGAGCATAGATTTTATTTTCGAGCTCCAAATTGACCTTGCACAAAAATAAATCCCTCGAGCTATATCGTGCCTGACGGGATTGGGCGCGTCGAAAGTCTCGAATGTAACTGGTGTCCGCACCAGATAGTTTCATAAGTTATGTCAATTGATTTTATTGATTATATATTGAACTTCTCTTATGTTCACTAGATAAATCATTCCTTGGTACTTGCATTCCTGATGCTTGATCTCTTTGTCCTTAAGATGGTATAGCACTTTTATCATTTGGTCTAATCACTTCTTTCATATAAATTTCTTGATTTGTTGATGCCATTTTCTAAGTGATCATATATTCCATTTATTAGCATTTTGAAAAACTTATGCGATTTGTAAAATATAACAATTTACAACATTCAACAAAGTATTCTCTTTTATTATTTATCATTTTAACATCATAAGAATCTCCACATATTATGTCATAAACAAGCGTTTCTATAATTCATTCTCATTTCACTTGATTTATCTAGTTTTTTTTTCACAAATCATATTATATGGTTCTTATCTTCTTATTATACAATATACCCATGTTTTGATGGTGTGAAGGATTATGCAATCCAATCTATTCTTTTTTCTTTCTCTTCTACTAATCATGTTAGCACATTACTATTCTTCATAATGTATGATCCTACATAGTTAGCTCTTCCCACTATCGGTCTGATCAACTTACTAGCACTTAAGTCATCATACTATAATGAGTATTCAAGTTGTATTGTAAAACTTCATTCAACTTACACATTTCTTCCTTCTCTTTTGCTCATACTAAATGATATTCTATACTATTATTTCAATTATCTCATCTCTTATTATCATATTGCATGATTCTATATATTATATTGTATCATATTTACTTCATTTTTCTATACTTATTTTATCCAATTAACTCGTATGATCCCTTCTCATATGATCATACTCTATGATAGTCTTATTCATTCTTATGTGATTATTATTTTTTATAGCTTTTCTTATAACATATTTTGTCTACTTGTTATATTGTATTATGTGATATTGTGGTATGGTATGATAAGATAAATTTGTATTAATGTGTCCCATTCTCTACTCATCTTATTATATTATATGATTTATATATCATATTATATAAAATTTTGTTTTTCATGTATTCTAGTTCTCTCCCTCTAGTCATATTATATGATTTGTATATATGGTAATCACACTCATAATATTATACAATATCATAATGTGGTATCATACTTTCTAATATTATCAACCTCTTTGCTACTTTTGTTGTTGTATTGTATGATGTTTGATATTATATGGCATGATCTCTTCAATTCATACAATCATTCAAGTTGTATTGTATGAAACTTCAACCAAAACTTATTAGTTTTTTTTATCTAGCTTCTAAGTTACTTTGTTATGCTTCTTAAACATAAAAAATATCAAACACAATAATAATAAAGTACAGCTATATATTTTTCTTTAAAAATTTTATCCATGCTTATAACCTAGGTTTTCATTTTCATTTTAATGTCACACTTAGGTTGTGTTATATCTTCCTTGACCTTTTTCACTAGTTTTGCACCTAATGTCCATGTTAAATATCTTTTATAAGACTTTAACTGCTTTGATACCACTCGTGGGTAGGCCCTCATTACAATTACCAAATTTTGGTATCACAACATTTATTTCTCTTTTTTTTAATATTTTGAAATCATACAAATCTTTCTTTGCTCCTTATAAAACTATAATAGAAGTAAACCCTTATCATTTTGAATCAAGCAGTAGAAGAAGTTTTACAATCAAGTGAATGTATATAGTTTTTCACATTAATCTTTAAATGACATGAACATATTATAACAATACTAACAAATATTTTAATATTCTTTTGCTCAAATAATATAAATATTGAAATAAAAAATCTAAGAAAAATTTTAATATCTTTTAAATCATTATGTGTTAGCTCTCACTTAATCTTGATAGTCCCATAAAATCTTTTTTTAACTTGAAAGTGTTAAACTAAAATAAGCACAAGTCAATTGACACTAGCTCAATGGTAAAATCAATGACATAATATAAAACAAGTAATTGTTTGAGAATTACATCATAGACTGCATAAAATATAATATAAAATTTTAAACATATGTTATCTTTCTTTTTCTTTGGATACATTCATAACTTGATTCCTGTTTAAAATATCATATTAATTTCCTCCAACTTCTTTTTAATTTGTGCATCCAAAATATTATACTTTTAATAGGCCAATAATATCACTTTAGCAACATTTTGAGGGACATTAATTTTGGTAGTCATCTTACTTTTGGAGTATATTAATCTGGATAATAAAGCTCTTACTTCTAGAGACATTAGTTTAGGTAGGAAGTTAATCTTAGAAATACTTATTAAAGTTTCACCTTTTTCTCATGTGACATAACTTTATTATCAATATTTGTTAATCACTCTTTTACTTTTTAACACATCTGAAATAGAATAAATTTGGCATACAACTAATACAAAAATATAGCCAATAATGCATATCAATATGTTATTGTAATAATAACTGCAAACATCTCAAAATGTATCATTTTTTATATATCATTTGAGGCTTCTAATATTGTACTACATATCACATCAAACCATATATATCATATATGAGTTTTGGCTTTTTCGTAAATATGATAATAATCTCACCAAGACTTGGATCTTTGCTTAAAGTCTTGATTATTATAGTACCCAAGAGCTTCATCCCTTGGTTTTACCTTTACCTCTTCACAACTCCTTTTTAAATATCTTAAAACACCTTTCTTTGCTCTCTTCTTTCCTCTCTTGATTATAGCCAAGTATTGCACCTTTCCAATTCCTTAAAAGAAACTCTCTAAGTCATGGCTAATATCTTATTTATTTATGATCACATGACTTTTTACATGTCTGACTCTTCAAATATCTTTAATAGTTGTGTCTCTTCATGTGGATTTATTTTTATCTTCTAATATTGCATTTACAAAGTCTTATCATTGATTAAACTTGCTCTCATGTTTTTCTTCTTTTTCATTTGTCTTTTTGAATTTTAGGATTTGTTCAACTTATGGTAATTATATAAGTATGATCATCAAGTTTTTACTGTATAATTTTTAATTGTACCCAAATTTGTATTCAACTTTTTTATCATGCTAATATGATCTTATAGTATATAATAAGTGCATAGCCTATATATGATGATAGTCCAGTCTTTTATGTCTTAATTGTGCTGATATGATAAGTACATCACATTATGTGATCATTTTAAGTTATTTTTTATTAGACTCTTTCACACTAACTCTACTTCATTTTCTTATCACATAATTGGGTGTTATAATTTACCTTTACCATATTATATGATTTTTTACTTTTATAGTTTTTTCATATTATCATATTAATATGTTTTTTATGTTATACTAGTGCTACTGGTTGTTGAGTATTTGTTTTTAAAATATTTCTATTAGTGAAGCTAAGTTACTAGCATTTTGAAGTGTTTAAGGATCTTATAGCTAGACTTTCCTTCCAATATCTTACATAAGTCTCACAATAAATCTATTGATTAATTTCTAACCCTTGTTAATGCAATCAATTATAACCACCAAAATCTTAAAATATATTCAAATAATTCATCACAATGAAGTTGTTTTATCTTAATATATGAAATTATTCATTTTATTGTGTGTTGTAACATCATAAAAGGGGGGAAAAGTATTAAAATATTTTTAAAAATTTATAATTATTGAGTACATATACTAATAAAATAATGATCGTAGGGTTAGTTAGAGTCTCTAAGAAAGAAAAAAAAACTTATAAACGTCCTAAGACATAAGTAACCATATCAATAAATAATTTTTATGATCATTTAAAACATTACCAAAAAGTAGTATGATACTTAAAAGAAGTGAAGGAACTTTAAAAATTAATGTAACATCCAAAACATTTTCTCTATATAATATATTATAAATCATGAGATTAGGTTATGATGTCTTTAATTATGAGTATTTCAAGGAAATAATTTTTTTGAAGTACTATGATCATCAATTAAAATATAATTATATTATGATTATCTTGAGATGTTTGCCTTATTTCCAAATGAATTAAATAATTTTATTTGTATCATTTGAAAGATCTTATTGAAAGGGATCAAATGATGATCAGTTTAAAATTTTTAGGTGTTTAAATAATTAGTATTAAATTTTTTTAAAAATATAACACAAATATAAATTTAGTAAAAATGAAGGGCCATAGCTTGAAGTTAAGTAAAAAAATTTATTTGCAAATAAGAAAGAGCCGTATTAAGTGGAATTCAATGGTGGTGATTTTATGGTTTTTTGGTTATTTAAATAATTAGTTATAAATTTTTGAGAAAAAAGAAAAAATATAATAATAGTAATTATTGAAGGCATTTTAGTAAATTTCATTATTCTTGCTAACCCATAGGAGCTCGGATAAGATAAGTTATTAGGATGACTTATAAAAAGAGGAGCCATGAAAGAGAGAGAGAGAAGAGAAGAGAAAGAGAAAAAAGAAGAGACAAAGTAGAAGGAAAGTTAATACAAAGGAAAAATTCAAGGATTGGCTATAGAGGTAGTGTTGTAGCAAAAAAAAATTAGAAGGAAAATAAGGGATTTAAGGAGTGAGTAGAATTTTGTTTTTCATCATTAATTTAGTGGATTTTAAATTAGAAACAGCAAGAGTTTCACATGTTATGTTGTTTAAATATGTTTTTAATGATTTGAAGATGTTTGGTTTTGATGGAGTGGTAATTGTGATATTTTGAAATGCATTTGTTCTTGATTAGAAAATAACATATTGAAAGGAACTTATCAACCCATAAAGATAGGGGTTGTATTATGCTATTCAAATTTTCTTATAAAAGTAATACTTCATTTCTTCAAACTCAAGGTTGAGTTAGCAATAACAAATTTTGAATTAAGCTCTAAGATTCAAGTGTCTAATTGAATTTCTTGTAGTTAATTTAAGCATTAATATACTTTGATCAAATAGCTTTGATCCTTAAAGAAAAAGTTCTTAACTTTTGAAAATCACTTATTTTTTAGTGATAGCAAGTGGACATATACAAGTGCTGGTAAATAGGCATTTTAAAATTTCAAGTAGTTTGACAAAATCTTTAACTTTATCCACCCTTGATTGACTTAATTAAGCTTGTCAAGTTTATGTAGATGATATAATTTTTTGAGTCTCTAATAAAAAAATATGTATTAAGTTTTTTAGTTTAATAAAAAATGAGTTTGAAATGAGTATGATGAGAGAGCTAACCTTCTTCTTAAGACATGAGATCAAACAAACAAGTGAAGAAATATTTATTTCTCAGATTAAGTATTTGTTAGAGTTGCTAAAGAAATTTAGTTATAAGAACATGAAGCATAAAAAGACTCCTATTAGTATAAGTACTATCATAGATAAGGATGAAGCTAAAAACTTTGTTGACACAAAATTATATAAAAGAATGATTGGATCATTATTGTATCTTATTATGAGCAGGCCAAATATTGTGTTTAGTGTAGATATGTATGTGAGGTTTCGAGCTAGTCCTAAAGAATCACACCTATAAGTAATCAAGCATATTTTCAAATATCTTTTTTGGATTAAGATCTCAAGCTTATGGTATCTTAGGAGTGAGTGTAGATTTGATTTAATAGCCTACATAGATATTAATTTTGTTGGCAACAAGATTGATTGAAAGAGTATCTCTAGTCTGTGCCAATTGATTGATGGTTCATTAATTTCTTTGACTGGTAAAAAACAAAATTGTGTGGTACTGTCAACAATAGAAGTCCAGTACTTTGTTGCAGATAGTTATGTTGCTCAGTTTTATAGATTAAACAACTTTTAGATTATGACTTAAAATTTATATAAATTTTAATCTTTTGTGATAACTCAAGTACAATTTTTTTAGCTAAAGATCTTCTTCAATACTTAAGAACAAAACATATAGAATTAAGATATCATTTTATGAGAGAGTAAGTGTAAAAGAAAGTGATTCACTTGTCATTTATGTCATCATCTACCTAATTAGTAGATATTTTTATTAAGTCATTAGTTATTAAAGTGTTTAATAGACTTAGATTAAGCTTAGGTGTAATTAACCCCTTTGAATGATTAAAAAAATAGAGAGAACTTAGTGCTAGAATTTAGGAGGAGAGTAAACTTGAATTCGAAGAGAGTATAAGTTATCAAGCAAGGTGTGATAAAATATTGAATATTTTTATTTTTTTATTTATGTTATATTTTCTTCTAGTATTAGTTTTTTAATCCTCAAGAGAAAGATTGTTGTACCCTTTGAGATGACAATTATAAAACCAACGCTAAGTGTTTACTAATACCTTATTAAGCTTAGTATTATTTCAGTATCTAAATTTATTAAAGCAAGGATTGTTGTAACATAAGTAATGAATACAGTTTAATGGCTTAACATACTAACTAAATATAATGGTTTTTGTGGAGTGGCTAATCTACAAAAAATTTTATTTTTAAATCTTTATGGTTAACATATAAACCTCTAAATTTTTTATAGTTATAGACATAGAATTATCATTTTTTATGTATATGTGAATTTGATTTAAGTTATATTTTATTTGAAAGCATTTATGTTTTTAAATATAATTTTTTTATAAAAAGTTCTATTATTAAAAAAATGCCTAAGCACCCTCACCATTAAGCTGGAAGGGCTCAGGTTGAGTAGTCCAATGACAACATGGGCCTTGAGGACTTGTAGGCCAGGAACCTGACCGAAACTGAGACAGGTCAAGCCCAAGTATCAGCTAAGTTAGGTTACTATTGCGATCCTTGGGTGAACTGATTCAGGGCATTACTTCTGAACTAGCTTAAGCAAAACAAGTCAAGGTAGACTCATTATTTAATTCTTGCAAATTAGGTCTGGTCGGACCTCGTATGCACGCACTAACAACTTGGGTCATGACCTCCCAAGAACATCAAGGGGTAGCCAACCCCATTAAGCTAATATTAATATGTAGTAGCTGTATTATAAGCACAAAATGGCTAGTTTTGCAATGTAGAACTAAAACTAAATTTTACTAAGCTTGAGATTTCTACATTGACCAATCGTGCATTTTAGTGATCAAATGGTCCAGATCACACCCACATTTATGAATAGTTTTTTGTCTTCAACTGTTCATCTGTGATGCTTTATCGATTGGCTAAGAGTCTCTCCGTCTTTATAAACAGTGACTTCATCATTGTTACTATCCATCTGGTTTTTTAATCCTATGCTCTAGACCTTATCTTGTTGTGATTAGATCTTAATACTTTATCACTTAAGTTGTTCTAATGGTTATTACTCCATCTGTTTGCTTAATCGGACAGCAGTTGTAATGACTTCTTCGCTTTAACAGTTACTTTCTGAAAAATAGATTGTAGTCATTAAGGGAGTTATTTTTGGTATTTTTTTATTTCAACTATAAATATGAATCATTTACCAAATATAAAGACTATTGAATCAAGCTTGAAATTTTTCATACAAGTTTAATAGAAGTCCAAACCGTAAGCAACAAATGTTCGCATACTTATGGGAGCTATAGATTTTCGTCGATCTCTATTCTCTTCTTTTGTTCATAATCATTTTTGTATTTTCTGATAAAATTTACTTCATTCATTAGGAGTGTCATTTTTGTTTAAAGAATTGAAGGTGAAGGGATTTTGTAATAAAAACATTATAAAGTTTTGAATTTTTTTGATTAGCCTAAATTTCTCGAATTTTGGTGTCTCATTCAAGCATCAGTGTATATTTGGTTTACCTCTACCAGCTTCGACATAAAGGGGTGGTTAGTAGAAATCTGATCAGAGATCAGAGGAATGTAGGTATGGGTTTTGACCGAACCACCTAAAAAATCTTATATGCATTTCATTTATTGTTAAGTAATTTTATTTTGTTGATAAAAGAAAGATATTTTAAGTTCAAAAAAAGTTTCTTCTAATTTTTCAAATCAAAAAATTTGTTAAGTGCACAATTCACCCCTCCTTTTTTATTCATTTAGTCTCACAAGTTTTACAATAATATTTATAATAAACTTGGTCTTAATAGGTATAGATCTTAAGAAGGCTCTAATAGTAATAAACTAATTTTAGATTTGGTAGAACCAGTAGATTCAATAAATATGATAAATGTGTAGAGGTGAGTATAAACTAGAACTCTCTAAGGTAATAAGATACATTTTTTTAATAAAGAATAAGGAGAGATTTAAAGATTGTCCTATAATGATGGAGCTAAAAGTATCTAGCACATCTATGAATGGTGGTCGTGGTACTTCAGGTAGAGGTAAGAGAATTGTTTCTTCTATTATGGCATCCCCTTCTTTGAAACTAACTATTATCAATTTTCTTCTGAGGAGATACTCAAATCCTTTTTATTTTCCTCTTTTAATTCTTATTCACAATTTGAAAATGATGCAAAATTTTCATTTGAAAACAATAAAAGCATTTCCTTTTTAACCCTAGTAAATCGATACTAAAAGTGATAAAAAATCAACTCTTTATAATTCATTAAAACATCAAGTTTTTATATCTCTTTTAAAATCACATGTACAAACAATATTAATGGCTTTACAAATAAATAATATTTGTAAGAAATACTTTTTTTTGTTGAATGGTTATATTTTATGTCATGTTATTATAAGGTATATCTCATTTCTTTTTTGTAGCCCTTTGTTATGCCCCTTTTGACCAAAAAATATTAAGCCAAAATAGGCATGAACCAACTAAAACTAGTTTAGTGACAAAATCATGTAACTAAACATAAAACAAGCAACCATTAGGTAACCACATGTATCAATAATGATATCAATTAATAAAAGATATATTAACTTTCTTTTATTTGGATTAATTTAAAACTTAATTTTCTCTTTCAAAAATCATATTAATTTTTTTTAATCTTTTTTCATCTTTGGTGCACTCAAAATATTTTATTCTAAAAGTCTAATGACATTTCTTTGGCAACCCTCTTAGATACATATTATTCCAAGTAATGGTCTTTCTTCAAGAGACATGTAATTTTGAATAACAATACACTTATTTTCAAAAAAATGTTATTACAGATAATAATTTTGCCTTTGCAAATACTCATTGATACCTCTTATAGTCATTCACTTTGTTATAACCTTTCTAATTCAATTATATTGATAGTTTATTATTTATCTCTTTAAAACATATGACATGATAAATATATTTAACATGTAACTAATCAAAATATATGATAAGACAAGCATAAAAATATATTATTATAATAAATAATAGTAAGAATCTCCCATATATCTATTTTCACATGTCATTTAAAAACATAATATCATTATGTTCAAAAAAATCCTGTATGAATTCATCATTTGAACATGTTATTCCACATCACATGTAACAAATGCCTTTTGATTAGTATTTTATGTATTTTTGATCTATCATCAAAGCATCTAACTTATAATATATATAACATCAAATACATATATTAAGGACAAGTCCTACATACCTTTCAAATCTGTGTATTGGTCCTACCAAGTTTTGACCTTTGCTTTAAGTCTTAGTACATGAGTGTTTTCCCTTTATTTTTTTCCTTTGCCACTTACATAATTCCTTATTAGATCCCTTTGAAATATGTTTACTTCCTCTCCTCTTTTCTCTACTAACCATGGCCAAGTGTAGGACCTCTTAAATTTCTCAAAAAAGAAACTCTCTGAGTCATGAACAACCCTTCTTTTATACATGGTCATATGATTTTTCACATTTTTAAACATTCCAAATGCCTCTAATAGTTGTGTACCTTATGCAAATATCTTTTCATCTTGTATCCTCTTATTTACAATGGTTTTCCTTTCATTAAACTCACCTATTTATGAATCTTCTTAGTCATTTGTCATTTTAAGTCTAAATATCTATTCAGTTTTTATTAATCATACATATAAAATTATCAATCATTTCATACAATTCTTAATTGCTCTAAATTTATTTTAATTTTTTCTTATTATACTATTATAATATCACTATCATATTAACATACACTCCTATTCCTCAAACATCATATAGCAATTTTGTCTATGATATTAATCTTCATAATATCATAATTTATATTTTTACTTATTGTATTATATGACTCCGTTCAATAGACTATGTTCTAGCACTCTTTTTACATTGTATTATACAATATTACTAATGGAAATTTTATGATCCATTTCTTGTAACTCGTTACTAGGTTGTAATTGATAATAGCCTTATACTTCATTCTATTATGTCTAGATTGTACTAATTATGTTCATTATATTGATTATATGATTGGGTTAGGGTATTTTTCTTTGAATTCTTTAACATTGTGGCCCATTTCTTGTTCCCTCGTATGATCATATGAACAATATACTTTTATCACACTATACAATCTATTACTCTTATGGATTCCACTAAGTACGTGTTATTACATTGATATGTTTGTCTTATCGTATTTGTATAATCAGGTGTTGGGCTTTATATTACATCTTACTTGTACATTTATTGCTTCCATATTATAAGATATTACATTATTTGTAATGATTATTCATTGTTATGCATTAACATCTTAGTATGATGGTTTGGTAATCTTGTATGATCTTTAGTCCACTTTTGAACATGTTCACACTTTTGTCAAGTTTATTCTCTCTCTTATTTTATCATATCATATAATATTTCATAATTATATTATATAGTAAATCACTTAATTTGTCAGATTGCTCTGATGCATAGTGATGACTTTATTTTATAGTACTTTTACGTTGTTGTAATCTTACTTGCATGAAAAAATCTTATATTATAAATTTATTCAAATAATTAATTCTCTCACTTAGTTATATTATATAATTTAATGATGTAATATTGTATGATTCTAGAATAAATATTATATGATACTTTGAAATTTTAAAATTTTATAAAAAAGTAAAAAAAATAAAAAATTTCAAAATATATTTAAATCATAATCAGTGGCTTATAACTCTTCTCTTGTGAAGATCATCAATCATTCTTAGCATTCTTATTTTGAACATCTGTTGTTTTGAATTTATTAAAAAAGGTTGCCCACACTTTTGGTATGTTACATCTAAAAAATGTTATGCCGTAACAGCAAAGGGGTGTAGTTGAAAAATGTGGTTAAACTCGAGTCTACGTTAGTACTCAAAACATGGCTTTATGGACCAATAATATTATTATAGAAATGCTACATGTAAAGTGTTACTATTTATTTGTTTATTAAGCATCATATTCATTTATTTTCACATGAAAAATAAACATGTTAAATATTGAAATATATACCTTGAAAGACTTATTATTAGTTCAAATTTTTTATCAAAATTAGATTAGACTTGAAAATTATATTAAGGAGCAAGTAGAAATTAATAGAAGAAAATTTCCTATGCAAAATGTATATTCTTTCAATAGTAGAATTTGATATTATATTAGATATAAATTGGTTTTATGACTATTAAGTCAAAATAGATTGTCAAGAAAATGGGATTCAAACTTTAAGAGAAGGGTGTTAAGAAAGGAGAATTCATGTTATCTTTCAATTAAAAGCACATAAATTACTAAAGGGTGTGAGGGTTGCAAGATATCTTTTATTGATATAGATAAAAAGACTTCTTAAATTTCAAAGGTGCATATAGTCAATGAATGTCATGAATGTTTCAAAAACATTTACTAGGGTTACGTTTGGAAAGACAGATAGAATCTGAGATTTTATTGCTTTTAATATAAATTAATTTTTAAAAGTTGATATGAGATGATATCAAAAAAATTGCAAGAGATTAAAGTGGATAATCATGAGTTATTTGATAAATGATTTATAAAACATATTTGTATCACCCAAGGGAGCACATTTATTATTTGTGAAAGGAAAGGATAATAGTTTAAGAATATGCTTTTATTATAAAGAAATCAATAATATAACTATTAATGATAAGTATCCTTCACTAAAAAAAAGGAAAGTGCATAACAACTTCAAACTACCATGAAAATAAAATTAGTCTTTATGAGAGTCATTGAATCTTCTATTATAATTTCTAACGGTTATTTAGTATAACTTTAGCTTGAAAAATAAAAGAAAAGAGATAAGAAGAAAGGATTACTACTTGCTTGAAACTTTCTCCACAACACTTATCATGTTCCAAAGCCATGTGCTTCCAAGATGCGTAGGAATTATGGAAATACAATTTGAAATCTATGGTCATATCTCGATTGACATAAGTGTCATTCATCCTCTAACACATGCAAATGTTGTTTAGAATGGAAGTATGCACAAATATGAAATTAATAAACAAATACTAATATGTCATGCACTAATTAAAATAAAAAGCCTATCATGTCAACAAAAACCTCTTAACCCTTTTGGTTCCCTTGCTTTTGTGGAAGCATAGTGTTAATCGACCTATGACCTATTCGTTATAATCACCCTTGACAATGTCCTCATTTAGGTAGGAAACTAAAGAGGATGGTAAAGCCTAGCTTTGTGTCACAGCCCAACACTATTATGTAAATGTATTGCTTCTATTTGGTTATCCCAAACTAAGCAATTCAACTAAAATGTGCTTCAATATCTTAATATCATTATTTATGCTAAAAAAAGATATTTTTACAAAATCTTAATAATTTATTAATGATCACATGTGTCAAAACTTATAATCCAAATTATAATTTGATGAAAAGTCTTAAAGAATATAGTTTAATACAAGTTTTGTCATTTTAGATTAGTCTTACATATAATTTTAGTTATATAATAATGTTATCTTCCTTGTGATACCACTCTTACCATTATTATTAGTTCCCACCCAATTCTCATTAGGCATTGGTTGTTCAAATAATCAATTTTTCTTAATTTGGTTGTAAAATAGTTTAAGATTATGATCAAGAAGCTAGTTTAAAAAATATTTTAAATGATTCCATAAAAATTATTAAAATCCTTTTGACAAAGTTTTTTTATTAATAAACAAATTAAGAATTACTTTAAATAAAAGATTCGATATGTTATGATATGTATAATTATGTGTTTATCTACTATTTATATGCTTAGATTTGTAGACATTTAAGGCTTTTCTCTTAATAAATGATATTAGGGTCGATGGTTTACAAAGGTTAAGTTATTCATGTAAGTTTTCTCCTAAACCACGTATTACATACTTAAGTAAATTGATAACTCCTTCAATGTCATCACATAGTTGAGTTATAATTGATATGTTTAATAATCGAATTAACAAAATTGATTCAATAAAAGAATTTTATCTTACATAAAATATTTTTTAGACGATTGTACTATTTATATATAAATGATAATCTTTATATATTAATATAGGTTTTAAGTTAGCAATATTTACATACTTGTGTATTAAAGTCAAATTAGAATCCTATGATTTGACTTTTCTAATACAATTATAGTTGACAAGTAAAAACATGTAGAACCTTTTTTTTGAAGTAATGTCAAAAGGAGTTATCTACAACACCAAGAAATTCTATAACATATAGAATTCTAAATTTAAAAAAAATCCTTTTGTTAGTTTTTTTTGGTTCTTTTCTAATATACTTTCTAATGGTGTCAGTTTGGACTTAGATGTAGAAATCTAAGCTTTCTTGGATGCATTTTAGATTGAAAAGAAATAAATAAATGATATTGAATAGTAAATTTTGACATAAAAAGATAACAATTCAAGATAATTACAAACTATCATGAAATGATATAAAATAATTAACTTGATTATTTTAGTGAAAATAGATACAAATTTTAAAGTAATAAATTAGTGCTTATGTGTCATGTTATGTGGGTAAAATAAGGGTCTTGTCATGTCTACAAAACTCACTATCAATAGGTCTTCGAAAATCTTTCATTATTACTCTTGATGATATCCTCATTTAGGTGGCAAGGAAAAGTGGAATATGGGCCCTTAGTAGGGGAGTAAGAGAATCAGTGACTCCTTAAAAGCATAGCTACTATAATAACCTTGCATTATTATATTAATGTATTGCATGTGTTTCATTTTGATGTAATATTGTTCAATCCCACACTTTTATTTAGAAGTCTATTATGAGTTGTTTCTTATCTAATGATTCTATCATTAGAATATCATTTGATGATTACTCCTTATCTTTTTTAGTTTTAGGCATCATAACTTATAAATTTTTGTTTTACTTATTTTCAAACCACATTATTTTATATAAGTTATAAACCTAATGCCAAGAAAGTACAACATAGCTTTATAATGTTATGGTATTTGTTATACCATGTTGCAAATCATAAGAGTGTGATATCCATAATTATAGCTTTCAATCTAACTTAAAATTTCAAATGACATTGTTATGGAAGACTTACAGTTTCATAATCATGTTGATTAGTATAAACACTTATTTTATAAAATATTATTAGACTTTGAAAAACTAGTTATGTCATAGTGTAAATAAAATAAAATATATATAAGAGTTTCAAATGATTGTAACAATTCTTATAATCAATGAATATTAAACAAGAGACATATTATTTTAATCAATACAATATATATAATGAAGCTCAATGTTCATAAAAGTGAGAATATAATAGATATAACTTAAAAGAACAAAATACAACTTAACTCTAGGAGACTAATGTAAGTGTTCCAAGCAAAATGCCATGGCCTTATATTTTTCTCTTAAAAAAATAATAGCTTCAATTAAGTTTTCTTAAAAGAATTTTTTAATCAAATAGTAATATATTATCATGTATGAATACTTTTATATGCTCCTAAGAATATTCTTAAATAACTCTAAAACTCTTTCAAACTACTATATCAAAAAATAGTTAAAGTAGCTATTACTCAAATCTTAAATTGATCGTATTATAAGATCTAAGATATCATATAAGTATGATGCACCACTAATAGCATCGTCCAATAAATTGCCAATGTCCAACTAGTTCATTTTCATGAAAAGTTGAGAGATCAAATAAAGATACAAAAAATATCTCAAAAATAAAAAAATATATATATAAATAGTACGAAAAACCTATCGCACTTTGTTGGTGCGATAAACTTATCGCACTCATTGGATTTCTTAGGAAAGCCACCACGTGGTCTCAGTAAGCACCACTATAATACCCCATCCTGTTGACTACAAAGGGAACTAGAGAAAGAATCGAGATAACAAAAGCTGTGAAAACACAAAGAAAGAGAGAGAGAGAGAGGGGTAGCTTTGACAAGCCCTTCCAATGCAATCATAACCTTAGCAATTGTCACTGGAAGCTGATCGCGAGATGAAACACTTCCCAAGCTACCACTACAATCTCTTATCTTCTTGACTATTGATAAAACGAATAAGAAAATTGAGGATTCGTAGTGTTTGGATGTTGCTTTAAAAAAGCTACCCAAGTCAACCCACGATGACCCATCAAACCATGTCAACTAGCTGACCTGTATCGACCCACGTCCACTTGCCGACTCTTGCCGATTCGCTCACCCGCTCCCACCTGTGCTGACATGCTCTAACCAGCATAGACTTGCATAGACTCGTGTTGAGTTGCATTGGCATGCACTCTTATGTTGACATGCATTTACATACAACAACCCGAGTCGACCGACGAAGACCCCTTATTAATCTGCGTCGACTCATCCTAACTCCAACAGAACCAAGCAGACCCGCATCAACTCTTGCCTGCTCGAGCCAACCACTAGCCTACGCTGACTTGAGCTCCCTCTACTGACTCATAGCCATCACTGAGCCAACTCGACATCAATCTTAGGAAATTCAAGATCAACTCTAATCGGTTCACCATCGATCTAGCCTATCCTCCTTTGATACAGATTGATTTACAGCCAATCTAACCGATTCATCACTGATTTGACTGATTCATCATTGATCCTGGTCGATTTGCTACTGATCTAGATGATTTACAATCAATTTGGCCAATTCTTCTTCTATTTCAGTCGAGTCATCGTTGATCATAATTCATTTGCTACCGATCCTAATCGATTCATCGTTGATCCTGATCTAGTCATCGTCGATCTCAGTCGAGTCATTGTTAATCCTGATTGAGTCACAGTCACATCTTATAGTATCATCTCAATATCAATTATGTTGTATTCAACATCAAAAAGATAATAATGAAACTTTGTCACATTATGCCAATGTGTGCTCAAATCTGATTTCAAACCAATTTAAGAATTTTGTCCATTTGGGCTTCCTTGTCATTACCTTAAGGTTTTTTTAGAATTTTTTGAATCTATATTTAGCATCAATAGATAGAAGAGAGAAAGAATTAAAGAATAAAGTTATTCTAATGATTAAAAACTTATGACAAGGACAAACTAAAAGAGAAGTTATATGGAAATTAAAGAAGATATGTCAACAAATATAATTTGTTTCTAAATTTTGAGACAAAAGTTTTATACAATGAGAGGATTGTAACATCTCAAAATATTACTCTATATTGTATATTATAAATCTTAAGGTTGGGCTTTATATTTTTAATTATTATTATTTCAAGAAAATAAAGTAATTTTTTAAATATTATGATTATTGCTTAAAATATTAATATATGAGGGATGTTTTGAGATATGTGCCTTATATTTTAATAAGGTCCAAAAACATATTTGAGAATATCAACCAAAAGAATTCATTTAGATGAATTTAATGGTTGTGAGGTTATAATTTTTAAAATTTTTAAATTTTTAAAATAATCAATTATGAATTTTGAAGAAAAAAGACTTAAATATATTTTTAGTAATTACTAAAGATATTTTAGTAAATTTTAACTTATATTTAACTTATGAGAGCTCAATTAAGGCGAGTAGTGATTAGAATGGTCTATAAAAATAATAACAATGAGAGAGAGAGAGAGAGAGCAAGAAAGTGAGAAGAGTAGAAAAGAAAAAATGAGAAAAATAAAAAGAAAGAGAAAAGATAGATACCACAAAGCAAGGAGAAATTTGAAGCTAATTTTTTCTTAAAAGATTTTGGATCACAAGTTTTTATCAAAAGCTCAAGAGAAAGTATTATAGCAAGAAAAATCTAGAAGGAAAGTAAGGGATTCATAAGGTTAGTAGAATTTGGTTCTTTTCATTAATTTAATAGATTATATGTTTGAATAGATTAGAAGTTTTCTTTGGTATAATATTAAAATATATTTTTAATGATTGGAGTAAGTTTAACTTTAATTGGAGTGGAAGAAGTGTTGATTTGAAGTCTCATAAAAGACCTATTAAAATTCAAACAAAATTGAAATATCACTAAACTAGGTAAAACCTTATATAGGCCAATTAGATTCACTTAATATCATCATCCTAATATAACCAATCATATATCAATCATATTTTAGATTAAAATAACTTCCATGACTTCTTAAATGCATCATTTATGCAGGATGATAAATTATTTTTAGTAATTAATTGCATGTGTATCATATATAAATACAATTAGAGTAAAGAAATACATTCATGTTTGCTTAAAGTGAAAATTTTACCTTCTTTCTCTCCAACCCTCATTGTTCCTTCACCCACTCTTGAACCTATAACAAACAAGAGAAAAATTATGCAATTGCATGAAATAGATTCTCTCTAAATAGATTCATTGAAGGTGAAGAATCTCAAACAATGGTTATAATTGATGATGAAAAAGTTTCTACTATAACTAAACTATAGTTGAAGACCATTCCACTCACACTTGTTAAAGAAATAGTTCTAGTGTCTTTGGAAAGAATTCTAAAAGAGCTTTATGAAAGTATCTATGTTATTTGATCAATAATTCCTTCTATAAGTGAGCATATCATCTTGATCATAAATTACTAATAGTAGGGGAGTTAGATGGAAGTATATGAAATGAGGAAATTTAGTTGAAAGAAAAAAAATTCTAAAGGTAAAATAAGATTATCTAGCAATAATTGAGATTAAGAAGTAAGAAGAAATCAAAAATCTCATTCATATGATTATAGATATCCAAGATCACATGAATGAAATCAATTATCGAGAAATAATAATTAATACATATGAAGAAAGCACTTGCACAAAAAAGGTGAAATAATTATATTCACGATATTATTCAAATAAATAAATACCACATAGTAGAGAAAATCATAATTACTTAATGAGTTGAGTGATGTATGCCAAGAACCTTAAACAATTACTTTAGAAAAATTGTAAAGTCCCTGCTATTAATTTTGAATCAAATGATTGAAATAATTGATTTTTTGTAATATAAATAATAAAAATATTGCTAGGAATTTCTTGATGCCAATAATCAATGAGGTAGAAAGAAAAAAAAATAATTTTGAAAATTCATGAGAAAAGAATCATGTAAACTCACACATTAAAGGACATGGAAATTCATAAGATGACCAAGAATTGATTCATACCATGATCCATTGGATTATATGATGCATCTAATAGAAATTCCTTAGAACATTTCTCACTCTTAAAGAACTCTTAAAGATCTAGTCATGTATACGATGACTTCTTCATAATAAGACCAATCCCATGGAAGCTACACTTTCCATAAAAAAGGACAATAAATGATGAATAATTACCAAATCAAATGACCATATCTTATCATTATGTGTCTTAAGCTTGCTTTTTTGAGGTTCTTCAAAGACTAAAGATATATCATATCATTTCACTACATATAAAGAGTGAAGAAAGGCTGAACCTATGTTGCCTCTATCAGGATTAAGAAACCTCCTTGGGGTTTTATAGCCATCTCAAAAATCATCATGATGGTCACTCTCTTAGAGGATTTCTTGGGCCATATCTAAGAAGCTCATTTGTACTAACTACTTTTTCTAGACAAGCTCTCTTATCATAGTTTTTTCACTCCTCTTAGGATTGTCACATAAAACTTTTACTTACCTAATTAATATGCCAGGAATGTAAGAATCCTAGGCACATTCATCTAAGTTATCTCATGTGATAAGAGGGTAGAAATCAAGCAAGAGTGCTACACCTTAACATAAGCATAGAGATAAAGGCAATCAGTGATGGGTGATAGGTGATGGGCAATAGGTAACAAGGAAATCAAGCACAGATGTTAGGGAATAGGATTGGCAGCAAAAGTTTTAGTGATGATCTATAGTATGAGTTTTCACAATATTATGTCTGCAAACTAAGCCTTGTCATTTAGTCGAATACAAGTGCAGTTGTAGCAATGATAGGTTTAGATGGATCTTCCTACCATAATAGATCATTTGTTAAGGTTTTTGGAGGACTAATTGAGCATTCTCCTATTAGGATAAAGTACTCTTCTACTTATAAAGGAATACACAAAATCATATTTGAGGAGGATGAAATCAAGAGAATGGTAGAATCATTTAAGTTGACATTAATAAGAAAATTTTCCTACAATACACTTAGTATGAAAACAATAAGAAAAGCATTCAACATGATCAATTTTCAAAGCAAGGTTAAGATTAGATCATTGGATATTAGAAATGTATTAATTATATTTGGGAAGGCTGAGAACTTTCTTTATTGTTGGCTACTCAAATCATAGTTGGTATTTCAAATTTCATATTAATACTAAATAATCTATAACACATATTTTGGTATCTTTAGAGCATTTACCCATTCATCCATTTAAAAAGAAATCATTGTATTCCATGGCATCTATAATTAGAAATCTACTTAAGGTGGATGCCACAATGTTGAATTTAGTTGTGTTTAACATAGCTAGAGTTTGTGTGGTAGTTGATTTAGTAAAGAAATTTTCAAAAGAGAATTAGAATCAAGTAGAAGGGTAGTTATGAATAGTTTTTAATAGAAGATTTAATATTATAATTTACCATTTTATTTAACCAATTATTGCAAATGGAGATATTAATCTTTGAATTGTAAATATAGTACAACAAAAATAGACAAATAAACATCCAAAGAAGGAGCAAATCATCATGTTATTCAAACAAAACAAATAGGGCACAACAACAAATTTGGAAAAGAATTGAATAGAACAACATCTGAGCCAGAAGGTCACACAATCTCAAAGGATTTAGAGAATGGTTTACATATCAAAGTTCTCAATCTAATATTAAGAATAATTATAAGAATATTTGATCTAATTATGAACTTGAGTAAAGATAAATGCAAACTCAAGATGGCCAATAAGGAAAGGAAAATAACATTAAGAAACATATTTGATGATTAAGTAGTGATTAAGAAGGCATTAGACAAGAGAAGCATGAGATGGTGTCAGATTCTAAAGCCCCTAATGAACAAAACCAAAGAACATTATACCATCAAGTTTTAAAAGATTTTACTAATTAGTGTCATGGAAGTTCAATCAACTTAGGATTAATTCTATCTTAATAAGATGATTCTCTATGCAGACAAGATGATAAAAAACAAAAAACAAGAAAGATATGGACTATTATACTAGTTCAAAGAGAAATCATAGAAACTAAAACGTAATATAAATTACAAATTAATCAGTAATTAATGAATAACACACTTATATGGAATATAAGGGGCATTATGAATACCAAAAAAATTCTTGTCTCAAATACATTGTTAAGTCTGATAACTCAACACTTATAGCTCTACTTTAAGCAATGGCTCAAAAGGAGAAGATTCCTAGTTTAGCATCTAATTTGGGCTTTCCTTAATACATTACAAATGTATTCAACAAATTTAGATACTATATAAAGATAATATTTCATGTGATAGAATTCATAATGATGATCAATGCATTCACCTACATATCACAAAAACTAGAAGTCTATTATTGATAAACTATATGTTTATGTATGTTAAGCATACAAGGTCATAACGAAGAGCATTGTATAATGGATTAATAATGATTTTGACAAATTAAATGGGCCCATGATTAGTTGGGGAGATTTTAATGTAATTACTTTCATGAATGAACACAAGGGATCTTTTACCCTTTTCATGATTACAACTCTTGAATTTATAGATTGTTTGAATTAATGTTGATCACCATTCACATGAGTAGGTAGAAAAAAAGGGAAATGTATTTGGAGGAGACTAGATAGGATGCTGCTAAATAAGGAATAGATAGATCTCAATCTTGATGCAATTATTTAGCACCTCTATAAATCCTCTATTGCTCTAACAACCTAAAGTATAGGAGCCTAGCCGTAAGCAGTTTAGGTTTTAAAACATATGGACAAGACATCCCATTTTTTACAAAGTAATGAAAAACATTTAGGCAATTCAAACCAATGAATTAGGAATGTCAACTTTAGCTTTCAAGTTGAGAAGACTAAAGTAATGTCTAAAGTAGTGGTATAAAAATATATTTGGTGACATCTTTTAGGCCATCAAAAGAATAAAAGAAATGGTGAAGAATAGAGAAAATAAGGTTTAGAAGAGTCAAACAAAGGAATATAGGATGACTTTAAGCAAAGCAAATCAAAAGCTTATTAAAGAACTAAATAAAGAAGAAATTTCCTAGAGACAAAAAGCTAGAACCAAGTGGTTGAAGGAAAGAAAAATACCAGATTCTTCCATACTTTAGTGAAGGATAAAAGGGCATAGCTCGAAATTACTTAGATTAAAGACTAACAAATGATCTGATGGTATTTGGTCAAATATAAAAACAATAAGTAGTAATATAATACTTCAAACATCTGTTATATGAGAAAAAAGCCAATTGTGTTGAAGAAATTTTAAGCAATATACTTAAGTTGATTATTAAAGAGGAGAACATACTCGTAAAAATTTTGAATTAGAGGTCAAATAAGTGGGTTGTTAATTAGAAAAGGATAGTGCATTAGAGTCAGATGGGTTTAATGACTATTTCTATACCAAGTGTTGGGACATCATTGCATTCGATGTTTTGGAAGTTACAATAAACTTTTGGGTTCATTAATAAGAAAATCATAGGGAAAAACAACATTATTAAATTGGGTCTAACAATGCATTTAATAGTTTGACTTTGGGATATCTCAACAAAACACTCACAAAATTCCAATTCTCAGCTTGGTTCAAGAGTTTAATTAGCAAAGTCATAAGTAGTTCATGGCTATATATTATGATTAATGGATTTCCTTGTAGTTACTTTTTGCTAGCAAGAAGATTAAAGCAAGGTAACCTAATTTCTTCATTACTCTTAATTATAGTAATGAAGGCTTTTAGTAGAGTACTATGAAAGCAATTTGAGAAAACAAAAATACTTCATTATGTCACAGTAAAAAGATATCCTATGATAACTTATTTAAGATATGTAGATGATATTATTATCTTTAGTAAAGACAATATTATATCCTTGAATTGTATTAGCAATTTATTAGAAAGGTTTCAAGAAATGTCAAGAGTGCAACTAAACTCATAGAAATGCAAGTTCTACACTATTACATCAATTAAGACATTAATAATTAGAAAAATTAAAGATGCCATGGGTTTTAAACATGGCTCTTTACCATTACACACTTAGAGTACCCTATGTGTAATGGCAAAAAGAAATCAATATATTTCCAATAAATAATTAAAAAGTTACACAAAAAGATGGGTTGCTAAAAGAAAAGGCTTTTATCTATGAGTGATAGACTTACATTAATAAAACATGTTCTAAATATGATACTAGTTTACTAAATAATGAAAATGAATCGACCAATGCAATTATAAGGATCACTAGTTTTCTTAGGAAATGGTATGTGTGCCACTAGAGAAAGATGGATTAAGAATTAAGAAACTAAAAGACCTCATGATGATATATTCAGTTAAGTTGAATTGGAAGTTGCTGACTATGAAATCACTTTGGGTTGACTTCATCAAAGAAAGATATTCCAATGGAATTAAATAGTCACCAAATTGGATACATGAAAGAATATAAGAAATACCAAAGCTTTGGGGTCAATGCTCACATACAAATCTCTTATACCTAGAAGGTATTTTTGGATGCCAAATAATGCTGAAATTTTTAAGCTACAATTTGCATAGAATGAAATAAGATACAAATGCTTTGAGCTAAACTCAAACAAAAGGATTTGGAATAAGAAATGTTTTGCTAAGATATAAATATTGGCATAAATAATAGTTAATAAATTACAACCCTTCTCAGAGCAATTAAAAAAAAAGGCAACATTTATTTAGCATGCAAATGTCTACATTGCCCCAATGAAGACTCTATCTATCAAGCTTTCATAGGTTGTTTCTTTGCATGGAACACTTAGTCCTCCTATGATAGAGTGTTAAAAATCCAAATGTAGGAAAATCAAAAGATAAACAACTTTCTTAATAATTAGTGATAGAGTATATATGAAAGTCCAACATATTATAAAATTTTTCAAATAATATATCTTCTAATATGTTGGAATATTTGGAGGGATAGCCCTTCAAATTTGAGATTAACATCATAAAAAAGATTAATAATTAATGTCATAGTATTTTTAAGTTTTTCTTAATAATGTAAATATTGTAAAAAGAAAGAATACTTGTGTAGATAGGCTTGGTTTCCCTTTTCAAACAAATGAAGGCTAGATGTTGTGAAATGATATATTAAAACTACCGTCTTATTATCTTTGTTAAAATAAATATGCATGACAATAGGAAGAAGAATCATTCTATTATAGATAATAGAAGTAATGTACTCCACACTTTTTCTTATAATAGTTCAATTGTAATCAATACACTAATACTAAAATTGAGCTTAACTATATTTCTTTAATAAGAATGTGTAACATCCTTGTCTTTCTTGGTAAAGTATTATCTCAAACTATTTGGGTTTTATCCTTCTCTAAGGGTTCATTCTTTCTTATATTACTCTACATACTTAATCATAAAGTTTTCATAAAATTCAAGCCAAAGTTACACTCAAAAGATGCTTCATCATTTCAAATCTTATTACTTTACTTATATTGCTCAAGATATTTTTTCTCTTATAATCAATGTAAAACTTATTCAACCTCTTTGCCTCGATGCTTTGGATATTCTCTTGATCCTTTCATATTTTTTGGCCAGCTTGACTCTATACATTAGATATTCTTCAAGTCCTTCCACTAGTTGGGTGTTAAATGCCTACCAACTTCTACTTAGTTTATATGACATCAAACTAAAGGAAAAACTTAGCTTTAATACCATATTATAATATCCTAGTCTTTTTTGATGAGATATCATCTTAAACTATAATCCATTACCCTATAAAATTTATTATTTCTTGGGATTGGCCCTTCTTCTTTAGTCATCCATCTCAGAGTTTTTCTAACTCTAGCATAGCTAACCATGGAGTTATCATAAGATTTATGCCTAAGTTTTTCTTAAAAGGTGCCTCATATTTCAAAACTTATGACTTACTTATATCATTTAGGATTGTTCATTCAAGTAGTTGATGTGGAACTTATTAACTCTCCTTGATATTCTTTTAATTCTTTCATCCTTCTTAGGTAACCTTGGCCCCCATACTTTAAACATTCTACTAGTCTTTCCATCCTTCTAGGGTAGTCAAGCAAGTGTTGTAAGATGATACAAGGAAGGTTAATGCCTCATCAGAGAATTATTGATCTTATATAATAAGTTAAACTAGTAGATACTCCCCTCTCAATAACTTGAAAATGTATATATAAAAAGGGAAATATAGCAACTCAGTTCCTTATAAAAACTATAGGGAAATTAAACAAAGCATTCATCTGGGATGGTCCTAATATCCAAATGCAATGTAGAGCCATTTTAACTATGAAAAAAGTAAGATTGTCATACCTTTACTCATCATACAAGATACACAACGTGATTGTATGAGGGGATCACTAAGATGAAACTAAAAATCAATGACAAAAAAAGGTTACCTCCTCAATTTACAATACAAACTCACTATCTTATATGACAATTTTTAATCCTAATTGTTCCACCTTGGTTCATAAAACACTTTGTAATTTTACACTGGATGATCATCTCTATACATGGAGGAGCCACTTGGCATTATTGACAATTATGGTGCATTAGATGGTGACACTTTTTTAAGAGTTCATTATTACAAAAGATAATACATTGTAGTGATACACTTCACTCTCTAGTACATATAAAGTTTTGTTCTAACACATTTCTTGGGTATTGTTCATCAAGTTGCCTCCATATGCAAAGATGTAACTTACACTTTACAATAATATACACTTGACACAATTCACTTTTGCACACTATCATCATCATACATCAAGACAATTAAAATTATATTACACAAGTACTCTTGTAGACTCCTGTTTTAACTCATCATATGTTACAATTATAGACTCTTCGCTAATTTAGATTATCATGTTAAGTGTATAGAATTTGGTGTGATTCACAATTCTTTCACTTGTCTATGTTATCATTTGTGGATAGAATTATAATATGTACACCATCAAAGAATCATATTATTTTTCTCTATTATATTAATATATTCTCATGCTTAAAAAATATAATTTTATTCTCTTTTTACTCAAACACTATGTAAGATGGATTAAGACCTAATAATGTCACATTTGTCATCCAATGACCTATTAATAATAATGTCTTTCATCAAGACCAATCCCATGGAAGCAACACTTACCATCAAGAAATGCACATGACATTCTCCAAAGGTCCACCATATCTAAGATTGTCACTCTAACAAGTAAGGAAGAGTATTTATCAAATTGCATGGCCATTTTGCCCATCATTATATGTCCTAAGCTTGACTTTCTATGGAGGTTCTTCAAAGATTGAAAATGTATTTTTTTTATTCCACAACATATAAAGAGGGAAGATGGGCCAAATGGATGAGGTATTGCATATTCATCTCTTTTGATAGTAGTTTCCTTATCAACACCAAGACATGACCTTGGGCTTTTATAACAATCTTTAAAATCATCACTGATAATCATGCTCTCTAAAGGATTGCTTGGTTGATATCTAAGAAATTCATTTATGATACTAATTTTTTTGGTCAAGCTCTATTATCATGGATATTGCACTCCTTTAGGGCTTAACAAGTAAAAATTTTATATATGTAGAATTATTCTTTTTCTAATCTAACTTTTCATGTAGTTTATATCATTGGGAATTATAAATCTCTTTCTAACATACCCAAATTTATAAATTCTAAAAACACCACCAAATAATTGTTTAAAATTTGAATTGGAGGGAGTAATTGATAAATTAGAAGAGTTCTATAGAAAGTTAGTTATATGACTAAAGAAAAATTAATTTAATGACTTCTAAAATTTCTTTACATAGAATTATTTTAATAGTAACAAAGAGTGATGCGATGTGTCCCACTTTATTGCATTACTAATGAAAATATGATAAAGGAAAGAGAAAATATAGGTTGACTCTAGGTTAGTGTAATTTGAAATTTGGCTAGATTTTGAACCAATTTGTAAGAGGTGAAAGATATGATAAAATAATGTAATTAGAGGAATCTTTAAATATCAAATTCAAAGGCATACGAGTTAGTTAAAAAACACGTAAATTTAATAGTGTTTGAAGGTGGTTAAATAAGGAAACTTACAAATAGAGATCTTGGATTATATGGAATTACAAAACATGAAATTATCATACCATAAAGGTTGATTCAAGAGAAGTGTCAAACATGAAGGTTAGTATTAACTCCTAAAATTTTGCACTCTTAAAGTTCACTTAATTTGCATGCCATTAATAGGTAAAATGATAAAAGATGAAGACATTTTCAATTTCCTCAAAGTTCAACATGAGGAAAATTTAGGAAAAACTTCAAGAGAAAAATCTATCTTGAAGTGATGTTGGTATGAATATGAACAATTCATTGGGTTAGCTTTGCAAATCAAATTCCAATGCCAATAGAAAGACAAATAATGGATTTGATAAAAAATGGTAGCCTTGCATAATACAAGCCATGCATTAAACTTGAAATTCCATAATTAAAGTCACATTCATTATATAAAAACTTAATGAGTTTTAGTATGTATCATCCAAAATGTCATAAGGACTATTTTTCTCTAATTTTTTTATTAATAAGAAATAATAAAAACAAATAATGTTGAAGATAATATATTAAAAAGGAAAAAAGTGCAAAACTAAATTGGAATTGCTAGAACATTGAGAGTTATCCATGATAAGGTGTTGTAGCATTTATTGCCTTGTGTGGTTTGTAGATCACTATGGGTGTTGTATATGAACCATCCACATTGGATCTAGGGCCAATTAAGGAGGCTTAGTTAAAGTTTAGAGTTATTGTTGCATCATCAATATGTCTTATATACACCCAAAAGTATCAAACAAATGTTATAAAAGTGTTTATCATTTTTAAATACTCAATAAATCTAATATATATATATATATATATATATATATATATATATATATATATATATATATCAAATATGTTAAAAAATAATAATAGATATCAATGCATTAATAGAAATATCTATAAGCAATAAGGCTCTTTGATAGACTAATATCATTTATTGTCTTTCTAATAAGTAATAACAATGCTATATGGTACTATTAAATTAGTTTTTATTTAAAGTAATTTATCACTAAGTGTAAGTAGTATGTTAAGGTTTATTTGAAAATTTTTATAATCACTAAGAAATCATAAAATATAGTCGTTCTCATAGTGCACAAAGAATGATGGGAGGACATTAACCAATTATTAATTGTTTGTGTAAACTAAGCTAAAAAAATCCAATTACTAACCAATTCTATCCACTCATTTCCCACATCTCTATTTAACAACATGCCTTAAAAGAGAAATCCCATGGATTCAATGATGTCTTGATGTTTTATAACAAATGCTTCTAGACCCATTAGATGGAAATTAGCTTAATGGCCCAAAAACATAGTCATGTGTTCTTGATTTGGCATGTCATCATCTACTAGACCATCCAACCCACATGCAAGAAAAGAAGAACATAATTAAAAATATAAATTAAAGGTCATTAATATTTTTGTTTTGACTTAAACATAATGCAACTCCTATTGACTTTTTAATCAAGGGAGACTTCTTTGGAACCTTCATGGAAAACACCCATGATAACTAACACCCCAATTAAAAAACATTAATATACCACTAAAAAAATATGATTAGGTGAACAAAACATAATCTCCTTTCTAAGGAAGGGATGTAAGTCCCATTAGGAGCATCTTCTTAAGAGATCTTTCATTTTTCTCTCCTTACTCTTATTGTATCCAACATAAGGCTTTCTGTTATTTTTATTCAATATGATTTGAAACCTGTGTGTTTTATCTCATGGTTGTTTTGTTCTTCTGAGAATAACATCTTCAAAGAGCTATTTATAAGTTCTTATCATTAGCCCATCTATTAGAGGTATTATCTCATGCAGGTCTTCGTCATTCGTAGACGATTTAAATGTTTTCAATTTATCACACTTGACATTTTGTAGAACTCCATTTATGGTGAAAGACTAAATGATAGCCATTTTCATTGATTTATTTTGGATCTTAGAATGGACCATATTAAATTTACTTTAATTTTTTCTTTAGTTCTTCTTTCTTAATGTTCAACAATGCTATATTCCTTAATTCAACATGCTTATTGGCATAGTTCTTGTTATGCCTTTCTCTCTATTTCCTTTATAGGGTTTCTACTTCTTTCTTGATATCAGTGTTCATTCTTCAAACGTTCTCCATGAATGTTAGTTGAATACTACTATATTGTAGACTCAACTCCAATAGATGTGCCGTGCCAACTTGAAATTCCAAATCCTTTAATTTATATATGCCAAACTATATGAGCTATGAATAGCTCTATTATAAGAGAATTGTATAGATAGTTGACTATTAGCCCACGTAATCAAGTGGCATCATCTCATAGATACATACTTAGTTTGTTAGCTCTAACTATATGAACTATAAATAGCTCTATTATAGGAGAAATGTATAGATAGTTGACTGTTATCCCACGTAATCAAGTGGTACCCTCTCTCATAGATACACATTTAGTTTGTTAGCAACTTTTAACCTTCAATTTGTGGATGAAATAAGATACTCCTATGAAATGTTGCACCCATCATTAATAATAGATTTTAACATAATTTGCATAAGGAATCTTCTTCTTCTTCAAGTATCCTAATCAGACAACATTTGTTAGTAATCTATGATATATACATACCATTGCAAAGAATAACTTTTTTGTTTCTTCGCTCTTTATCACTTGTTAGCACATATGTTTTGTCACATTTGAAAACCTACCTATAACCACAAAACATAGTTGTTAGCTTATTATTTTGTCAATAAGCTTCCTAAACATCTATTAAGATTCTATCTTGAGCACTAATAATATTTTTTATTAACTAGTTTTGATGTGTCATAAAGCACATGTCATTCAATGAGCTTATCCATAACAAATTTCATTCATAGCTAATAAATTTGTCTCTTCTTATTCAAAACATTTTTATTAACATTGGTTGGATGATGTGTACTTTAATTGATCTTTGACTCAAGTAATATGGAATTGTTTCCCATGATAAAGCAACATATCTTGTGTAGTGAAATTCATTGTCTATCATCAATATGCAATACTTTGATAATCATGATCTTCAATGTAACTCATATAACTTGTGTTGGTCTAGTTGGATCTACAAAATAAAAAATTAGCATAAGATGTGTATTAGTGATATAAAAGATTTTTGGTTAACTTCTTGTAGGCACTCTTTTTCTACTTTATGACTATGTTATATTATTGAAAGTAAGTCATTCACTTTATAAGTTAACGGCCAATAGTTGAAATATGCAATCATCTATTTGTAAAAGCCATATGGCCTTTAATATTTTATGACATGATGTAATGCTAATAACTCCTTGTTATAATAAGCAATATAAGCTTCTTATTGCATTTTAAAAAAAAAACATGTAATGGGATTCCCTTACAATTAAAGAACTACATTAATTTTATTGCTAAATTAATCTTCCTCAACTTTGAAAACCTTGAAAAACTACTATAGATGAAGAAGATTTAGCATTAATGGATCATATATCTTCTTCTTTAATGAGAAGAGCGCTAACTTGCACTCTTCCTTTCACTTAAAATATTTCCTAATGTGCTAATATAGGAGTGTAGCTATCTCAAAAAGATTCTAAGCTTATGAATTTTTTCAAGCACTAACAAGTTTCTAAAAATCATATATCACATTCAATCATCTTAGTCTATCTTACATGAACAACATGGATAACCCAAGTTCACACTTCATCAATCAACTCTAACTGCTCATACAATTTAAAATCAATTTTTCATGTGTCTTATGCTGTTAAAACTTAGCAAAACTTAAATGTAAGTAAAGTTTAATAAAGATTGAAATATGCTTCAACAGATTTAGAAAAATCAACAATTCTTGAAAGCACACATCTATTCAAGACCATAATTTTAATATGCGCATATTGATTGATGCACATCATCATTTCACCATTCTACAACATCATTATTATTAGTTACCAACAAGGTGACTTACTATCTTATTGAAGGCTCTAATCTTAAGCAACTCTTGCACATGTTTCTTAATTTCCTCATGCTTCACTCTTCTAATAGCTTTCTAGGACAAGAAGCACCCTTGGTTAGTGTTGCAACTTTTTTAGGTCCTTCCAATTACTAATTAAACATATAGCTGAAGATGATCATTTGCTTATTTATTGCAATGAATGTTCTTTTAAGATTTGCACGTTTATTACATAATTTGAATAATTATCACTTGGTCAAATAGGATTTCTTAGATACCACTACAACACAAGAAAAGTATACCATTGATCATATGATTTTGTATAAATCTTAATCTATTCCTAAAGTTAAAGATGATAACTTGAAAAAAAAAATTGAGATCCATCTAGATTTTGTATTAATCATATTATATATCCTAGTGTTTATTGCTAATTAAACTTAAAATATATTACAGTCCAAATCGTCCTTACGTTCATGTTATTATTATAATGCTTTCAAGCTATGTGATATGATTTAATTATATTGTTCTAAAACGTGTATAAATGCAAACAAAAACCGAGCTCCTCGTCTCAATATTGTTTAGCCTTGAAGTCGTCGATGGCCATGACGAATGGCGAATCATCGGTCGACGATTATACCAGAGATGGCACCGTTGACCTCTACGGCAACGCTGTTCTCAGATCGAAGAGTGGCGGTTGGAAAGCTTGCAGCTTCGTCGTCGGTAATCATCCATCTCGTCAATTAGCTACTGTAAATACGGATTCAAAAGTGACATGCTAACCGCTGAGGAAAACAATTGCAGTGTACGAGGTGTTTGAGAGGATGGCGTACTACGGCATATCTTCGAACCTGATTGTGTACCTTACAAATAAGCTCCATGAAGGAACCGTGACGGCGTCTAATAACGTCACCAACTGGGTCGGCACAGTATGGATGATGCCCATCCTCGGCGCTTATGTCGCCGACGCCTACCTCGGCCGATACTGGACATTCGTCATCGGCTCGGTCATCTATTTCCTGGTAATTTATTTCTGACGAGTTGTCACTGTGACTCGCCTGAACCGATGTGCTTCATATTATATTTGAAGTTATCGAAGGCAAGAAAAAAAAAATTACCACTTTCCTATATGATAAACCGTTGTTTTACTTAATTCACTGTGGACAGGGAATGATCCTTCTAACTCTGGCTGTGTCTATTCCCGCATTGAAACCTCCCCCTTGTGACTTGGGCACAGAGCACGCAAACTGCAGATTCAAAAAGGCATCGAGTCTGCAGCTCGGCGTCTTCTTCGTAGCACTCTACATCATCGCCCTCGGCACCGGGGGGACGAAGCCTAACATCTCCACCATTGGCGCCGACCAGTTCGATGACTACCACCCAAAAGAACGAGCGTACAAGCTCTCCTTCTTCAACTGGTGGATGTTCGCAATCTTCTTTGGCACCCTCTTCGCAAATACTATACTCGTCTATGTCCAAGACAATGTGGATTGGACCATCGGCTATGCCCTTCCCACCCTTGGTCTTGCCATTTCGGTGGTCATCTTCCTCATTGGCACGCCGTTCTACCGCCACAAGATTGTTAGCAAACTTTAAGTTTTTTAAATGTTTGGTTAGCACTTTTTAAGTGCTTATTAGCATGTTTTAAGGAGTTGTTAGTACTTTTTAAACATGGTTAGTATCTTTTAAGTATTTTGAGGATTTTTAGGGATTTTAAGTATCTTGAAGATTTTTAGGGATTAGAAACAAACTTTTGAATTATGAGAAAAGATTTGGGAGATTAGATATGTTTTTTTTGCTATAAATAGATGTAAGTGTTGTTTTGTTATTATGCAATTTTGATGAATAAAAGTTTCTTAGCTATTCTCTTCTTCTTCCTTAAGTCTTTCTTTGCAATTTCCCAATTTCTCCCTTCTCTTTTATTTCCATCAAAGTGGTATCAGAGCTAAGGAAGTAGATCGAACGCCGCAGCGTCGAAGGGAGAAGAGCAAAGTTTTTCTTTAAAGAGTGTTGTTCATTTACAATGTCGGGAATTATGCAACAAGTCATTCCCAGATTGATGAACGACAACTATGATAATTGGTGCATCCAATTTAAGGCCCTTCTTGGCTCGCAAGACCTTTGGGAGATTGTTATCGATGGCTTTGATGAATCAGATGCTACTGAAGCGGAGAAGAAATTGTTGAAAGAAAATCAGAGAAAAGACAAAAAGGCATTGTTCTTGATATATCAAGGACTTGATGAAGTCACTTTTGAGAAAGTTGTAGAAGCGACTACAAGCAAAGAGGTTTGGAGTAAACTCAACACAATCTTCAAAGGTGTTGAACGGGTGAAGCGTGTACGGCTTCAAATCCTTAGGGGTGATTTTGAGCAAGCAAAGATGAATGAAAATGAGACTATCTCAGATTATATCTCACGATTGATTGCTATTGTGAATTTGATGAAGAGAAATGGAGAACAAATTGACGACGTACGTGTCATTGAAAAGGTACTTCGTTCTTTAACTCCTATGTTTGAGCATGTGGTAACCGCAATTGAAGAATCTAAAGATATATGTAGTTTATCTATTGAAGAGCTAATGGGTTCTTTACAAGTGCATGAGCAAAGACTAAAGAAAAAAGCTGAAGTTACACCTATTGATCAAGCATTAGAGTCAAAACTAAATTTGAAGGAAGACAATACATTGAAGAAAGAGAATTCAAATTCAAGAGGAAGAGGACAAGGTTCATATAGAGGACGTGGAAGAGGTCGTTTCCAAAACAGATCTCAACAGAAATTTAATCAATCTTACACTCAACACGGGCATGGAAGAAATAATTCTTCTCGAGGTCGAGGACAAGGTAGAAATATTGAATGTTACAATTGTCATAAATTTGGTCATTATGCTTCTGATTGTTGGCATAAGAATAGTCAATCAAATTATGTTGAAACATCGAAAGAAGAGTCAATATCTTTATTGGCTGAAAAAGAGGGCAACGAAAAAGAAGATGTATGGTTTCTTGATTCAGGAGCAAGCAACCATATGTGTGGAAAAAGACATCTATTTGAGTCAATTGAAAATATGCAAGCAAGTGTGAGTCTTGGAGACTCATCAAAGTTGAAAGTTGAAGGCAAAGGTAATATAAAACTTTACAAAGAGAATGGGTTTCCAATTATTATTTCAGATGCATATTTTATTCCTGATATGAAAAGTAATATCCTTAGCCTTGGGCAATTAATTGAGAAAGGATATATTATACATATGGAGAATGGTTATCTTCTTTTGCAAGATTCAAAGGGAAGGAATATTACCAAAGTGAAGATGTCGACAAATCGCATGTTTCCTCTTCAATTAAAATCAACAAGTGAAGTTTGTTATCTTGGGCATCTTTCAAATGATTCTTTGAAATGGCATCTAAGGTATGGTCACCTTAACTTTGGAGGTTTAAAATTATTGGCAAAAGAAGGAATGGTGAAAGGTCTTCCTTTATTGGATGATCCAAACCATATATGTGAAGCTTGTATACTTGGAAAGCAACATCGTCTACCATTTTCGAAGAATAACACTTGGAGAGCTAAAAGGCCATTACAGCTTATTCATACAGATATTTGTGGTCCATTGGTGCCATTATCAAATGGAGGTAACAAGTATTTTATTACTTTCATAGATGATTTCAGTAGAAAAATGTGGACATATTTTATTAAGGAGAAATCTGCTGCTATCTCCATATTTAAAGAGTTCAAATGCAAGGTTGAAAAAGAGAGTGGGTTATTTATTCAATGCCTTAGATCTGATAGAGGTGGTGAATACACTTCAAATGAATTTATTCAATTATGTAAGCAAGAAGGCATACGACATCAATTTACCACTAGTTATACTCCACAACAAAATGGAGTAGCTGAAAGAAGAAATCGTACTATCCTTGATATGACAAGGACAATGATGAGAGAGAGGAATATGCCAAAAGAATTTTGGGCAGAAGCAGTTGCATGTTCAACTTATCTGTTGAATCGATGTCCTACTAAAGCTGTGCGTTATATGACTCCACAAGAAGCTTGGAGTGGATATACACCAAGTGTTTCTCATTTTCGAATATTTGGTTGTATTGCATATGCACAGGTACCTAATGCAACAAGGAAGAAATTAGATGATAAAGGTGAAAAATACATATTCATTGGGTACAGCGAGGAGTCAAAAGCCTACAAACTCTACAATCCTTTAACCAAAAAAGTATTCATTAGTCGTGATGTTGTGTTTGTAGAAGAAGATACTTGGAAGTGGACGGAAGAGAATGATGATAAAACTATCACGCTTGGGCAAGAAGAAGAAATTCAAAATCAACAAACTCATGATTTGAATTCTCCAACAAGTTCTCCCTCAAGATCAACTATTATGCAAAAGAAAACACATCCTATTGACTCAAGCAAAAAGATGAAAAGTTTACAAGAGATATATGAGCAAACGTCCCAATATTCTAACTTATTCTGTTATTTTGCTGATTATGAACCTATTTCTTTTGATGAAGCAGTGCAAGATATAAATTGGCAAAAAGCTATGGATGAAGAAATAGCATCTATAGAAAAGAATAATACATGGGAGTTGGTTGAACTCCCTCCTCAAAAGAAACCCATAGGAGTTAAATGGGTTTACAAGATCAAGCATAAAGCAGATGGAACAGTGGATCGATACAAGGCAAGACTTGTGGCAAAAGGTTTTAAACAAAAATATGCACATCATGGATGGAAGGTATGTCAACTTGATGTTAAATCGGCATTTTTGAATGGAGTTTTAGAAGAAGAAGTTTATATTGATCAACCTGAAGGTTACAAAATTGTGAATAATCCACATAAAGTCTATCGTTTGAAAAAGGCTTTATATGGATTGAAACAAGCACCAAGAGCATGGAATACCAAGATTGATGGATATCTTCAACAACAAGGATTCCAAAAATGTCCATTTGAGCATGCACTTTACATTAAGACAACTCAAAATAATATTCTTATAGTTTGTCTTTATGTAGATGATTTGCTTTATACAGGAAATTCTTTTGAATTGTTTCAAGAATTCAAAAGAACTATGCAGTATGAATTTGAAATGACAGATAATGGTGAAATGTCATACTTCCTTGGTTTGGAAGTAAAGCAAATGAAAATTGGAATCCAAATCTCTCAAAGAAGATACGCTACTGAACTTCTAAAGAAGTTTAGAATGGAAGATTGTAAATCAGTGGCAACACCACTTGATGTAAGAATGAAACTAAGTAGAGAAGGAGAAGGAAAAGATGTTGACTCTACTTTATTTAAAAGTCTTGTAGGTAGTCTTCGTTACCTCACTATCACAAGACCTGATATTTTATATTCTGTTGGACTCATTAGTCGATATATGGAAAATCCAAAGGAAACACATTGGATGGTTGCAAAAAGAATACTAAGATATATTAAAGGAACACTTGATTATGGTTTGTATTTCACTAACCAAAGTGGGACAGATTTATGTGGCTACTCTGATAGTGATTGGGGAGGTGATATAGATGAAAGGAAGAGTACAACTGGTTATTGTTTCTTCTTCGGATCATCAGCATTTATGTGGAGATCAACTAAACAAGATGTCATTGCTCTTTCGTCTTGTGAAGCAGAGTATATTGCAGCTTCATCAACAGTTTGTGAAGCAATTTGGTTACGAAATTTATTACAGGAGTTACAACATCAACAAGAAGAGCCAACAACTATATTTATTGATAATATGTCAGCCATAAAATTAGCAAAAAATCCAGTACAACATGGGAGAAGCAAGCATATCGAGACAAGGTATCATTTTCTTCGTGATCATGTCAACAAGGAGACTATAAGATTGGTACATTGCAATACTGAAGAACAAGTAGCTGATATTTTCACTAAATCGCTTGGAGTGAAGAAGTTTGAAGAATTACGAGATCAATTAGGGTTGAAGATACTTCAAGTTTGAGAGGGAGTAATGTTAGCAAACTTTAAGTTTTTTAAATGTTTGGTTAGCACTTTTTAAGTGCTTATTAGCATGTTTTAAGGAGTTGTTAGTACTTTTTAAACATGGTTAGTATCTTTTAAGTATTTTGAGGATTTTTAGGGATTTTAAGTATCTTGAAGATTTTTAGGGATTAGAAACAAACTTTTGAATTATGAGAAAAGATTTGGGAGATTAGATATGTTTTTTTTGCTATAAATAGATGTAAGTGTTGTTTTGTTATTATGCAATTTTGATGAATAAAAGTTTCTTAGCTATTCTCTTCTTCTTCCTTAAGTCTTTCTTTGCAATTTCCCAATTTCTCCCTTCTCTTTTATTTCCATCAAAGATAACATTGGGGAGCCCTTTTGCTAGGATGGTGCAAGTTTTTGTGGCAGCATTGAGGAATTGGAGGGTGGCCTTGCCCGATGACCCCTCGGAACTGTACGAGCTAAATCCAGGGGAGTACGAGGGAAACTGGAAAAGGAGATTAGAGTGCTACACGCCCTCCATGCGGTAATTTGGATAATTAAATTCCATTTTGGAGTAAAAGATAGCGTAATCAAATGTGATAACACTGAATAATTAGCGTTTATCATTTGTTTTGGATATCAAAAACAGAGTGCTGACTAAAGCGGCGGTGAAGTCGGGGAAGTCGGAGAGCCCATGGTGCCTTTGTCCAGTAAGCCAAGTGGAGGAGACGAAGCAGATACTGCGAATGATCCCCGTCCTCATAGCCACCTTCATCCCCAGCGCTATGGTAGCCCAGATCGCCACTCTCTTCGTGAAGCAGGGTATCACCCTTGACCGGAGAATTGGCCCCCATTTTCGCATCCCACCGGCCAGCCTCTCCGGATTTGTAACCATATCCATGCTCGTCTCGGTCGTCCTCTACGACCGCTTCTTAGTACCCTTCACACGCCGCTTAACTGGGAACCCCCGCGGGATATCCCTCCTCCAACGCATGGGCGCTGGTTTCGTCATCCACATTGTCATCATGATCATTGCCTCCTTAACCGAGCGTCACCGCCTCTCCGTTGCCCACAAATCCGGAGTCGCTGAGAGCGGTGCTCAGGTGCCGATCACCATCTTCCTCATCCTGCCGCAATTCGTGCTGATGGGCATCGCAGACGCCTTCCTTGAGGTGGCCAAGATAGAGTTTTTTTACGACCAGGCGCCGGAGGGGATGAAGAGCCTTGGCACATCGTACGCCATGACCACACTAGGAGCTGGAAATTTTCTCAGCAGCCTCCTTCTGAAGACGACGGAGAAGGTGACGAGGAGGAGGAGTGGCGGCAATGGAGGATGGATTCTGAACAACCTCAACAAATCGCATTTGGATTACTACTATGCTTTCCTAGCCATTCTTAATGTTCTTAATTTCGGTTTTTTCCTCGTTGTCTGCCGATATTACGTTTACAGGGTCGAGACTCTCGACTGGGAAGAAGCCAGAAACGAAGACGGAGCAGCCAACGCAGATGGCACGGACAAAGCAGGATGTTAAAAATAGGTCTGTCAAACTTGGTCAAGTGGAACCAAAAGACTTGCCTAAATAAGATTCAAACTTGAAGCCATTTGGAGTTTGTTGCTGCTAAGAGCCTGATCATTCCTGAAATAAGTGAAACTTAGAAGCAAAACTTGAGCTAAACCATGTCTTAAATTCACATGCTAATCTCATACAAGTGATGTTTAATACTTTTTCCTTGTACGTTTTTTATGTTAAAATCATTGAAATCACTTCCGACCAATTTTTCCTTCACATATCGAAATCCCACAGCTATGTGTTTCATTATTAGTTCTTCTTTTAAACCAACAAAATAAATGATAATGAAATTTCTCTTTTTCAAAGGATAGTAATAAAATATTTTAAAATTTGACTATGTTTTCCTTTGAAAAATGGAAGTCAATTATCTCATTCATTCATGTAATAACAAACAAACTCTAATAGCAATATATTAGATAATGCAATTTGAAGTATATTATAGCTATAGTAAGAGATTTGGTTTGTTTCAATAAAATCCTTTTTAACTTGTTATATTATTTCAACTTCTATGTATTAAATTATTGTTTTGCTTAAAAAGAAAAAAATTAAGACTTATTTTTGTTAAGCTCCATAAAATGATCTGACACAAGTTAAGAATTGGCCCCCATTTTCGCATCCCAACCGGCAAGCCTCGCCGGATTTGTAACCATATCCATGCTCGTCTCGATCGTCCTCTACGACCGCTTCTCAGTACCGTACACACGCCGCTTCACTGAGAAACCCCACGGGATATCCCTCCTCCAGCGCATCGGTTGGTTTCGTCATCCACATTGTCATCATGATCGTTGCTTCCTTAACCGAACGTCATCGCCTCTCTGTTGCCCACAAATCCGGAGTCTCTGAGAGCGGTGCTCAAGTGCCGATCACCATCTTCCTCATCCTGCCGCAGTTCGTGCTGATGGGCATCGCAGACGCCTTCCTCGAGGTCGCCAAGATTGAGTTTTTCTACAACCAGGCTCCGGATGGGATGAAAAGCCTCGGCACATCTTACTCCATAACCACAATGGGCGTTGGAAATTTTCTCAGTACCTTCCTTCTAAAGACGACGAAGAAGGTGACCAGGAAGAGAAGTGGTGGCAATGGAGGATGGATTTTGAACAACCTCAACAAATCGCATTTGGATTACTACTATGCCTTCCTAGCCATTCTCAATGTCCTTAATTTTGTTTTCTTCCTTGTTGTCTGCCGATTTTATGTTTACAGGGTCGAGAATGTCAACCTGGAAGAAGCCAAGAACGAAGACGAAGCAACCAACACAGATAGCAAAGAAAATGCAGCAGGTTAAAATAGGTGTGCCAAACTTGGTTAAGTGGATTCAAGAACACTTACCTAAATTAGATTCAAAAGTGAAACCCATTTCAAGTCTATTATAGCCATGGTAGGAGATTTGGCTTGCTTCATTGAAATCCATTTTTAAAAAGAAAAAAGTAAGATTTTGTTTTGTTAGTTCACGTGACATGATCCAATACGAGTTATGAGTTTAGAGAAACCTGAAGTTAAGTTTTTGTATGAATCCAGTTTTTCGAAGGGAGTTGAATTGGCAAGCATTGTTTTTTTAATAAAAGTTCTTTTACAAATTATTCTATTTATGCTTTCAGATAAAATTCATGGTATTTGACACTATTAATTCAATTAAAATATCCAATTACAAATATGAAAAATATTGTAAAGTAAGAATACATCACATTTTTCAAATGATTTAACTCTACCGAATTAAGTTTATGTCCCTAAGTTAACTAGTTTGAACATTATTTTTTCTTTGTTAATTATTCTGCCTATAATAGTAGAAAAATCATTACAAATTTATTTTTTTCTTTGAAATTCAAACACAACCTCTTAAATTTTTTCTTCGTGATAAAACTCAAACCCTCTTTAACTTTCCACAAGGCTCAACACACTAATCTTTTTTTTTATTTTTGACATGACTATATGATGCAGAACTACAAGAAGATGTCATGAGAAACCATAGCCCAATTGGATAGTTTTGACCAATTACAAGTCATTTTAATATTAATTTATTCTAATTTTTTAAAAAATCTTTTTGATGGATTTGTGATAAACCATTTATGAAAAGTAATTGATTATTAGTAGTTGGATGTTAATGGTGGATGCTAGTTGATAGTTTTATTTTATGAGTGCAATTTTTTATGCATGTATATACTCCTTTATAAATAAAGGAAAATCTATAATGAAAGATATCTAGGGTTAACTTTGAATCATATTCTTTGTTTGTATCTTTTGCATGGTGACAAGAGTGGGGAAAGCTTGTTGGCCAACTCCATAGTTTAAGTTTGGTGATTGTAATTTTTCTCCACAATTTCTTACAAATTCTTCCTTACATCTCCATTCTCCTTCACATCAGGTGTTATTAAGGCCTTTCATTATGCCTTGTTAATAATGAAACATCACAAACTTATGACATCTACCAAAACAAAATTACCACCATCTACCTCTTACATTAGTCATAAGTCTAATGCTAAACCTAGGTAGTCAAATTAGAGTGCCCAATCTTCTAAGGTCACCACAAAAAGCTCTTTTAAAAATGTTAAGAATATTATTTGTTTCAAGTGTCTTACGCAAGGAGACATGTAACGTTAATGTAAGGCATAAATTTAATTTTTAGAGAAAAATATTAACCATGAGTTAGATATTAAGAAGATTATAGAAGAAGATGTGTCATTATCTAATGAGTTACTCATAGATAATGAAACTCACTTAGGCATCATGCAATGCTTATTTATGATTATGACTAAAATCAAAAGATTTTAATGTAATGTTGACCCTTTGTTATGATACTTTATTTATTGATAATAAATCTTAAGTATTTTTAATAAATTAAATTGAGTAAACTTTTATATTTTAGATGGTTGATGTTCATATTCATAATAAGATTTTAAAAAAGAAGAGGAAGAAAAGTCGAATTTCATAAATATTATCTTAGTTGGAATAGCAGATTATCAAGAGATTTATTTTAAATTTTGCTTTATGTATTTCACTTTTATTTTAATTAGAATATTTAACTTAATGAAAATCATTCTTGTAATGTATAAAAATTAAATTTTATTTCCAGCAATCATCTTAAAAAAATATTTAAGTTTTCAAAACCTTGATCTATCTTACCATGATTATCTTAAAAATTATTTTATCTTTGATTATATCTTCAAAAACTTTGTTTCAATAACTTGTAAGAAAATATATTATAATAATATTAATTAATTACTAAAAAACTTAATCTACTTGACCTTGATTATTTTAAACCCAAATCTTAAATCTTGGGCCAAGGAAATACTCCTTAATGAGTTTTCTAATAATAATTAATAAAAAGAGCTAATTCTACTTGACCTAAACTACTTCAAACCTAAATCCTAAATCTAAGGATAGGGTAATACTCCTCAGCTTATTCACTACAATAATTAGGTCAAGGCATTACTCTTGAACAAATGGAATAATGTTAGATCAGGTAATATAAGATGATATGTTAAAAATCTATCTTTATCTCATTAATATTTGAGAAGTACTTAGGTTCAAGTAATATATCCATACAATGACTTACTAAAGTCATATAAGTTTAGAATTAGAAATTTTATGATTGTTACTAAGTAACAACTTTTTTAAAAATCAAAGACTTACACTAATCTTTAATACAAGGGATTTTAACTTAAAAAAATAGTTTAACTCACACCCAAAATACTCATATTGGTGGTAAAGTAGTAAAATATATACAAAAATAGAGTTGTTAAAATGCCAAACAAAAAATCACACATTTACTTACACAAACTAAAAAGTTGAATGAGATGATTAATTTTTTCTAAAAATTAAAATAAAATAGTTAATCATTTTTTAGTGATTTGATGCTCTCAAGGATGCTAAAAATTGGCTTGAGATCTCACCTTTTGAGCCTTTCACTCTCCTTCTTAGGGCACCTCCAAAATCACACCGTCAAATTGATCACACAAAACATACTTGTATCAAATAAGCTTGAGACAGAAGGAGGGGTTTGGAAAGCTAGACTCGAGGTGCAGCCCAATCTTGTGAAGGTACGGGAGGCGTAGGCAGAGGCGGAGATTGCGGGGCCGCGGGGTGGGCCTGACATCGGCTTCACCGCGTGGCCGGGTGCGGAGGCGAGCTGCTTTGTCGTGGAGACGGTCTTCGGTCAACGGTTAGCTGCACGTGGACCGGGTTCGTTTGAGTTTGAATTTGAATTCTGGTCACGCGGGGTGTGCTGGGACACGATAAATCGGCTCAAGATCCTGCGGGATATCTAAACCTTCGTCCCGGTCGTCACGCCAAGGACCCTGCAGCCCTAATTTGACGTTCGATGGCGGGAAGTACACTACGAAGGAGCAGCCGGCGTGCAAGGACCACTACAAGTAACTCCCCGGTGAGGGAGTGTGTTTCATCATCGTCTGAAGAGGGACAGCCACTTGACGGGGGTCTTCCACACCCTGACGGCGCTACACGGGAGGTCGATGACAGGGTGACGAGAGCTGGGGTCGCGGAGGAGAACAATATCACCCGAGAAGCGGAGATGCAGTGGGGTGCGGAACACTTGCCTGCTAAGGCCAGCTTTAGAGACGTTTTGACAGCCCGCAATATCCAGAATGGCAACTTGGTGAACTCTTTCATGTGGCTGGCTAATGTTGATGTTAAGGAACGTGCTGCTGCTATTCCGGATATGGCGGAGGATGGTGAAGTCCTCGTCTCTTCCGAAGCTTATCAACGGCGAATTGATTTTCACAAATATGACCTGGTGGGTCGTATATTCGGGAACACGCTGCCTTTTCCGATGATCGCCAGAGTGTTGCTCAAACGCTGGGGCCACCATAAGAATTTTAGAGTGTTTGATATGTCTTTGAATTGCTTCTGCTTACATTTCGAATCGAAGGAGGCACGGAATGATGTGTGGCTCGGGGGGCCGTGGCAAATTGCCGGCCAAGCCATGGGCTTGGATGTTTGGTCGCATGAATTCACTCCCGACGACTCCCACGCGATGTGCGCGCCGATTTGGGTGCGATTCCTCGGCTTGCCCCTGATTTACTGAGATACAGACAATATCTTGCGTATTGCAAAGGCTATAGGTGATCCGTTCCTTCTCGATAGGTGGACGGCGACAATGGAGAGATCGTCCTATGCTCGGGTCTGTATTCGTACAGACCTTTCGAAACCCTTGAAGCCGGGTGTTTGGCTAAAAGGGGACTGTGGGAGAATCTACCAAAGTTTCGAATATGAGGGATTGCCGAGGATTTGTTTCTCGTGCGGTCGCGTGGGGCATCTTGCAAGTCAATGTAAGGTGCAGCTTACGAAGGAGGTGACTCAGCCTGGACATGGTGAATGCTCTGGAATGAGGGCGAACGGGGATCAGAGGAATGGAGGAGAGGTCCTTACCGAGGTTACAGAAGAAGCGCATGAACTAGGGCCTTGGATGCTAGTTCAACACAGACGGAGGAAAACGGGTGCCGATGCTCGTAGGGGTCCGGCGGCCACGGCTAGCCATGGACCCAAGAATGACGTTCAAAGAACTCGTGGGAGGGTGCACGCTGGCTCATCCAGGGGGGCGAGTCGTCCCTCCAGGGAACGCGGGAGGAGCAGATCAAGGCGGGGCTCACCATCCAGGAGTCGTGCTCAACACTTGGCGGATTCCGGTGATCGGAGCTTGGGGGCGGAAGGTGCGGAGCGGGAAGCTCGGGGGGGCAGAGTTAAGGGGAAGTTGCTAGGGTCAATGACGGCTCGGGAGAAGGAGCCGCCCACTGGTGTGGGTGGCAATGCGGCTTAAGAATGTGGATCACGGCTGCGCTTCGTGGGGCGCAGCGGCCATCTCTGGTGGGTGGCGGAGGTTCGGGAAGATGCAGTTGCATGGCTAAGGGCTTTCTGATGACATTATCAATGAACATTATTGTGTGGAATATAAGAGGCATCAAGAAGAAGTCTAGGGGCTATTTGCGCAGGTTGATCCGTGAAAGGAATGTTGCTGTTGTGGCGTAATGGAGACGAAGGCTGTGGGGTTCTCTAGACAATATGCAAATTGGCTGCTTGGGGGAGGATGGGACTTTGAGGCACACCCCTCAGAGGGACTATCTGCTGGATTTCTGATTCTGTGGAGGAAGGATGTGGACCTTATGGTCACTGGCACTTCATCTCATACTATGGCTTGCACAATCAAAACTTCACATGATGGCAGGATGACTTGCTACTTTGTTTACGGCCCGAAGTGTCATCACAGACGGCAGATCATTTGGGAGGATGTCCGAAATTCCTGCGGCGGCAATGAGCCTTTGCTTGTTGCTGGAAACTTTAATTTGATCTTAGCACCGGAGGAAAAGCGGGGGGGTCGGCGTTTCTTTTATGGCAAGGACCAGCAGGACTTTGCGGATCTTATGCAGGAGCTTCAACTTGTGGATTTGGGGTTTTCCGGCAACAGGTTTACTTGGAGCAATGGGAAGCAGGGGGTGCGCGCATCCTTGAACGCCTGGACCGGGCTCTTATGAACTCGGCGAGGCTGCTTGCATTTCCTAATTGTTCGGTCCATCACCTCAGTAGGCTGGGTTCGGATCATTGTCCATTGTTGATTAAGGTGGGAGGTGGAGATCAGTGGCAGTATTCCAGCAGGCTACTATTCGACAGCGTGTGGCTGGACTTCCCTCAATTGTTCCAGGTGGTGGAAAAGGCTTGGAGGAGGACTGTTAAGGGCGATAGTATGGAGATTATGATGACAAAATTTCAGCGGTCGATGTGGGCACTACGCAGATGGAGCCGTGAGGAGGTAGGGAATATTATTGATCGGAAAAAGGTGCTGGAGCGGGACATTGAGGAGCTCCAAAATAAGGAGTCTAGCAATGGTCTGTCGGAGGAGGACCACAAGCGGCTTGGTGATTTGGTTGCTGTCTTTCACCGGGGGTGTGCTCACGAGGAACAGTGGTGGTGGCAGCGCGCTAAGGTGCATTGGGCACAGCTTGGGGATTGCAATTCGAAGTTTTTTCACATTGCGGCATCAGCTCGTAAAGGGGAGAATCGCATTACATTCTTGCGGGACGTAGACGGTAACATTGTGGACTCTCCCAACAACATTAGGCGGCTTGTCTTCGAGTTTTTTGAATGGAAATGGGGCGATAGCAACCTGGCGCCATTGCCTCCAATTTCCCCGCTTTCGGGTTTCGTCAGTGAGGAGGCTGGTTCTGGCCTTTGCCGGAGGGTGACGGAAGACGAAATTTTGGTGGCTATGAGGGGCATTAAAAGGAATCGCGCCCCGGGCATCGACGGTATTACAATGGATTTCGTCAATGGATATTGGAAAGTCACGCAGCGGGACATCATCAAGGCTGTTTTGGCATTCTTCGAGGAGTGTAGAATGCCGGAGAGTTGGAAGGACACTCTTGTTGTTCTTATCCCGAAGAAGCAAGGTGCTTGCCGGCCGGAGCACTTCCAGCCGATCAGTTTGTGCAACACAATCTATAAATTGGTGGCTCGAATTCTTGTTGGCAGGCTGAAATCGCTGCTGCCTAGTCTTGTGTCTCAGGAATAGGCGGCCTTTGTCCCGGGGAGGAGCATATCGGATAACATAAATATTGCCCAGGAGATGGTAGCGAGAATGCGATCCTGTACCGCTGCTTCCGGCCTTATGGCAGTGAAAGTCGACATGGAGCAGGCCTATGACAGGGTTTGCTAGGATTTTTTGCTCGAAACTATGAAGGCTATGCGATTCCCTGTTACTTGGTGTAACTGGATTACTGCATGTATTTCTGGTCCTAGGTACGCTGTACTCATTAATGGAGCACGTCTTCCTTGGGTGTCGGCGAGTCGTGGTCTCCGGCAGGGGTGCCCATTATCCCCCTTTCTCTTTGTCATGTCCATGGAATACCTGTCGTGCATGATGCGGGAATATGAATCCCGGCAGCTGCTCGGGTTTAGGCCGGGGATGTATACACCGCGGGTTTCCCACCTCTTGTTCGCGGACGATGTGTTGATTTTTGCTCCGGCTTCCAGGGAGGCTGCGTGCGCTGTCTGTCGCATTCTGCGGGCGTTTGAGGACAGCGCTGGATTGAAGGCCAACTTTTCCAAGTCAAATGTCTATTTCAGCAATAGCTTCAGCAAGAAGAAGTCCAGCATAATTTCACAGAAACTTGGTATGGCAATTGGTCGATCCTTGGTGTATTTGGGGGTTCCTATTACTACGCGCCGATTGACTAAGGAGGACCTAAGTTCCCTCGTCCAAAGAATTGATAATACTGCGATCAGCTGGCGCGGACGGGTATTGTCGCTTGCGAGCAGGGCTGTGTTGGCGTCCTCGGTTCTGTGTGTTATCCCCAACCACATTCTGCGCCACTGTTTGGTGTCGGCGGGAACCATTGCTGTAATTGAACGCCGAATCAGACAATTCCTCTGGGGCAGTACGAGTAGTGCTCAGACGCCGCACTATGCGTCTTGGGATTGCGTGTCTACGCCGAGGGTGGCCGGCAGGCTCGGGCTGCGGGATCTTCGCAGTTGGCACCAGGCCTTGCAGATGGGGAATTGTAAGCGCATCCTTGGGCGGGAAGTGGGATTATGGGTTGAGATTATGAGAAGGAAGTATGGGTTCATCGACCCGTTGATGAAGACACCCCGGAAGGCCTCGGCCGTTTGCAAGATGATCCTGGGAGCTATGCCGACGGCGATTTCGTGCTTCGTGTGGCGCATCGACAACGGGCGGAGGGTGAGATTTACGGAGGATAATTGGCTTGGGGTTCTACCTATCAGCTGCTGGTCTACGTTCATTAATGTTCACGCAAGCTGGCCGGAAAGTGTTGCCGAATGCATCAGGGACGACGGTGCTTGGGATGTTGAGGCGATTTCTGACTGGGCGGGTGAGGAGCTTATTGACAGAATCAGGCATCTCCCGCGTGCTTGGGATTCCGTCCAGGACTACTTGGTCCATACGCATACGGAGATGGAGAAGGCTCATAGTGGTCGAATCTACGCACAGATCAAACACGAGTCATCCTCTACTGGGGGCGGTGGTCGGCGGCGTGATGAAGCTACGGGGAGAATTTGGAAATTAAAGGTGTTGCTGAGGGTTCGGGTCTTTCTTTGGCGGGCTGCCGGCGAATTTCTGCCTATGGCGACGTGGAAGGCTCGCCAGGGAATTAGCCACGATCCCCTGTGCCCTTTTGGCTGCATGGAGGAGGAGACCCTGCAGCACGTGCTGTGGGACTGCCCACGTGCCCGGGACATGTGGGGGACCAGCCATGCACGTCATGTGCTCATGGAGCTGGGCTGGCCCACGGGTGCGGTGCCCGGGTTCAGAATTTTGGAGATGTTTATCAGGCTCTTGAGCTCTCCTGTGGCGCGGCGCGACGTTGTGGTACAGCATGTGGCTACAATTGCTACCACCTTGTACTACATTTGGTCGAGGAGAAATGCGCTTATACACAACGGCTTCGTGCCTACTCTCTGCTCGGTGTCTCAGACGGTTAGGTTCGAGGTCAGCACGACCCTCAGGAGGCATCTTATCCATTCATCTCTGTCCAGCGGGAATCCTGGCAAGTCTTCGGATTTGCTTGTCACGCATGGTTGGCTTCCCCCCTACAGGATGGATTAAGGTCAATTGTGATGCCGCGGTTGGTGACTCCATAGCTGGTCTTGGTGTCATTGTTAGAGATTGCTCGGGCAAACCTCTCATGGTGGCCGGTAAGAGGATGTTCTCAGTGGCTGCTGATATGATGGAGGTCCAGGCTATCATTATGGCCTTCGACCTTCTGAGGGAGTTTCTTCCCCAGTATCGTGCAGTTGAGTTCCAGTCTGATTCGATGACTGCACTTCAGGTGGCTCAGGATATGGTTACCAAACCCAGTGGGGAGGGGGTGCTTGCTGTTACTTTGCAGTATGTTAAGGCCATGGAGGCTCTCCGGTTTTCTCACATCCACAGGGAGGGAAATGAGCCTGCTGACTGGGCTGCCCGTAGAGCCTGCACTCATGAGTTCATTTGGGGTCCTGGGGAATCCCTTCCTCAGTCTCTCATCAAACTTATGCTGTTTGATTTTCTGTTTGATCCCCCTTGAGGATCTAACTGTAAAACCTGTGTGGCTTTGCCACTTTTGATATAATGATATATCCTTTCAAAAAAAAAAAAGCTTGATGACAATACTTTATTACTTTTTTAAAATATATTACTTATAACATGATAAGAATTTCTTATTGTACTCTTAGATGTGATGATCACAATATTATACCCTTTGATGTGATTATAATAATATTGTATCTTTTGATATGATCATTATAAAAAAACTAAATTAAATATTACTAATGACTTATTAGCTTAGTATTATTTTAATTTAATCTTAAGGTGTACTATAATAATTTTGGTTTGCTCGAGTTAAGATTGTAGCATTTGAAGTGAATAGAGATTGAATTCCCAATTTATTGATTTTGGAACCAATGATGAAGCTCTCTATGAAATGACTAATCCATTAAAAATATATATTTTTTAATATCAATGTGATTAGTATGTTAAATCATTATTTTCTTTATAATTGTGACACTTAGGTCATAAAGGTTCATGTATATTTGAGTTGTTTTTTTGCAATGCACTAGATTATATTTGGTCTTAAAAATTAAGTTTTTTATTTTTTAAAGTATTATTAAATATATATTTTTAATTTAAATAAAAAATTAAAAAAATAGCTTAAGAACCCCCTCCTCAACCATGCCTAAAGGCTTAGACCAGTGTTGGGCATTAGGCCTTGATGAGCCACAGGTCAGCAGGCTGGTTGAAACCAAATTAGGTCAAGCTTGAGTCTCAATTAAAGTATAAATCCTATATTAGCCAGAGTTAAATCATGTTAGGGCATCACTCTTGAACCCAACTCAAGTGTAATAAGTCATGTCAAACTCATAAATATTAAGTAATTAGATAAGGTTAAGATGGACCCATTTAAATATGCACATAAGTGTCTTGGGTTATGACCTTATAAGAGCACCAGAGGTAGCTAACTCCATCAGGCTAACTTATCCATATGGAGGAAATAATATAAACATAAATTACATATGAATCTTTGTAATGTGAGACTAAAAACATGACACCTTTTGCTCCTAAACTAGATGAATCAATGTCATTTGATCACACCTTTTAGCAATTAAATGGTCATGATCACATCCTCCTTTTTGAATCACAGAATCCATTTGGTCATCCATCTGAAAAAGTGTGATTAAACTCCAAGATCTTCTTCGCATTATGAATAGTGCATTTTATTTAGTTGTCCATCTGAAAAACTCAATTGAATGGTTGTGATCTTCTCTATATTTTTTGAATAGTGTATTTCATCTAGTAATATATCTAAAAGTTTGATTACATTACTAAGAGTTTCTCTATCTTTGTGAATAACGATCTTGTGCATCATCACTATCCATCTAGCATTTAGATCTAATGATCTAAATTAAATCTTAATCAGATTAGATATGGACTCTTTAATTGTTATTTTAATTAAATGATATTTATGACATCCCTTAGATTGGATGATAGCTATTTTTTGTCTTCCTCTTTTATTTCTTGTAATGATTAGTTTTTGAAAAAGCCTATTCTAGCCATTAAAAGAGTTATTTTGACATGTTTTATTTGGACTATAAATATAGATCATTTACCAATATTTTAATGAGATGAATCAACTTGAAAATTTTAAAAAAAACTTAAGAGAAGTCTGGAACTTAGAATATCAATTTCCACATACTTGTGAGAGCTACTAATTTTTTTATTTCTTATTTTTACTACTTACTTTTACTATCATTTTGTATCATTTGAGTAACATCTATATTAGTAGTTTTCTTATGCTACTCTTGCTTGAAAGATTTAAAATTATAGGAATTTTACATATATCTGTTTATAAAACTTTTAATTTTTTTCTTGTAACTAATTTTTGTTAAATTTAGTCTCTCATTGAAAACTTGATTCATACTTTGTCTGTCTCTACTAGCTTTGGCAAAATAAAGTGGTTAATGAAAGCCTGATCAATGATTAGGAATAGATGTAAACACAAATTTTTGGTTAAACTACCTAAAAATCTTGATTTCTTCTTTTTATTGTTGTGTTTTTTTATTTTATTAAACAATTTTCTTAAAAATAAATTTTTATCACTAAATATAATTTTTTTAATTAAAAAATTTTTCTTAAACAAAAATTTTTTGTTAAAAAACATAATTCACCTCTCTCTTCTTATGTATTGAACCTCACATGATTCAAATCATACAAAACCAAACAAAACAATACTAATATCTTATTGAGTTTAGTGTTGTTTTAGTTCAATCATTAAGGATGTTATTGTAGTGGTTGGTTTTGCTGGAGCAAGGGTTGTAACATTTGAAGTGGATGGAGATTAAATGCTCAACTTGTTAATTTTAGAGCCAAAAACCAAACCCTTTATGAAATACAAAGAATTATATTTTTATACATCTATATAATTAGCATGATAAACCTTTATTTTCTTTACAATTGTGATATCTAAGATCATAATTATGATTCATATATATTTGAGTTATTTTTTGTGATGTATTAAGTTACATTTGATTTAAAAATTATTTTTTTTAATTTTAAAATCTTATAAAAAATTAATTGTATATAAATAAAAAATAAATCAGCCTACACTCCCACTCCTTACCCAAGTGACCCGAAGTGTTGGGCACTAGGCCTTAGGGAGCTGCGGGTAAGGAGACCAATTGAAATGAAGTCAAGTCAAACTCAAGCCTCGATCAAGGTACAATCCTATAGCGGCTTGGGTAAAATCACAGCAAAACATCTCTCCTATACTCTTGGCAACCTCTAAGGTTTGAACCTAAACTACCTTATTGGATTTTGTAGGTGCATTAACCACCACCACCATTAGTTTTGATACTTTTGAAGATTAGAAAATATTTGTTTGTGCCAAATATAAAAATATTTTATTATTCAATTACTTGTGTCATATTTATTTTGACCAAATAGTTGTCACTAAAATGCACTTCTATCGTAATGCCACATGGTTTGAAATAACTAGTAGAACCTAATCATTATATTTATATTTTGTCCCTTTAATATTTTAGTATTTACAAATATGTCATTTACCAAATCAACTATCATTGCACCAAAACTTATATACATGCCTTAGCTTAATCAACTTTTCCTTAATTATAGATCTACCTTCCACTAATCAGTTTTATACTAAATTAAAATATCAAAAATTGAAAATCTACTATGAGTGATATTTTGAAAATTATAGTTATATCTAAATGTTTAAAAAATTATAATAAATTGTTTATATCTTAAAAAATTATAAATTTAATATCATTAAGTTTGTCAAAAAGACTTCTTTCTATTGATATACTCACATAATGTTTTTACTAAGTTTGATTTAATGACATACTATTTAATATTTTATTATTATTTTAATATTTTTACATATAAACAACATATTTTTATAAATTAATTTAATCGAGTTCAACAATATCTGATCATGATTTTTTTCGCTTGATTTGTTAAAAGAGAAGAATATGTTTTCAAAAAAATTCAAAAGAAAAGATAATATGACTTTTATTATTCATATATTTATTATTTGAAATAGATCTTATATGTGACATAACTTATATATGTTTACTTTACATTAATATTATATAATTTATGTTATTGAGCCAATAATAATTGACTTAGTATATTTTATGACTTAACATTTCAAGTTAAGATGATATATAACACAAGACTTTAGATAATTGTTTATATGATAACCTATGAACTATCTTAGCTAATAGTTGTTATTCTTTTATTTTATTGTATAAGTTGATACAAAGACTCTTCTATATTTTAATAACATGGACTACATTAGTTGAACATGACATAACATTGCTTTAAATTAGTATTTCCTCTACAATGTAAAAACTCATGTTAAAAATTGGTTTCCCTATAATTTTTAAGTGAAAAATGTTTTATATATTACTTTGATTGTATTTTAAAAAATGAGTTTTGAAATGCTTTGTCATAATTTTATTTAAAAAATAGTTTTGAATACAAGAAAAAGTAAAAAAACAACTTGGCACCAAACTCGAGAAAAATCAAACTAAGTAGCTACATACACACACATACACATATGCATATAATTAGGTGTTTATATTTTTTTCATAGGTAAATCTATATGTGATTTAATGAAGTTAGTTCTGGTTGTAAACAAATCATATTATGTTTGATCCCATGACTTAATTTGTTTGATAAATATAGATTGTGTCAAATTTTGATTCAAGTAAACATATCATAGAAATGATCTAATTAACTATATTTTATGATTAGATCCCAGATTTAATCTAGTCAAGATAAAATTTACTGATAAGTGTGCTCAAGTCTCGTTAATCATATTTAGGAGTTGTTGCTACTTTATAAAAAACATAAGAAAATGATAAAAAAAGTTGAAGAAAAAAGTAATGAATAACAAGTAGAATTAAGTTTCTTTGTTTCGCTTGTCTTCCTTAAGAGCTAAATGAAGTGTTTCGTGCTAAGGAAATCCCACAAGAGGGGGGGTGAATTGTGTATTTAAAAATTTTATAACTTTTGAAATTAAAAACTTAAAAGTTTTAAGCACGAATAAAGAAATTTGAACACAAAAGTTTTTAGGTGGTTCGACTCAAAACCGAGTCTACGTCCACCCCCAACCGGTGTTGGGAAAAATCCACTAAATGCACCAATTACAAGTGATGTTTTTCGTACGGTTCACATCAAACCTACTTGGGATTTTTACTACAGCTAATCCCAAACCTATTTGAGTTTTTCTTTGGGCTCAACTCAAACCCGGGGCTTTAGCACTACTGCCGGAATGCCCTTACCCCAAAACGAAAAATACAATGATTGACAAAAAGAACTAGGAGAAATAAGAGAAAAGGGAGGCACACACGATTAAAAAATTAAAATGATAGAAATGAGAAAAATTGAATCATGAACCTCTAATTTCAAGCACTTTGTTGTAGTTTTCCTTTTGAGCTTGAAGGCACCGTTTTTGCTTATGATTGCTCGAATTTGAGATCTAAAATCTTTGAAAGAATTTAGCAATGGTAAACTAAATAAATCTTAATTCTTCCCTATTTATAGAGCTTAAAATTGAGCTAAAAAAAACCTTCTACGGCTCCTAAAAAACAACTAGTCGTTTGGACAACGGACGAAAAGCAGCCACCGTCCGTTCCGGGCCCAAAATCGAAAGGTGCTGATCAAATTTACGAAACAGTCGTTCAATTTTGATCTGGAGAGTTGGATCCGCACGCTGAATGAACGACGCCGATTAAACTCGTGAAACAGCCGTTCGATTTTGATCTAGAGCGTTGGATCCGCGCGCTGAACGAACGATGCCGATTAAACTCGCAAAACAGCCGTTCGATTTCAATCTCACACGTTGGATCTGGGCGGGCTTGATCTGCGCCTTTGGATCCTATCGAAGTATAAGGTGGGATTTTTAGTCCCACACTGCATAACTAAAGTCGGCGCACCGCTTTATAAGGAATTTGCGCTGTTTAATTCTCGAGCCTCTGTGGGGCTGGCTCCCCCCTTCCTTGACTGGGATTTCAACACCTGGTCGGGTTGACTTGACCATGCACTGTTCATTGACCGTTGACCGTCGCTATAGTTTGACCTAGCCGAGCTCCTCTCTGCGAGCTTTGGGCGGGCTTGGCTTAGCCAAGCACTGTTCATTTGACCGTTGACCACCGCTGTAGTTTGACCTCGCCGTGCTCCTCTCGGCGGGCTTTGGGCGGTCTTAGCTCGCCCTTTTTGGGTCAACCAATTTTTAATTTCTAAAAGACCTGGACGGGCTAATTGCATGACGGGTCGGCCTGCCTAGTGCTACAATGAATTTTCCCGAGACTTAAGCTGTTTTAAGGTTGATTGGAAGAATTTTTGTGCTAAAATTTTAAATATAAGTGTACCAAAATAATTTTATATTATCATAGTATTATAAGTTTTCTAAATGATAATGAAAAGAAATTTATGAAAAATAATTCCTAAATAATTTTAAAAAATCAAATATCAATGTCTATACTTTTTGTCAATAAAGCTTGGCCCAAAAATCAAAATTCAATAATTATTAATTTTATAACATTTTTAAATATTAATACTACTAGTGTGCCTCATAATCTCAAAAATTGGACATCTAAATTTCAAGAAAATTAATAAAAACTCAAATATGAAAATTCTAGTACATGTCTCAAATTTCCTTGAAGTATACCATGGCTTTAAGGTCCTTAGAGACCACTATTTTAGACATGTGAAATACATGGTTTGATTTAATTAAATATTAACAATTTTACTTAAAATAAAGCCTAAATAAAATATAAATATTTATGATTGACTCATCAAACACAAGGGTGTAACACTAAAGAAATATTTGTCTATTATTTAACTTTGTTTTTAGAATTTTGTATCAGTATTGCAATCTTATATTTTTGAGATAAAAAAATTTCTCATCAAATTTTATAAAAAATGATAAAAAAATGTTGAAATAAAAAGTATATATAATTAAAAGTTATTAATGAATTCAATAAAAACAAATAACAAAAATGACATTTTGAAGAAAAATCATCGCTTGGTATTTTACTAACATTAATCATGATTTCAAGTTTATTTGAATTTATTTTTTAAAGTATTTATGTATTATTTATTTTACAATGTTTAAAATTTATCAAATTATTCATATAAAAATTGTGTTACTTCATATTTAATAATGAGTTTCATTTTCAAAAATAACTCACATCATTACCATCTAATCATATTAACCCAACAAAAAACATCGAAGGATTGATTTATCAAAAGTAATGAGCATTTAGTTTTTTTTGTAATTTACTAAATTATTATGATCTAATCAATATTTGAGTAATGTATATTAGCTATTAGAAAAGTACAATTAGTTAATTGGATATTTATAGTGTACAATTACTCTAACTCAAGCATGTTGAACATAAAATTCTCATAAGAACCAATGTAAGTATACACCTAAAGATGCTTCACCAATTCAAGGATTATAAAGCTTAAGATCTTTCATACTATAACTGATATGAAACTTATTCATCCTTATATCCCTTTATCTAGAAGTTTACAATAGTGACTTCTTATTTAATGATTTTCCTTTATGACATCATTTGACAACCACTCTCAATCCTCTTAAGTTGTGGTTGTTATAAGCTAACCAACTTTCACTTTTTGCATTCTCAAATCATATCAAACAAGAGGAAATACTACTCCAATAAAATATCTAATATTATAGCCTTCTTGTTGAGAATAACAAGTCTATAGAAGCATTATCAAAAGAGATATCATCAAAATTATTTAGAATAATATATTTGGATACAGTATGAAAAAGACTTAAAAGAAATTTGTAAGGTCTCTTAAAAGAGAAGAATGAATTTTAAATGAATTCAAAAGAAAAGATAATATGCATTTTATTATTCATATGTTCATTATTTAATATAGACTCGATATGTGAAATAACTCAAATATATTTATTTTACATTCATGTTATATAATTTTTGTTATTAAGCCAATAACTATTAACTTAACATATTTTATGGACAATCATTTCAAGTTAAGATGATAAACACCACAAGACATTAAGTGAGTATTTAGAGGGTAACTCATGAACTCTTAATTAGTAATTGTTATTCTTTCATTATTTTGTATAAGTTGATGTGACAAATCTTTTATATTTCAATAACATTGATTATGTTAGTTGAGCATAACATAACATTGCTCTAGTTTAGTATTTTCATTGCAATGTGAGAACTCATATTAAAAATTGCTTCCAGTATAATTTTTAGATGATTAAGGTTTATAAATTACTTTGATTATATTTCAAAAAATGGGTTTTGAAAAGCTTTCATTAAAAGTTTTATTTAAAAAAATAGTTTTGAATATCAAAGAAAAAGTAAAACAAAAAAGACAACAAAATACCAAACTCAAGAAAAGTCAAACTAAATGATCATACATACGCATACACAAACACACACACAAACACACACACACACACACACACATTTAGGTGTTTATATTTTTTTCATAAATAAATATATGTGTGATTTAATGTAGTTAGTTCTGGTTATAAATATATCAAATTTTGATTCTATGACTCGATTTGTTTGTAATATATAGATTGTGTCAAGTTTTGATTTAAATAAGCATATCATAAAAATGATCCAATTAACTATAATTTATGATTAGATCTCAAATTTAGTTTGGTCAAGAACAAATTCATTGATGGGTGTGCTCAAGTCCAACTAATAATACTTGGGAGCTATTATTGCTTTATAAAAAAACAAGAAAATGATAAAAACTTAAAAAAAATAATAAGTAAAATTAATTTTCTTTGTCTCTATTTTCTAACTTAAGAGTTAAAAAAATTAGTTATTATTTAATTTTGTTTTTAAAATTTTGTATCAAATTATGATCTTATTATAGCTTTTGAGATAGAAGGCTTTCTCTTCAAATTTTATAAAAAAATAATAAAAATTGTTGAAATAAAAATTATATATATATATAATAATAATAATAATAAATTATTGATGAATTCAATAAAAACAAATAACAAAAGTGACATTTTGAAGAAAAAATATCACCTCTTTTTTGCTAACATCAATCATGATTTCAAGTTTATTTGGATTTATTTTTCCAAGTATTTATATATTATTTATTTTACAATGTTTAAAATTTATCAAATTATTCATATAAAAATTGTATTACTTCGTATTTAATAATTGTTTTCATTTTTTTTTTCAAAAATAACTCAAATCATTACCATCTAATCTCATTAACGACCTCAAACATACTTCAAAGGATTAGTTTATCACAAGTAACGAAAATGTAGTGTTTTTATAATTAACTAAATTATTATGACCTAATCAATATTAAGAGTAAGATAAATTGGCATTGGATATTTATGTGTACAGTCCTATCAGGACCGTTGAGATAATAGCTTAGAATTTAGCAACCGTCCATCGCTCTCATTGGCCCTTCGAGGAAAGGTTATCGGCTTCATTCCTCGAAGGGACCGCCGCCAGTTTCTCTCTCTCTCTCGAAAACCCTAGCCACACCCCCATAGGTTTTCTTGTGGGAAGAGAGCGGTTTGTCTATGGATTCGGATCAGGGGAAGCTCTTCATTGGTGGAATTTCATGGGAGACGACGGAGGACAAGTTGAAAGATTATTTCGGAAAGTATGGCGACGTCCTGCACACTATAGTGTCGAGGGATAAGATTACGGGAAGACCGAGGGGCTTTGGTTTCGTAGTCTTCGCCGATCCTTCCATCATTGATTGTGTCCTTCAGGATTCTCACAACATTGACGGTCGCACGGTGAGACCCGTCCTCTGTCGTTTTGGACATGATCGATGTGACTCTAAACATCCGTTGCTCTAATTTTTATCGTTAATTTGCTGCGGATAAAATTAGACTATTATTGTGGCTAATCTATAATTGTACTTATCCTTGAATCCACTCATTTGACGTGCTGGCGGTGATCTGCTAGTAACTCGTGCATTCACTTTTTTCCCCCATTTTCATTCTTTTTGCTCTGTTTAAAGGACTGAAACAGAACATCGCCCTTCAGTTCCCTATATCCTTGTTCACTTGAAAGGTATGATCTAATGTGTCTCATGATGCATGCTGGAACACTCATGATAACATCATCAGCTCTTCCTTATTTCTTACTTTTTCACGGCTACATGAACATTACAATACCAAATGTTGAATTACCTTTAAGCTGACCTTTTATATGTGAAATCGATCTATTGTTTTTTCTTTTGATGATTTTCTGATTCAAGATCAATATTTTTTTAATTTTAATTTTATGCCACACTGGTTTACCACTTATTTGATCGTACTGGATTGTCATGTTATTTGTTTAATGCCAATCGTTAGTTTTTGCATCTCACTGTGTTAGAACAACTTATTTGGTTAATTCTTGACTTTTATGATTCCATGGAAAGCTTTTGGTTTGTTTTAGTGTTTTATAATTTGCCCTTGTCTCACTATTAGAATGTGATGCTATTTTACTATTTTCTCTTGGATTTTTTTATTCACTGCATTGAGTTGCATTTGCCATATCATTATTTACAATTGCCATTGAATTATTTTTTTTCCTAAATTCAATCTTTTTTGCAGTTTTTGCCAATAAAAATTGTTGGATTTTATATTTGTATCTATAGTGATCTAGCATTTTAATTTTGTTGAATAAAATTGAAGTGGTTCTTGTGAATCATTTGAAGATTGTTGTAGAGATGAACATTTTAATGGCTTACTAATGTGTGAGAGTAGCTCTAATTGATGAACCTTGGTCAGAGTTGGTCTAGATTTTTTAGATGTATTGTGAGATTGGAAGCTTCTCCATGGACATGAAATGACATGATTGATAATAAAAATTTGAGTAGGGAAAGTAAAAGATTAAAAATTATTTTCCAAGAGACCATTGGAAACTAAATTGGAAGGCTTTCTTACTTGGAGTTTAATCAGGATTTGGTATATGATAGAGGCAAGCATCAATTCATGTAGTTACTGGTGTTAGTCTAAACATTTTTCCTCATTTCCTCTTTCTTTGGGTTTATTTTAATTTTTGTTGTGTACTTTGTTCATTTATCTGATATTTGTTTGACTGTAATGCTTGATCTTTTTTCCCAGTTCTTTTGTTTTGTTTTTTTTTTTTTTTTTTTTTTTTTTTTCAGTTGCCGAGTAATATGAAAGACTCTGTTCAGAAAAAGAATAACAGGAAAGAGTCGGTCAAAAAAAAGAATAATAGGAAAGATAATATTATTTTTTCTACATTACTGCAATTATCTATTGGAGTCATTTTTGGTATTTATTTTTTATTGTTATGTAATCAATGTTTTCCTTTTTGTTTATTTTTATAGGTCGATGCTAAGAAAGCCATGTCAAGAGAAGAACAATTTACTGCTGCTAGATCTGGGAATAACTTAATTAAAAATGCAGGCATTAATGGCTGCAGTACTAGGACAAAAAAAATATTTGTAGGGGGGCTTCCGCCCACCCTCTCCGACCTGGAATTCCGCCATTACTTTGAAGCTTACGGCGTTGTCACCGATGTTGTCGTGATGTATGATCAGCACACCCAGCGTCCTAGAGGTTTTGGCTTTATATCATTTGATTCTGAGGATAGTGTTGAACTTGTGCTTGAGAACCAATTTCATGAAGTGGGAGGGAAGAAGGTTGAGGTTAAACGAGCCCTCCCAAAAGATGCAAACTCTAGTCTGTCAACTAACCGAACCACATTGGGTGGAGGCTATCAATCTTATGGTAGTTCAAGTGACAGTAGCAATTCTTATGACAACAGAATAGACGTGAATAGGTACATGCAGGCACCTCCAAATGGTCCTGGTTATCATCCATATGGTTCTTCAGCTTATGGTGCTCCTTCCTATGGCTATGGAACTGCAAGCAATGGCGTAGACTATGGAGGATATGGTGACTATGGAAACCCAATGGGCCCTGCAACTGCATATGTAAGTGGGCCTCCAGTTGCTTCAAGAGGCACATGGAATAATCAAGTTCCGGCAGGATATGGTTCTGCTAGTTATGAAGCCAATGCAGGGTATGGAGGAGCTGGGCCATGGAACGCTCCTGGTAGTGGAGGACCTGTTTCAGGGCAAACTGGTCAGCCACCTAACACTGTAGCTAGCTATGGAAATCAGAGATATGGGTATGGTGGGAGTGAAGGCCCTTATGGTAGTCAAGTTGGTTATGGAACTGTTGGAGGTCGTGGTGGTCTTGCTGGAAATCCCATTGGTAGTGCTGGAGATCAAGGAGGTGGTCCTGTTTTCCCGAGTGGTAGTTACAGTGATGGAAGTGGGAACACTGGTTATTCAACTGCTTGGAGATCTGATCCAGCTCAAGGAGGTGGCTATGGAGTTGGTCAAGTGAATAATCCCCTGGGTGGAACAATTGGATACGCTGGTGGATATGGTGGTTCCCAATCCAGGCAGGCACAGCCATAGGATGCTTGATTCAGGAGGCATGTTCGATTCGGTTACTGGTTTGAAATTGTTGATGTAGCTTCTGTTGGTTTGTATCATTCTTCACGCTGAGAGGAGAAGTAATTTTAAAGGGTTGAATGCCTCTATCTTTAGTAGATAATGTCTCTTTTCTTTCTCTAGTGTAAGACTACAAACTATAGAAATCATGTAGAGTACTAAATAGCTCGTGTTTCCTCTATGGCTTTTTGCCGTTTATGTTTAATTGTCTGGTATGTATGTCTAGTATGTAGGTGTGTTATTGATATTATGCTAAAACTGCATTTTGCTTGTAGCTACTTAATGCTTATTTTAATTTTCTACTATATATTGTGTTTGGCTTATGCTGTAGGGAAAAGCAAAGAATACTAGAGGCTTTTCATCATAATATTTTATGGGTTTAAATGAAGTATTATGTGTAGGATTTACCTCAGATGTGCTTATTTTATTATTTTATCATGGGCCGAAGTAGTTTGTATGAGGTGGCTGGTTTTCCCAAAGATAGAGCATTTGATTGTCGAACCTAAGAATGTGCTACTTACTGGAGGCTGTTTTAACTTGTCTATGGTAAAATTACTCAACTTCAGCTTTATTTGTCCAAGCCTTTTCATACTTAGTTTAGATTTAGCTATGGTATCACATTGTATGCTGTTTCTGTAGGATTACTGGAGGTTATTATTAAGGTTAAACTTAGGGCTAGATATAGACTTGATAGTTGTGGTATCGGTGAAATAATTATTTTTTCCGTCGTGTATTTCCCTTGTTTACAGGGTTGCCGTATGTGTGTTGGAAATTGTTGCGGCTTGGTTATTACCACTTTATTCTGCTGGAGCAATTTCACTTTGGATGAACAAAGGGTATGTATATTTTGGTTATGCCTTGGCGTTAGTTTCAACTTTTCCATATTGGTAGGTACCACTTGAAAAGTATTTTCTGAGGCTTTAATTCGGTGGAAATGAACTATTTTAGTCAGTCTTACTTGGACTAATTTTGCAAGGGAAATGTAAGATAATCAGTTTTTTTTAACTCTTGCAGGACTAGTTTTATGTTTTATTCCAGTAAATTAATTTGCTTGTGTACTAGTTTTTCTTTTGTATTGGTTGCTTGTGTACTATTGTAGCTACTTTTCTTTTGGGACTTATGGGGTGATATATAACTCCTGTTGGTTATGTTTACATTGTTTCGACTGATTAACGCAGTGGGAAATTACATAGTCATTTTCATGAATCAGATTTGCTGCTGCGGCATGATGCTTTTGCAATCCATTACAGTTCAAGCGAATTTGGTGTATGGTAATCGAACTTTGCTGGAGATAAAAGATTATTATATGTTGTACTTCTACCTGTAAATTATTTGTACGTTTGGAAGCCAAATCTGACTGCGAATGTTGGGCAAAAGCTTACGTGATTTGTAAGTCTGCACCTGAAATCGTATGCTATTGAAACTTATGAATCCTCAATTCTATTTCACTGAAAAATGTTCTTATCATTTGGTTGAAAATTATACAATGCTATAATTTAAAACAAATAAATCTTAAAAACCTAGTAATCTGATACTTATTTGTGGGAGAATGACAAGCAATCGTTAGAAATGTATCCTATTAAAGGAGTAACAAATTTTAGACTAATGCTTACGCTCTAACTAAAGATTATTTCGCCTCTTCACCCATATACGCATCAAAGATTTACATAGCCTAAGATGTTTGATGCTCGTATAATAAACAAATTTGACAAATTAGGAGTAGCAATTGTTTCTAGTTGCCTATTATCAGGAAAATATAACATAATTCACGCCATGGAATCGATTTTTTCTATGGAAATTGGCAATTTTTCTCGACGAAATTATACAGTAAATAGTTAAATTGCCCAACGTGAACGAGACTAACTCATAAAAACTTGCCGATAAAACACCCAACCTTAGACAGAATTCACCAATTTTACAAACCATTTATCAAAAAGACTACTTCGTTCTTAACAAGAGAAGATCATGGGCAGCAATCGCATTCAGGAATAAAGTATGGCGAACCACAATAGATCCAGCCTTGGACCCAAGTGTCTCCGCATCCTTGAGCCTTTCTCCCAGCTCCTTCTCTTCTTCTGCTGAATTGCAGCCCTTTGGAGCTTCAACACAATAGACGACGAAGGCTTTACGTGTAACTGCAGGGGAAGCAAGGCTCATATTGAGCAACTCACACTTGCTTAAAACGCTTCCTTCACCAGCAATTACAAGGTCTTCCAAGTTTGACCTATAGGCAGGTATCGAAAAACCACTGAAGTAGAATGCTAATCCATTGAAGAGTTTAGAGGCCTACAAGTAAATAAGCCAATAAGCCAACGAGATGGTAAGCAACTTTCGTGATGTGCAATGCAAGAAGAAAGGATTGTAGTAGGTAGAGACCCTTTGCATGGCTCCGGTTCTCCCAATTTTGGGCCCATCTATGCAACCATGGTTGTCACAAGTTATCTCATATTTCTCTTCTGGAAGAAGACGCTCAGCTGCTAGACATGCCCTGATCCCTGAGGAGCATCAAGAACAACCATCATAAAATCAATTTTATTCCTCATGCTATTTCTATTTCTAATATGTTGATTACAGTAAACAGGTTTACTAAGGAAAAAAAGTCTTATTTCTGCTTATTAACAGTTGAATGAACTCTATTTTAAATTAACATAAAAAAATAATGGGTTATTGTTTTGTTATTTTCTTGAATGGAGAATGAAGAATTGCTTGGCAAGAATGTTCCAAGGCTTTGGAATTTGGCTTTACACTTGCCAAGGCTTGATGACTTGGAATTTGGTGTGTTTACCAGATAAACTTTATATTTATCAGTTATTTTTTTAACAGTATATAACAGGTTGTAAACAATTTATCTAATTTATCTGATCATGCTAAATAAAATCTTCTAGATTTTCCTCATACATTATAAGCAATGCATTGCTATATCCTATGGCACCATTTGATAGAATGTTATTTCATAACATTAAAATCTAAATACCAATACTTGTAAATATTAGTATTATATTAAAATAATTAACACTTTAATAAGAACACCAAGATGGTGTCAATGATGTTTTGTGAAGCGGATATCCATAGAAGTTTATTAGTCTCTAGTCATTCTACAAGTAAATGTCATGTTGGATATTCCACAATGAAAATGAAAATTTAATAAAAAAAGACATTACATGATAAATACATACCCAAATAATGTTTGTCCAACGAATGGTAATATTGTCAAGTGCTGAACTAACAATGATACGAGTTTATAATTTTGGTTCCATCTTATGTTGTCTATGGGTTAAACCATAGATAACAATGACAACAAATAACTTCTAAGGTTCATAATTTGGTGTGTGATATAAAAGTTTTGATGAGTGATAGTTATCAAAGATTAAGTATTAACACACAATTAGTAAGAAAAATTATAGTTCAACAAACGAAGCTCCAAAATTGTAGTGAGGATGGCACTTGGTGGTGCAGCTAGCAATTTTCATAGTGATGATGTTGTATTTTAGCATTGCCTTAATGATTGAACATCACCTGTTCAAGTGATTAAGATTCAAAAAATAAATTATCATTGAGATGATATAGATTTGATACTTACAACCCATATTGAGAACCCATCTACCACTTAGAATAGCCATGAGGTACTTCATAGTTCTGATGCAGGCACCATTCTCATTGGTAGCAGCAATGACATGAGTCACGTTTGGCTTCCATTGCTGTGCTATAGTCAAACAGTTAATCCTTGCAAAATTGCTCAGCAATGTCTGGACCAAAATCAAAGAGAAGGAAAAACAACAAGATTCACATGGCATGTCAAAGAAGATAAATACTTCAGATAATAAAAAGCACTTTCCACACTACACATCAAAAAAATTATGAAAACTTTGCATGAAAGGAAAACAAACACAAACTATAAAACAATTGTTTAGAAGCTATAATACTGAAAAAACAGCTGATACAGGAACAAAATTAATCTGATTGATACAGATGTTAATAAGCAAAGAAGATGGCCATAGGTTGGTAGTCAAAAAATCTAATACTGAAACTAATTTGATTGATACAAATATAAACTTGCATTATTATTGCATGGTCTTTCTTAATTTTTACCTTCTCTTCCTTAGAGAGATCAGAGCCACAAATCACCAAATCCTTTCTAAAACTAGAAGAAGACGTCCCTTGTGTTTGAAATTTCTGATGATCAGATGAAGCTGCAGACTCACTGGAAATTGAGCATTAAAACACTTAACATCTAGCAAATGGGGTACCACAATAAAAATAAGCACACCACAGAACGGTAAATATGAACATAAAAATACATGGGAGATCCAAAGTATAAAATGAAAGAGGAATGTTCCTTGATGAATACTTGGATTTCTTGGACTTGAATTTGTCACAAGGCAGTTTGTGCATGACATGAGCAGGGCAGAGCATTAGAAAATTTTCCTAGCACATCAGGAAAATGTATTTCTCTATGAGAACCATGAAGCAGCATTCATTAAAAGCAGTCAAACAAAATTGGATTATGAAGAAAACCTTACATAATCCCATTGGCACTCAGGGATGTCGTACGCACATGGAACGTGATAACTTCTCTTGCAACTCTTTACATAGCAGCCAAGAGCAGCACCCTTCAGCCCACAGCTGTGGCATTTAATCTTGGAAGAACGTGACAATTCTTTCTCCAAGTTTTTAACAGCCTCACCCAAAAAATATATTTGAGGAGCCCTATAAGGAAGAAAGATTGGCATTCTAAATTGAGAATGTGCAAGGCAACAAACTAAAAGGACATCTCATTGGAAGGTTAAAAAATGCTTGATTTCAAGCACAAGAAAAAGAACATCAGGCATGTGAAACATGCCAACTACCAACTATGCAACGAGCACTTCTAATTTATAGATTTACAATGATCAACTCTGCAATAGAAAAACAATGCCTACCATTCTATGCATTTTTGATGCACATGCAGGACATTCAGCTGCCACGTTTGATCTCCAGATATTAGTAGTCCATCCAGATAATGCAACATTTCTCCAGTAGCCTGAAAATTGAATTCAACAATTATGACTTATAAAATCCCAGTGTTATAGGAAAAGCCCATTACTGCTATAAGTTTCTCATCCTGCTAGCCAAATTGAACAATATTCAGACCACAAAACTGAAATTTAAATCAAAAGCATTTTGTTGTAACCTGAGTTGTTCTGAAAGAATGACAGAATGCACATGTCTCTATGGCATTTTCATCCTGAACAACTAAACCAAGAACATGAGGAAGTCAAAACAAGTCCTCAAAACCCATTGTTGTTGGAAAGTAAATATAAACAGCACACTTGAGAACACCTTCAGTACCTCTACTAGTGAAGTCATCTTGGAATTGATGATCACTCTTTGATCCTACAGGGTCATGCAACTTTGCAGTACCTCTACTAGTGAAGTCATCTTGAAATTGATGATCACTCTTTGATCCAACAGGGTCATGCAGCTTTGCATGCTTGGTTGAAAGGTTGAGCATTTCATCGGATGACACGCCTTTCTGAAAAAAAAAACAGACCTAATTAAACCAAAAGCTTATTGATTTCATGGAAAGGGAGAACCCAATTAAAATGATTTTATTTAACTTTCAACCATGATGGATAACATATTTATGTTAAAAAGCTCATTGAATAATGCAATCCAGGCCGCAAAGACAGTTGAAATAAAAACTAAGCTTACATTCAACCCTTCTATATTCCAACTACCACTATCAGAATCCCTTATATTATCACGGGCATGCTTCTTCCCAGAATGGTTGGCACATGAGATAGGAGTTCTAGTGAATGGTGCTTCTGAGTCTGTACTAAAACATAAATAGAATGAATATTCTATTACCCAATAAAACAAGAGGAAAAAAACTCTGCAACATCATTTAACTAAGTATACCATATGGTAGAATGGATGCCAAAGACAATACCAGGAATTTCAAATGAATAACCTTGATGCAATGCTGATATATAAGAATTCATGCTCTGATAGATAGTTGTGAATCTTTCAACATGAGTAGCATGTCTCAAATCTGCATTAGCACAGTAAAAAATAATCTAAAAATATAAAAATTCGCCTCTAACCGAAGCCAAGGGAAGAGAACAAGACCTTTGCGCAAGCAACGCAATCCACATACTGGACAGCTGAATCCATCATTCTTTGGGGTTGTAGTGCAGTTGCTTATTTAGCAAAACATTATAATAAGCATGTCATCTAGCAAACTTTGCTTTCCAAGTGCTTATTAAAAAACTAACCTGCACAACATGTGATCACAAGGTAGCAGCATTGGCTGGTTCATCAGTTTCAAGCTGCGAGGTGGACGAAGAAAAATAGCATCTTTAGCACAACAGATGATTACCAAATCTCTCTATCCCTTCTTTTACAACACCTTAAATCATAAGTTGCGTTGGAGCAAAATGAAAAACAAATAAAAGAACAGATTGCAAAGCCATTTGGACAAGTGATATTTCTGATTACATCTCAGATGAACACTCTCAGTACGTTAATTTCAGCCTTGTAACCAACAAATTGATAGTACTCGTTAAACCTCAAGAAGTTAATGCTAACCACTAATGGCGAAAAACAGCACGCTAAGGACCATTAGGTAGATATACAGAAGAGTGAGGAGAAGCATCAGTACAAAAGTATGAGAAAGCAACAGCAAGAACATAACCATAGGCTTCACCGGTTAACTTGCTATCATCAATCACAAATGAAAAAGGGAGAAAGAACAACATTCAAATGCGAAATTTCCCGGAGATATTTCGAAGGGCACATGGACTTGACAAAAACAGTACCCATAAAACAAAAACTTGGAGAAAGATGGGTTTTGGGATTACCAGAAAGGGCAATTGAGCTCTAGCTCCATTTTCTTCAGGAGGAGGATAAACGGGTTTAGCACTAGACCGACGCCATCTGAAGCAGCCATTAACGATCTCCACCCCCTTACTATCTCGCACACCAAAGTTGGGTTTATGGGTAATGGTTGGAGTAACAGTTTGAGGAAAAGAAGCTATGGGGCGTTAGGTTTTATTTTCTAGGGAACGGATAAGACATCAAGCCACACTGGAATGAGCTCGAACCTCCCTGCTTCGAATAGTTGGATTTAATAAAAAAAAAAATGAAAAAATAAGAGCGCGCGCGAGCGCGCGGGCGCTCGCTTGTTTTCCCGCGCCACCTTTTCTGCACGGAAAGTTTTCTCTTGGTCAGTGGGCTTAATTGACACTGTACAACAAAAGCCAAAATGTAGAAAAGTCTGCACAAAAATATGCCCTTTATTAGAACTCTAAATGATGACTGAAAGCTGTATAATGTGCAAAAGATGACTAATAATGACGGAATTGTTGGCATAGAAGGAGGTCACGAAGGGGTCGAAGGTTCTAACTTAATTGCCTTCGCAACAATGTCAAATTTTTAAACATTACAAACATATAAATGACTGATCAAAAGAGAGGCATCACTTAGCTCAATCACATCAAGAAGTGGACGCCAACCAATCACACCATCCATATATATGTAGTGATTAGTTGAAGTTTACAATATTCAAAGGGGGTGAGAAACCAACCTGTTGAAAGAAAGGAGCCTTGGATCAAGAAGGCAACTAAAGTTCCAAGTTCCCAATCTTGGGATGAATCTTGTGAAATTTATATTTTAATTCTTATAACATATACATATATAATAATAATAATAATAATAATAATTTATATAGTTAAAATAGATGTAAATGAACACATATCATATAATATACTTATATCATATCATATCATATTCCATAACAATAGTTCAATATAATTTAATAATTTAATACATTTATATTATAGTTATTTAATTTATTTATCTGATAATTCTAATATGTATTTTTTTATTATTTTTTTTCTTTAAGCTATTTCTCTTATTTTCTAAAAATTTTTATGATATTCTATCAAATATTACATATTTTCTATGTAGCAACCATTCACTAACATAACTCTAATGAGTCACTAATTTCTCTCAAATATTCAACTCTAGTACACTATTTAACCCTTCTTATTATAATAGGCAATCTCCCATATCATATAGTATGACTAATAGTATACAATTGTTAATAAATTGGGTTAGGCAACTTATTCTTGAAGTTGATCGTAGCATATGTTGGTTCTATTATATAGTGTGATCTTCATGTTTATGTTGCACAATTCTATTTCAAATTGTATGATCTTTTCTCTAAGAAGCTATCATATGATCTAATGGCTCATCATCTGATTTAATATTCACAATGCAATATGCAATGATTTGATCAAGCCATTTGTTACTTACTGTCCAATGCTTAGTCTAAGATATAATGAATATTTTCATACCATACAATTCTCGTAAGAAATTAGGATCCAATATTTATGAAATAACCATATATTATGTTCAAAATGACTGTATAATCCAATCCTCTAAGCCAAGGAGCAGAATTAGAATCTTCACTGATCAGACCATCCATGGTCCTTATCATACTATATATTCAAGCTGATCGTATGATGTATTCAGTCCAATTGTATAATCCACAAGACACAAGCGAAAAACTTTGAGTTAAAAATCTCAATTCAATCAATGATCAAGCTAATACCAAATCTTAAGAAACATAAAATATAATATATAGCATTCCAAGGAAGAGAAAACTTGATTAAAATCTTACCTTATCAATCTTTTTTCGTTTGAATCGAGATTTTTTCTTCCTCAAGTGCATTTGTCTTCCATTGCTTGAAACTTCTTTACTACAAGTGCAAATTAAGAAAGATTCACTTTAGGAATTCTTGTTTTCTTGTCCCAAGCCACTTCCTCTTCTTTATCTAAGCTCTCCTCTTTTAATCTTCCTTCATAATTAAAGGGTATAAGAGATGGTTAAGATTATCTTTTATATTAATAAAAACACTAAATGAAATGTTATTCCTTTTTATTTTCTAATTTAAAAAAATTATTAAAAAAATAAATGACTTTCAAAAATTTCAAACATTATATATTAAATTTCTCACGTCAAGACCTTGTCAATGGTATACTCAAGCCTAGCTATGATAACGTGATGCCTTTTTAGACAAATCAAAATAAGTTAATTTCTTGATTCTAGATTTGTATAGACCAAATTCACTATCAAATTCATCATTAAAGACATAATTAATAATTAAGTAACTTAGGTTATCAAAATTTTGTTTATAAGCTAACTTTCTTTTCTACAAAGCTCACAATACTTATTACTCTCTTTATAGCTCTCATGTTTTGTATTTTGAGTTCTACTCTCTCATGAACTTCTTAAGCTTACAAAATAGCTTTCAAATCCTATTATGCCATCAAATGAAATATGGAACATAGGAAAATGCTTACCTTATGCCAATCGACCCTTTTAAATCTTCTTACCAATTGATCTCCTACTCAAGATCTCAATCTTGCCCTCACTTTTCCTTCATTCATGAATGTGGTTGCTCCCAGGAAATTGGAAACTTTCCTTAAAAGACTTTTCTCTCTTTAACTACTGAGGGTATAAGGGATTAATATATGTTTACATATTTTAACATTACTAAATTCTTTTATTTAACTATATATACATACATATATATATCCATATTCTTTGTATTTTTTATATCAAATAACCTCCAAACATCACCAAACTAATTTTAATATGAGCCGCTCATTAAGCTCAAATCTTTTATGTTTATTTTGTAATTTTTATATCTTATTTGGTATTTTAAATACTTAACATTTTTAAATAAGTAATTAACCAAGATTATACTGTTTCATTAATGACAATATCTCAATTCAATCCAGAATATTCCAACTAATATAGTTAATAAAGGAGCTCGTGATGTTATGTAAGTTCAAGGATAGAAGCATCTAATGTGTTGAGCAAAGTAAAAACATAACAACTCTTATAAATAACTTATAAAGACCCAAATTAACTAATTAACTTAGAAAATGCACTTTAGACTTATTTTTATGCTCTTTTTGAGCTCTTGGTTACACTCTTATTTAAGGTATTTCTTGAACTTAGGCCTTATGCATTGGACTACTCTGAATTTTCTTATGCTTCATTCATTCCATTATATTAGGATGAATTGTACCTTGAAAAGTTTAAGTTCAAGTAGTCTTATACAAGTTTAATGCTAACTTCTTCATTTACTGTATGGTTAATTGATTAGGAGATCAATTATGAACTCATTCAATCATCACTAATAATCTACAACTAAGAAAGAATCAAGGTAGGAAACAAATAACAAAAATCATTGAGTGACATTATGCAATACAATTCTCTTATTCTGGTAATAGATGTTAAAACTTATAACAATTTACTTTAGTTACTTAGATTTTAATAAAGTATGTGTGAGAGTGTTAAAATATTTTTTTGAAAACATCATTTATTTCATTCATGAAGATTTTTTTATCTGGGTATTCATTGATTTAGATTGCTTACATGCTTATTTTATGTCTTAAAATATTATATTTATAGTGAGTTGTATCATATGTTAAGAATAAATTAAGTTAGATTTATAAAAAAAATGAATTGATTAAGATTTACATTAGCTTAACTAATTATACATATAAAATGAACTATATAATATGATTAATTAATATTTTGATTAAATAGATCATTAATTGAGACCAATCCTAAGTACTATAGCTATTTACACTTTTCATATATGTACTTTAATGGCTTACCCAAGAGATGTATTTTGAGTTTGAAGTGTTTTTTATATTTTGTATTGTACAATGTTAACTTCTATAATAGTATAATGCATTCATTAGGAGAATCAAACAAGGGGTCAAACTAAGCAATAAGAGTAATTTAAATTTGTTTTACTGGTGCGTAGAATAGTCTTCATATCATATGAGTATGTCTCATGTTATCCTCAAAGAAGTGAGAAGTTAATAGTTTTTATATAGTATAATATATTCATCATAATAGCGTAATCTATTTATTTATTTAATGATATTTCAAAACTTAGATTATGGGCTTCTTGATTTACTTTGTACCTATATGATATTAAGTTTATACCTATATAATATTCTTTCATCCAAGATCTTAGTATTGGGATTTAATCATATATTGAATAGATTTTTATTGTAAAAGTACGATCCTCTAATTATACTAATACTACCCATTATGATCAAAGAGAATGAGCTTATTGTAGAGCCTATCATAATGCTCAACCTTACATTGTACAACATTTTCTTGAGAATTCAAGACTTAAATGTTATAAAGTTTTTTCTAATGATACTATATGATGTGCTCATCATAATTATATGATTCATTTGTATTGAGAAAATAAACTAGCCAGATGTTTGTAATTAATTAGATGATACTTTAGATGGTGCATCATACTTGTTCAATCCCTTGGATTATAAAGTATGATCAGTTTAGAATATGAGTAACGATTAGTTTGACTATTTTTTATATTATTACTTAAAAGAGTTTTGGAAAATTTTGAGAGTACTCTTAGGACAATATATAGCCATCCAAATAATGGAGAAAAAGCTAGTGCTCCACTTGCTTATTAGTTGAAAGAGATTTTCACTTTAATCACCTTATACTTAGAGAAAGATTTGGAGAAAAAAATGCTACATGTTTCTTTTCATTCATCATCATACAAGCTATATTTTATTATTCATTGAGCTAAACTACATATTATTCTTTAGTTAATTCATTGTGATTTATTGTATATCTTTCTATATTATAATAAATGTAACTTTTGTTCAATTATTTATTGGTTATAGGATATATTTTATTAAGTTTTTACTTGGTTTGCATGTTCTAGTATTGAGAGACAGTGAAAATGAACTCCTATCTTCTATAATAAAATAGTGTGATTTGTAAAGATTACCTCTACTTGTTATGACGAAAGAGATTAGCTTTGATAATGGAATCCTTATTAGGTTGAATAAAGATGGATGTAAGCATGGGTTAGATTGAACTACCTAAAAATCTGTTATTTTTTTTTAGTTATTATGAAATTTATAATATTTCTTTTATTTAATAATATTTAATTAAAACATATATATATATATATATATATATATATATATATATATATATATATATATATATAATTTATCAAAAAAATTTATCAAGTATAAAACATTTATATTAAAAAATATTTTTAAAATTATAAAAATTTTATTTTTTATATTTTATTTAGAAAAATTATTAAATCAATTATTTTATGATTATCAAATTTTATTTTAAGAAAAGGTTTTCAAAATAATAAAAAATTTAAAAGCATAATTCAACCCCTTCTCTTTTGTGCATTGGCTCAGTACATTTTACATCAATATTGATTTATGTTGGATGATATATGACAAAATGAGTAAATAAGTCGCTAGAGAATGCATTTACTATCAGAAGATCATAAAGCATTTCTAAAAGATGACACCGTTGAGTAAATATGTAACAATTTAGCATCACCAATAGTATCCAACCTTCATAATTCATGGCCTTTAAACTATCTTATAACAAATTAGTTGAATCTATAAGTAGTTAAGGCATACATTTATGACAAAAAATATAAATTACCTTTAACACTTAAGACAAAAATAATATGAAAAAGTAAAGAAAGATTCATGAAGGTTACCCTTATGACCAAAAAAGATAAATAAAGAATCAATGAGAAACTCTTCAAGATTTTAGAGAATAGTTTAATAAATGTAAAGAGAATAACTACTATTGAAAAAGAAGCTATAGCTCATTACTTTGTATTCCACTACAAAGTTTGTAGTACCTTCTTTTCAACTTAAGGATGACTTGAACATCATATCCTATAAGATAGATAAGGTAGAATTTAATATTTTAAAAATAGATAAATTTTTGTAGACATCATAAATAATAAAATTCTTGATCAAGTTAAGACTCATATGAGTTTTATGCCTATTTTGAAGTTACATAATCTTTCAAGGATATTCAATAAAATAAAATTTATGAAAAAGTCTTATATAAAAGTACATTTTGTATTAGAATTATGTGATACCCTTAAATATCATGATAGTTTATGTGTTGCGGTAGGGTTTTTAAAATGGATCATTTCATTTCTTACAACAAAGCTAATGATACTTATCATATTATAAAAATATTTTTTTATCAAAATAATTAAGTTATATGTATAACATGATTCTATTATACCTAATAGAAACTTTAGAGTTTTTTATATTTTTTAAAAAATCTATAACCATTATTAGAAACTAAATTTAAATCCTCTTCTACATTTCAACCACAAATTGATGGTCAAATTAAAATAGAAGATAAAACTTAGAAAATTTATTAAGAGTTCTAGTTGTTAATGAAATTAGGATTTACATTTATTATATGCAAAATTTATTTATAATAATATGACAACTTATAGTATTAAATTAAAAATTATTTATGACATGAAAAAAAATTAACATGTTGACTTAATTAACTTGTCAAATCATCATTATTTAAATTTTGCATTCTCATTTGGTTAGGATTTCAAAACATTTGATGATAATATTAAGCAAAAAATAGAATCCAATAATTTAAAGTATTCTAAATCAGTGAATAAGAGTATAACTACTAAAGAGTTTAAAAAAAGAATATGTTTTGTTTGCATTTTTCTTGAAAGATTATCTTCCATTTAATATAAGAAATTTATGTAGAGTTTGTGTTCACTTCCAAATTATAAAAAAATAAATTATCATGCTTATATCATTGAGTTTCCTTTAAACTTGTTTATTAATAATTCTTTTAACATTAATGATCTATTGTGTTTTAGAGATAAAGTTAATGAAGGAACTTTACATATTAAATTTGACGTAGATGATTCAAAGGATGAGAAGCTAACAGATTGTTTAGTTCCAATTTTTTTTAAATTGATTGTATTTTAACTGATATAACTTCTTTGAGCAATGATAAACCATATAGATTCTCAATTAGATGGAGAGACTAATCACCTTCAGAGAATACATGGATAGTTATGTATGAACTACAAAATTTAGCATCATACTTGAAGATTTCTTGGACTTCAACTCTAAGGAGTAGAATTTTTCTAAACATGAGGGATTTAATACAAGAAAAACATCAATAACATGTGCTAAAACCTCTGGATGGTTCAAATAGCTAAAGAGCACATAAATACCAAGTGATGCACAATCAAGTGGTCAGGGCTCAAACCAAGAAGCTATAGTAGAGTAAGAGAAGAGCTAAGGTACTTATTTTATGATATAATTTTATTATTATTTTATTTACTTTATTTTTAAGCTTTTGAGTAATATAATAACTCGATAAAAAATTTATATAACTATTGAGAATTCTTATTCTTTCTTGAGTTAGTTAAATTAGTTATTTTAGTTAATTTTTTCTTATCTTTTATACTTGGTATATAAATAGCTTGAAATTTATGCAATTAAGAAATTTTTAATGAATTTAAAATGAAGCTTCGAAAAGTTTTGGAAGCTAGAAGAGTTTAATTAGTTCTTAAAAGAGTACAACCCTATTCAGAAGAGTTGATGTTATCCTTATTTCTAAATTTTTTTATCTTTTTTCTCATTCCACTCCACCTTCAATTCACTATCTAAAAAAGTCTAAACCCTTGGTTAAAATGCATCCATTGTTTTCCTACTTCACTCTATCAGTTTGGCATCAAAGCCAAGTCACCTTTAAATTATAATTAATCATCATTTGTTTCTTCGGATAAACTAATAGTAACCAAATAAGTAGTTTCTAATACTAGTTTCTTCATTTTATAAAAAAAATTTAAAAATCATTATAAATTTTAAATATAAACTCATACAAAATGAAGGTAACTTTTTTTATCTTTTCACTTCCCTCTATTTGTTCTCCTTCAATATGAGAAAAATTATCTCTACTTTATAATCCAATAAAACTCACTTCTTTGTGACCTCAACAATCACAACATTTGTCTTTAATTCTTTTTCTTCTTTCTCTCTATCTTGTCTTTCTAATTCTCTCTTTTTAAAACCAAACCTTTCCCCTCCTCAACTTTTACTCCTTATAATTTTTACTAAGGAAATGAAGAAGAAAATATTTTTTTAATTAAACATCAATTAACTAATTACTTTTTTAAATAAGTTTTTTCTAGAAATTTCAAATTAACTTTTATTTTAATGAAATTAATACCTTATAGTATTCTTTATATTTTAATAAAGAACAAATAAATATTATATTTATGAGATAATACTTCTAAAGTAACAAAACATAATATTTCTTTTAACTAAATTTTACTTAATAATAAATTGAATTTTATAAGTACAGCAGCTCATATAATGACTACCTTAGCTAATGAGGTCTAGTGTCGTCATTGATGTTAGACATCATAAGTTTTTTATCCTTTTTATGCTTAGCCAATTTCATGCTCTTTCATTCTTTCACAACACCTTGCACATGAATATTTTTTATGCTCAAAACATACTCTATGCAACATATGTTTTCTCAAAAGATATATATTTCTTCATAGTATGAATTTATAGGCAATAATACATCTATTATGTAATTTTATCATAATAATAAAACATATATGATGATGTTGCATCATATAATTATAATTTATATACACCACAAAAAACTATATTATTAATAACAATGATCACAATTATTTGCATGCTATTTTTCAATAATAATAAAATCATAATATGATATATAATGGTTTGCGTTCAACATTTCAACACAGCTGATAGCAAAAAAGTCAATTCTGTTTACCTCAATTTTATCAATTATTTTCAGTTAATTTTTTTGTCAAATATATTAAATTTAAGTAAAATAATGTATACTTAAATTTACTCATTTTTTAATGAAATGCCATAAATATTAAAAGTGTTTGTTTTGTGTATATATGTTATTTTTGTCATCTTCTATTTTATTGAATATATTTTTTTGGATTTTCTATACAATTTGTCAAATCTCCTAATCTGTAAATAAGGTTATTTTATCTAGTAACATGTATTTCTTGCATTGACAATTTCTATCAATCTATTCAATTAATTGATCAGATCAACCACTAAATCAATTGTTCAACAACAATTGAATGATTAATCCATGAATTAATAAGATCGTCCAACCTTATGATTTTTCCATCAGATCATTTGAAACCAACAATCAAGATAGCAACATTTTTGTTTCTTTTCCATATTTATGAAACATTGTTATACAAATGCATAAATGCTTTGCGAAGCCCATTAATGGCGCACTCCTCCAAAATGTTGATAACAATGATTTGAGCACATGTAACAATAATTTTATTAGTTGTTTATACATTTTAATTTATATTTTATTATAAAGTCTCATCAATATATCATGCATCTTTAATTTATTTGATATGTAATCTATCTTTGATAACTTGTTTTCTTTCTTCTCTCTTATCGACATCTCATTGGGTATCATTTATCAATTTAGTTAATTATGTTTTCTCTTAAGCATGTCTTATCCTTTTCTTGCACAACTCAAGTCTTAAATAACATATAGATATTTCATATGATGAATGATTAAATTTCATTGTACAAGTAAAAATCCTATGTGGACCTTAATTTTTAAATTATTTGTAGAATGTATGTTTAAACTTTTGATATGTGTTGCCCTTATATATTTATGTTTTCCTTGTGAAACTTTTATTAATATATTGATTTTTTACTTAGTCAATTTTTTAATAATTTTTCAACACAACTTCATTTATACTCTATCTTTGCTAGTTTTTAACATATTATGTCATAATAATTTGATACTTTTTTGTCACTTATCATTTTTTTAAGTTCTTTCTCTCATCTATTTTGAGCTAAATGCATGCCAATCTTTCTTGTTTTGTCTTCTTGTTTTTCTCGTAAGTGATAGCATGACTTGGCCCTTTCTTATACCAATCAATTGGAACAGTAAACCCATATTCCCTCTTATGCAAGTTAAAATTCATGTGTTTATAACCGTATATCTTAAGCTTCGCTTTCAGCATGTATTTGAGCCTTGTTATGCATATGTAGACTTAAATTCAATCATATGGATTCAAGTTAGTATGTTGTACTATTATGTAAAACTTATTCATATGCTTATCTTAAGAATCCTAAATTTGTCTCATATAATATTTTATAGTATCAAAAGACAATTTGCCTCTTCTTACCAATGGGATGATTTGGAAGATTTTGAATCAAGCCTTGTGATTATCACTTGACTAATAGAGAATACATGGCAAATAATTTGGTTAAAACAAAGAAAATTAATGATAAATATTTTTTTGTAAATTATAATTTACGAAAAAATATATCAATCAAAATATATTTTTTTCATGTAAATTCAAGGGGTGATATCAATGGATATTTCACATTGATATATCAATCAAAATAACTTGACTATATATATTGAGCACATCCTTGGTTGTGAAAGAGCAAGAGAGGATACAAAAAAATGTCATGCCCTTTATTCTTGTGACAACTTGCATCTTTCCATGTTAATTTTTGCCAGGAATTGCACTTGTCCAGCCACCACCTAAAGAAATAAAAATTGCAACACGAGACTTGTTGGAAACCAAAACTTAATGCCAAACAAATTAGGGTTCCAATGCACGAAGATAAAGCCAGATAAAACTGACGATGTTCATTTAGAATTGTATACATCAAACAAAAGTAAAGTATGAAACTGACGATGTTAATCTAAAATTGATGCAAAAATTGGGTTGAGATGCATCATATTCGTCATCAAAATGAAAAACATTGTCTCACCAATGTAAAAATCGACCATGTTATTTGCAATTATAAGCTCAAAGTTTGAAAATTTACTTGAAATTGATTTCGTTGTTGAATCCAGGAGTTTGGCATCCCACATTCCCCTTCTAATTTTAAATTCAATATTTATTTGATTTTTAAATTTATTTTTAAGTAAAATTAATTTTCATATTATAAAATAATGTTTCTTATTTTCTAAAACAATATTTTTAAATTTTAACATATTTTTAGTTATGGCTAAAATAAGATAATGATTATGTATCATTATAAGAAATATTGAATTTGATTCTAAAATCTTACTTATATTTTATAAATAAAAACAAACTTCCACATTTTTAATAATAAACTATATCGGTCCACTCAAAATGTTGTATTTAGTTTCTAATTTCAAAATACAAAAAAAATAATTACCATCTATATTTTGATTTTTTTTAATAAAATAGTTTTATTTTTTTATTTTAAAATATCATAACCTCTTGAGAACGTGACTAAGAAATCCACGCGAGATGAAATCCGCCAAGCCAAACCCAGAAACCATGGCGCAACTTACCACTGCCGCCATCTTTGTTGAAGCAAACTGCGCCGCATGTGACGCTGCATCCGAGTTGGCCATTTGAAGACTGGAACTTGAGGCACTCATCGAAGCAATCCGGGTAACAGTCGGCGGCAAGTCCGGCCGGCACGGCGGCTAGGAGCAGGCAAAGGACCACGAGGATCTCCACCTTCATCTCTATCTCTGCATACACCTTTGCTCTTCGTCTTCTATTTAGGGTTGCAAGTCGAGTCTGTTCTCTTCCCTGGAAGGAGAGAAGGAAATGGACAGTGGGATTAATAAATAACAAAGGGTGGTTTAGCCTTCTTTCAGGGAGGTTTTTCTGTGCCATGTATGTGCAATTTTAGGCTTAAAAGAACTAATTTAACATGCCAGGTGGTGAGCCACCCGACTCTTCTGCCTACAATTGCACAATGCTGACCTTTTAAATTGTTAGATATTAATTATTATATATATTTGTTATATTTAGTACAAATTATTAACTTAATTTTTTTTATTTTGACTGAGTTATAATTCCGGTGATAGGCTTTGCCTTTTAAATAGAGACAAAAAGTTCAAATATAACATAACTTTTTTTTGTAAATTAGGCTAAAGATTTACTCCAACTATCGTTATAATAAGAATACACAAGTATTTATGATACTTAAGTAAATAAGTTGTTTTAAAGTTTTATAAATAATTTATCATTATTTATTTTAAAAAAAATCAAATAATATTTTACCATGAAGCTTTCAACATTACTTTCTCATTTTATATTTTCAAAGACAATTAAAAGTATGAAGGATATCCTAAATATATGTTTATTGCCAAATTATATTAGAAGTTTGTCACATTGTTTTGTTGCAAATATTGCTGATTGTGAATTGCTGAATACTTTTTAGCATGTACCTTTCGACTCAACTATCATTATTGAAATGAAATTAAAAAATTCTTTTTAAAGAAATGAACTCTTTAAAGTTTGGGATGAAATGTGGAGATGAAAATTCCATGCATAAATCTAAATGGAATCTATTCTAATATTTTTGTAGTGCAATGTTTTCTCTCTTGTTCTTCTTGAAGGACAACTTAGTTTGGAATATTATAGAGATGTGGGTTATTGTGGATAAGAGAAGTCTAGAATTTGAAAAAGTCAAACTAAAAGTTTAGCATAATTTAGTATTAAGTCAAATTCAAATAATTGGATGTGATGTTAATTTGTTTTTTAGTTTGCTAGCCACATTGCTTATATGTCGAGAGAGAGAGAGAGAGAGGTAATGAGATTTTTGAGAAAAATTGATTTGCCTGTCTCATGGCAATGTTTCGTCCTTTCCTCCATATTATTTTCTTTTGTTTTCTTAATTTTAAATAGATTTAATGATCTTTGTCATGAAAATTTGAAGAGCATTTCATCTATATCAATTATTTGAAAAATTGATTAAAGCGCATTTTTAGGATATCAATCATCGTCTTGTTATTGCTATCAATCGATAATAGCTCAATAAAGCTTGAGTTAGAAAAGCTAGAAAAATCTTGCACGTTTATAAGAAGCACCTCGATGGAGTCACTACTTTCTATTCCTAAATGCATAAGGACATGGATGGTCTTTTATTGTTTAGCTTTTGAGAGTATCATAGTGGAGCCCAATCCAATGGAACAGATCATTGCATTCTCAAATATTTTCATAAGATTTCTTAGTCATATCATCTCTTTTCTATTATTGAATATGACAATATGTTCTATATTTGTAATTATAATATCATAGGCGTTTGAATTCATGGCATCAAACTCAATAGCATTCCATCAATTATTAATTTTTAATTTAGCATCATGCTTTGATTATGAACATCTACTCCTAAGTTGGCATATGTAACCTCATAGAATAATGTTATTACACTTGAAATATGGCTACTTATTTGATGCTCCCTCAAAAAATCCAAAGCACTTTGATTGTTCCTAGTGTTAATGGCACAAATTAATTATGTAATGGATAACTATTCCTTAATGCAAAATGAATCCAATGTATAATATTTCTAGAACTTACATCATGAACTTGAGATCAATCAAGAGCTTTATTAATGTACTTATGTTATGATAATTTTATACTCCTCTCAAACATGTCTCTTGAAATCAATAACCAAAGAATTTGACTAAAACACATGAATATTTCATGTTTAATTCTTTTGATGGTCATCTCTCAATCCCAAGCTTATTTTCTTGCAAATACACCCTTACAATTACTTAGAAGCACAAAAATTTAGAGGGTTCTTAATTGATTCTAGTTATATATATATATAACAACTTCAATATACAAGCAACATTCTCATTCACCATGCTTGATCATTCAGCATCTTGTTCATCAACTTTTTGATACTATTATGTTATCATATTTAAAATTGATTGATATTTTGATTTTTTTTAATAATCAAGATTCTTTGAATTATATGTTTTCATGTTCTCCACCTTTGTTTGACCTTAGACTTTTAAACATTGAGTTGTCTTATAAATCTACTTCACTTGGAACCTCTACAAAAATATAAAGATATTTATTCTTAATATGAGTTGACAATTCTTTTTATAAAAAATTGTTTATGAAAATTACCCAAAATTTCTAAACTTTGAATGCCACTAGATAAACATATATTATATATGAATTGAGTTGAGATTTCTTGACTAGTTTAGCAACTTTTTGTGGTAATAGCATTGATATTTTCTTATTAAGTGCATAATTTTATAGGTTAACATCATAAAATGTTATATTTGGTAGAAACTATTAACACAATGGGTGTCTTTTGATTATTGCTAACTAACTCATAAATATTAATTTGACATTTGTACAAGCACTTTTTAGGAGATGTAATTTGGAAACAAATATTTGGAGCACAAAATATTTGTGATATTTGTATGAGAAAGAAGTGTGAAGCTATAAAGAATCAACAAAGACTTGCCCAAGTTAACAATTTGTAATATGAAACATCGTAAGTGAATTATCTCATCGATTTCATGTAGACTTTTTTTTCAAAACTATCCCAACTTTCAAAATCACGATTGTCAACCTTAAACATACTTTAGATTATATCATTTTGAAATAATAAGTTTTTGTTAAATTGAAGAAGAGAGGTTTACTCAAGAACTCATTGGATCATTAAGGAAGTGCATGCTTGATGGTGACACCTTCCTATAATAATGATGTAAAAGAGACAACCAAAAGAGTCAAACTAAAGTAATCACTAAGTTGAGTGATTAATGGTCAAAGATTTATACCCTTGCTTTGTGCTTAGTGATAGTTACAATATATTTTCAATAACTTGAGAGTTAAACGAAGGTGTGATGCAAAGGCATTCATTTCATATGAAGGGTCATAGTAAATAATTGTTGTGTGGAATAAGAAGGTTGTTTAGCTCTACCTTAGGAAGCTAAACTACCACTAACACTTTTGGTTAGACCTTATAATTCTTCTTATATCACGTGGTGCACCTACTTAACGAGATGAATTTTTTTGTAAAGGCATACTATCATGTGGGAGTTAAGCAGCATTCTCTCACAAACCTCACTTACTAGTTGTTGCAATGCAACTTTCATCACAAGCAACACTTCATGCTGTAGGAGAGGTGCTGTGTTTAGAACCCAACATGGCTTTGGTGGTGGCAATCTACTGGCGAATGAAACTTCTTTCCTCATAGCATACTTATAGGCCTCATTTAGCATCATTAAAAACTTAATAGATTTTCTTATGAAACATCGCTAATGCTTTAAAAGAATAAAAAATCTTAATAGAAGAATAAAAGATTTGTTAATAGTAGGACTCTAATGTAAATATTAAGCTCACATATTCTTATAAAGCCATTCTTTAGATCCATTGATCAAGGAGCTTGAAAAATATAACAACATATGAAATTATCCAAACCATGGATGAGAGAAAGTAGATTTTGGTAATATAATCTTCCAAAAGTGATAAAGTAAATATTATGTAAATTTCAAATAAAACAAAATAATCACATATATATAAAAAACAAGATGATCTGCATGGCTTACCCAAAGATTTGGGTTAATTTATGAATAATTACAACAAAAATTTATTATGAAAAAATAGAGTTACAAAATAACAGATACAATAAAGATGATTAGAAGAGAATATATATTTCTAAAACTTTATATTGTATTGTATTTATAGTAATTCATAAAATAGATAATTTTTTCAAAATATCTCAAATCAAGAAATTTTAAAATATCCTAAAAATAGATATGATCAAGCATATTAGAAGTAGATATAACCAAACTATCTTTAAAAAATAGTTAAAAATAGATATGTTTATAATATCTCAAACATAAATATGATAAAACTTCAAGTTGATAAGGATTCAAGAGGTATCTATAATGTTCACCTTGGATTGAATCATAAAATTCAAACAAGTAGCACATTCAAGATTCAATAACTAGCATCTCCTTAGGGTTATCTCCAACTATTAACATTAACTAAATACCATTGGTGTGCATGGCTACTTGCAACATTGTTTACTATTTTGATGTAGAATGCATCCATTGCTCCAAGTCCAAATTGGTCAACAAGCATGATGCACATAGGTATTTAGCCACACTTAATGCAATAGAATAACGTCTCCTCCTCATTAGTGATTTCACCAATTTTTATGTTCAATTTTTTATGAAGAGATTTTATCTCACTATCCATAATGATCCACTCGAAGCCCCTATAATAGCTTTTTAATAGGATGAGGGTTTCAAAGGCTTCACATCTTTAGTGACTTACAAAGTATAAGCCATCATGTCCTCCAACCTAGATCTTTGAGGATGTTTGGTCTATCTATAAAATTGATAACAACAATATTTTGTGTTCCAACCTGTACATCTTCTGAAGCATTTTGTGACTCTTTAGTAGCTTTATTAGTTAATAGTAAATCATCACCATGACTGTTACTAGAAGTTATTTTAAACTCTACTTGTTTTATGATATCTTCCTACTTTTTTGAAATCTCAAACTCTAAACTTTTATTAAACATGTAGTTGTCATCAAATGTAATTGTTTTATTTATAATGGCTTTCTTTTCAAATAGATATCATATTTTATACCATTTCATTCCAATTTTGTAAGTAAAAAAGCATTCCTATTTTTTCTTTAAGTTCTAGTTTTCCTTCATTAACATGATAATAAGAAAGATAACTAAAATATTTTAAGAATTAAATAATCAATAGGTTTTATAAATTTTATCTCAATAGAGCTTTTATAATCTATGATAATGTTTGGAGAATAGCTTACCAAACAATAAGTTATGTTAATTGTCTCAACCCAAAAAACTCTAATTCATACTTACATTTAAAAGTATGTACTAGGCTTTCTCCAATAATATTTCATTCATCCTTTCTATTACATCATTTTGTTATAAAGTATCTCTAATAATATAGTATGGAGCAATGTCATCATACTTACAAAACTCACTAAATCTTTAAAACACAATTCTAACCTATTATTACTTCAAAGACACTTTTTGCAACTTGTTTCTCAACTAAAATCTTTTATTGCTTGAAAAATTTAAATGTCTCATTTTTATGTTTCATCATGAACAAATCTAAGTCATTTTTAAATAATTATTAATGATAAAAAAAATATCTAGCACCTATAATAGACAAAACATGAGAAAGACCCAATAATTTTAAAGGGTGAAATTCAATGTAAATTTTATGCTATGAATTATCTTTAATAATTTAATTTGATGTTGCTTCCCAAATATATAGCATTAATAAAACAAAAATTCTTCTTTTTTATGTCCCCAAAAAGACCTTTCTTATTAAGAATTAACATCCCCCTCTCACTCATATACCTAAGTCGCATATGCCACAACTTTGTCTGATTAAATCCAATATTTTTAAAATGAGATGCTATTAATACTAAATCTATCATTATGGAACCTTATATATAGTATACAAACTATCATATTTGACTCACTTTATGCCATTATAACACATTTATTAATCTATAATACTTTATCTTTACTACAATATTTAAAGACTTAGAAGTCTATAACACCTAAAGATATCATATTTTTTAACTCTTAAAAATGTCAAACATCAGTAAAAATCCTAACAACACTATTATGTATTCTAATTTAGATAAAATCATTGCTAACTATTTTATAATATCTGTTTTTGTTCAATAGGACTTTTCTTTTATCTTTATTCTCATATTTTGAAATCTAATTTTATTTAAAAACAAATTATAAGAATAACTATTATATAATATCTATATATCTGACAAATATTTTTTATCAATATTAATTAATACTAATTTTATTTTTGAAGAAAAAGTCTAACATGTAATAATAATAATAAATATTTTTCTTTTTTTTAAATAGTTATTCCTTTAATCTTCTAGTTTCTCGTAGTAGTTATAAATATTTTTAGATTAATTTTTTATTTGATTTTTCTTTTATGAGAATTCATGATGACCAACCTTATTTTTTAAACTATCTACACTAAGTTTAAATGCATTGGATCATAGTTTCATGAAAAAAAAAAGCTAGAAATGACTTCTTCTAGGATAATGTGATATTTTTTGAAACAATTCATAAAATTCTCATATGATGTAAATAGAAAGACTAATAAAATAAAGATAACATATTTATCTTTTATCTTAATATCAATATTTCTTCGATTTATCAAGATATAATTTAATTCTTTTAAATGCTCTTTTAACGATCTACTTTCTTCACACGGTCATGCACATACGTATGTCAATGCACACACGCATGAACACATATATAAAGAGATAGAGAAAAAGAGTGAAACAAATGTCATTTTAATAACTTATTAATTAAAATTTTGTTATATAAAACTCTATAATTTTAATCATATATTTGTTAATAGTTACTTCATTTACAATTTCATAAATTACTTTATCCATTAACAAAAATAAAATTAATGAGTATGGTTTCTCCTCATGTTAAACGTCTATACATCATTCATTTTAACAAGTATTTAATATAATGATGTCCAAATAACTTACTATTTTAAAAAATATGTGTTTTGATATGCGAAAGAGTAAAATTATTTTTTCTAATAAACTTCTCGACTTTGATATTGTATGACTTCATTCTTGATAACTAAATTCGTGATGAAATCTTGTTTTAATATCAATTTATTATGAAAATTTTTAATAAAAGAATTATATATATATATATATACAAAAACAAAATTATTTATATAATTTATCTAAATATTTAGACTATATTTATGAACAACAAAAAAAAGAAATTTATTATAGAAAAAGATCATAAACTAGTAAAAAACAACAAAAAAAGTTTAGAAGCAAAAAAATATTTCTAAACTCTTATATTGTATAATATTTATAATATTTTATAAAATAGATATTTTTAAAATATTATGAATAAAAAAAAATAATATATATATATATATATATATATATATATATATATATAATCTGATATATTAAAATATATATGATTATAATACCCTAAAATAGACAAGCAAGAAGAAATATGATCAAAATATCCCAAAAAAAAAATGTAATACGACTTCAAGCTGATTAGGATTCAAGCACATCTAAATTAAAACTAGTGACAAGAATGACAAAATTTTTTAGATACACGTAAGGGGATCTTACCTTTTATAGAACACTTGATAGTGATCGCACAGAGAGAGTAAAAGAGAGAGAGATGGGAGAGAAGGAAGAACGGAATGAAGGCCTATTTTTTTCTTTTTTTTTTTAATTCTTTTATACCTTAGTTATTGTATATTGTTTTGTTTTTTTCATATATCTCTTGCATGGAGGCCGCCAATGGGTTTTTGAAGGGAGGTGACAAGTTATTCAAAATGAGCATTTTATATGACTTCAAAATTGGACAATTTGATTTGATTAGATGAACAAATCAAGTGATTGGACATGTAATTCATGCCAAGGTTGATAAGACAACAAGAAAATAAGTAAAAACACAACAAAAAAAAAACTTGTTCAACAGGAACACAACGATGGATAGCTTGGCCAAGAAGGATAGGATTAGTCAATCCTAACTAATCAAAGCGGAAGTAAAAGAATTCCAGGCAAGCCAAAGATAGACGAGCCGAGCATCGGACAATGTTTATTGGATAGGCAATACTTCACAAGTGCAATGTGAATTGACCTGCATGGAGTAATGGCAAAGTCTTGGACATACCTCCGACGCACAACGGACGGGGGCGTGCCCAGAAGAGGTACGCATGAAATTGTGGAGTAAATCTGGATTGAAAACAGTATCGTCGGGAAAGGAGGCATGCCCATACGCTACATTGGCAGCGAACAGAGAGAACCCAGCCATGCAGGTGACACGACAAGACGGAACTGAAGAAGGAGAAATGCATGTAGGTTTAACTACTTCTTTTGCACTGATTTGAAAAACACATCTTTTGCCGAAAGGGCTAGAATATTTAAAACCTGGATTTCGTTCCGTTATTCCACTTGCGTAGTCATTTTCCTTTCATGATCGCCCATAACACCCAGGATCGAAACCAGAAAATAGCTAGAAAATCACTTTTCAAAAGCACATCCAAACACAAAGTTCAGCCTTACTACAGCTTTTTCCGTCCGTCCAATTGAATTAAAAATGTCTAAAATGTGGGCTACATGCAGAAAATGAGAGAAATTTCCTGGAAAATGTTAATTTCTATCATTTTATTTTCTCAATTTTAGGGGAGCAATTATCCTCCACCTTTTTCTTCTTAACACTTACCACGCCTCGCGGAATCAGCTTCACATCTGGAGCCACTTCGCCAGCTGGGTTGGATTGACCACGCCAGGAACGTGGACCCCATCCGTCTTCAGCAGGTGCGCCAATTCAGCATAAGCCTTCACGGCCTGCAAAGAGCGGACCGAGGTCTCGTTTTCCAAACCTGTTCGGACCGCACCGGTCGATCTACCACTTGTACTTGGCTCGGGCCGAGCTTGGCCCCACCGATTCCCCAACAGCGTCCCCTTGGTCAGAAACTCGTGGGCCAGATAGCCAGCAAGAAGCCGATTTCCTTTCGTCAGTGACGGCGGCGCACAGTGAATCGGGTTGGATTCAGACGCCGCCGCCTGGGAAGCCGACATCTCACGCTCCTTTCTCTTCCTCGAGATAGGATGGATGTGGTTCGACATCCTCCTCCACGTCAACACAAATTATATAAAAATAAGAAACAAGAAACGAAAAAAGGGAAAGCAAGTGGGGTATAATAGGGAACTAAGAAGACAAAAGGGCTAAAGAAGGCAAGGCGGAGCCGATCGACGGGAAACGGTGAGATCAAAGGAAGAAAGGCGTACGCACGGCAGGTCGCCGACGAGATTCGAGAACAGAAGTAATAAGAGAGCAAGGGGAGAGAAGAGGACCAGAGATCGCGGATGCAGCGGAAGGGTTGGGGTTCCAGATTTGGGAGAAATGGAAAATTTTATGGACGGGTGAATTATATCCTTCTTTTCGTTGGATGACATTACTAAAACACCCCCGTCACAATTCCATATTACCGTAATTGGCCGGTCTCCATTCTGGGTATCCCCATGGGCGTACCCGGAAATCCGAAAGAAGTAAATTTGAGTAAGTTTTATCCGTTGAATGGAGGGACCAAACTACGTTGTTTGAACAGGTTGAACTGGCTTTTATGTAATTTCTCTAAAAAGGAGTGGCTTTCAGATTTTAATAAATATTTTTAGAATTAATCGTTGGTCAAATGCTACGCAATAGATCAGTATTTTTTGATATGGAGTTGCAATGAAAATTGAGCCGAGATATATTCCAATTTAATTCATAGACCATCGGACGACTTAGAATTTATTATAGAATATAAAATTTTAATTATTTTCAAGCAAATACATATGAAATTGTATTAAACTAATTATATTTTATATAGGTCGATATTAGTTTGTGACATTAATCCATTTGGGGAAATATTTTGTTTGAGTTTTAGAATGGTCTGGGTCATTAAGACTAATGAATAATTGACTATAATAGAAAGATCCAAATGGCTGTTCTCATATTTGAGATTGAGATTAAGCTAACTTCATTCAGAGCTGCCCATTGGATCCAAATTAGCCTGTTAAAGATTTTTATGATTGAATTTGAATTAGTGCTCATACAAATCTAATATGAGCTAACTAAAACTATTTGTTTTTCATGAACGAGTTTGTCGAGATTTTAACCTAATTAGTTTGGATTAATTATAAAGTTTTTTAGAATAGAGGACATATAAAATGCAAATAGTTATAGAAATTTTGGAAATACTATAGAGCATAAAATTATAGATTTAAAGAAATAAAATAGATAAGTTTATTTTTCTCCACCAAGTGTTTTAAAATGATAGGTTTATAATTTCTTACTGTATTCAAGCACAATAGACAAAGGCATAAAAAAGATAGAGAACATATTTAATTAGTTAATTTAATATCAAGGGAGAATTAATGATTTAAGAGATACTTATAATAATTAGAATTAAAGCATTGTACATCAATAACTATTACCTTACATACACAATATGTTGACACTAGTCAATAGTTTGAAATTTTCTTAGTTGAGGTGGAGCTATGAGCAATAATTCTAATATAAATAATCATTATCAATGATCAATAACAAGTAAAGCTCTCAGTTGAGCTAACACACAATTATAGTTATGCAAATAAAGATAGCTTAAAAATTAAGAATGATCGATTATAGAAAAAAATAATTGATCTTTATAATTAGTTTAAATTGTTATATTCAAATTATATAGAATTATGAAAGCATTCATATTATGGGAAATATTTATTTAGTTTAATGAAATTGAAAAACAAAAAAAGATTATTTGAATAACTTTTGATCTTCTATTTATTTTTTTCTGACAACTTGAACAATTGAATATAAGTGTACTTAGAGTGGTGCAGTTGATCAAATGGCTTAAGAAATAGATGAAATTGTTCAATCCACTATGTGATAGAAGGGGTTATATGATTTGATAATTTTAAAAATAAAATAATAAAATATGTTAAAAATATTGAAAGATCTAATCAAATCTATCAAATAATTTAATGACAATCAAGTGAAAGAAATCAGTTAACTTGCTTTCTATGATGAACCAATTAGTTCATATAGAAATTTCTAAAAATAAAATTTGATAAATTAAACAATAAAGAGAATAAGTACATATATAATCATTTTAAATTATTTATTTTTAGAGAATGAAGATGATTGATCTAAAAAAAACTAAGACAAAATAAATTATTATGACATAATATGGTTTATGATTGTATTGCTTGTTGTATGAAATTAGTTATTGTGAAAAGTGTCATGATGATGGTTAAATGTAATTGATATGTTTTCAATGGTGATGTCTTTGTTGATATGTCATGTTTATATTGAATAAATCTTATGGTTGATTTCAATCACATGATAATACAGTTGATTTTATTTACTTTAGCATGTGTAGTGCATGGCTACAATAAATGCATTGATAATATACAAATAGCAACACATGATATTTGATCTTCTATGAAAATAAATGAAAACAAGTTTCTCTTTATTCATGCTGCACACTTCAAGTTTTATTTTTATTTTAGTTTGATAATGATTTATCAAGATGTATTCCACCAATGTAATGCAAATATTTTTGGGCAAAACAAAGAGTACATGGGTGATGGACCATGCCTTTTATTAGTTGAAGTATCTACTTGACATGAGATTGACAAAATAGATGGTGTTAGTGTATCAGATATTTCAACAAACTTAAGTAAAAGATAAACCTAACTAGATAGGTGTGTTGCTAACTTTCTAATATGTTATCTAAGGAGTGATTGAATAAAAAAATTAAAAATTTTAAAATAGGTATTGCGAAGGTTAAGTGATAATGTTTTTTAAATTTTCAAACAAAGTTCAATGGGCAATACTTTCTTAAACTTTATAAAAAAATTTCAAATAATTTTTATTCAGAAAATTTGAAGTATCAAGACTAATTTTGATATCTTACATGAATTTTTGAGATAACTATCTTTGTATCCAAAATTATGAAATTAATTATCAAGTACTTTTAAAAACATTACTTGAAATGTTGTTAAGCTCAAAGCAAAAGGGGTTAAATTCCATCAAAAATGTTTTTTAAATCCTCCCAAAATAGCTCTCTAAAATTAAGAAAATCCATTGAGAAATTTTCTAGATTTTTTTATTTCACGAATTTTCCACAAATTTTAAATTATTTGCAATTTTAAAATCACCTACCCAAATTAAGTATTTAAACTTTTTCTAAAACGTTTTTAAAAACTTATGAAATTTAATTAAGAGAAAAGCTAATAACATTGAAAATTATGCCTTAAATAGCGCAACACAAAAGACTTAGAATTTGCTAAGTTGAGTTGCAAAACTTGATTAACTTTGGAGCTGTAAGGAATCATTATGAGAACTTCAGAGATCTAAGTAAGATAAAAGAGCAACAAGAAGAGTTAAGATGATTTTTCCTAACAAAGATCTAAAGGAAACAGATTAATCTCAAGCAAATTACATTTTATAAAGAAAAAAAAATACAAGGAAAAGAAATTAAACGAAAAAACCTGCTGTTGAACAGATTGATTACGGCCATAGATCATTCTATTCTAAATCTCAATGTTTAGAATGGCTACAACTACCAGATCTTCTAAAACTATATAGTTACGACATGGATTTCTTGAAGTTATCACAAGCCAATGAAGCATGCAGTTTATTGAAGATGCCAACGTTACATGTTTCAGCAGATAGATAAAAGGACTAAACATAGAAAAAAGCTATGAATTATTCTGGATGATTAAACAACAATAAGGCCATGCAAAGCCTCTTTTATAAGGTTTTATGTTGCGTTAGAAATGCATTAGTTTTTAAGTTCGCCGTCCCTGCCGACACCACCGCTACCGAAAAATCCATCACCGGCGCCTCCACCAAAACCACCACCGAATCCTCCACCCTTCCCTAATCCTCCACCGCCTCCCCCACCGCCGCCACCGCCTCCACCACCAATGCCTCCACCGAATCCACCGCCTTTGCCAAAGCCGCCACCAAATCCTCCCCCCTTACCGAAACCACCACCTGCTCCCCCACCACCGCCTGAACCACCACCAAGTCCTCCCCCCTTACCGAAACCACCACCTGATCCGGCTCCACCACCTGCACCGCCGCCAAGTCCTCCACCAGCTCCGGCTCCACCACCTGCACCGCCGCCAAGTCCTCCACCACCTCCGGCTCCACCACCTGCACCGCCGCCAAGTCCTCCACCAGCTCCGGCTCCACCACCTGCACCGCCGCCAAGTCCGCCACCAGCTCCGGCTCCACCACCTGCACCGCCGCCAAGTCCGCCACCAGCTCCGGCTCCACCACCTGCACCGCCGCCAAGTCCGCCACCAGCTCCGACTCCACCACCTGCACCGCCGCCAAGTCCGCCACCAGCTCCGGCACCACCACCTGTACCGCCACCAAGCCCGCCACCAGATCCAGCTCCACCACCAAGCCCTCCACCTTTGCCAATCCCACCGCCTACCCCACCGCCGAGGCCACCACCTTTTCCAATTCCACCACCAAGCCCTCCACCCTTACCAAACCCACCCCCAGCGCCACCGCCAAGGCCACCACCTTTTCCGCTCCCACCACCAAGGCCTCCACCCTTGCCAAACCCACCACCTACTCCACCGCCGAGGCCTCCACCTTTACCAAACCCACCACCGGCCCCACTTCCGAGGCCACCACCTTTTCCAATCCCACCACCAAAGCCTCCACCTTTACCGAATCCACCACCAAGCCCTCCACCCTTGCCAAAACCACCACCAGCACCACCGCCGATCCCACCACCCTTGCCTATCCCTCCACCAAGCCCACCACCTTTGCCGAATCCTCCACCACCTCCACCTCCAAGTCCACCACCTGAACCTCCACCAAAGCCCCCACCTTTGCCGAACCCTCCAACAGCTCCACCTCCAAGTCCACCACCGGCACCGCCGCCAAAGCCTCCACCTTTACCTATTCCACCACCAAACCCACCACCTTTGCCGAACCCTCCACCAGAACCTCCTCCAAGTCCACCACCGGCGCCACCCCCGGCACCACCGCCAAATCCACCACCTTTACCTATCCCTCCTCCAATCCCACCACCTTTTCCAAAGCCGCCGCCACCTCCTCCACCGAGCCCACCACCGGCGCCCCCACCTGCTCCACCGCCAAAACCACCACCTTTGCCGATTCCAACGCCAACGCCGCCACCCTTCCCGAATCCACCTCCGGCTCCACCGCCGCCACCCAAGCCAAGACCGAACCGTCCACCCTTATCCAGCCATAGATGTTTCTCCTCCTCCACACTCACCAGCTCCCTCCCGAGAACTCCCACTCCAAAACAACCCAAGCAGAGCAGCGCCGCAAGCGCCGCAGCTGCCAATTTGTAGCAACTCATTTCGCTTGCTTCTGTGATTTGATGCCCTTTGCGTACCTTCGCGGGACGGGACTTTATAGTGCAGGTGCAAGTAGGTCTGCAGTAAATGAGGTCCAACCACTTACGGCCCACCGATTAAGGCAAACGGACGCAGTATTTAATGCAACTTCACATTGCATACAACTGTACCTTCAAGCTTTTTTTGACAAATGTTTTCAAACAAAGTTTTTTCTTTCTATGTTTTAAAACCATAAAAATTTATCAAATAAAATTTTTACATCATTATAATTTATTTTACAAAAAAGGTCTTTTCCAATCACAAAAAAGTATTATTTAACAAAGACTTTGTTGTATGCTTGATGATAGAAACTTGTTTGATAAGAATATTATTGTTTAAAAATTAATCTTAAAAAGATGATTTATATGAATATCCTTTTTTTATTATCGTTTATAAAACAAAAAGATTTCGAACAAACCTTTTTGTAAAGAACCTTTTAAGCAATATGTCATACAAAAGTAGCTTTTAAAATCATCTACTTGCACGTTCAAGGCATACGTCAACATTAAGCTTTAATTTTAGTTGTCCTATATAACATGTTTAGATGATTTCAATAGTCATATATACAAATAATTAGTTTTGTAAATAATCAAAACATGGATGTGAAATAATTTTAGGATGGACTTAATTGATGGTAAAAAAACATAGTCACATAAATTCTCCATGGCCACAAAAACTCAATTCCATGAGTAGCTATGGTGTTCATACCTTATCAAATCTCAATTTAAGAGTTTATTAATGTTTCAATTAGTTTCAAATTGATTATATTTATTTTTTTCTTATCTTTTGCATATCTTTTTTTTAAGAAACATTTCGAACTATAAAAGCTATTTTCTTTCCTTTTGGAATGAATAGATAACAATTGATTTTGGACTTCATCAAATTGAAGACCAACCTTAGGTTGATTTGTTGCGTGCATGCAGAGGAATAAATATCCCATGAATGCATAGATTATCCTTTCTTTTTATTCACATCCAACTCTAACTCTTTTCGATCTTCATCCATCAAACTCATCCTTTGTTAGATGCTAATTGGCCCAATTCATATAGATTTGCTTACCAAAACTACCTAAGTTACAGCCCACATCACTATCCCTGTCATGCCCCAATTGTAAATCATTACTCAAAATTTATTTGATTAATAATTACTGGATTATATTAAAGAACATTATTAGCATTGCAGACACAATAACCTATAAGAAAGGAATGATGAAATATAGTCTATCTATCAATTTTTTTCTCTTAAAGAAAATATACTCATTTATTTTTAAAAATGCAATTAGTAATATCACTAAAATATATAACTACATTCATACAAAAATTCACAACAACAATTTTATGACAAACATCACCCCAGATAACTTAGTGAATAATTATTTATTCTCAGTGTCACTAGTCACCCCACTTAATATGTTTCATGCATGGCTTGTATATCATTTTTTTCTTAAAAAAATGCACTCATTTATTTTTAAACATGCAACTAATGATATCACTATAATATAAAACTACATTCATAAAAATATATTTACAACAATAATTTTACAATATACATCACCCAAGATAACTTAGTGAATAACTACTCATTCTTATTGTCACCCTAGTCACCCCACTTAATATGTCTCTTGCATGACTTATTATTAGTCATTTGAATGTTTTTGTTAGGTATTATGAATAGGAAATGTTTAAGAAGATTGAAATAGAAGTTGTAATTCACATATGTGACAAGAGGACAACTTTTGATGATATTACACAAGGAAGATGACTTCACTCAAAAATCAAGAAACCTTGTATATTAGTGCCTGGTGGAGTGTCTAACCATCTAGAGTTTTTTTTATTTAACACATTACTTGGTTAAAATGTTAAACATTCACTTTTACATTACAATACTTACATTTGCATTAAAGTTATTTTGCTCATGCACACATCCATGTTACATTACTTTATCTTGTATTATTGATTTCCCAATTTCATGTATTATATATAATACATAGAGTTTTTTAATTTTTCATATTGTATATGTCCAATATTCTCATTATAAAGTTATGATCATCATTTTTGTTAAAAACTAACTTGAAGCATGATCATATATTAGCAATAGTGTACTTTGGTATCTAATTAAACATGTGTATTGTACAAAATGGAGTGCATTTCATCCTTTTTTTTAAAAGGATATATCATTATATCAAAAGTGACAATGCCACACAGGTTTTACAATAAGATCCTCAAGGGGGATCAAACAAAAAATCAGACAACATGAGTTTGAGAAGAGGCTGGGGAAGAGATCCCCTGGGAACCCAAACAAACTCGTGTTGACAAGCAACACAGGCAACCCAGTCGGCAGGCTCGTTCCCCTCTCTGTGGATGTGAGAGAACCGGAGAGCCTCCATGTCCCTAACATACTGAAGAGTAACAACAAACACCCCCTCCCCATTGGGGTTGGAAACCATGTCCCGAGCCACCTGAAGCGCAGTCATCGAGTCGGACTGGACCTCCACAGCACGATACTGGGGAAGAGATCCCCTAAGAAAGTCGAATGCTAGAAGAATGGCCTGGACCTCCATCTTGTCAACAGCCATTGAGATCATCCTCTTGCCAGCCACCATAGAGGTTTACCCAAGCAGTCTCTAACAACCTCACCAAGACCAATCATGTAGTCACCAACCACAACATCACAATTGACTTTAATCCATCATGTTGGGGGGGGAAGCCAGCCATGCGTAACAAGCAAATCCGAAGATCTGCCAGGATTCCCACTGGACAGGAATGAATAGACAATATGCCTCCTAAGAGCCGTGCTCACCTCAAACATGATCGTCCTTAACAACGAGCAGGGTGTGGACACATGGCTATTGTGTTTGAACGCGTTCCTCCTCGACCATATGTAGTACATGGTAGTGGCAAGCGTGGCCACGTGACGCACACCGTCATTGCAATGCGCAGCAGGTGATCCTATAAGCCGGAAAAGCTGGTCCAAAACTTGGAATCCGGAACCCGCACCCGTGGGCCAGCCCAGCTCCAGCAGCACGTGACGTGTATGGCTGGCAACCCACATGTCCTGAGCACGCGGGCAGTCCCACAAAGTATGCTGTAGGAACTTCACCTTCGTGCAGCCCAGGGGACACGAGGAATCCCGGCAAAGTCCCCGACGAGCCATCCATGACGTCGTTGGAAGAAAGTCGCCGGCAGCCCGCCAAATGAAGACCTAGACCCTCGGCAGCACCTTCATCTTCCAGATCCTCCCCATTATCTTGTCAGGACGTCGGCCGCCACCCCTTGCGGAAGACCACTCCTTGCACTTCCTATGCGCGTAGATCCGGCCACTGTGAACCTTCGCCATCTCGGTTTGCATTTGGAGCAGGACATCTTGGACAGAATCCCGACATCGATTCCAGGATCATCTTGCACACAGCAGAGGCCTTCCGGGGAACCTTCATCAGCGGATCGTTGAACATGTACTTCCTCCTCATGATATCAACCCATAAGCCCGCATCGCATCCAAGGATACGTTTGCAATTTCCCATTTGCAAAGCCTTGTGCCAAATGCGAAGATCCCGGAGGCCAAGCCCTTCGGCCGCCCTCGGCAAGGTTACGCAGTCCCAAGAAGCGTAGTGCAGCACCTGCGCATTACTCGTGCCACCCCATGGGAATTGCCTTATGTGCCGTTCAATGTCAGCAAGGATCTCCGCCGGCACCATACAGTGCCGCAAGACATGGTTGGGAATAGCACACAGAACAGAGGACGCCAGCGCAACTCTGCCTGCAAACGACAGCACCCGGGCACGCCATCTAACCACAGCAGTGTCGATCCTTTGGACGAGGAAATTAAGATCATGTTTGGTCAATCGCCGCGCAGTCATAGGAACCCCCAGATACGTCAGAGTCCGGCCGAGCTCCATTCCAAGCTTCCTAGAGATCAGGTGGGATTTCTTCTTGTTGAATTTATTGCTGAAGTAAAAATTAGACTTTGAGAGATTAACCTTCAAGCTAGCACTATCCCCGAAAGCCCACAGAATGCCACGAACGGCGCTCGCAGCCTCCCGTGACGCAGGGGCAAACACCAGCACGTCGTCCGCAAACAGGAGGTGGGAAACCCATGGCGCGTGCTTCCCCGGTCTAAACCTAAGCAACTGCCAGGATTCGTAGTCCCGCATCAAGCACGACAAGTACTCCGTGGCCATGACAAAGAGGAAAGGTGAGAGCGGGCAGCCCTACCGGAGGCCCCGATGCGCCACCACCCAAGGAAGCCGCGATCTATTGATGAGAACAGCAAACCGTGGACCAGAGATGCACGCTGTGATCCACCCGCACCAAATGACAGGGAAGCGCATTGCCTTCATGACCTTGAGCAGAAAGTCCCATCGAACCTTGTCATAGGCCTGCTCCATGTCGACTTTCATAGCCATGAGGCTAGAGGCAGCGGTGCAGGAGCGCATCCTCGCTGCCATCTCCTGGGCAATATTAATGTTATCCGAGATGCTCTGCACAGGGACAAAAGCAGCCTGCTCCTGCGAAATAAGACTTGGCAGCAGCATCTTCAACCTCCCAACGAGAATACAAGCCACCACCTTATAGATGGTGTTGCATAAGCTGATCGGCCGAAAGTGCTCGGCCGGCAGGCCCCCCTGTTTCTTCGAAATAAGGACTACAATGGTGTCCTTCCAGCCCACCGGCAACCTGTGTTCCTCGAAGAATGCGAGTACAGTATTAATAATATCCCGCCGGGTGATGTCCCAATAGCCATTTACGAAATCCATCGTGATCCCGTCAAGTCCCGGGGCACGATTCCTTTTGATTCCTCTCATAGCCACTATGATTTCATCTTCCGTAACCCTGCGGCAGAGGCTAGAGCCCAACTCATCACTGATGGATCCCGGAAGCGAGGAATTAGGGGCAGGGGTGTCTGGTTGCCATCACCCCATTTCCGTTCGAAATAGGCGAGGACAAGTCACCTAATGCTGTCGGGGGACTCCGCCATGTTGCCGTCATCATTCCTCAGGTAGGTAATGCGATTCGCCCTTTTCCGAGCCAAGGCTGCATTGTGGAAGAACTGCGAGTTGCAATCACCGAGCTGTGCCCAGTGCACCTTGGCACGCTACCACCACCACTGTTCTTCGTTAGCACATCCGCGGTGGAAGGCCGTAACCATGTTCCCAAGCCGCATGTGGTCCTCCTCCGAAAGGCCCTCGCTAGATTCCCTCTTTTGAAGCTCGTCGATGTTCCGTTCCAGCTCCTTGTTTCGGTCGATAAAGTTCCCCACCTCCTCACGGCACCATCTATGCAATGCCATCAACGCGTGCTTAAATTTCGTCACCATTACCTCCATGCTATCTCCCTTAGCATGTCTTCGCCAAGCCTTATTAACCACCTGGAAAGATTGAGGGAAATCCAGCCACACACTATCAAAGAGAGGCCTGCTGGATTTCAGCCAATGATCCCCACCTCCTACATTAATCAGCAGTGGGCAGTGATCCGAACCAAGCCTACTGAGGTAGTGAACCGAACAATCAGGAAAGGTGAGCAACCCAGCTGAGTTCATTAAAGCCTGGTCCAGACGCTCTAGGATGCGCGTGCCCCCCTGCTTCCCTTTGCTCCAAGTAAACCTGTTGCCGGAGAAGCCCAAATCAACAAGATGGAGGTCCTGCATAAGGTCAGCAAGGTCCTGCTAATCCCTGCCATAGATGAAGTGCCGCCCTCCATACTTCTCCTCTTGTGCCAAAACTAAATTAAAGTCTCCAGCGACGAGAAGAGGCTCGTCGCCCCCGCAGGAGTTCCGAACAGCATCCCAAATGACCCGGCGCATCTGGTGATGTTTGGGGCCATAAACGAAGAAACAGTTAATCATGTCGTCTGGTTGGATTTTGACTGTACATGCATGGCATGAGACGAAGCCCCAGTAACCTTGAGATCCACCCCATTCCTCCATAGAATAACAAAGCCAGCCGACATGCCCTCCGAGGGGTAGGCTGCGAACTCCCAGCCACTCCCGAGGAGCCAATCTGCATCTTGTCTAGAAAAGGTCCGCGCTTTAGTCTCCATTAACGCCACAGTAACGACATTCCGCTCACGGACAAGCCTGCGCAAGTAGCCCCTGGACTTCCTCTTTTTGAGCCCCTTATATTCCACACTATAACATTCATGAATAAGAATATCGTTAGAACAAGGATTTCCTGTAGATGTGCAACAGCACCTCCCAGAACCTCCACCATCACCACCCGTGATGGCCTCTGCGCCCAACGAAGCACAGCCATGGCCCGCCCAATTAAGCCGCACTTCCACACAAATCCGTGGGCGTACACTCCTCTCGAGCCACCAGTGACACGGGTCACTTTCCCCTGTCTCCGCCCCCACGGGCCACCCGATCCGCACCTTCAACCACCAGGCCCTGACCTCCCGAGCTCACCAACTTTTGGTACACGCGGCCCCTAGATTGTGAATTTCGCTGGGTTTGCTCCTCCCACGTTTCCTCGAGGGGCTACGGGCACCCCTGGACGAGCCGGCGTGCTCCCGCCCACGAGTTCATTTAATGTCCTTCCTGGGGCCTTGGCTTGCCGTGGCTGCCGGGTCGCTCCGAGCAGTTGCACCCGTTTTCCTGCGCCGAGGTTGGACGAGCATCCATGGTCCTAGCCCATGCGCATCTTCCGCCACCTCGAGGTTGTCCTCCCCGCCTTCCCACTGGCCCCTGTTCCCGCCCATCTCGAAACATTCGCCGTCACCAAGGTGATCCACCGCCTTCGTCAGCTTCACGTCGCAATGGCTGGCTAAGTGGCCAATATGACCGCACGAGAAGCAAATCCTCGGCAGCCCCTCGTATTCGAAGCTCTGGTAGGTTCTCCCAAAGTCCCCGTTGAGCCAAACGCCAGGCTTCAATGGTTTGGAGAGGTCCGTTCGTACACAGACCCGAGCGTAGGATGATCTCTCCATTGCAGTAGTTCACCCGTCGAGGAGGAATGGTTCTCTTATTGCCTTCGCAATGCACAAAATATTGTCCACACCCCAGTAAATCAGGGACAGACCAAGGAACTGCACCCAGATCAGTGCACACATCGCATAGGAATCGCTAGGTTTGAACTCACGCGTCCAAATATCCAGACCCATAGCTTGGCCTGTGATTAGCCACGGCCCCCCAAGCCACATGTCATTCTGGTCTTCCATAGACTCGAAATGTAAGCAAAAGCAGTTCGAAGACAGATCAAACACTTTGAAATTCTTGTGGTGGCCCCAACGTTTGATCAGCACCCGAGCAATGATCGGGAAAGGCAACATGTTCCCATAGATTCGACCCACCAGGTCGAATTTGTGAAAGTCTATTCGTCGTTGGCAAGCTTCAGAAGAGACGAGGACCTCACCATCCTCTGCAATGTCAGGAATAGTCGCGACACGTTCCTTGACATCAATATTTGCCGGGCACATGAAAGAATTCACCAGGTTGCCATTCTGATTATTGCGAGCTGTCAAAACATCTCTAAAGCTGACCTTAGCAGGCAAGTTCTCCACAGCCCCCTTCATCTCTAAATCTCTGGTAAATTTGTTCACCTCTGCTCTCACATCCATCTTCGCAGTGTCCTAGGCCTCCAGTATGGCTCAGTTCCCAGAGAAACCTCCAGCCCCCAAGTGGATTGGACGTAGGGGTCCCTCGTCAGATGGCATTCCTCCTCCAGACGATAAGGAAAGGCACTCCCGCACTGGGGAGTTGCTCGCAGTAGTCCTCGCTTTCTGGCTACTCCTCTGAAGCGTGCTTCCCGCCATCAATCGTTCGATTAGGGTTGCAGGGTCCGTGGCGCAACCACTGGGACGAAGGGTGTGATGCACCGCAGGAGCCTAAACCGATCAATCCTGTCCCAGCGCACCCCGCGTGAACCAGAATTCAAATTCAAACACGAACCAGGTTCACGTCCGAACGGTCGAGCGCCCTACGTGCCACTCCCGCGTGAGACCGATGATCGCTGATCATTGACCGCTGCCGCGTTTGAGCTACACACCACTGCTCCCGGCCACACGATGTCGCCAATACTGTCGGCCACTTGGCGTCCGCAGGCCCATCGTGCGACGCCGCAGTCCTCGTCTTTGACGCACCGCCTCCGGTGCCACCTCCAGATGAGACGCTGCACCCGAGTAAGCCTCGCCTTCCACCACCACACCACTCCAGGCGAGCCACAGCCACCCTCCTGGCACGTCCCCGCGTCCTTCTCGCTCCTCAGTCGTCGCTCCTCTCCATCCTTAGTTAATCTCTACTGTTATACTCATTAATAATATAACCGCATTTCATCCTTATATGAAAGCATCTATTCTCATCCAATAAGTCAAAAAAAATCTAACAATTCACATCTTCACATAGTTAGGATATTAATATTGTACTTAAAAGCATCTAAAAACCCAAGAGTAAATGATTTACTTTAAAAAATTCATCATACACATACGATCATATTATCAGACATGTGCAACCTTAAGAACACTAAAAATATTTACAAAGCTAATCAATACACATACGATCCTATTATCAGACTTGTATTGATTTGATTTTTTTTCACATAAACATTCTTATTTAAGAGTTCCTTAAACTCTATTTTTTAAATCAATAAATCATACACACAAAAAAAAAACAATAAAGTTCAAAACTTGAAAATATAAGTTGATAAGTTAAAATTTGATCTTATTTAATAAGTTAAGTTTTAGGGATGAAATCTTCTACAATTTTTTTTTAAAATTTGAGATTTGAAAAAAAAAAAAAAAAAAAAAATATATATATATATATATATATATATATATATATATATATATATATATATATATATATATATATATGTGTGTGTGTGTGTGTGTGTGTGTGATACTTTTGTTTGTTGTTTATTACATAAAAAATCAGCATCTCTCCATGGTTCCTCGGATACACTTGATAAATCAAAGCTTTTCTTATTTTCTCGTCAAACAATAGAAACGTTGACATGATGGCCAAGAAAATTATGATAAAGATGTGCCAAAATTGTAATCAAAATTAACACAAAAATGATTGTAGTGTGTAGTACATGTAATATGTTTCCAAATATTCTAAATGAGAAAATACAAAAAACTTATTATGATTCAAATAACTTTTAAAATCTTGAATGTGTAACAAATTATAGATATAAAATAATAATCATATCAAGTAACTTGAATATGCATTTGAGAAAGAAAGGTCAACATATCATATTACTAATTTAAATGAAAATTCTACAAATGCAACATAATCTATACATTAGTAATTGATCATGGAAGTCTACTACCACTAATTTAGTTAGTGATGTTTTAACTAAGGCTTATGTGGTGGTTTTACTATTGGTCTTCTAAGGAAGCTAAGGAACAAACAATACTAATATAGAAAACATTTATCATCAAAATCTATTATCTACATTTGGCCATTAAAAGCATTTTTTTTTTGCATTATATTATTTAATAACTTAATCAAATGCTTTATAATTAGAGCATATGCATAGCCTTATGTATTGAAGTGAGCATCTATCACTTGTTATTTTCTATATATGTTATATCTATTGATGCTATAATTGCTTTCACACATAATTCAAGAAAAACCTTCAATTTATTTCAAATAAATCCTCCTAGGTTCTTACAATTATGTGAAAGTACAAAAAAAAAAAAAGAACAATGACTTAATAATTATTATAAACTATTATGCATTTATAATTTTTAAAAGGGAAAGAATTATAACCATAATTCAAATTTCTCACACTATATTCATTAAAATGAAATGACGTAAAAAAACAAAATATAGTATGTTTAAACAAATTGTTCAATTTTAACTATTTGTTTTACATAAAATATTGACTCAAAATATTCATTTCAAAGAGAAACAACATGTAGATAAAAAATAGAAAGTAAAAGCTTATGGTAATCAAATGAGATCTTTAATGTCAAAAGAGTCAATTGATAAAAGGCATTCAATAAAAATAGTGACTAATCATAAGGATTTTGAAAGATAGCAAATGATCATGTGGGCTAGAGTACCCAATTTGGAATTACATAACAATTATTTTTAGAAACTATTTTGTAAGTTTATTTTTTTATTTTATACAATATTTATACAAGATAATCATTTCATATTCTCATTAGTAGTCCAAAACATAACACAATAATTGCCTTAGACAATCAGTATATATAATATCATAGTTTTTATAAGACAATTAATCAAAACAATTATTATATAACTTTTTTCTAGATGCATGAAATATTATACAACTGTGGTCTATAACTTTTTTTTTATTAATTATGTTAAAATGTAAGTCAAATAATATCAAATTATTTCTAATAATGTGGTTTAAAATTTTAAATTTTATGATATAGAGTAATGAAACTATTAATTTTATTTTTTTTATTTTAAGATTATATATATTAAAAAAAATTATCATCTTCTAATGCGATGGATCATTAATGCCTTTTCGGTGTGCAGCTTGTCAATAAGAATACACGCATGAAACATGCTTGTGATAAATAAATCGCTGGCTTAATGCTTGCTTTTATGAGGAATTAAAGTCTTGTAGCTTGACAACATACCTTAGACTGCCGGTGATTCACTGTTGAATCCTGTCCGTTAACTCATATGCAAGCGAAAGGTTTAGTATAATAGTTCTAATTGATGAAGATTTTACTATAAAAGTTTTTTAAAATGGTAATAATCTCAATCAAATATGAATCATAAAAAACAAGTAGAGAGAGAGAGAGAGAGAGAGGGCTACTTAGCTCATAGTTTTTAAATGAAAATTTCTAAACTAAAAATTATGGAAAGCTCAACAAACAATTTTTATGGATATTTTTATTTGTATAATTGTTTTGAAGAAATAATCACAACATTTTTTTTTTCTAAACTTACAAATGACATGTAAGATTATAAGAGATAATCTCAAAAATAGTATATTATCCTCATTGTCTACATAAAAGCTATTTTTGTAGAGAAATGATCGTCACACGAAGGAATGATGTTAAAATAAGCATCTTCAATTGATGAAGTAGATATAAATTGTTATGATAAAGATAATAATAATAGTAAATTTTGTTTAAAGTATAAATGTTTAAGATAAGTTCATGATTCTTAAACATAATTGCTTTTTGGTTATGCTTATAATACATGCTAGTAGAGAATCAATAAATGATGATTATTAGTTAATTATGAATATGACTTAGTAATTTAATCTATAATAATGAAATTTAAAATATTATTATTTATTATAAGAACAAAGAAATCATAAATTCTAAGATTCAATCCATAAGAAAAGAAGTAAAAAAAACACTATTTAGTATATATTGCAATGCAAAAGAGAGTTATTTATTTTCTTTCTTATGAGAACTACTCAAAACCCTTGTAAAAAAATAAAAATTTAGGGAAGTAGTTTTAGGTGTATCATTAATTCATCTTGCACCAATTCAAAGGATCTTCGAGATAACATTTTGTGCCTCAACCTTTCTATTGTTTACATAACCATATAACTTAACAGCATTTAACTCAATCACTCTAACAGCTACAAAGTGTCAACCGATTCTCATGTTAAAATTTTTAATATTCTCATTGAATCTTAACATAAGATTGCAATCTTTCTAAACCAATGGCTAAGCATGATATCCAATTAGTTGATCACTAGCCTTATATTCCCATTATGAAAATTGTCAATAAAAAAATTATTATAGTTTCTCAATATCAAATGCAAAGATCAATAGGTCAAGCAGTTATATAGAATATAATCATTGCTCGGACATCAAACTTCATTGAGATAAATTCAATGGTGTTTTTTCTTTTCTTTTACTTAGTCTCCTCATATCTTATTTGTCAACATTTAGCTCTCTTGCATTCTCATCTTTGGCAATCTCTTCCCCAATGCTCTCAAAACTTACAATCCATACTACCCACCAAAGAGCATTCAAAATATTTCTGCACCTTTATTCCCTCTCTAATGTAAGAATCATAGAATTCTCTTTTTTGGGTTTCTCCATTGTCAACATAATTCCATAGCTTCTTATCTACTCTATTTACTCTACCTTATACTCCATGCACATGTCCTAGCTATTAAACTCAGTCTTAAGCTCTACTAATTGCTATTGCTTCTTAAATTATACAATTGGATCCCTCTAATATGAATGAAATTATAACATCACTTCTTTTAGAACTAATAAAAAAATCGCTTCAAAATATGTTAAAAAGATACTAAAATCAACTATTTTATTGAGTGTCATCAAACAATATAAGTGTAACCACGAATAAGAAGTAAGATTAAGTAATCTTTAAGAATAAATCAATAGTGCCACCTCACAAAGGACAAACAAAATTATATCAAGGAAGCCATTGATAATGACTTTCTTTTATTTTTGGAAGAAATATTACTTAAGGCGAGCTTAAGTGGATTTAGCATTTCCCAAGTTATTGATGTATAAAGAGATTACTTATCTAAATGATCATGTATTGAATTTCTAACAAACCATAATAATATGCTATTATACTTTGCCTATCCTTTCTACCCACACAATAATTCGATTATATCAAATTTTTTGTGCAAAATATACAACCCAAATCAATGGAGAAGCAAGGATGTTGATAAAACTAAATTTAAAATAATTTTTAAAACCATTATTATGAAATAAGATTATATCTAATACAACAAAACTGAATATCAATATCTAGGATACAATGCCATAATATACATAATATACTATCACATATATATCGACTACAACAAAAATCAATATCAATATCCAAGATAAAATGTCATAATATACATAATACAATGTTTACAATCATCTTGAAACAACAAGTCAATTAACTTACATGCCACACTAATTATGTTCTTTGTTTTATGTTTATATCATGACTTGTAATGTAGAAAAATGAGCTTTAAAAGCTCAATATATGAATTATATATATAATAACATCTTAATATAAAATAAAAATAGTAAACAACAAAATAAATAATATAATATATCTTTAGTACTTATAAATAAATATCTCATAAATAAAAAATCGAATAGCATACTTGGCATCATACAAGTGTATAAATAGATATTTTATATTTTTCATATGAATATCATATAATTTTTAATATTCACATTTTATCCATTTCTTTTTCATCTTTATCTAATGATTTTTTTATTTTTCATTATAAATGAGCCAAATGATTTTCAAATGATTATTACCTAATATCTATAATCACATCTCATTTCATCTTTATTTGATTTCTCTTCACATCATATATAGATCTTAATTTGTAGGCACATCATGATCAACCAGCCAAATTAATCATTTTAAATTCTTAGTATAGTTAATTTTGTAAAAAGTTATCAGAGCTTGACCTAAAAAATCTTTAATAAGGAACATAAATCAAAGTAAATATGTAAGGACATTAAAATCATAAGTATGGACTTCATGGTGAGATAAACCAACATTCATCTAATTAAACTACTCAACATAAAAAAACCATAAAATAAAACTCTACAAATGTAAAACAATAATTAAAAGATTTCAAACATAGATAAAGATACACGCTAATAATTATAACATACTATCCAAATGTATGTCATACTATAATTCTCAACCTCTCATAAAACTAATCTCACACAAAACACTATCTCTCTCATATCAAGAGTAAGATCATCATAACATCATGATCCTCATCTATTTATGTAGTGAATGCATTATTGTGATGTAAATATTAGTGAGATTCTAAAGAATTTAATAAATAAATAAAACAATATAACATTATATAAATGATATAACATGTAAAACAAATAAACAAATCTCATGTTAAAAAAATACATTAATATCATATATAAAAAGTGTAAACCAAAAGTGATACAAAAAATGAAGTAAATAAATTAATTGAAATATGAATATTATTTATTCATTCCCTTTTAATATTTATTCCTAATTCTCTATATTTTCTATTTTTATAAGTTAATTTCTATTTTAATCATTTTTCTTTATATTCAATATCAACAATCTTTGTATCAAATGATATATTATTGAAATTATCACTAGACAAGTATGGTACCTTGATCATACCCTATAATCCATCATAGGAAATAATGTTATAATATATATATATATATATATATAATGAGGTCATGATGCCTACTAGGTAAGTATAATCTCTACATATATAGTTAGTGTTCCATCACTAGGTTTAGTATAATATAATGATATCATGGTGCCCATAAAATAGGTAAAATATCCTAACCTATTTCCTGTGGTTCGTTACTAAATTTAGTGTCATATATTATGGAGAATGTCTCATGAAATTTGCTTTCTATTTCTATTTTTATTTCTAATTGTTAAGCATATTTATTTTTTAATTTGTATCAAATATATTTCAAATAGATAAACTTTTTATAATGATATATAAATTACTACCAAACATGATCCATTTAATTTCAATTTAGTAATCAAGCCAATATTAATAACACTATAATAAAAAATTAAGAAAACTTTTCACATTTATAACTAACTAAGAATTTATTTAATAACGTGTTTACACTAAAGTATTCACATTTACCTACATGTATCCAATATAGAATTTTTTTGACTACTTTTTCTCTTAAGATTTTCCAAGTTGTCAAACATCACAATAATCATCATATAATATCATATATGTCACAAGTTTTAGCTAAATTACTTTGAATCTTATTAAATTTTAAATCATTACTTTATATAATACTTGTATGACTTCTTGATCAATCAAGTATGATCATTCAAGTTCCAAACATTAATACTCATATGCATATGATCGTATAATATGACCTCCTAAATCCACATTATCATACATATGATCCGCTCAATGCCAGGCTTGACAAACCTAAAAATATTGTATCACATTATCGCTAAATTGTATATGTACAATCTCTTTACAAATTCTTATACAATTTACATTAGATAGATTCGATCTTTCTACATTGAGCATGCACGACCATAACATTCAATTATCATCCACCAATCATCCTTATACGATGAACAAACTACATGATCAATTCCTCCTTAATCGTTAGATAATCATATACTATGATTCACTTATTGTATTGACACGATCCTTAATCATTCAACAATCCATTCTAAGATTACTATAATTTTTGGGATTTGAACCAACTTAAACATATCACATAAATACATTAATAGCCATTATATTGTATGATAATACCACATAACCAGTCTACTGACTTTTTCACCTAGCATACTATATTATTTTGATTATCGTATAGTATGATCGGTTCACTAACACTTGTATAATTACCTTATTGTATTGATATGATCATCTCACTCTAGCCAGCTAACATTGATCATATAAGTATGGTTTGCATCACTATTCTTGTACGATCTTGAACCAATAGCATTTTATTCATCTTTAACCTCTTAGTTTTGATTCAAATCACTTCCTATTTACTTTAAATCTACTTCAAACCATTTTTATACAAATTCTAGCTCACACATAATCTCAACATACATTTTTTTGTATAAAATAACATAAATTTTATAACAAAATTAATATTAAATACATAACTCCTCTTGTTAATTACTGCTCCTTGTTTCTTTTACTTTTCTTTTACTATAACCCTCTCTTCTCTTTCTTTTTTATTCCAAACTTTCCTTTGAGCTACAACAACACAGTTTAGTTTCATTTCCATTAATTCTTTTTCTCCTTATGATTTTCTCTTTAGCTAATATTTTTAGCTCTAAATTGATTTTTCAATAGTACATCTTCTTGTCTCCTCCTTATATATATACCAGTTATTCTTACTTCAATAGCCATACATGGGCAAGAATTTAATTCAAACTCATCTCTTCTGAAGTTACAAAGATTATGGTTACAAATTACTAATCAACCCCCAACTATTTAACAATTTATACTTATATTATTTTTTGAGAAATTCATAATTAATTAATGGAGTTTTAAAAATTATAGATTTAACACCATTAGATTCTTCTTAAAATATCTATCTATTGGTATGCTTAAATAATATTTTGAATACATTTAAAATCATAGTATATTTTTTAAAATTAGAATTTAATATTATTTTAACTGATAAATATATTATTTTAACAATTCAACTTTAGTTTCTTAAAATATCATAAGAACAATATTTTTAGTTTAATTCCAAGATTTACAACATCTCGAGTTTAGTAAAATTGCGGGTTTTTACAAAAAATACTATTGATTTTATATGACATTTTAATCATATTAGTTATACGTATCAAGCCCTACACAAATGCCTATCGACCACTAGTGAAGAAAGAGATCATTAATGCTATATCATAGCATGGTCTATAACTAATGCCTATCTAGACTATCAATATGTGCTAATAGCTCATCATAGATTTTCATTCATAGAAAACGAAATTTTATTTCTCTTTCCTTTAATAAAGTAGAATCTAACCAAGTTATATTCCATTCTTAGAACATAGCATCATTGTAGGTGTTATGTGTATGAGACTTATATAGCTTATTGTAATTTATATATATATATATATATATATATATATATATATATATATATATATATATATATATATATATATATATATATATATATATATATATATATATATATATATATCTTAATTGTTCTTAAAGATGGGGGTGAATTATAAAAATCTTAATATCAAGAGTAAATATTAAAATAAAATAAATATCTTGATATTTTAATTATTATTGCACTTAGAATCTTAATTAAAAAAACTTACTCATTTTAAAATTTTTTTGTATAAAGAATATTATAAAATAAATACACAAAAGATTTTTAGATGACTCAATTTAAAATTAGATCTATATATATCCTTAAACAAAAAAACAAGACAACCATTATTAACATATCTTTTGCAAATGCAAGTAGCAAAAACCTCACACACAAGCCCAAAGAAGCCTAAAAGTTTATGGCCAAAGGACAATATAAAACTTTGTCCCACATGAATCTACAAATTGGGCAAAATGACCATACAACACTGGTCCAAATTAACTTACACATTAGACCAAAAGCACATAATCACTCAACTAGAAGTGTTGCAAATGGAGCCAAAAGACCAATTAAAGAATAAAAAATACAACTCCACAATGTGACGAAGAAATAAAGTAAAGATCAAAAATATAAGTCTTTACAATTAAATAATAAAATTAAGAGGTACACTATAATGGTATAAGAAAAGCTTAACATATTTAATTTAGCTCAAGTACCCCTTGCTTGCACGACTAAGCAAAAAATGTATTCAACTCTTTCTGACTTCAAGCCAAACTTTCTTAGTTAAATCTGAAAGTAAGATATGTTATTCAAGTATGAATGCTTACTCAATTATTTGTAATTTATCATTAATTTTTTTTCTAAATTTAGTTCATTTTTATATCTTTTTATAATAGATTATATTGATTCTAAACACCCCTAACAAATATCTAATAATTATTTTAGAAAATTCTAGACTCTGGTTAAACTAGTTATTACTCAAAGAAATAAACCACATGTATCATATATTCAAATAATTATATTATATGCCAGACTTTAAATGTATTATATGTATTGCATATAGAATATTTACATATCATACTTTATCTATGGGTTTAGCTCTTTATTACAGTAAACCTAAAATAAATTAAATTGAATATATTATATATTATATATTAATATATTACATATAATCCTTGGGTTCTAAATAATTCACTTTGTAAAAAATCTATTCCCCTTATGCATTAAGATAATCAAATTAAATTCACTACATTATAATAACAATGTATCATACAAAAAGCTATGTTTCTAAATTATCTCTACACATACCATTCCGTAACGTACATACATTATTACTTGAATTGAATATACTATATATTAAGGATAAAATATCATACATAATATTAAATTTACATATTTCTAAGTTTATGAATTTTAAGTATTTTTCACGCGTTTAATGAATGCAAAGCAATATTTTCAAGCTTTAGTGAGACAACTCTTTAAGTGAGCCATTCATATAAATACATGTCTTATACTTACCTAAATTTTATGAGATGCATGGAAAAATAAATTAAAAAATGTTTATCTCAAATACCCAAAATCTCATTATTTATCCTAATATCTCAAGGTAATTTTCATATGTTTTATAAGATAAAACCAAATATAGAAAACTCTAAAATTCTTCTCCAAGTGTGCTAAAATTTTATGTTTGGTGTTAGTTATATCCTCACCAAATACTGCCAAGTAAATCTTTGATTCAAAACCCAAGCTTTCCAAATAGTTTATAAAGTTAATCTCGAGATTCTTGACCTAAAAATTATAACACCTAAAGAAGACAAGAAGTGGATATTAAGTGATGTTTAAAGAAAGAGGAATCATTAAGGATAGACTCTTATGTAATAGGGGGAATGACCTTAGAGAAGTACCAATGGGAGACACATTTTGATGCAAAATTATATGAGATTTCATGAAAACTCTATTGATAAGTATGTTGTGCTAAAGTAATTTTGGGATGGGTGACCATGTAGGAAGGTCTCCTATGTGTAGGCAAAACTTCCTCAGGTTGAGATTAGGCTACTAAGTAAACAATACATTGATATAGAGAGATAAAATATCATATAACATCCAAAAAGTTTCTAGTGATACATTTTCTTGATTATGCTTTATTCTTATTCAAGGGATCCCTTTTCACTTGGTCACCCAACTTAAAGCTTCTCCAACTCTAACATGTTTAACTATAGGGTTCTTCAAAGATTCAAGCTTATGATGCCCTCAAAAAGTGCCTTAATTTTTTAAGGCTTATGACTTTATTTATAATACATATGATATATCTTATTATAGTCAACGTAAGACTCTTTGCCCTCCATGTAAAACACTACAAGAGTCGCTCCATGTTTAATGATTCCTCTTTAAGACTTCACCTAGTGATTGTTACCTGACCTCTTTAGTTTTGGTGTTATAAATCATTTAATTTTTTTTCTTGGTCAATCTTTGAACCATATCAAACTAGAGAAAGAACTTGATTTTGATAGTATATTATAACATTCTAGCCTTCTCAACAAGGTATTATCCTAATATGATAATATTTTATCCTTATATAAAAGGTCCATTCTCACTTGACTATTCATCTCAAAACTATTCTAATTTTAATAAACTTAATTTTAAAATTCTTATAAGATCCAAGCATATGTTATCACCAAAAAGTATCTCATCATTTTAATGTTTGTGACTTTATTTATGAAGATTAACACCTCTCCTCTTATAGCTAATGTGAGATTATTCATTTGTGTCATCCACCTAGAAGCCTACTAAGAGCTTACCCGTATCTAATGATTCTTTTTTAAGACATTGCCCAATGATCTCTCTATATTCTCTTTGATTTAATTATTATAATAAAGTGCATATAGTTAAAAGGGTAGTATTGTTGAGCTATTCATATCTTTATGATAAAACAAATATAATATGTTATGTTGACATTTTCCTCTACCAAGAAACTTACTAAGAGCTTATCCTTATCAAATGATTTTTTCTTTGAGACATCATCCAATGATCACTTATTAGTTTTTACCTAAATGTTACAAATAAAGTGTGTATAGTTTATTAAAAGAGTATAGTGAAATAAACAGTTCATATCATATGATGGAAAAAATATATATCATGTTAAGGTGGGAAATATACAGGTTAAGGAAACATGAAGTACTATTGGTTAGAGTATAATACACTCAATCTGTTATAAAATATGTGGGCTCAATGTATGATACATTAGGTTATAAAGGTTAAGAAAAATGATAGTGATATTTAAATGATTGTAGATTTTCTTTATACAAAACGTATGGAATGATAGATTCAATGTATAATATATTATTAAGAAATATTCGAAATATGATGTATATTAGGTACAATGTACAACATATTGGTATTACACCAAAAACTTAAGAAATGATATTAAAAATTAAATAGTCATATGAAATATTTAATATATATATATATATAAGTATAGTATTTTTAAGAAATTAAAAAGAAAGGGATATTAGGAAAGAAGATATCATCTCACATTAAAGTATATAAATCTAATAATTATGATGTAAATATAATGGTAATTTAATTTGTGACATATTTCATATTTGAAATGTTTTAATATTATATATAGTCATATACTTTTATATGTGACCTAATTATTTTGAGAATCAATGATATTGGCATCTAATTTTATTCATTTGGGATACTCATTTTATAAGTTTTATGTGGTAATGAATGTGAATATATGAAAATATGCATATGAAATGGAATGTAGCTATGGTATGGTTTATGAATAAATTTATAATTTATGAAATAAAATTATAATAATATAATTTTATTTCTTTGAGATATTATTCTTAACTCATATAGAGATTATTGGATATTCACTAGTATGTTATATAAGATATCTAAGAATTTATCAAGGATCGTATCTTTATTAGATACTGATAACATGATTATGACATGACCTTATTGAATAACACTAGTACTTTATAAAAAATAACTAAGATATCAGTGTAAGACCCTATACCTTTACATGGATGATATGATATTTAACACTAATACTTCAAGCAAGGTGTCAAGGCATTGCTTTAAGACCTTGTACCTTTATATATGGATGGATTTTGGCATTATCTATGCTCATAAGTATCTTATGAGTAAATATCATTTGGATCTAAATATTGCATATGATTGTATAAAGAGGATAATAATGAAATAGAAACATCAACATAAAGGTTAAAATATGTGAAAATATATATTATTTTTTTAGTTTTAGAAATAACTAAAATAATTCACAAATATGGAAAGCATTTTGGATATGTTTTTGGTAATGATAACATGAATATTTGTTATCATGTTATTTCTCTTATATTGGTTTATTTTTTCATCATATTATTTTTTGTTATATTGTTTATTGATTTGTTGAATCTATAGTGGTTTTCATCAATATTTTTATGATACATCATTTTTTAATTTTTATAACGATAAGATTTATGAGGAGATAGATAGTATTTATACTAACTAAATGGTTTAGTGAATGAAGTTTTGATATGGTAGTTATTTATTATTTTGGTTTATGGCATTTTGTTATACTTTGATGATTATTCTATATTAATTGTTGGTACTTTATATTAGGTGATTTGATATGAGTTATTTATTGTATGAATATTTACATGTTTGTTTGTTTAGATATTTTAAATCATATATATATATATATATATATATATATATATATATATATATATATGTATGTATGTATGTATGTATGTATGTATGTATGTATGTATGTATGTATGTATGTATGTGTGTGTGTTCTTCATAAATCCTTAATATATTCTATATTAAGGATTTATGAAGAACACACATTATATGACAAGATATCCATTATCATACTTATATAATAAATTTTAGAAGACCAAAATAAACAAATTATACAGAAATGTTACCAGGAAATCCTTATATATTATTGCTTGTGCATAATCTCCCATTTGTAATAATATAAACACAAACCAATACCTATAATATTTAGTTAATCACTTTGAAAATCTAATTTTTGAGTTGTTTGAATTTCTAAATGAATGCTTAATTAGATTGATAGTATAAATACAACATCTAACACATCTGAAAAGGCTAAGGAACCTTCTTGCAAATTTTTATGAAGAAGAACAATATTTTTACCATGGATGTATTATGGATTCAATAAAAACAACTTTACAACCTACTATTTCTAAGCCTGATTGCATTTTATTCCTTGTTATTTTATCAAAACACCTATGTTTTCTTGGTAACATCTCTCCATCTCTTTTCATTGTTATGTCATTGCTTATACAAGTAAAGAAATAAGGATTATGAGTTATATTCTTACAAGTGTTGAATATCTTATCATAGTTATTGTAATGACTCTTTTAAGTTTATTATGCTAGTCTTTTGAACACTTTATAGATCCTTTCTTACATCTCTTGTTATAAGATTACCCCTATCGATTACAAGAAAAGTGAGTGTTTGGTTTATTGATCATTAGACTATGAATGGATGTAGTCATAGGTTATGATGAATTATTTGAAAATTTGGTATTATTCTTCCTTTATTTGTTATTTCTTGGCTTGCAACACACACAAAGGGTTTTGGAAAACTTACTATTTTCTAAAAGCAATCAATAATCATTTTTAATCACATGGAGCTAAAGTTATAATATTTTTTGCTATTGCTTTTAAAATTTTAAAATATCACAATTCATCCATCCTCTTATGAGCATCGCATTGTAACAAGAGCATAACACCTTGCTTTTCTTCCTTTTCTCAAAATCATAAAAACCATTGATTTACTAGACTATAATATATAAAACTTCAATACAATGGAGGTTTCCCCTTGATGGCATTCCAACGTTGTTTCTTATTATTCTCCTATTGAATGTAGTATTTTGAGTGGTTTCATTTGTCGATAACTTCATATTTAGGAAAAATGGGGTTTTAGAAATTAGAAATTAATTTAGCATTAATTAAAACTTATGATGATTTTAATTTCTTAGATTTTTACATCTAAAGGATCTATTAATATTCATTGAGTAATTTTAAACTTTTCTACTCTTTCAACTCTTTTTGTCGTAAAATTTTAATATTTTCAATGTCAATTGATATTTTTAATATTTTTCTTTCAAAAAAATTATATGAATATCATTTTTTTACATTTCATTTTTTATACACATTTAATGTCCACAAAAATTATTTCCTTAAAATTCTAATAAAATATATTATTTGTCATAATATTTTCAAAACTTTTTGGATATCAACTAATAATTTAATAAGTTTTTTATTTGAAAAAAATAACTATAATAATATTTTCTATAACTTTGGGCCTTTATTTTGTAATTAATTCATATCCAATTTTTTTTTACAAAATTTTCACTATTAATTTTATAATAATCATACTTTACTATTTGAGATTTATCTCCCTCGTAGTATTTATGGGCCCTTTTTTAAAGGAATGTATTTTTTTTTTGGAAATATTTTATTATTCACAGAAATCTCTATAAATAATGAAAAATGTAGTTTTATAAATTTTCACCCCCCTCCTTTAATCTCAATGCAAGAACTTCGATTGGGAAACTGTGGAGCTTGCAAGTGCTGATGACACTAATTAAAGTAGAGAGGTTATTGCCATGGACTGACTATTAACAATGGTCATAGGCTAAGAAATCAACGAAGAGCTTTTGAGTACCACGAGATTGGTCGAAAGAGGTTCAAATGCATAGTGTTTGGCATCTGGATGGTCATATGGTTTGCTATGCCATAATTTTGATAATGCAAGGAGAAACCTTCGGTGAAATGTTCAACTAATCTACTACTTTCCATGGAGGCCCGGCGTTGGATGAACCCTAATGAAGTGCGAGTGAACTCTGGCAAGGTGTCCATTAACAAACGAATGGGCCAGTCAATGAATGCTTGGCAGGAAGCCTTGTAGTGCTGGTCGATGGGGAGAATTACAATCATCAATGGTAATTGAAAGTGGAAACAACAGTGAATTCAAGTTGACTGAGGTTGAAGGTGATGATGCTAAGGTCATCAATGGTGGTTATCGCAGTGGGGCAATAATAATAGTAGGATAAATCTATATTACAACTTAAATTGTGGGACAATTTCAAATTTTAATCTAGAAGAGAATGAAGTTTAGCCAATACTTTTGTTGGAGAAAACCTCCTACATATATGTACACCTTAAAATCTTTTGATTTCATTTTATGATAAAGCTCGAAAAAAACTTGTTTCTTCGTTTTTATAATAAGAAAGAAATTAATTGGCATGCAAAAAAACTTAGACAAAAAAATGACTAAAAATCTCCTTAATGAAATAATAAAACTAAACTAAAATACAAATGTATAAAAATTATTTTTGATAAAATAGGAAGTTCCTTTTGATCCCACAAATGATGTTTTATTATCTAATATCAATAATCCTTGTTAATAATCTAATTTATTGTTTGCAGTGAAATTAAACTCTTTATTAAATCAATTCAATGTTATGCTTCGGATACAACAGGTAATACGTCATTGTTATTGATCTCAAAATTTATAGATTAACACGATTGTTTACGTAAAAGCTATTTTATTCATGATATTAATAATAATAAATAAATATCATTTACATTATAATCATTTATGCATATCGAGATCTATAATCTAATTACTTATTGATTATGCTCATAATGCACATAATGATTAATCAATAAATGATTAATATAAATCAATTATGAATATTATGATCAAACTCAAGATCTATAACAATGAAATTATAAGCTTTTATCTTAATTGTAAGAGTAATGAAAATACAAATATATAAAAGTCATCTAAAAAAGCAATCATCCATCTTATCATTCGAAAAATTAATCTGTAGTCAATCAAATGCACAAAAATATTTTCTAACAACCATAAAAGCACCACTTTAGCATCAAAACAGGGGGCATGAGAAGACAAAAATGACTACTTATGAAGAACATATCTTATCAAAATAAGTTTTGCAAGCACAACAAAAGATAACGAAGCAAGTTCATCACATCACTAACATAACTTTTATCTATTTAGAATATTTTCATGATATCATCTCTTCATTTTTATAATTATTTTAAAACATAAACTTGATCAACTCCATATTTAACTTAATCATTTTAATGACTATAGAACAGTTAACAAATTCTAGTGTCAACAACTAAATCCAAGATTAATTCACATTTCTCTTATGCGGTTTTTGATCTTTAAATTATGAGAATATAATATATTTAGTTTTTTTTTTTTAACAAACAGAAGGTGTGTGGCATGAACTACAAAGGAATTTATTACATGAAACTTCCAAGGAAATTTTATCTTACCTTATGGTCGGCAGCAATAAATAGGAGAACGGTGAGTGTGCCAACTCCTAACAGATCACATGCAGAGCTGAATCATGCAGACCAAAGGTGACAGCTATTTTGGTGTTCATCACTCTCTCTTTATGACTGGCTTTTAAGTTGGTCTTTAATTTCTCCGTTTCAAACGAGGTTCGGCAATGCATCTCCTAAACGTGTCCCCACCTAATGAAGAGACTGTTTACTCATTGTTCTACTGAGAAGAGAGGCATTTAGTTGAAATGAATGGTCTTTGTTGCTGCTTTGCTCCTGATGTTGATGTTTGCCAGAAGTATCTTAACATATTGACACAGGTATTAAAATTTGCGTGGTTAAACAACTGGAAAATGAGTCTTTTAAACTTATTGTCCAAATCATTTATTTGATTTGATTACATCAAGTGATGGTCGTCATTGACCATTGTTGTTGAGGCCACCGTCTTTAGTTGTAATTTAATTATTCTAAACATATAATAAGATATTTTTTGTGATTTGACACAATGGTACCCACCAATTGTTTTTATAGAACTGTTATTATTGTGGGGACAAGTTTTAATGGTGATGAGTTCACCTAAATAATAGGTCGATCTATTTGGCCGTACGACTAAGAAATAAGTTCATAAGAATTAAGGGATCAGACATGAAAGTACCGTGATGTTCAAGTTGATGTTTAACCTAATCATTGAGAAAATGTTGAAAAAAAACTACTTTGCATAGCAAACATTTAATTTGCTAAATCAAATGGTTTTTGACCAAAGGAACCATTGGGGTTAAATGATGGTTGTAAAGAGCATATCTTTTAGTTGAGATTAGTGGATACCAATTGACTATTCCATCCAATATTTAGCAACTTTATTAAATATTTGATAGCCCTATCAAATGTTCAATTTTTTCGATCAAGTTATTGGTCATCTAATTGATTAATACAAATAGACAATTAAGAAAATGTATATTTTCAAACTTTGGGTAGAAGTATTGGTCAAATTCTTAATCCATTATAAACAATCGTCTTATATGTTGATTCAAATTTTTCGTAAATTCATCAAATAAGATTTTTTCACTATATTAGCCTATTTAGATTTTTCAGAATTTATAAATATAATATAATTTATTCTCCAAATAAGTAATTAAGAAGCTTATTTAGAATATTTTGAATCAAGATTTGAGTCATTTTCAAATTTTATGCTTAAACATATCCTTAATTCTATAATTATTTTAAATTGATTTAATATGATGAACATCCTCGGAACCATAAACCTTAAAAGGGTGTCACATAGAGTTTAGAGGTATTTCATCATATTATCTAGCTAGTCTATTGAAAAAATATTTGCTTAAGATTCTAATCAAGTTAATTGTATATTTTCTTCAATTCAATTACTTTGATACTTTAATTTAGAAAATATTTGAAGTGTTTCATTCTTATTAGATTTAAAGGCTATATTGAAAAAAAGAGTCTTTGCAAATAAGTTTTAGATATAAAAAATGTTATAGATCAAGTTTACTTAAGTTTAAAAATCTTTTACTTTTGTTGTTTTTCACATTAAAATCTTGCCCTCTTTAAGCATAATTGCTTAAAGTACATCTTGTAAGGGGATTCCAGTCAAAAAATATATATTATATTTTGACATCAATATCTCATTCGTAACATCTATAAAGAAACCTAACACCTCATAATTTTGTAAAAGACTATATGAATTTGTTGCATAACAATAACAAGAATAATAACAACAAAGAAAATGAATCAATGGTTTTCTAGCTTTTTTCATGGTCTTCTCCTTGGATGAATTCCTACCGGCTAAATTTCTGTAGTCGAATTAGATCAAGAGATTCTCAGTCATCCATGCAATGCATGAACTCTGGGATGCAAAATGATTAACGAAGGTGACCTGGGTTCATTAGTTCCTTCATTAGGAAAAATTTGAACCAAAATAAATGCAAAAAAATCTGATCTTTGCTAATTCTGTCAAAGGATTCGTAGCTTTATCAGCAAGTGTTCTTAATTTTCATTACCAGCAAAGCCAATAGGATTACCAACCAAAGCAATACTAAGTTGTTTAATCAACCTCTCTCGTTTTCATTGTTTGCAGCTTGTGAACAGCTACTGAAGATGGTCAGGTTGAAGCTGTGTAGATGCCACAAAGAAAAGAATGCTGTTTTCCTCCATTGAAAGTTTCATGTTCACGAGAAAAAAAATATATGACAACAGCATTAGAGGTTCGACTCATTTGAGGAATCATTTAAAAAATGCCTTTGTAGAAATTCTTATTGGACAAGAAAAGCTATACATAACAAAAAAAAACGAGTTCTAGGTGTGTCTAAGATACAGAAATCTGATCAAGCGAAGTATAGATTGTTGTCAAACATAACTATCCTTTTACCATTTCAGTGCATGTCACTTGAGAGAAATTCTTTATGATATTCTAACAATGTTCAGATGGTTTCTTACAACATGACTCAATTCTATGTGAGTACCTTATACAAAGAAAATATCATTAAGATGTATTAATACTTCAAGAGCAAAGAAGTTTTTCACTACTACATCCATTTTAGTGATTTTCTTTTGACTTCTTCGTATATCTACTAACAAGTCCAGGCCTATATATGCAATGTCCAAACTTGTACAAGTCAAAAATTATAAACATCCAAGCAAAATGTTGTATAATTTTGGGTCAATGGAGCCTTCCTTCTTCTCTCATTCACTTTATACCATTTTTTTTTTTATTTTTGATTGGGTTCCAATCTTCCACGTTTAATCTCCTTACTATTTCTCTAACACAATTCTCTTGGTTGATGAATACATTACCTTGCTTTACTTCAAAGCTTGGGAAGTACATCATTGCTCCATTTCTGTCATTTCAAACTCTCTCCAACGATTAAACCATTTATATAAAAGGAAACATACCTAATATTTTCATCAAGGTTCTTCACATATAAATTTGCTTCATATGGACATTTTTTTTTTTTTGGTTTACAACATTCATCTTGGATGCCTATTTTAGTTCATAAGATGCTTTCCATAATTGTATTACATTATTTTTTGTGCTTTCCTTATAACTCCTTGTGGTAATATTCATTTAAGAATGTTGATTTGATGTCCATCTAGTAGATTTTCCATTTTTTTAACAACAATCATAAGGTTTTCAATCAAGCTACGGGTGCAAACCTTCCCTGTAATTGACTCCAACCTTTTGTTTGTATCCTTTAGCAAGATTTTGGCATTATGTTTTTCAAGTGAGCTATTTGGATTCTTTTTTACTCTATATACCCTCTTTACTCTAATTGCCTTATGACATTTAGGTAGCTTGCCAACTCTTAAGTCTTGTTTTTTTTTATCAAGGAAAGTTTTTCTTCCATCACTGTCCTCCATTTTTTATCGCTTACTCATCATTATAAGTCACAACTTCCTCATTAATGTGTAGATAGAACAAGTTCTTAAGAGCAATTATCTAATACAAAGTTTATAATGTTCTTGTTCTTCTAGTAATAATGTCTTTGTTTGTGCCTTCCATAATTGTATTCATACTTTTACTAACTTCTTCAAAGAGTGAAGGTTGTCTCTTATTGTTTATTTTTTTGATGCTCATCTATTTGATACATATTCAAGTTCGTCATTCATTTCCCTTTAAAAGTAACATCTCCACTTATGAGTATATTTTCTTCCTTAGTTTGTAGAGCCAATATGCTTTTGATCATTGATGGTATTAGAGAAAAATACTTGTCATCGTTTTATTATCCAACTTCTTCTTATTAAGGTTAGTTTTATTGGCATATGTAATGCACCCAAATATTCTTTAGTGCTTTTTTGATGGTTTGAATCTAGTCAAAGCTTCTTTATGAAGTTATCTTGTCCAAGGCTTTTGTTAAACATTGGTTAAGTGAGCACGCTACACATTTAATTGCTTCTCTCCAAAATTCTTTAGATAAGCTTTTCGTTTTCAGCATAATCTTACACATGTCCATTATTGCTTTGTTCTTTATCTCTACCACTCTATCTTTACTATGGAGAGTGCAATGCAATTATGTATCTCTAATTTCCATTATTCATAGTTCAAAAAAATTTAATTGAAACTATTCTCCTTTATGTAATCTAAGAGTATTAATTGTTTTTCTTATTTGATTTTCAACTAGTATTTTAAATTGTTTAAAACATTAAAAAATATTTGGTTTTTTTCAATATGTAAACCAAGCCCTTTTTTATTATAATTGTTCATAAGAGTAATAAAGCATCTCTTTCCTTAATAAGTTACTAATGTGATCGAACCACATGCTTTTACGTACAATAATTCTAGTATTTTTCTTGTTCTACTTGTGAAAATGATGTTTTAGACTGTTTTCCTAAAGCACGTCCTTCACATACTTTATTTATTTTATGGATATAAAATAATTTATTCACTATTTTTCTATTTAAAGGTATTTTTAATGATCAAAGATTCATATGGTCACACCTTAGGTTTTTGAGCCAAATGCCATTCTTAACATTAGACATCGTGTATTTGCTTGATTCACATTTAAACAAAACATCCAATTAGAGCTCATGGGTACATGTGCTATGATGTGGTCCCTTTTCATTAGTGTAAAACAACAATCTTTCATCATCATATTATACAACAATCTCTTATGGGTACTATTTGCTTGGCACATAATACACATTTGAAATGCATTGTTGGTTTTCATCCTTCAACTTTATTAAAACACTTTCCATTCCTTTCACTTGAGCATTTAAGTTATTTTCGAAAGTAATAGAGCCACTAACATTCTCACTTACATTAGAAAGTAGTTCTTTATATCCTATCATGTGGTTACTAACACATTAGTTAATAAGTCACATATCTTTTCTTGATGCATCTTTTGCAGAAAAATATAGAGCTTATTGTGTCCACAAGGGGGGATAAGTCATGCAAATACAAAACTTAATTTAACTTTAAACACAAGTTAAAAGACTTACTTTCTCAAGTTAATCAATATTTAAAAAATTATTAACCCAATTAAAATTCAAGAGATAATATAACACAATTCAATTACAAACATAAAATAAAATGATTAGAAATCTTTTGTTTTCTCAAATCAATTTTAATCTAATCAAGTTGAATTTAATAATTCAAGTTACTTCTAATTACGAAAACTTAAGCAATAATAAAGCTTAAGTAATTTCACAAAGGATGTATTTGCACATTTTAAACTAAAATCAACTAACTTATTCTTTTCACAACGGAGATAACTTTTTTATCTTAATGGCTATTATATATAGTTTTACGAAATATTCTTTAGCTTTTTCAAATTTGTTTTGCAATAATGATGTTTGTTATTTAGTAATAGGACAAATAAATCATGTAAAGCAAGTAATGTAAATATAGAAAAGGCACACAAAATTTTTAAGTAGTTCGATAAAACATTTGCTTACATCAACCTTTAATTTACTTGATCAAGCTTCCACTAAATCTAACACCCTTTCATTGCAACCAATCGGTGTAATCTTGATATAAAACTCCATTTTTACCCACAGTAATGTATTATTCTCCTTCACAAACTAGTGCCTTTTCGCCAATGACCAGACAGGGGACACCTCATCTAAATCTACTCCATTGTTTCCCACGATTAGGTAAAAGTCACATCATATAAATATTTTAATAACAATTAAAAAATAGTATGATAATAATCGTTCAAAGTAATTCATATAAAATCCTATATCATAAACTTCGAAAAATAATATGACACATAATCTAAATGAGTTGGAAGGATATTATTAATCAAGATGCTAAGCTCTTAAGTACAATAGCTCAAAGATGATATAGATAAACTCAGAATAATGCAACACAAATAAAGAGTTTCTCACTTTGAAACTGAACTTATGATTATGAATTTTGTTTCTTTTGTAAAATAGTTTAGCAATTAGTTCATTAACCTTTTCTTTTACAAAATCACTTCTATGTATATGAATCAATGGCTAAAAGCTTATTCTAAAAAATAATTGAGCTAATTGTCATGTCCTAAGGTTACTGATCATATTAGTACATTAAGAATATTGTATCATGGAGATAGGGTCTATACAGTAATTATCTTAATAATGCACCCGTTTGATCAGTTAATTTTGACTGATATAAATGTATCATTTATGTATGATAATAACAACATGTAATAAAAATAGAACAAAGCATCTTGTAACCAAGTTTTGGGCACTTGAAAAAATATTATATAATCTAAGATCATATAATACGATGTATTATATAAGAATCTCATAGTACTATTTAACTAGCATCGACAAGTTTAAAACATGCATAATATAAGTTAGAGACATCTCTCATACTGTGCAACTCCAATACAGTAAGTAGTGCTTAAGTTTTTTATAATGATCATACTAATCTAAAGGTAGATAGCCATCATATGATATACATTTTTAGAAAGGCCAAGTTATAAACAAATTTTGTACATTATGATCGCAAACTATGAATGCATATATTATGTATATTAATTAGTTGAAATAATCATACTTATATGATAAACCTTATTATATTAGCATAAGACAAGTTCTGTTAAAAAATCATTACATAAGTCTAATACATGCTTTACCTTAAAACAATATATAACATAAATTGAATGATGAACATGGTCTTATGATATTGTTATTTTACACATACAATGTCAAGTTTATATTTTTACTTTTAATAGTGATTCAAATAAGTTTGATAATTAATATTTTTATATGTGAATTGATTTTATATATTAGTTTATATACTCATATAATACAAATATCATACTTTTGTCATGTAATAAGTGTATTCATTAAAAACATATAGTTACAATACAATAAATTATATAATATGGCAATAAGCACATCTATCAATAGATATATACTTATCAAACAAATACTTTATACTATGACATGCAAAGTAATAACAAGATAAAATCATACTAATATGATATAATAATCATACTAGTAAGTACAATGAGTGCTTTTAAGAACTTATATAAGATTTTTACTAGAACGTATACTTATGACATCGTGACTTTGTATTATATGATATATTGTGCTTGCCAATCCACACATAATAGAAAATGCTCACATAAGGTCAATCTCTTGTATGATAATTTTACACACATGACCTTAATCTAGGTTATGATTGCACCTGCACAATTCTGACATAGATTCACATTTTGATGCAAATAAAAGCTAGAATATTAATCATTTAAGTACGATATTGAACATTGTATTGTATAACCATAATTCTATAAACATATAGCTTGATTTAAACATGTTTTTAGTTGGATTTTTCTAATTAGAAGATTGAGATGAACTTATAATTATTTGTGATAATATTAACAAAGTTCTAATATTGTTTTATAAATCTTAATAACTAGAGATGAGATTTAATAAGAGAATATATGAGTTTAAAGATACAATACAAATTTAATTGTGTTAGATCAATATCAAGTGATAGATTCAATAATTTTAACCTAAATAAAGTATAGATGATAAGCTTTAGATAGATAATCATTCTACCTAGAGTTAGAATAATGGCTTCATAATTTGTAGGTTGAGCCACACTTAAGCAAAACCACCAATACTTAATCAAGTCTCTAATTAATTAATCTTTTTTTAAGCTTAAGATACATTATTTGATATACACTAAAGGAAAAGTGTTAAAAAAACACAATAGTTTTGTACACATCAAATAAGTTATACAAAATCAGTGGTTCAACATCTCCATCATAACTCACCAACATCAATAAATTGTGATTATTTGCATAGTTTGGTTTCTTATGTGCCTATTGATTATAGCATTGTTGTTACTTTTTCCCTTCTTCCTTTTTGAGTATCATTTTCTCTATTTAAGTGAGTTTTCTCATCATTATCAAAGTTTCATGACCATGACCACAACCACCATAGCCTTCATGACCACAACATTGTCTTCTTCTTTTATCATAACCATGACCTCTATGATAATTCTCTTGGTTACTTGTTTCTTTTTCTTATCTACATGGAAAGATTAATGTTAATCTTCAAAAATTATCCAAGTGGTTCTCTATTTCTTTTCTTTATTGTGTGCTCATGAGCCTAAATGACTCCATGAGTTCTTTAGTGTTCATCTTATTTAGATATTTTGATTCTTTTATGACTATTACAACCAAATTGAACTTTTGATCTATAGAGTGCAAAACCTTCTTTACAATTCTATTATCATCTATAATTTCTCCATTCCTCTTCATTTGATTCATTATAGTTTACACATGAATAAAATAATTGCTAACTTCCTAGCTCTCCTCCATTTGGAGAGATTCAAAGTCTCCTCTCTATGTCTATAGGCAAAAACGTTTTACTCATTCATCCCCATTGTATGTCTTATTAAGAATGTCTCATACTTCTCAAGAAGTAGTGTCTTATATTACTTTCTTGAATGTGGACTCATCTAGCCATTAATTGATGCAGAAAAGTATTTTTTTTATCTTTCTTTCTTACATCGGCCAATGTAGTCAACTTATTTTATGTAACTATGGTGCTTTTAGTAGGTTCCTCACAACCATTGATTACTATATCCTATAGATCCTAGTTTCTAAACATTGTTTTCATTTTTATACTTCAATTGTCATAGTTCTTCATCATTTTAGGAATGGGGAGCATATTGTTTGTCAACTCTAACTAAGAGTTTTGATACCACTCATAGAAATAAAAACTCCAACTAATAATATAAATAAAAAAGATAAACAAAGAGATAACATATTAAACAAATTCAAATTCAAAAATAGAATTTTCTTATCAATACTTGGTTATACTGACTTTTGAGAATGCCTCAATTCATTCTTTGCTTTAACACTATATCATCACTAACAGAAAAAATATTTACTATTTATAGAGTTCAAAATGACATTCATATCACTCATTAAGAACTTTTCAACTTTCTAATGATGACTCTTAATATTTGTTATCAATAACTTTAGTAATATTATTGTCTTTTTAATAACTTCATTTAAGTGCTTTTATCTTTCCAAGAACTTTATTACATGCTTCTATCTTTCTTAAGACTTTCATCAAGTGTTTTTGTGTTTTCAAGACCAACTCTTTTATTTGTCATCATTCTTAAATTAAGTATATTAATTTCATAAATATATATATATTTTTTGCATGTCTTTTTGTTGATAATGAGTAGATTCTACAAAAAAAATTTCTCTTATATCAAATATTTGATTTCCATATGTATCGAAAACTACATTCTGGCATTTTGGAGTTAGTTTGGTAAGGACATCAGTGGCATTCTAAGATTTTTAATATACATGATCCAATCAAGTTTACTACAACACTTTAAGACGATTGAGATATTTATTTGCCATGTGCATATTCAATTTTAAGCTTAAAATTATTTTTTAAAACTAAATTTTTCTTCCAAACTAGTCTTCTGGTCATGAGCACCCAACTCTGTCCAATTGGGTTTATTTCTCGTCGATCCGCGTCTGACTCGCTTCTAGCTAGACTCAACTTGCTGCTTGACCCAAATCCTGACCTATGTTCGCTTGCTTGGCACTTGAACCGATTCTCAGCATAGTTCACCACGCACCTTCGAGAGGGGATCCTCCGTGTCCACTCAAAGGTTCGCGCAAATTGCGATTCATCGCCTTTGCTTGGCCAGTCGATCTGACTCGCACACCCATGACGATGTGAATCCGCCCATGCCAACATTGAGATCCGATTTGGTCTGTGACATGTGACGAACCCGCATGCACGTCAACTCCCAAAATCCACCCGGTGTCGCACGTGCCAGTCGAAATCCTATTAGCCGAATCGTTACACACCCATGCCAAACCTATGCATGCACCAGCACGCGACTGACCGGCCACCGAGGGAAACGTTTCAAATGTTTGGGAATAGCTTGCGATCATGAATTTTGAGGTTTTTTAAATCTAAAAATATAATTTATTGTTAGATAATTTTAGAGCTCCAATTTTAAAATATTGACAGCAATTTTAGAATTACAAGATATTATTTGTAAAATATTTTCAAACATTTGCTAAAACTAGGAATTTAGCAATCGATTGCATCATGTAAATATTATTTTATGGAGGTAGATAAAACCAAAACAAACATCCTAATTTAATTAATATTACAAACTTAGGAAAGTACACCTATGTATAACCTAAAGTTCTAAGACACTAATAATTAAAGTCACATGGAAGTTTGTACCATTTTATTAATAAAAAAATTCAATTAGATGAGCACATTTATGAGACATTTAATTACAAACTCCCTATAGTAATAATAATGAATGATTTATCACTATAATCATAACTCCCATCAAAATCGAATAAATTTTCCAACTTAAATCATATTTAAATGATGAAGAGCCATCAACTCGTCATATAAGTCGACACAATTGAACAACCACTAAAGTGTTAGAACCATCAGTAACCTTAGCAGCGAAGGTGTAGCTTTTGCAGTCGTTAGGCAGCCTCAAGAGGGCAGAAGATATATTAAGTTGTGAAAATACAAAATATGAATTGATCGTTTGTTTTAAAACATTATGTCAAATCTAGTGCCGTCGTTTCATAACACTTTACTCGGTTCACAGATTTACCTGCGACTTGTTTTTGTTGCAGATCCGTTGAATCATTTTGACCCGCGACGATCTGAATCTACTCGTGTCGACACTGAGACCTGATTCGACCTGCAAATTCGAGGGACAAGCGACCCGTTGACCACAAAAATCCACCCGGTTTCGCATATGCCCGACAAACCCCGGCCAACTTGTTTGGGAATAGCTTATGATAGTGAATTTTAAGATTTTTTTAATTTTTTTTTCAAGTGCTTTTATCATTATATCCCTAAGCTTTTCTATAAAATGAAAGGACTACTCTTATGCATGGAAGATGATCTTTGTATGAATGAATTTTTCACTTGGGAGATAGAAGTAAGGAGAACTAATTCCTCTTATTTAAATAAATTTGGAAGAGCAAATTTCTTAAGCCAAGAATGATATAATAACTCAAGTAAAAAAAAAAACAATAACAAAACAATAAAATAACAAAAATGAAATAATAATTAAAAATAATTATAATTGTTTAAATTGATTTAGATGACTACATATGGGTTAGAACAATTCAAATTATATATATATATATTATCTCTCTTTTTTCCTTTTTTAATTATTAATATAAATTTCATTTTAATTAATTATATATTTTTTGTAATAGATAATCTCATTTGACTTATATTTATGATTATTTTTCATTGCTTTGTCTTTACACCGATCATATGATTATTTTACCTATCTTAGGATGACTTACTTCAATCTTTTTTGTAACGCCATTCACTTTATGTGTTTTTATTTTTTATAATTAAGAGAACATAAGATAATCTTAAATGATTTATTTAATTTGTTATATTTATATAATAATAATATTTATCTTTTTTATAAATTATACTTATAATTTATAAAAATATAAAATTTTTTATTTATGAATATTTAAAATATATTAAAATAATGGAATGTGATATATTCCTATTAAGAGATGAGATAATGATTGTCAACATTACTCATGTAGTGGCCATTGGAACTACCAACAATGTGATGCCACAAAGGTAAGAGATGGGTATGGCAAGGATAAGGTAAGAGATTTCTTGAATAAAGACAACAATAATAGTTAAGTATGAAAATGACATGGGAAGATAAAAAAAAAATCTTTTTTCTTATTTCTTTATTTTTGTGCAATTATATTAATCTCAATCTAACTAAGACAAAGGTTGGATTTAGAGCACATGTTTAGCAGTACTTTTTTTATTAATTGATTATTTTATTATTTATTATTTTTTTATGATTTTTCTCCAATGGGTTAGTAGAAGCATTCTTTTTTATGCTTTGTTTGGTAATAGTTCTTGGGATTAAAAAAGAATTTTTGAAAATATAATTTAAGAATATATTTTTGAGAAAAAATATTTTATATTAAAGAAAATAAAAATAATAAAAAATATTAGATAAATTTTTTATATCTTTTTGTTTAAAAAAAAATCTACTTTGAGAAACATTTAGTTTCAATTTTCTTGGAGAGCAAACATTTAAAATCAACCCAAGAAATTAAAAAATTAATCAATTTATTAGCATACTATCAAAATTTAATAATTAAAATTCAAATATAAAATATCATAAAACAATAAAATTTAAATATTATTTTCTAAATAAAAATAAATGGACACAATATAACATCATACAATATAAGGTTCAGTAATCAATTTATGTGCTATGTAAATATTTTTTCATATTTATCTTGTTTTTACACTTTAATAAAACAATCATAAAATTTGTATAGTTTTCAGATTTTGAATAATAACTGAAATGAATAATTGATCTAATATATTATTTCTAAGTAATTATCATAAAGCATTAATATCTTAACATGTGTAAGCTAACGCTCTGAGACCTAAGAAAGTACACTACTATACATGTGTAAGCTAAAGCTCTGAGACACAAATAATTAAAGCCTCATAAAAGTTGTTAGCATGTTCTTAAACATGAAATCAATTAGCCGAGCACATTTATGAAACATTTAATCGCAAACTCTCCATCACAATAATAATAACTGAATAATCATAACTCCCATGAAAATCTCTCGTCATTTCCAACTCACATCATGATGTAAATGCTTGAGGACCATTAATTTGTCGTAAAAGAGACAATTGAACAGTCGATGACGTATTAGAACCATCAGTGATATTAATGAATCTGCACACAAACCATAACGACTAAACCCGCATACAAAATACTAGAGAAAAATACACCAAAGATTGGAAAAGTGTCTCCCAGAGGCCATAATGGAATTTTTATGTTAATCTGATGAGCCCAACTTCTGCCAAAATTGGTCTCAAGGACATCCAATTGAAAGAGCACTGCAGCAGCACGATGCCACAAAGCAGATGTTTCGTTTAGTTTTAATAATTTTGTCTAGCAAAAAGATTGGAGAATCTAAGGTTAAGTACATCTGGGCAACTCGATAACGTAGCCAAAGTGTAATTAGGTGACAATGGAGATGTAAATGCATCACAGCGCAAGTTGTTGGGCAGATGAAGCTTTACGAGGACAGCATTAAAAGCCGTTGGAGTGTTTTATTTATTAAGATTAATTGAACTGGTATCCTTTCCCTTCGAAAATCTTTCAAAACTCTAGATTGCATTAACTATTGAGGCTTGCAGCTAGCTATGGAGATATTGGCTCTCCTCTCCACCCTCCTCTTCTTCCACTCCCTCCTTGTCCTCCTCTGTAAAGCTCTCGCCGCATGGCGTCACGGCGAGTGCTACCTTGTCGACTACGTCTGCTTCAAGCCCTCCGAAGACCGCAAGCTCCCCACGGACGTATGCGGGGAGATCATCACCCGCAACCCCTGCCTCGGGGTCGACGAGTACCGCTTCCTCCTCAAAGTCATCGTCGGGTCGGGCCTCGGAGAGTCGACCTACGGCCCACGCAGCATCATCGAGGGCCGCGAGGCCCACCCATCCCAATCCGATGCGCTCTCCGAGATGGACTCCTGCTTCCATGCCGTGCTCGATGACCTGTTCCGTCGCGTAGGCCCCCAGTTGGTTCCCTCCGCCGTCGACGTCCTTGTCGTCAACGTCTCCATGTTCTCCTCAGCCCCGTCCCTCGCCGCGCGCATCGTCCACCGCCACGGCCTCCGGGAGAACGTCGCGGTGTACAACCTCAGCGGCATGGGGTGCAGCGCCGGACTCGTGTCGGTTGACCTCGTGCGGAACGTCTTCAAGGCGCGCCGAAACAGGGTAGCCCTGGTCGTGACCTCCGAGTGCATCACGCCCAATTGGTACACCGGCAACAGACGGTCGATGATGCTCGGCAACTGCCTGTTCCGGTCGGGAGGGTGCGCGGCGCTGCTCACCAACGACCCGCATCTAGGACGGTCGAGCGGGAAGATGCGCCTTCTGCAGCTGGTCCGTACACACCTTGGTCGGGACGACGCGGCGCACGCGTGCGCCAAACAGATGGAGGACGAGGAGGGGCGGCACGGTTTCCATCTCAGCCGCGATCTGCCGACAGCGGCTGCGCGGGCGTTCTTCGAGAATCTTCGCGAACTGGCGCCAAGGATCCTCCCTGTGGTGGAGATCGCCCGCTTCCTGCTCGCGTCATTAAAGAAGAACAAACAGAGCGACGAGTTCCGCTGCGGGGTGGACATGAGAACGGGCGTGGATCACTTCTGTCTACACACCGGCGGGAAGGCGGTGATCGAGGGGGTGGGGAGCGCGATGGGGTTGGACGAGAAGCACTTGGAACCGGCAAGAATGACGCTGCACAGGTTCGGGAACACGTCGGCGAGCAGCGTATGGTACGTGCTCGGCTACATAGAAGCGAAGAAGAAACTGAGGAAGGGGCAGAGGGTACTTATGGTCACTTTCGGTTCGGGTTTCAAGTGTAACAGTTGCCTGTGGGTGGTGATGAGGGACATGGAAGACGCCGGCGCTTGGGAGGATTGTATCGAAGAGTACCCACCGAAGACCATGGTGAATCCATTTATGGATAAGTATGGGTGGATCAATGAACCCAACGCTGAAGCCACCGTTCAGATGCTCAAGCAGTGCATGGCACGAGATAGTTCGCTAGCTAAACCACCGCTTACACTTTAATTGTTTTCATTTTTTCCCTTTTAATACGATAAATTATATGTGGAAGATTTATATAGTTTACATACTCGGGATGATTTGATTAAAATCGCCAGGAAAAAGTGTTTGTTATCATCTTAATTATTATGGATACTTGTACTGTTATTTCTCAATCAAATAAAATATTTGTTTTATTTCAATTTAAATGCTTCGTCTTTCCTAAACCCTAATTAATTTTTTTTAATCTCTGCAATTCTTTTATTAATATGAAAATAGTTATTTTGTCCTCTATGCCATTATCATTTTAGCATCGTGTTTGCGTCATCAAAAAAGACCAGCCACCTTATTTCATAAAACTGATGACTTCAGCATAGTTATCACCGTGGCAGGAGAGTCGAAAGGCAACAATCTAATTGCCATAAAAGAATAAGAAGGTTTCAACTTGCGAGGCTTTTGTTTCGTTACTGTTTTTCAATTTTTTTTATCTCAAAATTATTAAAAATTTATGATATAAATGGTAAAAAAAAATTTATTGTTAGAAGCCATATATAAGAGGTAGCAAAATGAAAAAATTGATGAAAAGAACAAAATTACAAAGGTTTTTGGTTAGAAGAGAACCCAATCAAATTGATTAAATTTGGAAATATATTTTAAAATGCGTATGTAAGTATTAACTTTCCTAATAATTTTTGTTTAATCAGATCAGTATTTATATGTTTTCCAACCTAAAAAGTAAGCATATAATTATTTATTTAGATGAGATAAATAATGGTTAGATCTATAGTTGCCAACAATTACTTACTAGAGTGATGGTGGCACCAAAATAAAAACTCGAAAATAAAAAGATCATTGTAGCCATGATGATTGCCAACAAATACTTAATCAAGGACATGCTAAGCCATAATTAAGTTGAAAGGGATTAGCAAGTACTCTTGAATAAGATTTCAGATGATTGCACTATGCTTAAAAAAGTTCAAAGAAAAAATAGTCATGAAAGCTCTATGTCAAATTTAATAACATCTTAGGAAAGAACTCAACATAATTTTGATATGCAAGCTTTTAAAGAGTTCAATCAAGACTTATAAGAAAGAACAAGTTATGGATCTATGAAACTTGAATAAGATGATTTCATTCTAGTTTTAGAATATGTGATAAAAAAAGAAGAGCTAGGAAAGGATAAGAAAATCAGATAAGCCCAAAAGAGACACCTAGAAGTACAAGATCCACACCAAATATAGATTAAAAAATTATTAGTGTATAGCATTGTTGTTTAGAACATTAGAGGGGCCGTAAACAAGAGTTCAATATTTCAACTTAGATATTTAAATGTTACCAATAACATTACCGTAATTGCTCTTGTGGGACCAATATTCTACATTTGCAATTTGCCAAACTTTGCTAAGGGATTGAATTTTGAATAATATGTAGGTAACTCGTCCAATAAGATTTGTGTCTTATAGAAAAGAAATATTTAATGTCAAATGTTATGCGAAGATGTGCAATCAATTCATTTAATTATTAGGAAAACAAAGAATAAGAAGTTGGCTTATTGTACGTTCGTATATTCTAAATGGCAAGGATAAAATGAAAGACACTTTGGAACAAATTATCTATAATTATGACATAATTTAAAGTGTCATGACTTATTGGAGAATATTTTAATATAATTTTCTGTGGAGGAATATAAAGGTTCTTCTAATCTTGGTATGAAAGTAATGAATGAATTTAATTGGTGTATCAACCAATACAACTTAATGAACTATCTCATATAGGATTGACATTTACATAGGCTAGGAAAAAAAAAAAGAAAAATGGGTCAAGAAAAGACTAGGTAGGCTATTAGTGAATCAAGAATAGATTGATTACTTTTTTCAAGTAATAGTATAATACTTATGTAGAATTGGTTTTGATCACTTGTCTTTACTTATTCAAATTAGCAAGGCACTGCCCCTGGTCCACAGTAATTCAAATTCTAAAATATGTAGTTGCAACACCAACCATTCCACGCTACTATGGAAAGCAATTGGTCAATTCCAATCCACTTTTGATAAATCTATAATTAATTGAAAAGACCTAAAAAATAGTTAAAATGAGAGAAAAATAATTTCAAGAAAGCTAAGTAGAGGAGGATAAACTTAAACTCATTAAAGTTAATGATCAATTAAGAAGCTTCAAAAAGAGGAAAGTTATTGGTGACAAAAAGCTAATACTAGATACCTCAAAGAAGGAGACAAGAATGCAAAATTCTTTTATGTTATTGTCAAAAGTAAAAAGATAAGGCTTAACATTTTGCATAAATGATTCCAACGGAAACATGATCCATCAAGAGGAGGACATCTAAGTTATGACTATCCAACATTTTCAAATATTTCTCTCATCGAATAATATAATTATGGATGAAGAACTACTTGATTATATTTCATCTATGATCTTTAAGGAAGAAAACAAATGAATATTGAAAATATCACAATGGAAAAGGTTAAAAATATTATATTTCAAATAGATAAAGACAATGCACCAATATTCGACAGATTCAATGATCATGTCTTCATTCATTATTGGGAAATTATTGCATGTGATGTGGTAAATGTAGTAAAGGATTCTATAGCAGGGAATTCTATCCACAAAGGAGTTATAAGCGCAAATCTAACATTGATCCCAAAGAATGACACTCCTAAATCATTTAAAGATTTTAAGAAAATATGCTTAAGTAATTGTTATACCCGGTAAAATTTTATGTATTTGATCTTTAATAAATTAATTGTGGCTTAGATGATTTCGAATCGACAGTAGGATGAGCCAGGAACTCAATTGTAGGCTATTGGAATTTCTGAAATCTTTTGGGAATTTTTCGGAGCACCGAGGAATTTTTAATTAATTTTCCCTATTTAATTGGATTTATTAGATTTTTAGAAATTCGAAAATCTAATTAAATTAAACCGGAAATCGTTTTTTTTATCGCGCGTGAACCGGACCGGAACGGTTCAGCGGAGGCGGAGGCGGTTCGCCGGGTGAGTTTGCGTGTGCGTTCTAATAAGCAGATCGGACGGTCGAGATCGGCGGGTGAGATCGAACCGGCTGATCGGGTGTTTACCGTGTCGATAGCGTGTCGACAGCGCGTATTGTGTGCTTACCGTGTGGATAGCGTGTCGACAGCGCGTATCGGGTGCTCACGTGTCGAAAACGTGTCGAACGCGTAACGGGTTCACCGTGTCGGCCCGGGGTATAAAAACCCTCGCGAAGCAGCGAATAGGGTTTTCGTTCGACGGCGATAACGAGGAAATTCCCGGCTTACGGCGCGTGATTCCGGCGGCCTGGCAAGGGGCTTTTTGTGCCCGGAGATCCACGAGACCGAGGAGAGTCGTTTGAGACCAAATTCGTTCGGCGAGGAGCTACGGCGAGCTGCGGACGAGCTTCACCGTCGCCGGCGTCTTCGAGGTAGGAATTTCAGATATTTAAATTAGATAATTAGCAAATTGAAGCATGTATTAGTTTGCAAATCTCTATCTAAGCATGCGAATGTGATTTTTGAAGCTAATTGTACAAATTATCGAAAATTGCATGTTAGGGTTTTCGGGACGTTAATTTGTTTCGCCGAAATTGGAAAATTACCAAGCATGAGGATTTAAATATGCCACTTTATTCATGTTAATATGATTGTATAATGCTAGAACTATAATTTCGTGAATTGTCAACATGAGGATTAGACGAAACTGCTCGGCGGAAAACTTGATTTAAACCTTAGGAAATTAGCGACATTATTGGAACATTAGGATAGTACGAACATGTTCTCCTAGTACGCAGTCGCCGGAAATCGACGGAATGATCGTATTGGTCGGCTATTGCGGCGGCTAGGGTTTCGCGGACGACGGGCGAAGGAAGGAGACGAATTAAGGATTAATTAGGGATTAGTTGAATTATTAAGAGAATAATAATAATATTAATCATTAATATTGTATATAAGCGTCGGCTGAATTTCGGATTAATAACTGACCGGCGGGGTTTGGTTCAGCATGAAAGCCGAACCGGTGGCAAGATGCGATTCAGGGGATTCGGCGCGGTATAGTGAATAGCAAAATTTTAAATTCGGGGAATTATTCCGAATTTTGGAAAAAAATGGATAAAATGCAAAATTTGATATTTCAAATTTAGGAAAAACTCGATAATTGAGATTTAGGAATTATTTACATTTAGGAAATTCAAGGAAAATCAGAAAACTTGGAAATGAGAAATTTCGAAGATTCTAGAGATCAGTGGGTAAAAAAACAAATTTCCTGAAGTGGGGAAAAATGTTATCACTGATGACAGTACAGCTGGAAACAGTCAGACAAAGGTATGGTACACGGATGCTACCAGAACAGTCAGTAATTGACAATTGTGTTGCTTTGATGGCAACGGCATGGATTGAGTCAGTTTATTCAGTATTGGCATATTTCATGGATTGGCATATTGGACCGGACTACTATAGACCCTATATGATGTTTTAGGGTAGTTGTGGTAGGTAACTGTGCGGTTCGGACTTAGCTTCCACAGTATACATGTAGACTGGTATACGCCTTGTTGTACCTGGACACATGTTGCCGAATCTTGGAGTTAGAGATTGGCAATGACTGTAGGGGCGTGAGCTTCTATGGAAGTTGTTGGTAGAGGACTCCTTGGGACGGTGGCTGAGTCAATCTCTCCTGGTCCATGTGTGTAGGCCTGCGCGCCTGAGGGTGGCAGGGGTGTCTCGCAGTGGCTAGCCAAGTGTGTAGGCCTGCGCGCCTTAGGGTGGCAGGGGTGTCTCACGTTGGCTAGAGATTATGTGACTGGATCTGTCTGTAGTCTCCAGGAGATTGATTGACGAGAGACACTGCGGTGTCGGGTGCTTAGGCGCCATGCGTGTTTCGAGATGGGCGTTCCCACTGGCACGTTGCCTGGTAGCCCAGAGGAGAGCTACTCTGGTGTGACTGGGGTGGCTGTGGTTGGTCGGAGTCTGGGACTGAGAGTGCCTATCCACCGTACATTGTTATGCTGTATTCCTGTATTTTTGCTATTATCCTTCTCTTGCATGTGAGTTTTACTAGCTGACTTTCCTACTGGGCGTAGCTCATTCCTGTATTATATATTTTCAGTGGCTCGGCAGACTTGACGCTACCGGATTAGGTGGGATCGTGGTCAGCAGGCTTGTGAAGGATTTCTGATTGGTGATTGTCTGAGATATTCTGGTTAGATGATTGTTGCTGTTGGATGTAATTAATGAGATTGTTACTCTCATATGTCATGTAATATGTGAGGGTAATTCTGACTTATGTCTGGTTGGATAATATTACACTTGTTGGACTTGGATCTTATTCTTGTGATGTAGTTTCATTCACTGTTTTATTTTATTGTCTTGGAGTATGGTGTGTGGAGTGCCATATTTTATTGTGGATGTTATATATCTTTTTGTTTGATGGTGAGGTCATTACATGACTATGGAACTTAACCGTGGGGGTTCAGACTTCTATTAGATCGGTTCTCCTACCGGTATGGGTTAGGAGTATTGGGTCTAGTAGGAGTAACATTGCGCGAGTCCATCTGTTAATTCAGGAGTCATGAACCTGATTTGACGGTGTACCCGGGAGATGGGATCCACATTGTTAAGGAAAGTAGGTGTGTAATGATGTGTTATATCCTATGTTTTCGTAGGCTACTCAGGTTGGTATGGGACGATCTGAGCTGTCTATATAAAAAAAAAAAAAAAAAAAAAAATGTATGCCAAAAATCAGCCTAGGAAAAATGGGGTGTAACAGTAGTGGTATCAGAGCCCTAGGTGAGGATAACGGGGCTAGACGTGTATAGGGGTTCAACCCAAGGTGGGGAGAACTGTTGATTCTTTTGTATACTATAGTAGTCCATATGCCAATTGCCAAATGACGACTCTAATGCCAGATTAATTATTTTTGACAGTATGGCTGGTACCAGGAGACTTTCCGCTCGTGGAGCAGCTAGAGGCAGACCGGTATCTACTACTCCTACCCCGAAGACGATCCCAGCATTGCCAGTTGAGCCAGCCGTGGATCGTTGGATCGATGCCTTCATGCGGTTGCGTCCGCGGAGCTTCAGTGGGTCGGCTGACCCAGCGGTGGCAGATGACTGGATGGCTCATATGCTTGAGCTATTTGATGCCTTGGGATGTCCATTCGGCAGGAGGGTAGTGTTTGCTGCTCTAGTGTTGGAGGGAGAGGCTGCTACCTGGTGGAGAGGCCAGCGGCGCGCTATGTTTGGGGAGGCCCAGAACAGTGAGATAGCATGGGATGACTTTGTTGAGGCATTCAGGGAGTGCTACATTCCGGACTCTGCCATGGCTCAGTTCAGGAGGGAACTTATACACCTCAGGCAGGGCCAGATGTCAGTGAACGATTACTTATCGAGGTTCACTTATCTGGCGAGGTACGCCGTAGAGCTGGTGCCTTCTGAGGAACGCAGATGTGAGATGTTCCTGGAGGGACTTCGTCCTATGCTGCAGCGCCAGCTAGTTGTGAGTCGGTTTGCCAGGTTTCGTGACTTGGTGGAGGCTGCGAGATCCGTTGAGCTTATTGATATCCGGATGGAGGCCCAGAGAGAGACTCATAACAAGAGGAAGGAATTCAGAAATATCCAACAAAACAAAAAGGGCAAGAGACACAGAGATCACAGTAGTACTCAGGAGGTCGTGGTCCGGCCACGACCTATTTCTGAGAGACCAGTGCAGCAGACAGGTACCCGGACTGGGGGGATTATCTGCTACCATTGTCGACAGCCCGGACACAAGAAGTGCGACTGCCCAGAGTTGAAGAAACAGAGGATCACGGGACCGGTTGGTTCATCTGGGGGACAGCCCAGGGTATTTGCACTGACTCGGCAGCAGGCTTCAGAGTCACCAGAAGTGATCACAGGTATGCTTCATTTTGGCAACGTGCAGTGCATGACTTTGTTTGATACTGGTGCATCTCATTCTTTTGTTGCTGAGAGGATCTGGAATCAGATATCAGGATCCAAGGGTTACTTGAAGGAACCCTTACTGGTTAGACTTCCTGATGGGAAAGAGATTCCCACTGTTCAGAAGATTGACGGATCTATTCTGATTAGTGGACACGAATTCGTGACAGAGTTGATATGTGTGCCACTAGCAGAGTTCGACATCATTTTGGGGATGGATTGGTTGTGCCACCATGCAGTGGTTCTGGATTGTTGGGAGAAGAAGGTCAGGATCAGAGTGTCTGGTTCGGGGGATGTGATATACTTTGGTCTGAACAGGCAGATTCCCCTGATCTCAGTTCTTCAGGCTAGAAGGTTAGTAAGTAAGGGTTGTACTGGTTGGTTGGCATATGTGACTGATAGCCAAGCCACCACTACCCCTATGTCAGATATTCCAGTGGTGAGAGACTTTCCTATGGTTTTTCCAGAGGAGTTGCCTGGATTTCCACCAGCTAGGGAAGTGGAGTTTTCAATTGATTTGGAGGCAGGAGTAGCTCCTATTGCTAGAGCTCCTTACAGGATGGCTCCAGCCGAGCTAGCAGAGTTGAAGACTCAGTTACAGGACTTATTAGACAAGGGACTCATACGCCCCAGTTGTTCACCTTGGGGTGCCCCTATCTTATTTGTCAAGAAGAAAGATGGTAGTATGAGGCTGTGTGTAGATTATAGGGAATTGAATAAGGTTACTATTCGTAACCGATACCCTTTACCACGCATCGATGATTTGCTGGATCAACTTCAGGGAGCAACTGTGTTCTCCAAGATTGACTTACGCTCGGGTTATCACCAGATCCGGATTAGAGATTCTGATGTACCCAAGACAGCATTCCGTACTAGATACGGACATTACGAGTTCACAGTGTTGCCTTTTGGATTGACTAATGCTCCAGCAGTATTTATGAACCTGATGCATCGAGTTTTTCATGCCTTTCTGGATCGGTTTGTGATCATCTTTATAGATGATATATTGATTTATTCCAGAGATAGGGATACTCATGCAGATCAGTTGAGGACTGTGCTTACAATGTTGCGGGAGAATGAGCTGTATGCAAAATTCTCCAAGTGTTCTTTTTGGCTGGACTCAGTAGCATTCTTAGGACACATTGTCAGTGCGGAGGGCGTGGCTGTTGATCCTAACAAGATACGAGCTATTATTGATTGGAAACGGCCATCTTCTGTCACTGAGATCCGGAGTTTCCTTGGTTTGGCTGGATACTATAGGAAATTTGTTCCTCACTTTTCTAGACTGGCTGCTCCACTAACCCAGTTGACCCGGAAGGGAAAATCTTTTGAGTGGACAGAGAGTTGTGAGAACAGTTTCCTAGAGCTGAAGCAGAGGCTTAGCACCGCTCCAGTATTGATGTTACCCACACAGGAGAAGTCGTATCAGATGTACACTGATGCTTCACATATAGGTTTGGGAGCCGTACTGATGTAGGATAACAGAGTTATAGCATATGCTTCGAGGCAACTGAAGGATCATGAGAAGAATTATCCCACTCATGATTTGGAGTTAGCTGCTGTCATTTTTGCCTTGAAGATATGGAGACATTATTTGTACGGAGTTCCTGTAGATTGCTTCTCTGACCACAAGAGTCTTAAGTATCTGTTCACTCAGAAGGAACTGAACTTGAGGCAGAGGAGGTGGTTGGAACTGATAAAGGATTACGAGCTGACAATAAACTACTGCGAGGGGAAGGCTAATCCAGTGGCTGATGCCTTGAGCAGACACGCAGTCGTGCATAATATGTTAGTCTGTGACTCTATACCAGACTTGGATTGGAATGTTGAAAGATGTCAGGAACAGTTGTCTATTCAGAGACTGGTTCACAGACTCAGCTCATTGACTATTCGGGCTGACTGGTTATCTGAGATGCGTGACCTTCAGCTTTGTGATGAAGAGCTGAAGGAGAAGATTGAGTTGGCATCGCAGGGATTGGGAGGAGACTTTGCTCTCAGAGACGACATTTTGACCTTCAGGGGTCGCTGGTGTGTACCATCACATCAGGAGTTCAGGGAGAGGATCCTTCGGGAGGCTCACTATGGAACCTTGGCTATGCACCCTGGAGAAGTCAAGATGTACAGGAATTTGAGGAGTGTTTTCTGGTGGAGAGGTTTGAAGACAGATGTTGCTGCCTTTGTTAGGAAATGCCTTACATGTCAGCAAGTTAAGGCCGAACACCAGAGACCTGGAGGATTGTTACAGAGATTGCCGATTCCGGAGTGGAAATGGGATGACATCACTATGGACTTTGTGACTGGTCTTCCTCGTACCAGACAAGGTTTTGATGCTATTTGGGTCATCGTAGATCGATTGACCAAGTCAGCCCATTTCTTATCCATTAAGAAGACGGATTCAGCGGCACAGTTGGCAGAGATATATATTCAGCAGATTGTCAGATTGCATGGGATTCCCCGTTCTATTATTTCTGACAGAGACGCCAAATTCACATCACAGTTTTGGAAGAGCTTACACACTGCCATGGGTACACAGTTAAGGTTCAGTACTGCTTATCATCCTCAGACGGATGGACAGTCTGAGCGGACTATTCGGACCTTGGAGGATTTGCTACGCTTGAGCGTACAAACTTACTCAACAGATTGGACTAGACGATTACCCTTGGTAGAGTTTGTGTACAATAACAGCTTCCAGGCGTCGATTGGTATGGCACCTTACGAGGCGTTGTATGGGCGTAGGTGCAGATCTCCTCTTTGTTGGGAGGAGGGTGATTCCAGGAGAGTGTGGGGACCCCAGATTGTAGAGGAGACCACAGCGGAAGTCAAGTTATTGCAGGACAGATTACGTACTGTGCAGGATCGCCAGAAGAAATATTATGATCCTAAGCACAAGGCTGTTGAGTTTTCTGTGGGAGATAGGGTATTCCTGAAGGTCAGTCCTATGCGGGGTCTATTCAGGTTTGGAAAGCCTTCTAAGCTTCGACCTCGTTACATTGGACCCTATCCTATTCTGGAGAGGATCGGTGAAGTGGCTTACAGGTTGGCACTTCCTGAGCATCTGGCTGAGATTCACAATGTGTTCCATGTTTCGAATCTCAAGAAATATGTGCCAGATCCTTCTCATTGCATCAGTGATGATCTTCCTGGTTTACAAGTGGCACCAGATTCTTCTTATGTGGAACTACCAGTTCGCATCCTCGAGGAGAGCAGCAGACAGCTGAGGAACAGGTCGTTTCCTATGGTCAAGGTTCTGTGGAATAGACATGACGAAAGGGAGGCAACCTGGGAGCTAGAGCAGGATGTTGCTGAAAAATGGCCGGAACTTCTTGCTGAATTTCGAGGGCGAAATTCCTGATAAGGTGGGGAGATTGTTATACCCGGTAAAATTTTATGTATTTGATCTTTAATAAATTAATTGTGGCTTAGATGATTTCGAATCGACAGTAGGATGAGCCAGGAACTCAATTGTAGGCTATTGGAATTTCTGAAATCTTTTGGGAATTTTTCGGAGCACCGAGGAATTTTTAATTAATTTTCCCTATTTAATTGGATTTATTAGATTTTTAGAAATTCGAAAATCTAATTAAATTAAACCGGAAATCGTTTTTTTTATCGCGCGTGAACCGGACCGGAACGGTTCAGCGGAGGCGGAGGCGGTTCGCCGGGTGAGTTTGCGTGTGCGTTCTAATAAGCGGATCGGACGGTCGAGATCGGCGGGTGAGATCGAACCGGCTGATCGGGTGTTTACCGTGTCGATAGCGTGTCGACAGCGCGTATTGTGTGCTTACCGTGTGGATAGCGTGTCGACAGCGCGTATCGGGTGCTCACGTGTCGAAAACGTGTCGAACGCGTAACGGGTTCACCGTGTCGGCCCGGGGTATAAAAACCCTCGCGAAGCAGCGAATAGGGTTTTCGTTCGACGGCGATAACGAGGAAATTCCCGGCTTACGGCGCGTGATTCCGGCGGCCTGGCAAGGGGCTTTTTGTGCCCGGAGATCCACGAGACCGAGGAGAGTCGTTTGAGACCAAATTCGTTCGGCGAGGAGCTGCGGCGAGCTGCGGACGAGCTTCACCGTCGCCGGCGTCTTCGAGGTAGGAATTTCAGATATTTAAATTAGATAATTAGCAAATTGAAGCATGTATTAGTTTGCAAATCTCTATCTAAGCATGCGAATGTGATTTTTGAAGCTAATTGTACAAATTATCGAAAATTGCATGTTAGGGTTTTCGGGACGTTAATTTGTTTCGCCGAAATTGGAAAATTACCAAGCATGAGGATTTAAATATGCCACTTTATTCATGTTAATATGATTGTATAATGCTAGAACTATAATTTCGTGAATTGTCAACATAAGGATTAGACGAAACTGCTCGGCGGAAAACTTGATTTAAACCTTAGGAAATTAGCGACATTATTGGAACATTAGGATAGTACGAACATGTTCTCCTTGTACGCAGTCGCCGGAAATCGACGGAATGATCGTATTGGTCGGCTATTGCGGCGGCTAGGGTTTCGCGGACGACGGGCGAAGGAAGGAGACGAATTAAGGATTAATTAGGGATTAGTTGAATTATTAAGAGAATAATAATAATATTAATCATTAATATTGTATATAAGCGTCGGCTGAATTTCGGATTAATAACTGACCGGCGGGGTTTGGTTCAGCATGAAAGCCGAACCGGTGGCAAGATGCGATTCAGGGGATTCGGCGCGGTATAGTGAATAGCAAAATTTTAAATTCGGGGAATTATTCCGAATTTTGGAAAAAAATGGATAAAATGCAAAATTTGATATTTCAAATTTAGGAAAAACTCGATAATTGAGATTTAGGAATTATTTACATTTAGGAAATTCAAGGAAAATCAGAAAACTTGGAAATGAGAAATTTCGAAGATTCTAGAGATCAGTGGGTAAAAAAACAAATTTCCTGAAGTGGGGAAAAATGTTATCACTGATGACAGTACAGCTGGAAACAGTCAGACAAAGGTATGGTACACGGATGCTACCAGAACAGTCAGTAATTGACAATTGTGTTGCTTTGATGGCAACGGCATGGATTGAGTCAGTTTATTCAGTATTGGCATATTTCATGGATTGGCATATTGGACCGGACTACTATAGACCCTATATGATGTTTTAGGGTAGTTGTGGTAGGTAACTGTGCGGTTCGGACTTAGCTTCCACAGTATACATGTAGACTGGTATACGCCTTGTTGTACCTGGACACATGTTGCCGAATCTTGGAGTTAGAGATTGGCAATGACTGTAGGGGCGTGAGCTTCTATGGAAGTTGTTGGTAGAGGACTCCTTGGGACGGTGGCTGAGTCAATCTCTCCTGGTCCATGTGTGTAGGCCTGCGCGCCTGAGGGTGGCAGGGGTGTCTCGCAGTGGCTAGCCAAGTGTGTAGGCCTGCGCGCCTTAGGGTGGCAGGGGTGTCTCACGTTGGCTAGAGATTATGTGACTGGATCTGTCTGTAGTCTCCAGGAGATTGATTGACGAGAGACACTGCGGTGTCGGGTGCTTAGGCGCCATGCGTGTTTCGAGATGGGCGTTCCCACTGGCACGTTGCCTGGTAGCCCAGAGGAGAGCTACTCTGGTGTGACTGGGGTGGCTGTGGTTGGTCGGAGTCTGGGACTGAGAGTGCCTATCCACCGTACATTGTTATGCTGTATTCCTGTATTTTTGCTATTATCCTTCTCTTGCATGTGAGTTTTACTAGCTGACTTTCCTACTGGGCGTAGCTCATTCCTGTATTATATATTTTCAGTGGCTCGACAGACTTGACGCTACCGGATTAGGTGGGATCGTGGTCAGCAGGCTTGTGAAGGATTTCTGATTGGTGATTGTCTGAGATATTCTGGTTAGATGATTGTTGCTGTTGGATGTAATTAATGAGATTGTTACTCTCATATGTCATGTAATATGTGAGGGTAATTCTGACTTATGTCTGGTTGGATAATATTACACTTGTTGGACTTGGATCTTATTCTTGTGATGTAGTTTCATTCACTGTTTTATTTTATTGTCTTGGAGTATGGTGTGTGGAGTGCCATATTTTATTGTGGATGTTATATATCTTTTTGTTTGATGGTGAGGTCATTACATGACTATGGAACTTAACCGTGGGGGTTCAGACTTCTATTAGATCGGTTCTCCTACCGGTATGGGTTAGGAGTATTGGGTCTAGTAGGAGTAACATTGCGCGAGTCCATCTGTTAATTCAGGAGTCATGAACCTGATTTGACGGTGTACCCGGGAGATGGGATCCACATTGTTAAGGAAAGTAGGTGTGTAATGATGTGTTATATCCTATGTTTTCGTAGGCTACTCAGGTTGGTATGGGACGATCTGAGCTGTCTATATAAAAAAAAAAAAAAAAAAAAAAAAATGTATGCCAAAAATCAGCCTAGGAAAAATGGGGTGTAACAGTAATTTTGCTAAAAAGTTTTTTTGTAAGCTATCAGTGGATAGAATTCATGAATTACTACCTAAATTCATTTCACTATCACAAGCTAGCTTTGTAAAAGATAAAGATATCTAGAATAATTTCTTATAAGTGTAAGACTTTGTAGGTCTTCTCATCAAAAAAATTAGAAGAAGGAATTATGTCACCAAGTTGGATTTATAAAATGCATTTGACAATCAATCATGAGAATTTTTATACAAAACCCTAACCAAATTTGAATTTTTTGAGAAATACACCATGATTACATAGAATATCTTGACCAACTCTTGGTTATCCATCATGGTTAATAGAACTCCAAATAGATTCTTTCAACCTTCAAGGGGTTTCAAACAGGAAAATCCTATCTCCCATCAAGTATTCATCTTATCTATGAAGGATTTTAGTAAGGATCTAAAAAAACCCCATTATTATTCAGATCACTCGTCGCCATGCTATTCACCATTACTGTTGCCCGAAAATCATATGCTATTTGAGAACTTTTTAATTCAGTTAATCTTGTAGTTTTTAAGTTCGTTTTGTTTTCCAAATATTTTGACAGAATTTAAAAAATTTATATTATAATTTGTGATGACTTTTGGAGTTAAAAAAATATCTTTTAGAATTTTAAAAATGTTTTTTAATATTTCAAATATATTTTTATATTTTTAAGTTAATAAATTACTATTGTACTCTAATTGTTTATATAAATAGGGATACTTACTATGTTGTAAGGATAAATTTTTGAATGAAGAAGTAACGAAATACTATCGTTAAGCTTCTATGATGCAAGCATGTTGTGAGTGTAAAATCCAGCATTATGATTCTTGATGTACCTTAGGAAAAGAAGTGAGAGACTTAAAAAAAAGATCTTGGCCTATTATCCAATATTTATAAAAAACATCAAATTACTAGAAAAATCCTCAGTTGCTTTATTTTATATATAAGAAATTTTATTTGTCGCATTCAACTCTCTTGTTAGTGCATATGATCGTGTGAATTTTTGTTTGGCCTTCTATAAATTGCACTTATGTATGTATCTTATCATTTCACCACCAACATCAGTATTTGAGTGTGTTATTTTAAAAAAATTTTAGGTTCAGATCCTTTTGTTAAAATTAGTACAGATATTTAGCTTCTAAGAATGTTTTTACTTGCCCAAAGATCTAAAGAATTCTTATTCTAAATTTACAATATCTTTGGATAGGTCATTGTATAGATACATTACTTAAATATAAATAATTTTTAATTATTTATGAGCTAAAATAGGTTTTGACATGTTGTCTTACATCACATATAACATAACACATGACATTAATCTTCTATATCTTATATTTACATTATATTATTATATAAAAAGAATTCAATTTAATGTAATAGATGTAATTCTCATGTTGATGAAGAAGATTATTATACTGAGAAGACTAAATTCAAGAAGTTGATAATGCTTAGTTATGGGCAAATGATTGTGCTTATCTTGAGCCTCATAAATAATATTTAGGTAGATTCCAAAAGTTGCATCTCATGACCTTTCAACAAAGGAAATATAAGAAGAATCAAATCATTTACCTTTATTAGAGAAGCTAGTGAGATTATGGATGACAAACCTTAGAATCAATTGATAAAGGCCACTCATGGGGGATTCTTCAAAGGCTAGAGGATAATAGCACTACCAATATGCTCCACCCAATCTTGAAATGTTAGCAAATCTAGATGAAATTGGATATTTCATGAATTAGCTTTGGGAAAATATTAAGGAAAATCATTTAAAAACTTAGTTTCTTGAAGCTAAAGTTAAGGAAAATCATCTACAAATATAAACTTAGCTCAATTCAACCTAATTTAAACCAATTAGTAGCCTCACCTCAAAACTAAAAAGGAGATCACAAGAGCCCTTTGTATCACCTCTAAAGGACTTGAGGTATTTGTATTAAGAGTCTTGTTGATCTTCAAAGTGAAGATGTTTTAATACCTAAATAATCATGTACTGAACATCTTATTAATGAAAAAATTTGTGGTTCTCTCTTGTTAGAAGAGCGTAGCTTGAAATGAAATTATGAATGCTTATTACATTATATATTGTTGAATCATTTTTAAAAAATCAAATCTACCATAGATTATGGAAGAGCATTTCTTAAAAATGAAAAGTAAAAATTTAGAAGTCAATAAAACAATATTTTTCTACAAAAATATTTTAATAATGAGTATTACTAACTCTCATGAACCTAAAATTATTTTTATATTAGGAGAAAGATATTTTATGCACATAATTAATATTAAAAAGTTTATTATTATTAAAATAATAGAGATTATTGAACCTTATGAGCTTTTAAGGGAATACCATATTTTGATAACAACAAACTCTTTAAGTACTTATTTTTATGGTCTAACTTCTCAACTTAATATGTTTTTTAGGTTATCTTAACAAAGGTAGACTCATGCATCACCTACTATGGAGTGGATGGATGAATCACTAAAGTGACAATTCAAGACTTACTTGAAGCAAACAAGATGCTTAACTAACATTGTGATCATGTGTCCAATAAACACTTTAGGATAGTTTATTGTTGCTTAAAACATGTCTAAGGGTTAAAATATAATTTACTAATTTAATTCAAGAATTTGCACTTCACTTCACGTAGGTGTTATTGAATTGCATATACAAAGAGTTTTGGATTGCATACAAATGATTTTGAAAGACAAATGAGTTGTTTTATGATCATATTTATTAAAGAATTTCAAGAATTAAACTTAGCAAAATAAAGAACATGATTGACAAAATTTGAACTAAACATACAATATGTGACATACCATGCATAGTACGTATAATATATTTTGGAGAGTAAGCTAGTGTAAAGGACTATACACATAAGAGAGATAAGTGAAAACTGATAATTATGTATGGTACATTGATCGTAACATGTAATACATATAGTTCAATGAACTTGGTACATTAAATGGAAGATGCTAAGCCAAGGTTTATAATTTTTCCCAAGACTTATTTGCAACAAATTATTTTTAACATAAGGTATGCATAATTCAAACAGGTAATGTATGTAGGCTGGCAAGCCATGTATTGAAGAGTATAAGGAAGTCAAGGCTTACGTATGGTATATCTAAGTCATTTGAGTAATTACATAAGTTAGTAGATTGTGTGTTGAGTGATATATAAGAAACTTGAAGCTAATGTATAATATATGCCTTTTGAAGAATAGTTCAAGCAGTTTAATAGGAAACCTATGCATGTTTGTGAATACAAAAAATAAAAATGAGACCTAAGTATGGTATATTATTTATTAATATACAGTATGTGCAATACAATAAGTGACCAACATATATTACATACCTTATGATGTTTGGTATGTACTGAAGAGCAAGTATATAACTACTAATTTGATTTACTAAAAATGTTAATTATGATTGTTATATGAATGCTAAAAAGTCACTTGAGGGAGATTCCTAGAGTTTATTACCTATATAAGCTCTTCAAAATAATTTTAAAAGATTGATTAGAGATTTATAAGTTATTGATGATTAATTAAGGTTTAATTATGAAAGCATATGTTTTCTATAGCATTATCTGATAGAATTGTTTGTGAGCATCTTGAGAAGAAACTATAATTATGTTTGTAATATCCACTTATTAGAGAGATTGTGAAAAGAAATTATCTTTGCATAATTGACGAAGCATTCTATCTATTGCACATAAGGTATTAGATCTCATTACATCATCTACACATTTCACCTCACAAAAAGTCATGACCTATTTAGTAATATTATTTTTTAATCTATTAATTATTGTACTTATATATTTGTCTAATTTCAAAGACTTATGTTGCAAATTATTTGTTATTATTTTTAGCTTTAGCCTAGCTTTGGGCTACTAAACTTGGAGTGATTTGACTCAACTTTGGGTTATTTAACATAGAGGGATTTGGCCTAGTTGTAAATTATTTAATATGGAGTGTTGGTAATGCCTAAATTATGAAAAGTCTATTTTCTAATAAGTTTTTCCATTTAGCTATAATGAAGAAGTGAATTAATGAAAGAAATCTGATACTATGTGGATTAAGGGACTTAAGCTCAAGGGTGTGAGTTGAACCATCTAAATTTATTTTCTTTCTTTATTTACTATATATTGATTTCCTTTGTTTTTACTTTAGGCAATTTTGCAAAGTTGGAAAAAGCTTTACTTATCATTTGAAAAAGAAAATTTATACAACAAATTCAAACTCTTCTCTTAGAATACCTTATGGACCCAACAAGTATGATACAATCATACATACATATGCTTAAGAATGAATGTGATATGCATTATACATCAATAATATGTTTTGACTTGAGTACTTTATAAATGTCAGGCATGTGTTATAGCTCTATTATCATCATGGATCATATTCTTTATTGCATTGTCTACTAACTTGTTACTTTTAGTTATCAGTTTATCTACTAAGCTATGAAGCTTATTTTTTACTTATATTATAGGTCATCTTATAAAAAGTATTGAGCTTAAGAACCTAATGATATTTGATATAGGTTCTTGAGACAACAATATAAGGTCTGTTGGGATGTTATTTTCACGTGTTTTATTATTTGATATCGTATTTGAACTTTGTATTTTATAATTTTACTTGTGTATTGTTGTAACTTGTGTTTTGGTTTTGAAAAATATGATTTGATAAACTAATATTTTTTTATCATTATCTCTTTTTGAAGAATTGTTGTGTTAGTCATTTTACTATTAGTTTGATGTTTTCTTGACATCATTTCATATTTTATGCATTATGGAGTAGAAAGATTAAGCGAGGCATAACAAACACATTGCATCATTTAATAGAATTTTTTTAATAAATTAATTTAAAATCTATATTAACTAAGATAAAAAAATAGATAGATTAAAGTATAGCACTTATATCATCGATTCATAAACATCACAAAAAATAACCATTATGATTTGCATAAAAGTATCAATTGAAGTAGTCATTTTTTTATGATGCATATAGATTTTATAATTTTTTTAATTAAATTAGATAAAGATATTTCTTTACTTAATAATGCATAGATGACCATAAAGAGTGAATTTTATAAAGTTAAAATTAGTAGGTTATGATAAAAAAAATTTTGACTAACTTTTTTAAATAGAGAACATATATTGGGTAAGAGAATTTTAATTTGATTATAAATAAAGGGGCTATTAAGGGCAAATATTTTCTTGAATAGCATAATAGAGGTTATTAAAATAAAATTTATAGGTTTAACTTCGAAAAAATTAGAAATTTCTTAACAATAAAAGATCATAGGCAGTTATAAACATCTCCAACAACTCCTATATACTTATCATCCATAGCTTGTAAATTATTTAGACTTTGAGTCATATTAGCTAGGGATAATTTGGGACAACTCAAATTATTGTATTACATTCCAAGCTTATTTTTCTTCATTGGAGCACATTTTCATGTATTCTAATTGTTATCATTATTTTTAATGTTATTTCATAATTCATTTATTTTTATCGTTGCATGTACCAATCTTATGCTGGCACATACATTTGTGGGTTTCAAATTCAATTAGAAAATTTAGATATACACATAATATATTAAATAAGAGTGTAAGAAGGCTATTTGACAACCTATTAGTGATCTTAAGCAAGTGGTTCTTTTTAAGTTTGTTTGGTTGCATTTTTTAATCATTTTTTTGTATTTTTGGTCTTCTTATTCTTTGAGTTTGTGTTGTGTAAACATGTGAGAACAATTATTATTGATGTTTTCAGCTTGTCACTATCGTGAAAATAAAATTTAAAATTTTGAAATAGAATTATTTTAATTTTAATTAGATTTATGAATGTTTGATATGTATTGAATTTCAATCAAATCTTTGATGCGATGCACATTAAGAGTTTTTTTTCTAATGTTTTGATGATTTATTTTACTATTATTTGTCATGTCTTGTTCTACTCGTGTTTATGTTGATTATATACTTTATTTATTTGTTTTTTAATTGATTAACTCAATTTTTTGTAGGCAAATCAGAAAATATATACGTATTGAATCACAAAAATACAAGCTAAATGCTATTTTATCAAGTTTTAACAACGCAAACAAAAGAGATAAAACCAATATAGCAACATTCCAAGCACAATCATATGGTTGAGAAAAAAAAAGTCCTAATTGTAATATGGAGAAACTTCATTGTGCATTCCATAAGCATAACACAATTTAGATTTTCATAAAAAAAGTTTATCTTTTTATACTGAAACCTAATCCTTAAATACTTAATTTAGAGATAAAATATTACAAATCAAAATAGCAATTAATTTAGAATAGACAAATGACTTGGGTGTCTTGCAAATTGTCTAAGACAATCTAAATCAATCAATTGAAGCCATTTAATTGTTGTCCTAAGGTGGTTTATATAGGCCACTAAAAGCATAATAAATCTGAAATTACTTGGACCAATGAAAGCATAATAAGGAGGTTATGAAATATAAGTTTATAACCTTCATGTCACTTAAAAAATAATATAAATATGACTCATATGCAAATAATACATATATAAACCTTCTTTTGTAAGTTAAAGTCAAATGAAAAGAAAAAAATAATGTAATCATTATGATCTTAATGGATTTAGAGACATAGGGTTTATTTGTTGAAAATAAATAAGTTAATTTAGGAATTTTTAAAGACTAGAAGAGCAAGTTTATGAAAACATTTATGCTAATAAAAAAATATTAAAGTTTTTGATGTAATGTTTATAAAAAATATAGCAAAAAGAGAGAGAGCGGCTATGAAATTACTCCCAAAAGAAAGGTCGGGGCAAATAAATAAAAGCAGACAAGATGTTCGACGAACAAAAGAGGAGAGCAGAATTTGTTTAGACTCTACCGGCCGATTGGCCTTCTTTTTATTGATTTCGGGGGATTTTCCGGGAGGTTTGCGCGGATCATATTTGCTTGCAAGAAGAATGGTTAGGGGTTCGATCGGCAAACTTCTTACCCGACAGCTTTCGCTTGCTGGAAGATGGCAACAGCAGCAGCTGAGGCGGCTCAACATCCACGAATACCAGGTTAGCATTCAAGGGTCCAAAGCTATTATTGATATTTCTATTAGCATGTTCATGATCTCTTTGTTTTTTCTGATACATAGGATTCCTTTCAACGATTTTCAATTTTTTTTCAAGTAACGATGAACATGGATCTATTAAATTAAGCTAGTGGAGTGCAGGGTGCAGAATTGATGGGGAAGTACGGAATAAATGTTCCAAAGGGTGTTGCCGTGTCCTCTGTTGAGGAGGTGAAACAAGCCATCAAGAATGTTTTCCCTTCTGAAAAGGAGGTACCTGTTATTTATTTTTGTTTTGCTTTGTGGGTTGACTTAAATTACCGAATTTGAATCATCCCAAATATCCAACCTCATTGTAATGTACCCCGATCTTCTTCCAAACTACCCAATTTTTTCTTACAAATTTACTACCCTACAGTAAATCTTACCCCAGGAGCGAGACTGGGATGTCGGATCCTAACTTATTCCAACTCTTTAATCCAAACCAAACAGGGCCTTAGTCCTTATTTCCTGAACATGTTTATATTTGGTTGTAGGTTGTGGTGAAAAGTCAAATTCTTGCTGGTGGAAGAGGTTTAGGCCATTTCATAAGTGGTCTTAAGGGTGGAGTACACATTGTGAAAACTGAGGAAGCGGCCGAACTAGCTGGTATGCTGTGTCATATTACCATTGCTTCTTCCTTTATGTATTAAAAATTCTATATTTTCCTTACTGATTTTGCTGTTTTTGCCTTTCAAAAATTGGAAAACTGTGTGAAGGCATACATAAGAAAGAGTGGATTTGGATACTCGTTCTAAATTTAGTAAAGGCATGTACTTTGGATATCTTGAGAAAAGAAGCTTCTTAATTTTAACTTTAAATTTTGCTTTTGAAGCCTCTAATTGCAACATTAACCTTTTTAATAATAAATGACATTATTTAGGCTGCAATCCTACCACATAATTTGTAAATAATTATAAGCATTGGAAAGTTGACCATTAAAAAAGTGAAAAAGACCCTCTAGCATTGAAGTTATGGTTGGATAGAATTGCAAGCTGTGTTGTATTATATGGTGTTATGGACTTGTCATTGGAGCAATACCTATTGTGCCCATGAAGTATTTTTTGATGTCCAATTTGGTATAACTTTCAAGTAATTTTTTTGGGATTAACTTAGGTTATCTAAATCTTGGTGTTAAAAGTTAACCCAATCAAATTGGGGTGAATTGTGCTAAATTTCCTCTTGATCATGACTATTGTTCACAAATTGATGGAGCATTTGGTTTCCTCTCATAGCAATTTTTTCTTTTGGCTATTCAAGGGCTTCCTTGAGCACCACATGATATTAAAGGTCATTTTCAATGGGCTTCGTTGCATTAGAGTTATGATTGGACCCTTATTGTTGAAGTCTTTTTGAGAAACACGTGGCCTAAGTAGATCCAGTTTGTTGTTGCATTGAAGGTTCCATAATAATTCCTTGAACATCGCATGGCACTCAAGGGAAATCCAATGCTCTTCTTAGTGTTGGGAAGCAATTTTTCAACCACAAGAATTGTGTCAACTATTGAAGAATTGTCATATGTTTTCAAATCAGCATTTTTGTCTCATGAAATGCTCAAGCACATGAATGTGCTCTTCATACCTACCTTGGAACATTTACCTCATCTTTTTAGCCTCCACTTCCGTGGGCAAATATAACTAATTATGACTTGTCAGTCGTTAGTTAAACTTTATTCAAGTTAGTTATAACAAATTTCTAGTTGTATCAAAAAGTAAAGAAATGACATCATTTGGATTTTATTGACTTAAATGTTTACAAATATGACCCTAAAGCACTAATTTTTGGGCTAATTTGTGATCTTAGACTTTTTAAGTCTAATCTTGACATTGAGTATCTATTTCTTTTTCTTTATACTCTTATTTCTTGCCAAGTTCAGTCTAGACTTATTGATGAACTTTTTCTCTATATTCTTCATCACGCTTTCGTGTAGTTCTCTTTCTGTGAAATAAATTTTTACTTTTTCTTGATCCCAATTGTTACAACAATATTTGCCCCATCCCTTTATCTTAGTTAGATTCAAGCTATGATAACTTCTTTTGGCCAAACCATGTTGTGCGAGTTATCTTATGAGGCAAGAATAAACTGAATTTAACAAGTTCTAATTCTATATTAAATTATGAATCAAGTAGGTTTTGGATAATTAACAATGACCTAGGTGGGTTAATTTACTTTTTGGATTAAAACAATTAACATCCATTCTTAATTGCCCCCTAGAGTTCTTTGAACTCATGATAGATTTTTGAAATTTTGTGTACTTTTATTTGCAAAAATATTGTGGTGTCTTGTAGTTATAGCTTACTTTTTTTATGGGTAGATCAAGTTGCAATGGAATATATTTGTTTTTCAAATCACATGTTTTCTTTTTATCATAACTTGGTTATATAGTTTTTTGTTTGATTGTTAACTTAGGTTTTTTTTATTTGACTATTTAGTAGTTCAACTCAGGTTAAGAAAATGAAAGCATGATGTTAAGACTAAGTGTAAGGAAAGTTGATAAACTTAAATTGACATATATACTATGCATAGACTCAAATGCTAAACAATATAGTGCATGTAATATAAGTATATGTCTAATTTAGCCAAAATTAGTGAACTTGTTGCATTATTTATTTCACATTAGTTGTGTTTTGAAGTGATAAAGAAATACCAAAAGAAAATAAAAAGAGGCCATGATGCCTATCAAACGCAATGTCTTGTTGTCACGCACCATGTTTCATCAACACTAGAGAACCTCAATCATGTGGTAATAAAGCGAGGGAGGATTCTAGTTGGATCTAGCGCCTTTAGCCAAGAACTGCTATAAGAAGATCTTCGGGCTTAATTGAGTGCCAGTTGATCCATGGCAACACAAGAGCCCCCTTCTTAGAAAACTTTCTCAAAAACCTTAAAATTGGATCTCACATTGCCTTTGCTCATGCCTTTCGCTACTCGAAACCTCTTCATTTGCCCGAAGAGCTCGAAGTCTCCTTTGCCTAAGCTCGAAACATCGAAAGCCATCTTTTGCTTAAAGCCTTATTTTGCCTTGAAGCATCGAAGAGATCCCTTTTCTTGCCCCTCAGCTTCTTCTTGCCTGAGCCTTGTTCATTTGAAAGGTTCCTCTCTACTCTTTTCTTTACTTGAAGCTCTTTCTATGCCTGTGGAGTTGAAACCCTCCCTCTGCCTAAGGCAATGAATCCCTTCCTCTACCTAGGGCATCGAACCCTTCCATTGCCCAAGTCATCGAAGCGTTTTCTCTACTTGAATCTTAATTGGAAATGCTCGAGCCTTTCATCCCTTTGTCTCAAACATTAAAAGCACCTCTCATTCGGGGCATCAAAGCTTATTTTCTCTAGCCGAATGATAATTTCCTTGCTCAAAGGTTCCTTGCTATCCGAGATTCAGTACCATTGCTGCTGAAGCCTTTTACTTTACCCTTAGACTCTATTCTCTACTATCAAATGTATTATAAGATGCTTGACTTAGCAAGCTGCTTGAATGCTCTACAAGCTGCTTGGAGTCCCTTTTAAACTGACTAGAAGCTCTTTTAGGGGCCCAAATGCTCTATAAGCAACCCGAACACTCTATAAATTGCTCGCAAGCTCTTGTTGCAACAATAAACTATCAAAAGCTTTTACAAGTTGCTCAAATGAGCCCCTTGCAAGATTAACCTTCTCATCTCCAATACAAGGAAGCTTTTATTTAAATTCTTTGAATCCTTTTTTTTGTATTGACATTTTTTGGCACCTTCTATGGAAACAAATAAGCTGAAATGAAGAATTGCGAGGGAGCCTCATTTATTCTAAACGAAGAAGCACTTGGCAATCGTAGTCAAGAGGTAGTAGATGTCCTTGCATCTCTACCTCAAATCTTACAAGTCTCAAAATCTTCTCTTTTATATATTAGTAATCCTTCCCATTTTCTAACAATAGATGAAACATTTTACCAATTCACTCTCCTTACATTTATAGGTGAGCATATTAGATTTAGCATGGCTACCTTATTAAGGGAACTTCTATCAAACATCTCTCCTAACAAAAAAAACTACTTGAAGCTTTTCTCATGACACCTGAATCTCATTACATCATTACTTCAAAAAATTCTTTATTATATATGCTCTCACACTTCACCCCGTCAATAACCTAGCAATACCTTATAGTATAAGATCTTTTAGCTCTCACTCAAATGACATCCTCTTCTACTATTGACGTAGTCTTGAGGCACCATCAACACTTCTATTCGATATACCTCAAAGACCCCTTATTACCCCGATAAGGAGCATTATTTTCTTTGGGCATATTGCGTATAACTCATATGTCATTAAGGAGGTTTCTTTATTTATAGAAGATATCCTTTTAATACCTCTATTTCTTAAACTTTAGTGCCAAACTCTTCCTTTAATTATGGCAACTTAAACCTGCACATTTTCTCGAGAGAATTCGAGACAATGGCCTCCTTGCATATCATGATTGGACATGTAAGATGTAAGATTTTCTCTTCTTATTTTAAGGATGCAGTTTTAGTGGTTTTGAAAGATGTCCTATAGATTAATGTTTTCATTTAATCAATTCGAAACGCTATTTTTTTCATCATTTGCTAATTGTGTTAGAATTAAGGTGTCTTTAAATCTCTTCTTGAACCAAGACATCATCTATTTGAACCACTTTAAGTTTTTCTCCAATACTTTAAGAGTGCTCTTGAAGTAATAGATAAGGAACACTTTTGACATACTTGTGTTGCCTTCATTAGATCTTTTCGACAAGGAAACTTTTAGAAATTCTTGATTAGATGTTTACCGAGCTCCCTGCAAGAAATTAATAGATTTATTTGCTTTATCAAGAGTTTTCCTTGGCTTTATTTGGAAAATTGGAAGGAAAAACACCTTTGCTTTCAAGACCCTCAATTAGGCATGACAAATATGACCCTCAAAAGGTTTTTCGAGACGACCACCTTCTTTGGGGATACTAAGCTCAATATTTCAGTACTCCCTAAAGCTTGCTACTAGAAAAAAATATTGATAGCAACAAAATGAGATGAATTGTATCAGAAGTTTAAGACACTCTCAGGGGATTAACGAAGCATAAGAAAATTTTACAGATATCACAAGGATCATGAGACTATTAAATCAAGAGATTATTAAAAGATCTCCTCTAGGAGTATCAGGTAAAAAGTTTTGAACCTATCTTTACCTCTAATAGACTTGTAAAGCCAAGTGTTGTTCAATCCTAAATTGAGAAGAATGGCCAGACTCTTCAATTAGAATTAAAAGATAATGACAATATGCTTGTTAGAATTGTCTATATTATCACAGAGTGGAAGTAGTCCAAGTCTACTTTGCAGTCTTTTGAGAGAACCCTAGTTGCCAATGTGACAAATCGGCAACACGATTTGTTTTCCATATCCTTCAGATATGAGGATATCTCACCTCTTGGCAACCCTCATAATGACGCCATAGTAGTCTCGGGGATGATTGCAAACGTTGAAGTTTGTTGCATGCTTATCGATGTTGGAAGCTCAATAAAGAACCTTTTGGATGATTTCAACAAGATCAGTGTTAGTTGAAGCCTTATCTCTTGGCCATTGGTTAACTTGTGGGCTTTTTGGGAGAATCTATAAAGCTAGTATGAATTATCATGCTATCATTAATAATGCATATGATTGCCTTGTAAAAGTGATGATGAATTTATTCAAAACGATAGTTTCAATATCATACTCTGCATAAATTCAATACCTTGATAGGCATGTTTTAAGTACAAGGGGACTTTTTTACAATTAAGAAGATGCTTCCTTAACATTATAAAAACTACAATTAAGCTAACATTTTCAATTATAAAAAAGTTGTTAATCTTATCTCTCATTTTCTTTCTTTCCTTCTTGATTCTTTTGAACTAACAAAGCTTGTTACTATTTCTATTAATCAAGATGAAAAAGGAGGCTACCTTCAAGCTTTTAGTCGAATATCTTGACATTTTTGCATGGGTGCTCTTAGACATACTAAAGATAGATCACTCAACAATCCAACAATCTCTCCTTATAGATCATAGGGTTCAAACCATTTGACAAAAGAAATGAGTGTTTGACATCAAGAAGCAAAAGACACTCGAAAAAGAAGTATCTAAGTTAATTGAGGCCAATTTTATCTAATTAATCTTCTATCCCGATTGACTAGAAAATGTGGTGTTTATGAAGAAAAGCCATAATAAATAATGCACGTGGATTGATTATTCCAATCTCAATTATGTTAGCTTGAAAGATGATATCCTTTACCTTGAATTAACATCATTGTGGATTTGGTTGCTGGTTTTATTTATTTTAACTTTTTAAATGTATTCTTAGGAGACCATCAAATTAAGATAATGAAAGATGTTGAGGAGAAATTTCATTCATTGTTGACTTTGGGAGTTTCTATTATTGGGTTATTAGGCTAAAAAATATTAGAGAATGACTTATCAAAGGATGATCGACACCGTCTTCTAAAGTCAAAAAAGCAGGAACCTCGAGGCTTATGTGGATGATTTCTTAGTAAAAGACATTGCCTTTGAGGGGCATCTAGAAGATTTAAGAGAGATTTTTAAGAATTGCTAAAAATTCAACCTCAAACTCAACCCCTTGATGGGTACTTTTGGCACAACATCAAAAATTTTTTTTGACAACATGGAATTGATGGAAGGGATCCAAGTCAAACTTAACAAGATAAAGTGATCTTCTAGACATGTCTTCTTTGAAGGTCCTAAGAGATGTACAATGCCTTATTGTATGTATTAATTTTCAAAGTAAGAGAACAAGTTTAGACATTTTCAAACTTTTTCATAATAAGTGTAGACTTCAGTAGATTGAGGATTGTGAGGTCTTTCAAGAGTTTAAAGCTTATATATCACACCATTTTAGTTTGAGTAATTTGGTGTATGGGGAACCTCTGTTCATTTACCTAATGACCTGAAGCTTTGTCATCAGTTCTATATTGATTTGAGTAGATGAAGATACTCAACATTCCATTATTACGTTTCTTACACTCTGAAAAATAGAGTCAAGATATTCTTTTGTTGAAAAGATGACATTGGCTCTTCTCATGTCTACTTAGTGATTACAACTATACTTGTAATCCCACACCATCAATGTTATCATGGATAAGCCTTTGAAAGGCATCCTCTTATCAATAGAGGCCTTGGTGAGGTTGTCAAAATGGGTCATTGAGCTTAGCTAATTCAAAATTGACTTTGTACCTTACTATTATCTGAAATCTCAAGTTCTTGCTGATTTTCAATTCGAGGGGTTTTTCTACGAAGTCAGAGCCTTAGGCTTCATCATTAGACACTTGGAAAATATTTGTAGATGATACCTTGAGATAAGAGTCATATGGATCAATTTCATTCTACTAAATCTATAATGGGCTAAGCTAAAAGAAGGAACTAGAATCAACTTTTCAATCGCGAACAACTAAATTGAGTATGAGATTTTGATAGTTGGGTTAAAGTTTGAAAGTCAAACATTTATTGGTTTTCAATAATTCCCAACTAGTTGTTAGCTAAGTCTATAACTCATTTGAATTCAAGGACTCAATTCTTAAAGTATATAGAACAATGGTACAATCTCTCCTACAAATATTTGATTTACTTAGCCTCATTCAAGTCCCTTGTGAACAAAATTAGGAGACATTAGCTAGCTAATAAAGGGGACCTTCGGGATAATTTCCCCTCCCTTTAAGAGGCTATGCATCGAGATCATGAGGGCACCAATCCTTAGCCCTGAGAGTTCTACTTGTTGGATAAATCCTTGAGAAACCTACCTTGACATGAGATCTTACCTCATTAAAAATTAGATGCAAGAAGAATTAAGTGATAGACCCAGTACTATGTCTTGATTGAGGATTAAATCTATTGAAAATCCTACCTCAAGTCTCAAATATGTCCATTCATCCAAAGTTGCAGGCATCATAAAAAAATACATTATGGAGAATGTGGCAACCATGTCTCTAGTTATAGTCTAGCTATGCAAACTATAAGATAAAGGTTTTTCTAACTTAAAATGCAAGAAGATATAGCATTATTTGTTAAAAGATGTAATTAGTGTTAGTTTTATGCTCCTTTCTTTGATAATTAGCAGCCCAAATGAAAGTTATCAACATTTTTTGGCCTTTCTTTGTCTAGGCTATGGATTTCCTTGGACCTTTCCTTAAGTTAGAGGTGGACGAAAATTCTTTCTTGTCACAGTCGACTTCTTTGCAAATTGGATTAAGGCTAAACCTTTTGTCAATAGACAATAATAGAAGTGTGTAACTTTTTTAGACATATATTAAGTCGATTTGGAGTTTCTTCACTTGTAATATCTAAAAACACAATGATGTCCCAAGTTGAGATGCTATGAAATTTTTACAAAAAATATGATTGTCACTTGAAATATGCCTTTTTGGTCTATCGTTGAGCAAATGGCTAAGTGGTGGTAGAAAACAAAAGCTTGTTAAAGATTCTAAAGTCCTATCTCAAAAAAAGGACTTGGGCTTGATGAGATTCTCAACGTGTTATGGGATATTGTACCCCTTTTACCAAAACGAGAGAGTCTTTATACTCTCTGGTTTATGGCATAGAACTTATGCTTCTGGTGAAGATCAATCACTCCATTGTACAGGTTTATACATTTCGAAAGTGCTAAGATGTAGTTGAGGCCCAACATATAGGAAGCTTAAGCTAGATCTACTCAAAGAGAAATGTCTCTAGGCACATTTAAGTTAGTTCAACAGAAAGCGTAGTATGGAAAAATACTTCGATGAATACATTAAAAGACGTTCTTTCAAGGTTAGGGATTCTTTCTGAGAAAGTGCGAGGTCTCAAATTGATAGAAAGGCTTGGTAAACTAGCTCCAAACTGGGAGGGGTCATACCTCATCAAAACAATTGTTAGAGCAAATACCTATTAGCTTTAGACAATAGAAATTGTCGAGCTTCTACGATCCTGGGGTAGGGATCGCTTGAAAAAGTTATATTCCTAAAATGTTAATATCATCAAAGATATTGATTTGATCTATTGGCCTTATGCATCACATTACTTATTAACTTAACAGAGGCCCCTTTCTAAGTAAAAAAAATTTATCAAAATGTTCAATACCAAATCTGTGCAAATATCACTTGAGACCCTGTCATTTTTTGGTTTAAGTTAATACAAATCTTTTGGCAATTAACCTAATTGAATCATCTCTTGAATTTCATCTAGGTGTTTTAATGTCACTTAAAACTTGTGCCTTCACATAACAATCATTTAGAAGCTCGATAAGCTTATCCTTGATTGACATCATGATTGCCCCAACTTCAAAAGGCTTAAAGAGGAATGATCTTGACTCCTTCACTTCACCTTCATTGTTAAATTTTTGCATGAAGGATACAAGAGATAAGGTCTTGGCTTCTTCTTATCTTTCATTTTTATTTCATCACATGAAGACTTCAAGAAGCATGTTGTCCTCACCTTCTTTTTGTTGCTAATATGTTACATGAAGGTCTTAAGAAATATGGTCTTACTTCCTCTCCTTTCAATCACATTAACACCTCTAGAAGAATTGGTCTTGAGTCCCACTCTCTCCCCTTACTTCATTATCTAATCAAATGAAGGTCACATCAAGTCAAATGCCCTCCCTTCACTCACTATTAAAGGTTAAGAGTAGCTCTTCCATTGTCCTCTCTTCATTGCCATGGTAAAAGAACTCTTAAGAGTAGCCTTTACTTTCCACCATCATTACTGCACCAATTTATAACCTTAAAGTGCAAAGTTCTCATCTTTTTACCCATACTCGAGTGTTCGACTTATTCCATAAGATAGTATGAGTCTCTCAAGCAAAACATTTATAATGACATTTGAATAAAAAATGTTTATTTTCTCAAGATTGCAACATAAACTTTTGCAAGAGTTATCAACAAAAAAACTTCATTGTCTAAGTACCAATGATAGCTATTTTTGGGAAACATCTATATGATATCTTTTCAATCCTTTTTCTTTCGGGAGACCTAACTCTTTTTGAGCACGTGACATTTTAAAAGCAACTAGTGTAATATCTTAATGGTTGGATCAGATAGATTGATCACTTTTTTGAAAATTTAAAATTACATGTTATTCTGATATATTAATTTCTTGACAAATGCTTGTAGGAAACTCTCCATTATAACATAAATAATGACATAAATAATTTGGGGACCGAATGAAGAGGCAAAGAAATATCAAATGAAAATAAAAAGAAGTCATGATACCTATTAAGTGCACAACGCCTTGCTATTGTGCATGGCAATTCGTTTGCACCAGAGAACCTCGATCATCATATAAGAGTAAAGTGAGGGAGGAGAAATCATTGTTAATTTTTCGCATGCTTGTATGATTGCTATTGGATGTCATGATTATATTGTACTTGTGATAGTACTCAAATGATATATCTTAAACCTGGCATGGCTACCAAAAACTTGTCTTTGTTGGAATCCTCGTTGACGTTAAGAGTGGTTTGCTGCCACATGAGCTAGTGAAGAGGTGTGCAGAATCGTTATTTTGAGATAATGAGATTAAAGAGATGAAAGCACGCAATAAGAGGAAGACATTCTCACTAATAAGAGGGAGGAAAAAATAGAAGAATATAATTTTGGTTATGCAACTTGACTTGGTAGCCTATTATGTTAGAAGAATTCTTCTATTTTGTTGAAGATTACATTGTTATTTTCTTAATAGGTTACAAAGAAAATCAGTGAGGAAAAATTGCAGAGAAATGGAGAACAAGATGAAGATAGAGAGAGCTGGGATGAAGTAGTTGTAGGCGAGTATCTTGTCTATTGATTTGTTTGATTATGATGTGAATGTCTTGTTGTTGCTCTGGGTTTGGTCTCAAGGTTAGTTATTTTAGTGGAAGCTATAGTGGTCATCTTTGATCAGACATGGTTATTGAGGCCTGTTGATTGGTATGATTATGATGTGATAATATTGGGTGAATGGAACATCTAAGATGATAAATCTTGAGATTTTGGCATATTTCTTGCAATAAATGGTTTGTAGCTACTAGTAGCGGAAAGAACTAGGTGATAGTTGCTATTTGAGCTTTGGTAACTTGACTAAGGAAGACCATGCCAATCCCATCGATTATGGACATGTTGTCAAGGAGAACTAGAGATGTTGAGGTTGACAGTGTGGTCAAAAGGAGGCTAAAGAAGTCTTGGTCGATGAGTAACTATGAAGGAATTGTTGGAGAGGGACAATTCCTATCATGATGTCTGGAATAAAAAAGTGTGAAGACTATTTTTTGGTTTCTTGAATCAAATGCCTATTGTTTGAGGGAATGAGGCACTTGCTGAGAGAAGCTCTCAACAAGAATTTCTCACTAAGAGATAGGTAAGTGTAGGCCAAAAAGTTTAAGGAAATGTTGCAAAAATAATTCTTAATTTCTACCTTTCTTGTCTCCTTTAGGATTGTGTTACTACACTAGAAAGGAGTTGCTACCAAGCAAAATGTGGTTTACAAGCGATAAATATGGCGAAGCACTCCTACCTATCACCGATTACCCTATTGTTCGCTTCAATCCTAGATGATGTCTCATTAATGGGTTGCTTAGTAAAATAATTTTCTAGAAAACCAATGCCAAGGGAACTAAGGTGAGCTACATTGTATGTTTTTTTTCTTTGGTTACCTTTAATGTTGTACTTTGTGGTGTACATTTCAAGGGAGCATGTTCTTGAAATAGGTTTTTTATTGAACCTAGAATTATTTTCTAAGTTTTTTTTGATAAGGTTGCAAATTGCTTCTTAACAGGGGAAGAGCTTGCTCTTGAGTGAAATTGGCATCAAAGGTTGATGATCAAATAAGTTGTTTAATTACATGGAGTATTTCATTTCAAATATTTGAGTAGCATATGGAATATTCTTAAGATGATTTCAACCATACTTAGTATAGCTAGTAACATCATGATGCTTCTTAAACTCCTTTTATATTCCTCTAATCAGATTTGAGTTTTTTACTTTGTTTTCGTAAGACTTTGTTTTTTGTTTGAATGCATTTGTAATTTATATTTGAATCAAGCTAGTTGAGTTGCAAATGCTTAGGCTTCTCAACAAATATTTCTCCTCTTTAAGGTTGAACAATAGTACTTGGATTCTTTGAATTTTTTCTTTTATAGTTTTCTAGTGTGGTAAGTAGTTATATGGACATTACATCAAAGTTTAAATGATCACTTGTTTGTTAAGAGATGTCTGGGATTGGGTTGCGCTTAGTACTTCCCTTCATAATTACTTTCAAACCCAATGTTCTTCATTGAATCTATAACTTAAGGTGAACACTATGTTTACATCATTGCCTATGGTAAAAGCAAGAAGTTGGCTCTGTGATACCAACTGGTCTAGAAGCGTATACTGACGAAAGAATGACTTTTGAAAAAAGTTCGCATTACTTGAATAAGATGTCTTCCCCATTATATTCACTAAATTGGCTTAGGTAGGTGTTGACATTCATGGCCTTGGATTAAAAAAAGGAAAAATGCCAAGCCATACTTGCCTTGTTCTGTGATATCAAGGTTCTCAAGCTATTAAGGTCGGGAATATACATATCATTGCTATTGCTTATGCATATTACAGTGCAAAATATACTTTTCATGGAACAACGTTGCATAAGAAATGTGCAATCATAAAGTGTATATTCCTAAATATACCTCAATACAAAATTCAAAGATGTGAATAAGAAAGCATATGCAACAATAGTTTGCCTTTTGGAGAACAAGTACAAGTTAGGTATACATTATTTTATAAAAGGAGGTGAAATGGTTAGATCCATAAGTAATTATTTAGATTAAATTATACATAGGTTTGTTATTCTTGTTTAATAAAAATTGCATATATTAATTTTAACATATTTTGTAAAAATAAGTGGTTAGTCCATACTTAAGTTTGGTGCACTTGTGAAATACTTTGTCATTTTTTCTTATATTGCGAAACAACTTTTACTTTCCCCAGTAACGCCCTTATCTTTTACCAACTTCTTCGAATTGTCCTTAGCCATCTTATGATCACCTCTTATTATATTGGATTTCCCATTCTATTAGGATATTCGAGCATTGTTTGCAATGTTTTCGCCCTCTCCTCCCTCCTCATAATGCACCAATGTGTTCCCTCTACCATTATTGTCAATTTTGCACCATCTTAGTTGTGAAAAGAGGGTTGCTCCTTTTTCTACTTGCCTTCCCAATAAGAACCTCCAAGGAGACAAAGTCTAGTTGGAGCTTACAATTCTGGACTTGTTCGAAATCAATTTGTGAGTTGTTTGCAATTTCAACTATCGTGGGAAGATGGCTTTTGATTTTAATTTCAACTTTGGTGTTGCTAAATCTTGTTGAGTCCACAATTTAGGAATTCATCATTGATTCAAAAGATCAATTTTTATTTATGTTGAACTAGTGACTGAGAAAAAAGGAAAGTTGCAAGTGTAACCAATGATGGAGAGACAATAGGAGTGTGATGAAGAGCGTATTTAAGATGAGATTAGAGCCATTTATCAATGTCAAGCAGGTACTGGCACTTTCAAGCAAATTTAATTGATGCTAAAGGTTATTTAGATATATGATTGCCTAACCCATGGAGTTAGGATGATAATAATATCATCATAACTCTATGGTTTAGATGATAATATTATTATTATCACATTATTGACATGTATTTTTTATGATACTTGTGAAATTTTCTACCTTTTTATGAAATTAGAGGGATCTATTCGTAAATTAAGGCAAACAATGTGAACTAATGCATAACTGACATAATTATTTATAAATGCCCATGTGAGCATGTGTGAAATATATAAGGCAATCCATATTTTAATGCCATGTGAGCAATATTTTCTTGTCAGATAAATCCAAAACACCAATAAAGGCATGAGCGATTGCTCAGGCATATAGGTGGGTGGGTTGTTTTTTGCTAGGTTAGTGGGGTGAACACTAGGTGGTGGGTTAAGATGGGGAAGATATTGCGGTGTTTGTTGGTTTAGTTTTGCTTAACTTGCTTCTTTTAAGCACTTTTAAGACATCACATTTTTCTTTGTTGGGTTCATAGCTGAAATATGTGCGTTTCACTTTCTTGCACTGTCAAGCACTTTCTGCTTATGGCTACTAAATGACTTGACATGATAACATGCCTTTATGTGGTCCATGTAAAGTTCAAATCCTGTGCCTTGTTTATGTTTCAAGAAGTGTAGCATTATGGTGGAGATTTTGTAATGAAGAACCCTATTAAGTATTAGGATTTCTCAGCCTATATCAAGGAATTGTGTCAAAATATAATAAATGTTTGATTTCCTTCAATTGCAGGTAAAATGCTTGGCCAAGTTCTTGTCACCAAGCAAACTGGCCCCCAAGGAAAGATAGTGAACAAGGTTTAAGTGATGTCTATCTTTTTTCTGGCCCTTTTAACTTGTTCTTTGTTCATATCAATCTTCATTTATCAGAGCATTTTTTACAACTGCTTTATTATAAATTTGGCATGCCTTTTTGTGCTTGTATATGAAATGTGGTTAAAATGCTCTATAATGAATGCATACTTTATATGGCTATATGGATATGGGCACCACACTTGTTGATTGGTAATCTGTTTTAGAGGTGAAACATTGTGTGCACACTCCCTTCTGGCAGCACTATCAGTAGAAAAACACAACTGTTCATCATTGATGGAGTTGAAGAAGCTTAGGTTTCATACAACCTTCACCAGACGCAACCTTTGATACGTGCTAAAATGATGTAGTTCTAAATGGTGCAGTGTAATTGTGTTTATTTCTCTTTTTCACTTTATTGATTATTAGTATAGGATTGCTAGTGCTAGACATGAGGATAGTTATTCTGAAATTCTTCTATTTTTAATGTTCATTTATTACGTTAGCAAACATTTGGATCTTGAGTACATGTAAAGTTTTTTGGATTAGTTTAGCCTTTTTACAAGCTCAGTTTGTTGCATGATTCAAAATCTTACTTTATGGTTATTATAATCTAGCTAATGTTTTTGTGAATTTACTTTTTTAAACATGCACTTGCTGTTCCATGATTTTCTAATGATTAGTGAACATTTGAACACTGCACATAGGGATGATGCTGCACATACATAGGGAGGGAACAAGTTGAACTTGGAGCATGATAATAGTAACAATCCCAAATCAGGGATCTTGAATGAGGGAATTTGTTGTCAAAATGGAGTATCTTATATACATAAATTATTTCGTAACTGAGTAGTTCCATATTATTCTTCAGCATACCTGTTAAGTCTCAAGAAAATTGGCTGGAGATGACATTTCTATCTTTTTAATGTAAATTGATCAAAAGAATCTATAAGCTTTTTGCATGTTCATGCTAAGAATTATAAGTTTTGACACAAACCAACCATTAAATTATAGGCAATAGAAATTAATAATCACGGATAGCACATTGACAGCAGTATTGGAGACTCGATTTTATTGTGGGAAAACCCTCTAAAATAGGAAAACAAAACCATGCTTCCGAATATTGAAGATGTTCAACATCTTAAAGGAGATTACATAGCAAAATTACAATAGCTGAACCTTGCTCATTCCTCTTGATTAGAAGAATCACATAGAATTTTCTTTGCTTTCGCTCAGCCCTTGTTGTAATAAGGATAAAACATCTAGGCTCCTCATTCTATTCCTGTTCTCCTTTTATAGAAGTTAGTTCTTCCTTTAGTGCAACAATGTCATTACATGACCTCTTTTGAGGAATACATTTAGATAGATAATGATGAATTTATTCCTTATTTTTAAAAATGGATAGAATCATTATCTGGTCAAAGAAATACTTTGATACTTATGTACTAGAAGGCAGTAAATTAGTATCTATTAATGTTTATGATTGTTGACTAGCTTTGATCATGTATGCCCCTTGTCTGTTATGTTGCATGGGCTTGACAGTGTTATGGCTTGGCCATTTCCTTACGCTTATATGGCTTGCTCCCAGGATGCATAAATTATTCCTTAGCTTAATTTAAGAGACACTTCACATTTCTACACACAAGCCGTTGAGCTTGAGTCTTTGCCTTAGGATTGATGTCCTATGGTTCAGTTTATTTTGAATTAGCCCGCCTTATTGTATGCCAAGAACCTACACACATGACGGTCTGGATGTTGTGCCATTTTTTTGGAGTTAATATCAGTCATGGGCTCATTGATCATGAGCATTAATGTTGGATCACTAAGTCAAAATAATTAATAATACACATCAATTATAAATACCAATTAAAGCTTGCTATTACTTATCTATGTCCTTTGGTTTCCTCTTCAAGAGAATCCTTTCAGCTGTCCTTCTTTCCTTAATTCCAATCTTCCCTATATCTTGACTACATGGAGTTTGCTTATGCCCTCTTTGCATTTCTCCAAAAGAATTCCTTGGTGAGATAAACAAAAGGAGAATATTGTTGACATGGATCCACGTGGGTTCTTTGACGATGACAAAATTATAGTTTTTGTGTTTTTACATTCACTCGAGTATTTTTTATGCCTTAACTTAGCGTCTGGAGTTGTGCTCGAACATGATAGATAGTTCTGGAGCCTTGATTTGCAACTTGGAAGGAAGATGGAAATTTTTGGGACCTAAAATAATTTTTTCAGACAATCAGTTTGTGCTAGATTGGCAAGCCATATGAGAGTGATGGAACAAGCATTTTGAGTCCTCTTTTTTGGTATAGACTTGCAACCCTATGACTTAATCTTTTGAGACATTAGGACCATAATCGATGAGCTTAAGTGATTGAGTAATAAAACATTACATATTTACTTAGACAAAATTACAAATCATCATACCTCATATACAAAGCTTAAATGAGTATTTTGTTGCCATTGTGTAAGCATTTGTGTTATACATTATATATAGTTAAACACGAGCCTTTATGTACTGACTCCAAATAACATCAATGCATATGCTAAAGTAAAGATTTCACATTGTGCATTACATTTTTTATAGTGATCAGACAATCTAATTAACCATTCGATAAAGACAGATTATCAAGTTTAAAAAGGAGTTTTTGTTTGACAGGCATTAGACCGTTCATTCAGCATTCGATGATGGGTCCAATGAGATTCAGACCATTTGTTGGCTTAGTTTATCAAATTAGCGTTTTGCTGGACAACTGTCAGACCTTCCACTGAATTGTTCATTGTTGAGACGAACTACATGAGGAAAATGAGCTTAAAAGTTGTGTTTCTGTTGAACAACTCCTGGACCATCCATCCGATGGAAAATCCAATGGTCATCAAATTGGTTATCAGACATTTGATAGACTGCATGCTGATTAGGAAGTTTGGCTTGAGCTAGTTAGACCTTCTAATGATCTGACCGACTATCTGATGTATTTAATGATAACCTGTAATTGTCACCAAATTTTTGGAATCTCAAACACTTAATTCTATTTTAAGAATAACCGGTCATAATGTTGTTGGCTAAGCAACAATTTGATTCTCATAGTTTACATTTTGGTGTCAAGGGAAGCATTGATCAGGTTTTGGAGGTATAAGAAACAGATTATCATTTGAGTAGGGCTCAAAATGAATATGAGTATCATTTTGATACTCTAGTCATTGTTTAAGAAGAATGCCAATATATTTTTGTGCAAAAAATTGAATTGGATCTATGAAATTTTTGGTGGGATAGTCTTAAGGGTTACAGGAAGTTGGCAAGGTTTGGAAAGGGCTAACACCCAGTGGTATAAGTTGGAATTAACTTATATTTATTCTTCAAAACGTGGCAAATTTAACTCAAAAGAAAGAGACGAGTCTTCAATCAAAGAACGATGAATTGGAAACAGAAGTCAGTACACTAAAGGAGCAATTGAAGGAAACACAATGTAAGCTGGCTGAAGCTTTTTAAAAAATGAAGCACTAACAAGAATGCAAAGGGTGGAAGTGTCTTTGGAGAGGAATGATAAACTCATGATGAAAGGGGATGCTATGCATTTTGATAAGTGTCACGAAAACATTATAAGGGCTACAAGGGATGCAATTAACACTACGGAATGGGGTAGAATTATTGATGAAGGTTTTCACTAAGAAAGCCTTTCAAGCCAATCGACTTAAGCAACCACACATTTACCATCATTTTAGTGAAAACTACTGGTAAATTTGTTCCTTACAACACATCATTTTATTTGATCCAGCCTTAAACCTCAGCTCATATACCACCAGTTGAAGGTTAAGTTCCTCCTTAGTAACAAACTACATATCCCTCTTTATTGCAATAACAACAATACAATAAATCAAATTCTGAGACATTGTGATTTTCTCCCTTTTTTCTTTATATCCTGGATGTTTATGTTGCTTTTCTATATACTAAAGTATACTCTTTTTTGTTTTGTACTTCTTTGTCCTTTTGTGCTCCAATTTCATATTGGAGGTAATATGGTACTGTTCTATTTTTGAAAACGTTCTATATTATTGTTTTTTACACAAATTAAATTCAATATTTATTTTCTTATGTAAAGAACAAATAGTCAAACAACGGACCAATCAAACAAACATCCATCATATTATTATTTTCAAAAAAATTTGAAATCCTTTTTGATTGCATAGCTACTTCTTGAAATATAAAAGAATAGGATTATTGATCTAATTATCATATTTGCTCTGCAAGTTGCATCCTTTCTCTTCCTTTTGTCTTCCTTTGATTGCTAAGTGGAAAGCTCTTAATCCTCTTCCTTCCAAGTTTCTTGTTGTCCTTTCATGTTAAAGATAACAATTATTGACTTAGGAAACTTAGTTAACAATTTCATCCAATGTAAGGCATAATGTGTGAATATCCTATGGAAAAAATATAATTGATGATATCATTTACCATTCCAATGTGATGTATTCCTATTCTTCTACTAATGAATATCCAAATTCTTGTTAAGAACATTTGTGCGAACTCCATGCCTTCTTTTTGGTCTTTCATTCCCCTTCTATTCTTTTGTACATGGAAGACATTTTGACTTTTTGGCTTCATTTTTGCACCATTGAACCTTAATTCTATTGCAATGATTAGACTATTCTATGATAAAGTACAGTTGAATGGATTTTAGGATTATTTGGAACTTTTGTCATGTTTGAGGAGGTCAAGAAATATCTTGAGATAATAAGTTAGAGGTTTTTGACAGGTTTTTGTTTGTGGACAAACCTGATTCCTATGGTAATTAGTGGAAAAATATTTTTTTCATTTCTTCAAAAGAAATTAGGAGATGATCCTTAATAAACAATCCCTTGGAAATTTGGAGCCTTTTTGTATTCTTTGGAAGGGGTTTACAAGGGGTTCTACTAAAGTTAAAGGATGTAAGAATTAATCTAAGGATAAAAATACATTTAAGCTAGAAGTCCCATATCATAATTGCTACTGAATGATACCTCATTTATCTAATATGATATTTTGTTTTTCTACAATTTACAAGATGAGGATTTTCTTTCCAGATATTGTGGAAGAAAGTGTGAGAGTAGAAGACAATCAAGAAGAGGAGGTGATTTGCCCTCTAAAGAGGAATGGAGTGAAACAAGTGCCTTTGGTTCTCCTCTGGAGGGTGTTGTAGGAGAGGAAGTGGAGGAAGATAGCATGCCTCTAAAATTGGTTAGAAGGAAAAAGAGGCCAACATAGCAAAAGATCATCATCTGGATTCTTTTTATGGAGATACAATGCCTCATCTAAAGGAATGAAGGCAAAAAAGAACAAAAATGTTGATGCAAGCTCAAAGTTCAAAGCTTTTTTGGTGAGAACATAACAAATTAGGATAGAACAACAAGACCCCCAAAAGCAATGGCTGCACATCTAGCAAGAATTTCGTTTTCTGACTTGCTGGCACAACACTGGTGATAGGGCCTAATTTTCAAGATGGAAGTGTGGAAGCCAAGCTTACAATTCCCTTAAGCATGGGACTTTTGTGGGAGGAGACACTCTAGCTAATGAGATGGGTATTGTACAACTTATTGATTCTTCTAGGCAAGGTGAAAGAGATGCTTATTTTTTATCTTAAGCACATAAGTTGATCATAATTTAAATTTAAATTCATTTTACTAATTTTATGGGATGTGTCTTGTTTTAGAACTTCTTCCTCAACCACTTTGGTTAATGACACCTTGCCAACCTGCATTGCAACTTGTTGACCATGCATAGGGTTGCTACAAAGATGCACGATTTGAAGGAGGAATTTAGATCTGAAGATGCATGATGTGGATGAACTTAGAAAAAAAATGGGCTATGACTTTCAAATTGATGCACTCAAGGTGGAAACAGAATAGTAATTTCCTTAAGATAGGAATTAGAGGATGATTTAATTGTTGGTTGGAAATGCATTTTGAGTCTTCATTCTTTGCTATAAATTGTAAAACCTATGACTTAATCTTATAAGGCATTGTGACTATAATCTATGAGGTTATGAGCGGGTGATTACAAAACTTGCATATTAACTCACACAACAAGCTTTAACAAGGATTTTTTTTTTAATGTGCAAACACAAGTTTTAAACTTTGCATGTACTTACAAAATGCTGTTATAGGTAGTGAAATACAAGTTTTTATATGATTTTCCCAAATTGCATTTACTATGTGTGTTGTACTCGAGCTTTCACATTGCTTTTGTATTTTTCATGTCTTGTTAGATAATTTTGATTGTCAGTATGATAAAGATAAAGATGACATGCTAAAATGGGTGTATTGAATGGTCATTGGATTATTTGACAATTTGTCTGATGGGCTTTCAATGGGTGTCGGACCATATGATAGATATCCAATCTATTACATAAAATGTGTCATAGAATCGGGGTATGGTTTGACGCGCATTAGATCGTCTGATGTGCATCTGATATTGGTTTTATGGTGATTGAACAATTTGTTGGCTTAGTCTAATGTTATCTTCATGTAGTCACTCAAAACTTGGGTTCTATTAGATGTGCATTAAACCATTCGATGAATAGTTCAATGATGATTCTAACCATCTATGAAATAAGGACATAAAAATTATGGTTTTTTTGAAGAATGATCGAACCATTTTATGGACTATCAATTAATCATCGGAAGTTGGCAAACAATCTGACAGAACATTCTATATTTCGAGAATTTTGGGTTTGACATGATCACACCATCCGACAGTCAGATTGGACTATTCAACATATTTCTTAATAGCCTATAACAATCGTCTCATTTTTTGAATCTTAAAAATTTAATTCTATTATAAGCTCTAAATGGTCATAATAGCATTAGTTAAGCACCAAGTTGAACCTACATATTGAATGCATTGAATTCTTTGATCTAATTCATTTTGAATGTCATCTTGACAATTCCACTTAACTCTATTCTCAATTGGATATATTTCCTTGAATTAAATAAAAACAAAGAGTGCCGCTTTAATATTGCAAATTTACTTGTGTTGAGAGTACAAAGTCACCACAAAAATTGGTAACATTATTTCGATTGTTTAACATAATTTTAAAGTGCCTCTAAGATTATATCTGTGGTTATAGGTGACTGTATTTGAGCTTGTACTTTGTTTTGGTTCTGGATTTGTTCTTATTTTACAATTTGTTGGTTTTTTTGGGCCAAATTATTGTAGGTTTTTTTGGGCTTATGCTTGTTTAGTTTCTTTTGGGCTGGTGTTAATCTCTCTAGATGTTTTGTAAGGGTTTTGCTAATCCACTTTTGCTAAAGGTGTTCTGATTTTTGAAACTTAGTCTTTTATATCCAAAGGTGGACCTAGACTTGTTTGGGATCGAACTACATGAAACTCTTAGCACTTTTTATTTATTACATTCGTCATTCAACTTAGTTTCAAAACTAATTATGAACTTTTGACTATTAACAAGAAGTACTAAAAAAGATTCATCTCTCAATTTATATTAGCACGTTCACAATAATTTTACATCCCTTCTTAAATTTAGTTAAAAATTATAATTTATCCCTCTTCTTGTATGGTCATCAAGCACCTCATATTTTAGCAAGGACTTGCAGCCTTGAAGTGAGAAAATGAAATATGCTTCAAAGAAAAAAAAAGGAGTGAAAAAGAAAGTTTAACGATGAATGCTATTTTTGAGAAGGGAACATCTAAATTTCATGTGGAGGCTGGTTGAGCACCATTAGTGCACCTATATGAGAAGGACAGATAAAATTATCGAGTTAAAAGTTAGAAAAGGAGAAGGGGGATCTTGTAGAGAAATATTTGATTGAAATCCCCAATGAATGTGTTTTAGAAGCTTTTATCTAATTTGTAGAACATTTCAAGAATTGAGGTGATCTTTTTGACCTTCATCGTGAAATTGTCAAAATTGGCTTTAAAGCATCAATGTAACAAGGGTTGGTTTGAAAAAAAAAAACCCTTTCAGATGAATCCCGTGGTTTCTTTTTCCTTTTAAGTATTTTAGGGAAGAACCAAGACTAATCATAGAAGAGGACATTAAAGCCTTCGAGTATAAGCTTGAATATTCTCATATATAAGAAAAGAAGTTGTGATAGTTGATATTGCAATGTAGATATGATTTAATGAAACAAAAAGCTTTTTTTTAATGTAGTGTTTGTTCTCCTTCCTTCCTTACTACACGGGAATGTCTCTTGTACGTTTAAGATTTTTCTATACATCTAGGTTCCATGGACAAAACAAATTTTCTTAAATTTGCGTATTTCAAGCTTATTTTTGTGAATTAAATACATTATACTCATCATATTATTAGCATTTAACTATTGTTACAGACTTGTATTTTATGTTAAGTGCATTCATGTGTGGTCACTGATTTACTTGTTTTGACTTTTATGCAATTAGATAATCACGTTTAGTTGTATAGAATGAAATTAATTCTCAAGTCATGGTTCTTTTACACGGTTAGATTTCGCAGTGTGTGGGTGACCTTATGGAGTGCAAAAGGTTAGTTGTGTTTAATAGAACTTATTCTTCGTACATTACAAATATAAATATTAAATATATGGCTAATTGCATTGTAATTGTTGTCATGGATGTGTATTTTATGTTAAGTGAATTCATGTGCTCGTTGACTCACATGTTTGACTCTTATACAATTAGATAATTATGTTTAGTTCTGCAGGATAAAATTAATTCCCAAGTTGTAGTCCTTCTACACGGTTTAGGTTTTCCAGTGTGTGGGTGTCCTTATTGAGTGCAAAGGGTAGGCGTGTTAGTAAAACTTGTTCTTTCCGCATTGCAAATATAAAATATTAAACAAATGGGTAACATATAAAGTGATATATTCCAGCTTATAAACCGCATTGCCTAGGATTATCATGATTTGTTTATTATTGATGCTTGACTTCCACGTGGAAGCGTGCTGGAACTTGAGGAATTTCTTAATTGCTTGGAATGGTGTGTCAGGACTTAATTAGTGTTGGGGTCAATTAGGATTTTGCTTGGATTGGCTAAATCTTTGTGGTGCTAGTGAGGCCTTGCTTTGGGTGTCTTGGAAGTAGTAGGACTTCACCTTGTTCAGCTAAGGCTTTAGAAGGTTTGCCTATGGGTTGCAAGGGCTTTTAAATGATATCGAATAAATGAAATAAAAAATTGTGGGGTTAGGTGTGTTTCATCCTTATGATTGAGGTCTCTTGGACTTTGCCAAAGTCCAAGTTGAATTCAATGTTTTAGTATCCATCATTATTTTTGATACAATGATTGACACAAGCTTCTTTAAGAAAAAGGATAAAATTATAATGCCAAAAGTGCAAATCACTTAGTAGTTTCTCCTCTCCTTTTATTTACAATATATTTTTGAGTGTCTTTGTCAAACTTTGGGCTCCTAAATCATGCCTATGCATCATTTAGTTCAATTTTTTTGGGACATTGTCAGTTCATGTCTGTGGTAAGATTTTTTTTCTTTTCATGTGTGTGTAGTTGATATGCATTCGATCTGAAGACTAGTTATTTAGGTTCCTTCTCATCGCAGTGATAACTTGCCCAATCATATTATTTTTCTAGTGGATTCTAAATTGCACAAAACCAAATTCCCTTTAACAAATGCTCACTGTCATGTATGCTTGTCATAATATCTTTTGATTCTACGTTGTTTTATACCTTCAATATAATTCATAATTCTTGCAATACTTGGAGTAGCTCCATCCATCCATATATTTTAAACGATCTTTGGGATACTCAAGTTTAGATTTGTTGTTGTCATATACTAGTCGAACTCTATTAGAATGACTGCTTCTACTCTGTGCATTATTAAAGACCAGGGAGACTTTCTCGTAACCATACTGGCCAAAAGCACCACTAGAAGTTCTTTAGCCCACTGTACTTTTTCTTTCTTAAGTGTGCCTTCAATATATTTGTTGTACACTTGTTTGTAGCTTTTGATTGTCTAGTTTTTTGTGGCTGAGAGCACTCATGCAAACTGAAGTGATAACCAATTTTTATACAAAAACTCTATCCCATTTTGTTGTCAACCATTGTGTTCGTAATAATGGATAGTGGATAACCATTCCTTCCAAGGATGAAACTTCCTTGAGATCCTTTGAAGCTAGAGACTTAGCTTTTATCCACTTTGTATAATAATCCACTAATACAAACAATTGCTGTGAAGCGATTGAGAATGGCCCCAAATAATCTATACCCTACATGTCAAACAACTAAGAGCTGGCAACAGTTTTTAGAATAGATCCATCCATCCTTGACATTTCTGTGAATATGGCAAGTGGTACATTGTTGTTTGAATTCCTCGGCATCCTTTTCAACTCCTGGCCAAAAATTACCCTTACTGAGTTATATGGAACAGTAGCATGGCTTCTCATTTATAAATTTCCCTCAATATTTCTTGCACTTTAGATGAAGTTGCACGCTTGTGCAATGGGTCCTGCAAATGATCTCTTGTAAAGCTAATCATCAACTAGTGTATATGTACCACTCTTTCGTCTGATAACGTTATCCTTTATGTATTTCTCTGGTAATCTTTTGTGTCATAGATTATTTACAATAAGTGATGGGGTTTCTATTGTTTGTTGTTAACTACACAACTGTGTGTTAATGAAATTTTGATGGCATGGTCATTTATGTGTTTGAAGAGTCAATTAATTCTTGAATTTCCGTGTAATTCCAAATTTTTATGTAAGAATCTACTGTTGTGATAGCTGATATTGATTTATATTCCGAAATATTAATCCTAACCATTGGATTTCACAGGTATACCTGTGTGAGAAGTTGTCACTTGTGAATGAGATGTACTTTGCTATCACCCTTGACCGTTCAAGTGCTGGACCAGTACGTATTATTGGAGTCCTGTTTTTTTTTTTTTCATCTAATGTTTCTTGTGTTGGGCAATTTTTGTACTCCAATCTATCATTTGTTCTCTTTTGAATTGGGAACGCAATTTCTGACATTTACAGTAATTATTTTCTATTTACTTCAAAATATCCTGTTTTCAATTCAGTGGTATATTTTTCTTCTTTTATTGTACTTGTGCATAGGACTGTTAAGTGAGACAATTAATTGGACTAACTAGAAAAAGCCCATCAAAAGTTCATGGGGCTTGAGATTTCTTTCCAAGGAAAAAATTTATAACAATCTCAATGAATCCCACGTAATCCTAAATGTCCCATTTAATCTTTTTCAAGCAGCCATCCTTCTGTCACATTCCATTGGATTTTAACAATTTGCTGCTACAGAAAGAGTTGAATACTTATAGATTATTTTCTGCTGCTTGTGAACAACTTTAGTTTTAGCTTCATAAATGTATAATAGAGTCAAAATAGTCTTCTGTCTTAGATTTTACAAATGGGTTTATTTTTAGTTTTATATTATTTTTAAAATGCTATATTCTTTTTTAAGACATCATGTTATACCCATGTAATCCAGCTTTTTAATATTGCTAGTATATTTTTCTCCCTCACTTCTACTTCTTTCTCCATCTCTCTTCCTAAACTCTTCGGATAATTAGTTTTATTGCCTAATGTTGTAGATAAAGATCAGTAGACTTAGTTTTGAAATTTGATTTTTCCATGAATCTATCATTGATATATCCCATGGGCAAAATTTTTCATCTTCAAGCAAAGGACGGCTCATTTATTTATATAACTCTAGTTGGTACAATATTATTGAAAATTTAACTTTTCTAGACTATTTAAACGACATGTCTCTGTTTCTCTTGTGTGTTGTTTGTTATTTAGAGAAAGCATGTGGTTAATCGATTTTGCTTTGGTGTTTGGGTTACCTATTCAACCGGCCCAACCTCCTGGATGGATATCCGACTGTTAGTAACTATAATTGACTCTACAATATTCTGAATTCTATGGTAACGGATACAAAGCATTTGTATTTAATTATTTAAATGTACGTCATTAATTCGTACTGAACAATTCCGTTGCAAATAAATTATTTTCCTGTGTTATATTTTTCAGTGTTTTTTTTTTATTGTATAGGATAAAAAGACAACTTTTTTACTTCTGTTAACTATGTCTGATTCTTTCTTATTTTTCCAGCTTATCATAGCATGTAGAAAAGGGGGAACTAGCATTGAAGACCTGGCGGAGAAGTTCCCAGATATGATTGTCAAGGTTATTTTACGTTTTTTTTTTAATTTGTACCTATCTTTTGAAGATTTTTTTTTGATTTGTCCTTGTTTCGATTAGTGTTTTAACCTTCCTTTCTTCCCTGGACAGGTTCCAATTGATGTTTTCAAAGGGATCACAGCCGAAGATGCTTCTAAAGTAGTTGATGGTTTGGCACCCAAAGTGGCTGATAGAAATGCTTCAGTTGAGCAAGTGAAGAAGCTTTATGAACTATTTTGCAAGTGCGACTGCACCTTATTAGAGGTTTTCTTCTATGTTATACATTATTTATTTAAGAATTATTTGTTGAATTGATTAGATTTTGCCCAAAAAATTCTTATTTCCAAAAGTAGCTCCTAACTTAATTTTCTTTTTTTTATGTGTATGTTAGATCAATCCTATTGCTGAGACATCTGATAACCAGCTTGTTGCTGCTGATGCAAAGTTAAACTTCGATGATAATGCTGCTTTCAGGCAGAAAGAAATTTTTCCTCTACGGGATTCATCTCAAGAGGATCCAAGAGAGGTACGACATGCCTAGCACATTTTAGTTGTTCTATAAGTAGCTTGGAAATGGTTCCCATATTTGGATGAAATTAACTTCACAACATGCATAATAAGATATGATATGGAACTCTTCAGGAACCAAAGCATGCAAGATTGAATGGTATAATTGAATCAAATTTTTTTTTTTTTTTTTTTTTTTTTTTTTGGAGTATTTAACAATTCAATATCATGTGAATCCACTGTTGGCTCAAGATTAGCTTGAGGATATTCAATTTGATATTGATCTAATATACAGCTTTGGAAAGACAGATTTGATCCAATCTTGATTTGAGCTTTAGTTATCAGTTCCAGTTTAATTTAAGCAAGAAATGATTTGATTTTTATATTAAATTTTAAATCTTAAATAAGCTTACAAATTCTTTCATTTGTATTTAAGAATATATGATACTAAGTGTACGTAAATTCATCATTTAAATGTATAATTATATACATACATATATATTTATATATGTGTGTGCTCATGTATGCACGTATATATATATCTGTGCATATGTGTGTGTTTGTTTGTATATTTATTTATATATACATGTATGTTTGCATGTGTATAAACAATTCGATTTAAACCCATGTTGAGTTGTTCCAACAATGGTTCAAGATTAGCTTATGAAATAGTTTTGAGCCAATTTTTTGGCTCATAAGCTTAGCTCGTTTATGATTTAAAGTACTATATTCAATTTTCAAACAAAACTATCATCCCTAATTTCTTTTGGCATTGGTTCCAACAAGTAATTCTTTTGTGATTTGTTATTTTTCTTTTCTGTTCTGCAATATTTCTTAATGCTTTTCTGTTTTCCTCTTTATTTTTCATAGGTTGCTGCTTCGAAAGCTGACCTGAATTACATTGGACTTGATGGAGAAATTGGATGCATGGTTAATGGTGCTGGATTGGCAATGGCTACCATGGACATAATAAAACTGCATGGTGGTACACCAGCAAATTTTTTAGATGTCGGTGGGAATGCTTCAGAAGGCCAGGTTTAGATTATTTTCCTAACATGATTTCTATTCTTAATGAGCCATTTACATGATTAGTTCTCTTTGTTGAGTACATATAACTTTTAATTAGCTTTTAGAATTGAAAGGATTAATTAAAATATCCACACGTTAATTTGATACCTAAATCCAATGTGCAGATAAGGTCCTTGCATTTCTAGACTATTGAAATAGGACAATTGTTTTTTCAATGTACTAATTTGATCTTCGGCCATTTTTCTGTTACTAAAGTGTTTCAAAAGTAGTCATATAAATCTCTGTTATGTATAAATTATACAAACAGGTTTATGTAGAAAAAGATAATTTAGAAAAAAAAAAAAATAAGGATTAATTGTCACATTAAGAAAATTATAGGAATCTGTTTGATATTTTTGAAACATGGTGATTATTATGTTTACGGCAATTATTATGTTCACGTTGCAGGTGGTTGAAGCATTCAAAATATTAACAGCCGATGACAAAGTAAAAGCAATTTTGGTCAACATTTTCGGTGGCATAATGAAATGTGATGTGATAGCGAGTGGAATTGTTAATGCAGCAAAACAGGTGCACAAACTGTTAATATCATCTAAAATTTACTTTTTAACTTAAAATACTGTGTTAATGTTAGTATTATCTAAAGCTTTTAAATTGTTTTATTGTTTAGTTTAATATTATCTAAATAAATTTTTATTTTTTATTTTCAATACCAAAATAATTGACATCTAGATGTTTGAACTTGTGACATCTTGAAGTCATTTTTGGGTGTAAAATCTTGTAAGATGAAGTTTTTTAGATAGCAATATAGATCTTTTGGGCTTTAACCCATTCCCATACCTCGCATGTTCCTTTCACGCATCGGTTTTTTCAATTGAATTAAATGGGTTCTTTTTTATACACTTGAATTGTGTCCCAAGTTTCCCTGTTCCAAAATGGTGTTCAAATGGAGTCACAAAAGAATTGAACTAAACAACTTTGCTTGATAAGCCACATTGTTTGAAATCCTTTATAGCTAAATAGCATCTTGATGTCTCGAGCCTTTCTTACCTTTCCTTCTTGGATGTGTTCTTGAATCAGATCTCATTAAAGGTTCCAGTTGTGGTTCGTTTGGAAGGTACCAATGTTGATCAAGGGAAGAGAATTCTCAAGGTAAATACTCAATAAATTGTTTAATTTCATAGCTCAAAATGGTCCCTATTTGAAGCGTATGCAAAAACAAATATGCAGGAAAGTGGGTTGAAACTGATCACGGCCGAGGACTTGGATGATGCAGCAGAGAAAGCAGTGAAGAATGCAGCAACTTAGTTGCATGATGGTTTCATGACCACCAAAAATATAATTTTTTTGAGGAAATTTTTATTAAAGATTCCTGTGTTTTCTCATGGTTTGGACACCTTTCCTTGGGATTGCATTCCTTATTCAAATTTTTTGCAGCTTTCAGCTAATAATGAGTTGAAATTATTTGACCTTAAATGCTATTCAGTTGCCTATGAGGTTGGTCCACAGACTAATACACGATAGATTATATCAAAATGATGATTAAGTTAATTTAATTGATCGTATATTTTTTAGTTTATTATAATTAATATTAGGTCATATGTATAAGATCTTCATGATTTTTTTATTATTTTTTATTGTTATTTTTTTGGTGTAGGTTTTATTTTGTAGTTTTATATTTATGTTTTATGGAATAAAAAGAGAAGAGTTTGGCTTGGCTTTAAGTTCCTCAAAAATGCAATTTCTCCTCATTTATGAATACACAACTTGGGTTGTGATTTGAAATTGAAATGCAATTTAGATCATTCATTATTTTGGTATGAGAGATTGTTCAAGATCTAATTGTGAGAGTTTTTTTTCCATTTTTTTTTCATTGATTTATCGATAAGGTGTTTTTGTCTTAAACCCTTGATAATAGATTTTCTTTTCAAATCATAATAATAGAAGTTGAAGAGTGAAAATGACGAATAACTAAAGAAGAAAAGAAAAAGAAGAGAGTTTTTGTTTAAGATGGATTTTTTAAGAAATTTTAAATTTATAAAGATTTTAATGATTTTATTTATTATTTTTATTGTTTATATATGGAGATTTAAATATAATATTTTATTATAATTTATATAATATTTTTATTTTTGCATGAACAAATGATAGGCTGGTCACATTTGCATTGAAAACATCAGTGCAGTAGGTGATCGTGGTATTTTGTACACCATGCCTTCTTGTGTGTTCGCCTACACATTTGCTTGCTTTGATGTGCTTGCAATAAGCCTCTACATGTAGTTATTATTACATTTTTAGTTAATGAATTTGGAATTAAGCTCTTAATAATTCATTTATAAATTTGAAACTTGAATCAAGTCTAAGCTTAGTTTGAACTTATTAAATATAATACCTTTAATAAGCTTGTTAGCTTGCGCTCATATTACACCAATTTTTAGTATTGAAATTTAAATATGATTAATTTTTTTTGTAGTAAAACTATACACGATATTACAATACTTTGTTCTTGTTCAATCTATTTGATAGAAAGTTGAACACACTCTAATTGTTGCAATAAATAACTAAGGCCTTAGAATAGTCCTATAATAAAATGAAATATTGTTTTGTATAGATGATCTTATTATTATGATAAGATTTTGTGAATAAAATATAAATATTTATATTATAGTAAATGATGTTTAATGGTTTGGATATGAAAATAATTTGAAAACAAAATATTAATTTTAATGGTACATTGTAAAGCATGTCAATTAATAGAGATTTAGATTTTAGAAATAATTATATGTTTGGAAAAATTTGGTGTGTGGTGTCGTAAAAAAGAAGCATACGTAACTTGAAGGAAAAGACCTAAATCGACTAATCAAGACCGACAAACAAGGATTAATTAAAAATGAAGGGTATCTTGTATAAAAATTTAATGCAAATTATCAAACAATAAATATCTTCTTAGACCAAAGAAAGGCAAATAGGTTGCTTTGCTTCTTTTTAAAATGTTTTTGTTTCACTTGAAACTTTGATTTGAAAAAAAGAAATTATAAAAAATTATTAGTAGATAGTAATGTATAGAATAATATTTTTTTAATTTTCCTTTAAAAAGTTATATTTATTTTTAATTAATCAAAATTAATTGAATTTTATTTTACAAATTTAAATAATTAATTTTTGTTTTAAATTTAAGATAATAATTAACAAATCTTTTATATCATACTAAATCCTTGATATTGTAAAATAAAATAAATATCAATTATTGGATCATTAAATTTTTTTTTCACCCAAGGTTTCAAATGATATCATGTATGATAGGCCGTATCAAAATAACAATTTAGCTAATTCAGTAGATATAATTAAGTTTTTTTTAGTTTATTATGATTTGAAATAAGATGTATATATTTTTATATATTTTTTATTATTTATATATATATATATATTTTATCAGGAATGTCATTTTTGTTGTTTTGTTTTTTAGTCTTAGGTTTAACTTTATATTTAAATAATATGCATTATGGAATGAAAAATAAAGAGATTTTAACTTGGCTTTGTGCTTCTTTGTTTCTCGTCGTGCTTGTATGCATAACATGGGCTGTGATTATAGTTTTTTGTAGTTCTGATGTAAACATTCAATTATGATTTAGATTTTTCACTATTTTAGAAGATGATTTACTTAACAATAGAAGTTTCGCTTATCTTTCTCCATCAAATTTGGAATCAATGCTTGGCAAAAATCTAGTTATAAAATTTCACCTTTGACCCTCTCTTAACCTTCTACACATGCCATGCATATCATTTGTGCACACATGACCCAATGATAGTCCACACAAAATGCTTTTATCCCTTGTATAGAATGGCCGAGTGCACAAAATCACTACTACTATATTTCTATTATTTATGCACTCTACCCCATCCCATTCCCTTCACAACATCTATGAGTAATCACCAAGTTGAAACACACAAGCCCTAGCTACCATTGTCACTTTTTTTATGCTTACATATGAAGTGACAAACTAAGAGGAATGTGAACTAATACTAAATCACAAGTCAGGTCCAACAGCGTCCTTAGAACGCATCTTGCACTTGCACATAAGAACTACAAAACTAGATCGTTGACCAACTTGAATCATTCAAACACAGTGCAAACTAGGCTATCATATGCCTTGCATGTGCATTGCTTGATTCTTCGAGCCAATCCAATATCCAAACTACCTCATTTTAAAATATTTTTAAAGATATTTTGGTATAAAAAATTTGCTCACAGTTTAAATCAATTAGTACCTTCATTACAATATTTCTACAAGTTTAGATAAAAGATTATTTTTAAATGTTAAACAAAAAATATAAAAATTATTATAATCAATGAGTCTAGAAAGAAAGTAACTTCAAAAGTTTTTTGAAACATACTTCTTCTATCATTTAGTATAATTTTTCAACTTCAAGATTAGTATATTAGGTTATAAATTAATAAATTATAGTTATAATACTTATTAGATTTTATTCTATTTAAAAATCTACTCATAATCATGAGTAAATTTATCTTGAAACTCATGAGCGACAACTACAAAAATATTTCATTTTGATTTCTTTAGCTTGGCTAAAATATTATTAATTTTTGTGTTTAAGTTTAATATTTAAAGAGAATTATGTGATAATTATGGTAGTATATTTTTTATTATTATTAATTTATTACTTATTAAAAAGTTTACATAATTTATTGTTTTCATTTAAGAAATTTTTACTTAATTTAATTATGTCTGTATTATTTTATTTGTATTATTATTTTAGTTAAATAGTGAATAAAAATGTTTTAATATTTTAATCATATTTGTTATTTATCATACCCCCCTTAGACATAATCAAATAAAAATTTTAGAATATATTAAAAATGAAGTTAGTACATTTAATGTTACTACAAATAAATAACTAGATAAATAAAAGAAGTGATAATAGTTAAGTGTATAATAAAATATTATCTTAAACACTATCTATTTTAAGATACATGATAAAAGATTATGTAAATAATTTTATATAATGAAATAAGGTAATTTTATTGTTATAAAGTATTAAATATATTGAAAGATTTAATAATTAGGATTGATTACCCTAATAATTATTGAAAATTAACAAAAATATTTATTTTGGGACATAGGAAATATATTAGAAGGATAGTTGAGTAGTGTTATCCTTAAAGAATTAAAGATACTTGTGACAACTCAACTATTTGAGAGATTCCAAACTTTGGTACTTGTATTGGGCTCATCTATAGAAGCCTCTAATATAATTACTAAGCTTGATTTTTTTTATTAGAAATAATCATTGTAATGAGAAAAAAATTTATCATAAATTTCAGAAGATTAAGCAAAAAAGTTATTAAAACAAGTATATCTTAAACATAGAGAAAGAATAATAAAAGAAATTAAGTATAAAGAAGTCAAAAGTTATTTTTTTACTAATAAGAAGAGAAAAAGAGACAAGAAGGTGATTTATTTAAAAAAAATGAACCTATTACAAACAAGGATGATGAGGTAAAGGAAAAATAAATTGATTTAAAAAAATAGATTTAACCTATGAACTAAGTCTTGAAAATCTTAAAATATTTTAAACACATTTATGCATATTATTACTTCTTCTCTATATACATCTCAAAATGGGTTTAATGCTTAATTTAATCAATAAACAAATTAAATCTAATAAATTTAATGATGTAAATCAATAAAATAAATTAAATCTTCAAAGAAATTTGATGAGAATAACTAATTATTAATACTTATTTATCAAGAGAGTTATATCATTTTATAATTTAAAATTTTAATGTGAGGTCTTTTGAATTATAGAGACATGAGTATAACTATATATGTTTTAAATTTATTAATATATATGCTTCATAAGAATGTTATTGATGTTTTTTTTTATTTTATGAAAGAGTAATACATGAAAAAATTATAAATAAACTCTGTTTGTGACAAATCAGATAAATAATGTTTAAATATTTTTTTACTTACTAGTATTATTTCTACAAGTTATTTTACTTCTCTCAGTTTTTAGATGTGTCTACACTAAGCCTCTACATGTAGTTCTTGCTATATTTTTAGGTTTAGTGAACCTGGAATTAAGCTCCTAATAATTCATTTATAAGCTTGAAACTTGAATCAATTCTAAGCTTAGCTTGAACTTATTAAATGTAATAACTTTAGTTAGCTTGTTAGCTTGCATCCATATTATACCAATTTTTAGTATTAAAATCTAAACATGATTAATTGTTTTTTTAGTAAAACTATACACATATCATAATACTTTATTCTTGCTCAATCTATTTGGTCCCTAGAAAGATGAACACACTCTAATTATCGTAATAAATAACTAAGGCCTTAGAATAGTCTTATAATAGTGTGAAATATTGTTTATTATAGATGATCTTATTATGATAAGATTATGTGAATAAAATATAAATATTTATATTATAATAAATGATGTTTAATGGTTTGGATATGCAAATAATTTGAAAACAAAATATTAATTTTAACGTTACATCATAATGCATGTCAATTAATAGAGATTTAGAATTTAAAAATAATTATTTGTTTGGAAAAATTTGTTGAAATGAACCAAGTGATTCTTGGTTTGTTATTTTTTAGCATTAAATGAATTTTCTATGAATTGTTTAAAGGTATAATTAATTATATTAATGATGATTACGAGAAAATAAACATTATTAAGATCTTAATTAATGACTTAAGCCAACCGTTTCTCTATTGCCACCTCATATATATTATAGTAAATTATTTGGAATGGTAATTGGTTGGAAAAGGAAAGAATCAAAATGGAGGAGGAGAAGACGATGAGAAGAAATCTAAGAGATTGAGTGAGGAAAGGGAGGAAAGCTTAAGTTAGAAAAAGCAAGGACAAGAACTCAAGAAACTTAAAAACAACTTTATGAATATCTTTAAGCAACCACTAAAATGTGAGAAGAATGAGCAAGGTAAGTATTTATTCTTAGTTATGGATTGTTTTTTCTTTTGAAAATTAAGTATAATTTTATATGAAGGGGATCTAAACATGTGATAGAAAGAATTTGCATTGTTTAGCATTGAGATTCATAGCATTGTTTTAAATCAGATTATTAGGGCATGATGTTAATGTGCAAATGATTTGATATTGCTTAAAGGGAGTTATGAAAGGTTTTGTAATAAAGGAGAGATGAATTTAAATTTGTAGACTTCTATTCATGATAGGATAGTTTAATTGAATGGTCCAATTAGCATCCAATCAAATGTTAAGTGAACGTTTTTAAGGTTTGGATGGTCCAATCATTTTATTGATTAGTTATAAAGTTATTTTGAATCAAACGGAGAGCTTGAGGTTGAAGAATACTTAGATGACCTAATGTAGGTAACCAAAAAATGCAAGCATTATATCAGCTGACCTAAAAGGGGATTGGATATCTCATGAGAGGCCAAACAAACTAATCAAAGCTATGGAACATAAACTAAAATAAATAGATTAAGAAAGAAAAATGATGAAAGAATAGAAAGAAAATGTGATATTAATGAGAATTGTTATGATTGCTATTATTTAAGTACACAAGTAAAAGGAAAAAAATAAAAATAAAAAAGAATAATCTCATATGGATCAAGTAAACTTACTATGTCTACTGATATCATCGTATGATATTATTCATTTCATATTTTTATATAATCGTTGTTATTTTATTATTGATATATTATCATATTTATTTAGTAATTTACTTCTTGAGCTTTTGGAAGCTTATTTTATACTTATATCATATATTATGTTATTAATATATAATGAGATAGGTAAAATAATATATGAGATGATATGGTTTGATGAAAGGTTTGTCATATAGGAGTGTGACATTTATGTTGGAGTCACATAATTTTTATTTATTCATTACTTGTGTAATCTTTTCCTTTATTAAGAAAAGTCATTGAATTTACAAATCCTTTTTAGCATAAAAATTGTTTCTTTTAAAAATAATATACCAAATAAAGTATTTGTAAATAACCATCATAATTTTGCATTTTTCATTTAAATCAAACATCAACATTACCTTATTCACTATTAAGATGAAATATCCTAAAGTGAGGGTAATGATTTTATATAATTCTTAAGGATTTTGAATTACTAGATGTCATAAAACTATGATCTCAAGGTTGATTGGAGACATCATAAGAATGAAGGAATTCTAGCATCTAAAATATAATAAAATTTGATGTTTAAATGTATTTGGAATTATTTGAAATTTTTTAGAGATTTTTTTAAAATGTTTTAGAATATTAGAAAAAATATCATACAATATAATACAAGTACATTGTACAATATGATTTAATTAAAAGTAAGAAAAAACTTAACTTAACTAATAATATTGTATAATATGATTTGGGATATCATACAATATGATATAAAGTAAATACTTAAGTTGAATAAGTTAAATAGATCATATAATATAATTAGGATAATTGTATATATATAATCATATGATAGACATACCAAATCATGATGAATCTGATAAGTTTAATAAGGTAATTGAGTATGAATATATAATCATATAATATGATAGTGGATATCATACAATACGATGAGAATATATGAGATGGATAAACTAGAAATGTATTAATATGGTTCGTAACATTGCATATGTACAAAGACGTTAAGTGAAAAAGCATATAGATTATATAATTATAATAATAGATATTATATGATACAATATAATGAGAATATGAGAGCCAAATACATTACAAGGGATAATATAAGAATGATTAAGTATATCATCTAAGTATAATTAATATTGAGTAATTGAAGATAAAGAGAAATATCATGTATTATATAATATGAAGTCAACAATCATACAATATGATTCAATATAACTAAAAAGTTTTTAAAATCAAAATGATAAATGACTAAGAGAACTAATTTATAGGAGAGTCCAATCAATGATAAACTATTAGAGTTGAGAGAGTAAGAAGATGAAGAGACATCCATATGAAAGGACACAATCATTAAAAGAAGATAAAGGGTTAAAAATACAAAGAGACATTTAGTGAGTTTAAAAAAGGAGGCAAAAGCAAGAAAATTTTGGGAGAAAAATTTGAGTAATATAACTTGACCAATAGCATTATAGAGAAGAGATGAAAGAGTTGGATGGGAATTTGTGAGGACTTGATAAGAGGTTTGAAAATCGAGGGGAGAACTCGGGACTGGTATTATGGTAGTATTGTAGCATAAAGAAGAGAAGAAAGAAAGTGCGTCATTTCAAAATTTGAAATGTGGTATGATTACTTGTAAAACATAAAGTAGGAAGTCTTATATATATGTATATATATTTGATATTTGATACAAGTTAAGGCTACAGAGCCTTTAAAAGCTGATCTAAAATGATAAATCAAGAATGCATGTTTTATTTGATTTGAAATTATATTATTGTCATATTTGATTTTACACATGCCTTATTTGATCATGATTTTAATATGATGTTTTGTTTACATGCTACATTGAACCATGCTACAAGCCATAATTGTCACAAAAAAGAAAAAGAAAAAATAAATACATTGCTATGCATGATAAAAAGAAAATACAAAAAGATAATAATATGAAAAGAGGAAAAGAAAGATAAAGATCATAAAATTAAGTTTGCAAAGGGTTAAAGAGATCTGATAAAATTGCATAAATGTTGGTTGTCTAAAGTGATGAAAATTAATTTTGTAATAATGTGTTTTGAAGATGAGCCAAATGAATCATTATATTATATTAGTTGTCTAAAGTAGCAATTGTCATTCCAAAAAAGCATGATTTGAACATGAAACAAATGAGACATCATTTATAGATATGCTTATTTAGAATAAGTCCATCTAGTTTTATACAAAATTAAAAGTATTGCCCTAAACCAACTAATGAGAAGAAAAAAGAGAAAAGATAAACAAAAAATAATTAATAAAATTATATGTAATTGTTCATGAAAAGTAGGTAACTAAAATCGTAAATAATATTTTATTCTATTACTTATCAAATGCTTATGATAGGTTTATTATATGAGTTTGACCCAACATGAGACATACCAAAGTTGTTTTCTTTACACACACATATTTGTTTTGCTACTGAGCGAGTGACATTTGGCTTAACTTATTTTTGTCCTAATACTTTTAGTTTGAAGCAAGGCTCATCATGAGACTACTGGAGAGCAGTTAAAGATAGCACATATTACTTGATATAGAGGATGTTTTACCTTTATTATTAAATATATAGCTATTATGACAATATTTCATTTTATTTGAATAGATAGATATGTATTAAATTTTTATTATTTTATATTATATGAAATTTTATTTTAAAAAAATGAAATATTATGGTTTTCAAAGGTTGTATGAAAAGTTGATTTTATTATCTAGTTTTTTTATTCCCTTCTATCTTCATTTATAAAGGTTTTCACAATTTTCTTTTGCTTTGCTTAAATTATTTTTAGTATAAAGATTTTAAATTTCTTCTACTGCATGGTTTTAAAGGTTAAAAAAAAAAAGAAAAATTACATATTTTTAAAAAATAAAAAAGAAAAAAACTAAAGAATCAGATGAAGTGGTATTGAATCAAGGAAAGGTTAGAAAAAGCGGTGCCTAGAAGATAAACAAATATATAAAATCAAAATAAGAGTCATTTCATATCTTGTTGTTGTAATAGCATTTTTTACAACCCAAATATTTAAATTCTAGTACATTATTTCTAATATACAATTAAAATCAACAAATAAACTAAGAACATCTCAATTCACTGCTTCCTTAAAGTCCTTAAAGTGCATTCATGTTCGTTATAATAATTAAGTCAATAATAAGTTAAGCCAATCATTAATAGCTCAATATAAAAATCTACATAATCATATATGTAACACAATATATATGTTTGAATTATGTCACCTGTTAGGTTCATATAAATATTAAGAGCAAACAAGTTAAATATGTATTGCTACAATTTAAAAGAAATATAGATACATATGCAACCAAGATTTAAATCTTATATTTTTCTTTATTTTATACTTTGTATTTTCATATAGTCTTTATGTTCTTGAAACCTTTTTGTTAATCAAATAATTTCATATTTGTCATCATTAATAGTACTTTACATCAGATCATTATAGCTATATTTAGATGCACATTTATGGATCATATTTGATTTATCTACATTCTTTTCAAAGACATAATAATTCGAAACCATTTTTTCATTGTTCTCATATTCAGAAGCACTTAATAGATTCCATCCATCTTGGGCTACACTTTTTTGGGAGACCCAATGATCCAAATCAATTTCCTTTAGGTTATTAATCATTTAAATAAGGTCCCACATTATGTTACAATGAGATGATGAATTATATCAGTTTGTTTTTATAAGTTGTATTTATATTTGTATCATTTGTTATGAATAATTAAATGAGACATTCATGTATGTTTTAATTAATTTAGTTGGACAATCAATATTGTTTTGTTATTTTATATATTTTGAAATGTTTATTATTGGTTATGGAATAAAAATATATGTTTTATTATTATCTCTTTCTCAGCATGTCCATGTATTTCTATTTATTTATAATATTGATCATAGGAGTAGTGCTCTATATGTTTATCTTTGATTTGGGTCTGGGTAAAGCAAGAAAAGTCTCGTCTTCAATCAAACATCCCAACCAAATTACTAAGTTTTTTTTCAATAAGAATATAGAAATATTACATATAAAGAGAAGTTTCTCAAAAAATGAGGATACAAAACGGGAAAAATTTGCAATAAAAGGCTTACGGATGAAATACATAATAAAATAGGCTAGATAATCCTTGTTATAACTTTCTTATATGTATAAGATGAGGTATAAAAAAATGAGAACTATAATGCATTATCCTATGGTTCATAATAAGAAGAAATAAACCTAGTACATGAGTTTAAGACATATAATGCCAATATTTGTATAACAAGCCTTAAATTGGCATAAAATAAATATTTTTACATCTTTAACACATCGTGAATGGCTTTAATGGCTATATATGATGAGATTGTGATACTTGGGCACCAACTTTACTCTACACTTGGTCAAAATATATTGAGCCATGTTATCACTAACAATTTATGTAAAACAAGAAAAGTTGCAAATATAATATGATATAGTATGATTGTTAATCAACTATGATGTGCCTAAGCAGAGGTCTAGAGATGATAATATAATAAAAAATGAAAATAAAAAATAAAAATAAAAAAGATATAAAATGGGATCTCATGATATTATGATAATAATATTAAGGAAAAATGGGACCTAACATAAAGATCTATTACAACAATGTGTTTTAGATTTTGAGGGGGTGATTGGAAAGTCATTTACCACTAATTAAATTTTCTTAGAATAATATCTTTCAGCCAATCATATTTATGTTGGTTTGAAGGTATGGTAAAGCAATTTCTTAGGCTTGCTTTTGTAAATTAAGCCCTTGAAAATATAAAAGTAATAAGAGCAAGATAAGTACAAGACATATATTGACATCAAACAAAAAATGTGGAACTTAAGGAAGGGAATCGTGGTAAGCCCACAAAAGAGAATTAATAAAATTGGAAAAGTAATAAAATTTAGACCAAAATATATTATCCTTTTTCAAATATCAAAAAGAGTAAGTCAAATGTTCTATAGATTAGCTTTACTCATACATCTAACTAGAGTTCATGAAATATTTCATATATCATCTTTACCAAAATATTTTGTTGATCCCTCTTATACTATTAGATATGATTCAAAAGATATTGTATTACAATTAAACATGACATATATTGGAAAACAAATACAGTTTTTGGATTGCAAGAATAAAGTCTTGAGAAACAAAGTAATTATAATAGTTTGATTCTATGGTCAAATCAAACAAAACAATATTGTGTTGGAAAAGCTAGAGTAAGGGGATCTAGGTGGAGTTAGAAATAGGAAACAATAGATAAGATATGAATTCTACTTGAGATATTCAATTTCTTCAACTCTTTCTTCCTCCTTATAGCATGAAGTAAAGGGCAAATGTTGAAAGCTAAAATTGGATTTAGGTGTGAGAGTTTTGAGGATTTTTTCTAAGAAATAGAAATGTATTTAGCACAATCCTACACCTTATTTCTTTGTATTTAAGCTTGGGATGAGATGTAATGAGGACAATTGTTGAGTGTAGCCTTCAATATTGAGTTTTCAAAGTTAACTTATGGTACATGTTAGCTTGTCAAGCAAGATATGTTTAAGTTCAAGAGATCTAGAAAGCATCTTTCCATAGAAAAATGCATAACATATTTAATACAAAAGAAGGGTGTAACTAAAAGAAAGAGTAGTTTGTTGTATTCAAAATCAATTTCTCAAGACTAAAGTATGATATATTAAAAATAGCATATGATACATGATGTATTTTGGACAATCCAAAAGAAGAATATATTATCCATGGCTTATTACTAAGGAATGAATGTATAATATATGCTCTTTACAGTAATGAATTCCAAGAAGGAAATTCTTAGTTGATTAAGTTTAGTGGAAGATGATTAGTGCTTATGTACAATACACCATAAAGAATGCATGATACTTGAATATTGTAATGAAATGAAGGGAAACCTTGTAGAACTTAATAAACAATGCAATAAGAATGTAGAGAAATATGAAATAAATTATTATTAATTAAATTATATCTATTATGTGATTTAGGTAATAAAAAAAAGAAAGAATATTTCAAAACCTATCTAAAAGATTTCAGGTATATGAATCTTATATCAATAATGTAATTAGTAAATAATGATGGTTTTAAATAAAGGTTTGGACATGAGTATAAGCATGACATCATAGATTATTCATTGTTCAATTGTCATGAGACATTTGATATTCTAATGGTATCATTTAAAAAGAATAAATAAGTGTATTGATAAGATATCTAAACTCTCTTATCGTATATGATGAGATATGAATATGGGATACAACATCAAGAATATGATAAAATATATTCCTTATTATATGGGATGGAAGATGTATATGGAATAAATATGTGGCATATGATAATCAATAAGCTAGGTAAGTCAAATGAATAAGCTAATTGGTATAAGTCATTGAAATGTTGTAGAGATATTATATATATATATATATAAAGAGAGAGTTTTTTAAAAAAAAAAGAGATACAAAAAGGGAAAGAAATTTAGCAAAAGGATAAAGGATGGAACAAATTATGAAATAAGCTAGATAAGTCTTGTTATATCTCTTTTTTATATTTATAAGATGAGGTATAGAACAATAAGAGCTAAAGTATAGTATTTCCTCATATATTATCCCAAAGTTAATATTAAGAAAGAATACAACTTGGCACATGAGTGCAAGGCATATTGTGTCATTGGTTGTATACCAAGCCTTAGAGTGAACATCAAAGACTTTTTCCTCCTACATCTCTAGCACATTGTGCAAAAGTTTTACATGTGACGATAATGAAATTGTGATACTCAAGCATTATTCTTACTTTATACCATGTTAGGATATATTAGTACCTATCATCATTAACACTTTGTGTATGATATAGTATAATTATTGGCTATGGTGAGTGGTCCATAATTGATAATATGATCCCAAATGAAAATGAAAAATAAAAATAAAAAGTTTTGAAGTAAGATCCCATGGTATATATATATATATATATATATATATATCTAGCACCATGACATGTTCTATTATGGTATAATGGAAATTTATTTGTATAGATTTTGTGTATTGTTTTTGGAAGTTGTTGGAATACTATATTATTGATGTCATTATATTATTTATTCAATCTAATTTTAGTATTCTTTTGATACACTATTTCATATATAAATATAATTAATATTAAAATTTATTTGCTAAACTTTGTCCTCATTATTTGCTTCTATTTTCATTACAAGGCATGTAAAAAGCACATCGAAGGGGGTAGATTATGGTGGAAATGGAGATGATTAGTCATTTAGCTACCTTGGTTGATGCATCTTGTATTAGTTTGAATGTATTATAAGGGTGGTAAACTATTATACAAATGAAGCAGTGTATTATGATAACATTGGCTCATGAATTAGAAATAAAAAATGGGAGTTACAATTGGTTCCATCATTCCTCACTTGAATAATTTGAAGTCCTTGTTTTAGTGTTGTTACTCTAATATCATCCAAAAATAGTCAATTAAATGGGTTTTAGTCAAGATTACATGTGATGCATGACAAGTACTGATTAAAAAACATACAAAGAAGAAAATCAAGAGTTGAAGGACTAGCAATATCCTAGAGCTTTGAATTATGGAGTTTTAAAAATTATGAAAAGAAAACATTATCTAACATAAGATAGTTATGGAAACTCCTTAACAAAATAGAGTGAAAAAAATGAGAATGACACTTCATATGAGAGCAAGTGTGGGCTATCTAATGTTGATTTGGGCAATAATTTTTAACAAATATTATATCAAATTGTGAACTCATTATAATTTATCATTAAGAATAAATAATATAATAATCTTAAAATAACATAAATATTTTGCCTTTGAAAGACAAAAATGAATGCCCACAAATATCTAAAGTAATGTTTTAATGATTTATGTTTCACTCTTATGATTGCTTTTGCATTCAAATGTGACAAAGGCTAATGGTTATGTAGAATAAACTACTTGTGAAGAAACTATCAAAATGAAAGATGTTTAAATATGAACTAATGTTGTAATAGAAGAGTTTTAGTCTCTACAATAAAACCAAACATGAAAACTTGTAAAAATTATTAAAAAGAAAAGAGTTGTTAGCTACAAGTGGGTTTATAAAAGAAATGAAATATTTTGAGAATTTAGAGATGTTAAATATAAAGGATGATTATAATGGCTATTATTAGATAGATAACTTTAATAAGGAATTCTTTTATAGTTTCAAGGCATGGCTTGATCTTTTGCTTGCTCTAGTAGCATCTTAGGAGTTGGCAGTTAAAACAACTTGATGAAAAACTTTTCTTCCTTCAATATGATTTTTTAATATTTTAGAAGATGGAATTAGTATAGAAGGCACAAGGATTTATTAATATTTTTGAAGACATTGATGGATATTTAACAAAGATATCACTACATGACCTAGAAAATTTATCAAGGTAGTGGTGCAAAACGTTTGATGGTTTTATATTAATTTATGATTTTCAAGGAGACTTTATGGCATTTTAGTTTACCACATACATGTTTTAGATGACTCTTTATTTTATTTTTGTTGTTTTATATTGATGGTATATTTATTTCAATAGAGATACAACTGTAATATATAGATCTTAAAGTGCAAGAAAAATATTACATTTGACACAAAGGATCTTGTTAGAGCAAAGTAAGTGAGATGAAAATAATTAGAGAAATAACAAACCATTGTTTCTCCCATAAAAAAATATATTGAGAATGTGTTGAAGAGATTTATCATGCAAAATGCTTAGCTATTAATTCTTTAATTACAAATCAGTTGTGTTTTCAATTTTTAGTAGCAATGTCTTAGTCACATAAAGGAAAATATATGACTGATGCACACTACACAAGTGTAATAGGGAAAGTTATGTATGTTAGGATGTGCACTTAATGTGATATTCAAAATATTATAAATTTCATGCATAAATTTGATAATGCTCATTAAGAACTATTAAAATAAGCTTTGAGAAACCTAAGAGATAATATAGATTTCAATTTTCTTACAACAAAAAAGTTATTGGTCTTATTAATTTAAATTATGTAGGTGATGAAAATGGGAGAAGGTTTTAGATAAGATATATATTTACTCTCATAAATTGTGCCATCAATTAGAATATTTATTTATAACTTATAATTGACAATATTTTTTAAGGGAGACTAATGCAAGATAGTCTACATCAAAATGATGAACAAGTTATTTTAGTGGTCCTAATTTAGTCATTCATTAATATATTATATTTGTTTTAGTTCACTACGAGTTGTAATTAGTCACATATATAAAAATCTTATGATATTTTTAAACTTTGTTGTATATTTTATTATATTTATTATTTTTATTAAGAATGATGTTTTTATCATTTATGTTTTTCTCTTAAGCTTTGTTTTGTACTTCTATAAATAATCTTTAAAAGAATAACAAAACGAGTTGATTTGATGGAAAAAAACTAAGCCTTGAAAAGCTTTTGTGATTAGAAGAGCACAACTTTATGCATAGAAAATACAATCATACCTAGAGCTTATTCCTTCTTATCCATCATTCTCATCATCATTTAGTTGTAAGAGCTTTTCTTCTAGCCCCCATCCATTCTCATTTGATATCAAATCCTTGATCATCCACTCATCATCATCATTTAGTATTAGAGCCTTGGTCATCCACTCACCAAGTATTTGGTACTAAAGCCCTAGACTCTTCCTTAATGAATTTGGTATCAAAGCCATCCTTTGACACCAATTTGATGACAGAGTGGATGACCAAGGTCTCTGATATCAAATTATGGCATGGATGAATAAGGCTATAATACAAATTTTGATGGAGGATAGGGGTTGAAGAAAACTCTAATAATAAAAAGAGATTGAGATGGATAATGGAGATAAGTTTTACTCTTTTATGCAAGGTTGTTCATGCAGGATAGATTTAGACTTCTATCATAGTCTAAATTAGAGCCTCCAATACTGAAGATACTTAATAGATTATTAAAAAATATGAAAAAATATTATACACTAATTAGGGTTAGGTGATATGTGTAGTATTTTAGAATTATTCAAAAATTAATATTTTAAAATTATAATATAGATTACTAAGTTGAGTAAGTGATAACACCGTATATATTAACCATAAAATCTTACAAAATAATTTTATCACATCCAATTTCACACATATAAAATAGATAATTTAATAAAAATTTTATGTACAATATTTTAATAAAAAAGAGTGACTCCAACTTTAGATTACTATCTAAAAAATAAAAATTACTGAAAAGATATGCACCTTTTTAGCGATGATGTCTTTTAGTTTCGTAGAGGTTGGATTTTGGAGAACCAAAGTGTTATACATGGTGGTGATTTAGGTTAGTAAGGAAACTTGGGAGTGTTGGTACAAGTGAAAATTTATTTGGTTATCAATTATCCCAGTGAAAGGTCTCTCACATTCGATCTTTATCTCTCACAAAGAAAGTTGGAATCTCTCCAACTACATTTAGGTGTATACACATTGTTCGCAAAGATAACAATACACAAACAAAATAAATTTTTATTCTATTAATATTTTATCTCCTTACAGTCAGTATCTCTATTTATAGAGATCTTAAAAGTATAATAATAATACTTGACTAAAATTTAGAAATACAAAATAATATTTAAAAATATCAAATAATATATTTTGAAATTCTAAAGGACATTTCAAAATTCTAAAATTCAAAATAAATTATAAAAAAAATATTTTGAATAAAAATTAACTTAAAAATCTCTAAAATTAATTAAATGAAGCACTTTCCAAACAGATTGTGCATCTTAGGAGACGTAATGATGGGCTGTCAAAATAACTGGGTGTGATCAGTGAGCAAAAAGGGAGGTCTCAGTGTGTCTGATCTGGGGTTTCAGGTAGGCATAGGTCGATGAGGATTGGTAGGTTGCTGGGTATCAATGTGAGTTGGAGTGATTTAAGTGGGTCATCTCAAGTAACAGGTTGGTGTCGATTGAGTCGATCAAATAGTGTTCCTAGGTTAACTCAGTCACACGGGCTTGCATATCGGCTTAGGCGGTGACAGCAGTTGCTAACTATGATGGTGATGACAGCAAGAAGAAAAAATTAATAAAAAAAATCAATTTTTAGTATTTTTAAGCAATATTTAACCAAATTTTATACCAGTAGACTTGTGAAATTGGTGCGATACCAACAAATATATATTTGTTAACTAATGTTAGATGTTCCTATGTTAGTTGTGCTTTTCAAGGCATATTGCAAGCTATTCTAGGCTCCAAAGCTCTTCAACTCTATTTTTTTTATCAAATGAACTACCTATTTTCATTTTATTAAAGCTGAAGAAAATCAAAATAAAAACCACTGCATTAGCTCGACATTATCTTGATGCAAACTATCCTACATTAGCCCATCATACCAAGAAAACTCTATCCTATAGAGTTGTATTCCAAATGAATCTTCATTAAGTTCAATACTAATCTCTATAAGTGCTTCATTAAAATCAAGATATAAGGTGGAGTCGATAACCAAGGTTTTGACACCAAATGATAACAAGTGGATGACTAAGGCTTTGATATCAAATGATGGTGAATATGGGGTAGAAGAAAAACTTTTATAATAAAATGAGTATGTGAAAGTTGGATAAAGTAGAATAAACCATATCCTTCTAAATAGGGTTGTGCTCTACTAGGCATGGGGATGTACTCTTCTAAGCATAGAAGCTCTTTAAGTCTTTCATTGTTTTTCATCAAATCAAGCTTTGGCTCAATCTTCATATCTAAGATAGGTTTTGGTCCATGTGAATCATCTATTAATACTTGTCTTGTATTTGTTCCCTCATTCTTGGAAAAACTCTACTCTATAGAGTTGAAGTTCAAGTAGTACTTAAATAAGCAAGGTGTTAATCTCTATATATTATCCATAGTCACCCATCTACCCACTATAGGAAACTTATCTCTCCATCTAAATGAGAACTTTTAAGATTCATCATTAATAAAAAAATCACATCATTTAAAATGCAATCAATTTTGAAAAACTTTGAAATCATGCTTTTAAGTAGCTTCACATCTTTTAATTTATTTACATCAGAGTTAGTCTACAAAATTCTTTCCTAACTTTACCTCTAAAAAGAAATAGATATTTAATTTTATTAGCATTATTAATAAACATGTTAGAAAGAAATTAAAAGATTTAAGCATTATTATTAATTTTTCTTATAATTTGAAGGGTCCACAAACTATCACAAGTAATTCCTTATATTTAGTAAAGGATAGTTTTTCAAGATAAATCCAAACTAAAATATATTTACTTTCTTTAAACTATCCACTAATTTTACTCTTATTCATTGAATTTGAGTATTTTAAACTAATGGATTCAATTTGTTGCTTAACATTATCATGTAATGTTTTGAATCATATGTAAATAAGAATGCAAAATCATAATAAACATTATATGTCAAGTTAATTAAGTTAATAAGATGATTTGGTTTCATGTAATAAATAATTAATTTTAAATTGAGATAGTTTAACAATATTAAATATTATATTATTATAAGTAATTTTTATGCATAGTCAATGTAAATCCTAATTTCTAATACTTTTATCCACAAAAACTTTTAAAACATTTCTTGAATTTTTGTCTACTATTTTAGTTTGACTATAAGTTTGTGAATGAAATACATAAGGGAATTTTTATTTCTAACAATTTTCATAGGGTTCTCAAAAAGTAGGAAATAAATTTGGCATTTTTATTAGGTACAATGATATTATGCAATCCTTGTAACCTAATTATTTCTATAAATAATAATTTAGTACTATAATAAACATCATTAGTTTTGTTACAAGAAATAAAGTGATTCATTTTTAAAAAAACTCATATACTAATATAAATATATTATTATGTTTTCAAAGGGTATTAGAGAATCTTGATATAAATGTAATCTTCTTTGAGACTTATTTATTTTATTTTACTTTTAGTAGAGAATGCCCTTGAAAGATTAGATGACTTCAAGATAAGTATAGAATACATGTGGCTCTTAATTTGATCAAAAGCTTTATTAGTTATAGATGCTTACAAGACTTTATGAATCTTTAAATTATTTGATCTTATCTTATAGGGTATAATTACTAAGTCATTTTTACCTTGAAAATAAGTTACTAAAAACTTTTTAGTAGAAAGAAAAATAATGAGCTATAACTTCTTTTCAGCACTAGCTATTTTCTTCAATTCAAAAGATAGTTTGATGAGAAGAACTCTTTCAAAAGGCTTTATGGGAAAGTGCTTTATGTTTTAACCTTTAAATTTTAAAACATTTGCAATTTCTCCATCATAATTAATTACTCTTAGATCTTATAACCAATGTATACCTAATAAAATATGGGTTATATCTACCTAGTTTTTTCTTTATACCTATCTATCTTTAATAGAACTAAGCATTCAATTTTAACTAGAAATAAGATATGATTAACTGAACTAACCTAGAAAGAACAGAGATGAAGATCAATTTCTATGTTTACTCTTATTAAAACATGTGTGGATATTACATTTATGACATTGTCACCATCAATAGCTAATCTCATTCATTTATCTTGATAAGTTATAAAAGTACTAAAGATGTTTTAGATCTATAATATATTATCTCACTCTAGGACATAGATAAGCTTCTAATGACACCTATTTTCCTCTTTTCGTCTTCATTATTAGGCTCTTTATTAATAAGATTTGTTTCATCCTTAATAATCTCTTTTGTTTCAATCTCACACCCATCTTTATCTTGAAATATAGATAGACAACTCATGACATTAGTATGTTCATTATCTTCTTCATCTTAATTATCTTCGTCATCTTAATTATTTTTATCATAATAATAGTTGTTTCTACTTCAATAATCTCCTCTATATCGTCATGTGCATGCCTATCTATATTAAAGGCTCCTTCACGATGTGCATGCCTCTCCACTGCCATGTGCAACAATTGCATTTGGTAATCTACATCAATGCACTTGCTTGACCCTTCGATATGTATGTCTTAACTACTTATGAAGGATTCATGCAAAATCTAACCACCATCACTACTTCTCCCACACATAATGATGAACTAGTTTCCACATCATAAACCATAATACCTAATACCAAAAATGATTCAATAACTATAGCAACTCCAAGCTAAATTGGCACATACAAAGCACATGCACAGCCCTATAGCAAACCACATCACCTAAACCAAACTAACTCAAATGTTCATAAGGACCAACACATGCCTTGCATGTGCATCACTTGAAGCTCACCTGCCCAACCTGAGTGAACCTGTTATCAATGTTGTATCGACCCAACACACGCAAAACTGGATTGAACTGAGCCATCCAAATCAAAATGGCCTAAAGTAAAACCAAACCCAAGATTTAGCTTATTTGACATGCAGTTTGCAAAAGCTTTGTAAAGGATTTTGGATCAAAATTTGAACAAATGTTGAACCAACAAGTACCTTCACCACAAGATTTTTACAAGATCATTAAGAGATAGTTTTCAAATATTGGGTAAAAATATAAGAAATTTGGTAATCTATGAGTCTAGGAAACAAGTAAATTTAATTTTTTTGAAGAATAATTTTCTTTTATTCAACAGAATTATCTCAACATGAATAGTAGTATATTACATTAAATATTCATAAATTATGATTATGATATTCATTCAATTTTTCTTTATTTGTAAATCTAGCCATAACCTCAAGTGAGCTTATCTTAAAACTCATAACAACTAAAAGAATGATCTACTTTAATTACTTTAGCTTAGATATCATTAGTTTTGGTGCTTTAGTTAAAATTCTAAGAATTATTTGGTAGTTATGCTTATACCATTTTACTATTATTCTCATTATATTTCTTAATAAACAAAATTACATTATTTATTTTTCTTTTTTTAAGGATTATTTAATTATATTTACATTAATTTATTTACATTATCACTTTAGTTAAATAATGTATAAAAATGTTTTAGTATTTTAATTATATTTGTTATTTATCATAACTCCTAAACATAACTAAATGACAATTTTATAGAATACTAAAAATAAACTTAATGCATTTAATGTTACTAAAAATGAAAACCAAATATGTTAAAAGCTAAAATGACTAAGTATTTTAATCTCATGAATAAAAAGTTACCATTTATACTACCAATTATTAGATATCATGATGAGAGATTCTACGAATAATTATATACATTAAAGTAAGATGATTCTATAATGATGAAATATTTGAATATAATTAAAGATTTAATAGAGATTAATAATCTTGATGAAGATTGGGCAATTATTTAAAAGATTTATTTCAAGACTTAAGCAAGAGATTAGATGGGTAGTTTAGTTGTGTTATCCTCAAATACAAAGATTATGACATAACTAGTAAAGATATTCAAACTTCAATACTTATAAATTTCAAATGTAAGTCATAATATTTATCTATAAAAAAAATCTAATAAAATTATTAAGATAGATTTACCTTCTTCATTTAGAGCTCAAACCACTAAGAAGACTATTAACAATAATATTTTAAAATGAAACTAAAGTTGCCATAAATCTAAAGAGATTTGGCATTTGAACTATCAATGCAAGTATATCTTGAACTTAAATGAAGAACAATAAGAGGAATTAAAGTACAAAAAAGTAAAAAATTATTTTCCTCATTGATAAGAAGGAAAAAATAAAAGACAAAAAGTTTATTTAAAAGAAATTAAACCTATTACTAATAAAGATAAAGAGATAAAGAAAAAAAATTTGACTTAAAAAAATAAAATTAACCAAAGAATTAAACCTCTAAAATATTAAAATATTTTTAGATATATCTATATATATTATTAATTCTTTATGTATATCTCAAAATATTTTTTATAAAAAAACCTTAATTTAATTAAGTAACATATTGGTTCTAATAATTCTAAGTGTGCTAAATTAGTTTGAAAAATTAAGAATCTAAAAATATTTGATAGGAGTGATCAATTATTAATATATATTTATCTAAATAGTTATATCCACAATACAAAAATTGAAATGTGAGGACATATGAATTATGTAGGAACATGGATGCTACTAAATATATTTTAGATTTGTTGTCATATTTGTTTCATAGAAATATGTTTAAGATCAAATTTTTTTTATTTTATGAAAGACTAGTGCATAAAAAAATATTGATAAACTCTACTAGTATCATATTTAATAAATAATTTTTGAATATTTATTTATCTAAATATCTTGATTCTAAATTTTTATTTAATATTATTCGTACAAGTTACTTTATTACTCCCAAATTGTAGATATATTATAAAGACCATCCATTACATGATTTTTTTTATGTTTAAGAACTTATAAATATTGATATTAAGCTTGATGAATATTCACTTAAAAGTATACTTTTGTGAAGTAATATATCACTTGATGGGGTGAATTAATGTAAGATGGGCTATATCAATTGATATTGAGTTGATCTAATAAGTCATATAAGACTTTTCTTATTTAATTTATATTATTATTTGATTAATATTTGATATTTATTTTGCTTTATAATATCAAGGTTTCTATATGACATAGAAGATTTATTGAACATTATGTTAAATTTAAATTTAAAAATTATTACTTTTTTTAATTGGTTAAGTAAAATATAATTATTTTATTAATGAAAACAAAGTTAACATCTTAAAGAAATATTGAAAGAGACTAGAAAGGGCGTGACATTTATGCTTTTTAAGATTGTAGGAGAAGAAAAAGTATATTAAATTTAAAATTAAAAATATTAATTTTTTAATTTATTAAATAAAATATAATTATTTTTATTAATTAAAGTTAAGATAATATCTTAAAGAAATATTTAAAAGGACTAGAGAGGGCATGACACCTGTGTTTTTTAAGTCTTTAGGAGAATAAAAAGTTTAATGGTTTAATTAATATTTGATATCTATTTTTTTTTATAATATCAAGGTTTTCATATAACATAGAAGATTTTTATTGAATATTATCTTAAATTTAAAATTAAAAATATTATTTTTTTTAAAATTTGTTAAATAAAATATAATTATTTTTATTAATTCAAGTTAAGATAATATCTAAAAAAAGCTTTTAAAGAGATTGTTCTATATATTTATATTTATTAGTCCTTTTAAATGAATATATACTAACGTATAATTATTTCTTATTTCTCCAATAAACTTTGAAGTAGCACAAAAACAAAACAAGGTGCAGTAAAGCATTTGATTTGCTAAAGGAAAAAACTTTGTTTGATCAACAATGATTCAGTTTCTCAATATTTAGTTTCTTTCATTTTGAAATGTTTTGATTCATGTTTCTCCATCTTAATATTAAGAGTGATTTTAGGATTTATCTTTCATCTATATTAATCATTCTACAATTGTCAGTTAAATAAAAAAGAAGACAAAGACTTTACTTTCTCCAACCAATCAAAATGATGAAGCCCTCACAGTGCCAATAACGCATAGAAAGTTTACACAAGCATTATGAGTTAATTATCAACAAACACTCGAAGAAATCAAGCATTTCTAAAATAATAATCATTAAAATTGAAAAAATATTTAAATTCCTTTTTGAGACTAACACCAATAGATTCTTACAAAATAGAAAAAATATAATCCATAATATCTTTATCACTATAAATTAAAATAGATTAAGTTATACAACTTAGGAGTAGAACAATCACAAAATGTAATGTGATAACTTTTAATTTATAAAGCATAACTCTAGTAATTAGCTATAATAAACCCCACTCTAGCACAATTGAAGCTCTATTTTCAACAAAGATTTTACAATTACTTGAATTCAAGAAATCTAAAAAGATAAGATTTCTTTTTCCTTTATATTAATTTTTTTTTCTTTTGAAACTTTAAGAATTCAATCATTAGCTATGATTTTAATTGAAACCATTTCAAAGATTTTCAAATCACTCTCTGAAGACATTTTCACAGTTGAATGGTCTATTTTTGAAGAAGTAAAACATAGTTTTATTATCTTTTTGTGGTGGAAACTTAAACATGAAAATTGTTGAATGATGTTTTAGAGACACTTCCGCTGAAAATGAGATTAACACTTCTCTCTTGAGGTAAAACCATTAGTATAGGTTTCTCTTAAACAGAAACTAAGTAAAACTCATTGATGTATTTATCACCATTTATTGAGCATGAAGGTCTGCTCCTGGGGGTTTAGTTCTTCAAGTAGTCCACGATTCTTTGGGAGATGCAGTATGCAACAGATTGGATGGTGATCATTGGATTCACACCCACGGCGGTAGGCAGAACGCTCCCATCACAAACGAAGAGTCCTTCGGCCTCCCAACTCTCCCCTCTCTCGTCAACCACACCCTCTTCTGCATTGCGTCCCATTCTGCAGCTCCCCATCTGATGAGCCGAGCAGTGTAATGTCCAAGTCTCCTCGCTTGACCTCACCCCTCCGACATCGCAAACATCGTCCAAGAACTCTTCAAGTTTCCGGCCTTCGACACCACGACAGCTCAGCCTCTGCCCGTCGCTACGATGGGTCCCAACTTCCGTCGCCCCTGCCGCAACCAGAATCCTCAATGCCTGCCTCAAGGCTTCCCTGATGTCCTCCTTGTCCCTCGGATCGAACTGATATGTGATCCTTCCTTCCCCCTCAAGAGTGCCCGAACCTCGGTCTCGGACCAGAGCGAAGAGATGCACTGTGCGGCTGTACTTGGTCATTCTCTCCTTCATGCCTTGCCCAGAGACCCAAGGGAAGAGCGTCGCAAAGGAAGATGGTCCTAATGCCGGGGTTTCGATGATCGCCCTTTGACTAGATTTGCACAAGGATGTAATGATACCGCCTTCAAATTTCGTTCCTTTGAGATCCGAAACTGATTCTGGAAAGTAGCCCCAAACCATGCTGGACGGATGAAGATGGAGGTTCTTTCCTATGTTTCGATTCTCAAGTCCACTCGAAATCATCAGAGGAGGGGTGAGGAGAGATCCGCAAGCTGAAACCACTACCTTTGCTTGGATTCGAATTCTACCCATGATGTCCTTGCCCAGCATCTTAGCAATCAATCCAACGCATTTTTTATTCTTCTTCTCACCTGACAGATTATTTTCAAACACAAATTTCTCGGCTTTGCAACCTGTTAAGATCACAGCGCCACTGTTGACAGCATCAACCAGCCATGTAGTGTCAGTCCCACGCTTATCTCCAGTTCTGCATCCAAAGCAACAGCTGCCACAGTAGTGGTTCTCTGGTGCATTTCTGGGCACAGGCTTCGCCTCAAGGCCAAGCTTTTGACACCCTTTGCGAAGAACTTTGTTCTGAAATCCTTCTTCTGCACAATTCTCCGTGACTCCGATTCTTTGACAAACTTTATCCATTGCAGATTGGTACTCCAAGCTCCCGAAGACATGCAGCTTGTGTTCATCTGACCATTCATCAAGGACATGTTGCGGTGTTCTGATGCTGGCCGACCAATTCACAGCCGAGCCACCTCCAACCGTCGAACCGGCTAATATCATCATGCTTGCATCGAGAGTGGAAAGAATCCCCCCAGATTCATACAATTGATCATATGACGGGGCTTCGAGGCTCGTGTAATCTTCTGAAGTGAAATAGTTGCCTTTCTCAATGACCAACACTTTGTAGCCTGAGTTAGCTAGAACAGATGCAGCAACTGCACCTCCACAGCCGGATCCAACAATGACTGCATCACAGTCTATGGTGTATAAGTTTTGGTGTGGATCAGTCCTCACTTTTAGACCCTTTTCAGTGAGGGTGGAAAGAAGCGATGAGTCGTCATGTTTTGCTGTTTCCACAATCCCCTTATCCAAAGGCCTGCTTTTCTTGGAGATTTTTGGTTCTTTATCAATAGGGAGGCTGTAACCAATTGCTTTCCATGATGGATTTTCTGACTTCTCATTAGTCTGAAGACAACCAAAATGCAAATGTTAAATTGAAAGACAAAAGCCTTTTCTTTACACAAAAATATCCAAATGTGTAGCTTTTAGAATTGGCAAATCCACAATTTTGATAAGAAGAAAGAGATTGAAGTAGATGGTTTTGTTTAGCTATTAAGTCATTAATGAACAAAGTGTCGTGACCTCAAAGAACACACATAAAGAAACCCACTTTATGGATTTAAGAGTTGTTACAGAACTGCACTCCAAAAAGCTCTTCATCTCTTCACCCAGGACAAAAAACAAATCAAGTTTACCCAATTCCAGGGAGATTGGGGTGGCGTCACAAAGCGGGCGGTGTCACATCAGATTACAGTCATGTCGGTGTTATGAAATAAAATATATAATTCTTCCCCTCTAAAGTTAGTCAATCAGTAAAATGAATGAATGGCTCACGATGGTGGACGTATACAAGAGGTTCATACGCTATATAAAAATTGTTTAAGGCATCTCAGAATACAAACAAGTCTTTATAAATTTTTTCTTAAACCACAACAACTCCAGCGAACAATCCCTCGATTAATTGAAATCAGAGAAGGTTTACATCTCAATCAAAGCATAAAATATGCTAATAATTGTTCACAATATTAAGTCATTTATGGGTCAGATGGAGGTCACAACGGCATCATTCATACCTTTTAATGTACCACAAGGCAAAATTTGCCCATATATAGTAAAAAAATAGAAAAGATCAGCATAAATGCAAGGATGTAATACAACGCAGCTGTAAACAATAAAAAAGGATACTGGTGCACTGATTGATATTAACAAGAGAATCAATGGATGCAATAACTCTTTATTGACCATGTCTATGATTGAATGGAACTAGAGTCAATTTGTTTTGAAAATTATAATCAAAATGCAATAAAATTAGCAGACCTTTGATGAATTACTATTGAAAGTTGGAACGAATAACTAGAAAGAAAATAAATACAAAGGGAACTATCTTTCGAATTTTTCAGTAATTTTTTTTTTATATTTGTGAACTACGTGATGGCTCCATGTGAGGCCCGTCTCGTACACCCAAAATGATGACTTGACTAGACCTCCCGCCAAACACGACTAGTTCGCCATTTTGGCAATGTTTGATTGTGCCTTTGCATTGATTAATATAAGCCATTTGCATTTTAGATTGTTCTTCATAGAAGGAACAGAAATAGACATCACATTGACTTGGAAATTTCCATAAACAAATTCTCGATCAAAAAGCACTAAGATCAATCAAAGGAACCCTTTCAATAATGTAGTTTTTGTAGGTATTTAAAGAGATTTTCCATGTGCATGAAGAAATTATGGAAAAGGTGTGGAGGCCTTATCCTTGGTCTTCTATACTATCATCCATTCATATATGATTTGATTCTTACACCAACAATTGTATACCTCTAAAAATTAATTTCAGGAGAGTAAAAGCTGAAGAAGAAAATACCATAGAGTAGAATATGAAGCAGCAAAATATCTTCACCATCAGAAAGGTTATCCTTAAAGGAAAACGAAGTCTTGCTCTGCTCCATTTCAGGAGGACCTCTTCCCGCTTTTCTACAGACATGTCTGAAAACTTGTTGATGAAAGGAAATCGTTCAGAAAAGCTTGAAGAACCGCAGAGTAGAAGTGTGCCAAGCCTGAATCCCAGCATCCATAGAACTATTTTAACTAAAAGATTGCCCTCTTTCTGACCCCTCCTCTCCATCAAATCAGCTACCTGTTAACCCAGATCCGATATCATGTGAGATAAGGAGATGAAAGAGTCCACAAGTAAGCTCATTAAATTATACAAATTTGAGCTAACAAATGTTGAATTCTAATCTGACAATTGGGATTGAAGATATACGAGATTTCATTGCCTGTCGCAATTTTTGACAAATTTAAGCAAGCAAAAATAATTTCTTGCCACAAAAAGGAAAATTTTCTGGTTGCCATAAACGAAGGAAAGAAAGAAGATTTCAAATTCTCTATTCCCTCAAAATAATTATTTTTACGTCAACTAAATTTTTAAGGGAAACAGAGAAGAAAACAAGGAAAAGAGACTAAGAAGAAAAGTAAAATCACCTCGTCAGGGACAGGGGATTGGCAAGCAGAGGCAGCATAGAATGCAATGAGATGCTTGTTTGGTGTGTCCTCCTTGCCATCGCTGGAGCAAATTTCCTCCGCCGAAAGAGCGGGAATGAAGGCTTCGCACATGGCGGACAGAGCCTCCATTTGAGACCGGGAGAAGCCATGGCTGTAGGTTTCTTTCTTCATCCCTCCTCTTAGGAGAGGATGGCCCCGCCTACTGCTCTTCTCTGCTTCCATGTGGTCCATATGGGCTTGTCGGCTTCTGTTAGCCTCTAGATAAATGACAGTGAGGCGCTTTGAAACTTGGAAGGCATCCTTTCATTTTATAGAGAAAAACAATACGGCTTTTGTAGGATTTTTTTTTAATCAATATATTCATTGTTTTAATTTTCAAATTTGTATCCATTTTTTTTGTTTTAGACTTTGGTTAGGTCAAAGTTCAATGCATATCTATGTATAAAAGCTATTATGATATTAATATCTAAAAGTCATACACAAATCGTAAGAATTAGGTTTACTTACCCATTTTTTAAATCAATGAATTGACCATAATTTTCACATATTCAACTTACAAACTTCATATTCAATGTATCAAAACCTAGATGGTTGCTAAGTTCACATATTTTCTTTTGAATGATTAATCCAAACACATCACAAACCATTTCATAATAACTAGTAATGAAAAATAAAAAAAATATTATTTGAGAATGAATATAAAGAGCATAAAATGTACGAAAAGTATGATTTTTCTTAACAATCAAGAATAAAAGCATGCTGCTCCTATCAACTTAGGTGAGTTGGAGCATAGTGATTTTAAGGATCATCAAGAAAATATCACTTATGATTATGTGGTTAAATGTACTTATATATGTCAACATATAATATTCTATATTGTTATGCAATCTTATATCTAGCATTAATGTTGATCATGGAAGATTAGTTAAACTATAAGACAATACAATAAGTTATGCATTACTAATTTTCATGTCATCTTGAATTTGCTATTCTATATTCTCCATAATCCAAATCATGGTATTATCAAACTATGAGCATTCATAAGAGTGCAAGAACATGATAATCCACTTGTGCATCAATACATGAAGTACATAATAAAAAGTGACAAAAATTGTAGAACATGAACTAAGAAGGTTATAATTGATCAATATTAGCAAATTTAGAGAATACATGATGATCTTAACTAATAGTTCTTATATTATCAATTTATTAACTTATCTTTAATTCTTTATTTTGAATATCATGGTCACATTGAGAAGAGATTGACAGGAATGTCACAATAAGAAGTATGATATATCACCTTCTCTATTTATTATTTTATCTTTATTAGATCATCTACATGGTGTAAACCAAACTGCTCACCCTTATGAGGTATACTTTTATATTTTTTTCCATGTTTTTCATTTTATAAATATGTAATAGATTATTTTAATTAATCATAGATTTTATCCTTAATTTTTGTTCACTCTTAGTTATAAGTTAACAAATCCAAAACATAAGAATTATCATAATGTAAACAACTCAAAAAAATGTGCTGAAATGACAATAATTAGATTCAAAATTTAAGCATATCATTGTGAAAGAATCGACTTAAAAAATTCATAGGTATATAGTTTGTAATTTTTTAATGTTCTTTGAATTTCTTAAAAATTTTTAAAGTTGAAAAAAAATTGAATTAATATTAAATAATATTTTATTTATAAAAAGGATTGTCGCCTTAATATTTCTCTCCTTGCACTTGATTTGGTCTTAAATCATGTGCAAAGGAATCCAATAAGAGAGGAGGGATTGGAGAGAGGAAGAAAGAGATGTTTTGAGGAGATTTAGCTAGAAATTCTAAAAGACCAAAAACTAAGTTGAGGAAAAGAAAGAATTGTAGGAAAAAGAGGATTTCAATCTCATTCTTACCAAAATAATGTACTAAAGGTATGATTCCAATTAATTTTCATTTATTATGTCAAGTATTTGTTGTTTGAGGAGCTATGGAGAATGATTTTGTGGATGTGCTAAAAGTTTTGGTTAGAAGGCCCATCCATTATTTTTGGCCATGCTGATCAGACAAGACGATTGGATCGATTGTCTTGCATGATATGCATAACCAGGACTAGCGAATAAGGGGTCATTAGTCTTGTAAGATGAGAGTAGTAGTTGAGTCCATAAAAGTCCTAAGAGATCATACAATATGATGAGTTGATTAGACAAGTATGATTAAATTCAAAAAATACACATTAATAATCATCCATCCAATCCCTTGTCAATCAGTGATTGCTTAAGAGCATGTAATATGATACCTCAATTAAACAAGTATGATCAAGTTTAGAAAATGTATAACAATAATAGTCCATTTAATTCTTTTTCCAACCAATAATCATTAGTACTCATACTATACAATGTGATAATCATACTAGTATGATTAAATAGAGAATAAGCATAATAATGATCACCCATCTAATACTTATGTCCAACCAATGCCGATTGGTGATTTTACACTATAATATGAGAGATCATTTTGTATAATCTGAAGTCTCAAATATAGGATTTTAGTTGTTTTCATAGGTCTTTGGGATTATTTAGAGTAGCTTTCATAAGTGCTTTTGTTAGAGAAAATAATTTTCTAAAATAAGGATGGAAAGTAGGAAACAAGTTTATAAAGTTCTTTAAAGTTAAAAATAGAATTTGAACTATTATTAATGAATTATAAAATAAAGTGTAAGAAATAAAAATATGAGATAAAAAAAACTCTTAGAGCCATCAAATAGATAAACTAAATAACTATGATATAAGTATCTTGATTTATTAAATTCATTAAATTACTATTATGAAATACAATATGATTTAAATATTTAAATAACATGACATTATTTGTATACATTTTAATTGTGTGATGGTACTTTACTATTAATATATATATATATATATATATATATATATATATATATATATATATATATATATATATATATAATGTCTTTATAAGTGTATAAATATGATGTTATAAAACTAGAACATATGATAAGAAAGAAAATAAATAGAAAAAAAGAATGATACTTAGGCTTAGTGATATGAAAGATTACATAAAAAAAGAAATATGAATATGAATATTTTATTTATAATCCTATCTTACATATATTCAACATGATATAGGTATCACCCTTGTTGTCATAAACACACAAAAAAGACAACATAACAAAAGCTCATCCTCATGGTATAAGATGGTGATAATAGGGGTGATAGTTTTATGATAGATGATAATATAATATAAGATCATAAAAAATAAGGATAACAATTATATAAAAAAATCTAAGGTTAAAACAGAAGAAATAAGAAAGGGATGAGAAAGAAAGAAGAAAAAAATAAATAAATTATAATATGAAAATAAGAAAATAAAAGATATAATATAATATGTGCTAATGATAATAGTACAATATGATGAATATGCATAATACATAAGTACGATGCATACGAGCATTAATGTAGCAATTTAGTATATATACATATCCTTTTGCATTACTTTTCTTTTGATTATGATAGTAAGGATGATTGTAAGTAGAGATATTTCTTCAATGCTCTCACTCTTTTTTTAGTTTTTTTCATCTATATTTTGTTATTTTACACCGTGTTAGCCCAATAAATTAGATTTTAGATATCTTTTTATCAGATTTATGCTAGGTAGAGTATGATGATATGCATATTGATGCAAAAGATCTTGACTTATCATAAAGGAGGTGATATGTATCATAAATGTCCACAAGCTTAAATTAAGCTTGTTATATTTTGTATATAATTATCTAATTATTTGTACTTTATTTATACATTATTTTTTCTTGTTATAATTTTTTATTGTGCATAAAATATCTATTAATATCATATATTTATTATAGATAAGAATATCCATTATTAAGTTGTATATTATATCTACATATTTCAAGGATATTAAATTGTGTTTTGAACCAATTGGCTCACAAGAAGTGCCTACAAGCCTAAAAAATGCTTGCCCATATATTTTCATGTACAAGCATGCCCCATATGAATTCTACCTATTACATGCACTTGTCATAGGGCACCATTGCATAGCTAGTGCCCTTTACAATTGCATAAGCTCATATCACCAAAAGCCAACATTGCACCTACAGGTCTGTGCACTCTCTCACCTACTACCCATGAATCTATTCCCCTTACATAGAATGTCCTAGCACATGATAAGCTGGCTAGCCAGGCGTGTGACCCCACCCTCCCCCTCCCAAATATGAATAACAACACATAAGAAAGCATAGTTTTGAGGAGAATATTTGTCATGTCTCATCTATTCTTTTACCTAATAATACACATAATCACAAATAATTGGGTTAAATTAGAGTTTATTTTAGCATAAAGAAAACAAAACAAATCACCAAGATAAGATAATGATAAACCTAAATTTAAAATCATTTTCAAAAACCATTCCAATGAAATAAAATAATAGCTAAAGTATCACATGAATATTGGCTATAACAAAATTCAATATCAATATCTCGAATTATGGCATCTCTCTTGTTTTATTATTTTTTTATCAATAATGGAAGTAACTTTCAAAAATCTTTGAGTAAAAAACCATTGTATTTAAAGAATTCTATCATTAATTCATAACAAAGAGGAAGAGTATTTATATAAGTTCTTTTTTAATAAAGAAAAATCACTTTTTAAAACTTGTCAAAGTGAATAATAAAAACTAATTTGTAAAACTATTTATTATTGAAACCACATCATCATTAAAGAAATAAAATGACATTTATGATAACTAAACAATTAATAATATTAGTTTATCACTTAGCTACAACATAAAGTGTACAAACCAACATCATTATGATAGTTCTAATATATGATCCATCAATGTCCCATAAAAACATATGATCTCAATTGCTACATAATTAAGTAATATGATAAAACATCATCTTGATGAAATCATCATGAATCTATTCTCACTGCTCTCTTGCATCTCTATGTAGCACCTCATTCAACTTGAAATGTTAGGCCAAAAGAGGCATAAGTCAATTAATACTAACTCGATGACAAATAACTATATATATATATATATATATATATATATATATATATATATATATATATATATATATATAACACTATAATATTTGAATATCTGCATGTAAAGTTTATTTGTAATAATAAAATAAAAATAAAATATGTAAGCATTTAAAAAAAGTAAAATAATATTACATATAAAATTTTTATATACATGAATCTTTTATACCTTTATATATTATTTTTCTTCTTTTACGTTTTTATCTCTTTAGATATTTGGTTTAAAAAAAGCCTTTTTTGTCAATAAATTAGACATATTTAAGGACAAATTATTTCATAATTAAATAGTATGATTGAATACTGATTTGGCTTGTAATCAAAATACATTGTTTCGACACAACATTTGCTACCTTGAACAAATTAATATCCTTTCATTTTATACATTTACCTTCTTTTCATCCATTCATTTTTCTTATTCTCATTTTGTTTTTATTTTTTTTCTCATCTTTATGACTTTCATCATAAATAACTTGTGTTGTACTTTTATTATCAAATTATTATATTAATAAGGAACTTATAGTTAAAATAAAATAATCATTTATACTCAAACATCACATACATATATAAGTCATTATGTAAAAAAATAATTGTTTTTATCATCACTTATAAATTTTATTTTTTTATCATAAAATATATAAATTTTACTTTTTAATCATCAAATTTATAAATTTGAATAAGCATCATGCATGATAAGCATCTTCTATGTTTACTGTGCTCATATCATATATCTCTAATTTAACCCTTATAATTAATAAATCAAAGTCTTTATCCTAACATTACACATTATATTTAAATAAATATACATAAGTACAAGATTTTTCTATCTTCCAAAACTGATAAATGGTCTCAAAAAGGCGTAATTTTGCTCAAATCCTTTGGTTTCTACAATAACCGAGACTGTGTTCTTCTCAAGTTTCCCTTAGACATTTAACAACTTGCATGGTTTCTTTGAAATCCTTTTGGAATCATTTTCATCTTCCCATTTTCCATCTTTGATACACCTTTGGCTAATTTAACTGGTAAAGTTTTCTTTCCAAAAAAGTTTACCAGTCTCAATTAGCACCCTATTTATACTATTTCTCATTATCTTTTAAATTTCTAGCCTTTCAAATGTCTCTAAAAACTGTCATTTCATATGGATACATTATCATCTTGTTTTCTTTCATTTTCAAGGGTTTCTCATCTATTAAAGTTACCTCAGTTCAATTGTCTCATAGCATACATACACACATATAATGCTAGCATGTTATCTTATAAATCAAAATATACGTACAATCATCCGATGTCGTACAACATATTTATATCATACCACATCATATTCTATCATAATATCTTAAGATAACTAACAAATAACATACATCATAATCATTTCAATTTACCTACTTAATTATTCTAAGATGCTTCTTCCATGACTTTTATCTTTTTTTATCTTTTTATTTCATTACCTACATAATATTTATTATAATTATTATTTTTTATTTTCTTTTTAATCCTAAGTCTTTCAAAAGTCTCAATCTTTATTTAAAACTTTTCTTTCTTTCATTATTTCTCAAAATCACATGCTTTTCTTTACCAAAATCATTTATAAACATAACTTCAATGGGACTTTGAAATCTCTATGAAATTATAGCACTTTTCTTCTTAATATAACATCTATTCACCCTAACATATAGTATATTAATATTTTTCCTATTTTGTTTCATCCATTAGAGGTATTTGAGCACATCTTCTTGTTGTGAGGGAGATGTCAGGTTACAAGATCCCTTAAAGTAGCACGAGTGGTGGGTATAAGTGGATTGACTAATTGAAGTTAGCCAAGACCTAGTCAAATCTTCTCCATGTCATGTCATGCAATAAGCCCTATGAGATATGACTCAAGGATCCCAAGTCTGGTAAGCTCTTTACATCTTATTTCATCCTTTTATGACTATAAGAGATGTTATTCAAGACCATGCTAGACTCCTTTTAATACTTTGTGCTTTGGATCAAGGAGAGATGAGGAAAGTATTACTTCATTAGGTTAGGGTTTAATGTGAGGAATGAGGCCTTTTATGATAACCCTCATTTTTATCTCAACCAAGATGAAAGAAATCCTATAATCAAGATAAGAAGATTGTGTAGATATGGTTGAACTTAATCAAGCTAATTTCTTAAATTATTTCACATAAAAGTATTAAAAAAATAATAAAATATTAAAAAGTATTTTATAAGCTTAAATTTAGTTAAAATTATTATTTAAATATATCAATAGAAAGAATTCTTTAAGATGAACTCAATAATATTGAGTTTATAATGTTTTGAGATCTAAAAAATTTATTATGATATTTTAAATATTCAAATATAATTATAATTTTATAGTATCTTTAAAGATATGCTTATAATTTTAAGAATTTTGGCTTAGTTTAAAATTGATTAGTAAAGGGTAGACCAACAACTATAGTAAGGTCAATTTATATTATGGTAGATCTATAAATTCTAAATTTTAGTGAAGAAGAAAACTAAAATGATAGAAGAAAGATTTTTAATTAATAAATTTACAAGGGTTTTATCGAAAGCTCTAACATTGAAACCTATTTGAATGGGATTTTTAGATTTCTAATGGTAAAAGTATGGGTAACTTAAAAACTGGGTTTTTCTAATAGTTCTTACTTTATAAACCTAATCAAATAAAAATCTTTAAGGAATTATGGTGTAGTTTAGCCTCACCAACCCTTTTTGTAGCTTATAATTAGATCAAACGAGTACAATAGGGAGCCATGAATGAGTGAAGCTTGAGTTTTCTCTGGTGAGCCACCATTTAGTTAGGAGTTGAGTGTGGTGAGAAAAACAAGGTTTTGTCATCTTTATTATGGTTGTTGTGAACTTGAGAGGAAGCTTCATTGCTATACTCTAATCGAGAGAGAAGCATTCCAACTCGTGGTTTTAATATCTTTGATGAGGTAAGAGTTAAGGCTTAATTAATATCAATTTGCTTTAAATTTTGCATGTTTCAAGTTCATGTGAGTAGAAGAGTAAGGATAGGATAAAAAAGAGCTAGTTTCATCGACAAAATAAGTAGGGAACTTGTCAAGTTCCTTATAGAAAGAAGGTAATTAGAGTTGGAAGAATAAAAGAGAAAGAGAGAAAAAGAAAGAAAGAGAGAAAAAGAGAGATTATGAATACTAATGAGTATTATTCTAGTATAATGGTATATATAGTACGATCAAATAAGCTTGGGTCGTATGGATATGATATTAGGTTGTATGAGGTTTATTGAAGGTATCATGCTAGACAATTTTCTAAGACATAATAGTATAAAGAGAATTTAAACTATAGATAGACTTATTAGGTTTATCATACATACACAATATGGGGATCATACTTATATAATGGGTTAAAATATCAAGTTCACTAAAGAAAGATAATATAAGTATCCATCTTATACGATGGAGTTATGGCATAATACATATGATTATACTAATAAGATTATGGTAATCATACTTGAGGTGTTGGTTAGGTTGAATGGTAAGGATTTTATGAGTATGAATTGTTCAATCATACTGGATGACTGATTTGAGTTTAAATAAGAGAAAAATTGGTTAAGTTAGAAATGTCAGATTGGTCCAAATTGCTTAATCATTAGGTATGATGGTTTAGATTTCAATTTATAATAGAATAACATGATGAAAATTGTATTTAGCAATTAATAAAAAAGCTAACATATTGAATCATATAGTATGTATTAATATGATATTAGTATGATCAATATATGAGAATAAAAAACTGATCAGAGAGAAAATAAGACTCATTTAGTATGATGTAATTAATCATATTATATGATCGTCAAGGAATATAAGTGAATAATCATATGGGTACTATGCATGAAATCATATCATATGATCAAGATTAAAGTTTATTTTGTTAGACAAGTCAATTAGAAAGATCATACAGAGAGTCTCCTAAAATATTATACAATATGACTAAACTGATCGTACTTGATGATTAATTAGAGCTATGATAAACTAAGCCTGGGGAGAGAAGAGGCTATAGTTAGAGCTGTACATTGAGTATTATTGTAGGATATAATATTCTAGTGATGGAGTAATAGTGGAAACATATGATATGATCAAAGATGATCATATTGAGCAAAGAGAGAAAAAAATGCATTAATTGTATGGTATGGTAAGATTATCATAGTAGTATGAATGATTTAAAAAGGAAACATGATAAAGAGAGCATGATAATCATATAATACAATGGTATAGATCATATTAGACAATCAGTAAATAATATGAATTATGTTAAAGTAAAATAGGATCATATCATATGATCCTAAAGAATACAAGATACATTAAGAAGCAATATGAATAAGAGTATTGATTTTAGAAATCAAATGATAAGATCATGTAATTGTATGAGAATGATGTAGTTCATAATGCTTATTTTTTATGAATCGTACGATATAATGGGGAAATTGTATAAATATGATTTTGAACAACTTAAGGGTCTAAAAAGTTAATATGATTTTAATTTCTTACTAAATATGTCACATATAGGATATATGTTGATCGTTGTATATAAATGATATTATAAAAAATTAAGAAAAGATAGAGACTAGAAAAAAATCAACTCTCAAATTTAAATAAAAAAATTAATAACTATGATGTAAATATAGTAATAAATTATTTTTTATGTTATTTATAAAATATTAGTTTTTAATAATAATTTTTGATAAAATATTAAGTATTTAATTTTTTATATATATATTTGTAGTAATTATATGATATTTTATTAGATTATTATATTTTATATCATCTTATTATCTAACATCTTATTTATGTGTTATTCTTTTATAACATTACATAATAATAATATTAACATAATATATAATGAGAAATTTTATAAATTAATAAATAAGAAAATTTTTAGAATGTGAGTATTTAGCTTATCTAATTATTAATTAAGAAAATAGAATATAATGATTAGTAAACTCATGAAAATATTATCCTCATATATTCTTAGATTATATTATCTTTACAAGATAAGGATGCCCATCTATGATTATGCTATGTTGATATACATGATTATGATAAAGTTAGCTCATATATTGATATAAAAAAGACAAATCATTGGAATGAAAATACCCTTATAAGATCTTAATATTAATTCTAAAGAATAGTGATTTGAAAGAAAAAAATAGAACTATACATTAGAAATAGATGAATAAAAAATAATGGATTTATTTTTATAAGAAATAAATGGTTGTCTTATAAAATATAATAAATAATAAATAAGAAAATAAAAGAACATACATGTACATATTTATATTTTTTATTGAATATCTTGGTTTTTTTCTTATCATGGCTTAATTAATTATGTTTATTAGTTTTTAAGACATAATTATATTTTTTTTGTTATAAAGTTATATATATTATTATCTTATTATTCTACTTATTAAATTATTTAGAATTTTATTAGTATTTATATCACAAGTAATATATCCACCATCCTAAAAATTATAGACTTATGTGTTATAAATGGATAAGAATTTTATTTATTATAGACATAATGGTTAGTCTTTTATATTATGTTTTTATTTGGATCTATATAAATTATACATAATATTTATTTTTAGATTGGATGATTTATGAGTAGTTATGCAGTTGAATCACATATTTATATTAATATTTTATTTGGTTTATGTCATTAAATGATTTGTATTTTGATTTAGTCTCATTAACAAGTCTTTATTTAGGATTTTATATTATTACCTATTTATTTTAAATATGCATAACTTTTGATTTTTGTTATAATTATATAAATAATGAGATAAGGCCTTAACACCTTCAATTTTAATGTGGCTCTTTTGATCATGAGAATTATATGAAGGAGTAGAAAGATTCTAATGGTTGTGGACCAATGGAAGCTTGATTGATATACATCTCACAATGAATCATTGATTAAAGGTATTTAGGAATAAGTATTCTCTTAATCTATCTCTAAATTAGAATATATGCATAATCAATCGATTATATATAGTATGTTTATAAGATATCACATTATATTTTATAATAGTATCTCAAGATAACAAATAATTAATCTCTTACATCACAACGTATTAGTTTACCTCTTTGATGGCTTTGAGATACTCCTTTAATAACATTTATCTTTCTTTATCATTTCTTTTCATTACATATATAATATTCATCATAATTATCAATATTTATTTATATTTTTAATCTTAAGACTTTCAAAATTCTTAAATTTTATTCAAATTTTTTTCTTTTATTATTTCTTGTGACTATATGTTTTTCTTTACTAAAAGCAATCATAAACATAGCTTCAAAGAACCTTTGAAATTCTATTACTTTTCTTCTTAATGTATCATATGTTCACTCTAACATATAATGCATTATTCATTCAAGCATTGTACACCTAATAATAGACAAATCATTTTGAACCTTTCACGTCCCTCTCAAAAGCTTAATCTATAGTATGGTAGTCTCAATGAACAATATGTTATACTCATTACATTATATACTAAGTAATTAGATGCACTATTCATAACCTTTAATGTTTCGTTTCATGAACTAAACATATGATATATTAGAAAATAAAGTACCATCCATTTTTCTTAAGAATTTGAATGTCTGTTGTTGCTTTTGCTAAGGATTACATGTATGATACATTCCAAAAATAACATATCATCCATTTTTTTAAAGAAAGAGATAGTCTTGAACACAATACTTAGTGTATCATCTATGAACTCTCTTCGTATAGTACATTTATCCTATTGTAAGATACATTAACTCTTGCATCTAGTATGGAAGACACAGATAGAAAATTACAACTTTGCAAATTCAACCTAAATCCCATTCAATTTAATTCCAATGCCTAAGCAGCCTCAAATTTGATTAACAAGCATTCTAAAGAAGGCAAATCTCAGATAAAATCTACCTTTACTCAATCTATGATACGAATCAAGATTAAGCTGTGCTTAACTCTCTCTCTCTCTCTCCATTAAGCTTAGGGAGTTGTCACTATTATTACTACTTCAAGTTTCTTCTTTGTTTGTTGCAACTTAAGATCTTTCTTAACTAATTTGCTTCCTTCCCTCTCCTTAGTTGTCTTCTCCTCCCTTTCTCTTCCAAGGGTGTTGTGATTGGCCTTTTCTCCTAAAATCAAGAAGGGATTTTATGATCCTTTTTATTAATATAAGATTTAAACATTTAAAAATTCCAATGATTATTATATTCTTCATTAATCTTCTCAAATTTTTAATTAATTTTAAAAAATTTTCAACTACATATTAATAAATTTCTTGTAATGAGTTTTTCTCAATAATGTGGTAAAAATATCATTATAGATATTAATATTAAGCATATATTTTGAGATTTGCTAATACATCAATTCCTAAAAAATAATTATGCATATAGCAAATACCAATATCAAATTTATAAATACATGAGTATTTGATAAATATTAGGGTTATCACAAGGGTATTATGAGAGCGAGCATAGAATTGCATAGAGGGATAAGTTGTGCAAACAGACATGTGCATCCATGCATGGATGAGTACTTCACAAGTGCTAGTATAATGCTACTTCAAAAGGGTGAGTGGAAAGTATGTAGTCACACATGTAGATGCAAGATAAGAAAGAACATCAGAGAGTCAAACGATGTGAAGGAGAAGAACTAAAAAGAATTTGGGAGGAGAAGAACAAAGGATGTGTGAAATTGAGGTTGGGAAATAAGTTGAAGAGGTGAAAAGAGGAGACAGGAGAAGAAAGAAAGAAAGAGATAGAAGAAAAATGTCACTTAGCAAAGCGTATCCAATGATCAAATCATCAAACCCTTCCACTAAAGCCACCAAAAAGAGTTAAATGAAATATTTCAAAACTAATCAAAAGGATATATTCTATTCTAGATTTTGAACATCTTATATAAATTCATACATTACCACTATGAGCCATTAACACTTTTTTTAATAAAATAATCAATTATAATACTCATTTTAATAAAATTATTATTTTGTAACAACCACTTCAATAAATTAATTAACCACTAATATATATTTTGCATTTTCCTTATTTATGATCACACTTATTGACTTTGCATTATATATCAATATAAAAAATGTTCAGATTACTTAAAATACAAATAAAAATATCTAAAATAATAATGAAATAATTATAGACCTCTAGATAGCAACCTGAAGCATCATATAATTATGAAAGCACACAAAAAATAAACACAAATGAAAACGTGCAATACATACCAGAAATCTCAAATAACCCAAATACACAAAAACGGAATGTACTGACATATGTTATCATAGAGATAACCAAAATATAAATTACAAATATAACCAAAACATACACATAATATCACAATATAGAAAAAAATGTTCAATACATTTTCACATGAAACATGGAATAATCACATTATAATAGAAGTAATTTTGTGGATCTTTTGATTTGAGTATCTTTTTAGTCAACAACACAACAATATGATTGTTAATGCTTCCATCATACTTGTTTTTTTTTTTAATTCTACTATGTTATTTATGAATCTATGATAAAAAAAACCAGCAAGAAATTATATTGTAGTTTGGACTATAGATTAATGATAATCTTTTATGATTTAAAAAGAGTTTTTAAAAAATAATTCATATGAAATAATTAAACAATATTTATAAATTTTTAATATTTCTATTTAAAAAAAAAATAATCGTCAAATAAAATTTTAATCTTTTTTCAAAGTCAAAGTGCTTTTGAGTGGTAGTTGGACTTCACTTAAGATTTAAAGGACTACAGAAAAGAAGATTTACAATATTGTCAAAAATGTTATTCTACGTAAATAAAAAATTAATTTTTCATGCCTGTGATCTAACGGTTTCACACCAGTGAACCGGTGCGATCTGACGGTCAATGTTTTCCATTGCTATACATGCAAAAGACTTCGCCGATCGCCAGACGCCGAACGGCAATTGTTATATCGTCCACCGGTGCTCTTTTCCGTCGTGTCCAGAACGTCTACCAGCTCTAAAAGTCGACGAAAGAAAGTACCAAATTTCCTCTCTTTTTAATCTCTTTTATCTTGTTTTAGATTCCCCTCTTTGATTTTGATAGGAAGCTTCTCGCTCCTCCGTGATCAATTTCGCTCCGGAATTGTTCTTTTCTCTGCTTCTACTCGTACAGGCCACTAAAACCGGTAAAATGCAGTACTTGGCTAATGTTCACTTGTCAGAATTTCGTTTTTTTAAACCACATATCGATCGGATGTAGATGGAGGTGCTGATCTTCTGGATGGTTGCAGGAATTTGACGATTAAAGCGATGTCGTCGATCGCGGAGGAGGTATTCGAGCACACTCTTCTTGTTGTGCGGGAGGTGTCGGCTTACAAGATCCCTCCAAGAAGCACGAGCGGTGGGTATAAGTGTGGTGAGTGGTTGCAGTCAGACAAGATCTGGTCCGGCCGCCTCCGCGTCGTATCTTGCGGCGAGCGCTGCGAGATCCGGCTCGAGGATCCCAGTTCCGGTGAACTCTTTGCGGCCTGCTTCGTACTCCCAGGACAACGGGAGGCGTCGGTCGAGACAGTGCTGGACTCCTCCCGATACTTCGTGCTTAGGATCGAGGACGGACGAGGAAAGCACGCTTTCATTGGCCTAGGGTTTAATGAGAGGAACGAAGCCTTCGATTTTAATGTGGCTCTTTTCGATCACGAGAAGTATGTGAAGAGGGAAAAGGAGGAGGATTCTGATGGCCGGGGGACCGATGAAAGCCCGATCGATATACATCCCGCAGTGAATCATCGATTAAAGGTATGTAGGAATTAGCATTCTCTTGTTAGCTTTTCTTGCTTGTCATGCATGGTCTCTTAGAACAGCAATGCTTTATGCAGTGTTAGAATTAGAATCTTGCCTGAATATTTCTTGTGTTAGGCCAATTTCAGTAGGATTCATAACTTAGTGAACGTTGGATACTTGCAATGTTGCCATTCAAGTATTGAAGACAGATCCATTATCTCCTAAGTCCATCATATCTTCAGTAAGCAACTGGGCAGTTACTAATGTTTTCATCCTTTTTTTTTTGGCTATCTTGGTCTCATGATGAAGATGGAATCAATACTACTAGACACCCTCAATACCTCCAAATTTTTCTTATGTTCTATTAATTATGCTACACTCTACACTATGGACTAGTTGATTGCTTGGTTTTTAGTTTGTAAGGTATATTTGCTAAATCTAATGAAAAATGGTGGCCAAATTTGGTCATGTTTGTCTGAATTCTAGTCCCAAAATGGTGTGATCTTGTATTTCTGCATACTTGTTGAGGGGATGATATGTTTATATTTGCACCTTTGTGAGTACTATAAAGTATTCTTAACATTGTCATCTTTCTTATATGCAATCTATGTTAATTGTGCTAATAAAAAGGATTGTTTAGTTGTGTTATTTAAATAATATTTGCTTCTAAATGCTAATACTATATTTGATATCAGTATTTTCTAAACCTTGTTGATACTTTTATGATTGTTTATGACAATCTATCTTCATAATAGATGTTATTTTTTGATAACAGAATCCTTATTTTTTATAATGTTTTTTCACAGATGTCAACCGAGCAGAAAATTCAAATTTTTCTAATAACATTACAAGACAGCAATATCACCTTAAAGAAACATGCTTTGTAACATTATTGTCCCAAATAGCAGCAGAAACTGTTATTTGCAAAATTTCTTGATTAGTTGCTTTTGCCAACTATTAAAGTGCTAATGTTCTATGTTTAGCATTAAAACGAGGATGTAGTTTGCTGTATTATGGTCTTTAAATGGATTTTCAAGTGAGTATGAAGGACATTTTCCAGTCAAAATAAATACGAATTCTCAAAGAAATGAGTTTATTCGACATCAGAACATAATGTTGATTAAATTTCTGGATTAATTTAATTGCTTGCCCAGGATATGAATCACCTTCCCCTGCATATGGATTAAGGTGCTTGGCTCTCAGCTTAATTTCTTTTGCAAGCATTCATTCACGTCATGCATGTTTATTTTTTGTTGGTTTTTCAGGAAGGTGAAACAATCAGAATTAATGTGAAGAGCAAGCCTTCAAGTGGATCTGGGATGCTTTCATCTGCTGGATTGTTAGGAGGGACCTCTAGCACGAAAAAACCTGGGGCACTTCTTGCACCACCACCTGTTGGGAGTGGAAAGATGAGGTCCCCTCTTCCACCTCCACCTAATGATCCTGCAGTTTCCAGGATGCAATCTGGAAGCAGTGGAGCTAAAGCTAAAGAATCACGAGGGCACTCTGCTGATCCCTTATCAAATCTTTCTCAATTGGAGGTATTGAACTTCTATGCTTCTGTTAAATTTTTGGTCATGTTTTCATTGTTTTCCAATAAGTGGTCCATCCAATTGATCAATCTTCACATGTTTATTGCAAATTAAGGACTATTGCTGTCTTAGCTGAATGGTGATGCAAATAGAATATGTTGCGAAATAAGCTTTGTTAGGAACCGTGCTATGATAGAGCTCTTTGGGAAAGGTATGGTAGCATAAACACAATCAAACTTGTGTACTTAGCACAGAGGAGATACAACGACTTTATATTACGTGATACCGGAAAATGGATTACTTGAGATTATTCTATTTTCAAATGTAAAGAGTTATGGCAGTTGAATTAGATTGTTGGGTAACCAACATCTATGTTTTTCTAGCTAGTATAGTATTTTGCTTCATATTGTTGCTGCTGCTGTAATTTTCAAGAAAATTGTAAAATGCACTCACATGTGCACATTCATGGACACTTGTTCTTTTTATTGAGACCCAGAAAAAGTAAAATTGATCCTATGAAACATGATAGAAAATTATAGAGATTTATGGCATTAAAATTGGAGACACCATGCAGAACCACAGTCACTGATACCTGTGTATTTTTATTCACATACACAAAGAAAAAGTATCATAAGCACAGTTGGAACTGGTTTGATTTGTCATTGTTTGGGAATGTAGCTGGAAACTGTTGGATGATGGTTGTGGTTGCCAGGGAAATGAGACCTCCACATGTCTCATGTGTTTAAATTTTTGTTAGGGGAGGAAAGATGAGCAGTAAGGTGCACTCGAGTCCCGAAGAGATCTCATGTGTTTAACTTGGGGATGTTAGAACTCATACTTAATAGTCAAACCAGAATAGATGCGAAACGTGAAATTTGTTAAGAATTAGATTAATTTAATGTACTGCATTTCTCAATGTTTAGAGGCCATTTAATGTTTTAACCACTCAAATTTTTTCGAGAAAGTGCAAAGAACCAAAATTTTGACTACTTAGAAAGGGAGATTGCTTTTGAGTCGCATTTCTTAAAATCTGTTAGAGGGTATACTGGGGTTGTTAGAGAACTTCATGGACAAGAGGATCGAAAGCGAAAAATCTATCATCGCTTTTAAGATTTTGCACAAAAATATTAAGTTTAAATTGTGACAAGTAGAACAAAAAATGAATCATAAGCAAAGCCATGTGCGTTTGGAATGTCATTAGCCACATTCAGGAGCAGTTATGGTGGTGGTGAGGGAAGTGAGACAAGTTGTGGTGGAGGGTTGGTACTTGGTAGAACCAGTCTTGAAAATTGGACTAGAATAGGAGAGGCAAAAGAAATATAAGGGTGAATTCAGAGAAGCACAAAACATCAGAGTTTTTGAACTTCATATATCTGTAGTTTTCTTTATTTCAGCTCAATAGGTGATGGCTTGGTGGTGGAAGGAAGATAAAGGGTAAGGTGTACCCTAGTCATTGACAGATCTTTCTAGTTTCATTTGGCACTTAATGGTTAAATCTAAGTAGGAGCAAAACATGAAACTTGTAAAGAATTAGGTGAAATCATTATCTGCTAAGTTTCTTAACGTTTGGAAGCCATTTGATGGAATGAACACTCAATATCAAAATGTCATCAATAGAAATCTCCAATGAGCAGTGACAAGGCTTCAAAATCATTGCATCACCATGGCCTAGAAAACCTAATTGAACAAGCTATAGTTCAGATGCAAATCAGAAAGCCAAACAATCTGTTCATTGTTTATAAAGCCACGATGCTCCCAAAACCTTTTTAAATCAGCCTAGGCAGTTGTCCAACCATTAAACAAGTTGACTAATACAGCTAGATTCCTCAAATTGGAATAAATGGTAATAAATATGATTCCTTTATCATGATCAATAAGCAAAGCTGAAATTTAAAACGTAAAACCTATACTTTTCTTTTTGCATAGTGGTGGTTGAATCCTTTTCTCAGCGAAGTTAACAACATTTACAAACCCTTGTTTGACAATCGAATCCTTTTCTCCATCCTCAGCATTGGAGACTGGCGGCATTGATTGCCTCGTGATTGGAAAGTGACAATGTTGTATTCCTTATCATTAAAAACTGATGATGTCGTCAGAGACAATGTTGAATTCCTAGCTTTTCAGTAACCAACAACACCAAACTCATTATTGGAAACTGGTGACGTTTAACCCCTTGTTGTTGGAAACTGGCAACACCAAACTCCTTGTCATCAGAATTTGGCGACATCAAATTTCTTACCACCAAAAACTAGTCAAACCACATACACCTTGTCGTTGGAAATCAGTAATGTCGACCTTTTGTTTGTGACAAATCGGTGATGTTGAACTCCTTGCCGTCAAGTTCCCGCACCACTAAACCCCTACTTACTCTTAAAAACCAATGATATTCTACTCCTTACAATTTCTTTCATGGAAGTTTTTGATCAAATATTATGTTATTATTGAAATAATGTTGTATTATTTGAATTTTTGAATGTCACTTAAAAAGTTTATAGATGGATAGCATACTTAGAATTTTTGCTTGTTCATCATGCAGAATTTGTAGGAAGACTGCAACGAGCATATGCGAGCACCTTTTAGTGTCCATTTGTTTGTAACCTTTGTCTGTAATAATTGTTTGCTTGCAGAAAAGTCTTCCTTCAGTGAACACTTCAATACCAGGAAAGAGCACAACTTCGGGGTGGGCAGCATTTTGAGCTACTGATGCGTTTGTCAAACGAGTTATGTTTAAGAAGAACGAAGTAGGCAAAGTTGTATACAAAAGAATTGCAGTGCCTATTCCAAGATGTTCACATTAAATCAGCCATGTGATATGAGCTGTGTTCATGTGATATGTTATCGTATGTGTGTTGCAAAGCGATGCGAGATTGGCATCCTTTTATTGTCGACTTAAAGTAACTATGAAATGTGAGCTAAATGACCTAAAAGGAAGAACAATCTTGTTGTCTTTTCAACTTTATTTATGTGGGTTTAACACAAAAGATGAGCTGTTGCAAAGGTTGCAACGCTTGTCTAATAGTAGCAATTGATAATGATTCATTGTTCATTTTTTCTCTCGGTTGTTTTGAATGGAGTGGAACCCTGGTGATTATTAGTTCATAGCATGCATGAACTACAAGTGATTGGACTACGGGAACCGGGAATTATTCTTCTTGAACATATTTGGATGAACCATAGGCATGTTGTGAAAGCTCGTTTGCACATTTTTATGAATAATCTCATCTTTGCCTGTCTCTGGATTGATTTGGCTGAGTTGAATATTAAGTGGATTTATAAGAATGGATTTGAAATGTGTTTAATCATGAATTTATTAATGAAAGAATAATTAAGTTTTATTAGACCGTTTTATAAAATGTAAAATAGTTCTTTTTAATATATATAAAAAAATTCTATCATAAACAATGTTAAAATCACCCTTTCATAGCATTTGTTAGGTTGTATTTAGTTTAACACAAGCTTAAATGGCTGATAAAAACCTTTTCATATAAATAAAAACCGATCATTTTCTACCAAAACAAAAAAGTTCTATCCTTTCATTAAAACAGTTTAAATTTCCGTCTTTATTTCATAGAATAATTGTCCCACGCAATACACATTTTGAAGGAATTACATAAAATTTAATTTGATTATTTCATTTCTTCGGCCCATTCACAATTTGCCTTTGATTTAATTGTCTTCACATCACCATCTTCACTATTTTCCATGTTTAATTTCTCCCAGCTAGACAAGACAGAACGAATGTACCCTTTAATTATATTTCAGAAAATTTCCTACAATAGTCCATGGAGATTGAATTCTCATATTACTTAAAAAAAAACCAAAAAGTGTAGCTACACGAGCAGGAAATGTTTTCTTTGAAGTTCTTATTTATTGATTGTTTTTTTTTTCCCCTGTGCATTCCATTGCTTAACCATATACATATAACAGACTTCCCCTTCAATGTTATTAAACATGATGTTTTATCATGTACAAGAATTGTAAATGTAGGTACCATCAATAACTTGGCCTAAGCAATAACCCATTGTCTTGTAAAAGATTTGATAGAATGGAGAAAACAGAAGGGGGAAAAGGATTGCATTCAAAACCAACATAAGCTCTGATATTATACACAAGAAGGTAACAAAAATACAACAGGGTAAAGGATTACGAAGTGAAATGCTCACTTGGGAATGCAGGAGAAGTACCTTCTATGAATATTGTATAGCTTTCTTTGCTTCTCTGGAGAACTCTCTTATCAAGGAATGATCCCAAAACGTCAAAGGAAGGTCTTCATCGAGGAAATCCTTGTTATAGAACAGTGCTAATGGTGCAGAATCACTTGATCTTTCAAGAGTGTCTTCAGGTATGTCACGATACAAGTGCTTCAGAATGAAAAGGGCGGTGTCATGATCACGCCAATAGTTTCTGTGGTTTATAATGTTCGCCAACAAGTCAATTATGGAAGAACAAAGCTTGAGGTTAGAAGACAAGGAGGTATGGTTGGTGGCTTACGTATGGGAACCTAAAGCTGAAATGTATGGGTGCTGAAATGTCTTATCCTTCATGATTCACAATAAAAAAAAATGATTTGTCAGTTCTAAACATCAAAACATGATGAGCTTTAGTGCACAACAAATCTCTTGAGAGTAAGTTTGCCGGCAATAAATGTTATAACAATGTAAAACCCAGTATTAAGGAGCATCTAAATCAGTGTACATGAACTTTAAAGAAAGCTGAAATATACTAGAATGTAACACCTTGCTTGATCAATTGTCACAGCTAGAACTGGTTCACAACTGCTTTGCAGGGCTCTACTATGAACTATTGTAAAAGTAGGTAAGAAACTAATGATTGTAAACCAAGAGAGACAAGGAAGGTAGCAAGAAGTAGAGATAGAATGAGCAATTGAAAGAAGTTGAAGAAATGCAGCAACAAGAAATAATAGCAAGCTACAGTGTTTTACACAAGTTGTTCTCACGACCTAGCATGTCTTAAAATCAATAAGATAGGTGCAGTGTTTAATTTTTTCATGAAATTGGCGATGATATAAAACTTTTCTTTGAGAAAAATATAACAAGAACATGATAAATATTAATATAGGAACGGTTCAGTTACCTGAAGGACATGATCAACTCTGCCATGCCTATTTCCAGTCAGTCTATCAATCATGAGGTAACCATATGATTGCTCACTCTCATTGTCATCTTCTACAGCTTCTATTTCACATGAATTAACAGCAATTACCGTCACCAAATAAACACTGATGAAGAATAAAAAAACGTGCATGTCCGAACAGAAGCATGAAATCATACTAACCTTCTTTTTGATCTATCGATTGAAATGTATTAAGCAGCTTAACCTATTAACAAAACGTTAAATGAGTTAGGACAAAACGTTCTAAAATAAAAAACTAACAAATAACTGAGACTGCAGAAATAGAAGCAATCCTTCTCAAACGTTAAATGATAACGAACTTAGGGGCAATGGTCCAACATCCACGACCAACAACAAGGGTAATCCACAACTTAGGGTGAACAATCCAAGCGAGTTGACATCAAACAGTAGGCTTGTGCAGCCATGTTTTGTTTAACACTCATGGACCTTGTATACTATGATTATCAATATAATATGATTAAATTCATACAAAAGAAGCCATAACTGGTGAACTTGTGTATTCTTTGGACATTATATTAGCTTCAAATTACCCTTGTTATCGGCATGTCTTCCACACATAGAATGTCCAAATGGTATAGTTTTACCAACTAGTTTCTCCCTTATAAGTGTTGCTCATATGAATACATGAACATGAAATGCACCATAAAATTACCATTGTTCCACCCAACCTGTTAGATTTCTATTTCCTGACATAGCCCATTTCACACATTCTATATTGTAGAAAAAGTTCTTTTAGCTTTTTAGATGTTCAATTATCATACTAGCTAGAACATTTTGTCCACTTTTATCAGCTGCATCTAACCCATATCCTCTTCCTTTCATATACAAATACACAACAGAGACAAAAATCAAATATAAGTTTGCTCTTCAAACTTGATATCACTCTGCACATAACTGGAGTATAGATCTTTCAATATATCTTCAAATGCTAAAAAATGTCCCAATAACAACAATTAGAATTTGACACAAGTCCTCGCAATGCCCATTGAATATATTGCTACGGAACTCAGTGGTACAATTGACAGATAAAATTAAACAGGCAGGTCGTTCCTTAATCTATTTTTTATCTTTTCCTTTAGAGTAAATTACCCAAATTCCTTTTTTGGTACAGATTAAAAACAATTCCCATTACCATCACGTTCTGTTCAAAAAATGAAGTTAACTTCTATACTTCAAAAGGTTGCTCAAAATATTCATTGAATATCCCCCATCTCATGAATAGCACATGACCCAGCCAGCAATAACATGTTGGCATTCACACTAAGTAAACACTTTCATATCGAGTTTCAGCTAAATTCTTATTTTAAAAAACCATTAACTAAAAAAAATGATTCCCAGCTACAACGTCATATGCTTTGGATCTAATTTCTCTTCACCCTTGTTCCCTTCGATTATTTTCATAGAACAGTTAGCATACTGAAACAAACAAACTGAGGTCCTCTGATTTTTTTATACATGCAAGATATTTTTAGCAGTCCTTGTCACATCTTTCTCATCTTTTCCTTTGTTACTGTCAATATTATAGTCTATAATATCAGTCATTGGAGCAAATATTGGCAAACATTTCACATCATTTACCAAACTATCTTAACCGTCTTTGAAAGCATTCCCTAGGATGCACACACTAATGGTCCTACTCTTTCAGTTTAGGCCATCCACCCATCTTGACACCCTCAACACAGAAACCATCATAATATGGCTGAAAAACAAACTTTTAGAGTGCCTTCGATCAAAATAGAATGTTAACTTCCAGATGAAGAAGAAAAATCCTATAAATCCTGAAGAAACAAAGTTTCCATTTTTCCAAAATAATAAATAATTCAGTTAGCAGTTTGTAATTCAGAATACCTAGTCATCAATGAAGCATAGAATCAGGAAACAGTTCCATGCATATTTCTGTAAAAGAAAACCTGTCTCCATATGCTAATAAAAGGAATATGAACGAAACTTCAGTTCAAGACTAACCTTCAAAGAGTTAAAATCATTTATAACTGCTTGGGTTCGGGCAGCTACATCTTCAGTGAATTCCTGAATGGATATATAGAAGCAAACCGCACTAATCAATCAAAAAAAGGGTACAAAAACAACCAGAAGATTAGGGATTTTGTGTCATATTGAAGTCTCACTCGAAATCCTATATGCAATCTCCTTCCTCCCCGGTGATATGGTATAATGACAGGGCGTTTGTTGATGTAATCTTTGCAGATAAGTGGTTCTACTCTGTATGAAAGTCCAGCCTAGATTCATATAACATGTCGCTGCACTTCAAATGGAGCTTTGTGTACAAAGCAAGGCAGATAACATAAAACAATACATGCATATTAAACTACTGCAAGATCTACAAAGAAAATCAAATGAAGGTGTGGTGTCATATAAATTAAGATTCATGTGCAGCTAAAAGGAAGAGGGGCATAAATTTTCCAGCATAAGCTACACAAAGTTTGACAACCTGTAAGCCACTGGATCAAACGGATGAAAAATGTTAAACATCTGACGGCATGCCGGCATCTCTTCAGAAATATTTTCATCTTGCCAATAATCTTGCCCCCTTCCTATAAAAAAGAAAAAGGATTAGCATTTCTAAAATAATGAGTGGAAAATACACTCCACACAAAAGTTGGAAAACTAGAAAACAAAGTATAGTATAGAAATATCAAACAAAACAAACTTTATATGCTACCACTATAACTTCCTAAAAAATCTATCAACATTCCACTCATCAAGGTTTTCATCCCTATGTACCAGTTTCGATAAAGAACAATGTAGAGCTAGAATCACAAGATTCCCAAGATGGCCTGAAGAAGCCTTCAGTAATGTTGATAGTTGCAACCTTAAAGGCTCTCTTTGTATGTAAAGAAGAGAACCAATCTAAGATCTCTTTTTAAAATATTACACATCTTACAATCATAATAATCAAGAAAAAGTAAGATGGTATCAAGAATTGTGTGGTTTGGCCAAGAAATAGCCTATGTCCATAAGTACAAAACGCACAAATTTAATATCAGCAACATGTCAAAATAAGGTCAAAAGCACAAATTTAATATCAGCAACATGTCAAAATAAGGTCAAACAATCAATAACCTAAACCCTATATAAGAACATTAAATGAACAAAAGAGAGATCTCATTAAATCATAATCAAGATACTAGAAATCAAGAAGTTAAATCATTGTCAACCAAAATGCTTTTCCAAACAAGTTTTTTCATTTTTACATTCATATTCACGCTTCTTTGGAGCATCATTAGCGTGAACAAAAAAACAACCTTTTGGATTTTTTAATTAATTAATCCATTACATCAAACTAATTAAAATTTTGGATTAATAATCTACATAATCTCTTAAAAATATCTTCTTAAGTTATTCCCTTTGACTTCATCAATAAAAAATAATTAAATTTGGTATTAAACAAATCAGAATAATTAATATTATCCATTTAATTTTAAAAAACAAGACACTATTTGACAATTACGGTGATGTTTGAATGTAATGCCTCAAACTTTACATAAATGATATAATATGGATTAATGCCAAAAGGTTTTAACAAAATCAAACAAAGATAACCTAAAGGAATTCAACAATTAGTCAAATTCACATAGTTGCCGCAAATTCTATTTGTTCTACAAGTCATATCAATCTCTCAATGTAAACTCTAATTACTGGTGATTAAGTTTGCGGTCCCTTATACTAGCAGTGAATTTAAATCATTCATCCCACGTCTTGGAAGTCTTTGTTCACGGAACTGAGTTGATTTCAGCTATGATTTTCAAGTGGAAATAGCATTGAGAAGGATAAGGAAAATTACTAATAAGGAGCATAACAAAAGGTATGATGGAATTTTCGGCATTTCGGCCTCTCATTCCTTGGATGCAAAAAGATAATAGCTAGAGCGATCGCCCCTCAATTCACGTCAAAGGAATGTTTAAAAGTAAATCACTGAATTTAGAACAAGACTAACTTGACTCCAAGTAATAAGAGGAAAAGGACGATAAAAAGATCGAGGAACACCTGTGTTATGACATTACTATGAGATCAAAGCTTGAACATACAAAGATCAGGCATTTCTCTGTTCCTGAAAATATAAAATTATCTCAAGATGTCAAGTCACTTTATGGTATCCTCCCCAATTTTTTTTTATCAATTGTCAAGCAAGCCCATACAAATGACCTCAACAATAAGGTGCCACCATCTTAGGATTTCTACCTAAATGATCATTCAATTGAGGTCATGCTAAAGCAAAAAAATGGAATGGCAAAACTACAATGTTGTCCCATCTTTCATGCAAAAAATAATACAACCTGGGTTTTGGTGTGAAGTTAAAAAGATTGATGAGACTGACCTTCAAATATCTTATAGAGAACATGGATTAAACCCCATATTATGGAACACCAACACTCGTTTTCTCTAGAGAATCTTCCACTGAAATTGCTCTGACATACATCTATTCAAAATGTCTATTCTCAAAAATTGAATTATGTTTACTGGCAAAAAATGAATTACAACACTTGTAAATAGAATCCATGACTTGTCCATCAAAGAAAGTCTATAACTGTATTTAAACCTTGGACCTCCTTGAAGGACAAGGCCAAGGTCATGAGAGATACATAATCTATAATACCAGTTATTTTACTGAAAATCATAAGAATGGGCACAAACATTTTAAGACTTCAATTTATTTTGGTTAGAGTTTTATGCAACCTTGTTTCAGCAAAGACAAACAATTTGAGCTTTATTATATAGGTTGAACCAAAATAAACAATTGCTGTTTGTCTTGGCGAGATTTGGTTGTCAGATTTCAAATTTTCTTCAAATTTTTAAAGAAACTAAACTAAAAACAAAAAACCAATAAAATGATATGACTAACAGTATCCATGCATACAAATATGAATGCAAGAGTGTATGTTAGCTAACTGAACAATTAATTCTAGGAAATATCATAATATGCCATCAATTTAAGAAATCGAAGTAAATCAATCAGTAAATATCACAAAAACAAAGCTAATAGGTTCATTTAATTTAGATTTAATTTCAGATCTCTGTGCAAAGCTCTAAATCTTTGGGTAGCTGGACAAACAAAACTTTTCCATTCATATGGTTTGATTGCATTAGCAAGTACAAACTGCAAACAAAATGTAATTATCTAGGTAGGAGAGAGCAATAATTTTTATTCATTGGCTGGCTAGTTGTTTGAAACTAGAACGAGCAACTGCTCCCAAACTCAACCATTTCTGCAAAGATATCTGTCCATCACGACAAGAGGAAGTACATGAAGGGGCAATAGCAATAATTTTTAGTTAGCTGTAACATTTGAATTCTCTGCGGAATAGCAAGAATACCATTGCATGCAGCAATTAAAATGCCAATCTCATTGCAGACATCAAATGCCTTTCCTACTTAACTGCCAGCGTGTCAACCAGTGGGCTAAGTGTATGTACTTATTGCTACACATCTTTACATGATTTTTCCTTACGATGTAGAGGAATTAATTTGAATTCTGCTTCATTAAATACAACTATGATTGTAGTTTATTTGGTACATATCCACTTATAGTAAGAGCAAATTCAATGTTTGCAAACTTATGAGATGTTTTTGAAGCATTTCATTGTCAATAGATCTTTTTTTGTTTGTAAAATATTGTCTTCTAATGACTTCTGGGGATTATATTGACATAAATTTTACTTCGATTGTATGCCAGTTGTAAAGTTCCTTCAATTTTGTTCTTACCACTTCTATTTTATGAATTCAACTGAACTAGTAAAAAACAATTTCGAATACCATCAGCACATGCTAACTTTAAAGCAAAAGGGCTAACCCATTTTAATTTTTATTAAAAGGGTTTCTAAATGTAGGTAACTCTTTCACCAGGCTTTCAGTAACAATGCAAGTTAGAGAACCTAATAATGATTCAATAAAAAATTCCATAAAAAGTTAAATAAACTATCCATAGCCAAATACACTCTCCATTTGGCAGGAATAAAAACCGTTACAAGGAACTAGAGCATCTAAATGCTTAGCATATAAGAACGTGTACATGAAGAGGTATTTGAGTAAAAGGACATGCTACCTGATTTGATATATGCAGCCTTAATATGGCATCGCAGAAGACAATTAAAGCCTATAATCTCTAGCTCAATAAAAAAAACCTGGCCATTGTTTCTAAGGTTGTTATCTTAAGAGAGCTATACAAAATAAAGGTAAAGACCATAATGACTTTGTAAGACGATAAAATAAAGGCGCATGACCTACTGATCCTAGTAAATACATCACAGAATCACAAGGGGCAATTAGAAAAACTTTAATTGTATATTTATTAGAAAAACTACTAAATAATTGTATATTTATTTAATAGCATTCGTCTATTTAAAAGGAAATTAGAAAACAAAACTTCAACCGCATGCACGGATAATCTTCTTACCTATACCTATGCGAATGTTCCGAAGGGCAAGGAAGACACCCAATGGCGATCCAACAGCGAAGAATGTATCGACCTGGTTAAATGTTACATCAAAAATAAAAAAAACCAATGTAGGAACTATACAAAGATCTATACATTATTCAGCATAACATGAAAAAAACATAAAAACAAAAAAACAAAGGATGGGAATTACCGCATCCCAACACCCAAAAAATAAAGACAAAAATGATATAACAAAACAACGAATACAAGCAAACTGAAGCTATAAATGCAATTGACATACAATGATACCTTGAAATCAAGCTTGGTATATCTAATGTATGGTGTGTATCTTTTTCTGGAAGCATCTTGACCAGACTTTTCAAGGTTTGATTGATCCTTACAATGGCCAACAGTATGTAGTGCTGATTACAAACATAAATATATCAAATAAATAATAAATTTGCAAATATTTCAAGGGATTTAACAATTCCCATTTCAAACTGCTACTATTCTCTGAAAAGCTCAAATTGCTATTGTTCTCATTCTAAAGGATTTACCATTCACTGAAAAATTTTCTTTGCTAAAATCAACATTATTTTCAAGCAAAGATGAGTTTCCCTTCTGCTCAAGTGCAACAATCCTTCTTTGGAGCAACTTCACCTGTGAGTAAAATATAAAAAATGTTTTTAGTCAAAATCTTCCGAACTTCTAAAAGAAGATTCATGAGTATTTGTAGAATCCTTATATAGCTAATATAACCAAACAAATCTGTTTTGCTCTATGGAACAGTGTTACACTGACAGAAACAGAAATGCAATCCATGCAGGGAAAGAAATATTCACATGATTTCATACTACAGTCAAAATGCGTACTTCTTCCTTCAAGAAGGAGATAAGCTTGTCCTTCTCAGCAATATCTTCTGGAAGTAAATCTGCAGTTCCACCCTCAGCAGTTTGTGAAGTATCTTTTGCCTTGTCAAAGTTTGCATTAGAGCACTTTGTCTCTTTTATAACACCGAAAGACGCATTTGCGGGTTGCTCTTTCTCTAAACAAAAACCTACATACTCTATCGAGCCATCACCAGTGCGTGAACAATCAGGATAGTTCAAACAATCTACATAAGCATTTAGTGGGGGGATAGTATCAGGATTGAGATTAATATCAGAGTCAATGCTAAGCATTCCACATGTATCTAACTTAGGCTGATTTTCCATATTTTGGCATGGAAACTGCTCTATAGCACCACTAGAAATAGCACATTCTTCATTTTCTGGTACAGCTAATTTACTTTTAGCATGGCATTGGCAGGACACATTATGCTGAGGCTCTTGTTCACTGCTAGCACTCATGCACACAGAGTCCATAGCAAATGGAGAAGTTAGATATTCTTGATGACAAAGAATGTCATAAGACAGAACACTTCCCAAAGAGTGGCCATACAAAGAAACCTGCCAAACAATTTGCATAAATTCAAAGCATTAAAACGTGGATGCAGCTACCTGTAAACATGGTAAAATTACTTGTCACAATGGAATGTAGTAAACCTTTCCATTGTAGTGCGGATTTCTCTTTAGAAATTTTGCATACAACTTGTTTAACTGGACAGATACCTGCACACATGAACAATCAAAGGCACAATAGTTCGCCATAAAAATCTGCTTCTTAATTCTGTATCAAATAATTTCAGCTTGCGATGAATTTACGCATAAAGGAACTCACAGTAGCACATCAAACAAAAATTAGAAACATATCACTAAAAATAATTTAAAGTATATTCACATACCACAACATAGCCAATAAGAACAATGTGCACAATAATGCATAACTTCAAAGCTATAAGAAATTTGAAAGATGGTATTGCTTAATGTAAAGCAACAATCATTAAAAGAAAATATAATTGAACTGAACAACCAAGGTAGGTTCGTTTAGAAGAAAACGTACAGCTAGCATGGTCATCAAGATTCTTTAATGCTTTATCGGAATAGTCCAAAAGACCACCAAAACAGAAAAACTGAATGCCATACACATTCAAGCATAACTCAAGACCAACAAAGTATAAAACATAATTAAACTTGCAATGCATACTTTCAATGAGATCTCAAAATAAAAAAGAAGATAACAAGGATCTCAAGCATTTATGCAAAAAAAAAAACTTGCTACCAAAGGAAAAGGCCACAAAAACTCCAATGAGTGCAACAACGATGGAGGAAGAAAAATTTGCATCCCTTTCCAAAAAAAAATTGTGAATTGATCCATGAATAATATATAATTGCAAGGATTTCAGGAGATAATGTGAAAATAAATGCATATCAGCAAAGATCCTACACACAGCATAAGTGATTTGTAAAAAATACCAAAGAATCCACGTTACATATTATATTAATAGTTTATGACGCGTCTATTACAAATGCTGCCACCAAAAGCAATCGGGAAAAAACATGAATCATTTTCCAACCCTGACTTATACTCACCCTGGTCATAATTCTATGAATTTTAATGTTCACCTCATATATCATTGAAGTATCAATCCACGTCCTAGTAACCTTAATTATAAAATAGGGTTCAAAGTGTATTGTCTCCATGGAAACTACACATCAAAATACTATTGCAGAGCATAAGATTCAAAAAAAAATAGGACAAATAAATGAACTAAGCCAAGAATCCATAAAAAAACAAAGAATTAGTGGGCATAACGTACAGAATCTATTATATTCTGGCAGTATATAGGGCTCATATAATACAAAACATCGTGAGCCGTTGCACTTAGTGTGACACGCAGACCCCGCACTCCATCCAAGGTAATCTTCTCCACAGCACTTTCACCACTGAGTTTCAATCCTTTTCTCCACTGGAAAAGTTTTAAAAAAAATTCAGAACTGATTAAAGCAAGATTTAGGTAAAAATAGATCAAGTAAAGCTCAGAAAACAAAAATTCCAATATCAAGTATGAGAAAGTGTCATAGTGACTTAATTGTCATTTGATGAAATTCATATTGTGATTATTGGATAAGAATCAACTTTGGGAGCGCCAGTAAAACCCTGAGATTTTTAAAATTACCAAGCAGAACGTGAATGAACAATGGAGTGAACAAAATGGAATTAATATGCTACCTGGCAAGGGATAAATAGAACCCTCTGGGTGCTTCTCTGATACGGTGTTAAATGCCTTTCAGCTAAGCTGGCAGTTACTCGACGAAAATCGCCAACGTCATCAACTAAATTTGCTTTCTCTAACCTCTGTCCTATACCATGGACCATAAAGACGAGATGACCAACAGGAACCTGATAAGAATGAAAAAAATGCAAATCATACCAAGTGAATTAAAAATTTTTATCTCTTCAGCAACATTTCTGAAATTTTTTCCAACATTGATGTTCCAGAAACCATTCTTCAAAAAATAAAAATGAAAGCCGTAATCTATATAACTTGCAAGCCATATGCCATTCTGCAATTTCTTCCATCCTTAAGATGATTTGCGATAACAAAAAGATTATTTGAAGCACCTATCTTCAAACAAAACCTTTCTATAAAAATTGAACACATCAAAATTAAAGAATTCCAGTAATCTGATCGTTTTCAAGCCCTCAGGTATCCTTCCATAGAAGTTTAAAATTACTTTATTGGTTGCTACCATCATTAACCTATAACGTATCGAAATTGACAGAGTCCTGCCAAGTTGACTTTTCTACAACATTTTTTCTATCTTTAGCAGGGATGAGGGCTGTCCCTCACTTGACAAAGAGGGAGTCCCATATATGTTATAGTCTCATTATAAGGTCTACTGCATCCTGCTGAGGAAGTTTGAAAGGTTAGTGGGGGTTAGTTTGTTCGCTGGTACAAAGTTTAACCTGAGGACTTCAAATCTTATGCCTTCAATATCATTTGGAATTAGATTTGAAGTAATACTACAATTGAAGTGGTTAGTGAAGCTTCACTAAGATCGTTGACACTAAAACATCAAGTTGGACAAGTGTGCAGCAGTTCATCCTACAAATGCACGATATAAAGGTTCAGTAGAGGAAATAGGAGTCATGGAAAGATTATTCAGGATGTGGCTATTCTTTGATGGTGGATGGAGGGCAAAGGGAGGGAGAGCAGAAATTGAGACTTTATTTACGTAAACAACCCTTTGAATAATGAAAAAATCATGACCTCTATGATATTTCAAGGATCACTACTATTAGTTGGTCTGTTACAGGGAGATGATCCTTTCTCGAGTCATTAGTACTCTCAAGAGAAGAACGATGATCAGTACATAAGTGCAAAGAAAATAAATTCAGGGGAAAAATGAGTCGGGGAGGTTTAGCAAGAGCAATTAATAAGCTAGAATACAAAATTCATATTCATGTAAAATTGTATGGCAATTGGGGATGAGCTTTTATGTCATTTATGTAGGTTTAAGAAATAGCACCTACAATGATCTAATGCTAATTCCTCCATAAAACATTTGAAAATAATTTGAGATCTCTGCCAAATTTTCTTCAACACACTTACTTCCTCAAGGATAGGACTTTGTTCAACTTATGAAGGCCTAAAAGGCAAAAGCTATCAAGGGACAAGCCATCTACTTCGCAGAAAAGTAGGTCAACTGCTCTCTTGTTGGTCGACAAAAATTTGGTGATAAATACATGGAGGATGTACCAAAAGTCATAGTAGTGAACGATTAGAAGGCAACTATGATGTAACTCTTCATAAGGGAAACTCTAACAATGAAGGCCATGATTACTTCGATTATGGCAAACACTTCGAAGCTAATGTGACCAAGTGCATCAAGGAGATCGGATCCTGAAAGGAGGGAGAAAGCCTTGCCAAGAAAAGGCATACAAAAGGTTTAGGAACATAATCTGAAAAGAGACATGACAATTGTCAAGAGAACAATACATGTAATTTTCGATATTCCAAAAGCCCTATTTAATGAAGGAAGAGGGAAGGTAAGAAGGGTTGGCCTACATTGATAAGTTGCACTTCTCTACACCTTTTGCAAGCTTTGGTTGGTCCCTAGGATGACGATTGCTTTGGAGAAGGTTGTTTGGTCCTAATCAATCACAAAGAACTAAATGAAGTATTTCCCTTCATCAAAGGCTTTAGGTCATGTTTGTTGCATCAATTGAGGTTGGGTCTAACATATCATTAAGTGAATATCTAATAATCTAAAAGCTTAAAACTATGGAACAAAATCACCTTAATTATATATTAGAATTTCAACAATATCCTCAACTTATAATATAAGATTAAATATAATCTCACTTATTCTCAACAATCTTTCACTCAAGAATCTCATCTACACAATCAATCACTTTAATTTTAAAACCTTTCTACTAACTGAATAAATATCATATTGAACATCAACAATACCAACGGCTCCAAAAAGCCTCCAAACTATGTGAATTACCCCAACCTCTATCATAAATAACAAATCATAAGAGTCATGCATTGATCACTTGGACAAAACCTAAGAATTTTCATGACAACTCATTAACACAATCAAGAAGCATGCACACTAAAAACTACTCAACCACATAAATGAAATCATGTGAGTAAAACAAACATCTACTCAATTAAGGCGAACATTAATAAAGACCATTGGAGTTACAAACTATATTAACCATTTGATTTCAATCAAACTTGGCTCATCTCCTAGCACAACCTGAATATGATACCACTTATTAAGTTACAAGAATTGGCGACCTAGATTGGCCCAATATATACCCTTAGATAACCATTAAATAATTAAAAAATTTAGAATTATAGACAAAGACCATGCAATTATATCTTAAGACTTAATCACCATCTTCAACTCACAACCTAGTACAAAACCTAACCTCATTAATACTTAAAGAGATTCAATAATTGTGAGGCCTCAACATTAAGCTTAGAAATGAACCATCCACAAGAGAGGACCCACAAACAATGGGCCAAAAGAGAGGCCTTTGGTGAATAAAATTGGCCATATGACAATGATGCCTACCGATCACCATCAGGAAATGAATCTCACTCCTACAACAAGAACTAACAATTGAAGGGTGATAAGATGTTAGATATTGTAAAATGATACAATAAAAGATCATCAAATTAATCTCCAATACAAAGGTAGGCAAGCTATCCTTGTGTCATGGAAAACCATTGCTAGACCTAAAATAAATGGTCTTAAATTTTCTATTTTTAATGTTGCCCAAAGGATGAAAGATGATTGGAGATTAATGAAAATGGAATTTATTTGGGCCAATAAGACCAAATGGAGATATTGAAAGAAGTGAAATTTTTGACATGTAAACTAAATAACCCTTGGCATTCTTTAGGAATTTTCCTAAACATTGAGCTCTTCACAATGAAAGAAACATAATGGAAATTAGGAGAAATAGAGAATGGCTATGTTTTTGTGACCCTTGGATTAATGGCAAGAATCTATCCTTCTTCCTAGACTTCTCTAGCCTTATAAATTCTTCAGGATTATCATCTTTTGGGAAGGTGCAAGAAATCCAACTGGTAGGAACCTGGAATCTCTAGAATTTTTAGCACTTCCCTGAACTTATTAAGACTTTGGAAGGAATTATTATTCATAAGGAGGACAAGCAGTTGTGGAAACCTGGCTTAAAGGGAAATTTTACAATCAAATCCGCCCAAGAGATGTTTACTAGCAGATAAGGATAGATATAGTTGGTCTCAATTTGTTTGGGTTAGTTAGAGAATTCCTAAATACCAAATTGCTCTTTGGCTTGCTTTGTTCAAAGAAACAAGATTAAAGACCAGAACAGGAAACGCAGTTTTCAACTTGCCTCAAAAATTGAATCAGACCACCAAGAAAAGAATGCTATTTTAACAGATGGAAACAGTGTTTTTGGTGACTCTAAGGACACTTAACCAGCATCTTTTTAATGAATGCCATTTTTGCAATCAACTCTTGGTTGAATTATCATTCTCTTCAACTCACCTTCATGGAGATTCAAGGATGTAACTATGATAATGCAAAATCTACCTTATGGAATGGACAGTAACTGGGGGTAGACTTGAGAGCTAAACTTGAAAAGACCTTTAATGACTATTACTCAACTCTTAGGCATCGTTTAGAAATAAATTTAAATTGAAGAATTGAACTACTCAAATATTACAAGCAAAGAGCACCAATTTGGTAAGGACAATAAGAGTCCATACAAAGCGGAAAGTGGGAAAGAAGAAAATTTGGTGATGAATTCTCCATAAAGCGCCCACAATTAGAGGTTTCTTGTGCTTCCATAGCTGAGTAACTAAAAGAGTTTGCTAAAGAGGGGTGTTAGTCAATGAGTTTGATCAAGATTATGCTCATGAAGAGGTGTTGCCTATTTTTTGTTCTCCCTAGGAGGTGCTGTTGGCTATGGAGAAAGAGTCATGGCCATCACCAACATTAATCAATCTTCTTCTCATAGCATGAGGTTTGAGTAAATCTGCCAATATCACAGTGATTATAAGCCCTTGACTTATGAATGGAGGGCATTGTGAAGCCAAACTAAACAGTTGTTAGATCAAGGCTATCAGCAAGAATTTGTGAAGCATGCCACAGCAACACCTGGGAATAAGGGACATCGATGGAAACCCAATTCTCCACCACCTCAAGCACAACTAAGCCATATCATTCCCTCTTAGCCATCATCCTCAAATTCACCTTGATAAATGGAATGGAAATCATCAATCCGCATTGTGACACCCCTCATCATCATAATTGCTTACAAAGGAAGTGTGTAAGTACAATCATTGACAAGATTACAATTACTTCAAGAGAAAATAATTTATCCCCTAAGGGAAATCCATATAATAAGGCTATGAACATATCTACAATCATCTCAATTTTCAAGGTGAAGCTTTTTTTACTAAGAAAATTCTATGGATATCAACTATTGGTTAGCATTTCATTAAATAATGGTTGAAAAGAGTTGCATTATAGTAGTACACCTTCTTGGATATCTGGATAAAGAATGAATCCAAACAACATTATTTCATTACACATACTGGGCAAAAGAGTGGACAAAGTCACTTACATTATTGACTTAATGTTGCACAAGAAACTTCAGCATATAACATAATTTTGGGAAGACAGTAATTCGATCAACAAATTCAAAACTATTGTGTCACATTTTCCCAATATTAAGCTTCCAAAAATCCACCGGGTTGTGGCAGTTAGATTAGGTCTAAAATTTCTCAAAAATGCTATTTAAATATGGTAAATTCTTACCCTCGTCTTTAAAAATGAAAAATCTTGTATTCGTTCAGGACCAATTATAAATGTACTTGTCATTGATGAGAGTAATGGGTGTGTTATAAGCCTTATTTCTTATTTTGACGATGATAAAGGGTTAATGAAGATGATTTGTCTGAATGTTGTTTTTCGTTTGGTCTCCAGCAAACATGCTGAGAATTAATGGACGAGCATCACTAACCTTAACATTCCACTTTGAGCCCATCTGATTTGACCATGAAAGCGTAGTTTTTGCATAAAAAGATAAAATGTACTAAATGATGAAATTAAAAAATTGCTTGAAACTAAATTCATTAGGCCAATATCCAGAATGATTTCACTAATGTTGTGTTAATTAAGAAAACTAACAAAATGGCATATGAGCATTGACCATACAACTTAAATCAAGCATGTCCAAGAGATTGTTATCCTTTGTCTCAAATCAATACACAAGATAATTCTATATCTGATTAAGTTTTAAATGTCATTTCAAGATATCATCAAATTTGTTTGGGGGGGGGGGGGGGGGGGGGTGGAACATGATAAAAAAAATACAACTTCTAATGCAGATCATGGCATATATTGTCACAAGATGATGCCGCTCAAATTAAAGAATGTTGAAGCAAGTAATCAAAGAAATAGAGATGTCATATTCAAGTTCTAAAATGGTCATAAGTTGGAAGCGAATGATGATATTTTGGTAAAAAATCGTAGTGTAGAAGCGTGTTAAAAAGATCTATGAGAAAATTTTGAGATATTACAAAAGTATCAAATAAAGTTGAATCTATTTAATGTACTTTTGAAACATAATTTAGAATGTTTTTGAAATATTTTAAGTCAAAATAACTAATAAAGGCTAGCCCAAATAATAAGATTAAAGCAACCTAAGAAATTTATCATCAAAATCTATCTGAGGCACTAAAAAATTGTAGTTAATTTTGAGGTTAGTCAATTTTGTCAAAATTAACATTTAAATGTTTTTCTCCCAAAGCGCTGAAGAACAAGAAAAAGTTGCAGCTGACAAAGAGATGTGAAAAAACTATAAATAGCTCAAAGATTAATTATTGGCACACCTCTACTCAAAAATTATAAAATTCCAAAGTGCAACTGACAAAGCAGTGAGATCCATAATAGTACAGGAAGAATCTGGTATGCATCATCTCATTACATTATGTCAGTCCTATTCTATGAAGTTCTAAGATTAGCTGAATCAGAAAATCTATCACTGGCACTAACAATGACTACAAGAAGGTTATGAACATATTTAAAGCTCATACCATTCATATTGCAACTGTTTGACGTCTTAACATCATGGAAACACCAAATATTTCGAGAAAATTACAAAAATGGTCAAACAAATTTGATCTTGGATATGTTCCAACGATGAGCATAAAAGCACAGCAGAGATATCAGCCTTTGTTACAGAGCTTGCAACTTCAAAATGCTTGCAGAAATTACCAACAAGCAGCCATGGAAACTTTATGTTGATGGAGCTTGTGCACAAAGTTGTATCAAAGTATAAATTTTTGTTACTTTTTTCTTTATTTTCATTTTGATTTGATTTTCCAGGAAAAACACAGATACTTTTTAATACAAACTTTGATAGGTAACTAGCATTTAATTAGTATTTCAGTATCTATTAAAACTATGAAATTATCTGATGAAACATGTTTTGGAAATGAAGAGAACACACAAAAATGTCTGCAAAATCTATCATTAACAAAAAAAAAAAGATTTGTTCTATAAAAATAAAATGGCAAAAGATCAGCACAAGATATTCCTACACTTACTGATGTTTCTAAAAAGATGAATAAAAATGGCTTACAAAACTTGACAGTTCCAAAAAAAACATGCCTGAGAACAATAATCATCCATCTCTTCCTCCCTTTGTTGTCGCAGCTCATCCTGCACAAAAAAAATTAAAATAATTCTGATTAATGAAGATATGGCAACACCAAAAATTAATAGACATTTTCTACTTTAGGAGAATAGATCCAAGTAAATTTCTCTCTCCATCTTAATCAACGCATACAATTTTAAATACATAAGAATTTTGGTAACTGCTTGATACCTTGAATGATGATAAGAGATTTAATGTACAACTTAAATGAGACAAATAATATATGAGACTTTTTATAGTGTAAAATGAAAGTAGGACAACAGATATTGGCATCATTTTACATAAACCAAAAGAATGAACCTGGAATTTCCAAAAATCCAAAACAAATAAACTGGTACTCATCTAAAACCAAATTCACAGCACGTTCAATAAGACCATCTGAAGTCTATAGATCAAAAACTTTCCCCTTTTCAATGTATAAGTCATGATCCATCAACTTTTTCAAAAACTGCTAGCAAGTTGAACACAAAACTTTGGGTGATTCAAAGAAGTCTCAAAAGCAAAATTTTCAAAATGTTTTCCTTAATACCTACACCAAGAAATTAGGTCCTTGCCACTACACTTTACTAAAAATTATCAGGAATTTTCTTCTGACAATAGCTACCTTGCACTTATTTCTTTTGTCTTCAAGCTTAAGTGTAAACTAACGAGCTTTCTAAACAGAAAACAGGCTTCAACATTTTATTTTGGAATTTCTTTATTAATATACATTACATAATTTAAAAAAAAAACAAGAAAAGAGTTAATAACACGCAAAGAAGTAAAATACCCATAAATCATTATTATAGTTCTTTGAAGTTTGAAAGAATACTCAAACTGATTACAACAGTGCAACAAAATGTGCAGTACGAAACAAATTAAACGAACTACACAACAAGGATAAAATAGAATAGCTGCCTATCGAATGTGTTTTCTTCAACATTGATGTGTTACGTGACATATGCTTTATATTTAGATATCTAATTATGTTATAGTACTAACCTGAGTTGGCTTCACAGAACCAGAAGGTTGAAAACCACGTCTCAATTTAACCCAATTACCCCTTCCAAAAGAAAAACAAGAGGTATCAAATACCAACCAGGCTTCCCATGTGCTATCCTCCCCCGTGAAAAGAGCATGCATTCCCTGAGAAGAGACCCATTGAGAAGAAATGATAGCAGTTTCTATTTACTAATAATCAGAAACACGTTACTTGTGTTTTTCCTTGCAGATCAACACGGGCAGCAAACAGGCCTGAAGGCTGAAATGTTCGCCGATGCCACACCTAAATAAGCAGGTAAGAAACAATCAACCTTCTAACCAAGAATGCCTATATGTTTTAAGTAAACAAAAGACTTCAATTTACAAAAAGTAATTCATCAAAGAAACAAGAAAACATGTTGAAAACATGGTAGATATGTTGTGTGGAGACACTGTATTTTTTAAGATATATTTGAAGAATATTTACCATTAGTAAAAGGATTAAAGAAAGAAATGTCCGGAAACTTATTTCAAGATGAAGACCAAATTAAATGAATGGTTGGTTATACGATTTGATTTATTCACTGTACCCAGCACCTTCACCGGTTTAATGATACATGCATTTCAAACTTACATTGAGATTCTTTTAGTAGCATGCTTCAATAATATCATGGTTTATAGTAAGTCCTTAGAAGATCATCAGACAAGCCTTAGGAAGGCATTTAATGTTTTGCGAGGTGAGAAGTTAAATATAACTCTTAAGAGTGCATCTTTATAACTTCAAACAGTCTTTTTAGGAAGCTTCCAAACAAGGCATTAAGGTAGACTCCAAGAAAGAGATATTATAAAGCAGTTGAAGCCTGCAAACATTGATCATGCTAGGCACTTTCATGGGTTGACAATATTTTATAGAAGATTCATTAAGCAATTTAATTTGATTATGGCATCCATTATTAATTGTTTAAAACTAAGGGACTTCAAATGGACTAAGCTTGCAACTATGTCCTCTGCATCGATCAAGCTGAGGCTTAGGCACTTGTTTTTGAAATTATTGGAATTCAGTGTTTGAAGTAGTAATTGATACTTCCAGTATAGGAATAGGAGCTCACCAGTTTTTACAAAAATAGTAAAAATAACATCTTGACCAGTAATAATCTAGTGGCATATCATCATCAAATTCTATGTAAAAGAGAACAAGAATAGCTCAATCAAAGATCTCAGAATGCCTGTACAGAACAGACTGTCCATAAAAATGGAAGTCATTTACCACTCCCATCCTCAGTTTTATTATGGCCATAAAAAGAGCAAATTCTTACGATCATCTGATATTGTTTAGAGCGGATAGGAGGAAAATGGGAGAAAGGCATGCATATAAAGAGGACTGCTCATAATCTGATCCAATTTGAATTCTATAGAATATTTTTTTAGCCAAAATATGAAACCAAAATACAGTTATATTTTGATAACTAGATCTGCATTGATGCCGACAAACAGTAAAAAAATCTTATCCGATAAATAAAAATTTTATTAATTAATAATAAAAACTATTTTTAATGCACTATATGGGTCTTTACTAATGGCATCTTTTACAACCAACAATTAGGCTTTCTTGGATGTTGATTATGACTTTAATGATAATGCAATAATTAAGTCTCTCAAAAGATAGTTGTATAAGAAGAGTTTATTGGTATTGAATAATGAGTTTTTTCATATTAATAGAAACATATATATTATAAACTTGGTTGCTTAGGATACCTTGAAGCTCATAAGTGGTTTCATCAAGAAAATTTTAAAAACTGTAAAATATTTAAACAAATCAATCTTTGGTTAACAAAAGTGGAATGCTATAATTGATCAACTAAAATCAATTTCAGGAGAGAGGAAAGTTTGACTACAAAAATGAGTCTAGTAGCTCTATTTAACAGTTACTTCTATGCAAGAATTTTCTGTAATTTATTTTATCATTATAACTCTCTAGAGTTTTAATTTTTATTATGCTATATGTTGTTGTTACATTGACTAATATAAAACTTTAACTTATGGTTATACACTAAAACAAGTATAACTATATTGGATAGATATTCTAAGATTTTTTTTCTATCATTTTATGACTCATTGGTGTGCACCATAAATAGTATGGTTATCCTAGTTCACTACTTCATCCAATATCTTAAAATGTTTACCTTTTTTAGTTTGTTAAAATATTTTTTTATATTTTAGAAGGAAATTGGTAATCATCAAGTAAATGTATTTACTCATACAAATTTATTTATTAGGAATGTATTCTTTTTGAAGCCAATCATATTTTACCAAAAAAAAGGGACAACAAACTATATATTGTACTTATAAAGCAACTCATCCATCTTTGTAAAAAGCATATTGACTCAATTATATGGACAAAAATTTTTGAAACACCCAAAAAAACCTTAACAATAACTATACCCAAAAACTTACCAATAGCTATCACTTTTGTTAAAATATTTATACATGATTAATTAATTAAAAACAGGGTCACTATCAATTAGACCCAAAATCTGACCCAAAAGTCAAATCATCAAGAGTCATTGATCAGATTCAGGTCCACATCAACCCAATCTAGTAGCATCCAATTCAAAATCAGGGTGAGATCAACCCAACCCAAACATCCAATCGATAGGCCTAGAGGGAGATGTCTATAAAGATTACATAATATAGGCATACATGAAGAGCTTGATCCAATATCTGACATGGAAGGAATTTACCCCCTTATCATCATTTTTATCACAAACATTAAAATAGACAAACTCTAAGAATCACCAATTGCTGTTAGAGGGGAGAGGATCGAAGTAGAAGGGAAGGAAGGAACATTATAGAAATTACATAACATAGGCATACACAAAGTTACACAAGGCATAGTGTTCTTGCTTAAGATCAACCATATTACTTGGAATCTTGATCCATGTATATATTAGGTGCATAAAATTACATGTTAAAATAAAGCTTAAGGCTAAAGAGAATCAAACAATTTTAAGCACAGTATCCCACTTCAAATTATAAACATTCCCTTAGTACCTGACAACGGTAAGCCAACTCCAGCTGCTCTGAAATGTCTTCTCGCACGGGAAGCCAATCTGTACCACCTTTCCGAGCAAACCAGTGACCTCTCAATACTCTCCGATTTTCACCATTCCAATACACCGGGAAACAGTGACGCCTAGTTAAATCCACCTGGATGAATTAAAACAAATATGCACCGAGGGACAAAGAAAACAAGTATCAAAAGGGGTCAATGGATAGTTGATTTCTCAAGACTGAAAATATCCAATGTCAATCTATTACTCTAACCAGTAGAAAAAAGGAAATTTCATAACATATAAGGATCTAATGCTTCACCCCAGCATTACTTCATGCAGAATTTTCACAAAACTAAAGCAAATCTTCCCTTCTTTTCCAATTTAGCAGAAATCAGTATCAATAACAATGAAAAAATTACATCAGAGTTTTAATCAAAACTTTTCTTTTGCATGAGACCCACTAATTCAAAATAATTAGAACATTAAAGGGCCAACGGTAGCAGCCACTTATGCCTGCACGTATGAGGAGCTTGACTTAGAACCAGCCATCCAGATTTGATAAGCTAATTAATTGAAAAACAGACAGGATAAAGCAGAACAAATAGACCTAAAAATGTTGTAACGCCCTCAAGAACATAGATATTGACTTCAGATCAGAACAAACACAACAAGCTGCTTACACGACCCAACACATTCAAGCACATGAGCAAATGTAATCAAATATAAATAAACTCAATAGGAATTTTTTAGTGCATAGTTTAGACTAGTCACAAAGTACACACTTAAAAGGTGAATTTATAAATTAAGAAATAGCATTATCAGATTATAAATCAGAATAAATTAAAAGGAATTGAAAACTTTGTTGAACTTTCTGTGGATAAATTGCATATGCGTCCATCATGCTCATGACCAGTTGTGCTTAGGGATCCCCAATTCTTACTATAGTTGCAACTATGTAGATGGGCCCATGGAAAATTTTGAGCTATGCTAATACAATGAGCTCTTGTGCTCTGCATCTAATTCAATGTGAAGATTTTTTCTTTCAAATTCCCTTGCATAAATCTTTTGGCTGCTTAAATATTTCCTTAGGATGTAACTTTAGCTCTCAAACAGGTTGTGCAAGGGTCTTGCAAAATAGCATGAAGATCGCAAGACACCATTTTAATGACAAGTTGACAGCTTCCATTATTCCACAGACCTACTTGTAACAAATAAAAATTTGAAAAGCCCATCTATTAGAATTGAAAATAAATGGAATTGCATGCAAGTGCATATAAAAATATAGAATTTGCACACATTATACTGATTAGATTTACTAAAATCATATATATGTTTATTCCAAGTTTAAAAGAGAAGCACCTCATAAAGGCCTCCTTTAACTGGAACACCAACTCTATCTTCTTCAACAAAATACAGTCCATGGTCATCCCAAGTTTCAGAACAACTGCAAGAACCTTTTGGACCTTCATTGCATTCTGCATACTCCTTCCACCAGTATGCAAGCAGCTCCTCCTCCCTCTACCATACAATCAGAAAATTATGAAAATAGTGTCAGAAATTGCCATAATTTTCTTTACTAAACTTCTATGTGAGCATATCCATAGATGGCATCAAAATTAAATTAGGAAAAAGATAAGATCCACACAAGAATTCAGAAAAATATAAAATAGTGGGTCAAACGAGTTTATACAAAACATGTCCTGATCCTTAAAATTATATCATATTTCATAAAAATTATGCATCCAAGGGCCTGTTTGGTTTAATGCTATCTACGTGTTATATAATATTAGTTGAAGAAAATTATGATGTTATTTGAAGAAAATGAATGTTTGATTTAATGACATGTTTACATGGCACTACAGAAATTAACAAAATTGTCACTTCAAATGATATATAAATGTTACCTATGAAACACAAACAAGACATAAGGCATGACAAGGTTCAAAGACACTGTAATTTGCCAAAAAAAAGAAGACACCAAAAAACTGTTCATTTCAGCAAAAGATGCGAAGGCCATATTCTATTTTGTTTTCCCATTGAGACAGCAACATACACACGTTATACATCACAAATCAAAAAAGCAGGGGAACATATATGGACCAATTACACTAAATTCCACTAAAATCTAATTATATAATAAACATAAATAAATATATAATACGATAAATATAAATAAATATAATAAAATATAACAAATATAACAAATCAAATTTATTAAGAATCCTATAAACTCTTCGTAAGCCAAAATTCTTTGCATACACAAAAAGTGATATAAATTATATGTATAATAAAGTGATTAATAATTAATAAAATACAATAAACGTAAAAAATGAAGGCATGCCTTGGCATAGCCATCCTTAACATACAATAAACACAGCTACATATTTAGCATCATGGGTTTACTCTTCTTTACATGATTACATCATTAGTGAGACTTTCAACAGGACAATGACAAAACAACAAAATAACAACAAAAATACAAACAACAAAGCATCCATACAAGCTCCAGTTAACGCTAATACCTTAAGTTTATCATGCAAGAAAAAGTTTAACAAACATTAATGCGTCAATTTAACTGGTTAAGGCAATCCATATTGGTATTTTTACCATTATCATCATTCTTGTCATCTTACTATCTCTCATCAATCGGCATTATATTAAGCTTAGGCTCATATAGGAAAAATTTAACTACTTCAAACATGAACATATCTTCCATAAGTAAAGTACCAAGAGCAATGGTTTCATGTTAGCTCTTTGTACATACTAGGTGTAAGTTGTGTACATCTAAGCAAGTCTTGATCACAATATCGTTCAAGAAATGTGCTACACATTGCAAAGAAGGAAATCTATAAAATTCTGAGTATGAAATGTTGGAAATGCATATACTGTCATATGTTTCCCCTCAGCATATAATTCCAAAGCTGGCAGATTTCCAAGTGATGCGTTTAGAATGCATAGCTTGTCTCTTTCAGAATTTTTGTTGAAATATAAATTTCACCAAAATCAAGGCAACCTTTATAATTCCCTATCAACCTATCAAAACTCATCCCACTTACCTTCAAAGTGCATAGAAAATAAGCCATTCTACTTCAGACATCTACAGGTTACCTACAATGTGTCAAAACAAATATGCACTCCTGCAAAACAGACACCCACTTTATAGTAATATGGTTCAATTTAGCTCAAGGATTTGTGTCTAAGCAATTGATAATGTAATAAAATGAATTCCATAGATTATAATGGCTCCAATATCTTAAAGTCAGAATCAAGGCATACAATTGTCTCACGCAATTAGAATATCCCAGTTTAGTCTCACTTAGTTTCTCATTATAAAAAAAAAAGCTATTGGGTAGCCCCTTAACTATCCCAAGCATTGCATGTAACTTCAAAAACATTATATAAGTGAAAAAATTCTAAAATAGATGTATGTCACTTTAGAATTGAATAAATCAAACACCTTACTTCCTAACTTTGTTCAGTTAAACATTCCCTTTTTTTTATAAATAGACTGTTATGGGATCCATAATATTATTAAATCACTTAATCTCCAACTGAAGCTAACCAACCCATGGACACTTTTGATTCCACTCATGATATGTTGGATACCATGAATTTGAAAGGTCATATTTAATTTTAATTATAACAAATTTTTAAAATACATTATTTTGGTAATAAAATGTGTCTTTTCAAGTCAATAACTAAACAGGATGAGAAAATGATCATTATCTCATGCAGTCAAATTGTAATTGAGTAAAGCAATGGAAGATAAAAAAACAACACAAAAACATGAAGAATCAACGAAGCACTCTAAGAAAAACATGAACTCTCACATGCCAAAGTCGAACAATCGCCTTGGGAACTAAGGATTAGGTTAGCATTTACCTATAATTTGATCAAGAGTCTACATATGCACTCATACAAATGCATACCAAAAATATTTTCATTTAGACTTTACCTAAGCTGAATTTATTAGCCTATATCACAACTAAATAAAATGGAACTTATGACTAAGGTCAACAAAAATAATAAGATATAGCTCTATGATGTGTTCTTAGTGTCCAAAATACTAATCATGAAGCAATTGCATGAAAATCGTGCTTTGGTTCAAATATGAGCTTATTTAGATAACTATCTAGATCATTTGAACTCTAAGATGATCAAACAATGCAATCAAACAAATCGACCAAAAGATCTCTATTGGAGGTGTTTCAAATCATCCAAACAACTATCCAACAAGTGTTAGACTATCCAGCTAGTTAAATTATATTAATCAATTTAAGAAGTCTCAAATCAAAACTTTTGCTGAAAGATCATCAAACCATCTGATCAGTAATCTAATGATTGGTTTAACAAAAATATTAATCATGAAGCAATTGCATGAGAATCATGCTTTGGTTCAAATATGAGCTAATTTAGATAACGATCTTAATCATTTGAACTCTAAGATGATCAAGTAATGCAATCAAGAAAATCGACCAAAAGATCTCTATTAGAAGTGTATCAGATCATCCAACCAACCATCCAACAAGTGTTAGACCATCTAGCCAGGTAAGTTATATTAATCAATTTATGAAGTCTTCAATCAAAACTTTTGTTAAAAGATCATCAAACCATCTTATCAGTAACCTAATGATTGGTTCAACAATAATGGGATCATCATTGGCATAATCTAATAAAAAGTAAAAAATTGAAAAAAAAAATTTGATTTCAGTCAAAAGTCTATCAAACCATTTAATAGATAATCCAATAATCTTCAATTAAAATATCAGTTTTGCCATAATGCTATCCAATTGTCCATTAGATAGTTTGATCATCATCAAATAGCTCGTCAACTAGTCCGATAGACGGCCTATTAAAACTAGAAGATCGATTTTGAACTAATTAGACGTTCTGATAGGTCAATTGAACCAAATAATGTGTATAAAATTAGCACATAATAGGTAGTTTAAAAAACATACCCTTGACTCAAATGGGCAATTGGATTGTTAAGGGAGTCTAAGATGGCTACCTTAAGTTTAAGAGACCCTTACAACTTCAAGCTCTTTATAAATAAACCAGTGCTTCTTAAAAGAATTTAGTTCACTTACAAAATTCAAGTTCTAGAAAAGTTGTGTTTCAGTTCAACTAAAGCTAATCCCTAAAGGCTATCTATGCAATCCTTTATGAAGCTTTCAAATGCATATGTGAACATTTCTTTTCATTTCTCTACATTCACCGTTACACTTTGCCCTTGATTTCCCTCTCTACTAATATCTAACTTGATATCTAGGTTTATTTCGAATATTTCTTAATAGAGGTTGAGTTAATATTTTCTAGCTTTGAAATTACATCTTTGTGAGAAAACCCCTTGGCTCAGCTTGTAGGCAAGCAGGCCTTACTCCACAACTTTGTGTTGGAGAGAGAAAGCCGCACTTCAAGCTTGGTGTGGAGTGGAACCTTGCTTTAAGGCTAGGTGATGGAGAGAGGGGCCCATAATAGGCTTTGTGTGAAAAGAGGAGCCTACTCCTTGCTTGGTGTAAAGGGAAGGTGCCCAATTGTAGGCCTTGTGGAGAGCATAAAAGGCAATGTGTTGCCCAAGAAAAATAGGTTGTGAAGGCTTCTCCATCTAATGAAGAGATTAAAATAGTGCTAAGGTTAAGCATAGAAGCTTGGAAGTAGATGTAAGCTCAAGAATAATGAGTCAAACCACCTAAAATTTATTATCTTTATTTCCCAACATTTTTATTTTCTTATTTGCTTTAAAACTCTAAAATCAAAATAAGCAAACAATAAGATAAATATCATACAAAATTTTAAAAAAAATCTAAGCAGCCTAATTCACCCCTTTACTACCCTTAGGTATACCTACGAATCCTATCAACTGATATCACAACTAACCCATGAAACCTTACATGATAACTCGCTTTTTCAAGATCCACCAACATTCCACCAGAAAGAGCAACATTATCTACGAATACCTCCAAAAGTCTTACAAATGTACACTTCAAATTTATTAATACCATGAAAGTCAACTAAAGATGTCCCAATGGTCATCAACAATCAAAATATCATTAGATTACAATCTAACCAATTTGACTACAAAGGCTCAAAGTATATGAATCATTAATGCAAAAATACTGGGAAAATTCAACAAACCAAATAATATCATAGAACATTAATACAATTTACCATTAGTCTTAAAAGCATATTTTCATTTCTCCTCACAAGTCCCAATCTAGTGACATTTTCTCTTTAGATTCATTTTAAAAAATATCATAGATTCAATCATCATATCTAGCATGTCATCAAGCCTAAGAATCACAAATATGTACTTCAACTTGTTGATTGCACAATTTTCTACCCATATTCATAAGTGCAATCATTTTAAGAAATCAAAAGTGCCAAAACATGACATAACATTCAAGTTCTCCTAACAAATCCTTTGTTCAATAATCCATTCTTTTTTCTCTTTAATTTAACATGTTAAGTTGAATTCATCTTATAATGGGTAAGTTAGAAAGAGAGGATCTTAGCTCTAAGTCAATTACATGTTTAATGCTTCTTAGAGGTAGAAACTTAGCAAGTAAATTCTCAAAATGAGAAGCGCCAACTCTTTTAATAATTCTCACTTTTTCAACAATAGAATTTGTGCAAGATAGCCACTATTCATACAAAGCTTCAAGTATTCAAAACAAGGGAAAGGAAAATGCAATTAATGATACGACAGATTTTAATATTAACCTAATTTCATAGATCTATAAATGCATTCATCCTAGAGAATACATCACAATCATTAAAAATGAAATGTACCTATCCTTTTATTTCTATAGGTCACTTAGAACTCAAATGACCAAAAAACCATCAAAATGTATAGTATTATGCCAAATCTCAAATAGATAAAAGACAAGGATACTCAAAAAAATGATTATAGTGCAAACCATTAATAGCACAACAAATTTCACATTCAATTTATACCAAGAAGAAAGGTTGCTTAATTGCACAAACAATTTAAATTTAGACAAAATTAACCATTAATCATCACAACATGCAAAAGCCATTGCTAAATAGAAAGAGACCATGATTGTCTCAACAAGGACTCTAACTCCTCTTTATGTTCCAATTATGGGGCAATAATGAGCTAAATGCTTGGGCCAATCTTTAATGAGCTTCTAAGGGGATGGTCCAATTGCCCAAGACTATGCATTTGAAAATATTACAATATTTACATTGGTAGAAATCATCATCATCTTTTGGGAAATTTTATGAATATTTTAATAACTTGAGAATTTCAACCACACTTGAAGCACGAGAAAAATCCACCTTCGAAATTAGAAAAGTTTGAACTTAAATTTGACATAAATGATCATAAGAAATTATTCAAGCAACAATTCAAGGATGAATATATCTATAGTTCCTAGTAAACCCATAACCCAAGAAATCTCTAATAAAATGCAAGACTAACAAGTAGCCATAATGGACTAGAACAACAAAGCCCAATAGTCATAGAGTTCTCATTTGGATCACCCTATACGTTATGACATTCCCAGACATTGTGTGCACATTATGGTAGTCATCTAAGGTTTATGCGATTCTACATGATTGTTTTGACCACCTTATGCTTCTCTTAAATTATCCCCAACAAAGAAAACTTGTTTCATTAAAAAAAAAACAAACTTATGCATAATTGAAAACAAATAAGGGTGATCAAATTATGACTTGTAAAAAAAATACTTGTAACAAAAAGACTTTATGGTACAAGTAGTTAAACCTGTAAGAAAGAAGCCTCCAAAGCTAGAGAATCTCTCACGCTGAATCTAAAATAATCACTTTTTCCAACAACCTCTGTTTGAGGAACTGAAGCTGCAAGCTCTGTAAAATGAACAAGACATTTTAATAAAATATTCATAATAAAATTGCAAATATACATACATATATATATAAACATTTAGTAAAAGTTATCATTTTAATGTCAATAATCAAGTATTAAAATAAGATTGTATCATTTCCAACAAATTTAAAGTGTATTCATTCTTTTTCTCTATCATTTTCTAACAAAATATAAGAAAAAAATAATCCATTATTCATTCACCTTTTAAATCATCTAAAATCGTTATGACAATTTACAAAAGAATTTCAAACATGTTTTCCTAACTCATGAGAGCAAATTGATCTCTATATTTCAAATCATTAGAAGACTAAAATGATATCCTCTCAAGGAAGAAAGAGGTAGACCAAGGAGAGCTCAACATGCTAAGAATACATGTGTTCTTGGCAATCAAAGAAAATGCATGTCAATTGAAGGATATTAAGACTTCTTTAGAGCCTACAAAGTTCTTGAGAGATAAAGTTTCGAGCTTTGCTGCTTTCTTGCTCTTGTACTGATGAAAATTTAATATTATAGAACATTATATATTTTACAAACCAAACTAAAGAGAAAACATATCCACAATGATGCACAACAGACTGCATCAAGTAGATATTAAACAGATTTAGTATATCTTATTTAAAACTTTTTTAATTTATCACATTTTTATTCATTATGGGATAATTAGTCATACGTAAAACTCTCATGATATTTTTATTTTTCGCTGTATGTTTTCTTATTTTTGCATTTTTTTTATTAGGAATGGTATTTTTGGCTTAGATCTTACTTTTTGTTTCTATAAATAACTTTTAACAAAATGAAAACAAGAAGTTGATTTTGATGAAAAAAATAAAGCTTAAAAAAGCACAATCCCATACCAAGAAGAATGCAACATTGCCTAGAAGAGCATAGCTTACCTCTACTACCTATCATTCCCATTCTAATTTCATCGTAGGAGTTTTTCTTCTGCCCTCATTTTACATCATTTTTTTTTATAAAATCTCCCATCATTTTAGTATCAAAGCATTGATCAACCTTACACCATCACACAATTCACTAAAGAAAAATGGAAGGTGATAGATGACATCATAGAAGCATTTCCACCACATCACTATCAAAGAAATAAGTCGAAGCTTTTGTCAAAGAAAAACTGTGGGCTTCGATCTAAAGAAACGGGATATAAAAAAAAGAAAGACTAGTTCTTAACAGTCAAACAACTGAAGTGCAGTCTAAAAGCTAAAAATCTAGGCAGAAGAAATGCCTAAATCTTCAATTTTCTAGTATTATATCTATGATTTAGGGACATTGAAAGTTTGTTGAATGAATAGATTGTTGAACTTGGGCTTCAAATGCTGCAAAGAATCCATTTCGAAAAAAATATTATGTCAATTGGCAATCTCCACAATATGGATATATCAACAAGAATGAAGTTCAAGATGCTTGAGCTACCTTTTCTTCTAATTCTATATATATATATATATATATATATATATCACCACTTTCTAGATATTAGAGATAGAAATTTGGCTAACAATGTAAACAAAGTCTTTATATTCCTTATTGTCTATGTCTGTTTGCCATTTTGTTTTAGCAATTACAAAACAAGACAATCTGAATCACAGCATCGTACAATAAATTGAAATTTATCACCAAAATCCTGGTTGATAACAGCTTTTATCAACTTTAATCGCTTGATATAACACGTATGATGGAATTTAATTCTTGTAATGCTTCAGTTACTAGATATTTGCACATAAAGAGAATTCTGGCACTAAATGGCCCATAAAGCTGAGCCAACATAACTATTGCAATTATTGTTTATTATTAGCATCCTTATAACCAGCATCTGCTGATAACAACCCTACTAGCATTATAAAATGTAAATTTGGAGACACCATACAAAGACACCAAGGTGGCACCTGCTACAAGACAGTATCAGACACTACTGATAAGTCTAGGTGAAAGGATTAAATGCATTATGCATACATCAACCATGACACTAACTTGCTAGTTTACATTTAAAATACCTTTCTCCGCAAGAGGTACTTTGCAGAAATACCAGCGGACATCTTCACCATCAGAAGGGCTTCTTGACTGTGCAAGATACTTTTGACGACCCTTGCATTGCTCAATCAAATCCTCCAGCTTGGCAATGTTTGAAGGTGTGTTCTGTAACAAGTCAGGTGAAGCCCCCTCTTCCTGGTCAGGAACAGCTGCCATGGTTGAGGTTATTTTTTCACTACCCTTCTTTCCAATACACTTACTACCAGAACTTTCCATCAAAATAATCCTGCAAGAACCAAACAGCAACATTGAAAGGCTAGATATAACATTACAAACAATAACAAGTAATATAAAAAGTATTTTCATTGTTAAAATATAAATAAAATAAGTTCATAGCTCAAACACAGATTCAAGCCCAACCAGAGAAGCTCAAAAGGCATAGGGAATAAAAAAATAAAAAAAAATAAAAAAAAAACAGAACAAATCTTGAATCACAAGAGCAGAAGAGGCCAGACTCATAGAGCAGTCTCTGTCAACGGTATTCTTACACGTGAAATAGATGACTGCATTGTAAATAAATCTCAAACGGAATCAAGGTCCCTAGCGTGAAATTTTATTTTAATTGATTGGAAAATACATTGAAGTGCAGGCATCATACATATGGAAAAAGATTCCAGTTCATGAGAGAAAAATAACTTCAAGCCTTAGCAAGATTTCTTTCATTTTACATGCCAAAGGTAGATGTCGACATGCAAACTAAGATAGAAACTTGTAATTTATTTTAACAAACAAGAAAATCAAGAATATGCCCAAATTTCAGGATAAATAAAAAAAATGTATAAATGTCAAGAAGGAAGCACAAAATAAAAAATCAAGCACCAAATAAAGAGTATGGTTAATTCAAATACCAGATCGATTATTTAGTAAAGAGAAGCAATCAGTAACAGAACTCTGCCTCAGGTTTCCAGGCAACATTCAAAGATCGAAGGAACATTATACACATGCAATTCACTAAGATGAAGCTCATAAATAACACTATGCACAATTTAGTATATACATATGACTTGAACAATATCTATAAGAGGTCTAAAATAATTGAAATTTTTTCTGGCATGTCCATAGCAAACTCATGAACTGCATAAGCCTGGGTAACATCCTGACAGGTAGAATACACAATATGATTTATCATATAAAAAATACAAAAACCATGTATGTTCATTTCATGCCCAATAAAGATAACATCAAAGAAATTAAATCAGAACACATCCAAGAAATTATGTAGTTAAATGTCACGTAAATCTGATTAAGAAATATAAAAAGAAAATGTGCGATCACTAAACATGTTCAGAATTTAATCCTCACAACTAAACCTAGGCACTAGGCAGGCCCTTATCAGAATGAAGAAGTGAAAGACAAAGCAAAAGCCAAGCCCAGCATGACAATCTAGGTCAGATGGGTTCAAGATTTTTCCGGTTCTAGTCAATCAACTTGGAAAATCTTAGTCAGGCATGTCCAATGAGTTTGTCAAGCCAAACAAATGAAGTGATTCACTATGTTTGTGCCCAGCTGCACTCACAAGCTTTATAGATCATGGCACTCTGATTCAAAACCTCAGTAGTTAACCAAAAAAATAAAAGTGAAAATATGGATGATCATCTCAACTGAGTAAATCATCACTTCTTTGTAAGCATACACAATGTATAACAGACCACAACAAGAATATGACATTTGCATACCATTATCATAAGGTTATTCATAGCAAAGAACACTGTATACAATTAAAAACAGATGAAACATATTTGTCGATTGTGAGAGAAAGCATAACGTCTATGTAAGCCTAAGTTAGTATTTGATGTTACTTAGGTATTAGCAATGCATGAGGCAGAAAACAGGACCATGAAGGTTAAGTTCAACAACAAATTTCAAATCAAATGTGCTAGAAACAAAATAGTTCAAAACCGAGTGATTAAAGGATTTATGACAGATTACATTTTATGGAACAGGTGTTGGTATTGAACATAATAAAAAAAAATAAGAATAAAGAATGAAAGACAAAGATGTTAGATAGACAAACAATCACAATCTAAAGAGACCAAATGTCAGAAGAACAAAACAAAGTTATATCATACTTGAACCAAAATATGCAAGATCAATTAAGAACTGAGTCAGATTATCAGTACTATAGGTACAAACAGCGTCATTGGCCGAAGGATGCCTCTGAACTTGAGAATAGAAGGAGAACAAATCTGTATCAAAATGAGCTAAAGTAGGTTCATTATCCCCTTAGCCATATTTTCATCAAGAAAGTAGAGCAAAAGCTCCAAATGCTTGGTCAAAGACAAAGCACCACCAACACCAACACCTCTTCCACCACCTCCCATAAAACACTCATGCATGCACAAACAAAGCATGATCCACAATTAATAAATCCAAACTTGAACGAGCTGAACCACCAACTTACATGCAAATGCATACCTATTAACAACCAAAATTCAACAATAAAGGTACATGCTTAGCTCAATGAATGATTTCAAAATCAAATTCAACCATCCATCACAATAACATAACAAACATTTCAGTCTAGGGTAAAACAAAAAATTCACAATCCATGGAGATCAAAATTGCTAGTATGCAAATTTAGAAATCAAAATTGCCATATGATATCATATATGTGGAAGGAATACTTGAATAAAATCACATATAGAACCACACTGCACCTGCTTCACTGATCTCCATTATACACTCTATCCACCACAAATTCACTCAGTGCAAACCTTAACCAATAGTAATTATAAGTAATATAATAAAGGCCATTACACCCAGATCATGATTTGCAGAAAAACATTACAAAATACAATTTTTTTTTCATTCCAATCAGGAATAATTGACCAATATATCCTGTAAGATTAAAGACATATGTAATACATTCCTAAACGTCACTAAAAATTTTGCCATGATGTCAACTAATCAGTGACTTCTTCAATAATACATAATCACTCGAAATTTTTTTCAATAGTAAATAATCACTCAATATTTCTAAATAACTCAATTTATTGCTCTAGCATAACCAACACAAACCTCAATTATAATTCACAAAAATATAAATTGATTTACAATTTCCAAATTTTAGCATCCAACAACTATCAATAATAATTGTGTCTATCATAAACCAGACAAAACAATTATTATTATCATCTTTAATTTCAACTCATGAAATAAATAATTTCACGAATATCCAAAGCTCACCAAAAGATCTTCAATTTCAACTTTACTTTGCAAAAACATCCCAAAAACATATAAAGAACCATATGAAAAATACAATATCACCTTCCATGTCATTTCTTTTAAAAATGCTTTTGCATCAAACAATAAAAACATCTATGCATATAGCATATATCATAGCTTCCCATTTTACCTTTTTACCTTGCTCTAAAAAGAAGCTTAACTTTTCTTATATTCCATCTCTGTCTCTACAAGGAAGCTCAGCTCTCTTTAATGCACTAACTCAATAAGAAAGCTTTGCTTATTTCTATACCTCTACAAGAAAAATCAGTTCTTGTTAAGTTAGATGCATGCCATGCACTAAGTCATAAATTTGAAAATATAAAAACAAACTTAACATTGCTAGCTAATGAGATAAATAATTAACTTCTAATTGGTCCCAAAATACCTGTACTAAAATTAAATACAAAAACTATCATTTCCACTTAAAAAAGCTGTGGATTTATTGTTGAGCCTCAATTTATCGTTTAGTATATGCTAATTTGGCCAAGTTTCCAGCAATGACTTCTCCTATATAAGAAATTTGGTGATCCTCAATCAAATTGGGATTTCTATCAAACTTGTGAAAAATTCATTGAAACATAATTCTAATCATAAACCACGATTTTTGTTTATATTATCATGCTTCAAATGTCTAAAATAATCTATCACTTCCGAAGTAAATGACGCCCTAATCCAAGGTTTATTTTCCGTAACTCAAAACAAAGATTTATCTTTCAGAAGTACGAAATAATATATCGACACCAACACCACAAACCATTTAACAACAACATAGCCGTGATCGGCACCGTTTTGCAGTCAAAAACAAGCCTATAAGTTTTTCTTGGAGGAAGCAATGTGGATAAGGAAAGATTAATTGTTGTGAAAACTCAAATTACCCCAACCTCAATCGAGTTGCTGTGGATGTTCACCAGCTAACCTCAAGTTTCACGGACCCCAGCACCTTCGTGCTTCCCCGCACCAAAAAAAATACCTATTCCTCACCGTACGCGCCACAAACAGCCGCGTTTGCACAGAGTCGTCCAACTCCCATCTTCCTCTCCGGCTCCTCCTCTCACCAGCCACGCCAAGACACCTTCAGCTTCACCTTGCAGGTTTCTCTCTCCCTCTTAATTTCTCGTGTCCAGCCCTCGCGATATCTACGGCTGCAAGGGGAAGGAATTTGCCGTATCCCCCCTTCCGAACTCAGAGAAGGGGGATGTTTTCGTTCTTTTTTTCGGCGTTGGAACGGACACTTTTTATGTTTTTTTTACACGTGAGATATCATATAATATCTGTGTAATTAATTACTTACATTTCTATAATTTAAATTTATGATTACATATAAAGCAAAATAAAATTAAACAAATATTTATCATTAATCCTAATTTATTCTAAATAAATATTATATTTAATTAACCAATCCAAAAAATATGCTGTTAATGTCGTAAATATTTATTATGAGAATTTTTTTTGAAATAATAATTTTATTTTATATAAATTAGATGATACATTCTTAAGATAAAAATAGCTATTTCTGAGCAAAGACTTATTTTATTTTTTATACAAAATAAAACTCTGGCATTATCATTTTTTCTTTTGTAATCATAAAAGACTAAACTTAAAACAATGCCCATTCAGCGACCACATCATTAAATAATTTTTTAATTCAAAAAACTAACTTTTATCTAAAAATTGTCAAAAAAAAAAACTTGATATTAATAATTAATCAAACTTTTCTTCTTTCTGGTCCACGTGTCTTCCAAACTATTTATCTTTTTTTTTTTGTTTTGCAATGATATATTTATTCCATGAACACTTAAATAAAAAACTGTCAATAATGAAACATTCCATGATCCAGATTCTATTATAAATAAAATAGAAAGGTCATTTTTGACCTTGAGCCTTTTTAATGTGAATATCTTGCAAATAAATTATAATTTTGATTAAAATTCAATTTATATTTGAATAAGAGAGATCTGTTTTATGTTTATGTGGTTATTATAGTTAATGTTAACAGTGTTGGCTAGAAAAATGGCATTACAGAAGTTGAACTTAAAATTATTAAAAATATATGTAAAAAAAGTAATAAACAAGATCTTACCCTAAAAATCACATTAAACTAAAAAAACCTATATTAAAAAGTATAAACAGTATGTGGATAATTTTTAAATTATAGATATTAAATAAATACTATGTAATATGTAAGAATTCTTAAATAAAATATAAGCATTATAAAATTTCTCTCAAAATAATTGTTTTTAATACACCAATTAGAATATAATATTTTATATTTTTATAAAGTTCTCTGAGCTTAGTTCAAATGTTAGAAGTTATATTTAAAATCATCTAAATTGATAGAAGATAATTAATAAAATCATAAATTTTTATTAAACAGACGCTTAAAATTTTCTTTTCTATATTTCTTAATATTAATTTAAGAATAAAGTAGTTTTTAAAATAATTAAAATATATAATACAGATTGATGTTATCTGACTTGACAAGAATTATGATACTACTAGATGAGAAAATAACAAAAACTCTAATTATTTGTTTGTTTAGGGTGATGTGAGTAAAACATAATAAGATTAGAATATAATGAGATTGATAAAAATAAAATGTTTGATTGAAATTTAACAATATTTGATAAATTTTAATTAAAATATATTATCGAAAAGAAAGCATAAAATAAGACCTATGAGGAACAATCGTAATTGACATCATGCTTAAAGTGAATTAGAATCTTTTTTTAAAAGTTCTATAGATAGTAATCTAAATAAGTAAGGTAACATTGGGATCCGATCTATTGATCGAATTATCCAACTAAATAGATTGATTATATCATTAGATGAGGTCCAAACAAAAGAAATAAAGTTTTTTTAATATATATAAACATAAACAAAATAACAATTACAAATATAAATAAAATATTACATTATTTTGATAATGTGTATAATATTTTTAATTAGTAGTTTAAATGGATTATGAAATAGATAAAGAATTGGTTGTAAACAAAAAGTAGGTAAAATGTTGTTAATTTGTAACTTTTCAATGAGTAAAAAAAATTGTTATTATTGTTTGTTGTAATTTATTTTAAATTTTAAAATATTTTTGTGTTACTATAACACCGTTATTTAAATTTTTTCCTAAAAATTTATTTCTTATAAAAATTATAATAACTTATAATATTAATGTTCGACGACGTTATAGGTAAAATTTTAAAACTGGATGTTTTTGAGAAGGGTATGCAAATGTGAAAATAAATGAGAATTTTAAAAAAATAAAAATAAAAATATTAAAAATTTATAAAAATGAAAACTATTAAAAATTTATGAACATGGATTGATTAGATATTAGAGAAAGTTTTGTAAAGTAAAATAAACAATCATTTTTTTAATATTGTATCTTTATAATATGACATTACATTTTGTTAATTTTATATATTCTTTTAAAATTATATTTTTTTTATTCATTATATTTAATATATGGTTTATTTGTTAAGTCAATAATTGAGTCATTCTTATATCTTTTCATTATGGGTTTATTAACATCAGGATAGGATCAAAACTAAGACGGTGCTTGTGAGGTTTTGATTTTGTATGCAAAATTCTTATTTATAGATGTGGTGTGTAAATTATGAATATGAAACTTGGATATGAATTTATATTATTTATTTACGTTAAATACTTGAATTTATTTCAAATAAATTTAGATTTCTATGATTTATAAATAAAATAAAAAAGGTCAAACTCTTTCCTTCTATCATGCATCTTGACTCTCAACCCTTGTTTGAATTTGATTAAATTTAATCATTTATTTATAAAACATAAATAATACATTATTAGCATAATAATTGTTTTTTTTACAAGATTGATGATCGTATCCCATTTCATGTAAATGAATTAATAATTATTGTTTATATTGTTCATGTTGAACAAACCTTAGGCAACACATTTTCTAACATTCCCAAACTTTTTAAAGTAAACAATATAGAAATTGTTATGATCAATTTAAAATACAAAACATATTCTAATAATCTTTAAGGAATATTTTTATGGGATCACCCAACATTATTAAATGCTCAACAAATTATAGAGTTTGCATAATAAAATAATATATTACAAAAATAAAAATTTTAAAAATTATTATAAATTAATTTAAAACGCATAAATAACCCATTATAATAACAGTTTTCAAAATAAAAGTTATATGCAATTATTTAATATCAATATAAGTTTATCAAATTATTATATTTGTAAAACAAATTAAATTTGTTGCTACAAAATATAAATTCATTAGTAAAACAATATACAAAAAATTAAAGAAAACACATAGGCATTATAGAATAGAACTCGTGTAAATAGAAGGCATATAAGACAAATTTAAATAGGTTTATAAACAAAATTATAATACATAAAAAAATATAATTTTAAACAACCAATATGTTGCGAACATGTGACTTTATGGTTGCTTGGTTGTGCAAGCATGTTTGAGGGTGGCTCCTGGGCTCACAAGTAATTGTGCTCTCACGACAAACAACTATTGTTGAATAGGTGTCTAATGGCTATTGTTGGTCATGCAAGTTCCTACATACAACATTAATTGCAAGGTTCACAAAAGCCTAAAAGGCCAATGAGGTCGTGCATCGCTCTTGATAATGTGGAAGGCCTTGCTAAGTCGATGTCCATTAACCAGGGACAATCATGAGCAATGGTGGTTGTGAAGATGAGTGGAAGAGAAGACTATAGAGATAGAGAGTAGTTTATCAATCATAATGAGCCTTCAAAAAAAGATGACATAATAATTTCTTAATGGTTGAATCAAAAAGGATTCAATATTGATGAAAAAAGTGATGGATTAAAGTAGAGGAAGGGCTCGAGTCATTCCATAATATATTAATCAATGGCATATTATCAACCTAATTAATGACAATTAGTAAAAAGATCATTAAAATTTTTGTGATAATGGATTTATATTTTATTTGTGATCCAATAAAACTCAATGTCCAAAAATTATCGATAATTCAAGTTTAGTTGTTAGTTAATAATATTATGCATTGTCCAATATTGCTATTTTCAAAATTTTCTTTATTAATTTTGTCACACCATATTACATGTTTTAAAATAGTCACATAAGTTATGTGGCTACCATTGTATTGCACAATTCTTTAACACTTATACATTATGTTAGAATCAATGTCTTCAATTCTATCAGCCATTAGTTTTGGGATATCATGCCTTATTATTTTTATTATATTACATCAAAATCATCACCTTATCGATTTTGAAATACAGTTTGATTCAATTGATTTACAATAGAGTGTGATACCACTTATTATAGAAAGTTATGCCAAACAAGATTCAAGTTATCTCTAATATGCAACTAATTTTAATCAACTCAAAAATCTAAATTATTAGATTGTAATAATCACTTTTTATATTAATTGCATAATTTATTGATGGATATCTAATATGGGATTATTCTCCTTGTATTTCCCAACAAATCCCTTATAGATATCTAAAACTCATATTGGCTCATATAAGATTTGAACTTACAATACTAATTGTATGCTCTATATATGTTCCTTTATGGAACATCACATACATCGAACTTCTTACATTTGAGACATATGTGGCTCAGTCTATTTTGTTTTTCTCCTCTATTGAAGACCATTGATTCTTAATAAGCTTAAAACACATAACAAGAGAAGAAATAAATGATTTAACCTTTTTTTATAATTAAATTTGTTAATTTTCTTTTTATATATAGTCTTTTATGACACATTATATTTATTCTTTCTTTCCCCACAAATTTGAATACTTAAAATTTGTTTAGTTGGCCCCAAATCCTTCATAGTTGAGGTTTTGCTAAAATTTTCGTTTAGCATATTAAGATTTTCTTTGACATAGTTATAAATGTATAAAAACATTTTAAAAAAATGAATGGAATCAAATGAACAAAAATAAAATTTTTGAAAAAAATGTTTTAGAAACATATTTCTTAAAAAATGAAATGAAACAAAAATTTAAAACATTCTTACCAACTATCAAAATTATATAAACATAAAACACAAAAATAATAAAATTATCATAAATTTTTTTTTACGAATAAACACATAATGATCTAATATTGATATTATTTTCTTGTATTTTTTAAGCAATTTTGCTTGTTTTAAATGATTAAAACTCTTATGAAACTTCAAATATACACTTTTTTTCTTTAATTTTCAAACCCTCTTCTTATCTATAAAAGAAATTAACCCTCTTTTCTTTTTTATCAAAAATATTTAACAAACTAAAAAATGGCATATATTATTATGTCATCTAACTCAACTATGACATTATCAACTTACATACATTCGTATCATCAACAATTACTAAATGACAAGACCAATCACCTTTTAACTTAATAAAAATAATATCAATATCTCATCTTATCCTTCTGTCTAATACAATAAATTCATCTATCATGCCTTAACTAACTTTACACGAGAAAGAATCATCATAAAGACAACAATCAAAATCTTAAAAGAAGAAGAAAAGGAGTTATACAAGAAGGCCTTTCTTCTCCTCTTTTCATGAATTCTCCATTTTGCAACAACTATTCTTCACTCCTTTTGTTAAAAAGTACTTTTGAAGTCTAATCAGCTGCCGATCTATTTAAGTTAATTAGTCTCTTTCTCTAGTTTTTTAATGAAGCTTTTTAAGACAGCTTTGATACATCATATGGACCCAAGGTTGGTGTAACGTCATGTTTGAATATGAGAGCATTTACTACTTGATTTCCCAGCAGTTCTTTGGATTATCCTATCTAAATCCTATCCTAAACTCATGCGTAGTAATTACTTTTTAAATATTAGTTTTTATTATAATTATCTAAAATAAATAAATATTAGTAATAATATAATAATTAATGGTAGCTATAGTAGTCGGGTATTTAAAAAACAAGTTTTAATTTTATACATATATATATATATATATATATATAGTAAATTCCATCCTTTGGTTTTCGTTCAAATCAAGTATATAATTATAACAAAAGTTGAGGCTGTCAGCTTCCAACGGAAAGTCCACCCATAGGTGGCTGGCCTTGCAAGAAAAGCCAACTCTTTCAATCCCAACCGACAGAAAGCATTGGATTAGTTATTTTGCATTTGATCTCCTTCGTAAAGATAGACATGTTTTTAAAGATAAGTTTTAATATTTATAAATTTGAAACAAGTGAGAAAAATATGTAATTATTTAAAAATGAATATTTTTAAGTAAATTGACAAAAACAGAAATTTTATTTTAATTTGAGATGATCTTTCTGGTTAAGTATATATTTGTGTTTATTTTACAATTGTGATATCCTTTGTTATAGTATTTATATTGTTAGATATACATTAATAGTGTTGGTTATGAATGGAGGAAGAATTCATTAAATTAATTAAACTTTTGTTAAAATAAGTATTTAATAAATAAAAGATGGACTAAATTATGTCAATCCATAAAATTATTTGTGTGATGTGGGTTTGGTAGATGACAAATTGCATCTATCTTTTATACCATTAATGGGTATGATTTAAGGGCATAAGTTGGGCAAGAAAATAACCTTATTGCACCTAAATTTAATCAAGCATGATAATTATATGTTAACAAAATTTATAATATTAATTTATTAATTAACATAAAAAAATTATTAAGAGTTGATATAACAAAAAGATGAAACCACCAATGAGCTTTATTATAGAATCTACAAACTCCTTTTTGTCATTTTTCTTGTCTTTTACTAACTTTTTCTTTTATTTTTTTGAAGGATCATAGCTATATTAGAAGTGTCTAAATGTTAATAGCCACCCAATATGTACAAGATATTCTTATACCCCATTAGATAGCATCTTGTTGAGCCCTCCACATGCCTTTGTGGTTTATCAACCTGATTCTATCATAGATGTCATGAATCTTAGCATGATAATTAAGACCACACCTCCACATTCTCTCCATAACCAAATAAGGGTCAAATAATTTGTTGAGTATATAAATAAAATGATAGAAAAAATCTAAAGAAAAAAATATAAACACTTATGGAGAATAAACCAAAGAGAAAATCTTAATGCTATTTTATGATATTTCCTTAATTAGGCCATTAAACATCAAAATGTGCCCTTAAATTGGTAACTTAATCTAACCCCTTCAATCATTCTACTAAATCAATGTTTGTGTTGCTCAATAATATATATATATATATATATATATATATATATATATATATATATATATATATATATATATATACTAAATAAATTAAATAATACTTATATGGTACCATTATCATGATTGTGTCAATGACCACAAACTTTATCCCATTTTTAATCTATTTTTTTTAAATACATAAGATTAAATTTCTTAGTCTCTAATAGCATTTGAAATGATCATTTAAACAATTTATACATTTTATATATATAAGAAAAACCCAGGTGTTCGTAATAAAGAACGCAAATTTTATTGCAATGAACAAAGTATTAAACTAAATTTTATTTCATATTTGTAGTAGAAATATAAAATAATTAAATAGAAAGTCATATTTTGCTACTACAATAACTCGTAATTATAAATATTCAAAAAGTCCTCCAATAATAAAACTACCTAGAATATAATATCTATTGATTACTATATTTCATTATGACTTGTGAGAGCCTCCTCATAAGCAAAACAATTAATAATATTCTCCTTGTTGCACTAGCTCAAGTGGCTCTTTCAAGGAGTTTTTGTACTTGGGCTCTTATTTCTATTCTTGAAGAATGTTATGATCCTATCTAGTTGTTGAAATATTTTATAATTTTTATCCATCATTTGATGAAAATGTTCTTGTCCATTTTCTTAAATGCTTTTTTGGCCTCCATAATGGGCTTAACATGTTCTTCCACTATGCAAACTCTATTATCTCCTAATAGAAAGTGAATTGCATCAATGACATAATACTTCTTTTAGAATCCCATATACTCTTTTTTGAACACATAGTATTTTTGCTTCTTAATGGCAAACATCTTTCTTATACACCAAGCCAACATGGAGAACTTCTATTGTTCATTTTTTGTAATAGATAATTCTCTCTATAATAATCTCATGAGCTCATCTTACATCTTTTTTCTAATAGATTTAGGAACAAACTACTCTTGAAAAACATAACAAAATTCTTTCCATAAAAATTTTGAATTAGCCTTACCATGAAAGTCCATTATAAGTGAAGTCTCTATTATCCATGCTACTAATGATTAACAGTGTTATTCAGAGTTAGAATCACCAATAAAACTCACCTATGTTATGGGCAAGCCATGCCATAAAATACCATTTCAATTTGCCCAATCGATTCTTTACTTGAATTGGATCAATGATATCTGCAAAATGTAGTGAATGGAGATTCAAAATTTGTTTAATCAAGTGATCACTAGATATAATTTAGTTTCGCTCTCTTCTCTTGTACATGTTATTCTCTTTTGGACTTGCATCACCAAATCCATCTTTCTTATTTTTTTAGTCTCTCTTTATGGGAGGCTTTTGTTATTTTCAATTCATTGTTAGAAGTTGTTACTTCTTTATCATACAAATTAAGATTTTCATATTTCATTTTATACATAACAAGTTTTAAACATTGTATATATATATATATATAATTCTTGTACACACACGTGAACTAATAAGAATAAAAACAACATTATCATTAGCTTTGTGTGACCTACATTATAATAGTCTACCCAACTTACATAGCTTAGGGTATCTATTCTCCAAGTTAATGTTTTATGGCATGTATCTAAACTGATTTCACTGTTATGATTGTGCTTGAGACCAATTTGTGCAAACTCATGCAAAACATAATCTACAAAGTCACCAATAAAAAGCTAAAAGAGCCATAAATGTATAAGACTTGGATTGCATAATTGACATAATTGATCACATAAGTATGATAGTTAGCATTGTATTGTAAAAATGTTTCTATTCATTCTTATCGTTAATTATGAATAACCTTATAAACACATTCTAATATATGATAGTAAATATTGCAACATACAAATGGCTTACTACTACTATACAAGGTTTGGATCATAATCTTTAATTAACACTCTAATCAATTAAGAGAATTAATCATATTGTATGATAAGATTATCGTATTATATAATTAATATACTTTCAGCACTTTAACACTAATATTATTTTGATTTTAATTTATACTTGATTCTAACATGACTCATGATACTTCTAATGCATTTTACTTCAACTTAAGAAGAAAAAACATATTAAGCACTCATGAGTAACGTGTCTGAGATGTGTGAAATAGTAAATTTGGCTTGAACCATTGTGTCAAACGATAATGTAGGGTTTTGACAATATACCCAAATAAAGTAAAGATGAAGTCTAGCTCAATGTCACCTAATCAAGAGAAATGACCAATTCTTTTTTTTATGTGAAAGTTGATTGAGCAACATTAAGCTATCAACATCTTTGACCATCAAAATTGCATACTTAATGTTATGTATTATTTTCACAACACATTAGTAAACACAAAATTATAATTTTATTATCATTAAACTATAACATAAATGTATGAGGTTAACACTTTCTTTCCTAACTCTAAAATAATTCAAACCAAAATAATATAATTTTATACTTGATTTTTATTGATCTCTATTTCTCTCATAGATAAAAACTTTGTGATGGCTTATAATTGATAATTTGGGCTTCTCTCCTTTCTAAACACACTCTCTCTACTCCATTTCTTATTGAAACCACTTAAATCCCATTTCTCTACTCCTAAACATTCTATTAAGCTTATTTATAAGCTAAATTTGACATAAAAAACTTTTTTTTGGATTCTAATTTCTTCTTGGTCATGTTGCAATAGTAGTGAAGTTGTCACTATAGCCCATATAGCTTGACTTTGCTTTCTTAGATAGCAATAAGTATTACAAATAAATTATCCATAAGAGGATGGGATGCAAAGGCTAGTTGAGAGAAAGAGACATGAGGGATTTGGGAAAAATTCTTGTTTATAATAGCTTTTTAACCTTTTTAAAAATAGTTTTTTTTCTCTTCTTCTTTTTGAAAACTTAGGATTTCACATAATTGTTTAATCAATAAACTATAGTACTTTGTCCATTCTATCATTTGTCTCATTTGTGGTAGTTTGGTTTTCATTGATTAATCTTGATATAGTACATACAACTTATTAAGTGTTCTTGTCTTTACTTAGATTAGGATATGACATAAAATATAGTCATTTAGCATGTTGAGTTCTTATGAATATTCCATTCAAATTAACTTTTGTTATTCCAAATATTTAACTTTTTTAGTGGAAAAATATTATACTAGATTTTGAAACTAATTATACAAAAGGTAATGGTCATCCCTTTCTTTTATGTTACTAATAATGATGTGAAACAAAATGCCTTCTTTTATAAATAATGATAATCATCATGTGTCTCACTATAGATATCTACAATTTTTTTTTATTTTTTGTTTTTCATGTTGTATGTTTTTTTTATCCCTGAGAGATTATATAGGGTAGCACCCTTAGTTTAAGTTGATTAGATGAGCCAAATGACCTAGGCGGGATCAAAACCACTAGGATTATTTCAACCCATCCACCCTATATGATTTTTAAATTGCATGGGTTAGTGCTCTAAGTGGATGTTGTACTACATAGAGTGATTTAGCTAAATAGCATCACGTGATTTTGGAATTACCCTAGGTAAACTAAATAAGCTTTCTCAGCTAACCTTTTCCTTAATTTGTATGGCCACTATATCATTTTGAATATTTGAAGTAAGCTTATATTTGAATGTTTGGGGATAAGAATTATTTTTTGAAGTCTAGACTTATGCATCAGTTAATATATTCAGTTAGGCCACCTTTTACTTCTCAGACTTGACATTCTAACTCATAATCATGATCCCTTAATCTAATATTTAAGATCATAATGTGTCACCCAAAATGAATCAGTTGGATCAAGAATTGGTCCAGATCAGGTTATGTAACCTAATTAGTACATTGGTGTATACATAATATCAAAACAAACTATATTTTTAAATAACTATATCTACATACTACAATATTCATAAATAATCACATAACCATATCCAATAAATGTCCAATAGAATTCTTCCAATAATGTATATAATTTAAGTCCAATGAATACATCTCAAAGTTCAATATACTAGAATGTCAACTTTGGCCCAACTCTATATTTGTACTAACAACTATCTCACTATAGTTACAACTAATATAAGAGGTGAGTTAGGCTCAATAAAAACATATATATATATATATAATGGTATAATAGTATAATATAATCACCAACATATTAGGTGAATATCACAACTTACTAAGCTCAGTCAAAGTATAAAACTATAATCACTAATCTTATCACATATCCATCTAGGCATAACAAATCTCAATAAAATTATAATTAAGATTAATCCATAAGATGCATAGTGATCTACCAATAATTTGATAATCATTTCAAACCCTTGAAGAACTTGAGCAACTTTAACACTCTTATCTTATCAAATAATTTGATAATCCATAACTTAAGCTCTATTAAACATAGATAGATTATCTTATAAAACTATAAGAGACCTCACAACACATGATGCTCCACCACCATAAGCTTAGGAACACTCATGACCCTCTCATGGTGTCTCAGCAATAAGCAAACACACCAACAATCATCATGTGATGTCTTAGCAATAAGGCATGCAACCTCCAAACCTGGTAAGAGTCCTTCTATCTAGTATATCAAACCCACCTTGCTTTAGTTGAGTCCATCAATTAGGGTCCATTGCATCTTAATCTATCTCATCATTATTCAAACTTTCTTATAACTATTTTTTATTACTTTATTCACAAATATCTTGAGTCACTTAACTTTGACTTCTTCTAAAGCCAAACCAAGTCTCTCAAGGCTCCTCACAAAAAAACCTGAGAGCTCATGTATCTTGAAAGCCATCTAAGATCTTTTTTTTAGATCTCTATTTATAATTCAAAGTCCTTGGACCCTTTGGATTAACCCAAGGCTTCTATCCATTTTTGAAAAAATAAATCTTAACTAAGTTTAGTCATTCATGTAAGAAGTTTCTACAAGTTTTAAGTAGGTCTTAATAATATGCATAAGATATTATCATAAGGCTTATTTTGACTTAAACTCTTTCTTCATATCAATTAAATCAAAACAATTACATGACCTTAACGTTATTTTAGGGCTTAATTGAGACTCCCAAGTACTCTTCATAAGGTACTTGAGAGTTCACTCTCATCCTAAAGCCATCTAATGTCCCCTTAAGATCTCTTCTTGCTTTCTGAGCTTATAATTGAGCCTTATCACTCAACCCTAAGGCTTAACGCAATACAATAGTCTTATTTTGGTTGCAAATTTCCAATCTTAGCTTTAGTTCTTAGAGAAAATCTTATGTCATACTAGTGTCTTATAGTATAGTTAAATAACAACACTCACAGACTAACATTATATAATTTTTTTAAATAATTTAAAACATTCATAGTTAAATTCTATACCCCAAATTTGTATTAACTTAATTTCTTCAAAGTCATATTGATTGCTCAAATTTGCAACACTTTCAATCCCTTAAGTTATCAATATAGGCATGATCATTCACTTCCTTTCATATGACAAGTCTTAATTACCATATTATCATAAGCATGAATTGAAATTCCAACAAAATGACATCAAAAGTATCTATGTTAGCATTAATTTTAGAAAGTCATCTATTCCATTATCATCACAATATTACAACATGTAATATGGAGTCTCCAATAAAAATCATGTCATCATTAAAGGTAATCTTTATACTTTTATTTTCATCACAAATAAATCTATGAAAATTTATCATAATTTAAGATTTTGTATTATGGCTAACATGTTTTCAACATTAAATAAAACCCATTACAAAATTGATTGTACAATGATCATCTACCATAACTTCATCTAATTAGAATAACTTAATTTAGCATGATAGGCTTTATATGATGTAAGAATTAATAACAAATCTAAAATAACATACATCTTTATCTTCTTTTCATCATGATCTTGAACTTGACAAAAATAATTTCAAAAATTAGAAAGCATACACATCATGTTCCATCAACTTTAGATCAACAACTCAACTTTTGCATCATAATCGAGAGCTTTTGCATGTTACTCTCAGCAATAAGGAATCATAAACATGACATTTTTACCAAATTGAGACCAACGTCTCTATTTTTACAATATAATCAAAAGCTATTGCATTTTAATATCATTATTTAAGACGTATGTACATATTTTCACCAAATTGAAAGCTATTGCATGTTAATTACAGTAAGATAATGCCATAACTTCTTAATCTTTATCAATCTAAAAGCTACAAGATGAATAATAGTGAACATTACGTAATTTTAATGTCCTTTATCAAACTAGAAGTGATAACATGAAATAATTACAAGACCTCGTGTAAATATAATGTTCCTTGCCAATCCCTAAAGCTACAACATATAATATTATCAAAACATTAAGTAAATCCAATATTATGTATCAATCATGAACTACAACATATAAGATTAGTAAGCCACTCCATATCTCTCATATTTTGCATCAAATTGTGAGTAAAGCATTACATTTAACTCATATTTTGTACAAAATTGTAAGCTATAACATGCTAGATTTGCAAAAAAATTACTCATATTTCATGTGCTAAATTAAAAACATCGATACAAGTTAAATTTTGCAAAGCAATGCTTATATTTTATATTCTAAATTAAATCAGGAGCTACAACATGTCTTATTTGCAAGACAGTGAATATGTTTCATATGCTGTTTTAAATCAAGAGCTATTACATAATAGATTTACAAAGCACTGCTTATATGTAATATTCTTTATAAGATCTAAAAGCTGTAATAAGCTATTTTCATAATTAAAAAGGTATAACACATCATGTTCTTGCAATAATCAAGAATTATATCTCAATTTCTAAAAGATAACCAAGAGCTTTAGTAAGCTAATGTTAACAATTAATAAGCATGTGCATTGTGAGTTATTAAATAAAGAATCAAAGTAGGCTAATGCAACAAAATAGAGTATGTATTACATGTTCCTTCATCAACCTGAGAGTAATGTGTTAACTAACATGAATTATTGAAAAAATAATTAATTTTAAGTACCTAGTATGCCTTTACATTTAGGTGCAAGACATAAGATTCTCACCTCTTAAACTATTTAGAGGTCTACACCATAGAGATCCTTTCTCTTCACTAATTAAGCTTACAATTTTCCTCCGTCCATGCTTACAGATTATCTTTCCTTAGCTTCCCTTAGCTAGATCTCTTTAAGAGCATCCACAACTAAGTTTTGCTAAAATCTTATATAACTATTTAATCAATTCTTTGATCATGGAGATCACAAAAATGTTGGTTAGGTTAGCTTACATTTCTCCTCACAACTTTATTTCAAAATTCATACATTCTAAGGCTTGACATTTTCTTTACTTCCCTTTCTCTTAATTGCTTATATCCAAGTCATTTCCAACCCTTGGATCTATGACAAATATATAGTGCATCACATCATGTTTGACATTTTATTCTAATATTAGTCTAAAAAATTTTAAGATTAAAATAATCAGAGTTTAAATATAATTAGATGGTACTAACAACTTAACCAAGTGAGAAATAATGATAAATATTTAATTTATTTTTCAAGTCTTGTATAAGAAACAACTTTACTTCAAAAAACAAATAGACAAAATTTTCATTAGAACTATATGTATTTTCTTAATCCTAATTAATAATCAACAATAATAATCACAAGAAAAAATAATATTTATAATAATGACAAATTTATAAATATAATCTTAACATAATCAAATTCATAGTTATTATGAACATAGTAAAATATTTTATCTCTAAAAAATGTTATAATTACCAGTGTTTTTAATATTAAAAAATCATAATTTTACCATCAATTCTTAAAATTTAGCTAAAACTTGTAGATTTTATTATACTTATCAAAGAGACAAATACAAATACATACATTGATATATCATCTCAAATATAATCATCTATATGTCTTTTAAAATATATAAATAAAAACATCATAATCTTCTCAAACATAAGCTATCAAATTTAAGTAAATTTAAAATTTCTCATCTCTTGGTACTTTAAGATTTGACTTATATTATAAGTATGTAATGAATTTGAAAACTCATCTAGTAAATTTATATGTAAATAATAGGATGAGATAAAATATGATAACAAAATAAATTATAAAATGACTAATAAGTAATATTCAAAAGTATTTGTGATCATCATCCAAAAATATATAAAAATAAATTAATAGAGACATGATATCAAGATATAAAAAAATACATAAGTATGTAAGAGTATGTGATTAAACTATAGAAATATATAAAATAATTAACAAATAAAAAGATGTATAAATGTAGCTTTCAATTATGTATATATGTATGCATTTTTCTATCTATTATAATTTATTTTATCCATCTAAAATCTAAACTTTTTACATATTTTTAGACTACTTGATTTTAATATTTTATTAACTTTTATTATAATATTATTTTTTATTTATTTCATAACACTCATCTTATCATCAAGGCCCACATTTTTATCAAATTATTATTATTCTAGTAGTATGGGATCCCATCTCATTTTTATATTATGTCTACATTAAGAACATAATATATAGATCTTAAATCATATTATTTAACATCATATCATAGTATACAAACCTAACTTACAGGCATATCACATCATGTCTGCCTCATTGTATATCTCATCTTTAAGTTGTTAGATCACAAAAAAATCATCATATATCATATATGCATCATAGTAGATTTCATCTCTAGTTACTATATCACACAATAAGCAGCTCATCGTATATTATATTCGTATTATGGTATACATCATCTTTAATTATTAGATTATATAGCAATCAACTTATAATATATCATATCTGAATCATAGTAGATCTCGTCTCTAACTATTTGATCATATAATAAGTAGCTCATCAAATATCATATGAGATCTAATATCAGTGGTATCATATTATAGCACATAATCTCATCTCCACTAATAGTGATAATATAATATAGCAACTAGAGTTAATATCATTAAACAAATATCATCATTCTCATCATTACTCATTCTAATCACAATATACTTATGATATATCAATATCACACTAGTAGAATCATTAAACAAAACTTAAATAGTCAAAATCATATCAGTTACTTATACGAGATCATGTTATAAGTATTTATTATTTTTAGTTCTCATTTCTCATATACATTTTATATTCTCTTTCATTTTTTTCACATTTTATATCACTAGCATAACTAAATCAATAAAATATTTTATATTTTTATTTTTATCTTCAATTACATAACATGTAATAATGAAGTAAAATATGTTACAAAAAAGATAATATGTCACAATATTGAATGTTGAATAATAGTAATATAATATCATACCTAGGTTATTATTATTTAAAATTTACCTACTACTCTCCTTGAAAGAAATTTTGCAGTAATGTTTATTTTCTTTTAACTTTCTGCATAAGCTTGATTTTTAATTTATTTAATTGATTAGCCTTACATTCTTTTATAAACAAATCTTCTAAATTCCTCCTTTTATAGTAAAAAAATTCTAATATTACTTAATAATCATTAACCATTTTATATGCATCAAAGATAAGAAAATACATAATTACTCGTTAATTCTCTCCTTATATCAGAAATTGTAAGCAAAACACTTGATCACAGTTGTTGGGGCTCATATTTGCTAAAAACAACCCTTTCCTGTATTGATTTATATGTAAAATATTAAAAATAAATTCCTTTAACCTCCTCCTAAAGCAATAGTTTGAAATTAGGTGATGAATTAAAGCCGATAATTGGTTTTCCTCTTTGTTCAAAGACTTGCTTGAGACTAGGTTCTTCTTATCAAATCGAAGAGGAACAAAATAATAATAACTTAAGAGTCCCCATCTTGATCATAAAACACTTTAATGCTACACAACAATGAGGCAAGGATGATCAAAAGCTAAAGAGGTCATCCACAAGCATGACGGTGAGTAGGTGAGGCGACACAGTGATAGAGTAGGAGAAATTAGGTTTTCTTCTTCCTTTTTTGCTAATTACTTTTTGTTAATTATTTAATTAATAAATTATATGCTATTAATATTTTTTTATATTAACTTATGCTAAATCCAAATGAACTCTAATTGTGATGTAATAAATATCAATGGACTCATCTTGCTGAACTTGATGTAATGGTATATTCATCTTTCAAATTTAATATTCATGATAAATATATATTTTATAAGAAAATACTTAACATTATTATTTTAATATACTTTATTAAAAAAATAAAAATCTCAATTTCATTTATCAAATCACTTAAAACTATTAAAAATCAACATCAAAAAAAATCAAATCGTTACACTACCTATAGATCTTTCTAATATTATACATATATCATATTATACATTAAGACATATTTGCTATTACTTCTTAACAATTCCACTAATCATAATTATACAATCAAATATTTATACCTATATGATACACTATGCACCAATCACTCATCATAACTTGACAATTCTTTTGTTTGATGCTTCTCTTAATTGATTGTACTTATATGATTATTATAATTTTCTTTCTCATTATCATATTTGTACGACAACTTGCCTTTGTAATAGTACGTTCACCATATTATTAAATCAACTCCCCATTTTCTTAATCCCGCTTGCCTCTTTTCTATTGTTATCATGTTTTATTGTATGATATTCATGGTTGAGCTTTTAAACAGGTTTTTAATCTTTATCGTACCATACAATATTGTATCATCATACTGAATGATTCTCACTAAATATATTTAGTAGTAATCTAACTTTGTCACACACTTTGTATAGACATTTAAATGATAGATTCAAATGGAATCACATATTTTAACTAGCAAATTTGATGGGTGTAAAACAATCTTTCCTCCTCATGCGACTCAAGGATTCAAGCTTCTTTGTAGTGGTCATGTCAGGTTGTTGCAACAAAGAAGATTTGGGCTTGGACAATCATGTACCAAGATTATTGGAGATTTTTTTGTTATCATATTGAACCTATTTTAATAAGTTAAGTAGCACATGTTATGTATAAAGCAAAACAAAGTGTAGATTAAGTAGGTTATTAGTTTTTCTTTATTTTTGTGTCACTACTAAATCAAGTTTGAATTGGCAAATAGGCTTTTTAGCTTTAAATCTCCAAAAATATTCTTGGGAACTATGTGTTATTCATATTGTTGTTGAATTTGATCTCTAAATTAGTGAAAATTGCTTTGACACAAAATCTTTTTTGGGATGTTTAGGATTTTAATATCTCTAAAATATATTACAAAATTATGCTTAATCTTATTTAAACTCTTTGAAAATTTTATAGATTATCTAAACAAAAGTGTGCTAAAATTTGCTGTTATAAGAATTGAGATTTGAACTTTATGTCGAGTTTTGAAGATTTAAAAATTAAGCTAATATTTTTATTTTAAAACCTAGTTCTTATTGGATTTTATAATAAAACTAAATTATAAGTGCTCAAACCTTTATGAGCATTTGTAGATTATATATGTAGAATGTTTTCTACAAGTTTATAGTTTAGCTTTGTTTGATTTGTAAAAAAAATAAAAGTTTTTATGATCATGAGCATAAGCTAAACTTGTTTACAAGAAATTTAGTAATCCATGAGAAAATATTTTCTTTTCATCAATCACATGAGCTAAAATCAAAATTTTAATCTTGAAGATTAATGTATGGTTAAAAAATTATTTGGTCTATAAAATAGATTTAAATAATGCAAAATTTTATGGTCTCTATATTTGAATAATTCTTTACAACAATCATTGAGGTTACATCTTACTTTGATGTGATTTCTTGTTTTATTCAATGTTTCTAAATGATCATTCTTAAAGGGTTTAAATTTTTATACTTTACATTTAATATTAAAACTTTCATCCTATTATCTTAACTATCTTGAAACCTGCAAATCACTTTATGCGATCATAATATGGTGACTATGAATATTTATTTGGTTTGGTTATTTATTCCAACTATTTTGAATTTTTTTTCCGTATTATATCTCATTTTATTCCACCTAATTTATCTCTATCCTATTTAATCCCAAGTTTAAAAAAATCTAAAAATTATATCTTCACCTACTAGGCCTCTCGCAATTCCTTTGCCATTACTCTATATTGGGTTGAGTTTGTCGCAATTACATAGATTTTAGTTATAATTTATACATGTACTTCATCATTTTGTTATGATACTTATATCATAACAATATGAACACACTTGTATTATGAATCTCATAAAAATTAATAATATGGATTTAAGTAAAGAAAGCATGAATATGAAAAAAAGAAAAATAAAATTTTATTAATGCATATAATGAAAAACACAAATCACTAAAGTTTAGATTTATATTTGAAGTTGTTATTATAAGAGTTCCTTCTCTTCAATTAAAATGTTATTTATGAAAATTGAGTGCAAAATAATTAATCTTGCAATAGTGGCTTTAATGAATTGAAGTGAGACCTTTAAGTATTTCTAGCCAACATATGTGAATAATGCCTTTGTTTATTAAGAAGTAGATTAGTAATTCAACTTCATTCTAAAAGGATTTTATGTTCGAAAACATAGATTTTCTTATTCTTTTGTTGATGAATCCATCAACCTTTTGTTGTTATTGAAATTTTTGGTAATGCTAACATCTGAAAACTCTAAACGCATCATTGTGACTACTAATAGTCATTTAACTCCTAATTGTGGCCTCATTGTGCTTCTTCTTTGTAAAGTGATTTGGAACTCAACACCCTTGCTAGTTTTTTTCTTCGTTTCATCATGTATTTGTTTTGATTCAAAACTTTCCTTTTAGTCTTTGACTTCCAACTTTAGTCTTGTACGCCTCATGTTTAGCTCTTATTTTCCATTATTTGTACCTAAGGTAATCTTCTAATTTAGGCTTTAGTGTGATTTATTGGTCTTCTTTGACTAAATTCAACATCTACTAAGATTTTTTAAAGCCTGTTATGTGCATTTATTTCTATTATTTTTAAAGATTTGCCAGTTATCCAAACCACAAATAACCTAACATTCTTATCTATTATTAATATCAAGAATTGGTGAAAAAATGAGATTTTTTTACTTCTTAACCTTTTATATTACATCAATATAATAAATTATGTTATTATATTTATATATATTTAAACATATAATATCCATCACAATCATATAAATATATTAAGTTTGTTCTCCTTTCTTATATATAATTATTCTTTGATCTCCAAAATACCCTTCTTCATCATTTCCAACATAATAGTATGAATAATTGAGTTTTAAGTGTTCTTATGCTTCAAATTTGGTATTGCTTCATCTCCTTTGTGTGGAACCTCTCATTATTGCAATAAAGGATGCTTTGTGCTTAAAATATTTTTATTTTTCATAGATCAATCAGTTTTCTTTTTGCTAATGATTTTAACATAGAATAGATGTGTCTTTGAACATTGGATTTAAAAAAGGGCAATGAGAGATAAAGAATCACAAAAACCTAAAATGTCATTTACAAATATTAATATAGTCATTCTTGTTAATCTCTAAACAATAGAAAACATTCCTTAATCCTAACTTTTTTTCAACAACAATGTTTTGCACTAAGTAGACATCTTTATGATGCCCTTTTATGCAAGAAGATGACGTATATGTCACAAGATAAGTTATGGGTGTAAAAGCTATTAAAAAAATTGAAGACTTACCTCTTAAAATGTTCTAATTTGTTTTATACAAATTGTTAAGAAACTTGATAAAGGTAAGAGAATCTTTCATAAAATATCTAATTATACCAACATTTACATGTATTTTAAAAATTATGATCTTTTAGAATCACATAAATGATGAAGTTGTTAAATTAAATTATTATAAAAAATGTCAAGTATGACCATTCATATATTATATTAATATTAATGTACATAATGAAACGAGAGTTGATCCAAATGCATTATAATTGATGTAATATAGTTTAATCACAACCTAATCTTTTTAATAAGTTAACAATAACTTCATGGTTATATCATGAGTAATATTTGTGAAATGAAATAGTACTAAAATATATGAACTATTTATAAGCATAGTCATAATAAAAATGTGATTTGTTTTTATATATTATAGATGAAAAACTTAATCTTAAGCTTCACTTAACACCGATTATAATTATGATACATGTATTCTTTATAAAAGACAACATGCATATAAAAAAGAGGACTCATGGTAAACAATGGAGGAAAAAAATCTAAGTGTTCCACTCTAACTACTATTAAGCTTTCATTTATCTTGTGCTTGTAACCTCGCTCTCAACTCATGAATTGCTAAAGGCACGCCATTAATGAAACTTCAACCTTGATATTTTTGTTTTTAATTTTTTTATTCCCGTCATAGAAATTTTTATTTTTATTAGTTATTTCGGCGAGAATTTTTGTCTGTGAGTACAACCTCCATTCCCGTGATATCATTAAGAATTCATCCCCTTACATTTATTTTGCAACAACAAGTTATCTTTTTTCTCCCTCCACAGTTTATTTAGCAGCTTATCGCTTGTTACTCGTGCGCCAGCTGTTGCCATGTATATTTTTCGCCATTAAAGCTTCCTCTTCAGCTCGCCTACCACTCCTCCTCACCTCACCTGTTGATTTTGTTTTGGGTGTTTTTTTTTTTTTTTTCTTTTTTTCTGTTCTCCATCGCCGCTGCCGCGCATTTGCTACCCGCTTAGCTATGAAGAACTAGCGGAGGTCCAGAAGAGTTTTGGTTGGCTGCTTCATTTGATCTTTGAAAGGGAAAGTGTCGGTGAAATGAGGTCGGACATGCGACTGGAGGCGACAGTCTTTCAGCTCACGCCTACTCGTACTAGGTTGGAAGCATGCCCTAAACATTCCTACTTTTTTTTGGATTGGTTTTGTACCTTGAGTAAGTTTTCAATGGAGCGAGCTGGCTTTCGCTTTGGTGGAAGATCTCCTCGATGTTGACTGTGTTGAAGTTTTGTTTCTTGTGTTGACGCCAGCTAGTCTAACAGCGTTGAAGGGGATTGTATTTGTTTTGGATTTTTGCATTTCGGTTTGAAGGTCTGATGCTCTAGATCCTTCTGGTTGTAAACTTCCCTTGGGTTGTTTCCTTCTGGATCTTTTATGTTTTTTGCTTCTTTTTCTGTTTCATGCAGTTTATCAACAATGGTTTTGTTTCTGAAACAACTGAAAACCTGGAGCATGCGATTGTATGCTGAGTTATTAATTTGCTGGTTTTTTCCAGGTGTGATTTGGTAATTGTAGCAAATGGAAAGACGGAGAAGATCGCATCTGGTTTATTGAATCCATTCCTTTCCCATCTAAAGACTGCTCGGGATCAAATCGGAAAAGGCGGCTATTCTATCAAACTTGTACCAGATCCAGCTGCAGAAGCGGCATGGTTCACAAAGGACACTGTGGAGAGGTCTGAACCATATTTCAGCACTTTGGTATTAAGGGGCTCTAACCTAGGGTGCTCCATATATTTGTTTTTGCTTTTTGGCGTCAACTGACCCCATTTGAGTGATGTGAACGTGTTAGGTTTGTTCGCTTCGTAAGCACCCCTGAGGTATTGGAAAGAGTTAACACCATAGAATCTGAGATTTTGCAGATTGAAGATGCAATTTCAATTCAGGGAAATGGCAATCTTGGCATAAGCACTGTAAGTAATGGTCTTCTATAGGCATTTGCTTATAAGAAGCAAAGCAAGCTATTAACTGTTGTGACCATTTTGCGTATATGAATATCTCAGGTGGAAGAACATCATCATGCAAAACCAATCGGAAGCAGTGAAGGTATCTCAAGCTTTTAGCTTTTTCTTGTCCAAATGCAGGTTAACTTTCTTCTGTGTACCTGTGAACTTTGGGAAAATGTGGATCTCTGTAATTGTGAGGGATGGTTTTTAGTTTATGTTTTGATAACAACCTCATGTACCAAAAGAGTGTACAATTTATTATTCATCTTTACCATCGCTTCTTCCACATTTAAGCACTCTAAGAGCCAATTAGCCAAAACAATGTTTAAGACACTATAAACTTAGAAGCTCGTCTCGTTAACAAAAGAAAAATCACCATTTGATTGGAAAACTTTTGATGTTTACTTGTTGTCTTTACTTCTTCCATGGCATCATCTTGAATTCTGTTCCATGCATGGATGGTTACTCTTGGAACTTTATGCCGTCACCTTTATCAGATGCTTTCACGAACACCACAGTGACAAATATTTTTTTATATAGGTAGCAAGCCGGTGCTTGATCCAGATGCTGATAAGGCCATTGTTCTCTATAAGGTGAGAGTGTAAGGAAAATCTATTCATAGAGCAAATAATTCTCTATATGTGCTTGTAGACTCCAAGGATGTTTTGAGTTGAAGCAACTTCCCTGTGCTGGAAGAAGGCCCCTTTTTTGTCTTCATGAATCTTTGACCACAAATACGTATGCTTTTTGTTGGTTTATTACAGCCTGGATCACATGCGAACACACCGGAGCCAAATGGGTCCAAAACAAATGAGGAGAGCTCAAAGTATGTACAAGTCAAGAGTTTTTTTTTTTGAATGATTACTTTTAAACGGAATTTCTATAAGAAATGTGGATCCAACTTGTTCATAGCATCAAAGTGAACATCAGCAGAATTATTACTCCCATTATTTCATGGGTGTAGTATCATCAATGTCAGGATAGCATGCTATAAAATGTAATGCTTTGTCCATGTTAAAGCCTTCATTAAAGTTGTGTATTTTGGGTTGGTGCACTTTGTTTGATGTTCTATAGGGTTCAACTTGTAAGAGTTCTTGAGAGCCGGAAAAAAGTTTTGCAAAAGGAACAGGCTATGGCTTTTGCCCGTGCTGCTGCAGCTGGCTTTGATGTAGATAACATGGGCGACTTGATATCATTTGCAGAGTCATTTGGTGCATTGCGACTGAAGTGAGTTTCCATTCTGTTATAAGCTATTATAGGGTGCTTTTTACGGTACGCTTCCAATTTGGGATTCATCCTGTGATTACAAAACAAAAGAATAAAGACAAAGTTTTTGTTAATGAGGGATGTACAAATCACTTTAGTTGTTATTGACTACCTAAAAAGATGTCTACAGAATGCCTACATTTTTCTTATTTCCATATTGAATTGTATCACATTCTACTAAAAAAAATTATTTGTGGTCAAATGAACAATTTAATGTTAAATCATGCTTTTGGGTCTCTTTTATAAGATAATCTGCTTAATTTTGCTGTTAATGTCCTTTGGTTCTAACTTCTTTTCCCATTGAAAACAGGGAAGCGTGTATAAGATACATTGAGTTATGGAAATGTAAGCATGAAAGTGGACAATGGATAGAGGTTGAAGCTGCCGAAGCAGTGTCCTATAGATCTGAGTTTTCTCCTTTGAATACATCGGGGATTATTCTCTCAGGAGATGAGGTTAGGCAAAAAGAGGTAGAAACATGGTCAGTTTCTGGTGGAGAAACGAGCATGGAGGGTAAAGCAAATCATATTAATTTGGACAATGGTAGAGGTTAGAACTGATGCCTTTTCACATAATATTTATGTGATGCTGTTTTGTTTAAGGTCAAGTTAAATTGTGATGAAATTGAACATCTAAAAAGCTCAAGCACCAAATTGCATTAATCACCTAGAGCTAGACTACTTGTTTTTTTGTTCCTATTCCTTTTACATTTCAATTTGCTAATGATTTTCTGTTCTCTTTACATGGTGTCATTTCATTTTTGCTATGCTTAAATTTTGCAGCTCTAATTCCTTAGGTTTTAATTACCCAGATAAAAGCCTTCCTTCAGAACATCAGGCAACAAATGGCCAATCCGAATACTATCATGGACAGTTTCAGCACCCCTCAATTCCACAGTGGCCAATTCATCCGCAATTAGGTCCGCACATGTTTCAACCATACCCATTGCAAGCAATGCCTTACTATCAGAATTATCCGGTGAATGGTCAACTCTTCCAAGCACCACCACCAACTATGCATGATCCTAGGTCGATGCATCAAAGAAAGGGAAAGAAAAAGCATTCTAGGAGCAAGGTTAGTACTTCTACATCTGGTGATTCTAGCCAAGGTACATCTGAATCTGAATCTGATGAAGAGCCTTTAAGAGGACATGGTTCACACCAAAAGGTTAGCCGATCAGGAAAGAAAAAGGGTGTTGTTGTTATCCGGAACCTAAACTACATTGCTGGGAGGGGACCCGAGACAACAGGAAACGGATCAGAATCCGCTCCTGACCCTGAATTAGAGGAAGGTAAGGATTCACTCTCTGAGAATGAAGAAAGAAAACATAAACCTTCTAGCTCTTCAAAGAAGAAAGATAATCATTCAAGAAACATGGATATTGCGAGTGTAGATCGAAATGAAGTACAGCTTCCTTTACAAGAAGCAGATGCTGGAAACTGGCAAGCATTCCAGAGTTTCTTGTTGAGAGCTGAAGAGAAAATGGTCAATTCCAAAACTGGTGACATTTTTGATGGTGAGAAAGAACCTTCATTAAAGAAAGGACAGTATAAAGGTGAACATGATCTTATCATTCTTCCTGAACGGCATTCTGGTGATTATCATAAAGAAACTATCGTGGGATATGATTCTATGAATGGGAAGGGGAACCGAACTAAGAAGGCTGTTTCAACTGATGAATTTTTGGTGTCAAGTGACTGTAGAGGCCTTGGAGACAACCATACATATGCTCATTCTGGAGACACGGAAGGTATAAATGGTGGAGGTAAAATATCGAGGAATGATGATTTCATCATATATAGACAGGAGAAACAAATGGACAACAAGACAACTTCAGATCTTCTTGTTTTCTGTGAGCATGAGCATGGTGGGAATTCAGAAAATAGTTCCTCTCACTACGTAACTGATGAGTCATTCATGGTTCCTGTTAGGTCAGGCTCACAAGATCTGGTTGGAGCAGACAGAAGGCTTACTATTGACATGGACACTGAGTTCCCGTCAGCTCCTCAGAGAAATGAAGACTCTTTGAATAAGGCGACAACTAGAATCGAGTATGAGCCGGATGATTTAACCCTGATGCTTGAACGCGCAAAAGTGAATGAAACAATTGCCTATGGTTCAGCTGCGGATTATGACATTCAAGCTCCTCTTGTTATCAAGCAAGAAGCCAAGAAAGAAGAAAATGGTGTTGTATTAACTACAAATGAGGAATTGATGAAGACTGGCTTGGAAAAGAAGCTCAAAACTCCACAGAGGGGATTGAGTAACAAAATGAAGGATACAACGACCAGAAAGATGGCTTCATCAAGAGCTACACCATTGAATGAAGCCCAAAAGAGAGCAGAGAAGCTACGAAGTTACAAAGCTGATCTTCAAAAATTGAAGAAAGAACAGGTATACTTCTATAGATTTGCTTCAAATTTGTAGGCATCTTTTTACATAGACGAAATACTACATAACAAAAAATGAAGCTGTGGAATGGAACTTGTGATATGCAAGTTATCAAGTCCTCGGTCTGAAAAAGGAAAGTTGTTTGGGCAACTGACTAGTAGTTTTTAGCCTTTTGACATCTGATCTTCTTCTGTTTCAGGAAGAAGAAGAGATACAAAGATTGGAAGCTTTGAAAAGAGAACGACAGAAAAGGATTGCCGCAAGAAATGATGCAAATTCTGCCAAGTCATCTGCTAGTCCACAGCAATCCAAATCAAGGTTTCCTGGAAACGTCTTGCCAATTGCTTACAAAAGCTCCAAATTTATGGACTCTGATCATAGGACAAATTTACCTCTACCAAAGGTACCTATAAAAACTACTTCAATTGGGTCCAATGAGTCTGGCAAAGCAAATAGCAATTCCAGATCAAATGGATTGAGTCGCACTGCATCACTATTACGAGAAACTAAAAATGAAAATAAGCTAGAGGGAAATCAACTATCTGCACGAATTAGAAAGCTTTCGGAACCTAAAGGTGGTGCTGTGTCTAGAAAAAAGGGAAGCTTCAATCAAGCAGTGGTAAACAAAACAGTAGCTCAGGAGCCTCATTCAAAAAAAGTTTCTGCAATAATACAGCTAGATAGGACTAAGTCAGAAACACTGCCAGAGCTCAAGATAACAGCTTATAGAAATCCTTCAGAACCAATCCAAAGTAAATCAGCTGTCAAGGAACAGAAACTGGCTGGAAGCAAAACCATGATCTCTGAAAATATCAACACTGAGAAGAATACAAATGCCTCTCCAAATTGTAATTACGTTGATGAAAATCTTGTGGTTGAGAAGACTGTGCTAATGCTAGAAAACAAAGTTGTCCCTGATCCTGCGGTTCAAACGTCAGATATGAAGATAGAAGAGGACAAGTTTTATGGGGATATAAATAGAGACAGGCCTGTACTAGATACTGAATATGCTGCAATTGATGCTCCTACTTCATCAAGTTATAGAGGTGAAATAGAAAATCCTTCTAGAGGCAGCCAGGATGATCAACTTAACTATTATGAGAACTCTTATGAGGTAAAGTGCTATACCCATTGCTTTTCAATTCATGTCTTTGCAAATCAGCATAATTTAGATACATTAAGTTGAATTACTCTGCAATTGCTGTTTGACTTTATCCACTATGCTGATGTAGCAAGTTATTAAACCAAAAAATTTCAGGTACTTGTTGATTTTAACATCGATAATAATTGTTTTAAATGAAAAACAAAGTTCAAATATGATTGATGACACCTTGAAAGTCACCAAATTTAATCAGGTCCATCAGCTTGACCTCATTATTTGGTTTATTTGGAAGGTGACTCTTGATGCAACAATAAAACATTTTTCATGGGAGGGACTTCATGAATTTAAGTCTTTGAAGCTGTCTCTTGTAGAAGTTAGGATAAAGATGCATACATTAGACCCTTTATGTTTTGATATTTTCCCGGAACTTACACATGTGGGAATTTTTTGGCTGTATTTTCTTTTTTTTTTTCTTTGGCAATACTTAGAAACCAATTCGCACATGTTTTTTTTTTGCAACTTTATTTCATTAAAGCCTAACAAATTTGTTTAGCATTGGAACTTTGTCAAGCAGCTCGAATGAAAATAATTCACTCCTCTGTGGCTTCATAAGCACAGGTAAACTGGCTTATGGAGTTGTTAGTTCGATTTCTAGGATCTACAATGGTCTTATGTGAGATATGGCGTCACTTAAGACTATTATGATTCCATTTTTACCCGATTGAGGTCTGGCTCAAAAATGTCTTGAACCTATATTGCTCAAAGATTGGTTGAAGGTTTATGCTGATTTCGAGTGTTGATGGAGCCAGTTTGAAATCGAATCTTTGCTTTTTGTAGAACTATTAGAAATAACTTCATAGACCAGTTTAGTTAAATGTACTACACATAAAACAGTAAATATGTTTGCATTGAATATTATGTTGTATGTGTACCATATATGTCGAGCTGTTCTTGAAGCTTGATCAATCTGAGGCAAGCTCTGGTTGAAGTTGGGCTGGTGGTTGCTTTGTTTGTTTAATGTAATGTTTAGTAACAGTCAATCAAATGTTTTTGAGAACTAAGTTAATAATCCTAGCAGCACCTTAGTTGCACATTCTCATTAATTAAAGCCTCAAACACACATTTAGGCATTGAATAGTTCATGTTAGTCTACATAATCAAACTTTGCTTGCCAATGATGTATGGTTTAGATGCTTCCGGCCTGATGGATACTAACAATCTGTACTTTTTAAATCTTATCAAGACAAGCAGTTTTACTTGGTGAAAGTAAACATAAATTTTACGAGAGATCCATTAAAACTTGGATGATCACCACAAGCTTGCATGCTACTTTGCTATTCACTTTATCATATGACGCCTGTTCTGGCTTCTAGAAAAATTTTGAATGGTTATATGATCCTTTTTTTTTCGGTTTGGTTGGGAGGATTAGATTGTAGATGACTTCTCAAAGGATGAACCTCGGAGTGTCTTGGATCCAACTGTGACTGAGAAGGCTTGTAGTACTCCATCTGCAAGAGATTCTTCATTGGAGGAAACTCTTCCTGGTAATTTTCCTTCACCGCCTTGTTTTAAAATTCGGAAATTTTTGTAATTGTCTTGTGTACTAACATGATTCAGAATTTAACTCAGCAGGTCACAGCAATGAAGAACATGTGAAGCCACGGAATAAAGAATCAAAAGGCTTCAGGAAGCTGTGGAAATTTGGGAGAAAAGGCCATCATGGCTATGCTTCAGGTGATGGAAACCTTGATTCAGAAGGAATTGCTGATGATCACATGGTGGCCACTTCTTCGAATGATGGTAAGATCCTTCTCTTGTTAGCCCCGTCTTGATCTACACTCACATGTAGTTTTCTGCAAATAAGACATTATATTGGTTGAAAGCAAATCTCAATCTGCTTCATGCCTTCTGACTTCACTTCCTCCTTGTTCAAATCCCTCTTAAAGATACAACTCAGGTTATGTTTTATTTGAAAAAAAATTATAAAAAGTCACTCCTAAAATGCTGAGTTATCTGTTATTCTTAAAATGGGAAGCCTGCTCATTTATAATATTTTTACAGTTTCTCGTCCGTTCTCCATCTTCTCAACACTTCGTGGCAAGAACAATGAAAAGAGAATTGCAGCTTTAGCATGAGCAACGAGAGACCGGCAATTTTTCTTTTTCTTGTTCCTTTTTTCATTTGAACGTGAACGTGAATGATGCTGTTGCAGAGACAATGTTGGTTGTATGGTGCGCTTATGTAAGCATTTTTATTTTATTTATGCTTGTATTTAAATTCATTTGTGTTCATAAGTTTCGGACTTTTGTGCTGTTATTATTGTCTATTCCACTTGGATATTTTTGTGAGAAAGTACGTTTTTTCAATACCAGGAATTTGCTAGATTTTCTAAATAGTTTTCCTGAACATTTTATTTGTTTTCATTCAAAGTTTCTTTTGAAATTCACTTACCTTTTCTTAAGATCAGATTTTGGTTTTAAGACACTGTAGATTTTGTTATTTGTGGTGTTTTTTTTTTTATAATTTTTAACGTTTTTGTAGTGCTATATGCATTAGTAAATGTTTTTTAATTTGATTTTTTGACAATATTTTGAGTTTTTAGTACTTTTTATTTAAATAATTTAACGATGTATTTCAGTCTCTCCCACGATTCTTTTACAATGTATTCTCAGCTTATTTTCAATTAGAATAAAGAACATATTAGTAATCAGTGATTTCATTCGATAAATATGTACATGTAGCTGGTACATCAAGTCGCAGCCCATGACATTTTTTGGATTTCTGTGGCCGTTAAGTTTCGGTTATTTCATTCAATAAATAATTTAAAAGCTAAACAATATACATAACTAAAAATGCTAAATTCAAACATAATTCAAATACCATCCACAACAAATTTTGTAAAACAATTGAGAAGGATGCATCTGCAACATCAGAAATAGACGAGAAACGAGACAACAAATGGCATAAACATATCAGCAAGTCCACAAAATGATCAAAACAGAAAGAATCAAAATAACTCAAAAAGACATTCTGCTGAAAAATCTAAATCCACTGCCGAAGAATAGATAGGACAATATCTTAAATCTAACTAACGCAAAAAAAAAAAATTACAACCTTGTTCAAGAGGTCGCATTCTTCTTAAGCTTCGAAAGCTCCCTTCTGACAGCAGATGCTCTCTGAAAATACAGAAAACCATTAAGTGTTAGGCAATATGATTTTAAAAAGAAAAGTTTGCATCCAAGAAAATTTATAATTAACAGTGTGACTTTAACTATAGCACTCAAGAAATAAAATAAAATAAAATAAAATTAAAAATCAACCTTCATCTTGGCCAGCATGACCTTGAACCTTTCGAAGTCATTCAGGGAAGCTCTCCTCTTCTGCACTATAAGCTTCCTTCCCCACGAGCTTTTCTCCCACCTATTCTTCACGTCTGTGACACGACTTTTGTTTTAGGGTGGGCGCTCCCGAAATGGAAGCAACAAAAAAAAATTCATTATTCGAGTTTGACCTGCTGCTTCCATGGCGGAAATTAGAACGCTTTTCTTGGGAATTCTTGGAATGTCTATCTTGATATCTGTCAGGGATAGTCTCTTGAAGTTTATTTGTTCACGAATCATATCAGGCGCATCAACTAAAGCCTGATACACAACAAGATGTAGATGTTGCGCAGGCAAGAATTAGATATAGTTGGCCAAATAACGCTTAAATAATGACTCAACAAATCACACTAAAACACAACGACAATGGTAGGTTCCATGGTGATATGAGCCTTCAAGCAATGACTACTCCAACAACAAAGATATCCAAGTCCTTGTGAATATGTTAATTTTTTAACTTTTACTCGATTAAAATCAATCAACTTAAATGGCTCAGATCACAAACTACAAGCTATGCTTTTGGAATGACACTTCCAGTGACAGTTTTGACAATTCTTCCTTCACATCTACCTCAGCTGTTATTGGGTGGTTAGATCCATGATCAATACATCTCAGCTGCAATCACAGAGGTACTTCTCTTCAGGACCCTTGTAACTCCAAGGGTCCAGGTACAAACATAATAAAAGATAAGCATTAATATTCTAATCCACAACATAATTAAAGTTCCCAAAATCTAAATCACACAACATTTAAACTGTTCTTCAGAATTCAAATTGTGCTTATCAGGAAGACTCCAGCACAGCATTAATATTTTGCCATTAACTACATCAAACTAAAAATGCAAAGCAATACACAACGCATAGCTTGATCTCCTTTGGGTCTAGATCTACGCTTGTCTAAACCATTCTTGTGAAGACTAACAAGCCATCCCTCATCCCATCTCTAGACTACCACAAAACCTAAAACAAAGAAAAATCCTCCAGACTGCTTAGTAAGGTTACACCTCTGGTAATTGTTCCACAAAGGTCCAAATCATTTCAAGATATTTCCTCAAGGCACATCATCAATCAAGTTAGGACAACGATCTAAAGAACACCTACATCAAGCCTATACCTCAAGGCTGTTCTGTTCCATAAGAAATCTTCTCAAGAATTCACCAAGTCTCCTCAGGCTACACTAATCTACAAACTTTGAGGACAACACTCGGCAAGACCATCTTTACCTTGCAAACATACTCCTTAAAGCTCAATAAACACTTAAGATGCTCTATTCTACCCTCAAGAAGTCCTTCATCCATATCAAGACAACCTCCTTGATGTCCCTTTCCATCTCAAGAATGTTCTGAAGAAAATTCCCTCGCTACTCCAGGTTCCCATTGCTTTGAAGTCAATGTCACAAGAACTTGTTTCTTAAGCCATGCTTCAAAAACCACCTTCTACTTGAGGTATGTTGCCAACTCAAGCTACCATCTTGAGACAAATCCCTTCATCAAGCTTTCCTCTTGAGATTTTTATCCACCATGAGTTCGTTGAGATGAGTCTTGCAACTATTTAATACCTCTTGAGAACAACTTCTCAAGATCCACCTTATCTACCCCAAAACTTCTCAAGACTTATAACATCCTCAAGATACATTCTATTTTATCTCAAGATCTTTCTTGACATTTCTTCTTTTCTTTAAAAAAAAAATTGAACTCACTCTTACACGCTGTCATGCTCACAACCAACAAAGAAGTACCTACATGTCTACAACACATTCGTTGCTTCTTTCAATATCCATTACCTATTAAAGTACCACACAATTTGCTTCAAAGGCTCCTGCTTACTAGTTGCATGTTAATGCTTCATCACCCTCCCTACAGGTGAGTTAGACACCTCCTTTGCTTGACAAAATTGTCTATTATACCTTTGCACAACCTTCATAGGTTAAATAACCAGATCTCCAACAAACAAGTAATTCGTTCTTTACAATGTCTCTACCAAGCTTGTAGCAATCAAATTACTCTAACATCTAATTTTGAAGATAACATAAGACGCCTCCATTTGGATCTAAAGAAAACAACTCCTCACAACCATCACTTGCAACTAACTTCCCCTTTTATCTCTTTCCTTTGTCATCAATGTCAAGCTAACGTTAATAATCTTCAACCATTCCACCATTATTTCTTCAACAATACTATCAACAACATACTCCTTTTCATCCACTTGCTTTGTTATGATTTAAATTCTAGGTGCATCTTCCAACATTCATTCTTAAGAAATACAAGTCTCATACAATGATGGCATAAGATAACCTTGTTAAAAGAATTTAAAGTAAATTCGTCAGAGAATGCCTTCATCCTTTGTTCTTGAAGTTAAAATTCTTTTGGTGAGAGTTCATTCATGCTCACAATCCTTATTCTTAATGGTCATGATGCATGTAGCTATTTGACTAATGCTATTAAAGGGAAAGAGTGTAACCTCACTAGCATTTTGTGAAGCTAAACAAAAAAATATTTGCTAATGAATCTTTTTTCTCCAAGATTTACACCAAGTTAAATCACTTGACTCCTAACTATCATTGTATAGCCACTTACTCCAGCTAGCTTTCCCATAACCCAAAGGTTAAAGTTCTTTCCATAAAAGCGTCTTAGAGTTACTAAAATTGTAACCTACAAGCTATTCACCATGCTAAAGAATGACAAGTAAATTTTAATCTATCAAAAAGGCTTTAGTGAAAATGTTATACTCATGGAAAAACAAGTCTCAAACTAATTTAGTCTTAGCATCAACATTTCCTCCTTCGATTGGGATGTCGATCATAGCCAACATCTTGAAAGGTTTTATGGTACTATCACTTCCTAAGGTTACAAATTAATTTCAGTTCTCCCCATTAACTGAAGGTCACCCCTCTTTGACCCTTGTCATCTCCTCCCTCTACATCAGGTGGATTATCCTCCAAGTATTGGTGATTAGCATTAGACAATACCATCAACTCCTGTTTCACCATCTCCATGAGAAATAGTATGCTTTGTAAGAAAAACAACAATTTTTTTCAAAGATATATGTGATTTATCTTATAATGTCATTTATCTACTCAAGTTGTTTTTATTCTCAACATCTCTACCATAATCTCAATTAGATCACAAACAGTTGCAAACTTTGCTCTCTTAAGTCTCTCACACAAGAATGAATTTATAAACTACGAAAGCACTAGTTCCCCAAATTAAACAAGATTTATGCTCAAATACTAAAAATTATGATTCATCTACTGACTACTCACCAAAATGGCACAAAGAGAACGAGTAATAAAAACAAGAAAAACATAATAATATACTAAAAAATACATAATGAAACTTATATTTCTATTAAGCAAAGAAAAACTCAAACAATTTACTTACAAAAAGGCATTAGTGAAAATGTTATACTCCTCATGGAAAAACAAATCTCAAACTAATTTAGTCTTTAGCATCAACGTTTCCTCCTTCGATTGGGATGTCAATCATAGCCAACATCTTGAAAGGTTTTATGGTATTATCACTTCCTAAGGTTAAAAAATTAATTTTAGTTCTCCCCATTAATTGAAGGTCACCCTCTTTGCCCCTTGTCATCTCCTCCCTCCACATCAGGTGGATTATCCTCCAAGTATTGGTGATTAGCATTAGACAATACCATCAACTCCTGTTTCACCATCTCCATGAGAAATAGTATGCTCTGTAAGAAAAGCAATAAATTTTTTCAAAGATATATGTGATTTATCTTATAATGCCATTTATCTACTCAAGTTGTTTTTATTCTCAATATCTCTATCACAATTTCAATTAGATCACAAACAATCACAAACTATACTATCTTAATTCTCTCACACAAGAACGAATTTATAAACTACCAAAGCACTAGTTCCCCAAATAAACAAGATTTATGGTCAAATACTAAAAGTTATGATTCATCTAATGACTACTCACCAAAATGACACAAAGAGAACGAGTAATAAAACCAAGAAAAACATAATAATATACTAAAAAATACATAATGAAACTCATATTTCTATTAAGAAAAGAAAAACTCAAACAATTTACTTACAAAATAGATCGATAATCCTCCAAAAAATCCCTTGGAGGTAAACCCTTTGCCTATTAATGTTCTCATGCTTCCCATATATAAGAACTCGCTCTCTACCAAGGAGAAATAGAGTAACTCAAAAACTCACACCAATACTCCAACAAAAAATGACTCCCAAATATAGATTGATCAATTGACAAACTAATCATTCAATCCCCTAAACAAAGATTTTGGTTCTTTCATATTTATTCACAATTGCTCCAATCACACAATCCCTCACAATCTCCACCTAAGTCAATTTATAGTCAAAGAACCAAGCATTAACAAAGTGGAAAAAAATGTTATGATTCAAATCCACAACATTCAAATTCAACTTCAAATTTCAAATTACATTTATCAAGAATGCTTCAACAAAAAATAATAATCTCGCATAGCTTCCACCACTAATCTCCAAATCCAGCAAAATCCACAATGCATGCCTTGAACTAGTTTAGTTTTGGATATGCATTCGTCCCCACTATCCTCACAAACCTCATTAAGTGCCTCTCATCTTTATTGAGCATTTTCAAGAATCGAATCCCCTTGATGTGCCTTATTTTCCTCTCAGACGTCCATCAAGCACTCAAGATTTCCCCAAATAAATATATCTGCATTTCTTCTTCACTAATTCCAAAAGATCCGCACTCAAGCGTCCAGTCATACATAACCGGAACTCAGTAGGCATCACCTCACCAAATAAGTAACCTTAGAACACACCCAGCTATTCAAGTCGACCAATGAAGCTCTTGTCTAACATTGCAGCAGATCTTTCTAACATGGCGCACAAAAGGAATAGAAAATAAGAACATCTGACTGACACACGGTATTTCACTGACCTTTACTTGTAAATAAACAGTCTGAACCCAAATCGCAGTTAAAACGCACTACAAACAAATGCAATTCGAACATATAAAATGTTTCAAGGAGACGATCCACGCAAGTGTTATTCAGAATTAACACCTCCAAACACTCAAAGAACATCTAAATGGAAAGTTCAGCAACCATATATTGGTAAAAACACAAAAGAAGACCCGCAAACTACTCCATTCCACATCATTAAATTATAATGAGAATACTTACCCGATTCTGATCTACAACATCGACAATAACAACCAGCCTTCCGTATTCTTTGCCATAATTCATGAGGGCTACCCTTCCGATTTCCACGTACCTCTGGAACGGCTGTATATAAAATACAACACGGTAATTAGCAACAAATCAAGGAAGAAACGAAGCAAGAAAGTACTCCGGTGGATCACTACCATGGTTGACGCTAATCGCGAGGAGAACCAGGGGAGAATGAAGCACTGCAGCTAGGGTTAGAGACCTCACTGTGGCGGCGAAGTTTCAACGATGAACAATTGCCCTTTTATAATTTATCGGCGTTTAACTTCGCATTATTGGCCGTCAGATCATTTGATTTGCTGCAATTTTATCCTTCCGATCACTTCAAGAGGACTGAAGGAAGAAAACTAACTGTGCATCAATAATCCTTTCAATCTCGAAATGCTTACTGAATGATTAACTGAAATGAAATAAACAATTTTTGAAAATTACTATAATAAATCATAGTTAAAAAATATATAATTAGTATTTTTAAGTTACTATTAAAAATATTTTATAATGTAAAAATTACAAAATTAAAAAAAATTAAATATATTTAAATTAAATATTATATTCATATTTGAATTCTTTCTTAGATATCAAGATAATTTTATATTGTACAACTTACACACTATCAAATATGTTAATTAGCTATAAATAATAGGACATAATTAGACATTAGATAATGATAGCGAAATAAGATGACATAATTGTTATAATGTGTTGCAAGGATATGCTTTACAACATATGATCTAATTCACATAAAACATGACAAAATAGAAAATTATAATATTAGTTTATATAAATTAATAACTTATAAGTAGTAATTATAAATTAGAGATGCACCAAATTTATAACTATTAAAATTATTATTCAATTTGAGTATCATGACAGGAATCTTAGATTACATCCACTTCTATCAGTTGATAAGATCTAATCATCTAAATCATCATTTAAATTAAAGTCTATTACTTCTCAAAATAATAAAAAATAATTGATTATTTTTCTAACTATTACAATAAAACAAAAATAATGAATAAAATAAGAGGTGTTAATTAAAACAAGATTTATATATGAATTTAAAAAGAGTTGGATTATATGGGATGAAAAAAAGAATTCTTTGATAAACAATATTTATATTTCTTCAAAAGCTTTTCAATTATTGGATGAGTCTATTGATATTATATACCTAAGAAGCAACCAAATATGTTATACTCTACATGATATCTCATTTTAATATTAGTCATAATAATTTTATGATTAGAATAATTATAATTTAAATATAATTAGAGGACACTAACTAATTAAGTAAAGAATGATGGCAAGATCTATTTTAATTTGTGTTCAATCATCTAATTTTTTAAATTTTGCCTAAAGCTCTAATATGCTTCAAAAGTCAAAAGGACTAAATTTTCTTTAAAACTATTAGTGTTTCTTTTATACAAGTAAATAATCAATAATAATAATCACAATATATATATAATATTTACAATAATAATAAATCTATAAATATAATATTAACATAATCAAGTCCATAATACATCCACATAATCGAAAATTCTATCTTCAAAAGATATCACAATTATCAATATCTTTAAATATAACAAAATCTATAATTTATCACTAGTTTATAAATTTTTAGCTAAAATTAGTAAATTTAGCAGTACTTATTAAAGATACATATATAAATATATATATCGATACACCACCTCAAAAATAATTATTGACATGTCTTTTAAAATACATAAATAAAAATATCACAACCTCTTAAAAATAGGTTATTAAACTTAAGTGTAGCTAAATTTTTAATGTCTTTATGTTTTAGGATTTTGACTTATAATATAAATACATAGTGAGTTTAAAAATAAGTAGGTAAATTTGTATTTAAATAATAAGATATGATAATAAGATAATTTATAAAAAAACCAATAAATAATATTAAATAATAACTTATGATCAGCTAGAAATGTATATAAAATAAACTAATAGAAAGATGATATCGAGATATTAAAAGATATGTAATCATGTAATAGTATAGGTTGAAAGTATGAAAGTATATAAAATAATCACTACATGAAAAGATGTAAAAATACAGTTTCTAATAATGTCAATATATACACATCTTTTTATCCACATACTTTATTTTATCAATCTGAAATCCTATCTCTCTATATGTTTTAAATTACTTTGATTATTATATTTTCTCGATTTTTTTCATCCTAATATTGTTTATCATCTATTTTATAGTATTTATATTTATCATCAAGGCTTAAGTATTTATCGAATAATCATTATTTCAATGTCATAGGATACCATCTCATCTATATCATATCTGCTTAAAGCACACAATATGTGAATCTTATATCATATTATCTAATATCACATCATTGCATATAGACTCCTATCTATAAGTATATCATAATATGTCAACATCATGATAGATCTCATCTCTAGTTAGTTGATCATATAACAAATAGTATATCATATATCATATATGCATCATAATGAATCTCACCTATAGTTACTATATCATAGTAAAAGAAACTTATCACATATCATATAAGATTTGATGTTAGTGATATCACATCATAACACATCATTTTATCTCGATAGTTAGAGTTGTTGTTATTAGATAAATATCATTATTCGTATCTTAACTCATTATAGTTATAATATATCCACGATGCATTAATATTATCACTGATAAAATAATTACAATAAAACTCATATAGCTTAAATTGTATAGGTACTCACATAATATCATGTCACAATATTTATTTTTTATTTTATTTTTGTTAGATCTCATATATAATATAATTTTTATCCTATTTACTTTCTATATTCTACATCACTAGCATCACTAAATCAATCAATTATTTCATATAGTATGTAACAATAATATAGAATATGATTAAAAAAAGAACTATGACATAATATTAAATACTCAATAATCATAAAAAATGTCGTACTTATATAACAATTATTTAAAATTTATCTAATTAATATATTTGAAAAATTCTTGTATTAACTTTTCTTTTTATTTAACTTTTTATAAATGAATAATAAGAAATCTAATTAAAAAACTATTATTACTTAATTCTAATTCAAATAATAAATCTATGAATTCATAATTTAATTGAATTATAAATTACAAAATTTAAAAATTATTAACGTTTGGACAATATTATCAAGTTAAATACTATGATATATATTTTTGTTTTAATGTCATCACACAAATCCAACTTTTTTTATTATGGCTTCACTTGATTTAAATTAATATTATTGAAAAAAGAATTCAATATCACCTACTTAAGATTAATTTTTGATTCAATCATACCATTCCACTAATAGTCTTGTGTTGTTTTGTGAAAAAACCCTAAAACTTCCTCTTTTATAATAAGATTTTTTTAATATTTCTTAACAACCTTTAAGTATCATCTTGTTTGTCCACATCTGCATTGATGGTAAGAAAATATATAATAACTCACAAATCCTCCTTTTCTTATATCAGAAATGGAAAGCACAACACTCGATTATTAGTGTTAAAGCTTGAATTTTTAAAAATAACTATTTTCTCATCTCAAATTTGATGTAAAATATTAAAAATCAATTCTTTTAAACTCTTAAAATGATAAGATGGAGTTAGGTTGGAAATCAAAGTCCATCATAGCAATTCTCTTTTCTAACCCCTACTTGTGATTGTGATCTTTCAATTGAATCGAAAAGGAAGGGAACAAAAATAGCAACTCACGATTCTCCAATCTTGGCCATAAAACTCTGTAAGGCCGAATGACGATGAGACGACAATGCTCAAAAATAGGCAAAAGGAAAAAAACCATAATTCAAGTCAATAAAATAAGGAAAGGAAACCAGAGTTTTTTTTTCTCTTTTTTATTATTTTTATTTATTATTTAATTAATAATTTACATATTATTAATAATTTGTTTTTATAAATTTATACTAAATCCAAATGAACTCTTTTTGCAATGTAACAAACTTCGATAGATTTTCCTTAGCGAGCTCAACTCAATAATATTCATTCTTTAAATATAATATATTTGATAAATACAAGTTGTATGAGAGAATATATAAAATTAATATTTTAATCAATTTTATCAAAAATCAAAATCTCAATTCCCTTTATAAGTCACTTAGAATTATTTAAAATTCATATTAAAAAAATCAAGTCGTTACAAAATGAACCAATGAGAGAAATCTAATATGTCATTGACTCTCTTTGATTCACAATTGCCAAATTTGTCACACTACGAAATCAATTCCACTAAGCATATAAAAGCTTAAAAGACAAGTTGAAGAACTTTTAAGGAAAGGAATTCTATGAGAAATCTTTAGCCCGTGTGTTGTACTTGTACTATTAATGCTTAAGAAAAATTAAAGTTGGAATGTGTATATTGACAACAAAGCCATTAGTAAAATTGTAATTAAATATATATTTCTCATTCCATTACTTACTGATATGTTGAATTTGATTTTATTTACAAACCTAGCTTTCAAAGATATATCTTAACATCAATATCATCAAATTAGAATAAGACTTAGAGATGAATAAAAATATATTTTAAAACTTTCAATGGATTATATGAATAGCTAGTGATACATTTTATGAGATTAATCTATAAAGTTTTGAAAACTTTCATTGGATAAGTTTATTGAGATTTATATTAATAAAATTTGAGTGTATAATTATGATAAATTCTCTTCCATAAGATATCTTAAAGAATCATATCATATACTAAAGGTAAAAATATATCAATTAATTTGAAGAAATGTCTAATCTTATAAAGTAAAATTTTTAAGATTTATTATAATTGTTGAAGGTCTACAACTTTTCTTAAAAAGATTAAAGAAAAAATAAATTATGAAATTCTATAAAGATTTACTAAAATCCAAAATTTTCATAAATTAGCTTTTTTTTATAAGAGATTTATTAAAAAGTATGATACAATAATGGCTCTCAAGATTGAGTTATTGAAGAAAGATAAATTTCAATAGACTATTAGAGTAGATAAAACTTGTATATAAATTATGGTCTTAATGATTATATCACCAATTTTGAAATTATCAGATTTTTTTTAAAAGCCTTTGGAGTTGCTTGTGATGTAGAATATGAGGAATTTTGGGCTAAGATGAACAATTAATAGCTTGTTTTAATGAAAAGTTCAATGATATTAAACATAGATATTACAACTCATGATAAATAATTCATGCTTAATATAAGCTTTAAGGCATTATAGATATTATTTATTTCATAAATAATTCATTTTGGCTACTAATCATCATACCTAAAAATATACCAATACTTAGAAGAAATTAAATCATAAGCTTGCCAAATGGGTATAAGTTTTAAAAGAATATTCTTTAGTTATAAAATATAACTTTGAAAATAAAAAAAACTATTAGATGCATTGTTTCATATAACATTAGATATATTTATACTTATATTCAACGTTCTAGGTTTTGATCATATAAAAGATGAATATTTGACTTGTGATGACTTATATTTTTTTATTTAAATATTATTTTTAATATGAATGTTAGATATTAATATTTTTTTAAAAAATTTTATATTAACATAAAATACTATTGTTTTGGTTCATGTTAAAAACCGTTCTTAAGAAAAATACTCCAAAATTTTTCGAGAGGCATATTTTTGCAAAGAATTTATCATTATATGTTTCACAAGAATTGTTCACAAATAAAAATGGTGTGATCGCTTATTACATAAAGAAAAACAAATATATATATGTATGTATGTATGTATATATATATATATATTATAGAAAATTTAAATAATAAAAGAGAAAATAAAGTCAAAGTAAAATAAGAAGAATGTTAGATAATTTTATACAATTTATTATGATATGATAAAATGATAAAGAATGTAAAAGAATAAGAATAAAAGATAATTGATATGATATGATGGTTGTGACTTAATAGCACATTAATTATTTTATATTATATGACTATATGAGCCTTATTATGTGTGATGACATAATTTCTTTATTTTCTCACTACGTACTCCATTTTTCTAGTTTAAATAATTCTATTATCTTAAAACTCCTTTTTTTTTTCTAAATTTTAGATTTTAAATGGAGAAAATAGAACTTAATTTTTTTCTATGTTTCATTTTATAAAATAAATATTTTACACATAACAATAAATCATCTAAATAGTTTATATTAATGACTATAAAATTTAAATAGCTACAAAACATAATCACAACTTATGTCCACAATCATAGTTTGTCAACATTGATTTTCATTATAACATTTAAAATTTGGCAATATTACAATCCATAATTTCTCAATACAAATTATATAACCTTTTATCTCAAAACTTCAACACCTTCAAGCTTATTCAATAGATGTGTTCATTATTATCTATCTTGACGCTATGTTTTCGATATACCTGAGATGCTAATACAAAAATAGGCTAAATCGATCATCATAAGCTAAGCATAAGAAATATAATAATAAATATATGCATGTAACATGATTTAAACTATTGTAAATAGGGTTATCATATACTAATACGATAAATAACAAATGAAGTAATAATTAGTGTATATCTTAGATAAAATCTCATGTTGAAATAAATATCTTATATACAAATAAATAACATACATATGTAATTTAGAATCATTTTAATTAATTAATTTAGTATGATCTTATTTAATAATACATGTTTTTACTTAATTAAATAAATCTTATGATGATCTTGTTGTTACACTCACTTTTTCTTAAAGTAAATCATTATTATTCTCATTTTAGTTTACTTAATTTCAATGAAAACTTTATTGTTATTCATTATCTCAAGTTTTTATACATACCTATGTTCTTTTCCTTTCAATATTTCATTTGAATAAATCCTTGGTGACAAAACTAAAAAATAAAGCACACTAGCAATTGGCCTCAACCTTGATAGCAAATCTTAGTCATATGTTTCATTGGTCATTGGCCACTTCTATTGTGACAAATCAACTTCATAGCCCACTCGCCACTAGCCAAAAAAGCTAATCTATTTTAGTTCAATTAGGTCCAATATATAGTAATTATTTTGAAATTTGTTGAATGTAATAATATAATTTTCTTAGCTCATGCATACCATGAATCTATGTTATACTAAATAAGTTATAGAATCAAATTTAATGAATATGATATTACTTTAATAACAACTTCATTTAGCATCATAAATAATAATATACAACTCATATTAATAAAGATATTCTATATATATGAGATATTTATAGGCTTGTGATAATAAACCTCTTACTTTACATAGCTTTACGAGCTTCTCATTACAACAATCATTCCAATCATTGAATAGGATTTATTTTTTTACTTGTCTTAACATCTATCATACTATAATACATCACTGATACACATAATATTCATGTTAAATTTGCCTACCTAAAACTTTTCTTGTTTTTCATGCTTGACCTACTGCTAGCCAAACTTATTGCTTCTTAATGTTTGCTAATCAAGTGATCACATATCTTAGTTCAATATAAAAATTATGCAATTATAATTTATTAAGATTGTTTATTTCTTTCTTGCATAAATCGCCTCTATTTACTTTTTGTTCTTTCATTTTCTTTCTTCTCTCTCTTTGATTTGTCCCTTTTTCAAAACCCTAGTTTCGCAAATCTCTAACAATCCCTTTAAATATTTATAATAATCAAATAAAAGTTTAATTAAAGCTACATTCATTTGATGTTTTCCATAAATTGGAAAGATTTGTACTTAAATCGTGATGAATAAAAGAAATCTCCCTTTTTTTTACTTCTCAAACTTATTGGTACTTCTTGAAAGTAGAGCTTGCATCCTCCTCAATTTCATGAGGTTTCAATAATGAGTGAAGCCTTTGTCATTAGTAAACTAAACTTCAACAAAATCTCCAATCGATCACATAAAATACCTAGGGCACATGAGCATTGGGCACTGTTGGGAAGGATGAATGAATTTTGTTTTCAAAAAGATCATATATATATAATATTAGCATTTATACTTATTAACTTTGATAATTCAAAAAAAAAATTCTAAATAAACTCTGATCATGATGAAACAAATACTATAATACTACTCTTAATGAGCTCTATTTAATTTATATTCATTTTTATATTTTGAAGGTTTTTATCTTCTTAGATTTTGACATATTATACAAGATAATTTAAATTATACTTAGTTTTTAAATTTTGAAAATGTTATATTATGATTATTATATTAGTAATAATATTGATATATCATATAAACATTTTTAATGAAATAATTTATTATGAGAATTTAGATATTTTTTTTAATTACATTATTCTTAGTAGATATATTCTATTGTCATTATGAGCTAAGATTTGTGAAAATGATATGATAATGTGATATGATATAGTACTATTAACATTAGATCTCATATTATTTATGATTATGAGATAAGAGTTGTATGATATATATTTAATTTGGATATGATATGAAATGAAAGCTACTATGATACAGATATTATATAAAGTATGCAACATTATGATGCACAAATTATATGACATATGATCCTCTATGATGTAGAGATAATATGAAATGATATTCATTAGTTATATTTTGATGCAAAGATGATATGAGATGAGATCTTGATGTTGTATGCTAACTATGAAGATGATATAAGATGAGATTTGTATGCTATATGATTCATTTGCAAATAATACAATATAATTGTAGGCTATAATTTATACCATATGATTTGATATCAAATGATTATATGAGATGAGATATGATCATATAATACTAAAATAATGGTTAAATTCGAGAAATATCTAGGCCTTATATATAAGGACCATGTTAAGAAAATAAAAAATAAATATAATCATTTGAGAGTTGGAATATATTACTTTGAAATAAAAAAGAGTATCATAAATATAAAGTGTTATAATAAGGAATATGTTTAAAGATAAGAAAAAAAGATTATTATTATTACACATTGGCATAAATGAAAGTAGCATGTATATGTATTAGTAAAATATTATGAAATTTATAATATTGTGGAGATATAATTAGTTATGAATATTCTTTAGATGTCATACCTTTGTTACAATGTTTTAAATTCATGTTATGTTTCTCTTATTGTGTTTACATTATTTAACTTGATTTAGGTATCAATTTATTTGTTGAGTTTGTTGCACTTATTTTATTACTTACATTGCAAGGCATAACATAGTTATTTGTTAAGCAATGGAACTAGTCTTGCACAATTTAAGTCTTTAAGAGTGGGTAGAATTATAATTTGGATTGTAGATATATGTAGTATTATCTCCAATGTTTTATATGTATAGTATTTATAAAATTTCATTATACTTTATATTCTTTTTTATAATAGATATGTGATGTTATTTTTTATTGTGTAGTTTGATATTTTGAGACTTCATTAAAGACAAATGTGATATTTATTTGTTGCAGGAATTATCATGAAACCTTGTTATATGCATAACAAAAAATGGACAATTTTAAGAGATAATGTTTTCATTTGATTCATAGAGTTTAGAACTTTCTTTGTTAGAATTTAAAGAATAAATAATATAGAAATAAATAAGAGTTGTTTTAATTATCATTCTATTTTGGTTAAATCCTTAGTATCCATTGGTGTATTTAAATTCTATTTTTTTATATTAAAGCTATTAAGGATGACATTAGAATGCGATATAACACAAGTCGTTACATGGATTTTACTAATTTTCATGCACTTATGAAGGGTTATGTGATAAATCTATAATTTTTCTAAACCTTTTCCATTTAATAGATTGTTATTTGTTTAATCGAAAGCCACTATATTTTCAAAGAATTCACTACATGATTTCTTAATTATTGAGCTACACTTAGGAGGAATAACATGATAAGACTATTAATTTAGGAAGATCAAGCTTTAATAGTTATTAATAAAAGTAGATTTACATAGGATTACGTCCTAATATAGAATCTATAATTTAGCTAGGCTACTAAACAACAATGCTATAAATATGTCTTTTCCTTTTCTTTATAGATCTTAGGAGAACTTATTCATGGATTTTGTTTTAGGATTATCTTATACTACATAATACATTGTTAGTATATTTGTGATAGTTTATAGCTTCTCTAAAATAATACATTTTATTCTTTGCCATAAAACTAATGATGCATCTCATTCACCAAGCTTTTTTGTAAAGAAATTATTAAACTTCATAGATTGTCAAACAATATTGTGTATAAGAACACTTTCAAAATACTTTATGAAAAGCTTTTAAAACAAAATTAAAATTTCATCTGCATCCAATCATAAATTGATGGTTAAAATGAGATAGTAAATAAGACATTAAAAGATTTATTAAGAGAATTAGTTGATAAAAATATTAAGAACTGGCTCATGATAAAATTTGTTTATAATAGTATTATCTTTAAGACTACAAAATTTTTTTTTTTTGAAATAGTTTATAATCAAAATCCCAAACGACTTATACATTTAGTGGATATTTCTACTCATTTTTATTATAATTATGCACTTTCATTTGCAAAAATAAAATAAAATAAAATTTACATTAAAAAAGTAAAGTAGGTGATCGAAGATGGTAACTTAAAATATGTAGATACTTTTAATCGACATAGAACTTTGAAGGAATTTAATGACAAAGGCATTGTATTAACGCATATTTGCTCTAATAGATATGACATCTCAAAATTCAAACAAATTATACTCACTGGTTAATAGTCATTTAAAAAATTTTAAAAAGCTAAATCCTAAGACTAAGATTATAGAGTTGTCGCTTAACATTTTTATTATTAATGAATTTAATGTTGAAAATTTAATATTATATTGTAGTGAATTATATGATAAAAGTTTATAGATTAACTCTTCTATAAGTGGTTCAAATAATGAAAAATCTCTTCTATCTTTTGGTGTTAAGGTTCTTTTCTTTTAGTAACATTTTAACTAACATCTCTTGTAGTTTTTATGTTTCTCATAAATTTTGGATAAGCTAGAAATATCTTTTATAATCAGAGATACTTGGTTTATTTTGGAGAATAAAGAGAGACTTACATAAAATCTTTTGAGAGATTATTTATAATTCAACTTTCCAAAGTAAAGTTTTTCCTAAAAAGGAAGTTGTGTAGCACTTTAGGGGCACCAAACAAATTTGTGCAGCTTGGAACATGGGAGGTCCCATTTCCTTATAGGCTATGAACTTGATCACAAACAAGGGCCTATAGTAGAGTTGCATGGTTTTTTTTTTCGTTTAGTATTTTGATTTAGTGAGTTGTAATATGTTATATATCACATTCATAAACTTATTTAGTATTTCAGTTTTTTTTTATTAAGGATATTATGGTATTTTTATTTTAATTTAGAGTTATTTTATTTAAATTATTGTAATTGATTAAAAGAGGGATTATCTTTTTGTCTTGACAACTTTTAGAAATTATGATTTCTTCTCATGCATGTATGCACAATCGGGGTTATGATCTAAAAATTTACATATCATAATCTAACATCTAAATTATTACTCAAATTTTTCATCAACTTTACAACTCTTTGGTCTTTGTTGTTCATAACCTAATGTATCATATATTGAGTACATCATATGATATTATACACATTTCTAATAAATCATACTCCATCCTTAACTTTCATTGTCCTCAAAACAATGTACAATACATTTAGTTAATATGCCTTATGCCAACGCTAATGAATTTTATGTACACTTTTTTTATTGCACCAACTTAAGTTTAACACATTGTATGTTATACCTACCATATAATACATTCACTTTCCATACATAAAGAAGAATTAAAAACTACTCAATTCCTACTAATTTCATTTCCAAACTTAAATAAAGAAAAAAATTACATTCCTAATGCATATAGTAGCTAAAATCATCTCCATTTTACAGATATAATATATAAATTCACAAATACAATATAATTCTTTTGCTTGATTTCAATACCGACAATTAGCTGTAACTGTATTTCCTGATTCTTCTACAACAATTATTCACTTATTTTCTCCTTATACAACAAACTCCCTCTATCTTCTATTACTTTCCTCTCATCTCTACAACCAAACAATTTTCTTCTTCTCGCCATCTTTCTCTTACTCTTTGTTCTTACTTCACCTTTTCTAGTTTTATACTTTCCACCCACCATTGTTTATCAATGTAGCAAACTTTCTCTCTACTTCCCATTTGAAATTCACATGTTACTTATCTTAGTTAAGACAATGGAATCAATTTTGCAAGATTACTAATTTACCCAAATAATTGTCAAAATGATTTCTGTGTCCTTTATTTTAAAAATTTATAACTAATTATTTAAATATAAAAAGATTAGAAACTAAATACCATAAGATTTTTCACAAAGCATTCTATCAATAATATGCTAATTAAAAAAATTTTGATTTTATTTACAAAATGACATTCTTTTAAGTTAATGATAAAATAATAATATTTGAATTTTAAAAAATTAAAATATTAATTTTTATCCAATCAAAAATATTTTTAGTTGCAATCGTATTAGATTAGTCTTAATATTTATATCTTATTACATAAAGCAAAATTATTGTGTGCTATATCATGAAGCCTTTTTAGATGTATTTAAGTACTACGAAGTAGTACATCCTTATTATTAAGAAAAATCCTTTTTCAAGTAAAAAATAAATTCTATAAAAAAAAACTTTACTATAATAAAACAGCTACAAAAAATTAAAAATATTAATAATAAATCTCAAACACGTGAGCACAAAAATGCTAAGCTATATTTTGCTCAAACAGCAAGCCATTCAAGCTCAAATATATCCTTCTAACTAAGCTCTTGAGTCACAAGTCAAGTCGCTAAAGCATTTCATCATGTATGGGCACATCTTTGAATGAACATCAAGGATTGATAAAAAATTCACTCAAAATATAGGATATAAGAGTAACATTCTAAAAAGATACGAAATGATTATTTAATTAAATAATTATACTGATAATTTACTTAATTATAACATTTAATAGTTTTAGGATAAATAATTTATTAAATTTATAGCATTATCAAATTTAATAAATTATTCATAATAATAAAATTATTAATAATTGTTTAAAATGAGTTATAATCATAAAAAGAGAAAAAAAAAATTAAATAGTGAAGTTTTAGTTATTATAAATCTAATGGTTTAAATTTTGTAAAATTTAGATAAAAAGTGATTATAAAACGAAGCTTTTAAGTCGTATTATTTTAACTTTTATTGAATTTTGGAGAAAAGAAATATTATTAATATTTCAAATTAAACAATAAAATTCTATAAAATTTATGACACATAATACAGTTTACTTAGATTTACTTATATTATTTTTATGAAAAATCACACTTGTCTCTTTCATAAAATAAGATATCAAGCTTATAGGAAATAAATATTAAATCAATATTTATTTTATTTTTAAAAAGTATTATTAAAAATATAAAAATAATGTAAAACGTTATAAAATATTTGTTTGATTTTTAAAAAAATATTATTAAAAATCGTGCTTGTCTCTTTCATATTTTTGAGAATATTATTAAAAATAATGTAAAAAGTTATTATTTTTAAAATAATTATGAACAAAATTAACAATAATAATTTTCTAAATATATTTTATAAAACATGAAGTATATTTTTTTATTGGTTGATTTCTTGTGCATGCAAGCAAAGATATTTCAACTGTTCAGCAAATAATTTCGCAGAATAAGATTGGGTTTGAGTTATGGAAGTCAAGGACACGTTTGGGTCCACACGGATTTGTTGTCACGTCAGCAATGAACAATTTGCTAAAGGAATAAAAAATCATCAAATACAGTTCTTTTATCATAGTGACACTTAATAATTCAATAAAGATTTTCTTGGATTTAATATGTTCTTATGAGAATGTTATCTCACTTATAATAACAAGCCTTTTTGTTATCATTAGTTTTGTAAAAACTTTCGACTCATGTAAACTTGATTCTTCTATTCTATTGCACCATATCAGTTATGTAATTCTATCAGTTTTGTTTATATCGTCAACTTGTATAATTTGACTTAATTATCAATTTCTTCTAATTTGATTATTCTCATCTGTTTCATAAAAATTATCATTGTGGGCATAGGTTTTATTTTATTGCTTTCAATGTAATAATTAGGTTCTTATAATATAATTTTATATTGTTTCAATTATTAATATAATGATTTGTTTTAAGTTTGTTGTTGGAGAATCACAATGACGAAAATAACAACAAAGGAAAACCACTTGGATAAGCAAATTTTGGTATTCACGTTACCAATAATGATGATAATATTATCATGAAAGCTACTAACATACAATTTCTCGACATCACATAGAAACACCCGTGAAAAGAAAAAAAACAAAGATAAAAGAATCTACAATAGAATATATTAACGAAAGTCTAAGATATTAGGACACTTTTCACATTAAAAAAAAAAACGGAATCATACCCCATGTCATTTTCTTAATAGGATTTTTCTCTTGCATACAATTATTATATAATGAAAACCTCTTAATTCCTCGACATCTTAAAGTTAATGTGACATGTCAGTTGTGTAATACTTTTTGTAAGACTATAATTATATGCTTCTAGTAGGTTAATGACTTTTTTTCATAACTAAGTTGTGTATTGAGGTTAAGAACATAAAAACATTATTTTTGATATCCAAAACAAGCATAAATTTTAAATTATGCTCCAAAAGCTAAAGTAGGATTACCATTAAAAAAAAGCTATGTGAAAAGAACTTAGTAATTCTAGGTTTGACAATTTTAAGGCTCAAATGAAATTATTATATACTTGAAAAGAAATGATATATATATATAACAATCCACATTTCCACAATTTTGGTTCGGGAGATCAAAGAAGATGAAAGGAGTAGTTGTGTAATTGCAACGACAATGAGAAATGGGTAGTAAGTGTAAGAAGAAGAATAGAAAAAAAAATGAAATGAGGATAAAGTAGGGGGAAACATTAGAGAGAAAAAAATACAACTGAAAGATAAAATTTTGATAAGAAATGAAGAAGGTATATTAGTAAGGGTAAAAACTAATTTTTCATCAATTCTTTTTTCTTTTTTCATCAATTCTTAACAACATTATTTTAGACTTAAGCAATAAAAGAAATATCTTATTTTTGTATCAATGAAGTGTATAATGAGTTTGAATAAAAAAATAAATTTGAAATCAATTTCTAATTTAGTATTTTCATGCTTATGATATAATACAAAAGTGTCTCATATATAATACAATAAACTCAATTATATAATATGTAGACTTTGTCAAAGGAATCGTACAATGTGAATATATTCTTTGTATAATATTATCAATTTAACTAGTCATATCAAGTTTTCTTGAGAAACATAGATGATACACAAAAATTATTTTGTAAAATTTGATACACTAAAGAGTGATGAGTGAAGGGAATAAAATGCTTTGATTTTAAGGTATGATAGTTTTAATATATTGTACTATAGAAATATCATATAATATAATTATCTTTAGAAGAAATAGTCTAAGAGAAAAATAAAAAAGTTTGAAAAGAAGTATTATGTGTCTGTTATACAATATGATCTAGTGAACATATAGTACAATAGCTCTATAACAAATGAATTAGTAATAAAAGTATTGTGGAATGTAAAAAGTATATAGAAAGTTATGAAATAATAGGTTATTGATCAAAATGAATTTGATTTGTGATGATGCAACAAAAAGAAAGAAAATAATGGAACAAAATTCAACATTGATATTTTATGTAGATAAATTTGAAACTGATAATATAAAAAAATAGTTTAAACAAAAAATAAGCATTTGTATATGCATTTAGCATTGTATCATAATTGCATGACTTAAAGCATATAGTAAAATCTTGTATGTATTTAAGTATATACAAAATTTGACATTATTTCTATGTATTGCTAATTTATTGCTATGTAGGATGAAAAAATAAAGAGAGAGAGAGATAAATGAAAAGAGGATGAACTAAAAATTAAAGTAGGACAAAAAAAGTCATGAGTTAAAAAAAGAACAAGGTGAAAATTTGGTTCCTTGAATTACAATATCTCATGGTGGATAAACTAAAAGAAAGAATAAAATAACACTGATATTAAATTAAATCATGGAAGAAAAATAAAGAAGATGAAATGATATTGATAAAAAAATATAGCCATGAATGAAATAACATCCACAAATATAAAACATGAAATGATAATAGTAATAAACTAGGCTAAAATTATTGAAATTATAGGATAATAGTATTGATAAAAACAAGATCTAGATAAATGCAGAACAAAAATGTGAAAAGATAAGAAAAAAAACATGAAAGAAAAAAAGAGAGAAAAAAATAAAAGAAAAGAAGAGTAAAAAAATAAACAAGTAAACATCAATAAAAAATGAGAATAAAATAACTATGTATATATATATATACACACATATATACACATATACACACATACCCAAATGATTGAATAAAGAAATAATTATAAAAAAATTTGACTCTAAATTCAAGTTGATTTGATAAAATGTTAGTAATTTGTGGATATATATGAAAAATATATTATGTAATTGTCACCATGATATTATTTTAATCAATTTGTTTCACATTTAGTATTTTGATTAATTTGATTCTAATGTTTTTTTCTTAATTTAAAATTTTTTATTGGTTAAGTTGCTCATTACTATCCAACTTAAATTATAAGACATGTCATTAACTTCTAGATAAGAGTGAATAAAATGATAATAAAGATAGTTTAATCTCCATTATGAAATCATGAGAATTATATATATGTGTAAAAGTTTATTAGAGAATTGAGAATTTCTTTATGCACCATATAAGTTTACAATTCTTTAGTATAGATATTATTTGCTATTTACAAATGTATACAAGAAAAAAAAAATGGGATGTAAGAGTTGTATTGCAACTCATTGCTTGAGGAAAAAAAATTGAATGTTATCACTTTTTTTTTTGCAAAATTACTATGATAATTACAAAATTGATGATTAGTATATGTGGGGTGTGATAGTTAAGCATGAAGAATCACTTATAGTATTGTTGGTATATCATGTCTCAATCTCATCTATTTCTCCTCACAAGTATGATAGAAACCTTCCAAAATTCAAACTTCACTCCAAGCTCATGTTTGCTATTTCACTTAATATTTAGACAATTCAAAGTTAACTTAAGAGGACCTTTGAAAATTAGACAATCCATATGCACAAATTCCAACACATTATTAAATATGTTTGAAAAATAGAGGTAGTCTCAACATTACATATTCATTCTTTTAAAAAAAATTGATATTTCTTTCTACACTTCATACCATTACAAAATTTAAGAGATATTTTGATATTTACATATAAAAATATTAAAAAATATTTATATAAGATGTTCTTAAAAAAATTAACAAATGAATTTAAAAGTGCTCTTTTTTAGATATTATTTATCACTTTTTTCAAACCACATCAATTGCACCAAATGAATCATTATATTTGTTAAGAAGATCTAGATTCATCCAAATTAATTACATTTAATTGGCAAGAGAAGTTAAGTCCATTCCTTACATAGAATGCCATGCACACTTGGTATACATAATACATTCTCAAAATGCACAAACACTTTACAACTAACCTACATAGTATTGTAGAGTAAACAATCATAACACAACACCACATGAAGTAAACTTGAAATAAAAAGCTTCAAACCATGATAAATGATATAAGGTATGTTGATCATGCTAGCCTTTTTTTTCCACATCTTTTTTGTATGTCCATCTTGAAGTTAAAGCATATTTGGACAACTAATGTTCAAGGTAATTTGAGAAGATTAAGCATAAATTCATGTAAGACAAAATGAGAATGCATTCATAAAGAAATATATAAGAAAAATCAATTGATATTAGAGAAAAAGATTCTTGCAAGAAATCAGAACTTTTTTCTTCAAAATTTACTAACAAGTGTCAAAAAATATAAATTTTAGAATAAGATATCCAAGGATATAAAAGTTCTATTATATATCCCCTCATGAGGTATTCAAATAAGTAACCTTTAATGGAACATAATTAGTTACTAATAAGTATAATAATGACAATAGTCAAACTTTTTATAGATTTCTAATAGTATTTGAAGAGTTTGATTTAGAGAAACCTTAAGTAATCGACTCTAATGGTGCTATAAAAAACTATTGTACCAAAGTCTTAAGATAATTTCTAAACTATTTGAAGACCTATCAAACTTTTGCCCAAGAGTTCTTTGGAGAATCATTTAAAGGTTACTAAAAAAATACATGTGATTTTAGAGAAAGCCAAGCTATAGAAGAAAACAACTGACTTGAAATTACTAGTACCTTAAATGTCCAAAATTGAGATAATCATAAGTTATATACAAAATTATCCCAATTCACATATTTTTACACATGATCAATTAGATAATTGTGCCTCAGTAACTTGTTTTCATTGATTTGTTAGGCTAAATTAGAAACTTTAATAATTTTTGTAAATTAAATGGTAAGGTTAGCTTTTATGAGAGACTTAGCTCCAAACCCTCCAATTATTTGTTTATTTGTTCTTTTCGTAGTAACCTTTAAATCGTTTTCCTCATTTTCTTCTTTCCATCTACATTTTAATTTAATGCAAACTACCTTAACATAGAAGAAAAAGCAATTTTATATACATAAAAGCTGTCAACTTTAAATAGCTGATTGCTTGGAATCTTTGCCAGACTTGACTTGGGCAGAAAATGTTCAAGGCTTTGCTTGTTTGAAAGTCATTTGGCGTTCACATACAATCATTTTTTTTTTTATTTCGCTTGTAAATATTTTGTAATTTAAGAAAATATGTATATTGTTATGTTATGTATGCGTATGATTTTTAGAGCTCATGATGTTAAAATATTATCTTCGTATTTTTATGAATATTTTATTTAAAATAACGTGTATATTGTTATGTTCTTTATATGCTTTCTTTAAAGTCTATAAACTTATTATTTTATTATTGTAAGTGTATTTTTGTATGTGAAATGATATACATATTTAGGTTTCTAGAATGCATATTGTTTCTAGAATTTATATATTAATACAAAAAATCAAACATATTTTGTGCATACTTCATAATAAAAATTAATACAAATATTAATACCACGTTCTAAATAATATGTGCACATTACTAATTAAAAAAGTAACAAAATTTGTGAATAATACGTCTATTTTAAATTGTTTTTTAAACTCTATATAGATGGGCTATTCATAAACAACTAATATCTTTAAATTTTGTTTTTTTTATTGTTCTTTAAAATTTATTATCATTAACATAAATTAAATTTTTTTCAATTTTTTTTAAAATTTTATTTCGAAATTCAACAGATCATCACAGACGTTTTCGTTTGCTTAGTGCTTGCGGCGCAAGCATGTGAGCTCTTTATTTATAACAAATATACGCGTCCGGCCGATATGAGATCACATCGTCCTCCCTTAGCAGAAACGTATATGGGACTTCGAGAAGTCGAGTCCTCTCTACCTCCGGGATTCAGATTCTACCCAACCGACGACGAGTTGGTTTCCCACTATCTTTACAACAAGGTGGCCAACAAGAGAGCTTCTCAAGGAACCATGGTCGAGGTCGATCTCCACGCTCGCGAACCATGGGAACTTCCCGGTAATACTCCGCCCTGAATTCAAATTCCATTAAAGCTTTCTTCAATAAGAGTTCTGTACAACGGTTCAGATGCGGCGAAGCTTGGGGCGAACGAGTGGTACTTCTTCAGCTTCCGAGACCGCAAGTACGCGACCGGGTCGCGCACAAACAGAGCGACGATGGCCGGCTACTGGAAGGCCACAGGGAAGGACCGTGCGATTCGCAGTCGTCGGACTTGTGAGATTTCGGGGATGAGGAAGACTCTGGTGTTCTACCGCGGCAGGGCGCCCACTGGGGCGAAGACGAATTGGGTCATGCATGAGTTCCGACTCGAGAAGCCGCATTCTCCGCCTGAGGTATGTCATTAGGTGGTACTTTTCGTCTGGTTTGTGCTGCTTTTGAGGCGTGTTTTTCTCTGTGGCAGGAAGATTGGGTGCTCTGCAGAGTTTTTCGCAAAAGAAGAGCGGAAGAGGAGAAGGAAGTGTTCAACGAAAGCGGTGCTGGTTTACCCAATTTGCAGTACATGGCTTCACCCGCAGTTTTAGGGCGCCCGTGGGAGGAGAAGGAGGACGAACTCTCGTGGGATGTGTGGGTGGAGCATGGTCATGGAACTTTGGGCTTGGAAGAGCTTCTTTTCCCTGGGGAAAAACAATGACATGCGCTTTTTCTGGAGGAGTCAAGTTCATGATCACGAGAATGTGAGAACTCATGCATCTACATGTGGACAGCAGCTTGTTGATTGCTAGTAAAAACGTGTTCATTTCATTTCATTATAAATGTCACATTGTAATGTCTTATTTGGAATTTGGGTCAGTTAAGGGGATGGGAAATTGTTTTTAGTTGTGATCTGAATCGATTGGGAGATCAAAACCTGGTTTTTTTTAAACCTTAAATACTATCATTATTTTTGTCTTTATTAAGTAATTCAAGAAGTTCATATTATTATATAGATATAAATTTTTGATAATGTATAATTATATTATATTTTAAACTTGTAATTGTTATAATAAGTGGTGTATACTTGGTGATACATTCACTAACATTGTAATAATAATTTTAGATAAATATTTAATTTTATATTCAAAAAGACTAAGACTCATGATTTTCATCTAAAATATTGGTTTTTAATAAGGATATCAATTTAACACCCTTTACAATTTTAACGAAAAGAACTGTGTCTCCATATATGATTGGTCAAAAGAATTCTTGTCACATTGTTTTCATTGCCAAGCATTAACTCAAACACATGGCTAATTCACTCACTCGAGTGGATTTTCTTCATGATGTCACATACCTCAAAAGGATGGATGGATTTGAGCGTGACCTCGTGATAGGATTTTTGATAAAGCTAAGCATCAATTAGGACATAGTGTTGAGCTTGTTGCTTAGCTATACTTGCATATGATTTTGTTGGCGACAAGACTCCTGCCTTTAGGTAAGCTTTCAAGTGATCAATTCAGTAGGGCGTCTTTCTACACTAAGGATTGGCATCTTTGTAGATTTAATTCAAAACTTCTTGAGAGGAGGTATGTTCTCTCGAGGGTCCCCTCGTTTGGTGGTTGGTTTAACTTCTAGTTTTTCTCTCAAGGGATTTGAGTGAGGTTAGCTCAATTAAATTTTTGAAGAAGAGATTGGGTCAATATCTAATATACCACGAGAATTAAGTCCTTAGTCTCAAATGAGTCATTGATTTAACTTATAACAAGTTAAGAGTTTATGAAGATTGCTAAGTATTTAACTTGTAATCCCAAAGCAAATACTAGATTAGTTATCAAAGCGTCTCATACTTAGCCACATTGCTTGTGATAAAAAAATTAATTATGCTACCTCACTTTAGCTTAACATTCTTTGGGCTTAGAAGTACAAAGGTAATTTTACATGAGTTCTCCCACGAGGACTTGTTTTTATATAGTCTTTGAGTGCTTGTTAATGAAGGCTTAGATTCAACCTTGAAGGAACTTGCCTCAACAAAAAATTGGCTAGAATTTGAGATTTGATGGTAGGATGAGAGATGAAGGTTACCTCAAACTCATTGAGCTCAATGACACATTTTTGCAACCTCCCTAAGACTTTTTGTTGACTGGAGAATGTGATTTAGTGGCTTTTTATGATGACATTAACGATGCTAGCTTAAAAGTATTGTCACAATTATTGAGGAAACACGAAAAAAGCTAATTCTAGCTTCTTGAGAAAAGAGTTTCTCATTTTTGCATCTTTTAAACTATAAGAAACATAATATAAAACTTTGATTACCTTTGTATTCTTTCACAAATATGGAGTTGTGATGGAGCTTGAATTCACTAGGTAAATAAATAGTTAGCTCTTGAAATACTGGGCTACTTAAAATAGGGAGTTGAGAGGGGTAGATCTTGAGCTCTTAAAAAGTCGTCAAGCATTCCACAGTTCATTGTAGTCTAGATTTATTGTAAAGAAGCTTGAAGAACAATTGGGTCTTCTTTCTTGATTTGGAAATGAAATGTTTAATTCCAACAATGCATCTAACAAGACATTAGGTGTCTATAAGGTCTTTGGAGATAAGATTTCAACAATTTTGTTTATCTTATTGAGATTATTAAGGAAATTTCTTGAGAAGTTGTCAAAAGTGTACTTCGAGGGGTTATTCTTGAGGTCTTCTCCACATCTTTTTTTTGTCATTTTGATTTGATGATACCTCAGCAATGCATACAAGAAATTGAAGCCAGTAAAACCAGTAGTTGAGTCGATTACGTTATCAATATGATGTGGAGGATACGAGCCCTTGAGATTGACACATTTTAGGTTGGTGTAATATATAAGCATGCATCATTTGTCACCACTTTTTTTCATGAGGACCACTTTTGTTAGCCAATGAAGGTAGAAGAAAAGGCAGATAAAATTGTCTTTGAGTAAATTAAATATTTCCTACTTAATTGTTGTTTTTTATACTAAATATTTGCTTCTTTTGTTTGATTGTTGGAACTTTGGAATTAATTTTGTGCAATTAGCTTATCACTAAGTGGCAAAATATCGAAGACACGAACTGAAAATGAGCATGGGCAATGAAGAAAATATCTCAAATTCAAATATCAAATCTAATACAACTAAAAGAAAAAAATATCACACAATATCGATTTACAATGTAGTATAAGAAATTGCAAACTCAAAATTGATATAGTATCTAACAATAAAAATATACATTATCCTTATATATAAAAAATTACTCTATCTAAGACTCACAAAATATAGCATGATCTTACATTAAAGATCTTAAGCCATCATTTAAGGATTCCTAATTCTATAAGTACTTATATTACGACTTATAATACAAGTAGGAAATGGGCATGTTATATTCAGAAAGAAAAATGGCTAGTTATAAGTAATAAAATAATACTAAAATATTATAATATAATTGATAATTATAGTGGAGAATCAAATAAAGTAATGTATGAATACTCTCATTACAACTATGCTTATATACATCTTGTTCATGAGTTTCCTTTCTTATATAAGCTTTCAATGATGAATCATCTCCTTAGTCCTTTATATACCTTAGAATGACCATGTCTCTTCAAAGGACTCTCATTAGATGTCTCATTATTTTTGTCATCAATTGGAATCTAGCAATTACCATCGACTTCAATCACCATCAAATTGATTCCACCATTGTATGTGTGCCTTTATGATTAGAAAAAATATATAATTTAGGATTTAACTAAAATAAAATTTTAGTCAAACTTAAGAATTCACATATTTTTTATATTTTATGTTACTTTAAACTCTAAAAATTCATCAACCAATTTTTTATATCTTATTGATGAGCTCTTCTTGTTGATGAATTTCACATTTTTCGCAACATTTATTATTTTTAATAATATTCCAAAATTAAAATCCTCTTTAGATTTTAATTTCATGCTTATTGACCCTCTTTTTTTGTTAAGAAAATTTTATTAAGCTTGTTCTTTTAAGCTCTATATCTTAATAATTTTTAAATAATTGTTTGAGTTTATTTAATATTTTTATTGATTTTTGATATTTTTTAAAACTCTTAAATAAACTCTTGAAACCTCCAATCTCTCATTTAAATATTTAGAAATTTCTATTTTCACCAATTTGACATTGATGGATTCTAAATAATCCACATACTTGTTTTCTCAACCCAGCTTCCTCATTTGAGGTGTCACACATTCTTTTGGTCGTAAATAATTTTTTAAAAATTATAAAATAATAGTAAAAATAAAAAATGTAAAATTTTAATGAATCTTGAATAGTAATAAATATATTTTATTTCATAAATTGAGATGCTATAGATAAGGATTGATAATGATATGATTTAACCGTATTTATGATATGATCTTATTAGGATTCAAAAATAGTATTTTGGGTTGGGTGGTGGTTTAGGTTTGTGACCTTACTTATATTTCTTACATTTTGATTGTGACACGAAATTTGAAAATAATACTAAAAAATCCAAAAATAAAAAATAAAAAATAAAAAATAAAAAATAAAAAATAAAAAACTTCATTTAATCTAGAATACATTATTTTTTATTAATGAGTATTGATTTGGGATCATATCTTGATATGATTTGATACCATTTATGATATAACTTCATTGAGATTTGTTATTATTATTTTATGTAAGATAGTGCACATAGGTTCAGGACTATACTTTTATTAATTATATTTTGACAATGACACTTTATGCAAGGTAGGGTATTTATGTGGAACAATACCTTAACATGGTTGGATATTGAATTTATATGCACTTACGAACAAAGTTTTGAAAAATAGTAGACATTATGTTCACAAGAGAGATGGTGAATTGTGCAAAGTATAAATTTAAGAAAACTCAAATTCAAGTAATAAAAATAATGAAAGGTTTTTCATTCTCTTAATCGTTTTAGCTCTTATAATTCTTGTTTTAAGAAAATATTGTTAAGCTTTGTGAACTTATGTGAAAGTGAAAGTAAGAAAAAGGTATAAGAGATTTTAAACAATTTATTGAAAAATTAGATCTATATTCACTCCCAGTCAAATGAGCAATATACTAAACATTAGGCCAAAATATCTTACAAAAATCAATTTAATAAAACATTATCACCAATTTAAAATCCTATAACACTAGCTTAATAAAAAACTTACGATCTTGCCAAAAGACTAATAAGAAAAACAAATGAAAGTCCCAACAATTAGATAAAGAAATCAAATGCAAAGTTTAAATGTAATAATTCTACAACCAAGCATAATTTAAAGGCACACTATAAAAAAGTATGTAATGTTTGTTAAGGAAATAAGTATGAGAACGTATAGTTAAGCTCAAAAAGGGGTATATGATGATTTAAATGAGCATCACTTTCACAATGATAAATAAGTAAACATTAACTATTTCTCTTATGCTTAGATTCCTTTATATATCTCTTAAAATTATCTTAAACAAATCTAAATTATTATCTGATAGTTATATCATTTTTTATACAAAAATAATCAAACTAATTATCACACAAATCTGAATTGATCATATTATCTAATCCTAGGGATCATACCAGTACAATATGACATTAAATGTATCATCCAAGCTAATGAATTTGTCTAACTAGTTTATTTTTTTTATGCACAATATATCACACTTGTATAATGAGATCATCATACAAGTATGAAAAGAATAAAATCTCTTTAATTCAATTTCTGAGCTCTTAAGAATTTTGTTATATATGATGCATGATAATACTTTACGATCAGTTGTACGATTAGCTCACTTACATTGATCATAAAAAATCATATTTATATGATAGATGAATCACACTCATGCAATGCAAATTTATTCAATATGTGTTCAAATTGTAAATTAAGCTTCTTGGGAAAAAAATATCATGTTGGTATGAAAGTGATATTGTATTAGTAAGACAAATTTCAATCTGATTTATTATCTCATACTATATGAGACCAATCATATTATATGATAGTGATATCATGAAAATATGATTAATATAGCCAATACATTCTTTAATGTATTTTGCAAAGTATAGATATTAATCATGTCTTACACATACAAACCTATATTTGTAATGTTCAATAAGGTATATATATATATATATATATATATGTAAATAAATATGTATTAAATCCATGTTTTAGGTTTAGAATAATATGATTAAAAAGATATATACTCTTACACATATTACTCATTGAATCCAAGTACTTTAAGAAAATTGTTATAGGCTTAATATTTTAATACTAATAAAGAAATGACTCAAAGTATTGCTTTAACTTATGTTTTTCCTAATACTAGTGATAGTTAACACTCAAATATTTTTATTAAGCTTATTGAGTCAATTGATCAAGCTCTCTACATGATTAATATATTTTCTCTTAAAATGCATGATATGAAAAAACTTAAGAAAGAATATTAGTAAAACAAACAAAATAGTTTTACTATTATCAACAAGTAGTGTAACAATGATCTTCCCTATTTGTGTTAAAAACCCCATTGAACAAATGATGAATGAAAAAGTATAAAGCAATACAAGCATGCAAATACTCTCCCTTAATGTATGCAATTAAAACAATTGTTACCTAAGTCTTAATATTATGAAATATTTTTAATTTCTCACTTTTTTCTCCCATATTTTGTCATGTATCAAAAGATAAAACAAACTTACAACTAAGAAAATAAAGAGTATAATTATATCATTATTAAGATTGTAAAAATTAATGACTAATAGTACAAATAAAATACATGTAATTAGTTACACTTTTGGAAAAGAAATCAAACAAAAATTCACATAAAACTTTAAGGGGTTTGTTTACTCCTTAAATTGATGCATATATAAAAGTCTAAAAGAGATTCAAATTTCAACAAAACAAGTCAAAATACTTCCAAGAATTTCTCCCTTCTTCTAATTAAAAAATAAGGAAGCACACATACAAGAATAATTAAACTAAAATTTAGATTTTATATCCCAAATGGATTTTGGGTCTGGCCAATTTACAATCACCCACTTCAATGTTTCTAGGTACATTATGAATTTTCTTTTTAATACATATATAAGAAGGATGCATAAAGTTTATATTCATTCTTATCAATCCTTAGATATATGACCCTTCTTTAAATAATAATTACAAGTAAGAGATGGAGCATAATAAATTTTTTTAGCAAACATATACTGATTTAAAATTTTGAAAAGATTGTGTGATGAGATGAAACAAAATTAGAATGTAAATTCTTAAATTAATCAAACAAAGCTTTATTCTTGACATTCTCACAAACATATTTTGTTAATTCCTCTTTAATAATTTTCAAATCAACCAAATATTTATTATTTTTCTCATTCAATTCTTGAAAAAGAAACAAACATTGTTTATGCTTTTTTTTCAAACACTTATTCTTTTTAAGAAGTAATTCGTAGCATCAATCAGTTCAAGAAAATTATCATGCAAGCATGATTAATATAGTCAATATTTTTTTAGTGTATTTTGCAAAATACAGATATTAATCATGTTATGCACATACAAACTTATATATATAATGTTTAATAAGGCATATGCATATGTAAGTAAACATGTATGAAATTCATGTCTTAGGCCTAGAATAATATGAGTGAAAAGATATGTACTCTTACACATATATCTCATTGAATCCATGTACTTCAAAGAAATTATTATAGGTTTAACATTCTAATACTAATAAAGAAAGGACTCAAAGTATTGCTTTAACTTATGTTTCTCTTAATGCTTGTGATGGTTAAGACATAAATATCTTTATTAAGCTTATTAAGTCAATTGATCAAGCTCTTTACATGATTAATATATTTTCTCTTAACATGCATGATATGAAAAACTTAAGAAAGAATATTAGTAAAGTAAATATAATAGTTTTATTATCATTATACAAGTAGTGCAACAATGATCTCTCCTATTTGTGGTCAATGAAAAAGTATAAAACAATGCAAGCATGCAAATACTCCTCCTTAATTTATGTAACTAAAGAAATTATTACCTAAGCCTTATATTCATAAAATACTTTTAATTTCTCACTTTTCTCTCCTATGTTTTATCATGTATCAAAAAGATAAAATAAACTTGTGATAAAAAAAATCAAAGAATATAATTATATCATTATTAATATTGTGAAAATTAATGACTAATAGTACAAATAAAATACATGCAATCATTAACACTTTAGGAAAATAATTGAAACACAAAAATTCACATAAAACTTTAAGGGGTCTGTTTGCTCCTTAAAGTGATGCATATATAAAAGTTTAAAAGAGATTCAACCTTCAACAAAACAAGTCAAAATACTCTCAAGAATTTCTCCATCCTTCTAATTAAAAAATAAGGAAGCACACATACAGGCATATTCAAACAAAAATTTAGATTTTATATCCAAAAGGAATTTGGGTCTAAGCAATTTATAATAACCTACTTCAATATTTCTAAGCACATTATGAATTTTCTTTTCAATACATATATAAGAAGGATATATAAAGTTTACATTCATTCTTTTTAATCCTTAGATATATGACCCTCTTTTTAAATAATAATTTCAAGTAAGAGGTGGAGCATAAGAAAAATTTTTATCAAACATGTATTGAATTAGAATTTTGAAAAGATTATTTGTGTGATAAGAGATGAAACAAAATTAGAATAAATTCTTAAATTATTCAAAAAAAGTTTTATTCTTAACGTTCTCATAAACACATTTTGTTAATTCCTCTTTGAAGTGTTTCGTGCTAAGAAAATCCCACAAGAGGGGGGGGGGGGGGTGAATTGTGTATTTAAAAATTTTATAACTTTCGAAATTAAAACTTAAAAGTTTTAAGCACGAATAAAGAAATTTGAACACAAAAGTTTTTAGGTGGTTCGACTCAAAACCGAGTCTACGTCCACCCCCAACCAGTGTTGGGAAAAATCCACTAAATGCATCAATTACAAGTGAGGTTTTTCGTACGGTTTACCTCAAACATACTTGGGATTTTTACTACGACTAATCCCAAACCTACTTGAGTTTTTCTCCGGGCTCAACTTAAACCCGGGGCTTTAGCACTACTACCGGGATGCCCTTACCCCAAAACGAAAAATATAACGATTGGCAAAAAGAACTTAGGAGAAATAGGAGAAAAGGGAGGCACACACAATTGAAAAATTAGAAGGATAGAAATGAGAAAAATTGAATCATGAACCTCTAATTTAAAGCGCCTTGTTGCAGTTTTCCTTTTGAGCTTGAAGGCACCGTTTTTTGCTTGTGATTGCTCGAATTTGAGATCTGAAATCTTTGAAAGAATTTAGCAAAAGTTAAACTCAATAAATCTTAATTCTTCCATATTTATAGAGCTTAAAATTGAGCTAAAAAAATCCTTCAATGGCTCCTAAAAAACAATTTGACGTTTGGGCAACGGACGGAAAGCAGCCACCATCCGATCCTCGCCCAAAATCGAATGGCGCTGATCAAATTTACGAAACAGCCGTTCGATTTTGATCTGGAGCATTGGATTCACGCGCTGAACGAACGACACCGATTAAACTCGCAAAACAGCCGTTCGATTTCAATCTCGCGCGTTGGATCTGTGCGGGCTTGATCTATGCCTTTGGATCCTGCCAAAGTTATAAGGTGGGATTTTTAGTCCCACACTGCAGCACTAAAATCGGCACACCGCTTTATAAGGAATTTGTGCTGTTTAAATCTCGAGCCTCTGTGGGGCTGGCTCTCCCCTTTCTTGACTGGGATTTCATCACCTGGTTGGGTTGACTTGACCATGCACTGTTCATTGACCGTTGATCGTCGTTGTAGTTTGACCTAGCCGAGCTCCTCTCTGCGGGCTTTGGGCGGGCTTGGCTTAGCTAAGCACTGTTCATTTGATCGTTGACCACCGCTGGAGCTTGACCTCGTCGTGCTCCTCTCGGCGGGCTTTGAGTGGTCTTGGCTAGCCCTTTTTGGGTCAACCAAAATTTTTTTTTTAATTTCTAAAAGACCTGGACGGGCTAATTGCGTGACGGGTCGGCCCACCCAGTGCTACAGTGAATTTTCCTGAGACTTAAGCTGTTTTAGGGTTGATTGGAAGAATTTTTGTGCTAAAATTTTAAATATAAGTGTACCAAAATAATTTTATATTATCATAGTATTATAAGTTTTCTAAATGACTATGAAAAGAAATTTGTGAAAAATAATTCCTAAATAATTTTAAAAAATCAAATACCAATGTCTATACTTTTTGTCACTAAAGCTTGGCCTAAAAATCAAAATTCAATAATTATTAATTTTATAATATTTTTAAATATTAATACTACTAGTGTGTCTCATAATCTCAAAAATTGGACATCTCAATTTCAAGAAAATTAATAAAAACTCAAATATGAAAACTCTAGTACATGTCTCAAATTTTCTTGAAGTATGCCATGGCTTCAAGGACCTTAGATACCACTATTTTAGACATGTGAGATACATAGCTTGATTTAATTAAATATTAACAATTTTACTTAAAATCAAGCCTAAATAAAATATAAACATTTATGCTTGACTCATCAAACACAAGAGTGTAACACTCTTTAGTAGTTTTTAAATCAACCAAATATTTATCATTGTTCTCATTCAATTCCTAAAAAAGAAATAAACATTATTTATGCTCCTTTTTTAAACACTTATTTTTCTTAGGAAGTAATTAGTAACACCAAATAGTTCAATAAAATTACTTTCAATTCTTTATAAGAGAGTTTTCTTAACATATCATGCTCACTTCTAAGTGATGCATCATATCATGCCATGAGATAAACCAACTCTTTCTCTTCTCCATTCTCCTTGTTACTTGAAGGTGTTGATGATGGATCCAAATCACTCCTTATCAACTTCTTGTTCACCTTCTTCTTGTTGTTCCTCTTGCTTACCTTCTTATTCTTGATCTTCTTCTTGTTGTTTCTCTCCTTCTATAGGCAAAGGGGACCAACTTCCTTGCATTCATGATAACGTGTCTCAACATTTATATTTTCACTTTTGTTGTAGAATTCTTCCCTTTTATCCACTAAGCATGAACTTGTAGGCTTACAATCCAAAGTAATATCATTAAAATAGTTAGAGTTACAAGAACATTTCTTATTTTTATAAATATTTTGCAACTTATATCAAATGTTATGTGCAATATCTAAATTTATAATTTTCTTAAATAAATATTTGATAAACTATAAAGAATAATAGTTAAAACATGAAAGTTTGTTTGAACTCAATGATTTCATCTAGAGCGAGTTCACTGAACTTTTTAACAAACTTCTCACAAATCTTTTTATAAGAGAATTCAAAATGATGTTCAACTATATCCTATAATTCAATCTCAATATGTATGATAAAAAACATGAATTTAATTTTTTTCAAAATTAATAAAACTCTATTCAAATAAACGAGGATAATGAGAAGAAATCACCTTACCAAAAGATGCACATTCATCAATTACTTTGTGAGACATAAAAATAATATCGTGGGAATTTCTTCCTTTAGTTCAACCTCGTTGTGATACTACGTATTAGAAAGTAATGAGCACGATGTTCTTAAAAGGAAGCAAATTGTGCAAATTAAAAATTTAAGCCAAACTCAAATTAAAGTAATAAGTGATAATAAAAATATTTTTTTATTCTTAATCTTATTGGCTCTTATAATAGTTGTTTTTAAAAAATATTATTAGACTTTGTACACTTGTGTGAAAGTACAAGGAAAGACATAAGAGATTTTAAGTGATTTAATTCAAAATTAGATTTATATTCATCGATGTCTAAAAGGATAGGTAATATACTAAAAATTAGGCTAAAAAACTCTAAAAATATCTATTTAATAAAAGCCTATAACACTAACTTAATAAAAATATAATATCAGCTTAATAAAATCTCACAATACTAGTTTGATAAAAGCTTACAATTAACCAAAAAGCCAATAAGAACAAATAGAAATTCTCAATAATAGGATAAAGAAATTGAATATAAAGTTCAAATAAAACAATAATATAACCTTAGCATATTTTAGATAAGATGCATATTATAACAACGTTAAAGTTATTCACATACACACATACATATGTAATATTGCTTAAAGAAGTAAGTACAAAAACTTACAACTTAGTTCAAAAAGAAAATGATAAAATAATGAGAGATATTGTAATTTTCTCAAAACCTTCTCTAAGTATAAGATGATTTCAATAAGTACCTCTTTAAAATTGATAAGCAAGTTAAGAATTAACTACTTCTCTTATGTTAAATCATTTTATATAACTTTTATAATACTCTTAAATAGATCCAAACTACTCTCTAATGATTATTTCAATTTCCATACAAAAATAATCAAACTAACCTTTACTTATAGATATTAAATAATTATATTATCTAATCTAAAAAATCATATAAATATGATGAAACATTAAGGACCTTATATAAATATGATGAAACATTGGAAAGAAAGGGACTTAATAAGGACCTTATATAACTTTTAGGCCATGTGGAGCTCACAAGTTTCCTTGTTAGAGGCTTGGAAGTCTCAATTTTTTTCCTTAAAAAGAAGTTAATATTAGATAAGATCTCAAGTAGACTTAAAATGGTGAAGGATGGTCTCAATTATACATGATTTTAGATTGTGGTGGTTTATGATTACATAGAAAATAAATCTAAGGTTAAGTAAAGTGGCACATATATCCTTATATTTAGGTCTATATGTAGGTTAAGACTCTTGGATAATCTTAAGATTTGAAATTTAAATTTGAATATTACTCTCAAGTAATTCTAAGATTTAAAACTCAGAGGCTCTTTGATAATCCTATGATTTTATATTTAAATTTATATATGGTCATGAGTAGTTATAAAAATAGAGGTTTAAATGAATAAACTCTTTAGTTAATCATGAAAAAAGATAATAGGAGTCTTAGATTTTTAGCTTGTGAATGTATCTAAAATTTAGTTATAGCATATGCAAGACCTCAGAGCTATATTTAAGATTAGGATTAAAAACTTAAAGCACGTGATAATTCCTTGAGGTTACCTTAAAGAAAGTCTTGGTTTTGAAGAATCCTTAGGTTTGACTATAGACAAAGGCTAAGTTTAAGAAAGGGGCTTAGGTGTGGCATAAGGAGTGATATCTAGGGCTTCATGAAGGGGGTAAGTGATTTTGATAAGTCTCAACTAAACTATTCAATAACTTAAGATTAAAAGTAAAATCATGAGTTGGTCCTTTAATATTTTTCAATCATTGGTTGGAAACCCTAGATGACAATCTAAGATTGAAAGCAATTCAAAAAGACATTTTGGATGATGTAATATCTCAAATTAGCTATATAAGCATAGATAATCATTGGAGAAACTCATGTAAACCCAAGTTTTAATAGAAATGTCTTATATTAGACCTTAAAGATGAGAACTTGGGCTTAGATTATAACTAAAAAAAGAGCTAGGATTATATCTGGATCATAGGGGGTTAAGGATTTTGGGCCTTTAGTAAAAACTCAAGTTGAAGCCCAAATATAAACAAAAAACTTAATAGAATCCTAGATACATGGCAAGGTTAAAGGCTAATCATAGAAGAGGAATTTGGGTAATTGTGATAACCATAAATAAACAAATGAAGATTTTAAAGAGAACTCAAAATAACCCATTTAAGCCAATTAGGATTTTTGAGAAAATCTTAGGAAAATATGAACTAATTAAAGTTTTTTAGTTGACATAAGATAACTCTAAATAAGTTAATTTGGACCTAAGCTTAGTTTAAGATTATGTTGCAAACAATATTGGATTCAAGCTAAAGTATATAACGCTTTTGGTTTAAGCTTAATGGAAAAAAGATGAACCTAATGTGGTTTAAATTTGAGGATGAAATTTTAATAATGAGAAAAAATTTAAAATATAAAAAGATGAATCATAATTTTTAGAAAAGATGATAAACATTTATAGAAGAGATTTAAGAAGGGAGAAAAAAATTATAAATATCATTAGAGATACAAAATTATGCTAAATATTAATTTTATGACTTATACAATGTTAAATAAATTATTTTTTTCACATGTACATCAGATAAAAAGAAATTACTATTCCTAAAATAAGGAAGATAAACTTATAAAATAAGAACATAAATTACATAGAACTTAACAATATCAAAAAGATCAAAATTAGGGTTTGGCTAATAAAAAGATTGGAAGTTTGTGTGAATTTAATAAAAATTTAATTAATAACTAAAATCAATCAAAAAATTCAAACAAATACTAAACAAATCTGAAAAATTATGGAACTAAATAGAGATGTAGGGACCATAAAAAATCTTAGGTTAAAATTATCATGATGTGAATTTAAAGTTTGAAGGCCATGAAATAAGATGTCAAACATTAATAAGAAAATTAATTATTAGAAGATAATATTTAAAATGATAAATAAAGTAAAACATATATAAAAAATATTATCAAGCAAATCTCTTGGAGTGAGAATTTGTAGATGTGGTCAATGAAATGTTTGAAACAAAATTAGCTAAAATATTTATAAAATTCATGAAATCTAAGTTAAAAATGATTAATTAAAACTTAATGTAAGTAACTAACCCTAATTTACCTACACATTTATCTATGGAAATGATTAACTTAATTAATTAACAAATTTAAATATTTATAATTATTCAAACTTAATATAACACAATCTTAACTACCTTTGAGCTTGATGGGAAATGTTAGAGATATTATTGTAAAAGAAGAAACACTCTAGAAAAGAAATAATGATAGAGTGGTGAAGAGAATGCTTATAATATAGTAAACTATTTATTAAGAAAGCCAAAAAAACTAAAGAGGTGGAAAGTTGGCTAGAATAAGAATAAATAGGGAGAAGACATACTACATAGGGCTATTACTACATGGGACTATTGCTTAAGGAGGAGAGAGAAAAAGAGAAGAGAATATTATCAAATTAGGATAGAAGAAGAGAAAAGAAGGACCAATTTAGCAAGGAAAAGAAAGAAGCATCAGTACTATCATTTGATGGAGAAGAAAGAGAGAGAGAAGAAGAGCTATCAAGAGGAGAGTGCTAAGAAAGGATGGAGAGGAAGAGAGAATATGATATTAAGAGGGGTATTGTTGTTGTGAGAGAAAAAAAAGAAGAGAATTCATTAAGAGAGAGAGAGAAAAGAGTTTTGCCACTAGAATAGAGATTGGAAGAGAAAGAATTGTCACCTTAAGATTAACAAGAAGAGAGAAGAGAGAGCATCAATAGAATAAAGAGAGAGGGAAGAAAGGGAAGCATTGGGTGAGAGAATAAGAAGAGAGAGAGAGAGAAAGAATGAGTACAAGAGTAAAAAAGGGAAGCATTGGGAGAGAGAGAAAGTGCACCAATTAAAAAAAACATAAAGAATGGGGGGGTAAGTTGAGAGGAGAGAGAAAAGGATTAAAAAAAATTTATGAAATTTTCTTTTAAGAGAGATAAAAAGAAAGAACAAAGAAAGCTATTGTTTGGAAAAAGTGAAGGAATTGGGAAAAACTCAATAGTAACTAAACCAATAAAGAAGGTGAAGGAATTAAACTTGTAAAAGTCTTTACAAATAAGAATATAATTCATTTTGACATGATCATTACATCAAAACTAAGGTAATCATTACTATCTAATATAGATGTATTTGTTTTCATGTAAAATTCTTAATAAGTATTGACATTTATTTGAAAAAGAGCACATATGTGATATTGATGTTGTAAAAGTCTTAAATTTTGAAAGGAAATTTATATTATATGTTGTGAAATGTGATGTATGTTTTGTAATAAAATAGAGATGAACTTTTGGAAGAATTATATTTTAGTTAGAATAATTGTTTTATTTTATATACTGTATTATGTATGAAAAAATATTGTCGTATGAAACTAGGATAAATGGGAGAAAATAAAAAAATAATTCACTAAATATTTCAAACATAATCATATAAAACTAAGAACAAAAACGAAAAAGATTCAAAGTTATTTAAAAAAGTGACATAATTGAATTGTCGACATAATTTAGTCATTATATTATCTAAAAATAATATATTTTTTTATTAGAGAATGACTCAATAATGTAGACAAATTATGAAGACCAATGACTAGGTGTATTCTATACTGAAGAAGCACCTATTTGTATAACTTGATATTAGAAATAAATGATTTAGTGTATCTTAATTTTTAAAAACTACCCATAAGTGTAGCACTAAAGGATTTAAAATAAGAAAAATTGTAAATAGAAGGAACAAGTGAATATGAATGAGTAAAAGAATCATGGATCTAAAAAGGGGTCAATATAATGAAATAAGAAGACATAAAAATAGAGATCAACCAAAAAGAGTGAAAAGTATTGTCTGAATTTGAATATTTTTTTTAGTTTGCTCAAGTTTAAATTTATATTAATTGTTTATTATTTGGACTCTAATATATGACACAAACCTAATATTATAATATAATATATTTATATTATATAATTTTTATTTATCGAGCTTGTGACAACAATTAAGTATTGCTTTAACATTAATAATTACAGATGATAATAATGCACTACATATGAACACAGGAAATGAGTGCGTGAGGAAAATCATATTTTAGTTATTTTTATCTTAATATCATGTATTATGATATAGTCTTAAAAATATAACAAGTTGTTGTAGTAGTTAAAATGATATTTTTTATTTAGTTAGTTTATTAATATTCATTATAATATTATAAATATATTTATATTTTTATAAAAAGATAAGAAAGATTTTTAAATAAATAAAAAAATATAAATTTTTAAAAAGGAAAGAAAAGGATTTTCAAATCAATAAAGAAAAGAAAATTTTGATAGCAATAATTTCAAATAAGGAATAGAGATGTTGTGGTTGAAGAATGGAGCTTCAGGTCCTGGATATTGGGTAAATGGCAAAATGGTTCTTCAGTCAGGTGAAAGCTAGATGATCTTATGCCATAGGACGTTCAATGTTGTCTCCCTCAGGTAGGGTTGAAGTTGGGTTTAGATCGACACTAAGATGCTACGCTAGAGAACATTTTGGATAAGCTTGCCCTTTATTGTTGAAATAGATGATAGGGTTACTAGAGAATGAAGTTTGCAAGATTCTTCCGTTAGTCTTTCTCGATGCCTCAGGCCTTCTGGTCCCCTTGTCATACTTCCGATAACGTTCCCTTTGCCCTTCAGTTCTCTCGCTGGCTATGCTTTTTGTCTGCATTGGAAGACTTCGAATCCTTCATCGCTTCTTCTACCTTTATCCCACTCCCTTCTGCTTAACCAGCTTCGGCAGATTTTTGGTTGAGATCTTCCATTTTCTTCTGTGATAAAAAAATGATTCTTGTCTAGGTTTGTCCTTGCAGAACAATGAACCTATGTTCGTTTTTATTGAACTTCGTTTCTAACATTTTTTTTTATTGCTTAATTTTGTTGATTTTCACGGATAGTACAAGCTTGTTTGCCAATTTTACATTTTATGATATTTGTTTAGGTTTCCTTTGGGCATTGCATTACAGCATCAACGCGCAAGCAATTATGGTTTTGTTTTGGACATTGCAGCACATCAATAACAAAAATAATTCTGAAATCCTTGGCCCGCCTTATGCATTGTTTTCTTGTGGATGACGAATTAGGTGCTGTGGTGAATCTGAGAGAGAAGTAGGGCATCGTACATGCGGCAGCAGTAAACCTCTAGGTGATTTTACAAACCTCATTAGCGGCAGTTTTGGTAAGAAAGCCAACTATGTGAGCCCTGGAAGCGGCACACCACAAAATCTTGAACTAGTAAGCGGCATTGATTACTGAAGCATCTTCTTTTTTGTATTTACAAAACATATATAACTTTGACAACATTTAAGAAAACAAATTTAATTGTGATTTTATCAAACATAAACAATTATGGTTGGTACTATTTTGGAGCATTGAAGATCTGTATACTTTTCTAAATATTGGGGCAAAAATCAACAGTCTGTTCTGCTCATAAAACAAAGTTTTTTGTAATCCCTTTTCTTTTGAATAAGAAAAATGATGCCTAATGCTATTAATTGTATATTTTCTATAGTTTTTCTCAATGCTTTTGCCAATAGGGCAAACAACCAAGTCATATTTGAATATAAATTTCACAATGAAGAAATTGTGCATGCTAATTTTGTTGCATTAGAGGAACTTACAGCTTCTCATTTCTATAAATAGCATAGTTATAATTACTCACTAGCTACACTTTGAATGATCAAAGTGGAAAAAATTAACCAATTTAATTAAGAATAAAGGGAAATGCATTATTTTTTTGGAATTGTTTTTCCCACTTAGCAAATTAGATGCTAATGAAGTTAATTAAGTTATATGCTTATTTTATGTATTATATGCAAGAATAATGACACAACAGATGAAATATGTGCATTTTACTTGTAAATCATGTTCTTGTTGCCATTCCTTATGGTAGATGTTACATCTTTGTAGTTGGGAAAGAGAGAGCATGTTGCAAAAAATGAGTGCAAATGTATTTTGGAGAATTGGGAGAGCAAAACAACATCAATTAAGAGAGAATTTTCTTAAATTTGGGTGTTTAATTTTGATTTCCACAAAAAGGAGAGCTCGAGCTTTTAAAGGGCTGGAAGGACAAATTTGAGGGGAAATTTATGGTGGTGGGAGAGAAATGAATAATTACCTAACATAGAGATATTAGAAGGGGGAATAATATGGTTTGCATTATTAAGTTTTATTTATTGAGTATGAGGATGGTTGCACATGTCATCATGACCCTCTTACCCCACACTAAGAAAATCAACTCTCCTTTAAGAGAACATAATCACATTCATTGTTGAAGTGGATTTGTTATATGCAAACTGTATTTGCAACATTGTGGAATTTTAGTGCAATGGTATATGGTTATTGTTGGTCAAAAAATGAATTGATTGTTGTTAATGCCATGGAGCTATGGTTTTTGTAATTGTTTTTATTGTGTGTATAAAGTGTTTGCTATAGCCTATATATTGGCAAGTTATTACACTAGTGCATTATTGAACATGACAAAATCATGAGGTGAAGAAAATTTTCATTAAAATATATCTAGAATTAAAAGAAATCTTAATTGATAACAAATTATTTAGATATTTCAGTTTTTTTGTTAAAAGAGATGCAATTCTTTGTAATAATCTCTAAATTGATTTAAAAGTGAATTTTTTGAGAATATTATAGAGATCTCTTTTTAATAAAGAGGATAAACTTTATTGTAATTAAATTTTAGATGAAATAATTGCAATTAGAAATTTGTAGCTAAAATTTCTCGGTCCATTGTATTATGGTTTTATTTAGTTTTTGTAAGAAATATTTTTTGATTGAGAGATCATTAAGTGAAGTCATTGATTACTTAAGTACATCTCTTTCATTTTATTTGATAAAGCTCCTTCTATCTTTGTGTGGTGGTAAACCTTTTTGTAATTATGGAGAGGCAATAAACGCATGGGGGGGGGGAAGTTGGGTTGAATTGTGAAATTTTAAGACTATTTGATTGTAAATACAAATATAATTAATAGTTAATAAACAAATCCATTGGTTTATCAAATTTTTTGATAAATCAAACTAGTTCAATTAGTACAAATTGTTTGCATCATAAAATAGCTATTGATTTATAATTAGAAATCTTTATTGTTTCTCAAATCAACTTGTGTAATTATGGGACTAGGAAGACACAATAGTAAAGCTTAGCAAAAAAGATACCAAATTTTTAGGTGGTTTGGCAAAAGCTTTGTCCCAATTGATTTGATTAGGCTTCTACTAACAAAACTATTTTTTTGTCACAATAAGTAGAGGTAAATTTTTACAAAGTCATTTTCTTTCACTATAACAAGTAGGAGTACACCTTTACATAGAGAAAAAAATAGTATACAAATATTATAGTATAATTTATACAATAACGCTCAATAATATTTATGAAATATTTGTAGAAAATATATAGTACAAAGCTAAGATGATGTGCGAAATGTTACAAAACAAGAATAGAAATTGTTGCACTATTGAACATATTCAAATCGAGAATACAACATCGGGAAGATGTTGGTTTTTTTGTTGCATGCAACTTGTATTGAGAGATTTTTCTTTATAACTCCAATCAATAGATTTTGGAATGAGCATGATCTTATTCTATTAGAAACCAATTTTCTTTTATACTAAGGTTGGTCCTAAGATAGATTATGAATGTATAACGACTAATTGAGCTTTCCAAAGAAGTTAAAAATAACTGTTAGGCTTTCGGATTTCTATTCGTACCAATGCACTTCCTACATCATATCAGGATGAAAGGATTTTAACAAGAATCGTCTAAACGATCTGATGTTATAACTAGTGCATTTTGTTTTAATGTGACATATTATATCAGTTTGAAAAGTGGTCTTTGTACTGTATGATATAAATTTACCATGCAACTCTTAAGTTTAGTACCAGATGATCACACTGATCTTACTAACACAGTGAATTTCACATTTGCATATTAATAAGTTGTACTTGTTTGAAAGAGGATTGCTATTGTACGATGCATATTTTTACAAATGAGTAATGCTCTTAGGAAAATGTTATGTTGTGATCTTGTAAATACAAATGCACATATGACCTTGTGTTAATTAGTTGAGACAATCATAGACATATGATAAATTTTATCGTATTAGTATGACGACAAGTACTATGAAAAATATCATTGTACAAGTTCGATACATAGATTATCTTTGTATATCTATGCAAACATTAGTAAGAAGATTGTACTCATATTATATAACTATCGTAATCGTACGATGCCAAGTCTATACTCTTATGTTAACAGTGATTATATAAGTTTGATGTATTAACGTTCTTATATGAGAATATTGGTTCTCATACTGATACGATACAAGTATCATTCTCATATGACAAAGTAAGCTTGTTTATTAATGAACATACAGTTACGACACATTTTGTATTTTATAGTCTAAACATAACTGTACTGTAAGGAAATAACATTGTGTACTCATATGAGAGAAGCCTCGTACTCATACAATATTGATGGAAGCTCAACTCTTAGAGATCGAAAAATACATGTACGAGGCCAATACCTCGTATGACTTTATTCATGGTTCTAATAATTTATTTAGTTAGTGGTTGTATTTGTACGATGAAGACATAGTACCATATTATGTCAATGCAGCTTTATACTTTTGTTGAGAGCCAAGTCAGAATGTAAATATTTCAAGTACGATATTGAACATTATATTATATGACTAATAGATAGTAAAGAACATTGTTTGAATTAAACATGTTTTAAGTTTGATTTCAATATCTTAAGACTTCAAGATGAACTTAGAGCAACATTAGAAAAATATGCAATGAAATGCAGTCCTAATTATGCATGAGAAAAATAATGTAATTCTAGTGAACTTAATAACTCAAGATGAAATTTAGCAATGAAATGCATGAGAAAAATATGCAATGTAGTCGTAATTATCATATACATCAAGTGCTAGGATAACAAATTAAACCAATATAATAAGTTAATGATGAATTCCTAACAGGTAATTACTCTATCAAGAGTAGATTGTAGCTTCTTGATATGCCAATTGAGGTAAACTAGAGGTAAGCTACAAACACATCTTGACAAGTCTTCATATGTGGATTGATCTATAAATTTTTTGATTAAGCTCTCCATTTAGTTGACCTAATAGTTCTAAAGATGCATGATCTAAAAGATATTCAAAGAAAATATTAGTAAAACAATACAGTGGTTTATTATCATTAAACAAGTGGTATAAAGACAAGGGGTATAATAAACCTCTTTAGTTTTAGATGACCATCCCCAACAAACACAATAGAGAAATGATTTGGTTATGTTATGATCAAGATTATGCCAACTCATACCTTGAGTGCTTGTGCCCTCTCAAATTTGTGCTGGAAGATATTTTCTAAGAGAATCGTGTGAGAGAATAAAGAAGAAAAGAGATGAATGTTGTTTTGTTAAACAAGAAATTGACCCTTTATGGGGTTTATTCTCACCTTTCTTGATGTTTCCTTGAACATTGTCTTTCATAGGACCTTTGACCACTAAACCTCGATGCCTTTGCTTTTGCTTTTTTCATCATAAAACATTGTCATTTTTTCTTCAAGCACTAGACTCCATCACGTTGCACAAAAAAGGGGTAGCAAATGTGCAAGGAGATGAGGGGTAAAGCATATAGTGGAGAGAAATATGAGAAGGATTGAATCAAAACGATAAAGTTGGTCTTAAGGGGGATATAGGAGAGAGACCTCGTCATCATGACTTTATCACTTATAAGTATGATTAGAGAAAGAATTGAAAGGGAATTTATATTTCTAATCCAAGGTGGTGTTGCATGCTTGTGTTTTGAGGGTATCAAGGCCAATAATTGTATACAATCCCAATGTAGCCTCTTTCATATGGCTCTAGTATAAGTCAAAACAAAGAATTTACAGATTTTATAATCAAAACATATGAAAATTAACAAGAATTCGAAACTTGCAAATTTGATATGGCAGAATTTTATGTGCTTAGACAGAAGTATAATCTGAATTCTTCTTTGTTAAAGATTAGATGAGTATCCATCTCCAAAATTAGTTGGTTCATTATAAAAATTGAATTGAGACTGTAATTGCTGATTTAAGAAACTTATTCATTTTTTATGCAATAAGAACATGTTTCTGAGATTTTATTCTAGTATTGTTGGATCTATGGCAAGTTTGGGATTTTAATATCCTCTGTTTATTTATATATGTTTATTGAAATGGTATGCTTTTTTTGTTTTTTCCAGATAAAATGTTCACAGAATGTATTATGGCTTCAGTCAAGGATGAAACTGATGGAATACCTTCAGTTCCACCGGGCTTTGTTTCTTTCAAATCGTTCACCTTGCAAAGGGTGCAAGACTGTTCATTGGTCACTACATTTGGCAATGAATCTGAAAAGATTAAAATGGATTGTGAGGATGGCACAACTGATGTCATGAAGTTAAGGAAATCACTTAGGCATAGGCCCTGGGTAAACTACTGCCAGCACGATACTAGCTCAGGGGATGAGGAGTTAGATTCCGAGCTAGCTGATCAAGTTAGTAACACCCTCAATTTTTAGATGATTCTCAACTCAAAATTTTTTTACATTATTTCTTTCCCATTACGATCATTTTTTAATTCATTGCTTCATTGCCTCATCCACTTTCCTACCTAGTGATTTGGATTGTTTAAGTGCTACATGATGTTCCACTCCTTTGTGCTGCAGGATGCCTTGTCAGTGCATTCTGTACCAAAACGTGTTATTCATGGTTGTGCTGAACGTGAAAACTGTCAGAAGGTTAACTTCTCTTGTTGTTAATATTTAAATGTACTTCTGCTGCTTCGATTTTTACCGAATTTCCTTGATGGTCGAATTCCTAAAAGGTCATAGCTAAATGGCGTCCAGAAGGATCATGCAGGCCCATACTTGAGGAAGCCCCTGTGTTTTATCCTAATGAAGAAGTTTGTTCCTTAATTTTTGTTACATATTTTATATCTTTTGTCAATATCTGAATGAGGTGACTAGCTATTGATTATTATGATTATGTTGCCTTTAGGAGTTCAAAGATACTCTGAAATATATTGCAAATATACACCCTAAGGTGGAACCGTATGGAATTTGTCGAATTGTTCCTCCACCTTCGTGGAAGCCTACTTGTCCTCTTAAAGAAAAGCATGTTTGGGAAGGTTCGACTTTTACCACACGAATCCAGAGAATAGATAAGCTTCAAAACCGGGATTCATTGAAAAATGAATCCAAAAACAATAGCTTAATGAGGAAAAGGAGAAAGCTCTTGAAACTGAGGACGTCTAGCAGAGAAAACGATATCAATATTTCAGAAATTAGTGATGCTGGATCATATTCTCAAAGATTTGGGTTTGTACAGGGCCCAGATTTTTCTCTAGAATCATTTCAAAAGTATGCTGACTATTTCAAGGAGCAATATTTTCGCAATGGCACAAATTCTAACGTGTCTGAAAATTTGGAGCCATCTCTTGAGAATATTGAAGGTGAATATTGGAGAATTGTTGAGCATCCAACTGAAGAGATTGAGGTATTTTAGGTGACAAATGGATTTTGCTATAATTGTTATTGGGCAGGTTTTGTCATATTTGCATCTCATATATAGACTTTCTGGCCTCTTAGGTTCTCTATGGCGCTGATTTGGAAACTGGTGTTTTTGGTAGTGGTTTCAGCAAAGCCTCTTCTTGTTCTCCTGATTCTGATTCAGTTGAGTGCTATGTCAAATCTGGCTGGAATTTGAATAATGTCCCTAGACTTCCTGGCTCGGTGCTTGCATTTGAAAGTGGAGAGATTTCTGGTGTTCTGGTACCATGGTTATACATAGGCATGTGCTTTTCTTCATTTTGTTGGGTAAGATTCCAAGAGCGATTCTATGATAAAGCATAGCAATTTGCTGTTTAAGAAATGTAGTTCATTTGTGAATCTTCTTTACTTAGCTCTATTTTAATTGGCTGTTGTCTTGTTTCTTCATAGTTTTATTTTTTGCCATGATCAAATTGTTTGTGTGTTATTTGTTAACAGCATGTTGAGGACCATCACCTCTACTCTGTGAATTACTTACACTGGGGTGCTCCAAAAATCTGGTATGGTGTTCCAGGAAGAGAAGCTTTGAATTTGGAAACAGCTATGAAGAAACATCTAACAGATCTATTTGAGGAACAGCCAAACTTGCTCCATAAACTTGTAAGAGTTTGATATAATATTATTTGTCCTTAATATTCAGTATGCAATCTTGGGTTTGGACTTCAATATTGAATCATCTCCACTCTTTATCTCTCCTTTCTAGCCCTCCTATTCTACCACCATTGCTATCCTTGCAAACCTCTCAGCCTCCGGCAAGCATGCTGTTTCCTCGCATGTATTCGGTTTCTTTCTATAGTATTCCAGATAACATTGTTTTTCTATGAAAATTTGCAGGTTACCCAATTTTCACCTTCCATTTTGAAGTTAGAGTCTGTACCAGTGTACCGTTGCATACAACGTCCAGGAGAATTTGTTCTTACCTTCCCACGAGCATATCATGCAGGTTTCAACTGTGGATTCAACTGTGCAGAGGCTGTTAATGTAGCTCCTGTTGACTGGCTACCTCATGGACAAAATGCTGTGGAACTGTATCGTGAACAGATGCGCAGGACAACCATATCACATGACAAGCTTTTGCTGGGAGCGGCTAGAGAAACTGTGAGGGCACTTTGGAGTATCTTATTTTTGAAGAAGGACACATTTGAAAATTGCGTATGGAAAGCCACTTCTGGGCCTGGTGGTGTTCTAGCAAAGTCTCTTAAGGTGAAGATTTGCTTCCTACACGCGCAAAGTTTTATTTTTTTAGATGGTTTGTTTTTGCCCTTTTACGTCATTTCTTAAACCCTCCTGCTCCCTCCCTCCTACCTTATCCTTCATTGGTCAGGCTCGAGTTGAATTGGAGAAGGTGAGAAGGCAATATCTTTCATCCTGTCAGTTCAGAAAAATGGATTCCGCCTTTGATGCTGATTTTGAACGGGAGTGTTTCATATGCCATTACGATTTACACCTTTCGGCTGCCGCTTGTCCATGTTCACCTGATAAATTTACATGCTTGGTACATGCAAAGCATCTGTGCTCGTGTGATTGGAAAACAAGATTTTTCTTGTTCCGCTATGAGATAACTGAGCTTAATATTCTTATTGATGCTGTAGGAGGAAAATTGAGTGCAGTTCATAAATGGGGGGTGCAGGATCTTAAGTTGAGTTTGAGCTCTTATGTCAACAAAGACAAACCGTCTGATTCCAAGTCCTCAGATCAAGCTTGCTCAGACACTAAAAAGGGAAGTGACGAAGTTGGCAGTTCCCAAGACTATTCAGTTAGTTCTAAGAATACCATTTCAATGCAAGGTGGCAAGGCATCTGTACTGCAATCTTCAGTAGTATCAAAGGCCAGGGCTAAGGCTTTTGCAGTTGAGTCAACTACAGCTATCACTAACCTTGACATGCCATGCCAAAAAAGAAAAACAGCATTCCTTCCAATTGCAAAGGACCCTGATGGACAAGATAATTCTTTATTAAAAATCAAGCAGCATCAGAACCTACAAGAAATGAATGGTTCAGATGGAAGAATTTCTGAAGAATCTACAAAAGACACCACACGTGCACAAAGTTCTGCAATTACAGAGTATCATGCTAGTTGCTCTTCTTCAAAACCAGAAATTAAGTTGCAGACTGAATTAGTTTCTGGAGTGTCCACTTTGGACACAAACATAATGACAAGCAAAGATGGATTGCCATTTAATATTAGTGACAAACGTGATCAAATAATGCCACCAAATTTAAGAAAACGCAAGCTGAGTGCTGGAGAAGATGCTTGCAATGCCATGATTACTAATGATAGGGAAAAAATCTGTAATTCTCAGAAGAAGCAAATTCCAGTGCCACCTAGAACATGCACGACTGTTGTTGATCAACAAAGAGTTGAAGAGCAGGATGACTTGGAGCATGCTGATTTTCATTGTCAATCCCCCTTGGAGCCCAGAGAACAAGGGAAAGGAGAAGCCTGTCCAAACCATTTCTCTGATATTCCAAATCAGTCTATTATAGTTCCAAGTGGTCAAAGATCCTCTAGTCATAACAACTTGGTTAATGTATCTATTGAAAGGCATTCTTTGAACTTTTTAGCAACTAAAGAAGTGAGTGAATGTGGTAGTAAATCTTCTGATAATGACCACACACAGCAGTGCCATAAGATTTCTATTTCAAATGATGACAAAAATGCTGGACAGGTTGATGACTCTGATTCTTCAGACAATAAGTCAGATAGTGGGAAATCTGTGGCAACTTCATCATCTTCATTGAGTACGGGTGTTAGACAAAACCACATGCAGAAGGGGCCTCGAATAAAGAAGGCATTGCAGAGAATAGATTGCAATGTTGAGCTATTGGAATGCGGTTATGTGCTTTCAGGAAGTCTATGGTGTACCAGCCAAACAATCTTTCCCAAAGGTACTGTTTGAACAGTTGATTTCTCAATATTTCCAAGGTTTTCTTGTTTAGTAGTGAGAGCAATGGTTTAATATTTAGCTATTTTTGTTGATAGAAGTGCTGGTTAACCTGTCTAGATAAAACGGGCTCATCAAAACTACTAAAAATTTGTTGCTTGCCTTTGATTTGATTCAGGATATAGGAGTCGTGTTAGATACTGGAGTATAATTGATCCATCACAGACGTGTTTTTATGTTTCAGAGATCTTGGATGCTGGACTGCTTAGGCCTCTTTTTATGGTAATTTGTTTTATTAACTCTAGTTGTTGATTCATTATTTGATCAATCCAGCCATTATTGTATGTTTGCTCTTCACCTGTATGTGAGTAATTATCTAGGAAGCTTTCTACATTGTACCTGTCTGGACACAACAAGATTTTCATTAATTGCTCAAGAATCATGTGTCGACATTATATCTTCTTCTTCTTGCCACCATAAAAAGATTCTGATGGGACGCTATACAATCCCTGTTTGATTATTAAGAAAGGACCAATTACAGTCTAGGTTGTGATTCCCAATTACAGTTGTGGTTCGTGTTATTGGTTAGGTTGGAACATGTTGAGTCTAGCTAACCTAGCTTACCGAACCTTGCACTTGGAAGCCATTTTCATATTCAATAGTGGCAATTGAAAGTCTTGGTACTGAGCGTTTGGTTTCCAATTTGCAACTACTTTGCTGTGAGGGTGTGGCTTTTCCTACCTTTTTCTTCCATTGAGCCATAGGCAGCCAAGATTACCCAGACAGTGGGCCAATAATAGTAACCACCCAAGAAGAATTAATACTAGAACCATAATATCAAGCCCTATATCACTTAGTGCTTTGAATCCTGTTAGATTCCATGCCTTATTTTGTGCCATGCCTCGTTGAGCTTTTAGCATGCGACATGTTATTAGTCTTATGTTCCTTTGTATTTTCCTTTTAGGTTTTTGACGGAGTACTATTTCTGTCTCTAGTGGACAACCTATTTTCTAAGCTTAACCCTAAGCCACTTTAATTGATATGCTCTTTGCTTCAATTGCAGCAATTAGAATTTTTTCTAGGGTGGATTCATTATTAATCTTGTCCTTAATATATAGTAATTCATTTTACATTTTATGCACATGCTAGGATTTTTCAAATTGAGTTTTACCATAGGACATTGGTGAACAAGCTTTATTGTTTAGCCTTGTAGGACTTACCTTTAAGCTTGAATGCTGATTTTGAATATTGTCAGATGTGATCGTTCACTTCATAGCCTACTTTCATACTTGTAGTACTGCATCATATTTCCATCTAGTTAGAGGATGGGCTTAAGATACCTGAAGAACAAATTAGTGGACCAGTTACAAAATATGAATTGGATACAAGTTCTTAAAAAGTTGGGCCATCAGATTTTTATTTTAGTGAAGCTTGATTAAGGGGAAAAGTTTTTAAGTTCTTGATATTTCTTGCCAATAGGTAGCCATAGTTATTTGAAATAATTTATGTAATTATATACATAATAGCATGTAATGAATGATTTAGGTGTCTGTTGCTGTTATTTATTTTTTTGGGAAAACTTTATGTATGAACTATTGGGTTTCTTCAGGCAGTATACGACAAACTAGTCTATTTATTTAAAAAACATTTTTAGTATGGGCAAACTTACAATGAGAACTCAAGTTTTAATCAATCTTGCCTTGGGACAATTGAAATCTATTGGGTTCTGTCTAATTGTTTTCCTCCTTCTTTGGGCCAATTTATACCTCCGTAGCTGTAATCAAGTTCTTAATAGGCCACTGAACTCTGTACTATATAGCAGCTCCTCAATCTACAACGGTTAGTTGCTAGCATTCCTCTGTAGAGGTGTTAATCTTCCTTCAATTGTACTTTTAAGCATGTGACAATTTCTAAGTTCTGAGATGAGGTGCAAAACTACTTTAATGACATTAATAGAAATTAATGTGCATTTTAGATTGTGGAGTACATATCTGCATATTCCTTTACTTTTTCTTTGGTTATGCATGTAAATGTTCATCTATCAAATTTAAATGTTTAATTGTGGTAAGATCCATTTTGGGCATCTCGTTTAGTTTGATCCAAGGGTATTCATTATAAATTGATGAGTGAATGCGCTCTGTGAAATCTCATTGTTACATTCTTGGTAGAGCAGGTTAAGCTGGAGCAAAATTCAAGCGAGGTATTCTTTCACATTTGTGCTACCAAGTGTTGGGATATGGTCAGGGAGAGGGTGAACTATGAAATTAAAAGGATGCACAACCTTGGAAGAGTTAATCTTCCTTCACTTCAGCCCCCAGGATCAATTGATGGCCTTGAGATGTTTGGCTTAACTTCCCAAACCATCATTCAGGTAATTATTACTGATTTCTGTTGTTTTTATTAATCTTCATATTGATTCTTTAGATCTGACATAGGAACTTTATTTGATTATACCTCTTTCTTGAAATATTTATAGTTATTTTGACAAGACTGGTTATTGTGACCTGACCATAGCGTATTTAATATTTTTAATTTGTCTATTTTGACATTCCATTGAACAATGTGCTCAAACCTCTATTTTGCCCTGGTGTTTCTGGAAGATCTTTTTTTGTAAAATGTTCTCGCAGAATCTCAAGTATATATGAGCATAAGAAAATTTAACATTTAAGCTTTAGTTGAAAGTTCACATGAACCATAAGCATGGATTCTCGTTCTTGTGTGTTTTGGTGCCTTAGATTGAGTAGATTATTTGAGTTGGGCTTGTAAATGCATCGAATTCAGATCAGATCCATCCTGGCTCGGATCTGAAATTTTAGATGGGGTTGATAGTTAGATTAGAGTAGGGTTGACCTGTATTTAATCCGTGACCTCATCCATGAGTAGATCAGGTTGGATTTTGAACTAAGTGAATCAGAAAAATGATCTAATTATCTACATGTAAATAAGTATGCATTTATATGATAGTATATGTATATTTAGTTGGATATGGTTTTAAATGGATCAAATTAGGGTTGATGCATGAGTAGATCCATTTAATTTTGAATGGAGTAAACATATCAGGAAAATGATTTAATTAGCTAAATTTTTGTTTTGAACATCGTATTGGGTCAGGTCAATATTTAATCCATTTAGAGGTCTATCTTTAGTCATACTTTTTGGTCTATGTGTGTTCTAATTTTAAATAGATTAATTTAAGTTTGATCTATGACCCTGTCCATCAGTAGATCGTGTTGGATTTTGAATTGAGTAAACCAGTCAGAAAAATGATTTAATTAGCTATACGTAGATAAATATGATCTATATGGTAGTATGTGTATATTTAGTTGGATATGGTTTTAAATGCATCAAATTAAGGTTGACAAATGAGTTGGTCCATTTAATTTTGAATTGGGTAAACATATTAGGAAAATGATTTAAGTAGCTCCATTTTTATGTCGGACATCGGGTCTGGTGAAGATTTGATCCATTTAGAGGTCTAACTTGAGTCATAATTTTTGCGAACATGTTACCCTTTGATATATTACTTATTGACTTTAGTTTTAACTTTTATTAAGGATGCAAAACTTCATTGTTTTCTAGTATTTTTATATGTATCAAAGTTTTTGGTTTAAGGTTGAAATCTGATTTTTAGCCAAAACTAGCAGTTTCAGTAGAAACCAGGGTTTTCATTGAAACCAATTTGTTTTGGTCAAAGCTGAAAATGTGCTACTATCACCTAATTTTTCCTAGTTTCTATTAAATCGATTCAAATGCTCTTATTTGGTGATTATAAAAAGCATGGTAGAGAGGGATGTGGTTTGTTGTTGGTGATTGCCATAATGCTTCTAGTGGATGAGGTTTGTGAGACTTAAGAAGGTTTTGCCAAAGTTAAAACTTGACGAATATGTTTCCTCACTTGTTTAATTTCTTATTCAACTTCCCTTTTTGTGACATTAGTGTTCCTATCAAAGTTCTTATGTCTTTAATTTTTATTATGTTACATGCTTATTTTAAGTTTTTTTGTAGAGTAGTGAGCATTCCATTTTTTTAGTTTTGCCTCATTTCAATTTAAGGATTCACAGTTTGGCCACATGGACAAACAGAGGCCATTCTTTTTTGTTTTGAGTTTGTTACCGATTTTTTTTGTTTTTTTTATTTGTTCACACTTGACCAAATGGATAAGTGATGATCATTTTAGTAGTTCATTGCCTGGCCGTGTGTACAAATTGTGATCATTCGAACTTTTTTTTTACTTTTTATTATTTATCTCTTTGTTGTTTTTAATAGTTGAACCCCTAATGAGGTGGACAATCATCTTTTTTATAGTTCAACCCCTAATGAGGTGGACAAACTTTTCTTTTTTTTTGCGGTTCATTGCATACCCACAGATAAGTGATGTTCGTTCCATTTTTTTTGCTTGTGTTACTTTCTTTTTTTACTTTTTAGTGGTTAACCACCTGCCTAGTTAATGAGTGGTGTTGTTTAGTATTTTTTTATTAATAATTATCTATTTTCACTCTTTTTGTTTTCATATGCTTATGCTTAAATAAAATTATAGCTCAAAAAATGTTTGGTGTGTTTATTGTGCCAATGAAATAGGAGGGAGTGTTATGCATTTGAAGCAATACATTGCATGCATTTCCATGGCACAATGCAAACAGATTCCTTCTATTGTTAAGGAACATATTAAAGAGTATGTTGAGACTATGGAATAAGAAATGTGTTAGATGCAAAAGATATAAGAGGTGATAATGGGCAAAACAGAGGAACTTGAATGATGCAAAAATTGATGTTACTTCTAAAGATGAGGTCCATGTTTGTCATTAGAGTGGCAATAGGTGAAAGTTGTTGACAACTCTTTGTTGATGAGCGACAAGAAAAAGACTTGCCTTGGGTAATAGGCTAAGTGTTAAGGCTAATAATTCTACAACAGTAGCTTGTTATGGTTCTTTGCACTTTTACAATAGGCTACCCGTAAGCCAACAAGGTGGCATGTCAACTCTTCAACTTGGGAAACTGCAAGCACCCGTGCTAGAGGAGCAAGCATCTATGAGCCGCAAATCATGAGTCTTGTGGATCCTTGGATCCTTTTGTGAGGAAGAAAGGGAAAAGGGAGAGCTTAGGGTAAAATTTGTAATGGAGGTAATTAAAGATATTGAATTGTATGTTGATAGAGCATTCACCAAATGTGCATTAATGTGTTCTGAAGAGAAACCACAACTTCAGAAATAATCAATGTTTATTCTAACTTAGAAAAAGGAAACTTACAAATGTGCATTAATGGGTTCAAATCTTTTTGGGACAATTATGATTTTACATTAATGTGTGATGGGTAGACCACACAAAACCAAGGAAACATGATAAACGTTTTAGTATATTTCATGATGGGAACCATATTTTTTGAAGTTTTTTGATGCAATGAATGAATCCAAAGGTGGGCATCATATTTTTCAACTTATGAATTCTGTTAACAAGGCATTCATGGAGAAGAGTTGTTCAAGTGATAACTAACAATGACTTTAAACTATATGCTCGCAGCTAAGGAGATGCATTAAGGCATTGATTGTTACTAAAGAGTTCATCTTATGGGAAAAGGGAATAGAGATAATTTGTAGGATTTCGTCTATATAAGATATGCTTTATTTGCAAGATGGAATGGCATTCAACAACACAATCAAGATAGTGATAGGTTCTCCGTCGTGGTGGTCATGCTGAGCTGACTTTTTTATCATCACATAAGTGTGTCAAATGGAAATGCAGTGACGTACATAGAATTTGGGTGAGGTGCAGGGGGATAACATAAGTGAGTGAATGTTTTGCATAGGTCCAGTTAGATATTCTCATTCTAGTTTTGTGGTCATGCACCTTTGAATGATGTTAGTCTTATGGATCGTGATACTTTGGACTTTGGAAAGGAAAAAAAAGAAAAAAAAACCTTTTGAGAGGTGCATTGAAATGCAATGTACAAATAAGGCCTAAATTTTCTAGTTATATATGTTTGAGTTTGCTCAAATATGACTCAAACCATCATTATAATTATTGTTAGGCTGTCATTCAGATTCATCATAATAAGATAATAAGAGAACAAATACTTTTAGAAGGACTAGACAGTTAAGATTGTGATTATGTATATTTTGAATTCAATTAAAAATTAATAAATTATTAAAATTTATCAAATGAAATTATTATTTAAATTATGTTTTAATTTTTCAGGGTTTTGTTATCAACTGTTGTTTAAATCAAGGTTCTTGGTTTTATTTTCAACTTCAATTTCAATCTTTTAATGAATGGCTAGTTTTGGTGGTTTTGATAGTTTTTGTTAATTTCAATCATGGTTTCAACAAGTTATTTTATATATTTGAACTAGTTTCAAATCTTTTTATTTATTATTTTTTAAAATCAATAAAAATTAAAATAATTATAATATATAAAATGCATCCTAAAGACAAGTATGGAATCATCTATGTTTTCAACTTTTTTAAATTGTAATGATACAACAAAATGGAAATAACAAATTTCACACTATGATACCACCAAAATAACTAAAACCATGAGCTATTTTTTTATTAATCTTAAAGATTTCTTTGATTATCATCTTTCATTGGAAAATGATCCTAGCTATATGAAACAAATGGCAATATGGTATTATCATATGAGAATTGTACTTGTAGTTCTTTTTAGATCTATTTTCTTTGATGAGGATTTCTAATTATACTAGTATGCATTATGCTAGCACCATAAAGATTTTAAGCTTTGCAGTTGGTATGATGATAACCATGTCTCACATGTTTCCTGTATAACTATATCCCTATCTTTAACCCTAATAATCATCTCATCTATGGAACCAATTATTGATACTATCATGCAATTCCTTATTGTACTCATTTGATTCCACTTGGTCAGTGAATCATCATCATCAAAAATGTAATCCAGACAAAGGATTGGATTTTGGTTTTAACATGAGAATGCTTGTCATAGTGGCCTATTGTAGTATTTAAACTTATACAATTTGAAGAGGCTGACAAGTTTAAGATGTGCATTACATATTGTTTAAGATTTGGTATGTTTTTCCAATTATTATTAAAAGCATTCACTTGAAAGTTGAAAATTATCATAAATATATTAGAGAATAACTTTATGATTTTATGCCTAATCATGATAATATTAAATTATCTAGAAATTGTATATATTTTAAAACTTTTGTTGAATACTCCATTTTCATCTTATATTTCTCTAGTTAAAAGTAAAGAAACACAACGAGTGTTATTGTTAACTATTAACTTCATAAAAAAAATTGAGTGATAATTTCACATTTGGCATTCATCTCGTGGTTGATTTCGATGTGTTGATCCATATCATGTACCATATACCATATACCATTAACACTTGTCAAAGTCAATTGATCGCACTTCTCGATCAATGTTTTCTTCATCAAGTTCCAATAACCCCTTCTTTAGAAGCAACTCATGTTTTTCTCATTTTTTATTCTCAACAAACTCTTTATTCAATTTCTTAATGACAGGAGGAACCTAACTACATGGTGTGGTGTCTCCAAAATTATATGTAAGATGTTTTTTCAGATGTGCAACACCCTCACTCATTTATTTGGCTTAATAAAGGTACCAAATACTTCTTGGGTTATTCTCAACCATTCGACCATGTCACTACCCAATGTTCAAAGTATGAACATCATGTGCTTGTTGTGGTGGAGCCATTGTTTTTTTGCTTTATTTGAGGATAGATACTTGTTAGTAAAAAAAAATATTAGCTATCTATTGTTGACTAAGACAGGCAATACCAAAGAAAAAATAAAGAAATAATATAAATAAAAATATGGAATGGTTGTCCCTTGTCAATGTGACTAGGCTATAAATCACTAAAGTGAGAAAAGATGGGAAATAAAAGTAAAAAAATCCACGGTTTGAGCTACAACTAGATTGCTTGAGTTGAGATACCAACTAGAATGACTCTACTTCTGTACAGGTCATGGATAAAAGCTGCTTGGCTTCATAGCAAGAAGCTATACTTGATCGAACAATCTTAACATTTGAATTAATTAAATCATGGTGACAAAGCCTAGAGTTTCATTGGTTTGAACTGTCCGAACCATTCAATCTTTTAGATCAGAACTTCTGATCCGTTGTTAGACCACTCAATGTTCTGATTAGACCATGGCTACTGAGCATCGAGTTTTCAGGAATTTTGAGCTAATTGTTATGGGCTTTTCCACTTAATGAAACAGGAATAAAAGAATGCCTAATTGCCATTCAAATAAGCTGAAACCTATCAAATTGTTTTTAACTGTGTATCTTCTTTAAGGTTAGGTCCTGCTTTTGAGCTTCTGTGGTTATGATTCTATTCAATGAGATAATGTTGTCTGCAAAGATGTTTCTTGCCTAAAATTGTATACCACAAATGCCAACTGCTTTGCTTAATAGTGCATTCCTCTAATATAGATGAAAAGTATCATTGGATTTTATTCAATCGTTCGTACATCACTAAACCACAGGCAATCAAGGCAATCAATCAGAACCCAGTTCGCTCAGATTACTGGCAGATGAGGACTCAAATCCCAAACCAATCGGACTCGGGGGATCAAAGGCCAGCTTTGAACAATGAGATGAACAGAGGCCTGTTCAATTCTCTGCTTGCTGGAACTAATTCCGCACTTAGAGACCTATTTAAGCGAGCCAATTCCGAGGAGCTTCATGCTCTGTGTACAATTTTGAGCATCAATGAACCTGGCATGAAGCATGCATTGCTCGAGCTCATCAAGGAAGAGAACCGTAGCCGCTTGGGATTTCAAATCTGAGGTTTGCATCAACAATATTTTTATCACATTTGTTCTCTTTCTTTATACTGCCGTTGTTGTTCGTAAGAGGCACAAATAGGAAAGGGCATCGTTTAGATGTAGATGTAGTTGTATTAAGAGCACCTGAGAGATTATTTTTTGGGTGATACCAGCTTTTCAATTTGTTTGACTTGTAAATTCCTAGTATAGGTTATGTGAACAGAGCTACCTGATCCCTTATAGTTGGCCCACTAAATTTCCAGTATTGTTAAATATAAATTTAAAATTGGAAATTAATTTGTTTACTTTGTTGTGGTAACAAAATAAGGTTATCTATCCGCTGAATAAAAAGAAAACATAGATGTGTTGTTGACAATCTAATATCTAACTTAATGGTGAAGTGGTAGTTGATATTTTCTTTTTATCTTCAAACCATTATTAATATCTAACTTAAAACACCAAGAGAAACCCTCTTCTCAAATGATACTTTAAAGTACTTTCAAATCATCATATTTATGTTTGATACAGTTTAGTTGATCTAAATCTTTAATTTTCGTTTGCTTTTACAAGTTTTTGTTGTCCTTGCTCTTTAACATTCAATTTGTTATATTAGTTTTAAAAATTGTTTCTAATAGTATTAGTTATATTTTTAATCTTTTATCTTAAGAGTTCTCTCTTAATTCTTTGTCCTTACAATTGAACTATATTTTATCTTTTGTAGCTCGTCTTGTACTTGGTTTTCCTCAGCCAAGCCACAACTATTAGCTAAGAAAAAGGTGGCCTTGCATTTATAAACAATGCTACTGTACTGAATTTAGCATTAAAAATATTGAAAATGTTATGCCTTATCCTTTGTGATTTATCTCTTAATATAAATGCCGGCATGTTCACAGGACTCTTGATTTGCTCTTCACAGAAGTATATTAAATCGGAGGGAGGAGAAAAATGAAAACAAATGGAAAGAAATTTGATATGAAGGCAATGCTTAAGTATACAAAATCTATCGTCAAAGGTCTCTTTTTCAGACGAAATGTCACCTCAATGTATAGTCTTTTATACAATTTGAGTACTCATGATAGTTTGATGAACTTCAATAGGAATTGATAGTATCCATCACCATAGGGCATATTTGTGGGTAAACATTTCTCCTATTTTGAAGTTTAATTTTTCAAATGTCAGTAATTTTGAGAAGTGAAAGAAAAAGAAGGATGTATGTTATGGTTATGATGCATCATTTGTTTCTTTGTTTTGGTGAAGCTTTTACTAATTTAATTAATAGGTTGCTGAGCAAGGAAATCATGTTGAACAAGCGTTCTACAATGCATAAGTATTAGTTAAATAATCTTTTATCTATTTTTTTTCTTGATAGCACTAAATGTCAATAGTCTTATATGATAGGAATAGTAGTTAGGTTAACAAAAGTCCCAAGTGATCATACTATACGATGCACTGATCAAACAAGTATGATTAAATTTAGTAAATGTACTTCAATAATCGTATTGTCCCCTATTCTGATCAATGATCGCTAATGATCATATAGTATGATGTGTTTATTAGAGAAGTATGATTATGTTCAAGAAATTTGTAGCACCGATCATTCATCTAATCCTTTATTTGATCAGTGACAGTTATAAATCGTATAGTAGAATACAATAAACTAACAAATATGATTGATTCATGCGTAGTGGTAGCAGTGATTAGATGTTTGACTCCAATGTCTAAGCAATGACTACTAATAATCATATAAGAAGATGTGGGAGATTGGACTGTACAACCTAATGCTAAGAATAATGGGTCTAAATTGATTTTTTAAGGTAATTGGAGATTGTTTGAAAATATTTTTATAAGTGTTTTTATTATAAAAGTGAGTAGCTTTGTAAAATGAGAAGGAATAAAAAGTGAGAAAATAAGTGCATGAATTTTCTTAATGTTAAAAATAGAATCTAAATTGTTATTAGTGAAATACATTGAGAATTATGTAGGATATAAAAAGAGATAAAAGAAAGGAAAATATTATAAAAGAAAACTCTCAAAATTGTTAATAGGTAAATTAAATAAGTACAATGTAAGTTGATTTATTAAGTTATTTAAAATATAATTATGGAGTGTGAGATGATATGAATATCATTTGTACATATTTTTATCATATGATGATACTTTATTATTAATGACATGTACACACATATATTCATAAATATATTTTTTATGTATATATAAGTCATATTATAAAATTATAACACGATAAGAAAAAAAAAGATTGAAAGAAGGCTACTTAGGCATGATGATTTGGAAGATCACAAGAAAGAAAGAAAATGAATGTAAATGACCCTTATTATCATAGGTACTTAAAGATAAGAGCATAGCATAATTGAGACCCCATCCTTGTCAGTACATGATGTTGGAAATGGAGGATAGTGACTTTATGATTGATGAGATAAACATCACCATTATTGTTGTGGGCACTCAAAGCACGATAGAAGCCTTGTCCTTGTAAGCACAAAATGTTAGCAATAATGAGAGATAGCTCTGTGATAGATGATGATATCATATTATATATTAGATATATGTATTGTAGATATAAAGCTTGAAAATATTTTTGGTTAGTAGGTATCGTGAAATAAATGTTAGGACAATAATGATCATATCTTAGATTTAAGCATACAATTGTGAAGATCTTATCATGAAAAATTTGTATGTGTTTTGCTTTTTATCAAGATTATTTGAATTTTTTTGTAAATTTTTAAAGAGAGATCTAATAAATATATATTATTTAATCACCTTATTTAATAAGAGGATAAACCACTCGCCTATGCTCGAGAAAAATTTGTGACATTTAGAAGATTTGTGAGAAAGCAAAAAGGAAGGGAGAGGAAAGACGAAAAAGGAAAGGGAAGGTGAATCCAAGGAAAGCAAATGTAGACCTTTGAGGAGATTCAAAGAGACTAAGAGTTAAGAGGAAAAGCTTGAGAAAAAAATGAGTTATCAACTTTGGCTTGCAAGTATCACATAATTGTTGAAATTATAGTCGTTGAAGTTCACAAGAAGGGGGGAGGGAGTGAATTGTGTAGATTATAACAATTAATCTGACTTTAATAGCTCAAATATTTTCTCAAGTTCAATTATAAGAACTTAATGTATTGAGCTTTGTTGATGAAAAGATGTTTGCCGACCAAAAGAAATATTGTACACATCAACAATCATGCATAGTCATGATAATCATTAACAGCTATTGCAACCCATCTATATTGATCTTCCTCAACTCTGAAAGAAGGTTGCCAATTGCATACATGATCTACACATCCACGACTTATAATTTAGAAAGCCATCTTCGCTTGATTTGATCTTTTTTTCTATATGTGTAGTTGTAACATGTGCTTCACTTATGAGATTGTCCTTGTAATTCAAGGGAAGACCAACACTAATAACTGATGAAATACGAATGTAAACCCTTAGCTACATAAGATGCCAATGTTTTTCTTTGATTTAAGTTGCTTTCTAGACAAACAAGTATAAGGGCTCTTAATAATAATTTACAAGCCATGCTTTATTGTTTTTGTTCTCCAAGCATGTGCTCCAAAGTTTAAATCTAGGCATATCCTAGAATTTCTTCCAAAGAATCTATTGCTCTCTTATGTTCCTAGTTTCCATGCCAAATATCTGAAGCATGATTATTTTATTCTAGCTCCTCATCCAATCTCCTACTCTTGTGACCTTAATTTTGTTTTTCTCCTCTTTGCAAATCTGAATCGCCCTTACTCCCACACAAGTGTGTAGTTCAAGGTTCCAACATCAATAGATGTGATTCATAAACAAAGGCAATAAACACAAAATGGTCTTACAATTAGAAAAATTAAATGGTTAGATAATACATATATAAAAGCAATAGACATAAATGTCTATTTAAAGAAGAATGCATGCCTTTGTACAAACCTATGTTATGTATATGGAACTAACCTTACCTTCTAACTTGATTTTATACAAACATCCAACTTTTACAATCACCTCCCACAATGTCAAACAGGGGAACCCTTTGATCCAAGAATCAAACACTACTTTTGCAAGTCATTTATACAAACTTCACTAACTCAAATTTATAACGTTTGTAGCAAGCCATGAGGGGTTTAGGATTAGCATTCCACATATATATCAAAAGAAGAATAGCAATAACCCTTGAAACCCTGATCCATTTAAGTCAGCCAAATTAGAGCATTTGGTGGAATGTCATCATTCATATTCCACATATCTTGTCCACCCACATTTGTTTCAAGGTTTTCCAAAGCCCATTTATTACCTAGTAAATCAGGAAGAGAGGAGGACAAATCGATTTGAGTGATTGATTTCTTTTGTGATTCCATGCCAAGGTTCAGCCAACAATTAGACTTCTAGAAAAAGGTTCTTACAAGAAAATTCTAAGTGAGTGTGGTTGAATCAACGCTATCATATTAAAGAGGATTGATACCTCCTTTTGGCCTTTTATACATCATTATGTGAAAATCTTCAAAAAATATACGTGAAGATGTTGCATCGTGTTATTTGTATGATAAAATGGTAAATGGAGAAAATATGAATTTATTATTTTGTACTATTTAATTAATTAAAAAGAGTAAATTCACTTTGGAATAAAAAAAAATATGACAATAATTTTTTTGTAGAAGAGGACAATAATATTTTTTTATGCTATTTACTAAATATTATAAAAATGTTCTTATAGAAATCAAAGTATAAAGATCTTTTATGTCCTAATATATGAATGATCATGTAGGGCATAACACTTCAATTACTATTTGCTTCTTTTACGAATTCTTTTTTAATTGCATTTTCACCATTTTTTTTATTTTTCAATTGCTACCAAAATACCATTATAAATAAAATTTCTAAATATTATGTAAAAAATATATTTAAGATATTTTGGGTATTGTTGAATATTAAAACAATGATAATGCTATAACAATTGGTGAAATGGTCACCAAAAATGATTAGAGGGCTAAATATTTGTTGGTAAATCATGTATAAATGTATTTATTTTGTGTGATTCCAATCTTACTCTTAGTTCGTCAAAAGTTATTGGTGAAATCATACTTTATCTTATGATTGTTCTAATTTTATAGTGTATATTGATAAATGGATGGATGCTGTTGATATGATGATAAATTTTATATTTTTCTAATTGATTGATTCTAGTTGATCAACATGTGCCCACAATCTTGAGTAGTAAGCATGGACTAGTTGGCAAATATCAAATAGTGTGAATATAGGGAAGGGCATGGCATGATTTCAATTTGAACCACAACCAATTATGCTTAGCATTCTTGTAATATTTGCTTCATTTAAAAAGACAACATAGTGTTAAATAGCAAACAACAAGAGTTCAAACAAAGACCTTATTGCTTCTTCAATATTAACCATTATGCATAGTATATAATATATTGAAAAAAAGTGCTCAAATGAGATTTTTACATGTATAGTACAACAATTAACACCTCTGTCAACAAAGGCTTCATGCCTATAAGTCAAAGTTTCTTGCAGGGGATGACAGATGTCTTGACTTAAGAATTCTTTGACGTGTAGCAGTCCAATTATCTATGAGAACATTACTTATGCACTTCTAACTTTATCTCCCATTTTACAATTCAAGCTCATATGGATATTAAGCATTAAAAAATAATTGTTTACATGAATTGATCTAATCAGTCTCACACTAAAAGGGTTTTACAGAGTAGAGACAATGAAAAATGATGAGAAGAATGAAGAAAGTAATAGAAGCATAAAAATAGAATAAACTTACTAGAAAAGTCCATTATTCATTTAGAGAAAACCTAAAAGAAATCTAATCACAATGTAGACTCTTAAGTATTAATGGCAACAATGTAAGGCCAAAAACACACTCATTCAAAATAGATTCACTCAACACTATCACTCTCAAAAACCAGAAAAGATAATAAGGATTCATATCGATATCTCCCATAATAGAAAATATGTTTTTAAAAAAATCTAATTTCATCATATTAGCAAAAAAACAAATGCTTGACTATATGAATTCAAATTACAACTAAACCTTGATTTTACGATATTCAAACAACAAATTCACACTTATTTAGAATGCTCCAACAAGGTTTCAATTAATTGGGTGCAACGTCTTTCATAGAACTAAGAATTAAATGATTTATGAAGATCAAGCATTATTCTAATCATGGGAAGAACTAAAGATTTAACAATGAGTTAAATATGTACTCGCATCTTATTCATGTGAGTTTTTAAATAAATAATAATATTTATCCAATAGAACAAAAACTGTTAATTAATACGTTACTAAGTTTGAGAATTATATGCTCAAGTGTGGTGTCCAAGAGTCAAATCAAGTGATATTTGTCTCAATTTTAAGTTGGGCTCAAAGAGACTATTCAGGCTGAACTATACTTAAGAAATGTTATTAATTTGAAAAAGACATGGAAAGTGGCTTGTGACGTGGAAAGATTTGGATGATTGATTGCTTGTAAGAGTGACACTCCTTCAGCCACTTCTCATCTTTAGACTCATGCCAATACTTCTATCACTCCTACTTCTACTTCACAAGAAACTTGTTCCCCTCCACCCACACAACCAATCTATTGAATCCAACCCTTAAACAAACCAACTACTAGTTTCTTAGTGGAGTGTTATCATTCTCATGAGAGGGGACATGCCACAGTTGTGTCCTAAACGAGCCTTAAAAATAAATATAGAAGTAGAACAAAATACTAAAGTTGAGAAAGAGGAGAATATATAACCAAATGAGAAGGTTGAAGAAGAATTACAAGTAATGGGTGAAAAAAATTATTATATTGGATCCCTCATAGCCATCATGAGAAGCACTTTGGTTACATCAGAAATATATAAAGATTGGCGACATACTAACATCTTCTGTACCTTTATCAGAATTAAAGACTAGCCCTGTAAGATCATTATAGATAGTGGTAACAATATTAATATCATAACATATAATGTTACAAAAAGGATAGGCTTAACACTCACAAACCATGCATATCCATACATTGTATCTTGGATCAATAAATTCTCAATTTTTATACAACAAAGGTGTTGTGTTTCTTTGAAGTTTGGTTTATATTTTGAGAAACTATGGTGTGATGTTATCTTAATACAGGTAGGTAGTCTTATTTTAGAAAAATCATTATTATATGATAGGAATATTATCCTAAATAGAATATTTAATATATGTATTTTCATATATGAGGAAAAGAAGATTATGCTATACTTGCCACCTCCTTTTTAACCCAAATACTCTAAAAGATAAATAAAAGAGAAGAGAAATTACTTAGTATTATTTTATTAGTCGACGTTGAAAGGGATATAGCCAATAGTAAAGTTATCTAGTTTGTGATAATTAAAGAAGCACTTACTAATATACTCATCCCACCACCTGTAGTCTAACCTTGTTGGAAGAATTTGCCATTGTATTTTTCAATTAGTTGCCAAACAAGCTCCCACCATTGAGAGATATTCACCATGCCATAAATATAGTCCATGGCTCCTCATTATCACATTTACCATATTATCGATTAAATCTATTGGTTCATGCAAAACTTTTCAATAAATAAATAAGCTCTCAAAAGGGATTTTATTAGGGATAGTAGTAGTCCATATGCTATTCTCACTCTATTAGCTCCTAAAAAAAAATGGAACTTGATAGATCTATATAAATAGTCATATCATTAAGGAAATAACGATCAAACATAGGTTTCTAATCCGTAGGCTTGATAATTTGTAATGGTCAAAGCCAACATATTTTCTATATATATATATATATATATATATATATATATATATATATATATATATATATATATATATGAAAAGTGGTTACTATTATATTAGAATCTACTTAGGTAATGAATGGAAGAGTTCTTTTAAGTAAAAAGACAAATAATATGAATATTTAATTATGTTATTTAGATTTTCAAACAATTGAGTATATTTATGTGATTTGTGACTCAAGTTTTAAGACCTTATCTAGGTAATTTTGTAGTCATTTATTTTAATGACATATTAGTTTATAGTCGTACCTCGCCTGAATATTTAGGACATCTTAGACAAGTATATACCACGTTATGTAAAGAACATTTATTTGTTAGTTTAAAGGACTATGAATTTTGGTAAAAAAAAGTTTCCTTTCCTAAGTTTTATAGCTTTCAAAGAAGGTTTGAACACTGCCCGAAACATCGTCGAATAACCAACTCCCACCAATGCACATGAAGTTCATAACTTTCATAAACTAGCCACTTTTTATAGATGGCTCATTTGAAGATTTAGTACGATAATGGCATTACTTATAAATTATATTAAAAGGGAGAGTTCAACTGAGGAACAGTGCCAAAACTAGCTTCAATTAAATTAAAAGAAGACATAACTCAAGCTTTACTCCTTAGGTTACTAGATTTTTTAATTTTTTTTAAGTTTCTTATGATTATTTTAGAGTAGGCATTGATTGAGTCCTAAGTGAAGATGAACATCTTATCGTGTTTTTTAGTAAAAAAATTGAATGATACAGGAAAGAAATACTCAATATATGAAAAATAATTGTAATAGTGAAATCATTAAGACATTAGAGATACTATATGTTATCTAAATAATTTGTTCTTTATTCTAACCATGAAGTACTAAAGTATTTAATTTCACAAAAGAATTTAAGTCATTAAGATGCCAAATGGTTTGAATACTTATAAGAGTTTACTTTTGTTTTAAAACAATAGCTTAAGGAAAAGAATAAAGTAATGGTTACATCAAGTTGTCACATTTACTTATTATCAACAATGTACGTGTTCCTAGATTCAAACAGATCAAAGATATATAAAGTGATCATCCAAACCTCGATGATATCACTCATGAAGTCAATACATCATCTACTAAAGCTTCTAGTGATTATCATTTGAAAGAGAGGTTTTGTTTCGTAGACCTTGACTTTGCATTCCCTATGTTTCTTTTTAGGATTTTCTTGTCTGAGAAATACATGTTGGAGGTCTTGCAAAACATTTTGATTGAGACAAAGTTATAAGCGACATAGCCAACCAATTTTATTAGCCAAAACTACCTTAACAAGTTGCATCGATAGCTATATATTTTTTGTCTTTAACCATGGTGTTTTGTTTGATGATAACAAATCTTAAGTATTTCTAATGAATTTGGTTAAGTAAATTTTCAGATCTTAGATAGTTGATGCTCATATTCATGAGAGAATTTAAAGAAGAAGAAAAAAGTGAAATTCCATGAATATCTTCTTAGTTTGAGTGACAAACTACTAAAGGATACATTTTAAATTTAATTTTAAGTAATTCAATTTTTTATTAGAATGTTAAATTTGATTAAAATCTATCTTACAAAGCAAAAAAATTAAACTTAATCCATCTTTCTTAACTATCTCAAGAATAATTTTAATTTTGATTTTATTTCTTTATTATTTTAATAGTTTTTTTTAAATTATATTATAATTATAAAGTAAGAATAATACTAATTAAAATAATAATAATAAAAGAATTGGCTTATTACAAATAGGAACCAAAAGTCTAGGTTCAGAGCACCTAAAAAATGACTGGCTATTGTTATCGGTATGGTACACGAGTCCCCAAACCAATCGACCAGTTCCAATCCGAGGTGTTAATCCAAACATCTTTCATAAAGTTCTCAGATCAAGTTATTACTCTTATATCTACACATCTTTCATAAAGTATATAATGCATCACTGGTAGTGCAAGCTATGATTTCCGAGTAGGACAGGGGGCAGCCAACCCCAATAAGTTGATAATAACAATTAGGCAAAGCTATAAAAAGAAATTTGCTAAGTTTTGTTTTGTAATGTGGGACTAAAACAAGTTTTCCTTTCGCCTGAGTAACTTATGATTTGTGAGAGTGAACTCCATTGTCGGATCACCAAATTTCTCGATCGAACAATTTTTGTCTCATTCGCATTTTAAAAATGCTTAATTACATCCGCCATTTGATTGCGCAAATTTGTAATGGCTTGGTCAATGCTTTATCAATGTCTAATACCATATTTCAGTCATGCGATTCTTTTAAGATCTAATGGTCCTAATTAAATATTTTTTTCTAAATAGTGTTAGATGAATGCCATTCATATAATCACATACTTTTTACAATTGAACGATCCTGAATAGTTCTAATCGAACAGCTCCTACACAACAGCGCTTATAGTCATTATTTCTAGCCATTATAATTTTTAATTAAATAATAATTTTTTAATTAAAATAACATGCATCTATGACAGTTGTAACAGCTAATTTGCTTATTTGGTAAGTGCATTCAGCCTTTTAAAAATATCTATAAATAGGAGAATTCTTGAATAAAATATTTTTGATAAATCTTTATGCAATCTAAAGGAAATTTTCACCAAATGTTTCTCTTCTATTGTCATTTTATTTTGTTATAAGGTCTTAATAGCATATCTCTTTGATTAGTTGTTATAAGGGTTTAGCCTACGTGTCTTTTGGTAAAAAAAACTTATATTGAGTGTGTGTTTGTTTGTTTTGTCTGGGGTGAACATATGTTTGCTTTTAAGTTGAACCACTTAAAAATCGTTGGTGTACATTTTTAATTACTATTTGATTCTTTTATTACACAATTTTTATAAAAATTAATATGTTTTAAAATAAAATTAAAATTTACATGAAATCATTTTTAGAGATTTGTTGAATCTTATTAAAAATTACTTTAAAATATTTTCTTAGAATATTTTGTAAGAAATAAAAAAATTTATTTTCAATAATTCACCTCTCCCCCTTTCTTACTAAATCACACTTCAATATCCAATATACAACTTGTACTTTAGCTAAATTAGAATACTATGGCCAAGTGACATACGTATACTATTACCTGTACCAAACAACTATGAGAAGATATATGCATAGAGTTTGTATTAGTACTATTAAAAATTATTAGAAAGCATGGTTTTGTATTCGTAATTGATGAAGGTTTTTTAAGATGGCTCATTTCATATCTTATCATAAGATATTAGATGACTTCCATATCATTAAACTATTTTTTTATGAGGTTGTGAAATTCTTGGTTTACATGAATAATTATATCAAATCATGATGTCTAATTTACTAGTTACTTTTGGAAAATGTTTTGGCACTTGTTATTAAAGAAACTTAAATTTTCATCAACTTATTATTCATAGACAGAGAGACAAATAGAAGTAGCCAATCAAAATTTATGCAAACTTCATAGCCCAGTGAGGGAACATGTTTCTACTTGAAATCTTTTATTACCACACATTGAATTTGTTATAATAATTTTGTTAATTGAACATATTTAAGTCTTTTCAAAATTTGTTCTAAAAAGTATCCTCAAAGTTCTATTGATTTGATTCCCTTATCTCATGATTTCCACACATATGAGATTGATGAGTCATTTGCTAATCATGTTTCATCATTACACACACATATTATTGAACAAACTAACTTAAATAATAAAATATATAAGCAATTAAGAGATGCTCATAAGCAACCAAGGGAATTTGCTAAGAGCGATAGTGTGATGATCTGTGTTAAGTTCAAAAGATTCATATTGGAAATCCTTATGAACTTGCACATTCATGATACTAGATTGTTTGAAATTATGAAAAAAGGTATAAATATGTAAGTTTTGGATTTACCTGAAGATTATAGAATCAATGCTATGTTTAATATTTGAGATCTCATATCTTATAAGGAATCATGCCCAATCCTAGTGAGCCTTTTGAGCCTTCACCATCATTGTCTAGCAAACTTGTCCCACTAATTTTTGCAGTCCCATTTAAGGAGTTGAGTAATCAAATGGAACAAATCTTAGATAATTAAATAGTTCTCACACGAGATCAGGACAAAGGTTTTTAATACGTTGGTAAGGACCTCCCATGACACTTGGATCTTTGAGGAGGAGCTTTATCTTCTAGACCCAGAGAAGTTGGAGTAATTTCAGAGATGTCATCTTACCTTTATGGAGTTAAGCTCTTCCCCACCTAAGGAGGATGACATAGTAACATCCCACATATCACATAAAGTTTTCACTTGAAGGAATACTAGTCATATTCAAACTCGGAGCCATGCTAAGATTGGTTGTACTTCTTATTAGTCTCCACTATCACTATTTTTGGGAGATCAATTGCAATTAACCCTATTTATCATCACATTTTTGTGTTTTATCTTTAATTTATTAAGTTATTTGAATATACACTTCATTTTGAGTGATTTGGAGGTTAGTTGGTAGTTTTTTCAAGTATTTCTAACTTAAAATTCAATCCAGACAATCCTTATAACAATCTTATAATTTTGTTAGTGCAAAATTTGGTCAAAATAACTTAAAATTAAGCTTTGGAGTAGTTCTCGTTGCCAACTGCTAGCTATGATCACCATCTTCCAAGTCGCGACCCACTCACGAACCCGCATCGATTTGTCAACCTTTTATAATCTGCTGACCATCAATGTCGATTAGTGACCCACTATGATCCACTAACTTGCATTAACCTGCAAGCTTTTGTAACCCTTTGACCATCAGCACTTACTTGCCACGTGCACTAATCCATTAACACGTGTCGACACACGAACCTTTTGTGCCCATCATCCATTAGTGTTGACCCGTGACCCATGCAAATCCTTGAACCTGCAATGACCCACGGACTCACGACTTAGTCATCAAAGTTTTATCGTGCCTCTCCACCCCCTAATCACATTGCTCACCACATCATCACCCATAAAGTGGAAATCTACACAAGTTGTTTGGGAATTACTTATTGCATTAAATTTTATATCTTTTCAAGAAAAGTTTTAGCATAATTCAAAGCATGATTTTTTTAATTTGTTGTAATTTTTGGAATTATTAAAATGTCTTTTAGCAAATTACCATCGTGCAACACCTTGAAGCCTCTATAAAAAGGGATGCTCACAATGTTGTAAACAAATTTGGAATAAATAACAAAGTGTAGCTGCTAAGCTTGCTTGAGACAAGAAGTGTCGTTAGCGATCATTCGATAATGTGATTCTGTAAGTATCTTGAGTAGATGAAGGAGATGTTCAAAAGAGGAGAAGCCAACCCATTATCTAGCAAAAAAATGCTCATCACTAAGAAAATGCTCAACACAACTACTATTTTACCTTTTCATTTTATGGGAAGGATTACTAATTGTATTCAATTTTTTAGACTTGCGTATATGAATGAGTGAATTAATCTATTTACAATCTAAGAATTTCATTTAAGTGTATCTTACCAATTTCTCGACTAACTTAAGTAACATCAAGTGTGGGCAACTAAATCGCTCTCTTTATCAGGTTGAGATCCCTCGTGCTAAAGAAATAGTGCAAGTCCATAATTTCTAGGGAAGTCCTCACCTGATGATCTTAAAATATTCCAATTCTAAATGTAAAGCATCTTATGTAAGCCATTGTATAGATCCATTAAACATAAGCGGTTTCCTTTTGTTTGTGTCAAAATTAGGTTTTAACAATTTCATCTTATATTAAAACCTCTTTGAATCAAAATCAAATCGTCTAAAGCTGTTAGAATATCTTTAGAAGACAATTTCTCAAGATGTTTTTTATCATTCTCGAGCCTTCTTGATTACCACATCTTCATCTTGGATTATTTTTCCTAAATTCTTGAGATCTACCTTGAGAACCTCCATAGTCCATTAAGAACATTCATAATCATCTCCAATCATCAACACACATTTTAACGTTAAGATCAATTATCCTACGATGTTCAACGAAAAGCCATCGATCACATGCTCATTGGATTGAATAATTTGCACGTTTCCTACTCTTTTATACCAAAGTGGTTATATTTATAAATGTTTACTAACATGCAAGTCAATCATTGAATGATATTTGAACACTTATTTTAGACATTTTAAGCATCAATTGAAATTGGAAGGTCAAACCACTACAAACTCTTCCTGCATATTGAAATATCAACTCGGGCAAATACCACAAAACAATTATTGTTTTGATCAATTGGAGTGTAAGTCATACACCAAGAGCTTCATGCCACTTGCAGTCCATCCTTCAAGAAATTTAGTTCATCCTTAGTTTGGTTATGCATTAAGTCAATACATCATAGGATCAAACACTCATCATTCGACACAACTTCATAAGTTCACACACATGGCTGATGGACCAAGATGACACCAAGTGAATATTGATTCACTACAACACATATCATGACAACACATGCAAACATATGTTTCTACAATGCCCTCAAGTGAATTAATGACTTGACTATACTGAAACTTGTTTACATATTATCTTTGCTTTGACCTACTCATAAAGTTCAATCCAAACACAACATGGTAACAAGGCAGTGTACCTAAGCTTCAGTTCCAATGAAACACATCCAAGATATCTAAGCAAGAGAAACTCTGCAATCTAAAGACAAAGCAGGATGATTAAACGGCTATTATGCCAATTTAAAATTACACAAAATGTTTTAAAAATAATCACATTTAGCAATAAAAACTAAAAAAAAAATCTCTGGGTAACGTTTTATACATGTGTTAAATGCCTTTGCAATCTGCATTTATTCACACACACCTATACAGGCAACATGCATCAAATCAAACAGCATAAAGCCTCACAACTTGATCAATCTTACCACGGCAAACAGGGCACTCTCCTTTCTTAGCTTTGATCTCCTTCAAGCATGACATGCATCCAGCCATATGACCACAAGGAATACAGGCACCCTGCACTGGAGCATCCAAGCAGATCACGCAGGAGCTGCCATCTTCTTTAGATTCCTTCGTTGTGACCTTTTCCTCCATGGGTGGCACGGCTAAATCGACCGGGCTGGAATCGATTGATGGGTAGAAAATGGGGCCATCGTAAGCCATCTCATCCAAAATTGGTGGAGCAGAGGGAACTAAGAGATCAGCAGGAGCATTCTGAGATGCATGAGAGCTGTTCGAACTCTTTGATTGAGGCTGCGGTGCAGTGCCATTTGGTCCAACATTTGATTGGGGACCTTCAGGAATGGCCCAACCATTGTATCTATCAGAAGAAGGCATGGTTGTGTTTGTTATAGTTGATGAACCCCAGCCATTTGTGGCATCTATGCCTGCAACTTGTTGCCCATGATGCAGTGGGACTCCCTCAACAAGAGCTGTTTGGATGGAGGCATTGATGGCCATGGCCAGCTCCACATCATCTTGTCTGGGAGAGCTTGTCGCCGGAAACTGGTTCGGCAAAGGTGGAGCCACAGCCGGCGCTGAAACAAAATTGCTATTCTGTGCTTGAAAGGACTGCAATGGAATGCGATATAACTCAGTCTATTACACCAGTATGCACTGCAACAAGATCTATAATCAAGCTAAAGGTGCCCAAATATAAAGAAAATGGCTTTTGAGAGTTACGGTTGGCTTGCAATAGCTACTGCTTGATGTTAAATTGAATGATGAATTAATTGGTTTGCAATAATTATTACTTCATATTAAACTGATCAATAAATAATTTATTAATCGGTTTGAAATATATTGTCATTACATTTTATTAAAAAACTGTGTTTGATTTATATGTTGTTGATGAATGTTTAATAAAATCATGTCTTATAAAATGAATTTATTGACAACAAAATTTCATTTTCAAATAAAAAAATGGCTGCTTTGGCGATTTAAAACCTCTTACTCCAGTGTTGACAACACCAGCTCAGATGTTGAAAAGAGTCAATGAAACAATAGTTATACATTCCAGTTCATGCTTAAACTAAAACTAAATTTCTATATGTGCAGTTCATGTCACTCGCATAGCAATCGAAAATTATGATGGCAATATGCATTTCAATAACATGATATAAGCACAAAGGAAACTAATTAATCAATTTTCCAAGAAACTAAATTCTACATGAAACCTTTGAAGGCAATATGAAGTTCTAACATACCTGCTGTTTGACAGATCCAAACCGAGAAAACAAAATGATAAATTTCAGTGAGCTCATGGCACAAAAGATAACATAAAAGTTTAGAAAATTCATGAAGCGTTTTTTTTTTTAATTTTTGGTAAACACAAGGTGTTTCAATCCACCGGTTAACTTTCAACTTTTAGCTACCAAAAAGAACGAAAAGTATCAATATGATATTAGCAAATAGTAAGAAGAGCTAACTTAGTTATTGTTCATCTTTGCTTTTGAAAAGCTTAACATTTATACCATCAGCTTATGAAAAGAAAGCAATAATAAAATCCCTCCCATCTCACAGGTAACATAGTTAGTTGCCAAGAATCTTGTCCTTGCCTTGGATGGTAGCATTGACATGACAATAAAACACAAGTAGAAGTACTAATGAAGCCTAAAAATCGATTTATCAAGCTACAAACCAACATTTCTCCAACGTGTTATGGTTTTTGTAATTGAACACCATGAAACACCTTTTAGTTCATTCATTTAGATTGTGGTTCGCCAACAGGATACGTACCACATAAAACTATTTACCAGTGGTCAAATCAGATCATCTATGATAGTAGAACTTAACATATGTATAGTCTACACTAAACATTGATATAGCTGCTTAATTACTAAAAAAATGTGATGTAATAATTCGTAAATTACTGTAAACCATCAACTAGACATGCATAATCAAATAAAAAATAAAGTTGGATCTGTAATCCATGCAAATGAGAAGGTGCCTAAATTCCATCTTACAAATAGCCAAATTTTAAAAAAACATATCAAATCTTCAACAACAGAACTCATTAGTCATGGAATAGACAAGTTCCAATTAAACAACCATTATCAAATTTTGCTTTGGAACGAAACTATATTTTGTGGTACAGCCTAACTTTTACACTGGAAAATATAATATATCTAATGAATGTGTACCTAAATTGCCACAATAGCAAATGATACAACTATAGAAGTGTCAAATGGAACTCACTCATAATATATATCTATTAGATATAAAAATTCAATAGATCATGGACACCAATTTTCTCAAACAAGAACAAATAATGATAAACAATAGCCATGTAAGATTTGTGAGATACTGTACACAAGCTAAATAACAAAAAAGGTACATACAAGTGTAGCTTTAAAACGCACAAGTTAATTAAAAATAATAAAGCATCAGTTGATGGATAACGGAAGCCCGTCAAACAAACAATATCACAATGAAAGTAATTAGAACAGCTTCAATCCTATATTTTGCAATCACAACACAACCGCACGACATAAACTTTAAAATCCTAAGTTGTATTGCCAAGATACAAACTTTCACTTTAGAATCCCCACAAAGGCATTGCTATTATGGCTGACCTGTTATTAAAGATAATCCTTACTGAAATCTGGAACTGGTCATGAAAATAATTCTCAGAATAAAGGCAAGAAAAAGAAAAATGAGTTGCTGCCATCAATTATGCATTTTCTTGGTTCTTACATATGTTCAGGAAACTGGCAATTTTAAGTTGTACCCTTAAAAAATAAAAAGTAAAACAAACAAAACACATAGCAGCATAAACTTAATAAGGTAATAGAAATAAAAAAACAGCACAGAATAACACAAGCAAGCTTTCACTTTAGCTGTGGAATTCATGGTCACCTGGCATATCCCTCTGCAAGCATTGTAAAGCCACTGCATCTGTTGCTTGTCACCTTCATTCGCTGACAAAAATTTAAACCTACTTTCTGTGAAGGAGAACAACTAATCAACAATAATAGCTAAAAGAAATATCAGCACAAGTAACTACTTACAAAGAAGTAAATGAAAATACAATAATCACACAGATGAGAGGGAAACATTGACCACAAAAAATGTAAGATATGGTTCAAATGCACATGGCATTCGCTACAACTCAAAAGAGGCACATGGGATGTACAAAAGAATAGAAATAAACTCCTGATAGCAAAAAAAAATTCCTTAGTGTCCTTCCTGTAGATTGAACAAGGAATGATGATTTCAAAGTCAACTCCTGTAAAGTACAACACTACAGGAGCAGTTTGCTTAAAAAACTTACTTTTACTAGTTTCAACAATTATCAAAGCAGGGTCTGTTTGGTTGAATTTAGGTTCTTCTATCTGAGCTTTCCAAAGTGCCACCACAGTCCGAGGCCGTGAAACCTGTATGGACATTTTAGTGATGAAAATGGAAATAATGAGCAGCAAACTCTAGCAAGACAAAAAATGTAGAGCATAAGCCTGTTCATCTCATAGAATGCCCAAGACTTATCTCCGTGAATAAGTTTGCCAATCAAAACAAATGTTAACTAATCAGTGAATTTATCACATTTACCCATCAATCACATTCACCAATCTAGTCACTTGTAACAAAATGTAAACAAAATGATTTTTGGCATCTTAGTCACCAGTTGGATGGGAAATTTGGGAGTTTAAACAAGAACATAATAAAGATATTAAATGATAAACTTCAGAATGAATCATTATACAAACTCATTTCTACAATGATTGTAATAAATTGATTATCCAACACAAAAGCATTCATGCATTCCCATTGGCAGCTAAAATGAACCCATATTTTGATACATGCTCCTTTTAGAAACATCATGAAAGTACCTCAAACACAACTCAACCTTCGAGTTCTTAAGATTAGCATGATACATTCATTTACACAATTAAACTATTTCGTTGTAATATGACATTTCCCTATTGGAAAAGGATATTTTCCTTCCATTTCCTAGCCATTCACTCTCCCCTCAACTTTGAAAAAAAACTAGCCATGACAACATGATTATGGGAAGGACAATTGATTGGTTTTTGTAATCCTTTGCTATTCCCTAATGCAAATGAGTCATTTGTTATTTATAGCATTCAAAGTATTCAATAGATGATAAATTACCATAAATTTTCTTAAATTGATTATTTAGCATGGGAAATTATTATCATCATAATTATGAATAAATTATTATGTCTTCTTAACCTATCTAATTATATATTAATTTCCATAGTTTCTAATGCTTACAGAATGAACAGATTAATTTATATGTTGATACTAGTTGCTCAATTAGCACTATTAATTGAAATCATTAGTACAACATGGATATGCACTATATGCACCTTTTATTTGGTAACTTTCTTCTCACTTAGTTTGGTCATTTAAAACAAGTTAACGCCTCTGCAATAACTGATCATCAATTAATCACATTTGCTCACTAGTTTACTTTTCTGGAGAGCAAAGAAAAACCTATGCACTATTGTAGTGGAAAGGAATCGCTTGATCAAACTTGTTCCTCTAAATTCTATTCTACACAAAAATTACTTAGAATAATTATTTACACTTAAACAATTGTTATTTCATTTAGCTTAACTATCTGCTCCATAAAGATGTATATGGAAGAAAAGGCAAAAGAGAAAGTTAAAACAATTTGTCTATGCATGTATGTTTACAAGTGCATGGGAGGAGACATTTACTTGGAAAAAACATTCCTATTGCATATGTTACCAAAAATAAATAGAAATAAATGAATCATTGCTTGGCATGTAGAGCTTAGAAACGGTGAAACCTAGATCGAGGAAACTAAGAACTAATTGATGGAATGATCTCTCACAAATCTAGGATAAATTAAATAACTTTGATTCCATGTGTGTGTATATTTATGATTATGGGAGAAGAAACTACTCAGAAACACCTACAATATTTATGTGCTGAAAATAAATAAAAAAAGTGAATCATTGTAAGGCACGTCAATCTCATAACGAATTTTTAATGAGCCAAGAATGAGATGGAAAAGCCTAGAATAAGGAGGAAACTAACTTGACGCAGTAGTATCCCTCAAATCTCAAAAAAGTATAAAGTATTTACTCATGAAAGCTTATTATTTGACTCAAAAACCAATGAACTCAATCAAAATCATATAGTTCAAGAATGGAGTTTACATATAACTTCTAATTTATAGTTTGTTATAAACAAAAAAAATGACAGCAGTATGCCCTTCTTTTTCTAACAGAATGAGGGAACTAAAACATAACTTAATGCAGTCACATCTCCCAAATCTCGAGAAAATAACAAAGAATTTCCCCATATTATTTAAACCAGTGGATTCAATCAACAACATACAGTTCACGCAAGAGAAACCCTTACATGTACCTTTTTTTAATTTGCGATAACTAAAAAAAATGACAACAATATGCCCATCTTTCTCTAGCAGAATAAGGTAACTAAGGCATAACTTGATGCTGTGGTATCTGCCAAATCTTGAGAAAATTACAAAGTATTTCCCCATGAAAAAAAAAACATTATTTATTTTCAATACCTTCAAAACCAATCAACATCATACAGTTCACGCATGGAGTTAAGAGAACCCTTATCACTTTTCCTAATTTATAATTTGTTATAATCAAAAAATATGCCTAGGAAACATTTCCCATCTTTTTCGTATATGGAAGAAACCCTAATCTCAAGAAAACCCACACCAATTAACACTTCAATCATTTGGCAAGTTCATGAATAATGAAGCCACCTTCCCAAACTTTAGCCTCCTATATCCCATATCCAAATGCAAGTCAGTTTTCTTTAGTTTCTCAATTGCTATTTTTCATGCATGGGTTGTTGTAACTGCATTGGACATATGTTAGATACCAAAACTAATTAGATATACATAAAGTCGCGTTCCACACAACCCAAAATACATTTATTTTTCAATTTTTAAGAAAATGTATGGAATGCATGAGAACATGAATACTGTATTTTTAGGAGACTTTTCATGAATAAGTTAAAACAACTTCTTATTGAAGATACAAGCACCCACAAGACTATTAATGCTGATTCTAGCAATGCTTGTTTACAATTGATTAATTGTTCACAACTAAGAATTCTGAAGTTGTAACTATCATTTTTCTATCTAATTCATATTCATAGTTATCATATGTTGAACCTCATATTTTCAATAAAACAATACGAATGTCAAAAGTTTTGCATCCTTTGGGAGTGTTTGTTCTGCTTTTTTGGAGTTTTGGCATATTCCCCAAGTCCACATCATGTTGTTTTGTGTCACATCCATTTTTCTAATCTCTCCAAAGTGACCAACACATTGTTTCATGAATTTAACCACTTCATCATTTGGAACAATAACTGTTAAATAGCATGAGTAATGATATGTAGCTGGAATGCAAAGTGGTTCTTTGAAGATAAATTCAAAGTGGACGACTTGCCAAATGGAGTTAGAAAGAAAGAAGACAGACCATCCCTTCCACATCCCAAAATGGAAGACATAGAATACAAATAGATAATAAATGGGAAAACATCTTCTGACAAAATTTCTATCTCAATAGCTTCAAAAGTAAAACCTCCATCTCATTGGTTCAACAGACTCAATGGAAATTATGTTCAGGTACTCCGTGTCCACTTTGATAAACTTAAATTTTAAAAACTTTGCATAATTTAATTTGAAAAGACTGTCATAAGTCCTGTTTAAATCCTTTGTATCAGATGTTTTCTACTAGGTTAAGATGTGTGCTCAGGTTGATAACAATTGTGCAGTACTTACACCAATGAAAACATAATACTGGCAACACAAATTATTATGAAGACCAGAATCAAATTCTTGTTCATTCGCTATCTTTGTGTCAACTTGGGCTTCATCTGGAAGTGAATCTCATGTGCTGAAAAGCTATTTTTCAGGAATGGATGACCATTAGTCAATCAAAAGCAATCCATTGTTTTATGAAATATTTAACATTGTTTTAAAAAAATATGTTTTATTTGAAAGGCAAAAGCTGATTTTAGATTACCAGCCAACATTGGATCATTGAAAAATTAGTTGGTTGGTTTAGATCGCAGAAGTTACACCTAGTAAAACAAACCAATCAGATCAGTAAACCTATTAAATAAGGGAAGCAACGTAATGAAATCACAAGCTCGAAGACAGCAGATGCATACATTTGGATGAATTTACTCATATGGATCTCCTACAGAATCAAAAAAACGGCAAGAAATGGGTACATAATTCTTGAATATACCTGCAGATCAGGATATATAGCAAGCTCAAACTTTTGAGGGTTTGTAGGATTACGTGAATTGCAAGGTAAAACAACTGCCCAACTGTTCACAGATGATAATTTAATGTGAAAAGTCCCATATTGTTTCAGCTGCAAGTTTCAGAGAAAGATATTATGATGACATGCAGGCACACTAACATTTTTTTTGACACCCATTGTGGTGCAAATGCTTCCAAGATGCTTGGACCAGTAATCTCCCTTAGCCAACCAGCAAATAAACAGATGCGAGTCTGGATGTAAAACAATTTTATCAGGTGACAGGGAAATATCAAAAACTAAAATAAGAAAGAGAGAAAAGACAAGACCAAAGCCAGACCTCAATTGCACGAACAACATTTGCATGATGTTTTGCTCTGGCCAAATCCAGAGCAGTTTGACAATCATCATTCATCACTAAAGGGTTTGCTAAAATATCAACAAACAAATATAATCACATTCAGTGTCATTTAGGAGAGCAAAAAACAAAATTACTAAAGCAAGACATTTAATGAGTAGATTTCAGAAAAACATGGTCTGAACAGTATGTACCTCCATGACTAAGAAGTAGATTAACAGTACTTTCAAGGCCTCTTTTTGCAGCATGATGCAAAGGGGTACCAGCATGAGTCCCTGAGAAACATAAAGGTACATGACACATTCATGGACATCTGGAACTGTTACATGCATCTAGGCTTCTCTAGCAAACACAGGTAGCCAACTTTATGGAGCATTACACATGGATGTGACACCATATGACATGGTTTAATATGTACTTCATAAACAAGAGCAAAATCACAATATAAAAAGTCTTAATTAGAGTAAAAGCCATAGCTATTGTACTTCTAAGGTGCATACCATTAAGTAAAATATAAATCCTAGTATTCACAAATGACTGGTTTAGGAGAAAGTTCAACATGATTTTTACACTAGACCAATTATCAAGTCAACTACAAGTTGCCTGAATCAACTCGACACAATAACAATCACCAACACCTAGTAACTACATGAGATCTTTTCACTAACTCAAATGAAATGACGTGTCATCTAGCCATGCATGTGCCTCCCGAATCTCTTTAATGGTTGATTGACTATTATCTGCTTATCAAAGTTTTGTAGAAGTCATTACCTCTAGAGTTGTATTCACAAGCTAGTTAGCTTCTTGATGGCTTCCCCAAATCCTCCCCAAATGAATGACAACAAATTTGAGCCCCAGCCATCTAGAATTATCTGATCAATATAACATTCTATTACAAAGGCTAGTTATTAGCAACCACCTTCATTTGGAATTTATGGTAGAGATTTTTACTACTTCAAATACAAGGTGTCATCCAAGTTCACTTGTGCCTCCCATATCTCTTTTGATTGGCTAATGCACAATTATTTACCCATCGAAGTTTTGCAAGTGTCTTTGCCTCCCAAGTGGATGTATACACTAGTTAACTTCCTAATGGCCTCCTCCCATCCTCCCATGATGAAGCCCGACAAATTCGAGTCTGCACCATATGATATTAATTAATCAACAGAAGACTCAATCACAAGGGTTAACTTAAGGCACTTCTCTGCTGCCTTAAGAAGTCAGAAGCAATTGACGTCTTGCAAGCGTTCACGTGCAAAATGTGACAATGACAACCATTCCTTAGGCTATACTCTTACAACAAAAGTTCTACGACAACGCTTTTATAGGCCTTCACCCAAAAAGGTACCCATAACTTTGCCCAACAAGTGTCTAATTGTAAAGTTCATGCAACCTTCTCGCACCAACTCATCGGAACTACTCAATCCATCAATATCCCATGGTCATTTGCGAACTAAGAAATGAACTTCATCAAAACATTCTCAACAATCTCCAAGAATAGAAGCAACTTCTCATAAAACAAGACTAAGCTTATGGTTGAGCAAACCATGGATGAGGTGCATAAATTTCCCAAATTTGAGATATTTTGCAAGTTTAAGTGTCATTAGCTATAGTAATAGATCATGCCATCATGTTTTAAGCTAAGAACCTATCATTCTCTTGAGATAGATAAAATATGCTACTAAGGTCCATCTGAGAACTAAAATACAAGCCAAAGCCATCTAAAAAATACTTTCCCAAATCTTAAGCTCGAGGTTCATTTCGTACAAAGGAAAATGGGCTGATGAGCTTCTCAAAACCTCTGGGATTATCACAATATACCTTAATCCACAACAAGAAAGACCCATTCACATTGGTTTTTGGAACAAAAGCAATGCTCCCGTCTCATCCACCAAATTCAAACACGAAAACAAAAATCCATTACCATGCCAGACAGAGCTTAATGTTTAAGCTCGACGAACTAGACACCCTCAAGGAAAAGTGGCTTCAAGAAAATATGACACAACAAGAAAGAAAGCACCCAATAGATAAGTACTTCAATCAAAATTTTCACTAGTGCAAGGTTGTGCTACACAAGTGCAAGATTTCTTAACGCCAGCATGGCACCGGAAAGCTTGTCTCTATTTATGAAGGTCCTCAACATCATCAAAGATGTCGGCCAAAATGCGTACAAGATGCAAACACAAGATAATGAAAAATCTTTTTACATCTAGAACAAAAAATCCCCTCATCGGGCTATGAGTTTTCATGATGTCACTTTAATAAAATCATGCCTTGTCATGCTGTCATTTTGCAAACATGAGCTTGATGGAGCCCATGTTTCTTTTCCCAAACCAGCCCAACCAACGGGTCAAGCATCCTCGTCATGCTGTCATTTTGCAAACGTGTAAAGTATTGGCCAAGTAGGCTAAGACCTAAAGCTAAGATTCCCTACATATGAGATCAACAACTCTGTATTGAGAACTAATCCTTGGGTGTGGTCCTCTCAAGGTCTCCTTAGCTCCATGGAATCAACTCAACAACATGAACCATGTAAGTCACAACCTACTTGCATCTCCTAAGTCTTAGGCTATCCCAAGTAACAAAGCCCTAAGCCATGTGAATCATGACCTACTCATACTTCCCAAGTCTCAAGCCACCTCTCAAAGACATAGCAACCCCAAGCCCATGCAACATCGAAGAAAGAGTACAATCCTCTCCCTCTATCTCATCCCTCCCTCCATCTCCTTGTCCTCCTCCCCCTCCTCCCTTGGTGAGGATGGGACCTAAAGAATCTTTAGATCGGCCCTCTCCATGCCTTCGACGATTGATCCTCTCAAAGACCTGACAACACCAAGAAAACTCCCAAACACTAATTAGGAAGCGCAATCCCTTGCTCCTCAAAGATCTCGCTCTCTCTCCCTCAAGGTTGAGCTTGCCCATTCGCAAAGCTTATAGGCCCTTAAAACACCTCTAACTACAACTTCAATACCCTAAGGTCAAAAGCCCTGGCAACCCCAACCACATTTCAAACTTAATTCAATTAACCACAAGGACGTTAGCCCTTCTCTCAATGGAATTGTCAACCTTCCCCTTTAGAAGTTCTAAATTACTCTCAGGTAAGCTCTAACCCATTTACACATGTTCCTTTTCATGTTTTTTGACATTGTTAAAAAATGATAACTTAATATTAGCCTCATCAATAGTTTAGATAACAATGCTAAGAAACTATGTTCATCTAAAAGTATATCACCTACATTCCAGATAAACTATCAACAACATACATGTGGACTAGTTAACATTATCTTCAAAAATCCAATTACAATTTATCTTACATTTAAGAATATACTATAAAAAACAAATATACACAAATTGTCACTACTTGTCTCAATTTGAAGAAGAATCTTCATACTCTAGTCCATTGAGAAAGCCCATGCAACTCGCCCAAGCTAATGCAAAAGATAGGCATTCAAAGAACTTTGAAAGGTCTAAGCAAGCTCTCTCTAGAGCATTGATCACCTAAGCATTGTCAAGTAAGTGATTGTTGAAATAACTCCCTCAAAGCAACACAATGCCTTAAACTTGTGAAGATGCCCATTCCCCAATTATAGCATAAATAATAATTTATGTTCCATCTTCCACCTTCTCCAACTCCGATGATGGTTCAAGACCTACAACAGTTGTTAGTGAGAACGCTAATTCCATTCTCGTTAGCTTCACTTTTAGCTCCTTTTTCCTCCTTGACCTTTCTAAGTATTTACTTTCTCTTCCCTTCACCTTAGCTTCCCTTCATGAATTGCGAGCAACTTTGGCAATGCATCCTCATGGGCCACCTTTTGCTCCATCAAAGCCTTCTACAACACCTTCATTTCCTTCTTGGTTCATTCCTTCTCTCGTAATTTGCTTTGCAAGTTGTCATAATATTGGCCATTTAACAATGCAAGCTCCTTCATGCCCTTCCCAAATCCCTCTTCCCTCTTTAGGGCATCTTGAAGCTGAGCAAGTCTTTGACCAATCTAAACTACCACTTGACTAATCAGCTCAAGGGTTGCTGCGACATCAAAACCTTGGTCACATGGGAACCTAAGGAGAGAGAACAACTTTTGAGATACTATCTAAGCCATCCTGACCCATTGCACCATCATGCTACTATTGGACCTTGTAAAGCCTTGAGATATTCAGACACGACTGCTAGGATTTCCACTGACTAATTCAATGGAAAGTTTTAGTCACTCAAAGCCTTTGAGGCTTCATTCTCTTTAGCCTTGGATGCCCCTTGCCAATGCATGGTGCTGCCTCTAAGTCCTTTGAGGCTAACTCTATTACCATTTCCAACCTTGCAACATGCTCATAAGGAGATCAAAAAGTAACACATCATCAACTTTTGCATCCTTAGTCACATCCATCCATACCTGATTCCAAACAAGCATCTTTCAATTCTAAACCTTCCCATCCTCTATTGTTGTTGTCATGCAACCTCCAACTTCCCTTAGGCTACCATCAAGGTAGGTGATGATGACGAATTCTTCCTTTTTCTCAATAGTCAAGGGGCATCCACAATCCCAACCACTTGCTTCGACAAAATAGCTCTTGAAGGCCACTCTCTTACTATGGTAGTTAGCAATATGCTGTAATGCATCCCCCATGTCTATTTCAACCACAGCATATCATAATCACTCTAAAATGGAGTTTATACATTCAACAAGATGATATAAGCCTTATTCTTATGGAACATCTCCTTCAACTGCCAAAAACTTTAGCTTCGATAGTTCTAGCTACCAATGCTTTAGCATCCACATCCCCAAATTCCATGAAGTCCTTTGATAGGCCCATCACAAAAAAAAACACTTGTATCTCCAGTTTGAGAATGAGGTGAGGAAGTCGAAGATTATTGACCCAAATAGTACTTGGAAGAATACGATACTTGGATAATACAATGGTAGCCTCAACACTAACAAGTAGCAAAACCATCTTAAGTTGAAAGGAACGAATTTTCCTCAATACCCAAGCAAAGCAAAAGATCCTAGCAGTAGCATTCAAGGTTAATTGCTCCAACACCAACCAAAATTCTACAACACCTCATAGAATGCATCTTCAAAATGCACATATAACACCACACAAAAATTTAATGAAGACTAATAGTATCCTCTTATAAGCCTCATTAAGTTGATCATCAATAGCAAACATAACTAAAGAAATTTCTAGTTATGGATACTACTCTGATGATCATCATAGATCATCAATACCAAGGACACTCACCCAAAACTTGGTGCTCTTATTCAAATTATGAAGTCAAGAACATGGTATATTTTGGATATTCTTATGTCCTCATTGGGATTCCTAAAACCCTCTCTCTCTGTCTTAACCTTGATCAGCAATCCAGAATAATCATAAACAACAACACTTTGGCTGCTAAGAAAGTTGTCCCTTCCTCACATTCTATAACCATGGTATTGACATCCCCAATCAAGTTAGCGATCATCACCTTCCTCCGATTGCACACTCACCAAAATCCAGTATGAATTCTAATCAAAACTCACTTTGAGATCGAATCCACAACACAGGAAAATAAAGTAACAAAAATATGAAACAAAGCAAACATAACAATTAAAACATGAAGGAAAATTTAGTACACTTGGAACCTAGCAGTGGTTTGCTTATTGTATTTGACGACAAAAATAAAATAAAATAGAAGAAAAAAAATGAATACAATAACCCCAGCAAGGTTTTCCTTTAGCTGAGGCTATTTTCAGTTTAGCCACATTGTTCCTGAGCCTTTGCCTAGCCGAACTCCCTTTCCTTCAGCTTGAGTGCATAACAAATCTACTTGTCGAACTCCTGTATAATGTAGCCACGGGTTTGGAGATGAACAAGCTCTCCAATCGCATCATTCTTCAACAAACCATTTTAAATCATGTTTGTGAGCATGTCCTCGCAATAATTGTGGTAGATCTCATAATCTCATGCTCCAAGGATCATAACTGACTTTCACACATCCATCATATCAATGTAGCAGCTGTTGTCTAAAGTACAAGTTTCATCGAAGACCTCCTTTGCTAACCCATCTTTGATGCTCCTTTGATTCAATTCATCTTGGGAATTTTGGAGATCTTACAAAGCTTCATTTGTAGATCAAAGGGGCTAAATGTTCTCTTGTAGTTCAATTACTTTCAGAGCATCCTCCTTCAACACTTTCAAATACTTTTCCAAGACAACATTTCTATAAGCCATGTATTCTTCTCCTAACATGATCAGCTTAGCAATTTATACCATTTGTTACTTGAAAGAGTCACTGATTGATTGGATGTACCCTTTCAACTCTTAAATCACCTCCTTAATGTCATGCTTGGTAGCTATTTTCACCATCACATGGATATTTCTTGACAAAAAACCATGTAGGTCATCCACCTTGTTCACTTCCTCCTTCATAGTCAATACTAAATTGTTGCATATACCCATTTCAATCACAAGGTTGTTCACAAAGCTTGCCAACTTCTATATATGGGAAATTCCCCAACAAACATTATGAAGATCACCTAGCACCATCTTCCACTGTTGTCATAGCTCAAGCTAGAAAAGAGTTCGATGACACCTCAAATCTTTGTCAAAGCTTTCTCTTAGGGATTCATATTAATGCTACGCACAACTGTCTCTATCAAGTCCCTTTGAATCATTCAAAATTTCCTCTCATATTTAAGAAGGATGCAAATCTCCATAATCTTCCAAATAGCTCTCCTTGGAAGCACATTCATTAACCTCTATAGCTTTATTCTTATAAGTAATCGTAGGGTAATCCCTAAGCTCTAGTTCCACCACCCCCTTCTACTACACTACTGGCATCTCCATCATCATCAACACACACTCCTCCTAAACTTCTCTTTTTTAGGCCTTCTCCATCCCCCTGATAGTTGCAAAGATTCTGCCTCTTCTTCATCCTAAATCAAAAAAACTAATTGCAATAACAGAAAATTGCAAGATGGAAGGAGATTTAAGATTCTCAATGCAAACATGTGGGTTCTCTCCAAAGCCTCCCGCTGCTTAATTGGCTTTCCTATGCCCTACAAAATGCTAAATGTGAAATAAAGTCAACCATGGCACTTTTGTTTTAAAGTCACTCAGTTTCTTCTAGAATAAAGAAATGGGTTGTTCGGGAGAAATGTTTAGCCTGATTTTTGTACTAGATTAGTCATTGGGTCAACTCTAAGTCACTTGGATCAACTCAACATAATAACAACTGCTTCTACATGATATTTGCACAAGAGTTTTCCACTAGTTCAAATGAAGGGTATCATTCAATCATGCCTATGCCTCCCAAATCTCTTGGATGATTATAGCAAACTTTTCTTTTATTGTTGCACCAATCAGATCATCTACTCACATATTACCCACCCACCTAAAAGCTTAGGTAAAGTGTTGCAATGATCTCAAAAGCTTCAAAACTATCATCGATGAAGGGGAAAATGGTAGGAAGTGATGTGGCCCTACCTACAAGGGGAATGGGGGTTCTCTTGCCATTGCCACTTGTCTTTTGAAAGACCATATCATGCTCAATCAATATCATCAAATATCACCTTCTAAAGCGCTATACATTCAGCAAGACCAGAAGAACCTCAGACACCTTCTAAAGCCCTTCCTCTTCTCCCCTTTTCTTGATACTTGTAAGTCTCCCAATTCTCCATTTGAGGCTTCTCTCCTTTTTGCAAACAATAGAGACCACTCAGTACTCAAAGCAAGAAAGGAAATCTTCTCGGTATCATTTGCTCATGGATTTTTTCTGTTTTTGTAATTTTTCATATAAAAATTCTTTTTTCGCTCTGTCACAAATAAATGCTCGAGTTTCACACCTCAAAATATTTGAAAGGTATTGATTCCTGTATCAACGAAGAATATGGTGACTGATCCCATAATCCAAAAGCATCTTATAATCTCATTCCTTGAGAATGAAAACAACAAAAAAAAAAAAAAAAAATGTTGAAGGGGGCGTACCTGGACGATAAGCATTCACATTTGCGCCCATTTCTAATAGAGCTTTTGCGATGTGGACTAGATCAGGTCGCAAACACGCAAGGATCAGTGGGGTCTTACCTTCCTTGTCAACCCACTGCATAAACAACGGCCAACTCAAGCTTTGCACATATCAAACGACTTCCAACAGAAAAACACGAAACTTTCCCGGTTTTCCACTAACCTCCAAGCCAGCTCCTTCGCGCCGAAGACTTTTGACACCCTCAATGTTCCCATAATTCACCTGCTGGTAGAGCAGTTCTTCCTTGGATTGTTGCCCTCCCATGAGTCCCTAAATTCCCAAAACAGGAAAAACCAGAGAGAAAAAGCTAGTTATCGCAGGGACCAGATGACTTCCGAGAGGAAGGCACATCGAAATTTTCCACCCTCTCGGAACTGATCCAAGCAATCCTCTTCCTACGGCTCAATGGGGAGAAGAATATAACAACGAATTCCACAGAAGGAACGGGTTGAGCAGAATGGAAATTGCAAATTTTACTTCTTGGCGAAGGAAAACCTACCAAAGTCGCGTCTTGCTCTCCAATTTCCTATGAATTCTTAGACCACGTCGAGCGCGACCGCTGGCCAACTAAACTTCGATGCTCGAAATAAAGAAAGATGAAAACTTTTTATTTAAAATATTTTTATAATTACTTGAAATGATCAGTTAGATAAACCTACGATCCTGGAAGATAAATCGGGTAAAGTCGGACCATTCCGCGAGAATTGTAGCTGAAAGAAGAGATGAGCACATGGATTAAAGCCTTCTGTCTTGCAAAAAATCACTTGCATAACGGAATATTGACCTCTTTGGTAAGAGTGCTCTCTAGCATTTCACCAATTATATAAGTGGCTTTTCCCTCAACTTGTAGGGATATATTATTGTAGATACCACATATATCTTTAGGCGCTCACTACTTGTCTTTTTTCGATATAAGTAGTTATCAATATAGCTCTATTTACATTGTTCTTTATTCGTCATCAAGTTAGATATTTTTTTTATGCATAGTAATCACAATATGTTTTTCATATTCGACATATGATAATGATATCGTGATAGTATTCGTTCGACTGTTCTAATATTTAAAGTTGTTTTTAGCCTATCAGATTTTTCATACATGTTGACATTCAACTTTACTTGTCCATGTACGTTATTTATCAAAATCAATCGTTTATTTGTTCATGTATATCTTTTTTCATTTTTCATAAAAAAATATTTTATTATTTGAACATGTCTCATTCCATAAATCATATCTTTTATACATGAAAATATTCGACTAGCAAACACACGATAATACAGCTCCTAAAGTTATTTTCAAATTAAACTTGTACATCAAGTGGCCAACCTAACTATTAAGTGCCACTATCTAATCACTTGTTGTGGTTAGCACTACCTCTGATAATCCATTGATTATATGGAGTGATCCAATAGTGGGATTTTACAAAACTTTATAAAAATATTAAATCTAGTTCTAGTTTTTACTTTTTTACAAATTTAATTTGCTCTTACAATTATATTGAAGATAAGCACAAGATCTATGAATGAAATATTCATTTATTAAGTGTTTTTAAGTCTTTCATTGCTTATCATGTTTCTTTGTTTTAGTCTAACATCCCTTAGGAATTTTTTTTAAGTTCATGGTCATATAAACTAAGTGATTCCATGTAGTCCTTTGTACTTGGAATTCTAATTGAACATTAAAATATTTTTAGCAAACCTTTGTAGCTTGGTTATAAATCCAAATTTAAGAGATGTCTAAGTTGATTTAACTTCATCTCTAAGAGGTTAAAGACCTAAAAAAGAGAAATTCTCAACAAATTTAGTTTAAAAATTTTGAAGAATAATTATGGCATTTATACTCAATAAGAGTTCTATAAGTTCTCTAATAAGTATACATAATACAAACACCTTATTGGTTACCAACAAACCAATCTTTCTCCCTTCTATGATCTACACCTTCCCTGCTCATCATAAGTGCTTCCACTAGAACCTCTTACCCACTTGTCCAATTACTACCCTAACTCTTTTAGAATAAAGACCCATCACTAACTCCTTAGAAAGCTCCAATCACTTCTTATACTCATTTTTTTTTATTATGAGAGCTAATGTCAAATTGCTTCAAATTGTAGAATTAAAACACTAATTATATATAAAGATGTGGAAAAGAAGGTAAAAAAAATGAGTTAACAAAATATCTTTTGAAGAGGGTTACTTGGCAAGAGAGAGAGAGAAAGAGAGACATCATTACTATACATCAAAAAGTATTTTATGTTATGTAAGTAATAGGAACCTGATGCATTTTAACACCACTTTAAGAAGGATCTGTTGTTCTTATCATATAAAGGCTATTCATTGGAGATATACTTTTGTCTTCTATACCTTTTAATATATTATGAAAAACATCTATAAAGTTATCATTGATAGTGATAGTTACATGAATATCATCTTAATAGACACCATCAAGAAGACATGATTGAAATCCCATGACCACCCATACTCTTGCTTTCATTTTTTTATTGATATTAACTCTCCTCCCTTGAATAAATAGTGCATTATTCTACTTAAAAATAACTCTTATTTTAAGGAAGTTCTGTGTGGCATCATGCCAATGTAAGCTAGAAGAATTATCTTAGAATGATCATGTTGTTAACCTCAATGAGTGCATCGATACTTGCATTCTCATATAGCAAGGAAAGTAAACTATAGTGTATCCATCATCTCTTAGAAAATAGATCAATCTATCCCACCTAAGAAAGCAACCTAAAATTTTCAAAACAATGGCAACTGAAAGGCATTAAAACTCATATCTCCAAAAGAGATGTAAAATAGTTTGTAAACAATGTGGTTATTTAACTATAACCACTATGGAAGGTATGCTCAATATCCCTCACATTGCCACTCTACTTGAGATCAAGCCTATCCTACCTGCATCTCAAGATGTGTTTCCTAAGGATTTGTCATTGAGCTTGTAGATAAACAATTTATATAAGAGGATGGGTCTTCTTTATACCTTAGCACTTCTATTTCCTAAAAAAGATGGTATAAATTAGATGTAGAATAGCCATGCCATCAATAAAATAACTATTAAATATCATTTTTTATTTCATGCTTAGATAATAAATAAAATTAGATTTTAAGACTCACTACTACTTTTCTTTATCTCATGATACAAATTTTGTGAACATTTCTTATCATCTTTGTAATGCTTTAGTTGGATAATATTCTTGTTTTTAGTATGAACCCTCAATTGCATTTAGCCCGTATGTGAGATCTTTCTTATCTTATGAAACAAAGCTGGTTTAAAAGACCCTTAGCATTATATTCCTTAACTTTATAGTTTCTTAAAAAAGAGTTATATCTACCCTAACAAAATTAAAAACATAATGGAATGGCATGCTCCCCAAAAATGTTCATGGCGTGTAGAACTTTTATGGTATAATGACCTTCTACAAGAGCTGCTTGTAAGGCTTTAATACAATAATAGCTTTGACCATTAATTATAGAAAAAAAGGAAAGGTTGAGTGGTGAAAAGTCATACATCACATCTTCAAACAGCATAAGCAAAGTGTAACTTAAGCTCCAATCCTTTGCCTTATTAACTTCTTAGAAGTCATTGAAGTGTCATATTAATTTTTTTTTATTAGGATTAAGGGTATTTTGAGCCTATATGGCTACCCAATGGCCTCTTTAGTAATAAATTGGTTGAGTTTTATAAAAATATTTAGAATAAGAGAAAGAATTTTATTCAAAAGTGCAACATCATATTCATTAGAGGCATTATTTTATTCAAAGATGTAATATCATAAGCATTGCATGCATTATCTTTTATCACAAGAGTTTGTGCTATATGTAAAAAACACAACCAACACACTTAGCCAACATGTATATTGGCTAGAAGGAAAAAAAATTACTTTTTTTGTCATCAATAAGAAAGCATCTTATGCTCACTATTCTATTTCTCTATATGCTCAAATTTAACTATTTGAATAAGATTTATCATGAGTGTTTTGACTTTAAAGACATATTAACATCCTAAATCATGTAAAACAAACTAATAAATAATGCCTTACTAGTGACCAGTATTATTTAGAAATTATTAATTAATAATACTTTACACATCTCTTTGGGATTTTCTAGTTTTGAAAATTAATGAGGGATGCTTAGCTAGTGTAGTGCCCTCCTTTGGCATCACCAAATTTCAAACTATTGTTTTAAAATCCAATTAAATGATCAAATAATAAGATCTACCATACAAAACATATTACAATTCTTTAAATACTAAGTTTATACAACAACCATTTGTGTGAAATAAAACACACATTATTATAGGACCCATGCCTTTATTATTGCAAAGATGTTATTATAGTTTTAAAACAATTATAATACATGATCATTAAGTAAAATTAAAAGTAAATAATCAAGTAAGCGAATAACTATTTCCTTTCAATGCTTCCTTGGATTCATATGTAGTGCATCCTTTTTACTTATTATTATTAATGCCAAAAAAAGGTTGAGTTGCCAACATAAGCTTAATGGACAACTACTTATACATGTAGATCATTATATAGTTAATTCATATCATATGTTGAGTCAAAATTGTATCACATAGACATGAATATAATACATAGAAAAGTATAATAATAAAATAATCATACTTATGCAATTAAGAATCTTTTTAAAAATTTTATATATTTAGTTTCTTTTTATAGGTATCTTAATCTTTTTTTAATTTAATAGGGTTTAGAATTACATCACTATATTAGAATTAGTTGATAAATTTTTCACAAATGAGATTACATCCCTTTAAAATCTTTTCTCTTCATTTACATAATGATTACATATTTTTTGAACCTTTTCTTTTTGAGTTGTCTTCCATGAGTGTATTTGTTTATCTAAAATTTCTATGGACCAAGTAAGCATTCAGTACATGATTATAGATTCTTTTGAACATTTTCTCTTTTTTTATAATTATAGATTCTTTTTTTCTCTTATTAATGATTATTTTTCATACATTTAATTATATTTAAAATTTTATAAAAATCTCATCCTATATACTAATTGACATGAGAACATAAATTTATAAATTCAAATACATTATTATAATAAAAATAAAGAGTAGGCATTCAGTACATGAGTAATAAATCAAGAATTCACCATATAAAGCATATAATTTACATCCAAACTATTATTTCAAACATCACTAAGGTGTAATGTTATAAATTCATTAAATTTAGCCTTATATGTAATAGTTCATAATTTTAATATAAATTATACACTACAAAATCATGAAATTATGTTAGTGTGGTTATGCATACATATATTTTGAAGTAATAAAATTAATTTTTAGAGATGTGATATATTTAAATTAAAATATTAATAAACTGATGTGATCATAAAAAGAGTGTCACAAACTCAAATGAATTTAAAAATTTGAAGTATACTATTGAATAGAGCTCTTCAAAAAATAAATAATTTATAATTTTTAGATATATAAATAATTATTTGTGAGCTTTTAGAGAAAAGAAATATATATTATTTTAATTATTGGTGAGCACAATGGTGATTTTCCAATCTAAGCCTTCATCAAACTTGGTAAGTATGGGTTTAATTTGTTTTTGGCTATGTTAAGCATGAGTAGTGAAGAGAAGATGAAAGAGGAATTAGAAAGAGAGGGAATTGAGAAATGGAAGTGAGAAGAAGAAAGGGAAGGAGAGTTGAAGAGAGAAAAGAGCGAGAAAGAGCTCATTTAAGAAGCTAAGCAATAGAAAAAGTTGAGGATGGTTTATGGAAACACTGGGCATCACCCATTCTAATTTGGAGAGAAAAATAGAAATAACGAAGAGGAGAAGAAAATTTGAAAGTAATGCTTAAAGGAGGATAGAGCAAAATAAGGAAAATTTAGAAAAGGAAAGGATTGAATTTCATTCTTTAATTTGGTTTAACCAATTTTTATGCATATTTAAATGCATGTAGTTGATGTATAAAGTTAAGAGAGTCACGAGAATGAATTTGGATAATATAGGAGGTGTTTTGGTTTGAAATTTAGAAAGTGTCAATAAGATTGTGGTTATCAAAGCTTGACCATTAACTACATGGCTTCCATAATATTTTACAGCTCATTTAAACCAGTTTGAATGAGAAATTAAACAAATCCTATAAGACATCATATAACTAATTATACTAGACTATGACCTTAATCATACTAAATAATGTGTTGCAAAGCAAATAAGATTAGCAAGAAATAAGATCTTGTTGTACAAAAGCTTAAAATGTACTTGTACTATTTGTCTATGTCAATTAGAATAAGAGATCTAATATATATGTTGGGTGTATCATATGAGGTTCTTTTTTGGTAGATTATATTGGATGAGAAGTCTGTAGGATGAAGCAAGTAGAGACATCGTACAACTATGAAAAGTCTATCATACTTGAATAATCAGCTTAACTAAGATTTAGGTTAAGGGATCAAATCATGAAAAGATCATTCAAGCACAACATGAGTGATCATATTATAAGATGGAGCAAGCAGAGACATAATACAAGTATGAAATATTTATTTACTTAAACAATCAACCTAATTAGAGTTTAAGTTGAGGGATCAAAAAATGAGAAGATCATACAAGTACAATATAGGTGATTATATTATATGATGGGTTTCATAATTAAGAAAATAGTGGAAGAACAATAGGATATATTATTTAAGTACGATAATTTGTTAAGTCAGATTAGTTGACCAAAAAAGGGTTGCAATTATATAATATAATTTAGGTGATTATATCGTATGATCCATGAAAACAAAAAGATTATAGACAAAATCATTCAAGTTTATAGGGGGATCGTTAATCAAACTAGACAATCTTAATAATCATATCATACAATTAGTTTAGAATAATAAAAGAACAATGAAGCAAAGATGATCTTATTGCATAATTAAAACTCATACACATAAAATACATGACAATGTACAAGCAAATAAAAGAAAATTTTTAGGATTAAAATAACTTAAAAATGACTAATAATTATATCATATATGAGATTATATAATAATTATTATGCATGTGTTACATTATAAGAAACCTTATCGAGGAAGAGAGTGGTCAAAAAGTTTTTATCTCAAATTGAGTTAAGTAAACTTGATATCTATGATGTAATATATTAATAAATTAATTTTTTTATTAATTTATAAATAACTTTTTTTATTGTGTTACTTTTTATTATTTATTATGGATATTAGCCATGATAATTAACTAAAAATTTTGTATATCACTTATGATTTTTATATCTTATACCACAAATGATATTATTAATATGATTAGAATATCCATAATATATAAATATAAATATTTAATTCTTAAGATTAAATCTAAGTAAAAATGAAACGAAAAAATGAAAATAGATTCTCCAAGATATTATCTTCATCTAATATGATTAGGTATAAGGTAGGAAGTCATGCCTTGTAAGAATCATAACCTCATTAAATATGTCATTAATACTTTGTATAGAGTAACAAAATATAGGTTTGAAAGCTACACTTAATATGTGATTATAGCCATAGGTCTAGAGATCATACCAATTTTGTTTGATATTAACAAAAGATCATTTAAATATAGTTACAGTTATTATTTGGATCTAGAAGATAACAATCAAAGAGAAATTAGGGTCTATAAAAACAAGAAATATTAAGAATTAAGAATATAAAAAAAAGTAGGAAATTTTTGTTTACATTTTATATCGCTTTATTATATGCATGGGTTAATATATCACTTCTAATTTGATATATGATTGTGATGCATTATGTCATCATGAGATATTTTTATATTGATTTTATATGTTATTGTCTTTTTATATTTGATATCTTATATAATTTATTTGATAATTTCTTTAAAGTCTCACTAATATTTATATTAAGAGTCAGAAATTTTGATGATATAACAAATGATCATATATCTAAGATGTGAGAATGGATAATATTCTATGTAAATTTGGGTTATATTTCTTATTAGTATTTAGTTGTGTATATATATATAATATTCTACTTTATTTTGTGGATGGCTACTTATAGTTTTAGTGGTTGTGATTTTACATTTGTCTTAATATTTTATTTGGTTTATATGATTAGATGAATTTTTGGGTTGTTTTATTATTCATCAACATGCATACATATATTTTTGTATGGTATTTTCTTATCATAATTGTTCTTTATGTGTTATTTTTTCACAATTGTTATTCATGAGCATGTTATAATAATATAGAATTTATACACATGTTATTTAAATTTATTATTTTAGCATTATTTTGTTCATTGCTTCGTGATTATGAGAGTAGATTATTGTTTTGGTGTTATTATAATACCAATCATTCATGCCTCCTTTGTATTTCATTATACTTTTTATTAGATATATGAATGCATACTATGATTTTATGTTTACTTAAGTGATAAATGATCAGTGATACCAACTTGAGATGTTATATCATGTTGGTGATAATGTGAGATATTAGAGATATGATTTGATCAAATAGCTTAGCTAATAAAATCCAAAGTAATGACTCATGTTATAGATTAATGATATTATTCTTTTAATAATATGATCACAACATAGTAATATAACAATTAAAGAAAAGTATGAATATTATATAATAATAATAAAGAAATGTATTTGCATATTCATGTTGATAAATAAACTTTGATAATATAATGATATACACATCAAATTGTATGATTATATATTATAGTTTACTTTTACTTTTTTATAACTGTTGATGTGAGCATCATCATAATTTGGATTCATATTATCAATTATATTAATATCTTTATATGATTAGTTTTTTTATTTATTCTATTTAATTATGTAATTTTATTTGAATATCATTGATCCATCATTTGTCACTAGCACTTTAGCAAGTGGTTTAACCTAATAGATTGTTTTTCAAGCTCACATATTATGATTTATATTTTTAATATCCAAATTGATAAAGATATTTTTTTTTATTAGAGCAGCACTTGTGGTATCAATTAACATGTGTATTAGAATTTTTAGTTTTATTTTGTTAGTTCATATTTAAATGACACATTTAAATGGTATGCTTTTCCTTTTAATATTAGCATTATACATTTAAATCTTAGATAGAAGAAAATTATCCATTTTTATGTTATCCTATTATTTGTATTATATAAGTAAGCTGGTGATCCTTAATTTAACAATTGTACAAGTAAAATAAGAAACAAATATTAAGCGTAAGCAAAGGAATAAATATATAATATGAACTTTTCTACTTTCAAAGATCCAGAGTTCTTGACCGCGTGGCCTAATGGATAAGGCGCTCGCCTCCGGAGCGGGAGATTGTGGGTTCGAGTCCCACCGTGGTCGTTCTTATGAGCTTTCTCTTTTATGGCAAAATCGTTTTGGTTAATTCCAGGGACTCTTTCCAAATAAAGAACTTAAGGAACATGAAGGGATTATAGTGGTCGTTCTTATCAGCTTCTCTTTTATGGCAAAATCGTTTTGGTTAATTCCAGGGACTCTTTCCAAACAAAGAACTTAAGGAACATGAAGGGATTATAGTATAAATATATGATTTATATTTTATTAATTTTCTTATTTAACTACATATTTGTATATGGGAATTCATATTCTTTACATTTTTAATGCAACCAAACTTTCAAAAATTATATGACTACTTTAATACTTGTTGTTAATCAAATTTTATATTTTCATATTTACTTTAAAATTTCTCAACCTTATTTTGTAATTTAATAAATTATTATTTTAGAGCACTTAATTAAATCAAAATTATATTATTTCATTTGATGACATATTTCAATAATAATCTAAAATATTCTAACAAAAAATATTTATTACAAAAGCTTAGGATATTAAATTAAGAGATGATTATAACACAGAAATATATATGCATACATGATTGCATACATATATATAAGATTACTCATTGGTGGTAAAAAAGAGATAACTTAATACATTGCTAGGATCACTACCAAGTGTTAGTATCATGTCTTAACAACAAGCAGATTAGGGCAACGTCATACCACCCTTTCTTTGCTAAGGTTCTCCTCAAATCCCCAAAATATAGAGGTGAGATCTATCACTATGAAAAAAATCCCCATAAAATCCTTTAAAATGCATGGAACAAAAATCCCCTAAATAGTATCCCAAAATGAGTTTGATTTTGTAACTAAAGGAAAGATGAAGGTGACAATTTGGCCTTTTAATATAAGTTGTACTAGCTAAGGTAATTTTTTAATCACTTACAATAATTTGATCTGATCATCTCAAATAAGTGCTCATAAGGATAAGTCAATTATCCCATTACTACTTACATCACCTAAAATATTATAGGGTTCTCTCAAGGTTAATCTATTAAAAAAAAGAGAAGACAAATTAGCTTTTTTTATGTCTAGATTAAGTTGTGGCAAGCTAGAAAAATACATCAAACACATGAGGTTTGTTTGTATCCCTATAATTCTCTTTACACCAAAGTTTATTGTAACAATCATATCCATTATCAATCTAAATATTTCTTATACATGTTCATTAAGACCTCTTTACTAAGATGTTCATCTAGAAGATTTCACATCAACATTTATATTAATGTTACAAAATATAGTAAAATTATCTCAATCAAAATTATAATGACTATATGACCTTTTAAGATGTTAAACATATATAACATAACAAAATATAACCATAAGTACACTATCTCATACAAATAAACTTACAATTGAAATATATAAAATCACATACATAAAAATGATATTGTCCCTAGATGTGTAGATGTCATCTATAACATTCACTTAATGTTTATAATGTCATAAGCATCATCATGTCACCTCCATAACATTCTTGAGTTCCACTCATGTAAAAGCTTAATAAATCATGTAGTGTTGTCACACATTTGGATCTTAATGAAGGAGGTTATAGCTACATTATGTTTTCATTTTTTTGGGATTAATTGTGATGCGTTTGCAATATTGTTATGTTGTATTCATATATATCTTATATTTTTGGAGCTAGCAATAATGTTCTTATGAATCATTAATTTCTCGACCAAGATATTAGATAGATTGAGTGGTCATTAGCAAGAAACATTTTGTCTTCTTTAAATGTTTCAATTGCATCCTAGAGCCATTTCTAATTGCTAGAATTTATTTCTAATTACTCTAGATGATATTGTAATTTCAAACATTTTGCCATATTTCTAATAATGTTTGACTACTACTTAACTAGTCCATGTTGGTGCGAAGGTTTTAGGATTTATATGATATTTAAGTAGGTACTATACTCACTTTTGATGTTGAAGCAACAATCCAAGGTGATGCAAATGAATATATTATATTAAATGACTATATACTCTTGTTAAAACCGTTTAAAGTGGTCTAAGACCACCCCATGTAAGCTCACTTGAATCATCCCCTTAAGTTCAATGATCACACCATGTGATCCATCATGAATTGCTTTATGTGGTACATAACCACCTTAGGACAACTTAGTTTTGAAAATTTAGGGTAGTTTGGAGATTCAATTATTCTCTATATTTTCTTCTTTTAAAACTCTATAAAATTTTTATAAGAAGCATCTTTTAATCAACTTTATGAAATTTCTATAATGTGCTTATTGGTTTTTGTATTTTTCTATGAATTTTAAGTGATTATGTTGATTATGCTTAAAATATAAGAAGCATAGTGCATTGACTCTATTCTTCTAACTAATTCAATTCTTTGGTCATCATTGTAATGATATAAGAGAACAAAACTAATCTATTTAGGTTTAATATATTGATCCACAGGCCACACCATAATTCTTTTATGTCTTTCTTTCATGATTTTCATAGACTTAATTTGGAATAATAAAAAGAAAATATTACTTTGTATAATGTTGTCTCTATATATAATAAGTTAAGCCAAATTATGGTAACTTAGATCAAGTTTTATATAGCTTTACAATTTATTTGAAGTCTTAGTCTTGCATTATTTGTGGGTAAGTTTCAACTCTAACAAGATCTATGTCTAAAGTAAATAAACCCATGAACAATATGGAAAATCTTTAGTCACCTAAATCAATTCTAATTTGTCTTAAAAATTAAAGACTAATTCTTTTTTTTTTGTGAGGACCATAAGATTGGCATTCAATACCATTAGAAATTCCCTTATTTAGGTGATCAAATAAATCCTACAATTTTATACCAATTTGATATTCATATTTCAAAAAATTATCAAAATAGTTTCTAATGGCAATCACCACTTTTTTATTATACAACATGAGTAAGTGTATGCTCATTAGGATCTATTATTTCTATTATGTGTACATTAATAACTAAAGGAATTCAAAAAATCTCCAATAATCATGACTTTGAAAATTTAAATAAGAAAGACAATTCATGATAATATTTTATGAAATTTAAAACACTAAGAAAACAATAAGACATCTCAAATCTCAAGTGCATTTTAAGAAATTTAAAGGCTTAGACCAATGAGAGAATCTCAAACATATCATTTATCATAACAATCAGTTATGCATATTCGTACTATTTTTTTTAATATTACATCATCTACTATATTGTTATCATTTTTAGGTTTCTAATAATCAAATTAGATTTTTGAAATATGTTTTGGTATAATTTTTTAATATTTTATAATATTTATTATATTTGTATTGTTATTTCTATTTATGTTGCAATAATGTTGTCGCATTTTTATACCAATGTTTTAAGATATAGTTTATCTAGGTATTCAAAAATTTTAGATGAATATCACCATTTTCATTTTGTCATTAAAATTTTATATGATTTATTATTATTTTGATTCTATCACAACTATATTATTATTATTATTATTATTATTATTATTATTATTATTATTATTATTATTATTATTATTATTATTATTATTATTATTATAAATAATGTATTGCTATTTACCACATATAATATCATAATTTTATAAAGTTAGAACATATAAATATGCCCAACTTTGACTACTTTTGAAATACTCATTTAAAAATTTTCAAGTTAATACTAATAAATGTCATTAAATGTTTGGCAATAAAACACTAAATTTGTTATTAAATTTTAAAAAACATGACATGTTTACAAAAGCAATCTAAAACTTTGTTTTTATTAGAATGTTACTTTTATTTATTTTGACCCCAAAAAAAGTTTTTTTTACCATTTATGCACAAGGGGAATGAAAGAGCTTAGTCAATAGTAATCTTTCTGATAATAGTATAATCTCCATAACAAAACCCTAATTTTACTATAAAAGTTTTAGATTGCAGAGTAAATTGCTTCATTTGTTTCATCAAGGTTGTTAATTTAACCTTGGGAATTATAAAAATCTGTGCACAAGGCAAAAACATATACTGTGGAAAAAAAAATTAAAAAAGTGATGGTTTGCTTTTAACAGCAGCCACCGAGGGATGAATACTACGGCAGCTCTTCGAGATCTGCTTGCATGAGGATCCTAAACCAGAAACCCATATTATCCTCCATCGCCGAATCGGCGGAACAGAAGGACCAATCCAGTTCACTTGGACCAGAGTGGGCTGACTCCAACGGCGCTGGAGAGCCCTCCATGAACAACGTCTCTTTCCAAAAACTTTCGTCGATCTCCAGAAATCCGAGATCGTCTGTTCGATTGTCTTCCCCCGTAGATGCTGACGATTCGGCGGCCGATCCGGAGAGGTCGCTTATTAAAGACTGAGTTGGCGATAGAGGGGAAAAACCCCTGTTTTGGTTCATGTAAATTTCTGTCTGGGTCTTCGGTTTAGATTCCTGTGGGCTCTGGTTTGTCTTCAATCTCTTCTTGATGTGTGTGTGCCATACGTTCTTGATCTCGTTGTCGGTTCTTCCCGGTAGCCTCGCTGCAATTGCAGACCATCTGTGGAGACATTCCAACAGAGATAAGTGATGGGTTTTTCCTCTCTTACAGCATACCAAGAAGTGTATTTAAGCTGTTGACACTTGCCTGTTTCCGAGCAACTCGTGCAAGGTGATGATCGTGTCTTCTTCTTCCTTTGTAAAGTTGCCTCTTTTGATATCAGGCCGGAGATAGTTCGTCCAGCGGAGCCTGCAGCTCTTCCCGCACCTCGCAAGGCCTGAAGGAGACAATGGGGGGTTAAACAGGGCTGAGCAACTAGATGTTTTCCTTGGAGAAGACGAATGGTGTTTACCAGCTTGTTTGGGAAGTGCTCTCCAGTTTCCATGACCGTACTTTTGTATGTGTGATATGAGAATCTGATCCTCTTCTGCACTCCAGGGTCCCTTCTTCAAACCCATCTTCTCACAGCAAGGAGCTCTCCCCATCTTTGATATGGGTACTTTCTTCTCTGCTTGCTTTCCTTTGTTCCCTGCTGCCTGAGCCAATGGTGGAACTTGTAAGCGTAAACGGGTTGGAAGACGGAGACTTTGTTTGCTGTCTTGGGTTTATATGTGTTGCCATGGGAATGAAACGCGGAAAAACGTGCTGAACGGTGGAAGGAAGAAGGAAACCCACCTCACTAAAGGAAAGGAGCTCTAAGCTGTATTAAAGTGTGATATTATACTTTATTATTTTGGTGGCCATATTGGTCAAGATGGTTGTTTTCACGGGTCGACCAGGTCAATACGAACTGGTTCATCCACCATTACTTAACAGAGGTATCGAAAGATCTGGGCCGTCAAAAGGCTGATTCTTTTTAATTTGGTTTGGTAACTCATCATTAGAAAGAAGACGTGTCATTTTTCTCTTCTTAATTACATTGCAATTACGACATTTTATATTAAAAAACATAAATAAAAACTTCAATTCAAAATAAAACTCTTCCTAGCTATTCTTAATAAAAAAGAGATTTAAAAATTAAAAAAAAAAAAGTATATTAAAAAATATTGACAAAACTGCATTTCCTCGCATAATTAAACTAAAGTTGGGCATTTTTTTCCTTGATAATGGATGGACGATGCGGACCTAAAAAGAAAGTTAGGCATCAAAAGTTTGGTATTTTAATTTGGCAAAGTAATTATTTGTATTTTAAATAATTCTATACACATTAAATTTCGAGATTTATGCGTATTTTGGATTATAGATATCACTATGGGCTTCATTAATCACCAGAAAATGAGCTTTTGTTTTTATAAATTCATCTGAATTCTTAGTATCACAATATTTTTAAATTTTAATTTTATAAAAAATTTAAAAGTATTAAAAAGAAAAAAAATAAATAAATATTCATAATCACTAGATTTGTCTATTTTTGTTGTCAATGTCTATATGAGTTCTGCAATGTGAAACGTTCGTGTGAACATGCATGTGGGTAAAAGAGCACTATAAAAATCGTGTCAACACGCGCCGTTCGCGCAGTCAGCCACCAGGGTCATCGGCACGTGAAGAATAAATTCTTTAAAAAATTATATTCACAGCTTCATATTTTAAATATTTTGATGACGTGATAAAAAAAATAAAATTTTAAAAAATAAATTAATATCATTTTATCTTTTTTTTTTTTTGTAAAATTATGTTTTTCAGAAATAATTTTAACGTGGCTTAATTTAAATGGACTAATCTGCAAACGTTGAAAGCTAGCAGTTTACATAATTTTATCGCGAAGTACAAAGGACAAAATGAAAAATAAAATATATATTTTTATATTGGATAGTGCTGTTTGTTGCGTTGACAGACGTAGTCTTGGGGTCCCACATTATATGGTGGCTTCCTGTGAGAATTCAACCATTCGCCGCTAAATAAATAATATAAAATGTTTTTGGAAAGGGAGAAAACAATAAAACAGTCAATCTATTTACAGCGTTGAATTTTGGTGCTTGTTTTTTATTTGAATAAAAGACGATTTTTTATGATTTTAAATAATAGTTTTAATTTTGATTTTTTTTAATTTTAAAATAAATTTAATAAAATTATAGATATTTTAAATTATATTCATTTTAAAAATTATAAAAATATCAAAAATTTACTTTACAGACAAATCATAAAAAAATCATTTTAAAATACAAAATATATTACTTAAAAATACAATATATCTATCATAAAAATAAAATATATTATTTAAAATCATATCTTACAAGAAAAATCATACTTTTCAACAAAATTAAATTATATAAAAAGTCAGATTTTCTCAATACAATAACATTAAAAAATTTTTATTTAAAAAGAAATCAGTTATCTTAAAATCTTATTTTTAAAATTATTTTTGTATAATATTTGATTTTATAAAATGAAATCTGATTTTAAAATTAAATCAAGCTCTTTAAATAAAATAAGATTTTATTAAATCATATTTTATTTATAAAATAAGGTATTATTTTAAAATAAAATTATTTTTTTAATCTTATTTGTGTATAGTTTCAAGTATAGTACGAAACTCTTATAAAAGTACCTTAATTATTTATAAAAAATCATTTATCAATAAAGTCAACATAAATGAAGGATGGAACTTTTGTCTTCATCATACTCAAACATAATGGTAAATGTCAAAGAAACATATAAAAATAAAAACTATATTTTTGTATAACTCACTTAAGACAATTTTGACTTTTTTATTTTGCTAAATCTATTATTTAAGTTAAAAGAAACATCATTCTAATTCCTGCACTTATGCGAGCTTTGTCTTTTTTTGTAAGATCTTATTGAAAAGGGCTCCCTTAACAAGGATTTTTACCCCTTCAAGAAGGTTATCATCTACTATTTCATATTTCTTTCTTCAATTATCTCTCTCTCTAATATTTTTGTTGAATTGTTCTTAATGACCATGCTCTTAATTTCTTAATTTTTTTTTTGTAATAATATATTAGTCATTCTTCATCCACAAGATTAACAAATCTCTTATGCATGACGAATACCATCCTTGACATTAGCATCTATTATGTATTATTTTTAACACCACAAATTAATCACATAAATATAAGCCAATGCCTCGTTGCATATTTCTTATTTTAACTTTGAAGATGTTTTTTTTATTTTCTTTATTTCTTATTTGTATATTTATCTTTAAGCACAAACCACGATGGCAAGGTTAGCAATTTGCCATGATTAATTAGATTACTAGTTATTTATTAACCTTTAAAAGCAATCTTTTTGACTTTCAACCTTTCTAATTATCCACAAAGCAACTTTTTTTATGTGATAGTCCCATACCAATTGATATCAATCATGTGTGTGAGACATCATAATGTTTACAATCCAATAGTAAGGAATGATGGTCAGACAAAAACTTAATCAATCCATTCCTATAAAAAAAATTATATATTATCATATATTTTAAAACTAACATACCCAATGATTATTTAAAATATTTAAAATAAATATTCACATCTAAAAGTTTACAACATAACTAAGTCATGTCAAATCACAAAATATTAAGTAAAGCTATCATTATAAAATATTTGAGATATACATCATAATGCTCATATAAAGTCGTAATAATGTACATCCATCTCCTTTGAACAGACTATTGAATATGACTCATATCCATCTTCTTATAATTCTCATCTTAATGTGATGTAAAAATATAATATATGATATTAGTATTAATGATATTCTAAAAACTCAATAGATAAATTCATAAGATACTAAAAATAATATAATATGTCAAAATAAAAGTGATATATAAAAATTAATATGATAAATCTCTATGATTTAAGTAGTAGAAATATATGAAAAACTATTCTCATATTGTTTATTCATCCAAATTTCTCATGAAACTATTAAAATAATGTATGTTATATTTTTTATTTTTTAAAGCCATATTTCTCTTATAATCATTATTTTTGCCTTCCAAGAATATCTAATATCATATCCAAAGGCTCATACTTATAGGTGTAAATTTAGTCGACATTTAAATCATATAAATATATAATCTCAGTCATTATAACTTGTTGTCATGCATAATATACTAATGTCAAAATACATAAATAAGATATGGATGTAAAGTAGTATCATCCTACATAAATTACTTATGATAAATCATATTGAGATCATATTATAAATATTATCGATCAAATCAAGATATGATCCCAAATCAATACTCATAATCCTATACAAAATATTGACAACAAATCTCAAATTATACTTTTATGAGCAAAAAGATAATGTAAAATGTCTCATGAAAATCAATTTTATATATTATGTCAATTCCCAAATTATAAATTTATTTCATGTATTATGCCATAAAACCAAAGTAATATCATATTATCATTTTTTCTTATTATTTATTCCATATCAAAACCATCTTTTTTCTTGTTTATAAATAAATCATGTAAATAGAATATGACATCCCAAAAACTCTCATATGAAATGATAAGATAAATTATTAATAAAATCCATCTGATAATACTCCAATTATAAAACATGTTAATAAATAATTTAATATTATATTTATATTATAATTATTAAAATTTTTTACTTAAACTAAAGGTGAAAAAGCCTTTCCAACTTCTCTTTCATCTTGATTCCTTAAAAATACTATTATATTTATATTAATCACTAAATTATTTATTTTAATTTATTCCATATTCTTTTATATGATTATTTGACTCCAAAATATCATCTTATAATTTCTCTCTTATCATAGTGCTAACATATTATATATTATACCCTATATGCTATATATTCCTATTTTTTTTAATCAATTAATCTTATATTATAATCAATGCATAGTACTTTTAATATAATATGTCATATTACAATCCTACAAAATCTTAATATTTCTTACTTTTTATTATTTTTCAACTAACATATCATACATTGAGTCAAACATATGATATGTACAATTTAATATATAATATGTTACTTCGAACAAACTCTATGAACATGTCTTATACTTGCTTTTCTTCATATAACATATTATACATTGAAGTTAGTACACAATATGTCTAATTAAAGACTCCATATATAATCTCATTGAACCTTATTCTCTACACCAACATAAACTTATTTTATTATACATCGGGACTAGCATATGTTGTGTTTCCTTTATAAGCAACTCAATTTCTTTACAATTCAATTCCAAACTTGCTTAAACCTTTAAATAATATTTTTACTGCTTATAAACAAAAAAATTAGTTAGGAGAGACTTATGTAATTAGATCTCAACCAAGGTCTGACAATAAAATGATGGAGGTTTCAAATTATGATTCGACTATTTAAATCACGACTTGAATAACTTTCGATTACAAGTTGGGTGTTGTGCACATATGCACTTGGAGAAACTATAACTTATGAGAAATATAAAATCAAGCCAAAATCTTCTTTACTTTCCATTTTATACAATATATTAACAGATTAAAGAAAAACATCTCAATTAAAGACAAAAATTATGAAAATACCTCTATTTAATAAAATAATAAAAAATATAAAAAAATGTGTACAAAATAACTAAAAATTCATAATGACCTTATAAATAATATATTATAACCTACAATCAACTAAAAATAAGAAATAAATAAGAAAAATCTTGTATGCCATATTGAGTCTTGACTCAGTACCATCCATCCATTAATATAAAATGTACTACATTAATTCAATGTATTAAAAGAAATATTGTCTCATACAATTGTATTCAATTGAATCATCATCAAGCTAAGCATCAATTTTTATAAGTTTTCTAAAAAATCAAAACATTAGGTAAGTGATGTTTCTTTTATTACATTTGAAAGTTGAGAGGAACAAAGTAGGTCGCATAAACAATACAAGATAAAAGTTAGTAAACAAAATACTTAAGTAAATAGATATTTAAGAATTGCTAATCAAATTTGTCATTAGTAAAGTTTACTTATACTTTTTTTCATGCACTAGTTTTTCATAAAATAGAGAATACTCAACATCAAAGATATTTTTATTAATAAGAATTAAATACTAGGGATAAATTTAAAGCATATATAGTAATATCTATGTTCTTATATGATTCAAATATTTTCTCTTCGAATTTTAAATTATGAAAGGATATAATATTTTCACTAAATATACATTAGTATATGATCGCTCTCAAATTTCATTAAAAGCTTAATTTGTTTTGTTGGTCTAGATTATTTAAAATTATTAAACCTAATTATTACTTAATTAAATTAAATATATAATAAAAATAATTTTAAGATGTACATAAAAAAGAAGTAATAGTATACATAAATGTGTTTAAAATATTTTCAAGAATGTTAAACCTTAGGTTCTAGTTCTTATAAGTTAATTTTTTCTCTATTATTTCATCTTTATCAATAATATGATTAATATCTTTTAAGTTAGTCTTTTATGTCTTCTATTTTTCTTCTTTAAGAAGAATAGTTTTTTCTTTTTGATATTCTAATTCCTCTTGTTACTCCTCAAAGTTTAAATATTTGTACCGATAGCTTGTATGTTGAATCTTCTTATAGTTACAACAAATTTTAGTTTCATTCTTAATATTTTTTTTCAAATGATGTTCTTAGGTATTTGAGTTTTAAATGAACATAAATTAGGCTTAGTAAGTTTCTTAAGTATTTTTATAGATGAGTTTAGTGATTTTATATTTAATATTTATAGGTATTTAAGTTTGAAATCTTGCTTAAGTCTCAAAAATAAATCTTTTGGTTAATTGCCAATCTTTATTAAGATAATCAACCATAACTATTAAATATTTAAATATATTCGAGTATTTCATCATAAATAGAATCATATTATTTTAAAATATATAATTATTTATATAATATCTTATCATGGTATCTAAAAATTTGTAAGATTTGTGAAAAATTTTCCTACTATACGCTTAGCCATTATAGCTTCTAATTTATTTAGTTTTTCATTTATAGTAGTATTAAATACATTAAGGTTTTCATTTGGTTATGTCTGAGATGAATGATAAATAAAATGTATGATTAAAATATTAAAATCTTTTTTTGTGCTTTTTTCAATTAAAATAATAATGTAAATGAATTGATATCAATATAATTAAATTAATTAAATGATTCTTAACTATGAAGAAAAATTATATGACCTTTTTTAAAAGAACATACTAAGATTAATAACAAAAAGATACTAACATAATTACAAAAATTATTCTCCATAGAAGCTTAACTTAAGCACTAAAACTAACACCATTTTAAGTGAGTTAAAGAAATTAAAATATAACATTTCCTTAGTTATCACTCAAAGGTTTCAAGATAAGTTCACTCGAGGCTATAACTAGGCTTTCAAATCAAGTTAAATCTAAGGAGTGTTATCACTATAATTTATAGATTTATAAAGAAATATACTAATCTTAAAGTTGAAATTATTTATCAAATGAAAGAAAAATATATTTCAAGAATTTTAAGATTACCGCTTTTATAGAATAATTGATTATTAAATTTTTTATATTTCTCACATAATATTTGAAACTAATTTTATATTTAAACTCATAAAAATATTGTGGTGAAGGCACTGGTTGATCTAAAATTTGCATAAAAGCTAGCATAAAGAAGATTTTTTTTCTTGACTTAATTAATCTCAATTATCTTTCTAAATAAAACTATGTTAATTTGATATGCATATGTGAGATATAGAAGTCAAGGATGTATTAATGAGTGGGTACTTAAAAAAATATGCTAAGATGATAGTGACTACTATTAATCATATAGTACTTAAGTTAATTTCATGAAATCAAAAGTATGTATTGTGTTACTAATAAGTTTTCTTTAAATTGGCATAGATATGATAATGTGAATTACTAGCAAGTTGAAGTTGAGTTGATCACTATTCTTATGAAAACTTCAAGTTTAAGGGATTTTGATTATTTTTGATGGTGTGACAACCATCATAGATATTTTTTACTTTTTTCTATGAATTAGATTATTAAAATTTACAATTTTCTCTTATGACATAATGTGATTATATTGCATACTTGAGCATTTGATCAAGTAAAATCTTTAGTTCTTGAATCATTAACCATCTAGAGTTGAATTAGAATATGTTGAATTTGTATAAATCTCTCTAGATAAAAGACATGAGCTCTAAGTAAAAAAAAAAAATCTTAGAATAAACTTTGTCTTCACTACTTAATGATTATACAACATAATGTCAAATATCATACTTATGTAGTATACATTTAGGCTTATAGCTACACCTAAACTTTGAACTTATCATGACATTGTATATGTATGATGGGTTTATCATATAAATGAAAGTATCATTTAGTTTAGGATATAGTGAAAATTTGATTATACAAGGTATTAACTTTGCATGTGTGTTGTTTGTTTTTTGATAATTAAGTTCATACCAGCATCGAATGAGTACGAAACTTCCTTCATATGAGTATGCAATTTATTTTCTTTTATAAATAGTCATTTATAAGCTTAGATGTAGTCAAACATATGTGATTAATATATATCATATAAGTACAATATTATGATGATATTATAGCTCATTCGTATACTCAATAGTTCTTATATGATCACTAAGTTTGGCTCTGTGTACTCATATTAGCTACATCATATTGTAAGAAGTAAAGTATCAAATATATGTAATCCATTTTTTATCACATGTAACTTAAATTACTTAAGAAAGAATTGTATTTATTATTTCATATAAATATAATATTTATATTGTATGAGTACTATCATTTATTTGATAAGCATTAATATTGTCATTCTACATTGACATACAATGGAGATCTTAATATTGCACTTGTATATTACACCTTATAAAAATTTTAGAAAAAAACTTGATATAAAGTTGTCGTATTACTACGATAAGTTTATCATATGTGTATAAATATTATTTAAAGTTTAGTTAAATTAATTACTATATTATCATTCAATGATTTATTCTTATATGATCATATCATACGATATTTTCTCAAGAGCTGGGCTCTGAGTGAAAATAATTATCGTATAATAGTGAGCTACTGTCATACTTATGCAATTTATTTGAATTACTAAGATAAAATGCATTGTAATTATACAATCATTGTGATCATTTTATATAATATATACAAAACTTAAGTTTTGCACAAAGAGTCAACATCATATAGTTCGAAGACACCTCTTGTGCTTGTACAATAAATCATTTTGCACTTATCCTATTGTCATAATATTTAAGGAGATCTAAGAATTATGCTCATTATTTTTATATGATTATTGTGACACATTAATATGATCAATTATCATAATATACAACAACTAGTTCTAATCATTTCGAGAAATCATGTAATATTGTTAAACCTACCTTAAGTTATAAGAAATAAATCAGAGGTATGCATAGGAATATTTTTAACTTCAGAAAGGCTAATAATTCTATTTTTATGTCTTCACAAGAAAGACTTCCAAAGCATGATTTGCAAATAAATCTTTAAAAGTTTTGTAGAACTTCTTATTACATTGTAATCACATTCTTCATCTTCTTTTACATGTTTTTTAGTTTGATAACACCTTAACAACCACTTTAGATATTGTCACTCATGAGTTACATAGTTTTTTGGATTATTATATGATTACTTACTATTATTACACTTATAACCATTATCATTTGTTGTTATAATGGTTACTATTGTGTGGCCATGATTAGCTTATTGTTGTATGTTTAATAGAGTTGTTATTTGATTATTGTGTGATCAAATTACTATGAGGGTTTGTGTCATAGCCACTTGTTGGAAAAAAACATTTTTTTAGTGAAGCATAGTTGGGTCATCCATGGGTGAACATAGGCCAAGATTTAGTAGCCAAATCGCTTAAAACCATTAAGTAATTTTTTTACTTATACATGTTTTTCACTTACCCCACATTTAACAATAATTGCTTTGTTAATAGAACAAACCGTTTTGAAAATTTTAAACTTACTAGATTGATTGGTGTTTACTTTCTTTATTTCAAAAGTGCAAACAATCACAATTCAATTATCTTTTATATTTGGTGAGTTGCTTTCAATTTGATCTTAGATTTGAGCATACTATTATGAATGTCTCAATGTAAGGAAATTAAGAGCATATGGTTTGTATTTTTTAGAAGTTATTTGAACATTTTATGAATTTTTAGAAATTTTAAAAATAAAAGAATTTAATTTTAACAATACTTATTTTATAAATATCAAGATGTGCTGATTCTTAAAAATTAAGTCAATTGGATTATGATAAAATATATTTGTATGTGATAAAGACAATGTCTTAAGATATATTATCTAAATACAATTATAATAAAATTATAATAGAACCTTAGGTAAACATAAGTTGACATGATCAATCCCTATAAATTTTTAAAATTTTTAGACAATTTTTGTTAAGAGGAAAGATTATAATAGACACTATTTTTACTTAGATCTAGATAAGGGAAATCTTAAAACTAAGCTAAAGGGATGTTGCTACTATATGTTTGACATAATAAAATCTTTTTTTTCAAGATATATTATTTATTTATAAAAATATCAAAATAATAATGTAATCTAAATAAATGTATCATTATGCCAAACATGGTAAAAAACACATATCAATAATAAAGCTCTTTGATATGAATTTAACAATATTGAGTTTGCATTTTTTAAAATATATAAAGAATTTATTATGAATTTTCAAATATTTTGAATATTATAATAAATCTCAAAATTGTCTTGATTTGAAATTCATTTATTTTGGGTGAAAAGAAATAATTTTGGTAGATGATAAATTTGTAGATAAATAAAATATAAGATGTTTTATGTAAATCTAACAACAGTGTTTCCTATGAAATAATGCTGGAGTTTTGGTGATGAAGTAAGTGATTTTTGACATTAGGCATCATTTTTCTTTGTTTGGAGTTTCGATTATCTCTGTCATTATTTGGTTTAACAATTATAAATGAAAATGTTATACTTCACAACACTCTTTGGCAGAAGAAGTAAGACATGATTGCACTCGTTCATAGATTTATTTATCATCATTTTGGCTTGGAGTTCATGTATTTGGGTTGTTTTTAGTATTTTAATAACATTAACATGATAACTAGAACACATGCCATATATTGAGACCTTTATTTAATTTCTATTATGGTAGTTATTTTATGAACATTATTTTTTCAAAATAAATACGATAGTCTTTATGTGGATTTCACTTTTTATTTAGATTATAATATATGATTTGATTTTTATAAAAATTAAATTAAAGATTTTGATGATGTCATAAGAGTTACATTTTTATTTTTGTAAAAAGAGATTTAGATTTATTAATTTTGAAAATTTATTTCATTTCTAAATTCTCATTCTATTTACTCTAAAAAGATTTTCAAAATAAAAACGATTTTATAAATAAATAGTTTTTAAATACTCAATGGAAAAAATAATAAACAATTATTTGGTGATAATTAGTATTACAACTATCTATTTCAAGGTTGTGAGACTTAAATTATCTGAAATATTTTTTGTATTTTTTTCACTTCAAAACTTGAAAAACAAATTTAATTGAGAGATTATTTTAAAATTAAGAAAATTTAGCATTCTCTAGTTCTTAATGAATAAATTTTTATGATATTTTGAATAAATTTAAGTGATTCTCATCTTAAATTCTCTAAGGTTGATTTATGTTATTTCTCAATCGATTGATCACCAACTTTTATTTATATCTCTTGATGTGATGCTATAGTGCTTTTGGAAAATGATTTCCTACTTATCCTAATTTTTCCAATGACTCTTTACAATTTTGGTTTCGAACCAAGTATTAATATCCTTGAAGTTTATTCGTAATTTTTTATTCACTTTCACAAAAATTCAAAAATAAAAGTCTTTATAGTTTGATAATTTTGAATAGCAAATATTATTATCAAATAAAATTTGAACTATAACTAGTTCTTTAATTGCCTAAGATTTCTTAACTTACCTTTTAACTTCATTTTGTTTGATCACATATTTCAACCGTAGCTAACTTTATTTAAAACTTAAATAATCAAACATGCAAACAATTTGGAGTAAAATTTTCTTGTCAATTGACTTAAAAAAATTCATAAAATTTTATAATAATATTTTGATATGTGGAATTATCATTTTAAAATTAAATATTTTTAAAAATATTAATTTTTATGCTAAAAAAATTATTCAATTTTAAATCATATTTTCTATATCATGTCAGTAGATTTATCTTGATACACCATACAATATTTGACAATTGTCCAAAAATACTTAGGACATTTTTTTTTTTCAATTTTTAGATGTTTAAGAATAAAGAAAATGTTGCCAGATATTAATCATTTGTGTGTTAAATAGATCTAAGGGCTCAAATAAATCTATATATAAGACTATATTTGTGAATGAAATTCCAAATTACGTTTAAAAAATATTTTTAATTTATTTTTATTAATTTAAAAGTCAGGTACAAACAAAATATATTTGTTAATCCATTCACGAGTTTTTAACCTTACTTGAATCTTACTAACAAAAGTTATCTAATCAAAGAAAAATTGAAGTTAATTTGGAGGAAATGTTTTTTTTTCGTGACCAAGAAAAGACTTATTTTGTATTATATTTTGTGAAGGAAAAATAAAATTAAGCTTTTAAAACTAAATTATCCCTAGCAGGCGTTAAGCGGTTAACAACTATTTTAACAAAAAAGGACTTTTAATAATATATTCAAAATTTTTAGTTTATCTATAATAAATTCTTGTCATTCAGATTGTAAAAATATTTAAGCGACAGGAAAGCGTGGCAAATTGGTTTCTTCAGCGGGATGAAAAAGCCTTTCGGGGCAAAATCCAGTGAGGTTTTGTGAATCGGTCAAAGCTTGATTTGAAGAGAAGGGGGCTGCTGTGTTTATTACCAATTATTATGCAAGAACCGTCTGAAGTAGGGATTTGAAACAGGAATCGATGGCTTTTAATTGTTTGATGAACTATAGGCGGCTTGTCCATGCTCAAGGTGCGATCTTCGGCCTCCTTTTGCACTCTAACGCATTCCATCTTTACCTGTAATCGCTACTTCTGCGTCTCTGGTTCTGGGTTTTCCTTCTAAGGTTGAGTGCTTAGTGTGAGGATAAGAAGAAATCAAGTGTTAGTCTCAATAAGCAGTATTGTTCTTCCCCCATGTTGCAGGTTATTGCATTCGATTTGTGAACAGTAGTTCTTTGATGCGCGAGTTCTTTTCGGTGTCCAAGTAGCTCCATGGCGTGTCTCGTCTTATGGTTTCCAAAAGCTTGAAAGCGAATCTCCGTGATGGTTAGTCCAAGCAAGACAATAGTTTGGTTCAGAAGGGACCTGAGGATTGAGGATAATCCTGCCTTATCTATGGCGGCAAAAGATGGTCTTGTCCTTCCGGTTTTCATTTGGTGTCCGGCTGAAGAAGGACCGTACTACCCTGGGCGTTGCTCAAGGTGGTGGCTTAAGCAGTCACTTGCCCACCTGGATCAATCTTTGAAAGCACTTGGGGCCCCTCTGCTGTTTATTGTGGCCCAAAGCTCTGTTTCTGCTCTTTTTCAATGTATTGCGGCAACTGATGCCACTAGAGTGTTCTACAACCATCTTTATGGTACTCGTACTCGTATTTGCTGCACTTCGTTTTTCTTCTACACTTGCTCTTGCATTTGGGTGCCTGCCATCAGATTTGATCAGTTATTTAGTTGTTATGTACAAATCACCTTCCCAAGTTTTTATAAGGTGATTAATTGATGCTTTATGACTTTGAGTTTTCTTCTTTAGATTACAAATGAGGATGAACGTGGAAGATTATTGTCATAATTGCATTGTATGAAATTACTTAAAATTTCCCTGAACAGTTATTTTAGTATCTTGTTTTTGCCTTCCATGCTTGGTAAATGAGATAGCATTGATATCGTATTTTGTTCTTTTATTTGTTATGCAGAGATCTCTTTATCTTGTCTAAACCATCCTATTGGTTGTATTTGCAATGCTTGGTGGAAATTGGTTCTGCCATTCATGGCTTATTTTAAGGATTCTTTTGTAAGCACAAAAGTTCATGTTTGTTTGTTTAAGGTCGTTGCTTGTGTTGAGCTTATATTATTTGCTGGGTTTGGGCTTCAAAGAAGATTACAATGCTCTTAAAATAATGCTAAATAATTGCCAAGACCATGGAACCTAGAAGAGGTTATTACTTTTCTTAAAAAATTGGTTATATGCCTTTCCTTATGAAGCACTTATCATGTGGTATTGCACATGTTTGTGAAATTGGGTAACAATGATTATCAAAGTGATATTATACATTTAAGATTGTGAAAAAAGAATGAAAAAAGGGAATATGATAATTGTGGATTGTTAAATTATAATGATATAGTATACAAAATTTGAACATATGTGACATAAAAGTTGTAGGTTAGATGATTAGGTATGTTGATACCAAGGGTGTCTTGGATGTGGGTATAGATGGGGTCCCAAGTATCCATGTAGAGTTACTAGACATCTCGTTTCATGAACACCAAGAAAGAGAACAAATAGGGTAAAGTAGAAAACTTGTATAGAAGTGAGAGAAGAAGATAGAACTTTTTAGTAATGAAAAAAATCAAGAAAAGGCAAAATACAACTATTGTAATGGTAGAAAGGAATCCATTATCTTGTCAAGCACAAAGATGGGATCTCTTTATTATTATAGGGACATTTGGTAAGTGTCAAATAAGATTGGTGCATTAGAAAAAGCACGAGAAGAAGCTAGAGTAGAGGTTCTTGAGAAGGGCATAGCTTTGCCTTAAGGCATGAAAGAGTTTGCTTAAGCAAAGGGGCCTGACTAGTTGAAGCAAGCAATGAGATTTTGCAATTTAAGGAAAATACTGAACGATAAATGTTGAAGAAGGTAATGCTAGGCAGGAGGGAAATTGCTTGGGACAAGATTGAGAATGTCTCGAATTCTATTTGAAGGACTTGGTAGTAGAGCTTCGTGGTCAAATGCAAAAACTAGTTGGGTTTGTGTGGTGGATAAGACATAAGGTATCTTGTTAGATGAGTGACTTGGTGAGGTGGTTGGAGATTTTGACATCTATCAGTGCTTTTCCAATGAAGGGATCTCAATGGAGTGCCCTAGACATGAAGGCTTCAATGAGGATTTGGTTGAAGATACAACAAAAATTTTGTTGCCTTCGTCAAAATTTTTAGGAAAGAACTTCTAGTTAGTTAAAACTTGATGAGTTGTACGAAATGCAAAGTGGCACTAGGTGAAGGAAATGCCTAGAGATCTAAGTGGATGGACTCCTGAATTTTAAGTAAGTTTTATACTGATGGTAATGGAAAAATTGATTGCTACACATAGGGGCACTATTGGAGGGCAAAATTATAGTGTAACATTAATTCCTCATTTTGAAGGTCTAAGCATTTATGTAACACCTAATTGTTATTATTAAGACTTGCAATTGAGATATTTAGAGAAGAGGTGTAGGTTAGATTGTTCATAGTTTCATTTTCCTTTTTTGGGAATACATCATCTTTCATAACTTAAGTGATTGATTTCTTAAAAGATTTTAGTGTTGTTTTAGACATTGATGATGAGGAAACAACCATGCCCTACAAATGTGGTTAAAGTTGGGACAAGCACAATGATGACGGAGGAAAGAAGGGTACTTAATGGGGTGGCACAAGCTTCAAAGTGGCAAAGGGTTGCAAGGAGGACGAGTTTCAATAGAGTCCGAGTTGATGTCAAAGGAGATAATGTTAGTGGCAAAATGACTGACATACAGGTGTGAACGTAACACAACTCTTATTGCTTAGCAAATGGTTGGTAAACTGTGGCAAGGACCCAAGGTGATCCTAATACCTACACGTCAATTAGAGAGTCAACACAGTTGAAAGGGAAGGCCGGCCTAGGAGAGATTAGAGAGAAACAATGAATAGAGCCCTTAACCCCAAAAGGGGTTTTGGATAGAGGGTGGCATTTAGGATGGACTATCATCTCTAGGAAGATCAGGATCTCATTCTTGATGAGAAGCTTTACGGTTTGGTTGAAAAATCTATTATTTGAGGTCACTTGGTTGAGGTATTTTCCCACACCATAGCTATTATACTTATCTAAGCTATGCACCCAATTGAGCAAGTGGTGTGCTAGGATCCTTGACATAAAGGCCTACTCTAGGTCGTGGAAGGAAGAAAATTTGGGACCAATGTAGGCATGATGTAACTTGATGGGAGGCATCGGAGCGAGGAGCTAATGATGGGGAAGGATAAGCCCTCGATGAGGCTTTGTTATGAGACAAGGGACATTTACAGGATGGGGAGCTCTAAGCTTTGATGGAAGCTCTAGAGTTAGTTGTTGATTGCCAAAGGTTGATAAAGAACAATATTCTCACCACTAGGATGGTTCTAAGAGTTGAAAGAACACAAGGGCGGCTAAGATGCTTAGTGCCAAGCAAGATTATGATTGACGTCACTTAGAGTTGATTAAGGAGCTTAATTGGGGAGGAACGTTGACTTGTTGTGGTTGGAGCCAAATTTAAAGTCTTGGTAGAATGCAAGCCAAGATGTGCTTGATCTAATTTTGGAGCTTAAGGATAGAGGCGTAAGAGAGACTTGCAGCTTATGGGGTATAACATGATCTAGATGTTTCAATGTCAATTTATATTTGTTGTATCTAAATTGTATTACATTATTTTAGTTGCATATTTTGCACCCTTGTGATACCCTGATTACAGGTCTATTGTCTATCATTTGAACTTTTGTAGATAGGTATATGATGTGTAGTTAACTAGTAGGCTAAGATGGTTGAAATAGGTCATCTGGCATTTTCTTATACAAATGCACTCCATGTTATGGTTTATTGTAGTTTTAGAGTATTTTTCCCTTTCTAAGTCTTGCAAAAGGTTGTGAAGACATGATTGTTGTTTGGAAAATAGCAAATCCTTTGTGGATTCACCTTGTCATATTCGAAAAACTTAGTCTTAGTGCAAAACGATAAACTTGGCTTACGATCCTTGGTGCCTGCTAGAATCTATTGTGAAAGACTTTGGTGATTTTATTGTAAAGGTCAAATTAGGTGATTAATTACCTTAATTACCTTGGGTGTCTAAGTTCATCCTTGATCTCAAATTACTTTTTTATTGAATTTTTGCCATGACACTTAAGGGAATTGAAGGTTTAAGCACAAGCTATAATCTTAAAGTGATTGTAAACCTTAAAAAGCCCTCTTGAAGAGGCAATCAAAGTTCAACTTGCATTAGAAAATTTTATTTCCTGCATGTGTATTGAACTTTGTTCATGTGGATTTGGAATGATGTGAATAGTGCATAGATAGTTTGACATAGTGTGAAACAAGTTTAGTTTACTTTTAGATTATCACACTTTTTGAACCCTAGTTAATACCTACTAACAACTTGAATTATCCTAGTATGTACCATCAAAATTCTTATAAAATTTTAGTAAACTTTTACTGTCTTAAGATCCGTTAGCTCATAAATTCACCATCTCCCCTTCAAATTCGCCTCAAAACCCCTGTCATTATGAGCCTACCTATAAAACATAAAGTGCTCTTTGAACCCAAGTTATTCTTACATGCTCACCTATTTCCTATGCCAAATGCTTACTACATCTAGTTAGCATTCTCCTTGGAGTGCTTTTGTAACACTTCACAAACAAACTCACTAAATATACAAAGATAATTAAATTACACAATATTTCAAAATGTTAGTTTTTTTTGAATTGGTCCTAAATTAGCAAAAATCTAGGATTTAAGCCTAAATTGGTGTATCTACATGCACCTATGTGCGAATTGTTATGACTTGCCTACTCTTAATACTTGATAATGGATATATTGACAGTTAAGTAGACTATATCAGAGTCTAATAACAATACTGAGGACACAAATACATTATTAGAAGGGGTGACAATTAAAACTAAATTATAATTTGTGATCAAACCATAGCTCATAAGATGTACAATAATATAAGATCACATGCATATCTGTTTCACAAACAAATTTTATAGCATTATCTCTAATACAAAGCTTATATATACAAGATGTGGCATCTCTAAAATATCTCTATTTATCAAACCACTTAACTCACATGCCACCATTAAAGGTGCATTACACTTCATATCATAGCAGCAATTGTGGTGTTGTGCACATAAGACTAGTATAGCTTATTATCTCTTTTTTAATTTGTTTATTTTTTTATTAGATTTCTTTTTTCTTATGTTTGATAAATTTATTTCATAGAATATCATATACATATATATATATATATATATATTATATCATATTATATTAACTATATTTTATAAGTACAATCAAAACTCATAATTACAAATAAAGGATGCTTTGTTAATATGCTTAATTCATCATACTTATTTGTATTATAATTTACTCAAATTTATCTATCTAAATTTTTGAGGATTATTTTAGATTCATTTTCTTTTTTTCTTTCACTTCTTACATATGAAAAACCATACACAACTTTATCAATATTGCAACATTTTAATAAAATTCCCTTTCATCACAACTTAGTTTCTTGCAAATTCCTTAAACAACACTTTTTTTTTAAATTACTTGAGCTTATTTAAACCTATTGGTATTAGAATGATATTTCTTTTAATCTAATGTGGTTTGATGATGAACTAAGTAGAAGTTGGTTGGCTGTGAACATTGAAGAGGGAGGGTAGCAAATGTGCATGGGTGAAAGTGATGAAATGCACTAGTGTATTTGTTGTATAAGGATTCTAAGGGTACAGGGATAAATAAGTCTTACATCGACTACAAGAGTGTAGATCACGAGCTTTATAAGTTATAAGCCTTGAAATGGTGAGGTACCTTTTGGAAGCAAAGTCGTATTGGATCTTATGAGAACTCTATAATTAAGCATTTTTAGGATGAATTAGTGTTTGGATAGGTGATCAAGTTGGAAAAGTTTCTTTCATAAGGATAAAACACAATTAAATTGGTACAATATTTTATCAGGAAGGATGGAATGCTATAATATAGTATTTGAGCAATACTTTTTCTGGTTTGATGTGGTTTGAGGATGAACTAAATAGAAGTTGGTAAATTTGTAACATTTGGGATCAAAGAAGGTAGGTAATGGTCTTCAAGTGATGTTCTAGAGATGAATCATCATGCAAAAAGTGACTCTTGACAAGTCTTTAGGTAAAAAAGTATAAAGATGATAGTTTCACATTAATTATAAGAGGGATGATCCTAAGCTTTATAAATAAAGTTATTTAAGATTTGAAATTGTGAGATATCTTTTGAAAGAAAGCTTTTATTGGATCTCATGACAACTCCATAGTTAAATGGGCTTAGCTTAGAGTGGCATTGGGATGTGTTATAGAATGAGAATGACCATTTAGATAAGGACAAAATCTAATTGGATCAGGATAATATATGACCGGGAAGTTTGGAATGTTACACTTTCTGTATTTTATCGTGCTTCCCTTTTTCCAATTGTTGCTTAAGTTCCAACAATCTAAAACAGCTTCCTCAAAAAAACAGATTCTTCTTACTCTTGCCACCAACACCTGATTTTTTTCCTTTCCTTCTTCAATTGTAGTTATGGTTTTTCTTTCCCCCCGAGCTTCAACTACTCTAAAGCAACCTCTTCTCCTTGAGCTGGAGAAACAAAAGTTGAGCTTTTGTTAGCAACTCTTGCACCTCTTCTTGATTCTTTTCTCCATTTGATAAATTTATTACAACTTGTATCCTTTGCTTGATTACTCTTTCGATTGTAGCTTTCATAACCTCAATTTGAACTACTTCCATCTCGCTTGCTTTTATTGATTTCCTTTGCTTCCTTATCTAATTGCCCATACGATACCTACTCTGGTGAAGAAAATAATAGCTTGTTTTGGTTTTGATTAGAAGTGCAAGAGGAAGATGGAGAGGATAACGAAGGCTTACTTTAGCATGGATGGATTGGACCTCTGCTTTCATTGCAGCTCCTGACCTCTCCCTCTCTTTCTCTCCTTTGCTTCTTCCATAAAGCTAATCGACCCTTTTTTCCTTGAAGCTTCTTACCTCCTTATCCATTTAATTAGCTAAGGCATTATGGGAAAAGAAATTACAAATTTACTTAGCTAAAATATCAAAATCAACATTTTATTAAATAGAACAATTTTTTTAATGCTTCACTTTTGAAATTGTATTATAATTTATTTAGAGATCCAAATATTTTGAAACAAGGACCAATAAATTCATCGTATTAAGCTTTACCCCTTGCCCAAATCCAAATTTCAGACTATTTTGCAAATTGACATTTTTTGGAGATACAAACTAAAATATTATTATTTTATTTTATCACATCAAATTCTCAAAATGCCAACTTTACTATACCAAGTATATAGAATTATATACTTATGTATATGCGTTCACATTAATGTTGAGAATCAATAAGGGTAATATCCACACGAGAATAATGGCTTATAGAACTTGTAAATTCAAACAAAAAAACATTACAATAAAAGCCTTTTGATAATTTTAATAGATTTTATTGAACTTATTTTAGAAAAGTTATCTTTGAAAACTTTTGTGTGGAAGTACAAATAAAGTAAAGACAAAAGTATTTTAGGTAGTTTGATTCAAACTCGGATCTACATCCACTCATGGCAGAAAATATTAGCAAAAAATACTAAATGTTTTTTGCGAAAACGAGTAGGTTATAAACCTTTATACATCAGCTTAAAAGAGTCTAAATTATTGAACTAAATAACTCTATATTCTAGCACAAAGGAGCTTATAATCACTAGACTAAAAGACTTTACAATGGAATGACATTGAGAATGAACAACTTAAAAGAGAAAGTCTTCACAATGGAATGACATTGAGAATGAAAAGCTTAAAATGCAAAGCTCTTATAACCAATACAATTTAATCAATTGGCATGCTAAAAATATAGTAAAACAATGAAGAATAAATTCCAATTTGACTCAATACAATGTAATAAAGTGATAACTGAAAATGATGAAGAAAGATGATCAATATTGCATCTTTGTTTTTCTCCTAATTCTTACTAAATGAATGATTGCTTTTAAGTATCGTTTTTTACAAAGATATGCAATTGATCATTAACTTATATTTTATGTTTGAACCCTTTTATGCGAGCATTTATAAGCTCTTTAATGGCTCCAAAAAATCTCTAATGGCTATAATGAAGTGTCTTGAAATTTTGTCAAACTAGTTTTACACACAATTCTGTATTGATCATATTTGTTCAATCAAAGATCATGCACATACTATACCATATTATACTAATTGTTTGACCCTTTAGACTTGTCCTATTAAGTAAATTTATAGCCAACAAATGATCGTACTAGTATAATGAGACCATTGTACTTGTATGAAGCATAAAATCAAATTGCAACTCTCGGTTTCATAAAGATTTTATCGGACGATAAGAATATAGTACAAGTACGACGTATTTAAAGCTTATACCCTCCCTATTATCATAGAATCCTACTCGTGCAATTTGAGAAAGTAAATGTACGAAGTATGTTTGTTTTTAGATTTACCTAGGTTCCAACTTTCAATTTTCTGATGGATGTGATCGTATGAAGAACACAACAAATACTACCCTGTTAGGTAACACAAGATCATAAAAGTACAATTAGGAAAAGCATATTGTACGAAGCATATCAGTTCACCAGTTGCCTAAGTCCATTTTATATCACTTTGATTAAACAATGTTGTACATATACGATGATGACCATTGTACTGTACAAAGCATATTAGCTTCATATATTAGTTTACATCTTTTAGAAAAAATAAGGATTGTACTTTTATAATAAAAATATCATATATGTACAAATTTCAACTTAGAACTAAATTGTTGTATCTAACTCTCAATTCGATCCTCAAATGAATTGATCCTAAAATACAATAAGGATATCATATTATACAATCAATATAGTTTTACTATGTTTTATTTACTTTATATATTTTTAATTTCTATTTGATTAAACTTTACTAAGTGATGCATTATATTAATTTTGTTCTATTCCAAAACATATTTTGTATTTAAAGCAACCTAGATGAAATGAATATTTTAAGTTTAAATTTATATAACTAGAAGAATGTTTTTAAAAGCATTCAATTTTTATATTCAACTTTATCGAATCCTAATACCTTGAATAAATTGTTAGAAGTTTTACATTTTAAAACAATAAAAATAATTCAAAAAAGATTGTTTTCTTGTTTGCTTAAGTTTTGTGTTTTTTTAGTACTAATTATGCTTAACAGAAAAGCATTACAAATTAGCTCTTTGTATTAATTACCAAGTGATACATTTGATTTACTTATTCAATCTTGAGATGCATGATTTGAAACATTATTAGAAAAAATATTAATAAAATAATTTAATAATTATATTATCATCAAGCTGATGTTATGATGATCAAGGATTCAATAATTAATATTATTAAACAAAAATTAAAATATTGAAGTCTTGTAATCTCTTTCTTTTAAAGAAATTTTATCTGAAAATTTAGAATAAGTTTGGATATTAAGATTTCATATCTATTTTTACTTTTCATATTGTTTCAATTTTAATTTGATTTTGCTACAATATGCTAATAATAAAAATTACTTTGTTTCTTAATATCTTATCTTTTTTTATTCAAAATTAAGATTGGTTTCTCGTGATATCTCATATCTTATTGATTTTTAATTACTTTTGTGTCGTATCTAATAATATGTGATAGATTAGAGACGTATCTTCTTCTAATTGAGGATACATGAAACACATTATGAATTCTAATTAACTATATTAGTAAAGTTTTTTCTGTAGACAATTTGATTTATTCTTTCTAAAGTATGAAAAGAACCAAGTTACTTGGGTTTTAGTTTTCTTATTTTACTAAATCTAAACACACATTTCAAAGGACAAGCTTCTTAAAAAACATAATGTTTTTCTTGGAATTTGAAATTGATGTATTTATTATCAATATATATTTTTTATCTATATTATATAGTTTGTATTTTTTCTTTAATAAGCTTTATTTTTTTATAATAATATCCATAAAATTAGGCTCAATTATTTTTTTTTGTCATCAAACCAATATAAAGGGGGTTAAATTGAGGTTAGATATATAGTTGTTGCTTGAACAATGATTTGTGGCACAGGAGCCAACTAGATGGTAGCTTATTAGGCCCCTAAACTTGGACTAGTAATAATGGATTTTTTTTATGATCACAGGTTGAGTGGTAGTGATGGCTTTTCAAACTTAAGTGGGGAGATTCCTCACCCATATGGTGTTGTTGAAGAGGAAGTAACAAATAAGAATAGATGTATTATTGAGGGGTTAAACTTTTCTCTATGGGTGGAGTTATCAAAATATGCATCCAAATAACTTTTTGGATGACTTATGCATGAACTCATCTTAGGTGATGAAATCCTTGAATTGCATGGACTTGAAGTGTTTCACTCTTCTGTTAGTAGGGCTAGAGGTTCTTGATTGTTATTTGTTGATAAAAGATCTAAAAACTTTATTATAGGCCATCTTTGAGTTAAGGAGATAGAATATTTCAACAAGAATATTAAAAAGAATGCTGATATTGAGAGATGTTCAGATTGCATTTGTAGACACAATCCCATGTATGCTTGTAAAGGTGGTTAATTCGTGGGTGCAAGAACTCCATGTAAGAGAATGAATGTATTAATTAGAGAACTTGTATATAAAGGGAGAAAAAGATAAGAATGGAGAAAATCTGTAAAGATGAAAAAAAAAATTGCTGTAATGATAAAAAGAAATCCATTGTGTCATTGAATACAAATAAGGGGTCAGCTTATTGTGATAGGGACACTTAACGAGTCACAAATAACACTCATATAGTTAGAAAAAAAAGGTGAGAAGAAGTGAAGAGTAAAGGATCTTGAGAAGGGCAGGTTATAGCTTTGCCTTAAAGCACATGAGTGCTCTTGAATAGTAGGTGCTGATGGAAGAAAGGTTATTAGTCCTTTGCTAAATGCAATTGGACTATTTATAAGCAAAAGAAAAACGATATCTATGGTGTTGAGGTAGAACTCGGATTGAGATAGATCCTAATTTGCTAAAACTTGACCTGGTGTGATACTTGGAGGCCTAGATCACATGATCACTTGGTCAAGAAAGGGAGGTCTAACTAGGTTTTATTTAGTAGAAAGAAAAAACCTAGTTGAGAGGGCTAGAGTGGCCTTGGGCAAAAGTTCTCGATGAGAATAGTGATCATATGAACTATAGGACTTGAAAAGCCACATGAAGTGCATGGAAGCATTAGTGGAAGGGATGCCAAGTGATTTAGGTGTTGATGGTCAAAAGGTTGAACACCACACAAACACCACATGAAGGGGTGCATTTGAGGGTGAAGTTGTGGCCTTACAAGATATTTGTTTATATCACAATGGTAAGACTTGATGCATAACTAATCATGTTCCTCACAAAATAGGTTTTTTAAGTTTGTTCATTATGATTAAATAATTCAACAGATCAATGAAATTTTCTTTGATCAAAGGTGATATGAGAAACTTGAAGTAGCTTAATTCATTAACATAATACTTGAGACCTATCCGGAAAATGATCATTTGTTACACTTCAAATGTTTTAGTCAGTTTTATAAATCCTTATTCATCACTAAATTAAGAAAAAAATGAAAAAAGAAAAATAAAATAAATAATGTATAACCTAAGTTATCCATACTGCATTGCACTTATATTTGGGAGATGTCCTCCAAAGACTATCATAGGTTATTAGGAGAGGCACTTGGTTAGGTACTTCATTTAATGGGCATATGCTCACGAATACAGAAAAAAATTCTCTTTTCTCAAAGTGTGCCCCTAACGTTTTTGAACTGTTTTGTTTATTTGATATTTTTAGGAAATCTCGTTTGTAATTTACTTGGCTGACCAATTCGCTGATATTTTCATGGATCTACTAATACTTTTATTCCGTGAACAAAAGGAAATCTCAAATGATTAGAATAGTATCCTTTCTTCATATTCTGGAGCATTGCTATCTGTAATGTTTAGGTTTTTAAGAAATTTTAACTTCTCTTTGAGCTACCTTGCCTGAACAACTTTGTTATTTCAGATCCCTTTTCTTTTGTTCGAGATCAATTAGTCAAAAGTCAACTTGTGGATCAAGGAATTGCAGTGCGAAGTTTTAATGGAGATCTGTTGCATGAGCCTTGGGAAATCCATGATAAAAGTGGCCATGCTTTCACAACTTTTAATGAATTTTGGGTCAGTTGTTTGAGCTGTCCTATCAAATCTACACTGTTTCTTCCCCCCTGGAAGTTGCTACCACTGTCTGGTAATTTAGAATTTAAAAATTACTTTTCTTTTATCAAGGACTTGTACTCTCTGGCATCTGATTTTTCTTGAAGTCCTTGGTATTGCTGCTTGGAATTTGGAAACCTTGTTATTTACTCTTTTGTAAAGCTGAAGATGTGTTTTAGCTATGTAATTTCTTTGTTAGGGATTGGAAGCATTGAAAGCTGTTCTATTGATGAGCTGGGTCTTGAAAAGGAATCTGAGAAACAAAGCAACACGTTGCTTAGTAGGGGATGGATACCAGGATGGAGCACTGCAGACAAACTACTATCAGAATTTATCATAAAGAATTTATCGGAATATTCAAACAACAGAATGATGCTTGAGGCAGCCAAAACTTCCTTGCTTTCACCTCATCTTCACTTTGGTGAGGTTAGTGTTAGGAAAATCTACCAAAGTGTTAGGCTGAAGCAGCTACAATGGACCAAAGAAGGAAATTTAGATGGAGTAGAAAGCGTCAACTTGTTCCTCAAGTCTATTGGTCTCCGTGAATATTCACGATATATATGCTTTAATTTTCCATTCACACATGAAAGATCATTATTGGGGAGTTTAAATAACTACACCTGGCGAGCAGATCAGGAACATTTCAAGTCTTGGCGACAAGGCAAAACAGGATATCCATTGGTTGATGCAGGCATGAGAGAGCTCTGGGCAACTGGTTGGATACACAACAGAACTCGTGTCATCGTTGCAAGCTTCTTTGTCAAGTTTCTTTTACTTCCATGGACATGGGGAATGAAGTACTTTTGGGATACACTCTTGGACGCTGACCTGGAAAATGATATTCTTGGCTGGCAGTATATATCAGGTAGCTTACCTGATGGTCATGCACTCACTCGAATTGACAGTCCAGAGGTTGCTTGTTTCCTTTTTTTTTAAATTCACTCCATGAGGTGTTTAGATATTATTAATTCCTAGTTTTCTGTGGTCAATTGCTTCTAAGGTTTTCATATTGCAATATCCTTGTGTTGCTTCTCAAGTGTTATATTTAGTGTGAGTGATTTTTGAATTAGTATCATATTGTTAGTTTAGTATGGGAGTCTTATTTTATAATTAATATGATTCTTACTCATAGTTAAAGTTTTTAGTTTATTAAGTATCTAAATAATAGTAAATTAGGTTTAACTCGTGTCCTTTTTTAGAATAATTCTCTTAACTGGTATTGGTGCTAGATTGATTTTCTTGGGATCAAGTGGTATGACAAGGTCGACATGAGTAGCTAATAAAGTGGTGCAATATTGTTGACAGGGACAGCATAGTCGATATGATGTGATAATGTCAATATGAAAGTAAAGTTGATATGATGCAATTCCTATAACAAGTGGTATCAAAATTATTAGTTCACTTTTGATCTAATAGTATGTACATTTTGGTTTCCATGGGTCTTTGATAATCTCTATCATGATTGAGCAATATTCATATAGTTGAGCAACTCTTGTTGTGTATAATATTTAATTTTGTTGATAAAGCTTTCATGGAGTCACATATGTTTTGTTCGAGTGACCGATGCTTAACTTTCATAGTTTGGCTACTAATGTTGGGACAATTAGTGTAATCTCTACTTAGTGTTGAAGCGATGAAGTACGTTAGTGTCTTTGACATTTGGCTTGACACTTGGCTTGATTAGTTAGAAGGTTTTTTATAAGAATGGATAATGTAAAATTCTTACTTAAGATGGACTTTTTTTAAGTACAAGTGAAATTTAATTTAATCTTACATTTTGAGTTGATTATAGTGTTGAAGTTTTAGCATGTAATTAACATAGCATTTAATTACATGCTTAAGCTTTGAAATTATTAGATTTGGATATATGGGGTCCAACATGGTCCCTTTTTGGAACAATTCCTTTAACAAATGGTGTATTAGAACTAAAAGATTGTTTCACCTGAAATCAAGTGATGCAATGACTTTGAAAGGGGAGGCAATCCTGGTGGTGTGACAGGGCAGACAGGAGCGGTAGAGCTGATGTGGTGCGGTTGATACGGGGTGATGCATTGGTGTCAACATGGTGGTGGAGCCGATGTAGTGCAATTCTAATATGTTAAGATTGTATTTTTCTACTCCTAATGGTCTTGAGTAATACAATCTACACTCTTTTTCTCAACTAAAAACCACCATATATATTTTGTGTAACTCCCTAACTAACCGTTAGAATGGCCAAGATGAGTATGCCATGCCTTTTAGTTCTATTGTGTATCCAACAGTGTGTGGTAAAAAGGTGAGCATTATGTTCTCCCTATCTATGCTTGGTGAAAAGAGGCTATTTGTATGTAAAAAAATGTATATTTTTTTAATGCTTAAAAAATAAGAAATTAAAGCATATTCAACTTATTAAATCATCATTGGAGCTAATAACATGTTTTGGTTTGCTAATTCAACTTCTCTTACAGGCATGCCACATGTCAAATCTTTGCAACTCCGTACTATATTCCTCTGCAACATCCTTCATTACTCCAACTCTGTAATATATTTCCTTTTTTGAAGTTAGACCTATTTTGAGCATTGTGTTCTATTTCAAACATGCCAATTCATTAAGCTTGTTATCAAGATAGCTCGCAAAAACAAACAAAGAACTGGAAAACTAGAACAAGAAAAGGATGAACCGTACTTATTAATATTCTCTGGAAACTCCAGTTGCACTCAAACCTTAGGAAGGGGTGCAGGAAAAGGTGAAGAAGATGGAGATGGAGTATAGATGAAGGGAAGAATGCTGGAAAATGGATGCTGGTGCGGGCAAATATAAGGTCTGGTTGGGGAGAATGGTGGAAAATATAGAAGAGGAGGTGCAGGTGAAGGGGACAAAAAGATGAAGTATGGGTTGAGAGGCTAGGCAGAGAAAGATAGAAGATGCACATGAAGAAGCAGGAAGAAACAGAGAAAAGAGGTATACGTAAAGAGGATGGAAGAACAAGGTGTGAGGGTCAAGGAGACTAAGAAGGAGAGGATGTCCTTGTGGGGAAGTAGAAAAATAACAATAAAAAAAACGACATTTTCCATTGCTTGTTACTTGTTGCATAAATGCTTATCCCATGTTCTCCTTTTCTGGTCCCAAGCAAAAATACGTTTGAGGTTAGGATGAGCCTTCCAAATGGCATCCCTCATAGCCCTGGCAACGAAATTAGGGCTATTATTTATTAATCCTTTTTAGCAATAAGGAATTCCTGGTCGTTAGTAACTATTTTCTTATGTTCAATCTACATATGGCAACATTTCTCTTTGGTGTTTCATTTATTGTGGCATTGCATGGTCTGCTGCCTCTTTTGTTTGTATTAATTTGTTGTTATCTGAACGCTATCATTATATCCCCAAGCCATATTTCAGTGTATTTTTAAAACTTGATTTACCCCTGTTGCATGACAAATGTTACTCATGTTATTTTGAACATCTTTCGCCATATTGGAATCAGGAGCAGGGCCACAGGCTCGATCCAGATGGTGAATACATAAGAAATTGGATTCCTGAACTTGCAAGGATGCCTACAGAATGGATACATCATCCCTGGGATGCTCCCATATCTGTACTTAAAGCTGCTGGAGTCGATTTGGGATTAAACTACCCAAAACCAATCATCAAGATTGACAAAGCAAGGGCCCTTCTTGAAGATGCTGTAAACATGATGCGGGAATTAGATAGGGCTTCAAGAATTAATGGTTCTTGTGAAGTTGTTGACAACATGGGACTAAAAGCTTTTGATGTTCCAACAGTGGTTGTAAAGAAAGAAATTTCTGTTGTCACTTCATCTCTTGATCAAAGAGTGCCATCTTTTAATAATATGCAGCTCAAATGTCATGAAATGGGATTTGGAAAGTTAATTCATGACACATGCTTGGAAGTGGAATTCAACATCTGTAAGGGAAAAGGTGTAGAGGAGAATGAAGATTTGAAGACTACAGCTGAATCCACATCTAAGAAAAGAAGCATTAGTGAGGCACAATTTTCTGTTCAAGATTCATGTTCGTTTGAAACTTATGGTAGAGACCAATGCGAATACGGTTCTTTCAAGCCAGAACATTCGATTGCCTCGACATCAAGGCAGCCAGTGCTAAATGATCCTGCCAAAGCATCAAAGGTAGTTTATTTTGTAATCTGGATTCATTTTTTAATGTAAAATCTGTCAAATGCAAATCTAGTAAATTGTGATATAGTTGTCTTTAAAATCCCTGCCATTATGTTTATCATGCCTTAAACACCGGCAATGTAGTGTGAGACCTACAGGAAGCAATTGTCATGCTACCAAAATAATTTTTACATAGGTTTAATATTGCTTCAAGGTTAAGAATTCCACGAAATAATCAATCTACGTGGCAAAATTTAAGTTCCAAGTCACTTTAGACCTCAGGACTATGGAAACTATGAGAGGTAAACAGGAACATTTGCAACACAAGTATTACTCAGCTGACTCAAAACAAATGACTTCTTAAGGATACTGGCAATGACACAAAACTTGAGTCACTGAACTTTAGGAGCAAGAAAACTTCCTTAAAATTCAAACTGTTAGAAATTTTCAGCTGCCACAATCATTGAACTCCAACTGTGAAGAAACCTCATAATCTGAGTTTGGAATTCGATTCTTACATTACTTTCTCAAATTATCAACAACGGCTGCCATTCCCAGCACAAACAAGATATTTAGAGTTCTTTTAACGTCTTAGTATGTGATCATTTTAATTCTGCCATAAAGCTACCCACAAATATTTCTTTTATTTTACTTACTATAGCCTACAGGTACGTCTATTAATTGGAAGCCTCTGGGCTGCTTAGTCAATTTGAATCTGCTGTGCAGAATATGCTTGAGTGCAGAACATTCCATGTGTGCTCTCTTATGCTTTTACAATAGTATGTGCATAATTTTTTTTGTATGCATATTACCATATGCATATAATGTCATCTTTATGCATATTAGGATGCACGTGATATCGTTTCATATGCATATAAATCGTGGTTGGCTAATTTGTCATCGGCGATGGTTTTGAAGGTGTCCTATTTGAATACACTTGCGTGGCATGTGCTAGGTTCTGTAATCTTATTGTATTAATTAGACGGGGGCATCCCTTCGATCATATTGAACTTCCTTGCACACAAAAATGCAATAATAAAGCTGAAAATTACTCAAAACTTAAATGAGGGAGATCATAAGAATGCCTACTTTGATGATGTTCATGATGCCTTACATGAATTCCAATTTGTTTTGAAGAGTTTGACTTTTTCAAAGAATGTCTAGGTAATCATTAAGCAGGGATTCAAACTTTGGAGCTACTTCAATGTAATCCATGAGTCCGTAAATGGGGTTTTTTATGGGGAGACATAGACATAGGCTCAAGTTATGGGATTAGCTCGACCATATTGAATATTGAATTGATTCCTATGCTCTCAGACAATGGTAGCTCATGTGGATTTAATTAATTTTTTCAAAGAATTTGTGGTGACCCAATTTCTCTTTTTCTTGCCACATGTTGTTTTTCTAATGTAATTTACGTTCTTTAAACCCTTATCGTCTAAAAATTTTAGAATTTAAACGGACAGAACCTTTCTTAAATTTTATCAATTTTCCAATTTATAAATACGTCAATATAATAAGTATATCCACAATCGTAACAACGACGTAATTTATATCAACAACTATCAATTATAAACAACTGAAAATTATCACCACAACCATATTTTATAGTTTCACAGTTTATTTTAGCTATGCAGATATAATACTGAATAAATGATGTGATTAATAAGTCATTTATTACAAAACTGTTGCAGTGCAAATATCTTTAATTTCAATTCTATCTTGCAAGTTCTTGTGGGTAGTCTTTTTTTCACTGTAGTTCTAATATATGTGAAATGTTAGTGTCAAAAAAAATGTTGTCAATCATTACTAGTTTAGTAGGCTATCTTTAATAATAAATAAATATGAAAAATAAATAATAATTTAAAAAAATCATATATAGGCTTTAATCACAGGTATTAATCATAACATATAAACATGTAAAATCTTATTCAAATTAAAACATAATCAAGAAACATGATATGTTATAAAAAAGAAAACATGTTTTAAACTCAAAGAAATAACTACATGGAAATCCTTAATACTTTTTAATCTTTTTCTTGGTGTGATCTTGTTTATTGGTGTGTGTTTTCACTTAAATAAGTAAACTTATGATGATAATACTGCAAATCTTTTTCTCTTGGATAATCAATCAATATCCTCTTTTCAGTTAGTTTAGTTATAATGAAAGCTTCATTTATTGATTTATTATATCATTTTTTCATGCACAATCATGCTCAGTTTTTTCATATTTTCAATGTTTATATCTTTGTGACAAATCTCTATCGTGCGGTTTACAGGCTAATAGTCACATCTCAATGGCAAATCTCAATTGTGCAGCTTACTAGTCATTAGCCACCTTATGGTGGCAAATCTATACCTGTGGCTAATTGGCCACTAGTCACCTAACGACAATCTCGATCTTGTGACACACTGGCCACTAGTTGCAAAGAATAACATATTTTTGCTTCAGAGGATTCATTGTTCATTAATAATATTTATTAATTTCAATTATCATTATCTTAATTTGTTTTCACATATACAATCTTTCTTAGTTTCATAATATTTAACTACATGTATGTTTTTTTGTATCAGTACATCAAATGTCATGCTTGCATAGTTATTCATGTCAAATAATTTCACACAATAATTTATCAAAATTAAAATATTTACATATAATTACAAATGTGAATTCTTATATAATTACATATAATAGTATTATATTAGCATATCAATATCATATGTTATATACATAATTCATATGTAATGTCTTAATTTTAATAATCAATAATACAACAAGCATATGGATATGATATTTATGTTAGAATATATATTTCATAATTGTTTTGTTTTTTGTGCTTGATCTTGTTATTACCCAAGTTTCTTGTTGCTTAGTTTCAACTTGTTGAGTTGTCACTTATCTTAATCTTAACAGAAAAAATTATAGAAATTATTATTTATCAAAATTTGTATTTTATTTCACTACTTCAATTTGATCATTTTTCCTTTCTTTCTCCTTAAGTGCTTTCTCTCTCCTCTAGCACTTTCTCTCTTTCCTCAACATTTTTTCTCTCCTTGGGTTCCAACCTGCTAGAACTCAAATCTTTGAAATTTTTTAACATTTTTCCTCCTAGACACTCCTTAGGAAGACAAAAGTTGATTTAACCTTAGGTTTATTGTTTTCCAACTTGAATCGACTAGCATACCAAGTAACAAAACCTGATTGTGCAAAAGTGTGCAACAATTTTCAAAATCCAAGAGTTGAACAATAGAGGATGCTAAGAAACGAAGTATTATTTCCTAATTTAAGCTTTCATCCCCTTTTGATTTGCTTTTCACATGCAAGGAAGCCATAGGGTTTGCATTGGCTAGGGAGTTAGCCACAGGAAAGAGAAAATTATTTCAAAAAATTGAAATTAACTTTTTATATATTTAATTGAAATTAATAATATTTTATTATTTATGTTTATTTATTTAGAGAATTCATTGTAATTTCAAATGAACTTTGATCATAAAGAACAAATATCGTTTGACTCATCTCGATAAGCGTCGTCCAATTATATATTAATTTTTATATTTTGGAATATTTTAATTTCTAGATTTTTTGTATGTTTTACTTGATAATTTGATTCGTACCTGATTTGACAATAGATGATGTTACAAATTCTCCCATCGTAAGAATTTCGTGCTTAAAATTCAAAATAGCTTTGGATACTCTACCTCATCTCGTTCTTGAGTTCTTAGGTAACTTAATGTTTTGTTTGACCTTGCCAGTATCTTAGCTTCATCCAATTATTTATTCATTTTTATATTTTGAAATATTTTAATTTCTAGATTTTTTGTATTTTTTATTCGATAATTCAATTCGTACCTGATTTGACAATAAATGATGTTACAAATTCTCCCATCGTAAGAATTTTGTCCTCAAAATTCAAAATAGCTTTGGATACTACCTCATCTCGTTCTTGAGTTCCCATGTAACTTAATGTTTTGTTTGACTTTGCTAGTATCTTTAATCATAAGAATTGTTTTCTTTCTCAATTGTTTGTTCTCTTTAGTTAGGATTATTATGGGTTTTTCTTCATATCTTAGATTTGATTGTGCTTCTATATTATTTGTGGATTATTGTACTACATATGATAGATCAACAATGTATTTTCTTTGAGTTGAAATATGAAATAAATTATGCATACCTGTCATTATTGGACTCAGTTTCAAAAAGTTAATGTTCCTTAGTTTCAACTCTCCTCTTTTACTAAAATAGGTTACACCCCTTTATTGAACTCACTTTAAGAATACATATTCCTCTTTTTGGAACTCTATCTTTTGTGCTTTATATCAAAATAGGGTTATAGTAGAAAATGAGCTAATTTTTTTAATACATCAATAATTACTTATATGATATCATGTCCTTGACTTGTTTTCGATGACCCAATTACAATATTTATAGATATTTCTTCTTATTTTTACATTGGAATAAGAAGGGGTTGTAACAACTTGGTCTCTGTTACCCTCCTTTCACCTATTGCGATTTAATGCACTTGCTGTCATAATTGGAGATATCCTTTTTCATACTATTTTATCAAAATCTTTATTTTAAATCATAGTATATCTTTTATGATTGTTGGTTGTATTATATTTTTTATTTCATTGGTTTCTTTCAATAAAGCTCATTTTCATTCATCTATTATAGGAATGCACATTCTGTTTTTATAGAATAACACTTTTTTTATGTAATTTAAAACTGTTTTTCAACAATTTTGGTCTTGTTTTGTTGGGTATTTTCATTTGTATCTTGAACAACTTTTAAAGTCTACAACCACTCTATTTGAAATAGTTAATTAAGAAAATTTCTTTTAATAGTTATTGACATTACATTCAATTTTAATTGATTCATTTTTTCTATTAAATGTGCTTTTTTTATGTTTGATATCATGTTATGAAAATTAGCTCTTCGACTTAATGCATCAGCTAAAACATTGATTTTACTTGGATAATAGACAATCTTCATGTTATAATCTTTAAGTAACTCTAACCATTTTTGTTGTCTTAAATTTAACTCATTTTGTATAAAAAGATATTTCAAATTTTGATGATCAGTAAATTAATAATTTTTTACACTATAAGGGTAGTGTCTTCAAATCTTTAAAATAAATACAATTGCAACAAGCTCTATATCGTGTATAAGGTAATTTTTTTCATAAGGTTGTAATTATCTTAAAGCAAATGTTATAATTTTATCATTTTGTGTTAATACGCACCTAAGTTTTTGTAAAGATGTATTAGTATTTACCTTAAATTTAGTTTTTTTCTTAGATAATGTTAAGACAGGTGTTGATGTTATTTTTTCTTAAAAGTTTGAAAACTTATTTCGCAGTTTGAATTTCATTCAAAAGTTATCATCTTCTAAGTTAATCTTGTTAATAGTATTACAATGTGAGAAAATATTTTTGCAAATTTTTTATAATACTTAGTCAAACCCAAAAAAAAATTCACATTTCAATTACATTGCTAATTTGGGTCATTCAAAAATAATTATTTTTTAAATCTATAGAGATTCCTTCTGTATTGATTACAAGCCTCAAAAAAGATATTTTGGATAACTAGAAGTATTTTAAAAATTTTGCATACAATTGGTGTTTCTACAGCCTTTGTAATACATATAAGTTTTTTTTTGTATTTTGCTTTATCTGTAGAGTAAGTCAAGATCTTATCAATAAAAATAGTAGCAAAATGATTTAGTCATTACTCGAACACTCTATTCATCATATCAATAAAAGTTATTGAAGTACTTGTTAAACCAAAAGACAACACGAGAAATTTGAAATAGTCAGATTTGATTCTAAAATTAGTTTTCGAAATGTCTTCGTTTTTAATTTTCAATTGATGATAAATAGATCTTAAGTGAATTTTTAAAAATATTTTAGCCCTTTGCAATTAAACAATTCATTTATTCTAAAAAAACATAATATTTATACTTAAGTTTGATTTTATTCAATTTCTATAATCAATACATATTATTAAACTTTTATCATTCTGTTTCACAAACAACATAAGTTTATCCTAAAGAAATACATTGAGTCTAATAAAACTTTTTATCAATCAAGTCTTATAATTGTATTCTTATTTCTTGTAATTCAAGTTGTATTACCCTGTAAAATACTTTAGAGATTGGTTCTGTGCTATCAAATTATTCACCAATTTAATCTCTCTATTACGTGATATTCTAAGTAATTCTTCGAGAAAAATTTCTAGATATTCACATAATACTTGTCTTGTAGTTGCAATTCTTTGTTTTCAATTGCTTGTATTAAAGTTTGATAACACTCACAATCTTTTCTAATCAATCTTTTAGCTTTTAAAGAAGATGTTATAGACACCTTTCTATCTTACCAAAATTAACTAGATTAGTGTCATCTGTTATATGAATCTTTAATTTCTTATTTAAATTGTCAATAATAGCTCAATGACATGCTAATTAATTTATATTGAGAATAATGTCGAATTCGAATAGTTTTATAGTAATCGATTGGGATTTAAAGATGTCTAATTAATTTTTACATCCTGTTTGATATATTTATTTACTTTTACCTTCTCTTTTGTGGACAATTTAACTAAAAGAGGAGTTTCTAATATATGTATGTTAACTGAAAATAGTGCAATTAGATCAGTTGATATAAAGAAATGTGGTGTACCACAATCGAATAAAATTGCTACAGGTGTATCTTGCAACATTAGTGTACATGTGATGACATCGAGTTCATCAAGAACCTCTTTTTGTGTGATGGCATAAATGTGGGGTTGTGCAGTCTGCTGTGGCACTGTAGAAGTCTACCCTTAGTTGGTACCATATGCACCCTGAGATGAAGAAATAGGTCTTGCTGTCATAGATCCTTTCTTGGTTTTCATTTCACCACTAGCCTACTGATTTTCTTTTTCTCCTTTGACATTTAAAGGACAATGTAAAACAACGTGGTGGGCTTTTTGACACTTGAAGCATTTAATTGATGATTTGCGACACTCTTTCTAGTGAAACTTTGTATAGATTTTCCATTGTGGCTTCGGACTTGTTCTTGAGTCGTTAAGAGTTGTAGAAGATCGTGACTTTGATTTATTTGCAATTGGTTTCTTGAATTTAGATCTACTTCTAGATGCAAAATTGTATCTTTTTTTCCAAAATCCTTCTTATCACTCTTGCCAGTTAATCCTGCTCTTAATTTTTTTATTGATGTTTTTGTTCCCAGTCACTCCCTAACAAGACAAGTTTTAAGCTTGGGTTTATTGATTTCCACCTTGAATCCACTACCACATCGAGCAATGAAATCCAACTGTGCAAAAGCTTGTGAAAATTTTTGAAATCCAAGAGCTAAGCAGAAGAGGATGCTAAGGAATCAAGTATTCTTACCTAATGTAAGCTTTCATCTAGGAAGCCCTAGTGTTTGCATTGAGCATGGAGTTGGCCATAGGGAAGGGAAGAAAACTCTTTTGGGAAACTGAAATTAACTTTTTATATTTTTAATTAAATTAATAATATTATATTATTTGTGTTTATTTATTTTTATAATTCGTATTAGTTCCAAATGAACTTTTGTCAAGACGAAATGAACGTCGTTTGACTCGTCTTGACGAAATCTATCTGATTTTATATTCTTTTTTATATTTTGAAATACTTTATTTTCTAGGATTTTAAAGAGTTTTATTAGACTGTTGATTTGAATCAATTTGATGATCGAGAATATTATAATTTTCAAGATAGTATTATCTACTTGTAATCTTTTTGGATTTTTGAAAATTTAGGTGCGTCATAACATAATCAATCATTGCAAATTTTACAATACTCATATGTGAATATACAACAAATTTATACTTAGCATAATTGATACTTAGTTTGTATCTAATGTTTTCGTTCAATCCATGCAAATGATGTGTAAAAGATTATACAAATTCACTAGTTCTATAGGACATTGGTAACTTTAATATGTTAACAGAGTGATGAAATTTACATCCCATTACTTATAAATTGATTAATTTTAGTAGAATTATTTTTTGAGTTGTTTTTGAGCTTAAGTAATATTTAAAACTCTATCCCATCTTCTTGTGTGTTTATCATCTAAATATTATAACAAGTCTCCTAAATTCTTATTTACAATTTGCATTTGTCTATCTACTCGAGTGATATGTAGAAGTGAGAGTTTGATTTACAATATTTTTATGAATTTTTTTCAAGTATGGCACATAAATCGTACATTTCATTCAAATGGTGTGGCTTTGTGAAGTTGAATGCTTGTGTGGAAGAGTAGGAATGGTATAGGTAAGGCATCCGAAGTTTTGAAACATGGCATAAAATGTGTCATCTTGAAGAATCTATCAAACCTAATGAGGATAGAATCATAGTGTTGCACAATGCATGATAATCCAAGTACAAAGTCTATAATCAATGGCTTTCTAAGATTTTGGGAAAATGACAAAGGCATATAATGATGTGATTACCTATAATAACTATTCGTCAATTGGCATTACCTAATAATGTACTCTTACTCTGACAACATAGTTACGAAAATTCAATCAACAAAGGCTACCTTCCATTGTGGCCAATGCCTTGTTTGGCCCAAAATGTTCTATACCTTCAGACCATGTATCACCTATAATGTGAACTTCAAACAAAACCACAAAATTCACAATTGAGTCTTCTAAAAAAATATTTATCATTCAATATTTAGTTTAGATGTTGGGTTATTGAATTCTTTACAAGACTAAGTGGCACCAAAATCAAGACGGTTGGTATACTCTGTGATTATCCTTCTTGATCCCATCACTTATTTGCAGTCATTGTAAAATTGGCAATTTGATTGGGGGTGTTTGTAGCCTTGTTTTGAAATTCAGAGCAATGTTGTAGAACAAAGGTACATTCTTTTGGAAATTGAGCCTACTTTGGATGCCAACAAGCTAACTTCTTTTAGCCATTTGATTGTTAAATTGCCTAGTGATTTGAGTTTAACACAAACTTGCAAAACAAGAGATAGTGTTGTTGGCATTGCGAACCGTGCTCCACTGCATAAACCTAAACCTCTTTTATAAATAGAGCAATTTTGTTGACCATTGTTTAAAGAAAGCTCCAGGATGGCCCTTTTGGCTAAGACTCCAGCAATGGCTACACTTGTAGCATAGCATGCTACCTCAAAGACTTTATGAGGGCCTAACACAAGTGCTTTGGCTGACTTAGTGTTGATACTATTAGAAGCTCTGTTGTGGTCTAGTCAAATTGGTATTTCTTCAAACAATTTGTAATGGGTGCCAATAATAGTATTGAATCCCTGAATAAAGTGACCATAGAATGTTACTAACTCATGGGAAATACATAGCTCTATAAAAAAGGTGGGAATGGACTACTCCTAAATGCCTTTCTCCTTTTCTATTCTAGTAATACATAGATAGATGTCATAAGTGAAAATTTCTTTAAGTTCACATATGTCTTCTCAAATTATATTTTTTACATGATTTGACAAAATTAGGTCAAATGGTTTGATCTAAATTGATTATATATTAGTTTATTATTGGAGTACATAACCAAGAAGACTCTAAAGGAACTTTAGAACATATGAGTTATAATGCACATAAAATTGTTGTGCATATTAGATAGGCAAATAAGCATAAATAGACACCCATATGTCCTTTGTCTTGAATGCATTTTTCATTTGCGTCCTTCTCTCACTCATCTAGTGATAACGACTCCTTTGATTGACCTTAAAGAAGTTGATTGCTCATGCCATCATATATCATGCATGACATCAAGTTAAGAATGAAAAATTTGTACTTGTTGGTAATGTTATTGATGGCTTGATTGTTTATGCATATGCATTAGTTATCACCCTTCTTCAGAGTAGATTTGTGGGGATTATGCATAGTGATGAACTATTGAAAAAAGCTTTTCCAAAGTAACTCATCTGCCTATATATTGAGCTTAGCATGTTAAGTGGGGTTCATTTTATAATGTGGTAAGCTACAAAGTAATGAACAAGGGAATACGTTGATTGCATAACTCTAAACTGAGGTTCTAAAACTTTATGAACACCCTCTAAAATCCTTTTGTGAGGTTTAAGCATTAAAGGACATATCCTTAAGTCTTGCACACCATCAATACATATAAAAAGCCTCCACTTAGCATTCATGACTGAATTGATGTGAGCTCAAGGTATGTAAGGTTTCTTCCTTTAGAAGACACTTTTGTTTTGCTTTTAGGTGAATCTCTGGTTTTGTTCCCTTCATATGTGAGTATATTAGTGTTTTACCTCCAAAGTGAGTTATGTCTCAATCATTAATATAAAGCTTACCCAATAACACATTGGCAATTGGGGGAAGAAAGCATGCTAGATTCGCTCTATAAAAGGATCTATGCTAGCACCTGGTTATGCTAGCTCACTAGGATCGTAGTCTTGTAGAGCTAGGCTACTCTATAAGGCTAAGGATGAGTCTAAACAATAAGGTGCATACAAGTTCGACTTGAAACCACTAAAACATTCAAACAACTCATCATGCCAAGCTGGGGAGTATTAGCTCCACACATTGGATCATCACGCATGACTAGGAGCCACCTAGTTTCACACTTTCCATCTTTCCAAGCTAAGAAAATCCCAATCCTTCTCTCCATCACTTGTCTCTTTATAGGGATTAATCGTGTCTAAATCCTTATGATTCTTTGTTTCCTAATCAATCTCTTCCTCTTGTGTGCTCATGAACAAGGTTTTATGTAGATATTGGTTCATATAATATTCAGATTTCTCATTGAAAACAAATGACATTATTAAATTTGGTGCTAAAGGTATTCCCAATTTTCATTCTCCTTGGGTTGTTGAAATTAGTATACTACTATCACACTTAGGCACATATGAGGATTGCACTGACTTGGCTTTCTAGAAGCATCCCTTGTCACGGTCTTGCCCCAAAACTCTTAGAAAATATAGATTTCAAGTATTGCTCTAAATCGACGAGACATTGGAATGCTTCCTCGAGGGTTCAAACCCGATAGGTCAACATCTCATGATGGATGTTAGGTGCAAGCCTATCTTAATCCTTAAGAGGATATATTATTAATACTTTATAATGTCTCACTTGACCATTAATTTGTTGAAGGCATATAGTTGATCAAGGTAGCTAGCTAGCTTGTTTATGAGTTTTTTCTGGTAGATTTTAATTTTGATATCAATTTTATCTCTTTCAAACTACATCCTAGAAGCCACCTTGATTGTAGATATTACTTCTCCTCGTTCACTAAGGTCTTAGTGTGCTGAATTAACTCGATGAAACTTAGGGTTTTGGTATGCCTAATTAACCTGACACAAGCTTCTCTTAAATGGGTGACTAGTTGAAATATTTGCCCATGTTAACAAGTCAGTACACAAGGACTTTTTGAGTCTAGATGATCATTAGACATTGGTATTCACTCTTCATCATGTGGACTAGATCATTTGAGATCATGCTTATGGCATTTGGGAAACTAACCTCAATAGGATGGAGATCACTCCATTTGTGTTACTCAAGGATATGCTCTTGTGGGACCTTCAATAGGTTTTTCATATTATTGATGTGCTCAATAGTAAGAATCACGCCTTCTTGATATTGTGTTTTCATCTAAGGTTGTCTCTAGTTGAGCTCAAATGGTGCAGTCAGACCAAAGGGTGGCAAATTGAGATCACTCCATTTGTGTTACTCAAGGATATGCTCTTGTGGGACCTTCAATAGGTTTTTCATATTATTGATGTGCTCAGTAGTAAGAATCACGCCTTCTTGATATTGTGTTTTCATCTAAGGTTGTCTCTAGTTGAGCTCGAATTGTGCAGTCAGACCAAAGGGTGGCAAATTGAGTTCGTCCTAACTGTGCTATGAAAAGAGTTTCGGGTCCATGGTTCTCCCAGATGCTAAAGCATTCACTTGACCTTATAACAAAGCTAAATGTTTGCTAACAATAACATGCTTAATGCATCCACTTGACCTTCATCTGTTGTTGAAGCTAAAGAAAAAACTTCTCATCTTGCTAGGCATTTGTCAAATGATCAAGATGTTGGGCACCACACAATGTGGTGATGGTATCAACACTAAACTAGACAATCTGAGCACTCAAACTATGCTCAGTTGCTACAGTGACGCAATGCAAGGCCTATCAGATGTAAATCTTGTGCTACTAATGTAATTTCTATCTAGGTTTAACCTTTTGTAATAAGTTCAAGAATTCTTTCATGAAGGAATTATCATGCACCATAGAATTTAACACTTTGGGCCATCTTAGGAGATCAAGTGTATGGGGGGTTTCGAGCAATTCACCCTTATGGTGAATGTAGAATCTAAAAAACGGCATAGAAATCATTAACAAACAGCAGGTACTCCCTGTAGAGACTAGGCATTTATAGGCCTTTAGCCATCTTACTATGTGATCCTTTGAATCTTGTTGCAAAACTGCCTGCAAACACCACTTTTGTTGCACTTCCTACAACCTGGCACATATGTCCATTGATTAGATGTTTGTGTTGTTTATTCGACTTGAAGTTGCCATGTAGAAATTGCGCAAGCATTGACCATTCATTATGCTTTTCTCTATACATGCTTTGCTCCATACACTTATAACCCCTAGTTGGCTGTTTTGTTGTTGTCAGGCGATTTTGAAGGCACCCGATCTAAATATGCCTGAGTAATCTAATCTATGTTTTGTTAAATTGCTATACAACCAAAAAATGAACATCACGCCCAACTCAAATGTGGATAATATAGGACCCATACTGGATATTTTCAAACACTCATAAACATCTTATAATACAGTCTAAAATATCCCAAAATTCCTACAAATTATGTAGACAAGTGACTATGATCTAAAGCTTGATGACGAAAATAACAATGGTGTCTCCTTTGATAATATCCATGATGCCTTTCATCGATTGGTTTACTCTTTTAGTTGCCTGCATCTTTTGTGTGTCATTTGTTTTGCTTAGCTGTCTATATCTGAACTCTCCTTGGTCAGTGATTTCAAATTTTTCAAGGGTTCTCACGCTAGGTGATCCATTGTGGAGTTTCTCATCTGCATGCAGTTTACTTCGCTGAATGTAATTTATGCATCTTAAATTTTGTTGTGCTTCCAAATCTTCTGCAACGTCAACATTGTCTTAATTATTGAATTCTTCGTAGGTGACCTGTAGATTTGAGCATGTTGCCGTGTGAATAATCTTTCTTTATGCTGTAGGATGAAGAATTTGATGCCGAAAGCTGCAGGGAGGATCTGAGACCATGCAAGAGACCTACTTGATTGAGAATAATGAAACATCAGTGTGCACACAGTCATATGCTTCAGTTTGAGGCAATTTTCTGGAAAATTAGAGCGACAGTATTGTGAATCAGGTTAGCATAATAATGTATAATAAATGCATGCCTTATGGATTACATTACTTTTTTTTTTTTAGAATCGAAGTTTTGTAAATGTTTATGGACACTCTTGCTGGGTTTCTCTTATGGGCTATTTCGATTCATTTTGATGCTTGCTTTGTGTTGCCTTCATTGGTTGGAATATTGCATTTCTGCTGTTAGCAAATGCTAACCATGTCAGATATGAATCGGAAATTATCTTTTAGGGGCTGTTTTTTATATCAATTTTTGTCTCAAAGATGAACATATGCAGGAGCAACACGATCCTTTGGATAGGAGAAATTGCTGGGTGATTGATTCTTATTCTAAAGATTTAGTTGGTGAAATGGTGCTTTTTGATTCCTTAACTGAACCATGATTCATTCGGATTTTCTCTGTGCACCTCTTCTTCAGAAATCTTTTTCTTGAAGTTGTTCATGAAGCATTTGTTCAAGGATTCTACTGTCTTTACTATTATTTGTATATTAATATCTGCACTTAATATTCTTTTTTTTTCATCTAGAGACTAGTCCCATCATTCCCATTTATAGATGTAGTCAATTGACCATCTGGACATGCAAGAAGTTTCAAATTTCAGTTTTGTCTCTGTTTTGGTGATGTTTGCCTTGTTTAACGTTGTGAAACTAAGTGATTTGCATATTCTATGAATTTTGCAAGTTTTACACATAGTTCACTGCAAGTTTTACACATAGTTCGCATGACCTAAAGTTCCCTTTGTTGTATAAAACTCTACTCCATAATATCTCCATCTTTCATAGCAACCCTCTTCAACATATTTAATCCAACTTTCTCAAGCCTAGAAAATTTAATCTCTATAAATTCCTTTTGCTGTTGAGGTCCTGGTTCTCTTCAAATTAGTACTAGATCATCATCTTATGGCACTCTTTGCAAACTGTGATTGGGTAGGCAACTTGGACGACTTGGTGCATAATGATCACCATGGGATTGTTTAGTACTGTCTTAATATCTATGCTTTGCTCTCCCTACCATCAACATAAAAGTGATCATGAAGGGAACAAGACCTAGAGTTGCACTTCTCACACAACACCATCCATAAGAAAGTTAACAATTGCATGCGAGTAGATGATGGTATTTGGGGCATAATTGATCTCATATTCCCTTACCTTCATAACCCATTTTTTTTATCAAGACCTCAATAGAATGTAGGATACGTCAAAGCAACTTGTCATTGGCCGCTTTGATCACAAGGGCTTGAAATGTAGCTTCGATCTTCACGAAGCAACAACAAAGAACAAAACAAGTTTTTTTAGAGTGGATGGCTAGTTCTTGCTTCCTTTAGAAGATGCTTGATATAATAGATGAGCCTTTGGATGCTTTCATCCTAATCCTAATGAATGAGGATGGTGCTCACCACAAAATTAGTTGTAACATGACAAAGTAGAAGGATCTCTTAGGGCAAGGTTTGAAGATGGTTTGTGTAATACTACAAGTCTTGTAGTATGTGTTTGCAATCATTGACCCATTCCATCTTGTGCTTGTTGTGCAATGCCTTGAAAAATGGAATGGAACAATCTTCAACAGGATAAGAATTAACTAAGGTTGGTAATCTTCTTATGTGCTTTTGAACTTCTTTTGTTTGGTTTGCTTAATTGTTGCTTTGATCTACTCGATATTTGCCTTCATACCATTTCCCAATGATCAATGATCAGGTTTTTTGCCTTGAAAAGTTTTCATGAATGATGTTTTGAGAGAATGGCTTTGATTAATGATGATCTAACTCATGGAAGTTCTCAAATAGAGAGATCTTGCAAAAGAAGGAAGGCATCTTAGGAAAAGATTGTAGGCCTTAAAAAATGGCAATCATGAGAAACCCCTTATTTAGTTAGAAAAATGCTTGATAAGGTCCCGAGATTTGACCTGGAGCCCTTAGAAGATGTTATCGATGCCAATGTGCGAGATCGTCACCATTTTGGGTTTGGAGTCGCATCATCTCTTTTTTTTCTTTTGGATTTGGAAATACATTTTTCTATTAAACAAATAAATTTCAAAACTATTGGAATGCTTATTTTTATATATCACAATAAAAGTAAAAACTTTCAAATTTCTTTTAAGACATTAAGTTCATATAAGCACAACAGAATACTAAACCATGTATTTATCAAACCAAATAGATAATGAGATGACACAATAGTTGACATAACGAAATAGTAAATGTAAACAACATCTAAGAGTTCATTAGCTATCATTTTTATTAGTTTTTTAGAGACCCATGCTATGAATCATCATGACATTAGATGTTAGAGTATAAAATAAGTTTAGCCAACTATCACCGGTTCAACGACCAAAAACAATGTAACATGTATATAAAATAAGAAAAGTTTAGGTCACGTCATATCTTGGATCAATATTATAAAATAAACATGTCAATAATATGTGGTATGTATAAAAAAATAAATGTTATTTTATAGTTTAAAATCACCTAATCTTAGTTTAAGAAATCATTTAAATTTGTTCATTGTTTTTCTTTTATCTTTTTTTTATTAGTCTTTTAGTTGATATAGAGAAATACTTTTCATAAATAGATTGAACCTTTATTTTCCTGAAAACATCTTAGTTCGAGTAAAAATCGTTTCGAAAAGATAATCATTATTTTGTATAACCAATATTATTGTATTATTGAGATCATGTCTTACCTTTTTGCTATCATTTGTTCTTCTCTTTTTTTTTTCTTTTCAAATTTGTATTAAGAGTAGTCATTTCATTGTTATTACTTCTACTCTTTCTTTTAGTGACCTTTATTAATATATTTCATCATCATATTAATACAACATATTGTACACAATATTCTTATGGTGTAATAATTAAATCATGATGCTTCAAACAATTACAATCAATAGCAATATATAATGGAATCACAATCATCTTAAAAACCTTATAGGTTTCAAACCAATCACCTTATTGTGGTCACTAAGCAACATATAAGAGCACACTAAATATATATATATAAATGTATAGGTTTGTTATCTTGTTTTTAAATTTTACTGGTCTTACTTTAGTTCGGATCTTAAAAATCATGTTTTTTAACAAACCTTGTCTTTCTCCTCTTTTAGGTTTTGTACAATTGAAAAAACTACAATACTCTTCTTGTTACAGTGTTTTTCTCAGAATTCTCTTGTCCCCTTACATGGCTATTGTAGGAGATCCTTTTAAAAGCCCATAACTTTTCATTCTCTTTCTTCTTTTTTAGCTTAACTACACTTAGTTATTCTCCCCAAATTATCTAAAAAACCTGTACAACTCAAGCTTTGTCCCTTTTATAGTTCTCACACGTTTTTCCTCCTTCCCTAGCTTTTCTTATCCCCTTAATCCTTAGCAATCATTCAAAGGATTCATCTATACATCTTCCTAACATTTTATTTTCTCTCAACCATCATGCTACCTCCTCTTCTAATGGTTTTTCATCTTGTGGATTTTGTCATTAGATTAGGCTCTTCTATTCTTTTAGGGATTAAGAATTTAGGAATTTTTTAAATAAAAAATTGATGTTAATTTAAAGTTAGATAAATTCATTATTCATTATTTTTTCAATCAAAATACCTTGAGGTCCTTAAGTTATAAAAAGGATCAATGGTGGTGAGGAGAAAATAATCAAAGAAGTTAGGAGATCTAAAAATTAGAGTACTTAAGGTAATCTAAATTGAGAGGGAGATAGCTAGATTCTCAAGTAAGAAAGAGTTAACAAGTAGTTGGTCCTGAAGAAGAAATGAGTCTCGTGATATTTCTTGATGGGCTTGAGTTTTGGATTTTGTTTCTCGAAAAGGCAAATGTAGACAAATGTTGGTTAGAGATTGAAATCTACTATAAGGGTAAATTGGTTTTTAATAAAATAAAATTGGAGTTTTTTTTTAACATGTTTTCTAGTATTCTTGTGTTTACTATTTCTTTGATGTTATCAAACACAATTTTGTTGTTTACTCTATGTTTAACATTGTTAACTTCGACTAAAAAATGAATCATAATTTGGTATTAGAGCATAAATCTTTCGTGGGAGATTATCTTGAGTAAAGCTTATGACTATGATTATGTTGAATGAGTGAGTTGTTGAGAATAATAATAATAATGAAATGAAATAAGAAAGAGATGTCTAAATAATTGAAAATTGTATGTGGCCTTTTGACATAATAAGTGTATCTTCCCATAGAGATAATGTGATAACGGGAGTCAATGGTGCCTACCTAGTTGACCTTTAGTTGGCAAGGACAAGTCTTATCTCATGTAGGAGGTCTAACAAGAAGATTTGAAGGAGGCCCTCAAAAGGTGATCTTGATAGCCATTGAGAATCTATGACATTGGGTGGAGAAGTTCTTGTGGAACTTTTCAAGTCAGAGGCAAAAGTCAATATCTCAACTTATGGAGGAAAGGTCAATGTTGAGAAAGTAGACATTTAGTTAAAATAATTGCAGACATAGAAGTAAGAGCAAGGGTGCTAAGAAAACAGAGTTAAGTAGTTGACCCTCATGAAGGAATGGGTCTCACATGGTATTTACTGATGGGCTTGAGTTTTGGATTTTGCTTCTGGAAAAGGGCAAAAGTACAAATGGATGTTGGCTAAAGGATGAAATCTATTATAAAGATAAATTAGTTTTTATTAAAATAAAATTGGAGGTCTTTTGACATCGTTTATAATCTGAGAGAGAATTTTTGTAACCAGTGCATCCACGGCTTACAAGCCGCAAGTAGAACCGGAGAAGAGGATGTAGAGGAATTCTAGCAAGATCTCTGCTTCTGTAGATATATGAGTTTGATCTGCTAAACTATCCGATCGAGTTTTTCCCTTTCCTGCTTCTGTAGATCTCTGCTGCTTGTTTTCTTCCCTGTACATTTGTTTCAGCGTTTAGTTAAAGCCGTTCTTTTTGCTTGCTTGAAACTGAAGAAAGGGAGATTAACATGTTGTATTTGCGGACTTTTGCTGCTACGGCAAAGTAAGTTTAGAAACTCTTTAATTGGATCCAAATTGTGTTCAAAATTGAAAGATTCCAAATAGACCTTTCAAGAATTTTGATGTGTGAGAACAACATGGAAGAGATGTGAGGATGAATAAATGAAAAAAATAAATAAATAAAAGTAAATTACATGTGCTTTTCATGGACCCGGGAGGGAACACTCAATCGCATATTCCAGGTTTATGCTTTACCTTTCATTCACTGTTGGATTCCGTTCGCAGAAAAAAAAAAGCAAATTAAATACTCTAGTGAGCTTAAGCAAAGCAAATTGTATTTAAATAAACGGTTGTGATGCATTTCGTCACAACTGGTCAATTATCACGCACCGTCCATTGCTAAAGGATGGTACTTATTTTAATGGAACCATGTTTTATAAATCAATAATGCCATTATCTCAAAAGCATATTGTGACGTACCATTTCTTCTCACGTCCATCACACAATAAAGGAACGATCATAGTTGAGATGAAGGTAAATTAATGGATGTTGTCATGCCATGTCAGCACATTACACATAATTGATGAGGATGAGGACTCCAGAGACTTTTTAAAAGGTAATAACGTGGAGGGACCAAGAAAAGAAAAAGTGGAAAGAAACTTTTTTGTATCTTAAGATATGTAAACCGGAAAAGGTCAATTTTAGTTTTGATAAGTGGGTTTGGATTGGTCTGAAGGCTGGACTGCTTTCCAGCAACATGTTAAGGATCAGCCTTGTTTGGTTGGTTTTTTTCAGCAACTTAAGACCAAGATATATCAAATATTATTATATTTTGACGTAATGCAATGAATTTTGTTACATTTTTTTATGAAAAAAATTCAAACTTATTATTAAATTATTTGATTTAGTATTATTTTATTGAATATATATAAATATAAGTTTAATTTTCTTCAAGTGTTTGAATAACTATTGATATATATGATACTTGATAGTATAGATAAAGATTTTATTGAGACTCATACTTAAAAAGATTTTCATTTGAAAGAAAATTTTAATAATTATAAACTAAAATTAATCAAATCTCATATTAAAAATTAAATTTAATATTAAAATTTTAATATAATCCTTTTGTATAGACTTATATTTTTTATGTTTTTGAATATTTACTTAAAATATATATTGAGCTAAACTGTGCTTTCAACTCTTACAAATATACTTGTTTTATAAATTAGGCTCGAAAGACACTAAGATGACAACACAATAAGATTAAAAAGCATACGATCATAATATATTAATAGAAAAAAAATTATAAACTACACTTCAAGAATGATATTAAAAATATATATATATATATATATATATATATATATATATATATATATATATATATATATATATATATATATATATATATATATATATATATATATATATATATATATATATATATATATATATATATATATATATATATATATATAAAATCATAAAAAGGATAAAAAATCATAATAATTTAAATTTTAAAACAAACAAAATCCAACCTCTCAAATATGCATATAGAAAGAAGAGGTGAGGATTAAACCAAAAAATAGAGGAGACAAAACCAACACATAGCAATAAAGTCATTGCCATAGTATTCACAGATGTTGATCTAAGTTTTGCAAACGAAAGTAATGATGGAGGGCACAACTGTTCCTTAATGAAGCATGCCTTGCTTGCCTCACTACTTTGTCATTACATCACTTTTCTACAATTGCTTTCTGTGTTATCATTATCCTAATAATAATTTGTTTTATTGAAGTGGTCCTACTAAAGGGCCATCCCTCGTATTTTAGAAACCCAATTGAATTCAGCACTTTTTGAAGTTGCTCTTTATTCAATTAGTTGCTTTTTATTTCTTTTTGTAAAAAAATTTATATAACAGAATCCTTTCGTTACATAAGACATCATAATTATCTTATCATTAATATTTTTTTTAAATAAGTTTAATGTTAAAAATTTGAAACAAATAAAATAATCATTATTTTTATTTTATTATATATATATATATATATATATATTTAATGATTTAAAATGTCACACCATTATAGATGAGAAATGTAACTTTTGCATTGGAAATAATAATCCATTCATCACAAAAGTTCATTCAATAAAAAGACATATTTATTTAGTAATTTAATTTTATTTCATTTAAAAATATTTATTTGTTAATATCAAGTAACAAACAAACAAAAGATAATAAAGTTAATCATCAAATATATTGACAATATCTAATGTGAAGTAATAACTCACATATTTATGAAAAGTAATATTATTTTCTTGATTAATAAATTTTTGATTAGGTGTTAAAATAAAAAAAATTATAAGATAGCCAATGTTATGGACTTCAAATTAAATAAATATGAGAGAAAGAGAGAGAGAGAGAGAGAGAGAAGCTATTAAGGTGAGGATAAAACAAATAGAAGAAAAGAATTGAGGAAATGCTACAATAGGCTGGAGCTGGGGAAAGGAGGAGAGAATTAAGCTAAAGATGAATAATCATTTTACAAAGAAATCTTAATTTTATAATTTTTAATAATTAAAAGTTTTTTTAGCACAAGTCAAGCTTTTTTAAGAACAAGTTGATATCCCTTATGTATAGACTTATATTTTTTATGTTTTTTAAATATTTACTTATAATATATTGAGCTAAACTATACTTGCAACTCTTACAGATATACTTGTTGCATCGTCTAGGCTCGAAAGACATTAAGATGACAACACAATAAGATTAAAAAGCATACGATGATAATGTATTAATACAAAAAAATTTATAAACTACACTTCAAGAATGATATAAAAATAGATATATATAATCATAAAAAGGATAGAAAATCATAATAATTATAATTTTAAAACAAACAAAATCCAACATCTCAAATATGCGTATAGAAAGAAGAGATGAGGATTAAACCAAATAAAAAAGAACGTAGAAGAGATAAAACCAACTCAAGCAATGAGGTCATTGCCATAGTAATCATAAATGTTGATCTAAGTTTTGCAAACGAAAGCAATGATGGAGGGCACAGCTATTCCTTAATGAAGCATGCCTTGCTGGCCTCACTACTTTGTCATTACATCACTTTTCTACAGTTGCTTTCTGTCTCACCATTATCCTAACAATAATTTGTTCTCTTGAAATGGTCCTACTTGAGGGCCATCTCTCATATTTTAGAAACCTAATTGAATTCAGCCCTTTTTTAATGGATAAAATTCTATTTGTGTTTTTATTAAAACAAAAAAAAACTATTGCCACAATAATACACATCTTACTTGAAATATGACATTATTCAATCAATTGCTCTTTATTTTTATCGTAAAAAGTTTTATGTAATATAATCTTTTTGTTACTTAAGATATTATAAATAGCTTGTCATTGATATTTTTTAAATAAGTTTAATGAAAAAACTTAAAGCAAATAAAATAATCATGTTTTTTATTATATATATATGTATGTTTGATGATTTAATTTTCTCATCATTATTGATGAGAAATGTAACTTTTGTACTATAAATAATTATCTATTTATTACAAAAATTCATCCAATTAAAAGACATTTATTTAGTTATTTATTTTTATTTTATATAAAAATATTTATTTGTTTATATCAATAATAAACAAAAAAAAGATAACAAAGTCAATCATCAAATATATTGACATTATTTAATGTGAAGTAAGAAATCGCATATTTATGAAAAATAATATTATTTTTTTATTAATAAAAGTTTTATTAGGTGTTAAAATAAAAAAATTATAAGATAGCCAATGTTATGGACTTTAATGCAATTTCAATTATTGAGATATAAAGATGATCGTGCAAGTAATCCAATGATTATATCGTCCCCTTATTATGAAGTCTTGCATGTTTTATCTCATGTTTGTGCACCTCTTCCATCATAGCTTGATGTCTTAATACATTGCCATGGTGATGAAATGCATACTTGAACATTAGTATGAAAATATTGCGTATGAACAAATATTTTATATACTATGTCAATGGAGGGCTCTTTAATAGCATCACATGACATAAATATTAAAGGATAACAATGTGGATAAATACTCATAACTATGATAGCAATTCTATGTGCCTTTCCTATATCATCAGAAAAAAATTATTAAATTTTGTGTTTTGTTATGCAATATGAAAGAAAGCATAATATTTATATGAATTAAGTGTGATTTCTAACCAATAAAATCATTTTTAACTTTTCAACAATGCTTATGAGTAAGATCAAATATATCAAGATAGGTGATAGAAGACAAATTGTATCTTTTGAGTTGAACTAGTTTGTTATATAAGTCTTTTTTTCTTTTTTTTTTCTTATTGTTTTTAGCTCATTGTGGAGGTTAACACATCATATACAAGACATTTATGATTTTTAGTTATTTGTATACATATTTTTATATTTTCTAAAGTTTTGTCATCTAGTTTAAGTCTAGAATTTAATTATGACTTTTATTAAGATTAATGTTTTGATCCAGGATACAAAATTTTGACAAACATACTATAAATAGATTTTAAGAAGATAATGACTATAATGACACCAAAGTTTTAACCGACTAGCCTTACTTTATCAAAATAAGCTTAATTCTTGTTTGTTAAATGGATGGAATTTCTTCAAGTTTATAAATTTATTTTGAAGCATAGAGTTGGTATATAGTGTTGATGTGAAAAAAGAATTAAAAAATTAGAATAAAAACATACTTAGACCAAAGGCAATAAAGTAATTATCGTTATAGCAAAATCGAAAAAGACCAACTTGATTTGAACAAGTTTTATTGTAAGTGTGTTCTTGATCAAAATAGTTCGATTTGGCATAGTTTGATGTGGGTTAGCATTTTCTAGCCTGATTTGTTTTGTTTCAACTAGGTTCAATGCCGCTCAGCTTTGGTTATACATGTTTTAGCTTATTTTGGTTTGATTCGTTGCAATTTAATGCACTTCTAGTTTGGCTTAGTTTGGTTTAATCCAATTTTTTTTTTTTGCGCAATTTAGATCAATTTAACTAATCCAAGCTAGGTATGGCTCGTGTTGACCTTATTCAACACGTGCTAACCCAGACTGAGACAATTAAGCATGATTTGGGCATTCAAACATGGTCTAACTTGAACCAAGGGCATTATAGGTGCGATTTAGTGAGTCGAGCTAGCTTTGAGACATTTGGGATGTGGATGGGATTAAGGGTGCCAAATAGGTGTGCAAGGTGAGGGTCAATGCGATTAGGGTGACCTACTGTATTAAAATTGGTTGGACAACTTCTAGACCCTTCTAAGCAACATGGGCAAGGACATGAGGTTGCAATGCAACTCACATGAGGGCACCTTTAGGAGGAGAGAAATGTTTTGCAAAGCATGTCTATTTGGGTGGTGCATGAACCTAATATAAGTGATCTTGGTGGCTTGGGAAAGGTGTGCTCGAAAACTTGGGAAGAAAAAGTTATGAAAATATTTTGAAAGAGGAAGTTTCAATGTGCACATAGTTCGTCCCATATTCTGCAACAGGTAGGAATGAGGGCTTCTTGTAGCAATATGTGATGGATGATGCCAAATCTACTTCGGATTTGTTTTCTTCTTTTTTATTTTGGCGTCAGTGTTTCTTGAGAAATTCGATGATCAGTGATGGGTGTTGTTTTTTTTATTTGCTTCTTCACATAGAAGAAGACAATTAAGATAAATATTTTGGTTTTAAGAGCATTTAAGATTACTTGATTAAGAACTCTCACATTCTTCACCATGAAGGTCCAAATATTTCATTAAGAGCTCTCATATTCATGATCATGAACTCTAAATTAATGGTGGTTATATATACATGTGATCTAATTACTGATTCATATTTTAGAGGTTTCATTGTAAAGAAAATGAATTCTAAGAGAGTTATAGAGAAGTTAGGGTGGAAAACAAATTTGTTCATGTTGAAAAATAATTTTTATTGGTCACAAAAAGATGTGATGTTGCTTGAATCATATTTATTAGTGGGAATTAACATATAGTTAAATAAATAAAATAGAATATAGGTATATGTACTTCAATAATATTCATCAAAACATAGGAATGAATTAAGCATACATATGCAGAAACATCAAAAGGAAGATAATCGAGATCACACATCCAACCAATTTTAAGGCATGTGAGTCATAATAATAAATGCTATCACTAATCATAGAAATAAGATGTTAAATTTGTGGAGGTAAGTCACCCATTTAAGATAATACAATGATATTATGTATTCAGTTTAACTTATGAATTCCAATCTACAAACAAATTTTTTCTATCACTTGGAGTACATCTACTAAAAATCATACTAAAATTAGTTAATCACCATTTACAAATCCTCTTACAATTCTCCTCTAAAGTATCTAATACAGGCTTAACAAAAGCACATGATATCAGAGCAAACAAAAAACATTATTAATATACAAAAAATACAACATGAATGCGTCACTAGGATAGGTCTTATTCCCTAAACAGGAAACATGAAAATAGATAAGGAACTTTTTTATTGATGGATAATGTAATGACACAGGTTCAATATAATCCTCTCTTTTCAAGTGGCTTAAGTAACAAATCAACAATAAGACATATTATAAAGATAAGATAAGGTTCAAACATGCATAAGTGGATGTCATAAAAGGCAACATCCAAATGCTCCTTAAGAAGATTTTGAAGTTTTTCATTATTAATATATATATATATATATATATATAATTATTTAGTTATGTAAAATTTAATTTTTTTTATTTTTGTTTGAACTAGAATGGCTTTTGTGTTTACATTTCAAATAAAATTGAAGAAAAAAATATCTCAAATTTTGGAGCATATTGTGTAGATCACTTAAAATTGAAAGTTATTTGAGATTTCTAAAGATTTTAAGAAAAAAACTTCTAATTAATCATTTCCTCATGATTTAATGCAACAATGGAAGACAGTACGAAGGGCTGCTAACAGGTTATTTAGACTTATCAAAAGGAAGAGAGAGAGATATATATATATATATATATATTATGGATTTTGTTACATTTATTAATGAAAAAAATTTAAACTTATTATTAAATTATTTGATTTAGCATTATTTTGTTGAATACATATAAATATAAGTTTAATTTTCTTCAAGTGTTTGCATAACTATTGGTATATATGATACTTGATAGTATTGACAAACATTTTATTTAGACTCATACTTAAAAAGATTTTAATTTGAAAGAAAATTGTAATAATTATAAACTAAAATTAGTCAAATCTCATATTAAAAATTAAATATAATATTAAAATTTTAATATAACCCTTATGTATAAACTTACATTTTTTATATTTTTAAATATTTACTTATAATATATTGAGCTAAATTATGCTTGCAACTCTTACAAATATACTTGTTTTATCATCTAGGCTCTAAAGACATTAAGATGATAACACAATAAGTTTAAAAAGCATACGATCATAATGTATTAATACAAAAAATTTATAAACTGTACTTCAAGAATGATATAAAAATAGATATATATAATCATGAAAAGGATAGAAAATCATAATAATTAAAAATTTAAAACAAACAATATCCAACCTCTCAAATATGCATATAGAAAGAAGAGGTGAGGATTACACAAAAAAAAAGAACGTAGAAGAGATAAAAACAAACAAATAGCAATGAGGTCATTGCCATAGTAATCACAGATGTTGATGTAAGTTTTACAAACGAAACTAATGATGGAGGGCACAACTGTTCCTTAATGAAGCATGCCTTGTTGGCCTCACTACTTTGTCATTACATCACTTTTCTACACTTGCTTTCTGTCTCACCATTATCCTAATAATAATTTCTTCTCTTGAAGTGGTCCTACTAGAGGCCCATCTCTCATATTTTAGAAACCCAATTGAATACAACCCTTTTTCAAGTTGCTCTTTATTCAATCAGTTGCTCTTTATTTCTTGTAATCAAATATTTTATGTAACAGAATCCTTTCATTACATAAGACATCATAATTATCTTATCATTGATATTTTTTAAATAAGTTTAATGTTAAAAATTTGAAACAAATAAAATAATAATTATTTTTATTTTGTATATATATATATATATATATGCATATTTGATGATTTCAAATGTCACACTTTTATAGATGAGAAATGTAACTTTTGCATTGGAAATAATAATCCATTCATCACAAAAGTTCATTCAATAAAAAGACATATTTATTTAGTTATTTATTTTTATTTTATTTAAAAATATTTATTTGTTAATATCAAGTAACAAACAAACAAAAGATAATAAAATCAATCATCAAATATATTGACACTATTTAAAGTGAAGTACAAACTCACATATTATGAAAAATAATATTATTTTCTTGATTAATAAAGGTTTGATTTGGTGTTAAAAAAAAGAAATTATAAGATAGCCAATGTTATGGACTTCACATTAAATAAATATGAGAGATAGAGAGAGAAAGAGAGAGAGAGAGAGAGAGAGAGAGAGAGAGAGAGAGAGAGAGAGAAGCTACAAAGGTCGGGATAAAACAAGTAGAAGAAAAGAATTGAGGAAATGCTACAGCAAGCTAGAGCTAGGGAAAGGAGGAAAGAATTAAGCTAAAGATGAACAATTATTTTACAAAGAAATCTTAATTTTGTAATTTTTAAAGATTAAAAGTTTTTTTGGTGCAAGTCAAGCCTTTTTTAGAACTAGTTGATATCCCAAGTCAAACTTGATTGCTCTTAGGCACACTTATCTAACATTCATCAAATGGAGTAGACCATGGTGACTTAGAACATCCTATTAATCGTCTTTTAAAATCAAATGGTTGACATTTCATAATTGTATTTTTTATCAAGATTTTTGTATAGCTCCATATCATTCAAGGAGGCAATTGGCAAACTTTTATTTATAAAAATAATTGATTTTAATTATTGACTAAAAACTTTTTAATTGAAACCTATCACATATTGATAGGTCATCTAAGATAATACCAAGCATAGGATAACTCTAAATTAATTTTATACTTAAAATCAAATATAAACAAGTCTTAATTATTAATAGATATGAAATTTAAATAAAATTTGATGTTTTTAAAATATGAAGAAAATATTTCAAAATTTTGGAATGTTTGATACAATAGTTTAAAGCACAAGATCTTTGAGTTTTCTAAAGAATGTTTTAAAGATCACTCAAACACTATTTTGGATTGAAAAGATATGCTCACAATTATACAGTAATGAAGATCAAAATTAAACATAAGTTTGACTACTATAAGCCAGATCAACCATTTGATAATTGAATGCCACTTGCTTGATTTATTGAGATAAAGGACTAGTAGGAGGGTGGTCTCAATCATCATTGGCTAATTAATCAAATCAAATTTAGTAAGCATGCCTTGGAAAAACAAGCTTAAGCTAAAAAAATTTGTTGGGCCTTAAAAAATTGATTGTTTCTTGGAAATCCCATCTTGGCCTAAAAAACATGGTTGGGCTTTCAAAAATTTGATAGATCTTATGTTTTTTAGTTTTGAAAAAAACTACATTGAAAAATTATTAAGGGTATTGAATCGATTAAATGAGATATTATTGAAAAAAGATTATTTATATTGCCCCTTATAATACCTAAAGGGCCTACTCTTTTGTCAAGTTGTTATTTTTTCATGATGGACTTTCAATCACAAAACAACTACATCCTATTACACCTTAAGCACATTCAAGGTACTCTAAGAAAACATATCCATATACTCTACTAATAACTGGATATTAGAAACATTCTTATTTTCGTTCAACTTAGAAAAATAGGCTACAAGTTTACAAGGATTCCATGAATCTAAAGATAAAAAAATAGAACCATCCTCTAGGCTTTCTCTTTCATCTTCCACTTTCCTTTGCTCCTCATTTGCCTTCTTCCATTATTAATCGCCATCTTTCAAAAAATTTAAGTAGACCCTCAATTGAAAAACAATCCTTGTAGAACATGATGTAGATTGATGAGATACCTCAAACCCATCGTGCATTCTACCTTAGGATGTAGTCGTTGATCAAGTTCTCTCGCATGAACAAGAAGAAAATCTTGTGCACGGGTGATTGTGTGCATTTATTTAGCTTATATTTATGTTATCATATGGTAGGGTCCTTGCTATTTTTTTATTTATAAAATGTTAAATAATAAAAAACCACTCTTAAATGTTTTTTAAATAATAATGCTTTTTATGATTTAACATAGAAGCTTTCATATATGTATAATAAATTTCTCATTTTTTATTTATAAATCTCTTTTCTAAATTTTAAATATTTATTAAAATCTTTTTTTAAATAATTATTTAACATAAATTCTATATTGTAATAGATAAATATCACATGCACACATACACCTCTCTTTTATATGATTATAAAAATAGATTCATATTAAAATATTTGAAGTAGAAAAATCTCCTTTAAATAATGTCTCTCTTAATATACAATATCTTAATTTAGAGATAAGTATAGCCATTTTTTTTAAAATATTTGTCATATAACTTTTTCTTATAATTATGTGATCTAAACTTCTCTTTAAAATTATAGTGAAATTAAACACATATTGGATTATGAGAACTCACAATTCCATTGGAAAATAAAAAAATGCTCAAACCTTGTTAGCATCATTTAAACATTTCAATTTATTATCTCAAATCATCTTTTACTATTAAAATATAGTCACATACAACCCACATAGTTATATTCTAAAACATGATATCTAAAATAATTTTAGTAAAATATTTTTGACTAAGTCATCTCTTTATTTTTCATCTTCTTAGCTCCTATGAAATTTATCAATATGATATCAATTATTTCAATACTAAGAAAAAAGTAAGTTAATTGATAGTAGTTTAATAAACAATTATTTATACATATAAGTCAATACAAGTTTTGGATAATGTTATATGTTTAGTTAATATCTTCAAAAGAAAATAAATAAATTAAAAGATGTCAAACTAATTATGAATATGAAATAAAAAGTTTTTTAAACTTCTTTTTCACTATTTTTTAATTTCGTTTCTTTATTTAATATTTGAAGTAGAAAAAATATTCACTATAAAACTTTAATAATTTATCGTTTTTCTTTTGTATAAATGAAATCTCTTCCTGAAACATCTTTTGAAAATATCTTTTTAGAATACTTTTTCTATGTAAAAACTATCATCGAATAGGGCTTTCATCTTTCTCCTTCCTTGGATTAAAATTTTCTTATTTTAAATTCTGTTAATATTGAGTTTGAATGAAGTTAATTTAGCAAATAGTTTTCAAAAGACTTCAAACTTTACATGCTCAAGTGGCTAGTTGAAACTTTTATATTAAAAGCTGTCAAAGATCACAAGTTTACAATATTTTTTATTGGCCCTAATTGAAGTAATTTTTATTAATATAATACCAAGAATTCTACATTTTAATAAATTATATTCTTTATGAAATTTAAATGTAATAAAACTTTGTAAATAAAGTTCATATAGTTTTCTCCATTTTTTATGTTATAAGTTTCTTATAAGAGTGTTATCAAATTTAATGCCATACTTGTTTGTTAATCTTAAGATTTTTAATTCAAACTTGTTTGATTTTTTATAAACACAAAATTTACTCATATTTATATTAAATGTTAAAGTATTTAATTAGATGGTCGGTTGACATGTAACATCTCTCATCTTTCTGGGATATGTCAATTATAAAAGAAGATTGGGAATCAAATACAAGATCGACGTTTTTTAGTTATTTAAGTCCCACAAAACTTCAACTTCAACTAATCAATAGTTGTTCTATTATGTAGGATGTACGACATCTCTTAAATAATCAAATAATGCAAGATTTGCCTCGATTTTTTATGCAAAGAATAACAACAACAAAATTGATAGTCATGAATCTTTTCTCGAAAATGAGATTTTAAGATAATAATGACATCACCTTGCCAAATTTTTAGATTATTTTATAATATATCTCTCAATTATTGATGAATATATCAATGAAATTAGTTTAAACGAAAAAAGAAAAATAAAATGTGAAATCTAAAGAATGGACGAGGAGACAATAAAAAAAATCAGTTATCTTTCTTAATATTTTTTTCTTTTTCTTCTTGCTTAATCTAATAGATAACAAATGTCATAAAGAAATACTTATCACTCAAGTAAAATATTACAATTTGAAAAATTTTTCCAATGATATCTTTTATAGAGTAAGGATTGTTGAAATAATATGAATAGATATGAACATCATTTTCATTAAGCTAAAGAAGTTTGCAATAAAAATATTTTTAAAACTTGTCGACAAACGTGTGAATTCAATTTCAAGAATAAACTTGTACATTCAAAAATAAGAATAGTAATAAAAAAGATTAGATTAACTTTCATAAATTCAAATTAGCAACATGCATAATTCTCTTAAAATAATCCAACGTAATTATCTTAAACTTAATTAGAATGTTGACTAGATAAATTATCACATTGCTAAATGACATAAGACGAGAATGAAACGAACAGCAACCATTTACTTAATACGTTAACGCATTTTAGGTGGCAAGGCGCATCCAGCGATAAGTCCACTTTCTTATCTCTATTTCCACGACGCCGTATTAAAATGTTCGCCAAAACCAAAAGCAAGCGGACTAAACGAAGCTGCCTGACTTGTGGGTCCCATTTAAAATAGTAATTTATTATAATGCACATGGTTCCGTTTCCAGGCTAAGAAAATGGGCCCCACTTCATCGAAAGAACAGCCAGCAACTAAGTTAACGGACGAGTAACCTCCGCTGAACCGTACCTATGGTTTGACGTCGGAGACTTGTCCGACTCTTTAAAGTATAACTTTCGGAAGACCGTACTAGCCTCTAGGTATAACTTTATAATTGGCTTTGTAACTTTTTGTCTGTGCTATTTGGGAGGGTAGTGTCGGTAGTCCAGAAAAAGTTGAGTGCTTTTCTGCAGTACAATTAAATGAGGTATGACGAAGTCTCAAACGGAATATGCCGAGGATATTTCAGTCCATTACACGGTTTCTATAAATAGATGTGCAGCAGATTGATGAGGTGGCGAAGTTGTAGAGTAAAGAATGAGCAAGGAACTGCAAAAGAATTACAGCATCGGAGAGGAGATCGGCCATGGCCGGTTTGGTGTGGTCTTCCGGTGCCACTCCCTGGATTCTGGCGAGGTCTACGCCGTCAAGTCCGTCGACAAGTCCCTCCTCGCTGACCCCGTCGATCTCGACGGTGCAGAGCGGGAGGCCAAAATCGGTCAAATAGCCGCCGCCGGGAATCCTCATGTGGTTCAGATACACTCGGCGTACGAGGACGAGGTGTCGATTCATCTCGTGATGGATCTATGCGAAGGAGGTGACTTATTCGACCGGATCGCGGCTGGGGGAGGAGCGCCGATGCGAGAGGAAGAGGCGGCAGAGCTGATGCAGGCGCTGATGGAGGCGGTGGCTTTGTGTCACCGGCGGGGAGTGGCGCATCGGGACTTGAAGCCGGATAATATTATGTTCGATGGGAAGGGGAGGTTGCTGCTCGCGGATTTCGGATCGGCGGAATGCTTTGGGGACGGGAGGGCGATGAGGGGAATCGTTGGGACGCCGTACTACGTAGCGCCTGAGGTTCTTGCGGGGAGGGATTACGGGGAGAAGGTGGATGTGTGGAGCGCAGGGGTTGTGCTCTACATAATGCTGGGGGGCATACCACCCTTTTATGGCGACACCGCGGCGGAGATCTTTGAGGCAGTGCTGAGGGGGAATCTTCGCTTTCCAACGAGGATTTTTGGCAGAGTGTCGCCATCGGCGAAGGATCTCATCCGCAGGATGCTCTGCAAGGACGTCTCCCGCCGATTCTCTGCCGAGCAAGTTCTCAGTAAGTCTCACCTTGTCTCTCTTCTTGGCTTCAGATCTTTCCTGCATTAAAGATGTGAAGTTATCTTGATTTCTTCATCTTGCGTCTCTAGCTTGACTTATTTATACATCGTTTATAATCTGAGAGGGAATTTTTGTAACCAGGGCATCCATGGCTTACAAGCCGCAGTGGAACAAGGTGCTTGGTGGATCTGACTTGAAGCATAACTAGAATGGAGAAGAGGATATAGAGGATTTCTAGCAAGATCTCTGCTTCTGTAGATATATGACTTTGATCTGCTAAACTATCCGATCGAGTTTTTCCCTTTTCTGCTTCTGTAGATCTCTGCTGCTTGTTTTCTTCCCTGTACATTTGTTTCAGCGTTTAGTTAAAGCCGTTCTTGTTGCTTGCTTGAACCTGAAGAAAGGGACATTAACAAGTTGTATTTGCGGACTTTTGCTGCTACGGCAAAGTAAGTTTAGAAAACCTTTAATTGGATCCAAATTGTGTTCGAAATTCAAAGATTCCAAATAGACCTTTCAAGGATTTTGATGTGTGAGAACAACATGGAAGAGATGTGAGGAAGAATAAATGAAAAAATAAATAAATAAAATAAATAAAAGGAAATTACATGTGCTTTTCATGGACCCGGGAGGGAACACTCAATCGCATATTCCAGGTTTATGCTTTACCTTTCATTCACTATTGGATTCCGTTCTCAAAAAAAAATAAAAATAAAAATAAAAAAGCAAATTAAATACTCTAGCGAGCTTAAGCAAAGCAAATTGTATTTAAATAAACGGTTGTGATGCATTTCGTCACAACTGGTCAATTATCACGCACCGTCCATTGCTAAAGGATGGTACTTATTTTAATGGAACCATGTTTTATAAATCAATAATGGCATTATCTCAAAAGCATATTGTGACGTACCATTTCTTCTCACGTCCATCACACAATAAAGGAACGATCATAGTTGAGATGAAGGTAAATTAATGGATGTTGTCATGCCATGTCAGCAAATTATACATAATTGATGTGATGATGAGGACTCCAGAGACTTTTTAAAAGGTAATAACGTGGAGGGACCAAGAAAAGAAAAAGTGGAATGAAACTTTTTTGTATCTTAAGATATGTAAACCGGAAAAGGTCAATTTTAGTTTTGATAATTGGGTTTGGATTGGTCTGAAGGCTGGACTGCTTTCAAGCAACATGTTAAGGATCAGTCTTGTTTGGTTGGTTTTTTTTTTAGCAACTTAAGGCCAAGATATATCAAATATTATTATATTTTGACGTAATGCAGCCTCATGGATCTCATTGCATTTCGAAGTAACCATTGAAACAAAGTTACAAGCTACATGTCACGTTCCAATTGCAAGCGCGGTCTTTGGCAAATGCGGTTCAAAAAATGGCCAGGGATTATCTAATAAAGTCTCCAAAAAGCGCTTTTTTATTCCAAAACCCAAAAAAATATGTGAAATTAGAAGGAATTTTATTAAATATTTTCAACAATATATTACAAAATATATATTATTTTTTTAATAATATGTATTTTTTAAAAAAATAATTTTATTTATTAATTGTTTTGATATTTGCTAATAGTTATATAAAATTTATCTTAGAATATTGAATGGTTATAGTTAAATAGCTTAATATTATGTTTTTTGTTTCATTTATTTATGAAAAAAACTTAAACATATTATTAAATTATTTGATTTAATATTGTTTTTTGAATATATATAAATATAAGTTTAATTTTCTTCAAGTGCTTGAATAGCTATTGGTATATATGATACTTGATAATATTGATAAAGATTTTATTGAGACTCATACTTAAAATAATTTTCATTTGAAACAAAATTTTAATAATTATAAACTAAAATTAGTCAAATCTCATATTAAAAATTAAATATAATATTAAAATTTTAATATAGTGCTTATGTATAGACTTACACTTTTTATGTTTTTGAATATTTACTTACGATATATTGAGCTAAACTATGCTTACAAGCTACAAATATACTTGTTTCATCATCTAGGCTTGAAAGACATTAAGATGGCAATGCAATAAGATTAAAAAGCATACAATCATAACGTATTAATACAAAAAAGTTTATAAACTATACTTCAAGAATGATATAAAAATAAATATATATAGTCAAAAAAATGATAGAAAAACATAATAATTAAAATTTTATAACAAACAAAATCCAACCTCTCAGATATGCATATAGAAAAAAGAGGTGAGGATTAAACAAAAAAAAAAAAGAATGTAAAAGAGATAAAACCAACTCATAACAATGAGGTCATTGCCCTAGTAATTACAGATGTTGATCCAAGTTTTGCAAATGAAAAAAATGATGGAGGGAACAGCTACTCCTTAATGAAGCGTGCCTTGCTAGCCTCACTACTTTGTCATAACATCACTTTTCTACTATTGCTTTCTGTCTCACCATTATCTTAACAATAATTTGTTCTCTTGAAATGGTCCTACTTGAGGGTCATCTTTCATATTTTAGAAACCTAAATGAATTCAGCTCTTTTTTAATTGATAAAATTCTATTTGTGATTTTCTTAAGACAAAAAAAAAACTATTACCACAATAATACACATCTTACTTGAAATATGACATTATTCAAGCAGTTGCTCTTTATTTTTTATCGTTAAAAATTTTATGTAATAGAATCTTTTTGTTACTTAAGATATTATAAATAGCTTGTCATTGATATTTTTTAAATAAGTTTAATGACAAAAACTTAAAACAAATAAAATAATCATGATTTTTATTATTTTTATATATATGTTTGTTTGATGATTTAATTTTTCTCATCATTATTGATGAGAAATGTAACTTTTGTACTATAAATAATTATCTATTTATTACAAAAATTCATCCAATTAAAAGACATTTATTTAGTTATTTATTTTTATTTTATATAAAAATATTTATTTGTTTATATCAATAATAAACAAAAAAAAGATAACAAAGTCAATCATCAAATATATTGACACTGTTTAATTTGAAGTAAAAAATCGTATATTTATGAAAAATAATATTATTTTTTTATTAATAAAAGTTTTATTAGGTGTTAAAATAAAGAAAATTATAAGATAGCCAATGTTATGGACTTTAATGTAGTTTCAGTTGTTGAGATATAAAGTTGATCGTGCAAGTAATCCAATGATTATATTGTCCCCTTATTATGCAGTATTGCATGTTTTATCTCATGTTTTTGCACCTCTTCCATCATAGCTTGATGTCTTAATACATTGCCATGGTGATGAAATGCATACTTGAACATTACCATGAAAATATTGTGTATGAAAAAAAATTTATATACTATGTCAATGGAGGGCTCTTTAATAGCATCACATGACATAAACATTAAATGATAACAATTTGGAGAAGTACTCATTACTATGATATCAATTCTATATGCCTTTCCTATATCATCGGATAAAAAAATTATTAAATTTTGTGTTCGTTATGCCATATGAAAGAAAGCATAATATTTATATGAATTAAGTGTGATTGCTAATCAATAAAATCATTCTTAACCTTTCAACAATGCTTGTGAGTAAGATCAAATATATCAAGATAGGTGATACAAGACAAATTGTATCTTTTGAGTTGATCTAGTTTGTTATATAAGTCTTTTTTTTTTTCTTATATTTTTTAGCTCATTGTAGAGGTTAATATATCATATATGAGACATTTATAATTTTAAGTTACTTATGTAAATATTCTTATATTTTCTATAGTTTTGTCATTTAGTTTAAGCCTAGAATTTAATTATGACTTTTATTAAGATTAATGTTTTGATCCAAGATACAAAATTTTGACAAACATAATATTAATACATTTGAAAAAGATAAAAAATATAATGACACAAAAGTTTTAACCGACTAACCTCAATTTATCAAAATAAGCTTAATTCTTGTTTGTTAAATGGATGGAATTTCTTCAAGATTATAAATTTATTTTGAAGCATAGAGTTGGTATATAGTGTTGATGTGAAAAAAGAATTAAAAAATTAGAATAAAAACATACTTAGAGCAAAGACAATAAAGTAATTATCGTTATAGCAAAATCGAAAAAGACCAACTAGATTTGAACAAGTTTCATTGTAAGTGTGTTCTTGATCAAAATAGTTCGATTTGGCATAGTTTGATGTGGGTTAGCATTTTCCAGCCTGATTTGTTTTGTTTCAACTAGGTTCAATGCCGCTCAGCTTTGGTTATACATGTTTAAGCTTAGTTTGGTTTTATTCGATGCAATTTAATCCACTTCTAGTTTGGCTTGGTTTGGTTTAATCCAATTATTTTTTTTGCGCAATTTAGATCAATTCAACTAATCTAAGCTATGTATGGCTCATGTTGACCTTATTCAACATGTGCTAACCCAGATCGAGGCGATTAAGCATGATTTGGGCATTCAAACATGGTCTAACTTGAACCAAGGGCACTGTAAGTGCGATTTAGTGAGTCGAGCTAGCTTTGAGACATTTGGGATGTGGATGGGCTTAAGGGTGTCAAATAAGTGTGCATGGTGAGGGTCAATGTGATTAGGGGCAACCTACTGTATTGAAATTGGTTGGACAATTTCTAGACCCTTCTAAGCAACATGGGCAAGGGAATGAGGTTGCTATGCAACTCACATGAGGGCACCTTTAGGAGGAGAGAAATGTTTTGCAAAGCATGTCTATTTGGGTGGTGTATCAACTCAATATAGGTGATCTTGGTGGCTTGGGAAAGGTGTGCTCGAAAACTTGGGAAGAAAAAGTTATGAAAATCTATGAAAGAGGAAGTTTCAATGTGCACATAGTTCTTCCCATATCTTGCAACAGGTAGGAATGAGACGCTTCTTGTAGCAATATGTGATGGATGATGCCAAATCTACTTCGGATTTGTTTTCTTTTTTTTATTTTGGCGTCAGTGTTTCTTGAGAAATTCGATGATGGGTGATGGGTGTTGTTTCTTTTATTTGTTTCTTCACATAGAATAAGACAATTAAGATAAATGTTTTGGTTTTAAGAGCATTTAAGATTACTTGATTAAGTAAGAACTCTCACATTCTTCACCATGAAGGTCCAAATATTTCATTAAGAGCTCTCATATTCATGATCATGAACTCTAAATTAATGGTGGTTATATATACATGTGATCTAATTACTGATTCATATTTTAGAGGTTTCATTGTAAAGAAAATGAATTCTAAGAGAGTTATAGAGAAGTTAGGGTGGAAAACAAATTTGTTCATGTTGAAAAATAATTTTTATTGGTCCCAAAAAGATGTGATGTTGCTTGAATCGTATTCATTAGTGGGAATTAACATATAGTTAAATAAATAAAATAGAATATAGGTATATGTACTTTAACAATATTCATCAAAACATAGGAATGAATTAAGCATACATATGCAGAAACATCAAAACGAAGATAATCGAGATCACATATCCAACCAATTTTAAGGAATGTGAATCATAATAATAAATTCCATCACTAATCATCGAAATAAGGTGTTGAATTTGTGGAGATAAGTCACCCATTGAAGATAATACAATGATATTATGTATTCAGATTAACTTATGAATTCTAATCTACCAACAAACTTTTTCTATCACTTGGAGTGTATCTACTAAAAATCATCCTAGAATTAGTTAATCACCAATTACTAATCCTCTTACAATTCTTCTCTAAAGTATCTAATACAGGCCTAACAAAAGCACATGATATTAGAGCAAACAAAAAACATTATTAATATACAAAAAATACAACATGAATGCATCACTAGGATGGGTCTTGTTCCCTAAACAGGAAACATGAAAATAGATAAGGAACTTTCTTATTGATGGATAATGTAATAACACAGGTTCAATATAATCCTCCCTTTTCAAGTGACTTAAGTAACAAATCAATAATAAGACATATTATAAAGATAACATAAGGTTCAAACATAAATAAGTGGATGTCATAAAAAGCAACATCCAAATACTCTTCAAGAAGATTTTGAAGTTTTTCAAAATTAATTAATTAATTAATATATATATATATATATATATATATATATATATTATTTAGTTATGTAAAATAAAATTTTTTATTTTTTTTGTTTGATCTAGAATGGCTTTGTGTTTACATTTCAAATAAAATTGAAGAATAAAATATCTCAAATTTTGGAGCATATTAGTGTAGATGAGTTTAAAGTGATAATTTTGTTAAAATTGAAAGTTATTAGAAATTTCTAGAGATTTTAAGAAAAAAATTCTTATTAATTATTTCATCATGATTTAATGCAACAATGGAAGACAGTACCAAGGGCTGCTGGCAGGTCATTTCAACTTATCAAAAGCGAGATATATATATATATATATTATGGATTTTGTTACATTTATTAATGAAAAAAATTTAAACTTATTATTAAATTATTTGATTTAGCATTATTTTGTTGAATACATATAAATATAAGTTTAATTTTCTTCAAGTGTTTGCATAACTATTGGTATATATGATACTTGATAGTATTGATAAACATTTTATTTAGACTCATACTTAAAAAGATTTTAATTTGAAAGAAAATTGTAATAATTATAAACTAAAATTAGTCAAATCTCATATTAAAAATTAAATATAATATTAAAATTTTAATATAACCCTTATGTATAGACTTACATTTTTTATATTTTTAAATATTTACTTATAATATATTGAGCTAAATTATGCTTGCAACTCTTACAAATATACTTGCTTCATCGTCTAGGCTCTAAAGACATTAAGATGATAACACAATAAGTTTAAAAAGCATACGATCATAATGTATTAATACAAAAAATTTATAAACTATACTTCAAGAATGATATAAAAATAGATATATATAATCATGAAAAGGATAGAAAATCATATTAATTAAAATTTTAAAACAAACAAAAGCCAACCTCTCAAATATGTGTATAGAAAAAAGAGGTGAGGATTAAACAAAAAAAAACTAGAAAAGACAAAACTAACGCATAGCAATAAAGTCATTGTCATAATAATCACAGATGTTGATCTAAGTTTTGCAAACAGAAGCAGTGATGGAGGGCACTTTGTCATTGCATCGCTTTTCTACAGCTGCTTATGTGTCAACATTATCCTAATAATAATTTGTTCTCTTGAAGTGGTCCTATTAGAGGGCCATCCCTCATATTTTAGAAACCCAATTGAATTCATCCCTTTTTCAAGTTGCTCTTTATTCAATCATTTGCTTTTTATTTCTTGTTGTAAAAATTTTTATGTAACATAATCCTTTCGTTACATAAGACATCATAATTATCTTATCATTGATAGTTTTTTAAATAAGTTTAATGTTAAAATGTCACACCATTATAGAGAAATAATAATCCATTCATCACAAAAGTTCATTCAATAAAAAGATATATTTATTTAGTTATTTATTTTTTTATTTAAAAATATTTATTTGTTAATATCAAGTAAAAAACAAATAAAAGATAATAAAGTCAATCATCAAATATATTGATACTATTTAATGTGAAGTAAAAACTCACATATTTATGAAAAGTAATATTATTTTTTGATTAATAAAGGTTGGATTAGGTGTTAAAATAAAAAAAATTATAAGATAGTCAATGTTATGGACTTCACATTAAATAAATATGAGAGAGAGAGAGAGAGAAGCTATTAAGGTTAGGATAAAACAAGTAGAAGATGTGTCGGTGAAGGTGTGCATGCGCGGTGAACGTGTGCATGCGATGAAGGGGTGCGCGCGGTGAAGAGGTCCCTACGCACGCGGTCAGGATGTGCTCGCGATGAAGGTGTGCGCACAGTGAGGGTTATGCATGCAGCCTGTGCGCGAGCTCGCAATGCTCTTTGTTTCATTGTGATCCGGTTAGCTCATACCTATTGTCGCGAGGAACTCCTACACGCTAGGCGAGGTCTTCTTGAATTGGAAGTGTCTCTGGGTTTGGATCTCTATAAGCTGCTAAATAACACTGGAGAGCGCTGCATCCAAATACAGCTGTCTAGGGTTTATTGGTCAGGGCCGTGCTCTGGCGAACTGTGGAGGACGACTCAAAGGTGCGGCTTTTTCCTTTGAATTTCAAATTCAAAATTAGATCTTTGGCGCTAGAGTGTACGTGTGGGGGTGCTAGCGCAGTATTAAAAGATTAGGTTGTTGTGCGGTGCAGATTACCACATTTCATTTGTTTGCGGTTATCTCGTGCGCAAGGGGAGGTGCGTGGTGCGCCTTTCCCACGCGCGGGAGCTGCTGAGTGTGCTGCTGCTGTCCTTGGCTGGGCCACTTGACTTAGTGACGTGTGTTCGGCATTCTTCGGTGGCTGATCTGTAGTCAGGGTTACTGGAGTTTGATTTGTGAGTGTGATATGGCTGGAGAAAAAAGGAAGAAGAGTAATAAGAAACTTTGCAATTCAAGCAGCTCTCCTATTAGATCCAGGATGTCCACTATGGGCTGTGATACAGAAGCAAGCAATGGTGGGGAGGGTTTTGTCCTTGGAATGCCTTTGGTTGATGGCGAAGCGGGATACATACCTCACGAAAATGACTTATCTGCTGACTCTGCTGTGAGTTTAATTAATCCTACGAATGTGAGTTTGGATGTTGTAACTCCTAGGGCCAACACCGAGGCTGAATGTGTTGTGGGTGCTTGCCTTGGTGGTGCATCTGGGCATGGGGACTTCGGGAATTTTTGATAAAGGTAAGAGCTGATTGAATGCGCGAATGTTATGCGGACGGATACTCCTAAGAACTCTTATTGTGCTGAGCAAGTGAAAGATTTAAGCGGTGTACAACCCATTGCGGGGGGCATAGGTGATCATGTGACCAAAATCAGCTTTAAAGATGTCCTTAATTCGAAAAACAACATGGCTAGAGGTGGCGCCTCATCTTCGGTTAGATCTACTCTCATTGATATTAAGGAAATGGCGACCTCCATGCTCAACTATTTTGAAAATGATGCCGTTGTCATGTCGGCTGAGGCATGCACTCGCCGTCGAGAATTTCACCATTGAGATCTTGTGGGCTGTGTGTATGGGAACACTCCCCCTTCTTTATGATTACAAGACTCCTCTTGAGGTGCTGGGGGCACCTCAAAAACTTCAGTGTCCTTGACCTCTCGTTTGGGTATTTTTGCTTGCATTTTGACTCAATAGAAGATAGGAATACCGTTTGGCTTGGTAGCCCCTGGCAAGTTGCGGGGCAAGCTATGGGGTTAGATGTTGGACCTCAGACTTCCTTGCATCTGCGAAATCTGCTATGTGCGCCTCAATTTGGGTGCGCTTCCCTATGCTTCCACTTCTCTATTGGGATACCGAAAACATCATCAGGATTGCGAAAAATGTGGGTGATCCCATACTGCTTGATGGATGGACTGTTGACCTTCAGCAGTCCTCTTTTGCTCAGGTCTGTATTAGGATTGACCTATTGAGACCGCTTAAGCCTGGGATATGGCTCAGTGGTAAGCTGGGGCACACCTTCCAACCCTTTGAATATGAAGGGTTACCGTGCATGTGTTTTGCATATGGTCACGCTGGGCATCTCGTGGAACAATGCAAAGCTGGTAAGTCCTCACATGAGATACCAAAGTGGAGGGTGAATTGTGCTGCTATGGTGCGCCATCACCTGGGGTGACTTCGACGCACATTCGTGTGCCTCTGCCTGATAATGCAGCTCTGCCTGCTCGTGTGTTCGCGCACCCTCCTGTGCCCATTCATGAGCACACGCCTGCACATGGGCCTGTTGCTGCAATTGAGTCGGCATGCATGAATGTTCCCGTGCATGTGCATGAGTTCAACATTGCATGCGCTAGCGACTATAGAACTTCTGTGGATGGAATGGCTGAAAGCCAAATGCTGAGGGAACAACAATCTGAGATTATTGGACGTAACTTGAATACAAAGGATAGCATATCAAAGGAAGGGCTTGGACCATGGATGCTAGTTCTACCAAGGTGTTGAAACAAGGTGGGGCTGTGCAAAGTAGTGAAATAATTAGACATGATGGCCAATACCTCAGGAAAGAACCAAGGGGGCCTGGGTACAATGGAGGCCACAGAAGACCTACTACAAGAAGTAGAAGCATTTCTGTAGTTCGTGGAAGGGAGGCCAATAGGAAATTCTGGGCCCGCAAGAATTTGAGGGAAAAAGGTGGTGCTGCTGGGGTTTCACTAAACATGAATGATAGACAGGAGGCAAGTGTACCAATTGTTGTGGATATGAAAGGAAAGTCTATTATGCAATATGACACTCAGGCTGCGGGAGGATTCACTTAATATGATGTTACACAACCCAACATTTGATGGGAGCGAAGTTTCTCGGCTACACATCGTGGTGTGTAGCAACCCCATTTTGCTGGTTTGTCGGCTGTTGCTTATGGTAGTTTTGAACGGGATGATTTGTGGTAGGTGTAATTATGCTACGACTGCAATGATGCTGTGGCGGTGCTGTGTGGATGTGTGGGGTGGCATCTCTTCTTACTAATTCCCATGAAGTTTTCTATATGGAATATTAGAGGGGTCCGGGACAAAAAATCGAGGTACTATCTACAAAGGTTTGTTAGGGAAGAAAGCGTTGCTGTGGTGGCGCTGGTGGAAACCATAGTTCAAAGTTTTAATCGAAGAGATGTTGATGTGCTATTGGGTAGGGAATGGCAGTATGCAGTGCAGCCCTCGGCTGGGAAGTCTGTAGGTATTATTGTGATGTGGAGAAGCTGGGTGAATCTCAAAGTCATTAGAAGCTCCATGCATGAGGCGTCGATTGAGGTAATTACTGTGAATTGCCCCTCAGTTAAATGCTGTGTCATTTATTGCCCTAATATGACCCATAAAAAGAGAATGGTATGGGATTTGTTAAGGGAAGAGGTTAGTTGTGCCTGCCCCCTTTTTGTGGCAGGGGACTTCAACCTAGTCATGTATCAAGATGAAAAGAGGGGGGAGGGAAAAGTTCCTTTACAAGCAGGGCCAGCTGGAGTTCTTAGAATTATTGCACGAATTACAGCTTGAGGACCTCAGCTTTATTGGTAACAAATACACATGGTGCAACGGCAAACAAGGTGGTGCACGAATCTAGGAGAGGCTGAAAAGGGTACTCATGAATCCACTAGCTTTGCATGACTACCCAGCTACTACGGTTACTCACCTGTCTAAAATTGGGTCGAACCACTGCCCGCTGATCATTGATCTGAGGGGAATGCAGAGATTGCCTAAGAAAAACATAATTCAATTTGAGAGCACATGGCTTAAGCTCCCTCACTCGAAGAGGGTGGTGTGCAGTGCATGGAGGAGGCGTGCTTGGGGCAATGCAATGGAGGGACTTTCTACAAAATTTCTTGTTACACCCCATTTTTTCCTAGGCTGATTTTTGGCATACATTTTTTTTTTTTTTTATATAGACAGCTCAGATCGTCCCATACCAACCTGAGTAGCCTATGAAAACATAGGATATAACACATCATTACACACCTACTTTCCTTAACAATGTGGATCCCATCTCCCGGGTACATCGTCAAATCAGGTTCATGACTCCTGAATTAACAGATGGACTCGCGCAATGTTACTCCTACTAGACCCAATACTCCTAACCCATACCGGTAGGAGAACCGATCTAATAGAAGTCTGAACCCCCACGATTAAGTTCCATAGTCATGTAATGACCTCACCATCAAACAAAAAGATATATAACATCCACAATAAAATATGGCACTCCACACACCATACTCCAAGACAATAAAATAAAACAGTGAATGAAACTACATCACAAGAATAAGATCCAAGTCCAACAAGTGTAACATTATCCAACCAGAAACATAAGTCAGAATTACCCTCACATATTACATGACATATGAGAATAACAATCTCATTAAATACATCCAACAACAACAATCAACTAACCAGAATATCTCAGACAATCACAAATCAGATATCCTCCACAAGCCTGCTGACCACGATCCCACCTAATCAGGTAGCGTCAAGTCTGCCGAGCCACTGAAATATGTAACACAGGAATGAGCTACGCCCAGTAGGAAAGACAGCTAGTAAAACTCACATGCAAGAGAAGGATAATAACAAAAATATAGGAATACAGCATAACAATGTATGGTGGATAGGCACTCTCAGTCCCAGACTCCGACCAACCACAGTCACCCCCAGTCACACCAGAGTAGCTCTCCTCTGGGCTTCCAGGTAGCGTGCCAGTGGGAACGCCCATCTCGAAACACGCATGGTGCCTAAGCACCCGACACCGCAGCGTCTCTCGTCAATCAATCTCCTGGAGACTATAGACAGATCCAGTCACAAAATCTCTAGCCAACGTGAGACACCCATGCCACCCTAAGGCACGCAGGCCTACACACTTGGCTAGCCACTGCGAGACACCCCTGCCACCCTCAGGCGCGCAGGCCTACACACATGGACCAGGAGAGATCGACTCAGCCACCGTCCCAAAGAGTCCTCTACCAACAACTTCCATAGAAGCTCACGCCCCTACAGTCATTGCCAATCTCTAACTCCAAGATCCGGCAACATATGTCCAGGTACGACAAGGCGCATACCAGTCCACATGTATACTGTGGAAGCTAAGTCTGAACCGCACAGTTACCTACCACAACTACCCTAAAACATCATATAGGGTCTATAGTAGTCCGGTCCAGTATGCCAATCCTTAAAATATGCCAACACTGAGTAAACTGACTCAATCCATGCCCTTTGCCATCCAAGCAATACAACTATACCAGTTACTGACTGTTCTGGTAGCATCTATGTACCATACCTCTGTATGACTGTTTTCAACTGCATTGTCGTCACTGATAACATTTTTCCCTACTTCAGGAAATTTTTAAATTCCGTAATCAATTTCCGTCTTTATCCATTTTTCGAAATTCGGAATAGTTTTCGAATTTAAATTCCACATATATCCTTTTTCTAAAAATTCGGATTAATTTCCGAATTAAATATTCTGCAAATTATTTTTCCGAAAATTCGGATTAAATTTCCGAATTAAATTTTCCCATAATCCTTTTTCCGAAATTCGGATTAATTTCCGAATTAAATATTCTGCATTTTCTTTTTCCAAAAATTCGGAATAAATTTCCGAATTTAATTCCTCCCGTTTTTTTTTTCTCTTCCGCGCCGCATTAAATTATTTCCGTAAATTCGGAATTAATTTCCGAATTATAATCCTTTTTCTTCTCTCTCATCCGCGCCAATTAAGTTAATAATTGTTAATTAATTAATTTACGATTAATTATTAACTAATTAACTAAATCCTAATCCATCTCCTTCCTCCGCCCGGCGCCCGCGAAACCCTAGCCGACGAATTCTCCGGGAAATTCCGTTTTCCCCCGTCGATTTCCGGCGACCGAGATCAAGGAGAACATGTTCGTACTATCCTAACATTCCAATGATGTCACTAATTCCTAAGATTAAATCAAAATTTCCTTCGAAGGAGTTTCATCCGATCCCTAATTGACAATTTAAGAAATTAAACGATTACAGCAATTGAAAACCACCTTAACATGGTTAAGCACATAATCAACTCAACATATGCTTGGTAAATTTCCCGAATTCGGCGGGTATAATTTTCCGAAACCCTAAAACCTAACATGCTAAAATTATAATACTGCAATGCATTTCCGACTTCAAAATTTCAATCACATGCTCAGATAGACATTAACAAAATATTCCATGCTTTAATTTTGCTAAATAACTAATTTAATTTCTGAATTTCCTACCTCAACGACGCCGGCGACGGTGAACTTCGTCCGCAGCTCCTCACCGAACGAATCCGGTATCAATCGACTCTCCGCGTTCCCGTGAATCTCCAGGCACAAAAAGCCCCTTGCCAGGCCGCTGGAATCACGCGCCGTACGCCGGAAAAATCTCTCTATCGGTCGGTCGAACGAACCCTAATCGTTTCGCGAGGGTTTTATATTTCTGGCCGACATGGTGAAAATCCACTACGCACCGTTGACACGCTTTCGACACGGTAAGCACCCGATACGCGCTGTCGACACGCTATCGACACGGTAAGCACCCGATCAGCCGGTTCAATCCCAACCGTCGATCACGACCGTCCGATCCGCTTATCAGAACGCACGCGCAAACTAACTCGGCGAACCGCCTCCGCCTCCGCTGAACCGTTCCGGTCCGGTTCACGCGCGATAAAAATAAATTTCCGGTTTTAAAATAACCGATCATAATTGATTTTCGAATTTCCAAAAATCCAATAAATCCAAATAAACAGGGAAAATTACTTAAAAATTACCTCGGTGCTCCGAAAAATCCCCAGAAATTTCAGAAATTCCAATAGCCTTTAATTGAGCTCCTGGCTCATCCTACTGTCGATCTGAAATCATCCAAGCCAAAAATTAATTTATTAAAGATTAATATAAAATTTTTTTACTGGGTATAACAATTTCGCCGCTCTCTGATTGCACTTTGTAATTGGAGCAAGGCTGAGGTGATGTCCTTCATTAAAATAAATGAGGTGCTAGAAGATAGAATCAACACCCTTTAAATGAAAGAGTCTGAGAGTGGCTTGGATGCTGAGGAAAGTTCCCTACTTGGCCATCTTATTGCTAAGTTTCATAAGAAGTGCGCCTTGGAGGAAAGATGGTGGTGGCAAAGGGCTAAGGTGCAATGGGCTCAGCTTGGTGATAAGAACACACGGTTTTTCCATGCTACAGCAACATCAAGATGGCACAACAACCAAATTTTGTTCATGAAGGATGACTCGAGTGCTAATTCCTCTTCGGTTGAGGGGATTAGCAAGATCATCACCCAGTTCTTTGAGGCTAAGTGGTGCAACGGCTCTGTGAATTTCCCCTTGTGGCATTTCCTGTAGCGTGCTTGCATATCTAGCGACCAAGGGCGCCTGCTCGCGTGCATGGTGACAGAGGAGGAAGTCATATGCACGATCAGGGTTTTTAAGAAGAATAAGGCACCAGGGTTGGATGGTATTACCGCCGAGTTCTTTCATGGTTACCATGAAATTGTTTAGAGTGATATTGTGCGCATGGTTTTGACGTTCTTTGAGTTGAAGCGAATGCCTACATCATGGAAGGACACCTTGATTATTCTGATTCCCAAGCGGTGGGGTGCCAACAAACCTGACCAGTTTCGACCTATCAGTTTATGCAATGCCATTTATAAGGTGGTGGCCAAGATTCTTGTAAAAAGATTGAAGCAGGTCCTACCTGATATTAATTCTAAAGTGCAAGGGGCCTTTGTGCCTGGCCGTTTTATCACCGACAATATATTCATAGCACAAGAGATGGCGTTTAAAATGAATTCATCGACCTCCAAAGCTGGCACGATGGCAATCAAAATTGATATGGAACATGCTTATGACAATGTCAAGTGGTGCTTGGTCATTGACATGATGAGATATCTAGGCTTCCTTAAGGTTTGGTGAGAGTGGGTGAATGCGTGAATCTACTCACCTAGATTTGGCACTCTCCTTAATGGAGTCAAGCTTCCCTAGATTATGACACAGAGGGGCATGCGTCAAGGGTGCCCATTATCTCTATATCTCTTTACTATCATGGTTGAATACCTGTCGGTGATCACGCGGGAGTACGAGGAGTGCATGCTGCTTGGATTTCGCTGCACGCAATGTGCGCCCATCATCTCACACCTTTTGTTTGCAGATGAAATACTGTTGTACGCGCCTGCGTCGAGTGGTGTCGCCCGTGCGGTGCGCTCTATTATACAGAAAATTGGAAAAAATGCGGGGATCAATGTTAACCTGACCAAGTCAAAGATTTACTTCAGTAGGGCAATGAGGGGCCGAAGAAAGAAGAATGTCGCAAAGAAAGTCTGCATGTCTCGGGGTAAGAATTTAGGTTATCTTGGGGTCTCCATTACGATGAAAATGCTTACTAGGGAAGATTTTAACTTCATCATTCAAAAGATGGAATATTAGATTTCCGAGTGGCGGATCAGGCCTTTGTCGTTGGCGGGTAAGGCTGTTATGATTAATTCGGTGCTTGCGGCTATCCCTGGCCATTTCCTCACTCACTACATAGTGCCGAAAGGTGCTATTGATGCAGCTGAAAGAATGATAAGGAGATTTCTATGGTGCAGTGCATCTAACGCAAAACTCGATACACTATGTTGACTGGGCTACTATCACATTGCCTAAGGAGATGGGCGGCCTGGGTATTCACGATTTGCATGTGTGGCAACGTGTCCTGCAAATGAAACATTGTAAAAAGATTTTGCGGTGTGAAGATAGCTTGTGGGTTAACATCATGCACAACAAATACAATGACGTGCGCAACCTTCACAGAGTGCAGCGAGGCGCATCTCACGTATGCAGACTTAGGGGACGACACCTCTGCCTTGTTTGCTGAGGATAATTGGCTTGGCTTCATCCCCATCAGATGGTGGCCAACCTATATAAATATGGATGTTGCATGGCCAATGTTTGTGGCGGAATGCATGGCGGCTTCTGAGGCCTGGGATGTTTTCATAATCCACGCTTGGGCTGATGATAATTAGTATGACAGGGTAATGCATGTGCTGTGGAATCGAAGGCATAACAAGAACACACTGCTATAATCACATACTGAGTCCATGAAGGTCAACAATTGGAAGCTCTACATGCATATGATGGACAGTGCTCACAGAGACAAGGCGGTTAGCTCTAAACTTGACACAAACCAATTCATGTGGATTTGGAGACTGAGGGTGGCACTCAGGGTGAAGGTCTTTATCTGGCACATGGCGAAGGAATCTCTGCCCACAGCGGTGTCGCTTGCGCGGAGGGGCTTGGCTGAATGTAACAACTTCACATGGGGGTGCACTACCACCAAGTCGCGTAACCACATTTTCTGGGAGTGTTTGCACCCGCAGGAGATTTGGCATTTGCAGCATATGCACGTGGCCGTTGAGGCGCTTGGTGCTGCCTTCCTATGCCAGATGGAGGGGACTTTCTGTAGTTTTTTCTTAGATATGCTGTGACATCTGGACTGAGGTGTTGCGACGATAAGATACATGTCATGACTGAGGTGTTGGGACTTTCTCTTTCATCTTCCACTTACCTTTGCTCCTCATTTTTCTTTTTCTATTATTACTCACCATCTTTCAAGAAATTTATGTAGACCCTCAATTGAAAAACAATCTTTGTAGAACATGATGTGGATTGATGAGATAGCTCAAACCCATGGTGTAATCTGCCTTAGGATGTAGTGGTTGATAATGTTCTCTCACATGAACAAGAATACAATCTTGCACATGGGAGGTTGTGAGCATTTATTTAGCATATATGTATGTTACCATATGGTAGGGTCCTAACTATTTACTTATTTATAAAATGATAAATAGTAAAAACTACTCTGAAATATTTTGTAAATAATTGTCTTTTTTATGATTTAACATAGAAGCTTTCATATATGTGTAATAAAATTCTCATTTTTTGTTAATAAATCTTTTTTCTTAATTTTATATATCTATAAAAATATTTTTTTCAATAATTATTTAGCAAAAATTCTATATTGTAGTAGATAAATACTCATGCACACATAAATCCCTTTTTATATGATTATAAAAATAGATTCATATTAAAATATTTTAAGTTGAAAATCTCCTTTTAATAATGTCTCTCTTAATATACAATACCTTAATTTAGAGATAAATATAGCCATTTTATATGAAAAATATTTTTCATATAACTTTTCTTTATAATTAGGTGATCTAAACTTCTCTTTAAAATTATAGTGAAATTAAACACATATTGGATTAAAAGAACTCACAATTCCATTAGCAAATAAAAAAATACTCAAACCTTGTTAACAACATTTAATCATTCTAATTTGTTATCTCAAACCAGCTTTTACTATTAAAATAGAATCACATACAACCCACATAATTATATTCAAAAACATGATATCTAAAATAACTTTAATAAAATTTTTTTGACTAAGTCATCTCTTTATTTTTCATCTTCTTGCCTCCTATGAAATTTATCAATATGACATCAATTATATCAATACTAAGAAGAAACTAAGTTAATTGACAATAGTTTAATAGACAATTATTTATGCATATAAGTCAAAACAAGTTTTGGATAATGTTACATGTTTAGTTAATATCTCCATAAGAAAATAAATAAATAAAAGATGTCAAATTGTCTATGCATATGAAATAAAAAGTTTTTTAAAATTCTTTTTCACTTTTTTTTTAATTCTTTTCTTTATTGGTCTACTCACTCCCTTTTTAATTATATAGGTTTTAAAATAACATCATCAAGTTAATATGATAAATCAATTTTCTCAACATTGAATTATACCCTTCTAAAATACCTTTCATAAGCCTTTTTGTTTAATCAAACCGGTAAAAACTCTATCCTTTTTACTTGATAATGTTCTAAACCTTATTTTCATTGTCTTATCTTTTAACCTATACAATTTTTAAAGCTAGTGATATTCAAACAAGTATAAATGTTTCTCTTATTTGACATATTAATGCTCACATGTAATTTTGTGTATAAAACATGTGATATTACGTAAGACAATTTATGAAAAATTAAATAAATATGTGACAAGCATAATATATGAATTAACAATCATATCAAATTATCAAAAATCTCCAAAACAAGCTTTTATAACTCCATAAAGTCTAGCTCTTAAGACTCTTAATTTATAAGTATTAAACATCAAGAAAAAATTAGATTCGTTGATTTCTATCTTGAATTCATAGTCTTTACTAGTTAAACCTAGCTTTTTCTGTTGCGAGTAAAGCCTCACATGAACTCCATAAAGTTCAAAGTTTTCTTCCCACCTTCGTTTCACCTACTAAACTTCTGAAAATAGAAAAACTCAAAATCAATCATAAAATTCTCTTAAATAGTTCACAATCCTTTGTTATTCTTTAGTGAAATGCCAAAAGCCCTTTTCATGATCAATCCTTATTTTAACACTTTTAATTTGGATTATTTGTATTCTCATTTGTTCCCATGCACTAGAGTATCACAAATTGATAAAACTATTAATTTTATATCCTCATAAATTCAAATTAGCAACCAGCATAACTCTCTTAAAATAATCTAACGTAATTATCTTAAACTTAATTAGAATGTTAACTAGATAAATTATCACATGAGTCGAGAATGAAACGAACAGCAAGCATTTACTTAATATGTTAACGCATTTTAGGTGGCAAGGCGCATCCAGCGATAAGTCCATTTTCTTATCGCTATTTCCACGAGGTCGTATTAAAATGTTCACTAAACCCAAGAGCAAGCGGACTAAACCAAGCTGCCGGACTTGTGGGTCCCATTTAAAATAACAATTTATTAAAATGCACATGGTTCGGTTACCATGCTAAGAAAATGGGCCCCACCTCATCAAAAGAACAGCCAGCAACTAAGTTAACGGACGAGTCACCTCCGCTAAACCGTACCTATGGTTTGACGTGGAAAACTTGTCCGACTCTTTAAAGTATGCCTTTCGGAACTTGTGGTATAACTTTATGATTGGCTCTGTAACTTTTTGTCTATGCTATTCGAGAGGGTAGTTTCGGTAGTCCATAAAACGTTGAGTGCTATTCTGAAGTGCAATACTGCGGTCGGATGAGGATCCCACGCTGAAAATTAAATGAAGGTATGACGAAATCTCAAACGGAATATGCCGAGGATATTTCAGTCCGTTACACGGTTTCTATAAATAGATGTGCGGCTGATTGATGAGGCGGAGAAGTTCTACGGTAAAGAATGAGCAAGGAACTGCAAGATTATTACAGCATCGGAGAGGAGATCGGCCGTGGCCGGTTTGGTGTGGTCTTCCGGTGCCACTCCCTGGATTCTGGCGAGGTCTTTGCCGTCAAGTCCGTCGACAAGTCCCTCCTCGCTGACCCCGTCGATCGCGACGGTGCAGAGCGAGAGGCCAAAATCGGTCAAATAGCTGCCGCTGGGACTCCTCATGTGGTCCAGACACACGCGGCGTACGAGTACGAGGTGTCGATTCATCTCTTGATGGATCTGAACGAGAGAGGTGATTTATGATGGAAATAAAGTAAAATAAATTAGATCTCGAATTGCAAACAGCAAACTCGCATTCGAGAATATTTGGGAGAAATTTAAAAATGACACTGGAAACCCTAAGGTGTGGAAAGACAAAAATGATGAATTTTTATTTCATTCATACATAACTACAAAGCAACAATTACACTTTTTATAAGCAACAAAAGTAATTTATCCCCCATTTTGTTTCTAATTTAAAATTCAAAATTATTTAAACATTCCCCCCTTTTGTTCCTATTTTAAAATTCAAAATTATTTAAATATTTAAACAGCTAAAAATACTAACAAATACTTAAAGTTTGTTAACATTACTTTCCCTCAAACTTGAAGTATCTTCAAGACTAATTGATTTCATAATTTTTCAAACTTCTTCACTCCAATCGATTTAGTGAAAATATCAACCACTTATTTTCAGTACTGCAATGTATTAGACTTATGGTCTCCTTGTTGACATGATCCCGAAGAAAATGATATATTATCTCGATATGCTTGCTTCTCTCATGTTGAACTGGATTTTTTTCTAATTTGATGGCTAACACATGTCAATAAAGATAATTGTTAGCTCTTCTTGTTGATGATGTAACTCTTACAGTAAATTTCACAACCAAATTGCTTCAAAAACTATTGATGAAGCTGCAATATACTCTGCTTCACAAGATGAAAGAAGAATGACATCTCATTTAGTTGATCTCCACATAAATGTTGATGAAATTAAAAAGAAATAATAATTAGTTGTACTCTTTCTTTCATCTATATCACATCCTCAGTTACTGTGAGAGTAACTATATAAATCTGTTTCACTTTAGTTAGTAAAATACAAACCATAATCAAGTGTTTCATTAATATGCCTTAGTATTCTTTTTGTAACCATCTAATATGCTTCCTTTGGACTTTTCATATATTGACTAATGAGTCCAACATAATATAGAATATCAAGTCTTATGATAGTGAGATAATGAAGACTACTAACAAAACTTTTGAAACAAAATAGAGTCTATCTTTTCCTTTTTCTTCTCTACTTTTTTATTCTCACATCAAGTGGTGTTGTCATTGATTTGTAATCTTCCATTCTAAAATTTTTTAGAAGTTAAGTATCACATCTTCTTTGACAGATTTAGATTCCATTTATCATTTGCTTCACTTCTAAGCCAAAGAAGTACGACATTTCACCATTATCTGTCATGTCAAAATAATGTTGCATAATTCTTTCGAGTTCTTAAAATAATTCAAAAGAATTTTCTATATAAAGTACATTTACATAAAGACAAATTATAAGAATATCATTGTTAGTTGTCTTAATATAAAGTGCATGCTCAGATGGGCATTTTTGGAATCCTTGTTGTTGAAGATATCAATCAATCTTGGTATTCCATGCTTTTGATGCTTATTTTAATCCATATAAATCCTTCTTCAAACGATAAACTTTGTATGAATCACTCATAATTTTGTAACATTCAGGTTGATTAATATATACTTCTTCTAAAACTCCATTAAAAAATACAGATTTAATATCAAGTTGGCATACCTTCCATCCATGATACGCTATAAGTGCTAAAATTAACTTCATTATACCAAATCAAGCAATTGGAGCAAATACCTCATTGTACTCTATACCAGATTTTTGCTTAAAGCCTTTTGCCACAAGTCTTGTCCTGTATCTATCCACTATTCCGTCTGCTTTATGCTTAATCTTGTATACCCATTTTACTCTTATGGGTTTCTTTTGAGGGAGATCAACCAAGTCTCATGTATTATTCTTTTTATAAATGTTATTTCTTCATCCATAGCCTTTTGCCAATTTATATCTTGCACTACTTCATCAAAATAAATGGGTTCATTATCAACAAAATAATAGAATAAGTTAGACAGCTCAATAGTTTGCTCATATATCTCTTGTAAACTTCATTTTTTTTTCTTAAGTTAATAGGATGAACTATCTTTTGCATAATAATTGTTCTTGAGGGAGAACTTGTTGGAGAATTCAAATCATGTGTTTGTTGATTTTGAACTTCTTTTGGCCCAAGTGTGATAGTTTTATCATCCTTCTCTTCTTTCCACTTACAAGTATCTTCTTTTATAAACACAATATCATGACTAATAATCACCTTTTTTAGTTAAAAGATCGTAGAGCTTGTAAGCTTTTAACTCCTTACTATACCCAATGAATATATATTTTTCACCTTTATCATCTAATTTCTTTCATAATACATTAGATATCTGTGCATATGCAATGTAACCAAATATACGAAAATGAGAAACACTTTGTGTATATCCACTCTAAGCTTCTTATGGAGTCATATAACGCACAGTTTTAGTAGGACAATGATTCAACAAATAAGTTGAACATGCAACTACTTTTATCCAAAATTCTTTTAGCATATTCCTCTCTCTCATCATTGTCCTTATCATATCAAGGACAATACGATTTCTTTGTTCTGCAACTTCATTTTGTAGTAGAGTATAACTTGTGATAAGTTGATGTCGTATGTCTTCTGGCTTACACAATTGAATAAATTCATTTGATGTATACTCACCACCTTTATCAGCTTTAAGACTTTGAATGAATAGCCACTCTTTTTTTCAACATTGTGTTTAAACTCTTAAAATATAAAGATAGCAGTAGATTTCTCTTTAATAAAATATGTCCATATTTTTCTATTAAAATTATTTATGAAAGTAATAAAATACTTATTACCTCCATTAGATAGTGGCTCGAATAAACCACAAATATCTATTAAAATAAGTTGCAATAGTCTTTTAGCTCTCCAAGTATTATTCTTTTGAAATGGTAGGTGATGTTGCTTTCCAAGTATACAAGCTTCATATATATGATTCAGATCATCTAATAAAGAAGGCCTTTCACTATTCCTTTCTTTGCCAATAATTTTAAACCTCCAAAGTTAAGATGACCATACTATATATGTCATTTTAAAGAATCATTTAAAAATTCTCAAGATAACAAACTTCATTTGTTGACTTTAATTAAAGAGGAAATATACATTTTGTCGACATCTTCACTTTAGTAATATTTCTTCCTTTTAAATCTTATAAAAGAAGATAATCATTCTTCATATGTATAAGATATTCTTTCTTTATCAATTACTTAAGGTTAAGAATATTACTTTCATATCAAGAATAAAGTATGTATCTAAAATAATAATTAGAAACTCATTCTCTTTATAAAGTTTTATGTTACCTTTGCCTTCAACTTTCAACTTTGATGAGTCTCCAAGATTCACACTTGCTTACATATTTTCAATTGTATCAAATAGATATCTTTTTCTACACATATGATTGCTTGCTCTTGAGTCAAGAAATCATACATCTTCTCTTTCATTACCTTCTTTTTCAGCCAACAATGATATTGACTCTTCTTGTGATCTTTTCAGTATAGTTTGATTGGTTATTCTTATGCCAATAATCAAAAGCATAAAGTAGTAGCCTTAGTTTTCTATTTTTTTATTTTTTTAGAGAAATAGCTCTTTGAGACGAGTCCAGCTGTGATTAATTTGTAATTTTCGAAGCTCTAAGGAATAAATTATGAATTTTTAAAGATCTGGGATAAATTCACAACATTGAGGATAGATTTGTAATTTTGTAAATGCCGAAGTAGCTCAAATTCGTTTTAGCAAAATGTATATTTGCAATTTTAAAAGATGTTGGTTACGTTGGGTATATGTGTAATTTAGGAATTTCGGTGCAGGTCTCTCTTCGGTGGAGGATATATGTGCAAATAATGAATTCGGAGGGGGTGTTATGCAAAATAGCCGGTTTTCAAGCCTTCTGGCAGTCAGTTCACGAGGGTTCGAGAAATTTCAGTCGCGGGTATAAAAGCTAACCCGGGCACTTTTGAAAAGTACTTCTGTAGAAAACGTGACTGCGGGGAAGTTGCCGGAGTGCGAGGTTCTGCGAAAATGCGACTGCGGTGAGGATTCCATAGGGTTCCAGGAGTGTGCGACAGTCGTCACCGTGCTCTTAAAGGAGTTCTGGCACGCGACAGTGACGGCCAGCGAGGATTCCATAAGATAAGAAAATGTGATTTTTGCTTCATCGAGGTTGTGTAATCTTTCCAGTGAGCGGCAGAGACAAAGAGAGTGGAAGCCAGGCCAGATTCGACCCGTTCAGCGCGTGAACTGGTCGCTCCAGCGTTGACGGAAGCCAACGAGAATAACATAAAATTTAAGGAATTTTGGGATTTGTTTGGGAAAGCTTTTAGAAAGAAAATTTTGGCTAATAAGAATAGTTTAATCTTTGACTATTTTTACATTATGGCCTTGTAGGACATCAAGAAAAATTTGAAGTAGGCAAAACGACTGGTACATCAAATATAGTAGATAAATTCCTAACCCTATGAAGTAACACATTATTATATGTTTTTACATGGTTTTCTTACTATCATATGGTGTTTTGGTTGTTGTATATATTGTTGTTTATCTCAATTTCATAAATACTAAAAAAGAAGAAGTATGGTAAAGAAAGAAACAATATGGAACGAAAGGTCTTTTGATATGGCACGATTAATTGGATTGATGGTTGGAAAATGACAATAAAAATAGGATTCCTAGAGAACATTATCCTCACCACTAGGCTCTACGTGTGTCACAGGGTATCGATCTTCGGATCAAATATATGCTTAGTGTTATGTGCGATGACTAGGCTCAACGTGTATTGCAAGGTATCAATCTTTGGATCAGATATTTGTCTAGTGTTATGTGCGATGACTCCATGATGATTTGCACCAGGGTCAGCGTGTGTCGCAGGGTATAGGTACCATACCTACCTCTTGGCACTAGGTTCAGCGTCTGTCGCAGGGTATCAAATCTTCAGATCAGATATCTGTCTAGTGTAATGTGCTTGGTTGGGTGCGGACTGGAGGTCATTTCTTGATAATTTGGATCCAGGGGATAATGCTTCAAAGGGAATCGAGATGTTCATTTATACTTGGTTAATATGATGGATTTATCTACTGAGATCTGAAAATCTCATTAATGCTTACATCATAGGTCATACAGGTCATGGAACAACTACACCGAGAGCTGGAAATGATGCTGCTATAGGGGAGCCCTTTCCACTAGATAAATGAGAAGAGGGGAGGGCTTGGTGTGAGTAAACTTTTAAAAAACATGTTCTTGTTTATATATTTTGGTTTTTTTCGGAGTTAGGGTTTGTCTTACCGTCGAGTCCCCACCTTGGGTTAGTTTCTTGTCCTCACTCTGATGCTAAATTTTGTTATCTAGTGGTACTGGTATGAGGTGGGGGCTAGATACATAATAACAAAACTTATGACAATTGTAACATTTAAGATTTCTTACTTGTCCTCGACTTCGAGAAGCATTATTTCTTGCATGCCCATGTTGAGTTTAAGATTGATTAAATTTTTGTTAAGATCTGTGCTGGAAATGACCTCTTTCATGTCCTCGATATGAACCTCGTCCTCTTTCCGTTGAATTTAAATTCTCTTTCTTCAAGGTATTGTCTTCTTTCAAATTTAGTTTTGATTCTAATGTTTGATCAATAGGTGCAACTTCAATCCTTTTTTTTAGCTTTGCTCATGCACTTATTAAGAACCCATTGCTTTTCAATAGATAATCTATCTATATTTTTAGATTCTTCAATTGCTGTTATCACATGCTTAAACATAGAATTTAAATAAAGAAGTACCTTTTCGATCACACGTACATCGTCAATTTGTTCTTCATTTCTCTTCATCAAATTCACAATAGCAATCAATCGTGAAACATAATCTGAGATAGTCTCATTTTCATTCATCTTTGACATCTCAAATCACTCTTAAGGATTTGAAGACGTACACGTTTCACATGTTCAACACCTTTGAAGATTGTGTTGAGTTTATTCCAAATTTCTTTGATTGTAATCGCTTCTTCAACTTTTTCAAAAGTGGCTTCATCAAGCCCTTGATATATCAAGAACAATGTCTTTTTATCTTTTTTTTCTAATTTCCTTTCCACAGTTTCTTCTCCGCTTCAGTAGCATCTGGTTCATCAAAACTATCGTTAACAATCTTCAAAAGGTCTTGCGAGTTAAGAGGGGCTTTAAATTGAATGCACCAATTATCATAATTGTCGTTCGTTAATCAGAGAACGTTTTGTTGCACAATTCTGTACATTTTAGATAAAAACACCGTTTTCAAAAAATGCTCATAGTCTTCTCCTTCGACGCTGCAGCGTTTGATCTTCTTCTTCTTCAAACTCTGATACCACTTTGATGGAAATCAAGAGAAATAAAACATATCTCAAATTGCAAAAAACAAACTTTCATTCGAGAGTATTTGACAGAAATTTTAAAAAAAGGGCAACGAAAACTCTAAAGTGTTGGAAGACAAAATCGATAAATTTTTATTCCATTCATACATTATCACAAAACAACAATCACACTTTTTATAAACAACTAAAACAACTAATCCCCCCTTTTTGTTTAAAATTTAAAATTCAAAATTATTTAAACATTCCTTTTTTTTTTGTTCCTAATCTAAAATTCAAAATTATTTAAACATTTAAACATCTAAACATTTAAAATTTATAACAAATACATAAAGTTTGCCGACAGTCTCACGCCGATTCTCTGTCGAGCAAGTTCTCAGTAAGTCTCACCTTGTCTTTCTTCTTGGCTTTAGATCTTTCCTGCATTAAAGAAGTTAGATTATCTTGATTTCTTCATCTTGCCTCACTAGTTTGACTTATTTATACATCGTTTATAATCTGAGAGGGAATTTTTGTAACCAGGGCATCCATGGCTTACAAGCCGCAGTGGAACAAGGTGCTTGGCGGATCTGACTTGAAGCATAACTAGAACGGAGAAGAGGATATAGACGATTTCTAGCAAGATCTCTGCTTCTGTAGATATATGACTTTGATCTGCTAAACTATCCGATCGAGTTTTTCCCTTTTCTGCTTCTGTAGATCTCTGCTGCTTGTTTTCTTCCCTGTACATTTGTTTCAGCGTTTAGTTAAAGCCGTTCTTGTTGCTTGCTTGAACCTCAAGAAAGGGACATTAGCATGTTGTATTTGCGGACTTTTGCTGCTACGGCAAAGTAAGTTTAGAAAACCTTTAATTGGATCCAAATTGTGTTCGAAATTCAAAGATTCCAAATAGACCTTTCAAGGATTTTGATGTGTGAGAACAACATGGAAGAGATGTGAGGAAGAATAAATGAAAAAATAAATAAATAAAATAAATAAAAGGAAATTACATGTGCTTTTCATGGACCCGGGAGGGAACACTCAATCGCATATTCCAGGTTTATGCTTTACCTTTCATTCACTATTGGATTCCGTTCTCAAAAAAAAATAAAAATAAAAATAAAAAAGCAAATTAAATACTCTAGCGAGCTTAAGCAAAGCAAATTGTATTTAAATAAACGGTTGTGATGCATTTCGTCACAACTGGTCAATTATCACGCACCGTCCATTGCTAAAGGATGGTACTTATTTTAATGGAACCATGTTTTATAAATCAATAATGGCATTATCTCAAAAGCATATTGTGACGTACCATTTCTTCTCACGTCCATCACACAATAAAGGAACGATCATAGTTGAGATGAAGGTAAATTAATGGATGTTGTCATGCCATGTCAGCAAATTATACATAATTGATGTGATGATGAGGACTCCAGAGACTTTTTAAAAGGTAATAACGTGGAGGGACCAAGAAAAGAAAAAGTGGAATGAAACTTTTTTGTATCTTAAGATATGTAAACCGGAAAAGGTCAATTTTAGTTTTGATAATTGGGTTTGGATTGGTCTGAAGGCTGGACTGCTTTCAAGCAACATGTTAAGGATCAGTCTTGTTTGGTTGGTTTTTTTTTTAGCAACTTAAGGCCAAGATATATCAAATATTATTATATTTTGACGTAATGCAGCCTCATGGATCTCATTGCATTTCGAAGTAACCATTGAAACAAAGTTACAAGCTACATGTCACGTTCCAATTGCAAGCGCGGTCTTTGGCAAATGCGGTTCAAAAAATGGCCAGGGATTATCTAATAAAGTCTCCAAAAAGCGCTTTTTTATTCCAAAACCCAAAAAAATATGTGAAATTAGAAGGAATTTTATTAAATATTTTCAACAATATATTACAAAATATATCATTTTTTAATTATATGTATTTTTTAAAAAATTTATTTTATTTATTAATTGTTTTGATATTTGCTAATAGTTATATAAAATTTATCTTAGAATATTGAATGGTTATTGTTAAATAGCTTAATATTATGGATTTTGCTACATTTATTTATGAAAAAAATTCAAACTTATTATGGATTTTGTTACATTTAATTCAAAAAAGTTTATAAACTACACTTCAAGAATGATATAAAAATAGATATATATATATATATATAATAATAAAAAGGATAGAAAATCATAACAATTAAATTTTTAAAACAAACAAAATCCAATCTCTCAAATATGCATATAGAAAGAAGAGGTGAGGATTAAACAAAAAAAAGGAGACAAAACCAACGAATAATAATGAGGTCATTGCCATAGTAATCATAGATGTTTATCTAAGTTTTGAAAACGAAAGTAATGATGGAGGGCACAACTGTTCCTTAATGAAGCATGCCTTGCTGGCCTCACTACTTTGTCATTACATCCCTTTTCTACAATTACTTGTGTCACAATTATCCTAATAATAATTTGTTCTCTTGAAGTGGTCCTACTGGAGGGCCATCTCTCGTATTTTAGAAACCCAATTGAATTCAACCCTTTTTCATGTTGTTCTTTATTCAATCAGTTGCTCTTTATTTCTTATTGTAAAAAATTTTATGTAATAGAATTCTTTCGTTACATAAGACATCATAATTATCTTATCATTGATATTTTTTTAAATAACTTTAATGTTAAAAATTTGAAACAAATAAAATAATCATTATTTTTATTATATATATATATATATATATATATATATATATATATATATATATATATATATATATATATATATATATATATATATATATATATATATATATGTATATTTGATGATTTAAAATGTCACACCGTTATAGATGAGAAATGTAACTTTTGCAATGGAAATAACGATCCATTCATCACAAAAGTTCATTCAATTAAAAGACATTTATTTAGTTATCTATTTTTATTTCATTTAAAAATATTTATTTGTTAATATCAAGTAAAAACAAATAAATAATAATAAAGTCAATCATCAAATATATTGACACTATTTAATGTGAAAACAAAACTCACATATTTATGAAAAGTAACATTATTTTCTTGTTTAATAAATGTTTGATTAGGTGTTAAAATAAAAAAAAAATTATAAGATAACCAATGTTGTGGACTGTAATGCAATTTCAAGTGTCAAGATATAATGTTGATCATTTAAGTAATCTAATGATTCTGTTGATCCCTCCTTATGAAGTCTTGTATGTTTTATTCCAATGTTTTCGCATCTCCTCCATCATAGCTTGATCTCTTAATACATTGCCATGGTGATGAAATAAATGCATATTTGAACATAAGCATGAAAATATTGTGTATGAACAAAACTTTTATATATTATGTTAATGGAGGGCCCTTTAATAGCATCACATGACATAAACATTAAATGATACCAATGTGGATAAATACTCATAACTATGATATCAATTCTATATGTGTTTCCTATATAATAAAAAAATATTAAATTTTGTGTTTTGTTATGCCAAATGAAAGAAAGCATAATATTTATATGAATTAAGTGTGATTTCTAATCAATAAAATCATTCCTAACCTTTCAACAATGCTTGTGAGTAAGATCAAATATATTAAGATAGGTGATACAAGACAAATTGTTATCTATTGAGTTGGTCTAGTTAGTTATATAAATCTTTTTTTCTTTTTTTTTTCATATTATTTTTGGCTCATTGTGGAGGTTAACACATCATATATAAGACATTTATGATTTTTAGTTATTTATGTACATATTCTTATATTTTTTTTTATAATTTTGTCATTTAGTTTAAGCTTAGAATTTAATCATTACTTTTATTAGGATTAATGTTTTGATCCAAGATACAAAATTTTGATAAAAATAACATTAATAGATTTGAAGAAGATAAAAACTATAATGACACCAAAGTTTTAACTGACTAGCCTCACGTTATCAAAATAAGCTTGATTCTATTTTGTTAAATGGATTGAATTTCTTCATGATTATAAATTTATTTTGAAGCATAGAGTTGGTATGTAGTGTTGATGTGAAAAAAGAACTCAATGATTTAGAATAAAAACATACTTAGAGCAAAGGCAATAAAGTAATTATCGTTAAAGCAAAATAAGAAAAGACCAATTAGATTTGAACAAGTTTCATTGTAAGTGTGTTCTTGATCAAAATAGTTTGATTTGGCAATGTTTGATATGGGTTAGCATTTTCCAGCATAATTTTTTTGTTTCAACTTGGTTCAATGCCTCTCAACTTTGTTTATAGGTGTTTTTGCTTATTTTTGTTCGATTCGATGCTCTTTAATGCACTTCTTGTTTGGCTTGGTTTGCTTTAGTCCAATTTGTTATTTTTTTTACTCAATTTAGATCAATTCAACTCATCCAAGCTAGGTATGGCTCGTGTTGGCCTGATTCAACATGTGCTAACCTAGACTGAGGTGATTAAGCATGGATTGGGCATTCGAACATGGTCTAAGTTGAACCAAGGGCACCATAAGAGCGATGTAGTGAGTCAAGCTAGCTTTGAGACATTTGGGATGTTGATGGGCTTAGGAGTGCCAAATAGGTGTGCTAGGTGAGGGTCAACGCGATCAGAGTGACCTACTGTATTGAAATTGGTTGGACAACTTCTAGGCCGTTCTAAGCAACATGGGCAAGGGCATGAGGTTGCCATGCAACTCACATGAGGGCACTTTAGGAGGAGAGAAATGTTTTGCAAAGAATGTCTATTTGGGTGGTGCATCAACTAAATAAAGGTGATCTTAGTGGCTTGGGACAGGCATGCTTGAAAACTTGGGAAGAAAAAGTTATGAAATTCTCTAAAAGAGGAAGCTTCAATGTGAACATAGTTCGTCCCATACCTTGCAACAGGTGGGAATGAGGGGCTTCTTGTAGCAATATGTGATGGATGATGCCAAATCTACTTCGAATTTATTTTCTTCTTTTTATTTTGGCATCAGTTTTCCTTGAAAAATTCGATGGTGGGTGATGGGTGTTGTTTGTTTTATTTGCTTCTTCACATAGAATATGCCAATTAAGATAAATGTTTTGGTTTTAAGATCATTTAAGATTGCTTGATTAAGAACTCTCACATTCTTCACCATGAAGGTCCAAATATTTCATTAAGAGCTTTCATATTCATGATCATGAATTCTAAATTAATGGTGGTTATATATTCACGTGATCTAATGATTGATTCAAATTTTAGAAGTTCCATTATAAAGAAAATGACTTCTAAGAGAATTATAGAGAAGTTAGGGTGGAGAACAAATTTGTTGATCTTGAAAAATAACTTTTATTGGTCCTACAAATATGTGATGCTGCCTGAATCATATTTATTAGTGGAAATTAACATATAGTTAAATAAATAAAATAGAATACAGTATATGTACTTCAATAATATTCATCAAAACATAGGAATGAATTAAGCATACATATGGAGAAACATCAAAACGAAGATAATCGAGATCACATATCCAACCAATTTTAAGGCATGTGAATCATAATAATAAATGTTATCACTAATCATAGAAATAAGGTGTTGAATTTTCAAAGATAGGTCACCCATTAAAGATAATAAAATGATATTATATATTCAGTTTACCTTTTGAATTCCAATCTTCAAACAAACTTTTTCTATCACTTGGAGTGCATCTACTAAAAGTCATACTAGAATTAGTTAATCACCATTTACCAATCCTCTTATAATTCTCCTCTAAAGTATCTAACACATGCTTAACAAAAGCATATGATATTAAAGGCAAACAAAAAACATTATTAATATACAAAAAATACAACATGAATGCATCACTAGGATAGGTCTTGTTCCCTAAACAGGAAACATGAAAATAGATAAGAAACTTTCTTATTGATGGATAATATAATGACACATATTCAATATAATCCTCTCTTTTCAAGTGACTTAAGTAACAAACCAACAATAAGACATATTATAAAGATAAGATAAGGTTCAAACATGCATAAGTAGATGTCATAAAAAGCAACGTCCAAATGCTCCTCAAGAATATTTTGAAGTTTTATATTATTAATTAATATCAATATATATATATATATGTACAAGCGTGAAGCGGAGGCGTGAAGTGGAGGCGGGAGTGGTGGCGTGTGTGGTGGCGAAGCAGCGATCGGAAGGAGTTGCGGTGCTACGTACTGTAGGGTCGTGTGGCCGGCGGGATCGCGGCTGGAGCTCCTCGCTGGGTCCTCTTCGGCCTAGGTGTGGGGGCAAGGTGGCAGCCGGAGCATCAGCAACGGACGCTGCGGCTGGTGTCGGAGGAGTGGTCTTCCATCAGGAACTCAGTAAGAAGGTCGGCGGGTGGTGAAGTACGGCAACTCGAAGTGGCGGCGAATCTTGGTGGTTAAATTGGGCGTTGACCGCGTGGTCCCGAGTCGGCGCGTGGGGCCCGGGTTCGAGCTCGTGTTCGAATTTGAATTTGGCCGGTTCGCGGGAGTGCTCGAACCGGATTTGTTGCACCTTTATCCGCGGGTTATTTTACCACTTCGTCCCTGAGCTCAGGTTGTGTCTCCTGCAGCCCTAATGGCGGGAGGAACTACCCGAAGGAGTAGCAGAAGAGCCCGATCTGCCCAGAGCGACTCTCCCTCTCGCGAGGGTTCTTCTTCTTCTGTAGGTGGCCTGTCGGCCCTGAAGCTTCCCCCCCGTGCGTCCGAAATGGCTGTTGGGGATGACCAGGAGGGAGACTCGTTGTGTAAGACTGTGCAGGAGCAGCCGAAGCATATTAGGGAGGAAGCCCATGGAGTCAGGATTGGAGCTGAGGATCCTCATATCCCTAAGGTGACCCGTCCTGCCGTTGCAAATAGGGTGAGCTTCCGGGAGGCCCTAACTGCCAACGACGCTCCCAGACACAGTGACACGGTGATTTCGCACGTGCGGCCGGCGGATGTTGATGTCAAATTGCGCGCGGCGGATATCCCCGAGTATGTGGAGGGAGGGGACGTGATTATGTCACCAGAAGCTTGCTTGAGGCGCCTGGATTTCCACAAGTTTGACCTGGTGGGCCGTCTCTATGGAAATACCCTTCCTTTTCATGTCATCGAGAGGGTTTTACTCAAACGATGGGGCCATATTAATAGCTTCAAGATTTTTGACCTCACGGCCAACTGGTTTTGCCTTCATTTTGCGTCGATGAGTGAGAGGAATGACATCTGGTTGGGGGGGCCCTGGCAGATCGCCAGCCAAGCCTTGGGTCTTGATCTGTGGTCGCCGGAATTCAACCCTAACTCCACATCTGTCATGCGCGCCCCTGTCTGGGTTAGGCTTCCTGGTCTCCCCCTTATCTATTGGGATGTTGACAATATTCTTCGAATTGCTAAAGCTATTAGTGATCCGTTCCTTCTTGATGGCTGGACGACGGGATTAGAACGCTCGTCCTTTGCTCGAGTGTGTGTTCGGGTGGACCTTGCGAAACCTCTCAAGCTGGGCATCTGGATTTCCGGGGACTACGGCAGAGTTTTTCAACCCTTTGAATATGAAGGGCTGCCGCGCATTTGCTTCGGTTGCAGTCATGTCGGACATTTGGAGAATTCCTGCAAGTCGGTCAAAGCTGGTGGAGCTGACATCAACGACACCACGACCATAGATGAGGTGCGGGAGGAACGCCCAGGGGTTACTGAGGCTCTCGGCCCCAATGGGCCTGAGGGACCTGTGGATGACCGTTGGTCAGAGAGGCGGGATATACACGGCGAGGGGCACGGCCTGGGCCCTTGGATGATTGTGCAGCGGAGGAAGAACAATCGCAAGAGCCCCGGGGGTTTGATCAAGAGGCCTCCTGATGTCGTTCATAGCCGCACAGCCAGGGGATATGACGGGGCCAGCACATCTAGAGGTAGCAGGGGTCCGCCCAGGTCCTGGGGTAGAAGTAAAGTTCGTGGGAAGGTCAAGGATGGGGTGCAGAGTCCTACGCCGGCTAAGCCTTCGCAAGCCGGGAATCTTGCCAATGTCGTCCAGGTGAATTCGCCATTTCAGCAGAGGGGATCAGGGGCTGATGGAGCACCCATCCTGGATGGGGTGACCATTAATCGGGACTTCTTGCTGACCGTGCTTCGTGGGGCACGGAGACCAGCAGCTGTTTGCTGGAAAGCTTCTTCAGTTTGGTTGGGGATGCCGGAAGCAAATAACCATATGACTACTATGCGGATCATCACGTGGAACATAAGAGGTGCTAAGAAGAGCAAATCGAGGGCCTACTTGCAGCGTCTGGTTTGGGAGTGGAATGTTAAGGTTGTGCTACTGGAGATCAAGATGCAATCTTTTTCTCGGCGTGATGCTAACTGGATCCTTGGGAAGGATTGGAGTTTTGGGTTTCATCCATCTTTGGGTATGTCAACTGGAATTATTGTGCTGTGGAAGGAAGAGATCAAGTTAGCACTCACGGCGGCCTCGGCTTTTATGGTGGCTTGTTCGATTACCCCTCGGCAGGATTGCACCCTCAACTGCTGCTTTGTTTATGGTCCAAGGGTGTCTCAGGGATGCCGCGCGATGTGGGACGCTATCCGCACAACATACTGTGACAATTCCCCTCTCTTGGTGGCTGGTGACTTTAACCTGATTATGGGTCAGGAGGAGAAGCAAGGAGGTCGGCCTTTCTTCTATGGTAGTGAGCAGCAGTGCTTTGCTGATTTTATGCAGGACCTTCAGCTCGCTGATATGGGTTTTTCTAGCAACCAATTTACCTGGTGCAATGGGAAGAAAGGGGGTGCGCGCATTCTGGAGCGGCTTGATCGCGCCCTGCTCAATTCTATCGGCCTGATTGCTTTTCCCAACTGTTCAGTACATCATCTGGGTCGCCTTGGCTCGGACCATTGCCCGCTGTTAATCAATCTGGGTGGCGACAGGATCCGACCGAAATCCAGTAGGCTCCTATTCGAGAGTATTTGGCTCCACTATCCCCAGTACTACCGTGTGGTGCAGCAGGTTTGGAGAAGACGTGCGTCGGGGGACCCTAGGGAGATGGTTTCGATGAAGTTCAAGCGGTCACTTATGGCGTTGCGCAGTTGGAGCTGCAAAGAACTGGGGAGTTTGATTAACCGAAACCAAGTACTTTTACGTGACATTAAGGAGCTGCAGGCAAGAGAATCGAGGGTGGGACTCACTGAGGAGGACCATGGGCGTCTTGCAGATTTGATCACTGCCTTTCACAGGGGTTGTGCCCATGAGGAGCAGTGGTGGTGGCAGCGTGCCAAGGTCCACTAGGCACAGGTCGAGGACACCAACACGCGCTTTTTCCACAACATTGCTTCGTCTCGGGCCCGCATGAACCGCATCTCCATGATCCAGGGCGTTGATGACCGGGTGGTGGATTCCCCGGACAGTATCGGACAGGTCTTAACTGAGTACTTTGAGAGCAAGTGGCGTGGTGGCATCTCCAAGGTAATGCCGCAAGTCATCTCCCCCCCGGTGGTTATTAACGTTGATGTGGCTTCTAGGCTGAGAGCTAGGGTCACCGAGGAAGAGATCATCGAGGCTTTGCGGGGCATCAAAAGGAATAGGGCACCGGAATGTGATGGGATCTCGGCTGAATTCTTGCACAGCTACTGGACCATTGCGCGCCATGATGTCATTACTGCTGTGCTGGCTTTTTTTGAGGACTACAGGCTCCCGAATGAGTGGAAGGACACCCTAATCATCCTGATTCCAAAGAAGCAGGGCGTGAGCAAGCCAGAGCATTATAGACCTATTAGTCTCTGCAATACTGTGTACAAGGTGGTTGCACGGGTCCTTGTCGGGAGACTGAAGCCCGTCTTGCCGGACCTCATTTCGCGGGAGCAGGTGGCTTTCATTCCCGGTCATAGTATTTCTGATAATATCAATATCATGCAGGAGATTGTTGCTAAGATGCGGACTTGCAAGGGTGCGCCTGGACTTATGGCAGTGAAGCTCGATATGGAACAGGCCTATGACTGTGTCTGTTGGGACTTTCTTCAGGAGATGTTGATGGCTATGGGTTTCCCTCCCATCTGGCGGGACTGGATTGCTGCTTGCATCAGAAGCCCTAGATTCAGCGTCCTCTTCAATGGTAATCGCCTCCCGTGGGTGGAGGCTCAGAGGGGTCTAAGGCAGGGCTGCCCGCTCTCCCCGTATCTTTATGTCATGGCTTCTGAATATCTCTCTTGCTTGGTAAGGAATCATGAATCCCGACAGCTCTTGGGTTTCCGGTCGGGGAGGCATGCGCCTTGCATCTTGCACCTCCTCTTCACCGACGATGTCATCCTTTTTGCTCCTGCCTCCTGCATCGCTGCCCGTCTTATCAGGAGGATTATCCGTGAGTTTGGGAAGGCCGCTGGTTTGCAGGTAAATCTTGCGAAATCCAGGGTCTTCTTTAGCACTAACCTTTGCAGGAAGAAGTCCAGGTTAATTCTCAGGAAGCTCAGCATGGAGGAGGGAAGTTCTTTTACATATTTGGGGATCCCCATTACTGTCAAGCGCCTGTCCAAGACTGACCTCAGCTTCTTGCTTCAGCGATTGGATGTCATGCTGCTCAATTGGAGAGTCAGGCCTCTTTCACTGGCGGGCAGGGCCATTTTGGCTTCGTCGGTCCTTACTGCCATCCCCTGCCACGTGTTGAGGCATTGTGCTGTGCTGGCGGGGATTATTGAGGCCATGGAGATGCGCATCAGGAGATTTCTGTGGGGAGGGACTAATAGTGCGAGGGCCATTCATTATACGGCTTGGGAGTGCATCACGCTGCCTAAATCTGCGGGTGGCCTGGGCCTCCGGGACCTCCGCGTTTGGCACCGTGTTCTCCACATGGAGGGATGCTGATGTATTCTTAATTGGGAGCCTAGTCTATTGGTGGATTTGATGCGGAGAAGATATGATTTGGAGGATCCACGGATGAAGGCCCCCCGCAACGCGTCCCCGGTCTGCAAAATGGTGCTTGGGGCTATGCCGGAGGCCATTTCCCTCTTTGTTTGGCGTATTGGGGATGGGCGGACGACGAGATTTTTGGAAGATAATTGGCTGGGGGTCCTTCCGCTGAGTTGCTGGCCCACTTTCATCAATGTGCACACCTACTGGCCAGCTAGCGTCGTCGAATGTCTCCTGCCCGATGGGAATTGGAATTGGGATCTTATCAACACTTGGGCAGATGAGGAGCTTCAGGACCGCATCTCGCATCTTTCGAGAGCCGTGCGATCCTCACATGACGTATTGCTTCTCTCCCTCACGGAGAAGCCCCAGGCGGCCAGCGGCAAGATTTACTCGAGCATCGTCTGCAATGCTCGAAAGGGAGGAAATGGTGGCAGGCCCTTGGAGGAATTTCGTGGCATCTAGAAGCTTAGGGTTACTCCCAGGGCCCGTGTCTTCATGTGGAGGTTGCTGGTGATCACCTTCCATCGGCGGTGTGGTTGACCAGCCGCAAGCTTTGCAATTCTCCCACCTGCTAGCAGGGCTGCGAGGAAGACGAGTCCTTGCAGCACGTTTTCTGGCGCTGCTCGAAAGCCCAAGAAATTTGGGTTGACCGCACTGTTCGAGCAGTGTTGACCTGCTTGGACCAACACTCAATGTTTGACCAGTCTACGGGCACCGATTTACCGTTCATTGACCAGATCATCCGGTTCGTCGGATCTCCTACTGCTCGCCAGGGTGCTGGGCAATTGGTTGCGGCCACTATTGCGACTACATTGTACTATATTTGGTCGAGGAGGAATGCAGCTAGGCACAACATCCCGATGCCTCTCCCGGGTTCTACTATTCGGACCATCTTAGTTGAGGTTCACTCGTCTCTCAACCGACATCTCTCTATCTCCTCCCTGTCCTGCGGGAACCCTGACAAGTCCACGGACTTGCTTGTCACGCATAGTTGGATTCCCCCCCTATAGGTTGGATCATAGTGAACTGCGATGAGGCGGTTGGTGATTTGATGGCCGGGTTGGGGGTGGTCGTGCGGGATTGTTAGGGTAGACCTCTCCTGGTGGCTGGTAAACGGTTGTTGTCCCAGGCTGTTGACATGATGGAGACTCAGGCTTTGCTTATGACGCTTGACATGATTGGGATCTTCTTCCCCTGCACCGGGCTGTGGAACTCCAATCTGACTCTATGATGGTCATTCAGGAGGTACACGAATTGATGTCTTTACCCCCGGGATCGGGTGTCTTTGCTGTTACTATCCAGTATGCTTCGGGTCTTGAGGTCGTTCGCTTTTTACACATTCTCAGAGACGGGAACAAGCCTGCTAATTGGGCTGCTCGGGCTGCGTGCTCTAACGACTTCGTCTGGGGCCTTGAGGACCCTATTCCGAAGCCCCTGCTTGACCTCATGTTATCTGATTTCACTTTCAATCCCCCTTGAGGGTCTTTTTGTAATTTGGCATTTGCCTTGATATAATAGTTATTATATCCTCTTCAAAATATATATATATATATATATAATTATTTAGTTATGTAAAATTAAATTTTTTATTTATTTTTGTTTGATCTAGAATGGCTTTTGTGTTTACATTTCAAATAAAATTGAAGAATAAAATATCTCAAAATTTGGAGCATATTAGTGTAGATGAGTTTAACGTGATAATTTTGTTCAAATTGAAAGTTATTTGAAATTTCTAAAGATTTTAAGAAAAAAATTTCTAATAATCATTTCCTCATGATTTAATGCAACAATGGAAGACAGTACGAAGGGCTGCTGGCGGGTTACTTCAACTTATCAAAAGAAAGAGAGAGAGAGAAGTTATTACGGTAAGGATAAAACAAGTAGAAGAAAAAAATTATGGAAATGCTACAGCAGGCTTTTTTTACAAAGAAATCTTAATTTTATAATTTTTAATTATTAAAAGTTTTTTTTAGCACAAGTCAAGCTTTTTTTTGAACTAGTTGATATCCCAAGTCATACTTGAGTGCTCTTAAGCACACCTATCTAAACATTCATCTAATGGAGTAGACTATGATGACTTAGAACATCCTACTAATCGTCTTTTAAAATAAAATGGTTTACATTCCATAATTGTATTTTTTATCATGCTTTTAGTATAGCTCCATATCATTCAAGGAGACAATTGGCAAACTTGTATTTATAAAAGTAGTTGATTTTAACTATTGACTAAAAACTTTTAAATAGAAACCTATCACATATTGATAGGTCATCTAATATAATACCAAGCATAGGATAAATCTAAATTAATTTTATACTTAAAATCAAATATAAACAAGTCTTAATTATTAATAGATATGAAATTTAAATAAAATTTGATGTTTTTAAAATATGAAGAAAATATTTCAAAACCTTGGAATGTTTGATACAATAGTTTAAAGCACAAGTTCTTTGAGTTTTCTAAACAATGTTTAAAGATCACTCAAACACTATCTTGAATGGAAGAGATATGCTCACAATTATACAATAATGTAGATCAAAATTAAACATAGGTTTGACTACTGTAAGCCAGATCAACCATTTGATGATTGAATGCCACTTGCTTGATTTATTGAGATAAAGGACTAGTGGGAGGGTGGTCTCAATCATCGTTGGCTAATTAATCAAATCAAAATCAGCAAGCATGCCTTGGAAAAACAAGCTTAGGCGAAAAAAAAGTTTTGGGCCCTAAAAAATTGATTGTAACTTGGAAATCCAATCTTGACCTAAAAAAACATGGTTGAGCCTTCAAAAATTTGATGGATCTTATGTTTTTTAATTACTTTTTTGAAAAAACTACATAGAAAAATTATTGATGGTATTCAATCGATTAAATGAGATATTATTAAAAAAAGATTATTTATATTGGCCCTTATAATACCTAATGTGCCTACTCTTTTGTCAAGTTGTTATTGTTTCATGATTGACTTCAGATCACAATACAACTACATCCTATTACATCTTAAGCACATTCTTATTTTTGTTCAACTTAGAAAAATAGGCTACAAGTTTACAAGTATTCCATTAATCTAAAGATAAAAAAAAATAGAACCATCCTCTAGACTTTCTCTTTCATCTTCCATTTTCTTTTGCTCCTCATTTGCCTTCTTCTATTATTACTCACCATCTTTCAAGAAATTTATGTAGACCCTCAATTGAAAAACAATCTTTGCAGAACATGATGTAGATTGATGAGATACCTCAAACCAATTGTGTAATTTACCTTAGGATGTAGTCGTTGATCAAGTTTTCTCGTATGAGCAAGAAGACAATCTTGTGCACGGGTGATTGTGAGCATTTATTTAGCTTATATTTATGTTATCATATGGTAAGGTCCTTGCTATTTTCTTATTTATAAAATGATAAATAGTAAAAAACAATCTTAAATGTTTTTTAAATAATAGTCCTTTTTATGATTTAACATAGAAGCTTTCATATATGCATAATAAATTTCTCATTTTTTTGCTTATAAATCTCTTTTCTTAATTTTTTTCTATTTATAAAAATCTTTTTTTCCAATAATTATTTAACATAAATTCTATATTGTAATAGATAAGTACCACATGCACACATACATCTCTGTTTTATATGATTATAAAAATAGATTCATATTAAAATATTTGAAGTAGAAAATCTCCTTTTAATAATGTCTCTCTTAATTTACAATACCTTAATTTAGAGATGAGTATAGCCATTTTTTTAAAATATTTGTCATATAACTTTTCTTTATAATTATGTGATCTAAACTTCTCTTTAAAATTATAGTGAAATTAAACACATATTGGATTACAAGAACTCACAATTCCATTGGCAAATAAAAAAATTACTCAAACCTTGTTAGCATCATTTAATCATTTCAATTTGTTATCTCAAACCAGCTTTTATTATTAAAATAGAATCACATACCGCCCACATAGTTATATTCTACAACATGATATCTAAAATAACTTTAGTAAAATATTTTTGACTAAGTCATATCTTTATTTTTCATCTCCTTGGCTCCTATGAAATTTATCAATATGACATCAATTATATTAATACTAAGTAAAAAGTAAGTTAATTGAAAGTAGTTTAATAGATAATTATTTATACATATAAGTCAATACAAGTTTTAGATAATGTTACATGTTTTGTTAATATCTTCATAAGAAAATAAATAAATTAAAAGATGCCAAACTAATTATGAATATGAAATAAAAAGTTTTTTAAGCTTCTTTTTCACTATTTTTTTATTTCTTTTCTTTATTGGTCCATTGACTCCCTTTTCAATTATATAAGTTTCAAAATAACATCATCAAATTAATATGATAAATCAATGATCTCAACATTGAATTATACCCTTCTAAAATACCTTTCATAAGTCTTTTTGTTTAATCAAACTGATAAAAACTCTACCCTTTTTACTTGATAATGTTCTAAACCTTATTCTCATAGTCTTATCTTTTAGCCTATACAATTTTTAAAGCTAGTAATTGTCAAATTATTATAAACGTTTCTCTTATTTGACATATTAATTCTCACATGTAATTTTGTGTATCAAACATGTGATATTACATAAGAAAATTTACAAAAAATTAAATAAACATGTGACAAGCATAACATATGAATTAACAATCATATAAAATTATCAAAAATCTATAAACTAAGCTTTTAGAATTTCATAAAATCTAGCTCTTAAGACTCTTAATTTATAAGTATCAAACATCAAGCAAATATTAGATTCATTTTTTTCTATCTTGAATTCATAGTCTTTACTCTTTAAACCATGCCTTTTCTATTGCGAGTAAAGCCTCACATGAACTCCACAAAATTCAAAGTTTTCTTCCCACCTTGGCTTCACCTACTAAACTTTTGAAAATAGAAAAACTCAAAATCAATCATAAAATTCTCTTAAATAGTTCATCATCCTTTGTTATACTTTAGTAAAATGCTAATAGCCCATTCCATGATCAATCCCTATTTTATAACTTTTAATTTGGATCATTTGTATTCTCATTTGTTCCTATGCACTAGAGTATCACAAATTGATAAAACTATTAATTTTATATCATCAATGCACAAAACTTTAATTAAGTGGAGATTATACTATGCTTAACATTTCTTAGAAGTTTTTCACTAATTCTATGACTAATAATAGCATATTTGAGGTTTCAATCACTGGTTAACATTATAGGTAAAGAAGAATTTTAGTATTTAAAAAATATTATATTTTTAATCAAAGTTTTAACCTAAATATAATTTTTTAAATATTTTTATCAAATATCCTCAAAAAATTCTCTAATATATTTTAAATGAAATTTACCATAAAGACTTTAATACCCCTCAAATTTTTATAACCTTTTAACATTATTTAATATATTTAATAATTATTTCTTTAAAAAGTATTTAAATAATTCTTTTTCTCACAAATACAATCCCTTATACATATCAATTTACACAAAAGTACTATTGTTTACTATAAAACTTTTATAATTTGTTGTTTTTCTCTTGTATAAATAAAATCTCTTCCTGAAACATCTTTTGAAAATATTTTTTAAGAATACTTTTTCTATGTAAAAACTATCATCGAATAGAGCTTTCATCTTTCTCCTTCCTTGGATTGAAGTTTTCTGATTTTAAATTCTGTTAATATTGAGCTTGAATGAAGTTAATTTAGCAAATAATTTTTAAAAGACTTCAAACTTTACATGCTCAAGTGGCTAGTTGAAACTTTTATATTAAAAGCTGTCAAAGATAACAAGTTTATAATATTTCTTATTGGCTTGAAATTGAAGTAATTTTTATTAATATAATACCAAGAGTTCTACATGTTAATAAATTTTAGAAATTTAAATGTAATAAAACTTAGTAAATAAAGTTCATATAGTTTTCTTCATGTTTTTATGTCATAAGTTTCTCATAAGAGTTTTATCAAATTTAATGTCATACTTGTTTATTATTCTTAAGATATTTAATTCATGCTTGTTGTTTAATCTTTAATAAACACAAAATTTACTCATATTTATATGAAATGTTAAAGTATTTTATTAGATGATCGGTTGAGATGTAACATCTCTCATCTTTTTTTGATACATCAATTATTGAAGAAGATTGGATATAAAAAGCATGATTCGACTACTCAATAGTTGTTCTATTATGTAGGACATATGACGTTTCTTAAATAATCAAATAATGCAAGATTTATCTTGATTTTTTATGCATAGAATAACAACAACAAAGTTGATAATCATGAACCTTTTTTTGAAAATGAGATTTTAAGATAGTAATGATATAACCCTTGCAAATTTTATAGATAAATGTATAATATATCTCTCAATTATTGGTGAATTCATATCAATGAAATTAGTTTAAAAGAAAAAAAGAAAAATAAAATGTGAAATCTAAAAGAATTGGAGAGGAGACAATCACAAAATCAGTCATCTTCTTTAATACTATTTTATTTTAGTTCTTGTTTATGTAATAGATAACAAATGTGATAAAGAAATACTTATTATTCAAATAAAATATTACAATTTAGATCATTTATCTAATGGTATCTTGTATAGAGTATGGATTGTTGAAATAATATGATAGATATAAACATTATTTATTATTAAGCTTAAGAAGTTTGCAATAAAAATATTTATAAATCTTGTCCACAGACGTGTGAATTCAATTTCAAGCATAAACTTGTATATGCAAAAATAAGATTAGTAATAAAAAAAAGATTAGATTAACTTTCATAAATTCAAATTAGCAACATGCATAATTCTCTTAAAATAATCCAACGTAATTATCTTAAACTTAATTAGAATGTTAACTAGATAAATTATCACATTGCTAAAAGACATAAGACGAGAATGAAACGAAAAGCAAGCATTTACTTAATATGTTAACGCATTTTAGGTGGCAAGGCGCATCCAGCGATAAGTCCACTTTCTTATCTCTATTTCCACGAGGCCGTATTAAAATGTTCGCCAAAACCAAAAGCAAGCGCACTAAATGAAGCTGCCGACTTGTGGGTCCCATTTAAAATAACAATTTATTATAATGCACATGGTTCCGTTTCCAGGCTAAGAAAATGGGCCCCACTTCATCGAAAGAACAGCCAGTAACTAAGTTAACGGACGAGTAACATCCGCTGAACCGTACCCATGGTTTGACGTCGGAGACTTGTCCGACTCTTTAAAGTATAACTTTCGGAAGACCGTACTAGCCTCTAGGTATAACTTTATAATTGGCTTTGTAACTTTTTGTCTGTGCTATTTGGGAGGGTAGTTTCGGTAGTCCAGAAAAAGTTGAGTGCTTTTCTGAAGTGCAATATTGCGGTCGGATGAGGATCCCACGGTAAAATTTAAATGAAGTTATGACGAAGTTTCAAACGGAATATGCCGAGGATATTTCAGTCCATTACACGGTTTCTATAAATAGATGTGCAGCAGAGTGATGAGGCGGCGAAGTTCTAGACTAAAGAATGAGCAAGGAACTGCAAAAGAATTACAGCATCGGAGAGGAGATCGGCCATGGCCGGTTTGGTGTGGTCTTCCGGTGCCACTCCCTGGATTCTGGCGAGGTCTACGCCGTCAAGTCCGTCGACAAGTCCCTCCTCGCTGACCCCGTCGATCTCGACGGTGCAGAGCGGGAGGCCAAAATCGGTCAAATAGCCGCCGCCGGGAATCCTCATGTGGTCCAGATACACGCGGCGTACGAGGACGAGGTGTCGATTCATCTCGTGATGGATCTATGCGAAGGAGGTGACTTAATCGACCGGATCGCGGCTGGGGAAGGAGCGCCGATGCGGCAGGAAGAGGCGGCAGAGCTGATGCAGGCGCTGATGGAGGCGGTGGCTTTGTGTCACCGGCGGGGAGTGGCGCATCGGGACTTGAAGCCGGATAATATTATGTTCGATGGGAAGGGGAGGTTGCTGCTCGCGGATTTCGGATCGGCGGAATGCTTTGGGGACGGGAGGGCGATGAGGGGAATCGTTGGGACGCCGTACTACGTAGCGCCTGAGGTTCTTGCGGGGAGGGATTACGGGGAGAAGGTGGATGTGTGGAGCGCAGGGGTTGTGCTCTACATAATGCTGGGGGGCATACCACCCTTTTATGGCGACACCGCGGCGGAGATCTTTGAGGCAGTGCTGAGGGGGAATCTTCGCTTTCCAACGAGGATTTTTGGCAGAGTGTCGCCATCGGCGAAGGATCTCATCCGCAGGATGCTCTGCAAAGACGTCTCCCGCCGATTCTCTGCCGAGCAAGTTCTCAGTAAGTCTCACCTTGTCTCTCTTCTTGGCTTCAGATCTTTCCTGCATTAAAGATGTGAAGTTATCTTGATTTCTTCATCTTGCGTCTCTAGCTTGACTTATTTATACATCGTTTATAATCTGAGAGGGAATTTTTGTAACCAGGGCATCCATGGCTTACGAGCCGCAGTGGAACAAGGTGCTTGGTGGATCTGACTTGAAGCATAAATAGAACGGAGAAGAGGATAAAGAGGATTTCTAGCAAGATCTCTGCTTCTGTAGATATATGAGTTTGATCTGCTAAACTATCCGATCGAGTTTTTCCCTTTTCTGCTTCTGTAGATCTCTGCTGCTTGTTTTCTTCCCTGTACATTTGTTTCAGCGTTTAGTTAAAGCTGTTCTGTATGTGGAAAGAAAATGAATAGAAAATATTATTTTATATTATTCGCCGAATCTTTCATGTTGCTTGCTTGAACCTCAAGAAAGGGACATTAAAATGTTTTATTTGCGGACTTTAGCTGCTACGGCAAAGCAAGTTTAGAAACCCTTTAATTGGATCCAAATTGTGTTCAAAATTCAAAGATTCCAAATAGACCTTTCAAGGATTTTGATGTGTAAGAAAAACATGGAAGAGATGTGAGGAAGGATAAATAAAAAAATAAATAAAATAAATAAAAGTAAATTACATGTGCTTTTCATGGACCCGAGAGGGAATACACACAATCGCATATTCCAGGTTTATGCTTTACCTTTCATTCACTATTTGATTCCGTTCGCAAAAAAAAATAAAAAAGCAAATTAAATACTACAAGAGTTTCCTTAATTTTCTAGTGAGCTTAAGCCAAGCAAATTGTATTTAAATAAACGATTGTGATGCATTTCGCCACAACTGGTCAATTATCAAGCACCGTCCATTGCTAAAGGATGGTACTTATTTAAATGGAACCATGTTTTATAAATCAATAATGCCATTATCTCAAAAGCATATTGTGACGTACCATTTCTTCTCACGTCCATCACACAATAAAGGAACGATCATAGTTGAGATGAAGGTAAATTAATGGATGTTGTCATGCCATGTCAGCAAATTACACATAATTGATGATGATGATGACTCCAGAGACTTTTTAAAAGGTCATAACGTGGAGGGACCAAGAAAAGAAAAAGTGGAATGAAACTTTTTTTTATCTTAAGATATGTAAACCGGAAAAGGTAAATTTTAATTTTGATGATTGGGTTCTGTTTGGTCTGAAGGCTGGGCTGCTTTCCAGCAACATGTTAAGGATCAGTCTTGTTTGGTTGGTTTTTTTTAGCAACTTAAGACCAAGATATATCAAATATTATTATATTTTGACGTAATGCAATGAATTTTGTTATATTTTTTATCAAAAAAATTCAAACTTATTATTAAATTATTTGAATTAGTATTATTTTGTTGAATATATATAAATATAAGTTTAATTTTCTTCAAGTGTTTGAATAACTATTGGTATATATGATACTTGATAGTATTGATAAAAATTTTATTGAGACTTATACTTAAAAAGATTTTTATTTGAAAGAAATTTGATAATTATAAAGTAAATTTAGTCAAATCTCATATTAAAAATTAAATATAATATTAAAATTTTAATACAACCCTTACGTATAGACTTAAATTTTTTTATGTTTTTGAATATTTTCTTATAATGTATTGCGCTAAACTATGCTTGCAACTCTTACAAATATATTTATTTCATCGTCTAGGCTCAAAAGACATTAAGATGACAACACAATAAGATTAAAAAGCATACGATCATATTGTATTAATATAAAAAGGTTTATAAACTATACTTCAAGAATGATATATATATATATATATATATATATATATATATATATATATATATATATATATATATATATAATCATAAAAATGATAGGAAATCATAATAATTAAAATTTTAAAACAAACAAAACCCAACCTCTCAAATTTGCGTATAGAAAGAAGAGTTGAGGATTAAACAAAAAAAAAACGTAGAAGAGATAAAACCAACAAATAATAATGAGGTCATTGTCATAGTAATCACAGATGTTTATCTAAGTTTTGAAAACGAAAGTAATGATGGAGGGCACAACTGTTCCTTAATGAAGCATGCCTTGTTGGCCTCAATATTTTGTCATTACATCACTTTTCTACTGTTACTTTATGTCTCACCGTTATCCTAACAATAATTTTTCTCTTGAAGTGGTCCTACTTGAGGGCCATCTCTCATATTTTAGAAACTTAATTGAATTCAGCCCTTTTTTAATTGATAAAATTCTATTTGTGTTTTTATTAAGACAAAAAAAACTATTGCCACAATAATACACTTCTTACTTGAAATATGACATTAATGACAAAAACTTAAAACAAATAAAATAATCATGATTTTATTATTTTTATATGTATGTATGTTTGATGATTTAATTTTTCTCATCATTATTGATGAGAAATGTAACTTTTGTACTATAAATAATTATCTATTTATTACAAAAATTCATCCAATTAAAAGACATTTATTTAGTTATTTATTTTTATTTTATTTAAAAATATTTATTTTTTTATATCAAGTAATAAACAAAAAAAAGATAACAAAGTCAATCATCAAATATATTGACACTGTTTAATGTGAAATAAAAAATCGCATATTTATGAAAAATAATATTATTTTTTTATTAATAAAAGTTTTATTAGGTGTTAAAATAAAAATATTATAAGATAGCCAATATTATGGACTTTAATGCAGTTTCAATTGTTGAGATATAAAGATGATGGTGCAAGTAATCCAATGATTATATCGTCCCCTTATTCTGAAGTCTTGCATGTTTTATCTCATGTTTGTGCACCTCTTCCATCATAGCTTGATGTCTTAATACATTGCCATGGTGATGAAATGCATACTTGAACATTAGCATGAAAATATTGTGTATGAACAAATATTTTATATACTATGTCAATGGAGGGCTCTTTAATAGCATCACATGACATAAATATTAAAGGATAACAATGTGGATAAATACTCATAACTATGATATCAATTCTATATGCCTTTCCTATATCATCGGAAAAAAATTATTAAATTTTGTGTTTTGTTTGCCATACGAAAGAAAGCATAATATTTATATGAATCAAGTGTGATTTCTAACCAATAAAATCATTCTTAACTTTTCAACAATGCTTATGAGTAAGATCAAATATATCAAGATAGGTGATAGAAGACAAATTGTATCTTTTGAGTTGATCTAGTTTGTTATACAAGTCTTTTTTTCTTTTTTTTCTTGTTGTTTTTAGCTCATTGTGGAGGTTAACACACCATATATAAGACATTTATGATTTTTAGTTATTTATGTACATATTTTTATATTTTCTAAAGTTTTGTCATCTAGTTTAAGCCTAGAATTTAATTATGACTTTTATTCAGATTAATGTTTTGATCCAAGATACAAAATTTTGCCAAACATACTATTAATAAATTTTAAGAAGATAATGACTATAATGACACCAAAGTTTTAACCAACTGGCCTCACTTTATCAAAATAAGCTTAATTCTTATTTGTTAAATGGATGGAATTTCTTCAAGATTATAAATTTATTTTGAAGCATAGAGTTGGTATATAGTGTTGATGTTAAAAAAGAATTAAAAAATTAGAATAAAAACATACTTAGAGCAAAGACAATAAAGTAATGATCGTTATAGCAAAATCGAAAAAGACCAACTAGATTTGAACAAGTTTTATTGTAAGTGTGTTCTTGATCAAAATAGTTCGATTTGGCATAGTTTGATGTGGGTTAGCATTTTCCAGCCTGATTTGTTTTGTTTCAACTAGGTTTAATACCGCTCAGCTTTGGTTATACATCTTTTAGCTTAGTTTGGTTTGATTCGATGCAATTTAATGCACTTCTAGTTTGTCTTGGTTTGGTTTAATCCAATTTTTTTTTGCGCAATTTAGATCAATTCAACTAATCCAAGCTAGGTATGGCTCGTGTTGACCTTATTCAACACGTGCTAACCAAGACTGAGGCAATTAAGCATGATTTGGGCATTCAAACATGGTCTAACTTGAACCAAGGGCACTATAAGTGCGATTTAGTGAGTCGAGCTAGCTTTGAGACATTTGGGATGTGGATGGGCTTAAGGGTGCCAAATAGGTGTGCAAGGTGAGGGTCAATGCGATTAGGGTGACCTACTGTATTGAAATTGGTTGGACAACTTCTAGACCCTTCTAAGCAACATGGGCAAGGACATGAGGTTGCGATGCAACTCACATGAGGGCACCTTTAGGAGGAGAGAAATGTTTTGCAAAGCATGTCTATTTTGGGTGGTGCATGAACTCAATATAGGTGATCTTGGTGGCTTGGGAAAGGTGTGCTCGAAAACTTGGGAAGAAAAAGTTATAAAAATATTTTGAAAGAGGAAGTTTCAATGTGCACATAGTTCTTCCCATATCCTGCAGCAGGTAGGAATGAGGGGCTTCTTGTAGCAATATGTGATGGATGATGCCAATTCTACTTCGGATTTGTTTTCTTCTTTTTTATTTTGGCGTCAGTGTTTCTTGAGAAATTCGATAATGGATGATGGGTGTTGTTTTTTTTTTATTTGCTTCTTCACATAGAATAAGACAATTAAGATAAATGTTTTGGTTTTAAGAGCATTTAAGATTACTTGATTAAGTAAGAACTCTCACATTCTTCACCATGAAGGTCCAAATATTTCATTAAGAGCTCTCATATTCAAGATCATGAATTCTAAATTAATGGTGGTTATATATTCATGTGATCTAATTACTAATTCATAATTTAGAGGTTTTATTGTAAAGAAAATGAATTCTAAAAGAGTTATAAAGAAGTTAGGGTGGAAAACAAATTTGTTAATGTTGAAAAATAATTTTTATTGGTCCCAAAAAGATGTGATGTTGCTTGAATCATATTTATTAGTGGGAATTAACATATAGTTAAATAAATATAATAGAATAGAGGTATATGTACTTCAATAATATTCATCAAAACATCGGAATGATTTAAGTATACATATGCAGAAACATCAAAACGAAGATAATCGAGATCACATATCCAACCAATTTTAAGGCATGTGAATCATAATAATAAATGCTATAACTAATCAGAGAAATAAGGTGTTGAATTTGTGGAGATACGTCACCCATTAAAAATAATACAATGATATTATGTATTCAGTTTAACTTTTGAATTCTAATCTACAAACAAATTTTTTCTATCACTTGGAGTACATCTACTAAAAATCATACTAAAATTAGTTAATCACCATTTACCAATCCTCATACAATTCTCTTCTAAAGTATCTAATACAGGCCTAACAAAAGCTCATGATATCAGAGCAAATAAAAAACATTATTAATATACAAAAAATACAACATGAATGCGTCACTAGGATAGGTCTTATTCCCTAAATCGGAAACATGAAAATAGATAAGGAACTTTCTTATTGATGGATAATGTAATGACAGGTTCAATATAATCCTGTCTTTTCAAGTGGCTTAAGTAACAAATCAACAATAGGACATATTATAAAGATAAGATAAGGTTCAAACATGCATAAGTGGACGTCATAAAAAAGCAACATCCAAATGCTCCTAAAAAGTTTTTGACGTTTTTCATGATTGGTTAATATCAATATATATATATATATATATATATATATATATATATATATATATATATATATATATATATATATATATATATAATTATTTAGTTATGTAAAATTAAATTTTTTATTTATTTTTGTTTGATCTAGAATGGCTTTTGTGTTTACATTTCAAATAAAATTGAAGAATAAAATATCTCTAATTTTGGAGCATATTAGTTTAGATGAGTTTAAAGTGATAATTTTGTTAAAATTGGAAGTTATTTTAAATTTTTAAATATTTTAAGAAAAACAATTCTAATTAATCATTTCCTTATGATTTAATGCAACAATGGAAGACTGTACTAAGGGCTGCTGGCGTTTATTTTCAACTTATCGAGAGAGAGAGAGAGAGAAGCTATTAAGGTCAGGATAAAACAAGTAGAAGAAAAGAACTGAGGAAATGCTACAGCAAGCTGGAACTGGGGAACGGAGGAGAGAATTAATCCCAAGATGAACAATTATTTTACAAAGAAATCTTTATTTCATAATTTTTAATGTTTAAAGGTTTAAGAGTACGTTTAGACATGTTTAAAGCTTAGTTTCAAAGAGTTCTTTGTTTTAAGTTTTTTATTAACAAGGCTTTGGGCCCTTGTCAAAATCTTTTTAATGAATTAGACTGTTTAATCAAGTTGATTCGGCCTAGACTGAAGGTGACCAAGATTGAGATCCAATTGAATAATTCAATCATTCTTCTGATAAGGTTTTTTGATTTTTTGAAATAAATAAATAAACTATTATGGTAAAAAAATAGAGAAAAAAAAAATAGGTTAGATTTAGTATTTAAATTAAAAAATATGAAGAAACATTTATTTTTCAAAATAGTATAATTTTAGATTATTTAAAAAAGAAAGACTAATTACAGATTTAATATAAATGAGCTTTATTTAATATATTATTATAATATTTGACTTGATATGATTGTCAAATATTTTTGAGATTTGTCTTGGAATAAAAATATAAATATTACTTTTTTTTAGTGATCTCATAATATTTTATTACTTATTTTATTATAGGAAAAATGATTATAATGTTGATTTTATAACATATACATTTTAAATGGAAATGATTAATTTAAAAGAAAAAGTAAAACAAGTCTATATGGGAGCCAAATTTAATTTTACGGTTATGAGATGCGAATAAAAGATAATGAGAAAATTGTTTTTCGTTTTCTTAGCCATGTTCACTCTCGTCTCAACTTGAGCTCGAGCTATTATTATCAATATCATGTGACAAGTTAACATACTTGATATAGATTTGAAACTGACGAGCAATATGTATTAAAATGTAGAAACTATAACCTCTTATATTATTTTGGAGATATGAAAACATAAATTTCTTAAAACTATATGTAATAAACATAAAAAATAAATTATAAGGTAGTCATAAGCATAAATACATAAAAATTATTTGTTATAATTTGATTCATTCATTTTCTTAAAAACATTATATTCTTTGACAAATATGAAATGACAGTAAATACAAAATTCAATTGGCATGTAAATTTGAGTTTTCTATCTTTCCAATGATAAAAAACGTTGAGTTAAAATAATAATTATTTTTATTTTAAAAATTAATAACTGATAAATTATGATATCATTTTATAGGTATATGAAAGAATCGAGAATAAAAGATAAAAGGTAAAAAGAAATAGAAGATAAATACTAAGGAATATAAATGATTAATATTAACAAATAGATGAAATGATAGATTTATTATATATATATATACATATATATATGAGAGATGTATGTGAGTATTGAGAAGAATGTATGGTTTAGATTACATAGCAAACATTTGATTCTTATTATTAGAGATACAAAAATTCACATTAGGCATTGATAAATTAGCATTTATGATTTGTAATAGAGTAGATAGATAAATTAGAACTCCGATAACTGACGATTAATTATCCGACTCAATCGTCAAAAGCATTCATTAATAAAGTGGAAAAATTCCTTCCAATTAAAACTAACAGACTGGAAGCGGGGTTCCATCCCAGTCTTGCAAGCACTGAAACACCGCGTCGAATACCTTCACCCCGTCGTTGAGGGCGGCGAACATCCTCTCGAAGTCTTCCCCTGGAGATCGACTCTTCTCCCCGGAGAGCATCCCCCTTCCCACTACATCCCTGACCAACCGATACAGAGGATAGGACCTACATCCTTCGATCCGATTCCTCGCCTCCGGCGAACCCCTCTCCAAAGCCGCTCTCGCAGCATCCGCCTCCCTCGCTAATGCCATCCTAACCTCCTCCTCGAATTCAGGAATCTTCCTAAACATTGCCATAGCCTCCGCCTCCATCCCCTCTTTCTCCCGTAAAGCCAACGCGTGCTCAACGAGCACCGCCCTCAATCGCTGCATCAATGGGTAGCTCGTATAGCAGGAGTCATCGGCGATGGAGAACACTGCTTCCCTCTCCGCCGCATTTACGAGATCTTTCTCAGCGAACCGAGCCGGGTGGGGCTCACCAATCGCTCCGATCGTCAGCACCTTTCTCGCCGACTGAGCTACCGCGTTTCTGACGGCCGATCTCAAATTCTCCTCCAAATGTCGCAAATCGATCGCCTGGCATAGCGCTACCAGGTACGTTGCCAACATTAGCTTCAAAATCTCCACTGCCTCTGACGTCTTCCTGGCTGAGATCAGCCCCAGGGAGTTCACGTCCTGGTTGTGCTGCTCCGCTGACTGGACGTGGTTTGTCACTGGATTTGCGAGGAATTGGAGCTCGGAGCAGTACGCAGCCATGGCGATCTCAGCCCCCTTGAATCCGTAATCGAGGCTGGGGTCTCTCCCGCTGGAGAGATTGGAAGGGAGGCCGTTGTTGTAGTGGTGGTTCACGAGCTCGGAAAATTGGGCAAATGTTAGCTTTCCGATGGCGGCGACTGCGAGACGGGCGTTGTCCATGGAGACGCCGATAGGCGTCCCTTGGAAGTTGCCGCCATGGATTGCCCTGTTCCTGGTGACGTCAATTATGGGATTGTCGTTCACGGAATTAATCTCGCGCTCAATCGATTTGGTAGCGGCGCGGAGGATTTCGATTTGGGGACCAAGCCATTGCGGCGAGGTACGGAGGGCGTAGCGGTCCTGCTTGAGTTTCTGAAGGTGATCATCCATGTCCCCGGCGGCAGCGATGAGGGCGCTTCCGGAGAGGATGTGCTCCATGACAGCTGCGGCCTCGATTTGTCCGGGATGGTGCTTAAGGCGGTGGGTGAGGTGGTCGGTGAACTCGGGTTTCCCCTGCATTGCCTCGCAGAAGACGGCGGAGAGGACGATGGAGAGGACGGCGAGAAGGTTTGCATCGTAGAGAACTAGGGCAGCAACGCCAGCACCGACGGCGGTTCCGTTGACGAGGGCGAGGCCTTCCTTTGGCTGGAGATCGAATGGGGCGGCGATGCCCGCTTCACGGAGAGCTGAAGCCGAGTCGAGACGAGAGCCCTCGGGAGAAATGGAAACGGTGTTGTCCCGACCGGTGAGGACACCAGCGATGTAGGAGAGGGGAAGAAGGTCGCCGGAGGCGGTGATTGTTCCCCGAAGAGGGACGCATGGAGTAACGCCGGCATTGAGGAGGCCGGCGATAGCCTCTAGAATCTCGAAGCGGATGCCGGAGTAACCTTGGAGCAGTGTGTTCGTGCGAACAAGCATTGCCGCACGCGTGGCTGGTACCGGCAGCGTGTGCTCACCTCCCATTCCCACTATGCCAGCATTCAGGAATCTATAATATAACAAAAAGAAAATTTTTTTTTTTTAACAAGATTATATTTTCTCTTACATAAAATTTTGTTGTAAAAGGAACTCAATTTTGAATCTAATTTTATGAAGCAAAATGAAATGAATTTAATCATATATTATAAATTTAATTTTCTTAGCTAAAGATTGAACTTCACTTGAGCCCATCTTGATGATCATGCAAATAGAGGCTTAATTATATAATTCATAATATTAATAAAAAAATAGTTTCGTAATCTGATAATATTATTTACTGTTATTATTATTATTATTATTATTATTATTATTATTATTATTATTATTATTAATATATGTCATCTTGGAAAAACTATCTGTTTTCTGACAACTTTAGCAATTTATGAATGTACCTGATGAGTTCCTTTTGTAGGGATCCACACCGCTTGGTGCGGCGGTGGGAGGTGGCACCGAAGCCGGTGGTGATGCCATAGCTGTCGATTCCTTTTGTGACGCTTTCTACGACCCACTTACTGCACGCACTGACATCTTCCCTCTTCTCCTCCGCAAGCTCCACACTGACTGGCCGACGACGAGCCGCCCTGGCCACGGCAGCCACCTGCGCTATCCCAAGGCCGGCTCCCTGCAGCCTCACTACCCCATCCCTCGACGCTTCCAACATCCGCCTCACCTCCTCCACATAACTCCCCCTTGTCGACTCCGCCGCCTCCCCCCACTTGAGTAGATCATCCCCTGGATTTATCCCCCCGCCGGAGCAGCAGCCGTTACTTTCCGACTTAACCACCGTCTGCATTTAGCAAAAATCTACTTCTATAATAGTTAACCGTTAGAGATCGCTTGAGAGGGTAGGACGAAAAGGGCATTAAATAGCGCGGGAGAAGACGACCAGCTATTGGAAGAGAATCTCGGCCGTTTAATTCTTCGTCGAATCCGATGGACGTCTAACAAAAAAGAAAGCGCGTCTGGCAGATGATTCTCACGTTGCGCCAAAAGATCTACTATGAATTGCCAATCGACGCCCGTTTACAATAATGAAATGAGAAAAGAATAAAAATCATACAAAGGCCAAGGAATATGTGGAAGGAAAGCTACCCTGTGGGAAGATCCGACGTTAGTATTTCTCCTCGTTATTGACAGAGAATTAGCACTTAGAATTTTTTTTAATTATATATTTATTATTTATAGTTTTGCTTGTCGCATTTTGTTTAACGTTTGAGGCAAGAGGGTATGGGCCAATGAAATCATCTAAACTGGCGTGTTAGTTGGGGCACCAATGCAGCGAAATTTTTTAACATTTAAATGGTCAACGAGTTTAAACATTCAACGGGCAGGAATTATTAAAAACTTTTTTCCAGGAAGAATTTATTGTTCATATTCCTCTTTTCTCTCAATTAATACTGATTTTCCTTTTTTTATCTAAAATTCAGATCTATTGGTTCAGGTTGGGTCACCAATCCACCTGATTCGTATTGCACTTGGATCCTTTCCATCGAATTTGAATAAAAGCACCTAAGGGGTTCATCGCGGTTTGAATCTTTATCGAGCTTTCTTTAATTTTATAGGTGCATAAAAGAAAGGCATGTTTGAACGCTTTCGCTACGTGAATAATTAAGTTTAGCGGAACAGAAAAATGAGGGCAATCGAATGACCCATTCCGACTTTGCTTAATATTTTAACCAAACGGTAGCAGCCCAAACCCAAGGCACACGGCAAATAGTTCATTATTTATTTAATGTTTTAATCTATAACATCCCAAAAAATCTCATGCACATCTATATAATACAAACAAATAAAAATAATGTATTTGAAATTAATAAAACGTGAAAAGCTTTCCCAAAATGGTTTGCAATGACCTTAGTGCATGTCTCCTTAAAAAGGATGAAAATATGCAATAAAATTTATTAAAATTGAATGTGACCCAGTAATAGAATAAGATGTCAGAGTTATAAAAAATGATTACTTATTCCATTAACTAAATAGTATATATTCATAAATAATGTAATGTCTCACATAACATTAATAAACACAATCAGATAAAATACATCAATAATGCAAATATTTCAGAGTTAAATCAGTGCTTATAGCATAAAAAGGATGACATATATTATTAAAATGAGCAATGTCGACAAAAAAATATATAATTTCCTTGAAATATTTCAACAAAAATAGTAACACAGTAAATAAATAGGTGTTATATTATATATCTAAAATCAATATTGATAAAAAAAACTTTGAAATAAAATAAAGATGTATCTAAATAATATACCTCATGTTCACTAAATACACTAGTCTCTAACCTCTTGGATTTTGAACTATCTTCTAAGGATCTTTAATTTAATAAGTGTTACCAATATATTCTATAATATAAGTAAAAAATAAGCATAATTGCTAATCATGCAAACCTCAAATTATATATAATAAAATAAAATAAAGAGTAAATAAAATAGTTAAATAATAAGATAGAATAATAAATAAAATAATAAATAATAGTTTATAATAAAAATATTATAACAATATATATATGGCTTGGTTTATTTTTATTTTATTTTTATATTCATTTTTTCTTTATTTTTTTCTTCATTTTTTTACATATTCATTTTTCTTATGAGCCCATATATTTTTCATGACCCTTATCCAGCACCTATAGATCTCATATCGTATCTCATCATCATGAATCTTGATGCTCTGAAATGTCATAGCCTTATCTTTGAGTACCATGACACTAAAGAGTAAAATATCTCATCGTCATTAAATATTGTCCCCTAATGCCAATATTTTATGCTAATAAGAAATAAGGTGCTCGAAATGCCAGAGTCTTATCTTTGAGTACCCTTGACATTGGGGAGTGAAATACCTTATCATCAATAAATATCATCCTCTAATACCAACATCTTGTGTTGATGAGGTATGGGGTTCTCAAAATACAAGAGTCCCATCTTTAAATACTCATGATACTTAAGAGTAATGTACCTCATCATCACTAAGTTGAGACATCTGTATATTATGACTTCATCTCTAAGTAATTTAATACCAAGTAAAATGTATCTCATCAGCACATTAATCTAATCACTATCCAATAGGGTCAAATTTTTCTTAAGCTATATTAACCTTTTTTTTATTTTTTTCTATTTTATTTTTCTTAATCATGTCATATGTTCTAATTTATACTATCATAATACTCATGTAATTATACATATATAGTTGTGTATGTGTGTATATATATATATATATATATATATATATATATATATATATATATATATATATATATATATATATATTCACACACATGCACACATATATAATCATAGAGTGTTACAATGAAATCAAAATAAATTCAAAAGAATGTTATGTCATACACTACTCATATCATGAGATATTTCATAATAATATCAATAAATATTTAATAATCTATTTATATTATAATTAATTAGTTTATTTATTTGATAACTTTGAGATGTCTTTTTTATTAATATTAATTTTTTATTATGAAAATAATTTTTAAAAGCTATGCTTAACAAATTATCCTTTTTTTTCATTGTTGTCATCATACTATACAATATAATTAATACTATTGTACTATATGACCAAGGCTTTATAACAATTAGAAAATTCTATTACTACGATTGTACAAATCTGATATCACTATATTACTAATATGACCTAAGATAGTTAATGGGTTATATCACAAATTGGATAGATAATCCATAATAGGCATGTTCATCAAATAATTGTATTTCTCCAAACCCCATTTCATATTATACAATTTGTGTCTTTGTTATATTTCTAATTTCACATAGTATAACATAACATCAGATATGATATTATATGATTCTTGCCTGATGCTAGTTGAACTAATTAAACTACCTTGTGATCAAATAATTGAACTAACATGCCTACCTTGGTGACCTTATCCTAAGATTAATTAAATAAAAAGTGTTTAAGGGACCAACAAATAAGAAATGAAGGAAAATGATAGTTAAAGAAATCTTTATATTCATATGCATAATTATTCAACATATGATGATTTCATTATTGGTTAAGCTTTTTCTTCATGTGATGAAAATTATACTTAGCATGTAGTATAAGCAAACAATGTAATGATTTGTTTGCATGAATAAATGATTTGCTTGTTGAGCTTCTGATGATTGGTTTAATCTATTTTAGCTTATTATTAAAGGGAATGAAGAATCACAACACATGATTATAGGGAGTAAATAGACTTAGAGGATGTTATCTTGATTTTATCTTTGATTATGCAAAATTTTTTTATAATAATTAATGAACTGTGATTATTGCATTAGCTACTACTTAGGTTCATTTATTTTCTAATATGAATAATGTTGTTAGATCATTTAACATTATTAGTAAATAATAATAATTTTAAAATATTGTAATGTTAGAATAAGTATTATTTTATTACAAAAGAAAGCTTTTGTGATCACTTGATGCATGATTTCAAATATACTAAAAGATTTATTTTAATAAAAAAATTATGTATTTTCTTGAATTAAAATAAGCAATTCTAAAATAAAAAGAATAAAATATATTATGTGACATTTTTTTATAATTACAATCATTTTGAAAAACAAAATAAGGATGTAACTCTAGGGGAGCTTTGAGAGAAGTTTACATCTTAATATACTTATCTAATTTCAAGTTAATAAAATAGAAGGTAAATATTCTAGTTGTGGGTAATGCTACTTCAATAGCAATTTGACATTCTTAGTATCTTGAAATTTTTTATTTTATTTTTGTAGAAAATAGATGAACATTTGACATATATATATGAAACAAAATATACAATTTTCTTATAATTAAAATTAATTTTCTATATTGCAGAAAATTTTTGGGTCATTTTGTTTCAAAAAGAATAAAATTATGTACTTTTTGGAAATAGATTTAATAATAATAAATATTTTCAAGTACAAGGCTTCACAAAAAGGAAGTGATATTTAAAAAACATTAAAAAAATTTTCAAAAATTAAGTAACTTCTTATTTTAAAATGTGGATGTGACGATTAAGTAACATGATAGTGGATGATTGAATTGTTCAATAGAATAGAATGAGCCTTAATTTGTAATCCTTTACTTTTTAGATTGGTGAATACTTGATGATCTAATGAGATGATTAGACATTATGATGAAATTTAAAAAGCATTAGAAGGCTATTAAATTAGAATGTGAAATTATATGTTATTGTATTAGTATATCTTACAAGTACTATAAGTTTAGAATATGTGTGATGTTTAATTTTGATAGAACATAGCCATTAGAGGGAGTCTTGTGGCCATTTGAGAGTTAGAAAGAGCTACTTAAAAGCATTCAAACATGGTGTTAGAGATTAATGCTTATTTGAAATATCCTCAACAAATATCTCACATTACTTTCATCATTTCTAAGAGAGGAGAAGAGCAAGGACAAGATTGCAAGTATTTGATCTCATCTTAACAAACCTTTTCATTCCATATTAAGCTACATTGTAAGTTTTTATATTTACTTTTCTTAAGCAATTTTGCATATCTTTTTTATTTCCTTAACATCATGTTAGTGCACCTCTTACTTATAGGCATTGAAACATGATGCTAAAGTCTAATGTTCAGTTGCATATACATAAGAAGGACACAACTTAGAGATCTTTGCATTGGAAGAGGGAAAAAAGTCATAGGTTTTATCTTGCATCACTTATTACAACCTTACATTGAGGTACTTGTATTTTATTTTAAGATATTTTTATAGCATTATGTGATCTAATAATATTGAATCAAATTATAGATTTCTCTTATATTATTTTAATTACATTTAGTATACTTCTTATACAAATTATAATTGGGTTATAAGATTATTGTATTTGAGCTTATAATTCATTTATTTGTCCCATTATTAGGATTTTTGTATTTTCTCTTTGTTTTGGCCTTTTAGTTGTAAGGTTCTCTGGTTTGTATCTTTGATTGTTGTATCACTCATTTGATGAGAACAAAATCATTGAGTTGTTATTAAAAATATCTTTTAAATTTTTTCAAATTATATATCACAAGAGCACATAGGTAATTCATGTGCAAAACTTGATCAATTGGCTCAAGGAGCTTGACGATGGTGTTTGGATATAAATCATAATTGGTACCAAAAGAAACATAATCTTAAGCATCACTTAGAAAAGATCATTATTAAGCCACTTCAATTATTAATAAAATATTAAAACTTATAAAAGTTTTTTCTACATACTTAGGTTTCAATAAGAATTTGAGTTAGTGCACTTAAATATTTTCAAACTCATTTTTTTTAATCATGTAGTTTGTTTCAAAGCATGCATACCATTTAGATTATCTACATACATATTCTATGCCTTATAATATTATACTATTTATATATTACATCATTTATTATTACTCTATCAAGTTAGAATTAAAAAGAAATTATAATTGAGTGAAGAATACTAAATATATACTAATCATACATGTACGAGAACTCCATTACATCATATAATTAGTTAATCTTTAGAATATACAGCACATTATCTTGGGCAATTAGTAGTTTAAGTAAGCTAGTATTCTAGTCATACATATAAAATACCCTTACTATATAAGTATGTTTATATTTTCCTAAGAGGTGTCTATTGAAGTTCATATTTATTAAGAGTTGTACAATACAATATCACCTTTTATACTTATATGATCCATCATTTTGAAAGATTGAAGATGGGATCAAGTTAAGTAATATGTGTATGAATTACAAGTTGTAATGTCATACATGTATAATATCACTTTCATACATGTATAAACTTGTTATCATGAGAAAGAACTTAGGCTTTGAGAGAGCAAATTTCCATCGTATAAGCATGATATCACTTTTGTACCTGTATGATATCAGTTCACTTAGTTAAACTTTAAGAAGATTTATTCTATTTATAATTATATGATGCTTTATCATTCAAGAATGATCTTTTATCAAATTAAGAAATCATATAATATCAACACATATGATATGTGAATCATACAAGTATTATTAGTTTAGTCTTTCAATAATTAAGAAATTATATAATATCATACTTATATGAACTATAGATATAAAAGTAACTTTTAGTCTAGTCTTTTAATAACTTTGAAACTATATAAAATTATGCTTATATGATCTATGGATCATATAAGTGTTATCAGTTCAATCTTTTATAACTAAAAAATTATATAATATCATACTTATATGATCTATGAATTATATAAGTATTATTAATTTGGAATGTGAAATTGCATAATATCATACTGGTATGATTTGTGGATCACATATGTAATGTCAGTTCAAAATGTGTGTAAGAGCTAATTTTGACTAGTTTTTAACATAGTGATTAGAGAAAGACATGGAGCCATTTGAAAGCAAGAAAAATGGGATAATTAAAGATAAAAACTTGGTGTTAAAGATTAATGATCATCTATATATCCATGAGAAGGGTATAACTTGAAAAGCTTCTTTATATTGGAAGAAGGAAGAGTAAGGTCATGGGTGGTTTTATCTTCCATCACTTATTATAGCCTAACGTAAAGCAGACTTGCATTTTATTTAAAGATATTTTTATAACATTATTTGTTGTAAGGACATTGAATAAATTACATATTTTTCTAAAATTATAAGATCATTATATCTGAGCTTGAAATTGGTTTATTTGTCTGATTTTTTAGATTTTTTTGTATTTTTCTCTTTGTTTTGATCTTTTAACTAAAGTTTTTTTCTATCCCAATTTTTAAGAAATCCTGTACTTGGATGTGACAAAAAGAGAGTACTTGTTTAAATTAACCCCAGTTAGCTATGACAAAACTATAATGGAATATAATGCAAACCTAGTCATTTTTTTGGTGGTAGATGTAGATTCAAGTTTAGATTAAATCATCTAAAATTCATATTATACTCTTTATTATTCTTGGACTCACAAAAAAAATGTAAAACTAAACAACATTTGAAACAATTTTTTATAATAACAATTAAGATAAATTAGGGATTTTCTTGACTTGATCATTTTGAGTTGTATGAATTTGCTTGAGAAAGAACTTATGTTTTAAACATGAATCTAATAGATATGTTGTAAGATTACTCAAATTGTTAGTTTCAATTTAAGAGATTTATATTATTATCTTGAACTATTAAATTTAGCTTGAGTTGATCGAATATAATTTGCGAAAACAAAAAATCTCTATTACTATTTTAATTAATGTTTGAAATCAAATTTATTTGAGTGGGTGATTTGGTTTGAATTTTTTCTATATTGTAATTTGCTGAATTCCTCCTTTCTCTCTCCCCTTTTCTTATTGACATTACACCCTTTTAATATTTTTAACAATTCACACATGGAGAGGATATTGAGATGTATACAAAGCGAGATGTGTGACAATTGTAATGGTTTGTGTCATTATTTTTTCTTTGCTTTTGTTATTTCTTTTTGTCTTTTTATTTGATCTTTCAACTCTTTATACTATCATTTATAATATAGTGGAGAATTACAAAATTTTATTAGGAATAGATAAGATTAACTTACAGTTTTAAATTTTCAAAAAGGTGATCGACCCATCAAGTTTTTAATTTAGCTACCTTCAAGATGTCTTATGTCAACCTCTTAAATTGAAGGGGGATAATATCATTAACGTTTCTTAAAAATACATATCATTGATAGTTTTGCAAACTTATTTCTATAGGAAAACCTTGTAAGATTTATTGTTATGACCTTGTAAATGCATTCCTTTCCTACAAGAGCTATTACAAATAGATTATCTAAGAAACTCATTCTACCTTGAGGGCAGATACCAAAATAAAACTTATTATTACCTAATCCTCAAGTGTAGGAAACATAGTCAATGGTGAAGGGATGAGGTTAAACTTTATACTTCAAGGTCTTGAATTTATGTATTAGCATGAGAGAAAAATAAAGAATATTGTTGAAGACCTTTTATTAGGCAAGAGAGAGAGGGAAATGATTGAGCTTTTAGAGGTCATTAATAAAAATGGTCAAGGGAAAGCATTTTTGAGATAATGATGAATAGAAGAGTAATAATTAATACCAATTCTTCTTAAGATCTTCATGCAACAAAAAATCATCAAAAAGGGGAGAGAAGAAGGTAATATCATTCTTTTTGAGACATTTGTATAATGCAGTAGTGACAAAAGGATGGAGAGGAGAGAAAGAGTATGCTTTTTGGAGTCTACATGTAATAGAACAATGATGAAGTTAAGAAAAAGTTAAGACCTTGTTTTTCATCTCCTTCATGCAAGAGTTACAAGAAAGGTGAAGAGAAATGAGAAGACCATTTCTCTTGAAGCATTTCAATATTAAAGCAATGATGAAGGAAGTCGAGGGTGAGCTAATCAAGCTTCTAAGTGTTTGGTCAAGTTGTTTGTGAGGAACAAGTTTTATGTGATATTGAAATAACTTGATTAATTTTGAGAGTGAATTCAAACATGTTGATTTAGCAAAAAAATCTATATTGATGGACTTTCAGGTGATATTACAAAGATTAAGAATCAAGTGCTTACTTATTTCAACTTAGAAGAGAATCTTTGTTTGAGCTAATAAGTTATTCTTACTCCAAGTCCATGGAAATTTGACAACATCTATCAGAATATGATAGATATTTGGTTCTATAATTTCTTTGATAAGGTATAACCCTTACTAATTTAGAGCTAGTTTGTTAAAGTTCTCTTTTTTTACTTTGATACTTCACATTTTTTGAGAATAAAACCCCCAATCTTCAGAGGATGTCTTTTAAAATTTTTACTGAAGTACTTTTTCATACTTCACTTTCTATAAAGTTGATTTAAATGCATCATAAAACATTTTTCTTCAAGTTATTCTAGTTCAAGCTTCTCGATTTCCTAGTTCATTTGTTGGACATTAACTACGTCTTAGTATTTTCAAAGTATTTAGACTCATAAAGCAGAGTAATTTATTTCAATCAAGAGCATGGCATTAGGGCCATAGATCATAAAGTATGGGAAACTCCTATAGTAGTAAAAGAAGTGGTTTGATATGTCCATTGCTCAACACAAAGCTTGTCAATGCAATCCTTTTTTTTTCTTTTCAAGGAAGGGCTTTAGAACCTTTAATAGGATTTTATTTGCTACCAAATATTGATCATTTATTTAGGGATGGGCTACAAACACATATTTTATGTGACAACTATATTTATTATAGCAGTTTTAAAGTACCTTAGCATGAAATATGTCAGCATCAAACTGACAAGCTAAAGAAAATTTTAATCAATTAAATATGTCCATTCAAAGAAAGTTAAAGAATTTGCCTCAATCCATTTAGAAAGTAATCGATTGTAATGAGAAGGAATGTTCTTACACCTTTGGTTATAGGAAAAAATAAAGGAAATCCATACCCCAGATAGAGAAAGACTAAGAAATATTTATGACTTTCATTGTGGCTACTAATTGTTAAGAAAGACGAACATGAAGCTAGGACCCTTTGTATATTTTAATAATGAGTGCAATATCATTTTGTACAGTGGATTGAAAAATCTTTATTTTGTAATTTTTATGGATAAACTATAACTAGAGGTATGGTTGTCATATTCTTCTGAATATATTTTTTTATGATATGTTGAACCTCTGATGGATGGACACACATGAGTAAAAGCTTAAGGTGGGATTTTCAATAGAGCTGATCTTTGATTAAGACATATCATTAAGCCTATCGTTTGACATTTTTTACATCTGATTTGTGATGAGATAAGGCTTTTGTCTTAAGGTAGGCGTTTAGGGATTAAGCAAATAGGGCTCTTGAGACTGAGTACTATTATTTTCATAGTCATTATGGATGGTTTTTTAAGAGGGAGAAAATCTTTCTTAGGGTCTCATTATTTGTCTAATGGGTCTACCTTTTGATTTTGTTTGCGAGGGATTTGAGCGAGGCATGGTTGATCAAACTTTTGTTGAAGTGTTTGTATTATTACTCCATAAGCTTGGAGAATTGGGTCCTTGATCTTAAATGAATCATTAACTTAATTAACAACTAGTTCTAAGTCATTGAAGATCAATAGGTGTTTGACTCCAAGCCTCAAAGTAAACTTCAATTTGGCTATCAAAGCTTCACATTCAACTTAGTTGTTTGTGACTAGACAATTAATTTTAATTCCTTTTTATAGCTTAACTTATTTTGGGTTTAACAGAATAATCAATCTTACATGAATCTTGTCTCAAATCTTCATCCACAAATAGCTTCTAGGTGTTTAATCATAAAGGCTTAAGTTCAACTTTGAGGGAAACTCCCTCAACCAAAAAATCAATGAGAACATGAGATTTAAGGAAAAGGTGATGCATGAAATCAATATCTAATTTATTTATTTTAGCAACTTTATTAAGATCTCTATTGATTGGACCATACATTTTAATGGTTTTCCTATAACAATGTTGGAGGTGTGGGATTGAAAGTATTGTCAAATTTATTCAATATACATGAAGAAAGACAAAATCATATTTTTTTAGTGAGAAATATCTTATTTGGCATCTTCTTGAGTATAAGAGACACAATAAATGAGGTGTTGTATACCTTTGTCTTCTTGAATTATTACAAAACTACTTAAAGATGCTAAGTAAGCAAACAATGGTTCTCTAAGTACTGTATTACTCAAAATAAGGGAATGAGATAGATAAGTTTTGAGATCCTAAAAGTTCATCTCATAATCATTAGTCCATTATAATATGGTCTTGTTGCAAAGAAGTTTAAGAAATGGTTAGGCTTTTTATTCTGGTTTAAAAATGAAATGACAATCCAACAATACATCTAGCTAGGCATTAGACTTCTTTTGTGGTCTTCAAAGAAGTCATGTCTAAAAGACCATTTACCTTCTTTGGAATTGGTTTGATTCTTTCCCTTAATACCATTTTGCCAAAAAAAATTCTTGAGGATATGCAAAAAGTGAATTTTATATGGTTGAACTTTATGTTAAAGTTTTTATAAGTCTCAAAAGTTTCCTTTAAGTCTTATAGATATGTCTTGAAAGAAGTGCTTTTTACTAAGAGGTTATTCATATAAGTCTAGAGGTTTATATTTTTCTAACTCTATAACACGATGTTAATCATCCTTTAAAAAGTTGTCAAAATGTTCTTGAGTATGAGGGCATGACTCTAAAAAAAAGGCTTCCAAAATTAATAATGAATGCAATTTTTTCTTCATCTTTTTTAGCCATCTTAATTTGATGGTATTTTGATAATGCATCTAGAAAGATGAAATAGGTGAAGCCAATGACCAAATCCATGACGCTATTAGGTCGAGGTAAAGGATATGAGTTCTTTGGCTAACATAATTGAGATTGGTGAGTCGACGACATGCACCATTTGCCACTCCTTTTTTTTTTCTAAGTACTACAGTTGCTAACCATTTGAGATAGTAGATTGGTCGAATAAAATTGGTTTCAAGGAGATTAAATACTTTTTCTTTGAATGTTTTTTCTTATTGATGGTAAATACTCATTTCTTTTGTCGGATGGTCAAGACTCCTAAATGTATATGGAGATTTAGTTTGTTGAGGGGTATATACTTGGTATGCCTAAGGGCTCTCATGAAAAAATATTAAGATACTCATCCAAAAACTTAAGGGTGACCTCTCTTTCTTTTTCATCTTGATTGGTAGGAATAGAGTTTCAGGGTCAAATGATTCAAGAGAAAATGAGAGACAAGGTTAATGACCTCCATTGTTAGGAGCTTAATAATTGACTTAGTATGTTTTTTATAATATTTAGGTAACATCTTCTTGACTACAAAAGGTGTTATTATTCTTAAACCACTCCTAATGAGGTATTGAATTTTATTAAAATGTGTGGTGTCAAGATTTCTATTTTGAATGTGCTTGTTGTTGGTTTTTTAGGATAGCACAATAAAGAGATGGATTACTGATGATATAAAGTAAGTCAAATGAATGATTGAGTGAGAATATGTTACTATTATTAGTAGCTACATAAGGTCCTTCTGGTTTAAAAGATTCTCCAAAGAAATTCATAATTGAACTTGTGGTTGGGAGGATATAGTTTCAACTATTATCAATTTTGTTGAAAGTATCGAGAAAAATGATATCAATTGAATTTCTAGAGTTAATGGCATGCAACAAACCTCAACATTAGTAATTATTCTTGAAATTACTATAGTATGGTCATAGATGTGGAGTCATCCTTCTTAATTTTAAGTTAGTTGACAATATTTAGTATGAGCTATGATACTTAATGATGTTAATGAATTGACAAACAGTGGTATGAATTATAGACATGTATTCAATTCAAAGTAGTTGGAGAACACTAGAACATTGTCTTTAATTATACTTAGAATAATCCATTAGATATTTTACCATAGCTATGAATCACATAACAAACACATTTGAATTATGATTAAAATATGTTTGAATAGAATTGTTGTGATGGTTAATAAGTTTTATCTTTTAATATTTTATGTACAAAAAATATAAAAGTTAGTTCATTTAATATTCAATCTTTCGTCCATTTGATACTCACAAGATTGAAAAAAGGGCCAAATTTAAGAAATTGTTATCAAAGATAACCTAAATGGCAATCAAAGTTCCTTTTATTATAATAAAAGAAATAAACACTGATGTAGGAGCTGATTTAGAATTCAAATATGTTGTAATCTACTGCTTCTTTAGGTATATCAAACCCAATAACCAAGTTGATGGGATGCTTAATACACATACACACAACACAATAGGCATAACATTGCGTTTCAAAAAGCTACAAACAAACAGTCCCTTAGTTTTTTTTCTTGATTATAAGCAAACGTTTTGCTTAACGTACAGATGATCTTCTATGGAGGATCAAACAAAAAGTCTTTTAGTAGGGTTTCACAAAGAGGCTCGGGGAGGGGCGTACCCCATCCCCACGCGAAGTCTGAAACACAAACAGCGCGTGTGGCCCAATCCGCCAGCGCGTTTCTCTCCCTGAGGATATGCGATGTTGTGAGCGCGCTCAGGTTCCGTGCATGCTGAAGCGCCAATGCATAACAGCCTCCCTTAGGAGGATTCTCGAGGAGGTTACGCACCACCTGCTCGACGTGCATCGAGTCTGTTTGAAGCTCTGCAGCATGAAATTCAGGTAGAGTGTTCCTTAGCATCTCTAAGGCGTCCAACATCGCCAGTGTCTCTATTTCCTCCGTAACGTACAAGTGATACCACCTTCTGGCCACCAGTAGGGGCTTCCCGAAGTGATCCCGTGCCACTAATCCAATACCCGAAGTATCCTCTCTAACCGTAGCATCAAAGTTAATCATGATCCAACCAGTGGGGGGAACCCAGACGTAGGCTACCTTCAGCTTGGAGAAGCTGCATGGGTTCCCACAAGACTTGGATGGGTACTGATTACAACGCTTTGTTGCAGCAGACACTTCAATTTGAACCTTTAGCCAAAGGGTTCTGTGGTGAAGTGGTTGTTCATTCTGTCTCTTTAAATTCTGTTCTCCCATATATAAAACATGATCATTGCAAGGGTCGTTGCATGAGCTCTGCCATCTCCTTGCCACACATTGGGCGATCCTATGAACTCTTTAACACGCTACAAAAAAGCCTCCCCGCTGCGCTCCATAGAAGGGGTTCCCAGCGCATCCACGACCTCGCGCACATGGCACGCATTCCATAGCTCTTGTGCGCGAGGGCATTCCCATAAAACATGCTGCAAGGTCTCTACTTCATCAAAACCCCATTTACACTTGCTACTATCAGCCAGCTTCCTGTGCATCAACCACACCGTTGTAGGTAGATAGTTCCTCACAAGCCTCCAGATGAATAAACAAACACGCGGCAGCATGCCCATATTCCATATCCCCTTAGCTTGCTTCCTGACACCGTTCACCTGCATCCCATCCCTCCTATTTGCGTCATGCTTAAGATGTTTGTAAAATCGGTTGTTGTCATTTTGCTCCAAACCCGTATTAGCTTGAACAAGAACGTCCTCATTATACAAATGAGCCCAAGGCAGATGCATAATCCTTTCAAATAATGGATCGCCAGCCTAGGAACGAATCTTTTCCTCATCCCACACGCCAATCTTGATGATACATTCGCCCACAAGAGTCGGCCACTGAGTATTCATGTTTATGTAGGTGGGTCAACAGTTAATCGGGAGGAAATCAATCCAGTTATCCTCAGTAAAACTACAAGAACTTCCATGCCGGAGCCTTATTTTTCCGTATACCACTAATCATAGACAGAACTTCCTTCTTAGTCACCTTATCTCCCAACATAGTTGCCTGTTCACCGCTAATACATGCTCGCATGACAAATTACAGCTCCGAAAGCATGCGGTATTTGCCCCGCCACTTCGCCTCAAAGAATTGCGCAATGAGGTGCCAATGCTCTCAGTAGTAGTTGCATCATTCCCCACGTCATCTCTCAAGAGCACAATGAAATTGCAACGCACGCACACGGTTGCTGCGGCATGGAACAACTTAGTATTGTGGTCACCCAAGTGCACTCAATGAACTTTTGCTCTTTGCCACCACCATTTTTCTTCGTGCGTGCTGCCACGATGAAATTTCGCGATCAGATGTCCAAGATGCATGTGTTCCGCAACATCCAACCCCACCTGCGACTCTTTAATCTGTAAATTGTTAATATTGCGCTCTAGTTCTGCATTATTCCTTATGATGTTTCCCATTGCCTTCTTGCTCCAACTACGCAAGGCCATAAGCGAATTATGAAATTTAGTGGATAAATCCTACATGCTTCCACCCTTAGTGCGCCTCCTCCAAGCACTGTAAACCACGCCTATGGATTAAGGATAATCAAGCCAGATGCTTTCGAATTGGATTATGGCTACAACTTTTGATTTCTGTCCTCCCTCCAAATCAATGAGCAATAGGCAATGATTTGAGCCCATTCAAGCAAGGTGCGTGACAGAGTAGCTTGGGAACAATTGCAGCCCCAGAATGTTCATCAATGCCCTGTCGAGTCTTTCAAAAATTCTTAAGCCTTCCTACTTGTCGTTGCACCAAGTGAAGTTGTTTCCCACATATCTTAAGTCCACTAGCTGCAGCTCGTGCAGGACATCCGAGAATTCCTGTTGTGCTCTTCCATATGTAAATTTCTTCCCCCCTTGCTTCTCGCTTTGCGACATGATTAGATTGAGGTCACCAGCGACCATCATAGGACCTCCACTGCCAGCTAATCTCCTTAGAGTTTCCCAAACCTCTCTTCCCTTATAATTCTCCTTCAGGCCATACACCGCGTAGCACTTGACCTTGATCCCTTTCACTATGAGCTCAAAAGCCATCACATGTCTCGTCAACCCTATAAGCTTGATGTTCATCCATTCGCGCCACAACATGACGATTCCTCCCAACTTCCCTTCCGAAAGTTGTATCTCATAACTCCACTCTCTTCCTAGCAGGTAGTCTGCATCTTTCCTTGTGAAACATTGGACTCCCGTTTCCACAAGGGCCACCGCATCCATTGCTCATTCCCTAATAAATCTCTGCAGGTAAGTCCTAGACTTTTTATCCCGAATTCCTCTGATATTCCATACTGCTAGCTTGGTCATTTAAGGATTTAATATAGCCCATTTATCCGCCTCCACTAGATTCTCCCTGTAGCACAGAGGTGACCATGACCACAGACACATGCATGCCCAATGCACGCACAAGTTGCACATTAAATAGCGTTCTCACCAATAACACAGATCAATAGCTACCCTTCTCCAAACACCGCCACCATGTGGCATCACCTCTCATGGGCTGCACACCCCAGCCCCTTGTGCTCCACCCACCACCAATGCAGCATGTAACACCACCACGTCTTTTGGCTCTCGTCCTCTCATGGGCTGCACACCCCATCGGGAGACCATCTTTGCCGAATTACCTTAGCATAGCTCTGCCAACATTTATCCGACTCCCTCCTGCAAAGTTCTTTGCACCCCACGATGTGCAGTACCATCATGATCCTTTCAGAGCTTACCATTGTCATTGTAATTGACATACTCCCATTCCAGCATCGACTTCTTCCCTCTAACATCAATCCCATGCTGCATTTGCATTTGACCCCTTCTCTCATTTCCACTTGAGCTAGAAGTGGTGGAGTAGTTCCCACCAGCCCTGTATCTTTAGGATACCCTCGCTTCCTGATTGGCTCCCTCCCTCTCGTATTTGATATGCTCTTCCTCCTATCATAGAAACCCATCCCTCCATCACCTCGTACAGATCCTTTTAACATCCCTTGTGAACTCTGCCCTCCATCATTGCCACCATAATTTCTCTACAAACTTATGGGTGGACACCGCCGCCATTGTTGCACCAGCATCCACAGTCCAAGGCTATCCATCATCTTGTTATCCTCTGATTTATGCACTTGAGCCATTGGAGTTTCCTCTTTCTTTCGACCATAAGTTTCGTGGCTCAACAATCTCCCCCCATCAGATGCAGGCGCATTGAAAGTGCTCACCACAGCCCGTGCAAATAACTCTTGCTTGTGTGTTGCATGCACGCTTCCCTCATTGTGCACTTGCCCATCTTCCCGCTTAGAAGCATCGATCGTAGTCGGCGCCACCCTAATATCCTGCACAGGCACAGCGCCTCGAGTTCTCTCAGCTTTACATGGCTCCTTCAAACGACCCACATGCCCATCCAAAGCACACGCGAAGCAGTCCCTTACATTCAAATGGCTGGTGAGTCATTCCCAATTCTCTGCTCAACCAAATCCCCCGCTTCAGAGGCTTTGATAGGTCCATTTTGATGTCGACTCTTACGTACGTAGCTCTCTGCATGTCCATAGTCCACCCATCAAGCAGTATTGGCTCACTAATTGACTTAGTAATCCACAAGATGTTGCCACATCCCAGTAAATCAAGGAAAGCCCCGGGAAACGCAACCACACTTGGGCGCGCATAGCAAGCTGAGCTTTAGGCCCGAAATCAACAAACCATAAATCCATCCGTATGGCTTGGCCAACAATTTGCCAAGGCCCTCCAAGCCACACCTCATTTCTGTCTTGAAAGGAATCGAAGTGTAGATAGAAACAGCTCTCAAACAAGTCAAGAATTTTGAAGCTTTTGAAATGTCCTCATCGTTTGTGCAGCACCTTCGCAATAACCAAAAAAAGGGGAGAGTGTCTCCATAGACCCGCCCTACCAAATCAAATTTGTGAAAATCTCTTCACCGCCGGCACGCTTCATTTGACATAGTGACAACTCCATTAGCAACACACTCAGTCAGCCTAGCAGCTCTCTCTGCAACATTAATAGCTGCCGGCTTGACAAATGGATTTAGGAGCCCATTAGAGACAATTGTCTTTGCAGTTAATGCCTCTTTAAAGCTTATCCTATTCACGTGTGCCTCCTTACTTGCATCATTCAATGGAGCAGCATGATCTGCCATTCCAACACAACCGTGCGAGAGATTCGATGGCGCCTCCATCTGCGCACTGACCTCACTTGCCACCTCTATACTTTCATTTGTGCCTTCATCAACATCTACGCCGCTCAGTCTATGTGCAATGCCGCCCACCTCCGCGCAGGCGCCCCTCGCAAGTTGCTACAATGGCATAGCAGGGTTCCCAGAGTTTGCGTACTTCATAGCATTACCACTAAAAGAGGCAGCCGAGTCACTAGAAGTCTTAGTTCCATGTTTTACATGGTTCTCATCCCCAATTCCTGCCTTTCCATTTACTAGGACTCTTTCCTCACTGTCAGCAATGGACTAAACCGAATCACTTGCTTCGTCCACCCTCTCAGGAGAAATACTTGCAAGGTTTCTGAGTTTCTTATTGCTCTTCTTACCTCGCCATATTCCGGCTTGAGTCAAGATTTTTGCGGGAAGGGTGTTTTCCTCCGCAACGCAGCGTAACACTTTAATGCTGTTCCAGCATCGCCACCTAGTCCTCGAGATTCAAACTTTCAAATTTTAAAATTACGCGGCCACCCTCCGTCTTCTTCAACGCACCCCTGAGCATGCAGATGAACCGAAGCCCTAGACCAGAGGAGTTGCTTAAATGTACCTGGTTTCCGTGCGCGCCATCTCATCCAGCATGTGAAGCCAAGTCCCAGGCGCGCCAACAAAGACCCCGCAGCAAGCGGGAAGATGGCAACGGCACCCGGTTATGATGGCGGGGATTGTTAGGGTTTCGGTTTCGAAACCCTAAAGTTGAAGACAACAGAAAGCGGAACAGTGGAGAAAAAAATAAAATAAACTGCTGTATATATTCTTCTTATTAAATCGATAACAATTACATGCTTAAATAGGGAAAAAACTCAATTAACAGAACCCACTAAAAACGCCACTAAGATGCCAACGCGCTAACCACGAAACCCATTAACCCAGCTGAAATAGTGCAAAAACAGTTTGACCCGATTGACTGACCCATTGACTCGTTTGACTCGTTGACTGACCTGTTTGACTCGTTGACCGTCAAGTTTGACTCGTTGACTATCAAGTTTGAATCAGATTTCTAACACTCCCCCTTGATTCAAACTTTACTACACCCAATTTATCTCGAAAATATTCAAATTTACTTCTTGGTAACTCTTTAGTCAACATGTCTGCAATCTGATCTTCAGTCCCAATGTATTGAAGTTTAATTTCTTCTTTCTCAATCAACTCCCTAATAAAATGCATTTGAATGTCGATATGCTTGGTTCTGTTGTGATGTACCGGATTTTTAGCAATTGCAATGGTTGATTGATTATCACAATAAATAGTAGTTGCTTGGTTCTGCTCTTGATTTATTTCGACTAGTAAACGCCTTAACCAGACTCCTTGACATGCTGCTGCGCATACTGCATTGTATTCTGCTTCTGATGTTGATAATGCAACAGTGGCCTGTTTCTTTGAACTCCAACTAATTGCATTGTTACCAAAAATAAATGTATGCCCAGATGTGCTTCTACGATCTTCAACACACCCAACCCAATCACTGTCACTGTATCCTACCAAAGATTGTGAATCTGATGTTGTAAACAAAAGTCCATGAGTATAAGTACCTGCAATGTATCTAAGAATTCTCTTTGCTGCACCAAGGTGTTGTTTTGTTGGATTTTGCATAAATCTTGAAATGACTCCAACTGAATATGAAATGTCAGGTCGAGTGTGAGTTAAATACATCAAACCTCCAACTATGCTTCTAAAAAGAGTAGGATCTGCTTCTTCAGTGCCATCATCTGTCATTAATTTTTCATTGGGATTCATTGGTGTTGGAACAGAAATGCAACCATCCAACCCAAATTTCTTCAAGAGATCACTCGCATACTTCCTTTGTGAAATGAATATGGTCCCTCTTTCTTGTTCTACTTCAAGCCCAAGAAAATAATGCATCTTGTCAAGATCAGTCATTTCAAACTGCTGTAGCATGCACTGTCTAAATTGTTGAATCATCTCCTGACTTGTCCCCATGTAGATCATGTCATCTACATATAAGCACACAATTAGTAGACCTTCTAATCCCTTTCTTTTCACATACAAATTTGGCTCATTTTTGCTCTTTTCAAATCCAGATTTCAAAAAATGAGAGTCAATTTTGCTGTACCAAGCTCTTGGTGCCTGTTTTAAGCCATAAAGGGCTTTATTCAATTTGTATACCCAATCTTCTTTTCCTTTGACCTTGAAGCCTTTAGGTTGTTCAACATATACTTCCTCCATCAAATCACCATTAAGGAATGCTGATTTGACATCAAATTGATATACCTGTTGCTTTAATTGAGCTGCTAAAGCTAACAATAATCGAATGGTCTCAAACCTTGCAACAGGTGAGAATGTTTCTTCATAATCAATTCCATATTTTTGAGAGTAGCCCTTTGCAACTAATCTGGCTTTATGTTTTTGAATACTTCCATCAGCTCCAAACTTTGTTTTATATACCCATTTTACTCCAATTATGTTTTGCCCTTGACGAGGTTCAATTATCTGCCATGTGTTATTCTGCTCTATTGCCAATAGCTCATTCTTCATTGCTTGCTGCCATTCTTTCTTCTCTACAGCTTCTTCAAATGTTGTTGGATCTGCAACATACAAGACTTGAGTTGTTTCATATAACTCTTGTATTGTTCTTACTTTCATTGTAGGATAGTCAGGAGATTGAATTATGGGTGTCGAATCTGGACTACTGCTGGAGCCTAAAGTTTGTTGTTCAGACTCATCCTGAATTGAGACTTCTATTGTGGCATCTTGTGTTTTCTCAGACCAATTCCAGCTTGCATTTTCATCAAACAGCACATTTCTGCTTATCACAAACTTTTCATTTGTTGGGTTATACAACCTGTAGCCTTTGGATTGTATACAATACCCAATAAATATGCACTTTTCTGATTTTTGATCCAATTTACTTCTATTGTGTGAACTGAGCAAGCTATATGCAATGCAGCAAAAAACTTTAAGATGTCTCACACTTGGTCTCCTCTTAAACCATGCTTCAAAAGGAGTTTGATTTAACACTGCTTTGGTTGGTGATATATTCAGAATGTATACCGCTGTTGCAACGGCTTCAGCCCAAAAATGATTTGGCAGCCCCTTCGATTTGAGCATGCTTCTAGCTAATTCCACAACTGTTCTATTCTTCCTTTCAGCAACACCATTATGTTCAGGAGTATATGGTGTAATCAACTGCTGTTGAATACCTTCTTGCTCACAATATTGCTTGAATTCTTTTGATTGGTACTCTCCCCCTCGATCTGATCTTAGCACCTTCAATTTCTTGCCAGTTTGCCTTTCAGTCATGTTTTTAAAATTTTTGAACCATTCAAAAGTCTCACTTTTGTTTTTCAAAAAAAACACCCATTACATTCTGCTAAAATCATCAATAAATAATAGAAAATATCTACTATTTCCAAGAGATGCAGTCTCCATTGGTCCACATAAATCTGTGTGAACTAATTCAAGCACTTGAGTTGCTCTAATTGCACGATGTTTAGGAAATGGTAGTTTGGTTTGTTTGCCATAAATACATCATTCACACAGACCAATTTCATGGATGTTTGGTAAACCAAATACCATATACTTTTGATGAAGTAATTGAAGTCCTTTAATATTTAGATGCCCATACCTGAGATGCCAAATCTCACTATGATTTGGTGATTTGACAGCCATCGCCTTCTCTTCTATGCTTGAAATCTCCAAAGGAAATAATTTGTTTGTTGCCATCTCTGACACAGCCATGATTTGTTGAGTAGCCTTGTTAGTAATAGTGCACTTCTTCTCTTCAAATATGACAGAATAATCACTGCTAATCAACTGTCCAATACTCAATAAATTCTGTGTTAGTTGGGGAACAAAATAAACATCATACAAGAACCTTGTATTGTGCTGACTGGTTTGAACTGCTATTATTCCTTTACCTTCAACTTGAATTACTTTATCATCTCCCAACTTCACTTTTAATTTGTGTGTTTCATCTAATTGACTGAACAAGTGCTTGAAACCTGTCATATGATTAGAACAGCCGCTGTCCAAAAACCAAATTTTGCTGACGTCAAAATTATTTTCGGTTCTAGCCATGAAGACTTTATGTTGATCATTCTTTTCTTCCACAAAACTAGCCTGCTCTTCATCACGTTGCTTCTTGTAACAATCGGCTTGTACATGCCCGTACTTGTGACAGTAGTGGCATTCAACATTTTTCTTTGATTCAGCTCTTTGCTTTTGATAACACTCGGTCTGCCTATGCCCAAATCTGTGACAGTAAAAACACCCAATATTTTTTCCTGATTGTCCGTCGAATTGCTTTTTATTTTCAGCAAAACCTGGTTTATTTCCGGCTAAACCAGATTTTTCGGTCGAACCGAAGTTTCTTTTATTTTCGGTTGACCTTCCCCGTCCATTTTGACTTGAATTTCTGCCTCTTCCACGCGAGCTGCTGCTTGCACGGCTACCTGAGATCTCTCCTCTTGTATAGAAAGCTTTTGAATCATCCCTTTCTTCGGTTCTGTTGAGCCGAGACTCGTGCGTCTGCAACGAACCCATCAGTTCATCGAATGTATACGTCGCAAGGTCCTTTGACTCCTCAATTGCAGCCACCACATGATCAAATTTCGGTGTCAAGCTTCGCAGGATTTTCGCCACCACTGTTTCTTCTGTTAGCTTCTCTCCATACGCCCGAATCTGATTCACAATAGCTGTTGCTCGTGATAGAAAATCTTGAACTGTTTCTCCTTGTTTCATGAAGAGCATTTCGAAATCCCTTCGCAACCCTTGCAGCTTGATTGCAATCACCCGTGAGCTTCCTTGAAACGCCATTTTCAGTGTTGTCCAAGCTTCGTTCGCCGAATTCGCTGCTGCAATTTTTGAAAACGTGGTTTCATGCATTGCTTGATGTATGATGTACAGCGCCTTTGCATCCTTTTATTGTGTATCCTGCGGATTCGCGTCTACATCAGGGAGACCATTCTCCACCAGATCCCACAAACCTTGTGATTTAAACAAGGTTTTCATTTTTAAGCTCCAGAATTCGTAATTTTCGCCCCTAAAAATTGGAATTCCCGGCAACGACATGCTATTTGTCACTGTGTCTACCATAGCTTCCTTGCTGTTCTCACTGTGTGCCTTCGAAAAAATACCTCGCTCGTTGTCGTCTGTTCACGATTTCTTTCTCGCCGGAGCTTCCTCTGCAGAATCGACGTCCTCTTGCTCTCGGACCTCGTCGTTCTCCTCAGAATTCACCTCACAGCCTGCTCGTACAGCGTCGTCTGATTGGTTTCACTGTCACGCTACTCTGCCGTGGCCGTCGTTGACACTACCGTAAATTATCTCTCTTCACACGAGAGACGTGGACAAAATAACTGCTTCGTTGCTCTGCTGCTTCCTTCGAGCGCAGTCGTCGAAACAGAAATAAAATCTTGCTGCTGTAAACCCGAAGCTCTGATACCAATTTGTTAGGGTTTCGGTTTCGAAACCCTAAAGTTGAAGACAACAGAAAGCGGAACAGTGGAGAAAAAAATAAAATAAACTGCTGTATATATTCTTCTTATCAAATCGATAACAATTACATGCTTAAATAGGGAAAAAACTCAATTAACAGAACCCACTAAAAACGCCACTAAGATGCCAACGCGCTAACCACGAAACCCATTAACCCAGCTGAAATAGTGCAAAAACAGTTTGACCCGGTTGACTGACCCATTGACTCGTTTGACTCGTTGACTGACCTGTTTGACTCGTTGACCGTCAAGTTTGACTCGTTGACTATCAAGTTTGAATCAGATTTCTAACACTCCCCCTTGATTCAAACTTTACTACACCCAATTTATCTCGAAAATATTCAAATTTACTTCTTGGTAACTCTTTAGTCAACATGTCTGCAATCTGATCTTCAGTCCCAATGTATTGAAGTTTAATTTCTTCTTTCTCAATCAACTCCCTAATAAAATGCATTTGAATGTCGATATGCTTGGTTCTGTTGTGATGTACCGGATTTTTAGCAATTGCAATGGTTGATTGATTATCACAATAAATAGTAGTTGCTTGGTTCTGCTCTTGATTTATTTCGACTAGTAAACGCCTTAACCAGACTCCTTGACATGCTGCTGCGCATACTGCATTGTATTCTGCTTCTGATGTTGATAATGCAACAGTGGCCTGTTTCTTTGAACTCCAACTAATTGCATTGTTACCAAAAATAAATGTATGCCCAGATGTGCTTCTACGATCTTCAACACACCCAACCCAATCACTGTCACTGTATCCTACCAAAGATTGTGAATCTGATGTTGTAAACAAAAGTCCATGAGTATAAGTACCTGCAATGTATCTAAGAATTCTCTTTGCTGCACCAAGGTGTTGTTTTGTTGGATTTTGCATAAATCTTGAAATGACTCCAACTGAATATGAAATGTCAGGTCGAGCGTGAGTTAAATACATCAAACCTCCAACTATGCTTCTAAAAAGAGTAGGATCTGCTTCTTCAGTGCCATCATCTGTCATTAATTTTTCATTGGGATTCATTGGTGTTGGAACAGAAATGCAACCATCCAACCCAAATTTCTTCAAGAGATCACTCGCATACTTCCTTTGTGAAATGAATATGGTCCCTCTTTCTTGTTCTACTTCAAGCTCAAGAAAATAATGCATCTTGTCAAGATCAGTCATTTCAAACTGCTGTAGCATGCACTGTCTAAATTGTTGAATCATCTCCTGACTTGTCCCCATGTAGATCATGTCATCTACATATAAGCACACAATTAATAGACCTTCTAATCCCTTTCTTTTCACATACAAATTTGGCTCATTTTTGCTCTTTTCAAATCCAGATTTCAAAAAATGAGATTCAATTTTGCTGTACCAAGCTCTTGGTGCCTGTTTTAAGCCATAAAGGGCTTTATTCAATTTGTATACCCAATCTTCTTTTCCTTTGACCTTGAAGCCTTTAGGTTGTTCAACATATACTTCCTCCATCAAATCACCATTAAGGAATGCTGATTTGACATCAAATTGATATACCTATTGCTTTAATTGAGCTGCTAAAGCTAACAATAATCGAATGGTCTCAAACCTTGCAACAGGTGAGAATGTTTCTTCATAATCAATTCCATATTTTTGAGAGTAGCCCTTTGCAACTAATCTGGCTTTATGTTTTTGAATACTTCCATCAGCTCCAAACTTTGTTTTATATACCCATTTTACTCCAATTATGTTTTGCCCTTGACGAGGTTCAATTATCTGCCATGTGTTATTCTGCTCTATTGCCAATAGCTCATTCTTCATTGCTTGCTGCCATTCTTTCTTCTCTACAGCTTCTTCAAATGTTGTTGGATCTGCAACATACAAGACTTGAGTTGTTTCATATAACTCTTGTATTGTTCTTACTTTCATTGTAGGATAGTCAGGAGATTGAATTATGGGTGTCGAATCTGGACTACTGCTGGAGCCTAAAGTTTGTTGTTCAGACTCATCCTGAATTGAGACTTCTATTGTGGCATCTTGTGTTTTCTCAGACCAATTCCAGCTTGCATTTTCATCAAACAGCACATTTCTGCTTATCACAAACTTTTCATTTGTTGGGTTATACAACCTGTAGCCTTTGGATTGTATACAATACCCAATAAATATGCACTTTTCTGATTTTTGATCCAATTTACTTCTATTGTGTGAACTGAGCAAGCTATATGCAATGCAGCAAAAAACTTTAAGATGTCTCACACTTGGTCTCCTCTTAAACCATGCTTCAAAAGGAGTTTGATTTAACACTGCTTTGGTTGGTGATATATTCAGAATGTATACCGCTGTTGCAACGGCTTCAGCCCAAAAATGATTTGGCAGCCCCTTCGATTTGAGCATGCTTCTAGCTAATTCCACAACTGTTCTATTCTTCCTTTCAGCAACACCATTATGTTCAGGAGTATATGGTGTAATCAACTGCTGTTGAATACCTTCTTGCTCACAATATTGCTTGAATTCTTTTGATTGGTACTCTCCCCCTCGATCTGATCTTAGCACCTTCAATTTCTTGCCAGTTTGCCTTTCAGTCATGTTTTTAAAATTTTTGAACCATTCAAAAGTCTCACTTTTGTTTTTCAAAAAAAACACCCATTACATTCTGCTAAAATCATCAATAAATAATAGAAAATATCTACTATTTCCAAGAGATGCAGTCTCCATTGGTCCACATAAATCTGTGTGAACTAATTCAAGCACTTGAGTTGCTCTAATTGCACGATGTTTAGGAAATGGTAGTTTGGTTTGTTTGCCATAAATACATCATTCACACAGACCAATTTCATGGATGTTTGGTAAACCAAATACCATATACTTTTGATGAAGTAATTGAAGTCCTTTAATATTTAGATGCCCATACCTGAGATGCCAAATCTCACTATGATTTGGTGATTTGACAGCCATCGCCTTCTCTTCTATGCTTGAAATCTCCAAAGGAAATAATTTGTTTGTTGCCATCTCTGACACAGCCATGATTTGTTGAGTAGCCTTGTTAGTAATAGTGCACTTCTTCTCTTCAAATATGACAGAATAATCACTGCTAATCAACTGTCCAATACTCAATAAATTCTGTGTTAGTTGGGGAACAAAATAAACATCATACAAGAACCTTGTATTGTGCTGACTGGTTTGAACTGCTATTATTCCTTTACCTTCAACTTGAATTACTTTATCATCTCCCAACTTCACTTTTAATTTGTGTGTTTCATCTAATTGACTGAACAAGTGCTTGAAACCTGTCATATGATTAGAACAGCCGCTGTCCAAAAACCAAATTTTGCTGACGTCAAAATTATTTTCGGTTCTAGCCATGAAGACTTTATGTTGATCATTCTTTTCTTCCACAAAACTAGCCTGCTCTTCATCACGTTGCTTCTTGTAACAATCGGCTTGTACATGCCCGTACTTGTGACAGTAGTGGCATTCAACATTTTTCTTTGATTCAGCTCTTTGCTTTTGATAACACTCGGTCTGCCTATGCCCAAATCTGTGACAGTAAAAACACCCAATATTTTTTCCTGATTGTCCGTCGAATTGCTTTTTATTTTCAGCAAAACCTGGTTTATTTCCGGCTAAACCAGATTTTTCGGTCGAACCGAAGTTTCTTTTATTTTCGGTTGACCTTCCCCGTCCATTTTGACTTGAATTTCTGCCTCTTCCACGCGAGCTGCTGCTTGCACGGCTACCTGAGATCTCTCCTCTTGTATAGAAAGCTTTTGAATCATCCCTTTCTTCGGTTCTGTTGAGCCGAGACTCGTGCGTCTGCAACGAACCCATCAGTTCATCGAATGTATACGTCGCAAGGTCCTTTGACTCCTCAATTGCAGCCACCACATGATCAAATTTCGGTGTCAAGCTTCGCAGGATTTTCGCCACCACTGTTTCTTCTGTTAGCTTCTCTCCATACGCCCGAATCTGATTCACAATAGCTGTTGCTCGTGATAGAAAATCTTGAACTGTTTCTCCTTGTTTCATGAAGAGCATTTCGAAATCCCTTCGCAACCCTTGCAGCTTGATTGCAATCACCCGTGAGCTTCCTTGAAACGCCATTTTCAGTGTTGTCCAAGCTTCGTTCGCCGAATTCGCTGCTGCAATTTTTGAAAACGTGGTTTCATGCATTGCTTGATGTATGATGTACAGCGCCTTTGCATCCTTTTATTGTGTATCCTGCGGATTCGCGTCTACATCAGGGAGACCATTCTCCACCAGATCCCACAAACCTTGTGATTTAAACAAGGTTTTCATTTTTAAGCTCCAGAATTCGTAATTTTCGCCCCTAAAAATTGGAATTCCCGGCAACGACATGCTATTTGTCACTGTGTCTACCATAGCTTCCTTGCTGTTCTCACTGTGTGCCTTCGAAAAAATACCTCGCTCGTTGTCGTCTGTTCACGATTTCTTTCTCGCCGGAGCTTCCTCTGCAGAATCGACGTCCTCTTGCTCTCGGACCTCGTCGTTCTCCTCAGAATTCACCTCACAGCCTGCTCGTACAGCGTCGTCTGATTGGTTTCACTGTCACGCTACTCTGCCGTGGCCGTCGTTGACACTACCGTAAATTATCTCTCTTCACACGAGAGACGTGGACAAAATAACTGCTTCGTTGCTCTGCTGCTTCCTTCGAGCGCAGTCGTCGAAACAGAAATAAAATCTTGCTGCTGTAAACCCGAAGCTCTGATACCAATTTGTTAGGGTTTCGGTTTCGAAACCCTAAAGTTGAAGACAACAGAAAGCGGAACAGTGGAGAAAAAAATAAAATAAACTGCTGTATATATTCTTCTTATCAAATCGATAACAATTACATGCTTAAATAGGGAAAAAACTCAATTAACAGAACCCACTAAAAACGCCACTAAGATGCCAACGCGCTAACCACGAAACCCATTAACCCAGCTGAAATAGTGCAAAAACAGTTTGACCCGGTTGACTGACCCATTGACTCGTTTGACTCGTTGACTGACCTGTTTGACTCGTTGACCGTCAAGTTTGACTCGTTGACTATCAAGTTTGAATCAGATTTCTAACACTCCCCCTTGATTCAAACTTTACTACACCCAATTTATCTCGAAAATATTCAAATTTACTTCTTGGTAACGCTTTAGTCAACATGTCTGCAATCTGATCTTCAGTCCCAATGTATTGAAGTTTAATTTCTTCTTTCTCAATCAACTCCCTAATAAAATGCATTTGAATGTTGATATGCTTGGTTCTGTTGTGATGTACCGGATTTTTAGCAATTGCAATGGTTGATTGATTATCACAATAAATAGTAGTTGCTTGGTTCTGCTCTTGATTTATTTCGACTAGTAAACGCCTTAACCAGACTCCTTGACATGCTGCTGCGCATACTGCATTGTATTCTGCTTCTGATGTTGATAATGCAACAGTGGCCTGTTTCTTTGAACTCCAACTAATTGCATTGTTACCAAAAATAAATGTATGCCCAGATGTGCTTCTACGATCTTCAACACACCCAACCCAATCACTGTCACTGTATCCTACCAAAGATTGTGAATCTGATGTTGTAAACAAAAGTCCATGAGTATAAGTACCTGCAATGTATCTAAGAATTCTCTTTGCTGCACCAAGGTGTTGTTTTGTTGGATTTTGCATAAATCTTGAAATGACTCCAACTGAATATGAAATGTTAGGTCGAGTGTGAGTTAAATACATCAAACCTCCAACTATGCTTCTAAAAAGAGTAGGATCTGCTTCTTCAGTGCCATCATCTGTCATTAATTTTTCATTGGGATTCATTGGTGTTGGAACAGAAATGCAACCATCCAACCCAAATTTCTTCAAGAGATCACTCGCATACTTCCTTTGTGAAATGAATATGGTCCCTCTTTCTTGTTCTACTTCAAGCCCAAGAAAATAATGCATCTTGTCAAGATCAGTCATTTCAAACTGCTGTAGCATGCACTGTCTAAATTGTTGAATCATCTCCTGACTTGTCCCCATGTAGATCATGTCATCTACATATAAGCACACAATTAATAGACCTTCTAATCCCTTTCTTTTCACATACAAATTTGGCTCATTTTTGCTCTTTTCAAATCCAGATTTCAAAAAATGAGATTCAATTTTGCTGTACCAAGCTCTTGGTGCCTGTTTTAAGCCATAAAGGGCTTTATTCAATTTGTATACCCAATCTTCTTTTCCTTTGACCTTGAAGCCTTTAGGTTGTTCAACATATACTTCCTCCATCAAATCACCATTAAGGAATGCTGATTTGACATCAAATTGATATACCTGTTGCTTTAATTGAGCTGCTAAAGCTAACAATAATCGAATGGTCTCAAACCTTGCAACAGGTGAGAATGTTTCTTCATAATCAATTCCATATTTTTGAGAGTAGCCCTTTGCAACTAATCTGGCTTTATGTTTTTGAATACTTCCATCAGCTCCAAACTTTGTTTTATATACCCATTTTACTCCAATTATGTTTTGCCCTTGACGAGGTTCAATTATCTGCCATGTGTTATTCTGCTCTATTGCCAATAGCTCATTCTTCATTACTTGCTGCCATTCTTTCTTCTCTACAGCTTCTTCAAATGTTGTTGGATCTGCAACATACAAGACTTGAGTTGTTTCATATAACTCTTGTATTGTTCTTACTTTCATTGTAGGATAGTCAGGAGATTGAATTATGGGTGTCGAATCTGGACTACTGCTGGAGCCTAAAGTTTGTTGTTCAGACTCATCCTGAATTGAGACTTCTATTGTGGCATCTTGTGTTTTCTCAGACCAATTCCAGCTTGCATTTTCATCAAACAACACATTTCTGCTTATCACAAACTTTTCATTTGTTGGGTTATACAACCTGTAGCCTTTGGATTGTATACAATACCCAATAAATATGCACTTTTCTGATTTTTGATCCAATTTACTTCTATTGTGTGAACTGAGCAAGCTATATGCAATGCAGCCAAAAACTTTAAGATGTCTCACACTTGGTCTCCTCTTAAACCATGCTTCAAAAGGAGTTTGATTTAACACTGCTTTGGTTGGTGATATATTCAGAATGTATACCGCTGTTGCAACGGCTTCAGCCCAAAAATGATTTGGCAGCCCCTTCGATTTGAGCATGCTTCTAGCTAATTCCACAACTGTTCTATTCTTCCTTTCAGCAACACCATTATGTTCAGGAGTATATGGTGTAATCAACTGCTGTTGAATACCTTCTTGCTCACAATATTGCTTGAATTCTTTTGATTGGTACTCTCCCCCTCGATCTGATCTTAGCACCTTCAATTTCTTGCCAGTTTGCCTTTCAGTCATGTTTTTAAAATTTTTGAACCATTCAAAAGTCTCACTTTTGTTTTTCAAAAAAAACACCCATGACATTCTGCTAAAATCATCAATAAATAATAGAAAATATCTACTATTTCCAAGAGATGCAGTCTCCATTGGTCCACATAAATCTGTGTGAACTAATTCAAGCACTTGAGTTGCTCTAATTGCACGATGTTTAGGAAATGGTAGTTTGGTTTGTTTGCCATAAATACATCATTCACACAGACCAATTTCATAGATGTTTGGTAAACCAAATACCATATACTTTTGATGAAGTAATTGAAGTCCTTTAATATTTAGATGCCCATACCTGAGATGCCAAATCTCACTATGATTTGGTGATTTGACAGCCATCGCCTTCTCTTCTATGCTTGAAATCTCCAAAGGAAATAATTTGTTTGTTGCCATCTCTGACACAGCCATGATTTGTTGAGTAGCCTTGTTAGTAATAGTGCACTTCTTCTCTTCAAATATGACAGAATAATCACTGCTAATCAACTGTCCAATACTCAATAAATTCTGTGTTAGTTGGGGAACAAAATAAACATCATACAAGAACCTTGTATTGTGCTGACTGGTTTGAACTGCTATTATTCCTTTACCTTCAACTTGAATTACTTTATCATCTCCCAACTTCACTTTTAATTTGTGTGTTTCATCTAATTGACTGAACAAGTGCTTGAAACCTGTCATATGATTAGAACAGCCGCTGTCCAAAAACCAAATTTTGCTTAAATGTACCTGGTTTCCGTGCGCGCCATCTCATCCAGCATGTGAAGCCAAGTCCCAGGCGCGCCAATAAAGACCCCGCAGCAAGCGGGAAGATGGCAACGGCACCCGGTTATGATGGCGGGGATTGTTAGGGTTTCGGTTTCGAAACCCTAAAGTTGAAGACAACAGAAAGCGGAACAGTGGAGAAAAAAATAAAATAAACTGCTGTATATATTCTTCTTATTAAATCGATAACAATTACATGCTTAAATAGGGAAAAAACTCAATTAACAGAACCCACTAAAAACGCCACTAAGATGCCAACGCGCTAACCACTAAATCACGAAACCCATTAACCCAGCTGAAATAATGCAAAAACAGTTTGACCCGGTTGACTGACCCATTGACTCGTTTGACTCATTGACTGACCTGTTTGACTCGTTGACCGTCAAGTTTGACTCGTTGACTATCAAGTTTGAATCAGATTTCTAACAGGGATATGGTAGCAGGGAGATGGTAGCAAGGAGATGGTAGCGGGAAGAGAGCTTCAACTTCCAACACCGGAACGCTGTACAATCCCGATCAGGTTTCGATGCCGCGTCCGCGTCCGCTTCCGTTCAGCGTTCCCTGCGGCCTTCTTCCTTCGCCTTCGGCCTTCTTTTGTTGGAAATGGAATGATCAAACGATTGGCAAAGCAAGATGCGTAACGTTCAGCACGCGGATCTACAACGAGACGAACATCGATGCGTCGTACGCCGCCTCGTTGCTACGGACACCAGAGCTGTGAGGGCCTCCTGCAGATAACCGGAAGCTGCGGAAGCGGGAGAGTAAGACCACCAGTGAAACAAATTAAATGCTGTTCAAAGCTTCGATTGTAAAATAAGTTTGGCACACGTTGAAGAACTCCTCTCAAAGCATGTCTTTTAACAGATTAAAGATATCTTAATGGAGAAGTTGTTCAGTGATAAAGAGAAAATAAAATTACCAGCTGTAGAAATCCTTTGTTAAGCCGATCCTGTAGTAGCAGATGATCCATAACACCAAAAGAGTAAAACAGTCTTCCTCAAGTTAAGGTTTTCCTTTAGATAATATACATCAAGTTGTTTTTAGCAAAAGTAAAAACAATAAAATTGATTGTTTATTACATTTTTTACTTTTTTTTAAATGGTTTTATGATGAATTGCTACCATTTTATTAGCTTATGATGTTTTTCAATAATTCTGATGTTGTACTGTAGAAATTTTGAAAGAAGAAGCTTCTCTCCCTAAACATGAAGTTAGGCAGTTATATATAAAATTGAATAAGATTTAATTTAGATTTTCTCGGGAAAATATGGGGAATAAAAAACAATAAGCAAACTTGGGATTTTTTTCCAACATTACATGGTGCTTGATCTTGTTCTCTAGTGAAGTCAAAATATATTTAGGTTTTTTATTTGATTTAACAGAGAAAATGATAACAAAATAAAGCAAAAACTAAATGCAGTTTAATTAAATTTATTTATTTTTTGTCATTTGCAAATAATTCAATATTATGTTTCACAAATAAATTTGATTTGACAATTTCATATTAATATTACAATGCTATTAGCCTTGAGATAAAAACCTTTGTAGAGATTTTTTTAATAATAAATTATGAAATAGTTAATTTTTTTAATATTGTAATTTGCTAAATTCTCTCTTTCCCTGTCCCCTTTTCATGTGGACATTACACCCTTTTAATATTTTCAACGATTCACACATGGAGAGGATATTGAGATGTATATAGAGCGAGATGTGTGACAATTGTAATGGTCTGTGTCATGATTTTTTTCTTTGCTTTTGTTATTTCTTTTTGTCTTTTTATTTGATCTTCTAATTCTTTATATTATTATTTATATTATAATAGTGAGTTACAAAATTTTATTAGGAATAGATAAGATTAAATTACAATTTTAAATTTTCAAAAAGGTTATTGACCAATCAAGTTATTAATTTAGCTACCTTCAAGATGTCTTATGTGCATAGAAAGTGACAAACTCTTAAATTGATGTGGGATGATATCATTAATGTTTCTTAAAAATACATATCATTGATAGCTATGTAAAACTATTTTCTATAGGGAAACCTTGCAAGATTTATTGTTATGTCCTTGTAAATGCATTCCTTACCTCCAAGAACTATTACAAATAGATTATTTGAGAAACTCATTCTACCTTGAGGGAAAATATCAAAATAAAACTTATTATTATCTAATCCTAAAGTGTAGGTAACATAGTCAATGGTGAAGGGGATGGGGTTAAACTTTATACTTCAAGGTCTTGAATTTATGTATTAGCATGAGAGAAAAATAAGGAATATTATTGAAGACCTTTTATTAGACAAGGGAAAGAGGGAAATGATTGAGCTTTTAGAGGCCTTTAATAAAAATGGTCTGGGGAAAGTATTTTTGAGACAATGATGAAGGGGAGAGTAATAATTAATACCAAATTTTCTCTAGATCTTTATGCAACCAAAAATCATAAAAAAGGGGAGAGAAGAAGGAAATATCATTCTTTTTGAGACCTTCATGTAATACAATAGTGACAAAAGGAAGAAGAGGAGAGAAAGAGCATGCTTTTTGGAGTCTACATGTAATAGAACAACGATGGAGATAAAAACCTTTTCAAATAGATAGAGATTTTTTTAATAACAAATTATAAAAAGTTAATTTTTTATATATTTAAATATTGTGATGAATTCATTCGATCTAAATATGATGATTGAAATTTTGATATAAAATAAATTTATCTTTTAATTTTCACTCAAATCAAGTATGACATGATTCCTTGATTAAGTTTTTAATATAAATTATCTACACCTTATTTAATTTAAATTCAAAATAATTAAAAATATATTTTTAAATATTTTAGTGAAATGAATTCAAGAAGAACTTTGGTTATTTCAAAAATTTATTTACAAACAATGTTTTTTTTACAAATATCCGTATTATATATTTGAGAAAATTTGAATGTAAATCTTTTATTAACAGATTACATATGAGGATAATATTGATAAAAATCTTTCAAATCTAATTAGTATTAAACATAAATCAAATTTCTTGCATTTTAAAGATAATCAAATTAGCTAAATAAATCAAATTTTATTTAATATTCATTTTTTCAATTTTATTTATCACACTAAAAGAACATATGTTGGGGACTATCTACAAAAGGAGATGAAAACCTAATTAGGATTTCAATTTGCTTGAATTCAAATCATTCTTTTCATACATAAGCATAATTAACAACATGAATAAAAAATAAATAAGATTAAAATGATAAAAATAAAAAATTAAGTCAAAGTTGTGTTATCTTGTTTGTTTATTTGCAATGAAAATTACAACATATTTGATTTTTATTCTAATGTTAAAATTTAATTTGATAATTTCTTATTAATATTGTACCCTATGTTGAGAGAGAAAAAATTTTAAACTTATCCTAAAACATAATATGAGTTCTTGAATGAAAATGTATAAACACCAATTTTCATGAATAATTAATTTTTCTTGTAAAGTTATTTCTCAAAAATATCAAAATTAAAATTGTGGTAAAATTTAGTTTTAATTTTTTAAGTTTTGCTAAAATCATAAAAACCTAAAAGATTTTATCATTCTTCAAAACAAAAATTTCATTGAATTAAGGGATCCCAAAGCTTGTTCTTTCTTGTACTTCCTCATAAGAGTTGTTTCTTCAATTTCTTTTCTGATGACAATATTATAAATACAAATTGTCTTGATACTACTCTCATATGATTATTTTTATAAGAACAAGTATAAATGATAAAAAAACATATAATTTAATTTTAGGATACTAAATAAATATCTTTCCCACCAATCCATATCGTAGAGCCCAATGGTTATATTGTAGAGGTGTATATTTGTCTTCTATCAAAATTATTAGAAGAGGCGAGGAAAAAGTTGTTATTGAAATGCCTTTAAATAGTTCTTGCATGCTAATATTCTTTTCTGTTGTCTCTCTTGAGAATAAATGGGATAAGAAATTAATTATAAATGGGATCTTGTCTATTATTGAAATTGGTTTTAAAAATAAGAAAAATGATTTACATAAATTTTATTGTTGATTTAATGCAAGTTGGCACAAGTCTAACGTACAAGTGACAAATGACATATAGTAAATTTAATTAAGAGTTAACACAAATTTTGAAGACATATCAAACTTAAAATGAGATATTGAATTTATGATAAAAAAATATTTATTTCACTTTTAGGAAGAGACTATAAACAAATAGCAAACGAAATAAAAAAATTATGAAAATTAAAACTATTTGCATAAATAAACTTAAAAAAAAACACTATGCCTAAAGTTTATTAAACATCAACAAATTCTATTTATTTTCCAAAACCAACTAGGATGAATTGGCATAAGGCATAGGAAGGCATGCTATTTTTTTTTTATTTTTATTTTTTTAAAAACCTAAACTACAAAAAGTAAGGGTAAGTCATTCAAAAAAAAAAAAAAAAAAATTCATTGAATTAAGAGATCCCAAAACTTCTTCTATCTTAAACCTCCTCTTATTAGTTGTTTCTTCCATTTCTTTTATAATAATTATATTATAAGAACAAATTATCTTGATATCACTCTCATTTGATTATTTTTATAGAAATATAAATGACAAAAAAACTTATAATTTAATTTTACAATACTAAATAAATATCTTTCCCACCCATCCATATCGTAAAGCCCAATGGTTATATTCTACTCAACCAATTTATCTATTTATCTTTTTTTTATAAGAAAATGAAATGATATGAGATTATGGGCCCAAAAAAAATTAAATAGAGAAAGATATTGACAGAAATTGATATATAATTAGATAATTTGTAATAATAAATAAATTTGATGCAAGTGATACATGATGCAAATTAAATTTTTTTAATGAAAAATTTTAAAATAAATCTCATGGCATTGTTTAGCTAGAGACTTTTCTCAGACCTTTCTCTTCGCAAATTTTTTTAGAGATTATAATATTTCAAAATGTATAAGAATTTAATTAAATAAATATTTTCGAAAGATTAAATATAATTATCATATAATTGATATTTTGATTTGGTTGAATTATATAAAAAGAGAAGAAAAATTATAAACTTCTTTGAAAATATGTTAATTTATCATTTCAGAATTTTGTTAACTGTTATCAAATTTGAGTGATTTATTAAATTAACAAAAAAAAATGAAAATAAATATTACAAAAGAGCTATGGGTTTTTTTAAAAACATATTTCAAATAATAAACTACAAATTACTATGAATCAAATGTCAAAACATTTATGAAATTTGATCATGAATCTATCATAAAACTAAACAGGTAAAACTACAGAAAAAAATATTACAGTTCTAAATTATGAGTTTATAAAACAAAAGATATTAAAAAGTCAAATGACATTAAAAATTAAAAACAAAAATTATGACAAATAATAACAAAGCGCTATATTGCATGATTCTTAGAGGTTGTCCAAAGAAAACTTATTTGAACTATGAAAATGTCTTTATCATCTTCATGAATATAGATAAAATATTTATTACAAATATGATGTAATTCTTAAAAAAATTTCAAGATGATTCAAGACTAAATATTAATACACAAAATAGTTTTTTTATATGTGAAAAGATAGAAATTCAATAGAAGTCATTAGCTTAGTAAACTAACAAGATTTAGAAAGCACAATCTTCCATTCAAATGCTTGGGTTTTATCATTAATTAATTACACTATCAACAATTAATTAATAAGTTGAATAGTATGATTGTAGGTTAGAAACAAAAAATATTATCATTGGAAGGTATATTGATCATAACCAAACATACTTTAATTTCAATACCGATCCTTATGTTAATGCTTTCTAGTCTACCTAATTGAATACTCAAATCATATTGAGTGTTTGATGAACAATTTCTTATGAGATACATTTAATAGTCATAAATATCATTGGTTAAGGTAGAATGTTGATTGTCTAAATAAGGAGATTGTATTGGAATTGAAAATTTTATATGAAATAAATGATGCATTTAATATTAAATTATTTTGGAATGTATTTTTCATAAATTATTTTTAGACTAAATTTATGAGAGCTAAATATATTTGTCCAACTAAGAAAACTAAGACTTCTTGTACTTAGAAACGTAATGAAAAAAATTAAGAAAATAATAATATAACAAATTCAAGTCCTAAACCAAATGATGTATACTACTAAATATCAAATACCAATAAAAAATTTTGTTTAGAGTCAACACAAAATTTAATTAGAGTAGAAGAAATGAACCCTAAATCTAGACAACAAATTTGATGATCCAAAATATCTTTGAAATTCACAATACTTATGTGAAGAATACTAAATAAGTTACTCAAATTTCTAAAATATTTACAAACGCTTAGTATTCAACATGCATCCAAATATTCATTTTGTCTATAAGAAGACACAATTGATCATGCTTTTATGACTATAGCAAAACCAAACAAGTTAGATCTCATTTCTTTATAATATTTAGAATTAAGAAGAGAAGCACCACACATTTCCTCATCAATCTAAAATCAGTGGAAACAACCAACATACATAAGATCTATGAAATGTATTTGGGATAATTTGAAGCTACAAGTTATGGTGGTATAATAAAAGATCAGGTGGGTAAAATCTTTAAGATATTTGCAACTCTAATCAACATTATAACTCATCTTAAGGTTAGTGCTATTACTCTCCTATAAAATTTCTAACTTTGTAATAAACGAGATGTTAGCTAAATAAACCTTATTGTGGAGTTTCACTGTATGTCAATTTTAGATATGATCATTAGTAAATTATTTATACCTTGGTGCATTACTAATCAAATAAATATAACTACTACTTGGAGCTATTCAAATAAATGACTAATTCAATAAACAAGATGAAAAAATATTTATTCTTAATAGTAAACTTATTGATTTCTTTACAATAAATACATATTCTCATAATAATATCTTTTTTTTCATAAACAATATATCCAATGATGATATGTTAAGTTTAATAGATCTTTTATCCTACAATTTTTTAATCTACATTTTAACTTCTTGTAGTCATGTTGGTGTCATTTATAAAGAGTTTTAGAAATTAGTTTAACACATGAAACTAATTAAATCTCAAACTCTATCTTTTTTTAAAGTCAATCCTAATAAATCCTCTAGAAATATATACAAATATATATAGGTATTCAAAATCTATTGGTATCTCAAAGGGTTTAGAAAATTTCTTATTAATATTTATAATAAATATCAAGCAACCTTCACATGCATAACAATTTTTGTGCCTTTGACACAAAAATAATAAAAATTTTCCTTTGACCAAAATAAATTTAACTCTGCTCACCTAAGTTCTTGATAATTTATTTTAACTTGGTGAACAAATAATTAATCCAAACCTAATATAAGATCATATTTTGCTATTGGCAAGATGTTTAATGATACAAAGAGCTTTGTTTCTTTAATTTCAACTACTTCCTTAATATATTTTTATATTCTAATACACTTTTCATCAAGCATTCTAATTAATAATAAATCTTTTGATAGATGTAATTCAATATTGCATAATAAAGGAATGTAATGTTTTACAATCAAATAAAATAATAACAAGTAAAATTTATAAATATATTATACCTGTGATGATATGTATAAATTGAGAAGCTCTCTATTAAGTGGTAAAATAAAATTTGTACTAGCCTCTTCTCCTAATTATATCATATTTATTAGAACCATTTGGCATTAAAGATAAACCCACTCCTTATCTCTAATTGATGTTCCTTTGTCACCACCCATATATACATTAAAGGATTTTATTTCTATAACCTTGGGTCAATTTCTGACTATATATTCTATTTCTTTATAAACAAAACATGTTAATGACTTGCTAGATTTGATTTACACTCACATCTATGCCATTTGCTGCATCTATTACATCTACTAGTATTACTCGATCTAAAACTAGATTTATTATTGTTAGAACCTTCTTGGCATCTAAATTTATTAAAACTAGCCTATCAAAACTACCCACATTGGAATTATTAAAACCAACTCTCTTTTATGAATTTTTCTATAAATCTCTGATATTCAAAAATTCTTTTTTCCAACTTCTCTCTTTGTTTCCTTAGCAAATTACTTTGTTCTCTATAATTCTTATATGTTCATCCAACTCAATATAATTGGTGGTCCTCTCTATAATTCTAATCTGGAGTAACAAAGTTTGGAACGTACTTAGTTATTAGAGAAAATTTATGTTCATATACAATGACAATCCTTTTTCCTTACATCAAACAATTCACTTCATCTTGTATTTTTGTTATAACAAACATTAGAATAAATCACCTTTAAAATTCCTTAATGAACTCCTCCCAAGTTATCTTTATACTAGACTTATCATGGAATTATATTCTTTGTTGCGAGCTCCTCTAAAGTTTTGTTACATCTTTCAATACCATTATTGGCAAATCAACATTTTTATTTTCTACACATGCCGTTTCATAAAAAAATTCTTATCATTTGCATTAGCCAATTCTTAGCTACCATAGGATCCTCCTCCACCATAAAGTAGGGTGGATATATCATTTGAAATTGGCCCATTTCTCTAACTATTTTGTTCCAATAGTTTGGCAAATAGTTCCTTCAAACTAAGCTCGATAAAGAATCAAAGTTTACGCCTACTCATGTTAAGTGTACCCTTCTTCTTTTTCTTTCACCTTATCCACATTACATAAGATGAAATCCATATTCTAAACCAAAACACACATATAATTCTTTTAAATACTATAGATAAAATTGTTATTAATCAAATCAACTAAATAAAAGATCAAAAAATACAAATCTATAACATAAAAGACAAAATCTAAACATAAACTATAGAATACTAGCAACTAGTATAGATAAATCACAACATAGAGCCATTAATTGAAAGCACATATAATTACATGATACTTTACCCGCTAAAGCATTTAGTAAGTATAATCCTCATACATAGTCTCAAAATCCTTATTTATATATATAGTGGAGGTATTCTTATGATGTAATGTAAAACATAATAAATAAAATAATAAAGTAAAAAAATATAATAACATGATGAAATAGAATAAAACCAACACCAATGAATAACATTATAACTAATAACTATGACATTAAACCAAAATATATACAGTAACGATTTTCCATACTCTTTGAATTATTACAAATTTTTCCCATCATCTTTTATTTTCTTAGGAACTTGTTTCTCCTTTGACAATTAGCTTTTTTATCCAATAACATTCATAACCATATCCAAATGGCCTTTGCCTATAAGGATAATTATCGTTGACATCCATCCATAAAGGCAAGCTCTCCAAACCTATACTTAGTTATCCTACAATACTAATTACCATCAAATAATACATAAAGCTATAGTCTTTAGGGCTATGCTGTCACTTGCACAAATTACTAATAACTATCTAATAAGGTTACATCATAACCATAGTACTAATATTAAATGCAAATACAATCTCTAGATCCATATCTTAACCTTCTAATACAAATGCTAATGGCTATCAAATGTATATCCATATAATCTAAATATCATGTCTCAAGTGAAACCAAATTCTTATTGTCATTGCACTAGTTAAAAATTTGTTTATATTGCATGTCATAAACCAAAACAATAGATTATCCTATTTATAATATAATCAAAATTTTTATTTTATATTAAATGATTCTATATATATATACATTTATCATCATATAAATCAAATAAACATAAAATCTCATAAAAATATAAAATCATATGTTAATGAGATACCATCAACTCCTAAGATAATTTTATAATTTATCAAAATAAAATGGGCGATAAATAACATGTGAAAAATATTTAAATTAATGTGTCTTTTTAAATTTGGTGTCATGTCATCTAATTCTTTTATATCATCATTTGATTTTAAAAATATTTTTTAAATAAAACTAATAATCAATATTTATTTTTAAATCCTTTAACATACTAAAATGTTAAAAACAAATAAATTAACATATCCATTTAAATAAATGTTAGAATATATAAAAGAAATATGTGAAACAATATAATGATCACATTATTTCTAAAACATGAGTTCTCACATCACAACAAAAAATACTTATAATTATACAAATTCTAAGTCATGCTCAACTATAACTATCCATGACAATGAAATGTAAAAGAACTATCGCAATAGCTCATACATCATAATCAAAATGAAAACATCTCAATTAAAATAGTCCATGAGCTATCCCTCCTTACACTTAAATAGTCTCATGCTACATCTCATCGCAATCTAAAATTGTTAGGCCTAAAACAGGATAAGCCAACAACCATTGACTCAGTAGCAAAAACTATAACATACGTGTAAAACAATATAACTTTGGATCATGCCATCTGTTAAGTAAAAATCAAATAATAGCAAGTGAAAAACATATAGATCAAATGTTCTTTTTATTCCTTTTTAAAACACCTAGTCTTTGTTTTCAAAAATCATGTGATTTCACTTTCATTTTTTGTTTATTTATTTCACATTTTACATTTCTCTTTTAATTGGTTCTAGTACAAGAGCCTTTATCAATTTATTTTCATTTAGTTTCCACCTCTAGAGCACATCATTCTAAATGATAACCCTAATTTTAGAACATGTTACTCCAAAATGAAGATTTTAATTATTTAAACTAATATTTTTGAAACATGTTATTTCATACCATGATCTCACTTGCAAAACATATCATTCTTAACAATAAGTATTAAGTTTCTTAAGAATATTAACATGTCCTCTCCAACCAACTCTTATTTTTTTTTCTTTTATTTCTTTTTTCATTTTTGATTTGTTTTAGAATAATCAATAACTTATTCATTTTCTTTGAATGACCATTTTTGCAATTAATATTTTAAAAGCATATTATACCACTTTTTAAGAAATAATAAACATATTATGATGAGACAACGTGAATAAATAACATGATGAATCGAATATAATCATGTTGAAAAATGATTAACAAATTTTACAATAAGAGCATGGATAATAATGATCCTTAAATTGAAATAAATTTAATTCATTCTCTATTAGGTTGTTAAACTATATATAATATTACATCAAACATATATATATATATATATATATATATATATATATATATATATATATATATATATATATATATATATATATATAAAACCTACTTACCTCGATTCTAACATAGTAGTCATGCTTTAATGAATTCAATTCTTGCTTGCAAAGCTCATGACAAGTTAAACTCTTTTCTTTCCTCTCTTTAATTTCAAACAACATAAGTATTAAAATACTAAATTGTTATTAATCGTAAAATATTATGCCATTATCCTAAAATGCAAATAATTCATGTGTATAATCAAACAAGTAGTGAAACTTGGCAAACTAGGGTTAGAGTAACTTTTTTGATTGTTTGTATAATACGTTGTCTTCTATTATATAGCATGACAAATTTATAATACTCATACACTCAATAAGTGAGGAACTTTCAATGTTCATATAGTATGTTGTTTTATATCTTCCCTATATGATCCTAACTTAATAGAGAAGTTTTAAAAGTTGAATAATTTTGTATGGTCCAAAGCTTATTATTAAACAACACAATCATTTTATGTACTCTATTATTTTAGAGAAATAATGACATTGTAAAATATAATATTATTTTTCACAATTGTACAATCCATTTTAATCAAGAGAGCCTAAAACGACACTTAAAAAAATGGTAGAATTAACTTCAAATAATTATCATACTTGTACGATACATATAAAACCAAAATGATGTAGTTTTAGAGTCAACCTGAGGACCTTCATATAATATGATATTTATTATCATACTTGCATAAACCTTATTAAGTGCTTATAGCATATTAGACGAGCGATGGTTTGGACGATCAATATATTAAGTAGTATCATACAATATGATCCCCATGATCACACAGTATGAACATAAATAAAAAACTGAAACAACTAGTAAATCTAATGAAAAATCAAGAAATTAATCATTGCTACCTATTAGGATTTCTTAAAATATATTGTTAACCATTTCCTTCATATAAATAACACCTAAATATAATTTAAAAAGATCTAATGCAACTTCCACATTAATTATTAAGAGAGAATTTTCTTTAACCAAGATTTTGCTTTAGCCAAGCCTTAACACCATACATCTTTATTGGTGAAACATTCCAGTGGCAAGATAGCAATACAAAGCTGATTTCTAGTGTTCTTCTTCTTTCACATTTCAAAATTTGGTAACTTCATTGTATACATTTAACTAATTATTTTTCCACTTTAAAGATTTGCTTTTACTATAAGTTTCATGTACAAGTTGTTCCATCATTGAAGCTATAATTTTTTTTTTGCACTTATTATTTACTTTTGCTTATGAATTGGGGCTATTTTGAGTTACTTATGTTAAGCTCTTTTGGGGTGATTTGATCTATGTAGACTTTTGATTTGTAAGAGGTGTTTCACCTACCAACAATGTGGCAAAAGATGGTCGTTTTAATGTGTAAACTAAGTCAATAGATTTGGGATGAATGTAGGCCTTATGTGTTGATAAAATTACCTAAACAATCTTCATTGTCTTTCAATATTATGTTCTCACACAAGATATTTCAAGCTTAAACAAGAGTTTTCTTTAAAAGAAATAATTAGAATAAATAATTCTAACACAACGATAACCAACTTTATCCATTGCTTATTAGTGTTAAAATTTTAATAAGTGCAATTCAACCCCTCTTATGAGAAGGCTATTCATTCAATTAGTATATGAGCAAGTTTGCATTGAAGAGAAGAGAATCTTTCGATAAGATCTTAAATGGCTCATAATATTATTGAAGCTATAATCACATTGAGTGAAGGGACGTCTTCTCATTGACCTCCATTGTTTGCTAGAGAGTTTTGTATATATTGGAAAACTTGGATGAGAAGCTATTACTTTTTATCAATTTGGCTTTACGGGATGTTGTTTAATGTTCATTTTTTGTTTCTACAAAACTTATGAATAATGTTTTTGTGAGAAATGAAATTTTTTATTTGAATGTAGAAGATAAATATACAGTACAACTAAATGCATGCTGTTGATATTTTGCATTGTAATTTAAATGCTATTGAGTACAATAGAATAATGAATATAGATATCACAAATGAAATTTAAGGCAAATTTAAGATGACCTATGAGAGAACCTTATTATTTAAATAGAATAAAATAAACATACTCACATGATTATGAGCTTTTTATAATACCAATGAGAGTATATTAAATCCATGTTTATTTGATTTACAATATGACTAATGGATGGTCTAGTCTTAGAATAGTTTTCTCTAATAATGAATACATGAGAAAGATTCTACATATACTCCAAATAGAATAAGATTTGCTTATGACTACAATAAAGGTTACAAAGAATCTCTCCACACTTTCTCTTGATGATTTTTAGGAGAGTTAATGACATCTAAGATGAAAATAGAGAGAAAAAAAGAAGAAGAGATTGTTGTAGATAAGAGCAAGGACAAGAAGAAAGATAAAGTAGTTTCTTTAACAGTTGAAGAATCTTCTATGCTGACATGTCGAGCGAAGATGAGGTAGTTTTAATTACTAAAGTTCTAACCCATTTATTCAAGCATCATGATGTAAGTAAATCAAGTACAAAAGACTAAAGATCCAAGAGAAAAAAAAGGAAAGAAGGAAATTGTTTGCCATGTGTGTAGACAATCGAGACACAATTGCCCTTCTTGCCTAATGGTTTTAGAACATTTGGAGAATAAAAATATAAAAAAAAAAGAAAATAATGAAAGTAGCATAGAATGATTCCAAGGAATCCTCCTCATGTTATGATAGGAAAAATAAGGGGCTTCTTTGTCACATGGCCTATTATGCTAAAGCTAAAAATTCTTTTTTGGATGATGAGGTATGTCCTTCAACTCAAGATGAATTAAAAGAGATATTATTATTTATTTATAAAAAATATGATAGTTCACTGCCTAAATATAATAAATTAAATAAAGAATATACTAATTATTTAGGACAATGTGAATTCATAAAGAAAAATGCGAATGATATTTAAGTGATTTAAAAAGTTGTAGAGATGAGCATAATAATTCTATAGCTTTGCTGCTTCTATTGTTAAAGCATTTAATGATTATAAGAAAATGTATTCTCATTATTCTATTCATCATCACATAATGTATCAAGAAATCCTTCATTTACTTATGTTCATGCTCCATATTATAATAGTAAATTTTGTTATAGTTATTACATGACACCTGGATGTACTTCTCAATTTTGTAGAATAAAAATTAATGTGCATTCTAGATTTATAAGGTACATATGAGTAGTAAAGAACATAATGTCATCAACTCTTAAAGCTATCAAAGTTAAGGGTCCCTATGACTAACATTTAGATTATGTATAAACATGCCTCCTTAGTAAGATCAAGGAATATATGTGGCACTTGGATAATAGGTGCTCAAGATACATGATTGGAAATCCAAACTTGTTCACCTAGTTGAAGGAAATTTATAACAAAGTCAAATATAAGAAAACTCCAAGAAGAAGGTGATTATCATCAATATCATTAGTAGGTCTTATACCTTTATTGCAAAATCCCTACCTACTGACGGTTTAAAATATCATTTATTAAATATTAGTCAACTAAATGATTTAGATTTTAATGTTGCATTTGAATTTAAATGTTGTGTAATTAGTAAGAATAATAAACCTCTAGTGATAGTCTCTAAGAGAAATAACACATACATGTTAGATATAAGGAATTTAAAAGATTATGGAATTGTCTTATTATTCAAGCCAATGATACCAATTTTTTGCATAAGCTTTATCATTGAAGCAATTTCACTTTAAAGAAAATTATAAGACAAACTATTTAGGGGTTTACCAACTTTGCCTGATCGATGACAACATTAACACTAGATTGTCAAGTCTAACTGTTTGTCATATCACACACATGAACTATTCATATTGTATGATAATGACATCTTACTAATAAGTTTAGTATAAATTCAACATTTTACTAATGTTGTTCAAAACTCTATTTATAGTAGACTATTATATCTTATTATGCTACCAATATTTTGCTTAGTAACTTAAAATTACTTGCAAATCAATGTTCACTTATGATCTATGAATCAAATCATTTAGAGATGCATTAATATGAATGAGGTAAACGAAAGAGATGATTGATTTAGGTGATAGATGATAATATTATATAGGTTTTAACAATCTACTTATATCAAAAGGAAGCAAAGATTACTCATGATAGTTGGCATACCCATGATTGCTGGAAGTACCTTCTTTATGATATCCAATGAGAAAGCACTAAGCCATCATCTTTTAAAGAATCTTTAACTTATACTTGTTTTAACCTATACACTCAAGTGAAATATTAGTAATTATAGCATATGATTTTGATATCATCATACTCTCATAGATAGTCATATGATTAATTATCTTTTTTTGATAACAACAAAAATATCATAATACTTAACAAATATATGCTAAAATGAAAAAGAAATACTAAGTGAAATTATCATGAACAAGTATGCATGCTATTCTATTCTCCCTAAATTTCAACTCTCCCTTAATTCTAAGCACATGCTTACTTATTCTTCCCCATTTTATTATCATTCAAAGGGACTAATAATCCCAAGTGGCATTCTAACCCTAACAAAAGTTTCAAAAGGTAATGGTTTGACAAAAAAATTTACTAATTGTGCACTTATAGGGAGAAAATCAAAAGTTACAACCTTAAGATTCATTGTTCCTAAATGAAGTGGTTTTCACTATCTATATCATAAAAAATAAACATAATCTTAATACATAATCAAAACACTAACAATTGTGTGGCTATAGAAGCATCTTTGGCATTCAAAGAAGAGAAAAGGGAAATGTCGATACAACTATTAGCAATTTTGGGAATTCCAATGATTTCTAAGAGATAAGTAGTGTGGCGTAAGAGGTTGGCTAGTGAGGTTTTAAAATGCAATTCAACTACATGCATGGGTTTGGCTCATAAGAAAGAGGGAGAGAGGAGGAGAAAGTGTATTATTGGGAGGGTGTTGTCAAAGGAGAGAAGAAATAGGAGAAAGGTTGTCAAGAGGAAAGAAAAGAACAATTGTTCATGAAGAAAGAGGAGGAAAGAGAGATGGTAATTTGGAGAGAGAAAAAGAGAAGCGAGCAATAATTAGTGAAAAAGAGTAAATGTGTAAGAAGATAGAGGGTTACTCGAGATAGAGAAAGTTGCCAATGTTGGGAAAGGAGAGAGGTGGGATTATTATTGTTGAAAGAGAGAGCGAAGAGGAGAGAAAACCTTTCAAGGGAAAGGGAAAAAGAGAAACAATGAAAGAGGAATATTGGAAAGAAAAAGGGAGCACTAAGAGAGGAACAATAAAAAAAAGGGAAAGAAAGGTGTACCATACTAAAGATAATGGTAGTACTTAATGAATAAGTTTGTGAGTGTTATAGAGAGAGAAAGGGAAAGAGAGAGAGAGAGAGAAGAGTAATGGTAAGAAAAAATAAGCAACATTGAGAAAGAGAAAAGGCATAAAGAATATATATATATATATATATATATATATATATATATATATATATATATATATATACATATAAGTAAAGAGAGGGGGAGATAGTTTACAAGTTTTTGAGAAAAAGTGGAAAATATTATAAATAATTTTAGAAAAAAATTGTGGAGCCAAGTAAATGAGAGAAAGGAAAATTATGTGACTATTATGATAGAGAGAGAAAATGACTATTTAGAGGAAAACAAATTAGAAAAAATTTAATTATAGATGATCAAGTGATAAAAGAAGGAATTGAATTTGTTAATAACCTTATAAGTAAGATTCGAATTTGTTTTGGCATGACACTATATAAAATTATCACCTATTATTTTTTTAATCTTCTAATGACCATGTGGAGGATGTTTTTATTATGGAATTAAATTATTGCATCAACTAATCTAATTTGGACATATATAATTTATTTATGCCATTTTGCTATAAAAATGCTTAAGATTTTAATGAAATTTGGTGCAAAATATGATTTATTTTTGTTGAAAAATAAAAAGAATATTTACTTCTTTTTAAATAAGAAAAATAGGTTTTTTAACATCAAAGTTAGTTAAATATAATGACTTTTTGCAGTAAAATAAATATAGGTATTTCAAGATAAGGAAAAAGGATTTTTTAAACAGTGATTCTTGATTTCTTATCCAAATTTATGAATAGAGAAATTGGCTAAGCCACACTTCAACATATTTTTTTTATTAACCTTTGAGTTGCTAGTATTATTTAATATTGTATTGATGTCTTCATGATATTTATAGAATTTTTTAAGAATTTTCTTTGCTATTAAGGCTTTTAGAGGTTGAGGGTATGATAGTATATCATATCTTTTAATGATGTTAAATTACTATCTTAAGTATGGGTTAAAGGACTGAAGGTCTCCTTTGGTTAAAAGGCATAATGTGGTTTAAAGAACTTCTTTTGGGGACAAAATATTAAGACCTCTTCTTTTTTTTTCTCGAAGGTCTAACTTAAAGCATCTTTCAAACCATGCTTATGCTTAAGATCTTCCATTTTACCTCACCTTAAAAAATTAATTGCTAATTTAAGCAGTTTAATCATTGATTTTGTAGGAAATCAAGAAAGATGCTCACTTAGTCCCATGGGAATCAAGCCCCGAGTAAGAGCACCCACCATCAAGTTCTTCATGGCATCAACACATTCATGAATGGCTTGATTGAATATCTAAATATATGCTTGAAACGATTCATTATTCACTTGAATGATATAATAGCTAGTGCATCAATTCTTCACTTTTCTAGATATGAAAGAAAGTTGATAGAAAGACTATTAACATTTAACAAACAAGTTATTAAGCACTTAAAAAGGTGTCAGAACCACTCAAAGACAACATCTCTTAGAAATTTAGTTAGTAATATATACATTTTTAGATTTGACAAATGATTGATCATCAATACAACATCAAATTTAGTCATAAAAACATCAATATCATTTTTCCCAAAAATATTGAATGAGTGAAGTTTTGTGTTTAAGGGGGAATTCCTCATCTAATAGTATTGAGTGATAAGGTTCCTACCTATTTTTCCTCTTATATCTCACAAATAGAGCCTATTATCACTCTTCATCAAAGAATACTCAGGAGATTACCCAAGCAAGAATTGGCTTCGCAAGAGACTGGTGATGGTTGTCCTTGCCACACTCTTGGTTGAAACAAAGCAAGTAGGAGTGGCTACAATCTAGGGTTAATAGGAAGGAGCATGAAGGGCCACATCAAGGTTTGATTCCTTATAATGGGTGTCATTGGATCTATGGGAGCAGCAAGAGCCATGACTAAATTATCAATAGGAAGTTAACAAATAATGGAAAAAAACAAAAGAGAAAATGATAGGCATGAATTAGGTCATCATTTGTTGGACATTGTCATATTGGTATTCATTACAATTAAGATTATAATATCAGGGTAGCTGACTCAAGTTAAGAATCCACTAACGGACTTTAAGAAGCAGGAGGAATCAAGTTCTAATATGCAACATCAAGTTTGAAACAATGGTATTCATAACCACTTTTTATTGGCATGTCATAGTTTTCCACAAATAATACTAAGGTTGTTAAGGGCACACACATGATAAGTGAAATATGTACATTGAGAAATGATAAAATATTTTAAAATAGAGAAAAATTTTGATTGCAAGTAAAAACTTCTTTGTGTAAGAAGGATGATAAATGTTAGAAAGTATTACTTGTAATAGAAGTATCTAAAAAAAAATCTTTACTAACTCACTCATAAATAGTTATAAACAAGTTTCGATAAAAAAAAAATCAATTACAATTAATTACAAATGACAAAAATAATTATTTGACTTACGTTTCTATTATCTTTTTGTAGTTTTTTGAGAGTCTAACCATGGAAAGCATTGTCACTATTCAAATGAGACTTGCAAACAACTCAAGAACTAGCATAGAGAGCTCTCTAAGAAATATCCCCGACTTTCTAGAGCCAAGAGACTAATCAGACTATTGCCTAGAGGGTGCTTGAGGAAATGGTAGAACACTACTAAAAAAGTGATGACTAATTCTCAAAAGAGCCATATTGTGATCAAGGTGGGTCTCATCCTATGCACAATAGCTTGTTAGTTGGTTTCATCCTCAGTGATCTGAGTTAGATACGTGTCAATTTAAATTTGGTTTTATTTTACATAATCTTATTTATATAAACCTTTAATTTATGAAAGAATTCTATTCAAGAGACATTAATACTTGTATTCGATGGCTTATATTGATGAATAACAAATTCTGATTACCTCCATCGGCGATGACCTGAATTTCTCACACCGTTTGACTCGTTGCAAATTGTCGTGTTACCCTATGTTTTATCCCCAACTTTTCATCGTCGCTTGCTCCACTCGAATCCACTCAACGATGATTTCCCATCACAATAATGTCCTCCACCAAATGTCTCGTGCCTTTCTCGGGAGTGCGGATCGTCATGTCTTTCTTTTCGATTAAGCATTAACGTTAACATCGAACAACTCCACTGGAGTGGTGCTCTCCTGCCGTCCAACCACCTTGGCCGCTCGCAACACAGCACTGGCACCTCCAGCAAGACGCATCTCCTTGTCCGATACGTTTTCTTCTCGGGACGATCCTCCCTACCTCCGATGGTCGCCCTCACCGGACCTGAAGAGCCGCCGCTGCCCGTGCAATCGTGACGAATTAGAGTTAGGGTTCGTTTGAAGCTTAAAAAAAAAAAAAAAAAACGTTTAAGCTACACAGTCGGCTATACGCCACTGCAGCTGCATAGAAAGTCGTAACCGGCAATACGATTAAAATTGAATTTACAAATTTTTTAAAAATTCAAATTGGGTTTAAAATTCTAGTAATGGTAAAGAAATTCGAAGTCCAAGACATTTAAAAAACTGGTAAATGGCAAACTATTATGTGAAAATTATGTAAATGGTAAACTATTAAGTTTTATCATAGCTAATGAATATTTTAAGTATTTGTATTATTAATAAATATGTCTCTCAATAAATATTTGCATACCCTCATGAAAAAGCATACATTTCAATTCATACGTTTGATTACATATGTTTCATTTATTTGAACATATCTATTAAAAATAAGAGAATTTTTATTACAAACTTCAAAAAAAAAAAAGATTAAAATTAAAATATGCAGTTGTAGAGCTCTGTCAACAAAGAGTGATGTTGAAGAACTTTTATGTACACATGTTTTATGCATGTTGAGATGACTTGTACTTTGTATAAAAACACTATTTTCATCATCATTAACTACGTATAGTTTATTTTATAGGCTTTTTTAATATTTGATAAGCTTTAAAATACACTTGTATTATTGTATTAAGAAAAATATGAAATTCTCATTTATACTAAGCCAAGATTTTAAATTAGCATCAATAAGGCCATTTGCAAGTAGACTTTAATGCTTTTGTAATATTGATATGCTCAAACTAAACAAGCACAATGTAATTTTCTCAACCATAAAATTTAAACTTTTCATGTCCATAACTATTCTATCAAAAACATGATCATTTTTATTTTAGCAATAATCATTGACAAAGATTATGTAATTCAATACCAATTCATTTTTGACAATTCTTGTGTCAAACTTTAGTCCCTTAAGAGATCAAATTTGACAACTAGAAAGAAAGAAATCCTTTCATTCCAAAAAACAACTCACTTCTTAATAAAATTGGTTATATACATTTGTATCGGACAAGTCACAAGGATGAGAAACTAGTACTTACAATATACTACAAACAATCTAAAAAACTTCTAAATCACTTTGAGCATTATATCTAAACCAATGTAACTAGTTCGAATAATTTTCATCAACAAGTCTAACAATATCATCTCTATTAGGCTTAAATAACTAGGTGTAGTCTAATTGAACCACATTGATAATCCTAAACAAGTAGCTACAAAGCCACTTGCTAATATGTTATCAAAAGTGGGTCGATTGTACAATTGTGCAATGCAATCATAAAAATATGCACATTGATCTAAACCTTAGAAATCTAAAATTGATCCAAAATAACTTAAAGTAGTTATTGATCCTCTAATACTAGAATACTAACAATAATGGGATGCATTATATGATGTAGTATATACATGATGAATCCAATCACATGGGCTATTGATAATGAGTGGTGTTGGCTAAAAAAGATAATAAAGTGTGAAAATCATGTTGTGTTTGTATCCAACTATAGAGTTTTCAAATTGTTCAAATCTTAAGACTAAGGCAAACAAACACGTTAAGAAAAAAAAAAATGAGTAAAACAATTTTTCAAAGAATTTTTGGGTAAAAACTAATTTTCAAATTGAGCATTTAAATTTCATATTGAAATCATGACTTAAAATAAGCTTGAATGACTATTCAAAATTGAAAGATGATTTTGATATATAAACTTGCAAGGTTATTAAAAGTAAAGTAATTTGACACCTAACTCTTAGCTATGAAAAAACATTCAAATTATACTCATCAATTTAACATAGCTTCTGCAACATACATATAAGTGCATCAATTAAATCATGCTATCATAAATATTAGACTAAATAAATATAGAACAAAATCCTATATTAATTTTTCTTTAAGATACTTTTAAATTAACTGCAAACACTTCCTATAAAAAAAATTCAAAAGAACTTGTGCACAATAATGCACATCAAAATTCTTTTATTCTTATTTTTAAAATTTTAAATTATATTTATAAAAGTGAATCAAAATCAAAATTCATAAACCTAAAACTTAGTGAAATCAAAATTAGAAAACTTGAATGAAACAAAATTTAGAAATTAAAAAAATGAGAGAGTTTAGTGAATTTCAAATCAAACTTGAAGAGAAAATAAAGTTCATAATAAATAAACAAATTAAATAAAAAATTTTAAAATGTCTTAATCAATTTTATTTATTTAAAAACTATATGCTATTTGAATAATGTGATTATACAATCTTATGGTCTTATACAGTTTAATCTTAATATATAATAAATATCGTAATGCGTATACAAGGTTTTTATTCAATGTTTATTTTTTTTAACATACCAAAAGCAATCTGTTATGACTTCACTACAAAAAGCTTACACATACATAGTATTTTATTAGCTTTATCTTGGAAGTTATAGCTAAAATGTTAGGTATAAGAGTGACTTAAAACTATTGTCATTAATTACATAATGTGAGAGTAGTTTAATTATTAGCCATACCTATTAAAACAAGAAAATGTATCATTGCATGGCCATATTCAATGATTTAAACTTTATCATTACTTTAACAACTATGTTGTTAATTTAATTTATTTTTATATTACAAAACAAAGATCAATTGTATAAATAAATTCCTTAGACTTGATATAATTAAACCACCTAAAGCCCTTGCTTACTTTCTTCCTTCTTATCTTCTGCACTATCCCTTCCTTCTTGGCCCTTGTTTTGTTGATGGCCTAGAGTTTTCCATCTATCAATATACATGAATCTCCATAAAAGAAATCTTTCTCAACTCAACTAAATCCTTAATAATGATGATCATCTTATAAGGAGACTTACATTTCATCACCCTTCTCATTAATACTTGCCACACAATTGACAACTTCCCTCATCATCACCTTTCTGTCAAGCCACCTTCTCCTCTAGGTGTCACTTGATTTCTAGGCTTCTTTTGCCATTTGGTCCCACTTTAGCTTCTTGTTCACCACCATCTCTATAATGCCCCACCTAAACAAAAAATTTAGAAAAACCCAAAGCGATCATTTCCTTCTTAATTGGAACATTATATCAAAATTTGAAATAGACATACTATGTAACTTGATGCATCTATGTGATGTATACCATAATGTAGTTTAATATCCTTTTAATATGTTATGGATATGCTTGAGAAGTGGTTTTGTGTAATGTGCTTAAAAATTTATAATTATATTTGATGGATGTCTATGTTTAACTTTTAAGTTGATAAGGGATTTGCATATTTTAATAAAATGCATATCTTATAAATTTTTTACTTTTACATAATCATTGCTAAAATGTGATAACTAGATCTTTTAATTACAAAATTATGATTTATGTGATCAATATTCTACAATTGAATAGAGTGTTACAAAGATTTAGTTTCTTAAATTATTCTTTTGAATTGATTCATATAAAAACATGTTAAGAGTATTTTATAACTTCTTAAGATGGCACAGCTTTTTCAATATTCTTGGCATGACACACGTCTCTTAATTACATGGGACTAAAAAAAGAGAAAAGAGTATTTTATTTAAAGAAATAAAAAATTATTTTTAAATATATTAAAAATAGACTATAAAGACTAAACACTAGTTATTAAGAACAAGACTTTTATATTAAAAGGAAAACTCATTGTATTGATAAATGAGTATAAGTTTCTCTATGGTATTGTTTAGAGATGAAATCTAATTTTACTAGGGTATCTAGCTTTCGTTTTAGAGTAAGCTACTAGTGATATTAGAAAGAAAAAAAGGAAACGGGTGAATCAAGAAAAAATTCAATTAAAAGGTTTTGAAAACCATGAGATCAAATGGGAGTTTAAATGTGATATCAAAATAGTTGTAAAAGAAATTTAAAAGGATTTAATTCAAAGGATATGAGTATTTCATTGGTATGTTAGTTTCATTTTAAATAGTTTTGTTTTTTATTTGATATGATATATTATATTATTTAGACCTAGTATATAATAATATCTAATTTTATACTATTTTAAATTCTTTTTATATAATTTTTTCTTATTAAACCTCATCTTATTTTATTTTTACAATTTTAGGAAATAAAGGTGCAAATCATGTGAATACATGGGAACGATATAAAAGATTATAGCTTTACTTTCCCTTACTTTAGCTTACATGGATATATTAGGATTTGAACCATATTTGATGTATAAGATACTGTTGTAATAGCTATATGTTTTAGTTTGACATTTGAAAAGTTTGTATTGTGATTTTTATCATGAGAACTATTTAAATTATGTGAACATTATATTTACAAATGAGATTTAAATTATTTTTCTTTTGAATAATTATTTTGGTTTAAATGAATGATAAAATGGTTTTCAAAATACATTTTTAAATAAAAAATTTATATTTTCTCAAAGAAAAAATGGTTAAAAATTAAAGTGTTAATGTAAAGGGTGTCACATAAGTAGTGCTTAAATTTTAACTTTCTTTTAAATGTAAGAGAACAAAAAGAATGATGAAGCACACAATGACCCGATATTAATGCACATGTCATTTATTTTGTTTTTTATATTTTTTTGCAAAACATTATAACTCATACATAACAAGATTTATGTGAAGCTTGTGCTTAATCATTGTGGCTATTTGTAACACATGGGATCGAAGAATATAGGAAGCAAACGTTAGGTAATGCCCTGAGAGAAAAAACACTAGATAATGAGCGATTTTTAGTAGGCTTTTAGGTAGAGAAATATAATGATGAATTGTCTCACATTAACTACTGATAGTATGATTTTAATATTTATTTAATATATCATGATCTTTAAATTTTGAGATATCTTTTAAAGTGAAAACCTACTTGGGTCAGTATGAGGACGACTCATGGGAACAATACTTCAATATAGTAAGACTAAGATGACACATTATCTTTTTATGACGCTAAAGAAAATGAATCAAATCTTAGTTAAAATTTGTCACACATGCTTAAGAATTTAAAATATAGTAATCAAACTTTTACTACAATTAACAATAATAATTTAAATCAATATTACCTACTAACAATCTAAGGCAATAATTACTTTTGTGGTCATAGCTTATACATTTGTAGCAATTTAAAGTGTAATTGTAATAACTCAAAATTCTATTATGACCAAGATGTCACAATTGTGATGTGATTGTATTTGGGTTCATAACTATGGAAGTTTGATTAAGGGAACTTAAATTTTGATTTTTAATTTAATGTATTATAATAATAACTTTTAGGTTTTGTCTCAAAAAATTTGTCATTTTGTCAAACAATTTGAATTTTGGAAATTGCTCAAATCTCAACTAAAATTAGCACATATACTTAGCAATTCAATGTACAACAAAAAAAATTTACTATTACAAACAACAAAAATTTAAATCACTACTAAAGCTTATCTACAATCAAAGGTAACAATTATTTTTGTTATCATAGCTAGCATAGTTATAGTAATTTAAACTACTATTATAGCAACTCAAATTTCTATTTTAACCAAGGTATCACAATTGTAGTGTGATTGTATTTTAGCTCATACCTATGATAATTTGATCAAGGGAACTTAAACTTTGATTTTTGATAGAGTTTACTAAAATAATAATTTTAAGTTTTACTTTAAAATATTTCATATTTTAAAATAATCAGAATTTAGAAAATAAGTATATCATTGGATAAAGTTCATTGAAATGAGTCTGTTGGCTCTTGTATAATCACAATTATAATTCATTTGGATTTAATAAAAATTTTAAATATAAAAAGAGAATTATTAAAACCAAATAATCAAATATTTATTAAAAAGACACCCTAATTTGTTTATGGGATTTTACATAAAAAAAAGGATTTCATTGGATTTGAGCTTTGCCCTTAATAACTCTGGTAAAAGCTTGTTTGAATGTTTAGATGTTATTTGGGAAAGCTTTTAAGTCAATTTCTTGTTTACTTCAAGGTTTAGCTATGAATGAATGAAGAAAGCTTTAAGTTTTTTTCAAAAAGTGACAAATCATAGGTGAAATTGTCCAATTTAAGGTGGAAAAGAGCTTGAGGATTAAGTAATCAATGAGATTTAACAAAGATTGTGTATTGAAATAAAAAGAAGAGCATGGAGAGTGATCTCTAAACTTCTATAATTTATTGCTTAACTACATTACACATTACTGAAATTAGTTTATGATTTCAACTATGAACTAAGCATACGTTAGAATAATGGTTGTCTTAAATTAGGCGCTTAACCTTCAATTTATAAAACGTTAGGGAAAAAAGTTAGGACACGTAGGTAAATTACAATAATTTTAATATAAGTTATTGATTATTATCCTTGAGCATTGCATCGATCTAAACAAACAACACGACATTCTTTTCTTTATATATTCATGTTCTAATATAATACTACATGCTCCTAACATTATTCTTTTTATATTTTATGTAGTGAAATATGCATAAAGAAATAATTGATTAATTAAGTGATATCAAAACATGAAACATGGTTAGGATAAGGAAAGAAATAGGATGACAAATAAAAAGAGAAAAGAATAAGAATAAAAGATATATATATTATAACATGATGGTTTTAATACAATATCATATGTATACCTAATATGGTTTAGGATATGAATCTTAATATGATTATTATACTAGTGATGGTATCAATGTGTCATGAAAAATAATTTTATAAAATAATTTGATAAAATAATTAAGGTAAATTCATAATGACATTAGTCCAGTAGCCATACGTCATTATCATTAAGAGCTAAGGATAAGTAAAGATGACAAGATGATATGATATGATACAGTAGCATTAACGTCATACCTAATATTTAGTTATTTCTATGAGATCAGATGAAATGAGATTTGCTAACTATATGCTAATACAGAACTAGTATGGGATGAGATTTGCATGTTTTGTGCTAATTAGAAGAAGATATCACTATTATTATCGACTAGATGAGCGATGAGGTTAAGATATGCTTAAAGGTTAAGGCCTATATGATATGATGTGATGTTAGTTAAAATAAAATGAGATAAGATGAGATCCTATGACATAGAAATAATTATAGCATCCCAAAAGTTGAGACAAATATTTTACATATTTAAGGATTTCAAATTATTGAATACTTAGACTAACAAAAAATAGTGATATTAAAGTTGATCAATCATCCTTAGGAAGGTAGATTTATAGAATAAAAGTATAACAAATTTAGAAATTATAATATTTTTCTCAAAACATCAAACATCGGGAGAACAAAAATGGTGAAGTGTTGCAACCGTTGGAAGGATTGGAAGTAGTGAGCAATAGAAACAGTGTGGCATTGCTATATAATGCAGTCATAGTTTGTAAGTGTGTTTTAAAAAAATGAAAGAAGAGAGACCTCACTCAAGAGATTAAAGAGAACTGAAGAGAGAGAGAGAGAGAGAAATGAGGTGTTGTCAAAGTGCCAAAATTATCCATGAGGAATTATGCCATAATCGAGATGAAAAATATGAAAAGAATAGTTGTTGATATTATAACAACATTTTACTAGTATTGTAATAAAGAAGAAAAAGAAAAAATTCTATGCTTTGTGATATATTTTATAACTAGACCACTATAATGGAAAAAAGATAGATAGACATTTTACCATGGTGTACATGCTCGATATAAAGTTAAGTGATTTGTTTAAAGATCATGGTAGGAAGATTTGCAACATATAATACTTTGAAGATGATTGCTTTTACTATTGCTCATATTTTTATGTTCTATGATAATGTTATATTAATATTGGTTTCTTATGAAATTTTGAATTTCACTTATTAACTTGATCACAAAGAATAAAGAACATAAAATTGAGTAAGAGCAAATGTTGGTGCAGGAGTTAAACATGATTTCAAAATTTGAACCATCAATGATTATTTCAAGAGACTAACTTACTATCTAAAATAATAAATCCTTACAACTAGCTGACATATTATCCAAAGTAATATATCTCTAAAATAAAATTAATATCTATAATAAGATGTCTCTAAAAGTAATAGTATTAGAGATATCATTAGGGTTATTTGGAGTAATGTTATGAATTATCTAATTTGATTTGATATATGTTAAAAAGGCTTAGCTCTAAATCGAACTTAAAATAAAAATTGAAAAATGAAATAAGAAAAGACGTAAAATAAAGTTAACAAAAATGTATAACTTTTTTTTTTAAAAGAATAATGACTTTTTAAATGAATAAAAAAGATATTATATTTTTTTACTTGGTTATATGCTTATTGTTTAATATAGGCATAACATACAATATAATCTAAATATGCTTGTTTTGTATTTATATTACATAGTTTTTATCACTAAACTAGTGACAATTGGCTCAACCTACTTTTAGCCTAATGCTTTTTGGTTAAGATAAGAGATAACAAAAGACTCCATAGGAGTGGTGAGAGATAGAATAAGTAATACTTATCTTAGATGTTGATTTATTTATAATATCAGTTGTATTTCTGGTTATGCTAGCTAGTTATGTTTTGACTTAGTATATACATGTTTAGTATTCTTATGTTAGTTTGGACTTGGTTAGTTTTCCATTATGAATGTATGACCAATTGTATTTTAAAAAATTAGAGTGATAGTTTTATAGTTTTCTTTCACATATAAAAGTATTTATATTGCTTCTAGTGTTGCTTTAAAGTGGTCTTCGAAGTTGGAGCATACATATGATTCTTTATAAAACTTTTAAAAATTAAAGAAAAAAATCAAAATAATTAGACGATGTGACACTAAAACTTGAAAAGGGTGGGTCGAGATGCCATAGGAGTGATATAAGAGTAATTAAAGTCTTAGGATAGAGAACCATAAAAAATGAACAACCTAGACTATCAAACTTGGATAGAGTAGAACATATGATATAAAACTAGTTTAGGAAGATCTAGGATGACATTATAATATGTTTACAATTTAGGATGTCAAACTTAAGAAGAATAGAACCTTTGGTGCAAAACTAGTTTTGAAGAGTCTAGAAAGAAATTCTAGACATGTATATCATTACAAATTTTGGGAGTATGATATCTAAATGAGGGGAATAAATTATAAAAATTAAAATATTTAATCCAGCTTAAATAATTCAATTTTTTTGTAAATAAAAAAACTTTATTACTCTTAATCTTCTTGGCTATTATAATATTTTTTTAAAAAATATTATTAAGCTAGCAAAAACTTATTTTAATATAATGCAAGTAAAGTGCATAATGAGTTTCAAATAATTTGATCCAAACTTGGATCTATATTAACCCTGGGCTAAAAAGTTAGGAAATTTATTAAAAATATTAGCTTAATAAAACCTTATAGTACCAATTTAATAAAAGCTTTTTATGCAAGCTTTATAAAAGGTTAAAACACTAGTTAATAAAAACATATAGCACCAAATTAATAAATCTTATAATACTAACTTAATAAAGGCCTACAACACAAGCTTGATAAAAGCTTACAACATTATATTAATAAAAGCCTACAATCAACTTAATAAAAGGCAACACATCGACTTAATAAAAGCTTATAATTGACTCAATCAAAGGCAACCAAAGAAACAAGTAAAAGTCTTAACAATAAAATAAGAAAACAAAATAGTTGCTTAATATAATTGATCATATAACCAATCACAATTTAAAGCAAAAAAGCATAATATTTGAATCAAAGCAAGATCTATAATGAAGCTCAATACTCATACAAGAGAAAATTTAATAAATATAACTTGAAATAACAAAGTGCAACTCAGCTCAAGGATGAAAAGAAAGGTTATGATGAGCATTCCAAGATAAATGTCATGATCTTGTACTTTCCTCTTCTTAGAAATAATGAAATAATTCTAGCTAACTCAAACAATTTTTCAATCAAGCATTAGTCTATTATATCATGTTGGACACCTTTATATAATCTTAAGAGTATTTTTAGACAACTCTAAAACTTTCTCAAATGGCAATGTTAAAAACTAAACAAATTAATCATTATTCATATCATGAATTAGCCATATTGTATAATTCAAGAGATTGCACAAATATGATGGACTACTAACAACATCATTAAATAATTCACTAATATATGACTAGTTCATTTTCACTATGCAAAATATATTATATAGATAAGATGAGGACATCATATGACATAATTAGAATAAAATTATATAAATCTAAATTTTGAGTTCTCTTGAAAAATGTAAGATTATATATCGCGATATGCCTTACGATAAGCTCATTCTCCATGGTCATAATAGATTATATTCTTAAGACAGGGGGATCATACTACTACGATGCAAATATGTCCAATATATGATTAAGTTCAAATATTAAGCTCTTATGTGAAATATTGTACCAGTATGAAAGTGATATTGTATTGTATAACTAAAATCTAAATGCTCGTAGCATAAGTCATGAACTCTCACCAAATAGATAAATTGGTTGTATAATTGTGATGAATGTCATTAATCTATAAAAAGATTATTAGCTAATAACATCTCTAAGGATAATATATGATGTGCTTGTATAATATAATGATCATAATTGTATAACAATACAACAAATTCTAATTACTTTTATTGATCGATCTGATCCTCATAATATATGTATCATATAGTACAAAATGCAATATCATACCATACAATAATCATGAACACTAAATCTCAAATCAAAACTCTCAAGAAAATGATCAATAGACTACATGATAGGGTATCATATTAGTACAAAATGTGTAAAATAGCTAATTACTCAAGATCACCCTCGATCATCACTCTATTTGATCTAAATATTAAATGATCAAATTACATTATGTTTTCATCATATTGGTATGATTAGTTCAATCTATACAAATCTCACTTAATTTAATATTTTTTCAAATTTAACTTGATTGACTTAACACATGATGCAATACTATGAATGCAATCTTTTAAAGTAGATAATATATATAAAATAAAACGAAATTTTAATATTCTAATGCTTGAGCTTATGTTTTTCTTGGTGTTAGTTATGATTGACATCTAAACACTTCAATTAAGCTTCTTAAGTTACATGATCAAAATATTTACATAATTAACTTGATTATAAGATACATGATTTAAAATCAACACATAAAAAAAATATTAGTTAATATAACATAATTGTTTTATAGTTATCAAAGAAGTAGTTTAATGACGAAATAATACAATATTTATAACTTAAAATTTGAAATTTAAAAAGAATGGATAGACATTCTAAAAAGGAAAACACGAGTTATATTCTTATTTGATGTCATTTGATGCTTATTTTATATGTAATAGGTATTACAAGAAACCTAGATTGAATATAAAAAATTGCAAAACTATAGTATTGAAATGGCCTTATTATATAGTTTGATAACATTTATTATACAAAATAATATTCTTAAAAATAGGTCGTTGAATTATAAAAAAAATTATCATACAATATGATAATAAATATCATACAATATGAAAGAATATGAATTAATTAATAGATAATATCATACAATAAAATCATAAAAATAGACAATATGATGATATAAGAATACCTGAGATGAATAGACTAAAAATGATCATACTATGCATTTAAAAAAGTCTACAATATGACTGCTTATATATAGTTTTGATCTCCAACGAGTTAGACAAGTTCAATAACATAAGAAAATATAAAAAATCGTACACTATAAAAAGAGAAATTATATAGTGTTATACACTACAAGTGATATTAAAGGGTGAAGAAATAATGAAATGATCATAAAATATGATCATAAAAAAGATATTAAATAATCCTTCATATTAGAAGGAACCACAAAAAATTGTACAACACGAATAGACATCATATAGTGCAATAAATTATAGAATATAGTAATATTGAAGGAAGAAGAAATGTATGGTATAGTTAAATGTAATGTATATTATGATGATTAAAAAATTGAACTAAAGGTATCATACAATACAAAGAGAAGTATCATATAATAGGATTAAAAAAAAGAGAAAGAGGAAATGCGTTATGGAAGATATATAATTTTGGAGGATGGTGTTTTGAGATAGTGATGAAATATGTACCTTATTTTTTGAAATAAAGGCTCATGTGGCACAACCCCTAGACCCCTAATGTTCGCTAATCAAGTAGTGAGATCCTTATAAAAAGTTTACAAATGAGATTAATATTTGTCAATTTTTGGAATATGGGCTCTACGCTTGCACTCCCACATGGGGGTAAAACCCTTTAGATCCCCATTGCTCATTACCAAGCAATGAAATCCCTATAAAAAGTTTGTGAATAAGATTAATGTTAAACATGCAAGTTAACTAATATACATGATATTTCTATAACAAAAATTCAATACAAAATAAAGGGATATGAATTGATGTGATGTATGATTTAATAAAAGAGTTTTGGTAAATATTTTAAGTGTTACTCTTTATCATGCAAACCATATAATTTTGAACAATAAAATTTGGTGTTAGGGACCCATCTTAATAACCATGAAATTAAGTATAAAAGAAAAACTTATTTTAAATAGCATATATGTGAGGACAAATAAACATATGTTGAGATCTTATTGTGAGACTAGAACCTAAAACTACAAACCATAACCTAAACAATATAAAAAGAATAAAAAATTCTTAAGCCAATGAAAAATATCATAATTACCTAACCAAATTAAGTATCCATATAGAAATAGTGTAAACCAAATATAGAAAACATCAAAATATAGAAACATCTAAATCGTACTCTACATAAAACATCTATCCACTTTCACATTACTAAAGTATACTCATCTTCCACATTATCTAATCGCCTACCTTGTGGTGTCATAGATGCATGAACTATGATATAACACTAGTGAGATAATAATCTCAACAAAAAGATCAAATATAATAATAAATATAAGGAATATTAATTCAATATATTAATGGAAAAAGTATAACCCTATAATATAAACTAATAACTATAGCATGCTAGACAAACTAGATAAAAGTAAATGTTTCAAATAAATAATAAATATGCTTTTAATTTAATTATACTTTTTCCAAGTTTTATTTAATTACAAATCTTATTTTTTTCTTAACAGTTATAATCTAAATCTAATCATAAATATCTAATGACCCTTAGTTGACAACCAACCAATATAATGAGATAATCTTGCCCAACTATCCTCATAAATGGCACTGAATATATGTATATGAGAAATCTCACCTAAATTGAGACCATATCACTTATAGTAAGGCAACATTGCCCTAATAATAATTTTGTAAATGTTTCAAATAAATAATAAATATTCTTTTAATTTAATTATATTTTTCCAAGTTTTATTTAATTACAAATCTTATTTTTTTCTTAATAATTATCATCTAAATCTAATCATAAATATCTAATGACCCTTAGTTGACAACCAACCAATATAATGAGATAATCTTGCCCAACTATTCTCATAGAATACTAATGGCACTGAATATATGTATATGAGAAAATCTCACCTAAATTGAGACCATATCACTTATAGTAAGGCAACATTGCCCTAATAATAATTTTGTAAAAAAAGAGATATGTTCCTATTTTATTTCAGGTATCCTAAGGTATATGTCCAAATCATGTCCAACCATATTGTGACTAGTGTTTAGATATTTTCATGTTTTATAATCTATTTTATGTCATTTTCATGTTATGACAAAAGAAATGCATGAAAATATAAATGTAACATTAATAATGTAACCAATGCCAATAAACATGTCATGCTATATAAATAAGAATGCTAAAAAAGTAGAAGAAAAATACAAAATAGTGATAATGCATTACATCATATGTTAGCAAATTTATTTACTTGAATTCAAGAGTAGAATATATTTCCTAACATTCGATTTTCAATAATTTATAGCAAAGAAATGAATACATATTATTACTTAATCTTTCATTATTAAATATCTAATATTTCTCTATCTAACCATGTTCAATTCCATGTTAATTATTACATTATATCATTAATAATTACCTTCATAAGCTTTTCTAACTATTTCTTCTTTTGCATCTTAACTTTTTCTCAATTTCAACTCTTTATCATATTTTCATATTTTGTTATTATTCTATTAAGATTTTATCATATTTTTATTTATTTTCTTTTATTGTTATTCATTTAATTTCTTTTCTATTTCTCTTATTCTTTTTGTCAATTTTCTCTCTCTCCACCCAAACAATAACAAATCAGCTAGTTCAATTTCTAAATTGGTCGACTATAAGTTTAAAACCCACACACTCTTCTCTCCTTCACCATCAAGTTAAATTGGGTGAACCTAATCTCAAACCAGATCCAATGTGGAAATACCTTTTGTGCTTAAACCAAAGTAGCTTCTATAATCCAACACACGTGTGTGTTTAATCACCCTTATTATTCATTTAGCAAGGCCTGGGCTCCCCAATTTTGTAAAATCAAACCCAACCCTCAATTGCTGTTCCTCTCTCTCTCTCTCTCTTTCCATCCTCCTATTATGACAATCAAAATTGCCTCCCCCTCATTTTTCTATAATGAAGTTAATGCTAAATGGGTAGTATAAATTATAACAAGTAACTAGGAGACTAACCTACACATGTTAAAAAGAGAGAAAATGTAGGAGATAAATATAAGGACTTATAAAGATAGCACATAAGAGATAAATATCCAATCTAATCTTAGCCAAGAGGGGACCAAGAATAACACAATGTTTACTTTATATATTAGGCTCATAACTTCTTTAATGACATAGAGATGGGACATAGAAAAGTGTTTAAATAACCTAATCTTAGATAAAAAAAAGAACAAAGTAAAGATCATATTGGTGTAAATTAAAAGCATTGAAAATCATTTACTAAGATCATGAAAAACCAGAGTAACAAAATAGTTATGTGAAGAGGTAGTTCCAACATGTAAGAAAAGTAAGTTGTAGAGAGTAATGAATGCAACAATAGACAGGGTTCATGAATAAAATTGAAAGAAGATAAAGGATGTAAGCCCAAGTAATTTTTAAATTACAATGTAAAAGTGACAATGACAAAGTGAGAAGGGAAAGACAATGTGAAAATGAGTCATTATTTAATAGCAATAGGATGGCAATGGTGTAAAGTTTAAGGTAAACTCACACAGTGTCTCGCCACTTTGGCCTCACATCTCTCCTACCAATCAGAGTCTCGATGAGCTAGGATGTTAGAGTTCTTGTTATGATCAACCCTAAGAGCTCAAAAAGACATAATAAAATAATAAAAATTTTACTTATGCGAAGATCATCATTTCTAAATTGTATGTCTCCTTGTTTATAGAGAGGCTAAATAAAAAAGTACAAATTTTTGGTCAAAAGTTTTTCAAAACAACTTCCTAAAAAGGTAACATTTTAATTCCAAGAATTTATTCTCTATAAAGCTGTTATTTTTGTTCAAAAATTTATGGTCAAATTATTTTCCAAATTGTTTTCTAAAAGTTTTTGTTTCATTTCACAACTAGTAGGATTTAAATGGGTTGTAGTGGGTAAAATTTGGTCGACATAATGTTAGCAAACACATTTTTGTTCTCAAGACACAAAATATTCTACTGAGGAGTTAACCTAGCAAGTCAACACAACATTCATGGAACCTAATGCATTCATGGGTCACATGATCTAGCGATCCAAAATGGGCCTTGAAGATCTTTTCATCGAACTGTTTAGCCAAAAGTAATTCGATGAGCCTTCATCAAGTCAAGTTGATGGCAATAAGTGAAGACGAAGAAATGGGAATAAGCCTAATGGGCCATTGTTTTGTTCTTTTTTTGTTCTTGAAGCAATTTCTGAAACATAATGTAATTTTAATATCTACCTTAACTTTACATATGAAGAATAGATACCTTGATTATCTAAAAGTATCTACACATGTCTAACTAGCTCTTTGAAATCCAAAATCCTAATGGCAATCGATGTCCTTGCCAGAGATCAAGCTTCTCTCGTGCTTTTACTATTTTCTTCTCTTTTCTCTTATAATAATAGCTTGACATTAAACCCACATAGAAATAGACCAAAATGAAGTATAATATGAATTATACCTCATTGGTATATTTCAAACCCATGAGTTAGAGGACCCTCCCGACCAACACTCCTTACCAATGACATCACAACAAGGGAATAATAGGAAGCCCAAGTTTGCAGCGACCAAAATAGCAAGGCAAAAACATCCTACTTAGCTCACCTTATCCTTGTTGTTCTCGATTACAAGGGAACAACACACCTAGTACCTCACACATCTTACCATCTCCCTATGATTCTTAACCAACTACTGCATATCGAATCCAACCCTCATGCAAAATAACAAAAGTGAAGGCATGCATATAGAGGGGATAGGAAACCCTAAATGCATTTTATAAGCAGTATTAGGTGTTTCAAAGTTGATTTAGAGCAATTAACACATTTTTTTACTAAAATTATATATAAACCACCATCATCACCAAACATATTAAAATCATTATATATATATACATATATGTACATAATCAATACAACATTTGCATAAATCTAACGACATTTTTATTTATAAATTTATCCTCCACAAACATAATTATGACTATACCAAAATTATAAAATTATAATCCCACTCTTCCAAAATTATAAATATACCAAAATATAAAATTCTAAATTTATATTTGTCATTATTCTTTAAAAATTTATAATTAGTTATTTACTAATACAAAAATTATTAACTAGAAAGTATTAGACTCATGTTGTAGAGTTCTTTTTATTGATATTCTCAAATATTTTTTTTATTTAAAGTTATAACATACTTCTCAAGTTTTTATCATTATTTTAATATTTTTATGTATAAATATCATAATTTAAGAAATTGACTTACCATATCAAAACCTATCTCATTACAATTATATTGGTTAAATTTAAAACATTATCACGTATTAAACTTTATAAAAACAATAAAAGTTGCTAGACATGAAATGCATGTTAATATGTAGAATGACATTGAGAAATCAAGACATATATAAAAAGGAAATTAATATATTAGATAATATATGAGCTATACTATTTAAAGGTAGAAGAAATCAAACTTTAAGATTGCAATCTAGAAGGAATGTTATTCTAGCTAAATATGAAAGGAGTTTAGGAACTAATCAAGCAAATGGATTGATGAAGAAATTCTAAAGACTCCAACCACCACATTTAGAAGATAACTTAAATACATTCCAATCCAAAGATTGGTTGGATAGAATTGAAATATTGTTTGATGCTATGACATATTATAATCAAAGGAGAGTTTCTTTGGTAATTCTACTACTAAATGGTGCTATTAATTACTAATGGAGTGCAAAACAAAGATTATAATTTGGCGATAAGCAAACTCTAAAATATCATGGTGAAAGTTTTGACAAGAATTTTTAGAATATATATCATAAAATCTGTGAGGGAGAAAATGAGAGATGAATTATCAAGATTGAACCAAAGAAATTTAATAATAAATGAATACCATGAGACATTCTTAAGGCTCATATGGTATGGTCTAAAGTTGGTAGCTTAGAAAAGTAAAGATATTTTCTTTATAAGAAGAGATTAAAAGATATTATAAGAAATAAGTTGGCACCTATAGAATTCAAGCCTTAAAACTTAGTTGGATCTACTAGAAGAACAAAATAAGACCTTACTATAATAGAAGCAAGAAGAGCTACAAATAAGTGGAAAGAGAATTTATCTTCACATGAGAGCAACAAAGTTAAAAAGATGAACATTCAATCTTCGAAGAATGAATTAAAGAAAGCTCCTTAGTGTCAAATTTGTGGAAAATTTCATCAAAAAATATTGGAATTAAGGGATTAAATGCTATAATTACAAAAAAAGAAATCAAAAGGAAGAAAAAATTGGATAAAATTTTACAAGGACCTTCTTTAGAGAAAATTAAACACATCAATGTGAAAGAAAGAATTCAACACAAATCAACAACCATAAATAATGCAACACCACATTATTGCCTTCGACTAGAGAAAAGCTCCATCATCCACAAATATTGGAACAAGTACATTAAATTTTTTAACAAGTCCATGATAATTTTATTTGATAATTGAATATTACATTCTTATTTATTCAAAAACTTAGTTAGAGACATGAGAATTGATAAAAGAAAACTAAAAAGTCTTTTAAAGTTCATCTTCCCAAGTGGAGAAGTATAATCATAGATCTATACATTCTTAAGAACATATAAATACATGGAACACAATACAAATTCAAATTAATAATAATCAACATCACAAAGTTTAGTATAACCTTGGGAATGGATATGTAATAATTCATCAAATACTAATAATTTTTAGGAGAAAAAGGTAATCATTAGATTAGAATATGAATAAAAATAGTTTACTTTAGAAGAGACTATTATAAAAATATTATTATGATGAATATGTAAGAAAGGTTACTAAATTTGATAAAATGGAGTTGTAAAGCATCTCAAGAAAGAGGAAATTAAAAGATAGAAAAGAAAACAAAAAATATTTTGTTTATGATGAACTTCAAGGATAAAATTCTTATAAAAAAGGAGGATTATAATATTCTTAAATTAGAGAAACATATTTTAATAAATATTTTAATATTTTAAATTAAATATTCAAATTAAAAAAATATTGATCTCAGGATTAATCAATAATCATAAGGAAGAATGATTTATAGTATGATAAATGTACAAGAAAATAGAGTTTTAATTTATTTTTAATTATTTAGATTTTTAAAAAAATTAGAGATGTTTAGAAATTATAATAAATTTTTTAAAATATCATACATTATTAAAAGAAGGTATGACACTTCAAAGGAGGGACATGAATTGAAAAAAATATATCCAAATTATTTGGCATCTAATGCTACCAAATTTATGAAAATTAGAATTATATAAGTATTAAAATGAAGAATCAGAGTTAAATAAATATTTGTTTACAAGTTCAAAAAAGTCTAGAAAATTATTACAGATATTAAAAAAACCAAAAAAATTACAAATTATTTATTAAGAATAAAGCATAAAAATAAAAATTGTATGATATTTTCTCACTAAAAAAGGAAGTATGACAAGCATGAGATTAAAAATTGAAAATGATTTACATAATATCATTAAATAATTATTTTGTAAATATTTAATTTACAAAATGGGAGAAAATATTAAATGTCATAAAAAAGATGAAATTTGGCTGGTAGATCTCATTATGATGAATCAAATAAAATTAGTTATGAATTTTAGAAGATTGAATTAATAAAAAAATGCAAGAAATATTAAAAGTTCCTAAATTTAATTTAAATGTGATTTTAATTTATCCTAATTTTTCTAATCTAATTATCATGTTTTGGTCACGCCATTTACATGATCATAGTAAAAATTAAAGGTTATATACAATTAAATACACAAATGATGACACAAAACTCTAAGTAGAAACTTGATAACAAACTAAATCTAATCACAAATTATTTTATCACATAGACTAAATAAAAATGGAAATAATTAAATGATTTAACTCTTAATATAGTAGATGTATTACTTATGATATAAATATTAATAAAATTTTGAATAGCTTAATAAGTAAATTAATAAAATATACATATAAACATAATATTGTAATATCAAAAGGTATAATTATGTGATGATAACAGAAACTAATATCCATAATAAAATAATGTATGATATGAGAAAACCAATAAATCTAAAAAATGAGAAATAAGCATATGTTTATTTTTTTATTTACTTATTTCATATTTCTTATATTATGTGAGACTCAATTATTTATTTATTATAAATATTATTTTCACATTCATTCATTCCTAATGTATAGCTTTTCTCTCTCTCTATCATCATCCTTTAGAATTAGTATCAAGAGATCTTATAGAAGTATCATTACCCTAAAGGCTTGTCCTTATCCTATATATTAGTATTATATAGATATAAGTAGGTTGTCACTATCCTATGTTATGTATATGAGCCAATTTTATCTTAATCATGTTTATCAATATCCTGTAATTAAAAAAAGAAATCCTTGTCTTATAAGATCATAATGTAATCTAGGAATATATAAGGATAATGTATTTAAAAGTAAACCAATAATTTTATTCTATTTTTTATTTAATAAGTAGACATGTCAAATATTCATATTCTAAATCATTTTTTTATTTATTATCTTATATTTTTTTACTATATTGCATATCAATATTTTTGTAATAAAATAACATTAAAGAATAATACATAAATAAGTTGTTGAATAACAAAGTGATATAAAATATCACAACCTAAGAGATAATCATACAATTACCAATTTTGTACAAACAACATTTTAATATTTTTGATACTTTAACCAAAGATAACATGAAAATGATGTCAATTTATAAAGAAAATAGAAAATAGTTTACCACTGTATTTGCATCATAGTTGTTGGATTTATCTATTTGAATTTGAGAGTTGACTTCATTTTTCAACCTCAATATTTCATTGATTTCTTATAATATCATATATATATATATATATATATATATATATATATATAATGATCAATATTTATCTTATATATGGTATGTTTAAAAAGAAATTATAATCATATTAATTTCTTCTAAACACTTAAATTGTTACCCTAGATCTTATTTGTACAATTCCTCATTATACTATACAATCTAATAACATAAATAAGCATCTTAAGACATATCGTACATGCATAATCACCTAATTGTATCACCCAATTCTCAAAACTAATGCTTTGTTATTTTGATCGCTTTTGCTCACATGTTATAGTCGGTAGGATCGTACTATACAATCTCGCTTTACTTTAGCATAGCTCTTATTATTTAATGATTATCTAATATAATCCATAATATCATATTATAAAATTATCATTCTTCCTACTACATTATCAAGTAACTGTATTATTATGATACTCCATTGTATAATATGATCAAAACATTATTCATCTCTTCACACAATATGATCCATTTGATCATAATGTATTTTTTCACTATTAATTTATTACCAAGATATTATTTATTACGATGCTATGCAACATACAAGATCCACTAGACATACATTATAATCAACTACATTATATTATGATATTCCATATAAGACTCTCTGTACTTTCCCATGCCTTCAGTCGACTTTTATCCAAATTGTACAATATGATTATATGCATCGTACCCATACAATCTAGTTTCCTGAACATTATATACTATTATTTCTTAAAGATTATATTAAATAATTAATAATTTCAAAATAATTGATTATTTTTTTATCATTAATATATTGACATCATTTACTAATCATACTAATATGATATGAACATCATTTCATACAATTTAAATAATTAGCTTTTTTTAGATTAGTTTATCTCTCAATCATAAACAAATTTTCTCTCACTTAAATTGAAATTGATCATCTAATATTATCAACCAAAATCATGTTAAAATGATCCTAAACTAACTTAGCCACCTCTCACCTTGGAAGGATCGTCCAATACGATCTCCATAATCGATCGGTATGACCACATACTTTGCTTCAATTATGTTGTTCTTTGCTAAATATCTATATCACCACTATATGATAAATTTGTTAACCCCACCAATTGTATAGTGTGACAAACATATCATCAGTGTATGCTGAACTCAAAAGCTCAACAATAACTTAATTCTCGTCTTACTAGTACAACTAATAGTATTATCTTAGCATTATCTCTTCAAAAATCCCAAATAACTTATCATATTAGCCTCACTAATCTTATTCTAGTCAGGTTTTAGTTGATCATACCATATGATGTAGTTGCATAATACCATCAACAACTAATTTTTTCGAGCCTCTTAGTTTCACTTCAAAACACATTCAACTCATCTCATCTTGTATTCAAACTATTCTAAATACATTTCTTAAATCAGAATACAAACATGCTATTATATACTTAAAATTGAAAGGAATTTAATGAATAATTACTTAAATGTGTACATCTTCTTGGTTAGCTATTGCTCCATTCCTTTGTTATTTCCTTGATATAACCTTCATTTACTCCTCTTACTGCCAATCTCTTCATCCAACTACCACAAAGCTTTCTCCAAAAATTTCATAACTTCTCCTTCCTCTTTCTTACAATTTCCCTTTCTACTCTAGCTACTACAACTCCTCTACTAGCTAGAAATCATTGTACACACTAATGGACAACCTCCTTAACACACCTAATTGTGGTTTATAATGACACTACTTAGTCTTTTGACACTTTTGCATAATCAGTAACCTCATGTAAAGACCCACACTCAAATTCTTCTCATCAACTTTTATAAGTCTTAATAAATAATTTATAAGATTACAAAAAAAACATAGGCAACTGATTGGATTGTATGAGTGTGCATTAGAAAAATAATTCTTTTAAGAAATTATTTGTGATGTATCTATTTTAGCCAAACAATTATTGCTAAAATAAACTTTATTATCATGCCAAATGATCATCATAAGCTGGTCAAAAACAAAAATCACAAGACTTTAATATTATACATATCTAACATTTTATTATTTACAAATATATCCTCCTCCAAACTAATGATAACAACGCTGACATTCTAAAAATTATAAATCTATCATAGTATAGTCAATATTCCCTTATTTTTCATATCTATCATCTCTCAGTATGTTTAAACTTAAGTCAAAATTCTCAAAATTACAAACCTATGCTGATCAATATTTTGAAAATTACAATTATATGCAAATTTTTAAAAATTAATTATAATAATTTAGGTCTTTAAAAATTATAGGCTCAATATTTTTAGATTTATCTCTTAGAACTCTTTCTATTAATAATATCTTTTATTAGATTTGAGCTTATGGGATGCTCTTTAATATTATATTATTATTTTAATATTTTATGTACATAAAATGTATTTTAAGGAATTGACTTGATCAAATTAAATCATACTTGATGATAATCTTCTTAACTTAAATCTAGAATGTCTTCCATCTTGATCAGGATAAAATGAAAGCTATTACATTGACACATACACGAAAGTAACTCGACATCAAAGCCTAAAATGATGGAAAATTGTCATATTTCTAAGGGTAGGAAAGCAACAAAGCATCCATATGAAGGGCTAGAGTCATTAAAGGAGTGGAAGTAATAAAAAGGAGAAATGATATGGTATTGCTATATAAAAAGAGGCCATGATTGGTGAAAGAGTTTTGAAAAGAGAGAAAGAAAGAAAAAAGAGACCTCAATTTGAGAGCTTAGGGAGAAGTGGAGAGAGATAGAGAAGAGATGTTTCTAGAGTGTTGAAAGGAATCCACGAGGAATCAAACAAGATTCAAGAGAAAAATTAGGAAAATAACTATTAATAGTATAGTAACAGTATTACAGTAGCAATGTAGCAACTAAGAAATAGAATAAATTATATGTTTGGAGATTCATTTTATGTTGAGACCACTACATAAGGAAAAGAGATAAGTAAATGTTATACGATGGTGAATAAGCTTGATATACTATTAAGTGATTTTCTTCAAGACCATAATAAGAAAATTTGCATCATAAAATACTTTGAAGATGATTGCTAGTGTTATTACTTGTATTGTTATATTTTATGAGCATGTTACATTACTTCTATTGGTTTCTTATGAAATATTAAATTTCACTTTCTTATTATCTTGATTGAGAAGAAAAAAAGGAAAAGAAAATGGGGTAAGATAAAAATTAGTGAATATTGGTTAAGCATGATTTTGAAATTTACATCATTAATGATTATTTCAAGATGCAAATCTTGAAATTTAGAATAATATATCCCTAGAGATACTTCACTCATTATCTAGACTAATACATCTCTAAAAATAGGATTGCAATATGACATAAGTAGTGTCAATAAAGATATCGCTAGGGCTATTTGATGCAGGAGTGTCTCACTTTAGTTCACAAGTACACACTTGTTAGTGCCATACAATCATATTCAAACATAAAGTCATGCCTAATTTGAATCCTATTTTAATTAGTCATCATTATCAACAAGATGAGTCAATTACAACACTTTATTTTTTTCATATGGTTAGCCTCGACATATTTGCTCTCATTTATCTTAATAAATTTTACAATAATTTTATATCATCATCGATGTCAATTATTGTTCTTTTGCATTTATGCATGCTTCACCCATCATCTCAAGTCATTCTCCATGATCTGGTCTCGATCGCTACCATCTATTTCTCCCTAACCCCTGTTGCTCCCCAACTACTAGCTCTCTAGCTGTCATTGCTACTGTTGTCCATCTCACCCACTTCTAGTTTCCTTCATCACATCATTATCATCATCCAATTGTCATGTTGTATGACAAAACTATTCAATAAAACTTTATGTTTAATACTTAATATGTTGTCACTAACTCAAATAAATAATTTATACTATAACTTAGGGCATCAATATTTAAATAATTCTAAAATATCAAATATTTTTCTTAGCTCTAATTAGTGTGTAGTATTCTTTGATATTTCTTATTAATCTATAAGCATCTCTTGTATTATAGCCTCTAAATTAAACTATAGTAGAAGTTTAATTTATCCTAAATCACTATTTAAAATAATTTATTTTGAATACACTCAATTGGATTTGATATATGCTAAAAATCCTAACCTTAAATCCAACATAAAGTGAAAACTAAAATCAAAATAATAATGTGAAATAAAGTTAATGGACATTTATAAGATTTTTGAAAAGAGAAGAATTAGTTTTTAAATTAATTAAAAAGGAAAGATAAATATATTTATTAATTACTTATATACTTATTATTTGATATAAACCCAATATATAATATTACCTAAATATGTTTCTTTTATATTCATGTTACATAACTTTTGTTACTAAGCTAGTAATTATTAGCTCAACCTTCTTTTGGTTTAATACTTCGAGGTTAATGTGGGACTTTATAGACTTAGAGGAGTGGTGCGGGATAACATTAGGAGTACCTATCCTAGATATTGATTTTCTTATATTGTTAGTTGTATTAATTATTATGCTAGCTAGTTATGTTTTTACTTAATATAGACATATTTAGTATCCTTATGTTGGTTTAGACTTTAATAGTTTCCCATTGTGAATGTATGGACAATTAGCTTTCAAAACTTAATGTGATTATTTTATAATTTACTATCACTTATAAAATTTTTTATATTTCTTTTATTATGGTTTTAAAATGGTTTTCAAACTCTAAGAATGCAAAAGGTTTTTTATAAAAAATTTCAAATCAAAGAAAAAAATTAAAAGAATAATATGACATGACACCAAAATTACGAAAAACTAGTAGGGATGCCATAATAATAATCATTTGTGGAATACATGAGTCCTTATATTGATTGTGAGAGATATGAGATAGATTATGATTGTTGTGAATATAAAAATTGAGAAAAAATGAATAAAGTATTTTAAGAATTAGAGTATAAGCATATAAAAAAGTTAGATCTAGATGAATGAATAAAAATATAGTTGATATAAAATATATAAGAGTGGAGTATGATTAAGAGTTATAGTTATACTTCTTTTATTTTTGATTACTTATATGTTTCTATACATTAATCACATGCTCTTAATGCTCATATTATCTTTTATGCACAGATATCATATTTTTGTTATTACTTTTTTATTATAGCTTATCTTTTTATGATATTTTATTTTATATTACTAATTATAAATATCAATTTATCTATTTGGTTTTTAAGCTCATTACTTACATTATATGTTAGAATTCTATGGCATAAAGAGATGGGAATCATAGGTGTAATTAAGATAAGCTTTACTAGTGTTTTCATTGGAGTATTGTGATATTACTTTTTAGATATTACACATGTTTAAAAGGTATATATTTGGATGGTTGTATTTATGATATATGGTATTTTTTGGAGAAATGTATAATTGTGCATATTTATAATTATTTTTTTAATGTGCATAGCTTAATTTGTAAATTTTAAAAAATACTCTATGAATTGATAGTAGTGTTTTGATTTTGTGATATTGTATAATATTAATGATAATTATATCATTTATGATTATTTAGTTGAATTTATTAATGCATTGTAGATTGGTTATTGATATTTGATTTGAATTAATTGATATTGTGATACATATAATGATTTGTTTTTATTTTTTTATATTTGTAAATATTTGTACAAGAAAAATTAGATATTCTTAGGAAAGACTCCATCTATTTTAATTTTAAATTTGTATTACATTATAGATTTAGAATGAAATTAAATGAGAGTTATAATTGATTTTATCATCACCTTTGAATTGTTATTTATATAATTTCCTTAATTATGCAATAAAACTATAATTGATTTTATCGTCACATTTGAACTTTATGTTTAATACTTAATATGTTGTCATTTACTCAAATAAATAATTTATACTATAAGTTAGGGCACTAATATTTAAATAATTTTAAAATATCAAATATTTTACCTAGATCTAATTAGTGTATAGTATTCTTTGGTATTCTTTATTAATCTATAAACATCTCTTATATTATAGCTCTAAATTAAACTATAATAGAAGTTTAATTTGTCTTACTTCACTATTCAAAATAATTGAATTTGAGTACACTCAATTGGATTTTATATATTTTGAAAATCCTAACCTTAAATCTGACATAAAGTGAAAACTAAAATCAAAATAATAATGTGAAATAAAGTTAAAGAACATTTATAAGATTTTTGAAAAGAGAAGAATGAGTTTTTAAATGAATTAAAAAGGAAAGATAAATATATTTATTAATTACTCATATACTTATTATTTGATATAAACCCAATATATAATATTACCTAAATATGTTTCTTTTATATTCATGTTACGTAGCTTTTGTTACTAAGCTAGTAATCAATAGCTCAATCTATTTTTGGTTTAACATTTCCAGGTTAATGTGAGACTTAGCATAGACTTAGAGGAGTGGTGCGGGATAACAATAGGAGTACCTATCCTAGATATTGATTTTCTTATATTATTAGTTGAATTAATTATTATGCTAGCTAGTTATGTTTTTACTTAGTACAGGCATATTTAGTATCATTATATTAGTTTGGACTTTATTAGTTTTTCATTGTGAATTTATGAATAATTAGCTTTCAAAAATTAATGTGATAGTTTTATAATTTACTATCACTTATAAATGTTTTATATTTCTTTTATTATGGTTTTAAAATTCTTTTCAAGCTCTAAGAATGCAAAAGGTTTTTTATAAAAAATTTCAAAATAAAAGAAAAAACTAGAAGAATAATATGATGTGACACCAAAATTAAGAAAAGCTAGTAGGGATGTCATAATAATAATCATTTGTGGAATACATGAGTCCTTATATTGATTGTGAGAGATATGAGATAGATTATGAATATTATGAATATAAAAATTAAGAAAAAAAAAATGAATAAAGTATTTTAAGAATTAGAGTATAAGCATATAAAAAAACTAGATTTAGATAAATAAATAAAAATATTGTTGATATAAAAATGTATAAGAGTGGAGTATGATTAAGAGTTACTTTTATACATCTTTTATTTTTAATTACTTATATGTTTCTATACATTAATCACATGCTCTTAATGCTCAGATTATCTTTTATGCACAAATATCATATTTTTGTTATTATTTCTTTATTATAGCTTATCTTGTTATGATATTTTATTTTATATTACTAATTATAAATACCAATTTACCTATTTGGCTTTTAAGCTCGTTACTTACATTACATGTTAGAATTCTATGGCATAAAGAGATAGGGATCATAGGCGTAATTAAGATAAGTTTTACTAGTATTTTTCATGGAGTATTATGATATTTCTTTTTAGATATTACACATATGTTTAAAGGATATATATTTGGATGGTTGTATTTATGATATATGGTATTTATTTGAGAAATGTATAAATGTGCATATTTATAATTATTTCTTTTAATGTGCATAGCTTAATTTGTAAATTTTAACAAATACTCTATGAATTGATAGTAGTGCTTTGATTTTGTGATATTATATAATATTAATGATAATTATATCATTTGTGACTATTTATTTGAATTTATTAATACATTGTAGATTGGTTATTGATATTTGATTTGAGGTAATTGATATTATGATATATATAATGATTTGTTTTTATTTTTTTTCAAATTTGTAAATATTTGTACAAAAAAAAATTGGGTATTCTTAGAAAAGACTCCATCCATTTTAATTTTAAATTTGTATTACATTATAAATTTAGAATGAAATTAAATGAGAGTTATAATTGGTTTTATCATCACCTTTGAGTTATTATTTGTATAATTTCCTTAATTATGTAATAAAACTATAATCAAACCTAGTAATGAGGTTTTTAATAATTATAATGTGCAAGGAAGGCAAGTTGAGTGTGACAGCTTCAAGACCATTAAGTTTATGACAATGTTTAAGCCATTATTATCTTAGCTAAATTATCATAACATTCAAATAGTTTACTTAGCACTTCATCAAAGATAGTAAGTCTATAATAACAATTTATGTTGTTGCCATAACATAACTTTCTCACTTATTCAAATTATTGTCATAATATAAATATGACAATGATAACAACTACTATCATAAATAACCTATTGGTTATTTGAAATATTGTTAAAACTCACTAATTCTAAAAATTGTTATAGAAACATTCATAAGAGTATCAAATACAATATTTTTTAACCTTTGCATAAGGCAATAAAGAGATTTAAATTGCTATCATATCTATAAAAAAATCAATACAAAATTTTTTTTTCGTTGCTTATAATGTAGTTGTCTTTGTAGATTTATGGATAACATTATTTTTTTCTTTTGTTATAAAGAGCTTATGTTATGTTTTGTGGAGAAATTCTGGAGTTGTATTTTATTTATTTTAATTTGAAAGGCACTAAAATAACAATAATTTTTATAATCTTTTCTTCATATTAAATAACTTTTTAAAATTAACTACAAAACATCTTTTTTAATCACAAAACTTTTTATGCTATAAAACCCTAAATTGTCTTGAGTATGCCATATATGATGTTTAATACCTAAAAAACTTTTGTTGAGCATAAGTTGACATTATTTTGAGAGAAAGATTATAGAATACTAAAGAATAGTTATGCATTCTAAAGATATTCATAAAAATATTATTTCTCATAAAATAACACACGAAATTAGTATAAAATGTCAATTCTATTTTTCTTATCTTCAAAATCATAAACCATCTTGCCAACCGGCTTTATTGTTTTATATAGTCAAATAATCAATCAAAGAAATAATTTAAATTTAAAACGTCAATTTTATCTCTTATTGAACTGAGTAAGTATTTTATACGTTATAAGAAAAAAAGATTAAAAAATATTTGTTTAAATCAAAATGAATATTTTTAATAGATTTATTATATTTTACAACTTTTTTTATGTTGCGTTGCATTTAACCGGAGCTTTATGCGCTGCCACTTACCTGGTCGGACGAAAGACAAAAAATAAAAAATAAAAAATAAAGAAAAGGTTCACGGCTTAATTGCTGTTGCCAGCTGTACCTTATATTAGCCGCAAGTACTTAAAAAATAATTAATCAAAATTCATCTTAATCCCAATGGGAAGGTAATTTGCCATTTGACAGCTACCTCTAAATTATAATTCTTTAATTATCGGTAAAGTTAATACGTGGTGTTTGCTGGCCCCCACTCCTAAGTAATCTGAACGCCCAGATAACTCTACCGTTGACAGCTATTTATTTTGAACTTTTAAATAATCCTAATTATTACAAGAATTAATTTCCTTATATTTCTATTGGTTAAAATAATCATCCTAATTATTTTTATTGGTCCACCTCTTGTCATGGATACTGGTAGAAATGCAGATTCTTTAAAAACAATCTGCTAAACTATTATACATAATTTAATTTAATTTATAAGTTTATTACTTTAGTGATATCCATGATTGATAGTTGTGCTTTTCATTAATATTCATCAAGTAATTATATGATCATTTTAATTTATGTGGATATCAATTCAACATGCATTAAAATACATGTAACAACAATTTATTATACACGTATATATTTTATTATATACACATTATTAGTTCTGTAAATAAGTCATGTTTTTAGAACATAAAATGATTTTATTATGCTTCTATTCAATGTTAATTTCTTTTGTAAAGGAAATTAAAATTTTGAAACAACATTGGAACATTTGCATCATGACATATATGTTAAAGCACCAAACGATACATGATTGTTTACCCAATCAGGTTTTTCTGATACATTTCTTTATCTTTGTTAGTTGAATTTTTGTTGCTTAAATTCAAATCCTACAAATATTGTATGCCTGTTACTCTCCCAGATTTGCCTATTTAATAATAGCATTGTTGTAGGTGAAAATAAGATTTAAAAACATTTAAAAAAAGAATTTTAAAACTGTAATTTGATTTTATGAGCTAAAAAAAAGGAGAAGTTTAATATTTTTTGATGTTTTTCAAATTGAAATAAAAAAGTACTTGTTAAATATGTTTCTAATTTAGTGCCAAATAAAATAAGAAAACATGATTTTATTATATATATATATATATCTAATTTTTTTATATATCTTTATATTATCATATGTTTTACTGTTGATTTGGATGTTAGGATAATATAAGAATTGTTTATCTATTTATTTTATTTATTTGGATGATTAATATGATTGGCTGTAGACAAATTGTATGCCTTCATACTATATTTAATCAATCTCTTGTTCAAATTAACTCATCTCCATTGTTAGGATGGTTTTTGTTTCAATCAACGTCATTTTCTTCAATATATGTCAAGTCATTGGCTTAGTACTATACTCATGCTTGCAAACTTGTCATCCAAATCACTATTCCCTTCAATCCAAACAAATTTCTAACAACTTATTTTAATGATCAACTATAATCTAATCATCTCAAAAACTTATTATATACTTTTCCTCTTGAATAAAACTTTGTATCATTTGATTATTTATTATGACAATGATTTTTTAATGATAGCAAACATTTCTCAAATTATTATAAATTATCATCATTAGTAAATTATTGTGACATCATTTATTATCATTAACTCATCACTATTTATTAAAAGTTGATTCTAATGTTGTTTCAGTTTGAATCCTATAAAAATTTAAGATAACACTTCTAAATATTATATATTTTGATATGATATGATATGATGACAAATTGATATATGTTTTTGGTTTTCACAAAGAGCAATCTTGATGTTATATTCTATTAGTTTTTCTTAAGTATTACTCATGAAATCTATCGTGTTAAAGTTTTTACTTGATTTATAAGAAACCTTTATCTATATGCCACGCTTAATGTCAATCTTTTGTTGCTTTCTTATATGATGTTTTATTAAATATATTACTTGTCATGCTACTCCTATCAAATTTATTTTCAAATTTGATAATATTTTTTATTGTACTCTTTTTGATTATTTAGATTCATCAATGCATCAAAGTGGTGATATTTTTTGTACTATTGGTTTACTCGCCAATATTAATAATAACAATTATTAAAAAAAATTTTTTTATTAATTTTATCAATTTATGTACTATTAAAGATTAAAATGACAAAAAAAAGCTATAATTCAACAACAAACCAAACCATGGAAAATCGCGTGACGGCTGCAGCCATTTAGAACTTGCTCAGTGGTACTTTGGTAATTTCGGTAACAACAATCTGTGAACAAACGTACGAGCTGCGAGGAAAGCAGACGTATTTGGCGGTTTTCTTCCGATTTGGGTTTTATATCCGTGACCTTCCCCAACAACAAAAAGATGTTCTTCGCTGGGTAGTTAATATCGAGGAGAAACGAAAGCTTCAACTTTGAAGGCCATTTCGACTCTTCTTATCGACGGTTTGATGCATTGGCTGTTCTGAGTCGGAACCGATGGGCTTTGTGGGCACTCTCTTGGGAGTCATCGGTTTTGGCTTCGGAATACCAATCGGGCTCGTCGTGGGATATTTCCTCTACATCTTCTTCAACCCCGTGGACGTTCAGGTTTCATCCTTCTTTTGAACTGTTACTCCGATAAAAGAAAATTCATGAGTTCTTGACTATGAATACGAAGCAATCGACATTTCTGGGTTTTGATCGCCTGTTCTTGAATTGAATCTTCTAAATCAAAACATGGATTTCATATCCAATTGCGCTTTCTTTTTTCTGGGTTTGGTTTTTGAGATGGTGCTCATCAGCTGGATTATGTTTTGGCACTATTCCAATGGGAGATTAACTTCGGGCTTCTGTGTTTTAGGATAGACTTTCTTTTCTGCGTTGGATTGAAGCCTCTTTTCACTTTCAAACCTTTTATTTCATTCTTTCTTATGTTGCAATCTTCCTTGGTGGACTTCAGACCTTTGTACTGCTTTTCTGCATTAATTCTATACAAAACGGCTACCAATACTATTACAATGGTTTGCACTTCATGGCTGCACTTTTCATATTACCTTTTTGTGAAATATTTTCAGGAACCCATTGTGAGACCTCTGAATGAGTTAGATTCAAAGAGCTTGCACAAAGTGCTGCCTGAGATTCCGGCTTGGTTAAAGAATCCTGACTATGATAGAGTAAGTTTTACCCTTTATATCTCGTCTGCTTCAATTGAAAAACTCAATAGATTCTTTGCCTCAAAACTGCATAAAGGTTCAAGTTTTTTGTGATTATATTTTACCCTTTAGGTTTCAAGTTTGTAGATACACAAATGTCTATTTCTTCATGCTTTTAATGGTTGTGATAGTTCAGTTGTTGTTGATGTCCTTAACAGATTCACCGCAAATTGATTTGCTATTTTATTCCTCTTGCAGGTAGATTGGATGAACAGATTCCTGCAGGAAATCTGGCCCTACTTAGATAAGGTTGTTTACAGTTAACATCATTTAAATTGGTATATTATGGCACTTTTCTTTAATACATTGTTAAATGCAAAAGAATTTCAAGTTATCAGGAATCCATTTGGTGTTCGTTGCCTCATTTGCAATCATAAATAGGTAATATGCAACATAATTCGAAGCACGGCAAAAACAACCTTTGACCAATATGTTGGGAAGTATGGCATAGAGTCCATCGAATTTGAAAATCTTACTCTTGGGAGCTTTCCACCAATACTACATGGTATGCCTTCAGCTCATCATCAAATGCTTCCCTGTAAAATACATTTTACAATAGTTGACTTTCGAAGCATGTTAGGTTCTTTTTGATAGTGGCTTGTAAATTTATAAAGCAAGTTTGAAGAGATTCTTTTGTAAAAGGAGTTTATTTGAGAAAAAGTAAAGTATTGATGAAAACGTTGGATAGAAATGAAGTTTGAAAAAGAGCTTTAATCTCATGAAGTTTATATACATTATTTTTTTTCCATGAATATTATCTCGGCACATGTCTCCTCTCTTAATTAGCTTATTTGCTATGCTAGATCAAAATTTCTCAAATGCATTGAATTATACGATGCTTGATCAAGTAAAAGGCATATGGTTTAGTTATGGTGAAATATTTGTAAGTTGGTATAGAGACATTGGATAAAGCATCAATTTAAGAGGTAAATTTTAGAAAATTATCATATTGATATGATATTATTTTCTTGGGCTACTGCAATAAATGCATTTAGAGCTCTCCTTTTCATGAGAGAAAGATGTGGAAAGCATCGTATAATATTAATTAAGATTAGTTTAAGAAAACCTAGATAGAAATTCTCATATAATTTGATCAATAATATAGATATTATCATATTATTTAATAATTATCAATTGTGAGATTTGTTACTTAGATACAGTTAAATACTTAATGACTCTTAAGGGGAGAGTCATTTCATTTTCATTGAAAATATGAGATGTTTTGTGCTAATATCTTGCAACAGGTATTAAAGTTATAGAGACTCAGGAAAATGCACTTGTTATTGAACCTGGGATTCGATGGGCTGGAAATTGTGATGTTAGACTAGCTTTGAAATTATTTTCTTTAAAATTCACCATACAGGTAGACCACCACACTATAATGTAATAGAAGATGAATGAGTATTGTTTCTTTATGAAAGTCATGTGACTATGAAATGTTTTGCCTTTGCAGCTATTGGATATGCAAATATTCCTAGCACCTCGGATTACACTAAAACCCCTTGTTCCAAGCTTTCCTTGCTTTGCAAACATAATCATATCGTTGGTGGAAAAGGCATGCTTCTTAACTTAGGCTCCAATGATTTACATTTCAATGCAAATTGACTTTCACGAATTTTCACTGCAGCCTTTTGTTGATTTTGGACTCAAACTACTTGGTGCAGACATCATGGCTATCCCTATACTATATCGCTTTGCTCAGGTTTTTCAAATTCTTTTATGCAGCTTAAATTGAGAAAAGTTTTAGAGAACATTTAGCTGAGTCTTATTTTGATAATATGAACATCTAAATCATGACACTATTTAAATATTAATATTATATATCAATATTTTTTTATTTTTTGGCTCATTGTCATCTAATAGTTTTTTAATCTTTTTTGTTAAACATCAAGATAATTAACAGTTAGATACTATTTAAATTTGAATGACATCTCAATGTTATTTTTGAGTGGCAATGCTATAACTTTTAATAATGTCATTTAAAGATGTATTTAAATCAAACATTTAATATCTTTAAATATCATAACATTATAAATCAATATTGTTAAACCAAATTCTCCATTAGTTTTAATCGAAATCTGGAATGACTAGTGATGACTGACTACATGTTTAACGTTATTTGCTTAAGGACAAAATTGCGACTGAAATTTCAAATCTCTACCATTGGCCTAACGACTTGGAAGTACCAATTCTGGATAATGCTAGGTAACCATTTGTTCATATTCCTTAGTAAAATTTGTTCTTCAAGTGAGTCCTTGCAAACGTATTTGTTTACTGATTTCTAGATCATGCGAACCACATGTGACTGTTTTGCTTTGTGCTTTTAGTGGCGCCACCAAGAAGCCGGTTGGCATATTACACGTGAAGGTTGTGCGTGCGTCCAACCTTTTGAAGATGGACTTCCTTGGTAAATCTGACCCTTATGTTAAGCTGAGTTTGAGTGGGGAGAGGTTGCCATCAAAGAAAACCTCGGTGAAGATGAACAACCTGAATCCTGAATGGAATGAAACTTTCAAGCTTATTGTGAAAGATCCTCAAACCCAAGTCCTTCAGCTACACTTATATGACTGGGAAAAGGTTTTGTTTTCTGTTTGAATCTACATTTTCTTAAAATGGTATTATGTTTTCACAAACCATGCGGGACTTTGTCGATCGAAACATGATGCTGTGTGTTCTTGCATAATGCAGGTCAAGGTGCATGATAAATTGGGCATGCAAGTCGTGCCGCTGAGCTCACTTGTTCCTCATGAGACAAAGGAGTTCACTCTCAATATTCTCAAAAACTTGAACCTTAACGATCCTCACAACAAGAAGGATAGAGGGAAGCTTGTGGTAGAATTGACATTTGAACCATTTAGGGAAGATTGTGATAAACCCAATGGAGCTTTAGATGGAGTAGGGAGGCTCAGTACGCTGGGAAGATCTTATTCGTTAGAAAGCTCATCCGGTGGTGTTCTTTCTGTAACAATTGAAAGTGCAGAAAATGTTGAGGGGAGGCATCACAACAATCCCTATGCAGTAATGCTTTTTGGAGGAGAACGTAAGAAGACCAAGGTAAGTTCTTGCATATTGATACTGTTTCTATCAGTCGGGCTTTGAGTGGTGTTGGTAACTGTTTTGCTTAGTGAGTTTTGTGTTTTAACCTCACACGTTAGGCCATCAAGAGAAGCAGGAATCCCAGATGGAATGAAGCATTCCAGTTCATGCTGGAGGAACCTCCAGTTAAAGACATGATGCACATAGAAGTTTTCAGCAAGAGAAGGGGCTTTAGTTTCTATAACAAGGTTGGAAATCATGAAACATTAAGCTATGTGCCTTTCATGCTGCTTCTCTCCTTTCTTTGCACATCTTGATTGATTTGTTTTCTCTGTAGGAATCTCTTGGCCATGTGGATCTCAATCTTGCAGATGTTGTCAACAATGGACGCATTAATGAGAAATTTCATCTCATCAACTCAAAGAATGGAGCGATTCACATCGAGCTCACATGGAGTACCGTTTAGAACACAGGTGAAATTTTGCTGTTCTGTCTTCAGTGGCTTTAGAAAAAAAAAAAACCCACATGTTTATTCCATTTTACATAAAAGAAAATTTTGTAGGAATAAAAGCTGCGTACCATCAGCTGTAATATTCTCTCTTTGTCAGCTTGTTTCATTGCTCTATTGAGCTATTATAGTCAATGATCTCTATTTTTCAGATGATGCTATAAAATGTCGATGTCTTGCTTATAACAATTTTGATTCCTAGTCAAATTTTTAATGAAATGTAACTCGTGTTGTGGCGTAGGTGAATCATGGGTTTGAATCCAGGGAAAAAAAATTCTCAAACATTGATAATCAAATTGCTGTCTTTTAAGTTGTCTTGTAGTTTAAGTTCGGCCTAAAACGTTGGGTTAAGTTTTGGTGGTGATTATATTTGCGTGCAAACGTTTCATTTAAGGTTGGTTTGTTTAGTTATAAAGAGAAGATGATATTTTTGCTTTTAGAAGTTTTAAACAGTAATTTTTGGAAATATTATTTGGTCGTTTATTAGATAAGTGTGATTTGTGCTAGTCTTTATCAACAATTGGCGATATAATGGTTAAGGGGATTGGTGGTGTGGAAGGAGAGTATAAGAGGTAGTTGCTAACAAACAAAAAACGATCATCAAAAAAGTAGTAGTAGCTTGGTGTTTGAGATGAATCCATCTGATGACGATCTTACAACCACCGATGTTGGTGGTCAACAGACAACAATGGCAATTGTTTGATGTTTTGGAAGAAGATTATCAATAGGGTTTTAAAAAATTATTTTTTAAATAAAAAATAATATAATGAGAATAAAAATAAAATATTGAAGAACATTATTTCATCAAACTTTTACATTTTTTAGTTTAATAAAAATTAAAAATGAGATTGAAAAAAAGGTTTACAAAAAATGTGTTTATAATGGGTATACTTCATTATGGTCCTACACTTTTTATGAATTTAAGAAACAAAAAAATAAAATAAAAGAAGTGACTAATTTCAAAACAAATAAATTGGTGTAAAATTTTCAACCTTACTATATTAAATTTGTAAAATTTATATAGAATTCATTGTGAGTATTTAAAATCAAATATTTCATTTATTTTGAAAGAACAAAAACATTTTTTTAAATTATCATAATTTTAATCATAACTTATTAATGATAAGCATTGTCATTATAAATGTCATCAAATATGGTGTTTATTACTCACTAGAGAGGTATTGGACCTCCCTAAATTATTGAACCAACATTTGTCATATTTTAGATCATTATTGAATTTGATTGTGAAATTGTCATATAAAAACTTGAATGTTAATGATCAAATTATCAGAGATGTTAGTGTTAGACTATCATCACCAATCATCATCAAGCATCCTCCACTGTAAGTGTATATTGGGAAGTTGATTCTCATCCTATGGTTTCAAGTATGGTTTAGGTTTGAGGTAAGAACATATTTTTGTTTGTTTTCAAGATTTTTACATTCAACACTATACAACAATTTTAGTTTCTATCTAAAATCTTATTTTGATAGTATGCATAAATTTTTCTTCAACTAAGTTACAATAAATGTCATAACTTGTTGTTTATTGTGGTTCTTTTAGCATTAGAAGTGCTAGGTAAAAGCATTACAACATTGAACGTTTGTTTTTCTTTTCTAAGTTATTTTTTGAATTTTTTTGTAATAAAATGAATTCATTTTTCAAATTTTATAGCTTATGTGAAAAGTTTTTTATTTTACTAAAATAAGTGATACGATCAATTACAATTTTTTATTTTTTTTAAAGTGAAATAACATAAAAAAATATTTCTAAATTCTAAATAAAACAATATTTGTAATTGAGTAAGTCAATTTTTTTCATATTAATAAGATAAATGTAGGACCAATTACAAGTATCTTTATGTTTTATTTTTTTAAACAAATAAATTTTTAAAAATCCAATTTTTTTTAAAGTAAAAATATTTCAAAATTTACACAACCTATGATTTTATTTAAGCATTACATTAAAGTGGGCATTTAAGTAGAAACAATTTGAACGACATATTCGAAATATTATTTGTCTTCTTGAACAGTAAAAAATAATCTTATTTAAACTTTTAACGTTATATTTTTAAATATAATTATTTTATTATAATTATTTAATTGATATAGTCCTAAACTGTTTGATATTTTTTTTCATTTTCACATGTTTCTATATGCATATATATTATAGCTATTTTAAAATTTAAAAATAAAAGTAATTAAAAAAATTCTAAATTAAATAAAATATAATTCCAAAATTGATCAAAATTGAAATCAAAATCATTATCAAAACAAAAATAAAATAATTAAATAATTAAAATAGTCTTTTAATAATGAAAATAAAATTAACAATAAAACTAAAAAAATAAAATTTTATTTCAAATTTTAGAAAACTATGAAAACATTTTGAGATACAAGTAATTAAAATAATACTAAAGTAAGGACACTTTCGTGTCCATTACAACTTGCTTCCTTTTAATCTGTTTAAATCTTGATTAAAAGGTGTACATTCTAAGAAATGGTTTAATAAAAGATCAATTACAACAATAAATTAACCAAAATTCGATCTTCCTTTGACAAAACATTCAATAACTCTATTAGAATATGTTTTACCACAAGTCTATTCCACCACTCATATGTTGTGTGTCCTATTAATTTATTATATATATATATATATATATATATATATATATATATATATATATATATATATATATATATATATATATATATATATATATTATCATTTGACTATTATATCATCCATTTTATGACAACAAAATTATTATATTATATTTATTATTATTTTTTTTAAGTATTAATTTTAAGTCATATATCTTAAAAATAATTAAACTAATCATGTGAAGAACTTGATTATGTGCTTTAATGAGCTTAATAAAGATATTTAGGTGTTAATTATAATGTAATACTATGAGAAATACAAACTGAAATAACACGAGAAAATTATTCTTATTGAGTTTCTTTATTTTGGTCATTGAAATGTCAAAATATATAATAATTTATTTGAGATACTTAAGATTTTTTAATCTATGTATTTCATCTTATTATATATATATTATTTATTTTAAAATATTATATTCATAGTGAGTTGCATCATGTGTTATACTGGAAAAGAGATTAAATTGAATGAGATTTATAGTAGCTAAAGTAATCATTATACAATGAACTTATTGTACAATAAGATTGGTTAATATTTGAATCAGATAGAGTATTTATTGAGGGCGATATTGTGTAATATGGATGTTTTGCACTTTTCATATTAGCATAATATCATTATTGCCCAGTGCACTGATCAATTGCACAAGAGGTCTAATTTAAGGTTTTTGTTCTTGATTTTAGTAGAAGATGATATTATCTTTAGTAATAATATAATATATTCATTAAGAGGATTGAATAAGGAATTGGACTAAGAGATGAGAGAAATTATAATTTATTGTATTATCATATGAGTACATTTTTCATATAGTATGAGTACATCACCTGTTTTCTTGAGAGATGCTAAGAATTGATGGCCTTTGTACAATATGATGGTGTTCATTGTAATCATATATTATGTATTTATCTGTTTAGAGAGATTTTAGGACTTAGACTATGAGTGTGTCGATTTTCATCGTATTTGTACATCACCTTCGTACATATGATGTTATCTCACATAAGAGCTTAGTACTTAGAATTAGTTATATATTAAACATATTTATATTGTAGAAGTATGATCCACTTATTATACTAATAGATACCTTATGATTAGTATAAATGAGCTTGTTAAAAGGAGACTCATTTTCATCTTATTGGATTATTCAAACCATCAATACTTTATTAACTAGTATAGTTAAAGAGTGTTAAGTCAGACTCTAAGGTGATCTCAAAGGCAATTGTTGTACACTTGCAAGTTGATGTTAAAGGTGCCAAATTTGCTTCTAGAGGCCAAGCACTCATATAAATCTATAAGATCCTCTTGAATCATTGATATATTTGACTATTCTCCTTAGATTTTATCACTTATTTGAGACTTCCTTAGGATTAATCTTATTTTTTCCCCATTGTTCTTATTTTTCTTTTTATTCCATGCTTAGATATTATAAGATGTTTTGAATAGTGAAGTAAGTTGTTAACCAATAAGTACAAGGTTCATCAAGTTGTGATTATTCTTCATTATGATTCAATTATTTAACTCAAAATTCAATACTTCTCTTGGGTACAACTTTAGCAAATTCTATTCAAGAATATGACAATTTTGCAAATTAATCACTTCATATGGCAAAATTTGTTCATTCACCAATTAAGTATCCAAGTAATCTTATGAGCTTATTTGTTGACTTGTCTTGCTTCTCTCATATACATCAACTACAAATTTTGGAGTACATTATCCATCATTTCCGCAAATTTGATTGCTAATTCTACCTTTCATATGACATCTTCATGTCCACAACAAGGAACCCATTTAAAACTTCACAAGAGGACCTTACAACATCTTTTTATTCCTTAACATGTTCTAGAAATATGAGTTGTTATCAAGTATCTAGATTTGGCTTGCCTTAGATCAATTCAACTCTTTGAGAAGCACATAACACAACCTATGGAGTATCTCATTGAGCAAGCACAACAATAAATTTTAATTCTTGGATGCTCTCTTTGATGCTTTCTAAACAAACAACAACAATGCATGTTTTGATTCTAATATAGTGATACCATGATTCTTATGGTGTCTGTAAATTTTTACATGATTGGAGAGGTATGTTCTAAAATGCTTCAAACAAAATTTTCGACCAGTTTGAAGCTTTGTTCTTTTTTTTTTTAATAGATTTTAATTTGAAGTTAAAATGATACGTTATGAGCTTAACAATAATTTCATAGGTTTTTCAAATAAAATCATTTTAAGCTTTCAAACCATAGCCAGAAACATGGAATGCTTTTTAAAATCTTTGAAACGTATTTTTACAGCAAAAAAGTCCCTAAGTATTTAGTGATGAAATATTAGGATTTTTGGAACAAAATTATTTTCATATATCAACTTAAGATCTGAATTATTTCATGCTTTCTGTGAGTACATTAAAATGTAAGCTTGCCAATAAGGATCATAAGCACAAATCATAACTTTAGCACATCTAGCAACATTTTTGCAACTTATGCTCATTAAAATGGTCTAAACAACGTTTAAAGAAGCTTCCAAACTCAAATTCAAACAATTTTCAAAATGATTTGGGCCATAATAATGCAACAATGATGACAAACAATGGTTATGTGAAGGATTTGAAACTCTAAAGCAAGTCATAACCAAAACACTTGAGAAGAACACCTTGTGAGTTGCTTTAAACGGAGAAGACTAACGTGCATTATTTGTTTTCAGCAAGAAGTTGAGATGAAAAAAACATTGATTTTTGTAGGACTCTAGATGTTGAATTTGATATAGCTTAACATAAAGTTAAATGCTACCAAACTAAACGACATGAAGAGATTATATTGCATTTCATTTAAAGGTTAAGAGCACATGGCCATGGATAACCTTGCTAATGTAGGCAAAACAGGGAGGGAAGAAGATATCAAAAACAAAAACACTAGCATGCTCCATTTGCCCTATCTTGTTAGCTTCGCTACACAGTGTATAGTTAGGACAAAGCCCCTAGTGTGACCAAGATTTGTGTTTGATAATGTCAAAATAGACTTGTTGTCTTTTAAATGCTTAGTGTTTTTTAGAATATGTATAAAATAGTTTAAGCATTGAATATGCTTAAACTTGTCATCGTAGAAAGAAAAGAATTTGTAGTTCCTTAAGTCCATTATAAGTGTTTGATAATAACAAACTTCAAAATATAGTTTGTTAATCTTTATCTTATGTTGTATTTTTGAATTGATTAGTTTTATCAAGATGTGATGGCCACAAAGAGAATGACTCAACCAAAATATAACTAAGATAGAGTTTGCCAATAGAGCATCAGACAAGTTAAGTGCTATACTTTATGATATAAACTTTAGATTGTTGATTAATATCAATTTCATGGCTTAATATTTAATAAATTAATTAAATAAAATTTACAACATAATAAGAAAATCTTCAAAGATTTTTTAGTTATATATTTTATGCATAGATTCCTAAAATTATAATCTATGTTTTTTTGGATCTTGTTATAAAATAATTTTCACTTAAAGTGTATATAATTTTAATATCATTATTAAAGTTTGTTTTAAAATATTTTAAAAATTATTTAAAAATTGATAACTTATAAATGGTTTGTGATTGCATAACTTGAACATACTTATTGGCCACACGTGGATTTATAAAATGAAGGAACAACTTTTAGCGATTGATAATTAATTATTTGTCAATGATTATAATTAGATAGAAAGAAGAGACATTTTGTAAGATGTTCTATTTAGTATGTGCTTTGCTTGCTCTGCTAGACCTCAGGGTTGAGAAAATTTGAAATAAAATATTATTTTTATTATAATGATCATGAAAAAGAGATTCACAGTATTCTCCCAAATTTAAAGTTTCAAGGAAGAAAGTTGGTGTTGCCTATTTAAGAAGGTTTAGTTGGAGTTTATGGACTTTAAACACCATTTGTGTTGATTAATATCTAGTTTACTTGAACAAGAATTGCAAATAAGAAAGATGTTTTGAAATTTACCTTCAATAACTAGATCAAAAACGTAATGACAATATCATGATAATCCATCTAATTCTTATGATATTTGGTTTCAACTAAGAAAATACCATATAATTCTTTTGTAATTAGAGAACTTGAATACATTTTACCAAAACTAAAGATTTATAAAACTTTGATACCATTTCATTTTGGTCTCATTTAATATAATTATGTATTGTGTTTCATTCTTTTTATAGTGGACTATAACCTAGGTAGTTTATATTTTTCATGCCTAAAAAAATCTTCATTTTCAGAACAATAGATATTATTACATTCAAATCAGAAAACATTATGAAAATAATGGTCATAAAATACCTAATTGGATGAAAATCTTCTTCATGACTTGAAATCACATAATACAAAGATTTTTTTTCTCAAACTATAAACAATTTCATAAAACCCAATTGAAAACAAACTAGAAATAACACAAATATTTAATACAAAATTAACTAAATAAAGGCCAAAACCCAATAGAAAAAATCACAAGTGAACTAGTTTTTTACCTCTTCTTTTTCCCTCTCTCTCTCTCTTCATATTGTTTTGCTTTTGCTCTAGTATGGCATCCAGGTTGATTGATTTGATTCAGGGCACCATACATTTAAAAGAAACTTTTTATCTTTGGCACTTTGGGCAAAGCTTTATTCCCCTACCCTGCATCATAGCAAGGAACAGGAGACAACCTGCTCATCTCCCATCCCTCTACTTGTGAGCACATATTCTCCACAAAGAGTGGGAAAGGCAGGAGCTTCCCATGGGAGAATGAAAGAACATTTTTCAGTAGTGGGGAGCCATGTTTGAAAAGACAGCCAACATCTCTTTTCCTTGTAACCCACATCAAGGATTCCCATCTTAGTTGGGTAAGTCAACTACAAAGACCCATACATGACAGACTTTGCTTCATTTGAAAGAGATTCAATGGAGTTCATGATTCTATCTTGGTGTGCTTACATTTATAAAATTTACACGTCTCCATTTGCACTAAATTAGATTGATATTATTATTATTTAATATTAAGCAAAATAATAAAAAAATATTAGCTTTCAGTATTATTAAAAAATTATGTTTGTAAATGTGTCATTCATAAACATTTAATGAAATATTTTGTATTATAAAACAATTGAAATGATTGTTAATTTTTTTTGGTAAAAGAATAAAATAAATACTTTTATATTATTTTGGAAAGAAAAAATTATCTTTTGTTTAACTTATATTAGTTTTGGATTAAAAAGGTGCTTTTTGAAACGTGATAAAACAAGCTTTTGCTTGCATTTCTGAAAATTACTTATGTAAAATGTTAAGTTTGAAAATGGTAGTCAAATAGAGTCTAAAATTATTGTTGCATATTTTGCATGTTTAAATTTATTTCAAAAATAGAAAGCTATTGAATTATAATTGATGATTATAAGTGAAATTTGATTTAACAATATATTTTAAGTCAAACATATTGTTAAAAATTTGATATATAATTAATATAATTTCTAAATATATTTGGGCTTTTGTATTATTCGATGTCCACTTGAAATAAGTATGTGGCTCTTAGTTGGTAAAACAACTTTAATAGTAGCATTAAAATTCGGTTTGCCTAATAGACCAATCTAGCTATGATATATTTGTGACTCCCATGGGTCATTATAGTCTATACCATGATTGAATGGAGCTTTGTTAAACATAGACATTAACTCCATATGATTGAGTAAACATTGATATACATGATATTTGACATTATTGATAATTTTTGTAGACTCTGATTATTCAAATGATTAATTTGTGACTCTCGTGGTGTAATTATTATAATGATATAATAATTATAAGCAACATATAGTGCAAAATGCTTCATATCAAATTAAAATTCTTGATATTCAACATGACTCTTGACTCAAATATTGAAAGATTAAAGAGTTAGAGGAGAGAGTGATAGATAATGTGAATAAGCTTCTTGTTTAAGGAGAAAACTATTAATTATAAGTGAAATTATGTTTATTCTCACATTTAATCTAGGAATACTATTAGAATATTAAAATATAATAATATGCCTTTTATTTGTAAATTTAATTTTTTGAATTATTAGATATTTATGAATTTGTTTGCTTTACTTGAACCTCAATTTGGTGAAACTCTCTTAATAAGATATTTCCTAATTAGAATATAGCTATTTTAGATGAGTCATAGATTAGAAACTGTTTATTTCTAACTTATTGTTGCTACCTAACTTTTTTTCTTACTTTTAGATGAAGTTTATTTTTTAAGGGCATGTAGTTTCAAAGAATCTTTATAATGCAAAAAAGTTGAGAGAAAAGTCTAGCTTTGACCTAAACTTCTCTTTTAAAGGATATTATTAATAATTATTGACATCAAGAATGATCTCCATCATGCATTTAAACAAGAGTTTCCCATGCTAAGTGAAACAATTGTTAACATTCATATGGCTTAAGAAATGTGGGAGAGTGGGGGCTTAGCATAAATAGACACCTTCAAATATGTGAATACTAATTTTGTGAGAGAGGGATGACAAAGACATAGGAGAGTATAATATTGACTTAAAGAACCTTAAACAATTGAAGAATTGTTGCATATTTTGAGTGAAAAAAAAGAAAGATACAATAATTTATTGATGGATAAGACTTTAATGCACAATAAAAAGAAAAGGATGACAAATGCTTGAAATTCTTATGTGGTGTCCCTCATCCACCTTTATTGGGTTTTTAGCCATGTTATCTCTTTTATTTGTTTTTTTTTATTTTGAAAGTTATTTCTTTAAAAAATGACTTCAAACCATTTGCATGCTCATATTTAGGAATTATAGCAATATAAAACTTTTACCACTTGGAAATCTCAAAGAAAACAAATTAAAAACTTTCACATTGCTCTTACATTATTTCTTTAAAAAAATAACTTCAAACCATTTGCATACTTATATTTAGGAATTATAACAAAAGCAATATAAAACTTTTACCACTTGGAAATCTCAAAGAAAACAAATTAAAAACTTTCACATTGCTCTTACATTATAGTGAAATTTTTGAAAACGTATACATGATAAACTAAACATGTCCATGCTAAACAAGTGTATAATAAGTTGATGTAACAGCTTATATAATAACATAGAAAAACAAATAACTAATAAGAAAATACCACATGAGCTACTTTTGTTACTCCATAGTAGTCTTGTGTAACATCTCATCCTGACTTAAAATTATTAGGTCATAAAATAAACTATCAACTGTCATTACCTCAATGGTAAGAACATGTACATATATGTAAAGAAAATATTTTATGATTATGTTGCATGCTTAATCAATCTCTTATAATGAACAAATACATTACTTATGACAAATAATAAGAATAAATTGTTATTCATGATTTTAATTTTATCCAATCTTCTTATGTAGATGATAGAGAGAAATAAAATATATCTAGTTCCAAGATGACAAGAGAGTGGAACTCAGAGAAGTCGAGCTCAAAAATTGGAAGAAGTGCTTACAATATGGTTTATTATGCAAATGCTTACTATAAGACTAAACGTGTGTTGATTGGGCACTGGCAGTGCACTCACTAGGTAGGATGACACACATATAGGGTGCTTAGGTAGGGAGCTTAGATAGGGCATATAGTTGTTACAATACGAATGAGGCAATTACTATAATACTAGATTTTAAGTTACAAAAGAATAGTTTAAAGGAAGTAGGAGCAAAAGAAGAGTACATAATGGGTGATTATCGAAGATAAAAAAAATTAGTTAAAAGGATAAAATAAAGAGGGATAATAATCACAAAATGAGTTTTAAATACTTACCAAAGAGTTATACAAGGGGAAGGGAAAGCCACTGAGCTCTATTCACAATCAGGACACCATGCAAAAGAACAAAGAGAATATCTCAAATCTTTAAATTGTATAATATCATTTTAGATTTTGGGCTTATTTATATATGATATTTTACTTCAACCACCAATACCCTCTAAAACCCACTCACATATACTTTTACAAGTAAATAAGTACCAATATTTACTTTTTTCCAAAGAATCAATAACCAATATTACATTGTCATTAAATAGAATCTCTAGAAATTTAATTTATTTTTATAAATTATTGGTCATGATTTCCCATGGGTGTTAAATTTTTATTCTTTATTTAGCTCAAAATTAGCTCTATACGTATTTTCATGTAATGCTTCATGTGATAAGCTTTATGTATTGGACTTATGATAAATATTTTATTTTTATATTTGAAGCCTAACTTGTGCTTGCTCTTTATGTAAATTATTCTCCTTACATTCATATAAATTAGTCATTTTTGTCCTATAGAGTTAAAGTCTATGTAGGTTTTTAACACCTTTGAAGTCAAATTACCTTATTTTTTTATTTTGAAGTATGCTTTTTTAATGGGTGCTTGAATCTTCTATTTTTCAAAACATTTGTGTAAATAATTTTAATAAAAAAGATCTCACAAGTAATTACAACATTATTTTAAAAAAAAATTGGTAGCATTGACAATGGTAATCATTGTTTTGAATCACCAACATAAGTGTTAGCTTCCAAATCAATATAATGAATACTTCCTCTTTGTGATATATCTTTTTTGGTGTTGGAAACTAGGATATAAACATATAACATAAGTGTCATTACTTTTCTTATGAGATTAAACCTCTTTCTCTTCTTCTATCTTTTCAAAAATAGAAGTGGAAGAGTTTTGTATTTGGGATTATAAGTTATTTTTAAAGTTTTGGAAATGATTTTTGATGTCATGCTTGGAAGTTTTTAATTCTTCTTGCATTTCTTCTCATCATTGATTTGTTATTTGAGCTAAGGTTTTCATTAATTTGTACAATTTCTTGATTTGTTCATTTCTAGTTAGTTTATATGCTATTTGATTAAGAAAATTATGAAAAAAAAGCTTTATTAAAAGACAAATGAATCTAACCATTGGTAACTTTGAGATCATTATAGTGGATATAACAATATGATGTTAAGCTTTGATACCAAATGATGAAGAGAGATAAAGGGTCCTTGATTTCAAGATGATGTAGGAATGGAACCAATTGAATCCAAGCTCAATAATGGAAAAAAGGCATCTAATATTATTCATTTTACAAATGCACTAAGTTGGACTATCATGCATGCGGTAGGGCTAACATATGCACAAGGTTGAGCATAGCACAATATTGGTAATACTAACATGTAGGGATGCAAGACTGTTACACCCCAGTTTTTTTTTAAAAGGAAAAATTTTTTTTTTTACATATAGACAGCTCAGATCGTCCCATACCAACCTGAGTAGCCTACAAAAAACATAGGATATAACACATCATTACACACCTACTTTCCTTAACTATGTGGATCCCATCTCCCGGGCACACCGTCAAATCAGGTTCATGACTCCTGAATTAACTGATGAACTCGCGCAATGTTACTCCTACTAGACCCAATACTCCTAACCCATACCGGTAGGAGAACCGATCTAATAGAAGTCTGAACCCCCAAGGTTAAGTTCCATAGTCATGTAATGACCTCACCATCAACAAAAAAATATATAACATCCACCGATATGAAATGGCGCTCCACACACCATACCATCAAGATAGAAAATAAGATAGCGTATAAAAATGTAACTCATATGAAAAATCACAGTCCATCAATACCACATCATCCATACGAGTACATGAGTCAGAATCACCCTCACATAATACAAGACATAATAATAACAGTCTCACTGAATACATCCAACAGCAACAATCAACTAACCAGAATGTCTCAGAAAATCACAGATCAGATCTCCTCTACTAGCTTACTGATCACGATCCCACCTAAAGCTGGGTGGCGTCAAGTCTGCCGAGCCACTGGAAAAATATGGATAATAAAAGAATGAGCTACGCCCAGTAGGAAAGATAGCTAGTAAAAAAAAATTCTCATGCAAGAGAAGGATAATATCAATAGTATAGAATTACAGCATAACAATGTAGGGTGGAAAGACACTCTCAGTCCCAGACTCTGACCAACCACAGTCACCCCCAGTCACACCAGAGTAGCTCTCCTCTGTGCTCCCAGGCAGCATGCCAGCGGGACACGCCCATCTCTGCGCACGCATGGCGCCTAGGCAAAGCATGCCAGCGGGACACGCCCATCTCTGCGCACGCATCACAACGCCTAGCACCTGACACCGCAGCGTCTCTCGTCAATCAATCTTCTGGAGACTATAGACAGAACCAGTCACATAGATCTCTAGCCAACGTGAGACACCCCTGCCACCCTCAGGCACGTAGGCCTACACACTTGGCTAGCCACGGCGAGTCACCCCTGCCACTGCCACTCTCAGGCGCGCAGGCCTACACTCATGGACCAGAAGAGATCGACTCAGCCACCGTCCCATGAAGTCCTCTCCCAACAATTTCCATAGAAGCCACGCCCCTACAGTCATTGCCAAGCTCTAACTCCAAGATTCGGCAACATGTGTCCAGATACAACAAGGCGCATACCAGTCCACATGTATACTGTGGAAGCTAAGTCTGTACCACACAGTTACCTACCACAACTACCCTAAAACATCATATAGGGCCTATAGTATTCCGGTCCAATATGCCAATCCATGAAATATGTCAATCCATGAAATATGCCAACACTGAGTAAACTGACTCAATCCATGTCATTGTCATCCAAGCAACACAAACTGTACCAAAATTTTGACTATTCTGGTAGCACCCAAGTGTCACACTTCTTTCCAACTAATCCAACTGCACTGAATTTATGGGTAATTTCCAACAGTCAATTTTCAACTTAGCTATGTGATTTCTAAAAATCACCTTTTTCTCACTTCAGGAAATTTTTAAATTCAAAAAAATCAATTTCCGCCCTTTATCCATTTTCCGAAATTCGGAATAAATTTCCGAATAAAATTTAAATTCCACATATATCCTTTTTCCGAAAATTCGGATTAATTTCCGAATTAAATTTCCTCCACGCCGTTCGTCCGCGCCGAATCCCGCTGAACCGGTTTTCGCTGCCGGTTCGGAACCCTCGCGCTGAACCGCGACACCGCCGAACCAATTTCTTAATAATTCGTTAATCGGATTAATTATAATTACTAATAAAATGGCGTAAATACCATTAATTACTTAATTAAATTTGTAATTAATCTAAACCCTTCTCCTTCCTCGGTCCGACGCCCGCGAACCCTAATCGACGCAATCGTCGATCAATCCAATCCTTCCGTCGATTTTCGGCGAACGCGAACAAGGAGAAACAAAATTCGATGTTCGTACTATCCTAATGTTTCAATCATTAACTAAATTTTTCATCCCTGCGAAATGGGCAATTTTCCAGAAAATCCAAAATTGTAAAAGACGCAAATTCGCATTCAACTAAGTCCGATTTTTCATCCACATGCTTGTGTTCATTAAGCAAAATATTCCATGCTTTTAATTTCTACTAAATAACTAATTTAATCTGAATTTCCTACCTTGCTCGTCGGCGACGGTGAAGCTCGCACGCGATCAACCGCAGCTCCTCGCCGAACGAAACCGGTACCAAAATGTTCGCCTCTGTCCCGCGAACCTCCAGTTACCAAAAGCCCCTTGGAAGGCTGCCGGAATTTACCGTCGTTCGCCGCGAACACCTCGCCTCTAGCCGCCGTTCGAAACCCTAACAGCCGAACAGTTTAGGTTAAGTACCCGGCTTAAACCGGTAATAACCCGTTAAGACCCATTAAGCGCCGGTTGACCTTCCAAAAGCGCCGCTTAACACCCGATCAGCCGGTTAATCTCCACCGCTGATCTCGCCCGTCCGATCCGCTTATCCGCGGCTTATCCAAAAGCACGTGCAAACGCACCTCGGCGAACCGCCCCGCCTTCGCTGAACAGCTTCGGTCCGGTTCACGCGCGTAAAAAAAAAACCAAATTCCGGTTTTAAAAAAAATCTCGGTGCTCCGAAAAATCCCCAGAAAATTTCAGAAATTCCAATAGCCTCCAATTGAGCTCCTGGCTCATCCTACTGTCGATCTGAAATCATCCAAGCCACAATTGAATTATTGAAGATTAAACGTATAATTTTTACCGGGTATAACAATCTCCCCAACTTATCAGGAATTTCGCCCTCGAAATTCAGCAAGAAGTTCCGGCCACTTTTCCGCAACATCCTGCTCTAGCTCCCAGGTTGCCTCCCTTTCGTCATGTCTATTCCACAGAACCTTGACCATAGGAAACGCCCTGTTCCTCAGCTGCCTGCTGCTCTCCTCGAGGATGCGAACTGGCAGTTCCACATAAGAAGAATCTGGTGCCACTTGCAAACCAGGAAGATCATCACCGATACAATGAGAAGGATCTGGCACATATCTCTTGAGATTCGAAACATGAATCACATTGTGAATCCCAGTCTGATGCTCAGGAAGTGCCAACCTGTAAGCCACTTCACCAATCCTCTCCAGAATAGGATAGGGTCCAATGTAATGAGGTCGAAGCTTAGAAGACTTGCCAAACCTGAATAGACCTCGCATATGACTGATCTTCAGGAATACCTTATCTCCCATAGAGAACTCAACAGCTCTGTGCTTAGGATCATAATATTTCGTCTGGCGATCTTGCACAGTACGTAATCTGTCCTGCAATAACTTGACTTCCGCTGCGGTCTCCTCCACAATCTGGGGTCCCCACACTCTCTTGGAATCACCCTCCTCCCAACAAAGAGGAGATCTACACCGACGTCCATACAGTGCCTCGTAAGGTGTCATATCAATCGACGCCTGAAAACTGTTATTATACACAAATTCTACCAAGGGTAACCGTATGGCCCAATCTGCTGAGTAAGTCTGTATGCTCAGGCGTAGCAAATCCTCCAAGGTCCGAATAGTCCGCTCAGACTGTCCATCTGTCTGAGGATGATAAGCAGTACTGAACTTCAACTGTGTACCCATGGCAGTGTGTAAGCTCCTCCAAAACTGTGATGTGAACTTGGCGTCTCTGTCAGAAATAATAGATCGGGGAATCCCATGCAATCTGACAATCTACTGAATATATACCTCTGCCAACTGTGCCGCTAAATCCGTCTTCTTAATTGATAAGAAATGGGCTGACTTGGTCAATCGATCCACGATGACCCAAATGGCGTCAAAACCTTGTCTGGTACGAGGAAGACCAGTCACAAAGTCCATAGTGATGTCATCCCATTTCCACTCCGGAATCGGCAATCTCTGCAACAATCCTCCAGGTCTCTGGTGCTCGGCCTTAACTTGCTGACATGTAAGGCACTTCCTAACAAAAGCAGCAACATCTGCCTTCAAACCTCTCCACCAGAAAACACTCCTCAAATTCCTGTACATCTTGACTTCTCCAGGGTGCATAGCCAAAGTTCCATAATGAGCCTGTCGAAGGATCCTCTCCCTAAACTCCTGATGTGATGGCACACACCAGCGACCCCTGAAAGTCAAAACGTCGTTTCAGAGAGCAAAGTCTCCTCCCAATCCCTGCGATGCCAACTCAAACTTCTCCTTCAGCTCTTCATCACAAAGCTGAAGATCACGCATCTCAGATAGCCAGTCAGCCCGAATAGTCAACGAGCTGAGTCTGTGAACCAGTCTCTGAACAGACAACTGTTCCTGACATCTTTCAACATCCCAATCCAAGTCTAGTATAGAGTCACAGACTAACATAGTATGCATAACTGCGTGCCTGCTCAAAGCATCAGCAACAGGATTAGCCTTACCCTCGCAGTAATTTATCACCAGCTCATAGTCTTTTATCAATTCCAACCATCTCCTTTGCCTCAAATTCAGTTCCTTCTGAGTGAATAGATACTTGAGACTCTTGTGATCAGAGAAGCAATCTACGGACACTCCATATAAATAATGCCTCCATATTTTTAAGGCAAATATGATGGCAGCTAACTCCAAGTCATGAGTGGGATAATTCTTCTCATGATCCTTCAGTTGTCTCGAAGCATACGCCACAACCCTGTCATCCTGCATTAGTACAGCTCCCAAGCCTATATGTGAAGTATCAGTGTACATCTGATAAGGCTTCCCTTGAGTGGGTAAAATTAGTACTGGAGCGGTACTAAGCCTCTGCTTCAGCTCTAAGAAACTGTTCTCACAACTCTCTGACCACTCAAAAGATTTTCCCTTCCGGGTCAGCTGTGTCAGTGGAGCGGCCAGTCTAGAAAAGTGAGGAACAAATTTCCTATAATAACCTGCCAAACCAAGGAAACTCCGGATCTCAGTGACGGAAGATGGTCGTTTCCAATCAATAATAGCTCGTATCTTGCTAGGATCAACAGCCACGCCTTCTGTACTGACAATATGTCCCAAGAATGCTACTGAGTCTAGCCAAAAAGAACACTTGGAGAATTTTGCATACAGCTCATTCTCCTGCAATATTGTGAGTACTGTCCTCAACTGATCTGTATGAGCCTCCCTATCTCTGGAATAAATCAATATATCATCTATAAATATGATCACAAACTGGTCCAAGAAGGCATGAAAAACTTGATGCATCAGATTCATAAACACTGCTGGAGCATTAGTCAATCCAAAAGGTAACACTGTGAACTCATAATGTCCATATCTAGTACGGAAGGCTGTCTTGGGTATATCAGAATCTCTAATCCGGATGTGGTGATAACCCGAACGCAAGTCGATCTTGGAGAACACAGTTGCCCCCTACAGCTGATCTAGTAAATCATCAATACGTGGTAAAGGGTACCGGTTACGAATCGTAACCTTATTCAATTCCCTATAATCCACACACAGCCTCATACTACCATCCTTTTTCTTGATGAATAAGACAGGGGCACCCCAAGGTGAACAACTGGGGCGTATGAGTCCCTTGTTTAATAAGTCCTGTAACTGAGTCTTCAACTCTGCTAGCTCGGCTGGAGCCATCCTGTAGGGAGCTCTAGCAATAGGAGCTACTCCTGCCTCCAAATCAATCGAAAACTCCACTTCCCTAGCTGGTGGAAGTCCAGGAAACTCCTCTGGAAAAACCATAGGGAAGTCTCTCACCACTGGAATATTTGACATAAGGGTAGTGGTGGCTTGACTATCTGCCATATAAGCCAACCAACCAGTACAACCCTTACTCACTAGCCTCTTTGCCTGAAGAACTGAGATCAGGGGAATCTGCCTGTTCAGACCAAAGTATATCACATCCTCCGAACCAGGCACCCTGATCCTAACCTTCTTCTCGCAACAATCCAGAACCACTGCATGGTAGCACAACCAATCCATCCCCAAAATGATGTCGAACTCTGTTAGCGGCACACATATCAACTCTGTCACGAACTCGTGTCCACTAATCAGAATAAACCCATCAGTCTTCTGAACAGTGGGAATCTCTTTCCCATCAGGAAGCCTAACCAGTAAGGGTTCTTTTAAATAACCCTTGGATCCTGATATCTGATTCCAGATCCTCTCAGCAACAAAAGAATGAGATGCACCAGTATCAAACAAAGTCACGCACTGTATATTACCAAAATAAAGCATACCTGTGATCACCTCTGGTGACTCTGAAGCCTGCTGCCGAGTCAATGCAAATACTCTGGGCTGTCCCCCAGATGAACCAACCGGTCCTGTGATCCTCTGTTTCTTCCATATCGGGCAGTCGTACCTTTTGTGTCCTGGCTGCTGACAGTGGTAGCAAATAATCCCCCCAGTCCGAGTACCTGTCTGCTGCACTGGCCTCTCGGAAATAGGCCGTGGCTAGACCACGCCTTCCTGGGTACCACGGTGACCTCTGTGTCTCTTGTCCTTTTTGTTCTGTTGGGCATTTCTGAATTCCTTCCTCTTGTTGTGAGCCTCTCTCTGGGCCTCCATCCGGATGTCAATAAGTTCAACGGATCTCGCAGCCTCCACTAAGTCACGAAATCTGGCAAACTGGCTCACAACCAACTGACGCTGCAGCATAGGACGAAGTCCCTCCAAGAACATCTCACATCTGCGCTCCTCAGATGGTACCAGCTCTGCGGCATACCTCGCCAGATATGTGAATCTCGATAAGTAGTCGTTCACTGACATCTGGCCCTGCCTGAGGTGTATAAGGTCCCTCCTGGACTGAGACATGGCAGAAGCCGGAATGTAGCACTCCCTGAATGCCTCAACAAAGTCCTCCCAAGCTATCTCGCTGTTCTGGACCTCTCCAAACACAACGCGCCGCTGGCCTCTCCACCAGGTAGCAGCCTCTCCCTCCAATACTAGAGCAGCAAGTACTACCCTCCTGTCGAGTGGACATCCCAAGGCATCAAACAGCTCAAGCATATGAGCCATCCAGTCATCTGCCACCGCTGGGTCAGCCGACCCACTGAAACTCTGCGGACGCAACCGCATAAAGGCATCGATTCAACGATCCACGGCTGGCTCAACTGGCAATGCTGGGATCGTCTCCGGGGTAGGAGTAGCAGATATAGGTCTGCCTCTAGCTGCTCCACGAACGGAAAGTCTCCTGGTACCAGCCGTACTGTCAAAAGCAACTAATCTGGCATTAGAGTCGTCATTTGGCATTTGGCATACGGACTACCATAGTATAATAAAATGACCAACAGTTCTCCCCACCTTGGGTTGAACTTCTATACATGTCTAGCCCCACTATCATAACCTAGGGCTCTGATACCACTCTTGTTACACCCAGTTTTTTTTTTAAAAGGAAAATTTTTTTTTTTACATATAGACAGCTCAGATCGTCCCATACCAACCTGAGTAGCCTACAAAAAACATAGGATATAACACATCATTACACACCTACTTTCCTTAACTATGTGGATCCCATCTCCCGGGCACACCGTCAAATCAGGTTCATGACTCCTGAATTAACTGATGAACTCGCGCAATGTTACTCCTACTAGACCCAATACTCCTAACCCATACCGGTAGGAGAACCGATCTAATAGAAGTCTGAACCCCCAAGGTTAAGTTCCATAGTCATGTAATGACCTCACCATCAACAAAAAAATATATAACATCCACCGATATGAAATGGCGCTCCACACACCATACCATCAAGATAGAAAATAAGATAGCGTATAAAAATGTAACTCATATGAAAAATCACAGTCCATCAATACCACATCATCCATACGAGTACATGAGTCAGAATCACCCTCACATAATACAAGACATAATAATAACAGTCTCACTGAATACATCCAACAGCAACAATCAACTAACCAGAATGTCTCAGAAAATCACAGATCAGATCTCCTCTACTAGCTTACTGATCACGATCCCACCTAAAGCTGGGTGGCGTCAAGTCTGCCGAGCCACTGGAAAAATATGGATAATAAAAGAATGAGCTACGCCCAGTAGGAAAGATAGCTAGTAAAAAAAATTCTCATGCAAGAGAAGGATAATATCAATAGTATAGAATTACAGCATAACAATGTAGGGTGGAAAGACACTCTCAGTCCCAGACTCTGACCAACCACAGTCACCCCCAGTCACACCAGAGTAGCTCTCCTCTGTGCTCCCAGGCAGCATGCCAGCGGGACACGCCCATCTCTGCGTACGCATGGCGCCTAGGCAAAGCATGCCAGCGGGACACGCCCATCTCTGCGCACGCATCACAACGCCTAGCACCTGACACCGCAGCGTCTCTCGTCAATCAATCTTCTGGAGACTATAGACAAAACCAGTCACATAGATCTCTAGCCAACGTGAGACACCCCTGCTACCCTCAGGCACGTAGGCCTACACACTTGGCTAGCCATGGCGAGTCACCCCTGCCACTGCCACTCTCAGGCGCGCAGGCCTACACTCATGGACCAGAAGAGATCGACTCAGCCACCGTCCCATGAAGTCCTCTCCCAACAATTTCCATAGAAGCCATGCCCCTACAGTCATTGCCAAGCTCTAACTCCAAGATTCGGCAACATGTGTCCAGATACAACAAGGCGCATACCAGTCCACATGTATACTGTGGAAGCTAAGTCTGTACCGCACAGTTACCTACCACAACTACCCTAAAACATCATATAGGGCCTATAGTATTCCGGTCCACTATGCCAATCCATGAAATATGTCAATCCATGAAATATGCCAACACTGAGTAAACTGACTCAATCCATGTCATTGTCATCCAAGCAACACAAACTGTACCAAAATTATGACTATTCTGGTAGCACCCAAGTGTCACACTTCTTTCCAACTAATCCAGCTGCACTGAATTTATGGGTAATTTCCAACAGTCAATTTTCAACTTGGCTACGTGATTTCTAAAAATCACCTTTTTCTCACTTCAGGAAATTTTTAAATTCAAAAAAATCAATTTCCGCCCTTTATCCATTTTCCGAAATTCGGAATAAATTTCCGAATAAAATTTAAATTCCACATATATCCTTTTTCCGAAAATTCGGATTAATTTCCGAATTAAATTTTCTCCGCGCCGTTCATCCGCGCCGAATCCCGCTGAACCGACTTTCGCTGCCGGTTAGGAACCCTCGCGCTGAACCGCGACACCGCCGAACCAATTTCTTAATAACCCGTTAATCAGATTAATTATAATTACTAATAAAATGGCGTAAATACCATTAATTACTTAATTAAATTTGTAATTAATCTAAACCCTTCTCCTTCCTCGGTCCGACGCCCGCGAACCCTAATCGACGCAATCGCCGATCAATCCAATCCTTCCGTCGATTTCCGGCGAACGCGAACAAGGAGAAACAAAATTCGATGTTCGTACTATCCTAATGTTTCAATCATTAACTAAATTTTTCATCCCTGCGAAATGGGCAATTTTCCAGAAAATCCAAAATTGTAAAAGACGCAAATTCGCATTCAACTAAGTCCGATTTTTCATCCACATGTTTGTGTTCATTAAGCAAAATATTCCATGCTTTTAATTTCTACTAAATAACTAATTTAATCTGAATTTCCTACCTTGCTCGCCGGCGACGGTGAAGCTCGCACGCGATCAACCGCAGCTCCTCGCCGAACGAAACCGGTACCAAAATGTTCGCCTCTGTCCCGCGAACCTCCGGTTACCAAAAGCCCCTTGGAAGGCTGCCGGAATTTACCGTCGTTCGCCGCGAACACCTCGCCTCTAGCCGCCGTTCGAAACCCTAACAGCCGAACAGTTTAGGTTAAGTACCCGGCTTAAACCGGTAATAACCCGTTAAGACCCATTAAGCGCCGGTTGACCTTCCAAAAGCGCCGCTTAACACCCGATCAGCCGGTTAATCTCCACCGCTGATCTCGCCCGTCCGATCCGCTTATCCGCGGCTTATCCAAACGCACGCGCAAACGCACCTCGGCGAACCGCCCCACCTTCGCTGAACCGCTCCGGTCCGGTTCACGCGCGTAAAAAAAAACCAAATTCCGGTTTTAAAAAAAATCTCGGTGCTCCGAAAAATCCCCAGAAAATTTCAGAAATTCCAATAGCCTCCAATTGAGCTCCTGGCTCATCCTACTGTCGATCTGAAATCATCCAAGCCACAATTGAATTATTGAAGATTAAACGTATAATTTTTACTGGGTATAACAAAGACCTAGTGCAAAGTGTACAAAAATTTGATGAAGCATGTAGATGTTTGAAACTGTGGCTTAAGATCGAGTGGCACACATAGATGTTAGGGTAGTGCACATGAATGCTTGGTTACATTTGCATACCTTCCATGGTGCACATGGACACTTGGGTAGCATGCGTGGAGATAGAGTAATGATGCCTAGATGTATGTGGTTAGCGTAGACAAGTGCACGATTGGACATATGTGGAAGTTGTAAGACCTAATAGTAGAGGAATAAAAATATTGAATAAAAGTGGATAATTATAATGCAATTAAAGTGTGACTAATATTATGGACTGTTAATGAATTAAAAGAGATTAAGATAAGATGAGCAACAACCATTAAAGTGTTGCATAAAAGGACAGAAAAAGCTATTATGATATGGACTCATAATCATAGTATTTTGTTTGATGATAACAAATCATAAGTATTTCTAATAAATTTGATTGAATGAATTTTTAAATTTTAGATAACTGATATTTATGTTTATGTGAGAAGTTAAAGAAGAAAAAGAAGAGTAAATGTCAAATCTTATGAATATCATCTTGATTAAAGTGACAAACCATCAAGAGATTTATTTTGAGTTTAATTCAAGTATTTTACTTTTATTTTGATTAAAATAATAGACATAATTAAAATCATTCTTATAAGACACATAAATTAAATTTTATTTAAATTAATTATTTCTAAAACTATTAAGATTCTAAAACCTTGATCATCTTATCTTGACTATCTTTAGAATCATTTTATCTTTAATTATATCTTTGAATTTTTTAATAATTTATTACAAAAAATATAATATAATAAAAATAAATAATTAATAATAAAATCGTAATAATATCAATAATAATAAAAAACTAATTATACTAATCTAAACAAACCTAAGATTAAACCTTAAGTCTCAGGTCATAACACTACTCTTAAACCTGTTTGTCACAATTATCAAGTTAGGGCATCACTCTTAAACCCATAATGAAAATAACCCCAATGTTTAAGTAGACTCAAAAATACTTTTAAAGACTTAAAAGAAAATAAAATTAACCAAAATATATAATATGAGACTAAAGAGCATCATGATTTTTGCATGGTTGATTTCTAAATTATGTAAGTGATGGGATGCAGTAGCATCCAGTACATCATATGAAGTTTTCATTTGGAGACATACTAATCCTATTCAGACTCAAATTAATGCTAAGATTGACCAATCTACTTATTATTGTGTACATTATCATTATTAATGTGATGATCAATTACAACTAACCCTTAATTATTATAAATTTTAATTTATTTTCAATAGTTTGTCAAATTATTTATTTTTACAATTTTGTTTCAATTGTTTGAAGAATAATTAACAATTTTTTGATATTTCTAGTTTTAAATTTACATCAGTTATCAATTTAGTAATTTTGTCATTTTGTTATTATAAAATTTGATAACAAAATGACTTCAAAAGAGCTAAAAATTGAGTTTGGACTATTGCCATTGTCTTCCATCGCCTTCATCCCTATCTACCATGGTATCATCATCATCAGCTATGATACTACTGTTCGCATCAATTCGTGCACCTCCTATGTTGATAACATTGACTCACGTGACCCACCAGCCCGCATCGGCATGCTCTAGCCACTTGACCCATGCCTAACCCAAAACACCCACATCAACCCAAAAATGGACTCAATGCATCACTCGCCTCTCTGCTGCATCGTTTGCATCACACGTTGCCTTGTCGTTTGTTGTTATCACCTCTTGAAATGTATATGTTTTCTGGGATTTGCTTAATTTATCTTATTTTTAGCTTTCAATATAGTTTTTTTTTCAACATTTTAGGAAAATTTAAAGTATTTATTTTATAATTTATGGTGACTTCTAGATTTCTAAAATATCTTTTAAAATTTCAAAAATATGTCTTTTAGTATTTTAAATACCCTTTTGTATTCCTAAGTTAACAAATTACTATTATACCTATGAGGTCACTATAAATAGGGGTGCTCATCATGTTATAAGTGACAAACTTTTGAATGACAACGAAGTACAGTCGCTAAGCTAGTGCGATACAAATGTGTTATGTGTGCGAAATCTAATAGTGTGATTTTGAAGGTACATTAAGAAGGCATGAGATGGAAAAGAAGAGATCCTGACCTATTATCTAATATCTACAAAAGCATCAAATTATCAGGAAAGTTCTTAACTACTTTATTTCATATTTTAAAAATTTTATTTGTTATGTCCAACTCTTTTATTAGTACATGTGATCATGTGAATTCTTATTTGACCTTCTATAAACTTTAGTAGTGTGTATATCTTGCCACTCCACCACTAACTTGAGTACTTGAGTGTGTGTTGTTTAAAACCAAACTTTCTTTAGGTTGAGATCCCTTTGTTAAAACTAGTGTAAGTCTTTTATTTCTAAGAAAGTTCTTACTTATCTGATAGTCCTAGGAATTTTGATTTTAAATTTATAATATCTTTAGGTAGGCTTCTATACAAATATATTATTTAAAGCTAAGATTTTTAATTGTTTATGAGCTAAAATAAGTTTTATCATTTCATCATATATCAACTTTGATATCAGAGATTGGTTAGCTTTTAAAACATGTATGTTTTAAAATTTTTTATGAAATAATTATCTTTTAATTTTATGCATTTGTTTTTAATTACTAGAAGTTGTTAATTAAAAAATATTATTCATGTTTGATAATATAATATCTCTTTAGTTATATGATATATTGTTATTATATTTTAAGATTTATTTGTTTTTTTATGATCCTAAATTAAGAATTTTTTAACCCAATAGTTTACGATCACTAGATCCAAAAAATAATATAAAATATATGATTTTCAACCATCATAATAAACCATAGAACCAGTAATACAACATGTAATTTTAAAACTAACTCATTTGATATAAGATCTATAAGCAACCTTAAAAACATGCTTAGATCAATCGGAGCAATGTAGAGGTAATAAATTAGATGGAATCTATAGATCAAGTAGGTTTATGACAAGTGACTCCAAAGTTAAAAAAATGTCCTCTGAAAATGAATCTAACCAATCAAAAAGTCAATGTAGGTGTCAAGTTATTCCACAAATGCATTATAAAAGATATAGTAGGGATTATGATTTTTAGGTTAACATAGTTAAATTAGAAGCCCCTATATTTGATAGTAGTTTAGACCCCATAACATATCAAGATTAGAAAATAAGAATAAAATATTAGTTTGATTAGTATGATCTTAGTGAGTTTTGGAAGTACTAATTGACAAAAACTAGACTCACATCACATGCAATATTATTTGTTCACTCATTAGAAGAATGATATCTTGATGAAGATCAAGCATTATCTCAATCATGGAAAAAACTTAGGATCTTCTTTTGAGTTAAATACGTGCCAACCTCTTATGTTGGTAAACTTTTGGATAAATGACATCTACCCATGTTTCAAAGACTATTGATGAGTACATTACTAAATTTAAGGATTATGTACTTAGATATACTATCCAAGAGTCAAACCAAGTCGTATTAACTCTATTTTGAGTTGGGCTCAGGGATTTTATTCAAGTTGAGTTATACATGAGATATATTACTAGTTTATAAAAGACATATAAAGTGGCTAATGATGTAAAAAAATTTAAAGGATTGATTAGCTATAAAAGTCAGATTCTTTCATCCACTTCTTATCTTCAAACTCGTACCACCACTTCCACTATTCCTAATAGTTCTAGTTCACAAGCAACTAGTGCCTCTCTACCCATACCACCAATTTGTTAAATTCAACCCTTAGGAAAACCATTTACTAATTATGGAGTTGAGTGTTATCATTGTCATGGGAAAGGACATGTTGTAGGCTAATAACCTAAGGGAGTTTTACACATAAAGAGAGAAGAAGAGATAAAAGAAAGTATTGAGTCAAGAAAGAGAAAGTTATATAGCCAAATGAGGAGGTTGAAGAAGAATTACAATAACTAAGTGAAAAGTTTATTATATTAGACCACTCTTAGCTATTGTGAGATATACTTTGACTACACCAAGACCATTTGATGATTGGTAACAAACTAGCATCTTTAGTATCTTCATTAGGATTAAAGATAAATCATGTAAGATTGTTTTAGATAACATTAGCTATATCAATGCCATAACACAAAAAACTTTCAAGGGGATAGGTTTAACACTTATAGACCATCCCTACCTATAAATTGTATCTTGGATCGATAAAACTTCAATTTTCATACAATAAAGGTGTTGTGTTCCTTTAAAGTTTGTTCAATATTCTGAAGAATTATGGTGTGATGTTATCCTAATGTAGGTAGGTAGTCTTATCTTAGTAAGACTTTGGTTATACAATCGAGATAGATGAGCCAATATGTGTACAAAGGAAAGAAAATTATGTTATACCCTTCACCTCGCTCGAAGAAAATTTCTAACCCAAATACTCCAAAAGAAAAAGACAAAGGAAAAGAAAAGTTACTTAATATCATTTCACTAGCTGAGATTAAGAGGGATATAATCAGTGGTAAGGTTATCTAGTTTGTGATAATTTGAAAAGAACTTAATAGTACACCCATCCCATCATCCATAGTCCAACTCTTGTTAAAAGAATTTGAGGACATATTTTTCATTGACTTGTCAGATACATTCATCATTAAGAGATATTCAACAAGCTACAGATCTAGTTTTTGACACTTCACTATCATATTTACCACACTATTGATTAAATCTCTTGGCATATGTAGAACTTATTCAATAAGTAAATGAACTTGTTTAAAAGGGATTTATTAGAGAAAGTATTAGCCCATGTATTGTACCTACTCTATTGCTCCAAAAAAGATGAAACTTAATACATGTGCATTGATAGTAATGCCATTAATAAAATAATGATTAATATAGGCTTCTAATTCCTTGGCTCGATGATTTGTTATATCAAATGGTTGGAACCATCATATTTTCTAAAATTGATCTAAGAAGTAGATACCATTAGGTTAGAATTTGTCTAGGTGATGAATGGAAGACTATCTTTAAAAAAGATGAATTATATGAGTAATTAGTTATGCTATTTGGATTATCGAATGTACCAAATATATTTGTGTGACTTATGACTCAGGTTTTGATGTCTTATATAGGTTATTTTGTAGTTGTCTATTTTGATGACATATTAGTTTATAATTATATATCATTTGAATATTTAAGACATCTTAAATAGGTATACATTACATTATATGAACAACATTTATTTACTAGCCTTAAGAAGTATAAATTTTGGTCAGAAAGAATATCATTCAAAAGTTTTATTGTTTAAAAAAACATTAATAATTGACCCTAAAAAGATAAAAGCCATTATTGAATGGCCAACTCCAACTAATGTACATGAAGTTCATAGCTTTCATGGCCTACTCCACTTTTTATCGATGATTCATATAAGAATTTATCACAATAGTAGGCCCAATTATAAATTGTATTAAAAAGAAAAGGTTTAACTAGAGAAAAGTACTAGAAGTAACATTTGTTAATTAAAAGAAGCTATGACTCAAGCAACAATCCTTAGATTACTTGACTTTTTAACTACTTTGAAGTCGCTTTGTGATGCTTCACGAGTAGGTATGATTGTGTCTTGGTGGTCATTCCATATATGAAAAAAACTTTATGTTATAATATAATTACTAAAACATTAGAGACACTATCTATTGTCCTAAGAATTTATTTTTTATTTGGATCATAAAGCATTGAAATATTTAAATTTGCAAAGGAATTTAAGTCATCAACAAGCTAAATGGTTTGAATATTTTACAAGAATTTATTTGTTTTAAAGCATAAGCAAAGAGTATAGAATAAAGTAGCAGATACATTAAATTATCATGTTTGTTTATTATCATTAATGACTGTACGTGTTCCTGGATACGAATGCATCAAGAATTTATATAGTGATGACCCAGACTTGGGTGATATCTATCAAGAAATCAATACTTCACCTACTAAAGTTTTTAGTGAGTACCATTTAAAAGATGATTTTTTGTTTTGTGGATTCCAAATTTACATTCCACATACATATATTAGAGATTTTCTTGTTTGAAAAATACATGTTGGAGGCTTCCTTGGACACTTTAGCTGAGAAAAAATCATAAAAGATGTTGTTGATCAATTATTTTGGCCAAAAGTATCCCAACAAGTTGCATCAATAGTTGTCCAATGTAGAACTTGTACCATAGCTAAATCAGGTAATTATGTCCAAGGTGCTTATACATCATTACCTATACCATAATGACCTTGAGAAGATATAAGTATGGACTTTGTCTTAGAATTTCCTAAACTTGTTACAAAGCATGATTGTATATTCATAGTTATTGAAAGGTTTTTTAAAATGTCTTATTTAATACCTTGCTATAAGCCTTCAGATGTCTCATATATTGTAAAGCTATTTCTGGATGAAGTTGTGAAACTACATGACTTACTATAATGATTGTGTCAGATCATAATGTTAGAATTATTAGTTACTTCTGAAAAACACTTTGGCACTTAATGGGAACAAAACTTAAGTTTCATCAGCTTATCATCTGCAAATAGACAAGTAAACAGAAGTAGTCAACTAAAGCTTAGGTAATCTTCCTCATAGTTTAATATGTGAATATGTATCAACTTGGGATCTTTTATTATATGAAAATTGCTTACAATAATTCTATTAATAGAACAATAGGTTGAGTTTTTTTAAAATTTGTTTTGAAAATCGTTCTTATAATCCTGTTGATTTGATTCTATTACCTCATGATTTTTATACTTCTGAGTATGCTGAATCTTTTACTTACTATATTTCATCATTACATAAATATATTATCGAATAAATTAATTTAAATAATAAAATATATAAAAGATTAGCAAATAGTTATAGATAATCTTGAGAATTTGTTGAGAGTGATTATGTGATAATCCATATTAGGTTTGAGAAATTTCCATCATAAATACTCAAGAAATTACATGCTTGTGGTGTTAGATCATTTAAAATTGTAAGAAAACTAGGTATCAATACGTCTGTTTTGGATTTATCTAAGGATTATGGAATAAGTGATATCTTTAATATTTGAGATCTTTTATCTTATAGGGAACTATGCTCAATACCTAGTAAGCCTTTTGAGCCTTCATCATCATTATTGAGTAAACATATCCCACCAATACATTTAACCCTATATAATGAGTTAAGAGATCAAGTGGAGCAAATCATAAATGATTAAATAATTTTTGCACAAGATCAAGTATAATAAAGATTTTTGATATGATGGTGTTCTGCCTGATGACACTTAGATTGCTGAGGAGGTGCTTCATTGCTTAAACCTAAAGATGTTAAAGTAATATCAGAGATTTCATCCTAGCTTCATAGAGTTGAGATCTTTCTCACATATAGCAGATGCAGTAGCATCCAATACATCACATAAATATTCCATTTGGAGATATACTAGTCTTATTCAGACTCAAAGTCTTGCCAAGATTAACCCCTCTAATTCTCATTAGTCTTTTTTATCATTACCATTATGAGGGTCAATTATAGCTAGACTCTTATTTATTACATATTTTAGTTTGCTTTCAATAGTTTATCACGCTATTTATTTCTATAGTTTCATTTTAGTCATTTAAAGGATAATTAATATCTTTTGAATATTTTTTGCTTAAAATTCACTACTGGTCATCCTTTTAGTAGTCTTGTAATTTTACCAGTGTAAAATTTAATAAAAAAATTGTTTTAAAAGAGATAAAAATTGAGTTTAGATTGTTCCTGTCACCTTCTACCACCTTTGTCTTCATCTGCCATTGTAACTTCATCAACTCTAGTGTCACAGCATGCATCGACCCACGTGCCTCTTGTATTGATCTTGCTAACCTGTGTGACCCTTTAGCCCATACCTACCTACTCTACCCGCTCAACCTGCACTAACCCAAAACACTTGTGCTAATCACTTTGATCTACCATGACTCAAAAATCGAAGTCGAGGTGTCACACCCCTCTTTTGCTTGTGTCGTTGGTGTTGCCTGCTACTATACCGTTTATTATTATAGTTACCTGAAATACATATGTTGTTTAGGAACTACTTAATTCATTTAATTTTATAGCTTTTAACTTAGTTTTTTTTTGTTTTTTTATAGAATTTAAAGTATTTATTTTATAATTTATGATGAATTTTGGAATTCTAAAGTTTTTTTAGAATTTTAAAAATGTCTTTTAGTATTCCAAGTGTCTTTTGTATTACTGAGTAAACAAATTATTATTATTACCTTAAGGTCTTTATAAATAAGGATGTTTACCATATTATAAGTAATGAATTTCTTTTAATAAAATAACAAGATACTTCTACTAAGCTTGTGTGATATAAGTGTGTTGTGTGTACAAAATTTGATAGTGTAACTTTAGAGGTGCTTTTAGAAGGTGAGCAAGAGATTTAAAATGGGAGATCCTAACCTATTATTTAACATCTATAAAAGCATCAAATCATTAGGAAAGTCCTTAGCTACTTCATTTCATATTTTATAAATTTTATTTATCATATCCAACTCTCTTGTTATAGCATATGATCGTGTGAATTCTTATTTGGCCTTTTATAAACTCCACTTATGTGTGTATTTTGTCATTTTACCACCAACATGAGTACTTTGGTTTATATTATTTAAAACCAAATTTTATTAAGTTGAGATTTTTTGTTAAAATTGGTGCAAGTTTTTAGCTTTTAAAAAGTTTTTACTTTCATAGTGATCTTAAAAACTTCGATTCTAAATCTATAATACCTTTGGGTAGGCCCCTTGTATATTGTTTCAATATAAGCCTTTCTCAATTGTTTATAAAATAAAATAATTTTTAGCATAGTATCTTATGTCATGATGCGTGCCATCTGAATGTGTAATTTTATGATTGAATGATTGTCAGCTCATTTATATTTTATGAAGAGATAATTCAATCAACTGTTCAATCATGTAATTTCATAATCAAAACATATAAATCTAATCCAAGCAGAGATTTAAACCCAGTAATGTAATGACATAAATTTTCATGATCAAAAGATTACTTCCTTTCTATTACACTCAGATTCAAATCAAGCCATCAGATCGTGAACTTTTCATAATTTAATTATCCATATCACATCCAAATAGAATGTTATAGGTTGATTATTATTTATGGAATGGCTATTTGTAAATAGTCATTATAAATTTGAAATAACAGATAAATAATAATGATTATGTTATTAAATTAATACATAAGTTTTTAATTAAAACTTATATTGACGTAGTTTTAATTAAAATAAGTATTAATGACTAATTGGTCTATTTGATAATTATTTTTAGTTATTAAAAAATATCTATAAATAAGAGATTTTTTTAACATAATTAATTGATGAATTTTTTATAAAACTAAAAGAGAAATTTTAAGTCATTCAAGCTATTAACAGTTGATAATCATCATTGCTCTCATTCAGTGCATCCTTCATCATTAAGCTCTAAATTATCTTCTCTTTTTTAATTAGCCAAGATTTTATTTTTTTAAATAATTCAAATGAAACACTAGTGCTTGCATTATTAAACATTTCATTAAGTATAAGATTTTTTCTTGTATTAAATATAATTTTGGGTTGTTGCATTCTTTTTTTTCTATCAATTTTATTTTTTTTCAAAAAATCATTAGAGCCTATTTTTCTTTGTTTTATTATTGTGAGTGTTTAGCTTATCCATTTTTTCCCAAAAAACATATATTTATTATTTTTAATTTTGCATTTTTTTTGTCAAAGATTAATGTAGGCTTAAATTTAGGTCGAACTACCTAATAATTGTTAATGTATTTCTATTTTTTATTGATTTTTTATATCATAATTTTTTTAAAAAATTATTAATTAATATATCTTAAAATAAAATTAAAATTTATACATAATCAATTATAAAGACTTACTCAAACTTATTTAAATAATTTTATTAAAATAGTTTATTTAAATATTTTTAAAAAACTTAAACACACTTCAAAAGCCATTAAACTTTACCTACTCAAGCATATATATTCTATCCTTTTATTTTAAATTTTTGTTTTGTTTGTACATGGTCTTTTATTATAACTATCAACACTCACTAAAACCTACTAATATGTACTTTTACAAAATAAGAAAATATTAATATTCACTTTTTATAAAATAATTAACCACTAATACCACATTATCATTAAATGAAGTCTTTAGAAGCTTAATTTATTTTATAAATTGTTGGTTATGATTTCCCATGGGTAATCAAATATTTATTTTTTGTTTAACACAATATTAGCTCCATATAAGCTTTCATGGAACTCTTTATCCGATAGGCATTATGTAATAAGCTTATGATAAATATTTAATTTTGCATTTAAAGACCAAATTGCATGTGCTTTTTATTAAATTTATGCTCTCTACATTCATGCTAATTACTCATTCTTGTCTTGCAACATAAGCATATAAATTCCTTTTAATTCTTTTCCCTTATCTTTTTCTTGATTTACTTTTCTTTTTAATTGATTTATGGTATGTTTTTTTTAATAGATTGAGCTTATATTCTTAGCATACATCATTTTAGAATGATAATTACTATTTTAAAAAATCTATAATATCCCAAAGTAAGGGTAATTATTTTGAAGGTTTTGAATTATCATATTTACCAATTAATAAAAATGTATAATCTTAGGGGTTGATTGATGATTCTTAAGAAGAAAAAAATTTAAAAAAGTCAATTAAAATTAATTTATTAGTTATTTTGAAATTATTTGAAATTTTAAAAAATTATGAAAAATTTTAAAAATTATTTAACCACTGAAAAATCATATACCCTTAAAAAAGGGATTTTGGTAATTAGGATGAAAATAAATGTCAATTATAAAGTTTCAAATTATTAAAAATTATATAGTATTAATTTCACATAAATTGGTTTTGAATCAATCATATAATGAAATATTAACATTATAGAAAGAATATCATTATAAATATTTTTACACGAAAAATTATTAAATTACCTTGTGATTTAAAACAATTTGAGAAAATTATAAAAATATTACATTTTGATTAGATTTTAAAGATATTTGTGTTGTTGAAGTTTGATATGCTTAAGAGGTCTTCCTTATAAGAAACATTATTATTTATAAAGAAGAAAAGTTTTTAAAATATTAAAAAATATCATAAAATTATGAAATTTTAAGGATGATAATGTTTTATGAATAATTTATTTAAAAATTTATTAGAGATTTTAAAGTTTATTTTAATCAAAGTATTTAAGAAATTAAAGTTAGTATGTGGTTCTAACTAAAATCAAATATGTTATCATTTTTTCTAATTTCCTAATTAAATCTAAATGCTAATGGAACTAACGATCGTATCCTTTCAAAACGGCCACCATTGGCTATGAAAATAGTGAAAGTTTTTAAAGGAATTTTTAGGATGGTATAATTTCTAATCCATTGAAGTTTGGTGCATCGAGTTGGAACAAATCGACAATTTATTGAATTTGAGATATTGTAGGACATAAGAATATCTAGAAATTCACATTGCTCAAATTGAAAAATATAAAATTAGGGTTTGGCTATGGAAATAAGATTTTAAAATCACATTAAAGAATTCAATAGGAGCACTATCGACTATTTTGTCAAAAATTGAGAGAATTATGTGGCTATGATTTCACAAAATCTCAAAATTGGGGCTTCTTTAATTTATGCATTTTAGCAAGAATAACCAAGATGGATATGAAACTTTGAGCTTGGAGGAACTCATGGGAGATTTTACTCATAAGAACTCAACTCTATATATGACTATGAAAATAAATTTTGAGGTAGGTGATTTTGAACATTATGGTATATTTCATAGATGTCTAATACTTATATATTAAGAGCCTTTGGAGCTACACTGATAAATTTATAAAATTATATTTTAGTGATATTTGATTCAATAATTTGAATATAAATTACATGCTATATATGTTGAACCCATATTTAATTATGCACAAGATGATTGTTCACTTATCCTTCTTGTTATGGTGGTACATCTTAATATTCAAATTCATAATCATTATCAATTAACATGTGGGATAGTTTCATAAAATTTTGAAAATGATTAGTTGCATTGAAAATAATCCTAAAAGGAAGATAAAAAAGAATTCATAATTATGAAAAATAATTTAGAAATGGGTTGAGATTATCATTATGGAAGAGGGATTGGTTCCATTGGGATTCTAAATAAACCAAAAGACTCATTGAAGTTATAATTTGAAGAGAAAAGGTTTAAGAAGGATATAATGGGTTGTAACCAAAGATGAAAGGTTCTAGAATGATACAATAATTATGAGATATTTACCTATTAATTCAAATCTAATGACATAATGCTAAACCTTATTAAATTAAAAGAGATTAAGAGACCATTATAAAGAAACTAAAGATAGAAATATTTTAAAGAGATTAATAATTATATAAATATGATTATTTTAGTTTTATAATTTTTTAGATATTATTTTTATATCTATGTATTGCAAATTTAACCCAATAGATATTTTTGATTTCCATTTGAAACCATGATTCTTCTATTCCTTTTCTTTAATCTTTTCCTTTCCTTTTCATTGTTGAATATTGATTAAGTCCTCAAAATAAAGCTAGTTATATTATTATCCTTTTATTTGGGGTTAAACGTTTGAATAATTTTCCAAAATTAGATGTATCTTATCATTAGTTTTATTATTAGGTTCTACCTCTAGAAGATATCTTAGAACATGACACTCTTTTGGCAACTTAATTATCATTTTCTTTAAAATTTGAAGCCTTGTTTCAAACGATTAATCTTTATTCTTAGCCTTAATAAGTTTTTCTCTTTTTTTCTTAGCTTCATGCAATTTGGCATTATATGTAATTCTACACATGACAGAAATATGTTGCTATTCCTAACATGATTGTATAATATATTTTAAATAATAACATTATGCTATTAAGCTTTTATAATAATCCATTCATAAAGTGATCAATCAAAACATTATTTTTGTGAATTAAAGAAAACTATTCATCACATCGCAATAAACAACATGTGAAATATGATTTATAAGATAACTTTCTATTTTTTAATGTATAAATCATTTTTCAAATTAAAGACTGATTACAAAGATTCATCAAACACCAAATCAGATATACTAAGTTACATAATATACTTACCTTAGCTTATATTATAGTGGACTTGCCTTATAATTTGGTTATTCTTCCTTGTTTACAAGTTTAACACTTCTTCCTCTTTCCTTTGATGTACTAAGAAAAGTCTCTTAATTTCTTTTCACAAAATCTCTCTCAAACTAATTTCTTCAATTGAGCACACTCGTAGCTCTCTCTTAAGTTTTCAAAAGAAAAACCAATTCCACAAAACTTTTTTTTCTTTTTCCTTCCCATACACCATCCCAAGCAATCCCTTAATTACTATCACTAAGCTCTCTCTCTCTCTCTCTCTCTCAAGAAAAATTTCAAAAGAAAATTTTTTGAACCTTCCTCTCCTTCCTAATAACTTCTCCCAACGTTTTCAAAATCTCTCTTATTTAGCAACATGATAACCTTTTATAAATTCTTTTGCATCATTCATACTTCTTTGATTCTTCTTCTACTACAAAAGACTAGAAATTGTATGAACAAACTCATTTGCTATCCCATGGTCCCCCAACATTTTTGTTTCAAAAATTAACATTTGATGGTCATTTCACATGCCAAGCTTTCACTAGTGTTGTTACGGGTTAGGAAATTTAGAATTTTTAGAAAATAAATTAATATTTTAGCAATTTTAGGAATGTGCATATTTCTTAAATTTTTTTATCTCAATGATTTTCAAAAATCTATTGGCATCATTTAATATTTTCTTCCAAAAATTCATATAAATACTAACTTATTATTTTCTTATAAATATGATAGGTTTTTTTATGATTAAGTGATGTTTAATTTTCACCAAATTAGTATCATTGGACTCTAATAAAATGTATTATTTATCATAAAATTTTCAAAATATTTTTCTTTATTTTGATAATTTTTGTTTTGCAAAATTCCTATAAATTAAAATAATACTATTTTTTACTAATTTCAGCTATACTTTTTTATGATTGATTAAGTTTCAAGTTTTATCAAATTTATACAATTATATTTGTAATAATCTGCACTCTTTTATTTTAAAATTCATTTCTCCTTTTCAGGTATCTGAATCTATTTTTAGTAATATACATTTTTTAAATATTTAATAAACTTAAAAAATAAAATATATTTAATAAATACTTTTCATACTCTGAGATATTATAATTTTATTTTAGATCTATTCATACCAAGTTTGCATATTTAATTTCATCTCTTTTCTATTTTCAAAAATATGTCTATTTATGCCTAAGTTGCTGTATTCATGTGGAACTTTTTAAACTAATTATATTTAAACCATTTTAATAATAATTGTGTTAAACTAATAGCAAGATGAATATTACAAAAGATATATAAACAAATTTGAATTGCATTCATGTGATTTTAAAATCATAATACTGTTTCTAGCATAGCCTCATGCATATACAAAACAGATATTTTAGTACATTTAACATCACATCATATATAATTTAATTTATGCAAATTCTCTCTAATTTTTTGGAATTGATTTTATATATCAAACCACTGATTAAAAGTATTGCATTCATTAAGCAGATGCACTAAATAATATATAATTTGTCTAATTATTTTTTCTAAAAGTTTTGTAATTTTTTATGATATTTTTGATATTTTTTTCTTTTTAAATTTTTGCTTTTTTGTGAAAATAATATTGCTGTTTTTATATATGTGAGTTTTAGTTTGCTAATCACCCAGCTTTTATGAAATTTATTTGGATTCTTAATGAAATATACTATTTATTATGAAATTTTCATAATTTTTTTATGTCATTTTAAATTTTAATAATTTTCTCTTCTTTGAAAATTAAAGAAATTAAATTTATGATATGTTTCTTACAATTACAACCATTTGTTTTATGATCGATTGACTTTGAAATTTACAAAGTTTATATCATTAAATGAATAAATTTTAAAATTAATTTTTTAATTAATTGTTCTTCCACATCTTTCCGTCCCTCGTGGTCCCTATGAGTTTGCCAGTACTGTCAACGAGCATCCATTTATATTTCTCTTGTACACAAAAAATAATTTTTTTTTTAATTATTTTTAAAAACAAGATTTAAAAAGTTTGTAATACTTATGCTTGAATTCAATAAATATAACTAAGGTATGTATTACAGATTTAAAACATTTTTAATAAACCAAATATATACAACATAGAATTAAAAAAAAAAAAAAAAAAGCACTCAAATGCAATGATCAAGTGGGAACGATAAGGTATGTTGTTTGGGATCAACTACAACACAGAACCCCTTTAGGTACCTGATTAACATGCGAACCTGCTCTACGCACCTGTTACTAAGTGATGACTAGTGGATAAGTCATTCTTTCTGATACGTTTGTTATGTTTCCCAATCGTATAGGATTTATGGTAATATAGAACCTGCACAACAACACAAAGAAGCACCAGGAAGAAACAAACGTTAAGAACGATGTAACGTAATAAACAATTAAAAAGTATTAATACAATAACGTTTTTGCATCAATGCAAATACTAGACAAATTGACTTATTCCTTTGCCTTTGAATTTAACTCTTCGGTCTCTGCCATAAGAATAATTCTCCTATGCTCAATTTTGCTTGGAACAGGGAGTTCTATTTAATCAATCTACTCCAAAGGATCATTGAATAAAATGATTAAGCAGTCATCATGCTGATTTGTTTGGTGTACATAATTACATTGGTCTCATTGTATTCATATAGAATAACATCATCTTTATAGTTGTGTTTTTCTATATTTGTTAATGACATCCTTAACGACTCTAGTCATCACCTTATTGCTTCACAGTTCACCTTCTCTTTCATTATACTCGAGTAAATGATTAGTATAAGTGTGTTACTTGATGTGCATGCATGAAAAGCTTTTATCCAATGAGCATTGATTTTAGATTGACATTGATAAGATTATGATGTGTGTTGATTCTTAAGTCATTTTTAATATTAAAGTAATTTAATGCAAAGAGAACGGTCTTATTTCTAATATCAAAATATCTAAATTTAATTTTCTCAAATATCAAATCTATAAAAATTGTGCTTGCTATCACCATGATAATTCCCTTCAGTGTTTTAAGTCATTGGTCATTATTATCTTAGTATCTTAGAAGATTTGGTATGATATGAAACCAAAGGACATTTATAAATCAACTATTGTAATGATCTCAACAAGTTTCTTGTGCACATTACGAAACTTATTCATTTTTGTATAAAGAATTTTAGGACTTATCAAATAATTATGAATATTCAAATAAAAAATTGACATACCAAACTTCTAAGCTTATTTACAAATTTTTCTCCATTTTTTCTTAAGTTTTGTGTTGCAAATTAAGCAATATCTTTATTGCACATCTTAATAGCTTTGCTTACGCTAATAACTAAGGTAAAGTAAGTTGGCTAAGGCACAGATTTTTTGTACTGGGTTGGATAACATTTGCAAATTCATATTTTATTTGGAACTTGTTTTTACTTTGTGGCATTAGTTTTAGTTGATTTTGTTTATCATTTTTGGGATTTGTTTAGGATTATGTTATATCATCATCATTATTAAAAAATTGCAATTGAAAAGCCAAGATACTTATAGATAAATATTTTTTTGGAATAAAATAAGAAAGGATATGGTTATTTTGAACATGAACTATGATGCAAGCATAAGCTTAATTCATCTCTCTCTCTCTCTCTCTCTCTCTCTCTCTCTCTCTCTTTATAGGTTTATCTAATGGGTTAACCTTTTTCTTTCTCTCTCCTCTTTTGTTTCCATCATGACACTATTAAAATGACAAGAAGGTTACGTAATGAATCATGTTCATGTATATGAATAGATTGAAAATACTAGGCGATTAGTAAAGCCTATGGATTAAAACAATAAGGGTAAAAAACTACTAGGGTGGTGGAGAAGTCATGTGAAATATATAATTACTAAAAAAATTAAAAATATTATGTTTATGATATGTTGAAAAATAATAAACAAGATTTTTACTATAACTGAGTCAACTCAAGTAGAATTATAAGCTGATTATCCCAAGATAAAAGAAGCAACATGATAAGACAAGAAGAATTACTTGTTTAAAAAGAAACAACTCTAATAAATAAGGTCATATTAAAAAAATATTAATTATAAGATTGCATGTGTCTTCTTACTATCATGATGAAGACCTTGATTGTGTACTTCTTTTTTTTGCAAAATATAAGTGATTAAGATCTTGTATGTAACATGAAATATGATATTATTTCGCAAATAATAATTGCATTAGAATTAACCCACTTAGTCTATGATAGTGTCTTATTATATTATTGGCAATGATATTTCGAGTATACCAAGGTTGCAATGCAAGGAAGGAAGGATAAATGAATAATATGTTAATATTTCTGCATATGTAAATATTATTATTATAATATTAAGAAGTGTATTATTGATTTTGTATATTGTATATATTATAAATGCTTGGATGTATAATAGATAAACGTGTGTATTTATAGCTAATATATACTATGGTGCACAGTAGATACCTATGTGGATGTTGTTAAATAATTGCATAAGATGTTTCAACCTATAGATGTAAATGAATTGCAATATATGAATATAAAAAAATAAATAAAATTTAAATAGAATATATTTTTTTAAAATCTAAGACTTAGAAAAATGATATTAAATAGTTTATGATCATGAATTTAACTCCTAAGGTGGATAAAACGTCAAAATTTTTAGGTACTTTTCAATTATATAAAACTCCAAAATCTGGTCTTCTAGTTATACCTTGGTCCACAACTCACAATCTCTATGCTAATTACAATAGTCATTTCATGTTGGTTCTCTCATCCCAACATCATCAAGCCACTACTATAATGTTTTCACTCCTTTATGCCAACACATTACCATCGATTTCAGGCCACCTTGACATTCTTAACCACCCTCCTTATTCTTCCTACCTTATTGTAACATTTAAGAGGATGAAGTAGAGCTTTTAAAGAGGGAGAAGAAAATTATAAATATTATTAAAAGAAAATAATTGTGCCAAATAAAAATTTTAGGATTTTGACCATTTTTAACTAATTATTAATGCTTTTGAAAACTTGTATATCAACATAACAAATCTATGAATCTTAAAAAGATGGAGGCAAACGTAAAAAATCTAAGCAATATTTATCTAGAACTCAACTATAACAAAACATTAAAAGGGAAATGTCTAGATAATAAAATCAAACATCAGAGATTTTTGATAATTTAATAATAATTTAATGATATAACTAGAATTAATCAAAAAATTAAAATATATATTAAGAGATTTTAAAAAAAATCAGAAACTAGATAGTAAATTATTTTGGTGAAGATACAAAATGTGATGACCATAAAATAAAATGTTGAACATTAAAAAAGAAATTAATTATCAAATGAAAAAAATTTTAATTACAAATTTTTGCAAACCAAATTAATTACAAAATTTATTAGGGATATTATTTATTTAAAATTTAGGTTTAATTTATTATATAAATTAAACCTAAATTTTAAATAAATAATATCCCTATCTTGTCTATAATAGCTACAATGGTTTAATAAAACAAGAAAATTAAAGCTTAATTAAGCTAATTAACCTTAATTTTAATATCAATAAATATAATCCTAACTTCTAAGATTTTGTAGTCGTGCAAAAGCTTATGAATCTTGCGAGAAGAGAGTGAGAGATGCTAGATTTTGATGGTCACCATTAGAAATTTTAGCCATTTTGAAGAAGATGACACATTGAGGATGTGACAGGTCAATTGCACTTGTTAAAAACTAAGAGTTGGTTGCATGCATAGGTCTAGTTTGTAGGGGAGAAAGAGAGAGTTGTTCGAGAGAGAGAGAGAGAGAGAGAGAGAAGAAGGGTGATTACTATCACCAATTGGAGAAGGAAAAGACAAAGAGGTGTTAAGAGAAAAGAAAAAAAAGAGTGTTAAAGAGAAAGGATTAGGAAAGAGAAAGAGAGAAACATAACAAAAAAATATATATTAAAAGGCAATGATAAGAGAATAAGGGAGGGAGGGAGGGAGGGGGAGAGAGAGAGTGTGTGTGTGTACTACTTAAAAGAAAAAGGAAAATAAAAGAGATAAAGAGAATGGAATGGTTTAGGAATTTTCTTAAAAAAAGGAAAAAAGAGAAAAATATTGTAGATAATTTTGGAAAAAAAGTTGGGGAGCAAAGTTGAGGAGAGGGAAAAGAATATTATGAAGTTGTCATATTACAAATAGAAAGCGACTATTTGAAGAAAGGAATTAAAAAAAATAAAACTTGTTGAGTAATGGAGGAAAGAAGGAATTGAACTCACCATAGGCTTCGCAAGCTGATCTCTTTAGTGCAACCACTACATTGTAGTCAAAGAGGCATTCCTATATAGCTTATGCTTATGTGATTGTTGTATTTATGTAAGAAATGTACAAACATAAGAAGCAAAAGAATGAAAAAAATTAAGTGATGGTTTTATATTTTTTTCACATACTCCACATGTTTATTAGTTGCTTACACAGTTTCATTGGCCTTACATATTTTTTGTATTACTAGTATTGGTATATTAATAGAAAAGATTTATAAGAATCAATTAGATATATGATGATGCTTATTAATGTACAAATTACATTTATATACATGCTAATCATGGTTGAGAATGCTATGGTTTGCTTCACATGCTCATATTTTTTTTTTGTAAATATAGCATAGTGTTACATGAGAATCATTTATACCAATATTTGGCATATCCATTAGCATAGAAAAGAAAATCATAATAAAAAGAAGTTTTAATATATGAATTATTATAAAAGAACTTTAAAAGGAAAAAGTGAATAAAGGATGCTATTCAATAAATGAAAAAAATAGTTAAATTCTATAAAATATTGAATAATGGGTGTTATATATGATGAAAGTTCTCAAGAATGTATCATATTATTACCAAAGTATCATAATGTGTTGTTTAGGTTGGATGGGGCTCTAAAGAGTATAATATGATCTTATCTTAATTTCTCTTCCTCAATTCATAGCTTTTGTCATTTTTCTTGCAACAATCAAACCATAAGATATTGCAATTTCTTCTTCTTTTTAAGGAGATTATCAAGCCTCTCTTTATTTTCCAACTCTTCCTCTTCCAAAAACCACTCAATCAATTAAAAAAATGTCTCATCCTCTTCCAAATTTTACTCTTCATAAAATTGCTTAATCTATTTAACAAAAAAAATATTTCTAACTATTTTCTCTTATTTGGCTTTCAAATTTTATTTTAACTTTATAAATTCTTGTGTTTAATTCCCATCTCTCACCATCTTTTGTAGTTATCATTAGTTCTAGGAAAAAATTATTTTCATATTTTAATTAATACTTAAGACCTAAGCCAAAAGTTTTGAAAATTTATTATGATTCATTGTTTTAAAAAAAATTTTCAAAATCAAATGATAAGAAAAAGACGTCATAACACTGATCTAAAGAATGACAAGTGAGGGACACCATAAGTAGGTAGCCATGCTTTTGTATTAATGATAGATATGGGTGTGGATATGTTGACCAGTGATAATGTAGTTGGTTAGTTGGGGGGCAAGATCCGAAATGCCCATGATAACATGTATTGTTTGACACCATGTATAGGATTTGATCAAGGTGATTGAATGGATCAAACATTGGTGCATGTGAATTGACACCATTGACCATAATCAACAATGGTTATCATGGAGACATTGGCAAATTCAAGGTCACTCCTGTGTTAGGGCATTGAGGGGGTAGATAGGTTTGTTCTTATAGGTGATAGCCATAGTAGGGAGGTATGTAGGTAGTTCTTATAAATGCATGAGATATGGGTGACTAGTAATGAATATATGCAATAGTTGGCATGTAAGAGGGTAGAGGGGTGATTGGGAAGGCAATGATGAGAAGAGGATGTGAGATTAGTAAAGAGGAGTAGACTTAAGATTTGAATGTGGGGTTTAGTGATATTGATTGGGACTTGGCACATGACAAAGGCAAACAAGCATGGAGCTTACCTAAGAATGGTGTTACCAAGTTTTGTTATGAGTGCATATGACCAACAATTGAATGTATGACAATTATGAGGTAGTGTGATCCAAGTAAGGCTAATTGACTACAATTGGGCTAGCTATTCAACATCAAGGTGATGAAGGCATTGCAATAGAAAGCATCAAGGTAATATCGATAAAGACTTCAAGTGGCAAGCTTCTTTTGGGGAGTTAGGTGGTTGATAAAAAAAATTAACTGTAGTGTGGAGACAATAGAAGATGAATGATGTAGCATACAAATCAAAATAGAGAGAAGACCATCATATACCTTTTATGAGGATCTCTAATGTGCAATCATGCACTAAGACACATTAATTGTCATTTCTCCACTTGTACTAAGCAAGGTAATGGAGATGAAACCAAACCATAATTAATAACTAATATTTTTCAAAATGTTAAAATCAAAATTTATCAAAAGTAAAAAATCTAATAGATAGAATATTTCACATAAATTGTCTTTTTTATGCATAATATTCACATAATCATATAATATAATAATATGCATATTATTATCAATAAGTCTCATTTTAAACTGAAAATAGTATCAAAAAGCATATATCATAACAACCACAAACTAAAACCATCAAATCCATGAAGTTTATAAGCATTCATTGTGTTCTCAACACAAATACAATAATATAACCATCATCATCATAATATAGCACAACTAATGCATAACAAGATCATTATCAATCCAACATAACTATATTGCATCATAAGGATCGCTTCCAAAATACTTAATGTATACTTGAGTTCTTCATTTGTTTCCTCTCTCAAAGTAGTAAAATTATTTGCTTTGTAATATAAGAGATAAACCTAAAACAAATGTAATGGATAGATCATAAATAAATAAAATTATATAACAATAATCTAATAAATAATAATAATAACAACCCAAAACATAAAATGACATACATAAAGAGAATCAAACTATAACATGCATGGTCAATAATATAAAAAAGCAATCTCATTTATTTCTTTTTTATTTCTCTTAATATGTATACTTTCATTTATTTATTCATCATTCTTTGTTATCATGATTTTATCTTAATTAGATTCTATTTTACCAATGACTATTATCCCTACTCATTACAATGTATTATATTATATCTATAATAGAATCTATTGAAAAATATCCAATAAACAAACATCTACTTATAGACATATAGAAATCAATAAACATATCAAGTCTCACCATCATGGCTATAAAAACCACACTTAGCCATCCTATTAACCTAAAGGTTGGCTAACGATAACTCATTAGGATGGGCCATAGATTTACACCTAGATACCTTGTGAGTTTGAAGACAAGCTGGTGACAATTCTCTGCAATGCTCCAATGTCTTAAAGGATAAACTAATCATATTTCATTTGGCATCATATCATTTCATAGCATGATTTATAACTATACTTAATTACCTTATGAACCCAAAAGTATGACAACAACAACACTAGTTAGGTTCTGAGTATCATACCTAAGCTAAGGGATAATATTGTAGAGAAATTTATATTTCATTTATTCATACATTTTTTATTCATTTAACATGATCAATCATGTAGTTATGGTATCATGTCAAGTGATACAAATAGTCATTTTCTAATAAATGTCTCATTCTTTGTCTCTTTTTACATTATGCTAATTATCAAAAGTATATTTTCTTATTTCAAGCAAACTCAAGGATGATAAGTCATTCAAATCTTAAAAGTAATAAATCATACATACCTCAAAGAATTTAAGATAATACATAAAATAAAATATAGTTTTAATAAATCACATGCCAATGTACAAATTGGATCATATGATATAATTATAGATATGCATATTTTATTATCATAATATGCTCACAATCATAACTTGTTCAAAGAACAATCTAATATATAATTTAGCCACTTAGTCTTTAAATAATGCTCCACTTCTCAAATGGATTTTATTTTTTGATCCTACATATAAAAAATCATAAAATTTCATAATTACTACATATTTATGCCTTTTTATGTTTTTTTTCATAATTTTAAAAAAGCTACAACCTTTCAATCATATATTCAAGCTCATTTGATGCAAAATACCTTAAAGTCTACAAAATACTTAATTGAATTTAAGTTTACAATAAGAAAACATATGCACACATGTTTATTTGACTTTTTCTTTGCATTTTTTGTAGTTAAGAAATTTGAACTTCTTATCTTTATAGAAAATTTGTCATAAAATCTTCAATGCCTATTTGTCTTTTTTATCTCTTTATTTCTTTCTTTCATGGTTCCTATTGACCTTTTTTTTTCAATTCCTCTCACACAATACTATGATTATTCCCTCTGATTTCTTATTGATTTTATCCTTCTCCTTAGCTCAATTAAAACTCTATTTTAACTCTCGTTTGTACCATAATCCTAATGACAACAAGAATCAACAACACAAAAAGGATATTAAAGTTCAACCATTTACACAAATACTTTAGCTAAATAAGAGGAAAGGAGCTCAACTTTCTTGATGCAAATCTCATTGTAAATTTGATGAAAAGTAGCAAGCAAAACTAAGAAATTGAGATCTAGGATTTGAAACTACCTTGAGTTTTTTATCGAGACAAAAGAAAGGAGAATAAAATTTTTGTAAGTGTTAGCTTAGGAGTAAAATAAGTCATTAAACAAAAATAAATTCAAGATATTACATTTTTAGATTAATTTCACAACAATCAAAAGTTTATTTCATTCAATATAATGGAGCATTAAATAATTTATAGATTGAAATGATTATTGCAAGTGAAAAAAATAACTCACCCTAAAAACTAATAAAATAATAAAAAGGTTAAAATAATCATATAAAATTAGTGCTTAGAGTTAAGAAGAAATCACTTTTTGCCCCATAAATATTTTAGTGCAATATAATAACTCAAATAAAAACTCTATTTCTAATCATTCTATGAGCTCTCATTTAAGATTCGATTAACAATTAATGATAATTTTGAACATTTTGTATCCCATGCTCTATATCCTCTGTTAGTGATCAAATATCATTATAAATAGTGCATGACACTAAGTTACATCTCCTTTACTTGATGAACTCAACTTTGATTAATTGTTATAATTGGCACACCTATGGAGGACATTTAAAAGATCCATTAGGATAAGAATTAATATGTAGCACTTGGAGCCATGGAGAATGCATCATGATCCAAAGCAAGTAGCTCAAGTAAGAAGATATTTTATTTTATTAGATATGGATAGCAAGCTCAATTCACTATCTTTGGGGGTCGTTAAACATCAAGATTTGACTCAAGTAATATGGAATTAATCATTATTGAGTGGTTACAAAGGAAATAATATGACAATCCTAGATATGAAGAAAGCAAGGTGATAATAGGAATAAGTACATCTAAGTAGAGTTTTCATTAAAACAACAAACAAGAATTTCTAACATAAGAAAAAAGAATGAACTGTATATATTCTGTCTTGTAGCACTTAGACAATCAAAAGGTATGAGAAGCTCAATTTGGAAATCATATTGATATGGGAATCTCCATAATAAGGAGATGCAAAAAATATAAGTTAAGCAAATGATATGATATCGCTTTGGATGAGAGAAAATGCTTTACTTGGAGTGACATCATACTATTAATGAATGATGTTTCCTTATTTGTGACATTCATTAGTGACACCACCATTGTAAATAAATTCTAAAAGATTTATTTGATATGCCAAAAAATTCAAAAGTTGATTAATTATTAGTAAATAATATTAATTTATGGAGTTGTTGGATAAATAATTCTTAATTGTGGTCAATTTCAACTAGAGTTAATTTGGAATCTATTCTTGAAAATTGATTTTGGTTAGTTTTTATCAATTTTGGTTTAGTTCAAAATAATTATTTTTTAATTTTAATTAAAAATTATAATAATCTAAAATTATATTAGATATAATTAAAAAATATTTAAAACTTAAAAGAAAATCGATCGTCAAAATTATCAGCAGCGTCAAAATCGTCAAAAGTCTGAGTGTCAGCCGTGCAAAATCGAAGTCAAAATTGAAATTTAAAACACTGTTTTGAATTGGTTGACAAGGTGTAGGCCGTAGAGCCACTCAAAACATACCATAGCCCTTTTGTGTTTGTCCGCCTCTTTATGATTTTACCAATATACCCCTCTTTTATTGTTTTACTTTTAACGCCTTGACTTCTTAGCTGGCATCGCAAATCGAAACAAGCTTTTCATTGTAATCCTCTCACGTTTCCGTTTCAAGCGAAGTCTAATTCACCTAACGTACTTACCATCCTACCCTGACATGTTTGTCAAAATATCCTAAACTGCCCTCTCCGTCCTGGAACTTTTTGAAGAGGGACAACGCACGGCCACTTCCAGTAAATTAATTGACAGATAGGGGTGGAATGGTTACAGTACAGGCGTAAGTCTATATAAATCCCGTTTACCAAAATTCTGCGCCGGAGTCAAAAGATTAACCAAAGCAATTGGGTGGCGAATTCTCGCCGTTTCCCCTTTAATGGCGGCTCATAGTAATCTGAAGATCGTTTTCCGTTCTGACCCGTCTCTAGTGCTCGTCTAACGCAATCCATAAGTCTGACCTTTAGTTCCGTAAGAAGAGAGATAGAGAGAGAGATCTGGGGAATACGGCCACCTTGTTCTCGGAAACCCTAGAGACCGACGGGAGTAGAGCGTCGAACAGCGGGGTGTGGGGGAGGGGGGAAATGGGGAGTATGTGGAAGAGGGTGAAGGAGGCGTTGGGGCTGAAGTTGTGCGTGTTTGTGCCGACGACTCCGGACGAGGATACGCCGCAATCGGAAGAGGGGAGGGGGTCAGACGCTTCCGCCGCTGTTGTGGAAGCCTCTCCGGCATCGGTCGGGTTAGAGCATCGTTTGCTGAGGTCGATTTCATCGACGGCTTCCGGTCTCCTGTTATCTAAGTCTGCGAGCAGATCCTACAAGGTACGATCTGTGTTATTCTCCTGATGTGCTGTTGATCCCGATTTCAAAAGTTTTTTTTGGTAGTCTATGATGGTACTTTTTCTTCAGTGTTTGATGCATATAATTGGGGCGTGAGTATTTTTGCATCACGAATTTTAAACTTTGTAACCGGTTTATCTATATTTAGTTCCCCTTTCTGGTTTCCTACTTTCCTTTCGTGTGCAGATAGAATGTGGTCATCTCTTTTAGCATAGGCTTGCTGGCATATATCTTGCCAGAAGAAGTATTATAATCTCGCTCATTTTCTCGATTTTGAGAAAGGATTTTTTGTTTGGTCACCAACAAAATGGTGGTTAGTTTATATCCCGTTGTTTTGCGTGTTTGTCATCTTACACTTATTTTTTGTGCTTTTCTACATCTTCTGTTAACTATGTTATGTTTTAATTCTAATGAAAAATTTGACAAAAATTGTGTCGAATTTCAGGTCCTTTGTTTGTTAAACGAGCCAAAGGAATGTTCTGCTAATTTTATTTAGTGATCACACTTCCAAGTAAGTGTGATCACACTTTTGAAGTTATCCAGATCTCTTCCTATTATAGGATTATTCATAGCATATTTACATTTGATGCTGCAACTATATTTCGTTTGAAGGATTTTTTTCCTCCCATTGGATTTAGGGCTTGAGAGCTTCAAACTTTCTTTTCTTTTTATTACTGAAGTTTCCATATTGCTAGAACAAAGTTATTTAAAACTAGTGCATTCCAAGAAGTGATGTGTCATACTTTATCTTGATTGTTATCACAAGTGGGCAAAATTTTGCTCGAGCTTCAAAATATGTAAAGCGTAAGTGCTGGAATGTAAAAATTTCTTTGTGTCTATTTGTGCCAGATGTTAAGATCTTGTTGGAATAATCAGTAAAATCCTAAAAATCACTTTATGATGATTTTTTTTTTGTAAAGAACATTCTTTTGTTTGGCAAGACTTTGTAAAGTGAAAATTATTTCAATAAATTACATTGAAGAGTTAGGATATATAGAATTTAAAGTTAGCAGCTAAAAGCTAAAGCATTAGCACATGATATGCAAATTTTTGTGGACCTAAAACTGATTTTTTTCTGCAAACAATGCTTGGAGATTGAGCTACCCATGGGTTTAATAGCTTTAAGTAATTTGCTCTATTATGAACAATAGAGATGAAGAAGGGTAAGTTTTTGGACTTAAAGGTTAGTAGATGTAGCAGAGAATTTTCTGGGAAATATAAAATTTATTATGTAGAATTAGAAGATTCTACAGACCTGAGTATGCTCTATGGGTTTGAGTGTGTGCAACCAAGGATTATTCATATCCTTGTTAGACTGTTATTAATTAGTATATTAAAATTTCAATGGGAAATTTTGGAATTATAAGGTTAGAATATTTTATATATGCAATTTTTTATGTATAAGCATCAGTATAGAAGATAAGACCAATCTATGTGTGTGCAAAATGGTGAAGAAAGAGATCAAAGGCAACATAATGCTAGTAGAGAAAAAGCATTTTCTTTTGCTAGGTTTAGGTCTTATGTTCAAAATTAAGGACAGAAACGAAGATTGATTATGGCAGAAGGACAAAGTGACTCAAATGGTTTGTTGTACAGATTTTTGAAGTATTGAATTATACTATAATTTCATGATGGATATTGGTATTCTTTGCCATATATCCTGGACCCCTTGGTCAAAATTGTTTGTCAAACAAAATAACGTCTCATAGCGTTGAATATGTTTAAATCATGATATAAACTGTCATTCTAGAGAAAAATGTTGCTAAAATTATTTGGTTGATGAATTACATTTTTGTGATTGTTTTTTTGCAGTTTTTGTTATGATATGAAGTTAGTTTTTACAATTTTCTATAGAGTTTGCTTTTGAACTTAGAATTGTGTACCTTTTATCCGGAACCAGGTTCGCTTTTAAGGTGTCATTGTTGAAGTATTCTAACACATTAATGTATTTTGGTTGACGTGTTGAAAAGCATATGGGATGCTCAGGAGAACATAAAGGTTATTTTTGTTTGCTAGTTATGTGTGCTATAATTTTATGCCTAGTGCATACATTTTTAACCATAGAAACTGAATCATTTGTACAACAATCTATATTAAATTCTTTTTAGCTGGATAAGTTGTCCTTCTGTTAGTTTTAGAAAGCCAATGGCTTTATGTTTGTGGAGATGGCTTGATTTTAGACATTCATTACTGATCAGTTATTCCATTTGAAGTAAATTTTGATATGCTTTCATGTTGATTTACCACTCTTAATTTTTTATTGCAGAAAACATGTGCAATATGTTTGGGCAGTATGAAAACAGGCCATGGTGCCCTGTTCACAGCAGAGTGTTCGCACGCCTTCCACTTCAACTGTATTGCTTCCAATGTTAAACATGGCAACCGTGTTTGTCCTGTTTGCAGGGCTAAATGGAAGGAAGTTCCACTCCTAGGTCCCCCATCCTCTGAACTTCCTGATGGAATAGCCAGAGTAAACCCAGTCAATTGGCCACCGGATGACGGTATGATGGTGCTCTTGCGGAGGCTTCCTCGTGTAGAATCCTCCAGGCCGCGTCATCTTCCTCCTCTTTTAAATAGTTCTGAACCAAATGTCTATGATGATGACGACCCTGTAGGATTTCTGGCTGAAGCATCCAAGGATTCTGGACATAGGTCTATAAGGGAAGTTTGCATTGAGGTATTTCCAGAGTTTTCTGCTATTCCAAAGATGGCTTCTGAGGCAACCTTCTCTATATTGGTTAACATAAAGGCCCCCTGTACTTTTCAAAAACCTACTACCTCTCATGAGAACCAGAATGCAAGCTCAATCATGTTGCAACACTCACGTACTCCTGCTGACCTGGTGACAGTTCTTGATATCAGTGGTAGTATGGCTGGTACAAAGCTTGCTCTGTTGAAGCGAGCTATGGGGTTTGTCATCCTGAATCTGGGGCCTGCTGATCGACTATCTATTGTGGTCTTTTCTTCCACTGCACGGCGCCTCTTCCCTCTTCGGCGTATGACTGAGTCTGGAAGGCAGCATGCATTGCAAGCTGTGAATTCCTTGGTCTCTGGTGGTGGAACCAATATTGCCGAGGGACTTAGGAAAGGTGCAAAGGTTATTAACGAGCGAAAGGACAAAAATTCTGTTTGCAGTATCATACTCCTCTCAGATGGCCAGGACACCTACACGGTCTCTAGTAGCAGTGGACCCAACCGCCTGTTGCAGGACTACCAGTTTCTTGTGCCATCTTCCATCCGTGGCAACACAACCCACCAAGTTCCTGTTCATGCATTTGGTTTTGGTGCAGATCATGATGCTATTTCCATGCATTCGATTTCAGAGACTTCAGGTGGGACCTTTTCATTTATTGAGTCCGAGAGTGCAATCCAGGATGCCTTTGCACAGTGCATTGGTGGTCTTCTTAGTGTTGTGGTACAAGGATTGAAAATCCAGGTTGATTGTGTGCATCCTGGTGTACGCCTTGCTCCGATAAAATCAGGTGGCTATGCGAGCCATGTAGTAGATGGAATGAAAGGTTTGATCTCTGTTGGGGATCTATATGCAGATGAAGAGAGAGACTTCCTTGTTTCTGTTAATGTTCCAACAGTTGTGGATGATGACCAGATTGTGCTGCTTCAGGTTGGGGGCTCCTACTTTGATCCTTTGTCAAAACAGTCAGTACAATTGACTGGGATAGATGTTAGAATTCAAAGGCCAGAGTCTACAGTAGAAAGAGTCATGTCCATTGAAGTGGGTCGCGAGAGGAATCGACTCTTGGCAGCAGAGGCTATGGGTGATGCAAGGGCAGCTGCAGAGCGAGGCTCTCTTTCTGAGGCAGTATCAATTCTTGAGGCGTGTCGGGCAGCACTATCTGAATCTTTAGCCGCACAGACTGGTGATCGGCTGTGTGTTGCTCTTGATGCTGAGTTGAGGGAGTTACAAGAAAGGATGGAAAGCAGGCAGAGGTATGAAGAATCGGGAAGAGCTTATGTCCTGTCTGGGCTGAGCTCTCATTCGTGGCAGAGGGCAACTGCTCGAGGAGACTCCACTGATAGCAGCAGCCTTCTCCATTCTTATCAAACTCCATCTATGGTTGACATGCTTCAGCGCTCTCAGACTCTATGCCCGTCGCCGAGGCAAAGAAGGCCACCCATTCGACCTACTCGATCCTTCACTTCCATATCGGAGCCGAGGTAATTTTGGAATCATGGTTCTGCAAATAATATTTTGGCTCCATTTTGATTTCCAAGCAATTTATGTTATGCCTTTTTTTTTTCTTTTCAAGTATTGTTGGGTTTGGGGGTGAGGTTGCTGGGTTTTAACTATTTGAGGTGAAGTCTATGTTATATGGGTATACTCTTGTAATGTAAATGAATAAAATCAGTTGAGGTGGGGTTCTATGGAGGAAATATGGTATGAAACAAACTGACATTAGCTAATATTGTTGGCTCGGGGGATAATTTTTCATTCTTCAGTGTTGCTCTTTTATGTAAAAAGAGAAGTTTTCCCTTGGAGAAGGCTGGTTGCCCAAGGTTGTATTCTAGCTTATTATGAGCTGTCCTTGTTCTTATTTGCGTTTTGTATGAAGAATTCTCTTCTTCTTCCAGTTCTTTCTTTCTTGGAGGTTTTCAGTTAGCCAAAACACCATGCATTTTCAGGGTGGTGCTTTCTCAGGTGAAATCTAAATTTTCTATGGAAAATATTCTTTACTTCTTGTGGAGGGTTTTTTTTAACAATATCCTCTCAACTTATCAAAGACTTGATTTGGGCATTAAGATAATGCATCTCTTACAAAAAAAGAAGAATTTCATGCACTTGAGTTGAAGGAATAGAAAAGGTATTTAGGTGCTAAGCCTAACTTTGATGACTTGATCAAGTTTCAAGCCTTTTTCTGTGAGAAAAGTAAAGGCTTTGGTTGCATTGCCCAATCAGCTTATTAAATGGATTGGTTTAGACATAAAAAATGACATCTATCCATCATAAAAGTAAGGAAAATGTTGGAATTGAGGTGGTAGAAAAGTTATTTTGATGTTATTGAGTTGGTTGGACATCATAGTCTTTTTTTTTATTGGGACAGGGATTTGTTACAATGCCCAACCAACACAGAAATAGTTTGGTCCTTGCATTGAAATTATTTTTCTCTCACTTAAAAAATCTAGGAAGATTTAATGCTCATCGAATTAGAATAGAAAGTTGCTTTGGTGTCTAAATCAATCCTTTTGGTGTGTTGGTTGGGTATAATTTTATTGTTCTTTAAGAAGGAGATTTGTTATGCTGTCCAATTAATTCATCAAAATAGTGATTTTGGGCATCAAAATGACGTAAATATTCATCTTAAAAATTAAGAAAAATTGTACATTCATGGAGTTGGAGTTGTAGGAAAATCATTTTGATGTCTAAACCAACACTTTTAGTGAGTTAGTTTGGTATCATTATATTTTTATTTGACAAAAGGTTTTGTTATGATGCCCAATCAATTTAAATAACGAGTTGATTTGGATCAAAATGATGTATTTCTCGCTTAAAGTTCAATAATTTCATGTGCATTAAGTTGATGGGATTGAAAAGTCATAAACCAACTCCTTTGTTGGCTTTGTTGGGCGTTGTAGTATTTTTCTTTTAGAATGAAATTTGTTATTATGTTAAAAGTCGTCAAAAGAGTTTTGATGTGACTTTGTTGTTGTGGTTCGGTTGAGTTGAGGTGGCTCCAACGAGAGTGGTGGCATTTGATGGCACGGGTAGTTGTGGGTTTGGAAGGAAAAGTTATTTTTGATTTTTTAGACTTGGTTTTATGTTAGTGAATGATGAAAGATGACGACAATTATTTTAGTGTTTAAAAAAATTGTAAATATTATTTAAAAAACTGTACCTTGACTTAGATAATTAAATGGAATGTTTAAGAGAAGATTTGGTAAGTATTTGGAGTGTTGGGAATAGGATTTAATAAAGCATAAACTTAAGTTTATATAATATTTAACAATTATAAATAATTATGTGTAATAGTTTTCAGAGAAGAAAAAAACAAATATCATTTAAATTTAAAAGTGATTTAAATGAAGATTGTTTGAGTTAATTGAAGGTGTTAGTCAAATGTTATTCATAATCTATGCACATATGATAAATAAAATGGTCAAATGCTTAATTTAGAAAAAAAAAATGATAGAAAAATTGATCAAGTTTCATAATTTTTTAATCTTGATTGAAGATTGACAAGTTCTAACAATATTATGGATAAGTTTTAAGATCCTTTTGAAATATTCACATAAAATTCAAATCAACAAAGGTAATGAAAACAAATTTTTTAATTAACACATTGAAAAATTATTTTAGAAAGTTTCGTTACTATGATATTCTATTTGTCACGCGAAATCTTATTTCCAAACAAGTATATCGACATTTTTAAACTCTTTATATTTCATCTAAAAGTTAAGATTAAGACTCTTAGCTTTTGCAAGTTAACATACAAACATGTTATTTCTTCCATTAGAATCAAATACATGCTCTATAGTTGAAAAGTGATTTTTGGTTAGAATACGAAGATTTTTTAGTTATAAATTATCAGTAATTTTATTCAGTTTTTTTTACAATATTAATTTAGGTGGATAGATATATATTACTCATGCATTGATTAAAAAGTTTAGGTATTTTTTTTAAGTTCACAACCCCAGCATAAATTATAGTCTCATTATTTGACATTATTAGACTTCATACATTTGTAATGAGTCTTCTGGTTAGCACATTTTTGATGTCAATGGCAGTTGGCATTATTAAATTTGTCTGTGGGATTTTATAAATGTTGATTAATTTTGGTGCCTTATTGATCTTGGCTTGAGATTTTGTGACACATATAAGGTGTAAGGTTTTTGTTTAGGACGAGGTTTAGGCCAAGTTTTCTTAAGGATTTAGAAATTTGATCCGAGTTAACTTATATGTAGGAATAGGTTTGGTGTTCTTGCAATTTGGCTAAATCTAGAATTGGGTTTAATGTAGAAATTTAGCTCAAAGAATGATAAGTTTAATTTCGGAATTTGACAATAAAAAATTTAGGTAAGTATGATTTTGTTGGGATTTGTTTTTGAAAATTTGTCCTGAAAAGAACATTTGTGACTAGTTTATGAATTTGACCAACATCAGAGTTTGAATCTAAGGCTCAACTATAATAGAAGTGTATAAATAATGATAGAGTAAAGCTTAGTGTATAATTATTGAATTCAAAATAAACTTGAGCATGTGTAGTAGCAGATTTAAGTGCTGAATAAAGTTAGGACAATTAAGTCATGTAGATGTAAAGTTGGAGGTAATAAATGAATTTATTTAATGTCCAAATTTATCATCAAAAGCACTTAGATAAGAATTTTATTTTCAACCATTTTCCCAATAGAAATCATCCCAAAGATATAACTACATTGCATGAATTTCAGCACACAAACTCACATAATTTCAAAGATGGATTGCTTCTTGTTGAGCACACTTAAGGCTATGAAACATTCCAAACTTTTAGTTGCTTAATTATGCATACTAATTCTAAGTTTCTCACAATGTTTCTAACAAGATTTCAACCATCATGCACATAAGGCAATGTTCATTTAATTGCAATAAATGGAATTATATGCAAATGATTGTAGAAACAAGGTTAATTAAACAAATTGAAAGAAAAGAAAGGTAAAAATCACTAAATAACTACATTAATGTTAACATATAGTATTCTCTTAAAGAATCTTTGCAATTGTGAAAGATTGCAAACCCTGGAATTCCTCGTGTCGAGGCATATTATCTCGAAGGGTACTCGAATTAAAAGTAAATTTTCATAGAAAAAGTCCTTTAAGTTGTGTAGTACCACATGCATTTGAAATTACCTTTAACTGTTATTTTTGGAGCATTTCACAAGTGTAAATGATAAATCCCTACATAAAAATTGTCAAAACCTTAAATTATGCAATTCAATAGTCAGTTGCCTTACAAAGCTAATATACAACCCAAGTAGTCTAGGAAAATTACACTAGTTCATTTCTTAATCATATTAAGTGATTTAATAATTTGCTGTAGACAAATTTCTATTATTCATCTTGATTTCAATTTACATATGCCATCAACTATACCAATACATGAGTCCACATATCACATATAGTTGTAGTCCAATTTGGGCAACCTTTAGCGTATCATTATTGTAAGATAAAGCTCGCTATACAATAATAAATATGAATATGTGAACAATTAAACATATATCTTGCATCATCAAAACTTCTTAATTCCACAACTCGACTCTAACAAGTAATTAAAGCATAAGAGCCCCAGTCTATAATGAGAATGGATCTCCATCCAATCCAAAACATTCGATGTCCATAGTGCCATTATCAAGCCTATCCTCTAATATGTGATAGTGAAATTAAATAATCTAGATAAGTTATTGTCATTAATATACTATAGTTGATTGGCACTAGGAGTGGTGGTATTGGCTAGTCAAAAATCATCTTTTTCATTGGTCACCATAATCGTAATATCATCTTAGTTATGGAATCTAGGTCAAATAAGAATTGATTCCTCGGAGTCTCATGGAAGTTTGGGATCTCATCACTCTTGACATAAGTTGAGGAATAATCATCTTTAACGGTGTCATCTTGAAGTAAAAAACAAAGCATCCTTTGGTGGTAGAAACTCTATTTATTATATAATATTAAGTCTATCTAATCTTTGGATAAAAGATGAATATATAACTTAAAGTATAGAAGTGAGCATATGAACAACATAAAAATTGTACCATCATCTACTCATAAAAATGCCTTGAGAAATACTTTGAATATGTGGTAAACTCTTCTCTTGATATACACTCCAAAAAACTTGAAAGGACATCTAAAATTTAATCGCCAAATTTCGAAGCATAATTGACATCTTTCCTATTGATTATTTTCTTATCATTTGAGATTTCACGTGATGTCATCTCACTAACTAAATCACTAGAATAATTATCAATTACCTTACGGCGTTGTCTTAGTCTAATTAGTTCTTACATACATCATTTGGTCACTTGGCTTGATGTCAACCTTGTAATATAACAATATTTTCATTTATGCTTTTGGAGTAATTAGAAGTGATAAATTTTCTTAATGATGGAGCATCTATATTTTTGATAGTAAGGATCATGTCTAAGATGCATGGAACATTAGATTGGATTTCAAGTAAGTCTAAGATTTTTATTTTTTGCACTTAATGAGATGTAGTTGCTTTCTCCTTAAATTTGAAAGCTTAGGCATTTTTTCTACCATTATGAACTATGTCATGATTATATAGTCATCGTCTACTTAATTACTAGTGTGTAGCAATCTGAATATAGGTACAATGTTATTCATATTTTGCCAATGCATACAATAGTGAATGGGTATGAATGTACTCGTGGTGACAACCCCTTTGATTAGTTCCAAATCACAAAATAATGTTCATACAATTTCTCGAGTCAATCACAAATTTACGCCTCTTATCATTATTCTTGGAATACAAGAAATAGATCAATATGTCCTTCCAAAGTCTTTATCTTCCATAGAGATGGAAATAAAAGTCTACATTATAACATCTCTATAGTATTAGAACTTACCACATAGGACTCAACATTTATTTTGTCATGTCTTCCTCTTTAGAAAATGCACCTTTCCAAAATGGTTGCATAAGACTCTTCTTTATGTTAGATTAAAATATAACAAAGGGAATGGTAAACTTTAAAATAACTAGCTCACAGTGATTGAATTTAGTAGTAATTTTTGAGTTAAGTGAGTCTAATTGAGATCCAAGATTGTTGCTTTGTGAATAATATTAGTAATGTTCATGTGTTATTAAGCATGCAAGCTTAAGCTTAAGAATATCTCTAAGAAAAAATTATGGATTTGTACACTATAAATTTAAAGTTAAATATTTGCAAGTGAGGTAAGGGCTTTTTTATAAAATGAATAATATCATAATATGATGTAGTCCCATAAGAACACTCATCAAGTGGAAGTTTTTGGTGGTATGTTGGAGAATTCATATCATTGTTAGTTATACACTAACTTCTCTTCATGACAAGAAGAGGACAAAGCAAATGGAATTCTTCATATGTTAGTTTTTTTATGAATCTTTTATATAGTATAATAGATTTTACTTTTTCTTGTAGTAGAATATAATGGTAATAAGATGGTAGACATTTCATAATAACATGAATTTCAATTATCATAAGTATGAATTTATGTGTTATTATAATATATTCATGTTTGACTTAATGCATTATTTAAGTCTAACGTTAAAATAGTTTCATATGAGACAAATCTATTCTAATCTCAAAAGAAAAATGAAACAAGACATCTCGACAAGATTTTTATATTATTATCATAATAATATACAATTTTTTATAGTTTTTGATAGCTTTTAAATAGAGGTTGTTGTCGTATCTTTGGTCGTTGCGCAACTTATTTGATGATACTAAGATCATTGAGTTATTATTATTAATGTTTATTTTATTTTTAGATCTTATATCTCAAGTGAACATAGATCAATATGTGTTTAATCACTTGACTCAATAAGTTTTATTAAAATATTTGATAAATCATAATTGACACTAAGAAATATACAAGCTCAAGCAACACTAAGAAAAAAAGTTTATTGAGTCATTTTCTTTATTGGTAATAAAATGTTAACATTTATAACAATTTATATGAGGTACTAAGATTCGATACGATTGAGTGAGAGTATTTAAATGTTTTTAAAATGATCTATTTCTCTCATGTAGCTTAATACATTTTCTTATTTAGATTGTTTACATCTATTTTTTATAACTTAAGATATTATTCATAATAGATTATACTATTCATCATTGTTAAATCAATTTAGAATTAAAAAAAATGAATAAATTGAGTAAAGATTATATTATTAGTACTAATCATACTGGTATGAATTCACCTTCATATAATGTGGCTTGTTATCATAATGGATCAAATAAAGAATTGATTGTAGGTGATCTTAAGTTATATGCATTAGTTATATAGTTCACTTGAAAGGTAATTATTGAGGTGTATATTATTGAACTTCGTATAATATGATATTAAGTATCATAATTGTACAATATATTCTTTAATTGGATCAAACGTGGGATTTGTCTAAGCGATGAGAGTATGAATTATAAATTATAGTGTTATATAAGTATGATATACTTTTTATAATAATATGATTTATATATCAGAGTAATTAGAATTGATGACTAAAGTTATAAGTGAGCAAATTTTCATTACACCTGATATCACTTTCATACCTATATGATATCATGAATTTGAGAAGTCTTGTATTAGAATCTTGTCATGGAGTGAACGAATTTGTGTTGTATGAGTACGATCTAATGACTGTATAAGTGTGATCCTTTATGATTAGTATGAGTGAATTTATCATAGAAGTCATTGTAATGTACAACCCTTTATCATACAATCCTATATCGTACAACAAATTCTTGAGAGCTAAAAAATTTGACTTAAGATTTGTTTTATTCATACCTTATGATGTTTTTATCATATTAGTATGATAAATTTGTGCAAGTAAATTAACTAGTCGAACAATACTATTAGGCTAAACAATATGCTTAGTATAGTATCATATTTGTATTATCCCTTGGATCGAATAATATGATTAGATTAGATCTAAGAATAAATGCTACTTGACTATTTTTTAAGGAAATTAATATAACCATTAGAGGATTGTTTGAGTTATTAAAGTTCTTGGAAATGGCTATCTAAAGGCATCCAAATGTAGTAGTAAAGTCTAACGATTCACTTCATATCCTATCAAAGGTTCTTCATTCTTAATAATAGAAGAGAGCAAGGATGAGTTGTATTCATTTGGTATCATCTTAATAAGGCTACTTTTTTCTTCATTCATTGAGTTAAGTTGAAATTATCCCTTGCATTATTTTATTCATGTTTAGTGTTGTCTCTTTTTTAAATGTACTTATAATATTGTTGTATTAAGCATTATATTCATTTATTTGTCTTGTTTTGGAATATTATCTTTGTTGCTTTTGTTAGTCTTTTGACTATGTTGTAGGCTTTTATTATTATACTAGGAGCTAAATGTTTGCAAGAGAATGGTAAATTATAAAAATAAAAAGCTTAAAAAAATTTAATTAAACTCAAATTATTTCAACCCAAACCAATTTTAAGTAATAAATAACAACTTAATGCTTTTGCTTGCTCAATCTAAACTCAAATACTTTTATAGTAGAAATTTATTATTTATCTTAATACCTCTTATAATACATTTAGAAAATGTTCTTTAGCTTTTTAAAACTTTTGTGATAATGTGTTTGTTATGAAGGTATAAAACAAGTATGAAAAATAAAGCAAATAAGACAACAAATAAATGAACATAAGAATTTTAGGTGATTTCATAAAATTTTTGTCTACATCTACTCTCAATCAACTCAATTAGACTTTCACTAATAAAATTACTCTCCTTTATCATGGTATATTGAGGTAAAACTTCATAAAATCATTCTTTGTTTTGGCACGATCAAGTGAGCATCAACCTAATACAAGTCTACTTTTTTGCTATAGCCAGGTAGGATCAACCTCACTCAAAAGGATAAATAATAGCTTACAAAAATGTTATAATGCTTAGCAAATCAAAAGATATAAATATCTTATATCATTTACTTGAAAAAAAAACTATAACACAATGTCTAAAATGATATGAAAAAATTTATCAAACAATATGTGAATGTCTTATGTAATAATTGATAGAAAAATGTTGTTAAAAGTTAGATGAGGCAACAAAACGAAAAAAGTTCATTATGAAGAGCACAACTCACAGGTCATATAAAACAAAATCTCTCCCTTCCTGACTTAAAGTTGTCAAGAAAATACTGTATGACATAGGATTATACAAAATGATATATTGTATGAGAAGTTCTAAACATAGATCATGAATGATCATATTCGTATGATCACTGGATTATACTCATATGACACTAATTCGCTTACTACATGACTAAGTCCCTAAATCAACATTTTGAGTGAATATGTATTATACGAGTATGGAAGTGGGATCATGCATGTGCAAAAGAAAAATAGCTCACTCATAATCGAATTCCTGAACACCCATTATATAGATATAATGAGCATAAAAATACAAAGAAGTTATCATACTTATACGACACAACAATCTCCAACACATGTACTTAGGATTTCTCAGTTTGATCATGATCCTCTTAATGAATGAAACACACAAATATGAAGAATAAGATCGTGCTATGTGAATATCTAAATTGTAAAACACATCTTAGAAAAACATCAATATACCTATATAATAATGATATTATATATATGAATAGAACAAATCTTGTTACTAAAACTAAAATTGTAGTTGATTGATATCTTGTTTGATACCATGAAATACAAATTGTGTTGTATGATAGTAAAATTATATAAATATGAAAAACTATTTAAATAAATATGTATAAAGTGCAAGCCTTGGGAATGTACATGTATAATTTGAATGTAATTCTATGTATCATATAAGAAATAAGTGATATGTTTAACAAGTTCTAACCAAAACAAATTAATGAAGATGTAATACTTATGGGCAATTAATTTATCAAGAGTAAGAATAATAGTTCTATGATTTTTAAGTTAAGCCAAACTTAAGCAAAGTTATCATAATATCAAGATAAGTCTTCATAAGTGAATCACTCCAAGAATATTTAATCGAACTCTTAATTTGACTAGATTTATTTGATGTTAAGATGTATGATCTAAAAAATACTCAAGAACAAGTATTAGTCTAATAACATAATAATTTTGTTGTCATCAAACAAGTAGTATATGACTAAAAGTATAATATTATTAAGATATTTGTAGGTTCTTTGGCCTGGTATTTAGTGTATTGCTTAACCTTTTATTGGGTGATACATATAAATTTAACTTTGGATCAAATCATTTGAAATTTATTGTGTCTTTGGTTGCATTTTCACACAAGTTTGTTAAGCCTAACAATATTTTGTCTAAAGAAGTGTCATAAGAGATAATAAGATTAAGAAACAATTTTCATTTCTATTTATCAATTGAATTTAAGTGAGCTTAAATTTGAAATTACATAATTAACCTTTTTAATAGATATTATAGCCCTATAAATTCCAACATATGTAAAGATTTAACATATTTTAAGGAAATGATATTTATCATGCAAGTATCATAAATTGTAATTATAATGTAATATTCATTAAAGTGCATGAGTTTAAAATAGTATAGAATGTTTCAATGTAAATAAAGATATTATTTAATATATTAGAAAATAAATAAATTGAAGTTGATGCTATAAAATTATTTGATGATCTTATTCAAATAGGTAATCTAAAAAATTATGATGTGTTTTATTATCAAATAAGAATGGAGTGGAATTTGGAGAGAAAAAATGAAGTATGATATTGCTTACTTGGAGGTTAGGGTAGTTTAAGCATGATGAATAAATTTTAAGGATTAAAAGCAATCACATTGTTATATAAAAGAATACATGAAGATAAAATAATACTTTAAGTAATAAAATTGCTAATCACAAATACTATATGTGTCTCATTGGATTGTTTAACAATGTTGATGTCAATGAATAAAGTAGATGCTTGAAACAATGTTGCATAACACTAAAACCAATACATTAGTTATGACAACTTCAAAAAGCAATGCATGAGCTCAATGGTGGTAACAATTGGGTGAGAAAGCAAAGAAGAAGTAATTGCGTAAGATATTTGTTATCTAATAGGTGTACAACGTGGCTACCTCGTCAATGACAAGGGGCAAGTCATGACATAGAAACAGTTGTAGTCAACATAGTGTTATGATGAGATGCAAATGGATGAGATGTTGGTCAGTCATGAGCATTATGTCTAGTAGAGAGATGATATTAGCATCATTAGTATAGGTAGATATTAAACAACTATTACTTAATAATTGGAGTTGATTATGGCCCAAAAAGCTATATACAATTATTCAATGACGAGGACGCTATTATTATGCGAGTTGTGAGTAGCTACTGGTGGTTAACAACCAAGAAAGATTTGGAGGTTGGTGGATGAACTTCAAATGTTGTAATGTAATGTTCAAGTGCATACCAGGTTCCTTACATGAAAAATTGAAGATGAATTAGAGGCCCAACTATAGCAAAGTTTGGTGTTGATGAGCATCACTAGTAACTCCATGGCTAGAAGAGCAAGGGTAGTTAATGGGTTGCATTATGCAGCTGGGGTTTTTGTGTGGTGTGAAAGGCATTGTAGATTAGCAAGCCAATACCATAAGTTTAAGGATAAATGATGTCACCGGTATTATCAATAATGGCATCTTTTGGATTGCTTACCTTTATTTTTTATTGGAAGAATAGAGAGATGAATTGTTTAATATTGAAATGGTAATAGCATTTTGGTACATAATATGACATTTAACTAGATATGTGACAATTGATCAAGATTGTAGGAGAAGATGAGGGGTAGGGATAGTTTGGTCTAAGAGTAGGTTTAAGGTCATTGGGAAAACAAAACATAATTATAAGAGTAATGGGTGATGGGTTAAGTGGGCAACATATTACATTATGGGTAAACTAATAGAGGATACATGTATGAAAGATATATAGTTTTAAGAAAGTAAGTCTTAGATAAGAGAAAAATAAAAACAATTTTAAGAATGAATAAGAAGAAGATGACAATAAAAAGCTTATTTTAAGATAGAGGGAAAAAGTAAGTTTGTTTAATTGTTTTCTAATTTTTTTATATTAAATATTTTTATTTCTTTGCATGTTTTAATTTATTTCTCTTTTACTAATTTTACCTCCTTTTTTTTTAACAAATGAACATTGATTTTGTTTCATTTTTCATGGTTTATTTTCAAAAAATCTTAAAAATCATTTTAAGTGAAAAAAGTTAAGAAAAAAATATGATAAAAAAATATGGGATGATTTTAAATTAAAAATTCTAAAATGAGAAGAAAATAGAGGAAAAAAAGAAATAAAAAGTGATTACTCTTTTCTTAGAATTAAAGAAAATGAATGTTTTGATACCATGGTGATGTAACTCAAAATTGAGGAACCTTTTAATTAGATATCTAAATGAGATATCCTTTGAAGATGCATTTGTTAAAGAACTTGTTAAAGTAAATGGGAAAGTGGAAATTGGCATAATTAACAATAAGAGAATTAAGGAATGAAAATAGATGCATAAACGATCAAATGCGACAATGGTACTTGACAGTGAAGGTAGAAGAGAGGAGAAACAAAACCAATTTGTCTTTATCTACGTGGATAGATCCTTGGATTTTGTATCAATAAACACTTTTATGACATCTCACAAATCTTCTAAGCTCTCAAAACATTCATTCACAAAACCAAAGGCCACAATACTCATGTCATAACTCATAAACTTCAACATGACTCATTATCCCAAAAGATGTTTGACCCAAAATAAGTCGAATATACATATATAATCATTTTTCACTATAAATTGACCCCAAACATATTCACTAATAAATTAAAATAATGAGATAAATACAATGCCTTAATAAACAAAATAGTAAAAAAAAACATGGCTTCCATGAGCCACATATGAATATTAACACTATAACAATATGATACAAGGGTTATGAATTACACTACATCAAGTTTATAATTAATTTTCACTTTGAATATGAGCATTTTATGCACATCATCTTCCTCTTTTAGTCGAGCTTGAGAATATTTGATGACAGTATAAGCACTATATTATTTCTCCAATGGATGTTGAAGATACTAATGGTTTGGAGATTTAGAATTGAAAATCTTTGATGTTGTTATAGTGCTAAAATCTATCTCCTTTATCCCCATTAATTGAATTCTTTTGTGATCTATGACAAAGGGCATTCGTCTTAAAGTGACATTCATTCTTTTTTTATAGCTCATAAGCAAATATCTTAAAATTATCTCTGACTAGTAACAATCGCTTATAATAATAACCATCATAAGTGGTTTAAGTTAGTGCCTCGAGTGGTCAAAGAATTGCATAGGATGATTTATATAGTTTTCTTACAAGTAAGTCGTTGACAAGATCACTTCTTCTACTATCTAAATGATTGAAAATTGATATGACTCTGACCAAGCAAGTCTTTGCTTCATTGTATTGTAAAAGATGCAACAATCAAACATAATAAAAGTTTTAAGTGATGAGTATACGCAACCCTAACATCTACACAAATAACATATGATGTTCACATCATTCCGCCTACACTTCAACTTTTTTATATAAAAATAACAATCTTAGTTCATCTTTGTCGTTGGGCCAATACCTTCTCGTGTCAGAGCCGAGCTGAGCGCGTAGGATTTTGAGTTAACAAACGGTCGTTCAGTCAGGAAAGATATTTAACTGTCTATAAGGAGCTTTAAATGTGTTGTTTGGTAAAGCTTTCCAAAATTAGTTTTGCTAAAGAAAAAACACAGCAAGCTAATGAAATTACTTAAGTACAGCTGAGTTCTTAAAAGGACTCTTTTTTGGGCTTTCAAAGTTCCTACCATATTTGGGCTTCCTAAGTTCTTTTACCATGTGACATCAAATGGACCTATGGCTCATTATGTTCTAAAAGACATAAATGATAAAATGCATAGCGAATCACTTCTACCCAATAAAAATTGACATCAAAGTAAGAAAAATAAAAAATTTTGCATGCAAAAAATCATAAAAAAAGGTGCACAAAATCTAGAAAACATTGAGTCAAATGCAATACCCAAAAGGTTCATAAAAAATACTCTAATTTGACTTTTGTGCTAAGTTGTATGAGATGTTTCATATTTGAAAAATGAGAAATATCATTAATATCCATGTCTAGAAAAGGATATTTAGGAATGAATATTTTTGTGCAAAGAAAGATAATACTATATTTGATGTGCATAAAGAGAAAAACAAAATGAAATTGTGCTACTAAAATGATGTCGATGTATGTTGAAAAGTGCAACATTGTTGTAGTCTACTCCAAGGATTGAGCACAAATAAAAATATGGTTTTTTTTGGTGTAGCAACACTGCATAGACGGAGTTGAGTTATATATAACTCTTTATTCAGACATCTTTAGCCTTGTGGGCTTCTCAAAGGTATGTTTAGTGTTATCATTCCTTTAGAGTTGGGAGAACAAAACCTTCATGAGTATCATGCAATTCATTATAGCTCTTCATGCATGATTCTTGAGCCATCTTGTAACACTTAATGAGGATGATAAGAGAACATGCATGTGTGAAAGTGAGAGCAACTCTTTTGCAAGGTTTTAAGAGATATAAGGATCGAAAGGTCCCTCATTCATTATAGGAGGGTAGATCTTAAACTTTATTTTATCTTGATAGATGTTTATCCGTTTTTTATATTGTTTGATTCTTTTAATTATGAAATTAGATGGTATAACTTTATTTATTTATTTTTTCTTGTTATCTTTGCTAATGACAAAGTTTGAGTTTAGTTGAGCTACCCAAGGGGGAGGCAGGATGTTGATAATGCAAAAGTGAGGAAAGCCAAAATGCAAATTGGTTGACTATATCATGTCTATTCTCTTTTTCCAACAACTTATCATCCTCTATTGGGATATATTATTAAACCAAAATAAGGACTATTTGTAAAAAACTATGATAAAGTAGTTTTCGAATGTTTACATAGTGGACTTGATTTTACTAAGGATGATGAAAATGTGATCTCATAACCATTTATTCATTAGAGAGATTGTTTCGTATTTTGTCTTGAAACAATTTATAAAGCCCAAGCCAAAACATGTCAAATCAACTTGAAATAGAAAAAAAAAAGAAAATTGACTCGCACCCTTAGGTATTCTCTACTTACCCATTAATGTCAAGTTCTAGGCATAAGTACTTGTTTTTTTAGGGTCATTCAAGCTTTTCTTGGGAGTATGGAATTAGTTACTTTAACACTATAATGGCTAGTACATTAACGTTAGCTCAAGGTATTTCCTCTATCCTTTATTGGTTGTTTCTTCTCCTAAGTAAAATGTAATCCTATTTTAACTTGGTGTGGTCTAAAATAAACTTGTAATCATGGAATTGAGTAAAGCTTAAACCAAATGAGAATACTAAAGTTAAACATGCTAAAGTTGGAATAGTTTTGGGATGGGTGATCAAATTAGAAGAAAATCCTAAAAAAGGATTAAACTCAATTGAATCGAAACAACCTCACAAGAAAATGATAGAATATTAAAATATTATATCATAGTAGTACCACTCCTAGTTTGATATGATTCAAAAATGAACTAAGCAGAAGTGGGTGAGCTTGTAACACCCAATGAGGATAGTGAGTGAACACATATGAGTGTAATAGTGATGAAGTGCACTAGTGAAAGTGAGGTTCCTATGTAAGACTTCTAAGGATACAATGATGAATAAGTCTTATATCAATTATAGAATGATAGATGTTAAGATATATAAGTAAAGTTATAAGTATTGAAATGATCAATATATCTTTTGATATAACTTAGACTTTGATCTTAGGAAAACTCTACAATTAGGTATGTTTGAGTCAAAAAAAATTTAGAATTGGTTGTCAAATGAGAAAATATCCCTTGAAATTAGACAAAAATTTGATTAACTTAGGATAATTTCTTATTATGAAGGCTAGGATATTACACATCTAAGTTGTTCTTACAATTATACTAAATGTGATTTGAGCTTATGAGTTTTGTTAACAATGACTTGAACATCTAATATTTACTCTATTAATTTTTTTGTATATTATAAATTGGTCAAATAAAAAATAAATTATACATAACAAAAATGCTCTCAACAAGAGCGGAAGGTTCAAAAGGGTTTAATGATCAATTTCATGTTCGCCACTAAACCCAAAACATATACATATAAAGTTCCCTAAAAGGCCGACTCCTTCAATATACGACTTTTGAATGTTTTTAATGGAAACTATTCAAGCTTAGCACAAATCATGGTATAAAGCTCTACAAAGAATTCTTAGATTGATAATAGCATCGATAAAAAATTTTTTAAAGGGCTTGTATGATAGTTATGTCTACTCAAAAGTTTTGCAATTAAAACAAAGAACAATAAAAAAACACAATTATTTAAAGAAAGTAAACTTGTTATTACTAAGGAAAACAATTTGTCACTACCAAATAACCATGAAAATTTTGTTTTTATCAAAATTAAGTAATGTTAGAAATTGCATGTCCTACAGATTATAATGGACATAAGAAATCATATAATATAAATTCACTGAACTACAGAGAAATAAATGTTTCCCATAAGTTAACACCTTTCACATAGACAAAATTATATCCATTATTTGCAAAACATTCCATACTTTGATAGACGATGATGTTTCTTCTCTCTTAGAACCCCCATTCACCTTCTATCATCTTTATTTTTCATCCATCTTAATAATTAAATTATTACCTTCTTCCATAATTTTCATATAATTTTAAAGGACATGATTGGTATGAGTAGACTAAGGCTATTATTAATTGACTTAATATACCCATCTAGATCACAAAATTTTTTAATTAAGTTAACTAAAGGCCTCTTATGTTTGCTGATTCACCATTTTATAATCCAAGCCCTTGTAAAGAAAAAACAACAATTATGAGAAAATTTTAACGTAACAATACTTTATTTTATAATGGTTTAAAAATATAAGAAAAAATAACACAAATTATAGGTTATAAATTATTTTTTAAAAATATTATCTTATTTAATTAATAATAGTAAATTTAATTTTTTTTAATAGGTACTATAAAACAAAAGCATAAAGCAATTGCTTAAAACAATTGTCTTATTGCTTTATTTAAATGGTTTTCCCTAATTCTTTCATAATTTTCATCATTTGCTTCTCTTCTATATCCATCAAATATGGTAGATCTAATTATTTCTATTAAAAGTTTTTAGATTGTGTGATTTTGTTACCTTTATCACCATCTCTATTTGTATTCCTTAGACATGACAAGCCCATGCCTTGATTGGTCAACCTTTAAATCCTAGAGTTAAGCATTATTTCAATCTCAACCATCCCTCTCATCCTCTAATTATCTCTTTCCCTCATTTGCTCTTTCTTTGTAAAATCTTTCTTTCTCCAAGGACCAACTTTTTAGGTTGAGAGCATATAGTAGTAAACAATATAAATTGTTAAAGTGAGAAATTATTACAATCATATTAGGTTAACAAACACTATAAAAATGGAACAAAATTATAATAACAAAACTAAATTAAATTGATGTTAAGTATTTCTTTTGTTGTTGTTCTTATCGCTTATGTTGTTAACAAAATTTCTTTTATGAGTAGCTACAACAAAAATAAATTGAAGTGATTCTTAAACTATTTATTAGACTTTTGAAATATTATAAATAATGAGCAATATACCAAAGAAAAGGCATAAAAACCCTTAATTTGTTTTTGTAATGAATCATATATTTGCAATTGTCATCGAGCTTTGAGTGGTCATACATCCATTGTCACAAAATATATTTTCCAATTATCTAATTGACGATGTTCTTACTAATTATATAAAATTCTCATGCAAAAAGTGTGTTGCTATCATTCTAAAGTTGTGCAATGAACAAGTGGTAGAAATTATCAAGTGGGTTTAAGAATTTCTTGAGGAGCCAACTTCTAAGTTAATAGAAGAGTAAATGATATTAATGAGACAATTTTCTTATTTTATGTGCTTATAAATAGTGAGAAATCTACCAAAGAAAAAGAATAAAAACATTTGACTATCTTTTTGCAATGAATCAGATCTTCCTTAATAATTATAGTTGACCTCTAATTGATCATCCATCTATTGTCACAAACTACCTCTTTCTAGTTATCTAGTCAATGATATTCCTTCTAATTATATAAAATTATCACACCAAAAGTGTTAATTTCTATCATTCTAAGTCATGGAAGGAGCAAGAGATATAAGTGATCAAGTAGGTCTAAGCATTTTAGTAGGAACTAACTTTTGAGTTAAGAGGAAAATAAAGAGTATTAATGAGATGATCTTCTTATTTTGTAAGTTTATAAACATTGAGCAAAGAAAAAGTGCTAAATCCTTCAACTTTTTTTTTGTAGTGAACCATATCTTCTTTTGCAATTGTTGTTAGTTATCCATTCATTTTCACAAACTACCTTGTTCAGTTGATGATGTTTCTACCAAGACTACCTAATGTGAAAGTTAGAAGCTTTCTTGGGTTGGTAAAATATCATCAAAAAATTTTCAAAAAGATTTCTCATATTATTGTTTTTTTTTAATAAGATTCTCTCATAAAACAATTTTATTTGAATAGAATGAGGAATCAGAGAAGAGTTTCTAGAGTTTTGAAGTCAGGCTAATTTTTGAACTTCTTATTTTACTTGAAACTATTATCAAATTTCAAGTGTATAGTGATGCTTCACTGCAAAGGCTAAAGTGTGTGATGATGTAAATGATAAGGTGATAACTTATGCTTTCAAGTAAATTAGAACACATGAAAAGAATTTTCTAACTCATGACATGAAGCTGGTTAATATCATGCTTGTTTTACAGATTTTAAGACTATCTTTATGGTGTAATAATCCAAATATTTATTGATCACTGAAACCTAAAATATCTTTTTACATAAAAAAGTTAAACTTGAGGCAATAAAGATATTTGGAATTATTTAAATATTATTATACAAAAAATTGTATGTTATCAATGTCAATGATATGGTTGATGCATTAAGCTATAGAACTTGCTTATGCAATATGACAACTAGCTGAAAAAATGCTTAGTTGATTTTAGAGATGAATCATTTGGAGCCAAATGCAATATCATCAGTTGACAGAAGAAATATTTCTATATTAACAATTATAGCAAATTGATTGTAGGATTTCAAAGAAGTTTAAGATATAGATGAAGACTTTTTATAGATAAAGGATAAAATTTTTTGAAGGAAAAGAGATTAACTTTAATTTGAATGAAGATGAAATTATATACTTTAAAAAATAACACGTGCATTCTTTTAATTAATTGATATAAACAAACTTGATAAAAGAAGCATATTGGACCAAAGAGAGTTGGGTATAACGAAAATGTACCAAGACTTGAAACAAAAATTATGATAACCTAACATGAAAAATAATGTAAATGATTATGTGAGAAATGTTTAATATGTTAACAAATGAAAGACAAATAATAATAACAAGTGATTTACTGCAACCACTATCAATTCTTATGTGATAATAAAAGACATATATATGTACTTTATTATAGGTTTGCTAACGACAAGCCAAGGCTATGATAATATATAATTAATTGTCAATATGATGACAAAATCAACTCACTTCTTGCTTATTAGAACTACATAAAAAGCAAAGAGTCTAGTCATATCATATAATAACAAGTTATGAGATTACATGAGTGTCCAAATCTATTATATCAGATAAAAACTCAAAATATGTATCTTATTTTTGGAGAAAAGTTCATAAGACATTTGAACTCAACTAAAATATAGCACAATTTTTCATCCTCAAATAGATGATTGGAAAAAGATGATTATAAAAACAATAGATGATATATTAAGGCCTTATATTCTTGATTATGGATGTAGTTGAGATGAACAATTAACTCTAATGTGTTTACATATAACAATAGTTACCAAGCTTGTATTAAAATGGCAATATTTTAAGCATTATATGATAGAAAATACCAACAATCATTATGCTGGTATAATGCAAATAAAATGTAACATTTTGATTTCATTTTTGAAATAAAGCAAATCATTATTGAAGTTTGAAACCATTTTTTTGCAAAAAAATTTTTATTCCAAACAAAAAATATAAGTCTTATAATGAAAATAAAACAACTGATTACTACATATTCTAACTTAATTTACAAATCAAAATAAAATCCATTAATATAGTCTAAAATATTTTAAGTAAAAAATACGTTGAGTTAACTATTATAAGCATAGTAGAAAATATTATTTAGCATAATACAAAATAATACAAATTGGGTCATGTTTCATGTTAGGTAAACATGTGAATATATAAAAAGACGTTGTATTATGATATAAAAGATAACATTTATTAACCATACAATGTCTTTTAATATAAAAAATTATATATTTTTTTATATCAGTTTATTTACCCTTAACACTGATCTGTTAATTTAAAAAAATCTCTTTTTATAATAATTTTTAAGTTTTACCATCTACATAAAATTACATAAGTCAAACTTCTCTATAGGTCTAGATTAGTATTGGTTGTGCTTAGGGCTACACCTAACTAGGTCCATACTAGCGAGTTAACTTTACAAAACTAGTTATCTTTTTCTTAATATGTTTTCTTTTTAGTTATGTTAGGACCTTCCCTAATAAGAAAGATTCATTCCTAGTTCACATACTTTTTGTATTTCTTTTAAATGCTTTAACATTATCCTTATATTTCAAGCCATTTTTTTTAGTTTTTTTTTTTGTTTCAAATTTATTTTTTCTCTTAATAATCTTGATTTTTCTTTATCTCCTTTTCTCCAAAAATTTTTTCTTCTAAAAAACAACTATTCAATCAGACATCTTCCTTCTCTTGTCTTGTCATTTTGTGTATTAAGCCTTTGAAGAGCAGGTTTTGCCTTTGAATTAGGTTAAGAATTAAAAACAAAAAGTTAGCTTAAAACTTTAGGTCAAATCGAATTTTCTAAATTTGTTTGTCCCAAATGATGTGTTAACAATTGGACAACTAACTTTAATTTATTCAACTCTACAATATATATAAATTTCATAAATTGTTTTTACTATTTCATAATTTTAGTGATTTTTTAAATCCTATAAATATCAAATAAATCTTATTTTCTCATGAGTTTAGTAACTCATCCTTTGATCAACTCACATTTAATTTTTACAAAACTTATATCATTACACTCTTAGTAAAATGTATTTCATGTCATAATTTTTTTTTGTTAATCTGTGATAATTTAATATTTTTCTACAAAAAAATATATAAATTAATATTAATGTTTTTTTATAACTTGGGCTCTTTGTTTTATTATTAATTTAATTACAAATTTTACAAACCTTAAACTACTAACTCCTTAATAATTCATACTTAATTATTTAAAGTTCTACTTTTTGAACTAGTAACCTATTTTTGACATTTGTCACTAATTTTATTTTTGAAACTATGATATAACATTATATCAAAAGTGGCATTAGCCATACAAGAAATCCACATGTAGGATCCTCAAGGAGGATCAAACATGAAATCAAACAGCATAAGTTTGAGTAGGGGCTCGGGGATGGATTCCCCGGGATCCCATACGAACTCATTGAAGTATGAAGCACTAGCCACCCAGTCAGCAGGCGTATCCCATCTCTATGGATATGGGAAAACCTGACTGTCTCCAGACACCTGGCATACCTAAGAGTCTCAGCAAAGTAGCCATCCTCAGGGGGGTGGGATATCATCTCCCGGACCACCTGGAGCGCCATCATCAAGTCGGTCTGAATTTCCACGACTCGGTGAAGGGAAAGGGAACCCCTTCGCATGTTGAGGGACTCGAGCATAGCCTAGACCTCCATCATATTGGCAGCCTGGGAGAAAACCCTCTTGCCAGCCACCAAGAGCAGCCTCGCCATGCAGTCTCTGACAACCAGGCCAAGGCTGGCAATGCAATCACCTACCACAGCATCGCAATTTACTTTTATCCATCCTGTTGGGGGGGGGGGAATCCAACCATGTGTTACAAGCAAGTCCGAAGAGTTGCAAGAATTCCCGCTAGACAGGGATGAGTAGAAGTAATGTCGCCTGAATGCGGTAGTCACCTCGATCTTGATCGTCCGTGGTAGTGAGCACGGCATGGGCATCGGATTATTATGCCTCATTGCATTCCTCCTTGCCCAAATATAGTACATAGTGGTGGTCAACGTGGTAGCATGCCACGCACCATCACCACGGCGCACTGTCGGCGAACCCACAAACCTGAAAAGCCGGTCGAGGAATTGCAGCCCAGCTCCCGCACCCATGGACCAATCCAGCACAGCCAAAGCCGTGCGAGCTTGGCAGTCAACCCAGAGTTCCTGTGCACGCGAGCAGTCCCAAAACACATGTTGCAAGGATTCATCCGCCGCACAGCCCTATTGGCAGTTGATGTTCTGGAGCATTCCCCTTTGGGCCAACCACACCACCGTAGGGAGGAAGTCACCGGCGACCCGCCACATGAACATGCTCACCCTCAGCATTGCTTTAATCTTCCAAATGCTCCTCATCTCTTCTGCGTGACGTCGGCCACCCCGCCTGACGGTAGCATCAGCACCGCACACCATATGCATGTAGATTCTCCCGCTATCGACCCTCGCCGTCTCAGTGTGCAGCTAGAGGAGCACGTCCTGGGCTGACGTCCGAGCTCTCGGAAGGTGCAGAATTCTGTCAGTAAGCTCCTCGCCAGCCCAATCACGGATGAAGTCCACGTCCCAGTCCCCAGCAGCCGTAATACAGTCAACGACGCTCACCAACCAATTGATGTTCATTTTGACGAAGGTCGGCCAGTAGCAAAGTGGAAAGACACCCAACCAATTGTCCTCCGTGAATCTCACCATCCTCCCATCGTCGATGCGCTAGACGAAGATCGACATTGCCACCAATACCATTCTACACACTGGTGAAGCGTTCTGGGGAGCTTTCATAAGATGGTTCATCTACATGTACTTCCGCCTCATAATTTCAACCCAAAGGCTTGCATCGCGACTGAGAATGCGCTTGCAATTGTTCATTTGTAGCACACGCTGCCATACGCGAAAGTCCCGAAATCCAAGCCCGCCAACGACCTTCGGCAAGGTGACACAGTCCCATGGCGTGTAATGCATCGTGTGCGCGTAGCTCGTCCTGCTCCAAAGGAACCTTCTAATTCTCTTTTCCATGTCATCAAGAACTCCTGTAGGCAACACACAATGCCTCAAAAACATGATTAGGGATGGCAGTAAGAACAGAGGAGGCCAAGACAGCTCTACCCGCAAGTGACAGCGGACGGATACGCCAATTGACCACCGCGACACAATCCTTTGGACAAGAAAATTAAGGTCGGCCTTGTTCAGGCGCCTCGCAGCAATGGGGACTCCGAGGTACGTGAGCGTTCGGCCTTGCTCCATGCGGAGTTTCCTCAAGACCAGCTTGGCTTTCTTCTTGCTGAACTTCGTGCTGAAATAGACCTTAGATTTCATAAGGTTGATGCACAGCAGCCTCACCGAATGTCTGCATGATACTACGCACAGCGCTTTTGGCCTCACGCGTGGTGGGAGCAAACAGCAGCACATCATCCGCGTATAGGAGGTGCAAAATCTGTGGTGTGTGTTGCCCAGGTCTGAATCCAAGTAGCTACTGTGTCTCGTAGTCCCTCACCAGCCTTGAAAGGTATTCAGTAGCCATGACGTACAGGTAGGGCGAAAGCGGACATCCCAGCCAGAGTCCCCGCTGCGCCACCACCCAAGGGAGACGAGAGCCATTAACGAGAACACCAATTCTCTGACAAGTTATGCACACAGCTATCCATTCACACCAGACAAGGGGAAATCCCATGACCTTCATCATCTCGAGTAGGAAGTCCCAACGCACGCTGTCGTAGTCTGGTCTATATCAATCTTCAAAGCCATGAGGCCTAAAGCAGCAGTGCAGGCATGCATCTTCGACGCCATCTCCTGTGCGATGTAAACATTATCTGATTTGCTCTGCCCGGCGATAAATGCAGCTTGCTCGTGCGAGATGAAAATTGACATCAGCGGTTTCAGCCTCTTAACCAGAATGCGTGCCACCACTTTGTAGATGGTGTTGCAGAGGCTGATCGGTCGAAAGTGCTCCGGCCTGCACGGCCCCCGTTTCTTCGGGATAAGGACAATGAGCGTGTCCTTCCAGTCCTCCGGCAACCTCCGTTCCTCAAAGAAAGCCTGCACCGCGCTAATGACGTCTTTGCACATGATGGCCCAATAGCCGTGCAGGAACTCCGTCGTGATCCCGTCGATGGTCGGGGCTCTTTTTCTCCTGATTCCCCGCATGGCCACGGTAATCTCACTCTCGGTGACCCTGTAACCAAGTTTGGATGCCATATCGCCGCCGACGATGCCAGATAGCATAGAGATCTGCGGGAAGGCCACCCGGCCCCCACACTGCCATTTTCCTTCAAAGTAAGCCAAAAGAACTCACTTAATGCTTTCGGGTGAATTCGCCACGTTGTCTTCTTCGTCCTTTTGCTGAGTAATTTGGTTTGTCCAAGCACGAGCCGTGGCAGTAGTGTGGAAAAACCTGGTGTTGCTATCCCCAAGCTGTGCCCAATGCACTTTAGCGTGCTGCCACCACCATTGTTCCTCATGTGCGTAGCCGCGGTGGAAGGTCGTGACTATTTGACCAAGCCGCATATGTTCCTCCTCTGTTAGTCCTTCCCGAGACTCCTTTGATTGAAGTTCATCGATTCCTCTTTCCAGCTCCCTAACAATGTTTTTTACCTCCTCCCGGGTCCATCTCCCCAGCACCATCAACGAACGCTTGAATTTAGTCATAATCGCCTCCATGCAATTTCCCTCTGCCCGTCTTTGTCATGCACGGTTCACCGCCCGGAATGATTGTGGAGAGTCTACCCACACACTTTCGAATTGCGGCCTGCCAATGTTTGGTCGTGGGTTCCTGCATCCCAGGTCAACTAGCAACGGGCAATGATCAAACCCGAGCCGACAGAGGTGTTGCACAGAGCATTCAGGAAAGGCCAGTATCCCTGCAGAGTTCATGAGGACACGGTCTAATTGCTCCAGAATGCGCGCTTCGCCTTGTTTCCTGGTGCACCAGGTAAAGCGATTGTCGGTGAAGCCCATGTCCACCAACTGAAGCTCCTGCATAAAGTCAGCAAGTTCTTGCTGACCCCTGCTGTAGATGAACTTCCGCCCGCCCCTCTTCTCCTGTGCCATCACAAGGTTGAGGTCCCCTGCGATGATGAGTGGGTCATCCCCACTGGACGTGTGCCTGATGGCGTCCCAGACCTCCTGGTGCTTATGATGGCCTTTAGGGCAGTAAATAATGAAGCAATTGATCATACATTTAGCACGTAGCCTCACCTCACATATCACAACATGCGTTGAGGCCGCCATGATCGTGATATCAACCCAATTTTTCCATAATATAATGATGCCTGCCGACTTGCCAACAGAAGGGTGAGCAATGAAGTCCTAGTCCTTCCCTAGGAGCCAGTTCACATCCTGCCGTGAGAAACACTACGCTTTTGTCTCCATCAAGGCCACGACGGCAACATTCCCCTCGCGTACCAATCTTTGCAGATATCTTCTTGACTTCCTATCTCTAACACCTCTAATATTCGAAACCACGAACCGCATCTTCACGTGGAGCTTATTATTGGTACTCACATGCAACCCTGCAATTCTCCCACATGAAGCCTCCACCATCTTCCTCTTCGATGGCCCCTGCACCCCATGAAGCACAGACAAGGAGAAATCCTCTTATTTTGTTTTGGTAGAGTGTCCATCTGGGTTTGTAGTTATGTCCACCGCTCGTTCCTCTTGCACCAAAGGCAGTTTCCCCTTGTTCCCTCCTACCTGCCCCGCCTGTTCCATTCCCACATCCTTCATGGAAGGATCAGCCTGTTTTGTCCACACCTAATCCTCACGGGCCAGTGGTTTCGAGCACCGCCTTGCCATGTCTCTGCCACGATCCATGGATGGGCTCCTCATGCCGTGAGACATGCTAGCGGCCCCCTGGTCTTGAATTCTACGCCTTACAGCCTTCCGAGGAGTCTGGCTCACCTTGCCTACAATACTCATGTGGTCAGCCACGCCCTGTCTCTTACGCCGGGGTTGGACAAGCATCCATGGGCCCAGCTTTTGTGCCTTTTCCTCTAGAGTATACATGGTCTCGTCCCGCTTCTGAGGACTTCTGGCACATTCTGCCTCAGTGGTCTTCCCGTCACCATTGTGCGTGTCCTTCGCCTCCATCAGTCCTCCTCGAACAGCATTGTCTTTTGGAGTCGTAGAGGAAGCTGGACAAGCTTGCACCGCCTCCATGGACTTGTGCATGTTGCACTGGCCCACGTGGTGACCAATGTGCCCACATGAAAAGCAAATACGCAGCAATCCCTCATACTCAAATGCCTGGTAAGTTCTTCCAAATTCTCCGTTGAGCCATATACCCGATTTCAGAGGCTTCGAGAGGTCCATCCGGACGCACACCCGAGCATAGGAGGATCGTTTCATCTCAGCAGTCCAACCGTCAAGGAGAAAAGGCTCCTCAATAGCCTTGGCAATTCATAAGATATTCTCTACGTCCCAATATATGAGTGGGAGGCACGGTAGGCTCACCCACACCGGTGCGCACATCACTGTTGCGGCGTTTGGTCCAAATTCGTGCGTCCAGATATCAAGCCCCATGGTTTGGCCAGTTACCTGCCACGGGCCGCCAAGCCAGACTTCGTTCCTATCATTGGTGGAGTCGAAGTGCAAGCAAAAACAACTGGATGACAAGTCGAAAACCTTAAAATTCTTGTAGTGACCCCATCTCTTTAGCAACACCCGTGCAATGACGAAGAATGGAAGTGTGTTCCCGTAAATTCGCCCAACCAAATCGAATTTGTGAAATTCGATACGCCTCTGGCATGCATCCGATGAAATAAATACATCACCACTCTTGATCAAGAATACCCACAGCACGCTCCTTAACGTCGATATTAGCCGAACGCTCATAGGAATTCGCATGACTGTTCGGGGCAGTGTTGTTGTTGTTTGCAATTCTGGCTTCTCTGAAGCTAATCCTTGTTGCGGGAACCTCCTGTCTCCCAGCAGTCCCGTGCTCGGGGTTGATCGTTTCTCTAGAGAGCTTGCTCACCACAGGCTCTGTAGCCTTATGCACTGTGTCCTCTAGCTCCATCATGCCAGTGCTCGCAGTGTGACCACCTTTAGCTTCCCCACCTCCTTCCCCCTAGCTTTGACAGTCGAGTAGCTCAGGTGGAGCTTCCACATGCTCCACCTTGTTCGCCGGGTGATCCCTGAAGTCCTTCGTGCCAGTAATTTCGTTTAATATGTCTGTCACTGCATCTGAATTTTGAGAGAAGGGAGGATTTCCATCAGTGATCATCGTTTCCCCTCTAGAAGTGGAAGAGAGGCATTCTCTCACTGGCGAGTTGCTTCCAGTGGTCCTCACTTCCTATTGCTCCTCCTAGCCTTTCCTCTCGCCATCTTTCGTCCTGTTAGGGCTGCAGGTGACCCAGAACCATGCAAGGGGACGATCCAATGTGGTGCGGCAGAGTAACTTTGCAGTTTAAACCTGACCCCACGCCCTCGCTTCCGTCTGATATTCAGAATTTCGAATTCAAAATTCCAGGATCCACATGACCCAGCAAATTTCCGCAACGATCTTGATACCTCACGTGCCAGCTCGCACGTGCGACCGTTAGGCATTATCAGCTGCTCGTCACTTGCTCACCTGCTCCTCCGTCATGTTGTGAGTTCCCTGATCCAGTCTCCGATGGTGGCCCAGTAGCTCACCCTCCGTTTACGCCTCCCCTCCAGCTGCTCCTCACCTACAAACCGCCACTCATGTTCCGTCCCGTGCCCTTCACCACCAGCAATTCATCTCCAGCCCTCCTTAAACAAACTCCTTCCTGTCGCTGCCTTCCAATCGCTGCCTTCCGTCGCTGGCTCCCCATCACGAACTCCTTCCCGGTTGCTGGCTCCCACCTCACTAATTTTATAATTATATATAATTCACCAAATCTGATAATTCTTAATAAGATTTCAAGTTATTAAATTTATATATCTCTTGATGACGATGACTTTAATTTCTTTTTTTTTTTTTGCTTATTAATCTCAGGCATTATAAAATGTTTCAAATATGATAATTAAGTAGTTTTTAAAAAATAATTATTTAATTAAATAATTTTCTCATATCTCTTGGGATATTACATGAAATATTGGTGATAGGGCCAAGTTGACGAAGACTATATAGAAAGTGCAAATAATCAAAGAAAATATTCAAAAGGCACAAGTCGAAGATTTATTTTGATAATAAACACAAAAGGTAGAATTTTCAAGGAATGAGAGAGTACGTATTATTCAAAATTAGCCCAATAAAAGATATGATTAGAATTGAGAAGAAAGATAAATTAAAACCAAGATATATTAAACCCTTTCAAATTACAGACAGGGTTGGTCAGGTTACTTGCCAAGTGGCTTTACTATATTCTTTGGCAAGAGTACATGATCCATGTGTTCATAATGAGAAGCAATATGATAGACCTTTTAGATTATGTGCATTAAGATCCAAGCCTAATGAATGTTTAACTAGATCTTAACTATGTTTAGAAGCTAGTAACAAATTTAGTCGAAGTGCTAAAATAGTTAATGAAGTCTATTCTTATGATCAAAGTGTTGTGGGCCATCCAAAGTGAAAAGAGGGAACATGAGTACTTAAGGAAGTGATGCTCAAAGGATGATCAAGCTATTTTGAATTTTCAGGCTGAATTGATTGGCATTTTTTAAAGCTATATTTGCAAAATATAATATTATTTTATAAAAGAATTTTAAAAAATAATTTATTAAATACCATTTGGGTTCAAAAAATTATGATTAAAATATGAAAAATGGCGAGCTTGATTAATAACTAAATAAAATTCTATTTGGCGAGATTTGGATGTTATTTGATATGATCGATGTAAAAAAAGTGATTCTTGTAGTATTAAATAAATGAAAGCTATTTTATTAATACCTTTACCTTACCTTTAGATGGTTGGGAAAGAGAAGAATGCCTTTTATATGAAAGAAGATTCTCACGCTATTGGTGGTACAATCGTGTGTGGGCAAAGGAAAGGGAAGAAAAAAGCATTACCAAGGAGCTTGAGGTATTAAGGAGAAGATCATCTGGTGAAGGGAAAAACTCGTCATTGGATAAGCTAAGCTTTATCTAAAATTCTCTCATGTTTTTCCTAATTTTAAAGATTTTGGTTAATCTAAGAGTTTATGTTTGTTAGGATAATTCTAAATAGAAAATGGTTCAACTAGACTTATGTTGATCTTTAAGGAAAAATCTCCTCTTTTTTCTTTTTATTTTGTTTTTTTTAACATTATCATGGTTCCATTTGTGCTACTGTTACTCTAAAAAGGAGGTCTATTATCGAAGATTTGAGATGAAAACATATTATAGATAGATTAATTCTTATGAAAAAAATTATTTATTTTTATAAAGAGTTGGGATAAGCCTTATGAGATGAAAAAATGACTTACTAATGTGAAAAGAAAGTAAGAAAGCTTACTTATAATGCCAATTAAATAAAAAAAGGAAACAGTTGCATAGTTGATCATATGATTTATGTATATGCTTATTATAATTATATGTATAAATGATTATATTCTAATTATGATCTTACATATAATATAATTTAAATATTATTTATATTATATGTTAGTATTATATTATTATTGTCTATTGAACTTATGATAGTAACTCAACATTTGTTTGGTAGTTACGATTTTAGATATGTTGCATAGATATCAAAACATGTAAGAATTAAAATAAAGTGCCTATTAGAAATAGAAAGGAAAAGAAAATAGTATGTAAACATTTCGTTATGAAATATGACTAATGTATTAAAGATAATTGTACTAGTAAAAACTATTATAATAACTTTAATTTAAACTCCATGTATTTTTAATATTTATGAGAGAAATTGTGTATACTAAAATATGATGTCAATATATATGTATGTGTTATATATATATATATATATATATATATATATATATATATATATATATAAAGAAGAATATGTTATTGATGTGTGACACAGGAGGATGACATCACAATTTTGTTAATTATATTATTAAATCAAATATATAGCAATCAAAGTAAGTTACAAAATAAAAAGACTAATAATTTTTCTAACTTTTTTCTTTTTGTTCTTTTCTAAAATATCTCATTGTTGAAGTATTTATGAACTTTGCTAGAGTTATAAATATAATCTAATTCATGAAAATAATCCTTTAAAATACAATAAAAACTATTAAAAAAATGCTTGAATACGTTAAGCCAAGTTATCAATTAAACACAAAGTCTCTATCTTCCTAAAAACATCTTTCTAAAACATCTTATTTTAATAATACAAATGAAAAATAAAAGCTACAAAAAGATTAAGGTAATATAACTTAGAAGCAAAAGATGCAGCCAATTATTGTGAACACATAAGGATGTAGCAATGACAATGACCTCTGAGGAGTAAGAGCATTTCCTAAGTAAAAGTTTATGTATAATTCATTTCCATTAGATTCACATATCAAAGATAAATGTTACTATAACATATTATAAACAATACTACAAAAACATCCAAGGGCAATTATGAAAGGATGTTTTTAAATTTAATTATTATGTTGATATTGTAATCAAATTAATATGCAGAAATGAACCTTCATGAACTTCTCGCCTAGAGAAGGAATCATGATCATGACTTAATTATAAATGCATGAAAAACAACAGTGAACATCATCAAAAGGGCATTAATTAATGAGAAGGGAAATCCATTTTGACAAGATTACCTCCAATGCAAAAAGGCAAAGACTAGTCAATTGCTTGTGCTAAACCAAATGTTGGATATAAATCCAAAATCTTTACATGAAAACACGTGCCTCCTAATTTCATCAAATATCCTCCCCAAGCGATGGGAGAAGACTAGTTTTAAGTATAAAATAGTTGGCAAAATTTTCAAAGAACCAAAAATAGAACTAAAAGTGAAAGGGAGGAAAATCTAAAGCATATTTTCACCTTCATAGAAACTCCAATTATAATACTACTGATTAGTGCAAAGAGAAAATATTGACATATCATATAGAAAGAATTGGTTGACATTGAACAATCCAATGACAAGAGCGATCAACAACAAAGGTTTCATTGATGGTAAAAGTTTGAGAGTTTATGGCGACATGAAACTCAGTTGGCTACACAATTGTAATAAGATTCATTATAATAGACAAAAGGTTTTAACAAAAAGAATTATCAAATTTTTTTATTTTTTATATGTTATTTTTTCAGCTTTATAATAACTATCTTAGACAATAGCTGTAAAATATTATATATATAGTTAATGCGTAGAATAATCATTGCATAAGAAATGAAAATTATGTACAAAATTTGTCTAAGACAATATTTTTATTATTTTAAGAAAAACAAATGACAATACTTTAATAAGATCTTTATTACTGATTTTCTAATACAATTATTATATATAATGTATCATTTTACAATAGTTGTCTTAAAAGCCCATTACAGAAAATGATTTTCTTTCATAATCATGATTGTCAAACAGTTCTTTGTCTAAGCGGTTTTAAATTTTTTTTGATAAATCCAATAGTCTTCTAATGATTGATGCACAAGTATAAGTTCATCAAAATATCACTTTATCTTTTTCTCATTGTAATTAAACTTTAAAGAAGTCAAAGCAAATTTTTTTGAAGAATTATTGAAGCACAATTATTTTAGACAAATTATGATTAAAAACTATTGTTAAAAAAATCTAATATGTTATCACAAAAGAATATATAAGAAGTGTAAATATAAAATTATACAATTCAAATACCTTGGAAGATAAAATATAACAATACTAATTGAAACAAGAAGATAAAATAAACCTTTTTTTTAATGATGATATTCATCATACTTAAGAGAAAATGCTTTTTTGACTCCTCAATACACTAAAGCCAGTTGGAGCAATCACTTGACTTGGCAAGCACTTTGTTTAATCTCTACTTTTATCTTATACAAACTATTCTCTATCATTAAAATGCCAAAAGCTTTCTACATATTGTGGTAAAAGAAAGCGAATTAAACTTCACACCAAAAAAGTTTGTGTGAGCAGTGTGGAAAACTTGAACAGGTGAAGTTTGAGTTGAGAAAGAGTGAACAGGTAAGAGACACATTGATCACCATTGTCCACTTCTTTGCATGAAAAGAGAGACAAGATCAGGTGGAGAGCACATCCCAACACAGCCACACACACCTCAATCAAGCTTTTTTGTGTCTGCGAACCAAAGGCAGCGCCTTTTTATCTTTATCACAACATGCCAACATGATCTTGCAGAGAAATCTCTTCCCTTTTCTGCTTCTCACATGTGGTTGTTTCCAAGTTAAGTGAGGTGGGAGCTAACGTAATTGACTTATTGTTATCTTTTGCTGTTTGATCTTTGTTTGAAGATAACAAATTAAATATAAGATCAATGGGGACAGGTGAGGCATTGGATATCTGTTTGATAAATCTTGTTCTTCATCATATGGTGGTCATTTATATGCTCATTATCTTTCTTGTTGATTCAAAAGCTGAAATTTTTGGTATGCTCTTCATTTAAGCGTTTTCTCTCATTAAGTTTTGCTGATTAGCAAGAAATTTAAAGAGTTTTTATAGTGAGATTTTGGGTTTTTACAATTTGAAAATTTAAGCCGTTTGTTCTCTATATTATATAACATATTATGATTTTTTTTCTTTAATGAAATATTTTTCTCCTTATTTATAGATATAGAACATATTCTTGATTAAGAAATGTCAAACTCGATGTTTTCTTTTACATTCTTGTCATTTATAAGACTTACTTTCATACAAACACTCTTGTATAAAAAATTTTACCAAGAAGTTATTTTTCTATCTCAATTTGTCTCAATTGTTCATCAAAGTTTTTTTTCCTTTTCAAGATTATCCAACAAAGTTATTTCTCGAAATTAAAAGTTAGTTTTTCTCTCTTGCATAAGAACTAAACAAATCCTTGAGATCGAGAAAGAGAGGAAAAATTGATTTAGGATTCCTTGTATTGAAAAAGTCAAAGGAGATTATGTATTGTGACTAGTTGACGTTAAAAAAAATATCTACACAAGTGATTGTCAAACTTATAGTGATCTTTTTCATCTTTTGGATGGTGATAAATAAGGAATGGTCCCATTCATATATTAAATAATTGGCATCTCAAAAGTAGGTCGTTGATAAGAACAGGTCTTTAATGGCAAATGACAACACATGGATAAAGTCATCAATTGGTTAAACATCTTGCAGTTTGCCTTCTCCATTTGAGTGACACGTAGGTTCAAAGTGATCTGCACTTGTAGAAGAAAGATGTCAAAAGAACATGTGAGGTTTATTGAAACCAAAGAATTGTTCTCATCTTGAGTTGTGGCAGAATACATCAATCCTTTTCACATATTATCCTTTTTTTTTTCTTTCAAGTTTGAGTGCCTTTAAGAGGTAAAACTACTTGTATGGCTACCATTTTGATGAGGTTCATATGGTGACATTCCTCATTTTGCATAGTTGAAGAGGTTTGGAAATAAGGAATAGTTGTTGGGCATTATGGATTGAATAGCATGCATGGTTTGTTTGGCTTTTGATTTGACAAGTCACAAATTAAAAGGTTACTCACTAACTTTATGCGAGAAAAAAAAATGCAAATTCACTTTTCTTGTGAGGCCAAGATTTTTGTATGACAATCCTCATGCACCATGCGAAAACTAAAGTGATATGATATTAGTAAGGATTTAGAAGAATGGAAGAGCACTAAATTATTTTAAGACCTTTGGACAAAGTAATCAGAACCCTCTCTTTCCCATGACTAGGCTCAATCATCAAACACAAAATAGAACTGTTAGTGTAACCAACCAATACTAGCATAACAACAACTTGCTTGTCCTTGAAGTGGTCTCTTTTGTCCCTCTCAAAAATGTTTCCTTAATCACCTTTGTCCATCCCTCCTCATTGTCCAATGAGCAAGTAGAAGTGCAATATCCTAAAAGTTTATATAAATACTTTTAAGTTTAGTTGAGCTGATTAAATTATATTTTGTGGCATTATTATAAATGATAACATAAAACAATCCTGGATGAATATTAATATAAAGGTCATAACGATCAAGGCATATGAAAGATTCTAAAAAAAGTTAAATGTTGGTTATGATGATTAAATTATGGGAGATTTAGTGATAGTAAGTTTATTAGAATTGAAAGAGGTTCAATCATAAAACAAATGATCAAAATATTTTGAAAAATGACAACAATTAATTGTAAAGCTATTATAAATAGAAAAAATATTAATAAAAAATTAAGATCTTTGTATGAGAATGAAGAGTTGGAGATTTAGCTCATTTTAAAAATACTTTGATGTCTTATTGTTATTTGAAATGAAAAATATAAGAAATATTAGTTAGTTTATAGTTTTTATTAAATAAATTTTTTATCTTCTTTATTGAATATTTGGCTAATTGGGAGAGAGAATGATATTTAATAGGCTTGCATGTGAAGCTAAGCTAACTAGGTAAGCTAAGGAAAGAAGATTGCAACGAAGCTAGGAAAAGGGATGGGATCATCTTAGAAAAGTGATGACCAAAGCTTAGTTGGCCTAAAGAAGCAAGGTAGGCTTCCTAAGTCATGATCATGTGAATTTATGGAGATCTAGTAGAACTTATAGTGGGAATCATGTGCAAAAAATTATATGTAACTAGAATATGTATTTATAATGAGTTTAAAGGTAGCTTCATATGAAAGCTTAGAAAAATTATATAATCCATGCATGCAAAATTCTAGCTTTATATAGATTGGATAGTTTGATCCCATGACCAGATAGATTGACGATTTTGTGAAATTGGAGCCAAGTCTTTATCAAAAGCCCTACGTATGACCCAATACTAAGCTAATGCTGATTAAGTTGTTCAATAGAGCCATCAGTCGATCCAATGATTTTTTGATAAAATGCTCTTCTTAAGTCTCTATCAAATGTATGACAAATTATTTGACACTTGTCAAAGCAAATTACATTGTCCAATAGGGATGATGGATGGTTAGATGAAGACCTAAAAGGTACTAATCATGGTTTAAATGAATATATCCAAATGATTTAAGCTTTGTCAGCCAAACATTGGATGTTCTGATAAGTTGACAAACAATTTGATGAGGGTTAATATGCATCAATTTGATGGGTAATTATAACTCAAATTAGAAATAAAAGCTAATGATTAGGGATACAAAAACAAAGTGAATGTATGTTAAAGCATAACATGCATTGGATATATAGAAGAATTATATTGCTTGCACATATGTATTACTTAAAGAAAATAAAGAAGAGATACAAAGATGAACAAAATGACTTTAGATCAATTAAGTGGACAATAATATCTATTTCTTCATCTAATGTATGACTTCAAAAGAATATTGTGTGACAACACTTATCTAATAGTGAAGACACAAAAAACTTAAACAAAAATTTAATTGTGAGGCAAAATCGTAACATTAACTATCTACTCATAGTAACAAAATAAAATATCAAAATAAATAAATAGTTTAACTACAAAACTATAGATAAATCATCTCAATTTAACAAGTATAGCACCAAGTTTATACAGACCCAAATATGAACATAATACAAAAACCTAACTCAAGATAAAAGATCAATTATTATGTAAACTAATAAGAAGCATCCTTATCCATAACATCTAAATCTTAACCTCTCAATATAGTAGTTATATTACTCGTGATATAAATATTAGTAAAGCTTTAAAGAGCTCAACAGATAAACCATAATAGGTAATAGAATATTTAAAAATAATGTTACAACAAAATAAAAAAATCATGCCATAATAATAATAAGACTAATAATCATAATAAAATAAGCTCTAATATTAGAAAACTAATATGTTCAATACTCTAGCATGAACTATGAGTATGTACATCCATGTATGTTCTTTTATTTTTAGTTTTTCATTTATAAACTTTCATAATTATTGTTTGCATCTAATAACTAATAACCATAAAACTTCAACTAGCATCCAACCAAGTATAAGAGAATCATAGCTCTGATCACATTATGCATAATATGCTAGTGACTCAACACATAAAAGGTATCATAGACCTAGCCATACTACATATAAGATGTTGATGATTTTGCTTATATAAAATAGCATGGCCTTAACAATGCTATACACAAAGTGTTTATTACCTATACATATATTGTGGATCCCTCTTCTCATCACTATCTTTTCTTGGGTCATAGGTGTCATTTAACATCTATTTTTTTCTCTTTTTTTCATACAACATCAAATAGTAAACAATTATTCAATTTCCTTTTAAAATCAAGTTGTAAAAATGATGCAAATTCTTTTAAAAAAATATTTAAAAACCTTTATAAAAGTAAAATAAAATAACTCATGAAAATATCAAATTTTTATATTTATTTTTAGAAGCAAAATGTTTTATACAACTTTAATGGACAACAAATCTTTTAAATATCCTTTCACTCAAATACAGTAAGCATAAAACTTATCATGTACTAGTATTTTTTAATCATCATTTATTAGCTTTCATTTCTCTCCTATAGTCCTATAAGGTGCTTTATTGACCTAAAAGTATTAGAACAAAATAGACATAAACCAACCAATATATATTTAGTAGAGAAAGTTTATAATATAATATAAAATAAGTAATTGATTGGTAATCACAAACATTGTCTATGTCAATAATAATATAATTCAATAAAAGATATATTATCTTTTTTTAAAATCTATTTGAAACCTAAGTTTATCTTTAAGAAATTATATTGATTTTTTAAAATTTTTTCATTCTTTAGTATATTTAAAATAATTATTTCATATTACCCAATAATTTCTCATTGGCTACACTTTTAGAGAAATATTATTCTTAAAATAGTCTTACTTTTACAAAAATATTATTTTGAATAACAAAATATTTTTTTAAGAAATATTATTCTAAATAACAAGTTTTTTTAAAAAAAATAAGTATTGATGCTTCTCATCTTACATCACTTTATTATATCACTTTCAATTTAATTATAGCAATATTTTGTTAATCATCTTTTTTGCTTTTAACATATATGACATAATACATATTTAATATGTGACTAACTAAAACATATGTCAAAACAAACAAAATGACATGTTATTATAATAAACAATGATAAGTATTTTTTATATATCATTTTTCACATATTAATTGAGGCTTCTGATCTAGCACTAATCCTATCTCGTACGTATATGGTTGTCCTCATCATACAATGTGATAAATCTTTCTTCTTATGTCATATCTCAATTATTCCCATGTATTATAATTTTTATATTAATGATTGTACTCATACATTAATGCTTATCATATTGTATTATTTATTTATATATTGTTAAACTTATTGAACTTAGTTAATTTTTTCTTCTCAATTATTGCACTTTTACATTACTTGCTTTCATACTATATAATATTATATTATATGTATTAACCATTTGTTTTTATGCATTAACAACCTTCTATAATGTCTTAACCATCTTTGTATGATTCTTAACCTACTTTTGTTTCTATTCAAATTTCTCCTAATTTCATTCCCTCTTAATCATACTTTACAATATCCTTTGGTTGTATTATGTAATAAAATCTCTCTTATTTATCCTATCAGACTCATTCAACTTATAACTTCGATGCACTATCTGCATTTTGTTATACTAATATGATTTTGCTTTCGTATTTATATGATATAACCTCAACTTATGAAACCATTTATATTACCATCCCATTTTCATTTTTCTATTACATGATTGTACTATATGCTATACCTATGTCATATTGTTTGTTTCAATTCTTCTTCTTTATCTAGTCAGCCTAACCCAACTTATACAGGTGATGTTGTCATTTATAATAACATTTTATAAATACAATGTTTATTATTGTACCATACAATCCAATTTAGTTTTTCAATTATTTTATTGTATCGTATAATGTTTGTATAGGTTTGATAATCATCTTTGCTTAGCCATTTTTATATTATTATCCATATCATTCTATACAATCTATTATCATCATATTATATGACTCTTTTCCAAAATTTTTTACAATCTACTAATCATTTTTTCAATTGAAATCATAATTATTTTGTTATTTTTTATTACTCTTATCTCTTTATAATCATTAATAATTCTTTAATATTCTTTATTTTAATATCTCATGATTTGAATTTATTAAAATTATTTATCCTCATTTTTGAGATGTTAGATATAAGATATCATGGCCATATCATAGCTCTCATCACACTATGCATAAGGTGTTTGTGACTATAACTAGAGGATAACCTATAAAATATCAAACTTAATAAATTTCTTAGCCATTTCATATGAATTATTGTCTCATTATGTAACCATATTTATGTTAATATTCTTTTTTTTAAGTATATCAACTAGGTATATGATGTCATGAATGAACAATATATAAATAAGATGCCATACAACGAATGCCATTAGTAAATTATATGTGAATAAGATGCAAAATAATCATGGCATATTAACATAGAGAAATCCCATAAAATAACCACAATTAAAATCATTTAAAATTTTTATTTAATAATTATCATAATTGTATTACAGTTATTAAGTTTACTTATGATAAACACTAAAGTTAATAATGTCATATAATTGAGTAAAGCAAATAATAATTAACATATGAAAATATCTAAATTAAGAAATAAACCATATTTTAATTTTCTAGTATATTTGCATTATAAAAGTTCCCTTATTTGATAATCTAATCTTTTAAGTTTCTTACAATGAAATTTATGCATAAGAATTATTATATAATCCCTTTTGTTTATAAATTACTTAATATTTATCTATTTAAATACTATAGATCCTATGCTAATTAAATACTAATGAAAGAATTAATAATTACCTTTCTAAATTTCCTTTTTTTTCATTTTAGTTTTCCCTCAATTTTGACTCCTTATCATATTTTTCACATTTTATTATTATTGTATTATTGTATTTGTATTTGTGTTTGTATTTATATGTATTTTTTCTCTATTTATTTTAATTTTTGCTTCCCATTTTTTCTACTCAACTTTTGTTGTTTTCATCTTTTGTTTTATTATTATTTTTTATTATAATAATAGTATTACTATTGTATTATTATTATTAATTATTATTATATTTTTTCTTTTATTATATTTTTATTTCTCCTCCCTCATCAATTAATTTTTTCTCTTTTATTTCCCTCTCATGCATTATATGATAATTTTATTAGATTTTTATTTATTTAATTATTTTTATTAATTTATTTCTTTTTATTTCATGTTTCTCACATTTTATCCTTTTCTTATATTATTTTTATGCTATTGTTTTATGAAAATCTTATTATATTATTATATGTTCATTTTTATTTTATTTATTATTTTATCCTCTATTTGATTTTTTTTTCTTATTATTTTGTTATAGTTTTGTTTTGACAACATTTTATTATATTGTTAATTTTATTTATTTACTTATTTTATATTTATTTTTCTTTAATTCCCTAACTTTATTCTCTCTTATTGACCTAAATAGGGTAACCTTGTTCATGAACTTGGTCTATCATAGATTTACTTAAACTTGATGCTGAACTAGCGACCACCTCCCATGGGTCCAGCACACATGTGCATGTCGATTTGACTGCACAAGTTAACCTAGCTTGGAGGCTCAGCACCCTAATTCAGTAAAAATTAACCTTTCTTTTACGTCTTTCTTTCCTTCCCTTTATAAAATGAAACTTAAGCACCATTACAACTCCTGCTTGATGGCAACCTTGCATAATGGCTAGAAAACAAAATGAAAAAGTCTTAGAGGGTACCATGCTTGTAACAACATACCCACATTGAAGCACCTATCATCTAAAGCTCTCCTAAGTCAGCTCGGTGACAAGGAAAAGACAAGCGACCCAGTGTCATAAAAAACCCGACGAATATGACGTGATGTAAGACAAGAATAGTCAATTGGACATGAATATATAGATCATGAGATGCATGAAAAGAACATGTAATTTGGGATTAAATTACATAAAAAATTATTTATCATACACTCATCATATGAAGTAAAGCATAAAGGCTTATACAGAGCTAATTTTAAGTCAAACAAAGAACAAATATTTAATGAAAAATTATGAATTGAATTTTACATGGATATATGAAACATCTAGAGAGTCTATTGGTTGTAATATGCATAAACCCTAACATTTTGTTAATTGGAAATCTCTCATTCACGTAAAATAAGTCTTTTGCCAAATTTCTTGAAATTACTAACTTAACCATAGCATAATTAATATTCTTATATTTGCATATCTACCCTCCATAAATGGATTAGGCAAAAACTAAAATTTACAAAATTATAAATCTATCCTAAGCATAACCTTGAAAATTATAACCATTTTTCAAATCTTTAAAAATTCATAATCAACACTTAAGTTTCTAAAAATTACAAACTTAATGTTATTGAACTCAACTTATATAACCTTTATATTAATATGCTCAAATAAATTTTTTTTATTATGTTTGAAATTATGACATGCTTTTTAATATTTTTTTAATATTTTAATATTTAAATATATAAATACCCTGTTTTAGGAATTTGATTTGACAACATCAAAATATGCCCAATCATGATTATATTAGTTGAATTTTATGTTTATCACATCTTGAATAATTGTAAAAATGTGGGTTGTCACATAAAATCACTTAGAAATATTTTGAAAAAAAATAATTTTTGTGTGATATGTTGTACATCTCATAGATGCATGATATGAATAACTTAAGATAGCCAAGCACACAAAAACATGAAGATAATGGATGGGACATGAAAATTCTAGTTATATGCATATGCAATGCCACTCAAATCAATAGTCTACAGTGCTAGTCCAATATAAACTATTAAATTGTGTACAATCATTAACAAGGAATGTATATTCAACAATGACATATTTCTTAATATAACAATCAAGCTAATTATCAATAGCCTCATACTTCTTAGTGTAATATGCAGACTAAATACACATATTTCTTATTCATATGACTTACAATAAAAACTCAAAATATTAGCTAAATATCACATACAAAGTCTATATAGCACACATAAGATTACAAATTATACACATATTTCAAATTGAAAAAATGGAAGATCAAAGCTTTAATAAATTAAATAATATATTAAATTTTATAAGCTTAGAGAAGTTTAAAAAATCATTAAAAATGAAATAGTTCAAAAAATAATAAAATTCAAATAGACAAAACTTATAAAGATAATTATAATGAAATATTTTGGCAAAAAGGAAAGTGCAATGATAACAAAATTGAAAGCTAAAGTTTATTTAAAGAAAATAATAAAATAAATATTATAAATACTTTTAAGGCCTAAAAAAGTTTTAAAAAATACTAAAAAGCACCCAAAAATGTGAAAATTGTCCAACATGTACAACTAATTAAGGGGGACATGTTGTTATGGCCAACAAGTTTGGAGGAAAGATTTAAAAATTAAACTACTACTTAATTTTTTTTAATTTCCAATTACCTAAACCTTAATTCCTAACAATGGAACCTAGCTCAATAATGCATCCAAGTGACGAAAATTGTCAAAAGTGGAGTCAACACTTCCGTTCCAAGGAGACAAAAGGTTTGGAGAGGGAGAGCCACGCAATAGAGATTTGAAGTAATGAGGAGTGGAGTCTTTCAAATGATATAAAAAAAAGGAGAATAGGCTATGTGTGGAGTTTTGGAAAAATTAAGAGAAAAGGCTTAGTCTAGTAGCGTAGTTGTGAGAAAGAGAAAGGAAGTAAAGAAGGGAAAATAGGTATTATAGCCAAGGAAGGTAAAGTACTTGGGAAGGTTATGTAGTAGCGATACAAAGTACAAGATGAATTAAAAGAACATGGCTTGAGCTCTGGAGAATAACAAAAATCAAGGCTAATTACATACAAGAATAATAAAATTAAAAACTGAGGTGGGTAAGCTTTTTGGGTATAGGCATATGTATAGTAATGTCGTTTGATTCATACTAACTTTGTGACATCCGTGAATCTTCTATGCTAAGAATGATGCAATATTTTTAGATCAATCATTTTAGCTGAAAAATTGGATTTTCTTGTAAAACATAACAAATCACTAAAAAAGGTGTTTCAAAATATAAAAAATAAACATAAAATTAGATTGATTTGTTATAAAATTGGATTGATTAGGTGAGTCTAACGATGCTTAATTCACCTCAATCATAGTTTATTTAGAATTGTTATAAATTATCAAAATTTAAATGGTTATAAATAATTTATTATTTTTAAATTCAAGTTTAAGTACCTTGATTTTAGATATTTTGAGAATAGCCTCCCATTTCTTCTTTCCATTGCCTAATGTTGCAAACTCTAGGTTTTCTGTCATTTAAAATAGTGGATTGAGGAGATAAAAGCTTATTTCAAGTAAGTGAGACTCAATTCCATGCTTCCTCTCTTGTTGAAGCCCTTAATTTTGAAATTTTATCTTGGTTTTTCTCGATAACAACTTAGTTTGCTCAATGTTGGGTTAAATCCAAAGTGGACTATGTTAGTATTAAGTTATGATCAACTTTTTATCTTGCTAGAAGGTTATTTTACACTAACATGTTTTAGAAATTTGACATAAGGAAGGTTGGAACCTGAGGAGAGAGAAAGTACTAGAGGAGAGAGAAAATATTGGAAAAGGGAGAAGTACTAGAGGAGAAAGGATAGGAAAAGAACATAAAGGAAATGCAAACAAAAAATCTTAAAGTGAGTTGTGCAACGTTTAACATTAATTACAATTGTAAAATTTTTTATATTAAGCTAAGGTTGTTGCTATTTGATAGTTTAAACCTAAGTAAGAAATTTGCTAACTACAAAAATCAAGCTTGAATACTAAGGGAATCTTAAGAGAGGTATTCTAACAATAATTTATATTCTTATGATTGCTATAATATTGAATTGCAAATATCACATAGTGTAGAAGGCTTATATAGTCATAATGATGCTTAATGCATTGTTATTATGGTTAATTTATTGAATTATGAAGGAAGTATTACTTTAAGATCTTGAATATATAAGTATGTTATATAACTATGTAGATTTGAGTTTTATTGACTGATATACTTCTTGGTGGATCTAATTTGTATTTTGTGAACTGTAAAAATATTATATCATATGTTATCTTAATTGTATACATTTAGATGTGTATAAAATTTTGAAACTTGTACACATGTGAAATAAGAAAGTCAAATTGCTAATTGAACTAATTAAAATGAATGTAATGATTAATAACATATTTAACTAAAACGTGTTATTCTTTTTCAGTCAGTGGCCAATGTGCCACATGATTACCTTACCGTTGTGACAATGTCTAATGACAAGTGTGTCACATGTTTGAGATTTTGCCACAATGATAGCGGTTAGTGGTCAGTGAATCACATGCTAAAAATTTATCATTATGATACATTTAGTATCAATTTGTGTCACCTAATAGAGATTTTTTACAAAAAATGATGATTAAAAATATTAAAAAATTAAGCATCTTGTGCATGAAAATATAACATAATTAATTAAAAAGTGAGGTTACTATTATAACTAACTAAACAAAGCATATTGATTGATTATGGTGAGACAGAATAGTAGCAACAGTACAACCATCATAAGATTTATTTAGTTAAGTAAAAACAAATATTGATAAATAAAGCCACCTTAGAAAAAGAAATAAAAAAATAATAAATTAGATGTATGTTTGTTTATTTTTTTATGATTTTGGCATATCTTTCATAGCATGTTATGTGTTATGTTATATTTAAAGATTAAATGGGGCCTTATTTATTTACTTTTTTGTTTGATATATGTGATTTAAACCTTGCTTATGGTATGACACAATATTTATTTGTTTCATATGTATTTAATATTAGATGTAACCTACTGATTCTGTTATTGATGACTTAGCCTATTTCTTTGCATTAACGTTTCAGGCATACCGGAATTACAACTTAAGGAAGAATGAACACACATAGAAATAGCCTACTAAAGAAAAATTGATTTAGTAAAAGCTTTGTAACAAAATAAAATTATAATTTGTATGATTATTATCTTATTTTGTATCATGTAAATATAATACAGAGCTAGTTTGGATGCAAAAGTATAATAAATAGCTTTGGAAGTATGTAACTTTGGGTATGAAACTACGTAGACAAGTGTAGTTATATTTAGCTATGATATATAATTATGTGAGATTAATTCAAGTGATTTATATATATTTAATTATTTTTTGACATACTTTTTGTATTGATTAAAGGTATTACAAAAGTATGTTAGAAAACACATGTAATAGAATCACAACTAGCATGACATACCATGCTAACAAAATTAACAGATACTTTTTCATGCCAATTGACAATATATGATTGTACTAAAACAAGCAAGGTAGAGAGAACTGCATTGATGTATAAGTCTAATGCAAAAAGTATATTATAAATGTACTAGAGTATTGAGGTGTTGACTTGAACATAGTAGGTACTTATCATCGCAAAGCGATATCAATGTTGTCTTAATACGTGAAGCCTACCAGATTCAGAAATCATGCTATGTAAACTCTAATGCACGAGGTTAAGATGTGAGATAAATTCTTTATATGATGCACTGTAAATGCGAACAATGCCAAAAGGGTAGCTGGCATATTGAACTAAATCACCAATGTAGCAAAACAAATGTAGTTGTGATTTAGAGCAAAATTATAAAGTCATATGATATGATGATGAATAATGTATTATACATTTTTGTGATAACCTAATAATAGTCATTGATTTCAAAAGTCATCATTTTGATCATCTTGCATGTTGTTTATTTATATGGGAAAATAGACATAATATAAGAGAGGTTCTATTTTCTTGAAAATTGGAATCAAGGGAAAATAAAAATTTTAATTAGTTAAGATTTAGTAATTAGGTACTAATTGTAGTGTGGATAAAAAAGTGTCTCATTGGTGGTATCAAAAAAGTTAAAGTCATAGAGACCAATGCTTAAATGATAAGATGTTTGAATAGTAAAAGTTCTAGGGAATATAAAAATGAAAATTCTAATTAAAAGTCTAGTAACCTTAATAATGAAGATAGGTTCAATAGCTTAGAGTGAAAAAGGAACAATAATTTAATGATTTAGCTAAATTTTTCTTGTTAAGAGAGGTGTAGCTCTAGTTTTGACAAGTCTAAGGAAGGGAATCAAATAGACAAGTTAGTTGAGCAATTCCTTAAGTTATATTAACCTCAGTTATATGTTATAGATCTTATGCATGTTGAGAATTGACTTGATAGCATAGAGACATTATTTGATAATATGATATATTTTGCAAATAGAAAGTCTCATTGGCAGCTCTTATGTTAAATAGTTTTACAAAAGAATAGTAAGCTGGCCAAAATAACTAAAATTTGAAGGTAAGCCAAATTTGGAAATATCTTTGTAAGACTTTTGTAAAGTTTTTTTTGCAATGGTATATACCATCATTTGTAAAGAACCAAATGTATGATGAATTAGCTAGACTATATCAAAGAAGTTTGACGATAATAACTTATGAGTAAAAGTTTTCATCCCTTTTCAAGTTTGTTTTAGAGATGGTAGCTACAGAAAACAAAGGTATTGTATGTTTAGAAAAAGACTATGAGATTCTTTTAAAAGCATTGTGTCTCATTAATATTTCTCCTTATACAAAGAATTGATGGAATATGCTCAATAAATAAAGTAGGATTAAGCTGCAAGGGAGGTAAAAAGAAACATGGAAAAAAGTAAAGGTCCTAATATTTCATATGAAAGTGGATCTAAATTCAAAATTCTAATGATTATTGAATCAGGGTCACAATCTTCTAAACCTCTTATAGAATCAAGAATCAGCTAAAAACCCCAATGCAAAATTTATGCAAAGTACCATTTTTTAAATGTCAATATTGTTATGCATTATTCAAGGAATGCTAAAAGAGAAAATGAAAGTCAACAAGCAAGTGGTGGAAAGAAAGCCAACAAGGATTCTATAGCAATAGAACCTAGTAATGCACTTCAAGTTGCATGTGATGTCAATTGAGGTTAAGCTTCTATAGTGCCATAGTAGACTGCCCAATCTTGTATTTATGCCAACACTCAAATGGAGACTCTTGCATCACCTCATGTCATCATATGTATTATTTTGTTGCAAAATTTACCTATAATATTTTTGTTCAATTATGGTGCATCCAATTTCTTCACATAAGTTGATTTAATTATAAAATTATAAATTGAATTGTATATATTAAAAATCCTCTTTTAATGAAATTTCCTATAAGAGAGATAATAAAGTGGACAAATATGTCAAATAGAAAGTGAAAATTAATGAGAGAGCTTTTGAATCCAAATTGATAATTATAAATTTATTAGAATTTGATGCCATTCTCAGAATGGAGTGGTTAGTATCTCATTAGGTCATTAGTGACAATTAGGAGAAAACATTAAAAATTCATATGATTAATGGCACTAATTTAGTTTATTTTGGTGAGAGCAAGGAAGTACTTATAATTATTTTTTATTAAAAGTTTAAATATTGGTGAAAGTTTTAAGTGTTATCTAGCCTTAATATAAAAAATTGAAAGAAAAGAAGTACAGTTGTAAGATGTTTCAATTGTATATGAATGTATAAATATTTTTCTTGCTCTTACTAGGGATGCTATTAGATAGGAAAATTAAAGTTATAATAACATTATTATCTAGTGAAGAACCAGCCTTTAAGAGACCATACAGGATGATACCACTTGAATTACAGTAGCTAAAGGTATAACAACAAAACTTAATTAATAAAGGCATTATTTGACCAAGTGTATCCACTTAGGATATAACTATATTGTTCATGAAAAAGAAACATGAAAGCTTAAGGATATGTATTAATTTCAAAGAATTTAATAAGATCAATATTAAAAAAAATATCCATTGCCCATAATAAATGAGTTATTTGATCAATTATATGGAGCTGAAGTATTTTAAAAAATTAACTTGAGATATGGTTATCATCAATTGACGATTAAAAAATAAGATATTCCAAAAATTACTTTTAGAACCAAATATTGTCATTTTAAATTTCTTGTATTTCCTTTTGGATTGAAAAAAACTCTGGTAGCTTTTATGGACTCAATGAATATGGTATTTAGGAAATATATAAATCAATTTGCTATTTTTTTCATTGATGACAAATTGATCTACTATAAAGATGAAGTAAAGCATGAGAAGCATTTGCATTTGGAATTGCAGAAACTATAAGCGCACCAATTATATGAAAAAGTTTTAAAATGCACCTTTTGATTAACTAATGATCCTTCTAGGGCATGTAGTCAACTAGTCAATGCAAAATGTATCTTTTTGTTGATCCCTAAAAAATATTAGCTATTGTACAATAGCCTAAGCTTAATGATGTGACTAAAGTGAGAAATTTTCTAAGTTTAGTTGGGTATTATCAAAAATTTGTAAAACAATTCTCTCAAATGATAATACTACTAAGATTAACTCAAAAGATAGTTCCTTTTGAATAAAATTTAGATTGTAAAAATAGTTTTCAAATCTTAAAACAAAAGTTAATCTCAACACTTGTCCTGACATTACCTGAGAGAGAGACTAAAATATATACTAATGCATCTTGTTAAGGACTTAGGTGTGCTACATGGTAATTATGATCATAAAACAAATTTTCATATACATGATCTTAAACTTGCTACAATCATATTTCCTTTAAAAATTTAGAAATAATATCATTATAGTGTAAAAAGTTATGTATTTACTGGTCACCAAAGTCTAAAGTGTGTTTTTACACAAAAGAGTTAATTTTAAGACTATGAAGGTGGTTGGAGATTATGACATAGAACATTTTCTTTCTTAACTATTGTACTAGAGTGGTTATAAGCTCTAAAATATGCTCAATATAAAGATAAAGACATCTTACAAATAAAGGCTAAACTTGTTGAAAGAAAAGAGATTGACTTTTATTTAAATGAAGAGGGAGTATTAGTTTATAATAATAGAATGTATAGTTCTTTAGTTGGAGAATAAAAAAAAATTTATTAAAAAAAGCTCATGGAATAAAGTATGTAGTACATCTAGTAATAACAAAGATATATTAAGACTTGAAACAAATATTTTGGTGGAATGATATGAAAATGGATGTGAGTGACTATGTTAGTAGATGTATAATATATTAGTAGGTGAAAGGAGAGTAATAGAGATCAAGTGGTTTGTTACAAGCCCCTTCTTATTCTAATTTAGAAATGGTAAGAAATATTGATATACTTTGTAGTTAGATTACCAAGGGCTAGTCAAGAGATGATATCATATAGGTGGTTGTTGATAGATTAATAAAACTAACTCATTACTTAATTATTAGGACTATCTACATAGTTGAAAGACTAACACAAATCTATATTGATCAAATTATGAGAATCCATAGAGTGCTCAAAAGTAATATAATAATAAAGATCCAAAATTTATTTCACATTCTTAGATAAAGATGCATGAAATATTTAATACTCAATTAAAGTTAACATAGTATTTCAATCTCAGAGAGATGAACACATTAAAAAGACTATAAAAGCTTTGGAAAATATATTGAGATTTTGTATATTAGATTTTAGTTGCACTTAGGATACACATCTGATATTGATTTAATTTATTTATAATAATAGCTATCATTCCAACATAAGAATGATGTCGTATGAAGCATTGCATGATAGAAAATTTCATTTAACCTTATAAAACAGGCAATAAACCTCAATTGGGACTAGAGTTGATAGATCAAACTATCTAAAAAAATTCAAATGATTCAAGAAAGAATACAAAAAATACAAAATCATCAAAAGAAGTATTTCGACATAAAGCACAAAAAGTTAAAGTTTCTAGAAAGGAAGCATATCTTCTTAGAAGTGAGCTCAATGAAGGATATAAATAAATTTGGAAAGGGAGAGAAGTTGAAACCAAGGAATATAAAACCTTTCCTTATGCTTAAAGAAGTTAAATAGGTTCCATATAGAATAACATTGTCTCCATAATTAACTAGCATGCATATTATATTTAATATTTCTTCTTTAAGAAGTTATTTTGTTGATATAACATTTACATTATGATCCAAGCATTATGAAAATTCACAAAATTTAAGTAAAGAAGAGAATCCCATAAGAATGTTAGCCAAAGAGATCAAGAAATTGAGTAAGAAAATTTTTATGATTGAAGTGCAATAATATAACCAAACAAAATGCAAAGCTACTTGAGAAATTGAGGATGAGAGAAGGAAAAAGTTCCTTGAGCTTTTTTAAATTTTGAGAGCAAAACTCTTATGAGGGGATAATTATGATAACCTCAAATCATTTATAGTAGCTATGATGAAATATTTCGAGATAAGTTATTTTAATTTAGAATTTGAGCTATCTCATAAAACATAATAAATAATTAAAGAATAAAGTATTCTAAAATATAAAAATAAATATAGAATTAGATAAAGCTTATTAAAAGGAGTTTAAAAATACTTATTTCATCTCAATCAGAATCTATTTAGAATTTTTACAAATTTTTAAAATTTAAATGATAATAAATAATTTATTTTTTAATTTAAATAAAATACCTTAATTTTAGATATTTTGAGAACTACCTCACGTTTCCTCCTTCCCATGCCAAACGATACAAACCTTAGGTTTTCTCTCTTGTAAAACAATAGATTGAGGAGATAAAAGCTTGTTTTAGGTAAGCAAGAGTCAACTCATTACTTCCTCTCTTGATCAAGCCCTCAATTTTGGAAATTTATCCTCCTTTTGCTTATTTGTGGCTTAGTTTGTTCGATGTAGGGTTGGATGCAAGGTGGAAATTGTTGGTATTAAGTATTAATTGACTTTTTATCTTTTAAAGAAGTCATTTTAAGGGAGAACATTGATAAATTAAAAAATTTAGGCTTAGGAATGTTGGAACCTAATGATAGAGAAAGTGTTGAAGGTGAGAGAAAGCATTGGAGGAGAAAGAATAAGAAAAGAAAGGAAAAGAAAATACAAGCATGAAAAATCTTAATGTGAGTTGTGCATCAGTGAACATCATTTATAATTGTAAAATTTTTTATATTGAGCTAAGGTTATTGTTGTTATATAGCTTGAGTATAAGGAGTAAGAAATTAGCTAAAAATAGGAATCAAGTTGGAAAAATGTTAAAATCTTAAGCTAGTTATTTTGACAATAATTTATATGCCTATGATTGATATAATATTGAATTACAAACATCATTTAGTGTGGAAGTCCTATACAATTAATATGATGCTTGATGCATTACTATTATGATTAATTATTTTGTATTATACAAGAAGTAGTAGTTTAAAACCCTCAACATGTAAGCATGATATACAATTATATAGATTTGTTTTGTATTGACTTATGTTCTACTTGAGTGAATTTAATTAGTATGTTGGGAAATATAAAAGAATGATTTTTCATATATCTAGTTGAATACTTCAAAATTTTGAATCTCGTGCACATATGAAGTAAAAAAGTGAAATTATTAATTAAACTAATTGAAATAAATGTTAGTGACCAGTGAAAAGTTTTTAACTAAAATGTGTTGTTTTTTACAGCTAGTGGCCAATGTCCCATACGATTGAAGTTTGTCATTATAATACCATCTAGTGGCCATATATCACATGATTAAGATTTGTTGTTATGATAATGACTAGTGGCCAGTATTCCAATGATTTTAATTTTTCACTATAATAGTGGATAATTCTCATTTGTCATATGATTTAGAATTGTTGTTGTGATGTGGCTATGGTCAATATGTCTGCATGGTTAAGATTAAAAAGAAATAATCATTAGAAATATTTAATACTAAGTATCTTGTTCATAAAAATATAATATAAATAATTAATAAATGAGGTTTTTATTATAACTAAGTAAATTGAAAGTATAATATTAATTGACTATCTCAAGAAAGAATAGAAACAACAACGCAACTACCATAAGATTTACTTAGTTAAGTAGAACAAGTATCAATAAATAATAACACCTTAAGGAATGAAAACAAATAAGAAATTGTATGTGTGTATTTATTTCTTAATGATTGTGCAATATCTTTTTATATAGCATGTTGTGTTTAAGTTTAAATTATTCATTTGATTTTTATTCTTTTGTTTGATATACGTTATTTAGACATTACATGTAATATTACCCAATATTTATTATATATATATATATATATATATATATATATATATATATATATATATATATATATATATATATATATATTATTTATATTCTACTAATCCTATGATGTATGGCTTAACCTATTTCTTAGCATTAACTTTTTAAGTGTACGAGAATCACAATACAAAGATGAACACAAAAAGAAATAGCTTATTAAAAAAAGTTTATTTTTGTAAAACCTTTGTAGCAAACTAAATTGTAATTTGTATGGTTTGTATCCTATTTTTTATCATGTATATAAAATTTAAAGGTAACTAGGTGTAAAAGTATAATAGATAGCTAAGAATTATACAGATGTAGATATAAAACTGTATTAACATATATAATTATATTTAGTTATGATATATAATTACATGAGATTAAAGTATATATATATATATATATATGTATATATTAAAAAAAATATAATAAGGGCTTTGCCTATATGAAAACAAGAATCTAGGAAAAATAAGTGTTTTATTGAGTTAAGATTTAGTAATTAGATTCTAATTATGGTGTAGAGAGTATGGTCATCATAGACTCCAATAGCAGTTTAACTTTAATTTGAAAAATAAGAAGATGTTTGAAACATTTGCTTGTATTACAATTAGTTTCTTATTCATACATTAATTAAGAATGATTATTGAAAATGTGCATGCCACAAAATTATGATAATAGAATCCTCTGTGATTATATTTTTGTATCACGCATATTATAATTTAACCATCTAGTAGACAAACAGAGAAATAAGAAATGTTATTTATATTTTGATTATTCTTATAAGTGAATTAGGAAAGAAAATAAAATAAAAAGGAGTAAGAATAAAAGTTATTTATAAAGGTAAAAACAGAATTTTAAAAATTTATAAAGGTTTTTTATGTGAAGTGAAATATACTATTTTGGAATAATATGATTTAAGTTTAGGCCATGATTCAAAATAACATGTTGTGGAGGTGTAGCGAAACGAGTTATCATAGGGCACATCTCATTCTAAAATAATATCTTTTAGAGAAAAGTGAAAATTATGATAATATAAAAGAAATGGGTATAAATAAATTTTTATGATTTCTTAAAATAAAACATTGGGTCAATTTTGAAAGAAAATATTGATTTTTTTATATGTTATTTACATGTTAGTTTATATGTTTTATTATGTAATAATGTAAGATGCAATGTTATCCTAAATTATTTGTTTTATATATATGTTACATAATTTTTTCATTGAGTTAGTGATGATTAACTCAACATATTTTGTGGCCTAATGTTTTAGAGAATATGAAACATAGCATGTGTAATATCTAAGCCTTTATAGTGCGAATTATTCTAATCCAATTTTTGTCCTTCACATACCCTTTTTATATCATCATCTATTCCAAAACTACTCCAAACCCTACATTCTTAACAAAGTAAGCCATTACCATTATAGATAACAACAAGTTTCATAATTCAAACAACATACAACATATAACATTTATAAGGTTAATTACATCTTCTGTCAACATGGGTCCAAAATTATATATTTTAGCTTCACGATTTTTTGTATAGTATGATTATAATTTTTATAAAGTATAAAAATTGATCTACAAATAGAATCACATTTGTTCAAAAGGTTAAGTATAACAATTTACCTATCAGAAAAATATGACATTCCAAATCAGGCAAATACTTATGTAGTTAGGAGTTACTATTCATGTGCATTATTCATTGTAATAATACGATTATTTCAGGCACAGAAATTAGACTATTATGAAATATGATGATATGCATAGTGAACACTATTCATTTAAAAGATCATAAGTATTTATATCACAAGTTATGTATCTAAAATACTGATATTTGAAGATTTTGATGCTACAAAAAATAATCACTCTTAAGATTTAAGAATGAATAGTATTTGATGTAAGTTAGATGATTAAAAGTATAGTGAAATATTAGTTTGATTTTTTTATATATTTTTATACAATCTTATATATTAATTTATTTTTATTATTTTATTTTGGTTAATATTGGGGATTTTTTCACACTTTCAAGTCTCTACCTCAATTTTAATATTCTCACTTGATATTTTAATTGAGTATTACTTTTAAATTTCTGTTTGATTAAAAAGATGATGAGGTGAATCCTTGATAGTTAGCCATTCAATTCTCACTTGTTGTCTCATTCAATGGTTCCATTATATCTTAGATGTTAGTTAATATAAACTAAGTTATCACCACAAGCTCAATAAATAAAATCTAAAACAGTTATTATTATGCAAAATAATAAAATCTTGGATCATGTCATATATAAGAGTATTCATCACATAACATCATTTCTATCATAGTTCATAATATCATTTGTTGCAAAAAGATATGTATTTCACAAGCAATGCAAAGCTTTAAAGCAATTTCTTAAATTATATACTCTCCTTTTTTATAGCCTTATTTTCTATTTACCAAATTTTTATAATAAGCTTTTAGTTTCCTCCATTTTGTCTATTTCATGGAGTTATTCCATTTAACTCCATTCAATATAAATTCTTATGGGAGTTATTCCATAAACACCTCATTTTGATGTTTATTTAATCAAGTTACTTTCATTAAAATGTATACTCTCATTAGGAGTTATTCTATATACCCTATTTCAATTTTTCTTACACATGTCAATTATGCACTTTCATTACAATGTGTACCCTTACATGAGTTATTCTATATACCCTATTTTCATTTTTCTTGCACATGTCAATTACTTTCATATGTTTTATTTTCATACCAAACTCATCGTTTGTTAATATTGTTTGATCAATATTTTCCTTATAAGAACATATTTCTGAACAAAATGTTTCAATTATTTATTTTATGACAACATGATGGACAATATGGGTAGAACAAAAACTACAATAACTGAATCTCCATTATCTCAAACAACAATTGTTGGAGAATAAAGGCAAGATGGATATTCTACTATAAGATGATGATGTGAAGGATAGATAATGGAGGTAAGTCCTACTCTTTTAGGTAAGGTTGTTCTCTTCTAGGCATGAGGTAAGTCTTACTCTTTTTGTTATCAAATTCACCTTCTCCAATTTCATTTTGTTAAATTTTATTTATGAAAGTAGAAAGTAAAACCTAGATAAGAAAATAAAATGATAAAAATATTTTTCTTATTAGGAAATACAAAAATAATCAAATATTTAAAAAAAAATAAAACTATCATGAATGTCTTATATATTTAACCAATTACAGATCACAATTAAATTAAAATGTAACGAATCTTTTATACTTTTGAGTCACTTACTATGCATCATTAAAATTTCTTTTTAATATTAAATAAAAAAAATACTAAATGGATGATAACAAGTTGATGTGGACGTCCAACGAGCTCTTATCTTTTTTTTTTTTTTTTTTTTTTTTTTTTTTTTTTTTTTTTTTTTTTTTTTTTTGCAAATTGATCCAATTATTTAGCACTACCTTATATTGGATGGAGAGTCATTGAGCATATAGCTATCTACTTGGCTGCAACTAACCTCTTTCCCTTTTGCAGCCTGAGCAGAAAGACTCGTCAACCCTAACATCAAAAAATAAAAGTTAATTATATTTTAATATTGACATATGCTTATTTAAAATTTAAAATTTTTGTTTTTTTTTTTTTTTAGATCGAAAATTTCATTTTGGAGTTAACTTAATTTCAAAGATTTTGTGGTTGGCTTAAATGATGACGGTACTTTCGGTTTAATCAATAGCTTTTTTTTATATGCTAATTTTGATTTATTGTATTCTATTAAGATATATCATTGGAGTGAAATCTCTAGTGGCGACGACGTAGATCACACCTTCATAAGCAGTTGAGTATTCTTTCGTTGTTGATTTTACAATTTTTAAAGATGTTTTTCTATAACATTTCATATTGATCGAATCTTGATTGCACCCAAAAGAGAGGTATGGGTTCGAAGGTATCCTCCATGCAAATAAATTATAAAATTTACAATAAATATATTTAAATTATTCTACAAAGAAAAATCAAGACTCTAGCAAATTATTTTACCAATATGACTCCAAATCGTCTCAATTTACTTTGACCCAAATCCGATTCCAACAAAGTTGTGATCAATTTTTGACCCCATACTAAATGGTTTAGTCAATTTGATTTCTCTTTATGGATGGACATTATAAGCCAAGCTATCTTATCATGATTGCTCTGATGCCTAAAACATAAACGTTGTCACCACTAAATTTTCTATACAGAAATCTAGGAGCCTCACGATTGACAGCATAGAATAAAACCTACATAATAATTACCCATGCTGTTCTGTGTGTGCCATCATTATGTGAAGGGCACACATCTGGCATCAACTTAAATCATGAAAGCAAAACAAACTCAAAAATAATTTTGGGTTTTACAAAAAATATAAAATCAAACTTTTGTTTGGTACAACTTTTCGGTCCATAATAATTTGAAAAATTGATCCAAGGAAATGAAAATTTTCAAACAAAAACATGCACAAATCAACCATGCAACGTGTTTTGAGTATAATTTCAAAAATTTATTTGAAATCAAATAAATTTATTAATTATTAATTCATATCGTTGTTATATTATGTTTTGCACTTCAAATGCCAGGTGCCATTTTATGTCACATTTGCACATGAGACGTGTAGAATAATTCCTCTTGTTTGACAACAACTTCAAAAAATTGTCTACTTTGTTCTCCAAGAAAAAGGAGAGGTGACCATGAAGCCAAGGTTAAGCATAGTTAAGTGCAAGACTTTTCCTTGAAAAGCTTATTGGTTCCAACGCTTTTTATGGTGTAGATGAAATGAGATCGGTCAAACTTGTTGGAATTAATCCATTCGAAGCATTCAATATTATTTATTGATGCTTGAATTCGGGTTCCCATGTGAGAAAATAGGACCATTTGGTTGTATTAGTGGTAGTTGCTCATGCAATGTAGAGACATAAGAATGGCACAAGATACAACACGAGCTTTTCTCTAAAGAGATAAGCACGACATAACTACCATGAGAACTACGATGCTTTGTGTTGTTGTTAGCTCCTAGAAAATGAAAAGACCTTACTATGTCTCTTTCATTCTCTTTTTTTATTTTCTAAATTTTAAATAGATAGACATTGAATCATGGACAATAGTTAATGTGTGAAGATTGTCAAGAAAATGAAAGTTCACATGGGATAGATGATATACTATTTTTACAAATATAATTATGATTAAATATAAAATTATAGAGGCATTGAGATGATATATAATTTAAAAAAAGATGATGTGTGATGATTCAAAACTATGTTGAAGATCATAAATTTTATGAGTACAAAGATTTACATCAAAAACCCATGATATGAATATTGTAGTAATTAATAAGAAAATTTACAAAACAATTATGATAATTGTGACGTATTAGTAGATTATGTTTTGAAATGAACAAGTAATAAAAGGCTATTGATGTGAGAAAAAAGAGAAGGGTAAATGCAAAAGCTATTTTTAAAATATTGCTGCAAACTGTTATTAGAAAATCTTCAAGAGAAACTTGTAATCTCTTATAAATTTTAACAAATAACTTCAAAGTGTGCCAATATCTTTTTTTTTTTTTCAAATTTAGATTTTTTTATATAAATCTTTGTATCCTTTGAACATCTTGTTGTTCTTTTCTTCTTTATTTAAGTGCTATTTTTTACTAAGTTGTTCTATTATTTTATGGTAACAAGTGATTTAGTTATACATGGTCAAACAGGAGAAGTAAATTTTCAGGATTATGATAGAACAATTCATTTTCAACCGAAATACAATTTTCAAGACTACATTTCTGAACGATGGGGCCCTCGACAAGCCTTCAATTCATACCATGCACCTTGCTTATCTAAATTTGGTACATAGTACACATGGGAGGGCACTTAAAGTCTAGATCTTCCCTAACCTCCCACAAAGGGAATCATTCAACTGCAGCCTGTTTCATGGTCGGGCACTGCATTATCAACTAAATTGCCATTTCTTAAGTGCATTTTACCATATGATTCCAAAGTCTACAACTATTTTTTTGAACTTATTTGTTGATTTCCAGAAAGACAGTTGACAATCCTTTCAATGCATCTAATGGACCAAGAATTGCTTGTTTGACACAACTTTAATATGGATGAAAATACCTTTCTTTATAAAGAAGACAAAAAAATAAAAGCTTCTTTAAACCGTTGAGAATATGAACAGATGCTTGGTATGCTTTCTCACATATTAGCAGTTTAAATCAATGAACAACAATTAAGATGCAATTTTCAAGTGCAACAATCCGAATCATAATATAATTTCCAAATAAGTATGGTTCAACGAGACTTTGGGCTCATTTTAAACTCAGCAACTACTATTGTTAACTGCTATTCGCCATTAATTTCTTCATGTGGCTTCTTGATAGAATCCTCAAGAAATGGGTGTCATGTAAGCAAAAATTATTGGATTCCAATAAATATTGATTGTTCTAAAATGCCTAACTGCTTATGACAGATGTCACTTTTTTTGTTAAAACGTGGCTGTCTATAAATATCAAATCTGTTGATACAAGAATGTCTTTGTTGACTTTTTTGCACCTTCTAACATCTAAAAAACAAGATTTCAAATCAAAACAATTTTATAGAGTATGTTAGTACTAATTATTTTGTTCTTATATTTTGGCCATTAATCGGAATTTCAATTTTAGGTTCATCAAATTCAAAAATTATGAAAAAAATCAAAACAACAACATAACGAAAGCCATCGTAGTTGTACAATGCATCAAGAACATGTACATGCCCACAAGTGGAGGAGCAGATATGCACATGATAAGATGCGGCGTGCTAAATGCCAGTGCGCATTGAGCAAAGACCAATGCACGTGCGTGGGTCAATCATCTACCATGCATGTGATCCACACACAATAAGTGAACCTATAGTGCCAATGTAGTTAATGGATGCATGAAAAAACCCTATCCATGAGCAACAACACTCAAGCGCCTAAACAACACTCACATGCATAAACAGTGTTCAACACGGTATCCTATGCACACAAATTAGCTTGTTGCAATGTAAAATTTATGAACTTTTTTATTTTTTATCAAGAATCATATATTTCTCATGAAAATTAAAATATTATTTATTTTATGATAAAATATTATATCTAAATCTCTATATAAAGATATAAGAATAATGAATAAAATAATTCAAAATTTCATGAAGACAAAACCCCTCAAAGGAAAACTTTTTGAGAAATTTAATCTTCTTGTAGCAAACCCTTCTTCATATTTTTTTCCTTCTCCCTTTGTTTCTCACTATTATCATGCTTCACTTACATTATTGTAATTCGAAAAAAAAAGTTTGTTATCAAGGGCTTGGAGCAAGAACACCTTGCAGATAAATCAAATTATTTTTTATATCAAAATATTTCAATTTGATGATGATGGCAAGTGCAAGAAAAAAGATAATTGAGAGCAAGCTGTAAAAGAGAATCAAGAAATTGAGGATGCTTCAATCGATGTGATTGTGTTAACTATTTCACCATCAAGTTTAGAGACAGGTAGTTTTATTATCCAATAAATACAAGTATTAATAGAAATAGTACTAAAATGTTAATCCTTTTCTTATGACTATTTTAAAATACAATTCATCAAATTAATTAAAAGAATTATATATTAAGTATTAATCTGAAGATATTCAGAGATAAAAATGATAATGACATCAATCTCGCCTTCTTAATGCATGGGAATCGGTAGCATCCTTTCAAAATAAATGATACACCTAACTTATCAATTTATGATAAAAAAGTAGTTGTAAAGAAATTAGATATTTTGTTGGAGTAATTAAAGATATATTTTTCTTCATATGATTATTCATCAATAGCTAAAGTGGTATATGCTCGATTAAAAATGATGAGTCATGCCTTAGTCTGGTGGAATACTCACTTAAGAACTTATACAATTGAAGAAGTGATATAGAGCCAATTTAAAAAATTAATTAAAGAACTATTTTATCTTATAAATTATATGATAAAAATGTAGAGAAAATGACATAATCTATGACACCAATAAGAACAAACTGTGTAGGAATATACCACAAAATTCTATCAAGCATTGAGTTTGAAAATACTTATTGACGAAATGTATACACTTTCAAAGTATATTATAGGTTTGTACTATCCTATTACCATTGAATTTTCTTTTTTTCATATTTAATTTTTAGAGCATGATAGTACATTTGTAATGGCTATCTAACAGAAAAATTAATACAAGAGGATAAAACCAAGATGATAAAATATGAGAATGTTTGAGTGTATGTTTGAACATTTGCAGCATAATGAAGAGTATTCTCCAACAAAATATGTTGCAACAGTAACTAATTACATAACTTAGAAATATTATGATCACTACAAGAAAAAAAGACACATATGATAAAAATATTAGAAATTATATCATGATCTATTTCTAAAAATATTCAAAAAGGACAAAGTACTTATTAAAGTTGTGATTGAAAAGATATTTGAAACTCTTCTTCAAATTAATGAAAACTTATCTCTTATGATTAGTCAAAATAACATCTCTTTTGAAAAAAAATAAAGATGAGAAGTCTTTATTATTCAAATACAAGTGAAGAAAGAGTCTATTATTGATATTGGAAGCGAAAAGAATCTAATATCAAAAGTCTTGTAAAAAGGCTAAAGTTAGAAGCTGTCATATCCAATACCTTATTAGGATAGATTCATAAAGAATCTGAAATGAGAGTTAAAAAATAATGTAAGATGAAGATTATTATCACTAAAAACTACAATAATGAGGTTATCTACAAAGTGATATATCTTGATGTTTGTCAAACTATATTGAGAATCTATATTTATAGGATTGAGATATCATCTACTAATGAGCATAATGGTATCAATCTACAAATGATGGACAACACTTTCTTCTGACTCGAAATAAATAATTATTAACAAAATGTTTTTTGGTACTGACCAAATGAAAAGGTCAGTGAACACTTGCTTAAGAATATAACATAACCATATTTAGCAAAGAATTAGTTCAAAAAAAAGATTTGTTATGACTCAAATCTTAAAAAAGAATGGACATATGATTAAGAGATCAATTTTATGCTCATTGAATCCAAAATTATAATAAAAAATCAATGGATGAAAAAACAATGAAATCATCAATTCTAAAAGAAGTCACGCACTCCTTGCAAGGTTATCGAAGCATACGCTACAACACACTAGCCAGGTGCCACACACAGAAGCATAGTTGTGCAAGCAGAGAACACAGCTCGTGCGGATGTTTTGTGAGCATCGGTGAGCACAGTCGCACTAGACAGTGCCCTTCCCTATCAGCCACCTATCGTGCATGCATTTTGACCAATCATGTCGCCACAATCAAAGCGTACTCGGAGTGGCCAGTCTACATGTGGGAATAATACCCAGGAAAGTGAATAGTGCCTAGCGCAGCAGACACATGTGAGCGGTATGGGCACTCACATTGGGGTCAAGTAGGTTATGCACATATTTTACAGAATTTGCGTAATTTGTAGAATTTTTATATTTATCATAAAAATCACATTTTTTTTGTTTAGTAAATATGAATGACATCTGAAACAATTCATAATTTTAAAAATCAAGACTTTATAAATTCAAAATCTTTTAAAGAAAAAATTTTTAGAGAATTCAATATCCTTATGATAACACCCTCTTCATCTTTTCTTTTATCCTTTGTCTCTCGTCATTATCACGCTTCACTTCTGTTGCTGCAACTAAAAAAAAAAAAGGACACATTGTCAAATGCTCTGGATGAAAATATCTCCTAGACATATCATTAACATACAATTATTACTAATTTTAACTCACACCATCAACAAAACTCTCTCTTGACAAAAACAAAATTAACTTTTCACTGCCAAAGTATTGAAGTACAGCATAGCAGATTCATTGAGGAGATTTTGTAATCAGATCAAGCGGATTGTTGCTAAGCTTTTGTTTTATCGGAATAGATTCAAAAAAATCTTAATTGATATCAATCAATCAAACAGGATTTTTACAACAGTGCCCCTTAATCCTCGTGGAAAAGGACGAACAGAAGCTACAAAAAAGCTTCTGCGATGCGCTGTCTCAGTTCTCATCCAAACGCAGAACCACCTTTGTCCACATCGTGCAATTTATTCAGTGCTGCCTAAAGATACCACAAATGGCTGCCTTCTTTGGCGTTAGCCATAAGCATTTACTCTTTTTAATATTGCCAACAGAAGTCCCATAGTTGACCGCAGTGTGCGTCATTGTCTTCACTTGACGTACATCAGTCTCTTCATTAGGGCTGCATTTAGATTGCATAGATGAAGAAGACAGTAGTATATCGAAGCTGTCGTTTTGCTTGAACACATGTGATGTCTAGCAAATAAAGTTTGTTTGGAAACATATAGGTATAGGGTATGTTTGACGAGCATTTAGATGAGCATAATGCTGTTGGGTTGGGTGAAGTCTCAAATTGAAAAAAGCATCATTAATGTGTTACAAATAATATTTCAAATTGGTCAGAGATAAATCTTTCACATTTGATCGCTTATTAATACATGGTTTGTTACTCAACTATTACTAAAAGATGTATAATAAATCATAGGAAATTCACTAAAAAAGAGATCTTTCAGATAGAAAAGATATAAATACAAAGAACAATGAGTACAAAGATCTAACATAAAAAAAGTCAAAACACAAGAAAATCCTAGTTATACAAATATTACAATCTATTCTCTTAGTTTTACTTTGAAAATGATATTGAAATAGCTCATGCATAATAGCTAAAAGAAAATATGAGAAAGACTAGGTTCATCAAGTTACATGACTCTTTGCATTTTTTCAATTACTAGTCTTCTTTTAAAGTCGTTAAAAGTTATCACTATAAGTTTATTTTAGAACACAGCCCTTGACAAGATGCAAAAACCTATACCACATATGCTATTGAGTTTGTAGTATACCTACTTGTCAAAAACTTTTTAAAAGTTAAGATTTGTCACCTTGAATCTCCTTAAAGAATTTGTTCATAAGCATACTCCTTATACTTATGATGAGGCAAAACTCAAATTACAAAGTCCTATAATCTAATACAATTATCAAAAGTCACACTATTGTAAAATAATGTAAGAATAATTTTCAAAGTTGATCTTCAAGTGAGATTCCTTCATAGTGATATGTAATTTAATCATTAATCTAAACACTATGTTTGGACATCTTAATATATGCATGTACAAGCTCTCCAACACCTCCAAACAATCTCTAATGTCAACATTTAACTTTTTTAAAATCTAAACTAGATGTTACTCATATAATTGGTTTCCAAGGTTCATATTGTGTGAAGTTTACAAATAAATTGATTATGTGACCTCTCAAACTATTCAACTAACCTGTTTCTTATACCAATAAATGTTCATACTATACAATTAATGATATTGTATTTTATAAAGATATTCAATTCTGTTAACTAATAAAGATTCAATTTGCTACTCTCTATAATGATAAGCATTGTATCTTATGATGACTAATATTGCATTGTATAAAGATAATGATTCTTATATGTACTACATGATCGCAATATATGATACATATTATCTTACTATACTAAGTTCTCTGCTAAATTATACTAGATGCACTCTTTCTTTGCTAAAGTTGATACTATACAATACATATAATCATATTATATGAATATACCTAAGATTTTTCTCTCAGTCCAGATACAAGAAAATTATATTTTATGATAAGTGAAAAAAATATTATATATTGAGTTTAAACTCAATAATCAAAGTAATATGTTATCCATTCATAAATACATTCAAGAAAGAATTGTATTAGAGGAAAGTACATTGCACTATATGAATTGACCATTTTTGAAAAACCTTAAGGTCATTCAGTTCACATATAACTTACTTAAATAAGTGAAAGAATGATGTGAAAACATTTAACTTGCTCACTTAAACCTTTATTGAAATCCCAGTAGCTCAAATAAATTGTTATATGTATTATATGCTAATAACAAAATAAAGAAGGGTACTTAATTGTTCTTCTTCAAGTGAGCTCAAGTATTGTGTTTGTTTGGTTCTAATTATGATTTACACTAAACATGCCAATGAGACCTATGAGTGAAGACCAATATTTTTTAATTGATTCACCTATTAGGAGATTGATAATTTAAAACACTTAAAAAGCACATTACTAAATGATTAGGAGATTGATTGTGAGTTTATTCAAACATCAAGAAATACATATTTGAAAAAGACTCAAAGAAGAAAATTTGACAAATGTATATAGACTAGTGCACATGCGATACCACGACACACATAGTAGTGTAAACAAAATAGAGTGTGGAACTACACAAAGAATAGCTTTAACCCAATAGTGCATATATAATAGTGTGCTTAATAGTAAAGTAAGAGGTGCAATAGCATACAACTAAGGATAAGTGACCTATGTACTCAGAATGTGATGTGAGGGAGAGCAATGCATGTGGGACCCATTGCCACACATGTAATACTTCTTAATATATTATTAAAGAAAAATAAAGAAAAGAATATAGTGCCTATTAGGAAGGAGATACAAATATTACATCATGTAAAGAGAATTCATTTAAACAACTAGATAAGTCAAAAGATGCATTCATTAAGATCAAAATGATAGTAGATCAAATCAAAACATACACATCATAGTTGATAGATTTCGTAAAATGATAACATAAAAAGAGTTAACACTAAGGAGCCCACATTTGATAATACATATGAATCTCATGAATTTATTATTGGTTAAATTAGATAGATTATTCTTTTGATTATTAGGACATAAATGACTATTAGAAAATAAATTTTGTAATTTTAAAATTGGTAGGTCATGTTAAGAAATGTTAGTTAACTATCTTAAATAAAGAATAAATGTTGGATAGTAATATCTTCCCCTAATTAAAAATGAAAGAATTATTGAAGTGTAAACATTTTCATAAATAATATAACAAAAGTTATCCCAATAACATTTGTAGGTTTGATTTTAAAAATATCAAAAATCTCTTAAACATAATAGATCTTAATTAGCCACATTCATTTTCAACATGTACTCCATCATTAGGCACAAATTCCATCAAGAATATTGAAATTGAATTAAAAAAAACTATTACCTTCAAGATGATAAAAAAGTGATCATGAAAATATTTTGCTTAAGTTGGAACAAAGAAGGTATTTCCCTTATTGATAAGGGAAAAAATCCAAAAAATTAACTTAAAATGATTTGAGGTGACCATGGCTGGCATTGGTTTTAGGAGTCCAAAAAACATTTTAGACATGTCTATACATATTTTTAAATTTCTTAAACTTTTAGGTGTGGTGAGTTTGTGAGCAAAATTATTTTAAGAAATATAGTTATAGTAACTAATTATTGATGTGTATTTAATCAAAGGCTTATACTCTTTTATTATTCAAAAACTTTTGTGTGAGAATTTTTGAATTATATAAGAACATAGGTATTAATATTTATGTTTTAGATTTGTTTTCATATATGTTTAATCAAAATATCTTTGACATTGAGTACGCTCTACAAATTCAAAGATTAATGCATGAAAAAGAATTTCAAAAAAATTCTATTAGTGATAAAACTGATGAATAATCATTGAATATCTTTTTCTTTAAGATTTTTTTATTATTAACTTTTACCTAATATTATTCCTCTCAGTTTACAACTATATTAGAATGATTATTCCCCACTGAATATTCAAATCACTAAGAAAGATTTGGAGACATTTTAATCAAGCTTAATGAAGTTGTACTCTATGTGACATCTCGATTTAATTAATTAAAGAATCTAATCTTAATTGTGATTTTATTATTTGATGTGGGTGGTGAAGTTTCAAAACTAAAAAATTAATATATTTTAAGACACTTAAAAGTGTGTAATAGGATGATAATAGCTAAATTCAAGATTTAAGTATACTACTACAAAGTCTCAACTTGAGAAATCCATAGGTCTGCTATTTGTAATTTTTGGGTCGATTAGATATTTTAGAAATTTTCTAAAGTGGGAAAAAGTAAGAATATTATATGTTATTCTTTTATCAAAATAAAAGCTTAAACCCTTTCTCTATATACCCTTTGGCTATAAGTGGAAGACTAAGAGAAAGAGTGAGCTTAGGAATAAAAGAGGAGAAGAGAGAGAAAAAGAAGGAATCTTCTATTAATTCTAGTTTAATTTACACTAGTAAGAAGGGATTTTTGAGTTATAGAGGAGTGGAATTTGACTTTATCAAATCTTGTTTTTGTTGAAAGGGCTACATAAGGTAAGTATTTATTAAGATTTTCCTTTCTTAATATGTAGATGGGCCATATTTTTAACTTCTTGGTGTTTTGTTTTGGATTGGAGATGGATTAGGTCATGTTCCCTAACTATTATTTTTACACCATAACTCATGTATTGTTGATCAAGCTATATGATGAAGTAAATGGACAATATAATGACTAAAAGATTTTGAACCACTTTCTCAATAGAATCTTATAATGTGATATTATTTATTTGACTATATAACTTATTTAGTAGTGTTAGATGCTAAGTTTTCAAGAGAATCATATGATAAGACAATATTCATTGGACCAAACAACCATACCTTATTTAGTAAATCAGACTATGTGATACAAGAATTTCACAACTAAAACTTGTAGATCATATAATCTGGTGGCACCATTGTACAGTATAATCAACTTTATGAATTGGACAAAGTTGATATTGGTTTGTATGACCTAGTTTGTAAATAGTTACACGATGGAGATCATATGTTATGATAAAGGAATCAAACAACACGATGAGATGTTTAGGTAAAGAATCTTAGTAAATTTTTTAATGATTTTAGAGACTATTTGTAATAATGTCTCCAAGTATTTTTTTTATAAAAAAATGTAGTTTTGTGAAATGAGAAAAAATAAAAAACATATTACAAAGTATATGAATTGTTAAAGCTTATGGATATAAATTAAATAATTATTTATAGAATTTAATGAGAATTTTTTACAAAATAAAATAAAAAGATAAATGAAAAAATATGATCGTTGAAGAAGTATCCCAGAGTCATCAAGTAAGTAAACAAAATTATTGTGATGTAAGTAGGATAAATTGTTTTAAGTAGTTTATAATATTATTGTGAAATGTAATATGATGTGAATATCTTGCATGGCATATAATCATCTGTATATATGATAATATATGAGACCACACATTATTATTATGAGATACATAAATATATGTATGCATTATAAGAATCATAATATCAAAAAGAAATGAAAGGAAAAGAAAGAGAAAAATAAAGGCTATTTAAGCCTAATGATCTAGAAGATCATAATAAAAAGAAATAATAATTTGAAAGCATTTTCTATATGACTATATCTTGTGGCTACCCGATGTATGAAAAAACTTACCATCCTGAAACCTGATTAGAGCCCATGGCATGTTAATGGTTCACTATCATACACATAAGATGTTGGGCAATGTGAGCAATAACTCAATGATATATGAGAAATAACATCATCTTGGTATCATTGGGATCTAGATCAAAGCCCATGAAAGAGGACCCACCATCATGAGCATAAGATAATGGGTGATATATGTAATGATTCAATAATAGATGATGATATGGAATCTAGAGGAGTAAGATATTGGTCATATGATAGAATCAAGACCCAAAAGAAAGAAATAAAAAAGCTAAAATAAATTCAAATATAAAAAAATAAAACATTTGACATGACATCAACATGATACATATAAGTATTCATGTAGGTATTTAGCTCTTTCATACATTTTACAAATTATCATATATTATTTTATTTACTATTTTATCCTTGTTTATTAGTTAAATAATTGCATACTTATACTAGCTTATCTACTTGTATATAATAGTTTACTTATAGAGCATATTATGCTCACTACTTATTTATATTAGATACAAATATTCATAGATCATAGGATCCTTAGAGGACAGCTTGAGGCCATAGCTGTTAAAAAATATGACATACTTGTCAATCCTGTGAGAGAGGTTTCAAATATGAGGGCTTTGTCACACTTTTTGACAAAGGATGTATCTATATCCTATTTCAATATTTGTATTATTTGGCATCTAAAACTACATGCATGATTTTGCTTAGTAGTGAGATGTTTTATTATCATTGTTGCTCGTTTTTGTTATATGTCCTCTACAATTGTTGCTTGCGTTATTTAAATTCCACAATTTGATGTTCCATATATTTTCTCAATTTTTATTTATATTATGTCAGATGGGTCATGACAATGAAGTATAACTTTATATTACAAAGTTTTATGATTGAATAAGCTGATGGAAGATAAGTACATTGAAAAGTTAATTACTTTCTTTTGAATTTGATTTCTCCATGATACTCTTTCCATTAGGATCTACTTATTTCTTAATAACCTAATGCTGCTACTTATATTCTTATTAACATTTATATAACTAAAGTGGGATTATACTTCCATAAAATTAGGTCATAGTAAACAATATGTCTTGGATCAAACACATATTTTCTCAATCATGAAACATGGAAGACATTATTCGCACTAAGGAATTGAGATGTTCAAGCTAATATGTGTGCCAAACTCCGACTCTTCTAGTAATGTAGAAAAGTCCAGTGAAATAAGATATAATTTTGACACAATTATAAAAAAATCAAATAGAAAGATCTTAAGGTAATACATTTTGTTTTCCTCTTCTATATTGTGTCATGAGCCTCACATAGTTTGATAATCAATATAATGGATTGTTCCATTTCATATAAGTACATAATACAATATGTATTATTTGATATGTGAGTTTGAGAATATGTATTTACTTTTTTTATGTATATATATATTTGTTTAAAAACATAAAAAAAGATGTTAATTTTTTATTTACATAAGTTAGTTTTTTAAAAACAAATGCTTATTACTTTGAAAGAATAGCAATTTCTTAACCTTCTTTTCAGCAATTCTACTTATCATTTTCACTTATTAATAAGAATGTCCCTCATTTATATGGCTATAGTCTAGCAAAGATTCTTTATCTATTTATATGCCTTTGAAATTATATCATGTTCAAAAGATCCGTGTAACCAATCATTCAAGAAAATTTTTTATTATTACTTTACCTTGTGGCCTTATGACTTGATGTCACGGTCTATTTAAAACCTCGCACTCATAGCATTATATTGTTATTTATAACCAATTGTTGTAACATTATTTTGAATAAAATTCTTCATTTAATAAATCTATTTTTTCTATTAAAAATTTTTTTGGTCTCTCATGATAAGTTAACACATCAATCATCCCACAATTTCTAACCAATTTGATTTTATCTCAACACCTTTGCCATGACCAATACACCCACATACCTAAGAAGGTAAATCATAGTGTAGCAAAGACTCTTTATCTATTTAAATGTCTCTCTAATCATATTACACATGTTCCAAAGATTTATGTATCCAATTTTTCAAGAAAATTTGCAGTAATTATTTGGTCTTAGGGCCATATGACTTGATGTCATAACCCTTTTGCAATCTTGCATTTATGTCATCATCTTATTAGTTATAACCAATTATCTTAGTGTTTCAAACATGACTTGCTGTTATGTTATTTATAATTTTGAATGAAATTCTCCATTTATTTGATCCATTTTTTTTGTCTTTTCAAAAACTTGTTGGCTCCCGCAATAAGTAACCAAATCGATCAGCCCACACGTTCCACCCAATCCAACCGGTCCGCTTTGATCTGGACAATTTTGCCATGAAACATGCAACCATACACCTAAGAAGGTAAACCATCCTTTCTATCAATTGATAACAAATCAAAGCATTGATCAGCTTTCCTTAGAAACAAAAAGAGATTTCCTTTGCTTCAGCCCCTCTAAGAGAACAAAACTATGTCAAACTGGAGGTAGAAAGACAAAAGGAGCAGTTATGTGCATTTCAAAGCCAATAACAATAAACAAATCCCAAACCCCTGCACTTCCTCAGTATATTATAAGTCCAACAGACAACCTTCAAGTCCTGCAGCTCCTACAGCCTGGGCAACAATAAGAAAACCCTTGATTCATGACCCAAAATGGCCCCCCTGGTCCACATACAAAAGCCAATATATAAGTGACAAACAAAGCACGTGAGCTCACATATCAATATCCTAATATAGTAGAGGGATAGAATGATGGAATATGGGAATTAGTTGAACGATAGAGTGGTTGGCGTGGGATGAAAGAGCATGCTTGGCCTGGGAACATGAGAAGAGCGTGTTGTCTTGACTTGCACTGCTTCCTCTGCAAGTGGCAAGCTGATACAATCAATGAGGACTTTGGCTTGTTTGGTTATTTTTATCATAGAACAGGCATGGAAATGATCAATACTTGTATATATAAGAGACCTGGCTTTCTTGCTTTAGTTTATTGCTGCTGTGAGTTTGGACTTGCAGCATTCCTATCCACTTCCTTCAAGGATAGGAGCATGTGGTCCCTTGCTGTTCTTTGCTTGTCTTACCCCTCTTGCTCTTGCTCTATTATTGTTTATCTCCAAGTGGTTATCCATCTGCTTTTGGGGATTAATATTCAAGCACTTGCTCAACTAAGTGGGATGCGTTCATCTGATCGGTTCAATTTATGGATCAGATGGATCGTTTGTTCGATCTTTGATTTCACAAGATTGAATTCAAGTCAACCTAATTAAGCCCAACTTATGATTTGGATTTGGATTTAGGTTGCATTTGAAATGACTTTTGTTAATCATGCATTCGAGTTGGTCTTCAGATGCGGGAATTATTTGACAGCTTGTGGTTGAAAATTGTGTTTTACCCCGAACCATGCGAAACATGTCATCATTGTTGTTTTGAATTATTTTGGAACAAAAAAATAATTTTACCTTCAAAAAGTAAAATAATTATTTCTTTAACTTATGAAAAACGAAGAGATGATTTGATTATTTATAATAAATACTTGATTATCAAATATATAATTCTTAATAATATTAATTTGAAAAAGCCATACCAAACAACCTGAAGAAACGAACCAAAAACATTGAATCCAGTCCATTTGGTATTTTTCGCTGTAGTCCATTATTCTTTTTTCTTTCATGGTGCATTCTACAGTTACCCTCACTGTCTTAAATGGTACGGGTTATGGACACTACAGGAGAAGAAGCTCAAAAGTGATTGACGTACCATTCTAAAGAGTAAAATAACAACTAAATATAATATTGCTCAACTTTTTTGGTTTTGGAGAACCTTTTAGGCAGTGAAACACAGTTTAATTTGTGTGATGATTAATGATAATCTAACTCACTTACATAAACTCTGAGCATTATTTTGTATAGGATGCTAGGTTTTGACTCACAATGTAAGAGAAGTAGGAAAATTGACAAACAACACGACATATCTCGCAATTAGATATGTCCATCATGCCCATTGATATCAACATTATCATATCATGGCAATGCTACATCATTGCATTTTGTAAGATGGGTATTAAATTTGTCCTTCCAACAATCTTTTAAGTTAAGTTGTTTTTTTAGTGATATGTAATGAAAGGATGATTTTGTTTCTATATTTATTTCAAATAAAAATTATATTAATGTTTTGTGTCACTCAATATAGAGAGGGTATCTCAATAGTTATATTTTATGAATTCTTTTTTATATAAATTAATAAAAACATTTCTTAATAAAGTTTTTTATAAAGTAATTTACTGAAATGTGCCTCCAATATTATAGTTATCAACACAATGTTAACAATTAAAATATTCTCAACATACTATTTAATAGAATATTACATAATATTAAATAATCACTTAAAAATAAATAGTAAATAACTAATACAAATGCATACTCAAGTCTATTAATCCTTTTGATTTATTAGGAAATCCAATGACTTTGTGTTACCCTCAATTTCTATTGCAAATGCGAACTCCAAACAAGATGGATTATTAAAGTAACTCAAAACTAAATATAAGATAAGATAGAAGATAGAAAATAAACCTATTACACACTCATCACACCAACTGAATAACAAGTATTTAAATTATTAGTTATAAAGAATATATACCATCGTCATAAAGAAAATATTCATAAAAGACACACAATCAAATGTATTGAAATTTCTCAAAACAGGATTTTGCAAATCAAATCTTACATACACATGAAAAAAATCAAACATTGCAATGTTACACCAAACCTTTCTAAGGATAATTATTGATGATACTTTTCACATGATAGATGTTAGAGAAGCCATTACATTTTTAGAGAAAATTATATTTTTTATAATACATAAAGACAAAAATAAACTAATACTCGACATCATTAACATGCCTATCATAAACTCATATCTTTTGCTTTCATGTTGATCAAATGTTTTGTTCTATTAACTTCATATGTTTTCATAGCATGCTTATGTTTGAATAATAATTTTAATTATTTAGAAATTCCTAATTTAAATCAAAATATTAGAAAAAATGAATTAAAACTAAACATCTCAATTTGGTTTGCATTTGATCTTGGCTTATTAAATGAGATGCCTACTAACTACAATGATAAGAGACCACACAAAATTTTAGAAAAAAAATCTCTTTATCTCTCTCTCTCTCTTTAAGTTGGTTTGATAATCTATCTCTATTTTCTTATCCTCTAGTCTAATTTTGTAATCCAATCTATTTACTATTGCCTCTTTTCTGTACTCTATTTATGGTGTCATCCTTAAAAGTCAAACTTGCAATTGTCATACATCCACCAATAGAGTAAGTCTTTTGTTGTGACAATGACATCTCTTGTAGTTTGGTATGCCCTCAACATGGGCATCATGCTTATTAGTATGGACATTATTGCATCACAACAAGCTATATAATGTAGCCATGTCATATCTATAAGATGGGTCACATTTACTTCCATCCAATAAAATAAAATAGTCCTATTTTAACCAAATTAACTCTTTTTTTTTATATGTGATTGTATAAGAAAATGTACCTCCAAGTCAATTTTACTCTATCCTTTAGATAAATTTGTCATGATTATGTTCATAGTTAAAGCAAATATGAGTTATGAGAAAATTTCAAAAACAAAAAAATTAAAGCCCACCATAAATAAAAGGTAAAATTATTCTCATACTTATGCATGCAATATTCAAGTTCAATATTGATATTCCTAAAAAAGGTCATAGTAACATCAATTACCAATGGCTAGGTGGCATGGATTCTTTCTTCTCTTAATCATCAAGGAGTACTGGTAATTATCTATCTTAACAATATTTTTGAACCTTTTTTAGTGCAATTATTAACACTATCCAAAACATTAAATCTATATGTAATTATTAACACAATCTAAAATTTAACAATATTAACTTACATTTTATTAAATAAAATGTTGTTGTTATTTTATTTTAGCTTCTAAAATTAATACAACAAAATGATGAATTGCATAATCAAATCAATGAATCCTTTCTAATTATTACAATATCCAATAACTATGTTACATTCAATTTTTATTGTAAATATTGTCTCTAGAGTAGACTAAAGATTAGAACAACTCAAAACTAAATTTGATGTAAGAAAGCACATGTAGACCTAATCAATTACATGTACACCATAATAATTGAATAAGTATCACAAGTATTCATATTATTAATCCAAAATGATCCATGCAAAGTAAACACAATATTTTATGTTATTTATTGAGACTATAATGATTATTTGATGTATGACAATCAAATATAAAGCAACTGACTAAAATGGAATTTTATAAATCAAATATAATACATATGAGACGAAGATCAAACATGATAATATTATCTCAACCTCTTATTAGGGTAGCCTTTAACAATGCTTCTCACATAATAGCCAGTATAGAAAGCACCATCTCTTGAGAGAAAATTCTTTTTTCATTAAACAAAAAGTTTTACTTACAATCTATAACTATAGTTTTATGTTTGGATGTAATTATAATTGCTTATGAATTTTAATAAAAACAAATTTTGAAAAAATATTTTTATTAAATAGCTCAACTTTTTGTTTAGTACAACTTGCATGGATTAGGTTTTTACTCATTATATTAGATATGGACAAACCAAAGTGGTTTAAGAGACCATACAATTATTTTATAAAAAAAACATGTCTCTTTCTCTCCATCCTTCTCCCTCAACTTGATTTTCTTCTCCTATCGTTCTACTATCACCACCTTTCTTTGCTCTATAATGTGATTATCATTAAAACAACCCATAAATGCCATGTGTCTCACCATTGTTGCATGACCTAACAATGACAATGCCAACTAGCTATCATCATTCAAGAAACCTTGTGAAACACATCCACATAAAGATTCTTGGCAAAATCAGAGTTCCTTTCATGGTTATATTTAGAGCCATGAGCTCATTGAGAAAGTAAAGCAAATCGTAGACGTCCTTGAACCCATCTATGGCATTTCAAATGAGTTATTCCACTTTTCTCTTCCTTTTTCTTTCTTAGGATTACTTACCATAAACTCTTAACCAATGATGTGCTTTCCCTAACATCTTAACAAACAGCTAGTGCTCACTTATCATAAATTTCACTCTTTCATAACCAAGATTCACTCTTTGACAATCCTTGCCACCTCATATGAACTTCCTTGAACTATCTATAATAATAGTTCCATCACCTCCAACATCTAGTTTCATGATCTACCAACTCAAACAAACTTTTAAGGGTTTAACTCAAACCACTAGCCCTTTGCACTTTCTTCTTCTGCTATGTATTATGCTTTGAAAATCTAAATTTTGGTTAACTTTGTTGATCAATTTAAGTCTATAACTTTTACTAAATTAATTTTATGTTATTTCATTGAAATAACTTAAGCAATTCAATTTAACCCTTGCTTAAATAAAAATGGTTGCATAGAGCATAAGATGTTTGGTCTAAGAAAAACTTGACAAAGCCTATGCCACAAAAAGAAATAAACTAATGAACAAATGAAGTTGTCTCCCTTCTTCAATGCAAATCTATTGAGCTACTCAGGTCATTGTGAAATGTTATCTAACTATTAAGGATAAATGAGATTTAATTTAGTCTCAAATTGTGAGTTAAGTCTTATTATTAAATTAATGTAATCCTTATTATTGGATTTAAGATTTTAAATTATTGAGTATCCAAATAAATATATATTATGTCCAACTTGAGATTTCATTTGATGTAACTCCCTTAATACATAGCACCAAAGACAACAATTCAACTGGGATTATGTAATTCATATATTTAGTAGCTGTATATATGCCTGGTTTAAAGATTGATGCACACCTCTATGGTTTAACAATCTATGATGAAGTAATTTGTGCAATTCATATGTTGTAAATAGTTTGGGGAGCATGTTGGTGACTTTAATATTCAACATGACACTCATCTTAGATATTTTAAGAATTTAGAGTTAAAAGAGTAAATACTAAATAATATGGATAAGATCTTTAGTAAGAAAAAAAATGTTGTACACAGATAAAGTTTAGTTCAGTTTAATATTATAAGTTATTTATAGTGTTAAAGCATTGTGAGTTAAGTTGATAAGTGTCCACATAAATATATGTTAAGGATAACCTGGGCTCCTAATTGATGTCACTCTCTTAACACTACTAAATATTAAATTACTATTATATATTTTTATAAGTAAAATTATATATATCTACCTTTAGAGGTTATGGCTAGATAGTTTTAGAAAAAATTTTATATGATGCAATATGATAACATGGGATCTTGTTGATTGATAAACTAACTCGTAGATGGATAGCATCAAAATAGTTGACATGCCCATTAGCAAATTAATGACATTTAAATCACAATAGTGACATCTTTCTACTTGTAGCATTATACCTATTTTTATTATCTTATAATGGTTGCTATTTATTATCTTAAAATTAAATCATTATTATTATATCTTTGATAGATAATTAGTTAGATGTCACAAGAGTCTACATAACTTATAATAGGGATGTCCCTCTCTTCGCCCCACTAGTTCTAGCTACTCCTTGCCATAATGTTTGCTATTTCATCATTGTATTTGTCTTGGTTAGTAGTATATGTTTTTTAAAACTTATTTATAAAACTTCTTTATAAATTTAATATTCTCAATTGAAAATTTTATATCATGAAAATTGGAAGTGACAAAAAAATTATGTAACTCTATTTTTGTTATCTGACGGTTTTAAATAAGTGTTCTTATAATTTAATGAAAATAAGTAGTCAAATTTGATTGACTTGATAACTATAGTTGTAGGAAAGAATCTAAAATGATCAATTAAGTAGTTTATTAAGAAGATCAAAATAAATAAAATTTCCATTATATCTAAAATAAATAGTATATCAAAGCTAAGTCTATTATTCAAGATTATGAGGTAAGTTTCTTCCTCACGATAACTTACACACATCCCATGATTAAATAAAAATTGATAGCCATCTATTATAACACAAGTGATATCTTAATTATTATTCCTGATACAACTAAATTTGGATAAGCACTACTTTTTTAATATAAGAGCTAAATCATGTGCTAATTTTTTAAATTCATTTGTTGAGGGATATTTCGATTATTATTATGATTATGATTAAATCATATATGATTATGTTTGAATATGTCTTAATTCAAGTATGAGCTCATTTTGTGGTGTCAAATAGAACTTGAATAAAAATTATATTTTGAATAAATTAAATTAAATAACATTTAAAATCAATATTTTCAAGTGTTTTAATTTTAATATGTATTGATGATCTGCATTTGAACATTTTGCTAGTTGTAATCAACTTGAGCTTGCATTTCGTTATTAGGATCATAATATTACTTAGTTGCATGATCTACAAATATATTTATATTTTTCACATTTAAAATTATATAATTATGATATAGATTTTATTTTGTGAAAATAATTATTCATGTTCTAAAATATTCAAAATACTTGGACACAAAAATTGAGATTTTCTAATAACTATTTTTTTGTTTGCAGTCATAGATTATTTTTTGAAGTTAACTAAAAAAGTAAAATATATATTATATGCAAATGAACTTAACAAATAGATTAAAAAAATTCTATTATTGAGAAAACTTATATAGATTTTCCAAATATCTTGTGGGATGATCGCAACATAATGACCGAAAAACACTTTTGAATTTATTAAACAATAGTAATAGAGAAATCAAGAATTGGATATTAAATTAATTGAGTAATTTCATCCTTTGAATAGACATTCATATCTATATATTAGAGAAGAAAAATAACAAATTAATGCTAACTATTTTAACATTTGAAGCTTCTATTTAATTTCACTAGGAGTTAAGAGATGTAATTTAATATTGATTGCACCAAAGTTTTTCTCACAAAATAATTTATAAAAAATCATATCATCCTAAGATAAGATGAGGGTTTCACAAAATGTAAACTTTTGAATGCTTTTATGGTTCCATCCAATTGAAGTACAAATGTTTCATGACATCAAGAGTGAGGTCCTATAGAAGATGGAGATGAATGCTCAATACAAGTGAGACATTTGAAACTCTAAAAGACAAATTCAATGATTAAAATTTCAAAAGAAAATGATATTAGTGAGCAAGCCCTCCAATTGTAAGGATCAAATTATATGATGGCTTGGATTTGAAAGTGATGGCATAAGAGTTTGTTGGTTGTAAGTAATTGAAGGTTTGGACCACTTTCTTGCAATAAACCATGTATTCTCAATTTTAATTTCATATTAAATTGGCTTGATTTAGTTATTATTTAAATCCTATGCGATAAAGATTTGTTTAGAAAAATATTTTAATTTAGTCTATGTGATTTTAAGGATAGTAAAGAATTGGATGTAATTAAACCAAATTTCCACTATTTTTTATTATTCAATGTTATAATTAATGTCTGAGATAATCAAAAGTATAAATATATGCTCTTACAAATGGATCTAGAAGAACTATTTATTTTAACTATTTTGTAATTAAGACTCTTGTGGCTAAATTCTTCTTAAAGTTATGTTTTAAGAAATCCTAAAGAGGGGTTGACCATTCCTACCTTAACATTTCTTTACTTCTATTGGTCTAAATATAGGACTAAGGATAGGTCTTGATGATCAAAAGAGAGTTTTCTCAATACAATTAATCAAAATTACTAACCATCTTCTAAGAGGATGGGCAATAAATAAAAATATATGACCATAATAAATAAATGTTGGAAGGGAGTACTTGTTCATAGCTCTTAAACGACTCATGAGGTTTTAGAAATGATGGAGAATTACAAATTTGGGAATCTTTTCTTCTAGGTATTGATGAGGTTGCTTATGAGAAGGTTCAATTTGAAATTGGAAGTAGCACTTTCCTCTAACTGACAACTCCATCTTAAAAAGTAGCTACACTTAACTCATCTTTGATCTTCCTTACAAATTAATCAATGGTTCAAAAGTGAGCCAACAACAATGACAATATTGTTTATTTTAAACAATACATCAAGTATATTGAAAAAAATAAGGTATAGGAAAACAAAAAATTCACATTTATTTATGATTTTATAAAAATTTATTAATAAAATGAAATAAATTTTTGAAGTTTAATTCAAAAGAAAATTATTTAATTCAAAATGAGAAAATATAAATCCATTAGAAACAACATAATACACACCAATAAGTAGTTCAAACAAATAATAGATATTTTAGAATAAATATAATTACATGAAAATAAGAAGAGTGGTCATTGACATGACCAATGTCCTTGTATCAAAGTAACATAATTAGAGGTCAAAATGAAGAACAAAAAAAGAAATAGAATTCATAAAATAATAAAACAAGGAAAAAATAATAATAATTTATGTAAATAATCCGAAGTTAAGAAAAAAAGACAATGACCATCATCTTTCTCTTACATATCCACGAAAGAGAAGAATAAGCTACATAAAAAATGCTTAGTTAAACAAGAGTTTTAAGAGAGTAGTAATAAAAATAGAAGTTGAGAAAGTCTCTCATGTAATTTAGATTCCTTTATTGATAATTATGTATATGTATCCTCTTTCATGCATTCTTCATAATTAACTTATAGTTTGGCCACTTTTTTGACAACTGTTAGCCATAATGAAAAAAAGAAAACATAAATCAAACCTTGTTACTATTTGATAGAAGGGTTTTAAATCATCTTTCACAAAAGCTAGTGTGGCGACCATGCCAATCTTTCTCAAGTTTAGAATTATGTCATCTATTATTTCCTTTCTTTGTTTATAAAGTAATTTTTCAAAAAAAACTATTATATTATCTTTTATAAATCATTTATAGACAAATTTATAATTTATATAAAAACATAATAAAAGTTTTTTTTAAATTTATCTTTTTTTAGATCTTAGCAGAATAAATTGGCATTGTTTCAAACAAATTGTTCAAACAAAAGTAAAAAAAATAAACGTATCCAAAACAAGTACAACAAAAAAACTAATATTACAAACTAAGCTTGTAGATGTCTAGTTAATGTGATAATTGATATAACTAACAATGTAAGTAAAGCAATGACTATGATAGTATTCTTAATGTTGTCTCTTAGTGTTTCTTAATATTTTTATGTTAGGTTTTATCGTTGGCTTGAAAGATTTAAGTCAAAAACAAGTTAAGTCTAACATCACTTATTTAGTGACAAAATTATATATATAAATATATAACACAATACAAACTTTAAGTTATGTTACATAATGAATTAGTATCATACATATAATATAACATAGCATATGAATAACTAATATAAATAAAACATTATTTCCAAGTAAAAATTTTTAAATCTTATTATCTTTTTATTTTACCTTAAAATTTACTTAAGAGCATTTTCATAATAGCTTTGGCCTATTTTTTTAAACATATCATTCAAACTAAACAACCCTAATGACTCATATAGCTCATCTTCAAAATACATTATTGTATATGATAATCACTATTTTAGACAATCATTATTTCATATTTCAAATCTTGCCTTTCCTCTATTAACCTTTTTTCTCTTTTTTTTTTATCTTTTCTTTTTCTAATTTCTTATCTTTTCGTTTCATTTTGTGTTCATTATCAAATTTTATTATTCTATAACATGTTGTAATTTGACACTTAACTAAACCACATCTATAGGATGTACTTATACAATAGCAAATTTCATATCAAGTAAATCATTTGCAGCATAACAAAGCATTCATAGCAACATAAACCCTCAACTTTATTTATTCAATTCTTTTTCTAATAGGATCACTAAGTTTTAAGTAATAACATATCAACCAAATGTATATAAATACAAACCAGTCTATCATTATTTGTTATTGTAATTGACTCATCTTTAAACAACCTAAGAACATGTGTTTTTTCATGATCCTGTCCTTCTCTTCCCAAGCGTTATAATAGTGCTATAATTACTTGCTATAGTAGCCACTACAACACCCTTTCTTAATTATTTCTAATTCTTACTTAACTCAAATTTCTTTTGGCACTATAACAACACCTCATCTCTCTCTCTCTCTCTCTCTCTCTCTCTCTCTCTAGTCATCTTTTAAAGCTCTCAACTGAAGTAAAAACTTTTGAATTTGAGGGAAAAAATCTTGCTTAGTCTATGCTCCTCCCCTTTCATTCTCACTCGACATCAAATCAACACCCAGATGCCTCATCTTTTTGTAAACAACATCTCTTTGCCTTACCTTCATGTCATTTACAATTTAGCGAATTCTTGTCAATTCAAATCACCATTGGGTTAGGCTTTAAATCTCAATTGTAAGAGAATTAGAGTCTTAAGAAATTAGTGATTTTAGAATTAATTAAAAGTTTATTGACTAAATTGTGGAAAACTATTCTTTTCTTATATTTTTTTATTGAATCATTGTCCAACAATTGACCAACCAAATTCTTATGATTCTACTTGAGAAGTCCTACTATTGACCAAATTTTACAATTTTTTGGTAATATTTAGTATTTTTAATAATTTTTTAAACTTAAAATCCTTATAATTATTATTTAGAAATTTTTCTTAAATCATGTTTAACATTTAATTTCTTAGACATCACACCTCTTTTTTGTTGAAAAACTTTTACTAAGCTTATTCATTTAAGCATTATTTCTTAATAAATTTTTATAATTTTTTACTAATTTGTAAGAATTTTCTAAACTTATAAATAAATCTATTTTTATTTTGCAATCTTTCTTTTTAGTACTTAGAAAATTTTAACTTTCATCAACTTAATGTTTTTAGCTTCTAACTAATTAGTATACTTTATGTTTGAGCTCATCTCCCTTGTTTAAAGTGTCATACTCAACATCATCATAGTATACAAGTTTTTGTAGCCCATACTATAATTTCTATAATCCCCAAGAAATATCCAAAATTTCAAATAATTCAAAATAATTATAAACCTAAATTTTTATTATATTTAAGATGGTACAACTTCTCTCTCCTTATAAGGTCTCTTATTAACCATGAGATTATAATTTTTTATTTAATTTAAATTCCTAATAAATCTAAATTCTCAAAATATTATTTAAAATAATTGCTCCCCATATTTGGGATATGATAGCTAGTATAAAACAATATCAAATCTATGTAAGTGTTTTAGATAAAATAAGTTAATTTTTAAGTTAAAATATGTAAATATATACATTAAAATTAAAAATACTAGAAATATTTGTAAATTGATAGAATATATAAAGAATGTTGAACTCTTAGTCCATGTATAATATGTTTGATGATAAAAAAATCATTCTTTATGTACTAACATTTTTTTATTAAAGTATTTTTAAACCATATATCTTAAAGTCACTAAGTAAATAATATAGAAAAGCTTGAAAACTTAGAGGATTAATTGGCAACTATTTTATGAGAATATAATAAGTATTAAATATAAAGTTTGAGCAAACTTGGAGAAGCCACTTTTGAGTTCTTTTATAAATTTGTTAAGTATAAAACTTATGATAATATTCTTGACACACTTAAAGAGTATATGAGGTTTTGAGTGTATAAGATAAAATCTTTCAAAGTATTCTTTCACACAACTCATCATAATTTAGTTGGTTTTAAGGTAAGCATTTAGTTGAAGCTTTTAATACATAACAAAAATGCTTTTTGAGCTTAAAAAATAGCATGCCTTCAGCATATGAAATGTTAAATTCAAGTAGCATATTACATAGATGAGCGAACAATATACAAAGCAAAATTCTGAAAATAAAGTGTTGTATATTTTACGTTGATATTAACGTATAATATGTTTAGTTTAACTAACTTAATATGTCAATAGAACTAATAATATGCTAAGAGTAAAATTTGAAAACTAAGTATTCTATATAATATATCATTATTAACTTATATTATATTTAATTTATTTGGATTTAGGTATAGGTTAAAGCCAAGGATGACATATGATATGTGAATATTTTTACATAATATATTTTGTACGTGTGATGTCTAATATGTTAAATTGTCAATAACATATAATATATTTAATTTATTATTATAAGTAATAGTTAGTTTGATCAAATTTTGAAATTTTTCAATAATCATTAAGAGTGTTTGGAATTGCTAGAAAGTATCTAAAAAACTATAAAAAAAGGACCCAACATAAAGTAATGGCTAAAGAAGAATTTTCAAATATTTAGGAGATTTTATTCTTGAAGATCATCATATTTATTTAAAAGTCAAAAGAAAAGCTAAGTTATTTCAAAAGGGAACATTCTTCATTTTTTCTTAGGATTCCTTCAAAAGTAATATCAAGCTAAGTTGAATATCATCACTAATTTAGTTTTATGTTGATTTAGTGTGCTTCTTTATCTTATTATTAGATTATAAGGCTTGTATATTTGAGTTTTAATTTATTTTTTTGTCTCATTATGGATCTTTACTATTGGTTATTTATTTTGTTTTTTTTTCCAATACCGTGGAGTTCCTTAATCTTAAGAATTTGTAAACGTTTTAGGATAGTGATTATAAAGTTATTTAACTTAGTTTATAGATTTATTTGGACCAATGTTATAGGGTCCTTTAGTTTGATATTTGTAGGCTACTTGGATCTAATGTGTTGAGTTTTCCATACTAGTATCTACGAAAAGTATTTTATTAGTACTTTTTTAGTTTTTTATCCTATGATAAATCAAACATCCTAAAAGCTTTTATGTATTTATTTTATAATATTTCTCACACAAAAGATTTTAAAATTAATAAAATCGTGTGAAATAAGATTTAATTATAATCAATAATCTCAAAAGATTATTATTATTTTATTGTTCACTCTTTAGACAAAAATTTTTGTAATTCAAATCATCTTTTTTACACAACCTAATTCTTGTATTTTTAGCAAATAAGATGTTAGTGGACAAGTTACATCAATAAAACATAAACTGATATTCAAAGATTTGCAAGCATTTATTACTTAGGTGGAACTTATTTTTTGGATTCTAATTTAAAATAAAATTATAATCAATTATTTTAAAATATAAGGATGAGTTGATGTTATCATCAATTATGTATGTATATTAAAGATTAAAAGCACTTGATAAGTGAAGATATGTATATATAAAATGCAAAAGAATTAAGAATATAAAAAAATAGAAAGCAGGAAAAACATGTGAATATGTGAACAAACATAAAGTGCAAACGAACACAATACATGAAGAATGCATGAACTATCATAATTTGTGAAGTTATCCAAGCAATTAGAATACATGAAACATACATGAACGAACAGAATACGTAATTGTGTGCGAATTATGAACATATAGAATACATGAAAATATGCAACTGATATTAGAAATTGTTTAGCATAATTATATATCAATAAACAATCAAGTATAATTGAAATAACTAATTTTGAAAAATTGTTATGATTAAATATTTTAAAAAGTTTGTTTGGTAATCTATTAAAAGTTATTTCAAGAATTTATTATGTATTAATAAAATTTTTCTTTGGTTTTTTAAATAAATAATAATAGTCATATTTTGTAAAGACAAAATAAATTCTAATAAACTTACTTCTTAGAGAAAATATATGTTCAACGTAAGCCAATACTTATTATGTTTAAATGCAAGGCAAAATTGCTTTAGCTTATCAAATATTTAGTTACATGAATTTGAAAATAATGTTTTTTAAAATGATAAAAGTAATGAAATTCTTTCATTTAATTGAATAAATTTGTCAATATATATGAAATTCTTTCATTTAGTTTGTTTTTCTTTAATAAAAAAATAAATAACATTTTTTTCAAATCAATATAGCTTCAAATTAAATCACCATTATTAGTCATCTTTTGACCCCTAGATCATCATTTAACCTCTATGATTTGGCAATGGATTGACAAGGATTAAGGATAATCTAATGGAGGTTCGATGATCTAGTATCTAATAATCTTCAACTTGCCTAATTTTTATTTTATTTTTAAAAAACTAAATTTTAAATATAAGAAAGTCATTAATATTTTTAGTTTATCATTATAACTATTTTTGACTAAATAATATAATATAAAATTACCAAATTGTCGTTTTTATGAATTTAAAACTTACACAAATTTCAAATTAAATCAAATTAAATTGACATTAAAAACATTTTATTAGCATAATAGATGTGGCCACTTACAATAGTGAATGTTCATCTTAATTTTGTGTGTGTATTTTCTATTTTAAAAATTACATAGTTATTAGTTTTGTTTTGTTTAACTTGTTGATTTGTTCAGTTATCAAAAATTGCCAACATTTTAAGCCTTATCTATTCAAAAGTTTTTTTTCCCTGCATAGATAGAAGTTTTATGCAGCATTTTTACTTATATTTTAATAATCTATTGTCTTTATCATATAATTATTCTATATAATTTAATTATATTTTAAAAAATCAAATAATATTTTAATATTCATAAACAATTTTATATTTTAATATTACATTTGAATCACGAATTATTAAATATCCTTAGGTTTTAATTGCTCAGGGTTGTCTCGCCAACTTGTTACTCTTTTGGTGTGGCCTCAATAGGCAAAACAAACCCAGGCAAACTTTTATTAGATTCCGACCATAGACCACACGAATTTTCTTAGTGCAACCATGCCAACATGCTGCCGCGTGTACATGGCGCGTGCGAGGCCCCCCACACGTGCGGTTTCTCTCTCTATATAATGGTGTGCGGGGCGCACTACAGAGTGTGCGGGGGCTTTGGTGGCTGTTTGTATTTGTGTTCTGTACGCGATTTTTTGCACTATATAATAGAGAGAGAGAGAGAGAGAGAGAGAGTAATTAACCCTCGTGCGACAGAAAGAGATTGGGATGGAGAGGGAGAAAGATGCAAGGCAATCCAAGTTTAACAGGATATGTGTGTTCTGTGGCAGTAGTCAGGGGAAGAAGAAGAGCTACCAGGATGCTGCCATTGAACTTGGCCAGGAGTTGGTATCCTTCTTCTTCTTCTACTACTACTTTTCTTCTTAGTTTCTTTCCATCTTGTGCGATTATTGTGCTCGAAAGCTTTGCTTTAAAGAAGTATTCGATTTTGCGGCAAAATGGATTTTGTGAAGTTAAAAAGAGGATTGATTTCTTCTAATTCAGGTGGAAAGTATTACTTTATTCCAAGTTGGTGTTGGCTGTGACGCAATTGGGCATTGTTCTGTTCTTGAAGTCCTTCCTGTGTCATGTTCGTCCAGGTTTCCGATATGGGTTTTGCTTCAGTGGTTTTATGTGGTAGGGAGATGTGGAGAAATAGAGGGTGTTTCCTATTAGATTGTGCTCTCCTGGCCATTATTCCTTGTAATGTGTACTAGTTGTACTATTCTTCAGCGTTGAATCTTGTCATTTTCTTCTTCTTTCTAATCCAATTTTTTCCATTTCACATGAAGGAGGACCCCATTCCATAACCGGTGTTTGCCGTCTCACCGTCTACTTTCATCTTTAAAACCCTTTCTACTTCATGGTTTGTTCAAATGACCTATGCATTAAAAACAAGCCTTGAATCGCTGACAGATCTCTACAAATAGTAGACCATTATAAGAATGGGCTTGGTTACCCTGCTGTCCCTGTGGACGCCAGGTCTATGATGCTTTTGCTTGTAGGGAAAAATGATTTGATCTATTTGAACTAAAAAGGACTCTTATTCTCCCAGGTCTGCAGGAGCATTGATCTGGTCTACGGTGGAGGGAGTGTTGGTTTAATGGGTTTGGTTTCCCAGGCTGTTTATGATGGAGGGAGGCATGTCATTGGGTAAGAGTTCTCAAAGTTCTTCTTCCCAACTTGTGTTTTGTATTAGTTTCCGTGCCTAGTACACACTTATAGCATAGCTTATTGAGAAAACAATAAGCTATTTATTGAGCAGCTGGAGATGTTTATTAATGTTTGTTTTTAATGCTCAGAAGGTTGTTCTCATGTTTGTTGTTTAAATGCAGAGTTATTCCCAAGACTCTCATGCTCCGAGAGGTATGCCTTCGCTGGCTGAAAGCTGCCTTTTTTTTTTTTTTTTTTTTTTTGTTGAAGTACTTCAAGGATCATATGATTTCTGTAACAACTATCAAGATATTTATGATGTTTATCAACTAAGCTAGTTATTGATCAGAAAAGCCGATCTCCTTCCGACTTTCTTTTTGAATTTCCCTGTCCCTGGGTATTAACTATTTTTATTGCTTTTGCTACTCATGGAAAAAAGAATTGGTATTTTTTGCTGTTCAATTTGTTTTTGGCATTGAAAAGTATTTCTGTTTTATTCCTTTTTTAAACTCAAAAGCATCAAATGCCGACAAACAATAATGCCCATAATTATTTTCTATTGGCAAAAATCATTTTTTTAACTTCACAAGCTTTTATCCAAACAAAGACGTGGCCTTTCCGATAAAGAATTTTTTTTTTCCCGGCAACACCATCATTGCTGCTCACCAAATGAGTAAAACAATAGAGTTTAGTTGGAAAGTTTTTGTTTCATTAATGATTTTGGTAAGAACTAAAAGATTCAACTAAACCAAATTCCATGAAAATTAACCAATATAAGATTTTGTTAACTATTGGTGTAGAAGCTGTGAGATATTCCTGTTTCTGACCATCTCTCAATGCTCTTTATGTGAACTTGCTGACCTTCCATTTTTCAGATAACTGGTGAGACTGTAGGAGAAGTGAAAGCTGTTGCAGATATGCACCAAAGGAAGGCAGAGATGGCCAGGCAGTCTGATGCTTTTATTGCTTTACCGGGTTAGTGTAATACCATGACCCGTATCACTAAAATTACAGAGCAAACACAAGAGTCTGAAAGCCGCCATGATATCTACTTCTTATATCATACTCTAAAGAATTTTTCTGGGTGGTGACTGAGAAAAGAAAATGTTGAAGTAAAACCCTGCCTCTTAGTCTGCTTAAGCTCTTGGAAGTTTCTATGTTTCAGGAACTCCTTTTGATGGCTTTTGTGGGTTCCATAATAGGATTGACAACCTCTAAAACGTACTTGTTGACCTACTGCAATTCTGAAAGAACGAAGCTATTATTCTTTCTTAGGCATTATAAATAGAAGGCTTTGCAAGACAAGCACTAATAATAGCAAATTATTAAATTTAATGCGGCAGTGCATTTAGTTTTAAATTTTGTGTGATTTGGTACTAAATTCGAAGTGATTTTTTGTTAAGAAAATAAAAAGAACACCTTTATCCATTGTCTTCCGTGTTTAACACATTCCCAACTTGAACTTGAATGCAGGTGGGTATGGAACTCTTGAAGAACTGCTTGAAGTGATAACTTGGGCTCAACTGGGCATCCATGACAAGCCGGTGATTACTACTGTCAACTTGTGTATTATTTTCTGCAAGTTTTATGCTTTACATTTGGGAAATTCAAATTCTGATAAGGATATATTGTTTCATTCTCTGCTGTTCTTAATATGATTAATGTGTTTGTCAAAATGAATTGTGTTTTATTTTGAAGCTGTTACTTGCCCCATTTTTTTGGTACTTGTGGGTTTATGTATGATTTTAGGGTAAATATTCTGTTTGTGAATGCTGATCTTTTTAAACTAAAAACCATCAAAAACGTAATCAACAATTTTCACAAAAATTAAATGTTCATTCGCATCTTATTTCTTTTTCAAAATCCATTTCTTAAAGATTTCATTTCTAAACATACTTTTTAAACTCACAAATAACCAATATTTCTCAAACTATTTGGGTGAGTTGTAAATAAAATGCAAAAAGCTATCCTTCTTTTTTCAGTTAACACATGTCGAGTTCAAGCCCAAATTAAGGTTTGATGTCCAAAAAGTGAGCTTTCTTGGACTGGACCACACACATTTTTTTAATAACTCAGCTTTTTTATAACCAACACTCTGGTTTTCCAAGAAATGATGTACCAAACAAAACCCTAAGTGTTTTTACTTGCAAGTATCTGCTAACTTCTAATGGCTGGACACCGCAGGTTGGTTTGCTGAACGTTGATGGCTATTACAACTCATTGTTATCTTTCATTGACAAGGCTGTGGAAGAGGGATTCATCAACCCAAGTGCTCGTCATATCATAGTCTCGGCTCGAACGGCCAAAGAGCTGGTCAAGAAATTGGAGGTGCTTTTTTGTTTTTCTTTTTGGATTTTCTTCTAATAGTCGTTGTGATTCTCTCTTGAGGAAGCCAGAGTATCTCTCCCTTCAATTACCTTCTTCTAAGCTTTAGCTTCCCTGCTCTTTCTTGTGTTTATTCCTCTCTGCCATCTCTTAAATATCAAGTATGGTGAAGTTGTTTTCATGAGTACAAATCTTTAGATAATATAGCATAGAATAGATCCTTTAGAACCAACCCTTTCCCCAACAATCTTTATACATGTGATTTCTAATTGTTTTATTTACATTTCCAGGAATACATTCCTCGACATGAAAGTGTTGCTTCAAAGATGAGTTGGGAGATAGAGCAGCTAGAGCAGGCTGCTAAGTGCGAGATCTCGAGATAGAAGACCAATGAAGCGAGCTACGATTTGGATGAGTGGTTAGAAGCAGATTGGATAGGCCAAACATGGTCTTTTGTAATGACAAGAAATGCTTTAGGAAATTCTTTCTTTATGTAAAGCCCCCACAAACTGGCCTTTCATATATAGATCTTCACCTTTTTAACCTGTTAAAAGGAAATTAATGCCTCACTCTCAGTATCCAAGCACTTGCAAACGGCTTTTCTAGCATAAAGGTAATGAAAAACAAAAACATTGTTAAATGCAACGATAACTTAAGCATTTCCTCATCTTTGTTAGCTGATGTCCTAAAATTTATATGAACTTCTTGTATTGGAGTTTTTTCTTCTACCAATATTAAACCAAAAGGGTGACTTGTTTTTGCTTCAATCATATATTTGAAACGTAGCTTGGCCAAGGGGAGGCTATAGTAGTGCACATAGATTGGTGATTAAGCACCATGGGTTTATAATTGTATTTAACGTTTTGGTTGTATTCTAAAAAATTATTAAATTAGATGCAACGGAATTAAAGTTTCATGATAACACACTTGGATTGATGCTACCTAATGCTTCACAATTAATGTGAGAGATGTTTGAAAACACTTAGTCTATCTTAACATTGGATGGAAAGATCAAAACAAATGATTTAGTAATGCCTTAATGAAGAAATTAGAAGAAAGTCTTATGAATTATCTTCACTACTACTAATTTTTTGCATTCTTCGATGAAGATTTTCAAAACTAATGTCCATTTCAAACTAAAAAGTATATTGAACATTTTAAATAATGTTTTTTTAACTGAAAAAATTTCTTAAAAATTACTTTATAAAAACATCTTTTCATTTGCAATTGTTTGAACGATGCCCTTGTCACAAAAAGATAGAAAAGAATTATTATAGAGGCCCCATAAGAAGGGAGAAAAACAAGAGAAAGTTGAGCAAGGTTTTCAAAGCTGCCTTGATGTGGAAGGGGCATATTAAAGTGTTACTATTAATTGAAGGAAAGATAAGAAGAGTATTAATAATAATTATAAGTCACCTTTGGTACAATTGATAAATATTAAATTAATTGATAAAAAATATATTTAAAAATGTTATTATTAAATATTATAAAAAATATATTTGATTAATTTATTGTCATTAAGAGTTCAATAAAATGATTAGTATTATGATATGTTTAAGATATATTTTTTAAATTTTTTAGTAAAAAATTAAACAAATTTTAATATCAATTAAAACTTGTCATTTTTACTCTCTATTTTTAATATTAATTGCATTTTAAAATATATTCAAATTAAAAACCTATTACATTTTGAGATATATTTTTAAAAAAACTTAAGTTCACAAATATTGTACTAAATAAATTCATACTAATTAGAGCCACTCAAGTATTCTTTTTTTGTTTGATGGTGATGTCATCAATCTATTTGCTATTAGACTTGTTTGCTACATTGTATCCATTCATACTCTATAATAGAAACTTATTTATCATGTGACTTTAAATCTATCAAAATGGGTAATGATTTATGGATCATAGTCAGTGGTGTTGGACACTTGTCTTGGAGGCTAACATTGATCACATAATTAGTTATGAAATATGTAAAGTATGGAGTATATTTGCTTGAACCTTATCCATATGGGTAAAATTGATGATGAGGTGTGTTGCAACACCTCTAGTGGAGACCCATGAATGGTGCCATGTTAATGGTGAAAGGCAACAAATGCTCTTTTTATGTGTCGTGCAAGCAATCTTTTATGTTGACACTAGTGATGATTTTCATCCACATACCAATTCAAGTCTCACATGTGGATAAAGAGTTCAATAAAACATGAAAAGAAAACAAAGAGAAAAGAATACATAATAATTTTTAGTTATTATGAAAAAGTCGAAACAAGACAAACCATGGACTCTTAAACGATGATGTTGACCATCAAAAGGAAAAAAAAATGAAAAAGATGAAATTTCGCAAGCTAATTGATTCGTAGGAGGAAGAAAGTGCACACAAGGATATTGAATCGCTTGACCCATTTGTAACAAATTCCCGAAAAAGGGAGGTCTTTCTTTGTTAAATGATGAGATTATAGATGAAGCCATCAATATCTATTATTATCTTTTGATAAAAAATAACTACCAAGGTAAACTAATTAGGTACAAAGACAGTATTATCTTCTATTTAAGGATATGTTCACGTCCATCAATACTGTTATCCATGATGTCTTTTATCTTTAATAGTTTTTTAGTCACTTGAAAGGGAAAAGAATTAAAAATATAGCCTTTGTTTATGCTCTAGCTTTCTGATAGAAAGCATGTCATTCAAATAGAGAGATGTCTTATTGTTGACGAGAGCTGAAGATGGTGGGTTTGATATCATGGCCAAGGGGAGCCAAAGAGATGTTGACTAATGAAAAACTATCTAACGAGCATTGGGAAAGAGCAATGCATGTAACAATGAGTTGATCCAAACAACCCCTTTTTCAATAGGTGAGGATGATCAGAGGAGCTCATTGAGGAATTTATAGAATGCCATTAACAAAGAAGCAAATGCAGTGGAAGATGATGTGCTAGATCTTGACAATGTGGGCAAAAGAAGTTTTCTCGAAGCAAAGATAATGTTGGAAAAGGCTCTCAACAAAGGCACCTTGTGGGTAAACAAGCAAGGTAGATTATCATGCAAAACAGCTATCATTAAAATAACTTAGAGATAGAGATAGTAATCTACAGATTTTGCCTGCCTTATTATGTTGATATTCATTTTGTGATGTTAGAAAGGACTTTCATAACACAAAAAAAGATTACAATGAATAAATCAATGATGTAACAAAGGACGATGATAGATAGAACAATAAGAGAAATAATCCCATTGATAAGAAACTCTAAACTGACTAAATGGAGGCTTCTTTCAAAAATTAATAATATATTTATTTGCAAACAATAACAAAACATGCCATTAAAGAAATATATTTACTATTTAAAAAAAAAACATGGTTGCATCCAGGAGCTCTTTGCCTCAAGAATTTCAGATATACTCAAATTATATCGTTATTTTGCTGTTTTTGCCTTCATTGATACAAAAACACTTTGTAGTTCTCTTTGTTTTATTTCTTTTATATATGATCATTAAAAAATGACTTATATCTAAATAACGAAGATTAAAGATCAGGTTTTAAAGCAATTCCATCACTTGGCTGGAAAGCAAAAGGAGAAAAGATAAAATGTGTTACAACTAATGAAGGTAGATATTAGAGTGAGCTATTTGAGTAGTGTACGCAACAATATTCAACATGATTATAATACTTTCAAGACTCAATTGAATGGGACAATTGATAGAATCAAAGACTCCTGTTCACACATTCTTATTTGCTAAGGTTACAAATGATAAATGAATTACATGTTCAATTAACGTGATAAGTTCAGTTAATTAAAATTAATTTTAAATAAAATTAACTTAATAGGTTTAAATAAACTCTTATAAGATTATTAGTATATTTTAAATTTATTGTAATTTTTAATAAAAAAAATTGAAATACTATTTAGGTTTCATAAGATTATTTGGTATTAGGAGGGTTAAATGTATTAGTTCTCCAATTAATCTCATGATTCTACCAAATTCAAGTCATATATTAAATTAAGTCAAAAGAATTAGCTCCAACGGCCTTTGTCTATCTTTTTGAATAGTTAGAAGCATATCAATGGGGACAACAACTAATATAATGACTGAGAACAACGTTTAATCCATGTTTTAATTTTGGTGATTAGTTGTTCAACAACAATGGTCAATGGGTTGTCTATGATGTTTGTACTAGGTTTCCTCATGTCCCACAAAAATCCAACACCACTATAAATAACTAACCTACTAAACTTTTATTCTAAATAATTTCATGTATTTCTAGTCATAATAAAATAATATTTTATTTTAAAAAAAATTAGTTAAAAGTAGAAATAAAAGGAATAGTAATATATAAAAATTATAAGTTGTCATAGAATATATACAATCATTAATGCCTTATTATATCTAATTCTATCGTTATTTTGAAATATTTATATGCTTATTAACAGTATAACTTGTCTTTATACTATTATTACATGTTTTGTGATGTGGGTCATTTGTATCTACACATTAATAAACTTATATTGAGTTAACATAAAAAATTTCATGAGCTAAATAATAATATAACATGTGATATTAAAGTATAAGACATGGTATACAAACTAAATGCATAAATAACAATCATAACTAATAATCATTTTTTACAACATTCCTTACATGATTTAATTGCTATATCAACATACACATTTTCTTTAATTATTCTTCATCAGAGTTTTATCACTTTTTCATGGCATTAGCATCGCACACGTCATGTCACATCTAATCATGGCATCAACACTATTCTAGATCATATATACCTCATTGTAACATCATCATTACGCAACGTTTGTATCCTTCCACATGACAATGTCACCATACAAGGCTCATGTCCTACCTCCTCGTGGCATTATCACCACTCAAGGCTCATGTCATTACTTCTCATAACATCGTTACCACTTAAGGTATATCTGTAGTATCCCTTACCATCTTTTTATGGTCAATGTCACTTCATCTATTTTCTTTTAAAAGTTTAAATTGGTTTTAAAAGTCACGCTGTTGATGATTAAAAACAAGTCAAGTCATATGCTCATAATTTATAAACAAATTAAAACCAATATTTTATATTTTGAAAATCATATAAAGCTAACAAATGTAACCACATAATGATCATATTATCCTTAAAACATAGTTTCTTGCATCACAATGAAATACTGAAGCTAATACAAACCAATGCTAAGGAAATAAAATTAGTTGTAGTGGCTTATGCAACTAATAATGAAGAAACAACTAATAAATATAAAAATTCACAAGCTATCCTCTTGATGCTCCACTAGAGTCTCATGTAATATCACATTCCAAACTAAAATTATTACACCATAAAACACGCTGAGTTAATCTTCACTATTTTAATGGTAAAAACTATATAACATGTGTAAAGAAAACAAAATTTGGGTCATTTAAAGGCTGGTACATGTTGCATGTTATGTCAAATTCATATAATATAATATTTAAATAACATTGAGTAGCATAGAAATAAAAAGTACTATCTTTTTGAAACACAGGTTTTGTTTTTAAGAAACTATATGAATTTTTTTCACTTTTTATTATTTATTTTACATTTCATTTTTTTCTCTTTTAGTTTGATTTTAGGGCGAAGGTTTTGAACAACTCAATTTCGTTTGATTTGTTTTTTAAACATATCATTCCAGATGATGGCCCCGACCTTGAAACACATCATTCCAAATGAGGTTTTTAATTATTTAAAATATCATCTTTAGAATACATAATTTCAAATAATGACCTTACTTCCAATAACAAATTATTTTGAAAGTTTCAAGTTCTTTAATGATAATTTTCTATCCTTTTTAGCCAATTATTATTCTTTCTCATTCTTTTCAATTCAATATAATGAATAATTGTTTAAAAATAATTGTTGTTACGTTTACCAGCCAGTAGCATGATATTGTAGCATCAACATGCTTATATATAATAGAAATTAAAAAAATCCATTTGTCGATACAATATAATTCTTAAATAAAAAAGAATAGATGCCTACAATGACATGCATAAAACAAAATGTGCAATATACCTACATGATTGTCAAAGTTTTGAGTAGTTTATTTTTCTTTTCTTTCTTCTTCTCTTTCAACAATTTCACATAAAGATTATATTATATTCACATTTACTTATAATTTTGGCACTTTACTACGTTCATTGATCACTAGAAGTCCAAAGGAACACATCAAACCTAACCAAATTCTCTCTATATTGAACTACCCATTAGCACCAACATATCAACTAATGTGCATATCATGCTCAGTGTGATCTCTAAGGTTTCCATCATATCATTTGATTATTCATTTTATCATTTTATGCTTACAACTTAGATCTCATTCACTTTATCAAACTATTCAATCATCTCCATTTGACTATCTGATCGCCTATCAAATGGTCATCAAACTGCTTGAACATTTGACAAAGCTATTCTTCTTCTGTAATGCCCCATCAAATCATACAATCACTCAATCAAATTGTCTAATAGAAACTTAGAGCAAGGGGTTCTCTTTACAGTTTGTAGGTTTTTCTTTACTTTCAAATTAACCAAGCCTTAATTATATTATAAAAACCCTTTTTAATCTTTTCCTCTCACTTAAGTGCCCTTATATATGCATAATTCTCTCTCAAATTTGATGTGAAAATTTCAATTATTAAATAAAAGGGAAAAATAATCTTAAGTTGAAATTTAAGATTTCTTTTTCTCCTTTCCTAGATTAAAATATTTCTTTCAATCCTTAACCAAATAGTTGGAGGTGCCTTAATTCTGAGAATCCTTCCTTCTATTCTTCACTGCACTTGCATAATATTTGCCCAATAACCCTTTCTTAAGCATTATTATATCCTTTTATTCATTTTAAAACCTTTATGGATTTATAAAACTTTAGCTCTTAATTAAATCATTGATACTCGTCTAATTTCAGTTAAAGAAGTTTCATCAAACACCTAGTTTACAATATTGTATAATTTCCTCCATCATTTAAGGCTCGCCCACATGCTATGATTATCATGAAGTATTTTATTAAAATCCTAATCAATGAAAATACTCACATTTTATGAAAAATTACAAGTTCAAATACAATGCATTTATTTTGCTACATCATGTAAATGTATACCAAAATTTTGGAATGTTACACCATTGATCCAACTATCCAATAAGAGTTACCAACTATAATGGAAGTTGTTGACCCAATATAAGCAATAATCAACAATTTTATTATGGTGGTAATTGATTATCTAACTAATTCATTTGAGCCTTACCTAGGTTTTTTAGTTTCATTCACCCAAATGAACCTTAAATGAGATTAAATATGCATTTTAAATAAACTCATCAAATAAATAGTTTAATTCATCTAAGACCTTACATATAAGGGCTTTGTAATATATGCTTTAAACAAATTTATAAGTTCCATTAAGCATAATTAGCCAAATCCTTTTTGGGAGAGCACATTGTGCTCAATTATTTTTTTATGAACATTAATTATGGCCTTAGATTTTATTATCTAATGTTTGTAAAATGTAAACAGGCAAGGGATGTTGAAAACAAAAGAAGAAAACGACATCCAAAAATAATATACCAAACCTAATAATAAGTACAAAGTAACATTGTAAGATAAAAGTTTTGTAATAATTTGGTCTTACCATGTTGAGATATTGCCATTTTAAATTGTCCCATTTTGACTCAAGCAAGCATTGTCTTTAAAAGGTTCTTTGACATCTCAAAACCCTGGCATCTTACATAAAAGGATGAGATCTTCTCGCTATAGATGATGCAGGACAATTTATTTCTGCAACCCTAATAGCATTGGTAAGAGCTCATCATTCTTGATGATCCTAATCTTCAAGATATCTCCTAGCACTTACTTCTTTCATTTCATGTAGTATTATAATTCCACTGATATCTCTATGATTCATCTTAGAAACATACTAAATTAGAAGAAGGTATTAATTTGATACTATTCTTGTGATGACCTAATCTCATTATATTAAGATATTATTCCTTTGAGTTGTCATATTCCAACATAAGTATATTTTGTTAAAGAAATCAATATCTTAATATTAAAGTATCTCATATAAAGGATTGAATCTCTCTTACATAGTTGAAGTGAGATAATTCATTGTTATATCTTTAGTAGCCTAAATAAGAGTTCAATATTTTGAGTGATTCTCAACTTTAGGATGTCACTTGATTGTGGGGATTTTGTCTACTTTTTTGGGTGGAGTCATAGTGACTCTTTCTCTTTTAGATCTTGGAAGTCATTTATTATATAAATAGCTATAAAACAAATAAAATCAAACCCAATAGCTTGCTCTAAACTTTGAAAACAAGTTTTAAACCAAGATCAAGACAACAATTGAAACAACATAAATGTCATTTCTTTTTGAAACATAATTTAGTGATGTAATGGAATAACTAAAACTAACATATGTCCCTATTATATAATACATAACAAGATGTTGTAGTAGTTTACAAAACATGATAATAAAGAATTGAACTATTAAATAAATAAATCATGAGCTATACTTTTCACTACTCCCTTAGAGTCTCGTGTTGTGTTTTATCCTAACTTAAAATATTATATCATTAAAAGGCTGAGTCAATCATCATTAATTCAATAAAACAAATAGTGCAACATGAATATTAAAAAATAATTTTGGTTCATGTCATATGTTAAGTCAATATTACACAATAAAAAACATGTGATAAAAGTAAAAAAGTAGTTCAACTTTTATTTCATTTTCGTTTTTAAGAAATCTTGTGAATTCATTTCAACTCTTTAACTTAATTTTTTCTTAATTCAATTTCTCTTTCATTTGATTCTAGGCCTTAGCCTTTTTACTTTTTTTAAATCAAATTGGATATATTTCCCTAAACATGTCATTCCAAATTATAATAATCCTAATAATAGCTCTTTTGGCATCATATCTAAAATATGTTATTTCATATTATAAACCTACTTCTGAATTATATTATTTCAAATAACAAATTAACCATTTTGAACAACTTTTATATATATTCATTTTTAAAATTTATTTCTAACTTTTTTCAACCAACCCTTGTTTTTACTCAATTCATTTTTTCTTTTTTTCAATTCATGTTATGTACCTTTTTTTAGAGAGCCCTTTTTTTCTTTTTCCTCTACTTGTCATAACATAATGTTATAACATGCTCTTATCACAACAATCTTTATGAGAATAATTGAAAATTTTAAATCATGTTAACTCAATCAATAATAATAAATAACATTATAAATAGGGATTATAAGAATCCTTGAATTCTTTTTTTATTTCAGTTTTAATTGTTCCTAATGTAGTCACTAGACAACAAATCGCATCATATAAATCATGTGCACCCATGATACAAAGTCTATATATCTCAATTTTGTTTTATAGTAGTCTCTTCTTGGAATTGATCTCAAATTACATGCCTTATTATGAACACTTTTCATTTTTTTCTTTTAAGTACTAGAAGATTGTTATTCTACTTTCTTACTATAGTGAAATTTTGATTTCACTTCTTTGCATTATTTTGCCACACAAGAGCTCCTCTCTCAATCTCTTTCTTGGATGTTACACCTTCTTCCCTTTTTTTTTCTCTCTCCACTAGCTCTCGACTCTAATAATTATTCTAAATTTCACAAAATTTTAGCATTTTTTTACAACAATTCCTTTTTATATGCTTTTCAAGCATTGAATCCACTTTCTAGTGCTCCAACCCTCTACAAAAAACCACATCACTTTAATAAATCCCATTGGATGCCTTCTTTCATTCCCACTATTTTGAATTTGATGGTTTCCAATCAATTTGAGTCATTGAAGGGTCAAATCCTCACCTCTATATGGAGGTTAAGGGTTCTAGAACTTTAGGTTTAATTAAAATTTTATCTAAATTAAAATTTAAGTAAATCTAATATTTGTCATATATTTTTAATAAATTTGGCATCTAAAAATTTATTTCTTAATTTTATATGAATTTATTAGAGAAGCGTTACTCGTTAGCCAAATTTCACATATTTTTTTGACATTTAATATTTAATAATTTCTATACTTTAAAATATTTAAAATATAATTTTATTGATTTTCAAAAATCCTTTTTTAGCTTTTCATTTCGTTATTGTATCATTTTTGTGCTAAGAAAATTTTATTACACTTATATTTATAAGCTTTAGGTGTTGGTAAAAGTTTGAACTTTTTTATTCCATTTAATATTTTACTAAAATTTGCAACTTTTCTAGCTTCATGAATAAATCCCTATATATCTCTGTGTTAATACTTAGAAAATTTTAATTTTTATTAACTTGGAATTATTATTATGCAAAAGTTTACATAATTTAATTTTTCAGTTCACTTTTCTTTTTTGAAATGTTATACTTCCTTTTAGTTATATAGGAGTTTTTAAAACAATATAAAATAATTCTAAAAAAGATAAAACAATTCTCTAAAAATTCAAATAATTTCAAATAGAACTAAAAATATATTTTATCTCAAAAATTAGAACATTACACTGAATGTATGCTCCCCACCTCTCATTGAGTGTTACACGTTTTGCTACACTATACTAAACTACAATAGAATACCACATGCAAATATTTGACATCCCATAACAAGTTTGATATATAGGGAGGATTAATATATTATTGATGTGACCGAAGGTGTTGCTGCATCATATCAAATTTAATATATTTGATAGTATGCAATGTAGTGTTGGCATATCATCTAAAATTTGATATGGAGGTGATTGCTTGTAGACATGTATGTCGAGACATTGACTTGTTGATAGTTTTTTTTAAAATTGTATAAAAAAGAAGAGTGTTTGTTAGGCACAAATAGTGGACAATGTGCGATGAAAGGTTGTCCAATTAAAGGTGTGCAAAACATGAGGTGAATGATGCTAATAATAATCAAAAAAAGATATTTTAAGGTTGTTTATTCATAATATATCATGGGAAAATCATACAAAGAATAGGGTCATGTATCATAGTTATGAGATACATTAAGAGATAAACCATTAAGTAATAATATGGTGTGGTTGGCATTTAATATAAGCAATATACACAACATTTTTCCATACTATAACAAAAGTGATATTGATGGAACTTAAAAGCTTAATGGAAAATGTTTTAATTTCAAAACATAATTGTGTAGGAAAATATGTATGCATCGGCTTTAAAATGTTAGAAAGTAGTGTAACACTAATAGAGCATAACCACGATATGGACTTGGTTTCAAAGGGGATAAAAGGCAAACTGATAAATTCATAAATATGTCAAAAATTAGAAAAATCATATTTTTTTTAAAAATCTTGCGATAATAAGATTTCAAAGTGGTTAAGAATAGGTTTAATGGTTTTTATGCGGTTGAGAAGACTTGAATAACAATAGGATTGCATAAGTTAAAGTTAAATTCAATTAATAACGTGATATGACACAATTGATAATAGGTTTTTGCTACAAAAAATTTTAGAATAATATTAACTTTGATGCACAATTTTACATCATTTTCACAAGTAAAAATCACACTAAATACACTAACAAAGAATAACAAATGTGTAAGAAAATTTAACAAAAAAAAATTAAATTTAAGAAACTTTTAACCAAAAATAATTTTTGTAGAGATATTCATAGGATTTATAATCACTAAATGTTCTTATATGTTCAATGATCTAGAAGTTTTAATGCAAGCTTCTAAAGAAAAGGAATTTAATTATATTTTTAAACATAAGTGTCCAAGAACGTGCATTTAGCCAAAGTTTTTCCTCAATATTAACTAAATTTTGAAGAGAAAAACAAACTTAAGAAAGTTTAAAAAAACAAATCGCCTAAATTGCCTATTATAATGTTAATATTGAGTACCATGTAAGTGTCTTCTATAACAAAGGGTTGCAAACAATGTTTTTATGAATTATCATAAAGAAGCTTTTATGAAGGATTTTGGGGATGAAATCAACATAAAATCACCAACATCAAGTATGTAAATAACAAGAGAGACTTTCATAATTAGGTCTTTAAAACTTTGTAAAGAATTAAGAATCTTTAAAATCATAGTGGAACTACAAACCAATCCTATACATGATGCCAAGCAATACAACTACTCATTAGAGGGTACTAAGTGTTATCAATCATATCAATTAGCTTAGCTTCATAAGCATTTAATATCAACACCTTTATAGAGAAGGAGATATAATAGTTAACCACTTAGTGCAATTGGTTAGCAATAACCTACAATCTAGCATCTTTGATTCACATCAAATACAAAACTACGTAAATCTTTTATCAAACTAGATTGGGCTTAACATACTTAGCTAAGATCAATGCATATGATGAAATCAGTATAATTTATTGCATAAAAGCTTCTTGAAAGCTTCTTTGATCACTTTGATCCTACTAATTATTATCTCTCTACCCATGTTTTCATCATAATTTACAAAGTTCTATGTATGGGTTTGATTTGCACACCTCCCCTCTATCATCTTTAAATCGTCTTATACAATTCCACTTTTATCTTATTGTTAGAATTTTATATGGTATGATTTGTATCATCATCTAAACTGATTTACTGTTTCTTCTCTAAATTGGCCCTCAGAATATTTAACACCACTCCTAGTAATCACATCAGCCAGGTACGATATGCAGCATCATGCATAACTATATGTTTTACTATTCACCTTGGTATGCCATTGTATTACTATGCTATCACTCATATTCGTATCAACTAGATACAATATTCTTCATTTCTAGTATCAAGTTGTACATGCATTTTTGCTTCAACTTTTCTGGTTAAACTTATTTGATTATTACTTTCTTGCTCATCAGCTTTGTTCAATTCTGTTATAGGCTTAGTATCGATACCACATCTTCCTATTATATGATTTTATGTTACGTGTTGGTATTATCATCTCATCATATCACCATTATACTTGCATCTATCATGTGTCCAAATCCTTCCCTAGTAATTTTAAGGGTATGATAAACAGTGTTTGCCAGCTGTCGTCGTATTAGCACGCTACTACTTGCACTTTACATTGGTTATGTATGATACATCTTATTATGTGTCATAAATGTACCACTATTCTTTCTTCATAATCAGACTATCAGATGTGTCATCTAGCTCGCTAAGGATTGATGATTAGTACATCCTCTATCTCTACAATAGGGATAGTTAACAATATATATATATATATATGTATGTATGTATGTAAGCAAAAAATAAGTACAAGTACATCAATCATATGCATACCTGATATAGAGCTTGCTCATCTCAATTTATCAATTACAGTAGTTTTGCAATAAAATTATACCTAATAGCAACATTGTCCTTTACCAATCTTGTTTTTTCTTTTCTTTACTATAATTGGTAGAACTTAGGAATTTCTCTAAATTTCTTTCTTTATTTTTTTCTCCTTATTTTTTCTCTTTTTTTTTCTTTAACTTGACTTAACTACACTAAGGATATATTCCTAATTTGCTAAATATCTACTTGGTTGTCCCATTTTGCCTTTCATAATTCTTAGTTGACTCTTCCTTTCTCCCAACTTTTCTATTTCCTTCATCAAGTGTTCCTTTCAACGTGTCAACTTTTCATCTTCTCTTAATAACAATATCCTCTCTTATTTTTGTGGTTTTTGTCACATGGGTTCACCAACCTCCTTTGTCTTATCTATTAAATTTCAGAGTTCAGAAAAATAAAAAAATAAAAAATTCAAATTTTTTATAAAACTTAGGACCTTGAAAAATAATTTATTCAAAAATTTGCTGACCAATTTTATATGATTTTTCTCTATGAATTGTACATGTAATTCAATTTTTGTTTTTTTTTTCAAAATGAAGTAGTTAAAGGAGGAGAAGAAAAATTAGATTACATTTCTCTTGTTATTGTTCTCTTGTGAACTAAACTTGTGGTGGTTTAACTATAGGAATATAGGAGAGTTATAGTTGTTATTTTGATCGTGATTTAACTACCAGAGTTCTGTGCATATTTTATTGATTGTAGCTTTAATTATGTGTGATGCTTGAACATGGGTAAGGGGTTATGATAATTTTAAGTAACTACAGAGGTCACATCGATTAAGATTTGTTTATAAGTGCACATGATAAGGTAGCTTAATCACTGGATGAAGTTAGTGTAGGAGGGTTGAAATGGATCCTAAGAAATTTGACTTAGAAAAACTTAAACTAAAGCATCTTGACTTTAACAACTATGTTTTTGGGGTTTGTCCTCAAACATATAGGTTTGAGAGTTTGTTCTCGAATGCTGTTGGTTTGCTCTTGAACATTTTTGTCTTAATATTTGTCATATGACTCACATAATGAATAAAAATACTCAATTATTAAGTAAATTATTTCATAGATTGTAGACAATTTTATTATTATTATTTATAATGATTTTAATCTCATATGATATTGGTATTATTCTCTCTTATAAACATTGTTTCATACATTGTTTATATTTTTTTTATATATGTTCATTTGTGATTTTAGATTATATTTTATTCTTTATTTGAATTACGATTATTTAAATTGAAGTTTCAAATCTAATTCAATATACTCCTTAGTTGGGCCTGAGGCAGACCGTTAAAAGGTCCATGCAAGCATAAATTGCAATCACCCTAACTTTTCATAAGTGTCTCATTTTTCTATTTTTCTATTTTCTGATTTTTTTTTCTTAAAATTTTCTAAATTCTAAATTGTTGTCCTTCAGCAACCTAAAAAATCCCCCCTAAAACCATTTTACCGAAACTAGCCGCCCGTCTTCCCCAAGAAATCCCGTTGCATTCCCCTCTTCCATATCCCGCCGACCGAGCTCCACGTTTAACTCTTCTTCGTCGGTTTGCTGCTCCATCGCCGTGTTGTGTTTCCCAGTTGACTTCACCGCCTATTCCCCTTCCTCAACGAGCCGTCAGCCAGTCTCCGATACCGTATCGCCAACCATCCGCTTCCTTCCTCGACACTGCTACTGGATCGATTCGCCACATCCCAAGTGATAGACGTGCCTCCTCCTTACGCTGTTTCCCTACCTGAGATCCCGGTTTCTGCAGCCTTCCTACTGATCTTCCAGCTGCCGTTGCTCCAATAGCCGCAGACACCTTGCACCGGCGCCCACTCATCATCGCCCTCGCCCTAGCGGGCTTCTCGATTGCCGATCATGGTGAGACTTTATTTGCCTCCTAGTTCTCCTGTGAGCCCTTTCTCTCCCTGTTGTTTGCTGACCACTAGCCATTTTTTCGGCTGCTTCCTTGACTCTGCATAGAGTAGGGCGCTCTCCACTTACTGAACGCTTTTGAATGTCCTGTGTGTTGTGTAATTTCACTTAATCATTGTTATTTAGTTTCTCTAGATCATTCTTATTGTTAATGGTTGAGTGTTTTATCCACTGTTTGATTCGCATGATTGCAAGCTTTGCAGCGTTTGTACATGAGCTTAGGCATGCTGGAAGTTTCTTAACTTGCCAGCAGTCCTATCTTTGATTTCCTTAAAATTAATCAATCGAATAGGTTTACATGATGTTAGTATTTCTTTTGCATTAGAGTGGTGTTAATACGAGCCCAGGAAATTATTTTATTTGCACATTTTTGCATTTAGTTGAATTCATGTTAGGCATCTCATGGTAACATCCTGCATAAAATATCTCAAAAATGCTTGATTTTTGTCTTTTTGTTAAAATCTACATTACATTTATGCCACTTGTTTGCATATAGGTTATTGTGTGGCAGGATGATTTGTATCACTATTAGAGTAGATCTAACTATTTTGGTTTGCTCATCAAATTTTATTGACCAAGTATACAATGTTTTCATTATATGATGGTTAGAAGTATATTGTTTTGTTTGTGTAGAGGTCAAACAAAGATTAAATAAATCCTTAGTTGAATACTTGTTCATATCTAGAAATATAATACATTATTGTTAATTTTTTCCATATTATTTGTTGTTTTTATGTCAATTGTCTGATTTTTATTAGCAGGAATGTGTATCAATTAGAGATAGGATATTTATCTTAGTAATGATTGTTGTCTTTAGTTTTTTTTATTAATTGTATGTATTAAACAGTGTCTGAGTTGAGGCTTCATATAGTTATTGCATGCATTTTCTTTCATGTATTTGTTGATAATTTGTTTGTTATTGTGGATAATTGATTTGTTTTTTGGGCTCTCTTCCCAAACACCCCAGTTACTGATCCATCCTAATCCCGATGGCTTTAACCTAGCCCCATTTGTAGCTCACTATCCCTTTAACCTTAGCTCAACATAACCTACGCTCTTGGTATCTTAAGAACCTTGCCCCCCTCCCTCTCCTTTGTTGTGAACAATTAATTCCCTTGTGTCCCTTATTCTGTTGGACTTTTTTGTGCACCCTGTTTGCTCTTCTAATGGAGATATTTCCTATGCATGAGTTCTTAGTTGTTTTTGCTTACTAGCTATTATTGTTTCACTAAGTCCTCATCCCTAGTAATGAGTTTTTTTACAAATATTTTTGATGCTGCTCCTAGTTTTGCCTTTGATCCTTTTGCTCACCATTTGTTGTTTCTGCATTTTGTGCTTTTTGGCACCCTTGATCCAGTTAATTATCAACCTTTTAACACCTTTTGTGGGCAATCGTGTTTTTTCCAAATTTTGATAGTGATCACTTATTGTGTACTACCTCCATTGTTATTGAGCCCGTGATTGTGCCATTAATTTCCTATAGGTTAGCTAATTGCATAATGTTGCTTCCATGTGCATCCCTCTACTCATTTTTAAGATTGGATCTAGAGTTTTGTAAAGCAAGGTATCAACTATGAATTTAGTAATCTTTTGTATTTGATTTATTAAAGAGCTTTGGAAAGCTTTTGACATGTGTGTGTATGATGTTGATTGTTAAATCAAGGGTGCCTTAGTACAATTGTTCTTTTACAATGGACAATAATGTGATGCAAATTGTTCTGTCTTTATTTTCTAGATATCTTGGTAGAGGAATAGATTCATTTTAAAAATCTACAATTTGTTGATTAAAAAATGCCATTGTTTGGTTTGTTTTATTGTTTTATTAGATGTTATATTAGTGTCACATCCTTGGTAGAACAATTATTAGTAAATTTATCATTTGTTAGTGTGCGTCACAATGATTATAACTATTTAGTGAGCCTATCTTTTTTACTTCAACAATATATTTAATGTAATGTTTTTTTATTTTTAAACCTTTTTTAGTTGCATTGAAGGAATTTCCCTTTAATGGATTTGGGAAGGGCAAGAAACCTATAATTTTGCATTAATGTTGATGATGATGATTATTATTTGGACATTGTAAAGGAAGTAGGAAGACATGACATGGCAATTAGTTATTGTCTTGGGATAGAAATAGCAAAGAAAAGGCATTTGATTGATTTGCTATTTGAGAAGCATTTGTTAGGGAGTTTGTTAAATAACAATCTAACTTCTTTGGTTTGGATCGAAATAAAAAATACTTTCAACCAAGAAATTGGTCTAAATAAAACAAACAATTGAAATTCACTTGAAAAAATTTGGAAGCAATTCGAGAAATATTATGAGCTCGTCGGCCACGATATATGGGGATGGGACCAATTTAAGAATATTGTTGATACCATTTGACATATTCGACATGACTTGATTAAGATCACTTTGATCTTATTAGTTGTCTCAATAATTTTCTTTTTGGCATCTAAATAGCTTACTTGCCAATTTCATGTAGTTAAAACTAATTATACATCATGAAAGACCAAACCATTTCTTCATTACACAATTATATTTGAGTTTATAAAGAATACTTTTGCCTTTGGAAATCATTGCCAATATAGCATCAAACTGTCAGGAAAAAAATATGGCAAACGAGACATGAAAACAAGTTGAACATGTTGAGAAAACAAGTTCAACATTCACCATTGTGGCATCACCAGTCATAGGCCATAAGATTCTAGGTTTGCCAAAAACTATGCCTTTATTGTTGATGACATGAGAAGTGTTGAACTACCCTTGAAAAGTGGAGGAAAGTGAGCTATTGATAGTGCTTATATGCTTAGAATGTTGGGAGAAGTATGTTTAAGGAATATTAGGGGACATTTTGCAAAGAGGCCAAATCCATTCAAGGACATTTCACTATTCAAGGACACTTCGATGCCTGACCTAGTGATGGAAGATAAGACATCTTCCACTATTCAAGGACATTTCACCACTTTCATATGATTGATCAAATCCATTCAATTAATAGGTGCATGTTTGGAATTATAACTTTTATAATACCATTTGTTTATTTCAACTTTACAATGATGTGATCCTACATTCTTTATTTAGATTACAATGTTTATTTACCTTGTCATATTATTTATTTAATTCTATGAGTTACCTTGGTTAATAATTTTGGGTTCTATTTTTTTAAGTTGTGAGTTTTTTATTTATCATTTTTGTGATCAATAACTTGGACATTTGTTTGGATCAGTTGGAGACATTTTTTGGTTTAAGGGTATACAAGTTTCTATAAGGCTAATAGTAGCCTATCATTCCTTGGCATGATGAATGATCTTCTATATTATGGTGTCCTGTAGAGCTATGGTTGGATTCATTTCAAATAATTTAACTTCAATAGCCTAAGTGCAATTGTTTGTAGGATGACCATGTTTCGAAGACAAGAGATCTCACTCATTGTTAACCTGAAGGAGAAATGAACCCTCACCAAGTGCTTGATGTGATCTCATCACATTGCCATGGAGTTATCGCTCTTTCCTTTTAATAGTCTTGGACAAGCAAGAACATTTGTGGTCACCATTGAAAAGAACACTGGTCAAGAGCATTTGTCGTCACCATCAACAATGGCAAGGGAGGCCTTATGGGGGATGACACTTTGAATTCTTCTAAGGTTAACTTGTGTCGTCGTTGCCTGAAACTTGGCCATGTCAAGAAGAATTGTTGGGAATTGTATATCAAGTTGAGGCACAAGATTAAGGCAACAAGTGGAACAAGAAGATTGTTTGTTTCTTATTGAGAAGAGACAAGTTTTAGGAGGTTTGAATTCACCTAAACTAACGTTGTTTTTGATGATGAATTGCTACTCGGGGAAGAAAGTTATTGAGAAGCCTTCACTTAAGAAGAGTTATTTGGTGTGCTGATGTAGTGAAAAAGGGACTCCTAAATGCTATCTTCAAAATTGGGTGTTATATGAATTTGATTGCTATAAGCTTAGTGGAGAGATTTGGATTAGAGACAATACCACATCCACATCTATGTACAATAGTCAAGATTCATGATTTGAGAGAGATCAAAGTAAAGAGATATTAATGGTTGAAGTTTGCTATCATTTGGGAGTTTATCAACAAGGTAGCAAATGATGTGGTGTCGCTAGACACTTGTTAGGTGATCTTTGTTAGTTAGTGCATTTGGAATTGAAATGTCATGTATTTCAAGAGACAATAAAGGATGAAGCTATACAAAGATAGGAGAATTTATCAACTCAATGGAGTTCTAGGCTTAAAATCTTTGAGAGTTGTGCAAGGGATTTGGTTTAGGTTTGTTAGTATATTTTGTAGGTTGTAGCATTAATTACAACAAGTGGATGGTAGGACCACTCAATGGTCTTAGTTTCAATGGAACAACCTTTGAAGGAAGTTGCACTATTAGTTGGTGTCAGTGGATGCCAAATGAGATGGATATAGTTTTGTGTGCAATTGGTTTTTCTTTATTGAGAGTCTAAAGACTCATAGGGATGGGTTTTTTTTTCAAAGAAGGAGTGACTGATCCATGTTAATCATTTTTCTTGTGAGGGCTATCTTAAGCAATGGAAGGGAGTTCAAGTTGAAGCATCTAGTGGTTTCTCGAGGTGGTATCGAGTGATATGGAATTCGTGTAAAGACCCTCGTGCAGTGATGGAAGATCTCAAGCAAGAAGTCTCGAGAAATGATAATTGTTCAAGAAAGAAGACTTGAAGGTTTCTGGAACTATGTTTCAAGTTTGTCCATACTTGCAAGGCTAAACTTGATCTGTGTAAATTCAATATTTGAATGCTGTGAAAATTAATATTTAATTTTGAATTTGAATTCAAACAGTCAAGTTTTAGGTTATTTTTGTTAGGATTTTATTTTGGCATTCTCTCTTATCTTATTGTTTCAAGGACCAAAGCTATAAAAAGGATCTATGGAATAATTAACTCGTATTCATGAATGCGTTGCTATTTTTGTAATTAATAGATGGGGTTTTCGTTGTTATTTTCAATATGTTTTACTATGTTGCTGCATTATTCAGTTTATCCTACTACATGCTGTTCTACTTACTCTATTTGACCTTCTCTTCTGTCACTTGTGAATGGATAAGAATGCTCTTGGAAAAATAGTATTTTTGACGATGGCATTATCAAAATTAATGCTTTCAATAAGTGACACTGATTTATCATCTAAGAATTTCCTAATTCATTTGTTTGATAATGTGAAAAAATGTTTGATACAAACAAATAATCATTTCATAGAAACAATAAATATAAAACTCACAGCATAAGAAAATAAAAATCGCAAAATAATTCATAAAGGTAATTTGTAGAACCAAATAAAGAATATGAAAATGCATATAAATATTGCAATCCAAATAAGTAAAACATGTAAAATTATATCATAGCAAAGTTCAAATAAACAAACAATATTGGAAAAGTTGTAACTCCAAAAACGCATCCATTTGTTGGATGGGTTTAATGGATCATTTAAAGATAGAAGAATGTCTTTCAGCAATGAGAGATGCTTATGCCTTGGGTTCTTTTTACCACATTAATACATCTAATTCAATAATTGATGGCCTTCTAAGTTTATGAAATTGTTTAGGAAGTATAACAGTGCACTTATTATGGTCAATACACCTGCATCTGTTAAGTTATCAAAAGGTTTGCAATTTTTTCAATGTATCATCCAATGGGTATGGCATGATTTTTGGCATAGCAAGCAATGCCAAAGTTGACCTTCTTTTGGCTTCTTCATAAATTGCTTCTTGATATTCCTTTGTCATACTTCTTCTATGCATTCTTAGCATTTAAGCATTGTCATTAGCTTGCTTCCTTCTCTCCCTAAGGTTGTTAAAGCACTTTTCCATGTTATTAGCAATGAAGACAATTTTTAACAAAGCTAGAACATTCTAGCTTAAGGCTAGCAATGTCAAAAGGGTCAGCGCTTTAAGTCTTGACATGTTCTACTTAGTTCCTGTCGTATCCAGGAGATGTTTGATATTAGATCTGTTGTGGATGCCAATGTTAAAGGTATTCTTTGTAACCACACATATGGATGTAGAGGGGAAAATGGCTTGGTCATCAAGGATACATACAATGGTTGTACCTAGATGATATTGGCTATTAGCTAATGTTGATGTCAAAAAAATGTTGGAGAAAATTAAAGTAAACAATGTTAACTCAATCAATTCCTAAACATTTGACTTTGCATTAATGCTGTTCATAAGCTGGTCTCATCTCCATCTGCTATGGGCAGCAACTTGATAATATTTCTTGAACTGCTTCCTAGTTTTTTGAGGTATCTTTCAATTGTTGTTTGTTTTCATTTAGCCCTATTTGCTGGTTGAAAGTGCTTGTTATCTTGGTCTAGGACAAGGTGGAATTGATATTTATGAAGTCCCTAGTTGAATTGTTGGCGATCCCTATTCCCCGTTTTTTTTTTGTTGTTGTTTTGTCTCAATCTCATTAATAGTTTCCTATTAGATTAGAGAGTTTTTTTGTTTCCCATGTTACCTTTATAGATTTACTAACAATAGTGACAGATTAGAATTCTGAGTGTTCTTGTGCTTGGAAGATTTTTGTTATAATTTAGTTTGCCTTTTGGAATATCACTAGCATACTAGATGTTTTGTTTCTGTTAAAATCTAAGTAACCTTTTCATAATTTGTTTATGAATAGGTTATTGTGTGGTGGGATGATTTGTATATGATATTTATAATAAGCCTAACCGTATTGATTTACTCATCAAATTTTCTTGCCTCAAGTATACAATGTTTCCTTTATATTATGGAATCTAAAACTATATAGTTTTGTTTGTGAAGGGCAAATGAATCCTTTGGTGAATATGTGCTCACGTATAGAAAGTGATACACTATTGTTAATTTTCCCACATATTATTTGTGAGTTTTTTGGTTTTTTTGATTTTTACTAGTAAGAATGTGTGTCGGCTATTGGTCAAGATAGCTTTTTTTGCTGATTGTTGTTGTCTATAGTTCTTTTACCACTTTTGATTATCCAGCAGAATGCAATTTGGGACTTAATTTAGTTAATACATACATTTTCCTTTATGTGTATGTTGATAACTTTTGAGTTAATGTGGATAACTTTTTTATATTTTTGGGCATTGAGAGAAAGATGAGATTGCATAAGTACTTCTGTGCATGCTTACCTTTTTCTATTTATTTCAAATATTTCGAAGTGGTCTTCTTCATAGGGGCCTTTGTATTTACCCAAGCTAAATTGATAGTGTAGATGGGTGAGAAAGTAGAGAAGATTCTTGACATGCTTCCCTTTTTGCTTGCCATTTTCTAACCTTTACTATCCCCTAATTGTAATATAGTAGCATTATTATTATAATATTTAATTTTCTTTTTATTTTTAATATTCCAAATTATAGAAAAGTTTTGTCAGACTATTTACAAGGAAGGCATGGTGTTAATTTGATATTTGGTTAATGTGTTTAGAGTATCCTATCATCCCATGGTAAACCTTGTGGTTTAGTTCAATATTTATCAGTGTTTTTCTAATCCATAAAACAAAGTATGACAATTAAAGATGCTTGAAAAAGAGTTGGATGTCAAAAATTCTCCCCTTCATTGTTCTTTGTTGATCCAAAAAAGTAATATAGAATAGGCTAATGTCCCAAATCAGAAACAAATTAATTTTAACAAACAAAATAAATCAAAGGTTACAGTTTTCAATTCTAAAAAACATAAACCTGGTTAAATAAAAGGCAATAAGTGATTATTAAAAAAATTGGGATTTGGTTTTCATGTTCTTATAAAATCTAGGATTTAATTCTCAATTTTTCAACACTCTCCTTGAGGCAAACAAAATGTCTATCATTCCTAGTTTGCATTTGAGTTTATTAAACATTGGTTTTGATAAGGCTTTAGTGAGAGCATCTGCTTTTAAACCTTTGTTAGAATGTAAAGTAGATGCATGGATCTCGCATCTATTACTCCAGATGAAATGCAAGCTTATTTTCATTGTATGGTTTTTGGAACTTATAGGCAGAATATTCAAGTCATTCAGCAATATTTTGATGCAAATCTGCTTACATGTCCCTTGTGTTATAGCTCTATACTAGATCTCTGAATTATTATGAGCCACAATAGAATACTTTTTACTTCTCCAAGTGACTAAGCCTCTCCATTGTTCAGTGCAATACCTTGTTGTAGACTTACTATCTTCAACTGATTTTGTTTAACATTTGCAAATCTTTCAATCTCTCTTATTTTACTTTTCTGGAGTAAAATCCATTTATTTGGAGACCCTTTCAAGTATCATAAGAATTGATTTTCTGTTTCATTGTGCCATTGTACGAGAGTGCATAAACTGATTTGTCACACTCACAATGTAAGTATTATAGGGTCTACTGATTGAGAGATAGATTGGTTTTTCTATTAGTTATTGATATTGTTTTTCATCCACTGATGGGTTGTCCTTGATAACTTTCTCTTTCTAATTTCTCTCTAGAGGTGTTGTTACTGGTTTTCTTTTTCCCTTTCGTTGAGCTAGTCAAATTCTATGCGATAAATATTTTTTGTGGTTTTCTTTTTCCCTTTCGTTTAGCTAGCTAGTCAAATGTGTATCTTCTCTATGCGATAAATATTTTTTCTTTTACCTTGAGCAACTTCCTTGCCAAAATAATTTAAGAGTTCCAAGGTCCTTAACCTGAAATTTCTTTTTCATCTGGGTCTTCAACTTCACAATCTCTTGTTGATCAACAACAATGATTGTGATGTCATCAACATACACAATGAGATCGTTTCTTTTTCTATGTTAAACTTGCCTCGTGAAAAGAATATGGTTAGTTTGTCCTTGCTTATGTTCAATTCCCTTAAGGCAAAGCTGAGGTGAGTTATCCTAGATCTGGGTGACTATTTTAGTCCATAAAGTGATCATTTTAGTCAACTTACTTTACTATTGTCCCTTTCAAAACTGGGATATACATTTTCCTCCAAATTTTCAGTAGAAAGGCATACTTAATACTCTGTCACAGCTCCACTATCAAGTTTCATGGCAAAGGAGAGCGCTTTGAATCCCTATACTGTGAGTTGTCATGGTGAAAGACGTTTATTTTGGAGACGGGCCTTTATCTTTGAGTTGGTTAAATTTCTAAAAATGGTATGTTGACTATAAGACCATGCCCCTTTTCTGAAAAAAATGTGCAAATCCTAATCATTTGTTAACACTATTCCTTCCCTAGTGATTTCTGATGAACTTGACTTCAATTGCAAATATTGGATAGATAGCAAGGTTGTGGTCTTTGGGAATAAATCATGATTTGTTTTCTTGTGCCAGGTTTCCCCATGCATTAGTCTCTTTTTGTCTTTGAAGAACCTTGAGAAGGAACTAATGGAAGATTTGAGTAGAATGGGAGAAAGATAGATGGTGATTTAGAAGAATCGCAATGACTTTCTATACTGGAATTATCCCCTTGGGGAAAGACATTAGGATAATGGTTGTTCTTTGATGAATAACATCTATGGAGAATTACAATTTTCTTGTGGAGGGACTATAACATTTGTACTCCTTTTGGCTACAAACTCACATTTTATGGGTTAAGGTTTAGGTTTACCTACTTCGGGATGGTGTTATGAAAAAAATAGTACAACTAAAAAGTTTGGAGATAGAGAGTTGAGGAGACATTTATGGAAATATGTCAATTGGACAACCTCAAGATATCCTGTCCCCATGAACTTGGAACATTATAGATCAGGCTATATTAAGGTGTTAATTTTTTCTTTTTACATTGCCATTTTTGGAGTGATATGATATTAAGATATTAATTTAGATCATTTGTTGATTTGGAACATTGGAATACATTTATGATGCATTTATAGAATTGTTTTACAATGAAATTTGTTTTCAATTTTTCTTTTATGAGATAGACCCAATCAATGTGAATGTGATCATCTATAAAAGTGATAATCCATATGAAACTTGTGACTGGAGGAATGATTGGGCTCCAAAATATCACTACGAAGTATATGATATTATTTGATATTCATGGTAATTAGCCCTTTTTTTTCTACAAATGGATGAAAAATGGTCTTTGTTGATGAATAGATGTGTGAATAACGATCTCAAGTGTAGAAAACTAGGAAATGTCTATGGCACTTATGCTAGAATATTATTTCGAAATCAAAGATGGTTGATAGAGTTGTGCTTTCAAGGGATGAGACAATTGAGGAAGACCTGCTGCTTAATAGAGAGTGCTTTGCTTTTTAGCATTGCTAATCATTTTGAAGATAGATCCTGAACAGTACAATGAGCATGGAAAATGATTACTGCACAATAATATCTTTGGATTTTTTTGTAATGGAAGTAAGACAACATGTATAGTTAGGACACGAAGGACTAATTTTAGTTGTATTTGATGAGTGTGAGCATGATAATTAGTGCTTGTTTGTTCTACGAAAAGGATGTAGAATGATCTTTATTGATGAATGGACGTGTGAATAATGATTTCAAGTGTAAAAAGCTAGGAAACGCCCAGTGTTTAATATTATTTCAAAATCAAAAGATGGTTGATAGAGAAGTTCTTTCAAGGGATGAGAAACTGGAGAAAGCACAACTAAAATTAGGGTTTCCATTAATTATCAGCAAATTTTCATGCGTGGTTTTGTTTGTTGCAGTTTTCACATGAAAGTTGACTTCGAATCTTGCTTGGTTATGAATTTTTGAGTTGATTCTATTTGTTATGCATTCAGAGCCGAGCTTTGAGAAGAATTATGAGTGCTTTCCTTGAGTTGTTGTTGAACATAAACTTTTTTGTACTTTCTTCTCTTCTTACCTCAGTGAAAGCTTTTCTGATTGTAGAAAATTGTTTAATACTCAATAACTAACCTCTTACCTCATCAAGATCCTTCTTTATTCCATGGATGAAATCGAAGATCTTCTCCATTTTCATCATTGAAGCAAACAATAGTGCATCATCAATGTTCTTCCAATCTATTTTGTAAAATATATCTATCTTTTCCATAACTTTATGATAGGGTTATACTGCTCCTTGATGCACTGAATTCTTTGTAGGTTGTCATGTATCCTTGATTGAATCTCAAAACATCATGTCAGCGTTTTTAATATCTAAATATATTTCTTGTCAGTTTCCTATGTATCTTTTGTGGTTTTGAACAATAAATTTGTTCTACACTTCTTTAGCTGTCATCATGATAAAATGTTTTTGCTTCACTGGGTGATGCTTAAGATTGGGCATAAGAACTGCACATATGACATCCGATTTGGCCTTTCACTTTGTGAAACATATGGACGAACTAAAACTATTCTCTACAGTTGGTGCTATTTAGAGTGTACTGGGTGTTTTGTTGGATGTTGGTGTTTATATGGGAAGTGGGAGGAGGTAGAAGAGAATTCAGTCCCAGCCATTTTTAGGCTGGCTTTTACAACGCGAACAAATAGGTAGACAATGAAAAGATTCCTCATTGCCATTTCATGATTACAAAAGTAATATAGAAGAGACCAGTGTCTTAAATTGTGATACAAATCAATTATAAGTCAATCTTAATTATTGCATTCAATTTCTGAAAAAATAACAACCTAGCCGAATAAATGGATATAATTCCAAGAATATTTGGGATTGATTTTGGTAATCCCAGAAAATTTGAAATTTGATTTCAGAAGGTCTTGGATTCAATTCCCAGCTTTCAAACTGTGCTTAATAAAAAAAACAAGGTCATCTCTCACTTGAAACCTTGCTTCATTTTGGCTTTCATTTCTTATTTGTACAAAAATGATTTCATGGCTTTGTTTTATTTTTGAGTGCAATAAAAGCTTGCGAGTGTGTGTAGAAACCCATTTGGTGCATTGCCAATCACTTTGTCCATCTTGTGGAATTAGTGTTTCCTTGATTGGTTCATGTAGAAATTCAATAGTGGTGTTATTCGTGACTGTTGAACATGTCCAACGTGAACATCTCGAACATATTTTTTTTTTCCTCCCACAAATTATCTATGCCCTGCATAAAACTGAAACGATGCCAAGACCTCTATCCACTCAATCTGTTGTTCTATATAAATAACATACCATTCTCTGGATGATACCGTCTCACTTTTGGAACTCTATTGAATCTAAGCAAGGATCCCTTTATTAATTACTCAATCTCTTCTCTATATCTTTCAACCTATATCTTTGAGTCAGTAATGGTTTTCATTGAGGATATCAAAATAGAATGAGCTATAAGTAATGTCCACCTTATCCCTTAATAGTTGTGGTGGCACTGTTTGGTTTAGTTGAAGCCAATTGCTTTTGAAGAACAACTAGTGGCCTAAATATCTGTAGTTGCTCAATTCTTCTATATGTTTAGGATGTTTATGTTGCATTTTTTGTTATTATGGTTGTTCTAGTTAGGTATTTTACTTGGTTAATTGCTGTTGGTTTCTTACTGCTTTGTAGATACTACTTTGTATAAAGCTGCATTATTTAACCTTACTTCCTTGTTATGTTTTGTGGATTAAGTCAAACAAGTTCATCAGATTGAGGTTGCCAAATGTATGACCTTTTGAACCTGGGTGTGGTAGTCGCTATATGCATGATCCATGATTATGAACTTATTTGTGAATAGGCACATAATGTATCGCTGATTAAAGCCTTTCAATTATTGATTAAATTTTGTTGTGCTTGATGGCTTGATGCTTGATTATCAAATTGGGCCTGTTTTATATGAAAAGGATTGCTAAATCGAATAGTATTCAAATGATGATTTTTCTTAGCATTTGTTTGGATCTATATTGTAATGTGTAGAGAAATTCATTGGTGATACCAATGTATTTGTCTGTCTCTACTGCATGATCCAAGTTTATGAACTTATACATCGCGAACACTTTCTTGTATTGCGATGCATGAAGCTATTGTTTAATTGTGCCTTGGATCTTTCTTTTGTGTTATGAGTTTGAAGAATATTTGTCATATACTCAGTAATTTTTGTGATTTCTTTTTGTATATTTTTCATTTTGTTTTGCTTGCATCATTTCTTAAGATGCCATATGAGTATCATCATTTTATTTTGCTTACCTATTTTCTGTTTTGTTATTGATTAGGCTGCAAAGCTTATTGCTAATTTGATTATAATGGGCTCTGGAATCCTAGGAAGGGCTGTGCTACAAGCATATCGTAAAGCACTGGAAAGTAAGTTTTATGCCATTTTTCTTTTTCATTTTGATTCCTTTTACTTCATTTCAGATTCTTCAGATTTTAAGTGTTGGTATTAAAGCCTAAGACCAATTACCCATAGATTGGTGTGTTGAAAATTGTGGTGGCAAATTTATGAGATGGGGCTCTATTCAAGTCATTTTTGTTTCTTGATTTGGTAGTCGACGATCTTAGTTACTTGTTCATGACAGATCCCAAACTCAAAGCATATTCTATTCACGATTTGATGGCCGAGTTTTTGCCTTGTAACTAAATATCTGATTCTAGATCAGCTTCTAAATACCTGCTTAGATAAGAGCAAAATGGAGCACAAGAGGAATAAGTGACTTAGGTTTATATGAAAACCCAAGCTCAATAAAATCACAAACACACTTTGGATGATCTTCGCTAGAATTTAGAAAGAAATGCAGAGTTATTCTAATCGCCTTAGTCTTGCAATGGTTTTGGCTAGCATTCATTTTACTAATGGTGGTCTCCTTACATACCCCTTAAAGAAAGTAGATGTCACATGTTTGGATTAGAGCACTATTCACAGCCACCCATCATGCACATGTTGCGTGCCTACATCATACATGCATACCATCGAATAAAGCGCATCAAAATCGTGTAACCACATTCGTAAAATTACACTCTTATGTTACTCTCGTCTCATTGTTTGTAAGATTACTTGCCATAGTACATATGTTGTACAAAATAATTAGATTTCGGTACCTTTATGAATCTGTAGACCATCTTGATTTCCCTCTTGATTGCTATGCAACAGGCTTTACGCCTAACCTATTCCTAACTACGTTTCTGTTGGTTCCATTAGATGCCAACAAGAGTGGAGTTGCCCACGAAACACTACAAAACATTCGCAGAACGAGCAGAACCATGACCGAGCAGGAAGCAAGACAGATCTTAGGGCTTGGTGATAGTGCTTCGTGGGAGGAAGTAATACAGGTTTTCACTATCTTTTCTCTGCCAAGCCTTTGTCTTATTGTTTGTTAGACTTCATCAGTTAAAGAAAAGAAAGTCTTCCTTGTTTTGCAGAAGTATGATACCTTGTTTGAGAGAAATGCGAAGATGGGGAGCTTCTACCTCCAGTCTAAGGTTCACAAGGCCAAGGAATGCCTGGAGGTGGTTTATCAGAAAAATAATCAAGACACAACTTGAGGTAATCTCATGTTCTGTAACCAAAAAAAAAAAAAAAAAAAAAAAGAAAAGGGAGAAATTTCTTTTGGTCTTCACCTTGTAGCGGTTTATTAACATAATACGACTAATTAATTCATGGATAAAGAAATGTGCTCAACCGCGCAATCTGGTAGAAAGAGAAAGAGAATGAGACTATATTGCAAATTATCTGTTTTATGTGTTTTAAGAAAGAAAAAAGGACTGCCCAGTGTATTTACTTATTTTTGTAGTTTTACAGGTTCGTTGTATTGTGATACCTGTTTGTAACCGAAGAGGTATGGAACTGTTCAATTTAATTATTGCATTTTTATGGTTTAGAAATCATGGGCGTTTTGTTCGGTTGTTTCTTTCTACTTCTGTATTGTGCAAAAGGTTTTTTTTTTAAAATTTAATTCTCCTTTAATTAATTAACCTTGAACATAAATAAGTCTAGGTTTTTTTTTTTTTTGGGTTGTAATGTAAAATATATCATTATCTTTTTTTTCAATGTAATTGTTGGCTTGGTTTTTCTTAGAGTTTTATGATTTGTTTGATTTTATTATACTTTGGTTGTCTCGTCTAAACCATCCTGCCCGTATCGTTTGACCTCTTGGTAAGCCTAGCTCGTTTAATCATTGTTCTTTTGCTTGGACCAAGTATGCTTAGACCGAAGTTTTGGTTGTTTTTGGTGAGGTTGGTCACGCCTCTTAGGCTACTTGTAGTCTTGCTTCAGCCTTAATATTAGTATATCCTGTTTATTTATTTTAGTAATCACTACTACTACCTTTATATCTTTTCAAGATTTGAGATTTTAAATGTTATTAATTTTTTTTATTGATATTTTGTTCTTTTTATCTTATCATTTGTCTTGTTAACTTGTCTAATACATATGACCAATCACATCAACATTTTTATCCATATAAAAGCAATATCTAATCAAAATAATGCAACTTTATTGTTTTTGTATTTTGCTGATTCTCAAAAGATTTCTTGTATGCTCCTGTCCATTGTTTTAACTATGCAAATTGTTAAAAACTATAAATATGATAGGCAAAAACTATGTTAAAGCTTTTGAAGGCATGATTATATTTGATACTAGTAATCAATTTAACATATATGATATTGTCTATGCATTGATTATTGAAACTATCATATTTAGAATTATTATTTTTTATTGTTAAAATAGGAAGTCATTTGAACGGTTATTTCTTAATTTTATCATTGTAATAGAGGATCATCATTAACATTATTTATATAACAAAATGAAGTAATGAAAAATGTTATTAAGCAAGTGTTTAAGCTAGTAAAGTATTTGTTAGTTGCTAAATTTATAGAGCATGACTCATTGGTTGAGAAGAACAAAAACAACATCAATTAAGATCTCATAGGATGATTAGTGAATCATAAGGTAGCATCTTTTATACAACTATATTAATTATCATATGACTTAGGAGTCACATGAGCAATATATGTACAAGACATCATTGGAAATTAAATAACTTAAGTTATATTAAAAGTGTTGCACACAATTTTATCATTAAAAAAACCAAGTTAATGTTGATAGAGTTGTCCTGACTTTCATCTTAATTTCAAAAAATAAAATAAAAAAATACTTTTTTTGATGGAGAATTATGATATAACAAAAACTATATATTTAACAAGATTTTTTGTTGTGATGATAACAAACTATATTATGAAATTTTTAAAGACAATATGATTTGATAATAATTATGAATTAAACAAATATATTTTTGTTTGTGCACTATTTATTGTTAAAATGCAATGTTTGGAATAATTAGTAGCTGCTTGAATTGGTATTCCAAATCTAAGTGACAATAGTACCAAATTAATAACCAAGAAAAAATTACAAACTAAGATCAAGGAATGAAAAAAATTACAAAAATGGGTCTTCTTGAATGGTCGTTATCTTTAGTCATTGTATGAGTTTGATTGAGGAGATGGTTGCAAAACTATTTGCTTCTTACAATTTTAGAGTTAATAATTTTATTAAAATGAGTACTAGATGATCTGGGGCATGTGAATTTTGTGTAGACTTTTGTCACATAAGATTTAACAATTATCACTATTGATGAAGATTAGGTTCATATCATTTGTATTCACAACACAAGTTATAGTTATTATTGAAGATTGTGTAAATCAAGACCCTAATTGACCTTTAATTATAGATTAAAATAATATGTCTAAGATAGATAAATCAATAAGAAAAGTCTAAGGACATCCCAAATCTTAAGGAAAAGAACAAAAAAACTCATTTAATATCAACCATTTTCATCTTAAATTAAAATTGCTAAGAATTAAAATCTCTAAACAAAAATTTCACTATATAATCCATATAATAAGAAAATCATGATAAATATAAAATATATAGTATTACAATTGATATACAATAATCATTGGTCTATAACATAATTTCAAATATAAAGACTCCACAAGTACATTACCCATCAGTCATCTAATAAGTAGGATCTATATTCATAACCTTATAATCCTTGTATTAGTATGCAATGAATGAATGATTATGATATATTAATAAAACTCTTAAGAACTTAATAGATAAATCATAATTATAACAAACTATAAAAATATGGTATAATAAAATAAACTAATGTAGAAATAATAAAAATAATAACTATTAATCATAAATAATCAATGATCATGAGGGGTGGACGCACATACAACCAACCACCTATTGTATTGTTGCATTCAATGCATGCGTGGAGGGTATGTTTGCATGTGAGAATGATACCCGAGTGAGTGAACAGTCTATGGTGTGACCATACAAAAGTGAGGGTATGGGCGCACATGCGGTTAGGCATGAAATTTATATAATTTGAGAAATTTTTATATTTGTGGTCAAAACCTCATATGTTTTTATTTTATAAAAAAATATTATATTCAAACCTTCATATAAAAGGGTGAGAATGATGTAAGAAGAAATTAATGAGCCTAAAAATTAGAATTTTGTGAATTCAAATTTCTATTGAAAAGAAACTTCTTAAAAAATTCAATCTCGTTGTGACAAAGTTTCTCCTCTTTCTCCTTCCTCAACTGTTTATTATTTTCCATACTTTCACTTTTACTATTGCAACTAAAAAGGAAGATCTGTTATTGAGGGCTCACGATGAGAACACCTCATAGATAAATTATATTGTTTTTGGTATCAGAGTACTTCAACTTGATGTTAGTGACATGTGCTAAGAAGAAGATAGTTGAAGAGTAAGTTGCAAAAGAAAATTAAGAGATTGAGGATGTTTTAATCGAGGTGACTGTGTCGACTATTTACCATCAATCCTGGAGGCATATGTGCTCTATTAACCTAACAAATACAAGTTTTAATAGAGATGTGCTAAAATCCCAATCTTCTTACAATGAATCTAAAGGAAAATATACAAAAGAAAACTTAATTAGAGGAACTTGGATTAAGTAATAATTCTAAAATATTTGGATGACAACAATCTCACCTTTTTAAGCACAAAAATCGATAATATTTTTTCTAGGTAAATACCTGATTTATTAATTTATGATAATATAGTAGATAGAGAGAAATTAGATATCTAGTTGGAATAAGTAGAGACATTTTTTTATATACGATTATTCATAAACTAATACAGTGACATATGCTTGATTAAAAATGATGAGTCATGCGATAGTTTGATGGAATGTTCACCTAAGAAATGACAATTACAGAAGTGGCATGAAACAATTTAAGAAATTAATTTAAGAATAATTTTATCATATGGGTTACATGAAGGAAAGGTATAAAAAGTAACATAGCCTATGGCACTGATAAAGACAAATGATACAAAAATATATCATAGAATTTGACAAGCAATTCTAAAAATGGGAACACCTATCGATGAGATGTAAACATTGTCAAAGGATATAGCGTCTGTACTATCCTATTTGTCACTAAATTATCTCTTTTATCTATTCAATCTTAAAGTAAGCTAATACATTTGTTATGACTATTGAAAAGAAGAATAAATACAAAGAGACAAAGCCAAAAGGATCAAATATTATGAAGTCTGAGTATTAAGTCTAATTATTGGCAACAAAAAGAAGAGTATTCTTTAACATTATTTTATGGCCATATCAAATATTATTCTTTTACTATAAAAAGTTAAAGTATTGTGATCATTACAACAATGTTAAGCATATACGATAAAAATATTGGAAATTTCATCTATAATTATTTTTAGAAAAGTTTAAGAATGACAAAGTACTTATTATAATTGAAATAAAAAAAAGTACTTCAAACTCCTTTACAAGATGATATGAGCTTATCTTTTATGTTGTGTTTGAATGACATCTCTAATAAATTAAAACAAAGAGAATGATTCTTCACTATTCAAATACAAGTGAAGAAAGAGCTTATTGGTGTGATTATTGATACTAGAAGCAAGAGAACATAAAATTAGAATGTTTTGTGAAAAGACTCAAGTCAGAGATCATACCACATCGAAGAATCTCTTCTCTTGGGTGGATGCATAAAGACTTTAAGATGAGAGTTGAAAAATAATATGAGATAAAGTTTGTCATCACCAAAGACTATATTAATGAATTTATAATCATGGAATCGAGATATCATATACTATTGGCAAGCATAATGATATCAATGTATGAACAATAGAAAACACTTCCTTTTGACACTAGACAAAGGAATACTGACAAAAAGTATTATTTGTGCCAATTAAATGAAGAGGCTAATGAACATTTGCCAAATATATATGATAGCAATAACAAAGTTAAAAAAACTACTTGATTGAGAAGAAAAAAGTCTCAACCTCTCAAAGAAGAGAACAGTATTATATCTATTAGATATCAAATTAGAAAAAACATTGATGAGACTTGAATCTCAAAAAGAAGAGAACTATGATTAGGAGATAAATTCCAAACTCATTGAATAAAAAATGATAAAAAAATTAAGGGAGGAGTAACTCACCTAGTTGGGCTGGCCAAAGTACATGCTGATTCTCGAGAGGACTTACAAGAGTTGAAGGAGTGGTAGAATTCTATGACAAGAAGATAAGTATATCTAATGCTAGAGGAAGGGACCCAATAAGGCAGGCATGGCACCCAAAGGTTAGCGAGGGTAAAGGAAAAGAATTACTTCCAGGCAATTCAATTGAAGATGCGCAAATGGGGTGGTATGTACATGAGGCAAACAATAAGGGGAAGAGGTCGATGCTGGAAGAGGAATATGTTATGAAAGATAATACACGCCCTGATGGATCTCACGATGCTATGGTTTAAGAGGGCTACTCTTGTGCTGCACATCGTGGGGTGCAGAGGTTATCTTGGTGGTTGCTGGGGATGGCGACTGGCTCTTGTTCCACATTAGTGGAGGTATACTACTGTGACTGTGTGCATGCGTCATTACTATATTTTTGAGCTTTGGTGGTTGTGGGGTGCACTCAGCATGGGGAAGGCAAAGTTGTGGGTGCGCATTATCAATTTAGTGATGTGCACTGACTCGCGTGGGGTTTGAGGTGTTGCGACAAAGACCTTTTAGTCATTTACTGGAGTTGCACGAACCTATATGAGGATGTGGTGGCACGGCGACACTCGCATGGCACGGAGGCTGCTGACTTATGATGTGCGTGCGTTTCTGCGTGATAATGCATATGCATGGGGGTTTTTGCTTGCGCCTAATTGCGCGCGCTATCGTTTGTGCACGTTTCGGCATGGTATTGCCAGTGCAGGCGTCGGTTTTCTGCTTGCGCTTAATTGCGTGCGTCAACGCATGCGCATGTTTGGGCTTAGCTTTTGTGCCGCGGTGGCGGCTACTATCTGGGTCTCAATTTCATATCTGAGTTATTAAATTTGTTGTTTTGAACATAAGGGGCATCCGGGATAAAAAGTCAAGGAGCTATTTGCGGATATTTGTTCGAGATGAGGCTATAGCTGTTGTGGCTCTTGTGGAGACAAGAGTTCAAAGTTTCACAAGAAAGGATGCTGATTGGTTACTTGACAGAGATTAGAGTTTTGTGATGCAGCCCTCGGCTGCAAAATCAGCAGGGATTGTTTTGATGTGAAAGAGCTGGCTGGACATCAAGGTTATTGGATCTTTGTTGCATGTCATGGCCTTTGAGGTCATGTTGAGAGGGGAGGTTAAGCTAAAATGCTGTGTGATTTATGGCCCCAAAGAACAATATAAACTGAGGGAGGTATGGGATGTCGTGAGGAAGTAGTCCATGAGTGGTGGTCCTCTCGTTGTGGCTGGAGATTTCATTCTTATTATGGTGCAAAGTGAGAAGCGAGGGGAAAAAAATTCACTTATGGGAAATGGCAGTAGGAATTTTCAGGTATCATGTAGGAATTACAATTGGTGGACTTAAGGTATATTGGAAACAACTTCACCTAGTGCAATGGGAAGTTGGGTGGCGCAAGAATCCTTGAGAGGCTTGGCAGGGTACTTATGAATATCTCGGGCTTGCATGCTTTCCCTGATTGTTCCATCACGCATCTGGGTCTAATTGGGTCCAACCATTGCCCATTGTTAATTGATTTGGGTGGTGGAAATTTTTCGGGGGCCAAGGACAGGATCCAGTTTGAGAGTGTTTAGCTTGACTTTCCACAGAAAATGGGAGTGGTGCACCAAGCATGGTGCAGGCGCACTAAGGGTAGTCACTTGGAGGATTTATCAATTAAATTTCATTGATTGCTGGTTGCATTGCGGAAGTGGAGCAAACTGAAGTGGGGAACATTATTAATAACAATGCAGAATTAGAGAGCAGTATTAACAAGCTATAGATTAAGGAATCATGTGAGGGGCTAGATGATAAGGAAAAATCGCGCCTTGGGTGCTTGATTTCGGCTTTTCATCGTGGTTGCGCACATGAGGAGAGATGGTGGTGGTAAGGAGCTAAGCTTCATTTTGAGCATTTAGGCGATCGCAACATCCGTTTTTTTCACGCGGCGGCGACCGCGCATACCCGTAGCAATCACATTGTGCAGTTGAAGGATGCCTAAGGTAAGTTTGCAAATACATTTGAGAGCATCAGTGCCATTCTCGCACCCTTCTTTGAGGCGAAGTGGCGTAATGCGGGGCGAACGCCTCCTTCGCTGCAGTATGTGCTGCGTGCCAACATCAGCAATGAACAAGCAAGTTTGATGGCGAGTAAGTTGACTGAGAAGGAAATCACTTCGGCTATCAGGGGCATTAGAAAGAACAAAGCACCGGGAGTGGATGCGGTCACTGCTGAGTTTATCCATGGCTATTAGGTGATAACTCAGTGATATTTTTCGTGCGGTTTTTGCTTTCTTTGAGGAGAAAAAGATTTTGAATGCATGGAAAGACATGCTTATTGTCCTGATACCTAAGATTCATGTTGCTTGCAAATCGGAACACTTTCAGCCTATTAGCTTGTGGAATGTCATTTACAAGGTGATAGCAAGAATTATTGTGGAAAGGCTTAAGCTAGTGCTGCTTACTATTATTTCGCGTGAACAAGGGGCCTTTGTTCCAGGAAGAAGCATCTCAGAAAATATCTTCATAACTCAAGAAATGGCTTCCAGAATGCACTCATCCACCACCAAGTCTGGGCTTATGGCAGTAAAAATTGACATAGAACAGACGTACGATAATGTTAGATAAGACTTTGTGCTTGGTATGCTAAAATCCATGAGATTCCCTTTAGTGTTGTGCGACTGGATTGAGGCCTGCATTACATATCCGAGATTCAGGGTTTTGCTTAATGGTGCTCGGCTTCCCTAGGTTGAAGCTCAGCGTGGCTTGCGCCAAAGCTGCCCACTTTCGCCTTACCTATTTATAATTGTGTATGCAAATCTTTCCTTGATTGTACATGACTATGAGACAAGGTTAATGCTTGGCTTTCGATGTGGAAAACATGCGCCGCTAATCTCGCATCTGCTATATGCGGATGACATCCTCATGTATGTGACTGCAATGTGCGAGGCTGTGCACGCGGTGCGCAGAATCATGACTGAGTTCGGCACTGCTGCGGGGCTACAAGTTAATTATTCCAAGTCAAGGGTTTATTTCAACAGGGCATTGGGCAGAAAGAGAATGAAGATTGTTGCGAGAAAATTGAATATGGAATAGGGTCAGAATCTTAAGTATCTTGGAGTTCCTATCTCGACGAATCGATTTAAAAAGGAAGGCTTCAACTTCCAGATCCAGAAGATGGAAGAACAAGTTGCTAAGTGGCAGATTCGTCCTTTATTGTTGGCATGTAGAGTAGTCATGATCAAGGCAGTGCTTGACGCGATCCCGAGTTATTTTTTGAGTCATTGTGTTATGCCGAAGGGGGTCATTGATGAGGTTGAGAGAAGGATAAGGAATTTCCTTTGGTGTGGTGCAAGTAGTGCGAACATGATTCACTATACAGCTTGGGATAAAATCACCCTTCCTAAGAATGTGGGAGGCCTTGGTTTACTGGACCTGCGCATATGGAAGCGTGTTTTGCAAATGAAGCAGTGCAGGAGATTGCTCAGTCGCCACGACAGCCTATGGGTTGAGATTATGAGAAAGAAATATGCAGTAGCACATAACACCTTTAGGGCACCATGGGGCACCTCCAATGCATGCAGACTTGTGTTGGAGGCTATGCCGAGCGCTGTGACCAATTTCGCGTGGAGAATTGGAGATGACAAGATAACTAGGTTTGTAGAGGACAACTGGCTTGGTTTCCTCCCACTGTGTTATTGGCCTACTTTTATTAATATGGACACGGAGTGGCCGACGTGCGTGGTGATTGCATTACTGAGATTGGAGTTTGGGATGAGGGCAAAATTCGTGCTTAGGCTAGTGATTCTCTGTTTGACAGAGTGATGCATCTTCCTTGGGCCCAGAGATTCGATTAGGACACATTACTTCAGTCACACACTGAATCTGTGCGGGTCGATAACTTGAGGTTTTATATGTACCTGAGATGTGGGGTATGTAATGATATTATGAGATGCCCTAAGGGAGACACAGAACAGATTAGGGGGATATGGAAACTGAAAGTGCTGCCGAGGGTGCGTATCTTCCTTTGGCGCTTGGTAGGGGATTATCTCCCTACGACTGTGTGGATGGCATGGAGAAGGCTGGTTGATTGTAGCGGGTGCACATGGGGGTGCAATGCAGATGAGACTTTGCAACATTTTTTATAGGAGTGCCTGCACAAGTAGGGGCTATGGAGCGAGTGCTAGGCGCGCACGATTGTGGCCACGCTTGGCTTACTTCCTAGTGCGTGTGGTGGGGTAGCGCTTGTGTAGCGCTTTCTGGAGTACGTGGGATCGCCGGGGGCAAGGTATGATACATGCAACAACACTAGCTACTATTATGTATTACATTTGGGAGATTAGGAATGCTAAGAGGTATAATGAATTCATGCCCAATTGCAGCACTCTTTTGTGTAAGATAAAGATTGAGATTGCAACAGTAACAAAGCAATGTAACATGCACCCATCTATGTCTAGCGGGAACCCTTGTAGCTCTTTCAAACTACTGGTAGCCCATAATTGGGTTCCCCCCCCAACTGGATGGATAAAAGTTAATTGTGACGTTGTTGTTGGAGAGGATGTTGTAGGTCTTGACTTGGTGGTGAGGGAACACTTGGGGAAGCCATTACTAGTGGTTGGAAAGATTTTTGTTTCACAGGCTTGCGAAGCTATGGAGGTTCAAACCATGCTGGAGGCTCTTGATTTGCTAAGAAATACCTTCTCTCAATTTCATTCAGTGGAGATCCAAATAGATTCATTGTCGATGCTGTAGGAGTGCCCACGTTACTCTCGCACCCGCCTGTGAGGGGCATTTTTGTTGAGGTGATCAAACACACGCGGTGCTTGGATGAGCTCAGTTTATCACACATCTACAGAGAGGGCAACGCGCAAGCAGACTGGGCTGCCCGTGCTGCCTGCTGCTCCGATTTTTCCTGGGGCTGGGGGATTGCTCCTCCCCAAGCCTCTCCTTAAACTTTTGTTGTCGGACTTCTTGTTTGATCCTGAAGTTCTTTGTGCTTAAGAAAATCCCACAAGAGGGGGGGGGGGGGGGTGAATTGTGGTAAATAAAATTTTCTTTCGATTTTCGGTTTCAATTAAAAAATAAATCTTTTAAGCGCGAATAAGAAGAAATATAACATAAAAGATTTTTAAGGTGGTTCGACTCAAAATCGAGCCTACATCCACCCCAATCGGTGCTGGGGAAAACAACACTAAAAATACCAAATTACAAGCGAGGTTTTTCCTACGGCTAATCTCGAACCTACTTGAGTTTTTTCTGGCTCAACTCAAAACCCGGGCTTTTGCATAATGTCGGGATGCCCTTACCCCAAAGAAAAGAATACAAAAATTGGCAAAACTTAAAATAACTTTAAGAGAAATAGGAGGCACACACGACCAAAAAATGGAGGAATAGAGATTGAAATATTGTTGAAGCAAAAATGTCTAATTTCGGAATCCTTCTTGCCACTTTCTCTTTATGAAATTGGAAGCATCGCATTCACTTGATTTTGCTCGAAATCGTGATCTGAAAGCTTTGGGATCCTAGCAAATCTTACATCTAGAAGTTCTTCATTCTTCCCTATTTATAAAGCTTAAATTTGAGCTCTAAAATCACTCCTAATGGCTCTTAAAATCAACTAGCCGTTTAGGTAATAGACGGAAAGCAGCTACCGTCCGATTCGGGCCCAAAAACGGTCGGCACGGATTGAATCTCGAATTTACCGTTTGAGATTAATCCCGTCCGTTCGATCTGGGCGGGCTTGATCTGAGCTAATGCTACCCTGCATGTACTAGTAAAATGTGTCCATATATTATTCAAATTAAAACAATTACCTTGCTAGTTACGCATCTAGGCGCATAGCTGAACTGCCTGAGTTCGATTCTTCAGCATGTCATTTTACGCTGAATAATCTCAGCCGTTCGATCGTGCTTGCCCTTCTGACTACTTTGATAATTAGGTTGGGTTTTAGTCCCACATTGGCTACAATGTTTCGCCATTGTGCTTTATAAGGCATTCGCGTCCAATTACCTCTTGAGCCGCTTTGGGGTCGGCTCCCCCCTTCCTTGACGAGGATTTCATCACTTGGTCGGGTTAACTTGATCTTGTACTGTGTAGTTTAGCATTGCCTCTGGACTGAATTTGCCGGGTTCCTTTCAGTGTCGTCAGCGGCCTGAATTTGCCGTGCTCCGTTTGTCGTTGCCTGCGGCCTGAATTCCTTTGGACTACGCGCTCGTCTTCCGGGTCAGTCCACCAATTTTTTATATTTATATATATGTTTTAATTTCTAAACCCCTGGATGGGCCAGTGGTCTGGTCGGGTCGATCCACCCAATGCTACAGTGAAAATTCCCGAGAATAACGTTGTTTTAGGGTGTTTTGTGAGAATTTTTTGTGTCAAAATATTTAATATAAGTGTATCAAAATAATTTTATATTATCATAGTATTATAAGTTTTCTAAATGACTATGAAAAGAAATTCATGAAAAATAATTCCTAAATAATTTAAAAAAATCAAATATCAATATTTATACTTTTTGTCAGTAAAGCTTGGCCCAAAAATAAAAATTCAATAATTATTAATTTTATAACATTTTTAAATATTAATACTACTAGTGTGTCACATCATCTCAAAATTTGGACATATCAATTTTAAAAAAAATAAAAGAAAATCAAGTATGAAAACTTTAGTACATGTCTTCAATTTTCTTGAAGTTTGCCATGACTCCAAGAGCCTTGAAGATCACTATTTTAGATATTTAAAGTTCATGACTTGACTTAATTGAATATTAATAATTTTATTTAGAGCAAGCTCATATGAGATATAAACATTTATGCTTGATTCATCATACACAAGGGTGTAACAGATCCTCCTTAGAGGATCTTTTGTATGATGTTTTGTAAGGCTTTTGCCTCTATTTGAATCAAGGAACATACATTATAAGCAAAGGAGATCATATTATGTTAATAGAGGAATATTGAATTAATCAAATGGTACGATGATATTATCGTAATAATATGATTGATTGAAAATTTAACATCATAGAGAGAAAATATGAATTGTATAATATGATGACATGGGTCGTATTATATCTTTAGTGAGTTATTTAAACTATGCTACAATGAAGCAAGATTATATGATATGATTCTACTAACTATATGTCATGTCTCACCTAACCCAATAGGTAAGGAGTGACGAATGACACCAATTCCAACATAAATGATCCTTTCATAACATTTAAACTCAATTAAATTACTCATAATTTTAGAAAATAAATGAATGGGATCTCTTTTATAAATTATATATTTTTGTATATAATAATTTATCATCACATATATATTCACAACTAATATCACATAAAATTTAAATTTACTATTCACATTAAATTTAAGTCATAATTCACTTCAATCAAATTTACAACAATTCATACGATATATAAAATAAAAATCACAAACCACTTCTGTAATACATCAGCATTAAATAATATCAAAATCCAATTACATCATAACCACATGATAGAGCACTCTAATGCATACTCATTGCATATCTGAATCATCAATCTTGTTAGGATCCTTATCTAGATGTTATGAACCTAACTATCTAGGAATATAAATATAAGAAATGAGCTTAACTTAGTAGATAAATCATTAATAAAGAGGTAATATAATATAATAAATATAAAGAATATCAAAATTATAAATCAAATAACAAATGACATAAGAAAAAAATAACTATATTAAATTTTAAAATAATAATAAAGAAATGATTTATTTAATTGAAATTATATTTTCTTTTATTTATTTCTTTTATCTCTATTCATTTATTTAATTTTTTTATATATTAATTTCTTAATTTAATTTGGACTCTATTTTTTTAATATTATCTTTACTCATATAACATATCATATCTATAGCAATACTCATCAAAATATTTTTAATGGGTAGGTCTCTACATGTAGATATATTAATCAGTCTATCTCATATCAATCTTTACTAATATAGTTTTAGAAACCATACCTTAGCCACCATAGTAGTTTGAATATAATTAATGACAATCCTTAACGATGCTAATCATCACATCATTTGGCATCATCTTATATGATAATATAGTCTACGATCATACCTAGCCACCCTATATAAAGTATTAGCAGCAACATATAGTATTATCTTGGGTTTCACACCTAAGTTAAGAGATAACATCATAAAAAAAATAACATATTTCTTATTATTTTATCATACCCATTAATATGTCATTCTCATGTTAAAATTCACATAAATAATTATATAGTTCTCATTTACTTGCATATTTTTTTTCTTTTTATTTTATACTATTATAAATCTTGCTTATTTATCAATAATAAGTCACACAAATCTTGTTATTCAAATTCAAATATATGAACAAGTTCAATTTTATGATCATAAGCAAGAAACATTACTTTATTTTAACATGGTCAAGGAATGTTAATAAATAGGCATACCCTACATCACATATAATCGATTTACCCACCTGATTAATGTACTAGAAATCTACCTCTTAAATTGATTTATTTTTTTGAACCTACACAACAAGAATGTATCCAATTATATTTTTTTTCAACTTGCTTAAGTTATTTTACGATTAAATTAATCCAAATTTTAATCTTAATATGCTTACATCTAATGCTCTTTAAGTTTTTTAAGCATTTAAAAATTTAAATAAAATTAATTTCAAAATAAAAAAATAATAATTAACACTTCAAAATAAAATTGGATACTATCAATGTAAGAGAAAATAGTTTCTTATGTTAACTTTTTAGTTTAGAATATAATCAATGCCTCCTCATCTCCTATATCTTATGTTAGGTCATAATCTTTTTCTATTAATCATTATAGGATAATATAATTAGAAAATTAATGTTCTATTTCTCTTTTCTATTCCATCATATTATATATAACAATGAGATATGATAAGACTTATTTAGTCTTCAACCATATACAATTATATATCTACATTTTTGATGGCTTGATTAGAGTGGGTAGCTTGCTTAGATTACTTAACACAACATTTAACTTTTTATATATTATATTGTGTGTGTGTGCGTATATATATATATATATATATATATATATATATATATATATATATATATATATATATATATATATATATATATATATATTATTGTACATAGTAAAGAATTCATATATCAATATGTATATGTCATTTATTTCAATTTCACAAAATCTAGTCATATAATATATATGAATCATGTGGTTACATTTATATATGTATTAATGTATTCTTCCAACTATTATTTTTTTCTATTTACATTTTTCATATAAGATTTGTCTACTTGAAATCCAAAGGATAGGCTTCGTTGTAATCGTTCTTTGTCTTTCAATCCTTACAACATAAATCAGATGTAATTTAACAAGTTATTTCATAACTTCTTATATTTTAATGCTTTCAATAATAATTCATTCTTCCTTCTTTATGCATGGTACACTAAATACAATATATTATATGTTGTTACTTTCACTCAGCACTACAAACCATCTCCATTTTCAAACCAATTGAAAGACTACTTAATGTACTACATATTATTGATAACATGACATGTCTTAAGTTCAGAGTTTTAGTTTAAACTAAACGAATCATTTTTCTTCAAATCATACCTCACTCATGAACTAAACATATTGTATTCAAAAGATTAATGCATTATATGTTTTTCCTAAAAAAGTTGATTGTTATTCCTCATAAATTTAACTTCTATATAAAGATATTAATATATATTATATTTTTTTCTTTTACTTCTTTGAACTTAATTAGAGTAAGATGCATACCAACATATCATATGTTAGTTGCAAAGGCCTTATTTCTTAAGAAAACATAACCATTTTCCACTCAAACTCATCTTAAATCTAAAACAAATGAGAATAAGGCAATTTCATGATTTTTTTGTTCAATACTCATCCAAATTATTCAAAAGAAAAACCATGCATGCAAGATCACACTTTGGGCATTTAAACAACGGGCACAACGAAAATCACTTTAAATAGTTTGCACTAACTCAAATCGTCACCTTATACTTCCTTCAATTCCACAATAGCTTTAGTTTCTTTTCTAAGTGTTTTCTTCCCTTCTAAATAAGAAGTTCTGCTAATCTCACTATATCTCAACTTTTTTCAATCGTTGCAAATCAAGTGTTCTGATTTCTTTTAGATTCTTTCTCTCTTTCTCTCTTTCTCTCTCTCTTCTTAAATATTCTCTTTCTTTTACTTGATTGATTGGATCATGCAATCCAATTGTACAATTTTGAAGAATAACTCATAGAATTTTCTTAATCTTAGGATTGGATTATCTAACCTGAACTCAACAATCTAAGAGCTAGAAAAGTTTTTTCGTTATCATTATCTCTTTAACATGCAAAAAGTCAAAAAGACAAACACTAAAAGATTTTAATTAAATTTTTAATTAAGTTGAACTCTGATCAAACTTGCCATGAAGAAATCATGAAATTAATTTGGCTCTATTTAAAATATTGTAATAGTATGAAAATAGAATCAAAATAATTATATATATATATATATATATATATATATATATATATATATATATATATTTATGTGCTCATTAATTTAAACAAAATTAGTCATAACAAAATAAAGTTATGAAATTATAATGTTATATGCTTATGTATTTAATATGACTAAATTTACAAATTTGTTTATGATCAAGAAATTTACTAAAAAATAAAAATGATTAAAAAATCAACTTTGTTTTAACTAGGATCAAGACAAATTGATAATTAATAAACCAAATATAACTTGAGCTGAGATTGGATCAAATCCTCAATAACAAAATCTTGAATTGGATCAATATGAAACAAAAATTTTTTATTCAACTTTGAACCAAAATTATATCAGCTCGAGATCAAACGGTTAAAAATTCTAACAAATTGTGCACACCATAATAAAATATTTTAGAATTTAAACTATATAGAAAATGTAAGATATATTCATAATATTCTTCTGAAATTTAAATACATTAGATTAAAAACTTACTTGAATATTATAAATAAAATGTTAAATATTTACATGATTTATCAATACTATAAATTAGTTTATTTATTTTTTAAGGGGTAATTATTATTTAAATTAATTCTTCTCTAGAAGTTAACAGCCCGTGAAGGACAAAGATCATTGCTATTTGATTGTCGATCAACTTCAACTAGGTTTGCTATAAAGAGTTTTCTTTGGAGAACACTAAGGCTTGCTGCGTGTAGTTGTCGTTCGTGACACTTACAAGCTAAATGCTATTTTGTTTTCTTTTACGTATTTTTTAATTTTTAAAAATATATAGAAAGCTGTTTTTATTTCAGTCATCGGAATTTTTATAACTTAATTTATAAAAAAGCGCAAATACTTAAAGCGTTAATAAAAAAAATAAATATAAAAGAGTTGCAACTTGAAAGACTTGTAGGCGAGGGAAGGGATTTCAAAATAAAAACTTTAAAAAACATAGGCAAAAAACGAACGAACCGTATCTATAAAAATGGTGATCTAAAACAACGAGAGCGCGCGCGGCACAGGGGGGAAATCAAAATCAATTCGGTGCTCCTTCGGACGGGCTACGTTGATGTTATCCCCCACCCACCTCTCTCTCTCTCTCTCTCTCTCTCTCTCTCCTGTCTTCTCCCTTTCCCCACCCAACCAACCTCATTCTCCTCACGTGCTTTATTTTGAGGTCTAATCTATAGATCGGCATTTTGCCGATCAGATCGAGGTTCCTCAGGCTGCCAGATTGCTCTGGATCTTCCGCATTCGAGGTTTCCTCTCATTGTCTTGGGATGGATCACTCGGTTTAGGTTCGTTCCAAGCACGATGTACGTCGATAGGATGGAATTTGGATTATCATCTGTGCAGGAACAAATTATATTTGCACAATTATCTGATAATGCTTGCAATTGAAGGATTTCTATATTCGTTTTCGAGCTGAATAATCTTTGCGTTTCCGTGTTATTGTCTTTTTTTTCTCACGATCCTATTCATATAAAACAATTGCGCGCCATGTTTGCAAATGCAAGTTTGGAAACAATTAACAGAGAATCAATTGCACACTTGTGCATTCAGGTCTTAGTTTGTGCGCATTCTAGGTTGATAGGTTCCACTTAATCGACTATTGCTTAGCGACACCTGACGAAGAATAGTTTTTTTTTTATTGATGTTTACGGATGAAATTTTTTGCCGTTTCGGTTAAATATTTGAACAGGAAGTTGAACTAAACAGAACTGCTATTTTACATCCATCGAAGCTGTACGGCATGTATTCAGTTTCTTTATTTTTCAAGGCTTTATTCCGTTTTTCTAAACAATAATACTTATAATTCTGTACAGATAGCAAATAGTACTTGAACTTTATTTATTAGAGTTTCTAAGCATATTGCTTTTGTTGTCACCAAGTGTAATATGGGCTAGGGCTAGGTGTACGCCACTAGTGTTTTTAACACGGTTTGAAACTAGCTTCAGCTATGATGTAAGATCCCATTTTACGATCTTATGGCCAAAATATTAAGGCTACGGCTTACAACTATGCAAAGATGGTATGGCTCACCAGAATGGACACATCATTGTTGGACGCATAAACTAGTAAAATATCACCTTATCTTATTTTATCTTGAAAAGATTGAGAAGATTGATGATAAAAAGTATCAAAAGGTGTTGTTTAGAGCATGGCAAGCTTTTTGTATCGTGTTCTTACGTGCTGTTGTATATGTAGGTCATGGCAACAGCTCTTGTTTTTATTTCAGCTAATCCTCCGTTATAAAAGGAGAAGGTTCTCACTCTTAAGGAATCTTGAGTTCAATTGTTATATGCCATAAAAGATAGAGTTGAGAGAATTTCTTCCTCCATTGTTTGTAACTACTCAAAACGTTAAATAGATCTATGGAGGCATACTCACATTTTGTTTTTGTCTTTATTGCATGTATTTTCTAAAAAAATTGTTGTTTTTGTTTTCTTTTTTTTAATCTCTTTTTCTACTATTTGTGAATGTTTTTACAAGAATGTGTGCACTTCTTGCATTTTTTTCATCGATATCTTTTATGATCTTATTGAAAACTTCCATATCTTATTCTTCAAAAAATGGGTAACAACCTCCATGATGTCAACCACACAGTTGGTGATTCTAAGAGAGATGAAAAAGTTAATAGAAATTATTAGAGTTTTCAATCACAGCACTAATGGTCACTCTGTTCCCTTGCTATTGAAGCTAATTGTAACTCAAACCTATTGCATCCTTTGAGTTGATTATAGGAGGTAATTATTATATTCAGTTTCTACTTACCACTAGTGTTAGAATTTCTTATGAACAATAAAGCGTATAGTTGTTACCAGGATAATTGTCATTACCAATGCTTGTGTCGACTTTTTTTCCCATAACAATGGTAGTTCCACTTTTGTAATGTTATTACCACAACCACTCTTGGTTTCATCATAAGAAACTTTTACTTTTTAGCTAGTTTTTTTTTTTGAATCTATTGGGAATCCAAAGCATACTAAGGGGGGATGAATTAGTGATACAAGTTTTTATAAAAATTGTTTTCCAAAATTATGTTCAAGTGAAGATTTTGAAAATTGTAAATGATTTAACTAATATGGATTTTTTAGGTCTCAAGCTATTTCACTTTGCCAAGGTTGCAAGTAAGTATATAAAGTAAAAATAAATGAAATAAATGATACAATATTTTTAGGTAGTTCAGTTCAACCTCAAGCTTATGTCTACTCTCAAGCAACAAATTTAAACATCATTAATCTAAATCTATCATTTGTTATAGTCAGGTGGAGAAACCTAAGTATAAATTGTGGTTTTTTCGATATCAATTGTATCCTAAAATCAATCAACACTCTACGATCGAGAGCTCAGCAAAAAGAAAGAAATGCTAAGATAACAATACAAAGCTCAAGTTTGCTTAATTTGGACAAATATACAAATAAAACATTATAGATTGATAATAAGTTACCACTTACAAAACAAGAGTCTGTGCGATTGATGATGAAATGTAGAAGAAATGATGTTTAAATACCTTTTGTATGCACTTATTTATTTTAAGATTGATATATAACTTTTAATGTCCCATTTCAATAGATGTGCTAAGAAAGTACTCAAAATTATTTCAAAATAATCTCACAATGATTGTTGAAGGGTATGATCATTTTAAGGTATTTTGGAGTGGTTTATAGTCATAAGATCACAAAGAAGCCCCTCAAAACAATCCTCAATGACAAATTTTTCCAATGGCTATATTTCTAAAAACTAACCTTTACAAATGTAATGCTTACTCACGTACCAAATGTCGTAAAATGATTTAACGTACAAAGTTCTCGAGTTGGGTGCAAGCGGCAAGTAGGTGTATGTCATAGGGGTAGATTAGGACCTCTATTGGGCAGGTGTGCAGCAGGCGTGCATGCTGATAGTGTAGATTTTGTTGGACTATGATTATTATATTAATTTTGGCATTTTTAAGTTCTTTTTTAAATGCCTTCAGGGTGTTATGATAATGTTTGATTTCTTTTTAGAGTGTATCCAAAAAGAATATTTTTTAAGCTTCAAAGTCAATACAAGGATTAATCATGAGTTAACCACACATGAATGGCTTAGAAAAGCATAGATAACTTAAATCATTTGCACGTAATGCATGTAATACATTGAACTAAATGTCAACTTGGGTATGTAGAATTGCAAAACATGCAATAGATTAGCATAGGGTTTTCTATATCATGAGATCAATTCTGCCTTAATCACTCCATAAGTTGATTTTCATGTCATTATGAATTAAGATTAGTCATGAATGCTATTTAGAAGATGCCTAGGAATGTTATATGGTTGTAGCTTAACTCAATCCTATGCAAATGTGAAGTGCAAAGTGAAAGCTCTTGAAATAACATCTAAACTCTAATCAATCTTTACACATGAACTTAACAATAGCAAAATCCTTTTTTCAAATGTCTTTAATACACGTGTACCAATAGAGTTGTTTTATCCTTCATTTCCTTGAAGCTTTGTAAAGAGTAGAAATGTTTAATATTTTCTATGTCACTCTATAGTAGATGATTAACAAGCTTATCTATTTTAGATATAAACTGTATAACATATTAAATAGATATATTAGATTACCACAACAAGCACCTAAAAGATTTGTTATTGTTAAAAAAATGTTGTCTTTGGGCTTATGGGGTCTAGTAGAACCATCATTTATGAAGATATGAGATTTTATCTTCATATTTTGATTGAAGTTGTGGAAGGAACCATTTTGATGATTAAGTGGACTTGCCTCCTCATCAATATGAATCCAACAGAAGGACATATAGTAGTGTCTTGCTAATTAAGGAGCACATGGGGTAGTGCTGATGATTCCACAAGAGGATTTCACTTGAAGATAATACAATTATTGAGTTAGAAATTATTTCTCTCTATTTTTCTTAAAACCTCTTGGCCAATAATATTTCTTATCTTGTTGATTGATGTCTTTGAACAATTGAAGAGGGACAGTAAATTTTAGAGATCATGTTGTCACTTTTAAGAACTTTGTAAGTTTTTTCAGCTTCCTAAAACATGTAGATTATTCTCAAAGGATGCCAATGAGTTGTTTCTTATATTGTATTGACATTATTTTCCAAATAGGAGTTCTAACATTCAAGTATAAGCATAACCCTTAGCTTAAAAACTCTAGAAGAATCAACATTGGATTGATCACTAAGCTTACCTTATAGTTTAGTTTCCTCCTTTGTTCAATTGAAAAGGGAATTTTTGTCGTGCTTTGACATTCTAAGGAAGCCTGGCTAGGTAGATTATGAACTCTTCAAGGTTTAAGCAAGGAGGCTTTGAATATTTAAGAGAATATGTCAAATTATTTCCACTTTGCTTTTTTGGAGTTTCATGGATATAATTATGACAGCAAAATTTATCTTGTGAAAAGCATGACCTGGTGGAGACATAAGACCTAAGATTGCGAGGAAGCTGTTGGTAGAATTCTATCATCTTTTGGATATAAAGTAGAAATACATTTAGAGTTAAGAGATTGTTTGGATGTTATGGGTAAGAAGATACCAAATAGGAATTATAAAGTCAAGCCTATGATGACGTGTTTACATTATATAGTTGCTTTTATTGTTTGCATGGAGCAATTGGATGAAAAATGAGAATGCAAAATATATTCATGAATAATTTTCATCCCTACTTTTGTTTACTTGAGGAAGTTTTGGCTACTGCGAAGGAACAAGATTATTCTCTTTATCAACTTCTTTGCTTTATCCTTTGTTTGTCGATGATAATAATAAATTGTCATTTTCATTATATTTTTGTGCAATCGATGAATGTATTGTTCTCAAAATAATGAGTATACAAGAGTTTGTTTATGCTTCACTTGTCATAATTGATAATAAGAAGCAACAATGGAGACAAAATCTTCTCTCAAAAGGAGTTAATAGCATCTTAATATGCCTTCAAAGCTATTTGATACATTTGTACAATTTGATGATCCAAAATTAGTGTTGTTAAAGGATTCACACAATCCTACGAAGCCAATTATGAAGACGTTTTTGTTCTAGTAGTCAGATTGAACACAGTTCAAGTTCTCTCATTTCTAGCTATAAATTTGGATTCGTCACTCTACGAAGTAGTTGTCAAAAATATTTTTCTTAGTGGAGATCTAGTTGAAGTAGTTGATATGATTATTTTTCTTGGATTTGCGACATAAGTTACAATCAACAAACTCTATAAGAATTTCTTTATATGGAGTCAAACAATTCTTAACGGCTTGGTTTGATAAATTTACAATGATAATCAAGCGTTATGGATACTCGCAATCTCAAGTAGATTACACTTTTTGTTGAACACTCACTTGAAGGGAGGATTATCATTCATAAATGATATTATTTTAGCAGGTGATTATAGGTAAGAGATTAGTATTTTGAAGAGCTTACTTGTCAAAAAGTTTTAAATCAAAGACTTCGAAAACCTAAGATACTTTTTGGGAATAGAAATAATTATGTCAAAAGCAAGAATTTCAATGGTCTTGAAGGAAATATATTCTAGATCTTTTGAAAGAAATAAGAATGCATAGATGCAAGCCAGTAGATACCCTTATGGACTCAATGACTAAACTAGAAACTAAAGAAAATGGTGCATTATTGATAAGGGAGATATCAAAGACTTGTGGGAAAACTCATACATTTATGTCATATAAAACTTGACATTGGTTTTTCTATTAATATAGTTAGTTAATTTATGAATAGTCAAATGAAGAGCACATGGAAATAGTTTATAGGATCTTGAGGTGCTTAAAACTAATACTAAGAAGGGGCTTATATTTCAAAAAATTTTTAGTTAAAGACAATAAGATATTTAATGATGCTAATTGTGTTTGATCAATAAAAGATTGAAGATAAACTTTTGGCTATTGTTTGTATGCTTTGCTTAATTTAGTCACATAGTATAGAAATAATATGTTGTATTAAGTAGTTCAAATTTCAAATTTGAAACTATGGCACCTGGTAAATGTAACGATACAAAATTTTGGTTTTGTACAAATAATCTATTGAAGATGTGATTATGTAAATAAAACATAAGTATAGATATTGTGATAATAGAAATTTGATGTTTTAAATATGGAATTGTTTAGATTAAAGTATTACTTTTTGTAATGTCTTGAAGAGTATCGGTTTGCAAAGTGATTTAGATTTTAAAAATGATTGTATTTGAAAAGAGCTTATTAAGGTGGATCTAATAATATTTGTTTTATATTTTTAAAAATAAATTTTTTTTATGAATTTTAAAAGTAAGGGTAATTAAAAGGATTATCTAAGTTGGATTAAGAAAACTAATGATGCCTAAGAATAATTAAATGAGATTCAATCAGCCACCTAGCTTTGTTGCCTTATATGTATATATTATAGAGTATATTTTGAAGGAATTGGTTTGTTTAAGGAAATAAGAAACTAAAGAAAATGAATGAAGAGAAATAGAAGAGGTAGAAGAGAGGAGGCAAATAGACTTGAGAAAGAAAATAAATAGAGAAAGACCATAAAAATTGGGTGTAGTTGGAGAGAAATTGTGAAAAAGAAAGTAGTTGGCTTCAGGAAGAAAAAAGAAAGTGCTCAGGAAGTTTAAGACAAGGCTTAAAAATCTTTTTTGGAATAGCTACAACAATGAAAAAGACTTGCAAGGTAAGGATTTCTTTTTTATTTGGATTGAGTTACTATCGAGATTTGAATTGAGTTGTATAGAAAATAATATTGCTTTAGTAAATGACAAATCTTTGGGATTTATGTGATGTGGGGATTTTCTAGTTGCAATCTAACATCAGAATTGTGATTCGGGTTTTTTTCAATTGTTGTTGTCATTGTCATCTTCCACCTTAGATCTTACTATAAGAATTTTCTTGCCTCTTTTCCATCAATAATGGTTATGTTTATTACTATATATGATGTGATATTAGGCTAAATGAATCTTCTGATGTACATTGGTTATGATGATATTATAGTATGATAATATTATATATAACATGGCATACACGATACTTGGCATATGATAATATAATTTTTCTTGTGATATTATCTTATAACTTACACATATGATGATGTTGTTACTAATACTGTGTAGGGTCTGACGAGCTTAGGTCTAGGACTAGCAAAGGAATGATACGAGCTCTTTTATTGTTGCTAACATTTTGTGCAAGGCTTGACAACACAAGTTTGGTAGTACTTGATGCATGGTTTTGTTAGCTGTGACCTTGGATCCATTTTGGGATATATCGTTGGATATGTTTGATTGTATATGTGCTTATAACAAAAGGTAAATAGATACATGATATAATATGCTAGATTGAACCATGATGTAATGGGATAATATTCATATTAAGAAATATGACCCTTAAAATGAGAAAAAATATCATAAAAATTTGGTAAAAGAATATTGGAAATGAAAAGAATTATTATTGGTAATTGAACAGTATATGTATATATTTCCTTTATGAGAATTGAATAAAAATTTGACATATGTATTTTTTATATTTATATTAGTTATGTTGATTGATGTCATTGTTTATTATTGCTCTTTTATTACTTGTTATGTAGATATATTGTAGTGTTTTTGAGATATTATTATTTTATTTAGCAACTTGTTGAATTTTGAAATTTCATTACCTGCTTATATCATAGATTATACCATTAATGCACATAACAATGGAGAGCAAAGTAGTATGTGAGATGAAACATTTTGAGAGGTTGTAATGTGATGGGTTATGTTATATTATAATTTTTAAAGCTTATGAAATGTATATTTATACTTTATTGTTGAATATCTATATGATGGATATGGTTATTGTTTTGTATATTTGCGTGATTTTATTTGTTTATAAAAATGGTTTTCAAATAGATTTTATTGTCATTTTTTCTTGAAAGTTATAAAAGTTTTATCTACATTTTTGTATTTATAATGGTATTCTAGAAGGGACATGATATAGCACAACTTATGTGATTGAAAAGACTTGTAAAAAAGTTGAGGATTATGATTAAAGAATTTATAAAGATGTTTTATGAAAATCAATCAACTACTAGTAACACAGAATTCAATGTATCATGATAGAACAAAGCATCAAAATTGATTGTCACTTCATAAAAGAAAAGATAAAAGGAGTAATCAAGTTACAACCTTTGTTAAAATGTCTTCAAATAATATAGATCTCACTTAAACCCTTCTAAGAAAGAACTTTGAAGATATGAGTTCTAAATTATGGTTAATCAATATTTATAATCTAGTTTGAGAATTGTACAATTTGATATTTATAGCTTAGATTTAATTTTCTCATAGAATATTCTTATTATAAAAATATATTTTTTTATTTAGCAGGCTATTTATGTAAGAAATTTAGTAGATTACTTTTCAATAATTATAATATGAAGTCTCATTTATAAGAGGGATTGTACATTGTATTTTAAGAGAAAAGGATAAAATTCATCATTCTCAATTTCCTAAAGAAATTAGAGGGTATGCTTACATTGCAAAGGGGTGATTATGATCAACAAAGTAATTAAGGTACATATGATAAATAGAATGTGAAATTTCATGCAAATGATATTTTTTATTCTCGTTAGTGTTGATTTATATGTGATAGTTATCTTAAAATACCTTGATAATTGTATTATTATTTGTTATCATGATATATTGATTTTTACCTTTTGAGTTTGTGATAGATTTACTTTTTCTTATATTAAATATTTTTATAAGTGTAATTCTTTTACCAAATGGCACTAAGGAGTGAGAGCAAAGTTTTTTGCTTTTATTTTCTAGTGAATAGTGTTTGCCAAGATAAACTTTGTTTTGAGATACTATGTGATGCCATGCATGCAAATGCAAGTTGGTGGAGACAACCCTTGTTTTATTAAGCTAGCCTTTTATAAAAGGAGAAGTTTCTATTTTGTAAAAGGAGCATTACCTTGATCTTTGAGAGTTTGTATGTTCCAAAATAAAGAATTGAGAGGTCATGTTATAGCCATCAAATCTGTCAACTAAAGTATGTCATTCTTATTTGAATCTGTGAATTAAATGCCTATAAAATTTGTGTGAATAAGTTAGATTGTTGTTTTATATGTTATTCATAACCTTACATTATGATATAAGGAGTACAATATGACAACAGCAAGGCAAGTGTAAACAAATGTAAAATCAGATTTTGGTCATACAAATACGACATATTTATTGTTTAAGTACAATAGTGTTGTGAGCGTTTGATCGTATTAGGCTGATTATTCTATTGTACAAGGACGACAATGTATAAAATGTGAATTGGTTTAAGTTATACTGTGAATGTATTGGTATGAAGGCAAAGTGTTATACAAGTATGATAATGAGAAGAAATTACAATAGTTATATAAGATGATCTGCTACAAGAGGCGCTACACTAGAGAGTCGTCAAGAACAAGTGACTGTGCGCAGTGTATCGTACAAATACAAATATAGGATTGTACAAATACGATCAATGGAATTGTTCGGTGGTAATAGTAGATCTACTTATTGTACGATATGATATCGATATAGTATTAGTACGATTCGTAGACATTGAATAAACTGAGTTTCGTATTTGAGTTGCTTTGATCTTTACTGTTGAAAATTAAATTATCCTAAACCCTTGGAAATGACTTGGATAAAGCCAGTTAGGGGTAATGAAAGTGAAGATTTTGTCAAATCCCAGCATATATGAATTGTGAAATAAGGATACAATAGAGAATCTGAGCTGGCTTAACCAACATTCCATGATCTTCATGATTAAAGGGATTGGTTATAAAAAGATATTTTGTGCTATGGTTGGATATTTTTCTTGAATCCTAACTGTGACTGGCCTAAGAAGGTCCAAATTGAGAAGACCAAGAAAACCAAACCCAAGAGTGAGGAGGAAAGAGAGTTGCAAGCTAAAATCATGAAGAGGAAGGACTCGAAAATGGTGTAGATCTCTAGCTGATTTAAGAGGTAGGAACCTCATACCTTGCAGTTAAATTAGAAGTATGCTAGGTATAAACAAAATTGACTATTTGTTAGTATGTGCATGCTATATTGGCATTGTTCTCAAATTGATTAGAAGAACATGTAATGCATGAATTGTTGTGATTACCTTGGCATGTTTAATCCTTAATTTAACAAAATAAAACCTGATATGTATGCTTTCTAAATTTATGAAATTGGTATGCTTTAATACCTAGTTTGATAAGAATATGGTGCTTTTATTTGAAAAGTTAGCCTGTTGTAACTTGGTTGGTGTAAAAATCATGATTTGTTATACCTTTCTATTTGTGAAAACAGCATGCTGCAGCTTTTGATTTAATATAGAACATAAGATATAAGTATTGCTTGTAAATCTAGCATGTAGCAACTCTTGGTTTAAAGTAACACATTACATACATGTACGGCCTTGTGAATATAACTTGTTGTAGCTCATGGTTTAATTTGAAATATAAAATATATGCATTGTTTGTAAATTCAGCTGTTGTAGCCTTCGGCTTAAATTAGAACATGAAATATAAGCAATTTTTAGTAAATCTGGCATGCTGTAGCTCATGTTTTAATTTGGAATATAAAATATATGTAGTTGTTATGCAAATTCAGCTATTGTAGCTCTCTGCTTAAGTTAGAACATGAAATATAAACAATGTTTAGTAAATCTGACATGCTTTAGCTCATGGTTTAATTTGGAACATAAAATATATGCAGTACTTTGCAAAATAAGTATGTTGCAGCTCACGGGTTGATTTAAACATGATGTACAAGCAATGTTTTGAAAACAAAAACAGCTACTGTAGCTCACAGTCCAATTTGGAACATAAAATATAAGCATTTTTTTGCAAAATCGGCTATTGTAGCTCATGGTTCAATTTGGCAATGATTTGTAAATCTGGTTTGCTGTAGCTTATAGTTTAATATAGAATATAGGAGATATAGCTCTCGATTGGGTAGAAACATCATGTGATGGCTTTCTAATTGATGAGATTAATTTGTTATAGCTCTTGATTATGTTGTAAAAATATGCAATGGTTCTCGGTATGGTGAAAAATTCATGTGTATGATTTCTAATTTCTGAAATTTATATGCAAAAGCTCTCAGTTATGATGCAAAAGTTGTGTTATAATTCTTGGGTAGATGGAACCTGATGTGCATGCTTTCCAATTAACGAAATTAGTATGCTCAAGTTCTTGGTCATGATGAAAAGAAGATTGAGATGTATGCAATTTAAGATTTGTTATTGCTAGTAGCATTATATTAAGCTTATCATGCTAAATTGGGTTATTCTAATTTGATGGAGTTATGATGGATGATCCTTACACAATTGGTTATGTCATGGATTTTATTAATGTTGAAAGTATGTTGGTTGTATGATAGAATGTTAAAGTGTGATGAATTTTCTTAGATTGATTCATGATTATTAATAATGATCAATAATTTAAAATTGCTTAAAATATAAATATAAAACAATGATCACCTTTATTGATAGCATGATTTTGTTGGAGACCCTTATTACATATTGCAATGTTGTGATAATCATGGCATGGATGACTTGTTGAAATTTATGTAAATGTAGATATTTTTAATGTCATTTTCCTTGAATTCAATTTATGCTTGTGATAAGATGGTAACTTATAATTATCTCACGAAAGGAAGTAGTTAAGCTTTTGGAAGTATTGCATAATTGTGCAAGCAATTTGACTTGGAAGAAATCAAGTTTAGTATAAATTCAAGTACAAAATTTAGCTAAGAATGTTCTAAAATATTTAAAGAAATCCTAGTAGGTTAGTTTAGGAGTGATTTTACTTAACTATTGCATAAAGCACCCACTTTCCTAAAACCAAGCTAAAGAATTGAGATTTGTGACCCAATGAGGCTGTTTGCTTTGGGTTGAGCCTTAGGTTTGGGTTGTAAGGCTTGACTATAGGCTTAGAAAACAAGAAGAGACCATAAAGGGACCTTGGATGGCTTTAGGTGAGAGAGAACTCTAGGGTACCTTGTGAAGAGGGCTTGGGAGTCTTGGTTGAGCCTTAAAAAAAAATGCTAAGGTCATGTAATGGTCTTGATTGAGTTGGTAGGAAAAAAAAGTTTAGTTCAAAGTAAGTTTTGTAACAATGCCTTAGGTTTGTTATTAAACTACACTTAGAACTTCTAGAAACTTCCTACATGAACGACCAAACCTTAGTTGAGAAGTGTTGCTAAAAGGGGTTGGAAGCTTCAGGTTAGTCCAAGGGGTTGAGTGTATGACTCGTCTATAGACTTTGAATTGTAGAGTCCTAGAAAAGGATCTTAGATGGCTTCCAAGTTAAGTGAGCTCTCAAGTTTTCTTGTGAGGATCTTTGAGAAGCTTGGGTTGGCTTTAGAAGAATGCTAAGAGAGATTTAGGACTCGATTAAATACAACAAAAAAGATTGAGTTTGGTTGAGTAAGTGTAAGAAATTAAGAAAGGATTTAATCCAATTAATAAGTTTGATTAGTTAATTTGTGAAATAGGTTGATTGAACAAGGCAATTAGCGTTGAAATAAGAACCCAAGTAATGATTAAAAAGGACCTTGGATTAGATCATGGATAATTTAGGAATTTGACACATGTAATTCTTAAGGATTATGGCTTTTCCATGACGAAAATCTTAAAGTACTTGGAGAGATCTTGAACACACTTGGGATGAGTATAGATTATGATGAGGCTTTTAGATAGACTCTCGATAAGTGTTGGTTGAGATAGAGAGTTGGATATTGGCCTCAAGAGTGGTGCTAAGCTCAACCACGGGGTTGAATAAACACTTGGATTCGTTGGCTAATCCTTGTTGTGGCTTGGTTTGACAGGTATGAACATGAGTAGTCTTGAATTAGGATCTTAGGCAATGAATTTGTACTCTAGATGATGGTTTGAGAGGTGCCTGTGGCTTAGGAGAGGTTTTTGGGAAGGTTGGAGTGACTTAGATTGGCTTGTAATATAAGAGAGTCATTAATAAAACTTATGTGAACTCAAGCTAAAGTTTATGGAATATGTTTTGAGGGTTTGAGCCAAGGACTTGTAACTTGAGTGAATACTCAAGAGGTCTTTTGGTTAGGCTAATGAACTTAAACTCCAGATTAAGAAAAAAAGAAAGAATTTGATTTGTACATGAAAGTTAGATAAAGGAGGTTTACTTAGATGGTTTAGGGTTTGAAAGAAACCTTAGGTTACCTTAAATAGTAGAGTGGGGTTTAAAAAGATCTTAAATGGTTTAGTTAATGAATTAAGGTTTTAAAGAAATCCTAGGATCCTTAAGATAACAGTTTATCATTAGGTAACCCTGGATATTTGTTAATAAAACTGTATAGATGATTATATGAAAGTCTGACTGATGATGATACAGATTGTTATGTAGTGGACCTTAGTTGATGGGCTCCTTAGTTAGGGCGAGACGGGTCAGATATATCAGATGCTAGGACTCCCACTATGTATGAAGGTTGTGTGCCTCATTGCTAGAACATCACGGGAGGATCGTGGGTGTGCTTGAGCTTATGGTGGAGTACCATGCATTGTGAGGACTCCTATGGCTCTATAAGATGATCCATTTGGCCAACCCTAAGTCATGAGTTGTTAGATAGTGTGATGAGATAGGGTGTCGAGCTTGCATTGAGTATCTTATGGGCTTTGAGAGAGTTGAATTATTGGTGGGTCACTGTGCATCTTATGAATTTATCTTGATTGCGTTTCCATTGTGAATTACTAGGCCTAAATGGATATGTGATAAGGCCGGTTGCTATGGGTTTATACTTTTACTCTACTTAGAAGGTTGTGATATTTATCCGATTTTTCTGATATATTGATGATTATGCATTGCTATCATATCGTTGCATGCATGTTTTATTCATTGGACATGAGTATTCCTATTAAGTCTATCTCATCCTCCCCCATACATTATCTGTAGATACTAGGAGTTAGTTGTTGATACAACAATAGAGTGGGGGCTAGAATTGACATTCTAATGGATTTTCATTAGAGTTTTTTGACATGTTTGAGTCATAATTTATTTATTTTCAGCATTGTGATGTATTTAATGGGCCTAGATTGTATGTATTATCCACATTGGACATGGATTATATTGAACATTTATTTGGACATGATTTATGTGATTATTTATAATTATTATATTATGTAGATATAATTATTTGTAGGTATAGATTGTTTTAATATTATGTACATATCAATATACTAGGCAGGTTACTTAACTTGAGGTGGCTCAGTTCTTGGCTCAATTGAGGTCTTTATTGGAGTAGGAATGTGGTTCATTTAGAGTGGCACTCACGAGCTTGATGATTAGATTGGGGGATCACGACTCCTAATTTGAATGTCTAGTCTGGAGAGTGAAAGGTGGCTAGTCGAATACATGATTGGTGCATATGTCTAGTTACATTCTAATGAAAAAAACATATTGCAAAAGTGGGATGTGACAAGTCCTTTTTGTTCTCTCATCAATAACTGCTCATAAAACTAAGAGATATTTGGAAACAAATTATCAGCATGGTTGTTCCTAGTGTTTTAATGTGTTTTCGATAAACCTTGGCCTCGTTATTTCCTTTCCTTTTTTCTTTATATTTTTTTTAACTTTGTTGGTGTTTTGTGAATGATGATGAGGGCTTCTTAATCTGTACTTGCGTTAAACTTATTCCAACAAGACTTTTTACCTATATCTTTAGCATTTCTTGAATAAAATTTGTATGCCTTCATAGTTATCTCTTTTCAATAACCATGTTTGATAAACATGAACAAGCTCTGCTATTCATTCATTTTGATTTAAACAATTATTTTAATTTTCTTATAGGAACGTGGATTGTTGATGATCTTGGCCAAGTTCAGTTGCATCATAGATTATTGCCATCGAGAAGGAAATCACATTTGTTCTTCATTGTTCAGAAGAATGAAGAAAGCTTTTGACCAAACTGTTAGGGACCTGTAAGAGCACTTCATACTTCATTGTTCAGAAGAATGAAGAAAGCTTTTGACCAAACTGTTAGGGACCTGTAAGAGCACTTCATAATTCACATATATTCATAAACTTACATGCTTTCATCTTTTCTAATGTGGCATTGATTTTGGTAGCTATGTTTTTTTTTCTGGAGGCTATGTTGTATTGATTTTCTAGTGAAGTGGTAAATGAGGTTTGAGTCTCGGTTAGATGTTACACGAGTACTCTATTTTGGCATTGTGACTGTTGATCCAGTTAGACTAGCGTTAGGTACATGAATGCAGACATTAGGTGCATGAATGGTGGGGTTAAGAACATGAATGATTGGTTTTATGGTTCTAAAGCTATCATATTGTTGCAGATGCATTTTCTCAAAGCTTTATAATCTTGTAAACTAATAGTTCTGCTAAATACTACTTATTTAATAATTAGTTTGGCTTTCATATTTTTGTTTCCTTTTGGAAGATGGTTGTGTTGATCCCACTGTTTTTAGTATTTCGTACAAATTCAACTAAGTGAGTCATAAATTAAAAAAAAAACATGAGATACAAGAACAAATAGTTGCTAGTTTCGTAAAAACCTGTATATATAGCTACAAGTCGGTTGGATTGTTGAAAGTTTTTTTTTTTGGTTCTTTACTCTATAGATAGTTCTCTATGGCCAGTAAAATTTGTTGTTTGTAAAGGGTGTCAAATATTCTGGACAGTCTATTCTCTTTTATTCTTTAGCCTAAACATAGATTACTGAATAATTAGTTTCCTGCCTCTTCAAATTTTCAGTAATGTGGTTACTGTGAAATTTTCCGTCTTTTTTTCCTATCTTTAAGATGCAATTAATTGCTTCAAGGTTTCACATAACTTTGCCATTAACTTGCGAGCAAGGAAACTTTTCTTTTATTGGAGTGGAACACATAGTGTTACGGCTTTTCCTGAAGGATCCACCATCATTTAGGGAGAATCATGGCTCTAATTATTGCATTTTTGCATGTTTTCCTCGTAAACCATAGCTTTAGATGCCGTCTTCTGTTGCATATTTTGTTTGTCCTAGGGGATGTTGATAACATGTTGGTTCAGTGTATGATTGAACATGGCCTAATTAATAAGAGGCAACTGAAGAATTGAATTGCACACAATGACTTTATTTTAACATGCAACATAAAATGAACAACAAAATTTTTCGTTCAATGTCTAATTTATATCAAAGTCAAAAATACATGTCAGTTGGTGGGTTAGAACATTTTTTAAGTTACCAGATCATAGTTTTTTAGGTTCTCTCGAGTTCTAATAGATCAATAATTCAACCTAGTAACCCTACGTGTGACTAAAAGCCTTTGCAGCTACACTTCCTTCCCTATGTGTTCACTGTGCAAAAGTTCTCATAGATATATTATTGGAACAGGTTTCTACTTGTATTAGTAAAATCTATGGATTATATGTTTCTTGTCATTGATTCATCTCGTCTCTAAACCAACATTAGCTTGAAGATTTGAAGGTTGAGAAAGTGAGAAAGGATCCATTCCTTTACGTGGTTTTCTTGGACCTCTTCTATAAAGGAAGAGATTGATGTAGTGTAGAGTTGACATCAGCTTCCAAATGGAATGATGTCTGGTAGGATGGTTGGGAGTGGCTTTTAGAACTCCAACTGTGGTGGTAGATTTAGTTATAACAAATTGAAACAATAGCTCCCTCAAAGTGGCTTCGTTGACCTTTGCAGCTGAGAGAAAAAACAATAAACTCAAGACACCCCTTCCCTCGTCATGCATATTGGCCTCGAGAGCATTCTTTTGGCTGTAGGTCATTGAATGAGACAAAGGTTTTGTCAACTCTGATGAATAATGTACTTAAAAAGCTAGAAGGATAGGTCTTGAACTCGGGTTGGCACTCAAGATCCACCTTGTAATACGAGGTAGATTTCTTGATTTATGGTTAGGATTCTCTTATAAAGTTTTTCATCTTTATTGTTTCTGTTATTTAGTTTCTAGCCATATGCATATGTATTTCAAGGTGTATCATTTACTAATTACTCCAAAAAATCATTATCATCTTAGCAGGCATTATTGTCTTGAACCTCACCTTATAGTCACAGATTTAGACATATAGTCTATGAAGTGATTTATGGTTTATCACCTTTCATTAGATAGAATATTCATTTCTTTTCAGTGTTCAATTCAGCATTATGATATTTTTGATATTTTGCAGGAAGAGAGAGGTAAACAAAAAGGTTTTGAAACTTGCGAGTGTTGAGCAAAAGGTTGTATTTCTCATCACATATCTTCCCAATATCATTGCTTGTTTTTATTTCCAAAATTTCCTAGGTGTTAACAAATTATAAACAAGAAAAGCAAAATTTTCTTTTTAACTAAACAAACCATGATTTTGCATTGCCCCTTGGTTTTTCTTGGCACGAATAAGACCTACTAACCTGAGAAGTATAGAATCATCATGATCTTAGTTGTATACTTCTTATATTTATCTTAAGTCTGTTCATTTGAACTTAACAAATGCCAATGTTTTCAGAATCTAAGATATTATCAGCATCTATTCTCCAAAACTTTTTTATCACTACTTTCAAAACTGCTGACTGCAAAACTTTTTGTTAGTTTTTTTTCCTATATCTTTGTTTTTAGTAATGGCAACTTTAGGGTTGTACAATGGCTAGAAAATGAGACATCAAAAACCTAAGATACAGAAAGATGACAAGAAGGATTTAAAACTGAGATCATAGCAAATGTTGTATGGCGGATAGATTGTCAATGCAAGCTCACTGCAGTCAAAAAGGAATACAAGTAAGGTGAATTGTTTTACATGGTTGCTGCATAGTACAGGAAATTTGAACTAAGTACATGTTATAGTAAACTCATCTACAAGAAATGTAAAGTTGTTAAGGATCAAGAATGCGAAAATTGATGAACAGAAAACTGAGATTGATACCCACTTGCACATGCTTATTACTCTGATATCAAGATGCCTTACTTGCATCTATGTAGTTTCATCTTTTATTCAAGAGAAATTTATTCATCTACATTTGTCACATTATCAGGTTTGTTTAGATCATTTGCCATTATTTTTAAGAACAAATTCAAATATTGCTTTAAAGCAAGTGATAGAAGGGTATACGAAAATAAACGTTGGAAACATTTCCATATCAGGAAATGTGGAAAGATTCTTCTCCTTGTTTCCATTCAATAGATTTTTTATTATTATTTGTGCTTGCTCCAATAATTATGACGGGACAAACCATTACGAATGATGCAAATTTGCTTCTCGAATGTGGCACTTACTGTAACTGAACCTGATCCTCGTCATCATCACCTACAACATGATGGAGAGTTTATATTGCTCTGATCTTCTTCGTGATGCACATGGAAGCTTGCTTGCAAGGAGCTTACTGCCCCCTTAAGGGTTGATTTGTACTGCTATGGATTCTTTAATTTCAACTAGGTTTTGTCCATCCTCCCCTCCACGTGTGGTTGTTAATTTGCCTTCTCTTCGTAGGGGTGATGGATAAGAGGGGATAGAGTGCTCTACTATTTTCGGGTGACATCAATTTCTTAGTCCAGTGGTATTCTATTCAAGTTCTCAATTAAATACATGGTTAGTTTCTAGCTAGCAAGTGGGTAAATAATTTGTTGTAAGACTTTGTTTTCAGAGCAACGGTTCTTTACATTTATTCTTGTGAAGGAAGAGGTCAACAGAATTTCCATTTGGATCAAATTCTCGAGCCTCCTGTCCAACTAAGGAACAATCAATGTTTATCCAAACTTATTGGTTAATTTGGGGTTTTTATAACGATAGACTAGTTGACTATAGGCAAATGTAGAAACATTGCTAAGATTGCATGGAGGTGGATACTAACTGCAGCTTTTGCAGAGTAATGAGATGAACTTAATGGTTTTCAGGTCCCCACGATTTCTGAACCGAAATTATGCTCACCGTGTAAAAGCATTTGCCCCAGCACTTGCTACCTACACATCCCAATGGAGTTGCAGCACATTGCAGGCCAAACTAGCGATAACCAGCGATCCCTCACCAAGGGAATTTGAGAGAGGTAGAAGCAGGAGTAGAGGATCTCCATAGCCCATCTTTATCCTCCAATTTAACTCCTTTATCGTTTTCAACCAGAAATTTGCACATCCTGTTATTGAATTATCCCTCAGCGTGCTCTCTCTTGGAGTGCTGTAATGGCGTAAAACCCAATCACAAATGCTGGATTTGCTTCAACAAAAAGCCACATTCTGGGTCAAGTGATTTGGCAAACTCCCTTTATCCACATGACCCGTCCCTCCACCATTTATAAAGGCAAATGAACAATCAACTAAATGTTATTCAGGTTTGCAATTTACATTCCATCTTGAAATATTTTATAGTGATGTTCTTTCTTGGCCATTGGATGTTAATTCTTTATTTGTATTATGTTACCAATTGTTGTGGCTCACATTTTCAATAGAGACATCCGCTTCCTTTTCAATCGAAGTCATTCGGTAGTTTATTGTTTGTAAATGTTCAGTTTGGGTGATCATTTTTTTGTCTACTTTTATACTTCTTTCTTGATTAATGATTGATTTTTTAGTAGGTTTCTCATTCCATTTGCGCACTAGAGTTCAATCATTTGGGCTCTTTGTATTGAACTATAGAGTTTGATTAAGATCACTAAAGACACACGGGACATGGTCAGGTCGTATGACTCAAGTCTTTTATCCATGTATTCATCAAGTCCTGACTACAAAGGGCTCAAGATCTTGTGGCACTTTACAAATTGTGCAATGCTAACACAAGAGCATGTGGGCACATCTTGCAAGAATGCAAGACAATGATGCTAATGGTTTTGTCATTAGAACATGCTCTAATGGTGGCATGTGGCTCCAAAGGTCTATTGAAAATGGGGAAGCTATCAAGTAGGGTGTTGAACCTGAAGGTATATCTAGTGATCTAAAATAATTGCTTGCTTCCATGATTTCGTGGATGTGTTAACTAATTGTTTGTCTTGTGGGAGAAAATTTGAGTGTAGCTTTCTGGGTGATATATCTTTTTGTAGTATATATTAGTTCTAGTGTAAATCTTATTAGTATAATTGTATTTTGTCCTTGGAGTGGGGCTTTTTACATTGATCTTTTTGCATCTTCGTTGTTGAATTCTAATGTGATTTTCTTATTGATCTCTGTGAAAGTTGCTCTGTAAGTACCTTTATTGTTTGGGACATGATTGTTTGTGTAAATGATTAGGATTATGAAGCTTGTGGGGCTGGTTAGTGTTGTTTGGTTACTTGATTTCTAGGATAAATTTCATACAAAACATTATGTTTAACTTGTCTTCTATTTATGAAGCAGATGGGGATGTTAAGGCTAAGATCAGCACGTTCAATGACAACTTTTTGTTTTTGGAAAACATATAGAGGACATTTTCTATTAAAAGAACCTCTGTTAGCTATTATCAAAGCAAAATCTGGAAGATATGAAGCAAGAAAATTTGAACTTGCTTGTTCAACAAGCATTAGGTGTGTTATGACTTGTACTAGCAAGGAACATATCATTCAATATAGCTGAGTAACAACTATAGGTTTGATGAAAAGGATTGTGCAACATGTGTAGGAAAGTGCATTCCTTGACACATTACAACTTTTTGTGGTACTCAATGGGAGTTTGATGACGAGATATATTATTGGTTTGAAGAGGAATGTCATCTTTACTTAGCTACATGACAGAAGTTATAAGGCCTATTTGGAGACAAATCATGAAATATCATGGCAAGTGCCATTTTTGTAATACAATGCAATGAAGTAGGAATTCTCTATATTTTTGATAAACATAAGGTTATGTTAGCGGTGCCTTTGCCGAGTTTTAAGGTTGTTCCAAAGTTGTGGCCTTAATGACTTGCAACAAGAGTATAAATAATATTTAGAAGGGTGTTCCTATCTAATCTCAAATTTGTAGATGCAGTAGTATATTATAGTTGTGCTCTTCACAAACAAAGGTAGGTAAATTTCATTAAGATGAGGTGTAAACTAAGATTAGAGAGGCTCAAATTAGTTCACTCCAAGAATTAAGATAATATTTAATATTTTATGAATAATTCAATTTGTAAGTTTTGTGTCTATTATAGAAAGAATGTGTTTTGTATACTTTTGAGAAGTGGAAGCTAAAAATGAAAATAGAGACTGACCATAAGGTCAAGTCTATAGTCAAACAAGTTGTAAGTATAGAGCAAGTTTATTATGTTCTTTTGTACTCATGAAAACAAATTGATAAGGATAGTTTCAAATAAGTCACAATAAAATAGAATTGTTGAAATAATGTGGTGGTCTTTAAATGACTATGCATGAGCATGAGATTTATAACAATTTATCTAAGTCATTTTAGGGAAATATTATAAGGAAGGGAGCATACTTAATAGGGGATTCTTTGTGCCATTGAATTTTAAATTACTAAAAGAGGAGTGGAATAAAAATAATTTAAAACGTTGTCTATAGATTTTTAATGTATGTGCTGATCAACTCAAAGCATATTGACAAACTTGATGTCAATTTAGTTATGCAATATTTTTTTGGGAACACGCCTAATAGTTTTGGATACTCTTTTTGCGAGGTAAAAGATGACAAGATTATCAAAACAAATGATGTAATGTTCAATGACGGTCAATTGTACAAGGATTAGCATATCATGAACTCAAATGTTGAAGTTTAAGTTGTGAAGTGATGTTGGATATCATATTGAAGGTTGTCTAAATCGTGATCCCAAACTCATTGTCTTCAATATACTTAGAGTTAGAGTTGAAACCAGATACAGAATTATTTTCTATGAATTTTGGAAGGTCATGCGCCTAAGCTATAGCATCATACTAAGTTAGCAAGATCTAGTTATTCACCAAGGTTATTGCAAAAGTCTTATTTTTCTCTTCATTGCTGGCTTTCAATTGATGCTAGTGAATAAGATTTTTTTCTGTGGCTTAACAAGTAGTATGCTCGTTCAAGTGATAGTTAGTGATACAAGGTGAGGCCACTTAGACTATGAAACAAGGGAGGTATCTCTGTAACAAAGGAGATGTTGTATAAATAAAGTCTATAGGCAAAAGAAGCAACTTGATGTTATTCATAATCTAAGTTTTTTAATAGAAGAAATGCATGCATATGATGGGATGTTCTCTCCTATTGTTAAGTGTATTGGCATTAGACTATCTTTGATCACAACAAATATTGAGGACTTACATTTAAATGATATTGGATGAGCCATGGGTTTGGGACAAAAGTGTGGTCCTTAAAGATTATTTGGGGGGGTGCAATGATAAAGTTTGAAAAGCCTGAGAGAAAGGTTTAAGGACGCAATTAAGTGGAATTGATTAATCATATTATTGGATAATGGCGACAGCAACAGCTCAACCGGAACTAGAGTAAGTAAAGTTGGTTGAATCATTTTTCGATCATTGGCAGAGAAATGTCCAAAGGACATATTGGAGATAGCAACTAAGAGAGCCTTTTCAGCATGATGCCAATTGATTATCAAATTGAGAAACTAGACCCTTATATTTATAAAAATGGAGCATTTGATTTTAGAATTAGAAGATGGTGAAAGGATGAGGAGTTTAGAGCTAGAAATTGATTTTCTTGATTGAACCATTTGATTTTGCTGTTAGACTTTCTAAACTTAAGGTAAATTAATTATTGAAAGTTCTTTATGTTGACTTTATTTTTCTCAAATTGCTAATTGCTAATGCATATCTTCAAATCAAAGTTCAAATATTGAGAATGCCATCTAGCTCATGTAGGAGTTTCTAGAGTGATATAAAGGGTGGATGTGAATCTATCTCCATATCTTCAAATCAAAGTTCAAATATTGAGAATGCCTTCTAGCTCATGTAGGAGTTTCTAGAGTGATATAAAGGGTTTGGATGTGAATCTATCTCCTTATCTCCTAAAGTTTAAAGGTTGAATTCTTGGATAAACTTTTCTTGTACTTGAATTTGAATGATGATGTACTGGGGCCTTAAAAATTATAAAAGGGTTGCTTGAAGGTTAGTGGGGACCATGCTTCAATTTATGCTATAAAAGGTTAGTAGGGACCATAAGCAATTGCTATGTTTTCCTATTGGTTTTTTCAGGATTTTTATGAATTTGCTTAAGTTTTTCTTCTAAAAATTTACTTTATTTCCATTTCTTATTTCTCCATAGTTGCTTGTTTGAGTGCTAGAAGTTTGTAAGGAGAAGAAGCATGCAGCAATTCTTAATCTCTACTTTCTTTCTTTTGATTTCTTCATAGTTGCTTCTATGGTGCTAGAATTTTGCAAGTAGAAGGAGCTTAATGCTACAATTTCTTGCTTAGTCTTATAGAGTTTTTAAGGGACTGAAAACTTTGTCACTTTAATTGTTATTAAGTTTTATTCTCCAATTTTTTTCCACATCTTCAGGTGTACCATCCTTGATTTTGTTGTACATGGAGTTTATCTACTAAATTGGTTTATAGATAAGGACATGAATTAGATTTTGGCGTCAAAGCTAGTTTTCCAATTTGTGGCATATTGTGTACCACCAATTTGCAAAAGATCATATGGTATAATTGAGAAGTGATAAAGTTGGATTGTTTTTTTGAGAACGATAGAAATAGCAACAAAGGAGAATAGTTCAGGTCCATTTGGAGGTCTACACATTGAAGAAGATGGCTTCGACATCACTGAATCTGATATTGTAGATGGTTGATCAACCATTCAAGGTAGAGGCCCAAGTTAAAACTTTCAATTTGCAATAGGAAGGTCAATGCTAGTAACTTTGATTCTTAAATTGTTCAATTAAAAACTTGCTTCTCCTCTCATTATATAAGTATTACAATCAGGACAAGGTCGTGTTTGCACTCTTGATGCTCAATTGCCTTAGCGTGATGGAATGCTCTTCTTTCTTTATTGTCAAATAAGGTTGTAGCTGGAGCAGCTTTAGAAAGCTCATGCAACAACTTCTATCCCATAAGATATGTTAAGGAATGCGGGCAATGGTAGCTTAATTTGATACGACAATTAGGACAGTTTATACAGAATATACCAAAAGTATTGTAGAAAAGTATTGCAGACTTGTAGTTGTACTTGAAATGGATCCCAACAACAAATCTTTATTGCGGAAATGCCTCTTTGGCATGCACACTTACTAACCACTAAGCTGACAACTAGCTGAGCAATTTCCTTTAAAATGGCGATTGAGAAGGGAAGCAAACTGACATGAAACTATCAAAAGTATAGCATCAGGCTCACGAATCAAATGGAAAAAAAATTCTTCCCAATTTACTTGTTCCAACTCTTTAGGGAAATTTCTAGCTACTAATGAGCATTACATAAAGAAGGGTCACACCTAAGAGGGTTTAGGACCTTCATTTAGAGTTGAAGGATACCTAAACAGAAGGCAAGGAGAAAGACAATGATAGAAGGTGCTATGACTTTGGAGGGATTGAAAGTAGCAAGTCATAGCTTTTCCCTAATAATGACATCAAATGTGAAAGAGGTAGCGATGACTAGCTTGGATCCACGAGTAGAGTTATTGAAACTTCACATTCAAGTCAAGTAGTACTTGATTGTGGCCATAACCTTGAAGCCAGAAGAACTAGATTTTAATGAGTTGGGTGAGTAAAGTTGGGGTGGAAGCTATTCCATATCCACGACCTTATCTTTTAGGGCTATACAAGGTTGTTGGATACTTTGTGGATTTTGCTTTGCCATAAACAAGCACTGCACTGTTGAGGTTCAATGTCAGGTGGTTAGGTGATATTTTTGAGCTTTTATCTGTATTACTGACAGGCTATCTTCTATTAAAAACTGCAACAATACATCTTTAGAAAGGATTGGACAATGGTACGTGATACAAAAAACTTATAATGAAGCAGATGGAGATCAGGGTTGTTGAACAAGTAAAATACTTGCTAAAATTTTGTTAGAAATTTGTGCTATTTCTAGTATGCACCCAAAAGAAAAATTACAACATGAGGCTACAGAATAAGGACTAGATGTGCTGCTTTGGAGACATACGCTTCTTTGTTTAAGGAGGTCCTTGGCATTCCTCCTTGACAAATTGTGGAGCACAAGATATTACTGGCGTTAGATTTTCCATTATCTAATTTAATTCTCCATAGGATGGAAAGCAAGGATATCAAAAGGAATGTTCTGTAATAGTGTGAGAATGTGCTGATTAAGTGTTGTATGCCCCCATGTAGGGTCATTGATTGCTTAGGTGACTAAGAGGAATGGCCAATGATTATGCATTGACCATTTTTCCTTAAAAAATATCACTAGGAAGAACAAGTTCCCCTCACCAAGGATTAATGATTGCTAAATTAGTTGAGGCATGGAATGGTCTTATTTAAGTTGGATAAGAAGTCCCGTTATCATTAAGTCTATGTGAAGGAGGTGGATGCTTGAAAAGCAACACTTAAATCCATACAAGAACTTTATTGGTGATTATTTAGGCTGTTTGGTAGAAGCAACGTTTCAACAATGTTCATGCATCTCATGAACAATATCCATAAACTACAGTTAGAGGACTTTATGAGCATATATTTAGATGACATCATCATCCACAACAAATACACGGGGTAGGATGTCTTTTTTGAAAAGAGATGATGCTTACGATAGCAGGAAGTCTTTTTTCAAGCTTTTGGAATAGCCCACCCTTATTACTCTATATCCATGCAAGTTTGATTGTGCATCGTTTTTCACATCTTTAAGCTTACCTGCTTGGAATTTAGTGTGCAGTGAGTTTAACTCTTAAATGGGTTTAAAGATATGAACAAGAATGTTTGAAACAACTTAAATGTGAAGAGATTGTCATAGACCAATTACATTTCTTCACAGCAATTAGGAAGAGATTGTTATAGACCAATTAGAACGTTTTTAAATCATTAGAAATGAGCAACAAATACACCTACAGCGAAGAGATTATGCATCTTGAAACTAGCTTTAAGGCAGCATACATTATTCATGTGTGATTGTAGGTACATGGTACCATAAGTAATTTGTTGATGTCATCTTACTACTATGTAGTTACATGTTGATGACAAGATCAAGCATGTGAAACATCCATGATCTGAAGGCATGCCTATTTAGAAAATATGAAATGAAGCTTCCAAGATCTACATGTTTCTTGCTGTGGATTGTAGGGGACAAATTTGAGAGAACTCAAAGTTTATCAAAACAAATGTGCATCCAAAAGGCACTTGACAGATTTACTCATATACCTGATTTAGAGATGTTAAACTTGGGAGCTATTTCAAATTAAATCAAGGACAATCAATAAGCAGTTAAGAGGTGTAGGAGTACATGGCTAACTAGTTAATGTTTTGATTTCAAAACGATTTGGCCTTGGCTTGAATTTTGATTAAAACTTTTTATTTGTTCTTGATATAAAACAATCTTTTAATGAATGTTTGCTTTGTTTTAAATGTTAATGTGCATTATCTTTTAGCTAAATATTTGTCAAACTTTGTGCATTGCATCATGTTAAATTGACAAATATATTGATAAATTCTTTCAATAATTAATCTTATGTGCTTGTAATATTGAGCATATAAAGATATACATCTATTTTGATTTGACTTCGAGCTAGTTCAATTCATTCCACATTTGGCTTGTAATTGACTCATGGTATTATGATTCTTGATGAGCTAGGTTCAACTTTGCTCATAAGACTTCCAATCCAAACCTTTGTTTTAATTTTTAGGCAATGTTTGGTTTTCAAGTTAACTTCATAGCCTTATGGCTATAGTATTGTTGTTGGTTGTAGTGAGAAACTTTTGTATGCCATGATTTTTAATAGACTTCATATAGCTTACATAGTTATTATCATAAGCCATATGATAAATTAGGGGATTAAGCATTAGGAGCGGTAGAACAACTCATGCATTATCTAAGAATTACGCTAGATTTACCTTTATACTTTAGGCGGAATGACTTGATACTAGTTTTATGAGGGTATATGGATGTGACTTGTAGGCGATATCGACAATTGGAAGAGTATCTTAAGTTGTGTTTTTACTATTGTTTGTATTTCTATTGGTTGTGTCATAAATTCAAAAGAGTGTGATCCTCTTTTCCACAGAGTCAGAGTACATTATCATCTCAATTGCTAACAAGGAAATAACGTGGCTTGAAAATCTTTTTAGAGAAGTCAAAGAAAAGTTAACTTAATTGCATCTTATTAACTGATGATCAATTTTATAGTTTTATAGGAATTTTACTTGAGTATAGAGAGTTCAACAAAAATAATTTTACATTAAACCATTGATGGATAATGGAGAATTGTCTTTGAAGAAAACACTTGGTACAAACATTATATAATAGATATATAGGAAAATTTGTTACAATCAATAAATTAAGTTAGTTTTTCAAATATGTTGGTCTTCAAGTAAATGATTAGAAGAAAAGATGCACATTACTCAAAAGATCAAGAGAGGAGTTTACGTATTTTTATCATCAAGAATAGTCTTGCAAGACATGATTAGCCTCTTAAGCAATAGGTTGTTGAGGTGTGGAATCTTATTGAGATAAATACATGTGTTGCATGAGCATATTGCTTGGTTCAAGTCATGTGCAAATTCTACATCCAAGATCACATTGTTATGAGATTTTATTTATAGCATGTATCACTTTTCTAAGTAGTCCTATTTCCTATGTAGTTGGTGGAATATTTGGACAAATGAGTGAGAATTGCAGATGTGCATGATTTGAAGTAGTGCTCTTTGGGCAACACTAATCATTTTGTTAGTAGAACATGCCGTAGTTGAACTTGAAAGCATTGCAAGTAGTATAAAGCCTTAGTTTTTTCATTATGTGCTATGGTGAACTTGAGGGTAAGTAAATAGGTTGTCATTGTTGAGAGAGGAGCTTTAAGTTAAGCAGTAAGAAAATGTTTTATGATCTTTTGGAGTACTTGTAAGGATCTTGTAAGTGTGGTTATGAATTTTCTCTGTTGTATTTTTTTTTTTCACTATCTGAGTATCGTCATTTATGTGTTCTTCGGTGTTCGCCCTATAATTCTTTGTAAATGTTTCTTTACGCTTCTATTGTGGGGGAGGAAAAGTATGAATTAGAGTTGTCACTCGAAGGTTTGTCGGTGGAATTTGCAGCAATTTGGTTGAGCTCACTTCTTTTGTTGACTGAGCTTCTTGGTTTTACTTTTTGAAAATTTGCGCTTTTTCTGTAACCTTTGAACTATTAATGAAGAGTTGGGCAATGCGTGCAAATTTTCTTCAAAAAAGGAAAAAAAATTGTGATAATCCTCATTTTTTCTGGAGTATGGGTTGTCTTTTTCTTTCTTGTGTTGACATAGATGTTATCTATGTTATCTATGGTCATGTTCTTCTGTCAAAATTGATGAAGTAATCCTTACCATGAGTTGCTCTTTTGCGTTGATTGCGGCTTCCAAAAAATGATCACCCAGATTTCAAACATTTCCATGCTGAAATTATAGTACAACTATTCAATACTTCTAGCAAAATATAATCAGAAATGCCTTATTCATGTAATAAAGCTAATTAAACATGAATGATTATTGTCGTGATCAGTAAAATCCCTGGGCATTAATTAAAATTCTCTTATAGTAGTGTTTGATGCTATAGAATAATTAAAACTTTTTTCTTAATTTTATAATTTTTTACCACATTATACGCATCACCGTTTTTTTTATTTCGTGTTAACAAATGCCTGTATCTTTTAACATACTGTTCAATAAGTTAAATAGCTTGTAGTTAAGTTTTTCAAATCAAACTCTGCTCAATGTGCTTTATTACTGATCTAGGATAATGAAAAACTTGCAAACTTTACAAGTATATGCAAAATTATAATAAAAAGAAGATAAACAGACAATATAAACAATTGCATGGATCCTTGAAAGTTAAAGTTAAGCTTCTGATGTTTGCGTACTATCTAATAGTTAAATGAAGCATGCATAAAAGAACATGATGGTGCAAATGGAGTTACACTGCCCCAAATTATTAAATGAGAATTTAGAAATTTATTCCCTAGATAAATTTATACAAGCTAAAAAAGAAGGGACTCTCCTCCACCCTCCCTCTGTATCCCTCTTCTATAACATTTAAAAACGATGAAGCAAATTAGTGATCATAAATACTACCCAAATGTTCAATATGGGCTTTGCTTGTATGGTAATGTTTTTCTAGTCCAAGTTGACTAACTGGTTTTGATGTCTAGACTCTTGATGCAACAAGTAATGAACCCTGGGGCCCTCATGGATCACTTTTGGCTGAAATTGCACAGGCTACTCGTAACTAGTAAGCTTAAAACTTTCTCGTCTGTGTTTATACCTTTTAGTTTGCTACAAGGTTTTTACATATCAAGCGGTTGGTGCAGTCATGACTACCAATTGATCATGGCTGTGCTTTGGAAGAGGACGCAAAGCACTGGGAAAAACTGGCGTCATGTTTACAAGGTGCTGCATGGCCTATTTTTCCAAGTGCCATATTCTCCTAGCTAGAATTCATGTTTTTTATATATTGCTTTCGCAAGTCCATCTTACCATTGCTTATGCTAACACATAACATCATAGGGTATATCCTCATGCATTTTCTATTTATATATTTTTTTTCACTTTCTTTGATGGAAAAGGTCAACTAATTGATCAATTGGTTTTGCCTTAGGCTTTGAGTGTTCTAGAATACTTGGTTGTTCATGGGTCTGAAAGAGTAATTGATGATGTTAAGGAACATGCTTACCAAATATCGGTAAAGTGTTCTATCCATTTAAACCATCCGTGTTAATACATTATTGTTCAGCTGCATACTAGAAGTCCCTATCCTCCCAATTTCAAGCCTAGTTAAAATTACTGAAGTACTATGATTATGACAGGCATTATCAGACTTTCTGTATACTGATTCGAATGGGAGGGACCAAGGCAGCAATATTAGAAGGAAATCTCAAAACATTGTTGCACTGATAAATAATAAGGAAAAGCTGCGAGAAATTCGGCTGAAAGCCCTGTCAAGAGACAAGTGAGTTTGCACTTTACTGTCATATTTGTCCTTCAATTCTATAAGCATTCAGCAATATTATTACGATGCAAAGATTTCTAGAAATGACAATGTTTTAAGCAGTCGGACATCTAGGCGAGCTCTGTCATCAAGTGGTAGCTATGATGAGGAACGTTTTGAATTTCACGTTGGAAATGTAAATGATGCGTATAGGAAGGAGAGGGAATTGGCGCACAAGTTCACTGATACAGGCTCCAGAGGCATGAAATATACTCAGAATGTGAATCCTTGTGGAGAGAATATTAGCGAGCTTACAAGCAGAGATGAAAAGAATAAAGCTTTTGGAGATAACGACTGCTCATACAGATATAGTAGTAAAAGTGTTGATGAAAGAACCCAGCGTTTCTATGATGATGATTGTCCTTCAAATAGGTATGTTGCTTACGTGTTTCTAAGGATCTCATATTAATTATACATGATTCATTTTTGCTTATTTATTTGATTCTACAGTAACTTAACTTTATTGGCCTCAATTCTTCTTTGGTCTCTTTATATAAAAGAACAACTCCTTTTCCCGGAGGAATCCACTTAAAAAATTATTTTTTTCAAGTTTAGAGTTCCACTATGCTCTTTTCTTGTTAATGATTGGAACAGTTATACACTAGTTTGAGACATGCCAAGCGAGAGTGACCACGCTATAGAAGTGATTTTTTTGTGGTTGCACAACTAATGGAATAATATGGTTTTTCGTTTTCCCATACCATTGTAAACGCCTTACGTTCTTCATCTCTCGAAGGATAAAAACCTACGGCTCATAGCATTGTTTTGTGTGTTTTAGTAGTGGCGGAGATAGAGAAGATGGTAATTCACAGGATGAAAGGTTGGTTTGTAAATGTTTGCCTCTTTATGTACTTGCTGGGAACGAGCTATATTATATTTAAACCTTTTCAGGTTATTTGAGAACAAACTTTCCGGCATTGATGCTCCCCCAAGTTATGAAGAAGCCACGAGAGATTCTTTGTCCAATGCCCAGGATGACAAGTATGATGAATCCCTCCATCTGCTTTGGTTAAACATTCATTACAAAAAATATATCTTATCCTCTTATATTTTGGTCATAAAAGGAACGCAGGCTCTGTGACAACATCCTTGCCAAAAACATCGTCGCCCTTGGCTCCAAAGAAAGACTTTTCAAAGTTTAATGACCAAAATCCTTACAACAATTTAACTGCTAAATCTGTTCCAGCCCATGAGAAGCAGGTTGACTCTTTTGAAGAGTTTGATCCTCGAGGGCCTGAATCAGGTATTAATTGTCCGTGCTTATTATTTTTTTATCATTCTAATGCAGCAACTTATAATTGTTTAATTAACTAAGGCTGTACTTACCTAGTTTAACCCTTATATAGATCATTACTGGTATATCATACCGTCACTAATTATCTTGGATAATAGATTTGTTATGTAACTCTTATGCTACTGATAGTTTCAAGTTTTAAGATTTATTTACCAAAATGTTTGTAAAGTTTTTAAAATTTTTTGCATAATGTTCTCTTGTTTCACTTTACAGTGTTTACTTGAAATTGTTTGCGTATATTTGTCAAATTTTCGAATTGTTAAAGAAGATGCCTATGTTTGTTAAAGCCTGTCCATAATAACTTTAAAGATGCACATGTCAATGTTGATCCATATTAACTTACGAGTAACCCAACAGTATGAACAGTTATTTGCCAAATGCTAAGAGCTGCGTTGCCTTGGTGAATTGGTTTGCTCCATGAGCTGTTTTTACATTATTAATCGTTGCTGTATTTGCATAATGGATGTGATATGTTCGTTTAATGCTTTCTGTATGTCTAACTTCCAACACTTAAGAGTTCGCCACTAGCAAAAGCTTCAAGATTGCAATTATTTTTCTTCCTTCTATGGGAATCTTTGCTCCACCTACTGCAGGAAGTAGTTTGGAGGATATCTTTGGATTATCAACTGCCAAGTCAACAGATTCATTAGCTCCAATGACTGTAATTCCTTCTACAGCATCTGAAGTAAATATTGTGGCTAATTCAGCTCTTGGGGCTAACTTTGCCACAACATCAACCACATTCATCGTTTCTTGTGAGGTATGCTTAGTCATTATTCGAAAGCAATTTTTGGAAAATGATGCGATGCATTGCTAATTGTTCCTCAAGGGTATTCAAATTTTTGTCAATTACAATTTGAATTTAAAGAGCATATCTAATTTCCTCTACTAAATAATTGCAAACATATCACAGAGATCATAATGGAAACTGCAATACAACCTAAGAGGGAGTGTGAAGATGAAGAAAAAACAATGATATCAAATGTTAGTTTATTGTTGTATTTGCATTTAAATTAAATGTTGTGATACTTGACATGATCTATCTACAATGAAACTTGCTCCAAGGCCTTGTAATTTTTTAACTTTATAGTTAAGTGTAATAGAATTAAACATAAATGATAAAGAAACTAATAAAATAGAATAAATGAAAGAGACTTGATGACAATAATTGAAATAGAACTCAAGAAGAATTATATATTTATAGTAATACAACAAGAGTATTTTGGTTCATAGACATGTATTTTTTTAATTCTACTAATATTTTGCTCAAATAATGTAAAAATCACTAAATTTCACACTTGCTTCATGTACAGAAATTCTAGGCATAGGCTTCTGTTTGCTGCTTCTATTTTGTGCATGTGACCCATGTGTTGGTGGTAGGGGTGCACCACACTTATTGTGAGGGTAGTTGCATGCGCGATAGTGTTGCATGATCTATATAAGAGGAACTACATGCTTAGTTCTGCATGCACATGGGTTTATTTCACGTTGATCTGTCATGCATGCTGTTAGTTGTTCGCCAGGCTTTGTAGCAAGCCTAGTTTAGTGCGCGTAGTGTCAACTGTGCATGTAGTGCAATGTATGCATTTGTTACACTTGGCGTTCTATTGCATGCAATTTGAGTGTCGCACTTGCCATGGGTGCGCCATGCATTGCTTCTGTTGCTCCTCAATGCTTGCAATGATTCTTTTGCCAATTTTGATCATTAAAAGGCTGTTTTTTTTTCAAGATCTCTTTAATATTGAATGATTCAATTTTTTGTTGGATTATAAATCAAATTTAGTGATCATGCGCCTCTTTTTTTAGTGTTTCAAGTCCCTTCGAATTTCCTTTTTTTCAAATATAATTTGATTCCTTAGCTTAGGTTTTGTCAATATAAAATAAATCTTTTGATCATAGGTCTTTTCATTGTTGATTTGTGTCCTATTTAGTTTTTTTTAAATACAACTAGATTTTTCAACTGTATTGATATTTCCCTCACATTGAGATTTTTAAATTTGTTGGAAACTACGTTTGAGGAATTGATGTTGACCCTTTTTGGGGTTGTACCATTATAAACAAATAATTGCAGTTTAGCTTTAATCTAAAATGGATGTTGTTGATTCCTGAGCGATGGAGTAAAATTAATGGTATCATCATCTTTATCTACTCTTTGATTAATATTTTGACCAGAATTCTAATAATTGATGGCATTTTCTTTATTTTGCGTGTTGACTTTCCGATTTGTTGTTAGAGGGGATTAGGATTTCAGCATTATCTTTGTTGACTATTGCATTTGTTGTATCTATAGAGTGCCTAATTCTCTAGGTCTTATGATTGGTTTTTTGGTATAGTTATCTCAATTGAAGCCTTTCCAATTTCCTATTTTGTTTTTTATGACTTGTTATTTAAATCTCTTCATTTTAGTTCCTATCATCGGTATCAAAATGAAGTGGCTTTGACACCAAATTATATTGCAGTCCTCTTGAGTGATTGTTCTACTATCAAAATTTGTTTTGTTTATAAGATATCTTATTTTATGTCCATAGTTTGTTACAGTAGCAGAATTAAAATATAAATGACAAAAAAAAAAAAAAACAAGAAGAATAGTTTCATAAAAAGTTTTTTTTTCACCTAAAGGCATTCATGGATGAATGGAAATACGTATAGTCTAATCCAAGAAGTTGTTTATGTGAGAAAGAATTGTTAAGGTATTAAATATATGAATAAGGCAGTATTAAATATCATTTCTAGTTACGGAATGTTCAACAAAATCTCTATCATTGTAGTGCTTATATGCATCGCCAGATAAGCATGCATATTCAGATCATGAGTCCAAAGGAGGATAAAAGGCTGTATAGGAAATATAATATCCACGCATTTTCATATCATATTCGAGATGGTTCTCGGGTAGAGTACCAGCGTTTCAGTGGCTCAATAACTTGTCTAGATGAACTCTTGTAAAAGTCATTATGCAAAGAATCAAGCTGAAAAATGCATCACTGAAATTACACGAGTAACTCCAACTGAAGAGTTGTCATTAGGAAATGCTTAGCGATCTGATAACATAAACTGCACAGGGGGAGTGCCATTAAGGATATTGTAATTACTGTTGCATTAAGGATCCTGGGATTATTTCTGCCACGGTGGAAAATGACCAAATGACGATCCAGTTTTGAAAGTGCTAAACCTTCACATTGCTCTTTTTTTTAATGACTTTGTTATCACACGCATTTATCAAACTACGTATGTTGTTCCCGATTTTTTTCTCTGGAAAAAGCTGTGTTCTGTCCATGTACCGTTTGTTGCTTCTTTTTTGTTTCTCTATGTTTCTATGTTTTGTAGAATAATGGTCCTATTTTATCTTCTTGGCAGGCTGATGAAAACCCTTTTGGTGATGCTCCTTTCAAGGCTCTGCCTCATGAAGATTCCGCATCTCAACGTCAGAAATCTTTTTCTCCTACTTCCTCCCATGCCTCTCATGGTGTTGTTAGTAATGTCGAAACTATTTCACCAGAGGATTCGAAGACGGAAGAATCCCAGAATTTTAAATTTCAAAAAGATCCTGAAATTTTTGCTATGGAAGATCATTCAAGTGATGATATTCTAGATGGCATTCTCCCTCGTACAAGCCAATATCATTTTCCTCCAACACCAGGTTTTCCAGCTCATTCAGCTCCCCATGCACCTCAAAACTCACAAAATATTTCACCACATGCGGAAGTCTGTCAAATAAATCCATTCGAACAACTTGAACTATCAAATCATTTAACTTCTCCTGCACTTACATGTCAGCCACTTCAACTTGATCCTTCACCAGAAATGCAGTCAATTCATACGTGTTCTTTGGAGCAAACTAGGTTTCCAGGTCAGCAAACTTTGTTAGATGCTCCTGATTGTTCTCGTACTGTGAACCCAAATTCCTTACATGCTCAAGCTTTCCAGCATCAGTATATCTCGGTTCCTCTATATTCTGATGCCGCATTAGGTTTGACCCAGTTTTCTCAACCTCCGTCTAATAACAAGTCTCAAGCAACTGAGATGAATCCTATAGATATACAATGTTCATCCTGCACGCAACCATCTCAAGTAACTTGTGTTGATCTCGGTTCTGCCCATTCTGCACTTACCTCAGAAGATCAAAGGTCTCAAATGAATGCTTTGCAGCATCTTGCGATATCAGCTTCACTACCTTCTCAAACAACTCCAGTTTCATCAACAGAATTTCCGCATGCATCTTCAACTGGGACACAAGTAGCTCATATGAATAGTGCGAACCAACCAGGGATGATGGTTTCTAGTCCATTCCTGGTTGAACAATCTTCCTTTCTAGCAAATTGGCATGGAGCTCAGATGAACCCATTGGAGCAAGAAAATCCTTTGAATCAAGCTGTGATGACAACGCCGCTTTCTGCACCAGGAGTTCCAGCTTCATCAAATGCATTTCAATCTGCAGGTTATGGTAACATACAAACAGCTTTGGTCAATCCTTCAGAGCAAACTCATCTAACAGGTCTTTTAGCTTTACGAACTACAGCAGCATCTCCTTTAGCTGGTGTTCATTCAGCTCAAACATCACAAAACCTTCGAGCCTCTTCACCGGTAGTTCCAAGCAATCTACAGTCAGGTCAATCAAGTTCCAGTCCGCAGTTGGTTCCTTCCCCAGCAAAGGCTCAGCCATCCAAGGACAAATTTGAACCTAAATCTGCTGTCTGGGCTGACACATTAGGCCGAGGGCTGGTCGATCTTAACATATCTGGACGTAAGTGTTTCTTACTTCTTGCTATCTATCACCTTTTATATTCAGTAGAAAATTTTCGTGTAAATTAACAATGCTATTCCATGAAGATGTCTGGAAAATAATCTATATTAATTGATTTTGCTCATAACTGCTCGAAATCTGCTTTACAGAATTTTCTTATTGCTTGAATTTTAGCAAAGTTTGGTTCTCCACTGCAGCAAAGACCAACCCTCTTGCGGGCATCGGGATAGATTTTGATGCTATCAACCGGAAGGAGAAGAGGAATGAGGCGAAGAGCTCCCAAGCTCCATTGACGTCAAACATTACCATGGGAAAAGCCATGGGGGCTGGGCGCCGCGCGGCGGCCGGAGCAGTCTCCCAACATTTTAATCAACCAATGGGCTCCTATGGAGGCATGGGTATGTATGGTGGTGGCATGGGAGCAATGGGAATGGGAGGCTATGGTGGAAACATGCATCAACCATCCATGGCGATGGGGATGACAATGGCACGCCCAGGAATGCCACAGCAGGGCCATCCCACGCCTGGTTCTTACAATCCCATGAACAATGGAGGACAACAGGGCAATAAGCCATTATAAAGGCTGTTTGGTACGCATCTTCTTCTCTTGTCCAGTAAAATTAAAATTCGAAAAGTTTATTATACGCACCTGCTTCTATATTTTGCAAACTCCATATAGATGATAAAAAAAGAAGGAAATATGAAATAAAATGCATACCATAGTTTGTAACCTAGTCCATGCTTCATGACCTCGGCATTTGTTCAACTATAAGCATTCTTCCCAAGGGTGGGCTTTATACTACTTCCCTGTAAATGAATATACATATACACCAAATTTCTTCAATTCTTTCATCATGGTATTCTTTTCTGTTGGAATTCCTTGTGTTAGCTATTCTTTAATTTAATGGAAAAATGAGAATAATGTTTTTTTTTTTTTTTATCATTTGTGGGGGAATGGCTTGATGTTATTGTGATATTAAAAATTAAATACAATATTAAAGTCTTAAAATAAACGAAATATTAAATTCTTAACAAATGGAGTGGTGGTGGTGTATGATACTCTCATTTGAGGGAGATGGGGCATGGCAAGAGCATGACTAGAGTGAGGTCTGAGTTTTCAAGTGGTTATTATTTGAAGGCTCAAGTATGTATTAATTTAATCATGTATCTGATACAATTTTGATCTTTCTGTTAATAAATTGATTTAATCGTAAAACTTATAAATAAATACGCCGTATGCTACATTGAATATCTGTATACACGTTCAATTGTTTTCATACCCAATCTTCAAAATTCCTTCTCCAAAGTTGTCACATGAGCTATATGCTGGTTTCTATAGAGGTAAAGGTGGAAAAGCAAGGATCTACATGGCAATTTCTTTTACTGTTTAAGTGTATTGATATAGAGAATGGTGCTTGAATAAAAACAGTGCCTAATAAACCATAACTATTGTCATAAATAGTAAGGGGTTTTATTTTTTTACAGTTATAAGCGTAGCAATCATTTTTTGGAAATGAAATACTGTCACATGGCTTGATATCATTTAAAGAGCTAGATAGGATTAAAAAAAATTAGAAGGAAATCAGGTGAAATTATTATGGTTTTGCCGAACATTACATCATACAAAATAAAAATCGATTTGGCTATGAAAACAACGGGCAAAATGTTAACTAAAACTTACATTACAATACCAAAGCTAGAGATAACAGTTCGGTTGTCATAATTAATCCAGTATGCATGCATTCTTATGCAAATTAAGAGAACAACATTGGATAAGAAAACAGCGATATTTCTATAACCATTTCTTGAAATTAAAATTAAATTTCATATGATCCTTTCAGTATAGTCTAACACAAAAATGCAAAAACATGCATTAGCCAAGAGGAGAAAGACGTATTAATGAACAAAATAAGCTTCAAACAAGCCATTAGAAACCAACTGGAATCCTCAGAAAGACACTTGGGTATAAGCTACCATAACTTCAATTTTCCTAGATTGAAAAAGAATCTTATTTTCATCAACGTTCGTCTCCGCCAAAAGGCTGATCGGAGGCAACACCACCACCGCCTCCCCTCCGCTCCCTCATAAAGGCAGCCCTCTCTGCTTTCATCTTCTTCACGATGTCGAGAATCTTGGGATTAAAGAAGCGATCCCTAACATACTTCTTCTCCTCGGCCTGTATCTGTTTGATGGCACTGGGATATGGGTTTGGAGGTGGTTTCTTCCCTTGGAGACGAGCAATCTTCTTCAGTTCAGCATAAGCATTTTTCTTCGCTTTCTTCTCAGTCATGTACTCCATCTGTACCAAAAAAAAAAAAAAAAAAAAAAATCAATCATCATTCGTGAAGTGGTATCAGACTTCATACAACAAATTGAAATCTTCATGTGTCGTTTCATTTTGTAAACTTGCTAAATGAGATGGATATTCAACTAATATTGTAAAAAACTAAGTATCATTTCACTCAAAAAAGATTATTGATAATATTTGACTTTGAAGTGGAATTAGATAGGTAAACTATATAAACCTATCAAATAAATTGAATAAACAATCTAAGTCTTTAAAATATATCAGCTTTTTAATACAAGCTAAATTTGAGTGTTGCATTATATACCCCTAGTAAGAACCATCAGAACTTCATTCAATGAATTGAAGTTGGTCTTTTTTAATGTTTTTAAGTAATCAGGATGTCATGATCACATACATCTGCAACTGCCATTGCTTCCTCTTCATTGACTCCCTGCTCTTTCAACTCGAGCACACGCCAAGCAAAGACACGAGCAGGAGGGGGATCAAATCCACTTATCCTGTTTTAAGTTAAAGAATATTAATCTTCTATAGTCTTGAAGTAACAAAATGTGAGAAATTAACAATACCTGATGGCATCATGATACAAAGAATCAGGATGCTTTTTGAAGAATCTCTTCACATAAACATCTTCAGGCATCTCAATCGTCTTGATATTTCCATCAGTACGAGGAAAGGTTACAGGAGGTGCCCTAAAAAGAACAGTCCACAAGTATCAAAATGAATGTCATACATAAATATAGGAAATCCCTCATGAAAAATAATCCATTTTAAGGAGAAATACTTCTATCAATAGTAATCAAATAACTGCAACAACAATAATTGGGCGAAAGCTTAGTCAAAATAATGTAGGGGAAAAGTGTTCATACTCTTCCATGGCCTTGAGCCAAACAGGGGTTGGCCTAGCAAGACCCTTCACAAGTTTCCTCATCCTTGTCAGAAGATTTCCCCTCATATAAGACATAGCTTCTGTCCCTTTCTTTAAGTATGACTTCTAAATCTACAAGTTGCCAAAACAGATTGGTTATATGGTAAAGACATACAAATAGAACAGGAAAGTATCTTAAATATTACAAGAATAACAAAAAGATAATTTACCAGTTGAAAGCCTTAAGAACAAAGGGTAGAGAAAATAAATATTGACATAACATAGGCAGGGCCTCAAAAATGCATTCAGAAAGCCCATTCCTTAATCACCCAACAACAAAAAATTTTAAAAATTATTCTTAAACCATCTTTTAACTAAAGTTTCAATAAAAAACAAAAGAAAAACACAAAACTTTGGGGCTTTAAAAAAAATACTCAAGGAAATCTGGTCCTCACGATAGGGTGTTCATGGGCCACACTAGGTGTTTTTGATGATACAGGATACAGCTATCACTGACCCAAAAGCCTAAACCTCCATACAAAATGTGGTTAATTACAATAAAATACACAAGGGAGTACAACTAAAACAAAGATACCAACGTATACAAGTTTGCATTAGAACATAATGGACGTGCTAGAACTAAACAACACTATTTAATGGAACTCAACTAAGTAGGATGACATTAAAGAAGTTGCATCAACCATCAAGTACAACAACGATTACTTGATAAATAGTCCTTCACGTATATGCATAAAAAATAGCATTTAGTTGATGTGCATAATATTTGTATGTGCAAATGTGTGGGTGTACGGATGGCTGTTAATGCGTGCCTAAATGTTTGCTTGATAGCCATATGGTTGCAACAACTAACAATCTTCTATCTTCATCCTCCTTGGCAAATACCAATGATTACGCTATAAGTCCATAAGAGGATTATTTCCAGGACACATAGTTGCAAAAAAAAAGGTGTCTTTCAATGGTTTAGAGTCTTCGCCAGAGCTAATGGTCTCGGTTCTGCTGAAACCAGGCATCTTTTGACAAAATCCACTAGTCTGGTTTCAGCTGGTTTTTTAATAATTAATATATAAATAGATTTTATATTTAGTGCCAAACCTTCCAGTCAATGTGATATCTTGGAGACGATCAGCCTTTTATCCCTAGAATAACTTTTATCTGTTGAGCGATAACCTTCCACTCAGCACTGCCGGATCACTAAGGCCGACTTTTGTCCCTACTCAACGGGTGGTGGGTCTTGCAGTCAAGCTCCCTTATGACAACCAATCTCTGTCCCGCCCGAGGAAATTTTTGCATGCATCCATTACACATAAAATTTAGATAATTTGTACAGAAGTAGGACAGAAAATTGAATCAACATATTTGGTTTACACTATGCTCATTATGACCAGGGATCAAATTCCATGGCCTGCAACTTTACCTTTTAAATATTATTTTGAATAAAAATGTTTTTTTTAACTTAAATCTCCTTTTCATGTTAACATTGATAAAAGAAAATATTTAAAATCCCAAAACTACAGAAAATCAATCTTAAGGAACTGGACTGAAATCGAAATTGAAGCCAAAACTTCAAACCTTTCCTTTGTCCCTTGAGGTCAAACGCTGATTGGCCAAACATGTCCTGGGATTCAAAAACAAACCATAAAGGAAAAAAAATAGCATCTTAATCAATTGGTCTGCAATGTGTTTCCAAGGGAAAGATCAACAAAACCCAATCCTTCATCTTTCATTTTACAAAAAGAATGGACATTGAAGTCAGTAGAATTGTTTTGTTGCTGTCTTTTTTCTTCGTACAAAATAATAAAACATTTTGGTTATTATCACACAGAAACTAACGATGAAAAACATTCAATTGGAGATAAAAACTTTTAATGATATGATATGTAGATTTTATTGGTTTGATGCTAAAAACCACTAGTCTATCACCTACAAGAATGGCAATGTCCCATGGGGCACGATGAGGCTAGGATGTTCACATCCTTCTGAATCCAAATAATCAACTAGTGGACAAAAATACCAAAAGACCTAGGAAGCATGATAATGCTAGCTGATTTCGATAGATAACAATGGTTGTTACAGCCTTCCATTAACAATTGCAGACACTTAAGAGAAAACATGCATATGTCACATGTGCATGAGAAACTTCAATACAAATGGCTAACACCAGAAAAAATTGTAAAAATAAAACCACTGTCCAATCATAAATAATTTATTCACAAGTAGAGTGCTATTATTATGATAAGGGAGCAAGTATGAGACACAAAAGATACAAATCTCACTATAGCTATTGGTCATTTTCGTGTCATCATGAGATCCTAAGCAATGCTATAGTCGCTTCATAAATCAGTGATACTTCTAGGGAATTGTTATAGTCGATCAATAGATGACAGAGGGCTCTGACCAACCGAATGGAGTTGCAGGCATGACTTCTGGATTAAGTCGTGTCTATGATGATCTCTAGAAGTGTGGCTGATGCCATGGGTTCAGGTTATAGTACTACTCCAAAGATGACAAGTGTGATGTGCTCAAACCCATCACAACTAATAATGTACCTTCAAAGGTAAGATGACCTCACTAGCATACTAGATATCTATGATAATTATGGCTCTAAGAAGCAATGATCATGCATCAAGGATCCAATCTATTAACTCTCACTTCACCAAATGGGACATGTGAAAAACGTGGGATAACATCACTTTTAAGGGGAGGAAAGTCTTAAAATGATCATTAAGCATTGCCAATGGCTCAATGTAGACAATAAGATCAAAGATGTTAAAATTCATAGAAATTCGTAACCTTCTAGCAGATCAAGAACTTAAGCATTTGGTCTAAGCTTCATAAGGATTTTGAATGAATCAACCTTAGCAGGCAGTTTTGATATAATTCCCTAATGAGAACCACTCGATCTAACATAGATCATCATGCCCCTTCGGTGAATTCTTGGTGGCATTTGTGTGCATAATTCAAGCATTTATATATTGCATTATTAGAGTTAATTTGTTGTGAAATTTGTTGATGCAATGAAATGACTTCAACAGAGTGCAATTAACAAAACTATAAATGCATATTAGACAATATGGGACTAAAATCCTAAGTTTTTATCATTTGCTCCAATTAGGACATGATGTTTTTGGGCACAACAATTGATCATTTTAGTTCAGCATGTAAACGATATGCAAATAAAACCTTTAATTTAGTGCCTAAATTAAATCAATATTTATTTAAAAAACAAATATGCCAAAAAAACCTCAATTTATTTTTTTTTCTAACAGATGAGTTGAAGATGATGCTTAATGATCTTGCTATAAACAATATTTCGTCAAAATGGTGGACAAAAAGGATGCTAATGAAAGGTTTCAAGTCCTGTGTCATTATTCCTACAATCACACTAGGAGCATTGTCCTATCCAAAGGTCATAATCAGCCACTTATTCAACCCATCCTTGGTCTTGAACTTCATTTTCCAGTCATCCCCACAATTAAAGTAAATTTGATTTTAACCACCTTTCAAATCTTTCTTTAAGAAAATTATTTCACCTATTATTTCACAAAGTAAATCATTCAACTTGGCTACATGATGATTTTATTTATTATATAACGATCTAGACAAATTTATTAGGTAATGTCTTTTTTGGGTGCTAGTAATGTTGGGATTGCATAGAGAGTAAAATTGTATCAAATCAATTTTTTGTCTATAACCTCCTTGCCTAATGAGCTCTTGATGCTTGGTGAACTCATTCAATAATGAGGCAAGTTTTGGATTGTACTTCCTAGCACTAAATTGATCATGTGTTGAATATCAAACATAAAAGGAAGAGTATATGATAGCTCTTCAAGAAACAAATCCTTAAATTCTTCTAAAGAAGACTCCATACTATGTGGAAGGGTCAAAACATCAGGTATGCACAATTTAATGTTTACAAGCCAAATCAGTTAGCCATGAGCCATTTTGTATGCTAACTTGTAAGAGGTGATAGTGTTTAGAACTTTCTTTTTTCCTTTACATGGGTAAACAAAGGTTCGGTTGGCTTTTTTAGTGAGAAAAGGTAAGGGGGTCAGGTTTTCTCCTTGGTCATTAAAAAACCAATGTTGGCTTTGCTGTTAAGGGTTGAATCTTAATCATAGAGCCAAAACTATCCCAGAATGGTATAGCCCACTTGTATAGATATGACATTACACAATATTTTAATAATATATTTACTAATTTTAGGTTGACTTGACAGTTTTTTTTGGTTATCAATTTTTTGTCAACATAATAATGTATAAGGGCATGAGTGATCTAAGATGGTTACACTAACACGAGTAGCAATGCCAATGGCTATTGCATTAATGCAATTATAACTTTGCAAGGCTTGTTGTTAATTCGAGTGAATAAATAGAAGACGGTGGTGTGCCTCCTAACCTTGAATAGAAAAAAAATGAGTGCAACAAACTATCCCAAAGTGTTTGATTGTTGTACCTCATAAAGCCTATGTCTTTTGGCTTATCTTTTACATTTTTTTTAACATCAATGAAAACTTCATTGACCTCTTGGTTGTGGTTCTCCAATTTTTCTATGTTGAAGCTTGTCAAAGACATTGGATCACAAAATACCATTGCTAGTGGAAATGAAAAAACTCTACTTTTGGGCTTGTAGAAGCTTGGGAATTCAGTAGAGTTGTTGCCATTTTTTTTCTTCGGAACAGAAACAGTCCACATTGTGAGTGACTTGATACACCTCATTTCAGGTAATCAAATTCTTTATATATAATTCCAATTGAATATATTCTTGTAATCCTACTTGAAATCAAAGGAAAAAAACTATAGTGGGCTCATCTAACATGCAACTCGTGCAATATTCCCCCAAGTCCCATGATATACACAAAAACTATATTAGTAACTTGCACAAGAAATTATCATTTTTTAATAGGTATTCTAAATAAAATGATGACACATGTTTATCCTTTAGTGAACCTCTCGGGTCCATCCAAGAGTTCATGGGTTTCATTCCTTTCATTACAAATTGACCCTTGAGATTAAGCATAAATACTTGGGCCTATGAGATGAGTCAACTCTTTACAAAGAGGAATTGATGATATTAACTCAAGTAATGCAGCTAAAAATAGAGATCTAGATTCATCTCCCAATTGATATAGAACTTGGGACAAAATTCTTGTCAAATGTATAAGTTTTGAGCTTTAAAACTATGACCATGTGCTTAATATCATCAACGGCGCCAAGTGTACATGAGACTTGTAATAGGGTAGTAAAAAACATAGACTATGCTACTATGAAGATATATCTAAGCCAAATTAAGATGAGAGTTCAAGATCCCCTTGAACATGGTGACCCGACCTTGCTTGACAAACAATAAACAGAAATTGACATTATCCATCAATGCCCCCAACTCCTGAATCTTGTGTAAAACATATTGCATGCGAACATAAAGTACTCATTCCTTGATCACATGGTCACACAACTGTGTTAAATCATGCAAACTAAATAGTAAAATCTAACAGTTGCCACAAAGGGTTTCTAAACCTTTCCTGAAAAGGCTAAACATTAATTGCAATTAATTTTCTAGATACATAGGGTGCAAGAAAATAAAGAAAAATTCCAACCGTGGGTTATCAATCCCAACGCCACAAAATCTGGTGTGTGGTACACACCAAATATGAAGAAGGTTATTTATAAAGATATAAAATTAAAATATAAAATAGTTTTTAAAATTTAAATGCTATATATATATATATATGCCTTTTGTCATCTCTCCTTTTTCTCTTTATTTGGTTTAAATTATATAAAATATGAATAAAAAATTATAAAATCTGTGCTCTTTCTCTTGCTTTGTTTTGGCTCTTTATTTCATAAATTAAAGTACATTTTCACAAAACATAAGTAAAGTGTAATAAAGAAAAAGTAACACTTGGAGAAAGAAAATAAAAAAATAAAAATATTGGAAAAGAAATTGTTGAAAACAAAAGTACAGCACATAAATTGCAAAAAATTAAAATTTGTTATGATTAAGTAAATAAAGAAATGAACATTGTTACATAATTTGGTTAGTAAAATAAATGGAAGGGAGTTAAAGCGTGAAATTAAACTGCAATAAAGACATAAGACAAAATAATGCAGAAATTAAAAAAATATATCAGGTATGAAACAATTATCAATGGCCAATTTCAAGGTTGCCCTAAACAATATGCAACTGACGACAGTATAGAACTTGAAGAAGGATATTCCAAAGGGCGAGTCAATTCATGGAGAGAATGACTAACAAGACTCAAAACACCGGGACGAAAACAATTCTAGCGAATGCACAAATGCAATGGACCTAGCCCTCTATGCTCTAATACCATGATGATACCAGACAATATGCAATTGTAGATGCGAAGCCTTTGAATGCTATGCTGCGTGCATTTTAATGATCACCTACAGGAATGGCAATGTCTGGAATGGACGACAAGGCCAGGCCGTTCCCTTGCGAAGCTGTATCGCCCGCTAATTGAGAAGCTACCTAAAGAACAAGCTAAGTTTAGTGCGCCAGAAACTATCGATAAGAAAAGCTTTGCACCTGAAGAGAACTTCCCAAACAGCGAAGGAACGTAACGTTGCGAGAGAGCAACCAGTGGAAGAGGAGGAGGGCGGCAGTTGAGGACAAGAGAGGTGGCTAGTTGTCAATCGCCAGATTAGGAGGAGGGGCGCAGTCTGAAGGGCGGATGGTTCGAGCCGGAAACGGTGACCCGGTGGGTTTTCCAACTCGGTTGACAAATTTGTCAGTTGGGTTTTGTAAAAAGATCCATTTTATAAAAGCCTAGAAAAATGAAAATTTTATGGTGATTTATTTCGTAAATAATCATTATGTAAAGTTTTGAAAAATTAACAATAATTGATCATATAAAGTTTAAAAGTCTAACCCAACATGGAGATTAAAAGAAAATTATTTGATATGTGCAACCATAAAATATAATTACATTATCTCAACAAAAACATAGAGAAAAATCTTAAATATATGCTTGAAAATTAATTATATCTTATCATTTAATAGTATAATAATTTTGTTGTTTTTGAAACTATAGATTCAATCATTATTTGCATAAGGGTTTACTTCTACATGTACTAATGGTTCATTCTAGTACCATAATTTGTAAACTCAATTGATACAATAGTCACATAATGAAAGATATTAACAATCCCAAGAAATGATCTTCTCTTCTAAAAAAGTAAAAAACCTTCTTTGACATCCATTTAAAAGGAGGTAATATTATATAGGCATACCCATCTTTTGTATTTCTCCTTGATAATGGGCTTAGGATCTAAGCTTTTAATGAAAACTAATCAATTTTGTTTACAATCTCAAATCAAGAGCATCTTTCCTCTATCTTTCAAATTTTTTAAGAAGAGAATAATTTTTTCCTTGAGGATATCAAAACTTTTCTTCCTTAAATCTTGATCCTCCTTTGGCCCTTTGTAATTGGCATCAAGGTTGAATTTTCGAGTTTAGAGATAAATTTATGTTTGTTATCAAGACTTCTCCATCTTCTCTAGAGTTGTATCAAGGGCCTCCATCTTCTATTCTTGATCAACCGATCAAGCTTCTAACAAGTTTAGTAATTGTTGAATTTTTAATCTTTTGATTATGGTTGGTCAATTATCCAATTTGATATTATTTTCTTAGGAGACTTATAACTTGGGCATGTACATTATCATGATACTATTCTCTTCCACCATCTAATCACTTGAGATGTCTTTCTTCACAATTTCTCTTGGCCTGTTTTTATTACCTCATCTATGATCAAAGGAAAATTCTCTAGTTGCTTATTTTTCAAAGCTCAATTTATACATCGATTAAGCTCAAGGAGATGTCAATAACCTTATCCTTTGTTATTTCTAAATCTATCCCCTCGAATACATCAGTAGAACTCTTTATATCCAATTCTAAGATAATCAAGTTTTATGGAATTATTTTGTTTACCCAACAAAAGAAATCATCATCAAATATTATGAGATGGTCATTGGTAATGCCATCACTTCCTACTTGAAAGCTCCCAAGTAACATATATTTAGTGATGATTGATGATATCCATCTAATCTCAATGGAGTAGATAAAGTTTATTAAGTCTTGATTGGAGAAAATATTTTCATCCACAAGAGGGGGAATAGAGAAATGATAATTGATAAGTCAAGAGAAAAGGAGCATGGTGAATTCTCACTCTCAATGAGTTCATAATTGACTTTCCCCAAAATTTGTCCATTTGGAGTCTTCACTCAATAGCGAATTAAGGAGAGTTTACTCCCTTCTATAATTAGCAAAGAAAGTAATAAAACAAGGGTGAAGCTATCATCCATTTACACCATTATATGTTGAAGGATATTGCACATATCTTTACATACCACATAAGAAAATCATAATGATGCAACTATTTTCTTAAATAAATGTTGGGATGACTTGTTAAGGTAATTATGAAAATGCAATTTCTAACATCCTTGATCTAAATCATACACTCCATCAATCACCAAATAAATGACATTTATCATTGTAAAATTGGAATTCACATGAACAATTCATGCTTTTTAAAGTTAGCCAACCGACTAACCTTTAGCTCTTCTTTGACCAAACTCCAAGCACCTCTCCAACCAGTCTCAGTGCTTCTCTTTGACTAGACAATTTATTCTTCTTCAACAAGTTTTTAAGATCTTTTTTTTATAGTTCTAACCATTCCATACTATAACTCACGAGGCTTTTTCCCAACCAATCTCTCATTAAAGTTCTTGAAGTTTTCAAAAGCTTTGGCAGTTAAACATTGTAATGGTCATAAAAATAAAATTATTTTTCTTATCAAAATTTGATTATATAAATACTCCAACCATGGGATATAATAAGGATCCTTTTTTTTAGATATTTGACTCATCAACATCTTATATAATATTTTTTAGATAAAGCATCATTGTGTTGGCCTGTATGCATTTACATCATTACTATAATTTGCTCTCTTTTTCAATTCTAAATTATTTTTTTTTCTTACGATGTAGGTCTCTTTTACATTTCTAAAAACCCCCAACAACATTTGCATACAAAGTTTAAAAGATATGGATTTTGGAGGTAAAAATTGATATTTTTAGGACATACTATGATGCATTTGGAATAATAGTTAATCCATGCAAAGTAGAAACTATCACAAACTAGTCAATAATAACTATTGTAATTAAGGTAAGAAGTGTTCTTAATTTAATAAGCTATTATCACAGGTATGTAGAAAGATTATAAAAAATCACTCAATAATAATTTATTTAACCAAAAGTTTAACTCAATTCAAACAAATAAATACTTGTAAAGAAAGTTTTCAAGAATGGAAAAGACGATTAGTTTCTACTATTATTCTAAATATACTCTTTGGAATATTAGGCTTTGTTATCCATAATAATGCTCTCAAAATGAATATAAATGATGAGTTGTAGCTTATGTATGTTGACAATGACATGCCATAAACTTTATTATGTTATCAAAGATATGAAATTAGTGATGATAACTTTTACTCATAAGAAGATATTATTTTTATAGAATAAGATGTAAATTATTGACAACCTATAAGCACCTAAAATATATTTCTACTTGAAAAAAAAACTAAACATGACATAATGAATATCTAGAATTGCTAAAGAATTATAATGACAATATTCAATATCGCCTAATAAAGGACAATGTGGTGGCCAAAACATTCAACTAAAATCTAGAACAATTTTGTTACTCAATGAGAAGCACTCAATAAAGAGATAGAGCAATTATAATAGAAGAGATGCACTTATGAAGGTGAAAAGATAATGACTTATCTTGTTATGTAGCTAGATTTTCATGAAAAGATTAAAACACTACAATGACAGGATATCAAAGTTATTAAAGCTACTTAAGATGTACTAGAAGGTAACAAACATGAACTAATATAAAGTTCAAATGGTATTTCTCAAATCAAAATTTAGCTACATTTCTTCACTCTAAGATAAAAGAAGAAATTTTAAATGAATCTTATACAATTGAATATTTAATCAATCCCCTACAATATATCACGATATATTCAAACACTTTTGATTTTTTAGGATACAAAACAACATTTTTGAAAGCCTAGGTCATTGTTAATGTGTTAAGAAGTTAAATATAAAATACATGAGTAACCTATTGTAACTATTAAAAATACTAGCAAGAAATGGGTTTAGTTTAACAAAATTAAAAGATACATTGCTATTTTTATAATTATACATAAGTTAATAAAGTGTCTCTATTTTTTATTAGTAAAAAAAACTTACTTGAGCAACTATAATAATTATTATGAATTAAATCATGTAACTCCATGGTACATCTAGCTCTATTATATTTGATAGAAACCCTTATTTAATCTTGAGATTATGAATTAGGTTACGAAAGGTCATCGAAACAAAACTATATTAATGAAACATGCTATTCAAAAATAGAAAAGAATTCCAAAACAACAATTCAAACTCAAGGATATGCTTATAGCTTATTTCATGGACATTTTAGGATAAGTGGAGAAAACACTTATTATTAATAACTCCATAATATGACGAAGGCCATTTTTTATGATTTTTTGTGACATATAATGCTTTTGTCATGCCCTATTAAATTTAACATTAATTAAACCTGATAAAATACTCCAAAAGTGACAAAGTACCAAACAAAAATAGAGTATGTCATAACATCTTAAAGTCATAATCCAAAAATTAGGCGATGGTGCAAAAATATACAAAATCTATATATCATCACAAATAAAACAATTGAACCTATGCACAAGTCTCAAAACTATCATATTAAAATAAAAACTAAAATAATATTGTTATATAACATTTTTCATATATATATATATATATATATATATATACAACATAAAGGTCCTAAGATATAAAATATCTCATAAAGCTCTTAAAATAAAATATCCTTTCTCACAAAACTTCCCATGTAATAACTTTTATGAACCCTTAGTTCTATAAATATAATTTGCATTTCGGCCTACAATATAAGTGGATAAAAAAAACATAATATACTCAGTAAGTAAAATACTAGTTATAAGCAAGTAACATAATAAAAAATATAATATATAGAAAATAAATAAAGATAAATTAGGAAATAAAAGTACATTACATATGTAAAGGTTATAAAAATAATGAATTATTATATGTATGCTGGTATGCATATAATCATCTCATAATACTAATATCACATATTATTCATTATCTTTTTTTTCTTACTTTTTTATTCATTTTTTTCAATTTTTAGTCTTTTAGATATCTTTATTAGGGCCCTAATTGTTTTATATGATTGTCATCCATGTTATATAGGATCTTAGATCATGTTATATTTTTATGATATTAATCATATATTCAGACATCCATCAATAACTGGCTAAGCCACCAAAGCTATCTCCCCTATCATCGTTAGCCGGTGCCAAAGTACTAATAAAAATGAGTACTTGTTCTTCGCCTAATATCGAAGAGCTCACAATAGTAAGAATGAGGTCGGATACCAATCTATAAAACCCACCACCCACATTACCCAATACATAGAATTTATGATGGTAAGGTCTTAGTCTTTTGTTTCCTTAACCAAGTGCTAACAATAATAGGAGTGATCTTTATATATCAAGCAACTACAAGATAAAATCATAAAAAATCTCATAATATTCTTGTTTCATTTTTCTCAACATTTTATAGATCAACATTCTTATTCAATCAATATCTTCTTACTTTTTTATGACATTCTAAACTTACTATATTGAGGTATTGTCTTTTTGAGTTGTCCCATATTAATCTAAGTATGTTTTACCTTTAAAAGATATCTCAATAACTTTAGAGCATTATATCTTATATAAACACCAAGAGTAATCTCTTAATAACTAATGTGAGATAATTCTTCTTTGTAAACCTCCACCTAGAAGCATACCAAGAGCTAATCTAAATCTAATGATTCATTTTTTAAGACATCACTCAAAGATCACTTCTCGTTCTTTTTCAGTATCAAGTGTTATAGTCCCATGAACTTTTACTTGATTCATCCTCAAAACCACCATAAAGTAATAAAAGATACTTTGCTAAGATTAAATGTGACATTTTAATTTCATTATATTGAAGTATGATCCCTTCTTTTATTGATTCAAGTAGATTTTGCTCTTAAAATGTATCTCAACATTTTAAGACTATAACATCTCATATAAATACTAAAATTAATCCCTGAGTAGCCATTGTGGATAATTTATCCATATATCTCTCCACTTAGAAGCTTATTAAAAGTAACTCCTTATCCAATAATTTCTTTTTTAAGACATCACCTAATAATCACTCCCTTCTCTCTTCAATCCTGAGTGTTATATTTTTATTTCATTCATTAGACTTATTGAGTTTTGATACTCATAACATATACACACTTGTATATATCTAACAATATTATACTATTACATAGATCAAAACATATATAAATGAATCCATGTTATGCAGTATGCTCACATTACATCACATTCTATAGTAATATCCAAAATATTAAAAATTAACATATTTATATTATAGTTATTCAATTTATTTATTCTATGATTTTTTCTTTTATCACTTACTTTTATTTTGTTGTGTAATATCTATTACAATTTATTCATACTTATATTTCAATTATAAAACTTTCAAAATTCCAAAACTTTGATTTAAACTTTCTTCTCTCATAATTCTTCAAATGTGCATGTTTTCTTCATCAAAAGCACTTGCAAATATAGTTACAAAAAGTCTATAATTTTTTTTAAAATTTTTGTTAAAATATTATTCATTTTCTTTTAAACATTCCTTTGTTTTCTTATCATACGATATATTGGGCACAACATAGATGATGTTCACCTCAATATACATTACATTTTTCCCATTTCTATTCTATGTTGAGCAATCCTCGAGCATATGCATCCCTCAATAAGCTTAATGAATGATATGTTGAACACATTGTTTGCCATGTTATGCTCAACGCACCATACACTACGGATCAAACACATCATCCACAACCCTAAAAGTCCTACTTCATAAACTAACAATATGGTACTATACATTTTTCTTGGGAATCTTGGTACCAAATCTACTCACTATCTAAGACCTTGACATATGGTACATTAGTAAATAACAAACTATTTATTTTTTTTAAGAAATGATTGGTCTTAAGCTTTTTCATAGTGTATCATTTGTATCTCTCAAAGTATAGTTTGTTTAGAACAAACTTATGGTATGCTTAGCCTTAACATATAGTATAAGAGACAAGCAAAAAATTGTCACTTAAAAATCTCATCCAACTCACAAATCAAATCTCAAGTAGCTAAAATACAACTTCTATGCATCCCAATCTATTTTCTTTCCAAATGTGGATCAAACTCTCTCAAGCTTCTTTCTTTCTTAAGGAACTTGATACCATTGGTAGCTTATTAGTCCTTGGCAAGCTCTCAGCCACTTCTCCTTCCTCCTTCTCAATCTCTCACTCTTTATCTTGCTTCGAAGGGTTTATATAGTTTGTTTGCTCTCGAAAAGGGATTTTATGCACTCCTTTTTTCTTAATTAAATAAGAAATAATAAATTAAATAATAACTTTATCTTAAAAAATTAAAAATTTCATATGCCTTTCGAAATTATAAATATTAGACTAATAAATTTCTTACAACAAGCTCTTCTTAATGAGATGCTCAAAGCATAAATCCATCTAATAATATCATAATAAATATTAGTTTTGAGATGCATATAAACTAATAATTCTTTTTTTAAAGTTAACTTTGTGCACAATAAATACTAAAATCAAATACACAAAATACCTAAGTATTTTATAGTTATAGATATAAACTATCACAACTTTAGTAGCAAAAATTTTGATAAATTTTACTTTTCTCATTTTCTTTTAAACGTATTTTTTTAATTATGATAGGAATCATATTCTATAATAAATAAAAGAAATGAACATTCTTATTTGTGATGCCAAATGGATATTGTTACAAAATAAGATTTCACAAAATTAAAAATAAACTATTTACAATGAAAACAAATTCTACCACAAATTGGTGAGAAATTTCCCACCTACAATATATATATATATATAATTGTAGAATTACAATTTCTAAGTCTATACAAGTGACAACATGAAAAGAATACTTTTTAAAATGGAAAAGATCTTCTCACAAATTGGTAAAATTTTTTTTGCTAATTATAATTTATGGTAAATGCATTTTATCACAAATAGTTATGTTAGAATCTTTGGAAAATATATTTTTGAAAGGGATTTAAAATTTATTAAAAAAGCTTAATAAATAGGAGACTATTTCTCTTCTCTTCTCTCTTAATCACAATCTTCCAATCAAGAGGGTGGATCCAACCACCATTCATAATCTACAAAAGTCAAAACACCTTGTCATCCAATAAGTTTCCATGGCTCCTTTTGTTTTATTCATTAGCTAGAGTGCAATGATCCATATTGTCATTCATTTGTCATCGATCTCATTAAAGTTAGTATGTTTTCTTTTTCTTTTTTTTCCTTTTTTTTCTACACTGAGTGACGTTATACTTAATATTGGCCATGTATGAAGGAGAGAGTATTCGTTCATGTGCACGATCATAAGACATTATGGGCGATTGGAAGCCATGAGTTGTGTGCTCATGCAACAATTAGCAGGGTGGCATGCACGTGATGGTGGCATGAAAGAGATGACATCTCATGTTTTTGTAAGAAAATTGGTTATCGAAGCAAAGTTAATTTAAGGGTAGCATACCCGTACAAGCTTCTCAATTGCTATGATGTTATCTTCATGTTTAAAAAGAAATAGAAACAATTTATAAGCCTGTAGCAATATACTTTTAAACCGTATTTAATATTAAGGTTAAGAATCATAATAATTATGCATACAAGAAGTGTTGGTTACTCTTAGGAAAATGGAATTCATTAACTGGTTTAAGAAATTAAAATGCTGCATAGTTCTTCATATGACAGTTTGCATTGAGATAAGTTCACAGCATTTGCATGACAATCCAACACAGAAAAAAAAAATTCTCATTCTAATATTTTCGTGACTCTAGTTTTAAATTCAATTGCTATATAAGAAAAGCAAGCGCAATTACTACAGACAAATCAATATGTGTTGGTCTACTGACACTATATTCGTCTTCAATTATGACACGTAACAAATTAATCATCAAAATTTGTAAAAATGCATAACAAATTGTGGGTTAAACTGGACAATATAGGTTTATACATAATTCAAGTTTTTCATTTACCAAAATAAATAAACATGCTTTAAAAACTGCTGTTACACAACTGAGAAAGCTTCTATGGCTTCGAATAAATCTCGATGAACAAATGAAACAAATAAAAAACATAATAAAAGACGAACAAAATTAGGTCACAGATTGAAGCTTATAGCATTTTGCCTAAAATTTGCAATACATGGCCCATTTTTTTTTTTCAAACAATTACAAAACTTACAAGAGAATGATGCTGATAACAAGCTCCCGAGAAGGAGCATTGGAGTTTTTTTTGGCATATGGCCTGCACCAATGACAACAATAATTGCAAATAACAGATCACACCTTAAGTTTGGACATTCGCCTCTTCTTTGTTACTATCATTGAAGTAAAAACAACGGTCAATGTCATTAAGCCAAGCAGTAGCAACTTAGTTGATCCCCATTCGTACAGGATATGTCCAATTTGTCGAGCTCCCTGCACCTAACGCCAAAAGAATGAACAGAAAAGCAAAATGAGCGATCTAAAGCCACGGTACAGTTAAAATTACAATAGAAGCATTATGGGTTCCAAAATCCTACAGATTTAGGAAAATTCCCAATAGATGCTCTCAGGATTCAGCATTTCAATATCTTTTTATGTGTTTTTTCTATGGTGAGCAATGAGGGCTTTGACAAGGATTTGAACCTGAATCTTCATTATAGAGCAAGTTTAATGTCTCATGAGCTAACTCATGCATATGCAATATAAGAAAAGCGTATGGCTAAAAGAAAGGATTCAAAGTAGGATTACAAAACTCGCAACTTGAAGTTGCATTGGATTAGAAAACAAGCATCCATTCCAAGATTGAGGTCACAGATGACAAAATTCACATGAATATTTAATAGCAGAAAAAGAGAAATAACTCACCGATAGATGTTCAATCTTGACTCCGTCATTTTGCAGTTGTTTTTGCTGCTGCATAAAGAGATGCTGTGCATGTTGGTATAGCTCCACATCGAGGTTATTCAGGGATAACATCTTCTGGATAACTGATTCAGGAACCTCAAGGCGTGCCTGCAGAAACCACAAAAAGTGTATATAAATGTTTATATGTCTGCATTTAAAAAAGAAAAAAAAAAGGAAATGAAACTCTAAGAGGAGTGTTAAAGCAAGGTAGAAACTGCAGTGCCTAAAAGAGAATCAAAATAAAATTTAGAATGTCAAAAATTAAAAAAAAATTATTTAAGTTGAAATGGGTTATTTGTAATGGGATCATCTATGGGGCACAAATGGTCATTTAAAAAATGAAATGGTTATCGTCAGGGGATAATTTCTAACTGAAGAGCTTGGTTGTCCTCTTCAAGTGATGCAACCAATCATCACTTAAGAGGAGACAAACAATCTGGCTTGACGAACACTGTTTCGCCGATGGTTTTAATTACGTATTACCCAAGAACTCAATTGGTGAATGAGGCGAGGGTTACTCAACAGAGTGGAGAGGGATCAAAGCAAGTTGGTCAATAAAACCTAGTCAAGAACATGAGCTGCATGGAACATATTTGGAGCAAGTGGGACAAGGGTCTGACCAAGGGATTCTCTTGGGCACCAAAGTGAAATAGGAAGGGAAGGAGACATAACTTTTCACATGTTTTTCATAATACAAGGAAAATCATTTTCCCTAATTTTCGTGATAGACCATGAATTAGTGGGAAAGGTATTTTCCAATGAACTAGTGGAAAAGTTGTCGACAAAGACAAGAAAGAAGGCTCAACTCTTTGATGCCACTAGAGTGGTGCCATAAAATATAGTAGCAAGGAAACTTGCTAAAGTAGAGCCGACCAATGATGGTGATGGGAAGGAAGAATTTAAAAAGAATGGGGTCACTAAAGGAAGTAGAAAGGAATAGGGGATAGTTCCTAGAAGAAGTAAGGTTAGAGGGTGCTCACACAGGAGCTCTGCTCAAACAAATAGGAACCTTAGGATACTCGATCAATGTGACTCTGACTGGTATATAATTAGCCTCTATTAGAGGGATCAGAGGAGTCTCTTTTTGCTTGATGACTAGAATTTGGTAGATAAATACAACCAAGGATGAGAAAGCAGAGGATTGGACATGGAGGCCTTGCTCAAAGATGAATGTTGAAGCTTGTAAAGGTGAAGGCTAAGAGGAAGGTGAGGTAGGACTAAGCCAACTTCTTCACAATTAAATGGCAAAGCTAGAAAAAGAAGAACCATCAAAAGCCAACAATAATTTGGTCCTCCCCTAGGCCATGCTAGAAGAGCTATTTGACATAATGAGACAAAAGGAGGCTAAGACCAAAAACCTAAGGTCCAAGGAGTTGCACCCTAATGTGAAGGTGTCGGAAGAAAGACTCCACCTGACAAAGTTTCAGGTTGTAAGGATGGTTGGGACTAGAGGAGAAAAGAACCAAAAGTTGATCAATGTAGCTGTTGTTTAGGTCGAGAGAATGTTTAGGGCTATAGAAGAAAATCCAAGACTCGATCGATGCAACCAGTGTTCAGGTGGAAGGGATGGCTAAGACTGTGGTTGGAGCAATGGCTGCTTTGGCAATGGAACACCTATGACAAAGCGAGCTTATTATGAACACAACTTATGCTTAAGGGATTAAAGTCATGCTTGAGGTTTTACCAAATTAGCTTTCTACTACAAAAGTTGACCGACTCAATAGGAAAGTGCTGCTTTGTCCACTAAGGTGACAATTGAACTAGGGTTGTGGATGAGGGGTGGATCACAAAGGTGTGCCTGGATGAAGTCCAACTTTTTCGCTTCCTAAACTATGAACTAACAATGGACACCTCAACAGTCACAACTCTATTCTTGTAGTTCAATCACAAAAAGAAAAGTCATGTGTAAGGGATTTTTTTTCCAAGAGTTTTGAGTTTTTTTAGGCCATTGTTAGTTCAATATTTAAGCCATTTTATAATTGAGTTTCAACATATGATTGAATGGTTATCGAGAGACCTACATGGCATGACATAAACATGGACACTGGCCATTCCTAGTACATTTCTACTTTAGATTTCACATCCATCTTCAACCATAGGAATCTTCACCAATTATAACCATTAGGCATTGGGCATGACAATTTCAACAATGTTGGACAAACAAAATTAATGACCGCACAAAAGCCTTCTATAAATAGTAGTTGCTTGGCTCCTAAGCTTTGCTTTTAGTTGTGACCAATAGGTAGGCAAAGTTCTTGGTGGCAATGATCAATCTTCTGCAGTCAAGAGTGAGGTTAAACAGTAAGATGCCAAAGGGCACTTCATCATCTTGTTGTTGAGCCTAGGGTCTGGTCTAAAGGCTCCCTTTAAGTTTGGTAGGACTCTTTCACATACATTGACCTAGTGTCAATGCAAATAACTGCAACGAGGTGTTTCTATGGAGAGGAACTTGAAAACTAACTAAGAAAGCATGAGAAATCATGACGCAAGGGCATCTACTAGGTGCACTTCTAATGGGCAACCATCTTTCAACATCTGGGAAGTATGTATTTGAAGAGCTATAGTAAAATCCTATCAATAACACAAGTTCCTATATGATTATTAAGAAGAATGGACTCGTTTCTTTTAAAATGTTTGTGAAAAACTCACCTAAGCAATAAGAACCAAACAAATTTGGCATTCAAGTTCCTTATAGGAAGACATCACAGAACAAAATTGGCAAAGCAACAACATGGTATAAGAATTGAGTTCTCTTCCTCCTGAAGAGATTCTTTACAATCCTACACTTTTAGTGTTCAAGTACAAAATGTGTGAGAACAATGTTAGAGGTTCTACTAACCAATGATCAAAATAGGTATTTGTAATGAAAAGGTTGAGAGAGAGCACGCAATTTCGTTGAGCATAAACCTAGCAAGTTAGGCTGTCAACATGCTTCCACTTGTTGCCTTCGCTTGACACAATCATATAAGGAAGGCCAGGGTAGAACTACTTCTATGAAAAGGAAGAGAAGACATATCTCAAAATCTTATGCTCCAAAGGACCCAACAAAACAAAGGGAAAATAGTACGTGCTTTTGGTTGTTGGTCTCTAGATGAAGCTGCTTTAAAAGTAGACCGAGTAGCTATGGGAAGGTGAAGAGCAAGTTAGACGGGATGACAATGAAGCATCTTTGTTTAAGATGTGGTTATCCTAGAAAGAGGGATTGGAATCTAATGAAAATTAACTTGGGTGGGGATCTCCTCCAATGCTACTAAGAGGAACAATGTTGACAAGGATAATAGAGGTGTTTAAGAGAACTTCATTTGGCTCTAAGCAAGTACTTTGGTGTGTGCTTGTACATAAAGGATAGAGGGGGCCACTTTTACAACTTTCAAAATCCTTAGCACTTGGTTTCTCTCATCGAGAAAGCCTAGAAAAAAGAGACAAACCATAGTTCATGAGCTATGTTGCCTTGTTTGAGTCTTTTTGAAGCACCTGCACCACAATGCTCATACAAAGTGCAATGGAAACTACTTGAATGCTATATTCGATAAGCATTAAATGTTGAACAACAAGGTACTAGACTTGAAAGAAAAATTGAAGGTTTCCAAGAAACAAAGAGTAGCAACATTAGAGTAGGACATAGCCATTAGGCAAGCATTTGAGGCCAAATTTTGTAGTTTGTGGACAAAAATGAAGGTCAACAACCTCCAAAAAGGCCTTAGAGATATCCACAAGAAGAACAATAAGATGGTCAAGAAGATCAACAATCTTCAACAGAATGGTAAACTACAAGCATAAGAGAAGCATCTTCGACAAAAGGCAGGTCACATTGGATGCTGGGGAGTAAACAATACAATAATTCCATATAGGTCATCAAGGGCGTTCAATTGCCTCGATGTTCATCATGATGAAGAGTAGTAGGAAGAAAGCCACCTCCCTTTTGAAGATTAAAAGCAAACTAAAGAGACCTAGTTGAGATGGATCCTTGGAAAGTACTGCTCTTATTTGACAAAACAATTATGAGAGAACCTCACCCACAACCAAAAGAGGCTCAAATTGATCAATACCTCAAGTTAATCTCGATTCCCAACAAAACAAATGACAAAAAAGTGAACAGTGGCAACAAAGACAACATCAAGAAGGAATAGGAAGTGGAAAATGATTACAACTAGAGAGGACAACTCCCACAATAAGGCTTCTATGAGACCTTAAGAATAAGTACATTGCCAAACTTGGATCGACTTAGAATTTTTCCCTTCAAATGTAAATGAACTTTTGATTGCTTATATCTGTCCTCATACACAAAAACAAAAGTTATTGAAAAGAAATTTATAAAGTTTTGGCCTTTAAGCTAAAGGTACATCCATCCCTATTTTTCTCTTTTTCTTATTTTTTCTTTCACTCTTCTTGCTCCCTCTCATCTACCAGGACTTGTCATCTAGGTCATCAAGAGTTACTGTAGTTTCACTGAATAAGAGCTTTGGAGGAAGAAGTGGCAACACTTTAGACAAAGTCTAAGAAAGGCTACAAAAGGTCAAGCCATCAAGCTAGCAATAGGTTGCAGAAGCCCAAACTTCACTTGTATATTTTCTTCCCATGGGATATAGGAAGGCTCTCAACTAAAATGAATAGACGCAAGAATCCTTGCATCATGTTTCAATACTGTAGGAGCAACTCATCACGTGCTACAAAAGTTTTCCCTTGGCAAAGTTGACAATAAGCCAAGAGTAGCTAAAGATGTGGCCAATGCACATACCCAATCCCTAAGTTAAGTGTATGTTTTCGATGGGGGGTTTTATACTTAGTTTTGTTGGTGGCGACTTGAAAGAAGAGTTATGATGCATGGTTCAAGAAAACATTAGCAGGGCTAACTAACACAACTATCCCCCACAATGCCCACCAAATGACTCCATTGATAAATAACTACCACAGGATATCCTAACTTGCTCATGTAGGATCCTACACAGTCGAGAACTCTACAACGAAGTTCATCAACTCCTAAGCTTTCATTATGTTCTAAATAAGTAATGTCAAACTCATTGAGCTCTACCACTGGCTTTTGTAACCTACCCAAGAACTCTAGTGCATGGAGGATTCTATAAAGAGGCTGATAGGTTATGACTTAGAACAAGTGTGCTTAAAAGAACAAAACTAAATAACAATTATGACGAGAACCAAAGCTAGCTTTTCAATAACTAGGTAGCAAGCTTGTGGGCCATTGAAGACAATTGGTGAAATATGCTCGCCTCTAGATGACTCTTTGAAAACAAGAACATTGACAACCTTGTTAAAAGCACATAGAAAAAATAGATCTTCTCTTGGCTTTTGGGAGCTTAACAAGAGTGCCCTAATTAAGTACTTCCTAAGCTAATGGAAGGTCCATTTATATGACTTGGTCTAGACTAATCATTTGCAAATTTGAAGAATCCAAAATAAGGAGACACTTGACAACAAAAAACTAAGATGAAGCAAGTCATGCTAGTGATCATACTAACCAAACTTTGAACGTCTGAATAGTCCAAAGGAAAGGAATGTCCAAGATGGGCTAGATCTTCACAAGGTTAGTTTCTAGTCTTCTAGATTCAATGAGATCACACAAAAAATTTTCCAAAGAGGTGTTGAAAGTGAACTTGGCAAGTTAAAGAGCATATAGAACTTGTGCAGTGTCTTGAAGGTCTCGATTCGCAAATACTAAAATGACAAACCTTAACAAAGATATAGTTGACATAGGCTTCTAGATTCGACTCTTTTTATAGTGAAAGACTATCAATCTAGTAATAAATCACAACTTCATTTGTAAGATCAATGGGGCATTGTCTTATAGTGAAAAAGTTCTAAAAATACTAATAAAGATAATTCTTTCTCATCCTATTCTACCACGAGAATTTGATGGTAGTCTAAGAATGTGTCCAAGAAACTCATGAAAGAAAGGCTGATCTTCAAATAAACAAAGGCAACTTGGGGAGAATGTAGCTGTCTTTTATATAAATTATGTCTAGATTGGTGAAGTCCACACACATTCTTCATTTCCTATTGCTAATTCTGAGAAAGATGACATTAGTGAATCACTTAATTCCTCGAATGAAATTATTTAGTGGTTTGGCACTTCTTCCTTAATGGCTTCCTAACATTCAATACAAAAGATTTTTTTTTTTTTTACAAGTAAAGCCATCGATGTTTAGTATGCATTTAATCTTAATAATTTTAGAAATTTCTTTCATAGAAAAGAAGGCATCAAAATAAATTTCAAATAGACCATTTAAACTTATTATTCATTATTTCAATTTAAACTAATTAACATAAAATGGTTTCTATCATTACAAAAATTATATGTAGTGGTGGCCTAGACTCATTTTTCTCGCTCGACAATTCATCAAGCCTCTAGGCATTGAGTCTTGTCCTCGAGATTTGTCCATTTGACTAAGCATCACATTGCTTAGGGAACTTTAACAAACCATCTCCAAATCTCTTCAAATAGGCACCACCCTAGGAAGTTGCTTTGCAACTTCAAAGTATCATGAAGTTGATGATATGGGTTTCCTATTTACTCTCTTTATTGAGGGTCAATAGGAGGGCAATGATACTCTCTAGGTAAAGACTCTTGCCTAAGAGCTCATGGAAGTATCCTTTGGGGGGGAAGAGGTGCTTGAGCTCAATGCCCATTAACATGGAACAAGACTAGAATAAACTATCTAGTTAATGGTACTTCCACTATAAAACCTAAACTATCATAGAATTCATTGATGGGAGAAGCATGAATGTGAGGGAAGCATTTAAAAAGATAAAATATAATAAAGTAATCGTTCCTAATGCAATTCCTTAATGTGTAGAAGTATATAGGATAAAAAAATGTTTATTGGCTTATTAAGTATTTACATGTTTCTTTGAAAAACACAAGATGATAGATGAGAAGAAGAGAAACACCTTAATACATTTTTATAAGAGAAAAAATATTAAAAATTATGCAAATTATAAGTGAAATAAGTTGACCAATACTTTGAAGCTTTGAAAGAGAAAGATTAAACATAAATTATTATATTAGACATGCATATCATAAAATCTCATAATAAATTTGTTTGATGATAAGAAAGCTAACACGAATGTTACACATTTGTTGAGAGCTTAACGAAAAGGTTCAGTAAGAAAGGACATTTAATATTTATCAATGTAGAGAGGCAATATAACAATAGTATTATTCTAAGATAAATTATTGGAAGGACTTGAAAACATAATTAGTATTATTTACATTGAAATTATTAAATACATAAAACTCTACTTAAAATCATTATTTTTTATTAGTTATGAAATAAATAAAATTCAAGATGATGTATCATGGTGTAATCCTTTTGATGCTGATATTATAGTAGGACTGGTGAAAAACTCAAACCAACTTAAAGTTATGAATGTCATCTCGAAATTCAAAGTTTGCCTCAATAGTCAAAAGCTAAATATACAAAATGCAAATTTAGTTCAAACAATTCATAAATGATTTAGAAAGTATTATTGATAATTTCAAGATATTGAAAAATGAGAGTTTGTCTCAAAAGCATAGTTCCATACTATTGAAAGTATGATAGTAAAACCCCATCTAAAATTAGGAGTTTTGTGATTGCAATTAAACCAACAATGTTAAATGATACTCAATTTTAGCTAGTAAATTTCAAACACACACTTAGAATGTTACTATAAGGACAAGGTTACTAATGTGGATGAACGAAAAATATTCAAAAAGACAAGATTAGAATGAACACATTTGAGAATTTATTATTACAAAATTGAGGATAAGCTTGACTCGTTTTAGATTAGCTTTGGCACATTAAATGAAGATCATTAAATGCACCAATTAGAAGATTTGATTAATTAGGCTTTTTTTGTGAGTAGAAAAAAATATACAAAAATAATAATAATAAAAAAACTATTAAAAAAGACCTATATTTATTGCTAATAGAAAAACACAATAAAATTCATGTAGATAATTCCACCGAAAGAGATTAAAGTTTGTTTTTGTTGCACTTGACTTATGTTAATTATTAAATTATGTTAATATTTATACAAAAAAATTATTAAAATAAGCCAAGGCATCTTTGTAGAATGTCTTAATGAATCCATGCTCTATGGATATACAAAGAGTCATATTCACTACCACCATGTGGTGCCCACACCACTTGATGGAGTTTGAGGCAATTTAGATATGCATATGAATTGTGGAAGGCATGGCGAAGGACTCATTTGTTAGCTTTATAGAATTATGTTTATGTTCTTACAATAATACAATTACTCAACATAGATTAAGGTTTATTTGAAAAGATATTTTGAATAAAACCATGAAATATTTTCAAGAAAAATCTACATAAGCATGATAAAATTATTTAGATAAGTTTATAAGGTAAAAGCATCCTAACAAAACTTAAAACCAATTGAATCGATCAAACTTTGGAATCCAATTTCAAAAGGAATTGAGCATATCACTTGTGAAAGATCTCATCTTTAAATATCTTCAAAAATTTATAGGAGTTAAGTTAAGAAACTAGTTATTTTATTTTATTTCAAAATCTTCTAAGAATCTAATTATTTATTTATAAAACTATTTATATTGATAGCTTAAAGTTATAAGAAATGCATTATAAAACGCATAGAACAAATTTTCGAAGGTCTCATCGACATACCGAGTCGGGACGATGATGTTTATGTACTACTTTGATGATAAAGCCATTTGCCTTCATTGTACAAAATAGTCGAAGATGCAAGCAATCTAGCTCCATGTACATATCTGATGCCAAATGCAGCTTGACATCGTTACAGTTTGATAAGCGATTAATGTGAATAGCGATAAATATTAGTCATAGTAGGATTATGAAGTAATTGTCTGTGTCCGAATGGTCAATTAGATAAACAATAAATGATCATAGGTACTTAGCTAAACTAGTCCGTAGTGTATGAAGCTCTTAGCAAATGTTGAGCTCATCATAACAGTCCTAATTGAACATAAAAAAGCATCGCAAATGTACGGTGCTTAAAGTGTTCTGGCATGATGTACAAGTTCAGTGAGCCATAAAGTATCAAACCGAAGAGCAAAAATAAAAACAATGCCAAGTGGAAGGTAATCATCCAAGTCTAACACTATGCAAAAATGAACAGTAGATGTTTCATTATTTCATCCATCTAGTCGACTATGCTTGAGATCATAAATGACATTGAATGCGCGAAAAAAACAATAACTTCTAACAAGAATATCAATTTGATAATAGAGTAATACTCAATCAATAACTTGCAATAATGAACAGTAAATGGTGACATGCAAGTGTAATGTTACGAATTATAATCGTATTAAGATAATAGAAATAGTGAATACTGGCGGGACACTCTAAGTTGAAAAAATGTACGGTTTGATACCCACCAATGTATTGGACGGTGGAAAATACACTAAGCTCAATCATTAATTTTAAATATTATCTTTCAGGTTGTCTTACACACCTAAATTGAGTATCTTGTATGAACTCCAAAAGTAAAGAATTTCAACTTCCTCTATTGTTATGATAGCCTTATATTATTAATATGGATAATTCCATCATTAGCTTGCTAGTATACCATTTTAGCAAATGTCCTTGTAGCCTTGTTTTTCTTTTTTTTAATGTTGCTCTAATTAATTGGAGAATATTTTTCCATTAGCTTAATCAACTATAAGCTCCCAACAATAATCCAATGTGGGGATATTGTATTCTTATGTGAGTGATCAATGCTCTCATTTTGAATCAAGTGGAATAAAACCAATTTTTCTTAATTTTCCACATGATGTTACATCCACGTCTATGCAAATCTTCTAAAAGCATCCCAAATCATATCAATGGGATGTGTGCATTGAATAACATCTATTCTACATCATCATTCACATGTGAAATGGACACAACCATCTTCAATGGCCCCAATCTTGTTTATCTATAAAAAAAAGGAAGGGTCAAATATTTATTGGAGATGTAAGCAACCAAAGGAGGACAAAAGTTTTGAGTGTAGAAACACTAGAATAATATGTGTTCATATCCTAGCTCATAAATTTCATGACCAACAAAATTGATGAAAGTTTCTTGTTACACAACTAGGCACATAACATCTAGAAGGACATTAAAGAGGCTTATTTAAAAATAAAGTTAAGAGCATTCTTGATGATCTCCAACATGATTGGTCTAATGTCACCTAACTTTTCAAGTACAATGAATCATGATTAGCTTCAACTATATGAATTCAATGAAAACAAGTGAGGTTGCATGAGAGATGCAAACAAATAAAAACAAAACATTGAGAAAAAAGAAGTTTATGAGTTTCTAATAGATTTCAACAAAACCTTAGACAATGTGAGAAAAAGAATTCTCAATACAGCCTCCACCAAATGTTAGAGAGACATTCTTGTTTGTCCATCAAGAGGAGTAGAAAGAAATTTACGATGAAATTTTTGTCTACAATTCCAAACTTGGAAAAGTCATCCCTAGCTGCACAAGCAATCAGTAACTCAATACTGAAAACAAGCACAAAAAAGGGGTTTCCTTGGGATGATCACAGTGAAAACTGGCTACAAAAAGGGGATTTGATGTTATATATATATATATATATATATATATGGCAAAATTTATGACGAAGCTTTTGTCATTGATTCCAAATTTGGAAAAACTCATCCCAAGCTCCTCAAGCGATTAGTAACTCAATAATGAAAAAACAAAAACAAAAACAAAAAGGCATCTCCTTGTTATGATGACTGACAAAACTGGCTACAAGAAGGAGATTTAACGGAGCATGTATGACAAAATTGATAACTAGAAACAACTAGTGAGAGGAAGAGTCATGACAATATAGATTCATCAAAGAAACGTCCACTGCAACACCTAAATCAAGTCTCATCAACAAGGAACAAATCAAATTGTCGCAGGAAATGTTTGAACAATCCCAAAATCTTTCAACATGTTCAGATCAATAACCTACAAAGCTTATTTCATTGATGCCTTCAATGCAACACTTGAACAATAAAATATCTAAATTATTGACTCAAGGGTATCCTATAACATAATTAGAGACATTAATCAATAGAGAATGTTTAAATCTTTTCATGAGGACAATCAGAATAGTGCTGATGGTTCTTTGTTAAGGCTTGCATGCACAAGTTTGATTTTCATCCTAAAGGACCTAACAAACAGCTTTGTTCTTTTGGTTTGTAACTAATTATCTATTAGAAAAATTATCCATGATCCTAAATTGTGTAGTAAAGTTCTCAGAGAACATTGTGCGAATTCCAAGACTTGGACTTGAGCAGGTTGATTGGCATTGTCGAGGCATACTTGCAGTACATCTCCTTAAGAAAGATGATCACTAAGATAAAAAGTTCATCATATTGGTTGTTTATTGCATAAAAACCTAGTTTATTCTTTTGTTCTTCATTCAAATAATCATAGTAAAATTATAATATGTCATTATAAATTGGATTGTCGTCATTTCATAAGTCTTAAAAAGCTGTTTCATTCGTTATAAGTTTAAAAATCTTTCAGTGCAAAATTGCTTGAATAATGAAAATATTCAATCTCAACCCCTTTATGTAATTTATAGTAATGTCTCGGGCCTTCTATGGTAAAACAAATATAACTTATTGATGTTAGTTCACATTAGGTATTGACAATCATACAAGGAATGCTTGGGTCTTTCTCACAAAAAAAAAGAAAAAAAAAAAAGATCAAGGCAGGTGAACTAGAGCTGTAGTCAAAATCCTACCTCCTACGAACCGATAACAAATACCAAATGTCAGGACTATTCTATGGGATTCTATAGAGAAAGAACACATATTAAACTTTATTAAGAATCTGAACAAAGTCAAAGGGCAAGTGAAGATAGTTGTGAAACCAATCCTCTTAATGATCTTAGCTAGCCAATAGCATTTAGATAGGATGTGGGACCATGAACACAACGGCAAATCAGTAACTATCTCACATAATGGTTTTTTCACCTGGTTTCCGTGCATTTGTCACTAGTTTGGATGAGATGCAAATTTCATGAAATGTGCATAAAGCTCTTCAATGACAAAAGTCGATCGTAATTATGATCTAAAAATGGGCATCATAGTGAAACATAAAAAAATGAGAAGATTAAAAAAGGACATCATGTGGAAAATGGGTTTACTTAGTCATATGGTTTTGACTATTCAAAGATGATTTACTCTAGTTGAAAATTGAAATGATTGGGTAACTAGTCTCTCTTGTAGTTAATCTAGATTGACCTCATCTCCAATTGAATGTGAAGAATTATTTCCTAAATAGAGTTAGAGGAATGAAGCTAAATGTAAATTCCTTCATGATTCAAGATTGACGCCACAATGAGCAAAGCGTGCAAACCAAAGACACTATTGTATGGTCTCAAAAAGACAAACTAATTCAAAATGCTCATAAAGGTAGTCAACAGTTAATGTTGAATACCAAAAATATCACATACTATTCGTAAAAAATACTTCGAGGTCATTATCACTAAGATCAATTTGAAATAATTGTTAAAGAAATGCTTGCAAAAGAGTTCAGGATCAAGGGCCTAGGAAATCCAAGCCATTTGCTATGCATGAAGGTTACATGATCAAAAGCTAGAATCTCTATTTCGCAATGAGAATATATGAAAACTTGACACTGCTAAGGGGAGCAATAATTGAAAATGGGTGATACCAAATATTTGTGAAAATCTTAGATATCTATCATACACTAGAGACACAAACTTTTCTACAAGTATGGTAAGCCACTACATGAATGATCATAAAGAACAGAACATGAAGGCAATGCATCAAATCTTAGCGCGCTTGAGATTAACTTTTTGACAAAGGACTAAAGCTCAAGAATACCACATACAAAGATGTGGAAGTGCATAGTTCAGCGGATTGGATCATATCAATTCTAGACTAAGGGTCAACTTTCAAATCTTCTTCATATGTGTGGGGAAACCTTATTATTTGGTACAGTAAAAAGCAATATATTATTTCTTAAAGTAACATAAAAACTACTCAAGACTATGGCTTACAAGTTCTGTTAAGGAATGTGACTAAGAAACTTGCAAGAGATGAAGATTCAAGTTAAAATGCAAGTTGATGTGTTTAGCAACAATGAATCTGCTATTTAATTTGCTAAAAATCCAGTCTATTATGATCAAACAAACACATGGAAATCTATAAGCATTTTATCAAAGAAAAGCAGAGAATATTTCATCTCATCTATACTCCTACAACCCATCACGTTGCAGATATGCTAAATCCTTCAAGAACATTCCAATAATTGATTGCATAATTGTTTTGAGCAATACATCCATATGAACATAAACAGTGCGAAAGATCTTGACAATTTATGCCTTCTCAATCGTACTAGTTAAAATTATGAACTAGTTTGATGCTTCTATGTTACCTTGCTTGATCTTCTAAGAATCAAGTTATTTATTCACTACTTTACTGTAGGATTATTTACTCCTACTCTTAATTAGTTATAATATTAGGTGCTTTCTTAGTCTACGTCCTTATTTGGAGGATTGATAATCTTTAAAAGACAAGTAATTCTTCCTTCAGAATCAAGTAGAATAAACGCTATTCTCTGTTTTCCAGATAATAAGATTTGAGATTAAGCTCTACGAAAAATAATTATATAGGAAAACACTGGTCTTGACAAGGCTCCCTCACCCTGCAACAGGAAACACGTAAGCTGCACAAAAGATCCTAAGCCTCAATGAATATCATATGATAGGACTTGAAGTTGGAGCTCTTAGCCAAGAATTGAATATCACTTGAAAAGGCTATATATGAGGGAAAAATGTCTGAGATTTATTGGTCAGATTGCACCACAATGTTTCTGACAATAAAAACAGAGGATCAAACACAACAAAAAGAACGTAATTTGACCATGGATTGGAACCTTAAACAAAAGAAAATATGAAGAGATTCATTTCATAAATCAAACATCACAAAGAAGAGCCTTCATTTTGTGGAGCATGCAGATCCCAAATGCAGAGCTAAATAACACCATAATAAATCCATACCTAAAAGCAATTAAGTGCATTAATCCATATTTATGATGCATGAATCACAAATTCAAAGATAAATAGACCAAATTATGTTTCAAACAAGTTTTCATTCTTCTTTAAGCAAAATTCTTATTTAACTGCTTATGCATTGTTGGCAACAATTCAAGAGAATGCCTTCCCTTCTCCTACCCAAAGAACAATCTAGGAAACTTTTCCTATTAATCTGCACTTCAATTGCTATCATTAACAATATACAGACTTTCATGGTCATATTTCCACATCAATAAATCTACTCTAAACAAAGGATTCAACAGAAATTCACAGGTAGTACAAACCAAGAAAAGTATGAATAAGAAAAGCCTTATATCACAGTACTATGTTGTAGCAATATTAAGAGAAAAAGCATTTCAGAAGATAATCCAGACAAGTAGTCATCAAATGAATATCCAGCAATAAAAAGATATAAGCAGAAAGGAATATCTAAATGAATAATCCACATATTATAATGTTGTACTTTTGCTGGTAATTCAGGGCAAACTTTTGAGAAAAAATCTCCAGAGCTGACCTCTTTAGAGAAGCTAGCAGGAGCAATCTTTCTTAGAGACAGTGAACGACGTTTAGCCTGGGACTTTCGCAAACCAGGTATGCATTTTTCATATGCTTCCATCAGCTCCTCCACAGTCATCTGATAAATATCATTATAATAATGAGGAAAAAAAACAGAAATCCAAGGGAGAGGGAACAAAAGATCCACAAGTTATAATCCCCTTAACAATGCAGATTTGATAGGAATTGTGGTCGTAGTATAAAAAAGAATGAGACATCAGCACTGAAAGTTATCCAGGAAAATAAAAGCCTCTAGCATTTTGCTTAAGCACAGAAGACTCCTATGTCCTTACCAAAGAAAATAAATAAAATAAGTTTGCAGCACAGTCATCACTGAAATGGACTATATAAATCTAACATTATACAAAGTCAAGCTCAATCTCACTGATCATGTCCACTTCCTTTCTCAGTGATTCCTTTTGCTCAAAAATATAAATAAAGACCACTGCTATTAAATAAATCTACTACTATTAAAAAGGAACCTACATATCATGATAAAAGATTCTAAAGCTGTAAAACGTTTGTCCAAATTAAATACAATGTTATGCAAGGTTATCATTATACAAACACACACATATATGCATACTACCTGTAGTTTTGGCTTTAGGGAAAATATTTTCTTTCTTATTCTCAATGATTAATCAAATTATATCATATAAATTATCAAACTAAATTCCTAAAAGTCAAAAATCCAGATTTTGTATCTCATCATTTATGCTCAAAACATAATATGTGGAAGAAAGGCAATTTTTTATCCGAAGTACTGAAACGTATCTACAGTTTTAGACTTTCTCAATATTATGATGATTGTCTGGCATGACATGAATGATTAGGGCCAACAGCTCAAGCACAATTGGATCAACTTTTTGGGCACATCGAACAGATACAAAAAGCAAGATAATTTCATTTATTAGAAAGAGTAAAACATAAAACATGAGAAAATTCATTTACTTTGTTTGATTTTTCACTGTTTGCTGATGATTCTTCTCCTGCTTGTTGAAACCCCTACACTACAATGAGATCAAATGACAACAATGTATTGCCATTATAAATAAATAGCGAATTCTAGTACACAGAATTTTGAATAGTCTACCTCACCACGACTTGCTTGATAATCTTCAGAGTCTTTAATCGAGATCATTCCTACAAGAACAACAAACAGAAAAATGAGGTGCTCTAACATGCAACACTTGTTTTCACGTGCAGCAACAGGAATTGTTTAACTACCACCATCATCATTATGAATTATTTTCATTCTTCCACATCAAATAACAAAAATAACTCTAATGTGCTGATGCAATTCTAGCATTACTAGTGTCTGTCTTGTCATAGTTCTAGTATTATGGGTGTGTAAATCCATATCTACAGTCATATAAGTTACGGACAAATTATATATTTGAACTTTTTGATCATCACCAATTAAAATAACAAGGCAGAAGGAACTGACAACTGAAGCCAAGAAGGCAATTAATTGAAGGCATTCAACTAAGTTCCTAAAAAACAGAATCCAGCATAACTAAACTGCATCTTAATCTTCTGTATCAATCTGAAACAAGTATGTATTTGCAATACAATCTGAAACAAGTATTACAGTACATGACCGCATTCAATATTTGATGTGGACCAAAAGTAATGCTACAAGTTTTATTAAAGTTAACAAAGCTTTATTTTGCAGTTTGTTTTGGTATTTTTGGGTGGCCTATTCTGTTGGAGTGAGCTAGACTAATTACTTCGTGCGTCTTTAAGGCCTTTATTCACCCTAAGTTCTGATCCAACCAAAGCTGACATATAAGCTTACATTATAAGTTTTGGAGCCTTTGTACGATTAAGATATGACCCCTAACGGTAGGTTATGAACATATTTGCTCTATGGAGAGTGCAACTCAAAAAATTGCATGGTATGGCATCATCAAAAAAATGCATTTTAAATCCATCAGTCTTAGGACAAATCTAAATCCCTGGCATTTTATTTCCTCTATTTTCATGCTTTCGATAACTCACACAACCATTAACACATTCCTAAATCAGATATGTTCCCCGCAAAAAAGGGCCTCGGTGTTTTCAGCAAAACTTCAACGATACCAAATTCAATTACTCTTCACTGGGGCAGTGCATAGCTTGGCCACTATGACAATGCCAACAGTGTTACCACTGAATTTATATCTATCATACTTCTAATAAGAATTAATTATAGTTTTGAATAAAAGAATAATTTATGCTATTCCAAACAACTCTTTGGAATCTGATTGCAAAGGTCTAACTATATAGAGTATCTTGCCTTTGTGTTTCAATCAACATATTAGGAATTCTTGAATGGATGATATTCACTGATAAAGAAATCAGGCATACTGTACCTATGTTTTATTTAATAAAATCATAAGAGACCAGATCAATTTTAAGCATTCAATAACATCAAGCTTTTGTCATGGCAGCAGCTAGGCCATCTGTCCTCAGTTTTCCCCAGTCTTCAACATGAGCTGTGTGAGGCAAAAACTCATCCCACATATGGCTCAGGACCTCAGCATCACCTCAGCAATAATGGTGCAACTTAGGTTAACGAATACAAATGATATACAGCTCACTCAACAATTAACTTTGGGTCCCAAACTTCATATGGTGAGTAAGCATTATCATATGCTAGGTCTCAATCATTTACATCGAATCCACTTTTCATTCTATTTGTGGGCAATATTCAAGAGCAGAAACTTAATGATATGTGAAGCACCGTTGATCCTATTGTAGGATAAGCTCCACAATATATAAATCACAAGACTAAATCACTTTGATTAGGCCAAACAACTAGGTAAAATGGTAGCATTCTAGCAAATGCAAATTGATTGTTATTCACCTTATCATCACGCAAGTGCAAGTCAATTTACTTATCTTAGTATATAAGGAAAACAAATCAAGAGATGTACAATACTAAAGATGCTACTCTCCCCCTGTAACAAAAGTTCCAACTATCTTGTAAACGAAACTGCCATAGCTTGTCGTAGAATGGTCATATCTATCAATTCATTCATCCAATTACCATAAGAGATGCATAAAAAATAGCCAAACTCTCACTTCAAACCTCCAAGAGAATACTCTTCTACCAAAGAATTTTTAAACTCTAAAATGTCTCTAATGATGACAAGCTCAATGGGATTTATCCTTAAATCCAACTTTGCTAATGCCAAATATCACAAAATTCAAATGGGTTTAAATTGAGAAGCATGATTCACAATAATTCCAAAACAAACAATTTAATCACATCAACATGGGAAAAAAAACAATACTTCCAAAGATAAAAATAGCCTTTCATTCACAAATCCAATTAGAAGATGTAGATGCACATGCCTCAATAAGGTGAACAAAAATTACATATAAACAACAATAGCAAAAAAAATGCAATTAACATTACTTATTTCCATCTCTATGCAACATGCTTCGTTTAAAACCATCGAATTGATATAGGACTAATATATCATTTTTGTTTTATTAAAATAATTGATAAATTTTAATATCTAAATTTATTTGAATTTGAATTTTATGTTTGAATTTAAATTCACTAAAATAATTTCTTTTATTTAAATTTATATTTAATGTTAAATTTATTATATTTAGTAATTTATTTTATTTGAATTTTAAGATTATTTCGTAGAAGAATAATTGATAAAAATAACATAAATTTTTAACTTTTGAATTTGAATATTCTACTCTCTTATCTATAAATAAAATCTTTTGTAAATAATAAAATTAGAGATTTATAATAAAATTTTTATTGATAGCAATATGGTCCTTTTCTATCCAATCTCTAGTAGGAGGTTGGTTTTGTCTTCTTTCTTTAACGCTTAGTAAAAGACTAGCTTTTCTTTCTCTCTTTAACCCCCAACAGAAAGCCTATTTTACCTTGCTCTCCCTCATCTTTCATTTTCTCATTTTCTCTCTCTACGAGTCTCTTTCATTATGTACACTATCAAAGACAGATTTACTTAAAAAAAATTTGTATCAAAACTAGATTCATCAATCGCTATCAAAGCGACTTTAATCATGTTATGACGATGATTTGCACAACATATTTTTCTTCGGCCCATTATTCACATGCTTTATAAGTTTTGTTGCACTTTCAACCACCTCATCGTTATTGCTCCCATCATCAGCTATAGACAACATTGGCCACAGTATCCCCATCACTAGGCTGCATTTAGGTGGTGACAAGGTTTGTTACTAGCCACTTCATTGACAATCTTTGCCACAAGCTTTACCAAAAATACCTCCTTGGATGGTCATTTATTCCTTTCAGCTGACATTGAGTCCAAATTCCTCTTCTTTTATAAGAAAATTTGAGAGATTAACAAAAAAAAAAATCATTTTTTGCTTTTTTTATTAAAATAATTGATAAATTTTAAATTTTAAATTTATTTACATAATTTTCTTCATGTGAATTTGATTTAAATTTATTATTTGGATTTGATCTTAAATTTATCATATTTAGTCATTTATTTTGTTTGCATTTGGGATTGTTTAGATTATGATTAATTTAATAAGATTAACATGAAATTGTTAACTTCTAAATTTAACATTATATGATTTGTTGTGTAAAAATAAGATCTTTTGTAAGGAATAAAACTAATATTTTGGAATAAATTTTTTATTGGTAATATGCATGCTTCTTATCTCTCTAGCCCCAACACAACATTGGATGTATCTTCTCTCTTTAACCCTCTTTTAACAAGAGATTGACCTTCTCCTCTCCCTATTTTCTTTTTTCTCTTTCTCTCTCTATAAGCTTACTCTTTCATTGTGTACGCTATCTTAGTTTGATGTCAAAGCCAGATTCACCTATTGCACTAACACTTGATGAGGCTTTCAAGTAATTGTCGACATTGAACTTTGTTAAGCATATCAGAATCCAAAGAAACAGATGTTTAAATTTAAAAAACCAATCAAACATATTGAAACTATCAACAATCTCTCCAGACTTCCACACATTAGAAGCAAAATATATTTTACAACTATATACAATTCATGCCATCCTATTGGTGTGTTCCAAAATATCCACCAAAGCATCAACATTTAATATCATTAGCAAAGACAAGAATAAAAGCTTTTGAATATATTCCATTATGTTGACAATACTTCAAGATTAAGGATCCTATGTTATACTTCAATTCCTAAGCTTTGGAGTCAAATCCAGAGTAAATTTTATTTCTCTATGGTGGATTAAGAGGCTTTGTTTCTAAAAACATTTTAAGGGTAAATTATGTTTTAAGCATATGTAATCCATTTGGCTAGGCTAAAATCATTCAAATTTGTATTGTTATTTGATATTTCCCTTCTAATTTGAACTTTATAAAATACGATGTACAATAAAAATAACTATAAGTCTTAAATGGCTAAGTGATAATCATTACATAAACCTTATGAAGCTATTGTGCTCTATCCAAGCATGTCAAGTCATTTAAAAAAAAAATCTTTTGTTCAAAGACAAGCTTAATAGAAATGCCAAACTCACTTTAATCAAGACATCACTCTAACCAACTGCAGATTGCGATCCAGTTGTTCAAATAACAGTTCAGGTAAAGTATGGTCAAGAAAAATGAATCTCTGTATGATAAATAAATCCAATATACAAGTTTGTTATCACAAGTAGTTCAACAAAGGTTCAAGCTAATAATGTATAGAATACTAGAATTGTCAATATAGATGCTACATAATTGGCTCTCTTAAGAGACTATAAGTGTAATAGGTTCATCTATTTCCCAAAATAATCACCCTTAGATAATCATCCCATTAAAAGATCGAAAGAGTCGACCCTTTGTAACCAATAATAAAGGACTCCTTTAAAGATAATGGATTAGTAATTCTTCTTTAAAATTAAAAATACCACGTGTTTTTGGTCTATATTTTCTTTTGTTCACATGAAAAAGTTTAATAACTCAAATCTTCAATTAGGTGTATTAAATTATCTATGTTTAACATACCCAAATTATTTAATTAAACTTTTTCAAAGACAATATTCAATTCCCAAACTATACAACATTTATCTTAGCAAAAATCAACAAATAATTTGCAAAAATAAATGCCAAGAAGAAGTAGTAGAAATCCAAACCTTTTATACACCATACTTTCATTCAAGAAATCCAAAAATCCATTAAATGATAATGTTAACTGTAATGTCCCAATGTTCGTAAGCATTATGTGAAATAAATTTCAATAACTCAAAATTGAGATATGAATATAAACTTAAATATAACTACTTAAGTGACAATTTTGATTCTTGTCATATAATTTTCAAAGCCCTCATTGAATTTTTATAAGTATTTAAAGCTATTACAATTAAAAGGGAAAATAAAAAAATTATTTGACTTTTTTGTTTTATTTCAACAAGGAATCACTAGCCAAACCCAAGAACTTCGCAATCCAAGCTTTGGAAGGAACGCGAAGGGAATTGTGGTTTGGGAAACTCTTGAAGCGTGCCAATTAAGAGTTGTGTGAAGAAATCAAAGGTAGAGAGGGAGTCGACACACAAAGAGAGAGAGTGAAAGGCGAGCCAACGATCGAGAAAGGGGATACAAGGAAAACAAATAAGGCTAGGGAAATCAAAAGAAAAAAAGTAAGCGAGTGATCCCTCGGCCGCTTGTTCTTTGTTTTTGTATGCAAAGAAAGAAGAGATTTCTTGTCTTGGTTCTTACCATGAAGATGGTTATTGTACCTTGAGGTTTGTTTTAAAAAAGAAATTTAAAAATAAAACCCAGAAGGTTGTAAACAAGAAAAAAAAGGTCCTTTCAATTAAGAAAATAAGAAAAAAAGAACTCTGTTTGAGGTGAACAATTTAACAAAACGCTAAAACTTACATGTAAGAAAGATTATTGTTACCATATTGCTAAGGAATAATAAAGTTAAATGTTACAAAAATAGTCATAAAGATTTAGTTGAGGTGGGTTTAAATTTTAATGTTAATTGATAAAATATTTCAATATAGCTGCCACAAGGCTGTCATTTAAAAATATTTTGCTATCATGTTTTCAGCAAACAGAAAAATAGAACCAATTAAGAAGTGTTGTCGAAGTATAATTGAGTTCAAAGAAAAGAAAAACATAAGATAACTATCTCAATATGGTTCTTTTCTAATACTGGTATTTTTATAATACTATAAACTACAAAAATTGATTTGGACAAAAAAAAAATTCCTTGCAGAAAATGAAGAAAAAAAATAAAGGACGAAAAATTGAGATATCTTTAAGAACACAGGTAGGTGAATCAATTAAATTGTAATGTAAATATGATTCTTTCAATATTGCACGACATTTATAGTGCATGATTGCTTGTTCTTATACATTATGAAATATAATGAAATAGACAATAAAAAGATAAACACATAACATGATATAAGATAAAGATAACAAGATTAAATATCCTATTAAAAAAATAGAATGAAAAGTGAAATTTTTCTGGACTTGTTCCCATGATTCTATGATTTGTGATGAACTTTGACACATAATGGTGGACATGATAGGCATTGGTTTTATACCAAGTCATGGGATGACATCAAAGACCGCCATTACCACGAGCACTTGATCCAAGGTCGATGTATGAAAAAGATATGTGATTGATATAATTGGCTAACTATGATATTCCTATAAACAAAAATCTAGAGATGATTTGATGAGATGTCATACAGAGATGATATGAGATACAATAGGAATATAGAATATGATCCTATGGAAAAAGCGAAATAAATGTAAAAGAGAAAGGAGAAAAAAAGATATGCAACATGTAAAAAAAATATTAATTACAGATACAAATATGCATGTACATACTTACATATCAAGCATGTTGCTCATTTTTGTTTTTAGATTTATTATATTATGAGAGTTACTGATATGTCATATTTTTACTAATGTTTATAGTATTTCGATTTACTTTTATCATATCTTATTATTTATTCATATCAATTCATCTATTAAGTATCATAGCATGTCAGAGATTCACTAAAAATGGGTGAATAGGGTGGCATGTGAATTTTTTAAGTATAAGATCCTGTACATTCTGGTGTTGATAATATATTGTTTCTAAGTAAAGATGAAACAAGTATGCATGTATTATATTTAGCAATAATGTTGTTAACATAAATGGTTTGAATACAAAAAAAATTTGTTTTTTTACCTTCATCACTCTCATATATCTTGTGTCCTCAAATTATGTTGTTATGCAGTGATATTATTATATTGTTAGTTAGTAATTGTAACAATAATACGCAAGGTGTGACATTAATAAATAAAGAGAATGTGAGGTTTCCTTGTCTTAAGCCTCTAATGTATGAAAAAACTATCGATTAATAGTTAATTTGTTTAGTACAACATGGTTCATCAATACAAGCCTTAATTCATGAATAAATTTCTCAAGAAAACTGTCTTTAACAAATAAAAGTACTATTCTCTGCAAACTAAATCAACCCCTTCCAATTATCCACCTCAATGCACATCGTTGCCAATTGAATTTTCAAATGAAAATTTTAAACTAATTCATTTCCCAACATAACATTTTCATTCATATATATACTTGGAATATGAGCACATTGAGTTCAGTTCATAATTTTTGTGATCATTTTCTTCAACCTTGAAGCTAGTACCTTATAAATCTGTATAGACATGAACAAGGAGAACCAAGTCTGCAATCCAACATAGAACCTGAAAAATTCTTCTTAGGTATTAACACAGCCAAAGTGGTCAAAGTAGCTTCAGTAGCTGTATTCAATTTACCATACTTACAGAAATACATTACAACATAACAAAGCTCAACACCAACAATATTCTAAAAAGATTTACAAAACATATCATTAGAACTGTCAACCCCAGCAATAAAACTAGAATTGGTATAAAAACCCACTTCCTTTAGCTCATCAAAAGTGGTGTCCTTAATCACCTACTCCATCTCCTTTATAGTGATTCTCTTCTCCATTGCACAACTCTGAAGGACCAAAAATCTGAACAAAAACTTTCATTTCACAATCTCTAACATAAATCTTTTGTCAATATGCCAATTTCCCCGATATCACCTTTAAATGTGCCTCAATATTATTTTTCACACCTCTCCTTTCAACTGAAGCTTGAGAAAATTATTATTACCTCTCCAGCACTCCAACCATTTCACTCTTGAAACTTGCTTAGGACTAGAATACTCCTTATCCAGCAAAAGTTTATATGCATCCACTTTAACCTCTTCAATAAGAATCTACTGTCCTGATTTGTCTTCTGTTTTGAACATCTTCCATTGTAATTCTTGCTTCATAAACTTGAGCAAACAATTTAGTGCACAACTTTCTACTTCATGCTTTCAAATACAACTTGACAAACTGTAACTTGGTAGCAAATCTATAAAAAGGATCACCATTAACCTTCACGCTCCAATTTTCCTAAATGATTTCACACCAGTGACTAAAAAATTTAAAATGGCATGAGAATGAGCCATCCATTGATGCCAAAATCACCATCAGAGAATGACCAGAAATGTTAGTATTCAAAAATGAACCTTTAAAATTATTAAATTCTTTACACCAACTATTATTTGATAAAATCCTATCAATCCTCACTAAAATAGGATTTTCTTCTTGTGTATTTAAACAAATATAAGAACATCCCTATGAATATCACCATCCAACCCTGCCTCAAATAAACAGCCATTCAACACCTTCCTATGTGATAGAGTATGACGATTCCAACGCATTTTATATAAGGAACACCTGACAATTGAAATCACTAGAAACTAAATTAAGTTCACCTGTTCAGCGACAATAATAATATTTTCACAAAATTCCTTCTTTTTTCTACAGAATTTGAGCAAATTACTCCAAACACAAAAAAACGTCCACCATGAACTATCACCAATATATGAAATTATTTGAGTAGACATAACAAATCATTAACACAGACCCTTTCTTTATTCCATCTAACACAAATTTTTCCTCCTCCAAATCACAAATTTGCAACTGATTCCACATTCTAAAACATTTAATCAGCCAAATAACCAATCTCATTGCCATTCAACTCACTTTCCAACAAGTAACAAAACACGACATTATATTCACTAAATATTTATGTTCCTTTATTTTTTTGAGGCTCCTCTCACATTCCAACATAAAAGATTTATTTCATCACAAACTCTATCTCCTCCAACGAACCATGCAACACTTAATCTACTCCTTGTAATCACAAAAGGGCAATTATTAGCTGTTGGCTCATCCAAACAAATTGTCTACCACAAAAATCTATGCATGCTCAAAATAATCTATGTCCACATATAAAGAGGGAGAATGGAAAATTCAACCTAAATTAAACTAGAATAGAATTCTTCTTGGTCAAAAGAAATACTAGGAGACCACTTCTTCACATTCTTCTTCTTCTTCTTCTACAACCCACAAAAATATCAATACCACAATTCTTTCACAATTCTATAGCCACTTCAAATCCCTCATTAGATATAACAACTTTATTGTTCACATAATTCAATAAAGATAATTCCCCGATATCCTCAGACATTCCCAAAATTTCCATCCAAAATTTTGAAATACTCAAATAGATTTTATACCACAAACCCTCCTATACAAACTCAACAGAGCTACCAGCTGAGCAGACAGTTTTTTCAACATGGCAGCAGCCCACATTAAATAACTTTCTCAACAAACTTTACCAAAGAAACAGCTCGCAGCACTAGAAAAAGTCCAGCATTGCAAGTTCTCATTCATATTTCAAAACATTAATTACCAAAAGAGCATGCCACAAAAAAGAGATCAAAACACCCTAATGAGCTCAAAAGATCTGTCAAACAATAGATACAAAGAAAAGATTACCCAAATAAGATCAAGTGATGTAGGGATCAGCTTCCACTCAACTTGACAATGCCTCTCTTGGATGCCCTATATGCTCCACCTAAAGGATTGAGACCAAAACGCCAATAATTCTCATCAAAAAACTTCTTCCAGAGAATGAATTTGTTTCCTGCTAGAAACCGTTTTAGATAAGAAACATGCAATTTGCTGCATCTGTTGCTCCAAATGTGGTAGAGAGAAGCAGAAGCAATGCAAACCACGAGACTTTAATTTAAGATCACAAACCAAAGCACTGGGAGCCAAGCTCTCACGTAAGTGGCCAAAAGCCCAAAAGACACAGATGTAGCCAAATAACACACAGTTCAAATCATCCACACTCCGACACCCCAAAGGACACTACACCTACGTCACACCCCAGCACACCCTTAGAAACATTACGAACCTGGACTATACATGAAAAGGCCAACATCAAGCACTAACACCTCTAAAGTCCATGAAAAGACCTCTATATTACCCAACTGTGGAAACCCTTTGCCTATTAATCATCATTCACACAACCTGCTATCAATAATGCCCCTTGCAAAGCTAACACCATTATTATCATGCCCCATCTGACCTTCCAATCCGACAATCCATAATATATCACACAAATTGGGATACATTAGTGTATAATACAAAATGTACGGCATTTTTAAATTACTCAATCAAAGATGATGGCGAAAATTCAATTTAAACAATTCATTCTTACAATCAAATCCATATCATGCAGAACAAACAAACTACATAATTTGAGTAGGAATATTCATAAGCAAGTCCACAATATACAATACACATCAAGAACATCATCTCAAATCTCTTCATAAAACACTATCAAAACTGATCTCAAGTGCCACTCAATTCCCTATTTCTTAGTGCAATTGAGTCATAATTTATAATATAAATAGATAATAAACTTTACAATACTCAACAAGTAATTATTATCTACAAATAATAATACAAAATGAAATACAATAAAAAGGTAGCTCGTATTATAAGAGCAACAAAAACTTGGCATCTATGTTATATTTGTGTTAAACCATGTGAGCACAAAAAGCATGTGACCAAGTCGAAGTGCAATCATATAAAACATGCAATCAAGTAAAAACTTGCAACAAATGCAGCATCTTGGCCTAACACAATTATTAGACATATTTATATCAATTCTTTTTTATATCATCTAACTCATCACTCAATATATCTTTCTCATTTTCATGTTTCTTATGTGTCAAATATATCTCCTATTTTTCATATTCACAAGGGACTAGGTTTTTTCCCCTTTATTCTAACGCTATAAAATTTCATCACATTTCATATTATATCGCCTAGGATAATATTATAACATAGAGATCCTAACCCATAAGCACGTCATAATCAGATGGCAATAGATCTCATATGAACTCATACTCCTTGTCAACCTCACATTATGCATGAGACAACTTTTATCTTTCCAATGGACAATATATCTCATTTGGAGCTATAGTCCTCGTCAACCCCACACCATGTGCATGTGAAAATGTTTTCTTTATTTGAACTTACAATTCTTGTCAAACCCAAACTATGTGCATGCAACCAATCTTATCTTCTCTATGGACTTGCAATTCTCGTCAACCCAACACTATGTGCATGTGACAACTCTAGTTTTCTTTGTTGGTGATACTATATCACATCTCAATGTGGATCTATATTCCTCGTTAACCCCACATTATATAACAATGACTCTTATTTTATCATCTTCTCTCATCTAGCCCGTAGTGACACTGAAGTGTGACTACTAGAGATAACGTCATCGATAAAACTCATCATTTTTGTTATCATACAATATTATTAAGTCATATCATCATAACACAACATTAAAATATATTAACTATCATTAACTCATATAGCATATTTCTCTCACTTCTTATTTCTCATCTCATTCTTTTCATCACTCAATCTCATAACATACAAAAAAATGATTCTAATATTATACTATACATTGTTAGAGTATGTATGCATACATAAAATGATATCATTTTATTATACTCATATCAATACATTGCTCAAGAGTAAATAACAAGATCATAGTTATATTAATTTATTTACCTACTCTTCTTGAAATCGATCGTTTTCCATTTCTTTTTCCCTTTGGTTTTCTAAATATGCACAATTCCATTTCTTTTTCCCTTTGGTTTTCTACACATAAATATGCACAATTCTATTACAAAATACTCGTGTTATTCACAAAATGCTTTCTATTTCACATTTTGGTTACTACAGAATTCCAAAATTTCCCCAAATCAAAGCTTCTTAGATGCATCATATGTTCAACCCCCCCATATGGTACATTTGGGCTAGGCATATAGTATGCCAATCTCAACATACCGTATCTCGACGTAACGTGTCCATACTCAATGTACCATGTTGATCTTAGCATATATCGCACAGTGCATAACCAGCCAGCAACATACCTTTCTATTGTTTTGTTTCTAACTCAAATCCATACTCCTTTGCAAACTTAAGAACTAAAAGACATTAAGCAAAGGAGAAACACCAATAATATCAGGGATGCAAAGAATTGCTTAAGTATTCTGCTCCAAGCTTCCCCAGTTCTTAGCACCCTATGCTTTCTAAGCATGCTTGCTAAACTCCAAAGCAAACCAGTGCAGAGCATAGGAGAAAATCCTTAAGAACTCACCTTATTAATATGCTTCTTCTCCATTGCAGCTAACCTTCCAAATCCACAAGATTTTTCTCACAAATTCAGATTTCTCCCCATGGTGCAGTTGCTCTACACCAGCTGCAGTTAGTTCTAGCAATGACTCTGCAGCCTCCTGTTCTTCTTTACAGCTTCTTCTACTTCATGACAGCAGCAGCTCCTCCTCTTTATTTTAGCTACAGCTCCAACTTCCTTCAACTTTCTTAAAACTTCCCATGCTGCCAGGTCCTTCTTGCTTAAACTGTTGTAGTTTTCTCGCTCTCCCCTCTGCTCCGGCTGGCTGAAGCTGCAGACATTGTTCCTCAAAGTAGCCACAGCAGCACCTACCTCTGGTTCTTTCTTGCTCTTGCTTTCTCTAGCTGCTCACTGCATACTCCATTGTAAGCTCCTCCGCTGTAGCTTCCAGCAGCTCTCCTTCCTCACTGTTCCTTGTTTAAGAGTTCCTGCTGCAGCCCTCCTCTCAAATTCCCATAATATCAGGAATGCAAAGAATTGCTCAAGTATTCTGCTCCAAGCTTCCCCGGTTCTTATCAACCTTAAGCATGCTTGCTAACCTCTAGAGCAAACCAATGCAGAGCATTGGAGAAAATCCTTAAGAACTCACCTTACTTCTCCGTTGCAGCTAACCTTCAAAATCCACAAGAATTTTCTCACAAATTCAGATTTTTCCCCATGCTGCAGTTGCTCTACACCAGCTGCAGTTAGTTCTAGCAATGACTCTGCAGCCTCCTGTTCTTCTTTACAGCTTCTTCTACTTCATGACAGCAGCAGCTCCTTTTCCTCTTTATTTTAGCTGCAGCTCCAACTTCCTTCAGCTTTCTTAAAACTTACCTTATTGCCAGGTCCTTCTTGCTTAAACTGTTGTAGTTTTCTTGCTCCCCCCTCTGTTCCTGCTGGCTGAAGCTGCAGACATTGTTACTCAAAGCAGAAGCCACAACAGCACCTACCTCTGGTTCTTTCTTGCTCTTGCTTTCTCTAGCTGCTTACTGCATACTCCATTGTAAGCTCCTCTGCTGTAGCTTCTAGCAGCTCTCTTTCGTCACTGTTCCTTCTTTAAGAGTTCCTGCTGCAGCCCTCAACCAATACTTCCAGCTGCCTTCCTCTCAATTCCTTCTCTCGAACTCCCTCACTCTCGGGTAGCTTCAAGTCAAAGCAACTTCCACTCCCTTTAATCCTTATCCCTGTAGCTTAGGCTGAAAGCATCTTCTCTCTCAGCTGGATAAAGATTAAGTAATCCTTAATTAATAGATAAGTATTAAAATCATTAAAATCAAATTAACCCCTAATTCCATTAAAGAATTCGCAATTTATTCATGCGAGCTCCAAAAATCACAAGCCAAGCACGTCCGACTTCCTCTTACTGAGCTGTCAAAATATATGCTTATTTTAAAAAAGTGAAATACTTGGTAAATCCGTACATTTTTCAAGAGGAGACCAAATATCAATATTTTAATCACGCTCAATTCAACTTCAAAAATATCAACATTATTCAACAAATCACCAATATGAACATTGAAATCATATCCACAATTCTCTCCTTATTAAAACATTTGCACTAGGCTCTATTATGAACTCTATGCCAAATAGTTAAGAGTCAGAGCTTGGATATCTCACTCCCCATCAACTCACCAAACCCATAACCTCCTATAAGGCCGCCTGCTAGTGCATGTTGATGTTAAAAAATCATTTACAAGGTGGTAATGTGCCGACCCAATAGTCCTCCATAGAAGAACACTTCACACTTGGTCCTTTCGAGTTATGCCTATGGATGAAAAAACTCTTGCAAGAGATGTCGTTCCAAGTTGAGAAGCCATATGTGACAACCATCCATTATTAGCATTGATGAAAATCCAATCTATCGTCACCAGATGAAGCACGTACAGATTCGCAAGCATTTCATCAAAAAAAAGTAGGTTATGCCTATGAATGAAAAACTCTTGCAAGAGATGTCATTCCAAGTTGAGAAGCTGAATGTGACAACCATCCATTATTACCATTGTTGAAAATCCAATCTATCGTCACCAAATGAAGCATGTGGAGATTCGCAAGCATTTCATCAAAGAAAAGTGAAAGGAGTGTTTCAACACATCCATCATCCTATAACTCTTAAAATTGCAAACATGCTAAAATCTTGCCAACAAGAAATTATTATGATTAGTTGATTGTTAGAACATCATATCAAACCATCTTGAGAATGTGTAAAAAATCTCATTTCCTATTGTATGGGATTTAACTTAGGAAACTACCTGTCTCTTGTTCTACTTTACTCAAAAATTCTAGGAGAATCAAGTAATCTAGCTCCCAATTTAATGTATCCTTATCTCCATTTGAATTAGCTGCAAAATTAGGAACTACCACATTAAGAGCTCTGTCATTTTGGTTCCTTTGTTATTCTGCCTCCTATTTATTTTATGTCATTCCTCATCATTGATCATTCTAAGCAAGTGAAATACAAAATTCTCTACTCAATTATTCATAAAAGCTGTTAAAGTCCTATGCATTTCTTCCTAGTGCACATTTAAAACTCCACAATCAAAATCTCTGCACAAAGTCAAAATTTTTGCTCAATTGCTCAAATACATCATGCCAACTAAAATTACAAGGCCTTCAACCAGTTGTATGAATTGCATAATACGAATATTGCAAAGTTCAAATGACATGGAAAAAAGAAAAATGTTTCAGAGCACGAGTGCAATTTATATTGTACAATCAGTTATTTGCAGTCAACTTGGCATAACATTTTTTGTAATATCAAGGGGCATCGCCTAAGAAGAATTGCCAGGAGGGGGAAATTAACTCTACAGAGATATTAATTAACTGCTGCAATACCTTAGACATAAAATGCCATACTAGCTAGGCTAAGAAAACGTGTTTGTTCTAAAGACGCGGGCATGAACAACAATTGCACCTTCAAAAATGCCAGGGCGGAGCTATGTTAATTAAACCTGCAGTCTTGAAAAATGAAGCACATACCATGTATAGACCAAGTGCACAACAGTACGTGTCCTTTCCACAGCTTCCACGAAATAACATTTTGGAGTAACATTTTCCAATTTATTACATGGAGCAAAGAAAAACAAAAGCTTCAACAAATTTACTTACATATTTCAACAATTTGCCTCGATAAATTCAGTTAAATGTAATAAATACAACTAGTGGACCTATTTTTATAAAAGAAAATTCTTCACATCACACCATAATTCTAAAAATCTCACATAAATTGTATGTCAAAAAAAACCAGAACTATTGATTGCAAGTTTGCAATACCCATATCAGAAAAAAAATTCCAAATTAAAATTTCTTGCCTGTTTCATTAGCTGAAAATTTATCACTATGCATGTTCAAAGCTTGCGATTGGGAAAGCACTTGCGAACCAACCATATTGGCAAAAATAGTTGCCGATCCTTTGTGATCTTCAGTAAGTCCAATATACAACATCCGATCCAATCTATTCTGGGTCATAGCAGCACTTGTTAACAACCATTGTAACTTATAAGCTTAATCTGCACTGTGACCAAAATGGCATCAACTGAAGCTCGACTTTCCACACCTTTGCAACGTCTAGAATGTAACGTCCAAGTACTGGATGCCTCCTCACACAGTGACGAATTGTTGGTGATTCTGCTACATATGAATTGTTTGTCAAACCTGCAACCTATAAATTTTTATAAAGTCAGAAAATACCACTTAAACAATCAAACTCGTAAAAAATGCAAAAATAGCTCTCCATTAACTCTAACTGATTCCAGTTTCCATAGCTGACGAAGAAAAAGACAGGTCTTTTCTGTGCGAAGTAAAAAATGAACTACAAGGATAACTTGAAAACTGTACATCCCATACAAAATTATTTAAAATCAAATTTACACCATAAAAAACAAAGAGTCTGATAATTCTTTACGAGGTTTTCATAAGTTTGCACTATTGAAGACACTAGAAGAATGACTAATCCTAATTAAATTTTGTTACAGTTAAGCTGATGAACAGAAAAAAGGCGGAAATCAAACTTGCAAAAGTTGCCACCAACATCAATAAACCTTGACTTCTCGAGGTTATTTTAGAAGATCTAAACCAAATTATTTAGACCATCATACATCAAGATTTTTAGCCATTTTACTTGATGTCTTCCATAACCCGGCATGACAGCAGGATATCATTACCAAGTGAATAAAACTTTTTGTTTCAAGCAGGACCAACACCCATACCTGAGCGAGCAAATAATTATCATAACAGTTTAAATATGCACAAAAAACATGTTTTAGAGAAGCATTTCCAAACAAAACCATCATTCGTCATGATGTTCTATGCTATAAATATAAGATACTATTTTCATGGATGCATAGAAAAAGAATAAACATCAACAAAGAATTCAAATACATCAAAGTCGACAACTATACCTGAAAGGTTGCTCCATTGTGAATAATCTCGTGTGCCATGGGGTCCTCAATGAAAGTATGTAAAGGCATAACCAACTCACTCACGTTATATGGATTTCTTGAATCTTTGATGGTTCTAAACTCACCTTGCCTCCTTGCATCTCTCTTCAAGAATTTCAGAAGATAAAATAATTATCAATAATCAAGGTAAAGGAATAATCAGCAAGTGATGCCTCACATAGTGTCATTTGCTTACAAAACTGTGATCCACATGTATTTACCTACCCTTCGGCTCTTGGAAATGAAACAGCTTTATGGTTACATTTTGTTTCGACATTGAAGAAATTTAGTAACAAGTTTTCACTGAGAGCTTTGTAAATTGAATAGGAATATAGAAGAGACATGCTTTCCAATCAGTATCTTAAAACAAAACCAAGGGTCTAGTAGAGTCTTTAAAACAAGTTTAGCATGCAAATAAGCAGTATTGATTTGTGACTAGTGCAAGCGGAAGTGTTTCGTGCTAAGGAAATCCCACAAGAGGGGGGGGTGAATTGTGTATTTAAAATTTTATGAATTTCGAAATTAAACTTAAAAACCTTTAAGCAAGAGTAAAGAGGGTTGAACACACAAATTTTTAAGTGGTTCGACTCAAAACCGAGTCTACGTCCACCCCCAACCGGTGTTGGGAAAAATCCACTAAATGCACCGATTACAAGTGAGGTTTTTCATACGGTTCACCTCAAACCTACTTGGGATTTTTACTACGGCTAATCCCAAACCTACTTGAGTTTTTACTGGGCTCAACTCAAACCCGGGGCTTTAGCACTACTGCCGGGATGCCCTTGCCCCAAAACGAAAAGTACAACGATTGGCAAAAAACTTAAGAGAAATAGGAGAAAAGAGGAGACACACACAATCGACAAATTAGAGGGATAGAAATTGAGAAATAATTGAAAAACCTCTAATTCCAATAGACTTCTTGCCGCTTTGCTTTTGGAGCTTGGATGCACCGTTTTTGCTTGAGTGCTTAAATTTTGAGATCTGAAATCTTTGGAAAATTTAGCAAAGGTTAAACTGAAAAATACATCAATTTTCCCTATTTATAGAGCTCAAATTTGAGCTCTAAAAACACCCCCAACGGCTCCAAAAATTAATTAGCCGTTTGGGCAACGGACGGAAAGCAGCCACCGTCCGATCCAGGCCCAAAAACAAACGGCGCAGATTGATTTACGCATTTTACCGTTCGGGCTTAATCCAGAGCATTGGATCCGGGCGCGTAATCGAACGGCACGGATTAAATCTCGCGATTACCGTTTACGCGATTTAATCCCGTGCGTAGGATCCGGGCGCAAAGATGAACGACACAGATTTTACCTTACGGGATGAATCCTGTGCGTTGGATCCGGGCAGGCTTGATCTGAGCCATTGGATCCCGCGAAGGCTGAAACTGGGATTTTTAGTCCCACATTGCGTATGCGGAAGTGTTGGAGCGCTATATAAGAAATCCACCCTGTTTATACCGCGAGCCTCTTTGGGGTTGGCTCCCCCTTTTCCTTGACCAGGACTTGATCACCTGGTTCGGGTTGACTTAGCCAAGCAATGTTCATTGACTGTTGACCGCGCTGCAGTTTGACCTAGCCGAGCTCCTCTCGGTGGGCTTTGGGCGGGCTTAGCTTAGCCAGGCACTGTTGATTTGACCGTTGACCAGCGCTAGCCGAGCTCCTTTGGGCGGGCTTGGCTCGGCCTTCTCGGGTCAACCAAATTTTTATTTTTAAATTAAATTTTTAATTTCTAAAAAACCTGGACGGGCTGTTTTCGCGCCGGGTCGACCCGCCCATTGCTACAGTGCATTTTCCCGAGACTTCAGCTGTTTTAGGGTATTTTAAAAATTTTTGTGCCAAAAATTTGAATATAAGTGTATAAAGATAATTTTATATTCTTATAGTATTATAAGTTATTTAAATAGCTATGAAAAGAAATTCATGAAAAACAATTCCAAAACAATATTAAAAAATCAAATACCAATGTCTATACATTTTGTCAAATATACTTGGCCCAAAAATCAAAATTCAGTATTAAATAACTTTATAATATTTTTAAATGTTAATACTACTAGTGTGCCTCATAATCTCAAAGTTTGGACATATCAAATTCAAGAGAAATAAAAAGAAATTCAATTATAAAAAATCTTGTGCATGTCTCAAATTTCCTTGAAATATGCCATGACCTCAAGGCCCTTAGAGACCATTATTTTAGACATCTAAAATACATGGCTTGATTTAATTAATTAGTAACAATTTTACTTAAATTCAAGCCCAAATAAAATATATACATTTATGCTTGACTCATCAAACACAAAGGTGTAACACAAGCAAATGCCTACATATATTTAGCAAAAACAAACATATATTGAGCTAGAACAAAATCACACTACAATGAACATATATCTAACATGAGTGATAAACAGTCCATACAGAAAGTGGGGTCTACAACAAAGCTCCAAATCTTGATATGGGCGACATTGGCATATTCCTATTGACACCAGTAATAAAATCAATGCAAGGAGCTTCTTCGCACTATCACAGATACATTGCAAATACCAGATATATCATGGTTCCAAAGTTAGATGTTTGTAATGATGAATTGTCAGAGGATTGGCTTGAAGCTTCCATTAACAAAATATATACATAGATTGGGGTGTGGGTCAGCTTAAAGCTTCTATTAACAAAAGACAAATATACGTAAGGGTGTGCAAAATTAACCAAAAAACTAAGAAACTAAACAAGTTGACAAATTCAGGTCAGTCATTCCAAGATCCACATCAGTTCAAGTTCTAAAAAAAAAATAGGAAACAACTAGATCAGTCCAGTTCTAAATTTCAATGACTAGGTGAATGAAGATAAGGACAAACCACATTATATATATATATATATATATATATATATATATATTGTATGTGCTCTTGTAGGGAGGGAAGAGCAGCTCCCTTGTAAGGAGGGAGAAAGGATTGTGGCACTACTTCCACTTTGAAAATTGTTTTTTTTCTAATTTTTAAGCTCTCACATGTTTATCTCTCAGAATCATCAGAACTCAACCCGAGCCAATTTTTTGGTTCAAATTCTGCATGATCTTTTGAGCCTTGGCTCAATTCCTGTTCTTCGAAAAGAGAAGTCTACTTGGTTTAGTTCAGGTGTAGAATTATGGACCACTAAACATAAATGCACAACACCCCACCCTTTTCCAACAAGGACTCATACATCTAACTACGAACGATTCTGAGATTAGATTCACAAACAGCAGAACAAGAAATACAATAATCATGAAGAGCACACCAGCCAATAAACAAAGGACCATAAAGCATTGATCTATGAATATGCACGTGCACAATAGGCTCATATAGTTCTATTCTATACTTCCATACAATACAAATCCCATAAAGCACATCTAAATTTAATGTGTAAATGATAGGTTGTGGCTATGCCAACAAGGAAATTTAGGCTTTGTATTTATTATGCCATTGTGCAAAAAGAATCAAAGGCATGTAAAGATAACATAAGCATCAATACCCGGTTAAATAGGTCCTCCCTCATCCATGGAACCAAATACTTCCATGGCCATATATTCAAGGTACTCACACCAGGAGATTTGGAAGCTATTCTTCTAGACATTTGTATTGCAGAAGTTAAATTTGGATGAACAAGAAATCTCGCTGCAACTTCCACTGCAAATTCATATGTGCTAAAAATACGATCAGCTGGATTCCTTAATATTGTTACTACTGATGTTTTGTCTTCAGGCAGTTTTGACATCAGACTATAGTCATCATGAGTAACAAGCAATCGGCACTTTGGTTCCCTGGATAAAAAAAAATTAAATTTTTTAGTCACACATCATGAAATAAATATAAACAAAACTCTGAAATACCATATACTAGAGGATTTGTGATAAATGACATGCACTCAAGAACACATTTCACGCTAAAGCTATGGAACATTAAGAACCGTTGAAACTCTTCTATACAATTTGTCCTTTCAGGTGATTTATGGACTCACTCTACAAACTCACTAGTCTCTCTTTTCAAAAAGTATGACAAATAGCTATGAACAGGTATTATAAACATTTGGCACCTAATCTATCAGGAGATGCAAATAGTTTCTTCATCACCCAGGATTCCAGCAATCAAGAAAGAACCAAGAAAGTATCCTGATCTAACAAGTTCACAAGCCAGACTTTTACTTGGGCTAGAAATATCATCAAAGGAACAAACATGGAAGAGAAAGCCAAATATAGGAAACTTTGCTACCTAGGACACTTCCATGGCTAACTCTAAGTCAAAAAGGATCGAGTCAATGAGAAGGGCCACCACTCTCAAGTAACCTTTGCTTGAAAACCACCATCAAACAAATAAACGCAAGCATAATGGTTATGGGATCAGAACATGTAGGGCCCACCAAATTTTGCCCAACTACTGGAAGTAGACAAATTTCACTGTGGGTACAGTGATCACAATGTCTGGGTATATTACCATGGGAAAAAGATGGATACATGTAAAAGGGTCGTTTCACTTTGCAAAAGAAGCTCCCATTCTAATTTATAGTTATTTTTGTCATGAAGGTTAACTGTTTGGGTAATCCAAAATTAGTACAAACACTGATTAGACAATTTCAAGATTTGAACTTCCAAGAACACTAAAGAAGCCAAGATATGTGCCTATCATAGGGAAATCTACTAGTATTAGGAGAAAATTAGATGGCAAATTGATTATGAACTAATAGCATGATTTTGAAAGGATTTAACTAGTGAGTTTGGAAATAAAAAACAAAACTTACTCCAAGTGCATCTTAACCAAATGAACAACAATGATCTGTACTCAACAAGTAAAAGGGCAACAAAGTGCTATGAAGGTTCACAAATAGGGTCTAGGGAAGGGTCGGACCCAAAGGGCCTACTTTACAGAACCTCAACCACATTATGTAATAGGTCATGTCCACAACATCAACATTTGAACTTGGAGTCATATGGTAACAACTTCTACCATTGTGCTGAAATTTCCTGTTGGTATTCAACTAGCAAACCAATTGAAAATTGTGATAATTATAAAATGCAATTTGATGAGCTATGGATAATAAAAAGGTGAAGTAACACAGAAAAAACTTGTTGAGATTTAACAAAAGGCAAGTTTGACAAAAAAAAAACTTCCAATGGCAAACAGAATGAAATAGAGTATAAAAAAAAAAAAAAAAAAAAAAAAGGCTATGCATTTTCATAATGTGTGAAAAAAGACAGCATCATCAGTATCCACCTTGGATCAAAATGCAGTTTGTCATAGGAATGAGGGCACTCATCTGACTTTACATAAAGTTTTTTCAAAAAACTGTAAGAGAAAAATAAAAGTTATATTAGCACATAAGCAAGAACTTGACAAAAGCAGTAAGTTGCTATAGTGGAATAGCAAAAAAAGAACTAACCAGTGGAAATATGTGCGCCCCCCTGTTCGAGGAATGTGTAAGAAAAATAGCAAATCTTTTAAGGTTCGTTTGCTTTCCTTGACCCTATATTCCGTAGAAGATTTTGCCCACTTCGTAACAATGCTTTCACAGTTGGAGAAATCACCATCATTCTTGGATGCAAGCGTTGATGAACAGACTGCAGGCAATACATGAAATGAGTTTGAAAACTCACATTGTTGGCATAACCTCTTTATAGATACCAAATCTTTCCAATACATCAAAGAGCTCAGGCTAGTAAATATCCCAAATTCTGAAAGATTATCTAGACATCATTGCACAATCAAAAGCAAATGCGCACAAACTGCTTATAAGTTATAAAAAATAATGAAGTTTATTTATTTCAATTCAAAAATCATAGTGACTTGCATTTCAAAGGTGCATTACTCTTATAAAAAGCACTATAGTCAAAGGCTTAGAAATAAAGTAGAAGACAACTAGACCCTAGGAGAATAGATGACCACATACCTAGAAAAATTAACATCAAGAACATGCCAAGTCTTCGTGCTGATGTCATCACCAACCTATTCTAGATGATCCAGCCTAGAAAACAAAAATAAAGTTAACATATAAGGGACACCAGCCAATGCAAAAGAGTATCAAAATGGTGCCAAAGTTATGGCACACTTTAGTATTTCTTTCCTCAAAAATATGGATAGAGAGAAATAAGAGCAAATATAATAATGCAAAGGTCTATAATTTTCTACATTAGCCCATCCCAAAACACACTAAAAGATCAGAATCTTTGAGAAGTTGAACATCCAAGACCCACAATTCATGCATTAAAGAGGATTTTTATGAAACTAAAGTTCAAAGAAATCAGGAGTTATTCCATAAGAAAATGGTGGGAGACTAGTATGAAATAGTCAAATATGTTTCAATCCATAAAAACAATTTGACCAAACAGTGAAATATCTCAAGAATACAAAATGCTTCCTCCAAAACCTCAACAAAATAGTATACAATGTTTAAACCACAAAAGCTCCAACTCAACCATTGTGAACTAATAAGCTAGTAACAACAAGAATCAAAAACTAGAAATCAATGAGAACAAAGCAAAGCATTAAATAACCATCACTCAGAAAAACAGAAGTTTTAATAAGAAATAACATTCCAAGGAAAAATAGAGTGGTAAACACTGTCCACTAAAATCAACATACAAAAAGTGCAAAGACAATTTAAAAATCCAAGATATGAGAAAAGGAAAAAGGGAGCCAACTTCCAGAAAGAATACATAGCACCTGGCAGAATGAAAGACTAGAATGAAGCTCCACAATATAGAAGAGCACAGTTGCTTGAGAGACAGGGGAAGGGGTATACATTACCTCAATATCAAGTTCATTAAACATAATTCCTATGAATTACTCTAATTGCAACAAATAAGAAACCACAAAATCAGACATCAAAGAGCTTAGCTTTGGGTGTCATTCCATATTGTTGTCTTTTTCAAACGTTTTTCTCCTTTAATGTGATGACAAACAAACATATGGGCCCTTATTGTTTGTGGAAAGCTAAACAGGATAATAGTATTATTACACTGGCAAAAGAAAGAAATATAAAAATAATATACCTTTAAATGGAAATTATGAAAATAATAAACATTAAGTTTTTAAGATAAGAAACCATAGATAAAAGGAAAAGAGTGGATGGCACTGCAACAACATGCTCTTCCACTCTCGAAGTGCACTAGACTGCTAGCAAAAAAAAATTTAAATTCAAAGTCTTCCTTGGGAGCAAAGGTATATGGAATGATCAACAAGAGAAACACCCATATAAAAGCAAGCCACATTTCATTTAATAAATTGTGGTACTAGGGTTACGATTTGAAGACCTATGTATTTTCTTACAACTGATAACATACTTCATAAATAAAAATATAGCATAATTAAAAACTTAAAAAATCTAACATAATACATATCACTTAACAACTAAAATAAATTCTGATGTAAATGAAAATAAATCTACAATTAAACAAAATTCAAAGGATAAATATACAATTAATGGCAAGGTTTTCTAGGATAGATGCTCCTTCACTTGCAAAAGAACTTGGCCTGGAGTTTACAATAGTAACGATGGTCACAAGCTTTGAAAAAGAATCCATAAACAATCACAAAGATCTTTTCCTCCTCAATGACTTCAATCAAATCAAAATTAAGGACAAAAAGAAAATAAGCATAACAACCAATCTAGAGGCCCATGAAAATGTGGTCTCAACAACTATTTGCAAATGTATGTGGCAATAAAATAAAATCCTATGGTTAATAACTAAAGAAAAAAATAGCCCCAAATAAATGATAATGAACAAAAAGAAGACCAAAGAATATACCCTAATAGAATAAGATGAACTAACTACAAATGTCAAATTAATTACAAATTTAAAATAGATGAAGTTTGGATGTGTTAAATCCATTGCTTATAAACTGTAAATGTAACATGCAAAGAAAAATCAGTATACTCCATATTAGATGTATAAATTAGATAGAGAGAAAAAACAATGTCAAAAATAGAAACAATATAAAGAACACCTATGATAAGTATCATCCTCAAATTTACTCATGTCAAATAAAAAATTACGATAGACATGAAATATCAATTCAGATGTGTCTCAAAAGATGAAATAATATTCATATAGGATAAGGATCAAATTAAATCATAAATTATATGCTCTCAATAAGCTTTATAGAGGATGCAGATTCTAATTCAAAGTACATACTTATCAAGAGTACTAGCAAACACTCAATAATCAAAATTACATGCAAGATATAACATCTCAACAAGTATATGCTGAACTCATCCACTTGATTCTTTAACAAAGTGTCTAGTGTGCATAATTATGTCATAAATAAAACAATACAAAAAAATTCATGGATACAATATCAAACAAACCATTTAATTGCAATTCAATTGGTTTATTAAACATATTAATATTATTTGTGTAATGCCTATAAATATCCCATCAAAAAATAGGTTTTTTACATACAAAAGACTAATAATACGCTTATTTACATACATAATGCTTAAACATTTAATATCATTCACATACCCCTTTAATCCTAAAATATTACTAAACATTTATGCTACTTAACATCCATTCAATGGAAAGAATATTGTTATTAAGATGGAATATATTACCTAACAATTATTTTTATTTACTAATTAAACACTTTAAACTTTATAACTCTTCATATATCACCGGAGACTTAAAACTTTACTAAAATTTAATATGTTGAACAAATTTTGGACAAAAAAATTAAATTGACTAATTTCTCTATGTTTTATTATTAAAAAATAAAAATGGCTCAAAACTATAGTTAATAGATTCAAAAAGAAAATTTTATAATGTATTTAATTTCATTTGATTCTAATTATACCGATAATTTTTATCAATTAATTATTTAAGAAAATCTTAAATCAAATTTATTTTAACTTTTTTGCAAAAAAATCTTATTGAACACTAACATTGTGAAAATATGACAGTTTCAATATGCTCTTACTTATAAACATTAAAAAGAGCTCAAAAATATAGTTGATAGATTTAAAAAGAGTAATTCTACTTTATTTAATTTGGTTTGATACTAAATATACCAATATGTTTTATAAATTAATGTATTTAAGAAAATATTAAATCTAATTTATTTTAACTTATTTACTAAAAAAATATTTCATTGAATATTAATATTGTGAAAATAAGCTCTAACGACTTTTTCAATATGGTCTTAGTAATAAAAATCACATAACAAAACAAAAAAAAATCTTTTGTACATAAACTTCTCTATATTTTTTTCAAAAAATATTAATATATAAAATATTAAACATGTTTAATAATTTTTTATAATGGATGTATGTTTGTTAGAGTGGTGGTTTAAACAAAGTTTTAGATCAATAATAATAAAATGTAAATTGTTCAATAAATATACCTATTTAATTGATAGAACATTATTAATCTTAAATAGAATATTCTTTTCTCCATGATGGATGTTAACCATAGTTGTTAGTATTACTTAAAATTATGATAATGATAATATTGATGATTTAGACATGATGTATGTAAATAAACATATTTTAAATGTTACATAGGTAAAAAAACAAAAGTAACTTAAGGATAACAATGTCATCTGACCTAGTAGAAAAAGCAAAAGTATGGGACAAAAAAAGTCTTACTACACCATTTTTGCTCAAGCCAGTTTATTCTAAAACAAGTTATGCAAGCATAAAAAATACTGGGAGTAATGGAATCTGAAGAAAATGTCCTTTCTAAGGATATGAAACAATGTACATCAAATAAATATAATAATAATAAATAAATCTATGATCATATTCATAATTAAATCTAAAAAGATTTGTAAATATCTAGCCAAGATATGGATGAAAGCAATTCAGAAAACATAAATCATATATAGATAGCAAAGTATCAGAAACAAATAAGAAAATCATCATGATAATTGGCCTAAAATTAAAAGCAAAATGATTAATCAAAATGAGAAACTATAATTTTGTCAGATATACCTCAATCACCGTCGAAGATAATCCAGATGTAATCCACAAAAATGAACAACAGCAATGGCAGGGAAGAAGTCACTCTATTCGTCTGATTTCCCCACAATTTTTATTTTTCACTCAGTTTTTTCTCCTGAATTTTTTCTCAGAATGTTTTTTCTCAAATTTTTCCATGTTCTTCATGGCCAATGTAAAAGTGGCCACAGCAGACCTCAGCAAACGGCTTTGGTGCAGGGGCAGTGGTAAGATGCCTTGGAGAAACACTCGAGTAGCCGCTCAAGTAGCCGCGCACCGATGTTGACTACTCTCAGAACTGCCGTGGAGTCGAGCTTGCAGGGCGTCAGCAGCCTCCAGAGGAGATGCCAAGAGAGGGAGGAAGGACGGTCCCCGTCTGGCAAATCTAGTGACTGCAGCTGTGGCAACTGCTTCCGATCTGTCCGCAACCTAGCTCTAGGAGGTGACAGAGTTAGTGGCTGCTACTGAGAAACGAGCTTTCCAGGCTGGCGCATCGAGTGCAGCAATCTAGGACGTCAATGGCCTACGTGCCACAGCGGCGAGCCGAAAGGATGCAGCGACGGGAGGCAGGGACAACCTTGATAGAGCCATGGACGAGGGAGGCGTATCTGGCAGACGAAATGGACGAGTGGCCGAGATAGGTATCGGAGGTTAAAGGTATTAGGGTTTAGAGAGGACGGGCAGACGCACGAGGAAGAAGACCGGTTTAAATTAAAATTAGTTCGGATGCACAAATTTTGATCGGTTTAAGCCTGACGTTTGAATCCATAGTATGAATTCAACCTCCGTAAGGCTTTCTCCCGTAGTGAAAAATATTAATCATACAAAGGATTTATAAAAAAAATATTTCTTGAATTTGTGTTTGAAGGCTTATAGAATCAAACGGTTTCAATTTTTTCATTGATTAAGACATAGAAGAAATAAGTCCATTTTTTTGGACTAAAATGAAGAGGGCAAATTTTATTGTTGAAAAAAGATTTTTTAAAAAACTCTAAACATGAAAGTTGGAGTTATAAAAGAATACAAGGATATGCAATTTTTTTCTTCAGTGGTGATAATATGGTGAGAAGGAATGTGAACTTAAATCCCTATATAGATTTTATAAGTTAGATTAAGTGCTATTAAAATTATATTTTTAAAAAAATAATAGAACATTGAACTTGTGAAGAAAGAAATGATCTAGCTAATATTCAAAAAATGAAACAATAAATATAAAAAAATACAAAAAATATTATTTCAAAGAGAGAATTTTTTAGATCATACTCATGTGAATATTAAAATTTCTCTTGTGATTCTTTAATACGATAGAATCATAGTCATTATGTTTATATTATAAAAAGTTTATGAAATTTAAATTGGCTAATAGTTTTATCACATAAATGCTATGGATATGATGTGACTATGAAGGCCTCAAGCATTACAAAGGCTTAGCCCACTACCTTCTTAAACATGAACACTTTGTATACAAACACCAAGCAAAGAAGAAAAGCAATGCTTGCATTTTGACTTTGGAAAAATTTTACTTTGCATCAAAGTTTTTCCAACCTAAACCCCACTTCCTTTCATAGAGGAACGCTTGAGGAATGTGATAGCTCTAAAATACTTGCAAAATGGCATGAATCGGCATGGGTGAGTTACAATGGCCCCCTTCAACAGCCACAAAAATGTCCTAACTACCGTTATGATATTTTTGGAAAGGCAAATTGAAAGCAAATGGTGGATCACTTTTGATACGATAAGTGGGATCATCCAAATCATTATTAGTTGATTTCCACTAAAAGCAACTCATGGATTAACTTAAACCTAATCAAAATGAGAATGTTAAACATACACAAACATTATTAGCATGTCTTCTAACTTAATATTAACAACTTAAATAAGCACTTGTGTTATGTAGCACAATATAAGAGAAAGTATAATTATAGATTAAATAGAAAAAGTGTTATTTTAGCAATCTAAAATAGAAAATACAATATATATATATATATATAAGTTGAACTCTCACAATAATATTATAATAATTAAAAGAAACATTATTTACATAATACTTCTAGATAATTAGATATTTAAAATAAATTCAAAACAAAAAGGCATATCAACTTAATTATATCTTTGAATGTTAAAATATGATTCAAGTACACAAAAGCCTAATATGTAAATTTTACTTTAACTAAACAATGCTTGTGCATCTAAAATGATCAAATCACATGGGCACTATTACAAATTGGCTAGTATAATTGTATTAATCAACAAATATTGACTTGTCATGCAAAATTGATGAGACAAGAATAAATGATACAAATCAAATCACAACAAAGAAATAAATCGATGAAGGAACAATTTTACCAAATAAACCTCACAATAGTTTGGTAGAGTCACATTACTAGAAAGCAATTCACTAAGATCATGATGGAGAAAAATTATTAGCAAAAAATATCATAAATTTGAATTCAAAATAACCTTAGATAGGCTTTTTCTCTTGCTAAAAACAAATAGCCATAAACTCTTTATTTATAGTTCAATGGTTGAAGCAAAATGTTTAATAATGATCAAACAGACATATGATAGTAATTGATTAGATATGCTATCAAATGATGGCAAATTAAGTATAAAAGTTTCTCTTGATAGCCATCATTTGATCGACTTCATAGCATAAAAGCAATCACAATTTTTATTGCCTGATCCATCTATTAGACATCTTGCTTCAAACCCTCAATAATAAACATTTTTTTGAGTTGTAGTTGTAAGATTAAAAGAGAATAACAAATAAAGCCAGAAGAATAAATAAATATATATATATATAAAGAGAGAGAGAGAGAGAAATATTTTGTAAAAAATTAGGAATTAAACTCAAGAAAGATTATCTCTTTCATAAAAAATTTAATTACATTCTATAATAATGCAAAAATAATATTTTGATTCATACATATGTATTTATTTAATTTCTCTCATAATTTACTCAAATAATATAAAAAATGTCAAAATCTATACATACTTTTTTCATGTATAAAATTTTTGCATATTAGTTGTTGCTACCACCTACCACATGCGCATGAATCACATGTTGGTAATAAATCATGCATGCTACACCTATTGCATGGGTAATGCACCGGTGCTTTTGGGTAATCTATGCATGTGGGTCTATTGTGCATTATCTATTATGCATCCATTTTTCTCGTCTATCATGTCTACCTATCATCTATTATGCATCATTTTTCACTTATATAGTTTTGCATACATTGATCTATGACATGTTTATTTGTTACATGTGCTAATCTACCACATGTGCATATTTGCTATACACACCAATCTTCAACATATAGTCTACTTCACAAGTGTGGTTCCACATGATGCACAATTCGTCATACATGTTGTGGGTGTCTTATGTGCCCCTTATATTGTTTCTCAACATATGCAATGATTATGTTAATTTTTTTCATAATTTTTTTCTTTGTAGCCTCCTCGATATTGAATGGCTCAATTTTTTATTAAACCAAACATAGATCCTCTAATCATCATCCAATTAGATATATCATATGTGCAGAACATGGATTTTACATTTGATCAAAAGGATTGATCATCCCATGTACATGCCTATATAAAAAAAGTTCTAGTAACAAAAATACTTCACAATCATTAAAAATAACAAAATGATCGTAAACACATAAACACTAAAATAATCTAAAAAAATTTTTTTGGATGTCAACCTTAGCAAAAAGAACATTAAGCCATACACCAATAATACTGTTAAGCATGTTGACATAGATCACATCTTCTCTTGAAATTCATAACTCAATTTCTGGAACTCAATCAGCATGATCTAAAATATATAGATTTTCATCAATCGTACATCACTTAAATTTAACATGTTGACGTCAAGCCTCTCCATGGCCTTACCAAAAATCCATGACACCTTGAACTCTAGTCTAACTTTCCAACTAATTAAATATCTCTAAAACCCCTATTAGTTGTGCATATAATATGATCATCAAAAGTAAACCTTTAGCATCCTCTTTTTCAAATAAGGATTACTTAATTTTTAAGCTATTTTTTTATAGAACAAATAACTCTATATAGAAAATCATACATTTGAATGACCTCATTTTTAACATAAGGCTTCTTTGTTTTGAAAATTATTAGACAATCTCTTCATTTAAAAAAATCTATTCTTCTATAAAAATCCCTTTTACTACTCAAGTAAATTTGTTTGAAAATAATAACCCAAGGAAACCATTTATAAAGAAATCAAACCATATTTTCTTTTAAAAACAAATGCCATATAACAATTTTCAAAATAAGATTGCCTATGAATTTTATCAATCTTGCAATAAAGTATAAGAAGATAAGTTATCTTTTTTTATTTTCAAAATGACAACATGTTGCCCCAATGAAACAAGTAAAAGAATTATAAAAGAGTCATTACACAAGTTATGTTGACATAGCAAAAAAATGATGCAACCCATAAGTTTTATATCCTACTACATGATTTTTAATATATTAAAACAACAATGTTCTAAATCCTTATCTTAACTCAATGCTCCTCTAAGTTTTCAAGAAATGTCTTTATATTATATGAAATTATTAAATCAAAATAAGTTGAGACAACTATCACTTGTTCAATAGAAAAAATTTATATAATCTCAATTTAAAGGAGTATATAATTGAGATCATGACATATGTCATTTAAAACATTTACATATGATAATAAAAGAGCAAGTATTAAAAAAAATATAAATCAAATAAGCCAAGAATGTTATGTAATAATTTTTTTTGAAGTCATTATTTTTTATTTAAAAATTCACTTTTCCATTAGGCTTTTAACTTTTTCTACCTTTCTAAGAAAACCATAATCTTATTTAATTAGGTTATCATCACCAATAATTGATTATAATAGATCAATTATGTTTCCTCCAAGCACAACTTTTTTGGTCTTTATCTAGTATAGTGCCACCTTATGAGTATCATTGATAAGCAAAATATTATCACCTCTATGTTCATCATTATGACAGTACTTTTTCTAAGACCAAATTTAACTAATGTACTTAATCTTTCACATTATCGTTAAAACATTTATCCATTTACCTTGGGTGGTTTGCCCCATCTCTTTAGGCATTCTTTTTATAACTAATACATTTGTTTATTCTAGAGTTATATTTAAACTTTCTTGTTTATTTTTTAAAAAATATTATGATTTTCAAATCAAAATCCATATGCAACATTATACAAAATTTAAAACAATATAATAAATTATTTTGAAAAAGTACATTATAAATTTACATGTAAAGAGATTTATATGTATACGTCATACATCAAATAATGTAAAGTGAATTCCTTTGTTACCAAAAAATAATTTTGATAAAAGCAGGATACTAATTGTATTACAATAATCATCAAGCATATGTATTAAGAATTATGTAGCATGCCTAACTTTGTCCCCAAGTAATGGTTACATCAAGAATATTGATTCTTGTTTTCACAATGCCTTCATGAATGCAAGTCTTTTCCTTTCTCTTCCTTGCTTTTCTTAAACATGATAGTGAACTTTCCCAAATTCATTTCCTTCCTATTATAGTAACAACATTTCTTTTCCTTATGTTGCTCTCAATCTTCTCCAATTGTTTCCAAAACAACCCAAGAAATTTCTCTTAAATCTATTGCATAGCAACATAAAAAACCTATCCCAACTTTCTACCTCTCTGCTTGCACAAAATTTTTTCTCCATTTCTCTAAAACCTTCTAACAACAATTGCAATCCATCATATAAGTTTTCTTGAATTACCTCTTCATTACCCATCCCTTCATTCCCCGTTAAATGAATCAAACAATAAATGAGCAAAATCAAGTGAAGTGACAATAATCAAATCATTATCACGAACAACGGGAACAACTAGAACAATAGACAAATCATGTGGAAAAATTGAAACCTTAGATTTTTCATCACCTTTCCATTAGGAAAACAATATTGGGCTACAAAAGAAATCTAAGAACTTTTTTTGTAGACTTTTTTGTCATGCCTCATCTATCCCAAACTTGGAAATGACCATAATGTCATATTATAAACTTATCAATATCCCTTTAATTATATGGATTAATCAAAACTAATCAAAATTAAAATTCATCAAATAAATAAAGTCACTTTTGCAAATTATATATATTTTCTTGTACAATAATTACATAACCACAAAATATAATAATGTCTATAATATCATAAATAATGTGATAATCAACAAAAAAATAGTGTTAGAAAACATGTGTTATAATAATCACAAACTACGATCAAGAAATCTACAATGTCGACAAATATTGACGATCCTCTCAATACAAATATAGATGATATATCTATCATGATCATAACATAATATAGCTAATACATAATAGTCTTATCATTAACTCAACAAAACCATAATATATCATAATGTATACTTAGGCTCTTTGGCATGCTTTGTTCTTCTCTTAGTGTTGTATAGCTATTTGAATTTTAATGTGAGTAAATGATAACTCTCAAAGAAGCTTAGTGAATAACTTAAATAATCAAGATAATATAATGATAATAACAAAATTAGTAAAAAGCATGAATGACACAAGTAATGAAAAACAATCTATAACATGCACAAGTAATAGAAAAATAGTCTCATTTATTTCGTTTTCATTTATATTCTTATTTCGTTTCTCATTAATACATACAATTTTTTCTCATTATTATTTTTTCTCAATTAAAGCTCCATTACTTGTTGAGCATTACCCATGTTCACTAAAGCATACCATATCCATATTTATAAAACTAGTCTTATCAAAATATCTCTAATGAGAAAACATTTACCAATATGCATTTCTTAATCAACTAACATCATGCCATATCTCACTAACATGGCTCTAAAAAATACAATCAGGCACCTTACAAACTTTAAAATAAGTTAGTGACAACTCTTTAACATGGCCTATATACCCATACTCAACCACCCTGTGAGTCCAAATATAAGCAAACAATAACCCTCTAAGGAGCCTCAATGCCTTAAAGGCAAACTGATCATATATCATCTGAAGTCATATCATATCATAACATAGTCTATGACTATACTTAGTCGTCTCGTGAACCTAAAGGTATTGATAATATTAACATAGTTTTGGGTATCAAAACTCAAGCTATGAGATAATATTATAAGAAAACTCAAATCTTATGTTATTAGATCATACCAAATCAAGATATCATATCAAATAATATACATGACAAACTTATATAATCTTGATAATACATTAATTCATACATTTCTCATTTTTATAACATGATAACTCATATAACTATAGTATTATATACAATAATGCAAATAATTAGTTCACATAATTCTAATATCTTATAATTTTAATAACTCATTCTTTATGTTTTAATTTTCATCATACTCACTTATCAAATATGTATGTTTTTGTTTCATATAAAGCTCAAGAATAATAAGTAAAAAAGGTCTTTAAGATAATAAATAACATAAAGCAAAACATCTTTTTGGACAAAACGCATGCAAATTATATGTCATAATTATAAATAATCATATTTTATCATCATAATATGCTTAAAAAATAATACAATTAAATAAACTTATATTACAGTTATTTGACTACTTGGTCTGTTTAATACTTTTAAACTCTTACATAAGTTTCTCTTCTAATCTTATACATCAATAAATTGTAAATTTTCAAAAATATGACATTCCACACCATCATATTAATAAATTTTCTCTACTTTCTATAATATATATTAGTTAAGAAATTAAGCATATATATATATATATATATATATATATATATATATATATATATGTGTGTGTGTGTGTGTGTGTGTGTGTGTGTGTGTTATATCTTATTAATTTAAAGCAGCTACTAGGGATTTATACTCAAGGTACAACTAACCAACATTATTAAATTAGTTCTTATGAATTTCATAAATGAATCTAAACTCCATATAAAAGAAAAATGAACAAACAATACATACATTATTTATCATCTTCAACCAACAATTTTTCTTACAAGTTCCAAACTTTCTTGTGCTTACTCTCTCCTCAATGTTCGACTAAGTTCTTTTTATTGAAATTTGATAACCAACAATTTCATTTTCCTCTTTAGCTCAACAAAATACCTTTTCCACCCTCCTCATCCTTCTTTCTTCTCAAATTTTTCTCTTCCTCTTTCCTCTCCCCCTTTTCTATCTCCATTAAGTACTCTTCATTACTCTTGGATTCTCGTTTCACCTCTCATTCTAACCATTGGCAACACTCCTCCCCATGTAGTCCCATCGAAGAAGGGATGACAAAAGAAAACAAGGTTTATAAAAACCACCAATAAAACAACTAAGAGAAACCTTATGTAAGGAGATTGAAGCCCTCTTCCTTTTTGATACAGCTTGATGACAATGGTGGAGCTCAGCAACAATGGTGAAAAGAGGTTGACCAAGAGCAAAAAGGAGAAATTAGGATTTCATAAGCTAACAGGAGAAAGCTAGCTCCACTTGCACGAATGAAGAAGAAAAATTCACAAATGTAGAAAGCTAAAGTTACTTTAGGGATTTAGATTAAATAATTAATATATTAGTTATTTATTTATTTATTTAACTCTTAAATTTTAAAAATCTATAATAATTCCAGATTGATTCAAAGCAAGTGTTGATGGACTTGAATTAAGGAGTCCTATCTATTAAAACTCAAATGCTTGCTCCATGATGTGGTTGTTAGGCATGTTACAAAATTTATTATTTTATTTTTAACTCACATTCTTACATTTAATTTTTCTTAGAACTTGGATACTAAGAGTATTCTTGCCATTAATTATATCTCACAAAATTAAATTAATTTATAACCACAAAATAGATTTTTAGGTATTACAATTTCCCTTATTTTAGAAATTTTGTCCTCAAAATTTGAGAACAATGCTAGTTATCTTCACATCAAATCTAACATCACCTTCTAAGTATTTTTCTTTTCAAATTTGTTTTGCCATTTAAGTTTTAATCATTATGATCACTTATTTCTCTGTCTTCTTTTTATAAAAACTTTTCATTGGACTTTTTTCATAAGGCATATCTAATTGGATTCGATGTTCTTCTATATCATATGTTATGAATATGCCTATTTAGTATTTAGATCATCATTCTCTTTGTCAACATATCTTATAATATTCATTATCTAAAATACATGTCTTACATATTCATTTAATTTTTCTTTTATTCACTTATCATAACATATTTTAATAATATGATATCACTTCTCGATCCATTATCATGCCTTATCTTTATCATCTTCAATTCTCTCAACTGATCAAATTTTTAAATTTGTTTTTATTTGACTTTATCTATCTTTATCTTCATATACATATATATATTGATTATATGCTTTGCTAAAATTAAATTGCATTCTATTATGTTTGACAATTTCAATTCTTTTACTCATCATTTATTCCATTTATCTTTATATCACATATATTCAACATTTACTATTTTTATCAAAAACTTATAGCACATTTAATTCATATCCAAATATTCATTGCTTAATTGGAATTCTCTTACAAAATCATTCCAACCCTTCTTTTATAATAAAAAAATCTCAATATATTATCTTTATTATTTTTTATTCATTTATTTTTAATCTTTATTTCTTTTCTAACATCAAGTATTTTAACTATTACTTAACTATTGCCATCTCTCTTATTCACTCTCTTACAATACTTCAACTAATTCTCATATCACATTTAATATAAATATATTTCTGGACCACTTCTTCAATCATCTATTCTCCACTATGTGGGTCTTCTTTAATAATATATTATTTGTCAATATCTCATTAATATCATCGTCCATATTTTTATTTTGGTAATATTTTTATATTTTATCTCTTTTCTTTTATCATTATTATTGCAACAACATTTCATCAATATTCACTCATTTTTTTCTTATACATCATCTGTATCTATTCTTAATTCATCATTTTTATATTATTTTATCCTATAATAATTGAATAATTCTAAGCAATCATTATTATAATTCTATATCACCATCATAACTCTGATGTCAATACTAACTCTTAACTCATTATATTATCTCAATAATCTTATTTGATGTTCTATGTATCATCATCATATTATATTTATCATAGTATTATAATAAATCTCATCTCATTTCATATATTATAATACTTATATTACTTTAATAATATAAATTTCTTTTTTAAATAAACATCCAATTATGATTTTTTATACATCTATCATCATTTTTTAATTTTATCCTTAATTGTTCTCTCAATTCATATCATAAATTATCACTCAATCTTATTTTATTTTGTATATCATCTCTTAATATCATTTCACCTCTAAATAATTATTTTTTTGCATCTTGATATTTTAAAGTCTATTATTCAATTCTGATCGATAATTCCATTCTCATTCTTTATCTTTTGTTTTTTTTCATCATTTCACACTTTATGTTTATATCATATTATTACATTCATAATCAATGTTGTTAGTGATTAATCCTCATTCTTCAAATATTAATTTCCTTATCAACTTTCCTTTTCTGTTATCTCATATTATCAAATGCATCACATCATTATAATTTATATTTCTTCATCATTACATTCTCATTTATCTTCTTTTATCTCTAATCATTTTATCTTTTATAATAATTATCAAAGTTATATCTTCTACATTCATTGATGTTATTATCAATTATTTTAAATCTAATTATATATTCTCTCTTTGAATATCACTTAATCATCTACACATATATTACTCTTAAATCTATTCACAATTAGCTTCCATTTTTTCTATCTTTGCTTCACATCGTTGGTATATTTTCATATGCTTCTTCATAACTATAGTTTGTCCAATCATCTTTTATCATTCAATTTATCATTCTCTTCTTTTTCTTTTTTACCTTAGTTATCTCTTATACAAGTCTCAACTCATATATGTCACATTTTATTACTCTTTAATTACCATCACTTATCATACTTGTTTTATTCTATTGATATACTTATAATTTTGTTTATCTTATCTCAATCATTGCTCAAATACAATTAGATACTAAATGAATGCTATAACAAACTCATCCACATATTTCTTAAACTTCCTTTTTTTGACATTCCTAAATTAAAATGGTAATACATAATACTCATAATGATCATATTTTACTTCAAATATAGTGTTTGATATGTCTCTTCTTACATTAATAAATATTAATATTCAACTCAACTATACTTTATAAAATATAATTACACCTAAAAATTAATAAAAAAATAATATATTATTAACACAAAATATATAATCTTAATAAAACTTTTATTGATTTTTTTGTAATCATTACTCCTTTTTTTTACTTTTTCTTTTTTAAAAAACAAAGTTGATACTCTTTAAGGTAAATATTTGTTTTGATAAGATATCTAAACATTCACCTCTTATAATTTCATTTTATCCATTTGATAAAAGGGTTTAGGAGTTGGATTAGCTCTTAGACTAATTAAATTCCAAGCTTTAACTCAATCAAATATTCTAACTCTATCCTTAATATTTATATTAAAATATAATCTCAATAATAAATCATTTTTATTTTTTTATTAGTTAATCACTCTTATTCTCACCTTTTCTTTTTTTTTTTACTTTATACACATTTTTACTAAACTCCATATATAAGCTATCTTTGTTAATAAAAAAGTTATCTTGATCAATTGAATTTAATAAACACACGACTTAATTATGATCTAGTCAATCTAATAACAGAAGTTATAGAATTTATTTTTTCATTTTCACTTTGGTATAGTCAAGGGTTACAAAAATCCATTATCTTTGACAATTGTTTAACTTAATGATAAACCAAATGTTTTTTTAACTTATCTCTTTTCATTTGATGCTCACACAATTAATCTAAACCTAACACAATATCAAATTTGGTTAAAGATAAAGCTTGTAATTCAATAGAAAATGTTCTTTCCTTAATCTAAATTTTCTCTTAAATTCATTTATCAACCTTAATTTTGCTTCCTTTAAGTAATTTAATTGACAATTAATCTACAATTGATTCAATACAATAAATGTGTTATCAAGTATACAACATGATATAAAATAACAAGAAAACTCTAAAAATCAAATAATATCATATCTAAACAATACTATAAATACAATGTACCTTTAGATACATCTAAAAATTTGGAATCCTCTTATTAAGAAAAAATATAACTTCTAGGTAATCTTGCCTATTAGCTAACTAATCTTCATTAGAGCAACCTAAAATTGAAGAAGGTACAACACCTCTATGAACACTCTAGTTTACAGATTTATTCTCTCAAATCTTGTTATAATTGGATGACATAACTTAGCCACTCTAACTATATTATCCATCTTCTCATAAAACAAAATATCTCTATTAACTTTCTTGACCTAAGAAACCATTATCTCAATGCTATTTTCCACACCATGTAAATTTTGGTAAATCCATACTATAGTAATTACTATGGGGCTTGTTAATGTTTTGATAAACCTAGTTCTACTAAACTCTCTATTGATATTGTCAAGGTCTTTCTTTATAGGCGATTTATCTATAATTTTTGAAAACACACTTTCTCTTATATTAAACCTATGTTAAGATTCATTTCAATTAATCATATCCAAATAATCTAATATGGTTTATCATTCTCTCTATTCTTTCTTTTACTTTTATTCAATTTAATATAGAAATATATGAGTATTTTAATAAAAAAAATAACACTTAATTATAATGATTCGTGTAAATGCATAAAAAAGGTAATGTTCTAACTCATAAAACCACTTAACCTAAACATTATTACTTTGTCCTTAAACCATGCTTTGATCTTAAACCTTTTACTCTAATGTTTAATGTATCTCATTTTACTAATTCAACATCTTATGATAAGTATTTAATATGCTTTGATATCATATCATCTAAATTTTTTTCTTTCGGATTTCAACTTCTCTAAAATAGCTTGTCATGTTGTGCCTAGATTAAATAAGGAAATATTGATAAAGCCATGCTATAAACTCATGACTATCCTTTAAATCATATGAATTAGTTAAAATTTAAAATTCAAATGAAAAATATATCCACCATAAATTTTTTATTTTTTTATATATAACAATCATATATATAATATCATCGTTAACTATATTATATTCTAATCTAAAAATAGTACTAGAAAAACATGCTTGAATAATCACAAATCACAACCATGAAGATCATAAAGTCCACAAATATCCATGATTCTCTTAATACAAATATAGATGTTACATCCATCATCATCATAAAATACAACATTAGCTAATAATAACAATCTTAATATCAACTCAACATAAATATAATGCATCAAAGCATCACTTATAGAATACTCAATATATGCTTGAGCTCTCTAGCTTGCTCTTTTGCCTCCACGATGTTATGATTTCATGACCTATAATGAAATTATAAGATGAGTTTAAAGGAGCTCAATGGATAAATTGTAAATAATTAAGTTGTTATATAAATGATAGAAAAATAATAGCAAACTCAACGAAAAGCATATAATGGCATAGTCATGAAAATCAAGCTATAACTTGAAAGGGTAATAATAAAAAAAATTATTTGTTTTTATTTTTTTATTAATTTATTAAATTTTCATGCTTATTATAATTTTTTTTTAATTAAGACTCTTTTTTCATTTAATTATTATCTCTACTCATCACAATAAATCACACATATGTCTATAGGATTAATCTCATTAAAAGATCTCCAATAAAAAGGACTTTGCCCTATAAGCATATCCTAATCAATTAAAATCATATCATATCTTATTATTATGAATCTTGAGACCATACTTTACCTCTCTGCAACCTTAAAGATAAGCCAATAATAACTCTTTAGCATATGTTACACACCCACACTAAGCAACCCTACAAGTTTGTAGTCAAGCTAGTAACAACAGTCTAAGAGGTCTTAATGTCATAAAGAACAACTCATCATATATCATCTAATATCATATTATATCATATTATATTATAATATGATCTATGATTATACTCAATCATCTTAAAAATATGAAGGTAAGCTAACAAAAACATTACCATGATCTCAAGTACCATGCTTGAGCCATGAAATAATGTCATAATGAATCTCACAACTTATTTTATTACATCATATCACAAAAATGTATAATATTAGATGATACAGATAATAAGCTCATATAATCTTGATACTATATTAGTCATATATTTTTCATTTTTTTAGCATGATATCTCATATAACCATGGTAACATATCCAAGGACAATTAATTCATATAATCAAGATATCTTATAAATTTAATAACCAAGTTTTTATGTTTTAATTTGCATTATACTTATTTATCAAATATTTATGATTTCATTTCATGTAATGCCTAGAGAAAATAAGTCATATAGATCTCAAAATAACAAATTATGTATATCTCATATGACATATAAAGTAAAATATATTTTTGGAACAAAACATATGTCATATTATATTCTATAATTATAAATAATCATATTTTATCATCTTAACATATTTAAGTAATAATAAAATCAAATATTCTTACATCTTAATTATTTGATTTAACAATCTGATCTACCTTATGCTACTTAATTTTTTACATATACTTCCCTTTACAATCTTACACTTCACTAAATTGCAAAAATTCATAAATATGACATTCCACATAATATTTTTTATTTTTCTTTATTTTATTTGTAAATATATTACTTAAATGGTTAAGCATCTATCCATACTACATTGTATTATTCTAAAGCAATTTCTAAGGATTCATACTACATCATATTATTTTAAAAACCACCACTAAGAGAAACTTTAAAGAAACATAAGGAGGCTAGAGTAATTGATTAACTAGTGCAACTTGTCAACAACACTTGAGCTTAATGGCAATGGCAAAAAGTAATCGACTAAGAGAAAAAAAAAGGATAAATAAGGTTTTCCCAAGTTATTGAGAGAAAGTTGACTCTACTTACATGAAAGAAGAAGGAAGTTTTGCAAATGCATGAAGCTAAAGTTAGTTTTTGGATTTAAATTAAATAATTAACATATTAATTTATTAATTTCTTATTTAAACATTAAATTTCAAAAAATTCCATAAAAGTTTCAAATGGACTTCAATTGAAATGAAACAAAGCCAATAAACTTGTCCTTATGAATTCTATCTACTAATATTTCAAAAAAAAAATAAAAGCACATCCTCCATGAAATGCTTTTCAAGACATTGTAAAAATTATTATTTTATTTTTCAAATACATTGTAATATTCAATACTATGAAAACTCATGCATTAAAACATTTTCACAATTAATTATATATTATATAACTAAATTAATCTATTACTACAAAATAAATTTTGGACACTTACATCTTATAAATAGCTAAATCATAAATATTGAAGTGAAATGGTACTTGAAAATTAGCTCCAAATTCTATTATTCAATAAAATGTATTACACATCTTACACATGGATCAAGCTTCTAATCAAAGTGGTTAGCTATCTAATTTATATTTCTGTTCCAACGAGCTCTAAAAGAATGATTTTTATGCAATTAAGTCGACCATCTAATAATGAAACATTGTACATTTATTAGAAAAAATCAAAATGATATACCAAAAAATATATAAATACTAAAATATGCTCAAAATATGATTATAACCATAAAACACATCAAGCCATGTCATATTAAACTTGATGAGTGCATCCACATAGTTCATATCATCTCCTTAACTTTGTGTTTCAATATCTAGAACTCAATTAGCATCCTCTAAAATGTACACATTTCTATCACCATTCTTTACAAGAAAAGTGTTCTTTATATATATATGCTAGATTTTTCTTATATATAGGTTGATTAGATTCAATAATTATGGATTGAATTTACCTAGTTTTGCATTAAGTTGCAATAAAGTATTATACTTATTAATTTAAACTTTTTCCTCTCATTATTATTGTCAACGTAATATGAAGTTTGATAAAATATCTTTTGGTATGTCTTTATTGACCCTTGGGATTATCCCCTCAATCAATGGATTGGAATTCGAAAGGAGTTGTGACAACAACCAAGGGATGGCTTTAATTAGCTTTTCAAAAATCATTTTCAAAGCAAAAAAATAACTAGATTCAAAAATCTTAGAAAACTCCTTAAAAAATTAAAATATGTAGAAACAAAGGGAGAAAGTGGGAAGCTCTATATGAGTGCACATGAAGATATACCTTTTTGGAAACTTCATTCCATAGTTTGGACATCATAAAGAATTTGATGGCCATTAAGATCTAGGATGTTATAGTCTTCATTACCTATTCATCTATATTGATAATGAGAGACTTGTTATGTTTGCACTACTTATCGAACTTGTGTCGAAGTTTGGAACCCTTTTTCCATTTACATAGGCAACAAGATTCTATTATATTATCATAATCCAATAATATTGTTAGATCTCACCATTATTTGGATTTAACCATTCTGTTAGAATCTTGTCTCCATATTGTTGATCTTTTTATCATCTCCTTCCAACTTATTGATCTTTTCATCCAACATTGTTATTTCTTAAAATGAGTATCTAGATGCATCCATCTTCTTCAACTTGTTAATATTCTATCTTCCTCAAGTTCTTAAAACTCTTTTTTCATTTTATAAATAGATTAAGATAATACTATCTTCTCATATCTTAATAATTTGTTTAAAAAAACTATGGAATAGGTTTTGATGCTTTTTTTATAGCTTTTAATTATAATTTTCTTACTTTGCAGTCCTCACTTGATTGCTTTAGATAGAATTAGGTTATCTCTTGTGTATTTGTATAAGTATATATCATTCATTTTAATAGTTGTTTTAGTGACATTATTAGCAATTTTTTGTTAAATTTATTAATAATATTACTATTTGATGTTAACTATTTCAAGAGATTATAATATATTTGATGGTGATTTACCTATTAAAAGTAATCGACCATTCATCCGTTTTTACCTTTATGAATATATTGTACCTTTTTTCGTTAATTCATTCTTTGATTATAATATGTTGCTTAGTTGTGACTTATCCCTTATTGATATATCAACTTCGTTATTAGAGCTTTGTCCATTTTTATTAAACACTTAAAAATCTTGAATACCTCTAATACAATGGTCCTTTAATTATTATTGCTAGGTGATATAAATTCATCTCATATCTACTTATTGTTCATGTATAGCATAGATTGTTTGTTATTAAGAGTTTGATTACTCTTATATTTAATCATTTTTGCTAGTCTTTCATTTGTCTCTTTAGGACATAATCGTCCAAGAAGAAAATCTATGATGATGCCCTTATAATGGAGAGTTGAGAAACACACTTTTTTGTTATATCAAATTTAATAGATAAGCTCCGTAACTCTATTGTTTATAATAAATGCATAACATATAATCTATTATTTTATCACTCTTTTTATTATTCTAGATATATCTTATTGAAGGTTAACATTAACGCTTATTAGCAGTTTTCACATATCATAAAATTATAAGCATCAACAAGTCGAACAAATATTATCGATCAGGTCATAACATCAAGAGTGATATATAATTTTAAACAAGAAAAAATTAGATTGATAAATACTAATTTTCTCTTGCTCCATTTTATCTATTTTTTAAAAAACATTTATTTGTTACTTATGCATTTAATTTTACCTATTTTTAATTAAAACAAATAAAAAAACAAGCATGACTAATTAATTTTATTAAAATCATGCAAAAATTAAAATGATTTGAGATCTCATAAAAACATCCTTGATTTCAACCTCTTCAATACACATTAAAAATGTTTTCTTAAAGTTTTTTTTACTATTTACATTAAAATGTGATTTATAAAAAATAAAATATGATGTTTTACAAATACGATAATTTAAGCATTATAAAAATAAAAAAAATAATTTAAACTTGTTAATATAAATTTTGTTTTCTTATTTTACATGTTGGTTTATTACTACAAAAATAAATTTCTTAGAAAAATAATCAACACTATGACAAACAAACTTCGTTTCTGTTGGCAATAAAAAAATGACGTTTTTATTTTGTGGTGCACGTGTTGATGACGATGTGCTGGTTGTCTCGTAGTTGTCAAGCGTCCCGTAAAGCGAGTGAATTTTTTTTTATAGTAGATGACGCTTATTGGAATGCTGTTGTCGCCTTGTCGGTTGCTTGGGAAATCGGATCACGTCAACGCGTCAGCGGCCTTTTTATTCGCCGAGTTTTCGGAAAAACAACGGATGATTTAGTCAAACGTTAACGTAGCATGACGTCAGGATAGCTAACCAATTAGATAATTTTTTTGCATCTGGTAAATTGCTGATATAAATTGATAATAGCATAAAATTATTTCATGCAATTATTTTTAAAAATAGTTATTCGCTATTACTTGAGAATTTACTGGCCATGATTATGTTTTTAAAATCTTATACGACTTGCAATTAAATTGTCCAAGCCGCTAACAATATCCTATGTAAGGCATGCCCATTATATAAAAAATTTGCAAAAATAAATGAAATTAGATAAAATTAAAACATAATTGATTAATAATACCATATATTAAAACTTAATTTTTAACAATTATGAATACTAATAAAAATCTCATTTTTAGAAAGAGTCCTTATAACAATTATAATTTTTTTATTTTAATTAATCAACCACTAATTTTGACATTTGGGTATTGTGACCTAACATGATTTGTCTTTCTATCTCAGAAGATAATAGACCTATAATGGTTATAAACATGAGAATACTGATCTCTATAACAAAATGAGATGTCTATCTTATGTCTTACCTAATATATAATTTTTATTAATAAAAATAAAATATCTAAATAGGTAGGTCTTAATGATCAAATTATTTGTGTGATGAGAAAAGTATTTGGCAATCATCGATTTGTTTTGCTAATTATTGAATTGCCTCTCTAGTGTCATGTCTAAGATGTAAAATAAAAAACTAGAGAGTGATACAATGTACATTGTCATTAAGGCCTCAAATGTAACCATTGCTTAGATATGCAATACACCCATTCAAGTGATGAAAGTTAGTTAAAGAATTGATCAACCAAGCAGCTACAAGAATCAACACTTTGGCATGCTATTTCTATTCTTAATCTATTAAAGACCATTTTCTTATACCTTCATAAGAACCATGCTTGCTAGTCAATATCATAAATGACTTTATCCTATACTTATTATTATGCTCACCAAGTTCATAGATGTTTTTAAATTTTAGCTGATTCTTTTGAACTTTGGTTTGTGAGGTTTCCCCTTGGAATATAAGATTTTGATATAAAATTATTTATCTCCATTATTGCTATAAAACTTCTTGTTCACCTTATTCAATTTTTTGGACCATCTACAAAAAAACAACAAGTCCAAAAAAAATCCAGAAAAGAAAAGGAAATCCAAAACATCCATCCCATTTAGAAACTTGATTTCTAGAGTGGAGTAACAACTTTAAGAGGAAATCACCATTAACCAACTCCTTGTCTTAAAGATAAAGAAAATGAAACTCTCACTTATTATTCCTACACTTATTGTGAACTAGTTATGCACCATCCTAATTTTAGTAATTATAAAGGTACCATCTATTGCTCTTACCAAGAATTCTTTCTTCTTCCTCACAATTAAGAAGAAAACTTGTTATGAACATTCTACATCCTTAACAAGATGTCTCTTTATAATCTATTATCTTTGCTTCTCTAGTTTTTAATCTATAACCACTTATTTCATCATTCAATATTAAGTATTCTTAAAATGTGATATATGTTATTAGGAGTTTTTTGCAATCTTGCATAAGGCAATAACATCATTAAAGTGAGTCATATGAAAAGGGACACTCATAAATCCTTTTCAAAAGTAACCAACTCACGTAACAAACCATCCTTATAAGTAAGAGAAAGATATTTTTATTTCATGATTTTCTTCATCTCTTCTTAGTGGCTATCTTGATATAATGATTTTGTTTCTTGATTTATCTAAGAAGTCTTTGCATGATCAATTATTTTCAAGTGTGCAAATCTAACTTTTCTATCCACTAATATGATTTTGTTAATCAAAAGAAATCTTCCTATCCACTAACCAACCAACAAACTCCTTCAATCCAATTGACCAATGAATGCTAGTAGGTCAACCTTTACTTTCTTTGTATGAAAGCTATTGAGATCTCTCACCTCTCTCCTAAAATTTTGATGCAGTGTTATATATCCTTATTTTCATGATAACACTTGACTAGTATGATATTGTAAAATTGTCATATTTTATTTTATTTTTTAATATTTCATATTTATAGTGCATTTTGTATCCCTTTATCATGTTAAAAATATTTTTGAGATTCTAGATTAATTGTCAAATCAAATTTTAGAATTTTTTGGACAACTTGGACCAAAATGTGATCATATAATTGATATTCTTATCATACCATTTAGATTATTTTCATCATCTTGACAAGGTTTGCCTAATCTAATGCTTATTAGCTTTATTTCTCCATCCTAATCATGGGGATCTTAGTAAAATATACTTATTCTATCATTAAAGCATGTCAAATCCCCTATATTATTCTTACTCTTGGGATCTCTTTTCTCATCTCATTAATATCTCTTCATATCACATCTATAAACTTTATGATCAACCAAATCACAAGAAAGAATGACTTTATTATGTCGACCATGCTAGTCAATCATAGCACAAAAGTATTGATGACAACACATTTTTAGCTCAATTTCTAGATCACACATTAAGAAATAATGATGAGATCACATAGAAAGTGATATTTGAGTGAAGTTTGATACTAATGGTATCATATCAAAGCTACTAGATCACATAGCAATGGTAAATGTAAGATAATTTGATAAAAAAATATAAAATCTTATAATTTATTAAATAACATATCATACAACTCATATAGACAGCTTATTTATCATTATTTTTTTATTTAGTTATTTAGCATTCTCTTCTAATTATGATCTTACACTTATATCAATCACATATTTTACATAAATATTAAGTTAACCATTACCATTTCATATGACATATGTCAATAAATAGGCCAATTATTTTCAAAATACATATTTATGTACATAGCAGGTGATGCCATACTTTTGTTACTTTCTTATGATATCATTGTTTGATTATGTCAATGTACTGTCCACTTGGGTTGTCTTTTCTTAATCTAGTAAGTTTCATCCTTCATATAAAGGCTATTTTCTTTTGATCATCCTCCTAACAATACTTGGTTTTCATAAGATCTAACAACAGTTTTGACTTTAAAAGGTGCATTGATATCTTAATGTCATAGTCTCTCATACATGGAATAGGATCTCCCTCTTAGTAATCAATATAAAATAACTCATCTTTGTACCCCTAGAAGCCTTGCATAGGAACCAGTCATTATATTATGATTTTACTTCTTAAGATATCACTAATACTAAATTGTAGCATCTATAGTCTTTCTAAAAAGGTATTAGAAAAGGTGTTTCTCATTGGTACTCTCTAAAGGGTCTTTCCTTTTGGTTACTCATTTAAATACTACTAACCAAGCACGTTTGACCATGAAGTTCTCCTGAAATCTAAACAAATTCTAATCAATTATAGTAGTAAAACTACTCTATATGAAACTTGACTTACTCTTTTTCTAATTTAAAAAGGCTAATCATGCTTAGGTTTTCACATATTTGTTTTATCAAATATATACAAATCTATCAAAAGACTTACTTTCATAATGACATGCTAATCCTTTTGAAACTTAACATTCCTATGCTAATCATTAAATAATTTCTTTTATATATCTTGAGTAGTTTACATTTTATCTCTAAACAATTTTATTTCATAATTTCATTAACAAAGTTAGGCTTAATTAACTATTTTTTACCCTCAAAATATAATAAAAGAGATTGATCCATATGAGTTTTTCTAATACTATCTTGATAGCTATTATTATATGAAAATTCTATTAAAAATAAATAATTCCTTTGATTTGCTCCAAAATCTAGAATATATGATCTTAATAAGTATTTTAGAGTTTTGATTGTTTTTTAATATAACCATTTTTAAAGTGAAACACTATACTAAATTTCAACTGAGCATTAAATGACTGATGTACATTTATCAAAAAAATATGATATAAATTTGGGATCCTTATATGATATTATCTCTTTTACCATATCACTTGACTTTTGCAACTCTTCTTTAACTTATTGTAAGTTTAAATATAATTTTTTAAATTTTTATCACATTTTTTGATAGGCCCTTAATATTTTTGTTTTAAATCCTAATTTATTTTGGTTCCTCTAGCTTGAATAACATATTTGGAGCTATAGGCTTATTTTATTAAAGTTGCTTTAATTAGTGATGCTTAGGCACACATAATTAGTCTTAAAATTTAGTATATTATTATCTTGTAGAGCAAAAACAATTACTCAATTATTTAATTTTTTAAACTAATTTTTATCATTCTTCATCTTAAAGCTCATCTTCTTTAATGATTATATCCAGTTTAGCCCAATAGATAGCTATTACAATAATAAAATATTTCTTTACAATTTTTTCTAATGAAATTTGTTAATTTTAAATGTTATAAGTTTCTTATTAAATCGAGCCATAATAAAGTTAGCATGCACTTTTTACTTAAAGAATCTGTAATCATATTTTTATTTCTCAGATAGATTATTTTCAAAACATAATATTCAATAAATTCTAATCATCTTTACAATAGATTACGTTCTTTCTAAAACTAAAGTATATTTCAAACATTGATTATAATTTATACTTTGTTTTTAACTATATGTATGAATAATGTCCTTAGATCTTCAAAGCAAAGATAATAACTATCATATCTAAAACATGAATTAGATAATTCTTTTAATAATATTTCAATTTTTTTTGGAAGCATAAGCTATTACTTCTTCAAATTACAAAAACAATAAAATTGAAACATTGAAATGATGCATTACTAAAATTTTGATAACCTCATTTCCTTTCGATGGAATTAATATTGGACTTGATATTACTTTTTCTTTTAATTTTTAAAAAATTTCTTCACAGGAAAAATCTTATTCAAATTTTATAGCTTTCTAAGTTAACCTTGTTAAAGGAGAAGAAATTTGAGAAAATTATTTTATAATTTTTATAAAAGCTATTTAAACATCAAAAACACTTAATTTTAAATATATTTATAGGCAGAGATCAATTTATAATAGCTAAAGTCTTCTAAAGATCCATTGATGTCTAAAAAATATCACTTAGGATAGCCAAAATTGATATTTTAAGAATTTAACATATAATTGACATTATTTTAATATTTATAACAAAATATGAATGCTTAACATGTTCTTCAATACTCTTTGGGTATAAAAGAATATCATTAATAAGTATAATCCCAAATTGATCAAGATATTTTTGAATAATTTACTTTTCATATCCATAAATGTTGCAAGTACGTTGATTAAATCAAATTACAATACTAATAATTCATAATGTCTATAACTCATTTTGAAAGTTGCTTTAGATATGTCTTCTTTTTTACTTTTAATTAGTGATAGTCAAATACTAGGTCTATCTTAAAAAACCTACAAATAATCAAACAAAACATTTATCATTGACAAATCTTATTTATTTTTGTTAATCTCATACCATTGTGTGATGGTTTGATGATACTAAAATGATATTATTGTGTTTATTAATGTGTGTTATAAGAATGATATGTATATGTTTAAGCACATAATGATTGACGGACATGGATGATAGTAGCTTAACTTACACATGTTGAAGCCAAGTATTCATTTCTCTTGATGGGGTAGAGTACATATAGAGCTCATCTTTACTTAGTTGTAGCATATTATCAAAATCTAAAGTAGGAATCATGTGACACTTAGGTTCATGCTAATTTATATTTTCATACATCTTAGGGATATTACTCATGCATTCTTACATTATTTCATAACTTTCACTTGAATTTACAAAAGATTATAAGTGGACTTAACTTGCAATTTAAACTAAAAAATATTAGAAGTATTAGGTTTTATATTTAACTCAAGTTTAGAATGAAATAAAAATATAAAATTTATTGAAATACACAAATATAACTGATAGAGCGCAGATTGGAGATCGTAATTAAAACCTTTAATAGAAGTGTGAAATTGTTTATACAATATAACATTTATTATAGTACAATGTAATGTTTTCTATAAGAATATTAATAGTGAGTGAGAATTACAAATATTTGTACAATATAATGCTAACTACTATACTTGCATGATTTAAGTAAATTAAAATCTAGAAAAATTAATATAATATGATACATGGATATCTATAATATGATTATTTAGATATTATAATAGAATAAGAAATAAATGTTAGAAATAATTGTATAATATAATGGTACTCATTATATAAGTATAACTATAATCCCAATAATAAAACCAAGAAATCAAACATAAGTGAGAAGAGAATCAACATGCTTCATAAAGTACACATAACATCCTAAATATGAGAGCAAATAGTTTTAACAAATTTAAATCATAGAATATTGAAATAAAGAATATTAGAAATTATTAAGGAGGAAAGAATGGTGAAAATTTATGAAATAATCATGATTTTGATAAAAAAATAATTGGTAGGGCTATAAACTTTTTAAAAAAATCATAAAATTGATGGTAATAGATTGTATAATACAATATAGATAATAATGAAAAAGATGACTTAACAAAGACTATATTCCTTTATGATAATGATACAAAAGAATAATAAGCATAAATTAAATAAGATCGTGAGGACTATAATATCCATGTAATATTATAGTAAATGATAGCATTACTTATATGTGTTAGATTAGTTTGACAAGTTAAGAAAGAAATAAATTAGAATGTACAATATAATAGAGGTGTAACATACACCACAATCAAATAATAGAATTGGTTACGATGTGAACAAATTTATAAGATGATATTATATCACACAAGGATAACAATAGAATTATATTGACATGATAAAGTGTAGAGTGTATCAAAGCTATGTGTTAGATTAGTTTAATAGCCTAAGGCTATATTACGTTGTGTAATATGAACAAAGTACATCATACAATACAATCTAGTAAGCTAATAAATTTAAAAGAAATGTGGACAAGCAAAACAAAATTAGTTAAAGGTCATATAAGAACAACTGAAACATCGTACAAGGTTGTTAATGCATAAGACCAAATAATCGATAGAGATAATACAAAGTGATTTAGCCATTCTATGTGTGGTGATATGACAATAGTCTCAAGGTAGTTTGATTAAAGTTACAAATAATTTTTTTTTATTTTCAGTTGCTTATCAAACTATTATATTTTATAAAATTCATGTATATGAATGTTGTGAAGATAGTTGATGTCCAATCTTATATGTTTGATGATTATACTTAATTTTGAAAATAACTAACTTTTTAATTTTTTTTTTGACAATATAATGTCTTTTACTAATGTGATTTCAAGTAACTTATTTAGTACGTAATATTGGTGACCATCATAGTCTCAAAGATAGATGAGATTTTAATAGAACTTCTTTCTTTTTACAAGTCTCTTATTGTAATTAGTTTGGTGGTCTCAACTTTCTAAGATGGCAAAGGAATATAAGTGGATGTCTTGATAGCTGCACCTATCGACACCATTTGAACCATCATGCCATCATCAAGCAATACCTCCTTTTTGAATGTTTTATTAATTATGCTTTTGGATGCATGAATAGTAAAAAATGATCCCAAAAGACTTATTATAACATCAAAATATGGTATGAAGATTAGAAAAATGCTAATGAAGAGTTTTGGAATGACAACACAAAAATGAAGAGCTCTCAAGAGTCTTTGTCTACATTGGCCTCATTCGAGTGGTCCCTAATCCCTAAGTGACATTAGAAGGTGGTTTCACGATTATTGTAATCTATGGAGCAATTGGTGTAGCACTTAATGTGGGAACTATGGTAGAATTCTTTGGCACCCTTGATGCCTTACAAGAACTAGTTTGATTACTTAAAAGATTTTAGAATTAATTGATGGAGTGATGGACAACAAGAATATATTAATTATAATAACTTTTATAAGTTAAATATTTATTAACTTCTTAAAATTATGATAATTATTTTTATCATCATAATTTTGTACTTGGGAACAAGCCATTGCCAATTGATGTCATCACCTCTATCCCCGCACAGTTGTGGTGATCACCCATGCCATCATTGCCATCTCTATTAATTGCTCGCCACAAAAACAAAAGTAACATAATTATTATATATATTTTGGAAAAAATTATCAATCTAAGCTAAAAAAATAATTTAATCAAAATAACATATTTTTAAAAGACAAGTCAATAAACTAATTAATCCCTAAGCACATAGTACATATTGGCTCAAATTGAGACTTTTTTAGTAGAGATTTTATAATAGAATAATTATTAATTGTTAATCTCTTAATTAGGGACTTAATTGAAAAATTTATGGAATTTAAAATTTTTTTTGCTGTAATATCTTCATTGCTTGATAAGATTAATTTAAATTTTAAAAATATCCTTCTTAATTAAATTAAACTTGTGGCCCATGTATTTATGATGTTCTTTTTGTATTATTTATTATTATTATTTAGATTGCTGATGGTTTTGTTGTTGTTACGGCTAACATAGTAATCTTTTAAAAGTTATAATTCTTAATATTTTATTGTGAATGAATTAAAGAAAAAAAGGTTTTGAAAAAAGTTTATAAAAAGTATTAGTTAAGTGGAAAAAATTATTAAAAAGTATTTAGATCCCAAAATAAATCAATTTTTATATCCCAAAAAATTAAATTAAAATGGAATTTCATATACGTTTTTAGGGAGGAACAATGATTGGTTGGGTTCCAATGGCTTGGTTTAATGTTTTTGGCAATAGAAAGTCATGGATGCTTATTGGTACTATAATGTAACTTAATTGCCTCACATGCTTGTAAGGTCAATTACTTGCATTTATTGCTTTGGGTTATAACTATTAGATTTATTTATCCATATATTAGTAGATTCTGATTTGGGGTAGCTACCGTAATTAGAAAATTCAATTAATTAACATAATTATTCAAAAAATACTTGATATTTTATAAATGATTCGTGATATTTAAAATAAATGTGCTTAAAATTTATATTGAAATTCATAAAAAATGCAATTTTTGAAAATTAAGTGAAGTTGAATGGGAGCTTAAGGCCCCACCAAGCCCAGTATTAAGTTTGTTTAGTTTGTTCACACCAATAGAATGAACACTGCAAGAATCATAGTTGTGTTTTTATAATATAAGCACATATTGCACAAGAAATTGAGATGGAGCAGTTGTTTGAAAATATTTTAAAATATTTTTCAAAAGTTTTTTTTAAAATTAAATATTATTAAACATTTTTTATTAAAATTTAATTGTTTTTCACAAAAAAACTTATTTTGTAAATGAAAATCTATTTCAAACTAACAAAAGCTATCCAGTGAAACCAAAATATGATGCAAAAATTCTTACTGTTGACTTTTTATGCTAATATTATGGTTCTCATTGGTCATATTTTTCCTTTTAATGTTTGATAATGTGATCAAATAATTTGAAATTTAATTTTATCAATCATTTTTATTCATTTTTCTCAATTAATTGAATATCTATCAAAAGAAAATTTTTAAACTTAATTTCATCTTTCATGTTATATTTTCTTTTCTCATGAAAAAAAGTTACTCCAACCTTTTGAATCTTGTGGATGGGCAAGAGCTCGCTTCACTATCATCTTAAGTGGCAAACGCATATCGACGAATTGACTACTATATTGCAAAAATCATAAGTTTTGTTTTTTTTTAATTACAATGGAGTTACTTGAAAATGGAGAATAATATAAGTAGTTATTTTCACCCAAATAAGACTCTCAATATATATTATATAAAATTTTGTATATCACATCTTTATGAAAATATTACACATTTAATTTACTCTTATTTTGATAAGTCAAAATGTAATATGATCTTTGTATGATAAATTTATTTTAAATATCACATTTTGATGATAAATTTTTAAACATCGTTATATGCTATTACACATTTTTATATCACAAAACCATTATAATTTCATCTCATTATGTTCGGATCACAACCACTGAAACAAAACAAAGCATTAGTGGGACCAAATTTGTAAAACATTTGGGTGATTTGAGAGAAAAACAATCCTAATCTCCTTAAGCAAGTTCACTCACTTGCTTGTTAGCAAGCTCTGGTCTTTAGAAGGTTTTTTCTCTTAATTGAGCATTAACTTTTCAAAGGTTTTAGAGTGTTACTCCTTGGCTTTAACTTAAGCCTTATTTATCATTTTAGATTAAGACTCCTCATCATCTAGTTTCCTTGATATGGATCCCCTCAATTTTGGGTTAGTTTGCTCAACGAGGCATCTGAATAACTCTACTAAAGCATACGGGACTCGATGAATAATAGTTGGGCTTAATGACCAAGTTTTGGTGTCCAACACTTAGAACCCAATCCATACACTTCATACAAAATCCCAAATTTATTAGTGCTTAATTTTTTAATATTTTAGATCTTCCAATAAAAAAGATTAATCACTCAAAAGAACTAATTAGAAATTACCTCAACAATCTTGTATGGTCATAACAATTGATATAATCATTCCCCTCTCACATATATATTACTCCACTCCTTTGCATGGGAAAAAAGTCACACAAAAATAATTCATTACCTACTCAAGCTTTTGTATTCTCACATGGTCTTTTGGTTTTTTTAGAATTTTGTAGCATAAGCTTTGAACCTCACTTGATTGAAAAATGGTTTTTGTTATATTATAATTGAGTAGATTTGCAAGCTCATTGAGCTATCATGAGGATAGTAGTTTTTAATAATTTTAAGAATTTTTGTATAAACAATTCTTTTATTTTTTTTCTTTTTAATCATTTAAGTCTTCTCTTTACAACCAAAACCAAAGTTCTTCACACTCAAGTCTCTAATTCTTTTTCCACTCTTATCCCTTTATTCGCTTTCTTTTTACATGATAAATTCCAAAAATCTCAATCATTCTTTAAACACATGAACAATATGATAAATATCTAGGTTAGGTTCTCAACATTCATTTTAGGTGTTTTCATTGGGATTTACATCTCAAGACTCGACAACATGGTCGATGTTTATGAAATCTAACCAAATCTTGGATTGAAACAAACATAGACAAATAAAGATAAAACAAATTGAAATTTTCAATTGCTAATTGACTACGACAATCACACATTCTTGTTAAGAATAAATTATTTCAACCATCTAGTCACTTGAATAAATAAATTTAATATCACATTTCAATAATAATTTATCAAACATCAATGTATTTTATATACATTCTTAGCTTACTAAACTCTTTGTGCTTTCATATCATTATGTTTAGATCACAACCACTTAATTAAACCAAGCATTAATGGGACTAAAATTGTTAGGTATTGGGGAACTTGATAAGAAAAATTCTAATCTCCTTAAGTAAGTTCGCTTGTACAATGTTAATAAGCTTTAGTCTTTAGAAGGTTTTGCCCCTTCATTGGGGATTAACTTTTTCAATGGTTTTAAAGTGCCGCATCCACTCAGAAAAACCACTCGATTTCTTAGCTCCTTGGCTCTAATCCTTAATCCCTTATGTATTCTGCTAGATTCGATCAATGCAGATTGTGATGACTCATTTAATTAAAGCCCAAAATTCATCTCAAGCATGTTTATTAGATGTGCATTATAGGTTTAAAACATAAGAATATTTCAATTGGTGGACATCTTGAAAAGTGTGCTAAGATGATGTTGGCTAGATTTGATATTTAAGCAACAATTATAAAGGTCTCATTATGAGGAATTTGTAAGTATATTGTTTGTATTTTCTTGTAGATCATATGAACATTTTTTTATAGTTTTTTAAACAAAAAGTGTAAAATATGAAATTATTATATTATTTAATCCTCTTAATAAGAAGATTAGAACTCTCTCTCATGCTAAGAGTTAATGGTAGTGTTTAGTATTTGCTCAAGAAAGTTGAAAGTGAGAAAAAAGAGAGTCAAAGAGGAAGAAATAGTGAGTTTCAAGTGAATCCTTTTAGGTCTTTTGAGGAGATTCAAAGAGATGAATAGGTAGAGGAGGAGCTTAAGGAAAAAGAAGGGGCTTTCAACTTTGGCTTTTGGGGATTACATAATAAGGTAAGATATCCCTTGAATCTTTGTGTATAAATTAGATTTTTATTGCTTGGAATGCAAAGAAGTGAAAGCATGTAAATTTTGGATAGATATTATGATGGTTAAAGACTATTCTAGTTTCTAATTACAATGATCATACAAGATGATTATCTTAATCATTTGGTATGATTCTCACAATAAGAGTTAGCAATAACCCTTAGTTTTATGTAGAAAGGGTTGTCAAATGATCATTGTACTAGTACAAAATAGAGATTAGATCAGTATAATGAGTTATCAAATATGAACAGTATAAGTACAAAAATGATACTAACCAAGTACAAATAAATAATAAAAGCTTAGTATAAATTATCTATCTAAACTCTAATACAATTAAGTAGCTACATTGTATCATACATATATGAAAGGTTAATCAGACATACATGGTTAGCTCATGGCAAATGTAATGGATATCAATTATGTGATCTTTTGTTTGATTAATTTTGGGCTTAGATTGAAGAGATGATAAGGGGGTATATCATATAATTTGAAGATAAAATTTAAGAAGTGTGTAGTATATTAAGAAAATGGATTGAAATAACTTTTAAAAGTTCTTCCTTATAAGTTGAACATAGAAGTTGAGTTATTAATGATATAAGGTAATATAAATGTGTAAAACATAAAGTAAGCTAATAATAAGAAAGAAATGTTAGGGGAGAAGTTTTCCTAAATAGTTATGTAGACAAACTAAATAACTATGATATAAATAGATTATTTAAAAATATTATTTATTATTTAGAATACATAATGATGTGAGTATTTACATGGCATAGTATTACATGTATATGTTATGATTTTATCGTAACACTTTGTGACTATTGATGTATATGTGTGTGTGTATATATATATGTGTGTGTATGTATGTATGCATAGATGTATGACTTATATATATATAAATATAAAAAGTTATCAAATAAAATATTTGACAAGATAAAAAAATGAAATAAAAATAAGAAAGGAAGGGAGGATGGTGTAACATAAGAAAGGGATTGCTACTTAATGACTATATATAACAGTGACATGATAGATATAATATATGTAATATATGTCACTCATGGTATCATGAAACTCAAAAGTGAAACTTTACCATATCAAAAGACTCGATTAGTGATGATAAGATACTTCGCTTTTTAGTATCGAGAGAACTTAGAGATGGAGTCTTTGACATATTAAAGTACCTGATTTTTTTATCAACATAAGATGTTGGTACTAAGAAAGATTGAGTTTAATGATGATGAGATACTTCACTTCTCAATATTATGGGTATTAGAGAAGAAGGATTTTGTATTTCAAAGTACTATGTTCCCTCATTAACATAATGTATTAACATTGGTGGGAGAGGAGGGAGAGACTAGTGACGATGATAAAGCATCGAGGCTTATGATGATAAAATATGATATGAGATTCCCTTGGAGCTAGGATAAAGATTATAGAAAAAGTCTAAGCCTTGAGAAAAAAATGAATATGTGAAAGAAAGAAAAGAAATAAAGAAATACCAAATGAGATTGAATATAAAAAAAAATAAGAAAAATAATACATACTATAAGTTAGATGTATTGATATAATAGTTCTCTTTATAGATCATCATGTATTATTATATTTATTATTCTATCTTTTTATATTATAACTATATTACTTCTCTTTTATATTATTTTATTGCATGTAATTAGTAATTTACCAACTAAACATATTATGCTTATTCTTTATTTATATTACATACCAAAATAATAACATTCATAGAGTTGTGGGTGAACTTTAGGATCATAACGAAAACATATTGTACACATGAGTGTGAGTATAATATCCTTTATGTACTTGAGGATATATTATACATTATTTTTTAGATGTTATTTCAATTTTTGTTTTTAACTTTTTAATTTGTGGTAGTTATATATCATGTGATTCTATGTTTGAAGCTCACATACATAACATCACTTTAATACTACATAAATTCTCCCAAATTGTGGATTGCATATGATACATTATATTTAACATGAAATGCGTGAGCCTTAATGTATGATACATCATAGCTTGCATATAGTACCACATGAAGTAATCAAATAATAAAAGGAATCGAGAGAGTTATTTATAGTACATCCATTTAAACATAATATGTTTTCTCTAAGTGTGGTACGTCATGTTGAACTTTTAGTATGTCTAATATATAAAAGCTATAATGGCTAATTTGACTAACTTTTAAAACTTCTCCTGTAGCAATAAAGATATTTGAACACATTACAAAGAAAAAATGTCAACATAAACACTTTCAAACATTAAGAAAACACTAATGAAAGATTGGAAATCATTTAAGAGCACTTATACTTTAATATCACTCAAAAAATTGGGGATCGTTTTAAAAGCTAAGACTGAAGTTAGAAGCAAACTTGATTCATCACATCTTAACTCTTAAGTAAAATTATTCATTGAGCTAAATAAATAAATTCTTCATAAGCAACTCATATTGATTTAGTGTGCCTCCTAGATTATTAATTGACTATTAAACTCAATGTATTGAGCTTTATTCTTAGTTTTGCTAACATTTTGGTTCTTATACTTGATCATTTGTGATCATGTTTGTTTAGTTTTTTAGTGAAAATTGTAGAATGTTTTAGTCTAGCAGTTATAGAGTTTTTTAGTCAAATTTGAGGGCTTTTCTTATACATTTTTATGAAAGTTCTTGAGAATATAAGTATGATATTTCATATTCAAGGGTAGACATAGATATGGTATTTGAGATTAAATTATCTAAATATCTTGATATGTTTACTTTATTGTACTCCTCACAAAAATAACTTTCAAAACTTAACAAAAGTTTCAAAGAATAATTTAATGATATTTATAAAAATAATTTACTAAATTATACTCTTATACTTGGTTTGTTAGTTTTGGATCAAGTTAAAAATTCATTACCCTTTTTATATAGACATCCTAACACTCCATCATTAATAAAGGTGTCATGGACTTAAGATGTTTCACTTATGTCAAAATGGGATAATAAAAAAGGACAATACCAAATATAATAAGACTTGATTTGATAAATATGAAGTGCTTAGATATCTACATAAACTAGGAGAGGAGAAGGGGGAAAGGTCGAATTGTAAGTTTAGCAAAACAAAAATTACATAGAAGTCTTCAAATATGAAAATATCTTAAAATACTCTTCAAAATATTTTGTTAAGTTTGAAAATTTTTTATATTAAAAATATAATAAAGTAATGATACTAATATATTTAGATGATTTTGATCCAAAACACCACATCTATGCCACCTTTAACTACAAAAAATTAGAATTATATTTTCAACATATTTTTGCAAAAATAGGTAAAAAATCTTTGAACAAGCTCAATAGAGCCTACAAGCATCAAATAATTACAAGTCATCACTTCAAAAGAGCTTTGTCATCATACAAAAAGACTCTATAATATTGGGCAAAAATATCTATAATACCAAGCCAAAAGATCCTACAAATTCTACCCCAAAAAGCAAACAAAATTGATCTACAATATCAAATGCAAAAAGCATGAAATAAATTAAATCACAAAATACAATCTCTTATAGTCAATCAAATATTTTAGGAGGTACACTAAATTGATATAAATTAACTTATGAAGGATTTTAATAATTCAACATTATGAATATGCCTTATTTCAAGGATGTACAAAGATAAACTCTAATGCTCTTTTTAGCTAATCAATTAACTCAACAAGATAATCAGACTTTGTAATAAAAATTGAGTGTACTTTAAAAATGAATGATTATTATGTCAATTAATTACTCATAAAGTCTTACTTATAACCCAAGGTCAACCAAGGATCAAAGCAATGACTGTGAGATTGTTTGAGGGAAAAAAATAAAAACCTAGTCAACTCTTACAAGAAAATAGGTCACTTTTATTGATTAACTCAATTTTGATAATCTTAAAATATTTTATGATCTATTAGATGATTTGATGGATATTTGACATAGATTCGATTTGTAAGTCCATTTTATTAGCTTGGACAATGGATAGTCCTATTACCTATTGAACCAATCATTAGGTGTTAATCATGTGATCCAATGGATGTCTAATAAGGAGGTGATTTGCGGTGCTATATAATTTAAAATATTAGATTCTTCATTAAATGATATGTTGACCATCAACCAAATTATCAAATAGTCTTATAAAGATTCAACATTTATATTTTATCAGACTAAGGATAGGATGATTTGATGCATTATCCTATAATCTAACACAATGAACTATGCAAAATCTTAAGTTTTAGCCTTAAGTCGTTCGATATGTGAAAAATATTTTAAAAACCTTATAATGCCAATTTCATATGTACTCATGATCTCACCCATTACTTATTATTGTCTCATGATTATTTTCATAAGTTTATGATTTCTATATCAAATGATTCAACATGGCATGTTTGGCCTATTTAAGGTCAAGTCCTTGTGTGGTTTGTTTGATATTAACAAAATAATATTATTTGTGATATAATATTTTTTTCAAGTGTTTTTAAGTCATGCCTTTAAGTATTTTTTCGAAGCATTTATAAAACTTTGGATGTAACTTAAAGTTCTTATTGGAAATATTTTCATAGATATATCTAGCAAGGACATGAAGATTGAGCTATGTAGACAGTATTTGAGATGACATAATAGTCATCCAATTGTAATTTATAAAGTTTTTTTTATTTGTTTTAGACTATAAACCTCTAAAAATAATTATGAGGCAGTAAAATTTAAATAAGCGAGATCATAAGTGTGTGAAACTCAAATTAAAAGTTCTCTAAAATAAAGAAGCACACATCAAAAGGTCTATTTAGCCTAGGATAGTATATTGTATTCAATCATATGTTACTTTTATACTCATATGATTATTTTTAAAAAGAAATTACATTGTGATCTTAAAGGTGCATTAAAAAGTTAATTTTGTTTTATTTGTGAAGTTATTTAGAAAAATCTTTTTACAAATTTCTTGTAGTATTCAACCAAACCCAAGAAACTTTTGAGTTCTATTACTGATATTGGTGTTGGTTAATCTATAATTATTAAGATATGTTCAAGATCTACAAAAATCTTTTTAACATTAATCACGTGTCCTAAGAATATTAATTTTGACAATCATAATTCATATTTAAAAAATTAGAATATAAATGAATTTTTCTCAAAGTTTGTAATGCTAAATATAAGAGTACATGTTCTTTGAGAGATTTAGAGTAAATTAATATATCATCACTAAACATAATTATAAATTGGTCTAGGTATTTTTTAAACATGTTCACCAAATCCATGAAGGTTACTAATACATTCATCAATTCAAATGATATCATTAGAAACTCATAATACTTATGCCTAGTTTTAAAAACATTTTTAAGAACATAAATCCATGACTTACACTATTTTTACCCTTATTAATTGAAGCACTTGTCACTTTTTTATTTCTGGTAATTTGAGGAAATTCCTAAAAATATGTCCCAATTCTTCATAGATAAAACATCTAATTAGACAAGCAAAGTGTGACATGCATTCTTCTAGGTGTCATCTATGACATTTTTTAGATATACTAAATCCATTCAACACAAATTAGTTCTACTACTACTAGGTTTATTTAAGGACTTGAACCAATTGCATCTTATCTGATTAGAATTTTCTTCATGAAAAAATCAAAGTGGCCTCTACTTCTCAAGAATCTGTGTTTTTTTACTTCTGAATTGAAGAGTCAAATCTTTTTTTCTCCCCTTGTCTTTAGGCCTCTATAATACCTTATTATAGCTCTATTATGTGGACATACTCCAATAATTTCACATAATTATTGTTTGCACTGTCACTAATGCTACCTTAATCTCATCTCTTAAGACTATTCAGAACACATAACGCCCTTGCTCCTCAAGTGTCAATAAATTGGGCACTTATTTTGACATATAAGCAAACTTTTGGTCATATATACTCTCAAATACGTTATCCTATGTCAAATTTTTTTAACTCTTCCCTCATCTTGGCTTTGATGGACATTAGCATAAACCATAATTAAAATTTATTAATAAATTCTTCATAAGATATTTCTTTAATAGATTTGTCCATAAATTTAGTTCAATGCCTTAAGCTCAACCAAAGTCTTATAATATCTTTTAGTACTAGTGCTACCAATGTCACCTTTTTGTCATCTAGGCATGACATCCAATCAAATATAATTCTTATATTTTTCAACTAATTCTTGATAATCATGGGATCTTCTTCTCCAACAAAAATGAGATAGATGTATCTTCTAAAATTGATTCATCACTTTATCTATGGATAATCATACTACCTGATATCTATTACCTCCTATCATGATTGTAACAGAGTGATCAAATTTGTAGCTAATTCTTGTTAGGTATTTCCTTGTTACTTTATTTTTTTATTGTCTATATTGTTAGCTAGATTTCTTTTTATCTATTATCTTAAATTATATTATACACCTATAAAATCTATATTTATATAGATATTTCTATAACTATTAATATGTTAATATATATATATATATATATATATATATATATATATATATATATATATATATATATATATATATATAATTACATATGTTGTGTTGATGTTCTCACTCATATATCCTACTTATTTTTGAACCAAAGTTCTAATACGATCTTATTAAGGCCCCACCTAACCATATTCATAATTATATAAAAAAAATTAAGCACATATTAAAACTATGATGAGGGCACAAAATCATTGATAGGGATCTAAAAGTGCAATAAAACACCAATCAAACCAAGTAATGACATAAAACAAAAAAAATATTTACATAACTATAAGTCTAATAATAACAAAAACTATAAATGATTGACCAAAATTAGATTAAGTACAAAATAAAAGTCAACCTACAAAACTAATTGCACATAAGACATTGCCTCACATCTCATATATTTGATGTGTGATCCTTTATTATAGCTTTAAAACTCTAGCTCTCAGTATATTAGATGCAAGACAAATGATATAATACTAGTAATATTCTAATGATCTTATGAGATAAATTATATAAAGGTAAAAGTTATAAAATTATCATCTTTTAATTTGTATTTTTTTTTATAAATCTGTGATCTTACAATTTACTCTTCTATATCAAAATTTAGGAAATTATAAACTAGTTATCAACACAACATAAAAATTATAAATATATCTTAATTTTATTTTAAAAAAATCATTTTCAATTATATTAACTTCCAAAAAAGTTATAAGCTTATTAGGATTAGGTTGGTCTTGAAAATTTATTTCTTTTGATATGTTCAAAAAATATTTTTAAACATGTTTAAAATTATGTCGCACTTTCTTAAATTTTATAAATAGTTTAATATTATTTTATATAAATAACACATTTTAACAAAATAACTTTATCAATTTCAATATATTTGATCTCAATCTTATTAGATATATTTTAGGGTTTATCTTATCTTGAATTTTGTAAAAAATTAAGATTATTACAATCAACCTTTAAATGAGCATTTTCCTAACTACAAAATTAGCAACTAATGCTTATTAAGGCTACTTATTACTTCATTGAACATGTTACAATATTGAAAGTTTTTTTTATTTGATGTAACCACTACTCCATTATAAATGGGTTAAAAGATTTAGCAAAATGAAGAAATTGTCTTCAAGAAATTATTGTTCAACATAGCTAATTAAGATTCAAAGCTCATTTGCTTTTAATTTTATCTTTTCAACATAATAACAATATATAAAATTTAATATTATTTATTTATAAACTCACAATGTTTATTTAAGATGACTAAATGCCATCCAAATCCAATAAGAATACATTGGACTTGTTTAAATGAGTACTCTCCAATGTTATTTTTCGATTTTCAAATTTATAGTTCATTAGTCATATTTTCAAAATTTATAATTTAATGATATAATATATTAATACAATTTAACGATGTCAAAAGATAATTATAATCATATTATATTATTATTATTTTTATTTGAACAATGATTTTTGACGAGACATTGAAATTTTTATCATATATTTTTTGTCATACAACCTCTTACATTATTGCCCATATGCGTACGAAATTGACATATGAGGAGATACACTTTCTCTATTTGAGAGAATTGTAACTCAACCAACAAGTTGGTATTGTGATTAATTGTAATAATGACAATCAATATATTGAGTTGTGATGAGTACAAATCTTCATGATATTTTCCTTTGCAATAAGCACCTCTATTTTGAAGTCGCCTCGACGAGTAAACACATAATGTCACATTTTTTTGAGAATCTTGTCACCCAACCATGATGCATAAATTCTCTTTAATTCTCTCAAAATTTTCAACTTGTTTGAGCCTAATCTTTACTTGTAACCCTAACCTATTTCTAAACGTGGTTATACCGTACAGACACGCGTCTACGCGTATGGTTGGGATCAGAAAGCTGTGCCGTGTTGTGGCACTTTTGGGCACTCTCGAACAACAGCGTTCTAACTAAAATTACAGTGAAGCGAGCTTTTCTCTTTTTCGGTTCTTCTTTCCATCCTCTTTACTGTTGGCCGCTTTTTATCTGGAGAGCGAGCTGCGGGGAGGGCAGTTCTGAGATCTGTTCGTGCTTTCTTATAGCATCTGTTAGTGTGTGCAACAAAGGGGAAGAGTCAAAGAGAGAGTGAAAGGGACGACCTCTTATTTTTTCTGTTGTTCTACGATTGTTCTGAAATTTCGAGGATCTGCTGTGAGGGGGCAGAGGAGGTTCTTGGGCGGCTTTTGTTAAGGGGAAAATTTATGATCTTTATGTTTCCGGTTTACAAATCGCAGTAGAAGGATTGCTTTTCAGTTAGACGAGCCGTCGAGTTCTTTTCCGGCGCTTTTGGTTCTGCTAATTTGCGTTGTTGGTTAGGTTTGCTCTACGTTTTTTTCGTTTTGGCCGGAGGACTGGATTGGGAGTTTTTCTTCCTTAGGATTTAGCTGTTTTTTCGATATTGAGTTGGAAACGTTAGGTATGTGGGACTTCTCAAATTTCTCCTAATCAAATTAGTGCAAAGAGGTGAGTGATCTTTCAATTTTAATCTATTTGATTTTTTTTTGGTTTCTTTCCTTGCAGTTTAGATGGGTCTCATCATTTTGAACTTGATTTTGTTGCAGAGCCTAAGAATTGTTCGGGTACAATGAAAGAGAAGTAGGACGGGATTGGGAGTTTTTCTTTCTTAGGATTCAGCGATTTTTTGGATATTTTGTTGGAAACCTTTGGTATGCGGAATTTCTCAAATTTCTCCCAATCAAATTAGTGCAAAGAGGTGAGGATCTTTCAATTTTTTACCTATTTGATTTTCTTTGTTTTTTTTTTGGTTCTTTTCTTGCAGCTTAGATGGGTCTCATTATTTTGAACATGATTTTGTTGCAGAACGTAAGAGTTGTTCGGCGACAATGAAAGAGAAATAGGTTATATTTCTCGAGGGGTGAGGAGTTGGGCCAGTTGGCTCTTTTTCTTCAGTGAACTGTCCAATGTTTTCTTGCGATTTCATCTCTGTGAAATTATAAGTTCAGATGATTTAATCTGACCTCTATATCTGTTTAACATATCGACAGGAAGTTACTACCCTATTTTGTCCAGATTTTTTTTATTATCTCGGAGGAAAGTGATGAAGGACACTGAGAAATGCTTGGACTCCCAACTCTGGCATGCTTGTGCGGGTGGAATGGTGCAAATGCCTCCCGTAAATTCCAAAGTCTACTATTTCCCTCAGGGTCACATGGAGCATGCACAAACCTCTGTGGATTTTACTTCTATTAGAATTCCGCCTTACATCCTTAGCCGGGTCATCTCCGTGAAGTACATGGCTGATCCAGAGACCGATGAGGTCTTTGCCAAAGTTCGAATGGTCCCTTTGAGGGTGGATGACACAGAATATGGTGAAGATGATGCAATTAATTTGCGGAGCACTGCGCCGGATTTACAAGAAAAGCCGACATCTTTTGCTAAGACATTGACCCAATCAGATGCCAACAATGGTGGCGGGTTCTCCGTTCCAAGGTACTGTGCGGAGACTATCTTCCCTAGATTGGATTACTCTGCCGACCCGCCGGTTCAGACTGTCCTAGCTAAGGATGTGCATGGAAAGGTTTGGAAATTCCGACATATCTACCGGGGAACTCCTCGAAGACACTTGCTCACTACTGGTTGGAGCAATTTTGTGAACGAGAAGAAGCTTGTGGCTGGTGATTCCATTGTTTTCTTGAGGACAGACACTGGAGATCTCTGTGTGGGGATTCGACGTGCAAAAAGAGAAATTGGAGGTGGGCCTGAGCCACCTTCTGGTTGGAATCATTCTGCAGGAAATTGCATGTATGGGGGATTCTCTGTATTCTTGAGGCAGGAAGAGAACGGTTTGCATAAGGGTAATGCTTCCTCTGCAAGTCTTAGGGCAAAAGGGAAAGTGAAGGCAGAATCTGTGATTGAAGCTGCAACTTTGGCAGCTACTTGGCAGCCTTTTGAAGTTGTTTATTATCCGAGGGCTAGCACACCTGAATTTGCTGTGAAGGCATCTTTGGTCAAGGCTGCAATGAAGTTTAATTGGTGTTCAGGCATGAGGTTTAAGATGGCCTTTGAGACTGAAGACTCTTCAAGGATAAGCTGGTTCATGGGAACAGTATCTCTTGTTAAATATTTTGATTCTGTAAGGTGGCTTGGATCACCTTGGAGGATTCTTCAGGTATGATGCCCACATGATGGCAATCTATTCTTTAGCTTATTTACCTGCTGCATATCTCTATTGGTTAAGTTTTTCTTTTTGTGGAACTCTAAAATGTTGCAAATTATTTGGATATATTGAATGGTTGAGCATTCTCTTTCAAATACCCTTCAAGTTGTAACCGATGTCTATTGAAATGTGATGAAATTGTGTATTGATTTAAAAGACTGACTATTCTTTTTTTTTTTTTTTTTTTTTTTTTTTTTTTTTTTTTCAATAAGCATTTTTTTTCAGAATAAACTGTGTGCAGTAAGCCTTATGGTAGTTCCTGAGCTTTCTTTGCTTATGATGTTGACTTCAAATAATGCACCAATAAATTATATGATAGGGAATCTGGTTGTCATTTTGGTTTTGAGTGTCAATTTGTGAAATGCACATGGAAATAATTGATGAAAGTATTGGATCCTACAATTAATTTTCAGACCTGATCTTAAAACATGTAAATTTTATAGAGTTTTACTTTATCCTCAGACTGCTTACCCATTTCTTATAGAATTTGAATTCCTAGGAAGAAAAGTTGTGCCACTAGCAACCACTTGTTATTTTTTGTTTCTGCATGCCGTTGTTCTGTATCTCATGTCTTCTTATGAACTGAAACACTCAAGATTTGTCTCCTAACGTACTGTACTCCAAGATCTGTGTAACCAAGCAACTACCTCGCTTTCTTATGAACTGAAACACTCTGAGAGGCATGATAAACATGCTCTTGTATTATTATTTCTTTCTTTTGCCTTAACCATTGGTTCACAGGTGTCATGGGATGAACCTGATCTGCTGCAAAACGTGAAATGTGTGAGCCCATGGTTAGTAGAACTGGTATCAAACATGCCATCAATTCACCTAGCACCATTCTCATCTCCTCCAAAGAAGAAGCCTCGAATCCCTTCACATCCTGATTTCCCAATGGACGTACAACTCCAAACCCCACCTCTTACAGGAAACCCCCTAATACCCAGCAGCAGCCCCCTGTGTTGTCTCCCACATGGCACCCCTGCAGTTGGTATACAGGGAGCCAGGCATAGTCAGTATGGCATCTCTCTTCCAGACCTTCATTTTGGAAAGTTGCAGTCTGAGCGATTCCATACTGGATTTCCCCGATTCAATCACTCAACCCAGCCTCCTAGAATCCACTCAGGGCACATTGCCCCGAATCCTGTCTCTAACGAAGATCTTTCTAGCTTGTTGGCACTTGGGAACCCTTCTCAAAGTGTGAAGAAAGAATGTAGCAATTTGCCACACTTCATACTCTTTGGAAAACCCATCTTCACTGCACAGCAGCTCTCCCTCTGTACCAATAGCTCTTCGGATCTGAACTCCGACAAGAACATCTCGGATGGTTCGGGATCAGCTACGCATCAAAGTGGTATGGTGGATAATTCGTCTTCGGAAGAGCAGCCATACTATCTGGACTTGAATGCTAGCGAGCTTGTTGTGGAGATTGGTCACTGTAAGGTGTTCATGGAGTCGGAGGATGTAGGCCGAACGCTCGACCTCTCTGCCTTTGGTTCTTATGATGAACTGTATAGGAGATTGGCAAACATGTTTGGAATTGAGAAGTTGGAGTTGATCAGCCGCATTCTTTACCGGGACACAGCAGGTGTTGTCAAACACACCGGAGATGAGCCCTTTGCGTAAGTTGTGATGTTTCCAAGTTTCAAGTAATTCAAATGCTAGTTAGCATCACAAAAGGGTTTGCTCATGAGGGTTGGTTTCTTTCTCTTCGTGTGCCAGGGAATTTATGAAGGTGGCCAGGAGGTTAACCATATTACTGGATTCGAGCTGCAACGAGATCGGCAAATCGGAAGAGAATCGTGTTACAAAATTCGAGCTTGGAGTAACAGCAGCTTGTCCTAAGCTTGGTGCAGCATTTATGTAGTGAATTGGTTGCTCTCTTTATGAATTCCAGGGGTTGTAAGATGAATCTAGTACTTGGTTCTGTTTTGTTCAGGCAAAGGCATGAACATATGCTTTTCTGTCATCATTTATGCAGTTTAGTTGATCAGCCCTTTTCATCGCCCAATAGCTTTTTTATGATATTTATGCATTAATTGTTTTTTTGTTTTTGGGCAATCGTCCTGATCATTTCAAGAAGGCTTGCAAAATATTAACCCAAAGGCATAAAAAATTGCTTCATATGCTGTTCAAGAAAGGTTTCATAAAAAATCGCTTCACATGTTTCGGGTGGTCAATTTGCAATAATGAATTTGATGTGAGTGTGAACGAGAAATTTATGAGCTTAGAGAACGGAACAGATTCCCATCCTCCGCGGCGCAAGCGTGGGGTTCGGATAAAAAAAAATCTCGGGATCAATAAATAAATATTTTTGCTGACTTGTTGTTTCGCTGTAGGAGGAGTAATTAATTAGTAGGTATATTTTTAGTGATAACAGAGTAAATGGCGCGATGGGCAGGGAAATGGGGGGCCGGTCAGCGCGGGCAACCTCGGGGAGAGCTGCCCGGAGGGGGTACCGGCCGGCCCCAGCCGAGACAAGGCAAGGGCGCACGAAGTCAGCAACAGGGAGAAGGACCGCACATTCTCCCACGTGGCTTGCTCCCACATGTTATCACGCTTCACGTGCAAACACGCCGCTTGGCCGCCTGGGCCGGGAAATTTGTTGGGATCTTTCGCCGGAAGGACCACGAAAACAGAAAATCGTTTTGGACGGGATGAACCTTCAAATTAAACTGGGTTGAAACTCTGTGTCGCATACCATTTTCAATTTATTTTTTTTATAAAAATATTTTTTAAAAAATAAATCGGATTTTGCTTGATCATAAATAATATTTCAAAAAAAAAAAAAAGGATAAGAATAAAACTAAATTTATTTTTTTAAAATATAGTAATTTAAAAGTTCGTTTAACCTTTTTATTAGAAGATAAAAAAACTTTAAATCATTTTTGTATCAATAATTTTATCAAACGTTTATAAATAACATATTCATCAAATGTACAATTTATAAATAGTTATTAATCAATTTGATATTTAATAATAGGTATATCAAATATAATCTTAGTTTTTTTTTATTTTTAATTTTTCCTAAAGTTATTATACATCAAAAGATTAGTCTTTAATCATACACTTTTTCTAGAATAAAGTCCAATTGAGCACCTTTATTATTAGGAGAGAATGTGATGAGAGAACTCGATCTTGTCTTGTTCTAGATTGTATCATTTTTTTAATATTAGTACTTAACCTTTTTTCCATCATGGAAAACAAATCATGCACCTCATTTAGTAGTGGTCTTTATTTTAAAAATAATCTATTTGATGGAGGTTGCTCACTTCTTATGATGAGATCATCAATAGGCACTAAGAACTCATACGATTCTTAATCAATTATGAAGAATGATTTGAATAATTTCGAACTCTTCACGTTTATCACATAGTAGATTCTTATGTATATTGGCAAGCCTGTCTATTAGACATCGTCATATATCATCTTCAGCACATCAAAAAGATTTATATTAGGTATTGTCATATCCTCTTCTCCTTTAAGGGGTTCCATCTTGATATGCAACCAAATCAAATCTCCAAATTTTGTATTCCTTTTGACAAGATACCTAAATGCCATAATGATTTGAATAATTTCAAATTCTTCACGTTTATCTCATAGTAGATTCTTATGTATATTGGCAAGCCTGTCTATTAGACATCGTCATATATCATCTTCAGCACTCCAAAAAGATTTATATTAGGTATTGTCATATCCTCTTCTCCTTTAAGGGTTTCCATCTTGATATGCAACCAAATCAAATCTCCAATTTTTGTATTCTTTTTAACAAGATACCTACATGCCATATTGAAGATAAGTGTTAAGCCCCCACCTATATCAAGTACCACTATATAACAAAGTTATCATCAGAGTCGCGAGATACTACATCTAAGTGAGGACACAGAACAAAACCCAAGGTGGAGACCTGACGGTCAGATAAACACCAACTCCAAAATCCAAAGTATATAAACAAGAACATATTTTTTAAACGTTAATCATACTAAGCTCTCCCCTTTCTCACACATCTCGTGAAAAAGGCTCTCCTGTAGCAGCATCATTCCAGTTCTCGATGTAGTTGTTGCATGACCTGTGATGTAAGTACTAATGAGATTTACAAATCTCAGTAGATAAATCCACATAATTAACCCAAATGAAAATATGTACAATGAATAGTGCAGATGGATTATATGCATAAAGCTCAAACCATACCAATGTCATATATAATAATAAATGAAAAAATCAAAGAAAACTCAAAAGAAATGCTAGTTCCTTATAGATGTGTTATTATCAGGCCCGATTTCTTATGACGCATTATCCTCTGGATCCAATCATCATCATAAATGACCTCCAGCCGACATCCAACCAAACACATAACACTAGGCAGATATCTGATCCAAAGATCGATACCCTTCGATCCAACATGCTGGGCCTAGTGCCACCAGGAAGGTATGGTACCATACCCTGCGATCCAACACGCTGGGCCTGGTGTAATCATCATGGAGTCATATCACATAACACTAGGCAGATATCTGATCCGAAGATCGATACCTTGCGATCCAACATGCTGAGCCTAGTGGTGAAGATAATGTTCTCTAAGAATCCCATTTTTATATTTGTCATTTTTCAATCATAATTCCAAACAATTATGCCATATCAAAAGACATTTCTTTCCATATTATTTCTTTCTTTTTATTTCATTATCATACCATGTTATTTTTTCCTTTTCAGTTTTCATGCAAATGCATAAGTAACAACTAAAGCACCATGTGATAGTAAAAAATTATGTAAAAACATATAATATTATGCTACATCACAGGGTTAGGACTTCATCTACCTGGATTTGTTGTACCAAATTTGTATTGCTCACTTCTTATTCTTTTTGATGTTCTACAAGCCTATAATGCAAACATAATCAAGTCAAATTATACCACTTAGCCAAAAGTTATTTTCTAAAAATTATTCCCAAACAGTTAAAAATTTTTCTTTCTAAAAGTTTTTCCCAAACAACTTTCCAAAACGCATTTCTAAAATTCCCAAAATTCCTTAATCAATTGTTGGGTTCCGTCGGCGTTGGACCGCCCATGCCCGGTTTAGCGGTGCAACCCGGTCCAAAAGCATGGGCCGGTTTCAGCTATATTTATTTTATTATTTCTCTTTCTCTCTCTCTCTCTTTCCCTCTCTCTCTCTCTCTCTCTCTCTCCCTCTCTCTCTCCTGTACGTCCGGCGAAGCCAAAATATTTTGTCGGCAAACTCGAGATCTTCTGCATCTCCTGCCAGCCAAATCGACCCCTCTCGGTCTCTATCGCTCACCAGAAAACTTACACAACCCCGACGACAAAGCAAACAAATTCTTACCTTATGGTAATCTTTGCCGGCCGTCATCGTCGCATGCCGGAACTCATGGAATCCTCACCGACCGTCACTGTAGCGTGCCAAAACTCACGAAATCCTCGTCGACTATTACTATCGAATGCTGGAACTGTGCGAAGTAAGGCAGTAGCTATCAAAAATCTCGCCCTCGCAACTCCGGCAACCTCCCCGAAATCGGCATTTTCAAAAGTGCTTTTCCAAACGTGCCCTGCTTCGGCTTTTATAACCGCAGTCGAAACCGATAAGCCCTCGATTCGTGAACCACATTTTGCATATCACTCCTTCCAAATTTCTTATTTGCACATATATCCTCCGCCCGGAGAAATAAACCTCTGCCGAAATTCCTAAAATTGCATATATACCCATCGCAGCCAACAACTTTAAAATTATAAATATATCTTCTGTCAAAATGAATTGAACTATGCCAACATTCACAAAATTACAAATATATCCTAAATATTACAAATTTATCCAAATCTTTAAAAATTCATAATGTATTCCTTAGAACTCCAAAAATTACAAACTAAACACCGTTAGACTCATCTCAAAGAGCTCTTTCAACAAAAAATAAAATAAAAAAAGGTAAGACTGTTACAATAGAAGCATTCACTTCTTAAACTAATGCATTGTATTATTCATGCACGATAGTTCCATAGCCACAATTATCAGTAATGAAAAGGACTTGGTTGAAATGGCAAATTCATCATATTTTAATTATCACTTACCACATTTAGATCATCTCATTTTCATTATCTTCAATCATTATCAACAAGATATTAATGATTTATTCTAAAATCAAGTTTTCTTTAGAGAAACCAAGGAGATAAACTTCTAAAGGGATAAATAATTCACATTTGATTCCCATATATTAAAAAATAAAGAGCGTCTATAAATCACCTCATGTTAAACATGACACATTGAACATAGAAGTTGGTAATATTGTGATGATCATGACATCACCTTATGAGTTCTTGTGAAGAGGAAAGTCTTATTGGTTCTTGTGATGGAGTCCCCATACCAATGACCAACATTGCTCGCAACTATAGTCCTAAAATCCCATAAGTTAGAATGCATGATTATTTTTCTAGACTTAATGAAGACTTTTCAAATCTTTCTAATAGTTGTGATAAGATCCCTCTGACCCTTTTGAAGCTTGTGGTAGCAACACATGAGTGTATTGCATAGGCTACAACTATTGCTATGAAATATCCTATTTAAAAAGAAGACTCTATGTTAAATTTTGTATTTATCAAAACAATTCCTAATGTCTTTACTATAATCCCTCAACTAAGAAACCTAATTGCAATATCACTACAACAATTTGACTTTAATAATCATTCTTGCCTAATTGTTCAAAACTAGGTTGATTAAGTGGGTCTTAATGAGGATATAATTCTACTTGAAATCTTGGTATACCCATACTATAATTGGTGTCAAATGTGTAAATAAACTTTTTCAAGTGTCCATTTTGAATAAATTCTTCAATTAAGTGTCAAAGAGCTCATGACCTAATTATGATGCAACTTTTCATAATAGGTGTAGTATTTGTCTAAGTCACTCAAGTTCTTATTCCATGAAGAAGGTAGAGGATAAAGTCTTTAGTAATGAATGAACTCTAAAACCTCACTTTTTTACTTTTTTTTTACATTTTCTTTGCATTTTTACCTCTAATTTTGTCACTTTTCTAAGATTCTACTTAGAGTTTGTCAATTGATAATACCTCCCTTACTTTTCAACTGTTGTGTTAGAGTCAACTTAGAGGAATGGGAGATGGCTTTTGCTAGGTTGTGGTTATTCTCTTTAGCCTAGATAGGCATTTGAGAATTCTTAATTATTATTATAAAAGACTCACGTGGGTGAAAAATTAGCTTGTTTGAATAGCTCCAAGATAATGTTCATCATAAAATACAATCTTTGCCACTTGATGATTTTAGTAGCAAAACTATACTAAAGTCTTTTTAATAGGTAAATAAAATTAGAGTAACTCAGCCTGTCTTTGAATTGTCTAATAGCTATTGGTCCTAGTGTGCCAAGTAGTTGATGGTAGTGAAGTAGGTGACAAATTTATCATGAAGTTGGTCCAAGGCACAAATGGATCTTGGAGGATTGTTAATTAGATTAACAAGTGTAATTAATATCATTTATTTAGACTTTGATAGATTTATAATGAAACTATAAGGCCATTCTATATTTTTATTTAAGACTACATAGGATGCATTTATGATGATCATCTTTTGTATCCATGTTTTTATGTGTATATTTGGAGTTTTTACGGTTGAAACTGATGGTTTTGCTAGGCTAATTAATCTATACCTTGGAGTTTAGTCAAATTATAAAATTTTAAATCAAAAGTAATTCATTATTTTGTGGAGGGTTTTATAGTGTTTCAAGCATGTTTTCCAAAGTTAGAGTATAGTTTCAATATTTTTAAATGTCACACACTGTTAAGGTTTTGTCATTGCTTGACTATAGTTTCATAATAGATAGTCTTTGAACCATGTGAATTTGAACATATTTTAGCTTTAAAAATACATAATCCTTGTTGGAGATACTCACATAATGATTTAAAGTTATATGGAAGCCATACATAGTTTGACTATTCTGACCATAGTTTTTCTTTTCATATTTGATTATTAACATTGTGGATTGTTTCTTCTTCTTTTACTTTCATATATTATGTAGCATTACTACAAAATTATTCTCATCATATTTTAATGCATTTTATGTTTGAGAATGAAATTTTATGAGTTATTTTGAGAGATTAGTGTGATCCTAATAGATTGATGAAAGATCAGTGTGTGGCTCACTTTAATCACTTGGCCATTGGATTTCATTGAATTACTCAATTTGTTTTGTAAGATGGCATGAAGGATGGATGCAAAAGTTATCTTGATGTTCTTATCATGCTTATGATCCATTCCATTATCAATTTCAAGTCAAATTCACACTTGAAGTTCTCTTCCAATTAGTTTAGAACATTTTCAAAAAACTTAAAAAATATTTCTTTGTTTTTCCATGTTTTTAAGCCTACTAAATGAACTCTACTTGCTATGAAATTTGGGATCAATGAATTATTTAAAACTTCTACAACTTTTATGTTTGTTATTCTTGCTTAATTGGCATAAATTATAAGAAATTCTTTGCCCTAGCAAGATTTATCAAAATCAACAATTGTCTTGGCCAAGTTTATCTCTTAATGGTGTTACCCTACTAAACACATTGAAACTAATTGAAATTTTAGGAAATTTTATTTGAAAAATTTTGAAACAACTTTGATTTTCAATCTCTAAATATTTGACAATTTTCTTTGTGATCTATTTTGTCATAAGTTTGTCGTAAAATATTTCTAGATTTTTATAGATTTTTTATTTCTAGATGACTTTATTATTTGGCCTTGCTTCCTTATCAATATCTTGAAATTTTTTATATTCTTAGATTTAATTTTTGTATTCAATATTTCTTGGAATTTGATGTTTTTATAGTACTTTTAAGTCCCACAGGTTGGTCACATAAATCTATCTAGATTTTTGTTTTACATTGAATTTGAGATCAATTATGGTTTTTTTGTTTTGTTTTGTCATCTATAAGGGACATTATAGAGGGACACATCCCATCTCTCCATGCCTCATAAAATTAGTCTAAGAGCTTTGACTTGTCTTATGTTTCCAAAACTATAAGCAATCTTACTCTTTATCATTATTGTGCTTTCTATTATTTGTAATCAATCATGTGACATCATTCATCATTTTAGTTCTATTAAGAATTATTTTATTTTGATGTAGGATTGTTGTACTCTGACCAGATTATTGATTTAAAGAAGTTTGACATCATCTGTGATCTAAGAAGACCATATTTTGGTAATTTACAAAAAATTGGCCTTATACACCTCAGTGGAACATTGGTGGTATCGTTACTTATTAAGGGAATGTTGTTATTATAGCTTATTGCATTTCATCCTCTCATAGATGCAAAACAATAGAATCCAAAAGAGCTAACAATGCACATGAATCAAGTGAACCACAAGACATGCACAAGAGCCTAAAAAGAGCATAATACCATGGCAAAATGCCTTCTTAAGTTAACAAGCCAATTTTAGCCTTAACACATTATTTATGAGTCATTATTATCTCCAAAATCCTTCTTGATTTTTCCAAGTGCTACTCTCATCAAAGAAGTTATCCATCCTATTTTGTGGGTTCCAATTATGTAGCTTTTCATTTAAATAATTTTGAATTCAAATTATAAAATTATTTTCAATCATTTTGTTTAGTAGGTTTGTTATCTTAAAACATATTTAATCTCTTTTTTATAGAATGAAATTAGTTTTATACTTTCAAATAATTCTCCTAAATTGAGATTTAATATATGTTACATAGGAGTCCTTGCTTATAGAGAAGTCATAGGTAGCCTTCTCTTTCTCTTTGTCTCCATCATTTGTCCCTCTTTTTTGCTATCTTTTTTCTCTTTCTATAATATTATTAGTTTTCTCTTTTATTGCCCCTATGCTCTCTTTACTTTATGTCTCTCTTTCTCTTATTGTCGGCCTCTTTTCTTCTCTTCATAATGACTCCCTCTCTATTGTCTTCCTATTATTTCTCTCTCCCACATCTCTCTTCTCGTTTCTTTGTCTCACTTCATCCTCTACTTCATTACAATCATTACTCTCTCTTTTATCACCTCTCACTCTCACTCTTACCACAACCCTCTTCACACCCATTCACTATCGCCCTTTCCTTCCGTACACCACTTCCCTCACCCTCTCTCACCACCATTCTCTTTTTTCTCTTACTTTTCTCTACCTCACTCTCACATGTTGTGGCATCTTAACTCATCTTTACTGGTAGAGCCACATTATTTCTATCTCTTATTGGTTTTAAAAATGTTATTATTTTTTTAAAAAAACAACAAAATGAATCTGACATGTCATAATTTTGAAACCAATTTTTTTAAGTTGCAAAAATATGAAACAACATAAAAGTAAAATAATTTAAAAAATAAATATTTTACATCATAGAAAAATACTAAACCATATACTATAACTGATCAGGAGATCACTTCCAAATTTCTTGAGTCCAAAATGGATGAAAAAAAATCAAATGAGAAGATAAAATGATAAAAATTAATAACACAACATGATCAGTAGGACCATGTGTTGGGATGCGTAAGGAAACATTGCATAAATGCCAAAGCATGTGTTGCAGCATGTCGGTCGAGCATTGACACAGGGAACAACACCCTTTCTTGCAGATGACCCCTCTAGTGTTGTAGTACAGGTGCATGATGAATGTCCATGGATAGGTGTGGAATTTGGGAAATTTTAATTTTTTGGTCAAAATTACATGTTTTTTATTTTATAATTCAATATTATATCTAAACTTCTATATAAAATGGTGAGGAGAATATATGAAGTTAGTCAAAACCTATAGAAAGTTAGAAATTAAGAAATTCAAAGAGTATTGAGAATCAAAATTTTATGAATTCAAGAACTATTGAAGAAAATCTTCTTGGAAATTTTATCTCCTGGTAGAACAATCCATCTTCTTCTTTAATTTCTTCCTTTGCTCCTAATCATTTCTCACATTTTTTACTTCTATTATTGCTATTTTAAAAAGAACGTCTACTGATGAGTACTCGGAGAGAGAATACATCATAGATAGATTAATAATAAGTTCATATTACTAAAATGTAAAAGAGTCTTTGCAACAGATTATATAACATAATAGAAATGTAAACAACTTCTAAGAAACATAAATCATGAGTTATTACTCTCAATACTTTTCTAAAATCATATCCGTGTATCATTATGATTTGAAATATTAAATTATAAAATAGACTAAACTAACATTCACTAGTTCAATAGTAAAAATCATGTAACATAAATGTAAATTAAATCACTTTTTTAATACTGTATGTTGAGTTAATATGATACGATAACATGCAAATAAAATGGGTTAAACAATATATAGCTGATCATTTTCTTTTATTTTCTTCAAAAAGCCTACTACATTTTCAAGAAATATAGTGAATTTGATTTCCATTTATATTTTCTTAATTATATTTTCTTTTTTTAGTTAGTTTTAGGGCTAGAGTTTTTTTTAATATTTTTTAAATCAAATTGGGCATATTTTTACATCATATTATTTTAGATTATGTCATATTTTTAGGACATATTATTTTGGATAACAAACTATCATATTTGAAGTAATATTATTAATTTACTTTTTAAGTCATGCCTAACCCTATTCAACCATCCTTGTTCTTACTTTATCTCTTTTTATTTTATTTTACAAATTTACTTTTTTCCTTTTCCTTTAATTGTCACAACATATTATTATAGCATCAATTTTAATGAAAACAATTTACTGCAACAACAATCATGCTACTTAATCAACGACAAAAATTGTCACTAAATCAAGACTACAAACATTCTTAAATTCTTCTTTAACTTCAATTCTAGTTATCCCTCATTGTCACTAGCAACAAATAACATAATGACAAATATATAAATCCAATGGCTTTGAGTTGGATTGGATCTCAAATTACATTCTTTTTCCATTGCCACAAACCATTTTATGTTTGCATGTTATTATACAATTATTATGATATTTATTTCTTGATTTCTTCATGTGCATCTCTTGCATGGCTACATTAAATTTCTTCCCAAATATCTAACAACACTTCCTCTCTCTCTCTCTCTCTCTCTCTCTCTCTCTCCTCTCTCTAAGCTCTTAACTTGGTTAATCTTTTTATTAATTCATCCAAAAGTCTTGCATGATCAAGTATTTTCTCTTTTATATTTGCACACGCGTTGACTCCACTTCTCTAACCTTTATCATGCTTTAAATGGCCAGACACCATTGAAGAATTCCATTGGATGTATCCTTGACTTTCCACTAGTTAGTATCTCATAGTTCCTTATTAGTTTAGGCCATAATCATGTCAAATCTTTGTTGTCTGCATTTAGGGTTAACTAAAATAAACCTTTTTTTAAAATTTAATGAAAATTTAAATTAAATCTTAGGAAATCAAATATTTGTAACATGTTTTGATTAATTTGAGCTCCAATAGTTGTCAACCAATTTTGTATGAATCTACTTGATGAGCTCTAATTGTCATCCAAATTTCATGTTTTTTAAAAAAATTTAGTATTTTAAATATTTTTTAAAATTTAAATTTTCATAAATTTATTTAATTATTTTCTTTAAATCTATTTTGAACTTTGATTCCATGTTTATCACTTCTTTGTTGTGTCAATAAAATTTTAGTAAGATTATCTTTATAAACTTCATGTTTAGTAAGCTTTTGTAATTGTTTTGTCCATTTAATATTTTTACTAGTTTTCAAGATTTTTTAAGCTCATAAATTAATCTTTATTAATCTCCAATCATTCATTTTCCAAGAAAATTTCAATATTAACCAATGTTTTATCAGCTTTCAAATAATTTGATACTTTATTTATCAATTTGACTTCCTCTTTTTAGGTGTCAAGTCTATTTTATAGCATACAATTTTTTAAAGAAATATAAAATAATTATAAAAAGTTCCATAAAATATTCAAAAATCTAAATAATTCCAAATAAATTATAAAACTCAATTTTGTTTATATTTTAAAAGTTATTAATTATCTTTCCTTAAGATCATCAACCATAAGATCATAATTTTATTAATTTAAGCACTTAATGATTTAAAATTCTCAAAATATTTATTTAAATAATTGTTGTTACTTTTTAGGATGTTACACATGTCGTCTTCTACCCTTTCTCTCATTCTCTCTAGGTTCTCATCTTTTTTAAGAACAAACTCTACTATTAGTGGATTTTAAGTAAGGTTTCGATGTGTTTCATCTACTATGATACCCTTAAGAGTCCTAAAGAAGCTCCAAAAACTCAAAAAGATCCTAACACATGATAAATAATTTATCATCTCTAGGGCTTAATCAAAGTTTGAAGGAATTGAAAATCAAGAGAGCTACTAAAAGAGATAAGCTTGTAGAAACCAATGTTATAATTTTCTTATAAGTCTATTGGTTTTCTACTTGAAACCAACATGATAGACATATTTAGTAGCAATTCATGTGAATTAAGTAAATTATTTTTTTACATTCAATTGCTACCTAACATGACCAACCTATCTCAATTCTTGAGAGACAATTAAGGAAGTGACCTATTTGATAACATGAGCCCACCTAAAATATAAATTAAATGTTAAATCCTATGATTTTTCTTGAGAAGGGCTAGAATGTGAAACTTTTTACTATTAAACTAAAAAGAAATAATAAAAAATTATATTATTTAGCATAATTATGACCTTACATTTTTTTAGAATTATTTTTTAGTTAATGTAGATTGTTATTTAAAAAAGTGTTGCTTTTGGCATTCCACATAAGTAATAATGTCAGACATAATCAAATTAAAAACATAGATGTTGTGAGAAATAATATGAAAGAGATGTATAATGTTACGGAAGCTTCAAGTGATAAATCGAATAAGATAGAAGCAAGCTTCAAGTAATACAATGAATAAGATCGAAGCCACTTTAAATGGTTTTTTTGAACAATTTAAGGAACTAATAGCCTATAAAAAAGAACTAGATCCTAACTCTCTTAGATGATTTCTTCAAATATGATCATATACACATGGGGAATATATATTAAATAGGAGGTTTTCTCTTAAGAATCATATATTTATTAAAAGGTTAAGGTTTAATGAACCAACATTAATGGTGTCCATGACTTGCTAAATTTTTGGAATGGTTAACCCAAGTGAAAGACTCCTTTGAGTTTGCATGGGTTTGATGATTACAAGAGGTCTAGTTTTACAAAAATAAATTTAGTGGGTCATGTTAAGATATTTTGGACCAATAATATAGATAAAAACAAAGACGAACTAAGAGAATACATACATGAAATGAGATGAAGGAAATATTGAGGCTTATTTATTATCCTATATATCATGATAAATGGTTGCTTGAATAGCTCCATATCGTAAGGCAAAGAAAATCTTCTATTGTGGGGTATCTCAATGTTTTTAAGCATTTAGTGGCTAGGATAGATTGTTAAGATGTAGATTGATTCATTTTGGGTCTTAAGTTAGAGATTAGGATTGCATTTGAAAACTTTGGGAGAGAGAGCAAGAAGAGAGGGAGAGGAGAGTGGAGAAGAAGAATGAAAGAAAATTGTATTATCCATTAAGAAAAATTAAAAAGATTAGAAAAGAAAGAAGAAAGCTTATAAGAAAGAAAGAGTTTCCAACTTTGTCCTGAGAAAAAAGAAAAAAAGGTAAAGATCCTACCACGCTTCTTCTTAAAGCATGTCTCACTTAGTTTGGGTGTTAAGTGATTTGTGTGAATTTTGAAGTGGAGTTGGAGTAGTTGGATTCTATTATAGTGTTTTACTATGAGGATCATACAAGATTGCTCATATCATAATGGTAAAACCCTAATAACTTGAGTGAGAGGGCCTTTCAGGTTAAATAGGAAAAGATGATCTATTAATCATTATATTAGTGTGATAAGTTGATCGTACTTCTATGATGTTGTGTGTATTACTGGATTAAAAAATCATTTGATTTGATCACTGGATAATTTCATATTTGGGAAGGTCATATTAGTATAAAATATTAGTCAAACAAGTATAATTTAATTATGGGAAGATTATGCTTGAACATCTAATCTAATCTCTTATATGATAAGACATATTTTGTAGATTATACAAGTGTGAAAAATGAATTAGAAAATTATGATTAGTCGTTGGACAAGTTTTATATAAAGTGAATGTCAAAATAATAATACAACTTTAGGTCATACAAGTACTATTAATGTTTGGATAATTAACAAAAAACGTTTGCTCGGTCTTTTAGACAATGAAGTACCTATATTAATTCATATTAGTATAATATTGAGATATGACATGTATGATTAGTTCTCAAACTACTTATTAAATATCAATTATATGATTTAGTATCTAACTAGCATAAGACATGGATTGTATAATATTATATGGGTAATCATACTATATAATATGAAGATAGAAATATGAATAAGACACATATCATACAAGTAAGAAATGAGAGTCGAACATGTATGATTAGCTGATGAACAAGCTTAACATAGATCGTCTATTAGATCCATGGTATGACTTATTAATCATTATCATAGATTGTACTTATATGACATAGAGATCAAATATGTATAATCAGTGTAATGAAATATTTTGATCTTAGAAAGAGACTTAATTGTATCGTCTAATAGAGATGATCATGTTGTATGATATTAATATAAAAATATGAAATAAAATAGTTTATTAAGTATACTTTAATATATGCTTTGATAAGATTGATGTGAATTATGAAACAAAATGATAATAATTGATAAAAAAAGGAAAAAGTGATGAAAATGACTTCTTAGTATGATAGATATAAAAATTAATTAATTATGATGTAAGTAGATTATTAAAATTATTATTATTATTATTGTAGAATGTTTGATAATATAAGTATTTACATACATGACAGTATTTTTTAAAAACCGTTGTATTTCTCAAAATAAGGGATTGAGGCATACTTTAGAGATATTAAATGAGAATAATTAAGAAAACATACTAGAAACTACCTAAAAATTATTCAGAGAACTAAAAAAATACTCAAATAAGTATTTACATACATGACAGTATTTTTTAAAAACCGTTGTATTTCTCAAAATAAGGGATTGAGACATACTTTAGAGATATTAAATGAGAATAATTAAGAAAACATACTAGAAACTACCTAAAAATTATCCAGAGAACTAAAAAAGTACTCAAATAACTTCGTTGGTTCTCATGACAATTGGGCTGTGATAACCATCATTCTAGTCTGATAACAATACGACAATGGAGGCTATGAATGACTCAAATAAAAGTGGTAGAAAAAATATTGCTTCAATGTTATTATTAAGTTTTGTCATTAAAAAGGCCTTTAAAAAATATTTTTGATAGCACACGACTTTTTCTTGATATTAAAACTTGAAAAAAAAAAAAAGATTACGTTTGTTAATAATTCATTTGCTCAATTATTTAGTTTTTGTTGATAATATCAAAACCACATGCGTGGCCGTTTGACCTTTTCCTCATGCTTATTAATTTGCAACAATTGAGTCATAATTAGCTCGTAACTTGTTTCGATCAGCAAAACCCGGCATCTCCTTCGCCGCATCACCGGTCTTCCGCCATGTTCTCTCGGGACGCGGCCGGCTTTATGACGCATATTTCCGGTCGGGTTTTCCCAACAAAACTCGAATCAAATCCCTAAGCTTGTTAGTTGTCACAATAATGACAGCTTTACAAACCACAATTGAGAAACAAATGCCATCAGCTACTACTATAATAAAAATATTTTATATTTTTGATAATTATCTTTACTTTCCCTCTTGCCAATGCTCGTTTGGTACCAGCAACAGACACAATTGAAATGAAATGTAATGAATGGAAAACAAAATAAGATTTGTTTTAAAAAAAAAAGTGTTAACTAAAACATAGAAATTGAAAATCAACTTATTTTTTATTAAAAAATACTTTATTAAAATTAGAAGAAAAATACTTCATGAGACCAATAACAATTGGTGACAACAAAACTATTCAACAAGATTATGTTAGAAGTGAAATTACCTCATATTGATAGGAGGGTGGGTATTGATTTTAAGAATTGAAATCACCTCATATTGAAATCTAATTTTAATTTGAAACTATCATCGAGTTTAATCATAAGCCCAAAAATTGGGTCACATCAAATTAATTTCAAGTAGAGATGACTAAAATATAATCTACTGTACATCAATTACACATGTAATGAGTGAATTTGAGAAAATATGATAGTATATAACAATTCATTTAATGTAATTCAATACAAAAGTTAAATATTTCATTAGAAATATATAAAAACAACAAAAAGTTAAATTAGTTTTGATTCAAATCAATATCTAAAATAAAACTATCTCTAATTGAGATTAAATCAAAGCTGTTTTATTAAAAACTTGTGTTAATTTAAAATCAAATTAAATATCTTCAATCCAATCATGAATTAGAATCAAATCAACTCAAAATGTGAATCATTAATTATTCTAATTCTTATATTTATTCATGAACATGTAAAATAAGGGAACGAAAGCATTTTCATTCAATTTTTTTTCATCAACATTTCCTTGTCGATTATAGATTATATTTTCTACTTTACAATGCCTGTTTACAAAATCAAATACATTTGGATGACAAATGATATAACTTTTTGGCCGTTTCATTACCAATCGTGTCCACATTGTAATATAAAAAATAATGGTATGAATAAAGTACATTTTTCACATAAAAGATAGTCTATCTTCTTATTAATATATCACTTAAACTTGTACAACACACACAACACTCAGGCCCACAAACAGAAGAAACAGCTGGCTGCATCGTCACGAGAACTTTTATACTACGGGCCAACAGAAGATGATAAAAAAAAAAAAAAGAAAAAGAAAGTATACCCAAATCATTTCCTCTATGACCCATCTTCTCTTTAGAAAAACTATCACCGATCATCTCCTAACCAAGCATGAGTTAACATCTACATCAGAAGGACCCACTTAGTCCTTTTTGGTCGCTTGTTGAGTACTCATCAAAACAAGCAGTTGCATGAAGGAAATGGAGCACATGTTTGTTTTAACAATGTGCTTCTAACATCTAAAATATACCTAAGGAATGGGTGACTCTACGAGATGCATGCATTTGGAATACTGCTGAGACCAATCAAAAAGTACTAAATAAGTGAAGGGTAAACAGAGATGTTTGTCTTCTGCTTGATCAATATTTTCTTGTGGTTCTTGCCCATATTTCATAGTTCAAGTCGGATCAAATTCAGGTTAAAGCAGAGGTCGACAGCCAACCAAACCTAGGAAAACGACCCATCCATCTAAAAAACAATGAAACACTCGAATGGACCACACGAATAATGGCATTGCCATGTTGGGGATGCAACAGCGAATCCACAGCAAAAACGCAAAAATCGGCAGCAGTTAAAGGAGAGGGGGTGGCCACATCAATCAGTGCAAAAACAATCATTATTTCAAGGACAAGGTCTAGCTAGTATTGATTAGATGTGTGACGCGACAAGACTCGCACACTATGCAACAGCAATTCCAGGTTGGTATCAGCGATGGACAGACAAGTAGATGAACAGAAGCATAAATAGTGAAATAAAGGCGTTGTAATTATTTGGAAAGGACAAAACGGCAACCTCTGCTCTCCAAGAAAAGCAACGCTGGTTGTCTTCAATTTGCAGACCTGTAATGACAATAATGTAGAAGAGTCGTATTAAAGCATTTCTAATGGAAGGAATCAACACCAGCAAACCGGGCTGCTCCAGCTAAAAACATTAATTCAACGTTAAGTAAAATCTAGAGGGCAATTGAGCGAACACTAATCCCGTTTTAATAACTGATGAGGTAAAGATCATAAAGATTCTGACAATGACAAAACACATTTGTGTTTTGTTTTTTTTTTTTTTTGTTTGTCATTGGAAAGTTGTTCTTCCATGCAAATGGCATAAAATACGACTGAAGCTCTATTTGAATGAGCTGCTCTAAGAGAGCAGCGTTTCTGCATGCATGTTGTCTTGAATCTTCCCCTGAAAGCAGTTGTTTCTCTAAAAGTAAGCAATGTTGGACAGGAAAACAGATTATAGCATATGTTCACTTCTTTCTCGTCACAACAGAGTTTTAGGAAAAAAAAGAAGGTACTAATCAGATTTCCATTCAGACAAATCAATTCAACCAAAATGAGGAACCTCCGAGATATATATAAATATATTTTGTTCCCAAACGCTCCCCACAAACATTCACTTCTTTCGTCGCTCATAAACCTTCAAACATTCACTCTCTTAATACATTTCAACAAAACAATAAAAAAGAAATACATGCACTTCTAAATGGGCCTCTCCGCTTCATGATGTTACTAAGGACAGTAGTGACCTACTCCAAATAATAGTTTATCATGTTGATCTTTAGAACAAAAAATCTCTAATACAAGTTCAACACACAAAAAAAAAAGACATTAACACAAATTGAGTAAAGGGAACCCACGTGAAGGCCCAAAATAAAGGACAAAAACGTATGCCCACAACTACATCCAAGCAACGGAATGACGTTCAATCCAACCATAATCTCACTTTTTATTTATTTATTGTCAAATTACAATTGAAATTTTAAAAATATATATAAAAAAAAAACAAAGTCTCCACCATAAATTATGCGTTTTTCATATACAGCATTCACATTTTATATCGTTTGTGCAATAAAATCTACCATCCACAAACATTTAAACTAAAATAGTTTTAAACATTAGATAACAAAAATCAGTTCAATCACAAAATCCATAAATATAAAACATCTCTCTCAAAATTCAACAATAATTGATGATACAAAATCCATATAATACAATAATTTATATCACAACCATATAACAAATCTCATTATTCACGCTTAAACACTCCACATATGCTCACTACATACTTATATTTCCAACCTTATTTGGATCCCCATCTTGGCTCTTTGAACATAACAGCTCTGTAATATAAGTATCAAGAATAAGTCTAAAAATGTTCAATGAACAAATCGTATATAACAAGATAACATAAAAATAAATATAAACAAAAGTAACAGTATAACTCAAATAATAAAAGACAAAAAAAAAACTATATCATCAAGTATTTGTTCTATTTATTCTATTTTCAAATATTTGCTTAGTTTTTTTTTCTCCACTAATTTCTATTTTTCAATTAGACTTTATTTTCCTTAATTGTTATCCCTGCTCAAATATCATATTATATTTATGTCAATACCGATCGAAAGATTTCAAATGTGTAGGTCTCTTCCTGTAGACATATGTTAATCAGTAGAAATCATATCAATCATTACTAATATGGCTCTAAGAATCATACCCAGTTATCTTACAAACCTAAAGATAAGCTAGTAATAACAACTCTAATGTAGGCTACACACCCACACCCAACTACTTCGCTAATAAAAAAAAAAAAACTTGTGATAACCTTTAGGTGGCTAATCATCATAACATTTGACGCCATCTTATCTCACAACATGGTCTATATGACCATAACCAACTGCCTTGCCAGAGTCTAGCAACAAATATGGAATGGTCTTGAATACCACACCTAAGTCAAAGGATAATGTCTTAAGATTTTTTTTTTCATTCTATCATATCAAGTCATGGTATCAAATGCCATGTTATAAATCAATAAGAAAACTTACATCTTTACTTTTAACATAGAATTTCATAAGCATAATACTTAATTGTCAACATATTCATGTAATTTGATATTCAAATAAATAACATAAAATAAAATCACAGAAGCATAATTAACAAATACAACTATATGAACAAGTTACATTTCATTGTCATAGAGACAAAACATTAAATTATTATAATATGTTCAAAAGATTTTAATAAACAAACATATGTATAAGAGATTTACTTCATGAATCAATTTGTTTGTTCGATCCTATAAGTAAGAATTATAATTTGTTCAAGACTTTTACATTTTTTATAACATTTTATGTTATTCTACAAATTTTTAACTATTCTAAATACGCAAGAATATAAAAATAAAATGTTCCAAATTTTTTTAAAATATCTAAATGCAAAATTAACACAAGATAATAAAAAAAAATAATTCATAAAATATCCTTACCAAACTTTTCCTTCTCATTCTTGCTACAAATGGTGGCACCAACTAAACATTTTGAGAATTTTAATTTATTAGGATTATACGAAGAATTAGAAATTAGAAGATGAAGAAAAATAAAATAAAATAATGAAACAAATAGAAGAATTAAAGATTGAGTAGATTCATATGAACGAAAGAAGTTCCTTCAGATCAGCATTAACTTAGCCAATGACGTCAAGCCATCCAGCTATAGGGACTAATAGTAAAGATCGCAAATAGATAGTTTAAACAACATCGTAAAATTTAATCAAATGTACATTAACTTTAGTTGCCAATATAGTACAGATATTTTCACGAACAGATTTAACTAAAAAATAATTTAATAAATTGATTAAATATTTAGGAGATTTAATCTATAAAGTTTGGATACAACGAAGTAACAAAAATATGACAGGTGTTGGAGCAACCATTCATTTTAAAATTAATTATTTAAAAGAAAGGTGTTTAGAAAATGAGGAGCAATGATAAGTAGCAAGTTACAGCTATTGCAATAAAATATAAATCCCTGTACTATATATGGTGCATGGAAAAAATGAAAGAAATTAAAAAGAAGTAATTATTATAGGAAAGGTAGGCCTAGGTCAAACCATGTTAAAAAGTATAAACCACCATCTAAGCGTAAATGTTATGTATGCGAAGAAATAACACATTTCGCAAAAGAAATGTAAGAACAAAAGAGTAAATAAAGATAAGTTAAATAAATACTAAAAACCAAATTTACCAAAATATATTGATATGGAAAGCATTAGTGACAACGACACGGAACATGATAGTGATACTGTAATATATTCAGAGGAGACAAACAAGTGGAAAATTATGTGGAAATGATAGATATTTCAGATATATACGGTTCTCTAGAATGAAACTTGGATGGTCCTTAGATAAGAATCCAAAAAATCTACTAGAATAATATAATATAAAATTAGGACATATTTGCAAACATCAATGGGAAGATTTCAAGATTACTCCCAAAACAAATACGAAATCTATTATAGATACAATGAAGACTGTCATACGATGGTCTGTACAGTATGTGGTTCAGCACTCTATAGATTTTGTGAAAAAACCAAATATAACTATGAAATGCAATAAAAAGAACGAATAATAACCACTAAACTAGAACAGAACATAGAAAAAGGCATTATCAAGCAACTTCTAAAAAAAATTGAAGCATTAGAATAAGAAAATCTACAGTTAAAAGAACAATTAAGGCAATATGAAAAACAAAAACAGGAAGGAAAAAAGACCTTTATGGAAAGAATTCCAAAATGAAGAACCGAATTTTAAAAAAACTGGGGATAAAAATAAATAATTTATTGAAAGTGGAATGTATAATAATATTTAATGATAGCTTTAAACTACCCGTAACAGGAATTATAGATACGGGAGCCAGCAAAAGTCACATTAGCATAGAAATAGTTCCAAAACAGAACCTAGAGAAATACCTATATAAGGCTATAACTTGAGAAGTAATAGAAAATTTATATATGTTAGAAAACAAACTAGTAAATTATGGCCTAATTTTTGCATATCAAAGATATCAATTACCATTGACATAGGTCAAGAAATTGAAACAAGACAGTGACATGAACATTATTATTGGAATGAAATTTATAAAGCATAAGCCATGCGACATAATTGTTAAAGGACCAATATTAACATTCTTTAAAGAATCTAATAGTATTATATTCTTCCCCAAGGATGAGAGAAAACATAGAAATCAACAAAGATATTATTATCATTGATGAAATAATTGTGATAAGTAATTTATAGAACACACTGAATTAAATAAGATAGAACAGTGTAGGACATTTATTGAACTTATCATAACAGAATTACAACAAGACAAAACTATTGGAGAAAACCTAGAACAGAACACATAGAAGTAAGGTTAAGTGTAACTTAGAAATAATTAATTCAGATGTTAGAATAACTTGTCTAATCGTAAAAGCCATGCCTTACAAACAGACAGACTTTAACACACATAATCAAGAGTTACTTAGGATTAATTAAGAAAAGTAATAGTCCCCATAGAACATGAGTATTTATTGTAAATAAACACAATGAATTAGTCAGAAGCATAAGTCGCATAGTATTTAATTATAAAAGATTAAATGATAATACTGAAGATGGTCAATATCCATTACTTCACAAAGAAATGTTAAAAAACAATATTAAAAATATTTCTATATACAATAAGTTCGATTAAAAACTGGATTTTGGTGAGTTCCCTTAAGAGGAGAATCTAAAAAGCAGATGGCATTTATAGTTTCACAAGGGCATTATGAATTGAATGTCATGCCTTTTGGCCTAAAGAATGCCCTACAAATTTTTCAACAAAAAATGGATGACATCTTTAGAAAATACCAAGAATTTATTAAAACATATATAGATGATTTATTGTTATACAGTAAGATGTTGAAAGAACACGTGGACCACTTAAAAATTTTCTTTAAAGAAGCCCAACAACATGGCTCGATAATATTAGAAAAGAAAATAAAGATTGGTTCTAGAAAAGCAGATTTTCTAGGCGTCGTTATAGGCAAAGGACAAATTGAGTTGCAACCACATTATATCTAAAAGCATTTTAGAAATGCCAAACTCATTAGAAGACCTTAAAATTCCATAATCTTTTTTAGGTAAACTAAATTATGGTTGTAACTTTATCCCAAATTTAAATTAGTTAGTTGGACCTATACAAAAACTAGATTAAAGGGAAAGAAAATTTAACATAGAAGATATAAAATTAATTCACAAAATAAAAGAAGTTGTTAGAAAACTCCAACCATTACAATTATTGCATCCAAATAGCTATTTTATAGTTGAAGCCAATGGAAAACTGGAAGGATAGAGACTGCTATAAAAATTTAAACCCAATAAATTTTTGCCTAAAGAAGTAGTAAGCCTTTATGGAAGTGGAAATTACCAAACAAAAATAAAAGCAACTGACGCAAAAATAATAGCAGTGATAAAGACTTCAAAAAAATTCAAACTTTTCTAATATCAGAAAAAGAACTTGTCTCATTTTATGACAAGAAAAATGAATCTAAATCATCTGAAAATGTTGGCTTAAATACGTAGATTATCTCATTGGAAATGGTTTTTTTGTACTAATTGAGCATATTAAAGGAATAAAAAATTTCTTTGTAGATCAAGTTAACAAACTAATGATGGAAAAAGAAATATCCACTAAAGCCCATTAAATGAGGGCCCCTTATCCTTTAATAAAAGGAAATAGTTTAGCCTGTTAAGGCAAATGGGCTTTCACCAGATGAGAAGCATATAAAGATTCATCAACAAGTCCCATTCAAAAGGTCCAAAGATAACAGTAAACACCTAAGAAACTAGGATATTATTAATAGCTTAAGAGGCTATATTATATATTAAGGCCCAAGCGTATTAAAGGTCAAGCCCATACATTGTATAAAAACCCAAGAGGCCAAGCACAAATATTAGTTTAACCAATTTTGATTTTGCAAATATGTCCTTCATATCAGAAGCCCAAAACACGACTTTTGATTTTGCAAATATCTCATAACTTTAAGCTGAGTGACCATCTGCTTATTTTAGAAGAATAATAGCTAAAATTCTACAAGTTGAAATGTCTTAATTATCAGCTCTCATCGCCTTTTAGTAGCATGATCCACCACAAACCAGTGTCATGGCCCATTTCAACGATATAAGAGCTTATATTAGAGGTTTTACGTTTGGAGACGATGAACATGCCTTCCTAATGGAACCAAAAACACCTACTCATGAAATGGAGGATGCAAGAGTCGATAATAAAAGCCACTACCTAAAAGCCAGCTCACTATTACAAATCGTATCAATAATGCAACTTTCCAATTCATACCATGTGAAATAGCATCTACTTTCTTAAAAGACTTCCCACTACTTGTGCCAAGTCACCCGGATTCGAAATAAAATTTTCACATCCAAGGCCTTCCTCTAACTATAAACACCTTTGTCTTCAAACAATCCAAGCATCACTTCACTTCTGCAACCCAACGAGAGATTCCCACACAGCTCTCACTCCGATCCTAACATCCCAATTCTATTACTCACCCACAACCCCTACCTGTGGCATCTCGAGTTACAGCTTTATAACTTGAGATACCATAGTATTCATGTGTGTTGTTGCACAGGCTAACAGCTATAAGAGTGAATGCAAATTCTTCCAACACTCACTCGAAACTGTTAGTCGAAACATTTATCAAGTACTTCATGACATTCTTGCACTTGCTCCTAACTTAATCATATTTACCCTCAGACATTGTACCTTGTTCCTCTCATATATGACAAAACAAAAAATTTTATCCATATTTTAAATATGCAATTCGAACATTAGATGGGACACACGTGTTAGCAATTGTTAATAGAAACGAACAAAACAGATTTAAGATTATAAAAGATTTCACTTTCCAAAATCCTTTATCAGTAGTGAACTTTGACAAACAATTTGTTTATGTAGTTTCAAGGTGGGAAGGATCTATTGCTAACATACATGTACCTATGTGGCTATAAAACAAGACAAATTTAGTGTTTCTCATGGAAATATTATCTTATAGACTCGAGCTATGCAAATACTGAAAAATTTATGACACTAATTAGAAAGTTTAGGTGTCACTTGAGCAAATACAACACAATATAGCAACGTAAGCATGATAAGACGCAGAAGCTGTATAATTACCAACATGCACAACTCAGAAAAGTCGTTGAACAAACCATCAAAAATCTAAAAGAAATGGTCAATGTGCTAACAAACATGAAAACTTCACATTTAGTGTCCAAGTAAATATAGTACTGACTTATTGTGTGTTACATAACATGTTAGGATCAGATTTTAACAAAACAACACAAGAACTACCTCTAAAAGACAACAATGACAACTACTTCTAACAAGAAAGTAATTCAGCTAATGTTGGGATTAGACATAGAATTACAAGAGACTCATTAGGACGATAATCATGAAACAAGAATAGGTGAGTCAGGTATATTATTACTAAATGATATTTAGAAGACAATTTGATGTTTTATATTTTTCACAAATAATGTCATATTTACATAAATAATGTGAAAAAAGCTTAGGCCAACAATATTATCGATTTTGACATAATGTGATTAAATACATCACATTGTGCAAGACACATGGTAGAATATTTTTTTTGTTTTGTTAATTAAAATTTTTTTAACAGAGTTCTATTATTCTAAAGATTCATCTTTTGGGCTCTTACATTGACATAATGATCTGTCAATCACTTGGGGAGCAACTCACATGCAATAATGATGTTTTCTTATAAGACCATTTGTTGATTTGGTTGACATAGTTTGCATTACTTTTCTTTAAATGTTATAATGTTTCTTTGGATATTATTAGTTGTATAAGATAATAATCTAAAGATTTGCAACTCTTAATTTAAATTCTAAGATTTTTAACTTTTGATTACATATAATAATCTTATTTTAAAATATAAAAAAAGTTAAATTTGTTATAAGAAATTGATCATAGGATTTTCAACGTTTTAATTAAATTCTAAGATATATAAACTTTAATTAAAACAAATATTAATGAAAATATTATAAGTTTAATACATTAGAAATATTACTCATATAAGATCATTCTTTAACAAGGTTTGTTTTTTTGAATGTTATCATACTTCTTTGTAACATTTAATTAATAAAAAAATATTAATAAAAAAATTGGAGATTAAATATTTTTAATTTTTTTTACAAATTAATATTAAAATAACTAAATAATAAATATTTCATACACAATTATATGTATATAAATATTAGTTTTTAATATTTTTTATTATATACATATTTGTGAGAAATAAAATTTAAATATTTAATACATACTTGTGTATCATGTTAATACATACTTGCGTATCATGCCAAGAGAAAGCAAGAACAAATTAAATTATTAACTTGGAATTAAGTTAATTACAAAAATAATCAGTTTATCTTAAACCTAATATATATATATATATATTAAATTTTTTTTTTTTAACACAACCTAACCTAAATAATAGTTAAAATACAAAATTACTCTAACCCAATTTAGTTTGGGATAACAAGCAAACATAATTTCATTCCTTAACACAACCTAACCTAAATAATAGTTAAAATACAAAATTACTCTAACCCAATTTAGTTTGGGATATCAAGCCAACATAATTTCATTCCTTAACCCCATTAACACATGAATAACTAGGTTAGCCTAACCACAACTATTGTCAAATGTATGAGTTATAGGATCTTATCCTTATAATAAAAGTGAAGGAAAGACCTGAATTGGCTACATGTGTAGTTGAATTCATTGCTAGCAAAGTTGAACAACTTTTTTTATTATGTCAAGTTATTGCATGGTAAGGATATGTCCCTCTTGTGCGATTTGATCTCCAACTTCTTTAAGGGATGAAGCTATTGGACAATCTAGTTTGATGTATTCTTACATACATAAATACACATACCAAAAGACATACACAGACAAAAATAGACAGAGAAACGAACAAATGCACGCACAAACAAGAACATGCATGCACACGCATACACACATATGTATGTATAGCTTTAGTTAAATTTCAAAGCATAAATCAATTTCTTTATGTAGGCATACACAAAATTGCTAAGAATAAGAACAAAGTTCATGAAACACCAACTAAATGTTAAATCAAAGTATGTCCCTATGAAATAAAAGAGTATTTTTAGCTCAATGAAGCAAGAGATCATCAAGGTCGAGATCAAGAAGCTGCTTGAGACAGACATCATTCCTCTAATCTAGCATTTGTACAAGTGTGAAAAAATTGTTCAAGAGAAGAAATTGATTTCACACATTTCATCACTAATTGAAACACTTCTATCATTTAGTTGAATTTCAAAGCATGCATCAATTTCTTTATGTAGGCATACACAAATGTGTTGAGAATAAGAACGAAGAAGTTCATGAGAACCAACTAAATGTTAGATCAAAACATGTTCCCATGAGACAAAAGAAGAGTATTTTTAGCTCAATGAAGCAAGAGATCATCAAGGTCGAGATCAAGAAGCTCCTTGAGGCAAGCATCATTCCTCCAATCTAGAATTTGAACATGTTTGAAAAACTTGTTCAAGTGAAGTAAGCATTTGATTTCACAAATTTCATCACTAACTAAAACACTTCTACCCTTTAGTTGAATTTCAAAGCATAAATCAATTTCTTTATTTAGGCATACACAAATAAATTGAGAACAAGAATGAAGTTCATGAAAAGTTAGATCAAAATAAATTCCCATAAGACAAAATAAGAGTATTTTTAGCTCAATGAAGTAAGAGATTATCAAGTTCAAGATCAAGAAGCTCCTTGAGACAAGCATCATTCCTCAAATCTAGCATTTGAACAAATTTGAATAAGAATGATAAAGAAAGAAACATGATTTAATCATCGATACATACACCCTCTACTAGGTAAAACCTTTTAATCTAAATAATGCAGGTGTGACACGCTAGCAAATGATCAACTCTATTTTCGACACCTTGGAAACATTCAAAAGAAAAAAAAAAAAAACCTTATTCCTCGCATGTGTGCCTCCAAGGCTTCGTTTAATAAGCTTTGGGTTCTTAATCTTGGAAAGAGAGATAGAAGTAAGTCTTAACAATGTACAAGTTCTCAAAGATGCCTTCACATACAATTATAAGTGCGTTAAAAAACCTAGTAAGAAAAAGTTTTGGATTCAACCCCTCTATAAAGTGGAGAGATTAAAATCACTCTTTAAAACATCATACAACAAGGTCAAAATTGAGTAGACAAAGGCATGAAAGAAGTCATTTCTAGACCTCAAAAATATCTAACCCAACTTCTAACTTTAGTAATCCCTAAAAGGATGAAATGTTCCCTCTATATTTGGCCAAGATAGAGAAGTCAGCTTAGCTCAATCTTCATTAAAGCACAATAAAATCCAACTATCAAACTACAACACCAACCACACTGAAAGATGCAAACTCAATAACCTCTAGTCAAGAGACTTGCATTGGATTTGATGATGACATCAAGACTAAAATATATCTCTAGAACCAGAAGATTAACATGGTCAACAACAAGCCACTTTGTCGCATTCTATGAACAAACGACGTGACAAGAAAACTTAGAAAAAATTGTGATGGAACTTATTAGCGACTATGATATTAGCTATGTTTTCTATCAAATATTAGATACTTGCCAACTACGTAGTCATTTGGGTGGTTTTGGAGCTTCTTCAACCAAGAGGTATCTCATTATCATCTAAGAGCATAACAAGAAGATTTTTTAATCTTGAGCAATTTCAAGGATGTCATGTTGGGGCATTTCATCTACATCGCTTTTCCCATGACTAACAAATAGGCAGAGTAGAATATTCTCTGTCGGGGTAGGACTAACCCATGACCTATTGACCAAGCTGCTAGTGTCCCATGACAACCCCCATCTAATTGTGAGCCAAGTCAAGGAATTCGAGATCTAGCTCTCAAGCGATTTGGCCAACAGACCTAAAAACTTCTATCACAATTCAAGGATATTATTGATTTGAAAAAGACATTCAAGGAATTTAAACAAAGCTTAGTTAAGACAAATGTGTGGAAGCTGATTTTTTAGGCAATGCTGTGTTTCTAAGCTTCATGTTGGGACCTCTACATGACTTGGTGTTTACATTAGAGCACAATGGCACAAGTCGACACAATTTAGATTGGCTTGGTCTGGTTCGACGCATTTGGATCCATTCGATGTGATTTGACTCAATTTAGTTTGATTAAGTGCAATTTGGCTAGTTCTGGTTCGGCTCTGTCCAATTCAGTTTGGTTGGCCCCAGTTCGATGTGTCTAGACACAATCTGACATGTGCTAGACCATAACAGTGACATGTGCTAGACACAATTTGGGCACAAAGGCATGTGGTTAAATGTGGTTTGGGTCAACTGGACGTAATCTAGCACATTCTAAGGGTATCAAAGGATGTGGTCAGGCATGGAGGGCACAATTGAGCATTGTGAGCAAACATGTGAGGCTTAGGTAAACCACGTGAAGACACGAGAGAGTTCTTGAGATGTGCACGAGATGTTGGCGGAGACTAAAGCCCTTGGGTGGAGTGAGAGAAAGGGTTTCGCAGCCAAAGGAGTTTGGGAAAACAAACTGCCTTGTTGGTGAAGAAGAGATGCAAAAGCTTGGAGAAGAAGAAGAGGATTTTTAGGTGAGAGGAAGAAGAACTTCGCTGTGATCAAAGAAAGGTTTCTAGAACCAAACCTAGCATGTTTAGGGTTGTAAGGACCTCTAGCAATGAGGAAAAACCTTTAGGCTTGAGCAGAGGGAAATCTCTAGTTGGTTCCTCTAAGGAAGAGAAGGTCAATGAAATTCACTTACTTTCAATGCCCTTAAATTACAGATAGGGGACTTTTTATAGCCTTGTTCGGTGAATACCGCCAAACCAACTGCACTCATCTTCTCCTATATTCTTGCATGATTTGGCAAGTGTTCAAAAAAGTATGTTCGATAAGTATTGAGGATATTTTTCTTTTATTTCTTCAAATATCAATATTCAAGTTCCTTGAAATGAAAAGCAGATAGCATGTGATTTAGTCAAGTACGATAACAAGGCATTACAAACATAAATGTAACCTCGTGAAGTTATGTGGAGGAGGATGTCATGCAAATCAACTCTTGACCCAGTTGGATGTACCATTTCGTTGTTTAGCACAAGCCTCCCAATATAATCTCGTCAATGGTCAACTACAAAGTCCGATTTGCAGCAGTTGCTAAGGTGTCTCTATCTTGTAATGAGGCCATTGCAATCATGAGGAAATCTACATAAGAGAATGCAACAACAATTCATCCATAGAACATAACATTAATAGGACCTTATCAAATAACATACACAAGGCCATGACAACAATTGAGAATCAATTGCAGTACCATGTCAATATTCAAAAAGGGTCATCATACCATTGTTGACATATTGAAGGCTATAATGCATCTTGCCATACAATCTACGCCTATGTTAGTGTCTACACATCACATTAGACTACAAGGAATATTTACACCAAAAGCAAAGTATAAGAAAATCTATCTTGAGGAAAAAAGGTTTTGATCCTATCATACTCAATCCAATTCCATCGTAGAAGAGTCCACCAAATACCACTCGAGAAAATTAGTCACCACCTTATCAACCTCATAAGATCCTAGTTGTTAGTGTATTCACTAACAACAATAGCCAGCCCCTTTGAATGCTACTATTTTCCATTTTTCCAAGTCTTATTTACCATGTAAAAGGCTTGAGCTCACCCCCACCCAACCCCCTACGAGGCCAAACTTGTAGTCTTTTGAGATAGTTGGTTTCTTGATATCTTTGACACGCCAGGTTTTCCCTATTCTTGAGGCTTTTTGTGTAAAAAGTGTCCTATCATTGATCAAATTTGCATTTACTCACATTTGAGCACCATTCATCCCTTTCTGTACTTCCTAAGCCAATCAAACTATCCTTAGAGTAAATCCATACACATTTCACCCATGACCAAAAATCTAATCAACCAAATATAAGATGCAAATAACAATAATGTATATCATTGCAAAGACCATGTTTATCAATATACTTCAATAAATTTACAAACAGTTTACAACACGATCTATGAAGTTAACTTGAACATTTTGATATTCTTAACTTATTGCGATATATGGATGAATTTTGTTATATTGTCATACAAGTAGCCTATTTAGTGTATACCCTAATTGTTATTGGCATTCAATCGGGTATAGGATAAAACTATAAAAAAAAAATTCATTAAGTCTATATTTGATATTAGGAACACTAATGAATTCTAATTTATACTTTCATAGACTTTGATACTCTACTTATATATGAATATACTTTATATTATAACTTGAAAACTTTATACTTTGAGGCATCAACTTATCTATTTTGTGTGCTAACAACATCAATGCTTAGCTATAATCAAATATATATACTATTAGTGGCACATAAGCATCTGTGTAGGTGAGTTGTAGCATACAATCCAAACTGATGGTTGGCCATGGCGGTAACTTACCTTCTAGGATCAAGAACCTTTTGTCTTGCCTACTGTACCATGTAAAACTCTTTCTCTGGTTTATCACCAGCAACTCGCTCAAGATACCAAAGTCAATGGTGGGGAACTAAACAAAGAAGTTTATATGCTTAATATACTTTAATATAATTATATTAAAAATACTATACGGGAAAGTCAAATAAAGTTTACAAGTACATTGCACAACATTATAAGCAAGCACACAAAGTATAAAATACTAAAAACAAAATTAAGAATACTTAAAAGTATACTATACTAATAAATCGAAATATGCTTAGGATAAATGCGAGCATTAAAACTTATGAAACTATAGCCAAATATGTTGCATTAAATCAACTAAACTATATCAAGTATAATTCAAGCATAAGCTAAAAGTGCGCTTAAGTATATCTAAATTTATACCAGATATAAAACTTATTAAAAAAATATACACAAATAAATTACATAGCTATAAAAATAACAAAAGATATACAACAAACTAAAACACAAAAAAATTGATTGGCAGTTAGGTAAGGTTTATATATAAAAAGAAATGACTACAATTTAAGTACTCATAAATGCTAGTCAATTAAGATAATATTAGTGTAAAAATACAATAAAATGGGCATGTAATTGATTCCTATAAACATATGAGCAACTACAAGAGGATTAGTGTAAAAATAAAAAAAATGAAACTAATTGCAAAAGTTAATGCTAAAATAGGTGTAAGAAAAGACAATAATAGCATATGCTATACAAAAATATAAAAAACACATTACTTCATCAACAATTAAGACAAGTAATTTAATCATACACTAAGTGTGCACAATAACAATTGCCTTTGGTAAACTATGGATAAACTTTTGTCATATCAGAACATAATTGAATGATCCAAAATGCTTCCTAAGGGTATCCAAGGGAAACATCAGTTAGTACCCTCCCAACAACCCTATATAACTAATTGTATCCCCAAAAAACTCTGTTCTCTAGGATAAAAGATATATGTCCTCCTTCCTGGCTAGTTGGTCAAGTGCTAATTAGACCGATGCCCCATCACCCTTGAAATGCACATTCCTTTAAAGTGGTCCTAGGAAGTCTATTAGTAACTTCTCCCGCAGTTTCCATGGATCGAGTCATTCATAGCCTTGGCTAAGGATAAGGCTGAATCCATACACTTTGTCAAATCAAGATCCCTTTTTTTATTTTATAATTGAAAAGTTTCTCAAAGGGGCTCCTATAGGGGAACTTCTAAATCGGTCTTTTCCCATATTATACCCAAACAACAAGACTAATCAATTCAACTATGATAAAAAGGACAAAACACTATTTTGATTCCCACGGACTTGGCTCCCATACTGGAGCAAGATGCATTATGTGACATAGTAAGTGTCTTTAATAAAATAGGCTGTAGCCAACTTTTCAGAAAACCCTATTTTAATCTCTCAAGTTAACTTATCATCAAATATAATTTGAGGCTAACTAAAACAAACCACGGTTGGGAACTTAAAATTTCTTACAATCGGATACATTATTAATAACTATGAGCTACTCGAGTTAATTTACCCTATCCCACTCCACACAATGCCTTTTGAGTAAATCTGTTAAAATAGAACATCAGATACAAAATAAAAAGTTGCAGTAGGGATTTAAACTCAACAACGGAGTCCTGATATATTTACCAAACTAGAAAGAGGAAGAAGATGGCACAAACAGGCGATATTAAAGGGGGCGGATGTTACTTGTTGCTAATTGTAATAGAGCTCCAGACCCATGCCATCGTGGATCTCGTAGTCCTTAAGGGTTATGTGGTCCTTGTAGATTGTATACCACTTTTGTATGCGGATCTTGTCGGCCCTCGTCCCCGTCTGAGCTGCCACTAGCTTCTTAAGATCGCCGACGGTGTCGTCGTCGTTGCATTTCACCCGCACCTTCTTTCCCAATCGATCGTTCAACACCACCTCGATCATCTTATCCTCCTTTCTTTATCGGCAACCGGTTTTTTCTTCTCAGGCGGCGACTCACAGTAACCCTTATTCTGTTTCTAAATTCCTACACCCTTTTCGCTATCGATTATGTCCAAGTGATTAACGAATCTGATTATATTTCAATAATAGATATACCATTTATCTTATTATTATATTATTTTAATAATTTAAAATGTCTTCAAATTATATTATTATTATTATTTTGATTCTTAAATAAAAAATCAAATAATAATTTCATCAGTTAATTAAAATTATATTTCTTAATAACAAATCATCAGTTATATAACTTTTTTTAACATGATTTAAGGTCAATATTTTTACACTTATTTTTTAAATAATTTTCATATAAAATAATGTCAAATCAGCCCGAAATTAATATTTAATAATCCATATCATAATACTTACTGCATAAAATACTAAAAATGCTGAATAAATTCAAGACAAAGCTGTTAGTGGATTTAATTGCGATATTTTTCTTTTCCCGAAGCGAAACACTTTATCGAAGATTTTAAATTAATTTATCTTCTAAAGATCAGTAGTTTTTTCTTTAGAACTTAAAAGACTGCTTAATCTTATCTTCATTGGTTTAATTTCTTAATCAACTTCAAAATATAATTTGAAATAACATCACATCCTTAATGTAACATTTTTATTATTTAAATCAATCAGTGGCAGTTTCATGAGTACTAAAATCATGATCTCAATATTATTTTTTAAAAATAATATTATATAAATATATCATCAAATCAAATATTCAAAAGATTTAAAAATTATTACTTAGCATATCTATCTGTAAACCAAACCACGATACTACAAAAGAAGCTGGAGATGATAATATCACATAAGGGCCTCGGCCTTGAAATCAGCAGGTAGGCTTGTAAGGAATGCAAAGTTGTGAGGATGAGTGGATTTGCCGAAGAGCGAACACCAAGGAGGAAGCTTCTCAAGAACTCTTGCAGTCTTTGGTGTGATTCTGCTGTCGTCTGCCCTTAACTTAAGCAAGAGAGGAGAACCTTCTGCATTTCCTTCACCCTCTTCTGCCCAGATGAGCTTCAAGTAAAACTTAGTTGGCGATTCCTTCCCACCCGAGAACTGGATGATATGCCATCCATCTACACTGCTCTTTTCTCCGGTTGAAACTAATTCTTCGGAGTCCACTGTTTCATTAAGTAAAAGAAAGAAGCATCAAGCATTGCAAGGGTTTTTAACAGAGGTCGAACAAAAGGGCTTTCCTTTTTGAAATAGTGAGAACAAAAGTATAACTAAGCAGGTCACGAGACAAACGGAGCTGGTTGGAGTATTGAAGAATGAACAAGCTTAGACGAAGATGTACATGAATCAATTTGCTTTAGAAATCAAAACAAACAACCTCACAAGACAAAAGAAAAGGATAAATATAACAAGTCTTTCTAATTTGATCTTATGCACACTTAGTTAAGTTACTGATGTTTTTAAAATATTGAAATAGATCATACAATTTTATTAATGTTATAAACCTATCAAATCTTTCCTTAATTTCTAAACTGTTTCAGAAATAAACGTACAGATCTTATTATTTGTTGTATTATTGTACAAATACGTCTTTATAGAAAATAAGTAATTTAGAGACAACAAACATTAAGGATCTCATTGAGATATTAATGAAATTATTTTGAAAACAAATGAAGGGCCTATCTATAAATAAGAAGATGAAACTAAGTAATTTAGAGACAACAAACATTAAGGATCTCATTGAGATATTAATGAAATTATTTTGAAAACAAATGAAGGGCCTATCTATAAATAAGAAGATGAAACTAAAATAACTTGCAAATTATTTACCCTAAAAAAGCAATGGCTATAAAGCATCACATTTGACTAAAAGATCTAGGAAATGCTACCGAAGGTAGATAATAAAAGAGAAAAAAAAAAAAAAAACGAAGAGGAAAACATTAGCCTAACTAGAAGCTGAAAATATTTTGGCATTTGCATAAGTTCATCAACTAGGAAAAACAAGTCATATGGCTATTGAATGATGAACATAGGGAAATTTAAAATAGATTGGTAATTATATCAGAATGGTATCAAAGCAAATGAAACTAAATTTAATGATCTAAAAAGAGAATTACCAATTAGAATGTAATACTCTTTTTTTGTCTAAAAAAGGCGAGAGTATAACCCTACTTTATTACTATAAAAACAAAGAACAAAGATTTCATATAAAAGTTAGACATTCTGTTACGAGTTCTTAGTAGCTAAGGTTAATCTAAACAAGAAGTTTCACAAAAACTGTAAAAAGGAAAACAAAAGTAAGACAAACATTATAAAATTAGTTTATATGAACTTCCTTCTAATTGATGAGACATTTAGAGAATGAGAAGGGGTAGAATCAAAAGGGCAAAGGTCCAGAGATTAGAGTTAAGGGTGGAGACCACAACGATTTGATCTAAAAAGGGGTAGAATAAGTGTTCATACTATGCATTAATAACATAAAGAATTTGTTTCAAGAAACCCATTGAAAGCAAAGGGAAGGGGGTCAGACCATTATAGAAAGAAGTGCAACTTCAAGCTACCACAACCGCAACCTTGAGATAAGAGGAGTTAATTGTAAGAGGCAATGACACTAATTAGATGGATTGCCAAAGACAAGTAGAGCAAAATAAGAATCTCCTCAGAAACATGGGGAGAGGGTGTGGGTGTAGTGGCCTGGTAGGAGGAGGGGGAGTGTTCAAATGTGTCATTGGCACAATTGATGGTAAGATTACAATCATAGATCACCTCTACTAACCAATGCAAATTGTTTATAGGCACAGGAATAAAGGGTTGAAAGGTACAATTGCTGTTAATCTCCATGCAAACATAGGCAAAAGAAAACCTAGAATACGCGACAATAAACTTGTCTATCATAATTGGCTTAATCTACAAAATTTGTAATTTTTAAAGAGACAAATTTAAGATATGATAGACAAGGAGAATTAGGAAACTTTATCTACAAAGAAGTAGGATCAAAATTGTCTTTGTCCAACAAAATGTCAATGGTACATCTTTTAATGATGAGGATGTGACCCCAATAGATCCAAATACTTGCTTATAGTATATCCTCAATAATAGAAATCAAAGAGAAATTGAAAAGAAAAATTTCCTAATGGAGGGTGAAGATCTCAAAGATGCATTCGGTGTTTTAGATTTTTTTTAGTGACTTATAACACCTATGGAGTTAGTAGGCCACCTCCCAATAAAGTAGCCAATGAGAAAAAGAGCCCAAAAATAACTGGTAATGATAAGAAGCTCCTCTATCTAATTTTCACAAAGTTGCTTTGATAATAAAGTTCAAGTGCTAAAGGAGCAAGAGTTTTTTGAGAATATGTTCTTCAAATTAAAAGCCAAACTAGCCAAGATAACCAGGCATGTGTGCTCACCAAAGGAGAGAGGGCCAACTGGCTAGCTAAGAGGAGAGAGGTGGATGACAAATCAATCTTGATGGGTCAAGGTAACTCAAAAGCATAACACAATTAGGCTTGGAGGTATGAATAAGAGCAGGTGGCAAAGTAAAAGGATCGAGAATGAGTACATAAGGGATGGGAAAGTCATCGTGATCCAGGATAAGGGAGATGCAATGATGTGAGGGAGGGTAGGTAGGATCAAAGGAAGTTTGAGGCAATAATAGTTGTTAAGTGCAAAGGGAAACTAGATATGGCAAAGCTTGAGAGAAAAAGGGGAAAGGCTGAACAAGGAATTGAGGATGACGAGAGAAGAGGCGATAACAAGGTGTTCCTCAAAAAGAAGAGGTAGACTCAATAAAGACTCCTTGAGTAGAATAGATTCAAGGCATGGAGACAAGACATCATTGCTTAAAATGAGAAAAAACTAAGCAATCCAATAGCAAGGAGAGAAGACGAGGGCTAAGCTTTGAGAGAGACAAGTGGGAAATTGAGCAAGAGATGAGCAAGATGATGTTTGAATAAGCACGGGGTAAGCTCAATTGATGACAAGATTAAGAATTAGTTTGAGAATGATGAGTTTGAAGATGAGCACGAAGGCAAGCTCAACAACGACAAGATTGAGGATGATGTCCAACAATAAACAAAATCTTAGCAAACTGCCAACACAACAATAACAATATACAATGCTCCTATTTAATAATTGTTCAACCTTTCAAATGAAAAAAAGCACAAAAACATGAAGCTAATCGTAAACTTATCCATCCTAGAAACCAAAAAAAGTTTACTAAGGGGCATTTGGTAAAGTGTTATTTGAATAATATTGACCTCTAAACTACAATATTATCTAGATGACATTGTTATCTAAAATTGTTACCTTTTTTTTAATTGTTAGGATGAATGTCATCTAAAATATTTTTTTATACTTATTTTTAACATTAAAATAATCAAAATTTAGATGTTCAAATGTCTTGATATCTTTTTTTAATAACAAAATTATAATTTTTAACAATTTTATTTAACGATGTCAAATACTAAATATCTTTAAATAATATTACGTGACAATATCGTTGGCCCCTTAAATCTTTTTGTTATAAAGCTTCATTTTGTGAATATGAAAAATAAAACAATTTGACGTAATGAAAATGCAAATCAAAATCAACTATTTTCAATTGTGCAGATTTGAAACTAATAGATTCTATGCTATATCTTGAATGTTACAATTAAGTAGCAAATGAAAGAATCTATAATGTCTCTAAGGGCACGTGTGCACCACATCATCAATTAAGATGGTATTAGGACAAGTGCACCACATTAGTAAGCTTTAACCACAAGAGATGTTCTTCTTTGAGATGGAAGGAACATAACAGAAGCCAAGTTGTGGCTGCATCTCAATGTAGATATGTTGGCGCAGAAGCAAACAAAAACAATCTCATGACTTTAATAGACAGTGATCAATGTAGACTAAAACGAAAAGGAGATCTAAATGGATTTAAATAAGTAATCTATGTTACTTGTAGAGATAGCACCAAAAATATGTAGATTAAAAGAACCAATTGGTATTGATATAAATGAAAGAATGAAATGTAAAATTCTCACAATAGTATGCATATATCAAAAAGTTTTAGGTATCACATTCTTCATTCTATCTACAATGTTATAATCACATTAAATGGCATCTACTATATAAGTCATCTAATATCATTATGTTCTATCTAATCACTCTTCATTTATATTTCAAGTCTTTTTCAATAGTCTCTTATCATGTTCTACTTTGTCTGTCTTCTCCTTATTCACATAAAAAAATTCCAATATCTCATTTCTCATGATTAGGATTTTAAGTAACTTGTATTCAACATGCTCAAACCATCTTATTGAACTCTTCTTAAGATTATCCATAATCTACACAATGCAAACCTTCTACTAAATGCACCCATTTCTAATATCTTTTCAAACATAATCACCCACTTATCTTAACAACTCATCTATTCAATGGTTAGTTTATTTATATATTTAGACTTTACGGATGCTTAGATCACAATATTGATTAAATAATCATATAGAGCTAGTACATCGATTATATACAATAAATGACTATATTTCATTTTTCAAACCTACCTATTTCCACTTCAGGTGAAATAAATAAATGGCTACTTGCACTTGTTTTACCAACAAGGTTATATTTTAAATAAAATAAAATAAAAAGTTCCAATCAAACATGCTTTTCCACTAGGAAACCCACTAAAAAAAATAAAACAAAATCTAAACTTACCCAAAACAAGACTTAATTTCTAGGGAAACAAACCTAATGAGAAGATTTTCTAGCAAAGACTCAAGTTTGCATAGATGTTTTCCCAATGAACACATCAACATTATGAAACTTGTTAAGAATTTCTCTGAGCATAAACATAGGTTCCCAATAGAAAAAGTTACCACAAAGAAAACATAGATCATTCTCTTCCAGAAATAAATTTAATAGGCCATAAATAAGCTATTCAACTAATTAAGAGCCTCACCTTCAAGATTTTACCACAAACATGCTCAGTCTTTACTACAAGTGAATGCTGATGCTGAAGCTAGTTAGAATCAGTTACCTTTTTATACCAAATGTTATCAATAGGAAAATATACCTCGTTCTCTTCAAGCAATAACTACAACAGAACGTAAAGAACCATCCAGCTATCCAAATAACGAAGAATCTCACCTTCAAACGAGAAGTCACAGACCAGATTAGTGTTGATTGCAAGTGCCCAACGCTTGGAGTTCTTAGTATCAACCAAAACCCGGGTTATTCTAGACCCATTTATCAAATCACTTTCAATGCCAAGTGAAGGAATCTCTAACTTACTCCATCCAGCATCAGTATCCTTAAAACTCAAGCAACCATAAGTGACGGTGAAAGTAATAAAATCTATAGCCTTCTCCCTTCCACAAGCAAATCCCTCATCCTCTAAACTCTTAGATTCTTCCACAAGTTTACCTGGAGTTGAGGAATACAACGACACATACGAAGTTGGCTCTCGATTTAGAGCATAGTTTCCATTAGTATCCACAACATGCACAACCTGAAGCATGAATAAAAACATTAATAAAAAAAAATACATCACCTGTTGCTCAAATCATGGTTACCCAATATTTCATTTCTACTAGATATATATTAAAACAATAAAAAATGAATTAGTGCTGCTACCTGAAAGATTTCTTAAAGTTCACAAGACAGAATCTTAGAAATCTGATAAATGACAAGCATGGAAATTTAGCCCTAAAATTCAATCTTAAATGATTATCAAGGTGATTTTAACAAACATAAAAAATCAAAGCATAAATAATTACCATTAAATTTTTTTTAGAAAAACACAAATACAAGATGAGTATTATTTCACCATAATAATAATTCAAATGTTGAATAGTCTAAATTCAAATGTTGAATGTTTTATTCGAGTAATGGATAATTATGGTTGAATCATATGGTGGATAATCAATTGAATACTAATAAATGATAAATTCAGATCAAATAACTCTAATTCAAATAAGTCTGCATTTATTCTTTTGCATAATTAATTGATATGCTAGACAAGTTTAATATTAGAAGTTTGCAAGTGTTGACTGCTGTTATAATATTTGGATGCTCCTAAATTGCATTTACTTGTTGGAAATGTACACACACACATGTATATAATAAGTTCATATATTACTCAACCATGACTAGACAAAACTATGGTAATATATAAACATTCAATATCTAGATGCAATTTAGAAATATTACTATATTAGATAGCAATAAGCAGATGTATGCCCTTAACATTAAAGAAACCCAAATATTAAATTTCAAGCCAAATGGGACCTATAGGAATGACAAATAATCATAACATTAAATTTGTGGCCAAAAAAACAAGAAATTTACACTTTGAACAAGACAATACTATACTTAGAACCATAGGTAAATATTAAAAAATAGGCTAAAAGTTTCAAAATAATATCATCACTAAATATTAAATAAAATATTTTTTATATTCATATTGTAAAACATTAAAATTCAGTATTATTACTATATTTAAAATGATTAAAATGACGTATAACTATCCAAAAGAAACAACCAACTGTAAAAAACTATTATTTTAAACCATAGACAGACAGTTATTCGTATTATGCCACTTAGCTAATTTTTAAGTAATCAAACTTGTTTTGATAACCCTGCATCATTCTGAAATCGAACCATGATTCCCTCAACTATTTTAAGTTGAAAATTTAACCAATTTCATGCCTGATAGAATTAAAAAATTTGAAATACCCTTTCCTATTATTATTCTCTTCTGATTTAATTGATTAAACACTGGTGCTATAACTAAATGGAAAGATATGATTACATATAGTACAACTCTTCCTTATGTATACATGGTAGAATCATTGTATTTTTCTATACTACAAAGATTTTTACCAAAACTACATTCAAATTTTCTCTTTTTATAGTTACATAATATTATAATAAATTTCAGACATTCTCAATTTGTAATTTGTATTACTGTACTTGGTATCCATGAAGTTACTTCAAAAGAGATTAATCATTATAAGCTGGCATCTTTCTTCTTTAATCATATACACTTTACAGGTAGTGTTAAGCCAGATGAACTCCACTATTTTTGTTTTCAAGTAATCAAGCGTGAGAAGTAAAAGCTATATAGAGGCTGTTTTGGTTTTATATATTTATGTTGTAGTGCATGAATCGATATGTTTTGTGAAAGTTTTAGGCAAATTAATTTAAACAAGCTCAATATCAGTTTTAATTGCAACCTACAGGAATCTTGTTTCTGAGTCATCAACCATTATTCTTTTATAGCTACGTAGCTAGTTTGGTATATACACATCAGATTTTGAAAAGCTCATGTTTACTACAAGATATTGTACCGCAGTGCAAAAATCTATTTGAATTCCAATGGCTTCAGCGAGAAAGACTGCATACAAGACTAAAATACGAGATAAGCAAAACAAATTATGCTAAGGAAAGTAGCACGATCAAATTTCCTTTCCAATGATAAGTTATCTTTTAAAACAACCAAAACTGGATAAGGTTAAATAAAGCAACTCATAAAACAGGAAAATGAAAAGGATTGATAAATCAAACCGCAGTTTATCAAGAGCATACATGACATTACATGGGCAGAGGATAAGAGAAATCTCCAAAAATAAACTAACATACATGTTCAAGAACTTGATGAGTATAGACATCATAATATTAATGCTATTGCAGTATAGATAATAAATTTATCAAAGCGACAATGAACAAGAAAATTAACTAGAGAAGTAATGCAATAATAGTGCATAACGTTGATACTAATTATGGATACAGATAATCAAATAGAAACCAAACTTATTATCCCCAGAGGTGAAGGAATATCCTGATAGGTTGAGTTTATCTAATAGAGAAGGAGAGAGAGACCATGCTAGAAAAACATTACATGCAAGAAGAAAAAGAAAGACACACATACAAATAGTGGGCCTCCTTACTCTCGAATCACTCCTAAAACAAAGTCTAAAAGACAAAAATCAGCTCAAGATCTGATCCCAAAAAAGGTTCCTGAAGTCTATATATAAGCAAATAACACAATAAATTCTAGAGGTTTGAAAAGATATCATTTTCACAAGTGAAGATTATAACTAACATTTTATTATAATTGTCTAACAGATAGTAGCACATTGATGTGCCTAGATTTGACCAAATAGGCAAAATAAGCTCTACGTTTTTCTGACCTGATGATCAAGAGATTACTTGTAAAAAAAAAAATTGGAGAGAAAATGTTGACACAAAACAAAGTAGCAAGAGCCATGTGCTAGGCCTCGCATGGAGGCTCACTATAGTGCATTGGCCAGGCATTGTGCACGGAGGGGCGAGCGTAGAGGTGGAATGGTACTGCACATCGGACGTTGGCACACGGGATGGGCACAAGTGCACTATACGTGCACCCTTTCAGCCATCTACCATGTCACCGTGGTCAATGCACATGCAAAGGACTATGGTTGGGGGGAGGCATGTGCGTGGACAAGTGTGGGATCAAGTCGAAATTTAGGGAATATCTATATTTTTGATGAAATCATATATTTTTTGTTTTATAATTAAATATTATATTCAAACATTCATATAAAAGGATGAGAATAACGTATGAAGTAATTTAGAATTTCATAAATTTATAATTTTGAGAATCAAAACTTCGTGAATTAAGAATCCCTTGAACGAAAAATTCTTAAAAAATTCAATTTCCTTATGACAAAAACCTCCTTTTTCTTCCTTTTGCTCATCATCATTATCACATTCCCACTTTTATTGTTACTACTTTGAAAAGAAGGTTTGTTATCGAGGGCTTGGGGTAAGAAATATTGCAAACAGATTATGTTATTTTTGGTATCAGAATGCTTCGATTCAATGCCAATGGCGACTACAAAAAAGAAAATAGTTGAAGAGCAAATGGTAAAATGGAATCAAGAGATTGAAGAGGCTTTAAGTCGAGATGATTATGCCAACTATTTCACCATCAAGTTTGTAGACATGAGCAGCTCTATTAACCCAACAAATGCAAATGTTAATAGAGATAATGTCAAAATCTCAATCTCTTCTTACTAAGAATTCAAAAGTCAATTTGTCAAAAAATAAACTTTTAATCAGAGGAATTCTATATTAAGTAGTAATCTTAAGATAGTTAAAAATAAAAATGAAGATGATATCAATCTTATCTTCTTAACCTACTGAAATCGACGTCATCCTTTTAAGGTAAATGCTACACTTAATGTCTATTTATGATAGTATAGTAGATGCAAAGAAATTATACATCTAATTGAAATAACTAGAGACATTTTTTTTGTATGAATATTCATCAACTGATAAAATAGTATAAGCTCGATTGAAAATGACAAGTCATATGTTAGCTTGGTGGAATATTCACCTAAGAAATAACATAATTCCATAAGTGACATGAAGCTAATTTAAAAAATAAATTAGAGAACAATTTTATCCCATAGATTACATAGAAGAAAAATAAAAAAAATGGTATACTTTGACACTGACAAGGACAACGGTGTAAGAATATAATAGAATTTTGACAAATAATGAGTTTGGGAATGCCTATTAACAAGATGCAAATATTGTCAAAGTACATTATAAGCCTGCACTATTCTATTGTCACTGAATTATCTCTTTTTCTTATTCAATCTTTAAATTAAACTGGTATATTTGCAATAACTATTAAAAGAAAGTGTAAATACAAAGAAATAAAACCAAAAGAACAAAATACCAAGAGATTTTAGAATAAGTCTGAAATTTGGTAGCAAGAAGACAAAAAAGTTCTCTAATTTATATAATTCTCATCAATATAATTATATTAATCACTACAAGAAGACAAAACATGACAAAAATGCTTGAACTTGCATCCTAAACTTTTTCCAAAAAAGTTCAAGAAAAACAAAATACTTATTATAATACAGACTAAAAATATACTTAAAACTTATTTTAAGTAGATGAAGGTTTATCTTTTATAATGAGTCCAAAGAATATTTCTCATGAAACAAACTAAAGAATACTCTTCATTATTTGAATACTAGTGAAGAAAAAAACTTATCAAAACGATTATTAACACTAGAAGTGAGAAGATTATTATATAAAAAAGTCTTGCAAAAAAATTAAAGTTATAGACCACACCACATCTAAGACCCAATTCTTTGGGATGGATTCATAAATACTCTAAGACAAAAATTGAAAAACAATATAATATGACATTTGTTTTACTAAAGACTATATTGATGAGATTATCTATAAAGCGATACCATTAGATGTCTACCAAATTATACTAAGGAATCTATACTTATAAGATTAAGATACTGTCTACTATCGATGAGCACAATGATATCGGTTTAAGAAAGATGAACAACACTTATTACTCGAGACAAAGAAGCACTAACAAAAGACATTGTTGGTGTTGAAAAAATAAAGATGTTAATGAAAAATTGCCAAAGTATATGCTGCTAATAATAAGATAAAAAAAACACTTAATGGGACTAATAAAAGTCTCAACCTCCCAAAGAAAACAATTGAACTAGATTTGTCAAAGAATCAATTCAAAAAAGAAGATTTGATGGAACTCGAATCTCAAAAAGAAGGGACTTATGATCAAGAGGTCACTTCCAAGCTCATTAAATCCAAAATTAACAAAACAAATCAATAATGTAAGAGACAAAACGAAGAAAAACGTCAATGTGGCACAAAGCAACAAGAGTTGCGCACTGGGCCACACCCAAAAGCTTGCTACAGTGCGCTGGCTAGATGCCATGGACGGAGGCACAGGAGTGCACGCAGAAGGGCACAATGCGTCGGACGCCCCTGCGAAAGAAGAACGCACATGCACTAGAAGTGCACCCTGTTGAACACCTACCGTGCACGCATTCCGCACGTGCATGATAAGTGAATCTACCTTGCCGCTGTGGTCAATGAGCATGCAAAGGGCTATCCACATATGGGAACAATATTGATGCGTGTGAATAGTCTCCCTGGAGACACCGTATACAAGCGGAAGCGCACGAGAGGACAAGCTCGAGATCGAACCAGAATTTGCAAAATTTCGGAATTTTTTATATTTTTGGTCAAAATCATATATTTTTTATTTAATAATTAAATATTATATCTAAATTTCTATATAAATGAATGAGAAGGATTTTGTGAAACAATTAAGAACTTTGTGAATTTAGAATTTCGAAAATCATAACTTTGTGAATTAGGAACCTCTTAAAAGAAAACTTAAAAAATTCAGCATCCTTATAACAAAAATCTTTTTCTCCTTCCTTTTTCTTCTATCTATTATCATGCCTTTACTTCCACTATTACTACTTTGAAAAGAATGTCTATTATCGAGAGCTAGAAGCGAGAACACCTCACAGACACATCACGTGATTTGAATTGTTGTTGCTCAAATTATTTAACTTAAAAATAGCAAAATAACCCCTAGACATGTCCCCACTTGATTTGAATGGTTGTTACTTAAAAGACCTAAACCCGAACAATAAAATGACCTCCACATATCTTCGACTTGATCTAGAAGGATGTTGCAACATTCAAGAAGGTAGAAGGTATGCAGTGGTCATGTGTCCATTAGAAGAAAAACAATAGTAACAAAAGAAGAAGACGAGGGCATCTTGTTTTCCACAAGTGCAACATGACACTCAAGGAGGAGGGCAAGCTAGAACTAGAACTTTTGAGTGATGGTAGACCTCGACTAACAAGGGGGATCATTGGTCGATTGATGTAGAGCTTCATTGTGCATTTGTTTGTCCTTAAGGTCCATGTGGCAGTCGAGGTAACGAATCTTCGGGAGGATGGGGCTTAAATACTTAAGCCCTTTGATCGCATAACATGTCATTAAATCCAAATCAAAGATTAAAACTAGTAAGATAAATTTTGATTTCTTCACATAACACCTTGAGAGTTAAGTTACAAAGATGCATCCCAAAAAAGACAAAACACCAAAAACTTATTACTTTGAATCACAAAAGTTTCCAATGTTTGAGTTTTCATAAGTTTTTCCCTCCATCTAAAGTAATGCATGTCCCAAAAATCTATTACAAGCGTCATATGTCCCCAAAATGTTGTCAATTGCCTAGCCCAAATTTTTACTATTAAATAACAAAACATGCATTTTTTAGTGTGTAGCACCTGTATTAGGGATCCCTTACAATGCTTTTCTAAACATCTATATATTAAAATAGATCTTTAAAATAACATGTCAGTTATTCAACAAAGTTGTCACAATTATTTAACTTAAATAAAATCTAAATATAAATAACCCTCATGCAAAAGAAAATGGGTAATGAAAACATGTCCCCAATAAAAAATTTCACAAGTTTATGAAAAGAATAAATATAAGAAAACTTTCATAACTCCATCCCTTTATTCTTGTAGTGTTTTTGCTTATTGATTTATTAATTAGTTTGTCAATTGGGTTTGATATATTTATATTTTACCATTATTTTGATAAGGATGTCAATGAGTATGATAATAATGTAATCCAAAAAAGTTATGGATACAGCATAGTAGTGCTTATGGTATTTTATGTGATTGAAAAATCCTACTTATAATGTTATATATATTGAGATGGTAACTACTCAATATGATTAAAAATGAATACAATTGAGAGAAAGTTGATGTAACATAAAAGCTTAATAAAATTCAGATTAAATGTTTTATACATACTTGATGATCATTCCATATCAATGCTAAGAGATATAAATTGTTAGAATTTTCTGATATTTTGAGAAAGAATTAGATAAAAAGCACATCACAAGAATTTTAGAAAAGATTTCTTGCTTCATTAAAAATGAATGAAGAATAGCTAATAGTCAAAGCAACTGTGCTAAAAGATTTACGTAATCAACAAAACTTAGTGGAATTAAGACGTGTTTTTTTATTATAAGAACAAAATTTATGTCATGGCCATTATGATGGCTGAAGTTTCTATAATGAATTTTGTTTATCACAAGTACAAAGCTATTAGTGAGCAGGAGCAATTAGGCATGGTTAGTTCAGGTCTACATAAACCTTCGTCTACTGAAGTTCCTCATCTATGACACTCTACCCCAATCACTAATTAATTTGATTATTGAAGAGAATATTTGGCTCTGCTCCTGCTAATGCCATCCGCGAAACTGGACAAAGAAACCAAAACAAAAAATTTAAAAAAAAAGGTTACCTTTTAGCAATATGATCTAATCCCATTTCTTGCTGCCTTCTAGGACTTGAATTGGATGACCAATCTAGAACATGCAATTTCAACAACCATGTGCAATGATGTCCTTTTGGTTTGACAAAACCATTTCTTGAGCCCTACATCTGCTGGAGCTTTCGCCGCATTGGGCTGCTCTTTGTCCTTTATGAGCAATGATCACTTTCCCTCAAACATCAACCTCAAAATCAATGCTAATGCAGCAAATGCCCATACAATGCACTAGTTTTCGATATGCTTTCATTTATCCATCCATATCCAAACCCACTCATTACAGCCACCAGAGTGTGCCAAGGCAACTATCTACTGATAGACTTTCCCATATCCTAACAAGATCAGTTTTCAAATCACCGTATAGCAAGCCCTAAATACTGCAGGAAAAATACAGATGGTTTCCCTATAAACAACCAATGTATTAGGTCATCCAGCAGCCACATCCATGTTCATTCAAGAATATCATCAGTAAACTACATGTTCTCATCATATCCTACAAACTTCCAGACAAAAAAATTGTTATGGTATCCAATGGTATGATGGTAGTCATAACGCTGCAGCTGGTGACTAAGCCGCAGGACTAAAGCTCTCCTTTTCTTTCTGTTTTAACCTTGCTGTGTCTAAAAGAGCTGTTAAAAAGATAAAAATAGGTCTCATTTTATTTTACCACTAAACAGCTTGAAACTAGTGCAAAATGCCAAAAAGTTTCCCAGCAGACCACTAAAGCATTAAAATAATTCCCGGTGAAATATTTTAAAACATACTAAAGAGAAGTTCGCCGAATGTAGAATTAATAATTCAACAGTGATACTAGTTAAGAGCAGAAGTACAAGTCTTAAGATTCTAGACATCTTGTACGAATGAAACTAGAAATGGAATGGATGGAGTTGTCTAGAAGCCTTGACAAATATTTATCACTAGCTACACATTTGTGAAACAATAATTAAATCTTAAAAAAATTGTGTTATGTACACACACTCTAAGATACCAAATATGACACATATATAATCACGAAAATAGGATGGCATCACCAAGACAAAAATTATCAGATTTACGAATGGCCACACATGGAAGAAAATATTATAGAATCCAAGATCAAATTAAATGGAGTAGAACTATTAAAGAGAGACTCACGTCTCATAAGTTCTAGGCATCCAATTGGTAGACTGTAGGTGCTACAAAAAGCAGAGAAGAAAGAATACCATTTTCCCATACCAATAAAAATAAAAGGCCCATCAGACTGCTACAAAAAAAAAGTCTTGCATCATTAGAGACTTATACATCACAGAGATTTTGTAGGAGCAAATGATTGACCAATGAGATACAAAGCATCAATGATTTTGCTTAAGTGTCTAAATCAGATAAGTATTTGATAGAATACTCTCTGACACGTATCTGATGCAATACCATCTGATACAATATTTCATGAAAAGTGCCTGAAACCATACTTCCTGATACATAACCTGATATAATGCTTCCCGATACATAATCTGATACACTACTTCCTAATAAACATCTAGTCTCCCTAATATGTCACGTGGCATGTCAAATTTTAAAAAAATTAAAATAAGTTAATACTCGTTGATGGAAAAGTAATGTGATTATTCAGAAATATGAAAGCAAAGAATATAAAGAATTTGGTTATTTTAACATAATGGATGATATTTTTATTCAATGTAAGACCGAAAAACTAACATAGTTCTTCATTATTTGGCAAAATCTTTAAAACTAAGAGAATCAACAAAAAATATCATTTTTATAATATAATTATATTACAATAGTTCTAAAAATTTTGAAAATTAGACTGCACAATAAGTTTGATGATAATGGCTTAAATTTCAAGGATTCAGAAACCAGTTTTCTCATTAACACAAAAATGAGTACTCAACTAAATAATGCAACATCTCCTTTGTATACAATAACATGATAAATTTAAAATTTTTTATGGTCACATTGACAATAATGTATTCGTAGACCAACCTTTTTTTGGCATTTCTTGTATTGTATTGCTCTGATATCTTTATATTGTACCGATGATTTATAGTCAACTAGTCTAATTGTTAAATAATAAAATTATAAGGTTTTAGGTAATGAGTTTGGGAGACGATGGTATTATTTAATAGAAAAGCAAGAAAAATGCATTGAAACTTACATTAACAGCACGAGCGATGTCGTTTGTGAATGTTGGGAAAAAACCAGTAGTGACAATAAACAATGTCAACCCCATCAATAAAAATCCCGAAAACACAATAGACCACTTAACACCTGCAAAAGCTAGGATGTCAACATTCAAACAACTTCAACAAATAAGTACAAAGACATTAAAAAATAATATATCAAATTAATGTTGATTACGATAAAAGCGATTGACAATGAGCAAAGCTTATACAAGGAAAATGCAGAAGTCATAGCAAGAGAATCACGGTGCCAAAGGTTTTTTAATATAAAAAAAATGCACCCTAACGTAAATGAAATGTTGCATCATCTGCAAAGGAATTAATAGAAACATATAATCAAAGAGCAAACCAACAATGAATAAAACCATTATATTGTCTTTTGTTTTTCTCAGTTTAGATCTTGCATCACCTAAGAAACCATCACTGAATGCTACAATGCATCTAAATATATTTTCCACTACACTTTCACTGCACCAGCTTGTCCATGTTCTCATGGAGCAGCTATAAAAGAGCAAAGCAAATGACAATAATAATTGAAAAAGAATTTCTACTCATGAAAAAAAACCAACAAATTTATAACACACATCATCAATAATATATTTTCCACTGCACTTGCTACAATGCATCTAAATATATTTTCCACTACACTTGCACAGCACCAGCTTGTCCATGTTCTCATGGAGCAGCTATCAAAGAGCAAAACCAAAAAACAAATGACAATAATAATTGAAAAAGAATTTCTACTCATGAAAAAAAACCAACAAATTTATAACACACATCATCAATAATTAAAATACTCGACCACATTGGGCTGGTAAAATATAAAGTTAGAAATAACAATCGGGAGCAATCAGCAGCAAACTGAAAACCTTTTAACAAACCTATTCTGCATTAACTCTGATATCAACATTCACCTGCCAGTCGTAAGAAAACATACAACAATTATATCACGCCTTTACAGGATATATGACATTACTTCACATGCTTCAAAGCAAAGTACTCTTGAAAAAAAATTACAAAATAAGATACAACTATAAGGTGACTGATGCAAGTTACATACTAGAACTAAGGCATTACAACACAAATTATTATACTTTAACATAAGAGAATAATGAGAAGAGAAAATCAAACACAAGTACATAAACACTGCAGGATTGTTAGCTTTAGCATTTGATAAGTAGATTCAGAAAACATGTAAGGCAGTGATTTCAAGATAAGTTGCAGACCTGAATTATGAACATATGAAAGGAGGTAGACAAACATAAGACAAACAACTGAAGCAATGAATATAGCAATTATTGCATTTCCAAGCCATTCAGGTGTACTGCCAGGGTCCCTGCAAATTGATTTGAAACTTATAAACATTGGAAGTGTGGTATAGATAAAATAACAGTGCAAGTATCAACTGCTTTAAGCAAATAATAATCCAATGTATAGAAAGCAGCTTCCTATATGAAATAAAAAACCCATAAATAGAAAATAACTTCAATACCTGTCAAAACGAACCAAGTTCCCTATTATTACTCCCACCAACTGCATAAAAACACCAGAAGACAATAGAATGGGTAAAGGTAAACCCAGAATTAATGTAGTCACCCTTAGTGGCTGTGGAAGTTTTGCTGGAGATAAGGTTGCTTCCATAAGTCCATCTGGGAAATGGAAAAAAATAGTCACAATCTTTCATGTGTAAATGTTAAACCTGTAAACTGTAGGTTAGTCAACTCACAAGCAAAAGAAGGAGAGACCAACCAAACAAGTGCCAAATATGAAGATCCAACCTTATAGCAGTTGCCAATATAAAGAAGGACAAGCCATTGAATAAATCCTGCTTTGAAAATCCATCTTTCAGCCTCCCATTTTATTACATTTTCTCTATGACTGGTAGAGAGCCTTTCCAGCCTTTTAGAAATTACCTTCCGAAGATACTTCTGAAGAAGCAGAAATCCTATGTGCTGACCAAGTATTGCACCAACTAATGCTGGTGCACAAAATAAACCAGCCACTAACCAAGGGCTTGCAATATATGGCGTAGGTGAGGAGGAGATTATCGGTAAGATAAAAGCAACAAACACAGATAAACCTAATGAAAGCAACCACATCAGGAGTATACCCAAACACGATAGTCCTAATGATACTACAGCTGGATAACCGCCCACAAACAATGAAGTTGTCCATAATAAAAGAGCTTGCATTATCACAGAATTGGAAATCATGCTTGCAAGACGTTGTGTGTAAACAATCATATACATACCCTGCAAATTCCAAAGGCAAAAGATGGTCAGATTATAAACATTGCAAAGCAATATACATCCATGTAGCAGTAGCCAGTTCCTTAAAAGACCATACCACTCTAATTGATTGTTGTTACAGTGGAAATCTTGCTAACTAATATGATTAAGCTAATTTCTTATCATGATTAACTTACATGAAGTAAAGCATTTGACTTTAGCTATGAATGCGTTCCATAATCTTGTTTTGTTGTTTTGATTTGCAGTGGAGATTGATGAATGGCTAATAGTGTTTTGCCAAAGATCATGAATTCCTAGAAATAATGCACTCGTAATATTAAGATTTTTCCTGCAAAATCAATTAACAATTGCCAAGAAAACAAGCTACAGAGTTTCAAAAGTCAGTCTTGGTTCCAACATAAAAGGCTGGACATTAACTAAAATCAAATAAAAACTACAAAGGAACTTAAAGATAAGCATACCCCTTGGCAATACTCTTAAAATACAGTAAATGACATAAGTTTAACCAGTATCTGCAATCATAGCATTATGCAGATATAATCAATAAGCTGGATTGTTTTCAAAAGTAAAAAGCTTAGATGATAATAACTTCATATGCCTAAACTAGGAAAATTAGTTTCATCAAATTATAATTTATTCAGTTAGTTATCAGTTGAATTTATACATCTCTCATGCAGACTGAAAGGTTTCATAATGAACCACAGTCAGATGATTTTCTATTTAGAAATTCCTGGGCTCTTAAATAGGCAATTGATTAAATTAACTTGGTTAAAGAGTAGCAAACCTTAAAATTTTCATATGATCATAACTATATTTGTTCATGTTTTGCAAAGCTGAACATTGTTTTGACTGCTGCATCAAGGGAATACTTTCATAATATAGCACAGAAGCACAAAAAGAAATAAACAAGAAAATGCTACTAGAAAACGCATAATCATAGCATTAAGCACGTCTCTAGGCCATTTAGGCTACTAATAAAGAATGTGAACCAGAGCAATACCAGGACATCAAAATAGATGGGCATATTCTCTTCTCGTGCCTTGTCATCAGGTACTGCAATTTTGCTTAAATCTGGAGACCTGGCAACATGAACAAGAAATGCTAGCATATTCTCCCCAAGATGCTGAAGAGAACCAGGCTTTAATAGCTTCAACTTATCATTCTGCATCAAATTACACTTCACAATCAAATGATGAATAAATAACAATAAACCAATTCAAGGGCTATCCTCAACATCAACTTAACCGACTATTTAGCATTTGAACTAGTATTACGTTCCTCACAGTTAAACAATCCAAACAGTTGGTTTTGGTAGAAAGCCAATGTTTACATATGACACCAAAGGCTTTTACAAGATTTATAAAATCAAGTATATCGTAAGAGTAAAATCACTTTTATTAAATGACGTTTAGTCTATGCAGTTTAAGTTTAGATGTTCACGCCAAGTACAGTGGTCAAAGCATGAAAAGGATGGAATTCCTTTCCCCACAAATGTCCTCATCGAAAATGAGCGCCGTTTGATTTCTTTGAAAAATATTGAGAATGCCAGAGTATCATGTCAAATTTTGAGTAGCTAGCAATCATACACTAGAACGTAAAAGGAAAACAAAAGCCAGAAATGAAGCCTCAACAATTAGGACACATAATCTACAAGTAAAAGGAGCTGTAGTTGCAGTATTTTTCCACAATGAAACTTCTACTATAGAGTGAAATTACAAGACATCTGCCTACCAATTACACAGTCAATGAAGTTTTTGTTTGCACATGAGGCTATACAAATATAAAGCACATAATATAATATAGACGAGGAAATAAAACAAATGTGAAAAAGTATGCTTGCAGTAGTACATGCTAAAACAAAACTAGAAACCTTCAAGCAAAACCTTGCACAAGCTACTCCTCAAGTTGGAGCCACCAGTCACCACTAGGTGTTAACATCCTAACAGCTTCCTTATATTTCCTTTTCTTAACCATTGATCAAACATTATAAATTGCCAGCATCCCCTCGTACTACAATCACACATATCTCCTCACTGAACTCCATCAAGCATTGTAGAAAGCCAGAAAGCTGCTCATGTTGCAAATTCATTCCTTCTCCACTCATCTCCCAACAGCTATTCAAGTGGCAACTGCACAAATCTCATCAAAGCCATCCTTGATCTCTCCCTTTCCCTCCTTCCAAATGATCCCCTGGGGGATGGTTTTTAAGACCCGTGTCCTAACTTTCCCCCAAGTAATAAGGAGATACGACGGCTAGGTCATTTTGGCTGAACTGTTCAATCCTGGTCAACCAAGTTAGCCTCATTTTTTCTTTTGCTAAAACCATCAAAGGGCATATGTTGTTGGAGCATATCCACATTTTTCTGAAGTGATGTACCAATTAGCATGTCAAATGTAATCAAGCACATATCAGGAAGCACTGCTATTCAATACAAATACATAAATCTTAGAAAAGCATTGGTGCTTCACAATTATACAGAAGGCCAAAGAAATACTAATTTCCATCTTATTGAATGCAAGCGACTTGTGTGTGTTTCTTGGTGCTTTCACTGTGTTTGGTAAGAAAATAAAACAGAAATACTACTACTGATACACCTAATAAAAATGGTATGGACAATAAGTTTTGCATGAAAAATGAAGTGCACTCAGGATAAACAAAGTCTTCATTCAAATTGCAATAGGAAAGGTTAATCTGCACATTCAAAATAATAAAAAATATCCATGTAGGCAACTATTAGAAATCATAATAAAATATGTTTTGAAAGCATTCAACTTATAAAGCTCAGGCTATGAATATCAATGACAAAATAACAAAAATATAAGGATAATATTAATGGAAAAGTCTACAGCCTCTGTATACATTGCACCTATTTAGTTTAATAATACACTCAAATGTGTCATGAACATAAAAAAACTTTTACATTACCAAAAGAATCCTTGAGTACTTAAATTATATATATGCAAAAATGGAATATTGTTTAAACATAATACATATACTTATCACCCTTGTTCTCCATGCTTAAGAGGAGCATTAAATAAAAAACATATCACATTTGTAAGCATAAACGTGGAGAAACAATGAAGCCAAATAGTACTAAATGAGATTTTTAACACAAATAAACTTTATCCATTTTTCTTTAAATTTAGATCCAAAAACCACAAGTAAAATATTGTTTTACCTAGGGTTAATTGGTTTTCCTTTTCCATTAATTGTGTGGAAGAATTCCAACAATTCAGCTCATTTTATTAGAGCATTTAGTGGTCCATATATAATAAGACCAAACCATCTAAACCTACTCTCACACAGCATATCATCGATCGATACCACGGACATTTTTTTGCATGTACTCATTTCAAAGCATAACTTTTATGTATAAATAATCATCCAAATCAACATCCTTAACTCTACAATGCAAATAACTTGTTTATATTTGTACTTCATATATAAACATTCAATCGCATATAATACTACCAATCCTATTACAATCTCACAGATCTTACCCTTATTCTGAAGTCAAATATTCTTATGACAAGACAAATTGTAATTTATTAAACATATTGTTGACATTTATGTCAATTTCTTCATTATTCTTCACACAAACAAGTAATTATTTCATTATATATGACTTTAATAATTTGAATATACGTAATACAAATTCCTTTTTTTTTAAAATATTAAAAACACTCGACTTTTATCATAAGCCCTTCCTAAATCAATAAAACTAAGTTTTTTTTGCCTTAATTTTTTCATTAAAATATTCAACAATTGTATAGATTTTATAAAATATTTTCTTGGCATATAACCAAATTTATTATGAAAAAAATAATGGAAAATTGTCTCATGTTTTAACTTGTTTTTAGTCTGTTTTTTTCCAAAACTTCAAAGTATATCTACTTATCATAATCTCTTTTATTTAGAACATTTATACATATCCTTTATTTGCCTCTAAATATATGTAACTTTTAATTTTGGCATTGAATAATATGGTAAACAATGAGATAAATTCCTCTTCCATGCACTTCAGCACATTTAACAAAATGTATAAAGGTTGGTTGCCCACTTCTTCACACACCTTTTTCAAGACTTTTTCCATCATAATTTAATTTACAAATAAAAATGGAAGTATTATTTTCTTCTCAATTTTAAGTTTCTCCAAATCAATCAACTTGTGATGCCCTTCACTAAAAAGCATAATAAAAATAACTCATTTAACTATATTTAATATTCTCATCACATTGTTCAACCTATGTTGCCCTTTATAGAATTATCTTTTATACATTTTCATGACTTAGGTCATCAGTTTTTTATCTTAATTGCTTGAACTTAACTATACATCATCTTTTAGTATTAGTTTCTTATATAGATCATGAAAAGTTATCCTTCTAGTATCACTAAGTCTATTTTTAAACTTTCATTATAGAAACTTGTAACTTTTCTAATTCCTCATATTCTTTAAAATGTATCAACATTATATTACATTTTCTTCTATTTAAACATTTATTGCAATACTTGTTTTTACCACCGTAACTCCTTTTAATTTGAGACATGCCCTTCAAATTTTTCAAGAACATTTTTTGTTAAATTATAAATATAGCTAACAACACCATTTCATATAAGAAGTCATTATCTTGATCCTACACACCTTATCATAAGACTATTTTTTAACAAAATTGTACTCTCACCCTTAAAATCTTTCCATTAAACTTAGAACCATGTTTTAACATATTTCTTTCTAAACTTGTAATGTCTAAGGCCATTAACCAATATTCATCAGTTAAGAATTATCCTAGATATTATATTCATTGAAATATACACAATCATTTTCTTCATATGAAACCAATCAACCAATGGTCTTGGAGGAGATATGCCCTTATAAGAAATCAAATGTTTTTGGTTCTACTTCAAAAATAGTTAGAAATAAAAAAAATCGTATGACTATACAAACTTTAGTTTTAACTTCTTCATTGGTCTCTTTAAACACATACTCATCATAAAGTCTACAAGTTCCTTGGATTGACTTCCTACATAACTATTTAAGTTTCTTTAAATAAAAATCTTTTCATTTGATAGAAATTTTTTTATCAACTCCTACAACTAGATCCATTATGTTTTCTCAATACTAGCACCCAACCCTATTATTAGTACATAAATTAATAATATTTATAGATTATATAACTACTACAATCCTTAATATCCATATTTCTTTTAAGATCAACTACATCAACTATTAAATTGATATTCAAAAGAGAAAATTACATATAAGTCTCTAAGCTTTAACTTAATTATCAAGTTTCACTAGTTTCAAAAATAGCAAATAAATTCATAGGTTTTACAATATTATAATTAGGTTCTTAACACATTTTTCCCTTAAATACTCTTCACAAAAAGTCATGTAGGTTCTTATAGCTGTATAATTCCACAAGTAAGACCATTCAAGGAATAATAGTTTGGGGGAAAAAGTGTGTTAACTACTTAACATTTTGCCAAATGTATGAACAAATGGGCATACTTTTGAAAAATTGAGAGAATTTCGTTGAGAATTAGGAACAACAACAGAGACCTATGGAGCCAATAACGAGTTTTATGTCAACTCAAATTAAAATGTTACAAGCAAATCATAAACTATGCTTAAATTGGCTCGAATAACTTGATAACAAATCAAAAAACCTATGAAAGAACAAAACATTTATGTATTGATTAATTAAACATATTTGGGCATAACAATTAATTTATGGAGTTATAATAACATGTGTTAGTCTATTTAATATAACTGAATATATAAATTTATTTATGCAAAAAATATGACCTAAAAAATAGAAAACTAATCAAAAGTTGGATTGGCACTTGAATAGAGCTCAAACAAATAACCGAGTCCAGCTTAACTCAAATTGAATCAAATATAATTCATCCTATCCAATGCATGGGTCATATAGAGATTAAACGAAAATATTTCAATTCATCAGCTAGAGATCTATTTATTAATAGGCCTATATCCAAGGTAACAAGAGCAAGATTGCCCATGTATTACTTACACTTCCTCATTTGTCATTATAATGAAGCAATGCGATCGCTTAGACTTAGCACTAACACAATTTTGTAAAAGATTTATGCCATGATTGGTCAACTAATTTTACATAGGTTGTGGGCTACTGTTACCATTCTTTTAACCTTGGTCGAGCTTTGTTATGCTCAAAGAAAACTAAAGCAAAACAAAAAAAATGCAGGATACTATTGCTTTTTCAAGACATAGTTGAACTTTATTTCAAAAGCATCACACGGTTCTTGGTGACTAACATAAATTTTTATACCAAAACACACCTTGGTGTGATAAACTGCACCAGAATCTGAATATACAAAATCAAGCCCTGGAAGGCCAGCCACTTCTTTGTAAACTTGAAAATCTGTAGCTGATTTTATTGCCCCAGAAAGGAATAGATCCTGAAAGTCATGACAAGGTCAAGCTTAGCCATGAGCAATATTTAAGAAGTCTGAGCACAATGAAGGGGCTGTAACCTGTAGCATGAAGCGTACGAGTTTCTTCCTAACATAAGCACTAATTTATTATGTTTTGACTGATTCTTCTAAGAAATGTTCACTCAGATCCAAATTCCATGCAAATATGAAGATGCCTTTTGTGCTTTTTTTTTTTAATGGTTTTAAAGTTTTTCAATTGATGTACAGTTTCATCTTTATTCTCATTTTATTTGACCTACAGATTAGTTAAAAAGCCAGTATTTAACCATAGCATAAAACAAGTACACCTAACAGACGTGAACAAGAATAACTGAAAAAAAAAATGCTACACAAACTTCTGGACGTTATACTCACCTGAGCAACTATTTGACCAGACGGATGTTTTGCCACATTGGCATATGTTTCAACCAACCAAGGCACTGCACCAGTCTGCTCATCATGCAAATTCTAAATCAGCTGTGACTCCATATTGGAGAAAACTATAGATGCAATAGTCATGTAAACAAGAATAAAAAGGAACAGAAAAGGCAAAGTGAAAAATTATTCTAATAAAATAAAATCATTAAGGAATTAAGAATCAACCCACCTGAAATAAGCTTGATTTCCCTCCAATACCCATCGCCTCCAAATCAATTATGAACCGAATTGTTTTCCTCCATGGATGCTGCATGTAAAAAATATATATTATGTCAGTAACATTCAACCATGTTCTGAACAAGAGTTTCCAAGACGTTAAGCATAAGCCCGGGAAGCATTGTCCAATAAAAAAAAGCATAAAACAAATAAGCACAGACATCATAACTATAAGAAACCAAACTGCCGTACCAAAGGATCTAAAAAAACACACTTTCCATCATGAATCATATGAACAAATCAAGTTTCTTTCCACCTGTGTTATAAAGCTGTGTGCCCCATTAAGTCCTTCTTCTTCTCCAGTATTAAACAAAAAAATGACTCCATTTTTAAATCCATGGGCCCATTGAGATATTCCTCGAGCAAGCTCCAGCATTACACCCACACACGAACTGCAGTCACCAGCACCTTCACTAAAAGAAGAAAGGTTATGCAATTAAGTAACAATGCATTTGTTTATTAAAAATAAAGAACGGATGGGCCATTTCCTAAGAACTTTCTTGCAAAAGAATACAATACAGAAAAAGTGCCCATTTTTGATAGACAAATCCTTCCCAGTTGCACCTGATTAAATGTTTAAATCCCAAGATTCTGCACTGCTTGCGTATAAGAATCAGTGACAACCCTACCAAAAAAAATATTCAAGCTTGACAACGGAAAGTAAAAAAGACTATTTAATGCAACGCTAGTTTCTGAAAATTTAACAGCGGTGCTAAAGCTCCCCATTCCAAGTAAATAACCTACTCATAAACTAACTACTCAAAAAGGGCATGCAAAAGATGCTAGTTGCAAAATTTTCCATGGAGAAAATACATATGTAGAATTTGTTATCTTAAATTTAACTGTCGATATCTAGTTCTTGTGGTGAAAATAGTAACTCTTGTAAACATAACCCATGCCTGAAACTTAAGCATTATCAAACAGGTAAATCATCACTTCATAAGTCATATTAGTTACCATCTACAAATAAACCAGAATAAGAGATGTTCTGAACATAAAGCAAGCTAAGATAGGAGACATACGTTGAGAAAACAGTATCAATATGAGAAGAAACCAGGATAACATTTTCTTCTGCCTCTGGTAGATACTTTGGCAGGATCCTGATGATAACATGCTTCAGATCAGAATAAATGAGTGTTTTTCCTTTGAAAAATCCACCACGGAGACAATTTGCACCAGTCTTAGCAGTAAAATGATCTACTTGGACTTCGACCTCCCAATGAGCCGAGTCCTTAATTAATTTTGATGCCGAAAAGACATACTATTGCAAAAAAAGGCCAAGGAGACTATTTTTAATAAATTAATCAGATATAAAATTAGAAGGTATCACAAACATAGACAAACATAAAACATGAGGAAAAATATTCTTAACTAATTTGATAAGGAACACAAAAATATAGACATTTAAGATGCAGGTATGCAAATTACACCTGCATGATAAATTGCTATTATAAATTTTATATTTTTATAGGGACAACAATATCATCCGTTAATAAGTTCTCAGTTACAATTATCAGCAGTGCAACCAAATATGCAACTAATTGCTGTTAAATTGCAAACATCCTTTGTCCTTTTAATGATTGAGCCTAACATAAACACCAAACGATGACTACAACATCACAGAATTAAGCAACCCCAAATGGCAATAAACCACAGAGTAGGAGGATTCAACTTTCCCGTAAGCCCTAAAACCAATCATTCCCTAATACAACATATCATGGTCCCAAGATAGAACAGTGAACAAACGCCTAGACATTACCTATTGTTTTTTTTATTTTTTTTATTTTTTTTTTATTTATTTTTTTTTTTGGCCTATGTCGAAATCTCCAAAGATCGGGAGACATGGTTGACATGTTTTATAGAATATTTGTTGAAGCTTATGAATAACACTTCTCCATTTCATCCTTAAAATTAAAAAAAGTCTATTGAACAGTTTTGATAATTTTTTTTTCACTCACATAAATTACATTTTAATATTTTATTTTTAATTTTTTTCAAAAGTTTCATTTCTATAACAATAGCTGCTATAGTATAGCACCATTAAGAACAAAATTGGAAACCCACATAAGATACTAAATGCTATATGCACAAAACATTTTAATGTTTATAGAAAGAGGGCAATTCACTAATAGTATTGTTTACCAAAAGCCTCATTATGTAATAAGGTAATTAGGTAATAATACTATATGTATTATTTACCATACATATGCAATATCCAATGACATATCTTTGCTTCATAGCCATATTTTAAATAATTTAATTATAATGCATCCAAGATAATAAACACTACAAGAATTTCTAGCTATCATTAGTTTTAAGAGATCAGTGAAACCATGAATTGATGATTCCAGCATTGCAATTGGATAAAACCATAAGTGAACAAAATTCAAAAATGAAAAAAAAATACTCTTTCTCAACATATGATGAAATGAAAGATAAGGGAGACCATATTCATAAGAATGAAAGTGATTTCAAGGCATTAAACCTTGATGTTGTTAAAGTTACTTAAACAAGTAGGAGGAATCTAGCCATTAATAAATAGAGCTCTAATTCATACATAGTAATCTAGGAAATTCAGATGAAGACACAACATAAACATTTGTAATTTCCAGCACGACAAAAAAATGTTAGATGTACCTAAAAAATGCCTAAAATTGCAAGCAAGTACAAGAACACAACTTATCCTGAAGCTAAGGCTAACATGCTTACCTTTTTGGCAATATGGTTTGTCATCAAGCTGAACCTAGATGCACGCCACATTCTCAATTTCCATCTCAGCAACCACAACAAGTATATAATTTTCACATAATAAAAGATTAACATATGAATTGTAAATATACAACTCAATTAAATACTTCATTGCACAAAACAAAACCTTGTTTTTTTTTTTAACAGGAAGTCACAAGAAATTATATTTTATTTATCTACAAATGTGCAAGTATATGCAAACACCAAAAAGAAACAATTTACTTTTCCGATCAAAACGTTTTTAAGGATAGTCAAAAATAACACCATAATTGTTCTGTACCACTGATCCAAGGCAAATATCAAACATGCATGCAAATTCAATGTCAAATTAGACTCCAGAAGTATAATTTACTTGAGGTTTGAGTAATGAAAAAAAGAAAGAATAAACAATCAAAGCACTTACTTCTACTGCAAGATCAAGGGAATCAGAACCAACAGGATGAGGGCCAAAACCTGTCAAATGTCTAACATGATTCAATGCCGAAACTTCTGAGAAACCCCGTTTACCAACTTTCTCAGGTGTTAAGGGAGAAGGGAGATTATTATGTTGAAAATAGTAGATTGCCCATGTGCCATTAATGAGGAGCACAAACAAGGCTAGCAATAAGGATGTTGTCCTCTTTGGTCCACTCTCCTTTTGACCACTTGAATCCATGGCAGCATTGGATGCCTTGGGCATAGTGACACTTCTGGCAGGTTCAGATGGCATTTTATCAATGTTTTAATTTCATAAATTAAGCATATGCAGAGTACAAGTATTAAAATTAGCTGTTTTTGTCATGGATACATATCTCTGAATTAAACAAGGGTTGAATCAAATGAATAAACCAACAACATTTGCAAAAAATGAACATGTATGAAACACTTCCAAACTAACTTTTTCCTATGATTTAGAATTCTTTTGCTTGTAAAAATACTTTGTATGTTGTAAGATGAAAGCTTAACCAAGGACCACTTTTGAGACCTTTAAAACCTCTAACCCTACAACTCAACCATAGGGTAGTATTTGTGGGCCAAACATAATGTAACATAGCAAAAGAGTTAGAAAATGACATTATCCAACAAAAAGATAAATAAAATAGAGACTCACCCTATACAACCAATTTGACACTAGGAACTCTAGTCGACAGAACCTAAATACTCATATCATAGTTAGCTTATCACAAGAAATTTATGAAACCTTCTCATGACTATTATATCTCGAAGACATTGTAATAGTAAGGCATTGAGTTTTTTCCTAGGGAATTTCAAACATAGTAGTGTCACATGCCAATCATTAAAAAAATCCTCTAAAAATACCCCAATGAGGTTTATAGATGCTCTATGGGTGGTTTAGATTGGACAAAGGTGAAAAATTGAGAGCTTTCTCAAATTTTTGCTTTAGGAGAATAGACTCCTCTTCCACACACACGCTCTTTATCTCTCTTATTCCCACTCCTCTTTCCTTTCACAAGGTAAAACCACTTTCACTTATTCACATTTGTGAGTTGCATATTTTTCATAATTTAGAAAAGCACTTGTTGACCAAACTTTCTAAGAAAGTAATTTGTAAATCCATTATTCAATCTCTCTTCCTCCTAATGGTTCTTTGACACATGCCACCACAAATTCAAAGCTGAAGACAGAATATTTTATCTAAGTATTTTGACCTTTGTGATGAGAATCAAAAGTGCTGACGATCATTAATTAACGAGAGAAAATTGAAGGATTGAAGGATAATCATTAATGGTGAATGAAAAAGAATCAAATAGAGCTTTAGAGAACCAAGTTGCTTAGCTTGCACAATAGGTTTAAGGTGTTCTTGGAACTAGTGCTTAAGAATCAAACATCAAGATTGATTGTGTTGAAGTCAAATTGCTCTTTACAAAGATAAAGATTCAAATTAGTAACATTTCAAAGGAAAATGGAGAGGAAGATGATCACAACATCAGCATCTCAACTTCTCTATTAGATAATTGACTGCAACATTACAAAGTTCAGGCAAGAGTCAATTTATCAATGTATGATGGAGAATTTGTTGTAATATAAGATTCATAATAAGAAAAGTTTTACATGTACTTTTCACTGTATAAATATTGGATAGATATCAAGATATCTTTCATCAAACAAAAGTTATCAAATTTCAAATCACAATGTAAAATGGTGGGATGCTCACATACACTAAAGTTTTGTTTACTAAGTTAATCAAGAAGTTGATCAAAGAGATTTATCCCATGGGATATCTCATCGATAGATTGAGGAAATGATACAAACTTTGACATTATAAAGAACAAGCCATTCACAAATACATAATCGTGATCTGATAACCAATAATTGCACTCAAAATTCCTTTGAATAAGACGTACACAACTAAGAAATCTACATAGAACATGTATTAATTGAGCTTGGATTATTCGTTATAAATACCCTTAGAAAACAAGCAAGCTAGCTCTTTTTCATGGCAATTTCATAAAAAGAACTCGTGAAAGAAGGTTCACAAGAAAGCAAGTGCCACCTTGAACAACTAGAAGAAAAGGATCAAGAAAGGGGACATCACAAAATAAAAAATTAAAACAAGCACATTGACAACAATGTAGACAAATGCTATAACCATTGCAAGATTAAAGGTCACAAATGAGATAAGTTGTAGAAATTACATCCCAAATTATTTCCTAAAATATTTTATGATAACAGAAAAGGCAATTAATGATTTTGCCAAGATAACACAAGTTCTCAATCCAATAGAACATGTTGTCCAAGTTTGTTTCGGATGAAAACATCGAAGGTGACAGTCAAAGATCAAAGCGAACGTAAAAGTAGGAGGAACTAATCACTATGCGCATTCAAGTTAAACATAATATTATTTGTGCAATTTTCAATACCAAAAGTTAGAAAACTTCATATCACCTAGTCTCATGCAATAATTATAACTGTAAACAACATCATACACCCAATCATAAACCCAAGATTGGATCCAAAAAGAAGTTGAAACCTATACTATGTGAAGGTATTCCTCACAATATCAACCAAGAGATATCTGGTTGTCCATATCTCTAGGATAAATGTGCAATCTATTTTTGTGGTACTCAACACTATTAGTTCATGAGTGATTATCAAAAATATTTCATAACTTGAGATAAAAGAAAATGAGACACAATCGATTTCAAAAGCTTTATGAAAAGTTGATAGTATTTATGATAATATGTTAAGGGATATTTTAAGATAGATGCACCTCTATATGCCTTGATTCAATCTAACTAGAAATTTAAGTGGAATATAGTATTTAAGGAGTCTTTTCTCGAATTGATGGCAAAAATTAGTAAGGCAACACTTTTGGCCTTACTAAATTTATAGAATCCATTCAAAATAGCGTCAAATACATCTAACTATATGATTTGGTTTTTTAGATGTAAGAAGAAAAACAAAATCTACATTGTTTAAACTATATCTAATTGCTTAAAGAAATCAACCAACATATAATACAAAGCATTTCAATTTACAACAAACTATCAAAAATTGACAATCATTCTTACAAAAAAAGAGATTCCCATAAATTCTTAATATCAATCTCTACAATATCTTTAGACTCAATCTAAGCTACAAAATGCATGACTTGTGAATGGAGTTAACCATATTTTGTTTAGTCTCCTCTAAGACCAAGCCTGAATGCATACACTTAGTCAAATGAAGATGTCCTTTTTTCCTTTTAGAATTGAGAAGTTCCCCAAAGGGGACCCAAAAAGGGGAACTTCTCTATCAATGCTTTCCATATTGTGCCCGAAGAACAAAACCAATCAATTTGGCAACTACAAAAAAAATTTAAAACCCTATTTTAGTGCCGATTCAACTTATCTCCAAACACAAATTGAAGCTAAATAAAAAAAAAACTAGGGTTAACATGTAAAATCCCTTACTCAATCGAATACCTTATTAATAACTTAGAGCTACTCAAGCTAATTTACCCTAATCCATTCCACACAGGGCCAACATGTCAAAATTGAACATCAGGTAGACTATGAAAGTTGTAGTAGAGTTCTAATCTCACCAACGGGGTTCTGATATATTTACTAAACTAGAAAGAAGAAGATAGCATAAACGGGCGATGTTAAAGGGAAGGAATGTTACTTGTTGCTAATTGTAATATTGCTCTAGGTCCATGTCATCGTGGATCTCGTAGTCCTTGAGGGTGATGTGGTCCTTGTAGATTGTATTACTCTTTTATATGTGGATGTTATCGGCCCGCGTTCCCGTTTAAGCTGCCACCAGCTTCTTGAGATCACCGATGGTGTCGTCCTCGTCGCTTCACCCGCACCTTCTTCCCCAGTCGATCGTGGGTTTAATATCTTAATTAGCTTCAAAACACATTTAATTAACACCAGGTTTTGTTGCTTGATTTAGCAACTAAATTCGTATAATTTGACATAAAATTATATCATTAAATACTTTATTAATTCCCAAGAGTTCTAATAAATGATTTGCTTAACAATTGCTTTAATTATTAAACGTAAAATTTTTATAATTTAAATAAATTTAAACTAGAACTTTTATCTCTCATTTTATTTTTAAAATGGAAAGAAATACATTTTATTTTGACGTACAATTGATTTTTATTTTAATTTAAATTTTATGAAATATTGCAATTTACACTAGCACATGCTTTGGAGCATCATGCATCAATGATACGAAGGGATCTTTTAAACTCTGTTAAGTATAATGAATTTTTAAATTCTATTTTTAAAAACTTTTTATAATCTCTTTTTCAATTTTTTTTTACTTCATTAATTGTATATACAAAACCGAATTCATTGATGAAGTAGTACTTAACTCCAATTGCAAATATTCTAAAAATATTAATAATAGTTTTTAGTAAATACTCTCAAATTTTATTTTTTTTAATTTTTTAATATCAATTTTGTTATCAAACAAAAGATTCAATTTCAATGATTTTATAACTTCGATGCCAAACTTTAGCTTTAATTTCGATTAAACTTCGACAATATTTAACATATTTTTAAATTATTTATAAATAATCTATTTTAAAATTAAAAAAAAATAACGGTTTCATTGAAACCAAGATTCGGTTGCAGTTTCATGCGGTACGGTTCCGATGTCATTTCTGAATAATAAAATCATAAATTCTAATAATATTGTACATATATCACCAAAACAAATATTAAAAGATTTAAATATTATTACTTAACATATACATCATAAAACCAAACATTCTCTTAACAGACGTTGTATACATTAAAGGAGAACTAGTAGAAATGGTGCGTTCAGCTAAAGCAGTGCTCATAACTTCAACAATAACACAACACAACACAACACAAGAAGCAGCTGAGGCTAATATCACAGGGCAGCCACGGCCTTGAAATTAGCTGTTAGGGTTGTGAGGAATACGAACGGTGACGATGAGTAGCTTTGCTAATGCTGCTGTTGAGCTAGTTAGAATCTGTTACCTTAAGCATATGTCTTTTTTTTATATATATATATACTAAAAGTTATCACAAGGAGCATATATGTCGTTCTCTTCAAGCAAAAATACAATTAATATGACAATAACAAAAATATAATTGATAATAATAATAATAAATAATGATAAAATAAAGAAAAAAGACAAAGACGTCAAATCTATATGGTTCGACTAGTTCACAAAGGAGGAGAAAATATTCACAAATATAAAGTGAGAATTTATATAATAATAAAACAAATTCATCCAAACATACCAAATTTAGAAAGATATTAATTTTAAAACAAGATCTCTTAATCTCTTATAAAAAAATAACTAAAAAAGAATAATATCTCTTCTTTTCAAAAAAAACCTTTTTCTTTTCTCTCTTACTTGCCTTCATCTTTATAACCTCAATAGTATTTCTAAATTACAAACGACACATATTTAATAGTACAAGTCTTAAAATTATAATTGCATTAATACTTAACTCACAATAACTACAATTTTCTTCAACCATGATTGTATTGTTTCACATTGAAAATATCATAAACACTATTTTCTAGAAGTCAATAGAGTTATGTTCAATATTTAAATTCATAAAATTGTAGTTGGATTGAAATTCAATATTATTCAATTCGAACTAGAAATAACATGCTCTTTTACTGTTTGACAAAATCCTTGAGATCAAGATAATTAGCAAATATTGTCATTGTTTAATATCATTATATTAAGATGATTCTAAATAGTTCTAAACTTACAAATACATTATAGGCATGATGCTTTTTTTTGGAAGATTTAAAGACTATTTCTCACTTACAAAGAAAATAAATACTATCAAACTAGACAATATCTCCTTTGTATATAATAATATGATAAATATAAATTTTTTATGCATTTATTTACATTAATGTATTCCTAGACATATTTTTCTTTATACTTTTTTCTCTGTGTATTTTACCATTATCCTTATGTTGTACACATGTTAGCCAACTAATCTCATTGTTAAGTTGTTTTTATTTGCATAATTTGATAATAATAAAATTATTTTAATTATGATTTAATGTCTTCTTCTTAAGTTTTATTGACTTTATGTCTCTAAGATCATTCAACATAAGTATTTAGGAGTGACATAATAATTGACTAAACCAAAATATTTAAAGTATCAGCCTACAACTCAAAGCTCATTAGCAAGAAGTCTAGAGTAGACATAACAATTGCTGGACAAAGAAGATTTAAGATGGGGTGTTTGAGATAACATAACAGTTAGTTGAAAGAGCATTTGTGAAGCTATTCTTTATTTTGTTTGGCATGCTAAACCTATAACAATAATCACGAGACACTAAGAATGCATCATTGAGATTATGAGTATGTGTGATAACAAAATAATTATACCTAAATTATTATTACACAATCAAATGAATTTCTACATAATCAAACTCAAGATTTTCACAAGTATATGTTATAGTAGACAAGCATCAAACCATCTAGTACTTTGTCCAATAAGATAGGTTTTAAATTTTTAAAGATCTCTATGAAATAATTATTGAATTTTTTAATGATCTTCTTGATAATTATCTTACCATCCAATAGATGATTTGATATTTTATATATAAAAGTGCCATAGATTGGTTCATTGTTGAATGCCTATTGAACTTTTCAGTCAATGTCTAATGGGTATCAGACCATCTTATAGGTGAATTGGGTCATCTATTTGCTTTCTAGTCTAAATAAGAATGAAAATGGAGTTTTTGTTTGACAAACATCAAACCATCTGATGGATAATCTAATTTTGATTATATTATCCTATAGTTGGACAAGACATCTTATGTCTCTAGGTTTTAAATTGATCAAACTATCTTATAGATAGATTGCACAATCTAATGTTTCCAATTCAAATTAATATGACCATCCTATACATCCATCAATATAAGATTCTAGGATTTCAGTAATAATCATATGTGTTTAAAAAAATTTCGATTAATTTCCAATTTTAAGCTTAAATGGTCATGTAATCATTGATTGGGTACCTTATGAAGCTAGGTTATAATAGAACACAAACATGGATTATATAATTTTTTTACTTGAATATCATTACAATTTCAATTGCTAAAATTTAACATAAAAGCTAGCTTGAAGTTGAAAGGTGTTCATCATCTCGTAGCCTTTAAACAAGCTTCTTCATTATGCTAAAATAGTAAATGTCTTTTCTAATTCAAGTTACATCAAGTTGTTGTGCCTCCCAAATTATCTCATTGCCTATAGGCTATTGTTCCTTGAGTTTTATTTGATCACTTAGTTCCCTTTTGGGATGTTGTATTTAATCTTTCATGATTTGTTAACTCTTTTAAGCTAAAATCTATAGGATCTTTTAGCCTAATATTGTAAGCACTTTTAAGCAAATGAATTACTGGGTTTTTTAGACTGGTGGTGTTAAGCATATTTGGGCTATATCCACTTTTGTAAAGGGACTGTAAATCTAGTATTAAGGATTAAATTATCTAAATATCTTTGTGTTTTTTTATTGCATTGCTTGCATGATAAGTTTTCAAACTTAATAAGAGATTTCATAAGTTAAATTAAGAGTTTTCTAATCAAAATATTTATATTATGATTTCCACTAAACTCCACATTATAATCCTTAACTTTGTTAATTTTGTGAAAATTATAATTCACCACCTCCATTTATGGATATCTTAATGCTTTATTCACATAAAAAACTATAGACATCATTTCATCGTTTTAATGCTTGAGCCTAACATAGACATAAAGATGACTACAATATCATATAATTAAGCAGCCCTAAATATCAATAAACTACAATAATTAATTTTTCTTTTAAGTCTTAAAACTTATAATGGCTCCAAGATAAAGTCATTACATTAATGCCTAGACATCACTATGTTTTTTCCTATATTAAAATTTCTTATGTTAAGGGCCACTATTTGTTCAATAATTTCTCTATTAAGATATCACCTAATAATTCACTCTACCCTTGTTTAACCCAAATGTCATATTAACACACTTAGAAATACCAAAAAAACCAATTTACCACAAAGCATGCAATAAAATCTTGAGGTTATAATCTTAAAACAATGGGTAAAGTGATAAACAACATCACAAATCCAATATCCATAATCAATAATAAATAAATCTAGCTAAAATAAATATCTACATACAAAAATCAAAGCTACTAAGCAAACAAAAATAGATAAATAAAGAACTTATACAATAATCTAATATAAGGATGTAAACATAATTTCTCACATATAAAAGTTTTCACAGAGCTCTTAGAATAAAAACACTCTCTCTCACTTAAGAACATATGCTATAAATTTGTAAGAACTTTCAAATTTGTGAGTATCTAACTCCTTGTAATATAAGTAGATAAAAAGCATAAATACTCAACAAAAAATGAATAACTATAGGTATATAAAGTAATATGAAACGCAAAATGTAGTATGTAAATAATAAAAAAAATACTAATAAAATGTATGTCATTTATATTATATAAATATGTTGAAATCATTACATATATGCTTGCATGCATCATATCTATTATGCATAAGATCATTATGCATTACTAATATTTTACAATATTAATATCATATCTTTTTTTCTTAGTTTTCAAATTTCAAGATTTTTTAATATTTTTACATTTCTATTTATTATGGTCCTAATTTTTATATATAACCATTACCTTTACTTCATAGTAACTCATCATATCATATTTGTTAATATTAATTATATCTCTAAACATTTATCAATAAATAGTTGTGTCACTAAATAATATCTCTTATTTATCACCAACCTATGCAAAGTACTAACAAAAATAAGTCTTTGTTCACCCTTCACTAAAATAATAATAATAATAAGATTAATATATGATGTCATTTCAATCACAAAATTTCAACTTAATATCACTCATATAATGTATTAATGATAGGAAAGTATCAACTTATCATCACCCTATATTAAGGTGCTAATGAAATGAGGGTGATCACATCATATTAGGTAGCTGTAGGATAAGATTATAAGAAATTTCTCAATATTTTCTTATTTTATATTTATCATGATCTTATAATATTAATCTTTTAATTTTACTTATTCTCTTTCTTATTTTATATTCTCATACTCATAATAGTACATACACACACATAAATATAAAGCTCTTACTAGTATATTATCTCATTAATAATGACATACACATATTCAATCAATGTCATGTAATCTATTCATAACATTATTTCATCACATCACATCTTATAATGATATTTCAAGATAATTAATAATCAACTTGTATCATAATGATCTCAATTTACTCAATTATTAGCTTTGAGATGTCTCTTCCATAGCTTGTCTTTTTGCATGATTTCTTTACTTAAAGCATTCACAAAAAAAAGTTATACTAATTTCAAACATTTTGATAAAATTTACTATTCATAACCTTCTTAACATATCATCAATTCACCCTAATGTACAATATATTAAGCTCTCCTAGCATTATACATAAATGAAATTGAATGGCCATTTTAATCTCTTAAGCTTTGCTCTACAGCTAAATGCATGATTTATTGGCCTTAACATTTGGTACATACTTTATAAGGAATCAAACATAAGTCCACCACTCCCTTTTATAAGTTAGACATATGATACATTAAGTATCAATATATTATCTTTTTTCTTAAACAAACTAAAGGTATAATAATTGCTCTTAAGCCATAGCTTAAACATATGATATGTCTTTAAAATAATGTACTATCCTCTTCTTTTATAAAAGGAGTTAATCTTGTACAACACACCTAGTGTACCATCTTTTTGGCTTACAATATATAGTATATTAGGTCAAACATATAGCACATTAACTCCTTATACACAATATGTGAGACATGAATTGTAGTTTTGACTTTATCCAATTTGTCCCAATCCCCTTCTAATAAAAAGTCATACCATAAGAAACATAAAATACATCTCAAAAGTAAGTTAAAGGAGGAGAAATACAAGAAAAAAATTTACCATGGTAAAATCTTTCAATAAAATAGACCCAATTCTTTCTTAAGCTCTTCTCCTTAAGGATCTCCTTGTTGTAGCCACTTTAAAGTTAGGTTCATCCAACTATAACATTCAAAACCTTGTAAAGGCTAATGCTTTAGCTCTCCCTTCATTCTCCTTCTCGATCTTACTCTAAGCATCCAACAAAACCCCAACACTAAGTCTCATGAAGGGATTATATAAGGACTTGTTAATCATTACAAGATAAAATGATCAAATAATAGCTTAATCATTAAATATTCTAAAAATTTTAACAACCTCCAAAAATTATAAGTTGTATACCAATAAATTTTCTATGCAATGCTCTTCATAATGTTATACTCAAAATAACATTCTAGCTATTTGTGATATGACATATATTTTGAGGGTTAAATCTTATTAGTTTCTCACATTAAGATCTACATATAACCAAACCAATTTCTCATGCACAAATATTACAAATTTCATAATAAATAATTAGGTTATTATAATCTCTCTCACTTGTGAAACTTTCATCCTAAAATTTAAAATAACTATGGATACTAGTGTATTATATCAACTTTAGCATCCCAATTTGCTTCTTTTTGTTTAATTACTTCAAATAATCATGGGATTAAATTTGATTCTCAATCTTTTTCTACTCAGAATTCTAATTAATTTTTTCTAATATGATAGAATTCTAATTAGTAATTTTTAATAGATATATTAAGTTGGATTTTAATCTCTTTAAAGTTATATTAAATAAAATGAGATGAATCATATATATAGCTTCTCAAAGAAGAAATACTAAAAAAGAAGAAATGTTGAAAATTGTGCGCACCTATCACCTATAAAGACAAACTCACTTTATAAGTAGTATGACCAACTCTTTTTAATATATAAAAAGATCTTACGTATCTGGGCTGAAACTTTCCTTCTTTAACAAATCTAATCACCCTTTTCAAGGGTACTTGATTTAAGAAAGATGTGCTTATTATCAAAATATTTTTGTTGTCAATCTTGAGTAGTTTGTATCCTCTCTTTAATTATTCTTATATTTTTAATGGCTTTTTTAATAAACTTGCTTTAATCAATTGTCCTTCCTTGCCCTTAAAACCAATACAAAATAAATGAGTGCTTTTTTCTAATACTAGTTAATGCTTCATAAGGAGTTATTCTAATACTAACTTAAAAACTATTATTATAAGAAAATTTTATTAATGATAAATAACTCTCTCAATCATCCCTAAAATCTAACACATAAAGCATTATCAAATCCTCTTGAATTTTAATAATTCTTTTGGTTTTCCCATCAATTTAAAGGTAGATGGTTGTGTTAAATCTCAGTTATATGCTAAACATTTTATGTATATTTTTCTAAATTTGAGATGTGAATTTATGATCTTTATTAAAAATAATTACTCTTAAAACCCCATGTAGTCTCATGATTTGTTGAACATACATTTGACCCAACTTTATGTAGCTAACAAATGCGTAGAGTTAGCTAAATTATCCATAATTAGCTATATTAAATTCGCTTAATCAAAATCTTGGGTAGTTCAACAATAAAATTCATAGTTGTATATTCTTACTTTTATTCATAAATTGGTAAGGGTTGTAACAATCCATCAAGTTTTTGAAGTTCAACCTTAACCTACTAATAAACAAGACTCTCCTTGACTCATTCTATAATATCTCTTTTCATACTTTGTCACCAATATTATTTTTTCAATTCTTATTAGTTCTAAGATTGATAAAATATTTAAATTATGATATTTAGGTAATAATAATTGTCTTATTTATTGATGATGAGTAAGAATACACAACCTATCCTAAAATCTCAATACATTCTACTCATCGAGAGTAAAATTAGATTTGCATTAATCTCTAATTCTTTGAATCATCTTTTGATATTTATCATCGTTAAATTGATCTTCACTAATGGAATCAATCCAATATGGCCTTATAAAGAGTGACAAAATAAAACCAATATTTTCTTATGCAACTCTTTATATTTGTATTCTATTAATTTCATGGGAGATCTTTTTTGATTAGGATGACATAAAAGAAAAAATATAATAACTTTCTTACTTAAAACATCTAAAATAACATTATGATTATTAGAATAAAAGTTTAATAACAAAATCATATATGTAATGTCTTTAAATTTAATATTATAATAGCCAACACTTAAATCATAAATTGTATAATTCTTCTCATGAGGCTTCAATTGACTTTGTCATTCTACACACTCTAGCTCTTGAAGTGAAGCATCACTAAGTATCCCTAAGATCCTTTTGGAAATACTAAGATTAAAGTCATTAAATTTTTTTTTAATTTGAAGAAACTATCCTCACATTTAGCATTCCACTCAATTTGCATGCTTTTTAAGTTATTCTTGTCAATGGTGATACTATTTGAGAAATATCTAGTACAAATTTCTTGTAATAATCAACTAGACCTAAGAAACTTTGCATGTTTAAGATAGTAACAGGTTTAAGCTAATACATAATGATAGTATATCTTCTAAGGATTGATAGATATTCTTATTACACTAATCATATGCACCAAAATTATCACTTAGGGTAACTAAAATTCATATTTTAAAAATTTTATATAGTTTTGAAGCTTTATTAAAGTCTCTAAAATAATATGCAAGTGAAATATATGATCTTTTTAGGACTTTCAATACACAAGGATATTATTAATAAAGATGATAATAAATTGTTCTAAATATTTCATGAAAATTCAATTCATTGGATCTATATAGACTATTATTGTCTAATAAGGTCAAAAGATAACACAAGTGATATAAACTGTGAAAGGACAAAAGTTATAAGAGAGGAAAGAAGTGAATTGTAGTATTTAAAAAGCTTTAAAAATCTTTGTAACAAATGTTTCACTTAAAATGCTACTTCATATTTTACTAATTTGAAACAATTTTAGCAATCAAAAAATGCTAAAATGTGAATTGAGAATAAAAAATAATGAGAACAAAATTAAGACATAAGTAGTTGAGAAATACTTAAGTCTAAGTCTTGCAAAACCTTAACTCAATATGGAAATTTATGTTTTCTTTACATAAAATCAAAGCTTAAAAAAATCTTAGTACAATTAGAACTTTTATGAACCTAACAACCAAGAAATTTCACTCCTTATTGAAGTTTATAGATTGAAAACCATTATAACAAAGTTAACTAAGTAGATCTTAAAATAAAAATAACAAATACAAGTAATAAAAATAAAAATTTTTAAGTTGTTTGGCTTAATCAATATCTATACCCATCCTAAAATTGTCCTAACAAAACTACACTAATAAAATCACTCACTTTTGTCCAACAGGTAGAACTAAACATTTATAAATCTATTTTCTTTCATAGTAGGAAAGGATATATCTTTATAGGGAGAAACCAAACAAAAAAGCTAAGAATTAATTGACTAGGATTTTAGTAATACAACTTTACATAGACTATATCTTAAATCCATTTTCAAGTAATGTGTCAGTCTAAATAAAAATGGAAATTACCTAAATGTTTAGCAATAAAATAGAAATTAATGAACAATAGATGGAATACTAGACAATCCCTTCATTGCAATAAAACTGATAGTGCCATGCATACCTTGCTTCTTAACCTTTTGCTTTTTACTCAAAGGTATGAATCTTGTAATTAATCATTTTTCATTTCTTTTTTTTCAAGAATTAAACACCTATTTATAATAAACTCAATCTCAAAAATGCATTTGAAAGAAATGGTTAAAAAAGTTACCAATGTATATATATATATATATATATATATATATTATTTTAACACTAATTATCCCAGTCTATTGCATAGATTGTCTTAGCACTAAAACAAGGAATCCAAAAAATGTATATAAGGTAATGGTTTTAACATTATTAATATTAATCCAAACAATTGGTGAAAATCCAAGAATTTGATCACATATTTATCTAATAAATATATCAAATATGTATTACACTAAAGCATGATAATTTAAGAATTTACAATGAAAGGCTTGAACTTTGTACTATATGATAACAAAAGGAGAAACAAAATTGAGATATATTATTACTATATAATAATTGTATTAATACACACTATAAGAGCAAAAAATAACTTAAGTGTTATAAAAGCACATATATGATACCAAAAGTTCATGTTGTATGGCATACAATGCTCAAATAAAAGCTTAAGTAAATTAGATCAATATTCTATAAAGAAATAAATGTAGACAATTAACCTTAATCAAGACATTAGCATATATGAAGCAAGCTCTGTTATAATCAAAGGTAAATTCAATTTTTAACAACTACGAAAGCAACTTTATAAAAGAGATAATTTATACTACAAACATAACTTAACATTTTTAAAGTGTAAAATGATTTTTTTGTTTTTTGAAAACATGATGCATGAAATGAATTTATAATCTTAGTTACCACATCCTTAAAGGATATGGGTTAAACATGTTGAGTGAGTTCTTGAGTTGAATAGTTTAGCCTTTTGTGGTTAAGCCACTTCACAAAGAGCATCTTGAGCTCCATGATTTAAAAGTTGCAGCATCAAGAGTAAAGTTTCTCAATGTTCTTCTTCTTTAAGTTTTGAATCCTTACTCTAATTATTAAACAACATCTATCAAATACTCAAAATCACATTTGCGCAAATCTCAATCACACGTTACTATTACATTCTTTGCTTTGTGATCAACATTCCTAATAATACAACACTAAAAACTCACAAGGCTCATATCAAGTTTTAAAAATAATCTTGGGCATATCACTTTTTTAATTTCCAATTAAAAATATCCATATCTTAGATCTATCTTGGACAATTTGTTGTACCTAAAGCTTATAAGAAAATTATTAATTCTTAAGAATGGATATTTATTATTTATAATCAACTTATTTAACTCAAAGTAGCTTATAGACAACCATAGGATACCATATTTGTTTTCTTAATAAAAAGAATGTGTGCTCTCCTTAGAGATATTTTAGGATGAATAAAACATTTATCCAACAACTAATAAATTTAAAGTTTTACAAATGTTAATTATGTAGGTGTCATTGGATAATGTGTTATAGATATTGGCTTTACTCTTTTGTTAACTATATTTAAAACTCAATTAGCATAAGAAGATGATGATTAAGCACATCTTTTAAAAAAACAACTAGATAATTACATATCATGGGCAAATCTCGTGGCCCTACAAGCCTCTAGTCAACTAAGACAATAAATAGCAAAAGTCTTTCACTATCCTTTCTTAGTAGTTTTGATGCTTGAAGAATAAAGACAAGTGGGATCCCTCTCCTTTTTCCATGATAGACAACTTTCTCTTCATATGGGTTTATTAGTTTAATTTTTTCTTAACAAAATTAATGAAAACATAGTGTTGACATAACTAACTTATGCTTAATAAAATATCAAATTCATGTATAAAAAAAAAGTTCAATAATAAATTCTTATCTCCCATCTTTATCTCTCCTCAAACAAATTTATCAACTAGAAATTCACTCCCTTCTAGAAGTTCTATAAGAAAAGAATCAATCATTTGTTTTAATTCAATAATCAATGCATCATGTATATTATGGGATATAAATGAATAAATGGGAACACAGCCAAACAGAACAACGATAGGTAGTTGTTGAAAGAGCACAATATTATCACATTTGTTGTTCAGGAGCATCATATTAAGTGATTGAATACAATTTTGGCTAGATGACTTGACTTGTTGATTGGCCTCTACTAACTCCTTAAGGTTGTAGTAGAAGCACTGCCACTACTTTTGTAAGGCCTCCCTTATTTACACCATAGCCAAAACTCTATGGAGAAGAAGCTACCTGTTAATCATGTCTAAAAAAAGTTTTCACTATGTAGCTTAGCTCTTCAAAATTAAAACATTTTGGTTAGATTCCCTATTTAGATTAGCAAATCCCATAATCTTCACATTGGGTTGTCATTCTATTAGAGTTAATATCCATTTTGATACTATTAGCACTAGAGTTTTGTCAACTATGTTGGAAATGCCAAATCATATGTCATCATTTCCTTTATGAAATTTTTGTAAAGGATTAAACTTTTTTATGGCATAGATTTCTCTTTCGTTTTCTACATTATTGCTTTACTTGAACAAAGACCTCTAATTCTTGCTCCACCATCCAGACTTGTTCTATAAACTCAATATAATCTCTATTTTGTAATATATAAATGTAGCTCTAATGGATACTTTTAGCTCTCAACATAAGACAACATTTTTTATCCTTAAGGAAAACATGTAGTGTATAACAAGCCAATAAGAAAAACTTCCTCTTATAATAGATTATAGACAAATTTGCTTGTTCTAAAATTATCACTCTTCCCTTATTTTTTTATAATAGATGAAGATGCTTACCACTTTTTAAAATTATCAACAAATCTTTTTCACAAAATTTCTTATGCTAAGTGATCTCTAAATCCTAAGTAATGGTGAGATTTCTATTATTGTGTTGACCCATAACTATAATATTTTATTTGATGATTAAAAAATATAAATATTTCTAATGAATTTGTTTGAGTAAATTTTTAGATTTTAGATAATCGATGCTCGTGTTCATAGGAGAAAGTAAAGATGAAGAGTAAAGGTGAAAGCTCATGAACATCATCTAAGTTAGAGTGACACACTACCAATAATTATATTTTAAATTTAATTTTAGATACTTTAATTTTATTTTAATTAAAATATTAGGCTTGATTAAAATATTTCTTATAAGAGATATAAATTAAATTTTATTATCACTAATAACAAATAAAATAAAATGATTATTGTCTTATTAGCTTAAACCCTTAGAATTAAACTAGTAGGTGGTCTCAAGTAAAAGCATACCACCTGAACCTATTTTGTTAAAATTGTGTCAGAACACAAGTATCAAATCTATATTTAGCAATGTCAAATTTATGCATTGCTTCTAAATTTGTTAACTAATTTTAAATGCAATGACCCTGGTAGCATGAGTGACTAAATCTTGAATAAACAAGGGGTAACCAACCCCATTATTTCGTTGTTTATAAAACTCAAGGATATATTATATGAAGATAAGCAAAAGTTGAATATAAAATATAAGACTAAACTCATTCCTATATTCATGCGATAGTATTTCAAAATTATGGGAGTAATTTTCACTATCTTATCATACAATTTCAAGATCAAATGGTCACCATCTCTTTCATCTATTCAAATGTGATAATTCAATCAATTATCTGATTGTGCGATTTCATGATCACACAGTTTTCACACATAAGATCTAAATCCAATAGTCATGTTACTTTGAGATCTAATAGCCCATATTAAATCCTATTTGCTAAATAATGCAAATTTAATTTTAGTCGCTCGATCACACAGTTTTCTCTACCGAATTAACTAAGTTACATTTGATCATACAGATCCTATGTAATGACTTTTTTATTATTATTAAGAGTTATTATAATAGTTTTTAAATAATAAAAATATACTTCAATAAAAGAATAATGAATATTTGCTATGTTTTAACTACTTTTAGTCGTTACAAAATATCTATATATAGTTGAATTCTTGAACAAAACTAATTGATGAATTTTTACACAATCTGAACAAAAATTTTCAAGCCACAACATTCAAGTTATTAGCAACCCATGCTTATCATCGTTTTCACATGCTTTATTCTTTAGTCATCAACTCTTAAATTATATTTTCTTCTCAAATTAGTTAAGTTAATAATTTTATTTATTTATAATTGATTTAATTAAAATAACTTGTACTTTATTAATCATTTAATAGAGTTAGGATTTTATTTATATTAATTTCTATTTTGTATCACCAAATATTTTTTTATCATTTTATTTCATTGTAAGGTCATAATAACATGTTACTTTTGTTTTATTATTGTGAGATTTTATCTTACAAATCTTTTGGAGAAAGGCTTATACTAAGTATTTAATTTTTGCTTAATATTTTTTGGGATTAACATATACTTGATTTTAAGCTAAGTCATTTAACAATTATTAGAGTATATTTTTAATTCTTATTGATTTTTTATTCACACTTTTTAAAAATTATTATTATTAAAAAAATAATATGTTTTAAATTAATTTAAAATTAAAAATTTTTACATAATAATTTTTAGAGATTTGCTTAAGTCTATTAAAAAATATTTTAAAACTATTTCTTTAAATATTTTTTGTAAGAAATCAAAACTTTTATTAGTACTAATTCATCTCACTCTTATTGAACCACACTTTAATTGGTATTAGAGAAAGGTCCTGTGAGAAGAAATTCTCTAAGTGATATATGACTCAAATTGATGCTTCGATTAGTTTGGTTAAAGGCGTGCCTTTTAATAAGTCTCTATTTTATTGTGACAACTATTATTTCTATTAATATATTAAGATAATGAGTTATTTAAAATTGGTTGATTAAAAATATGAGAACTAATACAAACTCTTTTTAATTTTTTCACTAAAAACCCATAAGATATTTTTATACATAAACTATTTTATGAAATAAATGAAAAGAAAAATATAAAATATAATTTAATAATATGATAATAAATATTTTGTATTATGCTTTGAATATTACTAAATTTAACATAATTATGAATTTTGTAATAGCTTATAAAATTTAGCATGGGTTAGAGATAACTTGTGAAAGATCATTTGAGAAGAATGAGCTAAAGAAGAGCAAGAAGAAGAAGGCAATGAAAATAGCTTAGAGTGACTCAATGGAAACTAACACAAGTGAGTAGGAAAAAAATTATGAAGTACTCTTTTGCATAATGACTAAAGAAGAAAAAAAGAAGAAAGTATATTTTCAAGTAAGGATAAGGTAAATTATTTCAAAGAAAATTTAGTTAAACAATTACTTTATGTTTGTGATAAATATAAAATTTTGTATAAAATATTAAAAATTAAAAAAGATATCATTATGAATATGTATATCTTTTTAATCAATTTAAAAATAAGGTCATCATTTATTTATAGAATATGAAAAAGTCTAATGATAATTTAGAATAAAAAATTGATAAGCATGTATCATTAATTAAAGAATTTAATAATTTTAAATCTTTACACTCTACTTAATTTTAAATATAAATCCAATTATTAAACAAGTGTTTAGTACAAATACTAAAAGATCTTATGTGTATAGGTATGTTGATGTTTTACTTAGTTATAATGACAAATGTACATGTCATTATTGTGTGCAACCTCATCATACTTCACATGCTTGTAGGATTAAAGCTAATATTTATTTTAAATTTTTTATTTTTACATGGATAATGAAAGCAAATAATAGTTTAGTTATACCTAAATGTATTGAACCCAAAAAATATTATCATTCTCAAATCTAATAATTAAAATCTAATATATATGTAAACTTTGATAACTCAATTTTAGCATAACAAAATAATATAACATAAAAGATAAATAAATAGGACTTCAAAAATTAGGTTTAGAGGATTTAAATGAAATAAATAAGAGAAGAAGAAAGTAGTTAAAAAAATCTTAAAACTTTAAAATTTAATAAGTTGCAGGTGAAAGTATGATTTTTGTTTGAACTTAATCTTATCAAAAATCATTAAGCTTTTATGTTTTAAATAATATGTTTTGGGTAATAGTTATAACAAAAAAAGAATTAAATATATTAAAAGTAAACTACGACTTGACTCCTAAACCATTGGATAAAAATGTGATTGGAGTAAATTATCTTTTAAAAGAAACTAGTTGATCAATTCGTTGATAATTTTTCAAAATTTTAAGATACTAAATAATTTATAAAACTTAGATTAAATCTCTTTGAGTGATAACAAAAAAATATTAAAATAAGTATAAATTAAAATGAAGCATTAATTTAGTCATAACATATATGTAAAAGGAGCTTATCTTTAATTGTTATGTATATTACTTTTATAAATAGTTTATGTTTTTACCAATTTTAATAAAAGATTTGTTATTATCAAAAAGGAGATATTGTTTTGTTATTGATCTTTAATAATTTTGTTTTTTATGATAAAAAATTCTAAATATTTTTAATAAAATTATTTGAGTGAATTTTTAAATTTTGATCTTGATGTTTTTGTTAATGGGAGAACTTGAAGAAAAAGAGAAAATGTAAAATCCTATGAATATTATCTTAGAGTGACAAACGACCAAAAGATATATTTTGAATTTAATTTTAAGTACTTTAATTTTATTTTGATTAGAATGTTAAGCTTGATTAAAATCTTTCTTATAAAACAAACAAATTTAATTTTATTAAATTAAACATCTTAAAAATATATTTATTTTTCTAATATCATTGAACTTACTATAATCATCTTCAAAAGTAGTTTATCTTTTTTATGTTTTTGAAAATATTTCTTCATCAAATTATAAAAAGTACATTATAGCTATGTTAATTAATTAACAAAAAATAAATATTTATTATTAATATAAAATAAAATGAAATAATAAAAAAAATATTATCTAATTATCTTACATAATCGCTCAGAATTAAATTGCCAGTGAACATGAGTCAAAGCATACTATATGAACTCGGTTCGCTAAAATTGTGTTGGAACACAAGTATTAAATTCATATTGATCAATGTTAGATATGTGCATTACTTCTGAATCCATTAACCAATTTTAAATGTAGTACACTAACAACACAGGTGACTAAATCCCAAATGAAACAAGGAGCAGCCAACCCCATTATTTGGCTTTTTATGGAACACAGAGAATATGCTATATGGTGATAAACATAAGTTGAATACAACATGTTGGACTAAACTCATTCCTACATTCATGTGGTTGAACTCAAAATTACTAAAGTAATTTTTGCCATCCAATCACACAATTTTCCTCTCACACGGCTCATATTTATTCCTCACATAAGATCTAAATCCAATCGTCATATTACAATGAGATCTAATGGTCCAAATCAAATCTTATTTTTTAAATAATATTAGTTTAATTTTAGCCACCTGATCATGCAATTTTTTAGTCAAATGATACAAATAACTTCTTATTATACAGATTCTATGTAACAAATCTTTTAGCCATTATTAAGAGCCATTAGAATGCTTTATTTAAATAATAAATTTTCAATTAAAAAATATATGCCAATGGAAGGTGTAATAGCTATTTGTTTTGTTTGTTAACTGCTTTTAATGCTTACAAAATGTTTATAAATAGTTGAATTCTCAAACAAAATTAATTGATGAATTTTACACAATCTGAAAAAAAAATTTCAAATCACGATATTCAAGATGTTATTACCCTGTGCTCATTATCGCTTTTATATGTTGCATCCTTCAGTCATCAAGCACCTAAATTCTATTTTTTCTCAAATTAGCTAACTTATTAATTTTTTTATTTCTAATTAATTTAATTAAAATACTTGTACTTTATAAATTATTTTATCAAGTATAAGATTTTGTTTGTATTAATTTTGATATTATGTTGTCAAATATTTTCTTTCTATTGCCATTTTATTTTATTATAAGACTATAGTAGTTTGTTCCTTTTATTTTATTATTGTGAGGGTTTAGTCTACCTGTCTTTTGGTGAAAGACTTATAATGAGTATTTTAATTTTATTTGGTATTATACAGAGGCTAACGTAGACTTGATTTTAAGCCAAACTATCTAAAATTTATTGAAGCATGTTTTTATTTTTAGTTGATTTTTTTATTTCATAATTTTTATAAAAAAAATTATTATTAAAATAAAATTAATATATTTTAAATTAATTTAAAATTTTCTCATAATCACTTTTAGAGATTTTCTTAAGTTTATTAAAAATTATTTTATAACTATTTTTTCAAATATTTTTGTAAGAAATCAAATTTTTTATTCTTAATAATTTATCATTTTTTATTAAACCAAACTTTATGCACTACATAATAGTAGCTTTATGAAGGACCAATAAAGTAAGTTGCATCTTTTGTCTTATGAGCATACTATGCCATCAAATATCTTACTTATTTAACTAAATTAATTTTATGATATCAAGGAGTCAAATCTCATTGAAAAAGAAGGAGGTTGTATTTTATATAATTGCTTAGCTAGTTTATCTATTTTGAAGCTTTCTCTAAAATATCTCTTAGGTCTTAAAGAAGAAAAAGATATTTTTGCTAAAGTATTATTCTCTTTAAAACCTTTACAAAATCCCCTTCCTCTTTTTGCACTAGCTTAAGATTTTGCTTTTTATAAACCTTTTGTAGCTCTCCTTCCATAACCCAAAATTATATCAAATTTCAAATTATCAAATATCTAATTTTTCAATAAAAAATAGAAATTATGATAAAAAAAAATATAAGCTCATATGTATGATATCTCAATGTCCTCACTTAAAAGCCCTTCTTAAGTTCTCAACCTTTAGTTCTAATACCACATATCATGCCTTACTAAGCTAAAAAACAAAATAAACACAATAAAATACTTAAAAATACCAAAATATAAAGTCATTATAGAGCATGCAAGAAAAGCTTATGGATATCATTTAAAAAAGGGTGATTATGACAAAAAAAATCACAAATCCATAATCTATAGTAAATTATCTTATTTGTAATGAATGACACATAAATCTCAAAGTTGTTAAATGACAATAAAAGCAAAAATAGAGATCTCATGCAACAATCTCATATAAAGATACAAATATAATTCTTACATATAAAAGTCTTCATAGTATTCTCAAAATACAATACTCTCTTAAGATTTCATGCCAAATCTTTAGGAACCTCTAATTCTATGAGTATCTGAATCTTGACTTATAGTATAAGTAGGTAATAAGAAGATTATGCTTAGCAAGTAAATGATTAACTATGAACAGATAAAGCAAAGTATGAAATGTAATATGTAACATATAAATAATATCAATAATAATAAGAATACATGAAATTTACATGATATAATTGTGCTAAAATCACTAATATACTCATATGCATCATTCCCATATATGCAAAAAGTCATCATATAGTTCTAATATCATATAATACTTATATCATCTTTTTTCTTACTTTTCTTATTGCATACTTTTTTTTTTCAAGTTTATCTTTATTATAGTCTTGATGTTCTCATATAATCAATACTTATGATTAATGGGATCCTATATCATATAATATCTCTATGATATTAATCATATCTCTAGACCTTTATCGACTATTAGCTAAGCCATCGAATTATCTTTCTCTCGTTTATCACAAGCCTATATTGAAGTGCTAAAAAATAGGCTTTCACTTATTATCATCTTATATTGAAGTACTACTAATAATAAGAATAAAATATGATACTATTTCAATCATGGAAGCACTATGTAACATTGTCCCATTAAAAGAATTTACGATAACAAAGTCTTTGCCAATCATTGCCCAATATTAATGTGTTAATAATAACATAAGGGATCATATCATATTAGGTAGAAAAAGATAAGGTTATAAAAAAACTTTATATGTTGTTATTTCATATTTGTTATGATTTTATAGATCATTAAGCATATATAATCAATACTTCACTTTTTATTCATTTCTTTTCATCTTCTCATGTTAAGATATTATCTTATTAATCAAAACATATGTATAATCATTTGATATCATGAAATATACTTATGTCATATTTTATCATATCATATATCTTAGTAGTATTTTAGGATAATTAATAATTAATTTACTTAAATCATAATTTTTTTAAGTTTTTTTATCTAATTGTTCTAAGATGCATTTTCTATAACTTGTCCTTTTCTTTATATGTTTCTTTCATAGCCTACAAAATAATCTATTTCAATTCTTGATACATGCTTATTTTTTCATTTTTAAAGCATTAACAATTCTCAGTTTTATCTAAGATTTCTTTTTCCTTACTCAATTCCTCAATTATTATATGATTTGTTTACTTAAAGCATTCATAAATAAAATCATAAAATTTTTTAAAATTTTGTTAAAAGTTATTATCGACATCCTTCTTTGTGTATCATCTATTTGCCCTAATGTATAATACATTAGGCTCTCCTAAACATTTACATTGGCAAAATGAATTAGTTACTTCAAATTATTATACTCCACTATAGAGTTGAATGTGCACATGGTAGCAGGATCTCAATATGTTAAGGTCTTTTGCCCTTAGGTCATCCCATACTAACTTAAGTACGTTATATCTTTAAAATGTGTCTTAATATCATAACATTTTATGTAAGTACTAAAATACTCTTAATAGCCAATATGGGATAATTTATTCATACAATATTTCACCTAGAAGCCTACTAAGAGTCATTCTTTGTTTTAGTAACTCTCTTCTTAGGACATCACTTGATACTAACTCTTTGCCCTCTTTGGTCTTGGGTAAAATAAGCCTACTAACTTTTGCTTGGTTCATCTTTGAACCACACTAAGCCAATCACGTTTGGCTATAATATCAAATGTGACGTTTTAATTTAGTTATGCTGAGATATTATCCCCTTAAGTCGTTGCATATCAACCTAAGTGATTTTACTCTCAAAAAATGCTTAAATATCTTAAGGCTATTATATCTCATATAAGCACAGGAATCATTTTTTTAGTAGTCAATAAGAGATAATTCAACTTTATAACTCTCTAACTAGAAGCCTAATAGGAGCTACTCTTTGCTTCAATAACTTCTCTCTTAAGATATTATCTAGCACTCACTTTTCATCATCTTTAGTCCTAAATGTTACAGTACAATACATTGGCCTCAATATATGATATGCCCTTCATAAGGAATCATATGTAAGTCTAAACATACCATTTGTTACTTTCCTTTATGAGCTAAATATATTTATAATACATATTAACATATTATTTATTTTCTTCAGAAATTAGGTTTGAGAGTTGTTCTTAAACCATATCCAGAATTGTGGTATGACGTAAAAAAGGCACACCCTCCATTTCTCTTAGGAAAAGGGTTAGTCTTATATAAATTGCCTTGTGTACCATCTGTTGATTCTCAATATATAATATGTTGGGCTTAACATATGTTATATTTACTCTATGTATAATATATAAGGTGTTGATGATAATTATGACTTCATCCAATTTGACTTAATCTCAATCTAATTGAAAACCAAATCACAAGCATCGTAAAATAAGCAAGCTAAGGGAAGAGGAACACAACAAAAAAACCTTAGCAAATTCTTTTAAATAGAATCAATCTAAAACTTTCTCAAGCTCTTCTCCTCAAGGATCTCCTCATTGTAGTCATTCCAAAGTTATGTTCCATTAATTCTAGCACCCCAAAAGCCTTTTAAGGGTTATTGTTTTAACTTTCTCCATCTTCCTCCTTCATGATCTTTTTTAAGGATTTAACAAAAACTCAACACCAAGGCTTAAGAAGGAAATTATGTAAATTCATTTTCATTAATAAGGGAGAAAATAAAGAAATAATTTCTTTTCTTCAAAAATTCCATAATTTCATTTAATCTTTTAAAAATTACAATTTTTATACCGACAAATTTGTCATGAGATGTTTTTCATAATGATAAGCTCGAAATATCATTTTGAGTAATTATGACATAGAGTACATTTTGAGACGTCAAATCCCTTTAATTTCTCAAACTAAGATTTTTATACAGCGCCAAAATAAATATCTCATACACAAATAATAATGTATTTCATAATTAAGTACTTTGGTTATTACATATTTTATTTTCTCATTTTATCTTACTCTTTGTATATTAAACATTTCAAGTGTTCAAATATCAAATAATGTGATTATTAAGTATTTCATGAAAATCATCTCACATGTGATAATAAATCATCAAGATATAATGTGAAATAAAGTTTATAAATGTAGCACGTAGATTTCACACCAAGTAAATGACCATTTGTTCAAATCATCTATCAATTTTTCATATCAATTAATATAGTAATAATTATTAAAATAATATGTATTAAACAATTGTAATACATATAATCCCACTTATCTTTTCTTTCAAAATGTCACTTTTTACTTATTTTTTCCTAAAGTCCATTCTATCAAATTATCTAAAGATGATTCAAATTGATGACTAATTATTTTGTCATTGTTCTTCAAATTTTTAATGATTATGAAGTGTATGAAAACATAAAAAGAGAAAATATATAGAAGAAAAAAAAAGGAGAGAATATTTATGTAAAATTCCCACCTCTCTCATTCGGTAAATTCATCCAGTTATACAAAAAAAAAAAATCTATTTTACTCAGTTTTTGTCATATTTTCTGTTTAAGTTTTGTAAATTTTAACACAAATAAATTATCAAAATTTTAGAAAAATATTAACGTATAAATCAAAATTTTGAAATATTGTTTTTCCATTTAAGATTTTCAAAAATTCTTATTTCTTTCAGCAGAAATTTCCAAAATGCTACAAAATTAGGTGTCAAAAAGCTTGTGGTGATTAGCTCGGTAGAAGTTTCTTAGCACCACCTTAGTTTAAGGTATTCAAGGGGTTAGTAAAAGTAATTTGAAGAGCAGAACAAGATCAATATAACCATGAAATGAAGAAAAGGAAGCAGAAAAGGGAAAAGCTTATCGTTTCAATAGAAAGGTGGACCTCCTTTGAAGAATACTGCATCAAGCAGCAGTGAGTCACATGGATCTAGTTCTAGATTTGGCTCAAGGCCAGTTGGTAACAAGAGCATATGGCTAGGGTTTTGCCTTACTTTAAGTAGTTGCGGTTCATAAATGGTAGCTCTTTCTTTTAAATTGCAAGGCTGTGCCTTTTCTCAGTAAAGAGACTTCATAGTTACCAAACTTGATAAAAAATTATTATTAGCATATTTTTTATTTGAGAGTTTTGCATTCATTTATAGACTTTAGATTAATGGAGATGAAATTATAGAAGACAATTTGTTTTAAGTTAAGTATAGAAATTAGTAAGGAGAATCTCGCTATCCAACTAATTGTTATTCCATTGGATGAATTTGAAGTAATTTTGGATATTGATTAGATGACAAATTAATAAGTGACAATTGATTGATAGAGATAGAATTTCAAGTTTAGATTTAATGGAAAAGGGAATGTGACTCATTTTACTAATGGAAGAAAAATTATAGTGATATTTACAATTTAGGTTCAAAAGTTAGTAAGGAAAAGATGTTAATACCCATTAGAAAATAAGGAATACTGATAAAAAAGAAGAAAATTAAACTATAAAATGTATCACTGATATATGAGTGTTCATATGTGTTTTTGAATAATCTATTAAGACTTTTTCTAGAATGAAAAAATGAATTTTGTTATTATCCTAAATCATGGAGTTGGAACCTATATTAAAAACTCTATATTGTTATATTTAACATCCCAAAATTTGATGTGAAAATAATATTAAAATAAAATTTATGATGTGAATTAATTAAATTTATGGGTTTTAATAGTTTGCGAGGAGTATGCAATTTGGAAAAGAAAATAGCAATTTTTGCAATTTGTTTCAAAAAAATGTGTTGTGAATCAAATATTTTATATTTTTAAAATGATTATGTTTTATAATAGTACTCATTGTGACAACATTATCCGCATTTGCTTTATTTCAATCAAAGTTTATTTAGAATTGTTATAAATTTTTTAAATATAGATTAATAAAAAAATATTTATTAATAATTATTATATATTATTCTAAAACCCTATGCTTTCTAAATTTCCTTCCTGTCCTTTCCCATGTTGATGCATATGAGTCACTAAACCCTTTTTTTTCCTTTTGTGCAAATAGTCATTGTTATAGATATTGTTAATTAATGATAAATTTTATTCTTAATTGAGTTTTTCATGTTAGATGTGAGTTGGGTAGCTCCATAATTAAAAAATTATTAAAATTATGGGTGCCTCAAAATTTGTTGCAAGATAACAATAGTCAGATTTATTTTAAAAAGAATAGTTACCCAAATATTTATCTCCCCTATGCTCGATTTGGTCTTGAACAGTATGCTCAAGAAGCCAAGAAAAGAGAAGAGCTTGGGGAGAGAAAGAGAGGTGATTTGAGAAGGTTCACCTCTGTCTCTACAAGATAAAAGGGAAAAGTTGGTGAAGATCTTGGGAAAAAAGGAATTGTAATCTCATTATTGGCAAAACGTTTTCTAGATAGTATGTTTCCAATTAAATATTCCTTTCTTTGAGTCAAGTATTTGCTTTATGAAGTGCTCCTAATGTTAGATTTTGAATGTGGAATGATTGAGTTGAAATCTCCTCAACCCATAGTGTTTGTCATGCTAATTGCATAACATGATCATGCTAAGTGTATTATATGATTTGCGTAACTAGGTAAGGTTACTTGGTTATTGGCAATGTATGATGAGAATAGCGATTAGGTCGATTAAAGACCCAAGCAATCATACAAAACTAATTTAGTGATAGTATGATACAATTTGATGGTCGTATAAGTATGATCAATTTTAAGAAATGCACAACAATGATTACCCTCTTGATCATTTATTTAACCAACGATAACTATCAATTGCATTGTATGATTTAGGAGATTGGATTATATGATCTGAAGTTCATAGCAATAGTTCTCAGCCAAAGAACTCCTTTGTAATTTTTATTTTCTATCACATGGTTGTCTTTTTTTCCTATTTCTTCTCCTCACTCCTTATATGTTTGATCATGAACTTGATTTTGATGATTGTTACTAGTCGTTGATTTGAGAGGAAAATCCTAAATCGTACTAGATCTACTAGGAAGAGAGGAGTAGTAGTAGTTTATGAATTTTGGAAAATTTTAAGACACCTTTTTAGGAGAGAGAAAGATGAGCAACCATGTATGTATATGTTTATATTTCTTCTATATTGAATTCTAGTTCATTTATAAAACTTGTAGAAACAAAGTCATATGAAATTTGAGAAATGCATTAAAATCATAAAACTCGATTTAAGAAATGCTTAAAACCCATATTATATAGAAAAGATAAAAAAACTAAAAATATGATATAGAATATAAGATTCATGAAAATATGAAATGTGTTATTATTTAGGATCATAAAGAAAAATCTATGTACAAGTTTAAAAAGCTTTAAGTAGACCGGTGGATAAATAAAATAACAATGATGTATGTTTGTTTATATTATTTTTTGTGCATATTATATTGATAAAATATGATAATTTATGATAACAACATACGAATTGACATGAGATTTATTTTAAAAGTTATTTTACATTATTTTGAATCTAAAATTTGCATGATTTATTAATTAAGTTGTTCTTGAAATAGAAGCATATACATAAGAAAAATAAGCATTGTGTGAATTGAAGGTAAAGAATATGTAATTTATAAAAAGAAGATTCAATAAATTAAAGAACTATGATAATATTTTATCCTTAATGTGAATGGTGTCTTGAGATTTTAGAGAATGTTGTGTATCCCTAGCCATTAGGTGCTTTGATGGTTGCTATTATTTAAGGCACATAACTCCAAATGTTCGACCTACTCATGCAGTAATAAAATATAAAAGAAGCTAGAACAAAATTATTGGTTGAGTATAATGAAAAGAAATGTGATATAATGGGTGCTAAAATATCTTGCTTATTAATAAGTCAAGGGTGAACAGTAAAAACCTAAATGTTCGCTACAATTCTTACTTATTCCTAAGTGGAAATGGGAAGCTAAGGCTATGCACTTTATTATTAGATTAGCTAGGACTCTTGTTAGATGCGAATTTGCATGAGTAGTTGTAGATAAGTTAACTAACTCCACACACTTCTTGGCTATTAGGACCACTTATTTTGTAAAAAAAATTAGTTCAATTATATATGTAGTAAATTGTGAGATTATATGGTATTTCAAAAGTGATAATCTCTAATATGAATCCTAAATTTATCTCCCAAATTTGACAAAAGGTGCAAGTAGCTTTTGGGAGTCAATTATGAATAAATACAACTTTCCACCCTTAAACTAATGGATATACTAAAAGAAAAATCAAAATACTTAAGGATTTGATGTGATTTTGTATATTAAAGATGATCGAAAATATTACCTACCTTTAATTGTGTTTGTATATAATAATAATTTTTATGCTAATATTGATATGGCTTATTATGAAGTTTTGCATGAAAGAAAGTATTTATTTCTATTATTGTAAGCTAGAATAATGTCTCTAAAAGCAAGTGGTTTGTTATTGAAATAATATATCTGCAAAAGTGAGAGAATTATCCAACATAACATGATTTTGAGAGTGTTGTTAAGAATAAGATGTTGCAATCAATATTAGTAAATATCTCCCATTCAGTATTTTCATGCGACATTTGCTTCTGTCGTAATCTCAACTCCTCTTAGATTCCATCCAAACACTTGGTAACATTGTTTTCTTTATTTCCTTCACTCTTATACATTTTGCTGAAATTAATCACTTTGGTTTTTTCTTAAAAAATTTTCCAAAGCTTGGCTTCACTTGAGTTTATACTCAACAAACATTTCTTTGCATTCCTGGCAATTTTACTTCCTCTCAGTAGTTGTGTTACTTTGGTTTTGTATCCCTTCACCTTATTTCTATTTAATTTTCGATGGTTTCCTATCAATTTGTATCTCCCAATAATGATTTACTCTATTGTTCCTCAGTTTCTAAATATCATATATGTACAATCACATCTTCATATTATATGGTCCTCATCTTTGTCTTAATCTATAGTATATTCTTCTTATTATACTAATACAGTCTCATTATTATACTTGTACGATATGTTTTAATGTATATAATTTTTATGTCATAATCTAATGATTCTATGTGTAACATTATTCTTTGCCTGATTATGCTTATACAATTATGTGCATTGTACTGTATGATGCATTCATCAATTACTTGACCTACCAGACTAAAGGTTTTCTTATCTTTTGATTATAATTGTATGATACCCTATTAGTACTTGTATGGTATACATTTTTATGCATGTACTTCTCTCGTCTTAACTAACAATTCCATGTACGATGCTCTTTTTCTTCTTCTAATTGTACTAATACAATTGTACATATCATATTGTGTGATGTGTTCATCTACGATCCATTAAGGCTATGTTTCATTTTTCATAAAAATGTCCTTGCACATTAGTCTAGTTGTCTTATACGATATTTACCCAACTTTCATATTTGTTCTTGTTACCTCTCATCTCATTCTCTTACTTGATCAAACTATACAATTATATAATATCAGATTATATGATCAAAATCTATTGTATTCGTCTACTACACTTTCTCTCACTTAATGTATTATAATGTCATCTATTTAATGCTTTTAACTAATCTTTCCTTCTTTGTACTCTACTAAACACATTTTATGATTTGCTCAAACGATATTATGCACTCTATTTTCATAAGCTTAGAATTTTCTCAACCAATTCATAACTCCTAAAATTTCACAATTTATAATTATGAGTTTTTTTTATCACTTTTACGACTCTTTCCTCTTTTCAATAACCAATAATTTCTTAATATCACATATTTTCTTTATTTATATTATTTAATAATTAAATTTTCTTAAAATATTTACATTTATTTTTGCGATGTTGCATTCATCGTCAATTTGATTCCAAGCATTATTTCAATTTATTCCTTATCATCTTATGGCAAGTATTTATTGTCAAAACTTCTAAATTGAAAACAAAATCTCACAATTTATCAAAATTGTAGCTTAACTTTTAAATTTCCAAAAACAATTCTTAATTAATTTTTTTATGAATGCAAAATAGAAATATGTGGCAAAATGTTTATGCAATGGCTATAGAATTGTTTTAAAAGCTTAAATTGTTACTCCTCACGTTTGCAGCAGCTAGAATCTTTTTTCCAATTCTTTTGTTAAAATGCCAGCAACTCTCCTTAAATAATCAAATTTATTAATTTACTATTTTATATTCATTTATACTTTAGTTATTATTTTAATCTGATAAAAATAATTCATCTAATCAAAGAGAGGTATGACTCTTGACATGTGAGATGAATCTTAATTATTGGAATACATATTTCATTAATATCAAATCATTAAAATTTGATATTATTTAAAATTCAAATTTAAAGAAAATAATATTAATATTTGAGCATTTTTAATATATTTAGAACGAAAAATTAAATAAAAATATAAAACAAAACAAAAAAAATTATGAAATTTATATGGCAATATCATAGAATAGTCTATTTAAAAAATAACCGGCACATTTGTGAGAACTGTTTGGATAAGAAATTAAAAAATAGTTAAAAGAATAAATTTTTAATTAAATCTTTTAAATACAAATTTTATTTCTTCCTAAGCCAATAGGCAACTGTGGCTACGGCAAGGAAAAGGCACATAATTAATTTATTTCCTAAAGATCAAACAACAAAATGTGTTTTGGACGGATATGCATGGCTCCTAGCGCATGAAATGATGTGATTATAATATTCTAAATAAAAATAAAATAGGATTTTCTTCTTCTTTTTTTGAATTATTGGGAATTCATGAATTTGTTTAATTTTTAAAAGATTTATTTAATTTTCTTCACAAAATCATGCAATATGAAAAAGATGTGATATCTCAAATGAAAAAAATAAATTATAAACTTAATGTATAAATTATTTAAATTTCAATAACATTAATTGGGATAAAAATATGAATTTCTAAGTGATGAAATGAAAGATTAAATATTTTAAAATTTAAATAATTAATTTATTTATGTTGCTAGAGATGTTTAAAAAATTAATAAAAATAATAATTAAAAAAAGAAAAATAAAATTTGATCATTACATAAGTTTAAAAAATGATCATAATAAAATTCCTCATGCCAAAATAATATAATTAAAAAACTGTAATGATTTTGAAGAAAATAATAAAATAAATATTATAAGTATTTTTTGTTTGAAAATCTATGGAAAATATTAACCAACGTAAAAAATTGTGAACATTTGGTCACAAGTAGAACTAGGAGTCATATGCAAGTGGCCAACAAATTTTTGGAAATTAATTTGGTTGAAAAATTTTAAAATTTTTATAAAATACCTAAGTTTTAAAGTAATTTAAGATTTTATTAAAATTTAACAAAATACTTTTAAAGAAAATAATAAAATAAATAATATAACTATATTTTAAATTTAACAAATGATTAAAAATACTAATTGATATTAGAAAATATGAAAATTAGTTGATAGGTAGAACTCATCATTAAAAATCATATAAAAATAGTTAACAAATTTTGAAAATCAATTTGATAAAAAAATTAAAAAATTTATAAAAGACCTAAGTTTTAAATTAATATTAGATTTTATTAATGTTTAAGAAAATTCTTTACCATAATTGAATGACGAATTACCTGATTGGTGCAGTGATTACAATCGATAAGAAACAATGGTATTCTAGAGGAGGAGATATGAGAAGGCATCCCATGAGAGTCCATTGAATGCAAATAACTATTTGGTGAAATAAAAAAGAGCCAGAGAAGTGTAAAGGGTGCATATGAAGATTGGGGAAATTTTGTAGGCAAGCGAGATTAAAGAGAAAGAAGAGAGAGGTAGAGAGGAGAAGACATGATTTAACTAATGAATTAGGTGAATTCTTAATCACAAATCTAGAAGGAAGGAATTATAATTCATAAAAATGGGAGCTAATTCATGAATTAGACCAATCAAAATGTAAAACCAATATAATTGAAATTTGAGGTAGATAGGCTTTTTAACATATATACATTTGTGATGTACTATTGCTTGAAGTGTAGTGACCTCATAAGCAGTTAGAATTTAATTAAAAATTCTGAAGATGATTATGATGCTTGCTTGTATTGCCATTGAATTTTTATCTTTTAATTTTAGAATGATACTAAAATGCCAATTGATTTTCTTAAGTTCTATTATATATGAACATATTACAATATCATGTTAATAGTTAATATAATTAAAAGAGAAATTTTATTAAAGATTAATAGTTTATTATGTGAAATTAGAAAAGAAAAGAAAAAAGGGTAAGAATAAGTGTTAATTGAAAAGAGCAAAATATGGGTAAAAAATATATAAATGATGATTTTTTGATATGAACATCCCATTTTGAAATAACATGTTTTAAAAGTGAAACCATAATTCAAAATTAAATGTTCCAAAATTGAGTTATAAAGGTAATTATTAGGGTTTATCATATTTTAAAATAATATATTTCGAACATAGTTCCCAAAATGATTTAAGAATTAGAAATAGTATATTTTTGAACCAACTAAAAGAGAATCATAATAATAAAAGGTAAAAGAGGAGTATAAGAAAATTTACATTATTTTTTAAACAAAATACTAAGTGATTTTAAAAATATTATTTTATTTATGAGCTCTTTATATGTTAATTGTTATGCTATATTATGTGATCATAACTCAGTATGTAATATTACCTAAATTTTTTTACTTTGTATATATGTTACATTATTTTGTTAATGAGCTAATGGCTATTGGTTTAACTTGTTTTATGCTTTAATCCCTATTTCATATAATATGATATATGCATTAGTTATACTTTTTATTTCACATTGTATGGTATGATTTCTAATATCATATTGTAGAATTCATGTATGATGCAATAAATCATGTAACTGATCTTTATTAAACTATCAAAATTTGTGTCTTACAAGGCAATCTAAACTTCATACCAGCTTAATTTTTAATTCAATGCACAGTACCATACTTTGATTGTACTAGTCTATTTAGCATTCCATACTTGTATGATATTGAATATATTTGTATAAAATGATCATACCATCATACTAATATGATATAATGATAGCACCAATATAAATTTTAGTCAACTTCCTTTTCACACCTAGCTAAAATGCTGCAAAGTGTCTACTATCATGGTCATACTAATGATTCAATCGACTACATTTTACAATCATTTTTGTTGAAAGCTGTAAAAGCCTCCAACATTTTTAAATTCTTTGCTCATGCTCATTTGTAGCTTAACCAGGCATTTAAACCAATTTATACATATTTTGTAGAAAAAGCATGAATAGGATGCTTACGTTTCTATGCTACTTTTATAAGGTAAAGCTAAAACCCCTTTCTTTCTTATGACTTCCGCCTTTTTCCAATCTTTATCTTTTACAAGGATGGCGCCACTTCCTTTCCTTATTCCTCTCACTCTCTCCTCTCTCTCTCTCTCTCTCTCTCTCTCTCTCTCTCTTATTGCCCTCCCTCTCTCCCAATGCTTTCCCTAAATGCAATAAGAGAGTTTCTAGTAAGCAAGATGTTTTTTCTCTTATTTAATAAAAGTATTAAATTTAACCTTTTATTAATATTTTCTTGATAAATTCATGAAAAAATTTTGATTTTTCTCTGCAAATTGCAAAGTACAAATCGACAGATTCATCATGACGAGACTTTCATAATGACATTCAAATATAAAATTTGTCCACTATATTTTCACATGTTTTTTTGAAGTAATTGTAATTTGATGTACTTTTGAATTTCTACTTTTTAGTACTTACATTTGGTATATAAAATATGCTTTAAGAGAAGGTAAAAATTTATTTAGATGGGATCACAATCTCTCCATCTTACCAAAATTTTATCTCAAAATTTAGAACAATTCGAGGTATTACTACAACATATATTCATTTACTTCTCAAGTCGCTCCCCTCTCTAGTTGATTCTTCTAAAGCACTTTCACCATGGGAGTTATTTTATTTCATAATTCCTTTTTCTTTCTACTAGGTTTCTAACTAGCTACTCTTAATAAGACATATTGGGCTAAGTTTTAATCTTATTTGGATCTTATTAAATAACATGAGATGAATTAAGTACATATCTTCTCAATAAGAATATATGTCAAATATTATACACACCCAACATTTGAGATGATTAGGCTGCTTGGTAAATAGTTGGTCCAATTCTTTTCAATATTAAAAAAGGCCAAAATATTTGGGATTTAGTTTACTTATTGTGCCAAATTTGATAACATCTTTTTAGTGGGCTTATTTTAAGGAACACGTGCTCCCCTTTATGGAATTTATCATCTTATATTTTTTATCAAAATGCTTTTGTTGGTTTTAGGTAGTTTAAATCTTATTCCTAATCATTTTAACTTCTTTAGTGTCTTCGTCAACAAATTCAATTCTAATTAATTGCCTTTAAACTAACAAAGTGATGTAATATGGAAAGCATTAATGATTATTTATGTGATTTTTTACTCTCTTTATGTTAAGATTTTGTCCCATTGGGTCATCCCATACTAACCAAAGTGAGTATTTTTCTCAAAAAGTATATCAACATACCATAGCATCTTATATAAATACAAGAATCACTCTTTCAATAATTAATATAAGATAATTCATTCATAGTCTACCTAGAAGCCTAATAAAAGCTATTATTTGATTCAGTGATTTCACTCTTATGACATCATATAATGCTTACTCTCTATATTCCTTAATCACACAAGATTACTTAATCAACCATAATGCTTTCTTGCATAATATTTTATTGGGTATCCATAGTAATTTTCATATAATTTATCATGAGTGGATTTTGATAATATTTTTATAGTTAATTGACTAATCATAATATGCAAAAATCCTTGCATCCTACCACCAATAATTGGTAAGTCAAATACAATTCATACACAATACTTTCATATACATCTTTATTAAAAGCATATACAACATTTTATTGGATATCCTTCATAGCTATCATACAACTAACTGATCGTGAGTGTAACATAACATACCTATCTTGTTGACAACATTTTTAGAACTAAACCAATCATAATATGCAAAAAACTTTGTATCCTATCATTAATTGTTGGCAAGTCAAATTAATGCATACACATTCTCATATATATTCTGTCTCATATGAATCTTTTAGTTTCTCCATTTAAGTCATTAATTACTTTATATAGGTAACAACTACTTGTTTTGTTTCCTTTCATGTTTAGGTGGATCCTTTTCTTTTCCACATGTCTTGGAGGGGGCCCAAACTTATGGACAAAGTCCATATTATGACTTAGGGTCTTATGTCATGGTTTATTTAGTTTAGTCCTATATCTTATAATTACATTTCATGATTTTCATGAAGCTCCACAAATAAAGCAACTTGTTATTTTAGTATGATACTTAGATATTTTTGCTTGTTATTCTCTTTTCTTGTGTGAGAATATTTTTTACTTGATTAAAATCTAGTCATAGTTGATGAACTGTATCTATTCTTTAGAGGAGGGATGCTTGGCCTAAAGGAGTAATTTATAATTTTGCAAGGTTTAGATTTAGTCATTTCTCATTCCCACTTCTCATTGCTATTTTCTAAAATAAAAAATATTAATCATATAATTCCTAAATATTTTGCAAGGTTTAGATTTAGTCATTTCTCATTCCCACTTCTCATTGCTATTTTCTAAAATAAAAAATATTAATCATATAATTCCTTAATCCTACCTAATTACCACTACTTTTATCTTAAAACTCCTAGTTTTAATCCCATTGTTCAACTTCTCTATTACAAAAGAAAATATAACATTTTTTTGTCTTAATCCACCTATATCCAACCTTATAGTTATTAGCAACCCTTATCGTATCTTATTAATATCACTGTTTTTGTTAAAGCCATAAAGTCTTATAGTCTCCATCAAACTACTTTTCCCTAAATGCAAGTCACTCTTCCCATGTCACTTCCCTCAATGCAACCATCCTTTTGTCGACTCCTTCATGCATCACAACATGTCTTAGGTCATTGCCTTCCGTTAGCATGACTCATCTCTTATTATTAACTTTGTCTCTATGACTCACAACAAACACTATCTTTATAAATATACTTCTCATAGTTCTAGTCATGAAATCAATTGTCACTAATGTCACACCATTTTGATTCTCTTCCCAATTCCATAATCTATCCACTAAACTTTCCTTTCTCCAATTCTCCATCTCTAAGCAACTTTTTGGTTGTCAACAATCATTTACACTCCTCCTTTAGTCTAGCAACTTCATTATTGCTACAACTCACCACTATTCCATCAAATGATCACCATTCTTTACCCATTAAGAATATAGTTTGGGTTAGGGTTGACATCCATTACACTCTAATTTTATGTTCATTATACATAATGATAGCCCATGTGATTGCTAAGTATTTATCTTAATTTTGCACATATGAGGTCTCATATCTTTATTTTGTTTTTTTAACTTTTGTTAGTGATATACTTGTAACTTTCATAAATTTACACTTGTGGGTGGTCCAAAATGTTGATATTAAGATTGGATTAACATCACAAGTGCTCCACTAGGCATTGCATTTTTATTTCTATATGAATTGATTACTTTAGAAGCGACATTTAAAGTACATTACATCATCATATGCTAAGTAATTTGCATTTTCATTCGCATATTATTTATAAAACCTATATATGTTGTGACATCCAACCTTTTTGGTGAGGAATTATCTCAATCATAGTAGAGCACATACTTGAGTTTTGACATTTTTAAAAAAGTCTTTTTGATGAGCCATTATCTTAATTAGAGACAAAACTCATACTCAAAATTTTTCATTCTAAAAAAGACTAAGAAGGACAAAACACAAGTAGTAACTTTGTCTCCATGTGAGACAATAACTCACTGAGAAGGTCAAGATGTTGCATCTATCAACCAAGTATTGAAAGCATCATGAATATAGAATATGTAACTTACACGTTAATGCATGATCAACACAAATTATAGTAAAAAGTACATATACTAAAGATGGTAAAAACTAGTGTAAATATCGTCATGGGGAAGAAGTGTGCACATGTTGTATCATAAATAATATTCTCTTATGCAAGGCATGAAGTGGTTACCATCACAATTTAGCTTTCTATGTGATAAATGAAGGTGCAGTAAAACCATACAAGCACGTCTATAAGAAAAAGTATGATAAAAAAAAAATAGAGTGGCATGTCTCAAAATAATGATAAATTACTATTGATGTGAAGTGTAATGCCTAAAGGTTTATAAAATGTTATTACAAATGAGAAAGAAGACTCAAATAAAGAAAGATAAAAATTTTACATCAAATAGGAAAACGCATGCAAATTTTTATATATTATAATTGGATTTTCAAATTTGAACAATAGAATTTTGTACCATTTTCGTACAAAATACTTCGAATATCATTACTAACTTACAATCATTGATGCATTATTGTATCATGGATAATTATAGAAAATAATATGTTTTACTAACAACATATCATTACAAAATATTTTAAAGAAAAAATTGAGACTACAATTATTTTGGTATTGAAAATTAAATGATAACAATGAAAAATTTGGCAAAAAAGGAATGAATTTATAATTTTTAATACTTAAAAAACTAGTCAAAATTTGGATAACAAAATATTGTTTCTTAATATCACGTTCATTTAGCTCAAATATCTACTTGGCATATTGACCTAAGCAAGATAGTCCTTTAGATATTAATAGGATCATCTTTGTGATTATTATGAGATATATTGATGATATAGTCATTTCAAATCATAGCCTGTCATTCAAAATTAATCAAATAATAAAGTATAATTTAAAATGGTTATTATATTGAGAATCTTTTGATGTTAGTTGTTACATCATGTTTGTTTTATTCATCTAATTTTAGCATGCCATTGTATATTGCATTATTATATCACAATATATTTTGATATTTAGCTGTAATTACTGGGTTGGCAATTAGTTTGTTTATTCTTCATGAACATTTTTACATTTATATCACTTGTATGAGATTTTTCACATGACTAGAGTAAATGAAAGTGAAATAAAATATAAGTTTTATTTTATTTTTATATATACCAGAAAAAAAAGGTGAGACATAATTCTATATAATACGCATATAAGAAATATTGCTTTGTAAACTTTAGGTTTTTAAAATTTAACATAATATTAGAGCAAAGTTTGCCGTGTATTCTCCTGCCGCATATATTAACTCAATAATGCAGCTATCTGCTAAAGACAGACACAGCCACAGCCACACGAAAGGAGAGCACAAAGGCTGTTCGCCACACTCGGGGCAAAGCATCAATTCTCATGCTACATCTGACCTACTATGGAGTTTCAAAATGAAACAGAATGAATATTTTTTTATCATAAAGTTGATAATATATATTTTTATTCAATGGAGTCTTCATCCAATTAACTACAATCAGATTATCCAAAGCTTTAGATCAACTTGATTTGACCTCGGAATCGATTCCTAAATATTAAGATGTATTAGTTATCGTTAAATATTAAATTAATTGATAAGGAAATACTTTTAAGGTATTACTATTAAGTACGATTAAAAATATTTTAACAGCTTTTAAAACTATATTTTGATGTTTTAATCGACAATATTTCATAAAAATAAAAAATAAATTTAGATTATTAAAATAATAATATAATAAAAAAGATAATTATGGCCCCAATCTTGGTAAACTACTAGCTTATCGCTTGTAGCTAGCATGATTATGTAATAAGCTTCTATTTTTCAATAGCTTTTTTAAATATAATAAAAATATTAAAATCCAAGTTAACATTGTTACCTCTTAATAACAATAAGTTTTTGCAAAATTAATAAATTGATAAGAATATTACTTTACAGAGTAAAAAATTAATATGACATAAATTAAAATTTTATTGATAGCAAAATTAAAAAAAAAATGAAACCTACAAAGTTCACCAAACAAGGAAAAGAAAGGAGCCTGCCATTTTTGTCCTTGCGATGAGTTTCTTCTTCTCGCCCCATTACAGTGAAAAATTGCACGATCGCACAGAATAAAAGTAGAAATTGCATATTGCAAACGTTCATAGCACAAAATAAAAAATTCACTCCCTACGTCTACAAAATATTAGGGCGAATTAACATTAAAAAAAGGAGAAGCTCAAGGGGACAATCGCGGACTACTGCATCGGAAATCAGTCCTCGAATCCAATCCTCTGCCAAATTGCATCTCGAACGCGGCTGAGATCGCGGCCCTTCAGGGTCCGCCCGATCCCCTCGTGCACGGAAAACGACGTCCCACGGTTCCTCCAGAGCAGCTCGTGCGGCGGGATCACCGGTTCGCCCTTATTCTCGTCCTCGTCATCATCGCCATCATCGAGTACGTTCATGACGGCGGCCACGTCCGGACGTTTATTCTTTAGGATCTTCGACCAGTCTGGTATGTTCATCGGCAGAGACGACGCCGCACACCCGCCGGATCCCGCAGCGGTTCGATCGCCCTTCTCCGTCTTCTTCCTCGTGGACCGGGAGGCCGGAACTGGCTTCCGGAGATCAGCAGCGGCACGGGGGTCGCAGGAGTAGCCCCATACATCGGATTCGTCCAATTCGTCTCCGTCGTAGTCGGCCTCCGCAGCTGCCGGTGTTGTCAAGAATCGGTAAGAGGCCTTCCTCCCTTGCATCTTTGCAGCAACCCCCCTCGTACAATTTTCATTTCAGATTTAGCCATCATTGAGATTTTTATAGAAGAGAGTGAGATTTGGATAAGCCTCGTCGGCGTTTCCAGTTCTACCCCGTTACGATGCCGCAAATAGCGAGACGGCCACCCAACTGGACAAACTGTACGATCCTTTGGCTGTTTTAAAGCCGTGCACAGGAACCGTTCGTTGAAATGGCAACATCAGATCGGACGGTAATACTGAAGTTGGTTCAGAAAATAGTGAGGAGGTAAATTTTTATAAAGGTTACCCTATACGAGCTCCCTAATCACCAAAACACGTGTCGGTACCGAATGGTGGACACCTGTTAATGGCCCCCACGTTTCCGTTTCCGTTAACGAGACGCTTGGTGCCGTATAGCGAGAGCTTTTCGTTGGCTCGCTGCGAAGTCGCACAGCCCACGGAAAAAGGTTTACTGCGGGAAATAGTCTCGGTATAGAAGAATTTGATAATTTACATTATGAAGTTTATTTATTTTTTAAAATACATATGTTTAATTTTCTTAATATTACATTTTGGCAATTTGCATTCAGTGAGCTATTTCCATGTGACGAATTATGCTACCGTAGGCCTGCAAAACGAAAGCCAAAGCGTCCACATTTGGTAAGTTGTACTATAACCAATTGTCATTAGACACGTGGGAGAGAGAGCAAGGGTAATTATGACGTTTAGGGTGAAGCTTAGATAAAACTATGCTTTAACTTGCGATACAAACTAGGCAATGCATTGTTAATTATTATTTCGAAACAGGTATAATGCGATGATTTGGAAAAAGAAGGTTGAAACGTACAAGTCACCTTCTCTTGAATTGCCTGAGAGGATAATACCTTAATTATAAATATGAAAAATACTTTTTAAAGGTTATTTAAAAAATATATATAATAGGTAATGGAGCCGGGTAATCCTGCAGTAGAATTTGGATATATGTAAGTGAGTAGAGAAATCAAGATAAACAATCGATGCAAGGCAATCTATTGTTTTTTATCTCACTGCTGTACAATTGATGTTCAGAATTGGTTTATGATCAAAAATCATTCTCAATTTAGTTTAATCATTTAAGTTATGCATTTGTGTTATCGTTTTATTTTGAGTTGTTTTAATATTTTTATAATTATATGTACATATTTGAGTCTTTTAGAGTATTTGAGTCATGATGGTCATATAAATCATGTTAAAGATCATATGATTTGACACATGAACAGTATAAAAATATCCAGAAAAATGAAATACCTAAATTCATCAAAAAGACATAAGTTAGCTCTCAACTTATCCAAATCTTGACTTAACATTGTCATTTGCTACTTGCCACTAATCTTACCTTCCCTATTGAATTCTATCATGCTCGTTGTAGCAACCAAGCCCCTTATGTCAATCAGCATCCATCCTTGTACTCTTCACCCCTGGCACCCCTTCTTTGTCAAACATATTGACACTGTAGCCCATGGTCAACATTGTTATCCCTCACAAGTGCATTATGTTTAATTGTCTACCTTAGGTCCAATCTCACATGAAAAACTTTACTTGTCCTACACAAATTGCTAGCCTATCCACCTTATCCAAACTCTCCAAATGACACTTGAGTGCAAGTCACTTCTAACAACTATCACATCCTTGCAAACTCACATGCTAGTTCACTTACTTCATGCATTGATTCACTCTTGCTTACCATTTAGATGGTGAAATCAATGATCTCTTTTTGTTATTTACATATCCATCTTTTCATTAATTTTTCTAGCTTTAGGTTTTTGTATTTTTACTTCTTTTTTATTTATTTTTGCATATATTTTAGAAAGATCTCACAATTCTATCTCCTATCATTATGTCAATTTGTATTTCATAAGCATGATTTTTTTTTATTTAAAAGGAGTGATTGTCTTTGATTTATTGTTGCTACCTTCATTCTCTTATAATTTTAGAAAAAAAAAAATTAATCATTATTCTTTTGTATTTTTTATTATAATTTTTTTCTTCAATTTTTTTTGCTTGAAAATTTTTGTTGTTTTGGAAAAAGTTGAGAAAAAAGGGTTCATGAAAAAAATGAAAAAATTATTTTAAAAAAGTCGAAAGTAAATAAAGAGTTAAAAAACAAAGACAATGTGCAAATAAAAAAAGTTAAATTAAAATTAAAATAAATAATTCCCCTTCACTTTGTTAAATTTTCATGTCACATCATCTATTAACCTAAACTACACGTCTAACCCACCATCCACTAAACTAAGCCCTACATTAAAATTTCTGCCATAAAAAAGTTCACTCTATGATGCAGTACACAGTGGCAATGAAGGGTAATACCAAGAAGGCTCACATGTAAAAGAAGTTTATGAATGATAAAATGCAACATAGAGCAACAAGAGGAGGGTATTTTTTTTTATCTAAGCTCTAGGTTTAGGTGAGTAAAGCTAATCTTAAAATTGTATGTTATAGGTAGATAATTAAGTTAAAGTTAATCAAATAAATATTAATTAACACAAATTAAAACAGAGTAATTTTTTTATAATGATTGAACTAAACTTAGAGATTTAAGGTAAATATTTGAAAATTTTAGGAAAGTCATTTAACAAAGATTTGAATTTCTTAAAAGGTATTTACTAATAAGTTTATTTCTTTTAGAAAAATAGGGTAACCTTTCTCCATGAATTTGATTAACAAAATTTAATAATAAAAGTATGTATGGGTTGCATAAGGGTTTTTGAAAATGTTTAAAAATCACTTTGTTGAGTAATGGGAGCTCCAAAAAGGAAAATTGAGAAATTCAAACTTGAGCGAGTGTAAAATCCAAAAAAAAGTTATGCATTTAAGTGATATAGTTGAATAGATCATTGTATTTAAAATTTCTTAATTTTATAAATGTGAGAAAATTTTATTAATTAGGGACATTTTGATAAAGTAAATCATAATAGTTATTATGCATATGCTAGTTCTAAAAGGAGAAAAATTTATCATGTAGTGGAGAAAAATACTATAATTTAGTAGAATTGATCTAACTAAAATTAAATTTATATCAATGATTTAATAGGAAGCCAAAGTTTTATAAAATCATAAAAGTTTTAAAATAATTAATAAAGAAAATTAAATCCTCTAAAAGAATGGCTAAGTTATGGCTACTATGTATAAGAGAATAAAGAGTGTCAAAAAAAGAGATTCTCATGACCCTAGTGACCACCACCAACTATGAGGAAAGATTTGCACATAGGAGAAGGATTAGAAAGAGGAATTCAATTCGAGAAAAGGATTAGATGTAAAGGAATTCTTATTTTCATTTACAAGGTTAATTTTTCTCATATTTTTAATTCAAATTTACTTTAGCAAATTTGGAGTGAATTACACATGCATAAGGGTAAATAAAGGTATGGAAAATACAAGAAAAAGTTTTGTGATGCTAAATTAAGTTTTTCATTGATATTGTGCAAAAATAAGCATTAATCATAAGACATAACCTATATCTCTAGATTTGTGTCATATTATCTAATAAAGTGATTGAATGGTTCAAAGAACAATTCTATCATATGCTCATTTGATGGTTTGATGGCCATCCAATAGATGATTAAATAATATGATAAAAAGTTTACTTGGGAGCCATCAAATTATACATTATATACTCATCAAATGGCCTAATAATGAGAATTAGATGATTTAATAGTGTCAATAGATAGTTCAATAAGAAAAGTTTGTATGGGTTTAATAAAATTGATGCAATGAATATAAAGAGTAAATTATAAAAAATGTTAATATAAAATAAAATTTATATAAAATTGTGAAAAAAAGAGATAAGAAAAGAAAAACATAATACCCAAATCTTCATTAATCATGTAGACATCTACATAGTCTATTAAGTGCATGACCTAATAAAATATTGAATAATATGTGATTTAATATTATATATATATATATACATATATGTATATATATATATAAGCTATTATATAATCATATTATATAAATTAATTAAATTCTTAACATTATGAATGACTAACATATAAATAATATGCAAGATAATCATATTGTATAAAAATAGAAAAAACAAAAAAATAATAACAATAAGTATAATCTTAAACAATAAATAAATTATAATTATATTTAATTACAATTATCAAGTATATCTATCTAAATTCAAGATAATAATATCTTATCCAAACTTCTTCTGTTCAAGATTTTTTTTCTATAACATTATATATGTATAATAATTATCATATAATCTTATAATATAATTATTAGCTAATTCTAATTAATTTGAATCCTAAAATCTCCCCTAAATCATTATCTTATATCATACTTTTATAACTTTTTCATCTTACAATATGATCAGTCTAATTCTCCATCAATATTATTAGTCTACAACTAATCTTACAAAACAATCTACACAATTATTACGTACAATTATGATTGAAATCGAAATTGAAATTCAACCACACAATTATCTCCACAACAACTTTATCCTCTCCATCTTGTTCCCGTGAAATCGAAATTGCCTTCCTCTTCTCTTTCCAGCAGGACCAAGCTCCACTTGTGACACTCTCCTCTCCTCTTGGGCAACTCGACTCATGCATCACAGTAGAAAAGAGGCAAAATGAGCTAATTCGAAGAGCTTACCTCATCGACGACATCAGATCCGCGAGTTGGAGCACCTTTCGACCAGCGTGTCCTGATGGCAACACAGCGGCGAGGAGACAACAAACAATCCAAGCTCACAGCAACCTTCCGTGATGACAGACGATGCCCCATATAATGACTTGCTATGCTTCTTCCTCCATGCAGTTCCCCACGGCGAACCAATGCACCGCACGAGTTTTTCGACCAACCCCTACGTCCTGCACTGAACCTAAACCCTCCAGCGAAGTAGGTCTCACGTAGGAAGATAGCAAAAGCCGAACCTCTGCCAGAAAAATAGCTGCATTCTTAAATACCTACGTAAGGCTGTAACTGGAAGAGCCAATGGGGAAACAGCCGGCCAAATTATATATTATTTATATATATAAAACGATGCCATTGCTATCTGCAAATATATATATATATATATATATATATAGATGTGTGTGCGTGTGTTTAGCATATTATTTGCATGTCTCATAGACTTTTCTTTATTTGTAAATTTAATACCTGCAAAACCAATTATAAATATCACAAAAATTTACAAAATTGTAACCCATTCCTTTCAATATTTTAAAAATTAAAAATATATCCTATTAAAAAATTTAAAATTGTATTCATATATTGATCCTTTAAAAATTCATAATTAATTATTTTTTGTTTTAAAAAATGTAATATTTAATTCTTTATGTTTGTATCAAAGAGCTCCATCTATTAGTATGTTTAATCAAAATTTTTTTAACAAATTTTAAAATTGTGACATGCCTGTTAAGATTCAATCATCATTTTAATATTTTTTATTAATAAATGTTTTATTTCAAGAAGTTGACTTTATCATATTAAAACACATCTAATCATAATTCTATTAGTTTAATTCCATGATTTATTTTGGCTTAGACATCATTAAAAATTATAAGTATTATAAAAGTTATTTACAAAAATTTCACTAAAAATATTAAAAAAATATTAGTTTATTATATTATTCTCTTGTGGAATTTATTCTCATTAACACATGTTCACTCTCATAAAATTCAATTAATAGATGTTTAGTTTAAAGATATTTTTTTATTTACCCCAAATACTACTACTCTTTTCTAAATAATCAAATTCATGTCATACCTTCCTAAATTTAAAACCCTGACATGATTCTTCCTCTTCTCTTATTAGAATATAGAAATGTTTGTTATCATTACTTTTCCTATCTTGTATAACTCATAATTTAATTCAAATAAATAGAACTAGCATAAATATGAAGTAGACTATTTTTAATAGTGAGAACCTTAGATATTTTATTTGTAATCATCTCTATCAAATTATAACCTATTAGATCTAAGTAATTCTACAAATAAATTCATAGCAACTTTTTGTTGTCTCTTAGAAAATTACTACAATCTTTTTAAGCTTTGTTGCCTTCGCTTAGTTTATTAATAGGTTAACACCTTCTAATCTAACTTAAGATAACTCCCAATAATTTTACTCTCCAATATCTGTATTTTATTCATGATCCATCTTTTACTCCTTATTAAAGCACTACTTTTATAATCTTACACTTATTTCTACCAAATTACTTTTTTCATATTGCCAATAATATATATCACGATATTTTCCTATTGAACGTATTATCTACTTTATCATTTTTTTCTAAAATGAGGATTCATCTTCCTACCCAATCTTAATTAATTTTAATAATACTACAATTAAATTTGGAATCAAGTTTTTTTAATATTCACAATTTTATTGTCACAACCAATACATCAACCAACTTTTGATTACCATATAATGAATTTGATAAATGAAAAACCACCAATAAAAATTTATTTATTATAATAACTTACTTTTATGATAAAACTTTCTATTTCTAATGACTATTATAAATCTAGCTCAATCTACAATTGTCAAATTGTTTTTAAGAATTATCTAATATTTTAACAATACTAATCACATAATCTACTGACACCATAGTTAGAGATGTTGACATGCATTTGATTATTTTATAAATTTACTAAATACTCAAATGTAAAATATAAATTATTATATATTTTAAGTAGATTAGAGTATCCTTATAGATATATTCATACTTTACCTCAATTATGTTAAGGGATTACTATGCATTATATTTATAAAGGTTGCTAATATATCCACCTATTACAACTAGAATCACCAACATCCTTATTTTTTTTCTATACATTTTAAATTTTAATGCCCTTTCTCCTTTATTCTTCATTGATAACGATAGTAATATAGCTCAACCACAAAGACTTTACTTTTCTTTGAAATTTGATCAAATAAATTCTTCAAAGTTGAACAAATTTTCTATCCAACTCGCAATGAAAACACAACAACCAAAACAAAAATAATATTCTTCTACAATAGCACAAAATCTCTTTCCTTAAAAAAATAAAAAAAAATGATTCTTTATTCCATAAGTTTTTCTAAATTTCAGAGTTAACCAACCCCTCTATTCATAATAATAAATCAATTTCTATTATCAATAATATTTTATAATATAAAAAATTTTATTTTCTTAATTTCTATTTCTTCTAATCTTGTTTTGTACTCTCACTCACCTTTCCTTAGTATCATAGTTGAAAGAATAACCCTTTAACTTCTTTACAATTTACTAATTAGTTTACCAATAAAATTTTGAACTCAATTTTGATATTTTATTTACAATATTTTTCATAAGCTAAAATAATTAAAAACATTAAATTTTTAAAAGTAATATAATAATAAAATACTAGAATATCAAATAACTAGTTCGATTTCTAGCTCTGGAAGATCTTCAACATCAAATAGGTGAAAATATGCTAGAGTACTATTTCATTTATTTGAATCACTTACTTTTAATGCGATAGTCATTTTTCCTCTCTTATAGGTTAACTCTTTTTTCATATATAAAGATATCTTAAATTACTGAAAATTTCCTAACCTTAAAACATTTTTTGGCAATATGTATATTTTATCACAAACAAAACACTTTAATTTTCTTATGAATTATGGTTTACATTCTCCTCTATACCATTTATCACATTTATTGCACATATTAATGTCTACAAATGCCACACTTGTTTTTTTTTTGCAATTCAATTATTCTAGATACTAGAATCTATTTAACATTTTTTTACTGCAACAACTATCAACACAAACATTATAACCACCTCTTTGACCTGTTACAACATTTGTGTTAATGTCCACAATCTCTAATAGTATACTTATATCTTTATTTTGGTCTGTCATATCTTAATCTCTAGTTCTGAAAATATGAGAGAGTTTGATTCTCTTTACTTTGGAATATTTCATTGTAATGTCAAAACTCTTTATATATGAAATAGTGTATTGTTCTATCATATGTAATCCATAATCCCCCTAATCTTACTACATTTACTATACCAACAAAATCCTCTAAGTTTGAAATAAGTTTTATTCCTTCAAATATTATCAATCTCTTACTAGGTCCAACTTGCTTATCCCCTATAATAATAAATCTAAGTTTCCTACAAGTAAAGCATATAGTCTAACTACCTTAGACATCCCTGCTTTCAACTCTACTTACTACATATACCTCAAATTTAAGCACTCTTCTTATTATATGTCTTTGAGGCCTTATTTTCCTTGTTTTCTATTTCCTATTATCAATAATCTCATTCTGATCTTTGTTTTTATTATACTTTTTCTTTTCCTTTGATCATATTATCAAATTCTTTTTAATTCACGGCTTTAATTCAATTTCAAATCTATTTTATTACAAAGTTTCTATATACAAATCACTTATAACTAAACTATAATTAACAAAAAAGATGCAAACACATGTGATATGTTGGTATTGTCACTCACATATCTTATCTAATCCTAAGACAAAGCTTTGATATCACCCTAGTAAGAATCTGCTTAATTATATTCTTAATAATATGGATAAAATAGAGCTAAAATGTAAATAGAATGACAAGTGAGGATATTAAAACCCTAGACAAGGACCTAATGGTGAGACAGATTTCAAAATTCATATAAATAAACTACGTCAATAAATATAGAATTATAATAAACTAAAATCTTTAATAAACTATAAATAAATGTTGATCACACATAAGATGAAATATGAGTACATACAACTAAATATTGATAATAAGCATTATAACATTATGAGACATGAAAGAGTATAATCATAATATTATCCTAAATCACATCTTAGGTGAAAGGTCCTCTTCTAAGACCTTATAATCCTTATCTCTTAGTACAATTAATATATTATTTGTGGTATAAGTATTAATAAGTTATTAAAGAGTTAAATAGATAACTAATAAGGTAATAAAATATAATTAAATAAAATAATATAAGAATAATAATATAGTAAACCATAATCATAAAATAATAACATAATTCATGAGTACTAAATAAAGCAATGACCATGGTGAAATCTAACAAAAGTAAATATAAATTAATTATTTTTTAATTTATTTAATTTTTAATATGTTATATTTATTTAGTCTAACTTTTTTATTCACACCATCATCCTCTAAAAGTAGAACTAAAATCATATGATATTAGTCAATAAACATAATAAGCTTATATCATATATATGAGTAACCCTTGCATGATGTTGTATAAGATCATGTCATCTATAAGGCATTCTCATTTTAATAGCAATTCTCATCATGTATAATATAGATATATATATAGACAATCTTTGTTCTATATCATGTAGATGCAGATGTAGATATAGATAAGTAATCCTTGATTTATAAATATAAATAAGCATGAGTAATCTTTATAATGTGTTATTTATATGGACAACCCTTACCTGTAACAGATATGAGAAATTCTCACCTTGTGTTACATATAGGTAGATGGGCATTCCTAATGCCTAATCATAAAAGATCATGTTACATATAAGATTATCATAATTTAACAATGATAATAATATCTCTAGTAAATAAAATTATTCAATTTTATTTTTATTATTAATATAAACATACTAAATATCAAAGACCTTAAATATTTTTCTTTTCATTATATATATATAATTATCTCATTATATAATCATATAATGTAAATAAGCTAAATATACAACATCACTAACAAATAATATTAAAATAATATGCAATATAATCATGTTTATAAAAATACATAAAACTAATAAAAACAATCACAAGAAAAATCTTCTAAAACTATAAATAAATTATTATTATATTTATATCATAGTTATTATTTTTAATATATGAATCCAAAATAGTCATGCTTTGGGCAACTTTCTTCTTTTTAAGGTTTTTTATAATGTTACACATATACAATCATTATCATATGATACTATCATATAATTATCATCTAATTCTAATCAATTTAAATCTTAAAATCTCCCTTAAATCACTACCCTTAATTGTACTTATACAAGTTCTTGATTGAATATAATATGAGCAGCTTAGTTCCAAATTAATAATACTACTCTACAACTAATCTTATAATATAACCCACAAAATTATTACATACAAACCACTGGAGTTTCTTACAAGTTAACCTAGTTGTCCAATACAATTAAGAACATTGTATTGGCGTGATTCTCTTGTATGAACCTTTGTTCACGCTTTGAACAAACAACTATTATTACACTTTAAGATCATTATACTAATTAAAACACCACTACACACTTAATGACCACCCCCTTATTCTTAATCTACTTCATCAATATTTTCTTGGGGTTCTTTCAAAATTTTGACCTAATTGACTCTTATGATGGGTGCATCTAATTTACTCCCTATGATTAAAAGCAATTCTACATGGCCCGATCTTATTGATTCAATAAAGCTAAATTGAAAAGACCAAGCTCCTCCCATTAAAATGAAATTTCCTTTCTCTTCTCTCTTTGATATGACATAGCTCCTCCCATGACTTTGTCCTCACTCTCCTTCTTGATGGAAATAAACCAAAGCAAAATAGATCTTAAATTCCAAACAAAAAACTTGTATTCAAGATTATTTGGGAGAAATTGAAAAATAGTGATGAAAACCCTAAGATTCAAAATGATAGAAGTAATAGAATTTAAATTTATTCACCTTAACAACTAAGAAAATATTACACCATTTTATAGGAAAGTAATATCCTAAATATGTCTTTTAATTTGAAAAGTTATTCCTAATCTATACGATAACTATCAACTTAAAATTTAAAATTATTTAAACACTTAAAGTTTGTTAACAAATACTTAAAATTTGCTAACAAACACTTAAAGTTTGCTAATATTATCCCTCAAATTTAAAGTATCTTCAAGCCTTATTGATTTCGTAATTCTTCAAACTTCTTCACTCCAAGTAATTTAGTAAAAATATCAGTCACTTGTTCTTTAATACTATAATGTACCATGCTTATAGTCTCTTTGTTAACATGATCGCAACAAAAAATGATACCTTGTCTAGATATGTTTGCTTCTTTCAGGTTGAATTAGATTTTTTACTAATTTGATGGCTAATATGTTATCAATAAAGATAGTTGTTGGCTCTTCTTGTTGATGATTAACTTTTGTAGTAAGTTTTGTAAATAAATTGCTTCACAAACTATTGATGAAATCACAATATATTCTACTTCACAAGATAAAAGAACAATGACATCTTATTTAGTTTATCTTCACATAAATTTTAATGAACCTAAGAAAAAAACAATAACCAATTGTACTTTTTTCTTTCATTTATATCATCTCTTCAGTCATTATCGGGGTAGCCACATAAATTTGTCCCACTTTGATTAGTAAAATACAAACCATAATCAAATGTTTTTTTAATATACCTTAGTATTCTTTTTGCAACCATCCAATGTGTTTCTTTCAAATTTTTTATATATCGACTAATGAGTCTAATAGAATATAAAATTTCAGGTCTTATGATAGTGAGATAACAAAGACTACTAATAAAACTTTTGAACAAAGTAAAATCAATGTCTTTTTCTTCTCTTTCTCTACTTATTTTCATAATCACATCAATTAGTATTACTACTAATTTGTAATCTTTCATTCTAAACTTTAGAAGTTTAGTAGCATACTTTCTTTGAGAGATTTAGATTCTATTTGTTATTTGCTTCACCTTCATGTCAAGAAAGTATGACATTTCGCTATTATCTGTCATGTCAAATTCATGTTGCATGATTCTTTTGAATTTTTGAAACAATTCAAAAAAACGTTTCTATATAAAGAACAACAACTACATAAAGATAAACTATAAGAATATCATTAATAGTTGCTTAATATAAAGTGCATGCTCAAATAGATATTTTTGGAATCCTTATTATTGAAGATATCCATCAATCTTAGTATTTTATGCTCTTGATACTTGTATTAATTCATACAAAGCCTTCTTCAAATGATAGAATTTATGTAGATTATTTATTATTTTGTAATCTTTAGGTTGATTAACATATAATTTTTCTTCTAAAACTCTATTAAAAAATACAGACTTAATATTAAATTAGCATACTTTCCACTCATGATATGCTGCAAGTGCTAAAATAAACTTTATTGTATCAAATCGAGTAACTAAAGCAAATATCTCATTGTAGTCTATATCATATTTTTGCTTAAAGCCTTTTATCACAAGTCTTGTCTTATATCTATCAACTCTCTCATCTATTTTATGCTTGATATTGTAGATTAATTTTACTTTTATGGGTTTCTTTTGAGGGAGATCAACCAACTCTCATATATTAATCTTTTCCATAGATGTTATTTCTTTATTCATAGCCTTTCGTTAATCTCTATCTTATATTATTTCATCAAAAAAATGGATTCATTATTAGTAAAATAATAGAACAAGTTAGAATACTTAAAAGTTTACTCATATATCTCTTGTAGATTTTTTATCTTCCTACTTAAGTCATTAGAATGTGTTGTCTTTTACATAATATTATACCATAGTTTCACACAACCCATAATCAACAACATTCCATACTCTTATGTCTTAATCATACTAATACAATAATATTATCATTTTGTATGATCATTTTAGTACATCTTTTCTCAAGCCACTTTTAAACTAAGCCTTTTTTATTTCATAATCATATGATTGATATACTCCTATCATATTATACGATCCCAAACTTTATAGATTTCTTACTTATATATGGTCATACGTATATTTTTATCATATTGTACTTGTATTACTAGACAATCTAAATTTAACATGCTAATATGTTAGTGCTCTTAATATTATATAATTATGTATTATTTATTAATTATTTATTCTTATGAATTAATGTCATAGTATGATATTATGATTATCTTACACATATCTAAAGTAAAACGATTGTGTATGAATCTCACAACAGAGGTATGAATTGTGAGTTTTAAAGTATTATTATTATTTTTTTAGATCATATTTTTTTATTTAAATTATTTTAAAATAATTTATATTTATAAAAAGTCTTATATATATATATATATATATATATATATATATATATATATATATATATATATATATATATATATATATATATATATATATATATATATATATATATATATATATATATATATATATATATATATATACACACACACACAATTTTATGATTTTTATGATTAAAAAATAAAAATTAAAAATGATATATCAAAATTTTTAGGTAATTTGGTTCAAACTAAAATCTATGTTCACTCCTAACTCATGTTAAGAAAAAGTCTATTATTAAGAAAGTTTTAGCTTAAGGTTTTGCTTTATTGTTCACTTTTCAATCTCTAGATATTTTTCTTTATAGTTTACCTTTGACTTGAGATTTTTTCTTATAGTTTATCTCCAATGTATTTGAGATTTTTTTAAGGTTTACTTCTAACCTACTACCTAGTAGGTTTTACAGATTTAATTATAACTAATGTTTTTGTGAGTTCAACTCCAACTTAGTTTTTTATGAGATCAAACCAAATTTGTGTTTTCACAAATACTTAGTCATCCAACCCAAAAGAAAAGAAAAATACAAAAGGAAAAGTTTTTTTATAAAATAACATAAATTTTTTTATGTTTATTTATGAATAGAGTAAGGCACAAAATTCTAAAAATTGTGAAGAAAAGTATGAAAATAAAAGATTAGAATATTTAGGCTTACTTGAAAAAAATTGAAATTTCGAGTAGTACTAAGTCGTAGTATACTATTGAAAAATTTTATACTAGTGGAATACCACACATTACTTTGTTTTAGATCTTAAAATATTGCTTATATTAATTAGCCATTTCATTTGTAATAGTTGGACTTTTATAAAAAAATTTTGATCATAGTCATTAGTAGTAGTTATCATAAAATATTTTTTTTCCAAAATGGCTATACAATGACTCATATAATGGTTTGAGAAATAGTAGTTAGGAGGGATCGACCAGATTCATTGGATTCGATCAGAGAGGATTTGAATCCTTAAATTAGCGAATATAAAAGCATATGAGTTATATATAGTTGGATCAAGATAAATTAGATGTAAGCCATTCGAACATGTCAGATGAGATCTAGATAATTTGGTTCATCAATGATAATGATAGATTAGATTATAATCATATGATATAATCTCGAGAGAACTAGGTTGTTACATCAAGAATAGATTAAAAAGAGGAATCAATCATGATTGTTTGATTAGGATCATCTAATGGATATGAAGATGGTCCAAGATAACTATTTAAAAGGTTAAGGTTATCTCCACCATTTGATAATGAAAATGCATGATCGTAGACATCAAGTTGTTCCCAATTTTGGAAGAATATAGACGCTGAAGCATTAGTCCCACATTATAGGAAATTCAACATGTTTTCCTTTTATATGAACTTTCACGTAGCTATATTTCAAGCTAAAACATAGGGTTAGCTCTCTCCTTGTTCACTTAAGATTTCATCACCTGGGCCACTTGTATGCACACAATTTTGATATGATTTTGAGTTTGGCCCAACTATTCGCATACTTAGTATGAGTTTTGCCCAACTCAATCCTTCATCATGCTTACCCTAATTGGGTTTAGGATTGTACCCTGATTAATTTCAAGTTTTATCCAACATGGTTTCAGTTAGTCCTTTAACTTGTGGCTTCTTAGGCCCACTTAGGCTTGGTTTGCCAATGTGCTTTGTTTTTGGGGTGTGGCTTATGATATTTTTTTAATTAAGAAAATTTAAGAAAATTTATTTTTCTTATTTAACAAAACATTTAATAATTGCCCTAACATGTAAGTTAGTAAAAATATATAAGCAAGATTTAACAAAGAAAAGAATTAAATATTTGAAAAATAAAATCTTATGTTTCTTAAATCAAGAAAATATTTAAGTAAGATTTGAAAGAATTTGAATAAAAAAAATATATCTCATGATTAATAACTAATATGCTAACATTTTATTTTATAACAAAAAATATTTTTAAAGTTGATGTGTATATCTTTAATCTTTAAAGCTTATTAAACTCTAAGATATTTTAAAACCACTTATTCATCATTTTTAAAAATGTTTGAATTATTCTTTACAACTAAGTCTGATACATATTAAATAAACTCATTAAAATAGAATACTGAATATTTATGACTTGACTCATCAAAACATAAGGGTGATCTAACAAAATCTTAGCTTACTTTTGTGCATATTAACACTTATCTCATATTCCTTCTCTCTTTTACATGATTATATCATATGATACTTTATGTCCATGCTATATCATGAATCCCTTAACTATTAAATATGTAAGATAAACTGTGCTCTATCATACTCATATTTGACTTCATCGTACTTGTATGATACAATCTTATATAACTAGCCTATCCATCATATTGATTCTCTCTCTTGATCATACCGTGCGATCATTTTCTATCATATTGTATAATATCTTAAATTCTTGACAAATATTTAAAAATTATATATATATATATATATATCATTATTTTATAATTCATCTCTATTTAAGATAATTAATCATTTTCTAATATATTTTTTTTCAATATTCTATAGTTAGAATTTATTAAAATTTTTGTCCCCACTATTGGAATTTTACATTAAAGAAATAGTAGATGTGTTCCTTTAAGAATATTCTAATGCATCCTTAAAGACAAATGGAGGTATAACAACAAGATAAGTTGATGAAACAATTTCATAGGCTAAATGCTTCTCATTTTGCTAATGTAGCTAATCTAATTTTGGAAGAGGATTGGCTTGAAGACATGGAAATACTATTTGAAAGCAGGTTATGTCCAAAAAGTAAAAAAGTGCCACTAATAGTAATTGTGCTAATTGGAGTTATTACGATTTAATGATTTGGGTAGAAGAGGCTACAATTTAAAAGTTGTCTTGTAAATTTTGTGGTGAAAATTTTGCAAAGTTTATAGGGATTCATATGTCCTGATATTAGCTTAAGATAAGATGTGGGGTGATTTGAATAATCTGATTAAATAGAACTTGATAGTGAAAGTGTATAAGTAAAAAACTAAGAAGCTCTATCAAAGATGTGGCTTATCTATTGGACTTCTTAGAACTTGATAGAGGGAAGGAAAACAATTAGATGTCTTTATGATATACAACTACATAAATGTATTTCTAGATGATTTTTCAAGGTTATTGCTTAAAAAATAAACTTGGAATTAATATTATACTTAGTGCTGAACTAATTTACCAAGAGCTTACTACATTAATGAATGATACTAAGTTGATCCAACTTATCATATAGAATTTTTTCTATTTATTTTATTTTTTTAATTTATTGTGAGTTGTGATAGATTATTTATAAGACCCTAAAAAAATTTTAGTTCTTTTTACATATTTTTATACTTTTTTATTATTTTACTATGTAAGAGGATTTTTGTAATTTTTATTTTTATTCAAGTGATTTGTCATTTGTATCTATAAATATGCTTTATAGAATGGAAAAGAAGACAATTTTGGCTTAGTTTTGTGTTTTTCAAAAATTTTAATCTCTCTTAGTACATGTGTACACAACCTAGATTATGATTTATAATTGTTTAAGTTATAATTTAAACATGTAAATTGTGATTCAGATCCTTTACCATTTTAGTATTAGAGATAGGTAAGGGTTGAGCTACACGAGTTCTCATATTCATCCTCTTACTTTCATTAGTTTCACATTTTTCAATTATTTCTTGACACTTTGCTTTCCCCAATTTATGTGCCTCTCCTCTTTAGTCATCCCAACTACTATCAATTATGTCGCTATCAAGTTTCTTGAACAAACAAAAATTACATCAGATTTTTGTGACATTGGCCATTGATAACCATCAATGTCACATTGTACTTGTCTACTATAATTAGCCATGCACACCTATAGCCTTTCACAATTATCATGTGTGAGATTCACATATGCACGATTTTGCCATCTTACGTAGCATCGTTGCACCAACTCTTACATTGCGTCCACGATAGCTTTTGTGCACAAACCCTTTAGTTGTTGCTATGCTTCCATCTTGTTTGTGCATAATCACTTGTGTGTGATCTGTGATGATCTCTATTACCACTTCTTTTGTATATACATTTGAAATGACAAATCATAAGGGATATAGGAGCACATATAATGCAATGATTCAATATCTCAAATGCATAACATTATATTACTCATTGTGATGTGTGTAATAAATATTAATTCAAGATTTTCTTAAAAGAACATGTGTAATGTTCATTAAAACATCAACCAAAAAATAATTAAAAAATATTTAAATGGTACTATTCTAATGCATTTTGGTTAACTCGATACGATACTTGATCAGTCTCAGATAAGTTGTATAGACATTGAATATTAATTATATTTTCTCATAAAATATGAATTATGCTAAATTAAATTTTTGAAAGATATCTATTATTTAAAATATTTTTAAAAATCATTTTATGATAATATTTGAATAATTTAAAAATATTTAAGTGCTTATTTAATAAATAAATATTTTATATTTATTGAATATTTTAAACCTTGATATTTATAAAATTAAATTTGATATCTATGAATAGAAATATTTTAAATTTTATTTATGTAAGTTGCCTTATTTATAAACTTAAACAAGATTATAAGAATAAAAAAAGTTATAATTATAATTATTTCCTAATTTTTTGTGTGATACCTTTTCTCTACTTGATCAATTTTGGTTTAACAAAATAAAATAATTAATATTCTCTTTTCGACTAAGTCAATTCAGCATTTAACAGGAAAATTGACAATGCTGTTATCCTTCTCTAATTATTTGAGTGAAAATACTAAATTATTGTTGTAAAATTAATACCATAGGGTTGGTGTGACCTACCAAAGCGTCGTCAAATCTGCCTAACAAATCGGAAGAGCACCGCATTTGATCTCGCCGCCCAACTCCGAAACAACGCATCACTAGCTTTTTACGCAGCCGTGATCTATATTAATGAACAGACATCAAACCCGGCTCCGTGAAGTCGCCGTCGCCAATTCCGTGCTCACTACTCTCGTTCAGCTACTGGTCGCCGCCAGATCCACCAGATCCCGTCGATGGCCACCGTTCTTCCAACATTGTCAGGATTTTCCCTCCTCTTCCTCCTTTCCCATTTATCGTTCGCCGATCACATTTCCCCCGTACTCTCCCCATCGTCCGCTCATTTCTTCGGCGGTCCCTCGCCGCAAACGAGTCAGTTCGTTGAAGATTCATCCCCTCTGTCCTCCCCATCTCTACCTCCATCGTCATCTCCATCTCCATCTCCATCTCCGTCTCCATCTCCATCTCCATCTCCATCTCCGGATCTATCTCCTTCGCATCCACTATCGCCCCCTTCTCCGTCCCCTTCTCGCGCACAAGAGTCGGCTCCATCCCCTGTTCCTGCCGCTGTGGACTCTGAGATTCGGAATGTAGATGACAGTGACTTGAAGTCTGAAGTGGCTGCAGAGGAGATCGGCGATGGCGATGCTGACGTGGGGATGAGCGGCGGGATGAAGGCTGCATTAGCAACCGGAGTGGTGGCTGGTGCTGGGATTTTGTGTTTGGGGACATTCGTTTACATAAAGCGGAAGGAGAATACACGGCGAGCCAGGTACGGTTACTCTGCCAGAGAAGATCTGCTCTGAGAATAACTCATCTCTCAGCCATCTACTTGGTTTTGCTTAAAGTTAGATCATACATACGATGCATTGTACTTGGAGATCTGGTTGATTCTTTTACCTTCATTCATCGATAATTAACTATTCACGCTAGTTGCAGAATATTAGCAAATACGAGTTTCTTTTGATTCTTGATTAGATATATCTAATAATTCCATCGATTCTGCTCTACCTTCGATTGAAATTATAGAAGCGTCAGTTTTAGCAGCTGATGTTTATTTTTATGTTGAGATCCGTTGGAGATTTGTGACCAACTCATTCTTCGATGAATCACAATAGTTTGAAAAGTTGGGTGTCCCACCCAAATGGTCCGTTACTCTTGTTTCGATGGAGTTGAGATCCATAGTAAAATCAAAAAAGGGAAGCATCATCGATGCAAGAATTGTTACGAAGAATTCCCGCTTCTTTTTTAAATTGAATTAGTGATAATTTTTAACATTTCTAAGATTCAGATTCACTCTTGACCATAAAATTGATGTGTTCAACATGCAACATTCAAATTGCTATTATCCAATTATAGTAACAGTGGCAAATAATCCATTCCTGGGGCTTCATCGTATGCCGGGCATCACGGCTCACATTTTTAAGCTATTGATGTGACGACTTATCACATGGCATATACTTGGAATCAAGTGATGGTATTGTATGAGAGTCGACGACCTTTTTATTTCAAGTAAACCTTTAAAATATTATTAATTTCTGTGATTATTATATTTTTAATTTTATTGTAACTTATCAAACACCATTTCATTTTAATCATATATTTAATTTTAGAGATAATCATAATAATAGTTCTAAACAAATTAAAAGTGATCTCCCTTGGTTTGTTATTATATCATCCCTTGCCTTGTTATCTCCTTATCTACCTGAAAGAAAAATACTTAAAATTACTAAAAAAAAAAAAAGATAGGGTCTAAGACTAATAAAGATTTGATCTTTAGTCAAATTTGCAGAATCTAACTATTGGATTGATATTCAATTTTTCAGTAATTTTTTGTCATAAGTTTATGCATACAATTATATTAATATTAATACATGCTTTTTTATGCCTAAATATATTTAAATTAATTAATACATAATTATATTCTTGGATACATTGATATTTAGATTCAATTTCTACCCGTTTAGTTTAGGATTAATTGATAGCTAACTAATAACATTTTGAATCTTTGAAATGATTTTACATCCTTAAATAAGGATATGACAAAATTGTAAATCAATTATAACGTTTCCTTGTAGAGACCCATGTAAAAGGAAAAACACATATTGTAATTAAATTCACGACTCTTCTATTTAAAAAATTTTTGATATAAAATCAATTTGTTTCCTTCCCTTTATTCTCCTTTTATTCTTTCTCCTATGGCTACTATGTTGTCCTCAGAAATTGTACTTTGTACAAAAAAAACAGGCAAAATATAGTAAGATTTTCCATCTAAGATTAAGGCATATGTATATATTATAATTAATAAATAAACTCTTTTGATTAAAAAAAGGTATAAATGTGTTCAAAATATTAAAAATATATGAATAATATTAACCTAGTTATTTGCACCTCTCTGTTAGGTAAGAAGGGTAACTTCAACATTAATATTATTTTAATACTTTAACTAAAATTTTGCTCTTGAGACCTAAAAAGTGATCTCTTGGAGGCACATTAGTTTTGTGAAAAAGAACATGAACCAATGCCCCTTATCCTAGGCAAGCAAAGAACCAATAACTCCAATAGTTCAACAAATTATGTTACTTGAGAGGAGTTTTAGAATCTCACTAGTCAAATTGTAAATTAATTGTGTTTTTAGTCTATCAATCAATTCACTTTGCAAAGATAAATGGAGTTTGTCTACAATCTACACACTAGTCAAAGCAACAGTACCATCCCTAATGGCCATGGATGACACATATAGGCACCTGAATTAGTGGTGCTTGTCCAACTTGTCGTCAATATTCTAGTTGCTCAGCCAATGCCATTCATGTACCAATCAGTCCAGTTGTTGGCTACACTAGTTTAGTTGCCATTAGCTATACGTGTGGTCATGGGTTTTACTTATGTTGTAGAGAGAGGGGAACTCATCCAAAACCCTCTTTCCCAATCACCCGAAGTCCTTAGGATGATTTGTAAGCTCATTGGGAGGGCAACTAGATAGATTGGAATCATGTTCCTCCCCTTCCTTGTTAGCATCGACTCCACAAAGACTGCATTGAGGACTAACACAACCAAATTGTCTCAATTAGTAACCCCATCCCTTATCCAAATACTTCAATGCAGATTGCTTGCCAATTGATTACACTCCTCGAACAGTTATGATGCTCAACGACACCACTGATTGGGATGACCAATCACTATATTCAAGGAGATACGTGAAGTATTGACAATGCCAGATAGTATCCATTGTTGGCTATTCGCCTCGACATTAGCAGACATTACTAATGATTGACTACAACATTTGTAGGTGGGATAGATTAATTCATTCAACCAACTACAGTGACAATTTTCTTTATACTTCACATTTACTAAACACACATATTAATAAGACTTGGAGCTCTTTGATGTGATGCAAGGTAAAGGTTAATTTTTAAAAGATTATATTACATATTTTCTAATGTTTTGGTGCATGTTAAATATTGTGACCATTGTGTCTCATGCATTGCATTGAGAGTTTATGTTCAGAGTCCTTCTGATAACATCTATAATGTCAACATCACCATTCTCCAATCAAGCTAATGGAGCTCACATAGTAACATATTTGCATCAAGATACTCGATTGGCACAAGATTCTCTCTGGGTACAACAATAAATTGGCATTAGGAGCAAATTAAATCTTCTCAATCATTGGAGCTAGTTCCTAGATTTATTGTCTAACAATACCCTAAACGTTTCAAAGTATTGTTCTTCAATTGATCAAAGCATATGGTGTTGATCATGGTGAAAAGAGAGGTATTTGTCATCTCTAACAATCAACAATGAAGGATGCTCCAACCTATAGTTGTATTGCTTGTTTCCAAAAGGATTACAACCACACCACTAGAGACTGTTGAGCACTCGATTGAATTATTAATGAATCATCTGGTTCAGCCACATAAGAGAGTTTGTGGCTAGAACTATTGATCGACCAACTCCTTGTCTAGATATGGCATTTGGTCATAACCAACCAATAAACCATATGTGATTGCAATAAAACAAACAATCCATCGTGAGTTAATCAAAACAATCACTGAAATCAAACTCCAATGCAACAAGTAGTAGCAATAAAGACATGCGTAGATTGGTTGCATAGGAATCTAAATCCTACCTAAACTCCTCTGATCACAACAATAGCTCTAACAAATCCTATTTAGCCTCCCATTCAATCAACTTTGGGGCTAGAATAGCCTTTTCAGTAGTAGTGGCTCTATTATTGACCATTTAAACCATCTATGATAGGTTTCACTTGGTTACCTAAAATTTTTATCTTTACTATTTCTTGTCAACTTTGTGAGTTTTTTTATATATGATTTGAGGGATATGATCGTGATATCCATTCATCTCGAAGACTTCTTGTTGCAAGGAAACTCATCTAATCTAATGATGACTTCATCATCATGATAATCATAGTGGACACCCATGTCTAACACACATGATTAATATAAGCAGTGCATGGATTTTTTGTTTTATTTTGAATAGTTGAGGCAAAATTGACTAACTCCCCTAAGAGTAAATATTTGAATTTTTCGTTGAGAGCCACCTTTTTGAAGTAATAATTTCTCTACCCTCGATTATCAAAAAAAGGAAAAAAAAAAGAAAAACAACAAATACTACATTTTGGTCCACGTTGGATTCGCCCATTATGCCATTCTTAAATGACCATCTCTTAATTGTTTCCAGAAAGTAATTTTGTTGTTCTATCCATAGAGACCTAAAAGTGCCCAAATATTGTTTTCTTGTCCATCTTAACTCTAAAGCCCTCTCCAAGGAGGTTTTTCTATCCTAGGATTCGATAGATTGAGCAAAGTGTTGTGAAGAGGCTAATAATCTTATATTAATTTATCAGTTATGTAATGATGAAATCTGCCTTAAGTATTATTCCAATGGGACTTTATTGAGCAACAAATACCTATCATTGATGGGTGTGTCACCTAGCACTAGTTGAACATCATGTTAGGGACAACCAATTAAATAGAATATGTGATACTTTTGGGCCAAGAGTCAAGTTACTATTCTTCATGAGGTGATCAAGTTTCTCTAGTAGGGGTTCATATGAGAAATTCAACAACCAACTACCTAACTGACATCATCTTGATAAAAAAGCATAACAGGAAGTGGTGGATGTGTATAGCGTTCACCAGTCTAAAGAAAGTTTTGTCAAAGATTGTTATCCTCTACTTATGATAGATACATTGGCCAATGATTTTCTTGTTATGAGTTTTCTATACTCCGACCACTACCACCAATTTTACATGGCCAAATAAGATGAGAAGAAAACTTCCTGTATTATTTTAGCAATTATTACAAAATTGTATATTTTTGTTTGAAAAATACTAGTGTCTCTCATCAAAGGATGATTAACAGAGCTTTTATAACAAAAGAAGGAGAAAGCTAGAAGCATACATTAATAACATCCTAGTGAAGAACCTATCCTTCAAGCAACATCTAAAGGACTTGCCCAAGACTTTCCAGATGTTTAGGAAGTATGAGATGAAGTCAAACACAACCAAGTGCACATTTGGTCCCTTATCATGGGCTAACTAGTCCCAACTTGGGATATTGAAGCCAACTTGGCATTGATCTGGACTATTCCAGACGTGTCATTGCATAGGATTGTTTGGGACATCTAGAAGCTAAATCGGAGAATAGTTGCCTTGGTCCTTTTGTATAGTCATTAATAGCAAAGTTCCTCCCATTTTTCATGGAATTACATTCTCAGAAGGGCTTCATCTATATAAAAGAGTGCAATAAAACCTTCCAACAGTTGAAATAGTATTTATCCATGATTCCTCTGTCAAGATCTACTCAACCTAACACAACACAACAACTTTAATTGAGGATACAGACAAAATCACAAGAATCATTCTTGTTTGAGAAGAGATGATTTCCCAAAAATTGGTGTATTATATCAAGCACATCTTCGGTAGTCTAGAAGTAAGGTATGTAATTCTTGATAAGCTTGGCCCTCATCACAATGGCTATAAAGCACAAACCTTAGTTCCAAGCTCATTCAATCAAAGTAATAATGAATTAGTCACTTAAACTTAACCTTCATAAGCCAAAAGTATTTGGTAGAATTTAGAAGTGGGAAATTGAGCTGAGCGAGTTTGATATTAAGCACTTACTTAGGAATGCAATTAAGGCCCATGATTTAACTGACTTTGTTGTAGAACCATCCACCGTCAACACTCTTTATTAGTCCCATGGTAGCAGCTCTTCGCTTAATGGAGCTTGGACAAGTGTAGGTCGTTAACATTATTCTTGTCAACCTTCTAGTGTGGATATGAGGCATACCCATGTGAAATGGAGGCTATTGAGCTATACCTATCAGTAACCCATTATTGAAGTGCTTCTGACCTAATAAGGTATGAGAGGTTTTGTATAAAATTCATGGAATTAAGCATTGTAGCCAAACAAAGGTGAGAGCACTAGTTGCCTAAGGATTTGCTATGGTTTTTACTTGTTTGGAATTAGACATGACTTTGAGGATTATGCATGACATTGCATCTAGTGCCACTTGCACACTCCTATTCAATGCCAATAGGCAACCAAGCTACATCCAATCAATGCATCCTAGCTATTTGCACTATGGGGATAGATTTTCTCAGTTCATTCCCCAATGCTTCTTAGGACCAATGTTTCCTCTTGGTGTTACTCAACTACTTCACCAAATGGATCAAACCAAGCCACTCTAATTAATGGCAAACCTTCTTAGTGCGTAGGTTTCTTTAGTCTGACATTGTGTGGCATAGCCTGTCTCAAGTCACAATCATAGATAATGGCTCGTAGTTCAATAATTTCAAAGTATGAGAATCTTGAAGTGCACATACTACACCTTGAACTCTTTGAGAAAACCATGTTACAAGTTGCACTTAGGCAAGATACTGTCCACTAAAGCATTGAGAGATACTAAAGAAGCACTTGTACCTCCAAATGCTTGCTCCCAAGGATCTAGTCCTACATAAATCCTAGATAGCTCATGGGACAATTAGACTAGGCAAGTTTGAATAGAAGTGGAATGAACTAGACATTATCAATGTAGTGGTAAGTGAAACATTCCCATTGCAATACTATAACACTCTTCATAGGGTTTGTATATAACATTTCTTTTCTTAATTCCTTTGCATTGAGAGTACAACCCCTCATTGGCCATTGTCTATATGGCCAACACATCTTGAAAATATATCTAGCCTTTTGCAATTCAACAAAGAATCTTAGTTGAGTCTCTTGGCCACCCATCTGTAAGCACTAATGGTTAGAGACTATGAAAACAATGATGGAGCACCCAAACAAGGGGATTTTGTCATCATGCAAAACTTGCTCAATAAAAGTAGGGCGATAGGACCTAGCCAAGCTTTCATAGCATTGATGCCAACCTAAGCTTTCACCATAGCCCTCATTGTACTAGTTTTGTATAGTTGTTAAGTGTCCTCAAGTTGAACAACCTAGTCCTCTGGCTTGTTCACTTAACTAAGATTCTCTTTTAAGTTATTTTGTTACACTTGCTTGAGCATCGACTCATTGGACTCTTAGATTAGTTATGTTTGTTAAGGGCTTGACCAAAATTCTCACTATTAGCCTTGATTGACCTTCCTAAGGTGGCTAAGTAGGCACATTAGTGTTCTCCTATAAATTAACTACCCAACCTTTAGAAAAGATGGCTAATTGAGTGCGACAAGGTTTAGGCCGAGCAACACCTTAGCATGGCCTGAATGCTCTTTACAAAGGTAGTGATGGTCAAGACACACTTAGAAGATAACTCTTCAAGAGCTCATTAAGAAGAAGCCACTCCTAGGCAACAATAGCCAGCATGATCATCTAAATGGTCAAATCTACTTTCATTTTGGTTCTATCATCAAGACCAATTACCATGCCCAACTTCAAGCTTTGGCCACTTTTTCAGCAAGTTGGATAAGAAAGGTACAGCCATCTAACGACAATATTTTTTTATATCTATTTTGTGGTTTGAAAATGAAGCGACATGGACAAATGACACTCACAGCTTCGCTGCCCTTTGTTCTCTAGAAGAGCAACCAGATCAATACACTTAGTTCTCTCAAGTGCACCCAAGATCTTTCCACCAGGGGGCTAAGTGTTTGCTAGATTTCCAAATTATAGAGAGGTCGTTGGCCATTATTTGATTGAGGAATTAATTAGAATTTAGACAAGTTACTTTTGATAGTGTTACTAATTGCCTAAGGATTGCATTCTTGTCTTGATAGAGGGCAAACAAGTTCAAAGCTCAAGTCCAATTTGAATAGTCTTGTTCCTTCTTATCATTCTTGGCACAATTTTCTCATCTTTCCAACTAAGTAAAGGTTTTTGTCTAAGCAACATGAAACCATAAGAAACAAAATTGCATTTCTTACTTATTTGTCATTTCTAATGTTTTTATCATTTATTTTTATATATAGTAATGTCGTTGCATGATATAATGTATATATTTATCTAATTTACATAAGAAAATAAAAATAATCTAATATAAACTAATGGATTGTTATTGATGTTTTAAGTTTTATTTTTTAAAAAATTGATTTATTATGTATAACTCATTAAAATAGTATTTGGTCCTAATCTCTAAATAAAACTATTTTTAATATCAGTGTTCAACTAAGTTTAAAGAAATTATAAACTTTTATTTAATAATGATAATTATTATATTTATTATACCTTATTTTATAAAAAATACCAAATATATTTTTATATCTATTTTTATTTTAAATATTGCATTTTAATTATATGCAACCAAATGTTATTACATTTAAATTATATTTTTTGCATAATTAACCACACTAATATGTAACAACATTGTCTCATAATAATTCATCATATTCACCAAAACTAATGGGACAAAACATTTTCATCATTGCCACTCATGACATACCAAACAATTTCATTATCTTTATTTATAAATAGCTTACAAAATTGTCCTTGAAAATCATTGGTAATTTTTCTTATGACATAGAGCTACAATGGATTTGTGAAAATACTTTTTTTATTTCAATGTTAAAAGTATTAAAAGTTTTTCAAGAAATTTTTATAATGCTTTTGTTTTACCTATGTAAAATATCTTTTTTAACAGTGCCCTTTTAAAGACTTTTTAATAAAATTATTTAAAATTTGATTATCTCACAAAAATAAGTTGACTAAATAATAATTAGAGATTGATTATTTATTTATAATTCTTTTGTGAATCATGAGAACTTTTTAAAAATTATACAATCTTAAAAAAACTACAAGACTAAGAAGAGGTGAAATTCAACTAGTGAGTTTAAATTAGTGTTATAAATTTTGGAGATTTTATCAAGCATGAATCGAAATCAAAATGATAGTCCAAAGTAATAGAAAGACATTAAATAAATATTTTGCAATAGAGATTAATCTAATTACTAAATGATGTTAGAAAAATATGAGAAAAATTATTAAAAAATATAATTTATTAAAAACTTAATAAAATTAAGATTTTGAAAATCAAAGTTGTATTGATCACAATATATGATGTCAAACTTACAAAAAACTATAATTTTAAAATAATTTTTTAAAAATTATTAAAAAAATCAAATCATGTTAAAATATTATGAAACTTTTACGATAAATAAAGTTTAAAGATAATTAATATTAAGATTAGTTGATAAACATTTATAGGTCATTTGGATCAAAATATGTAAAAAATTAAATAAGTCTAAAATTTTAATCAAAGAAATATTAGAATTTCAAAAATACAGAATATATCCCTCAATCTTTAATAGAAATTGAAAAATTGAAAATGTGCAAAATAGCTACTAACAGCAATAAAAATGGTGAAAATTTTCAATAAAATAATAAGTTGTGACCTCGACTTCATTAAAGTTTACTTGAGTTATATAATTTGATAGTTTTGAAGAAAAATTAGTTATGAGAATGACAAAAGAAGCAAAAGGCTTGTTGAAATATATAAAATGCAGCTTCTGTTCATGTTAGAAGCATTTAGTTGTACATTAAGGAATTGAGAGAGAATTTCTATTATTGTGCATAAATTTAAAGAGAATTGGATTGGCGAGCTACCATGAGAGCCCCTAATTTGGGGATTTTGCAATTAGGTTTTTTTGTTAAGAGAATCAATAAGTTAGTGTTTGTTTTATTTTACCTATTTTTCTAAAAATCTTATTTTAAACTTTTTTTTATGGGATCAAGTTTTTACTTTAATTAATTTACTTTGAAACATGTTACTTAATCTTTATTTTTAATAATGTAAGCTTGTTAAATTGCAAAGGTTATTATAAGATTGATAGTTAATTTCTTTCACTATAAATTTAATGAAAAAAGATAATTTAATTAAATTATATAATTTTTTTTGTAATTTGTAAATGGGTTATTTTTTTTTCCAAAATAAAGAAAGAGTTTTGAAAAAAATAAAAGAAGTTTTCATAATATATCATAACTTTCATGTTAAACAAGAAAAGAATTTCAAAGAGTTACCACCAAACCAAACCAATATTATTTAAAAAAAAGTGTGTAAGTTCATTTATTATTTGTCCCATTTTTTTTTTTTTTGGCATAGACACTTCTTAATCAATTGTGCTAATTTGTACTAAGCAACACTCGTGGATGTTGATCGGTTTTATTTCTTAAGAAAAGCCTCAATGGACTTGTTGACATTAAAGCAAATGAATAGCAATGGAGAATTTAATGATAGTAATGGGTGCAACAATAAATTGATTTAGCACATTATCATTTAGATAAAACCACAACTATGTTATTTTTCTTAGCTATTTAAAGATGTTTAAGAATCACATTGTCAAAAAATGCAATGACAAATTTAATTATCGATGTTGTTTGCATGATTTATGACTTTTATCCAAAGATAGCTATGAAAGTTGCTTTAATTACAAATTCCAACCTTTTGTTCTTTATTTTGAAGTTTTTCAAAAATATATTATTTGACATGCTTGAGAATGAATTCTTGGTGTCCTCTTTTGAGATGTTGGCCCATCTTATTAAATAGCCATGCACCTCTTGATTTTATTAACTTAGCTATGGCAATGATTCTCATCTCACAACGTTTTTCTCTACTTATGAATTTTAAAACCTATTGGAATAGGGATTAAAGAAACAAAAATATTAATTTTTTTCAAAAATATTTAAAAATCTAAAATAATTTAAAATGTAAATAAAATTAAATATTATTAAAATTTAGGATGCCACACTATAATTCTTAGAATTGTGCTAGATGATTTGATCTCTATACATCATATATATAGTAAGATTAATAAACTCTTTGCACTCACTCATATGTTCTTTGGTTAAAGTATTGGTGCCAACATGTAGACATAAATAAAACTTCAAGTTTGGAGAAAAAAATTAGGAGAAAAATATGTGATGGCAAAAATACAACTCTCACAATACCATCCTTCATTCTTGCATTGTGATATTAGTAGGTTGCGACAATGGCTACAATATCAAGTTTAGGTATGCTTATAAATGATGCCAATCTATGTACCATAAAAATGATATGGTCAAATGGGTTGTTAATGGTTGATTATGAACAAGATCTACTTATCATTCCAATGCATCCTTTGATCCATATCCCACTTTATACAAATGAGCAAAAATTGATATTGACAAAAGTCAAGGTGGATCATATTGAGAAAGCATTGAAGCAGAAAATAAGGAAGAACTGTATCTTCTTATAAGGAAGATATCTAAGGTTGATAAAATAAAACGCAATGTGTTGACACTTAAGAATGAATTCTAAGGATGAACAATTTAGACTTAAAAGACTCAATCTAGGTTTGACCATAATCTATACGAGGACTTGAGCTACAAATTTGAGAAAAATATTAACTAAGAGTAACCTCAAAACATCTATGCCTAACATATCTTAAATATTTTACCCTCATTATCATATTGAATGCCCTTTTATTCTCTACAAAGTTGGTATCTTGAAATAGTAATCATCTTTCTATCAATAACTAGTAGACAATTATATAACATCCTAAATTTTGTGGAATAAAATCGAATGATTTATTTATGTTTTTAGAATTTTATAAAATTTTTAAGTTTTTTAAGAATATTTTTAAGTTTTTAGATAGATTTATATCATAATAATAGACATTATATAGTATGATAGAATGTGTAATTGATCTGAATAAACTTAAACATACAATGTGATTTGGAATATCATATAAATAAGATCAAGTGAAAAGAAAAAATTTAACTAAGTGTAATGAATTTAATAATAATTGAATAAACTCTAATTATATCATACAATATTATTATCACAAATCATATAAGTGTAATGATTTAAGTGAGAAATAATATAGACTAAACAAATAAAATAAAAGACATCATAGAGTATAATGTCATAAGAACAATTGAGCTAAATGAATAAAAAGATTGTTTATGTATGATTAATAATATTATATAAGTATGATCATGTTAGAGGGTTTAACTTAAAGTGTCATTCAGGGACATTATGGCTTACAAAGTAGTAATAATATAGAACAAAAGGTTTTGTACAAGTGTGATTAAGAATCATATAAATATGATCAATATGATTAATAACAAATGAAGATAAATATAAAGTATTATATGATATAAAATGAAAGGATCATAAAGTAAGGATCATAAAGTATGGCATATAACTAAAAAATTTTTAAAATCAAAATGGTGAACAACAAGGGAAATAATGTAAAGGAAAGTTTGAACATTGTAAACTTGTTGGAATATGATACGACAAAATGGTGAATAGTCATTCTTTGATAAACATTACCATTGGAGGAAGATGGCAAGTCATAAGAAGATAAATGGACATCAATCAAGTGTAAAATAGAAGGAAGCCAAGATTTACTAAATTTTTGGAAAAAAAACTTTAGTAGGTAGCTTCAATCAAGGGCATTAGACAGAAAGGAAGAGAGAATAAAAAAGTGTTTCCAAGAGAGTTGGAAAAGAAATCGTGTATTGGACAAGGAGAAAAGGGAAATCGAGAGTAAACTTGTGTTGGCATTGTAGCATTACTCTAATAGTTAAGAGGAGAAGGAAATTGAGTAAAAGAAAAATTCATGATGTGACATTACATTTAAGAAAAGAGGTAAGAAAATTTGTTTTTTATGTATATGAATTAATGTATTTTGTATTGTTAACTAGAGACTTTAATATATGATGTGAAATGTAAAATAAAAGATGATTGTATAGGAAAACTTGTACTTTATGTATAATTTGATGTATTATATATTCTAAGCAATAGGTATTAATTTATGATGTAAAATGCCAAATGAAGGATGGTTGTGTAGGAAATCTTATGTATATGTGTAAATGTTTGTTGTATAATGTTTATTAGAGGTGTTGGGTGACAACTTATTAAATTTACTTTCATTATTCTCCCACATGATGTTTCATATATTGGATACTTGTATTTTAGATCTAAAACACTAGAATGTATTATCAAGTATGCACCTTGAAAAGTATGTTAGGTTAATGATAGCTAGATCTTAGATTTGAACATATAATTATCAAGATCTCAATTTAAGGAATCCATGGTTATGTAATTTGTTTTTTTTAAATCTCATATGAATATTCTATGATTTTTTTAAAGTTTGACATTAAAAAGAAAAAGATTTAATATATTCAATTTTTTCATCTTCTCATTACATAAAAAAGATAATGCTCCCATAATGAGAGATCAATTATAGTGTTTATGACATGAGAAAAAACGCAAAGGCAAGGAGAAGAGGATCTAAAAGAGAGAGGGGAAGCCTTGCTAAGTATTTGTTGCTATTCTTACATTGATTTAGTGAGATCAAAAAAGAAAGACAAGGACAAGAGCAATTTTTTTTATTTGATTGTGAAAGATTCACTTTCTTAGCTTATTATGCGCTTCTAGTGATTAGTTTGGAGGATCAAAGATGCTTCATGTTTCGCCATGGATTAAGTAATCTATCAAGGCTATTTTAATCTCATTTAAAATAACCAATTTTGTTGAGCTTGTTAAGCAGCCCAGTTAACGGAGTAAGAATTAGAAATCTTTGATGCTTACAAGCCAATTGTGGCAACAAAAAAGAAAGAAATGATTGTACCAACTAAAAGTTCAAATCTTTTTAAAAAGATCTTCCAAAAATTTAAAGGGAGAAAATGGTTTCATAAACACTAATTAAGTTGGTAGGATTTAGATTTTTGTGGTAGTAGGATGGATACAAGATCTAATAAGGGAATGCTTTCCTGTCTAGATGTGAAAAACTACATAGAACAATCTATTAAGCTAGGAAATATGGCTAGCAAAAGTGCTTTAGCTATGGATGGCTAGCCTACATGGCTTGAGATTACCTAAAGGAAATATCTAAGATGACTTTTTTCTTATCAAGTACTAGTACAATTGGTAGAGGAGGCATTGATAGAGATAGGGTGTAGCATGCTAACCTTTCTTAGTGATATATTGTCCCAAACTATTCAAGTTTTGTCTTTTTCTAGGGAGTCCCTTCTTGTTTAGTAGTTTATCCCAAAATTTCTTCAACTCTATTATATTGCAACTCCAACAAGCTTATAATAGAGTTATCATATGTCTAAGCTTATATTGTCCCCAAAAAGAGCATTATTATTTCAAGATTTATAAATTTACTTATATCACTCAAGATCTTCTTTCTTATAATCAATGTAAAACTTATTCACCCTCCTGGTCCTTGTACTTCAAATGTTCTCTTAATCCTTCCATTATTCTTAAGTAATCTTTGATATAAAATGTGTAAGGCAAAAAGAACAAGAGAAGATGAATGAATTGTGCATCTAACAAATTTTTTAATTCCAAAAATTTTTGAGTTACAACTTTATTTGATAAGTGGAAACATATAATATAACGTTTTTAAGGATGTTAATTTAAATTGTACTTTGTTGAGTAGTGTATGAATCATAGTATTTTAAAACTTTGGGTTATTTCAAATGTTAAATAGCTTTCTAAATGATGAATGTGACTTCAATGTAAAAGTTGTTTCTTTTTAAATTGATTTTCTTGTAAAGGTTTTCAAAATATGCATTAATTATATTTTAAAAAAGATTTATTGATAAGAGTTTTAAAGTTGCTTCAACTACATGTTTTTATTAAAATAAAAGAAAAATTACATGTTTTTTAAACTAAAAAAGGGAAAATGAAAAAATTTGATGAAATGAAGAGCCTGAGAAAAATAATGTGAGGTTAATGCCACAAATTACTACAAAGAAAACTTTATAAGAAAATACACAATAATTGATTACATCATAAATTAGTTATTTTGATCATTTAAATGCATTATTAAGTTACCCATCATTGTTGTGTCTCCATGTGAGACAAAGGCTTATTCTTTATTACATATAAAAATCAACCATTGAAATTGATTAATAAAATTTTAAAAAGTCATAAATATACCAAAATTAGCATAACACTTATTACTATTTCTTCTAACCATTAATTGACAAACTACATATGATTAATGGATTGATTATAGATTCATTCAATTATAAAAAAAATCCATGTTAGAAGACTCAATGGAGGATATTTGAAAAATGTTTGTCAAAGAATACAAGTGTGGTGCCATGGCATGCAAGTTAGAGCATAGACCCTCTGGTACACACAACAGGGCACAAGACAGAGTGCTGGACAAGCATTGAATGCATGATATAGTACTATTGGATATGAACAGAACATGCACATGCACAACAGAGTGCAGGATCTACATCAACTTGGGTAGAAGTGCACACAACAATGTGCACTAATGCATTCGAGGTCTATCACTATGCATGTTGCATGTGTCATGGTAAGTGCCACCTATCACACAAGTGCATCATGTGCATGATACCTATCACTAGCCTAGCATGCGCACGTAGTCTGAGCATTCGACACAATGAGTTACACAATATTCTTTCTTGAAAAGCAAGTAGCACGTGCATCCCTAAACATATTTTATTACATTAACTGAGGTTCAAACTACATGCATCACATATGAATTAAAATAATACATATTTTTTTGTAATAAAATACTTTACCCTCTCTTCTATAAAAGAGAAGAAGAAAGGTGAATGAAGGCTATTCCATTCTTTAGCAAAAATATCTCTCCTTCACTCTTTTAGTTCATTACCATTCTCGCACGTCAATTTCTTTGTTGTAACTCTAACATAAAGTATGTTGTTGAGGGCTTTGTGTGAAATGCCTCTCAGATGAATCATATAGTTTGGTATCAGTGCATTTTGATTAGAAGTCCATGATAGAAGCTAAGAAAAATAAATTTGAAAAGCATGCCATGAAAAGAGAACCAAGAGATTGAAAATGTATCAATCGAGGTGACTACACTTATTATATTACCATCAAATTTGGAGATACAACTTTATTAATCCAATAAATATAAGTGTCAATAAAAAATATGCTAAAATCTTAATCCTTTCGTACGATAAATTTGAATGACAATCTACTAAAAAATATTTTTAATCAAAGGAACTCTAGATTAAATATTAATTTAAGAATAATTAAAGATAAAGATGAGAATGATATCATCAATTTCATCTCTTTAATGCTTAAGTATTGATAGGATTCTTTTAAGATAGATGCTAAACTTTATTGGCCTATTTATGATGATACAGTAAATGTAGAAAAATTTGATCAAAAGGGAGTGGAGTGGGTTATGCATTGATTTGATGCATGTGTCTTTAATCATAAGGGATCAATAGGAATGAGTGACACCAACTGTGAGTTAGAATTAGTTTGGGGGTTTGTAGTAGAAATAAGTTGCAAATTGATGGTGTAAGTTGGTTCAACTGGTCAGTAGAAATAAGTTACAGTCAAAAGAAGATGGTGAGCAAATGTCAGCTTGAAGTGGGCCGAGCAGCGAGGCCAAGTCAAATCGGCCACAGATATACGAGAATAGGTCCAATGGGCTGCAATTGTGTGTTTATGGTCTAAATAGTAGAATGAAAGCAAATTTTGTGTTTGAAATACATTTTTAGGCTCAAAATTGAAGCTATACATGAAAAATAAGGACCTCTATCATCTGGAAGTGTTGGAATATGCTTGATTAGACACTGCGAAAAAAAATCTTAAATGTAACTGATATCCTCATTATAATCCTAAGGCCAAAATCATAAATAAAGGATTATGAAGAATAAAAGAAACTATAATTTCAAGAAAAAAGACACCAAGCAAAAAAGTATCTCATTTTTCATTCAATGGTAGTATATTTATAGATGCAAAGAATAATCATAAACTAAAACAAAAAATTTAAAAATACCTCTACCTAATTAAATAATAAAAATTAAAAAAATATTCATAAATAACTAAAAACTCTATAGATGTTATATATAATCTATTATAATCTATAAATAAACTAAAATATTATATAAATAAGAAAATGAAATACGAGTTTACTATATCAACTTAAATTATAATCTAGACATAACTTATTGTACATTAGTCCATCTTTTCAAGAAAAACTCTACACTACAAAGTTGTACTCTAAATATATTTCATCAAGCTTAACACCAATCTATATAAGTCATTTTAGAAAATTAAAATATCAAGTGATTTGATTATAAGGAACCTTAAACAAGTAAGGTGAGTATATCATTTACCTAAGTTAATGTTCTACTTAAGTATGATCTATGACTATCCATGAATAATTAGTCTCGGTTTCTAGAACTTTTAATAATGATGTCTTCAAAGTATCTCATATAACATTATACACCTCAATATGATAATTAAAATTAAATTTTTTTTATCAAATAAATTTGATAGTATGCTAGTGAAAAAAAGATATTTGGGGAGGAGAAATGAATATGGAGCATAAATTCAATAATATTTATGTCTTGAATGAAATAATTAAGAATTTGTCAAAAGACATGCTTATGAGAATATTTTTTATTAAAAAAATTAGGATCTGAATTATTATTTTTTGTAATACTTGATGGAATATGGTTGAGGAATTGATTACAAATGTATTATGAGAAGAAATTGAATAAAAATGTTTATCTTAATGAGAATAAAACATTTAAGCTTATTTTCAAGTTAGTTTTAAGCTCAAGTATTATTTGTGGTAAGATTTATGAAGAAATAAACTTTTACATAGAGTTTTAATTTGGTATTTTGGTTTCATTATTTTGAGGTATTATCCTTTTAGATAAGTATCATAACAACTTAAATAGATTTTGTCCTCAAAGGTACTTCAATATCTTAAGATATTGATATTTTATATAAATATCAAAATTATTCTCTTAATAGCTAATGTAGGATAATTCATTTCTCATATCATACTACTAGAGAGTCGATTTTGATACCAAATGTGACATCTTAATTTCACTATATTGATGTAGTATCCCTTGGGTCATCTTATATTAATCCAAGTGGGTTTTGTCCTAAAAAAGTGTTCAAATTTTTTTAAAATTATGATATCTTATATAAATATCAAAATCACTCTCTTAATAATAAATTTAAAACAATTTATTTTTATACCCTCTCCATTATGAAACCTATTAAAAGCTATTATTTTTTAAATGATTCCCCTTTTAAGATAATATTCAATCACCAATTCTTTGGTCCAAAGTGTCATATATAGAGAAACAATTTAACATTATCTTTTCATCTAAATTAATTTTCACGCATCTTTATACATTTAGATATAATAAGATCATACAAAACATCTAAAAGAGAATATTAATTAAATCTTATAGGAACGAAGCATCTTTCACAAATCTCATAAGATGAGTTATTATTAAAAATAGTAAAATAAGGTTTAGAGTGAGATTCTATTATAAAACTATTATCTTAAATAACATGAGTATTGATAATATTAAGTAAATAATCAAGATTATATATAACTCTGCATGGTTTGGTTTATTAGATAGTGAATGTAAAATATGTATTATTGATGAATAATTTGATTATAGGTTAAGGTTTTGATATAATTTTTAGAAGATCAACATATTTATATGATAATTTATCATCTATAAATGATGAAATGAATTTTTTATGTAAATCATATTCACTAAAGATAGAATAAGAAGTCAAAAAAGGATTTCATCCAACAAGAATTTAAACAAGCTATCAAATTTTTGATAAAAAAAATTAATTACCAAAAATATCAAAATCATTTGTAAGTACTAAACTCTTGGTTCTCTAGTTGGTGATGTAAAATGTGCTTAAAAATCAAATTAAAAAGTTGATAGTAATAATTCTAAAAGTTGTTCCCAAACTAAATTTTAAATAAGCTAATTTTGTTGGTTATGGTTGCTTACCTTTCTAGTGTAGGCAATATTTTATGCAAATTTGATAGCAATCAAAATGAAGACGAAATGTAAGCGACAACTTAAGAGGGTGGAATTGAGGGAATCAAATTAGTTGGTGGAGACAAATCATCACATGATTTTACCACCACAAATAAGGTTCTAATATGTAATTGATAGAGGAGAGGTAGGATGGCGAATCTTGGAACTAGATCGCAACTTACTTTGATAACAAATTGATTATGAAAGAGTTAAGACAAAAGTCCTATAATAAGTAAGATGTGGATGATGATGAAGTATATTTGAATTGCAATTGAATTTCATTGAATTACAATCCAAAGACATAGATTGTACCCTAAGGATACACATACTTATATAACAAAAAAGAAATCGTAGTTACAAGAAAGAAATGATACAAAAAAAAGACATCTTTTTTCATTCCATAGTAATGTACTTATAGCTACGAAGGTTAACTATAAACTAAAAACAAAAAATTATTTAAATATTTTTTTAATAAAATAATAAAAAAATAAATAAAAAATTCTTAAGACCTTTATATATCACCCATTATAATCATGATAATATAAAGATATTAAATAAATAAGAAAACTTAATATGAGTCTTCGAAACTATATCAAATTATCATCTTCTATAAATCTAACTTGCATAAAAAATATTTCAAATAAATGTTGGAGGGTTGTTGTTAATTTTTCATTGTTAATAATGTTATAACTATACAAACCATGTTTGTTAATTTATCTTTCATGTTAAAGAAATCTCACGATTTTGTGCACCATACCATAGGCCAATTGATATTTTTTTTTTGCATGTACCAAAAATTTGCTCTACCTAGGTTATTATCTTGGATAAACAGATACAAATTATCAAGAATATCTAATCAGTTTTATTACTTAATTTATCTAACAATGCAATTCACCTCCAACAAATTATTAAACTAAAAAAATAATACACCTACAATTTTATTGGGGATAAAATTAAGCAAGAATACTAGATTAATAAACATTAATTTATCCAATATAATTGATAAGCAAAGGATTTGATTCAAGGATCAGAATGCCAATAAGAAACCGTGAGTCAAAGAATTGTAAAGCTTTTCAAACCTATTTATTTGAAAAACTAGGTGAAAGCTAATTAGAAATCAATGACCAATGTTGAACTGGAAGCTTGAAATTACATAATATTTTCTTGCAAAATTCTGTAGACCTCCTTTGAACCAAAATAGGAATAGCTTTGAATACTAATCTTGAAGTACTGGAAAAGGATAGAAAGGATTGGAATGATCTTTGATCTTAAACTTCCACCCAAGTATGACTTCTATAATGATGTGCAAAGAACAGATATTACATCCCAGAAATTTATTATCTAAGCAAAAGCCATGGAGGAACATTGGCCTTACTTAGTAGTGGGTCTTACAAAATAAAACAAAGAGGATCACAACAAAGAAGAAAAAAGGTAGTGGAAGAAAATGACTACGGATCATTACTTTGTGTTACCAGTTTTAAGTGGTCAGAATTGGAGGCAGGTAGTCTGTCTTTGTGCCCAAAATGCGTGCCTTCGTGTCCGGGAAGAACTCCGTCCCCGGCAACTGTGTGATCACACTTTCGCTGGTGACAGCAACGGGGTAGCTCAGGAGATGCCCGGGAAGGTCCGTCTCCAGTGTATTGCTCGAGTACATCTCCCAGTATTTTTCTGCAATCCTGTTCACCTTTTGCACGCAATTGGAGCTATCGGGGTGACGAAATACGTCATCGAGCATTCCAAGGTGCTCGTACCACAGAGCCATGCGGAAACCATGGATTTGTCCCCTGGCAGCCTCCTCCGCCGACAGATAATGAGGTTGGTATGCACCCATGGCTATCTCCGAGTCCCGAGCACCATCCATCGACCTCTGGTTGATGTTGGCCGATCCGACGATTATATACTCGTCGTCAACTGAAATAAAAGGAAGCTCAGAAATCTCCATCCAGCGTTTCAAATATCATGGACTAAGGTAATTCGTGTTCACATATCATTAAAGGATGAGTATTACTCAGTTTAAACCTAAAATTAAACCGAACCCATAAATCTAATCTAAAATCGGATTGTGGGATATTAAATTTGATTCTGTTATATTTCAGCTGTTTTTAATAAAAAATAGATCCATTTGGTCAATCTGTTAACAAAACTAATCAAACTGGACTATTGATCACCCTTACCTATCATCATCTTTGTGTGGACATAGATCATGAACCGCCGAGCCAGCTGCGCATTATGGTAGTCTGTGTCTGGTTCGGGATGCTCCTCCGGTTGGTATTCTCCATCCTTCTGCACCTCTCTGTTCCCCAAACAGAAGAATGTGAGATAGTCTTTGGGGTTTGCTTCAATCCCTTTTGCTTGGAATGCCTGCAAGATATCACCATACATCATCTCCATAGTTCTCCTCTGCCAATCCAAAATAGCCTGAACGGATGCACTCTCGGGAACACCTTCAGGCCACATCGGAATAACAACATAGACGGTAAACCTTTCCCCAGCTTCAATCTTGCTCACAATCTTCAGCGAAAGCTCTTTGGGAATAAGATGTAATGCTCCGATATCCTCGGGCTTAATATCATCTGCTTTCCATCCAAAAGAGCTTCCCAGGAAATACTGGTTCTCGATATATATGAAGTTCTTTGCCCTACGGATCGCATGGATATAAGCATCCTGTATGCTTCTATCTATTATGTTATCCTTTCCACTGATAAGCCCAGCTCTTGCAGCATCCTCTGGGGTTTCAGGGAACCCAAAGGCAGCACCACCATCAATGGATCTAAAGAGCTGCACATTCCATGTTTCTTTATCTTCTGAAAACATTACGGGAGATGGAGGGATGATGACATCGGAGAGATCTCTGAGTTGGAGGAGCAGATCCTTTCCTCCTTGCTTCCTCCATCTTTGTTCAAAGTTGAACAGCACATCCCATGCTATGGGTCCCTCCAAGCGTGAATGGATGTCATGCCAAGGCTCTCTTGGTCCACCTTTCTTGATGGATCCATCTAGAAAATTGGGTTGATGGAAATCATTGTGATGGGCAGTGTCCAGGGTTCTAAATAGAGAGTGAAACTGCGTGTCGTATCTTCCATCACAGAGGTCAATTCCACCCACAAAACTCACAATCCTTCTCCACTGCGAACCGTTGTTATAAGGTAGTTCATGATCCACAACTACGATCTTCTGATGATGAGTGAACATGGTAGATATTTGCAAATCCTGCACGAAGCTTCCTCCATTGTCTGGATTCCGAGGACATAGCACGCATTGTACATCAGTGCCATTAAAGTAATTTGCAGTTTCTTCGTCATGTGTAGCCATGAGACCATCCTTTTTAAGCAACCCAACGGAGGTGCGATCATCCCAAACAAGCATGAGGACCCTCACGCCTTGGCTCGCCTTCTTCTTCAACAACTCTCCAAGACTGATGTCTGCTCCTGGTTTTTGCCTATTGGAGTCTCGTACGAGGCTTATTTCTGTGTATACAGACCAACCTGTGATGTAAATCAAGTGCTGTGCGTTGCTGATTGCATCGAAGATGTCTTCCCAACAGCGATGGGGATCGTAGTAGCTTCCATTGGCAAGAGGAATTTTGGGAATGAAGTTGTTAGGGACATGGGCATCTTGGTAAAGCGATACCCTGCATCCTTGTCTCTGTTTGAAGAAAGTGTAGGGAACACCTGGATACTTCGGGCTGCAGATGCCTCTTGCCCAGTTTCGGTCTTTTGTAACATGGAAGTATTGGAGCTTAACGTGGATTTTAGCACCACTGTCCAAGGGATTACATTCTTCGTTGCATATTTCAAGCCATCTGTCCACTTCCTCGCCATGAAGTATCTCCTTGACAGACAAGTAAGCTCTTCCGAGGAGTGATGCACCAATGGCATTGTCGAACTTGATTGAGAAGACGACATTGGCAGCTAAATGAGCACAATATATGTGGAAGGATTCATACCAACGAGGGTTAACATATTCATCTGAAAGTAACCTTGTTCTACCAACTCTGGCCTTTTCAAGATCAACAGTTGCGTACACTTTAGTGGATCCCTTCCCAATACCCACCGTACCACCGATTCCTTCCACCAGCTGCATAATAGAGAGAACACCAAATGAAAAAGAAATTATGCAAAGAAAGAAATGTTCCTTCCATTTTTAGGGCTTAAGCAAGGATAAAATCCATCCAACAAACATGGTTAAATAGTGAAATAATGAACTTTGATCTTCAAGATAACTTAACATCCATATTTCTAGGCTTAGGGTTATTAGCAAAGCAAACAGATCACTGAATAAACAACGAAAAGATAATGTTTTTAAGATCTTCTGCACATAACGATGAACTTTCTAAGGAAGCCAAAATAACAAAATTAAGACAAAGAAGAATGTTTATAATAAATGGTTAAATAATGAACACATACAATATTTTGAAGGAACCAAGTAATCAAATATGTTGTTAGATTGGTTAAACGAAATGAAATAACGTATGGCTTGCATTAACTTTTGTGAATTTGTAATCAAATAAAATTTTGAAATTATACCATTTAAATAAAAAAGTAAAGTAAAAAATGAAATAAAATAAAAATTAAGTTGAATATATGTTTTTAATTAAAAGTTAAATCAGATAAGCCATTTTCTCATTCATTATTGTTAGCACAAACAAAAACATTTTCAAACAGAAAGCTACATAGACACCTAGCTTGAAAAAAAAGATTTGATTCTTTCCAAACTACACAAAGCTGTGTTAACATTGTGGAAGGTTGCTGTTAACAAAAAAAACCTTCTGAATTGAAGCTTAAATCAGTTTAATTTTTGTAAGAAACTGTGCTAAGAATAACACATAATGTTTGTTTGACAGTGGATACCTTGCGAATAAACCCAGGGCCACCTTCCGAGCTGCTTCTGAAGAGTGAATCTGCCTCAAATATGGTAACATGAAGTGTTCCATGAAGCAAAATCAGTGCCATCTCTCAAGAGCCCGCCCTGCTGAAGCCAAAGAACAGTACAAGATGACCAAGGACCCTACCTGACACAGTAAATAAACCGATGTCGAATCTGGAATTCAAAACACCAGTGTGTGGGCATATAAATCTTTGAATCAGCAACATTGGCATGAATTTTTTCACAAGTTTGTTTACAGTATCTGATCGTATTTTTAATTACAATCTTAATCCAAACAAGTTTATGACTAAACAAAAAACAAATCTGCAAGAAATTGCAAATAATGCAGAATATGTTATTTTTTTAACTGAATTTCTGTTGCAAAAATTATTCAGAGTATGTTTCCTAAATATTAGATATATTTTGAACCAAATCAAAACGAAAATACGTTTTGTAAATGTATTCCAAATACAAATTATAATAAGAATACTTATTCAAGTAGAAGATGTATTTATAATACATCAAACTCATATATGCATTCAAAATATATGTCATATTTAGAGAACTTGTTCAAAATATTTCTTTGAATTCAATATGTATTTAAAATACATCAAAATCATGTGTACTAAACATATTAATTTACAACACAATTGATATTCAGAATATATAATTTAAACAAACATAAATTTGTTTTGTAAATATACTTCAAATGATAGCCAAATAAAAAAATTTAGAATCTGTTTCAATAATTCAATATTCATGAAACAATTTACTCAACAATAATTAATGTGCAAATTAAAAACAATAACTACATAATAGAATCTAAGTAAAGTGATTAGAATATGTACTTAAACATAAAACAAATACAAATTATGTAAACATGCTATAAAGAAAAAAAATTATAAATAGAGACTCCAAATTAAGTAAACATGTTGCAGAATGAAAAACAAAATATGAATAGAAATTACATTTAAAAATGATGTGTTCATAAAACAACATATTAAGAAGATAAAATTAATTTAACTTACATAGGATACAAGTTCTTCAAAAAGTAAAAGATAAAATCTAAGAATAAAAATTTAACATTTTGCCAACTAAGAAACATAATGCAACATAAATCAGTACACTGAGTACGATCACGATTAAATAATTGCACTGCATAGCAGAATACAAATTTATTTTTAATTACCTCAAAATATGAAACATAAATATCAAATTCATAATACAGATTTTGAATTACATATATAGTCCACTTTGAGCTCAAATATGAAATGAATATTCATTCAAAAAATTGATTACTTGTACAACACTTATAAAACATAAATAATTAATGTTATGCATAGTATAGCACAATTATTGAAACAAAAGTCCATTAAATTTGATAAGTAAATGAGAATTTAAACTTCAATTCTTTAACAAAATAATAACATATTATCCTAAATGTTAACATGTATATGTCATCTATCATGGACTTTAGCAACGTGCTAAATACATCAGAAGCTAAAATGGTATTCTTTTTTTAAAGCATATAAATACGTTAAATATGCTTAACTATTATTCAAATCATATAAACCTGTGTTTTAAACATAATTAATATTCTTACATCATTGGATGATACCCATTACTCCAAAGTTTAAAAATATGATTGAGAAACACTAAATTGTTTATTAAAAGTTCATTATTATGTCCTAGTTCAATTAATAGATTAATAATAAGACTGTAATGCATGTTCCAACTATTATTTTCAAGCAGAACTGTTTTGCCGAGAGAAGTGCACTCTCGTTATTACAAAATGAAAAGATCTTGATTAGCTTTCATAAACAACCATGAGCAAAAAAATGATTCGTCATCAACAGAACCGAAGCTGTAAAACATTGGAGAACCAAACTAAACATGTTGCCATCCTGATACGAAGTGTTTCACACAGCAAGAACAAAGAGCAATTGACGAGAGCATACGGAAACGGATGAAACAATCGGCAAAAAACAGATCTATAATTGACTACAGTGCTTACCGACCAAACTACGAGAAATGCGGCTAGGATTAACTCCTCATGTACGGAAAGGTTCGGATCAAAACCAGAAGTTCATCACCTGCGCATACAACGGTAGAAATCAGTTCGAGAAGCAAAACGACGCAATTAAATGAGGATGTGGGGAGGAGAGGAGGAAGTAAGGGGCGCGAGATCCGGAAATGGAGGGAAGGCGAGGAAGAGTAAAGACTCCTGCCGGTCGGGCCGGAATCCAAGGCCGACGCTCCATAATTTTTAAAATAAATAACCGGTGGCGAACCGGTCATACTTTCTTCGAGTCTTCGACCATCCCTAATCTTTCTTTTCCTATGATTGCAATAATATGCTTAATTGACTAAATATGTTAAAAAAAGTTATTTACGTTTCAAAAAAAACAGTTCGTAACGATACGATCCATTCGTACAGCTTCGAACGTACTAATTGGCATTACTCTTTAATTAAATAATCTATTTCTTAACATTGTTCTTATCTACAAAATGTTTTTGAGATACAACACATGTTCCTAAGTTTAATGGATTTTTTTAACTGAAGATTTCACCTAAAAACTCTTCAAATGTTATACGATTCAATCAAGGTTGTGTTAGACTTGGTTTGAATGGTGACCCAAAATATTATATTTATAATATAGAGTTGAAGCAAACCTATTCAATAGTAGAATGTGAAATGCATTGAAAATTTCATCGACCAAATATAAAATTGGTTATGTACAAAATCAAGTAATTATTGATGCTTATTTATTTTTAAGAGATGTTTTATATAAATGAATACATATGAATAAAAATATTTAAAATAAAACTGATAAATAGATAAATCAAAAGATAACAAAATATAAGAAGATGTATATTTGTTGTTTCTATGTTTCTTAATTATTATTTTATAAAACAAAAGTCATGTAAATCATATTATTATAAATATAGTTATTAGAATAATATATGAATATTATATAATTATAAAAGAACTAAACATTTACAAAAACTTTTTTTGATTTGTCATTTTATTACGATATTATTATTCATTTTAGATCTTAAATCTCCATTATCTATTTTCAATAAAATAGATTGAGTGTCACAAAAATAAAATCATAACGATATATATTAACTATAGCTAAATATTAAATAGAAAAAATATTTTAGATAACAAGAAGCCAACATTCATAGTGAGTTAGGATTTTAATTATTTTAATATTGAGTAAAATTCTAATTTGATCAACAAATTATTTTATCATATCAAACAATGATTAAAATGACACTATTGATATTAGAACACTAAAAATTTCTCTACTTATTAAAGTTATTTTTGATATCCTTTTAGAATTCTTACTCGTAAAATATAATATATTAAGATATATATTAACTTCAAATAAACGTTTAACTAAACAAATGTTAAAATGAGACTTATCAACATCTTTAAATATATATTTATTAATAAATTATTTAAAAACATTTTCATCAGATTTTATGATAAGTATATTGTTTATCAAACTATTAATTCTTTCATTGTTAAAAATAATTATATTATATTTATGATTATATATTTTAAATAAAATGTAAATGAAAATTGCAACTCTTCATATATATATATATATATATATATATATATATATATATGTATGTATAGTTCATTTTCATATATATAGTTCATTATTATATCATTATAAATGCCTAGGTAATAAAATTATATTTCAACTTAAACTTGAGATCATGTCAATCATAAAATATATTAGACCATGTGTACTCTTAGTAACAATTCATGTGATCTTTATATACCTCTAAAAAAAGTTGTTAGATGTTTGCTTGTTTAAAAAAAATTCAAATAAAAGAAAGTCCTAAAAACTTATGTAAAGTTTCAACATGTAGTCAATCAAAACAAAAATTCAATGAAACAAAGTTTTAATCCATTTGCTCACCATATTTTCAAAATGTCTTATACTATAAAGCATAATCTAACATAATACTATTCCATTGAAAACATAGATCTACACAAAGTTTTTTTTATTTCTAAATGAAGAAACTCTTTTGTAAAACTTCAACATTGGTGTTGATATTCAAATATTTGAATCAATTTTTTTTAATTATTACATTGGGTATTTTTAAATCATTATACATAATATAAGCATCTATAATACCATAATAGCAATTTAAAAAAAAATAAGTGTCACCACACCACATATGAGGGATTTTTTTGTAGCCAATCTTGGTATAAGAAAACTAACTATAAGGATATTATAGAATGTGTTATGTAAAGATATATTCAAAATTTTATCATTAATTCTTTGTTCTATCAAACATGATACAATTTTGTGAGAGATTGAGATATTATCAAATAAAGGTGCTGATATTTTAAGCGTTAAAATCCTCTTCTTCAATTTTTAACTTTGGTTTTTTCTATGTATAGTGATGCAAATAAGATTATCATTTTTGTGTTCAATATGCTAACTATCTTAAATTATGGATATGAAAGATTGCTTTCCAATAATTCTTTCACATTCACTCCTTTTCCATTCCAAACTATGACATCACATCCTTCTTTAAACAATGTCTACACAATGTTTTATATGGTAGATATTGAAAATTTATTATATGTTTAAATGCAAGGCACTAAGAAAATGATATCATCATTAGCTACAAACCTTATAATTATTTTACAAAACTTAATTAAATTAAGTTTAAATTTTTTAAAAACAATTGAATAATCAGAATTGTTTGATGCTCAAATAAAAAGTGTTATTATGACACCTAAGAATGTAGAGAGTGAAAAATGAAAGCCAGGTGATATCTTAATAGAGAAATAATTGGGTAAGAAATAGCTTTTTATAGATTTCTAGGTTAATGATACATAAATAAATTATCTTAAATTAACTATTGAGAGAGTAATTTTAGTATCTATATGAATTATTTAAGTCTTAAGATTTTGAGTATTCTTTTGAGGAGAGAAAACTAGCTTGGGTTAGAATGGAGTGACCCAAAGGGATAATACATTAATATAATAAGATTAAGATTTCACATTTAGTATAAAAGTTGATCCTTTACTAGTTCAACGTGACACGTGGATAAATCAAGTGAAAATTAACAAGTTTATGACACCTAAGACTTAAGAAAGCATAGAGTAAATGTTAAGAATCTTTTAACAGGTTTCTAGGTTGAGAGATATATGAGTGAATTATCCCACACAAGTTACTAAAAGAGTGATTCTGATATTTGCATAAGATGATAAAATATTATGTTGAGATGGAACTACTTAATGAGACAATATAATGACATAACGAAATCAAAATATTACAATTGCGTAATATGTGTATTGAACATATATTTAAATGTCTATGTAAATACAAAGTACCATTCTTAAAAGAAATGTTAAGAATTTTTTGTGGCACTTATAATGTATTATTGTGAAGTCTTTAGAATAAATTCCAATGTTATGATACCATCTCAAGTCTATTATTTACAAAATTTTCACTTATTAAAATTACATTAATATTTTCCTTGAAAAGTACTTAAGCTTGTCATAATTTCTAAAAAACCTTAAAATAAAAATAATTAGAAATCAATTGAAACACAAATCATATAAAAATACTAACTAACTTAATAAAAATGACTATCATAAAAGGAAGATCAAATGTGACTATAATTCACAAAAGAAAGGAGATAAGCCTAATGTCCCCTTTTTCCCATATTATTTTCCTAATTTTGGAGTCACATCATCTATTATTTTATCTTTTTCTTTTGCTTCATTTGAAAATAATGTAGAGTTTTCTTTTATTTCCTTGAACATATAACTAAAGCACTTAAAAACAAATTACAAAAGCTATATTTAATGAAATGTTATGTTACTATTAGAAAATATCAAGTTCTTCATATTTCTATTATAACCACATATTTTATATAACATCAATAGATAATAATTCTTTTGCATAATTTTTTGCTACAAGAAAATAAAATTAGTAATTACACATCTAGTGACAAATATAACATTTTATATTTATCATGAGCTAACTCTCACTCCATATTAGTTTCATGAAATACCTTATCTTAATCTAAAAGTATTAGATTAAAATAAGCATGACATAAGTAACACTAGCTTAATAGCAAAACAATTATGTATATGTAAAAACATATAACATTTGGGTAACTACATGCATAGATCAAAATCAAATATAACCATATAGAAAAGTATGTAAGGGAAAAAAATGTAAAGCAAAATTTTATGTAAAAGATTTATAACTCTTTATCTTTTTTTAACATGATAATTGTACTCATTTATTTTATTTTTTATATTTTTGATGAGCATCTTAAGACAAGGCCTTTTATTTTAAAACAAAATAAATTGGTTATATTTTAATAAAAATAATCCTAAATAATGGTTCATTTGGCTCATCTCTTAGTTATATTATTTGAAATAGTAGTTGTCACTTTAAACAACCTACATATTAACTCATTTGACTCATCTCTAGGATATATTATTTTAGAATGATAGTCATCACTTTAGATAAGCAAACGTTATGCTCATTTGAGTTATTTTTGAAACTTGTTACTATAGAATGTTAGTCATTATTTTGATTAACTAATATTTATGCACCTTTATTTAAAGCCTCCATAGCCTTTTGTCAACTTATTTGTATCCTCTTTTCTTATAATTTTCTCTTAATTTTTTTCTTTAATTAAAATAAACATTAAACACTTTTTTTATTTTATATTCCTGTGACTATTATCATTATAGTAAAAACACATAGATATATGCAACAAGTAGACAATGCTCATCAATTCATATATGAAATAAAACATAGGTATCATGTTTATAGTTTAACAAGTCACATTTTTAAATAAGGAATTGCCTCATATGCATTCACAGTAATATTGTACACTTGCAAGGAATCCAACATCTATGATTGTTATTTCAATTTATTAATTAAGACCCTAATCCTCTAGAAGGTCATATATACACATGCACAAATTTGTCTATTCAAACATCCTTAAATTAGTTTTCATACTCTACAATCGTTTATGGGCTTCTACTAATAATACATAAAACAAACAAAACACGTACACTTATGTACGAGTTTGCCTACACAAATATATTCTACTAGGTATTTCCCAAATCGTCGATGCCTCTAGCATATATTACATATTACATCAAAACATTTACACAGAATAAAAGATTTTATATCTCTCAAATTTGAGTAATGGTCTTCTTTAAAAGTTAAGAGTTTGCTTCAAGCTATATGACTAGCTTGCTTTTCTCTTGATTTTGCTCTTATTGTGTGTCTAGCTCTTCTTGGATTACTTTTCAATGCCTGAGAGCCCTCTCTCTCTCTCTCTCTCTCTCTCTCTTCTCTTCATTAGATGACACTTGGATGAAGGTATTTTTACTAACTTTTCTCCCCAAAACCTTTCTTGGTTAGAGTTTTTATGATTTTCTATTTTCCTAATATTTCAAATGTCTTTAATAGATGTGTCCATTTATGTGAATTCATTTTCACTTTCTACCCTCTCACTTTCAAAGTTTCTCAATAATTAAATTCACCATTAAGTTAATTTTCTTATTAGTTTATTATTTTGGGTTTTAAAAAGTTTTATTTTTTTACTAATTGTATAAATATGATATCTACCTTTGTATTATAAGATGCTCATATTTGTCTAAATTTGTTATTATTTTTTTATATTAATATATTTTTATTTATTATACTTTTGAATTCATTATTAATGCAAATTTCTCTTATATTATAATAAACTATTTCATATATGATACTAATGTCTACTAATTATACTTGCATGATATTTATCTTGGTACTATATGGTACTTATATTGGGTTAAATTTGTTAATAGTTTTTCTTATTGTACTAATATACTTTTATTATCATACTTGTATGTTGCATTATTAATGTACATTCCTCTTTATGTCACAATAGATGATTTTATGTATGAAGCTAATCTTCAACTAATCATAATAATACAATACTTATCTTTGTATTTTATGACACCCATGAACTGATTACTTTCAAGTACTTTCTTTAGCACATACTATACAATATCACTTGTCTTACTTGTATGATCCAATTCCTATATTTCTATGCTAAGTCGTAAATGATGATGATGTATACACTATGCTCTTATGTCTCAATTGTACTTATACATCCTTTTATTATGTTGTACAATTAGTCTAGAATATCTTTTGAAATTTATTTGTATTACTTCACTTTTTTTCTCAAAATTATATGGTATGATATGCTTATATCATATTATATAATCCTCATTCATCTATTTTTAACAATTTTTAACTTCACCTTTTTCTCTCAATTGCTTATATTGTACGATTATCACTATCATACTGTGTAATCATATTACCCCTTTCCATACCTCAAGCTTGTCTAATCCCTTAAGACGATGTGTTGTTTATTTGTTGATTGTATTAATTAAATAATTCATATCATATTGTATGAACTTATTTAATTTATTTTTAAGTATAAAGATTTTATCATACTGTACGATGACCTTTTATTATACTATGTACATTCAACTAAGCTTTAATTCTTATTTCTCTTTTTATCATATTATATGATCTACTATATCATACTATACAATCCATTTTCTTATAATTTTAAAATATTCTTAAATTATTTTATAAAATTTTTTAAAATTTTGTAACATATTTCTCCTTCACAATCATGACTATTTCATAAAATTTTTCATCTATCCTCTTTTTTAAGAGTCATTACTAATTTTAATATTTTTTATTTTAATATCTTATTCATCAAAATTATTTAGTCTTATTTTTGAGATGTTATAATAAATCATCCAAAACAATGTTCAAAGTAAGAATTTCTAAATAAGAAAATAGTAACTGACAAGAGAGAAACTATGAGCAAGTGAGCATGCTTACAAAAGAAACAACTTATAGTATTGAGAAAGAGGATCGATATGAGCCTCGAAGAGGTAGGCAACATTACTTAGAACATAACAGATGCAAGTAGATTTCATAAAATGGTGATTTTCATGTTTTCCAAAAATACGGATAAAAACTAAGTAACAATTTGTTTGATTTTATAAATCACCATGAAGTTTGAATATGAAAATAAATCCATGGATAAGAAATAACCACTTAAAAATTCATGTAATTTCAAGATAATTTTGGGAGCTAAGATTGGACAAGGATAGAGTTGCCTAGGATTAAACAAATATAAGGCTAAGAATGATATGCAAACAAGGTGGGATCAAAGTCAATTTGAATTAGAAAGTTCTACATTCTTTCAAGTTTCAATTATAATTCAAATATAATTGAATTATTACAATATTTGATATTCAAAATACTAATAATATAGACAACAAAATTTAATCTTTTTCTAAAATTAGAAGAAGATTGAATGAAATAGATAATTACTCAAGTTTAATAATGAAATGAAATTGGATTGTATAAAAAACATTTTAATAACTTGCAACTCATCATCTCTATAATCACAACACATCATGGATGACTGAATCAAACATAGTGATCAAAATCACACGATTGAGTTATGGGCAATGTATTCTCAAAATCTTGATCATGTATGCAACAATCGCCATAATTATATGAAAATCATTTTTTAAATAGTAACAGCAAGCTAAGAACTTTATTTAAGAAGAAAACTCAATTGAGCTGAGCTAGTCATGCAAGGCATTATTCTAGACCACCTAAGCTAAGCCGAGGAACAACTCACTAACCTGCTCGATGAACTCCTAGCTCATCAACACAATCAAACCGCATGGGAAACACTCCATAAGTAAAATGCATTACTAACATTAATCAATCCAAATATACTCAAAATAAAATTTTGGCAACTATCATAATGCCATTAGACCAAGAAATTAAAATCAATATTACTATAACTGGAACATCTGAAGATGAGGTCCCATTAACAAAAAAAACTCTATTGTAATATCTACAAATATAGTCATTTTGTAGTAGTTTGATATCATTTGTAATACTCTAGCAAACAATGTCATTATAGTGATTATTTTACATTATCATCCAATCAAGGAACATGTGAAAGGAGGTGAGAGATTAGGAATAAAAAATGGTCAAGATTCTAGAGAGATATGTGTCAATCCAACCTAAGATTAGGCCACTAGGGACTTATGTAAGTTCAAAAGAGGTGATGTTTTTAGATTTTTTTTGTGTGTGTGTGGATAGGATGACTAAAGACATTAATTTGGCCATGATGAGAATCATAATAAAATCTTATATGAATAGGTAATATAATATTGAAATAAAAGAGTTAATATTGGTGGAAAAATAATGTCAAATAGAACTTGAGACACAGATATTAATGTTATTTTAGGAAATTAGAAAGATTTATTTATTACTGATTTAGCACAAACATATTAGTGCATATACATATATTTGTGGATTGATTATTTATTATCCAAATAGATTTAGCGGGTTCGAGCTTAGCTAAAGTCAGCCCGACTCAAGGCTTTTTATGGAATTGGGCCAAAAAGCCCATTGGGCTTAAGTTTTGCGTACGATCAAGCTGGTTTACATGAAGATTAGGCTTTTTTTGGTCGGATAGGTTGTCTATTGAAGGCTCAAGCCCAATGTAAAATATAATTACATAAATATAACTAAAATGTATTGATCATTAAGTATGCATAAAGTTTATGGTTACAACTTATATATATATAATTCAGTTGTATAGTGTTTGTACATTTCTTGTATAATTATAATTTTATTATGTATTCATTATATCTTTGAAATATTCTCAAAATATACATATATTGTATTCTATATAAATTTCATGTATAAAAGCAAAGTATATTTTATTGCATATTTATTAAATATTTAAAATGCATTTTTATATATCATAAATATATGATCAATTTTAACTTTTGTATTTTTAAAATATATTTATTATTTTAAGAGTAATTTAATGCACATATATTTAATATATATATATATATATATATATATATATATATATATATATATATATATATATATATATATATATATATATATATATATATATATATATATATATATATATATATATATATATATATATATATATATATATATATATATACAATTAGTATGTTTCACTTTATGTTTAACATATTAATACATGCTTTTTATCAATTTTTCTTTTTATGATATAGAAGTACATATGTTTACTATATTATATGACATTTTAGTAATTTTGAAATATACTTTAAACATAAAAAACATTACTTTCCATTTTCCTTCAAAGAGTTCACACTTAAAAAATTGTCAAACATAAGTTTACTAAACAAATGTTAATTTGACATAATAGTATAGCTGAAAAGTTTGACAAAAAAGTTTACTTAAAGAAAAATATAACAAAAATGAGTTGATATTTTGGTTATTTGAAGAAGGTGAGAAAAGAAGGATATAAGAAAAAAAATTTTGGATTATTTTTTAACATACATTAGTTTAAAAGTGATATGTTTTATCTACACAATCCACATGTTTTGATTTGATAGAGTTAACATTAATTAAACAAAAGTTTGCATCTAGCTAACTTGTTTGAAGGGGTAAGTGATAAAAAGACAAGAAAATATCTAAATTACTCTTATGTGTAAGATGATCATGATAAAAACTAGAAATGTGATGTGCTTTATAATCGACACTTATGTCCATGTATGGATGGAGAAAATACATGATTGTATGCTTGTTCTTTGTTTGACTTAATAATGATTTTAAATATAGGTGCACCAAGCATCAAGTAACTTCGATGATGAAGGACATGATTTATTTAATGTCACAAATGAAAAATCCTCTCCCAATAACTATTGTGACTTTCATGTATCAAATAGTTATATTGTTTATCACCAAATGACTTGATCATTCATCTTAGATTTGTTATAAAAGTCACATGATGTAATATTAGCTTTGTCCAATGAAAAAGAAAGATGTGACTTCTCTCACTTTTATTTACAAAGTAAAAAGCTAGTGAAGCTTTAATACTGTATTTTAAATTCCATTTTTCTTTAATCAAAAGAGTTTTTATGATAAATTGTCTATCATTTTCTTCTTTTTTGAACTTTCAACCCTTTTAAGCATCATCACTTCATTGGATAGAGATAATTTTGTCTATTTTTATACACATATATTTATTTGTTTTTTTAAAAAGAAGTTCAAATTATTTGAGAAATATTTTAATATTAATTATTTAAAGTTTAGATTTAAGATATTATTTATTTAGATATAATAAAATTAATGAATGAGTATTTAGATTTAAATTTAATATGATAAAATAAAAATTAAACATACAAAATTAATAGTTACCAAAATATTAAGTGCTAGGTTGTCATATGATATATGCATATATGATACAGATAGCTTATACTGTTGCCATCATTATCAGATTAATTGATTTATTATAAGAGTTATCTAAATGAATGGTTGAGTAAGAATCACTAAGGTTATTAGTGCTTACATAAGGATAATATTTTTGGTTAACTAATTCTTAACTAGTTATTATTGGTGATTATTTCATTGAGCTCAATGATGATGACAACTATTTTGGCCATTGTAATAAGGATTGTTATTTTATCTAACTTAACTTTTGTTCCCAAGTTGATTTTGAGTAGGTTTGGCATCTTGATAAAGGTTCAAACAATTAATGATCTTAGGCATGGACTAGTGTAAATGGCCATATTGGATAAGGTTTTTGATGAATTGGTTAAGCACTTGATACTCAATTATGGTGTTGTAACATCATAATTGTTTTAGCAAAAAAGGTGCTCATATATTTGAGATTGTACCCTGACATCTTGATGTATGAAGTTGATATTCTAAATTTTGATTAAGCTGATTGAAATATTATATTTAAGTATCTCTTACAAAATGTGTCAATCAAAATTTGATAAGTATTTTTTAGGATAGAACTAGTTAGAAGGAATTAGTTGATAGTTTGTATTATTTAAAGATTGAATAAATTATAAATTGTTGAAGTTTATTAGAAAATTAAAAAAATTATTATTGATGATGGAATTTTGTTTGATTTTATTTGATATAAATTATTGAGTTTTCTTCCTTTCCTTTTAAGTAGCCAACAACAAGAGTTTTAAGATTTGTTTGCACATAAGTACTAAACTTTTGCTTCAAGGTAAGAATCAAAGTGGTTTCTTGCAAGAAAAGCTTCTAACTGAAGGCATAACATAGGAGAGCTTAGTCGAAGGAATTAAGAGAGTAGCCATGTGCTTTTGAACAACATGGCTATTGCTTTAGCAAAAGAAAATAAGGGATATGGCTTCTTTTAATGGAAGATTTCTTAGAAGTTCTTGTCCATTACAACAAAGGAACATTTAAAGGAATCTAGATGTTGTTGGGGCAAAGATCAAGGATAGGTGTTGTTATGTTTATAAGAGAGTAACAGTTTAAAAAAGCAAGAGAACATGCATACTACATATGAGATTATCTATTGTAACATGACTAGAATACTAAATTAAGCATACCAATGAGTGTAGCTTATTAATAAAAATGCAATGATACTTAGTTTATAAATTTCAAAGTTAAATAAAGTTTATTATAAGTTATAAAAATAAAATTAAGAATTTAATATGTACACATACACACACATACACATACGCATAGACATATATACATACTTATATATATATATATATATATATATATATATGCACATAAACACACACATTATATTAAATGAGTAATAGGGTGTTAAGGCTTATTTTATTTTTTTCATTTATTTACATGTAAGATAAGAAATAAGAAGCTTCTAGAGTTTTCTTAGCTAGAGGTTGAAGCTAAAGAGAATTCTTGTAGTTGGAGTTTCAGTTATGAAGGGTCTAAAGAGAAATAAGGATTCAAAGAAAAAGTAGAAATAGAATAAGAAGAGGAGAAAGAAAGATTGCTATAAGATAAAACTCTGGAAACTACAAGTAGTTAAGCAAAGAGAAGAGTTAAAGGATAAAGAAAGCTAAGGGAAAAGGATTAATATTATTGACATAACAAAAATGAATAGAAAAAAGGATTTAATATTCTAATTAGGTTAATTTATTCTAAATCATCTTCATTGTTATTGAATAGTATGAATATATAATTAAGGGATGAGCTAGTTTTTGCATAAGCTTTAAGCATTTAGTTTGGTTTTTCATGTTAAAGGATCATGAATTTTAGTAGTCTTTTCTTAAGTCTTAGGATGAGAGTTAACAAAAAAATGTCTAAATTCTATCTTTTGTATAGAATTTTTAATAATAATATTTGGTACAATAGTATATAACATATAATATGTTAAATTCAAGAAAGATAAAAGAGCAAGTTTCCTAAAGAAATAAATGATATGTTAATATTTGATATAAAATACAAGTAGTTTAAAGGCAAAAGTGTGGCAAATACAATGTGTGGTATGTTAATCAAAACAAATGATGTAAGATCTTAGTATATCATATGTCAGTGACAATGTATAATATACATAGTTCAAAATAAATGTGTCAAAAAAAAAAGAATAATCTATTGAGTTAAAAATTGAGTTCTTAATATTAATGTACGATACATTGTGAACAATATAAGGTACATTGAGTATTTTTTAGCAATCTATAAGAAGCATAAATGGTTTGTGGTACAATGATAAAAGAATGAATGAAAAATACATAATCTATAATGCATCATATGTAGAGAAGAAGTCTCTTAATTATTCTGTGTAGGGGAAGATACTTAATACTTATGCATAATATCTTAGAAGGAACATATAATATATGAGTATTATGACAAAAAATAATATAAAAAAGAGTATTATAGAATACAATAAACATCTAATAAACTATGAAATGAATTATTATTGATTGAATTGTATTTTTTTTTATAATATAAGGATGAAATAAAAAGAGAAAATAGATTGAAGCTCATCTCCAAGATTTCAAATAGATAAATTTTAAATAAATATACTTAATGCTTATGTATAATATGTTAGAAGGAACATATGACATATGAGTGTTATGATAAAAAAATAAATAAAGAAGAGTATTGTAGAACATAATAAACATGTAGTGAATTATGAAATAAATTATTATAATTAAATTATATTTGATTTATAATATAGGGATAAAAGAAAAAGATAAAATAGATTGAAACTTATACCTAAGATTTTGTATAAATAAATTTTAAATGAATGATATGATAAGTAGTAAATAGTGTTTATATTTAAATGAATGCATTGGTATGAACATAAGCATGACATCATGATTCATCCATTTTTTGTCATAAGATATGTTGTAATATTCGAATGATTTTATTATGAAAGAATGACTATATGTGTATTAATTTAATATATGAATTTCTTAGTACATGACTATCTAACTAGGATAAGTTGTAAAAAAGTTATAGAGATACACACACATACATAATGTTTCTAAAAAGGAAGAGAAAGGAAATGAGCAAAAGGAATAAGAAGGGAATAAATATTTAGTAGTCTAAATAAACCTTATTAAATCTCATTGCAAAAATAACATAAGATATAGAAAAAAGAAATAAATTATGATTTCTCTTAGAACACTACCCCATATTTAATGATAATAAAAAATAGAACTTTGACATAGGATGTAGAGCATGATAAAATATTACTTGTATACTATATTATGAGTTTGTATTAGAGATCTTTTTCTCATATATGACTAACACTTTATATAAGATCTTGATATATAGAAATGATGAGATTATGACTCTTATGCATTACTTCTGTTATAAACAGGGTTTAGATATACTAAGACTTGTTGTTGCTATCATATTATATGATTATTAACTAGTTATAATGTGCCTATAAGTAGAGATCTAGATATAATTATATGACATCAAATAAAAATAAAAAAATAAATAATAAAAATAAAAATAAAATAGAAAACGATCCCATCTAATAAACATAGTGGTATTGAGGGTTCAAATAATGAAAAATATACATGTGTGTGTGTGTGAATATATATATACTTATATATAAAAATTATTGCCACTATGTTCTATTTTATTATGATAGTGTAACATTAATTTTATCTTTAGATTGGACATTATGCTATTAATGTCATGATGTCATGTTTTAGTTTAATTTTGGTATTTCTTTATTATTCTTATTCATATTTTAATATTTCTTATTATTTAGATTTATCTACTAAAATTTATAGTTATCAATTATTTATTCTTACATTACATAAAATGTTATTGGAACATCGAGAAGAGTAGACCATGATGACAATAAGGGTGTTCAGTGACTCTAAATTATTTTATAAGGTTTATTTTTGTATAGTTTTGACTATATAATATGCTTTAATAGGTCATTGTATAGATATAATTTTATAAGGTTCATGTATTGCTAAATCAAAAGATATGATTAGTCTGTATAAAAAAATACAAATTAGAATTATTTCCATCATTCTAATATAAGGGATGATGTGTCATTGGTCTAAGTATTGTTACTCTAATATGATATAATAATACTTAATTAAATGAGTAATTAGATAAGATTTGTAAGTAGGGCATGACACTATCAATGACCATTTAACAAAGTGTTTTGTTCTTCATGTCATGAGCTACTACTAGTGTATCAACCTATCTAAAAAATGATAAGACATTTTGCATGCTTACTTGACTAATTGAAGTAAGATTTTTCCTTAAATGCACAATATGTCATACATCGTTAATTGTAAAACTTTTTTTGTTATGTGTCATAACTTGTATGTTGTTATTCCAGTTGGAATATAGCAACACATCATCAGCCAAATAAACATTGTTATAATTTCTTGCTAGAAAGTCCTATAACTTTCTACATGGTATTGATTATGACTTGATTGGACTATTAACACTCAAACAACAAAGCATCTTTTATGCTTTTGATTGTTATGTTCATAGATGTACTTATTTTTTTTAGTTTGTTAACCCTTTCATTTTAGACCTTTATCTTTTTACTTTAAGTGTCTTTAGAGTCACACTTTATCACACTACTTCCTTTAGTCTATTAGATATTATAAATTATGATTTTTGACTTACCCATATAATTATGCTTGCCTTGTATGCATAATTTACATTTTGTACTTCATAAAAAACTAGATGGTTCTCTTAAGTCTCTAAGCATTATAGCTTCACTCATAATTAGGCTTCAACCTTTAATAGTTTTAGCTTTTGGTGATGAGTAACATTACTTGCCATAGTGATATATGTATCCCAACTCTCTTATAATGACAATAAGATCAAGTCTTTAAATTCATTCTTAAAATCAATATTCATTGATCTTATCTATGTGGTCATTATCAACTCATTAATGTAATATGTGAAAGGATTTCTCTTTGTCACTTCTGGTTAAACAAACATCACATCACATAAATTTTGTTTGACATTAAGAGCTTCTTATACTTATCACATAGAATTTTCATAAAATCCTTAGCTGTTGTATCCAAGGAGACATTGAAGCAATGTTTCTAAACAAAGTAAACAATATCACCAATGACAATCAAGGAATTCTCAATCTTGGAGCTTCATGAACATGTGCTTTTGTCTAAAGAACAATTGACACTTGTTTATTTGATAGAGGAGTTTTCTATATGAATTTTCTAAAATATGTCTTTGCAATTGAATGTATCATTCTTGACTTTGTTATCTTTCATTTCTTTTGCTGAAAAAACAGTTAATATCAAATTGTAAAAGAATAAATTTTGCATAGTGAACTTAACATCAATTCTCTTATAGAAATTATAGGAAATGCAAGCATTATCTCTTATTTAAGTTGACAAATTCCTTGAGATAATCATAGAAATACTTGTTTCATGCTTGATTGTACACAATTAAACTACTCATCTAAAAATAGCATTATACACAACATGGGATACAAGAGAATAACAAAAAAACGATCAAAACACATTAAAAACAAAAACATAACAAAATTGTTATAAAAATATACAAATTTACATAAAACTAAACTTGTGAAAAGCCTTAACCATAATAATATTAAAGAGAATTAATATTACATAAACGAGATAGCAAAAGTATCTCACAACTTGTCTCTTTGTTTTGGTTATAAAAATAACTACACAATAATCCAGAGGGATGATAGATATATACTATAATTTTACTTTTAAATTTTTTTTCTTTGTTTTATTCTTTACATTTATTATTTTTAAAAATAATTATCATGTATTTATATTAGAACATAGGATATGAATGAATCATATCATGTCATTTCACACATTTTGTTTCATAGCTTTTTGTTAATCATTTTTTTCAAAAGCTATTATTTTATTACCATGTAAAAAAATTACACATACAAATACCTTGTAGAAATACTTGCATACGATTTGCAAGTTCCACCTAACGATAATAGTCTTACAAACATCTTAATGTCTGTTAGCTCTAAAAATCTTTACATTCTTATTAGAATCCAAATTTGCACATGTTCACAAGTAAATCAAACCCTATTTTGAAGTTTTGTATTGCAACAAGCCTCGAAACAATTCGTGCTCTATCATGATCGAATTCAATAACCAATGAATTTGGATAATTGAGTTAGACTCAATGTTGATAAGAATCACAAAAAGCCAAAGATTGATGGAGAAGTGATAACCATAAAAGACGATCATTCATATCCAAACATCTCTTCAAAAACCAATTGGCCACATTATTGAACGCGTATACATCTAATCGGCATGTCAGATCATATAAATGGCTAGAAAAATCGATAGCTTTAGCGATATATAGATCAGCTACGGAAGTTTACTTGATAAAGGATAGCAGATTGCAGGTAAAAGAACCATAAATGAAACCAAGCTACATGACAACCTAACCCAACTGGGCCCATTAATGGCCCACTTGACGTTCCTATCGGGCAGCATCGGGCCACTCTAGCATCCCGACAGCGGAGCCCTTACCCTCCATGCCGTGCCGAGCTTTCCGAAGCACCTCACAAAAGCCGTGGGCCCGCCGCCAACCTCCTGCATCCTGCTTTTTGGCTATATCCATTGCATTTGGAGGCAAAGGATTTAAAGTTCGCCGACAGCCTAACCGACGGGATGGTGACTGAAAGGAAGGCAAAACGGGTGAGAAGGTCTTCAGCCTTGGGAGGACCTCCGCAAGGCTCGTCTTGCCGCTGTCTCCCGACGATCGGGAGGTCGAATTGTCCGTTAGAGAGGGTCAGGATGAATTTGTTTGTTTGGCTTCAGAAGATATATATATATTTTTTAAAAGATCTTTTTAGAAAATATTTTTCAATCATAAAAATTGTTGTCATAATGTTTTGTTATTATATTTTTTATATGTGGCTTTATTATCACAGTCTCGAGAAGATGAGGTTAGTTTGGGTAAGAATTTATGCACTGAGGTTTGGCTATAGAAAAAACATGGTCAAGTAGAATAATTACAAGAGTAAGTATGCTAGATAATGATAGGGTTTTTGTTGATTCAATACTATTATGTAAGTGGACATTGACAAGCTTTGGCTATTACAATGAGCTCTTACAAAACTTCGGGTTATTTTTTTGGGCTTAAGGCTACACAAATGTTAGTATATACATGACTATCTTATGATATGATTGATGTTCTATTAATGTGAAAAATTTTTTGTTTATGCAACTTATAAATCATTTTTATTATGAAAATTTAATAAATTTTTAAAGAGAAGATGATGTTATTCAATAAGAGAGATATTTTTGTTAAATACTTTATTATATAAAAAAATCAAATAGTAATTAGTTAGAAATTAAGTTTGTTATAAGTAGTTTCATTTTTAAAGTTTATTCAAGGCTCAAAAAAGAATTTTTATTCATTCAATTGATTTCTAAATACATTATTTTATACTTTTTTATGATATTTCTATAATATTGTGCTTGTGGATTCAACATGTTAGTAGAGATAATGTAAGCTTCATGTCATTATAGTTTGCTAGTTGCAATATAAATTGCATTAATATTGTGAATCTTCATTGATTTAATCTATATATGTGTGATGTTTTGACTATTTTTTTTATATATTATTACAAACCAAAACTATTTTAAAATGTCACCTAAAAACTTTTTTTTATAAAATTTTGTTATGACCAACTCTATTTCAATGACTTCTATATTGCTTATAATACTAATAGTATTTAGATATGTATATATCTTAGGTAAGTTTTTATGAATCTAATCTACTTTTTTAAATGTGTATTTGGTGTACAATATTTTGACCCACGATTAGGGAAACACCACTATTTGTGCTTGTGGCTCTAAACATGCTTTATCAACTTTTGTATATAATTATCAAGCTTGTATTTTGGTGACATTTTATCATTATTTTATTTACATTCATTTGAATTATTCTTATGAAATTGTGTATGAAGAAGCCCAAGTTTTGCATGTGTTTGTTGTTGAATGTGAATGCTCATTATCAAGTTGTACAAGAGCTTCCATGGTAAGATGTGATCTATGAGAAGTCCTAACTCTTCTTTAGATGATTATTGTCATGCCCCACCTGACATAAAAATACAAAGAACTCGATAGATACTTAGCATACTAAATTATCAGATTAAAATAAAATAAGTAACAAATGCTGAGGTCATAAAACTAACAGTGAATGAAGATAATGAAAAAAATATTACAATCTATAGATCATTTCTATTGAAACAATCAAACAATGCACATAATTCCAAATTACAATATAACAAAAAAATAAAAATAGTGTTAATACATCAACTATTAGAAATTAGTTCTCACCTATAACATTTTTCTTAAAAGCTCTCAAAATATATTAAAATCTCTCTCACCCAAGGTCTCAAGTTATCTAAGAATTTTTAAATTATAGGCATCTTTATCCTTGCCTTGAATGTATGTAGGGAATAAGAATGATGTGTTTATTAATCTCATATATTGAGTGATTTGATAATAAAGAAATCAAGAATTAAAGGATTAATATAATATGTGAGATTTGATGTATAGATGAAGATTTAAGAAGGTAGCAATCAACGTGCAAAAATGTTTAAGATTATTGATGGCATTGTTTAAGTAATGATGGCTCAACTTTCACATCTTGGAGCTATGTGAAATAAGCTCTTAGTGGAGTGCCATCTCATGTAGAGGTCATCATATACTATTCTAATGGTTAGAATATTAAAACCATTCACGTAAAGTCACATGATACCTAAGAATGTATACATCAACATTAATACAATCATTAGTATCATATTCATCATCCATAAGCCTATGGTCTGTTTATCGACTAAAATATGTTAAAAAATTAAGTTTTATATCTCAAACATTATAATAAGTGTTGAGTTTGAAAATGAATTAACCAACATGTGTTGATCAAATGCTACACACTGATCTTGCAAAATAATATTCTCGTCATACTTATACAACCAACATATATTCATCAATAGGTAAATAATCAGGTTAATAGTTCATGCTCAGTGTATGTTGATTGGTATGTTGTACAAGAATGATGGTCTCATCGTACTGGTATGATTACAGTTTAGTCAAGAGATAGTTAAGATATAACATGTTCATACATGACGATGCTTGCTATTAGCCTTGCATGAGACTGCTTTATATTCATTGCCTTAAGGTTCCAGGGTTGCAAATATCATAAGCATAAAGGGGAAAAGTAAATGTAACATATATGATTATTTAGTATGCTATCCTCATATTACCTATTATTTATACAAAATACTTAAACTAGCTTGAGCCAAAAAGTAAGCGAAAAGTTATCATATAAATATGATATTGTATTATACATGTACAATTATATGAGTATAATATAATAATAACAAAGCTAGAAATGTTAATATAAATATGATATATTCGTCATACCTGTATGAAATACATAAATATGAAAATATTAGAATTAAGTATTTTCTATTATATTATATATTTATGACACTTTTTAAGTATTTTAGATAAGCCAGTTGGGCAAGCTAAATGCATGGGCAATTAGTTCATTCTTTATGTTTCCTTAATATGATATTCAGATCATTTAACTATTATCATTACCCATGAAGTGTAATGATTAGTTAATCTCGTTGAAAACTAAATTTTAATCATTGAGTGATTTTAAAAATATTTTCTTATCTCACTTGAGAGTATAAAATGATAAAAAGATACTTAAGGATATAATAAACTAATAGAAATTGCTACATCATTATAAAGTTATACAAGGCTTTAGTTGTATAACAAAATTGCAATATCATTATTTATGCTTTACATCAAAGAACATGGAGCTATTTTTATCTTGTTGTTTCAATCTTCATTCTCACCATTTCTCTACACACATATTGTTAAAATCTTTCCATACTTATGCTATAGTTGGCCACATATGCTACAAGTGATCGGTTATAAGTTTCTTGCAAGAATTATTTATACAAGTATTCAAATTATTTATTTACCCTTTACTTATATTTGACTCATAAGAGTCTTATTTTTTTACTCCTATGAGCACTCTATAGATCTCTCCATGAATCTCTTATATAAGGTTTACCCTTATTGGTCTTTTGGTAAAAGGTAGTACATTGTTTTGTCCATGTTTAGCCATCTAACTAAGGAGGATGTATACCTTGGTTGTGTTAAACCACCTAAAAATAATTTTTATTCTTTATCTTAAGTATTTTTTTTCTTATATATCACATGAACTTTCAAAATTAATAAAGAGTTTTTTTTTAAAAGTCATAATTCAACATCTTTTTACAGCTCATTTATTTTAAAACTACTTAGTAGATAAACAACTACCTGTAAATATAATTAAAATATAAAAGTATAACTAAGAAAACAATAAAAAATAACCGCTAAATAAATCATGCATATAATAAATTGTCATATGAAGTTTTGTATGTATTTTACTCATGTATGCACATAATCATTATATAGTATTACTGTTTTATAGTACTTATATAATATCATATATTATATTTTTTTATTATTTTTATATAATATTATATATTATTATCATTGAGCCATTGCCTATTATTACCAACATACTATGTTATAGAGGATGGATCTTTTGTTTTGTTATGATCTCATCTCTAAGTACCTATATTAGTAAGGTATGATTTTGTATACTAGATAGTTATAAGAAATGATGATATAAAAACTTTTTTGTATTTATATTTCTTTCTTTCTCATGACCTTTTAATTATCAAGCTTAAACGATATTTTTTCTTTTTTTCTTTCTTTTCATATGTTTTAATTTTATAGCATCTTATATATTCATCAGACATATATATATATATATATATATATATATATATATATATATATATATATATATATATATATATATATATATATATATATATATATATATATATATATATATATATATATATATGTCAATAATAATAATGCATAGTCATATAAATTAGAGTATATATAGATGATATGAAGTTATGCAAAATGTCCACACTATATTGTATTCTAAAATGATATTTCTAAGGAATTAATAATTTGATCTACTTATATCATAATTATTTAATTTACTTAATATATTTAAGAGGTTTCTTTCATGACATTGTCTTTTTTATCTCTTTGTTTTATTTTTTACATAATTCTTATCATATTTCATCACTAATAGTTCAAATTCTATTCTTAATATTTAAACATTCTTGCATTTGTTTGCCTTTAGTTCCTTTTTATTTCTCAAAATTTCTCACTTTTTCTAACTAAAGAATTTGAAAATTCTATCAAAAAAAATCTCAAAGCATCCATAAATTTTGGTGAGATTCACTATCAAAAGCTACACGTCATATAATACAATCCCCTTTAGCATAGTGTATGATTATAGCAACTAGTTGATCAGACATTGGTTTAGATGGACTAATCATAACTTAATATGCTTCCTAAAATTGGTCATGCCATCTAATGGTTCCATCAAACTATAAAATCTTTAACAATCCATTATTTAGACAATTCAGTTTCTTAAGTAAATTATTATCATATTGTTCTATTGTTTTATCGAAATGTATGATCCTAAAATTTCTTCTAGATGATTCCATTTTAAATAATCTAAAATACTAAGCAGTGCTTGATTGTATGGTCCATAAATAGTTTCTAAATTGAAGTTTAAGTAAGTTGATATGGCCTAACGTAGCAGTTGGTGGCTCAATTTAATCTTGGTGTCATAGTGGTTCAAGAATGGCTTAGTTCTAGTTGGGTGATTTGGTGCCAGGATGCACATGTGCATAGCATGTACAAGGTTGATGGATTTGAATCAACCAAGCATATGCATCTGTTTACTTCTAGGAATGCTCTTTGATTCTCTGGTTTTATAGCTAGGAAAGGAAGAGGTGACATAGTGGCTAAGGTTCATGGAAGGATCATGTGAGTGATCAGGCATGGATGAAACAAAGGGTATAAAGTAGAGCAATCAAAAATGCATGGAAGAGTAAAGAGGGGCAATGTTGTAAGGTCACACTATGCATGACTTATGATAGATTAGACTTGAGGCTAGATGACATGGACTAGTGCGAGCATAATGGTTTATAGTGAAAGGTGGTGATTTTTGGTGCCAAAGTCGAGATTTTTTTAAAGGAAAGTTAATGACAACCAAAATGATTTTAGAGATACTTAAGGAAGAAAATTGGTTGGTGAAGATAGATCATTGTGAGATTGGAATACCACAAAGGATTCTTTGATGCTAAAAAGATGTAAAAGGCACTGCAACTTTGATTCCAATTAGTAAAGGAGGGATACGATAAATGGTGAGAGGTGAAGGAAAGGTAGCTTACACTTTCCTTTGCTTCTTAGATAATAATTTAGATGAGGAGAGACCTGCTTATGCCTCTCTCTTAAGAACTTATTAACTAATAAAAACTTCAAGGTGTCAAATGCATAATCAAATCAACATCATCTCTATTTTCATTACATAGAAGTTTATTTATAGAAGTACAATGATTAAATCTAGATTAAAAAATAAAATAATGAAAATACTTCTAATGAGAAAAATAATAAAAGCATAAAAAATATGCATAAATAAAAATAAAAAAATCATATATATCTCACATTATAACCCAAATAAAATAAAAATATACCACAAAACTAAAGAAAATCTTATATAGAATTAATGGATTAGCTCACTTCATTACTCTAATATAACCTGTTTTACATGACTTTTGCTACTAATCTTTTGTCGAGAAGGAAGGAGGAGAAATATAACATTAAGAAGAAGGTTATTCAAACTCATTATCATTCCCATTTTTCTCTATTATTTTCTTTTATTTCTCTAAATATTTTTGTTGAATTTTTTGGTGGAATGAGCTTTATATTTTGATTTTTTATTATAGAGTGTATGAAGGTGGGAGAAGTTTTCTTTCACATATATCTAAAAGTCAAAAAAAGTTTTTTTTTATCATATTGCATGTTGATAAAGATATAGAGATGTTTTATTTTTTAGTGTGTTCTCTATGATATATTTCATAATATTCTAATTATCTTTTTGACAAAATCGATTTTGTATATTTTTTTATTTGCTTTTATCTTTTAATTATGTCTTGAATAAATTAATTAGACATGTAGATATTTTGTACTTATACATAAGGTATTATATACTTGTTTAGCTATAGAAAAAATTCAAGAATACTCAAGCTTGATCTAAGAGCATGATTTTTTCAATAAATTGACTAATATTATTCAATTATTATTATATTTTAATAGTTTCATAAAAGAAATCTAATTTTTTTATTTTTTGTATTTAAATATATGAGTTAAAAGCTGAATTAACACATAAGACTTCTAATTATATATTTGAGAAAATTGGAAAAGGATTTATGCTTATAGCCTAGATGTCTTATCTAGATAATAACGTATTTAAAATTTTGAAGGATAATTAATAATTATCACTTAATAGCCATTCAGTTAACAAACTAAACATTTCAAAGGGATGAAAATTCAATCAAATACATTAATAATTAATCATAAGAATGATAAGTTCTTCTCAAAACGAAAACTATAGATCTTAACAGAGTCTTAGCAGAGAGAATCAGAAATGATTAAGACTATGAAGGGAGGCCAAAGGTGTTTATAACCATTGTATTTACTAAAGATAAACTTTGAAATAAAATTTAATTAGAATTTTTCTCCAAAAGAATATACTTTTTATGTGTTTTTTTTTCATGTGTTCAATCTTTACCATTTACTCTAATATATCTTCTTCTTTGTGAGAAGAGAATATTTACACAATTTTCATGTTGCAATACTCATTCAATCAAAACCCACCTAGATTATAGTCAAACAAGGGATTAGTTCTTTTAAAAAGGCTTGGATTATAATATGGATCACTTAGTAGCCCACGTTTGAAACTTAAAAAGCTAAAAAAAACAAAAGAGAGAGATCTAGAAAACAAGGACAAGTATACCTTTACCAACTATACATAAAAGGGAAAAAGACCTTGAGGACTCCTTGCACCAACATTTCTCTATATCCCACTTGTTATAAACTATTTTTCATTTGCAAAATGGGAACTTTTCTTGTATATTTACATGTCCTTAGTGAACACAATCATTTCTCATGGTGATTTTTTTTTCTTTTTGATTTTACAACCATATTTAAAATTACAATTTTGGCATGAAAACCATCATTGGAAAGCTAGGGAAAAGCTAGGAGATGAGAGAATAGCTTGAATGTTTATCGCATTAGAAATACACAAAGGAAAGAGCTGACAAGACAACTTGTTCTTATTTACATGTATGTTCTTAGAGCTGAGCACAAAGGGCTTTCAGTCAACCAATATTAGCAAACGGTCGAACTGGTCGGTGCTTTTGCTCGAATACGGGACTCGCCGCTCTTGTTCGGTTTCCAAGTCCTCCGTCGATCGCCGCTCGTTCGCCTTCGTCCAACTCCCCTCATCAACCTTAAATGGCGTTACTTTTAACGACTGTATAATGTCTGTTTTTTAGTATATAATGTGAATCATCGCTATAAAAGTTTTTATACTGTACAATGGCTGTCCACATGAGCCATAGTAGACTTCAAAACAGTACTAGAACAGCCATTGCATGATGTAATCGTCAATTCCATGGCTGTCCACATCGGCTTCTATAGTGACAGTCCTTGTCACTAGTTGTATGATTTCTTATTAGTTATATTAAATCCTTCACATGTCAAGTATGTCCTATTGTTCATTCCTTAGTCATTGCACTTTGTTGATATGTCACATTCTAACACCTATCGTCATTCCTCCCTACCAAAGTCGTTCTCATTCAACTTTTTCTCTTACAATTAGTCTTATCTCTAACTTCTTTGTAAGGCAAGTGATGTCATCAGAATTTAAAATTATTTTTTATAAATAATAATCTCAATAAAATAATACATAATTAAATCATATATATATATATATATATATATATATTAAATATTTAAAAGCATTTAATGCAATTATTTACTACAAATAAAATAAAAGTATCAATGCAAGACCCATCTCATTAATGTCATAGCAATGTTATTTTAATGCTAAAAATAATAAAAAATATATAATTATTAAGTCAAAATAAATGTAAATAAATTAGTGAGCTAATAATCATGTACTCTTATTACTCTTTTAAAGCTTCATGATATACATCTATATCACTAGTAAAAAAATATGTTAAAATAGATTGAATGAAATATTATTGACTTCTAATTTACATATTCTATATGTAATATATCATATATTTTGATTCACTATATATTGGGATTTACAACAAATCCATTTTAAATATATAAAAGTAAAATATATATTATATAATCTTATAAATATAAAAAATATAACATATTTTTACCACTAAGTGAATATCCTTTAAGTTAAAACATGTATATCACATCTATGTGAGTAATACAATATAAAAAATGTTAATTAAGAATATCACAATCATATGAGTCATATGATGTAAAAGTATATTAACTATACAGATATATTGGTTGTACTTATATGAAAGTGATAACATATTTATATAATACTACAAAAAAATATTTATACTTTTAACTCTTGGTCTGACCCATCTCGATCCTTCTTAAAAATTTATCATATAAATATGAAAGATAACATCATATTGTATAAAACATACTTGTATAATAAGGGTATAATACTTATATGAATAATATAAATAAACATGTAACTCAGGATAACCCATAATATGCTCACTTTCAATCGTATATAATACTATTCATACTATATGATAACATCTTTAACTGACCCACTACAATGGGAAAACCTTTGCTATTATTCTAACAACTTGACATTATAAGCAATTGGAATAAATATGTACTACAACCTATCATTAAAGTTTCTTCAAATTTGATGTACCATTTCTTCATTATTGACATATTGATACTTTGAGTTTTAAGAATTCTACGAGTAAAACTAGTGAGTTAAGTCTTAATAAATTGATATTTTTTTGCTCACTAATTTGTCATAATCAAAATAATCATCTATATTAGATTATCAATCTATATAATTTTTAGGATCAAAATTATCATAAAAAATTGGGGTATCAAGTTTTACTCTAAGAATATGCTCTATCTCTTAGCACCTCTTAGGTCACTCCTCTTCTCTAGGCATATTTAGGTCATCATTTTAGGTTTAACTCATCATAATATTTATTTCTTTTTTTATGATCATGATTTCTTCTATGAATATTTTGGTCAAATTCTTTTAAAAGATTGTCATATCTTCTATGGTTCCTATGTTTATTAGGATTTTCTTATTCTAGATCATTGGATGTGACATTTTTTCTCTAATCATCTCTTTCTCTCACAAAATTTGGTACATATTATTGGTTTAATAGGATTTGTTAAACCATCTAGATGAGTTAGGCTATTGATCAAACTATTTCTAACATAGCTTCTTAGTTTGGGCTTTATCATTGCTTTTGGTAGGGTTTATAATTTTGACCAGTCATTTAGGGAGACTTATCATACCCTATAATCATAAAAAGGGTTGGCATATAAGGGGATATTAAGAAAGGAAAACAAGGTAGAATATTTTCATTTTTTTTAAATTATGAAATCAAAGTGGTCACAATTATATACCTCAAAACCTATGATTGGGTGTGCTTCTAGGAACATGGCAAGTGACCAAGGTCTCACTTATGTTAGACCATCTCATAGATAGAATCATATGCTTAATAAGAAAGATGATATGGAGTTAATTATACCTTTATTTTCATATTACCTCATTAAACAAAATTTAGCAAAAACCCAAGAGTCATTCGTAGATACATTAAACAAAAATAATTATTTTTTATATTAAGTAGAAAAACATGATTTCTAACACTAAAGTTAATGTATGATAAATTAAACTTCTATTAAGGTCTAATTTGGAGTCTGACATAACATAGATGCTCAATAGGCTAATATGAAATACTAAATGATACTATACACTAATTAAGGCTAAGTGGTATATGTGATATTTAGAATTATTTAAATATTAGTTTCATAAGTTGTAATGTAGATTATTTAGTAGAATAAGTGACAATACATTAAGCATTAAGTATAAAGTCTTACTGAGTAATTTTATCACATATAATTTTAAACATATAAAATAGAGAATTAAAGATAAACTCAATGTAGAATACCTTAATAGAAAATAGAGCAATTCTAATTTTGGATTACTAAATAAAAAAAATAAAAGTTATAATAAGAATTCACCTTTTTAGTGATAATGGCTTGTAGTTTCTTTTGGAGTTAACATGTGGAGTACCAAAGATGAAAAATAGTGACAAGATAGAAGTTTGGATTGATTGAGAAGCTTGACTAAAGGGGTAATAAGGTGGTCAACTATGATTTAAAGCTTTGTTAAGGAGGGTGACAGTTTATTGGTTTGATCAAGAGAATGAAATGGTTCAAGAAGATTGTTTGAGGTTTGATTGATTGTTGACTCTCTCAGTGAATGATCTTTCATCTTTGATCATTGTCTCTCATAAAGGGAGGGAAAGTTGTGTACATTTGTTATTCACAAAATATGAAAGCATACAAACAAGAGAAACTTTATTTAAGAATAGCATCCTTATAATAAAGGAGTCTTATTTATATATAAAGGAAAGTTCAATAACTATACATGAAAAAAAAGAGAATTAAATATATATCGAAACATTATATAAGCACGAAAGAAATGTGAAGTCATCATAAGTATTATGCCAGCAGGTGTGTACTTGTGAGCTAAAATTAGACTCTCCTTCGTCACATTAAATATTAGGAAAGAGACTAAGAATCACTATTAGTGGTTAAAATTGTGAAAATAGATGAAAATAGTGATGTAATGATAAGTTAATTAAGAATCTCAACTTAAATGTAGGATGAACTTAAATTTAACTTATAACTATCCATGTATGCATAATGAAAAATCTCTATTTATAATAATGATAAAGCTAACAAAACTCTTCACTTTGTTATTACTACTAAATATATAACTTGGTCTTTTTATCTTTCTCCTTATATGAATATCTCCTTATTTCTTGTTCAAGTTATGTTTTCTATAAAACAAATCCGAAAAATATGATTTTTTTTTTAATTTCATTGATAATATAAAAAAAAATATGCTTTACCCATTTGATCCCAAATAAAAAAGAACGGGGAATGTGCAAAATTCTAAGATGTCCATTGTACGAAATTCTACATTGCTTTGGCATTTTACTAATCGAATTTTGTCTTTGTTCACTTTGTTAATATCTTCTCTCCAAATTGTTTTTATGCTCGAAATTGAATTTTGACTTCTTTTTTACCAATCCTTAGTCTGTCCTCTTCATTACCTTCCCATGTATTTCATATTATCTATATAATTTAAAAAATAAAATTTATTTTATACAACTGAGCGTTGCCGTTTTAGGATTTTTATTTTTAAAATAAATTAAACAATTAATCAAAACAGCATCTAAACAACTCTGAACATTAAATAAAAAACATAAAACTAAGGGGCAAGTTTTTTATTAAAAAATTGCTAGTTTAAAAAAAAATTGAATTCTTTTTTTTAAAAAAAAGAGAAATTTCTGTGAAAAGAATTAAAATTCCGATAATTTTAAATCTTAATGAAATTAAAAAAATTGATCTAAAACTCATTTTTCTAACATATGAAACGACCCTAAATTGGGAATAATTTTAGGTCAAATCAACTGGTATTTTGCTTTATTCATTATTATAAAAGATGCCACCAAGGCATTAGGGTTGGCCCTTGGGAATAAGACCTTTGAACCACACATTAGCTACTTGTAAAAGTTGGCATTCAAATAAAACAATGGGGAGTTTAGCATCACAAATCTCCTCCAATGATGTCAAATTTGACTTTTGCAAGGCTAAAATGCTTAGGTTTTATTATATGTTTTTTTTATAAATAAAGCTATGCTTAATTGAACTTTAAGGGTCCACCATTGAGATGCAATTGAAAAGTTTGGCAATTGCATCTCTATTTTAGGTACAACATCTAGTTTGGAAATAGTTAAGTCATTTTCTAAATTGGACCCAACTAGAAATTCTTGTTCTATGGTTGTAGCTATCAAAGAGGATATAAATTTAGGTAGACAATAGACTATGATTAACCAAGAGTAAGTTTGACTAAGATAGGTGATATCTAGGATAATGACAATGGGATTAGGGAAAGAAATAATAAGGGGTTGAATAGAGAACACACACAAAGATTTTTAGGTAGGTACATTGGCAGAGATAGAGACTTAGTCTTGGGTTTTAGGTTTTATTTATTTATTTCTAATTTTTTTGGTATGACACAAGTTTTTCATTTCTAGGTGAAATTTAGGTTAGGTTGGTTTTAAGGATATGATAAAAAGATAATGATCAAATAGATATCTCCATCAAGGATAGGAATTATGTACTTATGCACCAAAGAATGGTAAGTAGCATAAGAAAATTGCAACCATATTAATATCTTATCTACAATATCATAGTAAATAATTGTAATTCCCATAAATTCAGGTACCAAACATTTATCCTTAAGCTTCAATAACTTATCCTTCATCGACTTCACAATGCCTGTAAGGTTATCACATATGAAATGATGGTGTCACTAAAGTTATTTGTAATTTATGTTAACAACTAGGCATGTTAGTAATATGTGACTAGAATAGTTAACATCATAAAGGGATAGATCCTTATGTATTATGAAGCTCACAAATCTAAGGTCATACAAAGTTTCTTGCCTCTTTTCATTATAGGTAAAACACATGCAATTTTTTCAAATGACTCACTTAATAACAATTTAAATCCTATGGATTAATGCATTTAAATGACATAAGATGTTGTAAACAAATAGTTAACTGACATGAGTATAACTTATTTGAGACATCTTCAATTTGTGAAATAAATTAAATGTCAGAATTGAAAAACAATCCAAGTGATTCAAGTATAACAATTATATCTTTTCTTACAAGTAACAAACACAATAAGAAATCATCCAAGTCTTAACTTGTTATAGATGAGATGAGAGGATGAAGAATGACACACAACAATAATAGAACACTTCAATCTGCAAGTGCAACCATTGAAGTCAAATTATGTTCAAGATTGACTTTCCCTACTTAATTGTTGGACAAAAAATGACATTCTTTGTTATAATGAAGAAAAATTTGAGCTCCTTCTTGAAAAATGCTAAGAATAATAGATAAATTATCTAGCAAGATGCGAAGAGCTCTAATGAAACAAAATTAAAAGATCAGAGAAAAAATAGATGAGGATGGTAAAGAATAATACTTTGGCAATATCTTGAAATAAGGATCATGGATCTTTAAGGATCATGATAATTGTTGTTTTGATACCACTTTTATGCCACATAATCATGAGAGGGAATGGAACGACCACGATTAAAACCATTACAGAGAAATAAAAAAAAAAGGAAAACTTAAAAGGTAGCAAACCAACACGAGAAAATATGTCTAAAATTCAAACACAAAAAGAGAGAAGTTAAACATTAAGAAAGAGGTTGAATATTAAAAAGAATTTAATATAAAAGTTTCAAATAAAAATATAACTTTCTTTAAACACATTTTTAGTTCATTTAATGTAGTTTTTTTATTCAAACATTTAGTAGTATATTAAATGTTGGAGAAATTTGTTAGTTTGCATTGAAGCTCATAGAACATCAAAAAATTGGCTAAGTCAAAAAAAGTAAAAAGGCTTAAAAGTGGTTGGGAATGTGTAGTGTTGCAAATTTTTATATAATTTGGAGCATATTAGCTAGGTTTAAAACTCAAACAATAGATGGGCTAGAGAAAATCCATTTTTTATCTTTGAGAGAGAGAAAATGGGAGAGAGAAAAGATTTCTATGAACATTAAGCTATTAAAACAAAAAAGATCAAGTTGAGAAATTATAATAGGTTTGTATAGCGTGGGACCCAACAAGATAAATAAACAAGTTGACCCTTGTAATTGTTTTTAATAATGGGTCATAAGAAGTTATTTGGAGAGGTTGTTGACAAGCTAGAGAGAACTTGTACAATGGAAATTAAAGGAAAATGATTGTGAAACTTGTCGGATAAATAGATGATGATCTTTTGTGACACTAGCATCATGCCAAAAAATCAAATCAATAGTAAGTTGTCTTCAACTAATAGCTTAAGAAAATAATTTTTGATTTTAAGCATATATAGAACCTTAAAGCCTTAAGTAGTATGAAAATATCCAAAGAGGTAACTAAAAAATATAAGTGGGTTAGACCACATAGTACAACTCATGAAATGCCAAAGTGTAGACTCTGAATCATTTATTTACAATGGTAAATAGCAAAAATCACAACTTAAACTTTCTATTTTCCTTTGAAATATTACCTCTCTTATCAAATTAAAAAATTCATGATATTTGTATAGTAAAAAGCCATTTTATATTTAAATGCTTTTCTTAAATTGAAAAGAATATCCAGTTACAAAAAAATTTTTCTCGAATAATCCTTTAGAAGAATTTTTGTTAGCAAAAGAAGTACCACAATCTGAAAATCATATTTTAATCATATTGGTAGCAAAGAAATCAATTACTAATCTCATAATAACTTATATTATTTTTAACAAGTTTATACCACTCAAAATTAAGTACAATATGAGATATCTAAGATATAATAACTATACAAATCTCTCACCAAAAGACTGAGTATGTAATTATTCATTACATGGCCAATTAAAGTCCATGTTTTGAGATCAAAATTGAATAATATTATTTTTGTATTGCCTAAAAGAGTAAAATTTTACAAAATTGTACCAAATGTTGAAGTAAATATATCATTGAAAAAATTTAATTTAAAATGCTGCAATTTTTGGAACTCAATTAGATTTATTATGGATAAAAAATTAAGAATAACTTGATAATTAATTAATTACATCTAATTTATGATGTAAGCATTGAAAAGAACAAAAACTGAGAACAAAACCCATTCCTAAAAATTCTAATAAATAAATTTATTTTGGTAATATAAGAAAGAAAATAAATAGTTAAAAAAAAACTATTATCATATACATAAAACTTTATGCCATAATTACATAACACAGAGTGAAAGATAAGATTTGTTTATTTGTTTGCATATTTATATATGCAAAACATTATATTGCATATACTACTAAACTCCTTGCTATATAGGAAGAAATCCTAAAAATGAAATCCAAAAATAAAGCAATTAAGTCATGTGATTAAAGAAAAAAAAGAAAGTAAAATTATAAATTTCCTAAAGGCACTATCCCATGAAAGAAAATAATATTCATACTAGTAATAAATTGGGTTAAGCAAGAAAAAGAAAGAAAAAAAATGACATTGACAATAAATTAGATAAGCACAAAAAGAAAACTAGCACTTATAATAAATAAAGCCAAGGAAAAAAAAGAAAGAAATGAAAACTAAAATGGATAATAAGTTGGGTAAGGAATGAAAAAAAAAAAAGAACATAACACTAACAGCATAGTAGGCTAAAATGTTAGAAGCTAGGGTAATAGCATTGAGCGAAATGGAGCCTTGATAAAAGAAAAATAAAAACGTAAAAAGATAAGAAAAACTTAAAAATAAAAATAAAAAGAAGGAAAGAAAACATAAAAAGAAAAAAAAAACAAAAGAGAAATGAACTTATAGTCCATAGAAAAAAGATAACAGAATAATTATATATATTTACAAATTTATTTTTATGGTCATGAAAGAATCATAAAAAATGATTATTTGTTTCTAACTCTACTTATATTTGAAATGAGTTGTATAATTTATGATATATTTTATTTAATTTATTATAAATATTATTTAACTTAATATTAGTTCAATGTTATTTATGTTGTGGTTTTTTTATAAGGTTACTTGTCACATCTACTCTTCTTATATTATATTCTATTTATATCCATCACCATGCCTAGCGGGATGAAGTAGGGCAACAAAAGAGATAAGCATCCATTATGGATTACTAGAAATTGTGCATACATATAGGTTTGAATGCATGAATAGAAATAGTAATTATTTCAATATTAGTTAAACTTAAATTATTTATTTAAAAATGTGATATACCAAATAATAATTTATATAAAAGTAAAACAAGAGGAATTAAAGATAATACCATCAACCCTCATTTAAAGAAAAAATGTCATCATCTTTTTACATAAGTACTTTGATAAATAATAAAATTAAAGATTAATACATATAGGGCATGACATACAAATTAATAATATGTTTCAAAATAGATTAACTAAAATTATAATTTAATCCTATCATTTAAGCTTAGTACATGACTTCTAAAAAAATAAAAAAGTACATTAATAAATCTCCTCCATCACTTAATTCGTCATGAAGTCATGTATATTTGATCATTATCATTTACAATTATTAATACAAGAAAAAGGTTGAGCCACCATAACAAACTTAATAGGCAACTATTTATGCATTCAATACATTACATAATTGTGTCATGCCACATTTTGGGCCTAATTTATATCACATAAATATAAAGATAACATACAAAAAATCATGATACTAAAAAATTTATGCTTTTGCAATTAAGAATTTATTTTTAATTTTCATCCTATTTTTCATATTAGGTCCTTTGATCCTTTTTAGTTCAATGGGATTTTAGGATTATATCACAAAGTTGGAATTGAAAAGTAAAGGTTTTTTTTTCACAATTTGGGCTATGACCTTTTGGAACCTTTCTTCTTTAATTACATTACATAATTGTTTTTCCAAATTAATAAGAACCTAAGCTTATTTCTATAGTGAAATCTAACCTCTTTTTCATGATAATAGATTTCATTTTTCATCATCTTTATAATTATTTTTAATGTTATAATAATTTTTAAAATTTTATGAAAATCTCATCTCACATACTAATTGGCATGCTAACATAAACTTGTATATTAAACATGCACCACCAAAGTAAAAGAAATAATTAAATATTCAATTGGCAAGGAATTGAACATAGGCTCATCATATAAAGCATTTAATTTATAGTCAAATCGTTGTATCAAACATCTAGCAAATATATCATAAGATTAATAGTCATCTATTTTATAATTTAATATTGTGGTCACACTTATAGTTGAATTCTTGTGAGTAATTTCCCCACAAGCTTCGATAAGCTTAAATCTTCATTTCCTTTTGTTGGATTGCTCAAATTGGAAAAGTCATAATTTTTGGATTTTAAAAAGGCTTGGCCACACAATGCTTACAAATTCTAGTATAATAACTCACAAGTCTCTTCAATTCTTTGGTGTAATGCTAAGAGCCTCCTTCCACGAAATTATCATGCAACAAAAAGTTAAGAATTGTACATTATAATATCAAAAAAAAATTATAAAATGAAGTGAAAGGAGGAAGAATTATTGAAATACTTATTAAAAGAAAATATTTTTTTGGATATTTTAAATGTTACATTTTGTAAGTCATAAGAGTTTTTGAAATAATAACTTGTGGAATGCAAAATCGTGAAGATAATGGCACTTAAAAATTGAGGTATGTATGATAATCTTTGAAAGAAATTCTAGTTTTATCAAATAAAATTCATAAGTTTGAAAAATAGAGTATAATTTGGTAGAGATAAATAAATATTCATATGATTAATTTTAATTGTAAGGACAAAATTCTTATAAAGATGAAAGATCGTAAAATCCCAAAAGTGCGCATAAGTTGTTTTAAGAAGACGTGTGATATAAAGAATGATTGATGATTTCTAAGAGAAAAAAGTTATAAAATAATAATTTTGGTTTAGATAAATTTTGAAAATTTTTATCAATTTTTTAAAATTTTTTGAAGATGTTTTCAAGATTTTAATGTATCATATAGTGTGATATAATAAGATCATATAGTAGACCAAGCAAGAAAAATAATTAGGTAAATAATTTCATAAGATAAGATTTGTATCATACAAGTATGATAACAAAATCATATAGCTACAATAGAATGTAATTAGTGTATCTATGCTATAGATTAAAGGAGTTTGATAGGTAAAAGAATGATCTGACCATATAGTATTATTAAAAAATAACATATAATATAATAAAGTAAGAGTTGGAGAATATACTTGAGAGAAACTCATCTATAAAACTTAAAATGAATAGACATATCATACAAGTACGATAATGAGATCGTAAGAGAATGATATGAACTTAATACGTATTTAGGCAAGGTTGAGAAATATATAATATAATCATATTAATGTACATATACGTTCAATAGAAATTGAAAAAAATTGAGATCTGAATGTATTTAGGTAAGGTTGAGAAATATATAATATAATCATATTAATGTACATATACGTTCTATAGAAATTGAAAAAATTTGAGATCTGAAATGGTGAAGAGCTGCATATATTGTTATGAGAAGAGTTTAATTGAAAGAAAACCATTGGAGTAAAGCAAATATGATGTCAAAGAGATAAAAATTTATGGGATGTAATCGTTGAAGGGAGGTGAATGGATGGACAATGCAAAAGAGATGTTGTTCTAGTATATTAAAATGTAAGGCTAAACTTGAGACATGTTTTTAAAAAAATTATTTAAGTAACTTCAACCACTTGTATTAAATTAAGGGAAGGAAGGAAAGAAAGTGTTCTTAAGTATTAAAAGGAATCCAAGAGGAGTTAGGTACATAACAAAGAAAAAAGATTAACAAAAAAGCTCATAGGTACTATAAAAACCAAGAGTTAAGATAAAAATCTATGGATATGTCAATATTTTAAGGTATCATATAATGTGGCTTCATAGGATCATGCAATATGATTGACTAAGAGAATTAATCATGTGAACAAATTTATAAAATAAAATTATGTCATATAAGTATAATTATAATAATGTATAGGCTATATAGAGTGTAGTTAATGCGTAGTTATTATAAGTTAGAGCAATGCAACATGTTAAGTTGGAATGGGTGATCATATAATACGACCATAGAGTATCATATAGTAGAATAAATTAAGAGTGAGAATAATAATAGAAGAAGTGTGAACACTTACAAAAGTAGTTAAGAATTATATAAGATTACCAAGCTATTATACTAAGAAATTACAACATGAAAAGAAATGATCAATATAAATAATATATTATTATATAATATGAAAGCAACTAATATGCTAATATGATCAATTAAGAAGAGAAACTTAATTAAGTTTGATGTGTTAAGTGACTAGTGGATAGCTCATGCATTATGATGAGCATTAATGTAGTAATATATCTAGTGCATAATAAGAATAATACAAGATAATTTTTTAGTTTTGATGTAAAGAAGATACATTATATAATATAATAATATTAATCATATAGTATAATCAAGTAAGAGATTAACTTTGGATGACTATTGTCTAAGTATGTTTAAGTCATCATATAAACATGAGATTATGTAAAACCCAACACCCTAACATATAGGTATGATAAGATAAATATATTAATATGATAATGTATACACAACACAAATCTATGCAAGTATCAGATTGTATAGTATGATCAAAGTACATCATACATATAATTATGAGAGAGAAAATGAAGTAAGTTATAATGTAAAGCATCCAAAGAAAAATACATTAGACTAATCATACAAAATGAATAAAATAATTATATAAGTATGATGAGGATATAAGAGCATAACGTATAAAACCCTTGTCTATTATGACTTTGTAAAGAGATACATAAAATTAATCATATAAGTACTACAAATAATATTGTATAGTCTGACATAAAGAGAGTTCTTAAAAAAGGTCAGTTGAGGGGTGCCATAGTGTGACGAGAAAAAAATGTAGAATATGATAATGTAAAAACTAGTATCATAAAGAAAATTATCTATATGACTTAAGAGAAATAAGAATATCATAATAGTATGATAATGGGAACGTAATAATATGTTAAGAAAAAATTAATACATATTTAGGTGAGAGGTGAATAATATGATATAATTATAGTGATTATACTTATATGATTAGTTAAAATTGATGAAATCATAAAACTCAAAATAACAAACAATCAAGAAAACTAATATAACAGTGAGTTTAATTGATGAGAAACCATTAAAATTAAGTGAAAATAAAGCCAAAAAGTTGAAAATCGAAGGAACATAATTTTTGGAGAATGTTGAATGGACAAGAATGCAAAGGGATGTTAGTTAAGCATAAAATAAAATGAGGTCGAGCATAGGAAGGATTTTGTCACTTAGGTACATGTCCAATTAACTTTGGCCACTTGTGTGAGAATGAAAGAAGAAAAGAAAAGATGTGCTCTTAAGTATTAGAAAGTAATTTGAAAGGCATTAAGTGCATAACAAAAGCAAAATTGAGGTATAGATAGGTCTCTTAACCTAACAAATACAATTATTAATGAAAATAATGCTAAAATCCCAATCCCCTTTTATGATAGATCTAAAAGATAATTTATCAAAAAAATGTTCTTAACTAAAAAAACTATGGATTAAGTAGTAATCTAAGGATAATTTGAGATGAAGATGATGATGAAATTATTAATGTTATCCCTTCAATGTGTAGAACTGATAACATACTTTAAAGGTATATATTATATTTGATTTACATGTTTATGATGGTATAGTAGATGCAAAGAAATCAAATATCTCACTGAAGCAACTAAAATTATATGACTATTAATCAACTTATAAGGTTTATATGTTATGTTAAAAATGATGAGTCATGCATTAGCTTGATGGAATACTCATTAAAAAATTAGTATAATTATAGAAATAATATCAAATCAATTTAAAAGTTTAATTAAAAAATAATTTTACTACATAGTTTATGACACTGATAAAGTTAAATAGTACAAGAATATACCATAAAATTATGATAACAAGTCATAAAATTAAGAATATTCATCGACAAGAAGAAGATATTATCAAAGTATATTATAAGTTTATACTATCTTATTATCTTATTTTCTTTATTTAATATTTAAAACAAGCAAGTACATTTATGATAACTATCAAATAAAAAAATTAATGTAAAGGGACAAAAATAAAAAATCCAAAAACTAAAAAGTTTAAGTTCAAAAATCAAAAACAAGTGAAAGAGTGTTTTTTGACAAAATTTATTACGATAATGATTAACAACACTTGTATCAATGGAACTCAAAAATATTATGATCACTATAAGGAGACAGAGCACATACAACACAAATGCAATAAATTATATCATAAATTACTTTAAAAAAATCAAGAAAGATGAAGAACTTATTATAACAGAGACTAAAAAGGTATCTTACTTCAAGTTGATGAAAGGCTATCTTTTGTGGTGAGGCCAAAGAAGATATTTCATGAAACCAAATAAAAAGAAGAATTATTCACTATTTGAATTCAAATGAAGAGTAGTCTTTTTATTATTATTATTGACACTAGACGTTAGAAGAATCTAACATCAAAAAGTCTTATGAAGAGAATAAATCTAAATACTACACTAAATATAAAACCCTATTTCAAAGGGGAGTTTAATAAAAACTTTAAAGTGAGACTTTAAAAATAATTTAATATAAAATTTGCCATGACTAATGATTATATTAATGAGGTTATCTACAAAATAAAAACTCTCATGAAACTCATAAGAAATAAAATAATATATATTTTATAATAAAATATTATATCAAAACTTTTATAAAAAAAGAGGAAGGATGATTGAAGAAAAAGGATATCTTTCGAGAGAAAATTGTATCTTTGGAGAAGAAAATAGTATCCTTTTGGAAAGGATTGTATCTTTTGGAAAAAATAATTTCATTTCTTTTAGACAAGAACTATCATAGTCTTTCATTTCTTTGCCATTCTAATGCTTTAAGTTTTGCTATTGCAACTTTAAAATAATTTTTATTAATGAGAGCTTGGAGCTAAGCACCTCACAAATGGATTAATGCAATCGCCTAAGAATTGTATGTTTTATATTATGTTATATTCTTGTGCCATTGCCTAGTGTAAGTCAGTTTATATTTATTTTGTTCTTATACTTTTATGTCAAAGAGAGACCACTTCATGGAGATACAGAAGAAAAATGGGATCTAATTTATGATGACAAATCATAAAAGATGATCATTTACCATTGAAAGTGTTGCTTATAAATGTTATTTATTTGAAAAAAATATATGTAAAATTATTGATATTGTATATGCATGTTGTTTTTAAAACAAAATGAAAAACATTGATATTCTCAATAGTAGTAAATATTTTGATTTTATATCACTTCCACTATTGATTTACAAATTTGAAAAAGGAAAGCTTCAGTTTTTTTAAAAGAAAATTTGACATGATTTTCAAAATGTAAACAAGAAGTAAAATGTAAAAGAAAAAAATTTAAATAGCCCACCAAAGGAAAATTGTGCATGTTAACTCAAAACTCTCATAAGATATAAGCCTAGGATGCTCCTAAAATGGGCCTCACCAATTCAAGTCTTATAGCTTTTGTAACAACCTACTTTATTAATCTCAAATATTCCCACAATGTATGTTTCATGTATTGAATATGTATATTTCAGATCTAGAACCCATAAAAGTATTAATAAGTGGGCACGTAAAAAATATGCCAGGTTGATGGCCAGATTCTAGATTTGGCATATTCTAACAAAGGTCTTGTGATGTGGGATCTACATATATGACATTTGCATTTTTTAAAAATTGTTTGATTTTTTTTATAAATTTTAAGAAAATGAGAATTAAAATATGTTAAATTAATCTTCTTATTTAATAAGAAGATAAACTTATTCTCATATGTCCTAAAACCTAATTATAGTGTTTGGCTTTTGTGTAAGAAAGAGGGAAAGGAGGGAGAAGAGAGTTAAAGAGAAGGAAGAAAGGTGAAAATAAAGAAAATATTTTGTTTATGTCCTATTTAATTCCATTATTTTTTATTTATTTTATTTTTGATTTATTTAAATATATTTTAAATTTTATTTTTCTTTAAATCATTATCTTTTAAAGCCAATATCAATATTATAAAACATCCTAAAAAGGTATCTTCATCTTGTATCATATATGTGTAATTATTATCTAGTATCATGTAAATGTAAATAATTTTTTCTTATGTTATGTACATCATATGGATGTAGATCTAAATCAGCTATCACTCTATATCATGTGTGTAATATGTAGATATAACTATAAATGGGTTGTTCTCATCATGTATCAAGTGTGTAGCATGTTGGTGTAGATATAAATGGGTTGTCCTTAACCTATATCATATAAAAATAGATGAGTAATCCTTTCTTGAAGTTGTATAATATTATATCACTAATAAAGAAATCCTCATCCTATAGGTAATCTTTGCTAATATCAAATGTATGTAGATGAAGATGATAATCGTCCCTTTATCTTGTATGAGGTCATGTAATATGTAATGGGACAATCTTATCTTAAGGATAATATATATAAATAAATTTAAATAATTTTATTATACTTTCTTTTATTTATGAATAACTATGCTAAATATTCAAGTTCCTAAATATTTTCCCTTTTTCTATATATATATATATATATCATTATTCTATTATGTACCCTTATCATATAAGTCAACTAATTACACATACTACGAATCAATAATACACAAAAAATATGCTAAATAAACATTTACCATAGAAACATAAATAACTAATAAAATAATAATAATAAATCATTTAAAATTATCAATAAATTGCTATTGTATTTACACTATAGTCATTAAAGTTACTTGTTATCCACAATGCATGAAATAATTTTAATGTCCTTAACACTCATTAGAAGATAACATAGAAGTATATATCTTTTATAATTTATAAATTAGGTTAATAGTATATTTACATCACATTTACAAGACTTATCTATTTAAATTTGAAAGTTGGCATCCTTTTTTAATCTCATTCTTTGCTTGATTGCATACATTATCATGTATATACAATAGTCAATATATATGTTATATGTGATATGTTTAATAGGTAATTAAAATTATATTAATTTCTTATAGAATATTAAGTTTTTGTCAAAAATTGTATTCATATAATTACCTAATTATAGTATATTAACTTCTAAACAAAAGTATTTTATACTATATTATACAAGCACGTAGTACTGTATAGTACAACTAACTATATAGATCAAATTGTATAGACAATACTTTAATCGTACCATATGATCTCCGTTATTTCATGTGACTCAGATTGTTCATACAATTTGGCTGTTAGGATTATAATCAAATGATCCTAGTTTACCTTGGTTGATCTATAAGTTCTTGCTTTTCAAAGTATAGGTTTATCTCCAATACAAACCAGTCTTATCTCTTAGATTAAGCCAAATTTTCTTATGTAATGACGATTGATCTTACAATTTTAATTCCATTACTATCCTTCTATGATTAAATTTTTATTTAATATTAACTAATTGCTCCTTATATTAATACAATCTAGCAAATCATTTAACATGATACTTCAATAAAACAGTATATAGGTCTATCGTAGCCTTATGATCCCAAGCCTTTATACCATACATTATATGCCATCATGTTAATACAAAGTTTCTTTACAACCATCACATTCTTTTTATGGCAAACCTGACACAATCCTTCCTTTCCTTTGACGAACTCGACACTACATACCTCTCTCGTCGACAAAATCAACATGCTCCTTATTTCTCTCATACAACAGAGGCTTCCCTCTATCTCTTTATTTGAACTTGAGCTTTTCTTGAATCTCTCTTCCACTCTTGCCTTTACAGTTACTTGATGACAACCTTGCACAATAACCAAAAAATAAATTGATGAAAATAAAGGAGTATTTCTCATTGGGGATGTTGAACCCATAAGTTAAAACTTCCTTAAAATCGAAGCTTCTGTAATCAACATGGAGGAAAGAATCCACAGACTCATAATACTCTTTAGTGATGACAATTGATACTACATACCCTTATCTTGAATTCATGATAATCATCATGCATAACATTCTCTCTTAAACCTCTCAAACCATGCAAGAACAAAGTTTTTGACCAATCCCACCATGAAGATTCACTAATCATGCTTATATATTAATTAATGGCAATTAAATATTAATATATTATCATCATTTAAAAGTAATATTATTTTATATAAAATCAACCACTATCATTTCTTGGATAATATATATATATATATAACATGACATTTTTAGAGACAACCTTCAATATTTTTATATTTACAAATATATCATCTATAATTTTGATTATAACAATATCAAAAATTTAGAAATTACAAATCTACATTAGTGTAATTGACATTCCTATATTTACATATCTATCTTTCATCAAAATAGATTTCACATACTCTAAAATTTTAAAATTATAAATCTACACTTAGTATAATCCAAAAAATTATAGTTATCCAATTCTTTAAAAATATATAATTAATTATTCACTTATAAAAAATTATAAACTTAATATCATTGGACTTGTATTAGAGAGTTTTTATTAATATTCTCAAATAATACTTTTTTTATTAATTATAAAACTATAAAATGTCTTCTAAAATTTTTTATTATTTTAATATTTTTATGTATGAACATTATTTTTGAGAATTTGATTTTGTGGCATCAAAATACATCTCTTACAATTATATTAACAAAATTTCATAATTGATCGCATATTAAATTTTGTAGAACTAGGCATGTTATAGGTACAAACTTATTATCAGGCTACTACAATGAGATATGTAATACTAAATAAGAGATCGATCATTTCCAATTGATTGTACAAGTATGTTAGGGCAATTAGACTAGTATGTTCTATTCAAGGCATGTTTCAAAGTGATCATCTATCTAATCCCTTATCCAATTATTTTCTATAGATTATATTAATATAAAATTAAGATTGAATATGTATAATTAGTTCAGGGAATATTTAAAAAGATTTATTTTATGATCCTTTGTCTAATTAGTTAATCATACAAACTTTATGATAGGAGAGATCAAACTATACGATGTGAAAGTAGAGAAGTGAAAATGACTTGTTTGTAAAAAGAATTCTTGGAAAATATTTTATTATAATTAAAAATGAATATTAACTTATTATTATTAAGAGATAATATAGTTTTTATAAAAAATGAGAAAATTTGATAAGAGAAAATGAAAGATTATTAAAGAAACTTCTCAAAACTACTAGGTAAGTAAACTAAATTATTGTGTTGTTAGTGAGTGGTTAAATTCCTTAGCTATTATTATTGAATGTGTGGTAATGTGAGCATTTGCATAGAATATATTTATTAGCATATATTCTAGTTTCATAATAACATTCTATTATTATTGATGTATATAAAGAGAGAGATATATATATATATATATATATATATATATATATATATATACTAATGTCTAACTTATAATATAAAAATAAGAAAATATAAATCAAAACATATGATAATAAAAAAAGGTTAATATAACATAGTGATCTGATAGATCACAAGAAAGAAAAAATGATAATGATATTTTTCATTTAGGACCCTATCTTATAGTAACTTAATAAATGAGATACATCAAATATACTTCACCCCCTGGTGTCGTATTACTCAGAGTTGAGGCCATAACATGAAAAAGGCATCGATTACATGATAATAAGATATTTTATCTCTTAGTATTATGGATACTTAAAGTTGAGGCTCTAGTATGTTAGAGGCACAATTATTTGTTAACATAGGATATTAATAAATAAGAGAAGATGACTATATGATAATGAGATACTTTATCTCATAATATCATGATTATTAGAGGTGAGACTATATGATACAAGAGAATCTAATATTAACTCACAAATATATATCCATTGACATTGGACCAATCCAATAAGTTTATTAGTGTAAAATTTTGTTGAAAATTTCTTCCAAAAAGGCTTAAAATTAAGTTTTTGGCTTCTCCCACTGTCTTCTATAATCTTTCATCATCGTCTGCCACTGTACCACTACTGTCAGTTACTGTTGTCATAGCCCATACCAACCTGTGCTCCCACATGACTCACATTGACCTGTTGACCTTCTATTCGACCTATGTCTTTCCATCACCTACGACTCTAGTTGATTTGACCCATGTTGAACGCACTAATCCAACAGTCCTTATTGACCTGTGCTATTCCACATGACCAGTGCTTACCAAATAATTAGAGCAGATGTGTCAAGCCCTTAGTCTACATTGCATTGATCGTGCCCCCACCATTTTGTCTCGTGTCATTATCACCGAAAATGCATAGTTAATCAAAGAACTACTTAATTTAATTAATTTTAAAGTTTTTTAATTATTTAGAATATTTATTTAATAATTTATGTTAACTTTTTAAATTCTAAAATATCCTTTAAAGTTCTAAGGTATCTTATTTGATATTTTTTAATATCCTTTTGTATTTTTATGTTAATAAGTTATTATTATATCCTTAAAGTCTCTATAAATAAGGATGATCACTAAGTTATACATAATGAAGATGAATATTTTTGAATAAAATATCTCTTAATTTTATTCTTCTACCTTTATGAGCAATAAATATATACCCAACTCTAATTGGATAGATTCTAATTTTTATTTCCCTTGGGAGAGATAAAAATCAAAAGTGAGAGATTTTCTACTATGAGAATTAGTAACCAAATCCTCTTGTAAGAGATAAGGATTGAAGGTGAGAGACCTTCTACTAGAGAGTTGACAACCAAACAAATTCTCACTTCCTCCATCACCCTCAAGTCTTCACCAATTCTTTCACTCTCTTGATCAAACCACCACTTGCTCTAACAAGACTCTAAATCCTGGCCTACCATTTTATTATCCCTTTAGCCAAGCTCCTTCACTACCTAAACCACCATCTCATCATCCATTTTCACCTTTGGTGTTTCATATATCAACTCTAACAAAAACTACAAGATATTATCACCAAAAAGATGTACTCTTTTAATAATTTTTATCTTCTATTAAAGTATTCACATCGAGTTTTTTTTAAATTCTCTATTTTATATATTAAAAATTAGATGTAACGAAAACTACTCAATAGGACTTTATACTTAACACTTAATATGCTATCACCTACTTTTATTTAATCATTTATGTTATAACTTTAGATACTAATTTTTGAATAATTTTAACATATCATACACATCACCTAACCTTAATTAGTATATAATATTTTTTAATATTTCTCAAGAATCTATTGAGCATCTCTAGCATTAGAAACTCTAAATTAGACATTGATAGAATTCTGATTATTGTTACATCACTATGACATGGTAAAGACCAAGGCAACATAATGATGAATTATAATATAAGATCACCTTATAGTAGGAATATGTCACAGAAGTAATATAGACCTAAAACTATATTGAATATGAAAAAGAGAAAAAATGATAAAGAAATATTAAACAAAATTGAATATAAAAGAAAGAAAATATGATACTTTATGGCTATTAGATGGTAGTAGTACTATGAAACAATTATGTATGTACATGAGTTGAATGTTGGACATATGTTCATTAATGCTAAATATTTATTTATAGATTATCATATATTATTTTATTACTCAGTCATATTATTATTTTTTGTAAGTTATTTTATTGTATTTATTTAATAGTTATCCAATTGAGCATATTGGCTTATTCCTTGCTTATAAGCTAGATACTAAACTCATAAAGCTGAAGATTCTTAGATGATAATTCAAAACCCTAGGTGAGAGCCTATTATATTTTATGGGTGTGAGAGTGTTGGACAGCATGCGAGGATAGTTATATTTTATGTTTAGAGTGTTGTATCAATACTTCTTTCTAACTTTTCTTACTTTGTAGTAGTTGCATAGTGTTGTACTACTTCTTTTAGCTGTATTATACTTAGTATGAAAAATTAAGAAGTTATTTTTACCATCCTCACTCATTTTGATTAATTAGTATTCTTAATTTTGTATTATTATTTTTAGTTTTACCAAAGATTATATTTTTGGATGTATTTAAGGGGTTTATATTGGATCGTCAAGTAGGGCATGACAATAATACCTATAAAACTCAAAATCCTCAATTATGTATCCAATGTAGAATTTATTCATTCATAAACCCCACCATCTATAAACATACCAAGATTCACTTCTTGTGGGATGATTTCTGACATTGGGACATCATCTAGTAATCACTCTCTGTTGTCTACAATTTTAATTGTTAGAAGTTTATCTTTTAAATTTTTTAAAAACCCAAGCTTTCATTTTTAAAAATCATATAAAGTTTTTAAGTCTTTTTTCTTATCTTTCTTAATTCATTTATGACTTTAAGTTGATACTAGGGTTTGGAATTCTCAAATCAAATTAAGTATATTTATAGAAAATGTCATTCCAAAACAAGAATATCCCTAATTATGGCTCCTTTGGCATCACATCCAAAATATATTATTTTGAATAGTAGCCCAATGTTGGAAACATATAATTTTGGAAAGCATGTTAAACCACTTTGGACAACCACTATCTATTTACTTCTTAAAATCATATCTAACCCTTTGAAGTAACTCTTACTTTTATTCTTATTCTTTTTCCTTTTTTATTCAGTTTAACAAGAAATTAATTTAATTATATTTATCTCTTTTTACTTTAATTTTAATTTGTTTAACATTACAGCATTTTCTTACAATTTTTTCTTATGAAAAAAATTTAGCAATTACTCATCATGTGTTAATAAAATATGATGCTCAGTATTAATGCAATTTGATATCCTAAAATTTTTTCATTTTAATTTTTTCCTAACAAACTATCTGTGTTAACAAATAATACATCATACATATACACACATAGTACAATGCTTACTACCTCTAATTTTGATTTGCAGTGGTCTCACTTTAGAATAGATCATGAATTATGTGCATCACTATAAATACAAACATTTTTTTAAGTGTTGCATTGATGCTACAATAAAATGCCTAGTATAATACATTTCCAAAATCTTTAGTAATTTTCTTTCACAGCACCACAAATTCTTTTCAATTTTTTGGCAATAACTCATCTTCTCTCTCCTTTGCTCATCTCTTGGTAAAATTTTCCTAATATTCTAAACTCTCACATTGTTACAAAATCCTTTCCTTTCATATTTAGTGATGAATCCTCTTCTCAAAGGTTCAAAACCCTCCAAATGAATATGCCCCCTTAAGAAATTTCATTAAGTGCCTCCTTCCCCTTTTGTCACTTAAAATTCAAGAATTTCCTTCACTTTAGGTTGTCATCGATCAAGTTCCTCCACCTTTTTGATAAGTTAGGGATTTTAGAATAACTTAAAAATGCAATTTTAATTAAACTTAAGCAAAATCTAATATTTCTAGCATTTTTTAATTATTTGACCTCTAAAAGTCATCGATTAATTTTTTATGATTCTTCTTGATGAGTTTTACCAAATAGTTGAACTTCACATTTTTCTAACAACAATTAGGTTTTTAATTATTTTTTAAACTAAAAATATTTATATAATTATTTTATTATTTTTCTTTAGTTTAATTCAACATTATTTCCCAAGCATAACACCTCCATAATTTTTCTAGTATATTTAATATTATTAAGAATTTTCAAAACTTTTTATACTCTTGTATTAATCTTCAATCATCTATTTTCTCACTTAAAAAATTCTGATATTTACTAACTTAGTGTCAATCCAAATCTCAGTTTCATGACATACAAAAGATAATGCTAAAATTATGCTACACATTTATCAGAATAAATATATATATATATATATATATATATATATATATATATATATATATATATATATATAATGATATCATGTAATTATTCATAACTATGTTTTGTTGAAGGATAAATAGTAATAATAATATATTTTTGTCATAGCTATAGTATTTTATCTTATTTTCTTGATATTGGTTATTTTTCATTTATTCTTTTCCATTTCTTTCTATATTTAGAAATCATGTACAAATTTATTATAATATACTCACATCGTAACTTAGAAAATGTCCCATGATCTCATTTTGAACAAAATCTCTAAGTCCCCCAAAATAAGGTTGCTTGAATGTACGATCCATATAACCCACTACATGGTTCTTTTTGGGGCCAACAAACATTACATTAGTCGCAATATATCATATGTCACCATGATGTAGTGTATGCCAAGTTAAACGTGCAACCCTCTAACAACATCCTATCACTTTTGTTTGCTATAAAACTAGTTCCAAGTCTAATGCAAGCTATAATCAAGAACTAGAAGGAATAAAAAAGGGTGCAAACTCCTTTAACACAACAAAACTTCAAAGAAATTTCCTAGAGTTCCACTCCACTCCAATCTCTTTAGTTAAGCTTCATCGTATATTAAGGTTCTAAACTTGTTTTCCTAAATTACTAGAGAAAAATCTAGATGGAAAACATTTAGAAAATTTCCTAAGACTCATCTTATTGATTCAACAATAGCACCTAAGTCAAATTCTTGAACAACTAACAATGATTCTTGCTTTACTAATCTACCTTTGCAAAAATAGTTGTTGCAACTGGTTTCTTCCTTTTTTTTCACAAGCTTCCTTCTTTGCTATAATTCAAAACCTCAAATCTCCTACTCTTCTATAAAAAATACTCATCTTTTGCTCAACTCCTTATATCACCTATTTCTTTATTGAATCTGCATGCAAACACAATAACAAGCTCTCCAAGCAAGATTTCTAAATTTAAGAACAACAAAAACAAGAAAAGTAAAACATCAAGAAAAATTTGTTGGAGGTCACTTAAGAACCCTTCAATTCCATAGAAACTCTTCCAAAAATCAAAATCCTCTATTTTTCTTAAGATTCTATGTAGATCTTTATTTTAATATTATTTTTTTCTTACTTCCAATTAAGAGCTTAACTTCCTTACTACTCATTATTTTGTAGCAATCATTTAGTTCCTTCTTAGTAAAAACAACTTATGCATGCTTTAACTCTCCCTGCTTCCCAACTATAGCAAATCTTTCTAGCTAAGTCTTCTTATCACAATTTCACTTCAAGTAAAAACTCAAAATAGCTTCTACGTCTATATCCCTATTGCATCTAACACAATAATAGTCCTTTTTTTAGTTTTCTTTATTATTGCAATTCTATCAAGAAATAGCTCCTTTTTGTTCTTTCTTTATATTATCCTTTGGTTCATCAAAAAAACCATGGTTGTTCTTCTCTCACTCTAGTATCCTCTTGAAGTCTACAACTCAATTCCTTAACCGAAGTTAGCTTATTGTCGCTTAAATCTTAATTAGATCTTGTAATTAATATCATTTTAATTTCATTCCAACTACTCAAGGAAACAATAAAACCAACAAAACTTTTATATAATTATATTATTCTCTTTAAACTTAAAAAATTCTTATCAAAACTATTTGAGCTCCAAAAACTATAACCTACGAAACAATGGCTCCCTCTTGAAGGGTTCTTCGTAATATATTCCCATTTTCAAAAACTGACATACTTACAAGTTGTCAAATTTTTTTAACACTAAAAAATTAATATTTTATTATGTCATATGCTAAGATCAAACATTAGTTTCAATAATCAAAATACTAAAATTTACAATCTCATGAAATAAGACTTAACATAATAAAAGCATGCATAAGACAAAAGTTTAAGATATTATAATTTATTACCTTATTAAACTTTTACCTCAAAATTTAGAACAATTGTAAGGATTGAATTCTCATATCTATATCCGCTCTTATGGTGCTTGCTCTAAATTGGTTGTCATTGTATCATCACCATAATTCTCAAAAAGTTCTTTAACTTTCTCTTAATGGTCCTTCCTAAACAAACAGAATTAATGAAAATTCATATCCAATAATCTAAAATGATTAGACAAGATTGTCCACAAGGAAGATACACAAAAACATCAATAATTATATTAACCAGAAAATTAGAGCCAATGTATGCCATACATCCCTAACTTTAATAGGGTTTGAAGCAATCTCCAAAACTCTTATGACTTGCTTAACTTATTGCATACATTTCTTCTTAGAATCCCATATTTATCTATCTTTTCTTAACTATTACACTATCTATTTTGAGCCACTTAAATATTACTAATAGTGATCACTCTATAATGACAATTAGCTAACAAGTCAAACTTATCTCAATTCTACTTATCATCTATAAACCAACACAAAAAAGGTAGACATTGCATTTAGAATGAGATGAGAACTTAGGATATCTAATCTTATAACTAAAGATCATATGACTAGACAACCTAATCATTAATTCTATTAACAAATAGGACTACAAATCTATTTATTTCAATATTTCATTTCCATCAATAACATTTTTATCCATATATAATAATCCTTTTATTGGTCCCTATTTTAGTCTTCCAAAAAGTTTCCTTTACTAGACCAAATTTTCAATTGACACAAAGAGTATGGCTATGTATTAATATTGAATATTAAATACCAAACTTACCACCCATTAACTACCCTAAAGAAATAGAGATATGCTTCTTTTTTACTTTTTTGTCATCCTATAATCTTTCAATACTTGTTATTTTACTTATCATCTTAAACAATTATATTACCAAGAAATTATTCTATGAACATTACATTTATTCAACTCAAAAGATAGATAAGATTCAATTCATCCTTTATGATTCACTTTCTTCTTTAACTTCACCAAATTCATTAAAATGATGATATGTTGATTGTTCCTCTAGCTATTGTAGTTGCACAAAGATAAAGAATAGTTTGATCTTCATACATAAAAAGCATTTGCAAAGTCATTCTTCACTTTTTCATTCTAGCTCTCTTTTCTTTTTTGTGTATGACATCAACATGGCCTTTTGTTATTTTTATAATTCAAAAATTAATTAAAAAGCCATATATTCCACATGAGAGTTGGGTAAAAACAATGGTTCTCACTACTTTGTGTTATTCAATATGTATAAGACATTTTCATCTCACTAATCAACAATTCCTTTGAATATAATTGCATAAAAGTTTTAATTGAAAGCTATTTTAAAAATGCTAATTTGTAAAACTTCTTTGTAACAATTTATTTAACAACAACAATAGTCATGTCAAATAGACCTAGGTGGATAAATACAATAATTTTTTGCTTTCAAAAAATAATCGATAAAGCTAGAATCAATTTAATATTAGGTTAATAGGTTTAAGAGAAATTTTTTTTAGATAAAAATTGTGTTTATTAAATTTAAATTTAACCTGCATATATATTGGTTGATAATACGCATTTGTAACATTTCACTTAATCAATAGCCAATAACAAAGACCAATGGTGACAACTAGTTGACAATGATAAACAATTGCAAATGAGAGATAAACACATTTGAGATTAGGAGGTAAGTCAACGAATTGATAAGATGGTCAAAACTAACACCACAATCCACAAGTTAGCCAATTTAATAAAATAAAATAAGAATTATGATTTTTTTATGTGTCATTATGACTTAATCAAATGTTGGCTAGCAAAATTATAAAATGGTGCCTAAACTAAAATTGCCTATGCTAATAGAATAAAGTTTAAGTCAAAATGTAATGCTTTGAACAAGCCATAGACACAAAAGTAAGATCATGCAATCATGCATGTGACTTAACTCTACCAATAAAAGAAAGAAATAAGAGCATCTCCAGCACACAATATTTGATGCAAGATAACGCATGGAATCACCGCATTTGCAAACTTCTTTCTTTCGAGCTCTTTTGTTTCATCGACATTTCATCGAGTCGGTGAACCGCCGGTCTCCACATTTATGGAAGCCAAGGCTGCAGTGTGGCTTAAGGCGGTGAGCTGTGCACTACTTTGGTTTGCTTAGGGCAACTAATGATTCCTTCGATACTGTTGACGCAACAGTCCTGACTTCAAAAACCTCAGTAATAAATAAATAAAATAAAGTAAAAAGGCAGGCAGGGAAAAATATATTGTCGGAAAGTCTATTTTAAAACGGATGATTATTTGTTAAATTGTTTGTTAGAAAATTTATATATTAGTTTTAAATAATTTATGCATCATAAATACGATTATTTTTAATATTTATTTGGAACACTGTTTATGATAATGGAAGATTGAAAAGGTTTTTCCATCTCAATGTGAAAGAATCCAAGATTAGAGTGAAATGAAGCAAGAAAAATAAAAAAAAAAAATTGATTGTCTTTGGTTTGTTTGATTGATGTTAAAGCATCTGATGCTATTTTGTTGTATATAATTTTGTTTTGATAATTTTATATCTATGATGTAATTTATATAATCTAAAAAAACTAATTTTTTTATTCTATTTTATTCTTAAGATTGTGATATAAATTTATTAGCAAAACTGACAAGTTAAATTTAAAATAATTAAAGATTTTTAAGTTCTTTTGAAAAAAAAATAAATGATAATATGCATAGAATAGGTTAATAATAAGAAAATTCATCACAAGTATTGATGTTTATGTTGTGTTTACATTAATATAAGTCTTACTAAGTAGTTTAAGTTTTTGAATTATTTGGTATCTATTTATTTGTATATTAAGCTCAAGTAAGTCTCTATTTGTTACAAACCCTTTTAGCATGTGATGTTAGAGGCAAATTTTCATGTCTCACCTAACCTAAATATTTGGTATTGTATCTAACTGTTTCATTATTATGATTAAACAAAGTTTTAAAACAGTTAAAAGACATTATCAATTTAAATAGGCAAATAATATCAAATAAAAAAATTTGAATTATTTTCAAGTCAATTATCTTTTTAATTAGATTAAAGTGCTCTTCAAAATTAGAAATTAAATAGATAAAATTTCCCCTAAAAATGTTTATTTTTTTATATAGACAGTAAAATTTCATAATAATCGCTTAAAGATATATGTACAACACCAACATCTCACCAAAACTTAGCATTCTAAGCCACAATACATGCACATAAGTAGAATATTCACATCTACAATAACTATCAGCAAAAACACATAAGTGTCATGATACCAAAAAACCAATACTAGTAGAAAACATATCGATTGCAACCTAAAGGTCAACCAAACAACTCATACTTCTCAAAATGTTTACACATAATAAAACATCTATATTATACTCACCACAAATTATCTCTATCTAGGATTTATGTAACAACATATTTTAACTAATCAAAAATTTTATTCTTAATCATGGTTTTTTTTATTAGAAGTGAGTTGGCCACATCCATAACTCAAGTATTATCATAATGTAGATGCTTTGAAATGTATGCTAGGTTGATAATAGTGAGATCCACGTTTTGATTATACCTTACAAATGTCGTAATTGAAGTAATATGGAAATATATTATTTGTAATTTTTTGAAGCATTCTAAATTTTCTAAAAGTATTTAAAATGAAAGAGAGAAACAATAATATTAAATAATCATTTATTTATAAAAGGATATATACCATAATCTTTATATTCCTCATGACTAATTTAGTCCCAAACGATGTTCGAAGGAAGTTGGAAAGAAAGGAGACCTCAAGGAGAGAAAGAGAGAAGTTATTTGAGGAGGTTCAACTCGAATCTTTGTATGATTGAACATCTAAAAGGAAGAAAACATTGGGAAAAAAGGAATTCCAATTTTGTTCTTTCTCAAATATTTGCTAAAATGTATGATTCCAATTGTGTTTTCTTTTCCCTTAGTTGAGTATTTGTTTATGACATATTGTTGAAGATGAATTTTGGATGTGACATGGTGTTAGTCAAATTTTCCCTCACTTATTTTCAATTGCATTGATCATATAGTATGTTCAAGTTGATTATACAGTACAATATACATAACTAAGTAGAGCAATGGGGCTATCTATCTTGTACGACAAGTACTATGGTTGGTTCAACTAAAGTCCCGAGTGATCATACAGTACAATTTGATGATTAGACAAGTATAATCAGTTTCAACAATTGAGCAATAATTATCAGCTTATATGATCCCTTATCTGATCTAAAATAATTAATAATCATATAAGAAGATTTGTTAATAAAATAGTATAATTGGTTTTAAGAATGGGATACTAATGATTGGTCTATCTAATCCTTTATCATATCAACAATAATTAGTAATATGACAGTGCAATTTAGGAGATAGGATTGTGCAATTTGAGGATTAGAATAATGGATCTCAATTGGATTGCAAAAGTCTATTATAATCATTTGGGATACCTTTTGCAAATACTTTTGGTGAGAAGTTTTGCATGACATAGAATCATCTATATGTATTTTGATTTATATAATTGAACATTTCTAGTATATTTATATGAAGAACGAGAAACAAAAGATTGTCTAAGCCTAGTGTCTAGAAGATCATGAGAAAAAAAAGAAATTTGAATGTAATATTTCTTTAATGAATCTCTTTTTCAAGTACCTAATATGAGAAAAAAATCATGCTCTACTATCATAAATACTCAAAGATGGTGCCATAGTATGACAAAGGCCCCTTCCTCATCAACAAAAGATGTTAGCAATAGAGGGTAGTGGATCCATGATATATGAGAAAAGAAAATCATATCATAATATTGTGATTACTTAAAGATGGCGCTACAACAAGACAAAGGCCTATTCTCTAAACATAAGAAATTGATAATGAGAGGGCAATAATGTTGTGATAAATGATAATATGATATATAATCTCAAGGAGTGAGAATAGCCATCATATTAGAAAACCTAGCCCCAATAAAAAGAAATGAGAGATAAATAAAGAAAAATAAAGTGAATTATTTTGGCACTGAATGGGCAACTATTCACATTAATGAGAAATAAGAGAGATCAAATTACACATTAGAAAATAAGAAATATGAAAGAAAGATATGTGAAATTTGAAATGACAACATGCAAGAGATATATGTCTAATGAAATCTTAACCAAGAGGGGACTATAAGTAATGAGGAGATCACTCCAATAGTTAGGCCTGCAACCTCTCGATGACACATAAATTGGGTACTTAAAAACGGTTCAAAAACACTAATCTTAAAAAAAATAAAAGTAATATAAAGATCACATGAGCACAGATTTAGAACTGCAGAGTAATCTAATCGAATCAACAAAAAAATATGAATGAATAAGATAAATTATACAAAAAATAAGTATTCTAAAATATTAAAAAAATTAAGATAAAAGAGAAAATATAAAAGAAAACATTAGATTTATGGAGAAGAGTTATCAAATAAAGAGATGACATTGAAAGGATTTAGGAAAAACCACTAATGACAACATAAGCATGAGAAACTTTAAGTACTAAAGATGATAGTATGGATATATTAATGGTTGCACATATTATAAGCTCATCACCAGTTGGGCCTCGCACAACTCCTAGTATTAAAGCCTAACGGGTTGGCACATTGAAGTTCTTATTGTAACTAAAGTAAAGATTTCAACAAAATACAAAAACATAATGTTCCATTCATCAACAATAATCTTACGTAAGATAGGCTTTCAAATTTATAAAGAACATAGAATGATACATAGATAAAAGCACATATGGTTACTAAGGGTTATATTAGAATACAAAATAAAACATTACTTTAGCTAAGAAAAACTAGGAAATAAATAATTAAAACTATTACATGATTGAATACCAATGATTTCCAACAAAATCAAGCTTTAAAATCTTAAATTACCCTTGGAATGCTTCAAAATAAGCTATCATAATTTATTACAAATAGCTTTGTTGGAAATTACCATTATCTTAATGGCTAAGTTGCATGTATGTGGATCAGCATTGCCAAGAGTCAGAATAAAATGTGGTCGAGTCACAGGCGCCATGTCATGGGTGCGGGTATGATTGAGTTGTAGGTTCTATGTAACTAGTGTGGATGGAAGCAGGTCAAAATCAAGTCAGTGCTAGCTCAAGTCAAAAGTAGATCAAAATTAGATCAACAAAACTATTGGATTATATCGATAAATCGAAGCTATTGCATCTAATCTATGCTCGTTAGTGGGTCTCACAAACCTATGAGCAGCATAGGTGTTCGACACACAAAGGTTGTTGTGTGAACCCAGGAGACTATGTAGTCCCAGTTTAGCTAAACTTGCATGCAAATGTGGGTTAAGTTGTGTGTCAACAATGGATTAAGAAGGAATAGTAGGAAATGACCCCAATGGGTCACAGGTGGTGCTCATAGCTCAAATAATAATCTAAAAGAGAAAAATTGAACCTATACATGACAAATAAATACATCAACTATTTGGAGGTGCTAGAGCTTGTCTAATTAGATCATGTGTATAAAAAATCTTGAATACAGCTAATATCCCACCAAATATAAAAAAATAAAATATATGATATAGTATAAGTGTTATATGATATGTGCATGCATAACATAATGTATACAAGCATTTATGTAGCAATTTAGCATAAACACCTATTTATACATAATATATTGCATTGATTTTATGTTTCTCTTTCCTTATTCTTTGTTATATATTTGTAACTTTATATAACCTTTATGATTGTAACTAATAATTTTCTTACTGAGCATATCATGTTCATTTTCTATTTATATTATAGACCAAATATTTAAAAACCTATTGAGTTGAGGGTTTCTAAATGATAGTTTATGACATTGAGTGAGAGACTATATTAAATTTTTGTGAGTTTTATGAGAGATATATTATATATAAGACTTTATTCTTTTTTATTTTTATTATATTAATACTAATTTTTCAATTTTTGAATATAAAGATGTTTGAAACTATGTATGTTGCTTTGGTTGTTTTAGCAAAAATAATTTATAGATTGTAATATTTCTTCATAACCCTCATAACTTTTAATTTTTTATCATCTGTAATTATTGTTTACTCTTTTATAACCCAATAATTTAATATGTTGAGTATTTATTAGATTTTATTTATATTTGTGCTAGGCTAAGTGTGACAACTTATCTCAACTCCTTAACATTATGTACATCTATGACTTGTCCAATAACATATGAAAGCAACTTGCCAAAATACATGATGAGGGGTGTGAATTGGTATAGATTAAAATCTTTTGTAATAAAGAAAGTAAAAAAATCCTAAATCAATACAATATGTTTATATTTTGAAAATCTTTTCTTTAACTTTAAAAAACATTTATTATTAAAAACAAAGTAAAATAAATATGTAAAATAAGGAAAGTATTAATATAATAAGTATAAGTATTAATATAATAAATATAAGTATTAATATAATCATTAGATTATTCTAAATTTAAAATACTTTTATTTATATCATTGATTAATTTCTCATAGTTCAAGGTAGGTTCAATAGTTTTCAAAATGATTAGAACTAGCCATTACGTATTACGGTGATTGATCGCATTAGTACACCACAATAATCATATTAGGATGATAAGTATAATACTAAGATCATCCCAAATAATGCAACATTATGTTTATTACAAAATAGTTATTAATGATTAATGTCTTATCATACAAGTACATAAAATATATTCATATTATACAATGAAAATTCAGTCTCCTACTTAAGTTTTGGGGTCATCCTGTTAGCTGATCACAAAGATTATATAGTATAATGAAATTCATTTTCATTATTCAAATAAATCGTGTGTATGTGTGTGTGTGTGTGTGTGTGTGTGTGTGTATGAACATGGATTGTTATAGTAGAATAATTAATTTCATCAATAGTAGAGCCCTCGAGAAAATATTATCTGATATGATAGCATAAGGATGAACCATTATACGATCATGTAGTAATTAGCTTAACTAATATAATAGTCATACATATATGACAAATTTATCATTATAATTCAATACTTTTATATCAATATTTCTTCTAAGTCTTAAGTTAGAGTGAATCATACAGGTGCAATATATGGATCATCATTTTACATTAATGTAAATCAATATAATTTAGTCTTATAGGATAAAGATTATACTCATATAATATAGATATCATATTTGTATGATATAATAAACATATTTCTCTCATAAGCAATTTATTTATGATAAAAATAGAATATATAAATATGATACTTAACTTCATACTATACAATGTAACAAATATAAGCACCACAAAACTATACTTGGACATTGTGAAAAGACTATTGATTATACAACAGAGTCATAATATTATGATTTAAGTTAAATATGAGGTCATAATAGCATGAAATATTAATTTTATATCTTTGATCACAGCTAACTTTATATATAAAATAGTTTGAGACAAAATGAAAAATGTACTTGTACAAAAATTATTTTATACTTATATAATGCTAATGAAATACTTAATAGTCAAAGAATAAAAATAACATGTACAAGACTAATACCTTGTACGACCAAGTTTGCACACTAGTTCTAAGACCAGGTGATAATCATATTTGTATGATTAACCCATTCTACCTACATGATGCCATGAAAAACTTTAACTATTTCTATAATCTTAAATGTATATCATAAAAGTATAATATTAAATATCATATTATATAATCATAAGGCCTGTTTTAAACTTAATTTCAATAATTTAAAGTTTGAGTTGAATCAAAGTTGGTTCATATTGATGTTAACAAAGTCCTAATACATTTTAGAGAGTTCTATACAATGTTACACAAATTTTAATCCAACTCTAAATGCATAAAATCTTAAGAGAAAAATATTTTACTTGTTCAAATGCTGAGTAGGAATGTAATGCAATCTTAATGTGACAAAAAAGAAAACTATAAGTTTAGTAATCTAATTCATAGAAAGAAGTAAAACTATCCATGATATTTACACCACCACCAAGAACATTGTCCTCCATGAGATATCTCACAATCAAAGCCCTCAAAATTGATGTTCCCATGAAAGTAAGGATCAAACTTCAATACATTTTTCTTGTAATTGACTTGATCCTAGCAATTCCTAAAATGTCAACTCAAAAAAAAATAATTAGTAATACAACACATGATTTTAATATCATCAAACTATCTTAAGAATCATGAGATTAACAATCTCCTCTTTTTAATGATAATAAAATATCACCTAAAAATTACATCAAAATATCTAAGATAGATTTTTCAAAAGAAGAACATATTGTACTCGTTCATAAATAATTACAACATACGTTAATTTAGAATATAAGAAAATAATAACTCCACCTTAATGTTATGTCATTCTTCACCCTTTTTTATCATTCAAAAGGGTTAATAACTCTAAAAGACATTTTAATTTTAATAAAAATGTCAATTAATAGAGGTTAATGAAGATGTTCACGAATTGATCACATGAGGGAACAAAATAAAATGTAACAATTTTGTTAAGAACTTGCTCTCAGATAAAGTGAAACTGGATGTCAAAGTGTTTAGTGCCTAAATAATGTATAAGATTCTTAGTAAAGAATATTGCACTAGTATTATCACACAAAATAGTGGTTGCTCTAAGTTGAACTTCATAATCTAGTTGTTGTCTAATTCAAAGCACTTGAGTTACACTACTACCACCTACAATTCATTCTAACTCTATAATAAATAGTTTTACATAATTGTGTTTTCTACTTACCTATGAGATTAGTAAATGTCCTAGAAATTGGAACGTGCCAAAAGTTTTTTTTATATACTTTTTCTTTCAATAAAATCAACATTTGAATAAGCAATAAGATCAATTTCTAACTCACTCTTGAGGTACCATAATTCTAAGAAAGATGTCCCAATAAGATATCTAAAAATATTTTTAACTATCAAATGGGATTCTTTGGGACATGCTTAAAATTGTGCACAAAAACAAACATAAAACACGATATTTGGACATATCGGTGTAAAGTATGGCAAAGATCATATCGTGTAAAATTAAATATTCATAGGTTTTCATTTTACATCCTTATCTAAGGATTTAGTTGTGGCCGTGAAGGTCTAAGCTTTGATTTTTCAAATTCAAAATTTATAAATAGTTCCAAAGTATTCTTATTTTGGGATATGAAGATTCCATTTTTTAACTTGTTTAACTTGTAATTCTAAAGAGAATGTTAACTTACCCATCAAAGCCATTTCAAATTCTTCTTTCATTAAATTTAAAAATACTTCACAAAGTTTATAATTGATTGATCCCAATATATTATCATCCAAATGGATTTAGTAATGAATAATGTATTAACCATATTCTCTCTTTTAAAACCATTAGAAACTAAGAAAGTGGACAACCACTCACTCTATGTATTGAAGCTTATTATAATCTATAAAGTGTTTTCTTTAATTTATAAGCATGATTAAGCTTATCATAGATTTCAAAATTGTTTGACATATACGTTCTAATTAATCTATCCATTATAGCATAAAGTTCTTGCAATAAACATATGCTAATAGAATTTTTAATAACACTAAACCTAACTTCTTTTGCAAAGATTTTCTCAACATCTATTCCTTCAATTTGACAATATCTCATGTCTATAAATCCAACCTTATTTTTAATTATTTTATCATTCTCATCTAATGTAACATCCCAAAAGTACAAGTAAATAATTTTAATAAATTTAAATCATGAGATATTAAAAATAAGAATATTAGAGAATTATTGATGACTTTAAGGAGAAAATAGTAAAAAGTAATAAATCATTTATGATATTATTTAAGAAAATAATTAATAAAATTATAAAACATTTCTAGAAAAAAGATCATAAAGTATGATAGTAATGGATCATATAGTACGATAAGCATAGTATGAAAAATCTGGCTTAACAATGATAATCGTCCAGTGTGATATAGAAAATCGTATGATTAGATAGAATAATAAGAAGCTGAATAGGATCGTATGGTAGAACAAAGAATATTATGTGTACCATATTATGGTAAATAGTTGTATTATTTATATGGTTCAAATTTATTTGACAAACAAAGAAGGAAAGAATTAAAATATATAATATAATAGAGGTGTAGTGTATAATACAATCAAGTAATACAAAAATGGAGTTGGTGTGCAATGTAAATAAGTTAATAAGATGATATTATATCATACAAATATAAAATAATATGTATATTAACACAATAGAATATAGTTAGTATATCATTGCTACAGAGCAGTCTAATAGGTTTAGTGATGAGTTGATCATAAAGTATCGTACAATATGATAAAGTAAAAGAGAATGAATTTTTGAGAAGTGTAATAGCGATAAAAGTGGACTAAAAATCATACAATGATGTTAATGCTTGAGAATAAATGGTCAACAAAGGAAGTTAGTATTATGTAATATGAAAACAAGTAACATACAAGTATAATATATTGAGAATACAAATTAACTAACTTTGATGGCTTGAGTAATATATGAACAAATCATATAATACAATGTGCATTAATATATAAGTATGATTTGGCATATAATAAGCATAGTACAAAGGGATCATCGGGTTCCAATATAAGGAAGTTATATTATTTAGTACAGATTATACAATTCAATTAAGTGAGAGACTAATATTAGATGACTATGTTATAGGTACATCTATGTCAACATATAAACATGATAAAGTATAGAATCTAATATCTAGTCATACAAGTATGATAAGACAAATCTATCAATACAATATTATGTATTAAGTGTGAATCTATAGAAGTATTAAATCATGTAGTATGATAGACATATATTATAGTGTATGATCATTTAAGAGAAAAAGAAATGGATTATGATGTGAAAGTATTCAAAAAGATATCATATATTAATTGTATAATATGATAAATTAATCGCATTAATATGATCATGATATAAAAGCATAACATACAAGACTATCATCAATTAAAACTTAATAAAAAAAATATAAGGAATAGATCATACAAGTATTACAAGTAATATTATATAATACAACATAAAGAGAGTGCTTGAAAATAATCATTTAAAGGGTGTCATATAATTCGATAAGCAAGAATGTAAAACACTATGATGTGTAGATTAGTGTCATAAACAAAGTCCTCCATATGATGTATAAGGAATAGGAGTATTATATAAGTATGATAATGAAATCATAATAATATAATAAAAATAAATTAAGATAGATTTAGGTAAGCTTAAGGATCATATGGCATGATCGCACTTGCTTAATTAATAGAAACTAAACAAATTCTTAAAACTCAAAATGATAAAAAAAATCAAGAAAATTGATATTTAGGCGAGTTTAATCAATGAAAAATCGTTGAAGTTTTAATTATAAATGAATTCAAAGAGATGTAAAAGTAAAATAATATGATCATTAAAGAAAGATGAATGGATGGGAATGTAAAGAGACATTATTTGAGTATAAAATCAAGTAAGGCCCAAGTTGGGAAGTGTTTCTTAAGAAAAACTTATGTAGTTAACTTTGGCTAATTATGTTAAAGTGAAGGAAAGAGAGAAAGAAAGTGTTCTCAAGTGTTGAAAAGAATTTGAGAGGAGTTAGGGGATCAACAAAGGAAAAACCAAAGAGAAATGCTTAAGGGTGCTATGGAAACTAAGACTTGGAGCAAAACTCTAGCTTGGTCAAATTATTATATGGTTTTGAAAGGTAAGAAGATTTTATTCTTATATGTTATGTTTGATGTAATATATAATGCTATGTTAGAAGTCTCAAAATATATATGAAAATATTATTTAAAAGATACATGAATCAACAAAACTTATGTCTATATTTATTTGTTTGTTTGTAATGTATATTGTATGTGAATTTATTGAAAATTGATATATCCATGTTAACCTTAAATGATGATTGGTTTGCTTACCAAAATGACATGGTCTACAAGAAACATGTAACTCATACAATTTAGGTTTTTTTTTCAGATATTCATAAAGACCTAAATACTCGATATATTATTTTATCAAAAATTTATCTTTAGTTAACAAATTATCATACCTTTCATAAATAAAGAGTAATTTCTACTCTATTCCCTCGTTAAATAAATAACCTACCTACGAATACAATGTGAAGCACTAGTCTTCATCTTATGCCTTTTCATTAATGACCATGAGGGCACCTTAAAGGTACTCCAAGCTACTTTCATCACTTTCTTTTTATTGGTAACCTTCTTCTTTATAGCCTTTTTTTGTATTGATGGATAGTTTGCACGAATATATTCAAACTTACCATATTCATGACATAGAATTTCCTTCTCCTTCTAGAACTCCACTCCATTGCACCTATTCTACCTGCACCATGATTTCTAAATAGAGGGTTAGACTATTTGTGATCAATGTTAGCTCAGCTTCATCTGAACTTTCTAATTTAGAGGGCTTGTCAATCTGTAAAGCAATTGATTCTTTCTTCTTCTTGGTTTTCCTCTTATTCATAACATTTTCTTAAAGCTTCCTCCTTTTCATCTCTATTTCATTTATCATGAGTTCTCATAATCAATCATTAGGAAAGAAAGATGAAAGGTTCTTTATTACCTTGATTATTGTAACAAAAAGATCATACTTCTTTGGAAGTAATTACAAGATCTTCCAAACCTATTCATCATTTGGTAAGAACACTGGCTAAGATTTTTGATACCCAAGAATCAGACAAACATGTGCCGCTACTTTTGAACAATTAAAGTATTTATTTTTCATGTATCATTCTGGGCTCAAAACCATTGACAAAAATGCAAAAAGAGCCAAAAAATGGCACATTGGGTGGTCAGCTCCACTATTCACTGCTCACTATTGGCCAAACCCAACCCGATGACTAACTTGAATAACATTTGATATAATCAATTCGACAAATGGCTTTGATCCAAATTGTAGGTTTATAGACCCATGAGCAATCCACCAGGCAACACCAACTCGTTAACACAATTCACAACATGACTAACTCGACACTGATATGCGATGTAGTGCCAACATTCTTTGCAACATGTCGACTCAACTCTAACCTTTAACTACACCAACATCAAGTCAACCCACCAACTTGTGATCAACTGACACCACACTGACCCAAAAACACAATGTACAATGTGCATTATTAGATCTAACCCATGACACTGCCAATGATATGCAGACCCCTTAACCCCATGCTGTGACCCACTGACCCTGATCTGACCCTCGATGACCTGTGTAGCAATTGACATAGAACCAAAAATGTAACTTTTGAGAAAGTTGTTTAACAAAAACTTTGATCGCTAAACATTTGGACTAAAATTATTACTTTTTAGAAAGCTATTTGGTACCAACTTTGCAATACCTTTTCAATAAACAAATTTTAGAAACAAAAAATTTGGCTTTTTAAAAAGTTATTTCGTTACCATAATTTTTTTATTTTTTTGTTTTGTTCTTAGGCTCTCTATAAAAAATAAAGGCCTAACCTTTGGAATTATGATATTTAAATGAGTAAAAATTTGACTTTTTTGTATCTTATTGAGGTCTAAGGTTAATCAAAGTAAGAACCCTAACACGTTGATTTGTCAAGGCTTTGACACTTGGAGGATGAACGAGGCTAGGTAGTGAGATGTCGTGCTAGTTTACTTATGACTATATGGCATCTCTTTTCTATCGTCGTTGCTTGCGTTTCCTTTTAATTTTTTACTTCTTTATTTTCCTTCATAAGACTATTTCTCTAATCATTGTATCTTAAGTTTTGTTTATTTCCACTTCCTCTTATTATCACCTTTTCATATTCTTTGATTTGGTTTTTGCAAGTGTTTGGATTACCTTCAAGAGTAAGCTTTCTCTTCATTTTGATTTTCCCACAAGGCTTAATAAGGTCTTTCGATGCTTTCAATTTATACTTATGTGACCTTTACTTTATTCTTTCTTTATCGCAACATCAGTTTAACAAACTCCTTTTTGAGTACCCTATCTTTGTTTCATTCAAGAGGTTGCAAGCTTAGCATATGGAGTGACCTCTATGTGGCTCTTACTCCCTAATTGGCTAAGAATGACATGGATAGGTACCTCTTGTGTGTTACATATTTGGATTTCATGTGTTTGGTCTCCCACACCTTCATTAATTTCTAACATGTGCAGGTTAATCTCTATGCTACTCAATATATTTGCACCACTCAACTCACAACATTATTAAATAAAGGTTTTTTTAAGACTAGCTAAATCTTTAATAATATTAGTGATGCATATGGACATAGATTTTATAGATTAATTATGACTCATTCTAAATAGTTTATAATCATGTTTCAACATATTTATTTTGTTTTCTTTTACAAAAGAGATTGTTTTCAAAATTTTCTTCTAGCTTAATCCATATCTCATACCCAGTTTTAAGATTCATGACTCAATTGAACTCATGGGCATTAAGACTATAGTAAAGGATATTCACTACACAAGAATTCAACTATACATGGTGCTTCTCCATAGGATTTAATTAATAAATGTTCTTTCTTACCATAATATTATTTAGCATCTTAATAAAAAGGAAACAATGTCATTGAATTAAATCTTACAAATCAACATCAACTAAAAGTAGGTGACCTCTCATTCAATTCCTCCAATAAAGATAATATTATCCATAGAATAAAGGAGGTTGATGAGAAGAGCGCCTTCCCTCAATGTGGTAGATGCATTAATGATGTTATCAGTCAAGGATCATATCTAAAGAATTTCTTTTTTAGATTCTAACCTTACTCTAACGCCAATTGAAAGTAACATAGAATGAGTGAATTATGATAATTAAAAATTATTTGTAATAAAGAATGTAAAATAATCCAAAATCACTCCAACTGGAATATGTTATGTAAACCTTTTTTAATAATTTTTGAAAACACTTAACCAAGTAAAATAAGTATGAACAAATAAAGAAAGAGCACATTAGTTTCAAGTGATTTGGACACCAAATCTTGTACATCTACCCCTAGTTGACCCAACAAAACTTCATTAAACAAATTCTTTTATCAATTAATAGGTAAGCCACTAACTCTTACAACACTTTGATCACTCTATGATCAAATACCAACTCCACCAAACTTACAACAACATGCTAACCACAACTACACAATAGAAATGAACATAATAGTAAATGGGAAAAAGTTACAAAGCATAATAACAATAATATACAATTAACCAACTAAGGAATTCATGAATGGCATAGTATCTAGAATACTAACAAGTATGTTACCAAAATAAAGGTCTAAAGAAGGAATTGAATAAAAATAGCGTAATGTAATAGAAAGATCCAAACAAAGCTTTTAAGAATGAGTTTATTGGTCATGAATGAGAAGCTTTTCTTGAAAACACTTTTATTTGTGCCTTTGATTGATTTCTCACAATTTCAGGTAAGTCCAATAACATCATTTGGTTTACCAACATGATTAAAATTAGTCATTATATATTAATGAAATTAATCATATTAGTATGCCACAACAATTGTATTAGGATTATGAACATAATATTAAGATCATATTAAATGACGTGACAATATATTTAGCATAAAATAGTTATTAATGACTTATTATACAAGAATATAAAATGTCTTCTTATTGTACGACATAGATTCAAGTCTAATACTCAAGTTCTATTGTCATTATACTAGATGATCTCAAAGATTGCATAAGTAGAATACGATTCATTTTCACTGTTCAAAAAGATCATACATATGTGAAGATGGGCCCCACATTATGATAATTAATTTTACCAAGAGTCAAACTTTTGAAAAAATACTATGCAACAAACTGTTATATAATCATGTTGTAATTAACTTAAATAGATTTCATAAGATTATCAAACATATATGATAAAATTATCATATTAATATGACAATTTTGTATTAATATTTGTTCTAAGTTTTATAAAAGATTGAATTATACAAGTATGATACATAGATTATCATTATATATTAATATAGATCTATAATATTCAACCTACTCATATAAAACATATACTAATATGATATCGATATTATATTTGTATGGCACAATGAATACCTTTTCATCCTAAGTCATTTAAGTTATCTTTGATGTTTCATGGATAGAACAAATATGATACTTTATTTTGTATTATATGATATAATAGATATAAACCCCATAGAACTAAGCTTGGACATTATATAAAGACTATTTGTTATATGATCAAGTTGCACTATTATGCTTTAAGTTACATATGAAATTGTAAATATGACAATCTACCTAATTAAACAAATCCACTCAAAGTATGTTTTATGTATCGAATATAAGTACTTAAAATCCAAAATTTAGAAATATTGAGTTATGAATATCTCAAAAAATGTGCCATAATGGTGATTGTCAAATTTTATATTTGTGCATACCATTGCAAATATCTCATCATAAGGAATTTGATAATTTAAAATTTTTAAAGGTAAATTAATTTTTTTTTGAAGTGTTTGGTTTTGTGAGAAAACATAAGTTGAGTAAATGAGAAGCTAGGAGAGACAAGAGAGGACAAACTATGGCTTTTGTGTTGTCTTGATTCATGTTTTTTTATTGTATCAATGAGATCAAAAAAGAAAAAAGGCTAAAGGAAAGAACAAATGTTGGACTTTGATTTTAAAAACTACATTATAAAGTTAGATCTCACCTCAATTTTTCATTATAATCTATATAATAGTCCTAATTTTTATAGCTAAACTATTATAAAATTTTGAGATTAAATTTTTATAAGAAAATATTATAAAATATCTCAATTTTTCAATAATAACAAAAAGATAAAACTTAGAAACAAGAAGAAATTATTGAAATAAATCAAGTCAAATCTTTGAAAAATGTTGTTTATATGTACAAATATTAAAAAAATAATAACATTGGATAATGTGCTATGAACTTAAACTTAGTAAAAAAAATATTATTTGAATATAAATAACTCTTTGAGAAGATCTCAATGATATTGAGTTTATAATTTTTCAAAATATACATAATTTCTTATGAATTTTAAAAGAAACAAGAATAATTTTAATTATTAAAAGGTTATTCATGATAGATTTATAATTTTGAGAATTTTGACTTATATCAAATCTAATTGAAAAAATATATTTTATAAATAACATAATGTTAAGATAAAAAAATGTTAATTTTGGTCTTTAAGTCTCATCTAATCCTTTGTGTGAAAAAAAAAATTATGCTCAATGATATTGTAGTAGTTTAAAAAGCACTTCTCAATAATAATAATTGGCGAATAAATGCGCATGCATTCATGATTAATTCCTTAAGTTTTTAGAAAATAATAATAATAACATATCTACAAAAATTGGTTATTGCATTATAAATACCTCTTTCCTTCACATCCATTAAGGATTTTGATAGAGCATTTGGCTATTTAGAAAAGTCAAGCAAAACATCATCATCATTGTTGTAGGTTACTGTGAGAGCTCTAACTAAGAGCAAAGAATTATGGTGCAGGATTTCAAGGTCTCTAATAAAGAGGTAAATATTGATTTTTTTTTTACCTATTGTGCCATGCGATTCTCAATATTCTTGTGAGAAGAGGAGAGGAGATGGAGAGAATGTTGAGATGGGTGGAGAAAGAGATAGAGGCATTGGGTTCACCAAAAAAAGAGAAAAAGAGTTTTGGGTTTCCCACAAGAAAATTTCATACTAATACAATGGCATATATCATATAGTATCAAAAGCTTAATTAAGAAGTCTATAATAGAGCTGTGAATATACCATACTAAATGATTTTCTAGATCATACTAATGTAAGGAACATAATTACTTAACAAAGAAAGGTTAATAATACAGTATGAAATGTGTATCATAAGGCATGATTTGTTTATGTTTGATAAAAATTAGTTAAGTCAAGAAGACAGAACATATAATATGATATTTATATTGTACTAATATAATCATAAAAAAAGAGAATCATATAGGGTTGTATAATATAATATGGTATATCATATTGTATGATAATCTTACAAAAATTATAGATTAGAACAGAGTAATAAATTAAGTAATGAGAAATAGAGAGGATTATATGACACAATAACAATATCAAGAGTTATTTCCCTCTACTTAAATATATAAAGTAAGTCAAGAGGTAAAATGAGTGCATTCATCTTGTTCATCAATCCTCCTGAAAGATTATCCAATTCTTCAGAGAGGGCCCCTTTAGGGTGACTTTTTACAAGCTTAATATGATGTGTGATATAAATAGTTCATATGATTGAATGTATTGTACCATAATATGATTATATTGATACTATATAGTACAATTTATAGGATCGTGCAATACTTTTGAAAAATCATATAAGTATTATCCAAAACAAAAACCTAAGACATGAGAAGTAATTTATGAGAATAAAATGACTTAAGAAACATACAATTTATAAGATACATGTTTATCATTTCATAAATATTTTAATGTGAGAAATGAGCATCAAACGAAGATACGACTTTATAAAACTAAGTAGATAAAGCTGTAACATCTGATGTAGCTCAATATTATATGTTTTCTTTCAAAATATATTCTTTTTATATTAAAAGATGATTATGCTTAATCACTTTATATAATATTGATAATATTCTATATTATTTATTACATAGTTTATAAATTTCATGGTTCATTTGTATTTCTTTGTTACATGGAAATATAAAAATGGAATGAAATGTATAAAAAAATGTAATTTAAAATTTTGATATGGTCATTTGATAATAAAAGAAAATTATACTTTGTATATTAAAGCCATGATGCCTTATATGTAGGTCACCAATACCTTAACATGACTATGACTATGATACCCTTTATGTGAAAGTTACCAATACTTTAGTGGTGGTTGGGCTACAATATCCTCTGTGATAACAACCAATACCTCTACTTGACTAAGTCTATGATACCCTCTATGTAAAAGTCCTCAACACTTCATTATTGTGAGGACTACGACACCCTTATGTGAAAGTCACCAACACTACAACATGGCTAGTCTAGGATACCTTATATGTGAAAGTCACTAATGCATCAGTATAACTAAGACTGTGATACCTATTATGTGAAAGTCACCAATACTTCAGTGTGGTTAGGGCTACGATACTCTCTACGTGAAAGACACTAATATTTCAGTGTGTATAAGACTATGATATCCTTTTACTTAATTTGATCAAAAGGTATTGGGCCCAACAATTATATAAATATTAAAAACAAGAATTAATAGATAAATTTGCATTCATGTTTCATTTGGCTTACTTCTAATACATGATTTTTAGTATGATTTAACTTATGTTTTGTCATCATGGTATACGATATTGCTTTTATTTGTTCATTATGCTTACTTATTTTGTCATTTATTTTATATTAGCTACTTTATTATATTTATTTAGTGAGAGCTATAAATCTCATTAATACTTACATCACAAATCATACATTATGTTAAATGTCTACTATATTGAGGTTCAAAAATTTTGATGCTACTAGAGAGGACCACACTTTTGAGATATGAAAATAGGTAATTCTTGATGTAGGTTTGGCAATTTGGAGTATAATAAAATATTAATCTAAATATTGTACCTATTTGGATTATGTTGGTAATTATTTATATGGTTTTACTTTGGTTGATATTTAGGATTGCCACACCGTCATGTCCTTACTTAGGATGTGTGTCCTCATATAGTTTTTATCTATACTTCATCCTGATTATATTAATGATTAAGCATATAATTAGGTGGGGGAGTAATAATCATTTTGAATCACTTCAAACATGGATTTGGTAAACTTTGATTGTTTATCATAATGGTTAGATTTTACTATAGGTTCTAGCTATATAAATTATACCAGACAATTACTTAAATCATCTGAGATGAACCTATAGTAGGGTTTTCATAAAAAAACTTTTAGCTTATTTATGTTTAAGTATTTAAGATGACATTATGCTAATGTTATTCTATGATTAAATAGTACAATTTCATGCATGGAAGGCTATAACGTGAACTATGTATCTAATTCATTTTTTTTTGAAAGGGATATATCATTATATCAAAGGTGGCAATGCCACACAAGTTTTACAATAAGATCCTCAAAGGGGATCAAATAAAAAATCAGACAACATAAGTTTGAGAAGAGGCTGGGGAAGAGATCCCCCAGGAACCCAAACAAACTCGTGTAGACAAGCATCACGGGCAACCCAGTCGGCAGGCTCGTTCCCCTCCCTGTGGATGTGAGAAAACCGAAGAGCCTCCATATCCCTAACATACTGAAGAGTAACTGCAAACACCCCCTCCCCATTGGGGTTGGAAACCATGTCCCGAGCCACCTGAAGTGCAATCATCGAGTCAGACTGGATATCCACGACACGATACTGGGGATAGGATCCCCTAAGAAGGTCGAATGCCAAAAGAATGGCCTGGACCTCCATCATGTCAGCAGCCACTAAGATCATCCTCTTGCCAGCCACCATGAGAGGTCTACCCAAGCAGTCTCTCATAACGACACCAAGGCCAGCTATGGAGTCACCAACCACAGCATCACAATTGACTTTAATCCATCCTGTTGGGAGGGGGAAGCCAGGCATGTGTAACAAGCAGATCCGAAGATCTGCCAGAATTCTCGCTGGACAGAGATGAATAAACAAGATGCTTCCTGAGAGCCGTGCTCACCTCGAACCTTGTTATACCCGGTAAAATATTATATGTTTAATCTTCAATAATTCAATTGTGGCTTGGATGATTTCAGATCGACAGTAGGATGAGCCAGGAGCTCAATTGGAGGCTATTGGAATTTCTGAAATTTTCTGGGGATTTTTCGGAGCACCAAGATTTTTTTAAAACCGGAATTTGGTTTTTTTTACGCGCGTGAACCGGACCGGAGCGGTTCAGCGAAGGCGGGGCGGTTCGCCGAGGTGCGTTTGCGCGTGCGTTTAGATAAGCCGCGGATAAGCGGATCGGACGGGCGAGATCAGCGGTGGAGATTAACCGGCTGATCGGGTGTTAAGCGGCGTTTTTGGAAGGTCAACCGGCGCTTAATGGGTCTTAACGGGTTATTACCGGTTTAAGCCGGGTATTTAACCTAAACTGTTCGGCTGTTAGGGTTTCGAACGGCGGCTAGAGGCGAGGTGTTCGCGGCGAACGGCGGTACTTTCCGGCAGCCTTCCAAGGGGCTTTTGGTAACCGGAGGTTCGCGGGACAGAGGCGAGCATTTTGGTACCGGTTTCGTTCGGCGAGGAGCTGCGGTTGATCGCGTGCGAGCTTCACCGTCGCCGGCGAGCAAGGTAGGAAAGTCAGATTTAAATTAGTTATTTAGTAGAAATTAAAAGCATGGAATATTTTGCTTAATGAACACAAGCATGTGGATGAAAAATCGGACTTAGTTGAATGCTAATCTGCATCTTTTACAAATTTTGGATTTTCTGGAAAATTTCCCATTTCGTCGAAAAATTTAGTTAATACTTAGGAACATGTTAGGGATTTGTATTATCAGTGTTACCATTGATTTAGTTAATTAATTGTTGGATTAATCTTAAATCTCACAATACGGCAATGGCGTACGGGCGAACTCCTTCGACGGAAATTTTGAATGAACCTTAGAAATTAGTTGCATTATTGAAACATTAGGATAGTACGAACATCGGATTTTGTTTCTCCTTGTTCGCGTTCGCCGGAAATCGACGGAAGGATTGGATTGGTCGGCGATTGCGTCGGTTAGGGTTCGCGGGCGTCGGACCGAGGAAGGAGAAGGGTTTAGATTAATTACGAATTTATTTAAGTAATTAATGGTATTTATATAATATTTATTAGTAATTATATTTATTTAAGCATCGACCGATTAACGGATTATTAAGGAATTTGGTTCGGCGATGTCGCGGTTCAGCGCGAGGTTTCCGAACCGGCAGCGAAAACCGGTTCAGCGGGATTCGGCGCGGACGAACGGCGCGGAGGAAAATTTAATTCGGAAATTAATCCGAATTTTCGGAAAAAGGATATATGTAGAAATTTAAATTTTATTCGGAAATTTATTCCGAATTTCGGAAAATGGATAAAGGGCGGAAAATGATTTTTTTTAATTTAAAAATTTCCTGAAGTGAGAAAAAGGTGATTTTTAGAAATCACGTAGCCAAGTTGAAATTGACTGTTGGAAATTACCCATAAATTCAGTGCAGTTGGATTAGTTGGAAGGAAGTGTGACACTTGGGTGCTATCAGAATAGTCAGAATTTTGGTACAGTTTGTGTTGCTTGGATGGCAATGACATGGATTGAGTCAGTTTACTCAGTGTTGGCATATTTCATGGATTGGCATATTGGACCGGACTACTATAGGCCCTATATGATGTTTTAGGGTAGTTGTGGTAGGTAACTGTGCAGTACAAACTTAGCTTCCACAGTATACATGTGGACTGGTATGCGCCTTGTTGTATCTGGACACATGTTGCCGAATCTTGGAGTTAGAGCTTGGCAATGACTGTAGGGGCGTGGCTTCTATGGAAATTGTTGGGAGAGGACTTCTTGGAACGGTGGCTGATCGATCTCTTCTGGTCCATGAGTGTAGGCCTGCGCGCCTGAGAGTGGCAGTGGCAGGGGTGACTCGCCGTGGCTAGCCAAGTGTGTAGGCCTGCGTGCCTGAGGGTGGTAGGGGTGTCTCACGTTGGCTAGAGATCTATGTGACTGGTTCTGTCTATAGTCTCCAGAAGATTGATTGACGAGAGACGTTGCGGTGTCGGGTGCTAGGCGTTGTGATGCGTGCACAGAGATGGGCGTGTCCCGCTGGCATGCTTTGCCTAGGCGCCTTGCGTGCACAGAGATGGGCGTGTCCCGCTGGCATGCTACCTGGGAGCACAGAGGAGAGCTACTCTGGTGTGATTGGGGGTGACTGTGGTTGGTCAAAGTCTGGGACTGAGAGTGCCTTTCCACCCTACATTGTTATGCTGTATTTCTATACTCTTGCTATTATCCTTCTCTTGCATGAGAGTTTTTTTTTTACTAGCTGTCCTTCCTACTGGGCGTAGCTCATTCTTTTATTATCTATATTTTTCCAGTGGCTCGACAGACTTGACGCCACCCAGCTTTAGGTGGGATCGTGATCAGTAGGCTAGTGGAGGAGATCTGATCTGTGATTTTCTATGACATTCTGGTTAGTTGATTGTTGCTGTTGGATGTATTCAGTGAGACTGTTATTCTTATGTCTTGTATTATGTGAGGGTGATTCTGACTCATGTACTCGTATGGATGATGTGGTATTTTATGGACTGTGATTTTTCATATGAGTTACATTTTTATACACTATCTTATTTTCTATCTTGACGGTATGGTGTGTGGAGCGCCATTTCATATCGGTGGATGTTATATATTTTTTTGTTGATGGTGAGGTCATTACATGACTATGGAACTTAACCTTGGGGGTTCAGACTTCTATTAGATCGGTTCTCCTACCGGTATGGGTTAGGAGTATTGGGTCTAGTAGGAGTCACATTGCGCGAGTTCATCAGTTAATTCAGGAGTCATGAACCTGATTTGACGGTGTGCCCGAGAGATGGGATCCACATAGTTAAGAAAAGTAGGTGTGTAATGATGTGTTATATCCTATGTTTTTCGTAGGCTACTCAGGTTGGTATGGGACGATCTGAGCTGTCTATATGTAAAAAAAAAAAAAAAAAAAAAAACTGGGGTGTAACAAACCTGATCGTCTTAGACAACGAGCAGGGTGTGGGCACGTGGCTATTGTGTTTGAACGCATTTCTCCTCAACCATATGTAGTACATGGTAGTGGCAAGCATTGCCACGTGATGCGCCCCGATGCCATTACGCGCAGCAGGAGACCCCATATGCCGGAAATGCTTGTCCAAAATTCTTAATCAGGACAACACGATAAGCTACATACTACTTAATCAAGAGACCATCTTGTCTGATTTCTCATCAGACAAGTACAATGATGCATAGTATATTGATTATAAATCACACTTGTATAAGCCTATTATTGGATTAGTATTTTTAGGTTATGATACTATATATGTACTTTACAAATCATATTATTACTAAAGATGAATTGGACTAATATGATTAGTTATTGGCTATTTTATGCCATTGTACTAGCATAAGACCTAAATTAGACATGCATGATCAACTCCCAAATACTTAAAAGAAATCAGTTATTTGATTCATTGTCTGATCAACATAACACATGGTTCATATAATAAGATATGATCTATTATAACTTATGATGCTAAGGCAAAAATATTAATAAGGCATGAATTATAAGTATGATATAGAAATCAAACTGGTACATTCATTTATTAAATAAGTTTATTATATATCATTTGTCTAATCTCTGATACAACATGTAGATCAAATTTGTAAGATCAATGCAATGCAGTAGTCCAACCTTGTGTAAAGCCTAGACTGTATTATATAATATTGACAATCATACTATATAATATTATAATAATAAATAAAAAGGGAGAAGTTATTGTAACATGATCGATATATCTTTTAGAAAATATTTTTATAATAAAAATTATATTATTATTGTTAAGACTTAATGTGAATTTTGTAGAAAATGAGAAGAATAAATAAAAATAAAAAAAAAGTAATGAAGAGCCTTCTTAGAGCCATTAGATATGAAAACTAATTAACTATGATATAAATAGATAATTAAAAGTCCCTTATTATAATTGTGAAATGTATGATAATATGAGCATTTACATGAGTTATATGATGTTATAAATCAAAATATATGATAAAATAAATAAAATAAAATAAAATAAAATAACAAGAGCATAACCTTATCTGAGATTGACTTAATATATTTGATATATGTGATATACATCACTCTTAATGCTATAATGCATAGAGATAAGGCAATGACATATCAAAGGTCTCAACTGAAATGAGATATTTCTTCCTAGTGTTATAAGCACCAAAGATGTGATTGTGGCATTTTAGAAGGGCCATTCACCTGTCAACACAAAATGTTGGCATTATGGAGTAAGATAATGATGCTAGATACTCACTTCATAGTGTCATGCTAGTCAAAGGTGGAGTCATAACATGTTAAAGGTTAATACTTATGATGATGAGATGTGATATAGGATCCCTATGTGTTAAGACAAAAGTCATGAAAGAGTCAAATTAATCATAAGAGAAACAAACTAAACAACATTAAGAAAAGCATGTGATCATTCTTTTCTTTTCCTTTTTCATCTCTCTAACCAAACTGCAATAACTTCCTTCATAATTTCCAAATCTCTATATAAACAACAATATTAGTTTTAGAAAATAGCTCCAAGAAAAATAGCTTGACTTTTATTCTTACCTCTATGCAACAACATTCTTCTCCTTCTTCCAAGTTACACCCCTCAATTTCCTCTTTTCCAATCATGTAAGCTTTCACACTAGTCCCACAAACACTACCCTACCTCTATTACACAATCGTAGCATCAAATGTCATTAGTAAAAGAAAAATATATTGTGGTCCAAGGGAAAAGTCAAGTAACCAAACCATTTTTCTTTTTACAACTCGATCCTTGTTGATCTTAGGAAACGTTTCTGGCAAAACCATCACCTCCTCTAAGCTAGCTCACTGATGCACCCCTTTCTTCCTCTTCTAATCCTCACTCTCGAGTTGTGTACCACTTCTTTTTATCCCCTCGTAACTCCATCACCCTAATCCCTTCTTAATTAAATGCACAAAAAGAGAAATACCCATTAAAATCAAATGCCCTTTTCGAAATGCCAAACTCCTCATATTTAAAGCACTTAGTTATGGCAAACAAAAGTAATGCTATTATTAAATGACATACAAGCACACATACTCACAATGAGTTCTATCCAAAAACATATTTATCAATGAATTTTGAATTGCTTTATTAAGCACATTATTCAAAATACTTCAAAATAATATTATTTAATTTTAATTTTAAAAACTTTAAAATAATAAAATAAAATCTAGATACAACTCTTTAAGGAAAAAAATTAGATGTTACATAGATGTAATTCAAATAAGACATGCTAATAATTACAATATAGCAAGTATGGCTTAATGGTGTCGAGAGTGACAATATTAATGACAATCATTTGATAGAGTTAACCCTCAATAATATATCCTAATAAGATGGTTTTAGAGACTTGATAAGAGTAACATATCTCATAATAGATAATAAAATTGATAATGATAATTCTATAAAGCTAACAATATAGTATAATTAACAAAGGGAGTAAAATCAATGATGATAATTCTAATAGAGAAGAAAGTGTCACAAAGTTGACCCTTGAACTGTTGAAGCTAATGCATAGATTGTTGGATTATTTGGATAAGATTCTTACTTGAGATGAATATTTATTAAACACAAGTTAAATTAAATAAAATCTTAGGTCATAAATTGAGAATAATATTTGAACCTTAATATACAAAGTAAGCAACAATTATTATCATAATAAAAAAGATGGTTCAATAAAATTGATAAGAGAGATAAAGCTCATAAAGGCAATAGAATTAATTATGATAATTCTATTAGAGATGATAAGATAATATAATTGATAAGAACAATAGAACTGATCATAAGAACTCAAATAGAGTTGAAATTGATAAAGGCAATGGACTCAATGTTGATGATTCCAACAAGATTAAAAGTTTGTTAGAGTCAACACATGCATTATTAGAGGTGACATTTGTATCGTTCAATATTGTTGATAAATGTCTCACTTAATAACAATATTTTGTTGTGTATAAGTAAGGTTGAGAGAAATTTCACATTTTAATTTAAGAATAACTTTGAAACATTAATAATATATATGTATATATAATAAGCTTAAGAATTTGAGTTATTCAATATCTATTTAAACATATATATATATGTTCCCAAACTTGGACATCAATTTCATGCCAATCTTCTTAACAACTTGTTTTAGAGTTCTTTTACTACTACTAAAACTCACTGTATTGCATTTCACCATAATTTGGTGTGGGAAATCATGTTTCAAATGTTAACGACAACCTCATACAAAATCCATCACAAAGTTTTTCAAAAAATAAAACCTAAACAACATTCACCGCTTACAACTATTATATTTTTTTTAATGACTTTGTTTAGTGATAACTTTTGCAATTAAAAAAACTTTAGAAAAAATATTTTTAAATTATACTCTTAAAAATATTTTATTTGATAGAAAAAAAAAAGAAAAATTATGAAAATTTGATAAACTTTTGATACTTAAAAGGCCAGAAAGAAAAAAAAAGTGCTTTAAAAAATAATTGTTGAACATAACATTAATTTTACTCTAAAAAAAAATCAAAAGAAGATTTTTTTTATGAAACATTAATTTGTAGGTATATTCCCATCTTACTAAATTCGCTTTATTCCTACCTTATTTCTATTGTTATTATAAAAAAAAAAAACAAACAAGCCCTTAATATTTATAAATTCCATCTCCTCAACTCAAAAAACAAATTGAATATTATATTTCATGACATAGATATCAAGTAATGTTAAAAAATTGATTACTGGTTTTAATGAATTTTTTAAAACATTATAATTTTGAATCCAAAAAATAATATCTGCACATCGTCCAACGTGATATAAAAAATGAAATCTTGATAATATTTAATTAAAAATAAAAAAATATAGTCCCTTGAATGAATAAATCCTTGTAAACTGAGAAATAATGCGTCGCCGGGGCCTCTCCGTTGATAGTAAAGCAGAGGGCCTAAGATCCTGTACAAAGACGAAGCTAGTAAACATTGTTTTCTCCCGGCCCATAGGGGTATTCGCGTGATTTAACAAAAGTTTAGCCATTGCCTTCTCGTCGTTGACCCCTGCACATCCGAAGGCATCCACAAGAGCGCCCGCCTTGCTTGCTGCATTCCTACAAAATCCCTCGGCCCAATCTTTCCCATCGCACTGTCTCTCTCTATCTCTTCTAGGAGGTGCTCCTCTTTAATATATATCCATCTTAACTCATAGTGCAACAGAAAGCAGAGAGGGGGATCCCAAAAGGAGGAAGAGTTGGTTGTTATTCCACTGTTGGCAGCCGTGGTAAAAGCAATATCTGTAAGGCAGTTAAGAAGAAAGGGAAGAGGTTGGGGAGAGCTAGAAAACAAACAAGAGAAGGATGGTAGCAGAGATGTGTGGGTGGCCATGGAGGTGGGTTCTGCTCCTGGCGGCGGCGGCTGCTACGGCGGCGCTGATTTTGGCGTCCGCATTTAAGTTGCTCAACGCCTTGTGGTGGAAACCGAGGGGTGTGACCGAGCACTTCGCCAGGCAGGGCATAAGAGGGCCACCATATCGCTTCTTTATCGGCAACCTGAGGGAGATGGTGGACTCGATGGTGGAGGCTTCGTCTAAGCCAATGACGCCCCAGAGCTCCCACAACATTCTCCCTAGAGTCCTCTCTTTCTACCACCATTGGAAGAAGATATATGGTACCCTTATCAACCACTATGCTATAACTCTGCTCCTGCTTTATTTATGTCTCTCTTCTGTTGTTCGTATTCGCGCTTCGACTCTGTTCGTTGTGGACATGGTTGGTGGCATGAGTATTATCATTATTTATCTTTTTTGCATGCCTTTTTCTTCGACTTAAATGGCTTCTCCCGTTTCCAAGATCATGGATACACTTGAAGTTTAGGTTGGTTAGCAAGCAGCTAATGAGATTTCTGAGCACGGGTTTCATCTCTTTCTTCTTTCGCAAGACCTGTTTTTTAAACTCAACCTTGGCAAAGCTCTCATTTTCTCGTTTGATTTCTTAGAATTCCCCGTAACTTTCTTCGTCTAAGCCGGTGTCTGCCTCAGAGGCGCAGCAGCATATGGTGGGCATACGCTTTAAAGGACTCAACACCACGCCCTGTTCTCTCTTGCCAGCCCCCCACTTCCACAAATTGCTCTGCCATCCATCGCGGAACAGCGGGGTTGTGTTTATTTATTTTTACAGCAGCCAATGGAGTAGCCCAAATGAGAAGTTGGGAGTTGGTCGTAGTAGTTATCTTTCGTTTTCCTTGTCTCCGTTATGCGACCTCGCTGGGACACCGCTGGCTATTACCTCTCGAAAAGAAAGAGGTGAAGCCACTGTCCCTAGCCACCAACCCCACCCTGCTTCTCTTTGTCCTCGATAGCCTTTTGTCATATATAGATTAAATCAATATCAATGCCGCAAGCCAGTGATTGCTGATTGTTGTCTCTGGTGATTGGCGATGGCCCCCCCTCGTTCCTCTCCTTCCATTCATTTCAAACCTTGTCCCGTCTCTTATGGATGCTTCTCTGCTTTGTTTGGTACTGCCAGGATCCACCTTCTTGCTGTGGTGTGGACCCACTGCCCGGCTGGTCGTCGCCGACCCAGAGCTCATCCGTGAGATATTCATTTCCCGGGCCGAGTTCTTTGAACGCTACGAGTCACATCCTCTCGTTCGTCGGCTTGAGGGCGAGGGCCTTGTCAGCCTTCGGGGCGAGAAGTGGGCGCACCACCGCAAGGTTCTCACTCCCACTTTCCACATGGACAATCTCAAAGTAGGCGATCCGTTCTTCACCAAATTTGGAATTTTTTTTGTCCCGCTACTGTTCATCTCGCTTATGCCCATGGCAGCTGCTGGTGCCGATGATCGGAAAGACGGTCATCGAAATGCTTGACAAGTGGGCAGCGATGCCGTTCCACGTTGGAAACACAGAGGTCGAGATCGACGTCTCGGATTGGTTTCAAAGGGTGACAGAGGACGCCATCACCCGCACGGCCTTTGGCAGTAGCTACGAGGACGGAAAGGCCGTCTTCCGCCTACAGGCCCAGCAGATGGTCTTCGCCGCCGAGGCCTTCGGCATGGTCCTCGTCCCAGGTTACAGGTGAGCCATAATTCCAATGTGACAAGTACACCGAATTCGAATGCGTAACAACTAATTTGAAATTTAATTCAGATTTCTTCCCACGAAGAAGACCAGGAGCTCTTGGAAACTGGATAAGCAGATTCGCCGGAAGCTCGAACGGTTGATAGGCCGGAGGACATCAGCCCTCGAGGACGAGGAGCATAAGGCGGAGGGAACCCCCACTATCGCGAAGGACCTACTGGGGCTCATGATAAGCGCGGGCAGCTGTCCGCGGCGGTCGGACTTGCCCCCGGCTTCGATCTCCGCGCGTGACATCGTGGAAGAGTGCAAGACATTCTTCTTCGCGGGGAAACAGACCACCTCTAATCTGCTGACGTGGACGACGGTTCTCCTGGCCATGCATCAGGAGTGGCAGGAGCGCGCCCGCCTAGAGGTCCTCCAGGTGTGCGGCTCACGTGACATCCCTTCCCGTGATCAACTCACCAAGCTCAAAACGGTCCGCCCCATATACCAAATTCCAAAACCCATTTCATAATAATTGTTCATTCTAGCAACCAACCAATCAATGCAACGACTGCAGCTGGGGATGATACTAAACGAGAGCCTGAGGCTTTATCCTCCCGCCGTGGCGACGATCCGACGGGCGAAGGCCAACGTCGATCTCGGCGGCTGCAACATCCCGCGGGGCACGGAGTTGCTGATTCCAATCATTGCCGTACATCACGACCCCAGTATGTGGGGGCCCGATGCGGCCCAGTTTAATCCGGCCCGGTTCTCGGAAGGTGTGGCCCACGCTGCGCGGCACCCTACAGCTTTCATCCCTTTTGGGCTGGGGGCCCGCAAGTGCATTGGCCAGAACTTGGCCCTAATGGAAGCCCGGCTCACCCTGGCCCTCATTCTTCAGCGATTCTCCTTCCGTCCATCTCCTTCTTATATCCATGCCCCCACCGTGCTGATGCTCCTCTACCCGCAGTATGGCGCCCCCATTCTCTTCCGTCCCCTGCCGTCCGGCGGCGATGCTTTCTTGTGATAAGATGATCCTCTAATCATCGGTTGCCGGCTAGTGTAATTACTGGTCACTGTTGACACAGCTTAATTTTACTCCCTATTTCTGCTAACCTTTCAGCAAACCAAATCACAGGCGACGGCGCCCACCGCTTGGCGGCCAGCTCATCCTTTGTGTTTCACCATCAGTTCCGTTCGTTTCAATGCATTTGTCGTGATCTCCTTGTTGGTGTCCGGTAATAAAAGATGTCCTGCAAGTAATCCAATCTTGTACTGGAAAGAACAGTGTGGCCCCACAATAGTTCAAGCCCATATTTCATCATGAAAATACTATTCGAATGCTCTCTACATTACTGTGTCGGAGGGTTTGCAACGAAAGAAAGATACTGCTGCTGCTGCTCTTGCAAAGCTGGTTTGGCTCTTTGTTGTACTTGCGCGGCATGCATGTGCCGTTGCTGCTGCTTGGCGCGCAGATGGAAGTGACCTTTATGGGTGTTGGGTGCTCATACTGGAGAGGCAAGCATCTTTTTTCTGGCTAAAGTGCAACCCGAATTTTGAGCATTGTTTCCAAGGCCAACGGAGCTTTCTAATCTCTGCCACCCTGCCAAGAGAGGGGATTGATAGAGAGAACTATGTAACTTTGGATGTGTATTTCCTCCATTGTACTGTTTCTGGTCCCCATGAAGCCATGTGGTTTATGGGTGAGCTCACTTTCTCGCACCTTGTTATTCATCTTAAATTAAAACCAAGCATGTCAAGGGACCATGTGAACAATCTCGTGGCATAATAATTACAAGAGCTACAATTAGTCGATTCCCAGTCTGCTTAACCAAACTAAACAACAGAACTCTCAAAAGACGTGGATATCCAAGAAAAGCAAGACATCCCAAAATCATCTGGGGGAACAAGACTACTTTTTGGCACAGTAACTGCGTGTTTGTTTATAATAGAGGAACGGAACGAGGAGATAGGTTAAGGCTAAGCTTTGCCAATGATGAGGGTCATGGGAGCCAGCGTTCCCAACGCTCCCAGTGCAAGGAAAACACGCCAATAATTAATTATTCAAGGTTTGTCCTTATCTTTCCACTTACATAGGAACTTACTTCAACTGTTTATTATTGGCACGATTCTCTTGCTTTCGGGGACAGCTCTGCATACTATATTTCCATGGAACCAACGATTGTTGGCCAGCCTCCCTCGCTCTTATCTCTAAGCACAAAACAATTGAGGAATTCTTGCCGGACTTGATCTCCACGTGAAGTACTGATTGATGGGAAGCATTATTTGCAAGTCAAGTAATTAAAAAAGAGGTTCTAATCCATTTACGTATGGGACAAATAATCCAATGTTGTTGTAGAATATTACGGTCAGGGTTGTAGAAATCAGTACAAATTAATACCAAGTAATCCAAGAGTTTATTAGGAATCTCCAACTTCCTTAAGCAACCAACTCATCTTTTTCTTGTTTTTCTTGATCTCCATGCATTGTTTTCTCTTCATTACACGGGTTGTATTGATAACATGAAACATTTAGCAAAACCCAGTGCGTTTGTTCTTCTGCAATGGTTTAAAAACTGTCCTGTCAAGTCAAATTTAGGATGGCATATTTGTTCGATGTCAACCATGTATATAGCCACATACAAAAAGCAGCGATCAAAATAGGTGTAAATCTGATATGTATTAAACGAGACCACAGATATATGAGATTCTTGTTGTTTATATATTTTCATGCAACCATATTAAGTTGCACTGTGTGTGGTTGTGATGATAAACATTATCTTGTTATTCTACATGAGTTTGATGAGTTTTTTGCTTGGATCCAATGAGATCATTTTGTATAATGACTATACATCTTTTATCATTCACCATTTTTTGTATCATAGATTTAGTTTATGTTTGGTTAAAATTCATAACTTCGATTTTATTATATGTTATATTGAACCTAGTATTCTTTTTTTTTTTTTTTTTGCAATGCATTGCACACATCTTTTGTCATTATTATCCTCTTTCTTAACTTATGCATTTCTTTCTTTAACTTTTCAAAACCATAATGTAAAATGCTAGGCATAATGACATGTCAAAGAGCTCACATGAGTCTCACTTCAAAGATGACCTACGAAGTACTAGTCAAGATATCCATAATTGTGTGATACATAAATGCCTATAAAAAATGGAAGAATTACCTAATGCAATTTGCCAAATATGCAATGATTATCTTCATCGCCAAACATAAACACCAATGTAAATGTTGTCACTGAATGTGTTGTATTTATTAAGGAAGAAGGAATCCCAAAGGAGTGTGTTGTAGGAAAATTATAGAAAGAAAGAACTTCTACAACAAGAATGGGAAGTTAAGAATTCAATTGGAGAAGAAGAATAGTAGCAATTGAAAAGAACTAGTTTTGCAGTAAGGAATAGTTGTTGGAAATTGAGAAAAAGAATTAGAAGAAAGATTAAGAGCAACAATAAGCATAAGGAGAGTAATAAGGTGAATCATTATGAAGTTTCCATTGCAATCATGCCCAATCTTTCATTTCTACACATCCAAATACCTTGTTCAATTAGAATCTATGTTTTGAAAAGTTAGGTTGTGTTTTAAATTGAAATCAATTGGATATTATAAATTAAAAGTGTTATTATTATATATACATTAGTATGGGTTTTAAAAATTGACTTTTAGTAGTTTAGAATAGTTTTGTGAGCAAAATAAAGGAAAGAAGCAAGCTCTAGATTTTTGTTGTAGCACAAGACCTTTAGATTGGATAATCTTATGTGCATTTGATTGATTATATTTCTATATTAGATTGTATTGGAAGCACCTATCTGATGGTCTAATAACTCATCTAATCAATAGTTGAAAACGTTTGATAGGTATTTTGATAAATAGGTTTGTTAGATTTTGAAGAATACCAATTTGCTTATCCAATCAATAGATTAGGCTGTATAATAATATCATTAGATGTTTTGATCCACAGATGAATACTCTAATAACTTAATTGGATGGCATAATAGAAGAATTCAAATGGTTTGATAAATTGTAAATTGTGAATATTTTGATTCTTTATAAAATTAATAAATAAAATTTTGAAAGTAAGTTATTATTTATCAATTAATCACATTGTGATAAATTTGGTATAATTTTTCTTATGTAGAAAATTAAAGAGAAATGGAGAATGAAAACTGAGTAATCTTCAAGCAATCAGATCGACAAATTAAGCTAATTGTAATGTAAGTAAAATAGTTTTTATGTTTTGAAAATTTATAGATTAGGCATGACATTATTTTATTTATAATTATATGTTATGATATTTAAGTATGAAATACAATTAATATATTATATATATTATAAACATAATATAACTACATATACATGATATATGTTATATGATAGACATATCTAAGCAAAAAGAAAGATAATGATGATAAAAAACAAAAGAAAAAGAAAAAAATGATATGATTAGAATACATAAGCCTTATATACATGTCATCTATAATAATATTATATGATTATGTGATGACATAAGATAGTGATATACCATAATATGAGGGGAATAAAAAATGAAGTTTTTTTAAAACATTATCTCATAATTACCATTAGATATGATTAACTATTAGCATATAGTGCATGACTTGTATTGACTATGCTACAAAATAATGTCAAAATTCTCATTCTCAATTATCACTAGTACATTATACAGCATTTGTTATGCAAACCTTTCTTAGAGTTAGTATTTTGTGTAAGATTTAATATGTGAAATTGATATGATTAGTATAGTTAGTCAATTATAATATACTTATGAACAAAAATTTAAATATGAGATGATGTAATACTAGATGAATATGAGATAAAATAATGCTCATTTGAAAAAGTTAATCCCTCTTATACTAAAAATATTATAAACATGAGAAATGATGAAAAAATAATAAAAAAATAATGATGAAAATATATTGTTTAGCAAAAAAGAGCATGATATTTATTTATGCATTAATAACATGTTTATACATAATTAATGCATAAATATAAAATATTTATTACATCATTTCATTATTATTTTACATTGAGTTATTACTTGTAAATAAAAATTTACTTATCAAGTTTTATGAAGCTCATTTTTTATTTACATTATAAGTTGTGTTATGGATACAAAAAAAAGATGAAGATCAAAGTAGTATGAGTTGAGTGTTATGATATAGAAGATTTGTGATGAGAACTATTACTGCATGTATATTTTGATTTATATTTGATATGTTTATACTTATATCTTAATTGATATGCATGTGTTTATTATATTTGTTATTTTATATTATAAAATAGTTTTATGTAATTATGAGAAATAATTTTTAAAAAATGAGTTTTATCATTATTCTATCCTAAATAGATGATTTGTGTCTTCTAATTGTATGTATATTTTGATTATTCTAATTCATATACTACTATCATATTATCGGATATAAAGGCAAGCAAAGCTCGACATAAGTGCACAAGATATAATAATTGAATCTTCAACCCTTTGCCTAACCAAAATGAATTGAGATTTTTTCAACTTGTCCCAAGGAGGTGATATCTAATGGATCCCAAGTCCCCAAACAATTATTAACACTTAGAACCATATCGTAAAATAAATTACCATCTCATTAGGTTCTTCTAATCATCTTAACAATTTAATTGCTTTGTCAAAAAATAGCATGTTTTTATATGTGATGACAAAATAACTTTTCTTGATATACTATTAAAAGAAAAAAAAGTAAATCAATTAATTTATACAAAGTAACTTCTCTATTAAAACTTAAAAAGTGTTTTCTTATTTATGCAAAAAATAATTTTTTAATTTATTCAAAATACTTTTTCTTAACATGGACAAATAGATGAAAAGCCTAAAAGTAATTGTCACTCTTCGAACATACAATCAAGTAGATTAAAATCAAACGACTAAAATAACTACTACTCCCCAAATTACAAATTTCATTTTCAATAACAACCATCAACATCAATGTACTATTCAATAGGACCTTTAATACACAACTTGTTTAATTTTTTTTTTTCTCAACTTCTCATCAGTAACAGTAACCATCAAGTTAGCCTTGGTTGAATAAAAAAATTGGATTTGATTGTTGACTTATCCTAGCTAAAATAAGATCTTCACTGTATCCGGTTGCTTTCCTTCAGTTTTTTATTAATAAAAAAATTCATTTCCCTTATTCCATTAGTGTATACTTCGTTGTGTTGCAAGCAATGCTAACAATTTAGCCTTTCAACTTTATCATCTTCAATATTATAATTATAACAAGCCTCTTGTTGTTCATGTTCATTGGTTCCTTCACACAAATCAGAAGCTCGTTAGTAAGATGAAACTAAGGAATAAGTTGCTGCATGTGCTCTTGAGCTAATCAAATTGAACTAGCATAGGACTAACCAAGAAGACATGAGATGAGACTAAGCAAAAGAAACAAAAAAAAAGAGGACCTTCGAAAGAAAAACCCTAAAAAATAATAGATAATAATACCTTAGCTTTAGTTGACTATAATTTTTCTCTATCAAAATATAATAAATATATTCAAAATAGGCATCTTAATTATGTGATAATACATTGCACCAATCGTATTTTAAGATTCTTTCTTAAAAATGGTATATTACAAAGAAATGACTTAGTTATGCTTATCATGATTAAAGATTTTTTTTTTAATAAAATTTAATCCCCTTCAACAAATATAAATATCTATGTTGATCTTATAAACAAACATGTGATCTTGAAAATCTAGACAATTGAAATAAGTTTAAAACATTGATGATTGATAGCTAAGTAGGAGCTACTTTCTAAACTTAGGGGCCTACTACAATGCCAATATGATGATGCAAGATGTATGTTAACCTGTCCACATAGAGCATGATGCTTTTGGCTAGTTGAGTTATTGGGCAATAGGTTAGACATCATCATACAGAAGAAGGGGAGGGGAATGCAAATACTTGAAGCATTACAAGCTATTAGATGCTTAGTGCTACTCAACATGTGATTGCACAATAAAAAATGACAAAGCTTGAGAAAATTTGCTCTTGACTTGACAAGAAGTTTGAGCCTATCAACATAAGGCTATTGAACCAATGACATTAGAAACTTGGTTAATAACTAGAGGTAGATCCCATGAAAAAAAAATACCAAATTTGTGAGCTATTGAACCGATGACATGGCTTGAACTTGAGTCCCTATGACCACACTTATAGGATAAATTATCGATGAATTATGACTCTACGCATGAAAATAATTGAAAGATGCTATCAATCAACACCTGATGAAATTCTTCTTGAATAAGAAAGTTTTCATGAGAAACAAAGATTTCAATAGTTTTCTTACTTTTGAGCACTGAGTTATTATTTTGATTTTCCTCTTTAAAACATGTTCTTGATTGAAGAAAGAAATTTTCAACTAAAACTAATTTTTATATTCCTTCATGGATAAAAATATCTTTTCTAAATCAATAAAAAAAACATAGATAGCATTTTCTTATTCTAAATTTCTTAATTAAGCATCTCAACAAGTTTATCACTTCAATGGTTAACATTATTATTACAAAATAAATTGAATTTATGATGTATCCATCTAACATGATAATTGATGCTTAATCTAGAGTTTAAAGCATAACTTATCAAATCAAATATGTTATAATTAATAAAATTTTACATATCTCTTTTATTCTTATAAATAGATATCAAAATACATCTCCCATTCATCCAATGCTTTATTTTTATAATAACATTAATCAAGTTAATAATCTAAAGGATATTGCCATCTTACAAACAATTCTAAACACCTAAAAAATTGACTTGTAATTATGTTGTTTTCATCTCTAATATATATTTTTCATATTTCAACTATACAAAACACTTTGATATAAAATAATTATATATAAATATATATTTTTTTTTGAATGGATAAGTTCTTTAAATAATAGTGTTGTCATAATCTTCATTAAAAAATCAAAATAATAAAAAAAATAATCTATCTAAATTTAAGATTTTCAATGACTAATATTTTTTAATCATCATCTTTCATACATTTTACCATTTATACATGTTTTTACTTGAACTTATCATGAAATGAAATAAACCATCACCAGGTAAGGCCACTTGCGGTGACATTAGACAAACATAAAAATCAATTAAATCTAAAGGCACAGGATAGGCAAGCGATGACACGATTCTTCTCTTCGAAAAGAATGGAATATCGAAGCTTCATAAGTCTCCTATTTCCACTGATGGCCATTCCCGAACGAACCGAACCCATCCCAACATCTTTAACTCGGCATCCGTTGGTCGTCAGGCGTGCGACAACTCCCCGACCAAAGAATGCTGATGTGGATTATAGGCGCCATACGTTGCACGTTTTAATGCATTATAGAACCTTTTTTACCATGCATTCTTTGCCAGCTTCATATTACAGCCTGGTTTCCAGTTCATCAAGGGATCCTTCAAGTTTGCTTTATCTCCCAAGTGCACGTCTTCCTAGTAAGTTCTCACGGATCCATGATTCCAGCTTTACGGTTTTACCTCAGTTAAACGCATAGTGTGTTTATTACCCTAACACTAGAAGTCAAAGTCAATGGTCCTTGATCGCTGCCAGTTTGTCCTTAATGTTGAGGGCACAAGAGGGGCCTGCCCTTGTACAATCCTATAATTGGATAGTCCCCAAGCCTTTCTAACGAATTCCTATCTCGTATTGATATACCCCTAATCCCTATTCCTTCCTCAATACCCTGCACTTGGGCGGGCATGCGAGCTAGCCTTGAGCATTTTGGCTCATTGGTATAATATGGGTGAAAAGCTTTCACTAGCAAAGAATGGACATGTACATTCTCGAACATTAAATTAATTTAACGGAAGGAAGGAGTGTGAACACTTATCATCGTGAAAGAGCAACAGCAGCACATGCAGTTGGGTGGATGCTGGGCAAGAGCTGACACAAAATGGTCCTAGGTGTAACCCCACTTGCAACATCATGGAAATCAATCTCTGTCTTCTAATTCAATGGCCTTCTTCGCTTATACAAAGGGCAAGACTTATTCTGGGTTAGCCGCCAATTTCAACAAGATGTTCACTTTTAACATTCTTTAAAATGTGAAGAGGGGTCCAATCTCATGATTATAGCATAAAACTTATAAAACCACATGCTAAAGTTAACAGATATAATCTTTTTAACACCGCCTTCATATAATTCTGATAAGAATCCCAAGCCAGCTCCCTCTTTCTAGCAGTAATTTATAGAACAAAAAGGCCTACCCCATATTTTTATTAGTTATTTCTAGATTAGCAAAAGCTTATGGAATGTACAAGAAAATGGAGCAAAAGGATGAAAAGGGCAAGCTTTGTTTCTATAGAAAAGCAAAAAAAAAACAAAAAAAAAAAAAACGGCAAGACGTCATCAACGATGCATCAAAATATCCTAGGTAGTTCAAATGTAAAAAAGTAAAGCAGTAGTTTTCTGGTATTCATTAATCACTGTTGTCTCTTTCAAATTGATAACATACTGATGTTTACACACGCAAGCTGCACATTTAATCGTGTGAGCCCACGTATATGGCAATCACATGCATAGCACGTGTCTATGTTTTAGGCATCACATGAGAATATTCGAACTGCAAAGCAACAAGTCAGATGATATGGTAGGAACAGTATCCATTAGAAAAACTCACCTTAGCAAACCGTCTTTAACAGTCTCATCGTGGACCCACGCCAAGCACCGAGAGAGAAGATGGAGGCTCGTTAGGATGAGATTTTTTAGTCCAAACCTGCACATGAAATAGAAGAATGGATAAGGCATCGAGGGAATGGGTGTTGTAATCACTCAAAAGATGGGAGCAGTAAATAAGGATGTCAGGAGGATAAACACTATCAAACTGCACAGGAAAGGAAAGACAAAAGACATATCCAAATCACATAGGCCACCCCTATGTAAGATGGGAGAGCAGATTAATAAAACATTTCATATGCGTTATAATGATCAATTAATGCCTACAGCTTTACATTCAGATCACCTACGCTACCAATATATGACAAACTCAGGGGAGGGAGAGGCCGGAAAGTAGAAGACTTTGTGCCATAGCTGGGTCCGCAATAATTGTTAGTCATATTTACTCAATTTGCTATAAGTAACAGCAAATTTTTATTCTTGGATAAAAATGATGATACAAAAAATGTAGAAGGAACCATGAGAACAAGTTGAAAAAGAATAAAGAGAATTAGAAAGATTAAATTTTGTCAAGAAAAGCTGCTCAAACACAAAAAACTGATATTGATAATAAATCAAACTTTTATTAATTCAATGAGAGGTTATAGTTAAAAATTGAAAACTTCTCGTTAGAGTTCTCATAACTCACTTTTTAAGTATCATTAAAACTCAAGATACAAAATCCATTTCTCAGGCATTAAACCTTTCTTTTATAGTAAAGAACAAGCTAAACCAAGCAAAATTCTTGTCACTTGGACTAATAGGTTTTCATTAATGTGGCCACATGTCACATATGATGTCATGTGAAGCATGTTGCACAAACCACTTTTTCCTCGGAGCTTCAATCCTTGAGAAATATTCTAGCCTATGCATTTTATTATCAATCCTTATGGCATAACAAGATGCCCCAATAATAATACATACACATGACAAGTTCATAGTTTTAGTTTTATGGTCTTGTATTTGTAACTTAGGCCTTCTATTATAACCAAGTCATAGTCTTTAACATATACATCAATGAAAGAGACAATACACTATGATATATAACAAATCTTCAAGTACAATTTGTTCTTTGACAATTAGGATCACAAATGTTATTTTCAGATTAACAATAAGTTTTCACAAAATTAAGTAAACTAAAAATCACAAATTATCATTTGCATTCAAGTGAAGTTCTGTCTTTCGAAAAACTATGTTAGGATGCCCTAAGCACCATTATTTCTTGTCTATTGCTTGAAACCCAAAATTATTAAAAAGGGATAAAATTTAACATTTTAATAATTAGCTAATAGGAAAAAATTTTCTTATGACAACTCAAAACGTATCATCCCTAGTTAGCAATTCTCCATGCAGCACATCAGCCAAAAAGGTTAAACAACAATATTAATTCAATCCTTATCGTCTCTGTATCTGCTGAAACTTCTTATATTTTGCTTCTGTAGAAAAGTGAGGCACTTAACATAATACTGTACAACATCAACAACTAGCTATGATCCTTGTTTACATGATTACTTGAACGCATGATAAAGCGCAAAACTCATGCAATGAGAATGGTTGTTAAATCAGAATTTTATGTTGAACAATCAGCAAAAAAACAATGACTGATAGGACTTGGGCTTTTAAAGATCTCCTTTACCTGAAGAGCTTAATCATGTCCAATGGTAGTTCTCCAAAAAGACTATTTGGATCTCTCCATCATCAAAGCACGAAATTAACATATATTGTTATAGTTGAAAAAAAATGAAATCATTTGAGCCTTCAGTAGGTAATCCAAAAGTAGAAATCTTAGCAACAAGCAAGACAGACAAGAAAATGTTTAAGCTGTATTCAACTGTGATAAAGAGAATTTGCATTAAAAAATAAGAAAATTAACAATAGAAATACATACTTTAATATACTACAAGAATGAAAATGAATAGGGAAAAGATACATCAAGAATTCTATGACCAGTTTCAAGGACCAGTAATTCTCCATGGGCAACCCAATCCAGAAAATATTACTGGTTGAACAACTTATAAAATGATTTCCAACTAAATAGATTACCTGAATACCAAATTCAATTCCACAAAGTAAATTAACTCTAAGGGGGATAAAAATTGTTGTCACCTCCTTTTTGTTTGACAAGTATTACTATCTTAGTCTTCAATGTCAGGCATCAGTGACTACACAATAAAGCTAGAAAGTTCAGAAAAAAAGGAATTTTTCCCCCACTTTTTACCTTGTAATTGCCAGGTTGCAATAGCATGCTACATGTTCAACAAAGCCTTCATACACAACATAACAGGTATGATAAGATGATGACCTATAATACCAAAAGCCAACATGTCTCAAACACCTTTGCAATTCCTAAAGAAAAATAATTGCCCACCCAACCTTGATTAATCAAATTTGAACAAAAATTTTCTAATGATAAAAAAATGCAAAATTGGAGCGAAATTCTTCAATATTCAGATATTCATAGAGAAAATGTTTGTAATGCAAGTATCGCAAATCTTACCTAAGTTACAAATAAGCTCCTTGAGATGATCATAAAGATTAAGATTTCACACTTGACTATCCACTTCTACACAACTTGTTACTCAATAACGACGAAATGCCTATGAATATTGAAAAGAATGAGAAACAAGTGTACATAGACAGAAAACAAACAAAAGCACAACTTGAATAAAAGACTTAAAAAATTATGTACAAACTAAGAAAATGAGAAAAAACACCAACACTCTAGAAAATCTCCACTATAAATCAAAAACATTACAAAAAATTTCTCAAATCTCATTATAATAGTTGTGTCAACACTCACACAATAATCTTGAGAAAAAAAGAAGACTAGGGTTTCTCTTGCATATTCTTTGCATTATCTTAACATCAGTGATCTTCTCCGTACATAGCTCCAAAAATATTTGCCACATGGTCATGTCAGAGATGATCTGCTAGCAAATAGCATTTTGTCATTCTGTACGTCTATGTTATATCCAGTTTCAAAACCCATTTTTAGAAGCCACAGCAATATTGTCATTTAGTGCTTCCATACTATAAATGAGTGTCCATAAACTTTATGTACTTTAGAAGGTAAACTTTATGTACTTTAGAAGGTGACAATAATATTATACTATGCAACATACAACATTAATAAATTGCATTCAACAATGATAATTGTACAAACATTACATCATCTATTCTATATGGACCTATATACTGACATCAAGCTTCATAACCTAATATCAAATTCTGAAATGCTTGAGTTTAAGTAAAAAAAACTTGTAGCAATTTTAAATTCTTTAATGAATTGTTTTAGTATACTTCTCTGAACCGGCAAATTTAGCTCAAGATCAGATGAAAGTTACAATAACTGACATAAAAATCTACAAACAGAAATGTACTTAGTCAAGTCTAAGCAACATATTCAGCTAGCCTTCTTTGATTGTTTCATTGTGTGAAGGGCACCATGATCATCTTCCTCAAACTTTCGTCTAAGCATTTTCATTTTTTCTTCAACACCAATACTGTCACTAGAAAGATTTAGTGCATAAGCTGCTGCCATTCTTGTTCTGCATTGCTTGCTCGCCAAGTCATGGTTAACCACTAGCACCAAAATTTGAGCAATAATGAAAAAAAGGCACCATGAATTCTATTAATCAAGCTCCTGTAATAAGTTTACCAGGGTGAGGGTAATCAATGCCAATAATGCACTTTGCTCTTCTCTGGATGCTTAGTGGCGCAAGCCATGGCTCATATATATACTCCTTAGGCATATCTGCTACAAAATATTATTCAAAGAATCTCATCTCCGCACAAGTTAATATTGGAAGCTGAAGGGGGAGTTACCTTTCAACACGGGGAGAAAATGTTTGACGTAGTTTCCATTAGGATCGTACTTTTTCCCAAATGATATAGGAGAGTAGATTCGGTGATACTACTAAGTAAGGGTCCATGAGAAAATATCCAAAATGTATTCGAGTGTTTTGGGTCAAACAAAAGTAGAATGAACTCTACCAACATTAATATAGCATAAAAGCTGATGCACCCTAACCTGATAAAAGAAAGATGAGCAAGACAGCCACAGCCAATTGCCATTATTTATAGCCCAATCAGAATCTATTAATAGTCTTTCAAAGACGTCACGCCCTTTCTCCCAGTGAACAAACTATATAAGAGAAATTAGTAGAGTAAATATAATGATATTGAATAGCCATCCAAAGAAAGCAAATTACAACAAAGTTATATGACTACATCTTCTCATATTCTAAAACTAAGAACCACGAAATTGTATTAAAACTGTGTCAAAAACATTTTTTTCATTCAATTATCAATTATTAAATTCCATGGAAATGTGGTGGTTTTGACCAACACAACACTAATCATATCATTGATACAATTCCACTTCCTAAAACACATTTTCTATAGAAGTGGAAGTGATTTCTTTGGCTAAGAGCACCAAATCCTAGAAAAAAAAACATTTAAGAGGGGGCATAAATATTTGGAAATCCTTAAACATCACTTTTTTATTTTTAGTGTTTGTTGTTAGTGCATAACAACAAGCAGACTATCATTCTCCACATACTTTAGCAATCCAGTTTAAGAATCATTATTTTCATCCAGTCAAGTTTTGTGCAACATGAAGTACATAGGTGAGATTACATAGTGAAAACAATGACTTCAAATTTATTAACACTAGCAAAGATGAACTAAATCACAATACAAAAAGAAATTATCAAAGCCTAGGTCCATACCAAATCACCACGGGTTAGAAAGCATGCAACTGAATGACGTGCTAAATGGTGCATCCATCCCCACTTCTTTAGCTGTCAATGGGTTGTGATAGCTTTCAAAAAATATGTATTAAATGCATGGAAAGTTACACTAACAAGTCATATAATCATCACGAACTTATTTGAAATGGTTAATAAGATGGTCCAAACCTGAGTCATGATAGCATCAATCCATGGATACCCTGTCATACCGTCTCTCCAAGCTAGAAATTGTTGTTCTTCCTCTTGCCAAGGAATCTGCAAAACCAAAAATACCTTGATTTAATAAAACAATTATGAGCATGAAAAAGAGTTTCTACAGAGGTGAGGATTTAAGGTTAGTTTTAATGGTCGATGAATCTGTATATGTCGTCCATCTCTATTACATCAACTAAAATAATGGGACTTTATTTATTAAATTTGCAATATATGTATATATTGACTATTTCCTCGTTATTCAAAAAAGCATATATTTAAAATAATGATAATTTAAATAACATTGAAACTTTTAATAGAATCTTCATGCTAATGAGGTTTAATTTTGTTAGGTTTCATAAAATTTTATTATTTATCCTAATTTACTTAAATAAAGAATCACTACAATTGCATTCTTTTTAGAAAATATTGCTTTTTTTGGGTGTAAATATTAATAGTCACAAAGATTCAAGTAATTTTATATTCAATATCATAGCCAGATTAAAAGCTTATTAAAAAATAATTTAAGCATTTTTATTTTTTCCTTAGTAGATTGTTTGTCATCAAAGCAATTGAACTAATATGATGACATTTCTTATAAATGTTAGGAATATTGTTAATCATTTGTATGTAATATAAATACCTAAAAAGTTTAACTATTAGACAAATCAATGTTTATTAATCTAATTTTATTTTATTTACACAAACATAAATAGTATTTTTAAATTACTAAAAACAATGACTACAACTAGATGTTTTTTGTTAGTTGCAATTATTTATTCAAAGATAATAGACAAACTTGATTGAAATATTTATTCACCTTATAAAATTAATATGATATTATACAATATCTTTTATCAAAAGATAAATTGTTAGCCAAAATGATATTTTACTTATGAGCATTTGTCATTTAGTTTGTAGCAATTTCTATTCACTTTCACGTTGCTCTTGTTGCTCTTGTTGTTGTATTCGATGGTTAGCTTTCTCTAGGTCGCATGAACATCAATCTACACTTAGATCTAATAGATCTTGACTTAACACTACCAAAGAAAAGTCAACGAATATTATTAATTCAAGAATTGAGGAAGGAAAGTTATGCCATTGATGTTTCTGTCTAACTATTGCCAATAGTACTGAGACTAATATCACAAACAAGAAGTGCTAAATCAATAGATAAGTTACTCGTTGGCACTCTCATTGCAAAACTCACGATCATCATGTTTGGTGGCTCAAATATGCAAAAATCTATTAATGAGATAACCAATGTTACACATAAACTTGAGCCTTGAGGATGATGGTGAAGAAATCTTTTCTTATATAATTTATTTTCAACTTGCTTCTTTTTTAACACGGTCTATTTCAAAATAATTGCAATAATAGAATACAAATTAATTGGTATTAAAATTAGTTCAAGAAAATGTAGACTAAAAAAACAGCATAGTCAATCCACAAACCTTACAAATCAAAGAGATGTGAATTACTATAAAGCCAAACAAAAAAAAGTTAAGTTCAAGAAGCAAGAAGGGTTTGGTAAAGCATATAGAAAAAAAAACTAAAAAACATAGATATAATTTGTGTATGAAAGTTGGGCACTAATTAAAAAACTTCTTAAATACAAAATGTGGTTTTAAAAATATAATAAAAATAATATTATGTTTTCTCTAACACAAAACTTACTAAAAGTTACTAATAATACTTGATAGGTTGATTATGATATTAATGCCAAAGGATGTAATATGATGCAAGAAGTTATTTTAATCCAATGAAAAATATAATTGAAAATTTTTGTTCAAGACAAATAGGATTAAATTTGTACTTGAAGATAAAAAGCTATAAATTACACTTAGATACAAGATATCATCTAAAACTATCACACACTTTATACATTATGTACTAGTAATTTAAATTTTGTTTTAAAGGTAAAATTAATGGGTTTATTTTTGGCTTAAAATAGTTCATTAATAAATGATTACATATGATATTCTATTTCATGACTCATATAAATTAAAACTAAATATTAATTTTTTTGATTTTTGAATGTGCATCAAAATATTGATTTTAAGCATAGTTTATCTACTATTATATTAAATAATTTGTAGGTGTAAAAACCTTTTTATCCATATGTGATAAGTTATAAATCTAATTTATATTACATAAATATAATCCTATATTGAAGTAAATAAATATAACCATATATAGTAATCCAAATATATATATATATATATATATATATATATATATATGTGTGTGTGTGTGTGTGTGTGTGTGTGTGTGTGTGTGTGTATTTGTATTAAAAAATATAAAAATAAGCATATTTTAAAATGGATTTTAAAATTACGTGTTATCATAGACACTTATATATACATATTATTTGTATATCTAGACAAACATTAAATAACAATAATGTCAATTATTAAAATAATATCTATAAAAGCTTATGATATACAAATTTATATAAAAATATAAATGCGTGATGTTACTTTGTATGCTTCTAACAATTTACATATCCTACAAAATATAAAAATAAAACTAATTATATGACATTTACAAAAGTTTATAATACATATTGTTATAAAAAAGAAATATAATAAGGCAATGCTTCTTTAAAAATAAACATTTGGTAGATATGTTGACAAATAATGTTTTAAAAAAAGTTCATAAAAGAATTTAAGCAAGGAAGCAAAGAATTATAGAAATTAAATTATTAATTTATCTAATTCACATTTGTACAGGTTATATTGTCGACAAATAATGTTGAACTTATGAAACCAAATAGCTAATTTGATATTGAAAATAACAAACTCTTTAAATACTTATGATAATCTAATGTGTTTACTTAGTATGCTTTTCATATTTTTTATTATACATGTATATTTGATGATAATTATATCATGAAATAGAATAACACTTAAGCTAGCTTATGAAAATCATCAAATAGCTCAAGAAAGTGAAAAACGAAAGAAGCATTATTAAGGATTACATGAATCCTCTTTCCAGAGTTGGTCATTTTCTATATAAGACTTATGTAAGAATTGGGTTAATACCTAACTTATGTTGATCATAGGCTTACACATAAACTTTATTACCATCATCCACTTGTATTTACATATGAAAAGAATTTCATTACCCAAGATTAAGTTTGATAATTAATTGCCAAGGATAAATTTAATAATTTAATGCATATAAGAGGTCTAGGTCAACAAGATTGATACAAGGGTAAAAAAGCTCCATGAATGTTCAAATATGTCAAATGTATCTTTTCATAAAGCAAATCTATGAATTGCATGTGGATTAGACACATCATACCCAAGCATTGATCCAAATGTGTGGACATTAAGATTAACTTATTCAATTATAAATATCAAGAGAAAAATACATATCACCAATAGATGGTAATAATACAAAAAATGGATTTAAGAGATTAAACAAATGCTTACTTTTATTGGAGATCTAAAATGGTAAAATTATAATATATTAAGAGTTAGAATGCAAAGCAAGAAGATTGATCTGGTAAGTATAATTGAGCAAAAATAAACAAAAAAAATATTGCAAGAAACAAGAGAAATCAATTTTGATTCGTAGACAGAAAAAAAAACATTGAAAAGCTCATAAAAGCTTTCGGATAGCTTATTGTTTAAGCGTAAGTAAAGAAAAGACTTTCGGGCAGCATATAAGAGCTTTTGGTGAACTTAGTGTTAAAGCCTAGAATGAGAAAAGTGGGCAGCTTATAAAGCTTTTAGAAATCTTGTAAAGCATTTGAGTAGCTTATAAGAGCATTTGAGCTGCTTAAAAAGCCTGATAGCAGCTTACATGCCCTTTCGGGTAGCTCACTGTGAGGCTTGGGTAGAGAAAAAGGCTTCACCCAGCAAAATATGAGGCTCATGCAAAGAATGAGGCTTTAGGAAACAAACTGCGAGTTTTGAGCAAAGGAGGAGGCTTTGAGCAGCAAACTATGAGGCTCAGGCAAAGGAAAAGTCTTTGGGTAGCAAACTGTGAGGCACGGACAGAGAAGAAGGCTCCAGGAAACAACAATATTAAAGCTTGGGAAAGGAAAAGGGACTTTGGGCAAAAAGCTGCAAAGCCTGGACCAAGAGAAGTCTTCAAGTAGTGTTGAGGGTTGGGCAAATTAAGGTTCTTGAGCTGCTTCTCGAAGACAGAGGAAGGAAGTTTTGCATCGCCACGGGTTGCATGCCCCTTCGATCAAGCCTCTAGAGAACCTCTTATAGTTGTTCCAGGCTAAAGGCATTAAATGTAGCTAGATTCCTCTTCTTTACTTTATTCCTTTATGATCAAGATTCTAAGATGTAAACAAAGTGTTCTTCCCTTTGTTCCAACATGATTGAGATTTTCAGATGCAAACAAAGCATTATACATGGCACGTCTTTTGCTTCGAGAATGATGGTAGGAATTGTGCAAAGGTGGCTTTCCCCCTTTTTGATATGCCGATTTTTGCATCCTCAGATGGGATCACTATCGAACAAGCATTAGAACACCTAATCATACATCCAAATCAAATCGAACCATCTAATGATAAGATCTAATGTTCATAATTTTAGTCATTATTCAAAAAATTTATCAAAGGGTCATCAAACAACCCAATTAGCAATTGATGGCTAGTTCAAAAATAATCAGATCATCTAATGACATAATGTAAGAATTAGACATATTGGATCCCCAAAACAAGATCTCTATTAGATAAATACTAAACCATCTAATAAGCATCCAATGATGCATTTGATAGTAAGTCTGATAATGGCTAAACTATCTAATAAAATTAGGAATTAAAATGAGTCATGTTGGAAAACCATCTAATGGATTGATAAGATCATTCAACATGTTTATGTTAAGAACTTAACATCTAGTACATAAAATGGATACCTTGAAAAATTCTTTAGCAAATAGGTGAGCAGATATTAAGAATCTAGAAATGGCTTTGAAAACATTGAGAATAAATAGGAATCTAAAATAACCATAATCCTAAATTATAAATAGACTTAATAAGAAGAATACACAATGCAAATGAAACAATCATGGAAAAATTGTGAAAGCCTTCATGCATCTGTTAATTTAAAATGGGATCAATAGGGGACCTATCTTTGCAACGTCATTCACGAAATTATTTTGAGTGCATGCTTAAAGTTTTCTTACACATCATCTTGAACTCACATGTTCACCTCAACACAACTCGTGATTATGTTGGTCACTTTTAACTTAATATTTAGTGATTTTTATAATATATCTCTCATAGTTAGATTGGGTTGTGTATCTCTATTTCTTTGAAATCACTACTATGTGAGTGATACCCTAATCTTGATTTATAAGCAAGGCAGAGCCTTACTCAGGGCTTAGTATTAAGTAAATATTGTATGGTCTTAATCCAAGGCTAGTTATCGAAGTTGTCAGCACACAAACTAAAACTTTGTGTTAATTAGAGACTATGCAACTTAGCTTCAAAGCTAAGTATCAAAAGTATTTAGGCTTACACATTTGCCCAATATAAAAAAGTAAGCTATAAAGGTTGTGGCAACCAGCCCATCTTTCCAGGTGATGCCATGACAATTGCCTAATATAAAAAAGTAGGCTGTAAAGTCATACATGATCTATCAGAGTAACAATTAAATCTAATATATGTTTAAATTTATATGTGACACAAGTTAATACAACTTCCACAACATGATACAGAATTAACCACTAAGCAATATAGCAAAAGGGTTTTGTATCTTGAGACTTTCCTATAGTTCCATGCTTTATCTCTTCATTTTCTAAAAATGTTATGTTATAAAATAAGATGAGCCAAACATCATTGGCTCTATAGTAAAACCATAAAATATGCCAATAAAATGGGTCATTTAGCATGCTAGGTCAAGAGCATATTACAAGTAAAAGAACATAAAAAAAATATATGAATAAATTTCACCTTTTCTTTTAAACTAAACCTAGTCTCATTTCATAAGAAAACATGTAATTTTCTTAAATTCTCCTTTTTTTCCCCTTGATAATTACATAAGTTTTTTTTTGTTTTAGCTTGGTTTGTAGAATAAGAGCTTCAACATCTTTTGGCTCCACCTCTAGAATATGTATTACAACAAGATACTCCCAAAAGATCGCTTCTTTGACACCACCTCCAAATTATGCATCGAAGCAAGATGTTACTTTGAACAACTAACATTTTTATACATTTTTAAAATCATATTTTTGTCCTTTACAACAAATATCTTATTTGTTTCTTTCCCAATTCATTTATGAGGAGTAATTTATTTATCAATAAAATAATATTTTTTCTCTAATTATCAATATGATATTTTAATCCCATAACATGGTATAAAAACAATAACATGCTCATCAACATTTCTCTATATTAAGCTCTTATAATATACAAATAAACATCAATTGATAGTACAAGTCAAGTCATATAATATGATATCAATCATCTCCTAAATTTCACATATCAATGTTTAGATTCTTATTAAGGTTACTACGCATCAAACAAAAATACATCAAATAGATACATATATGTTAGAAAGTCTGTTTACCTCGTTTTTCGATTCATAGTGGTCTCACCATTCAATTGATTTCATTCACAAAATTTCCTTTTTCTCGAGCTCGAATTCCTTCCCTCCTCATTCTAAAGCTTAATTCTTTTTTGTTGGGCCACTCAAAGGAGTTCTAATTTCTCTTCCTTCCTTCTCTCTTTCTTTTCTTTCCCCATATGACTCGGTTGCAAAATTAAGATTTCCTTCCAATTTCCCAAAAACCTATCAATAGCTTGAGCTCTCCCTTTTAAAACCCCCATGCACCCATTCCTCTTTCTCATTGCTTCAAATCCTCATCAGACACTCTTATTCACTCCAAGGACTCTTTTTCTTCTCTTAACAGCCCCATCCCTTCGTCTTCTAAAAGTTTCCAACACTTGAGTTCACCATGCCACTTAGTTTTCCTTCATCATTCGTTTAGGGTTTTAGGATTTTTAAAAATTTCAAAAAATGAAAATTATTACTACATAGGTATTGATTTAATTTATAATTTTTTTCATCGAAATGATGTCCAAATATTCGTTAGCCACATTCATATGATTCCCCTTGACGAGTTTCAACTAATTTTCATATTTGTACGACCTCAGTTAATATTTTTAATAATTTAAAACCTAAAAATCCTTATAATATTTATTTTATTATTTATTTAGAAATAATGTGGTCTTTAATTTTGCCATTATGGTTATCCTATTTGTGCTAAGAAAATTTTATCATGTATTTCTTAATAATAAGTATTATGTCCTGATTAAATTTGATGATTTTTCAATCCTATTTAATATTTTCACTTATTTTTTAAACATTATTAAGTTTATAAACTAACTAACTAGTTAATCTTATAAAGCTTGGATTTTTGTTTTATCAATTAGAAAATGTTGATTTCAGCCAATTTGATATTATTGAGATTATAATAATTTATACATTCACTTTTACAAATCATCTCCTTTATTGAGATATTATATCTCCTTTTAACAATATATCATTTTTTAAAAGAGATTAAATAAATTATTGAAAATTCTCAAATCCTTAAAAAATTTAAAATGTTATAAAATAATGACAAATTTTATTTTATTACAATTATGATGTTACAAAAGTTTCTCTTCTTACTCATTTGAGTGGAGGAAAAATTGATAAGGTATTAGGCTTAAGCAAGTGCCAAGGGTTAGTGGTTGAATCACATAAAAAATTTAGTGTCTTTAATTTATTGCACTTTAAATTTCTTAATTGCTTAACCTAGAAGTTAAAAAATCAAAATAAGTAAGCTCTTGTGATTATTGTAGAATCAAAAATAGCCCACCCAATTCACTCCCCTCCTACATTCTTACATGGGCCAACAAATAATATAATGGAATAACAATTAAGTTAAAAAAATATGATCTATTGAAATCATTCATTGAACTAAACTTAAAAAATTATGTGATTTATGACACTTATTGGTCATGTTCCACATGTGTTGTGCACTTAAGAAAGCATTATGTATGCTAAGTAAGGTCGTTATTTTAGAAAGTACTACGTAAAGGCTCTTTGTCATGTTATCCTCAAATTCTTTATCATGTTTTTATACTCTTTATCATAAGGCAAAAACTATTGAGATGAAAGAATATGTAATTAATTTTTTACCATTGTTTGATTTCAATCTAAGAACTTTTCAATGATACAAAAAACATAGCAAAATAATAAAGAAACTCCAATGCTTTAATTAAAGAAAACCTCGCTACATGTAAAGTAGACTCACCCTCCCAAAAAAGTAATCAAGACATAAACATTCCCTTGAAAAGCACAATCTAAGTCTCAAACCCCTTGGGAAAACAAAACAAGACTAAATTCGTCTATCGAAAAACAACCAAAACTCAAAATACCATTCTCAAAAACTTTACTAAGACTCAAAACCATTGATACACCAAAGCCTAAAACAACTCTCACCCATTGTAAATCCCCCTTACACCTTGGTCTTAACAAAAGACGAGAACACAACTCGCCTCCTGCACTCAATTAATGCACCAATGCAAGCCAACTTCCTTAAGATTCTCATTTATAACTTCAAGGACCCTTGGAACAACAAGAAAAGTGATAATAGAACCTTAACAAATAAACATAAATCCTGACCATTTGGATTCAAATTCAAATAGAATTCTAATTTCACAACATTCAAATGTTGAATCTACACTTATTCAATTCAAGCCATACTCTTCAAACCAACCTCAAAAATGAGACTTCTCGAACCTTGCATGAGACCTCTTCTCAAGGCCATCCACAAGTCCTCCATGAGCATTGTCTACCCTTAACAAGACATTCACAAGCCTTTTCTTTTCTTCAAAAGGATACATCAAGCCTCTAAAACCTCCTCATTCTCCAAAAGGTCATTCCCCTTAAGAACTCTAACTAAGACCACAAGCATGCTTCTTTAGAATTCCTTTTCTTAAAACCCCCTTCTCAAGCCATAATGTATTTTCTCAAGACCACATCCACATCCTCTCATTGCACAAGGATGTTTATATGACTGCAATAATCTCAATACCCTCTTAAGCTACCTCTTAAGACCTCCCTCAGCATACTTAGAGGCTCGTAGCTTCTTCTTGAGCTGACTTCCATTTTCAGAGGCCTTCCTCTTAAGAACCACAATACACAAATCATCTATCCCTTATCCAGAGCAAAGAGTCAATCCTGTGATTCATACTCTCAATTAAGAAAAATCAAGTGTCCACAACACCTTAGTCGCCTCCTTTAGTATCCACCACCACCTAATGCGTCATGCAACATCCTTCAAAGGTTCCTCCTCTAATGTAAGTCCTTGCAGTGATGTCCATTATCCACTTGGTGTTGTTCATACTTCAACCTACAAAACGAAATAGCATACGTAAAATAAGTCTTGCATAGCTCTTATAATCTGCACACAAAATCAAAAAATCTTCCAATTTTTGTTGTTGAAAGAAAATGAATCATGGTCACACATGCACAAACCACCAAGGATCATATAACACACGCCAAGCAGCACAACATCATATACTACATAATCTATAAACTCTAGTGTAACATACATGGATGTGGATGCAGTATCATCTCTAATCCAAGCCCCTCCACAATACTCATATCAATCAAATTCCCATGGTACCTAATGTTGAAGATATAGCATTCATGAGCAAGTTCTTCACCTAGATTCAAACACTAAACAAACCCTCTCAAGAGTAACTCTTTATCGAATGCTTCTCTTCAATATCCTTCCACATGTCATGGTTCTTCACTATCAACGACAAATTAAAGTCGGGCATGTTTAAAATCTCCAAAATCCAAACCTTCTTAATAGGTAACACTACCAAACTTCTTTTCTCACTTGCCATCTTTCTTAACTTTCTACTTCAAATCATGAAGTTTCCAACAATTCTTCTCGATATGACATGTCTTTCAAGAATGATGGCACAAGTAGACTTCAAAAGGATTAGAAGCACCTCCTCCAGATGCCTCCTTTTTCATGTTGCTACTCATGGAGCCACCCTTAAACTGCCCCAACTCTAGTTGTTCATCTTGATGAAGATTGCAAATGTCACTTCCTTTATTTAGCTTCCTTGTAGCCCCTTAGATAAAACTCTTCCCATAAAACTTCCTAAGTGGTTCCAACTATAGCTCTACATGTCATCAAAATAGAGAAAACCATTCCATAATTTACTAAACCTTGTAAAAGAAACCTCTTTGAAGTTATTATACCCATAAATTGAGAGGTTATGTCTCCAAATGATCTAGTGACATGTCTAGCTTCTCAAAAGCAACTACTATCAACGTTTTCCACTTTGAAAGGTTTCATGACACCATATCTACCCAAAAGGTTGTAGCTTCTTGATGGCCATCAAGACCATTTCCCAAGGGGTCACCCTTCCTCGAATCTTGCCATCGATCCTTGTATTCAAGGAGTACACATGCCCATCCGCTAATGGTTCGCAAAAGTAAATACCACCTCCCTCTATTTCATTTTTAAGAAGTTACCTATTGCAATAGAAAAAGTATATGCTAATGATCCAGACGGCTCTCCTCCCAATATGATGATGGAGAATAGACAAAAGAAACTCCTACATGAGATCAGAAGTGGAAAGTGGCAATAACAAGGATAAAGGAAATAGTTGACAAAAATCCGAATCTTAACTAGAATATCTTCAAATTGCAACCCAAAAGAACTCAGATTGTAACTTAAGGATGTATATGAGTACACAGTAAAATGAACCACAATTTTAAGCAATGCTAAGCAAACAATCTTTATTTTTAATTCAATAACATGACTTTAAATAAATTACAATACTAAACCTAGACCCAAAAAAAAATAAGAATAACACCTTTCTTAATAAAAATATGTAGAAATGGTAAAAACACCATAAAAGTCTTATACATATGACCCATTACAACTTATAATAATCTAAAAATGAAATAAAATAAAAAATCCTAAATAAAATCCACTAGATCAATTCAATGTCATCTACTTGATACAGCTTGTCTTATATCAATGCACCCCAACAAGAAAAACTATCTCACAAAGTTGTATTTAAAGTGAATCTTTATCAAATTCAACATTAATCTGCATTGGTCATTCTAAAAAATCAAGACATCATGTGGCCCAACTATATATGAAAGGTTAAATGATTTAGTTATATATATGTTATAACTCATTTGGTCGTCTCACCACATGAAAATTTAAAATATCTAGTTATTTAAATATTTTGTTTCTCAAGTTTATAAGGAAACTGATGATCTTGATATAACATAATCAATAAATATATTTTTTATATTAAAAGTCAAATTAAATATTTTATGTATAATAAAATTAGAATTACTAAAAAATTTATATGTAGATAAAGAAACAACTATGTTAATAATAAAATTGAGAAAATGTAAATCCAATTAGTTCTTTTTTTTTAATAGCTTACTTGGTTTAGAAGCAAGAGAAATAGGCTCAAGTGAATCAAGGTTTAAAAGCTCAAGTCTATAAGCTAGTTCAATTTCAAATGGAGTAGACTCTAATGGATAAAAATTATCAATTTTTCTTTAAATGGCATTAGTGATAACTCCTAAATTTAGTAAACATAGAATAAAAGATTAATCATTTAAAGTAATAACAACAATTGGATTTAGACAACAAGCTCTAACTAAAAACATCCAAGTGTAATTAAGTAAAATAAAATCTAAGAATAACGTATTAATCATATCATACCAAGTATTATTTGAATAGTGTTCATAATGAATAGGAATAGAACATATTTGAAGAATTTTAATTTAAATGTCATCATAAAAAATAATTAAATATAATTAAATATAATTTAGAATATAAAATAAGATAAATATTGGCAAATTTAACAAAATTATGACACAAAATTAACTATACAATCTTCATTAATACAAATTGTATAACTTTTAAAAAAAATTAACAATAATCATACAAAAAGATTCAAACCCTACATGGATATTTGAAAGATGTAAGATATGTGATGCCAAAGTTTACTTATATAGATTAATATAACAAAATCCTAAATAGTTATAAGATAGTTACCACAATGAAAATTTAAGAATAGAATATAGGAATAACATGCTTCAAGAATGATAGTTTTGTGAGTAGTAATGACATAGCTATAAGTTTAATAATCTAATTTTAAAAGCATAAAACTAAATATAAACTTTCAAAAATATATTTCATGTGCTTTCAATAAGTGGGGAAAATTTTGACTAAAAATCTGATAAAAAAGCTCCAAAAAGTACCTCTAAAAAGAAGTATGAACAAGAAAAGCAACGATGGCAACTAGGGTTTTGCAAAGGCTACTGCATAATAGTTATGCGGGGAAACAAAAAAAGGAAATAGTGACTCTGGGTTTGCATGCAAATGTTGCTAAGAGGGAGTGCAATCGCATGTGTGCGAACACCATGCATGGTACATGCAAAGGGACAAGGGAGACTATATGATTGCACAACTGGTTGCAATTGACGAGTGCAACGTAGTGGCGATGGGTGGCAGCATAGAACCCAAATCATTTTTTTAATTTTTTCAAGCAACTTGATGGAGGAGAAATTGATGATAAATGAAAGACTAATGACAATGAAGGCATAAAAATCAAGGAAAATAAAGTAGCTGATGATGGGTCATTGTTGTGGTTGAAAGATTGTGAAAGATGCTCTAATACCAAAAATGACAAAGGATAGGTAAGAGAAACTCTTGCAGTAAGATCTAAAGTAAAAAATAATGATGAAAATGATGACAACAATGATAGAGATACATTCAAATCGAAACTTAGATATTTTTGAATTGTGACCTGAAAAACTTAAATTAAAACCTAGAGATGTGCACATATACATGATAAAAAAATCACGATTTCAAACAATGCTAAACAAAAAATCTCTTTTTTTCATTCAACAATATGACTTTAAATAGATTACAAGACTAAATATAAACCTAAAAATAAAATAATAAAAACATTCATCCTACTAGAAATATAAAAAAAATAACAAAATATATAAAAAACATAAAAACACTATAAAGTTCTGATATATATGACTTATTACAACAAAAAATGATCTAAAAATATATTAAACTAAAAAATACTAAATAAAAACTATTAAACCACCTGAATATCATCCAATTGATATAGCTTATCTTGCAACACATAAACTCTCTACTATCTTTATTATTGATGACTCTCCCACTCAACACAATCTTATTGTCACAACTCTCCTCCCCAAAAGTATTCTCAAGAATAGAGAATTCAAGTATTCTCAAGGTACATCGCTATTCTATAAGGATGGGAATTCAAGTATTCTCAGTGTCCTATCAATACACAATAAATCTCCACAATCCTATTGAGAGAATAACCTATTAACTTCAACTCCAAAGCAAAGCTTCCCTTCTCAATGTTTTCCATCCAAATGTAAGGGATTGCTTTAGATTGGACCTTCAATAGCTTCATTTTGGCCTCAAGTTGAGTTTTTTCTCTTCAGGAAATAATTTCATTCTCTAATCCTTCTTTGGAGATCTTTATTATATTAATATTTCATGATGTCCATCTCTGTTAATGTACTACCTCCCTCGACACCTCTTGAAATTTCTCAAGGTTTGGCTTCATAGCTTCCTTTAGGTAGACTACAACCATGATCAAATCCTCATTTAATTCAACAAAGAAGTGAATTAACATATTTGGAATAAAATTATCTTCTTTTGAAATTAGAATTACTTTCTTTCTTTGATAATCTTAAACCCAAAAGGAGCCTTGGTGTCCATAGATGATGGAAGGCTATCCAATGGGTCAATCCCCATTCCTTCTTCAATCTTAGATAGAACAACCAACAACTTTGATTTATAAGAAGCATTTAGAACTCTCTTTTCTTTTTTTCTCCCTCTCCTCAAGTTCTCTTAAGACTTCGAATATGACTAGCTCTAAGGGAAACAAACTCCCCTTAATAGTGGTCGAAGGAATAGTCTCCTTAATGCAAATGTCACAAAAAGCTACCAAGAAGGGCAAAACATCAAAAATCTTTTTAAAATTTTGAAATACTTCTAAATTTCTTTATGGTATCAATAGAAATCTGAAGGGGTAGCTTCCAAACCTTTAACAACTTTAGTCTCCACCAAAAGTGGAGAAACCTCCACTAGTGGTGAAAATCTATTCTGTGTAAGCTATATCATTAGGCCTGTTTAAGACACTGTGAGTTTCTTCCAACAATGAACTTATATGTTCCATCTCCAACATTGGTGTAGGAATCTCCTCCATCCATATTTTTTCTGCAAAGTCTCTTCAATTTCAATCTTTACCCTCTTCCTCTTTAGAGATTCTTTCTCAATCAAGGGAAGATTGTCCCAACATCCAACATTTAACTTAGCCAACTCATGACAACATTTCCTCTTTCTAAAAGATCAAAAATCAATTAGCAAAAGCCTTTACACTGGCCATTTGAATTTAAAAGGAATGATGATAAGTCATCCTTCACATCAAATAAGTTAAATCAGTATATTAATTTTGAATTTTAAAATTACATGATACTTTTCATCATTTAATATTCTCATAAGAATTTATCTAGGTAATTATTACAACGTAAATGATTTGAAGAGTATAAAAGCAAAATAAACACATAAAATTTTATTATTTAAATCTTAGTCATTAATCCATAACACATACACATAACGAATATCACTAGCTCATGTCCAAGACATTCAAGACTAATTTCTTAAGATTAGAATCATGAGACTAATCCTTAGAGGTCAATCCCTCAAGATCAAATCCTTCAGGATAGACCCTTAAACCTAAATCATTCATGCCAATTCCTCATAACTAGAACCTCAAGGTCAAACCCTCAAAGCTAGTCCCTGGAGGGCAGTCCCTTGAGATGATTCCCTTGAAGCCAATTTATCAAAATCAACCTCTTTGCCAACATGGATCCATGTTTTTCAAATGAACACAAGACAAGCAGAATTCTGATTTGGCATTTCAAGTTACAATAGATTTAGTAGTTATATCATGTCATCAACAATCAAACTTCTAATTTACATTTTTAACTTATTTAGTCATGTCATCAATAGTCAAACTCATACTTAGCGATTATAACTGATTCAACTAGATCATCAACAATTGAGCTCCTACCTAGTGATTATAACTAATTTTGTCATGTTAATAGAAGACACACATAGACCTAGTTGGCTAAATCATTATAACCAATTGAATGACAATTGTAATTTTCCATATAAACAGTGAACTCAACTTATGTTATCACTTTGGTAAGCCATACAAGATCACCATGGGTCCAATTCAAGGCATCACATGTAATTTGGCCAAATTTAGTCTACTCTATTTTTCTTTGTACTTCTCTTTATTAGAGATTTACTCTCTTACTTTTTGGTCATCCTCAACTTGTGAAGATCCTAAGCTTTCTTTTGTCCTCCTTTTTGAAATACCCTCCTAAAGATTTCAAAAGTTTTTTTTATATTTCTATAAGTCCAAAATTTGTATGAACAAATATCAAACTCAAATGTAGGAAGGTACACACCTCAAATGCATCTAGATACATGAATAAATTATAAGAGTGGCCACATAGCATTTTGAAACTTTACAACATGAGGGTAACTAGAATGATAAAAGAACTTATGATGAATAGATATATAAAAAGCATAACTATAGCTAAACCAAAGATAGATATTCATGTGGTATACCTGTTTGCATATTTTGTTTCCTTGCATTTTATCAAAGTTGGGCGTACCAAAGCCAACCGTATAAAAAAAATCACGCCATAATAGCTGTCAGGACATTAGATGTTCAGTCCGTCAACTTCTCCAATGGATAAGATACAAGAGCAACAGTAAACTTACCTGTCCTAAAAGAGAGACTGGCGGTTGAGTATGCTTTTTCGCCGTCTTATAAACATTATCAATACATTGAAAGAAGTATCTCGGAGAAAGACATCCAAACTACAAAAATCCAAGCACATCGACCCAGTTTGAAGCTCTTGAATGCAACCCATAATGGAATTTTGAGCAAAGAAACATGCTCAGAAACCAAAGAGATGGAAAAATCTAGATAAGAATAAGCATACTAGTGACTCTACTTTTAGGTAAGGTGATAACACAGTAGTCGCTGGCTTTATAAATGCAGAAGGATCACCCTTAGGCTTCTCAAATTTGGCTACCCAATCCTGCAATGTTCAAAGAGAAATCTTGAAAGGATCCAAGGATAAAGCGCTTGGGTTAACAAAGAATCTTTTTGTAACCCATAATAAAATTTTCGTTTCTTTTTCTGCTTAATGTCACAGAAATAGAAGGAATGAACATGTATACAGGAAGGGTAAAATGTTTTGCAAATGTAGAGCAACATTATAAGCATGGAAAACAAGATTACATATGTTAAGCTTTGAGTATGGTTTCAAAGCTGGTCTTTAAATCAATTCCATAACCCCACAAAGATACTTCTCTACAAGATTCAAAGTAAAACTTTACATTTGCAACAAATATACAAAACAAGAATATCCCTTTCTCCATAAAAAAAATAAAAATTCGTTTTTTTAGAAACAATCTAAATAATGGCTTCCATACCTTATTATCCAGTGTTTCCTTCAACCTATTAAGCGCCTCTGTTTCACCACCATGGAATGGAGAAAACACCTATAAACTTGTGACAGAAAGCATCACTGTGGACGCGTTCATACAAATGCTACGATGAAACTGTAATCTAACCTGTTCAACATCCTTGTAACCAAGATCATAAATAGATGGGATGCTCAGAAGTTCATAACCCGCAACATCTCCAATAGCAGGAAGCTGATTATATACCAAGGACAGAGGAGCTGGAGGTTTCCCAGCAATGGCTACAAATGACTGATACGTCAAAGGTGGTTTTCCCCCGTTCTTTTTGTTAAATGGGCATACAAATATAAGGAATAAGTTTCCATGAATTAATCAAAACAAAATTGCATGTTATCCAAGATAGTTGGTAGTGAAATGTACACAGAACGTAGTAGATTGCCTCCATTCCAGCAAAATGAAATTATAGACGTCTGATCTGCTAGGAAAACAGTGCTAACCTTCTGAATGATTTCGGCTGGATCAAATAGAGTATGACTGACTGGAGAAAAAACCTCGATTCCAGATGCACGAGCAATTTCCTGTAGAGCCAGAATTAGATAATATTCAGAAATAACTAGGCCATAAAGTAATCTAATACTCCCCTTGGATTAGAACAATAAAATCCCAATTTTTGTTCTTCATACTATTCTAGTTCCCAAGGACAAACGCAACGTCAAAAGCCAGGTAGACTATAACCTTGATTTGATTATCTCGGTTCTGGGAGTAAGGTTCTGTGTCGAACTCAAAACATAGCTTCCCAATTTTCCACTGCAAAGAGAAAAAATATACACAAAGCAAACAACGATTCATGACATAACCATATTATTGCATTTTGATGAGGTAAAACGAAAAACTCGAGAATGAACAAAACGACAGGAAGCTCACGTCCTTGAGAACACTAGTCAAGACATGTAACGGATCTCCTTTCAGAATGATGAGGCGAGAACCAAGCTTCCGGAGCCCGGAGTCAAGGTCGACAAGGCTTTCAAGCAGGAATTGGATTCGATTGATTCCGGCCCGAGAAGACCCTGGGGAGAAGGCCGAGGGGTCCGGCTCGAGGTAATATGGATCGAGAACAAAAAGAGGGAACAGATATCTCGAGCCCCTCCGCGCGAGCTCCAGGGCTGGGTTATCATGGATCCGCAGGCCTTTCCGGAACCAGATCAAAGCATTCGCAGGTTCCATGGAAGCACGGAGCTGACAACGAAGACACCGTCGGTCTATAGGATTTCTCCTTTGAAGAGGAGAGAAAGCAATTGAAATAGACTGTAATCGAATCAGCGGTGCCGTTCTCGCCGATGACCTCTGCTCTTCGGTTGTTCTCTCTCACTCTCTCGTCACTTTGCCACAAATCTTTTCCCGCGTATACATGAGAGTTGACAGTGTCCAGTTGGAAACTCCAGGACGGTCAGATGGAAATCCTACGGCTAATATTGGAACACTTCCTGCAAACGATGTAGCGGAGCTGAATTGTCCACGTTGCAGTTATACGCTGCTTCGTAGACGGTTAGACGCATAGCTTCCTTGTTGATACCAAAGGATTGATTATATGCTAATTAATCCAAATGTTTAACGTTGTTTGCCTTTGAAATAATTTAACTTCCATGAAAGAGAAATTATTCCTTGGAGAAAATCAAATCAAGATTATAGTCAAATCAAAGTCAAGTCCTTGGAGCTAGCTAACTTCTTAGACTATCATATTATATAATTATATAACAGATCAATGTAATAATATTTTTTTACAATTACCACCTTCTCCTTGTTCCCACACCATTGAACAATTGTGAATTTTCAAGGGACTTCAATGTAAATGTTTTTGTTCTAACTCTTTTTCTTATTTTTCAATTCTTCAATCATACCTCTCAATCGGCATATTACATTAGAGCATCGTGTCCTTGTTTTCAAGAAAAATTTCATAACAAACAAATATATGTAAAGTATTTTTTTAGTATACTATCTTTTTGTTATTGGTTATAGGAAATGATAAACAATTTTTTTTTAAAAAACTTAGAGAAGAAAATGATATATCTTGAACAAAACTATTCTCTTTTCTTAACTTAAGATAACCCATGTTGACCAAAGCTACCTTGCAAACCTAAATATTATAACTCTTGTAGTAGCAAGAAGAGATGTTTTGGAACACCATCGAAATAATCACTAAGAGCAAATAAGACATTATATTCCTTTGTAGCCCCTACTCTTGCCATAAGCATCTAATTTCCATGTTATACATCAAGCTTTGATCATGCCATCTTGAGGGTGGCAACTCTTGCATCTAGCTCAAGCTCCAATACACCTTACTATACCATAAAAGTTCATCTAGAAATTTCAAGCCAACCTATTATTGACGCTTTCAATCTTACACCTTATGCATTAACCCTAGTCAGGGTTATGGAAGAAGAAGCCGTGTATTATCAAATATTATCACCCTTAAGTGTTTCTAAGGGGTTGAAATTATCCTCCATTAAGTCCTTTGATAACTTTGTCCATGCCTTCTTGGTCTCACCAATAATTGTTGACCCACAATGCCCATCAATCAGATCTTCATCCCATTAAAGGAATGAAAGCCACTTTGCCAATAGCTCAACCACTTCAAAATTAAAGTATCAAATTGAAACAACTATTGACAAGGTTCTTCACTTAGCCTTAGTATGTGATATATATATAACAATGATCTTACCAAATCCTTTTTCTTAGATCACCCATTTACTCTAAGGGGTGTGTGAGAATGCATCACTTAATATATTAATTCAAAAGAAGATTGCAAGAAAATGCTAGCTAATTACAAAGGAAAACTAAGGTTGTTCAAACACCTCAAACAAAAAAACCTTGCCCCATGTATCCTCTTACTTAAGCAGTAGCAATAATAATCTCAATAAACTTAGAATAATCATTGAAATGGTAATAAACCTCCAAGGGCTCTATAGAGGAACCTCCATCACCTAGATAGCTTAGAAATATTGGCTACCATAAAGTAAGAGGACTACAATAGGGCACCAAAGACCTAAGAAGGAAAGGTTAAGCATGGACTTAATCATTATTACAAGTTTCAAAAATTGTGGAGCACAACAAAGAGGATGGACACCAATCAGCCTCATTAAAAACCTTGTGAACAAGTACAATCTCCCCAATATCTATTAGGAATTAACCTTCATAATAAGGAGACTATCTTGTGAGACTCTTTAGCTCATTTTAACTTTAGTTGATGTAAGCCTTCCTTAATCCATCTATGTGTGATCTTGAGAAAAAGTCCATGGATGATAATATTATCTATGTCACATCCATTCTTAATTAGGTCATCACTCATTGAGCTTCTCTCCACAAATTGAAGAAGGCCTCTATTTACTAATAACTCTCATCACTTTTCCTTATAATCTTATTATATTTGACTCTATAAACTTATTGCACATTCATAATCCTAATGATGATATGTTGGTTATCATAACACATGTCACCAACCCTGAGAATTTGTCAGCTCTCGATAGCTTCATCGACATTATCATCCTATACTCATTTGAGTAGAAGATGGAGAGAAGCTTATTAATCCCTTAACACACTAGTCAATTTCTCAATGGAGGTGGCTCATATGGAGGGAAACATTATATTATCTTACCCTTTCAAAGTAAATAAAAGATTATTAATATATATGGCCACCTTCATAGTCATCAAATTTCCCTCCTTTTATTATTGTATCATCATTAAACAAAGCCTTAAAAATTTTTGTTTCCTCCATCATGCACGTTCTCATCAAATTTCCTACTCCAAATGACATGGTAACACCTCAAATTTTTTGTGTTATAAACATGTGTTTTAATCTTATAATATGTACTTAATGTTATAAATACTCTTATTGTATTGTAACATCTCAAAAGTTAAAATAATTTAGTTTAAGAAAATATGTGATATTAATAATAATTAATGATCTCAAGAGACAAGTTGTAAAATGATTATTTTAATTTTAATATCTTTTAAGAATTTTTATAATTTTTTAAAAATATTTAAATATTATACAGTATAATATCATAGGATCATACAATATGATTGAATGAGAGAATCAATTAAGATATAATATAAAATCATCATACAAATATGAAAATATAATCGTATAAGTATAATAAGTTTAGTTAGTGAATTAACACTATTAGTAAAAATAAGTTCGATAGGCTAAGAAAGCATTTTATCATATAGTATGATAGAAAGATATTTTATGATACAATCTTATAAGAGATAAAGAGAGAATGAACTTGAAAGAAATGTCAATAGACATAACAGTTATCCTTGGATTATCGTATAGGACAACCAAGCCAACGATGCCATTAATTCATAAGAACAAATGATCAATATATACAATACAATAGCATGTAATATAAATGTGAAGAATTTAACAGTATTATCAAATAAGAGGGCAATAGTTAACTTAGTCTAATGAGATTAAGTAATAGCTAAAGAGATAGTATAATATGATTAGTACAAATATACAAGTACATCGTATGAAATTGTGTTATATATCAATATCATTGGATTATGACAAGAAGAAATGATATAGTATGACATGATTAAGGAATTGTATATGTACAAGGTAAGAAGAATTCTTGAACTAACTTAGCAAAAATGATGTATAGATATACAATTGGTGGATCATAAATACGATCAATTTGAATAAGTGCATACGACAAGATATTTAACTAATTGTGCAATACTAAACTAGGTATTGTATAAGTACAATATAGAGAAATTGAGAAGATTTAAAATTTAAAATAGTAAATGACTACATGAACCATCATAAAGAGAGTTTAACCAAAGGAAAACAGTCATAATTAAGTGAACATGAAGTTGAAGAGATGTAAAATCAAAGAAACAAAATCATTGAAAAGAGATAAATAAACGAGAAATATAAAGAGACATTACCATAGTATATAAACAAGTGAGGTTAAACTTGGGAAGAGTTTTTTTAAGAAAAAAAGCTATGTATTTAACTTTAGCCACTTGCATTAGAGTGAAGAAAAGTGCATTTAAGCATAAAAAAACTTAGAGAAGTTTGGTGTACAGCAAAGGTAAAATTGAGGTAAAAGATTATAGGTATTGTAACAATAATGACTTGGAACAAAGATCTAAGTCTTGATGAGACAACTACTTGGATTTGAAAAGTAAAACTTTTATATGATATATCTAATTTGTTGTAATGTATAATGTTCAATTAAAAGTCTCAAATAATGTGTAAATTTAATTAAAGAATAATTGTTATATAGAGTTTGAAATAACATGTTAACATGATGATTTGATATATGATTTGTTTGAGTATGATAGTGTTATGATCAAAGGTTACATTTTTTTATTTCTTTCATGCTAGGGAGATAATAGTCATAAATGAAAAAAGGATTAATGTGTATTATTGAATTGGAAAAGAAAATAACAAATTCATAGAACATGAGTAAGAGATAAAAATAAAGCTACATAATATTATAAAACTTTAATAAGTATTTTCAAGACTAACTTATTATCCAAATTAATATATCTCTAAAATTAAGTATTCTACTATCTGGATAAAAATATCAGAAGTACGATCAATACCAAATTAATATGTCTCCATAAGTGTTTTCAAATATATATTATTGGATTATTTATAGTAAAATATTTTAGATGTATAAAAAAAGGGTAAAAAAAATTAATAAGATTTATTAAAAATATTTTTTAAATTAATCTAAAGAAAAAGAAATATAATATATCTATACTTTTTTATCATTTATATACATCATGCATATAGTTACCCAACAAGTTTTTGTTTTATATTATAATATATACTTTTGCCATTGAGTTAATTTTGGCTAGTTTATACCTATTTTGACCTAATATTTTTATGTCGAAATGAGATATCACATAAGACTACAAGAGAAAATGAAGTCTAGTTTATAATAATATATCATTAAAAATGTTACTTGCAAATTTTATCTATTTGAAAAAAACTACATATAATATCATTGATATTGTATGTAAATATGATTTTAAAAGAAATGTAAAAAAATATTAATATTTCCAATAATCGTAAATAATTGACTTTATATCACTTTTGTCATTAATTTACAAAAATTGGAAAGGGAATTCTTCAATTAAAAAAATAAAATAATTTTTAAAATGGGAGCAAGGAGAGAAAAAAAGGTAAAAGAAAATACTTAAGTAGCCTCAAAAAGAAAATTTAGGAATGACCTAAGTTAAAAATAAAGGCGATGCCACAATATAAGTTTTAATAATATGAATATAGATTATGTTTTGAAAAGTAAAATAATAAAGTTTACAATATATATAGTAATGCATGTCATTAAGAAAATATTTTAGAATTCTAAAATATTTATGTTTTTGGATAGTGGTTGTCGATACGAGTCTAATAACACTTATTTAATTTTAATCAAAGTTTATTTTGAATTGATATAAATTTTTAAACAATGAATTAATAACAAAATCAGTTATTAATTAACAAATTAATATCATTTCTAAGATAAATCATATTCCTTTCCTGTGCGCTCATAATGTAATTAATATTTTCATCTTTCCTTGAGCTAGCTTTGACCCTTGTGAATCCTTAATCCTACTTCCTCTCAAGCAAGGATCAATACGTAAAACCTTGATTCATTACAACTTTGGGTTTTCTCTTATGTGCAAGCCACTATTTTTGAGGTTTAAACATTACTTTTGCTCGATTTTACTTGACATGTTGTCAAATTTGAGGTGGAGAAGGCCCTTGTTGATAGGTAGGTGTTTATTTGTGTTGTTTTAGCTATATTTTGCTCGATTGTTTCAAATTATAACCATAAAACTAGTGTTTTATTCTAATCAACGAGAGGAAAGAAAAAAAAGGAGATTTATAGGTTTTATGAAATTTTAAGAAAAAAAGAGGTCTAAGGAAATAAAAAGTTTGAATCTCTAAAAAATTTGCAGAGTAATGTGGATGAAGAGTTAAGAAAGCTTTTGCGCATTTGTTTCTTTAATAGAAATTCCATTTTTATTTTTTCTATAAAAATTGTGAAAATTTGCAATAAATAAACTTAAGAGTGTAATTGGAGGGATGTGAATTATTGAGAATTGTAAAAAAAATAGAAATATCATAAAAAGTAGTAGAAAAATACAATTTTTGATGTGCATGATTAAAAACACAAGTCAATTTAAAAAGTAGATCATCATCGCATAAATCATATGAGTATAATTGAATAATTACGATATAAGTATGCTTATTTATTTTATTACTTAGGCATATTATATTAATAAAAGATGATTATCTATGATAAGAGTCTATGAATTAACATGTGCATTGTTTCAAAAAGGCATTTTGTGTTATGTTTAATCTAGAATCTACATAATTTATTACTTGTGTTATTTTGAAATAAAAACATATTCATGGGATGAATGAGTAAAATGTGAATAAAAAGTAAAGAAAGGGACATTTGTAAAATGCTGACTATTATTATAATTTAATATTATCTCATGTTTATATGAGTTATCTTGTTGAATGAATAAAGAAATATTTAACTAAATTAAATGTGAGTTTATCTCTAATCTTATCCTATGGCTCTATTTAAGGTACTCAAAACTATACTAGATGTGTTGCTAGTACTTTATTTAAGGAAACTAAATATAGTTATAGACAATGATATAATATGAGATGAAATCATATGATACAATAAGTTGCACCTATAAAGCACTGAGACCTCTTAGAGGGTTGTTACCAACTATCTTAAGACTAATAAGGTGGTTAGGTGTGGGTGTGCGACCCATGTTAGAGGTTTTTTTCACTAGCTTATCTTTGGGTGTAGGATAGTTGGGTGTGATTTTTAAAGCCATATTGGTGAAGATGATATGATACCAATTAATTAATATATGCCTATAGGAAAAAGCTTGGTCATTAAAAATTTTCTAATAAGTGTTATGAAGATACTATATAATATGATGAATAGGGATAATAGTTAAGGAGAAATAAGATCTTAGTTAAGAAAAGAACCTCATTAAGCAAAAGAAATCATAATAAGAAAAGAAAATTTGATTAAATAAATAAGAAATGTATAAGAAGAGAAAGAAAAAAACTAAATCAAATTAGTTTGCTTTGTCTTCTTACGTATTATCTAATTGATTCTCTTTGCTTATGTCATTTATTATTGAAGTTATTATATTACTATTGATTATAGTTTTTTTGTTACATTATCATATTATTTATAATTTATCTATTGAGCTTTCTTAATGCTTTTCTCTTTCACTTACAATATAAGTCAATTGAGTTCGCAACACTGAGATGAAAATTATAGTAAAGTTGAGGATTCATATATGCATTAAGTACATAAATAATATCTAAGCTTGTAGATAAGATATGTCAAGTGAGCATGTGGCGTTTGTTTCATTTCATCGTATTAATGTTGTATGTATTAGTTATGAGTTATATTGAGAGAGTATTAGTTATTATAAATTTTGTGGATTTGGTTGATTATATATTTTGTGGACTTTAATTATTGTAGTTTGTGTTTAACCATTATTTTTAGTTTGAATGATTATATTGTTATTAGATAATATTGAACAAGTTATATATTTTGTGAATATTATATATGAAAAAACAATTATCAGAGAGACTTTATTCATTTAATTTCTAAATTTTGATTCATTATTATAGTCAAATGATTTTTAGTAAGTGTAATAGGTTTCATCATAATTTTGCCTATCAGGGAGGGGTAGGGGCATGCAAGGTGATCTACAAGAATTTGAAATCTTACGGGGTTAAATTTCAAAGGATATGATATAAGAAAAAGTTATATACTTATAATAAGAAGTTAAATTAATGATATATGATGCTTTATATGCCAAAGTGATGGTTAAGGGTTATATTGAAATCATAAGATCTAATAAGAATTTAAAAATATATGAGTGAAGATACTACCACTATATATGCATATAATTTGTTATATATTTATTTAGAAGCATTGGAATAATTAACTATTACAAAGTCAATTATGAGATTATGATATAAATGTTATATGATGTGGAGGGCAAGAAGCAAGAAACGAGAAAAAATCTAAAAAAAATTTAATCTAGAGTTATAATGAGAAACCAAAAGAGACAATCTAATCAATATACTAACAATCGAAATGAGTTAGCTTAGATGTTAGCATCTCTTGTATAGTTTGTTGGAGGTAGTTGCAGCCATGTTATAGAGATATCAATGGACTGGATAATCGAGAAATTTCATCGAATGCATATACTCTATTTTATGAGAAGGTCATATCCATTAATGGTAGAGAGTTGGCTAAAGCACATGAAAAACTTGTTTGGAGTGGCATGTCCAAAGGATAAAAAGGTGCCTTTGGTAGTGATAGTATTGTATGATGTAGTCATATTATAATGAGAATTAAATCATAAATGTAAATTTAAAGGTCTCTTAATAAGGGATATTTTTTTTTGGGTAGAATTCTTTAAAGCTTTTAAAAAATAACACATTCCTTTGGCAATTAAAGAGAAGTTGCATGATGAATTATCTAGCCTACCTCAAAGAGGGATGTCGATATCATAAAAAATTAAAAAGTTTATCAAGATATGCTCCAAATATGGTCAACCCTAAATAATTGAAGTGCTACATGCTTAGTAGAGATTTGAGAGAGCTTATTAGAGATGTATTATTAACATTGAGAACAATATACTATAAAGAATAAGAAGAAAATGTCATATTAATGAAGCATAAGTTGTAAGAGATGGAGTCAACAGAAGTAGGCAAGAAGATAAGTGATTTTTAAAGATTGAAAGATGGACCCTCACTTAAGAGAGATCTTTAATAGTAGAATAATGGTAATTTTAAAAAATAGGACTTTTGAGAGTGTTGGTTCAAGTGTTGGATCTAGCATTAGGTTTAATGAAAGTTCAAATGGTGTTCCAAAATATAAAAAATTGTTGTTAGTGGCATCAAGATGAGTATTGGTTTTGACAAAGTGGTCTAATGACATATTTTACTAATAAAGAAACTAAGAAAAAAGCTAAAACTTTTCTCTCCAATGACAACCAATATCTTAGAGGTATAGCAAAAGCACATTAATTAAGGGTAGAGGGGCTACGTCCACTTCAATGTCCAAAGGTTTTGTTAGAAGACAATCTATTGGTAAAAGAAAACAACCTATAATATATGTTATCACTTAAGAAGAAACTCTTAACTCTATTAAAATGATCATAGGTATATTTTTATAGAGTTTACTAACTATTATTTTATTTGATTATAAAGCTTCAAATTCTTTTACATTATTATGCATGGTAAAGAAATTAAACTTCAAATCTCAAAAATTTAGGAAAGTCATTCCAAGTCAAATTACCTAATGAAAATAAGATCAGGATAGAAACTTCAATTCAAGAAAAAAAAATAGAAAGAGAAAAAACTCTTTATTAAGTTAGTAATTTGATATCATTTTGTGCATAAATTGACTATTTGATTTTCAATTAGCAATAAATAGTTAGGAAAAAAAGGGAAGAATAAAGATATTTGGTGAAGAAGAGATATTATATTTTGGTCAAGAAAAAAGGGTTCCTATCATTTTTACAATTAAATCACAAAGATTATTATTTAGAGGATGTGAAGGGTACAAAATATCTATAGTGGATACAGATAAACAATTTTTTGAATCATAAGAGGTACCTAATATGTGAATACTTGGGATGATTTTAGAAGAATTGTTGGGTTTATAATCTAAAAAGAGAGTTAGAGTTTGAAATTTAGTTACTTCCTAAATTTTAACATACTTTTTCCCCTTTTTGTAAACACTTAAAGGGGTAATGACATAAAGTAACAATCAGAAAGATAAATAAATATAGGAAAAGAAAAGTATTACTACATGCATCAAATAAAAATGTTTAAATATAATCGATTACAACACATACTTTAGGTTCCCTTTAATCATTCTTAAATAAAGTTTCAATTTTGCTAATCGCGACAATAATAGATTTATAAAGGAGCATAAATTTGTATTACGTTTAAGTTTGGAGCATAATAATTGATTCTCGTAGATCTAAAAGTCACTGTTCAATCATCATTGATTATCCTCAAATATGAATTTCTAATGCATTGATCCTTTGAAGCAACTATTAATTGTCTTGAGAAGCATTGGAGGTAGAGTCCTTTTGTAACAGCCTCAATGTTTCGTATGATATTTTATTTTATTTGATTAAACGAAAGAGCTCTGTGAGACGAATCCAACGATGTTTAATTTGTAATTTTCGGAGCTCTAATGAATAAATTATTAATTTTTTAAGATTTGGGATAAATTTGTAACGTAGAGGATAGATCTGTAATTTTTAAATGTGAGCTTAGTTAAAATCCGATTGGCAGAGGATATATTTGCAAATATAAAATTTAGATGGGGTTTTCTGCAAATTGCGGTTCACGAACGTTCGATTTAGTCGGTTTCGGCCATGGCTATAAAAGCCGACTCTGCGCGTTTGAAACGCGTTTCTGCTAACACGGCGGCGAGACACGACCGCGAGGCACAGCGGCGAGGAATTTTCGTGATTTTCGGCACGCGACGACGACGGCCAACGAAGGTGAGAATTTTATTTGCTTTGTTGTTTTTATAAGTTTTTCGGGGAGCGGCGGTCAGTTGGCCGGCGAGAGATGCAAGAAATTTCGAAGGTCGCCGGCGAAATATTTCGGTTTCGCCGGACGCTAGAGAGAGAGAGTGAGCGGCGTGAACCGGTCCAGGCTTTGGACCGAGTTACGCTGCTGAACCGGATGCCGAGCGCTTGCCGTCCAGTGCGCCGAGCACGCGCGGTCCAGCGCGCCGAGCATGCCCGGTCCAGCGCCGAGAGCGCGCAGTCCAGCGCGCCGAGCGGGCGGTCTAGCGACAGCGTAAGGAATTTGGGAATTTAGAAAACGCAGTTTTAGAAAGCTGTTTGGAAAAGCTTTTAGAAAGTTTTTCTACGCAGCGGTCCAGCATAGACCGTGGCCGGTCCAGCACCTTTTGGGATTTATTTTGGGGTGTGTTTGGGAAAGCTTTTAGAAAGCAATTTTTGACTAATAAGCATATTTAAATTAATTATTTTTGTATTTTACGGGCTTGCAGGACATCAAGAAGAATCACAAGTGAGTAAGACGGTTGTACAACAAATTCAGGTAGATAAATTCCTAATCCTGTGATGTAGCACAATATTATGTGTTTGTTTTACATTGTTTTCTTTCAGTTACATGGTGTTTTGGTTGTTCTATATGTTGATGTTTATTTTATTTGCATGACAACTAAAAAGGAAAGAAATAATATGGTACAATATGCTAAAGAAAGAGACGAAACAATATGACATGAAATGACTTTTGATATGACATGAAAGGACTTTTGATATGACATGGATTGATATTTGGAAAATAACAAATAAAACAATGGGATTCCCAGAGAACATTATCCTCACCACTAGGCTCAGCGTGTGGGATCGCAGGGTATCGATCTTCGGATCAGATATCTTCCTAGTGTTATGTGCTATGACTCCATGATGATTTACACCAGGCTCAGCGTATTGGATCGCAGGGTATGGTACCATACCTGCCTGGTGGCACTAGGCTCAACGTGTTGAATCGCAGGGTATCGATCTTCGGATCAGATATCTGCCTAGTGTAATGTGCTTGGTTGGATGCCGGCTAGAGGATAGTCATTGATGATTGGATCCAGAGGATAATGCGTCAAAGGAAATTGGGCCCGGTAATAACACACTATATAAGGAACTTGCATTTCTTTATGGTTTTCATTTGCCATTACCTTATATAGATGACATATGGTATGATTTTAGCTTGATGCCTATGATTCATCTTTATTGTTTATGATATTTTGTTATGCATTTTTATTTACTTGGTTAACTATGTGGAATTATCTACTGAGATGTATAAAATCTTATTTAGTGCTTACATCACAGGTTATGAAACCACTGCACCAAGAGATGGGAATGGTACTGCTACAAAAGAACCCTTTTCACGAGATGTGTAAAACAAAGGGAGGGGTTGGTGTGATTATTATAAAAACATGTTCGTGTTTATATATATTGCGAATTTTGGAGTATGTGTTTGTCTTACCGTCGGGTCCCCACCTTTGATTTTTGTTTATTTGTCCTCACTTGATGTAACAACTAAGCAAATTTATGATAATATTATTATGTAATGGTACTTGGTTAGGTGGGGGCTTGACACCTTTGTAGTACATGGTGTGTTTTTGGTTGAGTAGTAGTAGTAGATGGAGAAAGTGAAGCATCAAATAATTCAATTACTAATTGCTTTTCTTGAGCTACAACACCCTTAATAATATGTGTCATGTGAACTTGTGAAAAATAGTACATCTTCTTCATGTATGTGTTTTTAAAATCCCAAGGAATGCAATCTATAACATCAAATCTTATATTATACTTATAACTCATTATAAGGGAAATAAAATGACCAAAGCTTAGGTTAATTTTTTTTATACTTGAGATCTTTAATGGTTATGATCTTTTTCAACAACCTAAAGTTTATCTCACACAAATCAGACCACTCCCCCTTCAAACAATAATAAATATCAAGAGAAATTCATTATGTAACTTCTTATTGGCCTCCACCTTTAGGCATAATGGCCCACAAAGTTAAAAACTTAACATTGTGAACAAGTTTTGCTAGAGGGATTGCCTAACACTTTATTAACTTCTTCCTAATCCAATGAAGAGCTTTCATAGTTAGGCCAGAAGGAAGGTCCAACAACAGTTATTTTAAAGAAGTCATTTGAGGACATCCTTAGTGATCTTAATATTTGTTTTGCATAAACAGAACCTTGTTGCAGTACAATCTTTAGTAACTTTCGTATTAGAATAAAAACATTTAATCATTTGTTTATTGAAGTGATGCTTAATTTGTAATACCTCTCCTAGATTAGTCCTCAAAATATAGAAAAAGATGATATGATTCAAGTTCTATAGTAACAAGTTTATGAATATTCAACATGTAGTGCTTAGTAATCTCATACAATTCTACAACTTTTGATCTAAACAAATTTTTATTAAACTTGTAGCTAGTTGAAGGATGAAATTTAATGGGGATAGCCTTCATGGTCCTTGGCCATTTGTTCATGTTGAGACCTTAACGTAATTACTAATGTATAACAACATGCATACTTTCAAAAACTTAGACTAATTGTAATGAGTATATGGTAACTAAATTATCTTACCTTGCTGTAATATTGATAAGATAAAGCACAAAAGCAAAAGTCATGAACAGGATGATGAAAGTAGTTATTGAGATTTAATCACTTAGATAAGAACAATCTTTGTCCTCCTTAAATACAAAGGATTATTCATCCAAGAGGCTAACACCTAACAATTCGACATCTCACTCAAATTAAGTTACAAATATTTAGACAATATACATGCTCGATCAAGGTACATATGTATTCAAGGATATCACAATTGTATAATCCAACCAAATATACGAAATGATGTGATCTCCATCCCAAGACTTGTGGAAAATCATCTAGCAAGACCATAATACTTGGACAATCAAAAGGTCGTACATGTGCGAATGAAATTTATGTGATCATCTACTAAGTGTTCACTATGGTATAAAAATTATATTATTATGATTTCATAATCATATCAATCTGATCTACACTTAGCATGTATTCCTGATTGCCTCAATTACATCATAATACTATGAGAGATTAATTTTACTAGTCCAATAACCATACCAATCATCTTGTTAATTCTTAGTTAGATCTTACTTATCTTATACTAATATTGTACTAAGTTGATTTGTAATTTACTTATATAGCTTGTAGGTGAAAAAGGATGATACTTGTTTGATGAGTTAATCATACATGCACGAAGTATACAACGCTCCAATCGTGTTTTCCTAATGAAAAAGATGATTGGTACATGAACGATGGGAAGTATCATACACATATAGATGACATTATTTTGTATATCTTATAATTAGTTTCTTACATTTCATCTTACATGACTTTGATCTCAATCTGTAATACTAATATTAATATTTTAAATTGTTTAACACCATTCTCTCCATATCTTTTCAAACCAATAAAATATGTGTTCTTAGTTCATTTTGCATAGGTGTGACTTAGTTTAATATCCTTAGATTGTATCTTGTCAACCATCTCTCACAATAAATGTAATATATATATATATATATATAATGAATAAGAAATTAAATCTTCTATAAATGCAATTTAAGTTAACAAGTAAGGACCATATTTATTTATTTCAATTCAAGTATTTTTTTACAAATGAGCTACAAGAAAAGCTCACAAGTCAAGATTTGTCTTCATTGGTCTTTATTATGGAGACACACATACCTAAGACGTAATCTTAGAAACTCAAACCATCTTGGGTTCACAAGTGATGGTAGTGTGTGAGTTGTGTGGTTTAAAAATTCTTGCAAATGATGCACTTTCTTTAGGAATTCACTTAAATTTTATATCTTTAAAAAAATGGATCTCCTAAAGGGATAGTCAATTAGGAGATGCCTTAATTTGTAATAATAATTATACACAGACTTAGAAGAATGTAACATCACAAAAGTGAGACAAGAATTTTAATAAATTCTAACTATGGAATGTTGAAAAGATGATAATAAAAATGATTAATGATCTTAATGAGGAAAGACTTATAAACAATGATTTTTTTTATTTAAATATATTTTTTATAATTTATATAATTTTTTTTAAAAATGTTTAAGAATGTTTAAAGATTTTAAAATATTATATAATATGATAGAACAAAAAATATATAGTTCAATCAAATGAGAGAATCAATTAAGTGGATAGATTGGATATATGAGATTCTATCATATAAGTATAATTATGACAATATACAAACATAATAGAGTATAGTCTATTATAGCCCAAAGCCATCTCTACTAGTGAAATAGTTAAGGAATTGATCATACAATATGATCATAGAATATTGTATAACACAATCAAATAAAAGAGAGAATGAATATAGAACAAATATTTATGCACATAAAAATTGGCCTAAGATAGTACAAGATAATCATGATATCATACTATGCTATTAATGCATAAGAATAAATAATTGACAAATAATATATAATCATATAGTATGAAGAACATGAACGTACAAGTATGATTAAGTTTAGAGTGCTCTGTAGAACAAATGTGACAAAAAAATGTATAAGTATGGCCATGTGTAAGTAGAAAAGTATAAGATCATATAATATGATAGGAGTATATCATATTGTATAATTATGTAATGAAAAAAAGCTCAATGTAAAAGCAACTCAAGAAACGATATCCTAAAAAGATTGTATAATACAATAGGATTATTGTATCAATATGATTAAGATATAAGACTATGGACCATCATCAATTACATGTTATAGGAACTTATTATATGATACAACAGTGAGATCATAATCATACAATATGAAAAATAAATACAAATTTAGATAAGATTGAAAAAATATACAATACAAATTTAGTGATCATATGTATATGATTAATAGAAACTAAACAAATCTTAAAAACCAAAATGACAAATGATCTAACAAATTAATATATGATTGACTTTAATTAATGATAAATCTTTGTAGATGAATTACTAAAAGCTAAAAAGACATTCACATGAGAAGGCACGACTTTTAAAGGCATTTGAAGAGTTAGACATGTGAAAAGTCGTGAAAACAAGTATAAAAATGATATTGGTAGTGACTTAGAAAGTTTCTTTTGAAAATTTTTGAGAGGTGTAACACTCAACATTAGTCATGAAAGAAAAAAGTAGGTAAGTAAAGGTGTTCCAAGAGATCATAAAAGAATTTGTGAAAGAGATAAAAAATTTGAAAGAAATATCTCTCAAGTACTATATGAACTAAGACTTAGAATAAAGATCTAAGTCTTTGTGAGACCACTACTCAAATTTAAAAGATAGAAAAAACTTGTACGTAATATATATAATTTGATTTGATGTGTAATACTAAATTAGAAACCTCAAATGATATGTGAAAAAGGATTTATTTGAAGTTGCTTACTATTGTTATTACAATAATATATTGTTGTGCATTGTTTGTTATATATTTTGATTAATTAAATACTATCATGTGCTAAAAGATAAAATAGATGATTAACTAATATTGATAACAAAGTAATGTAATATGAGCAAGGGTTAAAGCTTTAACAATGGTTTTTCAAAGCAACTTGATATTTAGAATAACATTTATTTGGGGACAATGAGATGTTGTTGGCAACCTATAATAAATGTTCTAGATGAACAAAAGAAAAGAGGCTAAAAGAAGTTAATATAATTTCTTAAAAAAAATCAGTTTGGAATGAATTTAAAGAAAAAAATAATGTGCTTTATTTATTTATATTATTATTGATGTAAATCATGCATGTGATTATCTAACAATTGTCTCGTTTATATTATGTTACAAACTTTTATGATTAAATTAGTCTTAATTAGGCCATACATATTTTGGTCAAATACTTTTAAATCAAAGAAATTCACTTTATGGAGCTATCATGAATGGGTAAGAGCTACTATATGATGATTTAAAAATAATATAATTATCATTAGATGTATTATTTCTATCTATATTTTATTTAAGTAAAAGTATGTGTAAAAGATTTGTTAATATTACTTTTATATGTACATGTGTTTTAAATAAAAAATAAAAATTTTTATATTTTCATTTGATTATAAAAGTTGTTTTTATTACTTAATTTCAAAAAAAAATATTTGTTTTTACTATAATTTTTATATGTTTTAAAAATGTTTAAAAAAAGATAAGAAAATAAATCTCGTAACACCAAAATCCAGTAATAACCAATGAATGGTTGCCACATAACCATTTGAAGATGTTGCATGCAATAAAATGTTATTTATTTTCGCATGAGTATACGATGGCACATGAGAAAAAACATGTGAACTACAATTAACAAATTTTGCCTTCAATGTATTTAATTCATTTTCAATTAAGGAAAAAAAAACTTTAGTTTCTCTTTTAATTCATGATTTTCCCTTCTTAACAAAACATTTTCTTATTTCATGAAATTTATGGTTGAGGCATGTCTAGAAAATAGAATTTCATGATCTCTATTTGATGTTTCAGACACGAAGCAACAATTATATGCATTTGTGTTTTTTTAGTCAATGAAATAGTTTCATCCTTTAGTATTCACAATTTTTTTTTGTAGTTCAAGTAAATTTTTCTCATGTATAATGCAATTATTTCTTAAATTAACATATATTTTAATTATCTTTTATGCTACAATAATAATTCATCAAAGCAATCACAAAGCTTATTCATATAAATGAAATGGTTCTATCAAAGTAAAAAAGACAATATAATGGGAAAATGAACAATCTGATTAGAAGAATCAAGCAATCCAATCTCTAGGTTAAATAGTTCAATCAATAGTGAAATATTCGAAAAAATGAAAATCCCATAGATTTAAAGAAGATTTATTATTAACAAAGACAATTTACTAAATTGTTTTATAAAAAGTGATTAATAATGTTTGATATTTTATTTTTAAAAACTTTTAAGAGAAAAGAGTAGCATCTTAAGATAAGAAATTTATTAATTTGCTAATTGTCATTATTTCATATTTTTTTATCATTATATTAAATTATTTAAATTTAACAAAATCTGTAATTTAACCAAAAATGAGGCAGTACGACATCAAGTTTAATATTATGAAAATTGAATATTATTTGAAAGCCAAATTTAATGGTCAAGAATATTAATAATTTAATATTTTTAATATTAATTAGAAAAATATAAAAAATAAATAGAATAAAAAATATATAATCTCTATAGCATGTATTGCTCATGGAGTTGGCCCTTTAGTAAATGGCTGTCAACTTTTTTAAAATCATTTGAACCAAGCAAATGCAAAAAAAAAACTAGTCAAAAGGCTAATATTTTAATGAAATTATTCATGTAATTCATAATTTAACCTAATAAAAAAAACTAAATAGCAACATTGAAATAAGAAAAAGGATTAATTAACATTTATTTTTATTTGTTAAACTTTATTTCCTTAATCTAAGAGATGCAAACTTAGAAAAGGATATGTATGCATGACTCCTATACGAATGGGTGCAACCTTTTGGGAAGGAAAACTTAAGAGAAAGAAATATACTTTTAAAGGATATGGAAGTTTTAGGTTGGTTTTTAGAGTCATAAGGAATTGAGAGAGAGAGAGACTCTTGAGTCTTTGGAAAAAAAGGAAAAATGAAAAAAATATGAAACATATGTAGAGAAGAATTTTTGAAATTTGCTTATTATGTTTGAAAAATTTAAGTGGATACTCTATGTGATTTTTATGTATATAGTTGATATTTGATGATTGAAACATATCGCTTATGTTTTAATTTTGTAAAAATCATAATTGAGTTATTCTATACAATTTCTTGATTTGTATGATTTTCTTGTTATAGTTATTTACATGTATTTTGTTAATAAAGCATATGGATGCAAATTATGTTGATAGAAGAAGAAAAATATATATAAAAAATCATTGCAAAATCATCAAGATAGCATAGTTATCCAAAAATTGCAAAAGAAAAATTTCGGCATCTTCTCAACTATTTTTGTATGTCTTATTTTGAGGTAATATGGATGTAAATCATGAGATTCTAAGAGAAAGGTAAATGCAAATGGACATCTAATTTTTGCTTGGTTTTTTATTTTAAAAAAAATTATATATTAAGATTTAATTATTTAGCATTAAAATAATATTGCTCCAATAATAAAGACGAGCGTCTCATATTAGTTTGTTATGTATTATGCTATAATAATTGTATTAAATGTTAGACATCTAAATGTGAAGAACTTTAGTTCTATTTTATATCTTTCTTGATCTATTGTTATTATATAAAAATGAGTTTCAAAATTAAAATAAAAAATTACATGATTATATTATGGGTGTTATTCAAAGATTTAACAAAAAATTTGAAGATATATACTTTAAAAATTAATGTATTGAATGTATATTATATTGATTTAGTTATTATGACTTTCAGATTAGATGTAAATAATTAAGGAGATGAAAAATCAATACATGTCTCAAACTATCTATCTTGATTTTATAATTTTTGAAAAGATAAATCATCATAATTCAAAATTCAATGTTTTACATAAGCTCTTATACCTTCTGCTCTATTAGTTCAACACATTTGTGTAACGTTAATCAATCACCAGTTATTAAGTATTATTGTCCTTTTGTGTTTTTTTATAGATAAATTATTAGGAAGAGTGTAAGACTAGATTCAAAGTAGTCTTAAGCATTGGTTGGTTTCATGTTTCTTGTGTCAATTAAAACTATTGATTAGCTGTGACATTTGAGCTATCCAAACTACCCAATTCACCTTCAAACTACTTTAATAGCTCTGCTTTTGTGCATTTCATATCACATGAATGATTATCGATGAATCATCCCATATGCTATCATAGATACTCATTGTTAAAGTTGGTGCTAGTCAACTATAATTATTTTTAACTTCAAGCACAAAGGCTCATAAGAAACCAAGGAAGCCAATACAAAAGATGATGTATCTAAAAATCTATAAATACTTAATCAAGGACAACATATGCTATTATTTCTAAAATATTAGTCTCTAATGACAGTCCCAGCTAAAGCTTAAGTCCCTCGCGTATGCTCCTTAATCTATTCTTTTATTTTTTAGTTTCATCGCATGTGTCTGAGTAACTCTTAAACAATCGTGAGAGGTTATCTATAACTTTAGGTGTCTATATACAACGATATGCATTCTTTCTACTTTCTTTATTTTGCACTTTTTCTATCATTATTTTTTGATTGGCCCACTTCTTATAACATCGAGTAAATCCTTCCTTCTAACAAGAGTCTCACAATAAAAACTTTTTTTGAAAGGTATTCTTTCTAATATCAACATTGGGCATAATACCCAAGTTGTAAAGACTTTAACAATGAAACAAACACATCACATGTTTGCCATGACATCTTTATGTCGTTCTAAATGATAAAATAATCATAGGGAACAAGAGCTCTATAAGGAAAACATTTGTCTACGTCATGGATGCCTTCACATGTATTATGAAAAGTTGGTTGTTGGCGAAGGTCGGATTTGGGTCTTGACCCAATGTCATAAATTATGGCTCAATTTAAATCTAGCTTCATCCTAATTGCAAACTTGGTTCACCACCATTAGAGAAGTTTTCAAGTCTTCCATGGCAAATTGCCTTGTGTTGAGTACTTCCTACGCCATTGAAAATAGGAATTAGACCATCAAATCAAGCTTTCGGCTTCAGGTTAGGATCAAAATGGATCTATTTTGTGGCTCATGATTGGTCAAATTTCTGGGTAAACGCCGGGTCAACCCAAACCCTCCGTGTAATTATATAGAAAATAAACTCGATGAAAAATATTTAGTCTATAAGACATTTGCTTAGGCTGGACTAAAGAAAGCTATGAATTGATAATAAACTACATCTAACACAAACGTTAGACTAGTAATATATTATAGAAATTAATCCACAAATGTATTTAACCATTATTGATCTTGATATAATGCACCATGCATTGAATGTTAATCATGAACTAAAACTTTATTTGATATATTATTTTCAAACATAATTTTTTATAAAAACATAAACATAGTTTTGCATTTATTTAATCATATTTCAATTATATTTTTTCAATATCAAAAATTAAAAATAATATAAAAATAAAAAATAGACTTGTTTTATAATACTAATAATTACATTAAGTGTTTATTTATAATATGATTATTTTATATTATTCAATATATGTGGACCACATTCATCATTTTGAAATTCTTTTATTAGATAAAATATTAAATTTGTTATAATTTACTAATTGGCCAAATGCCTCCTAATATTTCTAGAGGAGTCTCGTAAAATTGGACTCATGAGAAGAGGATGTAGGGTCGAGTATTAAAATATAATCTATAAATATTAAAGTGACATCATATGATGACAATAGGCTTAGATATTGCTTCTTGTAGATGAAAAAACATTGAAAAGGATTACTAAAAACTATAGTGAATAAGTATAAGTCACAAATAAAAACACAAATCATTAAACTTTTGTGTAGTTGAATCTAAAATAATAAATTACCTCACAAAAATAAAAAATAAATAAAATGAAAGATTAAACGGAGAATAAACAATTACACTTCTATTGCTTAAAAAAAAATTGAAAGAAAAAAACTCATTTTTTAATTAAGAAGTTAACAAGTTGATAACGAAAGAGAGAACATAATGGGTATTTGTATTATGGAATACTCATAGCAATGCCACCAAAAACAAGTAAAAAAGCACAACACCAATTTATAAATGTATTATCAATAGTAAATTATAGATGAGTTTTATATTTTTACTTAGTTGTGTAATAATATTCTTTAGATTTGAACAACACTTGAGTCTCACATAGTTTATAAATATAACAATAAAGTACATAATCAGTTTTATTTTTAACTTCATGTGTAATTATGCAAATAGTTAAGAAGAAAATGATTAAAACCCAATTATTATAGTTACAAAATCAATAAAAATATATCTAGTTCTTATTAATATCAATAAATCTATTTGTCTATCTATGTATTGAAAAACATTCAAAAAAATATTAAATATAACAACTCCTCTCAATCTAATACTAGTTTTAGTGCAACATCTCTATTTATCATTAACCTTTATGATATTGTCATAATGTATTATGACATTTTTTACTACATTAGCATACAATATACTAATATGTCCTTTCTCCTATTTCTCCTTTATGATAGATGGCCAAACTCTCATGGATATGATAACTTCTACATGTCATATTGTAATTGGATGTTGTCAAACATACCCAAGAGCTCTTTGCACTACCATTATGTATCTACACCCCTTGGCTCAGACGATCACCATAATTAAGCTTAGAATAATTAAGCTTTCCAAATGAAACGTCTAGTGAATTTACAAGGGTCTTTCTTAGTTTTTCACTTTAATCTTAGACTTATGATAACCAAATTTTAATTTTTTTTCACCATTTCTTAGTAGTTTCAATGTCCCCTATATATATGTTGGCCTTTGAGATGTAATAGATAGCTTATTAAGAATCAAAATATGAAATCTCAATTTTAATTATTTCTTTTAAATATTCATTCTGAAATACTACTTTTGCTTTTTCCTTAAAGCCTTGAATGAGAGGAGCAAAAACATTAGAAAAAGATAAAATGTTTAAAGATAGTTATGTGTCAACCCAATTAGCTTCTCAATCTTTCAAACTGTTTTAATCTAATAAGAACATTTGATTTTATTGAAGTTGTTCTTTAATCCTCAAATCAAAATCAGTCATCCAAAAAATACTTCCTATAAAACAGAAAAGGTATATTTACATCTAGTTTTATACATACAATATTTGATTTCATCCAAGTTATTCAATTGATTTTACCGCTTATATGTGACAAATCTATAATGAATGAATATTTAGATATCATTTATTGCTTAAATATTTAAAATCACATTTGTTCATTTGATGAAATAGACTAAACAATACGTTCTAGAATGGTCTAACAATAAAAACAACTACATCAACATAGGACCTTTTCTCCTTCCAATAAATAAGAAAGAAACAATTGCTTTCCTCACCAGTCCCTTTGGAAAAATGCACCTCCTATTTTACAAATAGCCATAGCATACAAGACCAAGACCATTCAAGATTGTCTGCTTTTTTCTACACAACCATTCTCAAGTAACTGATAGAAATACTAAAACCCTTGTCTTGGAATGTTATCAAATACCTCATCAAACAGCAGGGTTGCTGTCACTTAGACGATAACAATTAAATAAAAGACGCCATGCTTGAGAAATGGCACCTTATAAAAGACTCCTCGGTGGAAAAATAAAGCCTGGAAGCTCAAAATGTTCTTACATTCTTCAGCAGGAAGAGAACAGTATTGAATTTCGTATTTGGGTAGCTGGAAAGCTAGAAATTTATAATTTCACAAAGAAAATAATCCATATTTTTATTAAAATACCAAGAAATCTTGCTATTGTGATAGTGATATTAGGAATCAATATATGAATGTGCTGTTCGTTTCAATGATCATAAACAATGCTCAATAATGTGAGAACATGACAAAGAATGTAATAAAATTTGTTAAATTATACAACAATTAGACATTCAAAAACAATATTGTCTTTTGACCTTTGCATAATGGATAAGATAAAAGTATAGTAACTTTACATATTAAGTATAAATAATATAAAGCTTATTGTTCATAAAGCAATTTGGCAAAGCTTATTGTTCTCTACTTTCACCATTGTTTTGGTGTTTAGGAACGTTCGATGCTAATGAACTTCTATCATTGATAAAGAAGTCAAGATTGTCGTCTTTTTAAACAGTGTAGTACGTCAGTAAGTGAAATAGTTAATTTTCTAACAGCCTTTTTGCTTTTTATATCTAACTCTTATTTATCAAAACAGCAGGAAATTCCTCTACCAAACACACGGTTACGCAAACGGGATAAACAATAGAGCAAGAGTTGAACGATTGGGAGCTCCTTCATCCAAAATCATGTGCTGAAGAAGTCTTAAGTAAGATGAAAGGTTACTTAAAACATTTTTAGTTAATCATCTTAATTAGATTACAAAAATCTTGTTAAATCAACATAAATGATCAGTCACTTCCATTTTATTAAATTATTTTACGTTAATTGATTTTCATTTTCTCACTAAAATTTAATTATAGTTTCATTATTTTACTTCTTATATTTGACTAAAATTTTTAAGCAAAAACTAAAGCTGATTTATTTAATATATTCAGCGTTATAATTGATAAACAAATTCTCTATTTATGACGTGCTGAAATAAAAAGAGCCCGCATCTATTGACCGGGTTTGTTCGCAAATAAGATATGTATCAGGCGGGTTAAGACAAATAAAAATTGAATATATTTTTATTTATAATTTGAATGATAAAAAATATTTACAATTTCCACGTATATTTTTTCTTTCAATTGGGTAAGGTGTCGTCTTATGAGCGGCCCGCCACTACCTAAGGGTTACGTGTTCAACTTAGCATTTTATTAATTCCTCTTAATATAAGATGACGATAGTTAAGTTTAGTCAACTGAATTGCACAGTCAAACTGAATTGTAGCTCACAATAAATTTTTTATTTTTTATTATTTAAAAGAAATAAAAAAAAATGGGTTACGGAATGTACAATTAAATAATAAACATCCGAATAAGCTCCCCAATAAAATGAAGAAATCAATTAAATGAAAAACATTTGCGTATATAAAACGTTGCGACACGATTTTGCTTGTGCAATGGAGTCCAAGAAGGCCGCCGTCCTCGTCGCAGCAGCCATCGCCACCGTCTTGGTCCTGCTCGCCGTCCTCTGTGCCACAGCCGGACCACGAAGCACTTTGTTCTTAGCCTTCGCCGCCGCCAGTGCGGCCATACTGACCACCACCCTCCTCTTCATCCTCATCTACAGAGCCACCTCTGCCTGCCGACATCACCGCTCCGACTCATGCCGCCTCTCATCCAACGAAGGTCGGCAATCCAGATTTCGCATCGAGTACAGCTTCCTCCGTAAGGTCGCCGGCCTCCCGGTGAGCTTCCGTTACGAGGACCTCGAATCCGCCACCGACCACTTCCACACCCCCATCGGCCGTGGCTCCTCCGGCTCCGTCTTCCGCGGTGTCCTCGAAGACGGCACCCCTGTCGCCGTGAAGCGTATTGAACTTCCACAGGAGCAGGGCGACAAGGAATTTCGCTCCGAGATCGCCGCCGTCGCGAGCATCCATCACGTGAATCTGGTGCGTCTCCTCGGATTCTGCCTCCACCCGGCCGCCGGTTGGCGATTCCTGGTCTACGAGTTCGCCCGCCACGGATCCCTCGACCGGTGGATCTTTCCAAGGAAGTTCGACGAAGGGCGGTGCCTTTCTTGGACCCTACGAGTGCGAGTGGCGGTCGAGGTGGCAAAGGCGCTCGCGTATCTCCACCACGATTGTCGGTCCAAGGTGCTCCACCTCGACGTTAAGCCAGAGAATGTGCTGCTCGACGAAGGGTTCCACGCGATGGTGGCGGACTTTGGGCTGTCGCGGATGATGGGAAGGGAGGAGAGGTGGGTGACGACGGGTTTGAGGGGGACAAGGGGGTATTTGGCGCCGGAGTTGTTAATGGAGAAAGTAGTGACGGAGAAGTCGGATGTGTATAGCTATGGGATGGTACTGCTTGAGATAGTCGGCGGGCGGAGGAGCTTGCGGCTGTTGGATGAGGAGGGAGAGGGAAAGTGGTCGTATTTTCCGGAGATGGTGGTGGACAAGGTGAGGGAAGGAAGGGTGATGGAGGCGGTGGACGAAAGGGTTGTGGAGGAGGTTGGGGAGGGGGAGGCAAGAAGGATGGTGGATGTGGCGCTGTGGTGTATACAGGAGGACGGGGACAAGCGGCCGAGCATGGCCAGGGTGGTGGATATGCTCGAGGGGAGGATGCTGGTGGAGGCGCCCCCATTGGATGCTGGCAAGATCATGGCGGAGTATCTCAATATGCAGAAACGTGGCATAGATGCACGCGATGGAAATTTAGGGATGAACCAAGTAGGTGGTGATGATGGTGAAGAAGACGGAGGAGTTGGTGGTGTTAAGTTGAGTTCGAAGGACCGACGGCCGCCAGATGGATCAGTGCTCCCTTTTGAAATGACGACGCTATCTGGTCGATAATTTCACGATTTGTTTTATTTTTTATTTCTTTTATTTGTATTTAGCTTAAAGTCACATGATATGAGCGCCAATATTGGAAAGGCTTGTATAATATTCTGTATATATATTCTTGATTTGAATTTTTTTATTTATGCAAAAAAAGTTGTTTGTATAATTACTGATGACGATAATCAATAAAAGAGGCAAGATTCTTCGATTTTTTATTTCTTTTATTATACCTTTTGGTAATTATTCAAATTTAATTTGAGTTAATTTGCCGTAATATTTCTCCATTTTTAATACCGTAAAACCTAATGTAGAAATTTAAAAATTTTGATTTATTAATTAATTTTAAGCAAATAGATGAATAAAAATTTGTTAATCATCTCATTATATGACTATCCTTTCAAGTTTATTAATACTAAAGACTCGAATATGATGATATCCTTAAGGACTTTCTGCAAAAGAAAGTATATAGTTTGAAATTTTGACCATTTATTACAATAATTATCAAGTTTTTGATAATTATTATTTATTCTCCAACTAAATTATTCTATGAACAATGATTATGTGTGGATTTAAGTTGTTTATAAACTCTAATATGTTTGATTAACATCACAAAAATCTATCTAAAAAAACTTCATTGAGATTTTTCGTTGGTCTTGGAATGATTTTTAATTTTTAATTTTATGCAGAAAAAAATATTATTGTATATTGAATGAAAGGTAACAAGAAAAAAAAATTAAAAAAGTGACAAAAAATGATAAAAGTGTCATTGTATTGAAGAAAAAAAATGGAAATTGACAACAAAAAGTTATAAATAATTATATTAAATAAATATTATTTTTGAACAATAATATTCACAATATTATATTAAAAAAATCTAAGTACAAAATATTTTGCTCAATTTTTAAATATAATTTTTATTAATATTTATAAAAAGTCAGAAACTTTCTATGAAATTATTTTTATTTAGCTATATGTTGTTTAGAAAGGAATCTTGAATGCACATCAATATCTAATAAAATGAGATAAATTAGACATGATGTATTTGCAATTATGTATACTTTAATATTATATTATATCAATTTAGTTTAGGTAAAAAACGATTTTTATAATATTTTAAAATACAAAAAATCTATAACAATTATTTGGAATCAATTAATGAGTTATTATATCAAAATATTTCTTTACCAATAGGCTTTGTGAAAAACCTATTAATGTGAGATTAGAAACCAAATCGAACTATTATACCACCTTTAGCCAATCAATTAATTCTAGTATTCCAAAATTTGATTCAAAATTATATTAAAGCAAAAAATTATAAACTTGTATTAAGCACAAGAAAAATCGAATAAAAATTATAATATGCATAATAAGGGAACATACATCTAAAAAACGCTCATCGAATTTTAGATGCTAATAAAAAAATAGTTGATCATCTCATTACCTTTCATCCCTTCGGTCTTTATTGACGTTGACAAGATGAACCGATCATATTATATCCAAAATATAATCAATGAAGCAAACTAATGTTTGAAAAATTTATAATTTTACAATAAAATTAATAGTTAAAAGGAAAAGTTAAAAGCAAAGCATGCAATGGGTTAACATCTTTCTTATCTCTTAGAGTTAATTCCTTAGTGCAAAAGTAACTAACGATAGTCCTCTAGAATACAACAACAAGTCTCACTTAATGAGGGCTCATTAATAATGCTTTTAACTGTAGGCCTATAAATTGTGTAGCAAAGTAAAGATAACAAAGAGAGAAAAAAGCACGACCATAATAGCAACATGAAAAAAGATTATAAAAGCAAATAATCCAATAAAAGAGTACCTAAGATAGAGAAAAATGTGTTATTGAATCTCATGTTCTCTAAAATAATATATTATTTTAATGATAATAATTTATTTAAATATTTTATTTTGTCACTTAACATATTTGTTTAATGTGTTGCATATTATTGTAGAGATGACTAGACAAAATAGATGTCTAATCATGGTCTTGATTAACAAGTTGAGATATTTAAAAATAATAAAAAAGATGTCAACTACAAATACACTTGAAAAAAAAAGATAGATTCATCTGCCTTAGAAGTATGTCAATATTTCATAATTTAAAACTTATGTAAGTATTAAAAATTAGGATATCTTTTATTCCCAAGAGCTTGCATTTCATTTACGAAATTACTTACATATCAGTTAAGAGGAGTTGTTTTAATTGCTTAAACATAAATTGCATGCACTTAGAACCTTTAAGTTCAATTTAATTTATTTTGTGGATATAAGTACATAAGTTTATAGGGAAGGGTTAATAGAGAATAAGAAAATTTAAACGTATAAAATTATTTTTAAAATGGTTAAAATTTACATTAATTGAACAATGAGAAACTTAGTTCATACATTATGATTAGCTTATTATAAGTATACTATTAAGGGATTAAACAATTCAATCCAAGTTTATCACTAATGTATTGAACAATCGAATGTCATGATTGTATGATTGGACAATACAATTCGTTCAAATAAGCCATGTTAGTAATTGAATTGTTTGATGAAGCATGTACATCAAATGATTAAGTAGAAAATAGAATCCCCTAAATTTCGTGTGATACAATATTATTTATTGTACAATATGATTGAATTAGGGCAATTATACTATGAACATGTTGGAATATTATGATATAAAAATAGTATCTTATTGTATGAATTAGTACATCATATAATATAACTAATGAAAATAGATATAATATTAAAACAAATCATAATATCTACACAAGATTTTCATACAGTACAACAATTTTTAACATACAATGTGTTTGGTTCACAATTATCTACACATAATAATATTAAAAAAACCCAAGAAGTCTATATATAATAAATTCTAATGAATAATATTAGTTCTATAAATGAGCATCATATATTATGATTCACTTATCTATAGTATGAAAAAAGTGAAAATCAAATAATAGTTAGTATAATCATGGGTTAAAAGCAACTTTAGTCATTAAAGAGACATTCTTTTTATCACTCGAGGGAGTTCTATTCACTGCAAACACTATATAAATCCTTTGAAACATTAATGATGGATAGATGAGAAATTGGTAAATGTTTGCTACAATAAATCCATTGATTGTGAGCACCTTGTGAGAGTTGGAAGCATTGTCTTATAATATTAGTTTTATTGAAAGAAAGAAAGAAATATTTAAAGAAAACATCATCTATCATTTGCATTACACAAGTTCTTATTCAAGTGATGACTTTGTTTATAAAATCCATTAGATTGTGTGTATTTATTTGTATATTTAGATTAAATTCAAGTGAGTCTATGCCTTACACATGGCTCCTTGGATTTTTCTTTTTTTGTTCTTGCTACCACTGTATAATGTGGAGAGTGTTGATCATGCTCTCGGTTGTATCTCATGAAGTAGAGATGCCAAATGAGTGTTAAACCATTATAAAGAGAAATAAGAGGAATTAGTCTATGAACCTTAGGAAATAAGAGTCATGAAAACTAGATATGTGAGATCCAAAATAAGCAACATGCAAGAGATACCCATCTAAGGAGATGTTAGTTAAGAAGGGATTGTGAGCAACATAAGGATTGTTTTAATGGCTACACCAGCATATCTTGACAAAATAAAATAGAGTACTAAAAAAAGGTTTAATATTATCGATCTCGAATAAAATAAATAACAATATAAAGATCACATGAACACATAATTAAAGATACAAAATAGTCTAATTTAATCAATCAAGAAAAATATAAAAGTAACCAAATACTTGCATGTAAAAGAGACATTCCAAAATACCAAAGAAAATTAAATTGTAGGAATGAAACACAGAGATGAAACCTCGAGGTTTGTGGATGAAAGTTATTGAGTAAAAATGGTGGTGATGAAAGAATACGAGCACCAATGTTATCAATAGCATGAGAATGAAGAACATTGAGTTATACATGTGATAGAATAAGGATGTTGGTGGTTGAGTCAATGATAGACTTGCATAACATTTCATTCTTTAGGTCTTGCACCTATCCTTTCAGTACTGGAGCCTCGATGAGTTGGCACATTGGAGTTTTATTTACAATTAAATTTAAGATCTTAACGAAATGCAAAGAAAAATAGCAAATTTCATTCATAAAAATGACTTGATCCTATATAATGATAGGCCTCCCAATTTATAAAGAATATATAGGGGTAGATAGATAAAAAGGCATATGTATGTCAAAGGAATGAAAACTTAGATAATACAAATATACATTAACTTAACTAGAAATGAAATTTTGGGCTCACAATTTAGCTTGCACCTAACCCAATTTACTGCTAGTGAAAGTTTTTTTAAATAAGATAACGCTTTTGATAAAATCACAAATTCACTTTCTTATTTCCTTATTTCATACCATGGATTAATTAGCTTACTTCTATATTAATTTCATTTTTTTTCCCTTCTTTTTTACTTGTTTTCCTTTTCATGCTGTCATCTGTGTTACAAAGAGTTGAGTAGTGCATACAAACATAATATATAATTTATATAGGTATACATGCACACAAGTAAGCAAATCTTAACTCTTTATGTCATGCTATATGCATATGCAAATATCTATTTTTTACTTCAAATATCTTTTTTGCTTATAAGACCAAATTAGATTTATTCATTTAAATTTTTTGGGGTGAGATTCATTATAACATTTTTTCTTTTGATGCATATTTCACAAATTAGATATAATTAATTAATATAAATATATTCTTAAATTTTTTATCATTCTTGCTTATTATCATATTCAACTTATTTTTCTTCCTCAAATTAGATTGCTAGTTGTAGAGAAAAGTCGTACCGTATTGTATGTTGAGTGAAACATATTGTTACTATTTTTCTCAACACTTGGAAAACCATTTAATTCCTTTCCTATATGATTACTAAACTCAATATATCATACATTATTTATAATATATTATACACTGACCTTTCATAAATGACTCTAATTGATTGGACCATCTTCTTTTCCTATCACATTTTTTTCTTTTCACCCTTATTGTACCATCTAAAATAATATTAACATATCATAAATTTTTTCCAAGAATCTTACAATCTATTTCATTGAACTAATCACACATTCCATTATTAATTCTTATCATACATTTTTTAGGAAGGCTAAATTCCTTAATTTCCAATCTTAATTTATATTATGTTGCATGCCAACATATTGTATGTTGTCTTTATGAATAAAATTTTTTGAGTTAAACCACACTCATTTTTATAAAATCAACCTTATATCCAAAAGAATAGTAACACAACCTCATAGAGTCTTCTAAATATCCAAAACATTAGTCAAGTTGTTCATATGGAATCAAAATCAATTATGACATACATTTTTCATGATCTTTACCTTAATTTATTCTTTTTCTTTGTGTCATTACACTACAGCTATAGCATCTGATTAGTACTTGAGACCAATAGAAGGTCCAAGAGAACATCTAAAGTATAGGAGCCAAAACTACTCAAGAAGGATGGAAGGGCCAAGAGAACATCTAAAATATGGGACCAATATAATGAATGAGTTTTACATTGGCTATAAAAGAAAATATCTGTAATAATATAAGTAAAGTCATAAACCTTAAAATAATAAGGTGCTCTTTGAGGGCAATATGGATTAGAATCTTATGAGAACTCTATGTTTATGATAAAGTTGGAGAAATTTTTTGGTGGGTGATCAATCAAAAAGGGATCTCCTAGAGAAGAATAAGACTTGATTAATTTAAGATAAGACCTCTCTAAAGAATATTGAGATATTATCATATAGTATCAAAGTTGACCTCCTCTAGTCAAATGTTGTCTGAGGATTAATTAAGTAGAGGTTATTGGGCATATAACACCATACTTATTTAAGAAGGATGAAAAGATAATGAGAACATCTGAAATATGAGGAAAATGATGACTAAGAAGAATGAAAATACTAGAACATCTGAAGTGTAAGGGCTAAGAGAATGAATAAATTTTATATTAGTTATACGAGAGAAGATATTGAGTAATATTAATAAAATCGTAAGCCTTAAAATGGTGATGCACCTTTTGAGGGCAACCAATGCTTATATCTTATGAATATTTGACAACTAAGCATGATGTTGGAGAACTTTTGAAATGGATAATCAAGCAAAAAAATTCTTAGATAAAGATAATACATAATTAGTTTGGAATAATACCTTAATAAAAAATATTTAAATGTTACAATATATTTTCTTCTTTTCTTTATTTTCTTATTTTATGGTTCTAGCTACTCTATGATTTTCTTAAATTTTCTTCTCTCTTTCCCTTGTTCCAAAAGTTTTATAAAATTATTTTCATATCACAACTAATCAAATCCATTTCTCTCATTACCTACTTTAATCAGTCTTACTCTATGTGTATCCAAAATATAATATATAATATAAATAAATAATGAGTTTTACAAAACTAAGCTCATAAATTGCTATAGTAAAATATTTTCTATATTTACATTAAGAAAGATATAAAAAGAATGATGTAACATAAATAAGTAATAACAAAATCATTATATATATAAATAAAATAAATAACTCATATGATGTAAACAACTAAAATAATCATGATAAATATAATAACATAATAATTATATCAACATGTGATTTTTCTTCGTATATATAAATATTATATATATAATTATTTTCATATTTTCTCTTACTCATTTCAATAACTAAGTTATATAAATTTAAAGCCATATTCCCTCACTAATATCATTTTTATGATTTCATGAGATCTCATATAATTTTATTTATATTTGACTTATTATCATCTCATATCTAAATTTTAACTCATAAGCATATCATAATTAGTGAATCAAAACTATCATATCATGCACTACAATAAGCCCTACGTAATGTACTAACAATAGTTGAGATATCTATATTGCATACTCTTTTTAGTACATTCATCTCTACATAAAATATTAATGATAACTAAGGATCTTATAATCATATAATCTTTATATATCAAGTCTTATATAAAGTAATAATAGTAGCAAACACTAATGCCTTTGATACTATCATATAATACATATATAACCTCTAAATATCCAACACTACAACATATGCCAAGGCCAATCATTTTTCAAGTGATAATGGAACAGTGTATTAGAAAAAATCTTTTCTTTATTTCTTGCTTTCATATTTTTCATATGCATATATCTTATATTGCTCATATAACATACCTTGCTCACATATAATTCATATGCTTAATGTAATATATAACTTGTGTATATAAATCTATGTATATTAAGCTCAATATAATATATCATATGATAATATGTTCCACAAATATCACATTACATCCCATATTATAGAAGAACTCCATAAAATGATGTCATGTATAAGCTCATATCATTACATTCTTCTAATCATGAAATTCTTATTACTTATATTAGAATTAAATAAGTTTATCTACTTCATTTTTTTGTGGTTGTTCAATTCCTTGCATTCTTTCCTCCTACCTCTTGAACCTTTCCATTTGAATTCTGACTTCTTTCTGTAATTTCAATTTTTTTCTAATCTCATGACTACAACACTCCAAACTTCTCCCTTTTTTTCAGTTACTCTCTTATTGCAATTTTCTCTCTAGTTTGCTCCATTATAATAGCCCACTCCACTTTTTAACTTTAAGCTACAACTTCCACCAAGCTCCCTTATCCTACTTTCACTCAATTCCTTTTTTTTCTTCCTACTTGCTTCCTGGTTTCCTTATTTGTTTGTACTATCCTTTACCTCTCTTTTTATCATATCTCACTTGTATTGCTTACCAATTTTCATAGTTATTAGAGTATTTTATGCAAAAAGTGAGATTATTAAACCATTCTTTAGGTAAGGTATCTTGTTATTAGTTCTAGTCTCAATTTTTTATATGTTATTATATAACCCTTATAATGCTAACAATTATAAGTTTAACTTAAACATAATAGAATCATCAACTCTTTTATTCATCCAAACCCATAAAAAATACACACTTTTCATGATCTCATGGTGAGTTCTTGCCCATCTTGAAGTTTTTTGTGCTTAAAATAAACTCACAAGAGAGGGGGTGAATTGTGGTAAATAAAATTTTGAGATTTTCTTTCAATTTTTGGTTTAAATTAAAACTTAAATTTTTTTAAGCAAGAATAAGAAAAAGTAGTATATAGTACACAGAAGATTTTTAAAGTGGTTCGACTCAAAATCGAGCATACGTCCACCCCCAACCTGTGTTGAAAAAAAGCCATTAAAAATCATAAAATTACAAGCAAGGTTTTTCTTATAGCTCACCTTAAACTTACTTGAGATTTTACCTACAACTAATCCCGAACCTACTTGAGTTTTTTTTCGGGATCAACTCAAATCCCGAGGTGTTGCACAATTGTCGAGATGCCCTTACCCCAAGGAAACTAATACAAAAATTGGCAACAAAATATAAACTTAAGATAATTTAAAAAAAATATGAGGCACACTCAATACAATAAAAATTTCAAAAGAAAAACAAAAAGAGGGAGGAATAGAAATTAAAAATAGTTGAAGCAAAAACCTCTAATTTCAGGTTCCTTCTTGTAACTTTCAGTTTGTGAGTTTGGAAGCACTATAAGCACTCAAAATTGTGATTTGAAAACTTTGAAAACTTAGCAATGGTAACCTCATGGAGTTCTTCATCCTTCCCTATTTATAGAGCTCAAGTTTGAGCTCTAAATCCATGCTCTAAAATGAACTAACTGTTTGGGTAATAGACACATAGCAATCACCGTTCAAATTGGATCTTGAAACTGATGTTTCTGATTGAATCCCAATTTTACTATTCAAGATCAATCCTAGCCATTAGATCTAGGAGGCCTTGATATAGGCCATTGGATTGTGCGTAGGTTGTCATTGATTAACTTAAGCCGTTGGATCGTGCTCGCCCTTCTGTCTTCATTAACCTCAGCCACCCAAATTACGTTGTCATTGCTCTCTATAAGGATTCTAGTTTCGCTTTCCCTGTGGCCTTTTTCCTTATCTCACCCCTTCAGGTTCTCGAATAATTTTTATTTTATAAATTTTAAAGCTTGGAAGGGCCAGCAGTTGGGTCGACCCCACAATGCTACAGTGAAAAATCCCAAGGCTAAAGTGGTTTTATAGTATTTTGTGAGAATTTTTGTGCCAAAATTTTGAATATAAGTGTACCAAAATAATTTTATATTATAGTGTTACAAGTATTCTAAGTGACTATGAAAAGAAATTCATGAAAAATAATTCTTAAATAATTTTTAAAATCAAATACCAATGTATATACTTTTCATCAATAATGCTTGGCCCAAAAATCAAAATTTAATAATTATTAAACTTATAATATTTATAAATATTAATATTACTAGCGTATCACATCATTTCAAAATTTGGATATATCAGATTCAAGAAAATAAAGAGATATTCAAGTATAAAAATTTTAGTACATGTCTTCAATTTTTTTGAAGCTTCTCATGACTCCAAGAGCCTTGAAGACTACTATTTTAGATATTTAAAGTTCACTGTTTGACTTAATTGAATATTAACACACTTAAAATAAGTCAACATGAGATATTTATAAACATTTATGCTTGATTCATCAAACACAAGGGAACACAATGATGTAACACATCTCCATTGCCAACTTCCTATAACAGTTTTTGTGCACTTATGACATGCTCTATCATATAAGCAACACAAATAGTCACCAAAAAATATAATAAATAAATTTAAATAATAAATAATATTTAAATAAAATTGATAAATATAATAAATATAAAATAAATTTAATAAAACAAGATAATGACATTAATAACATATTATATTTCTTATGTATATTCATAAGTCACTAATATCTGATTAAGTGAAGAAGAGTTTAATGTCAAATATTCTCATATGTGATTATCACTTTATATAACTAAATGTGTGTGTGTGTGTGTGTGTGTGTGTGTGTATATATATATATATATATATATATATATATATATATATATATATATATATATATATATATATATATATATATATATATATATATATATTGTTCTTGTTTTTTCACATTTTCATCTTTCTCTTTATCATGGTTCTTTTTTCCTTTAAAGCTATTATATCATAGTTTCTATTTTATTTATTTTTCAATTTAGCCTAATATATTATTAATGTCATCTCATGTCTTGCATCCTATGCAAGGATTTTATTTCTTTTTCATTCATCTTTTTCTTTTTTTTTCCTTCCATTACTCCTTTCTTTTCATGTCCTGATACATTGTTAATATCACATCTTGTCTTATGTCTTATGTTAGAGTCCTATATTTTTATTTTACTATAAGCTAATATATTTAGAGAAACCAAATTTTATTTTATTATTTTTTATCTCACAAAGTGTATGAAGATGAGTTGTCAAAAGATTTATTTAACCAGCATTGTATTTTTTATATTCTCATTCTATTATATTCTATGTTTTTATTTTTATGATTTTATCTTTGCATATAAATATGTCTATGTTATACAATAAATGACAATCATGGTTACATGTTAATGCATATGTCAATGCTTACTGTTTACTTCAATAAAATTTTTTCTTACATTATTAGTTTTATATTTATCTACCAAAAATCTCGAGGATGGGTTCCATTGTAATATCATCTTTCCTTTTGATCCCTAAATCACAAATCAGATGTATTTGATTAATAACATATTATTTTACAACTATTTATATTCTTATTATATCTCCTAAAATCCTTATTAATTCTTTCTCTACAACAAGTTTGTACCATATCTTCATAAGAATATATTATACTATCCACATATAACATCTTTTAGACTGCTTGATCCTTCTCTTGAATCTTTCCTTCTTAAGTAATTTGTACTTTCCAATGTTGATATTGCATAATAAGATGAGGTCCAATAATTTATTTGCAAACCATTACACCAAATGATTCCTTTCAATGTTACCCTTGAATTGACCATATCATATGCAATTATATGTGCGCATTATATGATTTTCTCAAGAAGACATAATTCTATTACTTCTAAATTAAATGTATTATACATAAAATATTAACATATCATATGTTCTCAAAATATTGATTTTCTATTACTCTAGAGCTCATCATATTGTATAGTGGATACCATTATACTTACAATAGTTTCAAAAACACTAATATAAAATATATTTTAATTATTCTTTCTATAAAACTCAAGGATATAAAAGATATTTCCATCATCTTTTAATCTCAATACATTATTGTTTATATTATGGAAAGAAAAGAGATGGATGGAAGGCTTGATTCAACACCTCATCCATTTTCTTTTGCTCATCCTTCTATTGTTCTTTTTCTCTTACACTTCTTTCCTGATTCTACTTGCTACACTTCTTTCTCTCTTATTTATTTCCAATTCTTCATTGAAGCTCCTCTCTATTAGGGGGTTGCTTCTCTCTCCTTTCTTTATTTATAAGCTATTATAAGGACCTTAAAAAGGATTCAATCCATGTTGATATATATATATATATATATATCAACATGAATTGAGTAAAAAAGTTATAAATTAAGAAATAAAAAATTCTTTTTAATTAGATTTTCTAAATAATATATTTACTTTGATATTTTAAGTAATTTGACAAAATTTTATTTTTTTTAGATAATAAAAAAATTACATTATTATATTATGGCCTCAAAATATAAACTTGATTTAATGATCAAGAACTAATTACATTCTCAATCCTATAATTATGATATTATAAAATACTTATATCATAAAGATGTTATACTTTTTCTTTAATCCCTATACCTAAGCTCTAAACTTAAGTTATAGATTAATAATTACCTTATTATCCTCCACCAAATCAATAATTTCCCTTAACCCTTGTAATCACACAACTCTTAAAATTTAAAATATTATCTCTAAAACCCATTTTATCTTTAAAAATTCACATTAAATTTATTTCATTATAAAATATTACAATCAAATACAAAACTTGTTTTGTTTTTAAAGAGATTTATCCATTAATATACTCAAATCAAATTTCTGAGTAGTTTGAAAAAAACATGTTTTTAGACAACCCAAAAACAACTTTTTTTTTATTTTAATATTTAAATTTTTCAAAGCTTAATTTTATCAACTATGATATCATTGATGGCAATTGTATTTACATAATTTCCTACTTACAACATTTTATGTCAAAAGTAAAATTTTAAGATATCCCAAAAGAGGAGGCAAACTTTATTAAAAAAATAAGAATACAAATTATTAGGAATCTAATGGTACCAAATTGATGAAAATTTGAAAAATCTATACTAGAAAAACAAAAGATTAGAGGTTAATAGGAATTTAGTAGTAATTTAAATCATAGAATTAATATGTAATAAAAATTAAAATAAATAAAAAAAAAATATAAAAGATTATGAAACTAGACTAAGATATAAACCTTGTAGATAAACTTAGCCTAAACTTATTTAATATGAACACAAAGTATTACGATCCCAAAATAAATGGTCAAACACTAACACATAAAAGAATATAATATTTATTTATGAAGTTTTAGAGAAAAAAATACTTAAAGGAACAAAACAATGTAAAATATTATGAAATTTACATGAAGAGTATAAATCATTGGGAAATTATATTTAAAATTATTTAGTAAATTTTTAAAATTTGATGGATTTAAAAATTCAAGAAATTTTAATATACCAAAACTTTTAATTAAACTTTAAATTAATTTTTTTCATTTTCTAAAATTTCCAAACCTAATAGACTGCGAATCAATGAGGCATGAAATAGAAATCTAATTTCAACCTTGACAATTGAAATGTTGGGAATTGAAGGGCCGCTAGTGAAGAATTACCCATGTGAGTCTCAACCCTTTCAAGGAGGAGAACAATCAACAAGAAGTGTGATGTTAGAAAATTTATGAAAAGGGGCAGCTTAGTGGGGGACTTCTAGGACAATATCCCTTGAGTTTTGGTAAAGCCATATGGAAGGAAGGAAATTGGAAAACATTTTTTGAGTCAAGACAAGAGTGGAAGGAAGACTTGAGAAAGTTCCATGGCCTTATAGGAGGAAAAAGAAAAAAAATTATTGTAGCAATTCAAAATAGGTGAAAAAAGAAAGAAAATAGAAAAAAGAAAAAGCTTGAGAAAGGAACTTAAGCGAGGAACAATCCTAATGTGAGACCATTATGATACAAATTAAGGTAGATATGCTATGTGATTTGATATATAAAATTGGTGTTTTATAAATATCCATAGTCAACCGTTTAATTAGGAAAGAGAATCGTAGATTTGATTAAAACTATATACAACATATATTTGTACTTTCACATGTTGATTATTGTGATGTAATAATTAGGTGTTTAAATTACAAAATTAAGGTTTTTTATTGACCAGTATACTATAATTGAATGAATTATTATAAAGGATTAAAAACTTAATTTTAATTATAAATTATCTTTTATACAACATGTTAGGAGTTGCTTATGGTTTCTAATGTTGGTACAATGCTTTATCATTTGTGGCATATCATATGTTACTTAGTTGTATGGAGATAAGGAATTAGAAAAATAGTATTTCTAAATAAGAAAATAAATGATTTTTTAAAGAAATAAAAAAAGATATTATAATGGCTAAGAAAAAAGATTAAGTCCTTAAGAACAAGTTTATTGAATAAAATAGAATAGTCATTGTTTTATCAAATATGTGTATCTCATTTTGAAATATTAGTAAAGCCTAATAATAGAACAATGACAAGTGTATTTCATTTTGAGATATCGTTTAGAGGTGAAATCCAAAATAAAAAGATAATAAAATATATAAACTTTGTTTTGAAGATTAAAAATGCAACTGATAATAGAAATTATAAAAACAATGAGTTCATATGGGAAATAAAAGGAAGATTTCAAAAAAATTGCAAAATAAATATAAAAACATTTTATCTAAAAAAAGTGGGACCACTATTAGTCCCATTTTGTTAGCTTTTCTTTACATCTAATATGATATGGTTTATTATTTAGACTAATGTACTACATGAACTAATTTTGTGTTGTTATGTATTCTTGTTATATAGATTTTACTTATTGAGCCCATGTCTATTTTATGACTTAATAATTTTAAGTAATAAATATGCATATCATAAGACAATAGAAGAGCAATGAGGGATATTCTAGCTTTGCATTTTACTTATTTTAGCTTAGATGACTACTATTATTTAGATCATATGTGATGTATAAAACATTATTGTAATAGCCACATATTTTAGTTAAATATTTGACAAAATCATTTATTAGATTTTTCAATGCAAAAACTATTCTATATATGTGAACTTTATCTTTGAAAAAGATATTTAGAATTACTCATTTTTTATATTTATCTAGTTTTTCAAGGAAGAATTCTATTTATGCTAAAAAAAGTTTTAAAAATAAATAAGACTTTATTATATAAAAGCATTCTAAGTGATCAAAAGAAAATAAAAACTACGTTGACAATTAGATGGTGATAACAAGCACTCCATATCTCTTCCTCAAGGGAACCCACCCTCTTTTTCTCATTCTCATGATCCTTTTTAAAACCCCATGTAGTAGGTCTAGAAAACTAGTCTATAACTAGCATAGGAATTTCTCTATTTTCTCAAGATTATGTGTAAAACTCATAGCATTGTCATGCAAATTTGTTAGCTTTGAAAAACTTCTTTTTATAATAATCCAAGCTATAAGAAGATATAAAGCTAAACTAAACCTTTGTATTGAAATGTCCAAACCATTTATTATAACTATTGCCCATAATACATAAAGAATTAGCTAAGATTCCCATCTTCATTATCATAGCAACATTTTATAATGCAAAAAAAATTTCTAATACATTATTTTTTAAAGTAGAAACTAAAACAAAGAAATGTTAGATGATAATCTTTACTCGATATTCCCTTAGAATCTTACGGTATACATACATGCTACGTAAAATAAAATAAGCTAAACTAGGCTGAGTAAACCATATTTGCATGGTCTTTTTGCAAGACATCACACACTTGGGTCATATCACATGCTATTTTTGTGTCACAATCATGTGAATATAATAAAAGTATAGAAATAAGAAATAAATAAAATTCTAGATCTGTAGCATAAGTATTTGTTATGTATCCATTTTTCTCATTCTTAACATAGTTATTAAGGTCCTTTGATCACTAATGTTTAATTATAATTATTCATATTTTCTTTCATTTGGTTCTCTTTGACCTTGTTCAATGTTAGTGGTCTCTTTGACCATTTTTAACTTTTAGAAGTCATATTTTATAGATCATAGTTTTGATCTTTAGAAATTTGGGTTGGTCAAATCAATGCTCTAAAACTTTGGGTGCACTTTTGCAAACTCTCTTTGACATAAGCTATACCTTTCCTGAGACTTATTACCTAACACAGTTCCCCCTTGGAACTCTAAGATGTTTGTCCCATTTTCGTAGGATTGCCACTTAAGATCTCTTTTCTTAGAAAATTAAACTTTGATCAATTTACATAATTTGTTTTGGAAACTCTTTTTTGTTGCTTTCTATTTCGAGATGAATATTATTTGTTTCAGGTAAAGTTTATAGCGATTTTATTATTTCCTCTTTTTTTTACTTACATTATTCATATCCATAAGTTGAAATTATGTTACATACAAGTAAATATAACAAAGAAATCATGCAAATGCCAACATTATAAGAAACAACTCATCCATGAATTTAAAGAAACAAAGATAACCAAAATATGTTTTAATACATCAATCATCAACCAATTGCATAAAGAACATATAAAATGCTTACCTGAATTTTTCAAGAGTAGGAAACATGCATTAGAGATGTCCCCTTATAAGCATCATAAAGAATTTCTCAATTTTTCTTTTCTTCCCTCCTTTCCTATTTCATCATGGCCCTAAATACTTTAACCACATTTTTCAAGGTTTACTTCTTACTAAATTGTTTCTCTCTAAATGGTCTCACCCATCCACATATAAGGCATTGTGTGTGCTAGCCTAAAACAAATAATTTTTGAACTTCCCAAGTCATTCGTAACATATTTAGATTTAAGAATAATAAAAAATTAGTTAATATTATCCATTATTCAACTACCAATTTTTTAATAAAAATTATGTAATTAAAAATATTTAATTAAAAACTTAGCCCTTTGACTAATTCTTATATTTTTTTATTTAAATAATTCTCAAGAATTTAACAACCATATTTCAAATGGGTTACTCTTTAAGTCCTAAACGTCATATAAATTTCGTATCATTTTGAATTTATTTAGTATTTTTAATAATTTTTATTTCATACAATATTAAAATACTATTTTTCCTATATATTTTGACATTTAAACAATGTTAATTTTTCATAAAATTGGATATATGGAATTATATTAATTCATAATTCAAATTTGAAGTTTATCTCCCTCCTTTAGAAGTTGTAGTACTTTTTTTACTAGTTTAAAGAATTTTATTAAACTTAAATAAATTAAAAATAATCATGCAAAACATAAATATATACAAAATAACAAATAAATAAATTTGCTTAGGAATGTTACAAATTCATGTCTCTTCTAGAAAAGTTTTCTTTCAAAATTTAGGATAACTAGAATACTTTTTCTACATTATTTTCTTAAATCCTCATGTAGAGTTTTGTTTTGTTTTATTTTATTTGACCATTGGACTTTAACCATTGTGATACTTTTTTTAAGTTGTTTGATCTCTCTTATCATAATCTTAACTAGTCTTTTTTTAATGCTTAGATCATTCTACATCGCATAAGTAAAATCTGTCCCATATTTTCATAATAATAAGATTCGAAATATATCATGTACTCCAACCAAAATTAAGAACAATGCCATTTTATAGACATCCTCACCAATTTTTTAAAACTTTTGGAAGGGTTTGATATATCTTAATTTCTTTTTTTTTTAAAAAAAATCTTGTAACCTCTTTTATAGGCTCATTTTGAGAAGTACATAATCCCCTTCTTAGAACTATATTATTTTATGATCTACATCATATTACTTTTTTTTATGATCTTGTGCCTTCTAAATCTTTTCTCTAATCAATTAAATTTTAATTGTTATTTTGTATATCAGTTGTAGTTCTATTAGTGATTTTTTTAATTCTCATTCCAACACAACTTGATTGATACTTCCAACCATAAAGTATCATATAAGGTATCATTTTCTATACTTAATTGGTAATTATAGTTTTATATAAACTCAATCAGAGATAAATGTATATCTAGATTCCTCCAAAATTGAGTGTACAAAATCTAAGCATGTCTCCCAAAGTCTTGATTGTTTTCTTAATTTATCCATTAGTTTGATGATATAAGGTAGCGATAAATTATAGTTTTGTTCCAAAAGCATATTATACATTCCTCCAAAATTATAATATAAAATTTGAGTTTTAATATGATATAATAGATTTTGACATACCATGCAGCCTCATTTCTAATTCATTACCAACCATATAGTAATCTAACTTTTGCTAGTTTTAGGCAACTAATCATTATCTCTCTCTCTTCTTTGTAATAGTCTACTTGACTTTTAATGTTTTCTTTTTATCTACTAATAAATCTAACATTTGTTGACATAGTCTTAAATATCCTTTTTCATACCTAAACAACAAAATGCTTTCTTTAAGTCTTAACACTCTTATTTATTCTAGGATGAATAGTATCATTAATCCCATGAACTTCACACTATAGCATTTGCTTCTATTCTTCCTATGTAAGAATATATATTTTATTTTTTAAGTAAAGATTACCATTTTTTACTTATTTATATGACTCTTTGTCCTCCAAGATCTTAACCATAATCTTTTGAACTTTTTCATTACTATCTTAAAAATTTTTAATATTCTAAAACAAATTTTTTGATATTTTTAATTACGAAAAATTCTTCTAGTTGGATATAAGGATGGCATTCAACCTTAGTTAATTCATGCCAAGACATAATTGTACCTTTTCTAGATTTATGATTATACTACTTAAGCTTACTCTTCTATTAGAGCATATATCATCATGTTGGCTTTTTTTTGTGATATATGATCTCCAAATTATAATCTTTCAATAATTCCAACCATCTTTTTTTTTTATCTTAAATTGACTTTCTTTTAAGTAAAGATGTACTAGAGACTCTAGTGATCCAAAGATATTTGAGTTTTTACCCTAATAAAGTTAATGTTCTTATGTTTTTAAGGAAAAAATTATTTTAGCTAACTCTAAACCTTGAAAAAGATAATTTTGTTCATGAGAATTTAATTTCTTATAGTCATAAGCTATTATATTGGTACTTTAGTTTAGAACAAAACTTAACTCTTATAGTGATGCATCAATATATGTCTTAATATTTTAATAATTTTTAAGTAATGCCAAAACTAGCACTGATGTCAACTTTTTCTTCAATATTTAAAAAAGTATCCTTATATTTTTTATTATATTCAAATTTTGAATAGCCTTTTAAGTTTGACCTATCAAAGGAGTTGTAATTTTAAAAACTCCCTTGACAAATTTTTTATGATGATCAACTAATCCTAAAAAACTTCAGATTTTTGTGATATTTGTATACATGGGCCATTCAACCATTGTTGCCTCTTTTTATGCATTCATAAGCAATCTTACCACACTGATAACATGTCCTAAGAATGAGATGTTAACTAAAAATTGTGTTTAGGTAATTTGGCATATAACTAAAGCTTCAATTTTATAGTAATATTTTCAACTAAATTGCATGTTGCTCAATATTATTATAGTATATCAAAATGTCATGATTCATATGATGAAAAAGTTATTTAACCACTACCTGAAGATTCAATTCATTAAATTCATAAATGTAGCTAGTGCACTAATCAACCCACATAGAAGAACCAAAAGCTTATAATGATTGTACATGATCTTAAAGGTTGTCTGCTATATATCTTTCTTTTCATCTTTTAATTAGTGATGTTTAAATCATAAGTCAATTTTTGAAAACACATGAGCTCCTTGTAACTTTTAATTGCAATCTGATTCAACTCTCAGTAGTCTATGTACATGTATAGACTTTGAACTTTTTTCTTGACAAATAGAACAAGAGATTCTCTTAATAAGACGCTTGATTTGTTAAGCAATTCCTACAATTGAATCTTTATTTCTTGGATTTATATTGTTGTCATCTTATATAACATCTTGGATATTGGTGCCATCTTGTACAATGTCATATTTCAAATAGGTTACTCCATTAGCCTTACCATTTAAATTTCATTATTTTTCAACATTATTACATATTGTTTAAATTTTTTGTTGTAAATAATATTAAAAAAACTCTAAAATATTTTTCTCATAACTTTTAGTTTCCAAACAATACCCAATCTCTATAAAGTCGGTGCCAATGGATTCCTATTAATTCATACTTCAATATTTGAAGTTTATATTCCTTTTTTAAGGGTTTTACCTCTTTTTAGTTGATTTAATATTTTTAAAATTTTAAATAAAAAATAATTACCAAAAAATAAATAAATGCAAAATAACAAATAAATAAATCTATTTTACTTGGTGATGTTACATGTCCAAAGGCTTAATTTTCTTCTCCTTAACTCAAAGAAACTTTTTAAAAATTTTGCCCATTCTTTCGTCCCCTAAATCAATTTTGATAAGAACTATTAAATGGAATTCTCTTTTCTAAACTACATAAACTCTAATATAACCCTTAGAGAAGTAATCATATCCTTCTTTAGACTACTTAAGGTTGACGCCTTTGTGAAAAGCTTGCTCATTACAAGCATGTGAGAGAAATCCAAGTGAAGAATTCTCTCTTAATGTTTATAGCATAAAAAGAGCAAGTCGGAGCTTACAAATTCTTTGCAACACCATATGCAAGCAAGGTTGCATAAATTTAAATATGCCATGTGATGTATTCATTCTTATAATTTGATTTTACTATATTAAGGTTTATCTTTTCATGGATTTTTCATACCAATTAAAGTAAATTTTTTTCTAAAAGTTGTCTTAATATCTTAAGACTATGATCTTATATTTATATTTTAAAATGTTTCACTCATTTTTTAACGTGATATTATTTGTTCATATATTTCTTTACTTAAAAGTTATTAATAAATAATCATTCTCTGAATAATCTACTTTTGAAACAATTCTTAACAACTAATTCTCATCATCTTCGATCTTGAGCATTATAGGAATATCAATTTCTACATGGCTTATCTTAAAATTACAGCATACTACAAGAGGTCACTAATACCATAATGTCATTACCCAACTTATTATAATAAGATATTATCTCTCTTTGGTTATTTTAAACTAATCAAAATAAATTTTATTTAAAATGATAATTTGATATTTTAAGATCATGATCTTACACATATATCACAAAATCTTTTATTCTTTTTTGATATGAGATTATCCTTTATTATAAATCTTCACCTAAAAACTTACTAAGAGCTACTTCTCATTAAGTGATTCAATATTTAAACAACATAATAATATTTCTTATGACCACTACATGTATCATATTTTAAGTTCTTGACTTCACATAATTGTTTAGTTAACATAAGCGCCTAAAGAAGATATAATTTTTTATTTTTATTATGAAGCCCTGCCTAACTAACCCACAATAACTAATAATAATAAAAGATTAAATATAATAATTATACATATAAGCTCACACCAAAATCTGGGCAATAACTTGAAATTGAGATAATCCCATATCCATTTTTTGCCAATACAATACCTTAGAGTAGCCCAAATAAAACTTTTATAAATAAAGTATAAACAAAAGATCTCTATTATAGACTATATGTATACAAAAGATATAATAGCATATAAGATACGATGTACTAAACTAATATCATATGTTACCAATATACATATAACTATTCTAACTACAAAATCTTATAAAATAAGCTCCTCACAAGACTTCACCTGATAACCAATCAAGTGATTAGGGTCCTTATCCATAGACTTTTGGTCCCCATCCAACTATATAATAGATGTATCTATGATGTAAATATTAATAAAATTTTATAAAACATAATAGATAAATTAAATAAGGTAATAACATATAAAAAATATATAAAAAATAAACTTATGTATGAGTGATAAAATGATAATCAATAATCATGAACAAACTAAGCTATATATAAAAATATTTTTCTTTGTTGATGAATTTATCCCCATTTTTTGTTTTATATTTCTTATGATCTAATTTTATATTTTGACTATTATCCTTTAGATTTATTAAACAATAATCATATTCATATGACTTTCAATTATATGCATCAATAAACTAGCATCCATCCATATAAGAGTATTCTCACCGTCGCTATTCTATACTAAGTACTAATAGCACTTCATATATAAGGATATCCTCATTTTAGTCACCTACACAAATTATTAATACTACTCTCCATTGATGTCATGGTACGAATAATAAGAGTATTCTCACCCTATCCACTGTATGTAAAGTATTAATAACACTATATCAAGTAAAAAAAATAATATCTTAGAAAAAAATATAACTATTTTATATTCAATCAATTATATATAGATTTATAAACCTTGTCATGTATCATTATAACTAATTATTCCCTTTTCATTTTATATATAATTATATCCCATTTTCTATGCAACATTCTACATGAGAATATTTATTTTCATATAAATAAGGTAAACAAAATAATAATAAAATATAATCACATGAAAATAAAAATAACAATAACTTATAAAGTAATCTTATCATATAAATATATTTTAATGCTTAGTAGAATAATCACATGTGAAATAAGTTAAAGTTATATATAAATTTATTATTATATTTTTATCATAGTTTTGTTATTTATCTATATGAATCTAAGATAAATTTCATTGTCTAGTTTTTTCTTCTGAATTCCCTACAATAACATACGTGTGTATGAACTATTACATAATTTGTCATAATATAAGTATATTGCATTTCCTAAAGTTATACAACCCAAGGCTTTTTTTATTTCCTTTTTTGCTACAAAAACTATCGTATTACATGATTTTTCTTATTGTATTATATGATTTTTCTTATCATATTGTTCAATTCATTCAATAATCTTCCATGAAGGTTCTCCAAATTTTGTATTATAAGATCTTATCATACAATATGATTCATATAGCCTTTTTTTTTATACTTTACCATACAACTATAATATTTTATTATTTGTATATCGTATAGTATGATCAACTCTTTTATTATGTTTTTACTAATTTATAACCCATCTTATAGTATGTTATGTCATCTTATAATATATTGCGTCATCGTACAATATGATTAGTTTATGAAAACTACACAATAGCTCAATGGATTATTCAATTCATTGTCCTTGAATCGACTTAAGTTAATCCTACAATATGATCAAAACCATTTTATTATACAATCTCCTTAGGGCAAAAATGAAAACCTTTCAATTAACTAATTCCATTTTAATTCAATTATTACTCATTCTAACACCTAATATTATACTTCTAAAACATACCATAGCTAGAACTCCTTCACAATTCTAAATAAACCCAATTAAAATTAAAAAAACTTAAATTTCTTTCTTTTCTTGATTTTTTAAAATTTTTTTTCTTTGTTTTCTTACTATAACCATAACCTAATAGTACATCACTCTTTGTTGACTACTAATTGGATGATTATGACACATGCAATGGCTCTTTGATATTGGTGACAAAAATGGGTAAGTAAATAAAATTGATAAAAGGAGGAAATAAGTGATAATTGACTGTGATGACAATAGATAATAATGTTGAAGGTCATTGTAATGTGCAACAACATAAAGTTGAAAGTGACTTTTATAATTTAAACATTGAAGAAAACATAGTAACTATTAGGGCAAAATAACTACTCACTCTTATGATCAACTAAATATGAACTTTGAAAATAATTTATTTTGTCTTTATAAATAACTTTTAAGTTTAAAAATAAAATTTGAAAATTAAGTTTTGTATTGAAGAAAATAAAATGTTGATAAAAAAATATTTGTTAAAAATATAATATAATATTTTTAAAAAATAACTTAAATTTTAATTGACAAACATATCCTCATCAAATTTTCTATTTTTTTTTGTGATTGTTTATAACAGAAATGTCCTTCTTGCGAAGCCATAATCAATTCCTTCATCAAATGCAAAAAAATCAAGCCCATCTCTTCCTGTCTTCGACCAAATTCCACCATGAGCTGGGTGGCTAACACGTCCTACCATTTCCTGGTTTAGTGTTTCTCGAGCGAACGAAATGATGAAGCCGTGGATCATCTTCTCCATTCCTTTCGTTTCCCGACTGTCATTTCTCTCTTTTGCGTCAGTTTCTGATCCATCTTTTTTCGGGGACTACCACGGATTCGTTTAATTGGTGCTTGTAGAAGAGGATCGGTGCTGGCTTCAATATTCATAAATCCTGGGAATGCTGTTCATTTTCCAGTGGCAATTTGCATAAGCCAGTGAGTTGTCTTTGGTATCAATTTTGTGGTTGTTCGTCGGAGAACTGCTCTTGTTACCGCCATTAGGAGTTGTGGAAGCGACTCGCTTGTTTGGCGATTGCCTTTCACTTTCTCCATAAGTACCTGATTCCTATTCGTGTAGGGATTGGCTTTTGTGTAAACATTAACTTTGTTAATTAACGTCGTTGAAGGGGATGGTGGTCGGATGGGTGCAGGTAGAAGTAATGTGCTAAGGCCAAAGGAAATACATCAGTCGCAATAGCATGCTTGACGAACTCTGAGACACTGGAGCTAGGCAAATGCTGTATGTTTGTCACTGCTTATTATTCTGATCATTTCTTCATTCACGGTGTTATTTGCTTGCAATTTTTTTTTTTTTTTTTGAAATTTTATGCTCGTAAATAAGATGGCATGCCCTTCATATGGGCCAATTTGTCCTTGGCGTTTGTTTTATAGATTCTTTTCAGTTTAAATTCACCCTTTGGAAGGTATTTAATTTATTTCCTTGGGAGCCATGAATCTGTTAATTTTTTGCGTTTTTATTTGAATTGTTAAGATATCCTTCATGTGCAGTCATGCTAAAGAGTCTCTATAGCCATCCGCTAGACAAAATTTGTTGTTGTCTATGTAAAACAATATTCAAGCTTCACTTCTTTGATGCCTTTAGACTTATCTGTTTTCTTCTGTAAATCTTCATCCATTATAGTTGATGGCACACTTGAAAGTTGCACTTGTCAACTTTGGAGTAAAATGGGCTTTCCAAATGTTACCTAAGGCTATATTTATTGGTAGCTTATGAGAAGACTTTTTTTCTATTTTAATTTTAAGAATATAAAAAATTTACCAAACAATTTTTATTATTTCTTCCTTCCTTTTATAAAAAATATATTTTTTAAAAACCGATTTTAAAGTATCTTTTTAATGGAAAACACTGTTGGTGATCATTTGGCAGGGGTCTCTTGAATGGTATAACTGTTCATGATATCCAATATAATTAGCTGCTTCATTTACATGTAACATTTTAGGATTTTGTTTAATTTTCACATTTCACAAAGTGAAAAGGAAGTAAAGGTAGATTGGTAGTATGAATTATTCGAGGTTCGTAAAATAAAGTGTTGTATTATAAATGTTAGTAATAAAAAGATAAAAGAAGATAAAGAAAAGTTATTATTAGTTAAAGCGTTAACATTGGTTTGGTTTTTGTTTCAACTTGGGGGGTTGGAAGCTATTTTTTAACTCTTCATCTCGAACTAGTGTATGCAAGCTTAACCTCAATTTAAAGATATCCCTAATACAATCTTACTTGATAATAACCTTTTCAAAACCTTAGCATTTAGCAAACAATTTGAAAAACTTCTTGCGAAGGGAAAATCTTGAAGGAGGAAAACCAAGCAACAAGGATTCAACTAAAAGCTGATTCACAACAATGGTGAAAGAAGTGTAATGCATGCCCTTGCCAAGAACTCAAAGATCAAAGCTAAGAATTCTGAACTTCTACAGCAACGGGAAGAGTACTTGGGAAGCTAGTAGAAGAATTATTCTCTTCTACAGCACAAGAGTGCAGGTCGAGTGTTTGAAAGCTTAGAGCTATTGTCAAAGAGTAAGAGGTATGGAATTGGAGATATTTATAGAACTTAAGGGGTTTTGGCTCTCTTTCATGCACGTGGCTATCTCCCTTAAGGTAGCTCTTATGTAGGATTTTGAAATTGTATTCTTGTTATGGTTGTTATAGATTAGTGATGAGGCATCTTAATATTGTTTCAAATTTAAATTGTTTTCCTGAACTTTGTATAACTCTCCATTTATATATAATTTAGATTGATGGAATGAAGCTTGTTGGCTTGTTGTTCTCTTTCGCTTAGCTTGGTGGCCAACCAATCTAAGGGAAGCTTTGGTGAGCCTTATCATTCTCTCCATCACCCTTCTCCTCAGGCATGGGAACTTTCTCCTTCGAGCTCTTGCCTATCTTCTCTCTCACCGTCATTCAAAACTAAAGCGTTCCTCACTAGCCAACTTAACCATGCTTACCACTTTACATATGCTTCATGGCTTCATGTAAATCCTAGTCAAATTTTCACCTCCTTTATAATTCATGTCCTTACAAAAATAATACCTCTCCATTCTTTTGCATACACCTTTTGGCCTCCACCTAATCCTAAAGCCTAACATCGCTTACAATTTGATTGTCGACCATAGCCATTCATCTTCAACCTAAAAGCTTAAATCCTAATTCCACCTCTTAGATTCTTCTCCCTTTAAATTCTAATAACTCCATGAAGGTTCAACCTCATTGTCTCCCTTGTCTTGCAACTTGATTGTACACCAAGTTTTCACCTTAAACCCTAGCTACCATATTAAACTATTGGTTCTTGTCGGTCTCCGTCAATAGAGGTCAGCTTATCTCTTAAATCCTAGCCTCAGTTTTATTGCTTAACCTCATGACTAGCAAGAACTTAGCCTCTAACAAATCCTAATTGCCATATATGTCAATCCCAGGACTTTACATAATTAACACCAGCCCTTCAACTTAACTTATATTTGCCTCATTAACACAAGCCATACATCCTCAAATCCATAAATGCTGCTTTGGATAAGCCTTATATTCCCTTGCTATAGCCTTCTAAATTAATCATCATCCTCAATACAAGTGAAAGTCTCATTGCATGCATCTACTGTTGGCTTCCGCCCAAAGACAATTCTATTTCGCAACCTGCATCATGGATGGAGTAGAGTTGCATCATAATCCAATCCATATTGGGCTCTGAACTTTTAAACAAGCTTATTCCAATTATATTAAGAGATCTCACATGAACTTTATTTTTTTGTTTACATTAAGAGATCCTATATAAGAGTGATTTTTGATACACCCCCACTTACCATCAAATTTTTCTCTTAGTTATTCCTTACCTTTTTATTGTGTGCCTCAAAATTGTACAAGTTATATTTAAGCTTCAAGTGAAAGCCTATTTAAGCCATATAATTTATTGGGAGTATTGTATTTTTTTAAGTCCATAAGATTAAGCCATAAAAAACTAATTGATTTTCTTGCCAAAAAGCACCATTACTAGTATGTCAATACAGAACCATATTCCTGCTTTTAAAGAAGTTTAAAAATTTTAAAAAAGATTAGTTTTGAGGAAATGGTTGACGATATTGATTACCCATGAGTTTATCATTCATCTATTACAACGGAAACAATATAGTAAAAATTACTTTAAGAGAATAAAGAAGAACCAAGAGAAAGACTTCAAAAAGTTTTACTTGAAAAACTTTAGTTTTGGAAAAAAATCATCATACATGAAAGATCTCCACTTGAACTTAAAGAGATTAGGAGGAAGTGTTGAAATGTTTCGTGCTAAGGAAATCCCACAAGAGGGGGGTGAATTGTGTATTTAAAAATTTTAATAACTTTTGAAATTAAAACTTAAAAGTTTTAAGCACGAATAAAGAAATTTGAACACAAAAGTTTTTAGGTGGTTCGACTCAAAACTGAATCTACGTCCACCCCCAGCTGGTGTTGGGAAAAATCCACTAAATGCACCAATTACAAGTGAGGTTTTTCGTACGGATCACCTCAAACCTACTTGGGATTTTTACTACGGCTAATCCCAAACCTACTTGAGTTTTTCTCCGGGCTCAACTCAAACCCGGGGCTTTAGCACTACTGTCGGGATGCCTTTACCCCAAAACAAAAAATACAACGATTAGCAAAAAGAACTTAGGAGAAATAGGAGAAAAGGGAGGCACACACAATTGAAAAATTAGAAGGATAGAAATGAGAAAAATTGAATCATGAACCTCTAATTTCAAGCGCCTTGTTGCAGTTTTCCTTTTGAGCTTGAAGGCACCGTTTTTGCTTGTGATTGCTCAAATTTGAGATCTGAAATCTTTGAAAGAATTTAGCAAAGGTAAAAAAAAAAAAAATCTTAATTCTTCTCTATTTATAGAGCTTAAAATTGAGCTCAAAAACAAACCTTCAACGGCTCCTAAAAAACAACTAGCCGTTTGGGCAACGGACAGAAAGCAGCCACCGTCCGTTCCGTGCCCAAAATCGAACAGTGTTGATCAAATTTACGAAACAGCCGTTCAATTTTGATCTTGAGCATTGGATCCCCGCGCTGAACGAACGACGCCGATTAAACTCGTGAAACAGCCGTTCGATTCCAATCTCGCGCGTTGGATCTGAGCGGGCTTGATCTGCGCCTTTGGATCCTGCAGAAGTTATAAGGTAGGATTTTTAGTCTCACACTGCAGAACTAAAGTCGGCGCACCGCTTTATAAGGAATTTGCTCTGTTTAATTCTCAAGCCTCTGTGGGGCTGGCTCTCCCCTTCCTTGACCGGGATTTCATCACCTGGTCGGGTTGACTTGACCATGCACTGTTCATTGACCGTTGACTGTCGCTGTAGTTTGACCTAGCCGAGCTCCTCTCTGCGGGCTTTGGGCGGGCTTGGCTTAGCCAAGCACTGTTCATTTGACCGTTGACCACCGCTGTAGTTTGACCTCGCCGTGCTCCTCTCGGCGGGCTTTGGGCGGTCTTGGCTCGCCCTTTTTGGGTCAACCAATTTTTAATTTCTAAAAGACCTGGACGGGCTAATTGCGTGACGGGTCGGCCCGCCCAGTGCTACAGTGAATTTTCTCGAGACTTAAGCTGTTTTAAGGTTGATTGGAAGAATTTTTGTACTAAAATTTTAAATATAAGTGTACCAAAATAATTTTATATTATCATAGTATTATAAGTTTTCTAAATGACTATGAAAAGAGATTTATGAAAAATAATTCCTAAATAATTTTAAAAAATCAAATACCAATGTCTATATTTTTTGTCAATAAAGCTTGGCCCAAAAATCAAAATTCAATAATTATTAATTTTATAATATTTTTAAATATTAATACTACTAGTGTGCCTCATAATTTCAAAAATTGGACATCTCAATTTCAAGAAAATTAATAAAAACTCAAATATGAAAATTCTAGTACATGTCTCAAATTTCCTTGAAGTATGCCATGGCTTCAAGGTCCTTAGAGACTATTATTTTAGACATGTGAAATACATGACTTGATTTAATTAAATATTAACAATTTTACTTAAAATCAAGCCTAAATAAAATATAAACATTTATGCTTGACTCATCAAACACAAGGGTGTAACAAGTGTTATTTTCTTTAAACCTTCACTTAAAGCTTTCTCTCTCATCATCTTTAACGTGATTGTTGTTTATATATCTTGCATCAAATTACCTCATTCGTGTCTTGGTAAAATTAAAGATAACTCTAAACTTTAAACTTCTATCAAATTGATTAGCTTGGATTATCTCTTAATTCTTAATTATTGATGGTTAGAAGTTGTTTAGAATTGAATTCTTCCCATAATTTGCCAAGGAGAAGGAAAGGGCTTTCTCTAAATTGAATTTTGCACTTATGCTACAATGGGTTTTAATGGACAAAACTTGAGGTATTTTAGTCTTTAAAAATTGAAGTGGTGATGGCTCAACCATATTGTGAATTCCCTTTTACATGACTTGGACATTTTCTAGGTCTAGAATGGTATTCAAAATATAATAATCTTGAGAGTATAGCTACCTCAAGGAAAGCTGCCTTAAGACCAAGATGGCCTTGAGGGGATCTTAAGACCAAGGTGCATCGAAATCTAGTCTTAAGGGGTTACCTTTTGATGGTGCACAATGTCTCAAGGGGTTATTTGATATACTTAATGTATAACCTCTAGAGTTGCATGAGTGAGAAGATCTTCTAGTCAAGAGTCTTTTTTTTTTTTTCTAAAGATCCTTGAATCTTCTATTATGTGCTGGATCTCTTAGTTATACACCATATTCCCTATCTTTTGGGAGATTCATTTAGCATCAAAACTAAGATGGACAACTCTGCCATCCTTAGTCTCTATTATACACCACTTAACTATTGAAATTTTATGACTCTTCCATCCAATTAAATAATGTCTTTTGCTTTGTCTTGTGGTTGTGATTCTTCTTTCTAGGTTACTATCATTTTAATGGACTTTGACATACCCAATATAAGATTATCCATTAATGGTATTCTCTTCCATGGTTCTTCTTTGAGCATTAATGGCTCAAAAACCTTGAGTTTCCTAATATTCACTACCATGTACATCAATTAAAAAGCGTTGTTGTTGAATTTCTTCGAGATGCAAAAGAGTCATAGTTGATAGACTTAACTTTCGATCCCCTTTTAATCTTTACTTGCTTATGTGTGATTAGGCAACTTCTTCTACTTTAAATCTTTTCTCAACTTTATTCCACTCATTCCTTCGAATTTTTACTAGAACTTTGTCAATTGCTTCTAGACAATGACATTTATCCTTTTAATCTCCTTGAGGAAATTCTATGCTCTTTGTTGAACTTGGCTTATGTAACCAGGCATGTACAAACATTGTTGGTAGATTGGATGTTTAACAAAATATGCATTCTCAAACAAACTTGTTGACATTTTGCATTCATTTGAGGTATGCTATAGATTTGTAGTCCAAAGTGTTCAACAATCTTTGATGTACGAGAATCTCAAATCCACCATGGCCTATCTAATTCTTGAGTGATGCAAAGTTGTTAACCTTGTGCAACAACCCATCTTGGATGGTATAATCGGTTGACTTCCTATTTTAGACCTCCTCTATTATGAATTTTAATTCGGGATCCTCAATACATCTTGTGGTATGCTCTTTTTGCTACATCTATATGGTGGTCACATTATAGATGACATCATTTATTAGGCATTGAGAGAGCATGTTGACTAACCTTTTTTGTACATTGTTCTTATAATAATGAGGTTGATCTTTTTCAAATATGTTATCCAGATTGATGTGCCAAACATTTTGCAATTTTAATTGAGTATGCAAGCATTGCAATGATTGATTGTTTGAAAGCACTACTATCTTGTTGCCAATATGGAAAGCTACCAATGCTAGACGATTTTGTGTGGTACTGTCAACACTTAATCATAAGTTGGGTAATTATTTGTGCCACTTGTTATATTTTTAAGTATGTTACTGGTTTTCATTTCAGTTTGAATATAATATTGATATCATATCCATTGTCATCCGACTTCATTTTGAATGGCTATTGAAAGTTTGTATGACTTAACACTTATGTTTTACTAATAATATCTTTTAGTCATAGGAATGTTGCCTCGTAGACCTTATTTCATTCAAACTTCATGCTTTGTCGAGTTAATAAATGTAGTGGAATTGTATTATGAGAGTACCATTTAAATTTCCTCAAATGCTAACAAGTTCCCATAAAGCTCTAATGCCAATAATGCTCTTAGGTCTTGGTCACTCTTGAATAACTTTAGTCTTTAGTGGGTTGATGGTTTTTACACCTTTTGAACTCTAAACTACTAATATGATTGGCTATTTTTGCCAAGCTTATGTTCTTCAAGTTGACTTTGAGTTGATTTAGTTGGTGTGTCATGAACACCACATTCAAGTGCTTGAGGTATTCCTCCAAATTCTTGTTGTATGTGAGTGTATTATTGAGATAGACTCATAGAGTTCTTGATGTAGGGCCTCAAAATATCGTTCAATAACCTCATAGATGTAATTAAGCATTGCTAAACCAAATGACATGACTGACCACTTATATTGCCTTTGTTGGGTCGTTGATGTAGTTTTCCAACCTTCCTCATCATGAATTCTCATTTGGTGATACCTAAACTAAAATCAATCTTTGACAAGATTCATGCTTGTTAGAATTAATCTTATAAATCATCAAATTCTTTGGAGAAGATACTTGTTTTTAATGATGAACTTATTTTTTGTTCAATAATTGATTGTCATCTTTTATCCACCTTTTTTTGACATCATCACTATTGGAAAGTCGCAAATTGAATTGTTTGATTTAGAGCTCCATTCTTGAACAACTCCTTGATGTGCCTTTTGATTTTTTCATTATTCATCGAATTTCAATACATGCCTATGTTAGACAAGGAGGTAGTCAACACCATGCTACTCACATTTTCTATTTCTCATCTCAGTGGAATTGCTCATGGTTCTTAATTAACTTTGAGCATGTGTTAATGGGCTCTTTTAATGGCTTGGTTGACTCAATGGATTCCTCAACACACTCATCCAACTTCTTTGGCTGAATGAGTTGTTGGACATGACTTTGACAAGTATTCATGTGTATCTTTAGTCATGCACCACCTACAAGATACGTGGTTTGACACCATTGGTCTCAATTCATAAGAAATTTCTTGCATTCTTTATTAATTGGGTCTAAGTTCATGCCAATAGAACAAGATGTCTCAATCCCACAAATCTAGACAACTTAATATGACTTGATATATATCGAGTGGAACCACTAGCAAAGAAGCTTATCAATGTATCATTGAGTGATAGCAAACTTAAGTTTGCATTGTTGCTTGACGTTTGTTTAAAAGTCTTTCTAAATCCCACAGTGTGTCATAGTCATATTTAACCATCGCACAAGGTTCGTGGTGATCAAAGTTTTTCAATTACTGTGTCAATGATAGCATTGTTCACCTTTTGTTGCACTTGTATGTGTACTACAAGAATTCTTTCCTCACTTTTGCCTTTATAAGGCCTTGAGTTTTAGTTTCACTAACAATTATGGGTTAGAATCTAGTTATTGAATTGTCTCGAAGGCTTGCCTTGCCTTAGTAGCCACCATCATTTGCCTTTTCCCATTGTTCTTGAATTTAGGAAGAGTTCAAGGTCGTACAACACTTGTAACAAATATGATCCTTAATCTATTAATGATCTCAGACATTTGTTATTAACATAAAGGTTGAGGCAATAGTTGTCATAATTGTATGTTTATCCTATTATGAGTTTTCTTTCTTCTTTCACTTCTTGGAACTAGAGATCTATTTTTCAAATTGTTGTTTGAATTATCTCACATTGTTAGATTTATTCTTCTTCATAATTGCCATCATAAATGTGTTGTTTTGATTGAGTTTGTTAGGCAATTACTTGAACTTGGTTGTGATTGGATAATATGGACCTATTTTATGCTTCATTTGTATTTGCATTTCATTCATAGAAATCCAATTGCAAATGACTATCGATGGAGCTTTGTAATGCATCCTTGCATGTTTTGTTCAGGTCATTGACAAAAACTATCTCTTCTTCTATCTTTCTTCAAGATAGCCAATTGGATAAAATTCTTCATGGATAATCTTAAATTGATTCCAAGAAATTTGTTGCACCAAGTTAGATCCTAGGTGAGCATTCCATTTTACAAGTGGACGGTAAGATAGTTTTAGAATTATGAAGGAAACTCTATTGATAAATGAATAATTGCTATGGAAGGAATAGGTTTTAAATTGATCTAACAAAGGTCTAGCTTCTTGGTATTGACCTTTTTGTCATAAGTTGTTAAATCAATCTTATCTTCTACATTGAATGTTTGTTGTTAGCCTTGGATCATTGACAATGTGATACTTTGTTTATGTTCATCCTCATCATCATTAGCTGCTTCTTTGAGACTACCTAATGTATTCATCTCCCATATAATTGAGAATTATGTTTTACGAATGGAATTGCCTCCTTCAGCTTCTCTTTTGGTGTGATCTTTAGATTGTAATCTCTAGAATCTATGCTCATTTTGCTGCTGCAAATGTTTTTGTTGGCCTCATCTGCTTGCTTTGCCTATTATGTATTTCATTTTCTTTCATTGCGTCACACTTTTGGTCTTCTTGTTTCCCACTATAAAAGTGCTTGGGTACAAAATTATGATTCACCGATTGGATCTCACCTTTTTGGTGAATTGTCAAGTTCAAAATTGCTCATGACTTCAGATCTTTGTGGAATTGAAGAGCTTAGTTTACCTCTTAATTTTTTGATCATTGGTGAGTAACTAAGTAGAATGGGATTCTTCTTGTAATTTGTTAGTGATGAGAGGGAAAGACAACAAGAATGCGGAATTGAAGAGCTTAGATTAGCACTTGATTTTTTGATCGTTGTTGAGTTGCTAAGGAGGATGGGATTCTTCTTGTTTGTTAGTGATTGAGGGAAAGACAACAAGAATGCAGGAGAAAAACTAGCAAGAGAAATATTAATGTATGATATTTCTCATATTTGATTATATTCTTATTTAGATAATTTCAAAATTTTATTTGCGCTCATTATTAGGTGAGCTAATAGCTTTATGTAGGTACCCAATATTATTTGTCCTTTAGACTTAAGGAAATAATTATTAAAATGTGTCCTAAGCTTAGTCTTGAATGACTCAAAGTTTTTCCTTCTTAAAAATTGCTTTCAAAATTAGTCTCAAGACTCAATACCTCAAGATAAGGTGCCTTAGGACCATGTTGGCATTGAGAGGATTTCTCAAGACTAATTTGGTCCCAAAGGAATAACTCTTGAGGGTGCAAAACAATTGCTCAAGAGGTTTTCAATGTCACAAGTGACAACCTTAAAATAAGGTAGAAGCTACTTCATAATACCTATGCTTAATTCCTGGATTTTTTTTATTATCAACTTACAACCTGGATTTTTTATTATCTTCTTGTTGTGTAATGTTGTTCCCCTTGAAGCATAAATTCGTATCTAATGATTGCTTCAAATAAGGTAGAAGCTACTTCACAATACTCTATGCTTCATTCCTAGTTTTTTTATCATCAACTTACAACCTTGATTGCTTAAGCTATATAATTCCCTAGTGCACATAAGACTCCCTATCATAGACAAGTATGGCATCTTTTACATTTATGGAATGTTTATTGATAGAATCTTATTTAATTTAAAATGACTCATTAGCATATTGTCTCCTACATCTATCTATTGGAATTTCCATTCTATGAATTTGACTTTAGCACCATGAGTTTTTCATTTCAAAACTTCTAGTTTTCTTTCATCATTTTGCAACCAACATGTCATCCATGTATAGTAGCAAGATAATGTAAAATTCGTCCCAATAGTTGTAGTGACAACAATTGTCTTATCACATGTATCCATGTCACATATGAATGTGCCACTGTTTAAGAGCTAGTTTGAGATTTTATCCACTTTTCTTCAATTTGCATATGAGCTGTTTGTAATGTACGGCTTCATACTCCTGAGGTTGATGCATGAAAACATCTTCCTCCAAATTACCACATAGAAATGCAATGTTAATATCAAGTTGCTATAGGTGTAAATATTCAATTGTTGCTCAATGCAAGGTAATCAGCTTAATAGTGGGTGAGAAAATCTCTTTTTAGTCGATACCCTCTTATTGAAAGCCTTTTGACTATAAGTCTCATGTTACATTTTTGCTACGATTCACTTCTTCCTCTTATGCATGCACATACTTGTTCAATAAAGCTTTCTTTCATTATGACAACTTGGTTACCTACAATGTTTTTCATTGAATAGATCTAACATTGAATTATTAGTTCCTATTTGAATGAATCTTCTAGTTGCTATGCTCTAGAAAGCTACTTCTTTAGCCTTTGGCAAAACCAAGTAATGCAAAGATGGAGTATACCTCTATATTAGCTTTAGAGCCTTAGAGTATGACTTGATCTTCTCAAGTAGGATATAGATGGTGATGTCGTAGCTTTCGACTTGTCGAAAGTTGTGGTTAGAAAATCATGTCTACTTCAACTCAATATTTGAGCATATAGACGATGAACTTGGATCATTGACTTGAACTCTTTTTAAGGTTGTGTTCATCTCCACTTGACTATGATTGTTATGCTTCCTTTGCCTATACAATATCCTATTTTTTAAACATCTTTTATTATTGAATATGCATCATTAGTATTGATGAATTTTATTTGTTTGACATTCAAGGAGTATTATTTTCAATACATAATTGACAAAATCAATTAGAAAATGGTACGTTGGAAGAAAAAACTACTCTCAATTGAAAGGAGGCTCATTTTGGTGAAGCATGTTCTTGCATCAGTCTTATCTTCTCCTTAATGGTAGTCAAGATACCCAACAAGATCCTTAACAAAATTGAAAAGATAATAAATGGCTTTCTCTTGGGTAATATGCACAAAATGCATAGACACAGTTGGTCCAATTTGGAGAAAATCAATTGCATGATTTTTGAAAATGATCTAGGTCTGGAAAGGTTGGAGGATATCATGATTGCTTTCTCTATTAAGCTAAACTTGGAATTGAAAACCACAAACTCACATTAATTTAACTATATGACATGTAAATATTTAAATTTAAGTAGGAAAGGGTATTGATGCTTGGATTTGGATGGCTAGCACTTGAGATTGGACCTCTCAACACATTAGATACTATATTATATTGAACACTTGTCGCTGGATGCTTAATAAAAATGGCATTTTCACCTCGCAATCCGCTTAGAATGTTATCAAGGGGAAAGGATTTATAAGGAAGTCCAACTTGATCTAGAATTCCAAATGTTAGGTGAAGATATCTATTCTAGTATGGAGATTCATCATAACCTACTCCCATTTCCAAAGAAGCTTAGGAAATGAACTTCCAAATGACATCTAAATGTCCTCGATGCCCAAATGAGGATTTGATCAACCATGCTTTTGTAGGTTGTGACAAAATTAAGCAAGTCTAGAATAGCTTTGCTAATGCATTAGAAATTTAGGAAGCATAGACCTCCAACATATGTGATTTATTGTGGAACAAGGTAATTCACACTTGGCTAAAGGTGAAATAATTTGAATTCTCCTATTTTTTATTTGCTGGCAAATTTGGAAAGATAGAAATTTCAGAATATATGAGACATATGCCAATCTATATTGACGATCATCAATATGATTACCTTTGTTATAAAACTTTTGAAAGTTTTTTGCTTACTCAAATGTGCTAGGACGACATTCATATCGTTTAGCTGGGCTTAGCTCGACCTTTGAAATTAATTAGATATGGGCAACATGAAGTAATTCGATGGTCTCTACCCCCATTCCAAATTTTTGAACTTAACACTCATAGCTACTTAAGCAACAAATAGGGCTTGGTAGATTTTGGGGGAATTATTTGCAACCATGTTGGGAAAGCTGTGCAAGTCTTTTACTTTGCCATTGGTTACAAATCCTCTATGAAATTGCATTGGTGTAGGAAGATTCTAAATTGTGCAAAAAATGGAGCATCAACAGTGTTGTCATTGAGCTGGACTCTTAGGCACTCATTAACTAGTTGCAAAGTCAAGCAAACAAAGTTGGCAGCTCTCGCCCTTGATTCATTAGATTGAACCGTAATCCGATCCAATTCACATGAAGTGGAGTTTTATCCATAGAGAAGGTAATAAAGTGGCTTCTTTTTTGGCTAAATCAGTTGAAAAGTCCGATATTTTTGGTGAGTGGAGTGTAGCAAATCTCAGTAAGTTATGCAAGGCTTTGGTTTAGATGGATGAAATTCAAACCTCCTACGTTTGCTCATCATACAAGGTACGACATACTACTTCGATCAATTTGCATTGGGATGATGGGTGAAAGTTTCTTTTTAGATAGATTGGTGTGTGATCGTATAGAGCGATCGTTTGCATTGTAACAAACGATTATCCAGTGGGTTGTTGTTTAATAAGTCTTCCTTTATTTGTACTACTTGACTTGGAGATCGAACAATCACGATATAAATGGATTAGCAATTCAGGGCCAAAATCGTACAATCATGTGAAGTGGTATCGGATCAATAGATTGTGAATATTGCTTTTCAGCATTTTGGTTCATTGGTTCAATACATCGTATCAAAACGACAGCCTTTCACTATGTTATGTTGGATTTGTAAGCATTATTCATGAAATGCGCTCATCGTTAGTGTATGATTGAGAACAAAAATAGATCAGACAAACATGATCATCATCAAAGTAGATGACATCATTGTACAATGGTGAAATGGCGAAAAGGGTTTTCGGATCAATACAATGTTCGAACGGGCTCTTGTGGTACAATGTTTTCCGATTTCTGATGTATGTTAGCAGGTTGGCAGAATCAGTCACGGATTGTAATCTTATTATATTGAATAAACTATTAAGTTAGAAAAACAAAAGTACTATCCAAAAGTATCTTTCTAATATGAAATGAAGTAGCACTTTAATTATATGGGGATCAAGGTTATTCAACCACATAATTATGTATTTATGTGCATTCGAAAACTATCAGGTTTTTTGTAATTCACTGTTATTTGCTCTTTGTTTGGTATCATATGTACAAAGGTTCAAAAGGTGCTACGTTGGTCATGTATGTTATTTTTCTTGCAACATCTGCCTTGTTGAGTTGGGTGCATCAACATGCAATTTCATGATCCCTTTGTTCTCATTCAAAGGCTTAGTCATCTTTTGTCATTTCCATTTTGTTGTGATGTATTCAGAATCTTGTTTATCATTTTTATTCCATGATAAAAAAAAAACATGCTGGAATTCTCCATTGTCATATTCATCATCAGTATTTGTCCTTAGATTCCTGACTTCTGACCCACTTTCAAACTCTGTTTATACTTTCCACTTCTTACTATGTGGCAATGATTTTCTACTTATTCTAAGAAAGTAGTTCCAAGCCTTATTGTTGAGATTGGCTATGGTCACATATTACCTTTATTCTTTAAGTGAATGTACTAGAGGTGGCTCCTATACATCTGTGTATGTCAAGTTTCTTCAACATGAGCTCATGAATTCCAAGAGATTCTAAATTATCATTTTTGGTGAGTATAAATTGTAGTTTGGTAGAAATCCTTTGATGTCATAATTTGCATTCCTTATTCACTCATTTGACAATGTTGACAATGCCACATCTTAGGAACAATCTCAGAGCCTGCACTCATAGAGGTTGTTAATATATTTTTACAGTTACCTTCCATGTACAAGGTTTCAATCTTAGAGCCACAAGCTCAAGGCATTCTTGACAATCTTTGCACGAGTAGTCCCTAACAATGGTCTTCTAGCTAGTGTTATCCAAACAATTGATATAGAAATTTTTGTGATAGAGATGACCCACGTTTTACAGCTTCCAAAATCTAAATGTTTCATGTAAAACAAATCACATGAATTTAACTTTAACTTGGCCTTTACAACCCTTAAAAAAAGGTTTTGATCTTAGCTGCTAGAGAAATAATCAAAAAAAAACTTTTGAGATAATAAATGAGATGATTGATCACATTATTGCTCATAAATCTTAGCCCACCTTATAAGGAATGCAGCAAGCACCACTAGAAGAGAAATAAGAAAGAACACGCAAGAACACTAAGAAAGAAGACACAAATGCTAAAATGAAAAACCTCTACTTGGGGAAGGAACATAGTTACATTATAAAGATTTCAAGTAGAACTCAAAGAGATTACAAAGAGATGATATTCTCCTACAAATTTTGCTCAAAATTTTCTCTAACTAGCAATCAACTTGTACCCACAAGTTTAAGTATCATAAAAGGGAATTCGGGTTTGAAGACTTTTAGAATATTTCTTAGGTTTCATGCTTCTCTTGAATTCTACCTCCCCTTTCATTGGCCATCAAGTCACATATTTATACAAATGTATCTCATTGAGAAAACTATTAGTGTTATATGATCTGCACTTTTGCATGATCTGTTTGCATGCATTTGTAGACTGCTTATTTGACATTTGACCAACCTTATTATATACAGAATGTAATGAGTAAAGCACTATTAGCTCTCAACCTCACGTATTCATAGTTGTAGCTCGTACTTGTCCGATCTTATAACCATATAATCAAAGAAAGTATGAATGACTTGATGCATGACTTAACGCAGCTAAACTAGTCAAATCCTGTGAATTTTTAGTGATTTCAAGCAAACTTGATGTATCAACAAAGATGTTCTTGCTTTCAAGGTGGTTGTCCCTGATGCTTTGAAAAGAAGAATTGGTAGAATCAATTGTTCAACGTTCTTTTTGGTTCAAAGGCTTCAGTTTTCCGAACATCAAATTAATTAATATTTGCAGGCTTATTGTTGACTTGGAATTTCTTTCGTAGCCTTGGTTAATCGTTTCTGTAAAAGTAGTCTGGGGAAAGAACCCAGCTACTTTCAAGAAAGTTTTTGGGAGATTTGAGAATGCAACTATTATTTTTTCTTTTAATAATGTATAATGCATTTGAACATCTTTGCCCCTCTTTCAAGTAGTTGTATAGCAGTAACTCTTCATCACTTCGCTAAACGATAAAATATACTTTCTGCAGGAGATATTGTTTCATATAAACATGGTGACAGGGAATCCAACTTTCCGAACTTGAAACAGGTAGGAAAATTCTTAGTATGACATTTTTCTTTTCAGCAAGTTTGATTCAGCTCCCTCTTCACAGCTTGACCAGTTGTGGCTTATGCATGCTTGCCCATTAGAACATCCCTGACTGTTGAAGAGCTACAATAAACTTGAGAAAAGCCTTAGCAATAGTTCTGTACATGCTGTTATTATATTTGAGCACAAAATGACAGCAGTATAAATCTGCTCTGGGAAAGTTGCGGAGAAGCTGCTTAAAGAATCTGTTACAATTAACTACAGGATTAATTAAGACTAAGTGTACTATAGCTCTATACTCCTTGCAAACTTATGTTCATGTAATGGACATGCAGTTACTAATGTAGAACCTTAAAGCACGGTTTGGGGAGATCCTAAATGAATGCATCAACAAGTTGATCTTTCAAGAAGATAAATTTAATTAGAAGTTCTTTGCTTGTGACTTTCTTGTGAACAAAGTGGAAAGCAATCTCTACATGTTTGGTTTGCCCATAAAAGACTATGTCAATTGATAAGTTGTGCCAATGATATTTACCATAAAATGAGAGAGTGAGATATTGAAATATAGAATTTAGTTGAAACAGATCAAATTAAGGTTAGCTTAGAGATAACACAAATGCATTGGTGGATCAACGGTTATTTGGATAGTCGACCAAATCTGTATCTGAATGAGCACTAAGTTGACTATTGGAGGACCTTCGTAACAATACTCGATAAGATGCTGTAACTTAGAGATAACATGAAATACACAACCCAATTCAATTTTTATAGTTTGGAGAATGCATGAATAGGCATAAATTGTTTAGTAATAAATGCATTGTTTGAATGATTAATAATAAGGTACTAAACAGCACCAAAAGTGTTGCTATATTTCTAAGGATTAGACAATTTTGCCAACGTATGTGGATATTAAGAAGTGGGAGTGGAATTCGAATGGGTTTAGCATCACTCATTTGCATTTGTTGATCACCAACATGGATACGCTATGAAAGAATTATAGACGTAACAATTAGAATGATTTCTATGCTAAGGAAGAAATGTAGGCACTCATAATCCTTTTCAACAAAGGAGTGATTGAGAACAGCAACAACTTACTAGAGGTGGGTGGTGTATTGCCCATGGGTATAATGTTATCGATATAGACAATTAACTACATAATGTTGCCTATGTTGATGGCAGATAAATAAAGGAATCTATTTGCAAGCCAAGAAACTCAAGAGTAAAGAGAAAATTTTTGAGCTTGTGAAGCACACTCTAGGTGCTTTATTGAGTCCATTAAAAAAATTGTGAAGCCAACATACATTATTTAGTTTGTCAGCATCAACAAAACTTAGTGGTTGAATTATGTATATTTCTTTGTCAAGCAAACCATGAAGAAAAGCTGCTTGAATGTCTAGTTGGCTTAGAGTCCAATCACATCTAAAGGTAATAGAAAGAATAACATGTATTGTCATTCCCCATCTATTACATACTATAAGTATTTATTAATAATAGAGTAAAATTAGAACAAAATAGTAAAATTTGAGACTACTAATACTAATAATAGATAAGAGTGATGAAAATTTGAGTATCTTTATTTTCAAATCATTTTCATTAACAAAATTATAGTAAAGTTATACATGCATACCTATTTCAGAAAACTCAACGACATGCTAATGACCCAATATATACAAGACATTATACTCATAATCACATCACATGTTATTTTATGCACTCTCTCTATGAAATTATGATAATCCTTGTAATGTAAATAGGGAAGTGAGTGATACAATGCATCACAAGTAAATTCTTTATATAACAAATAAGATGGTAAGACATAATGTACAATAACAAAATGAAATAAATATAAATATGAATATGACATCTCAACAATATTTAGAAGATAATGAATTAAAATTAACAATGAGTAACATGCTTATTATATAACTATGCACACATATATATATTCAATATTTTTCATGTACACATCATATGTCTTCTCTTTTTTATTTTTCTTTTACATTTCTTTCTGCCTCTCTTTTTTTAATTTATTTTATCTAGGCCCATAGTTTCTCACAGGATTGTACCCGTATTTCTATTATAACTCATTTTATATATGTATAACATTTAATCATATAATCTCTAAACCTTTACCCAAAAACATATTATAGTTGGTTTGTTAGATCAATTATATGATATCATCCCCGTACATTAACATTGTACAAAATGCTAGTTGTAACTGATCTCTTTGATGTCATCTCATATTTCGATATAAAACCAATATTTATCATGCTTAGTATCATGTTTCGAATCTCATCACATTTCATAAAATATGAGATAAAACCAATATTTATCTATTTCTTTTTAAACAGGGCATTTGATTGTATTATGTTTGTATTATATTGTGTTATGTACTTATCTTTTTATTTTTTATATCATTATCATATCAAAGCTTATAGTTATGCACAATGATTGTCATGTTTTAATGTTGAACTAATCATTCCTATTTATATTATAATTTAATTAAATTCATGTACCTGAGTTTTTTATGATCTCTTAGCTTCTTGGCCCTTCGAATTTTTCTTTTTCCCTTCATTTTCTATAAGGAAAATATACAATTTCTATCACAATAAAACCTTTTAGTATGACTCACATACATAATTAATTTATTATTATTTTTCCTTGATGAACAAGCTTAAACATAAATACAACCTTATTTATTTTTTCTTCGGCTTTTTTTATTGTTTTTTCTCAATTTTCATTTGCTGGAAAATACGACAACAATCTTCCCTCATTAAGAATTCCTTAAAATAGCTCTATCAAAATATCTAAATATTAATTATAATTGAAACTAAAATTTAATTGGAGTTTTCCTTCCTAGCTTAGAAGAATCTCTTATTTTCTACTTAGCTTCAAATTTTATCACAAAACAACTATCTTTGCTGCTTTTTTAAGACTTAATAACTTCAAATTTTTTTAAAATCAAATAAAAGTCCAAAAATTATGTGATAAGAACCTGATTTTTTTTTTTACTTAATTTCTACTCAAAATTATAAAATGTGCATACTTAATTTCACAGTAATAATAAAAATTTGGACATTACATATATAATAGTAAATTTCACATATTTGGACTAGAAGTGTCAGAGGTCAAAAAGCATATAGGTAATGGAAGATGTAGGTCAAAAAGCATACAATTTTGAAGGCTTAACTGAAAGAAGTAGGTTCAATGTTTGCACATGTATTAGTCTTTAACAAGGCATATTGTGGGTTTGTTTTCTGAATTTGATCCATTGATCGGAGATGCATGGGAAGTCTTTGGATATTTGAAGCTTTTGGTGTTGGAGCATACAAAAGATTTGATGGAGTAGTCGTGATATTCTCAACCATAGCCAGTTGGGTTGTATTGAAAGGAGATGAAGATGGTGTTATTGTATGTGGAGTATATGACAGGTGAGTAGAGTAGTGGATTGCGTCCCATGGTGAAGTAGAATAAGCCTTAGGTTGTTGGCCGAATAGAGAGATGAATGTAGGAAACAAATTTTACACGGCGTACATTCCCAAGGCTGAATTGGTAGATGAATGGAGAAGGGAAAGAAAATTTATAAAGCATACATACCCGACAGATATAGATGCCTTCTACAGAAATGACTAAAATGCAATAACTTTAATAATGGGAAGAGTAGCCCTAGAAAACACATTATGATGATTTGAAGGAATGTTTGGCTCTGTTGAATGAGTGAAGTTAAGGGAAGCAAAGACAAACAAATGTTATTTATAACAGGTAAATTTGAGGTTTACCATATAAGGAGAAGAAAGTGTTTAGGTTATTGAGGTAAATGGTATCCAATCAATTAATTATATGACTACCTCAATGCATAATCAGAGTAGCAATGGTAAAGGTACATGAAGAAGCATAGTTAAACAAAGTCTATTAGAAATTGATTTGGCTTAATATAAATAGACTGCTACAGGTGAGTCCCCTCATTGAAGTTCGTCCAATTGCATATGCTATTGGAGATAATGAGCGTGAGAAGGATTGGCATAAGCTTTTTCTAGAACAAGTCAAGCATTGCTCGCAATAATCATACCAACAACTTTACTTAAAGCATCGTCCAGAAAGCATGCATGGATCGAAGTGCTCATTGATCACACATGAATCACTGTTGATATTCAGGATTAGGAATTTTGGTGGAAGGGGGTATGGATAGAACTGTTGAGGTTGCTTAGGCAGAGCCGTCAATGTGTCCTAGCATTCCTTGCCTGCAGAATGGAGGAATTATTTTGTGTTTTTCAGAGAAGGTTATTGGCGATGTTGGGTATGATCATAAGAAATCCATGAAGTGAAGAAGGTAATCTCAGATGAGGAGTCCGTGGCAATCGAACAGAGAGAACCAAAAACTAAGCAAACAGGTATTGAACAGAGAAGAAAGTATCTTCTGGATAGTGACTTTGTCAAGGAAAAGTAGACGTTGAACAAACTCTGAACAGAGGAGCCATCAGTCAATTATCTCATTGGAGCAAGAACAAAGCAAACAGATTCTGAATTAAGGAAGATGTCAGACAGAATCTTCGCTAGAGCAGGAGCAGAGTAAGCACTCTACAGAGAAGAAGGTGAAGTAATGGGAAGCCACTAGTTGTCGAGGATGATAGACCGGTAGTTCCGATACCATTTTAAACAGCTAGAATAATACATGTTTGTTATAATCGAAGTTGCAAAAAAAGCTTTCCTAAGTATCTGTTGTACTTACTACATGATCAATTAGGACTAAATAGAGTATTGATTGATACCGAGATGCATATGTGTGCAATTGGCTTAAAACAATTCCGAGTCTGCATGGGGAATAACTGGTCAAATAAGAGGTAAATGCAGAATAGTTGATAAACTTAGAATTGCCTATAAAGTTTTTGCTTTTTAAATATTTTCAATGAGTATACCATCATAGAGCTTGGCGAACTTGGTAACTCAAGAAGTTTCGACTTTGTAATTGCTTTATGTTGGAGACTAACATGTCATGTTACGCAAAGATATGCTGATTATGTTCTACTGTAGAAGTCATTTTTGTATTAAGGGTGACATCTTAGTATGATTTCCTAGCCTTTATTGAAAGTAAAAATTGCAATAGATCACTATCAACAAGTTCAACAATCAATCTTGAGAAAGTGTGAATTACTATTAAAATGACAAAACAATAAAACTTTCTCGACAAATGTGACAAATAAGATGTTTGATAACCTATTCTATAGCCAAAAAAAAACCATTCTATAACAAAATTAAGAAAAAATTTGTTCTAACAGTAATCCTGGTCGAATATATGATGATGATAGCACAAATCTTTTCTACTGCCGTCCCTTTGAATTTTCTCCATTTCCGTCTTCTTCATTATCATTGTTCGGGTGAGCATTCTGTGAAGTTGCAGGGTTTCCTTCCGTATTAGTGCGCTGTCCACGAGCAGACTCAGCCATGAACATTTCATCAATGAGAGAAAAAATGGTTGTCACAGGCAAGCTATTGAGATGATTAAGGAGCTCGTCAGAAGTTCTATTTGCCCGTCTTGTCAAAGTGGAGGAAGGGCTACAGTAATCCGTTAACTTATTTAAAAATTTACTTAGGTCACTCTCAAAATTCGCATGGCATAAACTTTGCATTGCGAGAATCTTCAAAACAGATGTGCTGCAAGGGAGCTGCTGGTTGTGCGAGACAGCTGCAGCGTCGGAGTCTAATCTTGGATTGTCCCAAACAGGAAGAGGAGCCCCAATCACATTCATTCCGCTGTCAATGAAACACAAAGGTCAGCAGCAGAAGAATTCCTTGGTTGATCAACAAACAAGAAACATGCAGATGCTCAAAAAGGGAAACTTACTATGAGCCTTGGAATGGATTGTGGGTGTTGATCTCATGGTTGAATGGTTGGGCACTATTAGCATTGATGTTATTCTGTGAACCATTCACTTGTACTTGGCCTGGTGTCAAACTGTAGAGAACATCCTCCTTTCGCGGTTCTTGTTCTAAAACTGTATCAATGATATAATGATATACTGCATATGGGTTATTTGTAACTCAGAATCAACATGCAAACGAAGGTCCACTTCGAAGAGAGCACATATTTTGGTCATGTCTTGATTTGAAAGACTGAGGACTGTATCAGTTAATCCAAACTTTGGTTCTGGCTTTGTATTTTTATATAACGTGCATAATTTAGTAAGACAAATACTTAAAATACTCAATTCATTACAAATTTTCTGTTCAAGTTCCCCCCATTACAATAGAAAAAACAAGTTTATTAAAAGGTATACCTTTCCTTCCGTAATCATTCTCACAATTTTCACACCGGCATTCAGAAGAGCACCCAACACCAGCCTAAGGCAACAAGGAAGGTGAAGACAACAGAAGCTTAAATCAAGAACAATGAAAGCAAACAACAAAATAGAAGCAGAAACCTGGTAACATTCGCAATATCTTTTCTGGCATTTAGACTTCATGCAATTGCATCCTCTTTTATGCCATGCTGAACTCGTTGAGGCTTGCTCATTACCCTGTCGGTGGCAGAGAAGTTTGTTCTTTGGCCACCACTATTAATAAAAAAAAATGGAAAAGCTGTAAGAAATTTATCAAATTGCTTACTATCTCAGCAGGTTCACCATTTCCATGCACGAATTTTGGAGAAAATGCATGTGGATTTCTATTCTTTATCCTCCTCTTGTTTGCAAGGATCATGTCCTCATCTGAAGCTTTGTTCGAGCAGCAGTTGCATTTGCAAGCTTCATTGCAAAATTGCTCAGCAGCAAAGCACTCACAGTAGCTGGAAAAAAGGTGCACGCGATGAAGCACGAGCTTAATCCTCTGCATGAAATGCATACATATTCACCACATATGGCGGGAAGAGCTTACAGTTTAAGACATCTCGACTTCTTGCAAGAGCAATACTTTCGGATCTCGTTCACTGGACCATTAGTCCTGCAATTTTGAAACATGTATCGAATGTATAATTGACAAAGAAAGAGAGAAATAGAAAAAGGAGAATAAAATATTACAAATACTAACCCCTTCTTTCCATGTTTAGCTTGTTTTGAATCCTTACGTTTGTCATCTTCTTCAGATGGCAGCATAATTTTATTGTTCAGCATAATCTGTCCATCATTGCAATCGGATTGCATGCACATCTGCAAAGGCTCGACATCGAGTGCAGAATGCCAGTCGCCGTTGCCAGCTTCCACAAAATCAAGTGTGGGGTTCATGTCATAGGAAGTTAAACGCGAGGATATCACGCTCTTAACCCGACTCTCTATCACGCTTAACTTGCTGCTCTTCTGCTCTGTATTATTGGCAACTGCATGGAAGATGATAATTGCAAACGATTGAGAATTGTTGCAGTGAATCTTTCTTTAGAGAACTGGAAGTCACATTTACCTGCTGAGGACTGGAACGGCTGCAATGATGTTATCGAATTGGAACTAATTAACGCATGTTGAGTTGGCAAAGTGGCATCCATCAGATTTCTGTTGTTAAGGTTGTCTCCATATCCATGGTTCTGGTGGTTCTCGGGCGGAAAAAGTTCAAGCTTGGGAGGATAAGAGGAAGAAGCTGCCTACATAAGTGAAAATTTGTCTTCTAGTTTAAGCTTGTTATACTTTAGCTTAGTGTACATTGAATACTCTAAAAGAATAGTTAAATGTTACTGGAATGCTATAGTGGGGCTTCTCAATAAGCAATTCCAAACACATTGGATAGAATAAGAGAGAGAGAGAGAGAGAGAGCAGAGGTCAAATGTTTTGAAAGTTGGTCAAGTCAGATGACTTCTCACAAGTCTTTTTTTTTTTTTTTTCATTTCTAATCTCAAGCACAAGAAGCTTTTCACAATGTGTGAACATTATTTTCTTAATGAAACTTCAAAAAGATAACATTACAATGAACCAAGATCCTCCTAAAAATACCATAACGATGTAACTTGGACAGAACTGTATTTGTTTCTCTTAGAAGACGCACGGTGCAATGCTGATTCCAAAGAAGAGAAGAAAACATTTCTAGTCAAACGATGAGTCTCAAATATCTTCTTGTTTAAAGTTTCTTTTATACACCTGAATTAGATCTTCCCCATGTGCAAACAAACTCAAAAAGTAATATTTTACCTCTCCTTGGGTAGCCTGCTTCTTCGCATTATAGCCACACATCTGATCCCTCGACTCATGACGATTATCAAAGCATTGATTATTGTTCTGCGGACCAGCACTTCTTTCTGTCAAAAATTTAACAAAAATAAAAAATAAAAAATCAAGAAAGAAGAAGAAGAAGAAGAAGGTAAGTTAACGTACGCCCATGCATGGATTCGATATCCGGCGCGCAAGAATGCCCCACGTAAGGTCGTCCTCCTGGCACGTAATGGTTAGGGTTTCCACCCATGTGGCCGTTCCAATAACCCATGGCTGCCGGCTCGTTGCTGACACCGTTTGATGTCCCCTCCTCCGAGTATGGATACGTAGACTTCTCCCATGCAAGATCACCCTTGTGTTTGGACCGCGCGTTCTGCACAGCGGAAGCGTTCGAATTTGCGGCGTCGACAGCTTTCGCCATCTCTTCGCCGGTTACTACTAAATAGTTCAGAAAGGAGAGATCAAAATCTTCGACTGAAGAGATCGAAGTTGTTCTATCTGGGGATGGAATTTCATCTTCCCCAAATCTTGAATTACGTGAACGTTTTCCATTCATCTTTGCTCGTGTCAAAGCTGCATCTCATGTGTTCCAGATTTCTTTTTTTTTTTTTTTTTTTTATAGTTATTAATCTCATCTGCAGCAAACAGATACATTTAGAACATTAAATATCTATAAGATATGGAAAAGAGAAAATCTAGAAATGTATATTACTGTATTTTTTTTTTTTTTGATAAAAATATTTTTTAAAATTAAACAAAACGAGGCAGAATAATACTAGAGGAATTTCACCTTCCCTAAGTCATAAACTGCCTAAATCTTACTCTCATCTCTGCTTAACTTACAGTTGCATCTCATCTTTTTCTTTTTCTTTTATAATTAATAATCACGAAAAGATGTATAAAACGTTAAAGATATACAGATTAGATATTACTGTTTAATAATCAACATTGTTAGACTTATATAAGAGAAAAAAAAGGAGAAAAATTAGGACGAAAATTAGGGAGATCACACCATTATAGTTATTTCTTATAAAATATTTTTAAAAATTAAACTATAAACGAGGTGTTAGAGAGCTTCTTTTAAAGTGGCGAAGAAGGCGGATGGAGATTGGCGGGATTGGGTGCGCGTTGGTTGGGTCGGGTGGCGAGTCGAGCGGGGCGGCAGTTGAGGGCTAATAAACCATAGCACGTGCAAGAATGACTTGGTGCAACCGGTGTGGAGAACAAGGCAATGGACGGATTTAAAAAAAATGTAAATTAATGTTTATTTTAAACCATTGATCGAGTGTAAGGCCTCTCTCCATTGTGGAGATTATAACAAAATAAGATCACACATAGCATTTAAGGCAGAGGATCATAATCATACTTTGATGATCGTATGACAAGAGAATAAAAATAATGTTAAATCTAAATTTCTAAATTTACTTATAGAAGTTTGTTATGCCCTTGAAGGGTCACTTGGTAAAAAGTTAGAGCTTCTAATGTGTTATTTGGAAATTAGTGGAGATTGATCATGCAATTGACTCTTATGAAAATAGCTTAGTATTTTGTCAAGATGATTTTTTGCATCATTGAACAAAGTATGATGTTGATTTATTCTATAGTATTTATTATAAAATCATAAGCTTTGACAATGATTATTTTAGCATGATTACGGAGAAAACGAGTGGATTGAAATGTATATATGGTTTAATCACCTTTCTTGCAACTATTTATGCTCAAGTGGTGATGGATTGTTGAAAAAAATTCATGTTGAAAAAGACAGAAAGATTTTAAGAATATTTATTCTAAAAATGTTTCAAAAGATTGACAAATAAATAGTTTATTAATGTTATTATATATCACATAAATAGAGTACTTTTTTAATAACAAAGATTGTGAGATATACGTGAACAAATAAAAATAATCATAAGATAAGCATGTAAATGTCTTAGTATCTTAAAATTGCATCTATGATATGAGATCACTACTTGGGGTGTATGAACCCTTGATTTATTGACACTTAGGTCATTGCTAAGGACCATCATTAAAGTCTCTACACTCCTATCCCAAGCCTAAGATGCTTTCAACTTGTCTTGACATTGTACAATGTCCTACTCGAAAATCATCCAAATGGCTGGTGTGGTACCTTGAATGCATCCATTATGTAAATTTAGGATGAATGTATAGACGTCAACTTACATAACTTGAAAAAAAAATTATATTTGGAGGGAATTAATAAAAATAATTTGAATATGAAGTTTGTGTAATATATCTAACTAATTATGTAGTGTTAAAAGGGTGCTAATGGAAATAGTCCCACAAAAGGAAGGATCAAGTGGAACGATGAATAAAATTGGAATATATATATATATATATATATATATATATATATATATATATATATATATATATATATATCTATATGGGTAGAGAAATAATGATATCAAAGTGGACGAGACAAGGTTGTTGCTCCAAGTCTTTGTGTCAATCCCACAATAATAAGTATATGGTGTATTATGATTACGGTGTCAATATAGGAGAAAGGGATTTCACCAACCCTAGATCATGAATTAACTAAATTATTTCCTTTCATCTTTATTTGATTAGTATTGAATCTTATTTTTATCAATTTTTATATAATTAATAGTCTTATTATATTTTTTTTATCATTTTTTATATAATTAGTAGTCTTATTAGCAATAGAGGGATATGTAAAACATAAAAAATGTATAATTTTGATATCGTTTGTTTAATAATTGATATTGTTATAAAAGATAAGAAAAAAATCTAAAAAGATCACACTAATGTAATTTTTTGATAAGATGTTTTTAAAAATTAAATTATAAATGAAATATAAGGAGCTTTTTTATCAAAAAGGGATGAAAAAGCAAATGAAGATTGGTGGGATTAGGTGAGAGTTGGTTGGGTCAATAGCCATTTAGGCATATTTGGCACAATTAGATAGGAACCAATCCTCTATGTAATATACCAAATAGTTGTACCAATCATAACTAATTGATAATATGGTGATATAATATGGAGATCTTGTTGGTTTGAGGGAATTGAAATGGTTGCTATTGTACACCTCTCATCGTGAAGTTGGTGCATGGTAGGAGGAACGTACATGACATGGTAAGAAAAGAGCCAAGTAAGGTGGCGGTTGATGGTTAAGAAATCAAAATGAATGTGAGAATAATTTGACACCATAAGTGCAAAGAATAAGGTGTATAGACAAATGTTATGGTGTAAACTGGTTAGAAAGATAAGAGGAGGGTTGTTGCATCATGGGTATTTTTGCATGAGCAAGTGGGTGGCTTTTGTTACTTTCTGCAAAACTATGAGAGCAAGATGATTACACGTGGAGAATATTGTTGAGCTCATGACTTAGGTGGGACAAAAGAAAAGGACAATACTAATTGAATAAATTTAAACTAAATTACAAACAAATGCTTATTTCAACTATATACAATAATAGGTCATGATCATTGCTTAATGATTATTTTTTATTGTCGTTTGTGATGGTGTATTCTTACCAAATGCATAAGTGATAATTCTACAATCATAAATGTAAAACCTCTCCATTAAACCAATAAGTTTCCTCTTGGCAGCATTTTTTATTTAAAATAATGGAATTTTTTTCACAAAGTGAGATAAGCTAACATAAGCAAGGCTATTATGAAGCTCTTGATCTCAACAAAAATTAGGATATACTAGGTAAAGTTATGGAGATTATAAGAAAACAAAACCACACACAGAGTACATATAGATTAGGGATCATAATCATACTTTGTTGATCGCATGACAAAAGAAACAAAAGATGCTTAAAGTTTGAGTGTCAATAAGATCAACCTAAATTACTACATGCAAGAAAAGTGTGTCATGCTCTTAAATGGTCACTTGTTAAAAAAACTTAAAAGATTCAATTGTATTATTCAAAAACTAGTGGAGATTAATCATTTGTATGATTCTTACAAAAATGTCATAGTTTTTTCTCAAGTGATTCTATACATAATTGGATAAAAAATAATGTTGATTTGTTCTATAGTCTTTATTATAAATTCATAACCTCTGACAAAAAGTATTACAACATGATCTTGAAGAAAACAAGTGGACTAAAATGCATATATAATTCAATAATCTCTCATGCAAACCCCTCTGTTTCAATGGTGGAGTGCTAAAAAAAATTCATGTTGTAGAGATCAAAGAAAAATTTTAAGAATATTTATCTTAAAAATTTTCCAAAATATCAAGTTGAATAAATAGTTTTTAATGCAAAGCACACATCACATAAATAAAGTAATTTTTTTTAACAATAAAGATTGTAAGACATATGTTAAATTGTAAAATAATAAGACGAAAAGCATGTAAATGCCTTAGTGCTCTAAAACTGTATCTAACATCTTTGCTTGTGTATGATGACTCAATCTATTGATGCACCTAATCATTGCTATGGACCATCATTGAAGTCACTACATCGTGCACAAAGGCTAGGATGCTCATAGCTTGTCTTGAAAATCTACAATGTTTTACTTATCGAACATCATCCAAATGAATGTTAACTTTCAGTTGTACATGATAATAGGTCTTAACTGTTACCTAATGACTAATTTTAAGTTTTCATTAATGATAGAGTATTCTTACCCAAGACTTAAGTGATAATTCTATAATTATAAATTTAAAATCTCTCCACTTTATTAATAAGTTTCCTCTTGGTGGCTTCTTTTATTTAGAATAATGGAATCTTTTCATAAAGTCAAATCAATCGACAAGCATGAGCAATGTTATACTCTAAGTTATTGACCACAAAATGATAATGATACACCAAGCAAAGTTATAGAGATTATAAGGAAATGGACAACATACAAGGCATGTATAAGTAAAGGATCATAATCATTCTTTGTTGTTCATATGACAAAAAGAAATAATTGATGCTCAATAGTGAAATTTTCAATGAGATCAACCTAAATTACTAACTTTATCTATAGGAGAAGTTCGTTGCTCTTCGGAAGGTTCACATGATAAAAAACTTGAAGGTTCTAATGTGTTCTTCAAAAATAGGTGGGGATGGATCATGTATTTGATTCCATTGAAAATAACCTAGTTGTCTGTTAAGGTCATTATTTGCATAATTATACAAAGAATGATGTTGCTTTGTTATATAGTCTCTAATATAAAATTGTAAGCTTTGATGATAATTATTTCAATTTGGTCATACAATTTCCGTGTAAATGTCTTAATGCCTTAAAATTGCATTTATGACATGACATATCTACTAAGGGTGTATGATCCTTCAATCCACTGATGCACATGGATGATTGCTCTGGGCCATCATCAAAGTCATTTCACTCTTAATTGGTTGCTAGAATCTTCTTAACTTATCTTTGATGTGAATCATGTGAGGTTTAACACATAAAAAGGGATTAGTGAATTATATTTTTTAATATTTTTTTTATTTTGGAATTTTTTTAATTAAAGAAAAATTTTATGCTTAATAATGAAAATTTGCTTTTAGAAATATTGTTCAATGAAATTAAAAGAAATAATTACATAAAAATAAAAATGAGTGCACAAGATTTTTTAGGTGGTTTGGTCAAAAACCTATGTCTACATTCACCCATATTATCGATTGGGCTTTCACTAACTACTCTCTTTTGTCGAAGTTGGTAGGGGTAAATTAAATATAAATGAGTGTTCCAAATGAGATGCTAAAATCTACAAAAATTGGCTACAAAAAAATTGAAAACTTTAAAAATTGGCACATGCAAAATTTTTATACCTTTGAATCCTTTAAGTAAGAGTGACACAAAAAAACTATTGATATAGATTTTACCTGAATGATACAAAATGATTGAATAAGAAAACTATAGAAATAAGAGTCAAAGAACCTGTAGCTCTTACAAGCATGATGCTCTCAAGTTTAGACTTCTTTTGAATATTTTTTAAATTTTCAAGTAGATTCATTAATTTCAAATGATGGTAAATGATATTTATTTATAGTCCAATCAAAAATATGCCAAAATAACACTTCCAATTCCTAGAAATAAATTTTCCTAAAAGTAATCATTGCAAGAAATGAACAAAAGAATATGAAAAGCAGTTACCATCTAATCTGGGGGATAAAACTAACACCATTCAATCAAAATAATAATTAAAGCATACAGATATAATCGTAGTGAGATTTGATCTGGATCATTATAATTGAATGTTGGATGGACAGTGACGATGCACAAGATCGCTATTCACGAAAAATAAGAAGCATTTAGCTATTTAATCAAGCTTTCTAAATAGATGGTTAGATGAAATGCATTATTTAGAAATGCAAAGAAGATCTTAATCATTTAATCATGTTTTTTTCAAAAAGCAAAATGTGATCATGCCCATTTGATTGTGAAAACACATGATCAAATGGCACTGATTTTCTTTAATTAAGAAGAAAAATAACACAGTTGTTTAATCACATTATAAGCATGTGCATAAACTTTAGCATTTATAATATTTTTTTTGTGCTATTAAGACAACCTAATGGAGTTGGTTGTCCTTTGATGCTTTTAGGAGGCTATTATCTAAAACACCTATTTGCCAATATAATGTATATGGGTTCAACCAGACTCAATCTTACTACTTGACTTGATATGCCTAAATCGATTTAGAAGTGATGTATTGATTTAATTTAACCCAATGTACTACAGGATTATACTCTGACTAAGACTTAGACCTAACCCAACTCAATTTCAACTGGTCTACGAACCCGTAAGTCCTTAAGTCATAGTTCCCAAAACTATGGGCGTTGGAGCCTTCGGGCTTGGCCAAAGAGTTGGGTGCTTAAGATAATTTTTTATTTATTTTTTTAATATCTCAAAAATTAAGAAACTTAATTTTTTAGACCTAATTTATCACTAAAAAAACCAACTCAAATATGCATGAATCATGATTTATGATTATGAGTGTTATAATTGTAAAAAAAATGCTTAACATACTAATCATATAAATATTTAAAAATATAATTCTTTGTGAATTAGTCACTCCACAAAATGCTTGACTTTTAATCCAAAATCAGTAAGTTAAGTTTTTTTATCTCTATTCACTTTAGATGCTACATTCCTTATTCTAATAAGCTCAAAACTACTACAATAATATCTTAAGATCAAACTGAAACAGCACTAATTTCAACAAATTATTAGTAATATTTAGCTTGATTTATTGATTATCATATCAAATAGTATAATAGTCATGTCGCTATATAATGTTTTACTCAAATGTCATCTAAATGACTAGTGTAATGGGCTCAATACATGCATTAAGCAAATTTAGGATGAATGTATAAATATCAACCTACAAAAATTTAAAAGCAAATTACATTAAGAGGAAGTTAATAAAAATAGTTTAAATATAAAGTGTGTATAATATATCTAACCAACCACATAGAGTTAAATAGGCATTGTTATAAAAGGTCTTACTAAATGAAGTAAGTGAAGTAGTGTGCAAAAGTGAGGCAAACTAGCAATGACAACTTCAATAGGTACCACTCTACCTTCTTGTATGCTATTTGTGATTCCCTAGCAAGATAAATGTGAGCTTACCCTTGGCATATGATTGAAAGTCCAACAATAATGTTAATAGTGTATAGCTCAATATGATCTAATTTTGAAGCAATAAAAATTTTGATAAAAAAGAAAAAAAAATGAAAATATAAATGATGGTTGAATCTTTAAGTCAAATATATGTTGAATAAAAAATCACAAGAGAGTTAGAATTAATTAAATGGTTAGTTATTTAGAGTTTTCAAATTTTAAGGATGAAATTTCTTTAAAGCAATCAGATTATAATAATCTTTGATTTCTTTTTTATTTATTTTTTGAATTTTATAAACTAAATATTTGAAAATTGATTTTAATTAAAATAATATAATATTAATTTCAACATGTCAAGAAACATGTCCAATTGAGTAATTCGTGAATGAATTGCGAGGATCAATTGATTTTATTTTGGATTATTATTTTAAATTATTGAATTAATATATATATATATATATATATATATTAATTAAAAGCCCTTAGCAGAAGAAGCGCTTCTCATCTTCTACCCAGACAAGAAGCTGTGAGCAGGAAAGAAGTTAGGGTCTTTCGTAGAAGTTTGGATCGGCTTTTCGAAAAGCTTTGGTGGGTTCCCTTGTTGCTTGAGCTCAGCGGAAAGGCGGAGGGCTGGATACGGAACTGTGAGAGGAAGGAGAGGCGCTGCGGGTTGTTTAGAGAGTGAAGATTGGAGAGGAGCAGCGACCTTGCAAAGGAGCGACGGCAATCTGCTATTTGAGGAGAACTATTCAGAGGAATCAAACAGCAGAACTAATGCGACGCTGTGTGGATGGCTGGTGCTGCGGCTAGCAGAACGGAGGAACGAATAATTTTAGGAAATTGGGAAAGTCCAGCAACTGCGGCCACTAGATTTTGAAGAGAAAATTTTGGGGAAAGCTTTTGAGCACTATAGCTGAAGAAAGGATGCAAGGTAAGGTTTTTCTTTAGTGTCCTGGCTTTGCAATGGAACTTCAAACTTACATGTATCCCATAAGCTTGTCCTCAAATTGTCTCATTAAGAAATGCCCATTGAGGTTGTCCTATGTGTAATTGCACTTAACATCAAACATGCCATGGATGCATATATTCTGCAGTCGTCAAAAACTGAGGGGCGATTGCCCTCTACAGCAATTTGAACAGTAAAGGGCAGCCATTGGACCTGAATCGCAAACCTCAAGGTGTAGGAGAGTAGAAAGCAACGTAGGCAATATATAGAAAAATGAAATTGTTAGAATGCTAGTTCTTCCGAAGTGATATCTCAAAACTGGCTCATGGTCCCTCGAAGGAGGCCTTCTTTTCCCTCCACCTAAGTTGCATGGGAAAGGCCCAAAGCCAATCTGAGGAAATAATAAGGTTTTGTAAGGTCTTTCTGTCTAGGTGCAAACGTTCCACATCTTCACAAGAGATGTCTATTTCATCAAGTCTCTCTTCAATACAGTATCTAAATCGTAGTACCTTCTATGTATGTATTGGGGTTGTTATATAGATCTCATATGAAATCTTCATTATAAAAATTTCATCTATACGTTCATCGAAAATGTCATTTGACTTTATTTGACAGAATTATGTCTCTATTGGAATTTGTTCTAGTACGATATCTCCTCTATTAGATGGTCACTCAATAAGTTAAAAGGGTCTGGTTATCTATCTCGCTATAATTAAGATTTAAACACAATAGGCCTGATTATTGTCATGCAATCTATGTGATACCAAAAGATCATGGCGAGGTCCCATAGTATATCATATCATCGACTAGTAAATGAAAAGTGTTGGTCTCAAGAGGACTGTTACAAGTTGGTCTAATTGCACTATTACTAGCTTATAAAGGTGGCCTATTCTAACATCTCACAATACTTATAAATATTAGTACATGTGACGGTTCAAGTTTCTACTGTCTCAAGGTGTTTAATTGACTCTAATATATCTATATGAAAAGTAGAAAATATTTAAATTTATATAAAAAGAACTAACAATGTTGATGGTGGTTTTGAAATGTAAATCCAAAAATCACTCAAATCATAATACAATCGTTGGTGGATAACTATTTTTTTGAAATGCATACTACTATACATTTACAATGACGTTTGTGTTTTTTAATAATGGAATATAAAAACATACAAATAATATATATGTATATATATATATATGTATGTATATGTATGTATATATATATATGTATGTATACATATGTATGTATATATGTATGTATATATGTATGTATACATATGTATGTATATATATACATATGTATATATATATATATACATATATATATACATACATATGTATATATATATATATACATACATATGTATATATATATATATACATATGTATGTATATATGTATGTACATATGTATGTATATATGTATGTATATATATATATATATATATATGTATGTATATATATATATATACATACATATGTATACATACATATATACATACATATGTATACATACACATGTATACATACATATATATATACATACATATATATATATACATACATATACATACATACATATACATACATATATATGTCCATACATATACATACATATATATATACATACATATATATATATATATGTATGTATATATATATCTATATATATGTATGTATATATATATGTATGTATATGTATGGACATATATATGTATGTATATGTATGTATGTATATGTATGTATATATATATGTATGTATATATATATATAAGATTTCTATTTTACTACTCAAAGTTATTACAAAAAATATCATGTATTAATTTTTATACATTTATGTAATCTTATTTAGTAATCTCATTTTGACAATAATGACTAATTTGGTTAAATGCTCATATCTTTTGAAGTTTTTTTTTGTAAGATTTCTTCATCAAATTGCAATAATGATAGGAGTGTGGATGTACAACACCAAAAGAACAATATTGTGTAGTAATAACTATTGTTAATGAATTTTTCTTATGTTTTTATGCGACCTATTTACTGTACACATTCGATAATAAACACCTATGTGACGAGTATTCAAATTTTACAAGAAAATAACTAAATAAAAATACATAGCCAAGGACAAGTATTGTAAAAAACCAACAAATTACTTAATCACTTGGACCAAAAGTTAATTACAAAGAAATTATAAAATGAATTTTTTAAGGTCTAACATCATGTGTAGTTTCTAAAATAGATTTAAATTGTAATGTAGAAGTTTAGTTATTTTTTTATCATAAATATTATATATATATATATATATATATATATATATATATATATATATAGTGAATATTCTATATTATGGTTATAAGTTTTATATTGCATTTTTTATGAATTTGATATATGATAAATTTTTTTTTTTTTTTTTGAAGAGGATTTATGATATAGGATATATGATAAATAATTGCTGATAGTTCCAAGGAATTTCCAAATGATGACGTCGATGGCCAGCACCGGCATTAAAGCGTTCCCGTCGTCTATACGCGAATCAAAATAAACCAATAAATAAAAAATAAATAAATAAAGTAATGTCATGTAAGCCCACGCGCCTATAAGGGCCCACTTTCTAATATATATTTAATATTAAGAAAGTGTTTATAAAAATATTTATATTTTATATTACGAATTTATATTTGTAAATTTATTTAATTTTATACAACTGATTAACTTCAGAAATTTTATAAACATCTTTTAAATTAAATAAAATAAATAGTTTATTTACTATATTTTAAAATATATATATATATGTATATAATATAATAAAATATTTATTAACAACTTTAAAGAGATATTATATATATCATTAATATTTAATGATGTATAATAAATAAATTAATGATGTTAAATATAGATTAAATAAATACTAATGATGTCTTTAACACAAAGGTTAGTGAAGCTTAGATGCATATCTCAATCTTCGATGTCTTTATAAACATCTGGAACAAAAGCCGATAATTATTTATTAATAATGACTTGTACTGATTAATATTATATTTTTTTTTATGATAAAGCATTGCATAACCATAAGGTGAGTCATGTTATCATATCAGTATGCCTACGAGATTAGTGACAAGTTATATTTTTAAGTATATGTTTAGAATTTAAAATGATCATTTAGTTTTCAGGAATTATATATTCTAATAAAGTTTATCTTTTGACATGACGTTAAATGGATCTTGAGTAGGACAAACATAATTAAGCATATTCAAAGATTTGAGTTATCTTAAGACAAAATCAAAGATTAGGCATACTTAAAGGTTGATTGTGGAGATATATAAATATCTTAAAAGTGCTAGATATGATTCAACATATTTAAGCATTAATTAAGAGCATCTTAGAATAAAACTTAAAAGTGAAGAATACTTATAGATTGGTTTGGAGTAAAAAATATGAGAATATTTGAGAGAACTAGAGGATCAAATATTTTTAAAAAATTGATATTTAAAAATGAGGAACTTTGGATATAATTTGTGTGATCTAAATATTAGATAATTCAACTAATATTAAATAAACATGATTTGTTTTTTTTTTAATAAAAAATATTTTTACTTTATTTGTTTAATATATTTATAAAATCTATCATTCTTAAAGAAGAATGTTATTAAAGAATATTTTGATCACTTGAAATCAACATGTCTTTGTTTTAGATTTAGTGATTATATAGACATGCAATATTTTAGATCTTTCATAGAAAAATGATGATCAAGATGAATTAATATTTACATATCAAAGGTTTCATTAAATGAACTTATAGATTTGCATGAACGGCTATTCTCCTACGCTAAGCAGTTAAAAGATGATTAAAAAGGCTCTGTCTTGAACAACCCACCAGGGTTCATTATAGTATTAGTTGCCATAAAAGAAAAAGATAGGAAAAGGATGAGAAAAGCATGCGATGCCATCAAAACCCCTCTCCCTTAGTTCATCGTCTTGCATGGATGCGCTTCCCCATGAGAATCGAATCGACCCATCTCTCTTTCTTTCAGTGTGCTCGCTTTGTTTTCTTTATTTTTATTTTTTCTCCTTTGCTCTTTTCTTTTCACAGATTACCACTTCTCCTTTAACTGGCCCCAAGAGAATGGAGGGCAGATCATCCCATGGTTTTGATACCAGCCATCACTGCCAACATAAGCGAGAGAAAGAGAGGCAAGGAGAGGACAAAAGCTAAAGCTAAGCTTTCAAAAGGATATCGCAATGCTGGAAAAGGAAAGGAGCGAAAGAGAAAAAGGGAGTTGGAAAACTATGATCACAGTAGATAGGAAGACGGAAGAGATGTGAAGAGATATGTAAAACAAATGGAAAGATGGTCAAAACCTTCCTCGAAGACTACTTCCAATATCCTTTATGGGAATCTCACAGTGTTCTTTTGCTTTTCCTTGACATAATTGTGGATAAACACATATCAAAGGAGCTTCCTTTTTCCCCTCTGCATCTGCTTCCAATTCATCTAATTAATGATGTGTCTTAGCTGATAAACCATCGAAAGAGGGATTAGGGATTTAACTCTTCCCCTGTTTTCGTGTCTAAAAAGAAGTAGACGGCCTATAATATCGTCCTCTGTTTTGTATTATGTCTTTCTCTTCTTTTTCTCTTATTTGTTTCAAAAAGGAGTACGTGGAGGGAGGAGGTTAAAGCAAGGACGCCTCCGGGCTCCAAAACCCAATTTTGATTCTCAAACGTTCGGCTGATGTTGTACTATAAAAGCACAACCCAACCCCGGCCTACAGGACGCAAGCAGAGCAACGAGGGTTACCGATCCTTTTCGTCTTCCTCGTCAGCTAAGGTGAAGGCTTTTACTTCTCTAATATATTAACGAGATCTCCTGATGTAGACTTAAGTTCTCTCCTTCGTAGGGTTCGAAAAGATGAACAGGAAGCCCGGAGACTGGACCTGCAGGTCATGCCAACACCTCAATTTCAGCCGGCGCGACTCCTGCCAGCGTTGCGGAGAACCGAGGGAATTTGCAGGCTTCGGCAGCGGGCGAGGCGGCGGCGGCTCTTCCTTCGGATTCACCGGTGCCGACGTCAGGCCCGGCGACTGGTACTGTCAGTGCGGCGCCCACAACTTTGCCAGCCGCTCGAGCTGCTTCAAGTGTGGGGGGTTCAAGGAGGAGACTTCCGTCGGGGGTGGAAGCCTGGACGGTGAGGTCCCACGGTCGCGCGGGTTCGGCTTTGGCGGCGGCGGTGGCGGTGGCCGCTCCGGGTGGAAATCCGGTGACTGGATTTGCACTAGGTTTGGTACTCTTTTCTACTCTGTTTCCCTCTCCTCTCGAGATGATGGATTATTTTCGTTTCTCAGGTCAGGATGCAACGAGCACAACTTCGCGAGCAGGATGGAATGCTTCCGATGCAACGCTCCACGTGATTCCGGTGAGCCATCCTTCGCGCTGCTCCTGTCAATTTACGCTCTGTTTTAGCTTCAGGATTCGAACGATCTCCGCTTCTCTGTTTTGCCATGTGCTTTAGGTACCGAGGTTTGAGGAGACGACACAAAGATGAGAAACAGATCGGAAGACATGGCGGTGCATTAGTTGGTGGTTTTGCTCTCCGGCCATCTATTGTCCTTTCTTTGCCTTTGTCCCTTCTTGGCTTTTCCTTTGCTTTCAAAGATGTACTCTCCTCGGCTTTCTTTGACCCCCACTAGTATGACATGTAGTGTTGCTGATGCTTGCTTTCTTAATAACTCCTCAGAGGTGCCTTTGTTTTTTTTCCTTTGAAGTGTGGTTTGCATACTTGAATCTCGACGAAGATGTTTGAATCGGTCAAAAGCTTCCTGTAATGATTCTTCTCCCTCTTAAAAGAAGCCGGCTTTGAGAAAGTTCGCTCATCAGCTTTGCATTTGCTTTAAAACTGTTTCCTCTTCTTCAATAAACACACGTTACCAAAATATAATTAATAAAGAAGTAATTGATTCAATAAAAACAAAATTATTTAAAATTATTAACAATATTTTTCAATTTTTTTTTTTTGTTTTTGAAGTTCAAATTAAAGTAAACAAATAAAAAAAATTGAATGCAAAGCTCCATATTGAAACCATAAAAAATGCAACATATGAGGAGTTCTAAGTCAAAATCCAAATTTAAACTACAATTAGAAAACATTAAGTGAAATCACAATTGGTTGATCTGTTTCGATAGTTTGGTAGGAGAACAACATGTGAAAATAAAGTGATATAATTGTAACATAGATCAGTGATTGAACTTTCAATTCCATTTAGAGCAGAAAAGGTTTGAATACCAAATATAATATTACTTCATTTTTATTTTAAAGAAGCAAGGTGATAACATAATGCAGCTTCATGCAAATGAGCTCAACTGTATAATAGAAATGATGAGCTTCGAGAATGAATTATCAAACTTCACGTTTCAGTAGTAACTTTCAACATTCTCAAACATACTGGACAACAATAGAACTTTAAGAAGCCTCGTAAATGAATTATGCCAAAATATTACTATGAACATAAGGACTTTAATCGAAACTTCACTAATCCAATGGTTTTTTCTTACATCTACAGAGATAGCATTCAAAAAAAAAAAGACATTTTTCCTCTAATGTGATACAAAAGCATGGATTTTCATCTTAAAAAAAAAAAATACACAACCTCAATCATCGATCCAATCGCCATAGATGCGTTTAGATTTGTTCAAAGTGAGGCCTCTGATCTTTGCTTGAAATGTAGCCGCAGGGCTAAACTTTGTCTTTGTGGTGAAAGCATCATCAACCCTATTGGGACTATCTATGGAAGAAGCTGAAGCAATACCCTTTCCATCCACACCAACATAATCCCCTCGAGGCATCCTTAATTCTGCACCAAGCAACAAAAACGTAGCATTTTGGAAAAGAAAAATCATTAAGGAAGAAACAAAAACAAAAAAGGTTCTCATTCACTTTTATCTCCCAATTTATTAAAAATACATATTAACTCGGTGAATAGCTATTTGTAGACAATAAAAAAAATTTACAAAGACAAATTCAACTTTTGAGTTTTTATTCGTTGGATAAAATAAAACTGTAGTAATTAAAGATTGCATCCAAACATAGTTCAATGAATCAATCGCAATGATAAAAACCATGAATGCAAAACCAAAATTGTTGTCATTGTATGAGCAAACATATACTGATAAGTTAGAATTAATTATAAATACAACCATCATATTTGACTTGTTGTGCATTAAGTTCCTCTGGTTTAAAAAATGTAACAACTAGGTCTATAAACAGTTTTTATTTTCTAAGTTATCATTCAAAAATAATCATATAAGTCTATATATTTGGTATATCAATGTAAATAGATTCTTACATGGAAAGATAACTTAGAATTTTTTTTTAAAAAATTTGATTGTTATATTATGAAATTGTAAAACCTATCCAACTAATGTTAAACCAATCCCCTATATGCAACAAACTTCATAATTTATAAGGCAATACAAAAAACTAAGTTGAACATGTTAACAGAAAATGAAGTTAAACAGAAAAAAGCATGGAACCTGCTTCTCCATGAGCATAACTGCAATGATCACCATGAGGGCAGTAGCCAGAATTCGACCACTTGTGACAAAGTTTTGTCTTCCAGTAAACGGAGTTCTGATTGGAAGCAGAGCTATCCTTAAGCGAACCTGGCTTTACATGAGCAAAACTGCACCTGTCGCCATAAGGGCAGACCTCCCCATTATAAAAATTCCTGCAAATCTTGTTCTTATGCATCTTTTGCTCCTCACTTAACCCACAGCGCTCTAGCAAACACAGCACACAACAATGCCAGACGTTTAAACCAAAACAAGCTCAAATTCATGACAAATAAACCAGAGAAGCGCAACCCAATACCATGAGTTCTTTCAATGCGCCCACTGCAGTCATCCACTGGTAAGCAAGTTCTCCTATCTCCATTACTGATTACAATCCAATAAAGGAAGAAAAAACTCCTAAAGACAACAGGAAGACGAGTTATTTAACGACATTGCAAATCAAATGCTTTACCCGAAAGGCCTGCGGAGTTCTTCCATGCTGTGAGCAAAGTTACAGTGAACACCTTTTGGGCAGCATCCAGACGTGAATCTGTAGCACATTGATGTCTTGAAATAAGTTGTTTGAGTCCTCCTTTGGAGGTTGTACATTCTATTGTCCACGGGATGAAGATTTCCCGGGGGCATCTGAGGATGATACCATGCGACTTCTTCCGGGAATCGCCCAAAGGGAAGCTCGAGACCAGATTGTTGTTCCATGGTGGGAGAAATTTTCTTTTTCTCTTCGAGTTTTACTATTAATTGGAGACCAAATGGATGATGCTTTGGGACGCGTAAGAAAGCGGAAGGAAAACGATCGCAGAGGAAGACGAGAATCGGCAGAAAGCAGGAAAACAAACCGACGGACAAGAGAGAGCAATGATTCAAGAACGGAGCGCGGAGAGCGATCGGCAACGGGAGGACGTGATGCCGATGGGCACTCGGATGGAGTTGAGAAAGAAACGGGTCGGAAGAAGAGGAACCCTAGAATGCGTGGGAACAAGGATCTCAGTCATGACCTCGGAAGCCATTAAACCTTCTCGGAAAGGAGGCGCATATTAAGCCTCTACTAATTAGTTTCCGTTAGTAGAATCCTCTTGGGGTTAGCACGCCCGCGAGGCCGCGCGCGCGGTTCCGCCTTTGTGCGGATAAACCGCACGGGTTTATTATATTTTCTAACCGGCAGTTATTGATCTCCGCCGGTTTTTCTTTACATTTGTTCCAATAAATTGGCGACGAAGCTTTCCAGCTTTCCAATTTTCAAACAAGGTCAAACCAAGTCAAGATATTAAAATCAACCCAAGTCTGGCCCAAACAAGGTATGAAATCAATTTATAAAAAATCATAAATATTAAATTTATATTTTAATAAAATCATAAAAAATAAACAAAAAATATAAAATATCATAGCTTATATTAGAGTTTAAAATCAACATGATATTAAATTTTTTGTAAAATCAATGTGTTTTAAGTTATATTAATTTTTTTATAAAACAATAAAAAAGATTCAGTATGATAATTCCTTTAAATGTCTAACATAAATAAAAAAATTGCTCTAAATGTCATGCATATCATGAACAATGACGAAGTATACATATCATGAAGTGGATCTCTTCTTTGTAAAAGATGGCACATGAAAGACATGTTGTGATGGATCTTTATGTTGTAGAAATGACATTTAATTGCACAAAAAAATTTATATATTCTACAATTTTATTTATGTCACATTATGATAATTTAATCTTTTTAGTTATAATAAAGTTTATATTATTGAAATTTTCTTACTAACTAATTTGAGCAAAAAATCATTCCTAATGATTGTCTTTTTTTTTTTAGAAAATATTTTAAATAATTCATAGATAACTTTATTTACAAAATAAAAGATTATTACTACCTACAAGAAGATAAAAACCGACATCATATCTATAACATAATAAAGTTGTACTCAAATGTACAAAATTGATTGACGTATGATCGTGACTTTGGCGAACTGTGATATTGGATTATTTTGTATCTTATAGTTATTTCAATATAAATTATTCATTCTAGTGGATTATCTAAATTGTTTATGATTCTACCATTAGTCATAACTATTATTATTAAAAAGTTTAACCAAACATAAAACTGAGAACTCTTAATTAGACTATTTGATGTGATCAAAACACATACATATACCAAATTTTTCTGCTCACTCAACTTATCGCGATGGAGCTCCAGCCATGGTCCACATTTGTTACTGTTCCATTTCCGACCGAGTCGGCAGCCCGAAGCTGCAGACGTTGATCATAAAGCCATCGGGGTCGTGGAAGAACACCTGCTCCACATTTATCCCACACTCCTCCACCCTCCTTCGGACATAGTTCACGCCCATCTCCTTCAGCCTCTTCTCCACCACGCCCATGCTTTCGCACTAAATAAACATCCATCCATGCGAATGGTTAATAACTTGGCTTTTAATTAGACAACATAGTTAGCTAGCTAGAGTTAGACATCTTTACCAGGAAAGAGATGTGGTTGTCTTCCGGATTGATCGCTGTTTTCCCAGAAACACTCTCGTGATTCTCCAATTGCAGCAGGTGGATGCCATATCCATAGTTGAACAGCCATACGCCGGCAATGTCGATGGATTCCGGGCGCTTGATGCGGTGGAAACCGAGAATGTTTTGGTAGAAATGGAGGGATGTATGGAGGCAACGGCAGAGGCGTGAGATGTGGTTCAGGGATTTAAGCGGCAGAGGACCCGATGCCCTAATTGGTGCTCCCATTTTGGCTTCGGCTGAAGCAGGTGTAGATTGAGACAGAGATAGGGGCCGCGAGCGCGCTACTTATATGCAAGTATGGGCGCGCTGCGTAGTAGGAAAGAGCGGGGCGAGAAAGGCAGACGAGAACAACGTGTTGTGGGAGTTAAGCGACATTAACGTGCAGCGGACGGATTTGAGGCCACCATCGGTTAAAAAAAAATACGCATATTATCCACAAAGAAAGGTTTTTATTATAGAAAAGAGTACGGCTGACCAAAAAAAATGGTACTTAAGAGACGTACGTTTCAGACGCCCGCGAGAAGTGCTTGGAGAATGAATGGTTTATCCGAGATGACGATGGAGCTACTTGTCCAGTTTGGCTATAAGAAGGCGAGCTTATTAACGTAAACTGCAAGATGAATGATAAAATAAATTAAAGAGTGAAACTTTTATTTTTTTTGTGCTGTATAATATATATTAAAATACCTATTAATTCATTAAATTAAACTCAATTTTAAATATTTAAATATTATGTTTATTTGCCTTTAAACAAATAATATCTTATATTTGAAATTTTGATATATAAATATTTGGACAAATCTCAAAAATGTTTTACTCATTATAATTGTACCATAACTATATCTATTTGTCTTTTCTTTAGCTTGAGCTTTAAAACTCCCAACATTAAAAAAAATGAGTATTATAATATCTCATAAATCCCATATTTCTTTTAAAACTTGTACAATAAGAGACAACATGAGCATATTTATTTCGAATTTGAAATAGATTTGTGTGAAACAAAGGCATATTGGATGATAAGATCACATGATTTAGAATCCATGATAAAAATAGATATGTTATTTAATTATTTTTGATAAAAATTATATATTTATGAGGAGCTAAAGTATGTTCATATAGTTAATTTCTTATCTCATATATTGTTCATGTTTATATTATCATAAAAGTATAAAACGAAAGAATAAAGATAAAAATGATAATAAAATGAGATAAAAATAGAAAAATATATCTAAAATATAGTTTTCAAATGGTCAAATATATGATTTAATAGAATACAATTTTATACCACATGCATAGGAGTTTCTTTCTAAATGAGATTATGAAATTACATGATTGCACTTCATATGGATCTCGTGGATAAGAGTCGTGAGAAAAACAAGGCCCATAATAATTGGAAATAAATATTAATTAATGATTAAAATTATTAAAGATTGAATAAGAATAATATATTTATGTGTGGGTGTGTGTACACATATATATAAGATATGAAATTGAGAATGTTTAAGAGATTAAGTTTTATTGCATGTTGTGCATTTGCTTCCAAAAACTATTGTTATAGTTTCAAAGAGTTGTTGAGATATGATCATACCTTAGATACCAACACATTGATATAATGATTGGGACAATGTTTAATTTATTATATTTTTATTTTCTTACTCATATTACTTTAGTTATTAGTTTACTTGTTGAGTCTTTTATGCTCACTTTCTTACTTGCATTATAAGACATGACATAAATTGTTATACCCAATAAAAAAAAATTTTATATTAATCTTTAATAAATTAATTTTTGGCTTGGATGATTTCAGATCGACAGTAGGATGAGCCAGGAGCTCAATTAGAGGCTATTGGAATTTCTGAAATTTCTGGGGATTTTTCGGAGCACCGAAGTAATTTTTAAGTAATTTTCCCTGTTTATTTGGATTTATTGGATTTTTGGAAATTCGAAAATCCATTATGATCGGTTATTTTAAAACCGTAGTTTATTTTTATCGCGCGTGAACCGGACCGGAACGGTTCGGCGGAGGCGGAGGCGGTTCGCCGAGTTAGTTTGCGCGTGCGTTCTGATAAGCGGATCGGACGGTCGTGATCGACGGTTGGGATTGAACCGGCTGATCAGGTGCTTACCGTGTCGATAGCGTGTCGACAACGCGTATCGGGTGCTTACCATGTCGAAAGCGTGTCAACGGTGCGTAGTGGATTTTCACCGTGTCGGCCAGAAATATAAAACCCTCGCGAAACGATTAGGGTTCGTTCGACCGACCGATAGAGAGATTTTTCCGGCGTACGGCGCGTGATTCCGGCGGCCTGGCAAGGGGCTTTTTGTGCCTGGAGATTCACGGGAACGCGGAGAGTCGATTGATACCAGATTCGTTCGGTGAGGAGCTGCGGCGAGCTGCGGACGAAGTTCACCGTCGCCGGCGTCGTTGAGGTAGGAAATTCGGTTTAAATTCGTTATTTAATAGAAAATTAAAATCATGAAATATTTTGCTTAATGAAAACGAGCATGTGGATGAAAAAAATTCGGATTTAATTGAACGCTATTCGGTATCTTTTGCAATTTCGGAATTTCTGGAATATTTCCCATTTCGCCGAAAAATTTGTTAATGCTTAGGAGCATGTTAGGAAATTGTTCTCCTTGTTCGCAGTCGCCGGAAATCGACGGAAGGATCGTACTGGTCGGCGGTGGCGGCGGCTAGGGTTTCGCGGGCGCCGGGCGGAGGAAGGAGATGGATTAGGATTAGTTAATTAGTTAATAATTAATCGTAAATTAATTAATTAACAATTATTAACTGAAATTGACGAGGATAAAGAGAAGCGGAAGGATTTATAATTCGGAAATTAATTCCGAATTTACGGAAATGATTTATTTAATTTTAATGCGGCGCGGAAGAGGAAAAACGGGAAAATTTAATTCGGAAATTTAATCCGAATTTTCGGAAAAATAATTTGCAGAATATTTAATTCGAAAATTAATCCAAATTTTTGGAAAAAGGACATAAGTGGAATTTAAATTCGGAAACTATTCCGAATTGCAAAAAAATGATAAAGACGGGAATTGATTACGGAATTTAAAAATTTCCTGAAGTAGGGAAAAATGTTATCAGTGACGACAGTACAGTTGAAAACAGTCATACAGAGGTATGGTACATAGATGCTACCAGAACAGTTAGTAACTGGTATAGTTGTATTGCTTGGATGGCAAAGGGCATGGATTGAGTCAGTTTACTCAGTGTTGGCATATTTTATGGATTGGCATACTGGACCGGACTACTATAGACCCTATATGATGTTTTAGGGTAGTTGTGGTAGGTAACTGTGCGGTTCAGACTTAGCTTCCACAGTATACATGTGGACTGGTATGCGCCTTGTCGTACCTGGACATATGTTGCCGGATCTTGGAGTTAGAGATTGGCAATGACTGTAGGGGCGTGAGCTTCTATGGAAGTTGTTGGTAGAGGACTCTTTGGGATGGTGGCTGAGTCGATCTCTCCTGGTCCATGTGTGTAGGCCTGCGCGCCTGAGGGTGGCAGGGGTGTCTCGCAGTGGCTAGCCAAGTGTGTAGGCCTGCGTGCCTTAGGGTGGCAGGGGTGTCTCACGTTGGCTAGAGATTTTGTGACTGGATCTGTCTATAGTCTCCAGGAGATTGATTGACGAGAGACGCTGCGGTGTCGGGTGCTTAGGCACCATGCGTGTTTCGAGATGGGCGTTCCCACTGGCACGCTACCTGGAAGCCCAGAGGAGAGCTACTCTGGTGTGACTGGGGGTGACTGTGGTTGGTCGGAGTCTGGGACTGAGAGTGCCTATCCACTATACATTGTTATGCTGTATTCCTATATTTTTGCTATTATCCTTCTCTTGCATGTGAGTTTTACTAGCTGTCTTTCCTACTGGGCGTAGCTCATTCCTGTGTTACATATTTCAGTGGCTCGGCAGACTTGACGCTACCTGATTAGGTGGGATCGTGGTCAGCAGGCTTGTGGAGGATATCTGATTTGTGATTGTCTGAGATATTCTGGTTAGTTGATTGTTGTTGTTGGATGTATTTAATGAGATTGTTATTCTCATATGTCATGTAATATGTGAGGGTAATTCTGACTTATGTTTCTGGTTGGATAATGTTACACTTGTTGGACTTGGATCTTATTCTTGTGATGTAGTTTCATTCACTGTTTTATTTTATTGTCTTGGAGTATGGTGTGTGGAGTGTCATATTTTATTGTGGATGTTATATATCTTTTTGTTTGATGGTGAGGTCATTACATGACTATGGAACTTAACCGTGGGGGTTCAGACTTCTATTAGATCGATTCTCCTACCGGTATGGGTTAGGAGTATTGGGTCTAGTAGGAGTAACATTGCGCGAGTCCATCTGTTAATTCAGGAGTCATGAACCTGATTTGACGGTGTACCCGGGAGATGGGATCCACATTGTTAAGGAAAGTAGGTGTGTACTGATGTGTTATATCCTATGTTTTCATAGGCTACTCAGGTTGGTATGGGACGATTTGAGCTGTCTATAAAAAAAAAAAAAATGTATGCCAAAAATCAGCCTAGAAAAAAAATGGGGTGTAACATAAATATTCATTAAATGGGAGATACTTAATAATACATGAGTCAGGTACACACTCTTAAAAGTAATGTATTTTGACAATTACTTGGGTGATGTGGATTTGTATTGTATTGTACATGATGACTTCTTTAAGATCTTGTAATTGTGGATTTGCTCTATGATCTAGACTATTGAATTATAATGTGGATTCATCATAGGAATATGGTTTTTTGTGATTTGGTTTATTTTAGATACCTATTATTGTTATTTTTATAAAAAATGGATAGTTTTTAATGGAGAATTTGTTCGATTGTTTTCTAAATTTTGAAATCCTTATTAGTAAAATTATGAAGAAAAAGATGTTTTGACTAATTAAGAGTTTGTACTAACTATCATTCATTATCTAATTAAGTAACAATGTCCTCTATTTGCATTAAAGATTTAATCTTTCTTTAAATACAATTATTAAGAAATAAATTATGAGATATTTTTAGACATGATATAATAACTTTATAAATTTATCTTAATTATTTTTGCCTAAATTTATATTTTACATATTAAATATATATTTTAGTTCTAAACCCAAAAAATATAATCTAGTTGTCAACTTAAAAATCATGCCAAGATAATGATAATTAGATCTCAAATTTAAACATGTAATTGTGAATATCTCATCACAAGAAATTTGTGGATATGTGATTTGTATTTTTCTAAAGATCATTGTGAATATCTCATCAATTATGCGGCTTTCATTTTCGTTGATCTGAATTAGATGATCCTAGTAATGCCTTATGAACTCTTTAAGTAATTACTATTTTAGACATTATTTGTAGCTATTTAAATCATTATTGAAGTAATAATGCATGAGCTTTTAATTAAAATATACTCCAACCTAATTTTAATTAAAACAAATAGTAATGATTAATTGATATTTTTAGTAACTACTTTTAATCGTTGAAAAATTTATATAAATAAGAGATTTGTTTAAGATAATTTATTGATATAATTTGATGAATTTTGATAAAATTGGAAGAAGCATTTTAAATCTTTCCAACCATTTGCAACTAGTGCTCATAGTCACTTCCATTCATCGCATCCTTTATCATCAAGCTCTAAATTCTTATTTCTTCTTAAATCAACAAAGTGTTTTTCTTTCTTCCTAAGTGATTTAATTAAAACACTTATGTCTTGTTGAACATTTTATCAAGCAGGTTTTTTATTTATATTAAGTTCAATTTTATGTATCAAATTCTTTTTTTTTCTATTGTTAATTTAATTCAATATAAGGTCATTATAGCATATCTCTTTGCTTTGATGTTATGACGGTACATCTTACCCATATTTTGGTGAGATACTTATATTAATTAGTTTATTTTTGTTTTATTTTTGTTAAGAGTAAAAGTATACTTGATCTTAAGTTGAATTACCTAAAACTCAATAATATATATATTTTCAATTCTTATTAATTTTTAATTTTATAATTTTAAAAATAAAATATTAATTAACACATTTTAAAATAAAATTAAAATATACATAAAAATAATAATAAATACCTACTTGAACTTATTAAAATAATTAGTTTAAAATATTTTTTTTAATAATTTTTTCAAAATTAAAACTTTTATTCTTAATAATTTACCTCCTCTTAATTAAATTTCAAAAAGTTCAAGCCCATAAGAGCAAAGAATATTCCACCAATTAAGAAATCACATTAATGAAGTATAAATAAAGAATAATAATTTATAACTAAACCTTAAAAGTATATTAAAAATGAAAATATTGAAAAGATGTACTAAAGACAACGACTTCTACGTCAATAAAGACCATGCAAGATAAAGACTATAGCAATAGAACACGAGCAAAAAGCCCCAAAATCAACAAAGTGAAGAGGTTTTCCAAGCTAAAGAAAAATCACACTTTGAACACAAAATGAAAATTGCAAATGATATCACCAAAATAGTGAAAGATCTCCTCTTGAAAAATATATGCATGAATAAATAATTATTTTTTGATTTTTTTTTTTTAAAAATATGATAAATTTTAATTATAATAATTTGAAATATTTAAAAAATAAAATATTTTATAATTTCTAAAAACTTATAATAGTTGAAACGGTGTTCCTCAAATAAAATTAGATTTATAAAAAGCTAATTAAGTTCTAATGATACGACACATTGAATGATAACGACAAATTATGCTTCTAAAATATATGGTTAGCTAGCCCATTTTAATTTGTCCTTCCTCGAGTACTGCAGATCTCAAGCACAGGATATATGCGATTCCTGCTCCTGTACACGGATTGCATGGGAAAGGCACGGAGCCACCTTCTTCTGCGGCGGCGGCCCCTGCTGCTGCAGCTGCTGCTTGATGAAGCATCCCACGCGCTTGCATTCGCCGGCAACGGGCTCTCCGGCGGGAAGGGGAACGACTGGGAGGTTCTCGCAGTTACAGATCTCGATCATGAAGCCGTCGGGGTCATGGAAGAAGATCTGATCCACGACTATTCCCCCCTCCTCCACCGTCCTCTTTATGTAATTGATCTCCATCTCCTTCAGCTTCTTCTCGACCATAGCCAGGCTCTCGCACTGAACATCCGATTCGACGTTCAATAAATCCATCTCGCAGTAAAATCTATGTTCGAGTATGCAATTGGGAAGAGGGAGGAACCTGGAAGGAGATGTGGTTATCCTTAGGGTTGATCTCCCTCTTCTGGGGGGGCATGTTCTTCGGGTCCTCCGATTGAAGGAGGTGGATGCCGATTCCGTAATTGAACAACCTATTTGGCGAAATTTTAAGTTCCGATTAGATCAAAAAGGAAGGATCCAATCGTATTGAATACAGAAACGTACCAAGCACCGTCGAAGTCGAAGGAGCCAGGCCGTTGGATGGGGAAGAAGCCGAGAACGTTCTGGTAGAAATCAAGCGATTCCTCCACCGATCGACAGATGAGCGAGATGTGGTTGAGAGAACTCAGAGGCAGAGCAGCGTCAGAGAAAGAAGGCAGAACTCCAGCATGGGAGGTTGATCCCATGTTCATCATTTATGTCTAACCTGAACTAGTGCCGAGATCAGATGAATGAATAAAGGAGAGTTAAGGGAAGCAGAGATGGACACGGCTTCTTAACTTACAGGATGGAAGCTATATAGGACAACGGTGCTACGTTTGTACGATTTGGATCCACGTGGACAGTTTTGACACTTGGATACACGCCAGTATATCCCGATACTCCCCTCACCGACTTATGCGTCACGTGGCGTAAGTAAGATGGTAGTGAGAGATATAAACATGAAAACGGTGTAGGACGACAGAGTCCTTCGGACGACATTGGACTTGTAAACCAGTTTTTTTAACCATATTTTTTCTTTTTTATTTTTCGCCAAATGAATGTCAACAAATATAATATTTATTTTTTTTTTCAAAAGTTCCAAATTTATAATATCACCATCATTTCCACATTTTTTTATTTTATTAAAGTTTACTTCGAAAATTGTTTTTATTTTTTATTTACTAAAAGTTAAATGAAAGAGACCAACAACAATTCAATCATAAAGAAATTTGCCAATTGTAAGTTAACAAAATAAAAAGAATAAGTAAAATTTGTAATTCTAATTATATTTTTAATTGTTATGTATGCAAATACTATTATTATTTTGACATCTAAAGATACTATTATACTATTAAGCAAGTGTAATTAAAATTTAACAAAATATATTTGTGCAAAAACAAAAAACAGAAGATGTGGGCATCAAAATGAAAAGTATTATTAAATATTATGTTGTATAATAATTCTCTTATGAAACATCACATTTTAGATATCTCTCTTGTTGATATGATTTTTCTATAGACTATTTTTTATTTTTATTAATATTTTGATATATATTATTTTAATATTTCTATAATTGAACAATTTGAAATCAAAGAAACTACATGGTCATCCAATAATCATAGTAACTTAAGAAAAATTTCTCAAATGGAAGTTAATAAAATATTTTTTAAGGTTAGTTTTCTAATCTTTTTATTATTTAGTGTTAAAAAAATATTACTATAACAATAACCAAATTAAATTAAAATTTGACAATGTATATCTACCTAAAAACATAAAATAAAAAAATATTATAAAAAAATTACATGCTATAATTCTCTTTTGAAATGCCACAATTTAGATGCCTCTCTTGTTAATATAATTTCTTTTAATAAAATATTCTTGACTATTTTTTATTATCATAGATAATGTCATTCTAATCCCTCTTTAATACAATAATTCAAAACAAAAAAAAAATACATATATGTTGGAATGATTAGCTCATAAGGGGAGTATGAAATATGAGTAGAAATAATTCTTGATTTATTTTAATAAGAACTTTGTAATATAAAATAACAAATAAAATAATATGACCCATATGGGTTAATACACATGTTGACTAAAAACAATAATACAACCCTTACACGATTATTATCTTACAACAATCATATAAACTTTACTTGTATTTCACATAACAATAATTAATAAATCTAAACAATGTTATCAATTGAAAATGCAATCAAATGAATAGGGGAAATAAAGTGAGGTAGCTTTCATGCAGCTCACAATCCCTATCGAAAGCTTTAAGTAGATTTATATATAATTGTAAGTTTGATTGAAGCACATTTGACTTTTTGTGTATGATATGAAGATAAGCATTACTCTTTTCTTTAGTACATTTCGTACTATATATACTCTTTAATATATTAAAATATTATTTTAGATATTCTCTAATGGCCAAAACCATTTTTTCAATAAAATTGATTTATTGTTGTGCATATCAAATTATGTTCATACTTATATAATTAAAATATTGTACCAAACAATATTGTAGAACTACAAATCATCCAAAAAATCATTCTATTTAATTTGCTTAAGTAGCATATTTAAAATGAATCATATAAATAATATGGAACACATCATATTGTATAATATAATTCAAAACTAAGTTTTAGTTTTTCAAACTTTGTAAAGGTACAATAAATAATATCAAATTATATGAAGCTTTCCAATTTTCTCAGTTTTTTATTTTTATATAAGTTGGATGAATACAATTAACCATCTTATTTGTATGAATATTTTTTAGTTCAATTTTCTCTCTAACCTAGTTTGAGCATTGGTAAAAAAAAGACTACATTAGGATGATAATTAGTATCATTTTGTACAAAGATTTTATTTCTTTAAGACATTAGATTGCAACATGATCTTGTATAAGCTAATATAGGGTATTATCGGGTATGAAGAACTTGAAAATCATCTCTCTATTAAAAAGGAATTTTACAAATATGATATATCTACCACCCATGTACAAAATACTTTCTTATTAGGTTTGGATCGTTGATTTTGATCATGTGTTCAATTAATAATATGAGCTAATTGTACAAGTAAAACATGTATATCGTGTTGTGAGCTAAGCATGTAGATTACATGTATATATTATGTTTTCATTTGAATCATATTTAAGCTTGATTATCTCTTTTCTAATAATGTTTCAACTTTAATACTATTAAGCTCAATATGATGGACAGCTAAAACGATATATGAAGAAAAAATATAGATCATGAATTAAAAGAGCCGGGCCGACATGGATGATTTCCTTGAAATTTCGTACATTGCTTTTTTTTTTTAATAATTTCATATTTATATTAAAAGGCAAATTAATAAATTGGCCAATCGTACCGTTGCTTTCACCTACCGTAGTATATATAATGGACAGCTAAAACGATGAGAACAAGCTAAAACGATGATTTGTTCTCTGCCACGTGCCATGTTTTCGAGGATGTCATTTTCAAAGCACTTACATGACTTCCGAAACGTTTTACTCATTTAGGTGATATTTTTAAAATAATGTTTTTGTGTAAAATATTATTAAAATAGCAGTTATTTGATTGGTTGAATTTACAATTTGTGTTTTATTTTATTTTTTATAAAAATATGATGAATAATTCGGTCATCATGTAAGAAAATAGCATGTATATATCAATTATAACAGCACAAGACTATGAGGAATGCACCTGAATTGTAAAATTAATTTTATATGTATATAAATTAAAAAAATACAATAACTTTATAAGAGTACAGTTGCTCAGTGAATACACCAAACTCAAAAGATATAAATTAAATAATATATATTTATAAAGTTATGAGAATTACTTCTCAATATACATACATGTCTTATTTCTTTGCACATGTAACAAAAAATGCATAGTATTGAATGTATGCTTATAATGTAAATGATGTTATGCATATAAAAAAATAATAGAGGTAGTTGAGATGTCAAATATGTTACATTGAACTTAATATTTAAGATAATATAGTTATGGCTCTCTCTATAGCTCACTTAGCATATTTTTAATGTGATTCATTTTCTAATAATATATTCTTTGAATCTTTTGTTCTACTTGATTGATGGAGCCGTCATACCTACTAATTGTGTTAGGTCATATGCCAAGCCCAAGTCCTTATTAGTTGCAGTGAATTAGTCATGCTTATCCTCAAATTAGCTAGAGTTTTAACATAAATGTTTTGCTAATGTCCCTTTTTAACATCTATCTGAACATTACTATTATATCTTATCGATACTTAAAACATTAAATGTTTGCTTAATGCTATCAAATCTCTAACATATTTGTTAATCTTTTAAACTTATCCTAGTTTATCATTTCTCCCAACTATTTGTCAAATTCATCTCATCAAATCAATCCTATCCTATTTGCCCCTTGTGAAGAGCTATGCTCAACAAAAAATAAATGCTTTTAGGACATACTTCTTTTGTCTTAATTAAAAATTATTATAACAATATGATATTCATAATAATAATCTAAAAGGATAGTGAAATCATTTTTTTATTTTATTTATAATTTTCATTTCTTAGAGTTATTTGTATCATATGAATATTTTTTTTATTTTTTTTCTCTATTATGTTATAATCTATCAAATCACCACGGCACACTACAACACGTGCATGGCTAGACACAAGCTTATCCATTTGTTGAAGGCCAACTCCAACATCAATAGTTTGAATATGTAACACAAATAAATTTAATTTAAGATATTCTAAAAAATATTATCATAATAATTTTTGTTAAAATATTCAAATTAAATTAACTATAAATTATATTTTGACATTTTGCTTAATAATAAAGCATTGAAAAACGCCAAAAAAATTGATGCCCATATAACAGTTTTTTAAAACATAACTTGAGCCGACAGAGTGGATTAAATAATTAAAATAATATTTAAGAAAAGAATCGTTAAATTTAGGAGTGGGTAACAACAACTGCTTAATAATATTTTAAAGTAAGATGATGGTAGATAACATGGCTTATTTTTATTTTTAACATAGCTGGACAAAAATATTAACAAAAATCTGCAGAAATTAGTTAAATAAAACACAAACAATAGACTTGTGAGTTCAGAAGATTTCTTTTATGAAGTACAGATGCCGAATAGAATATACAAAGTATAGCTTCGAAAAGATTATGCTCTTATGACTTGTGCTGAGCATGGATGCGAGCACGTATGGCGTGATGAGGAGATGGGGCCTTCTCATTCACAAGGATTTGCTCCGCGAAATCAACTCGAATGGATTTGAAATGATAAAGCTGCATGTTTAACCAATTGGGCGAACATAGATCAATTAGATATGAAACACGGGTATGTGAACACAAGTGCACAAAATGACATTATATAATGCAATTTTCTCGGGTCTTCTGATTTTCTAACTGCTCTAACTTAATTATGCCAAAAGTAACAAAAAAAAAATGATTTCTTAAAGGTCCTTTGTTTAGTTGTAAGCCAAGAGAGAGGCTACTTTCAATTCAAGAAATATAAATTAACAAGTCATTTCTGTTTGGTCATCTACTAGATTTAAGAGATTGTCCTCAAAGGTTTTGCCACAATGGATGAGCCTCAAGAGAATGGCCATGATAAATTAGCCTCAAGAGATTGGTACCAAGGGACCGGCCTCAACAGCTTTTCTTAGGCGCTGGCCATGATGGAAGAGACTCGAAAGTCTCACCTCGACAATATAGACATAAGCAATTGATGATTGCCACATAACTACAATTTAGATCAATAGCTAATATTTAATAAATGAATTTTTATATCTTTATTTAGTTCTTAAATTTTTTCATACAATTATTTATGTTATAATGAAGAGTTTCTATACATAAACAAAAAAATAGAACGCCAACAAATAACATGCAATCTAAAATTTCAAATTAATATGATTAGTAAGTTATCTAATGTGAATAATGATTAATCACATTTTCTTTTAAATTCGAACAAATAGAGCAAATGCTTTTTTTCCATCGTTAAAAAGCTCTGATACTTCTCCTAGACAAAAAATTCCTTTACAATCAATGAAGTTTTACTCGCCTTGATTGAAACAAAGCGTATTCAAGGTTTGGACAATATTCTTTCTAATTCTATTAATACCACAAATAAGTCTAAAAGAAAGGGAGAAGAACATGAGAAGAAAGCGAACTCCAGAGGCTTCCTAGAATTTAAGTTGTGGACTACCCTATCAAAGATTGAGACAAGAATGTGATTAACATGATAAATAGCCTTCCTCCAATTGTGGACACCAAGGCTCCTCTAAAGGTTCCATATTACCAAAGAGAGAAGGCAGAGTAGAGGCAGAAATTTGAGTGCCATGCAACAGTCAAGATCTACAATAAAAAGTTAGAGAAAGTATAATGTCCATCCCACTTCTCTTATTTGGCTTAGGAGCCCAATAATTAACACTTATTTCCTTCAAATGTTAAAGAGATGTTAGAGATGTCCTAAAAAAATTGACATATTGAGAGATGTCCTAAAAAAATTCTTAAAGATTAATGATGCATGTTATTATTACTTTTTATTTTGAATAAATATTAATGTGTCGATTACATTAACTAATAAATTGATTTTTTTTATTTTATTTTGTGTCATGTGGTTATTTTTCGTGGCCTTAACAAATTTTACAAGAGCCCTACACCCAAATATAAGTAAAAATTTGAGATAGGAATGATGCAAAAACCCAATCCCCAGGTGTGAAAGACACGATAAATAAGGAAGATAACATGCATAAACTTGAACTTAACATGAATCTGAATGAAGATAACATAATTAACTCTAAATCCCCAAATGTTAATCATTACATTAATAACGAGAGATGAAATTAAACAATCAGAAGTTGCTTACGATTTCAACTTTACGTGATGCAATAACAAGTCCAAGTTGTTTGAATGAGAATGTGAAAACAAAGTCTTTCAATAACTTAATAAGATGAAGCAATAATGAAGTGGCTATGCTTTTCATGAAATAAAGTAGAAAGTTGAGAATGAACAATTCAAAAAAAGTATATGACTACCTAAACTGATGTTTAATTCAAAATTAATAAACCAAAACAAAAAAAGACATAATTAAAAGATGAAAGATACTCGCATCCTCGCACCTTGGGTATGACTCAACAATCTCATAGAACAATGAATCAATGAAGGATATTCAAGTCAAGAACAATTGTTGGACTCATTCTTATGGGATATAAACATATAAAATGTAACTGTACAGCCCGAACTAAAGAAGAATGAGAGTGATTGACAGGTCATGTGTGACACCTAACACAAGAGGATAGTGATTTGTTGGGTGATGCTCCAAGATGGAATTATCAAATATTTACAAAAGAGGATAGTGATTTGTTGGGTGATGCTCTAGGATGGAATCACCGAATAAATAGCCATTCCTAACAAGATTCTAAATAGAGTGGAAGAATAAATAATCCCATATTAGCTAAAAATAGAATGATTCTAAACTATATTTGTATAATTATGATTTTAAATGTTGAGCCTCCTTTAAGGGACAAAACCCATTATAACTGATATAGGGCAATTAAAATGAGACAATATCTCGATATAGTAAAGCGATATAGTGACATTATTGTATCAAAACAATATCTCTTATACACGATGTGGTCCTATGACACCACAAAAAGAAACTGGTAGTTCTATAATACTTAGGACTGAACAAGACGAGAATTGATCGTTAAAAGATGCCCCAATAGTAGAATCATAAGAAAAATAAAGGTTCTTGATAACCTTTTAGGCAGAGTGGTTTATCAACGAATAATCTCACGTTGTTTAAGAGAATGGTTGTGAGATATATATATATGGACATGGTTTTAAGTTGCTAATAAGCTTTTGGAGACAAAACTTACTACAGTTAGTACGAAACCACTAGAAGAGGATAATCTTATAATATAATAATATCAGAACTTGACATGATGTCTCTAGGATAAAATCTACAAAGAACAATTCCTTATTAACATCTAGGTGAAATGTTACAAGAATGAATAGTTAAACATTGGCTAGTAAGTGAATGATTTTGTGCTATATATACGATGATGATCTTCACATGTGTAAATACTTTTTTAAAACAAAACTCACTTTGGTAGGTATAGAAAGACTAAATAAGAATAATAATTTAATATAATAAAGTTGGACAATAACATTATAATAACAAAATATATCTCTTACAATATGATAGGTTCAAAGATGAACAAAGTAGAAGCTAGTAAATTTATAAAACTCAAAAATGAAGAGGATGAGGAATGATTATCGAGTAGTATCATAAGGGTTGAATCACCAAACAAAAGAGTAATTCTTAGTAGATTTTTAATGAAAAGGTATAGGAATAAGTAGTCTTAAAAAGATGGAAAAAATGATTCTACATTATATATATAAAAATCAGTCCTAAAATATAAAGATATTTGTAGGGATAAAACAAACTTTGGTTGACCTATAATTGTAAAAAGTGAGCAATACCTAGATATAGTAAGGTCAAGTCAATGTTAATAGCTCAAACCCAATTTTTGGCCACTTCATAGGCTTTGACATATGAATCTCCTCTTATCATTTTTCCTACCTTAATAGTTTACGAAATCTACATTGGGCTTAGTAACAATGCAGAACTAAGTTTTGAAATAACATATAATCCAATTAAAAGGGTTCATGTCAAAACTTATAATGTACTAACATTAACTTAATTTATACTTTCTTGAGAGAATTCAAGTTTTAAGTGATAAACATCATTTTACTATTAGAATTAAGAACCTTAATAACATATGAATTTTCCTTAAAATATCATGTTTCGTGGAGCCTCAACAAGTGATCACTATAAGATTGAATTATAAGAATGAAACAAAAATCATTCACAAACTAAGTGATAAAAATAATAAAATTTGGTGTAGGTTAAGGTCATTAAATGAATTGTCAAGATCAAATGAATGGCAATCATGATGAACTGACGTCAATCTTGAAAAGGTTAAGGACTTGATTAAGCAAAAATTTGATGAAGATAGTTTTAGTGCGTAACAATTGAACATAGAGAGTTTTGCTTCGTGTAGGGTAGTAAAACCTTGAGAATGCAAAGGAATAATGTGAATTATGGAATTCAAAAAGAGCTCAAGCCAAGTTAAGCAATACCATTGACGATTAATATATGCGGAAGAGAGTAAAAGACTTATAATGGATAGAATTTTTGTGGGCTTCACTCCATGATCAAGGAATTTCAACGTCTTCATCTATCTAAAATTGATGTATTTGGTCACCTCGATAATGAACTATCCTTCCCAGTTTCGAACAAGCTTGACAAAACCCTTCAACGTCCAAAGAAATCAAACTTATTGAGAAAGCTCAAGCCAAGTTAAGTCATATCTCTAGCAATCAGCATATGAGGAAGAGACAAAAAGACTTAAAATGGATAAAATTTCCTTAACGTAGCCTTCACTCCATGATCGAGAAATTTCAACGTCTCTTTTTATCTGAAGTTGGCATGAATTTGGTCCAGTGATAGCCTTGATAATGTATTATCAATCTTAGTTTGGAGCAAGCTCGTTGAGGCCCTCCTAATGTCGAGAGAGCTCACATTGCTTGAGAAAGCTCAAGCCAAGTTAAGCCATCCCTTTAACGATCAACATATGAGGAAGAGAGTAAAATACTTTTAATGAATAGAATTTATTCAAGTGGTTTCCATTCCATGAGTAACAAATTTCAACATCTACCTCTATTTGAATTCAATATATATTTGGTCAAACAATGACCTTGATGATGTACAAGGTACTTCTCCTTTAACAAGTCTAACTCCATCTTTCAAGCATCTTCATTTGATAACCAAATTTCTAATGCATCAAACCTCTGGACCTAATAGATTGGATGATTTATGTCAACAAGGAGCATTGCATCACATCCATAAACTAGTGAAAAAGTTGACACACCTATGGCTGCTAAAAAAGTTGTTCACACCAAGGATTTTAAAGCCCAAGCCCACTTGCCTTTTTTAGTCATCTAAACGAGACTTTCATATTTTAAGGAGACATTTTCTTCCACATTAGCTTGACCATTTGTTCTTCAATGAACAATTAAGACTTAGTTGAGATGACAGTCATACATTATACAAAATTTTAGAACTTCTTAAACATTGTTGCATTACCAAAACTGCTAGAGACTACCAACAAGAAGTTTATGACCTATGTTATGACTTTTGCTAGCAAGAAGCTTAGCTTTGATTCACTTGAAGAATAGTCAACAGCCACATAAAGGAGAACTCTTTTTAGCAATTTAGAACACGCCAAGCAAATCCATGCCTCAGATTAAAAAAATTCAAGATATTAGTATTTATTTCATTTCGTTGGCCAACAAAGGAATGAGAAGAGGTACAAGATCCATTCAATAACAAAACAAGACAACTTTTCAGCACTCCAGGATTGATATGAGCATCTTCTACTAGAATGAACATCAGAGGACTAACAAGGAATTAAATTAATCTCACAAACAAAGTTAAAGATAATAATATGCTATATTGCATAGCAAAAATGATAGGATTCAAATCACATTTGTTGCTATAAATAGCAATGCAAACAAGGTATGAAAAGAATGTCAATATGTTAAATATCTTTTGACACTCCAAAAAAATGTAACAAAAATCAACCATTTGAGGATAACAACATGAAAATTGAAAAAAATTGGGCTAAAAAAATTGCAAAATTAAATAAAAATTGATGAACAATAACACACAAAAGAAGTGGGGATATGGTTGCTTAATATCCAAATAATGCTTGGATGCACGTGATTGTTTCATACACATAAAATTTCATCCACACAAGCTAAATTTGTCCACAATGTTTAAAAAAGAAAATATTGTCACGAGGCATATGGAATTGCATGTGCATTAAATAAATTATAAATGTTTGATGTGCAAACATATATGTGCATGTCCATTGAAATGTATGTGCATAAAAAGATGATGAATAAAAGTTCAAATACATATACTTTATTTTTCTTATGGGCATTCGAAGAGGAATCACCAAAAAATCAAGTGACTATAGCAAATAACCGAAGGGAGAATCATCAAAAATAATGAAGATGCTACCTTGCTTAAACTACATTTATTAATTACCCTATTCATAATGAATTCAATTAAATGAAATTGAAAATTCATGAACTAAGACAAACCTCCTTCTTCCATACATTTTTCACATATCTATAGAAATGATATCTAGGCTTAAAACTTTACCATATTATATTTTCTTCAAATCTTGCCTAACTTCCATGCTCTAAATTCATCTAAGGAAATTTTATTTTCTTTCGTGCAGCTCTCATTAATGAATCATCTTCTCTTTAAAAGGCTTATTAAGAAAACATCTATAAATGTTTAATGCCTTCACCATTGGCTTGTCACTTGACGTATTTTAGTTAGTGAAGATTACTTTTCACCTCTTTTTCCTAGATTATGTGAGCATGACTTTCTACCACTATTTTATCCAATTTCTTGTATAAAACCTCAAGTGCACTTTCTTAGCAAGATTACTTGATTTTTGAGATTATCTCTCCCAATTTTCTATATTTTATCAACTAAGTCACATTTTATGATACATCTTCCTCTTAACCTTTTCTTTTACTTCTTTCCACCAGCAAAACTCTTCATAATTTGGAACAAACCTTTCAAATTCTCAAAACATATCTGTTTAGCCTTACAAATATAATTAGGGATCACAAAATGTTTTCTTTGCACATCCCTTTCATTTCTAAGATTTCAAATTCTAATTTCACAAAACATTGACTTTCTTTTCCTCCTACATCATGTAAGGTGCAAATTTAGGACCATTTATGAACATTGGTTAGTCAAGCGTTTTCCAACAATGAGCTTAATCTAGACGATCAATTTTTCTCTTAAAGGAATAATCAGCCTGTGTTCCTAGATTCATACTTACAAGTAATCATATATTTTACATGTTTCTTAAATAAAGTAATTGATTTTAAAAAAACTCATGTTAAAGATATTTAAAAAAATTTTGTTGTCACCAAACCCATAATTACCAACATGAAAATATCAAGATTCCTAAGGTTCACTTTGTGCATGTCTGTTAATGTTATATACAATAAGAATTGTTTCTTAATACTTGTATCCTATTTATGTACATAAAATTGATTACTTTTTATAGAATTATAATCTTTAAGATTATAATTCTACCCGCATTTCTTATGAAATTTTCAGAATCTATCTCATACTGATTATGTTTACAACAAATCTAATCATTGAATAGAGGTCAACTTCAGCATAAAAAAGATACACTCCAAGAAAAGGAATAAAGTAGAGAAGGACCAAGAACACCATACCTTATCTTTCCATGTTACATCGATGATTCGATGATATGGTTCCAATAATGATAATCGATCCCCTTCTTTGATCTACATCAAAAAAAAAAAGAAAGAAAAAACACAAAATATCACTGGAGCTGTTCTAGCAAACATTATGTACCAAAAAAATTTTAAAAGCCTTAGAACATAAAATTATGTGTAACAATCTCTACAACTTGAACATACAGACGAAATGTTTGCTTATTGTTTGAGCATATCTCTTGTAGTGGAAAATAATAGAGTGTTCGATACAAATGTGCAATTACAAATAACAAACGTTCAGCAAAAAGCTCAAAAAATCTTACTGCATCGCTGTGAACTCCATAAACTGAGAGTATAGCACACGTTTGAATTGAATCACATACAATGTAGTACCTATAATATTGAGAAACCAGTTTTAATGCTTTGGAATGACAATCTAGCATATATCTGCACATGTTCTTCAGAAAAAACCCTGAAATAGATAGCTTACGATGGAGCAATATCATCGTGCTTCACAAAAAGCAGCACTTTACCAAAAGTTACAACTCCTTTGTTTAGCCCCTCAATGAGAGCATTAATGTTGACCTTCACGAATATTGATTTTACTTGAACAAGACAAAATGAACATTACATAATTACGCTGCAATAATTTCAATCACATGATGGCTAAGAAATCTTCATTTTGACATACAATTAACTTCATCTAAAGCTGCCACCAAAGGTGCAAGCCGTTTAGACCTGGACTGTACCTGCACAAAGTAAAGCACATCAAAGATTCAGCAGCTCCAGGAACTTATCAAATATTACCCCATTCTGTATCATGCTATAGCACATGTTCAACAAAACTGTTGGCTTTAGACCACAAAAGTTAAAATTAGGTTTAGGGATAAGAAAAGCATTAGTCTTTTCAATACTAACACTAAGAGCGTATGCAGCAGATAAATATATTGTTGTACAATAAATAACAATACACAAAAATAAGCATAAATTGCAAACCATGAAGCAGATATGGTGAAGAAAAGAACACCATAGACACATCCCCAAACAAAGTGAAGTGTCAATGGGAATAAAATTCATGGTATGTTGCTTGCTACTGCATATCCAAAAAAAAAAGGTAGCCTGATGAAAAAAAAATGAGACTTGTCCAAATATAAAAAAGATTTGTGGGAGGAATATCCAGGTTTTACCATGTTTTGGTCCAAGAAATATTAATAGTTGAACAAACATAGAGATCCAGCAAAATCTGTTCAAAAAAAGGGCGTTGCTTGGAACCCAACCAGAATAGCTGAAAACAGCAATTTGTCATTTGATTTATATATAAACCCAACGGAATTCAGAATATTACCCAGGATCTATTAGGATCTGTTATCCATTAAAGGACTCATTTGAAAATGCTAAAATACTTTTATTGTGATGGAAATTTACAGAAACAACCTCAGCTTTGAACCAGACTTTTCTCTTAAAAATGCCACCATTGCTGAACCAACCCAAACAAAAGCAACTTAAAAAACAAAGTGCCATCCACACTAAAGCAATTTACTGCAACCTCCAAAAACTCCAAAAATTTTCTAGTATAGTATACCACAGCTTCAAATACCTACGGTTATCCTCATTGTGCCCATCTCAAACCCTACACAAGAACGTTTCAACAAATTTTTCCATCTAATATAAAATGTCATAGAAAAGGACAGCGTTCCTGCAGAATGTTCCTTCAAAATATGACTATCCAGAAAACGAAATGGATCTTATACACACACAAGTTTTTCTCCAACTACCAAAAAGCTTATTTCAATTCCCAATATCATTCTGACTTAAAGTTGAAGATGACTACCTTCAACAAGCTGTCAAACTTGTCAAGAAGGATAGTGATTTTATTGACTTCTTTATCAGCATTTAGTTCAGGATCCCTTAAGGCAGCAGCTTCAAAACCATGAAGAGCTCTCTCATAGTTCTCTAGATACTTATTGGCCTGAGTTGAAACAGAAATTGGAGAAAACAAAATTTAATTGTCACCATCCAAGCTCTGAATTCAATAATGATGAATAAGAAAGGGCTTTAAAGATTGTGAAACTCACTGTGGCGCAGTTGAAGTAGAGATCTGGGTTATTTTTCATTAGTACATCTTTTTCCTGAAAAAAGTGATTCTGAAAATTAGAACCATCGGAACTTACAAAACAATTCTAGCAGTGCTATTAAGCTATACATCAAAGGAATCAGAAATTTTGAGTTAAAACAAGAGGACGAATTCTAGCTAAAATAGCCATATGGAGGAAAGATTTTTTTTTTTTTTTTTTAAAAAAGTTAAAATTAAATGTAAGAATAAAGAATTTTAATGAGTTTAGATCCTACAGCATTTTGGTATGCTTTTAGCGATTGCTGTAACTTGGCATGGTCCCATGCTCCAGTCATAAAAAAACTTGTGAGGCATGCATTTCCAAGGTTGTCTGCAAATAACATTCACATCAAGAATAATAAAAACAGAATAAAAGCATACTGTATGTGGCACTAATAGCAATATATAGAACAAATTAAGATGGCATATGAAAGCAAAAGGCATTAACATGAAAGTTCATTTTACATTAAGCAAATATCAACATCGCTGTTCTTATAACAAAAATGATGTTTAGCTGAATGAATCATCCTCGGATAGTCTTCAAATGGGATAGACTGTAAAATCTTGTTTCACAAGCCTTTCAGCAAACCTTCTAGCAATGCACCCTTTATATCTAATCCATTTTTTACTTCCAATTCCTTCATTATTAATTCTATCTTCTTTATCCACAGTTAGACACTGGCTTATATGTTATCCACACAAAAATCACATCAATCTATTTACAAATTTTGAATCTTTGGTAGGTAATAATGCTATTCCTTCAAATAAACTGATTCAATACCACACTTTTAGTTACTATTCTTATTAATAGACCACACTATTTCTTGCTGAACATATGGATCTATAAAGAACAACAAATAAAACTGTTGCTTCTGCAATTTACCTTCAAAGTCCATGATTTTCCATTATTGACTAAGACAAAAGAAACCTCTTGATTTCAAAAAGCCTATTTAATTCAAGGAATTATATTCTCATCACCATCAAATATATGGCACATTTTCTCCATTTAAAGGTTTAGTTGCTTGAAATTCTCTTCTAGTTCAGCCAAATGAAATGATTGCTTTAATAAGCCCATAATTTCCTTACTGTGTAAAATCTTTGTTCAATTTTGCCTAAGGCACTTATCTATAACTTTCAACCAATATTCTACCTAAAACTTACTTCACAACAGATCAGAAAATCAAAAACTTCAAATAGCACACATCATGCAGCTCATCACAGAAAAAATATGCATTTCCATAACAAACAATTGAAAATAATTAAGCATATTTTAAAAAAAAATTACTTTTCATTCAAATAATTTAATTCTCGTCCAATAAATATATGCTTCTTCATGCTCAAGAAAATGAGAAAACATGTAAGAAGTTTTTTTTTTATTTCTTTCCATGATTTATATGGACCAATCTCCTTCCACAAAATCAAAATTGTGTTCCACCACGAAGAAGATCAAGCTCATGTTTGATAAATAGCATATAGCTGTTAAAGCACTATCGAAGGAAAAAATTTAATGAATAACAAAACCACAATGAAGAATTCCAGAATGTTATATATTGGTAGTTTAACTGACAATTTACACATTATGGTAAATGGACACTAAGATGGCTATATTATATGAACTTTACTAGGAAAAACATATGTATCAAAATCCAACAAGTAGTAGTGTGACACAGTCCAGAAGCCACCAATTAGCTAACAGCAACCGAAAGACATGCAATATCAGTAAAACATCCTTTCACAAATGATCTAGAACAGGGAGATAGGTCTGTTATAAAAGAACCAACAAAAGCATGTTAGAAACAAATGAAAAGGAAAATCAACCGGTATTTGGATGCCATCTTTTAATGTAATAAAACTAACCAGCCTTTGGGCTTTCAATTCATGGAATGAGGAAAAGCGAAGATATCAACAACCTTAATTCATTAATACCCAGTCATGTTCATAAGCTTAGATTTCTAATGCTTAAATAAATAGCTGACTCTGAATAAAAAAGCTATTTTAATAAAGAATGATTAGAGTTGGGGGCATTCTCATATGAGACATGTAAGCTCTCAGGAAGCTGAAAGAGGCATTGCAACATCTAATCGCACTTTATCCTGCCAAAACGTCTATGTCAAGAAGGCAGATGCAGTGTAGGTCCTCAGTCAACTCAAGTGCTCGGCACCTAATGCAAGCACCTTTATATTTTACCCGCTTTTATCCCTTTGTATGATCCATCTTACTTAATAACATGCATTGCATAAAGAATGTAAAGCCTGCATGAATGATTGTTATTACATTTATGATACTTCCCATTGCTTTTTTCCCTTAGAAAGGAAAAAGCCAATATCTCACTTCCTTCAGATTGATCAGTTTTACAATCAAATTTTAAGAAGCAAATAACGCGTCTTTCGATTCATGACTTCCCTCTTTATAAAAGGCCACATTTAACTCCATTACAGTACCTTCCACAACTACTATTTCTTTCCATCTACTGATTTTTCTTCGAAATTATATAGCATACAAAATGGATTATAATTTTTTTTAGTTTGTAATTGTTTCATTTTATTCACTGAATCTGGATGGAATTAGTATATGAACAAATAATTACTTCATTCTTACACCCAAGTATTCCACAACTGTTTATCATCACCTTAGAAAATTCTTTTAAGATACAATTGTTTGAGATTTTATATTACATGGTCCCTTGTGTATGGTTCTAAATGTTTTATTTTTTTGAAAAAATAATAACACACAATGGCCAATACAATAGCCACTATGGACAACATATGATGTCAACACCTAAAACATGTCAGGGGAGTTGATCCTATAAACACAAGGGTTTGTATGCCCCTAAAGGGAAAAAGGAATCTCAAGTATTGAAGAATGAATGAAAAAGGTGACAAAAGAATTAAAACGAAAAAAATGGAAATTTGCCACGTTGGCCAAACCAGTAAATTGCAGGACATGCGATCCAAGGTAACCTAGATGCATTGCTTTACCCCTTCACCTACCAACCTGCTTTGGACATTGACACCTAGGATATTCATGGCATTGCTTGATAGTGAGTTTAACATTCATCTGCAGGTTCTACAACTAATGATCCCAATAAGCTTTGAAAATTCTCTTCCTAGACTAATAGCTATTTCCCCATGGATTGTCAACCTGGTTGCCATCCCAACATGTTTGCATTCCTACTCAATATGAACCCCAAAGGAGAGTCCCAAACCCATCATTTCCCTACAATGGATCACTATCCTAAAACACTAAAGAAGAATATGATTCCTTGAGTGAAGGAGGGTTTCACTTCATATTCACTAGCTATACTATTCTCTTATGCCTACTTCCCCCACAGTGGACTTAACTATCACAGCACTGGCCAGTTGAAGCCTTCTCGAGAAGACAGAACTATTGCAGCATCTCCTTGCTCTTTCTATCCATGGTTGCAACATTGTCTCTCTCTAGCATTGTACCAACAAGCACACCATTCCCCTTCATCGGCACTACAACACCCTTACCCACCATAGACCAAAATACTTTGGCACAACCATTAGTTCACAAACCGATTGAATATTACTTACCTCATCTCTTTGCATTGTTGGAACATCCACTTCTCTTCTTAGGTTGCATTATCTATAAGTTCTAGCATTAAATTTATTTGCAAATAAGCTTCAACAACAACAGTTGAAGTATAAAGCATGGTGAGTCCCACCTAACGAGGATTGCTAACCTCTGAACTATCCCTTTAAGTAGTGGGGACAAACCTACATGAATTATTTGGCACATTTCACAATAAAAGAAAAACATCACTGAAAAGTCAAATAAAGTCCCTCAATCTAGGTCTAAACCAAGAGTAACTTATTAAGGTCTAATTTTGCACAAAACCAAAACAAATCCCTCTTTACCTAAACAGTGGCATAGCCAATCCAAAAAGGATTTCCAACCATCCAAATAATAATCACCAGGTTGGAAAGAAAGCGAAGGATAAACATAGGGACTGTATTGACATTAGGATGGACGTGACTATTGTGAATGACAGCCTAAATTCCACAGATCCAAGAGCTTGTCCAACCACAATCCAAGGCATTAATTTCGAGAAAAAAGCCATGTCCTCAAAGTTCATCCAAATGTTCCCACCTCGAGCAAAGATTCAAGGAAAGAGATTAAAAAGGGATTTTTCCTTCCATATGGCCCACATTACAAGAAAAACTTGGGGCACTAAATGCCCTCCAAATTCAGTTTCATGTCCCCATCACATATTTAGCTGTCTTTTGCAATGAGAAATGAATAGGTATTGAGAGTTAAAGCTTTGAAGCAACTTGCCATAATCTACCATTGCTAAAAAGGCATGACATCAATCCTTTTTTGTCAAAAATTGGAGAAAGGTCAAAAATGAAAGCGTAAAAGAAAATGGTATAAGAGAAAGAAAATTAAGTAAAATATGATGACAATAGATGGGCAAGAGGAACTTCTATGGGATCTAAAGTGGAATGCGACGATGTCAATAATCACAGGATCGTAAAAATAAATTTGAATCACAACTCGGATATCTTCGAATCGTATCCCATAGGAGCCTAAATCATAACAAAGGGTGTATATGTATCCACGATTAAAAAAACTACAATTTCTAAAAATAGAATACTAAGACCAAATCTTTATTCCTTCTATCATTCAATAACATGGCTTTAAAAAGTTTACAAAACTAAACTTAGACTAAAAAACAAAAAAAAATATCATTCTTAATAAAAATATATAAAAATAATAAGACATACATAAAATGATAAAAATACCATAAGGATCCTATATATATATGAACTATTACAACTAATAACAAAATAAAAACATAAGAAACTAAATAAAAAATAAAAAAGATTTACTGGATCAGCTAAATCATCTATTTGATATTAGTCTGTTTTACAGCAGTCCACCCTATCAAAAGAAAATGTTTTCATAAAGTTATACTCGAAGTGAATCTCCATCAAACTTAGCATTAATCTATATGAATTCTTAAAAACCAATAAATCAGTTAGAAAAAATCCTCCAAATATATCTAAAAACTGAGATGAACAAAACAATTTGTAAAAACAACATTAAAAAAAAAAGTTAGTAATCAAAATGCTTAAATAAAGGAACATTAAAGAATTGTTCATAAGACTTGTCACTTTTAGAGTTAAAAGTTTTTTCATACACTAATATTTCATAAAGTACAGAGAACTCCACATCAAAGAAATTTTAATGAAACATATATAATGACAAATCTAAAACATATGAATAAGCATACATGTTCCTACATAACTCAAATGTCTTCGCATTGAAATTTTGCAATTGTAGAAGCATTATAACTCTTTGGATAGATATATATAAATAATTAATCACTCATCAAATTTTTGTAAATACTCAATTTGTTTTATTGATTTAAAAAACTTAAAATTATTAGACCAAATTTATTACTAAATCAAATTAAGCATGCAATAAAAATCATTTTAAGATGCACAAAAAAAAGAAGCAACAAAATGTATAGATACATCTAAAATATTTTCAAAATTTTTAATACTTAGGGTATAAATTAAATACATTTCTTTTAAATTTATTTTATTTTTTTCTAGCTCTTCATCATTATCAATAATATATTCAATTTCTTTTAATCAACTTTCTTATCCTCTATTTTTTTCTCTTTATTAGTAAAAAAATAATTTTTACTATTTCTTTCCGTAATTCCTTTTGTTTTTGTTCCTCAAAGTTCAAGATATAATTGTATTGATAGTTTTTATGCTCAATCTTCTCACATTTATAAAAACATATTCTCATTTTGAAGATTATTTTTAAGGGAATTCTAAGATGTTTGAATTTTAAACAAAAAAAGTAAATCACATTTAGTAATTTCCTTAAATGCCTCTATAAATGAGCCTAATGATTTATATTTAAGATTCATAGACATCAATGTTTAGAATCTCCCTAGTAATTGAGTTATGACTGGCATCTTTAAGCATTCGAAAATAACGCAACTCAACTATCCTTCTAATCTCTTACCTAAGTCCCAATATATATATTTTGTTTAATCCACAATTTTTATTAGGATTATTAGTTTTAGCGATTAAATCTTTAAATATAATCAAAATTCTATCATAGTAGAACCACCTTACTTTAATATATATATATATATATAATTGTTTATATAATCTCTTATTATAATATCAAGAAATTAATACTATGTATGATAACATTTTATCCATAAGGTTTATATACTTGGGCATTTTAACTCCTAACTTATCTAATTTTTCATTTTTAGTCACACTATATATATATTAATTTCATTCTTAATATGTTCTAAAATTTTTATATCCTTATGTCTAAGAACTAAGATGAATAAAATATATGATTAAAAAGTTAAATCTTTTTCATGCTTTATTTAACTAGCATAATGCAAATAAAATAATATAAATATAATTAAATTAACTAAATAATTATTAAATAAAGAAAAATAAATAGGCAATGTTTTTATTAAGCAACAAACTAAAAATAATAATGATAATTTATTAACACCATTACCAAAAAATTCTACTTAAAAATTTAAAATCAACACCAAAACTAATAATATTTTAATTGGGTTAAAAAAATTAAAATAAAATATTCTCTTAGTTATTACTCATGAATTTAGAGATAAATTTACTCAAAGTTAAAGCTAGACTAGTAAGTAGAGTTAAATCTAATTAGTATCACAACAACAGTTTATGGATTCACAACCTAACATACTAATCATCAAGTCGACATAACTCTATTAAATAAAAGAAAATTGAACTTCAAAAAATTGAAGATTATATATTTCATAATATCAGAGGGCCAAAAGATTCATATTTCTCACCCAATATATGAAAATGATCTCAATCTGAACTTATAAAAGTGTTATAGTAAAGGTCTGGTTGATTTATATAAATTTTAGTCCAAAAATATTTTGAAAAGTTTTACCATACTAACTATGAAATAAGCGGAAAGACTTGCTCAATTTAGGCATTGTGTTCAGTTCAAACACGAAGTTCAGCTTATATGTGCCAACTCTAGTCCAGGTAATGAACAATGCACGTGACAAATCTACCACTGGCTTTGTTCGAGTTTGGGTGCAAGGCAAGTGTCGGCTTCAACGGACTTCATGAATCGGTCCAAGATGGCTTTGGTACTTCAAGCGCACACGCATATGTTGGTTCAATAGGTGGCATTGGACTGGTTCTACTTAGGCAATAGTGCTACTAGAGCTAGTCTTTCCTCTCCTGTTTCTTATTCAAAAGTAAGCATAAAAGAAGTGACAATGGCTAGGGTTTGTGGCGAACCTTGTCTGCGCTAAGAGTGATCTTTATGCACAAAAGTGGCGGTCAAACGTTGCTGAGCAGAGAACAGACACAAATGAAGCAGAGCGGCTGAGGGTTCACGTGCACCCTATGCGGGAGGCAGTTGCAAGTGTGCACAGCTGTTGTTATAGGAAACTGCAATGAGGCGGCAATAAGACAAGACCCAAGGGAAACATTTATTCCTTTGAACTTAAGCAGCTCAAGAGCAACTTTGTTAACAGCAATGGCAGATCGTCATGGTGGTTGGAATACTACAAAAGAGGCTCTATAATACTAAAAGATGGCAGAGGATAGGCATAACACACTTCTGCAATAGGATCAAAAGTGGAATGCAACGATGACAAGGATCAAAACGACTGTATAGAAAAATCCAAATCATAACTTAAATGCATTTGGATCACAATCAAAAACAGATTAGATTACAGATAAAGAACCACAGTTTCTAGAAATAAAATATTGATGGACTTCATGGATCGGTCCAAGATTGACACGAGCAGCTTGGCTTTGGTAGCTCAAGCGCACATGCATATGTGGTTCAATAGGTGGCATTGGACTGGTTCTACTTAGGCAATAGTTCAAAAAAGAGCTAGTCTTTCCTCTCTTTTTTCTTATTCAAAAGTACGCACAAGAGAAGTGACAATGGCTAGGGTTTGTGGCGAACTTTGTCTGCGCTAAGAGTGATCTTTATGCACAAAAGCAGCGGTCAAACGTTGCTGAGCAGAGCACAGACACAAATGAAGCAGAGCATCTGAGGGCTCACGTGCACCCTTTGAAGGAGGCAGTTGCAAGTGCGCAAAGCTGTTGTTATAGGAAACTGCAATGAGGTGGCAATAAGACAAGACCCGAGGAAAGCATTTATTTCTTTGAACTTAAGCAGCTCAAGAGCAACTTTGCTAACAACAATGGCAGACCATCATGGTGGTTGGAATACTACAAAAGAGGCTCTATAATACTAAAAGATAACAGAGGATAGTCAGAAGGCACTTCTGCAGTAGAATCAAAAGTAGAATGCAACGATGACAAGGATCAAAACAAATGTACAGAAAAATCCAAATCATAACTTAAATGTATTTGAATCACAATCTAAAACAGATTAGATTACAGATAAAGAACCACAGTTTCTAGAAATAAAATATCAAGTTAAAATCTTCATTCCATTTTTTATTCAATAACATGATTTTAAGCAAATCACAATACTAAAGTTAGACTCAAAAATAAAATAACAAAAATATCATTCCTAATAAAATATGAAAACAATAAAATATACAAAAAATGATAGAAACACTATTAGAGTTCTATATATGTGATCCATTATGACTCATAATAAAAAGATACAATGAAGTAAATAAAAGACAAATAAGAATTAATGGACCAACTCATTCATCGATTTGATGCAACTTGCCTTACATCAAAATATCTCTTAAAAAAATTTTAAAACTATCAGTTTAATAGTTGTGTATTAAAAAAAATTGTTCAACATGCCAAAAGAAATATAAAAGTAGAAATTAGATATGGATAAAAAAAATGCTTCCAAAACCAAGACCACCATAGCAGAAAAGGGGAATCAATAAGCTAAATTTAATAAGCTATTACCAAAATAAGTTAGATAAATACTTCTATAGACCCATCAAACTAGAATCATGTTCATTAACTAGGGTTTAAACTTATTAACCCATGGAATTTGAAATCATATGGGGATTATCATCATGGTAGTAAGCAAATAATTTTCAAAAAATATGCATGATTATTTCCAATACTCATTTATTATGGCATATCCATCAAAATCACAATCAAGAAAGAATCTACAAGTTCACTTTATCACTTGCTTTTTAATTGAAATTACTAAGGTTACTTTAGTCTACCAAAATATTAACCCAATCCCACACCACTAAAGGGTGAAACACTTTAGTGTTGAATGAATTGGTTCAACCTCTATTGGGAAAGAAAAAAAAGGAGCCAAAGTCAGTTCTAGCTAAGATGCTGAAGTGCTGACAAGTTTTGCACCCGGCAGAATAGAAAATAAGCAAGGCAGACAACAGTGTTCACATTAGTTAAGCTACAACTTACACCAACAATTGCCATCCTTGATATCTAACATAACCGCTTCCCTTGCATGTCGAATGCTTTCTTCAACCAGGTGAACTTGGCTCTCCATGGCTGTACATGAGAGGAAAAAAAAAAAGAACCAAAAAACATCAAACATTAACTTATGTCATAAGACTCTAAAAAGCTGGTATTTCATATCTTCAAGGCTGTTTTCATGTATAACAGGGAACAATGAATTAAGATAAAGCTATCTATTTCAATTGGTAGAGCAAAAAGCATTAGCAAAAGGCCAAAATGAATGAAATTTAGCTATAAGTAAAGAGCAATGTAGACCATTTAAGAAATGGCATCATGATAAAATTTTTTGGAATAGCTCCAATATAGGATACAAAAAAGAACAGTCAGCAATCAATAAATTCTTGAGAATTAATCTTTCATCCAATGAAGCATACTTAAATTGTAAGAACCGATAACAAACAATAGAATCAGAACAACCCAATGATTTATATTGCTAATTAGAACAACAAAAACCATAAAGAATATCCAATAATTAAAAAAATACACAGGTCGTCCATTATTCTCCCAGGATAGTAAGACAGCAGATGTCAAGATTGAGCTTGTCAAAGATCATAAAGAGCTTTCTTCCGCAATCAACAGAAACCATTAATATACAGGGAAATCAACTACAAAATAACAGGTGAAACCATAGAAAATCCCAGCATTGCTACATAGAACACAGCTGAAAAGCATTCCCATTGGGTGTATGCAACTGAATATCAAAAATTAGGCAAAATAAGCACTCAGAAAACAAAATAGGCACTTAAAGTGCCCAAACTCTTGAAGTTTAATTCTTTGCAATTTTTTAAAGAAAGACTACAAGCAAACCAAACTTGATCATATCTTATCCTACATCAATAATCCGGGAACAATTTTGGAGAAAATCCTCTGTAAAAATTTTAATTGTCTAACAATCATTATCACCATATTTAATCCATATTCCAAAAAGAATATCCAAACCATTTCTATGAGGAGCAACCAAATGAAATAAAAATCAACAACAAACTAAGAAAAATTAAAGCAACTGATATATTCAAAATAAACCGGTAGTAACTGAAAATCAATTTAACCAAAAAATAATCGCAGTGAGAAAGTTAGTAGCTCCATTATCCACCATCAATCCTTCTGATGCTTCTCCAATTGAACTGCATCCTTCGAAAAAGCATAAGAGAAGTACAGAACTATAGACAGAGGCACACTATAAAATTTGCAACCTCTCTAAAGAAATTTAAAAAAAAAAACTTCCTGGTTTTGAAATTCAGAAACAAATGTCTTGAAGACACAAATATCATGCCACGTAAAAAACAGATTGGCATTAGAATAATAAAAAATGGAAAGATATTGCCATATTCATGGTTGAACAAGAACAATGTCGGTTCTACCCTAGGTGAGATGCAACATATGGTTATGATAGATACTCAACAGTAAGCATAAACTTGTCAAAAAAACATGACATGAATCATTCATCAAAATGTGTCAATGATAGGAAGTTCTTAGGAATAAATGTGGTTTTCCTTGAATACAATGATAAATGAGTAAAGGTTGTCACATCAACCCTGTGGTAACTCAGCAATCATTACTGCAACACCTTGGACAAATATAATGAAACCGGTTTCAGACACTAGAATTAAGGTATGAAGTTAGAATGTAGGTATTTTAACCAACAAATTGAAGTTAGTGAACACCATGATTCATAAGGATATGTATTCAACAAACTGCAAAGTAAGAAGGTCACGGTAATTTATTTAAGTTTTGACAGTCACATAAGAAGTAAAATAGAAATAGAATTAACGTAATAGCTAGAAAAACTATTAATCTTTGTTTATGTTGCTTGCACAAAATTGGGTAACAGAGAAAAAAAAACTTTAATTATTTGGAGTAGATACAAGGAACCAAATAAAACAATTTTTAATTGAGGAAACTAAACAAATATAAAGTAAGAGATGAAAAAGAATTTAAAGCCTTCAAAATAGTTGTAGATTTCAGGATTCCAATGAAGCAAGTAAAACTATTTTACAATATCATTCAACATATCCTCACTAACATTTTCTTTGAAATAGAAAAAGGCATTAGATTACCCTAACAAAAGATTTCAAGAACCTATCTTGACTATTTCCTGATGATAGAAGCACTTCTATCTTGCAAAAAAAATCTAAGATAATCACATGAGAACTTTTGACTAAATATTAATTAATGATAATAGATGCCAACCTTAAAACTTGAATGAGAAAAAACAAGTTAAAACAATTTCATAAGATTAATTGTGAAACCTTAAAGGTGAATGTAGGATTTCATGCAAGAATTAAGTCTTAGAGCTATGTCCTCAGGGCAAAGAGACGGTAACTAATCCTACATAGCACTGTTAGTTGTACTTCAAAGCTAGCCAACAATTTGCTTGGAGAATCTAAAAGGGATGCTCTAAATTACAAAAAGACTAGTTGGGAAAAAAATTGTACAACAAAGGGTTAAAGAGAAGAAAATTTGTCATAAAACATAGTTCAATTGCAAGGCTATAGAAAATTGAGTGAGGCGTAAACAAAATCAAAGGCACAAAAGAAAATAATTAATGACAAAAAAAATATAGCTTTCGAAGGCATATTTAAAAAATGACATGCTAAAAAGGGAGAAGCTCACACATTTAAGCATGTTAAAGAGAAAGAGAAGAAAACTGAAGACTTAATAAAAGATCAAATAAGATGATAAGAAAATAACAGTCAATGTAATGGATGTCAAATATGTTTATATGTTTTTCAATGAACAGTGTGACAATATAGTTTATACAAACAAAAATATTTTTTTTTACTTTTATTATTGAACCCATTAAAAAGAAATTGGGAGAAGCTTTGAAAAAGAAATGTGAAAAAGTCATGACTATGGATGGCATTTTATAGGTGTGTTGATTTGTATAAGAGAGGAGAGTATCTCTTGACTTTTGAAGTTGTTTCTCTAAAATTTAAAAAAATTATTAAATAACTGAGAGAAAAAATAATACATATTAATAAGAACAATAATAATATCCAAGATTAAGCTAATTACAAGGAAAATAAATTGATGAAACGTACACTAAAGCTTGGAGACAAAATGGCATATCTAAGAGATACACTTGTTAAGAACTTCAACTAAAGTTTGAGCAAGAAAGAAAATATTTACTTAATTTTTATTAATTTTGAAAAGGCATATGACAAAGTCTCAAAAAGTACTTACAAAGTTCAAAAAAAAAAAGCCAACATTGCAAATATTTAAGATATTAAAAACATGGATAATGGAACAATGGATGAATGCAAATTTAAAGGCATATTGATTAAGATTTTCCTAATACAGTTGAGCTTCATACAAGCTATGCTTTAAGACTTCAATTTTTTTCATTAGTTATGCATGGCCTTAATGGACAAATTCAATTTGATATTACACTTTTTAACAAGGTTAGGGTAGGGCCTACAAACAAGTTAGAGACAAGAAGAATGGATAAAAATGAATGTATAGCATGCAAGTTTAGTCAGTTAAGAGAAGAAGAAAATCACTTGATTAAAGACAAGCAGAAAAATAGCTTTAGGCGAATTGGACATGTTAAACATAGATAATGTAAGGTTCTTATTAGTTTAGTCAGTCAACAGAAGAAGAAAATCACATGATTAAAGACAAGCAGAAAAATAGCTTTAAGTGAATTGAACATGTTAAACATAAAAAATGTAACATTCTTATTAGGAGATGTGAGGTAAACTTCTCCTGTGAATAAAGCTAAAGATTGAGTCAAAAAAAGATACACAAGAATATTGAAAAGATCTTGATGTGCTCAAATATTCAAAAAGAGTTGCTAATGACCGATCAACAAATATTTTTGTGTTAACTTTATGAAGCCAACAATCCACTTTCTACGAGATCAATACCTGCATATGTCAAATTATGCAAGATTACCATTAATAACCTCTTGCAAAAAATTTTGGATTTTCCTCTTCTTAATTGACATTAGCATATTTGTAACTTTTCCTTTGTTGACTATAACATATTTTTGTCTATGCTTAAAATATTTGAACCACCTTCCACTTATGTCAAAGCTTATTGTATGAGCTGCATTCATATTTTCTTAACACATCCTCATTTGTGCATAGTCCTTCATCCAATTTAACATCAACATTCATCAATATTCTATATCATGACAGCCCATAAAGCATCATTGGTTTCATTGTATTCCTAAAAGAATACAATATCAAGTGTGAGTGGTATAACTACATCAAATAGGATGCAATCATCGACTTCATCCAACTTTCTATCACTATATATTTCCCCACATTGATTAAGTCGATAACTCATCATGATTACATTCACTGTGAGCTAAAAACAAAAAAACATCAAGCAAGACACTCCAAACCATTTTCAAGTACTCAATTTAGATCAATTAGAAAAACCAATTCAATCTGAGTCAATTCCTTAAATAAAGATCAACGTTAGCACCATTCAAATAGCTTAAATTTCAAACTCCATTATCTCAGCATCCAGCAAGAAATAAAATACATAATCTAATCTGTGTTATTGCAGTAAAATGAGAAGCATGGTTGCTAGTTATAACAAGAGTTCAAAAACTGCTCATCAATTAAAAATACAAAGAAAATAAAGCATTGATCAAGTCATAACATATCCAAACCTGTAAAATGATTTTTAAAATGTTAAACTACTGGTTATTAAATTAAAATCTTCCACTGATAATTTTTTCCCTGATCCAAATAAGGTTGAAGATTTGTAGATGAATCTTACATTGAGCCATACTTCTTTCAAGCATTGAGAGTTGGCAGAGTATTTTCCTATTTGGTCCCTGGATGTCAGAAAATAACATGAATACACAATTAACCGTAGATTTGGTTAAATGCAAAGAAATATCAGATTTTCTTTCTGAAATAGAAGTCAGAGAGGGAGGTGAGGAGACCTTGCTTAGTGCTAAAGAGAAGCAGTTTTTTGAAGAGGGCAAGTCACCTTTCTTCCAAAGGCAATTACCTAAGCAAAGCCATGCATCGGCAAGAGCTGGGTTCAATTTAACCTGCAAGGATAAATGAACATCGAATCTAGAACACAAAATTCAAAAATATGATATCACGAAGAGATTCAGGAGTGATACAGCTTTCGACAGATGGTCTTCTGCTTCTTTCTGATAATGAGGAAATACATCCAGCATTTTTCCTTTCAAGAACTCAAAATGTGCGCGTTGTGATGCTGATTTCCTTAGTTCTGAAAAAAACATTAATAACACTTATAAATGAATGTGACAAGACCAAGAAACCGAACTATATCATAGAATTTCCCAACCAAAAAATATAAACACATTGCAAAATGCAAATGTTGACTTTATCATCTTACCAGCAATGAAAAGGAAGCAAAACACAAATAATTAGATGGTTTACTTCACTTGCAAAACAAAATAACCTTTACATTAAAGGAAAAACAGAATGCGTAAATAAAAAAAATGCCATAATCAAGAATTGGTAGCAATTTTTGCTAATGAGGAATTAAGGTCATGCTAACATGGCAATATTTGCACAGGCTTTTCATATATTGGATGGTACGCTGAATGAGCAATAGAAATCCTAACACTGTAAGTGTACCATTTTTGTGGCTACATTATAGTGATCCACACAGCAATTTGTTCAACCTTAATAAAGTATTAAAATAGTGGATGGCTTACATCATATGATACAAAAAAAAAATCAAAAAAGCAGATAGATGAAACAGTCTGGCTTGCAAGCCAACTCAAACTTTATATATAAATACATACATATATATGTATATGTACGTATATATACTAAAGTATGCATATATGTGTGTGTGTATTTATATATATCACATACATGTATATGTGTGTGTGCATAGATATATATAAGCATATATATATATATATATATATATATATATATATATATATATGTATGTATGTGTGTGCATATATATATATACGTGTACACATATATTGATTAAGACATAATTTAACAAACATTATTACATTATTTGAAAAAGGATTATTTTGTTTTAAACAAAATATTACAAGTGTTTCTAGAAATTCTTATGCATCTATACATATTAAGATCCTAATTCATAAGTCTCTCAATTCAAAAAAAAAGATGATCGAACTATTTCTTCAAAGAACTTTTCAAATTTAACAAATACTGGTAGATCATATGTTTTAATATAGTTATACAATCAATTAAACATAAATGTCATCTAAATATTAAAACTATTACTATTATATATTCGATAAAATAAAAAATTATTAAATTTGCATTCATAGGCAAAAATTGATTATTTCATTCTTTATATATATATATATATATATATATATATAAAGCATGAAATAGTCAATATTTGTCCTTGATTTAACAATTTTTTATCCATAAACATATATATATATATGTATGTATGTATATTGAAAAGAAAAGTTAGATGGGATTCGATCGTGATCATTTGCTAGTTCTCATATTCCAAAAAAGCACAAAGATTAAGTCAACTCTAGCCTTGTTAAGTAAGTTAGGTTTAAAAAGAATGTACATATATTATACCTACATATTAAGAACCAAACAGAGGACAAAAAGAACCATTGTTCTTTCTTATATTCAAATGAAACTAGCAAGCCTAAGAATACTAATGAGACTTACCCATAAACAAGAAGCCTTTAACCCTTTGATGTTCTTCTCCCCTTTTATTTTTATATTGCCAAAGATTTCAACCCATCTTATCCCTCAAATCCATTTCAACCAGTTATCTATCAGAGCCATCAAAAAGCATACAATCATCTACATGCTAAAGCTTTTGGCTTTTGTAACTATCATCAACACACGGACCCATGAACTTGAGTTGCCTTATAACCATTCGAGAAATCACCTTCAATTGGGAACAACAATTTTTCAAGTAACTTACTATCAAAAGACTTATCCTCTATCCATTACTATGCATGTCACATCATTCTTAAAAATTATTTTATATCATGCCAACAAACTATACTACATTTTTACAAGAACCGCGAAGTAAGAAATATAGGGTCTCTTGTTTCTAACTAACTTTCATAGCTTATATTGTGCATATCCTTTGTTATCCATGACAAGCAGTTTAACAAATACAAACTAGACTGAATTTCAACTAAACTCTAATGTGTTTATCAAACTAGGTTGCCATGGTCATTGAAATTGACAATTAGAAGTATTGAGAAAATTTCATTTGTGGATCTAAATTATTCACTTTAAGTGCTGAAGTAACCTAGCCATAGCATTTTTCTTAGAAGCAAAGCATGATACCTGATCATGTGAAGCATTTGTTGTGTCTCTTGCTATTAACTACCATTACATTAACATTGTTTTTTAGGAGAAGCATTTGAATTGGATTTAGAGTTCATGACAAATGCATTTTGCTTTTGTTTATTTAAAGGATATCAAGAAGTAGAGAAAGATCTAATACAGAACTAATCTAAAATAATGACTTAGATGTTTTTTTCATCATTTGATGTATTATCTTTAGTTCATCATTAGGTTCTGAAGTCATTTGATCAAATTAAGATGTAATTCATATGTTGCTCGAACAATGGGAGAGTTAGTGGTTTTCAAGTTCACTACAAGTTTATATGTTGCAAGACTTGGTATGGTTAATGTGACACCTTCATAATATATTTAAAATCTTAGAATCTTATATTATGAAAGTGGATTGTAATGTATTCAAAAATATAGAATTTTTAAGTGCTTGAAACAAGGATGAGAAAACCAATTACAATTGATAAATGAATTAACACTAGCAATATCGGCACATGAGAGCTGTTGCTACCCAAGAAGGCAACTAAAACGCCACTTTTTTTCAAAAAAAAAAAAAAAGATGTATACAAAAATCAACCAATCCCATTTTCCATGCCAACTATAAGCCAATAACTTAATAATAGCACATCAAAAAAGAAAAAGTAGAGAGTTGGGAAACAGTTCACACCTTGAGGAATGGCATCCAAAAGGACAAGAGCAGCATCGACAAGCCCCTGAAGGCGGGCAGTCTTCTCCAGTGGGTCCTTAGGAAAGAATGTATCATGAATGCCATAAAGCTCATCTACGGCAGCCTCCACCCTCATAATTGGTGTGATCTCTAGCAGCCCTCCACTGCTATTCATCCCCACTGAGCATGCAGTCCTTACTCAGACATGAATCACCACTAAAATGGTGGTTGAGTTGGTCAAAAATTGCAATCAAATTGCATGATTGTTATCCTACATGGTCTCGTCTTACTTGGAAAGGGTTAAAACAATCTTGTACTTTCTTTTGTCATGTCCTACAAGCCATTCACATACCTAATCCATGATGAAGATCGACAATGGAATGAAAAAACAAAAACCCGTAGCAACTTGAAGAACATAGTCAGGCTTGTTAAAAGATAAAATGAATCGTATAACTTGATGAAACTATTCAGAGATTTTAGCAGTCAAACTCAAACAAAAACACAGAATGAAATAAGTAGTCTGGCAAAATTGCTATAGCGATCGTGGAACATAAAAATTGCCCCAACCCTCAACCTGATTATTATTCTGTACTTTTATCTATTACAAAGGGTCCTCTCTTCAGTTTTTTCCTTTTTAGTCAAAAGCAAAGCTGATCGTCAAGTTACTGAACTTAACAGGCTAAGAATCATAAACAATGGAATTCAAAGCCACACCTCAGATGGCTTGAAACATCTGAACCAGAATAATGCAAATTTCACTAGAAAAAATAAAATAAAATAAGTCATTAACTTGTAGGTGGCACGTGTCTGGATAGTATACAATAAGCGTAAAATGACCCTTGATGCATGTTACTTGACACCAACCCAGACGAGTTTATCTTTTGAATCATTTTTCTTGGCGCTATTATTTCCCAAGCACCATTTTATGTGGCACTCCATAGCATTTGACCAGAGGAGTGATGGGTCGTGTTTGTTCATGTTGGGCTTGAGTTTCCAAAAAATCATCTAACCATTGGTGCATGTAATCTACTAGTCACCTCTCAAGCCCAGAACTAGTTATGAAGTTTGCCATTTTTTGAGGCATCTGTGTAACAGTTAATATTTTCCAAGCGTCTGCTTACGTAGATACCATTCAAAAAGTTTATTTTTTCTTTAGGTTCTGATAGAATATCGAAGAAATAGAAACTAAAAGATGTTGTAAAGATAGATTACTTAAAACTTTGCAAGGCAATTAACAATTCCTTCATGGAGTTCAAGAGATTTTTGGATCAAGCCATAAACGAACAGACACGTATATTTCAAAAACAGGCTTGCCAAACATGGACTCGTGTCAATATCTTTTTCAATGTCAAGCATAATTTAAGTGAAATCCATCCCAACCAACTTAGATAATACAAACGATGATGACGATGTGAGCAACGTGATATTATATACAAGCAAACAAACAAAAGCGTATCATGCAAAACTTGCAGATTAATCGACTCGGTACACGATACTTGTGGCACGATTCAGCAACTAAAGAGTAGGCCAACAGCTACAGGAATCTAATAAATCCAACCAAAAAGAAGGAGCAAATAAAAAGGGAATATAAAAGGGCATCCAGTTGCGGCTCCGATTTTACTGTTACGTTCAAACCTCTGCATAGTAACACAAGATAACTACATGCACTTGACACCCAGACAGTCATGAGTCTTCGTTAAAGGGAAGGGGCCGACTCCCTTGACTCAGAGATAGATGGAAATGGGACGGATGAAGAAGTCCGGGATCCAGTTTGGTACCTTAAAGCGTAAACCCTTTAGGATGTAAACTTCATATCGGAGAAGGGCGCAAATCGTTCTAGCAGAACAGAAGGGTTAGGGCTCTTCTGCGGTGCTTTGGTGTTCTACTGCGACGTCCCAACCCAGAATTTTTTATCGCTCGCTCATTTTATGCTATTGGCCAATTGTTGACATTTGTTAAGCTGAGATTTGATAAGCATCGTTCACAATCAGCACTTTTCGAGGGCAAGATGGCTTTCTCGATCACTTGGTCTTCAGGAGAAGCCTGTAGGCTATTCTCCGATTAGCCTTCTAGCCAGTTCCGAAGTACCCCTTATACCTTGATTGAATGGTGCGAGTCTTGAACTGCAGATTTTAATAAATTTCTTTAAGGTTAGTTTTTTTCCAATAAAACTCAAAAAAACTTTTTATAAAACTATAAAAATTTTATTTGTCGTAATTATATTTAACCAATTATTTTGTTAAAACTAGTTTTAATCCCCCCTGATTGAATTGCTGAGGAAATTTTTATTCTTTATATTTATACTTCTTTTATATTTATTAAATTATTAGAAAAATATTTGTACTCATTTAATTGCTATATATATATATATATATATATATATTCTTTTTATGTAAGTATTTTTCTTGTTACACTATATTCTTGTCTAGCCTTCTAATATTATCTTTTAACTCATTATTGATAAATTATAGTAGATAGATAAAAAATGACAAAAAATGTTGCTCTATCAAATTTGATTAAAATATATTGTAATCGAACTCCTCACACTACTCCAACTTTGTTAATAGATACATAGCATAAATTAGTTACTTATGACGTCCTTTTATAATATCATATTAAATTTTCTCATGTGTGTTTAGAGCTTAATTTATTTATTACTCTACCATCATTGTAAAATTGTCTTCTAATTATCACAAACTTAAGATCTAAGTTGTTAATCATAAATCGTTTAAATTTTACTTTCTCAAAAATTTCATATTTCAAAAGCCTTATTATATTTCATCCTTTTTTCATTTATGCATACAATAATTTCAAATACGTTAAAAATTTACATAGCTGCATGTAAAGTGCACATAGTTTATAAATATTCATCTTCACAAACAATATATTTATGTAGTACTCCATTATATATCTACCAAATTATAATATATATAACATATGAAGCCAACTAAAAATACAATCCAAATTTATGATACAAATTTTTTTACTAAATAATTATTAAATTTATCATTTCATTTATGTGCTTATTCTTCTTTACATTATAATCCATATGTATGTAAAATGTGTTAATCAGACATGGATTGAGACATTTATTATATTTTATAAAATATAAATATGTGACAAAATATTACATAAGATAAAAACATGTGATGATATATTCTATATATATAAGTTTGAAAGTATTTATATTTTAATCATACAATAAATTATAATCCACATTTTATCTCAAGGTAGACATCAAAATTCACATCTATGTCATATTGCGTATTCTAATGCATATAAAAACAATGTTAAATTTGCATCTATGTCATTTTGCATATTCCAATACATTCTTAGATCATGTTGAAATCACATCCATATCATAAATAAAAAAAAGGATGTCTTGATGTCTATTATTTTTCATATCACAAGGTATGAAACACATAAAATTATTCATATACTGTTTTGTTTTTTTTTATATAATCTTTTTTACTAATTATTTTTTCTTAACTAAATTATACTCTTTTATAGTTGGCTTGATCTTACTACCCCTCTCTTTGGCATTAAATCAAGTGTCTTACTTCACAATATTTTTCAATTTCTAAAAAAACTTTTAACATTTTATTATTTGAATATTAGATAAGTATGAATTACACATGATATAAAATGTCATACAAAACTTAATTTATTTTCATATAATCTTTCTTATTAGTCATTTTCTTTTAACTAAATTGTACACTTACAATTAACTCGATCTTATTATCCCTTCTTCTATGGCACCAACTAAGTGCCCACTTCATAGCAAAATGTATATGAAAACCTAATTATATTAAATTAAGAAAAATATATAAGAATAATGAATAATTATCTAAATATATAAAAAATAGTTGTATGAAATTATGGACAAAAAAGGCATAAATGTTATTAAAATGAACATAATATAATTAATTTTTCAAATAATTTAGTTGTTATATTTTATTAAAAAGTGGGTGTATCTTATAATAGGGAATAACTTTATGGTGTAGCTTGATTGTGGAGACCAATAATTAGGTGTATCTCATATTAGGAAACAACTTTGTGGTGTAGCCGAGTAACGGATATAAATTATTAAATATATCTCATTTTGTAGAATAGTCCTTAGGTGCAATTTTAAATGATTTAAAATGAGAGAAAAATAAAAGAATGAAAAAGAGAGGAAAATTAGAAGAAAATCATTTGCCCAAAAAGGAGAATTTAAAATGAGACAAAGTAGTATGATAAGAAAAAAAATAAAAATGTATCTAACTATAATGGTTTGGAGACATTGTTTGTTATATTGATCTTAACATATGGCTTGAACTAAATATTGTAATGTCTCTTGCATTTATATTTTATAATTTGACTCATTAAACCTCTGATGATAGCTCAAACTTTTTTCACTATAAACAATTACAAATAAAAATAAAGCATAGAAAAACATGGGAGTGGAGTGAATATAGAACTTTAATTTTGTTTGTCAAATATTCCTATTTTAATATCGCATATTAAGAAATGATCTTAAACAAGTAACAAGTTGATGTATCAACTAAATTAGTCTTTTTTATTCAATTTTAATGGTTGTTTTTTTTTTATTTTATAATAACTAAAAGCAAATATTAACTTTTTATTCAAAGTAAAATATTGAATTATTTTTTATTTTTGTCTTGATATTGTGACAATAAATATGTGCTTTTAAAAATAGAAGAAAACTATTTTTAATGAAAAGGGAAAGTAAAAAATAAAGGTTTTAAAAATTAAAGAAGTTTTTCAAACTAATAATGGAAATGAAAAAAGAGAAATTTAACAATGTTGACTCCAAGCAGATACAATGGGTATGTTCACAATCTTATTGGATTTGTTTTTATTTGAATTGATTTTTCTTCGTTAGTTACCCACTTTAGAATTTCTCTAGTATACCTAATGATAGGTTTTTTTAGACATATAAACCTAAGTTCTCCTAAAAAATGTCTGTATATTATAAAGTTGATGACTTTATTTATATTATTTAAAAGTTTGACACCATGCTCGGTATTGCCTCCAGCACGAGCCTGCATGCATGGGAAACGTTTCGAGGAGTCTTCGAAGAGGTATGCTTCACGTCGTATTTTTGCCTCGTAATATCCACTCAGAGACTGTCCTCGCGGCTCAACAGGCACCTGCAATGCTTCATTTGCATAACACATTGCCAAATGCGGAGGTCCCGAAGCCCAAGTCCACCTGCAACCTTCGGTAAAGTGACGCTGTCCCAAGACGCATAGTGCATCGTATGCATGCTGTTAGCCCCATACCACAGGAAGTTTCTAATCCTCCTCTCAATCTCGTTAATGACTCCCATGGGCACAATGCAATGACACAGTATGTAGCTCGGGATGGTGTTGAGAACAGAGGAAACCATTGCTGCTCTCCCAACAAGCTAAAGTGGGCAACACAGGCTTCCATTTTTTGAATTCGGAAATTGAAGTCAATTTTCTTCAAACGCTTCACCGCAATAGGAACCCCCAGATACATAAGACATCGGCCTTGCTCCATACTAAGTTTCTTCGCCACCATTCTCATCTTCTTCCTGTTCATAGTTATGCTGAAGTGGACCTTGGACTTAAAGTAATTCACACGCAGCCTCACAGAGAATGGTGAAAAGCCTTCATAATTCTGTGCACTGTGCACGCAGCCTCGCGCATTGCAACTGCATACAGGAGGATGTTGTTCGCATAAAGCAAGTGCGAGTTTAATGGCAAATGCTGTCCACACCGAAACCCAAGCAATTGTCTGGTCTCATAATCACACACCAGCACAAAAAAGTATTCCGTCACGATAACATACAGGTAAGGCAAGAGCGGGCAGCCCTGCCGGAGCCCACGCTGCGCCTCCACTCATGGGAGTCGAACACCGTTGATAAGGACCCCAAACCTTGGAAAGGTGATGCAGGCTTCTATCAATTCACACCACAGAGGAGGAAACCCCATACGCTTCAGCATCTCGAGCAAAAAAGTCCCATTTCATGTTGTCATAAGCTTGCTGCATATCAATATTAACTGCCATGAGGCCAGCATTCTGGAGGCCATTTCCTATAGATGAAGATATTATCTGAAATGCTGCGTCTAAGGATGAAGGCACCTTGCTAGCGCGAGATGAGAAGTGGCATCATCAGCTTCAATCTTTCCACTAATATTCTCGCCACCACTTTGTATATGGTATTGCAGAGACTGATAGGCTGTAAGTGCTCCAGCTTGCATACACCATGTGTGTTAAAGATTAGGACAATCAGTGTGCCCTTCCACTCCTTCGGCATCCTCTTCTCCTCAAAGAAGGCCAACATTGCACAAATAATGTAATTGCGAGTAATCACCCAGTATCCATGGATAAACTTGGCAGTGACCCCGTAAATGCTCGGAGTTTTGTTTCTTCTAATGCCATGGATAGCTGCAGTTATCTCCTTCTCGGTCACCCTGCAGCTCAACTGAGACGCCAGGTCACCACTAATGCTGGCGTGTGGCTCAAAAGTTAATGACGGTGGTGCCCTCCCCGTGCAGCGCCACTTTGCTTCAAAGAAGACCAAGAGGACAGTACTGATGCTCTCAGGCGTATTCACCACCTTGCCCTCCGCATCCTTCATCTAAGAAATGTAGTTCTTACAAGCACGTGCCGTCGTGCCGCATGGAAAAAGTAAGAGATCCCTCAACTGTGCCCAATGCGGCTTCGCTCTCTACGACCACAATTTCTCCTTGTGAGCACATCCACGGTGGAAGGCCAAAATCATGCTACAAAGGCGCGAGCTTTCCTCATCATCCAACCCCTGTCGAGACTCCTTCATCTGCAATTCATTGATACTTCTCTCTAACTCTGCATTGTTGTTAGTAATGTTCCCCACCTCGGCTTTGCTCCACCTCCGCAGCGCAACCAGAGAGCGATGGAACTTAGTCGTTAATTACTCCACATGGTTACCCCCGCGCGCCTGCACCACACTTGATGCACCACCTCAATTGACTGAGGCAAATCCAGCCATACGCTCTCAAACTGGATCCTTCCCCTGTTCACCTGTGGCTTTCTGCCTCCCAAATCAACCAGCAGATGGTAATGGTCGAACCCAAGCCGTTGAAGAAAATTAACGGATGTGAGGCTTGTTGGTGAGTTATTCATTCTTTAAGCATTGTTTCATTACCAACCTCGAGGTTTGTAGTTGTATCATGTATTGGATGTATGTTATGACATCTTTAAGACTTTTGTCGTTGTCTTAAAAAATAAAATTCCTTGCATTATTTGGTCAAAGCATTTTGTTTAACATGATAATTTTTTATATTATGTTTGGCTTATTTGAGAAATCATAAATTTTCATATAATTTGAGGTCTTAGTTTTATTTTTTACTTCTATAAATTACTTATATTCTAAATTAATCATATAATATGATTAATTAGAAAAAATTTGATGGCATCATCATAATGGAAAGATAAGTTTAAATAGTTAAGCTAAAACAAGGTGAGATGATTGTGTATTGGGACTTGCTATCTACTTGTCTTTTGTGTGATCTAAATAGAATTCACCAAAACCAATGGTTGTTAAAAATGGCAAGGGCCTCACAACATCGACAATCGCTTCATGACTGATGTATAAGTCCCCGCCTTGAACAAGTTGCAATCAATTATAGATTGTTTTGCTTAAGATTATCCCATGAGTCATGAAAGCTTGTAATAAGGTATATTTAAAATGAACTTAACAAGAACTATTTTATAATGATCAATGGTTGGCAAATGTTGATATTACTTGAACAAAAGAATAAATACATATAAGAGACAAAAAATAACAAAAATATTAGAATAATAATTGATCATAAAGTTTTATAGACTAGCTTTGTAGTATTTTTTCATTGCATTACATTGAACAAATTTATTTTATTTATTTGTCAATTGTTGTGAACTTTTATTTGTGTGTGTGTATGTTTTTATTTTACTTTTTAGTTTTTTATTTTATTTTTTTGGGAATTGATACTATGAATTTGCCTCAAGTAAATTCAATTAATATTTATAGGTTTAGTGGATGATGCTAGAGATCAACAAGAATGCTTTTATGAAAAAATGTCATCATATTTAATTTTTTGCAAATTTTTTAAAATAATTTTCAAGCCCATAAATAATTCTTGAACAAAATCTTGTAGCTTTAGATAACATGTGAGCTGAATAATAAATATCTTGTCACACAAAAAACTGCTCAAGATAATAAATTTAACGTATATTAACTAATATGTAAAACGAGCAAACAAATAAAGAGTTATTTAATTTAATAATAAAAAATGTATATCTTAATATTCGTTTGACATACTATTTTAAAAACGCTTTAAAAAATTTATTCAATGGTCCATTTTTTTTTGTAAAATAGTAATAAAAAAAACTTTCTTTATTTACATAAACCACCTTTTGAACTAATATGAACTTTGCAAAAATTTGCTGTGGAACTCCATACCGCTACTTGTTCGGCCGTCGGTCAGTAGGACGAAGAGGTGGAAAAGAGCGCGTTAGGGTTTTAAACAAGGCCTGAGCTGCAAGCTACGTTTTGTGCGTGGGTCTTTGTCACTAGTAGATAGAGAGGTGGAGAGAACTAAAGAGAAGGGGAGAGAGGTCCGCTTCTGCGCTTATTGACCGGTAGTAGTTGAGATGTCTGCTCCGCACGAACTCTACTCCACAATCGACATGGCTCTATCCGGCCCCAGTCCGCCGTCGCCCGGCCAGCGGATATTGCTCTTGCACTCCATTCGAGCTTCCCGTTCTCTTTTCCAGTCTCTCCTCTGCTATCCGGTCTCACTCTTTTTCTCGGCGTCTTAATTTTTTTTTTAACTTACAATTCTTTTAATTTACACCCTTGATTCTTTTGGCATCATAGGGACCCAAGGCATCGGACAGAGCTCAGGTGCAGTCAAAAGAAGTCAGGTTGCCGGATTCGCAACTAATTTCCTTGGATGATGCGGATGTTCAAGTTGTAAGTTTCTTTTTTTCTTTTCCCTTTCCGCGCACTGTTTTAAATGCGGGCAGTGGCATTGAACAGTTTTGATAATTGTGGAGTTTTAAATGGCTATTAACATTTTTTTTTCACATTGCATCGAAGCTCGGTTCTATAAACATATTTGTCACAAAATTATTTATGGATATAGACCCATGACTTATATCAGAAGGAAGATCAAGCATTGGAAGAGCTTATTTAGCTAGTTTGAGTGATAAATACTTTTTGCTCTGTTCTTAGGCCTTTTGATTGTTACCAACAACTTAAGTTTTTGTTACATATATAATGCTACATAATATACAAGATATAAAAGTACAAGTCATCAAACATAAGATGTAGAAAAATTTGGTGTGAGCTTGTCTTAACTTATTGTAATTAGCCTAGCTTGGCTACAAAAAGAATGATGGAATGCAGTGGAGATGACTTGACAAACTATTGAAAGTTTTATGGGAATTGAATTTGAATAAAGATTGAATCAAAGAATTAAAATTGGCTATCAATTGGGTGAAGCAAGGGTCTATAATGTTTCATTCATGGGTGATTGTACTCATAAGATGATATAAGATCTGAAACTATGCAAGTTCTTTGATTCAATATCATTAGTTTCAAGAATGTATATGTATCATTAGTTTCAAATAGAGGCACATTTTCTTTTTAAGTAAAACTAAGCTCATTATGGGATTGAATGGCTTGTTTTAAGAAAGCAACCATATAGTTATGGAGAATCTATTAGTGAATGAAGTTGGGCATATTTGAAGAGGTTTTTTGTAGCAAGGAGATAAGGTCGTTAAATAAATGAAGTGTGATTTTAAGAGGACCAATAGTTTTTGGCAACTAAGGAAAGGATGGTAGAATATTGATATTGTATGTAGTGTGGCTTGCCATGGTTATAGATGTTAATGAATTGTATTCTAGATTATTTACTAATGATCAAAGAATGAGAAAGGAATTATTGAGTTTTTTTGATTTGTTAAATAAATTGTGTGGATGATAATGTTTTCCTCATTTCAATTGTTTTTAATGAAAGGTTAAAAGAAATTTTTTTAAAAAAGTATCTAGTGTATAATTTGTAAATACGAGCTATGTGTGTGCACTCTAGAGTGCAGATAATGTGGTAATGTGTTACGTAAAAATTTTTAATGTGAAACGAATGGAAGTAATTGGGTGGATTAGATTTTTCAATAATCTAATTTTGAGGCAATTTGACTTTGGCTCAATTCTGAATTGAATTTTTTCCCATTTAATACTGATTGATGCAAGCTTTAAATGATGGGTTTTTGGTTGGAGTTTTGGTAGAGTTTCGTTTGGCTAATTTTTTGTCCATTCAAAATTGGTACAGGTTGGTGTCGATCCATTTAACATCATTTTTTGATCTTTTAGCCAAAATTTAGGGCATATGTTTTGTTTGTTTAAACTTGTTAGATTCACGAATATATCCGTATGTTATTTTATGAATTAATTTATTTATATGCTTAAATATAACATATACAAAGCCTTATTATTTTTATCCAATTCCAATATTATTTAAGTTGAGGAAGGATTAGATTTTCTTATAATATTTTGATCCAAGACAAAAATTGATTTGCCTTTTGTGCCAATTTTGATCTTTGAGACAATTTCATAGCCCTAGGGGGTACAAATGGCGATAATTTAAAGCTGAGCAAAATTCTTGCATAAGTTACCGTTAACATGTTGTTTATGTACTTCAAAGTTAATGAGTTTGCAGATTAGTACAAGCTAAATCTGAAATGATTATGATAGATTGATTTAGGAGTAGCTTTTTCTTGATAGTTTAGTTGAAAACCAATTTTTGAATGTGAATGCTGCTAGATGATGTATTAAAATAATGAATGTGTACAATGCATTGGGTTTGGAAACTGAGGACTTTTAAAGAACTTCAATTACTTTGGATTTGGTATATGAGGCCATGGTAAAGGGCAATTTATATGTTCATTTGATTTTTATGAGGGTGTTTTGGTGGTCAAGTTAATGTTGATTTTGTTGGTCTACAATTTTTGAGATGGTTTAAAATAATTTTCATGACATTTTATGTTGTGTTCTTTTGCCAGCCATGAACTCTAAAATGAGACCAACAGATGACTAATAAAAAATTCTTAAGAGGCATACATTTAACAGTTTTTTTAATATGAATAGCAAATGGGTCATTAATTATATTCTTGATAAGCGTTCAGTCGGATGTATGTATTTTCATTTGGCTTTTGTAGTTTGTGGCATGTAAATACCGAATTATCTACTGTATTGTAAACCTAATAAAGAATTGGGCAGGAAATTGTATTCAACACATTTTATTTGTATTCACGGTCTTCTAAGGCAATTTTTTTGAAATTATGGGCAGGAAATTGTTTTTCCTTTTTTTTTTCTGCCATAAATTGTAGCTAATTTCCTGCTTTGCATTAAAAATAGGATGTGACATGAGGACTCCTTATGGTAACTCTAAATGCTTTTTGATTAGGCTGTGTGGAAGTAGGCAATTTGTATATTTGTTGGATTTTGACGAAGCTATGGAAGTTAAAATCATGATCGATTTGTTGATCTACTATGTTTGAGATGGAATACAATGATATTTTTTTGGCTAGGTTTGAAGAATCAAAATGCTATTTAAAATTTCTTACAAATCCTTCATTTGATGGTTTTTTAAGTATCAAAAGCAGACTGGCAAATAATTATGGTCAATGAAATGTGTGAATTTTCTTTTAATATATCTGGCCTGTGGTATTTAAATATTGAATTATCTATCATACAATTTTTATTGTTTGTTTGTAAAATTATTTCCTTTGGCTTAGTCCCACCCAACAAACGCTAGAACACCAAAATGATTTCAAACTCTAGTGATGAATTAGGTTGCTAATAAGACACGACAGTTGTTTAAAGTCAAAATATTTCATTTGTATTGTTGGGGTTTTAATACAAAATTTTTATAACTCCTAAGTGGACTGGGAAATATTTTTCTTGTATTTCTTTTATTTTTGTGGAAGGATTATGTTTATGCCTTGTACTTTAAATAGTTGAAAGTCTTATTTTCCTTTTTTCTCTGTACTAGTTTTGTCTCTTTTATCAGTTATAGAATTTGAAGTATAAGTTTGTAAATTTCTATGTCCTGCTTTTCTGTCATTGATGTGCTTGTGTATCCTAACCCCAATTTTCAATGCAGGCATTGAAACTGAGTGACGATCTTCACCTTAATGAAATCGAGTGCATCCGCTTACTTGTTTATGCAAACAAAGAAGTATGCCATTTTGTTTTTCCTTTATCAGAGAGAGCTAGGGCATTGTTAATTGCTGACCACAATTTGTCTTTGATTGTATTTTAACAATCTACTATTTTCCTGTTTCCAAAGTGGATTCTCTTGGGGCGAGAGCCACTGGAGATCTATCGTCTTGCAGCAGGTCTTTGGTACATGGAGAGAAGGAATGTAATAACTTCTTTACACACACTTTTGCGGGTAGTTGTCATTAACTTTTGCTATTGGTATTCAGTTTGTACTTTTCACTTGATTTTCTTCCTTACTGTTTGTGGTAAGTTTATGAATCGTTCTGTTTTGTAGTCCATTGTGCTTGATCAAGGGCTGGAAGCTGATTTGTTGGCTGAAATTCAGAAATACCTAGATGGCCTTTTGAACTCAGGGCTCAGACAGAGGCTTATTGCTCTTATAAAGGTTTAAGGTTTTGTGCCAAACTTCAGTTGCTCTTTGTTGGATCACTTACACACCTTTTGAATGACAAATATGCGAAGCTATTATTGTAACAAGTAGTCTTCTGCTGCCTTTTCTTCCTATCTTCTAAAACGGCCCTTCTCTTCACACAAATTTTCCTTTCTTTCCTCTTGAATCAACAGGAACTAAATCGTGATGAACCAGCAGGTTGTGGAGGGCCTCATGCTGAATGCTATGTCATTGACTTCAGAGGCACCATTGTTGATCGTAAAGCGGTTGTTTGTCATGAAAGATTGCTTCTTAGTCACTGCCTTGTTTTATCTGGACTCGTAGTGCGAATGAGTGAGTACATTTTAAATTTGTGTGTTCTTGGACCTATAGAAAAGTGACAACTCCATGGGTCTTTTTTTGAAAACTTTGTCATTTTGAGTTTTTGAAGTCAGGCTCTTCACACTGCAGATTTTTTGCTTGAACTATCATGTTGGAATATATCCATTTATTGTTTGCATCATATATTTAGCCGATAATTTTGAACTTCTTCTATATCAATATAATTTTGTTTATGCTGCACATGTCAGCCAATGCAAATTTGATGCTTACATTGGCATTCTAGTCTCAGACACAATGTTGATTATTGCATAGAAAGTAACTCCTTCAACTCTTGAATTTCGGTAGCTGGATTCACAAATGCTTGTGCATGATATTTTATGTGTTGTTTTTGCCTGGATTTAATTTTGGTAATCCGATTTATTTTTGCACTGTCTGAGTATAGCTTATAATGCTTGTTATTTCTTTTTTATGTCTACTCTTCTCCTGTTCCTAAGTTATGATTTTGTAGAGGTACTTTCCTTTTTCTATTATCTCTTCCCATGTCATGTTAATGTGAACATGTTTGCAACTTCCTCAAACTTTATCGTAATGTGAAGTGAACCTAAGAATTAGCGACTTTTCCACAAGGAGTTACACAGAAAGTTGTAGGTGTTGCACTTTCAACGTTATGACTTCATCATTATCTTCAGTTTTGTTCTATTGATTGTGTTAATTATCAAAACAGTGTTCAGTTTCAAATTCATGTTCTCTGTGAATTTCCTTTGATCATTTAGGTTTGTGTGAGCTGTTGTCATGATGTTGGCTCTTTTGTTTGATTACTCAGTAAAAAGAAACTTTTCTTCTTCCCAATTATAAGAAATTTGCATACCTGTTGGATTTCTGTCAATATGCAGGTCCAAGAGATGTAACTGACGTTTTTGCAGTACTGAAAGAATGTGCTTCTGAACTTGATGATAATGATAACGATATAAAACTTCAGGTCATGGCATAAATTTTTCCTTTTTGGTTTAGATGTAGCTTAAAATGTGTGTTCTCTTTTTTGATTTATTTTTCTGTTGTGAAGTATACTTATTTGATACTTTCACATTAATTTTATATGCAGATAACATTCAGTTTAATGTTCTCCCTTATGCTAACTTTTGTGTCCGATGCTTTGAGTACACATTCTGCCAAAGCATCTTTACTTTCCTTTGATTCCCTTTTCAGGACGGAGTTCCATAAATCTGTAAGCAGACCGTTTTTCCATTTGAATTGTTATTGATTGCTGTGTAGTCATATTTGGTTGTATTTCTTATTCATTTGTTATTTTAGGTTATGGCATCTGGAAACAATCATAATGTAGAACAGTTTGTCGATGTTGTTAGACTTGCATGGGTAGTGCACATGATTTATAGTCAGGATGAGGGAACTACAAGGGAGGCCTCTTCTGGTTTTGAGTCGAGGGATTTGACAAATGTCTCTGCTTGCTTGGAAATTATCTGCACAAGGAATGTTTTCCACTTTCTGCTGGCTAATGTTCTCCAAACTCCAGCCTACCAGGTCTGTGTTCCACCATTGTAAGCTGCAATGCATAATGAATATTAACTGCTTTCAGTTCCCATTAATGTGAATGGATTTCTGGACTGATTCTTTGGTTGATTTTTCCCCTGAAAATTCAGTAACTGATTACTTTATGAAAGTCTTACACAGTTTTAGCACACTGATTGTTATTTCTTGATTTTGGGTTTTTGCTGCATTTGCTTCCATTATTTGAACATTATTTGATTTTTTTGTATTTTTGTTGAAAGATTCGTCTTGATTTTATCTTTTATGCATGAATTGTCTTAATGCATCCTCGTCTTCTACTTTAGTTGGTAGTTTAGCTTGTTATTTAGATTTATGCATCTCTTAATTTACTACACATGGATAGTGTTGATGTTAGTTATGTTCCTCCTGGATGCTGACTGCCATCATTGTTAATTTTATTTGATGTTTTACTTTATTTTCCATGTGCTTCTATTATATTGAGATTTTTTTTTTTGCAGTACTCACTTTTGCTATGTTTTGGGACAGAATGATGATGAGGATATTGTATACGTGTATGATGGATACATGCACAAATTGATGATGTGCTTCCTTTCACACCCTCTCACTAGATGCAAGGTTAGATAAGTTTGGTTGCATGATTTGACCTGCTTTACAGTTAACAATGATGTTGTAGCATGTCCGATTCTAGTAAATTGCTTTTCCACTGTGTTTTACAATTAATTCTTTTGTTACCTCTGATGATATGTGTGTCGGTTTATTTTGATTTCCTGTACAAGATTGAGGCAGCCATTGAATGGCTTTGTTTTTCTCTCCTGCAACGTGGTAGGTTGGTGTTTTATGTTTATTTTCTCTTTGGGAATGAAATCTAGGATATCTTCATATGTCTGGCAAGATAACATCCTTATTCGGTCTTTATCTTGGTAATGCTGTGCTTCATCCATATTTTTCTTTATAAATCATCATTTCTTTCATAATGATAAAAGCTGCTTAACGAGGATATTGCCCCTAGTTGTGAAGCTATAGAGAATATGTAGAAAATATCGTGCTTTAGAAAACAGTTTTCATGTATAAATTGAAAACAAACGTCAGCTTCTTATGGACAAAACTTTGAAATGCTGTTAAAACTAGAGCAATTAGAATATTCCTGTTGTATCATGGCTGTTTCATAGCATATTGATTTACGTATGTATAAATTTTTAAATTCTTGCATAATATTTGGTTAATTTTTTGGAAGGAAGTTGTGTGTTATAGTTTTTTTTTATGTCCTTTTTGGAGGGCAAGTTAAATTGTAGATGAACTACAACAGTTTTTGATTGTTTTTTTATATATGTAAATGGATTAATTTTCTTTTTGGAGAGCAAGTGTACATTCTCAATATCACTGTAGGCAATTTTTTCCTGGGAATATAGATTTTTTTTTTCATTTATTGAAAATGATTTAGTCTTGTTTATCCTTCATTGTGCTGCACATCTTTTGATAAGGCAGTAGGAAGCTCTTATCTTTTTGCCAATCCTGCTGATATCTCAGTTCTGATTGCTGTTTTTCAAGTGGAGCAAGCTTTCTTCTCATCTCATTCTTCTTCCATACTAGAATCCCATCATCAGCTGTGCTTTATTCTGTAACTGTGTACCAGTAGTTTTTATTGAGGCTATGGTGCAGTTGGGTCTTTGTCTAAATCATTTTCACAATATTTCAATTGCTTAACCATATTTCAATTTCGTAGCTATGCATGTAATCTCTAATCTACCATATTCCATCTCACATCTCTCTCATCTCCATAATATCAACTTTATTTAATTTAGCACTGTATGCCAATCAGTATTTATTGAGGCTATGGTGTGAATGGATCTTTGTATAAATCATTTTTTCAACTATTTTTTAATTTCTTATGCATACACGTAATATCTAATCCATCACATTTAAATGTCTCTCTTATGTCTGGCATTCTCGTTTTGGTGTGGTATAGCTCTTTCTTGGCTTTCGTATATATCATATGGAGTTTTATTAGCGATTTACTTAAGATTTGGTCCGAGTATGGGTTTGGATTATTGATTGTATTGAAATTTCTACGAAATCTAAAACTCGTATAGAAATCAACATGGAACTTGACATTTGGAGTTTTTGGGATTTTGGCCAATTGTCCAGAAATAGAAATGATAATTTGACTTGGAACTTTTGATTGTAATAAATAACAAATATTGTTATTTATTTTAGTTTTCTAAGGCAACTAATTTTTCATAATTGTATGAATTTTGAATTGATGAGTAATTGTAATTTTTGTGTTAGGTCCAATAATGCAACATTGAATTATATCCTAAAAGTCTTCACACCTACTGACTATCCACCCATCAACACATATATCTCATATCTTTACGTCTATGTTATTTGCTATTGTTCAATATTTTAGCAAGATTATTATGTTGATTGGTAGGAAACATGCTATTTTAGGAGTGACATGATCGTTATTAACGTAATTATTCTTCTTAGTGTTGTCCCATCACCTTGTGCTTCATTGTGAACAACTTTTTGATTTGTTGTTTTATGTAGCTAATTCACTTGTTTTTCCTTTGATCGTGTACTTATTTATCAATGTTAATTCAGTCTTAAAAATCATTTTTTCCATGCTTCATGACTTTAACATATTTTGACCTCAAAGTTCTCTTTTATTGCATTCATGACTTAAAGCTTATTGTTAGTGATTTCTTTGTTTCCTAAGCTTTGATTTAGCATCACATAATTTAGTTAATGTATTATTGGAACTTTCCATTATAATTATTAATTGTTTTTCATATCACTTCATCAATTAGGGCACTTCATTTTTTAGATACTTATGCATATATTTGTAAATTATGTTCTCATTTTTGCTAATGTTTTTGTTACAGTTGCTCTAGGTACTTAGGTATTTAAACCATTACACTCTGTGAACTTTTGTTTATCCATCATGATTGATTTTGATTAACATTCATAAATTTTGCATGTTGTGTGGTTAAACATATATCTACTCAGCTTAAGATTTTACTTATTTTATGTTATATGTGGCTTAGAAAAGAGTTTTGTCTCTTAGTGAGATATCAATTGAAGGCGCATTATTATACCTTCGTTTAAGCTTATTTTTCTAAGCTTCTTTGTGACTTGTTAACATACAACTTCGTTGACTTGTTGATATTTAATATTCATCCGTCATTTTTAGTAATTGAAGTTGTTTTAATACTTGTCTTTTTATTGAACATATAATTAAAGATGTTATTGTTCCTTTTATCCCCCAAATTAGGAAAATTAACCATGATGCTAATAACATTCTTAAAATGTTATTCATACGACGAGGGGGAAGTCATTCTAGTGTGACTAACTGAAATATCTGTTGGTAATTGTATTGCTTATAATGATTATATTATATAAAGATTTGAATTATAATAAAGTATTGACTCATAAAATACTATAATAATTAATATTTTAGTTACAAAAACGTATACATTTTCATATATTTCACTTATTGCACTTTTAATTATTGGATATAAGACCACATCAAAATTATTGCATTAAATGTTAAAATGAGTTTGCATACTTCAAAACTTCAAAGTAGTCTTATTGGAAGTTAATTAATTTTGCATTTATGAAAAAAATTTCAATATCTATATCAAATAATATATAAGCTTTGGAGAATTGCAGCAGAACATGAAGTTCATCTCGTAACTGAAATGTACTTTACATGATAGTTTTTTATTCTATGTTATCAGAATTTAAGAATTTTTTTTTTTAATTTTGTTTGGACTGGTTTTACCTGATTCTTCTTGTTCATTCGATTCTTCTTGTTTGCTTAACGAATCTTTTGGCACAACAATGCATGTTGAAGCCGATGCTAATTGAAGGTGCTGGTTAAAATTCTATTATTAAAAGGTTTTTAGATTTTAGTAGATCAGCGCTTTTTCATTAGCCATTTGAAAACACTTTCTTAAGCATACCCTATAGAATATCAATTAATATTTTAACCTTTATTGCCTTCACACATGAGTAGCCTCCAAAGTTTACCTTTGTCGTGATAACTACAAGCCTTAGTACCATTATGTTGCCTTAGCTTCATAACGATTCTAATGTCATTCTGTTCTGAGTTTTAACAAGTCTTCTTTGATATTCATGCATTTAAAGTCTTTTCTAATTGTTCTTGGAAGGTCATTTTTTTGCTTTCTTTCTTATCTTAGAAGAAGTTCTTAATCATGTTTAACATGAACAAAGGATTTAACTCAGCTCTTAAGTTTATTCTTGATTGGCACTGCACCATCTTTCTTCCAGATGTCATCTTTTGTAATTTTTTTTTCAATTATAGATTCATATTTTTCTCACCATTCTCATCTTTACAACCTGTTCCATTAGTTTAAATTCATAGCTATCATTTGGTATAATATAACATTGCAAGTCTAATTGCAATCTTGTAAAACTTATTTTTTATCTTGAATGAGAAGTTTGAAGGGCACATCAATTGTAACTTGTATCCTATTGTTGATATGTCATTCAACTTTTTCAACATGTTGAAGTAAAAGTTGAGATAACGAAATGTTATTTTTCATCACTTTATTGTAACTAATTATATATTTTTTAAGTTTTTTGTTTTTTTATAACTTCTATTCTTTATATTCTGCTTTTATCCTACAAAGATGAGAGCTCTAGCTTTTATTTTCATTCTCCATAGCTCTAGTTTGGCTTTGACATCTTCCTTATTTTATGCACAAGCACAATTTCATTCACAAATATCATACATCTTGTGGCATCATTTTGAGTTTGATTGATAAGAACTTTCCTAATATGGATCAGCGTCTCGAAAAGAAGCCTTGTTAAGGTTAATTGTCATTAAAATTTATAATCAAGCTCATTGATTCTATGTTGGCATTTGCATCATTAATGTTTTTAAAAACTTCAATGTATGGCTTATCTTTTCTAAAACCGTTTCTTGTCTTGAAATAGTTTTAGTAAATCTTTCAATAATATTGTTGCTTTTGTTGTTGATCATGCTGGCCTAAAATCTAATGGATTTTGTAAATTCTCTTATTTTAATCTGTGTCTATTTTTTCCCAAAGTTTTAATTATGGAAAATCAACTTAATTCCTCAAATTAGCACAGAGTTAACCTAAAATGTTTACCTTTTGTGTGCTTATTTTTTTTTGTTTTCCAATATCAAGTGTGCTACATTTAAGACTAGTAAGCATCATTCTTAAATGAGGAATTTGTTGGATTTGCCAACTCAAATACTACCATTAGAGTGAGTAGGTTTATACCAAACATTTAATGCCAGGTACATTTGGCCATTGAGCTCCGCAGTAGCATTCCTTTCCCCAAATATCAACACCAATATTTATTTTTGAATAATTCAGTAAATGGCATTTTTTTAGACATTTAAGGTATCGATCAATAGCAAATGATGTTAATAAGCTTGCTAGAGTTGGCGATGTGTTGTAGTACAAAGTGCATAACAAATAAAGCAATCTGTGTATTCGCGAGAAGACTTAACTGTTGAGGATTTGTGTTGGTTTTTTCCGATCTGCGTGCAAGTACTTTTTTTAATCTTTCTGATAGTTTGAAATAGTGTTTTTGGTAAAACACACACTAGCCTTTTTTTTTTGGTTACTAATAATATTTTTTTTGATGCTTTAAATCATTGTATAAAAGGTGAAAGAAATGAAAGAGAAAGCAATGGGTGCACTTGATCCATATAATTTTTCAAGGTCTGAGGAACGTGGGGATGATACTATTGCAGTGCATGACCGTGTGGGTGCTCAGCCATTTACATCAATAATGGAGTTAGTTAGTGAAATTTACAAGGTATGCGCTTTTCCTATTTTCTTCTGGTATGATTCTGGAAATTCGTCACTTATTGTGTTAGAGATGCTCAATTTTGCTGATGAAAATGTAGTGGTTAAGTACTATGTGTTTTGTTTGTTATTGAGTGGGTAATAAAATTTTAGGATCGAATAATTAAGAATTTAAAATTTTGATGTCAATATTTTGAGGTGTTTTTTGATTAGGCATATGAGAATCCATTCTTTATCCACATGGAAGGCCACACACACTTGAAAAAGCATATGATGGTTCTCAAGGCCATACTAGAACTAAGTGGTTTTCGTGTAATCTAATTGTAGTTGAAATAAGGCTAAGCTATTATAGCTTACTTATTTTATTTGGGAATACAGCATTTTTTTTGCCATGCTTTTTTGCTGATTTGTTGAGTACTAGTAGCCATCAAATAAGTGATAATATGGTGATGGCTTTTTAGGTAGCATTTAGAAATTTTTTTTGGTTATCCATTTTTCTTAGTTTTTTTCATTGGTTTTTGGTCGCCTTTTGTGGTAAGAGTTTAGGTTTCAAAATGGCTAGAACAAAACTTATTAATTACATATTATTATTGGTAGAAAGATGAATGAATATATGCTTTTTTTGCAATTTCTTAGTGCAATGATCTTGTATGCAATCGTGAAGAACAAGCACTCATTTTCTAGTTTAGATGATTTGCTTATGATGTTGCATTATGGCTTTTTGTGTTTCATAATGACTAGTAACATTTGAAGAGGACAGACAATGCTTGTGAAATGATATCTCAAGGAAAGAAATTATCGAACAAGGTTTGGCTCTTGTATGTGATTTCTAGGGATGAATTATCTCACCTTAGCAATGGAGGGAAGATCCTAGACTTTATATATGTTACTATGATTTTAAGATGTTGAGACACTTTTGCAAATATAATTTGTTTGGATTGGGATGAGGTGACTTGTAGAGATAATAGTTTGATATAGTAAGATTGTGTTATCCCAAATATGATATCAGCGTGATGTTTTCTTTTGTCCGATATGGTTCGTGGACGAATCAAGGCAAAAAGTTTTGGCTTGTAACACCCAAAGAGTATAGGGAGTGATCATTTTGTGATTTCTTGGAGAAATAAATTACTGGATAAGATGTCGCTTTTGTATGAGATTTCTTGAAGTATTGGGTTGAGTTGTCTTATATTAGCTATTGATGAAAGATTCTGGATTTTATTTGTGATATTATGGTCTTATGATGTTAAGGTATTGTTTAAGGACAAAATTTGCTAGAGTTGTAATGGGCCGACCTAATGGAACAAAATATTGACATTGTGGATTTGAATTGTCGTAATAGTTGATCTTTGTTTGGTCACTTTCTTTGTATGATTTTCAGTAGATAAATATTGATTTAATTGTTTTCATTCCTGTGGTCTTTTAATGATACCTGTTGATCTCTTACATAAGCACATTACTCATTTTTTATTCGTATTTTTATTTCTTGTTGTTATGTTTTTGTATGTGAATTTTATTTTTTATATTAGCATTCTCTTGTTGTCTTTTTGAAGTAACGTGTTCCTTATAACACGTGCTCATGCGAGTACCTCATATAACTTGGTTGCTAATGTGTTTTTATTCCACATTGCTGACCATGGTTTTGTTAATTGTCTTTTTATCAGAGGCAACCAGAGCTATTACTTGGAAATGAAGATTTGTGGGCTTTTGTTAACTTTGCTGGAGAGGATCATACTAACATACCAACTCTTGTGGCCTTTTTAAAAATGTTAAAGACTCTGGTTTGGAAGAAGAATCCAATACACTTGTTATTTTTCATGTTACTAATGGATGTGAGTTATTATTGTTATTTTTGTACGATCTCTGACACAAGTGGTTTTAATTTCTTAGGCATCTACGGAGGAGGGTGCTTCAAAGGTTTTTGAGTTGCTCGATGGCAAAATGTTTCGAAGGATTGGGTGGGATACCTTATTTGACTGCTTATCTATTTATGATGAGAAGTTCAGGCATTCACTCCAGTCGTCAGGAGTTTCATTACCTGATATTCAAGAGGGTGATGCACAGGCACTTACTGCATATCTGAATCTTCTACAAAAGGTCTTAACTTTTAAGCTATTTTTGCTCTTTGGAGTTTCTTTTTCATATGATTCATTCACAAGCATAGTTTTCTTACAAGTGTCACTTTTATTATACTGATTATTCCATTTGTTTACCTTTTTATGTGCTAATATTTTAATATCATTTATGCTATCAGAATATTTAAAATTTCACTTGCATTATGTTTTTAGTTTAGTTATAGAACAGCTACAACAATGATAACTAGTCTTAATCCTTCTAAGTGGGGGTTGGCTATTTAGATCTTTACTTGTTAGTCCACTTAATTCATCATTAACTTTCTTAATATTCATGCTTGTAAAGTTCTTTATAATGGTCTTCTATTATGTTTTTTGGAATCTTTTCCTTTGAATTACTAAAAAAAGTTTCATGACGTTACTAAAACAGGAGTACTGAGTGCCTTATTTTAACATGTCCAAATCATTTAAGTGGATTGTCTTTAAAATTATTTTTTATGCACTAAACCAATGTTCTCCCATATGCACTCATTTCTATTCAATAAAACTAAGTCCTCTCATTGAGAAGACAATAAAATTAAAATATGATCAAGTTATTTTAGGATATCATTTATTGTAGAAAAAATTTCAGATTTCCTTGAAATTCCCTTTGTAGCTATCTTGAGATATTGTTGATAGGAGGCTTAGAATTTCGTTCTCAAAGTGCATGATAATGCTGTGGTTGGGATATCTAGAACTTGAAGATATGTTTGAGTTTAGAGTAGCTCAATAATTCCTTCATTGTTTTTTCCTTGTTATGATGATGAAATTTTTTGTATTTGATATTGTCATCATGATAAGATTTTTGGTGATACTAATAGCTTCATATTAGCAACCCAATTTGCATCACTCTATATCACTTTTTATTTATAGATATCTTTTTTGAACTCTTTATTAAAGTATATGCCATATCTCAACATTCTTATTATTGCATCTGTCTTCTCTTGGATTGTACATGTATTCACTTACCATGGTGACAGGAGTCTAGTTGAGATTGATTCAAGTTTCCCAACCAATCTTTTACCACCCTTATTGTCTGAAGCACCTTTTTTAGTCGTATTAAGTGTAGTAGGGGATTTTATTTGAGTGTCTAAGGTCTAAATCTAACATCTCGCACTTTTTTAAAAGATTTAAAACATTTTTGCTGTGAGAAATTGCGATGATAACCTTGATTTAATGACCTTACCTAAAAAATATCGAAGATTTTTTAACCTCTGATTTTAAATATCTTGACAAGATGGCCTCTTCAAACTAGTTCTTTCTTTAATAATTGATTCATCATGCTTCTCTTAAACACGAGCTTCGTAAATTCTCAAAGAATGCCACATCTATAGAGTGGTGATATTCGTTAAGATGTACTCATCATTTATGATTTAGTGAATTACTTAAGAAAATATTCCTTATTATCTAATCTAATTTTCAATGATTTTAAGGGAGCACAAACAATTATTTAACTCCTAAATTCTTTGAGTGGTATTGACCCCATATAGTAGTTTGAAATTTAAAAATTTTATAAGGCCCAAGATTTATATGTAATTTGTTGTGAGGTCTACTTCTCATTAAAAAGTATTTGGATGCATTATGGAGAGATTGAAGTGACTTGCGATTTTAAGGTGTCTATTTTTTCATTTTTTTTTGTCATTTTGTTTTGATGTGTCAACATATAAACTTTGGTATATAATTTTTTATTCAAAAAGTAATCATCAAGGATTGATATGAAGTATTCTTTGGTATCATTAGTTTGTAGGATTTGGATCTTTGTTTTGAAATATGGTTTTTAATTTTTTGAATAGTTGTAGTGCCATAGAAGTTTTTTTTTAATGGAATGGGTTATTCTTGTATGATGATTGACGAATGAATCAAATGCATTTTAACCCATAATATGTTCTATTTGAAATGATCCCCTCACATCACTGTGAAACATTTAAAACTGATGTAATGGTTGTTGATCTTGAAAAGAACTTTGAGAGCATGTTTAGGACACACTATACATTGAAAGAAACTTGAATTTCAAGTTCTTGAACAACAATGTGAATAATTTCATAAGATAAAAAAGTATTGAACTTGAATTTTAAACTTTGTCAAGCAAGTTCTTGAACAACAATGTGAATAATTTCATAAGATAAAAAAGTATTGAACTTGGAATTTCAAGCTTTGTGAACTTGTCGACATGGAAAGCGTTTGTTTTATAGGAGGCATAAGCCCAAGCATTGTTTAGTGTGATCAGTTATCCTCCTTAAATTGATATTTTAAAATTTAGGCATCTTAGAATAAGAGTTTTGGGATGTCCACAGAAGTGGGAATTATAAATTTTCACAATACTTAGCAAGCCAAGAACAAAAGTATATATTACATGAAAGTATTTTAATTTGATTACTCTTTAATTTTCTTTTAAAAGCTCTTAGTTTTGAAATATGTGAGGAGTGTGGTAATATAAATTTATTAGGATTTTAAGTGGTTCAATGTCAAATACTAGGTCTAGGCTCACCCTCTTTCTCCATGAAGTATTTTTATACTATCAAATCTTTCGCAAAAGTGGTCAGACAAATCTCTCATATCAATCGAAAAGATCCCACAATTTAGTAGCACAAAAGAGTCATTAACATTGTTCCTACACAATCTAGTCGAAAGACCAAACAAATCAATCACCAAAGATCAAGTACAAAAAAGCCAAAATTGTACAAAAAAAGACACGATTAAAAGCTCAAAATATAATTCTTATGACCAATCAAATAGTTTGGGATGCAAAATAAATCGATATGAACTTGCATTTTGCTCCTTCCCAATAGCTCCAAACTCTCTTAAGTGCTTTTTATTGTCTATAACTCAAATTTTTAATTATGGTCAACATGTTAGTTACATGTTTTGTTGACTAGACGTGTAGTGCATCAGTATTGACGTTCTGTATGCAATCCTTGGATTGAGCATACATGGTAGGTTTGCTTAGTTGGCACAATGTGCAAGAACGGAGCAATGTAGGGGCATGCATGGGCAGTTCCAGTGCACCGCGGGAGTGCATGGAGGGCAAAGGGCTCAAGGTGTAAGGCACATGCATGCAAGCACCAATGTGCATGCTTCAAATACTTCACCAAACAAGCTTAGGAGATAGATTTGAAAACACTTAAGAGGAAAATATCAAATTACAAATAAGATGGTCATCAAACTAATTATACCAGGACTAATGTTTAATGACACATGTTTTAGAAGTGTTGTGTCAATTTCATTTTTGATTGAATTTTTTTATTGATGTGTGATAACTTGTAATTTAATTTAAGAACTAATTATATGAAATTGAGAGTGAAGTTTAAGGTGAGTAATGTTTATTTTTATTTCTAACTTGTGGGATTGAGTATCATTAGTAATAATAATTGCAATAAAATTCTCTGTGTTGGTTGAAGTTGGTAGTTAGTCTTGAAGTTCTAGTTATGTGATCCAAGGTTGCGTGGTCTATTTTGCAATCACTTAAGAGATTATCTGTATGAGCTACATATCTAGTTGCAATATTAGAGGATCTAAAAGCATTATAGGATTGATTGAAGAGTTTTTTAAATGGTTAGCATGTTAAACCTTTAAATTCTTCGCAATTGTCGCACATAGGACTATCATTTTTCATGCATATGTGAATTTTGTTTAAGTTATATTTTATATGAAGATTTTTGAGGTTTTGAATATAAATTTTTTTTATAAAATTTTATTATTTAAAAAAAATGCTCAAGCACCTCCACTGCTAATCCTGAAGGGCTCAGGTTGAGTAGCCCGAAGGCAACATGGACCTTGGGGACCTATAGGCCAGGAATTTGACCGAAATTAAGACGGGTCAAGCTCGAGTATTGGTTAAGTCAGGTTATTGTTGCGGTCTTTGGGTGAACTGGTTCATGGCATTACTTTTGAACGGGCTTAGATAAAACGAGTCCGGGCAGACTCCTTATTTAATTTCTGTAAATCGGGTTTGGTTGGACCTCGTATGTGCCTTGGCGTCTCGGTTCATGATCTCTTGGGAACACCAGGCGGTAGCCAACCCTATTAGGCTGATAATAATAGGCAGTGGATGTATAATAAGCACAAAATAGTTGCTCAGTTTTGCAATGTGGGACTAAAAGTAAGCTTTCCAAAACTTGAGATTTCTATATCGTCCGATTGTGGGATTTCGCTATCGAATGGTCCAGATTGCACCCGTATTTGTAAACAGTCCTTTGTTTTTTGTCATTCATCCTTAATGCTTGATCGAACGGTTGAGTCTCTTTTCCTCTTTGAACAATAACCTCATCATCGTTATCGTTTATCTGGTTTTTGAATCCAATGCTCCAGTTCTTATCGCACTGTGAATAGATCTGGACCTTTCATCATTTAAGTCGATTCGACGGCTATCGCTCCATCCGTTCGCTTAATTGGACGGTGGTTGTGCTGTCTTCTCCACTGTAATGGCTAGCTTTTCGAAAAACAAATTCTAGTAGTTGGAGTTATTTTTGGTGTTTTTCATTTCAATTATAAATAGAGATCATTTACCAAACATAAAGATTATTGAATTAAGCTTGAAAATTTTCATTCAAGTCCAATTGAAGTTCCAACCGTGAGCAACAAATTTCTACGTATTTATAGGAGCTGCGGATTTTCATGGTTCTCTATTCTCTGTTTCCTTTCTTAGTAGTTTCTACATTTCTTAGTAATATTTACTTTATTCATTAGTAGTATCACTCTTGTTTAAAAAATTAAAGGTGTAGGGATTTTGTAAACAAAAAATTATAAAGTTTCAAATTTTTTTTAATAGCTTGAATTTCTTTGATTTTCTTATCTCATTGGAGCATCTGTGTGTATGTGGTTTACCTTTATTGGTTTCGACAAAAGAGAGTGGTTAATGGAAGCCCGATTGGGGGTCGGGGGTGGATGTAGGCATGAGTTTTGGTTGAACCACCTAAAAAATATGATGTGTATTTCGTTTATTTTTGAGCAATTTGATTTTGTCGATAGAAGAAAAATATTTTAAGCTCAAAAAATTTTTTCTTTTAATTTTTGGAATAAAAAAAATTTATTAAACGCACAATTCACCTCGCCCATCTTGTTCGTTTTGCCTCATATGTTTTACAACAGTCTCTTCTCTTTTCATACTTAGTCGTTTTAGCTATAGTTCTGATTTGTCATTCAATACGATCAACTCAGTAATACTATATGAACTTTCATATAAAACTCTCTGTACTTTCCTTCTAACGTACTAATCGATGCCTCAATTAAATCTTTATCTTGATCTTACAATATGACTTCATGTGTTGTACCTATAAGATCTTGCCTTTGCTTGTTGATTGATTGTTCACTCATATTTTTTTTTCTTAATAATCATATAGCACGATTAACTAGATTGTATCGAATGATTCCCACATTCTCTCTCATCATCCCGTGGACCTCACCCATCGATTGTATTGATATGATATGAACATTGTACCTTACGATTAAGCCAATTAGCTTTTCTTCTCATTGCTTAGTCTGATTTCTTGCATATGATCCTATTGTAAATTAAATTTGAAGATCATGTCCATCAATCCTGGCTTATTGCTTAGAGTTAGCCAAATTTTCTTTTACTTAAACTTATACCGTTTGTTTTGTACGATCTACCCAAATCATATTGATACTATCTTGATCACCCGATTTAACCTTCAAACCCCTTATGGATCGTCAAGTATGATCTTTATAAGAGGATTGTTATGATCTTTAGAAGAGGTTTGCTATCTTTATAAGAGGATTGCTATGGTCTTATATCGTATAAGGCTAATACCCACAATGAACTCGATAGTTCAATCCATCATACAGGTGTGATATCCACATCGACCTTATGTGATGAACCTGGACACGCAAGTCTTATAAATCGTCGTACTAATACGACACGGTGATTCGTGTTCCGTCGACAATATCAAGTTCCTTTAGTTTATGTATCGCTCTCCTTTCCTCTCCTCGATGGAACCCATAGCATAATAAGTTAAACAAAGTAATTTATAAACTTTCCTTATTGGCAGTGATAGCCATTCGAGCTAGTTTAGGGGTTAGCTCTTGACCAAAACCTTCTACTGAGGCACAACAATAAAGAATTTCGAGAACAGTTTGACACAGCGATATACGACATCTTGTTCCTTGTTAATTATTCATCTAAAAATTGTAAACTCAATGTCATTGAACTCATTTCTTAGAACTTCTCTTATTGATAAGTTCAAAACATATCTAATCACAATTTTATTAATTTAATTCTAGAACTTATCACCTCTTGAACATTGTGAAAAGGTTTTTATTACAGTTATTCTCTTGAAATTTATTCGAAAAGAGTATTGTTAATGGCTTTTGTATTTTTGGTAGTACTGGAGGATGAAATATATGTTTTTTGGGGCATTGGGCATGCTGTTGGCTTAAGGTTCTTAGAGAGTTGTCAGGCTTTAGTTTCAGTATTTTTGAAGAGACTCTGTTTTGACAGAAAAGTGGAAGGGTGATTTTTCATTCTGACTTCAGCATCAACAATGCACATGCGTATAAATTGGCGATGTATAAACCTAAAAAGGACCATATCATTTCTAAAAGTAAGGATTCTGTCTAGCCATATAAAACAGACAAGCTAAACCATGGGGGATCTATGAAAAATGGTTAGCCGCTTTTTCTTATTGAGGAACCTATAATTGCTGGCTGAATTCTGTAATTTAGGAAGCAATTATAGCAAAATATGGTCATGTCTATCAAATTGGTTCTTGTAGAAGATTTTCACCTTATGATTTGAAATGAAATATCAATTTTCCTTTGTGTTGTGTTATCATATTTTAAAACCAATTAGAAGAAATTGTCAATAAGTTTGTCAATGCCGCATTTTAGTCTGATCTGCCATTTCTTAATTATTTCAACCTTGTGGTTGACTTGTTTTGTTTAGAATTGGCTTAGGATATGTTAGGACAAGTGCAGTTAGAACCGCTGTTGAGATCTTCAGTCTACCCTTGTGTTGAAGAAAGGCCTTAGTGTAAATGTTGGAATTCTCTAGAAGGGTTATTGTTTTTGTATGTTAGGCGTTTATTTGTTGTGGTTTTTAACATTGTGAAACTTAATAACCACAAAATGGAAGTTGTCCACGACCAGAGGGAGGTTGCTGTATTGGAATTCTTGTCATACTTAATTTCACTTTGTTTCTGTTTCATCTATGTAGCCATGCAGTTGCTATACGATGTGGAATAATTTTATATTTCTTCTTTTCAGAAAATGCCAAAATTGGTAGCTTGCATTTGTCCATAATGGTTAAGCTATACATTGTTGAGTTCAAGGAGCATTTTAATTGTACCAAAAGAAATTATATATATACATATATATTTGTTAAAGCTAAGTTTGTTGAAAAGTTTTATCGAAGAGGAGCTAAGGCATTTGTTTGACTATGTATTAAACTTCCATTTGCGTGTACCTGTTTTTCTTTGATATAAATTTCTTCCATATTTCTGTCGTATATTCACTGCTGGTCCTTATCCAAGTCTATTTAGTCATGCGACGAATATTTCTTGTTGCTTGATGGTTGACTGACATAATTTTCTTTTAAATTTATTGTTGCACTATGTTGTGGTGGTATGGTTAGGTGCTTCATTTTGATTATTGTGCTTCTTATATACATGTAAACATTTAACTAATACATTTTCAAATTATTTTTCTGTATAAAGGTGGTAGAAAATGGAAATCCTACTGAAAGGAAGAAATGGTTTCCCGATATTGAACCATTATTTAAGCTTCTTAGTTATGAAAGTGTACCACCGGAAATGAAGGTTAGTTATGAACTGTACATGAAATCTTGTCACAGTGCCATCGGTTCTTTACCAACATATTCTTTAATTGTGTGCAGGGTGCACTCCGTGATGCTATTTCTTCTTTCATTGGTATTTCTCCAGTTTTGAAAGACACTATTTGGGGCTACCTTGAAAAATATGACCTTCCTGTGGTAGTTGGATTGCCATCTGGAACAAGTGTGCTTCAGTTGCCATCACAAGTGTGTTTATTTTCATTGTTCATCCCTTCTTTCCTCCTTCAAAATATGCTTGGAATGGCTTTGTGATATGCATAATCCATTTAGCTTTTTTATGCCTAAAATTGTGCTTTATAGAATTTGGGTGAATCAACCTGTAGTGTTTTCATCTGAACTTGTTTGTTAAAGTTACTGAACTGAACACGCTATCAAATCGTCTATGTTTTCTTAATTTCTGTTTTCTTCTCTGTATGCATTTGTACTATTATTATTAGTATTTTGATTGTTGTTTGTTCATTTTATAACAATTTTTCTGTTATTATTTTTGTTTCTGAACTAGGAATTTTATTTCTCTAAACTGAAATTGGTATTTTTGCACTGACCATTTCAATTTGCATGGCCTGCTTGCTGATGGATACGGAAATAGTTGAACACCAGGATATCCTTCTGTAAAGGTTCCTGTGGTACTACTGAAGACAATTAGATTGGATTATTTGTAGAGATGCTGACATACAAAGAACTTGCTTGATATTGGCTGTGTGCAAGGTTAAGACTAATATGGTTAACTTGAGTTAATTTACATTTTGTAATAAGACAACTCTTTTGGTGTTTATAAGCTTTAATAGGAAGGAAATGGGAGTTAAGTGATATGCAAGATTTGTATGAAAACATGAAAGCCATTATCATTTCTTTGTACAGATAATTGAAATGATTCATGGTAATGGAAATGTTACTAAATTAAGCTATAATATAGTTTTAACCATAATGATACTGAAGCCTTGTTGATGTGGCTAACCAAAATCTGACATCTGCAAGTCTGAGCTATTTAATTATGGTTTGTATGGCTTGACACGATGAGTTGCTTGTTCAATTCCATATCGCACGGCATGACAGAAGATGTGGTATTGATCTTAGAGGAATGGATGAGATATCCATTCTTCAGTCCACTTGATCCACAACTACCATTCCTGCAGGGGAGATATGCTATCAGCTGTTCTTGGAGTTCAAATTAGCAATTAAAAACAAGAGCAATTGAAACCATCAGATATGGTTTCTAACTATCAAGTTGTCAATTGCTTAATATTTTCAAAGGTTGGAGGGAAAAATCTTGAGTGCATTATGGTTTGTGCTCCAGCCATCATCAACATTTAAGTGGTGAGGGATTATAAAAGGGCAAGGAAGAGAGGGATATGCAAGCGTCATCTCGCATGAATGTTAGCTACCTTCTCAATCCACTAGGGTTCTCTTTCGTAACTTTTTTGTCAAACATTTAGAAGACAATTGTATATGCATTTCAATATTAACCCAATTAATGGGTGTTTTCTTTCTTTTGTGGAATATGTGTAGCTTTGTTTTTGTTTTTTCCTTATTTGTAAAGTTCCTTTATCTCGCATTCCTTAACATAGTTTCTTGTATATTTTGTTGTGCAATAACCCATGATACTTTCATGATGATGCACTCCGTTGATTCTCAAGTCCTTATTAATCTCTTGTTTGAACCAATATATACATCAACATTTTTGGTGCCTTTTGCAGGAAAGCTTGCAGGTGCAACGAAGAGAACGTGGGGAAGATGGAACACAATTGTGAAGTTGTCATCTATCCACTTGTCACATTGATGAGACAGTTTTCTAGGCTATGCTCGAGCTCATTGTGGGCTAGATATATGTCGTTCCATTCTTAGCAATGCTTAATGCACGCATTGATGCACCTTCAGTAGCTTCTGTTGAGGTCATTAAATTTTTGTACTGAAGAGCAGTTGTAGAGGTCAAACAATCTTCGCTGTCTAGTTCTTCTTCCATTGCCTATTTATGGCACTCTGCTGCTTCACACTTAGCTAGGCCATTGCAACATGTTTTATTAGGGGAGATTGGCCTCATTATTAAGGAATAGGTGGAGGTTGATTGTTTGGGTCATCCTTAGTAGTGAAAGATTCTTAGAACCATAAAGCTAGCCATTGTGGATGTCTTTTATTTGATAGGGGCCATGATGCATTCTTAAGCATTTGAGATGGCCATCATCAATATGAGTGTGGCTTATGCTGTGTTGTGTCTTGTTTTTGTCACTCGACTCAATATGAATTCGCTTTTGTTTTCTTGTGCAGGATGCCATTAACTCCATATTCAACTTCAATACCATCTATCAAACCTTCTTTGTTCGCTTTGCTAGTTGCAGGAGCAAAAAGTTATTTTCTTAATAACTATTTGCTATCATTTGTTCAGGGAAGTCTCATTGGAATATCAAACAACGTTTTGATGATACACTTCTGGAGGTGGCGTTGACCAACTTGATGTTAATGAATGTGGCTCTGGTTCTAGTTATCTATCATAGAGACAAGACTTGACCAAGTTCTCCAATTACCTTGGTTCACTTGCTTTTAGGACTTCAGTAATCTCTATGAGAACAAGTGTAGTGACGACTTAAGCTAATGTAGCATAAGCACTTTTGAGACTACCACTTGAGAACTACATAATACATGAGCCTCTTAGGGGAGGCAAGGGGAGATTATGGTGATAGTCAAAGCATAACGATAGTGTAAGCCCATGGCAAAAGTGATGTACCAAATTGTTGTGACTTGATTACGTGCTACATGTATCAACTCATGCATAGGATTGACAATGAGGATTACAGGACACTTTGGGTCCATTTTGATCAACTTTTGAAGGAGAGAACTGCATGTAATAGCCTTAGTTTTCTTTATATTATTTATTGTATTTTTTTTAGAAAAAGCTCTTTGAGACGAGTCTAACGGTGTTTAGTTTGTAATTTTTGGAGTTTTAAGGAATAGATTATGAATTTTTAAAGATTTGGGATATATTTGTAATATTGAGGGTATATTTGTAATTTTGTAAATGTCGGCATAGTTCAATTCATTTTGGCGGAATGTATATTTGTAATTTTAAAGTTGTTGGCTGTGCTGGGTATATATGTAATTTTAAGAATTTCGGCGTAGGTTTATTTCTCCAAGCGGAGGATATTTGTGTAAATAAAAAGTTGGGAAGGGGTGTTATGCAAAAATGCTGTTTATGGCAAGTTGGTTTCGACTGCGTTATAAAATCAGAAGCAGGGGGCGTTTTGATTGAAAAGCATTTATGCAAAGAACACTGACTGCGAGGAGGTTGCCGGAGTGCGAGGGCGAGATTTCCGATGACTGCCATCATGCTCAGCGAGGTTCTGGCACGCTACAGTAACGGCCGGCGAGGATTTCTGTGAATTCTGGAATGCGACGGTGAGCGGCGGAGTCCGAGTGGGCGGAAGCCGAGCCGAATTCGATAGATTCAACGCGTGAAACGGTCGGTCCAAAGCCGGCAAAAGGTTTCGGTTTCGCCGGACGCACATGAGAAGAATAGGAACCGGTTCAGGTTGATCGGGTTTGCACTGCTGAACCGGGAGCGCCAGGCGCGGGCGGTCCAGCGCCCACGTAAGCCGATTTTAGGATTTATTTTGGGGGTTTGTTTGGGAAAGCTTTTCAGAAAGCACTTTTGGTTTATGAACATATTTTAATTTGTGACCATGGCCTTGTAGGACATCAAGAAAACAAATTAGAAGTGGGCAAGAAAATTTGGTACAACAAATCCAGGTAGATAAATTCCTAACCCTGTGATGTAGCATAATATTATATGTTTTTACATGCTTTTTTTACTGTTATAGTATTTTGATTGTTGCATATGTTGTTTATGGCATAAAAAGGAAGAAATACTATGGTATGGATTACTTATGCATTTGCATGAAAACTGAAAAGGAAGAAATAACATGGTATGATAATGAAATAAAATAGAAGAAACAATACTGAAAGAAAGATCTTTTGATATGGCATAATTGTTTGGAATTATGATTGGAAATGATAGTAAAAAAATGGATTCCCAGAGAACATTATCCTCACCACTAGGCTCAGCATGTGTTGCAGGGTATCGATCTTTGGATCAGATATCCGCCTAGTGTTATATGTTATGTGCTATGACTCCATGATGATTTACACCAGGCTCAGCATGTGTTGCAGGGTATGATACCATACCTGCCTGGTGGCACTAGGCTCAGCATGTGTTGCAGGGTATCGAGTATCTGCCTAGTGTTATGTGCTTGGTTGGATGCCGGCTGGAGGTCATTTAATAATGATGATTGGATCCAGAGGATAATGCGTCAAAGGTAATTGGGCTCTGTAATAACACACTATATAAGGAACTGACATTTCTTTATGGTTTTCGTTTGACATTACCTTATATATATGACATCTTGTGTGATTGTAATTTTATGCATATGATTTATACATATGATTGATCTTCACTGCTCATGGTATTTTGATATCTCTTTTCATAATTTGTTAGATATTGTGATTTATCTACTGAGATGTGTAAAATCTCATTTAGTGCTTACATCACAGGTCATGAAATCACTGCACCGAGAGATAGGAATGGTGCTGCTACAGAAGAGCCATTTCCAAGATATGTGTGAGAGAGGGAAAGTTTTGGTGTGATTAAATGTTTAAAAACATGCCTTTATATATATACTTTAGATTTGGGAGTTGGTGTTTGTCTTATCGTCGGGTCCCTACCTTGGTTTTGTTTATTGTCCTCATTCTGATGGTAATTTTGTTATATAGTGGTACTTGATGTAGGTGGGGGCTTGACACTGCATGTGTATTAGGGAACTCTTCGAGAATGCAGAGCTTGGAGCTACAAGTATTGTAGTTGTTTCTTAGTCTATCCAACTTTGCATATAAGTGGGTACTGATGATGGGTGACATATGGGAGTGGCTATTTAAATATTCTTTTTTGAAACAGCTTAAGAGGACAATGTTTTGTTAGGTATCATCAACATCTCCCAATTTAGTACCAATAACTTTTGCTTTATTAGATCTCTTTATTTTTTGGGAGATCCTTATGATAATGCCATTGCCTTAGTTGCTTATATTGCTAGCTTGGAGGTTAGATGAATTCTCTTTGATCATGTGATTTTTTGGGATTTTTTATTGGGTGAGTATCACAAAAGAACTTGTGATTCCTTTTGTTAGTGTCTTGTGTGAATTTTAATAGGAGTCACTTGCCCTGAAGGAGATGTGATCCCATCACTAATGATAGAGAACTAGATAGAGTTTGTGATTCATATGATAGACTTCATCATGAAGACAAATTCAACATGTAATTGCATCCTGGGATGTTCGACTCTTAATAAGGTAGTCATCGTCTTTGTCACAACTCATCTATCTTTTTGCTAGACCTCCCAATGTAATTATTGTCTATGTTGTATCGAACCTTTTCTCGTAAGTGCTATTTGAATCCTTGAGGACTTTTTTGTGAGGGATCACCATTGTAAATAATGTGTAAATGTAAATCAAGGTTAGTGATGTATGTGTTTGTTTTTTGCATTCCTCCTATCAATCCAGAATGTTGTCATTTTTGTTGGCCTTTATGAGGAATGAATGATTGCGATTGTTGAAATTTTGACAGATCATTTTGATGTTTTTGCTTGAAAACTTTTGGATATGCTTAGAATCATGCATGAGTTAGTTGAGCCTAGCCTTAATGTCAAGTATGGCCTGATCCCAATAAATTTGACGAGGAGGCCGGTTTAGCTTAGGAAAACGAGTCTATAAAAATGGAAGTCGAGAGGCTTCTTTGGTTATAGTTAACCAACATTTATGATATCGAGATTGCTTGAGCAATATATTCTTGTTTAAGAAGAGTAGTGAGAGTGTTTGAGCTTCTACTTGCTTTACCCAACTTAGTCATGCTTGTCCAGAAGGTTGACATCTTTTGTCTAGAATAGGAAAGTTGATGAGTTCCGTTGCTGTATTCAAATACCAATGTTTTCCTAGAAACTTTCTTGTGTTGTCACCAATTTGCATTGTAGAGATTGATGGAGTAAATATAACCTTTATGATAGACAATAATGTCATTTGCTATAAAGTGATGTAATTCAACCTCGAATCAAGGTGTCACATTTCAAATAATGATTGATGACTTGGTTCAAGCCCGAACTTGGAGAAAACTTGAAGCATATGTGAATAACCTTGTCAGTAAAAGAGAAGCCTATGAGGATCATCACTTGGATGTTTAGTGGAAAGTGGAGATTTGAAGACGGAATTGATGAGATTAAGTCCTTAGAAGTCCATGTTTGAAGTAACTTTTGGAAACTTCTGGGGCTTATTATGTAAAAAGAATTAATCCTAAACGTTTTGAGCCTTCCTCGACGTGTCACCACTTTAACACACCATGAAGTTTAGCACTTGATTAACATAATGATAATGCTTAATTGCTTTCTTTCTCAAGCTGTAGACTAGGAAACTCTTTTTGTAAAAGTTCTTTTGAAACATGTTTTGTGCCTATAATTTACGAAGTTTGTGTTAGAAGATTGGGGTCCACCTTTGATGCATTTTCTTTTGTCCTTTCACGAGCTAATGACAAAAAGATTTTTGCATCAAGGACCTTATTAATAAGCTTACATTGAGGCTTGATGACAAATAAGGAAGGTGGGTCAATGAGCTTTTAAGTTGTCCTTTCAACTAATTAGATTTTGCCATCACGCATAATGGTGGAGTCTCCATTCTTGATTGTTTAGCTTTTTCACAATCATAATCATTGAAATTTACTTGTTGACAATGCTAAATACAAGCCTTCAATGACGAGGGAAACCTTTGTCAGTTTGGCAAGATCTTAATGAGAATGTTTGTTGGCTTGAAACTAGCCTCTTGGAAGGGTGTTTATTGCATGCCATGATGAGATAACACGAGATGATGGGGGATATTTTAACACTATTTAAATAAACATATGGATTAGATCTCTTTTTTAGCTTGAAAACTGTGTCCTCAATGCTTGATCACTCAATGGACACAGCGGATCAAAGCATTCCCCTAGTTTGGATATACCATACATGTTCAAAGAGTTTATCAACTCTAATGCATGTAATTGACCTTGATCATTATTGTCTCTGATTTCACTTGTAAGTTTTTTTTTGTAATACAAGAAGTGAAATTATGTCTATCTGCATTCTTGTTCATATCTTGAATGCAATAATTGTTTTCAAAGTATTACATATCATCTTGCCCATGCTTCAACACTTAGGTAAGCATCTTACTAGTTGATCTAGTGGTTTATTAATATTAGTTACCACCTAAGTTTATGGCAATGACACTAACTTTTGGATTCACATATATTTTGAGAGTGCTTTTGATTTATGTCACAAGAGCAACATTCATTTTTTGGTGTCATTGATAAAGATTGCAACTTACTTGCTTTTTAAGGGCCATGCATTAGACCATGTTGTTGTTTGAGATTACACCTTATTCTGACAGTAATTCAATTGCATTGTGGGTTGAGATTACTTCTTATTTTGGTGTCGAGCTTTGTCACAAATTTTTAAACCACGATGTAGATCAAGATTACTCACTATCATGGCTTTGAGATCTTGTCAGATTTGTTAGATCATGTGGTTTGTCAAAATTACTCTATTCCTTTGTGTTGGCTTTAGTTGAATTGTAAATTGAGGTTATTGGCTCACCTAGCCTCGGGCTTGACAACCTTTATTTGATTCTCTTGATCTTGCTCCTTGCCTTGTTATTGTGTTTCATCCCTTACTATTGAGTGATGTCGTTATTCAAGGTTTCTTGGCATGAGGTTTCAAGCATGTCTATTGAACCATGCCTTTGATCAAAGGTAATTGCTATCATTGTTTTGGTCTTGGGCCTTATTATAGGGTTGAGCTTTGGGGCTTGTTCATTTGCTAAGTTGTTATTAAGCTTCAACTACTTTTTTTGAACTAATGTATGAGTTAGTAATTCGCTTCTTATTTATGTGCATGACACAATTATTTTTGCCAAGGTGCCAAAAGGGTGGAGTTGCCCATCTTGAAGCTCACTTTTGTCTTATTCTATAGGGAGCTATGTTAATACATATGTATAGAAGAAAAGAACATAAAACCAATAAAAGATGACAAATTTATTACTATTTTAAGATGGTTCCTTATATAGATGAAAATACTTGTTTTGCAAGTAATCTCTTGTGGGAAAGCTGGCCGCGTCCATATGAAACCATTTTGTTGTTTTAAGTGAACATCATGTACATATCAGTCTATATGTCCTTATGGAAGTTTAGTTGGCCCAGATTTGTGAGAATGCACCTACTCTTTAGTTGATGGGGTATGCTATCTCCTCTGATAGCCCCTTCAACTGTTGGCATTGCTATAAAAGCAAGACTGGGTTATTTGTTTTCTTCTTGGCTTCAGCTTGAGTGGCCTTTAGCTAATTTGGAGGTCTTATCACCTTTGAAGAGTTTTGTTTGATCCTGTTGCACTTTTTTAATTCAACGTGACGACCCACCAACTAATACTTGGCTTGCCATCAAATGAATGATTTCCTTAAGTTGTTTCTTCTTCATTGCCTTATCGGCTCAAAGTTTCAAAAATTCCTTTATCTTTGGTAGGCTAGCGTTTGTCCCTCGGGCTTCTTGTCCAAAGTTGTTTGCTTCTATTCCATCTTAAGTACTTCCAATTGAGACTCACCTCCAACTTGCATTTGTTTGGTCCATAAACCGGCCTTTGTAGGAGTGAGAAGCACCATGCCATGTATGCTTATATGAACATCATGGAGGAAAGTGTTGTTTGCCTCTTTTAAACTTCATTCCCAAGGTTTGAACAAGTTTTTGATGCTTTTTCTTCTTTTGAGGACCTTCAAAACAATCCATTTGGAGAGAAGGTGTGCCATGAGGTGTTGCCTTAGTGTCCATAAGTCTAGCCTTGATATCCTCTTGAATCGCATCATTTTCTCTATTACACAATTTATGTTGCATTCTATTACTCACAATGAAGTCCTTGACACTTGTAGATGACAATAATAGATCGCATAATTTTCTTAATTGCATGATAGACGAATTTGTTTTAAATTTCTCATAATGAAGGCCTTAACAATAGAAGATGGTAGTGATATTGGATTAGTTCCACAGTTGGTCAAGGAAAGGATCTCTCTTTCTCTATCTCTTTGCCCTCTTATTTTCTAGAGATCTCAAAACTTGGTTGATATTTGCATAGGCCTCCTTTGAGAGGTAGTGTGGGTCTGCTAAAATATCATTTAGATTTGCCATTATCTTGGTTTTTAGATTATCTTCCTCCTTGGTTCCTTTCCTTTTGACTTAGAATCAATGCTTTTCGAGCTTACAATGTAGTTTCTTTAGTGGTCATGCTTCCTAACCATAAATGTCGAGCGAGGCTATCATTGTGGGGAGACTAGACCATTGAGTCTTCTTAATCCCTGGCAACTCCCTTGTTGCCTTCCTATTGTCCTTTGGCTACTTTGGATCTAACACGAGTATTGTACTCTTCATTGCATGATGAAACATCATCTTTGGGCAGATTGAGGGCGTCGTGGTGGTGGCGGCATCGTAGGTTGTCTTCTTCTCTTGACCCACATCTTCTTTTGGAAAATTAGATATTTGTTCTGCGATTGACATCTCCAACTTATGAAGTCGCCCTCAACTTTTGCGAACAATTCCAAACGAAAGTTGTCGAACATTGCCAAGATCTCTTATCTTAATTGGTTGACCTTATGCAGTCCTTACAACATTAGTTGGGGTTACATCTCTTTGATCTTTGTTTCTCTTCTTCAAGGATGGAAGCCACTTGCTTTATTTTTCTTATTATGAATGAGATTAAAGTACAATGAAGGAAACAAGCAAATTGAGCAAAGGAAGAAGTGTTGTAAAAGAGGCAATGATGAAGAGGCAATGATGAATTCAGAATTTAGCTTGAACAAAGCTCGAGGGTATAAGATGGGAAGACCAACAATTTTTTGCAATTGGCAATATTTCGTAAAGGTCAAGTTTGAAATGCCGTGAGTTAGTTTAGAGTGCTTTGGTCTAGTTTGTGATTTGATACACTACTAGAGGCACAACATTTTAATGCTCATTTGAATCACATATATGGGTCTATAATGCCATGAGAAAAATGGTAAACGTAAGTTTTTTATTGGTAGTTGCCTTATGTGGCATCATGTAATGTGTTTTTTGCTTGGCACAATATGACGTGCTACTAGAGGAAGTGCAATGGACGGTTAACTTTAGAGGATACTATGCTTTATTGGAAATGGTTATGCAATTACCCCATTTCTTATGTAATTTTGAAAGAACTATTGCTGAAGGATTGATAGGTTGAGTCTTTGGAGTGTAAACTAGTTATCCAAGGCAAAGAAAAATCTTCAAATGCCATCCATTGTCATAATGTTTGAGTGGTGAGAAAATATGGATAAAATTATGACTTTTACATTTTCCTCAGGCTTTGCATGGGCATTATTTGAATCTGCTACACCCACATACATGTGGCGAAGGAATATAAAAGAAACAAGGTAGAGGTTGGTTCGAGAAATGCATGAATCAATTGTCAAGCTAGCCGTCTTCCTTTTCATTTCGTAGAGTTCACTTTTATCATTCTATGTGGCCTTATTTATTGGGTTCTCTCATAAAATATTTTATTTTAAATTATCTACTCTAATTAACTAATTTGTAGTTTTAGTGGTATTCAAGTAAGATATTTGTCTTTACTCTCATCCTTTTACAAACTTTCACCCTCTTTCGACTTATTTACACTCCTAGTCTCTCTCTCTCTCTTTCAATCACTCTCTTATTATGCAGTGTTGTCATTTTATCACTCTTATATTTTTTTTCTAATGGTCCCCCATGAGTCATTCTATTCTCAATTCTTAGGTAAATCCTGGTTGTTATCCAATTTGAAACTAAATATGCATTGTCAATGCAGTCGTCCTTGAGGAATATCTATATATTTATATTTTTGTTTCCAATAAGTTTTATAATTTTAAATATTTTATTGTGTTGCTTAATTTGTAAATGATAGGATGCAAGTGCAATATAGGTGTTTTAGTAACTCAAAATTTCTTAGCACATATCATCTATAGTTTCATGTCTTATTTTTTTTATTTTAGTTGCTTGTTGTTAGGTGGTTATATGATTTTTTTTGTTGTATGTATGAAATGTGAATGGAGTTTTATGTTTTTTTGGTGTCTTGAAAAATGGCATTCATTTTTATTGCTTAAAAAATTCGAAAAAATCATATAACCTCTTACGATATAAACTTTGGTATTGCTTTTGTAGGTTTATGACATGCGATTTGAGCTTAATGAAGTTGAAGCAAGAATGGAAAGATATCCATCTACAATATCTTACCTCAACTTGCTAAATAGTTTGATTTCTCAAGAAACGGATGTGAGTGATAGAGGGCGAAGGTATGCAAGAGCTTTTTTTTATTTCTTATGCTATTCAGTAGGGCATGTTTTGAACTGAACTTTCTTTTCTTTAACCTTAAGCAGGTTTGTGGGCATATTTAGATTTATTTATGATCAAGTTTTTGGGCCTTTTCCTCTGAGAGCTTATGCTGATCCTAAAGAAAAATGGCAGTTGGTTATTGCTTGCCTGGAGCATTTCCATTTGTGAGTATAGTATTATAGCATGTTCCATTGGTAATTCTGCCATATTTTTTGTCAGGGTTATCATTTTAATTTAAGTTATAGCTTGCAGTTTTATTACTATTCAATTTTTTTCATGATATGATTTCATTGTTGATTTAGTTGGTGGAGCTTGTTTGACACAATTTGTCCTCTCGAGTCTTTGACCATGTGTAATGCAATCCTTAACTTCTAGGGCATCACAAGATTTGGAGAGGGTTTATGTGCATTTAATCTGGGATGGTTTGACAATCTAAAACATGGTGAGGTTTGAAAGTTGGAATTCTTTGTGCAAGCCAAAGAGGGAGGAAATTTTGGGAATAAATAACCCTTGACAATTAAATGAGTCTTGTGATGATTGTTTGGGGAGTGACTACTTGTAAAAATTGGATATCAAGAGTTTGAGAGATGATATAGAAAATCTAATTTTGTATTTAATGGTACGAAGGAAAGGGCTTCAACTCAAGGCTATTGAAATATATTTAGATGACAATGTTTTGTTCTTTAGAAATAGCATGGTGGGTATTTTGTTAAGATTGAAAGGCATGGTTTCAGTAAGAAAATTGGATAAGTAATTTTTGAATTATTTAACCATTTTCTTGTAGAGAAAATCAATAACACGGCCTGTGGTTTGTTTAAGGCATTTGTGCTTGTAATTGTTTATACTTTATTTAAAAAATTTGTACGTTTAAATTTCATTTATAACGAACAATTTTCATTGAAATTCTATTTTTGCTCACATGAATTTCTATGCCAAAATCTTCTTTTAAAAATTTCTTTTCAATTTGTTTTTAAATTCACAATTGGTTATCACACAAAACCTTAAAAGAGTGGGGCTCTGAATGCAAGGAGTTGATGGATGATTATCTACATGGAGATATTTTAAATTTTTTTTTTATGAATTTTTACCTTTTGAAGAAGAGGCCATGATGAAATCAATTTGAATAATGAATTGTTTGGAAAGTTCTCCTTAAAACTTGCTTTGTTTGGTTGTGTCAAATAGTATGAAGGGTTCGAGGAATGGTTAATGTCTAGAGATTTTGAAAGATAATACTCTTCAAATAATTAGATTGTTCATTATTAAATTTTGATGCATGAAAAGCTTTTGTAATGTTGAACAACAATATGGAGTGAAGGGAAAGACCTTACGTCACTTGTGTGTTTCGTGGAATGAGATTTAAATTTGTTGGCCATGTGAAAGTTTTTGGGTTATGGAGTGGATTGTTGTCTTTAAGATGGATGGAATTTTTTTTTTCATCGAAAAGAATGTGATTCATTTTGTAGGAACTCGTATTTGAATATTTGTTTTGGTAAGTAGTACAACCTTAATGAAGATGGTAAAATCTTTTACACGAGTTTTGTTTATATATAGTGAAGTTGGAAGAGTAAATTGTTGAGTGAAAAGATTTTGGGAGTCCATATGATGGAACAAAGAAAAAATAGTTATTTTTCTCTCTATTATTTATTAAATTAATAAAAATACTAAAGAAATGAATATAATTTTATAGTAGTGATTTTCTTTTGAGTCAACTATTACTATTTTCTATTATAGAGTATTTTCTCATCGTCATGATTTTATAATTTACCATTTATATATTTGCTTGCCAAATTCGATAAATCTCCAAGAAATAATCTTTTTTATCCATCCACGTGCTGGTTTCATGATATCGGACCATCAAATTGGTGACCTTAACCTCTGGAAGTCCTTATGTTGCCATGGTTGGCGGTAGTCCAATGACAGGAATGGTAGAGTTCCCTGTTACCGTTGGATCAACACTTTATGTAAGTAATATCATGATCCTCAACTTCCATACCTATTGGCTATTCACTATAAATCACTCTTTTTTTTACTAAAGTGCTCCTGTTAAATAAAAGTTATAAAATGATACCATTGAAAATAATTTTCAAAGGTTTGCAAATAGAAAATCATACATTCCTAGTAAGTTGTGTTGAGAATCATGAATGGCCGGCTCTCATAAAACCTTAAAATATCTAATTAGCAATGGCAAAGCGGTGGCGAAGTGCTTCTTCGACAAGTTGTTGGAGCAGCTTGCCTCCTTATCTCCGCAAGTATCTCCGTGAGGTGTTACTTGCAATGGCCTGTTTGGAAGCACATGCTGATTATTGTGGTTCTTCTTGAGACTTGTGTAAAGTTCTTGTCGAGGCATGATGTAGATGTTCTCTTTGGTTAGTATTGGAAGTTTCAAATAGTTTCTATAGTTGATAAATTTTGTGGCTTGAGTTTCCTTTGGATGGCCCTTCATTAATTGCTGCGATGCAAACATCTCCTGTTATAGATCGAGTTGGCTTCAGCGAACGATCTATGTTGGTAAGGAAAAGTACCCTCAAAGGCAGTACAAGAGACTTCTTGTGATTCTTGTATGCGGATGAAAATTTAACCCAATATGACTATTAAAACGTGTTCACTGCAAATCACTGAATATAATTGATGAGATTTATTTTTGTGAATTGTTCCAATTAGTTATATTAGTGATTCATTAAGGAGGAAAGATTGCTAGGAAGTATTTGTAAGAGACGAAAACAATATTTTGAGACATTGGAGGTAGACAACTCTATGGTTATGGCATGGTTTATTAATTTAGTGGAAGCTAACATTGGATGAGTGTATTCTTATACATTCATAGAAGGAAATTTGTGCATTGTGAAGAAATGTATTGCAACCTTGAAAACAATTCTCAATGTTTTGAGATCCAATTGAAGATATGTAGTAAGTGACAAGGGAGTGCTATTGTCACAGACTAGAGTTGTGGCAATTGATGGAGCTCTTCTATGAGTAGGTAGGACTTGTCCAATAAATTTTGAAAAATTTGTTGTCTACTTAGAAAGAAATGTGCTTAATTGCTTGCAAGGTCTTAATTTAGATTTTTATGAAGGTTGTGGGACTTTACTTAGGATGAAGCCACTTTCTATACTAACATAATCATTTGTAGAAGTGAGAAGATATTAAAAAATATTGCATGTTGAATTAACCAAATTCTTAATTAGATTACACTTAAGACAGACATGAGAAAAAATGTTCAAATCTATATGAAATATTGACAAATCCAAAACCCAAATATCAGTAAGAGCAAAATTGCTCAACCAACTAGCATTAATTGATCCAAGGTGAGCAAGGTCAACATTACAACTGGACAAGATGATTGGGAAACCATTTGTCTAGCTAAATTTTTCAATCGAGCCAGAGTGTTATGAATGCTTGAAACCCGCTGTTGTAGTGTAGAAAAGGATGGTAATATGGCTAATCAATTTTTTTATTAAAGGCCATGGACAAATTATGTTAGATAATTATAACTTTTGCTTCTAACCATATGATGTTGTTTGACACTTTTGAAATAATTATTATCTTACCAACTAATATATCTGAATTAGTAGAGTTTGACCTTATAATTGAAAAAGACTAGGCAACTATTGATTTAGCCTAATTCTTCAATCAAATTTGAGTCTCAAGGCTGCCCAAAACCCACAACTATAGTAATATGAGTTACCTTATTTTTTCAATTGACATTAGGAGGACTTATAGATATTAATTAATGTGCTTTGGATTATATGATTTGGTAATATGAGGTCTTTGACAAATGAAAACAATGATTAGTTGTTTGATGATTGGGTGATAATTGAAAGAGGATTCTTTGTAGTAGGAGGAGGACAATTTGTGTATGAAATCTATTTTAATTGCTCTTCTTAGTGATCCATCTAAACTTATAACTTTTTGTCTGTTGGTTAGTTGACAAGGGCTATGAATTGTTTTGTAAACTTTTTCCCGTCTCATTGTGAATTTGATGGTTAGTCTTTTGGGAAAATTGTTGATAGTGTCTAGGAAAAGAAAGACATATGCTATACCTTAATACTTAGTATTACTTCTTGAGTTTGACCTTCAAATAAATTGTTACTTTGTATTTCATCTAGCTCAATCTAATGTTGTGGAATAAGTGTTTAGGGTTTTCTACTCTTATATATAAAAATACATTGTGTCCTCATTTGTTTATTAGTAAAATATTTTCCTCCTTTGTGACCAATATGTTCTTGTAAAATGACTATAATTTTTATGCTACTAATATGCAATTTTTTAAGATCGTTTGATCTTGTACTTAGTGATGTTTGGGGTCCAACAAGGGTTACAAACTTAATGGAGATTTGATGATCATAATTGCATGCTTTTTTTTTGGTTCTACCATATGAAAGAAATCCAAAGGATAATCGCTGTTTACACAATTCTATAAATATACAAAGAATGTTCTTCAGAAATCAAGTCAAATTGTTCATTTGATTAATAGGAATGACTACTTTCCAAAAGAATTTTTCATATTTTCACAATAGCATCTATTGTAAAAATTCTTTTTTCTATTCTCAACAATATAAGTAACTGAAAGATAAAATTAGTGTTTGTTAGAAGTTACTCATTCCATCATATTGACAAGCTCATTGCCAAATTCATATTGGGTGAAGTTATTCTTGTATAATTGTTTTAGATCAACTTCGAACCTTTCAATATCTTTTAGTGTTGAACCCAATTTAGTGTTTTTCTATACAAAAACCAAGAACTCCTTATCGCTAATATTGTGTGGTTGTGTCATGTATGTGCAAAACAATGAATGGAATTTTAACAACTTGTAATGGGAAGCGTATTTGTAGGAAATTCACCATCATAAAAAGGCTTTTCTTTTTTAAAATTTTTTCATGGAATATTCTCCTTGGGAAGTTTGGTGAATGAAAATAAACTAGCTATGGTTTATTCTTGAAGGCTTAAAGCTCCTCAATTTCTCCAAGAATCTATTATGTAAATGGTTCCAAATGAGGCTAATTGGATGAGTGGCATGGATATGCCCATTACCCTGATGAAAGAAAAGGGATCACATACTAAATACTTTGTTTTTAATTATTTAACTTGTTAGTTGCTTCTAGATTATGGGCATTTACTACAAAAGTTAGTAGTGTGATGATATCAACAATTATGAAGTACTAAAAGAACCAAAATGGAAAGAAGTTATCCTAGAAGGAATGAGTACCTTGCTTGAGAATTACACTTTTGAATTGATTGGCTTGTTAGGAAAAATGAAACTTCTTGATAGTAAATTGTTAGTCACCTTAGAATATGAGGATAGAGACATGCAATGGTAAAAGGCGAGATTTGTGGCATAAGGTTTTACCTTGACCCATGTGATTGTCTTTGAGTAGACATTTGCTCTTTTGAAAAAAAATATACTCAACTAGGTCCTTTTCTCCTTTGTTGCCAATCTTTGTTGAGATATACATCAATTAGATATTTAAAATACTTTCTTGAATGGTGATCTTGATAAGAAATTGCATATGAAGGTTCCATCTCAGTTTGAATTGAAAGTGAAATCATTGTAAGTTTTATAAGTTGAGGAAGTTTTTATACATAGCTTAGTTGGTTTGGTACATAAGGTCTAGCATTACATAAAATCACTTGGATAAAACATTAGAAAGGCCCTACCTCTAGGGAATTGATTTGTCGAAATTTCGTTAGTTTCTTGGTTAAACGCAATATTTTGTTCAAGAAATGAAAATAAAAGAAGTTAATTTCTTATTGTTAATGGGAATGTTATCATTCTCATAATTGATGATATTATTGAGATTGAATAACTTGAAGCATCAATTGAAGAAGAGATTGAAAGTCACCTCTTGAAGTATTTATTTGAAATGGAAATGTCTAGAAACAGTGAAGGTATTTTTATTTTGTAATGAAAATGCACATTGGATCTATTGTAGGGAATTGTAATGTTAGGAATCAAGCTTAGTGGTATCCTTGTGACAAGAATTGGAAACGAAAAATTGATGACAAGTCACTAGTGGGCTGAATGATGTCAACGCTTTGCTAGGAATTTGATGTTTTATCATATACAATATCACATATTGCATATGTTGTGAGCACAATGAGTTAGTTTATATACTCTTTAACTCAGAGATATATGGAATTAGTAATTCATATAGAATCTAAAGTGCTCTTTTGGAGGGGGACTTGAGTTTAAAATATGTGATAAGAGGATTGAAGGTTATATTGATGTTTTTTGTATTAGAAGTTAAGACTATCAATCAACTTCATGATATTGTACAAAGTTATGGGGAAATCTATTTTCTTGTAGAAACAAAATATAATTGATAGTAGATAGAAATAATGTTGAGATATGGTTAAAATTGTTTATGGAAGATTTACAAATGTTTGTTACTCTCTTACTAAATTATATAGTCATTGTAAATGAATCGTATGCATTATGAACAATCTTGTTCAACATGATTAAATGAAGCATGTTATAATTGATCTAAGTTTTATCAAGAGAGAGATTGATGAGGATGGCATCGTGCTATAGTACTACTTGAGAAACAAATATCCTCATTGAAAGCATGCAAAAGCCAAGTTAGAAAGATAATCTCAGCAAACTTGGAATGAAATGTATTTGTTCTTAAGCTTGAGGGGGGAATATTAGAGATGTAGAAGATATAACTTATTTATTCTATTATTTGTTATATCAATAGAAATAGGAAAGAATAAATATGTTTTCTCTATTGAAGATGTTATATTAATAGATTTGTTCTATTAGAGTTAATTGTTATTGCTTGTTAGTCTAGTCTTTTCTTCTTTGTAGCTATGGTTATAAGATTAGCAATGCATAGATATCTTTATTGGATTTATTAAAATCTCTAAACAAGAATCATTTTTATCTTTCAAAATTCTCGTTTCATATTAGAAATGCAACATCAAATAGCTTGGAAGCTTGGACCTTTGTTTTGTTTTTGGTGTGGAGAAGAATTGATACTTGCATGGATGGATGCAAAGCTCCTCATGAGTGAATCAAAGTTAATTGTTGATGCCATGATTTGTCATTTTTGAGCAACAACATCAGATGAAGTCATGAGAGATTTAATAGGTACATTGTTGGAGTATTTGGGAAAAGTTATTCTTTATCATTGAGATTAAAATTTGGGATAATGAAAGGCTTAGAGGTCGTTTGGAAATATGAATACTTCTTAGTACTGAAATTTGAGTTGAGATCAGCCACCACTTTATTGCATTCAAGCTAATGCATATTTACAGACAGGGGAATGTTCTTGCAGATTGGGCGACGCACCAAGCTTGTATTTCTGATTTTTATTGAGATTGGGGTATGCCCCTTCCTAAGCCCTTTTGATTAGTCTGTACTCAGATTTTTTGTTTGATCATCTGTAGAGTTGAACTGTTGTAGGCTTTGGCCATTTTATATATTATCGGAGAAAGAATTGTAATCCTTTAACAAAGTTGGTGGAAGTTATTGGTGTTTTGCTATCAAGAGATTGGACAAGTATAAATAAAAGAGGATGGCATTTTTGCTATGATGGCTAAGATGGCTCTTAAGCTCCAAGACCTCAATATGACCTCCAGATGTGACTCCTGGGCTATGGAGGTACAAAGCTTCTTTGCATATGTTTTGTAATTTCTGACGTATTTGGTTGAGGAAGCGGCTCTTTTTCCACAAAAAAAAATATTGGTATTTGAAAATGTAAATAACAGTACTTGTGAGCAAATGCCATGGAATTTATGCTATACAAATACTTTGTTGGCATGGAATCATAGGATCCTTGAAGTTAAATGTGATGTTTTTTTTTTTGTCCTTTTAGTTGTTTTTTTTTCCCATTTCCTATTTGAAAGTATGAAGTACAAAAATGTATAACAACACTAGTTTTTTTATTTTGAGGGAATGCTGGACCACTGCTCTAATCATTTTTTATGTTAGTTAAAGAGGATTAGTTGCCTGAAGTCGATATTAAGTTCAATCATTTTTGTATTAATTTTGTGCAAGTTATTCAGATGAATCAATACAATCTTTTGAAGCATAGAGTGGGCTGGAAATGGTATATTAGGAATTTGTGCTTATTAAGTGTTCATTAGTCTTATGGCTAATTCAAATTTGTCATGATGCTGTGGCTAGCAATGGAAGTAATTTTTTATGTCTCGTTTCCATGTTTCGTACCAGTGTATCTAAATCTTGATAAGCTGAATAGGTTTTCTTCTGTCATGCCAATCCACCGTGGCAATTCTCGTGGTCCAGGTTATGGGCTTATTAGATTCTTGCATTGTCTCTTGAATATTAGTTTCATTTACTTGCATATAAGTTTTCTTCAAAGCCTGAAATTCATCAATTCTTGTGTGCATTGTACCTGTCTAAATTTAAGCTTCTGCTCTTAGAAGGGATTGGTTGTTCTGACTGAAAATCGTGATTAGACTTGCAAACCTTTGTTCTTTGAGCTTCTTGTTTGTCAGAGGTGGTCTGTAACTGATTGACCAAGATGACATATTTTGACCATCTTTCTATTGTAAGTGAAATTCCTTTTGACTGAGAGGTTGTTTTATGGTATTGCCCACCTTTGTGTTACAATGAAATTCCTGGGCTACAATAGATAACAGATAATTGGCATTAGAGTTATTCCAGCATGTTTTTAAACCGCTCATCTCATTAGCTATTAAAGCACAAGCCAACTGTTTTTGCTGAATAGGATCTTTCTCTTTCAATCTTAAGCTTATTACATTGCCTCCATTTATTGATTTGACAGGGTCCTCAAGATGTATGACTTGCGGGATGAGGATATTATTAATGCTGTTGACATTTCCCAGCCATCGAGTGTCCCTCCAGCTTCCAACCTTGAAATTCAGTTCCCCATATTAGAATTGTTGAAAGTATGTTTTTCTGTATATAGCATTGCTCATGTTGTTAGTGCTTATGATGATTGTATACTAGATTCCGCATTTCTTTCAGATTTTGTATCATCATTTTGAAAACTACAGTATGTATTCATGAAATTGGTGTCGGCAAATCTTTTTTTAATGGCACTTTCCTTCCATTGGGGAAGATTCTCAGAACACTTAACTTTTTTTAAATATTCAGCATGGCCACAAATTTTTATTGCCTTTTGGCATTACTTTCTGTTTTCACACCCAAGTCCTGATCTTTCTTACCGCTTGGATGCTCAATCAGGGGGAAAATTTTGGATCACTTTTTTTTAGTCAGCATTTGTGAATTGAAGTTTACTTGGTGTCTTTACTTTGCCAACTTTTCTTCATTAAGATTACAGCTAATTTTTGGCAACCGTGACTTGTTTTTTTTGGTTGTATTGCTGACATGGAAGCATGTGGGACATTTTCTAAAAATTTGTCTAATTGCCTTTTTTTGTGCATATTCATCAAAAACTAGAGTAAAAATACTGATGAGAGAATTCACTTCTCTGGTGTGATATGATGTATGTCAAAGGTTCGTCCCTTTTATAAAAAAATTATAGGCATCTTTCTAATGGATGTTTAGTTCACTATTTGACTTTCTTATGAATGATTAAGTATGTTTACAAAAAGTATGTCTTGAACGTTCAAGATTGAGTAATTTGTTATGTTTGGAATACATCTTGTATCTTTCAATTTCAGTTTTCTTTCTTTGCATGCTTATAATACATGGTTGGCTATCAAGTTAGTTGATTCTAGGTCCATAGTCTTCCACTTCTCTTTTAATCTTGATACTTTTTCTCATTTCTCTGCATATATTTAATCCTCTTCCATCGATTTAGTTGAAAAAGAGACTTTTAAGTGTTTCTATGGATTCGTATGTTTGGTCATGTTATAGTGATATTTGGATGGCATCAATGAGAAAACTTTAGCTTGATTGGTAGCAATTGGATTTAGAAAAGGAAAAAGGTGAAAAAATGACTTGATCAGTCTCAAGGTCTGTTTTTAACACTTTTCTTAGTTTGGAAACGATAATTGATTTTTGTGTAATGTCCTTTTGCATCATTATATCTGTTTTAGCATTTTGCCAATTTATAGTTTGCTTTTGTTATATTGGTGATAGAGAGATGAGAGAGAGGGGGCTACAATAGTTGAAAATGCAAGCTTATTTGAAGCTGGGTCTAAAATTCCAATGGTAATACTTCAACAGAAGGGGGAATATTTAGAGCTGTTTCAATGGGCTACAGGTATGGAATGACTTGGGTGGTTAAAGAGTCCCTTTTTTCATTTTGTTTGTCTTCGCTAACATTATACCTAGGATCCATATATTTTGAAATAGATCAAAGTTTTGCTTTAACATTAGAAACTTTGTAGCAGATTAACCTTTTTGGGCTTGTTTTACTCTAGTCTAGTAACCTGTCAGTAGCATAGGATAAGTCCTTAGGATAGTTAATTCCTAGCAAACATATCTAGTGACTAAAGAACAGGGAGGGAGAGAGAGAGAGAGGGAGGGATTAACTTATGTTTTTAAGGATTGTTATATCTGTCTCGGGCACCTTATCTAAATTAGATGGTTCCAACAATTCATAGTATTTGAATTTAGATAACTGGGCATTGATTTTGGATCTGATTTCATTGGTGGGTTGATATTGTTGGGTGTTTTGCACCAATGGCTTGATCTAGCAATGTTTATTGTTTTTTGCTCTATGATTCATTAATGTGGTCTAGGATTTGACTTGCTCTTTTAATCCTCTTACAATATGATACATATATGTTCATGCTATTTTCTTGGTTGCCAAACTTCAATGTGGCTTAGCTCAATCATTGATTTGCCTTATCCTTTGTGTTTTGATCATCGGATCTCTTCACAAGGGTGATACTGCTGCATTTTCCAGAGGTTCTTGCCTAAAAAACATCTAGGCCTGTTTGATGTTCTCTTCAAAACTTAATGTTAATGTCATGACCTGCTTAGTTGTTAGTTCAAACTTTGCATAGAAAGGCTGTCTAAGCATAAGATAGAGAAAAAAAGAACATTTTATACAGAGATGGTTAGCATAATAAACAATGCTTGGAATGTGCCTGCTGTATTGCAATTCCTATTATTTTGATGGAATGCTTATTTTGCAAGGGTGATAATTGTTGCTGTGCAACTTGTATTTAAAGATTGCTTTGGCTATATATAATCTTACCTGTTTCTTTTGCATGTAACATATTGTACTAAAAATGATACTACAATTCCATGAAAGTTCCATACTTGATGAAGCTGAAGCTTTTTATGATTTTGTTTTTTTAATGAAGCTGAAGCTTTTTATGATTTTGTTTTTTTAATGAAGCTGAAGCTTGTTCCTTTATTTGGTTGTTTTTATTTATTCCTGTATTAAAGCTGTTCTGAAATTTCTTTAGCTTGACTTTCACTTTATTAGATTCAAAGCCCATTATATGTTGGCTGGTTAATTGTTTTTGATCAACTTGAGGTTCTGCTCAATCATTAGACCTTTGAATTAGAAATCGAACTTAAGTTATGTGGTTACCAAGTTTAGTATTGAAATTTGTAATATGCTTGCATTACCAAATATTTTTAATTTATGAATTGTTGTGTAGATTTTATATTTGCATAATCCATGAAAACTATGTTAGTATTCAGAGGAATGCACGTACATTAAAACTATTAGTGTTCCTCTTGTTTTTTTTCCTACTCCATAGAGGTCGGTTTTTGAAGGTAAGTTTGTGCAGCATTTAGGCCTTCTTTATGTTTATTTAATTATCGTTGATAATAATTTGAAAATTAGGATGGTCTCAGTGATGTGATGACGGTGTAATATTCATCGAGCTATGTTTATTTTGTGTTATTTTAGTGTGGATAATTGTGGGCTCAGTTTTTTGTATTTTTCACCAGTTTTTTTGGTTCAATGTTTTGAGCTTCTCACTTTTCTGTTGTATTTGACTATTGAAAGATCAGAAACAGTTCATTTTCAACTTTTTTTTTCTTCTAAATGATATGCTGAATAATTCTGATGTCATTTAACATTCCATTCTGCAGTTCCTTGACAAATGTTGTAATCATGGTTTTACACCAATAAAAATTCTTATTGAAAAAATTTTATATAATTTGATAGGACTTCATGAGTGGAAAAGTTGTTTTTCGCAACATAATGAGTATAATCTTACTTGGTGTGAACATGCTCATTAATGAGCGAACCAGTCATACGTACGGCTTGCTTTTGGAGAAAGCTGTTCATCTTTCATTAGAGGTTATTATTCTTGTTTTTGAAAGAGATCTATTCCTTGCGGAGTTTTGGCGCCCGTTGTATCAGGTATGTTATCTCTACTGTAGGAATTGTAGGTCCTGTGTTGTTTCCAAATTGGTTTATCTATAATTTTTATTTCTTTGACATTGCAGCCTTTGGATGTTATATTATCTCAAGATCATACTCAGATTATTTCCTTGCTGGAGTATGTGCGATATGATTTTCTGCCTCAAATTCAACTTTGTTCCATAAAAATTGCAACCATTTTGAGGTGCATGTTATACGATGATTTGGTGTATTATTTGTTGTTTTAGGATTTCTGTACTGTATTTTTAAACCAAATGCTTGACCTATTTTTTTTCTCTTTACTGATTCTGATGTCCTAGCAACCGATTTTAATCTAAAAGTATTGCTTCAATACATTTTTGCAGCTCAAGGATTGTTGGACTTGTACAGTTGTTACTGAAAGCAAATGCAGCAAAATGTCTAATTGAGGATTATGCTGCTTGTCTAGAATCCCGTTTTGATGAGTCTGCGCCTGTTGAGAATACAAAAGATGATGCTGGTGTTCTAATAATGCAGGTTTTTTTTTAGTGACTTCATGTTTTTAGAATGTGGCAAATAGTTCAAGTTAACAATGTAACTTGTTATTTTGTTATTTGGCCAGCTTCTTATTGATAATATTTGTAATCCTGCTCCAAATATGACACATTTACTTCTTAAGTTTAATGTGGATGGTCCCGTGGAAAACACTCTCTTGCAACCAAAGTATCACTTCAGGTTTTTGCTTTTCTCTCTTTTTTTTTTTTTCTACAATTCTGATTGAATTTTCTGGAGCTTATCTTTGACCATTATATTGAATAGAATTTCTAATTACCACATCTCAAAAAACCCATTCAGCTGCTTGAAGGTTATTCTGGATAGTTTGGAAAAGCTTTTGAAGCCGGAAGTAAATGCTTTGCTGCATGAGTTTGGCTTTCAGGCATGCTTAATTATATTTCTCTTCTGTTTAGTATTATTTGTTGTTTGTATAGGTGATTTTTTAAATCTGGACATTTTACAGCTCTTGTATGAATTATGCTTGGATCCTTGCACTTCTGTTCCCATAATGGATTTGTTGAGCACTAACAAGTACCAATTTTTTGTTAAGGTTTGTTTGAATTTTCTTTGGTTATTGTTTTTATATTTTTGTCTAGTCCATATTACTCATCTGCATTAATTTGGCTTCTTTTGTTGTTAGCACTTGGACAGCTTTGGTATTGCCCAACTCCCCCCAAGAACAAGTAAACTGGCTCTTAGAATCAGTACACTCCATCAGGCAAGTAAACTGGCTCCTAGAATCGGTACACTTAATTGTGAAAATGTTACCAGGGAAAAAATTTGAATCAGTAATGTACAACTATGGATTATTTTGCTCGCTTGTGATGAAATGTTTATATACACCTTGGTTTTACTTATATTTTTTAACATTTATTCTATTTTTTTCTTGCAGCATATTCTGTCATAGAAACATTAATCCAATCTATAAATTGTTCATTCGATTTAAAAAAAAATTAAAATAAAATCTCCTTAGGCTCTTTTTTTGACTTGCTGCAAGCTTGGTCCTTCCTGCTAGTGAATTGCAAATGGTATATATGAATTTTGTAGAACTAGATACAATAATTTTAATGTCGTGGCAACGATTAATTGTTCACAACTTAGCATCTTTTTTAACTAGGATGCTGGGAAATCAGTTCAATTTTCAAAGTTCTTATCACAAATTTTAACACAAGAGGTATTGATTGAAGACTAAGTGGATTGCGTTGTCTAAGGGCATTTCTCCAAGTGTACAAAATCTGGAATTAAATTGTCCATCCAAATTTGTTTATTTCTGCGACATATTTCAACTGGGACACCTCAAACCCTTTTTTATTTGTGATCTTTGAGGTTTGGTGTTTTTCTTTGAGTATTTTTAAAGAAATTTCATGTTTTACGACTAATGTTTTTGGAACTGATGTTTCTATATTTTTATCTATTCAATGGGTAGCAAACCATTACTCAAAATTTTAGTCTTAATTAAGCTTATTTTTTATAAAATAAAAATGGAATTGAACATTCCAGTTGATATAAGATATCTTTTTACGATTCAGGCGAAGTATAATTTCTTTATATTAGTGTCTACTTATAATCCAGTTGTCTTACCGGATAACAGCATTATTTTTCAGCGAGCATGGCTTTTGAAATTGCTAGCTTTTGAATTGCATTCAGCTGATATGGCTGATCCTTTGCACAAGGAGTCTTGCTTGGCTATCATTTGGAAGATTTTTGCTCAACATTCTGAAGTGAACTATGGTGAACCGAATTCCGCCAAAACCTTTGTTACACATCCTTTTGATGCTGTTAATGGAACAAGCAAAATAAAGGTATTCACATTTTCTTGTATTACTCTTGATTAGTTTCTTGAGGGCTCCGAATTTTATGAACTGCTTTATCATTTCTTGTGAGATGTGGGAAGTGGATGAAATTTCATTTTTGTTTTGTCCTTTCAAGGTAAGTGGACAAAATTTGATTTTTATTTTGTTTATTCTTTGAAGGTAAAATTTGATTTACTTTGAGATGGTAACTTCAATCATTTGCAACTAAAATTTTAATTATTCTTGTTTGTGTTCTTGGATTTCTATTTTTGTTTATGTTTGATAACTAAAGTTTTATTTTATTTTTTGAGAATCATTTATTTTTTTAATGGTTCCACATCTTTTGTTGGTTAGTTATTTACCTTATGGATCATCTTGTTTAATAAGATGTTTTAAATCTTTCCATTATGTGGCACCAATGTAATGTTCTGTCTTGTTCTAGTTCTAATCAAATCCTAGTTTCCTTTTTTTTTTTCCTTTTGTTGTTTCTGTTGTTTTTTGACCCATCATTGTTGCAGTCCATACCCATTGTGGTCATGGCTCACCCAATTTGCATTATTTGTATCATGCCTTTTTTCCCTTTTCTTGCTCATTGTCTGTGTCCATTGGGCAATGTTATTTGCCTGAGCAATTAAGTGTAGGAGCAATAGGCAATCCTCTAGGTGTTGTTATAGTTCTCGGGTAGCGAAGAAGCAAATGTGTTTGGCAAATTGTGAATAGAAGCTTGTGTGTTGATCATGGTGCGTGGGGCATGCCTTTTGCTCCCCATTTGCGAGTTGGTGGTTCCATTTTAGGACCATGATTTTGATGTTGATGTGACTTGCCTCTCATAATTCCTTTGCTTGGTACCTCTTTGTTTTTGAGTTCTCTCTCTCACATGCTAATCTTTTGCTTTTTATAATAATATAATAGCTCCAATTGTATAGTCTCGCTCATTGTGAAATTGATCAAGTTTAAAAGTACTAGTTGACTCCTTTTAAACGTGCTAGTTGTAATCATTGATCAAGTTTAATTGTTGTTCTATACGTAACATAAATAATTACAACCTTATTAAATACTTTTATAATACAATTCTATCTTGTTAATTAGAGTTTGCAATATGAAAATTAGATTACATTCTATTAACAACAAGCAAAGGTGACATAAGAAATCAACAATGATATCAAAACATCTCAACAAAAATAGTAACAAAATAATTCAACTATCATATTGTATAAAAGTCTGAGAATTAGTATTGATACAAAAATCTGAAATAAAGATATAAATATCTTTGCACATACATAATATCGTTCACACACAAAGTACCTTAGTCTTCCAACTCTCGAGTCATGAGCTTTCCTTTAAAGTCCCTCAATTCTGTGTGTCAGCATCATATCTTGTAATTTAGGTGAGAAATGAGCATAATATGTTCAATTGACAAACCTTTAGTCACATACAATAAAACAATATAAAGAACAAATAATATATCTGAGTAATAAAATAGAGTAATGAATAAAAGAATGTATGACAATCTATAAAGAAAGCACTGTAAGAATATGTATATGATCATATACATATGCATCAAATTCATTATATGCATATAGTATGTCTTTCTTTTCTTTCTTCTTACAATCATTTCTTTTTTTTATTTTTTATTTTTTATTTTTTTTCTTTTCATATATTTATTTTTTTTTTAGACTTAGACTTTTTCATGACCCTTATCCCAATATTTGGGATCCTTATATCACATGTTATTATCATAAGTTTTGACACTTTGAAATGACACTTCTCATCCCTGACTTTTATGACATAAGGTAGTGAAGTATCTTATTAGCACTAAATTTCACCTCTTAATCTCGATGACCTAAGCCGACATAAAACTAGGTGCTTGAAATGTCAAAGCCTCATCTTTGAGTGCTAGAACACCCAGGAGTGACATCATGGAGTCAGAGTGACATCATGGAGTCATGCTCTCTTTTGTTAACATTCTGTGCTGAAGGGAAATGAGGCACTCGGAGTGATGGAGCCTAATTTTAAGTGCCCACGACATTATCGTGTAGTTATTGTCCCCACCTTTGAGAAACCCTTGACATGTTGGAGCCCCATCTCTGAGTTGCAATGCCACTGGAGATTGGAGTAACTTATCATCACTAAATTGAGACTTTTGCATGCCATAGCCCTATGTAAGTATGATGATGTCATGAGCAATGTATATTACATCTATTAGGCCGTTGTTTGATAAGGTTATGCTTTTTTCCAAGCTTTTTAGTTTCTTTCTTTCTTTTTTTTCGTTTTATTTTCTATTATATTATATGTTCTGATTTATAGTATTACATAACTTGCATATCTATACATTTGTAGTTATAAATATATAAATTAATAATCATAAAGTGCTATAATGAAGTTATAACATATGCAAGAAATGATATACCATGCAAATGTTTGCATTGTCATGCGTTCCACAATAATAGTATGAGATTGTTGAATAACCCATTTACTTTGTTTGTCACTTGTTTGGTTTAAGAAGTTTCTTTCATCACTTTTCCATTCATTCATCGAATCTTCTCTTTTTTTGTAAAATTTATATTAGTTTTTATCTATAATAATTTAATTTTTATTAAGAAAGTATTTTCTAAAAGCTCTCTCAATTATGTCATGGCAACTGCTTTCTTTTTCATTTGTTTTATCACATTGTATGGTACGATAAACACTATTGTACCGTATGGTCATAGCTTTACAAATATCAGACCACTGTATTATTATGATTGTAGTAATTCGATCTCCCGATCATACCAGTGTGATTTGTGACAGTCACTGGGTTGTATCAGGAATTTGGTAGTTTACTTATAATAAGCTTCGTCAAATAAACATAGTAGTTCGATTCCCATTTCGTATCTGTGCAATCCATGCCTTCTTGAGATTTGCTTATATGATATTTTACTATACGATAATCCATTATTGTACTTTACGATTTATGCCTGATATTTGTCAGACAAATCGTATATGCGATCTCTGTTACCAATCCAAAAAATTATCGTACAAGTATAATCCGTTTATTATGCTAGTATGGTAACATTATATTTCCAACAACTGCTCATACTAGTATAATCCACATTTTGTGCTTATATGATTCGTAACACATATGAACAGTATCATAGCCCCCACTGTAATAATCCAATAAAAATGTCGTACAAGTACAATTTATGATCAATGTGTGTTTTAGTGTATCAGTTCTATATATGAGTTGTACTATTACGATCTATTCTTAAATAAGTAATTATGACTGAATGAGCAATCAGACAAGATAATGTCTTGATTAAACTATACATAACATATTATGCTATCTGATTTTTGTTTTGTATTAGTTTGGTCACTAACATCCACTCATGTGTTTTATTGATATGATCAGTTTGTTCTATTTATATGATCAACTTGTTTTACTAACTTGATACTTTTAGGTTATTAATTCAAATGGATTAGCGGTGTTGTACACCGTCATACTAGTGCAATAAATTGATTGCATTGGTATGATTTTTATTAGATTTACTTTTCACACTTAGGTTGAAAAGCTTTTCAGCTTTGGTTACTAGGGACGTACTAGCACGATCCAAACTGTTGATTACATGTTTTTTTGCTGAAAAGGCATTTTTGTCCTAGTGTAATTAACATTTACTAACTCATTGTTAGTTCCATTGACATGTGCAACTCTTTTATTGTATTAGTACAGCAAAAAAAAATGCATTCATTGCAACAAATAATTACTCTCATTGTATGATACATGTGAAGAATGCTCCTCCTTTGAATATCTATGATATTGTTAGATATTTTATTTACCAATTATCAAACTATGTTGTTCTTGTATGGATTTTTAACAATCTTGATTGGTTTTGGTTGATTTATTTCTAGGAAGATACTATTACAAATATTATCTGGATATGTCAATACTTTTTATGTGTTGTAATGTGACATGATACTCTTGGATATAATCCACTTTTCATTGTAAGCTAGGTAAACTTCTACAATTATAGACATCTCTCACTATTTGTACCGTGTTTAAGTGATAAAATAGGGCAAGTTTCTCATTGCCCTCCATCTTTAGAATAGGTTCAATCCCAGCTTATGGTTAACTCTGTCGTTTTTATACTTATCAATTTTGTCCATTACGTTCTATGACTCGTTAATTTGAATATTTTTATCATCATTTAGAACGAATTGCACTTGCTACTAGCCCTTGTGGTGGTTGTACTTCTCATTAGCGAGGTAATCATACTAGAGGATGTGATCGAGGTTGTCCACTAATTTTATTGTAAACTTAGTTTCTCTATGCCTCTTTGCTCCATCACAAGCTCTTTTATTATATCTTAAAAAAGGGACTATAAATCCCTTTTCAAAACTTGAATGTCAATCTTTGTTTGCCATATTTGTGCACTTGGTTTTGTTTTTATTTTTTTGTTGTCTTAGATTTGGGATTTTAATTTTACTAATCATATGACAGGTAATTGTTATTTCTTTTCATTTTTAATATGAGACCTCTTCTCCCACTAATTCTAGCACAGAGTGCCCTTAATGTGTTAGGGAAAATGCTCCAGTAACCTTTGTTGAAGTATTGAATGGTGATTGTTGTTGGTTAAGGTTGGCGACTTCTTGCCTAAGTTATCCTAGGGTATTAGCAGTGTTAGACCACTATTGGTTAGCTCAGTTAGTGGTGCATGCCTATGGCCTTTTATTATCTTTCAACCAAGAATCCTTGGACTCGTTGGCCTACCATTAAGTCTTGTAGTTCGTTCCAATTTATAGATCATTTATTTGTGGAGATGGCTTCTGACTCGGGAGATGTTGGCAATGAATTCCATTCTAGTGGTTAGCGATCTTGGTTGAGAGTTGGAGGTGGTGGTGTTGTCTGATAAACTTTGGTGTGTTTGGAGATTTAGTATGTTATGAAGGGCCTTGGTTGGTCGCTTAATAAGTGTTTGGTTTTGACTTGACATAAGAATTTGTGCCTTTTTCATTTGGTATCATGTTAGTTTGTGTTTGTTTTTTTGAGCTTCCCCTGTATTATTGGGTGTTTTTCTTGCAACCCCTTTATTAGTGGACGTAGTTACTATATAAGACAAATGTATTGCATTTGTTTGGTTTTGTCTTAGTTTGGATTTGTTCAACCCTCTCTTTACTAACAATTGGGTTAAGGGTTCTAAAGAATGGTTTGTGGTTCAATAGGGTGGTGTTAGTTTCTGGACGATTTTGGGTTTTGAGATGCACAGATTGTATCTTGTAGGGGTTATAGAACTAACTTGTCCTAGTTGGTTAGTGACACTACTCTTAGGAATCGGTAAAGAAGAATTTGGAGTGTGAGTTTTATGGTATTGAGGTGGTGACGCACTTCAGAGTGACTCCAACCCGATGAGTATTGGAAGATGCTCAATCCCTAGCTCCATCCATGACTTTCATCGTCTTCTAGAATTGTTAATGGATGTATAAGACCTTTTGGAGGAGTTACTTGCAGAAGCTTGTTAGGGAGCACAAATTTGATGGCATTTATTATTCTTGAGGCACATATTAAGAGTCTTTGAGGGCAATATGCAATAGGTTTGTGGGTTGGCTTTGAGAGTTTTCTTTGGTTTTATCCATTATTTAGGTTATCATTGTCAAGCAATAATTCTTGGTTGTTGAGTTCTTTTTTGATAAGCCCACTTGGTGTTTGTGCATGATCTATACAGATAAGAACTATCTAGGTAGAGAGCTGTGAGGTTGGGTCTTTTTGTGAGCCAATTTGGTGTATGCTAGGTGATTCTTAGTAACAACATCAATTTTCTCTTCTTCTTGACTAAGAAGAGGCTTGGTCGGCCTTTTGTGTTGGGCTTTATAGACTAAGAATTCTCGAATTTTATAGCTGTTGTTGATCTTGAGAAACTTTCCTTTGTTGGCACTCTTTACATTTGGTATAGCAAGTATGGTTTTGTGAAGTTTTGGGGCAGTCTTGATAGGATCTTTATGATTTTTGCTAGTTTAATAGTCTTTTGTAGTTAAGTGATGCATAGTATTTGTATTGGTTCTGATTGCTTGCCTTTTTTCTTTGATTTTTGTGACTAGGTTAGCCCTACAAAGTTTGAGGATGTTTAGCTTTCTTTTGTTGAGATTCACATTGTGGTCACATTGGCATGTTAGAAACTTGTAATGGAAGTCCTTAGGCTAGGTCCCTTTTGGATTTTAGAGAGTGGGTTCAACAAGCTATTGGTGATTTTTGTGCTTTTGTTGGACAATTTAAGGAGACCATTGTAGAGTAACAGGGCAGGGAGGTTCAAGGATTGGGCTTGTTTTGGAGTACGATTGCTTGCAGATAACTACAGATGTTTGTTTAGTGATATTAAGACTTTATGATGCTAAAGAGCCAAGGTCAGATGTCTTGTTGATTATGGTAAGGAAATACAACCTTTTGTGAGAGAGTTGTCACTAGCATAAGTTGTGTGAATTGTATTTCTTAGTTATTTGATGCTGAGGGGATTTGCATGAATGATGCTGGTGTTTAAAAGTTTAGAATAGCTTTGAGATTCCTACTTCTTGATTTGTTGTCTTCCCTTTTTCGGTTAAGGAGCTTGTTCCTCTTAATCAATACAAATTAAGTTTGTGTGACACACTTCTCTTATTTATGTGGGTGGGGGTGTGTTGGGGGGGATTAAATGTCGTGCATTATTGTATAGTTAGAATACCTTTTTATTGAAAGGACACATTTGTCATTCTAATATTGAAGGTTTAGGGAGCATCATTTATATATTAATTTCTTCCCTTTAGTTTTTGTTTGACTATCTACACGGTCCACTCATTATTGCAAATGAGGGTTCCTTTATCATATAATGACACTATATCAATAACTATCTTCTTGCCCAAATAATCATTCATAGGTTGGCTCCCTGAAGGTCCTTCATTGGTCTAATGTTTGTCAATGTCGACATAGAAGGTTCCAATGATTGGATGTTGTTTGATTTTTTGAAAATATGTTGTGATTATTAGGATTTCTTGATAAGTGCTATTTCTGGCTTCTCGTCTATATGTTTGGGCCTGGTTTTATTTTGGTGGTTAATGTTAAGAGGTCGGATTGGCTGTAGGATACTTATGCCAGTACAAAGGGGTGCTAAATCTTGCCTTATCTTTGATCATTTGGTCAAACTATCATCCCTTCATTTCAAATGAGATTGTTGTGTATGAGGGTGAGAGAGGGTTTTGTTGTCCTTCTAATGGTCTAGTTATGCTTTAGATGATGTCTTATATTTCACATGATTCTTTTAAGATGAAGGTATGCCTAGATTGATCTGAGGTAGGGATATAGGCAGTTTGATGGAGATAAACATATGGGGGTTTCTCGTGCTAGTATGCATCTTTCTATACCGGACTATGCTCAACTTGTAGAGTGAGGCTATCTATTTAGGTGCTAGGGCATTGTCTATAGCGAATTAGATCACCCTTATCAATAGCATGCTTACTTTCATTTTGATCATTGCTATGTGCACTCTATCCTAGTTTTTTTGTTTGATGCTGTGGAGAGGAATATTAGAGGTTTTGTTAGGTGTGGATGTTCTAGGAAGTAGGTCAGTTAGTTGTTCTGAAGTTCAGGGTGGACTTGAGATCATCATGGTCCAGTTGGTTGCTATGTTCGTCTATCGGCTTGAGTCTCCTCTAAGGTGTTGTATGGCTATAGGGTTGTTTGCTTTCTTGTCATGTGTGGTGACTCTTAGGCATGAAGGCCCTTTGCCTGGGTAATGTGATAACATAGGATAACACACTTTGAAGGATTGTGTAAGGGTCATTCTCTTCCATGTTGCAAGATTGTTGGGTTGATATGATTACTTTGTTATAGCTCACGTTTGTTGCTATGGTGGAGTTCCTCCCTCAGCTGATGTCTAGATTGTTCGAATTATGTCTGTATGATGTGGGTTAGCTTTGATCGATGTTTTGCCTAGGCTTGATAGTGAGGATCCTGTAGCTCTTGGCCAAGAAGTTTGGTAACACAGTTTTTGTGTAGTTGGACAGTTAACATCCACATCCCTGTGGTTCCTTTTATGAGGTTTGGTGACTTGTTGGGTAGATATTCTTGGTGTTTGAGATTGCATATTCAGCCCCACTTCATTGTGTTTTAACAAAGAGTTTGCTAAGTGGTTCTTGCCTTCTTGCCATTTTCTCAGTATTCGTGGTATTTTAATTTCTAATTGTTTTCCCTGGGGCTTTGAAGAATGTGAGACCACGTATCATGCACTAGTCTCTTGTCAATTTGCTTAAGTTCTTGCATCGCTTCTGTATTGTTTGAGGATTCAGATGATGCTTATTGACTTGTTGGATCTGCGACATTCTTTGGATGATGCCTATTCTAAGTACAAGAGAGCTTTTTCCCGATGGCAGTTGTTGGTGCTTCTCTATCATCTTTTGTGGGCACACGATTGTTTGGTTAATGGAGGCCGATAACTTCTCCTTCATCATCGTCAAGAGTATGTTGGCTAACTTTTGTCTATTTTTAATTGTCATCTATCCCAGAGACTAGGGGGCCAATGAGCTTATTTGGCTCTCGGCGCCCTTCATTCTCTGTCTTGGTTCCCTCCTAAATGGATTAAGTTACAAATTTGATAATGCTATCAGAGGGTTTGTGCTGCTACTATGGGTCTGTTGATTCGTGTCTGCTGGAGTTCTTTGCTTCTGGTTGATGGGAGATGGATCTTTTCTCTTGTTATATGTGTGTCATTAAGCTTAGAATAGTTTGGTTTGCTATTTACAAGTCTGCCCATTGGATGAAGATGCTACTAGAATTTGTCTTGAAGAAAACTCTTTTTTGATGGGTACTACCATTCATAGATGTCCTATAGTCCATCTTTTGATCTTATAGTTTTGTTTTTTGCACAATAATGTCCTAGTTGACTTTGTGATAGATAGAGCTTCTGATTCCTATTTTCTTTGAGATGGAGAATGTCTTTACCAGATGAATTTAGCCATGGTCCTAAATGAGGATCAAACTCTGGTTAATTTATATATATATATATATATATAAGCTTTGATTGGTCTTAAGAAAAGAAATGTCTAAGGGGGAATATTTTATCCTTTAATTTGTTATGGGTTTGGCTTTTTTTTTTTTTTTTTAATTTAAGGACATCTTAACAGATTTTTGAATCATTGAAATGCCGTGTTTTTTGTTCATGATGTGACTAAATTCAAATCATCTTCACTACCTGTTCCACAGTGTTGTAATTGTTGGGGTTGTGGTGAGGTGGGGTGGAAGTGGCATGTAGTTTATAAAAACTAAAGCTGTTGGTATGCAATGTGAAGTGGGATAGCATTTGGATGCATTTATCAGTATCGCTATTAGGTTACACTCGTAAAATCACTGCCCCACTCCAATGATTGCTTTGAAGAGCCCACTGCAGCATTGTTCCAAACTTTCTTTTCGTTTCTGTTTTCATTTCTTGTCAGTCATGCAACATCCTATCTTTCCAGTATCCATCTCTCAAATTTATATTTGTTGTATCTCTAACTCTTGAATTTAGTTGAAACATTCATTCATTCATGATAAAGTTTTTGGTTTTTTATATCTATATCACCTTGTTCTTATTGACTTTAGCAGATAAATAAAATTTAAACAATTGGCATCTTTTTTGATATGTTTGTTCATGTTTCAGGCTCTAGAATTGCTTGAGATTGTGCATTTTAAACCTCCTGACATTGGCTTGAGATATCCCCAGTTCATTTTGAATACGAAGTATCATAAGAAGGTGAGCGGTTGTTATTGTGATGTCATTCTTTGTTTTTGTGCGCTATTTTTGAGAATAAAATTTTCAGGTGGAAGACATTCTTAGTAATTCTGCAATTTCTGAGATGGGTGGTGTCTATTTTTATTCAGAGCGAGGTGATAGGCTAATTGATCTTGATGCATTTCATGATGCACTTTGGCAGGTTTGTATTTTGTTTTTCTTTTTTTCTATTTTAGCACTCCTATAATTGCATTGATGGGAAGGGATCTCTTGTTGTATCATTTATGTCTTAATATCCATTCATTGGTCTTTGTTTTTTGGCCATGCTGATGCTAGTGCTTATGTTTTATAGATGCTTAAATTCTCTACCCAGCCTGGAGATTCCCCTTACAATATTCCAGATAAGGGTGAAATAAGTGAGGTGATTCAGAAATTACTAAGATGGGCTTGGAAGTACAACAAGAATCTAGAAGAACAAGCAGCCCAGCTCCATATGTTGACTGGCTGGTCTCATGTAGTTGAGGTCTGTTAGTGATGATGCAAAAGTATCTTTCATATTTGTTATATAAACAATTTTTATTTCTACCTCTTTTCTAGTCACATATTAACATTTCCAGGTGTCTGTATCAAGGAAAGCCTTATTTATTGAGGATCATTCCCAGTTCTTGTTTGAGTAAGCTTTAACAGTGATGCTGAAATTTCACTTAGCATGAACAAATATGATAAGTGCTGTGATACTTTCAGGTTGCTTGATGCTTCCTTAAGTGTATCTGCCTCTCCAGATTGTTCTTTGAAGATGGCATTGGTACTAAGCCATGTAAGGATATTTTCTTCTTTCTGTGTATTACTTCAAAAAAAAAAAGCTTTTCTACACAGTTGATTATGGTTTGTTTTTTTCTGCTGTTTTATTCATAGGTGGCACTGACTCTTATGGCTAAGCTGAGAGATGATGTTTTTTTATGCCCTGGGGGTTCAGATTCAGATAATGTCTCATGCATTGATGTTTTTTCATTAAAGCTGCTACCAAATGGAGCATGTCATTCTATACTTCTCAAGCTAATAGTGGCTATTCTCAGAACTGAATCATCGGAAGCATTGAGAATACGGTATGCCATGACTTTTCAGAAGCCCTGTTTCTGGATTAAACGAGGGCATGTCTGTCCATTTCATCTTTTATTTTTCTTTTTTAATGATGTTGAGCCGTCCTTGCAGGCAGTATGCATTGCTCCTTAGTTACTTTCAGTACTGTCGTAATGTGCTTGATCCTGAAATTCCAAGATCTGTGATTGGATTCTTGGTTAGTGAGGACCAAGGAGATGACGAGCTAAATTTGCAAAAGGTTTGTGTTTTCTTTCTCAACATTTTCCAATATTGTCAATAATTTATCTTTGCTCATTACGCTTCTTTGAAGATTGACAAAGAGCAAGCTGAACTAGCGAGAACCAATTTTGCCATACTAAAAAAGGAAGCTGAAGCAATGATAGACGTGGTATGACTCTATAATTCAACTTCATTTTTCCTAACCTACTTTTCCTTTTTTTTACAAGCAAGAACTTAACCAGTGACCCAAGAACACCAGAAATCAGACTGAAAGGATTAGGTGGATACGCAGGAAGTTCATGGAGAGCCGATGCACATCTGTCTTTGCCATGGCTGCCGCTGTTACATTAACTTTGGTTGGAGTTGGTATATAATTAATTAACTAATTCTTTGGAAGGTGCTTCCATTTATTTTAAAGGAGAGTAACCAACAAGCATTTACTGTTACTATTTCACAGCAACTTTTTAGCTATCCTGCAACCTGATATGGTTATCATCATCTTGGACGAGTCCTTTCTCCATTCGACTTCTAGCCTTGAATGAATTTACCAATGGTCTGCCTTGAAACTAGAGTATCTTCCTACCAATTTGCCCAATCCTTTTAAGGAAGCATGTCTCTAAATGCTTGAGCACTTCCCCACTGAAGCGATACCTAGACTGATGACACTACTGGATCTACATAAGATTTTATTCAACCTTATTTCAGAGAAGATCTTCCTGCTGCAAGGCAATGGGCTATGCCCACAATGCCATTCGATACAATGTCCAAAACCTCTAAAGTTCTTGAGACTATGTTCTCTATGATTTCCACACCATTAATCAGTCTTTAAACTTATCTTTATGAGTTGCCTTTTTCTTCCACAGCCACATGTAAGAGGTTGTCATAAAATGGATGATCTGGCCACTTGTAAATTTGGGACTTCATTTGTTTGAAATGTTGAAATTAAACTAACGCACTCCCTTTCTTCAAATTCAAAAAACTGAGGATTCTACCTTGCATGAACCACTTACCCCAAACTGCATAGGCACACACATTCCCATTAGCGATGTAGTAAAGTCACATTGCTGTTGCCACATTGGGAACAATCTGTAATATGTTTTTTTCATTTGATAATCATTGCATTCTTTAGGAGTTTCTCATTAGTGACCTGCAAAGATGAAGTGTTGCACTCTCTCCCCATATTTGCTTCTCCAAATTGACTTCTAGATCTCATTCTCTTTTCCAAGCCTGTCCAGTGATCACATTGTAGTTAGTGTTGTTGAAAAAAGAATGTGTGAAATATTTTCCCAAAAGATATCGTCTTGCTAGCTTTCTGGATCTGTGATTTTGGATATACAACTTCTTTTTACTGATTTCTTTTAGAAAATGTGTTCCAATTAGGTAGTTCTTCCATTTGCCATCACTTACAACAAAGTTGGCTGACATTTTCATTATCAACCCAAAACCTCAACCTGCATCCATCATTGAGGATCTCTCTGTTATTCTATAGCATAATTGGCAAGACTATGCATATTGTACATATTAGTTTTAAATGGGAGGTTCCATTAAAAACACTATTCTCTTTCTTATACTTCTGTCTTAGATTTTTTTTTTCAGCCAACTGTTTTTTCAGTGATTCTCTTGCAATCTTGGTCATGTAATCCTCATATAGGTGGGCAAGATTCTTAAATGCCTATTCACATTTTTTTTAGGTTCGCACATTTTCTTTTGATGAAGTGTGAGAAACCAATTCTTTTAATAACTGTCTGCAGAAGTCCCATTTATACAATTTTGAAGAATAACAACATTATTCCAGTTTGACTCCTTGTAGTTCGTCATTGTCAATAACGACTTGCTTCCAGTTCCTTTGTCATTACATCACAAGAGGAATGGAAAGAAGATACATTATCCTTAATTACACTTTATGCTAGATTGGACCCAAAGAAAGAACCTTAGATGTGTAATGCTGTTTCATAACCAATCAGGTCATCTTCTAGCTTTTTGAACATTTGGTTTTCTTGCAAACCAACCATACCTTCCATCCTATCTGGTCCATGATCAAGGGGATCCCAACCTTCTGAATTATATCCATAGATTTGTAGAGATTTGGTTTAAGCCTTCCTCAAAAGGAAGTGTTATTCCTTGGATTTAATTAACCATCTTCATTAATCAAACCTTCCATATCCTTCAAATTATTCATATTATTGACTTCTTCAAAAATTGAAAGGGCTTCCCTCTCGTGAGCAAATCTGGTTCATTAATGGATGTTTGTCATGTCTGTCTCTACCATCGTTGAAGATTTTACTTGTTTCAGTGAGTAGACCATACTTTTTTTCTCTGTTTGCTGCTGAAAATTTCAATTTCTTTTATGTCCTGCAGCTTCTACTCCGAGGCTTTTTTCTTCACTTTCCTGTCGTTTAAAACTTCCAATTTTTCTCCTCTGTAACTTCTTTGCCTTATTGAAATATTCCTTTCATTAATTTCCAGATCTGTGCCTTCTCTTAAATCTTCCCAGGGAACAACCCTTAATGTAGGAAATTAAAAAAAATTCCTGTCCTCTTGATTTTGCAATTAATGAATTATGTGGCTCGCACCATTCTTTTGTATTCTTAAGATTTTTCTAAATTAGAGAAGCAAAACTCTTTTAAATTCAGCTATTACGTACTAAAACCTTAGCATCTTGAGAATTAATCATTTTACTCTTAAAACCGATTGCTAGCTGTCAATCCCAAGTAAAATTGCTTGTCAAGTTGACTCTTTAAGTCTTGCAAATCCATTCATTTGAGTTCAGTTTAATGTCCATTGAATTTTAGCTCACTTGATTCCTTGACTTTTTTGCTTGAGATTAACATTAGCAATTTGTTTGATCTTGACAAATCATTTATTGAACTTTAGACTTCCTTCAAGGCCGTGTGATTTTCTTCTTATCATTTCTAGTTGATGAATGTGTTTTTCTTTATTCTTATAAGCTAGTTTCTTAGTGATTACTCACCTGCTAAGGTGCCTTCAAGACATGAATGCTTCAAGGAAATTTCATATGATATTATAATTCATTACAAAATCTTATCGAGTGAGGGCCTTCATGCAAGATGTGAAATTCGCTGAAGAAAATATAAGTCAAATCCATGAAAGTGCAGATGGTGCAGGTCTTTCTCTACATGCTGAATCTCCTTTCCAACTAGAGCAATCCTTTCTGCAATATCCATGTTAAATGTGCTATTCTGACTTTGACCTTCTTTTAGAGCATGAAGGCTTATTGAGCTTCTATTTAGAGGCTTGTGATGTGAACCCTCTTGATTGGATGACGTGCCGCTCCACAACTCAAGTGTTATATTTGTGCTGAGCTTAAACCTCTTTTATCAACCCTCTATGGGCACAATAACTTGAGACCTGAAAAAATTTATTACATTTATTTGTCAATAACTCATAGGAATAAGTGTGATAATTGTTTTTGGCATAAATAGCCTTGATTGATTTATTATTTCATTTTTATTTGAGTTCATTCATTTCATGATTTAACATTTGGTTTTATTAGTCATTTATTAGAGACTTGGTTAGTTCATTGTTGACTTTCTACTTTATTTTAGACCTTCTCTTCTTGTTCCCTTCATCATTGTTCCACCGTGCAAAGGCCTTAGTAGGTTTTGTCTTTGCATCCATCTTTGTTAGCTTCATCGTTGTTCCATTGTTTGATGGTGTTGTGAGCCATTGTCTTTGTAACATCTTTGATGTAAACTTTGTTGCTATTCCTTTCCATAAAGTTAATAAGGGATTGAGATCTCATCCTAACTCGAATCTCTCCCCTTTAAACAATGATTAATACTCGGGGATCAAGAGATAACCAAATTCAACCTCCCTTAAATTTTGTATTTATTTTTTATATTTCAATTGAGTCATTCACTCTTGGGGACCTACCTCTTCATTCATATAGTCAGTGTACACTCACACTTGATGATTGAGCATATTGAATTTTCTTAAATAAATTTATAAAAACATTCATATGACACAAGATTAAATAAAATTTCATTCATTATTGAATTTAAAGAATATATCATTATTTATTCAATAAAAAGTGTATTATTATTTCTTTAGTAATTTCCTTAGGGCCTCTTTTAGCATGACAAGCTTTACCTCCTTAATTTATGATTCCATTATCACAAACTATTGTCACGGCTGTTAAGAATCCCTTGAGTTAGTTAGCATGCTGTTTGCTATTTCCTATATTTGTGAGATTTCTTAACCCCACTAAATATATCAGTCAATGTTAGAGCCATTTGGCTTGTTTTTTATTTAAGATTTTTATTGGTTTGTTCTTTGTCTTTGAGGATGCCCTTATGCTCTTCTTTTTTTAAAAATCTCTTATGTGGCCTTATTGGTCTTGGTTTCTTTCCCCTTAACATTTGGAAGGCAAAACCTCAATTACTGATTCCTTTACATGTAAAATGACTATGTTGGAGGCATTGGAGTTATATATCTTACCCCTTCTAAATTATCTTTAGGAGCCTCAACCTGAGAATAGCATTCGGATTTCAGCCTCTACTCTTCTTTTTTAAAGCAGATTGACATTGTCTTTGGCGGCTAGCCTTTGCGTGGGGCACCCTTATGCGATAGGGTTTCCACGAGATTTTTAATCGTATGTGCAAAATCTTTATTGTTCAGCATCTTGGATTGCATAACTATGGTTTTCCTTCATTTCTTAATCTGAAATGGAGATTGTCTACATCTTGCTTGGCCATTCTATGTCTTGCAGTTAAGTTTTAGCATGTCATCAATGTTTGTAACATGCCAAACATACAAACTCTTTATAGGTTTTTCAATCAAAATGACAATAATGAGAAAGGATATGCCTTATGTTTTTGCATTGGCTTAAGGACTTGCTAGTCAATTGGAAATTGTGGGTGGGGGGTTGGAGCCTGTTATCCTTAGGTAATTGGTATGCCCAAGCCAATAGTGCAATGTTTTTTAGCCTTTCTCCATCGCCAACAAAGAAGTAGTACTATATGGGCAAGCAAAATTCTTACTATGAATTCCTCCATTATTAAGGTTGGTCAAGCTTAGAGATCTACGACTCTTTCTTCTTTTTTGCGTATTTATGATACTTCATTAACGTACAAACTTTAGCTTTTATTCTGTTTTATTTTTCATAAAAACCTCTTCAAGAATTATTTTCCTAGGCCTCAAGATTTGGTTTTTTTTAAGTCCAAACATCCTCTATACTTTCGAAAAAGGTTAATATTTGAGTTATTACAAGTATCACAAACATTCATATAGTTAGTGTGCTAGATTTTACTTCTTTTAATTATAGCTAAATGTTTTGCAAGAAAATTTAGGTCTTTAGTTGGCATCTCCTTGAGGTTGTGTTTGGAAAAATTGTAGAGGTTCCTGGACTTTGGAATGACTCCTGTCTAGATTTGAATGGATGAAAATTGTCTCCTTCTGATTGGCCCAGGGTTGGTCAAGATCATACATATATTGCCATTGAAATAATTGGGTTTATGCCCATGAGCCACTCCTTGGACTTGCCCTTTATATTTTATTGAATGTTGTCTACTAAGAATTTTTTCTTATCAACTTTCTTGAACTTCCAAAGAGGGAGCCCATCATTTGTATGAGGATCTCTTTCTACTTGGCATCCTTTTGTTTCCTTTGGGTTATCATTCTCTTTATCTTTTTAATGAAAGCAATAATACTCTTTTCTTGATTTGCAGGGATTTGAGATATCTGATTGAAGGATCAAATTTCTCTTCTCCATAATAGCAACGATATGTTGTTTAGGTTTTTCTTTTTTTGAGGTGTAAGCTCCCTCTTTTGTCAAGTTCTTCAGTCTAAGTTTGATGGATGGCTCTACATTGATCACTTAGCAACTTCACTTTAGCATCAAGTTGTGGTTGCCCTTTGTGACAGGAGATGACTTTATTCTCTAGTCCATCATTTGAGGTCTTTAAATCTGTATTCCGATTATATCGATTCTTCGTAATTTTGTTTCTCAGCTAAAGTACTATCAAGAAGCTTGTGAGAGAGTAGTTAGCCAGTACTAACAATCTTGAAATCGTGAGTTCAAGTTATGGATGGTTTGATTGTTACAACTAATTTATTCATGTCCTAAATGGTTGAATTCCTTGCCATTTTAGTTATAATTTTTTCAAGCACAACATCACTTGAGTTTCTTGGTCTGATAGTTATATTGAATTCAACCGCTTTCGCAAAAGCTATGTGTCAGCACTAGGGGTTAGATCAATATAATCAAATGATAATTCTAACTTCTTATGCATGGAAGTAATCTAAGCATTATATCTTATCAATCTCTTTAGCTGTAAATGGACCTTAAGGGTCCAGTTCGAGGCTACTAAGCTTAAACAAAGCTGTAAGCAAGATAGGATGACAAATTATTTTAGTTATAAGCAAGTTAGATTCACGTTATGGAGAACTCTTTCCTTTTTTCTTTCTAGCCTTATACTTCTTTTCAATAGAAGTCTTCTCTTTTCTTGGTTGGTTGTCATTGATTTGGAGAATCCCAAGTTCTCTCTCTCTCTCTCTCTCTCTATCTCTCGTATCTTTGTAATTTCTTTTTTTAGCTCTCAATAAAATTTAGTTTTTGTTATATTATCTTGAATCCATTATTCACATCAATGTTATCAAACCTAAAATGAATTTGTAAAGTAGAATTTTTGATAAGTAGTTTAATTTAAGTACTAATAAAGCATAATAGCTTTGTTTATTATCTTAGGTTAACTAATGTTCTAAAAATTAAGGAGGTTTGTCCCCTTCAATTTTAGTTTAAATAAGGATCTCATTCTAAATGGTTAGGAAAGTTCCTCTGCTGTTTCATATTATTAAATGATTTGCCTTTACTTTTGTAGTGTCTGTCAATTTAATTTTTTTTAAACTATGATATCTCTCTTGACATATTGAGTGTGTACAAGGAAAGTATTTTAAGTGTTTGTGGTCGATCTGTATCTGACAAAACAAGCTGATTTTTCATTTCTTACTATTTGTTTATGCCTTTAATAATTGTCTTTACCTTTTTAGTTGCTCTACGCCATATTGCATATTGTGTTATCCCATGTTCTCACAATATTTGGTAGGCATTGGGAAAGTGTTCGGCAAGTCTGTTAGTTGGTTAATTTGATTTTTTTTTTTTTAAAATTCAGTACCCCACTTGTTGTATGAGATGTGTGCCAACAAGTATTGTATAGGATATGTACTTGATACTGATATGTAAACCTTAAAAGACATTTCATAGCTTTCTATATTACCATTACTCTTATTTTTTTCCCTTTCTTTTTAATATTTATTTTATTTGTTTGTGAAGTTTGGTATGGTATACAAATTTTGCTGTGTTATATTACAAAAATGGTAGTATGCAATTTTCAGAAAATGTAATACATATATTTATACATATTAAATATGATATGAATAATTAATTATAATTATAAAAATATTTTGATGATTATATAATCTATACAACAAAGGCCACCTCCTTGGTAGGGAGTTTGTTTCTTTGTTGCAAAACATATGAAGTTTGAATATAAATCTCATTTACTTAATTCAAGAAACTTGATCAGTCATTTTCTCCTTTTCGTTTGTGTGTATAAATTATATCCTCTATTATTTGAATGGTGTAGTCGCTTATTATAAGACGTGTAAAGATAGTTTAACAATGTTTGGAGAGTTGGTCTTTTGGATTATTAATTTGAAATTTGAGTCATATGTGATATCTTATATGTATTAGGTGGGTATTTGGGATTATAGTATATTGGATATGTAATTGATATAATTATGCCAATTTGGGAAAGTATTTGTATTATAGAGGTTTTTTTTGAACATAAGTTGAATTTTCACCCTTAGTTGCATAAGCCTGAATATTTAACTTAGTATTTTAGTTTAATTGCTTTAAATTTGTTTGTATCTTTAATTTAATTTTTCTACTATATTCATTTTGTCCGTTTTCCGTTTTTTTTAAGCCACAGTTTTAGTAGAGCTGGTGCTTACTTGTTTGTTGCCAATTGAACATATCTTTCACCATGATTTTATTATTGATTATCTTTATTTGTCGTTTTTTCAATAAATATTGTTTTAATTACGATTCAAGGTTTCAAAGGATGCCATTGAAGGCAGTGAGGTTCTCAAGGCAATGGCATTTTATGCGTTAGACACATTTATTGATATTGATGAAGAAAAGCTTTTACTGAGCCAACTTCAGAGCAAAGGAATACCAAGGTCAGCTCTACTTGAAATCAGTAACTTCTCTGTTAAGGTGAGTGTTCTTTATGATTTTACCTTTGCATTGGCTATTCAAGCATTTTTTTCTATTGTAAGCATCCTTGCCAAGCGTCAAATTTCTTGGTCCAATGGTTGTTGAATTAATTATTTTTTGGAGATTCAAATTCTCAGTTGTACTTGACCATTTAGCAAGCTATTTATTGAAGAGCACCTTTAGTGTATAGATAGCTAGCTAACTTAATTTCTTAATTCATTTATAGAAAGTCAGTTTTTTTAATTTTTCTATATGAGAAGTACCACAGTTTGATTGTTTTTTGTGAGTAATGTTACCGCTAATTTACTTTGTCCTTCCCTATTAGGTTAATAGGTTTACTTTTTAATTATATTTGCTATAGTGCCCCTGCAAAACAGACTGAGATAATCAGAGGATTTTGGATTTGGAAAATTCTTATTCCTCAGTTCTTAGCGGAGGATGCTGAATTATTTTATAAACAAGGAGGTCGGAGGGAATTCTGAATGCTTTTGTTGGTGTCTTACTTATTCTCTGTTTCCTTGTTAACCATTCGTCTCCAAGTCCTGCTTTTGGAGCTACTTTGTTTTTCTGAGCTTTCCCCTCTAATATGCATTTCTCAACAAAATTGATTGGTGACAAGGTATTCTTGGGGTAATTATTTTCACTTGCACAATTAAACATTTGACATTCCATATATTCAGAGCTGTTTTGGACCAGCTCACCTGTCTCTACAAAGGATTTTACTTATGATTTGTCTTTGAAGATAGAATAGAAATTGTATCTGTATACCTAATAGTTGAAAAGGAAATCTTTTCTGTTTGAGAGTGTGGAAAATGGTCCATATATAGCAAAAATCTATCATAGTAAATTGCTGGATAGTATTTTTTTTGAAAGCTGATGCAGAAGAATGATATTTGTCAGCTTACCGACTGCGAAAGTTGAAGATTCTCACGAAGGATCACCCAAAATCATATGAGGGGTATTTTCCCATCCTTAAAGACATCAAATAAATTTACTTGTTGGACTACAAAATGTTTGACTTGGTTTGCTAATCCATAGAGATGTTGGATCAAAACACTATAGAAAAAAGATGAACTATTATGAAGATACCAAAGTTAATGGCCCACAATTGACAGATTGGAGTAGAGGATGTAGGAGATAGGATTGCATAGGATCATCTATTCCAAATCATAGTCTATTTGTGAAATCGTACTATCTAGTCATTCCTAAGCTAAAAAAGTTCGCTTTGCTCTTTAATCTCGAAGATGGTTTTGTTTGGACATCTTTTTATTTTGTTGTTAAAATTTGATGATTTTTGGTACCCTAAAATGCTAAAAGAAAATGTACAAATTTGTAAGGAAAACTTTATAAAAATGAAGTACATCTTTTTGTACAATTGTTGACAAGTTACTTTCAAATACGAGATTGATGCAAATGCGAGAGATGATCTAGGTTGTTTCCCTGACTTCAAGTGAGATTGATTTGCATTAAATGTTGATTCTCATTTATAGCTAGATGTTCGCTAGCTCCTTCAAGAATCATGATTGACCTCAAGATTATATGCTTATTTTAGAAGAATTTTTGTATCTAGAATTTAATCTCTTTTTTTAAGTTATCTGCATATAATTCAACTTGTAACTAACGCTACCCAATTTGATCTCTTGGTTAGTTGATTAAATCATGTTGGGCTTCTTTGGCATTACTGAGTCTCATTTATTTTCCTTTTTTAGCTCATGATTGATGAACTTTTTGTTGAATTCTTGTGGAAAAAATACCTTCATAAAACTCTCTTTTCGTTTTGAGTCCTTGTCTTTTGACTTGAGAGATTCTGTAGTTTCAATTCTCTGGATTTGTTTGTTTCCTATGATATATTTCTGTCTAGGCCTTCTTTGTCAACGTGCTTCAATCTTTTTTATTTGTTAATTTACCTTTAGCATCGTTTGCCTTGCATTACTGTTAAGCTTGTTAATACAAAGTTTATGTGTGGGAATGTAATTATTCAACCAATGTTTAATTGAATTTGTTACATTAGTTATTATTTTTTTAATTTCAATCCTGTAAAATTTAACCTTAGTTGGTTGTCTAATGTGGCCACAAGATGTTCAACATGTATTGAACCCTTTTGTATTGTGTTGTTGTAGCTGCTGTCTTTCTAGGATAGATTAATCGAACATATGTTTCTCTCTCTTTGTGATTGTGTGGTCATCAATAATTATATTTGACACATCTGTACTCCTTTGCCAAACTTAATGTCTATTTAAATTTTGATTTTTAATAAAACTGTCCTTTTACTTGAGGCACTTTTTTGTGATGACATTTGGTAGTTCTAAGTATGGCCAAAATGTTTTTACCAAAGTTAGTGGTTTCCATAGACAGTTTAGTTGTAATTAAGTGTAGGAAACTATCCAAGGAACTCTCTCATTGTAGCAAACTTAAGATGCTTGTAATCTCTGTTGTTTCATTTTAACCCTTTTCGCTTCCCAATTTCTATAGTTCTTTCTCTTTAGATCTCATGTTTCTCTCTTCTCTCCTTTTTTTTTCCTACACTTTATTGATCTCCACTATGAGATTAGCTTTCTTATCATATTCTAGGTGTTGGCATTAGCATAACTAGGGATTTACATGTCTTTGCAAAAGGAAATCATTGTGTGGGTTGTCATATAAACTTGCGGGGGGGGGGAGGAAATGAGTTTAATTTACTCTAGTTATTAGGTATGTTAGTGTTTATTTTCCTTTTTTTTATCCTTTTAAACTAATGTTTGCAATAGAAAGTTCTTATAACATTTTCTCTTTATTAGTGCAATAAGTGTTTTTCCATACTTTCAAAGTTGATTCTTACATGTCTTTGCAAAAGGAAATCATTGTGTGGGTTGTCATATAAACTTGGGGGGGGGGGGGTGGGAGGAAATAAGTTTAATTTACTCTAGTTATTAGGTATGTTAGTGTTTATTTTCCTTTTTTTGGTCCTTTTAAACTAATGTTTGCAATGGAAAGTTCTTATAACATTTTCTCTTTATTAGTGCAATAAGTGTTTTTCCATACTTTCAAAGTTGATTCTCTTTAAATTTTATCCTCAATTGTTGTTACAAATGTTATATCATATGCATTTTTTTTAATCATATATTTTCAAATATAATTACACATCCACTTAACATTCTCTTATTTGCAATAATAATTCTATTTGTATTTTGACAAGTTAAAATTGAGTGTTAGTATAATTTTTTTGTTTAATTGCAACCTTGTAATATATTTTTTAACCTTTTTTTTGGTTATTTATTTAGATGAAATAACTTGTTAGAATTGCTTAATTTCATTCATTTTAATTTGACCTGGTAGTGATCTCACCAGTTTGTTCATGTTTTAAATTATAGTTTAAAAAGAATGAAAATTTTCTTTTTATTATTATACAACTTTCAGTCGTATTCCATATGTCTGTTGCTCACTTATCCTCCTTTAACTTGCATTTCAAATTTTTTTTAGGTCTATATTCATAAGAAATTTTCAATTGACGATTGAAATTTAGTTTGTTGAACATAAATATTTGTCACAAATTTAATTTTATGTTCAAATTAGTAGACCTTTTATTTTGTCATAAATATCTTGGATAAAAATAACAAAAAAACTTGTAATGATTTTTCGTTGGTCATTAAAAATAAACAACCAATGAATGACAACCTAGTTGCATAGTATTAGGGCTTAATGTCTAGTTTTGGTCTGTTGGACTGGTTCAAGTAGTGTTGGCTAATTATCTCCTTGTAATGGTCTTGCTTAATAAAATAATATGGAATTGTATTTGTTTTGAATTTATTAATGATTTGCTTGCTTATTGAAGCTGTAATACCCTAGACTTGAGAGAGTAGGTGGTAAGAATTGATTGGGAAATGAATTATTAAACAAGAAATAGCTTCTAATAGAGTTCAAGTGGAGGTATAGGAATGAATAATCTCATATCGATCATGGTGGGAAGATTCTGGATTCATATGTGATGCCATGAATTTAGGACATTGAGATGACTTTTGAGAGCTAATTCCATTGTGATTGGGGTTGGGTAACTTATGGGAATAATATCTTAATTGATTGAGACAAAGCCATTACAAATATAGTATCATACTGATTTCTTTATTGTATCATGTGGTTTAACAAATGGAAGCTAGTGGATCATTAACTCGTGAAACTAAAGTGGGTGGGGAGTGATAAGTATATGATGTCTTAGAGGTGGAATCACTGAATTACTAGATTTCAAAGTTGAGGGGTTTAGAGATGTATAGTTTAACATAAGAAAAAAAAGAGAATCATTGTAGGTTTTTATTTGTGAAATCATAGTCCTAAGATGTTAAAGCACCTTGAGAGGATAATGGCCTTAAAAGGAAAAAAAAATCAAAATGGACAATACATGGACACAACGAGATTAGGTCTTCACGAAGATGGTATTTGGCTGGTACTTTCTTTACTCTGATATGGTTTCAGCATAAAATAAGTATGAACTATGGACCCATATCACTGGGGACCGAAGAGAGTGGGAAATGATAATTGAGTGATGCCTCATGGAGAAGAATAATCAAACATGGAGTACTCTTAATCGGTTCTAAATGAAAATGTACAAGATTAAATAGTCTTATGTTGGTTATGGGGGGGAAGATTCTAGTCTTTGTAAATTATGTCAGTTTTAAGACGTAAGTCGTCTTTTTGGGTGCAAAGCCCACTTGGATTAGGATGAGGTGTTCAAAGAGAGTATAGCTTAACATAGTATAGTTGAGTCATCACACAAGTGGTTCATGTCGGTGCATTGGTTGATGAAAGCACAATTGCTTGTTCACCATGTTGGGTGCAATCAAATAGGTCAAGATGTGTAAGTCACCTATTGTGATTTGCAACCTACAAGTAGCAAATATCAAAGCAAAATAAATTTAAATTTGATATTATTAAACACACGTAATTTTACAAAAGACAAAACAATGAGCTATGTTTTCTTAGAAAACTCTTGTATTGTCTCAGTTTTTTTGATATAAATTTAAAAATACATATATGAACATGTAGCGATGTATATTTTGATATAATAAAATTGATATTTGAAGAACTTGAGGTGTTGAAACAAATAATAATTTTTTGTCCACATCTTGAAAACCATTCCATTTTGTCAATGGTTTGGAATTTGGAGCTCTATTGGATTTTTTATGACATTTTCAAAGTTTAAAACATAAGAGTTATTCTTTTATTTTTAAAATTTTTGTAAATATGATTGGACATTTGGATATTTTGGTACTTTGTATTCCCTTGTAGCCATAAGAAAAATTGATTAGCAGGAGAAGGAAAGGGAAGTTGGATGGTTTGGTTTACTTGAAAGGGTACTCATATGTGGAAGCTTAAGGATTTAGGAAGTTTAAGAAATTGGGAAGGCCATTCAACGAGGGAGGATGCTTCAGTTGGGAAGATTGGAAACAAGTTTTGGGGATGTCTAGCTAAGGGAAGTTCTTCAACAAGAGAACTCTAGGCTTCAGCTAGTAATAGGTTGCATAGAGGAGAGAAATTAATGAACAGAAGGTGCTTTGGAGTAAGAAATATAGTTGAAAAACCTCAGAAGCTTTAAGATTAGATTTTATTTGATTTAAGAATTGTATTTCATAATTGAGGCCTTTTAAGATTACACTTTCTACTTTGTATTAAAAAATTGGAAACTAATTGAGCAAAAATAGAGCTTTTTGGTGCGTTCTTGCATCTGTTGAACTTGGTAGATAGTACATCAAGTTGATGTAGATAGTACATGCCAACAAATGGTATATGATAAAAATATGAGAATATAGAAATGCTATTTGAGAATTTTTTTGTGTAAACTAATTGTGATTAAGAGAATTAGTAGAATTTTTTATAGTCTTGTATAATGAAATTGTGTTGTATTGTGCTTATTTGTCTTGATATAGGAAGTAAAATGAAAAAAAAAGAATGAAATTAGGATAATATTAAGTACTCAAATAGGCGAATTTGAGGAAACTATAATGAAAATGTTTTGCATGTTTTATTTGTTATTGAGTTCTAATGATAGTTTTGTAATTTGATTAATATGATATGATACAATATATGTTGTTGGCATAGATTATTCTATTCATATATCTATATTACAATATATGATGTTGAGTTATCAAAATATGAGGAAGTATGATAATGAAGTAAATCAAGAAGAGATAGTGGGCTATATGTATCTTATGCACTTCTAATGTTATTATGATATGACATACAATGCATTGTTAATGTTTTTATGATATAATGTGTGATATAACATAATTGAATACCATGATTTGAAAAAAAGAAGAATAAAAAATGAAAAGTTTCTAAAACATTATATCATTATTTCATTGTACATGATGAGTTGAAGCACATGATGGGCATGATATACATTAGATCTATACCATACCATGAGATAGCATTAGAGATCTCATTCTTTGCTATCGTTAGTATGTGTAGTACTCATGTATAGTGGTAATATATGGGATTCTTTAAATACCCTTAGTGCTTTGTTCAAGACTTGATGTTTTAAGGACTAAATATGCATCAATAAAATGATGAGACTATAGCTATTGTTAGCACTTTATGATGATTGATATGGTTGATTATTTATGATATGCTTATAAGTAGAGATCTATAAATGATGTAATTAGATGTCATATAAAGATAAAATGAGATTTGTTTTTGGATATAAGATAATAGTTATGTGAAAAAAAAATTGAGTCCAATTATAGTAAAAGTTGAAAAATGTAATGAGTTGAAGTTATGAAAAATTAAAAAAAATTGTTTTATGATTTGAAAAAAGTGTTGAATGTTTATATGTGCGCATTTACATAGTTGATACAAAGTGTATTACAATTGTTTATTAGGGCTATTTTATTAATACTATTTTTGAGATATCATATTCATGTATGTGTATATCGTTATTATTTTTTATTATGAGATATTGTCATATATAAAATTTACTTATTGTGTTTTATAAAACTCATTTCTTTATTTATATTATAAGTCATATCACAGATGCACATAGAGAGTCTTTAGTTTGGCATTCGGGTTAAGTGGTTTGATGCATGAGGATCGTTTGGGAATGTTGTATCTTGTAAATTTTAATAGTGATGTTAAGTTTTTTTGAGGTAAGTATGCATGTGATATTTTGCTATTGTTTATCTTGTGAATGATGGTTTGATCATGTGCTATAATTTGGTTTTTTTTGTCAACTCTATTTGCTATTACATGTGTTTTCAATATTTTTGTTATACTTTGATGTTGTCTAATTTGTTTTCCTTATATGTGTTATCACATTTGTATGGTTTGGAAAGGCTTGACATGGTGTATCTTTGTTAAGATTAATTGATTTATGGGTCTACGAGTATAGCAACTTGCACAATATGCAGATGATATATCTATTAATTTTTTGGATGTTATATTTTTTAAAATATCAAATATGTATATGTGGAAGTTATCTAAATAGGATGCAAGAGTGATTAGAGAATTAGAAAAGGTTGGATCTCGGCATATGGATATAATGAAAGAATTAGAGCATGAATCATATAATAGGAATGTTATGGAAGAAAATTTTCTATTAAATGGTGTAATTGATAAGTATTATGGCATGCATACCTCTCACTTTGTTGGAGGATGAGATTCTCTTGAGGTGGAGTGATGGGTAGAACAGATGGGTATAATTTTTAACTAGATTGTTTAGGATGTAAGAGAATTTCTTTAGTTAGTGTAATACTGGAGGATGATGCACAGGATTGGTGGGAATCTTGTTATCGGATTTACTTTTACAGTGGGCCTATTAAAGGAATGTCATGGAAAGAATTTTGTGGAAGACTTTGAAGGATGATACATTCTCGTGTTTATGATGAAAAAGAGAAACTTTTGCAAGCTTGGTTCAGTTACATAATATGAATGAAAATTCAATACTTTAGCAAGACATGCTTTAGATATGATAAGCTCAATGAAAAGTTTGAGACATGAAATCAAAAGTATTGTAATTTCTCTGAAAATGTCTTATTGTATGGAATTAGTAGAAAATGGAAGACTAATTGGGCAAGACTCGCTAGTGTTGGAATTCTAGAGAAAGTGAACAAGAAAGAAGAATTTGTGCTAATCGCAAGTACCACTTCTTTTAAGACTGGTTTTAGAATATTTATTAGAGGAAAAAGGATTTGGTAGATGCAATTTTTTATAGATGTGAAATCTTATTAGAAGGCATTAGCAAATTTCATAAAGGTTCGTGTTGGCATTAGCTAAGCAAATGGATATAATGTTTTACATGTTAAAAGCAATGGCACATAGCTAAGCATACAAGTTAGTGCTGTATTTGAGGTGACTTCAATACTTCCAAGTTTTGATAGATGTGGAGATAGTGATGAAGTAGGTAGAGGAAGAGGCATTACATCTATTGTAGGATCAGGAGGATCCAGTAAGTGATAGATTATTGGCAAGGGTGATCAGTCTAAAGTATATTGCCATTTTACAATAAGATGCTCTTTATTTTATTGATATTATTTTTATATTTTTTGGTATCAATACTTTTTGATTTTTGTGCTTTTTACTCTATTTTATATAATATATGTGATGGTTTATCTATAAAATTATGTCCTATGAAAAAAATGCATTAGTAGTCAAATTACTTGATAACAATAAGATAAGAATTAAGAAATGTGTCCAAAGGTGTATGAAAATTTCTAAAAAAGTATTTTATGTTGAATTGATAATGTTACCTTTGGTAGGGTTGGATTTCTTATAAGGAATGGATTGGTTAATCGAATGTCGAGTTAAAAAAGATTGTATAGTGAAAAAAGTAAAATTGAGAAGTTAGGTTGTTGAGAAATTAGTTTATTTTTTTAAAGAAAGAAATATTTCTTTTATATTTATGGTGAAAGCTTAGAAATTATTATTTAATGGAAGTGAATGGTTGTTATTTATAATTGTTATAGTTTAAAAGTTTGGGATATTTAAGGAGGTTCTTATGATATGTGAGTATTTTTATGTTTTTCTAGAAGAATTGTTTGGACTTCCTACAAATGGAGAAATTAATGTTGAAATTGAATTAATGTTGTAGCTAGCCTCTTATAGATAGAGAAATCAAATTTGAAATTAAATTGTTATCGATAGCAAGTTCTATAAAAAATGATGCTTGCAGAGTTGCAAATGAATGTACAAATTTAAGAACTTTTGGATAATAGTTTTATTAGACCTAATGTGTCTCTATGGGAAGTGTGTGTTTTTGTGATAAAGAAAGTCATTAGTTTGAGAATGTACACTAACTAAAGGGAAGTTATTAAAATTATTATTAAGAATTGACATATCTAAGATTGTTTTTAAGGATTAGACATTTAACATATCTAAAGATTGTTTTTCAAAAAATATTTTGAAGAGTTTGTGATTGTGTTTATGAATGATATTTTAGTATACTAAAAAATGTTAAGGTTTATTGCAAGCATATATATATGATGCTTTAAATACCAAGATTATATCAATTGTTTGCTAAATTCTCAAAATGTGAGTTCTGATTATTTTAAGTTATATTTTTGAGACATTAGTGCAGAGGGGATTTTAGTAGATATTTATAAGATATTAGTGATTATAAACTGGTCTTAACTTATAATTGTATCCAAAATTAAAAGGTTTTTTTAGAGTAGTAGTCTATTATCAAAAATTTGTGAAACAATGTTTGCAAATTGCTTCAAGTTTACTAAGGCTAACCTAAAATGCTATGAAATTTGATTGGGATTCAATATGCAACAAATTGTGAGATTGCACATTATACTCAAGGAAATTATTTTAGACAAAGATCTAAAATTTATGTCACATTTTTGAAAGAATTTGCATCAAGTTTTAGGTACACAGTTAAACTTTATTATGGTTTTTATTCTAAAATAAATGGTTAAGTAGAAAGAACAATAAAATTCCTAAAAGATTTGTTGATGTTATGTGTTCTACATTTTTGAAGAGATTGGAAGGCTCATCTATGGTTGTTAAATTTGCATATAACAGTAACTAGTTTTAGGATGATTTCTTATTCAATTATAAAAGGAAATTTCAGTTTCTACTAGGCTGGCTTGGGTATTAAAAAAGACAAATTATTGGACCTGATTTTGTAGATGTTAAAAAAAATTAAAGCTGATCAGAAAAAAGAATACAAATTTCGTAAGAGGGACACATGAAATATTTTTATAATAAACACAATAATGTTTAATTGTCAGATGGAGATCATGTTTATATAAAAGGTAGTCATTTACAAGTTTATATATGGTAAAGTAGGAAAATTGAAATCCAGGTATAAATCTGTCTTTTTCAAATTTCAGAAAGAGTAAGTCAAGGTTCTTGCTAAATATTTTTGTTAATGCATTTGGTTTGAATTTATGTGTTTTTTGTATTTTTATTAAGAAGATATATTTTTGATCTATCACATATCATTAGATATGATATAAAAAGAATTTCAATTTAACTAGATATGACATATAAAAGGAAATCATTGTTAATTTTGGGTATGAAAGATAAAGTATTGGAAAGGGTTATGATATCTAGGATTTGATTGTTGTGGCAAAATCAAAGTGAAATAGAAACAATTTTGGTAGTGAAAGCATATATAGAAGCTCAATATCTAGACTTAATTTTAAATTTTGGAAAACTTTTGTGAGGGGAGATTCTAATGTCTCAAAATTTTTTATTTTGTAAATTATGTGTAAATTTAGAAATGCATGTATAAACATTAATGATGTGTATTGTAATATAATAATATTGATATTTTGATAATTTGAGGTATCAAACTAAAATTGTATTTTTTTTGTGGCATCTCGTATGCTCACTATTTTGCTAGTAACTCAGAATTTGGATATGAGTATATAATTGGGTATAGTTCAATGGAAGTTTGTTCTTGTTTTGTTAGTTTTGAAGATCTATTGGATTTAATATAAACTCTTCAAAGTTTCATTTATTAATGTGTTATTATTTTTATTTGAAATACTTTTGTAAATATGATTTACTAGTTGGGTATTTTGCTTTTTAGGATTCCCTTACCATCGTAAGCAACATGGATAAACATAAGCGAAGTTGGGTGGTATGGTTTGCTTGAAGAGGAAGCTTGGTGTGGAATTTTTAGGAAATGAGAAGCTTCAGAAATTTGGAAGCTTTAATCATATGGTAAGCTAGAAAATCAAGTAAGTGATTAAAAATAAGACGAGTTGTGGTTGGGAATGTAGTTTTGTGAGAGAGGAAGCTTTATTAAGGAAGTTTGAAAACAACTTGGGATATTTAACCAAGGGAAGAACTTTAGCAAGAAAGAACTCAAGGTTGTAATTTGCAATAGGTTAAACATAAGTAAAGAACAAGGTAGTTGTTTGTAATAAGCTGTATAACATATTCTACAACAAGAAGTGCTGTTGAAAAACAAGGTAAGTTATAAGATAAGAATTTATTTGTTGATTAAGAGTTGTAAGGTTATGTTTTTTACTTTTGGATAAAAAATTGGAAGCAGATTGAGCAAATGCAGAGTTTTTGTAGTCTTTATTGTTTCTGTCTAGACTCAGACGTATTTTATTCTAAATTTTATAGACAATACATCAAGGTTAAATGGTTTGCGGAGGCCAACAAACGATACATCATAGTCCGGTATTGGACAACAAAAATGAAATATGGAAAATTTTTTTTGTTGTCCAAAGTCAAATGGTTTGCAGTGTCTTTATGACTATGTAATAGAATTGTGATATTTTGTGTTTATTTTTCTTGATATTGAAAATGAAGTAGAAAAGTATGGAATTAGAGTAGTCTTTGAGGAGTCTGGTCAATGAATTCAAGTGAACTATAATGTAAGTACGAGGAATTATGTAAACTGGAATTGAGAGTATGAAATGTAGTTAATATGATATATGTATATGTTATTAGCATAGATAATTGCACATATGTGTATGTGTATATGCTTATATATAACATTTTATGAGTTGAATCTATTAGAGCATATGTAGAAGAGTGACAAAAAGGTAAAGGTAAGAAATAGATAATAGACTTAGCATTATGTTTATAAAACCTTTGAAGATGCTAAGATATTAAATGTAATATATCTGGATTTTATATAGAGATGAGATGAGTTGATATATTATTACAACTTTTTGAATATAGTCATATGAGAAATATTTGATCTCAATTTTAGTAAAAAATAAGAATAATAATGAGTTTGTGATAGAATATGAATGAATAAAATATGTTATATGATATGTATATGAGAAGTATAAATATTTTTGTGTTTGTTTATTATGTATTTTTTTGTTAAGAGTATTTTTGAAATGTCATTTTCTTGTATGTGTTTATTATTGGCCATTCTTATCATTTATTATTGAGATATTGTTATATATATAATTCACTTTTTGATTTTTAAAATTTATTTTTTATTTGAATTATAGGTCATTTCACTGATATCCAAAGACATGATACTTTACTGGCATGTTAAGACGTGATATTTCCTTTTTGTGAAGTAGGCATGCATGAGATATTTTGTTATTATGTCTTTTGAATAATGATTTTATCATGGGTTATGGTTTGGGTGACATTATTGTATATGTGCTAGTATTGCTATTATACTTTGATATAACCTATTTGTCATCATTGTATTATTATTGAGTAGTAAATGTAAGTAGAATGTGTCATCTCTTGTGCTTCTCAAATGGTATCACCTCTCTATGTTTGCAATGTTTTATGCATTCTCAATGCGATATTTTTTTGTAGCGTCTCTCTCTATGTGACATGCAAGTAATCTTTGTATCTTAGGTTGTTACCCTTGTGAAATACCTATGGAAAGGCTTACATTACTCATGGAGTATCCTTTAATGGTCCTACATAAAAAAAAGCAGTTAGTCATTGACAAGAACATTACTTAATATAGCACTTTAGGAATATAAGGCTTAATTACTTAAACCTTATTTAATAACATGTAGGATTAAATTATTTGAGATTAGTTTTACTCATCTATCTTAATATTAGTGGGCTTAATAGTGAAATTCAATTTGGTTGCTATTCTAAGTTAGATTAAGTTAGAGATTGTATTTTGTTATTATTTTGGGTTAAAAAGATTGTGGAGGCCATATCCTCGGTGATGTTCAATGTGGCTTTTGCAAACAACATAGCGCTGGGACATGTTGCCGCATTTTCCTTGTGTACAAGCTTGCCAACGTGGATGAGACCAAAATGATCAATGCCTTCGCCCCATCGATGCTAAGGTCATGGCTCCATCGATCTCCCACGTGCCCAAGAAGTTGTGGGTGTCATAGCAAAGGAAGCATGTGTACCACACATATGCTGATGACTTGTTGGTGCAGGAATTTTCGAGCTTTCCAGCTGCAACGGTGAGACATGAGCCACAGTCAGCAGGGCTGACATCTCCACATTGAGTGAGTCTATTGACGAAGGTTGAGCTAGTATCATTTGAATTGATGATCACATTGTCAGTGGCAGAAGTGGTGACATCGGGGAGAGCATTGCTGATCCCATTTGCGAGGATGATGTCATGAAGCGGTTGCAATATTCAAATTGGACGAGTTGTGCACTATGGGAGATTACAAGAAGGAGAATATAAAGAAAAATCAAATATATATAAATGGTTCGGTTTCGTTTCAAATTGATGCAAGAACTTAATGTGTCTCTTTGAATTTCATTAAAAAAATAATTTTTATTTGTATAAAAAATGTGTAAAGATCCTTCATAGGAAGAAATTTTACAATTAGAATATCTCTATTCAAGCGAAGAGAACTTCACTATATACAACTGTCCTAACTTGAGTACGAAAAGTTTGCACAAAACTTTTCTTGCGGATTCACTTCAGATTTGTTATAAATTACCTTGCATTTCCAATATATCAACCTAGATGCCATATTTATCCAGATTCCTACAAGAGACTTTTCACAAGAGGGAATCAACTCCTCCTAAACCAAGGAGTTGTATTTAGCATCATCCCTTCTTGAATTAGATCGTGAAATTAAAGAGTAAGCCCTAGTGCACAGATGTACAATAAGAAACCAAAATGCCCCTTTCTCCTTGACTATTATAAAGCAAAAATAAAGAAAAGATGTACATTGGTGTAAATTCAATGTTGGAGGAGAATGAAATCTCTGCCTATAATGGAAGTAGCAAATAATAGTCTGTGTTTCATTCAGTTAATGAATTGAATGATCATTGTTTTGAATTGCACATGGTTGCTAGAATTTCATAGTCGGTAGCGAAAGCCTTTTGCGGTGGTGAGGTTGGAGGGGGTATTGTCCAAGTCATTTGCAAGAATGGTAATATTCATGACACTGTATCATTTGGATTGGATGAGTTGTGTGCTGTTGGATGGTAAAAGGAGGAGAATGAACAGCAGAGTGAAGGTGGACAAAATTTTGCACTTGGGAGATAAATTAGGGAGATTTGGGTAAGGGTTAATGAGTTTATGTTGATGAACCCTACTTTGGGTTAAAGAGCATTTGGCAGTGAGTTTTAGATTAATTTAACCCCATTAATTCGAGGCTGCCAAATCGGGAATTAGTTTTCTTAAAAGAATAATAATTGTGATTCTTTATCATCAAAAGATGTGTTTTGAAAATTTACATGTTGATTAACATTGGGTGCATATATGTCAAGAAATTTTAATTTGCTAACCTATTAAGAGAAATCTTGGACATGTCATTTCTTAGAATATAAGATGTAGGTTATGTCATTCTGCTTGTTGTTTGAGCAACTCTTGCGCTTTCGTAATACAATACGTAGTGAAGTGTAGGTTTTTGATTGTCTTTTTTTTTGCTTGGATCAAAATCGTGTAAAGATATTGTCAAATATGTTTTTCTTGACACACATAACATCCTCATTGACTAATTTGAAGTGTATATCTATATGGTTGCTTCCAGAATATGTTGTGATGGATCTGATGGCGAGTCCTTGAATTTAGGTCTCTTTTATTTAACATTGTCAAATATCACTTCTTGTAAGGATTGCAAATGTTCAAGCATCTCCACCCCACTTAGGTATGATGGTGGAGGATTTTTCTTTCTTTTGCAATTATGGAATATATTTATTTGTTTTTGGTACTTGTGTGATTCATTCTTTGAATCCTTATGCATATATTCCAAGTCATACATTCCAAAAGATTTGCTATAAAATAGAAATGCATCCAACCATTGACACCTTTGAGCTAATTGCAACTTGTGCAAGACCTTTCATGGTCTCTACCTTTAAATGTATTTTTTATTGAACATGCATTGTAAGAATTTAATTTACATTTCAATTTTGGCCTTACTCAACTAAGGGTTATCAATCTTTCTTTTGTATATCTACTAACATGATTCAACTATTTTTCAATAAACTAGACATGTTGCACTGTTAATAAGAAAATTGTTTTTGAGGGTTTAACAACTGTCCTATTGGAATATGAATTTGTGTTCAACGTAACGGCTATTGTATATGTTATTTATTCCATAGAAGTTTCTCAGATCATGCAAATTGGACAATTCAAATATTATAATGGATAAGATTAAATTTTAGTATTTGAATTGTGCAGCTAGTCACATCTTATAAATTGATTTATATATGAAACTACATTAAAATGTTTAAAGCTCAAAGTTTAACATATTGTAATAATATTTTCTAAACATGAACATTATAGGTCCATTTACTAAAAAAAATGGATGTGTGACAAACTTGCATGCTATTAAAAGAGCTACATATATATCAATAAAGTTTAAAATAAATGAGGCTTATATACAAATGACAAAGTTTTACTAATGTAACTAAAAGTACAAGACTTAAAAGATAAATGCAATCATGCTTGTAAACAAACAACGGGGATGTGTGCTAAGGTTAATGCTGATCCATAGTCTCATTCACACGTATGCATACGGGCACATGATGGCATTGACTTGTAGGCATATTCATGGTTGCAGGATGGGCTTGCAGTGACGTTGCCCTCATTGAATTGTATGGTCGCTTTGATGGGCGGTCACTCATGAAAGCCACATTCACACTGTTAATAGGCATGGTAGAAGTGTGCTTGCTGTTCTGGTTAGTTTGCTAGCCTTATGGGCTTAAGATTATAATGGATAAGATTAAATTTTAGTATTTGAATTGTGCAGCTAGTCACATCTTATAAATTGATTTATATATGAAACTACATTAAAATGTTTAAAGCTCAAAGTTTAACATATTGTAATAATATTTTCTAAACATGAACATTATAGGTCCATTTACTAAAAAAAATGGATGTGTGACAAACTTGCATGCTATTAAAAGAGCTACATATATATCAATAAAGTTTAAAATAAATGAGGCTTATATACAAATGACAAAGTTTTACTAATGTAACTAAAAGTACAAGACTTAAAAGATAAATGCAATCATGCTTGTAAACAAACAACGGGGATGTGTGCTAAGGTTAATGCTGATCCATAGTCTCATTCACACGTATGCATACGGGCACATGATGGCATTGACTTGTAGGCATATTCATGGTTGCAGGATGGGCTTGCAGTGACGTTGCCCTCATTGAATTGTATGGTCGCTTTGATGGGCGGTCACTCATGAAAGCCACATTCACACTGTTAATAGGCATGGTAGAAGTGTGCTTGCTGTTCTGGTTAGTTTGCTAGCCTTATGGGCTTAAGATTATAATGGATAAGATTAAATTTTAGTATTTGAATTGTGCAGCTAGTCACATCTTATAAATTGATTTATATATGAAACTACATTAAAATGTTTAAAGCTCAAAGTTTAACATATTGTAATAATATTTTCTAAACATGAACATTATAGGTCCATTTACTAAAAAAAATGGATGTGTGACAAACTTGCATGCTATTAAAAGAGCTACATATATATCAATAAAGTTTAAAATAAATGAGGCTTATATACAAATGACAAAGTTTTACTAATGTAACTAAAAGTACAAGACTTAAAAGATAAATGCAATCATGCTTGTAAACAAACAACGGGGATGTGTGCTAAGGTTAATGCTGATCCATAGTCTCATTCACACGTATGCATACGGGCACATGATGGCATTGACTTGTAGGCATATTCATGGTTGCAGGATGGGCTTGCAGTGATGTTGCCCTCATTGAATTGTATGGTCGCTTTGATGGGCGGTCACTCATGAAAGCCACATTCACACTGTTAATAGGCATGGTAGAAGTGTGCTTGCTGTTCTGGTTAGTTTGCTAGCCTTATGGGCTTAACAAGGTGATAGCCCTTGCATGGTTATCTATAGGATGCCATGCGAGCTCTTGCTCATTGATAAAATAGGGTGCGAGACTTTACGCTCTCTTCTCATCAAATATTGTAATATCTGTTCATTACTCTTCAAATGTTTCAATGTTGTCTCATCGAGTTAATTTCCTTGTGATCATCAATGACTTAGATATTCTTTCTGTTCTTGTGAATAAATATCCTCCTATATATCACCATTCATTTTCATATGAATGGTGATTGGGTTTACTTGTTTTTTCTATATTTGTATTATTCTATGCTTTAATCACAATGATGGATTCAATGTTTTAAAGGAGAACTCCTATTTTTTTTTGGAACTCTGCTAAATTAATTACCTTCATTGAAAAGCTTTTACTTTGTAAATTTCCATCTGTGATGCAATATTTTTTTTTTTGAATGCTTCGTTTATTTTGAGGAAATGACCATTAAAGTAGCAACTGGATGATTAGGTTATTTGATTGTATTGAAATATCTTTGAGTGAAGCAGATAGCAGTGTCTACACATACTATGCCCCTCAAAATTTCAATCATCTCATTTTTTAAGCTTGCATAGGATGGTGGTAGGTGCTCTGTAGACTCTTTGCAACATTTATGCACACTTGAGGCTGAATTGGCTATGCTGTTGAGGATCAGCCACAGATACAACAAGCATGGCGCTCAACTTCTTTTGTCAATAGGTGCTTTGGAGCATCTTAGGGCATGCAGGGCTCCTGAGTTGAAATCCAAGGTTTCTTTTTTTTTTTGTGTATGATAAAATTGGTATGTTGTATATTTTTACAACCAAATTTTGTGATGTGCAGGGATTTTCTAGGCATTGTGGTAATATGGTTGGAATGGATATAGCTGGAGAGTTTGCAAAGCGAAATGTTCTTGTGACCTCGATTTTAAGGCTTGTTTCTTGTTTGACATCTTTGGTGGACTCTTTAGAATTTCTAGAGGTATTTCATCTATCTGTGTTTTAATTTTTTTTTCTGTAATTTTATTTTACAGTGCTTTAAGTTGTTATCTCTAAAATATACTTAAAGAAATCAAAGAACCATTGTTGTTTATGTAAACTCTGTACACTCTTGAATATGTAGGTTGATAATCCGTGTGATTTTATGCCTTTTGTTGTTAAGCCTGCAAAGTCATCCAAATTTTAGTCTGCAAACATTTATTTTGGCTTTCTATTCTTTTGTTGCATTGTTTTTTATTTATATTTTGCATGTTTATGATCTATCATCAACCACATTGGGAATAAAAAATAGTAGGACATCTTTGTTTGCATCATATGGATTCAATTTCCATGAAACTTGGTTTTTAATTGATTTAACACTACTCAGATTTGTGTTTGCTTATTATTGTGTAGGTGAGGTGTTCTTTACCTGAAGAACTTGTCTTATCCAAAAGAAAAATATGATAAAACCTGTTTTAGTCTTTTCAAAAGCCCATGTTTTTTTGTTGCATTTCTCAAAGTCTGTCCGTTGTATGTACATGTTTGTATTACTATTTGTTTTAATTTGTGAATTTCTTGTGCTTTATCCCCTGTAGGTTAAAAATAAAATTGTTCGGGATGTCGTAGACTTTATCAAGCATCATCAGTTATTTTTTGATCAGATCCTAAGTGAGGACATCTCACTAGCTGATGAAGTTACTTTGGAACAGATTGATCTTGTTGTCTCAATACTTAGTAGGGTGTGTATCGGAATGTCCTGTTTCATTTGTTTGAACGGTTATAGTTTATCATTTTGCAGCCAATCTCACTAATATTTTTTTTTGACCTTTTGTATCTGAAAGGTTTGGCCATATGAAGAGAATGATGGGCATGGTTTCCTGCAAGGGATTTTCAGAATGATTAATTTTGTTTTCAAGCTTGATGTTGGCTCAAATGGTATTGGCCACTTTTCTGACCCAGTTGAGGTAGCATATACATTTTCTTGAAAATATATAATATGTAATTCGTTTGTAGTAAATTTAATTTTTTATGACTATTTTCTAGTGAGGAATGTTATAAATTTTCAGAAAAAAAGAATGTGGGAGGTGGTCATGTTCAAGCTGTGTTTCAGTCTTGCCTCATATCTTTATTTTCTGATAACTAAGAAGCTTATGAGACTACAGGTTCGTCATATTGTGTATATAATATGCTTCCTACTTGATAATGGAAATTTCGTTTGATTTGCACTTTATTTTTTTATTTTTGTTCTGATGTTTCCATGTACCCTAAAATTAACTTTAAAGGTTGTCTACCTGCTGATGTGTTTTATATTGCATCAAAATTTCACAGTCTGGTTTTATTACGTATTTTATCTATAATTTCTTGGGAAGTTTTATCTGGGTCTCAAAAAATTTTAACAAACCACCATGTAGAGTCCCGATTGGTAGATTTGTTCCTTGCATTAAAGAGATGGCTTATGGCAGCAAGATGGAGGATCTCGAATGTTTTGTTTATTTATTTATTTTTTTTTCTTTTGGTAGTTGAAATGCCTTGGACGATGCATCCAGGTTAGCCATACTTGCCTCTGTTCTTGCACCTGGAATCACCGTGGTGGTAGTGATTTGTTTGCTGCAAAAGTAGGATTAGTGAGTTGTAAATGTATTTTGTTGAAGTTTTCATTGTACTATTTGCAGTTTTGTTTGGAAAGCTTTTCTAAACTTTTCTCCTAATTAACAGAACCATGCTAAGGCTCTGAATAATATTGGCGTCTTATACTATATTTTGCCAATATATTTGAAGTTATAAGGACAGTAAACGAGGTTTGTAGCTCTGTTTGTTTCTTGGTAGTTATTGAAAACAAAATTTGATTTTGACAGTCTAGAAAAAAAGCTGATTAAAGGCGTATGAATTGAGGCATAAATAATGTTGAAGTTGGAGCTTTTGATTAGTTGCATTTGGTTAGAAGTTTCGTTTTTTATATTTTTCTGTTGGGATATTTTGATATGGCTCTCATTCTTGAGCTTGTTTGAAAGCTTTTCACAACTCTTATTGGCTTTGCCAGTGTATTTGAAGGTTCTAAAGACAGTGCACAGCGTGTGTAGCTATTTTAGTTGCCTGCAAATTAACGAAAATACATTTTATTTTGACAGTTTGTAGAATGAAATCTGATGGAAGGCATATGAGTTAATGCATAAATAATGTATTGGAGATTTTGATAAGTTGCATTCGTTTGAGCCAACATATTAAAAGTTCATATTGATATTTTTCTGTTGGAATGTTTTGATGTGGCTTTCATTCTTGGCTTGTTTGAAGGCTTTTCACAACTCTTGCCTGGTTTTTATTACCTTTGATCCATTAGTTTGGTTCCATTAATGCTTTTGTCAGTGGATATTCTCCATTGGATGGTTATGGTCGTTTATTATATTATGTATTATTTGCCCTTCTTTTACTTTTTCATGATTTCTTATTTGGTGGTGTTTTTTTTTCTTTCGATTTATATAAATATATAGGTCTCAGATATAACTGGCAGTCCAGGTGATTCAATTGCCCAACAGGTGCCCACGTTAGACACTGTGGTGTATCTTCTTAGTTCAGTAACAGCAGCTTTGGTCAGAGCTGGTGAAGAAAAAGTCTTTTTTCTTAACAAGGTAATGTCATTCAAACTAGAACAATTTTAATGCATTAATAGGTGCTACTTGGGTCAAAAGTTTGGAATGTTAGATGTCGAACTTGTACATGCACATTTTTTTAACTTGAAAACCATTGGAAAAGCTTCAACTTCTATTTTCCTTTTTCCAGATTCAGAATATCAATGAATTATCAAGGCAGGAGGTTGACGAAATTATTGATGTGTGCATAAGACGAGATTATCTCTCCCCTTTTGATAGCATTCAGAAAAGGTGAGGTAGCCTTGCTTTATTGATTGGTTTTGTTTCCTATTTACATTTTATGATTATACTAAAGAATATTTTATAGGTTTTATTAATTACCTCATTCTTATTATATCAATAGCTAAAAGTGTGAACTGCTCTATGCATTGTTTCTAACATAAGTATAGAAGAACTATGCCTCAAGTTGTCCAAACTATAAAGTCAATATATAAGAGCTCCTCATTGTAACGTACAATGCAAGAGATCATTCGTTTCCCTTTGCCACAAAACTATCATTTTTCATCAATATTGCATGGCATACAACAAGAATAACAATATGAAGCCATTATACTTAGGCTTGGGTGCATGAATCTTTTAACATTATTGTGTTTTATAAATTTTCTTCTTTTTTTATTCTTTAATTATCAGATTTTACTGAAGAAATAAGTATGTCAATTACTTTTTTGTATTTTGTCTATATATTTAATTATTCTCTTCTTTTATTTACAAAGAAATATCCACCCGTCATATTAACATGTCTAAACTAAGTAGACGTCTATCATTGATCAATATTATATGAACCTTCTCTCTTAAGGACTAAACATAATAATCATGTTCTTTTAATTATAATCACAATTTTTTTTTAAGATTATCATCTCTATAAGAATTATATCTTTGTGCTTTATTTGCAAACATTAAGTATCATATATTAATATAATGTTGTTTGCTGCATTGTAATCATTTGAAAATTAAATATAATCACTATTGGGATGTTAAAAGTACAAGAAACTAGAAAATACTCTTCCATTACATCCAACATTTTATTGTCTCCTGAGTTTAGCAACTTGTCCATAATAGCAACTTCATTTGTGTAAGTGGTGTCTTTTATTCTTATATTTCACATTCAGACTAATTTAAAATTTGTATTAGATAATCATATAAGTTTTGTGTATCATTTATTGTTGATTTAGAATGTTGAGATATTTGGTGGCACTTTGTAGTGTATTTAATTTTGTCCTCAAAATTGATGAATTTTAATGAGTTGTACTTCGAATAGGATTGGGATGTCAATTTAATTTCAAGAAATTAGGGTAATGAATTTTATTCTTATGCTTTCTTTAATGGGAGCAATATATGATATTAAGTAATTGCTTTTTATTTAGAAGATTTTTATTTTTGTATACTGGGATAAATGCTACATACATGATACATGAAACGTTATCTTAACTTAAGATCAAGACAAAATCAGGGGAAATGGATGTCTCCTATTCCCACCTAGAGTAGAAATAAAGTATCTCTTCTGTGCCACAATCGACTACACTGTTTGCTGTTCTCATAATATGAACAATGAGATATTGCTTGCTCTGGGATCATCAATGTTGTATAGTGAGGCACAATGGTTGTTAAACACAAGTGATTGTTTTACTCAATCCAAGTATCACAATAGCCATTAGAGAGGATGATCGAAAAGAATTGGCGAGGAGTTTGCCCTTGAGCTTTGCTGCAGATGGTGCAATCATGACAAAGTGAGAACCAACAATGGAAATTAAATGTGATATAATGTTTCAAGAAAAAACAAACACACCAACCTACATTCTGTTGGACATCATCTCTTCCAAGTTGGCCTAAATCCATCCTAAAGGGGGACAAGGAGATCCCACTAAAAGAGAAAAAGTAATTAGAAAACTATAAGACTATAGGTTCCAAGACTTAGAGTTGGAAGGAACTTCGAGGGGCAAGATGTTGAAATAGACGAGACCAGCCGTAATGAATATGTCGGTCAAGTTTTGGAAGGCCAAAGTGTTTCGGTTGTACTAGACTCAATAGAGAGTAGTAGCAATGTAAAATGCCAGAGGGTTAGAGTATCCTGACAAGTCTCATCTTGCATCATGATTAGCATTTACAAATGGTGATGTAGCACAAAAGTATGACATAATGGTCATTTATCAAGACAAACTTATTAAAAGCTTGTGGATTTTACTCTTAATTTATATTAAAACCATTATATTATTTGCGAGGTATTCTGAACAGTTTGCTCATAGAACTAGACTCTAGAACCTTGGCTTGCCTATTAAGTTAACAGCTCATATGCAATGGACCATCGTGTGGCGTGTAATAATAGTAGATTAAATTTCTTCAATTGGAATTAAAATATGTAGTTGTACATCACTAGGAAGGAAATGCAACGTTGTGTTATTAATGTTTATGTTTCTTTTTCAGGAGGTATGTCGCAATGGTGGAAATGTGTCGCATAATTGGGATTAGGGATCAGCTCGTCATTGTGCTTCTTCAGCTTGCTGAATGTCTTTTCAACATTCTTCTTATTCATCTTCAAGATAGGTATGACGTTGATCCATTCATATGGTTAGTAATCCCTTCCTTTTTAGTGACTTCATAATAGCAATGGTTGTGAGCTATATTGTACTAAATGAAATCATGAAATATGGGCTGTGATAATAAGTTTCCAACATGCCAACCTTTATCGATGTTTTCTTCTCATTTTTTTACATCTACGATTAAACTTTAGTCTCCTTTGACAGTAACTTTGATTCTGGAGATATTTCTCTTTTATGTGAAAAGTTACATCCAACTTTGGAAAAGCTGGAGCATTTACGGGAGGTAACTTATTTACTTATCAGAGCTCACAAAATTGTTATATGTTATTTTCTGTAAAGTGTTGATAGAAATTATTTTTTTGTGTGATAATTACCCTACCTGCAGGATAGATTGGGACACGATCTCAAGCTTTTTCACAGAACAATCAATATGCTAAAGGAATTATCGATAAGAAATCTAGCTCTGAAAGGCATATCATAGTCTTCCTTGCAACATTTATTTCTTCAAAAGGAAGTCGACTCTCCTAATCCTGAAGGTGAAAGAACTTAACCTTGAAGCTTTCTTATTGTTGGATAGTTTTTGCTGCTTCTTCTGTAGCAATCCTTTTTGCTTAAAATCTTATTGAAGACAATAGTTTGGTTAATGAGGGCATGGATTAGTATGCTTTTTCTTTTTCTTTTTCCTTTTCTTTAAATGATCGCACTATGATCGAGACATACCTGGCAATTGTATCATGAATTCAAAAACAAAAATTCAAAAGTTTTGTGCTAGATATTTACATTTATAATTTTTTAGAGTTCTTTATATCATCATATTTGTCTTGTGAATAATAATATTGTTTGCAATTTTTGTGTTGGAAATTTCTTAATTTGAAGTTATTCCCATATCAGATTGATTATTCTTAAGTTTACAAGAGTGTAGACCTTTTAATAGCATTGATATTGGCTTGATGCGTTGGGACTAAATGGCCATGATTATGCCCTAAACCTGTCATACAGTTTGTTCACGTCAATTTATTCTTAACCTTAAGAAAATGTTAATAAAGCACCTTCACCCCTTTCATTCTCTTAAGCCTTGAAAATTTAACCCTCAGAGAAGGCGAAATTCTATGAGAAATTCTTGAGGTGTGTTTGGCAATCGTGTAAAAGAAGAAATCCAATATCATAGATTTTATAGATATTATTGGCTAAGTGATATGACAGATTATATTAATAAGATGATTGTACTGTTAAAGACTTAATTTGGAGTTTAATCAAAATCAAAACGTATAAAAAGATATTAAAAACATGACTAATTGTTCATATAATTTGATGTATTGATGTGGGTCATAGTAGTTTAATAATGAGCCTTATATGTCTTTATAATGGTTGGTTGGGTCGTTGGCAGCTCAAATTAAAAAAAAATTAATTCACCTTCACATTAACCCATGTGGGTCAACCCAATTCTTTATGACTGCTCGAACCTTGACATGATAGTGGTTATTAAAATAACACGTGTAGTCAAGGTCCAAAAGCTATTTATGATTTTTTTATAATTTTTTAGTACTAATGGATCAAACATGGAAAATATCAATAAGTTATTTGTCCTTTATCGGTTTGGTAGTCTCACATACTTGGGCATATCTTGCGCAACTTGGGGCGCTTGTTAAAAAAATTGCATGACATCCTATCCACCACTTTAAAGCTCTTTTGAAGTTATGATAAAGTAAACTCGGCACAAATATATTAAGCATAAAAACTAAATAATAATAAAATTAAATATTTTTTATGATAGATTATTTAGTGGCATTATTCTAATCAATAAAGTTAATTATTATATTTGAAGTATAAATAATCAATGATTATTAGATTATGAATATAGGATATAAATCCATCATTAATTTGGAACAATAAAGTTAAATTCCTATTGTTATAAGCAAGCTTATCTTTAATATCTTCTTTAGTGTCATTCTTTTTTTTATCCGTCTGTTTTTTTTAAGATCCATGTTATGCTTTTATCAATTTTGTTTCAATTGAAAACCATGTATATTTTTCTTTTAATTTCTCAAATATATAAAAACTCCAATTAAAAACAAATTCCTAAGCAATATATAATTAGATGTTATGCAACTATTCAAAATATCAATTTCATTTGCAAATATTAGAAACATCAATTTTATCATATTGTTTTATAATAAGATAATTCTTTTACATAATATTTTAGTTGTAATAAAACTAAAATAGAAATCACACATCTAGTAACAAATGTATTATTTTTTTTCATTATGTGTCAACTCTCACTTGATTTTTTTAGTCTCATGAAAAATATTTTCTTGATATGAAAGTATTAGATCAAAATAGATTTGAATCAATTAAAACTTGTTTAATGATAAAATAAATACATAAAGGTATACAATATTTAGGTAATTATAGCCATGGGCCAAATCAAATATAGTAATATAGAAAAGCATGTGTGGACAGCAAAAATATACAAAAAATTTTCATTTAGAAGATTTATAACTCTTTGACTTTTATTAACATAATAATTGTACTTATTTTTTTTATGTTTTCATATTTTTTACAAGTGATTTAAAGCATGATTTTTTCATTTTAAAACAAAACAAATATGGCATATTCCAAAAATAATAATCATAATGATGGTATATTTTTCTTACCTTAATTATGATGGTCCATTTTTCCTACCTTAATTATGATGGTTCATTTTTCCTGCCTTAATTATGATGGTAATGCTTAAGAATTCATCTTTCTCTCAATTCGTCTTGTACTTTTTCACAAAACTCTTCAATTTTTCTTGAATTTTTTTTGTTTTTTTTTACTTTAGACTTTAGCACTCTTAGTTTTTTCCTAAAAATATTTTTTAAGTCATGATCAACCATTTTTTTATACTTATTCTTATGTCTCTTGCATTTATGACCTTTCAAATGCCATTAAAGTTGGGTCTTTTCATGTGGATGTCTCTTCGCTTTCTACCCTCTCATTTTTAATCTCCAACAATTAAACTAACCCTAACTATTTTACTTGGTCATTTACCATTTTGGGCTTTAACATTTGTTCAGCTTTTACAAATCTTACTAATATAATTGCTATATACATATTATGTGATGCTTATATTTGCCTAAATCTTTCATTAGTTCTTCGTATTATAGTAATATTATTTTATTATCTTATTTGATACATTATTAAGGTACATTTATGTAATACTCAATTGTTTATTTGAAAAGGTGAAAGGACAAAAAGAATATTCATAGCATAGAAATCAAGGCTATTTGAGAATGATGGAAAACCAAGAGAATATTCGAAGAATTGGGATTAGGAGAGTAAATAAGTTTCATATCGATTACAAAAGGAAAAATCATGAGTGATATAAGTAAAAGCATAAGCCTTAAAATGGTGAAATGCTTTTTTGGGATAACTTAGGCTTAGATCCTATACGAAACCATTGTTAAGTATGTTAGAGTTAAAAAAAGTTTTGAGATGGGTGACCAAACAAAAAGGAACCATTAAAGAAAGACAAAACCTAATTCTCTTATGATGAAATGATTGATTACATGTATGTTGTTAATTTTCACTTGATTTTGTTAATATGATACACATGTTCGTATTGTACGATGCTCGTATTTGTCTAAATCATCTATTAGCTTATATGGTTTTATTAACATAGTTATGTGATACCTTTATTAATGTGCATTCCTCTTACATCATAATAGACAATTTCATGTCTGATGTTTTTTTTACTTGATCATACTCGTATGATTTTGTTCATCATATTGTATTACACGTTTTAACTGATTATCTTCATCCATTATCTTTACTTTATTCTTTGCAATGTCACTTGCGATACTTGTATGATCAAATTCTTATATTTCTTTACTAAGTCGTAACCTACAACGATTGCATACATTATGCTCTCATGTATTGATTGTATTTATATGATTTTTTTATCATTTTGTATGATCAATATAAACAATCTTTTGAAATACATGTATATTATAACTCATTCTATTTCTTTTTTACTTGATTATATAGTATGATATACTTTTGTCATATTGTATGATTATACTATCCCTTCCTTGACCCTCTCAAAATCGTTTAATGCCTTAAGGTGATACTTTATTCATCAATTGATCATATTGATACAAAGATTAATATTATATTATATGATCTTCTTCATCTTATTCATTTTAATTATAAAATTCTTATCATTTATATACAATGACCTTAATTATATTATACTATACACTCAACTAAGCTTTGATTCTTATTTCTATATTTATTATACTTTATGATCTACTACATCATACTATATGAATTATTTTCTCTTAATATTAAAATATTTTTAAATATTTTTGTTAAATTTATAAAATTTCATAATATATTTTTTCATCATAATCATATCAAATTTTTATCAAACTTTTAATATTTTTTATTTCAACATTTCATTTATCAAAATTTTTATCTCTATTTTTGAGATGTTATAGCAATCCATGAAATTTTCATAATTGTTTAAAATTTTCTCTTAAACATTTTATCTTTAAAATGAATTATGTCACATGCATGATTATTTTGGCATTTTTTTATTTATTTTATTTATATTCTTGTGATAATATTAACCTCACATGTTTATGACTTATAATTTATATTATTTTGTATACATGATTTGATTGTTTAATGGAACTGGAATGGTTAGTCCATCTTATTTTATTGTCTTATATGCTTTAGTTCATAATGGTGTACTACATGTGAGTCAAGGGAAAGAAAATAGAAAAATTATTTGTTATGTTTTTCTTATGTTGTTTTAGATCTTATGTATTATATTTGTGTCATTGGATGTATATATTGTTGCAATTATAGTAAGTCATCTTAAGATATAATTTTTGTAATTGAAAAGACAATATTAATCAAAGTTTGTATGCTTTAAATTTACATGAGGTTTAGTTTTTTTATAATGTAGTATGGATTTAATTTTATTACAATTTTTATGAGAATTTAGAATATCACATTTTAAAGAAAATACTAGATGATAAATGTTCTAAAAAAATAGACTTATCATTTTCTAAATTAAAGAGACTTTATATTAAGGGAGATAATACATAAAGAAGATTTTTTATATAAAAGTATTATAAGCTAATCTATTTTGATTCACATATGAAAAAAATTTCATGATTTTCTATTACAAAATTTTTTAAATTTGATATATGATATGAATATATATATATATATATATATATATATATATATATATATATATATATATATATATATATATATATATATATATATATATATATAAACCTATTAGCAATAAGAAGGAGAAGATTTTAATTGATGTGTTTTTTTGGTTGAGGATGACAAGGAAAAAAAAGATCAACACAACTTCTAATGTTGATTAGTTTCTATTATACCTCTTCATTGGTTATCATTTTAGAGATTATTATGGCATTATATAAGGGTTGTAAAGTGGAGCTAGATCCTAAAGATCAAAATACATTGAAGTTAGTCTTACATGTTTAATAGTCACATTCAATACTAAGGTCTTCTTCAGAGCTGTTAAAGTTTGAACTATCCAAAAGAGGAGCTAGACATAAAAGCACTTTCTTGAACCACTTTAAAGTCAAATCTTTTAATATAGTGGAGAATATATTAAACCTTGCATGCTCAGGCATAACTATAATGCAAAAATGATCTTGTATTCCCTAAGAAAAATATAAGAATTTGAGTTACTATAAAAAAAAAGAGGAAGAAGATAATTGCAACTTCAGGAAAAGAGGAGTAGATAAAATATCTTCCAAGAAGTTTGGATTCCTCATGATGTTTGAGTTGTATTTATATGCTCATAAAAGTTTGGATTCCTCATAAATATGATAAGCTTTGCTCTCTGATTAGTGAATCCTTAAGGTGTGACAAGAGGCAACTTGTGGCATCTTGAGACTTGCTTGAGAAAGAAAAGGAATGATGGCTAGGTTAGAGCTAGTGACTCCTAAATTATATGGCAATAGTGGAATATCAATGGGACAAGGCTAAGAGTGGCTATGCAATGAAGATTTTGTTGAAGTGGAATTAAGGTTGTGAGGTTTAATTGTGGTATAATTAACCTGGAAGCCTAAGGAAAAGAAAATGAATGGTTCGATGACCAAATCAGCCTTGATTTGCTCTAGTATCAAGGTAAGAAGAGTGGAAAGTACATTCATGAAGCACTCCATGTTTTGTTGAAAAAAAAAATGGAATGTATTACTAGAAGAAGAAGAAGAAAGACATGGCTCAAAATCTTAGGATAGTTAAGGTAGAGATGTAAGGATATTTATTACTTTCGTAGCATAAGGGTAAAGATGTTTGTCGTCAATGAACATAGTTCTATGATCTTTAATTCTCATTTATCTCATTTATGAATTTCTTATAAGACAAGTTGACTTGAGTAAATTTAGCAGAAGCTTAGTTGAAAAGTTTAATGTGAAATTAAAAAAAGAGAAGGAAAAAAAAGTAAGCAAAATAAAAGTAGAAAGCTTCTTTCAAGTTTTCAAGCTCATTTGAACTAGTCCCTTAGGGGTGTATTTATAGCCCATGGAGAGGAGGATGAATCTTAATTTTTCATTGGAAAGTAGGAGAGTTTTTCTTATTTTTATGAATGTATTTTAATTATGGGAGAGTTACCACTATTTGGGTGGGGGGTCAATGGGGATATTGCCTATCCATGATAAAGTAAAATATATATAAGCATGAAGAAGAATCCTCAGAGAGTTCACTTGAAACAATTTATATATTGACTACAATAACAAGACTTCAAGGGTTAATCCTTATGTGTTTTTTCATTAATAGTTACCAAATTATTGCATTCTGAAATGACTATTAGAACTAAACTAACAAATTCTTACCATTTTAGTGATCATTTGTTGTCAAACAACTCTAATTTTTTTTCAAAGTAATCATAATTTTTCTTAAACTTAGTCAAAAGAATCTTGATCTGAGGAACCATCATTTTTTATATTTTTTAATTGGTTTTTCTTTGAGAAGGTCTAACTTAGTTTTTATTTGAACATTATCAATGATTAATTCCACTTTTTACCTTTTTGGTACAAGTAACCATGTTACTCCACTTAAAAAACTTTCAGTATATAAATTGAGAAGTTAATTCTAAAAGTCATTTTCAACTTTTTTCTAAGCTTGTAATTAATAAGGTTGACACCCTTAAAAATGTAACTGAATTTTTTCAAGAGTGCTAAGATGATATTGCTCAATGTGGAGTTCTTATGACATAAGATATTATTTTATTGAACCTATTTTTGGTTTATAAGGGTTGACATTATTAACTACATTGTTTAGAGGGATGATGATATAAGACAAATTTATACTTTTATTAATGTCTAATTTGGAGCTTGCAATATTAAATTATTTAATAAATTATTAAAAAAAGTGAAAAGATATTATACATTAATTAGAGTTAGATAGCACATGTGATATTCTAGAATTGTTAAAAAAATGATGTCCAATATTCTAACGTAGATTGTTAAGTAGAGTAGATGATAATATGTTAAGCATTAAGTATAAAGTCCTGCTAAACGATTTTTGTTATATCTATTTTCTTATATATAAAATAAAAAAAATTAAGATAAACTCGATGTGTAATATTTTAATAAAAAAAATAACTTTAACTTTAGATTATTATCTAAAAAATAAAAATTCATGAAAGAGTATACTTTTTTTACGATGACGTCTTATAGTTTCACAGGCATTCACGTTTAAAGCACCAATTATAAAAAAGAGTGTCAAGCTGGTGATTTTGGGTTAGTAGGAAAGTTTGGCTTAAAATAGTAATAAGATAGTTGGCTAAGATTTGGAGTCTTATCGAGGATGATGATGGTTTGGTGACTAGATTAAGAGAGTGAATAATGGATGTAAAATTATGGGTGTTGGTAGAAGTGAGAACTTGTTTGATTATTGACTCTCCCCCTGGAATGTCTCTTACTTCTAATCTTTTTTAAGAAAAATTAGAATATTTCTAGTTAGAGTTACGTGTACACTATTCACAAATATGAAAGTATACAAATAAAAGAAATTTTATCATATTAATTTTTCTTTTTATGATAAACATTCTTATTTATAAGAATCTCAAAGGTTTTTTAGTAATATTTTTTTAAAAATAAAAAAGTAAAAAAATAAAAAACTACAAATTTAATTGACATAAAAAGTTCTTAAACAGGCCGTGCATTTTCAAGCGATGGTGATGACAGACAGCGAAACTACTGCTCAGTCGGCTCTAGTAGAGCTACTGTCTCATTTTCGGGTTGGCACGGGTCAAGCGGAACTGCACAAGTGACTGAGGATTAACGGGTCAGTGCAGCTCGATTCGAGTCAGAGTAGATTGAATGGGTCATCGCAGGTAATGGGTTTGCATGGGTCAAGTGGATCAGTTAGCTCTTAGGTCAACTCGGGTCACGTGAACACATGGGTCAGCTTGAGCAATGGCAACGACTGCTAACGACAAAGGATGGAAAGTGACAAAAGTAAAAAAAAAACTCAATTTTAAGCATTTTTTATACAATGTTTAACCAAAATTTGCACCAATAGACTCATGGAACTAGTGTGATACCAGTGTGTGTTTGTAAGCTAATATTAGACTCTCTTGTGTCAGATGACCTTTTGGAATAATGTCCCAAATGAAAACATCTATTATGGGGGTTTTATTTTCATTTAATAGCAAATTTCTTTATATGATATCTCATAAACTTTAACTTCATCAAGGATTATTACCATTTAATGAATCTTTGATGTTCCAAATCTAACCTCGCTGTCAACTACTATTTTTAAGATTGTATTTTATTCAATTAAGGACTCTATAGTTGAAAGCACATGATCATTTGTTTCTTATTATAGAAAATTTTCTTCATGAAAAATTTTATTTTCTCTTTACTCCATAATAGCTACAACCATTCAAATTCACAAAGCTAGCTATATTCTCATCAATCTTAACCATTTTTGAAAGAATTTTTTTCAGGTTGGAAAGTCACTTCAAAGAAGTTTTGCTAAAGAATAATTAAAGAATATTGAAAAATTCTATTAATGTAGAGAGTAAAAGCCAAAATGAAGAAAAAAAAATCTTGCAAATGGTCAAATAGTGACTTCTTATGTAGATAAGCTATTTATGATTTTTGGTTATGCTTTATTGTTTTGGCAATCCCACATGATTTTTAACATCTTTCTAGGCTAGTAGTTGTTGTTTATTCAAAAAATGTGACATCCTAGCCATCCACTTCAAAAGCTATTTTGAAGGAAGTTAATATACTAAAGGATAAATCAAGTTTCCTACAACCAAAATTAGGCATAAATAGCTTAAGCATAAAAGATAAATAATTATAAAATTAAATATTACTTATGACAGGTCATTTAGTGTATAATTCTAATCGATAACATTAATTATTATATTTGGAGTATAAATAATTAGTGATTATTAAATCCTTGATTAATCAATAATCATTAAATCATGAGCGTGAGTTATGTAACCATTGATGGCATTAGCAATCAATTTTCAATAAATAAAAATGTGGCCTAGTTATGGACCAATGATGTCATTAATAAAGTTCAAGAATCATTAAATTTGAAATATATATTTTTTTTCATGCAAAAAAATTGAAGGTATAAATGAAAAGAATCATATAAAATTATAAAACAACTCTTTGTTGTTATCAATTTGGAACAATAAAGTAAAATTCATGCAGCTATAAGAAGGACTCATTTACTAGGCAAGATATATAATATATCGATTCAACAAACAACAATAAAAACAATTTCTTTTTACATTAAAATTTGGAGGACTTTTTTGATAAAATTATATGTTTTTATTTTGCTTTGTCATTCCTTTAATTTCCTAATTTGATTAATCTTTAAAAATAATGCGTAAGTGAATATTAATATGGTAATATTTTTTTAATTATCTGTAATTTGATAATTTTTAAAGGTATTTGTTCTAAAAAAACTTAATTAAATTATCTGTCTTGTGAAAGCTTCGAAAATAATTGTAATTATGATTACAAATTTAGTTGTATAGCGTGGTATGTTGCGTTTTTCTTCAATAGACATCATTATTTATTTTATGTTTAATTTATAAATTTCATTTTTTTTTTCAAAATTGTAAATCTACTATTAATGCTAGAAATAAATTAAATATATAATTAAATGAACTTTGAAAAGTGAATGGCATTAAAATATTTTTGATAACTCCATCAATTAAATATTCAAAATTAAACAACTAAATGCTTTTTTTAAACTTCAAAACAAACAACAGCTGTACAACGTTTCTCCCAAAATATACAAACATACAAATGTCATATAAGGAAGCCATTTCAATGACATCACACATGCCGATTTATTTATGCATATGCATAAGTCCAGGGATTTAAGGAAAATAGACGAAATGAAAAATAAACCATTCCGAAGCCATTACAGGGACGAAAGAAGAGATCCCAAATCCTATCCCTAATTTCCCCACGCCAATTTTTTTTCCTGATACCCTAGTGATCAGATCCAGATCGGCGGCGAACGTTGCTTGCTAGGCGTGCGGCTATGGCTGAGTGGTACATGGCGTCGTGGAAGCTCTCCGTCTCCATCATCCTCATACGAAGCTCCCTAGCCTTTTCCTCCGTGAAGCCTGTAAACCTGCACTTCGGCCTCTGATCTGCATGATCCGCCCCGGCCGCTGCCGCCATGTCCAAAGATGTTGCCTCGCCGCAGTCGATGTAGTCCGTATCCGATCCCCACCCGAACAGCGGAGCGAACCAAGCCCCGCCTCCAAGGCTGGCGCCGATGGTTCGCCGCTTCCGCTCCCGACCAGAGCCAGAACTCGCTCGAATCATCGGAGGCCGGAAGGTAATCGTCAAGCTGGAGGCCATTTCGACTCTTCTGTAGGGAATCGATTTAATCGTCAAACGAGAAAGACGGGTTTCCGTTTTACCCCTTTCTGGAAAAGCTGTTGGAGAAGGAATCTTGGCTTCGCTTTATAAAAAGGCAAACGAGTGGATAAGGCCAACAATAGAGAAGGACACGTGGCGGTAAGCCAAAGTCATGACCGAGGGACTTTTCGCTTTTTAATTATTGTCATCCTTTTCAAATATCAGTGGGCGGGAGAAGAAAACATTCTCTTTTCTGATAGATCTGCGCCGTTCACAACTGATGTTCACCTCGTTTTAGCATAATTGAGCTATTGAACGATTGAGATCATTATTTACTTTTATTTTGCAAGCATAGGATCTTTCAAATAGAGCATCCTGTTGCGCGATCGTGGAAAACGCGTGGCGGTTGGACACGCCTTGGTGATGTGGAATTGGAATCGAGGAAAGGGAAAGGCCCGTCCTGGCGCGCGCGAATAAGGGCACAGGGCCAGCTGATTATATAGCATTCATTTTTGGTTTATTAAAGTTGAGAGATAATGTTTAAAAAAAAAATTGTAACGTTCCAAACCATCTAGGTTAAGATGTGAAGAGGTGACCCTGGCCATTTTGCTTCATGGGTTTGAGTTGGTTCTCGAATTTTGGTTTCTTGTGGCATTATTTCTCGTTATCTGTTGTTCTCGGAGGCTTTTGATGTTATGGATATCCCCATCTTCAAATAAGCTCTATTAGTGTTGATCTTCACCCCTTGCATGCCCTTGTGGCAAACGAGAGAGCTCTTGAACTTGGCTTAGGGATTTCGGCCTATGCGATATGCAATGGAGTGATCAGGCCTCAACTTTTAAAAGATTGGGTACGTAGAGTTAAGCTTTTATTAAGGCAATCGATACATCAATGTTTTCTAGTTGTAATGTTATAATGAATGCAAATGTTTTAGCAATTGAATATGGGTAAGGGTGATCACGTGGTGTGGAGACAATCTTTGCTGAGGAGTTTATGGATGACAAGAGGTGATGATGACTTATTATGAGGATTATGCTTGGGAAATCAATTGCTCTTTCTTGGGTGCAAGGCTTTGAAGGGGGTCATCAAATAAGGGTTATGATGTTGTAGGACCTACAAATTCTTTTTTTCTCCTTTCTATTTTGTTTCTTTTATTCTTATTGCTAATATTGTTGTATTATCAATATTGTTTAGGGGTATTAGGTCTTCCCATGCCATGGGAAAAACTATGACAATGTTTTACACTTTACTAAGAGGGTCACGTGCAACCTTTTGGGGTCAAATGTGTGACAAATACATAGTTACATGCATAATAGGGGATTTTGGGCCAATTGGCCCAAGCATTTTTCCTTCTTTGGAAATGCGTTCATTAGCTAAGTTGGGGCTTATCAGGCCTCTTGTTATTGACAACAACCTTAGCTCATATCTTGGGACCATTAATTTGTGGTGAGTTTCTAAACTAAACTGACAATTACCCTACATAAGGTAGATGATTCTGGGTGCTGAATGATAAGAATGTGGATTGTATAAAGGATTGCATATGGTAGGGCTCATAACCATAGCCCATGTCTTAAGACCATTAGTTGATGGTGAGTTTCTGAACTAAGCTGACAGCTGTCCTGTATAAGGTAAATGGTTCTTTGGTATTGAATGATAAGAATGTGGATCGCATAAATGATCGTTTTGACAATTCTTTCTTTAGATATCTCTTTGGAAGAAAGATTCCCATGCTCTAGTTTACAACTGAACTTAATCGGTGTTGGTATTATAGTGAATTCTGATTAATGGGCTTGAGAGGATTGTGCCTTCTCATCCAATTTGATCATAGAAAGGATAATGATATCATGTGGTAGGGAGGCTTATGGATTGTATTGGGGTAGGTCCTCAAGCTTGACTAGTGGATCCCAATTTTTTGTTCTAATAAAACTATGTTTGGTTTAATGCCTATATGGATTTAACTTATTGGCCTGTCATTACATTGTTGGGGTGAGACAAATCTTTTTTGCATCGGGATTAGTGCTTGCACTATTATCATAATGGATATTCTTATTGTGAACTTATAACATATATTATTTTTTTTATCTATGTCAAGTTTGGCATAAGCTAGTCTCTCACATCTGAAGTGTGGATTAATGGTCACTATGAGAGTATGTGATGTGTACCCCTAGTTATTCTCAAGTATCACAAAAATTTAATATTATTATAAATAATTTATGTATTAAAACTTCGTTTTAATTATATTCATGAATTTCTAGTTATATGATAAAATAACAATACAACCTTTTTCAAAGCAACTAGCTAAAATTAGAAATAAAAGAATTTATAATGTGTGAAAGTTATAAGCTATCATAGATCACATATAATCATTGTAACTCTTTTCAACACTATTTCGTGTGAGTCTTGTGATGTGCACCATCTATGCCTGTATATATTAATAAACACGTGTTTAGCGAACATAGAAGTCTTAACAAGTTATATAATTATAACATGTTATATGAAAGCAAACAATACGATTTATAAAATAAGTGTATAATAATAATAACATTTAATAAACTTAGTCCATAATAGTCTATATATGCTCTAATAACTTATTATCATATGCATTTTCTCTAATTTATGTTTCATTAGATTTGTCACACCTTCCAATAGCACTACTCACGTCATGTCACATTTCATCATGGCATCAACATTACTCTTAAATCATGTATAACTTAGTATAGCAACACTACTTAAGTCTTGTATCTTACTTTCTTATGATATCATCACTACTCAAGACTCATGTTATCTCTCTTCATAACATCATTATCACCTAATAGTACATCTCACATTCATGTGGTATCAAAATTGTTTAAAGCTACATTTCACCTCATTTTCACATCATCTCTACTAAAAGGATATATTTCACATCATCATAGCACATCACCATTCAAATCTGTCTTATCTCATCATAGCTTTATCAGTACTTAAAACCATATTTCTTTATTTTAAAATGTACTCCTAACTTATCATAGGGTCACATTTAATTAATTTAATATATAAGTAATATACACAAACATCATATATATATATATATACATATATAATTATATACATATATATAATATACATACATATACATATACATATATACATACAATAATGCTAAGTCATCAGTTATTCAATATTTTATAATATCACACACATAACAAATTATGAAAGATGCCTATCTTATTATTGGAGATTAGAGTCCTCTATTTCTCTTTCTATATCTTCTTCACTTTAATTTTATCTCTAACCTATATTATATTCATGTTTACTTACAATCCTTATACTCTATTATGTTCATTACTTTATAGAGATTAACAGAACTCCTTAGATCTAACCAGTTACTTATTATCAATGTTATGTCCTCTCTGATATAATTCAATATAACTAGATAAAATGTATCAATAGTACAATCTTAATGAGAAAATTAGAGTAAGCAACACAAATTAAAGACATAAGTGAATCAAAATAAGTGAGAATGACAAAAACTATCATGTCAATTTCAAAATATGAAGTGTATATAGGTTTCATAATATAAAAAACTAAAAACCAAAATGATACATCTAAAAAATAAAATGAGTAGTCATTAAGTACATAAGGTACAACAAACAAACTCTGATAATTATAACATGCTCTCACTCTAAAGCCTTAAACTATCATCTAAGGTTCCATAACTTTGTGAGTGTCAAAAAGTAGTCTATATTATAAGGAATGATCATGGTATACTTAGTAGATAAACCACTAACTATATATAATAAAGTAGTATAAAAAAGTAATAATATAATTGAGAAATAAGATGGAGTAATAAATAAAGTAATGTATGATAATATATAAAAATAAGTACAATATCAATACATCCATGGTCATATTCTTCCAACTCATGTAGATACAAACACATCGTATAATAATGTAATTGTATTGTACTCATGTTATGTATTTTTTTATATTTAATTTTATTTATTATTTCTCTATTTTTTCTCTTTTTCTTAATATTTATTTATTTCTTTAGGTTTATATTTTTTTCAATGATCTTTGACTAGGTCTTAAAAGACTCTATATCATATATCATCATCATAAGTCTTGACATTTTAAAATATCAAAATCTCATTTTTAGGTGCCTATAAAATAAAAAAATTATCTCATCATTTTTTTCTCATCAACTATTGTTAATATCTTACCCTAATAGAAAAATAAGAAACTCTAACATACTCGAGCCCATCTCTAATATGACACAAGTGAAGTATCTCATCATCATTAGTTTCACCCCCATAATGTTAAAATTTAGTATTAACAGAAAGACTAGATGTTTTGACTTGTCAAAACCCCATCTCTGGGTACCCATGACACTAAGAAGTGAAGTTTCTCATCATTATTAGTCAAAGCTTCTATATGTCATGACCCACCTTTAAATATCATGATGCTAATGAAGATATATATCACAAATAGCACATCTATCAGATCATAGTTAGATAAGGTCATAGAGTAGTAAATGCCTTCTCATGTTATGTCAACTTTTAATTTTTTTATTTTCTTTTATCTTATGATATATTTTGACTGATAATATTTTATGTTCATATATATAAGTCATATATCTATACATGAATAGACATATATATTTATACATGTACTCACACATACACACATACACACAAACACAGATATATATACATATATATACACACATACTTACATCAATATTTATAAGATATTATAATAAAATTAGAACATTTATAGGTAATGTTATGCCATGCAAATGTTCACATCGTCATATATTCTATAATAATAAGAATTTTGGTAATATATTATATCAATTATTTAGTTTTTTAGATGATTTAGAGACAACACCTTCATAATCTTTCATTTTTTTATCACTTTTTCTCATTTTCTACCCCTTTATATTACCTTATTTTAATAGAAAGTCAATTGTTTATTTCCAACTTATCAGAAAGCACATTCAAAATTATTTTAAACCATTTCCTTAACATACTGCAAAATTTCTCAATTTTTCTTTTAAATTGTATGGTTTGATATGCAATATCATACAATAACATTAAAGTTAAGCACTTGTCAAAAAATTGGTTGTATATGTGTAATCAATCTTTCGTACTTGTGCTATACATAGTAGTCATTGGGTTATGCTAATTTGATATGCTTTCATACTTATATAGTATATGTTTAATAACTCATCATACTAGTTTGATATATATGTATATATATATATATATATATATATATATATATATATATATATATATATATATATATATATATATCATATTAATATTATGATTACTCTATAGCCTCTTTCACATGAAACCAAGGGTTCTTAAGTCATTATATTAATTCGATATCTATATTGTACTAATTCTATGATCGTCTAACAACCCCTTTTTATATGAATGGTGAGGCTTTTAACTCATTGTACTAGTCTGACCTCCATATTATCCTTGTATTATGATCATGTAATAGTCCTTCTTCACATCTTAACTCATTTTACTAGTTTAATATCCATATTATGTTAGTAATTTGATTATCCAAAAATCCAAACTTCATAGTATAATAATTTATATCTAATATCCCTTTTCAAACTTAGGCCAAAAGCTCTTACTAGTCCCTTTTACTAGATAGCCAAAACAATTATCTTTGTATGTTCATTATAGCTAAGAGAAACAACAACTTCTGACCATCACAGTTTTCCAACTAAACTTACATGTTAATTTTTTTTTCATTTGAAGCAACCAATATCAAAGTTACAAAGATTAAAAGGAGATGTTATCATATTATGTGATTTCCACAAGTAGAAGTTGAAAAACTCCTTTCATTTTCTTAAGTTTTTCACTATCTCTTGATCTCCTCAAATCTCTTCAAAATATCACAAGAGATTCTTACAAATCACACCTTCCTCTCTAACTCTTTTCTCCATTCATTCTTACTTTCTCTTATAGCTACCAAACACTATAAATGGCTTTCAGTGTAGAACAATAAGCTTATCCTCTTATTAAATAAGAGGATTCAATTACATATTAATTCTTTTATCTTATTAAATCTATCTTATAAAATTTGCAAAAATATAAATGACCTAAAAAAATACAAATACATACCTATGGATTTCTAATAATGTGACATTCATAATGACATGCTCAAATATGGGATCTTATTATTATCATCCTAACATGTTTTTTGAGACATCTGCTAATCAAAATATTTCTTAGTTTTGGATCTATAAAATACATATCTAATACATAAAACATATTTTGGAGAAAATATTAATTGTTAATTAAGTGAGTTATTATAATTTCTTCACCTTTAAAAATATTTTGTCCCAAAATTTAAAACAATTCTAGGTATTGTCTCGACATGTCTTCTTTCATTTCTCATATTAATTTTCTTTTTATTTGATTCTTCTAAAGTATCTTTATCATAAAAATAATTTTATTCCTTAATTTTTTTTCTTGCTTTATCAGGATTCAAGCTAGTTGCTCCTGATAAGACATGCTTAGTTAGACTACTATTTTTGCTAGATCATACTAAATTTTATTAGGTGGATTAGGAATATATCTTCAAAATGAAAACACATGAAAAACATTGTGTATGCTCAACATTTGAGGAGGAAAAGGCACTTTATAAATGAGAGACCAAACGGTTTCTAATATTTAGAAATGTTAAATATATTTGGGTTTCAACTTGCATGCTCTACGAAATCTATTAACTCTTTTTAGGGGATTCACTTTGAGAAACATATATTCTCCTTCTTGGAATTCATATTCCTAAGCTTTTTATAAAATATATATATATATATATATATATATATATATATATATATATATATATATATATATATATGTGTTGTTGATACTATATAGTTTGAATCTTATCTCTGATCATTTTAATTTTCTCAATCACTTTATCAACAAAGTTAATGCTAATCAAAGAGTAATAATATAATTAAGAAATAAGATAGAATAATAAATATAGTAATACATTGTAATCTATAAAAAGAAATCTAATTTTAATACATTTATAGTTATACACATCCAACTCATGTAAGCACACATACATCATATATCATTATTATTATATGGTACTCATAATATGAGTTACTTTTGTTTCTTTTTCATATTAAATTTTATTTAGTATTTTTTTTTCATTCTTTCTATTGACTCTTTTATAATGTCTATTTTAGGTCCCAAAGAAATCTTATATCATATCTCATTATCATAAGTCTCGATACTCTAACATGTTGGAGCACCATTATAACATCTTCATTTCATTATATTAAGATATCATCCTTTTAGGTCATCATATAAAGACTTAAGTAGGTTTCTTCTTTAAAAGATATTTTAATATATTAAGACTATAATATCTCATATAAATATCATAATCAATCTCATAATAATTAATATAAGATAATTCATCTCTATATTCCTTTACCTAGAAGCCTATTAGAAGTATTTTATGTTTAATGATTCTCTACTTGAGATATCATTCGACCTTCATTCCTCTCTTTGATCTTGGGTATTATAGGCTCATTAGCTTTTGCTAAGTTTGTCTTTAAATCATATTAAATTAGTAGAGGGTAATGAATATAATAATTTAGTTTTATTATGTTGAGATATTATCCCTTTAAGTCATTTTATATTGACCCAAGTAGATTTTGTTGTCAAAAGATGCATCAATATATTAAGATTATGTTATCTCTAATAAATATTAGAGTTAATCCTTTAGTGATTGATGTAGGATAATTCATTCATAAATTTCTCTACCTATAATCCTATTAGGAGCTACTCTTTGTCTAATGATTATCCTCTTAAGATATCACCCCATTTTCACTCTCTACTCTCTTTAGTTTGAAGTGTTAGACTCATCTCTATGTGTCTATGATATTAGAAAATGAGGTATCTTATTAATACTAATCTCATCTTTTAAATGACATCTTGTGTTGATGGGTAAAGGAGGCACTCTAATATGTTGAAGATCCATCTCTAGTTGCCCATGATGCCAGGAAATAAAATATCTTAGCATCACTAGTCTCTCCTTCTTAATACTAGTATCTTGTACTAAAAAGGAAATAAGATACTTGGATATATGAGAGTCCTATCTCTAGTATCCATGATACTAATAAGTGAAGTATCTTATGAATTATCTTATCATTACTAATCAAGTTTTTATAAGCCATGACACTACCTGTGATGTATATCATATATATCACATCTATCAAATTATTGACATATAGGATCATAAAATAGTAATCTCTTTCCAAGTTATATCAACCTCTTTTCTTTTCTTCTTTTTCTTATATTTTATTTTCTTTTGTCTTATCACAAATTCTAATTAATAGATTCTTATGTTCATACATATGAGTATATATTTTCTTTATATATATATATATATTCATAAGATGTTATAATGAAATTAGAACATATATAGATAATATTATGTCATGCAAATACTCACGTCATCATGTATTATAAAATGATATATAAAAAATTTTAATAATATGCTTACATAATAATGATTTAGTTTGCCTACATAATAGGTTTGAGACATCTCTTTCATAACCTTTTCTTTATATTATATTATTTTAATAGCAAGTCAATTTTGATTCCTAACATATAAGAAAGCACTTTGAAATATTATTCTAAACTATTTCCTTAATATATTGCAAAACATCTCAATTATATCTTCAGATCATACAATACAATCTCCCCTATCATACAATATGATTAAGGTTACCATTAATCGAACAATTGATTGTATGTTATTTTGTACATGTACTATGCATAACATCTACTTAGTTGTACTAGTCTAATACTTGTTTTATTTGTATGATCTATGTTTCATAACCTGTGATATTAGTTTGATCTTCATATAGCATTTATACTATGATTGCCCAACAACTCATTTTCACATAAAATTGAGTGCTCTTAACTCATTGCATTATCTAATCTCCATATAATACTAATATTATGATTATTCATTAACTTATTTTCACATAAATCTAAGATTTTTTAACTCATCTTACTAGTCTTATATTCATGTCATACTAGTATTATGATTATATAACAGCCTTTTTTTAGAACTTAACTCATTGTATTAGCTTTACAAATTACATCAAACATAAAAATAGATAATAAGATATCTTACATAATCATCTTCAATATTTCTCTTATCATTAGACCTTTAATTTATATTACACATTACATTAAATATAAAAACATAAGTAACAAAACTACCTACACAATCATCTCCAATATTTCCATCTTCATTAAGACATTATATATTACAAGCAAGCATAAATTCATATGTTCAAGTTTTGTCTACACATGTATCCTCTAATTGATAACAATATGCTATTAAAATCAAGGTTAATAAGAATCTTTTATATAATATTTTCACGTATCTTTCAAGGCCACTAACACATTGCATCAAGCATATACACATAGGTAATAAGATCTTATACATAATCATCTCCAATATTTTCCTTATCATTAAAGCTTTCATCTTATATTACACATTGCGTCAAATATAAATACTTAGACAACAAGATTTCTTACAGAATTTTCTTTAGTATTTTCCTTATCATTAAAGTCTTTAGCCTACATTAAACATTACATCAAACAAATGCACATAAGTAACAAAATCACCTACACAATCATATCCAACATTTCCTTAGTTACTAAGGCTCTTTGTCTACATTAAATATTACATGTAAGCATATATTCATAGGTTTAGCGTAAAATCTCAGTCTTCTTTGGTAAGGTATTGTCTTAGACTAATCAAGTTTAATCTCTTTTGAGGAAGTTCTTTTTTTCTTGGTCACCTATCCTAAAAGTTTTCCAATTTTAATATATTTTAAGTATGAAGTTCTCATAAGATCCAAACCTAAGTTACTCCCAAAATACACCTTATTATTTCAAGGCTTATAACTTTACTTATATTGTTTAAGATCTTCTCTTTTGTAGTTGATATGAAACTTATTCACTCTCTTGGATCTCATACTTCAAGTATTCTCTTAGTTTTGGATATTTTTTAGTCCATCTGTCCTTCTAAAATAGATAGTTGGGTGTTACATACCCACTAGCTTCAACTTGATTCATCCTAGAGTCACATCAAATTAGAGATAATCTCTAATATCATATTATAATATTCTAAACTTTCTTAGTAAAGAATTGTCTCAAACTAATTAAGTTTTATTCTTCTCTATGGAGTCACTTCTTGGTCACCAATCCAAAAATATTTTCAATTCCAACATGCTTAACCAAGCAATACTCATAGAATTCAATCCCAAGTTGCCCCCAAAAGGTGTCTCACTTTTCTAAGTCTTATGCTTTATTTATTTCACTCACTATCTTCTTTTAATTAATGTGAAACTTTTAACCTTTTTATTTCACAAACTTTGAATGTTTTTTTTATTATTCTATTCTTCATGGGCAACTTTGTCTCTTATATTTTAGATGTTCTCTTGGGATTTTCATCCTTCTTGGGTAGCTAATCGAGCGCTACATCTAGGTTTTATTTACATATGTATCTTTTAATTGATAACAATATATAATTGAAATCAATGTTAATGACCATCTTCTATAAAATATTTTCATATATCATTTGTGGCCACTTACCTAGCATTATATATAATATCAAACATACACACAGGTAACAAGAAATCCTACATAATCAACTCTAATATTTCTCTCATCATTAAGGCCTTTAACTTACATTACACATTATATTAAATATATATGCATAGGTAACAAGATTTTAAACACAATCATCTCTAAAATTTTACTAATTATTAATTATGATTATAAATTAATTCTCATTAAATTATACAATTTATCCATCATTACTAACCCATTGGATTTTGCTAATCTTTTCTTAATTAATTATAATTATATGATATTTATTTTTATACATGTATGATATTGTATTATCTCGATCAACCTTATGTTATATACATTAATGCCATTGTAAATTTTTAGTTATCCCTATATGGTCATTAGCCAATTTCTATATCAATTCACATTGTTCCAACTCAATTTTTCATTAGTTGATAATACTTTATAATATACATCTATCACATTGTATGATATAATCGTCCTTAACTTACTATGCTCATCCAAACCATTGTGGTAATGTATTCATGTAAGACCTCTCCTTTACCTAACCAATATATGTTTTTTTTAATTTTTATTTATTAAACACTTGTAATTTGAGTAATTCAATTATTTTGCTTCTAATTGTAACTTTGATGATAGAAGGCCATAAGTTTGATGAGAGAAGAAACTAGAATGAAGGTCCAATAATAAATATCATATCGTTTGATATTAGTTAATCATATGGTATGATTAGGTAACAAACATTATCAGGATACAAACATAAATAGACAATTAAAATGGAATTTGGTTATAAAACTATGACATAATTATCACATAAGTATGATAATATCATAAGTGTTAATGTTAGATTTGCCTAATATAGCTAAGGAAGAAAATTGGTATTGTATAATATAATTAAAGTACATCATATGATGCAATCTTGTACAAGAAAGAGAAAAATATGATCAGATACAAATCTTGGTTAATGATCATATTATGATGATCAATCAATGTACAAGGACATTAATATCGAAATAAGAAGTGATGTTGTGATCATATAGGTACAAACTCAAGGATCATACAAGTATGACAATAAGATAAAAAAAATATTTTAGGTATGAAAAACTGAGTATTAAGTGAGCTAAGGTTTGTACAATATGATTAGTGATATTGTATAAATATAATCAAGCTAAGAATGTTGTCACATAAGAGAATCATTAGATTATGATATGAGAAATGTGTACATAATATATCATATATGTATAAATAGAAGAATTAGACCATTATAATCAAAGGGATTAGTAGTTAGTAAAAGGAGATTTAGCACATCATATAGTATGAAATAGTTATAATAATAATATGATGCAAAATATTAAATAAACCAAATTAGTTATTTGAGTTGATTTTGATCAAAGTCATTAGAATTGAGATGCCTTAGATTAAAATATTAAAATATTATAAGGTATGATGAACCTTAAGATTATATTCCTAAACCTAGATAATTTCTTAAGTGAAACAAACAACTAATTTGATAAAATTTGCATGTGGATAATTGTAATCATGATTATGATATGTTAGGCACTTCCTCGTGATCCTTAATTCAAGAGGATGAAAGGTATTTAACTAAGCTATGTTGAGATAAATGATTTATTAATTAGTCTACTTAAGTGATAAATTTATATTTCTCTACATGATGTTTTTCTAAAATAATGAATTATCTATCATGTTCCCTTAATCAAGAGATGTATGCTATGATTTGTGTATACATGCTTGCTAAATTGGAGATCATTTATTGGTATATGTATGAATTTAAAATTTGAATTTAGAATGCCATATAAATTTTTCCCAAGCATGACTATGTAATCTTGTTATTAAAAGTATGTTAGATTAGAATTCCTTACTAATTTTATAAAGTTATATGTAAGATGAGATTGCTTTAGCATGAAAAATGTTATAACAATTTTAAAATTGAGAAAGTAATGATTTTATTTGAAACAATTAGCATTGATTGAAGGTTGGATTTTAGTTAAAATACATGAAATTTGTAAGAGAAAATTCTTACGTTAGTAAATACCATGATTATTTATGTCATATAATCCTTAAATTAAAATTTGTGAAGATCTGAATATCCTTATGTTATTACTGAGATCTCATGATAGTATAGTTTTTATGATTAAAGATAGATAAAATTAAGATATTTAATGATCTCATGATTTCAACTTGAAAATTTTAGTGTGATTTTATTAGCATGCTCTTTTACTTATGGATGGTAAAACATTAGTTTAAATTTTAAATATTCAAGCTTGATGATTTGATTATTATGAAATGCATGATACCTTAAGATCAATCCATGTGGAAGTGAATGCCATATTTAAATTGAAAGTATGAAAGAATATGGATAATCCTTGTTATTTTCTAAGACTCTGTGCTATGTAGAATTGATTTACATGATTGATTTTCTTAAGTATTACTTCATACATACTATATGATATCTTAATTAAACATGGCAAGTTTTAAGTTTCAAATTTAAGCACCATGGCATGATGAGAACATAGATTAATAACCTTTTAGACCTTGATTAAAAAATTACTTGCAACCTTTTTATGTTCAATTGAACCTAGATAGGCTATGAACATTAAGTTAGCTGGAAAAACATAGCCAAACCTAGGGATTCTTGTAGCCAAGTGTTTCTTTGCCTCATAGCTTGTGACATGGCTTAGTTAAGTCATGTGAGGCATGGATTTAAGCTCTTATTTAAACTTAAATGACTTCTAAATTGAGTATGGCTCTTAACTTTGAGATGAGATGCTTGAAAAGGATTGGTTTGATGCCATGTCCCAAGCTATGCCCAATTACAAAGGTCCTAGGTCGAGCTTAAGCCCATGCTTTGGGTTAGGAAACATAGTGATTGGAACCAAATCAGGTTGAGGTCTAATCTTGGTCTGTGTAGTCTTATTGAACCTAGTAGGGATAAGGCATATAGTGTTCTGGGTCAAAATAAGACCCAAAATTAACATGTAATCTAGTAACTATATAAGTGAATAGGGTGACTAAAATTTTTATAATTAAATAAATTAAAAAAGTTTATGTCTATCCCAAGCTGTGCCCTAATGTAAAGGTCTCAGGTAGAGCTTAAGCCTGAGCAATGGGTCAAGAAACATAGTGACTAAAACCAAATTAGGTTAAGGCCTGTTCTTAGTCTGTGTAGTCCTCTTAAACGTAGAGGTCTCGAACCGAGCTTAATCCTGAGCATCGGGTCAGGAAACACAACGACTATAACCAAATTGGGTCGAGGTTCGATCTTGGTCTGTGTACTCCTCTTGAACCTAGTAGGGGTAAGGCATATGGTGTTCTAGGTCAAAATAAGACCCAAAATTAACATGTAATCTAGTAACTATGTGAGTGAACTGGGTGATTAAAATTTTCATAATTAAATAAATAAAAAGATTATGCCACATTCCAAGCTATGCTTGAATGCAAAGGTCTTGGGCTGAGCTTAGGCCTAAGCATCAGGTAAAGAAACATAGTGATTGGAACCAAATCAGACCGAGGCCTAATCTTGGACTGTGCAGTCCTCCTAAACCCAGTAAGGGTAAGGCATGTGGTGTACTGGGTCACAATTAAACCCAAAATTGACATGTAATCCAGTAACTATACAAATGAACTGGATGATCAAATTTTGAGCGCACAAAGGAGGGTGCCAGCTCTAGTTTGGCTCTCACGTTAACCTTCGTGCAAATGCTTATAAAGCACAAAGCATTTTCATTCTGAGCAATCTGGGAATATTCATTGCTTTGTCTGTTTCCAAAATCGATAATAATCAACACCATTCAATCGTGCATTTTTAAGATTGCACGATGGAGATCACATTTGTCTTTAAAAATTGATCTTAATAGATCCAACAGTCCATTTGTTAAGTCGATTGAATGGTTACTGCTTCAACCATTATAATTGATTGATCCATTTAACGGTCATGATCTCGTCCAACTTCATCGGATGTTTATCTTTATTTCTGCCATTTGAAATAATTTATCCTTAATCTGATGGATCATATCTCTCATGTTTGAATCTTATGATCCAAATATAATCCCAATTTTGTCATTGATTAGTCAAACGATCTATATCTCATCTGACTTGACGAGTGATAAAGATATAATCAAGCTTGATCCAACCATCCATAACACATCTACATTTTGATGACATATACCCAAATACTCACGTTAATGGTGAAGTAATATGTACATGCATGTGTGGTTCATAGAAGAATAATAGGAAATCACAAGGTTGCATACACTAAAGGGAAAGTTGGACATGATAATTAAGTTTATCAAAAGTTGAAATAAAATATTAAACTTTCCTAGATATTTGATGCTCTTGTGAATGTTGGATAATGACTCAAGATCTCATCTTTTGAGCCTCTCGCTTGCCTTCCCAAGACACCTTCGAAATCATACCGTCGAATTATTTGCACACAACACATTCATATTAAATAAGCTTGGCGACAATACTTTGTTACTTCATTTAAAAATTTATGAAGTACAACATTGTCAATATCTCTATTTGTAGAGACCATAATAGTACAAAAATAATTTATTAACCTATGAATATGAAAGAAAATTTATGAATACTAAGGAACACATTTTTCGAAGTCTAAAAGATAGTTTAGAATTCTTGAAGTCACCATAAATTTTAAAATAAATACTTTAAATTATGCCAAAAACATAAAAAAAATAACTTGAAAAGATGCAAAATTAATTAACATAAGTAGTTCCCATACAAGCATGTGCATTTTTGGAGCTAAAAATATCTGACGAGTATCGATCATTCTTCAAATGAGTTAAAGTAAAGTATAAATATAAATAACTTAATAAACTAATGAAAGATAATTGAAATGGGTAATAAACAAGAGTTAGTGTAATTGACCCCTACAATAACAATAATAAAAAAGACTAATAACAAGTAGAGAAGTCAATCTTGGCTTACCTCTAAGTTTCTCATGATATCCTAAACACTATTGCATCATCCTCTTCATGTAAGAAAGATCTCAACTCTATGAAACAAGGATAAAATCTCTAATACTATTCTCACATCATCAAAAGTAGAATGGCCACTCCAACGTGCCAAAAATCTTTGTTATGCTTGATCTTATATGAAAATTATTTGATCATCTAAGATTTTTATCACTTAATCTCTCAATTCACCAGATGATGATAAATATAGTAGTGCAGCAAATTCCTCTATAATAATGGTGTAGGCTCAAAAGGCTTACTAAGAATTGGTTGGTTTCTTATAAAATAAAAGATCTTAAATATTAAAGAAAGTATTAATTTCATAATCTTTGGATAAATCTAAAAAATACATGCTGATACTTAGCTTTTTAACAATTTTAAATGGTTTAGCACTAAAGGCATGTAATTTTCTTAGGGTTCCTAATGGGAATGTCTCAAACATATTACAGATCATCATATAATCATATTAGTAAATTCTATAAATTATCCATGAGCATCTACTAGTCATTTATATATTTTATTATTTAAATTAATTTTTCAATAACATGTTTATATAATAATAAAATGTGATGAGTAAAAGACTCAACAAAGTCAAAAGTACATAAATCATGAGGTAAAAAAATAAAATCAATAAGACTCTGTGGATGATTTTTAAAATTTATTTTAAAAAGATTTAAACTCATTGTTCTATTAATGGAATTATTATAAGAAAATTTAATGTATGACAATAAATGATTCCAAGTTGAAACATATTTTCCTATTAGGCTATGAAGAAGATTACCTAAGCTTTAGTTGACTACTTTTGTTTTTCTATATATATGAGGATAACAAGCTATTGAAAACTTAAGTTTCATTTCCATTAAGTGCCAAAGTATTTTTCAAGACTAGTAAATTTGATATCATGATCTAGCTCAATTGTTTAAGATAAGTCATGTAATTTCACAACTTCATCAAGAAATAACTTCATGATATGGGAGACATTTGATGTCTTATGATAAGGTATGAAATGAGTTATTTTAGAAAACCTATGAACAACTACATATATAGAATCATACTTTCTAATAATTTTGGATAATCCTAATACAAAATCCATACTTATATATTTCTAAGATCATTATGGTACAGGTAATTATGTATATGCACTTTAGCTATAATTATCTAATTTAGTTATAGCACAAGTTCTACATTAGATAACTATTGATGCAACCAATTGGGATAATCTTGGACAATAAAATCAATCAACCATGTCTCTTATGGTTTTGTTTTAGCCAAAATGTCTAGTGATACCTCCAACATGTATTTCTCAAAAAAAAATCCCTAAGAGATATGCATGGAATGTAGAGTTAGGATCTAAGAAACAAAAAGGCATCTTTTAAATGATAATCACCAAAAACTTTAATATATGAAGTATTGACTTCTTGATAGATATCACTTAGGTTTGGATAATCACTATATAAATCTTGATGGGTTCAAATCCAGAAACACATACAGTCATTATTGATAATAAACAAATACAAAGACTTAATGCATCTACTAATTTATCTCCACTACTGGCTTATGTTTCAAAACAAAAGTAAATTTTTGTAAATATTCAAACCATTTAGTATGTTGATAACTTAATTCTTTTGTGAATTTAAATATAAAGAAAATATTCTTGGGATAATAGAGAGTGTCTCTAATATCTTAGTGATTGTATTATTGTATGAAGTTCTTTTTTGTATGTAGAGTCTTTCTTCTTTGCTTTATTTAATTTTTCACTAAATAATGTGATAAAATGACCACCCTAACTCAAGACTCTACTAATACCTACTCCTGAACCATCACAAGTGACTTTAAAGGAGGTTGAAAAGTCTGACAATCTCAGGATTGATGCTTGAGTCATGACTTCTTTTAAATTAACAAAAATTACTTTTGCTACTTTTCCCTATTAAACCATCCCTTTTAATATAATCTATATTTAGAACCATTATCATACTAAATACTCTTATTAAGCATCAAAAATAATTGTTAGGCCATGAAAGCTATGAACTTCATATACATTAGTTGGAGTTTGTCATTCGACAATGGATTTTATCATTTTAGGATTTATAGTTAATTCTTCTTTTGAAATTATAAAACTTAAGAATGATAGTCTTTTTAATCAAAATTTATATTTCTTAAGACTAACAAATAAATATTGTTTATATAATGTAGAGCATACCTATCTAAGATGTCTTAATTATTCAAATGAAATATGACTATAAACTAACAAAAAATTATTATTTTTGTGCTAATAATTAATACCTATCTAAGAAGAATTATAAATCATTCTTAATTATTAGCACATAATACTACCAAAATAGACAACTATAAAATGACCTAAATAAGACCTTAAAACTTGAGTCATAAGCTACATAAACATTCTTGGTGCATTTGACAATCCAAATGACATAACTAATTATTCATATAATCCTTCTTTTCTTTTAAAAGTAGTCTTTCATTCATCACCTAAGCTAATTCTAACATAATGGTACCCATTTTTTAGATCAGTTATATAAAATATGATGACTCTAGTCATTTGATCTAATAAATCATCAAACCAATGAATTGGAAATCTATATTTAATCATTTTTGTGTTAATGACATGACTATATATTGTATATGCTCCAAATTCCATCTTTTTTGGAACTAACATAGTGGGGATAACACATGGACTAATATTTTTTTTTGAATAAATGCCTTTTGAATAAGCACTTTACTTGGCAAGTAAGTTCTGTATGTGCCAATAGATTTAATTGGTAATGTAGTAAATGCAATAGTGAAGCACTCAAAACTAGATCTATAACATGCTAAATATCTCCTAATGGTAGAACATTTCTAGCAAGTCATCATGAAATACATCCACAAATCCTTTTAACAAAGGTCAAACTACAAGTGACAGTGTGGGTGTATGTGTAAAAGCTTCTCTAATTGTTACAAACAAGATAACCTCACCATAAGCTATATCCTTCAAAATCTCAAATAGTGAAATGATATTAATTTCTCTTTTCCTTTATCTTTTTCTTTCAAAGTATTTGGGATAGAATTTTTTTACCAGAGGTAAGGGTATAACGTGATCGTGTTTCCTTTGTATATGAAATTACAGGTATTAGCTCTCTTATTTAAGGTAATGTTTCAATCGTATAACCAAGATCTTTCTGCTATAAAACTGCCTACTTATATTAGGATACCATCACACCATAATTCCTCATAATATTGACTAAACTTTAAAAGAACACAACACCTTTGTTGTATGAAATTAAAGTTTTGTTAATCCAAGATATGATGTAAGGGTAGGGATGGCTTATGAGTATTAAACTTATCATTTTGGTAGTATTATGTGCTATAGCATTGACACAACTATCGTAATCTATACCAAACTTATAAGTTTAGTCTTTAATTCTATTGAATGTATTAAAGATATTAGTTGTCTCTAATCATTAGATGGTTTAAATATAGTCAAAGTACATCTTACATCAATTATAGATGGTTCAATATAATAAAAACTTTCACTTAATATTTGTAATTCTTTTTTAGTCTCTTTATTTGATTAAAATAATCTCTTCTTTCTCAACTTCAATGTTTTCTTATAATTCTTCTTTGTTATCTATTTGCAGACCTCTCTTAGGACATTAAAATGACTGTGATATGCTCTCTTCCATGACAAAAAGAATACTCAACTCTATAACTTGTAGATGGTTTGTATGAGGGTTGGTTTTGACTGGTTGGTGGTGTAAGTGGAGGGACAAGGGTTGCTTGTGGAATAAAAGTAGTATAAATAGTACAAGTGGTGGTATAAGTTTAAGGGTAGAAAGTGATCAAAAGAGTTTCACTCTTATAGATAATTGGTCTTTTAAATCTTTCTACATTATAGGCTACTTTATATTCTTTTTTTAAACTAGTAATATTTCTCAAGTATAACTCAACTTGAATACTCTCTGAGCCCAATTCTAAATTGAGAAAATACAATTCTATCCAACTCTTGTAAACCACATCTAAACATATAATCCTCAAATTTAATAATGTATTTATTAGAAATATTTGAACATTGGAATAGACATTGTTATTTATCCAAAAGTTCATCTCAATAAGAGGTAGATACATATTTAGCTCATAGATGAATTTTAAGTTCTTTCTACGATCAGGATAGTGTTTTATCTTCGTTAAGATATTACTTTTTTAATGTGTGAATAAATAATCTAGCATATAATGTAAGTCTAATTTTTCTAAATCGATACTTTCAATTCTTACTAAAATCTTACGAATCAAAATAATGCTTCATTCATATTTCTTAGTCTTGACATGTTCTAGGTTCTAAAGTACCCTCAAATATAGAGACTTTTATTTTAACTATGTAACCTGATAATTATCATCCCTACCATATCTTCTATCATGGGTATGTGGAGTATCTCAATGCTTAGGTCAACGTTTTGCTTGGTTAGATTCATCTTCAAATTACAATTTTTGAACTTTGGATTCATTTATCATAGACCACTTGATCTTTGGCTTCCACTTGATCTATTATCTTTACATTGTTTCAATCAGTTTATGTATGTTTCTAAGATTATTCTTTGCTCTTGCATCAAATGAGTTAGTTTAAAAATTGTATGTTGTATTATTGGGTTTATGATTTTTTGTGTAGAACGACATCAAACATTATATTTTATTTTTCAAACCCTATAATCATAAACTATTATGTTGGAAATAAAGAACTTACTTTTAGATCATAAAGAAAAATAGAAAACAAATAAGTTCCAAAATGTATTAGTAAAAGACTATATAAATAAAAAAATATTGTAGCATCAAACTTGAAAATAATATTTTTTGTTGATTTTGGGACTTCAATTCATAAACATGCATAAAAAAACCTTTACACTTTTCTTCTTTTCAAATTTGAAAATATGCATTTATCATGTCTTAAAATGTTTTCCTATTTGAAATGAATCGAAGAAGCATCGTCAAATACATAATTTGATCAAATTTGATTAATTTAAAATTTTATACATTTTTTAATAAGGGATTAGAAACTATAGATTAGTGAGTGAGAAATGAGGATTAACAAACTAACATTTTAATTATTTTTAATAAAATTAGTTATCATTAATATAAATAAAAATTTAATAAGAACACCACATAATGCTTTGAATTCAAGATTTTGCCATGAACAACTCTTAAGAAACATGGGTCATTTTCATCCTTCATAGCCTACAAAGGAGGTGAAGGATATAGAACCATAATCACATCTAGGATGATTAGGAATGTGAAAGCTTGTATTTTCTCTAGTTAAGAAAACTTCTTGACTATGAAAGTCATGTCATTGATGTTTTAATTGTGATTAGAGTAGATTGCACAAAAGATTACAAAAAAGGCTTGGAGAACAATTTGGTGGCAAAGGGAAGAACTATAGTTGGGGTTATAAATTAGCTTGAAGATTACTCAAATTAGTTTTTTGTTCATATTAGATTTGAATGGAAGTTTAATGAGCTAATCATATGCCTAGTTTGACTTTGATTGAAATGACAAAAACTAATTATGAACAAAATACATGATAAAATGGAACAATTTTAAAATTTTATCAATATACAAATGATGTGCATATTGCAAAGCATAACCATAAGCATATTAATGCAAATAAAAATCAATTTATAAGATTATAATAGAATATATTGGTAAAATATAATATAGTTGACTATATAAACTTATTTATAATAGATAATTTAGCTAAAAAAAATAACACATTTAATTGAAAGTCATATTGACTTTAGGTTGGATTAAGTTTGAGTTAATTATGAGTTAAAACTAGATCAAGTAATTGTTGTCCTAAGTTTGGATCAAATCACGATTAAATTGAACAAGTTTAATCTAATTTTGAACTATGATTAGATTAGCTTAATAATAAATAGTTAATAAGCATATTTGCAACTCTTTATAGGTGACTAAAAAATCAACCTTTTGGCTTGATTAGAAATTACACTAAACTAAAAAAAGATCATGATGGAGGATGTTTTGAAGAATTTTGATTATTTCTTTTTACAATATACATGCAAGGGAACACAATGCCCTGGTTCTTGTAATGAATAAGCATTAACTATCACAATTATTTGAGTAACTCTTAAATATTTGCATGGCATTCGTCTTTTTTAAATTAACATATCCTATCATGTTGGGTGTGTTTGATTCTATATCTCATTAAAAAATCAATTAAAAATTAAGCATTAGGTAATAAACTTAGTTTCTTTAAATTTTAATATATTTAAATCAACTTAAGTCACCAAGCCTTTGACGATCAACTTTTAATCATTTATTTAAGCTTTATCAAAATTAATTGAATATTAATCTAATATTTTATCTTATATATAACAAAGTTCTCAACATTTTGCAATAAAAATTAAATAAAGATTAGTAGAATGAGAACAGAAAAAGGGCACGCATTTCATCTGATATGTAACACTTGGTTAGGCTAGATTTTTGGTGGCGGAAACAACGGTTAGGATTTCTCTTCAGGGAAGAAACTACAGCAAGCAGCACATTGTTTAAAGTTTTGCCATTCCTCAGTTGGAGCAACGATTACGAAGAAAATGATGCATGACATGCAAGAATATAAAGAATAAATAATAAATAAACAAAGGGAACAATTTAATCTAAATTTTTAGATATTTTCAAAAAATAAAAAGTCTTGCTCTCGTAATGTTTAGAATTTTTTTCGTAGCATCATTGAAATCTTTCTAGCTAGCAGTCACAAGGTGTTTCATCGTACACATTTATTTTTAATATTTTCATCATTAAAATTCTAAATCATTAAGAAAATCAAATTTTATATGAGATCAAAATCAATACTAATTTTAACTAAATTATCAATCATCATCAATAATTGATAATATTTATTTACATGAAAATATTATATAAGAGAATAAATTCAATTTTGACTACAATTTTGAAAACATAAGTTGATGTTAACTACTCCAAATGTAAGGTTTTACAAATTGTGAAGTCATGCTTTTCATATATCAAATTTCACATACCTACATATTTTCACAAATAATTGTATAAGTTAATATAGTTATTATGTGTTATAAGAAAATTTTTTTTCTAAGAGAGACATATCATAAAAGAGCCTTAGTTTATAAATATGATAAGTCATTGAGTTTTTTGAAACGTTACAAATAGTTCTAATTGTTTTCATAACCCGTAGTATTAGCTATGCATGGGTTAATAATAAGTCAAATAATATGAACTCAAAACTAATCAAGCAAGGCCTAGGCTCATAAGAAATTGCACAATATGACAACTTTTAGTCCATCAATGATTTTAAGTTTCATACCAAATCTTATGGCTATCATATTATGAGAGACAAAAGGTTTTAGCACATGTATGTATAATAAAGTTTAGGTTCATTAATAATAACCAAAATAATTTTAGACATCAATGATAAAGTAACATGACTTTCATGAGAGAAGAAATTAATGTTATACTTATCTTCATAACATGTTAATGGGCTCAGTGACTTTTTAATGTTGTAACAAATAGATTACTAAAATAACGTGGACATAATAAAATATTTCTATGAAAAAATTGTCAATAAAAGAACAACATTTGGGAATGATATAAAAGTTTGCACTCAAAATAATAAAAATTCTTATTCTTTTAATGGTAGTACTAACTAATTTAATGAAAACATAGAATAAGATGAGAATGATGAAGTAGATAATATATTGTACTTTTTATTTATAAATATTTTATTAATATTTATTTATATTTTTTTAAATTAAGATCACAATAATTAGAACTACTTATCAACAAAGGCCCCAACATAGAGAAATTAGCAACTTATGCTATTGACCCTAATAGGTTGTCATAGACAAGTCATTTTTGTCTTTTGTTTTATAGATTTTAATACTATTTGGTTTACTAAAATGACTTTAATGGATAAACGTTATGCCAAATAACACAATATAAATAATTTCAAGCATTAACCACACAAGTCTTGTATTTGTTGATGGAGATTTCCCACCAACATCATAAAGATACTTGAAACAAGTTATTTATGTTTGACACATAAAAAGGGCAAACAAAAAAGATAAAAATAAAATGAAAAAAAATTTTAAAAAATGCAAAACAAGAAAATAAAAAAAAGAAAAAAAATTATTATTATACTTATTAATTTTAATCATTTTATTTATATTATTTTATTTTTTTTTCTTATAATACTAATCATATTTTTTTATTTTATCATAATCCTAAATTCTCTATTTCATAAAATTTTTAAAAACTCTATCCCAATGCTTTCTCTCCCATATATTCATTCTTGCCCATAATAATCTAATTCCGAAGAATAATCTTTTTTGTCTTGCCCATTCCCAACAACCTCTCTCACTCTTATTTCCTTCGTCAAACTCTCACACTAAATTCCTAACTCATCAACCTAAGCCAAATTCTACATCAAAGCTTACGTCATGATGAAAGTTAAATTATCATATCAGACCCAAACCTTATGAATTTGCTTACCCTAAAGAACTACTTTACATAAATCCTTACATAATCTTGTCAATGTATAAGATTTATTAAGATTCAAAATTCTAAATAATTAAATAATTTTCTTATAATTTTGAATAAATATTTGATAGCACAAAATTACTCAATCTTTTTAATGACTAAAAATTCATTGACCAAATTAGTAAATAGTCATTATCTCATTAATATGACTACAAATTATTTCAACTAGTCAAATCAAGAGGATCAATCATTATAAGATGACAAGACTTGTTGGGTCAAGATTTAATTCATTTAGTTAGAGCATAATAATGTTACTCCATTGAAGATGAAATAACAAATAGTCATAAAATGATTTATAAACATCATTTCCTCCTTTATTCAATACATATGAATCAACTTAGTATTCTTGTCAACTTGAAAAATCCTGCTAATTTGTAACAAGTAGCACCAATAATTTCAAAGCATTTATAGCAAGATAACCAACAACTTTTACAATGACTTACTAATAACATCGAGAAAAAAATTAAGGTTTAGTAGTCTAAATACATAAACCAAAGATAACTAAATCAATAAACAAAAAGACAAGCTTGGTGGCTTAAATGAAGAATTGGATCACATTTCAAATATTCTACAATACAATATTTACAACCCCAATTCTCCACTAGAAAAAGATAAATACATTATTGAAATCAATTGATGACAAACTTTCTCACAAACTATGCTTGATCAAAGGCTAGAAAGGACACCTTTTTTGTCCTAAATAAAAGAAATTTATCATCGAAACTATAGACAAATAATCCTGCTTATGCAATTTAGTTTTGTATGAAATGGTTCAAAAACGCTGAACAAGGTAAATGTCCCCTTCCTCCATTGTAAAACCTAGACACTACCCCTTTTGATTGACTTGATGAAGTGATCATATATAGCATGTAGAAGAAGATGGGTCATCTGCCACTTTATGAATCCAGTTAAATGTCGGTTGTCATTACGACCAGGATTTTTCCCAACCTCAAAGAATTCCAATTCAAAACCCTTTTTGTCCTCCCTTGTGTTTAATCTTATTTAATCGACCAAACTAATCAGATTTAAGTTACCAAGAGAAGCGAAATTTGAAGTAGGGGTCTTTTACACTGTTATGTAATAAAGCAGCAGGACCTGCATCTCTGATCCTACCCACAAATGAGCCACCTACCACTATAACAAAGAAGCCCGACTCTACAACAAATCAATAATGAACCAAATGACTTTAATGCAACAAATCGCAGAAAAACACCACTGCCCTTGGAAAGTCATACAGCATCAAGAGCCGAGTGCTGCAACCCTTGGAACTGCAACCGGGAATTGGTGGATTTCTTCCATCCAAGGATTCTTCTCCTTTGCAGGATTCACATGGTTCAACGCCTTCCATACCGCACTGTTGCACTTGAAGCCCGATCCAAAGGCAATTTGCCAAATCCTATCGCTCTTCCTTATCCTTCCCTTTGCTTCGGTATAAGCCAGCTCATACCAGAGAGAACTGCTCGAAGTGTTACCGAATCTGTGAAGGGTCATCCTCGAAGGCTCCATGTGCCACTCAGAAAGCTGCAAGTTTTTCTCCAGCTCATCCAATACAGCTCTTCCCCCTGCATGAATGCAGAAGTGCTCAAAGGCCAGCTTGAAATCTGGGATGTATGGCTTAATCTTCATATTTAGAAGTTTCCTCCCCACCAATGTAGCAAAGAAGAGCAACTGCTCTGACATAGGCAGAACAAGAGGTCCCAAGGTAGTGATGTTAGTTTTCAACGCATCCCCAGCCACAGCCATGAGGTCCTTGGAAAGAGAGACTCCAATCTTCCCGACTTCATCTTCTCCCTGGGTAACACAGCTGTAGCACTTATCATCCGCTCCTTTATGTGTTCGAACCGTATGAACTAATTGATATTTTGAACGGCGGCGCTCAGAGCTCTTGTTTGATAGTAGTATTGCAGCCCCGCCCATGCGGAAGAGGCAATTGGAGACCAGCATGGATCTGTTGTTGCCGAAATACCAGTTCAAGGTAATGTTCTCCATGCTAACAACCAAAGCATAGGAGTTGGGGTGGACCTGAAGGAGCTGCTTTGCGAGATCAATGGAGATCAAACCTGCGCTGCAGCCCATCCCACCAAGGTTATAGCTCGCGATGTTTCCCCGGAGCTTGTAGTGGTTCACGATCATGGCTGAGAGCGAAGGAGTTGGATTGAACAAGCTGCAATTTACAATCAAAATTCCGATGTCCTTCGGCTTTACGTTTGTTTTTCCGAGAAGTTCATCGACGGCGCCGAACATGACAGCCTCGGCCTCTCTCCTGGCTTCGGCCATCGAGGGATTAGGTGGGACATTCATGACGGCCTCGGGAAGGTAGGTGGACTCACCAAGGCCTGATCTTTCAACGATCTTGCGCTGGAAGTCGAGGTTTTCTTCTGTAAATGTGCCGGCAAGTCGGGACCTATCCATGAATGCTTGCCGAGAGCATTTCCTGGCTTCCTCGGGTTTATAACAGGCGAAGTTGACCAAGTAGACAGGCTTAGGGCGAGTGAGGAAGTAGAGGGTGGAAAGGAAGACGAGGAGGGTGGAGCAAATGATGACTGAGATGAGGTTGAAGCGAAGGTGCTCCCAGAGGTCGTAGAGGTCTTGAAGGGAGAAGGTTGAAACTTGGGCAGCGGTAATACCTAGTAGGGGAGCGAGGAAAAGGTACATGCCATGGGTGATGAGATAGTGGTATCCAAGCTTCACGTATTTCAACTTGACCGATTGCTTAAAGTCTGGGAGCTTCCTGGAAGGGGATTTAGGTAATGTAGAATCTGGCTTTGCTTCTGCCATTGTTGCAGCTGCGAGAAGGATGAAAGTTCAGTTCTGTCGAAGAACTCTCTCTTTTAATCGAGATATAACCTATAGAAAAGGTATTTTCGGTTTCTCCGGATGAGATCAGACAGAAAAAAAAAACCTGCAGGTAAAAATACTGATCACATCAGTAATAGCGTTCATTCCATGAGGAACAGAGCAAGGCCAACGAAAGCACAAAAACGTCATAAAAAAGGAACGGATTTTCTGTAACCACTGCACGAAAAGGTCGGATCTGTGAGCGAAGTGAAAAGGAAAATGCCGTTTTGAGAGAAAAAATAACTCAACAAGTGCATAAATTAATCTAGAAATATACAAATCGAAAGGAAGTGCGAATCAAAAAGCCACAGCAAAAGGGGCCTCGATTGCAAATAATTTTTCAACGCGAACGGAACATAAGGTTTGCACTTACCTCGACCTCAAATCTGTGGACACCGCGAAGCTTTCCTCGCCCTCGAATCTCAATGGGGATGATTTAAAGGAAGAGAGAGAGAAAGAGAGAGATGGTTCCCTTTCGTTCAAGAGCCAAACAGCTAAGCAATACAGATCAATTTCGTCTCCCACGTTCCTTCCTTCCTCTCTCTTTCTATCTGTCTTCAATTATGTTCTTCTGGAACCTAAAGGCGCCATGGGCCAAGGTTTTTAAAGATGGCGGACATACGGACAAATATTACAGCAAAAGTCGCTCACCGGTACCAATGAAAAATGAATGGCAAATGAATGGCGAAGAAACTTCGATGGAGAAAATTTTCCAAGTCGCTCACCCGTCACGATGGCACGGCCGTCTTTGACCCTCTTTCTGCTCCGCCGGTGAATTAAGACCTAATTCACTCTTCCCTGATCTACTCCCCCTCTCCTTGCATCTCTCATTTCATTCACGTGATGATAATAACGGTCCGAACAGATGGCACCGCAATGACCGTTTGACTCCCAAAGAAACGTTTTCCGAACGACTTATAAAAGAGTTGTTGGATCCAACAATAATTCAAATCCCAGGCTAGAAGTTAATCCTAAGCTTCCCCAGTAGGATATTTATAGTAATTTAGAGATGGTTAAAACACTAACAATTGGCATAAACAGAAAAGTTCTTGAATGATTGATGAACATGATGAGTTCTAACAAGACTTTTTTGACATGATTGGTGTTTTCTAGCATTTGGAAAAGCAAAATAATTGATTTTAAAAGCCCATCCTTTGAGTAGTGAATTTAGTAATTCTCATTCCAAAAGCTTAAATAAGTTTGTTTAAAATGGGAACATATTAAGAAATGCACATGGTTGGTAGGAAAATTCTTTTATGTATTTAATGAATATGATTTTTGATTGGCATGTGTCATCTATCAAGTGGTTATGAATAGTTAAATAATCAAGATTTAGTAAATCAAAACTATTATTTCATTTATCTCCCAACTCATCAATTCAATGTTTAGCAATGTATGACAATTGAGATTTTGTACGGTCTTAGATTCAAATTAGAGTTTGACCAATCTTGTGCGTAAAGAAATTTAGTTAAAATTCTTATTGATATGTAAACTTTATAAAAATAATTTCAAAAACAAAAATGAATTTGATTAATAACTTTTTCTTGTGTCAAATTGATATTTCAGTCTTCTTTTTATCAACCTCAGAAACATAATAAATTCAACATATTATGACCCTTTGAAAGAATATGATAATGAAGAAACAACTATAAGAGAGAAGAGAAAGACAAATACCTTCAAAAAAAGGTATTAGCATAGATAAAAGCTTGGCTGAGATACTTTAAAAACTATTTTAAAATATATCGTGACACATGGAATTATTAATTTGGTATAAAATAGTTTTTTGACATTTTTTATTGGAGAATTTTATGATTGATAACATTAAAATATATGATTAAAATATAACAACATTTAACAAATTATAAATAAATTATGATATTAAAAAATAAAGAAAATCCAAATACAAGATTATCCTATATTAATATAAAACTTGAGAAATAAAATAGGGACACTAAATCTAAGGTGGATGACAAGTAGGACAAAGAAAATTTACTTGTAAGGAAAATTACAAGGTATAGGTTTAGCACAATTTGCACTGATCGACCAGAAATTTACTCCATTTGGATCAGATTCATACAAGTGTGATCCAATCCAAGCTCAACCCATAGACTAGCCAAGTTGTAGATTTGATTTGACTGGTAAAGAAGCTGTTCATATTCTATCCTAAGGCATTGAGGAATGGTTTCATTTCGAGAGGTTTCAGCACATTATTTCTTTGGCCATTTCCTTAGAAAACTATTAAGATTAAACTGCATTATTTAAGGAAACAAAACAAGTTGGTGACCTATTTTGGACAATAAGCTCAATGGGTCTATGGCCGACCCTTGGCCTGCAAGCCGAGGTTAGGCGGCCAAATGCACCGTCTTGCCAAGTGACGGTAGCGAGCTTTCTTCGGATGTTAGACCTCTTTTATATAGATTAGATATTCATGGCATCTCTATAGTTCATTGTTGTTGAATTAAGTAATGGTTAGCAGGATATAAGTCGTTTGTTTTAGCGTTATTATAGCATCATTGGGAACTTGATAATCTGTTTCGATATTGTCTTCTAAACAAAATTGTGTTTTTATCGTGTATTGTGGATTGTTCATAGCACCTACTATTAAGTTATCGAATAAAAATTTTAAAAATTTAAAACTATTTTTCAATTTATAATTATTATGTTTTATTTATAAAATATTATAATATAATTTCGTCTTATAAATATTATATATATATATATATATATATATATAATTCAAATATCACATTTTTATAAAAGTTTATCAAAGGTCATTAAATTTCAATGATAACTTGCAATTTTATTGAGTTTATTGTGTTTCAATGACTAAGATCAAAACATAAGAAGTCTCTAAGTGTTTAATTAGACATTTGAATTTATTTAAATTATATTTCAAAAAATTGTTAGAAAGAGTTGGGTCAAATTGAAGGTTTAAGTTAAGTTTAGAATATACTTAAATAAATACATAATAATATAGAATTTAAAGATTATGAGTGAAGCCTATATTACTTATATATTAAAATTTTATCATTATTCTAAACAAAGTATAAAATAAATATTTCTCACTTACATTGAATAGATCTTTTAATCAAACAAGCTACAATATGTATTTTTCATTTGGTCACATATTATTGACACATCAACATTGGAAGAATCATTGCCATTAGCTTCGGTACCCTGGTTGGAGTGACATATTTGCTAATGCAAAAAGTCAATGATGATGATTCAAAAGAGATGACAACAGAAAGCATAACTAATGGTAAATTCAATGTTGAATGACTCACATTAGCATGTCAAGATTAATAAAATTGTGGAGCCAATGTGGTGAGATAAAGAAAATAAGGTAATATAGAAGATGGCAATGATTTAATAGAGTTGATGATGAGAGTAGTTTGTGACATTATTTTCAAGAGAGCCAATGGCAATGGCTCTGACACAAAAAATGAGATAAAAAATTTATATATACTGTACAATTGATCAAGCAACGAAATTGATAAGGGTGATGATAACATCTAAAAAACTAAGACAAATAACTAAATAATATTTTAAGTATTATAAATTATCAAAAATTTTAATTAAATAAAAAATCATGATCTCAAAGTTGGTTACAAATTTTATAAGAAAAGTAGAATTTTGATATCTCAAATATAATAAAAATTAAGATTTATAATTATTTTGAATTATCTTGATTTTAAGAGATTTTTAGTAATTATAATGTTTTCTCATGAATATATTAAGATGCAAATGAGAAATGAATTGAAATAATCAAAATTGAGGATGATTGTTGTTTATGCTTATGTTTTAGTATTTGCCAATCTTTTTTATGATATTTACTTATTTTTAATTTAATATTAATTTTTTAGAAAGTGGTGAACAAGTTGTTTATAAAAATGAGAATTGTGATAATATCCACTCAAAGAAATGAACAAGTTATTACATTTTTTAAGAAAATCAAAAAGAAAAAAAATGAAAAAATGGAAAATGAGTTTGAGTAAAAGTTGGTTGAAAGAGATAATATAATAGTTTAAAGAATTTGAAATATATTATTCAAAATGACATATTTTGAAAGTGGAGACATTATCATCAATGACATATTCTAGAGATAATAGTTTAGGAATTAAAAATCTCATTTACAATTGATGTATTAAAGAATTAAAGCCATCATTTAGTATGGCATGTTCTTAAGGTAGAAAACAAAAGAATTTGAAATGAGGCCTTTATCTTAGAACTAATTAAAGAGAAAAATAAAATATAAAGTAATTAAAGAAAAAGTAAAAAAGAATTTATGATTTTTGAAAAAAAATATTATTAACTATTTTAAAAAATAAAAATATTAATATTAAATTCATATGTTCTTCCTATGTTATTTATATTTTTTTAATGCTTGTTATTGATTTAACATGTAGCATAACATAAATATACTTATGTTTTACATAAGTTACGTAGTTTTTGTCACTGAACAAATGACAATTTATTCAACCTAGTTTATGATTAAATATTTTAAATAAAAATAAAAAAATAGTATAAAACTACAAGATAATAGTGAGAGATAACATCGTGGGTTATTGATTTAGACATTATTTTTTTTATTATCAATTTTGAAAATTGTTATGATAACTCTTTTCATATATTATATGAGTAAGATGTGTATTAGAATCTAGTTTATTGAGTTGTACTAAGCTCAGGTTTCTAAGAGATGTGACTTTGTGTGATTTTTAATGTTGATTTAAATTGGTTTTTATTATAATAGTTTTTTAAATTATTTCTATTTTGAATTCAAATGGTTTTCAAAGTTAACTATGAAATAGGTTTTGAAATGAGTTTGTCAAGGTATTATTGTTTAAAAAAATATTTTAAAACCAAAGATAAATCTAAGAAAATTGATGATACGACATAGAGCTCGAGAAAGATTAGGCTTGGATGCTATAGAGACAAAGTAGATAAGGGCCACAAATCAATAATGACAGCTTTGTTAGAGAATATGAAATAATAATTGATGTATTGTGACCAAATTGATAGAGATGATAAAGTGATAAAAGAAATAGAATCAATGGTGATAATTTCGATAGTGTTAATATGGAGGCAAAGTCAACATGTTGGCATAGAGTTGATCAATGTGATAGAGCTAATAAAGGTGGCAAAGACATTATTGATGGTTCCAACAAAAGTGATGGAGAGGAAGAGTCAATGAGGAAGGCTTGTGTTGATCTAGTGTAGAATTTGAAGAACTAACAAAATAAAAGAGTCAATAAGGTATAAGAAGCAATCGAGATAACAAAAATTATATGATACATGTAGTTTGTACTTTCTATATTTGTTGTATCAATAAAGAAATGTAGTCCTTTTGGGTTATAAGAAAAATAATATTATATTTTATATAACAAGTAGTTCTTAAATAAATTTATACACTTGTAACAAGGGTTAAGGAAGGATGATAGGAGGCTACGTTTAATTTGGTTTCTATAGAGAGAGAGAGAGAGAGAAAGAGAAAAAGAAAAAAAAGAGGAAGAGAAGGAGGAGAGAGAATCATTATTTAAGAAATTGTGTAATAAGAGGAGTGTTAGAGCACTTGTCAAAGATTTGATGAACTTCAACAAGAAAAAGCAAGGATGAAGGTTTTGAGTTAATGTAAATATTTCTTATAAAAAAGAAAAAAAATATATTTTCTTTGTTTCATAATAAGAAATTGTGTTAAACAATATTTTTGAAATTTAAGATTATTAACTAAAGCATTTTGTGAGTTATTTGGCTATAATTTGGTATTAGGAGAGTCATAAAATTATTAACTACTATTAATGACATATTTGAAATCTTTTACTAATTAATGTAGGATATATTGTATCAAGAGATACACATCATATTATGCCTAGGATGGTAAGAGATCTAAGTTTTTTGCTTATCATGGTTCTATATAGGTGTCTTTTTCTCTTTGTAATATTTATAGTTCTTTATTATGTTTTAATATATCATATATGGGACATGTTAAGATTTTTGTTTATTTATATCATTTATATCTAGATCTCAATAATTATATCACAAAATAAGAAAAAGCTCTTAATCACATAGAAAGTAACTTTAATCAATAAAGTTTAATGCTAATAGTATCAAATATCATTAAATTACATAATAAGCAATAGCTGTCATATCATATAACAAGCAGTTTTATGGGTAAAATTAGAAGAAAAACACATATTTAGTATTATTAAACTATTATATTTCACAGTTTATTAAACTCAATAGCCTAAATTCTCACATATTTCTTTTTTTATAGAATTTCTTGTATCATATAAAATTTATTTTTTTTATTTTTCTATAATTTATTTTACTTTTCTTTCTATTATGTTGATTGTTCACCAATGTGCCACACACACAAATATTCATATGTATGTTATTTATATTTTAGATCTTTACATCTCTTATAGGCAAGCACTCATAACAGATCACCCACATAGGATTATACATGTAATTATGATCATGAACATGTCAATAATATTATGCTAGTCATATCACATTATGCAATACATAAATATAAAAGAATAATTATGTGTCACAAATATATCAATTTAACAAAATATAAAAGACTAATTATTTGCATCATAATGAATTAAATTTTTCTATATAAATCTTTGGAGATTACATTATTATTAATTTTTTTTCCTTCTCTTCTTTTAATTACTTTCATTATGCTTTTCTATTGTGATCTAAGGCTTGCCCCTGTAGCTCTTCCTTCTGTGAGGATCCACAAAGCCACTGCAAAAATTAAACAATTTTCTCTCAAATTTTTTTTTGTCAAATCTTATTTCAACTTTCTCTCTATCTTCATCTTCCAAACAACAACACCATAAGTCCTTAATTCTTGCTCTTTTTAGCTGCAATGGCTCACTGTTCGTTTTCTTTTTTATAAAATATTTTCCGAAGACAAATTTCCTTTTGCTGAACTCTTGCTTCTTCCTATTGTATAAACCAAAAGAAACTCCCTTGCTCTAGCTTCCTTCTCCGACAAAAATTAAATGAAATTCTTCTAAGCTAAAGCTCCATACTACATTCCTACTTCAAGCCACAACAAACAAATTCATTTCAATAAACTTTCTAATGACTCATTCTTCTCCTGGACCCTTACTGCCCCAAATGCCATGCATAAGTTGTGTTATACCCGGTAAAAATTATATGTTTAATCTTCAATAATTAAATTGTGGCTTAGATGATTTCAGATCGACAGTAGGATGAGCCAGGAGCTCAATTGGAGGCTGTTGGAATTTCTGAAATTTTCTGGGGATTTTTCGGAGCACCGAGGAAATTTTTAAGTAATTTTCCCTGTTTAATTGGATTTATTGGATTTTTGGAAATTCGAAAATCTATTTTTAAACCGGAAATTTGGTTTTTACCGCGCGTGAACCGGACCGGAGCGGTTCAGCGAAGGCGGGGGGCGGTTCGCCGAGTAAGTTTGCGCGTGCGTTCTGATAAGCGGATCGGACGGTCGTGATCGACGGTTGGGATTGAACCGGCTGATCGGGTGCTTACCGTGTCGAAAGCGTGTCAACGGTGCGTAACGGGTTTTCACCGTGTCGGCCAGGAATATAAAAACCCTCACGAAATACATCGATTAGGGTTCATTCGACCGACCGATAGAGAGAGGAAGTTTTCCGGTGTACGGCGCGTGATTCCGGCGGCCTGGCAAGGGGCTTTTTGTACCTGGAGATTCGCGGGATCGAGGAGAATCGATTGGTACCGGTTTCGTTCGGCGAGGAGCAGCGGTTGGTCGCGTGCGAGCTTCACCGTCGCCGGAGAAGAAAGGTAGGAAATTCAGTTTAAATTAGTTATTTAGTAGAAAATTAAAAGCATGGAATATTTTGCTTAATGAAAACAAGCATGTGGATGAAAAATCGGATTTAATTGAATGCTAATTGGTGTCTTTTGCAAATTTCGGATTTTCTGGAAAATTTCCCATTTCGCCGAAAAATTTGTTAATGCTTAGGAGCATGTTAGGAATTTGTTCTCCTTGATCTCGGTCGCCGGAAATCGACGGGGGAAAACGGAATTTCCCGGAGAATTCGTCGGCTAGGGTTTCGCGGGCGCCGGGTGGAGGAAGGAGATGGATTAGGATTTAGTTAATTAGTTAATAATTAATCGTAAATTAATTAATTAACAATTATTAATTAAATTGGCGCGGATGAGAGAGAAGCGGAAGGATTTATAATTCGGAAATTAATTCCGAATTTACGGAATGATTTATTTAATTTTAATGCGGCGCGGAAGAGGATAAACGGGAGGAATTAAATTTCGGAAATTTATCCCGAATTTTTGGAAAAAGAAAATGCAGAATATTTAATTCGAAAATTAATCCGAATTTCGGAAAAAGGATTATGGGAAAATTTAATTCGGAAATTTAATCCGAATTTTCGGAAAAATAAATTGCAGAATATTTAATTCGGAAATTATTCCGAATTTTTGGAAAAAGGATATATGTGGAATTTAAATTCGGAAACTATTCCGAAATTCGAAAAAAAATGGATAAAGACGGAAATTGATTACGGAATTTAAAATTCTCCTGAAGTAGGGAAAAAAATGTTATCAGTGATGACAGTACAGTTGAAAACAGTCATACAGAGGTATGGTACATGGATGCTACCAGAACAGTCAGTAACTGGTATAGTTGTATTGCTTGGATGGCAATGGCATGGATTGAGTCAGTTTACTCAGTGTTGGCATATTTTATGGATTGGCATACTGGACCGGACTACTATAGACCCTATATGATGTTTTAGGATAGTTGTGGTAGGTAACTGTGCGGTTCAGACTTAGCTTCCACAGTATACATGTGGACTGGTATGCGCCTTGTCGTACCTGGACACATGTTGCCGAATCTTGGAGTTAGAGATTGACAATGACTGTAGGGGCGTGAGCTTCTATGGAAGTTGTTGGTAGAGGACTCCTTGGGACGGTGGCTGAGTCGATCTCTCCTGGTCCATGTGTGTAGGCCTGCGCGCCTGAGGGTGGCAGGGGTGTCTCGCAGTGGCTAGCCAAGTGTGTAGGCCTGCGCGCCTTAGGGTGGCAGGGGTGTCTCACGTTGGCTAGAGATTTTGTGACTGGATCTGTCTATAGTCTCCAGGAGATTGATTGATGAGAGACGCTGCGGTGTCGGGTGCTTAGGCGCCATGCGTGTTTCGAGATGGGCGTTCCCACTGGCACGCTACCTGGAAGCCCAGAGGAGAGCTACTTTGGTGTGACTGTGGTTGGTCAGAGTCTGAGACTGGGAGTGCCTTTCCACCCTACATTGTTATGCTGTATTCCTATACTCTTGCTATTATCCTTCTTTTGCATGTGAGTTTTTACTAGTTGTCTTTCCTACTGGGCGTAGCTCATTCCTTTTTTATCTATATCTTTCCAGTGGCTCGGCAGACTTGACGCCACCCAGCTTTAGGTGGGATCGTGATCAGTAGGCTAGTGGAGCAGATCTGATCTGTGATTTTTGAGATATTCTGATTAGTTGATTGTTGCTGTTGGATGTATTCAGTGAGACTGTTATTTTTATGTCTTGTATTATGTGAGGGTAATTCTGACTTATGTATCTAGTTGGATGATATTGTATTTGTTGGACTTGGATCTTATTTTTGTGATGTAGTTTTCATTCACTGTTTTACTTTATTATCTTGATGGTATAGTGTGTGGAGTGCTATATTTTATCTGAGGATGTTATGTATTTTATTTTTGATGGTGAGGTCATTACATGATTATGGAACTTAACATTGGGGGTTCAGACTTCTATTAGACCGGTTCTCCTATCGGTATGGGTTAGGAGTATTGGGTCTAGTAGGAGTAACATTGCGCGAGTCCATCTGTTAATTCAGGAGTCATGAACCTGATTTGACGGTGTACCCGGGAGATGGGATCCACATTGTTAAGGAAAGTAGGTGTGTAATGATGTGTTATATCCTATGTTTTTTGTAGGCTACTCAGGTTGGTATGGGACGATCTGAGCTGTCTATATGCAAAAAAAAATTTATGCCAAAATCAGCCTAGAAAATATGGGGTGTAACAAGTTGATCCTTCCTTTCAAACTTTGATTCCAACACAGAAGCAGCATAATTTTTTGCTTGTTCATTCGTTGCTGCAGCAAAGACTCGTCGAAACCTCAATCCTCTTAGCAGCTTCTTCCTCACAGCACTGCCTTCTGCAGCTAAAGCAATCTCTCTCCCCGAGCAACACATTACATAGCACATCTTCTCATAAAAAAGAATACCTTGCTGCGTTCAACACCGCATCCGTGTCCTACAGTAACAAATTTCCTCTCTTATCTACAAAATTCCTTCTTATACCGCAAAAGCAACCGAAACCCTCCTCAGGAAATTAAAGTTCATGCGACCGAGATCCACAAACTTCGCAAACCAAATATGGGGCACCCGATTCAAACGGAGTTTCACCACTCAACATAGCAGTAACTACCCCATTGGCTTACGTTCTTGCCGTAATTCTACCCGTGAGTAGCTTCTATGGGGTCTTCGATCGTCTCCTTGCAAAAGGAAACGGCGGATGCTTCTCCAGATAAGTTAAGAAGCTTAACCAACATAAAATTTCAGCCCAAAACTGGTTTTAGCAGCCTCGTCGGGAAGAAGGGCAATAAGGCAGTGTAATTCTTAAAAATGCACAGTATTAATTTAAAAATAATAGTTTACTTCAATCACTAATTTTTTTTTAAAATTGGTACTTAATCCAATTAATATCCAAAAATTTTGATATATATCAATAGATTATTTGCAAAGAATTTAAAACTTATTCATTGCTGAATTTCGGATTTATTTATTAAACATATTTTTCTAGATGTTATAAATTAATTTTATTTTTGTCTAGTTAAATTTTAAAATTTTAATATCAAATACTTATATGGGTTACCAAATAAACATTAATGCTTTAGAGTATTATCCCAATTGCTTGAGTTTTGTCATTTTTTTTCAAAAATTATAATTAGATCACCAATCTCAATATTATTCTCATCTCATATTACCCTCATCCAAATATACTTACCTGTATCATCTAACTAGTTACTCAAGAAAGATAGAATTGCCAAAATAATATTTGAAATATAAGGGCCAACGTTATCTAAGAAAGATAGAATAACCAATAAAATATTTGAAGTATGGAGGTTAGGATGGTAAATAAGTTATGCATCGACTATAGAAGGGAAGATCCTTAATAATATAAGTAAAACTATAAGCTTTGAGATTGTGAAAAATCTTTTGTAAAAAACCAAAGTTTAGATCTTATGAGAACTCTTTGTTAAGCATGTTAGAGTTGAAAAAATTTTAAGATGGGTGATCAAATAAGAATAAACCCCTTAGAGAAAGACAAAATCTAATTAATTCAAGATAATACCACACCAAAGAAAGCTAGGATGCTATGATATAATATAAAAGCCAACTTATTTTAGTTTTATGTGATTCAAGGATAAACTAAGCACAAAGTGGTAGGAACATAACACTTAATTGGTTTCTTAAGAATTATGGAAGGATCAGAAGAATATCTAAAGTGTAAGGGCCAAGATTATCTAAGAAGGATGAAAGTACTAAAAGAACATCTAATATGACAGGATTCAAGGATAAACCTAACAAAAGATAGTAACATGTAACACCTGACTTGTTACCCAAGAAGGATGAAAAGACTAGAAAAATATCTAATGTATAGAGACCAAAATTGCCCAAAAAAGATAGAAGAATCAAGAGAATATTTAAAGTGTGAGATCTAAGAGGGTGAATAAGATCCATGTTGATTACAAAAGGGAAGATTCTAAGCGATATAAGTGAAGTCATAAGTCTTGAAATGATGAAAGACATTTTGAGGGTCACCTAAGGTTGGATCTCATGAGAATTCTATGATTAAATATGTTGGAGTTGAAAACTTTTGTGATGAAAAAAGAAGGAACCCTTTAGAGAAGGACAAAACATAATTAATTCAAAGTAATATCTCACCAAGGAAGGTCATAATATTGTATTAATTATGGAGTTTTTATGTGATCTATCACCTTTAAAAACTTTATAATTATGCTTAGTTGGGACCAATAATGGGATAGTTGACTTAAAGATGAAGATTGTTTTAAAAAAATAAACAAAACTAAGCCACTGGGACAATAACCCACTAGAAGACTAGAATATTATAATATGGTATTATAGCCAACTTCATTACTTGTATAAAGTATGATGATGACCTTGTAAATAGCCTATAGATCAGATGAAGTATGCTGATTTGAAGAGGAATATGAAATCAAAAGGGTAGAAAGGATGGATAGTTCCACGCACTACAGTGGTAATTATGGGTTATATATATGCTTCTATGAAACCTTTAAATTGAGAACCTTTTTGAGATAGATAAAACTTGAGTGGGAGCTTTTGTCATTGATTAAGAAAATACCTCACTAAAAAATCAGAATGTTACCACAACATAATGTCTCGTTCTTCCTAGTGAGGTATTGTTTTTATCACTTAGTTTTTTTTTCTTTTTTCTTAATAAGGACCCTATCTTTAAAGTATTAAGGCATTGGTTATCATAAATGTTCTATAGTTAAATATACTTGGCTAAAAGTAGCATTAAGTTGGGAGACATAAAAGTGAGCATTCTTTTAGGAAAAAAGACAAAACTCGAGAGATTAGGATAATGCATCCCTAAAATGATTGTGGTGTTATATTGTGATGTCAAAGCCAACATCACTACTAATTCAATATCTTGTCATGACTTGATAAATTGTCTTTTAATAAGCTGAGGGATGACAACTAAAAGAGGATTATGAAATCCAAAAGTAAGAGAGAGAGAGAGAGGATAGTCTGACATTAACTACTATAAGGGTGATTTTGAACAATATATGTACTTAAATAAAGTTTTTAAATATGCACTCAAGGGTCCTCACTTGTAGAGAGAATTATATTAGATGACTGCACCAAAACACTCACTGTCAATGGATGTTATCCATGTGATGTAATTTTGGTGCTATCATAAGTTTTGCATTTGTTGTCTATACAAATTATTGGTTGATGAGATACATCTTTTTATCATACCCTCGTATTATATAAAGAATTAGTCTTTCACTCATTATGATTGAAGATCCTTTATCCAACTCTTCACAACAAGATTGACATTTTAATGTAAAGTAAGAGCCATAAGAATCATACCTCAGATAGTCTTGCCACCCTTCCACCTATTTTCTTCAACAATGCAAACAAATGTAATGGCAATAGAGTGTGATGCATTTCAATGCTACTAGTGACTAGTATCAACATAAGCATCTTAGGAGATAGTAATATATATATATTTAATTTAGAGTATGATTAGTTGATAGGAATGAACTTATGATGATTTTATTAAGGAATATGCTAAAATGAAGCAAGCTGAAGCAAATACTCACCTAAAGCTGTTGAAATTAAAAATTAAGCTAAGAATAATCTTCAAAGAACAAAAGCATTTCCAAACTTGACAAACCAAAATCCCATAGTGAATTTCAAGTCAGCGAAATTATCGTATAACAACTTCAAATTGATGTGTTGAAACTTTTGGAGGATTGTTTAAATCTTAAATACAAATAAATTTAACAAATATTTTTGAGTAATTTTCATATGACGATACAGTAAAATTTCTAGAAATATTTTTTTAAGTTTTTCTGGACAATAAATCGCTTCACTATAAGCAGTTAAAACTAATTCTTGCACATTAGTAAACAAACAATAATGTTTCATGACATTTGGAGGTTTTTCACATATTTATTGTACAAAAAAGTTTGAAAGGTGTTCATCCTCTCAAATTGAATGCAAAGCTAAATAATAATTATAAATTTATATAATCGAAAATACAGAAAACGTGTTCATCCTTGAGAAGTTGCCAATGTTTTTAAATTTTTCCTAATAATATTTTAAACACAAGCTATGCTTTTATAAAAGAGATGGTAAAGTTTATTTTACCTTCTTTTGTATATTGTTTCAACAATAAAGAAGAATGCTTGCTACCCTCAAAAGTTTTTTGAAGCAAAACATTCAACTTTTTAATGACTAACCTAATGCTAATGTTGGTGTTCAACATTATCTATTTGTTATTTTCTTATTTGAACTTGGCGATATGTCGAGATAGTGGCAAACATTTTTATTTTTATTTTTTATCATTTTTTCCTTGAAATTTATTAGGGAAGGTTTTTTTTAACTTAATTAGTCATCTAACATGCTTGATATATATAATAATTACATAAAAAATTTTCTTATGATTGTTGAAAGTCAATTAAAGAAATAGGAAAATGTATAGGAAAAGTAGCATTTATTTCTCAATTATTTTTCATCTATTTCATTTCTACTTTTTATCTATTTTTCATGTATTAAAGGGATTACATTATAGTTTATTTATAGATTTTGAAAGATATAATATTTTTAAAAAATATATATAATCTTTAGAAGATAAATATGACCTCAATCTATGATTATTTTATCTTAAAAGGCTAAGTTTAAATCAAATTTATAAGACATGACATTTAAAATATAAGCATGACCCTTATAGATATAATCTATACTTAGCTTATCTTGTGACACTAAGCATGAAAATTGAATTATGACATATCTTTAATGCTTCCTCTTCATGTTAAAGTCTTTGTCCATTAGCCTTACCTTGTATTTTTAAATCGATTTCTCTAGATTCGGTTTCATCTTGTATATTCATTTGACTTTGATACTTCCCAATCTTTTGGTTGATCTACTAGCTCTCAAGTATTATTCTCTAATATAGTTGAATATTCTCTAAAAATTTGGGTGGGCACTTGGATTCTAACTTGTATTGGAAGTAGATCTCAAACTTGATTAAGTGCATCTTAGAGTATCATGCTATTATCTTGACATGATCACTAGAATCATTGGCTAATCCCATGAGAAAATATTTGATACTTGTTGATTGCCTACACCTCTTTTTTCTAATTCTAAAAAGCTTCTGTTATACCCGGTAAAATATTATATGTTTAATCTTCAATAATTCAATTATGAGTTGGATGATTTCAGATCGACAGTAGGATGAGCCAGGAGCTCAATTGGAGGCTATTGGAATTTCTGAAATTTTCTGGGGATTTTTCGGAGCACCGAGATTTTTTTTAAAAACCGGAATTTGGTTTTTTTTTTTTTTTACCGCGCGTGAACCGGACCGGAGCGGTTCAGCGAAGGCGGGGCGGTTCGCCGAGGTGCGTTTGCGCGTGCGTTTAGATAAGCCGCGGATAAGCGGATCGGACGGACGAGATCAGCGGTGGAGATTAACTGGCTGATCGGGTGTTAAGCGGCGTTTTTGGAAGGTCAACCGGCGCTTAATGGGTCTTAACAGGTTATTACCGGTTTAAGCCGGGTATTTAACCTAAACTGTTCGGCTGTTAGGGTTTCGAACGGCGGCTAGAGGCGAGGTGTTCGCGGCGAACGGCGGTACTTTCCGGCAGCCTTCCAAGGGGCTTTTGGTAACCGGAGGTTCGCGGGACAGAGGCGAGCATTTTGGTACCGGTTTCGTTCGGCGAGGAGCTGCGGTTGATATCGTGCGAGCTTCACCGTCGCCGGCGAGCAAGGTAGGAAAGTCAGATTTAAATTAGTTATTTAGTAGAAATTAAAAGCATGAAATATTTTGCTTAATGAACACAAGCATGTGGATGAAAAATCGGACTTAGTTGAATGCTAATCTGCGTCTTTTACAAATTTTGGATTTTCTGGAAAATTTCCCATTTCGCCGAAAAAATTTAGTTAATGCTTAGGAACATGTTAGGGATTTGTATTATCAGTGTTGCCATTGAATTAGTTAATTAATTGTTGGATTAATCTTAAATCTCACAATACGGCAATGGCATACGGGCGAACTCCTTCGGCGGAAATTTTGAATGAACCTTAGAAATTAGTGGCATTATTGAAACATTAGGATAGTACGAACATCGGATTTTGTTTCTCCTTGTTCGCGTTCGCCGGAAATCGACGGAAGGATTGGATTGGTCGGCGATTGCGTCGGTTAGGGTTCGCGGGCGTCGGACCGAGGAAGGAGAAGGGTTTAGATTAATTACGAATTTATTTAAGTAATTAATGGTATTTATATAATATTTATTAGTAATTATATTTATTTAAGCATCGACCGATTAACGGATTATTAAGGAATTTGGTTCGACGGTGTCGCGGTTCAGCGCGAGGTTTCCGAACCGGCAGCGAAAACCGGTTCAGCGGGATTCGGCGTGGATGAACGGTGCGGAGGAAAATTTAATTCGGAAATTAATCCGAATTTTCGGAAAAAGGATATATGTGGAATTTAAATTTTATTCGGAAATTTATTCCGAATTTCGGAAAATGGATAAAGGGTGGAAATTGATTTTTTTGAATTTAAAAATTTCCTGAAGTGAGAAAATGTGATTTTTAGAAATCACGTAGCCAAGTTGAAATTGACTGTTGGAAATTACCCATAAATTCAATACAGCTGGATTAGTTGCAAGGAAGTGTGACACTTGGGTGCTACCAGAATAGTCAGAATTTTGGTACAGTTTGTGTTGCTTGGATGACAATGACATGGATTGAGTCAGTTTACTCAGTGTTGGCATATTTCATGGATTGGCATATTGGACCAGAATACTATAGGCCCTATATGATGTTTTAGGGTAGTTGTGGTAGGTAACTGTGCGGTACAGACTTAGCTTCCACAGTATACATGTGGACTGGTATGCGCCTTGTTGTATCTGGACACATGTTGCCGAATCTTGGAGTTAGAGCTTGGCAATGACTGTAGGGGCGTGGCTTCTATGGAAATTGTTGGGAGAGGACTTCTTTGGACGGTGGCTGAGTCGATCTCTTCTGGTCCATGAGTGTAGGCCTGCGCGCCTGAGAGTGGCAGTGGCAGGGGTGACTCGCCGTGGCTAGCCAAGTGTGTAGGCCTGCGTGCCTGAGGGTGGCAGGGGTGTCTCACGTTGGCTAGAGATCTATTTGACTGGTTCTGTCTATAGTCTCCAGAAGATTGATTGATGAGAGACGCTGCGGTGTCGGGTGCTAGGCGTTGTGATGAGTGCGCAGAGATGGGCGTGTCCCGCTGGCATGCTTTGCCTAGGCGCCATGCGTGCGCAGAGATGGGCGTGTCCCGCTGGCATGCTGCCTGGGAGCACAGAGGAGAGCTACTCTGGTGTGACTGGGGATGACTGTGGTTGGTCAGAGTCTGGGACTGAGAGTGCCTTTCTACCCTACATTGTTATGCTGTATTCTATACTCTTGCTATTATCCTTCTCTTGCATGAGAGTTTTTTTTACTAGCTGTCTTTCCTACTGGGCGTAGCTCATTCCTTTATTATCTATATTTTTCCAGTGGCTCGGCAGACTTGACGCCACCCAGCTTTAGGTGGGATCGTGATCAGTAGGCTAGTTGAGGAGATCTGATCTGTGATTTTCTGAGACATTCTGGTTAGTTGATTGTTGCTGTTGGATGTATTCAGTGAGACTGTTATTCTTATGTCTTGTATTATGTGAGGGTGATTCTGACTCATGTACTCGGATGGATGATGTGGTATTTGATGGACTGTGATTTTTCATATGAGTTACATTTTTATACACTATCTTATTTTCTATCTTGACGGTATGGTTTGTGGAGTGCCATTTCATATCGGTGGATGTTATATATTTTTTTTTTGTTGATGGTGAGGTCATTACATGACTATGAAACTTAACCTTGGGGGTTCAGACTTCTATTAGATCGGTTCTCCTATTGGTATGGGTTAGGAGTATTGGGTCTAGTAGGAGTAACATTGCGCGAGTTCATCAGTTAATTCAGGAGTCATGAACCTGACTTGACGGTGTGCCCGAGAGATGGGATCCACATAGTTAAGGAAAGTAGGTGTGTAATGATGTGTTATATCCTATGTTTTTCGTAGGCTACTCAGGTTGGTATGGGACGATCTGAGCTGTCTATATGTAAAAAAAAAAAAAAAAAAAAAAAAAAAGCTGGGGTGTAACAGCTTCCTTATCAAACATAAGATCTCTTCTATTTATCGACTTTTTCTTCTTCATATTGTGTAGTTGGTACCCCTTTGTGTCATCAACATAACCCATAAATATGTGACATTCACTGTTGTCATCGAAGTTTGATTTTTTTTTTCAATTGGTAAGTGTGCATAACACATATTAAAAAACATTTTCATGTGGCTAATCTTTTGTTTGACACCACTCCAAGCTTCAATTGGAGTTCAATTTGAAACCACTATTATTAGACTTTGGTTCTAAACATAAACTACCATATTAACAATTTTTGCCCAAAAAGGGTTAAGCATATCTTTCTCTTTGATCATTGCTCTTGTCATCTTAACAATTGCTCAATTCTTTCTCTTAACAATGCCATATTGCTAAGGAGTATATGCTCTTGTTAGTTATCCCTAAATGTCATATTTTTCACATAAATGACCAAAACCTTTTGAAATAAATTTACCACCTTAATCACTTTGCAACACTTTATTTTTATGATCACTTTGATTTTCAATTGTACCCTTGAACTTCTTTAACACACTAAAGGCTTTGACTTTTCCTTTAGAAGTATATTGACATCATCATTTTGTAATCATCTTTGAAAATTATGAAGTACCAGTTTTGACCTTATAATGGTGTTTGCATCTTCCCACATATGTTGGTATGAATTAGCTACTGAGATGCATGTGCTTGCCTTGCTTATTGAGTAAAAAAAGATGCTCATTGTTGTTTGTCAAAAATACGTCATTCATAAATATTTGACCTTATGTTAATAAGCTGTATTCTCTTAACCATGTCTTTAACCCTGAATAGTTTCATTGCTTTATAATTGAGATGTCAAAATCTTTTATGCTATTAATTGAAATTGTCAGCTACTTTACTTCGTAATATCAATTGTGAAGCATAACTAATCTGTATTGAAAAAATTTTGGACCTATCCATATCCACCCTTGATGGAACTTGATTTTCATTTTTGTTTTTTTAAGTAACCATTATGCAACCACCATCTTCAAAGTAAACAATATACCCTTTTTATACCAATTGTCTAATGCTCAACAAAATTTGCATAAAATCAGGGACCAATAGCACATCACGAATAAACCTTGGTCCCACATTAGTTTGCACTACAATGCTTCATTTGGGGGCCACTATCAAAGTACTAGATATCATCATTCTCTTCTTTTACGATGTGACAATTATAGAAAATATTTTTTAATTCTTTGTTTCTTTTGTGAATTTTTTCGATTGATATCTTGGTGTTTTGATACCAATTGAAAAAAAATCAAAGAAATAGAAAGATGGAAAGTAAAAATAATACTTATTGTATAACTTTTTTTCATATATTTTATATCTATTTTTCACTAAAAAAAATATATTATGATCTATTTATAAACTTTGAAAAATATTACTTTTTTGAAAAAAAAATATGATCTTTAAAAAAAACATGATCTTTGTCTACACTTATCTTAAATAACTTAATAAGATATGATGTTTAAAAGATAAGTACGACCCTTAGATATAATTCATACTTAGCTTATCTTAAGCTACATACCTTTATTAACAGCATTGATACAAAAAAAAAAAAAAAAAAAAAAAAAATTACAATGCATAATCTATTGAAGGATCTACAACCAAACTTGATGGTTTACTCCCTCTCCTTGGACCTTTTCATGGCTAAAAACCAAAGAGAGCATTGTATGCAAGTGAAACACTACAGCAAGATGCAAACTGTTGCATTGTTTCGATGGCTTATACAGGCACAAGGAAAGAACTCGTCATACAAGAAAGCGTTGTATGCGAGTAAAACACTACGAGAAGCTTTTAAGATGCAAACTAATGCAATGTCTCCAAAGCTTAATACAGGCACAAGGAAAAACTTTTTACCTCAACCATCGCAGTTTTGTAGCATAATATTCATCAATAACATGATATAACTCGTAATCAAAACTAAATAAATCTTGACCAAATAATTTTTTTTGTAGGTAACTTCCCAAACGCAGGAGGTCAAACCTCAAAGGGGTATATTCTACAGATCAACAATCCAAATTTAATCCATCAGCAAAGCGCTGTAGCCCTCCCATTTGCCTTGTAATTTCCAGTGTCGAGATTTATGGTATAGTCAATCATCCGATCCAAGTTGTCCTTCGATGAGCCGCCTTCCTCCATGGCCTTGCTCGCCTTCTCCGCAAACTTCCTCGCCCTTCTCCTAATCTTCTCGCCTTCAACTCCTCCCATAATGCTCTCGACCGCCCTTTCCACCGCCTCGCTTTTCACTAGCGCATCATCTCCTGCCGCCATATAAAAGAATGGAGCTTTCACCCCCACGCTCACCCCTGTCCTCAGAATATCCACCACAAGCTTCTCGTTCAAGAACTGGTCGGCGAAATGCGGCCAAGTCACCATTGGTACGCCGGCAGCCACCGCCTCCAGCGTGGAGTTCCACCCGCAGTGCGTCATGAAACATCCCACCGCCGGATGGGTTAGTATTAGTACCTGCGGCACCCACCCCTTCACTATGATCCCATTCCCACGGTTCCTCTCCTCGAACTCTGCCAACCATTCCTCCACCAAGTCGCCCTTTTCCGCCTCCTTCATCGCCCATAGGAAGGGCCTGCCCGTGGCTTCCAGTGCGTTCCCAATCTCCACCTGCTGCCGAAACAACGTGCGGGCGATGCTGCCAAAGCTGATAAATAGAACAGAGCCAGGCTCTCTGCCATCCAGCCACTGGGAGACACCGGAATGATCTACCCCGGCGCTCCCATCCCCCCTCACGACCTTACCGCCGGTGTCCTTGTGGATGAGCGAGACCGGCCCCACGGGCCACACCTCCTTGCCCAAAGCCCCTCGGTAATCGTCGACGCACCACGGCTCGAACTCGTAGCACGTGTTCAACACGATCCCATCAGCTGTGGCATCCGCCTCCTGCACGTGGCGCAGCAAGTCCAACTCGGGCACGTCCAAGAACCGCTGCGCCTTCAGCTTGTTTACCTCGATCCTTTGCGGCAGCTGCGGCAGGCCAGGTACGAAGAACGCCTCGCACGGATCGCTCACCTTCTCGTACAGCTCGTGCTCGGCGATTCTAAGGGTGCAGAGCAGGTAGAAGCAGGAGGGGCAGTGGAAAACAAAACGGGGGATGCCGAGATCGTTGGCAACCTCCATAGTCCACGGCATGCACTGGTCCGCTATGATGCAAGTCGGGGCCGGCGGCTGCTCGCGGAGGTAGCGATTGAGTTGGTCCTCTAACCGGAGGATGCAATTGAAGAACGGGATGAAAAGCTCCGGTTGGCGAACGAGATCCACGTTCTCGCAGCCTTCGGGAAGTCCGAACTCGGCACAAGGCATGGAGAGCTCGACGAGGCGAAGGTTATCTCCACCGCGGTTGGCGACTGCACGAAGGCGTCGGGCGTTGACGGGAGTAGTGATGAGGCTGACACGGGAGCCGCGGCTCACAAGGAGAAGTGCAAAGTCGGCCATGGGGATCATGTGCCCCTGCGCCATGAGCGGGACGAGCACGAAGTGGGGCTTTGGGGCGTCATCCATAGCCATGACGAGCGAGCGAGTTGTGCAACCAATGTTTGTTGCAAATGGTTCTTCGTTTTTTATAGACCAAAGTTGCGAACTGCGCAAGCAATCGAGAGGAATGGCAGTCTTGCAGAGTCGGCGGGTAACAACGCTACACTTGCACGACTTAGTAGAGTTCTTCTATATGAATACGGTTGGCTTGTTGGACACGTTACGCCGTTCAAGTTGATTGCAAGAAATATCTGATACTCGAAATGGACCAACTTTGAATTTTATACGATAAGTTTTCCCAAACAAATCAAATTCCCCATAGAAGTCACTCCATTCTCTCAGATTCTTCATGGTAATATCTTAGATGGTTCATGGTCAAGGTTAAAAGGATACGAAATTAATTTTAACAAAAATCTTAGAAAAATATACTCCAGGGGGACGAATTTGACATTTTAAACTAGAATGATGATGTTATGTCACCATCAAACCTCGTATTCTTAATTCATTAATATGATCTTAACTACAAAAAAGAAAATTAGCAAGTTTGATGTTCTAAAAAAACCTACTTAAAAACGCATTTAAAAGATCAATAAAAAAACTGTTTTTTCACAAATGAAGTTTAATAGTACATCAGAATAATTGAACTAAACCTAGTAGAGAAGCAAATGGTAATATGAAGACTAAAATTTATATTATTATAATAACAAATAATTAACACAAAGAACATGTTAAAAGCTTGAGAAGGGAATAAAATAACAAAAATTGCGACTGACTGGGACAGAATTTTGCATTACATCATCAAAACACAACAAAATGAACCTTATTAGGCAAACGTGGATCATATAGAACCTTTCATAGATATGGAATAACATTAGGTTCAATGATACAATCAATTTTGACTCATTCTAAGTTTTTACTCAAAATAGCAACCAAAGAAATCAAGGGAGTAAATGAAAGGACATAAATTTTGTAGATGCAATAGAGACAAGCCAACAACTACACAAAGAATTAGTTTACAACATACTATTAATCACTTAGGACATTAGCTAAATGCCCAAGCAATCTATATAAACCAACCTGGGTGATTTGCATACCAACCCCCTTTAATCTTAGGTAAGTTGTCACAAAGAAGTTTGCTAAAGCACATTCGAACTTATGAAGACAACCAACCATGATGGCCCAAAAAATTCTAAAAAATAATACAAAATAATTAAATTTATGTATTATCTGATTTAGACATATTCTAAGTAGTACAAAGAAACATATTAAATAATACATATAGAAATAAAAGCCACTATATAGTTTTCATGATGAGCTGAAGTATTAATTGGATATATAGAATAAATTTTAAATTCAAAAGAAACTCATCTCTAATGATTAATTATATAGGCACATTGATTTGTGGAATCTCTTGTATGTTCTTTAAGTTAGGAACCAATATCTATCTTTAGAGCATATAATAGTAATATAAACATACGGAGTTAGATTATTTCAATTAACGTGCAAGAGCGAGACATGAATAGATGTAATCAAACTTGATGCAGTGAGTAAACTCTACCAGAAAATGATTTGATGATAAATATGATACATTTATAATGATATTAGTAACAAATACGTTTATCAAATAATGTGAATTGGCTATGGATCTTCAACATTTATGATATCTGTAGCAAATTCAACTTTGACAAAATCATGATATGGTGTAGAATCTAGAATGCATCTTGAATTATGGAGTTGCCAAGTCTATGATGGTGGAATGATGTAGCATGACTCAAGAATGGGGTAATGCCTCAACTAAGATTGAAAAAAATGGTGTTGACATACCATCTCAAATGGTATAATTAGCAAGGAAAATATATGTAATCTTCATAATTATATAAGCAATTAAGGGAAATGCAAACTCAACATGATTTGATGGTAAACAAGTCAATATTATTGAAGAATCATATAAAATATATCTATCACATGTAAATCTATTTTTTTATTACAATAGAAATAGAATCTCTAAATTAAAGACTAAATTATTTGAACTAATAAAAGAAGATATGATATGAAATCAATTTGAATCTAAAGAATCTTATAATGATGCATGCAAAGGTGGTTTTGCTAATAGTTCATAACACATAATTGGGGATAACTTAAAACAAAAGTAAGGATATGATAAATAACAATGATAATTGATCCATCAACATAAAAATATCTCAAAATCATGAGCATGACTCATATACATATCTTTTTGTAACTACTAGAGGAGAAAAAGTGAAAGAGGTGCAAAGAAGAAGTTCAATAACCTCTTTTTGAATTTGAGACTTTCATATTATGTATGTTTTCTTTATTAAGGAATAACCCATTTTGTCTTTAATAAAATAATAGGTTTTTAAACAAATATTTTTGAGGCACTATGTTGGTTGTTAAGATGCTCTATATGACCAATCCTTTTATTACTAGTCAATAATATATACAAATAACAAAAATATTAGATTATATTAAAATACATAGTAATCTTGAGAACATAAAACCAACAATTAGGCAAGAGTGACAATGTAATGTATTATTTTAAATTTATATTTATTTAATAGAATAATCAATAAAAACTATAATAATACATATACATATCTCAGATGTTGTCTACAAACATCACACACTAATACAAGGTATCCACATATATCTTCAAATATATTTAAAATACAAATAACATGCACATTTTTGACAAAACTCATCATAAAGCCCAATAAGAACTCTCTTTTACTATTAGAGTTCTATGTCACATGTCATTAGGTTTGTCAAACTCTGTGTATATTTGTGTCTTGACTTATAATATAAGTAATTAATAAACATAATAAGTTAGGAAAATAAACTTATAATTATAAATAAAAATAATAAGATAAAATACAACATGAAATAACTCATTAATGGCATAGAAGAAATAAAAAAATGTGCATAGCATCTAAGAATATTCATAAAACATTTGTCTGTAATATATGCATATATGTTATACTCATTTTAAGCACTTTATGCTTTTTATTTTTTAGTTTTATGTTTTTATATTATTTCTTTTTTTTTTATTTTCATATTTTCTATTTTTCATCCTTTTCAAATCATAGCACTTTGATTTTCTTATATGATGATTATCCATCGCTCTACGATATCCCATATCATAGCAAATCTACTTAACAAGTTCTATCTGTCATCTAAAATTCATAATTGTTTTGTATAATCTTCTATTTTAATGAGTTTTTCTCTAAAAGTTCTTATAATAATTATTTTATTATTTTTATTTTTAAAGTTTGGCAACTTATTTTGTGATTAAAACACTTTATATTTGCATTGAGATAATTTTAAATTATATTCTCTATAAGCTCCATATCTCGATCTAGTTCCATAATGTTTTAATGTTGACTAATATTTATTTTAATTTACTAAAAGTATCATCCATAGTTTAAATTATTATTTAATTTTTATTAATTTTTTTTAACTTTTTTTTATAGTTTATTTACATTCTATTTTCATGGACTTGGTACTTCTAGGTTCCTAATAATTTTTATTTATATTTTTGTAGGTTATTTTTCTCTTTCTCAATATTATAATTCCTTTTTTAATAATATATAGATATTTTTAAATTAATAATTTTTTAAATTTTATAATAATTAGTAAAAATTGTTCTCATATCTTTGGAATGCTACACAAAGTTTCATAAAAATGTATAATGTATTTGATAGATTTTAATAAACTTTAAGATCATATAGTCTAACATAATATGATGGTCGACTTTCTATGATATTTACCACCAAAAATTGGGTTTCATTTGAGCTTGTTGAAGAGCATGGCCTAGTACATTGTGATTCAAACAACAAATTTTGAATGCACAATAATTTTGTAAGATTCATTGTAGAGTCTATATAAGTATACCCAACTTACCTCATTTATTTACACTTGACATAATCCATTCTTTTAAATTCTTTCATTAATGTTTTTTATTTTAGTGATAACATTATGGTTAACATAAGAAAGGCACCAATGCATGGTTATGGCCATCCAATAGTCACGTAAATCTATAATCATTCATTAACTTTTGAGATTTATTAAAATGGGACACTATTATACTTGAGCAGAGATTTCGTTTGATGAGAACTAAAGCATATCCCTACGAATAATGTGTACTTTTTCTTATTGTATGATGTGAAATACTATAATTTAACTTGAAATGACTTATATGAATAAACATATCTCTTATAAGAGAACCTAAGAGTATTGGCTTGTTCAAAACAAGTGCATAGGCATGCATATGAGAAATGAAGTAGCAATAAGCCAATAGTACAAATTTTCAAGATTTAGAGTATATGATTAATCATGATCTGTTGATAATTTAATATATTTGGACTTGTTATAGTAATGGAAGACTATTATCTAGGTATGATGATATTATAAAGGAGTTTAATATGCTTGATAGTGAATGCATTAAAATGTAATAATATGATATAACTTTGAAGCCTCCATGAAAAGTGTACTAAATAAAAATGTGAATCCTTGCCTTCTAATTAGAAAAGAAAAGGGAAGATGCTAAGGACTTCCCTTTTACCTTAAGAGAATGTTTAGAATTATAATTTTTTTTTTCATTTTAATCATATGAGTCTTGACAATCTAAATTTGTTAATAATATAGGCCCATTATAAAGTTGTTATTGATGTGAAAAGATGGTGATGAATAAACACAATTTTAGGTTTATCGTATATTGTTTGCCTCCTAAATTTTAAATATTTTTAAGAAAATCATTTATTTTCTTCAAATACAATATGGTGAGAAACCAGTATTTAGTTAAAATGAATTTTTTATCAAATGAAAACCAAATCTTGAGCATAATATGATCTCATTATTAAGGGTATATGATGTTGATAACACACAAATTTTTTAGGTACCTACACAACTCAATAGCATCATTGTTATGCCATCGTCATCATATTGAATTTGTGGTGGGGACACCAGCGCCATGCATGATTTTCGACGTACTTCATCTATTCAGATACGCTCCTGCACTACCCGACGACTAAGGGAGTTACTCTTCATGAACAGGATCAATTTGGAGCCCAAAGTTGCATTTCGGGCTCGAATTAACACTCAAGAACATTATTTTTGGATTCGGGGACCCAAATTTGGCCAAAAGGCCTCTTTTTCCGGTTTTCGCCGCCGCCGGATGCCTTCCGCCGCCGACTGCGACCGTCCGCCACCGCTTCGCCGCCGTCGGCCGTTGAGCCGACGGACCCGCGCGCGGGTTCGCGCGAGACTCGCCCGCGGGTGGCGGGTCGTGTTACACCCTTGTGTTTGATGACTCAAGCATAAATGTGTATATTTTTTTTGGGCTTGATTTTAAGTAAAATTGTTAATAATTAATTAAATCAAGCCATGTATTTTAGATGTCTAAAATAATGGTCTCTAAGGGCCTTGAGGTCATGGCATACTTCAAGGAATTTTGAGACATGCGCAAGATTTTTTATAATTGAATTTCTTTTTATTTTTCTTGAATTTGATATGTCCAAACTTTGAGATTATGAGGCACACTAGTAGTATTAACATTTAAAAATATTATAAAATTATTTAATACTGAATTTTGATTTTTGGGCCAAGCATATTTGACAAAATATATAGACATGGGTATTTGATTTTTTAATATTATTTTGGAATCGTTTTCTACGAATTTCTTTTCATAGCCACTTAAGTAACTTATAATACTATAAGAATACAAAATTATTTTTATACACTTATAGTCAAATTTTTGGCTAAAAAAGTCGTCAAAAATACCCTAAAACAGCCGAAGTCTCGGGAAAATGTACTGTAGCAATGGGCGGGTCGACCCGGCGCCAAAACAGCCCGTCCAGGTCTTTTAGAAATTAAAAATTTAATTTAAAAAATAAAAATTTGGTTGACCCGAAAAGGCTAAACCTAGCCTGGACCCAAAGCACGCCGAAAGGAGCTCGGCTAGAGCTGGTCAACAGTCAAATGAACAGTGCCTGGCTAAGCCAAGACCGCGCAAAGGAGCTCGGCTAGGTCAAACTGCAGCGCGGTCAACAGTCAATGAACAAATGCTTGGCTAAGTCAACCCGAACCAGGTGATGAAATCCCGGTCAAGGAAGGGGGGAGCCGGCCCCAAAGTGGCTCGAACGTTAAACGGCGAAAATTCGTTATAAAGAGGTGCGCTGAATTCGCTTCTGCAGTGTGGGACTAAAAAATCCCACCTTATAACTTCGGCCGGATCCAAAGGCGCAGATCAAGCCCGCCCAGATCCAACGGGCGAGAGTAAATTCGAACGGCTGTTTCGCGAGGTCAATCAACGCCGTTCGTTCAACGCGCGGGATCTAATGGCTCAGATCAAGTCCGCCCGGATCCAACGCTCTGGATTAAGCCCGAACGGTAAAATGCGTAAACAATCTGCGCCGTTCGTTTTTGGGCCCAGATCAGACGGTGGCTGCTTTCCGTCCGTTGCCTAAACGGCTAATTAATTTTTGAAGCCGTTGGGGGTGTTTTTAGAGCTCAAATCTGAGCTCTATAAATATAGAAAAATTATGTATTTTTTAGTTTTAACCTTTGCTAAATTGTTTCAAAAGATTTTCAGATCTCAAACACAAGCATCCGAGCAAAATCGGCGCATTCGAGCTCTAGAAGCAAAGCGGCAAGAAAGCTAGTGGAATTAGAGGTTTTTCAATCATTTCTAAATCTCTATCCCTCTAATTCGACGATTGTGTGTGCCTCCTCTTTTCTCCAATTTTTCTTGAGTCATTTGCCAATTTTTCGTATTTTTGTTTTGGGGCAAGGGCGTCCCGGCGTTTGTGCTAAAGCCCCGGGTTTGAGTTGAGCCCGGTAAAAACTCAAGTAGGTTTGGGATTAGCCATAATAAAAATCCCAAGTAGGTTCGAGGTGAACCGTAAGAAAAACCTTACTTGTAATCGGAGAATTTAGTGGATTTTTCCCAACACCGGTTGGGGGTGGACGTAGACTCGGTTTTGAGTCGAACCACTTGAAAATTTGTGTGTTCAATGTTCTTTACTTTTGCTTAAAGTCTTTTAAATTTAATTTCGGAAATTATAAGAATTTAAATACACAATTCACCCCCCCTCTTGTGGGATTTCTTTAGCACGAATCACTTCAGGTCGACGCGACCCGGTTCAGGCCCGTGTCATGGCTCGGGTCGCACGACCCGCTGGATGAACCGCGCCGACCCGTCTCCGACCCACGCCGACCTGTCTCCGACCCACGCCGACCCGTCTCCGACCCACGCCGACCCGTAACCGACCCGCGACAACACGACTCGACCGCGCCAGCGTCCCCGCCGGATTCGCCGCAGCGACCGCCGCCGCCAACCGCTGCTAGCCCGCCGGATTTGCCTTAAAAGCTGTTTAGCAACAGCTTCTGGATCAGCTTTTGACTATTTTCTGCCTTTTTTTAATGTTTTAAAAGGTAGAAATTGATATGCAGCCTTTATATTTGTTATTTTCCTATTTATTTCCAAGTTTCACGTATTTTATTCCTTTAAAACTCTAAAAGTTGTTTTACCGATGTACCCTTAGGCTCTCTATAAATAGGGATGCCTATCCCTATGTAAGGTTAGTTGACATTTGAGCTTGTTTAAGTATTTTAGTGCTTTGCTTTCACTTGTTGAGTCATTGGTGTGATTCCAACAAGACTTCGGCGTGCTAATTCGTCGAGGCTCCGGTACTGGGAGGAGGGGTGCGAGGCCCAAGCGGTGAGAGGCCGTGCCAGTTTATCAACGACGCCATCTTCATCTTCATCCCTTTGTCGACATACTCTCCATACCCCGCCGCTACCACGACAATAACGTTTCATAACTACTCATCGTCGCATTCGCCTTTTCATCCGGATTTCGACGCTTCTCTCTCTCTTAAGATTTGGGTTCCCCTCGGACTTGAACGGTTCTTACTCGAATAATATCTGTTAACTTTCTGATTTACGGTGATTTAGCGCGATCTTTGTACCTTTCAACTGCGCCGGTGCGACCATTCCACTTTTCAAAATTTATCTCGCTCGGTATTTAAACCCTTATCCGAGTACCCCGCGTCTGTGCCGTCGAGGTGTTGTGGACTTAGCCTATGGAGCGACCTCTGTGTTGCTCACGGTCCCCCTCTTTGCTAAGATTGCCTTGGACGGGTGTCTCTTGCTTGTTATTTCTTTTTCGAATTTTCACATTTTTACCTTTCAAGTTTACTTTATTTCTGATGTGTGAATGTAATTTCTGTATTGCTCAAATTATTGTAATCTGTCCGACATCAATTTGTGGATCAATGACATTGTGCTCTATTGGGAGATATAGATTATATAATTATAATATACTTTTGTCTCATCAAATTAAAAGTGGAGTATGTTAATCATCATTTTTACATCTCTAATAAATGACATTGGGACTTCATTAAGATAAGTAGTGTGATTGAAACATTGCTGTGAGATCCACTTGAATTATAAATGAAAACATTAAGCAATATATTAAAAAAATACTTTTAAAAACGTTTAATATTATTTAAAAATTATAGATACACCAAACTTATCTAATAAGAATTACTAGGTATATATGATAGTGATTCTTGATAATCACAATAACTTACAAAATAAGCCTAAACAAGTAATATAATGATTATTATTTTATATCAATATTAAGATACACCTTTCTTGTCTCCTACAAGAAGAGATGATGAACCTCTCATAAATGGATGTGAGGAGAATTGTAAGTTAATCTTAACTAGTACAACTTGGCATTAAAGGAACAAATAAAGGGTTTGTGGTGGGCATCAGTGTGTTACATTTTGTCAAATTGATGCATAACATGATTTGATGAGTATCATTCAACACCAAAATCATGCAATTACTAGAGCATGTGCACAATAGATGGGCTATCACTTGCAATGGAGCACAAATATGCTCTTCATAATATTCAAGTTTTTGTGCAACCTTGCTCCTTGAATAATTATCTAATTTATCCTCATAAAACAAACCCTAATCTTGGTGATGTTGGCATTGTAGTTGCATGGTTTATACTAAACAATATAAGCATCAATATCTAAGTAATAGCAAACAAAGTTTTTGAAAAACCTATATCTAATAAGCCAATTGATCAACTCATCTATGTTGGAGGAAGTGCCATGCAACAACAAAAGTGTTTAAATGATTTTTTTATGAAAATAAAAAAATAAAAAATAATAATCTATCTCATAACAAAGTAACTTTCTTAAATTATAATAAAAATAGACATAAAAATTGTCTTAATGTTTTTTGTAATTTTTAATACGAAACAAACAAACCATATATGTTTTTATGGCAAACATACAATACTAGTTTTTAAATGATAATCATACATGATTTATCTATACATGATCAAAAGTTTTTGTTAGTTAGCTTTATAACTTACAACCAAATGTTAATTACACAAAAACATTTAAATAATAATGACAGTTTGGTGTTCTGCAACTTTCCACACTTAATCCAAATTTATGACTAAATCGTCCATAATGCATGATCTGTGACCTCATCGCTGACGCACTATATGCATACCTTTGAACAGAATAAAAAAAATAAAAAAATAAAAAAGTATAAAAATAAAAAAATAAATCAACGGCGTCACTCTGCTGTCAATGAAGAGGTCGTCTTCGTTTGTCTTTTCTCGTGTTGAATGATTTGATCGTAAAGGTTTAACGTTCAAAATCTAGACAAAATATTTTTTTATAACGTCTTTAATAATGTAAACTATTTTCCGATTTAATTATTTGGACAGGAAGCTTCGATACCTGGTCACTACACCTAAGCATGATAAACTAATGCATAACATGCCAACCACAGGACAAATGATATTAACAGCAAGCCCAGTTTGAAGTTTTTTTTTTTTTATGTCTATTTTTTAGTGAAAAAAATAGCTTTTTGAGGTTTAAACTGATATTTTTTAAATAACTTTTATTTAATAAAATAATAAACTTCAAAACTTAGAGGTGTTTTGCATCACCTAAGAAAATTTTGCCTATATTTCACGTCGTGAGAAGTAAAATTTAAACTTTTTCAAATAAAGACTTAACAAATTGAATTATTTTATTTTTTTCTTATTTAAATTTTAACAATGAGTTTAAAGATTATCAACACTTACAAGATCGAACTTTTTGTTTTTGTTTATGTCATTAGTAAATTTTTTTCATAAGAATAATATTTTTTTCTTATAAATAAAATTTTAAATTTTATAATTAAGTATATTACATTTTAAGCCTATTTATGTTTAGACATTTGGTATTTTGTTACATAGAAATTGTGTGATTAATAATTTATTTTGACACTTTTTCAAAACGTTAATTTATGTGAGATTAAAAAAACAAAAATAATTAAAATTTTAAAAATCATTTTTTATTTTCTAAACTAATATTAACAAATGGGTTTTTTTTCATAAAAATATAAATAATATTTTATTATTTATTTAATATTTCTTTAAAATATATTATGAAAGTGACAATTTTGGATAGAATTAATGATAATACTTATGCAATTAATTTCTTTAACTAATAAAACTATTATTTAGTAATAATTATTTCAACCCCATACTGTGGCATTTTTTAAACATTTCTTTAAACTATATTATGAAAATGACAATTTTGAATAAAGTTAATGATAATACCTATGCAATTAATTTGTTTTACAAATAAAATTATTATTTTGTAATAATTATTTCAATCGCATTCGGTGGCATGTTCCATTTGCGAACACTCGAATTTTTTTTTAAAGAAATGGTTGAACATTTCCAGAATGACCGTACGCCAAATGGAGCATTTATCAGTACAATTACAAAAATTAAAAAAATGATGAAAAAATATAAAATGCAACAAATAATTTTCGTATTTTATCTATTAGTAGATTATTATAATATTGAGATAAAAAAATAATATTATTTATGCCCTAATGTTACCAATATTTTTTTTGATTATTAGCTAACCAAATAATTGTTAGTTTTTTATTTAATATAAGAAGATGTCATTTATGAGACAAAATTATAATTTTTAAAAACATTAATTTAATATATCATCTAACAATATTATCAAAATTATTAAATAACATTATATGCTATGATAATATCATCAAATGAATTTTTTTTAAATTGAAATTTAACTTATATTTTCAATAGTGTAAACTTTTAAACATATGTCATATTAAGAATATTATCATTTTTTACCTGATACCTTTATATATAATAAATACAAATAATTCTAGTGTTCATTTATGGTAATAGAAATTTTTTTTCTAAATTTTGGTATCTCATATTCTTCAATGATCCATAGAACCATAGTATCTTTATTTACTCGGTTGATACGTTTGTTGATAACAACTTGGTGACTAAATTCACATGAGCAAGCAATAATTCAATCAAATAATGATGACTCAAAGTGTATGGCTCATGAAGATGGCCCAATTATTACTCATGAAGATGACCTAATTGTTCCTCGTGATGATACCGTAATTAATCATGGGTCTGCTATCGCCATTGCTTCCTACATCTCAATTAAACTTTAATAATATCCATAGAAGATTTGTTTTGTAGACTTTGAATGCAATTTGCAACATAACATGCTTTGTTAGGTGTATGCATAATTTTATCACACTCAATAATCATTTTCTCAGAGTTATTATCTTATGTCTACAATGTTATGTTCCTAGCAGCACTTGAATTGGATTAATATCACTAAAGAAATATTAAAAATAAATTTTATTAAAAAATTCATGCATGCTTCACCAAATGTGCTCATTGGTACAATTATTTTCTTTTGGCTAATTTAAATTTTTTGAGAGATGGAGTGATCTTAAACTTGTTCTCAAATTTGACACAATTTTGAATAAACTATGGGTTGAAAATGTAATAGACAAGAAAACACTTTGTTGATCTGGAATTGTAACACATCTAAAGTGGAAAAGATTATTTAACTAATTATTTTAGAATTTCGAATTATTAAGTAATTAAATTGATGAAATATAATAACATGGTGTTGAATAGAGCATGTAAGTAAGGATAAAAATTAAACCATTATTAGAGATAAGTGATATGTCAATTTATATTTTTGTGATCATTATTAATTTTTAAGAATTTCTTAAATTTTCATAAAATTCATATGTCACAAAAAAGAAAGGATTTCTAGAAGGAGATAAGTGAACTTCAAAAATAGAAGTATGAATTTATAGAAACCCAAAGATATTACGTTAAAAAAAAGCATAAGAGTTTTGATAGTAAAATAAAAAAATAAAAAATTAATAGAAATTAAATATTAATTAAAGCTTTAATAGATAATTTTGAATCATAGCTTTTAATCCTTTGAAATGAAATTCAATAAAACAAGAACCTTTATCACGAGACCCTTACCTATCAAATAAGAAAGTTTTTTTTTTGAATAGGATATAATATTATATCAAATAAGAAATTTGTCTTACAAAATATGCTTCTAAGAAATTTCTCCAAAACCTAGATAGAGAAGAAAGATTTAATTAAATTATTCTGACAAATATTAAAGTGTTACAAACACAAAATAAAATGGATACATTTTGAAAAAGAATATATAATACATATTATATATATTTATTTTTAAAATTCTTTAAAATACTAAATGATGATAGAAATTCATGAAATTTGTATGACATGTAGACTAATAGATTAGTTTTATTGACGAATTTTTGGAAACCATTTAGATAGAGAAAAATTTAAGAAAAATCATAGGACCAAAGTTTAATCAAACATTAATTAAGTTTTGTTTTTAGTTTTCTTAATTTACAAATTGAATTAGATTGGAGAAGAAAGTCCCAATTTTTTATTCTTTTTTTTTTAAACTTAAATGGTGGAAACAAAAGAGGCATAACTTTTGAATGAAATCTTTTGCATATGGGTGTGTGACTATTTAGAAGAAAAGAAATAAAAGAGATGCACAATGGACAAAGAGGCATTTGGAAGAAAAAATTTCAAAGCGAAAGAAAATGAAGAGAGACGAAAATTTTATAAAGATTTTTGTGAGAAAAAGAGAAGGAAATAAGGAGAATTTGATCTCGAGAAATTTAGAAGGAGACGTGCAAGCATAGAGAGACATCAATGACAATAGAGACTATTATGAAGTGAATTAAGATTAGCGTGATGTATAATTTAGAATATCTATGTGATGTATGTTATAGTATAATTTTGTAATTTGTTAATATGATATAGGTATACTTTAAAAATAGTTTTGTCATTATATGTTTAAAATGGAAAGATATTTATATATATAATGAAAAGATATGTTATATACATTTGTGCGTCCACATGATGATTGTTGTATTATAATATTTGATCTTTTTAAAAAATAAGATTTTGATTGATTAGTTTATTATGTTTGAATTGGAAAAGTTTTTATCGCTTTATTACTTTATTTTAATCTCATAAATTGACTTTTATGTAAACTTTTTAGGAGTATTTAATGATTTTGTATGTTTTTTTTGAAGAAGATATAATATCTATTATATCAAGGCCAAGCCCAAATTACAAAGGAATCCTTAAGGGAGATCGAAAGTGAATCAGAAAACATGAGGTCGAGCAGAGGCTTAGGAATGGGATTCTCGGGGCCCCAGATGAAGTCGTTAAGGCATGCTGCCCAGTCAGCAGGCGCATTCCCGTCTCTGAGGATGTGTGAGAAATGAACGACCTTAAGACCCGAAGCATACTGGATAGTTGCCGCGAAGACACCCGACCCCGGGGGGAGGGACACCATCTCACGCACCTCCTGAATAGCCAGCATTGAGTCAGATTGGAGTTCCACAGCCCGATGTAGGGGAAGAAAATTCCTAACCATGTCAAGCGTCATAAGCAAAGCCTGGGTCTCCATCATGTCAACCGCCTGGGATAACAACCTTTTGCCATCCACCAGGAGAGGTCTGCCCAAGCTATCCCGCACAACCATGCCTAACCCGACCATCGAATCACCAACCGCAGCATCACAATTCACTCTGATCCAACCTGTTGGGGGGGGGGAATCCAACTATGCGTAACAAGCAAGTCCATGGATTTTCCGGGGTTCCCGCTGGACAAGGAGGAGAGGGAGAGATGTCCGTTGAGGGATGAATGAACCTCAAGCAAGATAGTCCGGATAGTAGAGCCAGGTGGAGGCACCATAATGTTATGTCTGGCTGCATTCCTCCTCGACCAAATATAGTACAGCGTAGTTGCAATGGTGGCCGCATCCAATGGCCCGACACCCTGGCGAGCAACAGGAGACCCGACCAACTGGAGGACCCGGTCAATGAACGGTAGATCGGCCCCGGTTGATTGGTCCAACCCGGTTGACTGGTCCAAGCTGGTCAACGCTGCCCGAACAGTGCGGTCAGCCCAAACCTCTTGGGCTCTCGGGCAGCGCCAAAAGATGTGCTGCAAGGACTTGTCTTCCGTGCAGCCCTGCTGGAAAGAGGGAGAGTTGCAAAGCTTTAGGCGGGCCAACCACCCCGTCGATGGAAGGTGATCACCGGCGACCCTCCACATGAAGACGCAGACCCTGGGAGTGACCTTTAACTTCCATATGCCACGGAATTCCTCCAAGGACCTGCTGCCATTAACGCCCTTCCGAGCATTGCAGACGATGTTCGAGCAGATCTGGCCACTGGCAGCCTGGGGCTTCTCTGTAAGGGAAAGAAGCAATACGTCCTGTGAGGACCGCAAGGCTCTCGAAAGATGCGTGATGCGGTCTTGAAGCTCCCCATCTGCCCAAGTGCTGATAACATCCCAATTCCAATTCCCGTCGGGCAGGAGACATTAAGCGACGTTGGCCGGCCAGTGGGTGTTCATATTGATGAAAGTAGGCCAGCAACTCAAAGGAAGGACTCCCAGCCAGTTATCTTCAAAAAATCTCGTCGTCCGCCCATCCCCAATACGCCAAACAAAGAGGGAAATTGCCTCCTTCATTGCCCCAAGCACCATTTTGCAGACCGGGGACGCGTTGCGGGGGGCCTTCATCAGTGGATCCTCCATAGCATATCTTCTCTGCATCAAATCCACCCAGAGGCTAGGCTCCCGATTAAGAATGCGTCTGCAGCCCTCCATGTGAAGAACGCGGTGCCAAACGCAGATGTAACAGCCCTAGTTTTCTTTATTTTATTTATTTTATTTGCTTAAAAGAAAGAGTTTTTTGAGATGAATCCAACGATGTTTCATTTGTAATTTTTGGAACTCTAATGAATAAATTATGAATTTTTAAAGATTTGGGATAAAATTATAACGTTAAGGATAGATTTTAATTTTTAAATGTCGACTTAGTTCAAATTCGATTTGGCGGAGGATATATTTGCAAATACCAAATTTAGAAGGGGTTTTCTGAAAAAAAATGCGGTTCATGGCAAGTATGTTCCGACCGCATTATAAAACCCAACCCATGTGTGTTTCAAACGCACTTCTGCGAACACGACGGCAAGGCACGACGATGAGGCACGACTGCGAAGAATTTTCGAGATTTTCGGCAAGCGACGATGACGGTTGACGAAGGTGAGAATTTTGTTTGCTTTGTCGCCGGGTTGTATAAGTTTTACCGGTGAGTGTCGGTTAATTGGTCGGCGAGAGACGCAAGAGATTTTAATTTCGCCGACGAAATATTTCGGTTTCACCGGACGTACAGGAGAGAGAAAAAGAGAGAGAGAGAGAGAGAGAGAGTGAAAAACCGGTCCACGCCTTTGGACCAGGTACGCTGCTGAACCGGGCTGCCGAGCGCCGGCGGTCAAGCGCGTCGAGTGTGCGCGGTCTAGCACCGAGAGCACGCGGTCCAACGCCGAAAGCCCCCGGTCCAGCGCCGAGTGTGCGTGGTCCAGCGTCGGGCACGGTCGTCCAGCGCCCGTGTAAACTGATTATTGGATTTATTTTGGGGGTTTGTTTGTGAAAGCTTTTCAGAAAGCACTTTTGGTTATTAAACATATTTTAATTTGTGACTATGACCTTGTAGGACATCAAGACAATTAGAAGTGGACAAGAAAATTTGGTACAGCAAATCCAGGTAGATAGATTCCTAACCCTGTGATGTAGTACACTACTATGTGTTTGCTCTACATTATTTTCTTTCAGTTACATGGTGTTTTGGTTGTTCTATATGTTGATGTTTATTTCATTTGCATGACAACTAAAAAAGGAAAGAAATAATATGATACAATATGCTAAAGAAAGAGACGAAACAATATGTAAAGAAAGGTATTTGATATGACATAATTGTTTGGAATTATGATTATAAATGGTAGTAAATAATGGATTCCCAGAGAACATTATCCTCACCACTAGGCTCAGCGTATGGAATCGCGGGGTATCGATCTTCGGATCAGATATATGCCTAGTGTTATGTGCTATGACTCCATGATGATTACACCAGGCTCAGTGTGTTGGATCGTAGGGTATGGTACCATACCTACCTGGTGGCACTAGGCTTAGCGTGTTGGATCGTAGGATATCGATCTTCGGATCAGATATCTGCCTAGTGTTATGTGCATGGTTGGATGCCGACTGGAGGTCATGATGATGATTAGATCCAGAGGATAATGCGTCAAAAGGAATTGAGCCCAGTAATAACACATTATATAACGAACTGACATTTCTTTATGGTTTTCCATTTGGCATTACCTTATATATATGACATCTGATATGGTTTTCTCTTTATGCATATGATTCATCTGTGTTATTTATGGTATGCATTTTCATTTATATTGGGTTAACTATGTGTATTTATCTACTGAGATGTGTAAAATCTCATTTAGTACTTACATCACAGGTCCTGAAACCACTACATCGAGAGATAGGAATGGTGCTGCTACAGAAGAGTCATTTCCAAGAGATGTGTGAGAGGAAAAGTTTTAGTATGATTAAATATTTAAAAACATGTCTTTATATATATATTTTGGATTTTGAGTTAGTGTTTGTTTTACCGTTGGGTCCCCACCTTGGGGTTGTTTATTTGTCCTCACTTTGATGTTGTATCTCGCGACTCTGATGTTTATTTTGTAATCTAATGGTATTGATGTAGGTAGGGACTTGACAGCGGAGGTCCCGAAGGCCCAAACCACTCGTAGATTTTGGCAGTGTGATGCACTCCCAAGCCACATAATGCACAGCCTTCGTGCTGCTAGTCCCACCCCATAGAAATCTCCTGATGCGCTGCTCCATGGCCTCAATAATCCCCACAAGCACAACACAATGCCTTAGCACGTGGCAAGGGATGGCAGTGAGGACCGACGATGCCAGAACTGCCCTGCCCTCCAGCGAAAGAGGCCGGACTCTCTAATTGATCAGCATGGCATCCAACTCTGTAGCAAGAAGTTGTGGTCAGTCTTGGAAAGGTGCTTGGCAGTGATGGGGATGCCTAGGTATGTAAAAGATCTTCCTTCCTCCATGCTGAGCTTCTTGAGGATCAACTTGGACTTCATCCTGCAGAGGTTAGAGCTAAAGAAGACTCTGGATTTCGCGAGATTCACCTATAGACCAGTGGCCTTCCCAAACTCACGGATAATCCTCCTGATGGCACATATGGGAGGCAGGAGCGAAAAGGATGACGTTGTCGGCGAAGAGAAGATGCGAGATGCAGGGCAAATGCATCCCTGGCCAAAACCCCAAAAGCTACCAGGATTCATGGTTCCTCACCAAGCACGAGAGATGTTCGAATGCCATGACATAGAGATACGGTGAGAGCGGGCAACCCTGCTGGAGACCCCTCTGAGCCACCACCCATGGGAGGCGAATTCCATTGAAGAGGACGCTGAATCTTGGGCTACTGATGCAAGCAGCAATCCAGTCCCGCCAGATGGGAGGAAATCCTATAGCCATCATCATCTCAAGAAGAAAATCCCAACAGACAAGGTCATAGGCCTATTCCATATCGAGCTTCACGGCCATGAGTCCAGCCGTGCCCTTGTAAGTCCGCATCCTAGCAACCATCTCCTGTGCGATGTTGATATTATTAAAAATGCTGCGACTGGGGATAAACGCCGCCTGTTCCCACGAAATAAGGTCCAGCAAAACGGGCTTCAGCCTCCCGACAAGGACCCATGCCACCACCTTGTACGTAGTGTTGCAGAGACTAATAGTTCTGTAATGCTCCAGCTTGCTCGCGCCCTGCTTCTTTGGAATCAGGATGATAAGGGTGTCCTTCCACTGATTCGGGAGCTTGCAGTCCTAAAAAAAAACCAGCACAGCTTTTATAACATCATGGCGTGCAATAGTCCAGTAGCCATGCAAGAATTCAACCGAGATCCCATCGCATCCTGGTGCTCTATTCCTCTTGATGCCCCACATAGCCTCGATAATCTCTTCCTTGGTGACCCTAGCTCCCAGCCTGGAAGCCACATCAGCATTCATAACTGCCAAAGGAGAGATGACTTGCGGCAAATTCCTGAAATTGCCGCTGCGCCACTTGCGCTCAAAATACTCCGTTAAGACCTACCGATGCTGTCCGGGGAATCCGCTACCTGGTCGTCATCTCCCTGGAGCATGGATATGCGGCTCATACGGGCCCGAGACGAAGCCATATTATGAAAGAAGCGCGTGTTGGCGTCCCCGACCGTGCCCAGTGGACCTTGGCACGCTGCTACCACCACTGCTCCTCGTGGGCACAACCCCTATGGAAGGCGGTGATCAATTTCGCGAGTCACCCATGGTCCTCAATGAGTCCCACCCTCGATTCTCTTGCCTGCAGCTTCTCAATGTCACGTAAAAGTACTTGGTTGCGGTTGATCAAACTCCCTAGCTCTTTGCGGCTCCAATTGCGCAACGCCATGAGTGAATGCTTGAACTTCATCGAAACAATCTCCATAGGGTCCCCATTCGCGCGTCTACTCCAGGTTTGCTGCACCACATGATAGGACTGGGGATAGTGGAGCCAAATGCTCTCAAATAAGAGCCTGCTGGATTTTTGCCATATCCTGTTGCCACTCAGATTGATTAACAGCGGGCAGTGGTCCGAGCTAAGGCGGCCCAGATGATGTACCAAACTGTTGGGAAAAGCAATCAGGCCGGCAGAATTGAGCAGGGCACCATCAAGCCACTCCAGAATGTGCGCGCCCCCCATCTTCCCATTACGCCAGGTAAGTTGGTTGCCGAAAAAACCCATGTCAGCGAGCTGAAGGTCCTGCATAAAATCAGCAAAGCACTACTGCTCACTGCCGTAGATGAAAGGCTGACCTCCCCACTTCTCCTCCTGGCCCATAATCAAGTTAAAATTACCAGCCACCAGGAGAGGGGAGTTATCACAGTATGATGTGCGGATAGCGTCCCAGATCGCGCGGCGTCCCTGAGAAACCCTTGGACCATAAACAAAGCAGCAGTTGAGGGTGCAATCCTGTCGAGGGGTAATCGAACAAGCCACCATAAAGGCCGAGGCCACCGTGAGTGCTAGCTTGATCTCTTTCTTCCACAGCAAAATAATTCCAGCTGACATACCCAAAGATGGTTGAATCACAAAATCCCATTCCTTCCCAAGAATCCAGTTAGCATCGTGCCGGGAGAAAGACTGCATCTTGATTTCCAGTAGCACAACAAAACAACCTCCACGTTCCACTCGCGTACCAGACGCTGCAAATAGGCCCTCGATTTGCTCTTCTTGGCACCTCTTATGTTCCACGTGATGATACGCATAGTAGTCATATAGTGATTTGCTTCCTGCATCCCCACACAAACTAAGAGCAGCTCTCCAGCAATCGGATTGCTGGTCTCCGTGCCCCCAAGAAGCATAGATAGCAAGAAATCCTGATTAAGGGTCACCCCCATCCGAGATGGAGGCTCCATTATCCACTGAAGCCCCCTGCAGAAATGGAGAATTCGCATGGCCGCCTTTAGCAAATTTCCCAGCATTCGAAAGCTTTGCTGGCGGAGGACTCTGCGCACCAGCCTTGACCGTCCTCCGGACTCTGCTTCTGCCCCGAAGCGTGGGCGGACTCTTGCTACCCCGAGATGTGCTGGCCCTGTCATATACCCGAGCTGTGCGGCTATGAACATCTCCTGGAGGCCTCTCGATTAATCCCCCAGGGCCCTTGCGATTGTTTTTCCTTCGTTGCACAATTATCCAAGGCCCAAGCCGTGCCTCTCACCGTGTGCATCTCGCCTACTTGACCGGCGGTCATCCTCAGGTTCCTCAGGCAAATTGCAGCCAAGAGCGGTGGTGACCCCTGGGCATTCCTCCCACGCCACGATTGTGTTCGGGGTCTCGTTAATGTCATCTCCTCCAGCTTTGGTCGACTTGCATGAGTTCTCCAAATGTCCAACGTGGCCGCAGGAGAAGCATATGCGCGACAGCCCTTCATATTCGAAGGGTTGATAGACGCTCTCGTAGTCCCCGGTGATCCAGATGCCCGGCTTGAGAGGTTTCGTGAGGTCCACCTGAACACAAACTTGCGCAAAGGATGAGCGCTCTAAGCCCGCCGTCCAGCCGTCGAGAAGAAACAGTTCACTAATGGCCTTAGCAATTCTAAGAATATTATCCACATCCCAGTAGATAAGTGGGAGACTAAGGAGCCTTACCCAGACAAGAGCACGCATCACTGATGTGGAATTGGGGTTGAATTCCGGCGACCACAGATCGAGTCCCATGGCTTGGCCGGCGATCTGCCAAGGCTCGCCCAACCAAATGTCGTTCCGCTCACTCGTCGACTCAAAATGCAAGCAAAAACAGTTGGCTGTGAGATCAAAAATCTTGAAGTTGTTTATATGGCCCTATCGCTTGAGTAGAACCCTCTTAATGACATGGAAATGATGGATGCTCCCGTAGAGACGGCCAACCAGGTTAAACGTATGGTAGTCAAGGTGCCTCAAGCAAGCTTCTGATGACATAATCACATCCCCGCCCTCCACATACTCGAGGATTTCCGCTGCGAGCAATTTGACATCAATATTCGTCGGCCTTACGTGCAAAATCACCTTGTCACTATATCTGGGAGCGCTATTGGCAGTTAAGACCTCTTGAAAACTCACCTTATTCACAGTGGAGGGATGCACCTCCTCAGGGAAATTAAGATCCCCAGCACCAGTCCTGACCCCATGGACCTCCTCCCCTATATGCTCCAACTGCTCATGCACAGTCTTACTCATCGAGTCTCCATCCTGGTCATCCTCAACAGCCAAGTCCTGCACTTCGTACGCACAACAGAAGAAGAAGAACCCTCGTGTGTAGGAGAGTCACTCTGGGGATTCGGGCTCTTCTACTGCTCCTCCGGGTAGTTCCTCCCGCCATTAGGGCTGCAGGTGATGCAGCCCGAGCTCAGGGGCGAAGCAGTAAGATAGCCCGCGGAAAATGGTGCAATTAATCTGGTTCGAGCACTCCCACGAACCAGCTTAATTCAAATTCGAACATGAGCTCGAACTCGGGCCTCTCACGCCGACAGAATGCACCAGTTGGGCCACCACGCGGTCAACGCCCAATTTTGACCTCCAAGACTCCCCGCCGCTGAGAGTCGCCATGCCTTGCCGCCCCCCGGCCCACCTTCCGAGTTCGCAATGGGAGACCTCTCCCCAGCCACCAGCCGCAGCGTCCCGTACAAATGCTTCAGCCACCCTCCGGATTCCACCTCGCCTCCACGCCGGGGCCGGAGAGGACCCAGCGAAGAGCCTCCAGCAATGACCCCGTCAGCCACACGAACCCTTCAATACGATGCTCCGCAACCCCTTAAGACCGCTTCTACGCCGCCACTTCCGCCGCTACAGAAAGCTTCACGCCGCCGCTTCAGTAAAGCTCCGTTGTCTCAAGATTCGTGTTACCTCGAAATTACTGTGCAGCTCCCTTTTTTCTTTTCCCACGGAATTTCACCTTAGATTCCCCATACTGAAAACCGCCGCCGGTGCTCCTCTTTCTCATAGGCTCACACCCAACGGATAGCAGTGAGCACTACGAACGTTAAGGAAGAATCACCCGGCCGAAACAAAGAGAGCGAGAGAGCAGCAAGCGCCAAAAGGGTTTAAGAGACTCATGAAATCACCACGCCAATGGGAAAATCAATTCTCCTCTTCATCGGTAATATCTCGACTGCAAAGCAATGCGAAGCGTCTGCTAGGGTTTCGAAATGGCTCGACAGTAGACGCCGAACGAAGAACAACGGGGAGAGGATATTCTTTTGTATGTTGACATAATATTTTAGCATTCATGACATGACATATGTCACCAAGTTGCATGGAACTTGGGAAAAACGGGGAGAGGATACTCTTTTTAAATGAATAAAATCTTCCTGTTAAAAATAATATAAAAATGAAATTATAAAAATTAAACAGAAGTTAATTTTCATTTCTGCTACGACAATTCTTCTATGAATCTTAACTTCTATAAGGCAATGTATTAACTCTATGTGCTTTTAAATTGGTTTCTAAAGTATGATCATGTTTTATTTTTTAAAAAAAAATAGTTTTAAAAAAAGATGTCAAATAAAAAGAAGATGATGACATGACATGACATGGAAAGATAATTTGGATGCCATAGAAGTAGAATTAGAATAATTGAAATCTTATGACAAAGAATCATAACAAAACTAGCAATTTAGGATGTTGAACTTAAAAAATGCTAAAACTAGGATGTAAAACTAGATTGAAAGGGATAATAATTTAGAGATATATAAATTAAATGTATAGAACTTAAAAGAATTGGACAACTTAAGGTGGTGAGCATATATAGATATTATAGAGTGAAAAATACACATATTGCATTGCTAATTTTTATTTTATATTGTTGAATTTATCTTGATTGTTTATTAAATGAAGTATTAAAAAATTAAAGAAAATTTCAAAATTGTTAGGAGCTAAAATCAGGTCTAACATGTGACAAATTAAGAACAATGTACAATATATAAGATATAAATAATATAAAATTAAACTAAGATATAAGATTATGTGTAATGTGATATTAATGATGTATGGTATTTGGGCTTCTATGTACTATATGTCTAGTTCATCTTATAATATGTCAGAGAAAAAAATAAGTAAAGACAAGATAAAAAAAGAAAAATATAATACATTAATATTAGTGTACATAAGATGAGTATAAATGTCAAATAATTTTAATATATAGCATGATAACCTTAAAATGAACAGTATATCCATGAGATGGAGTAACCCGAGGCTAACGTATGGCACATCTAAAATTGGCATATGATATGTTGGCTTGCGTAAACAATTTGATACATCACTAAGTCAAATAATTCATTATACCATATGTACGAGTGGGAGCAAATGTACAATGTGTTGAATGTAATGGATGGTACATAGAATGGTGATGAGGATTGGATTGTAGAGGAGTCATAGTACTAAACATACGATGCATGTTAGTGTCGTACATTACATTGATTAATAGAGGTCAAAAGCTTTGAGAGATGGTCTGAAAATTTAAATAAGTAGATTAACATGAAACATATAATACATAAGTTTGAATGCATGATATAACAATAAACGAGAGATATATAGAAATCATTTTGGACAAGTTAATTCAATGATGTTTAAGAAGATACTAAAAAAATTTATTTTTCAAAACAAGTCCTATTAGAAAAAATTCAACTAATTTTATTTTGTAGCATCTCAAATATAATAAAATTAAGTTTTATAATTATTTTATATTATTTGAGATTTTCTCAAGACTTTTAGAAATTTTAAGAAATATATTTAATTTTTTCAAAATAATAATACATTATACAAAAGAGATATGCCACCTAAAAAGAAAAAGATAAACCATAAAACTAAGCATATAAATTACTAAAAAATTAATGAGATTAAATTCGTTGAAATCAAAATTTCTTTAAGTGATAAAATGGAAAATCTAAGACTTATAAGATCTAATATTCAAATAAAAAGCCTACTTGAACTCAAAAAATGAAAACATTGATTAAGATATAGACTTTATAAAAACAAGCATGATAGACTTTTCTTGGCACAAAAAGGAGGTGCCATGGTGATAAAATTAAAGGCCTAATTATTTTTAAAAAATTATAAAATAAATATTATAAGAATTTTAGGTTTATAAAATTATTACAAATATTAACTAGCATATTAAAAAAAGTGAAAATTGATTTAAGGGCAATACTCGTTGAAGAGGCTCGTATGGAATTGGCTAAGGTATGTTTTGACCTTATTTAAATAGAAAATGGAAAAAAGATGTGGAACCTTAAGCCTTATATTTAATTCCAAATTAAATATAAAGGAGAGAAAAAGTTGGGAGAGAGAGAGAGTCACACTTGGTGGGGAATTGATTCTATTGAAAATAGAGGACTCAATTGAGTGCTTTAAAAAAGGGAGCTCAAGTTGTGTGGGGGACTTTTACAAAATATTATGAAAACTCCTATGTTTAGTATCCAAGGTGGAGAATAGAGGAAGAAAAAGCATAAAGAAAAAGAATTTGATGAATTCCTTGTATAACAAAGCAAACAATTGCAAGCTTTAGATCAAGCAAAACAAAAGAATTTGAAAATTATAAGTCCTTAAATGAACTGAAAAACAAGATCATTATTGTAAAAGAAATTGAGATAGACATGATTTCTAAAGTATATGTTTATGCTTGATGTGATACAGTTTGATAAGTTGTGGCTCATTAGAAATTGGAACTTATTTTAAAAAACTAGAAGTCATTTGAAATATTTACTTGTGGTACCACTCGATGCATATTTTCATGATTATTGAACATGATGGGGCATAAAAAATTGATACAAATGTTATAGTATATATGTTTTTTTTAGATTATGATAATGACTTTCATATATATATATATATATAGGCACACAAACATAAGATATAAAAATAGAAATAAAAAAGAAAATAAAAAATGAAAAAAGAAATACTAATTTAAACTTTAATGTTTTTATAAGTGGAAATAAGAAAGAAATGAAAAAAGTAAATAAAAAGATATAAGAATAGAAGTCTGGTTACAAAAGCTATGGGTATGATTTCATATATTTAAAATAATGGTTTTCTATGATGGCATATCTCATCCTATATTTAAATATTATGAAAGTTGAGCCATATTAAAAAATTATATGTTCTACAAGTACGGTTGCATGAGGCATCATTATGGCATAACTCAATGTATAATTAATATTTTAGAGAAGTAAAAATATTTAAAATGATATAAGCTCTCATTTTAGATTTAGGCTAAAAGAGAGAAATTTGTATAATCATAAATAAGAAATTGAGGATTTTTTTAAATTGCATGTTTTATATAAAAGAATATTGGGTTGTTTTTAAAGAAAATATGTCATTTATTTCATATTTCATGTTAATTTTTGGCATACGAGAAGATAAGGAGTCAAAGTTTTTAGCTTCTATTAGGTGGTACATTGCACTTTGAGGGACAAATAGAATAAAATTATTGTTTCATTTTCTTTAGCTCTTTGTTGTTCTATTCCCATTAATAAATACCTAAGTTGAGATAATCCCATTGTTGTTGCCTTACCATCATTAATATGGAGACTTGTATTTGTTCATGTTGATAGCAATGCAAAAGCTTAGTCATTAAGGATGGTGTTTGTGATTTTTTGGGAGCACTAATGATCCAAGTAGCATCTATTGAACCTCAAGTGGTTGCATTCATTATTTTTGTCAATTCAATGATAGCTTAGGATAATGACCATTTGTTAAAGAGGGAGTCCCTTATCATAATTATCGTGGTGCTTACAATCTTATACAGAGTTCATTTTAAAATGACAAATTTATTAGCAAAATTCTTCAAGTATTTGAGGATCAATAATAAATTCATTTAACATTGCTTATAGGATCATGAACTTTTTAATAAGTATGATAAGTTTTGATGATTTTTGTTAAGTTAGGGTTTATCTTTTTCAAAAACTTTTAATACAATTTTTTAGATTACAAAAACATAATTTTTAAAAATTGTTTTTGATATTAAATCACCCATAAGAATATACTAATTAAAAAAGATTAAAAACCTAAATATTTTATCTTCAATTTCTTTCTTATGACCTATAGGGGCTCTTTATTATAGTTTAAACTTGTAGATCAATAAAAGACCCAACATTCAAAATTCATTACTCCTTTGAAATCAAAATGCAAATAGTTAAGTTAAAACTAATTAATGTCACTTTTATTTTCACTCTATATTTTGGATTGATTATACCAAAGCAGTTTTAGAAAATGATGAACTTGAGAATGGTTAAAGTTAGTTATAAAAATGAAACATTTAATAAACTAAGTTGGTTATAATCAAAGTTGATTATGAGTCATAGATTTATAATTAATTATAATCAAAGTTGGTTATATATCATAAGTTTGTATTAAAGGGTCATAAAATTGTATTAAGCTAGTTATGGTCAATATTGATTGTGAGTCCAAGTTTATAAAGGATAAAGCTCAAAAACTTCCAAAGGAATTATATTTAGTTATATCATATCATTTGACAATAATAGAGTAGAAAATATCAATTTTATAGTCTATATCTTAGCTCAATTCTTTTATATTAGAATTCATATTTTTTTTATACTTTTTCTTCTAACAAGTGGAATTAAAAAGTGCTATTACTGGCACATAATTAAAAGCAAAAAAAGATTAAAATAAATTTATTAAATAATAATTTTTAAAGATTTTAAGTTTGAAAAATCATTAAATATGCTAAATTCATCCAAAAAAATATGATATTTGCCCAACGAGTGGAGCTCATCAAAACGAATCATTCAAAATTAGTTAATGAATTTTTTTAACTTGAATTAATCAACAAACACAAAAAATATTGGATTTTGCAAGTTTAGTTAAAATAAGAGAATTTAATTAATTCCTAAAAATTCTTATTGTCCTTTAATCAAGTAGTAGAGTGTTGGAATAATTGAGAAACATTCATTATAATTGAGAGAGCATGAGAGAGAAGGAAGAAGAAAAGGAGGTGCTGCTAAGATGTTGGAAGAAAAAGGGGCAACCATGCAAAGAGATATAAGGGGAAGTCTAAGAATTTGGGAAAAATATTGTAGCAACCTAAAGGGAAGGATTATGAAAAAAAATTGTTTTGAAATTCAATCAAAAGTGAGATCACTACAATTAGAAAATAAGGTGTGCATGCTTGCACATTTATGCATCTATTTAATGTAATATTATTTAAATCTTAGTTACTATAATAAGAAATGGTTTAAATTTATCAAATTTGAGGATGGTTGTTATCCATGTTTATCTTGCTATGTTTTCTCTATTTGACTTAGCATGATAAATACATATGTATGACTTAACAAGCTATGTTTACTTTTTCTTTAAAAGTAATGTACAACATACTTATAAAATGTGTATTGTGATGGTGGTCAAATAAAGGACAAGATAAGAATTAATGGTTGTTTTTAAAGCAAATTAGAACGAAAAAATGAAGATGAAATAAACAAAGTCAGTAAAGAGTTATGTTATTGCAAAATTGAAATAATAAATGATTGTCCAAAATAGCGATTACTATTTCGAAATAACATGCTTAAGAGATGACCTTAAGGAGCAATCATCAAGTTTAGTTTACTTGGAATGATGTATTTTGAGATAATATGACCAATTTATTATAAAAAGACTTCTCCTAAATCAACTTACAGAAAAGTGATATAAGGAAAAGACAAAGGAGATGCATGATGGTTTATTAAAATCTATTTTTGCCCATAGATAATTGAGAAAGACTTAGGTTCTAATAATACATCTATAAAAGGGTCTATCCAAAGGTGTTACTGGTTTAGAATAAATAATTCTAGAATTGCCAAGCAAGTAAAAACTTTATAAAAGCTAATGTCTTGCACTAAAGTTTAACATAAGGGATCTCTATCTAAAAAAATAGTTTTAATAATATACACTAAAGTATTTCATTGGTGGTGAGGTAGAAAAATACACATAAGTGAAATTCTTAGAATGTCAAACAAGAAATTATACAGTAGCTTGCAACAACTAAAAAATTGGACATGACAGTTGAGTTTTTTGAAAGTTGAAATCAAGGGGATATAAACTTTTTTGATGATTTGATTTTTTTGTGAATGTTGGAAAATAAGTTGTGATCTTTCACTTCTAGCCTCTCACTCACCTTCCTAGAGACCTCCAGAACCACATAATCAGATTATTTGCAAATAATATTCTTGTATCACACAAACTTGATAGTAGTACTTCGTTATGTCATTCAAAAAATGTTCACCGCCATTTATATTATGGAGAGCTTTGCTATTTATAGAAATCTCAATAGTATAATAATAATTTTTTCTAACATAAAAATAAGAAAGGATATATTTTTATAATATTAAAAGATATTTTAAAATTTCAAAATTTATGATAAATTACAAAATGAATACTTTAAATTTTTTAATAAAAAAAAATGAATAGAAAAATTACAAAATTAATTGATGTAAGTGGTTTCCAAACATGTCATGTGTTTTGGGTGGTAATAATGAGCGAGAAGCGACTAATAGCATAATCGATGCAATAACACTGATGGAGAGGTACAATGATTTTTGTTTAATTTTCATCAAGTGAAAAAATGCAAGTTAACGAAGGCTAGTAGATTGACATGATGGACATGGGTGGAAGCAAATAAAGTGGCTCGTCATGGATGACAATTCAATGCAGGTCAAGCAAATCAACTAGGTTCAACAGGTTAGTGTGGGTCAAATGATCATGTGGATAAGTGTGAGCTGTGACAATAGTAACTAACTATGACAATGTGATAGCAGATGGCTGCAGACAATGGCGGATGACAACGGGAATTGCCTAAACTCAATTTTAAACTTTCTAATGTCATTTTCAACAAAATGCTATACCAAGAAAATTATGAGACTACTAAAAGAATGACTTGTACTAAATATAATATTGAAAATATCAAAAATATTTTAATTATTCTTCAAATGATTTAAAATAAAATATTGATATAAAAAACTAAATGAACTAATGAAAAATAAATTGAAATATTTAGCAAATAATGGTCAACTATAATTGACATTCACAATAGTAATGATAATAAATACTAATGAGAAGTAAAATAGTCAATCGTGATACAACTCTAAGAATATTGACTAAACTTTAAAAAAATATAATAATTTTATTGTATGAAAATTAAAGTTTTATTAATCCATGATATACTGTATGGATGGGGATGGTCTGTGAGTATTAAATTTATCCTTTTAGAAGCATTATGTGTTATGACATTAATATAATTATATTATCTATAATAATCTTACAAGATTGGTCTTTAGTTTTAATAAATATACTAAAGATATTAGTTTTGTCACCAATTTATAGATAATTTTGATGTAGCCAAAGTGAATCTTATAATAGCTATGGGTGATCTAATATATTAAAGATTTTTACTTAGTACTTATAATTCTTCTTCAATCTATTTATTTAGCTATATAACCTCTTTTCTTTTAATTTCAATATTTTTTCTACCTTTTCTTTTATGTTAGTGTGTAGTGCTCACTTAAGACACTAGGTGATAAGATAGCCTCTCTCGTGACAACGATCATACGTAACTCTAAAACTAGTAGATGGTTTGCTTGAAGATGAGTATGATAGGTTAGTGGTATGTGGAGGGACATAGTTTCCTTAATAAGTAGAAGTAATAATAATAATAATGGAAGTAGTCAAGAAAAGCTCACTCTTATCAATAAGTAATCTTCTAAATTTGTAATATTTCTTAAGCATAACTCGACTTGAATAGGCTCTTTGATCTCATCTTAAAATTGAGACAATACTATTTAATCTGGCTTTTATACATCACATTCAAATATACAATCCTCAAATTTAGCAATATATTCATCAACAGTTTATAAACCTTGGTATAGACATTACCATTTATCAAAAAATTTATTTGAATAAAAGTTGGGCACATATTTAGCTTGTAGTAGTATATTAACTTACTCTCATGATTAGGATAATCTCAATTTTCATTAAGATATCTCTTTTTTAATGTGTGAATAAATAATTTAATATTTTATAGGAGCTTAATTTTTATAGTGATATTTTCAATACTCATTAAGAGCCTACCAATCAAAATAATGCTCAATTCTAATTTTTATAAATTTCTTTTTTTTGTGATTCTCAAATTATAAAGTTTTTAAATTGCTTCTACTTGGTTTTAAAATTATTTTCATATTATTATTTTATTTCAATGGTTTTCAAATTCATTTTTCATGGCTTCAAAAATAAAAAATAATAAAATAAGGGACAAGGCATCAAACACAATAAAAGTGGGTGATGGTTGTCACACTATGATATAAGTGAATATTCATTATTTTAATTGTAAAAATAATACACATGTTGAGACAGTCACAATATAATAACACACATATTTCATTGATAAGGGGTTTTACATTTGAGTTACAAACATATTTCTATTATAGAGGTTTCTAAGACAAAGAAAAATGCTCCTATGTCTCTTTGGCCAGGACCATAAGGATGTTGCAAGAACCAACTCCTAAGCTTAGATAATAGAGTTTCAATGTTTCCACTCATGGTGCCAAGTTTATTCAAGATCAAGGGGTGCATCTATTGAATCTTTGAGCAAAGTTGCTAGATATATGAGTTGCTCTCCTTGATTTATGATTTTAAAAAATCTAACCTTGCAAGCTCATCAAGGTTAGGTTAAGCTTAATGATGTCCCCAGTGTTGTGAGAACCTTCATAAATTACTAGTGCACATTGATCTCGAGACTTCTCACTCTCTTCCATTCAAAATATTCTTTCATAGGGCTAAAAGATCTATTTCTCTTCATATCCGCTTGCATGAATTGTTTTGGAATGCAATTTACAACTTCTACCTTAATGTTGTATTTATAAGTCAATATAGGCACAATTAGATATCTATAGATTATATTCATTTTTCTTTTGAAACTTGGGCTCCTCAGAGAATTGATCGTCTTCATAATACCCCATGATTGTATCTCTTAACATCAAATCTTTCTTTCTCCATGCAAAGATTGGTCGTGTTGGATTTCCAAGGGGTATTGTGTTGCTTATCACCCCCATTTGGAAAAATGATATTTCTAAGAAACTTTTACATCATGTAGGCCCCTCCACTGAGCTACTTTATTTCTTCGACATGATCCTAAGATTTGGGTCTTTGCTATGATGTTATTGATATTTTCTCAATCTAATATATTTTATTCACAATAAGGTTCATATAATTGGTATCCCAAAGAATTGATTAAGATCCGTGAGGTGATCTCAATCACTTGACTACAAGTTAATGAAGTAGCCACATTACAATCCTCATTTGTACACAGATTACTATAAAAGTGTTGTAATAACTCTATATTGAAACAATGATCTACAAGACATTATCTAGCCTTCTTCCTCAAACTGCATCATGATGGATTCTCCAGGAATGAAACAAAGCTCCAACTCCACAAAGGTTTGGTGATATTCACTGCACAACATTTTATGTGCTTATAAGCTTCAAAATCCTCCTCTGTTGATTAAAATTGCACTTGGTAGCCGCCCTCTCACGCTTAGTATTTCCTCTTTTGCTTGTCTTCGACGACCGAGGGATTTTGCCCTTATCTCCTGTTGCGTAAATGAGTTTATGAAGAAGTCTATATCTTAGATCCCTTCATTTGACGTAGAGAGCTTGCCCCGAAAAAAACTTTCCACACAGGCAACTCACAACGAAGAAGACGCGATGAAAGGAATTGAAATCGGGAAGTTACAGCGAAAATAACCTCGAATCCGAGTGATTAATAAGTTGTTCAAAGATTAACTCTTCAATTTGTGGAGAAATCATGCCAATGTTTGCAAAATTCTCACGAGGAAGCCTTCTCGAGTATGCGCATTTTCTCCCAGGAAAGTACATCATACTGCTATGAAGTCCCAGGAAAGTATTTTATTCACTTTCTTTCTAAGTTGAAATAAACATTCCATACATTAACTATTAGCATATCATCGATCTTCAATCTAAAACAATGTTCTTCCATTCTCATTTTGCCCATAATACCCGTACAGTATATTATATACTGTGCTCTATCGTTTCTAATTTACAACTAATGCTTCAAAAAATTTTAGCTCTTTTAATTTAAACACTTGGGGGATTTTAATTTAGGAATCTAGACATACTCTTTGAGAGAAATTCTTTGATATTTGATTTCTTAGTTCTCATTGATTTTCTAACAACTATAGCATTAAAAACTATATTGATTTTAATTTTGTTTCTTCTCTAGGAACCAAAAATAAGATAAACTTAATTATCTAAAGTTTTGACAAAATGAACAAGGGAATCAATTATCAAAATAAGACTCCCAAGTCAAGATGTGTCTTGATAGGTCTTTAGCATGACGACACCTCTACATATTTATAAAATTTTTGAACTTAAGGAACAAAACCATTTTGGATTCACTTGTGGTGATGTGTGGTTTAAGTGAATTTGCAAATTTACTTCATAAATTACTTTCTTTAGGTAACCATACAAACTTTTTAACTTTAGCATTAATGTTCTTTGTAAAGGAGCAATTAATAGAGATATGATCTAATTAAGAATAGAAATTCCATACTACTTTGAAAGGAGATACCAAGCATGCAAAGAGGTCATTGATGAATGTGCATCTGAATGAAAAGAGTTTCTTTTATCTATGACTATCACATGAATATTTGATGAAAATGGGAAATGCACATGTGAGGAAGTAAAAATAATTTTTTCCTTCATATGATTTATTTCATTCTTAATAGAGGCATAAGCATACAACTTTTTCAAATCAAATTTTTTAATTTTAAGTATTTCATTTCATTTATTAATTTGTCAATAGTTAAATTATGTTCAAAAAGAAGAAATTTCAAGATGATCAAATTTAGTTTGAAATTCACTTAAGCAAGACAAATGTAATTTTAACTTCAATAGTAAAAGTTACATTGTCACATTCCTTTTCTAACTTATGCTTAGAACATACTCTTTTAAGAATGACATATTTATCAATCAATCTGCCATTCTCCATAATTAATTCAACATAAGAATCAAATATTCACACATAAAAGGTGTATTGGTTAAAAGCACATTTTTGTTTTAGCAAGATTCATCTTGAGTGCTTTTATCAATGCTTTTTTCCTCATGTGTGTTAATAATAGCCTTTCCCTGCTTTGTTTGATTTTCATCAACGTACATTACACATTTGGATTGCATGCAATTTTTCAAACAAATCCCAATCTTTTGGATTTGAAGATTTTATAAAAGATTTACAATTTGTTTTCTACACATCAAAATTGATTCCCATGAATATAGGAGTATTTTCCATAATTAAAACAAGACTAAAAATAAAAACAAGGTTAGATAACATAGGAACTACTCAAGGATATGAGGCTTTTTAATGAGAACCTTCCTACAATACTGATTGTTTTGCAAGTGACACCAAGAGGGAGGGTGAATTGGTGAGGCAAGTTATTCAAAATATCTTTTCAATGCAATGATAAATTAAAGCTTTGTAAATTATAATAATTAAGTGACAAAATTTTTTTCTCAAGTTTCTTATGTTTTTTCAATTATCCAAGCTTGTAAGCAAATATGTACAATAAGTGAGATAGAGGTTATAACATTTTTAGGTAGTCAAACTCAATCACCGACCTAAAATCTCCCCTCCATCCATAAGCTTGAGCACCGGCAACTAAAATACTCCTTCATTGTAATTGAGTAGAAAAATATAATACAACTGAGTCTTCTTTTAGATCAACCTCATTGAAATTGAGTAGAAAAATATAATATTACTGAGTCTTCTTTTAGATCAACCTTAACCAAAACTACTCCATACTATCTAACTCAAAGTTGGCAAACTTGAAGTTAGGCCAATAAAAGCAAAATCAATGAAAAACAAATGCAAAGGACAAGTTCACTTAATTATGAACAAAATATAGATATCCAACCAAATTTTCTAATAGATTGAATAATAGATATACCACTAAATTAAGAGCTTTTGTGTTGTTGTATGGGTAGATCTGGCAAGATGGAATATTATTCAAACTTTTGCACATACACTATAGAATTTCTTACAGATGTAAACTTGAAATATCTTGTTCTTTGGCCTTCTTTGAAGGATTTAAAAGGAAAGCCTGTACCTCGCTCTCTCTCTCTCTCTCTCTCTCCCAAAATGCTCACTCAAATGGTGTAATAGTTAAAGCTAGAGTAGCAACACGCAACTATTCTTTTCCAAATCTTTTGCATAAGGCTCATTAATTAATTTTTGAAGTTTTGAGGGGTTTATATAGAGCTTTGATTGTAAAGGACATCCACATTTGACTTTCAACATTTACTTAATGGCTAAAATCAACTTTTCTCTTGATAAAAACTAATTGTTATACATTTTTCAATTTTATATGTGTCAAATGTTAAGCATAATGTAATACAGTACATTGTTTACATTCTAAACACTATATATTATATGTTAAAAAAATAATATATAATACTTAATTCTTGGTTTTCTTAATTTGATGTTTTGCTCTATTAATTCAAAACTTAATATACTATGCATTAATAAATAACATATTATACAAAAGTCTAAATGATGAGGAGATTACTTTTGAACTCATTGAAACCAAAATATATGAAAACAAATCACGATAAGAGATAAAATGATGAAAATTAATGACACAGCATGAAGCGATAGAATTGGTCAAGTGCCCGCATGTGTTGGCTTGCATGTTATGGTGAAACAAGTGCACTGGACAACATATCACTCGTGTGTAGTATGTTGTCCACATCTTCATAGTAGGATGTCCAAGAGTGCTTCGTAGGTTGACCATGTGTGAGAACAATACCCATGTGCATGAATAATCCCTTAGATAGGTGTGAAATTTGCAAAATTTTGGGATTTTTAATTTCTCGTTAAAAATCCAATGTTTTCATTTTTGATAATTAAAAAAATTGTATCACAAGAACTTTATAAATGGGTAGAAATGATGTGTAAAACAATTAAAAAATAATACAAAAAAATTAGAATAATTCTAAAGTGAAAAAAATTAAAGAATTTTGATAATAAAAAATTTATAAATTTAAAATTCTTAAAAAAAACTTATTAAGAAATTCAATCTCCTTGTTACTAGAACGCTCTTCTCCTTCTCTTTCACCTTCTTTTTCTTTCTTTTATCCTTATCATTATCATGCTTCCACTTTAACTATTGCTACTTTGAAATGAAGCTCTGTTGATGATGGCTTGAGGCGATAATACATCGCAGACATATCATATTAGTTTTTATGTCATAGCACTTTGATTCAATATTGATGACAAGTGTAAGACAAACACTAACTCTAAAATCCAAAATATATATAAACAAAACATGTTTTTTAACAAATTTACTAATACCAAACCCTTCCCTTTCTCATTTATCTAGTAGAAAGAGCTCTCGTGTAACATTATCTTTTTCTGCTCTCAATATTATGGACACATGAGATGTATGACCTATGATGTAAGCGCTAAATTAGATTTTACATATCTTAGTAGATAAATCCATAAAAGATAACCAAATATGAAAGAGATATCAAATAAAAAGGCATACCATGTGTACTAAAGATAAATCATATGTATAAAACTACAATAACACAAGATGCCATTATAAGGTAATGCCAAATAAAAACTATAAAGAAATGACAGTTCCTTATATAGGTGTATTATTACCGAGCCCAATTCCCTTTGATGTATTATTCTCTAGATCCAATCATCATCAATAAATGACCTCCAGCCGACATCCAACCAAACACATAACACTAAGAAGATATCTGATCCGTAGATCGATACCCTGCAACACATGCTGGGCCTAGTGCCACGAGGTAGGTATGGTACCATACCTTGCAACACATGTTGGACATGATGTAAATCATCATGGAGTCATAGCACATAATACCAGACAGATATTTGATCCAAAGATCGATATCCTGCAACACATGCTGGGCCTAGTGGTGAGGATAATGTTTTCTTGGAATTCCATTTTTTTATTTGTCGTTTTCCAAACATCATTCTAGATAATTATACCATATCAAAAGATCTTTCGTTTCATATTGCTTCTTTTCTTTTATTTTAGCATATTATATCATAATGTTTTTTTTTACCATATGTAACAATATTAATGTGTAATATATGTAATAACCAAAACACTATATGATAGTAAGAAAATCATGTTAAAACATATTATAATGTACTACATCATAGGATTAGGAATTCATCTACCTAAATTTACTGTACAAATCGTCTTGCTTACTTCTGATTTGTTTTGTTGATGTCCTATAGGCTATAATAAAAAATTAAAAATATGCTCATTAACCAAAAGTGCTTTTCGAAAAAATTTTCCCAAACAAATCCCAAAATTTCCTCCAACGATCACTATTTTCTCTCTAAATAGCTTCCATCGGGGCTGGATCAGTTGCTCCCAGCGCCCCCGGTTCAGCAATGCAACCCCGTCCAAAGCCTGAACTGGTTCCTTCTCTCTCTCCTGTGCGTCTGAAGGAACCAAAATAATTCACACGCGAAATTCGATACCTCCTACATCTACAGCCGATTAATCGACCCCTTTTTGGTCTTTGTGTCTCACTGGAACCTTACCCAACCCCAGTGACAAAGAAATTCACGTTCCTTACCTTACGAAATCATCGCTGGCCATCATTGTTGCGCTCTGGAAATTCCTCGAAGAGCTTGGCGGCAACTGTCGGAATCTCGTACTTACAGAATTCTTGTTGTAGTCATGTTTGAGCAGCACTTCGCACTCCGGAAATCTCCCCGCAGTTGAAGTTTTTCGCAGAAATGCTTTTTAAATGCACCTTGGTTTGCTTTTATACCCATCGCTGAACCGACTGTAGAAACCTCGCGAACGTGCTAGTTTTTCATAAAACCCCTCTAAATTAGTTATTTGCGCATCTATCATCCACCTGGAGAGATAAATCTGTGTCGAAATTCTTAAAATTGCACATATACCCAACACAGCCAACAACTTTTACAAATTACAAATATATCTTCTGCCAAAACGCATTTGAACTATGTCGACATTTACAAAAGTACAAATCTATTCTCCACATTACAAATTTATCTCATATTTTTAAAAATTCATAATTTATTTCTTAAAACTCAAAAAATTACAAACTAAACACCGTTGAATTCGTCTCAAAATGCTCTTTCTCTAAAAAAAATAAAATAAAGGAAAAACTAAGGTTATTATATCAGTTAAGGTTACTGTGCTAAGTTTTTCTTTATCGAGTCTAAATGCACATGTAACTCTGTTAACCTAACAAATACAAGTGTTAATAGAAATGATGCTAAAATTCTAATCTCTTTCTATGATAGATCCAAAAGAATATTCATCAAACAAAATACTCTTAATTAATAAATTTTTTTATTATGTGATACTCTAAAAAATAATTAAAGATAAAGATGAGTTTAACATCAATATCACTTTTTTTATGCACAAATATTGATCTCATCCATCCAAGGTTGATGCTACATTTGATTTATCTATTTATGATGGTATAGTAGATAGAGAGAAATTAGATACAAAGTTAGAATAACTAGAGACATATTTCTCTCTATATGATTATTCATCATTAGATAAAGTGATGCATACTCAATTAAAAATAACAAGTTATGCATTAGCCTGGTAGAATTCTCACTGAATAAATGACATGGCTATAGAAGTGACATAAAGTTAATCTAAGCAAATAATATGATAAGAATTTTACCTCATAGGCTATATAGAGAAAAGGTGGAGAGAGTGGCATAGTGTACAACATCGAAAAGGATAAAATAATGTAAGAATGTATCACAAAATTTTGATGACAAAACATAAGTTTGGGAATACCTATTAAAAAGATGTGGACTTTATTAAAGTATAATATAGGTTTATGATATTCTGTTATCATCGAATTATCCCAATTTTTTGTTCAATCTTTGAAACAATTTAACATATTTGTTATAACTATAAAAAAGAAGAATAAATATAAAGAGACAATAAGAAAAGGACAAAAATACCGAGATCTAAATATAAGTTTGAAATTGATAATAAAAGAAAGAGTATTCTACACCAAAGTTTATTACGACCACAACCAACAATATGTTTACTAGCATGCATTAGAAGTATTGTGATCATTGTAAGAAGATAGAATATGTATAATAAAAATGTTTGAAATTGTATCCTAAATTTTTTAAAGAAAAGTTTAAGAAAGACAAAATGTTTATTACAATAGAGACTAGAAAAAGGTACTTAAAAGTCCACTTCAAGTAGATCAAAACTTACTTATCTCTTCTGATGACTCCAAAGGAGATATCACATAAAATAAAATAAAAAGAAGAATGTTTTACTATCATAATACAAGTGAAAGAGGAGTTTATCAATGTAATTATTTACACTAAAAGCAAAACGACCTTAAAACAAAAGGTTAAGTGAAAATGCTGAAGTTGGAAACAATACTACATCTAAGACCTTATTATTTAAGGTTGATTCATAAAGACTTTAAGGTAAGAATTGAAAAGTAATGTAAGGTGAAGTTTGTTATCATAGAAGACTCATCAATAATGTTATTTGTAAAGTGGTTCCTCTAGATAACTACTAAATTATAATGAGAAATTCATGCTTATGGGAGTAAGATATTGTCTATTATTGACAAGCACAATGATATAGATTCATGAAGAATGGACAAAATTTCATTCTAAATCAAGACAAAGAAGTATTGACAAAAGCTATTATTGGTGTTAAATATTTAAAGAGGTCAGTGAACATTTACCAAAGTTATGTGCTACTTACAAAATCAAAAAAATCACTTAATGGGTTTGATGAAAGTCTTTACTTACCAAAAAAGAAAATCAAACAAGATCTGTCAAAGAGTTGGCTCAACAAAAAAAGATTCAATGACATGATTCTTTAGAAAAGATATCCTAAGATCAAGAGATCTTCCAAAGTCATTGGGTTTAAAATTGATGAAAATAAATTAAAGAGACAAAATGATGATAAATGATGAAAATTAATGACGTACATATGAAGCAGAACCATGCACATGGTAGTTCATCAAAATGCTTGCTATAACACTCTAGCTTAGCGCTTATGCACGCTAACATTCAATTTCGAGAGAAACAGACACCGCAATCAATGCCCACATAGTAGGTTGTTCATGAGTGAGAATAGTACCCATGGGTCTGGACAAGCCCCCTGTTGCAGCCATACAATTGCATGGCATAGGTAAAAATCACATGTTTTTTGTTTTATAATTTAAAAATTATATCCCGACCATTATACAATTGGTGCGAAGGATGTATAAAGTAATTCAAAAGAATTCAATGAGAAATTAGAAGAATTTAGAAGTCAAGAAATTTGGAGAGTTCTGGAAATAAGATCTTCAAGAATTTAGAATCTTTTAAAGAAAATTTTGTTGGAGAATTTAATCTCTTTATGACTAAAGTATCTTTCCCTTCTCTTTCTTGTTTTTCCTTTGTTGCTTATTATTATTATGTTTTCATTTTTGCTATTGTTACTTTGAAAAGAATGTATATTGATGAGGCCTTATGATGAGAATACTCTCAAACAAATCACTCAAGTTAGTTTAATAAAAGTACTAGTTAAGCATTTTTAAATCCATTTTATATATTGTGTACTTTTTATAAAAAAATCATGTGCCTTATTCTCTTAATAAATTAAATATAACATTTTTAAGTACCTTCAATTCACTTAGTATAATATGTAGTTTGACCAAAATATACTATACATTAATAAATAACATATCTAAGCTTGTCTTTAAAATTTTTCTTTTTTGCTCTTAGACTCTTAATGAACTAAAAGTATTGTATGTAAAAAATCATGTGTTGTATAACCTCTTATTTCTTAAATGTCTATTCAAAATATCAACTGTCAAAGTATTGTTCCCAGTTTTGTTAAATGAATTGTACACCGTGAGGAGCATATTGCACGTAAGATTAGGGTGCCAACATGTTTTGAAGAAAACAAATAACTATATTAGTGAGGGAGATGAAAGATGAAATAAAAAGGAAATATACCAACATGTTTTGCAATTTGATGGAATTCATATGAGAAAGATATTTATAACATCCAAAACGTATGAGCATTATTTAATTTATTTTATTTATGACAAAATAAATTATATAATAAATTTAAAAATATGTTTCTAGATGATAGATTAGAGTTTAAAAGATAGTAAAAATCATCATTACCATAAGAAATAAAGAATTATAATGGCTCTTTATAAATTATGCAATTTTTCTTTAAAAAATATACATATTTAAAAAAGGTGCTATTAGCCCTAAAATAGGAAGAAAATGTCAAATTGTTATATCCAAATTATTATGATTATAGTAGTATATATTTTTGTTAAGTTTGAACTTGCATCAATAATAAAAAGAAAGAAAAATTATAAAATAATATTATTATAAATATTTTTAAAAGAAAAGATTATAAAAATATCAATTGATGGTAAAGTATTTCAAAATAAATTATAAAAAATAATGCACTTAATTTGGAGTCTAATACGATAATGTTTGTGAAAATAAAATATATATGGATCTTAAAATGAGATAATAAACTCATAGAGAAATAATATTTATATGATCTTAGTTAGAAGAAAAATATTAGAATCACTTAATTGGATAAAAAATATATAAAACTTTTTTGAAAAATAGTATATTTTATTAAGATACAAATGGTGTTAACTTTGTAAAAATTGGTTTTGTTTGAATTATATAATAAGAGTCCAAACTTATAATAAAATAATATTTTGTCTAAACTAAATAAAAATTTTATAACTTATAAACCTTAAAAGGTAGATTATTTAAAAAATGATTTTTAGGAATTTTTAAAAAATTATTGGTTAAAAGCTTTAGACAAGCTTAATGTTTTCAATAAAAACAAAAACCAATTTTTTTATTAGGCTAATAACAAGCTTAAGAAATGGTGTAGAGAGCTAAATCATAAAATGTTAGAGTTTAAAACAAATTTTAGAGAAAACAACTATTCATTATTACTATTGAACATCCATAACATAATTGTTCTCAGATCTTAAAAAGCCAAACCATTAATAAGATGCTTATCGATCTTAGACATGAACCTTTTCTTATTTGAAATTAAACAATTCATGAAATCATCTTCGAAGTCATATTATCACATTCTTGTATTTCTAATAGCCCATGATGTGATTCATTTTGATCTGAAAGTGTTATGTCAAAATAAATATAAACTAACACACACTTGATTAGTGATAAAATAAGTGTGTAAATAAAATATTGGTTATACTTATAAAATGATTATTTACAACATTACAATGCGAGGAAGCATGAAAATAAATACGAAGTAATAAAATTTTTTGTGAAAACTTTTATCACGTTTTTATAACTTTTACAAATTCTCTTATCTTTTTTACCATTTTATCTTTTTAAAGATTGACATAAGGAAAGATTGCATCTTAAATGATTGGAAAAGTTTAGGAACCCATCATTCTTACTTAAAAAAAGTGATGAATTGTTTCTTTCTGCTCACCTTTAGAACTGTTATGTCAGAATGGTAATCATTACTTTCGATAATTATTCATTTTTTTATTTTTAATATTTTTCTTTATTTACCAAATCCTTTTCTCTTTTTTTCAATAATTTGATATTTTATCCTTTGAAATCATTATCATAAGTGATTATTATACTTTTGTTTTCTTTTGTTTTGCCATTTATAAACTTTATCACACAATTACAGTAAGAAAGACAACTTGTAATTAAAACAACAAGATAAATTAATATATAATATGAATATTGCTTTAGAGCATTATTGTTTAAACATTTTCAATAGCTTTCTTTTTTATCATCACATAAAATTCTATATTTCTTGCATGCATCATACATCAAACAATTACTAATATGCATAACTTATTTGTACATGCATGTTCAACATGATATTTCTCAAATCATCAAGATTTTTAACTTATAATACACATTACATTAAATACATATACATAGATACAAGTTTTTCATATTTATCAAGTCTTTTATGGTAGTGTCTCCAAAGATTTAAAAATTTGCTCCAAGCTCTCGAGTGCTATAGTTCATGTGAAAATACTTCCTTTGGCTTTGTCTTTGCCTTGAGCCCAAACATGCATGATTTCCCATGAAATTCACTTGGAAACAATTTTTGTTTCTCTTCTTTTCTCCCATTTGCTCTTTGCTGAAGATAATGGTTTTGTTTTCCTAAAAACTCTCCATAAGTTTGACTGCAAACGTTTTTATAGTTAGTCAATGTTTAGTCATAAATTTGGTCATTTATCTTCTTCAAACAACCATGATCTTTTAATTGAGTGTCTTCTCATGTTCTTTCCTACTTAATTTTGTCAGATTCTCATTTAGCTACACTCTCTTTATGGTGATTTATATCACTATTTTTCTATTTCAATTTAAAAATCTTTTGATTATATAGCATAATAATGTATGCTGGCTTTGAATTGCGTTCTATAATGCTAATGTTTCCTTTAGCTTGTTGTTACTTATCATATTAATACGGGGACATAATTATACTTGTACAATACTTTTTTTATTGTGTGGTTTCATTTTATCGTAATTAATAATGCTCATATATGTAAAACAAAATATCATAGCTTTATAAGAATTAAATAATCATTTAAATTATAAAGTTGAGATATTTAAGAAATTATTAAAAATATCAATTAGCGTAAAAAGATTATAAAACTAAATTGAGACATAAAACTCATAGCGATGATCATAATGAAATAGCCTGGCATGAAAACAAATGTAGTAACAATCATAAAATCAATGGTTAATTTATTTCAAGTGATATATTGAATAATTATTTTTAAGGAGTTTAGACTAAAAAAATTATTAAAAAATACTAAATATAACTAGAAAACTACAAATTTTGATAAGTAGAATTATCAAATTGAATCCAATTAAATTTGTTAGCAATTTTGTTATGTTTTTTAGGATAAAAAAATTCAAAAATTTTGTCAAGGCTTAAAATTTTAATTTAAAGATCTATTGATTTCTAATAATCCTAATTCTTAACCTATATATAGTCACACAAGGATGTCAAGGGGCACAATTGATTGCTTGAGCCACAATGCTTTGATATCTTGATTATACATATATAATTATTCTCATTGTACTATGCAATCTATTTGAGTTTATTCATCCATTACTCTTTTCATCAAGCTTAGTTAAACTTTCCCTGTCATTTGATCGCACTTGTATGGTACCTAATTTGTACTTGTAAGATCCAATATTGTTATCTGCCTAATTAAGGGCATGAATTGGTCTAATGAAATCATAAGTAAGCAATTGTATATGTGTAAGATATAATTTAACTTATGTATCTATTCTCATTGTTTTCCACTTATTCTCTCATCAATTGTAAAGTATAATTCCTTATAATATTGTATGACATGAACTTCACTCTCTCATTATCAAACTCATTTGAATCCTAGTGACAATGCTTATATAACACTTTATCATACTGATATGATGTTTCATTTTGTACTAGATGATTCTTTTTAGCTTAGTCAATTCAATTTGACTTCACATTATATTATATGGTTTGATTTACTTAATTATATTTTATGATAATCTTATAATAAAAAAATTACATAGAAAATTCTATAACAAGTTTATAAAAATTCTTAAAAATTTGAATAAATTAAAAATATCTTTATTTTAGTAATTGAGAATGTTAGAAAAAGAGAGACTGAAGAAATTGAATGCTAAAAATTAAAAGGTTAAATAAATACCTTAAGGGTTTGGAAACATTTTCAATTAATGGCTTGGCATTTATAAACCTTTTGTTGTATTTGTTTAATATTCAATTGTAGATATGATAATAGCCCTTAGCAATCAATTAATTTATAAAAGAATACTTAGGTGATGCAATATTATGACATGATTGTAATTTTATGTTATGAACTTCTCATAATGTGACTTGTTTTATTTCAAATTTTCTTATATAACATTAATTGGCTTTTCAAAAATATAAAATTATAAAATGATAAAGCAAAATGTGATAAAAGGTATGGATTGTCATTAGGAAAATAATGACAAGGTCTTAATGATTTCTAAATAAGCAATAAGACTCATAAAAGATAATAATAAAGGATTTTAAAGAGGTATAATCTAACGATGAGAAAATTGACCTAAAATGCCTACCATAGTAAGTAATCCTAAAATTAGTTAAACTAAAAAGGACCAACAATATGAGAAATATAAAAAAATAGAAGAAAAACAACTTGTAAAAAAAATTTAGTTGTACATATATGATTATTCTAAAGAAAATGTTAATTTATCTATTTTATAAACATTTTTCTCATGTGATGAAAATTTGACTTAATATGTGATATGATCTATGCAATATATGCATGCATTTATAAGTAATTTGTTTATTGAGCCTATACGATTAGCTCATCATATTTTGACATAATATTATAAGAATGAAGAATCATAACATAAAAATTCAAGAAAGTAATACGAGAAATAGATAGAGAATTTTATCTTGATTTTACCATTACATTTATGTAATTATGATATAATAAATTACTAAACCATGGTACTAAGTTAATTATTATTTAGAATTTTATTTATTATTTTTCACTATGAACAACATTTTTTTTGGATCGCTTTAGACCTAAAATAAACGATAAGTATTTTAAGATAATGAAATATTGGTATAAGTGTTTTTTTGCATCAAAAAAATGATATTGAGATCACTAATGCTTTTCAAAGGAATAAAAATATTGTTTTAATAAAAATGGATTTTGCAAATATATTTATCTCAAATTATAATTAGTGATTTTAAAATAAAGATGATAAATGGATATTATGTAGCATTTTCATTTAATTACATTCATATAATTATATATACTTTGAAGATAGAATCATGATGTCACAATATATTACACCTCTTATGACTCATCATTAACAAGATTATATTGAACCTCTCATGACTCATCATTAACCAATCATATTATACCACTCATTATTCATCATCACACAAACTATATTACACCGCTTAAGGCTCTTCACTACTCAAAGATATTGCAATAATATTTGCACACAAGATTTATATCCACACACATGCACATCAACCCAAGAATCAAACATATGCGCATCATAATACTGCAAAGTCATTTATCTAATTTTAAAGAGTTTAGTATTAAATTTCTTTATCTCTTTGTTCTTCTTTTTTGTAATTATAAAAAGTGTATACATTACATTTCCATCTTACATTCATTATATTAGCACTATTATATTCATTTTCTTATTTGATCCCTATTAGACCTATTAGATTTAAATTGGCTCACTTTTATAGAACTATCCATTAACACCATTGAACTTTTCATTCTTTCCCTATAAGATCGATGTGCATTTGATGCACCTTTCAATTGCTCCAAGCCCATCCCTTCATCAATCCATTCTTAACAAGTTTTCATCATTATTTAGTTATCCTTAACTCCTTATTAACACTCCAAACATCTCTAACTCATCAAACCTCCTTTCTATCTATGTTCCCCAACAAGTCCTCATAACAAAAGTAATAATATCTCTACCCACCCTTCATCTAACTTTAGTGTATTGAACCACCAATTGAAGTCGCATATACTGCACCTAAGTTAGTCAAAGTAATTACAAATGAATAAATACTTATTAAATCCCTTTCTCTTTTTTGTAATTCTTTAATTATTCATATACTAAAAAAGACAAGTATCAATGGATAATTCATGAGAGACAAGACACATCTTATACATATAGATTGAACTAAAGGGTAATTTAAGTATAGGTTAGTTACTATAGCTTAAATTAAAGAGCTACAAGTAAGGAAGAATTATAATGCATCTTTTGGGACAAAGTTTTTGTTTTTATATATTTATGTTATTTCTATATTTTTTAAGTCAAATAATAACTCAACAAAAAATAATTTTTTAGAGATTTTCTTTTTCTTGAGTTATAATGGTTACGTCAATTATAGCATTTGCTAATTGGTCTACGTAATTAATGTGTGTTGAAGAGTAACATTTTTGAGATATTCTTTTTCTCTTACATTGATTATAAATTTAAATTTTAATGGCCTTATCTTTATGAAGATAAGGATCAACTAAATTTTGTCATCTTTTCATGTATGTTTGCAAAATAAAATGTAATCCATGTATCTAGGGAGATTTTTAATGAATTTGAAATGAAACATTGAAGAACTTTAGAGGTTAGAAATGCTCACCCACATGCCTAAAAGAGTACAACCATACCCAATTTAGTACATTTTATCTCTATCTCCCTTTTTTGTCTTGTTTTCTCACTTTTTCATGAGTCTAAACCCTTAATTGAAGGTTTTGATCACCTTCCTATTTGCATTGTCAATATACAACAAATTTTTCCCCTTTTGAAATTCAACTCCATTTCTTATCAACAAATACAATTTTTTGTCACTTGCTCCCACACACCTTGACATTTATCCTCAAGTGAATTTAATATTGTGTCCATCTTGCCTTCTAGATTTCAATTAGCACACTTACAATTTGAATTCTACGTTTAACTAATTTACATAATAAACAAATATAAGGTTATTAATGTTTCACATCCATGGATTGTTATTATGTCCTTTTCTAATACACTACTCACCATGGAAATTAACCCTCTCTTGACCTATATCCCAACATCTCTTATTTTCACCTTACCATTCACAAATCCGACAAAAACTCTCACTTTTATCAAGGTTCCATTCTTAGCACCTTTATTACTCTAGAAATTCCTTATAAAACTTTTTTGCACTTGTGATATCCAAGAGGCTTCATTCCATGGTTTTCTACAAAAGAGTCTCTTATTCAAGCAAATCTCGCTCATATTGATGGATTTCTATTTGATTCTTGACACTACATCTTCTACAACCCTTTACGATATTACATTCATTCAATGTACAAACTTTCATGAGAAATTATATAATTATTATTTTTTTTTAGAATTTGTCAAAGTTGAGTAATGTTTTTATAATTTCATCATAAAAATGGGTACTTCAAAAATTTTAGATTCTCAAAAAATTTTAAAATATCATTATTTTTTTATTTTTAAGATTTTATTTTATTTTATTTTTCTAAAATGATCAAACAGAAGAACATGAAATTAGACATTGGAAATGTCAACAAGAAAAAAATAAAAAACCTAACTAAAAGATAATATGAAGATTCTCTATTTCTTGATTCAAAAGTGGCCAACGTTTATAGACTAGCCTCCATTATGGAGGCTCAAACACAAAATCAGTCATTAGAAGTTCCCACAAGAGGTTAGGCAGGGGCATACCCCTGTCCCACACAAAATCAAAAATACACGTCGATTTAGCAACTCAATCGGCCAGGGCATTGCCCTCCCTCATAATAAGTGAAAATCGTAGGGTAAAGATGTTCCTCGCGAAAAACAGGGCATTAGAATGTATCCCACCCTCCCTGGGGTAAGCGACTAACTGCTTGATCTTGTGAAAGCATTGGTGGAATTAATCTGGATCTCAACCATCGGGAAACTGTGGAGTAAGATGATCAACACAATAGCATCCAAAATAGGCATCGCAGGCCTGAGATGTGAAACGCTTACCCATCATGTAGATAGGACATCCGAGGTGATTGTGGGCAACCACACCAGCACTAGCCACCTCCCCATTAACAACCGCATCACAATTTATCATAATCCATCCTGTTGGGGGGAAGCCAAGAAAGGGTTACAAAGGTCCCCAAAGGGTAAAGCTCCCTGTTGGACGTCGATGGATAAGGAATGTAGATATTTGTCGCTGCAACAGTTTCCACCTTGATCTTCTTAATGAGAAAGTGATTGCTTAATACAGCTCTGTTGTGCTTCTTAGAGTTTCTATTTTCCCAAATATAGTAAAACGGTTTAGCAACCACGACCAAATGACAAGCTGCACTCCCGCGTCTCGTGTCCAGGTCCAAGAAGTGTACAAGAGCACGCGGCTCAGGGCCTGCATGTGCCCCTCCGTACATCCCCAACGCCTCCGCAGAAGCGCGTAGCGCAGGGTCAGCCCAAATGCTCTGCGCCATACTGCACTCCCATAGCCCATGCTGTAAGGTCTCTATCGTGCTACAACCCCACGCACAATTGCTGCAATTCCCCAAATGTCTAGCAACAAGCCAATCGTGAGTTGGGCTGTGATTCTTAGCAACTCTCCAAATAAACATATGAGTGTGAGGCCTGGTTTTCGTTTTTCAAGTCCACCCTAGCTGATTCCTATGTAAAGAAGCCACACAATCAACCTCCTCCCTGAACGCGACCTTGAGAGAACGATAGCGTAATGAGCGCGAGATCTTAGTGGAATCAGTAAGTGACTATCATAGTTCATCCTTCACAACATTGGGACCCCATGAAAGAGAGGAGATCCTATCAATAAGCAAAGAGCTAGCCCACCTCTTGGAAGAAACCAAATCCCACCATCTCGGAGTAGTGAAACAGTCATCAACACTCTTCGGCCAAGGGGCCTCCATATTAATGAGAGTAGGCCACAAGAGAATAGGGAGAAACCCCAACAAATTATCGTCATAAAAATCTGTGCATTTGCCATCAAACATTCACCAGACAAAATACCCCAAAGCCACCAAGAGACCATCCTTGATCAATCTATAAGCATGCGAGGCATCTCGTCGAGTCCTACACGGATTATTGCCAAGAGGGTATTTGCACCCATAATGTCTACCCACAAACTGTTTTCCCTCTGAAGGAGTTTCCTATAGTGCCCCATGAGGAGAGCGCGACGTCATAACTTGAGGTCGAAAATGCCCAAACCACCCATATCCTTGGGAAGAGTAACCGTCTCCCAATCAACATAATGAATATGACGGGCATGATCCGTCTCACACCAAAGAAAATTCCTCATCACACTCTCCAACAAGTCCAGGACACCGATAGGGACCACACAGTGGCTCATAATATAATTGGGAATAGTACTCAAAACCGCCTTGATGAGAAGAGATATACTCGCCAAAGAGAGGGGACGAACATTCCACTTTGTTGCTTGATCATTGATTTTTTGAATTAGAAAGTTAAAGTCACCTTTACTAAGAAGGGTAGAAGAGATCGGAATACCCAAGTAATTAAGCCTCTTGCCCTACGGAATCTTTAGGATATTAGCCATACACTTTTTCCCCTTACCCTTCATACCTCTCCTGAAGTAAACCCTGGATTTAGATAAATTGACTCCAAGCCTAGTGTGCACACAAAATTAGCGCAAGATGGTCCTCACCGTGCGAATTGACTTACGGGAAGCCGATGCATATATAATAACATCATCAACATACAACAGGTGAGAAATAACAGGGGCACTAGGACAGCACCTAAATCCCAAAAGAGATTCATCTTTCAAAGCTCCTGGTAAGAAGCAGAAAAACTCTAAAACTAAGGTAAAAAGGTAGGGGGAGAGAGGGCATCCCCAACGCATACCCCTGTGAGCCTCAATCCATGGCAATCTATCCCCGTTAAGTAGTACACCAAAGCAAGGGGTGACAATACAAGCCATGACCTAGTCGCACCAAACAAGTGTGAAACCCAGCAAATGCATCATCTCTAGTACAAAACTTCGAGCTAACACTGTCATAAGCCTGCTCCATATCCACCTTAACAGACATTAGCCCCTTCCTAGAGGAAGAAGAATTCATCCTAACACACATCTCCTGAGCAATAAAAATGTTATCAGAAATAGAACGGCTCGGGACGAAGGCTCTCTGCTCTCTGGCAATAATATATGAAAATACCCCTTTGAGCCTACCAATCAAGACTCTAGTCACGATCTTGTATAATGGTCCAAACATCATCTATCAAAACAAAAGAGGTTGAGTTCATTTTTGCCTTTCCATGTATAGCTTAGATTAATGACCTTTGTTTATATAGAGTATCATGTTACGACTGACATAGCTCATACAATCTTATATAAGATTCACTTTCACAAAAAATTGCAACTTATTAGCAAAATTCTTTAAATTTTTGAAGATTTGAATTAAACACACGTAAAGTTATCAATAGGATCACAAACTTTTTGACATGCACGGTGGGTTTAACACGATTTTTAAACCAAATGTTTGATATTAAATCACCCATACGATGGAACAAATTAAAAATCAAATTCTATCGCTTTCTTTCGTGTGACCTATAGAGCTCTCTAGTGGAGTTCCGAGCTGCAAACCAATAAAAGCCCAAATATTTGAAATTCCATGCTCTTTAAAGTCAAGATACACATAATTAACTTAAATCTAATAAATATAACCGTCACTTTTCACTTTATTTTTTGGGCTGACCGTAGCGTAGTGGATAATCTGCTTTAGGTTTTCAACCGAAGATCCGCCGTCTTCCATTGCCCTCCGTGCCTTCTCTCCATACTCCTTCGCTCTTGCTCTCCTCTGCTCCGCTTCTTCACCACTCCCCATCAACCTCTCCACCGCCTTCTTCACGTCTTCCCCCTTCACCAGTGCCTCCGCACTTATCTCCTTCATAAACATAGTCGGTACCTTCGCCCCGACGGCCACCCCCACCTTAAGCACATCCACCACCAATCTCTCGTTCAGGAACTGATCCCCAAACCTTGGCCAAGTCACCATCGGCACGCCGGCCGAGACTGCCTCCAGCGTCGAGTTCCACCCGCAGTGCGTCATGAATCCCCCCACAGCCGGATGCCACAAAATCACCGCCTGCGGTGCCCATCCCCTGATCACCATCCCCCTTTCCTTTGTCCTCTCCTCAAAATCGTCAATCCACCTCGCCGCCTCCGATCCCTCCTCTGCTTCCTTCACCACCCATATGAACGGAACGCCCTTAGCAGCCTCAAGCCCCAGGCCGATTTCAACAAGCTGCGACAGCGTGTTGCGGGATAAGCTCCCGAAGCTGACATAAAAGACAGAGCCCGTTTCCTTGTCATCCAACCAGCTTAAAAGTAGTTGGGTGTCTATGGAGGATGCCTTGCCCCTTGTTGCTCTACTCTCCACGTCCTTATTGTAAAGGCACAACGGCCCAATAGGCCAAACCTTCTTTCCTTTTTCTTTGGCGAGGATCTCCAAGCACCACGTCTCCAGCTCGTTGAAGGTATTGATCAACACCCCGTCCGCCGAAGCATCGGCCGCGTAAATCTCCTCCCTTACCTTCTCCCACTCTGCGCCATCCAACCACCGCTCCACCTGAGCTTTGGTGACTTCGATTGTTTGGGGCAGACCAGGTATTACGAAGGTCTCGGAGTCGTCGGCGATGGTGTCCAGTACCTTCGAGCGCTTGAGTAAAATAGAACAGAGAATGAAGAAGCAGGAGGGGCCGTAGAAGATAAGGTGAGGCAGACCGAGGCTTTGAGCAACATCTGCAGCCCACGAGCTCAAGCTGTCGAAGATTATGCAGTCGGGAGCTGGATTAGCTTCCAAGAGATGGAGCTTTAGGCCCTTTTTCAAAAAAGAGAGGGATTCCATGAAAGGGAGGAACTGGTCGGCGGAGGTGATGAGATCGATGTTCTCAAGGCCGGCTGGTAGGCCAGCTTCGGCGGTGGGGAAGTTGATCTCTACGAATCGGATGGAGAGGCCAGCACTCTCGACGCGGTCGATTGCAGGACGGATGCGGGCTGCGTTAACGGGAGTGGTGATGAAGGTGACGTCGGCACCGGCGCCGGCCAGAAGGCTAGCCATGTCGACGGCCGGGATCATGTGGCCCTGTGCCATGAAAGGCACCAGGACCAGGTGGGGTTTTCTCTTGGCGTCCATGTGATCGCCGTTGTGGAAACCGTTTGTGGCGATGGGGTTGGTCATTTTAAGCAAGCTTTGTTGCGCACAGTGGATTGCACGATTGGTGAGGGGCTTGCGATAAGAGTAGATTGTTGGCTTACGTATTTATATTCTTACTGTTTTAAACGTAGCGCCGTTTCTTTGGCCGCAAGATTCTTGTGACGTAATTGCATACACAAGACGGATTAATCAATGGAGTCCTATTTGACACGTTTCTATTTCAATCACAATTAACAGTCTCCCACGTCTCGATAGATACCAACAAAAAGAAAGTAGCATTTAATAATGTCTAGAAATTCTTCATGGAAATATGTATCTAAGTCAAACCTTGTCCATTATGACGTATGTCTTTTAAACTTCACAATCAAGAAGACAAAATTATGTCAAACCTTGTCCATTATGACTGCAGCTGACTCGTTAAGGGAGGTGGCAAACTGGCATTGTGTCACGAAGTTATCTACACGGATGCGGCTACTACGGCCTAACGCTGGCACGGGTGTAACAATACTCAACTGTTAGATGACAGTAAGCGTTGTGTTTTGGAACATTAGGGGAGTCCGAGATAGGAAATCTAAGTGTTACTTACAAAGACTTGTTCGTGAGAATGGTGTTGCGGTGGTGGCTTTGGTGGAGACGAGAGCTCAATCCTTTGTGCGCAAAGATGCTGATTGGCTGCTTGGGAGGGAATGGAGTTTTGCAGTTCAGCCCTCAGCTGGGATGTCTGTAGGAATCATAATGCTGTGGAAGCGTTGGGTGGATATCACGATCAAGGTGTCATCACTCCATGTTGTTGCACTTGAGATCAGGCTCAGAGGCATGAAGAGTCTGGGATGCTGTGTGGTGTATGGCCCTAAGGAACACTCAAAGCGGTGTGAGGTTTGGGACTTAGTGAGGAGCGTGGCTTCTGGGGATGATCCTCTAATGGTGGCGGGTGATTTGAACATCGTAATGTCGCAGGAGGAGAAACGGGGCGGCAGAAAATTCAAATTTGGCAGAGAGCAGAGGGAGTTTGCGGATTTCATGCAAGAAATGCAGTTGGTGGACGTGGGTTTTTCTGGAAACATCTTCACATGGAGCAACGGGAAGCAGGGTTGTGCAAGAATTTTGGAGAGGCTTGACAGGGTGCTGCTCAACTCTGCGGGGTTGCAAGAGTTCCCGGAGTGCTCGGTTTCGCACCTCAGTCGCCTGGGTTCCGATCACTGCCCTTTGCTGGTCAAGTTGGGAAGCTGTCACCCACGGAGGAGCGCGGCAAGGCTACATTTTGAGAATGCTTGGTTAGATTTCCCATAGTCTATTGGGGTGGTGCACCATGCATGGGGCCGCCCGGCTGGCGGAAACGATATGGAAAAGCTTTCAACAAAATTTCACCGCTCCCTTGTAGCTCTGCGGAGGTGGAGTAGAACAGAGGTGGGGAATCTTATTGATAATAATGTTGTGTTGGAGAGACGGATCAACAGTTTGCAAACGAAGGAATCGGAGGAAGGACTGAATGAGGAAGAGAACTCGTGTCTTGCACAGTTGATCTCCACATTTCATCGTGGGTGTGCCCTTGAAGAGAAATGGTGGTGGCAGCGTGCGAAGCTTCACTGGGCGCAGCTGGGGGACCACAATTCCAGATTCTTTCATGCGGCTGCGTCTGCTCGATGGCGTAAGAATCGCATTACTCTGCTCAAGGATGTGGATGGTAGAGTAGTGGATTCACCTGAGAGTATTAATGCCGTCATGTTGGCCTTTTTTGAGGATAAGTGGCATTGTGAGGATCGTCAGCTTCCGCCGTTGAACGTAGCACTGCATGCCGCTGTGAGCGGCGACATGGCGGAACAGCTGTGCTGCAAGGTTACGGAATTGGAGGTCATCAACGCCATCCGAGGTATTAGTAAAAACAGAGCTCTGGGTAATGACGGGATTTCGGCTGAGTTCATACATGGCTTCTGGGAAATCACTCGCAAAGACATCACCAATGCGGTACTGGCCTTTTTCGAAACGAAGCGGATGCCGAAGGAATGGAAGGAGACGTTGGTGGTCCTTATCCCTAAGCGACAAGGTGCATGCACGCCGGAGCACTTCCGCCCCATTAGCCTTTGTAACACAATTTACAAGGTGGTGGCACGCATCCTTGTGAACAGACTCAAACCATGGTTGCATATCCTTATCTCGCGCGAGCAGGGAGCTTTCGTCCCAGGCAGAAGCATCTCTGATAACATTTTTCTTGCGCAGGAGATGGCCTCTCGCATGCACTCCTGCACCTCCAAATCTGGGCTCATGGCGATCAAACTGGATATGGCGCAAGCTTACGACTGTGTTAGATGGGATTACCTCTTCGGGATCATGAAATGCATGGGGTTCCCTCCGCTATGGTGTGAGTGGATCGCAGCATGTATATTATCACCAAGCTTCGGGGTGCTTGTCAATGGCGTTCGGCTTCCATGGGTTGAGGCGTAGAGGGGACTCAGACAGGGTTGCCCGCTCTTGCCATATTTGTACGTTGTTGCGACGGAATATTTCTCAGCGTTGGTGCATGATTATGAGACAAAACAGTTGCTTGGATTTAGGCCGGGGCAGCATGCGCCGCGGCTTTCGCATCTGCTTTATGCAGATGATATCCTCGTATATGCGGAGGCTACGTGCAGGGCAGCGAGCGCGGTGTGTAATGTTATGGAGGAATTCAGCGAGGCTGCGGGTCTCCAAGTCAACCTTTCTAAGTCAAAGGTCTTCTTTAGCAGGAAGAGCAGCAGGAAACAGACCAAGCCATTGGAGGAGAAGCTTAGCATCGCACGTGGTTCCTCCCTTATATACTTGGGGGTGCCGATTGCGGCACGACGGCTCAAGAGGAAGGATTTTGATTTCCTAATTCAGAAACTTGAGGCCTGCATTGCTTGTTGGCGGATACGGCCTTTGTCTCTCGCTGGTAGAGCTACGTTGGCCACCTCTGTCCTTAACGCTATTCCGAGCTATATTCTCAGCCACTGCGCCGTGCCCATGGGGGTCGTTGATGAGATTGAAAAGAGAGTGAGGAGTTTCCTGTGGTGTGGGGTGAGCAACATGCAGTCGATGCACTATGCGTCCTGGCATCAAGTTACACTGCCGAAGGACGCTGGTGGCCTTGGCCTTCGGGATTTCCGAATTTGGCAACGCGTCCTGCTTATGAAGCAATGTAGACGCCTGTTGAGCCGCGAGGACAGCCCTTGGGTGGACGTCATGAGGCAGAAGTATAACGTGATGCACACCGTTTTGAGGATTCCTTGGAATGCTTCGCATGCATGCAAGTTGGTTCTGGACGCAATGCCGACTGTTGTAGCAAGGTTTGTATGGAGAATCGGCGATGGGAAGAAGGCCAGGTTTGAGGAAGATAATTGGCTCGGCTTCCTCCCGCTCTGTAGCTGGCCTACGTTTATTAACATGGCGACGACCTGGCCGGCTAGTGTGGCTGAGTGTATCTCCGCGACGGGGGACTGGGATGTGACCAGGATTCGTGAGTGGGCGGGAGCACCTCTGCTTGATAGGGTGCTGCATTTGCCCAGGGCCCGATCATCTGAGCAGGATATTCTCGTTCAAGTGCATACAGAGAAGCAGGCAGTTGATAATGGAAGGTTATATCAGGACTTAAAAAGATGTGCTGACGATGGCCTTAGTTGGAAGAAGAGTCGGAGTTCTGAACAGTTGAGGGGCATATGGAAGCTGAAAACGTTGCCAAGGGTGCGTATGTTCTTGTGGCGTGTTGTCGAGGATCATCTTCCCACGGAGGCTTGGCTTGCTAGGAGAGGAATGGCGGTAAACAACCGATGTACCTGGGGCTGCGCGGCTGCGGAGACGACACAGCATGTATTTTGGGATTGCCCGCAAGCTCAAATTTTCTGGACGGACCTGCATGCACGCGACGCGATTTCCGGGTTACACAACAGCAGTGCTGGGTTGACTTTCGTTGACCGGCTTATGGAGCTTGTCGCCTCTCCGGCCGCATGGCGATGGGATGTTGCCGATCACGCCGCTTTATTGGCAACTTTCATGTATTATATTTGGGAAAGACGGAACTCACGACGGCATAATGGCCATGTCGAAATTCCCAGTTTTTTGATGCAAAACGCGAGGCTGGAGACCGTCGCAGCTGCAAAGCATAGCAGACTTTACCCATCCATGTCCAGCGGGAACCCTTGCAGTTCTTCGGAAGTGTCAGTAACCCATAGTTGGGTCCCCCCCCCCACTGGATGGATTAAAGTAAACTGTGACGCTGCATGTGGCGAGGTCTCTGCGGGTCTTGGGATTGTGGTGCGGGACTCATTGGGCATACCTTTATTGGCGCTGGGTAAGGGGGTTGTCTCGCAGGCCTGTGAGGCCATGGAGGTTCAGGCTATGATGGAGGCTCTCAAGTTGTTGGAAGGTTCCTTGGCCCAATACCGTACTGTGGAGATACAGACGGATTCGATGTTGGCGTTGCTTGAGGTTAGGAAGACTGTTGCTAACCCAACTGAGGTTGGACCTTTTGCTGTGGCCATCGCACATGCTAGAAGTTTGGATGCCCTCCGTATCACTCACATCTATAGGGATGGGAATGCGCCTGCTGACTGGGTGGCACGTGATGCTCGTTGCCATGACTTTGTTTGGAAGAGGGGTATGCCTTTGCCTAAGCCCCTCGCTAAATTACTGCTGAAAGATTTTCTTTTTGACCCCCCGTGAGGGTCTTTATCTGTAGTATTTTGTATGGCTTATGCCTCTTTTGAATCAAAAAAAAAAAAAAAAAAAGAAGACAAAATTATGAAAAATTAATGCAATAATTTTTTTGTTCATTTTCACATTTCCTTTTCTTTATTCATCTACATCATGAGAGCTATATCTTAGATTTTTTTAGTTGTTGTAATTAATAATCTACATAAATATTTTAAAAAAATCTTTTAAAACATTATGATTAAATTCATTAATTTAAATAAATTTAATATAACTTAATAAAAAATAATTCTTCAATTTTTGATATAATAAAATGATAGAATATAACATTTTCAATTCACTCAAGAATGAATATATTTATATGATAGTAGAAACATATTTGTCCATCAATATAATTGATACTTAGCTAATTGTAGTAGTATATCATATATATCATACTAATATGTCTATATAGACTCTAATAACATCCTATGGGTCATAATACTTATATGATAAACGTTTTATATAGATATAACTTATAGATTATTAAACTTAACTAAGATCATACATAGTTAATAGAGGGACTCATTATCACATAAGCTATATTAAACCTCTCATGGTTCATCATCACTTATTTTATATTATATTTTTTGTGATTCTTCATCATCTATGATATATCATATATTATACCTGCACACAACTTAACCTTTTCTCTCATAAAACTATTATTGATTATTAAACCTTTGGTCCATATTTAACTAAGTTGATAATAAAAAAATTATTCTATTATTTTACTAATACTTTAATTAAGTACTTTAAGTCATTCATATTAAAAATAAATAAGTAAATCAATTTGAGAATCTTAGTCTTAACTCAAATGTTTAATTTGCTACATTTTGTGAGAGTATAATTGACACAAAACCTAAAGTATAGACAAACAAGAAGAAGAATATTTTTTAATGACATCTTTAATTATTTTATAATGTGACTTATAACAAAATTCATGAGACATGAGTAATATAATGTGTTTTTAATGACAAACTTTCTTAGTATTTTTCTTACATTGATATCTAGACTTACATTCACATAAAATTTTTAACCTATCCATATGCTTTATCAAAATTTAGAAATATAAGATCATATTAATAAATAATGATCAAAATACTCAAGATATAAAACTTTGATTATGCACTAAAATGGCCATAACGTGCACCACAACGTTATTATTGTATAATAAAATTAGTTGTACTTAGGTAGTTCAAATGAATGAATTAACAATAAGAATATGAGAAATTAACTTTAAAAAATAGTTCATATAATATGATATATTTATCATATAATAAAAATAGTTTACTAGTCTCATACAATAAAAGATCACATAGAATGATCAATGAATATCTTAAATTTGAGAATTTTACATGGTATAATAAATCAAAATTTTATCTTATAATACAATCAGTTCAATTGAGTTAAAGTATCATCTGAGAATTTCGTACAATATAGTATGAACAGTTCATTTGAGAATTTTATTGTACACTAGAATTATTTTTTAGATTTATTTAGGCCAGTACTTATAATTCCTTTTGGCCTAGTTCTTGTAAAGTCCTTTGACTAGTATGAGGTTTTGCTTACGCTCTTTGTAATGAACAAGTAGTGTTTTTGCCCAAACTTTTGTCTAAGAGTTTCATTGAACTAATTTTGGATTAAACCATTTTAAAATAACTTGTGTCATTTACTTTATTATACTTATAATACCAAATTTTTAAGAGTTGGTATGAGTTTCTAAAATAAGTTTATAAGAGAAATTAAGAAACCTAAAATATTTTCATTGTTTTTCATGTGAATGCTTGAATGTATATTTTCATAATTTACTTTTCTCTTTTATAAACATCATACTCCTAATTACTAAAATTCATGTCATATGAATCATTTATTCATTATTTCACCATTCATACATCTCTAAATAAATATTGAAAGTAATTCAAGGCAATATGTAAGTAAGAATCAAACATAACACATTATAATAATGCTAAATTGTCTATCCGATTGTCAAATAGTCGAGACTTAATTTTTTTTCTTTTTCTTCTTCCTTCTTTGTAACTATACACAAAGCATAAATTATATTTTTATCTTATATTAAATACTTACATTCTATTATTTTCATATCATCATTTGAGCCCTATTGAACCCATTGAAATTGAATAGTTTCTCTTTAATTAAACCATTCATCAGTACCATCAGATCATCTAATCAATTGATCTACATCTAACATAACTTTTAGTTGGTCCCAAGTTCATATCAGTCGTTTTGATAATTAATTGATGGACATTGAACACTTGGAGTGTTAATACCTCACATCACCATATGCTTGATAATGTAAATAAATAAGATATTATGCTCTATTAAATTAATAAATGATGATAGTAACATCTTAAAAAAGGACCTAATGGTGAGTCAAAACTCTAATAAATCTAATTCAAGATATGTTCAATATAAAAGACCATAAAATAAATGTTACACCCCATTTTTTCCTAGGCTGATTTTTGGCATACATTTTTTTTTTTTTACATATAGACAGCTCAGATCGTCCCATACCAACCTGAGTAGCCTACGAAAAACATAGGATATAACACATCATTACACACCTACTTTCCTTAACAATGTGGATCCCATCTCCCGGGTACACCGTCAAATCAAGTTCATGACTCCTGAATTAACAGATGGACTCGCGCAATGTTACTCCTACTAGACCCCATACTCCTAACCCATACCGGTAGGAGAACCGATCTAATAGAAGTCTGAATTCCCACGGTTAAGTTCCATAGTCATGTAATGACCTCACCATCAAAAATAAGATACATAACATCCACAGATAAAATATGGCACTCCACACACTATACCACCAAGACAATAAAGTAAAACAGTGAATGGAAACTACATCACAAGAATAAGATCCAAGTCCAACAAATACAATATCATCCAACTAGATACATAAGTCAGAATCACCCTCACATATTACATGACATAAGAATAACAGTCTCCTTGAATACATCCAATAGTATCAATCATACTAACCAAAATGTCTCAGAAAATCACAGATCAGATATCCTCCACTAGCCTGCTGACCACGATCCCACCTAATCTGGGTGGCGTCAAGGCTGTCGAGCCGCTGGAAAAATATAGATAATAAAGGAGTGAGCTACGCCCAGTAGGAAAGACAGCTAGTAAAAACTCACATGCAAGAGAAGGATAATAGCAAGAGTATAGGAATACAGCATAACAATGTATGGTGGAAAGGCACTCTCAGTCCCAGACTCTGACCAACCACAGTCACCCCCAGTCACACCAGAGTAGCTCTCCTCTGTGCTCCCAGGCAGCATGCCAGCGGGACACGCCCATCTCTGCACACGCATGGCGCCTAGGCAAAGCATGCCAGCGGGACACGCCCATCTCTGCGCACGCATCACAACGCCTAGCACCCGACACCACAGCGTCTCTCGTCAATCAATCTTCTGGAGACTATAGATAGAACCAGTCACATAGATCTCTAGCCAACGTGAGACACCCCTGCCACCCTCAGGCACGCAGGCCTACACACTTGGCTAGCCACAGCGAGTCACCCCTGCCACTGCCACTCTCAGGCGCGCAGGCCTACACTCATGGACCAGAAGAGATCGACTCAGCCACCGTCCCAAGAAGTCCTCTCCCACAATTTCCATAGAAGCTCACGCCCCTACAGTCATTGCCAAGCTCTAACTCCAAGATTCGGCAACATGTGTCCAGATACAACAAGGCGCATACCAGTCCACATGTATACTGTGGAAGCTAAGTCTGTACCGCACAGTTACCTACCACAACTACCCTAAAACATCATATAGGGCCTATAGTATTCCGGTCCAACATGCCAATCCATGAAATATGCCAACACTGAGTAAACTGACTCAATCCATGTCATTGCCATCCAAGCAACACAAACTGTATCAAAATTCTGACTATTCTGGTAACACCCAAGTGTCGCACTTCCTTCTAACTAATCCAGCTGCACTGAATTTATGGGTAATTTCCAACAGTCAATTTCAACTTGGCTACATGATTTCTAAAAATCACCTTTTTCTCACTTCAGGAAATTTTTAAATTCAAAAAAATCAATTTTCGCCCTTTATCCATTTTCCGAAATTCGGAATAAATTTCCGAATAAAATTTAAATTCCACATATATCCTTTTTCCGAAAATTCGGATTAATTTCCGAATTAAATTTTCCTCCGCGCCGTTCGTCCGCACCGAATCCCGCTGAACCGGTTTTCGCTGCCGGTTCGGAAACCTCGCGCTGAACCGCGACACCGCCGAACCAAATTCCTTAATAATCCGTTAATCGGTCGATGCTTAAATAAATATACTTACTAATAAATATTATATAAATATCATTAATTACTTAAATAAATTCGTAATTAATCTAAACCCTTCTCCTTCCTCGGTCCGACGCCCGCGAACCCTAACCGAAGCAATCGCCGACCAATCCAATTCCTTCCGTCGATTTCCGGCGAACGCGAACAAGGAGAAACAAAATTCGATGTTCGTACTATCCTAATGTTTCAATAATGCCACTAATTTAATATTTCTGCCGAAGGAGTTCGCCCGTACGCCATTGCCGTAAGATTAATCCAACAATTAATTAACTAATTCAATGGCAAACTGATAATACAAATCCCTAACATGCTCCTAAGCATTAACTAAATTTTTCGGCGAAATGGGAAATTTTCCAGAAATCCAAAAATTGTAAAAGACGCAGATTAGCATTCAATTAAGTCCGATTTTTCATCCACATGCTTGTGTTCATTAAGCAAAATATTCCATGCATTTAATTTCTACTAATTAACTAATTTAAAACTGAATTTCCTACCTTTGCTCGTCGCCGGCGACGGTGAAGCTCGCACGCGATCAACCGCAGCTCCTCGCCGAACGAAACCGGTACCAAAATGCTCGTCTCTGTCCCGCGAATCTCCGGTTACCAAAAGCCCCTTGGAAGGCTGCCGGAAATTATCGCCGTTCGCCGCGAACACCTCGCCTCTAGCCGCCGTTCGAAACCCTAATAGCCGAACAAATCAGGTTAAATACCCAGCTTAAACCGGTAATAACCCGTTAAGACCCATTAAGCGCCGGTTGACCTTCTAAAAACGCCGCTTAACACTCGATCAGTCGGTTAATCTCCACCACTGATCTCGCCCGTCCGATCCGCTTATCCGCGGCTTATCCATACGCACGCACAAACGCACCTCGGCGAACTGCCCGCCTTCGCTGAACCGCTCCGGTCCGGTTCACGCGCGGTAAAAGAAACCAAATTCCGGTTTTTAAAAAAAATAAATCTCGGTGCTCCAAAAAATCCCCAGAAAATTTTAGAAATTCCAATAGCCTCTAATTGAGCTCCTGGCTCATCCTACTGTCGATCTGAAATCATCCAAGCCACAATTGAATTATTGACGATTAAACATATAATATTTTACCAGGTATAACAATAAATTATTACAATATAAAAGTAACATCAATTAAAGTCAAGTATTATTATAAATATACAATAATAATATGTATTAACATATAAATCTAGTACAAAAATCTACAAAATAGCACAAAATCCAATACATGTCAAGCTACCAATTATCTCAACTAATAAATACTATGCTCGTGCATAACATCTATATCCTCATCTTTCAATGTAGTAGATGGATTCATTACATATAATATAAATATTAGTAAATATTTAAAAATTTTAGTAGATAAATAAATAAGATAATCAAATAAAGACATAATCTAATTAAATAAAATAATAGAAAAATTATAATATAGTAATCCCTTACCATGGAGCAACATAATAAATTATGGATGAGTAAAGAAACAAAAACTCATTAATGACATTTAAGTAATTCTATTATTTTCTATTTGTTTTATGTCCAATATGTTCAATTATATCACAAGTTTCATCCCTTTTAAAGCATTGTCTTCTAAGATCAATAGTAATATCACATACCTTATAGAAGGATATATTCATCCTATATCATATATAAACAATTTTTGAATAATATAATACAAATATAAATAGGATATCTTCATTCTGTATCATGTATATATAAATGAGTTAATCTTATGTTACATTATGTAAATATAAATGGGCTATCCTCAACTTATATTATGTAAATACAATCAGGTTATTTCATCTTGTATCAAAAAGATATAAATAACTTATCTTAACTCTATATCATATAAATATAGATGAGTTATCCTTATATTCTATTAAATAGATACATATGAGTTATACTCTTCTTGAATCATATAAATATAGATCAACTATTGTTATCGTATATCATTTGAGGTCATAATATATTCTAAGAGCAATAAGGACAATGTCTTCAAAGGCTAAGTTATATATTTTGTGACTCTTCATCACCTATGCTATATTACATATTATATGTACACCAAATGTGGGCTTGATCAGACAAGGAGAAGACAATTTTTGTGAAATATTTAATTATTTTAGAATGTCATCTATAATAATATTCATCAGAAAATAGGACTATCGTTAGGTTTAGAGTAAGTAAAAGCTTTATAAGTATTTTTCTTAGACTTATATAGGCATACATTCACATAAGATTTTTAGCTTATTTATATATCTTCTCAAATTTTTAAAATATATGTTTACATTAATAAATGACGATAAAAATACATAAGATATAAAATGATAATAATGTGCCAAAATGATAATATTATAGTATGCCATGTTATTGTCATATAACACATTAGTTATACTTGGGCAGCTCAAATAGTGAGTGAATAACACAAATATGAAAAATTGACTTTCAAAAATAGTGCATATAGTACAATATATTTATTATACATTACGAATAGTTCATTAACTTTGTGCGATGAAAAATTGAACATGGTACTAATTAATATCCTAAAATCGAGAATATCGTAAGACATGATAATATTTATCATACAAAATAATTAGTTCATTTGACTTAAGATACTTTTGAGAGCCAAAACCTAAGAGCTTATTGTGATGCATTAATATTTATTGTACAATATCAATAGTATAAATTATTGGTATCACACAATATAATCAATACAATTTATGTGAGTAATAATTAGTTTAATCAAATTTTAGAAAAATTGATTATAATCCTTAAAAAAGATATTAAAAAATATTTCAAGTCATTATAGTACCTTTTAATAACTATATAAAGTGCTCCAAACTCAATGAATAGGCTAATGAAAGATCACATATCTTTAAAAAGCATTTTTGCTTTAATATCTTCAAAATTTGGTTGAGATGAAGGAAAGCAAGGCTATAGCATTGGTGAAGAACCTCTATCTTTCCTTGGCTTCCTTCATATTGCATTCGAGTTAAGATGCATATTTCTTTTAAATTTATTTTATTCCAATTAGTGTGTCTCTTAATTATATTATGGGTTATAAGACTTTGTGTTTTGAGCTTTATATGTTATAACTTTTGTCCTATTATTAAAGCTTTCTCTTTATTCATTTACATGATCTTTTGGCTTTCTCTGTAGAGTCCTTTGGCTTAGTGAATTATAAAGCTCTTTGGCCCAATGTAGTACGCCCCTCTAGGTTTTTTCTTTGTAGAGTCTTTTAGCTCGATACTTGTAAGGTCTTTTGGCTTGGTGTTTGTACAGAACTTTGGTCTAACATAAGATTTTGTCTATCCACTTTTGTAAAATATATTGTTGTGTTTTTGCTCAAACATTTGTATAGAAGAGGATGTAGATATTACTTTTTTTATCAAACCACTTAAGACTATCTTGAGTCATTTACTTTATTATACTTCTTATACAAAGTTCTTAAGAGTTAACGTGAGTTTCTAAAGTAGGTTTACAAGATCAATTGAAAACTCAAAAGACTTCTACTATTTTTCTTATGAGCACTTGATTGCACAATGTTTATATTACATCCTCTTCTTGTATGGGCATAACTCTCTTAATTGCTAAAATTCATGTCATATATATCAATATATTTATTATTTCACCTTTCATACATCTCTAAATAAACATTAAGAGTATATTAAGGCAATATATAAAATAAGAATCAAACAAATTATAATGGTGTCAAATCATTTATTGATTATTAAGAAATTAAAAATTAAATTTCTCTTTTTTTCTTCTTCTTTCTTTATAACTATACTTAAAACATATATTATATTTCCATCTTCTATTTAATGTACAATTCTACTATGTTCATTTTATATTTGAACTCATTCCAATCATTAAAATTGAATAGGTTCCCTCTGAGAGAACCATCCATCGATACCACCATCATCGTTTGTATAATATAAGGCCATAATATCATCAATAGTAAATGATAACAATGACTTTATATGTATACTAATTATTCTATTTCCTTTTTTTATTATTAAATAGGTATACTAAAAGTCTAAATCTCAAATATACATATAATTATCTTATTATATAAACTCTATTTATTCCAAAATCAAAATTTACATATAAAATAATTGAATACAAAATTTTAAGACAAATAATATGCCAATAAAACATATTAAAAACAAAAATAATCATGTTGGAAATAATTAAAGCCAAACATATAATTAATAAATTAGAAGTTAATTTACTAATTTATTTACATCATATTTAAAAAGTTTAACTACTATCTATAATACATAAAAATATGATACAGAAAGCATTATAATTCCAACAATATTTACCATAAGACAACATGAAAAAATATAGCATTTTATAGATAAATTAGAAATCAATTTATTAATACATTTATATTATAATTATTAAGTTTATTTATCTAAATCTAATAATAGAATATCTCATCCAACTTTTTGTCAAGCCCCCACTTACATCAATACCATTAGATTACAAAATGAACATCAAAGTCGTGAGATACAGTATCTAAGTGAGGACAAATAAACAAATCCAAGGTGGGGATCCAACGGTAAGACAAACACTAACTCCCAAATCCAAAGTATATATATATAAATACATGTTTTTAAACATTTAATCACACCAAAACTTTTCCTCTCACACATCTCTTGGAAATGACTCTTCTGTAGCAGCATCATTCCTATCTGTCGGTGCAGTGGTTTCATGACCTGTGATGTAAGCACTAAATGAGATTTTACACATCTCAGTAGATAAATCCACAAGTTAACCAAGTAAATAAAAAGGCATAATAAAATACCATAAACAATAAAGATGAATCATATGCATCAAGCTAAAACCATACCATATGTCATATATATAAGGTAATGCCAAATGAAAACCATAAAGAAATACAAGTTTTTTATATAGTGTGTAATTACCGGGCCCAATTTCCTTTGACGCATTATCCTCTGGATCCAATCATCATCATGACCTCCAGCCGGCATCCAACCAAGCACATAACACTAAGCAGATATCTGATCTGAAGATCGATACCCTACGATCCAACACGCTGAGCCTAGTGCCACCAGGCAGGTATGGTACCATACCCTGCAATCCAACATGCTGAGCCTGGTGTAAATCATCATGGAGTCATAACACATAACACAAGACAAATATCTGATCCGAAGATCGATACCCTGCGATCCCACACGCTGAGCCTAGTGGTGAGGATAATGTTCTCTGAGAATCCATTTTTTACTATCATTTCCAATCATAATTCCAAACAATTATGTCATATCAAAAGACCTTCTTTCTATATTGTTTCTTTCTTTTGATTTCATTATCATACCATGTTATTTCTTCCTTTTCAATTTTCATGCAAATGCATAAGTAATCCATACCATAATATTTCTTTCTTTTTATGCCATAAACATCTACAACAATCAAAATACTATAACAGTAAGAAAAGCATGTAAAAACATATAATACTGTGCTACATCACAGGGTTAGGAATTTATCTACCTGGATTTACTGTGCCAATTGTCTTGCCCACTTCTGATCTGTTTTCTTGATGTCCTAACAGCCTATGGTCACAAATTAAAATATGTTCATTAACCAAAAGTGCTTTCTGAAAAGCTTTTTCAAACAAACCCCCAAAATAAATCCCAAAATCAGCTTATGCGGACACTGGACCGCGCGTGCTCGGCGTGTTGGACAGCGCTCTCTCGGCGCTGAACTGCGCGCTCTCGGCACATTGGACCGTGCGCTCTCAGCGCTGGACCACCTGGTGCTCGGCAGCCCGGTTCAGCTGCGTACCCGGTCCAAAGCCGTGGACCGATTTTTCGCTCTCTCTCTCTCTATCTCCTATACGTCTGGAGAAATCGAAATCTTTCACCAGCGAACTCAAAATATCTTGCGTCTCTCGCCAGCCAATTGACTGCCACTCACCGGAAAAACTTATACAACCCGACAACAAAGAAAATAAAATTCTCACCTTCGTTGGCCGTCGCCGTAGCTTGCCGGAAATCACGAAAATTCCTTGCCGCCGTGCCTCACCGTCGTACATTGCCGCCGTGTTCGCAGAAGTGCGTTTGAAAAGCATGTGGGTTGGGTTTTACAACGCGGTCGGAACCGACTTGCCATGAACCACATTTTTCAGAAAACCCCTTCTAAATTTGGTTTTTGCAAATATATGCTCCACTAAATCGAATATGAACTAAGCCGACATTTAAAATTTACAAATCTATCCTCCACGTTACAAATTTATCCTAAATCTTTAAAAATTCATACTTTATTCATTAGAGCTCCAAAAATTACAAATTAAACATCATTAAACTCTTCTCAAAGAGCTCTTTATAAAACAAAAATATAATAAATAAAATAAAATAAACTAAGGCTGTTACATCTTTGGTTTTTCTTGATTTTCTACATTAAAATAATACTCATTATGAATTAATCCTCTTATTAAATACTCAAAAATTTTATTATCTAACTATTCTTAATCACTTGCCAATTATTGCATTATTTCATTGATATTTTTTTCATAAGCTTTCTCAAGCGCTTTCTCCTCGTCTTGATTTCTCTTCAAATTATGCTACTTTTTATATTTTCATATTTTATTATTTTTTATTCATTTATTTTTATATTTATTCTAATATTATTTATTTATTCATTCTTTATTTATATTTTTTTACTTTATTTTTCATGATTTCTATAATTTTTATTTAATTACTAAATTATATTTTTTCTATCTCCTCCACTCTCCCACTTGGACTAAGTGACCCAACTTAGAGCTCATTCTACCACGACACTAGCGAAGTGCTAGACTGGTGACCAACTCCCTCAAGTCCTATGCACGTGCGCCCAATGACGCAATCCATTGGTTAGCCCAATTAGACACAATTCTGCCCCTTGGTTTGGTAAAAATTGAACCAACTAAAATTTTTATTGATCCAACTAAAATATCTAATTTTCTCTCTCTCTCTTTACTTTTCCCCCAATGCCCTCATTACCTTCCTCCTCTTCCTATGATGAACCCGAATAAAATCGGATCTCATGTATGAAAAATCAAGTTCTTCTCATCTCTCTTACTCTCCACTAGTCATAACACTGTAATAGCATATAAAACATAAAAATTGAGAGATAAAAACTCAACTCATTAGAGCTTCATTGGAGACCTCAAATCTGCAAGCCATAAAACTTTCCTTACAATTGAAGCAAGACAACTAGAATTTCTTGAGCTAATGGCAACCCGATGAAGTAGTAACAACTTGCTCCACTAATGACACAAAAAAAACCTGAGTTTCTCACAATAATGGTCCCCTGCTTGACCTATTTATAGGTGTTAATGGCAATTTGGCCCCTATAATTTTTTTAATTATCTTTTTTCATCAAAGTCGTAATTTTCAACTTAAGGAGTGCATCATACACACCTATTTGTACCTGATGCACTTTTGTTATAAAACACTTAAGATTTTGTTATTTGTAAAAATATCCTCCACTTAAGAAAATCTTTTACACTAGAATTCTAAAAATAATAAAAATGGCTAAGCACAATTAACATTCTTATATTTTCATATATATCCTCTACAAAATGGATAAAACATAAGTCAACATTTATGAAATTTTATATCCAACCTCACCATAATTTTGAAAATTATAATTATATTCAAATATTTAAAATTCATAATTGATTTTTCAAAATTTTAAAAATAATATACTCAATATTATAGGTTTGTCTTATAGAGTTGTTTTTAATATTTTTGAGTATTTTTAAGATTATGACACATTATCAAACTATTTATTTTTATATTTATATATAAGAAACATATTTTTATGAAATAAGTTTTATCAAATTTAGCTATAGCTAATCACCATCTCATTGGCCTAATTTTAAGGATTTTCTCATCTTGCTCAAGGTAAAACTGGGGGCTACTACTTTAAGCATCATGCTTTGTCCAATTAATCCATTTTTATTACCCAATGATACCTACAATCAACAAAAAAATATTAGGATACATCAAATACATAATAGGCTTGAGGACACAAAATAAGAAATCAGAACGTGATGATAAAAACACATTCTATAGGTATATATATATATATATATATATATATATATATGTAAGATTATTATAGTTTTTTCACAAATAATATATGTGTTACCTAAAGTGATATTTGAGGTCAAATAAGTCATTTATCCAACAGTTATTGAATTTACATTTAAACCTTTTGAAATTATATTAACATCATCCTATATGAAGTTTTTAAAATAAGTTCATCTCTTAAAAATAATTAAATTTCACATTTTACTTCCTTTTTGGAGGTAAATGTGATAAATATTTTAAGAATATAATCAAATACACATAGATCACTAATATCTCCAATGGTTAAGAAAACATTTATCAACTTCGATAACAGACACTAAAAATTAGTCACATCTTCTAATTACTAACTTTTATGATTTTATCCCTATGGTAATTATTCTTATTTATCCAAATCAAATCAAACTTTTCTATCTTAATACTTTGATTTATATCATCTTCTCATAAAAATAAATTTTCACTTGATCATTTTGAAGTGTGGTTTAGCAAAGGGTTGGTGAATTATTAGGAATAAAAAGTTTGATTTCTTATAATATATTTAAAAATATATTTAAAATGATTTTGAACAAGATTTAAGAAATCTCTAAAACTTGTTTTTTTTAAATTTTAATTTTATTTTAAAATATGTTAACTTTCATAAACATTATGTAATAAAAAATTTATAATAATTAAAAATATACACAATAGACTATAGATAGTTTGGCTTAAAAATTATCCTACGTCCACCTTACATCTTTTAAAAATCAAGTAAAAATAAATACTCAAAATAAGTCTTTTGTCAAAAAAAGAATAAGCTAAACCCTCACATAATGACACAAAATCGATATGCTACTATGGCCTTATAACAAAATAAAATGATAATATGAGAAACATATTCGACGACATCAAATAATATTAATATATCCAAAATCTTATGCTTGATAAAACGATTAATAAGGCAAAAGTATTTTAATTAAATAAATTAAGAATAGAGAAAATTATTTACTTAGTTGAGTTGAGAAGAAAGTCAAATTTAAGGGGTTGATGATTGAAGGACACAACATATAGTAGCAACGATGAAGATGAGCTCCTAATGACTTGAATGTAGTGGCTTGAAAATTTTTTTTAAATTGTATAAAAATTTATCAATTCATTTCATACAAAAGTACTACTATTTATAGATATTTTCTAAATACTAAAAGTATTAACCAAACATATCATACTATCATTATTATTCCACAATGTTCTTTTTTTAATTAAAAAATTATTATTTAAATAAAATATTCCAATAGCTCAAAATAATAGCTAAAAGAGTTGTTGCTTAGGAGCTGCTCAATTGGAAAGCCTCCTAGATTGTTTGATCAAGAATATTGCATGATAGTAAAATTAGAATCAGCAATCATTGTTTAGAAATAAGTTTTGATCTAGACCATTAGATCTAAATCATAATTGGACGACTAGATTTAGATCATGCACGTGAAATACACGTAGACTATTCAATCACGAAATGGCATGATCGAACAAAGGAAATAATTAAGTATTGTATAAAGGAGAACGAGATCAAGACTATTCATTTGTGAAATTGCATGATCGGATGACTCTGGTTATTCCTACAACTTGAAAGCATGTCGTGCAAAAACAAAGCTTTTTTAATCTCACATTACAAAGGAGAACAAAGATATGTTGTTTTTAAAGCTTTTAGTGATTCCTGAATGTAGCTTATTAAGGTTGGTTGCCACTTGGTTCACTCAAAAGGTCATGACCTATACATAAATGATGCAAATATACTTGATTTATGGATGTGGGATTACTAACTCAATCTAAAATAGTTTTGATCATGTTTTGAACAGATTTCTCAACTAATCAACTAACCCAAACGAGTTAAGGACTCAATGTCTTATCCTAAATGAGCTTTATTGTATCAAATGGGTTAGATATAGTCAAATTTTTTTATTAATTAATTAATACTATTATACAATACCTTTTTATAAAAATTAAGATTTTTAAAGATTTGATTAAGATAATATAATGATCAAGATAATCATGATAGATCAAGTTTTTAAGAAACTAATATTTTTTAAGATAATTAATTCAAATAAAATTTAATTAGTGTGTATTATAACAAATATTTCAATCAAATTTAACAATCTAATGAAAATAAAAATAAAATATCTAAAATTAAATTTAAAATATATCTCTTGATGATTTTTAACTCCAACTAAGATGATTTTTATGAGACTTTATTTTTTTATGTTCTCCCATGAATGTGAGTGTCAATTATCTAAAATATAAAAATTTATTAAAAATATTTAGTATTTATTATTATCAAATAAAATATCATAACTAGAGATCAATAATATAATATATATAATCACTTAATTCCTAATACAATATCAAACCCAATTAATGGTATAAAATTTAAATGATTATGAATTTTTTTATCCTAGTTCTATTGTTTTAATTATCCATGATCCTATAGCCTATCCACCTACTCCATTAATTGACTATAATAATAAGATAAGAGTTTAAACTAGTTTATTCTAATTATTTTCTTATTGTTCAATCTTCTTTCCTTTTTCCTTCTCCATATTTCTCAACTTAGTATATTCCCTTTTCTTATCTAAATTTATCTCTCGTATTTTTCATTATATCAAACATGTATATATATATATATATATATATATATATATATAATCTTAAGTATACAAATTCCTTAAACTTTTTATACATAATCATTTGTAATGTAATTATAAAAAAATATATAATAATATAAATGCATATAATGTATTGGTGCTCTCACTCAAACAACTCTATTACTATTAAACCTTCAGTATGATACCACCATGTTACATCCTACATATATTAAATCTCTATTTATCAAATTAAAATGATAAACAAAAATTATTTAAAATAAATAAAATCTCCTATAAAGGGAATTATAATGAGGTAAACCTTAATATACCCATTTTTAAATCTAATAAACATAAATATAGCAATTCATTTTCGACCATTTCTAAAAGAAATATTCACAAATGTAATATAGCATTTTTAAATAATAATATTTAATACTTATTTGATAACATTTGAAGTGTAAAACCAAACTATAGTAACATATAAAATACATATATAAACTCCTCACTCAAGCATACCATAGTAATATAATGTAACACGCAAACAAATGTCGTGTCCATATATTTTCATTCATAAGATTCTCTAGTATTTTTCTTTTACAAAGTGTCACTACCATCTATTTCCTTATGATCCTACTCCTAGTGTGATGTGGAAGCATGTTACGATAGAGAAATATTTTAATATGAAACATTCACATATTCAAGTTGTGATACTATTTATTGAGCACATAATTATCATTAAGAAATTATTATGTTTTAATATATCTCAAAATTTATACCATATCATAACTAACAAAATGATGCTTTGAAAACATCATTAAGAAGAGCTTGTTGTGATAGATTTCTTAATATGTTATTTGAAAGTTTTTGAACACATTATAACATTCTAAAAATTAGGTTTGTGTGAAACATTGTAAACCATGAGTTTAAATAAATAGGATTATAATAAAAAGTGTTTCAATAGAATAAAGGTTATATTCTAAAATATTTTCATTTTTATTAAAATATAAGGAATATTTTTTATCTTTAAGAATGTATCATGTTCCAAATGACGTCAAAAATTTTATTTGAGCATATTATTAATAAGTGCTCTTAAAAAATCCAGTAATAATGAGTTTATAATTTTTGAATTTCTAAATAATCATCTACGAATTTTAAAAGAAACATGATAGAGATGTTATTTTATAAATTGATGAAGTAAATTGATAATATTACAAAATATAAGTCATCATTACCACTATGATATAGGTATTTACAAAGAAGTTGAATGGAGGATAAAATTTGGTTAAGAGTGAAGTTAAGAAAGAAAGTGAGAGAGGAAAGGAGAAGAAGGAAGAAACTAAAGGACACAAAAGAGAGTATTCCTTGTTGGTTGGAGATAAAGTATAGGAAAGAGAAGAATGGTTATAAAAAAGTTTTGGAATCAATTATTGCAACTAGAAAAGAGTAATAGAAATTAAGAAGAAGAGAATAGATGTTTAAAGCTATTGTAGTCAAAGAAAATAAATAAAAATAAGCTAATTGAGGTAAGTATTTGAAATTGTCATCTTTAATTTAATTTAATTCATTTTACAAAAGAATTGGATATTTTGACCTTTTGCACCAATCAAGAATGTTATGAAATTGTTTAATCAAGCTTAGAAATCATTTCGAGAGAAATTGAGCATTTTTATTGAGTTATGTTTTTATTTGGAGGACATCGTATCATACTATCAAACACAACAAACAATACAATTAAAATTAAGTTGGTTCAAAAAAGAGTGTCATCCTTAGGTTTGATGATGTTTGAATTGTACACACTATACTATTAGCTCATCATATAGTATAATTATTTGAAAGTTAGGGAGTCTACTAAGATTCAAGCAATCTAATAGGACATCATACAATGGGTTGAGCTAATTATATTATATAATGGGCAAATCTTATAATATTTATATTAGAAAGGTGTAGTGATGTGTAAATTATATAATATAATAGGTATACAAAATCGTATAAAGTATTATAATAAAAGAAAAAATGATGCTTTGAGTTTTGTAAGAATAAGATGTGTTAAATATTTATATTAGAAAGAATTATGTAATAATTTATGTTCATAATTATGTAAGAATTATGTAATAATTATGATGTGAATATGGTATTAAATTAACATATCTTTGTTCTTAAATTGAGGTATATTCATATGATATTTAATATTGTATATTCTTAGACATGGAATAGTTTATCTTTAAGAAATTTATTTATCTCATTAGCATATGATTTTATATTTCAATAAATCTTTTATTTTCTTGGTTATATGATAAATATAATGCATTAACAGAATCATACATACCACATAAAATTAGCTTATATTAAAAAAGTAAAATGTGAATCTAATTTTGCGTTATGGAATAATATTTATAATAAGTTATAATTTATAGAATAACTAGAAATAATAAAATTAGTTTTCTTGAAAAATTATCCTTAACTTATATTATTATATAACTACTAATAAAAGGAGAAACTAGAGTTCAAAATAATAAAACATAAAAATATATATAATTATGATTATTATTTGATCAATAATAAAAGGAGAAACAGGAGCTCAAAAGCATAAAACATAAAAATTTATATAATTGATTGATAATAGAAAATTATGCATTTTTTATATAGAATGGATATAAGTAATTATGCTTTTATTCTTACATTAGGTTATTCTATTACATTATACTTTTATATTTTTATGTGATTAAGAAATAAACATTTATTGATAATTATGATGATTATTATGTAGTCAATGAAAATAAATTGTAAAACCATAAAAGAGATATCTTAGAGTTATTAAGTAAGAAAATTAAGATAATTATAATATAAATAGATAAATTATTATTTACCTTGAATATCACTATGAGTTATGATATGATGAAATATGATATAAGCATATCTCTTGGAATTGATTGATTATGTGTATTTTATTTATGACTCGACGTATTAACATGTGTTATATGTATGTAAGATCTAAGTATCAAAACATAGAATAAGAAAGAGAATTCATAAAACAAAAAGAAATAAATAAAATATAATGGTTAGTTGAATAAGCTTAATGATTCATTAAATCATAAGAAATATGAAAATAAAAAAATAAGGAATTTTTTGAAAGAAATTATATAATTTTGAATCAAGAAATAAGAACTACAAGATACTTAAAGATGATAGAATTCTAAGCTAATGTAAGAAAGAGAAGTAAGACTAGAAGAAGATCTAAGAAGCAGTCCTCCAACCCAAATATTGTCCTTGTCCCCAAGACCCAAGACAAGCTGATGTAGGATTGAAGAAAATTGCTTAGTTAGAAAATTCGTGGCTGATGCACAACAAAGAGCAGGGTCGTCTCCCTAAGGGACACACATCCTAGATACGAAGAGGGTTGAACGCAAAGGGGCACCAACCAATGAAGCCTAACTAAACTAGGATCGATAGCGGCTAAGAAGTCGCTAAATCGATTACGGCTACACACTTTCAAACACTCAGAAATGGGGAGTACTTAGATTGGTTAAGTACCAGTTGAAACTTAAATATAATTTATGATAGAAGTTGCACTTTGCAGAATGAAAATATATTGATGACAAATTAATAATCTAGGAATTGGAAATTACTTGTAAAAAGGAAGACGAGGAAAACGAAAACTTCAACTTGAAGATGGTTGAGCGGTGAAGGAAGATGATAGACTGGAGTGGCGTCTCACCACTTGGACCTCGCGTCCCTCCTCCCAGTATCAGAGCTTTGACGAGTCAGCACGCCAAAGACACTCAGAGCACTCACGAACTCAGAATGGAAGCAAAGAACACTCAAAAGTTTTCATTAACTGTATCTCCTTACAATAGAAGAGGACTTCCCCTTATATAGGAATCCATAAGGGTACAAAAGACATTTGACTCATAATATGGGAATATTAAAGGACACATGGGTAAATTAAAAGGCACCTAAAAATAGACTCTTAAAATTCTGAGAAAATTAATGAAAATTCATGTATTTATCCCTAATTTCGGATGGTTGGAGGCGCGGCGACGTTTCGACGGCGGTGCGGTCGGCGCGGGCTGGCGTTACTCGGCGCGGGCTGGCGTTACTCGGTGCGGGCTGGCGTGGGTCGGCGCGGGTCACAGTTCGTGAGTCTGGTGTGGGTCGGCGCGGGCTGGCGTGGGTCGGCGCGGGTCACAGTTCGCGGTCTGGCGTGGGTCGGCGCGGGCTGGCGTGGGTCGGCGCGGGTCACAGTTCGCGGTCTGGCGTGGGTCGGCGCGGGTCATCCGGATGGCTGGAGGCATGGCGACGGCGGAGGTTGCGGCGGAGGCGGCTTTCGGCGGCAGGAATTTAGATTTTGGCCTTGTTTTTTTGTATAAGACCTCGTCCTTGGTCGTCGAAAGTCCTTCTCGAACATGATGTCCTCATCATTTCCCTTGGGGTGGGAAAAACTCGGCTTTGATGAATAATCTCTGGCCCTCTCATAGTCTTCAAGTGCTCCAGGGTTCAAACGATGAAGCTCCTCTCGAGATATCCAAGTGTCATCTTCGTTTAACCTGTCTTTCCAATGTACAAAATATTTCCGATATTGTTTATTCCTAGTGTTAGTAATTTTATCATCAATAATTTTTTCAATCTGCTCACTAGCTTTCTTAAAACAGGCCTGTGGACACTCGGGTAGGGGTTCACTCACAAGGGGAGGAGATTCAGGCTCAAACGGCTCACTAGGTATTTCAACTGGCTCCTTGTAAGCCACCAAGTCTGAGATATTGAAAGTGTTGCTAACTCCATAATCGTCTGGCAACTCTAAAGTATACGCGTTCGGGCTAATTTTAGTTATGATTCTAAAAGGTCCAATGCCCTTTGCATGCAACTTTCTTAATGTTCCCGGAGGAAACCTCTCAGGCCTCACACGTATCATGACAAAATCTCCCACAGAAAACTCCTTGTTCTTTCTATGTGCATCAGCCAATTTTTTATATGTTTCATTGCTTAGACTAATTTTTTCTTTTATACTTTTATGAATATTCCTTATATGTTCGGCAAATTCTATGGCTGATTCTGATGAACGAGTATGTGTAGGTAAAGGAATTAAGTCTATAGGACTATGGGGCTTATAACCGTTATAGGCCTCGAACGGGCTTATTCCAATTGTCCTATTGACTGAGCTATTATAAGCATATTCTATTCTTGGTAAAAGTAAGTCCCAATTTTTAACATTATCACCAACTAAACTTCTTAATAAGTTTCCTAAACTTCGGTTGACAACTTCAGTCTGGCCATCAGTTTGTGGATGATAAGCTGTGGAGAATTTCAGTTTTGTTCCTAATGATTGCCATAAAGTTCTCCAAAAATGTGATGTGAACCTAACATCTCTATCAGATACTATGGTCTTAGGTACTCCATGTATTTTGACAATTTCGTCAAAGAAAAGTCTAGAAATATGAGATGCATCTGAGGTCTTATAACATGGAACGAACCTAGCCATCTTAGTGAATCTATCGACGACTACAAAGATTGAATCAAATCGCCTTGTCGTCTTAGGTAATCCTAGTACGAAATCCATTGAAATGTCTTCCCAAGGTCTCGATGGGATGGGTAAAGGCATATATAGTCCAGTATTTTGTTTCCTAAGTTTGGAAACTAAACAGTTCCTACAGCCTGCCACTATTCTAGCCACTTGTCGTTTTAATCCAGGCCAATAAAACTTATATTCTACGACTGATATAGTCTTATCTCTTCCAAAGTGGCCAGCTAAACCTCCCGCATGTATTTCCCAAATAAGAAAATCTCTTAATGAGGTTTTTGGAATGCATAATTTCTGATTATAAAATAGATAACCTTCTTTTATCATATAATCGTTTATTACCATAGATGGTTTCTCTAAAAGTTTAGAATAAATATCTTTAAAGTCCTCACATGTTGAATATAAAGATGGTAAAACATCGAATCCAGTGATTGAAACAGATAAGGTAGTTAAAAGATTTATTTTTCTACTTAACGCATCAGCTACCTTATTTTCTAAACCAGGTTTATGCTTCAGCACAAATGTGTAACTTTGAATAAACTCAACCCACTTAGCATGCTGAGGTTTAAGTTTCCTTTGAGAATTTAAATACTTGAGGGCTTCATGATCAGAATTTAAAACAAATTCTTTAGGTAAAAGATAATGTCTCCAATGTCTTAAAGTCTGAACTATAGCATAAAATTCTTTATCGTATACTGAGTATTTTCGTTTTGCCTCATTTAATTTCTCACTAAAGTATGCAATAGGTCGCCCTTCTTGATTTAATACACCTCCAATTCCAACTCCTGAAGCATCACAAGAAACCTCGAATACTAGATTAAAATCTGGGAGTCTCAAAACTGGGGCTTGGGTCATACAGGTTTTAATTTTATCAAAGGCGTCATTAGCTTTATCAGTCCAATCAAATCCGCCCTTTCTAATACAATCCGTGATCGGAGCTGTGAGTGTGCTAAATCCTTTTATAAATCTCCTGTAAAATGTTGTTAAACCATGAAAACTTCTAACATCGTGAACACTTTTGGGTATAGGCCAGTTTATTATTGCATTGATTTTTTCAGGATCGGCCGATACTCCAACATCAGAAATTATGAATCCTAAGAAATTGACACTGCGTGTCATAAATGCACATTTTTTTAAGTTCACATATAACTTGTTCTCTCGAAGCACCAAACAAACTTTCTTAAGATGATCCAAATGAGCTTCTATATTTTTGCTAAAAATCAATATATCATCAAAATATACCACTGCAAATTGTCCTAAGAAAGGCCTAAGAATCTGAGTCATAACTCTCATAAAAGTGCTAGGTGCATTGGAAAGGCCAAAAGGCATCACTAGCCATTCGTAAAGTCCATTTTGAGTTTTGAATGCCGTTTTCCATTCATCCCCAGGGCGAATCCTAATCTGGTGATATCCACTTTTTAAATCAATCTTTGAGAAAATCTTTGCCCCATTCATTTGATCTAAGAGGTCATCAAGTCTAGGGATGGGAAACCTATATTTTATAGTAATTTTGTTAATAGCCCTGCTATCGATACACATTCTCCATGTACCGTCTTTTTTAGGGGTTAATAATGCTGGGACGGCGCAAGGGCTTAGACTTTCTTGAATAAATCCCTTCTCCATTAATTCCTTAACTTGTCGACTTAACTCTTCGTGTTCAGTGGGACTCATTCTATAGTGAGGCAAGTTTGGTAAGCTAGCTCCAGGGACAAGATCAATACAATGTTGTATATCTCTAAGTGGGGGCAAACTGTTTGGTTCTTCTAAGAATATATCACTAAATTCATTTATGGTAGATTCGATCTCAGGTGGGATGACTATGTCAGGGATCTTAGTTTGTACTTTTTTAACTGCTAATGCCCATATTACTAATCCATCAGTGAATTCACGCATGGCTTCTCCTTTAGATATGATATGAATTTTGTTATTCTTAATTTGATTTGTCTTCTTGATAGGTTGAATTTTATCCTTGGGAGGGGATGGATATAGTTTAATCTTTTGTCCATTATGCGTAAAGATGCATATATGAGATTTCCCTGTTAATAAAGCATCGTGGTCATAAAGCCATGGTCTCCCTAATATGATGCTTCCTACTTGCATTGGGACTATGTCACAAACTATATCTTCTGAATATTGTCCAAATGCTAAAGGAACTATACATTGTACTTTAACTGGAATAGATGTTTCGTTAATCCATGAGACAGTGTAAGGGTGGGGGTGTGGGGTCGTAATTAGGCCAAGTTTGGTCACCGAATCTGTAGAAATGGCATTAATACTGCTCCCACTATCGATTACTACTTTGCAAACCCTTTCTCCTATTTTAATGAAAGTATGAAAGATTGCAGTTCTTCTCCAGTCTTCACTAATTTTTGGTTGAGTAAGGGTGCATCTAACTACAGCTAGAGTTTCTTCCCCTGGGTTGTCTTCTTCATCTTCATAATATTCATTAGCAAGGTCACTATCTGGGTTGTATTCTGTTATCTCCTTGGTGTCTATTTCAGGTTCCTCACTTTCACCTTCTTCTAAGTAGTTTATCCTGGTGGGACATTGGGCTGCTACATGTCCTTTTCCATTACATTTATAACAAGTTATTTCTTTAGGTTTTGTGGTGGTTGGATTGGGTTTTATGGCGGTAGTAGGCTGGGTTCGGCTAGTAGATGATCCATTATTAGAGTATTTAGGTATAGGTTTGGGTTCAAACTTCTTTGTAGGATAGGTCTTTTGTAAGCGCTCTATTTCGCTAGTTATTCTATAGGCTTCGGGTAGGGATTCTACGCCACGAATTAAGAGTTCTCTTTGTAGGTCTTCCCTAAGTCCAGCACGAAATCGGGAAAGAGTCATAGATAGATCTTCATCTATTCCACATCTGAGATGATACTCATCGAATTTGGCAATATATTCATTTATTGATTTTCCTCCTTGTGTGTGACGTTGCCATTGGTCCAACAATTGATTTTTATAAGTTCTTGGAACATATTTCTGCCTAAGGGCTCTTTTAAGTTCATTCCAAGTTTCAATTGGCGGCGAGTTTCTTTGAAAGTTATCATTATCTACAGCTTCCATATAGAGTCGTGCTTGCTTAGATAATTTCATTTTAGCAAATAATACCTTTCTATCTTCTGTAAGTCTAAACCATTGAAAATATTTGTCTATAGCGGCTTCCCATTCTAAATATTCTTTAGGGTTAAGGGAACCTTCAAAACTAGGAATTTCGAATTTGATTGATCTGAGTAATTGGTCATTGTCATTTTCGGTCCGGTTTCTGTGTCTTATTGTTGATTGATAGTCGCTTCCTTCTTCTATTATCTCTGGTTCCATTCTACGTTGTGGTGTCGGTGTGACTGTAAGTCTAGGGGGTTGTATTTCTTCTTCAGCAATTTCTGGTTCCACTTGATTTCTTTCTAATTGATTGAATCTTGCATTTGTTTGAGTTGATAGCTCCTGTATAGCTAATTGCATTTGTTGCATCTGTTCCATGAGTTGTTCAAATTGATTATCCATTGTATATTCCCTACCAGATCTAGTTCTCATAAACGTTTTCGTAAAGTGGGTGTGTGCAGCTCACAAAGTAACCGAATAACCGTTTTCTCTGATACCAAATGTGATGTAGGATTGAAGAAAATTGCTTAGTTAGAAAATTCGTGGCTGATGCACAACAAAGAGCAGGGTCGTCTCCCTAAGGGACACACATCCTAGATACGAAGAGAGTTGAACGCAAAGGGGCACCAACCAATGAAGCCTAACTAAACTAGGATCGATAGCGGCTAAGAAGTCGCTAAATCGATTACGGCTACACACTTTCAAACACTCAGAAATGGGGAGTACTTAGATTGGTTAAGTACCAGTTGAAACTTAAATATAATTTATGATAGAAGTTGCACTTCGCAGAATGAAAATATATTGATGACAAATTAATAATCTAGGAATTGGAAATTACTTGTAAAAAGGAAGACGAGGAAAACGAAAACTTCAACTTGAAGATGGTTGAGCGGTGAAGGAAGATGATAGACTGGAGTGGCGTCTCACCACTTGGACCTCGCGTCCCTCATCCCAGTATCAGAGCTTTGACGAGTCAGCACGCCAAAGACACTCAGAGCACTCACGAACTCAGAATGGAAGCAAAGAACACTCAAAAGTTTTCATTAACTGTATCTCCTTACAATAGAAGAGGACTTCCCCTTATATAGGAATCCATAAGGGTACAAAAGACATTTGACTCATAATATGGGAATATTAAAGGACACATGGGTAAATTAAAAGGCACCTAAAAATAGACTCTTAAAATTCTGAGAAAATTAATGAAAATTCATGTATTTATCCCTAATTTCGGATGGTTGGAGGCGCGGCGACGTTTCGGCGGCGGTGCGGTCGGCGCGGGCTGGCGTTACTCGGCGCGGGCTGGCGTTACTCGGCGCGGGCTGGCGTGGGTCGGCGCGGGCCACAGTTCGTGAGTCTGGTGTGGGTCGGCGCGGGCTGGCGTGGGTCGGCGCGGGTCACAGTTCGCGGTCTGGCGTGGGTCGGCGCGGGCTGGCGTGGGTCGGCGCGGGTCACAGTTCGCGGTCTGGCGTGGGTCGGCGAGGGCTGGCGTGGGTCGGCGTGGGTCATCCGGATGGCTGGAGGCGTGGCGACGGCGGAGGTTGCGACGGAGGCGGCTTTCGGCGGCAGGAATTTAGATTTTGGCCTTGTTTTTTTGTATAAGACCTCGTCCTTGGTCGTCGAAAGTCCTTCTCGAACATGATGTCCTCATCACAAGCTATAGGAAGGGCTTCAATCCAAATAATCTAGAAGAATAATTTTATAAAATGCAACCATTTCTTGAGAGGATCTAATCCTTTAGAGTGAAGAGTTAGCTAAACCAAATAAGTAAGACATTTAATGGGATAACATGTCTAGAGGATAAAAAGTGCTGCTTGTTTATTGGTTCTTGATGAGGCTATCATTTTATGGTTATAATCTCCTTACGTCTTATGTTTCAAAGATTACATAATTATAAAAAATTTTTAGGAAGATTTTTTTGATAAATTTTAAAAATGGTATGTGCTCCTATCCATTAAAGAAAAGATAAATAAAGAACTAATAGTTATGACATATTAGAATATGTTAGTGATTGATTATAAAAAATGTTTCTCCTTTTTAGGTAATTATGAACCACATATCATGAGCCCAAAGGACCAAAGATGCTTTTAATTTGTAAAATCTACTTACTTAAAGCTTATTAACAAGATAGATTAATAGAGCAAGAACTAGATATCTTTGAGGCTTCAAAAGAACTATAAAAACAAGAGGCATTTGTGCTGATGAAGAATACAAACTACTTCAAAAAATGTTTCATAAAAGGAAGGGTTGCTATGAATTTGTCCATCTCAACATAATTGACAAGGCTTTGATGTTGTTGACATCAAGATGGACATTGAGTCTAGTGACAAGATGCCCTAATGTGTTTTTAGAAGATTTTGTCATTGGTCCAAGTAAGGAGGCTAGTCTAGATATTTTAGTTATAAGGAGATGGGCTATTTAGTGAGAGCTTATCCTTAAGGAGGATCAATAGTAGCATCCTCTTCATAGAAATTTGGTTGTGATGCTGGCAAAGGAGGACTTGATAAAGATAGAGAGAGTGCTTTAGGTACAACCTTTGGCATTACAAGTCAAGGTCAATCTACAGGCTAAGGTGGTCAACTCATTATGTATGCTATTGCTTAGGAGAATGCTTTGCATGCTACCAATGTGGTAGTAGGTAATATGTTCTTCTTGTGGTTACTAGTAGTTGTTTTATTTGGTTGTGATGTCTCATATTCATTTATATCTTATCCTATGCTTGATACATTAATTATTTAATTAAAACAAATTTGTAACCCTTTTCTTAATATCAGTTATTTTTAATAAATTAATTTGTTTAGAGAGACAAAGAAGTACAAGGCAAAAGAATTACTATAAATTTCTTATTTTACTCATATCTAAATTTGACATTATTCTAATCTACATAGCTTTATGATCTTTAAGTATTCAATAATTGTGTTAAAAAGAGAACTAGACTACATACTCAAAATGGAGATTACATGGTCTATTTTGGTAAAAGAAAATGAATTCCACTTATCTCAATGTTGAGGGCTTAGAAGTTTCTAAGAAAATGTAATAAAAGAACTTTGCTATCTATTATATTACTTGATCAAAAATTCATAAGGCCACAATATGTGCCCATAATTTGTGAGCATCTAAATATCTTTTCAAAAGATTTTCTTGGTCTTCTTAATAAGGAAATTAAGTTTGAGGTCTATTTGACATTTAGAGCTAAGCCTATAAAGTTCCTCATAGAATAACACTTATAGAGCTTATAGAAGTAAAACTTCAAATCACAAAGTTGTTGACAAAGGCTTTGTTTAACCCACTGTGTCCTCATGAGAATAAACTATTCTTTATATTAAAAAGAAATATGATAACTTAATGATGTGTATAAATTATCATGAGTTCAACAAATTAACTGTTAAGAATATATATCCACTTTCAAGAATTGATGATCTATTTGATCAATTATAAGATTTCATAATATTTTCCAAGATAGATCTAAGATTTGGATGCCATCAATTGAAAATTAAAATGAAAGTGGCTAAAACTACTTTTAAAACTCGTTATGAACATTAAGTGTTCTTGGTGATGTCTTTTTGTCATTAAAATACACTTGCAATAAGTTTTAAGAAATTTCTAATGTAATTTATAATTATTTTTATAAATAACATTTTTTTTGTATATTTTATGTACCTAAAAGAATATATATTTTATTTGCATATTTTGTTGCAAATGTTGTGAGAAAATCAGTTACATGCAAAAAATTTTATTTGCGAATTATACTTATCCCAAAAGATATTTTTGGGGCAAGTGATGCAGGTAACAAGAATATCTATTGATCTTCAAAAGATTGCATCCATTGTAAATTAGCTTAAACCCATTTTTGTTTAAGAGATTTAAAGCTTTTTAGGTCTAATAGGTTATTACGAAATGTTTGTGCAAAATGTTTTCCCAAATAATATCACCATTAATAATAATACCTCTTAAAATTGGATGTGGTTAGAGGATGAAGATAATAAAAAATAGAGGTCCTATAATGTTTAGGATTAAGTCTTGAGATACTATACATCAGGCAACTAGGACTCAAGAAGATTAACCTCAAGAGCCTTAGCTTTATATGTTTGGTCTTTTTGCAACTTAAAACTAAAAAAAGTAGGTAGTGGTCATCTAGTAATTCTCTTAATATAAAATTATTAAATAAGAACCGACTCTCAATATGCTTTTAGATGCAATAATAGAGTTGAATTATTTCACATCAACTATAAAAATAAAGATTTTGGACTTCATATATGAGATCATAGTTTTAAGATATTAATACATCTTTTGATGACAATGCTTACTTTAATCAATATGGGATGGGATGATCAAAGGGGATAATACATCGATATAGTAAAGTTCGTTCATGTCAAACTAAGCAAAGAAGGAAATCACTTCAAGGCTCTTAGTAAATTTTAAAATCTGTCATGATATGCATGAAGTTTTTATGGATCAAATTGAAGTATAAACTTATGCATTATCTTTACACTCAAGAAATAAAGATTTATAATCAAGAAAGTAGGCTTAAGGCTGATTAAGTCATGTACCCTTGGTTCATTGAATGTTATAGGATTCCTCTCCAAGGCCATAAAGGTGAGCCACTCAAAAAACTAAAGAACACTATCAGCATATTTGGGGGTAAGGCTTTTAAGCCTATGAAAGTGAGAAAAATAAGCAATCCAACTAGACATGATTATTTGTTGGTGTTTTATTTATTCACAAATGAATGTACAATATAACACATGATGCTTTTAATTTTTTTAGCATATTATCAAGACTAATGATGTTGTTTGTTATTTGTTCCTATAGTTATCTTGTAAAATAAGCACATATAAACCTAATAGATGCTAGCTAATACGAGCCTTATTGTATTGTTTGTACTTAGATGTTGAAACTCTAAGAAGAACACAACCTATAACATTCAATGAACGTTCAATCTTCATTGTACTATTTTAATTTAATCATGAAACTCTAGTGGTACTACTTCATGACACATTCATTGAACGGTTCAATCTCCATCGTACTATTTTAATTTAATATATGCATAGTTTTTTCACTTACTTTTTTTTATTCCTGAAACGCTTCTTTGAAAGTTCTGTTCGTAAAGCGGGGGAGGAATAGTCAACCTGTTTCATGATGTAGCTCTTTTTCTTCTGCGGGTTCAGGGAAGTGATATAATTGATATATTATCCTAAAATAAAGTTGTACAAAAATAAAATTATATTAAATATTTTAAGATAAAAATAAAAAGGCATAAATTACGAGATTGCTCATAGAGCAATCTAATTCATTATTATGAAGTAGTTGTATTTTTTTTTTTTTTTTTTTTTGAAGTTTGGGTGTCTTATATTCTGCTAAAAGTATTCGAAAATAGTTTTTAAATATTTTAAAAATTATGAAAATTATTTAGCATATATTTTAATATTTTTTAAGTAAAAAAAATTAAAAAATATTTTTTATGAACATTCACCAAATATTGGCTCTTCTGCAAATTAAGACAAGTGTTGATTGGGCAAGCAGACCTTTGCACCAAAATTTATTTCTTTTGATTAATATGTGAAACATGGTAATATTATTTTACAAAAAATGTTAAATAAAAGGGGATGTGTTTGAAGTTGATGTCCTCTAAGTTGTGCATTATTTTCATGTATTACATGTGCCTCAATTTTTTCGTACATAAATAAATCATTGATTGATTAATTTAAATATCATATAGTTAAAAAAATGCAATTAAACCCGAATGAACCTTGGAAATCAGCCGATGCTTGAATAACTACAAGCACGAATAATAAAAATTTTCCACACATCAAATCATATTTTAATATTGAATTTGCATAAAAATATATAAATAATATTAAAAAAAATGTTTAATGCATGGTATATGATATGCTTTGTTTGTGCAAATAATTGGTAAATGAATATTTGTTATGGTGTTCTTCATCGAGTCGAATTCACAAAGAATCAAGATGCGTTAGGGACATTATAGATTCCGTCGTTTTCATTGATTTAAGTTTATTTTAGTTTTCTATTTGTATTTTTTAAATAAGAAAATACTCAAATATTAAAGTTATATGTTATTATAAAGACTAATTTGTGTAAAACAAACAATTCAATAAGGAAACGATTTTAAAAAACATAATCATGTATAAGTATTATAATAAAGAATAAAATAAGAAAATATAAAACAATTATATAGTTCGAATAAAAAATGGCATAGATCCATAAGACAAAAATAATACTTAAATCTATCACACAAATCAAGCAAAAAGGAGAGCAAACAATTTTAAGTCGATTTTTTTTAAAATATTACAAGGAGACAAAGAGATTTTGCTAATAATAAAAAGAAGTCTTAAATCATGATTAACATGAAGTTTGATTATTTCTATTTTTGACATGCCTGATCATAACTATTTTTGAGAAATTCTAGATTTTTTTAACTTAGAAGTATTTTGAAAAATCTATTTATTTTGTAGAATTTATGAATACTCTCAAATATAAATATTTAGGAGGACATCTTCTTTAACGTCATTCTTTATTATTTTTCTATTCTATTATCTTACTTTATATTGAATTGTTTGATACCCTTTTTCATGGATATAAGTTAGATCTTTAGATAAATTGTATAAATTATTTTGTTTCTATTATATGTGATTATTTTTTTTTTGAATTGGTATTTGCATTATATACATGTTATTATTATTATCAATTAATCTATAAATAAATATGATGAAGCTCATTATAAAGTAATAAAATGTGTTTTAAGACACTTGAGAGGCATTACAAATATGAGATTATTGTATGATTTATAAGATTCAATTGGTTTGGTTATTGTTTTACTTATATCATTCTAGTAATTAGATAAAAAGAGGACTCAAGTAAGCTATTTATTTGCTCACACTTATTGTGCCATTAATTGGAATGTTTCTCTATAGCTTGTTATGACTTTGTCTACAACTAAGCGAGAGAATATAATGGTTGTTATAATTAAGAAAGTTATTTGGTTAATATATTTATGTGAAGAATTGAAATTATTTCAAGATTTCTTTTTTTTTTTATAAATAATATTTGTTATATATAACTTAAGACCAATCGTATCATGATCGAATGATTGTATTAATGTTAAATACCTTCTTATCAAAGAGAAAATTGAATATAATGACAATGTTGTTTTGAATATTGAATATCTACATGACACTATATTGCTAATATGCTACATATTATATTGAATTTACTTGAAAAATGATTGTTAATTTTGTTTTTTAATTTAAAAATAATATATTTGATCATGTCAAAGGAAAATATCTTGATAATTTTTTGCAATATTTTTGTATGAATTATTTAATCTTTAAATATATGTTTTTATATTTAAAAAGATTAAAACAGTAAAAGAAAATTCTAAATTAAAAAATGGTTGTATCAATTTGTGAAAAAAATAGAGAAAAAAAGGTTACATGTGGACAACAAAAATGAGAAAGCGATTTGGAAGTCTCTTGTTAATGACAATTTGTTGTTCATCTTTTTGAATTCTTGATCATGATTCTTGAATGATAAAAAAAGAGGAATAATATAATTATTGTATAATCATTTATTGAATATCAATATGAGAGTGATTATAAATATTTATCTTGGATTGAATCCTAAAAACTAACAAATATGTTAAGACTCTACCTCACAATCTATCACATCATAATAAAAATAAGATATTATGTATAATTAAATTAATAGTTAATGAAATAAAAATCCCAAATAAAGGACTATCATAAAGAAAAAAAATCAAAATCTTAACAATTTGACACATAAACTAAATAAAATATCAATATAAATAAATGATCTAATTACATAACTATATATAATCATCAAATCCAAAATAAATACTATGTTAATTCTATACTAATCCAACAAGCTCAAGCCAGAGAATGTTATTGGCTACCAGATGGCCATGGGTAAGTCAATGTGCACTATTTCTCTTTAAGTTAAGAACAAGACAATGTTGTTAACAACTAAAAATGACCAACAAATGAAAAACTAATTAACTTAGTAATGTGCATGTCAAATCATTATGAGACTTTTCAATTTACTTCTATAATGAAATAAATGGTGCAATCTTTATATCTCTAAATATTTTAATCTCAAGTGTTTTCTTTGTACTTTGATATATTTTACATCAAATTTAATACTTAAATCTTAGCTTCTAAACATTAGATGTATACTTTGTTTCAACCAATATGCCATAAACAAAAAGCAACAAGTAAAACAAAGGTCCAACTTAAACTTGTATATGATAAGCACAACTGTCATAAGGGCTTCTAAAAAGCCCTTGTCAACATGAAACTATCAAATCTTATACCATTGTTTTGATGATTTTTTTGAGTCATATAAAGATCTCTTCAACAGACACATAATTTGTCTTGAAAATCATATTGTATTAGTTATTATATGAATCTCTTTTTCAAGAGTACCATGAAAACTGAAAGTTTTCTCATCTAATTGTTTTCATTCTAACTCCTAAGATTTTAACCAAAGAAAGCAAAATATGCATTCAGCTCTAATTAAAAACATGAGATCATTTCTCATTGAAGCCAAGCTCTTCTTTATGCATGTAATCTAATATAATAGTATAAAATTTTATCTGCATAACTTTGTTATGACAATGTTATATGAATAAAATGTAAATATTTTTTCTCTATAAAAAAATTTTATTATTTTATATATGAAAATAAATTAAAAATATTATTTTAATCATTCTTAAAATTTGTTAATATAACTCAATTTTTGGAAAAAAAAATATATATCTTAAAAAGGCTCATTGACATAAATCTGAAAGTGATCGTTAATAAATTTTTAAAGTTATATAAGTTTAATATAAGCTTTAAGGGTTGATTTTGTTATCATTGATAAGATGATTAAAATAGTTATATCTAACTAAAAATTTAATTAAGATTTTATTTAAATGGCTAAACTCTTCTTGCCTAAAAAATGAGAAGAGTGTCGAGTTATATTATATTGTTTTGGAAAAAAAAGAAATAATAAAGAAAAAAGGTTAAGAGAGAAGAGAAAGAAGTAGAATAAGAGAGAGAAAGAAAGAGAGCATGAGAAAAACAAGGGGAAAATCTTAGGACACTTGAGCAAAAGTTTTGAAAGAGCTTACAATCAGTGCTAAGCTATGAAGAGAACAAGCAAAGAAAGTTTTCAAAATGTTTTGTTGGCTTTACATTTAGTTTACTTTTGAGAATTGACAAATAGTAAAGTTAGGAATTTTTTTTATGAAAAAGAAAAGATTTGCATATGTTGTATTTGTAAATTTTTGTGATTTTATACAAACAAAAAAAATTATATATTTGTATTTATTAATATTATATTTCATTAGAATAAAATTTTTATATATGTAATTAAGAAATAAGAAACAAAAAGAAGAATTTTCAAACTTCTATTCATATCAAATAGTTTAATCAAGGACTAATCAATTAAAGAGCTTGAATATTAGATGGTATGAACCCATGAAATGATATGATTGTTCGTTAAATCAATTGTAGAATAAGTCGATTAACATTAAATCGATTGGTTAAATAATAATTAATTAAATAACATTGAATAGATTTTTAAAAGCTAAAGATGGCATATTAATAAATAAATCAATAGATTTGACGATTCAAAAAGAATAATTGAACAATTTGATCTAGGGATCAAACAATGTGATCACAATCCAAAAATCAAAAACAAAATCTAAAAAAAAGAAAAATTTAAAAATGAAGATATATAGATATAATTAAAAGAACAACATTAAATACGATATGAAGATATATTTAATAAATAATAGCTACCTCGTCCCATTCTTATACAAATCGTTTGCAATCTAAAACAACGTTTACTTCAACATTTTGAGTTTGTCGCAATAAAGGAGCAAATTTTTGCTCATATCCCTAACAAATCAGTCAAATTGTAGTAGGAGGAACCTCCTGGTTGCATCGCCCTGCGTGCCTTCTCTCTCATTGCCTTGACCCTATGCCTTAACCCATTCGCCTGCCCTTCTTCCCTGTCCATCAGACACCGCACAGCCTTTTCCACCTCATACCTTCCCACCGTCAACTTGTCTTGCACCTCTCTCCACCCCACAACACGTTTTGCCCCAACCACCACACCAATCCTTAATATCTCCACTACCAGTTTCTCGTTCACAAACTGTTCGGCGAAATGCGGCCAAGTTGCCATGGGCACGCCAGCCACGACCGCTTCTATCGTCGAGTTCCAACCGCAGTGCGTCATGAAACCCCCCACCGCTGGATGTTCGAGGATCATAGACTGCGGCGCCCATCCCCGAATTACCAATCCTTTCGCTCTTATCCTTTCTTCAAAGCCACGGTCGTCGCCATCGCCGCTTGCGAGCCATTTCTCCACCTCGTCAGCCTGATCCCCGGCTTTGATTACCCAAACGAAAGGGCAGTTCGAAGCCTCAAGCCCCAACCCAATCTCCACAAGTTGAAAGAGCGGCGTTCGTGCCAAGCTCCCGAAGCTCACATAAATCACCGATCCGGGCTCCATGGTGTCGAGCCACTTCCTGCAGAAATCCTCGTCTATGGAGGACTTGTTCCCCCTGACGGCCATGTTGACGTCGTTCCTGCTCGAAAGCAACATCGGGCCGATGGTCCAAACCCTCTTCCGAATGGCTTTCTCGTAGTACTCTCTGTAGCTTGGCTCCAAATCGTCGAAGCTATTCACCACCACGCCATCAGAGGCAGCGTCAGCCAATATTATCTCTTCGCGGTACTTGCTTTCGTTGACAATTGACTTGTACCCCGGTAATTGGGCGCGAGTCATCTGAATTTGGTCGGGAAAGCCAGGAATCTCGAACGCCTTATCATCGTCGTCTTTGTTCCCTGTTTTCTCGAGAAGCTTGTATTCGCGGACCACATGCAAGCAGAGGAGCGCCATGCATCCGAAGCCGTGGAAGATTACGCGGGGGATGTGGAGGTCGCGCGCGACACCAATGGTCCACGGATGGCCGCTATCGGAGATGATGCATGACGGAGGAGGAACGGTGGTGCGTAGGTGGTGTTCGAGAGGTGCGCGGAGTGTTCTTGTAGCGTCGAGGAAGCTGGGGGCGAGTTCGCGGCTCGGGAGGATGTCGAGGTTCTCGCAGCCATCGGGGAGGCCGAACTCCGCCGCAGGAAAAGGAAGGGTGACGAATCGAATTGGGAGGGATGACCGTGCAATGGCATCGGTGATGGAGGAGATACGGAGGGCATTGACGGGAGTCGTGACGATGGTGACGACTATACCTGGGCGGTCAGCTAGGAGGTGGGCCATGTCGACCATTGGGATCATGTGGCCGGGGGCCATGAACGGGACAAGCACAAAGTGTGGATGACGGGCTTCTTTGCTTTCCATTGTGGGATCTAAGCTGCTTTCTGGTGGTTGGGTCCTCGCCAGCTATGACGAATTGTGAACAAGGAAGGAAGAGATGAACAGAAGGAGTCGACGGGTGGTACTTTTAAAAAGGGCGTCGGGTCATTGTGTCCTACCTTATTCCGAGAGTGGTGACGCATGCACTTACATCATCTATCTACCCTCCTAGATATTCATTTCTTGTAGTTTAGAAGTTACATTCGTAAAACATAATAAATTTTTAAAAATTAAAATATTTTAAAATATAAAAATATAGAATTAGATAAATATTGTCAAGATAAGTTTAAGAATGTTTATTTCATTTAAATTAAAGTTCTTTTAAAATTATAATAAAATTTTGAAGTTTAAAAGATAAATATGTAAATAATTAATTTATTATTATAATTTTTTTAATATAAATGTAAACCATGATTTTGAGATTTTAGAAGACGCCAATCTCTTTCCATGCCTAATATCACAAGTCATCTGAATTTGGTCGGGAAAGCCCGGAATCTCGAACGCCTCATCATCGTCGTCTTTGTCCCCTGTTTTCTCGAGAAGCTTGTATTCGCGGACCACATGTAAGCAGAGGAGCGCCATGCATCCGAAGCCGTAGAAGATTATGCGGGGGATGTGGAGGTCGCGCGCGACACCAATGGTCCACGGATGGATGTTATCGGAGATGAAGCATGACGGAGGAGGAACAGTGGTACGTAGGTGGTGTTCGAGAGGTGCGCGGAGTGTTCTTGTAGCGTCGAGGAAGTTGGGGGCGAGTTCGCGGCTGGGGAGGATGTCAAGGTTCTCGCAGCCATCGGGGAGGCCGAACTCCGCCGCAGGAAAAGGAAGGGTGACGAATCGGATTGGGAGGGATGACCGTGCAATGGCATCGGTGATGGAGGAGATACAGGCGGCATTGACGGGAGTCGTGACGATGGTGATGACTATACCTGGGCGGTCAGCTAGGAGGTGAGCCATGTCCACCATTGGGATCATGAGGCCGGGGGCCATGAACGGGACGAGCACAAAGTGTGGCTGACGGGCTTCATTGCTTTCCATTATGGGATCTAAGTGGCTGCTTTCTGGTGGTTGGGTTCTCGCCTGCTATGTGAACAAGGAAGAGATAAACAAAAGAAGTCGACGGGTGGTTCTTGCCAAAAGGGCGTCGGATCATGGTGTCCTACCTTAGTCTGAGACTCGTGACGCATGTTCTTACATCATCTATCTGCCCTTCCAGATATTTATTTCTTGTAGTTTAGTAGAATTCATTTTGTATGATTCTACAGCACCTTCAAATCTTTAAATTATATATAAATTAAATTATCTCATAAAATATGATAAATTATTAAAAAATTAAAATATTTTAAAATATAAAAATATAGAATTAGATAAAAGTTGTTAAGATAAGTTTAAAAATATTTATTTCATCTTAATCAAAATTTATTTAAAATTACAATAAATTTTTTAATTTTAAAAGATAAATATGTAAATAATATATTTATTATTATATTTTTAAAAAATATAAATGTAGACCATGATTTTGAGATTTTGGAAGAAGCTAGTCCTATTTGCATGCCAAACATTGCAAGCCCTAGATTTCCTTCTCATGTAAAGACCTACATATTGATAAGATAGAGCTTTGTTTTGGGTAAGGGAGAACATTCCCTTCTAATTTCTTACATTCTCTCTTACTCTTATTTAAATGACATTATTCTATCAAGACTATATGAGTGCTGAGCCTTAAAATTCTTTCCATGTGCAATTGGATGCAAATAAAAGGGTAAAATTTTGATTCATAGTAAGTTTAACTTTCTTCTTAAGTTTTAACCACTTATTTCAATGTTAGGAACCTTTTCTTAGTTTTCTTGCTATGATAGTTTGACCCAAGGAGAGAGAGAATCATGGTAAAGTGAGAATTTGGAAATAGAAAGTAAAAAGTTAAGAGTTTGTGCTAAGGAAGAAAAGAAGAAATTTGTAAGCAAAAAAATCTTTTTATTGATAAAGTGAGATTATGTAATCTTGAACAGTCAATTGATGAAATAACAATTAATGATTTTTGTATATTAAAAAATAGACAAAATATAATAGAGGCTTTGTTCATTTGAAATTTAACATTTAGAGAAAAAAATAAAGATTTAAAAGGCTTAGAGTTTAGTAATTATATTTAATTATGATGTTACGAAGAAGTTGTCACATTTAGAGCTTCGAGTGATCACCCATGTAGGGAATCACTAAAACAAAAGAGCAACTTACAGTAGGCTCCTAGGTGGAAAGATTTTGGAATGAGTTATCCCATATTAGTTACTAAAAATTATTCTTTTGCTCATATAAGATATTATGATTTTTCTGGTATTAATATGCTTTTTGATAGAAAAACTTACTTGGGTTAATATAAGATGACCTAAGAGAATAATATCTTAGTATATTGAGACCATGATGTTATATTTAGTATCTAAGCTAAATCTCACTAGTTTAATATGGCTTGAGGATAAACTAAGTGGAAGCTAATAGACTTTCAAGTAGTGTAGAAAAATGAATTATCTCACATTAATTATTGAGAGAGTAATTCTAATGTTTATATAATATATCATATTCTTAAGATATTAACACATCTTTCAAAGGTAAAATCTACTTAGATCAATATAAGATGACCCAAGAAGATAATATCTCAATCTAGTAAAATAAAATATCACAAATTTATTAGACATCAATTTAGCTCAATATGTTAAATCAATAGTGAATTTGATTTATTTATTAGGTGGTATCCCCAACATATCTATTGAAAACACTTTTAGGTATTTGTCTACCACTAGCATATTTTGTAATCTAAAAAACTCTCATTTTACAAGTTGTATAGAATCGATATATAACTTTCATATCCCCTTCACATCAACTTCTTTATTTTCAAAGTCAATATAAAATGAATTTTTATCCTTCACCAAAATAAACTATCTTCATCCCATAAGTTACATGAATGCTTACCTTTTCCCCTAATAATTAATAAATATAAGTTATTAAGCAATTCATTCCTAAAATGATATCAAACTTTTTTGTATAAATTATAATCATTAGAAGTCAGAGGGCCTTCTATTAATTTCTATATTATTATTAATGCAATTGTTTATTATTATTTGTTTCTTCATTAGTAATGTAAAAAATAAAAGTAGTTTTAAGTTGTAATTATCAACTACCATGCTTATGATTAATATGATAAAAATAATAGAATATGAAGCTCTATTATTAAAGAAAACCTACACAAGACGATTTAATATTTTTAAAGCATTTATGATAACATCTTGAGATAATAGAACTTTCGTATAATTAATAACATAAAAACAATTTTGAGCCAAATGGGAATCATACATTTAAACTTTGCCCTTATCCTTCATTATAGTATTGAATTTAGATCATTCTATGTAAGAGCCTCTAGGTTTGAATCCTTTGTCATTTACATTTCTTTTAGTAGATTCTTTCCCTACTACCTATGAACCTTTATTAGTATAATGGCCAAATACTTTACACAAAAACACTTAATAGCCTTTTTCATGCATTCTTCTTATGATTCTTTTCACATAACTAGAATTAAGGTACTATTCTACTTATAATCTTTATAATTTGCAACTTTAATTCAAATGTCATAATTTTTTAAAATTTATGTGACACCTAGGGCCAAAGATGGTGGGAAATGAATATCAAGTGATGTCCCAAGAGGATAATCAATGGATAATTAAAGGTTCTTGGTAGACTTCTATGTGAAGAGATATCTAGATGAATTGTCTCATATTAGTTACTTAAAAAGTGAATCCAATTTTTATATGAGATATCATAATCTTAAGATATTGAGACACTTTTTAAGAATAAAACATAGTTATGTTAGGATAAGATAACCTAAAAGATAATATCTCAATAAGACTAAAATACTGTATTTGACATTTGAGCTAACATTTTACTAATCCAATATAGTTTGAGAATAAGCCAAGTAAAAGCTAATGAGCTTATGATACTTGGGATTTAAGAAAGTAGAGAATGAATGATGGGTCATGTTTTAAGAGAGAAATCATTCGATAATGGGTTGCTATTAATAGGCTTCTATGTCAAGAGGTATAAAAATAGATTCTCTTATATTAGCTATTAAGAGAGTAATTATAATATTTAAATAAGATGTTATAATCTTAAAACATTAAGGTATCTTTTAAGAGTAAAATTTACTTGGTTATATATAGGAAAAACCTAAGGGTATAACTTTAACATAGTAAAATTAAGATATCATAATTTATGTCCTTATGATGATGTCATTTTTTGTTTATTAGCTATAGTGGCTTGTTCCTACTCAATTTTTTTTTGTTGCCTCCACTATACTTCTATAAGAAGTGAATTCCATAGTAATAGGTATAATTAACACCTTTATTTCACTATAACCACTAATTCTAATACATACTTGATCAATCTTAAAATGTCTATTTAAACTTAATAATTGCTAGCCTACTTTAAAAAAATATACTAATGCCACTCCTTTATTAACAATAAAATGCATTATTTTAGAAGAACTTAGTGCAATCTTCATCATATTTCAAAATACCCTTTGTCTAAGTTAGATTCCCATTGTCCTCGTCACTAATGTCTAATAGTACTATTCAGTACTAATACCACTAGAGGGAGGCCTACATATGTCATATTATTAATCAAAATTTTAATCTTCTTTAACTAATCTTCTACCTATAGAAGAAGATCAATATTATCTTTAAGGTGTAGTAGACATATCCTTAAGAACTACTATACTAAGCAAGTTGCTTGATTGGTTCTTATCTTCCTCTCAATATTAGTTGACATAATATTTCTTTTAAATTACATCTTCAATGCTCTCTATCTTCTTTATTGACCTCTTTCTTCCTAAGCTGTTATGGCTATTCTACAATTAGAATTATTCACTTCTTCCTTATATATATTTTGTTTTCAAATTTCATTGTGCATATTACCATACATTCCATGTCTAAATATTCAAAAAATTTTATACACTCATAATAAAATGAGAAATTAAATCATTCCTAAAGGGACCCATCTTCAAAAAATCATGCACTAATCTTTTTAAATCTCTTACTCTTTAGTCTCATGAAACTCTACCATTAATTCTTCCGACAACTTTTTTTGCATTTTATTACGTTAATTATCTCCAAAAATTCTTCTCAGAATTCTCATTATAAATAACATGTCAAATTATCTAATTGATTGATATATTGTGCACAAACTGTTGTGTTCTATATGTCATTTTCAAGTTCCCTTACCCTTAATATATAATACATGAAGACCTATGTACAATAAAACTATGCATACTATACAAAAAAAATTTCATAGAATATGAAATTCTTTATTTTAGCTCATTTTAAACTAATTATACTTCATGTGCAATATGTGATACACAATTCACTATACATGACAGTATAATATATTGTACATATAAATTCATATATTTTATACATTTCTTTGTCTTAGCACAATTTTGGCATTTTCTCCGTCATGTACTTACATGATCCTTAACATACTATAAGTGAATAATATTTCTATCATTGTTCTAGTTACAAAATTTTCTAATTTTTTTCTATGAGATTTGCATCCAAATTGTATTACACATATAATAAGCATGTAGCATGAAATTTAGAAAATCAATTATGAATTTCCTCTTTAGGTGATGTCCACCCTTGCTCACATCACTTACATTATCCTTTCATTATGTTTTGCACCTTATGTTTATATATTTTTAGATTTTTATCCTAGACTTGTCTAATCTTGGTTTTCACCTTAGATTCATATGTTTCTAAGTTTTTTTATCCTAGAAGAGATTTATTCATGTTCTATGAGTTTCTTCCTTAGGATTTCAACTGTTTTGATGTCACCTTTATGACAATCTCAATTTAGAGTCATTAATTTTGAAATTATTTTTAAAATACATTTTGAGTAGCTAAAAAATTATTATAAAATATTTTAAATATTAAAATATTTTTATCATATTTTTTTAAAATAAGATAAATATTCATATAACCAATAAACATAAATTCCTTTTAAAAAACTTTTCAAAAGTGAAGTAGTTCTTATAGTGGAGATAACAATAAACACCATCTCTAATGTCAAAGCATTAGCTTTTGTGATAACAATAATAAATCATATGTGATCCACTTCCTAATATAATCATATAAGATAAAGTAAGAAAATTATAAAGCTAGCATCTCCCTCATTGCTCTCCCATATACCTATGATGTGTATCTTTGTTTTCAAAAATTATTAAGCCAAAATAAGTGGATTCCATCACAAGTTTAGTAAGAAAAACTCAAATACAAAATACAAATCAATACAAAATTGGGCATGCTAAATTTAAATAACAAAAAAATATCACATCAAATATGTAATAATGCTATTAAGAATGAGACTAAAATGCCAATCCAATGTGCCCTCCCTTTATATTGAATCTCTTTAAACATGTTTTACAAGTATTTTGACCCATAGTTTAAAATTTCCATTTAAATGTATAAGGACACTGATTTTTATACTAATATTTTTTCTTTCTAATAAGTCTAAAGACTTATTTTATCTGTTATCATTAAACATAAAAAATTATCTAAACTACTAACTTTGTTTTTCTAATAAGAATTCAAATTATAAAAGTATATCAATACTCATTCTTTTATTCTTTTATACTCTTCACTTATACCCTTGGTGCTTATTGATATCTTTATCATGTGGATCTAAAAAATTTTAATAATAGGAAGTCTAACATAGACTAAATAAGTAACTATGTCAATATTAATAATGATAAGTAAAAGATCATGTTATCTAAGCTTTATTCCTTTAACATAAGTTATGACAATTTAAGTTTTCATATAATTTGGGACAATATAATTCATAGAAATGTTATATCAGAAGTATGCTTTAAGATAATGTATAAAAATATTTTGAGTAATAAAAGCTTATTTATCATCTACATATGTTATGTGATATAATAATTAATATTAATCTTGTTTTATTTTTTATTTTATTATATTTTTATTTTACTATATTTTTATTTTATTTGTGCCTAGATATAGATGTATCATCTTGCCTTGGTCATCCCATACCAATCGAGTATAATTATTATTACTTATTAGAATATACATTGATACCTTCAAAGATAAGTTACATCATAATCCTTCTTTAATTTTTTTGATGTGAAAAATCATCCACATTCTCCCTCACCTAGAATCCTTTGCATAACAATTGCACCTTATCCAATGATTCTTTTTTCTTTCTCATAAGTGATCACCCAATAATCATTCATCACCCTTGTTGATCTCAGAGTTATACACCCACCAACTTTTCACTTTGTTATTATAGCACAACATACCATTGAGAGTCCAATTCTACACCATATTTTGTCAGATATCATATCATAAATTTTCAATTACATATATGCTCTCTTTCATCTCTTTTTTCTTATCTTTATCATTTCTTATATGAAATAGTTTCAAGAATAAATTTTCAATTACATATATGCTCTCTTTCATCTCTTTTTTCTTATCTTTATCATTTCTTATATGAAATAGTTTCAAGAATGTTGCATACCATACCACTATCTCAACCTCAACTTATAATTATTATAATTCATTATTTGTTAGTAGGAGTCAATCTACTTGTCTATATGAAATTTACTTATTATAAATATTTAACATCTATGCCATTATATGTGTAACAAATAAGGAGCTCATTTATCTTATCACAATATTTTTTCTCGTATTATCATAATACAAATTTTTTCATTTTCTCACTTTAATATTACTTGCATATTTATCACTTTATGATATTCACAATGACAATACTATAATGTAAATGAGTAAAATAATCAAAACAACATGCATGAAGAAATTATTTTCTCATAGGAAACCAAGTCAGCATGTAAAGCCATATATGATTATTATTTAACAAAGATTGAGATGAAACATATTATCATTTTAGCAACCAACTCTTAAGTATATTGAATTATCAAAGTAGGTGTATCACTTTAATTAAATTTTATACAAAACTACTATTATATTTAACACTTCATCATATTAAGTACCTATCTCGTTTCTAAAACATTGTTGTCCTTATTTTTTTCTTTCAAAATCCACTCTATTAAATTCTATGGGGGAAATTGTTTGGATTGATGAGTTAATTATTGGGTCCTTATTCTTCAAATTTTTAATAGCAAAGATTTGCACTAAGAATTGTAAGAAGGGAGATAAAGAGGGAGTGGAAAAGTGAGAATAAGTGAGAAAAAGAGAAATTATTACAAAGCATGACCCCTTGCCCTTCCTTGTCTCCCTTATTTATAGTTACTATAAAGCATTTTTTTTATTATCACATGACAAGAATGACATGTTTAAATAACCTAAAAATTAGATCTTATGCACATTGGTTGTTTAAAAATTTACAAAAAAAACTATTGTAAACAAATTCCCCTCATTTACTACACATGGGTGACGACAACACACCTACCCACCCATGTGATCTTCTATCATACCACTTACTTTTGCACTAATAGTCATGCCACTGTGTCTTTATATATGGTCCCTCACCCCAATGCATACTTGTTTAGCTCTGTGCATGCCTTTGTGTCCCTATCCATTGGTATGTGTTAGCTTGTCTCCATGTGCTCCCCCAATCAACCTTATGCCACTTGTGTAGGGCTCAAGCGACAACTGCATCGCCTCATTAACCAAAAGGAAAAATAAATAAATTTAGTTCAACTTCTCAATACTTTTATTTTTGCTTAATTGTGTCAGTTTTATTTTTAAAAAATGCAATATAAATTTCAAGATATTTATTTTGATATCATGATTAAATTATTGTCTTAATGGTTTATAAAAATTTTTAAAATTCTCATTCCTTCTAAAAATTTCTCCAAAATTTAATTCAAACTTTGAGGTATTACAAAATTCATAATTTTTTAATCCTTTTCTAATTTGATTTTCTACTTTATTAAATATTTTCTTTCTTTTTTTTATCAATTATAATTTAGTCCTCAAAATAAAAGATAATATCTTCTTTATATTTGTCCTACCACCAAATGATACCTTGAAGCTAAAAACTGTCTTTGATTTTCTTTTTGGATTCCACCTTCAGATAATTTCTCGTAGTGAGATACACGTAATTAGTAGCTCAATGACTTTGCTTTTTAATATAAAACGCTTATTCTTAAGATTAAACTCTACCTTTACCCTTTACAAATACTTTTTCACCTTTAAAAAAGTCATTTTAGTTATTTAGTTTAAAAAAAAATACTTTTTTCTCATTTTTGCAACTAGATTATATATAATATGTTATAAATGATGGATGCTGTAAACTATGACTACATTTAACATATTTCTATAAAAGTTAATTTAAAAGAAAATATGTAATTAAATCTCTATAATATGTCATTCATCGATAACATGTTAATCAATCCAAAGTATAATTTCATAATTTAAAGTTCTAATTCCCATAAAACATCAATCATCAGAAAATTAATTTGAGTTTTTAATTAAAACTTTATACCTAATTAAATTTAATACATTTTTTTATCCAAATAATTTTTGTAAATGTTTCTATCAATACCAAATTAAACTACTTATTAAACAATACAATCCGTAAAAATTTCATAATTTTTAAACGATGTTTTGTATATTCATAGTATTTTTAAAAATTATTAAATTTATTTTTTTATAAGTTCGAGGCATCATTTTTTTATTGTTTCATATCTAATTTCTATAAAACATATGCCCTTAAACTCCTAAAAAAATATACTATTTCTTATAATTTGTTTCCAAAATATTTTGATAATTTTTGGTAATTAATTAATTTTTTCTTCTTTGAAAATAATGTATATAAAATATTAATATTTGTTCATAAATTAGATCCTTTATTTTATGATTGATTTAACTCGATATTTCACAAAAATTGTATTATTACGTTCATAATGATTTGTTCTTTTATCTTATTTAAGGTATCGCACATATTTTTTGAAGATATATGATTTTTATAAAAATTAATCAAATTCTTAAAGATAAAAATAGTTAATAAAATAATTTTCATATCTTTGAAGGAGTTTATTTCACTCTTGGACATTTATTTGACTGGTTAAAGTATGTTATGATGCTTCAAAGTATTAAGCTGAGTTAACCACTTATTATTAATTCAATTACTTGGCTTTAATGTCATTTGTTAAGAGAGTAAAATTTTGGAAACCAAGTTTAATAAATATAATTTTACGAAAACATCCAAAAATTCAAACACCTAAACATTTAGATAAAGATCTTATTAATTATATGTTAAGATTTCAATACTATTCTTAACTACTAATAAAACATTATGTTCAATTTCTAGTATATAATAAATTTTGTTCTTAATGTACACAATAATCTCCCTCTTAAAGTGATAGTTTCATTCCATGTCCTATTACTCTTATTTTTAACTTTGAAAATGTTCAACTAAGCAAGTCGAGTTTTCAATAAAATGTCAAAGATTTCAATATGATCCATCATGCTTTTTGCAATGCATATGGCTAACACTCTAATTACTCTATAATGAATACTCAAACCATGAGAGCTATGTCTCAATCATGTAAAGCATGCATCAAAAACTTAATAAAAGCTTACCAATACTAAGTATTATACATACTAAGAGTACTTACAACTTAAGGCACCATATGGATTCATTGAAACTCTATTGATCCATGTTATAAAGTACCCAATGCTAATATAAATCACAAAACATTTGAAACACTTGATTTCAACAAAGCCTTAACTCCTTTCTTAATTGAATTTAACTCTATTGCCATTTGTTGAGAGAGATATTGAATGGCACTATAAACTCTTTGCACAAAATCTACAATAAATAATGATCAAACTATCATGTAACACAATAAGATCTCTTGAATTCTACATCACTTTAATAAATATATTTCTCATTTCTTCCATAATAGTTGTATTATCATTTATAATCCTTTATTAAGAGAGTAAAATAATTAGATTGAAGTTAGATGCGAGCACATATTCATCATCCCAAAAGCTTAAGTTAATAAACTAATGCTATTAATTTGTCTATCAATATTACAACTTATTAAATGGATAATATGAAAAATATTCTGTGTATCCGAACAATCTTTCTTTTATACAAAAATCCTTTCACATAAAATATACTCCCCCTCCAATAAGTTTTTAACCCATCAAGTGGATACATGCCAAAGGATCCACTTGATGATATGAGAGTGTTGTTCAATTCTTCACTATTGGATCATTGTAGAGGATGACAAGACCTATTTATCTTAGCTCAACCACACCTAACATTATTGCGACTTGTTAAGAGAATAGGACCATGGGAACTCAAGTTGGACCCAATATATCTTAGATAGCACCCAAAAACCTAAAACCTTAATCCTTTAAAGATTACTATAATTATATGTTAAGATTATAACTATATGCTTAATCTCTAATCCAAAATTATGCATAACTTTTGATATATGATAAATTTTATCTCCCCTTGAGTAACAGCTTCATTTGTGGCTTATGGCACACTTTTTAACTCAAAATCTTCTACTAAACAACTCGAATATCAAAAATACCACCATGAATCATCAAGAATTTCACAAGCTATGGGAATGAATTTACTAAATCTCTAATAAATTATGTTAGAAACTACCAAAGATTAATATGAGAGTCAACAAGTTGTGGGTATGAATTAACTAAATCTCTAATAAAAAATGTTAGAAACCACCAAAGATTAATATGAGCTATGCACTGTTTGATTTGAACTAAAGTTTACTTTTTCCCTAACTAAACCCAACTCTCATGCCCCATATCAGAGAGATGCCAAATAAAGCTTGAGTTGAGTCCAATACAAAATTGCATACCAATAAAACCCAAAACTCAAAATTAATACGTCAAAATCCTCACTTGCATGAGATATTTAATATGATTGAGCAATCTATATGCATAGCGATTGCTACCTATGCTCCTTTTTTTTTTTTTTTTGAAAGGGAACCTATGCTCCTTACAGTCACCTTTATTTATATAATAGCATAATAAGAGCTTAACTAGAACTTTGGTTCTTGATTTGTATCCTTTTAAGAAACTAAAGCAAATTATGACTTCTGTTCCTGTAAAAAAAATTCACCAGTAATCTCTACAAGAACAGCCACCATTTCTGAAGTGATGGAAACGTGTCCTATCTCTTACAACGATTTCCCTGGCGTAAATAACTGAAACCAATTTTATCGCTTTGTGACAATCAAGACACATTCTCAGATTCTTGACAACCCTAATCGTCGCACCTGCACAAGAGCTCAGCAACCCGAAAGCAATCGCTAACTTCTCACTGTGCCTGTAGACTGTATCCTCTTTCTCCTCCTCAGAAATGTCAATAAATACTTCGCTGGTGTTCGGAGCATAACCAGCAAGCTTCAGCTCCCTTCCCATCTCTTCCAACTTGGCATAGATCTTATCACCCTTCGGGTGAGCTCGATCGCCAGAAACAAATTCATGCACTTCTCCGCTCATTTCTATTAGACTGCACCCCGGAATCTTCTTCACACCTCTCTCCATCACCATATCCTTAATCCTCCCCACATCTTCCCATCTATTAGACTTCGCATATATGTTGGATAGTAGAACATACACTGCTCCATTGTCTGGCTCCAGCTCAAGGATTTGTTTCGCAGATAATTCTGCCATCTCCAGATTCTTATGAACTCGGCAAGCAGAAAGCAGAGCTCCCCATACCCTGGAATTCGGCTTCATGGGCATATTTACTATCGTCTCCAATGCCTCCTCCAGTTGCCCAACTCGGCCGAGGAGATCTACAAAACACCCATAATGAGTGACGTTGGGTAGAATTCCATGAATATTGATCATGTTTGAAAAGATCTCTCTTCCCTCCTCCAGAAGCCCAGCATGAGTGCAAGCAGAAAGGACACTAATGTAGGTTACTTCATCTGGTTTCAATGATGTTCCCAGCATCTTGGCGAAGATATCAAGAGCTTTTTCTCCATCTCCATTGATGGCAAGTCCGGTGATCATTGCAGTCCATGAGAACTTATCCCTCTTGTGCATCTTTTCAAAGATTTCCATGGCACTCCCTACACATCCGCACTTGGAGTACATGTCTATCAGAGCAGTGTTGACAGTAACGTCCATATTGATTTTGTTGCGCTCCATGTAAGCTCTAGTCCACTCCCCAATCTCGAGTGCTCCGAGATCCGCACAGGCTGTGAGGAGACTAACCATAGTGAACGCATCAGGTTTCACCCCCATGACCTGCATCTCTCTGAAGATCTCCAACGCCTCTTTGAAGCGGTTTGCCTTAATGTAGCCATCAATCATGGCTGTCCAGGATATGGTATCCCTCTCCGGCATTCGATCAAAAAGTTCTCGAGCATGGTCGACCTGTCCCAGGTTAGCAAACCCAGCAACAATGGCAGTCCATGTTATGACATCCTTGTCTTCCATGCTCTCGAATAAAATGCAGGCAGTCCGCAAGTCACCGCACCTCCCATACATATCAATCAATGCATTCTGCAGAGCTATGCTAGGAACTACACCCCAATGTTCAAGTTTTCCATGAATCCAAGCACCGTACGGCAGGTTTTTCGACTTGGCGCAAGCTGAAATGACCAAAATAAGGGTAACCAAAGTGGGCTTAACACGCAACTTCTCCATCTCTGTAAAAAAGTTGCATGATTCCTCGTACTTCTTGGACCTATTATACCCAGAGATCATTGAATTCCATAAAACAGCATTTCTCTTTGAACTCCTCTCAAACAGTTCGCGAGCGGTATCCATGTCACCGCAGATGGAGTAGACATGTATCAGAGCATCCTGAACGTGTTGATTGGAACAAAAACCAAACTTGAGTACATGTGCGTAGAGCTCATCAACAAATTCAATCGCCAACTTTCGATTTAATGTCCTTAATAAAAATGGGTATGTATAATTGTCTGGTCCTACGCCACGCGAAATCATTTCAATATATAAGGAAACGGCAGCTTCCGGGGAGCGGTGGCGAGAATAGCCTCTTATCATGGTGTTCCACAGGAAGTGATCTGGCCTATCAATTTCATCAAACAGGAGGCGGGCATATCTCATGTCGCCTGATCCACGAGAACAGCAAAAGCAGATCATATGCTGCTGTTCGGCGGGCGAGTCTGCAAAGCCGGATCGGATGATTTGACAGTGAACTTGCTTAAACTCTTTCATAGTGTTGCAAAGGTCTAACAGAGAGATCAAATGAAGGGGCCTTGAAGGAGATGACGACTGGTTGGAGGAAAAGGGGAGGTCTGATGGATGTAGAAGAGGAGCGGGAGAAGGCATGCAGAAAGTTGTCGTCCAGAGCTTGTGAAGAATGATTGATGGGGAGGATCCACGGATTCTGATTGTGTTCGTCGACGCATGCATAAACTCATCGACGATTGGAGGGAAAGAAAACCTTTTGTTTAAAAAAAACTTCTATGGTAAAGCTTATGAATATATCCTAATGATCGTCAAAGCTTTATTATATAACAATATCATTCCAACATTTACTAATTTTTTATTTAAAATATTAAAAAACCTTTTGAGAAAAAATGCCCACGTCACATCTTTCTTCAAATCCCTTATCCACTTCATCGTCGTACTAGCTCTTTAATTGTCATGTCTTCTCAGCTCGACCTTATAAAGCCTGATAAAATACTTTAAAATATTAAATTACTGGAAGATATGAACAAAAATCAAGCAAAAGCGATAACGAAACAATGCAAATCTATATAAATTATAAATATAACAAGCATGTAAAAGCAATGCATAAGTCTTAAACTATTATTTTGAAATTGTTGAAAAGTACATAGATATAATATTTGATAAAAAACTATATTATCTCTTAGAGAATTTATAAAAACAATCCTCACATTGAGGATTTTAATCCTCTATGAAGTTTTTGTTCTGTGAATATCTACAAACTAACTTATAATATAATTAAATAATAAGTATAATATATTTAACAAATAAACTACTAATTATAAGAAAATAAGATGATATAAAATTATAATATGTAATAGATGAGTGAAAATATAGTAGTAAATAAAAAAATGTACAACATCCATAAACAACATAAAAATATGTCAAATTATTATATATAAGTTAGTATGCATTATGTCTATGTATACATATAATCATCTTATAGTATTAATATCATATATTAGTTTTATTTTTATTTTTTAATTATATTTTTCATCTTTTCATTTCTTTTCAACTATCTATTAATGTCTTAATTTTCTTGTATAATTATTATCCCTACTTAATGAGATCTTATATGATACTATATCATTGGGGCATCAATTATGTCTTAGTACCTCTATCAACAGTTAGTTAAACTATCAAAGTCTTCTCTTTTGCCACCACTAGTCTATACCAAAATACTACTAAAAAATAAGTTATACTCTTTGTTATTTAATATTGAAGTGCTCATAATAATATGAATGAGATTAATTACTAATCTTTATGATGAACTTTTACCCACATTACCTAGAATGAAGTACTAATGATAGTAATGTTAGTGTCTATTATGGTCCTCAATTTATATTATATGATAATAATGGTAATCTTGTCATCATATCAAACAATCACAAGATAAAAGTTACAAAGAAAATCTCATTATTTTGATTTAATATTTCTCATGATCTTATAAATCAATAACTTATTTAGCCAAACATTTTATTGTTTTTATTTCTTTCTTATTTTATGTTCTGACACTTATAATATATATATATATATATATATATATATGAATGTATTATAATAATATGATATCCCATAAGTTAGAACAAATGTCGATAATCTATGTCATGCAGTATGCACACATCACATTACATATAAAATAATATCATAAGGAATTTAACAAATTAATCTACTTATATCTTAGCTACTTAGTTTGTCAATGTAATGGCTATGAGATGTTATCTATATTATTTTCTTATTTTTCTTTATCCCTTCTTTTCATTTTCTATACATTATTTATTGCTATCATCAATAATTATATAAATCTTATTCATAAGGTTTTCAAAATTCTCAAACTTTACTTTAAATTTTCATTTGTTTTATTATTTCTCAAAATCATATGTTTCTTAAACGATTCACAAACACTACTATAAAAACCTCTAAATTCTTCCAAGCATCATATTATAATTATTATTCATTCTTTATTATCGTATCTTTTATTCTCCCATATCATACAGTACAGTAAGTATTACACCATTATACGTACACCAAATTGGACAAATAGATTTTGTGATATCCCTATATTGTATTTTCATACTAATCAATTCATATTATTTTAATTAAGGATATAAAAAATATTATTTTTGTTCGATTTTTAAAGACATGAAATTTTGTAAGTTATAATGAATAACAAAGTAATTATATCATTAAGAAAAACATATTAAAAATATTAATTTTTTTTGTTTGTGATTTTTTAAGCTAAACCAAAATTGTTATGAATTAATGAATGAATATTAAGAATTAATATATAGATATATAATGTAGAAGAAGTCGTGTGCCTTAAATTGGGCATGTTAGCTATGTGGGAAGAAGTTTTAGGAAAGAGTTGGAAGCTTCAATAGAGAAAGTAGCTCGAGGAAGAGAGAAGTAGCATAAGGGAATTTCTAACAAACCAAAAAAGAGAAATTACACATATAAATCATGTTTAAGTAGTAGTAAGAGGAGAGAGAAGTGGAGGTCTCATTACTAGCAATTGTAGTTAAGATATGAAGGAAGGAGCTTAGGGTAAGTTGAAAAAAAGAACAAAAGAGAGGAGAAAGGCTCAAGGAAAGCACCAATAATTGATATAAGAGAAAAAAAAAAGATAAATAAAGTGAGCATTGGTGCTTAGAGAAATCATTAGTTGATATTTCCATCTTAGTTTAAGTAAATCTTAAAGGGATGGATGAGTTTGGAATCATTTTTATGTCAGAATTTTTTAGGTTCGAGTGAATGGTAGAGCTTAAATGTCTTCTTCCTTGAGCTCTAAAATGAGATTTTGTGAGAAAAAAGGATGAATTCTATTTCAAAGATGGCATTTTCATAGCCTCTTATAATATGAGAATGCCCATCATATAGTACAATAAGTTCAGGAAGATAGAAAATAGGCTTGCTTGAGCGCATTGTATAGTATGAACATATTCTTCCAAATTATGTGATTAGCTTAGAAAGCATCGAAGGGAATAGTTTGTGTAATCATAAGGTGTGATGGCTTAGAAAGTAACTACTAAACCTTATCATATTATAAGATATCAAAATTGGATAATACAATTTGCTTAAGAAGGAAAGATCTGAGTAAAAAATCAGGCAGTTGACAAAGGTCTTGCATGTTGATTATGTTGTATATTTTTATAAACTTCAATATTATCACATTATAGCAAAAGAATTAATAAAAACATTAGAAAATGTAATAAGAATATAAAAAGTTGCATAATAATATCATATTAATCAAAATGTATATGGTTTGTGATGTAAGGACCAAAAGGAATGGAAATATTGGAATGGAGCCCATTCTCAATGTTTTTGATAGATAAATTTAGAATTATAAATATGAGTAGAAATGTTTATTGAATAAAAGAAAGCAATGACATAAGCATTATGTAACATTATGATGGCATTGCATAAATAAAATCAAGTATTTTAGTGACTAAGTAATGATTAATAAAGAATGACACAACAAAATACTAGAGTACTTAACTACCTTTATTATGACATATCTCTAAATAAATTTAATTATATTACGAATTTTCATACTATACATGAAATTAAAAAAAATAAAATTTACTTATGAAGGCATTTCACAATAAAAAAAAATAAAAATAAAGTTTCTTCATATTATTATGAGTTATTTAGAATGGATTTGGGAGAAACTATAAAGAAGATGTTTATATAATTTACTAATATTACTAATAGATTAACAAATCTTAAAAAGGTGATTTCTAATATAGATCTTATAAGAAAAGTACTATGAATTCTACCCAAGATGTATCATCTTCTTATCATGATAATAAAGGTGGCTAAAGATATAAATAAATTCATATTGGATGTGTAACTTGAAGAACTATTAAATACCAAAAATTAGATAAATAAAAGAGTTGAATATTAGGCTCCACTAGCAATCCAAAGCATAAAATAAGAACCATTAACATTTAAAGCAAACAAAGAAGATTTAGATGTATCAACCATCTCTTCTATGATTGTGGTCAAATTGACCATATTTTGACCAAATTATCTACAACTTAAGCCACAAAAGGAAAGGAAAAGAAAAAGAAAATAATAAAGAAGAAAACTTTTCAAGGTACTTAGAGCACTTTGAAAGATTTGTACTCCACAACTTCAAGTTGTGAGTAAGAAGGGATGATATGCTTCATAGCAAAGGATGATATGCTTCATAGCAAATGATGATTCAAACACATCTAGTAAATAAGAAGAGACTAAAGTAAGTTTTTGGCCATGTGAAATTCTTAAAATTAATTATATAAAAGTTATTAGTATTTTAACTTCTTTAATATCTACACATAAAAAATTTAAAAATTTTTATAAAGAAAAATTTAATATTTTAGATTTGTTTTCATAAAAGAAAATGAGAGAAAAGAATAGAATTACTTCAAATTTATGATGAAAATAATTACGTGTTTATTAAGAATACTTCGAAAAAAAATTACTAGTTTAAAAATAAAAATTTATTCTCTTAAACATGCTCAAATTTTTATTGCTTCATATTGTGTTTTTAAATATATATATATATATATATATATATATATATATATATATATATATATATATATATATATATATATATATATATATATATATATATATATATATATATATATATATATATATATATATATATATATATATATATTCTTTTAAATATATGTATAATATTTTAAATATTACATGCTTTTATTGTTATAGAAAAGAGAATACCATCATGGATTATAAAATTAAGAAAAACATTTCTAGTTCAAAACATCATTTCAAATGGGTAATTAAGAATGATATTATGAATACTCTCATAGTGAATATTAGTGCTCAACCCAACAAGCTTCTTTGGGTTCCTAAGCTTAGAGAATCAAAAAATTAATATAAGATATCTCCATAATCATGGTATGGAGATATGATAGTTTGTAAACATCTGTAAGCTATAAATTATGTATATATAAGAAAATAAAAGATATATTTTATATTACAAAATTAAAATTTTATAATTTATATAGCCATACATGAAGAAAAAATCAAGATCCAACTCTTGAGTGTTGGATAGTGGATGCTTGAGACATATGATTAGAGATCGATCAAAGTTTATATCAATAAAATATGGATCAAATATATGAGTAACACTAGAAGGCAACTCTAAGAATAAGATAATTGAAATTAGTAATATAGGTATGCCTAATTTTATACTTTCAAATATTTTTTAAATAAATAAATTAGAATTTAATTTAATTAGTTTTAGTCAATTATGTGATAATGATTATTATATTAATTTTGATATTCTGTTAAGCCCCCACCTAAAACAATATCATTATATCACAAAATTAACATCAGAGTCGTCACATATATCATCTACGTGAGGACAACTAACAAAACCCAAGGTAGGGACCTGACGATGAGACAAACACCAATTCACATATCCAAAGTATATATATAAAGAAAACATGTTTGTAAACATTTAATCACACTAAAACTTTTCCTCTCACACATCTCTTAGAAATGACTCTTTTATAGCAGCACCATTCCTATCTCTCGATGCAGTGGTTTCATGACCTGTGATGTTAGCACTAAATGAGATTTACAAACCTCAGTAGATAAATCATAATATCTAACCAATATTAAAATACCATGAATAGTAAAGATGAATCACATGCATTAAGCTAAACCATACCATATGTCATATATAAGGTAATGCCAAATGAAAACCATAACGAAATACCAATTCCTTATATAAGTGTGTTATCATCGGGCTCAATTCCCTTTGACGCATTATCCTCTGGATCAAATCATCATCAATAAATGACCTCCAGCTGGCATCCAACCAAACACATAACACTAGGCATATATCTGATCCAAAGATCGATACCCTGCAACACATGCGGAGCCTAGTGCCACTAGGCAGGTATCGGTACCATACCCTGCAACACATGCGGAGCCTGGTGTACATCATCATGGAGTCATAGCACATCACATATAACACTAGGCAGATATCTGATCCAAAGATCGATACCCTGCAACACATGCGGAGCCTAGTGGTGAGGATAATGTTCTCTGGGAATCTCATTTTACATGTTGCCATTTTCCAAACATTAATCCATGTCATATCAAAAGTCTTTTCATGCCATATTGTTTCGTCTCTTTCTTTAGCATATTGTATCATATTATTTCTTTCTTTTTTAATTGTCATGCAAATAAAATAAACATCAATATATAGAACAACTAAAACACCATGTAACTGAAAGAAAATCATGTAAAGCAAACACATAATATTGTGCTATACACAGGGTTAGGAATTTATCTACCTGGATTTGTTGTACCAATCGTTTTACCCACTTCTTATTCTTCTTGATGTCCTACAAGGCCATAGTCACAAATTAAAAAAAATATATTCATTCACCAAAAGTGCTTTCTAAAATCTTTCCCAAACACACTCCAAAATAATCCCAAAAGATGGGCTTACGCGGCACTGAACCACCCGCTGGACCGCGCGCGCACACTCGGTGCTGGACCGCCTGCGTAGAAAAGCTTTCTAAAAGCTTTTCCAAACGGCATTTTTCCCCAAAATTTTCTTATGCGGTGCTGGACCGCCCACTCCCGGCGCGCCGGTTTAGCAGGGCGGCCCTGTCCAAGGCTTGGATCGATTCTCGCCTTCGCATCTCTCTCCTATGCGTCCAGCGAAACCGAAAGATTTCGCAGGCGCTGGACTGGCCAGTTCACGAGCTAAACCAGTCGAAATCGGCTCGGCTTCCGCCCTCTCGGTCTCCGCCGCTCACCGAAAAGCTTTACACAACCCCGAAGACGAAGCAAATTTTTCTTACCTTATGTATCTTCGCCGGTCGTCACTGTTGCAGGCTGGAAATTCCTCTTAGAGCACGGCGGCGACTGCCAAAAACTCGTCCCTAAGGAATTCTCGCCGCAGTCACTGTTGCAGAACCTCGCACTCCGGCAATTCTCCTCGCAATCGCATGCAGTCGCAATTCTTCACAGATGTGGTTTTATTTATTTATTTTGAACGCACCTGGATCGGGTTTATAGCCGCGGTTGAATTCGTGAACCGCAGTTTTGCATAAAACCCCTTCTAAATTGGGTATTTGCGAATATATTCTCCGCCAAATCGGATTTGAACTATGCTGACATTTAAGAATTACAAATCTATCCTCCACATTACAAATTTATCCCAAATCTTTAAAATTCATAATTTATGCATTAGAGCTCCGAAAATTACAAATTAAACATCGTTGGATTCGCCTCACAGAACTCTTTCTATAAAAAATATAAAAATACAAATAAGAGAAAACTAGGACTGTTACATATTCAATGTTACAAAATATTAAAAGATTATCACATGTTAGTAAAAAAAAGATGACACTTATATAATTAAGTTTGATGAATTAAAAACTAGTAGAATAGAATGTCTTGTTACATATCAAGTGAGAATAATCTATGATATAGAAAACTAGGTCATGTAAGTTATTCTATCTTAAAGAAAATAAGTAAGCTAGATATAGTTGGCGGTATTTTCAAATCAAACAAAACTAATTGAAAAATGTGTGAATGATACCAAAATAGAAAACAAGTTAAATCTTTTTTAAAACCTAAAAATGACTTAAATATTAGTAGACCTTTAAAGATAGTTTATTTAGACTTCTTTGGACCCATACAACCTTCGAGTTTAGGTGAAAAGAAATACAAATTTGTGATTATTAATGATTTTCTTAGATATACTTGGGTTATATTTCTTAAGAGTAAAAGTGTAACACTTGAAAATTTTGTTAATTTCATAAAAGAGATATAAAGACAAATCAATCTCAAATTAATTTATTTTCAAAGTGATAATAATAGTGAGTTTAAAAATAAGAATTTTCATGATTATTTTAAACACAAGGGAATAAGTATCAATTTACATGTCTTTTTACACCTCAATAAAATAGGATTATAGAAAGAAAGAAGAGAACTGTGGTAAAGATGGGTAGAATAATGTTAATCGAATGCAATCTATCAAAATACTTTTAAGCTAAGACAATTAATATTGCTTGTTATATAATAAATATAATTAATTTAAGACCAATATTTAAAAAACTATTTATGAGTTATTTAAAAATAAGAGACTAAATGTTATCTAATTTCATACTTTTAGGTGTAATTGTATCATTCTTAATAATAAAAGAGTCAACTCGAATAAGTTTGATGAAAAGTAAGTATAGAAATTTTCTTAGGATACTCTTCTTTTAGAAAAGCTTATAAAGTTTATAATATGGATGCTCAAAAGATAGAAAACATAATGCATGTAGTATTTGTTGAGTCTATTCAAAAAATAAATAATAAAATTTTTGATAAAGAGATAAAGTCCTTGAAAACTTATACTTGAAAGAGGGTAAAGATAAAAAAAGTAAAAAAGAAGGAAAAGAAATTAGTCATCAATTATCTAAAGATCTAAAGTATGAAAATTCTCATCCAAAAAAATTAATAATAAGAGATATTAATAAAAAAGTTAGGACTATAACTTCTATAGGAGAAATTAATCATAATACATTTGTATCTTTCACATAACCAACATCTAAAGAAGATGCACTTAAAGATGATCATTACGTTCAAGTAATAAATGAAGAGTTAGATTAATTTAAGAGAAATAAAGTGTGAGAATTAGTTTTTAGGCCTAGTGATCAACAAGTGATTGGAGCCAAATAAGTATTCAAAATTAAATTAGATGAAAATAAAATGATCATTAAAAACAAAGCTAAACTTGTTGCTAAGGGTTATAACCAAGTCGAAGGTAAGATTTTAAGGAGTCATTTGCATCGGTAACAAGATTAGAGGCCATTAAACTTCTCTTAGCATATTCATGTTATAAAAACTTTAGATTATTTTAAATGGATATAAAAAATATATTTTTAAATGAGATAATAAAAGAAGATATACATGTAGAATAGTCCCCTAGTTTTGAGATGCATGCACATGGTGATTATATATATAAACTTAAGAAGGCGTTTTATGACCTTAAGCAAGCTCCCTCTATAATGTTTCATAAATTGACTAATTATCTAGTTAATAATGTGTTTAAGAAAGAAATAGTATATACCACACTATTCGTAAAATCTTTAAATGATCATTTGTTGCTTATATAAGTTTATGTTGATGATATAACTTTTAAAAGTACAAATAAAATGATAAAAAATTTAATAACTTAATAATAAGCGAGTTTGACATAAGTATGATGAGGTAAAATGAAATTCTTCTTAGGATTATAAATTAGGCAATTAAAAGATGAAATTTTTATTTTACAAACTAAGTATTTAAAAGAATTATTAAAGAAATTTGGGTGTAAAGATATGAAACATAAAAAATTCTAATAAACCAATCAATCCATTTAGACTTAGATGAAACTGAAAATCTCATTGATAAAAAAACGTTATAAAGGTTTTATCAAATCATTATTTAACCTCATGACTAGTAGATCAAACATCTTATTTATTGTTGGTTTATGTGTTAGATTTTAATCAAATCTTACCATCTAAAGATAATTAAATTAATCTTCAAATTTTTATAAGGTATAATAAACTTAGATTTATGATATCCTAAAAATACTCTTTCATATGATCTTATAAGTTACACATATTAAGACTTTACAAATTCTAAGATAGATAGAGAAAGTATCTTAGGTGCATGTTAATTACTAAAAAATTGTCTATTTTTATGATTAAGCAAGAAGCAAAATTATATAACCTTATTAACAACAGAAGGTGAGTATGTAGTAGTCAAAAGTTATGTTGCCTAAGTAGCATGGTTAAGGCAATACCTTCAAGATTATGGTTTAGATCTCTCACATATTCTCATTAAAATTGATAATAATAGTGCTTTGGCCTTATCAAAGAATCAAACTCATTATTTTAGGATGAAACACATTGATGTAGAGATCATTTTATTAGAGATCAAGTAGCTAAAAACTTAGTAGAATTTAAATATGTTTCTACCAAATAAGAATAGATTGATATATTTACTAAATCCCATCCAATCAAATAATTTCAAATCATAAAGTAACAATAAGGTGTAATAGAAATTGTATAAATTATACCTCTCATTTGATTGTGTGAAAGGGGGAGAATGATTATTGTTTAGATAAGTGAGGAGGAGTACGTAGTAAGGGAGAGAATGAAGTAAAAGGAAGCATAAAACTTTTCATTTTTAATAACTCTCACCATAATAATATATATATATATATTTTTATCTAAACATTTATGTCTTGTCATCATCAAAAGAAAAAAGATTGTTAGGTTACTCTTGTGTTTGATGAATCAAGTCATAAATATTTATTAATTTTTCTAATGAACTTGTTTAATATAAATCAAGTTAGTTTAAATAATAAGTTATATAATTTTAAAGATGATAAATTAATAATCTTCAAAGTATCTTAGAGGGTTCAATAGGCTTAAATGATTGAAGACATATGCATCAACTTCGATAATTTTTTTATTATAAAATAGAATATTATTTTATTGATTATAAGACACTCTCTATTCATATTAAATTTAAATCCTACTCAAGCATCTAATTATTTAATCATTTTTGTGATTTAGTAAATAAATAGAATTTTATTTTTTAATCCCTCTATTTTAGTTAAATCTTATTTATATATCTTTACTAAATTTTATGTTACATTAATTGGTTAAATTAAATAAATAATAAGTATATTAAAGTTTTCATAATAAATAAAAAATAATAAAATAAATAAAATAAAAAAACTACCACCACATCTCAAACTTGTGCCCAAGTACAAATTTCTCAGGACGAGCATGCCCAAGTGGGCTCTTGCAAGCCTCGAGTCAAGAGACAGTCGGAACCAAAATAGGTCTAACTTGGTGATGGTGCATTCCTAAATAAAATAAGGTAAGACAAAAGATCAAGTCGAGCAACACTTGAACCAAGTATGTGTATGAGTCAAGTCAGACCCTTACACAAAATAACCTGAATGCATCGAGTACACCCAAATGATGAAATCCTTTATGCATAAGGGAGAACCCAGCAACAATTATGCTCGCATATAATACCTGTGCAAAAAATTATCAAAGTGCAAAATTTTTCCTTATGCTACAATATGAGACTAATCTTTTGGTGCTTATCCGCTTCTAAAATCAGAAGAGATTCAGCACTGTTTGATAGCACATTTTTGTGATCGCACGGTCGAGATCGCCTCTACGTTTTAAATAATGATCATGATCCATCTACACCTTAAATAAATTTCCTTCCATCTAATCGCTAATCAGACAACTACAAATTTGTCCATCTATATCCTTTTCCAATCAGGCGAACCAGATCACGTCTGACTTAAGGTAACAGTCTTTCTTATTTTCACCATTTGAAATATTTGTCTTTGAATTGTGTAACTCCAAATTATACATTTTGAATCCTATGATTGTGATCATTTTTTATTTTATCATTGATTAATCAAATGAACTAGATTCATTTGACTTGATTGGATAGCCCAGATATAATCGTCCTTGATCCAACCGTCCATAACTCATTTGCTTATACTATTTTTGATCCAATGATCTAGAACTTCTTTGATTTGTTTCAATAGATCCAATTGATCTTGCATAATGGCTAATAACTAGCCATTATATGTACCGTTGCATTTAACTATTTTAGAATAATTTTTAAGTTGTTTGGAAAGCATTTTTAAGCAGTTTGGTAACAGCTTTTCAAAAAGGTTTTGCTTAACTTTCTAAAGGCCATGACCAAAATTTTTCTATAAATATCTCAACATTATGAATGAAATAACTAATTAATGTGAATCAATACTTTAGATCTCAAAAAAATATTGCCCAATATTCTACTGGTATAAAATCTATTGGTAGTAAGTACGACTAGTTCTTCTCAAATTGTCAAATTTTTTCAATTAGGTCTTACACATCTAAACTTTTAATGTCTCATTTCTCTTCTTAAATTTAAACTTGTATCTTATTTTATTAATCAATAAGTATAGAAAGTTGTACGCTTTTATGAGAATATTTTTTGTCTTGTTATATTTTTTTCTTTTGGGATAGGCAACTCGATATTTATGAAAGCTAAAGTTTTGTTTAATCTTTTAAGAAACTGAGTTGGGGTTAAGCTTGCAAAAGCTTAGGTTATAGTTGAACTCGCAAAAGCTAATAGGTAGGAGATGAATTATAAGAAAAAAATTCTCAAATTGTAATATTTTATTCGTGTTATTTTTTTTCTTGAACTCAGTTGGGGGTGGACGTAGGTTCTAGTTTAAATCAAATCACTTAAAAATTTTGGTGTTTTATTTTTATTTTTATTCATCTTATTAAAATTTAATATATATATATATACACACACACACACACACACACACACAAATAAGGTTTTTTTCGAGCATAAAATTAATTTTGAAAAATAAATACAACAAAAAATAACAAAAATTATTTTAAATTCTATAATTTACCCCCCCCCCCCCCCCTCTTTTAGGATTTATACACTCGTTTTCAATTCTTATTAGAGCACTGATTTATAATTAGTTTACCTCTACTGACCTCGATAAAAGGAATTGGTTAGTGGAAGCCTCATCGATAATTAGGGGTAGATGTAGGCATAAGTTTTAGATGAACTATCTAAAAAATCTTGGTGCATCTATTTTATTATTGATTAATTTTATTTCATTGACAATCTTCTTAAAAATAAATTTTTATTTTCGAACATATAAATTATTCTTCTATTCAAAAGTTTTCAAAATAAAAAAAAATTTAAATACACAATTCACCACTCCTTTCTTATACGTTTTTCCTCACAAAATTCACATCATGTGTACCATACCAAAACCTAGGTAGTCTGCATAACATGCTAATAATAAACATCATATCATCTATAAAAATGTGGTCATAAAATCAATACATTAACCAACCCACACAATATATTAATGATTATTGAATGAGATTATATCACAATCATGACATCAAACTCTGTTAAGATATGATCTTAGACCCATTATTAGTCACCTTGCATAAGTACTAATTGTTATTCATATAATATCCATATGAGTTGTATGATAATATCTAAGTGAAAATAATTTCTATTATTATAATTTTATTTCTTAAGTCATAAACTTGATTCACATATCATGCAATAAAGCAACATGATGTCTTATTGCTTTTCCAATATTTAACTAAATTATATTGTCTATCATATTTATCATTATATAAATAGAAGATCTAATTGAAATATAAAATCATATGCCAACAAAATATCTCATAATGACATGCCCTCACTTGCACTAAGATAGGGGAATGATGATGAATCAGACACAACCTCAAATTCAAAATATTTATTGTCAAATTTCAATCAAAACTCAATAAAATTTAAAATTCAAATGGATAAAATCTTTCTTAAATACTATTTGCTTTTCCATATGCAAGATTCACAATTTACATACAACATCATAATTTATATCATATTTGTAATAAAATTTACTATCCACATAAACATTTAAGCTAAAAAGAGTAATGAAAATATAAACCACAATAATAAAGTCCAAGGAATCTATAATTTATCTAATCCACAATGTACATAGTATCTTATTCTCTTAACTACAATAGATAACTAGTAATGCCAATATCCACGTGAGCAATGTAATCCACAATACTACTAACATGCTAAATCACGATCTCTAACTTAGACGCTATACATATACTTAGTGCATACTTGAATCCTCAACCTTGCTCTAAACCTTATATAGGGGTTATGAATGGAACAAACCCATAATATTAGTTTGGTGAGTAAGCCTCAAATAAGCTCAATGGATGAATGTAAATAACAATATAATATAATAATAAATATAAACAATAATAATACCATAAATCAAATAATTAGTTTTAAAAATATATATGATTATATCGTCAAGAAATAGTAATAAGAAATGATTTAATTCATTCCATATTTATTTTTCTACTTGTCATTTTCAACTATTTATTGACTTTTATTTTTCTTAATTTGGGTCATGTTTTTTGTTAACTTTTATTCATGCTCAAATATCATATTGTATTCACATCACTACTTATCTAAAGATTTTTAATAGATAGATCTTTACTCTAAGCATATATCAATTAGTTGGAATTATATCATCCTCACTAATATGGCTTAGAAATAAAACCTAACCACCTTGCAACCCAAACATAAACTAGTGATAACATTTTTTGCATAGCCACACACCTACATCCAACCACCTTATTAGTCTGAAAAAAGTTAGTGATAGTCGTCTATGAAGTCAACCATCATATCATATGGTACCATCTCATCACATAATATGATATATGACTATATCTAGCCACCTTGCATATAATACTGGTGACAAATATGACTTGGTCCTATGTACCATACTTAAGCCAAATGATAATGCCATTAGAAAACACATATTTATTATTATTATAACATGTTAGGTCTTGGTATCATGCCACATTATAAATCACTAAGATAATCATGATTTCTTAATTTCTTACACATTTTTTATTTAAACATGAAGTTTCTTAAAATTCATACTTCATTGTCAACACATTCAATTAAATTTAATATCCATGTGATTAAGACATAAAGTAAGATATAAAAAACTTGTTAAATAAATACAAGTGAATATATAAGTATATTTGAGAATCACAAGTACACAACATTGGATTATTATAACATGCTTAATGAATACTTAAGAATTAAGCATATTTACATCATAGATATTTAATTTACTCACCTAATTTATGTACTAGGGATCTACTTCATGAATAAATTTTCTCTTTCAGTCTTACATAACAAAAAATTATAGTTTATTAGGACTTTTACTTAAGACTTTTCTTTTTTAATACACAATTCTTGATTAGACTTTCTTTTTAAACTTACATAGAATTATAAAAATGCAATATTCTAAATTTTTTAAAGCATCTAAATGTAATTAAATATAAAATAATATAAATAATGCTTAAATATCTTTGTTTGACTCCTTCGCATTCTTGCACCTAAAATTGGAAAACCCAAATTTCTCTTTTCTCAAGATTCACTTTGAATCCTTCTAGATTTTCCTCTCTCTCATAACATAAAGTTCTTAAATTTCTTAAAATTCCTTGAATCCAATCATAATAGCTTGGATTCTTGAGTCAAACACTGGAAAATCAAAACCTCCACCTTAGGTTTGACTGTTATGGTGAGCAAACCAATAAGGTTAGTGTCAAAACTAAAAATCAATGGTTAATACTCAAGTGGAGACTTAAACTTACTATAAATCAAAGTTATATGATTTTCATCTAATTACATAAAGAAAGGAAATTAGAGCTCAACACTCATGGGTTCTCAACTGAAGAGAGCCATTGGTAACCTAAGATGAGACCAACAAATTTAATCTCTTTAATTCCTCACTTGTGAAACCATCAGAAGGTAGAATCAAAACTTGCTTAACCAAAAAGGAAAAATCCAATGCATGTAGTGATGAAAAGGGCATAATAACAAATCAAGAGAACAGGTTAGGGATTTGGCTAATTTATATTTATATAATGTATATAATAATAATATTTTTCTTATTAACTAAACTTTCAAATTTTATAATAATTGCATGACCTCAAATAAACTTGGAAAATATCACTAGTTTTGTTTTGAAGAGCTCTATCTAAAGACATCTTCATTTTAAAATTTTGATACATTTGCTTAGTAGCACACCTTACAAGGTGTTTCATGAAAGTTCTTTAATTACTTTTCAAACAAAATGTTACCTTTTAATAATATTAAATTGACATAATTGAAGTATGCGACATAATTAATACATGTTATAGAGCTAAAATAGGCCTTTATAACAAAATTAAATGTTAGGGTATTAAAATTCTTCCAATCTTATAGAAATTTTGTCCTAAAATTTAAAACAATTATGGATATCTTTTACATTATATTTGATGCATCTCCTAGGTTTCTTCTTACTTACATTGGTTCTATCAAAGTATCTTAGCCATTAGAATGATTTTATTTCTTAATATCTTTTCTTCTAAATCTAAAATCTGCACTTGTCATTTCTTATGCATCATGTTTGGTTGAGTCTTGATATTTTCTTTAGTATAATTAATAATATGCGATGGATTTGAAATGAATTTTTTTTAAAAATAAAACATGAAATACATTATGAACATTAATCAATTGCAGTAAGAAAACTAATCAATAACTTGCATACTTAGTTTACAAAAATGTTTCACACCTTCCATTGGGTTTTTTTTAAAAACACGTGATCCCTTTCTTCAAACTCAATATTTTTATGCTTTATAACAAAAATACTTATTTTTCTCATCTTTGCTATTTGAAGTCTTTCTTTAATGATCTTTATTGTATCTTTGGCTTCGACCATTAATTTGGGACCCAAAATTACCCTTTGTTTGTCTTCAACTTAATATAAGGATGATTAACACTTCTTTCTATAAATACTTAATAGGGTGTTATAAAAATATTATATTGAATGTTATTATTATAAAAAAATTAAAAATATTGATAAATGACTTTCTCAATCACCTCTAAAATCTATTATGTATAAGTATAATAGAACTTCTAATATATTAATAGTTGTTTATTTATTTGTTTAAGAATGAAACTTAATACTAAATCTCTATTGAGTGCTAAAAGCTTGATGAATATATCTCCAAAAATATGATAGAAAGTTTAGGTCTTGATTAGAGATAATTATTCTTAGTATTCCATGTAGCTCCACCATTTGTTCCAAGTAGATTTTTGTCAATCTTCATATGACATAAGTTATCATTATTGATAAAATTGAGCTTTATTAATTAACTTATCTAGTACCACCTATATTAAATTATGGCCAGAGGGTGATATAGGAAATCATATAATAAAATCTATAATAGTCTCTTCCAATTTTCACTTTGGAAAAAGCAATAGTTGCAACAGCTTGTTAGGCTTTTGATTCTTTCATTTAGTTTGTTGATTGATCAAATATTTTCTAACTTATTCTAATACATCTCTCTTTAAACTAGGTTACCAATGTTTTTACCTCAAGTCATGATATATTTTATTCTCTTATGGAGGTATAGAGTATATAAAATTATGTGCTTCATTTAGCAATATCTATCTTAGTTGTTAATGATTAGGGATATATAATCTACTCTAAAATCTTAACACTTATTTTAATTGAAGTTTAAATTGAAGATCTATCCTTCTTTCATTTTCTAAATTAATTTTTGTAGTTCTAGATCTTCTTGACAATCCTCTTTTATTTATTATAACTAATTAGCCCTTAAGTATAGTTGAAACAATATTCCCACATTTATACTTCTATTTTTATATCAACATTTTTCATCTTCTTCGACTAAACCATATTAATATTTGCTATCATGCTTAAGAAATCACCCACCATAATTACTTTTCTTAAATAATATATTATTTACTAGTCATAATCTTTAATAAATTTTAGTTATATTCTTTGACTTTAATTCAACTCTTTTTGAGTAAAGATATATTCTAAATTTTGATGGTCTGTAAATGCCTTAAATTTGACAAAAATATATTTTGGATGTAATTTATTAGGTTTTATTAGATTATGGTAGGTAGGGTGTGATAGAGTGGAATCTAAGCCCAAGGTTAAACAATTAGAATATGCTTTTAAGTGAAAACACTAGTATAGCATGCTCACAAGTGTAATTACTTGTAATTACACTACCTTACTTTTGGAAAGCTAAATTATGAATATGAAAAGAGGCTAATGTCTTGCTATGTAGGGAAGAAGAACCAAAGGGGATTTAAGAGGGTAGAATCTTAAACTACTACTAAAAAAGAGGGGAGCTTGTACGAGATTTGGAAAATAAAGTCCATTAGGTAGAATGCAATTGTCACCTCTTAGTTCCAAAGAGAGAGATTCAAGTTAACAAATTGAAAAAGTAAATAATGCAATCTTCTCATTTTCATAAAGGGACAAATCCTTTTAGTGTGGGTCTTATCACCAAGTTTGGTTTAGAAGTTAGTTAGCAAAGAAAATTTTATAAGAAGAAATTGTTGAAGAGATTGAAAAATTCTTTATCCACTCATTAATTAGAGAAAAGATAAGAGAGTAGTTGGCAGTCTTGAAATAAGAAGATATGTTAGTTACAGACTATAATAGGATATTCATTTTTCTTGTCCCTTAGGTATTGAGTACCAAGAATCAGAGATATTTTTGTTTCCAATTATGGATTAAAAGAATTTTTTAAGGTTGTCGTGATCACTTACATGATCACTAATTTTGTTTAGCTTATGGAACAAGCTAGGTTTATGGAATAAGAATTAGAAATATTTGAAGCTTGTGAAGTGGTAAAATGAAAAATAAAGAAATAGTTATGCTAGAAAAATGTTCCAAACCCTTCAAAAAGATTTTTTTCTAAAGGTTAGGGGTAGAAAAGGGTTCATTTTATTCAAGAGAAGTTGGCAAGACTCTAGTTTAAGTAGTAATAAGATGGATACAAAATCTAGTAGGAGAGTACCCCTAATGTTTATAGTGTGATAAGATACATCATGAAGTCTATTGGGCTAAAAGGATGGCTAGCATAAATGATTCAATTTTGGAGAGTTGAGACATGGCTGGAGATTATGTGTACATAACATCAAGGATGGCTTCTTCCCTACTAATTATTGGTCATACTATTAGTAGAGGAGGCATTGATAGAGATAGGAGGAGTACTTCAGTAACCAACTCAAGGAGTATAGGTTTAGGACAATCATTAGTTCATGAAGGTCAACCTAAGTTTTATGTCATCAACTGATAGGAGGACTTGTACTCTAAAGATGTAATTATAAGTGTATTTTTATTTCAGTAATTTATTGTATATGTCTAATTTGATAGCACTACCTTACATTCAATTATAGAATATCATATGCTTGATGTATTACTTAATGATTCAAATCAAAGAAATAACTCATTATTTATGAAACTTTTAGATGAGATGGATCTCTATATGGATTTATATATTTTATGAGAGATAGAATTATGTGAGAAGGAATATCTAAGTATCATGCCATCATTAATTATGTGGAAAAGAGAATTATGTTGACCTCCTCAAATGGAGAGAATGTTATCTTCTTTGGTAGATGAGGAAGAAATCCAATAATTTCTATACTTAAGGCTTATAAAATGTTAAGGAATTATAGTGAAGGATTTCTATTATCTTTTGTTGAACCAAAAGATGTGTTAGTGGTTTGTAAGTACTAAAATATTTTTCTTTAGAAACTACCAACCTCATGATCAAGAAATTGACTTTGGAAATTCAGTTGGTAGTTGAACTTAAGCCTATATCCAAAGCTCCGTATAGGATAAAAGTTGTTGAATTAGTAGAGGCAAAGGTGAAAATTTAAGAATTGTTAGATATATGTTTTATTCATCCTAGTGTGTTCCTTTTGTGGGAAATTAATAATGTTTATTAAAAAGAAAGATCATAATTTATGGATGTGCATAAATAATTGTGAACAAAACAAATTAATAATTAAGAAAAAATATCCACTACATAAAAACTAAAGGTTTGTTTGACCATTTGCTAGGTTTTGTGGTGTTTTTCAAGATTAACTTGAGATCAAAACATCATCAATTAAAAGTTAAAGAGACGAATATAACTAAAATGACTTTTAGGACTTGCTATGAATATTATGAATCTATGGTATTGTCTTTTGGCCATACTAATGTGCTTATAGTATTTATGAACCTAATATGGGATCTTTAGAAGTTTTTTTATCAATTTGTGATTATTTTTATTTATGATATTTTAATATATTTTAAACCCATTAATGAGTTGTTGTACATTTTCACATGGTGCTTTATACCTTAAAGAGAATCAATTATACAAAAAGTTCTCCAAATATGAGTTTTGGTTGTCCCAAGTTGTGTTATTATGACACACAATTAGTGTAGCCAAAATTATTGTTGATCCTAAAAAAATCTCTTCAATTATGGATTGACTTAGACTTAGTTTAGTTTTAAAGATTTAGAGCTTTCTTAGTTTAGCTAGATAATATCATAAATTTTTATAAAAATTCTCTCACATTGCATTCTCACTTACTAGATTGATGTAGAGTTTAAATAGGACACTGAATGTGAGAATAGCTTTATAAAATTAAGAGAGAAATCAATAATAACTATAGCTCTTATCTTACCAGGACCTAATTGATATTACGTTGATAATAATTTTTCACTCTAGGAGTTGTAGTGTGTTTTGAAGCAAAATGGTTGAATAGTTATCTATTATTCTCGATAGCTAAAACCTTATAAAAAGAACTACCCTCTATATAATTTAGAATTGGATATTATAGTTTTTATTTTAAAAATTTTGAGATATTATTTTTATGAGATAAAATATGAAATTTTTATAGATCGTTAAAGTTCAGAATATCTTTTCACACAAAAAAACTAAATTTAAGAAAAGCAGATGATTAGAATTCATTAAAGTTTATAACCTAACTAAAACTTATTGTACAAAGAATGTCAATATGGTTGCTAATGCATTAAGTAGAAAGGAAATCTTGCATTCTCTATTTGAGTAACAAAATAAAAACATGTTTCTTTTGAAATTGATAGGTTGCACTGGAAGTAGCTATGCATAAAAAGTTAGAGTTGGTGTGTCAATTTTTAATAAGGTTTGATTGGCTTGTTTTTATTGGGAAGACAAATTGCAAAATGAGGAGTACCAATAACTGATTCAAAGAACAAGAGTTTGATGGGAGTCTAATTTCACTAAAAATAAATATGACTTGTTGAGATTTCAAATAAGGTGTGCATACTTATGAATAATTGAGATACCTAATATTATCTAAAGCTCATTATTTTAAGTACACCATCCATCAAAAAAGTGATAAAATGTATCAAAATTGAAAAAGTTACTGGTGGCTTAGAATGAAAAGAGTGTAGTAGAATGAGTTAAGAAATATCTTAGTTACTAATAGATTATAAATGAACAACAAAAGCCTAGTGGTTTGTTGCAACCTTTGCCTATTCCTAAATGAAAGTGGGAGTATGTAGCTATGGATTTCATAATTTAGCTATTATAGCAACCCCTCATCGACCTTTCTTGATTATCATACCATGTTAACTAGTTCTTTTACTTTCTTTTTTATAAAATTATAAAAAATTTTATTTTCTTTTATAAAATCATGAACACAAGTTTTTATGAACATAAAACTCTCTTTTATGAAAATCCATTTAAATCATATGGAAGAAAAATAAAAATTTCTTTTACTTATAAACTAATACATTTACTCATAAAGTCATAACTTCTTATTATTATAACTTAAACATTTATGAAATAATTGTTCTCATAACTTAAAATATCTAGCTAACAACAACATGATTACCACTATAGTACATGACTTTTTCTCAATTAAATTATAAACAACTAAACAATTGATAAAGTCATCCTTTATGTCATGTCTTGCCATGCTAGCTCTTGCTACTCCCTAATAGGTCCATGGTGTGCCTTATTTTGATCTAAAAATATTAAGTCAAAATAGGCATGAGCCAACCATCATTAACTCGATTAAAATACAAGTACATATATGTAAGGAAAACGAATATTGGGTAGGCACATGAATGGGTAATTTGTAATATTACAATGTTAAAAGAGCATGAAAATGAATAATAAAAGTAAAGAAATGTTTTTATGGAAAAGCTTTTAACATATTAACTTTTATCACCTTTACAATTTTGTTTATTTCATTTAAACTTTTATCTTTTTAAGGATTGCTATGGGAAAAGAATACTTTATAAATGATTAAGCACATTTAGAAACCCATTATTCTAACTTAAATAGCATAATAAATGACTCCTTTAATTCATTTCCAAAATCATTATTTTATAATGGTAGAACTGATTTTGGACAATTAGTCAACCTTTTTTTCGAACATATCTCTCCCACTACCAAATCATCTTCTCTTTTCCTTTCATTGATCTTTTTTTTCTTTTCACTAATTTGACATTACTTTCCCTTTAAGATTATTATAATAATTGATTATTGTAGTTTTCATTTTTTTTCTTTTTTTGTGTGAATATTATCACATAATATGGAATAAATAAAACTTGTAATAAAAAAACATAATTTTTCATGCTCAAGTAATATATGAAAAATTATGATATAAAGATATTGCTGTTTAAAAGGGATCATGCATCCACATTAATTTTCCTCAGAATCATCTATTAAAATTCTATATGCATCATGCATCGAATGTTAATAACTAATGCACATCTTGGTTATACATGTATCTTTAATATTTTGTCATTTTTACTATCATTAAAGGACTTCTATCCCTCAATATATAAGCCATCAAGTATATAAACATAAGCACAAAATTTTCTATTTTTTAATTTTTTGTTTTGTGTTCTTACCATGGATTGAATCTTTGCTCCAATTCACTTTCAACTCTTAGATGTTGCAGTACCTATGATCATATCTCATCAGCCTTATCTTTTCTTGATGTTTAATTAGCATGATTTCCCTCTAATTCATTTGAAAGCACTTCCTCTTGCACTCTTCTTTTCTCTTGAATGATCTCAGCTAAATATATCTACTATGTTTTTCTCATTAAATTATCATTAAGTTCAATTGTTTTTGTACTTAGCAAACATCTAATGAATTTCCCTCAGCCATTCAACTTCATCTAATAGCTATTTCCATTGGATTATGTGCCTCATCTATTTACCATTTAACTTTAATGGTTTCCTATTAGTTAGACTCTCCTTGTAATAATTTACTTTGCTATTTTATTTTTAAAACATCTTTCAATTATATAACATTGTATTATAAGAAGTCTTCACTTCATATTATATGATGCTATTATTTGCCTTAGAATGTCTTTAATTCTACTGATCGTACTAATATCGTGTCATAATCATACTTGTGTAATACCTTAATTTCATAATATTGTAGTTGATAATGTTCATATACAATGCTCCTCTATCTTGATTGTTCTTATACAATCTACTTAGTTGTATCCATACTATCTTTATTGACTTGTTTAACTCATGTATTCCTTTCTAATTTAAAGTAATCATATCATTTTCTTTATCGTACTATGTGACGATTTTGAGTTTATTCATCTATTACATATTCATGTGTATTAAAAGTTTACCCTTATCTGCTTATACTTTTTACAATGTATGATATCACTCTCTCTTTATCAGACTCATTTGACTCCTTGTAGTAATAATTATACAATGCTCGATCATATTGATATGATGTTCCATTTCATACTTATAATATCCAAAAAGTCAAAAGGTGTAGAAAATTTTAATAAATTTTAACTGTTGGATGTTGAAATTAAGAATATTAGAGAATGATTGATGATGCTAAGGAGAGAGAAGTTATTAAATAATGATGATCAAAATTTATTTTCATAACTTATATATATATATATATATTAATAATGTTTGCATTTTTTGAATTTATATATATCATAGTATCTTACTATACAATAAGGAGGGAGAATTAATTTATGAATAGATTCATAAGATAAGATTAAATCATATAAGTATGGCATGATAATATTCAATATAATAAAATATAGTTACATGTGGCTCAGAGCAATCTAACAAAGTTAAATGGAATGGTTTATCATATAATACAACCATGAAATATTATTTTATAGTATGAGCATATAAGAGAGAGAATAAGTGTGAGATAAGTGTGAACATGCATAAAATGGTATGGATCATATAAGATGATTATGACATCATATTAGGCCATTAATGTATAAGAGAAAATAATCAATATATAATACAATATTATATAGTACAAAGAAAATGAATAAATAATTATAATAGAGTTTAGAGCCTAGCTCTACAACACCCCATGGTACCCCTCAAGGATTTGATGCGACACTTTATGTTACATTTTGGAGATAATTGAAAATATCATGTACCTTTAATTGAGTTTGTATAGGAGAAGAAGAAGAAGGAGAAGAAGAAGATGATGAAAAAGAAGAAGAATAAGAAGTAATACTAGTTGTAGAAGAAGAAGAAGAAGAAGAAGAGGAAGAAGAAGAAGAAAAAGAAGAAGTAGAAGAAGAAGAAGAAGAAGAGGAAGAAGAAGAAAAAGAAGAAGTAGAAAAAAAAGAAGAAAAAGAAGAGGTAGAAGAAAATGAAGATGTTGATGAAGAAGAATAATAATAAGAAGGAGAATAAGGAGAAGAAGAAGAAGAAGAAGAAGAAGAAGGAGAAGAAGAAGATCATGATGATCAAGTTTTAGTTGTAGTAGTAGAAGAAGAAGAAGAAGATGGTGATTATGATGATGATGATGATGATGAAGAAAAAGAAAAAGAAGAAGAAGAAGAAGTAGAAGAAGAAGGAGAAGAAGAAGATGATGATGAAGAAGAAGGGGAAGTAGAAGAGAAAGAAGAAGAAGAAGAAGAAGAAGAAGATTAACAGCTTCCATGGTAACCTTGGTATGGCTTCTTATGAACCTTCATATAGAAGAAAATATGTATCCTCATTGTGCTGGTTTGAGGATAAGGAAAGGTGATCAATTGGAATTGATTTTATTGACAAGGTCACAAAGAAAATTAAAATAATTGGTGATTGGATTCAAACTATTTAAGATCGATAAAAATAATTTGATAAAAAATATAAAAATGTCAAATTCTAGGAAGGAGAGCATATTTTTCTTAAATTAAACCCCCTAAAAAGGGTTGTTGGATTTATAAGAGAAGGTAAATTGAAACCTAGACATATTAGGCCATTTTAGATATTGAAAATAGTTGGATATTTGTTTATCAAATAACCTTGTCTCCTTAAATGTTAGGTGTGCATAATATCTTTCATATGTTTATATGAGAAGATATGTTATAGATTTATCTTATGTAATTTAGTCTGACTTGAAAGAAAATTAAAATTTAACTTGACATGTTTTATTAGGAGAAGCTAGTTATAATTTTAATAGAGAAAGAAAAGAGATTGGATAACAAATCATTTGTATGATGCTTTAAAAATAATCAAACTGAAAGAAAAGAAATCTAAGAAGTGAAAGAGAACATGTTGCAATGATACCCAAATTGCTTTAAACTTTGGGACAAAATTTTCATAAGGTGGAGAGATTGACAGCTTGCTTAATTAGCATTAATTATCCTTCCAAATAAAGTTGCATTTATTGGGTAAGCATATTTTAAATCTAGAATTTAAGAATGTATAGATGAATGGGCATCTTGAAAAGTGTGCCAAAATGATAATAGTTTCAATCCTAGATTTGAGCATACCATTACAAAGGCCTCGGTGTAAGGAAAATGTGGGCATTTGAAAGACATCTTTAGAGGTCATTTGGATATTTTATGAATTTTAAAAATTGAAAAAAAAAAATAAAAAACATTTAATGTTAAAAAGGATAAGCTTTAATTTGAGGAAGTTAAGCCTTCTTCTATAGCTATGATTATGCATGCAGTTATGAGTGAACAAGAGCTCAAAAAGAAGTGAGAAAGAGAGATCCACACAAATCTAGTGCAAATCATTGAGATTTAAAGGAAATAAGATATTAAGAAGAAACACTCAAGGAAAAGAAAAGGATTTCAATCTCAATTGATGACAATTACATAATAAAGTGAGATCTCACTTAAGTTTTTGTTCTTATACCATATATTTACTACTTGTGATGAGAAGAAAGTCAACTTTATGAGCTTTTTGTAGATGTTATGATGGAGAGGTTATTATTACTTTTTGGATTAATCATAAAAGATGATCATTCAAATTGTTTAGTATGACCATTATGATGAGAGGTAACAAAGAGCCTTTAAACTAGAGTAAATAGGTGGTCGGCTAAGCAGCATATCAGTACTATAAGTTGATCATATAAGTATGAAGAATTCATCATGCGATCAATAAAGATTATCTATTTAAAACTCTATTCAATGAAAGATTTGTTGTGAATCATACATGTACGAAATGTAGATCAGACGTATATGATGAATTTATAATATAATCAACAAAGATCATCTTTCTGATCCTTTATCTAATGAAGTACTTATTATGAATTATACATGTACGAAATATAGATCAAATAAGTATGATGAATTTATAATCTAATCAACAGAGATCATCATTTTGATTAAGCATCTGTTATGAATCAAACATGTATGAAATGGAGGTTATACCACTAAGATTAGTTCATGAAAAGCTTAACAGGGATTGTCTGATTGATCTTTTCTTTAATTAATGTAGGTCATGAATCATAAGATATAAATATAAGGGATTATATTATACAATATGAAGTCAAAAATAAGGAAATGAATATTTGGTTAGGAATGATTTGGAGTAACTTTCAAAAGTGCTGTCTTACAAAATGAAAATAAAAAAAATCATCTTTTATTGACAAAATATATTGTGAATTGTGTAAAAAATGAGAATAGCAAATAAAAGAAAAAGAAAGTTCATGAAAGAAACTTTCCAAAGTCTTTAGACATGCAAACTAAATAACTATTATAATCTTATATTGTAATGACTTGATAGACAATATATACTTTATACCTTAGTGTTTTAAACTCTTATAGATGGGAGTTACATAACATTAAGGTCTCACCTATAATATTTTTAATTGTTAAATAAGATATAAAAGAAAAAGCAAGTTTATAAAAGAAACTTTCTAAAGTCGTTAGACATGCAAATTAAATAATTGTTATGTTAGTTATTAAATAGTTTAGCTATTACTATAAAATACATATTTATGTGAGTATTTGTATGCTATGATATTATTTGTATATGATTTGATTTCATTATAATATGTTATTACTATTGATGTACACATATACACATATATATGTGTATATATATATATATATATATATATATATATATATATATATATATATATATATATATATATATATATATATATGACTTATACATGTTAATATAAGAAGTTATAAGTTAGAATATATGATAAGAATAAAATAAAAAAAGAAAAAAAAATTGATATTACTTAACAATTTAGGATATCATAAGAAAGAAAATAAAATGAAAAAAAGATATTACTTTATGATCTTATATTATAATAATGACTTGTTAAATAAGATATACTTTATATCTTAGTATTTTAAACTCTTATAGATGAGGGTTACATAATACTAAGATCTCACTTATAATATTTTTAATTATTAAATAACATATCAATCAATATATTTTATAAAAATATATCAAAATTTTAAAAAAAATATATATTTTATAATATAAAAAAATATATAATTAGATAAAATTTGTTTAGGAGAATTTAGCAACTTTTGTTTCGACATGAATTAGAGTTATTTAAATTTTTTGCGAATTATCGAGTTTAATAAATAAAAATCCGTATTAACTTTTTCCTTAAAATCGTCTCCCGGCCCTTCCCGACGCAACCCTAGTTGCTGATTTCACTCTCGTCGCCCGGAATTTGCCAGTGAACCGTTTCGTCGACGGTGAGGGCGTCGATTGCTATAATTCTATTTAGGAAATCAATGATTTGAGGCCATTTTGCACCGGCGGAGATCTTGCGTAAGTCGAAAAGCCGAAACCCAAAATCCCTTTTATTTTCGGAATTCTTAACTTGGAATTTATGAGATTCTAAGAAAAAATATCATGAGTTTTCGATCAAATTTTATGTATTTGTTTGAAAAATTCGGGGAAAAACCATCTGAGTGTATGGAAAGCTAGGGTTTTGAAAAAAAAATTAAAAAAGAAGAGAAAAAAAATTATTTTCGTGATTGAAGAGAATTTTTGCAATTTTATATTAATAATTTGGAAATTTTTAATTTTTCTAAAAATCTATAAATTATGTTAAGAAAATTATAAACATGTTGAAATTGATAAATATGAGATATTGAGCAGCTATAGATCTTGCACCAACCCAATTAATATAAGATGTTGGCAATAGAGAAACTATGTCATAATAAGTTATGTTTCATACACTAGTATTGTGGGCTATCAGAGATAGGTGCTACGACATGTTAGAGATCTCGTCCCCATAACATAGCATGTTGGCTATAAGGGGTGGCGACTACACGATGATGAGATATGACATGGGTTTCTCTGAGACTGGGGGTAAAAGTTAAACACAAAAATCTAAGCTTAGAAAAAGAATGAAAAAAAAAAAAAAATAAAAGTGAACATGAAAAGAAAATATAATATATTATGGATCTTATATGATATTAATATAATATTATAATTATGCTTATAGATGCACTAGATGCATATAGGTACAGATTTATTGATGCTATGTTTTTATTTACTGATTATTATGCATTGTTTTAGTTAATACTTTATTTTATTTATTCTTTTTCATATTTTTTTTAATTTTTTGTAGTTAGTAATTTGTGTATTGAGTATGTCAATTCATTTTTTATTTATATTATAGATTAAGATATTGATACTTATAGAACTATGGTTTTTAGATGATAGTTTAAGACCTATGGTGAGATATATTGTATTTGTGAGTGTGAGTGAGAGAGACTCTATGTATGTGAAGACATGCTATATTTTATTTGTAATGTTGTATTAGTATTTAGTATTTTAGTTTTTCACACTATGTGATAACTAGTTATTTTATGATATTAATTTCCTTTTTGTTTGAAATTAACAAGTTATTTTTGTTACCTTCGCTCATTTTGTTTAGATAGCATCATCAGCTTTATGTTGTTATCTCTAGTTTATTCATTAAACTTGTATTTTGGATTTATTTTATTGGATTATGCCAGGAGGGGCATGACACTTGCCTAACCTTAATTGCTCCAATCAATCTTTCTATAACTCATTGTTTCCACCTTTCTATTTCCTCAATCACATAACTTGTGTTTACCATGCCTTTTGCTTAAAAAAGACAAACACTTTATCAAATGAATTATATTTCTTTTGCATAAGATAATATAACAAATTTGTTATTTTTATACATATATGCATTTATCCTTATACTATACAATTGTCATATCCTAAGGTATTTATATGGTACCTTTTTTTTTTAACATTTTTCATGTTGTATATGCTATGTTCAGGATAAGTTTATAACCGATGCCAAAGATAATTATGAAAGTAACAAGAGAGTAAGATTGCTGATCTCATCATTGATACTTTTAACGATAACATTGTGGCCTTCTTACTCGGTCCCTTCTGAAATAAGCAAGCAACGAGTCGATGAGTGTCTAAGCCAAGAATCAGGGTTAAAGGCTACCCGTGTGAGGGGATGGGCTAGCCCAATCGCAATAGAGGGAGAAGATTTCACTAAATGTAATTAAGGTCAGCGGAGGTCGGGGGTGTTGACATTAGACTGCTGGTTGGGGCAAATGTTGTGCTTGCCACAATATTGGATTTTTAGTTAAGTCAATGTTTGGTGTCAAGTCTGTTGCCAGTTTTTAACTCAGGAGAAAACAACGTGGATTCAAACATTGAATATAAAATATGGTTTATAGCAAAAGTGTTTGAATGGAGAAGAGGTGAGTCTTAAAATTTTGAAACTCATGTGTAAGACTAGTCAACTGGTGGAGGTATTAACCAAATGGAGAATTTTATATAGTAGTTTTGTCCCAAATATGACTTGGCAATTTTTTCACATTCCAAGTACGTGAGTTCTCCAATAATTCTGCAATATTTAATGGCAATTCATCATTAACATTAAAGAAGGTGGGTCATTTACATAATGCACCCGGATTGAGCCAATTATCTCATATCAATGAACATTTCTTACCCTTTCTAATTCTCCATTAGGTTAGTACCTCCACCTTCTGACTAGTCTTACACATGAGTTTCAAAATTTTAGACTCACCTCTTTTGCATTCAAACACGTTTTGCTGCAAACCATATTGCATGTTCAATGTTTGAACCCACGATGTTTTATCCTAAGCTAAAAATTGGCGATAGTATTGCTGCCAAACAATGACTTACTGAGAATGTGATTGTATGGACCAAGAAGAGATCTTATCCTACACCTTCTGAATATGAAAAGAAAAATCTTTAGCTTAGGCTTACTCCTAGATGGATGAACTCCTAAATACTTAGGCAATGAAGTCTGCGACATTTGAAGCTTATTAGTTATCATTTTTTTGTGCTTTTTTGCCATGCCTCTGCTAAATAATACACTGGACTTGTCAAAACTGATTGCTTGTCTGGATGCCTTCCCATAAGTTTGCATGATTCTGGTAAGAATAGTAACCGCCAAAGAAGTTGTTGGAGCATAAAGGATAATTTCATTAGCGTATACCAATTGAGTGATTTTGGGAGAACCAGGACATTAGCTGAAGCCCATAGGTGCCATTAGATCTTCCTGTCGATGAATAGGAATAGGTAAGTACTTGGACATAATAGTGAAAAGGTACTCTGATAGATGACAATCCTGTCTAAGCCCCCAAGTTGTTGTAATCCATGGTAGCCTTCTCCAATTGCAGAAGATCCCATATCAGGGGAAAGTGATGCTAGCCTTAATCCATGCACACCACAAATCTGGAAAACTGAGTTGTTCAAGCATGAAAAGCAAAAAGTCCCACAGGATTCTTTGTAAGCCTTTTTCATATCTAGTTTAATTGTCATGACCCTAATGTTTGCCAGCTCTTGTGCCAATATGATATTGTCTGAAATTGATCTGCCACTAATAAAAGCACCTTACTCAAATGCGATGATGCTTGTAGAATCTACTGTAGATGAACAACCATGATTTTACTATAACATTGCAAAGAATTATAGGTTTGAAGTGACTTGGCTTTGATGCTCCCTCCCTCTTAGGAATTAACATCACTAAGGTATCCTTCCAATGCGCAAGCATGCAAGCATTGATAATGACCTTTTGCACTGCCTTAACAACATTCTTATTAGTTTCCTCCCAATAGCTACGAAGGAATTCTCCCTGTTATTCCGTCAATCCCAGGGGCTGTGTTACTACTAAGTGAAAAAATGACTTCTGATTTCATCATCTGAAATTGAAGCTACTAACCTGGGTGCTTGCTCTTCTGCTAGAATTTTCTTGGGTCTAAGATCCTCAGGTTGCTCAGAATCCAAGAATCCTGAACTCCACTTGTCCCTAAAGAATTGTAGTAGAGTCTCTTGTATTTCCACTGGGCTGCTTTGAATGTGACCATTTTTGTCAATGAGTGGATGAATAAAATTTTTCCTGCATCTTCTAGTAGTTGCGCATGAAAGAAGCTAGTATTGTGGTCCCCCATGTTTGCTCACTTGCTTTTCACCATTTGCCACCAAGCTTTCTCCCTAGACAACACTTTATTATAATCAGAGATTTGGTGCAAGAAGTGTCAAAGCTTCTCATCATTCAGTTCCATAATTGACTCTTTCAATTGCAATTTTTGAATTTCTTTCTTTAGAATGTTTCTATAAAATGTTGCCAAACTCCCTCTTGGTCCATTTTCCTAAAGCATCCAATGCCCTTGCAAATTTGGTGCATAAAATTAAAGTAAGATCCACTTTCTTCGAGCTGAGTGCACAATTACACTGTGTTCACGGTATTAAAATCACAAGAATTCAAATTATTTTCCAATAATTCCTAACTCACAGAGGTCCAGATCATTGATAAGCAGCAAAAATTTCTCGAGTAATCCTAAAATTGAATCTCTTGCCACTCTTCTTTTCTTCTTGAGGCATAGTAACATTAAAATCCTTTGCAAGCATTAGCGGGCCATTCCTCTCAGAAGCCTTCCTAATGTGTTGTCAAGCTTTCCTCCTCATATTGTACTCCTTTGAGGTGTAGACAACACTAAACATTCATGGAGTATCACCCTCCCCGTTAATCTGCAATGTGATAACCTGCTTCGAGTGTTCTACAACTATCATTTGAACAAAATTCCTTTAAAGAATAATAATCCTTCCGGACAGTTGGGCTCCACAAAAGAATTTCAATTCCGGCCAAGGATCTGGTCATTATCCCTTTTATTGAATTGACTCACTCTGGTCTCCACTAGAGCCACAATACATTATTTTGCCTAATAATTTCCCACAGAAATTTCTGGGAAGAAGAGGATTTGATCCCTTGGATGTGCCATGCTGGGACTGAAATCATTTCAGATTTTTGAGCGGTGATTATCTCCGATGCTGTGCCTATTGGGAGACTTGCTGTAATCCTAATATTACTATCCTAGCTTTTGCTCGTGCTCAACTTTGCACTTGGGAAGCCTGTATTTACTCTTCAACCGTCCCTTGCTGTCCTCTGCCCACAGCTGTTTCCACTGTGCATAAGCCTATGCAATCAATTCCAGTGCTGCATTGTGTAATTGTTCTACTCAGTTAATACTCGTGTCTAGTCAACAAGGCAATACGGATGGAGCTTCCTCTCTGATCTTTGCTCATTGTGGTCGTCTATGCTTCACGTTGGTTTCTCTGCATTGTGTAGTTGAGGTGACGTGATAGGTATCGTTGAGCCCGTTTTACTCCACAAGTATTATCTATATATAGCTTGCATAATGTGAACTTTGCTTTCTTTGCTCATGTGAACGATTGAAATGACCAATTTGTGTATAGCTTAAGGGTTGATTATGAGAGTAGTGTTGATGTTGATCTTTGTATGCTTTGCTTGATATTAAGAATTTTCTATTGATTATTGCAAGGGATGCTAGTCCGTATGTGAAATCTATTGATAATTGGAGTATCTTTTGGGGTGGAGCTGCTGCCCATGTCCAAATCAAGGGTGATTAGAATATCTTTTATGTGTTTGTTGCTTCATATGATGAATTTTTTGATTTGTATGCACATTGAGATGCATGTTTGGAGGAATATTTTGCTGTAGATGACATAAGACTAGGTGTTTATGAACAAGCACTAGTGAATCAGCAAGTGATTATAAAGTAATTGGTGAATGATAATGATAATGTATGTGATCCAAATGTAATTGATGGGCACAATAATTGCTGGAGATTATAATCAATTGGTTTCAATTTTATTGGCATATGATGTTCAAGTGGAGATGCATTTAGATTCTGGCACAATTGATTAGGTGGATGTGGATATAAGTAGTGCAAACTTAATTTTATGTTATACTTGAACATTTATTTCAATATTTCATGTAATTTGTTTCTATTAAATGAAAATGCAATTAGAAATGTTTAGCACAAGACTGAATGGATTTATTTTCTATCAAATGCAATGATTTGTCATGTTTGGCAAAAGATGAGTTGTATTGGTCATCGAATCATATGGTGTTTTGTGCAAAGGTAATTTTTCCACAACACTGGAACAATGGTAACATAAAATCGAAGGAAGGCATATCATAATACTGGAAAAATCTAGCTTAATTTTAATCACAGCGAAAGTATGTACAGAAATTGTCCCTTAAAAAAATTTTGGAGGAGATTTGTTTGATGATCATGTCTTCCTCCAAGTGATAGTACTAGGAAAAATCTACTTTTTTCATTCTGACAACTGTAGAACAAGCGTTTAAGCTTGTGAACAGAGCTGGAGATGTTCATTGCATATCAATGACAACAAAAGCAATCTGTCATGTTGTCTAAGCTTCACCATGCCTTTTTACTAGTTTGTATAGTGTTGGCATCAGAAACAATTGAGCATGTTACATTCAACCATCTACACTCATGGAGTGAAGTTGCATTCTAGAAACAAACAATAGCTGTTATCAAAATAATGCACAAAACATTAGTGGACAACAAGGAAATATAGAAGTGCAATAAATGCTATGTACAATGGTGAGTTCTTTCATTAATAACTAACCAAACATTTTTCACGTAGAAATTTTATGCAAAGTGAGAAGGGCTATTAGGACACATAAAAGCCTCAGAAACAAGGATGACATGGCAACAAGAACAGAAAGAACTAATGTTTAGATTCTTTGAATCAGATGTCCCATCATACATGCTCATGGGATCAATCTCAGCAGCATGTTTTTTTACTGGAATGTGATTGCCGGAAATTTACATGGGTGGTTCAAGAATATTACACTTATTATGTCAAGCCCTGCACATTCCTATGACCATTAACCTTGATGAAGTAGAAGAGAGACCTTATAAGCTATGGAACCTGTTCTATTTGTGAAACCTGGTAAAATAAGCACCAAAAATATGGGGCATATCTGCAATATAACTTAATTTTAGAAGTTTATTTTAATTTGATGAAGTATCTATGATATTTTTATCAATGGTATTCATGTATGAATTGAAATTTGGCTTTTGCATTTCTCTTTAGTTAGTTGTTGTAGAGATGTGCATTATTTTAAGTGTTTATATGAGATTCCAAACTAGACTTTGTTGATCAAGATTGAGAAGAAGATTTGATTCTACTAATAAGGTGGACTAGGCTTACTGAAGTTTGTGTAGTTATAATCCGAATTCATTTAATTGGATGCATCTCGTGCTTTTATAACATCAATTTATTTTTAGGGACACCAAAAACGTGGGCATATCTGCAATATACTATAATTTTAGAAGTTTATTTTAATTTTATGATGTATAATATTTTTATTAATTGTATTCATTTATGAATTGAAATTTGGCTTTTGCATTTCTCTTTAATTCGTTGTTGCAGAGGTGTGCACAACTTGAAGTGTTTATATGAGATTCCAAACTAGACTTTGTTGATCAAGATTAAGTGATTTGCTTCCACTAATATCGTGGAATAGGCTTAATGGAATTTGTCTAGTTGGAACCCAAACTCATTGAATTGGATGCATCTCACACTATTATCATGTCCATTTATTTTTAGGGATATTTAGAATAACTAGTTTGTGTTGATTTGTCATAATATTAAAAAACACCTTCAATACTCAAAACCATCTAAAGTTTCCAACAAATATTCTAGATGAGTTGCACATTAATTGGTTGATTTGAAATTAGTCAGACCAAAATTGTCCTAATCAACTAAGTTGGCCAATTTTTATTGAGAATCATGTAGTTTTTTCAAAATTGAATCTTGTTGGCTAGTTTTAAACCTCTGTTAATTGAAATAGATCTGAAATAACCCAAATGGTTTGGTTTCTAGCAGAGCTTATAACCCTAATTTAAGCCATATTGTGAAATGGTTTGTTTTATGTCTTGCATATGAATTGTGTTAATCTTGTTTTAAGCATGGTTTGGCTGTTTATCATTTAAGCTTATCACTTCACTAAAAGGAAATTGTCTGAGAACATGCATAAGAATAGACTATCCTATATTTGATGCTTATGCTTTTGATACTACATTTGATAACCGTTTGCATGCCACTCAAAGCTAAATTCATATCCTCTAGTGAGCTTGCTAATGTTGCAGATTCTACAATATTGAAATTGTTCCCAAGCTAAAATTGGAAAATATTTCACATCCTACATATATATGTCTTTATGAATTAGGATTTATTGGGTACGATGAAAATTAGGATTTGTCTCATTGTGATATTCATGCGGTTGGGACTAAAAATCTGTGCGATACAAATAATCCTAATATATTATCCATTGTTGCCATTCTCTGTCCTTCATGCCTACCTACCATATTTGATGTCGACAAAATTGATTTTGTTTATGTTGTTGCATCACATTATTTTTATATTGGGCTTAATGACTCTGAAATTGATTGGTTATTAATGCTGGAGATTAACCAATTTTTTTTCATGTTGTGCCTTATATCTCTGGTGGTATATTCAATCCACCACTTTCTTTTGTAGGTTGTCATTCAGTGTGCGATGTTGGCTTCTTTATTTTATGTGCATTTGGGTACTCTTTTTTGTTACCCAATATATCTGTGGGTGTCATACTACGGATGTGTGAATTATTTTTGGCAATGCCATATCTTAGTAGACATTAGGATAGATGGTTAAAAAACGTTTTATTGCTGTTTCATGATTAGAAAAGTACTTTAAAACTAGTGTCCCAACCTAAGAAACAAATTAATCCTCACAAATATGTAAACAAATCAAAGATTATTTGAAGTATTCCATTCTTGAAAAAATGAACTAGTTGAATTAAAGGCTGTGAGTAGTTTATTGAAAATCTGGGATTGGTTTTGTAATCATAGAGAATCCAGAAGTTGATTTTGTTAGTCTGAGAAAATCTGGATTTTAATTTCCAGCTTTCCAATACTCCCCCTTAAGTTAATGGATAGATGTTTATCATTGCCAACCTGCCTATAACTAGATTAAACTCTTGTTTTGGTAGAACTTTAGTGAGAATTACTGCTTCTTGAGCATTTTATGAATGTAAGATAAATGGATGAATCCCGAATCTATCTTATTGATGAAATACGTCTTGATCTTTATATGGTTTATTTTATCATGTTGAGTTAGGTTATTTAAAATGTTGATGGGAAGCTTACTATCTTTGTATAGTTTCATAAGATTTGCAGGAGGCATTTTTAATTCTTTAAGCAATCTTTTCAAATTAGTTGATTAATCACTTGTGCTATAGTTCTATTCTTGGTGTTTGCAATACTTTGAGTCATAATTAATTATTTTTTCTTCTTAAAGTTTCCCAATGACGTAGAACTATACCTTGTAGACTAGCTATATTTAATTAGTCATTATTAGTTAGAATTCACAAACCCTTCAATCTCTTATTTTACATTTTGGAAAGTAATCCCTTTGTGTGCAGTTGATTTCAAGTATCATAGGACTTGGTTTGTTGCTTACGATGCCTTTTAATAGAAGGGTATATAAACTAATTTATTGCACTTATATTGTTTGTGATATTGGGTTTGGTAAATGGCAGATGGATCAATTTTTTAATAAGAATATTATTTTTATTGGTTGGCTCTCTTCAATAACTTTTCATTTCCGATTTTTCTGTAATGGTTTTTCTTACTGATTTGCACTACAACTTTCTCGTCTGTTATAGCAACTCTAGGGTGTGTTTTTTGTGCAATAAATATCCTCTATTTGCTTCAAGCAACTTCTATATTGAGATAGTATTTTAGAGTCCTAAGGCCTTTTATTTGTTATGTCTTCTTTATCTGGGTATTTAATTTCTCAATCTATTGCTGATCATAGCCACTTATTATTTCATAAATATACAATGAGTATGGCTCTTTTTCCATTTACAACTTGTCTCAAGAAGAGAGTTTGGTCTGTCTTGCCCTCCTTATATTTGAACCCTTTCAAGATTGAGCTGAGACAAGTAACCAATCTCTTAGTGATTGTTTTAAGGCATAAAAAGATCTTTTTTGTTTAATACTTGGTTATTGCCTCCTTCAAAATTGGAAAGGATCTTCATGTGAACTCTGAATTTCATTTAAAAAGCACACTTAATATCTATTTGGTAAAGCTTCTAATCAAGGTTCAAGTCAAGGAGAGTAATATTCATTAAATTCATCTTATCTAAGGGGCAAATGTCTCTTTTAACATCTTAAAGAACTTTGTATTTTTGGCTTTTTTCTTGTTTAATATTTTCTCATTTTACTATGGTGTTGTATATTCTTGTCATCCCTTTTTAGTTTTACTTAAAATCAGAGGGCCCTTATTTTTGTTCTGCATCAGTTATAAGCATTACCTAGACCAGTTTTGTCAGATTTTTCTTGTTTTTCTTACATTTTTCTTTCCTTGTTTTAACCGATTGCAAAATTCTGGTATTTTAGTCGCATTCGCTTTGAGTATGCAATCATTTGGTTGTTAGCAAGTCCCTTCCTGTTAGATGCAGTCCTTTTCAGTTTTAGATGTAGAGACCAAACTGCGCATAAATAAATTGGCAGCGTGTTGCCCATGCATGTGAAACAGTTGCACTGATAAAAAAAGCAGGCTGTTATGCCTTGGCCAAATGGGCACTTCTAAAATGCCCTTTTATTTAGTTTTTGTGCCCTCATTTTAAAAAGTCCCTTTTAAATGTAGTAAATAGTAATCTTATGACAATTTCTTTTTAGAGAAGTTTACATTTTTTTTATTATAATTTGTCGAACATCATGCAAATTGACAAATTGGTTATTTAAATATTTTTCTAATAGCAACGATGCAGCCAAAGTTGGCCATGGAGGTGGTTCAAACTAACATTGGCTTTTCCAAGATGTTTGAGATGCTAGGTTTTCAAATTACATTGATTAAGAAAAATTTTACCGGTGTGCCTGAGGTTCTATATGGAATGTTTCTATTCAAGAAGCGTGTTTTTCTTGTTTTAGACAAGATAAATGTTTCTATTGCTGGCGACCATGGAAATACTGTTGCTGAGACTTGTCTATCTCCAACTTTTTTGGTTACTTGATTTCCTTCAGCATTTGTTTTGCTGAATTAAGTTCATTAGTTGGATGGAAATATTTAGGTTACAAATTAAAGCCATCTTTATTTTTTTTTGTATCAACGACCAACTAAATTTGGTAGGTATGCTAAATATAAGTATTGAAAACATTTTTATACGTCCTTTATAATTTTTTTGTTAAATTATAACATTTAATATCCGTAGATCCTTAAAAACATTTCCGGGTTTTTTATATTGTGAATTGTGGGGATGAGTTAATATTTCCCAATTGCAAAGTTCGTTAAACCTAAGGGTATTGAAACTTTAGTAATCGGGTGTAACCTAAGCACCTTTGTTTTATTTAATGGCTTTAGGATATGCTAAATATCTTAGCATAGACAAATATGAGTCTCTCTTTTGCATTGTTCTTTTTTGCCGTCTGTTTAGAAAGTAAATTCATTTCTGCATTATTTCTGTAGGTCTCTGATTTCAGATATTTGTATGGCCATGTCAGATTCAACATCTGTGCTTTCATTTATGGAACTCGCTTTAAAGCAGGTGGCTCGTGATTTCTTACATTTTGTACACGTATTTACGCAATACTTTTTCCATATTTATATAGAATTTTGGAGTTATTGTTTCAATATCAGCATGTTTATTTGTTTTTATGCATTTGCTTGGGAATCAATTATTAATTATCATTATCTTCAAGAATCAATTTTGACTTATGGTGGCCAAAGGCAATAAGTATGACACATCCAGTCACAGGGATGTGATGGTTCTTGACAGAGTAGGATATGATCAGGGGAAAACGCACATATAAACCTCCAGGCATATGCCTATTTATAGGCAAGCAATTGTAGATCAACAGAAAGGCTCACTTTTCATATCCATTTGATATTAGAGCCATTTGTGGTGTTTTTCTTTTCTATTGTGTAGTGTTGAAGTTCTTTATGCTTAAGATAATCCCACAAGAGGGGGGAGGTGAATTGTGGTAATTTTTTTTTTTTTCAATTTTTGATTTTAATTAAAACTTAAATCTTTTAAGCAAGAATAAGAAAAATAGTACACAAAAGATTTTTAAGGTGGTTCGACTCAAAATCGAGCCTACATCTAGACCCAACCGGTGTTGGGAAAAAACCACTAAAATCACCAAATTACAAGCGAGGTTTTTCGTATGGTTCACCTTAAACGTGCTTGGGATTTTACCTACGGCTAATCCCGAACCCACTTGAGTTTTTTCGGGCTCAACTCAAACCCTGGGCTTTTGCACATTTGTCGAGATGCTCTTACCCCAAAGAAAGAAATACAAAAATTGGCAAAACTTAAGACAATTTTAAGAGAAATATGAGGCACACATAATACCGAAAAGAGGGAGGAATAGAGATTGAAAAATAGTTGAAGCAAAAACCTCCAATTTTAGGTTCCTTCTTGTAGCTTTCACTTTGTGATTTTGGAAGCATAGTATGCACTTCGAATTGTTTGATATTGTGATTTGAAAGCTTTGAAATCTTAGCAATGGTAATCTCTAAGAGTTCTTCATCATTCTCTATTATAGAGCTTAATTTGAGCTCTAAATCCATTCCCAACGGCTCTAAAATGAACTAGCCGTTTGGGTAATGGATACAAAGCAGTCACCGTTTGATTTGGAGCCTAAAATGGACGTTTCTGATTGAATCTCGAATTTATCGTTCAAGATCAATCATGGCCGTTGGATCTAGGCGGCCTTGCTCTGGGCCATTGGATCGCGCGTTGGTTGTCCTGCATGTATTTAAGCAATGAGTCCAGAAATCAACTAAAATGGAAACTTACTGCAGTGGTTCTGCATCTTCTTGCAGATCTGGCTCGGGTTCGAATCTCCTGCTTGGCGTTTTACTGTTAGCATGCAACAATTTTCCTTGATTAATCTAAGCCGTCCGATTGCACCTGCCCTTCCACCTTTGACAATCGAATGGGAGTTTAGTCCCACATCGTCCAAATGTCTTTGCGATTGCTCTCTATAACACTTTCGGTTCATATGTCTCTCGAGCCGTTTGGGGTTGGCTCTCCGCTTTCTCGACCAAGATTTCATCACTTGGTCCTGGTTGACTTGATTTCGTGCTTGTTCTTGTCAGCTTTCTCTGCGGGCTGATTTCGCACTTGTTCCGTTCAACAGCTGCGGGCAGATTTCTCCCTTGTTCCGTTCAGCAGCTCTTCCTGCGGCCTTTGGGCTTCGCTCGTCCCTTTCGGGTCTATCAAACAATTTTTACTTTATTTTATTTTTTAAATCCTTAAATTATATTATGATAGTATTACAAGTGTCTTAAATGACTATAAAAAAAAATCCATGAAAAATAATTCCTAAATAATTTTAAAAAATCAAATACCGATGTCTATACTTTTCATCAATAATGCTTGGCCTAAAAATCAAAATTAAAAAATTATTGAACTTATAACATTTTCAAATGTTAATACTACTAGTGTACCACATCATTTCAAAATTTGGACATATCAAATTCAAGAAAAATGAAGAGAAATTAAAGTATAAAAATTTTAGTGCATGTCTTCAATTTTCTTGAAGCTTGCCATGACTCCAAGAGCTTTGAAGACCACTATTTTAGACATTTAAAGTTTATGACTTGACTTAATTGAATATTAACAATTTCATTTAAAGCAAGCCCATATGAGATATAAACATTTATGCTTGACTCATCAAACACAAGGGTGTAACAAGTGTCAGATATGTATAATTTTTAAATCTATGCATTCAGGCTAAGTGGAATTTCTTCTCTACTAAGTCCATAAATAGAATAGCTTTGGTATCTTTTCTATTAAACTTTGCAAAAGTTATATCTTATGTCTTTAAGTCAGGTAAGCACTACTAGGATGGTATGCATGGTAAAGCAGAATTAACAACTTAGGGCTGAAGCTCTGCAATTTATAAGATTAAAAACTGGAGGCCATTTAGATGTCAAGAAGGGCTTAAATAGCCATAGTCTATTAATCAAACAAATTGTAACCTTTCCATGGGTAAGTTTTTTAACTTACATGATTTTTTGGGAACTGTCTATATTTAAAAAAGGAGACAGAACATAAAATGGAAATGGAACATTTAAAGGAAAGAGAAAGTATGTCCTAAAGCTATGAAATTTTGGTGCTTCGTAGAGGGGAATCATCATCATATCTTTCAGTCAGAAAATTCTCTATTAAATCTTATTGTTGATCTTCTTCTTATTATCAATAAAAATGAAAAATTAACAAATAATAGAATCCTTAAATAGCTTTTTGAAGAACTTAAGAAGAAAAATAACTTACTAGATAGAATTGATAGTAATATTAGTTATGTTAAGACACAAGTTGAATTAATGCTCCAAACTAAATCAAGAGCCCCAAAAATTAGTGTAGCAAAGAACTAAAATCCATGAATCAGAATATTGTAAAAATAGTACAAGAACTAAGACAATTACATAAGAGACAATCTGAATTTAAAACTTATTTCCAAACAATCTTAGGATATGACTAATGACAGACACTTATGAATTTGCCAAAACCCTTTTTGCTTCATATCTTAATCCCTCTGTAGATAATAACCTAAAGTATTTATTTGAAAATTATAATATCTAGGTAGAAGACTCATGTGATCATGAATGGGAAGACTTAAAATTATGCTCAAACCCAGAAGATTAGTAGAAAGGCTCACTTATCATATCCAACTTCTCATACTCAATTATGAGAAGTACATCTGTTTAATCAGTATTGAAGTGATGTTAATTTTATTTCAAGAAAGAATTCCCTAATCTCTAATTTTTACTTTGTAATTTATTTAATCATGTTCCTTATTTGTTGAATACCCTATTCATCAACATCATTCGTCTCCTCCTTTATCCTTAAGCCATGAATGAATGATCCTTTTGATTATGTAGCTAGTTACACAAACTTACAGCTATCTTTGATGGCTGTTCGCAAAATGACTATGGGGCCGTAGGTGGTATTGTATCACACAGACTAGGGTGGTGCTCCTAACCTGCACAATTAGAGAATGTAAATGAATGCTAATTTACTTAGGGTATCTTTGATGTAGGTCTTAGTTAAAATGGCATGAAAATTGTTCCTTGGATGTATTTTGGACTCTGATATAACTGAGTAGTGTTGGACAGGTAAGCTACAGCCATTTTCTGGGATTGTGAAAGCCAGCTTTCTTATTGATTGTAGAGATGGAAGTTGAATGTTCAAATTTACATATGTACACAAGATCATCAATGTACTACATATTGTTTTGCTTATCTTTTTGTGGCATATCAACATACGTGCTTATTGCTTATTAAAGTTGTTGGTTTGTTGAAATGTTGCATTACACTCAAGCGAACCTTTATTCGAAGTGAGTGCTGTCACACTTCATTGATCTCTTACTGAATAAAGGTGATAGAAAAGAGTAAAATTATGTGCAAAAAAATAGTACATACAAGTTATGGGTTGTTCTGAACAAATTAATTGAATTGATTATAGTTAGCCAGTAGATTTACATGAAAATTTTAACGCTTAGATGTTGCATAATTGCTGCAGAGGTTTTTAAAGTAACCATTATCAGCTATATATAGATTATCTATGTTGCATTGGCATTTTTTGTGGTTCTTCAGGACGTTTTGAACACACGAGGGACATTGGCACTCATTGGAGATTCCATGGTGGATATTGAACACCCAAATTGTCATATATTTCAATTTTTTCAATGGAAACATTAATTTGAGAAATCAATAACATTCTAGTGACATGTTAAGCACAATCAAGATTTTCTTCGAAAAAGGTTTGACAAAACAAAATGTCACATTATCTGAAGAGGAAACCAAAAGATCAAGCTCTAATTCTCTCTCAATAATACATAGGTTGCACACTTGATAGCTTTATTGTTTTATTTCTCTTTCACAAGTTTGGCATCTTGGCTTCATCCTATAATGCTTTATTTAACATTGATGTTGCAAGCTTTTTTTCATTTCATTTGCTTACCTTGGGTTCCATCTTCCAAGCTTCACCTTTCTCTTATTTTTTTTGTCTACTCTCTTTATTATTTAGGGTGATCTTTCTCCCAAATTTAGTTATTCCTTTCCCTCTTATCATTTTTTTTAAAACCTATTCTTTGTAGAGTACTACAAAAATCTATGAAGCTTGCTTTTTCATCATATTTATTATTTTGGTATGTGCATGATATTTTGATCTTTGATTATTATTTTTCATTACTATGCAATCTCATGATTACATGTGATTTGGGTCAGGTTTTTGTATCCTCTTAGCATGTAGAGTACAACTTTTTTGTAGAATAATGTTATGTACTTGAGGTGCATGTGGTATTCATGGTATAACATGCTTTGGGTACAATTTGTATAATAGAATTAGTTTTTGTTAGTGGACAAGTGTGTTCATCTCTAATATTTATATTTTTTCATGAATTTGTACTTTTTTTTGTTATGCTTTGGGTACTTTTTTTTTTGGGGTTCTGAAGCGGCGGCATGAAGCGTTCTGTAGCGGCGGCGTGCAGCGGCGGAAGTGGCGGCGTAGAAGCGGTCTGAAGGGGTTACGGAGCAACGTATTGAAGGGTTCGTGTGGCTGACGGGGTCGTTGCTGGAGGCTCTTCGCTGGTTCTCTCCGGCCCTGGCGTGGAGGCGAGGTGGAATCCAGAGGGTGGCTGAAGCATTTGCACGGGACGCTGCGGCTGGTGGCTGGGGAGAGGTCTCTTATTGCGAACTCGGAAGGTGGGCCGGCGAGTGGCAAGGCACGGCGACTCTCAGCTGTGGCGAGTCTTGGCGGTCAAAATTGGGCGTTGACGGCATGGTGGCCCGACTGGCGCGTTCTGTCGACGTGTGGGGCCCGAGTTCGAGCTCGTGTTCGAATTTGAATTAAGCCGGTTCGCGGGAGTGCTCGAACCGGATTAATTGCACCATTTTCTGCGGGCTATCTTACCGCTTCGCCCCTAAGCTCGGGCTGCGTCACCTGCAGCCCTAATGGCGGGAGGAACTACCTGGAGGAGCAGTAGAAGAGCTTGAACGCCCCAGAGCGACTCTCCTACACGCGAGGGTTCTTCTTCTATTGGTGGCTTATCGGCCTTGAAGCAACCCCCCCGTGCGTCCGAAGTGTAGGGCTTGGCTGTTGGGGATGACCAGGATGGAGACTCGGTGAGTAAGACTGTGCAGGAGCAGCTGGAGCATATAGGGGAGGAGGTCCATGGGGTCAGGACTGGTGCTGGGGATCCTAATTTCCTTGAGGAGGTGCGTCCCGCCACTGTGAACAAGGTGAGTTTCCAGGTGGCCTTAACTGCCAATAGCGCTCCCAGATATAGTGACAAGGTGATTTCGCACGTGAGGCCGGCGAATATTGATGTCAAATTGCTCGCAGCGGAAATCCCCGAGTACTTGGAGGGCGGGGATGTGATTATGTCATCAGAAGCTTGCTTGAGGCACCTTGACTACCACAAGCTTGACCTGGTTGGCCGTCTCTACGGGAACATCCTTCCTTTCTATGTCATTGAGAGGGTTCTACTCAAGCGCTGGGGCTATATTAACAACTTCAAGATTTTTGATCTCACGGCCAACTATTTTTGCTTGCATTTTGAGTCGATGAGTGAGCGGAACGACATCTGGTTGGGCGAGCCTTGGCAGATCGCCGGCCAAGCCATGGGACTCGATCTGTGGTCGTCGGAATTCAACCCTAATTCCACATCAGTGATGCGCGCTCCTGTCTGAGTAAGGCTTCCCGGTCTCCCACTTATCTAATGGGATGTAGATAATATTCTTCAAATTGCTAAAACCATTGGTGAACCGTTTCTTCTCGACGGCTGGACGGCGGGCTTAGAGCGCTCATCCTTTACGCGAGTTTGTGTTCGGGTGGACCTCGCGAAACCTCTCAAGCCGGGCATCTGGATCACCGGGGACTATGGGAGGGTTTATCAACCCTTCGAATACGAAGGGCTGCCGCGCATATGCTTCGCCTGCGGCCACGTCGGACATTTGGAGAACTTATGCAAGTCGGCCAAAGCTGGAGGAGCTGACATTAACGAGACCCCGACCACGGCTGTGGCGCGGGAGGAACGCCCAGGGGGTCACCACCGCTTTCGGCCGCAATTTGCCTGAGGTACCTGAGGATGACCGCCGGTCAGGTAGGCGGGATGTACACGGCAAGGGGCACAGCTTGGGCCCTTGGATGATTGTGCAGCGGAGGAAAAACAATCGCAAGGGCCCTGGGGGATTAATCAAGCGGCCTCCAGGAGATGTTCATAGCCGCACAGCTCGAGGATATGACGGGACCAGCACATCTCGGGGTAGCAAGAGTCCGCCCAGGCTTCTGGGTAGAAGCAGAGTCCGGTGGACGGTCAAGGCTGGGGCGCAGAGTCCTCCGCCTGCAAAGCTTTCGAATGCTGGGAAATTTGCTAAAGGCGGCCATGTGAATTCTCCATTTCTGCAGGGGGCTTCAGTGGATGATGGAGCCTCCATCCCGGATGGGGGTGACCCTTAATCAGGATTTCTTGCTGTCCGTGCTTCGTGGGGCACGGAGGCCAGCAAGCCGATTGCTGGAGAGCTGCTCTTAGTTTGTGTGGGGATGCAGGAAGCAAATCACTATATGACTACTATGCGGATCATCACGTGGAACTTAAGAGGTGCCAAGAAGAGCAAATCGAGGGCCTATTTGCAGCGTCTGGTACGCGAGTGGAATGTGGAGGTTGTTTTGTTACTGGAAATCAAGATGCAGTCTTTCTCCCGGCGCGATGCTAACTAGATTCTTGGGAAGGAATTGGATTTTGTGATTCAACCATCTTTGGGTATTTCAGCTGGAATTATTTTGCTGTGGAAGAAAGAGATCAAGCTAGCAATCACGGCGGCCTTAGCCTTTATGGTGGCTTGTTCGAATACCCCTCAGCAGGATTGCACCCTCAACTACTGCTTTGTTTATGGTCCAAGGGTTTCTCAGGGATGCCGCGCGATCTGGGATGCTATCCGCACATCATACTGTGATAACTCCCCTCTCCTTATTGCTGGTGATTTTAACTTGATTATGGGCCAGGAGGAGAAGCGGGGAGGTCGGCCTTTCATCTACGACAGTGAGCAGCAGTGCTTTGTTGATTTTATGTAGGACCTTCAGCTCGATGACATGGGTTTTTCCGGCAACCAATTTATCTGGTGTAATGGGAAGAAGGGGGGCGCGCGCATTCTGGAGCGGCTTGATCGTGCCCTACTCAATTCTGCCAGCTTGATTGCTTTTCCCAACAGTTCGGTACATCATCTGGGCCGGCTTGGCTTGGACCACTGCCCGCTGTTAATCAATCTGGGTGGCAACAGGATATGGCCGAAATCCAGCAGGCTCTCATTTGAGAGCATTTGGCTCCACTATCCCCAGTCCTACCATGTGGTGCAGCAGGCCTGGAGTAGGTGCGCGAATGGGGACCCTATGGAGATTGTTTCGATGAAGTTCACGCGTTCACTCATGGTGTTGCGCAGTTGGAGCCGCAAAGAGCTGGGGAGTTTGATCAACCGCAACCAAGTGCTTTTACGTGACATTGAGGGGCTGCAGGCAAGAGAATCGAGGGTGGGACTCACTGAGGAGGACCATGGGCGTCTCGCGGAATTGATCACCGCCTTCCTTAGGGGTTGTGTCCACGCGGAGTAGTGGTGGTGGCAGCGTGCCAAGGTCCACTGGGCATAGGTCGGGGACGCCAACACGCGCTTCTTTCACAACATGGCTTCGTCTCGGGCCCGTATGAACCGCATATCCATGCTCCAGGGTGATGTCGACCAGGTGGCAGATTCCCTGGGCAGCATCGGGCAGGTCTTAACGGAGTATTTTGAGCACAAGTGGCGTGGCGGCATTTCCAGGGATTTGCCGCAAGTCATCTCTCCCCCGGCGGTTGTGAATGCTGATGTGGCTTCCAGGCTGGGAGCTAGGGTCACCGAGGAAGAGATCATCGAGGCTATGCGGGGCATCAAGAGGAACAGGGCGCGTGGATGTGACGGGATCTCGGCTGAATTCTTGCATGGCTATTGGACCATTGCGCGCCATGATGTCATTAAAGCTGTGCTGGCTTTTTTTGAGGACTGCAAGCTCCCGAATAAGTGGAAGGACACCCTTATCATCCTGATTCCAAAGAAGCAGGGCGCGAGCAAGCCGGAGCATTTCAGACCCATTAGTCTCTGCAACACTGTGTACAAGGTGGTGGCACGGGTCCTTGTCGGGAGGCTGAAGCCCGTTTTGCTGGACCTCATTTCGCGGGAACAGGCGGCGTTTATCTCTGGCCGCAGCATTTCTGATAATATCAACATCGCGCAGGAGATGGTTGCTAGGATGCTGACTTGCAAGGGCGCGGCTGGACTCATGGCAGTGAAGCTCGATATGGAACAAGCCTATGACCGTGTCTGTTGGGACTTCCTTCTTGAGATGATGGCTATGGGGTTTCCTCCCATCTGGCGGGATTGGATTGTTGCTTGCATCAGTAGCCCAAGATTCAGTGTCCTCTTCAATGGAATTCGCCTCCCGTGGGTGGTGGCTCAGAGGGGTCTCCGACAGGGCTGCCCGCTCTCCTCGTATCTCTGTCATGGCATCCGAATATCTCTCGTGCTTGGTGAGAAACCATGAATCCCGACAGCTTTTGGGGTTCCGGTCGGGGATGCATGCGCCCTGCATCTCGCATCTCCTCTTCACCAACGACGTCATCCTTTTCGCTCCTGCCTCCCGTATCGCCGCCTGTGCCATCAGGAGGATTATTCGTGAGTTTGGGAAGGCCGCTGGTCTGCAGGTGAATCTCACGAAATCCAGAGTCTTCTTTATCTCTAAACTCTGCAGGAAGAAGTCCAGGTTGATCCTCAGGAAGCTCAGCATGGAGGAAGGAAGATCTTTTACATACTTGGGGATCCCCATCATTGCCAAGCGCCTTTCCAAGACTGACCTCAACTTCTTGCTACAGCGGTTGGATGCCATGCTGATCAATTGGAGAGTCCGGCCTCTTTCGTTGGCGGGCAGGGCCGTTCTAGCATCGTTGGTCCTCAGTGCCATCCCCTGCCACGTGCTGAGGCATTGTGTTCTGCCTGTGGGGATTATTGAGGCCATGGAGCAACGCATCAGGAGATTTCTGTGGGGCGGGACTAGTAGCGCGAAGGTTATGCATTATGCGGCTTGGGAGTGCATCACGCTGCCAAAATCTGCGGGTGATTTGGGCCTTCGGGACCTTCGCGTTTGGCACTGCGTTCTTCACATGGAGGGCTGCAGACGCATTCTCAATCAGGAGCCTAGCCCCTGGGTGGATTTGATGCGGAGAAGGTATGCTATGGAGGATCCACTGATGAAGGCCCCCCGCAACGCGTCCCCGGTCTACAAAATGGTGCTGGGGGCAATGCCGGAGGCCATTTCTCTCTTTGTTTGGCATATTGGGGATGGGCGGACGACGAGATTTTTGGAAGATAACTGGCTGGGAGTCCTTCCATTGAGTTGCTGGCCTACTTTCATCAATATGAACACCCACTGGCCGGCCAACGTCGCTGAATGTCTCCTGCCCGGCGGGAATTGGAATTGGGATGTTATCAGCGCTTGGGCAGATGGGGAGCTTCAGAACCACATCACGCATCTTCCGAGAGCCTTGCGGTCCTCACAGGACGTATTGCTTCTTTCCCTTACGGAGAAGCCCCAGGCTGCCCACGGCCAGATCTACTCGAGCATCGTCTGCAATGCTCGGACGGGCGGGCAGCAGGTCCTTGGAGGAATTCCGTGGCATCTGGAAGTTAAAGGTCACTCCCAGGGTCCGCGTCTTCATGTGGAGGGTCGCCGGTGATCACCTTCCGTCGGCGATGTGGTTGGCCCATCGAAAGCTTTGCAAGTCTCCCTCTTGCCAGCAGGGCTGCACGGAAGACGAGTCCTTGTAGCACATTTTTTGGCATTGCCCGAGAGCCCAAGAGGTTTGGGCTGACCGCACTGTTTGGGCAGCGTTGACCAGCTTGGACCAGTCAACCGGGGCCGATCTAATGTTCATTGACCGGGTCCTCCGGTTCGTCAGGTCTCTTGTTGCTCTCCAAGGTGCCGGGCAATTGGATGCGGCCACCATTGCGACTACGCTGTACTATATTTGGTCGAGGAATGCAGCCATACATAACATTCCGGTGCCTCCACCTGGCTCTACTATCCGGACTATCTTGCTTGAGGTTCACTCGTCCCTCAACCGACATCTCTCCCTCTCCTCCTTGTCCAGCGGGAACCCCGGCAAATCCACGGACTTGCTTGTTACGCACAGTTGGATTCCCCCCCCCCCCCCCCCCAACAGGTTGGATCAGAGTGAATTGCGATGCCGAGGTTGGTGATTCGATGGCCGGGTTGGGCATGGTTGTGCAGGATTGCTTGGGCAGACCTCTCCTGGTGGCTGGCAAAAGGTTGTTATCCCAGGCGGTTGACATGATGGAGACCTAGGCTTTGCTTATGGCGCTTGACATGGTTAGGGATTTTCTTCCCTTGCACCAGGCTGTGGAACTCCAATCTGACTCAATGCTGGCTATTCAGGAGGTGCGCGATATGGTGTCCCTCCCCCCGGGGTCGGGTGTCTTCGCGGCAACTATCCAGTACGCTTTGGGTCTTGAGGCCGTTCGTTTCTCACACATCCTCAGAGACGGGAATGCGTCTGCTGACTGGGCTGCTCGGGCAGCGTGCCTTAACGACTTCATCTGGGGCCCCGAGGATCCCATTCCTAAGCCCCTGCTCGACCTCATGTTATCTGATTTCACTTTCGATCCCCCTTGAGGATCCTTTTGTAATTTGGGCTTGGCCTTGATATAATAGATATTACATCATCTTCAAAAAAAAAAAAAAAAGAATTGATCCTACTATATTATGTTATTGCTTGATTTGTCATTTAGAAATAATGAAATAAAAAAATATTATTTGCTAATCTAGTGGTTTCATTTTCCTTGTTTTATTGTTTCATTGCTTTGTTTAATAGTTATATTCTTTGATTTTTTCGTTAAACTACATAATATTGTCTATTAGAGTATCTTTAGATGTTGTCCTTTTATTGCTTATTGAGTGCTTGCTTTAAATTTATACATTTTGAAAAAATTATTTATATTCTTAAGCTCTTTTTTTCAATCATTATTTTTATAACATAGCTATGTATTTTTTAGCATAAATCTAATATAGTTAGTCATTTATTTTTATTTTTCAATTTGCAAAATGCTTTGAACCATAGTCATAATCATTGTATTACTTAATTTATTTAGGAACACTTTCTAAATGAGTTTTTTAAAATGTATTTTATGATTTTTTCTCAAACAATTATTTCTTCTCATTTTTTCAAATTCCAAACTTAAACCTAGTTTAAATTCTAAAGGGTGGTTTGTTTTTAAGGAGTCATAATTTATAAAAATTTAAGACAAGTTTTTCTTATATATGATGCAATTCTTATTTTAATGATTAAACATGATGAAGTGAACTATATGAACGGATTTATGCATTTTGATACATCTTTAAGTAAAGGCATAATGCAGTGTACAAGGTAATATGGCTAAGGTGATGATTCATAGATTGAAAGGGCCCTAAGTGTTACAGAGGAGCAAGTAGCCTTTGTTTTAAGTTATCTTGTATTTGCCAATTGTATCTTAGCCCATGAGATCATTATGAAGATGCACACTTCTTCCTCTACTAGGTTGATGGGTGTCAAGGTTGGCATGAAGTATGCTCGTGAGCACAAGTACAAGCCTTAAAGAAAAGTAGGAATAGGAAACTGCAACTACAAAGATAAGCATGACTGTTAAACAAGGAAAAAAAAAAACATGAATAAAAGAATGTAACCACAAACATAGACAATCTATAATCAAAACATTAGTACAAATAAATCATTATAAAAGGTGCAAAAAAGACAAGATTTTTTTTAATGGATTGGTGAAGGAAGCTGGAGAGGATTGCCCATGAATACTTGTGAGGAGGATTAGACAAAGAATAGCAATGGACAAAAAGGGTTAGATGTGCCAGTACAAGGAAGATGGGCATGTGGGGAAGAAGGGCTCAAAAGTGTGAAACAAGTTTTTGTCTATGACAAATTAGTTTTAACTATTGTTAATCTTTTGCATAAAGTTGTAATTTAGTAATATTAGCATTTTGGAGTTATATGTGAATTAAACTTCAAAGTCACTGTACTAAAAATGTTTAAAATTTAGTTAGTTTGTATGATTTTATTTTTCATAATGGCATCCAAATATGAACCACAATTTTTAGTTGTTTGTTTGTTTCAACAACCAATGTCATAAAACAAGAAAATTCTAAGTATAACATAAAGAGACTTTATAGTGATGAAATGGTTCTTTAAATAATTGAACCAGCTGAAATCATAGATTGGATGCTATTGAGCTCCATGGTTATGGAAAGAAGATGGACTGTTTGGGAAACTGTGTGCTGAAGCTCTTTGTTGATGGTAAAAGATCATCAAACAATGGTTGAATGTTGCGAGCATCAGAAACATGCAAACCAATCCAATTACTAACTAGGTCACCCAAACAACCGACCCTTGGCCTTCTTGAACGGAGCTTTTTCAACAGCAGTGTGCTGATCCTAGTAAACAAGCAAGCAAATACTCTTAATTGGTATAAGATCATCAAATGGAACCTAAGAAATTAATATGCAATAGTGTTAATTTATGGCCTCATTATTGCTCATATATATAACTACATCCCAGCCATTCTTCCAGCCGTTGATGTTCACAGGGAAGAGACGCCCATTGAATGTCGAAGCCAAAAATGACACTAAGTGGATCATCATTGATACAAACTTGTAGAAGATGTGCTGATTCGGTGTTTCGTCAATTTAATACTGAAAAGATTTCTTGTGTTAACAATTGAGATCATGATTCCTATTAATCTTTCCTGAAAAGTCATTACCAAAATATTACATTGTAACTAACCAGAATGATTCTTACATGAAACATGCTGCACATATCATCCAACCAAAAAAATGACCAAATATTTGAAGGCTCGTGACATAAAATTTCAAAATGAGATTTCATTAGAACCTATAATACAAAGTTCACCATAATGAAAAGTAGATATTTTTAAGCAAATGACTACCACCATATAGATGAGAGTTGAGAGAACCATTGCAGATAAATTCATAAACTAGTAACCTTCTCTTATCCTCTGAGCAGTATTTAATTAGCATTGCCACAAGTTGTTGCACGCATATCAGAAGTTTTAATTGGGTGCAAAACTTAGGATTTTCTTGTGACCTAGATAGATAATGTTTCTTTTTAGCAACCAACGACATTCAGGCAAGGTGTCTTGGTAAATAAAATCCAATCCATGTTTGGACGCAAGGCTGGGTTGAGAAAAACTGCCTGTTGCATTATCTAGCTCAGGAATAACCAAACATTCAAGTGGCTTTCCAAAAGTAGTGGCCTTGTATTTGCAAATTGAACATAAGAGTTCCTAGAGTTTCATTTGGTAGGAGTGTAATAATAGATTCTTTGCTACTTCTGTTCCAAGTCTTGCTTTGAAGTTTAAGGTCGAGTTAAGAGAATTTGTAAATGAAGTTTGTGATTGGAAGACTGCATCATTTAATTAGGTCTTCATGAGACCATGTCATCTCCTATATGGTATTTGAGATTTGTGCTAAGAATCTATGCCACCTATGGTAGCAATTTTAAATTTGTTAGAGGACTTGGGCATCAATTGTAAAATTCAGAGTTACTTAAATCAGCCAGTTCATTCTCCTTTGATGTTCCCTACCACTCAGCATTTCCTTGTATTTCTGGCATACCAAATTGTGAATTTCAGGCCATGAGCTTAATAGAAGAAAGGTAGTTCCATCACCAGCAGTGCTTAATGGTTTACCTACTAAAGGTATATGAGAACGAGTTATTTGAAGAAGTTAAAGGAAGAGTTTCTTTTCAAAAATATATTGACTTAAATCTACATGAGTTCAACAATTATTTTTGGTACCTGGTTTGTTAATACTCCCTTGGTTTAGTAGTCATTACTATACAAAATGATCTAGAAGCCACTTTTAGGTTAATTTTTGTTTGAATGGGAAAAAAATAAATAAATAGATTAAGAAAACAAAATCACCTAATGATATATTCATAGAAAACTAGTGACAAATCTTGTTCAAATCATTAATTTTTGGAAGTTGAATTATGCATCTTGTGTTTTATAATGGAGGTGGGGTCTACATCCAATAAAATTTAATTTCTATAGACAACTACACCATTTCTTGATAATCTTGCAACCGTATGTTTCTTATTAAAATGATGAAGGAACTCTAGGTTGCCAAAGTTGCTATCATGCCAACATTCATATAGATTGGTTTGTATTATCGTTGGCCTTGCTTCATCTTTCATTTTATCTTATGCATAAGCTTTTGTGATACTTAGTATGATTGAATCAAGTTTTCGTCAAACACCTATACCTATTAATCATAGTCAATATGATTATTTGATATCATACTAGCTATGAAGCATGTATTAAATGTTGCAATTGAAATATGTGAGATTAATGATGTAATATACAATTTTTTCTCAAATTTTTGTTATTAATGTTGCCAACACATGGACAAGTCGAATGTGACAAGCTTACGAGATCATCTCATGGATGAATTATTATAAGTGTTTTTGTCAAACAATTGTACTTAATATTTGTCACCATGCACAACTATTGAGACATCTCTTGATTGGTGGATTGGGGTGGTGAATATCTTTTTTTAATTAAATTTCAAATCATTAAATGTCATTTTCAATGAACTTTAGGATCTCATCTATAGTCTAGGAGTTGGAGGTCTATTTGGTCTTATTAGGGCTATGAATTACAAAGCTTTGGGATGTCTGTTGATCCCATAATTTGTTTTATTCTGCAAATGGAGTACTTTGCTTGTTATGATAGTGTGATCTTAAACATTTTAACAAGGGTCTAAGGACTAAGGTTTAGGGCTTAAGAAAGAGTATGTGATGAATCGGAAAAAGTAGACTCATTTTCCCTTTTGTTTCTTAAAGGAAACTTAAGGGTGATTAAAAAACATATGCTTCAAAGGAGAAAAAAAAGAACTACATTCTTCTACTCCCTTCCCTTTCTTGGGAAAAAGCTCCTTTTGAGGAAGAATTTTTGAAACTTCACTTCAAAGTTCAAGTCATAATGTAGTCTAAAATAATAGATTGCTTTTTATAAAAGTATAGAATGAGATTTGAATTCCTTTGATGTTAAAAAAACTAGGTACTTGATTAATTGCTTCGCATAGTTGAGTCTTATTTGATTGACTACTTAAAAGTATATAATTAAAAGTGGATTTCTCCAATGCAAAAAAACTATGTACTTAAGTTATTGATTTTGCTATTAGGGGATATAATACTCTTGTCATAAAGGGCTCTCTATATGGGGTCTCTCAATTGTGAATAGTGAGGCCCTCTCTAGGAAATTTTTGTTTGGCTTTTAAATCTTCATTTTTGAATCGTTTGATGGGGACAACCAAGAAATTAGGGAATAGGGACTAAGCCGTTTGGACAAGGTTTGTTAAATGTTATGACTCATTGGATGTTCCAATGAAGGACAATGAAGTTCATTGTTGTGCTAATGAGAATGCTTAGCTAAATATCTTTGTTGAAACTCCTTTGGTTACTATCATACTAGTTTTTAGTCCTTATTGTCATATCTTTTCTTGTTGTTAGTTATTGTGGCATCAATTGTTTAGGGTAGGGGTGGAGGTTGACTATTCTAGTTTTGGATTAAGAAAATTTAGTTAGTGCTAGCTGTTAACCCAAATCAATTATTAAGGTGGCAAAAAAAATTTAAGCTAGTAATCCTAGTTGAAAAACCTATTTCAAAATATGTATTGATTTTGACATGATTACTTTTGTGAATATTATTGATTTTAAGTCAATCTCGTCCAAAATAAACGCGATATCATTTTTTTTATGTTATCCAAAGAAATTGATAAAAATATACTATTGCATTTTTTGCTTACAAAATTGAATAAGAAAGTCATTGAATTTTAATGCTGATCCTAATCCATCTTGATATCTTGTGGTATCTTTCACTCTTTTCATTCTTTTATGAATGTCAAGGATTTAGATTTAGATCAGCTTGGCTTCGATCTATATTTCAGTAGAATGTTATGCACATAAATTCAAAAACTAAATCTCTTTATGGTTGACTTGGATTTATTTGGGACATGCAGTGGTTTAAGTTTGTCATTTGAATTTCAAATTGGCTCGGAAGTTTTACTTAGTTTTTTATTAATCATGTTAGCCATTGAAATTTTTTCACAAGTATTGCTTTATTTTTAATTATCAAACAAAAAATATGTAATGTAAAGAAAATATAAAAAACTTATTATTACCTAATAATTAATAAACCTTTGGAATAAATAAACGTGACAAAATAACACCAAAATTAACAAGTTATGTTGTGAAATAATTGAAGTTGATTGCTTTTTCCGTGAATAATATACAATATTGATTTTCAAAATGGTTCTTTTGTTTTCTTCTTTGTCAATGCCCTCCCTTTGGTAAATGATAAATACTAAGTTCATTAGCTAATTGAGGACACATATTCGCACCTTTTCTAATACTAATGATGCCGATTAATATATGAACTAGGCTATGTGTTGTATTAGCTAAAAGTGGGTCATGTTATAGATTCGACCCAGTAATTTGTAGGTTTATCAAGTATGTTCTTTGGGTAAAAGGTTTATCTTTGAGGGGTTAATCGTCTTAGCATTTGGGTAAAAGGTTGGTTCATGGGCTATTGATTGTCTTGGGCATTTTACAAATGAAAACTGTTGTATAAACATTTACTAAATTAATAACTTGGAAATTGTCATTTTAAGGCATATTTTGTATACGCTTGGAGTTTGGTTCTTGTTAGAATTTGAGTGAATTCATATGCTCTCAAATAAATTTGATTGATGTTTAAATGTTCAAGGGCTTACTTTATGTAATTTATCTTTGCAGGCTATGCTGGCTTTGGACAATCTAGAAGTGCCTGTTGGGTAAGCTAGTTTTCTCATTCTTTCTTGGATTAGTGGTACAGTTCATTCATGAGCCAATCATGTAATGTGGTATGTAACCCAGGCATTCTGATTAATCATATTATGTTTTTTGGATGGTTGTTGACCTTTAGGTTGATGTAAGCTTTTAATTCTATTAATCTTTTACAAAGAATTTTGACATTGGAAAGTAATCATTTGCATTTGAGCTTTAGAAATTCTTTAACAGAGATGAAGTGGATGGTTGGTCCTTGAAAATTTGGGCTGCCTTGTACACCGATTAGGAGAGAGTTGAATCTATGTGCATGGCTAATTGGTTATTGATCATTTGTGTGTAAGCATGTTTTTGATTGCAGTACACCTCTATGAATATTGCACTACCTATGGCCAATTGGTTGATGGAAGCTTTTAATTCTATTAATCTTTTACAAAGAATTTTGACATTAGAAAGTAATCATTTGCATTTGAGCTTAGAAATTCTTTAACAAAATTGAAGTGGATGATTAGTCCCTGAAAATTTGGGCTGCCTTGTACACCGATTAGGAGAGAGTTGAATCCATGTGCATGGCTAATTAGTTATTGATCATTTGTGTGTAAGCATGTTTTGATGGCATTACACCTCTATGAAGTATTGCACTACCTATGGCCAATTGGCTGTTGGCCATGTGCAGCATGTATGTGTCTGTCAGTACACTTCTATTATGTAGTGCACAACATTGGACTTGTTAAACATGGAGATATGACTAATACAATTTATCTCCAAAGGATTGACATAGGAATGCTCAGAGGACACATTATGAACTTTATCTTTTTTGCTGATAATGAGATAGATTTACAAAGACAATAGAACCACGAACCTTGGACAGGGTCTGTGTTTCTCGAAGGCCATTGCAGATAAATAGGTTTAAAAGATAAGAGAATCAGATTAAAAAAAAATTATCAGTGGAAGTAGGTGTGAGATTGAAGATGTCAAGCTAGGTGAGAAATAAACCTAAAGAACAAAATGTAATAGGAGACAATGTGGAAAAATGAAGCTTTCTAGATGTAAGCTAAGATAAGCAAATTTAATGCACAGACGTTACTTTGAGATTGAAGAGAGTAGTGCTTAGCTGAAAAAAAATGGTCGTTACTTAGAGATTGAAAAGGGTGGTGCTTAGCTGAAAAAAATGGTAGTTGATATTTGAAGATATTAATAGCATACAAGAGTTACCTAATCTGATGCATTTGGGTTAATCCTTGGGTTACCTTTTTTTAGTGCTTCAACGAGTCAATTTTGTCAGATCATTTTTGTCGACTGACTTGGTTCTATCACGTGTTGGATGTTACAACATAAATTTATTAGAGGCGTCAGTGCTTAATAGTTAATATTTCATAATTGTGTTTATTTCGTGTCCATGCTTGAATGCTGCTTTATCATTGAGTTTTTTTTAAATCTTTCTTAGTTGATCATATTAGCAAAAGTTTAGCATATGTGCACTCTTCCCTGTTCCAGACTTCTCTTTTCTGTCTTTTGTATCAAGTCATTGAAGAGACTCCAATTTGGCTACTACTGTTTGGATGTGCATTATGATTTGTCCTAGACCTTTTGTTTGATATTTTTTTAAATTCTTTTTATTAAATCAAGCAATAGATTTTTCAATTGCTGTTCCAATTTTCAAAAGATGTCATTAGGTTAAAATATTTGAAGTAGGTTCATTTTATTACATGCTCATTGTAATACCTTTATGATATGTGAATATGGGAAGCTGAATCTCATTAATTTGTGAAAAATGAGCATGCATTGTGGAGTTGAAGAATGGTGCAGTGACTAAAAGGGAGCAAGTAATTCAGCTGAGTGATGCAGAGAAACCAGGGTGAAAAATATGGGTGACTGGATTAGATAAGAAAATAAGGTTTTGGTAACAGTAGTAATGGAACAAGAAGCAAAAACTTGATGAAGGGCTGCAAATGTTCTTTGAATGTTATAGATTTTGAATTGTATATCCATTTGTTGGAATTTTTCTTACCTTATAGAACAACACTTAATTGATCATTTGAAATAATTTTTTGTTCCAATAACAAAGTACAAAAGTGTGAGTACATTGTATTTTAAAAAAACTCAAACAAAATGACTACCTTTTATATGATTTTGATTGCTTATTTGCATATCTTTATCGGTTGATCAATTTTTTCTTTTGCAATGTTTTGGCCGTCATTATGAAAGTTGATGCAATATAAGATTAGGAGTCTAAATAACTACACGTCTAAGCATATCTAGATTTGGCTTTAGTTTTGATATTAATTTTGGTAAAGTTCTCTTGTTTATTACATCCAAAAGGGTTTAATAGTTCAAATGGGTCATGGGTCATCGATAGATCATTTACGAGAGCTATTAAAGCCCTTCTAGATGTTTTCTTGATGGTTTTATTTTTGTATGAGTTGGTTGGGCTTCACCTTTTATAGGACTAATGAGAGAGCTCTATCTTTAAGGAAGTTCATGGCCACTTCAAAGTCAAGTTTAAGAATATCAAGATGATGTTTTAAATTTAATCTTTTAGATATTCTTAGTTTTTGTTTTAAATTCAAGTTTATATTTAAGATTAGATTTGTTTTATTCTCAATTTAAATAGGTTTAGAATTTTGGATTAGTTTGAATCATCTTTTATCTATTTCTTGGATATCTTTTTTTATGAAGACAGATTGAAAATTATAGTTATTTAAACCTTTTATGGAATGGACTGAAGATAAATTATTTGAATAACATTTTGGAATATTATTGGAGGTGTATGAGGGATCTTGATTGTGGTGAAGGTGTTGTGGTGGCATTAGATATGTCAGCAGTTGATTTAGGTGATATTGGTTAAGAGGGACATGGCAGCAAATCATAGTTGCAATAGGGTTCTTGTGTAGGAATGTCAAAGGGGTGACTGAGGATTTATGAGTGATGCTAAGGCAATGAGGTTGGTGATGCAAGATTTACAAGGTTAGAGTCAGGGCCCCCACATGTTATTGTGACGATACAATGATGTGTCTAGGTTCATAATCGAGCAGCAAGGTGCTTAGGTATCGACAAGTGCTGCATGAAGTTGTATGCAAGGAGAAAAATGGTAGATATGCCACCACAACTATGTTTTGAGGTGGCATGGTCACACTAAGACAGGGGCAATGTCAAATAACCGAGATGACAATTATGTGAGGCGGATTAATGATGGTTATTTTTAGGCAATGGCGATTGAATGAATGTGGTTGTGAAAGTAGGATAGTTAGGTCGCAATCCAAATAAGGAAAAGATAGTTTATGTATTCTTTAAGTAACCCTCCTTTGCATGCATAGACTACACATAAATATTTATTGTTCTCAATTTGATTGCCAAACTAAACGCTCTCTTTTTGCTTATATAAACGATTTTACATAGATTATAGATTGATGTCCTAACTAGAATATAAATACCAAAATATCCCTCAAATTAAAAATTAATGAAATAATAATAAAAATAGAATAAATGGAAATTGTCAGGGAAAGTGTTTAGAAACAAAATAAGAAAAATTCTAAGGTCTCAATTAATTTATTACAACCCAATAACAAAATAAAATTCAATAAAACCTTGTTTTGGGCCCTTATTTAAGGTTTGGTCTATGAGTTGTAATGATAATTGGTCTTCCATCTCGTGCTTTATTGGTTCCTCTTGATGTGTTGCAACAATTCTCTCCTATAAAAAAACTCCACCTTGCAGAGTTGAAGTGCACGTAATCTTATATTAGGTCGAGTGCCAATCTCTGTATGGTCTTCATAGTTAGCCAAATGTTTTCTAATGTTAATTGATTTTGCCAATAAACCACAAACTTTTGAGGTACAACAAAATGAAAAGATATATTAGTTGTAGTACTGTTAACAATAAAGAACTTGATATCAAATGGTAGAGATTTACCATTATTCAAGCCATCTCTAGAAGAGTTAGCTTACAAATTTTCATCATGTAAATCGCCTTATATGACAATAAATTCTCAATATTTGAGACATTGCTAATAAACATCTCAAGCAATAATTTTAAAACATAAATATTGAGATTAAATTTTTAATGATTTTGAATGAATCACTTAGTCTTTAATATAACTTTTTCAAGTTTATAGTAACAAATCTCTTAAGGGAATATACACTAGTATATAGTCATTGTCATTGAATATAACTTTTTGTATTTGATATTATATGGAGTTATTACTTGTAATCTATTTCTTTAATTTTTTTATATAAATTTTAAAAATCTTAAGTAAATAGAAGTACAAAATCAAAATAAAAATGATTTAGAATGTTCATCAAATTAATACTCTTAGGATTTTGGTTATTGACTTTTTCAAAAAACGTGGTCTTGGAAATAGTAATATCATAAGCAAATTTTGATGTACACAATTGTAAATTCCAATTTCTAATGCTTTTTCTAACCAAACATTTCTATATATTCTCTAGTAATTTGGTATCCTATGGGAAAATATATTTTCTAGCCTTGTTAACTAGAACCTCCTTAATATAGAGGTAAAGATCTTGATAATCAAGAAATTCTTCCTTATTACGGTTAAATCCAATTTTTCTGTTTTCAAATGTTGTTCATCTTTTAATTGACACTTTTTATTAGATTGGCTATTTAAAGATCCTTCAACAACTTGAAAAGTAATAAATTGTAACTGCCTTTTTATGAAGTAGCTATTTTAGTTCAAAGAATGCTTTAGAAGGTCTATCATTCTTAGATAGCCTTGAAAAGTTTAACCTTATATGTTGGCCATTTAAGTTGAGTAGTTATTGTTATCTCTCCCATAATTTATTATACTCAAATAATACAACCAAGTTCTCTTTATGGAATATGGATTTACATCTATTTTTAGGACATCATACTAAGTTCCATTCTCTTTAGTCTTAATAAAGAGGTGTGATTCATCCAACTCACATGGAACAATTGAGGATGAAATTTTGGTTTGTACTTGATCCTTTTGAGCACACTTTTAGAAATTAAATGTATGACACTTTCACAATCTTTTACTAATCTTAGATTCTTATCATTACAAGTTACAAAAATACTTAAGATTTTCGTCCTGCTCCAATCCTCAGGTTCTTTCTCTAGACACCAATTGGCATCTTGTAACACTAACATGCTTTCATTTTTTTATACTATCCTACCTCATGTGCTCCACAGCATAAAGTTTCTTAGTTTTTGTGATAATTAATGCAATATTTTGTCATGATATTTAGGATAGTACTTCAGCATCAATATCTCTTTCATCTCTTTCCACTTAAGGTCTCTTCTACTTTAACTCTTTTCCTTTATTAAGGTATTTGTTCATAACATTTCTGTTTGACTTATTAAGTTTATTTTGTCAAAAATAATTATTTGGTAATCATCCAATCATATTATGAGAAAGATCTATCAAATCGATCAATCAGTCTAAAACTTTGTTAGGGTTACAATACCATCAAATGTTGGTACTTCAACCCTAACCTTATTATGGATTTTTATATAGTCATCTTTATGTTTCTTGGAGATTAAGGTCTCTTATCCAACCTATTTTTCTTAAGTTAATAACAATCTTTTTTCAAACATTTAGCTAAGAGAAGTGAGGATAGGTTTCTATTCAAATTAGCCAATACTTCTTTAAACTAGTAATTAGGCCATTCAAAGTGGCTTTAATACTATTCAATTTGTCAAAAGAATTCTTTATTATGTGATATAATGTATCCATCTCAATCTTAAAAGTCTTTAAGTTTTCTAGTTAGTTTGGCTTTGATGGTATTGTAAAAGTCCAATATGCCAAGAAAGTAGTAAGATGAGAGAAATATTTTAGTTGCATGCAATATTTAATATTTGAAATTTTTGTTATAAAATGTGCAATTATAAATTAAACTAGATAATCTATATTATACCCAAGAAAAGAAATTAGGATCATAAACATTCTTTTTGTATTTTAAGTATGCTAAAATTTAAAAAAGCAGATTATTACTTCTGTTGTCACTCATGAATTAATGGTAGACTTAGTTAAAATACGGCTTGCTAAATGAAGTGGATTATCGCATGTTTATTTATAGAAAACTCAAGTCATATTAAAGAAGGAAAAACAATTTAGTTGTTCATAGTTTGCCTCTTTCAGCATCTTGCTTGATTTGCTATCCCTTCAATGTCCAATTTGATCTCTTATGATGATAGACCACTTTTCTAATTTGGTATCAAGTTGCGAGGCATGTGTTGATGGGATAGGGGAGATCCACAATGCTAAACTAGAAGGTGTCCGAAAGAGGCCTAAAAGCTTTTAGAGTTCCTGCATTGGAGTACTTGGCAAGCTCTAAAAAATGACCTTCTTCAAAGTCACTAAGGTAAGCCTGAGCATGGGTCACACAATTTCGGTTCTGCCAAAGGTGGTGGAAGATGTATCTATAAGAATAGCATGGCCGTTGCACGTGACTCAAGCCAACCTAATGTTGGGAGTGCCCCAAGACAAAACCTCCAAAGAAATGCCTTGGTGGTGCATAGTGCTACCAAACCTAGGCACCTTGGTGTCCATCAGCGCAAATAGTTCATTAGAGGAAGGAGTTGCAAACGACATGGGACTCAAAATGTCTCAAAAAGAGTTGATTGTAGTAGCCAAGGGGGCACGATACATCACAAGAATGTGACAGCCTAAGATATCAGTAAAATTGAGCTTCGTCGTAGTCCTAACCTCCTTGGTCCAAAAGGAGCCTTGCCATCAAATTGGGAAGAGCAAAAATCCATGTTTTTGAAGTTTGTCCTTGGGGAGATAGGAGTAGTCCAATCTAATTGTCCTTTGTAGTGAGACTCCTTGCCTCATTTGCCCACAAGCCAAATAGCATGGCCGAGGTCAAGATTATTGACAAAAAAAAGGAGCTTCCAAATAATAGAATCCTCTTGTTGAACTCGACAAGAACTGGGGTGACCTGCATACTTGGCCTAAAAGCTTTGAACATAAAGGGAGTTATCATTAGTAAGAAAGCTTTTGGTATGCTAAGCCACAAGCACTTGATGCCACTCCTTTAGATGGTGAATCCTTAGCCCACCATCTCACTTGGGCTTAGTAACACACTCTCAAGATACAAGATGCATGGTTACCAAAGAGGTGTCTCATCTCTAGACAAAGGATTTGATCAAACGCTCAGTTTGGGAAAATACCCCAATTGGAATGGAGTGTGAGATGTAGAACACCAAAATGGATGACAAAACAAAGTTAGCCAGCACCAGTTTGTCAATTAAGAAGAGAAATTTCCTTCCCCAACTCTTGATCCTCTTAGAGATAAAGATAGCTGAAGTCCCAAGATGTAAGGTGCCTCAAAATGATTGGAATTCCTAGGTATTTGCTTAAGCTAGCCTGGTGCATTCTTAGCTTCCTAGCAATCAATTCATTGCCAATGTGACACCATACCTTATTGAATAGTACATAAGGTGTAGGCATCGAGAATATGTCAAACCTCTGAGACAGCCATAAAAGTAGATGGCCCAAAAAGGAGGACATTGCCAGCAAACAAAAGGTGCAAGACTAAGGGGTTAGCAGGCAGACCTAAATGCCCAATAAAATCCTTCGAGTGATACTCTTGTGGATTAGCACTGACAAGTACTTCACATGCAGAGTATAAAAAGGTATAGAGAGAGTAGGCAGCCTTTCCTGAAACCATAAGAATAGATATCAAAGTTAATTTTTTGCCATTGAATAACTTTATGTACATAAGGATCATGACACATGTTTGGACATAGGAACACCAAACATCAAGAAAGCCTAGAAACTGGAGCATAGATAACATATAAATATTGGAAAACTTATTCCTTTGTTGATCACCATTACTGTTTTTTTTTTCTTTCATTCTATGAATTAATCGTTTTATACTTTCTTTGCCGATAAGAACCTACCTTATATGGTGAAGACTTCTTTTGAATTTGGAAAATTGGAGCCATTACCCCCACTAGTTGGCCATTTATTTTTTTTATGAAGTGACTTTTTCTATTGGCAAGCTTACTGATCATGGACTGCTTTGTCTCATTTTTATGCTGTTTTTTACTTTGTGCAGGATTGTGAGACCAATGTCGTAATTTGTAGTGGTTGTCAAAGTGTGTGGGGTTCCATATCTGACATATCCGGGGCCATAGTGCAAACATATGTGAGCTTCTATATCACATCCCTCGTTAGCCATAATTGAGTGGTGAGGCTATGATCTGCATCCAAATGGATTCGATCGTGAGCTTGTTTTATATCCACCTTGATAGCCATTGAGGCCTTAGAGGTGGAAGAATTTGAAAGATGATACGTAATCTCTTGTGCCATGAAACAATTTTCAGCGATGAATCGACCCCTAACAAAGGCCCCTTTCTCAATAGAGATAAGTTCAAGGAGATTCTGGCAAGCATTGAACTAGGATTTTGATCACCACCTTATATATAAAGTTGCAAAAGCTAATGGGCCACTGTTGGTATCTTAGGAATGAAAACCACCATAGTGTCCCTCCACTTGGTAAGCATCTGATCAAATGAGAAATTTTGCTCTACGAACTTGATAATGTCTTGTTGAGTGATGTTCTAATAATCCTTGAGAAAGGAACTTGCGATATCATACATTGATGCAAGAAGCCTAAGAAACCATAGCTTTATGAATTTTAAAGAGGATGGGGGGATGAAGGCCACAAGCACCATGGCCTGTGTCAGATAATATGACTTTGGGGGGTTAAAAGGAGAGACATGGAGGAACTTTGGGCACCACTTGGCTTTGAAGAAGTCCAACATAATGGACATCAAGCCCTTAGGGGAGAATTCAAAGGGATTAAAGGGGTTTAACAAGCTACTAACCACTAAGTCATGCTTATGTTTTTTGGCCATCCTATGGAAGAAAGTTGCATTTTTGTCTAAGTTGCAACCAAGAGACCCTAGCATGTTGTTACCATCACACCTTAGCTCTAGAAGCATGATCATGATTATCAGAGAAGAGGCCCAGAAGAAGCTCATGGTCAGTTGGATCGAGCGAACCAAGTTATGATTCATTGATCTGTAGCTCTACAATAGACTGCTCTAGCTGACGATGAAAAGATGTGATATTGCCAAACTAAGCCTACTTCAACAATTAAGGGCATGAAGAGTCTTGACGAACTTAGTGGACAAGTAGGTATAAGGGAACCCCTCATGGGCTGCCTTCAGGCAAATGCAACAACAGTAGTTGTATCTTTAGAGAGCAATCAAACATCATTAAGGTACCATCTACTCCTAGATGGACAAAATTAAAGCTCTCTAATGTCAATGAGCAAGGGATAGTAGTTGGAACCAATATAGGTCAAATGTTGCATAGACAAGCCAGGGAAGAAACAAGCTCATCAAAATTGAGGAAGTAATTATCTAGCCTTTCAAAAATGTGAGCTTGCTTAGGGTGATTATTACATTAGGTGTAAGAAGGCCTAGAAAAACCATGGTTATGAAGGTTGTTTCCATTGATAAATCTAACAAACTCATCTTTTTGATCAAGCTCAAAGGGCTTCCTTTATTCTATGTCCTCTTGAGAGATGGTGACATTGTAGTCCTTAATGACCAACATAGGCATACTGACCTTAGAATGCTTCAAGATAAGATCCTAAATAGCACGACACTTGATGTAGTCCTTGTTGGCATAAATGGAGTAGAAGCTTACAAAATGACAACTTTCTTAGAGTGATTGATGAGGTGAACTTGAACAAAGTTCTTCTAAAGGATAATGATACACCCTGAAAGCTCTAAGAAGGCTCTACAAAGAGGTTCCATGTGGTAACCAATAATCTATTAGCATCATGGAGAGTGAAAGACTCTAGTCGAGTCCCAAACATAGACATAATAAAGCGATTGTGATATTGACCAACTTATAGAGTTGGTTCATTGAGGTGCCCTTGTGAGCTCCTTGAATATTCTAGTATAAGGCACAAGTCATTGGTTGGAGGCAATAAGGGAAGAAGGGCCTCCCCTTTGACTAGGCGAGAATGACACAAATATAAAATTCTATTGAAAACTTAGAAAATTTTAAGATTGATTATCTTAATACAAAAATAGGTAGAATAGTGGTCACTCTTGAAAATTGTTTGCACAAACTATACATCATTGGAGCAAGGAAATAGAGAAAAACAATAATCTCCATTCCCTCTAAATAACAATGGTCAAAATTCACTTAGAGAAAATGAACTACACGTGAGAGATCGTCTTTCAAAAATCATACAAATGACTAGATAGATATAGAAAATAAAATTAAAGTTGAGGTACCTACATTTGATGGTATGAATGGATCTTATAAATTTCTTGACTAATTGGTTCAGATGGATGATTTCTTCAATTTGAATTGTTTTGATGATTATCAAAAGACGGTTTTGTCAAAATGGAATTGATATGGTATCATTAGATCTTTTAGACAAATATTTTAGCTAAAGAAGAAAGGTTAGAAAAATTCTAACATGATTGAAAATGAAAGAGACGTTGAAAACAAAAATACTATGCTAAACACCACAACAACATAGGTAACTTTGTGTTAAAGTAGGGTACTTTTATTGTGATTCTTTATTTGGATACTTTTGAAGAGCTTATTGCCAACGAATGCATTGATTGTGAATTGCAACTATCAAATAAATTCATCCTTGGCCTTAAGTTGGATATTTAAAAAGGAGTAGAAGTGCTAGATTTACAAACACTTGATAATGCATTTACCTAGCTCATTTGGTAAAGAAACATAGGAAATTGACTTCTACAACTAGTTGGTTCAAGCCTCAAATTACAATACCCAAATCTGTTGTCGGTCTTGGATTATTTCTTATTCTTATTGGTCCACAAATTACTAAGAAAATTGTTAGTGGTAATTTTTTAAAATTCCTACTTGCTTGTTTTAAGTGTCATCAATTTGGACAAAGACAATCCTAATGTAAGGAATTTTTTTTTTGTGTTGGGTCAAAATAATCCCAAGAATTTGACACAAAAAGTAATTTAAGACATCCTTTTTTTTTGAGAATCATGGAAACATAGGTCACCAAGGTGTCATTAGTTGCTTGCATATTTCTAAAACTGAGGATCAAGATTGGAAAAGAAAGAACATAGCATTTTTGTGATTTATAATAATAAGTATAATTTAGTCATAGATGGAGGTAATTGAATCTATGTTATGTCCTTAAATGCCTTTAACTAGGACTAATTTGATAGAAAAATCCTATTGCCTAGTTGTTTGGTTTCATTGATAGATAGATAGTTATGAATATCAAATATTGTGTGATGTAGTTCCAATGGATTTAGCCTCTTATATCTTATTGAGAATGTTGTGGTTGTTTGATTTGAATGTTAGGCATCATTGAAAGAAAAAAAGTTATCAATTTGAATTTAGGAACAGCAAAATTAAGTTGTATCTACTCAAGCTCATAACTAAGTTCTCTTCACAACCTTTTTGTGAAACTAGACCTATGTCTATGACTAAGTTATAGTTGATTACCTTTTGTTTGACCAAGAGACCCACATTTGATCCCATGAATGTTGATCGTGACTTGATGCACATATTTATACTTTAGTTCCTTGCTTTTTTAATTTTCATATAAGATTAACTCTTATTTATCGCATGTGAATACTTAAAGTCATGACTAAGTCCTCTTCACAACCTTTTTATGAAACTAGACGCTTGTCTAGTCATAGTTGATTACCTTTAGTTTGACCAAGAGACCCACATTTGATCCCATGAATGTTGATTGTGACTTGATGCACATATTTATACTTCATTTCCTTGCTTTTTTTATTTTCATATAAAATTGAATCTTATCTATCTCATGTAAAGGTAAAGTAGTAGCAGGGTTTTGATAACTTGAATATATTTAAGCAGTAGATAAAGGAGCAAATATCTATGGAGGTTTGACGAGAAAACTAATATGTTAAATTATATTCGTATTGGGATATTTCCTTTTAATATCATATATGAGAGCATATGGTTCCTTCACATCAATTAAGAAATCAGTATTGATTCACTTTGGAAAAAGAAGTGCTTAGAATCATTGCTAATGGATTCAGAGCTGTTTTAAAATATTCAAAAATTTCTTTTGTTATATTTATCATTTTTGACTTTGCTATTGGGAATATTGTCATATAGGAAAGTTTTGCATGAAAGGAATTTGTAGATTTACTTTTTTGTAGGTGGCTCAAATGATGATTAGTTTTCAAAGATATTTAATTCCAAGTGTTTTGCTCATGGTGATATCTTATATGTTATTTTTCTTGTAAGTCTTGTTATTTCTTTTAGGTTAGTATTAGATGCATTGTAAGATGTATCATTCTCTTTAAGATGCAAGATGTGCACATGAAAATTTGGAAAGGTTATCCCTTAGCTTGGTAAACGTCTATTAGTGTATAACTTTATAGGGTAAAGTTTATTTTCGTGGAGTAGATTGATGCAACACAATCTTGGGGTCTTTTTAACGACATGTCTCTACATATCTAGGCATGGGTGTAGACTTATTTTTTAATTCACTTTTCAAAGCTTTTTGATCTAATTCATTCAAATAAGTTCTTTTTCTCTTGTTTAGTAGATCTAATTCATGTAAATAAGTTCTTTTTCTCTTGTTTAGTTGATTGGTCATGCTTGATAGGGCAAATGGGCCATGGATCACTAGTATTTCATTTAAGAGAGCTATCAAAGCTTTCCTTGATGCTTTCTAGATAGCACCTCATTTGTAGGTGTTGGTTAGATTCTATCTTTAGTGAGATTTAGGGGGAAAGATTTATCTTCGTGGAAGTTCAAGAATATCAAGATGATGTCTAAAATTTAGGAATTTTTGACATTTGTCTTAGTTTTTGTTTTAAATTCAAGTTTATCTAGTATTAATTTTTTTATTTTAAATTTAAATAGGCTTAAAATTTTAGATTAATTTGAATCATCATTTATTTACCTTTTTAGTTTTCTTCTTGTTTTATGGAGATTGATTGAAAATTATGATGCTATTTAAACCAGTTTTTGGATGAAAAATAGATTATTTTGGATAAAAGTTTGAAATGATCAAAGCTACCTTCCTCAAGACTTCCATTAGGATATTGGCTCTTTTTTTTCCTTCTCTTTGTAGATTTCTCTTTAGGACACCACCCTCGCCTTTATCTCAACACTGTTATTGGCTTCTCTTTATAGGCTGTTACCCCTTTTTTTCTCTAAATTTTCCCACCTCTCTCTTTTTTCATCATTGTTGACCTCTCTCTCTAAGTTGTCACACCTTTCTCCTCTTTCCTCTCTCCTCTGTAAGAGCTGCCACCTTATATTTCATCTCTGATTTCTTCTTCTATGACCATTGAACACCACTTTTCTCTCTGCTTTCGATGCTCCTTGCTATTCTCAAGACATGTCATCACTACTAGTGGTATTTGAGCTCGATTCACACACCACCAAAGGTTGCTAACATATAGATCTCATACCGATCTGGCCATGTCTCTTGGTTGAATTGAAGCTCTTGAATTGGGTCTTGATCAAATCAAAATTTTGGATGGAATTTGTTTAGCCTGATCTTGATTTTAGCTAGCCAGGACATTTTGGTTATTTATTTGAGCTTGACCAAGCTAAGATTGACGTGACTTTCGATTAATATATGCATTTATGCTTTAAATCATGTTAGAGGAATATATCTTTATGAATGTGTGTGTGTGCATGTGAAATCATTCATGTATATTCATAAACATGCTTAAAATAATTAATTTATAAATATACACAAAAAGGAATAGTTATTTCGAACCGATTGCAAGGTCCAATTTGAGCTTGGCTTGTACGAATATCAAAAATTCAATCCAAGGGAGGTGATTCACAATCAGTTCATTTCACTTAGATGCGAACAAATTTTGAGCCTAGAAAATTATGATCTAATTTTTAAGTGATTTTGGTTTTTCAGCTAACTTGGTAACCTTCATCTTTATTTGGATTTTTTTGGGAGGTACTTTAGTTTTTCCCCTTATTTGAAGTTGATTTAGTTAATGTTGTAATTTAGGGCCAAAAATGAGCAGATAAGAATATCAGCAAAAATATAGAGAAAAGGAGATGAAATTAAAACTAGAAACCATCCTAAAGTTTATTTTCTCTAAGATTCCATCTTCAATAAGCAAGGGTTGTGCTTCTTAGGCTTTTTTTCATTAAGAATTGTTAAATGAATAGCTTTCCACCATGGATATTAGATCATTGCATATTTGATGTGTGAAGCCTGAAGAGATCAAGGAGAATAACAAACCTGGATTGGATTCATCTTTCTATCTAAGTTTTCTTGGTTTCCATAGAATTCCACCTTCTTCTACTTGTGCTATATCACCATCTTGTTGAATCAACATGAACAACTGGAAGCCAGTGGAAAATTATCAACATTTGTTAACTGTATGCATGACTGCATATGTAATTTCACTTTATTGTAATGAAAAGTTTATAAATGGTTTCTAATTGACAATTCAAGTTGTTTATTTATTTTAGTTGTGTGATTGTAAAGGATGGTGTAGTTGTTGCTTCTGGGAGCAACCGGACATCTGAGACAAGGAATGTAAGTAAACATTTTCACGTTTTTTTTGGGGAGCTGTTTGGTATTGTAAACCTCCCTTAGTTCGTCAATTGATTTTCTTTAGTGATGATGCTAAGCTATGATCAACATACCTTCTTATCCTTTATATTAACGGATGCTAATTATCTTGATTCTAAGGACTTAATCACCAACCATTTCACCTTTCCTCTTGAAGTTTGTTGTGTAAATTTTGTAACTTATAAGCAAGATCTGATCACTTTAAGCCTTGAACCTATGTTATGTTCTGAGATGTGTTAAATTTAAGCTCAGTTTAAGGCATGGGGATGGTCAACTTTTCTAGTTTTAATTCATTGCTTCTTTGGGCTCTATTGACAAACTTGCATGTATAATTTTTTGCTTAGGAAGGAATTCTAATCTATTTTCAGTGAAATTTATTAATGGTTCACTGAATGGTGTTGGAAGAATCTGTCGTTGGTTGAATTTTTTCTGGTTTATTAATGACTAAATAATTGAAGGTTCTGGCTACTTTTGGGTTAATTCAAGACATAATGTAGCATCATTCATTGGATTGTTGCACACCTGGAACATATATGCAAATTTCACCAGATGATCAGTTGCAAATAGTACTATTATAAATTTTAGTTTAAGTCAGTTCTGCTCCAATTGTGCTTAGTACGTTAAAGCTCAACTTGATTCTGCTCTTGGCTTGAGCTATCTATTTAGAGCCAACTTGATGTGACACCATCTCATCCTACCATTATGTTTTGGTCATTTTAGTACCGTGTATCACTATCACAACTTGATATCATGTATGTTATATGATTATAATTGTACTTCATGGCCTCCTTAGGGTGTGTTATGTATGTATGATGGGTTCTTTTTGGTCATCTAATTCTACCGAGGGTTTTGATATTGCTTTGATTGATTCCAAATTGCCCAAGATGATCACTACTAGATAAGCTATATTCAGTGGTGACCTAGAAAATGTTTTTGTTGTTTTATATTGCCATCTCTTTTACGATTGACTCGAATAATTTGGACAAATCACACAATGTGGTATACCAACAGCATGGGTGTTTTGTTGCAAAGTTTTTCAAATTTGTAGTTTGTTGTTCTAAGCCTTGTGTTTGCTACAGTACCTATGTAAACATTTAGAGAGGAAGTTAAAGAATGAAGATGATTGAAGCTAGGGTTTTTTGCCCTTCAATTGCTTGGTAGGGGTTCCTTGTGGTCCTTAACTTCAAGACCACACAACAAGTGATTCTTTGTGATGCTTTTTGATATGCAAGGCTTACTTCTTTGTGACTCAAGGATATTGCACTAAAGTTCTATGTGATGCTTTGGTGGAGATTGCTGTAGTATCTTCTTATCTTGATTTCCTTTCCATTTCATGCATATTTCTTTTACCTTGTAGCTTAGTTGCTTGCTATTAGAATTAGCCATTTTTAGAGCTTAATATTGTTAGTCCTTGGCTATGCAAGTGTTTTGAGCCTGTATTATATGTGTTTTGTGCATAAACAGTTTAAACAAATGGCAGAAGGCTTTAAGTCGGTTTTTGTGTTTAAAACTGAAATCTATCAAAGCCTTTGATTTGACTTTCTGGGTTTTTTTTTCTAGTATAGATTTGCAACCCATTTTTTTGTGCTTTAAAATCTTTCTAAAATCTTAAATTGTTATAACTATACAACCTTTTTTAGGCTTTCTTGGAGTTCTTAGACAAAGTTCATCTCCAAAGTTAAGACAAGCTTAAAATAGGCATCTTTATTAAATGTTTTTTATTTTTAGGGTGCTTAGGTGAATCCATTGGCATCAAATTTGTGTTTCATAACTATTATATTTATATTGGAACTCTTGGTGATGTAATCATAGCACATTGCACCTCTTATCCACCAAGAATCCCACCAATCAATTTGACAAAATGTTCTGAGAATTTTGTAAGTTCAATATAAAATGACCTTAAAGGCCTTAATGAACATTGGTTTGTGAATGTCTTACCTTGTCTTCAATTACTAAGAGCCATCAATTATCTAGAAAGGGTTCTAAATTCGGATTTTGAAAAACCTGATTTGGATGATGCAAACGATGGGAAAGATCAGAGACCAGAAGTTAGGGCGAGATAAGCCAACAAGGAGGGTCATTTGATTATTAGAAGTAGGAATCCTGGACATAGAGGCTGACTTACCTACACGGCTATGTGGTCTTGGCGAGCATTTTTTGGAGGCTCAACCCTAGGTTGATTGCTTTAATAGAAGGGGCCAAGATTTTATGGAGGATCAACTCTAGCCTCATTGCTCTACCTTAAAGAGTTATAGGATCAATTCCTTGTCTCTCTATAGGTGGCTAACTTCAATTTATCATGGAGGGCTCCCCACAAAGAGTCTTTGAGATGTTGAATAAGGTGGATTGCTTGAGTAGGCAACAAGTCAGGGCTTCCTTTGTTCTAGACCTAGCAAAAAGGATATTGGTGTTGTTGGGGGAGGAGTTTAGCAAGGATGCATTGATTTGGAGGCAGAAGGGTGATGCATATGTGCCCATATCTGCTTTGTATAGGGAGAACCTCATTGATGCATCGTGGAGGGATCCTTGGTGCTAGTGGCTTCACAATTAGTTTTTGTTCATTGCCTTTTTCTAGAGGATCTATTATGATGCCCCTCCCACTTGCCATTGGCTCATGGCATCTTAGTTATAAATCTCTAACCTTGGGTCTACTTCAAGCCAAAGGTTCTGGGCCATGTGCTTAACTCAAGGACTTACTAGGTCTTCATTCTACATTTTGCCCATTTGAGATTTGTCTTGGTTATCTGATATATCTACCCTTTGTCATGCTAGAGATTGTGTTGTTGAGGACAATGGAGCCATCTTTTTGGCCTTTGTTGTAGCTGTCTTGTACCACCTCTAGTGGCCCTCAACTATTCTATTTATGGGCAGCCATTTCTCTTGTTGTTGATGATCTTTGAGACTGCTTTAGTACTTTCCATTCAGTTGAACTGCACTTAATGTAAACCTAAAAACCTATGAGCCCACATAACTCCCTTTACCCCTTTTCTTAGTTCAGAATTTCCCCTCCTCCAGGATTGACTAAGATCAATTTTGATGGTGCTATTAGGAATTTTGGTTTGTACTCTTAAAGTTACTTAATATTAACACAGTAGACTGCTTTTGGCTATCAGTGGCAGATCCATTTGCATGTTGTGTAGGCCAGTGGAACTTTTGATGGCCTGGTGAGCATTTCACCTAGCCATTGGGTAGGTTGGGATGATTATTTGTTTATGGATGGAGGGTGACTTGAATTCAATCATTGTTTCCATTTATGTCTTTAGGGATTTATGGAATGATGGGATTGTTTTTTCTTCAGAACAATTTGTTTTTTTTTTTTTTATGGTTCTAAGGACTCGCACACATATAAGAACGCTAACAATGCTATTGACCTTATGACAGGCATACAATCTAGGATAGCCTCTCCCATATGATCATAGATGGGGATCATAACTTTTTCACTTCACTTTTTTCATATATAGCACAGGTTATTAGCAGATTTCAAAAAAAAAATAAAAATAATAAAAAAACAGAATTAGATCGTTTCATGAAACTCAAGGTCAATATGTGAGATGAAATAATGTGAGTACTATTCAAGGCCACCTCATGATGATGATGAGGACATGGATAAGAGAATTATGGTTGAAGTCTTGATATCTAATAGAAGAGGCGATGCAAAGGTTTTTATGGAATGGTTGATCGAGATTGATTAGCATCCAAATTGGTGAGATATGTTTGAGCATCAGAGGGTAAGGTTTGCCATTATGGAATCCATATATCAAACCAAAATCTATTAGATTTGCGGTTAAGAGAGCAGTACAATTTCTTTGAGAAGTCACAAAAATTTGTGACAAAATAAAAGAATTATTGAAATAGCAGCACTAGTAGTCTAGTATCAGTTAATGTTAGATGAACTTTATATATTAAAGGAACGTGGAGCTTCTTTGAACGTGTCAACAAGCCAAGAGAGCTCATGGTTCAATGGGAGGTGGAAGAGCTGTTTTGCTGCATTATAACTAGATTAAGGATTAGTGTATAATCTGTCATAGCAAGTAGACTCTTATGAGATTATGTCTATTTTTTAGAAGAATTTTATAACACAATCTCTGATTATGAGTCACCAACTCGAAAATTATATGCTCAAGGATCCCCAACTTATATACCAACAAACCAACAATCTTTAAATTGTTGTTTTCCTTCAAAAAAAATAAAAAGAGCAAGGCAACTTCGCTTTGAAATATGATGCAATGCAAAATGATGGGTTGAAAGCCTTCTTGGTCCACATAAACAAGGAAAATATTTATAAATCTTAGTCTGAGGCTATTTAGATAAAAGAGCATGGTATGCATCATTTTAATGGTGGTTCTATTTGTTTCATGCTTAGTTCATGATTTGTTTTTCTTATTTCTTGGTTTATTCACTTAGTAAAAAATTTTCAAAAATAAAAAGATAAAGGTGAACCTTTAGTTTGACTTATTTGAAGGCACTATATAAATAAGGCAATCTTTTAGATGAAGAATGACTAACCACTACTTTTTCTCAATCATTAAGAGCTTTTTTTGTTCTTTTTTTATTTTAGTCAAATAAATGTTTGGATATGAAATAGGACTATCTTTGATTTTGTTTTTCTTTCTTCATTTATTCTTTTCTTATTTATCTTTCTAAATTATGTTATTATGTCTTAGGGGGTGTTTAGTTATTATTTTGGTATCATGAATATTTATTCTTTTATGTTTTTTTTATAAACTTATATACTTAAAAAAACTTTTGAGATAAATAAAATTTTAGATGATTATAAACTTATGTACATTGTTTGGTGACTTGCAAGAGAAGAAATTAGTGTCAACCTTAAGGGAGGCTTGATAATCATCCCTCTCTCTACCTCTCTTCTTTTTTTTTCAATTAATTTTCTCTTTTATTTTATTTTTTCCTTCAACAACCTAAACCTTAAAGCATCTTTAAACGTAATGCCTTGATGCTCGTAAGCATTTTTAGGTACAATTACCAATATGTGAAATAAATCCCACAAAGCTTGAAATGGGGATGAGAATATAAAATTGAATAAAACCAAGCAATGAATTTTAGTTCTTGTCGCATAATATTTTAAGCTCTAATTGAATTTTAATAAATTTCCTAAAGTAAATAAAATTAATTTGATTTTTAATTAATAAATTTGATTTTTAATCAAGTAATTGTCTTTTTTTTAAAAAAACCATATTGGCTTTAGGAACCTCATGACACACGAGGAGGATCGCAAAGGACCGTCTCTTGGGAAATTTCTTGAAGTATGTTGGTCATGAGCTAAGGAAGAAATCAAGGGGGAAACTAAGATTTCATAGCAAGGGATTTCTAGGGAAGGAAAAGTTTAGGTTGAGCCGGTGATCGAGAGAGGAAACGCAAGCTTTGGGGCTTTTGTCGTCAAGAAATCAAGGGAAAATTTCACATTTGTCGTGATTTCAAAGAATGGGAAGATTAAGATCAAGAATGGTAAGTTTCCTCGGTGTCTTCTCCTTTTGTTTCTTTGGTTTTCATCGGGAATGGTAAGATTAATTCACATTTACATAGAATGTTCCTCCTCTTGGGTTAGCCTCTACAATAATGCTACAATTGTCTCTACACATTCTCCTCACCAAAAGCTTTTTCCTCAAAAATTCATCCTCATCATTGTTGTTTCACTATATTGGGTCAAGCCTCTGATCCCCTCCAACCAAGTTCCTTAGTTTCTATTTAAAGGGGTTAAAGAGAGCATAACTTCTTTCTAGTCCTCTTAAACACTTGAGTCATCATCTTCCATGCACCACTCTACCATGTGCAAGTGATGTAGAGAAGAAAGATAAAGAAAGAGAAGAAGAAAAGACATGGTCATCAAGCACTATTAAGGGTGGATCACCACAAAGCATCAAAAAAAGTATGTTAAGCAAGAATTTTGTTCATAATCATTTGTCTTTCAAAATTTCATTCATCTCCAAAATTCTTTTAACACATAAGTTCATAAATCATATAAACAAGGAAATAAATGTTGAAATATCATAATGATAACCAAACTCTTCTTAAACAATAACAACAAAATTTAGAAAGAATTGTAAGAAAGAACAAAAAAGTACTCAAATAAAATCAAGGACAATATTATGTTATAAAAATGCACTTATTGTAGGCAATTCAAATGAGAAAAAGAATTAAAAAAAATTTTAATAATTCAAAAGGAGTAATGGCAAACTATGCTTCATTTAAAAGTTTGACTTATCTATGTGCCACCTCCAAATAAGTCAAATCAAAGTCTACCTTCAAGTCTTTTTTGGTAAGAAAAAAACCATGATGAATCATTCATAAAGCAAGTCATCATAAAAATAAATCATGTCAGGTTATCATTTTCTTAGAAGTTTATTAGTACATATTTTTATTTGAATAGCCTTGAATTAAAATCTCATGTGAGGTGTATATTTGACTTGGTTTTTGTGGATCAAGGGAGCTTCATACTTATCATTTTGTGTCAATAACGAGAAAGATAACTAACTTAAGCATCAAGAAGAATGAGAATTAGCTAGACTATATGATTGGTACCAATGGCATGGAAGATCTACACCTACAAGGTAGTTCTTATTGATCATAGTTTTTCTTACTAACAACTTAATGAAATTGAAGTATCAAAAACTTAGTTTATGATAAATTAGGCTTATGATTATAGTGGTGAAGAAAATGGTCAAATATAGAATTGTGGATAAGACAATGAGACAACCAGTTTTAATTCTTAGAAAGTTTGGCTAGAGATTTGGTGTTATTTTGAGGGTAAGTTAGGCATCTCCTTGAGCAAAATGAATCAACAAGATCATCTATATAGTAATACACTATGAGCTTCTAAGGATATGTTCAAACTTGTTTTTTTTTTCCTCCAGCATTTGTGTTGGGATGTTTATATGAGATGTCTACCTGTTTTAAGATATTCATAAGAGCTAGCAGTACTACTATAATTATCATTGCCCATATCCTCAATTTCTCTCATCAAATTTTATCTTCATTTTGTATTGGCAATTATGAGCAACCCCATGACTCCTTGCACCATTATAGTGGTCCTCAGATCCACAGATAATTTGGATTCCACTTTCAAGTTTGTTGCTTTGGCAATCATATTTAGCATTATGTTTGACAATTCTTGTGATGATTCTATTGAGTTGATAAGTTCTTTGTTACTATGTCTTTTAGATATTCTAATTTTGGCATGCATTAGTATGACTATAGTAATTTCAAATCTTTATAATGTGAGATAGTTTGATATTATTTTTGAGGAATTGCCAAATTTCTATCTATTGTTAGAGATGTTTTGCTTCAAACTTATTGTAGGTGTTGTTAGATCCAAGCTCACTTACAAATAATGCGATGATCATTACAGCTAGTTATCTAGGTTGGTTCCCTTCTTAGGCAACACATCACACGCCATCGCCATAAGCTATGCTTTCTACCACTTATTGAAGTTGAATTCTTCAAAGTTGGTAAGATTTGATATGGTATCACTTTCTCATACCACTTTTTGTTCATTTTAGCTTTATTACCATATTATATCATGCATCATTATATTTTGATGTTGTTTAAATTATATTTATATCCCATAGCACCTGTAAGGTGTTTATATTATCGGCTATCGATTGCTTTAGGTCATCTATGTCTAATAGGGTTCTTGGACTATATCAAGCTGTTTTAAAATTGTTAAGGACATCACTATTGGACAAGATACTTTAAGTGATCCACTGGTAGCTTACTTTGCGGCTATATGTTGCATACGACCTAGGTTAGTTTGAGCAAACTACTGAAGGTGGTTTGGCTATAGGATCAGATGGAAGCTATTATTTTTTGAGATTTGCTGGAACTTTTTCAAACTTTATCTTCGCTTCAATTACCTATTTAAACTTTTAGAGAAAAAGCTAATGAATTGAAGGCAACTCAAGCTAAGGGTTTTGTTCCTTGGTTACTTGCCAGTTCTTTGTGATCTCTAACATCAATGCCAAGTTTAAGAGGTTATTTGTCATACATGTCGATGTGCAAGGCTCGGTTATTCATGATTCAAGGATCCTGAAATTTGTTTGATGTTATGTTGGAGGTTAGTTGTTTTTCATCCTGATTTTCTTTCCATTTCATGCTTCTTTCTTGCTTAGTAACTTAGTTTTTTGCTATTAAAACTATTCATTTTTTAGAGCTTTGTATCATTTGCCCCTTGGTTGTGCAAGCGTTTACACAATGGGAACCCTAGAATTATGTTTTCTATGCAAAAATAGCTTAAAACCGAACTTTGGGAGGCTCTAAACAGGTTTTCTGAGTTTAAGAACATAGCTATTTGGAAGTTGAAATCTATCACAGCCTGAAATTTTTCAAATCCTGAAATTTAGTTTTTTAACCACACTTTACAAGTCAGTTTTCTGTGATTTAGATCATGCTTAAAAGTCAGAAAGCATTTTGTATTTTTTTAAATCTGAAACTTATTATAGCATTATGTGTTTTTTTTACAAGCTTTCTAGAAGCTGCTTAGACCCAATTTAAAAGTCAAACAAGCTCAAAATGGGCATCTTTATTAAAGTTTTCATGCTTGTAATGTGCTTGTGGTGGTCGTAATGGAGGCATGTTTGTGTTGATCGCACTCGCACTTCATCAAATCATAGCTTCCTCTCGAATCTGACATGTTTCAAGCTGGCTTATTTTTTTGTGTTTGTAATATACATAATTTCAGTCAATATTGATTTGACTGGATTTGAGCCACATCATGGCTCAACACCAAAGTTGATCCAAAAAACTTGCTTGTCCGGCTCAATTCAAATCAAAATCTAATTATGATGCCAATCAATTTTTTATCTTCCAATTAGTTTGGCTGCCTTAGTTGCAAAGAAGTTGTGCTTGCTTTTTGCAAAAGAGTTTCTCATGGCATAATACTTATTGTTTATGCTTCTTTTAAAATGTATGGGTCAAGAAGCTTTAGTTTCCATACTATGCATTATGAATTTTGGTGTGTGCAATGGAGTTTGAGTGCTATTTTTATGGTTTCATTTCCTTCATTGCATGTCTCTACAAGCTTCTTTTATCTGGCAACTCCAGCCCAGTTTGTTAGCTTCTCACTGGTGTGGCAAACTTCTGCTTGATAAGACTGTATTATTCTATTAAAATCAGTGGTTTCTATGATTCAGGGTGCTGCATTAGAGTAAATTAATTCATTCTTGCAGTTAGGATCCTATGAAATATTGTCTTGTTCATTGCAAAATGAGAAACATAGCATATCCTTTTATTGTTTTATCATTGATGCATCTTTTATTCTCACTTCTTTTACCTCAAAAATCATGTTCATTTGCATCCCCTATCCCTCGATCTTCTGCAGATGATGATTCATGTAGATTTTGTTTGTTCTATTATGTTGCTCTCTTTCTCTAAGTGTATATACATTTAGAGTAGTGAAACCAAAGGAAACAGCAAGACTAGGTCATTTTTTTTTTTTTTTTTTTTTTTTTTTTTTGTGTCCTGAGCAAGGTTTTCCTTTAACTTCTTTTGGAAAGGCTACCAGGCATGCAGAAATGGAGGCCATTGATTTTCTGCTGGATAAATTGAACAAGGAAGGACTGGACTCCTCGCAAGTTGCCCAGAAATTTGTCACGTGTGATTTATACGTGACATGCGAGCCATGTATAATGTGTGCTGCAGCATTGTCAATACTTGGTTAGAGCATCCGGCTGTGTTAGTTACTGGTTATATGATGAGATGTTGCGTTTTGAAATAACTTCTCATTGTGTAGGTATCAGGAAAGTTTATTACGGCTGTGCAAATGAAAAATTTGGAGGATGTGGTTCTATCTTGTCTTTGCACGAAGGCAATTCAATCAATTCCCCAAGGTTTTGTTACATTTCAAATCTATACTTGCTCTGTGTAACTGAACATTTGTGATATCATCATAGTAACCAGTCTGTTCCTTTGATTTGTCAATGGAAATTGCTGATATTTTAAGTTTAATCAAGCCCTTTGCTCTTTGGCAATTCTATACTGTGGTCCTTACATCTCCTATAGGTCTTAGTTGGTATAATAATTTTTCTGAGATCCTTTACTAATAAATATGCCAAAAGACAATGCTGAATAGAGCAATGCGATGCTTTCTTGACTAAAGTATAACATTTTTTCAAAAACAAATTCATGCAATATATTAGAACCATCTAAAAACTTTAGATTTTGGTGATTTGGGGATAATGATATTGAAAAATAAGTACTACTTCTATAAATGATTAGAAAAGCATGCAGGGTATTTTCAACTGTCAACAAGATTAAGTCCTAAAGAAAAGAGTAATAACATAATATTGCACATGAATTTTTATGCTAGGGTTTCACGATATGCATTAGACATCTGAGTGAAATAACAGCTGTATATGGCTATCATTATCCTAATCTTTGTCTTTTTAACCAAATTGGGCCTTGGACTGGTAACAGCTCTTCTTCAGGGGCATGGGGTTACCAGTGTACGGGAGGGGTTCTTGCAGCAGAAGCTATTTCACTTCTAAGGAGGTTTTATGAACAAGGAAATCCTAATGGTATGATATTCTTTATACTTAATCTGCTATTCTCGTTAGAAATTTGCTTCTCAGGCAAAACAATACAAATCCATATATAAGATCTTCTGATCATTTGATGTAGTGAGATATTTATTTCTTTTTAAAAATGTGTTAACAGTGGTGCATTGTTTTCTAAATTTGAGTTATTATATGCAAAATAAGAAAACATGTTTTTGTTGCTAATTTTTTATTTGGTTAGCCTTTTATTGTGCAAATTAATTTAGCCCAATTACTCAATTTTTATAAATGCCGTGATGAACTTCATGCTGTAATGAATTTTGTTTCTCCTGAATCTAGAGTTCAGTATAGGCTTTAATCGGAATTCTTCAGATAAGGTGAAGAATGCCTCTTTCCAAAATTAAGTTGCTATATGTAAAATAAGAAAACATGTTTTGTTGCAATTTTTTTATTTGGTTGGCCTTTTGTTGTGCAAATTAATTTAGGCAAATTACTCAAAATTTTGAGATATCGTGAAGAACTTTGTGCCTGCATTGAATTTTGGTTTTTCTGAAGCTAGAGTTCAGTGTATGGTTTAATTTGAATTCTTCAGGACAAGATGAAAAATGCCTCTTGTCAAAATTGATTCTAAATAATTTTCCTTTCAGTCATGCCATATTAGCTAAAATAATTTTGATGGTTTGTTTTGTTATAATATCTCTTCCTAAATTTTCAGAGTTTAAATACTTTGTAAGTCAAATGTGGAGTTAAAATTGAGATTAGGTGTTTAATTTGTTGAACCTTTGATCTTTTATTAACCTGAATCCTATTCCTCATTGCAAGATGTAAATAAACCTTTGAATTGGGTCATGGATCCTGTTTAGGTTGGGGGGTGATTTGGTAAAAGGTAAAAGTTGCAACCACAGTAGGAAACAAAAAGAGTTATGGGAGGAATTGACAAGAAATGAAGAGGAGCAAGAGGAATGACCAACTTAATAAGAACGAAAGTAAATTAAGAGAAGAAAAATAAAAGAAATAAGGAGACACGAGTAAGCCAGCAACACCTATAGGATGGAAAAATGAAGAGAGAGAGATAGGTGTTCATGGAAAAGATAAATGGTTGATAAAATTAATAGAGTTATGTTATGGCTTCAAAAGTAACTCACGTTTAGGAAATGAGAGGAAATAAAGGAAAGCTTTGAATGGACACTATTGTACTTGTCCTTTACGTTGCAATGCAATAGTGATTTTAGTTGATTAAGAAAGTTCTATTAAATTAGCTACATGCTAATATTAAATGTCCTCCCTTCCACAAAATTACTCTATTGGCCAAAAGACTTGGGATTGAATAGCTTCTTCAAAGTTAAAGCAAATGGTGGAAACTTCGATTGGCCCAAGGGTTTCCAAGTCAAGGAAGAAAGGACGAATGATGAATCTTAATTATAGCCCTTCTTCCTCTTTCTTCCATAGTGTGGCATTAAGAGTATTTCTATAATCTTCATCAAATAATATTTTAATATCTCAACCCTTTAGTTCTCATATCTTGTCAACTAGTTTTTAGTCTTAAAATTGGAGGGTAGTTTTTAATGGTCACTAGGCTGATTTTTCTATAAAATGTTGGTCTAGTTCTCATATATACTATTGAGTTTTTTAACTACACGAGATTGGGTTGATCACTCTGGATAGCATATTATTCTTCAAATGGATCCATCGACTTCCTTGGCCTTAATCAACCTTGATTAAATCTTTTACACAATATTGCTTACTTTCCATTCACTATGTGGAAGTTATGTTGGCAGCAAATTGATCAACTAATTCATCATTATGATGCTGTGATTCCAATAGTTAAGAAAAAAGGTTAAATGTAAACAATCAAAATTATTTCAACTAAGTTTGTGTTATATGTGTGTATGTATGGAGACTTCTAAAACTCATTTTATTGGTGATATTGAGAAGTATGTAAATGTAATTCTTAAGCTTTCAAGAATGTTTCATTAGCTATTGTGGGTTATAAATTCAAAAAATCTTATAAGTGATGACTATTGTAAATTATAAGAGCACAATATTTACAAGGTGAATTGTGCAAATTCAAATATTCGAGTTAACTTAAATAATTCATTTTTCTTTGCAACAAAAGATTTTATTATTTTTAATCTTATTGGTTATTATAAACACTTGTTTTTAATATATATTGTTAGGCTTGTAAGAGCTTATTTTGTTATAGTGCAAGTATATAATAAGTTTCAAGTAGTTTGACCTAAACTCGATTCTATATTCACCTCCAATCACAATGTTAAATAATCCAAAAAAATATAAATTTAATAAAAAGCTTTTAAGACTGACTTGATAGAAGCCTACAATACTAGTCTATAATATCAGTTTAATAAAAATCTACAACATCAACTTGATAAAAACCTACAACATCAATTTGATAAAAGTCTACACAAACCAATACACCGACTTAATGGAAGTCTAATTATAGTTGAATAAAAACTAAGAATAAGTAAAAGTTTTAAAAATGAGAAAGTGAATCAAGTAAAGGCTCAATATATTAATTATTACAACCAATGAACAATTAAGCAGGAGATATATTATTTGAATTAATGCAAGATATGTAATAAAGCTCAATAATCATATTAAAGAGAACGTAATAGAAGTTACTTGAAATAACAATGTGCAACATATCTCAAGAATGAAAAGAAAGTCTAAAAGGAGTGTTCCAAGCTAATTGCAACAATTTTATATTTTCTTCTTAAAAATGATGAATCTAATCAAGTTTTCTCCCAAAAGATTTTTCAATTAACCATTAATCATTTCTATCATGTTTGAATGCCTTTATATACCCTTAAAAATGTTTCTCAAACAGCTCCAAAACACCCTCAAACGATTATATGAAACACCAGTTAAACTAGTTGCTACTTGCATCTTGAATTGATCACACTATACAGTTTGATATATCGTACAAATGTGATGCACCACTTATAGCATCGTCTGACAAGTTCATTTTCACTGCACAAAATGAATTGTATAGCTGTGATGAAGACATCGTATGATACGACTAGAATAAAACAACACAAATCTAAATTTTGAGCTCTTGGAAAAATGTATAATCATGATTGTATACTATGATAGGTCTTACGACTAGTTCATTTATATTAGTCATAAGATATCGTATTAGCATGATTAGTGGATCATACTCTACGATGCAAATCTAGCCAACGTGTGCTCTGGGGTGAGATGGTATCGTTTAGGTAAGAAAGTCATTTCATACAGGTACGAGAAAAATTGGCATACTGGCCACCTAAGTTTTGTATTCTCACCAAGTAGATAAATTGATATTACAACTATGATAAATGTCATTGTATTGTATTAAGACCATAAGCTCCTCACATCACTCGAGATAACAAGGGACATACAAGAATGAAATGATGACTGTGCTTGTATAATAGTGTAATAAATTCTAATTTCTTCCATCACTTAGTTCAATCCCTTGTCCGATCTTTCTAATGAATGTATTATACTAATATGAAATGTATTATTGTATTGTACAAAAATCAAGAAATATTAAACCTTAAATCAAACTTCTTGAATAAATGATCAACGTACCGTATGATATGAGTATCTTATTGGTACGAAAAGTGTAAAAGAACTATATTACTTAGGATTGTCCTTGCTCTACATTTTGTCCAATCCAAATATTAACTGATCATACTATATGATGGGTTTATCGTGCAAGGACAATTAGTTTAGTCAATGCAAATCTCACTCATTTTAATCTCTTTTTTAATTTAACTTAAATTAACTTTAATACATTATGTAACTCATTATAAGTACAATATTCTAAAGCAAATAATATATGTAAAACAACTTGAAATACATGTCTTAATAAAATTCTAAGTATCTCGAGTAAATTATTATAGGTTTTGATATTTTAATTATCAAGATAAATAGACTCAATAAAGATCTTCTCATTGTGTATTTTAGCTTGTGTTTCTCTCAGTATCAATTACGGTTAATACTCAAACGCTTCTATTAAGATATTTGAGTTACATAATCAAGCTCTACATTTAATTAACTTATGTGCTCTTGAGATGTATGATATGAAATCAACACATAGAAAAAGAATTAGTAAACATAATGATCTTGATGTTATCAAACTAGTGGCACAATTACCAAAAAGTACAACAATAATAACCTTCATATTTTTCCAGAGGATTGGTTGTGACCCATTTTCTTTTATGTAGTTACTATCATTATTGGCAGTTTTATGTATTACTATAGTGTTCATTTCTGGCCACTTTTTTTATAATGCAGTACAACGCCTTCCATACACTTGTATTTAATACTCTTTCAAATGAATTGAATTATTCAATTCTCTACTTGATTATATGGGAAGGACTAACAAGTTGCCAAACCTTGTGCTATTTAATAATTCCACCTAACCAAGAAATGACGTGGTATTAATTCATGCATAAGTTGTGCATGTATCATGGCCATTCAATTGAATAAAGTCATGGCTTCTATTCAATGTACTTGTTGCACAACATAGATTCATGGCAAATGCCATAATGTTAATTCCATCAACCAATGTATTTATGACAATCCATAGATTTTCAAAAATAGCAAAACCAAGAAACTCATATTGCATTCTCAATCTTGTGTCTCAACATAGGAACTAATATGTGTTTGCACTTGGTGGAGATGCCAAACTTTTATAATAGTTACAATGAGAATTATGCTTTGGCTCATGCAACCTAAGGTTTTGAGTTTAACAAAACTCAAATCATTCAAGGACGATTTAGGCACTGCGTGCTTGAGTTTTGTCATTTTGAGCCAATGAACCAATCCATCTTTTTAACTACATATGGTATTTGGCCATGTTGAAAGTGATTGCCTTAAATCTTGCAAATGGCTTATAAGAAATTTGAACAAACTAGCCTTGAACCTGATTGGAGAGATTTTATAGCATTCAAAAAAAATCCTAACCTACATTACTCTATGAAGGCTCTAGAGTGCACATGACCTTATACTGCCTCTTCTTTTAAGGACACAAACATGTTATATAATAAGCTAAGACTTAATAATATTGCTCAAGTGAATGCACCAGTGAGCCAAGGCACCATTAACCTTTGTTAGGTCAAGGGTACCCAACGTAAAATTGATCAATGACATTATGTCAAGAATTTTTGCTAATGGCAGCTCATAAAATTCTTGTTGTTTAAAGCTATGCTAAAATGCCTAACTTACATGAGCTAAGGCTCTAATCATCCCATAATGAAGGCTTTAGAAAAAAACAAGAGGCCCTACTATCCTTTAGAATTGAGTCAAGGCTCTTTGTCAATTCAGAAAATTTTAGAACAATTCAACGTTTGCTTTTGGAAATGTAGTGATCTATGCAATTAACTTACATATTTACTCACTAGCTATGTAGAATACATCTTCAAATTGACTTCTAATGGTAGGCACGTCTTATGAAGAGATCAGGTCTCAACAGCTCGTTGTCTCAGCCTAAGAGGCCAATCAAGGACCTTTGTGAGAGAAGCTCAAAAGGACCTGATATTTAGGATTTGCTGAAATAATATTGGGGGATTTGTTAATTTTATAAAGAAATTTGAATCTATTATACAGAAAAGTTCAACTGAAAGAGGAATGCTGTAGCTCATTTATCTTATTTACAAGTTAGGAGCGGCCAAATGAAGGTAAATACGTAGAAGTAGAACATTAAAGTATTGAGAGGTACTAAAAACAGATGTTATAGTCACTTATTGAAGATAAGATTGTTTTTAAATTGATTTTTTAAGTAGTAGGCATCATTTGGGGTGGATGGTGCTGATGGATATACTTATTATAAAAGATTGAAAGTAAGAAGAATCTAGAAACATAATATTATTAAGAGTAATCTAAAAACTAGTGTGGCTACTTGTGCCTCTCGACATGAGCATATGGAGGGTTCATAAAGTTTATTCAATTGATTAGGAGAAAACATAAAAAAGATGATTCAAGTAATTTATTGATGGCAAAAATATCTTTAAACTATTTTTAAGATATAAAAGTGAATTCAACAAAAAAATAATAATTTTATTCTAAGCTTTAGGAAAACAATATTGATATTATGTAGTAAAGATGAGTCATATAAATAAATATATCAACTTAGGCACCCAAATCAAACAATGGAATCATAGGATTTTTCTATTTACCAGATCGTTTTTTCTCATAGATGAGTAGATCTATTACATGTTTACTAATACCATTAATTCAAATAAATAGTCAAGGTGAAGAAATCTCACTTGGGTTGGAGCTTAGAGCCATTTAAAATCTCATGTTTCAATTATTTTAGGTGACTCTATTTGGAATTTTGTTCTTTGTTTGTCCAACACATTAGCTTTGAGGTGACGGTTTTTTTTTTATCAAGAACTATGGGTTCTTTCAAAAAAGGAGCTTTTGAACAATAATAAATTAAAAAAATCTCCAAAAAAGGTCATAAGCTTGACTATTTTAACCATGAAGTTATTTCAGGAGATATGACCTAAGATTAGTTTATTGGAGCAATTATCAATTTTTTTTAAAGCCTCAATGATGCTAAGGACATTAAAGCTCCCACTTCTTAGTCCTCTTCACAAGTCCAAGACATTCTACCCCACTTATTCTAAGATTGTTGTGAACATGCTAGCCAATAAGTTGATGCCCATCCTCTATTTGGTGGTTCACCAAGCCCAAGGGAACTTTTTAGTTGGGCTAACCCTACAAGAAAACATGTTTATGGCATTAGAGCCTATCAAGGGAACTTAAGGAGCATAGAGAGAAGCTTTTATTCAAAGGCGAGCCTACATGGGGCCATTAACTTGGTGAACTAGTATTTCCATTTGGATAGCTTCTGACAATAGGAATCCTCAGACAAATTAGGAGGTTGGGAGCCGTACCAATGCGAGGTTAGGCCTTAAAACACTATCTAATTGTTCTCTCACATGTACCAATAGATGAACTTCTCCTTAGCTCAATAAAGTGATTTGTGAACAACAGCTCAAAGTGTGTTATGAAAAATTCTGAGCTATGCTCATCTCCAAAAACACATTATATCAATCCCACCTCTAAGGGGAATTTATTTTATTTTCCCAAACAGGTGAATTGGAGTGGGTGTTTCATTTCTTTGATGAGAAAAAAGAGAGTTATTGTGAAACTGTTCGAGTTGAATGCCCAAAGCCTAGGAAAGGTCTTTGTTGTGGATTTGTATCTTCCCCTTATGCTTTGTGAAATCTTGTTTCGAACAACATTGTTTGCTTACCCTATGTCAGTTTAGTTCAATTTATACAATTCTAGGGAAAAAAAAAATTATCCTTTTTTATAAAATAGCAAAATATTATCAAAGGTTAACAATTTGCAATTGTAGTAAAAGTTACAATAGTTATGTTTTATGAATTTATCAGAAGTTTGAAATGTTTTGCTTTGAGATCCGTATATCCTTATGTTTAATTCCTCTTTTGACTTCAGCCTGTGTATGGTTATAGCCCAAGCTTGTAAGCTCCTGGGTTGATTCCTTGTTTCAATGAAACTGGGTTTGTTCTATGTCCTACCTGTATAATTGCTTTCAAATCAAGCTGATGCATGCAAGATTTGGCAAGTTTACCCAATATTTATTATCAGATGGCTAAGTTTGTTGTTTACTTGAATCTACAGCTCCAAAACCACATAGGCCAGTCCAAGCCTCTGAGCTGCTCCAAAAAATGCATTCTTCCATTGATTACTAGGTTCGAGCCAAACTAAGGTTATGCAATTCCTGTCTCCAATTGGAAGATTTTGCAAGCAACTAGAATAATCATCTTATCAGAAGATCCATCAGGAACATTCCATGCAAAATAGTTCTTTGTTTTTCCTACAGTAGATTGGTGCAATTTTGTTTATTTTAAAGTAACCACTGTCTACCATCAAATTACTGGACTTGAACCTCTATTCATTGATCCAATGACATGCTTGCTGTTGCTTCAGGTTATTGTTAAGCTAGTGAACTGAGCAACTTATATTCTTGTATGATATGGTTGTCATCACATTGCTAGCCCATAGTAGTTTATAAAATTTTGCTTGTAGCGGTAATTCTAGATATGCAAATGCCATCATCCTCAATTACCTGGAAAACAAAATCTAGCTATTCCTATGCTGTTATCCTGAATTAGGGAAACTTTGCTAGATGCTTAATCTACGCATGCAAGATGTATTGTGCACACCCATATATACATTCCCAAATACACAAGCTATTTTAGTAGGCAAAAAAGGACTTATTTTTAAAAAAAAGTTTTACAAAAGAGCTTTTGAAGAGGCATTTTATGTGAGTCGATAAAAATTTTAACGGAGTTGCTTAATATACTTTTGATTTTAAACTGAAAAAAATATTTTTCATAAGCTATCAACGAAAATAGCCATGAATATGTGCTTGTTCATATGAGTTTGCCTTGTAGGCAATTTTTAGTCATAAAATAGTTACGCCTTGCTCCGCCTCAGAAGCTTTTGGAATTTCTGAATTTCTATCTTGTTTTGGTTTGAGAAAACGAATGGCATCTTTAATTTAATGCTCTATTAAAGAATCATTGGGTTGATAGTTGTGCTATATATCTCCACTGTAAAGAGTCCACTGAGTGGTGAAGTATATTATGTAATGGACAATGCCTAAAGGAGCTTTTGAATGCAAAATTTAATAAGATCCAAGCCTAATAAGATGTGAATAGTCAATTAACTTTCCTTAGTACATCTTTTTTCAAATAAAATGCATAATTGTATCTTTAGTTAACCTTAGCTTAATTATGGTTATTGAGATTGAACTAAACGTCCACTTTGAGACTTCAATGCCAACTAGGGCACACCATATTTCTTCTATACAAAATTTTTTGAACTTAGAAAAAAAAAAAGAAAATGATAGTGTGTATAATGTAGAACTTATTTACTGTCGTTTAAGTTGCTTATAAACCCAACTGTCTGTCTAGTCCTTTCTTCTCTGAGTTACAGAAACGGACAGAGAGTTCTGTTTTAAAAAGTAGTATTGGTCCTTTTTAGTGCTGATGCAGTCATGATCAATGATTTAGTTTGCTTGATGGACAAAAAAATTATTTTGCATTTATTACTCAGATACTTATGAAGGTTTTTTATATATTGCATGGTCCTCCTGTACCCCTCAAAATCCTTTTAGAACTTCGAGGATTAGCCAAACAATAGACAAGTTCTACTTGACGCAGGATATCAACAAAGCAAAAACAGCATTAAGTGTATTGTAGAAACAACGCAACAGAGAAAAGCTGAACAATTGCCCTTATGGAAAATGATGAATAATGGTATCAAAAACAAAACCACGACTTCAGAAAATAGAACCAACAACATACATAAATATCCCACCACTGGCCTAAAAGGCACCACAGCAGCCATAATAAGCCATCAACAACCCGGGATGAAACCATGAAGAAAATATAGCATATGGAATTGGTGCAATGGAGCATAGTTACTCTTTGGTTGAAGTAAATCCTAAAGCATACCCAACATTGCATTGCAGTAAGCAATATTATCTGCAACCAACATGCCAACACCACTTTGTTGTTCCTCGAACACCTCCTTTGTCTTTGTAATCATTCATTTCCTCCATAGCTCATCCATCCTCATTGTCATTTGTCGTTGCTATTCACTTGCTGTCTCACATCTGTCATAATCCACTTTTGTAATCCCAAAGGCTTTAGGACCAAAAACGTCAGTGACTTTGGGGCACTTCACATTTTTATGAATACAATTATATGTGCTTGAGATGGTATATTTTTTAAGGACCAGTAAATCTGTATGATTAATTCATATGAATTCATTGCGCATGATATTGCTCTTATAGTGTACTCTTTTTGGCTGCTGTTATCATGATGTTTATTGTAATACTGCTTTATATAAAAAAATAGAAAAATTAGGTGGTAAAGTTAGCCGCATTTTCTTTTGAAAGCTCTCTCTCTTGTTTCAAATTTATTTCAAATAAAATATGTCCTTCTGGTGCATGGAATAAAATTAGCTAGTGGATACAAACAGATTTGTGGTCCTTCAATGAAGAAGAATAGCCTCTAATTTCAAGAAACTTAATTTAATCGGTTCTTCAAGTAGATTTGGTCTCCAAAGATTTGAAAGATTCTTTGATGTAGTTGTTGTGCATCATCTTGTTTCCATTGAATAGTTATTTATCTTTTGCCATTTATCAAAGGTTCTTTGTTCATTTTCCTTTACTCAAATATCCAGTTTTATTTTCTCAAAGCCTAATGATTGGTAAGAGAATTCAATAACAATTTTAAAACTAGAAAAAGCCTTAATAATGTTAAATAAATATTGGATTATATGGACAAAGCCTTATGAAATTATTGATACTATTTAAATTTTAATTGATAGTCGAAATATTATGGTATAAAACAAGAATCACTAGCAACTTAAACAAACTAAACAAGCAATTTATAAAGGTCCATCAAATAAATAGTGTAATTTTTTTAAGTTATTAACATATATGAGATTTTTAAAATGAATTTAAATTAAATTTGAATAACTCATTAAACATCCCCAGGCATATTTCTCCACTTAGATACAGAAATATTTATCTTTGGAGACTTTATAAAGCAGCATACTAATTACCAATTCATAAATGGAAGGCGTGCTACTTTAAATGAATTTATCACTAAAAAGATAATGCCTTTTAGAATGCCTTTGATGCCCTGATTCCCGGTTGTTTCTTCTGTTCGGTTATAAATAATGACAAAGAGCAACACACAATTTTTTTGATTTATTTCCAGTGTCCTGTGAGGGTCTAGCTGATGTTGATATTTGACCTTTTAATGTTAAAATCTGTTTATATTGAAGTGCCACTTCACTCCACACTGTCAACTTGTACTTGAATTGTGCTATAATTTTCTCATGCATGTGGTTTCTTGATAGAAAATAAGCAGAGACAACCAAATGAAGTGCTATTATTTTAAGTTCCCCTGTGTGATTCAGGCTAAACGATATTGATCTGTGAGTGAGCGAACTCCTGTTAACTTTTTATAATGGGGATTAGGCATCTCTATAGGCTGTACATGTGCATCAAAAGCTGAGGGGAACTGATACATGCAGCTTGAATTGTCTTTGAAAGAAATTCTATCTCGAGTGTAAAAAGAAGCAGTGCCTCCTTCCTTCTAAGAGCTTTTAGATATATGATCCAATTTGTATTGTTGATTTGCAAAACAAACCTAACTTCTTCCAGCAACATTATCTGTTCTACTACACTGTTGGTTGTAACCCAACATATTAAATGGCATCCCCATCTGTTGCAGACAAATCTGGTATATTTATTAACCAGCATTTATGTTGAATATGCTATTGCTGATCAATGTTCATGTTTGGCTTTTCTTTAAGTTTCAGTGTGGAGGCGTGAAAAGCAAGCACTGTTTATAATAGTTATTCTTAGCTGAACTAAGCATGTCGAAATTTGTTCCTCTTGGTTCGCAAATTAGCCAAGGTAGCTTGTTGGCTTGTTGCCAAACCTTGCGTAACTTCGAAGTTCATAACCTTGGAAGTCGATTCTTGCATTGCATTTTCGTCGAATTTTTTTTATTTTTTTTATTCATGGTGTCATCTAAATTGATGGGCTACCCAGTATCATTTTGATTGTGGTTCCATAACGATGTTAATGTGGGTAGGCAACTTGTATTAATTTATATATGATTTGAGTTCTATCCTTAGCTTCCGCGAAGCTGCTTCTACCATTGTCCGAGCTCCATAGTGCTACGCTTTGTTAGGTCATTCAATTTAAATTCTTTTGCCGGCCATTACTTTTCAACGTCATTGACATATAAAAAATTGCAAATACAATATCTAAGTTGCTTTCTGGTTGTCAAAAGACTTTGTGAATGATTAATTTTTTATAGCTAAACATCACATCATTGGCTTTAACTTGTGCATGCGAAGAAATACTTGCAAACGTCACCTTCGTTAATACTTGCTGAAGTTGACACGCAAGTTTGGTGAAGATTCATTTGAAATATACTTAGGCATCAATAAGTTTTGTGCTTTCATTTGGTTTTACCTAAGCTTCAACCTGATTCATTTGGAATTCTGGCTTTTTAGAAATATTTGCTGCAGTTCACACGCAAGCTTCGTAAAGATTCATTTGGAAAAATTGGATCTGTGAAAGAATTTCAAGCTGATGGATCTCTCTCTCTCTATTCAACAATTCCATCCATACTAAAATGAATTGGTTTATCTTCTTCCTATGATATGCCCCAATGAAATTGCAGACCTTAAGGGGTCAGGGATAAAACATATTACAGGGATAATCCATATAATTAGATCAAAGTCTTAAAATGTTGACACATTAATTGTCACCTTGACATGTGAAAAAATTCACCTCGACATGCTAAATTTAACATATTTTCTTTTACATATTACTATAATAAATAGTTTTGTAAAAGAGATTGAATGTTGCTTGAAAAATGGTATTACTTGAGAAAATACGTAATATATAGATCTCTTTCGAGATTCTTCTCGAGATGCTTGATGGATAGTTTGAGTTAAAATAAGAGAAAATAATAATTTTTAAGTTTTAGTACACTCATTAGGATTAAACAATATAGGTAGAATAGTTTGTAATCATAGTTTTCATTTTTACAAAGATATTTTTTATTATTGTGTCAAATTTTGTATTTTGTCATAGGTATATCTTATTTTTATATTTATTTTTTATTTTTTATCTTGAAATTCTCTATTTAAAGAAATCCTTTAGTTTCAAGAAATTCAAAATCAATTAATACATCAAAATTATAGTCTCATATTATATTTTTTATTTAAATATATTAAATATAAATATTATATTTTTAAAAGTTAAAATTTTTGTTGATGTCATACTAGTAATAAATGATGAAACCTAATAAATGATCAATGATTAAAAATGTTGAAACAGTTGATGATATTGATGTAATTTTAGTCATCAATTGAAAATGATGGTATTTAATATGATCTACATGTCCAATAGAAAAAATGATGTTGATTATCTTGACTTGACTTCATTTAAGAGGATGATTTGACAACAATGACAAGAGAGCAAAGTAATATTAATTAGGGTGTTGATGAACGATGAGTGCTTGAATGGTGAGCTTTGATTGGAGTCTTGTAGTCTTGAGAAAAAAGATTTTGGTTTTTTTGTTTTAAAAATGAAATATTTGATTTTAAATAATCATAAATTAATTTTATTTTATATAAATTTATAAATTTAATTATACAAATATTATAACTATGCTACTTTTATTTTTTACAAATATGATTAAAAAATGGAATATGAGTACTTGAATGGTGAGTTTTGATTAGAGCTATTGTAATATTGTCGTCTTAGAGAAAAGAGTATCAATCTTTTTATTTTAAAAGTGAAATATTTGATTTTTAATAATCACAAATTATTTATATTTTATATAGATTTATAAATTCAATTAAACAAATATTATAATTATGCTACTTCTATTTATTTTTAACAATATAAAATTAAAAATTACGAAATCATATTGCCCTTTTGTGAATAGCATGACTTTCTAAAGACACTTCAAAAATTTTATATTTTGGGTAAATTGATAACTTAACCCAACTTATTAACTAAGAAAGCATTACACTTTGTGAATGGAAGGTATAATAACTCAAAAGTGAACAAAAATGTTAAAACAACTACTAATTAGAATTTAAAAATAATTGTCACATAAACTAAACAACATAAAAAGGAACCAAATTTATTGATTTGGAATTTTATTGGACTTTGTCAAATTTTAGTGATCTAATTGAATCTTATTTAAAATCATGCACCACCACAAAAAGGATATTAGACCTAAAAAAGTTGATGAATTTAAAAATGAGAGTATAAGTTATCATAAATCAAATTGCATCAAGTTATTGAAAATCAAAAGCGTCTAAGTTATTAAACAAAAGATCTGACATTAAAAGAAATTTATAATTTAAATTATAATATTGATACACATCAAAAGTCTTTTAAATTGGGTTGAGACATAGAGCTCATAGATAAAATTAATTTAAAATTATTTTAATGTGAATGCAAGGTGTTATAATTATAAAACAAGGTGCCAAAAATTAATAAGGGAAGTGTAATAAACAAATAATTATATTGACTTTTAGAAAGAAAAAAATATCAAAATATAAAATATTGTCAAAAAATTATGAAATTTTTATGACAAGTAGATATCATAAAATAACAAATTCTAAAGTTGGTCGACAAATATTTGAAAATCACTTGGATTGAGACATTTAAGGAATTCACTTAAGCTTAATGATTAATTAAAATTAAAATTAATATTTGATTTTCAAATTTTCTTAATTTCTAATGATAAAGGCAAGCGAAGGGACTTGAATTAGTGGATGATTTCCAACTAATGACAATCAAAGTGATGGAGAGACAAAAAGACATCACTAGTGAAGATAATGCAAATTTTTTGCAACTGTTTGAGGAAGAGGGAGAGTTAGAAAATGGCAAGGAGTGTGAGAGATTATAATTTGTGCTTTTGATTGCATGAAGGATTTTAGAAATTTTAGAAATGCTTTTAGAGTTAGTCGAGAGAGGGAAAATAAGGGAATTGAGAGCATCTATGGACAAAAAAGAAAAGGGGGAGCTCATGAAACCAATAGCTCAATTGAGCAAGAGAAGGAAGAGAAAAATGAAAATTGGTTTTGGAGAACATTTACAAGAAGATACATAATTAAGGATCAATCTCTTCTTGGTGTGATCTTTACATAGAAAAAAGATATGTGATTTATGTACTCATTAATGCTAATGTTTGAAGTTGTGTTGTTTTGCAACTAGTAAGATTATTTAGGTAAATTAATTCCTTGGATCAAATTAGTTTATGAATTATAAGATAAAATAATTGATTTTGAAATCTTGCATATTTTATTTCATATGTTATACTTGAAAAATTATTTATTTATATTGTTCAGAGAGCATGTGCATGCATCAAATTTTTGACATGGTACAACAATGTATAAGAAAATATAGGCAAAATCATTTTATAGAACACAAGTTTTTAAAAAGGGGGAGAAAGGGTGTTGTAAATGGAATTATATTCCTATTTTAGTTCATAGATAATCTACATAAAAAATATTATTAAAAGTGTTAAGCTAGATGAAACCCATAACGTACATTTTATATTTTAAATAAAAAATCAAAGGTATTATTCCTCAGACTAGATAAAACCCTTTTTAAAATCATCAACTTTTGTAAAATGAAAATATCTTTGAGTAAATTGAATTATTCATATAATTGAAAATATTTATAAATTTTTTGAATTTTTTATAAGAATTGTCATTTTAAGGCTATCATATGAATACAATTAATCAAATCATATAATATAATATAAATGAATGATAGATTCATAAGAAGATAAAGATCATATAGTACAAAATTGAGCATCATATTAATACATTCAAGTGACATACATAGTGTCAAACTAGTTTGATAAGAAAAGTAAATGACAATTTATCGCACCCATATGATTAGAAAAGTGTATAAATATGATCAAGTGATGTGCACTGGATCATCTCAAAGGGTTGGACTAATTTGATGATCTAAGTAAATAATAGCTTATCAAACACAGTGATTAAGAAAGCACATAAGTACAATAATATGTAATCAATGCATCATCGAAAGAAAAATCGATCATACAACATAAGTGTATCATACAATATGATTAAAGAAGAATGAATTTGTTTTTAATGTGAATAGAATATAGAAGTTCGCTAGTTATCATATGAGTACTACAAGACATTGTATAAGTGTGCTTGTGTTATCGAACAATTATAAAATCAAAATCACACTAGTATGACCAAAGGAGAATAAAAAATCTAACCAAGCCAAATTGGATTAGTAACAATCTAGAAGGACTATACAATGCAATTAAGTGTATCATATAAGTACAATAAAGATAGAAGCATGATGTGTAGGATTGTCGTCGAATATGACTTAGTAAAGAAATATGATATAAGGTAATGTTAGATATAAGAGAGGATAAAAATCATATAATACGAAATTGAGCATCATGTTAGTACATTCAAGTGACATACACTGCATCATCGCAAGGAGTTGAACCAGTCTGATAAGCTAAGGGTAGTTTATCGCACCTGTATGAGTAGAGAAGTGAATAATTACTATCAAGTGACACACATTAGATCATTGCAAAAGAGTTGGACCAATCTAAAAAGCTAAGTAAAGAATAATTTATCATTCACATATGATTAAAGAAGCATATAAGTACAATAATATGATCGTACAACATCATCAAAGAAGAATGAATTTGATTATAATGTGAAAAAAATACAAAAGTTGGCTAGTTATTGTACAAGTACTACTAGACATCATATAAGTGTGCAAATGTATAACCTCAATAGGTTCAACCAAACAATTCATTATCGAATCAAGATTATACATGTATGACCAAAGGAGAACAAAAAATTTAACCAAGTCAAATTGGAATAATAATGATTACAAATGATTGTACAATACAATTAAATGTATAATATAAGTACAATAAAGATAAAAACATGATATATAGGATTGTTATCAAATATGACTTAGCAAAGAAATATGATAAATATTTCAAACAAGTACAAGTAAGTCACCATATAAGAACGAGATAAGGAGAATTGTCTAAGTTGAATAAGTCAAAATGAATCATATAAGAACAAATACTAGGATCATATAAGTACAACCAGTGTAATTAAGCATAGATACCCATCACATAATACAAAGATAGATAATGCACAATTACAATAAGGAGAAATTGAAATGATTTTAAAACAAGAAATGACAAACGATTGAATTAATCGATGTTGGAAGAGTTCAACAAATAGAAAAACCATCAGAATTAAGTGGGAATGAATGTGACAAGGCTTGGAATTAATTAGACACAACCATTGGAGTAGTTTAATGGATTTGAATGTAAAGAGATGATAGACATAAAAGAGTTTAAGGTCAAGACTTGGAAGGAGTTTTGGGAAAAGTTAACACATTTAACTCTTGCTTATAATCAATAAAGAAAAGTTGTCTTAAGTGATTTGGAAGGGCAATCATAAAAGTTTGTGAAAGGCTCAAAGGTAACCAGAGAGCTTAGAGCAAGAAATCAAACTTTTGCTAAGACTACTACAAAGGAAGATAAAAGTTAGACATGCTTATAACATGTGTATATGTTTGTTTGATTAATTCTTGTAAGTTAGAGGCCTTTAAAATTATATTATTACTTAGTAAAAATTTGAAGATCCTTAAATGGAATAGTTAGTGCCATATTTGATGTTTGATGTATAGTTACTTATTAAAGCATAAGAAGGTTTAGAAATGATTTCACATTAAAACTATTGGATTCCTTTGCTATTGAAATACTTGTACATATATTATGTCTTTCCATGATAATTAAGCAAATATGTAGGTACTTTATTTGTAAGTTATTTTTTCCATTCTAACAAAAACTACATGCTCATGCTCATAAAAAGGAAAACATAAGACAAGCGAAAGATAAACACATGAAAGAGAAAAAGAAAGATAAAAAGGAATAAGAAGGGATTTGGTGAAGAGAAAGAAATGTTAAAGACAAAAGAATGATTAGTGGTCTAAAGTGATAATTACTATTTTAGAATTATGTATTTCAAAGATGAGTCAAATGAGTAAATTATTTAAAATATTTAAGTGAAAATAATGGTTCCTAAACATGCCCAATTGTTGATTATATTATTTCTCCCTAAGAAAATTTCTAAAAAAAAGAAAATGGAACAAGATAATTTGCAAAGTAATAAACAATAATGCGATTGAAAATTTTGCACATAAGAATTACTATACTCTTTATTTATTTATTTATATGTGCCTTTCGTATTGTATTATTGTCATTGTTATGCATACGATTATCCAACAATTTGCTTCTCTATATATTATACTTGTTTTGGTTATTGAATCATTGTTGGTTGGTTCATGCCTTTTTTTAATACTTTCAAGTCAAAATAAGATACTATATAGGGCAACATAAAAGTAATGAGGCTAAATATATTGGTTAAATTAAAGAACCATTTATTTTTATTTAGTTTTGTGAGAGTTGTAATAGTAATTTCTATGTAGAAGGATAGACATGTAGTAAATGTTTTGTCTTGATGATAATTGTACTTGGTTTCATTAAAGTTAAAAAGACTATCATGGTTTCCATAAATGTTTTCCTCATTACTAACGTAATTCATGTGCTAAATGATTTTCAAGTTAATGATTTTAATTGTTTTCATATTTTTTTTAAAAAAAAGAGTATTTTGGTGAAAGATTTCAAATGCAAAAATTGATTTTGAATATATATTTAAAAAGATTTCTTAAAAAGGGTTTTATATTGGAAAGTTACTTTTATGGTTTTCATTGAAGTCAAAAGAAAGAATTTTTAGACCTTATTAAAGAAAAGAATAATCTTTTATGTTTAAATAAATATATGTAATGTAAAAGAATAAATGTCATGGCTTTGAAAATCCAATAAATGTTGGGTTGAAAAAAGGGACACGACATCATTATAATACATCTTATGTTGTAAGAAAAATAATCAATGAAGTTACTTAAACTAGATAAAGCAATAAGAATGCATCCTATGGTTTATGGGATTATCATGGGATGCTGCCTAGGTTGGCTATGACCCATGAGAGTATGTTTAATGGTATACTATTTATGTCAAGAAGACCCATGAAAGTTTTTACTTAGATAGGAGTTACTTAGGTTGTTCAATAAAATGTACCTGGTTAGCCAATTATTGAGAACAAGTGCTTATAAATTTTGAAAACTTAAAGAATTAATGGTAATATAAAATTGGAAAAGTCAAGGATTAATGTTAATATAAAAATTAAAAAAAAATAGCATCTAATGGTAGCATCAAAATTAGAAAAGTTAAGATGCTATTAGGTAAATAGGTTAAGGGAAAATTTATGAGAATATGAAAGAAAGATTCCAACCAAAAACATTACATGGTATTATGGTTGCACATGTTTATACTTTCTTGTATAGTTGTACTTTATAATATCTTTTATTTCACATAAATGTTATAAGGGCCTAACATGCATCATGGCGCTAAAATATATTACTTTACTTTTTTATTATGTAATATTGTTCATTAAGCTTATGATATTTGGTTTAGTCAAATTTTTCTTAAATATTTTAGATAACATAAATGCATTACATAAGACTCCATGTGAGCTATAAACAAAAGAAGGTTAGTATACTATATTACTTTACCTTTATTATTATAGAACATATAATAAGATTTGAACTATTATATTATATTAAATGCTTTTATAGTAGCAAAAAATTATAGTATAATCCTCATTTTTTTATTTTGTTATGAAATGGTATAACTTTTGGATTTTGTTTATATGAATTGCAAATATGTGGTTATTTTATTATTCCAATAGATTTGAAATGAAACAAAGATTTTCAAATATATAGCCATTCTTATTTGAAAAAAAAATAAGTTTTGAAAATCAGTTGATATCTTATTTTAAAAAAAGTATGTCACAATGTATCTAGAACAATCAAAATTCTAAAAAAAATAAAAAAAATAAATAAATATAGGATACAAAACCTATAAATATATGAACCAAAGATAAAAACCTAAAAATTGACAAACATAGGATGAGAATATAAGAATAGACAAATTTAAGATAAAAAAAACTAAGCAAAAAAGACTACCTATGCTTTATGAACATGGGTAGGTAATTTAGTGGAGAATACACTTTATAAATTTCATGTTACTTGCTTATTGTATGTGTTTTATCATTTGGATACAAAAACTATAGAAAATATTAGAAAAATTGCATAACTAAAAGTGTTGTAAGCAGTTTTTACATACAATACATTAAAGATCACATATAGTATTTGAAGCATAATTAGCTTAAAATAAAGTAAAACAAAGAATTATATGCAATACATGGTTTACATCATATGATACTATGTTAAGTTTCATATATAATATGCTTAGATTAAGGATGCTAAACAAAGAAATAACATATATGATACATTAGTCTATTGAAAGGTCCATTAAGGGTACATGGATGGTACATATAAAGCATGAATGGTACATCCAATATAGACATACAATGCATGGCCAAAGAGCTATAGTACATCAATTAGGAAAAGATAAAATTAGAATTTCAAATAAATTTTTAAAAAATATTTTTGAAATATTTAAAAAATAATATGCTAAGGATGTTGTTCAAATAATCCAAATAGAAAATTTAAATGGTATTTAAAGAAACTTTTAAAGGAGCATAATGCATATTTATATGAGGAAGAATATATTTTGAAATAATTTAATTTTTGTAGTTTATTTTGCGTTAGAAAACATCCAAATTTTTGAATATTTAAACATGGAATGTATGATATTGTGTAGAATAGCAATGAAAAAAATTACTATGCATAATGAAAAGTGGTAAACTCCAACAATGGAGTAGCAAAAGAGAAATCGTCTAGAGAAAAATAAGATCATGTAAGAAGAGAAAGGATAGTATCAATCCAACCCAGGAGAGATATCACACCTAATAGAAATGGGATACGCCAAAGAATGTATTAAAACAATTAGCTAGTGGAATAATTCTTGAAACTACATCCACTACACATGTAATATATAATTGATCCCTTCCAAAAGAAACATTGGCTGGAGAAAATCAAGATATTGTTAGTCTACATATCATGCCCAATGTGCAAGAAATTTCCTTTAATTGTACTAGCACTTAATAGCACTACTAGAAATCAGTTGTAAGGGCAATGCAAACTTCATCTTGATAACAGACTCAACTGTAGGATTTCATAGGAGGAGTTTTGAAATGTTTTTCTAAAAGGGTATATTCTAAAGTTAACTAAAGAAAAGATGATGGATGACCTGATAAGACTTATTAGAGGGAATTTTCTATTGAGAAATATGAGCAAATATTTTCCAAGTTTGCTAAATATGCTCCAAAATTGGCAATGACCAAAAAACAAAATTGATACATGTTTTAAAAGATTTTATGAGACTCAATTAAAACTATTATAGATTCCACAAATTTTCCAACATAATGGAAGTTGATGGAGATAGCATCATGATGAATCAAGTAAGATCAAAATATTACAGAAGTTAGGAAGGAAAAAATAAAAAAGAAAAACATTCTTGCAACAAATTGGACAAATATTCCAAAAGAAAGTTGGGACAAAATTTCAAATTGTAAGAACTGAAATATAAGAGAAACCAAAATATCAAACATATAGTAAAAATCACTAGAAAGAATGTTTTAGGAATCATCACCTACTTTACCTTTGATGAAATGAGACATTTTCCTAAAGAGTGTTCTCAAGATGCAGGAAAATCTAATGATAACGACAACGTTGGTGGAAAAGGTAATGCATACTAATATTCTTATATAAGAGTTTTTGAATACGAAGGTAAAGGGAAAGCTTTAACATCTCAATCTTAGCTAACTTAACTTAGAATTTATGCAATCACTTAATAAGTAGCTCTATCATATCCTAACAACACTATATGTACTCTAAAATTTTTAAAATAAATTATGAAGATTCTTTTGACTATGGAGCATAGTGTTGTTTCATTTTCGCTATATCACTACAATCATGATAGTGATGCTTATAAATATAAGATTTGACATTACGTGATTATATCACATATATAGGAAGAAATAAACATAAAAAAACTACATAATTGAAACAATGAAAACTCTCAAAAGTTTTTATTAAAGGCCTTATCTACAACATGATCAAAATTTTACTATTTGTATGACTTGGGCTAGACACCTTCTAAGTATCAACATCTTAAATGTATTTGCTCAAAGTGATTGAATTTGAGACAGAAGTGATGACTAGAATAAAACATCATAATTTGGAAGGTGCTTGAGTATCTTAAATCCATAACATATTAGTTACATAAACTCAAGAAAAATTATGGCATAGAAGATAAAAGCAATTTACAAACCCATGAAAGTATTACATAAAGAGTATCTCTATTTGTCTGAAATTTTGGGGACAAAATTCTAATAAGGAGAAATGATTTATATATCCTAAAAGTGAGAAATAATATTTAAATAGTTTAATTAGAATTCAAAAATAATTGTCACATGAATTAATTATCAAATAGATTTGGACTTTATAAGAAGAGAAAAAAATTATAAATAATATAAAGCAAAAATAAAGTTATTTATTAGAAGCTCTATTAGGTGTTATTGAATGTAAACAGTTTTAATGAATTTTTTCAAAAAATTGTACATTATAAAAAAAATGATATATGACACTTAAAAAGAGAGGTAAACATCAAAAATAAAGAAACAAATTACTAGGAATCCAACAACATCAATTTGGTGGCAATCTAAAGTGTCTAGGATAAAACAAAATATTATAGGTTAAAGAGAATTCAATATTTATTAAAACTATAGAAGTGGTAATTATCAAAAACTAAAATAAATACTAAACAGTGTTCAAAAAATTTTAAGCTAGTTTAGATGTAGAGCTCGTAGAGAATTTCAATTTAAAACTATTTTAATATGAATACAAAATAGTATTACAAAATAAAGGACTGAATATTTATTAAAAAAAATAATAAAATACTAATTATAATAATTTTTAGAGAAACTAACTATTAAAGAATCAGATAATATAAAAAATTGTAAAATTTTTATAATAGATAGAACTTGTGTAATAAAAAAAAAATTTAAGTTAAAAAATTTTTGGAAGCCATTTAAATCAAATTATTCAAAAAAATTCCCTTGATTAAAAGTTTTTAATTAAACCTTAAATTACTTTTTGGTTTTTTTATTTCCCAAATTTCTAAAATAGAGGCAAACCAAGGAATACGAATTAGAGACAGGATTCCAACTGCCTGCAACTAAGGCAATGGGAAGGCAAATGAGCATGAAAAGTGAAGGGATGAAAACAAAGGTTGCAATCATTTAAGAGAGCTAGAGTTGGAAAGTGAAAAGGTGTATTAGGGATTGTAAATTTGACTCTTGGCTATGTGTGAGATTTTAGAAAATTTTGAAGAAAACTTTGGAGATAATTGAGAGTGGCAAAGTAAAGGATTGAAAATAATCATGAGAAATAAAAAAAAAAAGGAAAAAGCTTGGAAAACTGTTAGTTCAATCAAGTAAAAGAAAGAAGAGAAATAAAAAAAATAATTTGATGGTGAAGAGCATTTATAAAAAGGAACATAATTAAGAATTGTTATTTTCATAGTGCATCCTCTACATAAGAAAAAAAGGTAGACAATCAATATAATTCTCATTAGATATGTTTAAATTTGTCTTATAGTGTTAATAATGATCATTTGGTTAAATTTATCTTTAAAGTAAATTTATTTGATATGAAATATCTTATGAAATAATTGCTTTTGTAATGTTAAATATTTTGATTATATTATTATTTTGTGTGTAGTGTTTTAAGAAAGAATTCTTTATATTAATAGTACAATAATGAATGCATTAAACTTTTGACAAGATATAAGAATAAGTAAATAAATATAAAAATCATCTTGTAGAATAAAAATTCTTTAACAAAAGATAAAAAGGGAGTTATAAAGAGAATTATGTTCTTATTTTAGTTCATAGATAATTTAAATTAAAGAAATATGATTAAGAGGGTTGGATGGAACCCATAATAATACATTATATGTTCTTATTAAAATATCAAGGGTCTTATTCATATTGAATTGGGTTTACAAAAGTGCATCGTATGTTTTAAAAAAAATTGACGATGGATCCAATGAGAGTATATCTTATTTTATTAGATTGTCATAATGTTGTTAGATAAGGTGTTGAGAATGAATTAATTATGACATCAAAATTAGAAAAGTCAAAGAGCTATCGGGTTAAAGAGTTAAAGAATTACCTATGAGAATATGAAATTTTAATTAAAAAAAAACATTGCATTATATTATGATTACATATGTTCATATTTATTTTTTACAAAATTAAAATATATTATATCTTTTATATCACATGGATTTTATATGAACTTAGTATATATTATGTCTAAAAAATGTATTGTTTTATATTTTGATTCTGTAGTATTGTCTATTAAGTTTGTAATAGTTATCTTATTTTTGACTTAAATATGTAATGTGAATAGATATATTATAAAAAATTTTAGAAGAGTTATGAGTAGAGAATATTAGTATCTCTTACTATTTTGTCTTTCTTGCTAGAGATTTGTATTAAGATTAGACTCTTATATTATAATAGAAACTATTATGTAAGTAAAAACATGTGGATTAACTTCTGCATGATTTTATTTTTATTCCACTGTAAAATGATATAACTTATAGATTTTTTTTATATGAAATAAAAATATATGATTTTTTTTTTTTTTTTGTTATTCTACTGCATTTGAAATAAAAGGAGACTTTAAAATACATAAGCGTTATTATTTAAAAAAAATTTAAGAAATCAGGCAATCGGAGCAATAGGTCAAATTGAAGATGAGAAGAAAGCACATAAACAAGCACAAAGATACACACATTGGCCACAGCCATTGCCAAATCCTGTGCTAAGGAATTCATCGAAGGATTGATTGTCTTATATGACCTCCTTTGAACACAAGTCAGTTCTATCTTCATCGCAGCAATAATCTAGTCTTCCTTCTCCGGCTCTTGAACCAAAAAAGAGGTCTAAAACATCCACAAATGGCTTTTTCTCAATACACAAATGAACCCAGCTGACTTATCCATCTGTAGAGCATCCAATATAATAGCCGGAGATCGTCCAGAAATCAGTTGAAGCAATACCATAACATGAGAATAAACATCCCATTTCTGGGAGGGCTAAGGGTGGAATCGCAGCTTTGCGATTTCACGGAGGTTGTCATGTTTAAACTCACGTCGCCAAGAAGAGCAACCCAAAACTCGGATAGGTATGTTTAAATATTTGATCCACTTCTTTAACTGTAAGCAGTTTTAGCTTTGTTTCCTTCCAATGCTGAAGTAAACAACGTCCAAAAGTAAATTGCCAACGTTTTATATCACAGTGTTGTCTTCAATAGAGGAAATAATTGTGCCCACAAAACGTTAAAGCAACTATATATGGATGCTTTTTGTAGGTATTTATATTTTTGTTTTGAATCTTCTTCTACTTATAAAAATTTTGTTTAAGTATAGTGATGTAGATACCAATAAAAAATAATTATGGGTTTTGATTATTGATGTTTTGTATGATAGTTCACAATTTATTTAATTTTTTCTAAACCAAATACTTTCTCTATGTACGTATATTTCCAATAACTAATCAATTCCTACTAAAATCTTCACACCATTTTACACCTGAGGACATTGCACGGTAACAAATAGTTTTTTAAAACTATATTTTCTCAACAACAATACAGAGGAAGACAGAGAACATCTTTGCATAAGAGATTAAAGACACTGTCACGCAACAACTAAAGACTTATGTTGGTATAAAAGAAAAATGTCAAAAAAAAAAAGTAGAAAAAGCTGATCACTGACATAAATAAAGTTTTTTTTTTCATTACCAGAATCACTTTCTGTTATATAGTGGATATCAATGGCATGTCAGTCTAAGATTGTGAGCGGAATTTATTCTATCTTTTTCTTTTTGTTCTTCACTATTTCTTGAGCTAATTTTGAGTTGTCTTTCTTTAAGGTTTGGAAAAATAGCATATGAAAAAACTGTTTGATTCCATTTTCTATTGAAATAGTCTGCAAAGAACCGATCCGGTTCTAAGAAAATAAAAAGAGGTTAATGCATGATTTTTTTTTTCTGTTGTTTGGTTTAGGAGAAATGATAGATCATTTAAATTTTGCAGTACAATAATTTTCTTTTTCGTTTGCATCACTTCATGTGAAAGTGTTAACTTGGTTTTTAAGCAATTACACTTATCTATAGATAGAAAATAATAAAAATACAATTACTATCATAGACTAATGATATATTATATTCAATTTTAAAGAAAACATACTTCAAGGAGTAGTATGATTGTCCCTTGAAAGTTGACCAATGTAAGCATAAAACCTAGTTTTGTATCAATAGTGACCTTTCAACTTGACCTTTGTTATCATTGATTAGAAGAGTTAATTTGTAGATTATGTGGTAAAGATTTAGAAGGTTGAAGCAATCATTTGAAGTCACTATGTAATTGAAGTATAGGGTTTGAGAGATCCTAAGGTCAAATATTGGTTGAAGCGTAGATCATTTTTATTTTAAATCAAAATTATCAAGTTGTAAGTGAGCCATGCTCAAATTAACTTAACATGATTTAAAATTGATAATGTAAATAAGTATGCATGCATGCATTATATATAAGTGATTCGATTTATGAAATATAATACCATATATTAATTCATTTGATACTAATAGTTTCATTGACAATCGGAATTGTTTAAAGTTTTGCATTGCAAAATGTGTGTAAGAATTATTTTATATATACATATAAGTAATGACGTTAAAAGAAAATTAAAGAAAAATGGGAATGATCAATTGAGGCAAATTAGAAATACAAGAAAAGGGAAATAAGGGAGATGATAATAAAAAATATCAAGAGACAAAAAAGTGATCGATTTAAATAAATAAAAGAAAGAGATAAGAGAAAACAGTTGCAAAAGTTGAAAAACGATAGTAAAGAGAGAGCAACAATTACAATTAAGAATTAGAAGAAAAAAGAAGAATCAAAGATAAACAAGTCTTTTACATTTTTTTTTTAGTTTGATTTAAATGATTAAATGAATTTGATAAGCCTTGATAGTTTTAGAATTAAATTTTGTACAAGTTTTTATATTTTGAGTATATTGGAATCAATTTGGAAGAGACTTTGGAGCTAGACTACCATTACTAAACCCCTAAAGTTTCTTGGTTGTTGGATCAAAAGTCCAATCCATTTTGGTGCCTAAACGGTGTAGTAGATGGACTATCCAATTGATTGATTTGATGGATGGGTCGAACGATTGATGGTGATTGAATGTTCTATTTAAGAAAGAAGAATTGCAAGTGCATTAATAATGTATGACAGCAATGCAATTTGATTTTTCTATGGGATGGTCAAGTCAATGATCAAAATGTCTAATTAGAGGAGGGGAAATATTATATCTAAGCACGAGAAATTTTAAGAAATTATGAAAAATTAGAAGAAAATCATGAATATATTATTCTTACTATATGACATTTTACATTTTGTATTAAAAAATTTAGGATAGGATTTGGAAGAAAAACAAACATTATAAGATACGTGAGTTTATTATATTATAGTATTGTTTATTGTTTTATTGTCTATTGTATGAATCTATTTGATGTTAAAATGATTATACTAATTTTTATATGTTTTTTATGTCTTGCATTCACTTAGCTCTCTTGTGAATATTATCATATGATTTTATAGTTGTTTCTATTTAGTCCAACATATGAAATAAATAGCCATGACAAACAAATGGATAATGGCACAAAGAACAACATATACTATAGTGGGACATTATTTATAACAAAAATATGTGAAATTGGGTTTCCCCTATTAATCATGCCTTATATATCAAGTTTTGTATTGATTTGATTTTACTAATGAGAAATGACATCCATGGAAAATAAGACAATTGGGTAAAGAAGGCATCCCAATTAGTTGAGGTACCTCTATAATATATGATATATGAACTACATAATTGGTTAATGAGCACACACCTAAAATAGTGTGAGGGGTTTGAGAGAATCAAGAATTAAAATTGGGCCTTATAAACAACCACTATTAGAAAAAATCATTTACTTTGTATCGTTATTTTTGTTATTATACAGTCAACACTTATATTACTTATTTATGATAAAAAATATTATTTTATTATTGTGTTATTCATCATCTACTTGTTAAACTAATAGTTAGCTCTAGAATTTCTTATATTTTCTTCCACTTGAACCAAATAAGCATGGAGATTAAGCCAAAATATAGTGTGAAATGAAATTAGACAATGTTGTGTAAGTTTTAAGTAATTTGGTTGCAATGTGTTTGTTATATTAACAATGCTATATAATTTATAATCTTGACATTCAGTTTTGATATTTATATAAGATATCATAGTCTAAAAATTTCAAGATTTTTTTAGGACATAACCAACTTAAGTTTGGATGGGCTGAACCAAGGAATAATATCTTGATATAATAAGACTAAAATACCATAGTTGGTATCAGAACAAAATCCTTTACTAGTCTGATGTGGTTTGATGATCAAACAAGTGAAAGTTAGTAGAAGTATAACACCCAAGACAAAAAAAAAAGAGAAAAATCATTAGATAAGAAGTGGTTCTTTATAGATTTTATGACTTCCCTTGTCTACTTTTTCTAGATTTGGGACCATAACATCTTATTTTATTTTAATTTTTCTTTGTTTATGAAAACACATTTTTTATAATCACTAATAACTTTTCAAAATCTTTGGCATGCTCACATATTGAGAAACCATAATAAAAATAAGTATAAAACTATAGAATTTGAAAATAAACATAGAAATAGTTAAAAACCATTTTGCTCATAAAATCATAATGGAATTCTAATCATGTCCAAACTAGTACATAAAATATATTAATATTATCCATGCTAAAACAAGTGCATAACGAGCTTATGTAGTGGCTTAAATAATGAAATAGTAAAATAAACATCAAATAAGCTAAGATCTCAAGAGCTACTCTTATTGCTCTTTAGTAGTGAAATTTTATGTCTCATCTTAACTTAAAATTATTAAGTCATAAAATAGGTTGAGCTAACATCACTAACTTTGTGAAAAAATATGTATATTTAGGTAAAACAAAAAAATTTGGGTTATGTTACATATTATTAGATCAATATCATATAATAAACATAAACATAAACATATATATATATATATAATATGTTTGTCTACCTTTTATTTTTCGTGTAGTAATCATACTAATGATAAAAAATTTACACAAATTCACTTTGTATTCTATAATACCTAATGTTTATCTTTGTATGTTGTTAATTTTACTGATTGTACTTATACTGCTCCTTAAATATACTTTAACACACTTATATAATATCTTTAATCATATCTCTATGATCATTATTTCTTTATTTATGTCAATTATTCTTATGATATTACACCACACAATCATAATTATCTAATCTATATCCTTTCTCACTTACAATCATCGTATTTATATGATTATCCTAATCATAATGTATGATGTGCTTTGATTTTATTCATTTGTTACTTATTCTATCGTAATTGGTTAAATTTTTTATCTACCTTCATTGTACTTATATGATTTCTGAATTATGTTTTCTTATCCAAATTTTCTCTGTTTACCAGACTTATTCAATCCCTTATGGAGATGAACTACTCAACACTTGATTATATTTATACAATATTTCAAATTATGCCAAATAATCATCTTTAGTTTATTCAATTCAAATACACATTCTATTATACCATATGATTTTCATGATTTACTATACTATGTTTTTATAAAAATTAAATTTTTTGATTAAATTTTGGAATTTTTTTAAAATTCTAAAGACATAATTAACACAAGAATATTTTTATTTAAAAAATTTAGGATGTTACAAGTTCTCTTTTATTATAAAAACTTTGTCCTCAAAATTTAAACTAGATGGGTATTTTCTGTCATCACAACTTATAATTCTTATGTGGTTCTCTTTCTATTTAATTTGTCCATAACACTTTCAACATCGAAATTTTTTTATTTCTTAATTTCTTCACTTTCTTAGTTTTCTCGTTGTTTAGAAGATGTTTTGATATAAAAAATGGTATTCGATATAGATGAAACTTCTCAAATTTGAGTTTCATTGTGTTTGCTAGAAGTTATGTATTCATTATTTTTTATAATTTGAACATGCAATGAAACTTCCAAAAATATTTTTGAAAGGTATCATTAATGATGTAATTATCTCAGATCTTTATAAGTAACTAAAAATCATGTCCAATGACACCTAAATGCATGAGATTTAGTTGTTATTGTAAGTTGTTATAAATTTTATTATTGATTTTTTTTCAAAAATCAAATATATAGGTGAGATTAAAATGCTATAGTTGAAACTATACATTATCCACCTAAATTGTAAGATGAAACCATTGTATTTACTATTACTATATCTTAGAAAACTACATTTGTTTGAATTAAATTTAAATGTGATAAGCCTCTTCTTTAAACATCATCAATAATTTTCATTTAGATAACTTTCTATAATAGAGAAAATTTTCAAAGTTAATTTTTCTAAAACTGATATTCAATTAAAACTCTAAAATTCAACCATAAACAAACTTAATCATAATCTTTGACAAATCTTTAATCCAACAACTTTATCATTTGTTAAATCACTTTTTCATCATTTCTTAGTGATCATCTCAGTATTCCAGATAATTTTCAAACAAAACTAGTAACAATTGTTCCAAACACTTTATCCTACAAGGATCTCTACCATTCGTCAATAGAAAACCACAATCAAAATTCCAAACTCTCTAATCCATCGTATCAACAATCCAACCATCCAAGGAGCTAAACCTCAAAAAAAAAAAACTCGAAGATTATGCCATGTGTCGTCATCTTAATCTTCCAAGACACGTGGGAAGAAAAAATACAACACTCTCATGTTATTTTTCTAGTTAGTATAAGTTGGTTTTATCTTCCCAAGCACACAACATATGCAGTTGTTTTAAAACTTGCTAACCCTTAAAGGTCCCCACAAGCTCCATGGAAACCTCGAATAAGACACAATTATTTTGTAGTAATTCCCAAGTAGCATATCCTTAATTATTTTGATTAATGGATTCCATGAATAAGCGAAAGGACGCATCGTAGAAGATGCCCTCTTCAGTCAAGGGACGGGGAGATGGCCGGCAGCGAGCTTTGTTCTTTGGAATGCTTCAGAATTCTAATCTGTCATTAATAAAAAAATAATTACTTCACCGTGCTCATACGTCGTTAATTCTATTATTAAAAGCCCCTGGCAATTAATTATACCCAACTTTCTTGGCCTAATGAGTCCATTGCATTACCTTACACACGGGCTGATGCCGAATATATTATTTTTCTAAGTACAATAATTGATGGATGATGGAAGCAACGCCTGGCCCACGCATTTCTTTAACTAATGCTCGATGTGTCCCGTGCCCGTTAATTGTTGTTTAAAGTCACTAATTGCACCTAATCATATGACCCTCACGAACATAACCCTCGGAAGTAAACCCAACGCAGTAGAGAATATTATATTGAAATACAATTTTTGATATTAATTTCTTTTGGACAAAAAAGAATTCAATAAACTAACTCTATGAAGTACCAACAAGTGGACCTTTAAAACTATATAGTACAGTACAGTGATATGTATAGCAATATTAACATGTGATTAGTATATAATAATTGCTTACATAAACAACGTATATATATGCAATTATTTTATTTATTTATAGTGGAGTTTGTTACAAACATCATGATTATAGGTTTTTTTTTTCAACTTCAATTTTTTTAATAAATTTGTCATTTATTTTTTACTTATTTTTTTTATTTTTTATTATGTTTTTTACAGTTTTTGTACAGTACCACTTCAAGGCGTGGCTCCATTTTGTTGTGTCCTTCTGGCTTGAGAGGTCTTGTTCGCCGTAAGACCTTTTGTTTGTGAAGGTTTCTTCACATAAGAATCATAAAAAAAAAATGAAGCAGATGATGAATGAGTTTGTGGAAAGGATTTAATAATGACTTTTTAAAAAATAAAATAAAATCTTCTTTCAGTGCAACAATTTGTACGTCTACCCATTTTTTTTATATTAAAAATCATATTTAATTAAATTATATATTGTATATTTACAATGTCATCATCGTATTGATAAAACTCCTTATTTAATCTAAGTTAGTTTGGTTGTATCAATATTATACTTTATATCAACTTAGTATGATTCTCAAACTTATTTTATTAGTTATATATTTTAAATATTATATAAATATAATGGTTTTATCATTAATATATGATAAGAATATTAACTAAATCTAAGAAGTTAGATGAAAATCGTATGTTGAGAGGTTTATAAAACTTCCACCGATATCGTACATATATGAACCACATTTTATACTTATATTTAATTTCTCATTGTCCTAAACACAAGCCAAATCAAGTGAGATCATATGCTTAGTTACATACCATGGAACATATTGTTATGATGAGTACATAATAGAATGATGAATCTTTAGACATATATGATGCCAATATTGCATATGCTTGAAATATTTATAACTACTTAGTTGTCATTTATTAAACAGTTTTGCACTAATATGATCTCACATTGAATAAGAAATTTGTGAGATCATTGAAAAAAATTATTGTACAAATACGATATAGTTATGAGATGTATACAATCTATGCATTTAATAAAAAACATAATAATATAATATAACAAACATGTATAATCTTTATAATCATCTCATATAATGATATAATAAGATGTAACGATGTGTGCCAAATAGCCTTTGTAAAGTATGATGTACTCCATCATACTCATACGATGCATGTCAATCAACAAGCCATCAGGCATATCGTTAGGTGTAATTAGTTATTCGTATCTATTGTCTCTATATAAACCAATGGTCATACTTGTAAATGAAAACTCTAATATGACATATCTCGATGAATAATATAAATAAAAGTGTAAATGAGAAAAAAAAATGATTGCCTAATTGTTAAATCATTTTGGAAGTAAAAAGTAAATCTATAAGCTATAGTTTGTGCTCAACCATGAAGATTCCTTTTCTTTATGCAATATTTGCTACTTTTTTTATTTTATTCATTTAGATATTACATCAAGGTATTCATATCAATTAATCATATATTTACACAACATTTAGATCTTATTTTGCATGAGTTATTCAAGTGAATGGTATAAATTCTTACTATCTGAATTTGTTTAAGATTTGTATAATTGTGTTGTTGTTCTATTGTAAGCATACTCTTATTAATTTTGTCAAAAAGAATTGGTGTTATAAAGTTTACTCTTATTGACTATGATGAATATGAGTGCTTTTTTAATGGAATTTTGATCATATTAATTGAAGATGAATGTAGGTACAACTTTGATGAAACTATTTAAAAAATTTATGTGATATCTTTTTATTTGCATTATTTGTTATATTTCGTTTATTTTATAACTCTATGATATCATGTAATTAAATCAATAAACAAACATGCTCACATGATAGAATAGCAATGAAATAGTATAATAAAAAAAATAAAAAATAAAAAATCTCTAATTCTTATAATAATAGATATAATAATACATAATAAGGTAGAAAATAAGTTCACAAAAATTTCACAATCATGACAAATAACTATGGCATATAGAATCAAGTTCATTTATCATAATTTTTAATAATTGAACATTACTATCTTTTTATTAATTACCTAAAATCATATTGTTTTAATCAATTATAACATCATAAAAGTTAGGACAACTAATTAAATAAATATTTTATAGATTATAAATTATTAGATATTTAAATTAAAGAAGATCAATAATCTCAAGGTTATAGTAATTTTAAATTATTTGAATTTTTAGATTATTTTTTTAATATTTTTAAAAATTATAATATTTTCTCCCAAAAAATCTTACACCACTAAAATTGGTTACGATACTTTAAAAAAGCGAGATGAGTTGAGGAATAGATAATACAAATTACTTGAAATCTAATGATACAAAGTGGGTAAAAATAAAATTTGTTTAAGTAATAAAACAAAGGATAAGAGATTTATCGAAATTTATTTATAAGTTTTAAAATTATCCTTAATTAAAAATATTAAAAGAACTTAAAAGATTAAAAAAATTATTAATACATAAGGATTAAAATAATAAGATTAATAAAGTTTTATTAGCTAAAAAATGAGGTGCGACGGGCTTGGAATTGAGAACAAAAAGCAAATTGAAGAAAAGAATTAAATAATAATTTTTAGTATTTTATGTTTGAAAAATATTAAAAAAACTAAATATCATTAGAAAATTATGAAACTTGGTTAACTAGTAAAATTAATTGACAATTTTTTAGAGTTTAAATTAATAGAAAAATACAAAGAAAAGAGTTTCGTTGTTTTGATTTTTAATAAGAATTTAATTAATTCCTAAAAGCCCTATTTTTCTTGAATCCCTAACACACAAACGACAAAGGAGCTTGACAATCACCGCCGCGCCCAAAAGTTTTATCAAATTCCGGTGGGTGGGAAGGCAAAAAGCTATCCGTAGAAGGCGTGTTGCCATTTAGAGAGAAATTGAGTGTTAGAAATTGACAGAGAGCATAATGGAAAGAAGATGATAGAGAAAAAAAGTTTTATCAAAGTTTTGGTAAAATTCAAGAGAAATGGAGCAAGCATTGAAAAGAAAAATTTGAAAATAATATAATATGCATTATAGCAAAAAAAAAAAAAAAAAAGGTTTTCTTTATATACCTCATTATTGAGGATCTCATTTTCAAGGAACAGAAAGAAGAATTATTAAAAGACATGCATTTCAAGATTCATTTTAAGAAGAGCTTATTATAATTGAAAAAACGATAGATAGGTTTCATATTATGAATGTATATGCTTGATGAATTATTGAAAACATTGCTTAAAGACAATATTATAAATATTTGTATTATAGAATATTTCATAGATGATTTTAATTACTTTTATCACTATGAGGTAGTATGTTCTATAAGTATGTTATATTAATGCTACTAGTTTAATATGAATTACTTAATTTCATTGTTTAATTAACTTGATTTGAAAAGAAAATAGAAAATAATATGATGGGGTAAGAACAAATATTAATGAAATAAGTTTAGACATGGTTTTGAAAATTGGTCTAATAATGGTTGTTCAAAAATGACAACTTATTATATAGAATAATATGTTTCTAAAATTAAATGACATATTATCTAAAATAGTGTCTCTTAGAATATAACTATTATCCAAAGTAATATATTTTCAAAAATCGTGCCCAAAGAGCCATGGTTAAGGCTATGCAAAATAGTATGTTTCAAATACACCTAATTTGATTTAAAAAAAATATGAAAAAAAATCTAACCCTAAATCCAACTAAAAGTAGAAAATAAAAAAAGAAATGTTAAATAAAAAAGATTTAAAATAAATTTACACAATTTCTTGAAGAGAAAAATATATTTTTGAATAAATTAAAAAAATTTAATATATTTTTTATTATTATCATATGTTATTTAAATACTTATTAAATGATATAGACCAAACATTAGCATAACTTATGAATTTTTTTTTTACATTCACATTATACAACTTTATTATTAAGTCAATGATATTTGACTTAATATATTTTTATGACCTAGTTTTTTAAATCAAAATGATATATAATTCAGGATTTTAGTTAAGCACTGAGATGGATAGATCATAGATTATCCTGGTTATTAGTTATGTTTTCATTATTTCGTATAAACTTTTGCAGTAATTTTTTTATATTTCACTAATATGGATTTGTTGTAGTTGTGCATAACTTAAAACTTGTATTAATTTAAATACTTTCATTATGATGTAAGAACTCATATTTTTAAAAAATGTATAAGTTTTTTAAAACTTTCTTCCAATGTAGTTTTAAATTATAAAAAATTACATTGCTTTCATAATAGGTTTTAAATAATGAGATTATCAATTAATTATTAAATAAAAAAATATTTTCAAAACTAAGAAAAAAGAGAAAAAAAGTTGACAACATAACATTGAACCTTAAAAAGGCCAAAAAGGGATGTCACATTAATATATATTTCACTCATATGTACATTTTAAGTAACAAATAACTTGCATCAATTTTTCATCTTTCATTATTTTTTTTATTTCATTAGTATTGTTATTTTAATAATCCAAATGTTAATCGAAGCTTTCAAATCCATTTGAATGGATCTTTCAATTAATGGATTAGATGTATGATTCGTTTATCTCAAATCCTACGATTAGGTTACAAAACCTTGAGACGCTCCTTTGACTTGCAACAGTCAATCACACTGCCACATCATTCACACCATTCTAGAATACAATTTTTGTACAAAACAAATAACAAAGTCATCAAAATTCAATTTAAAACATACCCAAAGTGATTTCCAATTTAATCTTCTATTAATAACCTAAGAAAGCTTGATTCATGCTCGTGCATTATGTAAATGTCATTTACTTAGCTAGCATCCTAAAATTTTTTTCAAGGTATTTATAATTACAAATTATATAAAAATTTTCACATATTGTCCTTTTATCTTTTTTATTTTGAAATCATTTGTTTTAATTTAAGAAAAAAATATGAAAAGTAAAAATTTCTTTTTTTTAAACAATTTTTTGAAAACATAAGTTAAACGATCTCAAAATGTTTCTTTCTCAATAAAATAATACTTATACCTACATTATAATATCTTAAAATAATCATTTTTAACTAAAAGTATAAAACATCTGACTAACATATTGTTCATAACAGAAAATAACTAAAGACAAGTCCAAATAGTACATGAGTAGCAATCATAATTCACAATTTTATTACATCATGTTTTTAAAGTATACATAAAATCCTTTAAGTTCATTCCACTAATAATTTTCTCAGAGTTCCTTGTTGCTATGCTTCATTTCTTGTAATATCAAGTTAAAAAGGTGTAACACTTAAAAAATGAATTAGAGTCTCAAACAAAGAGAAGAAAAATAAAAATATCTTTTAAAATAAATAAATATATCATAAGTTGATTTTGATGAATTTTATATTTTTTTAATAAATTACTAATTTTATCCAACAACTCTTATATCATAAAAAGGAGATGTAACTCATGAATAGAATGAGAAAAACCTAGAAATTGAGGACATAATTTATTTTGAATTCAATTATACAATAATAATAAAAAATAATATGCATTTAAATAATAAAATAAAAATCTATGAAATAAGAAACTAACAATTAATAAAGAAATTAGTTTTCAAATGGGAAAAATATTTAAAATAAAATAAAATTCAAAAAATAGAAAAATTTAACTACAAGCAATCTCATGGATTAGAATTTTAAAAAATGGAACACAAATATTTGGAGACCAAGTTGGTTAAAAATTTACAAAATTGATTAACTCTAAGTTTAATTAAAAATAAATAAATAAATCCTAAACACCTAATGTAGTTAGTAGGCTAAGCAGAGGCGGAGAGGTTGGAACTTAATTAAGATAATTAATGTAATTAATCTAATTAATTAAGTTAAAACAAACAATTAATAATTCCTAACCAAAATCCTAATTTAACCAAAAAAGGAGGGAGGTGATGGTCGAAGCCGTTTCGCCAAGTCGAATCATCGCGGAGGTGAGAGGAACGGCCACACGAATTTAAACGCCGAGAGCTTTTGCTTTATGAAAGGGGTTCAGCTGGTGTCCGTGCAGAGGAGAGGGAAAAGCGCCACTGTCCGGGTAGCCGACGGGAGGGAGGGAGGGAGGGAGAGAGAGAGAGAGAGAGAGAGAGAGAGAGGGGAAACACCAAGAAAAAAGGCGGCTGGAAAATAGGAGAGAGGAAAAGGTGAGCGCCGCTGGATTTTTGTTTTAAAAAAAAAATCAAGTGGCGGAGCCGGATAGAGAAAAGGATAAAAAAAAAATAAAGGGCAGGGTGCTGTAGGATGTTTTAGAAAAAAAAAAAGAAAAAATATAAAAACTTTTGAAAAAAGGGGGAATTTCTTTTAGAAATTATTGAAAAAAGAAAGAAAGAAATTGATGAACCAAACAATGAAGAAAAAATTAATTATTATATTAGAGAGAGAGAGAAAAAAAGAAAGAGAGAGAAAAAGTTTTTGTTAGAAAAAAAAATAATTGAAAACAATCCCAAAGTAGCCGAGTAGGTCAGGAAACAAAAAATTGAACTCATAAAGGACTTCATGTATAAGTATTAAACTTATATTTTCATGATCATTATATCAAAATCTAGGCTTTATTGTGTAATATAGTATATTTGATTTGGAGTTTGACATTTGATAACTTTTTGTTTTAAATGGGATGATTTTTAAAATAAAAAATTTTTATTTTTGAAATAATGGTACTTATACGATGATTGATATATCACAAATATTTAAAAATGTGAAAAATATATTTTATGTTGTGAAATGCGATGTTTATTTTATTATGAAATGAGCATATATTTTGCCTATTGCATACCAATCAAGTATAAGACTAGTTGCATGAAATTATGAAAAATAGAAAAAAAAAAGAATAATTGTCTAAATTTATCTTGTTGAATGAAGTTACCAAAAAAAAGAATGAAAGATTATTAAAAAAAATGAAACATTATCTCAACATATTTTTCTTAATTATGTTATCCAAAAGAAGATATATCTCATACCAAAGACTAGTACAATGATATAGCAATAATGTAAATAAAACTTATTGAGTGTATCTTATTTTGGAGAATATTCTAAAGGTGTAATCTTGAAGGATTTATAAGAATAAAAGTTATAAATAGAAAAAATAAAAGAAAAAAAATGAAAAGATAAAAGAATTAAAAATTTTTAAAAAAATTTAAATAAGGTCAAAATGATGGTATATAAAAAAGATAAAACTGAGTTTAATTATAAATAATAGGATGCATTGCATGGGCATGCTTAATTTTTATACTATTCAACTTTTGATTTATATAAAATATATATTATTTGGATCCTTACATGTGGCATAAACCCAATATTAACATGGCTTGTATTTTTTGTTATAGCTTATTTGCCTATTAAGCAAATGATTAAGTCTTTCATTAATATTAATAATTACAGATGATAATAATATATATCATAAAAATATATATAAAAAAATATACTATGAAATACATTTTATTATTTTTATTTTAGCATCATATATTAGAAGACGATTTTAAAATGCAACAAACTATTATATTAGCTAAACTAAAAATTTTCATTTGGTTGAATACTTTTTTTAATTCTATTGTGTATTAATTTAAAACTTTATATTTGATGACATTTGGATTAATTTTATATTTCGTAACTATATTGAATTTTTTTTTTAAAAAAAATGAGTTTTCATATTAAAAGATACAACTTTAAAGGAAATATTTTCAAACTAATAAAGAAAATTGAAAAAAAAAAATATCAGTACTACTTATGATTCCAGATAGGGAAATTAAGGACGCCACAAATAGGTTTAACCAACTCTCACAAGCAAAATATACAAGCTCCTTATGCATATAAAGTATTACATAATTGGGTTATACCATATGCTGAATCAATTTTTTATCACATAAATAAAAAATTTAACTAATAAAGTAATCAACCTGTGTCAAAATAATCTTATATATGAAAATAATAAATTCTTTTACAATTCCTTCTAATGTTATTTTCCATCTTTTCTCATATTATTGGCCTCTTGACCTTTTTTAGTAAATTAGTTATAAGATAACATTATTAAGATAGGTTTATGAGGTCAATTCTCTCATTATTAGATTGTACCATCTTCTCATGTTTTTCTAATAATGGTTTAGACTTTTTTCTTATAATTTTATTTATCTTCTTATAAATTTATATTTCCAACTATTTTAATAATTATAAAAAATATTATAAATATTTTCCCACCTTGATACCAATTCTCATAATGAAATAACATACAAAGTCATTTGATGTCCTATAAGAAAAATTGCAAATAAAACAAAGCAACATATGAAGACATAACATAAAATTTAAATAGCCATGTTTTAATAGAGTTTGAGAGGAAATGGATAATAGACAATTGACAATAAGCCATGGGTGACAACTGATGTGGCATGGATGATAACAATAGAAGATCCAGTTGAACTTATCATGCAATGTGTTGATGTTAGAATTTAGGGATAAGAACCCTTCTCATATTTTAAGGAAGAAACATCAAAGGATTTGGTAATCAACTAAACATGAAAATAACCCATAGGTATGTTCAAAACTTTAACCTTGATGTTTATTTACTAATGCTATAGAATGAATACAAGGATGAGCTCAAGGGGAACCCCCTTCTTTATCATTCTTTTGGGAAAGTGTTGAGTCGACCAATTGTGTGATACCTAATTAGAATTAAATCACCCATGATGTATAAGGTAAAGCCAGAAATTATATTAGAGAAAGATGAAATAAGTAAGATAATAACAGGTTTTAAACTCATATTAATTGATAAATTTTCATATAAGAGGTAATGCATGGAATCTTTATGGAAAGCATTCACAATAATTAGCTTTCAAGGTGAGGTTAAAATTGGTTCTCTGGACAATAGACATGTTCTTATTAAATTTGGTAAAGAGGGCGACTTCCTCCATTATCAGTTACAAAGATCATATGTGTAGGTGATTTCTAAATGTGATTCTTTAAATTGCTCCCAGAGTTTTACCTCAACGCTGAACCTTTGATTGCCTTTATCTAACTATCATTAGAACATGTACCTATCCATATGTTCAAGAAAGTAATTTTGTATTCAATAGCATATGCAATTAGGAAGGCTCTAAAAGTGGATGATATAACATTAAATCTAACTTGGACAAGTGTAGCCAGAGTATGTATGAAAGTTAACTTGTTAAAAAGGCTTCCTAAATGCTTTAGAATCACATAAAAAGAAAGTGTAGCAAAATGACAGCAAAAATGAGAAGAATTATACAAATAAAATTAGTGGATGATCATGAATAAAGAAAGATTAACATCCAAAAAATGATGGATCATTGTCAGATGTTGAAGTCACCATCCAACAAAAAGCCCAAAGTACTTTGGATCTCTTGTATTAAAGGATTTTGGTCATGCATTTTATGAAAAAGTGATCAATTCATGTCATATTCAATTATTACATAATGATTTCACTCATGTACAAATAAGAAGATTAAGAAAAGAGTTAACAAAGTTAATAAGCAACATACTAGTCTAAAAGGAAACTATGTAAACATAATTGTAGCTAAAGTTAAGACTCTGATCTAATGAATGGATAATATGTTTATATGAAATATCAAGGGACTTTGAAACCTAAATCAGTTGCTTGCCTTAATCACTTACTTTAGGTTATTAACATTACTATGGAAACCCAACCAATAAAATTTGGATTCTATGAAAAGATAATATTCAACGTAATAACTTGCATGTGGATGAGCAATGCATACATCTACAGGTTACAAGAAATGAAAATCAAATAGTATTAAATTACACCTTTATGTATGCCAAATGTACAAGAACACAAAAAAGAAGCTTGTGAAATAAATTAATAAAAATTGCAACTAATTAAAAGGAGCCATGGCTAGTTGGGGGGACTTCAATATAGTTGCCTTTATGGAAGAGTAAATATCTACCTCAACTCCCTTTCTTATTGCAACACCTAAGTTTATAGGTGCATAAATTAGTATAGCCTTTCAAAACTCTCATTCATGAACCCATCCTTTACATGGGTTGGAAAAAAGAAAGCTAATTGGGTATAAAAAAGACTATATAATGTGCTAGTAAAGAAAGAGTAGAAAGATTCTAATTCAATAACAATTGTTCAACAACTATGATGAATGGAGTCATATCATTTCTCATTATTGCTTCAATACTCAATTGAGTAGGCTTGTGAACCAAAATAATTTAAGTTTTCAAACATGTGTATAGCAAGCACATCATGTTTTTATAAAGTTGTTAAAAACAATTAGGTAATCCCTACTCAATTATCAAGAATGTTAACTTTAGCTTTTAAACTAAGGAGATTGAAAGAATATTTCAAGCAATGATATAAAAGCAATTTTTGTGACATATTCCAGAATATAAAAAGAGCAAAAGATGTGACAAAAAATAAAGAAAATAAATTTCTAGAGAGTCACATAGAAGAAGATAATATTAGTTTAAATAAGGCAAATCAAGAACTCATGAAAGAATTAAACAAAGAAAACACTACTAGCATTATAAAGCATGAGAAAGATGGTTGAAAGAAGGTGAGAAGAATACAAGATTCTTTCATGCATTGGTGAAGGAAAAAATGGCTAGACTACGCATTAGTGAGATTAAAGATGTTAATGGTCTAAGGGTATCGAGTCAAGACCAAATTCAACTTGTTATAGTATAATTTTTTAAAGGATTTTACAACAAAAGAAATTATTGGTGATGACGAAATTCTAAATGGCATACCCTAACTTATTAATGAGAAAAAGAGTTTGCTTCTTATTAGAAGTGTGGATTTGGAAGAGGTGATACAAGTGGTTTTCTAAATTTAAAAAAATGGTGCTCCAAGTCCCAATGGGTTTAATGGTATCTTCTTTACTAAATGTTGGCATGTAGTTGCTTCAAATATCCTTGATACTACAACTAACTTTATTGCTAGCAACTTAATCCTTGAGAAAATTATTTACATTTAGTTCTTATTCCAAATTTTAACAAGCCCACAACATTTCAAGACTTTAGACTAGTATGTGTAACTTTGTAGCACGGATACTACAAGATTTTGGCCAACAAAAAGTAAATTATTCTTATCAAGATTATTTCACCTAAACAAATTGGTTTCACCCAGTGAATTATTAATAATGTTCAATTGATAGGAGCTTATTGGCTTATTGAATAGAAAAATTAAGGAGAAAGTTGTATTATAAAGCTATATATCAAGAATGCTTTTGACAATCTACCTTACAAATTTCTTCTTAAAATTTTGGATAAGTTTCACTTCTCAACCATATTCAAAGGTTCTATTAGTAATATTATTTGTACTTCATAAATACTTAGCATAATAAACTTACATTGGTATTTTCAACTAATAAGAGATTTGATGTAAGGTAGCTTAGTCTCTCCATTACTTTTCATCAATAATATAGAGTTATATAATAAAATTAGAACATATGTAATAATATTATATCTTGCAAATTCTTACATTATCATGCATTTTATAATAAGAGAGAATGATATTTAGTAACTCACTTATATCACAATTAATTAGTTTTCTTACTTGACGACTCTTAGAAGTTTCTTCCACAACTTTCCTTTTTCTTTTATCCGATCTCCTAATTCTTTACAAATTCACATCACATTTTGCAAATAACAATTTAATTTTTATTTAAATTTTATAAGAAAATACTTTCAAAAACTATTTCAAATAATCTCTTTACAAACTATTCATTTTCACATTACTGGCTTTATATTATACAGTATAGTCCCTACTATCATATTATAAAAGCTTCAACTTACACTAATTGAACAAAGGGTTAGAGGGTGATCTTTATCAAGAATTTCATGATTTGATCATAAACTTTTGATCTTTATTTCATACTTGTATGATCCATAATAAATACCTAATTGGTTAAGGGATTAGACAAATCATCTATATTAAGCATTCCATGAAATAATCATACTAGTTTGATTACTATTTCATACTTGTACGATCTCTAAATTTATACTAACAATCTATTAATCATATTATAAATTCATAATACATGTTTGATATTTATTTTGTAAATCTATAATCTATAATAGATACATAATTGAAAAGAGGGATAGACAAATGATTTATATTATGCATTTCATGAATTAATTATAATAATCAAATCTCTAATTCATACTAGTATGATCATCTTAATAGTCACTAATTGGGAGAGGAATTGAATATAGAATTGACACATTTCTCAAATTGATCTTATTGGCTTATCATATTATTGTACTACTATGATAATCATCCATAATCTATTTCGCACAAGACCAAGGACCTTTTGCTAACGAAGGTCATACTAAACAATTTATATGATCGTAGCGTTTGAAAAATCATAATAGGCTACCCATCCACAAATCTATCAAAAACTAAGAAGATCGATTTCACCCAAGTAGTAAATATACACTCTATGAACGACTTGGGTGAAGTCTTACCTTATTATATGATTCATACAATGTGAAGATAAAAAATTATTTTCTTTCTTATGAGTTCTTCTTCTTCCTCTCTGATCTTTTGAATCTTTACAAAACCCCAAGATAAATCTACATATATCTCTCCTCTCATTGTTCTGAGCTCTCCTCACACTCCCTCTTCCTTCATTCAAAGTTGCACATTGGGTTAAAGCTCAAAGAGGCGAGTCTTATCCTTATTTTTATGCAAAAACTTATCCTTTTAATATTCAAAGCTTTTATTTATCTTATATTTTTCAACTTTAAAAATTCATAAAATATCCAACTGAACTCCAAAAAGCAAATTGCATACCTACATATTTCTTAACTTATGACCATAGAAATGGTATACCCAAAATAAAGATTTGATAAGTATCATTTAGTACAACTTTTTGAGGTGCCCCTTCATCAAAGCCTTTGTAGTTTCTAAATCTAAAATACATATTTCCATTAAATAAAACTTTAATTAGAAGAATAATCATGATTAATTAAATAGGTTATTATAACTAATTCCAATTCATGAATATGATAGTTCTTCCAATTTGGCCATAGTTGTTGGGAAGTGCAAGCTATAAACCTTTTATTTTGCATAAAATCATTGCTTAACCTTTGTAAATATGCATATGAAATTATTTAAACTCTTCATCATTCTTAGATAAAGCCAAAATTGGTGATAATGGCAACTTTTTCTTAAGGGTTTGTAAACTACTCACACAATCTTGATCCCAAAAGAAATGAACTACTTTTGGGGTTAATCAAGTCAAGGTTACCACTATTTGTAAAAATGTTTGGATAGATTTCTAATAATAACATGTTAGACATATGAAAACTTCTTATTTTTGTAACTTTAGTAGACCTAAGAAAATTTTCTACTACTATAACCTTCTTTGAATAAACAAACAACCCATTTGCACTAATTTCCTAAAAATGAGACATTAGATAACTAAAAGCTATATATGGAGAATTTTGCAAAAATTGATTATCCTTTAACTTTTATTGTACTATATTTAAATGCCTTTTATGATATTGTTGTTTTGGGAATAAATTAAAATATCACCAATAGACATGATGATAAAATTATCTAGTCGTTACCTAAAGACCTAGTTTTTAAGGATTATAAAAGCAGCTAGTAGATTAGTTAATCTAATTAAAAGTTATAAAAATTCATAATGATCATATCTAATTCAAAAAACTATTTTAAGAATATGTTTCTTCTTTATCTTAAAGTAATATTTGATTATAAATAAATTTTTAACAATACCTTTGTTCCTTGTAGTTGATCAAATAACTCATCTAAATGTGGAAGTGAGTACTTATTCTTGATATTTATTCTTTTTAATTCTCTATAGTCTATGTATATGCTTTGACTATCATCTTTGTTTTAATGAATAAAACCTGTGCTCCCAAAGAAGAGAAAGTTGGTCTAATAATACCTCTATCCAACATCTACCTATGTTGAATCTTTATCTCTTAGAGTTTTATTGATGCCATTCTACAAGATACCCTAAACATGGGTTTTATACCATGATATAAATTGATAAAAAAAAATTTAATTTGTTAATCACAAGATAGTTTTGGTAAATCATTAAGAAATACTTTAGGATAATTACATATTACTAACATGTCATGTAGCTTTAGCTCTCCATTATTAGTTGTTTGTATTAAAAAATGGAAAGCTCCACACCCTTTTTAAATTCATTTCTTAACATGTTGAAATCAAAGATATTTTTTGGTTGCAAAGGAATCACCTAGTCAAGTTAAAATATTTGTTGATCATAATAGATAAAGCACAAACACAATCATAAAGGAGTCACCAAGCATAAAAATATTTATGATTTTTTATAATGATAAAACTTAGAATTTTAAGAGAAATATGAAAAATTATGGACAATAGAAATAAATAATTAAATAAGAAAGATACAAGGATCTTAGATTATCTGGACATAATATGCCAGCCATGTTACTTCATTTCTTTATACAATTTTTTCATGTTATTTTATGCTTATTAACCTAGCATGTGATTGTCCTAAATTTGTAATAATTTATATGAATTGTATATAGATTTTTATACTAATTCTGTATCGATAAACTCAGCAATTTCTTTGGGTTAAATATAAAGTGTAATCATGAGGCACTTCATAAGACTAAATGGGCAAACTTAGAGAGAATGGAATTGCCATGTGGTTTTACATTTACTACTTTTTGTAATGATTGTGTATTAGAATTATTATGATGAGATTAAGCTCTCATGATAACTAATTTATTTTAAACCTTGTTATAGTATTTACCTTTTTTGTTACAAGAACAATTTAAATTTTTTTTAAAAAATTTAGCATAAAATATGTTTTTGTTGGAAAGAAAAATATAAAAAAAAATTGCTTCTTTTCAAATAAAAAAAGCTTCTATAAAAACTACTTATTTTATATAAATGCATACATAAATTATGGTTTTCTACCCTAAAATAAATAAAGTTACTTTGAATTAAATAAAAAAATTAGAGATTTTTTTTTTCATACCTATATTTGTAAGTAAGAAATAGAGGGCACTACATATTTATTCTTTGGAATGCATAATATATAATCATTTAGGCTTTTAATTGCAACTTTTTCATTTCTTTTTCACTTCACACTTTAATACATAAACGTGGTCAAATGATAAAATAGTAATGAAGTGCCATAACATTTCTAATTCATATGAAAAAATGGTTACATACCCAAAAGGTAAAATAAAGTTCATTGAATCTTCACAATCATATTAAGTCACAAAAATAATAGAATTTACATTCAAATTTACCTTTATTAAATTGTAGTAGATGAATATTCCTTTTATTTTGCTAATAACTCAAAATCTTATCATACCAATTAATACATATTTCTCTCACATGAACTATTTTACATAATGAATATCCTCCCTTTAATTTTCTTTATTTTTCTTATTTATTATTATTATCATGTTTTTTCGAATAAAATCATATTCTCTTCTTCTAGCAAAACAAAACCTTTGATCCATCCAAATGGATCATACAATTGATGAATCAGACATGTAATTCAGTCATCTTCAACCTTTTACAAAAGTTAACTTGAATGGATTATTTGATCTAATAATTCAAACTATTTGATCAAGTCATAAAAGCTTAAGAAGCTTCTTTTAATTGAAACAATCATATTCTCAACTCATCAAACCACTATGAAATACAAGTTTAAGCAGTAAAAATATATAAAAAAAACTAACAAAACTCAATCCATAGAAGTGTAAGTGAATTACATTCTAAGTTTATATTAACATCCAAAGAAAGCCTTATTCATACATTTAAAATCTTCTCTCTTTCTATTGAATTTTTCATTGGTCTTCTTTAAGTTTGATTTTAGTTTGTCTTTTAAGTCTATTCTTGTTCAACTTAACTAAAAAATCCTTGCCTCTTTTCTATATCTCTTTTCCTCTATTCTCTCTCTCTCTCCTCTCTCTCTCTCACACTCACTCACTCTTTATGGTTATCCCACCAAAGCTTTCTCAGTTTCATGCCACATTGTCTGTTTCATTTAATTTTGTCTTTTGATTTGAAAAACATAGTTTAGCTTTAAAATAAAACCATAGACAACTTTTTTCTAAATCTATTTTACATGCTTGAAGTTTGAAAACCATTTAATACCATAGTGGAACCAATATGAAATCTTTACAATTTGAAATTTTATATCAAAAGCAAATTTTAAACTATCACATGTTTGTAAAATCAAATTGTTCAAATATGTAAAAAAAAAAAGTTCAAACCAACAATGAAATAATAAATATTTTCTTAGAAAAACTAATTGGTGTAGCAATTGATACAACTAATTTTAGGCTAAGAGCTCCTGATGCTAACACTCACTATTTCATAATAGTCATGTGTTGAGCCTCTTCTTTATTCTAACTTTGGACAAGTGAAAATACTACTTTAGGGGTTGAATTTTGATATTTTTATAGAATTTAAAATTTTAATTTCTTGATCAAAACTTTTATTTTTCTTCAAATGGATGAAACCATTATTGGAATTAGATAAAGCTAATAGAAATAAGAATCAAGATGCAAAAAAGAATGCTAAAATGATTTTTAAGTAGTTTAGCTTGACCTGTGTCTACAAACACACCAATAAATCTGTTTGGACTTCTACTAACCCCTCAATTTTGTCATAGTGGATGATGGTAAATCACTTAATACAAGTTGTTCAGAGAAGTAATAAAAAATAATATAATTGATTCAACCAAAGAGAACAAATGTAGCTTCTACAAAAGATACATACAAACTCTATACCTTTCATCCTTTAAAAATAGATGTGGCATTAAACTAATTGAAGAAAATAAGTTACCAATATGAATAAATGCAAAGTAGTGCAGTAGAAACCAAAATATAGTTACTAAAGTCAGATGAATGCTATAGTAGAGTTCACAAGGGTTTCTTGGTTTTCTCTTATGTTCTCTTGATTTTGTAATTCATAGTTTTTTTTTCTTTAAGATCTCATTTTATACAAATATCAATCCAAAGGAAGGTAATGGAATATGCAATGATTAATTGTGCTTATAAAGATGATAAAAATAATCATTATGCTCTTAGAATGTCATCTATATTAATATCTTATCTAAATCATATCAAAATGATGAGAATATAACAAGGTTTGCCTCAATGGTATGACTTGCAAATTTTGTTTTAAACAACATATTGTATAACTCCAAGAAGAGTCCTCGAACTATATGATTTTGATTTTTTGTACAACACTTAAGTCCATATATATAATGTTTTAAACAATATCATAAATCATACTAATACAGTGGAAGTAATTTTTACAAATTGAATACATTATATAAGGAAGATAATATATCAGTATCGTGCTTTATTTATTTTCATTAAGAGTCAAACTCTCAAGAAAATATTGTATGATGTGATCGTATGAAAACAAATACCTAAATGATCACTTGTTAATTAATTTAAACATACAAAAAATATTACATATATGAAAAACCTTATCATAATAGCACAAAATAAGTGTTATGAGGAAGCACATCATACAAGTGCAATACATTGATCATATATAGATAATTCAAGATTTAACCTTACTAAATGATAATTATACCAATATGGCATACCTATAGTATTTATGTGATATTATGCCAACCATTTTTGTTAAGTCTTTTGCATAATAGTAATTATGTAAGTCTGATGCATTAACATTCTTGTATGTGAATGTATATCATAAATATTAGTTCATGTACTCATGCGATAAAAGTGTGATACATGTAAGGCATTATATGCTCATCCATTAACATTATTTAAGATTAACACCAAGATATACAGATATGATATTATACTTCATACTGTATGGTTCGTAAAACTGAATGATCATATATAGATTATAGATTGAATGACTAAGCCACACGTAACTGATATGGTTATTCTAGTATGATATAGCAATCATACATATTTAATCACTATTATGATTAAATTACATACTTGTATGAAGGAAACTTCATACTTATATAATGCCAATAGAAACTCAACTCTTAAAGATTATATGACACATATACCTAGTTGATACCTTGTATGTGCCTATTCATGCTTCTAACCATTTGTTTAATATGTGATCACATATGTATAATGAAAATATCATACTTATATATGTCATGACAACTTAAAACATTAGTTGACACTTTAAGCCAAAATCTAGAGCATATAAGTATAATTTAAGACACCATATTATTCATTTAATAGCTTGTAATGAATAGTTCTTATTTTAGAGCTAATGTTATTGTCTAAAGGACTAGCTTAAGTCCAAAGCATCATTATAATGATAATACAATTAGCTTAATGTAATTCAAGAGTTTGTTTATTAGATAATGGATATGTTTAAGTAATGCATTCATAAAAGCTTCAATATTCTGAAGTGTTGCACTACAAAAGATAAAAGTTTTACATTCTAAGTATTGATATAGGTGATGATCACTCCATATGGATTAGTCATGTCACAAAGAACATCCTTCTTAACTTCATAGTCTAAAAGTTGAGCAATCCTAGATCCTTGTTCTAATCTTCTTCTAATCTCAATCTATAGATCATTGCTCCAATCTAAAAAAGCTTCAACTAAGATCTAAACTATATGTTCATAAAAATACAACCATTTATTAATAGCTAATAACTTGGTTTTGTGATCATCATCTTTAATGGTATAATACTATCGATTTTAAAGTATTAGATCAAAAATAAGTTGAGCTAATCATCACTAGCCTTCTAACAAAATCATATATGTACATATAAAGAAAAAACTTTGGTCATAAAATATTTTGAGATCATTTTAAATATATAAAATAGTGGCGTTTGAATGAGTAATGTAAAAGAGTGTCAATTTTCATGCACAATCTTTTAATCATTTTATCCTTTCATCTTATTTAAGAATTAACTTATGGTGAGACCTCTTTCATAATATATTAGGCATATTTTGCAATATATTATTTGAAATAAATAACCCTAATTAATCGCTCATTTGGCTCATCTCTAGAACCATCATTCTATAATGATAGTCGTCAATTGTAACAATCATTCATTTTTTCGCATTTTGAATCTTGCTTCTCTTTACTAAACCTTTTTATTATTTTTTCTCTTTGCATTTACTATTTTCACATTCTTATATTTTTATTTTCTTTTTTTCACCATTATCACAAGTCATATGGTTATACATAACATGCAAAAATATTTGAACTAATGATATCATGATATAAATAAAGCATATGTCAAATTAAGTATAACAATATCTCATTACTAAGAATAAGATTATACATCCTTGAATTAATCATATTATATGATCTCCGAAGGCTTCTACATATAAACAACAAACATCAAATCTATAAACATAACTATAAGATGTTCTATGTTGTTTCTATATGTAGTGGTCACATCATGAATTAAAAATTTCAAATTTCATAACTTGTTATCTTCCTAAGTGCTATAATACTACTATAATAGTAACCACAATTTTCTCTTTTAGTTCATGTTTGATTCTTGCTCAATCCTTGAGGCCCCACCTAATTAATCTAGTTTAACTAATTAAAACCAAAGTCTAAGATGTAATAAATAAATAAGTGAGGATATTAAAACCCTAAGTAGGAACTAAATAATGAGATAAACCATAATCGATCTAATTATTCAACTATTTAAAATACATAAATCATTAGAATAAATAAAAGTTTTCTATCATTAAACTATTTATAATCATCCATATTATAATATGTATACTATCGAGTCTAAAAATCAAAGGGTACATAGAATGTAGGAATAACTCAAAAGTAAACACTTTCTATTCTCACACTCAAATGTGTGATCCTCCATTATGATATCAAAGTACTTAGCATATAGTACAATTGATGTATTACTAGTGAAATAAAAACTAATGATACTCTAAAGAGCTCAAAAGATAAATCATAATATGCAAAAAAATATATAAAAATAATATTATAATAGAATATGTAAAATTATATTATGATAATAGAAAAATAAAAAATCATAATAAAATAAATCATGATAAAATAAAATTAATAAATCCAATAATCTAATATGAGCATGTACATGCATACTCTTTTATTTCTAATTTCCCATTAACTATATTTCATAAGACCATATTTTCTTTAAACCATTATCCTTTTCATCAAATAACTAATAATAATATGACCTCAATTAACATCTAACCAAGCAAGAGGATATCTTAACTTTATCCATATTGTGTACAAGGTGCTAGTGACTATGTACATATAAATAAAAAGTAACCTAACCCTAGCCATATTATACACAAAGTGTTGGTGACTCATCATATGAGGTTATGTAATCTATAAAAGTATGTTGACCCTAATAATATGAAAATAAGATTTCTAAAAAAATACCAATTATTATGTGTTTTATACAACAGTTATCAAATTGATCTATAATAAACCCCCATATAAATAATGTCATGTAACAAAGTAAAATAAATGATAATTACTATATAAAGATATTTAAATAAATGGTCATATATTAATTACTAATATGTTTACACCATAGCTATCGGGTTACTTATTAAAAACCATCAAATTAATAATGTCATGTAACAAAGTAAAACAAATGATAACAAACATGTAAAAAAATATCAAAATTAAAAACTAAGTTATATTTTAATTTACTATTATATTTATATCATAATTATCAAATTTATCTATCATAAATTCTTAAGTTAATAATAGCATATAATAAAGTAAGACAAAAGATAACTAACATATGAAAATATCTAAATTAAGAAATAAATCATATTAATATATTTATATTAGAATTATCATATTTATCTACCTAAATTTGGAAGAAAAATATCTTTTCTAATTTTTTTTATTCTCTTTAATTTCTTATAATATCATGCATATATATAAATTATTACATTATCCAAAATTATAAAATATCTAATACTCTACAACTTAGACACAATAGATCTCATGCCAATTATAAAACTATTAAATCTAATAATTACTTTTATAAGCTTTTCTTAAAGATTTCTTTTTTCAACTTAACTTTTTTTAAATTTCTCTCTCTTTAACATATTTTATTATTTTTATTATATTTTTATTTATCTTTATTTATTTTTCTATCCTCTCTCTTTCTTCTAAAACAAACTAGTTAACCGAACAATTTAATTCTTGAACCTTTTTTATCAAAGGTTTAATCAGAACCACAAACTAAATCAGTGATGCCTCTTATGGGTCACAAATATGCATGCATGCTGGCCAACTCCATAGTTTAAAACATTTTAGTATGAACCAACTCACTGATTTAGTAAAGGAATAAAGAATGATTAACTCACTTTTATATCTTATTAAGGCAATAATTAAAGTCAAATGAAGGGATTAAATTGTCTTAATTATTTATATATTTATGTCTAAGTTAGTTTGAGAGTTAGTTTAGGGTTAAACAATCATCAAAAAAAATATTTAAATAATATATACATAGACATATGTTATTTCAACACAAGATTTATATATATTTACAAAAACTTTTGCTAATTTATTTAGCTATCTATCATAATTTTAATTATAGCTAAGCTTATGGCATTAAAATTTATGATATATTCTACCCTTGTCTAATTTTAAAAATTATTTTAATACACCATCTTTAAAAATTTAGAATTAATTATTTTAAAATTTAAAAATTATAAATTCAAAATGTTTGATTTATCTTGAAGAGCTCATCTCATTGGTATGCTCAAATAAGGTCTTTGACTAAGTTTAAAATTGTGATATGTTTGTCAATATTGCATCAATATTTTAATGCTTTAATATAAAAACATCACATTTTTCTAATTTTTTTATCTCCCCTTCATTTTATATTCATCAGTGTCTACTTACATTATCGACCTCACATCTTCTTTCAATGTTCATGCCTTTTCACATGAATGTCTTCGTCACCTTCTTGCCCTCACAATTCTGATCATTTTACCATCAATTAGGGTTTCCTTACATTGGTTTTCTCTATTATTTAATGATTATGAAAATTAAGAATTTTTACATTTTTTTCATATAATCATATTATACAATCCTTTCATATTATAAGACTTGTGATATTTTTCTTCACCTTTCAGTATCACTTGCATCATATTTTATGATCATTTTCTTTGTACTATAGGATATATGATCACCCTTTAGTATTATTTACATCATATTATATAATCCTTATCTTCATAATATATAATACATGATCACTCTTTAACATTATTTGTAATGCATTATATGATTCTTTTACTCGTTATGTATAATTAATATACTCTCTCACTTAAAGGTATGGTGCTTATATGATATTCTTAATTATATTATATAATTTATTCAAGTTTATTCATCACACATATTTTCATTCTACTATACTATATGATGTTCTAGAACATATTATATGATGTATAAATTCTCTCTCTTTATTGGATTTATGCGACTCATTGTGGTGTTGGACTATCTGATAAGGTATTGTACTTCTATGATGTTCCTCGTTATATTGTGTAATCCATTTTTTTATTCATCTCATGTATTCTCATCCCATTGTTACGTATAATATTTATAATTATGTCTTGTTCCTTTTTACTCGATTGGACCACACACTTTTTTACTTGCGTATTATATATTACTTCTCCTAAAAAATTAAAATATTTTAAAAAATTTTAAAAACTTTTAAGATTCACAACAATATAAATGATTCAAAAATAATATTTTTATAAAATTGGGATCCTAAAATCCTCCATCATAAAAATTACATCCTCAAAATATAGATCAATCAAAATGTTTTCTCATTATTTTTTCCTTGCTTTGATAACTTTCTTATTTCTTATTAAGTTACATTACTTTTTCTTTAATTTTCATCTATATTATTTATAAATCAATAAAACTCTAGGATCTCTTTATTAAATTGAAATACACTAAATAAGCATGGTGAATTTTTTATGAAAACCTAAGGTTTTCATCACATATAAGCATAAAGTCTATCTTCTACATGGCATGCAACATTGGCAAAAAAACCAAGAATTAATTCTTTTCTTCTAGCACTCTTAGTTCAAGCATTTCGAATACATAAATCTTATCAATATCATGGTTGTGCATTAACATGAATTCATTTATAATATTCATATATTACACTACAATCAACTATCAAAATTGCATGCTCAATTTAAATTGTAGCTTTACCATTCGCAGGTATATATACAAGCCAAGATTATTCACATTAAAATTCTCAGTTTGAATGTGAACTAATGAGATAAAAAAGGATCCTAACTCTAGTTTGTATTTAACCACAAAATTTTCACATCATGTCGTATTTAAGAAGAAATAAATAGCATCCTTTAATCTAACAAGAATCTTAATGAAAGAAATATAAATTTAACATCTTAAGCAAGCTATTTAATGAGGTTATTTAACACATGGAATGGTTTTATCATGTCTTCTTCTTACATTAAGTTTCATAAGAAACTAACATAAAAAATCTTAATATGTTTATGTCCATAATACTCCGCATGCATGCTTATCAAAATATATACTTCTTTCACCTAGATTTTATCTACAATTAATTATATAATCTTAAGATTCATTTTATCTTTTTTACTCTTGTATAGGATTTCACCATTGCTTGGGCTTCTCCTCTTTCAAGTCTTGGGGTCTCCTCCTTCTCTTTCTCAAGACCAACCCTCCTTTCCTTTACTCTCTTTGGTATAGTCACATGTCTTCCTTCCATGGCTAAAGTTTCTAAAAACTATAGCAAAACAGCATAAAAAGGGTTCATATTATGTTAACTAGCCACTTTTTCCAATTAATTTAGCTTGGATTAATTCTTTACAAGGCGTCCTTTCCAATTTCCAAGGTCACCCTTTCAACCTCCCTTAAGAAAGTCAAAGTTATCCTTTCAACTTTCTTTTAGAAAACGAGGTTGACCTTTCAATTTTCATCAAAGAAACAAGATTTTTCTTTCAAATTGCCTTAAGGAAATTGAAATTATTTTTTCACTACTCTTAAGAAACTGCCATATTCTTCTTAAATGAGGTTTTAGTACAACTTTCATGTTATGGCACCAAGCATGCATGGCTAGATCAAGCTTCAATTCCCTTCAAGCAATCAAGGTAAACCATCACCTTCAAATCCTTAATTGTAAGAATTATCATGCCACCTCACATCTTAGATCTAATTTAGGTTGACTAACATGCAAGGTCAACATAACTTGGTGATTAAGTGAACTTATCATATGCTTGATTAACTAACAACTAACTTAATCGAGTACTTTTACCAGTATTTAATAAATAGAAATCAAGCACAAATGACATTGAGCTAGCTAAAAGAGAGTTGTAACAATATCTCATATATATGGTTGCTACAAGATAAGATCATAGAAAAAAATATTTCTCAACTTTCTTTCTTTCTTATGACTAAATAGATCACTATGTAATATTAACATTTTCTTTTTTCTTTTACTTTTTTTCTTTTCTCTTTATTATATATTCTAATTTATAGCTTCTTATATTTACACATATAAGTCAAATATTTTAATATATATATATATATATATATATATATATATATATATATATATATATTCATCAATAGTAATAAAGATATATGTAAAAAATATTATTCTATGCAAAAGATTTACATCAATATATATTTCACAATAATAGCCAAGAAATTTAGTAATATACTTACATCATAATTATTTAGTTTTTATACCTAATACTCTTAAGGTTTATTGCATATCCTTTCTTTTTTTCTTATTCGTTCTTCTCATTTTTTGCATAATTCAAAATATATTTTATTAATGATAAGTTAATTTCTATTTTTGTTATACAAGAAAGCATTTTCAAAAGCCACTCCAAACCATTCCTTAACAAACTACTCATTTTCTAATTCTTGGCTTCATATCTTATAATATGATCCTTCTTATGATATTATATGATCCAAAACCTATACTAGTTAGATAAAGAATTGGACTAGTGATCTCTGTTAAGCATTATATGAACTCATTGTGCTTAATTAATCTCCATTTAGTGCTGGTACTATTCATAAAAGATATTTGGTTGAATAAAAGATTAGACAAACAATATTTCATGTATACATTGCATTTATATGATCTCTACATTTCATACTTATATCATCCATAATAAATACTTGATTAGATAAGGGACCAAATGAATGATCTCTTTGGTGCATTTTTTGAATTGGTTGTATCATCCAATCAACTTGTCATACTAGAATATTGCTTAGATTATCATAATTTCACACTACATTGAGAGCTCTTTACTTGCTCCTATTATGATGCTTATACTAGATGATTTGAAAGATTATTATAACTTAAAAATAAGAACAAACTCTTTACCTCAAAACCACTAAAAACTCACAAAAATGAGCCTATTAACATCTCAGGAAGTAGATATATGCTTTATGAAAAAGAATTTAGGTGAGATATCACCTTACTATGTAATTCTAACAAGGCAAAGTCAAAATACTTTTCTTTTCCTTAGTTTTTCCTCTTCTTATCTATTTATTTTGAATCCTTTCAAAGAATTACAGTTTATTTCCTTGAATCTTTCCTTCCCTTTTCCTTTCTAGCTTCTGTCGCACACTTTTTTGCTTTTTCACTCAAGCTTCAAATTGAGTAAATACATTTTGGGACACAAGAGAGGTTATCATCCTATTTAAATAAGAAAATCAGCTTATATATATATATATATATATATATATATATATATATATATATATATATATATATATATATATATATATATATATATATATATAAGATTCTTTTTTCTTAATCTTCTCTTTAAAAATTTATAAAAAAATTCAAATGACCTTCAAAAAAATGTAAATTAAAGATTTGAAGGTTCTTTACATTAATACCTTCATAATTATTTGCTGAAATCTATGATCTAACCACTATCATCATAGTATATTTTTTAAAGTGCTCACTCATCAATATATTCTTTGGTTTTGAATCTGATAAATAAATATCTATTAAATACAAATTCATTTTGAAAGATAATCAATGTTAATTAAGTGAGCTATTACAACTTTGTTCATCCTATATAATCTATAAACTTTATCACTTGAAGGCATCATATTTATATTGTTAGGGTCCCACATCATTTTTTATTTAATAAGTTAAAAAAAAGAAGTTATGTATAAATAGAATATCAATTAAATATCATCCCTATGTGGAGACCTAACAATATGACAAGTTCCTTAAAACTAACAAAATAAAAGCATAAAAAAACAAATTATCAACATAACATAATCTAAATACATAGATGTATAAAAAATATATAAAATTCAAACCAATGTTTCATCATATTTTTCATCACCTACACCAAGCATTACCTATTCTTAAAGCTTTAAAATGTGGTAATCTCCTATAACATCAAAATTCATAAAATCTTGATATAGTAGATGCATAATCTATGATGTAAGTATTAATAAATCTTATAGATCTCATCAGATAAATCTAATTTAGTAATTTAATATAAAAATATTTAATATAAATAAGTGCGATAAATAAATCAAAAATCATATCATAAATCATGATGATAAACACGTGAGTAAGTTCAAACAATGTCATGTCATGTGCACCAAAAGAATGCTAGATAAAATATGAATACTAATTTTTTTTCTTATTTTTATTAAATTATCAACCCAATTCTTTTTAAATCACTATCCTCATTAAATTTAACAATCGTATAAATAAATTATCTCTAACAAAAATTCATACAATCTATCTAAATAAAACTAGATAAATATCTGACTTGAAGATTGATATCTTATGATAACAATTGTTAGGTTTAGTGTCATCAAATATGCATTGTACTTAAAACCTATGATAATTTCCACTCGATATGATATTATCCATGTATATATATACAAAGGTCATCACACCTATACTAGGAAAATATTTGATTCAAAGATCGACACCTTATAATAACATCCACTAAGCCTAGAGTAAAGGATAATGTCTCAAGGAATCCAATTTTTATTTTCATTTGATAATAATATAATGTCATATAATATGTCATTCCATATGTATAATCTAAGTATTATTATCAAAGCCATTACACTTTTTTATTTTAAGTATTCTTTATATTATATTCCTTTCATTCAATTATTCTTTATAATATTATGTAACAAAATAGTAAAAAAGTAAGTGAATCATATAATTTGTAAATTCAAATAATAAATAATGTAAAAAAAATTGAGATCATGCTAAACCATAAAATATGAGCATATTCCATCATAATAAATTATTGTTTGAAAGAAAACATATAAAAATATATAAAATAATATTATGTTACATCAAATGTCATAGATTTATCTACCTAGTTTTACAAAACACTTCTTATGTTTACATCTCATATTTTTGTAATTTTGATACAATAAAATGTATGTGAAGAATATTATCAAAATTGTTTTCTTATATGTATTATCTTGAGATTATGTCATAATAGTTAACTTTTGAGTAAAATAATGCAGCACTTACATGAATAGTATTTTTCTTTTCTAGTGCATTTTTATCCTATTTTATGGAATTAGAAAAATCCTTGTTTAGTAGAATATATGTTGTGTAAGTTACCAACGTCAATGTCCAATGCAAGCAAACTTTTCACTATATTTCAACCAAAGGAAACAATAATTATTAATGTATTATGGACAACAAAACCAATCTTTTGTGTTTTATACTAACAATTTAGTATTTGTAAGATTGTTGTTTATACTTCACATTTGTAGCATACAAATGAAAATCTCCTTTTGTAGAAGCATCATAATTGTCAACATAATATTATAAAGTTAATAATTCTTAATCATTATTTGCACATAAATGTTGTTCACTATCAAAAGTTTTTTTTTATAATAATTAATAAAAGTATATGAGCATATTGAATCACCTCAACCCAAGGGGTGAAGATTCAAAAAATTAGAACAACATATCTATTTACATATGTGGTACAAATTGTTCTTAAGGATTTAAACCATCACTTGTAAAGCTCGTTTTGTTAATTAGATGCAAAATGTAAATAAAGATAATCAAGTATCATCTATGCTTCAATTTCTACTGGTTGCTTTAGTAACACATCAAATTTTATTTTCCTAGCAAATCATATTATATTTTTTTGCTACTTTACTATTACTTTTATAGTCATTATAAACATAGAATTAAATAAAACCAGTGAAGAATAGATGTCTCTATGTTGTTCATATTCTTATTTTAATCATTTATTTGCTTACAAAAATTGAAAGAACTTTTCAAATTTTCAATCAAAGTTAGCACAAATATTAAGAAATGCATGAATGTTTGTGTATTATTCAAGATTAAAAATTTTTATGATCTTTTTTAATTTGATAAACACTATTATAAAAATTAGAATATTTTTGAAATATATCAACTTGTAATTCTAATAACATATCAAATAATTTTAATATCTATAAATTTGAAAATTAATGATATAGTTATAGGATGAATGACTCCATGTCAATATTGTTTACTAAATTAAAAAATTATCTTATTTTTTATAATTCTATTATACAATATAATCATAAAATGATTTTAAAAAGATATTAAAAATCATGAATAGTTTGATCATGTTAATCTCTAGTAACGAAAATATCTACGAACAAGTAATAAAATTCTTCCCAACTTTTTTCCACTTATTTTGTAAGTTGATTTGAGCACTCACAGTCTCATTAATATATTCTTTAATATAGTATATGATAAAACATAATCCTTGTTTCATGTGGATTCTAATATTATAATTGTGAATCATTTTTTTCATTAGCATGCAAAAAATTATTTATCCCAAAAATTGATTTTTCAAATAAAAGTACTACAAAAAATTGTGAACGTAACATTGCCATAAAAACATTTTATACTTACATTTACCCAAAAGTGCATAAATAGAAACCATCATAAAATAAATTCGGCTAATTTGCAGTTCTATGATAATAATAAAAATAAAAACATATTTTGAGAAGAGATAATTTGCTTTCTTTAAAAATATAAAAGAAATATTTGAGTTGTGCTGAATTTGAACAAGATCTAATGCGGTAAGGGTCCAGCTTTACAATTGTGATGCACCAGGAACGGTTCAGATCGACAGTTCTCAGTGCGCATTGATTGGACGGTCGGTGATCGCAAGGTCGACACGCATCAACCCGACCAGTCGACCAAGTGTCCGGTGTCCTTCCACGTCAAGCCACGTGCCATCGACGTCATCTTTTCCGTTTATAAAGAAGTCGATGAGGAGAGAGAGACTCTCTGCACAAGTGATAGTACAGGTTGCCCGTCTCTCTGTCTCAAAAGGCAGCTGTTGACATGGAAAAGGCCTCGTACGGCCTAGGAGATGGTGATCGCATCTCGCCGGCGACGGAGATCGACGGCCTCCTCGCCGGCGTCGGATACAGCATCCGCCCGTCAGATCTTCGACACGTAGCGGAGCGACTGGAGAAGCTCGACTCTGCGATGATCGCCGCGGCTGCTGCGGGCCTTCCGCCGGAGTTCCTCTGCTCCGATGCCGTCCACTATAACCCTTCCGATCTAGCTGCCTGGGTTGACTCCATGGCCATGCTCACCAAGCTACCACCCGATCACTTCGTACCTACTAACCCCGCTCCCGCTGCGTGGACCGATGAGATCTGCCCCCCTGCTCCTCCACCGGCCGCTTCCGTTGCAGCCATGGCGGAGACCAGCCCTTCGGTTGAGGAGGAGGATGCCGGGATCCGCCTTGTTCACCTCCTCATGACCTGCGCCGACTTCATCCAACGCGGCGATTGTCAATCGGCTACCGCCGTCATCGAGGAGATGGAGCTTCTACTCCCACGTGTTGGCATTGCATTCGGCATCGGGAAGGTCGCCTGCTTCTTCGTCGAAGCCCTAAACCGACGCCTCCGTCCTCTCGCGTCCACATCGACTTCTCCTTTGGCGGCAGAGCACGAGATTTTCTATCACTATTTCTACGAGGCGAGCCCATATCTCAAATTCGCTCACTTCACGGCGAATCAGGCCATAGTGGAAGCTTTCGAAGACCGGGATCGCGTCCATGTCATCGATTTAAACCTGATGCACGGCCTCCAGTGGCCGGCGCTTATCCAGGCCCTCGCTCTCCGGCCCGGTGGACCGCCTTTTCTTCGGCTTACCGTTTTGGGACCGCCATCTGCAGACGGCCGGAACTCCCTTTGTGAGGTGGGCCACCGGCTCGCCGATCTGGCATACTCCGTCGGAGTACCCTTCGATTTCCGCGTCGTCGTCGCTGTGAATCTCGACGAGGTCCGGCCGCGGATGCTTCGTGTCGAGCCCGGCGAGGCGGTTGCGGTGAATTCAGTGCTCCAGCTTCACCGCCTTCTGCGCGACCCCGGCCTTCCCGGTCCGATCGACACTGTTCTGAGCTGGATTGCAGAGCTCCGTCCCCTGGTACTGACAGTGGTCGAGCAGGAGGCTGACCACAACAGACCAGCCTTCCTCGACCGTTTCACGCAGGCACTCTTCTATTATTCAACCGTGTTCGACTCGCTGGAAGCCGGGGCAGCCGCCGGTGGACAGGTGACAGCGGAGTTGGTAGGGTTTGCGGAGTTGTACCTGCAGAGGGAGATCTGCAACATCGTTTGTTGCGAGGGGGCAGACCGTGTCGAGCGCCACGAGCCGTTGACGAGCTGGAGGAGCCGGCTGGGCCACGCCGGCTTTTGGCCAGCCCATCTCGGTTCGAATGCCTTCCGACAGGCAAGCATGCTCCTCACCCTTTTCTCTGGCGAAGGCTACGGCGTTGAGGAGGTCGATGGATGCTTGACGCTGGGTTGGCACGGCCGCGCCGTTATCTCGGCCGCCGCATGGCATCTGGAAGATTATGTGGCGGCGCCACCATCCGGAAACATACTTTCAAATTACGATAATAGCCATGCTATTAGGGTTAATTACCGTGATATTGGCGAAAGTAGTAGCAGTAGTGCTCATAGGAATGCTGCAAGTGGTTCTCAAACAGAACAGAATGTGAATGGAATCTGTTAATACAATTTCCAAATCCTTTATCATCTTATTTTACGGATTCTTTGTTTGACTTTAGGGAAAAAAACATAAATTAAAATCTTTTTCTTGTAGTTAAAATTTCAAAATTATTAAAGCGTGTTTTATCCATTTGCATTTTCTTCATGACGCATGCGTTTCAGTAGGTTTGCTGTGGTTTTCTGCGGACATCTGATGTGATATCAAATGCAGCTAATATCAAATAATTGAAAGAATTCGGTGAAACAGTACCACGACTTCCAAGTCCACACTTACCTGACGTTTCACATGATCGTGTTAAAACGTTTTTAATAAAGAAAACTATAATATTTTTTTATTCACATTAACAAGCTTTATTTTTTAAAATCTCGTTAATTTTAATTTTAGGCAACAAAATGCCATGATTTAATAGGGTAGTAGAAGAATGTGGTCATCTTAAGTTTTGTAGTCATTAACTAAGATTATCCTTCTGGCGATGAGCTGTTGAGACAAGTAACCCCTTTGCCATGCATCTCTCTAAGTTCTCCACCATCTACGCTTTTCTCAAATTTTGTAACAAGCAACTTTGACCACAGCTGATTGAAGATTATGAGTTACGAAACATAGAAGGCCAAGTAACGCCAATTGTCTCGAGCACGTTTCTTCAATCTATCCTGATAACGTTGGATGCGAAAGCTGCCATTATTTATGAATTTATGTTTGTTAAATCCGAAAATAAATAAAATATCTTTCTTATTGTTCTCTTATTCAAGACTTATGAGATTTTTTTCTTATTTATTAATATTAAAAATCAGTGGTGTACGTGGACACAAAGCAATGGGGACTGCATACGTATAAGATTGTAGTCATGAGATCAGTCTCACAAACGTGAAATACATGAAGGAAATATATTATTAGAAGTGTTCCAAGGTTAGCTTGACCGCATGATTTGCCTCCTCAAGCATAAATTATGGGAGCTTTCTATTGAATGCGTTCAAGAATGCTTCCACATAAAAGAATCGTTGGACTCCTAAAAAATCTTCAAAGCGAATCATACGGTGATTCTTAAGTGCATATTGTGCTGGATGTTCTAAATTCCAACAGCCAAAAGTATTCCAAACGAGAACCATTGACGCCAAAAAAAAAAAAAAAAAAAATCAAGATCACTATTCAAAAATACACTAAGAGTAATTCATAACATATAATAAAATATCACAGTTTCATAACACAAGTTTTATCTTGAAAAAAACTTGTAAATAGAAAGCACCATAATGATGATGTGCCAAAGAAGAACAACCCTTTGCAAATTAATCTTTTTCATGCATATTGCTATAATATTAGTACTAATCTACACATTCTCTTTTTCATAAATATAAAAATATATTTAACATATTTTTATAGCATATTCAATTATATATACATCGATGTATAGATACATAATATACATATATATACACATGTTTAATATAACATAAATTTATAGCTAAACAATCAAAACAAATGATGTAAAAATAGTCACAAATGAATTGCAAAAATGAACCATAAAAGTCTTGGAGGTTCTCATGGGCAGCCTTAAAAGTTTGGAAGGTGCCCCAAAGAAAGTTGTTGGTCTTGAGGTGACTAAAGAAAATAAGAAAAATATTGGCATATTGTTATAAAAAGGTATTAACTATAATCTCAAGACCCATTTCAATAAGCTCGAGCTAGATGAAGATACAGTGTAAGAGAAAACCAACAGAGAAAGCCTTTTAGGACAGGTTCAAGGCAATAATACTCTCACATAACAAGGGGATCATTTCAAAAATGCTAGCTAAAAGAAGTTTTAAACCTCATGGTCATGAGGTATAAATAAAATTTTGACACTTGAGAGGGAGCCCTGAAGTAAAATATGGTCTTAATGGCATGTTAGAGGTATCAATTAAAAGAGCTTGAGATGCTAAAGAATGAAGAATGACTTCAGAGACCTTTTTAAAATTTTCTAGAAAGAAAATGTTCATGATAAACTTGACGATGGTAACACACTCTCGGAAGACCTCTCTAGGATGAGCATGATTAGTATAAATCTAATTCATATTAAGTTATGCATCATGAGTAGTTTTATTATCTATTTCAATTGAAATTTAAATGATTGATGAAATAAAAAGTTTTAAAAGCAACCATTTAAAAATCTCAAACATCACTACACAATTTAATTCCTTCTTAAAATCTTTAAATTAAATTTTCATGATATTTGAACTAACTCAAAATTATTTAATTTTTTAAAATTTTATTTATTCCTAATTCCTTTAAAATTTCTTTTAAATATTAAATTTCATTATAATCACTTAACATTTATTATGGAAATCATTGAAATACTCTTATACTAAAAATTGTTCAAAACTTTTTAAGAACATAATTCAAAATTTAACACACAAGATCAAAAAGGTTAGAAAATGAATATTAGATGATGTTTAGAGAGATAAATCATTAAACAATGAGTGGCTCCTAATGTGCTTCTAGATAAAGATGTTCAAGGCTAAATTATAATGTTAAACAGGCATTGCAAACTACAATAAATAGTTTAAAAATTAACTTGCACATAAAATATAAAAAATAAATATAAAAAACCTAAAAATGCATCAAATAAGAGATACTTAGTTAAGACACTCTTAGCCAAGAGGGTACTAAGAGCAACACAAGGGTTATTTTATATGATAAACCTCAACCTCTTCAACAATACAAAGATGAAGAGAAAGTAGTATCTTAAGAATTATAATAGTTAAAGAAGTGATATGAAGCTAATTTAAAAAAAATTTAGAAAATAATTTTATACTATGAGTTATCTGATAAAAAGGTAAACAAAAGTATCATAGATTATGACACTAACAAGTACAAACGGTACATGAGTATATTACATGTTTGTATTATTTTATTATCATTGAATTATTACTTTTTTGTTCAATCTTTAAACAAGCCAGTTCATTTCTAATAATTATCAAAAAAATAGTGAATGCAAAAGAACAAAATCGAAATGACAAAATATATTATAAAACTGCTAGTTGAACCAAATGGATTCTGATTACTATAAGAAGATATGACACAACAAAAATACTAAAAAGTATATAATAAATTATTTCCAAAGAATAAAAAAATATAAATTATTTATTATAGTTTAGACTAAATAAGTACTTTAAACTCTTTTATAAGTTGATGAAAATAAATCTCTTATGATGAATTTAGAAGACATCTCTTAAGAAATGAAATAAAGAGAATAACTATTCACTAATCAAATTCCAAGCATGTAATTAGTGCCCATAGTGTGATCTTTCATGTGCATGTAGTAGCTTGTGCACGAACAAATAAGCCATTGTGGCATAGATTTTGTAAAATTTATAATTTTTGGGTAAAATTAAATGTTTCTTGTGAAAATTATATATATATATATATATATATATATATATATATATATATATATATATATATATATATATATACATGTTTTTATAATAAAATATTATATTCATGCCTTTATATAAAGAGATAAAAATGATAAATAAAGTAATTCAAAACTTCTAAAATTCTATCTTCTTTGAAAATTCTATTCTCTTGTGACAAAAATTTTCTTCTCTTTCTTTTATTCTTTAATTCTTTATTATTCTTATGCTTCAACTTTTATTGTTATGACTTAAAAAGAAAATCTAATGTCAATGTTTAAGGTGAGAACACCTTAATAATAAGTCATATTATTTTTGGTATTAAAGCACTATGATTCGCACTAATTATAAGATCTAGAAAAAGTAGTTTAACAACTAATATAATTATAGGAGTGACATTAAACTAATTTAAAAAATTAATTAATTTTTTTTCCTTGTAAGTTACATAGAGAAAGGATAGAGAAAGTGATATAGCTGAAAACATCGATAAGAACAAATGGTATAGGAACACACCACAAAATTCTAATAATAAGTTGTGAGTTTGAAAATGCCAATCAATGAGATACAACATTGTCAAAGTATATTACATCAAAGTACATTTATTGAATTATCTATTTTTCTTATTTAATTTTTAAAACAAGCTAATATATTCATAATGACTATCAAAAATAAAAATAAATATAGATAGAAAAAATTAGAATGATAAAATACTAAGAAGTCTAAGTATAAGTCTTATCATTGGCAGTAAATCAAAAAATATTTTTCAACAAAATACATTTAGAACCTAAAAATATTGTGATCACTATAGGAAGATAATATAGATACAATAAAAATGTTAGAAATTACTTATAAATTATTTCCAAAAAAATTAAGATAAAATACTTATTGTATAGTTAAGACTAAATAAGTACTTAAACTCTTTATATTGATAAAAAATTTTCTCTTAAGGTAAATTGAAAACACATCTCTCATGAAGCAAAAATAAAAAAAATCTTCAATATTCTAACTAATTGAAGAAAAAGATTATAGAAGCGATAATTGATACTAAAAGTAAAAAAAAATCTAATATCACAAAGTCTTGTGAAGAGGTTAAACCTATATACTACATCACATCTAATACTTTATTTATCTAGAATTGATTAATAAAGATTCAGAGAAGAGAGTTGAAAAGTAAGACTACGAAATGTGTTCTCTAAAGGCTATATTAAAGAAGTTATCTGTGAAGTGATACTTCAAAATATTTGTAAAATTATATTGAAGAATTCATATTTATGGGACCAAGATAGATTTGGGTTCCCAAATTTTATTTTTACACATTATGTGTTTACATGTAATTAAGGACTATATTTGTATAACATCCTAGCTAAAACAACGATGTGTAACTAAAGCATTTTTTCAACATCCAATCATGTATTAAAATCCTTTGCATATACTTAAAAATATCTATGAATTAACTTTTTCAATAATTTTTCTTAAAATAAAGTTCCTTAATTGTCTAATCCTTTTTAAAATTCATCAAACTAATTTAATTTTTTTCAACTTTGTCATTGATATTGTGTTCTTTTAACTTACTCACAAATTACTTCTAATGTCTCCAAATTATTCTCCTCTACATTTTCTTGGCATTTTATTTCTTCTTAGATTCCTCATTTATCTTTTTCATCATTTCTTTTTGCCTTAAATTTCTTTACATTCTTGATATTCCTTCATACTCTCTTCCCTTCTAGATGTTACCACCATTCTATTATTGAACCTTGCCACTTCTTTTTGATGTATTTTTTTAGTTTTCTAATTCCATACTTTATTTCACATACATATAATTGTATGTCACTTAAGTGAAGGATACATTTTTAAATTCATCTCATAATCATACATTTAATTAAGCAAATACCTCAAATAAAATTTCAAATTTCATTAAAAAAAACTTCAATAAGTTATTTAAATATTCCCAAATACAATCATTTAAATATCTCCAATAATCACTTAAATTCTCAAATTAATCATTTAAAAGTAATTGCTTAAAAATCTCAAATATTACTACATAATTTAATTCCTTCTTAAAATCTTTAAATCATTTTTTTCATAATATCTTATTTGAATTAACTCAAAATTATTTAATTTTTTCAAATTATATTTATTTTTAAATCCTCTTAAATTTCTTTTAAATATCAAATTCCATCATTACCACTCAAAATTTATTATGAAAATCATTGAAATAATCTTATGTTTAAAATTTTTCCAACTTTTTAAAAACATAAGTCAAAATATAACACTTAATATCAAAGAAGGTAGGGGTGAATGTTAAATAATATTTAGAGAGAGAAATCACTAAATAATAAGTGACTCTTTGTAGACTTCTAGAAAGAAAAGTTCATGGATGAATAATGATGTTGGACATATATTGTAAATTATAATAAATAGTTTAAAGATTAAATTACACATGTTAGAAATAAAAAAAATATAAAAAATAAATATGACAAATCTAAAAGTATGACAAGAAAGAGATACCCTTTTAAGGTAGACTTAGCCAAGAGAGGATCCTGAGTAATATAGGGGTTGCTTCATATGATAAACCTATAACATTTTTAATGGCATAGACATAAGGAGAAAATAATCTTAAGAAATGTTATAGTTATAGAAGTGAAATGAAGCTAATTTAAAAAATTAATTAAAGAATAATTTTATCCCATTGGTTATATGAAAGAAAAATAGAGAAATTAACATAGCTTAAGACACTAAAAAGCACAAATGATACAAGAATATACAATAAAATTTTAACAAGCTGTAAATTTAGGAATACTTGTTGATGATATGTAAATATTTTTAAACTATATTATAGCTATATACTATCTTATTACAATCAAATGATCTCTTCTCCTTATTCAACATTTAAACAAGCCAATAAATTTGTGATGACTATCACAAAAAAAATGAATGCAAAAGCATAAAATCGAAATGATAAAATATTAGAAAGTCTGAGTATAAGTTTGAATATTAGTGATAAATTAAAAAATATTTTTCAACAAAGTATATAATAAAAGAAATTATAATTGAAACCAAAAGTACAAAAAATGACTCATATAACAAAAATATTGGAAATTACATACTAAAATATTTCTAAACAATTTTAAAAAGACAATTTATTTATTATAGATTGAAAAGGTACTTAAAACCTCTTTATAAGTTGATGATGGCTTATTTCTTATGATAAGTATAAAAGACATTGCTTATGAAACGAAACAAAGAGAATAACTCTTCACCAATTAAATTCTAAGCATGTAAACAGTGTTTATAGTGCGATCTTTTGTGTGCATGTAGCAGGTCGTGCATGCATGAATAAGCCCTTTATTGCATAGATTTTGAAAAAAATTATAATTTTTTGTTAAAATTATGTCTTTTATGAAAATTAAAAAATATTTATCTTATAATAAAATATTAAATTCAAACCTTTATATAAAAAAGTAAGAATAATAAATTAAGAAATTTAAAAATTCTAAAATTTCATCTTCTTGAAAAATTCTATCTTCTTATAACAAAAATCTTTTTGATTTTTTTCTTAAGTTTATTGTCATTCTCATATTTCAACCTTTATTTTTGTAGCTTTAAAAAGAATGTATATTGTCAAAGTTTAGGGTGAGAAAACTTCATAGATAAAATCATATTATTTTTTATATCAGAACACTTTGATTCGACACTAATTACAGGATTGGATCTAAAAAAAGTAGTTTAAGAGTAAGATGCAAAGGGGAATTAAGAGATTGAGGAGTTTTCAATTGAGATGACTATGTAATTCATTTTGTTATCAAGTTTGAAGGCATAAGCATATTAATCTAACAAATACAAGTGTTAATAAAAACGATACTCAAATTCTAATTTCTCTCTTTCTATGAAAAATCTAAAAAGCAATATGCTTAAAGAAAATACCCATAATCTAAGGAATTCTAAATTAAGTGATAATAAAAAGATAATTAGAGATAAATATGAGAATGATATAATCAATCTCATCTTTTTGACATGCTGGACTCAATAACTTCCTTTCAAGGTAGATATTAGGTGACTTGTTTATTTATGATGGTACAATATATGCACAAAAAATAGATAATTGATTTGAGTAATAAAAGATATATTTTTATTTATATAAATATTTATCAATAGATAAGATAGCATATGCTCAATTAAAAATAATGAGTTAAGTATTAGATTGGTGTAATACTCACTTAAGAGCTAGTACAACTATAAAATTGACATGAAGCCAATTTAAAAAATAAATTAGAAAAGAATTTTGTCTTATAAGTTATAATGAGGAAATTTAAAGAAAGTGAAATAACTAAAAATGTCAATAAGAGCAAATTATATAAGAATATACTACAAAATTTTAGCAATAAGTCGGGAGTTTGGGAATACCTATCAATAAGATAAATATATTATAGAAGTATATTATAGATTTATACTATTATATTATCATCAAATTATTTTTTTCATTCATCTTTAAAATAAGTTAGTACATTCATTATGACTATAAAAAATAAGTGTGAATATAAACAGACAAAATTAGATGAACAAAATATCATGAAGTCTAAGTATAAGTCTTAACATTGATAACAAAGTAAAGAGTATTTTTTAATAAAATATATTATGTAAATTCTTAATATTAGAACCTAGAGATATTGTGATCATTGTAGGAATACAAGGTATAAATAATTAAAATATTAGAAATTACCCCTAAATTATTCCTAAAAAAACTCAAGAAAAACAAAATATTTATTACAAATAAGAATGAAAAGATATTTAAAGCTCCTTTTTAAGTTGATGAAAATTTATCTATTATGATGAGTCTAAAAGATGTATCTCATGAAGTAAAACAAAAAAACTCTTAACCATTCGAATTTAGTTGAAGAAAGAGATTATCAATATGATGATCCACACTAGAAATGAGAAGAATCTAATATTATAAAGTATTGTGAAAAGGTTAAACATAGATACTACATCACATCTAAGATCTTATTCTTTAGGTTATAGTCATAAAGATTCTAGAAGAGAGTTGAAAAACAAGACAAGTTAATTTTTTTATCTCTAAAGACTATATTGATATGGTTATCTATGAAGTGGTGCCACAAAATGTTTGTCAAATTATATTGAGGAATCCATATTTATGGGATCACAATGTCATTTACTATTGATGAGCATGACGATATCAATTTACGGATGATGGAAGACACTTTAAACTTTCCAAATTAATTACTTTGAATTTAAGAATTGACTTCATTCTACAACCTTTAACTAATCAAGTTTCTCAAATTATTGAAGTGATAAATTGAAACTTCTAAACTATTGCCACAAGCCATGATTTATCTAGCTTAGTTACTAGTTACTCTTCATTAACCTTTGTTCTCAAAAATATTTTCTTTATCTTTCTTAAAGCATTCATTACTACATTTTTTTCTTTTAATAATAATTAACTTTGAAATCATGACTTTTGATTAGCTTTAATCATCATTATTGTCTTAAATTCATTACGTTTAGTGTAAAAAAATAAATTTAAGGTTTCTATGATTTGTAATTATTTATCTTTTATTCAAAATTGATAATACTCCAAAAAAACATCTTTAGTAAATAAGATCATAATAAATAAAAAATCATAGAAAAAATAAATGTCGAACTAGTTGATTAAAAGTTTCCTTCACACTTTCTACCTTATTTGAAATTCACAACTTTTCAAATTTACTAACTATACTTAGAGACAAAGATTATCAATTACAACTATGTGTCTCAACATTTATGCAATAATTAAATTAAAGCTCTAAGAATTCATAAACCCTTTTAGAATTAATCACATAACAAAGAAATCTTTTGCATATTAAAGAATTAAAAGTTATATTTGTAAGACTTTTGCATGCTTCTTATACTTTTTAATGCCTACAAAACAACTTATAAGTGTTTTATATGTTCCATTCTTTCACTAGAATTAATTATGATATCATCTATAATTATAACAATGAATCTATATAATACTAAAAGATTTGGTTCCTTAAATCAATAAATGCACTAGGGGTATTACTTAAATCCAATAATAACACCCAAAATAATAAAATTTGTATTGGTTTTGTGAGCAAAATTTTAGAATTCTTTCTTCATAATTTCTACATCTTATAAGTTGAACTTTAAATAGCTTTGAAAATCACTAATACTCATTATAATTGATAAAATAATTTTATTGTATTTAATAAAAATTATTTTTCTTCACTAATAACTTATTTAATTATCAAAAATCTAGTCACATAGATTTCTATAAATCATTAAAGTTTCACATGACTTAATGAACTCTTTTATCTAATAACCCTTTACAACTACACTATCAATTTGTGAAACTTGATAGATGTCATTTATAAGGAAACTAGACATACAAATTTCAATTCAAGTAGTCACAACTTGAATTTTCACTAATAAATGACAATCTTGACAAATTTACATAATATATTAGAATTCTTATGACCAATTAGAACATCATGGAGACTTAATGATTTTTTATTTTGTACCATTCATTGTTGCTAGAAAAGCTATTCATATTTTTTATTAACAACTTATAAGACTTAGAAACTAATACAATTGAAGCATCTTTTCCTTTTTGTTACAAGTTTATCAATATATAGTTCTACTTTGATAATACTTCTTAAGCAACTCTTCCAATTTACACAATCTCACATTTAGTTTTCTTATCATCAAAATAAAAGTAAAGAATGTATTGCATCTTCATCAAATAAACAGCAATAATTATAATCTACAATAAAAAATAGCTATTACAATTGAATCTTTTGAAGATTGGGCTCCAATATCACTTCTTTGGATTTCTTTATAAAAATAAAGATGTAATGGGTAAGTATAGAATCTAGACACATTTCTTGGCATACCACTCCTAAGATAATGAATCACTAATACTTAAAAACAATAATTTAAATGCTATCTTTCATAGAATCTATAGTCATCCTTTCCTTTATAGATTTTGGAAAAAATACACTTATAAAGCATCACAAAATTCTTTCCAAAATATTTCATTACTAATTCTATTAAGAAGATGAATCCTTCATGAATTTTCCAACCACTATTCATATTGCATCATCAAAATAGCTTGAGCTGCTCTTCTATTATTAGAACATAAAATTTTCTCAAATAACATATCTAGTTTCTTAAGCAAAGTAATAGCTATTATACGGGTTGAGATACTTCTAAATTTTTTCCACTATCCTATTTACTTGAGAACTACCAATAATGATTCTGTCATAGAATGCTCAATAATCCTCCCAATATTTGAATAAGTTGACAAGCATTTAAAGTAATTATTCCTTATTATTATCTTATTATCTTGTTGCTCTCTTTTTACTAATTTTTAAATAGGTCTCATCTCAAACTTAGGGTTAGGCTCATTTGTTGTCGTAGGTTGCAATCATTTACTCTCACATATAGATAGAGTTGTTTTAGAAATAGATTATATATTATGTTCACATCTTATCTACAAAAATAAAAGTATTCAAACAAAACTAATGTGCAAAATGGTGTGTTTCTTCTATTATAACAATCCACTTACAAACTCCTCTCCTAAGATATTACCTTGAGAATGTAACTTATTTTAATATCATGTTATCATGCCCAAGCTAATCTAATAGAAGTTTAACAAGGTTACATCATCATACAATAGGCACAATTCTTTATGAAAATCATAAAGCAAACCACATAATAAAGTCTAAAATAATCCTTGAAAATGATAATTGCATACCATAAGTTATAATTTGAAAAACTTATTTAAACCATCTATCAAACGTAACAATTACATTTAACATAATATTTACATATTAGAATATCCACCCTCTCCATGACATGCACATAAATAACTTAGAAATAAAACTAACATAGGTATGAGCAAACTACTAATTCAATAAATAAATCAAAACTAATAAGTGTTTCAATATAAAAAATATTTGAAAGATAAAAATAAAAATATAACTATATTCTTGTTGAATAATGAATTATAAAAGATAAAAGCAAAAAAACTTAAAATTTGTTTTATGTTTCATATTTACATTTAGAATTCATATATAGTTTTTTCATTTAGGCACTTGTTTTTTTTATCTATGATTATTTCTATTCAATTATACTACATTTATCATATTTATTGAGGAATGTTATGTCCACTCTAAGCAAAAACTTAAAATACATTTATCTAAAGCACATGCCAGATACCTAATGGGATACCCATCCCTTACCCCTGTTTCATCATAATAAAATGTATTGCATCTCATTTGTTGGGAAATAAATATTCACCAAATGGTTTAATCATGGCTTATACAAATACTAGGGATATCATGTTTATAATACGTATTGGAGATGTCATATCTAGATAATGACAACAAATGGGCTATTGATAAAGTCATAATTAATAAAACACCTCATCGTCATAACTTAAGCTAGAGATATTAACCACGGATTAAAAACTAATATATGTTATATAATATACATGTAACAACATGCACCATAATGAATCCCATGTTATATGCAATTTCTAATATCATAACGCCTAATTATTCATGCTGGTTTTCTTATTTAACATATTGCCATTTAACACACTAATATTGTTAAATTGTTATCTTTAATCATAATCAAAACATAACATAATACCAATCTAAATATCCCACATTACATACTACAAATACAAGTACAATAAAAATGACAAGATAATTGTATAACTCTTTTTTATAAGCATAAGAACAATAAAACATTTCCATTTTATCACATCACAACACAACTCAAATGACAATTAAATAGTGTATAATAATGATAAAGCTCAAGTATGAAAATGTTAAAAATTGAAATAATACTTGCAAGTAGTACAATTCATAATGTAACATTAGTTTACTTTATCTTACTTTTATATTTTAGCTCTTGTTCTTATTTTATCAATTGCTTGGAAATGATATTTTAATTTGTCATATAGCTTTTAATTTGCTAAAATTTTTAAACTAGAAAAAGTTCTAAGACTCTCATTAAATTTTATTTTTGAATATTCATATAATTTTTTTAAATAATCCAAAAAAATTCTAAAAAATTTTCACTTTTTCTATAAAAAATTTTCCATGTCACCATTATTATTTTGAGCTTCTTGGTTTTTAGTAGGGTGAGGACAAAACTACTTGGACCTATTTCTAATTCTCTAACTTTAATAACCAAGTGATACAATGCCTTCTTGGTTTGATATTGTTTGACAACATAGTCATCAATCTAATCTTATATCTTACAAAAATGACATATATTATTCTTCCATATGAATTTTTAACCAAATCATAAACCATTATTATAAGCCATCTCAAATGACTCTTTTATTTTGATAGTATATTTTATTTTATTTATTTTTCACTTTTAAAAGGTCAAAAATTAACAATGATTTGCATTAATAAACTTAGATATACATCTATATATATATATAACACTTTTTTTTATTATAACTTTGTCAAACATATTCTTTAGTATATTGTTAACTAATTTCTTAAGAATGGTCATTAATTTAGCTTTCTCCTTTATCACAAAGAAGGGCAATAGGTTAAGTTGGTCACATGCTAAGCATATTCTTTTGACAACATCAAGTTGATCATTATTCTCTAGTTGTAATTAACACCTAATTTTTTTTCAATGATAGAACTTTACCATTTTGCTCTCATTTTTTTACCCAAAATAACAATTATGTTAGTTGAAGATTATGAAAAATATATTTTTTCATCTCAATAATACTAAAAAATTTATTGCACATTTTAAAAACTTTTTCTTTTTTATTGTTATAAAATATCTTTTTCAAAAGCTATTCTAAATTGCAACCAATGTTATCAAATAGAAGCTAAAATCATTTGTTATAATTATTTAATTAAATCCTCTAATAAAATGGATAAAAATTTTGAAATGATTTATAACTAAAGGAATCTAAATATCTCTTCCCTCATTTGGTTTGCAATAGTGTTAAATTACTTGAGGCTAATTTAATTTCGTTATCCTAGGGTAGTCTGTTGGGGATTAAATCATGTTTGGTTTTTAAACTAGGTTAGTTTGTATTATAAGAAAATATTATTTGACACCTAATCAAAGTTATAAATTATATTAACTTTATTTTGTCTATCCAATTGTTACCTCTTTGATTTAACTTGATGTGACAATGAGATCTAAAGTTCTTGGCAACGACTTTAATAGTGGAGTTGTAGCTAAACAATTATGATAGAGCAAAAATATTTTTTTAACTTGTTTTCACAACTAAAAGAAAAGGTATATTAACATTTCTAATATGCTAATAAGACCAAATAATTTAATAAAAAACCAAATCATATACTAATCGTACTTGAAGCAACAAAATAGAAAATGTGCCAACATGTTGCACAAATATTATTCTAATTTGTTGTGGTGAAAGAAAACTAATATGCAAGGATGGGGAGGGAGGATAAGCAAGCAACTACAATTTAACAAAGTTATTTAGTTCTAGTTGATCAAATTTGTGATTATACAAAACTTAAAAGAACACTTGTGCATGCTCATGAGCCCACCTTCCCTTTGTAATATGACTCGAATAACTAATCAAATATCGCTTATTGCCAAACTAATAATATGATATTGTGGGGCCACATTTAATTTTATTTTATACAAGTTTGTAATTAATGAGCATTTATGATTGCAATTGATCATGTGTAAATTTACAAAAACTTTTAAAAAGATAATCATGAATAATATAAAAAATAAAAAATCGTAAGCACAACACATAAATAAAAATAGCACCAATTTGAAGTCACAAGATAAAACATTCAACCAATAAAAAAAAGACCGCAAGGATGATGAGTAGAAAGACATTGCGAACATTCGTGTTGAACAATAAGGAACATCAAAGATTTGATGATCAACTACGATTCAAGATAGGGCAAGGTTCAATTGACAAGATAAAAATTTGACCAATGAGAGTACTCGAGTTGTGGCCTCGCACATGGTGATTGATGAGATGACCTTGGCAAGGATACAATGGGCATGGGATTTAAATTAGGCTTAGGGGTTAGTTTGGTTCCTGATTGCAACTTTTGAAGTTCCGTGCGGCCAAGCGGGCTCATCAACTTTCACGTCCCAAGCGGATACTTCGGGCTCGCTTTTACAGACCCTAGCAGAGGCAAGGGAATTCCGAGTGAGGATTTAGGAGATGACTATCGACGACGACAAGTCCATATACGTTGGAGGTCTGCCCTATGATGCGACAGAGTCCGATCTACGCCGTGCCTTCTCTCTCTACGGTGCCGTAGTTGCCATCAAGGTTCACTTCTAATCCCATTTTCTCTCCTTTGAAACCCTTACTACGCATGCCATTGTTAATTAGAATATCTTCTAGGTAATCTCAAGCGAATACAGTTTTATCTTGTTGCTGGATGCCCTCCGAAACCTTCTGTGTCGACAATCTTTCATTTGGTCTTCTGTGTATAATATTCGACTTATCGAGAGTAGGTGAAGGCATCCACAGAAAGTATCTTTGAATGCATCCACAGAAAGTATCTTCCAGCCTCCGGTTTGGCACGGTGATGCTAAATTACTTAGGATTAGCTTAACCCAGATGACTTTGGAGTAGTAGTGGTAGATGTTTAAATTGTGTTTGATTGTTATACTGGATTACCTTGGATTTTAATAAAATTCTATTTGATAGGTGAGCTGGGTTTAGCACAAACGTACTTTCAAAAACATTTTATAAACTTCCAATATTTTTTTATTTCCTTTGCCTTAATGTGAAATTGCCCTAGCTCGGAAATTCATTTGGCTTGCCCCATCTTCTTCACACAGAATTTTCTCACCCCATTCTACTTCCTTTGCGTGATTGCTGCAGCATGGAAAATCCTCTTCCAGTTTGGCTTCATGTCATAGTTGGTACCAAAGGGTATGTGTTAGCGCCAATATGCTTAGTTGTTGCAATGTTTGGAGTGAAGATTGTGATTGAGGAAAATGCAGTTCTTAGGATCTTCAAATAAGATGGACTTGGCATTCTCTTTGAAAATCTTCCTTGTGGTGAAGGGGCCATTGGCATGGATTAGTAAGGCATGGGGTAAGGACGAAGGGCAATTGAACATTATACAAGTGTTAACATAGTGAAGAGATGGGATAGGGTTAATTGAGTTAATTATGTAGTGTTTGTTTTAAGATTGACTTAATTCCTAGCTAGGTTAATAAATTGTTTGGCAACTTGTACGAGTTTAATTGAAGTTAACCTCAAAAACTCTAATCTTTCAAACAAGTAAAGGCTTGGGTGGTGGTTGCAAAACCTTAGACAATTAATGTGGGAACATAGAATGTGTAATGAAAGCCCTCCACCCCCCAACCCAGCCTTAAAATCAGATATGTTATATTCTTTTATAAAATATAATCACATTTTAAAAAATTTCTTTCCAAGGAGAGCACCGAACAAAAATCTAGTTGAAGGGATTTTTGCTCTACCTATGAAATATTGTAATAATCATCGTAAAATCAGCTTCATAATTTGTAACAAGTTCCCACTTCTATATACTTAAGGCACTTTTGATCAAGAAAAAAGAGATAAGTTATAAAAAATACCAAGAAATTCTCTCCTTTTTCTCCTCGATTTTTTCCATATTAGAAGAACTATAATTGTGGTGATTGGCTCCTCTTCTCTTATTTGCCACTACTAATACCAATAGGAAAAATACTACTTTAGATCCATCATCTCTTTGTAGATGGAACTTCAAATTATGTAGAATGGTTGAGTATCTTTGGTATGCTTAGAAGTATTTATTATTCATGTTTGTGAGATTGGAAAGTCATATGATTGGTCCATTGAATATTTATTGTGTTGTTGCAAGAGTCCGCAAATGGTGATGATTATGCTTCGTTAATGATATGACGGTCTCTTATCATGGGTTGCACGTTTTTTTGTTATGACATTCTATTGAGTGATGCTATAAAATGATATATGAAACATGTAGGAAATCAAAACATTTTCCTCTGTAAGTTTGGGAAAAATCTTGTATCATTCTTTTTTGAAATAGCAATTGTTTGCCAATTATAATTTTTGAAAGGAAATGTGCATTCAAAATAGAAATATCTCCTTTTTATAGGATAAGAGTACGAGTATTACTCCAAGGAAAATATATTTTCTAATACACACAATCCTTGGCTATTCACTTCATTAATGGGTATGGATCCATGACACTAATGATCCTATGGTTATTATGCTCTTCAATACTTCCATCAAACTTGTTTATATATGTGTATATATATATATATATATATATATATATATATATATATATATATATATATGCTTATGAATTTGAGGAACTGCATCCTATCACTTGTGCTTAAAAGATTGCATTTGTTGGTTTACAACTATAGCAAAAGAGATGTTTGGCTTGGTGATGGTGAAGTATATCAAATTTTCAACTAATTTGTAGTAATGAGATACATGCTCAAAAGGCTTCTCATTGACATCATATTTTTAGGTTTCAGTGGGTGTATCAACAAGTATATAATCAAGTAATCTAGCTTTTTAATGGAGATCAATGGGATTCTTCCTTTGAGGTATTTAGATAATCTTCTTACTACGAACAAACTTATTTCCCAAAATGATAATTGGGATGCCTCTAGCCTTTTGTTTGAAAGCATTTTGGTTGACACTATTCTAACTTTGCAATATAGTTTTGATCAATATTTATTAGGACAATGTTGTCAATATAAATAACCAAGAATCAATTAATGAGTGTTGGATAACGGTAGAATGATTAGCAATGTTGATGTGTAGTTTGATCTTTGTAAGGAGCCTGAAGAATTTGTTAATTAGGCATAAGAACTTTGTTTAATACCATTACTTGCTTTCATGAGCTTTCATATTATGGGCTTTTTTTGAGCAAATGTCTTGAAGGTTGCTTCATAAACACATCCTTGGTAAGATCCTAAAAATAAGGCATTGTTGATATCCATTTGTAGTAAATACAAATCTTTGTTGACAAGAAGAGAAATCAAATTCAGGTGAGCCAGGTAATGGCCTAATAAAGGAGATTTCAAAATTGTCAATACCATGGACTTAAGTGAAGTATTTGGTGACTGTAAAAGCCTTGTACGTATCTATAATGCTGTTAGTCTAGTATTTGAGATCGTGTAATCTATGACGGGAAATTGTTTTGGTATCATGTGGGGTGTAATATGATCCTGGGTATCCCAATACTTGTAAAGCAACCATTTCTGGGTTCATAGCTTATTCCACTAAGGATTCTATAGAGTTTATTGAAATGTCTTTAGAATAGACTTGTATAAAGGGCAGGAAAAATTGCTGAAATGAAGGGACAAGAAAAATTGGCAGAAAACTAATTGAGATGATCAGTTGACATATCTAACCGTCTTGGAAGATTGGCACATCATGGTTTTCCTTTTCATACAACAATATGAACTGGAGATTAGATTTGTGATTGTTAATGAATCCTTTGTAGATTTAGTCATGTGTTTGTGAGGTACCCACACTTTGGGAGGGCCTTACTAAAACCATCATTGTAAATGGGATTGTGTTTTAGTTATAGGTAGTGAATCACACATAAGGCATTCTCTTTTTATACATTTACTTTATTTTCAACGCATTCTAACCATAGTTTATGAAATTTCACTGCATTCTAACTGCATATTCTAACCCCATAATGTTTAACCTCAATATGTTCCAATTATAATTGTTGAAACATGCAAAATGTAAAGCATGAAGGAGGATGTTGTTATTGGAGGCATAGGACAATGTGAAGAAACCTATATGGCAATCATGTTTATGGTAGATGTGTAGCAAGAGGGGGAGCATAAGTGGGGAAGGGTTTATGAGTGAAAGAAAAAAAAGGTTAGCAATTGTGAAACATGACAATAATAAAGGTGTAAATGATTGGGTCATAATAATAACTCTCTTCCTAAGTTTAAGGATATCCCATAAAATTGTACTTAATAGTCTTGGGAATAAATTTATCATTAATGCAAAATGTGTACAAAATGCACCCAGTGAAAAACTTGACGAATTATGAGTGTTATTGGAAAAAAAAAAGTACGAAGAGTAGAGTCACATCACTAGTAAAAAAAAAAAGTACCCCCCCACTTTTTGTACTCTGGGAATATGATCAATAAGAAATATATTAGTCAAGAAGTTTCATTCAAAATTGTTGTAGAATATTCATACAAAACATCGATGTTCTGGAAACCTCGTTTAGATGATAACACCTTCATTCAAGAATACCATTTTTGAGATGCATAAGGGCATGAAGTTTATTCCGTGATAAGAAAAAAATGACAAAATTGAGATTGTATCGGTTGGAATGCATTGTCTTTAAGATAGTTCTCATGGGATGGTAAAGTTAACTTGTATTTCCTGATAAAAGTTATAAATACACAAATTCCAAACTAACTCATTGGCAAGTAAACCCAAGTCATACAAGAATGATCATATGTTAAAATAGCAATAATGAAAATAGTACTTCTATGAAAACACTTTAATTATACTTGCTTTCTAACTAGTAGACCAAATATTAGTCTAATCAATTGAAAAGGTATACTTGCATGACTAAAAACATGAGATGTAAAAGGGACTTGATGATGTTTCCCTAGCTCATTGGTATAGCATTCAAATTCAGCCATAAAATTGGAAACAAACTTTCAATAAATTATTGGAAGATGACCAAGATAATAGTGACATTGGTATCGAATGACTATTGACAAAAAATAGATTGAATACTATTCTTTAGATAATGTATTGCTCTAGCTTCAACATCTTCACTAATGGTCTTTCTTGTGTTGAGATCTTGAAAAACACAATTAGAAAGACAAAATATTACATGGTAGTTCTTGGTTTAAGAAAACGATGAATGGAATGCAGATTGACAAGAAATTTAACAAAAGTAATACCTTGGGTGGAGATAAGGTAAGAGGAAGGGAGAATGTACTTGATTTGAGGGCAAGAGTTAGAGAGCCATCAAGATTAACACAAGTGATAAAGAAGTCATGTTAAGGGAAGGGAATAACTATTTATAATATGTTATATGTGCAAAAGCATAATATTCTAAAATTGAAGATGCACCCATGGATATTGCTATAATAGAGCCTAGTGATGAAATAACTTGAGAAGTAGAAGTTTTAAAGAATTGAAGAAAGCAATTGTAATCCTTATGGGAGATATTGATTGAGTTGGAGGATGTTATTCAAAGAGTTATGGAAGTTGAATCTATGTGACAAGTTGATTTGAGGATAGATAGCCATTCTTGTTCCAATATTGATCAACTAAGTGGCTGTTTTGGCCACAATGATAACTAGTTTGGTGAGTCTAACAACTATTGTTGTGCCCATCTCCACTGCTATCATAAGCATTATGATCTTTATAGGAGCTAGAAGCAGGAGCAAATTGGCCATATTATGACAGGGTAGAAGCATACAATCCAGTGACATGAAGAACATGAAAGGGTTTGGAATCCAAATTAAGGATGATGGAAAGGCCAACAATTGCTGATCTTTTAAAAAAAACAAGTTTAGGGCTATACCTAGGTTTGAACCTTGGACCTTCTCTTTGGAAGACGTGGTCAATTCCATGTGCTTGACATTGCTTTCATCATCAACTAATTTTATAGCATGTTGGAGAAAATAATCTAATACAGAGAAGTGATAAACTAAAAACTATTCATTCTACATATTCCAAGTAGATGGATCAAAGGTAGATAGTAATTTGTCACATTTTCCTTATAGGGTGCTATTATACGACTAGATAGATATAACATTTTGCTAGAGGTAAATAAGGCCTAAGTAAAAGGTATAGAAGTTAGAGATATTATTCTCTTGAAACTATATAGGGTGAAGGAAGTTTTATATGAGTTTGTTACTTTCATGGAACATTATTATAGAGGCAATGGATGGTTTCGTGCTATTGAGCAATCCATGTGAGGATAACATAGCAACTATTTTTCCAATTTTTAAATCTCATATTTACAAGCAATCTAAAGGGGATCCATATGGTGGAGCTTTTTGTGGGACTTTACAAGGAATTAAAAGGCTTAAAACCAAAGAAGATAGTTTAATTAGTACCTATTGTAGAGGAGAGTTCAATATCACTAGGAGAAGAGTTGAAGGCCATGAAGCCATGGTTTAAGAGATAAAAGAAAATAATTAAGTTAAGATTTGTATAAAAATGGCAAAAAAAGAAAATATCACAATGCAATAGTTGACATGACATATGGGACAGAGGTGGTAGAATAAGTAGGGCATTGTGGCATAGAGCATAATTGGCGTATTGGTGAATAGGAGAGGTTAGCAAGTAAGTTGAGGATGTTAGACCAACAAGAAGAGAGGTGGTCAATTGAAAGTATGAAATTAATAATTTTTTGATACCATATTAAAACGAAAATTTGATGTGCATTTAAAATGGAAGTCTCCTATTTATAAGATGAGAATAGCACAATAAATATTAATCGGCATTGATATTCTTTAATAAGTTTGGATGCATAACAAGATACATTTCTAATTATTATAGCTTAAGTTTGCTAAAGATCTTTTGAATATGGTGTTATCTGACACATTTGCTAGTATTTTCTTTAATTTTTCAAAAGCTTAAAGAACTTGAGGTGTTAACTAAATGACCTGATCAACATCTCTAACTCTTTTGCAAAATGTGGTTGTTCAAACCCATTTCATATTTTGATTAGATCTTTGTTTAAATTTTTGCATTGTTATGCACCAAAGCCAAGCTTTTCATAATTTTATCAGCAATTAGAATGTCATTAGCAAACAAGTATTTATCATTGTTATACCTCTTGATAAAGTTATTTGATCTGATTTTTATTAGAGTTAGTGCTAAATTGAGATTGGATTGAACTTTTTGAGCCTTGCAAAATTGAATCTAAAATTGAGTGGTTTTGATTTTGAGTTAGCTCGAGCTGCATGACATTGAGCTTGAGCCAGCTTGAGCAATTGTTGAGCTAGCTTGAAATGCTAGGGTTAAGTTAAGAAATTGCATTGAAAAAATAAGTAAAATTCTATGGCATCCAATAAATACAAGTATTGCATGTTTTGTTTATTTAAACCATCAAATTATAAGTATAATGGCAAAATCAATTTAAGAAAGGAAAAGAAAGAGAAAATCGTAGTTCTTAGCAGTACCACTGCACAATCATCAGATTATTTATACTAAAGAATATACATATATTACAAGGTAGGCATTATTGTAATCTCAACACTACGATGCTCCATAATATCATAAAAAAAATCTAAGAGTGGGGCTTCACTATTCCAATGTCCAAACAATCTGCTAACTACAAGTTGACTCGTAAATGTTATAATTCAGAAATTAAGACAGCGGCAAGCAATATTTTAATATGTTTTTATCATATTTAACAGTTGAAGTACACAAAGTAAACATAATGCAAGAAAACTAATATGCTACAGCATGCCAAATTTATTCTTATCAGATTTTATGCATTGAAATGATATGCAAGCAACAGTTTTGATCTATTCTTATCAGGTCTAATGTGAGAGGCTATGAAATATATTGAACGAGCATAAAATTAGAAAGTTAGTATCCATCACCAATAAGAAATATGTTTTAATCAAAATTTATGTGTAAGCCATGATTTGCAAGCATCGATTTCAATGTGTTCTTGTTAGATTAATTAATGAAGTAGAAAAACCAGGTATAGAAAAAAAAACATAGACTGAATCTATTATCACAAGATTTTTTCAAACATTGTCTCAAATCTTCTCTTGTAGTTCTCATCTCTATCCCAAACTTACAGCTTTAAGGCTTTATTCTTGAATTGAAACTTATTTCTCGTATCTAGAAATTTCACTATCTAATTTTTTATATGGTTTTGATTTAATTTCTCTTACAATTTTTGAAGTAGATTTCTAGGAACAAAAGCTGATGTTAAGTGGTCAAATGTTCTTTTTGTCTGATCAAGTAATCTTTGCAATGCATAACTTATCTCTTGAGATAATCAATTAGCTTTCTTGAAGATTCATTCATTTAATTAACTTTTCTCCTTTGGAAAGCATTCACTATCATAATATCATATTCTAATTAAACTTCAAGTTTGTTTTGAAATAATAGATGTCGCCTATTATAAATATCAACAAAAGCTTAGTGCAAAAAGTATAATAGATATCAAGGATTGCAACAAAACCAGGAGGAAGAGATATAGTTTCATCCCACTTGAAATTCAAAAAATCTTGTCTTATAAGAATAATAATATGTCTTCTTCTTTGTGGATCTAATGGAATGAGAATCTTGGATAGATCAATAATGAGATAGTGAGGTGATGTAACTCTTGTATCTAGAGTTCTAATTGTCTCCCAATGGGTCATAAAAGCCTCGATTTCCATGTTAGTTGCATCCCGCTTGACCTAAAAACTAGTGTAACTATTGTACAAGAAATCAACAAGTGATATGGCTATTAAAACCCCCTAGAACTCTGTAGTAAACAATATAAAAATTGAGGGGGACAATAGAAGTAGCAACAAATAGATATTTGACATCATGAGCAATTGCCAAGCCAACCTCCTCACTATTGAAATTGACCTTTTGAACTTGACTTTGATCTAATTGAGAGGGAGGATCCCACCTAGAGGGTGAAAAGACCAAAGATTCTAGGGAGCCATGGGGTTCCCAGGTCTTTGAGCCAAAGGGTGCTCATGGTAGGGATGGCTGCATATTGTATGAAGGTCGCAATGATGGATGGAGAATGGTTCATATTTGATGAGGATGCCAACTAATAATTGGATTTTGCCCTCATTTGTCTCCTTAATAGAAGGCCTTTATTGTTTATAAGTTCTCTTGTTAGCATTAGCTCCTAATTGAAAGCTTCCCTCCCTTCTATTTGCTTATTCCTTTTTTACCTTAATTAGTTTCCCTAAATTCAAAATTGCTATGAAAGACTTTAAGTTCTTTAATTTCCATTTCTATGTTGTATTTAAGTCCCATTCAATAAAACTTTTCAACCACTGGGATATATCATATAAACTAAAAATTATTTCAAATCACAAATTTTTTGTTGGATGTAAACTCTCTTTAAAACTATAATTCTTTCTCCATTTATCTTAACATCTACTACATAATTTTTTAAATTCTTGCCTGAATGTCTATTTTTTTCTTACTTTAAGTACCAAATCATTAAATATCAATATTTTTTTATGTATTTCTCACATATCCACTTAGTTTTCTAATACATATAGTATTTATTTTTCTATAAATTATGATATACACTAACTTCACCAACTTGTTAGTTAAACATATTAATATTTTCTGTTCTTATTGCATCTTTACTTGCATCTATTCAAAATGATGTAGGGATCTCTATGCTGGTTATCAATGTAATAACCTTTTCTCATGGTCACTGTATGCTAGCAATACATTGTGTTGCTTTTGAAGAACTCCCTTGATTAAATTAATTTCATAAATGATTCCTATCATGATGTATTGACAAGTTCTACATTGACAATTATTGAATGCAATTATTTGTGTTATCTCGACTGGTGTTAGGACCGATTATATTCTTAATTCAAAAAGTCAATTAGGAAATTCTACTTTGATGTTATGCTCACAAGTTAAATGCCTATTGAGAACCATTCTCAAATTTAAAATAAATTAGTTGCAACAATTGATTGTTGCTTTTTGTTATTATTTTTTTAGATTTTAAAGTTTTCACCTTTTATGAATTCTTTATAATTGAGTTTTCCTTTCTCTTAACATTAGAAATTGAATTTGGAGAAATACTTGCTCAACTAGTGCCTAAAATTTGTGCTTGAGATATCTATTAGAACTATAAAAGGTTCAAAATGTACTTATTGTGATCTTGAATGTTTGGAGACAATTTATTTGTAGCTACTAAATATATTTGTTGATATAATGATGGTAAGAAAAACTTGTATGTTGAATAACACAACTCAAGAAATTGGGTTAACTAGGATCCATCTACTTGTTAATGGTAGAAAAAAACCATTTCTAAAGTAAACCTTCGGTAAGCTTTTGAGGAAAGTGTAAGTTCTTGGATATAATTTCAGCATTTTTGTTGTCACTAAACAAGTACAAAAATGTGTAAAAAGATTCCTATGATTAGTTCCTTTTTTTATACTCTTTTCAAGTGTTATCGTAATATGACTTTGCTTTTGCATTAATTATTCTTGCGACAATGTGCATGGTGATTATGAGAGTCAAATAGCACGCTAGTAGTTTCAATGGCATCCTTTTTTGAAGCGATGTAAATCACATAATGACAAGCTTATCCACGGTGGGGACAATATTTATATAAATGGTGGCATGAAATATGCCATTGTGAGGAAGGAGAAGAGAATAAAAAGAAATAGCAATATAGGAGTCATATAAGAGGTGTAGTTAAAAAAATTTAGTTAAGGTGGAGAAAAATGGTAAAACTGAAAACTAGGGAGGGAGGTTTTTTATCTAATATTTATTCATAGTTTTCATGCTTAGAATTTGACAAATATTGAGTGCCGAACCAATTTTATTGATCCATATAACAAGAGGTTATAATATGAAATTGTATCTCTATTGCATATTAGTGTCTCAAAGTGGAAGAGTTGGTGATCAATAACCAACCATTTCTTTTTTCTTTGTTTCTAGGCAATTTGTTTATGATAAATTTCATGGTTTTTTCATTATGATTAAGACAGTAATTGCATTGATTGAATATTTGGTTCATGTGTGAATTGCATTGTGGGCTATAAGTGATAAAATTCATTTTTTTTTCATATTTTTCCTTGAAAGCATTATTTTCTTTATTACACTCAAGACAAAGTAATTGTAATAATTGAGTAAGTGGGCCATGAGTGAATTGCATTGTGTCATTTGAATGGCTTTTTTGACACCACAAATTAGATTCAATTCACATTGGTTAAGGCTTCTCGTTCTTGTTTGCTCCTTATTCTTGGATATGATTTTGGAAAATCTTGCCTTATTTTGTAGATAGTAAATGATCGTGAAATTGGGGGAAAATGTTATGGCTTTGTCACCTTTACTAATCCCAGATCTGCCATTGACGCCATCAATGACATGAATGGCAGGGTATGTCTTCCATTATGTTCTTTGAGTTGTTGATTTAAATTTTTTCTTGTAATTTTTTGTTTCTTGTCTAATTCACATAACCACTTTCATTATGTTGCTCTATTTTTTACATTTTTTCTCCTGATGTACAATTTTTTGAGTAGTCTATTGGTGGGCGGGTTGTAAGAGTAAATGAAGTCCGACCCAGAGGTGTTCGACCAAATTTTCAACGCGACAATTTTCGACGCGATGCTGGAAGGGATGCTGAATGGGATAGGGAAAGGGATAGAGAATATGCTCGCGACAAAGAACGTTATAGAGATAGAGATTTTGAGAGGTCCAGAGATCGTGATCGAGATAGGGAAAGAGATCATGACCATGGGAGTGACTTTGACCGAACAAGAGATCATGATGTTGATCAAAGTCGAGATAAAGAGGATTATGATCAAGACCGTACACATGATCATGATCAGGATTGGGAAAGAGATCATGACATTGATTTTGACAGAGTTATGGATGAGGTTCATGATTCAACGAGAGATAAGGATCATCAATCAAAATATAGGCTTCGGTAAGCTCCCACTATTTAGTTGTATTATTTTTCTGCTAAGAGTCATGGCGTAAATCTTTTGCTTGTTATTTAGCTATGTGCATACACTAGAGAATCATTAAAATGGCTGCCAGTTCAATTTTTTTGGTTGTTGAGTTAAATAGATTTAAACGAGTTAAGTGATGATGGAAACACCCATCTTTTTCTTTCTGTTAAGATAGTTTTGTTATGGACCAGGAGTAGGTAATAATTGCTATAATACTTTGGGTATGATAATGGAAGGATTATTTCAAATGAAATTTTTATTTGTGAACGGTGTAGAGGCTAATGTGAATAAAAATGTCCTGATTGGAATCATTGAAATAAACTATCATAGATGTGCTTAATTTGCCTGATTTTTTTAGCTAATCATTCAAAATACAAAAGCAAAATGTAGATTTTTTGTGTTTGAGCAATTACTAACCATTGAATCTTAGTTATCCATAAGGCATACCATATACCACCATATTGCCTTGATGTGAAAGGAAATAAGATGCGTCTTTCAATAGTTCATCAGATCCTTTCTTCCACATGACTTATATTCACAGTTTAGCATGCTTATTTTTGCAGTGGAATTCCTTCTATTTCTGATCAGGACAATGCTGGTAGGTTGTATGGATAATCAAAATATATAACTTACTGAAAATCTGCATATTTTTCTTAATTGATAGTGCTGTCTTAATGAGGTGTTTCTTAAGGATCTCTTCAGCTTGCTTTGTGCATATTTTTTTTCACTCTTGCATAGAGGAGCATATATTTTTCTTGTGTCACTATATAGAAGAATTTCTCCTGATCATCAACCTTATGTTAAATATGTGGAGAAAATTTTGCACCTTTGTTTTCATCCATTTTGGTGATTGTACGATCAGGTGCTAACTAGATATTTATTTTTGTTTGGACAATTTACTTTATGAACTTTCTCCTTCTTGTTTTCATATTAGTTTGACACACTGTCTTAGTTTGTATGTCTTCTGTTCTCTATTGTTCTTGTTCAATCTGCTCAGACTCATATTCACTAAATCTATGCAGCCGGCTATTGATATCCTATTAAGCCATCTTTCTTGTTTTATAACAATCCCAGATATATTTTCATTTTTTCCATTACTTGGTTATAATGACTTCTTGGAGACTCAACAATAAACTCCATTTAATCACTTTTAGCATGGTATTGCTGATGCATGCCCCCATTTTAGATGCAGGACATTAAAGCTTGAAGTTATTTTTTTCATCATTTTTCTTTTTTCGAAACTTATTCAAACTTCATCTCATATGAACTTATAGAGTGGTGTTTTTTTTCATACGATTGGAAACTTCTTTTGTCATATTAAATGATCATCCAACATTAAGATTGCATACGAGGTCTTAAATTACTATTCTAGTAATCTCTAGTATGCTTTTCTTAAAAGCTTTTTCCTTTGTTCTAACTTATAAAACTTTGTTCATTCTTAGCCAAATTTATCAAAATTTAACCAAAATAGGATCACGATGTTACTATATTTTTATTAGTTTTCTGTATGTATTTTCCCTTTTATTTATCACTTGCAATATTAACTAAATAAGCTTTGGCCATTTCTCAACAAACGAGTCTTTTTTTATTAAAGTTTATTTTATTTCTCAGACTACAACTGATTTTATATATGTTGTATCAATATAACAGTGTTGCAATTTCCAAAACAATAGAATATCCAATAAAGAAGAGTAGTAAAGTTCAATGTTTAGTCCTACATGATTTTCTTTTTTTTTTCTTTTGTACTTCTTTTGAAGAATTGGGGAGTCTTTGATCACTTTAATTGGATCACGATAGTCATTAGAAAAATTCGATAAGAGCAAAGCTTCATTAGAGTTAATTGTTACCTGATTAGATACCAAAAGAAAAATCCTTTAGCACGAAATTTAAGGGGGAAGTCTTTATGAATGTTTTTGAGTTCTTCGATCTTTACATTACGATTACAAGACATATTTCTCACAAACCTAATGAAACATTGGGGCAATGCTCAAATTGAGTGATCCTTTTATAAGATCGCTTGATGGTAAAGCATCGACTGGGAGATTAGGTTGAGTGAGAAGTTATAATAGATTCTGCTTAATGAAAATGTCATCCTAGTAAGGGATATCGTAGAAAGAAGGTAAAAAATTAAGGGCTTCAGAGTAGCATAATCAGTGGAGCTTTGAAGGTAGTGTGTTTTGATCAGTAGGGACATCTAACCTGATCAGTAGTAATATGAAGAGAAGAAATATTTGGATTATCGATAGTCTGTATAGTTGTTGTAGAAATGTGGCTAAAAAGTATCTTGCTTTGGTGGTGGTTTCTATTTTGGGATTTTCTACTTTTTCGTATTGAGATTCTTAATGGGTTGTTGATTCTGATGGACATGCTTGGGGTTTTGATGGCGATTTGATTCCTTGTTGTTGAACTTGCAACAAAAGGAGCAAAAATTTGTGAGATTTCGTTTTCCACAGTCTGCTGAAAATTAGCAAGATCATTTTCCATATTTTATCTGATAGTTCATTTTGAAGATTGATTTGAACATATATCCTTGTAACACTGGGTCAGACAGGGGAAACATTTGATGTATATATTTTAAGAGGATCTTCCCAAAGAGAATTTTTCAATCAAAGCAAATCTGAAGGAAGTGAAAAATATTTGCACGTCCTTGTCAATAAATAAAATTATCAATTTACCTTTGTAAGTGGTGGCATTCCTCATAATGACCGACTAGTCCATAATGATGTTGCATTGGTCTTCAATTGGATGCGCAGTAGTCAAGAGCCTAGGGTGCAGCTGAATGATAGCCACATATGATTTTATTGATATCCCTCTCGTTCTCATGCCATCCCTTCTAGCCAAAGATTGGCAACAAACCTATGAATGTCATCTATTATCATAGAAAGAAACCATTGAACTTGAAGAGATGAATCAAAATGGTTTGGTTTATTTTGATTATTGAGCCAATGGTTCCCCTTACAAACTTTCAGTTACCTTTTTCCCATCTCTCAAAGTTCCTTTTGGTTATGCCATATCTATTGAACCCATAATCAGGCAACATCTAAGTGAAAAAGGTTGTTGTGGACTCTGGAAGCTCGACCCTTGTTCCTTTCTTTGATCCCTTCAAAATATGGGACTTAGTTGGGAATTTCTCACCACAATGTTTGTCACTTTGGTCAACATTTTCTAATGATAGTAGTATTAAATCCTGTGAGTAGTCACTCTTTCTCGTACATTGGGGATTGAGATTTGAATGTGGTGTATATGTTAGAATTTGTCATCATAAAAGCTCCCTAAGTATGCAATGCAATCATTGAGAAGGGGACTCTTAACTAAGACTGAGGGATGCTGAACAAATTTTGATTAATTTTTCAACTTTGCATTTGATCATCAATTTTTACATGCATTAGATTCGGAACAATGAATTGTGACCTTTCACAATCTCGAAGGTGGCACTTGTTGGCATTGGAGAAAACAAGTGTCAAAGAGAAGGCAAAGGCTAAGGACAAAGAAGAGTAAAAAGTCTAAATTTTTAACTTGTAAATTTTGTGTGAAAGAAGTGACTCTAATTTATCTTCTAGTTTAAATGAATTCATGGGCAAGGCAATCCTTTCAGTATTGTTTTTGTTTTTTTCGTGTTTGTATGGCATTCCTTAGTTATGCTAGTTTGGGTCTAAAAATTGTGGAACATTGGCTAAATATAAAATATGGAATAGCCTTGGTTCAACACGTAGACAATTGTTCAACCTTAAAAAGTTGGCTAGTCTCTTAGAGAAGGATGAACTTCCCCAAGCCCTTTTTATTAAGCTCGTGTAGATTTTAGAGTGGGTCTCAAATGTTTTTTATTTGAAAGAAAAAAGTGGAAAGTGGAGGATGCGTGTTGATTACACATCTAAATACTTACGTTGTATCATGGATTCACCTTTGGGCCATCCTTATTTTAGTTTTTTATATACTTTCTCGAGATGCCATCGAGTAAAAATTGTTAGAATTCAATGAGGAGGAAACAATTTTTATCGACTTTAGAACTTTTTATTGTATTCTCAAGTCATTTGTCCTTTGAAGTATTGGGGCAACTTACTAATAGATGTATTTTGATGATATTTTCATAAAATGCAAGACACTTCTAAGCACCTTAAAGTTCTATAAGATTTGAAGATATTTCAAAGGAATTGTATAACGCATAATCCACTTAAAGTACACATTTAGATCATAATCAAGAAAATCCTTGGTTTCTTCATTCCAGAAAAGAAATTAAAATTTTGAGAAAGTTAGCAATTAGTAACATGCTTCTTCGAGTACCGCTTATGAAGATCAACATTTGAATAAGAGAATGACAGGTCTCTGTAAAATTATTTCTCAGTTTGGAGGTAAGTTAAAAAAGTTTTGTAAGATCTCCTGTGGTCAAAAGTGTTGTAAATGGACCTTAGATTTGAATAAACTTCGACATTCCTTCCAACTTTCTTGTGCTCATTTCTCTTGATAAGGCCTCTTACAATGATAGATCGTGGAGTTGATTTTTTGAAAGGAACCTATTCTGGTATGTTGAAATCATGGCAACCAAAAATACCTTGTACTAGGCAAATCCTTGATATCTGACAAATAGTTCTATTTATCAGAATTTTTCTAAGGCCAATTTTGGGTATTTGCTTGATCATGGCATTTGTTGCCTCTTTTTTTACATGTTTCTCAATACCCTCCTTTTCTCTTCTTAGATTGTCAGCTTTGATCAGTGCAATCAAAGTAGAAGTCATCATTGTTTTTTAAACTTTTTGTCAGTCCTAAAACTTCAACTTGAAGAGTAGTTTCTTTCTCTTGATTCTTTAGCTGAAGTTCCTATCAGATAGCTTCACTTATTGATCGCTTTATATCCATTCTTCTTGTTTCTCTCCAGAAGCATGCTTCTGCTGTTAGGCCCTTCATGTGGAGCTGCTTCGTGTCATTTCTAGTTTCCAATCAAGAATATTTGTCTTACTTTGCTTGAAGCTTCAATCAGAGATTAACAACCTCTTTGAGATTTCCCATCTTTTTCATGACGATGTTGCAGTCCTTCAAAGATTTTTACTGGACGTTGAGCTTGATAAAGTTTGAGTGAATATTAATCTCCTAGATACTCTACGTCTTTTCTATTTTCTTATGCTCGGCTTCTGAAATTATGCATCATTCTCCCTTGGTTGGTTGCTTGAGACTCCAAGAGCTCCAGATTATAGTAGTTTCTTGTAGTCTCGTGTCTTCTTTTGTTGACCAAAGTTTTTTGAGCCATCTTAAGTTAGGGTAATGGTGCCACCTGAACAGCAATTTCATTAATTATTGCCCAAATTGGACAGACAGGTTGCTCAAAGATCCTCTTTAATAGAGGCAGCCTGAGGTTATTTTCAATCATACCAATCTCTTAATTGGCAAATTCTTCGAGTTTTTCCCATTGATGTCAATCTCCATGGGATACCCTCATCTTAATCGTTGACCATCTCTACACTATAATAGGAATTGGTGTGCTTTGCACTGTCTGATCAGTTATATTGTGAAATTAATCGTCAGATTACTTTGTGATGATCGTAGAAGTTGGTTTGATAGCTAACGTGAGAAAATCAGCGAGTTTGGTGGTGGTCTCTATCTGTTGTTGGGCATCAAATTTTAGTGATTGAGACAACAAGTTCAAAAGGTAAAATTCTTTTTGGAAAATTGCTAAGGGGGAATATTTTGAAATTGAGAAGAGCAGGAATCAGAATTAAGCTAGTTTTGGGAAAAACTATAGCCTTCTCTTGCTTCTATCTCGATGACATGCTCATAGCCTTTGACATTAAGTTCACTAAAAGTTAGTCATTCAAAGTCTACAAGCCATGTGAAATTTCTGTTAATCTCTTTGTTGGATTATCCAAGTGCAAAGGTGATGATAAACATTCATCTATGTAGTTATGTACAGATTGATAATAACGCTGGAGTGCCTTAAGGCAGATTGTTTGCATGCAACTCATTTTATTCCAAGTAAATGAATGGTCAATGAATTGGGGGACAAATAAAAAGATGAAATTTTTTTTATCATTGGTAATCTTAGTCATTCATTTATCTAAAACAATTTGGTGAATAATGTGTTAACATTGTTCGATAGATTTGTGGCTATTTCTTAATTATTGGTTCTTATTTCATGAAATACTTTCGAGCAATGCTTCAACGAGCTTTAGCCATATCTTGACAGATAGGCCTTGAGAACATTTTCTTCAATGGGGACTTAAACGAACATTGATCGACCATTTTAATCATTCAAGAAATTCATGCCATATTAATAGAAACCCCTAATTGTTCTAACCATCAAACCATCTGGAAGCTTGTTGATTATGTCAGCCTTGGAACTCTAGTTCTAACCCCCAATTGTTCTAACCATCAAACTCTTTGAAAGCTTTGATGATTATGTAAGGCCTTAGAACTCTAGTTATCTTCATATAATTATAAATACTTTAATCATGAGACATTGATGAGACTTTTTGTGCTTTGTGAGATTTTGGGCCACTATCATTTGCTTGGGTCATGAAATTATATTTTTTTTGACATAGAGAAGATATTCATGGTCCAAACTTTGTAGTTCTTTTTTTCCATTTGTGAATTTTTTCTGTCTCCTACTCTTACTCTTCGGAATAGCAAATCTGCTTTTTCTTTAGCATAGTTCACATCATGGTTCCATAAAATAACCAATGGAAGACTTTGCAAGTACTGGCACTTTTCCGACAAGCAATTAGTATGATTTTGCACATTGACTTTATTTGAGTTGAAGAGTGTAGTGGATTCTCTATTCTGAATAGTTTTGTGTTTGCCCGATTTCCCGCAATTGATATAAGAGATTCAGCTGACAATGCTCATATTGGACTGAGTTTTGTCAGAGAGACATACAATACTTTGGTTTGTTTTTTTTTTTTTTTCTGGGTGATTTCTGTGGTTCGTTTTCAAAGAATATTTCCAAACTTCAAACTCCCTTTCTACCTTTAGACACAGGATAAATGTTTGGATCCAATTGCATTCATTGTGTTATGCTTTCAACCTTGCGAAATTGATTCTTTAAAATTAGTATGATGTATAGACTAGTTGATTTATTGAGCATGCAATTTTTTTCATTTTCAATTCTTCTATCTGTCTTTATGTTGTAATAGAGCTATGCCATAAACACATCCAATGATTTTCATTTAAAGTATGTCAAGGTTTGCTTGTTTTTGTTGATTATGCAAGCCTTTTGAAGGCTTTATGCTTTTGTAAGAGTAGGTTTGATTTATAATCCCTTTTAATTTATGGATATAATGTCTTGATGGTGGTAGCTCGTAATGAGTCCTATTAGGATCAGCAATTTTGTCAATGACGTGTGCTAATTGTATTTATGTGGAGTTCAAAATCTGAATGTTTTTTTTCTTAAATTACAGTGCCCATTCCGAGGATCATCATAGCAGAGAGTTGCTGTCAAGCTCAAGTGGTAAACACCATGATGAGGTATCAGTGTTATTGTTACAATAAGGATGGTAAATGATTTGGTCTCATGAAATTTTGATGCTGTGATGGGATCGTATCATGGTTATACAAGTCGTGTCTCAATTCAAGCTAGGTTGACCTTAGTCATATGAAAGGTGTTGTTCTCATTGTACTCTCATACATGCTTAGATATAGACTTACATCAGTACTGTTGAATATTGTCTTCATGCATAATACATGTTTGCGTTCAACTTTGAGCTTGCTTTTTAACAGCTCACTCTGAACACTGCTGCGCTATTAATCGGTTAAAGGATCTAGTTTAACTTCAAGTGAAATTCATTGCACTACGCAGAAAGATTTAAATTGAAAATTTGGTTTTTCTGTTGCTGCCAATTCCACCCATTTTAACGTGCCATGATCATTTTTATAGATCAAAGAGCAACTGGAAATATCCATTCATAGGCGTGATGAGCTTCAAAGAGAGGTAATTCAAATTACTACTTCCAACTCTAGGAATTATATAACAAAGTTTTACTTCTTATTTTAGTATCAATACCTAGACGTGGACTAAGTTTTCTAGCCATTTTCTGTAGTTTATGAGGATAAACAATGATTTGCACAGGAAAATGTCAGCAATTATCAATTTAATGCATCTACTGAGGATCCATTCTTTAAATTGAGTAGGCTTTTTTGTGTTTTGTCTGCATTTCGATTAAGTTTATTTCTTTTTTCTTTTCCCAAGTTGCACTTGCTTTTCCTATATTCATAATGTTTTAGGGGATGCATGCATATAAAACATGCTAGACCTGGAAATGTTTGTGTGATATGCTAATTACTGTTAGAAAGGCCCATTGAATAATTAATGCTGCAAGAGCCGAGCCATTGGCGACAAGTCATTTAATGCATGTGTGGTCTAGTTGATATCTTTCCTAGTACTCTTATTTTACTCTCTTTGAGTTTGAATGTGGATGTGGTAGGCATGAGTGAATGTATTAGTGAGGATATTTTGGAGTTTCTTTCTGTGTTTTCACTTATATTAGGGGATGAGATGCTTAAAATGTTTGAAGATTTGGAAGATTTGTGGCTGCTTTACCTTAGGAGTGTGATATCTATTACTTTTGTCACCCAGTTATGTGAAATGAGAATGTAACAATACTTATAGTAAATATGATTGTTATTATTCTCTTGGTCATATCAGATAGATGCATTAGGAGATTATGGGTTTCACGGCAATGATTGCTAAGAAATGGCATGTTGAATTGGGATCTAATGCTTATGATGTTAGACATACCATGTATTAATATGTTTATTTGTATTACAAAGCTCTATGTTATCATTTTCTATCGAATTAAGAAGCTTGTTAATTTGTAAAATTAATACTTTCCTGTATCATCCTAAAACTCCACTAATAGACTCTTAAATAATAGTGTCCTAGAACCCTACTACATGAAATTATTTGTGTCACAAGGATGGAGGTGAATCATGTATTTTAAATTTTTTTTTTCATTCTGTGGCTTATTAAATGTAACAAGGATAATAAAAATTGTAAGAATGTAAATTAGTACAAATAACCACATAATGATTTTTAGAAGGTTCCATCAATAGTTACATTCTCCTCTATTGATGTAAGGCTGGGCTTCCCTAAAGGCATTTTTGTTGCAAATTCCAATGGATGAAGCTCTTAAAATCAATAGTCCAAAGGAGACACATGATACTAAAAGAGATTACATTGAACTCAAAGATGAGTATTGTCTTAAAGAAGAGAAACTACACCCAAGATTGGACTAAAGGTCTTACAAAAAGATCCCACCATAGATTGTTGTCATACCTAATAAGGATCTTACACAAAAATTACAACTTGACCTAAATGAATTGAGTCTATGAAGAAGAAAATTGAAGGATATTATATAACAATATAATATGAAATGAAGTCTTACAAAACCTTTCTAGTTGTAATAGTAGCTCTATAAAAAGGAAACAATCGAAGTGCTTTTCAAATGTGTTGAAATTGATATGTTGTGATTTCTAAGCCAAAATAATGGAGATCTTGATTTAGTAGGGCTTTGGACATTTTTCTTTTTTAAATTTTAGAATTTTTCGTTTACACTTCAGTCCATAATAAAAACTTATATTTTGAAGAGTCAATTCAAAGTAGACTAGGAGTCAAAGTTTTCCCATTAGCATTAAAAATTTTAATTATTGTCATTGATATCAGAAATATCCACTAATCACTTCCTAGAAATAGATCAAATTATCCTATAGCATTATCAGACAATCCCATTAGTTATTATGAAAATGAAACTATAAATATTTCATTCTGTCAAGCCATCCAATTGCTTATTAGATCGTTCTTTGGGATTGTTTAAAAAATGGTCTAAAATAACCATCCCTATTAGATCATCTAAGGTTATCATTGGACTATTCAATTAATTCTTTGAGCATTCAATCTGAGTGCTAATTGGATTGATTTTTCCTAGTTTGAGATTTAGAATATTTATGATACAAATTATATATTAATAAGTATTTGTAAAACAAAATAAGATATTTCTATTGATTTTAATCTGATGAAGTGTTTAGAAAATTTATGTATATTAAATATATTTAGAGAACCTAAAATTGTAGGAATATATACCCAAATCAACTTTTGATTCCAATTATACGTTAACTCATAGTTAGAATATAAAACTTTTGCGCTTAGTTTAAAAATTAATTTTGAACTTGGTGGAACTTTAAAAACATGTTTTGTTCAAGTTGATTATGCATTTGGGTTTTTTAAACTAAGATCTTATAATGTAACTTTGACATTTCAAATGCAAGAATTAATAATTGATCATTTTTTTCAATCCATATCTTGGTGAACACCATTCGCTCTCCAAGATTCCACATGCATTGAGTCATCATTTTGATCCATAGTTCTCAAGATATAATATTTGAAAACCACTAAACTTATCAATAATAATATTCATAAGTTTGCGATTAATAATTTATTTACAATGGGCTTATGGGACTCGATCTTCCTTATGTGATGATGAAAACTTATTGAATTGTAATGAAAATAGAATATTATAAATGAGAAAATATAGCATGATAGTAAAGAAAAATAGAACATTTTTGGAACGTTACTAAATTTGAAATGAATGATTTAAAAAGAAAATTGTTAACATAAGTTTCCTTTGAATTTATGAACTACTAGCATATGATTTAGTTCCATGTTCTTATAACGTTTCAAGTTCCTTGAGGCTTAAATATAATTAAAGCTTGCTTTTGTATAAAACTTCTAATATGTTGAATTATATTCACTTTTTTTACCCTTTTTAACATCATCAAATGATACTATATATAGTTTATATTTTTAATGCTTACCTGTTACAAAGTTTATGCCTCTAATTTAGTATTCATAATAAAAATGTATGCGCATGTATCAATGTGTATCCATGCATGCATGAGATACACTCAAGATTTAACAAAACTATTTATATAATTTTATAAAAAATTATACGTAGTCACATGCATATATAATAATGGTAGGGGTGTGTGTCTACATACATACACACATACATGCATACATACAAATATAGATACATATGCACATGCATGCATACATACAGACATGCATTAATTTATGATTTCACTTTAGCTTTATCTTAATTCATGTCATTCTTAAAAATGTAGCATGAATGATTTGAGTGTACAAGATTTCTAATGAATACCAAATAAAGTGATAAATGTAAGACTTAAGATCTTAGCTAATTTTATTGTTGGCAAATTTAGTTAACATTAAGATAAATGCTGTCATTGGGTTTGTGGATTGTTGTATAACTAACTTTTTCATTTAAACTAGATGAGTGCTAGGTTATTTTAAGTTAGAATGTTTACTTCTGTATTAATTTTAGCATTTTTTTTATTATGATAATTCAATTTTTTAATTTATTATGACTAATATATATTTTTTTAATTTAAGTGTATCTCTTTATCAGTTACTACATAAATTCCTTTGAAGGATTATTAACTTGTATAATGCTTATGTGTTTTAGCAAAAATAAGATGCATTAATAAGATAGTAAAAAAATAATTAAATGTCTAGTAATGGTTGGTTAGTATATTCATATGCAATGCTTCGTGTAAAGTACAACACATGCATATCAATCATTGAGGCAAAGACCACTTTGTTCACCCGATAGCCTTCAAAGAATCGTTTCCTAAAGTCCTCTTATGACTCAAGGCAATGCTCAACGTGACCTAATCACTCGTAAAACTAATCAAAACACTCATCCGTATGGTTATAAATTCGTCTCCGGAAGTTTGGAGAAGGTGGTAAGCTGTGGTTGCAATAAAGGAACCTAAGGAGCATAGCATGTGGTCTGATTTGACAAATATGCATCCGATGCACTCCAAGCAGATTGATACTAAAAATGAGTATCTCAATGAATGTAGGCCTTATAGGGTTGTGATGGCTAAAGATTCAAAAAGGGAACATCTTAATGAATTGGATCCTGATTAAGCTTCATTTTCTCATCGTGAATCACTTAAGTCTCACTCTTAAGTGGCTGTCCAGGTTTTCCAATGTTTTCCTTGCTGTGGAATTTTAATCTAAAGTTCCTTTGAATTTCAAATCTTATCATATCACATGCCATCCACCAGTTCAGTTGTGTAGGGTGCTTATGAATCTGTCAATTTATTTGGTTTTGGGTAGTGGCAAGGGGAAGATGAGGACAGAAAACAGGCCAACTTATGAGGATCAAATGTTTGTTTGATTAGAATATAATTTGTGGCTAACAATAGTGGAGTGATGGAATTCTTATCCTTAGATTTGCAAATAATGACATATCTATGCACATGTTGTATGAGATAAATAGAATGATTTAAGATTTTTACATCGAGATTATCGTATTTTGTGACAACATTTCCAATTGTTGGATTACTGTAATCTAATCAAATTCAGGATCATTAGCCTTTTGCTAATGATCTCTGGATCTTCTTTAAGAATGCTAAAAAACATAGAATGATAATTCACAGTAAGTCCAAAAGCTTGCTTTTTAGGTAGAATTTTGGCGAGATGTGTGATTCACCAGCATGACATTTGTAGTGAAATGAACAATGATAGTTTGAAATATGTCAAAGTGAATTGTAAAAGGTTTTGCAGACATTAGTCTATGAAAAGTGAATCTCACTTTTGTAGTTAGTGTTTCTTGGTAAGTAGTTTGGAATGTGACATGTCTGGGATGTGGATTTGTCAAAAGCCTTGCTACTTCCGAGATTGGAGAAACAGATGGCATCATACTCTTCTTTTGTATTTGGCATGCATAAAGATGGGCCACTTACTCTCGTAAGGAATGATTATTTTCATGGAAAGGCTATGGTTGTTTGACAAGTAAATATGAAATTCAAGGAATGTATTATGTAGAAAGTCAAAATATTGTGATTCATGGAAAATTTGTTGAAATAAAAGATGAATAATAAATTTGCATGTGGTTTCAATTTCAACTATTTCTAAACAATCACAGTCACATCACAAAAATGAGAACTTATTTAGCATTACAAAGCTAACAAAGAAATGAACTTGAAGCAAAGTGAAGGAATTATTGGTTCATAAAAGGAACATTGTGAGTGCAAAGGGATCACATTGTGATGTGCATAATGGAGAAACAGTCCAATCAATCTATTTTGAAGAACCATGTTTGTATCATTGTGGATATTGCAAGATTAAAGATTTGTAGGATTGATTAAGATTTCTTAGAAATTTAAAAAAAAAAAAAAAGAGATGCTTTGGTTATGAAGGAGAATAAAAAATGAAGAGAGAAGGAATTCTTGCACAAGTTTTGTGGAGAATACTCAAGAATATTGTATGATCTCTTTAACGTCTCTGTGAACACCCTTAAGGTGATTCTTTCTTTAAAAACTACTTTGGAAAAAGCCGTTGGAGGTGAACTAAATTTTGGAAATTTTACTTTTTGTTTGCTAGACCACACAATTAAAGGATGTCAATGGATTGGATCATTTGAAGACAATCGATTGTCAGGAACGAATCAGAGAGCAATCGATTGTCACAATTAAAACATGCTAATCATAAGGACTGTTTGGTTCTAGCCAAACATGGTATTCTAAGTTTAGTCAGTCCATCTGAGGTTCAGCATGTTTTGAGCCATGTGGCTGGTCAAATGGATGACTTCATCTATATTAAGAACCCAAAAACAGTTACTTTTATTTATGAAAAGAAAAATGGTTTAATAGTTGTTTTACGGATCTTGTGCAAGTGCAAAAGGCATAATAACTTAGATGTACCAAGAATTATAACTAATGATAAAACTTTACTTCAAGATCATTTCTTTATGCTACTTCATTGTGCCACTCAAGTTCCTATTTTTATGTTGTGATTGTGATTATTTAGCAATAGTTGAAACTGGAAGTAAATTCTGATATATTTTTACTTTGATATCTTCTAGAATATGAGAATGTTAACATTAGTCCATTGAACACTCCCCAAAAATCTTATTTAAAAGGACATGCTTTTGGGTCAAGTTAGTCTACAGCAGCCAAACATACTCCACCTCTCCCAAACCTTGTGAGAGAAATTTGTGACTATATGGACAAAGGTTTTAATCAATTTCTTGAGTTGTTGGGTGATCTTGAGGATTCCTTGGAGAACCACTAGGTGTCAGGGTGGTTTTCTCTTTCTTTAGTGATTGGAGTGTATGTACTCCACATGAGTACATGGATCTATTATTATGTATTGGACACATACTTATTTCTGAATTATTGTTATGATTGTGTTATTTTATTGTTATTTATATCAATATTATGATTTATAATATGATATATTTTCAAGATGTTTGATTTTTGCTAAACTATATTAGCTTTATTTAAGTTTATAGTTCTTGAAAAGAATGCATGCAATAAAGGATAAAATGATGGACATTTATATTAAAAAAATATATAAGACATAGTAATTCCAAAAATTGTATTATTATGATAATGAGATTACTTTAATTAATGCAAAAGTAAACGCTCTACAGTTTGAATAAGCTAGCGTTTACCTTGATTTAAAGGGACAAGTTAATTATATTACATGTTTTGAGTGCATTGTTAGCATTGATCTTATCATTAATTGAGTTTGCAAAAAATAAAATTTTTTAAGACTTAAAGTTTAGTATGTAGGTTAAAAAATATTTCTTTTTGGCTTCCATTTGAAACCTTTTATAGTTAAATCATTCAAGTTACTTAAGGATGGCATATATTAATGCTAAGTTAATTTGAAATCATAAGCATGTAGGTATGTATACACACACACACATATACATTCATACATGGATAAATATCTTTATTAAGTATGTGCATGATTAAGTACAATTTTTTGTTGAATTATATGGTTAGTTTGGTTAAACCTTGAGTACGTCTTGTGTTTAAGTGGATATGCTTGCATTCATATTTATTGTGAGCATTAATTTGCAAGAAATAAAAACTTAAGAATATGTTAAACATATAAACTATATGTGCTATCTTTTGATGATGTTAAAAGAGAAGAAAATTGAATGATATTCAATGTGTAAAAGTTTTATGGGAAGACAGATTTTATTTATACTCGAGTTTCAAAGAACATGATTAAATAAGCCTTCAAACTTGAAAAATCACATGAGCATAAAAATATAATCATATGATACTAGTTCATGAATTCTGGAGGGGGTATTATGCTAGTAGTTTTTTATTTAAATCATTCATATTGAATTATTTTAGTAATTTTTTCAAAGATTTTTTTTTTTTATAGTCATATTTTTTCATTTATATTAGTGTTTTCCTAAACCATTCAATAACTTTGTTATCATCTTTCAGGAGAAATTGTTGACGCCTATGAGCCTTTTGTGGGTGATTTATTTATAAAACTTTTCAATTAGTATTTCGTAAAAAGTTAATGTTATAGATTAAGATGATAACTCAATTCGTATGCTTTCCTAGAGAACTAGTGTTTTATTATCAAGATAGGGTTGAAAAGAATGAAAATTAATAGTTAAAATCATATGATAATGGTTCATGAATTTTGGGTGCAGGGGGATGTTATGGCTATAATTTTTTATTTAGGTCATTCTTGTTGCATTATGTTGGCAATTTTTTTCAAAGATATTCTATTTTTCTTTACAATCATGTTATATTTTCTCATTTATGTTATTATATTTTCCTTAGCTATTCAATAACTTTTTCATCATCAATAGTGATAAATTATAGATGCCTATTATCCCATTGTATATGAGTTATTTATAAACTTTTTAGTTTGAATTTCTTGAAATGTCTTGATTGTAGATCAAGATGGTAACTCAATTCTTATGCACTCTTAGAGAACTAGTGTTTTTTGTTAAGATAAAGTTGAGAAGAATGAAAATTAAGTATTAATGACTGCATTCAAAATATTAAATTCACATGACGAAATCTTAGGTTGAGGAATCAACTTGTGCTCAAGCCCATAATCAACACTAACAAAATAACCTTTTAAATATTTGTAAATTAATTTTTAAATTGAGTACATGAGTTTTATTATCTTGCCATAAACTAAAGTATGATTGCAAGGCAAATTTTTTTTTGGATATATTCATATACTTAAAGTTCTCAAAAGTTAAATATTTTTAATTTATATAAGTTACCTAACCATTTTATTTGGACTAAAATCAATAGTTATATCTTATTTTATATTAAACATATTTATTACTTTATAAGCTATATTATAATTATTTAAAATTTCCAAACTAGAGTCAATTAGACCATCTTGTACTTAATCTAACAATCTAATTAAAAAATTAAACAGATTCATAATTGATTGGATGGTTTGCTGATCACATTACACAATCTGATAGAGACATTTTAGACAATCTTATGGGTAATCCTATTAAACAATCCAACTTTGAGACTTAGACTGTTTGATGTGATGGTTCAATAGAGTGGCCTATTTCTAATTTGATTTTAATAATAATTATTTGTAAAATCATATAATACATTAAGATGGTTTTTTTCTTTAAAGTGAGTAACATGCATTTGTGATATGCAGTGACAAAAATTAAATATTGTTGGTAATGCCAAGGTGAAAAAAATTGGTTGAGGTTTCTTTTGTCAACTTTACTTTATAAAATTTGTATTATCATGGACGAAAGGTGCTAATGAAAAATTCCAGGGATTTTAAGAGAGGGGTGGCCCAGGATTCTACTAACTCAAGATCTCAATCATTTTGACTTGGAATTGTAGTGTGTTTAAAATACTTGGGCTAATTCTGTATATAAAGCTATTGACATGATCTGTAGGTTTATTAAAGCTTTTATTTCATATCATATATTTGTTATTTTTTTTATTTTTCTTTGTAGACGTAACTGATGTGTGTCTAATTCATTGTCATATGGGATCAGATTTGAATTCAATGGTCATTTCTTGTGTGATCTTGTAGGACCTGTGGTTTGGTAGAGAGTGTAGCTTCCTCTTAGGACATATTCATTGTATGACTCTTTCAGTCTTATATAACCCTTTCTTTGTTTTCTTATGTATGTTTTTCTAGGCCTATGATTATGAAAGCTTTTCTTGTTTACATTTGCAAAGGAAGTGAGCCGAGGGGAGCCCAACCTTGTGTTATTAGGGATGAATGTACACCATTATTAGGACAACACAAAAATTCATTATATGATTACTTGTCCTTATTTACATCTTTTTTATTTTTATTTTCTTCTCACATTTAATTGATTAATATGGAAAGGATTTAAAAATGCAGAACTCAACCCTCTAAAGACACCCGCCCCAGTTTTCATTCTCATCTTCACCAAATATGTTTGTCAACTTTGTTCATATCTTAGGAGCTTGTTGATGGCTTTGATTTTGTTCTATGTTGCTAATAATTGGAAATTGTCAGAAGCTGATATGGTGTGATTTACATAATGTCGAGAAATTAAAGGAATAGCTCATACTAAATATGTGATCCAATCCCAATGAGCTAGACTCCTTGATGGATGGTGGTATTGGATTGATATTCAATGTGATGTGCCACCATAATTTGATCTATGAACTCATGCAATGAATGTCTCATACATTTTGCTTGCTTTAAAACAATGGTGCGATTGGTGTTTACACCACCAAAGCAGCATTTTCATGAACATTAACAAGATTCATGGCTTAACAATATCTTGTATGATCATGTTGTAATGACACTTCTTATCCCAATCCCATTTATTCTTGCTCTTCTTTGATCCATTTACTAGTTCACATTTTGTTCGCTAAATTATATATAATTCCATTTATTGTATTGACATGTTGTAATGACACTGTTTTATCCCAATCTACTTACTCTTGCTCCTCCTTGATTCATTTACTAAACTACTTAGTTCACCTTTTTTGGCTAAATTGAGCACTATTCTACTTAAATTGTTTACAACATCTTTATCAAGCGAGGCACATATCTTCATATGAAAGTTCAAGGTAATAGACCATGAACCTTTAATAACTTGATCGAAAATGTTTTTAGGAGTGTTGTGTAAGATTGAATTTTTGCAATTGAGGAGAGATGATATCTTCAGAAAAATAAATGCAATTTTCTCACTAATATATCGATCTTAGTAAAGGCTTTCAATGTAGTCTATCAGAGTAAATTGTGTGAATTTTTTTGGCGATACATTACTTTTATTTATTGAGCATGACATAGACCAACTCACGAAGGTTGAGTTTATTCTGCTGAAATTGGAGTTTTTCTTTTGACTGAGAATCTGAATTAGTTTATTGTGTCCTACATGTCATTAGACTTACGGCCACCATATTATTCTCCTGCCCTCATACCATCCTTTAGTATAGAGTAACTCATCCATCTTATGATTATCATCTTTGCAATATTGTTTTCTATGTGCAGAAACTTGGAGACATATTCTGTCTAAATAGCATTTTTATAACTTTTTAATGAATATTTTGTGTTTGATAACATAAATGCACCGCTTATTTGACTTCATGGAGTTATTTTGATGATTTCATCATTGATTTTTCTTGTCTAGAATCTACCCAAGATATGTAAACCGTTCACTATTTAAAATTAACTTATTGTGATTATTATATCTATTAGGACATAATTTTTCATGCATGTGTTTCTCATCCTTGGTGTTATTAATAAGGTCACCCTTAAATTTATAATGAATACAGGAGCTCAATGCTAAGCCTTTATGGATTCGACTTGCATTTGGAATGGAAATTTCTATTGGCTTTCTATGTTTCATTCTGATGCAAATCATTTTACCTTTTTAATAGTTTCTAACAGTGTGAATTTTCTTCATTTGGTATTCCTTTGTTTAAATTCAAGTTGAACAACTTTTTCTTCCCAGCTTGATCTCCTTGAAGACAAGGTTGAAGAGAAGGAGCAGCTTGTCTCAGATTTGCAAAAGAAATCTCAGGTAACTTTATCTGAAGCTTACCATTGGACTAGCGTAATAGTATTGGCTTTCTTGCTATAATAAATAAATCTATGGTACATTCTGTTTTATGAGGGTTTAGGGCCCACTATTTTTAAAAAGCTTCATTATGATTTGAAGCTTTAAATCATGTCATTTTGATCCATATATAAGTTCAAAGTTTAATATTTTGAAAGATCCTAAAATGTTCTCAGATCTATCTTTTTTTCTCGTTCTTCCTTCTTGCCCTTATCATACTCAGTCACCTCTCTCCATCTATCATATCCCTTCATCTCCTCTCCCAGTTCTCCCTCAAAATCTGCAAACGGAGGTGCTTCAATACTCATCATTTTGCCCCATCTCTCTGTCACCTCCTTGAGGTTAATGGGTGACCATAATTTCATGTTATTTCTCGAGATAACTCTCAATTTTATCTGAAGCCTTACCCTTGCTTAGATCTTCTTTGTCTTGGCAACAGTCATGATATTCTCCTTTGTTTTCACTATTGCTTCTTTAAAAGAAGCCTTGCCATCATTTACAATAAGAGTAGAGGGAGTGGCCAAAGAAAAGGGGGTGTACAACAAAAGTTGCAGAAAGAGAGAGGGCTGAGAGAGAGAGAGAGGAGAAGGGGGAGAGAAGTGATGCATGGAGGGGCCTTGTAGTACTTTTAGGATTTAGAAGTTTTGGTCTAAAAAGAGAGAGGGCGGAGAGAGAGAGAGAGAGAGAGAGAGAGAGAGAGAGAAGTGATGCACGGAGGGGCCCGTAGTATTTTTAGGATTTAGAAGTTTTGGTGTAAAGAAACGAATATGAAATGATTTATAAAGCATATGAACCCACGAATCTTTTCCAAAAGCATAGACCGAATTATTGTATTTTTTTTTTTCGGGAATTCAGAAGCTAGAGGATGCAGTGGCTGCTGCCAGAAAACTGTCTTCTCAACGTCAGTCATTGCTAAATAAGGTAATTTCGTGATTATTCTGTTTGTTAATTGTTTAGCAAGACATATTGTTCTGCAAAATTAATGTCTGCATGATTTTCTTGTATTTTCTTGCTTTATAGTTGCACAAGGGCTTCTTACAAGTACAAGACTGTACTGAAAGGCTTAAAAGCTCTGAGCAGGAACTTCGGGTTGCTCCTAATTTCTCTCCCTTATGCATTCCTTTTGAAAATGATCTTTTTTCATAGCTGGACTTTACTTGCTGGAAATATTATTTTGCTTGCTTCTTCTAATTCTCTATGTTTGGCTTTTATCATGATCTTGCTATGTCCATTTTTTCGAAGAGCTTACAATGGCAGACTTTTCATGTTAGTAGTAATGCTATGACATCTTTTTTTGTTTCAAAGAAATATTACAAAAAATAATCTAGGTCTTCATGCTGCAGGAAAACATTACATACATTTGTTTACTTGAATATGTAGTCAATTAAAAGAATAGCTTGTTCAATGAGCATAATTGATAGGAGAATCAATTTAGATTATTATTTTTTGCATTCAATTTTCTTAAATAATAGAATTATTGAAATATTTCTCCTTGTGACGTTATATAATGTGTAATGTGTAAAACGATATTGCTATGGTTCATGACTATTTTAAAAACATTTGTTTGTTATCACTACCCAACTATTCTATTTAACTAAGAATAAAAAAAATGTTATTATGCATGTAGTAACATTTTGCAATTTAATAATGACAAAAATGTTATAAACACAATTCATATGTAGTGTTTTTAAATCAGGTTGTGCCTTCTGAATTGCAAAGAGCAAATAAAAAAAAAAGTAGCCTAAACAACTAAACATATCTTTTGCACTTGTATTGTTGTCCTGCAACTAAACAAAAAACAATAATATTTTCACGTATGACCAAGGAGAGATTTGGGTTCAACAAGAGTGCATCCAAATCACAACTTTAGGATATGGATCTCAATGCTAGTTTGGATCAAGTTTTTGTCACCAGCAACATCATCATTTGCCATTTACTAACCCTAATTATTGTGAGTGAACTTTATGAGCTCTTATTTTTCTTTCATTCCTTTTTAATGAACAATAGTGTGTTTATATCTATTTCATGCTTTTTTTTTCTTAGTGCAAGCCATATATCATGCTCGAAACAATTTTTTGGTTCTTGCTTTTGCATTAATTCTTACTAGTAAAATTGCAGGTTCGTTGCATGGATGTTAAAAAAAATCAATAACAATATTTTATATTATTATATTATTGAAGAAATTGAATAATATAAGTTATATAAGACAAGCAATAATGAACTTGAAGGGTATTTTTCAAATGAAGAACCAATAAAGGTGATATATTACGAGAATAAAAAGATAGAGAGAGAGAGAGAATGAAATATTTGTTAGAGTGAAAATTGAATAGCCTAACTCATATGTTTAGAAAGGAAGAGAATATGGGTGACAAAGATCATTCCAATTTTGATTGAAAGAATAAAAATATGGAGAAAAAGAATTATGTATTTTCTTATGAGGAAGTAATCAACGTTTTAGTTTTTGAAAAAAGGAGAACGCAAAAGGCAAAGATTATCCAAATTTTGTTTTCAATTTTATAATTCATACAAAGTTAAAATATTTGTTATCTTAAATAATGAATCAAATTTCTCTTCTGCTTACATGAATGTTGATCTTCCATGTTTCAATGGTAAAAGGCTTCAAATAATCTCCACATTAATTATGTGTATAATGTTGCCTAGATTTTGTTTTCTCAAAAACTCTTTCTTTCATACATGAGTAAGTTGATCTCACATGATTCATCTACAAAATACTTTAAAAGCCACATGTAATAATTTTTAGAATAGATATAAATTGTATTATTATTGCCTTGATTTTTGTCTAATAGCCTCTTCTTTCATATATGAATGAGTTGGTCTCTCATGATTCAATGAATAAAGATCTTAAAAGTCATATATAAGAACTCTTGCATTAAATATAACTTGTGTTAATAATCTATATTTTTCTTTTTTGTTGAAAAGAATAGTTGATCATGATCTAGACTTTATTCATATACTAGTGTTTTTCCTTTTTCAACTCCAAAAGCACCAAAAATACCATAAGTTTATCAAAGAATTTCATAACTTTTTTTCCACTAAAGTACCTCTTCTTTTTAAAACATCTTTTTTGGCGCATGTTTTCAACTGCAATTGCTGCCACAGAATATAAACCTATTTAATCATGATAATAAGATGGATGACGATGGCTAATAGGATAGAGGACCAAGATGTTTTTTCCCATTAAAATAAAGCACCTTTACTCTTCAGAACATCTTTTCTTATACATTTTTTCAACTATAATTGTTGCCACAGAATATAAACCTATTTGATCATGAGAATAGGTTGGATGGCTAAGGCAAAAAAGATAGAGGACTAAGATTGAAAGAGTGAATAAATTATTGTGATCAATTTTGTAAGAAAAATTATTACTTTTATAATCTACCTGAATCACTCATGGATGTTTTTCACTATATGTTAAGTTGTGACTACTTGCAAATATAACCTTTAATTATTATTTAAATTTTGCTTTGTCATACTTATTGATGTTATTGTCAATTCTACTACAATCTATTTTGTCATCATGTACATTTTACTTGCATCCTTTGATTTATTCTGACAATTTTATTCCAATTTTGTAAAATATCTTTAGTTGTCAATGTTGTTCTCTTGACATGTAGTTTTATTGATGAAAATATGTTGGTATACCATCATTTATATGAATTTTCTTTGCACAATGTGTGCTCTAGAGCATCTTAGTTAAAAAATGTTTTTTTTTTAATTTTTTTAATGATGTCAACAAATCTCAATGAAATCTTTGCTTTGATATAACTGAATGGTTTGGTTTTGTTCTATACAGGAGTTTGAGACCAATCCTTCAGCATTTGTGAACCTAAGTGATTGAATGTGAACCTTCTTATAATTAGTTGTATGAAATTATGATTAGTTTTTGTGTGTTGGACATGATGTAGGAGCATGCAAAGTTTTAATGTTTTACAAAATGATGCAGTAAGCTATTTAATGCCTTTGCTCACAATTATAACCATCATTTCCTTCAAGAAATTATCATATCTCGTGAGAAGGCAAATAGGAAATGCCCATTTGGTTAAAACTTGCCAAATCAAAGACATCACCAACAGTCAAGAGACTACCAAAAACTTGGCCAGCTCATGCATCTTGACACATTAGATTACACAACCAATAGCATCGAAAATTACAATGTAGAAGCGAAGGTCACTCGAGGGCTAGTAGATAAATAGTGGATCGACTATTGTAACACGTTACTTCATCAATGAAAAATCTTATGGATATATATATATATATATAAATTAAAAAAATAAAAAAAATTTGTCTAAGACACTAACAACCAAACCTCTAAGCCCGAATGGCTTGGGTTAAGTGGCCCAAGGCACAGGCCTTGGGTTCCCGCAGGCCAGGAATCAGACCGAATCTGAGACGGGTCAAGCCTAGGTATCAGTCAAGTCAAGTTAGTGTTGCGGTCTCTGGGTCAATCGATTCAGGGCATTATTTCTAAACCAGCTTAGGCAAAACGAGTCAGAGTGAACTCATTAATCAGTTTTGGTAAATTGGGTTAGGTCGGACCCGAAGATGCACGCTAGCATTTTGGGTCATGACTTCCTGAGAACACCAGGGGTGTAGCTAATCCCATTAAGCTGATTATGGTATGCAGTGGATGTATTATAAGCATAAAACACTTCAACTGTTTCGCAATGTTGGACTAAACAAAAGCTGTTGCCAAACTTGAGATTTCTGCACCGATCAATAGCGCGTTTTCGCAAACTAACGGTTCAGATCGTGCTCACATTTATGAACAGTTAACTTTCTTTAGCCGTTTATCCGGAATGGTTGATCGAACAATTGAGGGTCAATCTGCCTGTGTGAACAATAATTTTATCATCATTACCATCCATCTGGCTTTTGAATCCAACGCTCTAGATCTTATCTTACTGTGATTAGATCTGGACCCTTTATCATTTAAGCCGATTCGACTGCTACCACTCGATTTGTTTAATCGAACGGCAACTATACCTTCTTCTTTGTCTGTAACGGCTAGCTTTTCGAAAAACAAATTCTAGTTATTTGGAGTGTTATTTTTAGAGTTTTTTATTTCAATAATAAATCGAAATCATTTATCAAACATTAAAACTATTGAATCAAACTTGAAAATTTTCTTGAGTTCAAGTGAAGTTCAAACCGTGAGCAATAAATTTTTGCCTAAATACGAGAGCTATGGATTTCCGTCGGTCTCTATTTCTCCTGCTTCTCTTCATGAATTTTTGGCTCGAGGACCTAGGTATCAAAAGCTAACTTGGGTCAAACTAATTAGTATTAGGGATGGATGATCCATTCTAATTATAGATCAGCATGGGGTTTTCCTGATTCTTATCCACAATGGGTTAGCCTGAAAATTTACTAGCAAAATTATCGATGTATTCTTTTTATTTATCTTGCACAAGGTAAGTATCAACTTAGCTACATATAACCGACTCATCTATGTGCAATCATTAATCTATTACTTAATCCATCGATTCATTTAGAAATTGACTCTTGAACAATTGCTTCTATGTGGCCAAATAACTTCAAAGTCTGTTTGCCCCTTTTTTTGCATCTTATTTTTTAGGCATGGAATTTGATATAGATATAGATATGCAAGCTTATATAGACATGGTTGATCTGTTGGGCGTAACCTTGTAGACGTGTTGCATAAGCCTAACTTTACAAACATGACTAATATAGATGTGACAAGCAATTATGGGAGTGGCAAGCAAGTACAAGCATGGAAAACAAGTGCATTGTTGTATTCTCAAGAGTGTAAGAAGTAAAGTGACAAATCAAACTCGACTTTGGCACTACAAGTAGTTGTGGCAGTTCATGGCATCTGTAGCATGGAACATTGTGACTTGTCAACCTATCATACTTTGATGTGGACAAATAAAAATTAATTTTGAGGTACATATAAAGAGAAGGTTATTGGTGAAGTATATTGAAGCAAAGTGTATTCTTAGTGAAATGCTAACCTTGTTCCATGCTCTCTCTATGCAACTATGTTGTGTACAACAGCCACTATAAGAGTGAAAACGCTAGGTGTGCAGCTTTGACATCAATTCAAGTTTTAGTATAGGTTTTCCTAAGTATAGCTGTGATTTTTATGAGTTTGTTTTCTCCATGTAAATTTTTGTTCTTGTTGCTTTATTGTGCTTTGTTTCTTTTTTTTTTTCTATGTGTGGAAGAGCTTTGTTGCTACTACATTGTCTTTTACTTTCTTTCATAGTTTAGGTGAGCAAATATGAGGGGTTTGTCTCTGTGATCATCTAGATAAGTTTTATCTGCTACTAATTGAAGGCACTTAATAGTAATTGACAATGCACTACCCCAAACAACTAGTGTCAAAGTGTCTTTGAAGTACAGTTTGGTTTTTTTGGCACAAGTGGAGCAGGTAGAACTTTTGATGTTAGCTTATTTGCAAGTTGGTTTAACTTGTTTTACAAACAAAGAGATGCAAAAAATTTAAGATTGATAAGTTTGAGAGCAAAGAGTTGGGCTTCTAGAAGATGCAAATAGCTCTTATTTGGGATTGAGCCTAAGTCTATGAAGTAGGGGGAATGGGACCCATTATATAAGCAAGCAATGGGAGTGTTCAAGCAAACACCGGCAAGGAACATAGCTTTCAACACAGCCAAGGAGAACAAACAACCTTTTGGTAGTGAAGCAAATCACAGTAATGAGTCTAATACGTAGCTAAGTAGTTTAATTCAATTAAGATTGACTTTAAGGATGAGATAAGATGCCCTTTTCTATTGTCTTCCTACTAGATAGTTGGGATGCAGCTATTTCTATTGCTAGCATTGCTATTGACAGTCAAAATTTGAAGCTACATGAGGTTTGAGGTCTGATTCTGAACAGGGATGCTGTTTGTGAAGAATCAGGAAAATTGTTCAGGTCTCCCTTGAGAGCTGAGGGCAGAGAACATAGTGTATAATTTGATTGTGTTGGTACAGGTACAGGCAATGCTTGGGTCAGAATGGTTCATAATGCAAGGAGTATGTTGGAACCGTGGCATAAAGGGAATATGATGCATGATGGTACAACACCAAGGAAGATGATCAAACCAAAGCAAATCGTACATATGTAAAAATAATAGTGGAAAGCATAGAAGATGCTCTAGTACTCAATATTGACAGTTTTGAATTGGGTGCATCATTTCACTCTACATCAATCAAAGGGTTGGCACAACACTTAGTGATTGGTCAATGTGTAGAGTATATTTGGTTGACAAGAAGCCTTTAAATATCATAAGTTAAACATACAAATTAAGGTGTCAAATGTCATGAAATTTGTGCCCTATAATATATGGTATATCCTTGGTTTGAGAAGGAACCTTATCTCATTTGGTCAACTAGACAATGCTTGCTATAGCTATCATATTTAGGGAAGGCAAATAAAAGATATTGTAGAGTGCATTGGTGGTTGCCCATGACACTAAGAACAAAATTTATATGTGGCTAAATATCACAAGGAAATCAAATTTAGTCACAATGCCTCTTATGGAATTATTGACTTGATCACATGTGTTAAAATGGCATGAGATTTTATTCCAATAGGTTACGTATCAAAGTTGAAATTTTTAACAGTGTGCATATGTAAGAAGTGAGTATTAAAAACAACATGCTATTTTCGTAAAAAGGTTTCAAAAGTTGTGACCAAAAAAGTTCGGATTTGATCCATACAAATGTGTGGGTACCTACTCCAATGCTATACTTGAAGAACCGAAGTACCATGTCACTTTTAGTGTTGACAATACCATGAAAGTGTGCGTCTATTTCAAAAACAACAAATTGAATGTTTTTAACAATTTCAAAATGTGGAAGACAAAAGTGTAGTTGGAGATTAGTCTTAAAGTCAAATCTTTTTTATCATTGGTGTTAAACATAAAAATAGTGATTTGCTTGGGCACTATAGTACTCATGGAATTTATACATACTACAACAAACTTGAGTCACTAAGTTTATGAGCAGAAGTTTGAATCAGCATACAACGAGCATTACACACTACTTTACCTAAACCATTTTGGGTGAATGTGACAAGAATGACAACATACATACTCACTAGAGGACCTTTTGTGCCAATGGATTTCAAATTATTAGAAGAAGAGTAGGCTATAAAGAAAGTAAGTCTAAACTATTCGAGGGTGCTTTAATGTTTATTATATTCACAGATGGACTTGAAATACTAAAAAAAGCCAAATTTGAAGAAATGTTACTTCATTGGCTATGACATGGACAGCTTCAAAGCCATTTTTGGGATTTCGTATGCTATAAAATTATTTAAACTAAAGATTACATTTGATGAAGTATGGGCATTAAAGGATATCAACATGCCCATGAATTTCACAATGAGTTCACATGTGAAGTTGAGGTTTATACAAATGGGAGGATTCTTTATCATGACATCGAGTGATCTCACCTTCGAATACAAAACATAATCTAAACATGGATATGGATGCAAAGACTAGACAAGTTCGTAACCAACATCAACCTTAACCACCCATATCAAAGCCAAGAATTTTGCCAAGGGTAAATCAAAGGTATTTATCTATTCTTTACTACTTGCAAATGTTGGAGAACCAACTTATTTAAATCTAATCAAGTGGAAGATTGTTTCAAATGGGATTGTGCAATGGATGAAGTGATTGTTTCCCTTGAAAAGAATACTACATAGGAGTTGACTATGCAACCAAAAGGTTGAAAGGCTATATAAAATAAATAAGTGGATGTATAAAATGAAAGAAGATGATGGAAGCAAATGTTAATAGGTTAGAAGGCGTGGTTGGTAACGAAAGCTTTTTGTAGAGATGGTTGGTCTATGACAAGCTTTTTAACCCATGGAAAGAGCTTACAATTGTACAACTATGTTTTTAAGTTGTGTTATAAATAATAATTTAAATCTAGAACAATTTGATATCAAGATTGTTTTTCTCCATGGTGACTTAGTTGAAGAACTTCTCATGATGCAACTTGAAGAATTTTAAGTTATGAATAACGAGACAATGACACATACTATGGATGATTCAATATAGATTAAAGTAAGCTCTAAGACAGTGGTACATATGCTTCGATATGTTTCTATGAACACGTATAAAGCAACATGCACCATTATCATTACTCTCAAGAGCTCAATGACTATTATATCATTCTACTTTTATATATTGATTATAGTTTGATTGATGTTTTAAACATGATGAAGATCTATGAATTGAAGATGTACTTATTTAATATAAATTTGAAATAAATAATCTAGAGACTAAAGATGAGTTCTTGTAATGCGTGCTTCAGGGAACAAATTGAAGGCAGAAAGATATTGCAAAATGAAGGTATATTTAGAGGAATGCAAGATCTAGAAATATTCACCTTTCGAGTTGTTTTAAATTGAGATGCAAATAATCACCAAATATGTTCAAGAAGTTTAAGTTTAAGTTTAGAAGCATTGAGAATAGGTTAGGTGGCATATTCATCATATGAGAGGAGCACCATAAATGCAATTAGGCTTCAAAAAGAACAACATTATCTTATAAAGATATATTGACACTGTTTTTGGAGGAGATAAATAGTTGGAAGTGTATCACTCGACATGTATGCATTATTAATTTCAAGAAAATAAGCCAGATATTACAACTTCAAAAGTGTTGACCCTTTCCACCACAAAGTATAATTATTTAATCATTGCAAATGCTATCAAGGAAAAGATATGCCTCATAATCTTTTGAAAGAAATTGAGAAATAGAAATAAGATTGCACCATGTTTGGTGACAATTGGATTACAATTATTCTTATAAAGAACTCTTTATTTTGTTTTGGAACTAAGCGTAATAAACTTCATTATTATCACCTTAAGAATTTGATCGACAATGAAGCTTTGTTGCTGAAGAAAATGTTTTGTTAGGATAATACAATGAACATATTAATCAAGATCTTTACCATTAATAAATTAAAGCATTGTTCCACCACCATTGACTTGTTTATAGATTAAGTATGAGCATGCCACACTTAAGACAAAAAATTCTAAGAAAGAAATTGAATTGAAGATTACAACTCTTTTCAATCAGTTTCCAAGTAAGAGGTTATTAAGATATTGACTTTAATATGGATATAGGTTTGCAAGAACATGCCAATATAATTTTATGAACTCAATGCATCGGCATAAGATTATGGATATAAATGAAACTTATGTGGTGCACAAGTTTAGGCATGACAAGCAAGTATGAGCACAAGCAAGGGTGCAACATGCAAGTACAGGTGAAGCAAGCATTTGTATTCTTTTGGGCATCCTCAAAGATGTAAACATGAATGATTTCTTTTGGTGGGTCAAAGTGATAAATAGTATACAACTTTCAAAAAGGTGGCCTGACAAGAAATTATATAATCTTTTTGCATGTGCAACATAGGCAATTGAGATTTGTTTGGATCTTGTGCTTTTATATGGACATATGAAGATGATATTCTAGGGATGTATATGGAGAGGACTACTTAGTGAAATTCTATTTGCTTTCCACCCTTTGGGCTGCTTTGTTTATGCTATATGCCATAACTACTGTATGAGAGTTGCTTTCTAATCTTTTCAAGCTCTAGTAAAGATCTTGAATGTGGCAATAGTTTTTTGAGCTTGTATTTTTCACATAAATCCTTGACTGTTATTGCTTGTATTTAGTTTCTTTCTTTATGTTTGGGAGTGTCATGCCATTATTGTATTATTGCTAATTATCATTGAAGTGATAAATGGTATATTCATGCATAATCAATTGTGAAAGATTCATCTTTGAGGTCATTTCAAGGAGTTTGTCTTCAACTTATCTAAGGTGTATATCAAGTAATGGGGATTTTATAAGCCCCATCATATGATTTATCATTAACTAATACATAATCAAGTGTGAGAGATCATTCTTTGAGATCATCTCAAAGAGTTTATCTTCAACTTATCAGAGTTATATACCAAAATTAATTAATGCATAGATCTCTCACCTAATTAATGCATGATAATTGAGGGATTTATCTTTCAGATCTTCTCATGGAGTTTATATTCAATTTATTGGAGGTTTATCTCAAGTAATGTAGAGCATATCAGCCCCAACACATGGTTTATCAAAATCAATGCATACACGAAACATCAAATTATTTTGAAGAAAATTTGATTTTATTTAAAGAAATTTGTGATTCTACAGGCAATTGTTGTTGTCTTGATATAAATTTGTTTTTAGATGACTAGTGATGTCTTTGGCTTTGCATATTGAATCATTCAATTTGAGTTGATTATACATGCAGTTATTTTTCTTAACGGTCTTATTGGATAGAAAGCATAAATGAGCAAGGTTTGCATGTAGCACATGGTAGTTGGTGGGTTTTATTAGATGATGGATTCAAGATCATTGATTCAAAATTTATATAATGTGTGTTTTTAGGATTAATTTGATACGATTATTGTTAAATATTAAGATGATTAATAAAAAATTGATTTGAAAAATAGTATTTTTATATGTCATTACAAAGTTATGTTTGATGGTCTTTCATTGAGAGGTATTTATTTGCTTGCTTACTAATTGGATTTTTTTCATTAACTTAAACAAGTGAACAGGTAAAACCATTTTTAAGGCTGTTGTGGAAACAAAGTGAATTTGGAATCGAGCACTAGATTGTGTAAACAAAGTGATTTTTTCATTTTGATTTTGTTGAGAAAAGAATAAAATAGAAATATAATAATTATAGAGATAAAGGTGGTTTAGAATATTCTAAAAAACATAATAAGTGATTTCCCCATGTCGATTCAGCATGTGTGATGGAAACACTGTCCCAAATTAACTGTAAGACTGCACATAAAAAACCAAGAAAACCATAAAACAGACTAATGGTGGCACATTTACTAGTTAACGTCTCAATTGTTTGGATGCGAATGCGATATGAGGTAGCAATACAACGAATTGGTGAGACTGGAGCATGCTGTTTGAATGTAGTGATATTACACAAACTATAGTTGAAATTTAGTGACATTTAATAAACTATGATTGGCATATGATATTTAAGATAAAGCAGATATATATAAACATGAGTAATACTTAATTTTATAGAAATATATTAATTGAATATTGGATTGTTGTTTTGAAAACTAAATGATGGCCTGTGGGATCTGTCACCTGTGCTCAAAACAATCTCCTATGAGAGATTCATCCAAGCATAGTTTAGTAAATTTAGAAGAGAATTCTAAACCAAATAGAACCTAATAGAAATGTGCACTCCACTGTCTGCTGCAGCACATAGTGTCTGCTTACTAATTGATGTGGAGCCATATAATATATTTCTTCCCAGTCAACCGTTACTTGACACTGCTTTTGCAACAGATGCTCGTTGAAACAGCAATAACTGATATTCGCATGGGCGACGATGGTGGTGCAAGAGATGGCGCTTATCTCAACGGTCAGATATAGCTTCCTTTATGTGGCTTTTTTATGTGTTAGATGAAAGATTACTTTTTCCAATTGCTGTCAACTTTGAAGACTGGCCAAGCTCGTTCTTGTTCAACATCACTTTAGTTCGACCATGCCATGCTTGTGTCATTTATTGTTCACTTCTGATGCAGCGTTAAGTTTTTGTATTTCTTGAGGCAGAACTTTGGTAATTATTTTTCAAAATCTTTAGTTATTTTTACAATATGATGTTTCATTAATTATGAAATGAGGAAAGGAAAATGAATGTGTTAGATATTTATGGGAATAACATTAGACAATATTTTATCTAGATAGTTTTGTATGCTTATGGATGCAATTAGCTTAATGTTCATCTTACTGTAGGTACCATACCAGTGTAACTATCTTTGCCCAAAGCAAACATGTAAGTATTCTTTCTACACTTAAATGATAATGAAAAATATTAGCCCTAATCCAATCTTTAGTATCATGTGGTCTATTAATCATGAATCTTTTAACCATCAAATTAAAATTATCTTCAATATTACTATGCATATCAAAATATCAACTTAATTAGTAAAGATTATATTATCTTAATTCTTAATAATCTCATGATCATTATCTCATCATCTTATATTGTCAAAATCATTTAATTTTTATTCTTAAATAAACAATCATTGTCAATATTCATAGTGTAGAATATAATATAACTTTAAGATATTCTTCATTATATTTAGGTTTTGATAGATTCATCTTTTATTGCATGGCTAATGCTCTTCTCTAAGCCAAAGCACCTTATCCCTTTTAGTTAGTTTCATCACAACAAGTTTTACCTTCTATTCATTAAACATTCTCTATCATTTAGAGAAACTTTTCAAATCTATTGTACAATCATTAAAGACATTAGAATATGTGGTATCATCATAAATGGAACATCAACCTTAACCCTTTTAGAGATGCTATTGTTTTAGTCACACACGTCATGTCTCCCACCATGTGCTCTAGGTTTGGTTTTGACAAACTACTCTTAGTGTAACTTATAATGGTTGCTCATTAGATCTAAATTCCTAAGACTTGATGCATTTTAGTTAGTTACATTATTAAGAATTCTTTTAAAGTCACACATGAAAACTCTTACCTAAGTTATTCAACTCAAGTTTACCAAAATGACATTTGATTATTGTTTGTTGTGTTGGTATTATGTGCCTATAATTTGCAATTCAAATGATGAAAAAAAACTTTAAATGAAGATGCAAAACCTTGAATTGTGATACACAATCCCTAATGCAAAATAGCATAGGCAAGGTCTCAAATGTCACATTCAATAACTAGGTTTTTATTTGTTATGCTGGTGCAAAATGAAGATCCAAATTAGTTTAAATATTTCTTATTTGATTTTTTTTAATTTAAAACCTTTGAATTTTAAAGAAAACATTTGATATCATAATCAAGACTTGTGAAATTTAATTTCACATAATCAAGAATTTCATAACTAAAGTATGATTTAATAAAAGATGATGAATTATTAGGAATAAAAATTTTAATTTTTTTAAAAAAGTATTTAAAAAAATTATTCAAAAGTATTCTCAAAAGATTTAAAAAATCTTTAAAAGAGATTTTATATAAATTTTAATTTTAATTTAAAATATATTAATTTTTATAAAACTTATTTAATAAAAAATATATAATAATTACAATTATACATTAATGATTTTTAGGTGATTGAACTTAAAATCAGCATACATCCACCTCCAACAAAAATCAAACAAAAAAAATATTAAATATAAGCATTTTACCAAAAAACGGATAAATTAAACCCACACAACAAACAAAAAATAAGATAGATTACTATGACCTTACTAAGAAATATGCTACAATGGCCTTACAGCAAAATAACAATAAAAGAAATACATTCAGTGACTTAAAATCAAAATTAATACGAACAAAATCCTTTGCTCGATAAAATGATTGCATAAAATTATCTTTATTTTACAAAAAAATTGCTTATTTAGAAACAATTTTCTTATATATTAATTTTAATATCTTCTGTATTATTTATTGTTAAAATTATGATCTTACATATAAATTCTATATAGAGTATGTGATAATGATATATTGATATAGTATTATTATATATAACTACATGAAAATTTGTGCTTGTGACTAAATGTATGTCTTTAAATTTTGATAAATTATTATGTGATATTATTCGATATGATTAATTATTTAAGTATGATGATTGATGTACTTATGTAAAAACACATATCTAGTTAAATATTTTAAAAAATAAGAATTATATTTGTGAAAATAAATTAAGAGAATATGATTGATAAAATAACACCAATGAATAATGAATTCTTTAAAATTAAATATATTATTCTTTACAGCTAATGTCCAGTGTCTTACAAGATTAAGATATTAATATCATGAGGTGTTTAATGACTAGTGTGCCATATAGTTGACATTTGTCGTCGTGAAATGGCTAGTGGTCAATTTTCTATAAGACTTGGATTTGCCATGATGAGGTGACTAGTGGAAAATATGCCAAAATGTTTGGATTTATCATCATGAGTAGCTAGCATCTAGTGGATTGCATTATTAAGATTTATTACAAATAAATATGAAAAGTCAAAACATCATTATGCATGAAAATATGTCATGATATATGAATAAATAAGATTCTTATTATAACTTAGTAAACTATAAAGAGGATATTAACTCATTACTCTATGAAAGAAAAAGAATAATAACACTGGTCATCTTAAAGTTTAATTGGTTAAGTAAAAACAAATATCTATAAATAAGATTATAATAAGAAAAAGATTAAAAATATAATAAGAAGATGCATGTGTTTCTTATTTATTTTAAAGTTAATAGCATATTTTTATAGCTATCATATTATTTTATATATTTTTAACATAAATAAGACTTTTTTTTGCTTATATGTTATGATTGATATTTATAATTAGACATTATATGTGATTGCCTTAAATTATTACTTTTTTATATATTTATTTATTATCAAAGATAATTTACTAAGTCAGTGATGCTTGGCTTAGTCTTTTTTAATACTAATATTTCAGATATATTAGAATCACAATAAAAAGGGAATTATATATAAAAATTATCTATGTAAAAGAATTAAAACTATAAATATTTGTATTATAAAAGTTGTATTAAATGACTTATTAATCAAATGATATATATAATATTATATTTGTATATCAAAGTTGGTTGTAATAGTCCAAAAAATTATGAAACTATAAAATGAGATTGTTGGAATGGTTTTAATTATTTATAGTTGATAATTTTTATTATTAACAATGTATGATTGTAGATATAAATTGTGTGATTGTTATAATTATAGATATATATATAATATATTGATATACTTGTAAATTAAAAAAATAGATAAAATATAGAAAGATTTCATCCATTTGATTCCTGAAATTTGAGAAAAAAAATAAGAATTTAAGGAGAGAAAATAAATTAAATTTATGATAATAAGGGCCACAACATTAGTAATTTTAGAACATGATTTAACTGAAAAATAATTTATAGTGCGTTACAAAATATGATTATCACATTAGTAGTATCAAAGCATGAATTTAATTAAAAATAATTAGAGTATGTAGAAAATAATGTCGTCATAATATGATCCTCCCTTATAACTCATGTCATATGATGTGAGTACTAATAAACTTATTAAATAAATCTAATAAGATAATTAAAATAAAATAATATATAAAAATAAGAAAATGAAGTATGAGAAAATAGTAATGTCAATTACTATAAAAATGTTTTCATGAATGCTACCTTATTCCTTGTTTTACATGCATTATATTCTATAGGGCTTAAAATTTCCTTTGAGTGGTTATTTTTTGAACCGAATAATAAGTATCATGTCACCTCAATAGGCATTTAACTAAATAAAATGGTACTTTGACTCTAGCTACCCTGCACAAAGTACTAGTGACACAATATGTATAAAGGTATTTTAATCCTAAGGGCATCTTTGCCATATCATACGAGGTTATGTAATGATATCCTACATAATCTTGTTATGCTTGAATTTATTAGATTATGCAATAAGTAGTTTTAAGACTGTGTTTCATACTGTATGTTTTTTAGCATTTTTTTAAAATATTCTAGTATAGCGAAACCCAAATACTAATAAGTACACTTAGCTGGCCATGCTTTTCACTCCCTAAAGATGATATTCAAATCAAGAATCATGTTCTCCCAATTTGATAATCATGCTTATGATGGGCTACCCGCACTAAATCTTACTTCTTTACCAAATTTTTTCTTAATTATTTTAGAGGCTAATTCACCATAGATTAGGGTAACTAAATAACACATACTAAAGTGTACATGGAACCATAGTAACTTGCAAATGAAACCATAAAATCAACATGCTCAAAATAACCAGGCTCACAATATTCATGTATCTAATTTCTATAATAAGAGATTATAAAAGATACACTATAAGAGTTTAATGAGAATGTTTATACAATCTAAAATCTATCGCATTATATTATTAGAATCATAAGATCAATATTTTGCTAAACAAAAGATGTAAATAAAATTGATGAGTTATTGGATGATCAACCAGATAGCCCCAATCATTAGCTTTGAAGTAGGCTTCTATCTCTCAAATCGTACATGTAAAAAAAGGGGGAGTGAGCTAAAGTTTAATAAAAAATCTTTAAGTCATATTATAAAAAATAAACATATAGTGATAAGGTACTATATCAAATCAATTTAAGTAGTATAAAACCAATATCATGATTAGAGATGTAATCACAAATATATGTCATATATTGAGTCTAAAACTAGACAAATGTATAAGATTATAATGCAACCAATTTGATGCTTAGTGTTTACTAGTAATATGAAACTCACTCCAAGTCCCCAAAAATCATGACACAAGATCTGGCACACTTATCTCATGACATGATTGAGCACACCCAATCATGTAGAACTATCCCACAAGTCTCCAAGTGTCCTCAACATGTCACACTCCCCATCATACTCTAGCACATCCACTATTCCTATTTAGGACTCAATGTATCACTGATCCCCTCCACCCCATAAAGCTCAACATGAAAATGTCTTATCATGTGGCTTAATAAGAAGCTATCCCCTCATAGGGTTCAATAAAAATCTATCACTTCATGGAGCTCAATATGAAATGTCCCCTTTTGAGGCTCATCATAAAATGTCTCATCTTGGGGCTTATCATGAAATGTCCCATCTTGAGGCTTATTTGGTGGGAGTCCTAATAATTGACCTACCCATCTCTAGCTTAAGGATACAAAACTCAAAGTACACTTCACCCATAATGATATCTTCATCAAGTTAATCTCAATTAACACATTATCATTTATCCAACACATTATCATTAATTATCTAGATATTCTTAGAGTTTTCTCAAAATCTTATATCAATTATCTAAGGATATCTATCTAATATGTGAGATACTCTAAGATTTCAATAAATCCTAATCTATTATTTGGGAGATCTTATCAAGTTTAGATGTTATACCAATAATTAGTCTTTACTCTTACCATTTGTCTTAACTTTATTAAAGATCTTAAGACCACCTTACATATTTAAGCTCTCACTCAAGTTCATATTCTTAGCTTTTATCTTAAGGACATTATCAACTATGACCAATATTTCAAGTCTGGGTTTATACGAGTTTTTTAGTGATTCTCATGCCTTACGAGCAAACCTAAACCACTTGCATCCATCCCAAAAGTCACTCATGAGCTACACACATTACCCAAATTACCAACTAAGGTGTCAACCCTTGGCTTAAGAGGCTAAATAAGGTTGCTCAACCCAAATAACCAAGCCATGCCTAGGTTTACCTAGCTCATAAAAAAAACTAACCCCTTGGTCAAGCTTAGCATAACTCTAAGGCCAAAACCAATCCCTATAGTATTCATCCAAGGTTTTAACTGAGAGCTTCACTAACTCAAGGCCTATTCCTAAACTTACTCAAAGAGTCACAAAGTGCTAATGTTCTTTGTTCAATCTTAAATTTTTCCTTTAAAATTTTTCTTAACACAAACCAGACTTAAAGCCTAAGCCAAAGCTAGTCTCACCTTACTTATGTCTACCCAAAAGCCTAAAATCAATTCTACCATTAACTATAGATTAACCATAAGGCCACAACATTAACTACCAATCCTAAACCATACTCATCCTTAAAGCAATCTTAATCAAAGACCTTACCATCGTTGCTATCCTAACCATGACCTCAACTAACCTAGCCATCTTCCAAAGCCTAACATCGAGCACTTCCAAACTTCCCATCTAGAAATTAAGGGTTGTAACTAACCTTAGAAGCCATTTAGGTCTACATAAGCTCTAAGCCATGCTTCTCAGGACTTAAACAAGCCCTCTCATAAAATTACCAATCATAATCGAAGAAGCGAAATGCTTGGACATAAGAAGTCCTTAAGGTTTTAGCTAGGTTTCAATTTTCTATCCTAGATTTCATGGTCTAGTCTAGGTTCAAATGCACAAAAAAGCTTTTATCAAATTTCATATAATGGTTACAAGTTTACAAAGCATAGGTTTTTATCATTCCATGGACTTATATTGAAGTTTTTAGAAATCATTTTGCCTAAACTAAAAGTTCTCAATAAAGCATAGCAATTTATAACATAAAACTAGAGTTCAACCACATGTAAGCATGTGACTAATTTCATATAGCATTAAATCTCAGTAAAACAAGCTCATAGAAACTTTGATTCATGAGTTATTCCAACAAAGTTATGTCTCATGATTTCTTTTATAACATGGATTGAATTCATATTTTCATACAATTACAACATGGATGAAACATTAATTACAATAAATTAGAACATTCTATATTCAATTAGGATATCATGCTAATTTAGTTCATTCTAATTTTCTGATCCAGCATATGCTTCATGAATCATTAATAAATGTCAACATTTTAAAGAAAATATCCTCGAAACCTATAACTAACCTCTCTAGTAAAAGGAGAAATTGAACATACAATGCTTTTAATGTAACTTCATGAAGATTTCATTCAAGAGAAAGCTAAATCATGCTCTTAGAAACTACCATCAAATCTTAATTATGAGACTTTCTTCTTTCTATTAAAGAGTTCATGAGAAAGAAGATAAATAATCATGACATGAATATATTCCCACATAGTCACACATCTCTTAGCAATATAGTTGATTTCTTTATTGTAGATTTTATCCACATTTAATTGTAGACTTTTAAGATTCATCTTACCTTAAGCCAAGTAGAGGACTATTCCAAGGGATCTTCTTCTTCTTTCAAATCTTAAGATTCCCTCTTCCCTTCTTACTCATGGTAAAGTTTCCATCTCCTCCTCTTTGTCTTGGGTATGGTCTCCTTGTTATGAGTCATTGGTTTGTCAAAAACTCTAGTATAGGTGACCACCAAGGCTCATATATCTTGCTCCTAAACCCTTCATCAAGGAATTACTATAAAAGTAACTGAATGAGGTTCTAAATCCACTCAATCTCATTGTTTCCTCTTTAAAATCCTAAAAGAAAATCACATCTTATTGATCTAGGGTCAGTTTCAAAGAACCAAATCTAGGGTGCCAAGTATAATCAATGGTTAGGTTTAAAAGCAATACAAAATTTTATTTCTTAATACTAAAATTAATTATTAAATTCAAATTCCATATTACTAAACCCAAATTGACACCATATTTTCTTATTTGGAGAGCTTATCAAGTTCCTTAGGATTCTCTTCCTCATAATTGGATCAAAAAGGTGTGCATGATCATCCTAGTCTCATAATTAATCAACTTACATTAAACATAAACAATCACATAAGATAATTAAGTCAATTTGTTTAACATGAATGAACTTTGTGCAAAATAATCAAAGCATAGGCACATACCATCCATGACTTATTTATGCTAGATTTTGTATATTTTGTTTGTATTAACTGATGTGTCGCTTTATGTAGATTATATGTAAAAAGTAATTTATGATAACTAATATGCTTATGATATGTATAATCATGAAAATCAATTAGTTAAAGCATTTAAAGTGATATTGTGATAGCCTTTAGTGAAGCATGTTTTGCTTCAATTGATTATTACTAACAAACATCTAATTGTATGTTGTGAATAGTTGTTATTCTAAGCATTATGATTTGTGAAATTCATATATGTGAAATAAAGAATTGAAAGTGTCATTTGAAATGAATATAGTGACTACTGAGTCACATTATTAAGATGTGTTATTTTTTGTGATTAGTGGCATATGTTATGTGATTAAGATTTATAATTATGATAGTGATTAGTTAATAATGCGTTATATGATTGAGATTTATCACTATGGTAGTGATTAGTAGTTAGTGTGTCACATGATTGAGATTGTTTATAATAATAATTAGTAGCTAGTAAGTCATAGATTTAATATTTATCATAAAAGAAATGACTAATAGTTAATACTTACTGATATTAAAAGAATGAGTATCATGTGTATTAAAATATAAAATAAAAAACTAATAAAAAAAGTTTTTATTGTATCTTAATAAACTAAAAAGAGAATATTGATTGACTACTTGAGAGAGAGTAGGAGTAATAGCATGACTGTTATAAGATTTATTTAGTTAAGTGGAAACAATACTATAAAATTTAACCATGTTACAAAAAAAAAGTGAAAAATCAAAAGTTTGCATGTGTATATTTATTTATTATGTGATTGTGACATGTTCTTATTACATCTTCTATTTCATATTATGTTATAAGGTTAGATAAGATATTAGTTATTTACTTATTTATTGATATAAATGCTTTAGACAATTGCATGGAGCATGACCCAGTATTTATTTGTTTTGTATATATTTGATTGTTATATGTAACTTACAAAACTTATGGTGATTAGCTCAACCTATTTTTATCACTAATCTTTCAAATGCACTGAAATCTCAATACAAGAATAAACATAAATAGAAAGAAACCTCTTAGAAAAAAGTTTTATTATATAAGCTATGTAAATAAACTTATAATTTGTAGAGTTTTGTATCTTGTTTTGTGTGCATACACATTTAGATGGATATTTATAGTAAATCGATGTTGATCTGTGTGAATGTGAATATAAAACTACACAAACATGTGTAGTTATGATATATAATTGTATGGGATTATTACATGTGATATATGTATTAAATTATTATTTATATATATAATAAAAATGAAAAAAATTACAATGAAGATTATGTCTATTTAAAAACTAAAAATATAAAAAATTAGAGTTTAATTAGACAAAAAATCTCAAAATATTGAGTGGGTTTAAGAATGGATTTGAAAGCATTTAACTTTCACACTCAAAATCTCATAAAATTCTAATGTCACAAATAAATTATTATATTCTTTACATTCCAAGTAAATAAAGATGATTTATGAAGATTTTTCTTTATCTTACTCAGGTTATGTATTTCTTGTAACACTAATTATGAGTAACACTAAAATATTTTTAATAAGTTATTTAAGTTAAGTAATTAAGATCTTCATTTGATTAACTTATTTGATCTTAAGATGAATAATTTAAAGGAATTGAAGAAAAATAATTTGTGATATAATACAATCATTTTATTTTTTTTATCTAAGTAGTGATATAAAGATTAACGATTCAATACACATCACATAGTATAATAATATTTTAAAAAAATTAATAATTAATATACTTATATCATAATTATTTAATTTTATCTATTTGATAGCTTTGAGATACATCTATGATTCTTCTCAAGCTATGCATTTCTTTTAGCACTAGTTATTATTAACATCAAATACTTTTAATAAGTTATTTAAGTTAAGTGATTAAGATTTTTATTTGATTAGTTTATTTAATCTTGAGATACATAGTTTAAAATAATTAAAAAAAGTATTAGTAATATAATATAATAATTTTTATGTCATCAAGGGTTCAACACACATTAATCCACATTTTATAATAATATCTCAAAGAAAATAACAGTTAACATACTTATATCATAATTATCTTAATTTATCTACTTGATAGTTTTGAGATACACCTTTTATAATTTTTTTTATTTTTATTTATTATTTCTTTTCATTGCTTACATGAAATTCAACTTGATCATTAAGATATACTTATTTTCTAATTGCAAAGCATTCAAGATTCTCAATTTTTTTTCTAAATTCTCTTTTATTTACTCAATTCATTAAAACTTTACATAACTTATTTTTTTAAAGTATTCACAATAAAGCTATACAATTTATAAAGTTACGTTGCAAAACAATATTCATCTCTTTTTAACGCAATGTTCATGTGTCGTAACATATGTATGTTATGCTCTCCCAGCATCACACGTTAGCAAAGCATATTGGTCATTCCAATTGTTATGCCTCATTCTTAAGCTAAGCATATGGTACAATGATCTCAATGCACGATATGCCTTTCATAAGACACCATGTGTGAGTCCAAATGCATTATTTACTGCTTAACTTTCTTAAGATAAATATATGGCATGTTAAATATTATCATATGTTATACTTTTCTTAAGAAATTAGAGTCAAACAACTACTATCATCTAAGGCTTGAAGATGTTATACATTTGTAAAATAATGTACATCTATTTATCTATGTACAGGGTTGATCTTAAACATAATACTCGACGTACTGCTTGTTTACTTTCAACATGTAGCATGTAGAGCCTAATATATTGTATGTTTGACTTTCCCATATAATATGCGAAGCACGGTTAACAATCTATGATATATAAACTTTGACCCAAAATCTCATCCAATTAAAAAAAAATAACATAAGCAGCCCAAAATACATCTTAGCATCATCTTAAATACAATAATTTTCAAATAAAGACATAGCCCATAATTCACAAGAAGTATGATTTGCACTCTAATACTTGAAGATGATAAAAAGAGATATTCTTGTCTTTCAAAACTCTTTTTGGAACATCCTCTTGTAAAAGAACTAAGGGGGGAATTATTAATCTAGCTGTAAGTTAAATACAAAATTTCTTAAAATTACTTAGGCAATTTCGTCATCTTTATCACACATTCAACTTTTTCTATTATCGTTCTATGTATTTTCTCAAATGCACCATTATGTTCAACGATTAAGAGAATCATCTTCTTGTGTAGAATTCTATGCTTAATGCAATAAACTTTGAATTTGTTTGAAGCATACTTACTCTTATAATCTATCTTAAGATACATAAGTTTTTCATTTGTTTTTCTCTCAACCATGAAAAATATTACTAAAAAATTGAAATAGTTTATCTTTATATCTCAATCAATAAAATCTAAAGCTTTTCACAAGTATAATCAATAAAAATGGTAGAGCATTTGTTTTTATCAGGAGGTACAACTTTAAAGGGATTACAAACGTCAAAACAAATGAGATCAAGTTTCTTAGAGTTCTTTGTTGATATTTTACAAAATGAAATTCAATTTTTTTTTCTAGAAGTAAAAAATAGAAGATTTCAAGAATATATTTGCATCACTAAAAATTGATGATATCTTTGCTAAAGTTTATAATCCTTTCTCTCTGATATGCCTAAATCTTTTATGTTATACATCAAGCAATAAATCATGTTCAACACAATGTAATCTCTTTTGGATTAAGCTTATCATTGTCTTGTATAAAAGAGCAACATGATTTCCTTTATAGATATTATTGATTCCATGATAAGCTTCAAAAAACATTTATTGAAGTAGCTTTCATATCTTTGTCCATCTAAAAGAGGAACATAATAAGATTTAAATATAATTCATAAAAATGTCTTATTGTATCATTTGATGTAATTATCACAAAATCAAACTAAATATTTATTAATATTTTATTGAGTTTAGTATTATTTTAGTTAAATCTCAATGAACTATTATAACAATTTGGGTTTGTTGGAGCAATGACTCTTGCATGAGTAATGAATGAAATTTGATGACTTATCTTGCTGACTTTGGAGCCAAAGATAATAGTTTAATAGAGTGGCTAATTTATAAAGAACTATATTTCTAAATCTTTATAATTAGCATATTAAATTTTAAATTTTTTTGCAATTATAGTGCATAGAATTATCATCTTTTATATATATTTGAGTTTGCATTAAGTTATATTTTTTTAAATTAAGTCATTTGGATTTTTAAAATCTTATAAATATTCAAATAAATTTTTTTCCCTAAGCACCTATCCTTATTACGAAGCCCAAAGGGCTTGGGTCAAGTGGCTCGTAGTATGAGGGATGAGCCTTACAGAGCTGCAAGCCAGGAGCCTGACTAAAATCGAGATGGGTCAGGCTCGAGTATTGATCTAAGATAGTCTCTACAACAGTTTTGGGTCAATTGGTTCATAGCATTTACTCCTACATGGTTTAAGCATAATGAGTCAGGGTGGACTTATGAACTGGTTAAGGAATTCAAGTCAGACCTGTATTTAAATATATGGCAACCTGGGTCATGACTTCTCAAGAACACTAGTGGATAGCCAATCCTAATATATCAAATATTATGCATAGTATAAGTAATATTTGTGCACAAATCACTTGAACTATTTTGATAAATAAATTACTTACATCTAGTCATTCATCTGGAATGGTTGATCAAATAGTTGAATGTCTCTTTACCTTCGTGAAAAGTAACCTATTTATTATCATTGTATATCTTGCTTTCAATTATAATGTTCCATATCTTAGCTTACTGCGATTAGAATTGGACTTTTCATTAATTATTTCAATCAGACGGTATCTACTTCATGCTCCAAGAATCGGATGGCAGCTATATTGTAGTCTTCATTTACATCACCTGTAATGGCTAGTTTTATAAAAAAAACTTATTCTAGTAATTGGGAAAGTTATTTTTGGAGTTTTATTATTTCAATTATAAATATAATTTATTTATCAAATATTAAAACTATTAAATCAAACTTGAAAAATTTCACAAGAGCTCAAGTGAAGTTCAAAACTAAGAGCAATAAATTTTTGTACAATTATGAAAGCAGTGGGTTTTCTTCATTTCTACTTTTCCTGTTTCTAACTACAATCTTTTTCTATATCATCCTCATAATATTTACATCATTTATTAGTTGTGTCATTCTTATTTTAAAGATTTAAATATGCAAAAAATTTTGTATATGAAAATTATAAAATTTTCAAATTTTTCATTTGGCTAAACTATTTGTAGATTTTTAGTGTCTCAATGGAGCGATGGTGTGTATTTAGTTTACATCTATCTACTTGTACAAAAAGTAGTTGTTAATAGAAGCCCGATCAGAGATTAGGAGTAGATCTTGGCACGAGTTTTGCCTGAACTACCTAAAAAATATTTATGTATTTTATTTATTATTGAGCAATCTCATTTTGTTGATAATATTTTGAAAAATATATAAAATTTATTTTTAAGCATAAAAAAATTCTCTTAATTTTTTAGAATAAAAATATTTGTTAAACACACAATTTACCTCTCATCTCTTGTATATTTTACCTCACATAATTTATAATATGTCCAACATGTTGTAGTGTCAATTTACATCCTATATTAATGATAACATATACATTCATAACACCTATAATATTAAAAAGAATTGGTATCATTCATTCTTAATGTATTAAAATTTCTTAATCAATATCAAATGAAAAATTATTTATTAATGAAGCATAATAAGAAGCAACTATTTTAACAACTCACTTGGCTTTTTTGGTGCAACATGTTGAGATTAGCTACCAAGAAAATCACTAAGTCTTTATGAGGCAATGCTCTTACATTGCTATCTATGTTCTAATTTATTTTTTTCATTTTTCTCTTGAGATGTCTACAATTCTTTTTTCATGTATCTTTTTTTGTTATGATAAAAATAAATTAATTTTCACTTATATTTGAATCTCTTTTTGAAAGTTTTCAAATCTTTATTATAGTATTTATAAAATTATAAAATAATTAATTTACATAAATGTTATGAGATTAATCTATAAATATATGAAAATTTTTAATAATATGTTATGATTAACTAAAAATTAAAATATTTTAAAATATACAAAATTAGTATATTATTGAATAAATCTTAATCCAAATGAGTTCAATAATACTTATTTCATCTCAATTAAAAATATATTTAAAATTATTAAGAATTATTTAAATTATTATAATTATTTATTAATCTAAATATTCCTATTTTGAGATTTTAAGAATCCTGCCATTTTTTCATGTGCATTCAGCTTTTTAACCTGATGTCTCTTCTAGCGAAAATCGGCCAAGCCCTAACCTTTCCCTCTAGCCGGTGGGAAGGGTCATCCTGTCGACGATTTTCGGCAGGATCATCGTGAGGAGAGAGAGAAAAAGAGAAAGAGTAACCAAGAAGAAGTCAGAGACAGTGTCGGCAAGAGAATCCCGTGAGTTTTCTAACCAAGAAATGAGATTTTGTGATTTAGATGTCAATTTCCTCTATCTTCAGTAAGGACTGTTAGTATTAAGCCCTAATCAAGTTTCATTTCAATATTAAGTTGAGTGGAGAGGAAAACAATGGAAAATCTTAAGTTTAGGGTTTGGGAACGATGCTACCCAAGGAGATGGAATGTGAGGGGGATCCGAGAGTGAGAAAAAGAGAGAAAAAAAAAAATAGAGAGAGAAAGTGAAAAAAAAAAAAAGAAATAGTAAAGGGAAGTAAAGTCGAGCGAATCGAGATTTTCACCGACGCATTGTTTCAGTGAGTTTTTGAAAAACCCTGATTTACTTATGTTTAGTTTGTTATTGATAGAGCTATATAATAGGATGTTGTCTAACAAAAATAAAGCATGTTGTTTCTTAATTAGTTAATTCAAATTTTAGGAAGTTAGTAACGAGTAATAGGAATTAGGTACACAAATAAGAAAAGAGAAAAAATGATATGATAACTTTGAAGTGGGCACTCAACTATGTTTTTATTTGTGTATATTTGATGTAATGTTGAATGATCATATGACCTAGTGCAAATATTTTTGCATGTTCATTTTATGTACGCTATATGTGCTTCTTTTGTGCTATAATTGATTATACTGCAGTAGATAACTATAAGAAATGAAAAATGTAAATTTACGATATACAACTTATTTGTTTATAAGTATCATGTGTTGATTGATGTGATGGTCATATAGATGTCACATTATATTAATAAAATGAATGATGTCTTGTATGACAATACATGTGATATTTAGCATGATTTTGAAGTACATGAGTATGATGATATTGTAGTTAAAGCATGTGTAGCTTCAATTGCTTATTAATTGTATGGAATTAATTATATGTAATTATTTACACATGGGTATTGAGAATGTGATGAACGAGTATTTTATGGTTATATTATTGAAAAGATAAAAAAAAAGATGTGTAATGATTTGTGAGTCATGTGAAATAAATAAATATAAACGCCACTAGAAATAAATATAGTGAACAGTGGGTCATTTGATTTAAATCGTCGCAATAGTAAGTGACCTATAACTAGTGGGTTATGTGATCAAGAAGTTGAAAATATATTGGCTAAGAATATCAATGAAATAAATGACCAAGTGCCTTGTGCATTAGAATATGAAAAGTAATAAATGATATTTTTATTGTGACTTAGTAAACTGAAATAGGATTGTAGATTGGTTACCTTAAGAATAAGAAAGTAGTGGGATAGGACCAAAATATTTACTTAGTTGAGAGAAAGCAATATTGAAGGATAAGATCATTTTGTGAAAGAAAAAAATATTATGTGCCTTAGTTTTCATTGTAATTAAGTAAATTCAAGTAGGATTGTAGGCTAGCTATCTAAGAAAAAAGAGAGCAGTAAGATAGGACCAAAATGTTTACTTAATTGAGAAAAGATGATGTAGATAATTAAGATCATATTAATAAAACAAAGAAATGTTATGTGCATGATAAGATGAAACGTGATAAATGTGTTTTCATTGTGACCACAGGCTAGTTAACCCAAAAAAAAGAAACTAATAGGATAAGATTAGAAGGTTTGTTTGGTTAACAGTATACAACATTGATAAACAAGATTGTCATAAGGAAAGAAATGAATAAGAAAAGAAATGATAGTTCTGGAGATTTGCATCTAGATCGTTGCATAGGGAAGAATAAGAGTAGGAAATAAAATGCTATGTTTTATGGTTATTTGCAAAAGCTTTGCATAAAACACTTAGAATTGTATTGTGTTGGTTTTGTAAATTGTATACACTAAAACATGTGGATGTTTAGTGGATAATCGTGTGGATGGATAGTAGATATCTATGCTATGTTGATTATCGTTGTGTGGAATGTTAAAAATTGAAAATATATTTGAAATTGTTAATTATGTATATCAAAAAATCAACAAAATATAAAAGAGTTTTTGTTTATTTGAAAATTGAAATTTAGAGAAAAATAGAATCTAAATAGGTTAGAATCAAGAAATTGGATACTAAGTTTGTAGCATGATGAAGATGCGATTTGTCTACGCGAGTGTTCTTGTCTCGAGTCCTTGTTAGCATACCTTTTTCAGAGTTATCGCAGTGAAAGTGGAAGCGTGAAATGGCAAGGAGCAAAAGGGAGAAAGAGTAAGAGAAGAATGTTTTACAAGATAAATTTTCTAAGAAGATTTTTTTCAAGAGATTTTTGAATTTTACAAAGTTATGATTTTCAAAACTTCTTCTAGAAATTTCTTTTCCAGAAGTTCTCTCAATATATATGAATTCATTCCATATTTTTTTTAGATTGTTTTCTAGTCTCTTGTCTTTTTTCCTTGATACTCTGAAAATTTTCTAAAAAGTTCTTCCCTCAATTAGCTTTATTATCCCTTTATGTAGGGTTGAATACAATATTTTAATACATAACTTTAATACAAAAGGATGCATTTTCCTTTGCCAAAATTTCGAAATTTCAATCCGACCAGCTTGTTACCCGCACATGCAGATTTCCCATTCGCGCTTGTCTTTTGCATGCTTAGCTAAATGAGTGCATGGGCGTCTTTTGTGTGCCTGCCCCGTCCGCCTGTCACTTTGTGCATCTGTTGAGGCAAAATTGGTCGTGTCGAAAAAATGTGCACACGCCCATGCTCAGTGAAATAAATGCACGGTGCCTGATTTGAGTGTGTGCGCTGGCACGTGCATGGTGCCCGATGGCGGGCACGTGCACTTGCAGCTGTAGTCGTGGTGCCCGAAGGTGGGTGCATGTGCTTGCATGCACGTGGCGCCCGAGGTGGGCACTTGCCCTGTAGTGCATGCCGCTCGAAGTTGGGTGCGTGCGCCGCGTGCTTTTGCTGATGTCATCATTTTTTGTTTTTTTTCCATTTCTCCTTTGGTTTAGGTCTCTCAAGCACGTGTCCATGCCATCACATATAGTGCTCGACAAACTCGTTGTGGCGCACACTCTAGTACACCTGCAGCAAATCTTTGCATGCAATTCAACTTACTGCCCTACTGCTTTGTGTTGCACATTGATTTGCATTGTTTTGGCTGTTCTCATGCTTTCTTTCCCTCAATTTTAGATCTAGTGATCTTGAAAATAATCTCTTGATTAGGATGTCACATTTATTCTATCAAAATTTGCCTCTACCTCTAGCTTTAGTAATAAGGCTCCAAGAATTACTAGCTCCTACTTATGTGCTACTCATTTCTTCATTCAGCAAGCTACCCATGACTTACCTCATTATAAGAGTCCATTGGGGCTAAGTTGCTAAGAGTCGTGACCAGCCTCCTGTGTAACATGGAACTTAGAAGATGTTAAGCTTGATGTTCATCATCATTCATTAAATTTATAACAGTTGGTTGATTTACCTAACTTATTCAAACGTGTTGCTATGGATGTTCCATCTTTGTAAGTATATTTACCAATATTTTCATGTGATTGATGTAGTGTTGAATATTTAGTGACCCATAGGAATACATTGATATTTATTTGTGCAAGGAAACAAGAAAGAGTACTATAACTATCATTGTAACATCATATTATAGCTCCATACTATATGTAACGAAAAAAGATCATGGAAAGCACATTTCAAAGCCAAGGGTTGTTTAAATTGAAGATTAGTACTAATTGTTTGTAAATTTTGGAATTAAAATAGGATAAATGTTTTATATATGAGGGTTGCTTAAATTGTGGTTTTTATGAAAAGATTGCCTTTGTTTAACGGGAGATTTATAACTATGCATTTTTTTATTGCAATCTAAAAAGGGTGAAAATTGTATTAAGCAATTCTTTTTTATTTTTTCTTTCCTGTAAAATATTTTAAAAAAAAGCCTCTTCCAAAAACTATTTTTCAATACTATATTTTTATGAAAATAATAGTCTCTGGTAGCATGGCTTACAATGGTTATGGAATGGATCAATTTTTATCCCAAAGAACCAAAATGACCCACACATGAGGCAAACTATAAATAAAGAAGCACTTGTTTTTTCTTTTTTACAAAATGCCAAGGGTTTGGCAAGCAATGTTGTATGCTAAACCAAATTTATTGCAATTTGTCCTAGTATTATGTCGTATTATGCTCTCTAATGTTTCATTAGGCAACCTTTTGAGCAATAAACTGTAGCAATATTGTCAAGCCTTTCAAGAAGGCAGATAGTAACAAAAACTAATCTAGATCCTGATATTGACATGTACATGATGCTATTAGATTTAGAAAAATTGAAATTTTATTAATTTCCTTTGTAAGATTAAAAGGAAACCTAGCAAATTACTCAATTGACATATCTGGTTTCAAAGAACCAGAAATATGGCACGTTTTTTTATTGGATTTAGGCTTCATAGAAAATAATGATAATATCTAATTTATTGTTTTAATCCTGCAAGTTAGATTGGAGGCGTAAGACATGGTTAACACAAACTATATTTTATGGGTATGAGATATATGAAAGCACATTTACAAACAAGCAGGTGATTGTTATAAGAAATACATAATTTTTAGAATAAGAACCAGCTTCAAGTAGTTCATAGCCTTTGCAGAAAGTGTTTAGTTTTCAAACATTTTTCGTTACTTGTAGATCTGATATTGGAATAATTGGTATTAAGTTATAGTCGAAATTTTGTTTTGTTATTAAGTTGATTTGAGGGAGAATGCCAGTGGATTTCAGAAATTTGGGTTTGGGAAAGTCAGAGGAGAGAGGAATTGCAAGGGGAGAGAGGAAGAGGGAAGGAAGAAGGAGAAAGTGCAAGGGAAGAAATTAGGGTTTGGGGAGGGGAACTTAACATTATTAAACTTCCTTATTTACTCGTAAATTTCAAGCAGTTTACTGATGTTATATTTTAGTTTTTTCTTTTCTTCATTCTAGAATGGGCGGCCTTGAATTCCCAAAGTTTGTAGTGACCAATCAGACCATGGAAGAAGAAGAAAATGATGATATTAATGAGGAAATGGAAACTGAATCTGAAGCAGGATCGGAGGACATTCCTTTGTCTGAACCTTCAAAGAATGCTGTCTACAACAGGGAAGGCCTTCTTGAGAAGCTTGAGGATATAGCTTGGCCGCGTGATGTAGATTGGATTCACAAACTGACTGTTGACTATGATCACGCAGAAGCGGTTGATGTAAACGATGATCTCATTCGTGAGCTGGGCTTCTACAACCAGGCACTTAACGGTGCCAGGAATGCCTTTGATAAGTTGCAATCTATGGGCATCCCGTTCCTTAGGCCTCCGGACTTCTATGCAGAGATGGTGAAATCAGATACCCACATGTTGAAGATTAAGAGTAAGCTCTTGGCGCAGAAGAAGAGGATTGAGGAGGCTGAAGAGAGGAAGAAAGCAAGAGAGACCAAGAAGATAGCAAAGGAGGTTCAGGCCCAGAAAATGAAGGAGAAGGCCAAGCGCAAGAAAGAGGAGATTGAATCAGTCAAAAAATGGAGGAAACAGAGGCAGCAAGGTGGGTTTGCAAGAGGGAAGGGTCCAGAATTGGATTTTGGGGAAGGCGGCGGAAACAACTTACACAGGTCTAAGCGGAGGCCCGGGGTGGCTCCCGGTGATAGATCCGGCGGCTTTAAAGCAAGGGGTGTGAATAAGAAAAGGGCTTACAGAGATAGTAGATTTGGGCATGGAGGCCGCAAGGGTATGAAGAAGCAGAATACTGCAGAGACCACCAATGATCTGAGAGGTTTCAACAAGGGTGGTGATAAGGAATTTAGTAGGAGGAAGAAGTGATTTGCCTATCTATGTTCACATGAGAAGTTGAAGGTTAGGAAGGCCTGCAACAATGACTTCTGCATCTAAGTGGCTTTGCAGTGCTACAATCAACTTTATAATAATCTTGAGCTCTTTAATGTTTTTCTTTTTCTCCTATGGACTTAGTCTTTTACTTGAGAGGCGCCTTGATTTTCTTTTGGTTCTGTATGCCATTGTTTAATTTCTTTTCAGATATTGATTACGGAAAACAAATTTTTTAATTGGAGGTTTTTCAATTATCTTTGGATATTATTGTGGTAGAAGTAGGTAAAGTTTAATAATTTTTTTCACAACAGTAAGCCAAAAAAAACTTAACTTAGGATTGTGTTTATGTTTTCTTTGTGTGATTTCAATTTAAAAACCGTTTTAACGATAGTATGCGATTATCAAGTATGGGCTGCTATTAAGACAATTTAGATTGATCTATTAAAATTAATAACTTTTATAAGTTCTGTTATTACAACTAGTTGTTGAAAAGTGTGGGTGTTTTTGGGTTAACATGGGGATCATAGTTGTAGAATAACATTGAAAGAAAAAAAATGAAAAGAAAAAAAAAAAAAAAAAGAGAACTAAGAGATATAAATAGAGCATTCACGTATAAGAAAAATAACAAAGTTAAAAAATGATGGAGGTATTTCTGTATTTCTTAGAATGTATAATATGATTCTTTTTTCAGGTGAAATTTTGTGAGTAAGAAATGGAAAATTGGATGGCCATAAATAATAAAAATAATGGAGTTTTTGGTATAAACTGTAAGGCTAGTAGAGTTGCTAAGAGTTTTCATCAATCTATTACGATCAATTATATATTTGAAGTGCTTTAAGCTAGTCACTATATACAATACATCCCAATGTTTTCTTCGAATTTTATTTTAATATAAAGGAACAATCTTCACCTAAATAATTATTCTCCTCTTTGAAATTATTTATTTGTTAGTATTAAACTGGAAACATTACAATAGTTCTTTCATATTGAATATTGTAGAGTATCTATGTCAAACTTACTTTTTAAGTATATTATGATTTTTGTCAAACAAGAAATTAATATATATATATATATATATATATATTTCAATTACATTTATATGATACAAAAGTTTATTTTATTTGTTTTACTATTTTAAAATATGATAATTAAATAATTTTATGACATGGGTGATATTAAGAATTTAATTATCTAATTTATCGCTTAATCTCGATGTAGACTTCATTCAACATTGACTTTGCAAATAAAGTTACAAAAGAAAATATTAGTTGCTTACACACTAAAACTCACGTTTTATAGAAAATGTTATTAAATGTTAAATTAATTAATAAAAATATATTTTAAAATTAATATTATAATTATTATAATAAATTATATATTTAATAAATAGTTTATTTATAACTATTTAATAAAATTATTAGCATCATAAAATCATTAAAATATATAAATAAATAAAGTGTTTATTGTATTAGTTTTTAAAAAAGTAAATTTAAAAATAATGAATCTAATAAGACTTGAAGACTCCTAGAGTGACTCATGAGTTTTTTTTTTGAAATATGTGAATAAAAATACAAGTTTAACAAAATATAGTTATTAAAATAAGAATTTTAAAAATAAAATTTTAAAACAATTTAAAAAAGAAGGAAGAATGCAAATTTTTCTTATAGCGGCCCGGATCGGGGATTACGATGCGTTCGTCTGTTCATCAGGAGAGAGCGCAGCCCATTATTGCTGACGGCATTCGGAAGATGCAGTGAACTACTGCTGAAGGCACTGGTAAGATGAGTCGCGAGTACGCCGATGAGGAGAACGCACAGGCGGTAACTGACGCCTTGGATTGCACTGGGTGCGGTGGCGCCGCTGGAAAATTCGACGATGGTGCTTTCGATCATTCTTCCTTCCTTCCGAATCAACCGCTGGTAATCTATATAGCTCTGTCCCCATTTCTTCGAATCTCAAAATCTTGGGCATATACCTGGTTTTCCGATATTATACGTTTATTGAGTATTACATCAGATTGCATAATTACCATACTTTCTAGGTCATAGTTTTATCATAATTGGATGTCAGAATTTCGAATGCAAGTTTTATTTCAAGTTAGCCGAATGGAACTTTAGTCAACTGAATTGGTTACACAAGTAGTGTACGTTCACAGATTTGGTTTCCTAGATTAGAAAGAATGCATTGCAGTTCAATCAAAGATGCACACTGAATGGGAATGTCTAATTCCCATAGAAGAGAACACATGGAAACACCTAAAGTACTTTCCCAGCCGAAACGGCATCATATTTATCTCCCTATAAGAGATGACCAAGAATGATGCGTATTGGGCTTCCTCCTCAATTGGATACTGTACTGGAAGAGGCCTTTGGTAAACTCTTCTTGTTGAGGTTATTTCAAGGATGTGGGAGACTTGGGCAAACACTTCATGTTTGCTTTGCTTAAGAGATTCATTCTCATTAAGTTTAATGTTGTCATTGACATGAAAAAGTGGGTTTTTGGTCTATTGGAGGGAGAACTCTTGTGTTTGTTGGATAATGTCTCGGAGAAGCATCTCGGTGAAAGGCAGCTTCAAGAGGTTCCTATTTGGATAATGTTCCTACAATTTAGAACTTTTGTTTATCCAAATTGGCCAGTTTTGATGAAAAGCCTATTATTATGGACCACATTATAACAATAAATTCACATCTCATTTGTACTGTAGTGTGCATGGATGTTGATTGTCATTGTTCTTTTCACTAAGACATTCCCAATTTAGCTTGGAAGCACCAACTTGGAGATTGAAAATGACTATGATTGGAAGCTTAATCCTAGCTTTCCTCTGCATTGTTACAACCTAAGTTTAGAATGTGTGCTTGTTTTATATCTATTGTTAAGGGCTCTAGTTTGCCTTGATTTGGAATGTCTAGCTCGACATACTTGTGTAGGCTACTGTATCGCAACTACCTCCTTTTGATGAATGTGGTGGTGACCAAGATCTCATGAAGGGCATGACATGGAAATTATGCTTGTGTGTGCTTTGTGTCATCTCATTGCAAAATGCTTAGTAACCACCTTACTTGGTCAACTATGGTTGAGGCCAATATAGCTGTGTATGTAAAAATGGTAGGTGATGTATTGTTTGCTTCTGACATGTGCACACATGACGTTATGTTGTGATTATTTATGCAAAACTTTAATAAGGTTGATGCGAATGGGTGCTTCATTTGCATAAACATTGAGCACTTCTTGAATCTTTTGATGCAAGCTGACATGTTTTGTTCCTCCATATCATAATAGCAAGCAAAAGAAACGATTGAATGTCTTCCATTTTAATCATCTCATTTTATGATGAAATGACCTCTATGAAATTATTAAATAATTGAATGTCTTCCATGCTAATTGCCTAATATATTGTTGCAAATTATGGTAACAACATATATGCCAAACCCCCTAATGGTCTAATTGAGGTTTTCTTTAAGATGGCATAGACAATGGCAATTGGATTTGCATAGGAAGATGTGACTAATATGCTTGTCACTTATCACATAGAGATCTTGCCACGAAACAAGTAAGGCTACCAACAATTTAATCGATATATGAACCAAACTTTATTAAATTGTTATAACACTTAATTTTATCCCATTTGATTATAAAACATCAAATTTTTATCAATGAGTTTTTTATATGGTATTGACCTTGTTCTTCAAAAAGAAGGTTTTAGATTTTAACATGGACATAGTCTTGAGCTTTTTGCAAAAAAAAATATTGCATATCTTAGTTTTTTATCTTTATTACACTATTGTTCTTTCTTAACTTGAGTGGGGAATTAATGTCCTCTAATCCTTTGGCTTTTCATTGCCCTATTTGAGTCAGGGCACATTGCAATGAGGTGAGTTGAAAAATCACCACTAACTATTGGAGGATTCTCTTTTTTTCTCCATATTCCCTACTAACTTGACCATTTACTTCCTTTTTGGAAAAGACTGAGGGGAGTAATGATTTCTCTATATTCCTTTTTTACTGTTAGCGTTAAGGAAAGATTTTGGAGCAAAGATCTCTACATGTTAAAAGATTTTTCTTGGAGTAGACTTGAATGAGAGTATAGGAAGTAAAGCAAAAGAATTAAAGACTATCGTCGTGATTACTGTTTTTATGAGGTTAATGGAATTTGTTTTAAAATTTGATCCAATATTCTTAACTTTTTCCTTAATGTTTGAGAAGAGCATTTGATTGCTTGTAAGTGTGGAGTTTCTAGAAAAAAAATTTTAATTTCCTTGTTTAGTTTGCAACATCATATTAGGAGAATGTTTAAGCACTTGACATTGACTAATGGTTTTAGATTTTTACCTTGTAAACCATAAGAAAGGAAGTAGTTAAAGGAATCTCTTGGTTGAAAATGCGAGTTATTTAAGAATAAAGTTTATAGCTATATTTTTAGATGTAAATGAAGGGGCGCATCTTATTTGGAATGATATTGTTAATTTTATTATAAGATACTCAAGGGTGTACTTAAAAAAATCTATAGAACTTGCTCCAAATTATAAGGAAGCTTGGTGATTAAAATAAGAAACACATTGCAAGGTTAAATAAAACAAGTTTTGTTATAAAATATTGTTCACTTGTAAGTGTGGGGGATTGAGAAAGATAAAAACTTAGTGAAGAGAAAAATGACTATTGATATTAAGAAAGTGGCATTTGAAGATGTAAATAAGAAATTAAATTTTGAAGTCAAAGAGATACACAAACTTCTCAAGGCAAGGGAGAAAACTAAAAATCGAGATCAAGTAAAATGTATCAAGAACGAAAATCTTAAAGTACTAGTCATTATTATGATATTACGTCTAGATGGATTATCGATTTTCATAAGTTTCTTAATAAAAGTTAAGACAAGTTAATGTATTTAAGTAGCTTAGTTGCATGAAAAAAGATGGTGTTTTTTTATTGATGTTTTCATAAATAAATGGGGAAGCATTATGAAAGACAAAATATGAAGTTCTAAGAGAGGATTCCATTCTCTTAAATGTTTTAAAATGTTTGAAAGAAGAGGAAAGTTCTACTTGTTTTATTTTTTTTGGTGTTGGATGAGTGGAGAAAAGTATTTTGATGTCTATTTATAGAACAAAATAAATATCAAAATTATATTAATTATTGAGAATTGAGTTGAACAATACTTTGAAATTATGGGCTACACATCAATTATGAGTTAAAATCGATATGTCCAAGAGTCAATTTGTTTTGTGTGAGGAAGGTTAAATATTGAGTCTATGCACTGGGTAGAGGCTTAATAGAGAAGCTTAAGACAAGAAAAATAGATCTTTATTTAATTTTGTTTGATCTAGATAATACATATGACAATATACTAAGAGAAATATTTTAAAAAATCTTAGTAAAAAAAGAGTTAATGTTGCACGTATTGAAAGTACTAAAGATATGTATATTAAATCAATGACACATGTACATACTCAAGATCATTGTCTAATGAGTTTTGATTGTACTTCATCAAAGTTCTGTTTAAAGTTGTTATCTTGTGTTAATTATATATGGTTTACAAATCAAATCCAAAATAAAGGTTCAATTGCATTTTTTTGTTGATGATATTATAATTGATGATAAAATGAGGGGTTTAAAGTCAAATTGGACTTATAGAGAATATTTTTAGCATCTAAAGAATTTTTTCTTAATAGATTTACAACTAAGTATATAAAATGTAAGTTTGGTCTGAGTGATAATGTAAATAAGATAAAGATTATTATTGGGGATCATAAAATGTCAAAGAATGTGAATTTAAATTATCTTTGGCATATTCTCTAGAATGATGTTGGGATTTATCGAGATGTAATAATAGGACCAAAAGAGGATGTGATATGTGATCAAATGTCCAATCTAAAGTTAAAGGTAACCTTTATAATATGATGATGAGATTGATAATATTATATGTTATGAAATGTTAGCCATTAATGTCTAAGCATACTATTAAAATGAGTTTTGCAAGGAAGAGTGTTATGGCCCGGCCTTATTATGTTGTGATAATGCATTCCTTTGGTCGTTCTACATAAGTCAAAGTAGGGTTTGTCCCAAAAGGCAAATCATCTTAAGACCATGATCTTTTATGGTTAACTTATAATCTTTCTTTCTCTTTTTGATGTAGGATTTATGTAGCTTTTTACTTAAAAGTTTGTTAGAAGTTGCTCTTAGTTTAGTGTTTTATCTCTCATTAGGACATTAGTTGACAATTATCCAATGTTTTCTTCGGTTTTATGCATTATGTATCGTGGGGGGTATTACTTCAATGCTATATTTTCATGAGTCGGGCTTACTATATTAACTTATTATTTTCCTTTGGATGTCGTAGATTGATTGAAGTTGGTTTTATCTTAAAAGAAGCTTTAACATTTTAAGATCAATATCTCTCACATATAGCTTAGAATATTTTCTTCCCTTTCTAACACGGTACTATTCATCTCTGTATCCCTTTGTTTTGAAACTTGTTCGGAGTCACTTCATGTCTATTGATTCTTCTTTTTAAGATATTACTTGACAATCGCTTTTTGCTGTTTCGGTTTCGAACATCACGAAGAAGATGTTGAGATAGATGAGTAGAGCTATACATGAAAAATATAATTAGAAATGAATGCATTTGAGATGTAGATCAATTGATGACATGTTTAGAGAGGGTCCAATTAGATTTTTTGGGAATGTCACTTGTGGCTCATATTAGGAGATTCGAGCATTGGAATATATCCTTATGAATAGTAGAAGATATTGGCCAAAAAGACATGAAAAAAATATTAGGACTTAGATTATTGGATATAAATGAAGAATTATTAATGAATAGAGTGCAATTGTAGAATTCATATAGCCATCCCTACCTAATATGGCTAGGGCATGTTTTGTATTTCATAAAACAAATGTAAAGTCATACTTTCTGTTAGTGTTGGAAATGCAAATTTTTTTAGTGAATTTTTTTCCAATTATATAATATTTTATTTTATCTCTCTTGTTTATCTTCTGCAGTTTTAAATATTGTTCTGATTTGACATATGCTTATATCATATCTGTATTTTAGTATTAAAACTGTTCTTTGCTTTTTAATGATTTATTTTTCTATTTACTTTCTCTAAGAAATTAGTGTCCATCTGATTGAAGCCATGCAACATTCCAGTTAATCAGGATTTCTTTATACTGTATCACCTTCAACCACTAGTATTACCACAGTTGCTGAATAATATCATCTGAGGTTATTTTCAATGTTCTAGGCTTAAAAACATAGGCAGTTAGAAAATCTTTTTTGTGTTTTTTTATGAATGGATTCCTTATAGAATGTTTTCCTCTTCCATGATACTCAGGAAGATCAGTTTCATATACAACAGCTTAATATTGATTTGTGCCGATTAAGGAATTCCATAAGGGATCTGCATTCTCTGTCATTCAAACTGGTTAGTTATGCCTTATTGTCCAAATATCATTGTGATGTATTAGAAGTTATATTTCTTTTCAATCTTAAACTAGACTTTTATATGCATGTTTTACTGGTAATTATGCATTCTTTTTTTTTGAACAGGATCACAAAATATTAGATCTTTCTCATGAATTAGAGAATATGCGTTCAGGCATTGATAACAAAAGGGGGAAGGATATGCAAATACTGGTTGAGTTACTGCAGCAATTGAAGGTTGATTTTTTGTTGATTTGCTTATAAAATTTCATCTCGTAAGTGTATTGTTATTAGTTCTAGCTTGTGGTAGATATATTATTTTGCTTTATTTTTCAGATTAATAAGAACGTTTTTTTCTAATTAAATGAAATGTCCCTTTTTGGAAGTTGTTCTAGGATGCAGAAAGGAAGGAGTTTGTCTTGGATACCAACGTTTTAGCATGCGAGGATGAAATTTCATGTCACACAAGTACCATTCGATTAGCATGTGAGGATGAAATCTCCTATCAAAGCAGAAGTACCATTGGCTTTTTTGACTTGGATAATGCTGTCATCGGCTCTGTAAGCAAGCTGAATTCATTAAAGAGGGTATGCTTATTTAATAGAAATTTGATCAAAGATACTATGGCCAATTTATCTGGAAATACCTTTTATGTGTATATATATATATGTTATTATTGCAAATTATTTTTCATATTCTATCATCTTTAAGTGCCTTTCTGCTCTAACTTTTGCTATCACTATTTTTTTTTGTCGCTGAGGAATATTTAATAAAATAATGGAGGAATGTGTAGAGTTACGTAGCAACTTATTGTCACCAAAAGTCCATTTAAGGAAAACCAGAATCTGTTCTACAGTTAACATAAAACCTTTTTATCCAAATATTCAAGCTGGTAAAACAATAAAAACATGGGAGAAAAGAGAAAGCTACAATAAAAACATGGGACAAAAGAGAAAGCATGGGACAAAAGAGAAAGCTACAATAAAAACATTAATTTCTGTCTTGCAACAGATGACTAGAACTATTTTTTTTTCATCTCAAGTAGGATCTTCTAAGAATGACTTTCCTTGTCAGATAATCACTCTTTAAGATCCTGTTATTTCTTTCTTTTCATAGGTTGTTAGTAGAGCATGCTATAAAGAATTTTATTGTGATTACTGAATGCAAAATTCTTTCTTGTGATTGTCTTGGTAAAATTCTGGAAGGAGTACTTGTTAGTAGAACGAAGTTTCAATCAAATTGATCATCCAAACTAGAAAATCTGTAAAAAGCATCTTCAATGACTAGCAGCAGTTCAGGAGTACTGTAGAAACTTTTGGATCAACTCTAATTGCATTGGAATGATGAACCACATCATCCTTTGGGACCCACATCCTGACCGCTCTGAAAGCTGGTATGAACATCCGTAATGCCTCAGATACAGCTTAATGGGTATATAAATTCCAGGTACAACTTATACGCACATATAAATGTCATATAATGATACAACACAAAATAGTTGAAAATACTATAAAAGCTAGCAACAACAATGAACCAGGAACTACCTGTCACCTGCACTATGGTATAATAAAATTGGAACGACATATCTCTTTGTCAACCTAGTTTTTTATCCTTGCACCAAATATATTGGAATTGGCTTCCATTTCGTTCATGAGTATGTTGCCTAAGGGGCTTTGCTGGTCTTGTTTGTCTACTTGAAAGATCAGTTGGTGGACATTGTCACCGAACCATTGCTTTGGACTTCATTTGAGCTCTTATGCACCAAACTTCTTGTCTGGCCATCAGCATGAGTTTGTAGGGGGAGGGGGTATGTTTTGTGCAATAAGAATATTCCCATGCAACTAATATTGTTGTGAGTTTGAGAGCTCAACTAATCACTGTAACTAGTTACGATAGAGCTTCTACATGTATGGATTTGCTCCACCCTCTTATAAAACCTCTTCTATCTCCATTGTTGTGAGATGGGGTGAAAAATCCTGCTCTAAGCATGCTCTTTCTTTTCTCAGCACATCCGATCATACTCTTTGTATGTTTGTTTGGCTTAGATGAAGGATATAATAGAAAGCAAATTACATCATTTTTATTTTGTCTACTTGTTGTATAGGAATTTAGAGTTTTTCTCATTGTTCTCATAGACTAAGTTAAAATCAAGCGTATTTGCTGTCTTGCTCCTCTTGCCTTGTAAAAAGCTTTTCTTTATTTCTCTTATTTTTTTGTTACGTTTCATCTTTTTCTAATTGCTTTTGTATTTGTGACCTGTTTAACATGCTGCTTATCTTTTGGCCATTACTAGTTTTTTATCATTTAATTCTTTTTACAAATATTCTGATATATATATATATATATATATATAAATCATATGTACCATGTAGGAACTTTCTATGAAAAAGAGAGAAATTTTGTCATTAAGATGCCAACTTGATGATGTACCAGTTCAAACTGAGTTGATCCAGTATGCCCTTCCCTTTTACAGTTTACTTTCATTATTCTTTGTTCTCTTTTCTGCATGAACGTGTGTTTATAAACGAAAATTTAAACCAAATGCAATAGAATTAGTCTTGTTTAACCAAAGGAATTGTAGAAAGTAATTTCAATTGGCTCGCCATTAGCTATTGTCGGCCAAACAAGAAGTAAGGTTTTTGTATAATATATTAACTTTCTAATAATTTCTTTTTCAAAGGCTGTCCATGTCATTTGAAGACTTACATATCATCTCCCAAATTGCTTTTTGTGGTAACATGTATGGAAACATTTGTTTATGCACCTGAATAACCCACTCTTATTGGGTTTTCTTTTAGATATGAAAGACGGTTTTCAGAACTTTATGCTCAAATCCAGGTAATATTTTTGGCAAAATGTATTAGTCATAGAACATGGGATACTGAAGTTCATGATGCTATATACTTGAATTGCTTATTCACCTTTAGGCGCGGCATCGTCTAACTCGTAGACAGTATGCCGCCTACAATGCTCTATTGAAAGTTAAAGATCTGATGTTAAAAGAAATTTCACTGTTGGACTCCATAAATTTGCAGGTATGTGCAAAATTAGATTTGGAATGAAGATTTAGATGTGTTACTTTTCTCTATAGTGTGGAAATTACTTTGTTTTCTTTCAGTGAGTATTGCATATAATTTTCATTTCTTGTCTGATTCAGTAGTCCTTGCTTAATATTCTATACAAAATTAAATAGCTTTCCAGTTGAATGAAGTTAATTCATATGGATTAGTGTTGTACTTTTGTTTGTAATTTTGATATATAAGACCTAAAATAGATTTAGATAGAATAGAAAAAGGAATTAAAGATAGTCACCTTGTGGAACAAGGTTGAAATACAAATTCACCAAGTATGGTTGTTTACTTTGTAAAGATTGAGTTTTAAGACCTTTTCTATGTTCAATGTCAGATTGCTTGCTAAGGTTTGAAACTGTGAGCAATTTCCTCTGCTTAAGCCATTTTCTTGTCCTTTAATTGTTCTGATACGAACTCATGTATAGATCAATTGCTGCTTTTACTGTACCGATTTATTCATGCTATTTGAGATGCATTCATAAACCTCTCTAGTGTCACTGATTCATTTAGTCTGACCTTTTCTCGGCTGAAGATATGAGGGATTAGCTACAATCTACCCTTGTATTGACAAATTTCTCTTGTTGGTAGTTCTTGTACCTTCTTTATTTCATGAATGCAAATTTACAGCTCAATGCATGTAGAATTGACATCTTGTGTTTGTGTATCTTTGTTTTTCATTTCTCTCTATTTGACTGACTGAATAAATCTACTGATAGCTTTTAGTGGATGTTGAGCTTTGGAAAGAAATATTAGTTTTTTTAAAAATTAAAAGCCTTTTTCCACAAGCAAAGTTGCTTGATGTCTCCAAGTTATCTTGAGGTTTTTATATGGCTGTCTATTTTCCATAGAACTCAATGATGAGTTGTTTTAACCAATTTCTTAAGTTCTGTAGAGAATTTAGTTATCCTCGTCTAGGATGTACCTTTTTCTCCAAGAATTGACCTGCTTTTTTTAAGATATATTTGTTTTGTTCATCGTAGCCCTATTCGGTTTGCTGTAGAACTACTGCTGTTGAACTTGAAGTGGTGTACTGATCTTGATCTTGGTCAATTCCCTAATGTGGATATTTTGATGCTGCAATTTAAATCTTTTTGCTGGAAGATTCTCTTGTTTTCTTTAAAGAAATTTGAACACTTGACAATTGCATTATAGGCTAGGTGTGCCTAGGCACTTGTTTGGTGGTGCCAAATGTTCTACTATTTAATATGGGATTCACCAACGATCTTTCTTTGTCAATCAAAATTTTGCATTGCTTCTTAGAGGATTTGTTGGGGAAAGGTTTTGGTTTGTTTTGCACTTTCATTTAATTTTGCATATTTTCTTTTGCTTAAATCTTTTTTTTTTTTATTTACAGATATTTATACTGTACATCAGTTAATGTTTTGGGAAGTTCACATAACTTTCTTCTATTTCTCTTCTTGCTAGTTCAAAGATGCTATGAAAACACCCACTGGTCAATATAAGCTACTGGACTCTATGGAGGTGATTTTGAAGGGAACTGAATATGTAAGCAAAGTGTTTTTTTTAATAATACGGGATTTCCACACCCAAGTAAATGTCTAAAATTTGGGTTATTCTTTATTTCTATATTGTGATTTCATCTTTGTTTCAAAATTGAAACATTATACCTTTAGTTGAGATAAAGGTTGTGATGTTGGCCTTGCTAATGATTTTTTTAAATCAACATATTCACTGTATTAAAAAATATTGTGATTCATACAGATTGTTTCATTCACTTGGTTAATATTCGTGCAGTATAGCATTGGAATTATTACATTAGTTGATGTTGAATATTGTGTTTGATATTTACATGAAGCACAAGTAGTTAATTGTTAGACTTTTTTTTTATGGGTTGTTGTTGTTACTCTGTTATTTCCTTACCCATGTCCATAAATTAAAGAACTTTCTATATTTATTACTAAATGGGTTTTCATGAAATTTAAGTATTAAATGGGATTGCCATATTGGTTTACTTTATTTGTATATATTACTAAACAAACATAAGTTAAGGCTTATTTTTACATTAGAGTGCAAAAATACATACATGTTGATGCCTACATTTTGCTCTATTTTGCAATAATTTTTTCATGTCACTGTTTCAACTAATAGATTATCATATGGGACATTTATACACGTATTGATGTTTTGATTTACTAATATTAGTTTTTTTTAATTTATAAGTGTGATTTTACTAGTTTGCACTTGAACAAACTTGGGATTTGTATATTGTACCATTAGTTTTCCTTTATGGTTATAGTGATAATTCTTGGTTGTCACTATTTTTTGCTCTCTCCCTTTTGTCATCCTTTCTCATGTGATAAACCCTATCAACCAAGTGGAGATTCTAATGTTATTAGGCATTGCAAGAGCAAAACTTCACATTCTCTCCTGTTTCCTATCTTTATGTGTCATCCTCATTGTCTCAATTGGCCACGTCTTTGCCCACTCTAACATTTTAAATCATTTTCAATACTCTGCTGAATTAGATTGGATATCTTTGTTGGAGGTCACAATTTGAAATCATATTCTTAGTGTATAATCTCTATCATGTGATCTCTTTTACTATTATTGCTCATTCTGAAATCTATTATTGGTGATGAAAACCAAATAGTTACAACAACTCAAGCCTTCTTGCATGTGTTATGACAATTGATGCTTGGGCTTAGAGCATTGATTGCCTCTTGTTTTCAAAATACACTTTTGTTCATTATGAGATTATGTAGATAAAGGCACAAAATTTCACTTACTAAATCACAATTGTTAACCTTGATTACAACTGTGTGGTAGTACATTGGTGGCTTGCACTCAAACCCTTGAGGCATTCTCTTGTAACCAGTCCCTAGAAGCCAATCTTTTGAGACAAATCCCTCGATATTGAACCCTTCAGGCCAGTTCTTTAAGACTAGTCCCTCGAAGCGAACTTGTTGAGACCAGACTCTTAAGCTATAAGTGTAATGCTTGTAATGCAACACACTAAATATCCTTGTATTGTATTAGCTTTTATATATTCTTATTTTGATGTTCTTTTACTCATCATAAATTTAGGACTTGAATTCTTAATCTTAATATCATTTAACCTTGTGTAATCTAAATTTTTCTTTTTAAATGAATAAATTTTCCTTTGTATTTGGTCTATTTTTCCTGTATATTCAAATCACAAATATGTATGTATTGTTATACATATCATATAGCTATTTGTTATACAATCCATGTATTATAATCTATGAAATTCACAAATACTCTAGAATCACAATTATTGAAAAATCTATCAAATATGTGATAAACCAATAATTTCAAAATTTAAGAAATCACAATAATCTCATTAAACTAAAAGGAAATGAATTTTTATTGAAATTGAAGTCAAAACAGTGAAAATCGTCAAAACTAATTGTACAACTATTAGGTTATTATAATGCTAATATTTACATATGGTAATTAATTTTTCATTTATTCTTGTTGTCACTCTTTGCTATGTTGTGACCCCAATATATGTGAAATTTGTTAGTCAAATGTGGGTTGAGCCAATTGTTATAAGTCTAGTGGATAAATTGACCAATATAATATTGAAATATATATCATTGCACTTGAAAGATAAAAGAAGATGCAACAACATATTCTATTTTAATGATGTAATTGTGGAAATAAAATACATTTAAATCGTGTTGCACATTAAAATTTACAATTAGGTTAAGCTACATATTCCAATTCATATACAAATAATACTAAATTTAACATCCATATCATACATATGAAAAGAGATGTCATGTTGCTTATTATCTATCATGTTACAGAAGTATGAAATGTAATGATACCAATTTAAATCTCTTTATACCAAGCCTTAGTATGAAATGATCTGAATATCGCATGTCACATTATGTTTTCTTTTTAAACCGCTTTTATACCTATCAATATTTTTATTTCTTTTTTTTTGTTTTTCTTATTTTTGTTTCTCCCTTTATCTAGAAGCAGGAGTTGCTTCTTATCTAGTGATGCCTCTTTTAGGGCATCACTTAACTTTTGCTTATCACCTTCATTGGTTTTGGGAGATATGAGTCATTTTTTTTACTTTTATTTGTTATTATTGTTCTTTTCTATTGCCCTGTCACCTAGAATCCTTGTATAGGATCTACTTTGTCTTGTGATTTCTTTTCTAGGATATCATCCGACGTTCACTCCTGGCTCTCGTCGGTATTTCAATCCCATCTATGTTATATTATTTTATTTACTTATGTTTTACATTTTAAATCATATCATGTACATTTATAATTTTTTATTTTGCTGAGTTTTTTAATTATTTTATTTTTTGTATAGCACATTGGCCATTTCTTTTTTTCAATGGCATTTTCTATTCTTTTCATTTTACATGACTTATTAGCCATTACTTGTCTTTTCAATGATATTTTTCATTGTAATTAATATGTATTATTTTTTTTGCACATCTTGCATGCAATGCTAAACTTTTCTCAAGGGTTACAATAATGTTATCATTTCATGATGGTTATATAATCTATATGTGATGTTTCTCATAACAACAAGCTTACATAATCAACATATAATGCTTATTTTATCTTGTCTGCATAATTAAAATTTAATGCTATTTATAATCATCATACTTGTATGCTCAACACGTAATGCACATCATTTAACTCATACAATTATTTAGATATATTATATATAGATCATTTATTCATATTATTAAATATATCAACCGTAATCCATCTTTTGCTTTCATAGATAATATGTATAGAAATTGCATAAATTTAAGCATATATCACATCATCATATCATATATGTAGATAGAAATCATGCAATTGCATTCATTATTACATTATGTATTCACAATATGCTCAATTGAACTTCCTTATAGCATGATGATACTAAAACATTACATCAAACATACAATACAATATCTTATTGAATTCAATCACCTTAAAGTGAAGTTCCTTGTTTTCTCTTCTTAATTTCCATTGTAAAGAAATTAGGAATGTGTTGTCCACAAAAAGAGTGGTGAATTATACAAATTGGAAACTCAATCCAATTAAATAAACTCAAACAATTTCACATGAAAAACTTTAGTAACCTTAATGCTCTTATAAACAAGTTTTATAAAATCTTGTTTACTTTCTGAAAATACTTGTGTAAAAATGTAAGATAAAGATAAAGATTTTAAATGGTTCAATTCAAAACTATATCTATATCTACCTCTGATCAAAAGTGTAAACGACAATACTAAACACTAAGATAAAAGACCCTTTAAGCACCAGCTTAGAAAAGCTTATAATATTGGTTTAGAAAACCTACAACATAGTCAGAAGATCAATAAAAGAATAAGTGTAAAAATCTCAAGAATAGGGCATGCCAAATACAAACCCTATAATCCAAGTATCATTAAACAAGGGGCACACTAATATGATGTTAAACCAATATAAAAAGATATACAATGTTGCTCAAAGGAAGTATAAAATAACATGTAGCTTAGCTTACTAAACGTTGTGAAGAATGATTAATGGTAAAAGTTACCCTCTTGCTTTCCTTTTTCTTATAAATGAAAATATTCAAGTGATGCTCTTCATAATGGTATGCAAATAAATATTAATTTTTAACACTATGTTTGGATCTTTTTATATAGACTTTACAATGCGCTCAACGACTCCAAACACCCCTCAAACAGTTATGATTTATTTTTCTACAAAATTAGTCAAACTAGTTGTTACTCATTGTTTTGAACTGATTGTATTATCTGATTTAAGTGGTTGTACAGGTATAATGCTACACCAAGCACATTGTTTAATATATAACTGATGTGTCTGATTAGTTTATTTCTCATCACACAATGACTCATATTTATACGATGAGGACATCATTCATGTACGAATAGCACAAATCTCTCAAAGATCAATTTTTCTAAGCTCTTAAGATTTTTTGTACAATGCATGATCATACATTGATAAGTTCTATAACTAGCTTACTTGATCATAACTTATTGTATTCATATGATAGGTGAATTATATTGATATGAAGCAAATCCACTCCCTAAATGCCTAAGTCTCAAACCAAACCTTCGTGAGAAAAATGATATCGTACTATTACAAAAGGGGTATCATACTGGGATGATAGAAATCAACTCGTTCATAGTCGAAGTCTTCAACTATCATTACTCTGTTAAGATTTATCGTACAAATACGATGATCATCATTGTATTGTACAATGCCCATTAGCTCTATACATCTCAAGGACCATATTTATGTCACTTGGTCCAATCATATGTCTGATTCTCCGAAAGAATATATCGTACAATAATGATAAGTAATATCATAGTGTGTGAAATTCAATAATTGTAAACCTATACAAGTGTCCCTCAGAAAAACCGATAAGATACTTGTACGATAAGAATATTGTACATGTACGACCAGTATGATTAGAGCAAATAATTCAGAATTGTGTACTACCAACTCTTTATCCGATCCCACGATTGGTCTCTCGAGCTTATTTCTTTTAAGCCAACTTGTTAGAATTAGACTTTTAATTAGTATGGATCTAAGTCCATTAGATAGAAATTGGGCATATGGAATTTAGATATATCATTTCAATTTATGATAGGTTTAACTATTATAGTTGATTCAATTATGTCATCAATGATCATGCTTCCATTTGACGATTATAACTAGCTTGGCCACACCATCAACTATTGAGCTCATACCCAATGATTATAACTAGCTCGACCAAGTTGGCAAGTTAGTCCTAGATGGTTAGATTGTTATAATCAAATGACAATTATAATTCTTAAAATGTGAAATTGAGCTTAATTGACATCATCAATTTTTTCAATTATAAATAGATCCATAAAGGTCTAATTCATGATATATAATTTTAGGAAACTAAACATGAGTAGATCTAATCCACTTTGTCCAAGTTTTTCTTGTGAAGCTTTTTCTTTTTTCTTTTCTATTTATTTTTCTTCTTATGAAGATTTTCTTTCTTTCTTGATTATCCTCGATTTGTGAGGATCCCAAACTTTCTCCATTTTTTTTGTAATCGCTTCGTAAGTTCTCAATAAAATAAGTTTCTACTATATATTTAAAAATCTACAATTTGCATCAACAATGGGCTTAATAAAATCTCAGATTTGTTTGTCCAATCATCTTCTTAAAATCAAACAAGTATGTGAATCTCTTGTTGTTATTGAATGTCATTTGTCTCTTTTTGAAATTGTTGAATATGCCAATTATGAACTTTGGAACATAATTCAAAGAATTTGTTATTTCACATTTTTGGCTTTCTTTCAGCTTTGATGAGTTCTATAATCTTCTCTTGCAAGGGGAGTCTTATTCAATGTGTGTCTCTTCTAAACAATTCCTCTAGGTCTGCTTTAATTGCCACAAAGAATAACCTCGCTTCAACATTCAATTCAGGCTCTGGTAACCCTACTTTCAAGTGGTGCATCAGGCTTGGCACAGGCGGGTGAAGGGAAATCCTATGGAGATTGTCTCGACGAAGTGTAAGTGCTCCTTGATGGCGCTGCGCAGATGGAGTCGGGAGGAGGTGGGGAGTCTGGTTAACCGGAATAAGGAGCTGGTGCGTGGCATTGATGAGCTACAGTCCAGAGAGTCAAGGGAGGGCCTTTCTGAGGAGGACCAAGTGCGGCTCGGGAATATGGTTACCGCCTTCCACCGTGGCTACACTCACGAGGAGCAGTGGTGGTGGCAGCGCTCCAAATTCACTGGGCGCAAATCGGGGACGGCAACACAAGATTCTTTCATAATGTGGCTACGTCTCGGGCTCGGACGAACCGAATCACCATGCTGCGGGGCGATGACGACAGGGTGGCGGACTCTCCGGACAGTATTGGGCGTGTTGTAATGGACTATTTTGAACGCAAATGGAGGTGCGGGGAGCCCGGGAACTTGCTGCAAATTACCTCACTTCCAGGTGTTGTGGACACGGAGGCGGCTTCCAACCTTGGTGGCAGGGTTACTGAGGACGAAGTTATCGTGGCATTGCGGGGAATTAAGAGGAACAGAGCCCCGGGAAGCAATGGGATTTTGGTAGAGTTCTTGCATGGCTACTGGGCCATCGCGCGCGAGGATGTTATCAGAGCTGTGATGGCGTTCTTCGAGGAATGCAGGCTTCCGGATGGCTGGAAGGATACCCTCATCATACTGATTTCGAAGAAGCAGGGTGCGTGTAGGCCGAAGCATTACCCGCCAATCAGCCTCTGCAACACCGTCTATAAGGTGGTGGCGCGGGTCCTCGTCGGGAGGCTGAAGCAGTTAATGCCGGGCCTTATCTCGCGTGAGCAAGCCGCGTTCATCCCCGGGCGTAGCATCTCCGACAACATTAACATAGCGCAGGAGATGGCCGCGAAGATGCGCACCTGCACTGCCGCATCGGGCCTCATGGCTGTGAAGCTTGACATGGAGCAGGTTTATGACCGCGTTCGCTGGGATTTCCTAGTTGAGATGATGCTGGCTATGGGCTTCCCTCCCATTTGGCGTGATTGGATTGCAGCATGCATCAGGAGCCCGAGATTTGGTGTCCTCATTAATGGTGCTCGCCTCCCGTGGGTGGTTGCACAGCGGGGCCTCCGGCAGGGCTGCCCGCTCTCGCCCTATCTCTATGTCCTAGCCACCGAGTATCTTTCGTGTTTGGTGAGGAATTATGAATCTCGGCAGTTTCTTGGGTTCAGGCCGGGGCAGCATGTGCCGCGCATATCGCATCTCCTGTTCGCGGATGATGTCCTGCTCTTTGCTCCTGCAACCTGCGTCGCTGCGCGCGCTGTCCAGAGCATCATGCAGGCTTTCGGGGAGGCCGCTGGGCTGTGGGTCAACCTCGCGAAGTCCAGGGTCTTCTTTAGCTCTAAATTCAGCAGAAAAAAATCCAGGCTGATCCTTAGGAAGCTTCGCATGGAGCACGGCCGGACGCTTACCTACTTGGGGATCCCCATCGCCGCGAGGCGCTTGTCCAAGGCAGACCTCAGCTTCCTAGTCCAGAGATTGGACGTTATGATAGTCAACTGGAGGGTCCGGCCACTCTCGCTTGCGGGCAGGGCCGTCTTGGCCTCCTCAGTCCTCAGCGCCATCCCCTGCCATGTGCTGAGACGCTGTGTGGTGCCGGCGGGGATCATCGATGATATGGAGAGATGTATCAGAAAGTTCCCCTGGGGTGTAACCAATTGCGCGAAGGCCGTGCATTACGCGGCCTGGGATCGCATTATGTTGCCGAAAGCTGCGGGCGGGCTTGGCCTCCGTGACCTCCGCGTTTGGCACCGGGTGCTCCAAATAGACAACTGCAGATGCATCCTCAACCGGGAACCCAGTCTCTGGGTTGATTTGATGAGGAGGAAGTACTCCATGGATGACCCGCTCATGAAGGCCCCCCGCAATGCGTCCTCTGTGTGTGAAATGGTGATGGGGGTGATGCCGGAGGCTATCTCCTTCTTTGTCTGGCGCATCGTTGACGGGCGGTCGGTGAGGTTCTCGGAGGACAATTGGCTGGGCGTCCTCCCTCTGTGCTACTGGCTAACCTTCATCAATTTGGATTCCCATTGGCCGGCCAGCGTCGTCGAATGCATCATGCCTGCCGGGAACTGGAACATGGAAGTAATCTGTAACTGGGCGAGCGGGGGGAGCTTATTGACCGGGTCTTGCACCTTCCGAGAGCCCTGCGGTCTTCTCAGGATGTTTTGCACCAGACGCATACTGAGAAGACACGGGTTGATTGTGGCCGGCTTTACTCGAGCATTGTCTGCAATGCTCGGAAGTCCTGCAGGCGTGGCGGCAGTCGACCCATGGCGGAGATTCGTGGCATCTGGAAGATCAAGGCTATGCTCAGGGTGCGCATTTTTATGTGGAGGGTCGCCGGCGACTTCCTCCCTACGGCGGTGTGGCTGGCCCGACGGGGGTTATGCTGGGACCCCATTTGCCAGCAGTGCTGTGTGGCGGAGGAGACCATGCAGCACCTTTTTTGGGATTGCCCGCGTGCCCAGGACCTTTGGGCTGACCGCCAGGCTCGTGTGGCGTTGACCGAGCTGGGCCAGTCAACGGGAGCTGGCTCACTGCTCATCGATCGCCGTCTCCGGTTCGTTGGGTCGCCCAGTGTACGTCATGGTGTTGGGGAGTGGCATGCTGCCATTCTTGCCACTACGATGTACTACATTTGGATTAGGAGGAACGTCTCCAGACATAACAACCCGGTGCCTTTACCGTGCTCACTCATCCGGACCATCAAGATCGAGGTAAAATCTGTTCTCAACCAGTATACCTTCCTTTCCTCCCTGTCCAGCGGGAATCCCGGCAATTCTTCGGACTTGCTCGTTGCTCATGGTTGGCTTCCCCCCCCCCAACAGGATGGATAAAAGTGAATTGTGATGCTGCGGTTGGTGACTCTATTGTTGGGCTGGGTATGATCGTGAGGGATTGCATGGGCAGACCCCTCCTGGCTGTTGGCAAGAGGATGCTCTCCCAGGCGGTGGACATGATGGAGGCCCAGGCTTTACTTATGGCCCTAGATATGCGGAGGGAATCCCTTCCCCTATACCGTGCTGTGGAATTCCAAACTGACTCGATGTCGGCGCTACAGATGGTGCGTGAGATGATCTCCCACCCTCCTGTGATGGGTGCTTTTACTGAGGTCATTCAGTTTGCCAGGGGTCTGGAGGCTGTCCGGTTCACCCACATCCTTAAAGACGGGAACGCGCCTGCCGATTGGGTTGCACGGGCTGCTTGCCTTAAGGAGTTCATTTGGGCCCCTGGGGATTCTCTCATTAAGCCCCTGCTTAAGCTTATGTTGTCTGACTTCACGTTCGATCCTCCTTGAGGATCTTTCTTGTAACTCATGTATGGCTTGGCCATTTTGATATAATATATATTATATCTACTTCAAAAAAAAAAAAAATGGTTCATCCAAATGTGGAGCTTGAGGCCGAGATTGAGGGAAGGGGACAGAGCCTTCCTTGCTTCCTATATCTCCGTCCGTTTCAGATCTGCAAGCTTGTTAAATCTGCAGCAGATTTGGTCATATTGCTCGTGTCAGCTTGAGCCAGGGGAATTTTGCATATTTGGCTGATGCAATTTCGAATGCCATGCCTGCTGTGACTTTGAATAACAGTTCGGGCTCTTATTTGTGGTGCAAATCTTCATATGACCCCTTCTATCACTCTTAGCTCGGATACTCCATGTCATGGTAATGACTCAATTGTTGTAGGTAATGGATCTTTACCAATTACAGACGTAGGTTCTTTTGCAGGCATAAGAGCAACTTCGACTATGAGATGTCTTGTGTTCGTGCACTCAAGCAGTATTCTTTGTAGATCCAACGTTTTTCTAATGACAATAACTACATTTTTGTTCTTGATGCTAATTCTTTATGGACAGTGGAAAAGAAGATAGGGCAAGTTCTCCTCACTAACAATAGTTCAATGGGATTATGCCATATTCAAGGCAAAGTCATTGCTGCTGTCAATTCATTTTATAGTTCTAGAACATCTTCTAGTACATGGCATTCATGTCTGAGACACTTGTCTTTTGAACTGCTTTGGGTGCTATCCAAGACGTTGCTTAGGGTGTTATTCAAGACTGTCATGACCATTCAATCAAGATTAAATGCAGTGTGTCTGTCAAGTTGGGCATATCAGTTACTTTTTCCTCTTCGCTCTTTTAAGTAAATAAACCTTTAAAATTATTACGTTTGGCCCACACCGGCTGTATTTAGACATAAGTTTTATTGGCCACTTGTGGATCATTATGATAGATTTACATGCTTTGTTTCTCTCACACGAAACTTTGATTGTTACAGTATCTTTGTAAATTTTAAATGAATGGTTGAGAATTTGTTACAATATAACATTTAGATCATTCAGCCTACACATGGTACCGAGTTTCTATCTATCCGTTCTGTTGAATTGCTTAAGTGTTGTGGTATGTTTGGTTCAGCGGTCTCTACAACACAAAAAAAAATGTTATCGTCAAAAGAAAGCATCAATATTTTGTTGAATTAGGTGACCGTCCCTTTTTCCAATCAGATATTCCTTTATTTTACTGGTTTGAAGTATTTCCAAGGACGTCCTTCAGTGTTTTGACAAATAAATCTTCCTTTGAACTGTTGTTTCGATTTGGATGCTTATATTTTCCATTTCTACCTTTAGAAACATATTAATAAACTTTTATCCAAGTCTACAACTTCAATTTTTTAGGTTATACCACGTCACAAAGGGTATTGATGTTAGGATTTGATTAGCAATCTATTGCACATAAATCATATTTGATTTTTTATGAAGTGTTTCTAATAAGGACATATTCAAAATTCAGATTCCTCAGAACCACTTCACAAATGCTCCTTTAGACTAAATCAATTGACTTTCTCATGTTTTGCCTTCTACAAAGTTGAATTCTCATGTTTTACCTACTGAAGCACTTAGTCTGTGGTCTGATGTTCCTCCATTTATTTCATGCTTTCATTGTCTGCTAAACTTGTTTTAAGATGATTAAGTTGGGTGCCAACATTACCAGCTAAACCAAGGGATCATGTTATCAATTTGTCTAATTGCAACAAGATTATTTCTTCACCTCATGCTTTAGTTTTTATAAATAATGACTTTTTGAACTCTTAGACTCATGCAGCCAAGTTTCCTCATTTGATCCAAGTAATGCAAGGAGAGTTTCAAGCTTTTTGTGAAAACAATCGTGTCTGGACTTTTAATTCCACATTCTCCAAATGTTAGATGTGATTGGGTTAATGTGATATTCAGGGTTTGATAAAAGTTTGATGGTTTTTTGATCGTTATAAAGCGTGTCTAGTGGTAAAATGGCTTTCATCAACAAAAAGGCTTAGATTACACTTTTTATTGAAGCAACAACTATTTGTACTGGGCTTAGTTTTGGTGTAAACAAAAACTGGATACTTAGACAGCTGTACATTTGCAATTCCTGTTTAAATGGTTTTCTAAACTAAGTGATTTACAAGAGACAACCTCCTGGTTTTGTTGATGAGTTGCGGAGCATACTTGTTTGTTACAGAAATTAATTTATTGTCTCAAACAAGCTCCTAGGTCTTGTTGTTATTGTTTGCATTGTCATCTCATGATTTTTTTTAAACAGTAAATCAGATTCTTCTCTTGTTAGTCATTGTTTCATAAGATCAATGTATGTTTTGGTGTATATGATGAGTTGAAAGTCACTGGAAACAACTCTATACAACTCGAACAATTTATCTGTGCATTGTGCAGATAGTTTTGTTGTAGAGATCTATGTCTGTTAAGTTCTTTTTTTGAAAGTGGAAGTTTAACAAAGAAATTATGCTCTTTATCCATCCCAGCATCATTATGCATTGGAAATTTTGAATCAGTATGGTCTTGTTAGTTGTAAACCATGCGATACTCCCGTTTTGCTGTTCCTTCTTGGTTAGTTCTATATGTTGGGGAATTACAAAATGATATTACTTAATAGAAATATGGTTGGAGCATTGCAATTTCTTATCATTAGTAGGCTCGATATTTGCTTTGCTATAAATCAATTCAGTTTTGCATTCTTTGAGAACTTTTCACTTGTGTAAGTAATAAAGTATATATTTCATTTTCTTAAAGGCACTTCTTCAATTGGATTATCTTTTACACCAACAAAAACTATTGTTCTTCATGCTTATCATAACTGAGGTTGGGTTTATGATCCTAATGATTGAAAGTCCATACTTGAAATTTGCATTTTTTGGGCTCTAATGCTGTTTTTTGGTTTGCAAAGAAATCTACTTTGATAGATGCTAGGTATGTTAAGAATGGGAGCACTAGATGTTTATATAAAGAAGAGGATGAATTATAAAAATTGTAAAATTACAATCTAAATAGCACAACAAATTATTTTAAAGTTCTTAATGGCTCTTGCATAATTTTAAAATCTTTGCACAAGAATATTTCTTGCCAAGTGAATGGTAGATGAATATCTCCACAATAGGGCCAGAGGATACAACACCAGGCCATAAGATACTACAACAATAACCCAAAAGAGTCAACAATTTTGGGCCAAACTATCCAATAAGTATAATTTATTATTATCGTACCATACGACCCGTTCAAAGATAAATAATTTAAATGAAATGAGAACCCTAAAATTTCGTAAATACGATTTTTTCTTAGCATACAGTGCGATCATGTCATGATGATTTAATAAGTAGGTAGAAAATTGAAACAGAGAATTTCATATAGTATAATTTTCTAGTCTATAACTAGCTAATGTGTTCACCAAGGGCTTCTCATGGAAAGATGCATGTAACTATATTCTAAACTCTATCGATTTTTATTTTACATATATTGCTTTTGCTTTAGATGTATCTAGCGACCTCTTTAGTGTATTTTTGCTACTTTGCTTTTGAGCTGACCTTGGGTCAGTGTATTGTTCTATTTCTTTTCCTTGGGGTGATAGTGATGATTCTTGCATTTTCTTCTCCTCCTTGCTGTTACGCCTTGTCATCCTTTCTCAGGTGGTTAAACCCTAACAGCGGAGTGGAGATTCTCATAGGCTACTTTGTAGAATAAATTTGAACACCATTGCTTGCTCTGTTTTCTTGCAACTACAGATGTCCAAGATTGTGCTCTTTCCTCGTTTTTTTTTTATTGTATGCCGTGCTCTTTCTGATATCTTCTTTTGCAGAAGCTAGAAAAATCAAAGCAGGAACTTCTTGCTGAGCAGAAACTGTGCGATAATTTACGGGAGAAGCATATGAAGGCACTAGAGGATCAACGCCATTTCTCTTTTCTTCTTAAATCATTCCAGGTAAATTTGACATATTTAATGATAGATATTAACTTGTGGCCTATGCACTCTAATTTTTGGGTTGAGCCATCAATTAGGTCCATTTACTTTTTTAAATTATGCTTTAAGGTTAGTAGCTCTGCCTGTTAAGGTTTTCAAAATAAAAAATCGGAACCAAAACTTTCAAACTGTATAGGTAAAATAGACACAGTTTTAATTGAAAAATAAAATAAAATAAATCAATTACAAATCTATAAAACAATAGACATCAAAATGTTGTCTGTAAATCATTCAAGGCATTGACCTTGGCTTTAGGGTTAGGCTTTGTACGCTCAAAGACAATCATTGCCTGCAATTCTCGATGGTATTGGGCAGCAACCTCCAACGGCTAATACAATCCCTTCAAATGCAATAAATAACCATACATTTAATTTTGGGAATAGTTAAGCTACAACAAGTTCTGTATTCAGTTATGATGAATCTTCTATGAGCTTATAATTCTTATACGTATGTTTGAAATGAGAGTACTCTTGTGTGGGCTCTCCAGGAAAGCAGAGATGTTCTGCAGCATTTATCCACCATATGGTATAAGAGCGTTAATCTGTTCCAGTTTTTCATGTCCTCCTTCCTTCTCTCCCTTCTTCTCTAAGCTTTCTTCCTACAGGTGGAGCTCGTTCCGAGCACTTAGAATGCTACCATCATCTTCGATTTCTACTAAATCACCTAAGCTTACTACTCTTGACATCATTTCGAGTTTTCGTTGCTATCACATTCTCCATCACCAATCTTCATTCGTGGAAAACAGCTGCTTCCACTGTTATTCAGACGAAAATTTGTTGGCTACATTGATTGATGCAGCATAGATGATGTGCAGGCTATGCATAAGGGCTTCTAAGTTATCCAAAATAGCACTATCTTCCAGACCAAAGCATACGCCTTATAAAGACTATGGAATGCTTATTTCAATTTGATTGAGTCAGCTGGTAGCTTCAATACGTGTGGGTGTCAAGCATTGGTTCGTACCTGACTCTAGACTGTATGGTAATTTAATACAGGAAAGCCCAAAAACCTTGTAGAAGTTACCCGATAAAATGCAGCCATAACAGTCATATCTAGGGAAATCTCTTATGTGACCATTCATCATCCAAATTACATCTAAAATCTGCAAACAAAGAAGTAGAGCTTCCCTTTTCTCACCCTCCTCACCCTTTAGGTCATAGATTTTACTTGGGTTAAAAATATAATTTTCATGTAAATAATCATTTTTTGATCTGTTGCTTGACTTCCATAGACGTCTGCTATCCTAACATGATGGGTTTTGGGAGGAGAAAATACCTGGTTTTAGTTGTTATTTGTCTAAATAAATTGCTTTTTGTGACTTTTAACTCCATTTGTTTTTTAATTTGCGTTGTAGGTTGCCTGCACAAAGTATGAGAAGCTTCGGGAGCTAACCCCAGCGTAGTTTTCCCATTTTATTAAACTTTTATATAAAAAAAATTGACTACAGCTTGTGCTTTTTCGTTGGCTACTATTTTATATTATGTTTGGCCTTGATTTAGAACTATTTTGTAGTGCACATTGCATGTTTTAAGAATCAGGGAAAAAAAAAGGCATTACTCATATTATTCTAATTTTTTTTAATTTGCTATTCACATCATTTTTAGTTTGGTAAGTTGGGAATTTATTTAAAAATAATATAGAATTCTTAATAATAATAGTACTTGTACAATTATTTATTCAAAAGCTATTTGGTCATATTAATATATTATATTATATATCAAATAAGGGTAGTTTTTTTATTTTTTTTAAATTAGAAATTGTTAAATGGTGTATGAATAATGAAGCAATAGAGATGAAAGTTCATATAGAAAGTTTAATGAAATTAATACACGAAAAATACTTTATGAAAGCTCAATATCATTAAAAATACAGTGTTGTGTGGGCTTTGATTGTTTGATTAATGGTTTTAGATGATCTGTTAATTATAGGTTTTGTAAAACCATTTTCAATTAAATTGATCGAATCAAGTAAACTTTGATTTTGTAGTGTTTTAGATGGTGACTATGTCTACAAAAAGGTTTATTGCATTTCTATCCATGATATAAAGTATAATGTATCCAAATTTTATAGCATCGAGTTAGATTCTCAATTTTGGCTCCGAATTTTGGGTGACCCAAATCAATTTGATTTAATTGACATGATCAGTTTTGATTTAACCAATTGCGAAGTCCTTACAAAAATTATGTATAAGACGATTTATGCGCATAACAAATTAGAGTTCTAGTTTGCTTCATGTAACGTGGCAATATAGTGACATTATATTAGTTATTTGTTGGTAGAATATGATATTGTCATACGATTTTTTTATTTTTGTTACAAATTATATTTTATACATGATTTTTTGTTCACTTTAAAAGACAAATTTATATTAAATAAATCATGTATCTTATCGTTAAGAAACTTTCGTAGTTGTAATTTTTTAAAATTATGTTTGTATGCTTAAAATAGTTTGCATAAAGTTTTGGAATGTATAAGCATTATATTTTATTTTTTCTTGAAAAATTTATATATATATATAATTTAAATATTATATTTATTAAAATTTATATGTATTTCTCATATCTGAGAACTTTCAAAATAATATGCATATTTATTATTTATAATATTGATATTATTGTTATAAAATTAAGCATAATTTTCGTTTGTAAATTTATCTATCGTAAGATAATATATATATTATATTATATTTTATTTGTATTTTTTAATATGTTTTTATATATTGTTTTGTTTGCTTCCTTTTTTAAACAATAATACCTGTTTATTATTTTCAGCATGTGTATTGTTGTATAACAATTATATAAATTTTATTAGATATGATTTTTTATAGTATTGCATATTGTTTGATTTAAAAAAACATGCATAGTTTCTTCAATAAAGTGTGTAAAATCAGTGGATTATAGCATTTTAAATTACACATAATTTTAGTTAGTTTACGGAAAACATTATTTATTTATTTATTCTTCAAACTACCACGTCAAGCTATTGGCGCCGTCTTTTTTTTTTTTTTTTTTTTTAAATTTTTTTCTTCGATCGTCTTTCCTGAATCTTTGTTAGGATGAGTTATTCCTGTAACGGAAGGGTTTATCTGTCCTTTATCGAACCATCGATGTGTTATTTTTCTAAAAAGAAAATAATGTCTTGTGGAATCCGAATGGGAGCAGCGGCTCAAGGATAAGGTGCTCCCGGGCGATGTCGGTTCTTCTGAGCCCCTGCTGTAGCTTCCATTCCCTTGCAACCACCAGTGGTCTGAGACTGCAGCCAACTAATACCCCAAGGATTACGAAGGTTTTTGAGATTTTTTGTTTTCTGGTCTTCCTTTATTTTCTTCTTTCTTCAGGCGATCGTTTGCATTCCTGTTTGTTGCGATTGGATGTTTAATGGAGTTTTGCTTCAGTCTATTACGATTAAGTTCCCTGATTGGTTTCTAGTTTGAAAGTTTGGTTGAATGGGTTTCGGGTTTTAACGTGTCTATAGTAGTGTTGCTTGCAAGGATACGGTTGAATTGCTTGTATCCAGGGTAATGCAAACATTTTGGCTGTCAACAGTGAGCTCAATGTCCAACAGCCTTCTGCTGCTCAAGATGACGTTTTGAATGCGTTTCTTCTACAGAAGGTTTGGAAAACTGTGTGGTTTAGTTGTAGGAGTAATTGCTGTCCATCCTCCTTTCTCTAAAGCAGTTTGGATGAATGATACGCCTTTCACTGATCAGATAGTATGCAATTCCTGACAAATATCAAACACTTTGTCAAAAAGCTTTCGAGGTTTTCTTCAGATAGGTTTCAAGCAATTTCCTAAAGGCAGCATCAGGGAGACCTTCTCTATATATTAGAATCTGGCTCATTTATCATCAAGGTCATTCTCTCATGAAATCCATATCTGAAAGAATAAGATCAATTGAACCCATTGGGTCCTTTAATTGTCAAACCTTCTATAAACTTTGGTGGTTTTATCAGGTCTTAGTATCTTAATTATATCCTAATAGCTATAAGATGGCCATCCATAGGACATTGAAATTTACTTTTGGGATCTTGAGAAGTTTTAAATTCGAGCTTGTGAAAGATAGAATATGCACCTTAATGCAATCCTTGTACTTTTTCTTTACTATAGTCTTATTTCTTTTTCCCCATCCTTGCTTCCACCTTAATGCAATTCTTGTACTCTTTATTTATTATAGTCTATTTTCTCTCCCTATCATCACTTTCATGTTGGGTTTAATAAGTTTTTGTTTATTTTCTTATATTTCACATCAACATTTCTTGGTATCATATGATGGAAAATGACAAGTTGATAGAGGAACTTGAGGATGAGAGCTGTCTTACACACTATAATTGTCAAGGAAAAATTTATCTCATGTGAGTTTTCTTAATCTAGTTCTCAAGTGAATCTTGATATAGGCACTTCTTGAAGTTGTTGCATTATTTTAGGCCAACTTTTTTCTCCAATCTTTGAATGCTACCATGTAGTGTTCTAGCAGATGACTTAGCAATTCATGAGTGTGGTGCTAACAATCATGATTGCAGTAGAATTAATGGTTATCCAATAGGATTTCTTAGATGTTAAACTCCAATGGTAGTTTTTTCTGTATTGCCCCTTTGTGTTCATGTTAATGAATTAATATTTGACATATCTCTTTAGCAAACCCAAGATGCAGATTGACAATGTCTCAACTACTATATATTTCTAACAATAAGACCACTCCATTAGTGCAATAGATCTAAAAAAGTTTGATTGTGGTATGCCTGGTATCTCGAGCATACTTAGAGAAAATTGAGAGTTGATTATATAAAAAGTATCATTGGTAGAACCTTACTTTCTTATGATTTGATTTCCGTGTTCTTGAGGAGAATTTGCCATTGTATAAAAACCAAATAGTGACAAGTTGTCATATCTATATTGACTAAGATGTCATCCTAACAATACCTTAAACACCATGTATTTCCAATTATGAGACCACTTCATTTATGCAGTAGATCTAAAAAGGGCTAACTTCGGTCCGCCTAATATGTTCAAAGGAAATTGAGAGTCTATTGTATAAAAATAAGTCTTATTAGACCTAACTTCTTTACTATTAAATCTCCATATTCTTCAGAAGATTGATGTCATACCGACAATACCTCTAAACAATATACATTTTTAACGATGAGGTTACTCCATTTGTGTAGCAAATCTAGGAGCGCTTGACTTTGGTTTGCTTGGTATCTCGAGCATGCTTAGAGGAAATTAAGAGTACATTGTATAAAAGCAAGCCTTGGTAGAACCCAACTTCTTTGTCATTTGATCTCCATATTCTCGAGTATGCTTCATTTTGCTCTTTCTTTGTTTTTTTAGTTTGCAAGCAATATGTAGTTGTTGCTCTTTTTTTGTTGTCTTTTGAGATGTAAATGATCTATTTATTAGTAACCTACTATGAGAGGTTTATCCTTTTGGTTATATTGAAGAGTTTATTTATGACTCAATAAGATGTACTTAGGTAGTTGAGAGACTTTTTCTCCCCAAAATATCAAGTACATATTATGGTTGTCTTGATGCAAGGCTTAGCTACCTTGGGTTTCAACAAGTCTTTATCTTAATACCCTTTTTAGATAATGAATATGTAGGTTTTAGGAAGAAAATAATAATTTTTTTAATTATTAATGATTGAGTATGAGAATAAATACATGAGGAATGTTTACGGATATGATAATTGTCTATTAAATAAGGAATTTAATGACAAAATAAATTTGATAAAATGTTCGAAGAAAATATTTTAGATCATAGTAAAATATTTTAAATTTATTTACAACAAATTTGATAGAATAGTTTAGTTTGCTTATAAAATTAGAAAATCCTAGAATCATTTAATTAACTCCTTCAAATTTCACACCACCTCAAATTGGTCCATAGATATCAAGAATGCCCATACTACTTGCAAAAAGATCAAAATTAAACATAAACAATTCTTTGATGAAGATATTAGCTATTTGTTATATAGTAAGGATAAAATATAGGCAAATAACTATGTAATTAGTCGTTTCTATTATGAAGTATTTATCAATTTCCACAAGTTTTCTATGGTCATGTTGAACCATATTCTGTAATGCTGAAGCTATCTTTGTTATCATAATGTAGTTTTATTAGCATGTTAACTTGTCTTTAGCTCGTTGAGGATCCTTTCTACCCATAATATCTTACAAATTCTATTAACCATTGCTTTATATTCTATTTTAATATTATTCCTTGTAACTATATTCAAAATATGAGTAGATTTCCCAAACATAAGTAAAATATCTTGATGTAGTACTCTTATTAACAAATGATCTAGACCAATCTACATTGATATGCCTCAATGCTTAGTTGTGGGGTCTTTTGAAAAAGTAGATATTTTCTTGGAGTTCTTTCCAAACATCGAAAAATTTGATAAATTGTTTCAAGATATTTCTCATAAGGAGAATGCGTAAATTTGCTTGTCAAGCTTACAACAAATGCAATATTAGGCCATGTATGAGAGAGAGATTAATTTTCTTGATTTTCCTGAGCTTTTGATTGGGATCAAAGAATTTGCTTTCCTATAACTATTAATTCCAGTCTCCTTAAGAAGATAAAAAATATACTTTTATTGGTGAAGAAAATACTTTTTTTTAATCTCGCAATCTCTATATCAAGAAAATATCTCAAAAATCTTAGATTTGTTATTTCAAATGTTGAGAAAAGGAAGTTTTCAACCGATTCATTAGCATAGTTATTTTTCCATCTAATGAATGACTAATGAATATTGTATGATTAACTTGCCCTCAAGCGTATCCCTAACTTTTTGACAAACTTAGTAAACTTTTCAAATTAAACTTTTGGTAATTGCTTCAACCCATGTAATAATTTCTTTAGTATACATGTTATTGTCCCAAAGTTTTCATTAAACTTTGGGGGTACCTTCATGTACACTTTGTTTAAATGTCTATTAAGAAATATATTTTTTTCATTCATCTATTATAAATGCCAATTAAAGTTAGTAGTTAGAGATAAGCGAATTCTTATAGTGTTTAGTTTTGTAATTGGAGCAAAATTTCCAGGTAGATAGTGTCGTAGGTTTGATTGAATTCTTTAGCAATTAATTATGCTTTGTAATGTTCTAGGGAACAATCAGACTTATATTTGATAGTAAACATCCATTTACATCTTATAATTTTCTTTTCTCTTGATAGATCAACTAATTCTCATGTGTTATTTCTCTTAAAAACTTTTATCTCTGCAAAAATAGTCTCTTTCTACCTAAAACTTTCTACACATTATTAGGAATCTATAAGACAATCAGGTGGCAAAAAGTATAAAAGGGATGTCAAAAAATTTTTATAAAGCATATATAATGGGATAGAAGATGTTGGGTATATGTTTTTTTGGTAGTGTGATGGAAAGGTTGGAATTACTTAAAGGAAAATTACTTGGAGATTAGAAGACTTGTCCTTGTGATTTTTTTTCTTAAATAGGCAAATATCAAACAGTTTTAACTTTGTAATTCCCTTGTTGGAATTTGTGGGGTTATCACCATGAGATGGCATAGTAGGAAGACTAACATTCTTATTACTTAAAATACTTAATCCATGTATTCTCAATATAATGGGTCTCAAACTTTGAAGTAGACTGATATTTGAATTTTTTTTAGTATCATCAATTTAGAAAACATCACTATGATACACCAAATTTTTATTTTTCCTTGAAGATAAAATGTAAAATATGAGTGTACTTTAAGAATCATAATATCTATGATAACAAACTTTTTTTTGAAAATAAGATTAAAATATTTATACTCATTTTAATTAGGTGCATAACCTATAAACACATGTTTTGTGACTTAATACTCGATGTTTTTATGATTATGATTGTGAATATAAATAAAGTTAGTATAATCAAACATCTTTAAGGGGAAAGCAAAAGGCAACCCATTTGTTTGGTAAAACTTATGAAACAAATAAAAAGAAATGTCAAGGTTCAAAATTTTATTATGTCTTATTTATAAGATTAGTAGTGATGAAACTAATTCTATCCAAAGATATTTTGGTACCTTTTTGGTAAAAAGTAAAGCTTTAATTTTTTCTAATGTTTGTTTTTTTGTAAAGTGTCAATGCAATAACTTTGGTAAACTTTTTTTTTGAGAAAACAAGTACCCCAAATCCTCTTGAAATGCCCCCAACTATTATTGCTTCATAAAATTTGAACGAGTTTGTCAAATTGTGTTTGTATTATGGTATAAAAAATTTTAATGGTTCTTTTTATTTTAAATTTTTCTTTAATCAAATAAAGCTAACTTAATATTGTGTGATCAACGATAAGTACAAGCCTTTTTTTACTAAAAAATATAAGTTTTAATATAGACTTTATATATCACTATGAATCATGGTAAATGATGTTGTTGGTTATATATCACATTAAAAAAGAGATAGATTTTTATTCTGGAATAAGTTTAGAAATAAGCATTTTAAATATTAAAAATCAGGAGTTTAAGTCCATAATGTTATAACAAATTGTTCTTACTCTCAAGAACAAAAGTAGAATTAAAATAAGTATTTTTGTACTATTCATTTGAGTAAGGTCTCACTTCAAAGTAGGAATGCCTTATTATTTTTTCTGGCATTGTCAATCATTCTTCTCATATTCAATTCTTAAAACTCTTAATGAGAGAAATATTAATTAGTTTAATATTAATGATTGGAGATCATTTTATTGATTGAAAAATTATAGTATAAAATAAGGATATGAATAACATCATGAATAATTAACAGGGGAGTGAGTTTGACCATTCTAATTCATGTGATAATTGATAGTGTATCATCAGCATTCTTAACATTTTTATTGTTTGCATAGGGATTATAAGATGTGAATAATTTGGAACATTTCGTCATGTGGTAGTTAAACCAAAATTAATAATCTACAAGTAAATAGGATTACAAGTGATACTCAAAGTAAGGTGGAGTTAAGGATAATATTGAAGATTGAAATAGTTTGTATAGGTGCTCTAATTAATAATAATTGTTTTTGAATTGATAGAAAATTTTTGAGAATTTTTTGTAATGACTTGATAGACTCAACATTCATGTTTGGACTTTAGCTTTTTGTTTATTAGTTTAGTCATCTCACTAGTCATTGTCTACTTTTAGCCCTATTTTCAATGACTAGTCTCATGGATTGAACCTACTGGAGGTCATTTTGTTTATTCAACTTTATAACCATAAGTTAAAAGGCGAAATTTTATGAATAAAATTTTATAGAATTATAGATGAAGGAAACTGCAAGGTTAAGTTGACTGATTTTGAAAAAGTCAAATGAGAGGATATGGTTTTGTTTTGTGTTAGTCATCATCATTGTTTTGTATGATATCATAAAAGTGAGCAACATTATTTTGATATAGGTAAGCTTTAGAAAGAAAATAATAATTTTTTTAATTAAAAAAGATTGAGTATAAAAATAAATAGATGAGGAATATTGACACAAGTAGTAACTATTCTCCAAATCAGAAATTTAATGACAAAATAAATTTCGTAGAATATTTCAATAGAATATTTCAAATTTATTTATAACAAATCTATTAGAATATTTTAGATTTGTCTATAAAATTAAAAAAATCCTAGAATTGTCTGATGAATTCGTCCAATTCCAACAAAACAAAATTCTCAAAAGGGCTCAAAGATCTATAAATTTTGACTAGAAATAGATATATAGAAGTTTTAGAATTGAAAAGGTTAAAAAAATATATTGATAAAGAAAAGTTTTAAGTAAGAAATTAAGATTTGATATTTTGATCCCCATTGATAATAATTCCCAAGGTCTCCAAGAGGGCATCACAATTTACCTTGTCATCTCATTTGCGAGTTGTCATTCTAACTATGTTAAAAGAGAAGGGGGATTGATGTGGGTCTTGCAAAAAGAAATCTGACCATGTGCTGAAAATATCATAAGAACCAGGGTCATCATATTAAGCAATGCTAACAATTGAAATAACTCATAAAAAATCTCCTTGAGAAGGGAAACTACAAGAATTTTTATAATGGAGTATAAAGTCAATTTAAGTGTGCCAAAATCCAATAATCCTCTTAAGGTTATTTTTTGTCTCTAGCAAAAAATGATAATAGTGAAAATATCAATGAGCAATGTCTATGTTATCTTGGGCAGCAAGTCATTGGCGTCAAAGAAATCTTTGTTGATGATGGTTAGGATCACTTCGATTACTAAGCTACCTTAAATCTTGTTTAACAAAATTCTTATCAGCTTTTTTGGTTGAGGACCTCTTAAAAACTTTTTAATGATGCCATTGTGATAACATCCATCATGAATAATATCAAGTTTAAGATGGTTCTTATGGATTTTGGAAGCTCATTGATATACCTTTCTTTAATGCTTTCCAAAACATGGAACTTTTTTTGGATCTTCTCTCTTAATGTTTAGCACTTTGGTTTGATTTTTTAGAGCATCATATATTTTGAGGTTCTTATCATTCTCCATATATTTTTGTTACCAACGACCTGAATATAATGTTTTGGCTGAGTTAGTCATTGTGAAAGTTCCCTTAGCATATAATATAATTATTGATAGAGAAACATTCAATAAGTTCTGGATCATTGCATCAACAATACATTTGATTGCTAAGATTTTGACACTTCAGAGCAGAAATTATGGGAGTTGATGAGCTATGATCTGAAGGTTCTACTAGTTGGCATTGAGGGCAACTGAGAATGATAATATGAATGTTGAGGCGACGTAGTTTGTCATCATTTTATGTAAAAACGATTTAATTAACTTGCCTTTTGTTGTGAATCTTTCTATTGATTTGAATGAATTGAAGAACATAGCACCCTTTTGATATTGTCTAAGAACATCGATGTTTTTGCATGCTTGTTATAGATTGAAAAATTGCTTTGCATTGGCCAAACAAGAAATATATACTAGATTTAATATTGCAAATGATTGTTTAGCCCAAAAAAGAAGGTTGTTGTCCAATAGGAGTGAAAAAGCTTTTCTAAGAAAAGTTCATAAGTGTAGTATTCCAAGTGAGTTTTGAGTGTCGTTCCCGTGAAAAAGCCACTGGAAAGTAAAGGATGTATGCTAATTCCACTCATTTGAATAATGCTTGCGTTCGACATTTTTATTAACTTTCTTGAATCAATGCTTGTTGATTGGACTATCATATTCTATAATTTAGTTTTTGGGATGCTTTTTTTGAATATTATCATCTAATAAAAATGACAATTCGACAAGGAAAAGATAAGCTCCGTCATGATTTTGATGGTTTCTGTTGTTCTATCATGTCATTTGGTCTTTGAAATGTTGAAGATATGCCAATGAATAATAGATAATGTTTTTTGAGTGCAAAAAAGAAGAGTTTGAATTTATAACGGCAATATCTTGGTGAAAAGTAAAGCCTCCTTTGAGCATCTTTTGTATATGCAAGAAATTTTCCAGCCTTTCAGTTCAAGTAATATGAGGCTCACCACTCTAGCACGTATTTGTGACATCATTGGAGATGTTTCTTGATTTTTTTGTGGCAAAAATGGATAGAAATAAATCTCAAGAAATCAAAACTGTGATCAACATTCCCCCCAAAAAAACAACTAATGAAGTTTAGCTCCTTAATGGAAAGATGATAGACATGAGTTGGTTTGGGATTAGGAGATAAATAATGGAATGCCAATTTCTCTGTTAGAAAATGTTGGATGAGTTGTGGAGTGTGAAGAAGCATTTCAAGCTTGACTTGTTCTAAGTGGTCTTAGCATTGAAAAAACATTGTATTTTTACTTGCTGTCTTGGAAAAAGTGGTTAGTTTACTTCTTGTTTGTTAGGTGGATGGGATTCAAAAGCTAGTTTATTAAACTAGTCATGTTTTAAAGCTAATAGAAACTAGATATACCTGTTCTGAGAAGTTAGTGTGGTGTTGTTTCTTACTTTAGAAGGCTTAGTCCCTATTTTTAAGCCCATGAAATCATTGCAATGATGTTAAGCCATTAAGGGAAGTTCGTTCATTTGATATGACAAGAAGGGATTAGAAGTCGGTAGTAGAGCTGAGGTAATATGATATTTTTGTCAACTTTATGTGCGTAGAAGTATGCATTATGTCTATTTGGTTAGTTTGATTAATAAGCTGGCCGATTTGATTGATCTTCAATCAAGTAAAGCTAGAAATTGAACCGAACCAAATTGAATAAAAAACCTGAATGTTGTCAAAAAAAAACTAAACTAAATCATAAAAACTGAATTTTTTATTAGACTTTGATAAATGGATCAAATCTAGGATCCAAAAGCCAAGTTTTATATTGGATTAAAGCAAAAAACCTAATGACTGAATTGAATAAGTGAAAACTGTTATGTTCATCAAAGTTTTTTTTATTCAATTAGTTTGACTTTTTTAGATTGAAAAGTCAAATAGAAATTAAGAACCGAAAATATTAAATATTCTATCCAAAACTAAATTAAAATTAAACCAAACCAGCCAAATTTTGTTGGTTTGGTTCCATTTTTTTATTCAAAAAGAATAATGCTCACCCTTAGAAATGAGCCTTTTGAGCATAAACATTGGTTGATTTTCTTATGCACAAAATGTTGATTTGAAATTTAGAGGTTGGAAACTGAATTTCAAGGTGAACATGTTTGTAGATGATTCCTCTGGTGAGTTCCATGTCTAAAGAGGACTACTTGTCACTAAGCTATTAAGCCTTCTGGGAGTTGGTGGCACACATGTGGGGGTAGGTGGCACCTACCATGCATATGCTGTTGCACAGGCATGATGTCTTAATGCACGTTGCTACCCCACACATTGCTATCTCGTGCTTTGCTAGTGAGCCACACATCTTGCGTGTTGCTGCACGCATCGCATGGTGTCTCACACCCTTGGGTGTGCGTTGTGGCACTGCATATGTGTTGCTCGGTAATCTTTTGCCAAATAATCTTTTGTGACTCCTCAAAGATAGGCTTTTTGATAATTGAATAGACCTACAATAGATTCCCTGGTCAACTTATAAGAGAATATATTAAAAGCAATACTAAGTTGGGTGTGAGAGAAGTTATATTCTTATAGTGTTCCTCTTTCTTTGATTAATTTACCACCACCTTTACCATTAAGATAACTTAGACGTTGCACAATTCTAGTCTACGAGGCATTAGAAGTAAAGAATAAACTCTCCGAGGAGCCATATTGCTACAAGTGCTAAAGGTGATAATTAGCATTCATCCAAGTAGTTATTTAGAGATTGTTTCTAGTCTCAAATTGCCAAATGACAAATTATTGGCATGTGATCCATTGTATTCTGCATAATTAAATTGTGGAGTAGTTAAAGGACTGATAAATATGGAATTTTGATTCATCACAATCTTAATTGTCTATTTCTTTGAAACAACTTGGATGAATGACACATGTTACATAGGTTTTTACATATTTTGAGTCCAGTTGATTATTTTACATTCAAATAATGCTTAGTTCTTGACGACTTTTGATCCCATGTTTGACAAGTTTTTGGTCTCTCTATTGATAGGCTTCAATTAATTTTTGGCTAGCACCTTTTAAATGACCTTGTTTGGCATAGATGTTCGAGCTCAATCTCCTACGTGATTATGCTTTTGTGAAATCCATATCCAAGAGAGCCAAGTCAGCTAAACCTGTTAGCTTTTCTAACTGTCAAACCTCTTGAAAACTTTTGATGTTTATGGCATGTGTTAGGACATTATTGATATTTGAATAGCTATAAATATTCCATCCATAGGACATTGAAAAGACTTTGGGATTCTAATATTTTTTTGGATCTGAGCTAGTGCTTAGGCTGACATTGTATTGAAGGGAGAAAACATGATTTGGTACAATTCTTGTATTGTTAGTTATTTCTTTATTTTGGTGGATTTTCTCTTTATTCATACTTGTTCCACATCAGATTTTGCAAGTTTTTTACTATGTTCCCATGTTTTATTTCATCTGGGATATTCTTTAGTACAATAAATAAATAATCCAGTATAAGAATTGCACCAAATCATGTTTTCTCTCTACTCATTCTTGGTTCCAAATCAGACTTTGTAAGTTCTTATTGATTTCCTCATATTTCACATCAACTGAGCTATTCTTTAGCTCCATTGTATTTCATTTACTTTCATTCCATATGCTTGCTCTTCTATCCATGATACCAAATCATGTGTTTCTTTGGAACTTTTTACCAGGAAAAGTGGTCACATGGTTTTGAAAGCTCTGCCAGAATTTTTGCTTACTATGGCCTCACAACCCCTCCCTACAAACTTGTAAGTTGCTTCGTTTATTGATTGACATAATTTATAATAAGCAACTTTTTCTAGCAACTGTGACCCATGCTAACCTTCCAATGATGTTACTTTGTTGCTAAATTTCATGCCGTTGTCATAGTAATTGCCTTGTGATAGTATTCAGCTTGTTTAGGTTATTTGAGATTCCAGGATGCTTTGGAACCATACATGAGCAAGAGGACGTTGGAGCTGCACTGGGGAAGACATCATCGTGGTTATGTGGAGAGCTTGAATAAGCAGCTTAAGAACAGCCGATTTTATGGCTTTACAATGGAGGAACTTATCAAAACAGCCTACAATAACGGCAACCCTTTGCCAGAGTTCAACAATGCAGCTCAGGTAATTTGCACTAATGTTTGGTCAAGCTTACATCCGTCTTGCTTGCCAAAATTCAGTCAATTCCCTACTGTGGCTTTTCATGGAATGTCTGATAAGAGGTATTACACAATGTTCATTTTGTCTGTAGCTTCAAAATCATATACAATGTAGTCGACATGTTGTTCACTCAACTTTGCAGAACAATAGCCATCCTAAATACCTTGACAAAAATGCTCATCTTTGTTTTGGGAGCAGTAGTTTTACTCGGTACTAAATACCTTGACAAAAATGCTGTACCAAGCAAGAAGAGGCCTCCTCTGTTGGCTGCTCAGCTCTGGACCAGTGAACAACTGGCTTGAATTTTTTTTTCTTAGCTAGTTAATAGTGTAGCGATTTTCTTTGTATCTAAATGACATGCTAACCCGTAGGCTCTTCATAAAAGGTTTCGTTGCTTTTGGCCAATCTGCTGAAAGCTGAACTGGTAATAGGAAGTCCATTTGTATACGGTAATAGATATCAAAATTGCACATATATTTTTAGTTTGTAAACTAAGATTGATTTTCTTGTATCAAAGATTTAAAAAATAGAACTGGCTGAATTACTTTCACTGCCAAATATCTTTCCTTTGTTTGACACGTCAATTCTATGTTTTGGTGTTTATACCGAAGTGTATTGTGTCATATATATAGGGTAATAGTATGAAATCTTAAGATGATACAATGAAATGCAAATACTATAATCTAATAAGCCATCCTACAAGTCATGATGCAAAAAATAGCAAATAAAATGGGATCTGAAGAATTACTACTTACAATGCAACTTGATAGCACAAAATAGATTGTCCATAGAATATTTGAAAATAAAAGAGTCATCTTCTGTTCATCCTTGGAGAAACAACAAAAAAAATAGTAAACGAGTAAGGTAAGAAATAAAAAGCAGCGACTCAATTAGGTTACTCTAACTACCCAAGGTCTTTCTCTAATTGTTGTGTTTGTTCTACGTCTTCATGTCTAAATACATGGTAAGACAATGAAATCTTAAACTTATGCAATGCCAATACTATAATCTAAGTGGCTGTCCAGAATGTCATGAAACAAAAGAGGAGCAAATGAAATAGTATCTGAACAGTTAATGACTATTGCAAGGCAAATCTATGGCATCAAATAGGAGGTCCATAACATAGGTGAAAGAAAGAAAGGTGGTTTTCTGTTCATCCTTGAAGAACCAGCAAAGAAAGTAGTAAATCAATAAGGTAACTTATAAAAAGCAACAAACCAACATCCTAGAATATGAATCTAAAGATTACCATATATTTTTAAGTAGTTGAAAATCTCAATTGCAATACAAATATTACTCAAAGATTAATTGGTAAATGAAGAGAAGAGTAGGAGAAAAGAATGATGGTATAGTAGTGGTTCAAACCAACAATTGAAACTGCCTGATGTCCTTGAAATCTCAACAATGACACTTCACTCTTTACAACCACAACATTCTTTACTATGATAGCAATATAGGTTTTATAGCAGCCAATAGTCTTGAAAACAATTGTTAAATTCTAACAATCCATGGAGAAAAATCTGATGGCTATTGGATTATCTTGTACAGTTTTATGCTCATAATGTATGCCCATTATTCTGCCTTTAAACCAAGGATCCACATGATGCAATATTATGATATTTTGGTCATACTATAGGGTCATTGCTCATAACAAACCTAAGTTGATACAATCTGCTATTCAAACTAAGATAAATGTCTGTATAAAGCTGCTAATGTTAATGGCAAACTCTGAGGTTGATATCAATGATGTCGTTAAAGCTCCTTATTGAAGCTTGATCAAATTTGACTAATTTTCCAATAGTTTGCTTCCTCATAACTTCTTGATTAAGTAATAGAATTTATTTATGGTTGCAAACATGAACATTTAAAAGGGATATGAAGCGACTCAATGTTGTGCATTTGATAAATTATTGTTTCATGTATACTACTGTGAGTGTCCTAACTCTATGGCTAGTATAGTTCTAGCTGATTTTATAGCATTGCCCCTTCACAAAATAGGATGTTTGCATGTATAAGCTCCAAAAATAAATATTTATTTTTTAATGCTTGATTGAATTTATTTTATATAATTATCTTTATGTTGTGCATTTGAAAAATCTGATGGCTATTGGATTATCTTTATATAATTTTTTATATTGAGCATAGAAATGAAGTTCTTATAATGTTTATATAATATGTAATTGAATTCACATAGGTTTGGAACCACGACTTTTTTTGGGAGTCTATGCAACTCGATGGTGGTAAAGTGCCTTGGGGAGGCTTGCTTCAGCAGATTGAGAAGGATTTTGGTTCATTTTCCAATTTCAAGGATGAGTTCATGCTTAATGCTACTGGACTATTTGGTTCTGGTTGGGTGTGGCTAACGTGTGAGTAGTTTTCACATTTTATTTGTTAAAAAAGATCCTTGTTATTATGTTTATAAACCATATGCATGAGAAATTAATATTTCGATACGTAAAGATTCTTGATGGTTGAAGTGGTTTTTTTGTTTCGTTTTATACTCTTCAAGAACTTGCCTAACAAACACATGAAAACACTGAACTTTCATGCTTTATTGTGCTAGCTTCATTTGGATAATTTCATTCCAGCTTTCTACAAGTTTGATATTATACTTATGCAGGACATGCATGATGCAAAATGAAGATTAGCAGGCATGTGGAAGTTGTTAATTTTAGTGTGTTCTTTCATCTCTTGGGCATCATATCATTCCTTAATACCAGGAAGTTCTTAAAACTTAGATAAATCAAGAAGTAATTTGACTACTCAATTCATATCATTAATCATATAATGGATATCAACTCCTAAATAAGGTTACATATAGGAGTTTTATTACTGGTTATGGTTCTTTCTACTAAATGTGGAGCTAAATGTCTATCTATAAAACAATTCAATGTCTATGTGAGACTTGCAAATTGCATCAAACCATTTTAGCATGAGAAGTATGAATCTATGAGCAATCGAAAATGATGCCTATATGAGAAATGTAAACTGCATCAAACCAATCAAGTTTATCATAATTTTGATAACAAACTGGTACGAGAACATAGTACTAACAATTGTTGACATAGACGTTTTGATTTTTGTTGCGATTGGGACATATCCCTTTACTTTGATTTGTCTCTACTCTCTTGGTGTTGTTGTGCTTATACATGCACAATATGTTTCAAAAAATAGGATTTGAAATTTTTTTTAATGCTCAAAGAAGTTCTCTATGAAAAGAAATTTTATGAGCAAGATGAATCTTAATAAGGACGTGTAGTTTATTAATAAATGGCCTTTGAAGAAAGTAAGTTAGCATGAAATAGTTTGAAATGAAAACTTTACAATTGCAGATGAAGCATACAAACAATCGATTTAGGTTACTTATAAAGAGGGTGCTATAAGATAATATATATGATTATTGTTAACCTCAAAAATAATATGTTTATGATAATATGTTTAATCATAATTGTTTATGTATGAAGATATTCAATTGAATATGATTTGATCATAAGCCAATAAGGGTGGATGTTAGTCATATTGTTTTTTTTTTAACTAAAAATTTTATTTTATTTTGAATTCAATAAAGTACAAAAGGTTCAATATATAATGCATAGATAAGTTAACATTGCAACAATCGAAACATGTAATTTATTAAATAGCTAATAAAGGATAGTAAAAATTAACACTTAGTTTTGTATGACTTTTTTTTTTGTTCTTAAATTGAAGAATTGAGAGATTTTTTATTACTCTAATTAAAGTAAGATAATTATTAGAAAAATCTAACAAGGCCAATGTTTCATCAAAGATGATTATGGCATAGCTAGGCAAAAAGAATAATTTTGCAAGAAATCTAAGGAAAAGTTTTTAATGAAATTTTTCTTCGAACTCTTTATTGTGATTAATAACCATGCATTACTTGTAAACATGTTGAAGCCTTGTGTTAAGGCTTATATGAAGTGCTTTTGTCATGAGCTTGCTTATTGGTAAAATATTTGTTAAGAGTTCAATGTGATTAGGAGGCTAGATGAGATTTTTCTTGATGAATATGTCGTCATAATAAGGGAAGTCAATTCTCCGAAGAGAATCTGATATATAGGAAATAAGGTCAAGGTTTGTGGTTTTGAGAGTAGCAAGATCAACTGAGGTATTAAGGGCTATGATTTGATTTGCAAAGATATGCTCAGTAGATATAAGAACTTGAGCAATGGTATTCTGATCAATAGTAATTTGAAGAAAAGTAATATTAAAGCAGTTTGGTTATAAATCTACTTGTTTTGCCTATTATTGTTTAGGTTTAGGCTTTTGTTTTTAGATTTTTTTTAGTTTTTTTCTTATTATTCTCATTGGGTTGTTGATTTCTATTGGCATTGCTTAAGTTTAGATGACAAGTTTTGGTTGAGCATGCAATAGAGAAAGCAAAAATTAGGGAGGTTTTTGTACTCTAGTCTCTAAAAAACCAACTAGATCATTACCTATCCATATTTTATTCGGTAGCTCATTTTGGAAATTGATTTTCACATATAAACACAGAGTCATACAATGGAAGCAGTGCTGCATCAATCTTAAAAGATTTCATAGTAAGATGACCCATAGAGAAAATGATACCTTTATTAAAAAAATATATTGGAAAATATGGAAGTAATATCCAAATAAGCATAATTGGTGACTCAAACTCGATGGACAGAAAAGGGGACAAGTTGAATGTTCTCATTTATGTTTTCAAACCAAATAAAAAATGTGTTGAGAGCCTAATAGCTCAATTAAGAAGAAACCCCTGAACTCAATTACGAAAAAACCTCTTCACAATGTCTCCATGTTAGGGTAGCTCAAAGAGAATTTTTCGACCAAAATGAACTTGAAAGGGCCAAAAAACAAATTCACTTACTCATCTGTAAAATAGCCGTAAGCTTATGATGGTATCCCATATAATAGCCGGTTGATCCATAATAAATGTACAATTAATATCAACACGATCTGCAGCGACAGAAGACTTAAGGTGCAGCAGAACGATATCCGCAAATGATTGTTTTGAGTACACTGTGGACACTTGGCATGGTTGCAACATGAGAAGTGGAGGTGGAGACTCCCTTAATCACCTAAACGAAAGAGACTATTGCAGATGGAGTTAGAGTTGAAACTGGAGGAGGAATAGAGACAAGCGGGGGAATAGGAGCCGCAAAAAAAGGAACAAAGATCAAAGGGAATGGAATAGTGACTTAGGTTCAACTGTGTAGTTATTTGGATGAAGAAGGACAAAATCTCCTATGTGTATGATGGAATGAGAGGGGTGAAGAAGATAGACATAAAGTTTGGAAAGATGCATACGTGATGATTAGAAGAAGAGAAAGTATCATGATAGAGCAGCTGGAAATATGCCTAAGAATAAGCAAAGTCAAGGTTGCTATGCTAATTTTTTTTTCACTTTCCTCGACTAAGAGGACAAGAAAGAGAAGCTAGGCATTTTAGTTGGAGAGAGATAAGATGGAGGAAGAACACGAGTGTAAATAATAAATATAAGCACAATAATTTTTTTGGTAGCCTTGCCCTTTTAAAGTTGAGTGGCCACACACGCTTAAGAAAGGGAGAAGGGTTTCGCAAAAAAAAAAACAAAAATTATTTTTTTTCACTTTCTTCATTCCTTCCTTGTTTGCTTGCATTGCTCCTAATGCATTGATTGGGGGTCAAGACATATATCATAACATTAATTGAGAATGTGCCAGTGATCCTTTTTCCAATTTTCTTTTCTTTGTTTTTTTATTTATTAATCAGGTGTACTTTGTATAAGTTTTTTACTTCGTGTAAAATAGTTATTTACATCACTTACTAGCTAGATCATACCATCTATAATATGAAAGAACGGCAGAAAAGGTTCAACGTATGATATGGAAAAACATTATTTCTCAAGAAAGAGATTACAACATCTTGACCATATAAAGAGAAAGGGCAAGAAGAAGAATTCTTTTAGGTATGAAAACTTTTCAGGTGCGATTGATGGTACTGCTGCTGTTGATGAAACAAAAACCTCTCTTGTTGATGGGGATGAGTAGAGAGTTGTCCCATCTGAGCCTACACTTATTGAATGGTATTTTGCATCATATCAGGAAGCCAATCTTCATTGAAATATAGGCATATCTTTGAACCCTTTAGCCAATCAATGTGAATGGTAGTCACACTCCTCAATTATGACACAAATCAACAACTCAGCCCCATTCGGGAAGGCCTTCATGTCTATCAATCATGACTCCATTTTTTCTGCAGCTGCTTGGTAGCATTGTTCTTTGAATGCTCTCATTGGAACCATATAATTATTATTCATCTCCAATTATGCTCCTACTGCATTGTAAAGCGCCGACGCGGTGTTGCTTTATCGAACATGGTCTCTGCCTTAAGTGTCTTCTTAAAGCCTCCTCCACTTCAGCTTATCTGCATTAAACTTCCTCCAATTTCCCATGTGGTGCCCCCAAAAAATTTCTTTAAGCTTTAATAATGATTTTTTCCATCCTATTTCATTGAACATTTGTTTCATCCAAGCCCTTCCACCCATGGGATATACCTGTCACTATCCTTCCCATGGTCTCACAAATGCAGCCTATTTTAAATGAGAATGCTTCCTTGCATCCTTTGTAGAAGAGTGTCAAGGTACTACTTCATGTGTGCCCTCTCTTTTCTTGATGCATCAAACCATTCTCTCGACAATCTTTCAACTTTCACATCCCATGTGATCGACAAAATTTATTGCAAATTTTGTTTTGGCACTTTTGGAATTGTCTATCTTGTCTACAACAACGATTACCCGCTTCACTTTCCTCCATTAGCTTGATTTGTGTTGTCTTTACTTGGCATCATGTCACTTATCATTTCTTTCTTACTGCCCACCCATGACCCTTTTTCTTGACTTTCCTGAAAGAGGAGTTTTGTCCCTTTCCTATTCAACCATAGTCCCTTAATCCACCATCAATAAGCACTAGAGCTAACCTCAACTTCTTCCAAAACCAAACTTATTGTTCTTCAATAAATTAGAGTAGAATAGATATGTTTTCTCTTCATCACCTTTATAAGAACCAAATTTGGAGCAAGGATTCTTCTATAGCATGGTTTAGTGCTCCGCCATCCTAGCAAAATGCTCAATGTTGAGGTCCATGAATTTGTGGGTTGTTATTGGATCATGATCACCTTTTCTAGGTAAGACCACCAGTGGTGCCCCTTTGATTGTCACCTTCTTTGGTGTAGTTTATTTCCTGTTAAAAATATTTTTCATGGTGCACTTCAAGAGATAAGCAAAAAAACATGTTAGCAAGCTTCATGGTTTCAAAGAAAGGTCATAGTCAAAGTGAGGAGAAAATTATGCTGAAAGTAGTCCACAAAAAGTAGCGAAGAGATGATAGGTAAATAAAAGACATGAAAGAAGTTCATATCAAAAGGACACTCTTTAAGATAAATGGAAGAAAGCCATGATGTATTATGATGTACTATATAAAGCTCTTACCACATAGTGAAGATCTTTTTTGGTTCTTTGCTAGGTTGATATTTTTTCTTGTTTACGAGGCTTCCACGTTAATTCTTATAGTTGTGATTTGCCTTCATATTGTATTTTGGATGGTGTGATCTCGCTCTACGACATATTTTGCTACAACAACTATGATTTTTTTTTTGTTAGGTTTAAATGCCAAATTATTTTTAGGTATTTCAGGTTTGATCAATTAGCATTTATAGGAAGTTGGATGCAAACAATTACCATGAAATTGATGACTTTGTGGTGCTTAGTAGACATTATTTCATTCATGGATTGATTTTTGCAACAACATTTATGAATAAAATAGGATTAAATATTACAATTATGGATTAAGGTTAAGTTTTGAATATTTTGTTGCAATTTTTTTTGAATTTTTTTTTTTACAATTCTTCTTTAGAAATCAGGTACTCTCTCTCTCTTTCTCTCTCCTCCCCACCTTCCTTCCCTCCCCTCACACTCCGATCTTTCATGTGTAATGCAAATAAACCTCACCAAATTTGACTGGATAGTGACAATTCAAATGGGAAGAGATGAATAATGTGACACTAAGGCATTTGTATACAGAGAAGGGTAAAGTTAGAGCAGTGGCATTGGATAGTTGTGTTGATGTGCAAATTGTGGGTTTGGTTGGATTTAGGGTTGGTGGTGGAAGACTTAGTTGAAGGTGGCTTGACATTGGATCGCAAATAGTGTGCTAGGACATGAATTAGATGTGATCTAGTAGGCAACAATGCTATAACAATATTTGCCAATTATGTTGAAGTAGGTTTAAGGCACATAGATAATGATGATTTAACAAATACATTGCAAGAACAATGATGTCATTAGGAGGATAGCCAATGCATGAATTATTGGAATGGTGACATTTTGTAGATGAGAAGGAAGTATATGATTCCTTCAATAGAGGTAGGTTGGTTATATGGCTAATGGGAAGTCGATTTGCTGGGCTTCGGCTGTTCACTATTGGTGTGAAACAACAAAGTTCATTCTACGATAACAAATTGGTGTAGGAAATGTGTGTTGATGGGGAACATGCACAATGCAAGGCAAAGATGAGTAAGCATAGTGATGTTCATCAATTTGGTTGTTTCTTTTGTCTTTTTCCCTTCTGTCATGGAGTTTCATTTTCATAAAAGAAAGGATTGGAAACTCTATAACATATCATTTTTTATGGAAATCATTTTTTAAATTTCTTCAAGCCAAAAATTTTCAAATAAAGTTATATATGGAGCTCCATCACATTTTGGTGTCTCCTTTAAGATATGTGGAATTAAAGTTTATCCAACTAACAAATTTTTTTAGTTGACAAACTAATTAATAATAATTGACAAAAGAAGCAGATATTTGTTGATAATTTTGTGATAAGGAATCTATTAACAAAGAATAATAGTAAAACAAATGATAAAAATTCTAATAACAAAGATAATAATGCAGAAAACAATTTGATTATTAATAATAGTAATCATCCTTTCACGTTGGCAGCAATGATTAGGCTAGGCTGACAAGGGAAGTTATATGGAAATCACTATGGTTTGATTCTTTATCAATTATTGTTGGATATGTATACAAAATGTTTTTGTAACAAACTTGATATTAGCGCTGCCTCACCTTTGTTTATGATATTATAATTATGAGAATTAAGTTTGTTGATTTTTTATTTTCTTAAAACATCTTGATATAATATTGAATGGTTCAGTAATGCTTGCTTGAGGCATAGAATTTGAAAAATGGAAATAGTTTGTTATGGGATAAGTTATATCTAGATGATGGTTTAAGTTGATCAAATGGATTGAGATAATAAGTAGTAGATGGTGGTGTACTATCACAATAGTTATTTGAAATAAGATAGTGCCATTTTTTTATTTATTATATATTATAATACGTCATATATGTGACTCTTAAGAGTTTTGCCTTTTCTACACTTCTTTTGCATGTTTTATTAAAAAATATATTTTTATTATTTTTATTATTTTTTTATTTTTGGGTCTAGTATTTAACACTATAATTTATTTAAATATATGCCATGAAATAAAAAGAAAAAAGAGATTTTTTTTAATTTGGTATTATCTCTTATTGAAATTATGGTTTGTTATCATACAGACATGTGCATTCTTATGATATTATCTTTGTTCCTTTGGGTAGTGATTCAAAGATATCTAAGTTGCATTTCGGATCTATCTCCACCGTTGTCACCATCTTTGTCATTGCCATATCCCACTGCAAGTCTTGTAGTAAGCTTCTATCCCATCTCCTTCACCATCAAATTTGGTATCAACCCACAATTCAAATTTAGGAGGAGTTCCACACCCACCTCTTTTGTCTATAATTTGGTATCAGAGAAAATCTAGATTACCTCTTTTGCATTAGTTTGGTATCAAAGCCAAAGAATCGTTGTGTTCTAACTACAGTGACAATTTGTAACTGCTGGCCATTTTGCTCTTAGTTTCCTCGGTTTTCGAGCCTCTAGTCGCCACTGACAGCCCATTGTCTTCCTTCTTAGTTGACCCTGCCTTCACATGCACCTAGCAACGCTGCATGCCATCTTCCACAATCCTCTCTTTTGGTTTTCATCTTGCTTTCTTCGTATCAATTTGGAATTAGAGCACAGCTGAGATCTAACGGCCATAATTCCACTCCTGCCTCTTTTACAATCGACTTGTTATCAAAGAAAATCTACATCAAGTTGTAAGATTTTTCTTCTTGCTCTTTCTGCATCATTTTAATTGGCTAGTGAAGAGCTTAAATGCTGATACAGGCCAAGAGAATACTATGCCTGAAATTTGGGAAAGATACTACTTAAAAAATACAAGTAATATGATTTCTTCAGCTTGTAAAACGATGAGGCACATTCAAATGCTAGTATGAACCCTGAAGGCAAAAGGCAGAAGGTTTTCTATAACTGTTTTTAAGTGAAGGATCTAGATACTTAGAGAGGGCAGGGCAAATAATGTCTAGTTTCGTTAACTCAAACAAATTAACAATTTGAAATAATTGGCATATAAAGAATATTTTGCTATTATGCTTCTGCTGGAAAATTTGTTGATTTGAAATTTTGTCAGCATAGGTCTTATGCTTGGTTGTTTCATTATTTCAAATCAAAGGTTTGAAATAATTAGTATTTAAAGATAGCATATTTTATTATCAATCTGCTGGAAAATTTGTGATTTTCTATTATGACCTTTTTATTTCAAAGGATCATACTTCCCTTGCTGAGATACTTGGAGGACTAGACATGTATATGTTTACGTGATACTATTCTTAAACCAATCATTGATCACATTCTGTAGCTGCTTAAAGCAAGCTATGTATTCTTAAAACCATCATGTGTTCTAACACCTGCTCTCCTGTTTCTGTCAGTGAAGAGGGAGGAGAAAAGGCTTGCAATTACTAGAACATCAAATGCTTTTTGCCCACTCGTTTTCAACGATATCGTAAGTTTAACCCATCTTTGGCACACTTATAATTTGCAATCTGGACACCTTAACCGATCAATTCATGTTGTTGCTGCAGCCAATTATTGCTCTTGACATGTGGGAGGTAACCATCCTTAACTCGATACTTCAATTTTTTTTTTTCCACTGTGCGCTTACTGTCTCTCCTTCCTTCTTTTTGTTGTAACAGCATGCGTATTATCTGGATTACAAGGTATATCCCAAACTTCCTCATTATGTATAGCATAGCTCGCTTTTATACATCACTTAGTTTAACTTATCTAATCTTTATTCTTAATTTCTAATCTCTAATATTTAAGCATGATTTATAGTTGGGTAGACAACATCGGAAGGCAGCTTCTTTAGCTATATTAAATGTTTTTAAAAGAAAAATTTTTAGGCTTTATTTATATGTTTTCATGGTAGTTAAAGCATAATGAAATAGGAAAACAGTGAATTGAAAACATATGTTTGAATGTATAAAGTTTAGTTGATTATAATTGAAACATGGTATTAGATATAGAATTATTGTTTGATAGATGGTAATAGAAATTCAATAATTATATAAAGAAATAAAAATAAAAAGGCACTGTGAAATTTGAGTTTAGGGCTTCTTCATATAGGATGCAAGTAGGGTTGCATCCAAATGTAGAATTGGAGGTGAAAACAAAGTTGGAGCCTATACACTCGACTAACTTAAAACATTAAATAAACAGTAATTTATCCTTGTTTATATAAGTTTTTGTCGAATTCTTTCATTATTTCGTTTATAAATCCAAATCCCATCGAGGATTGCTCTTTTTATTGTTGGAAAAAATGCTGTACTATAGCTTGATAGAGGAATTATTGATGAGTTTAAAATACTAAAACCATGACTAATCTTTTTTTTTTTTTTTTTTTTTTTTTTTTTTTATTAAACGAAGGATGACAAAGCGGCATATGTAAGCAAGTTCCTGAACCATCTGGTTTCCTGGCATTCAGCGACGCTTCGCATTGCTCGAGCGGAGGCTTTCGTAAACCTTGGGGAGCCAAAGATCCCAGTTGCATAATTAGATACTGAGGTGCTGCTCGTTGATGATAACTTGGATATTCTCCAGTTTGATAGGGAAACTGGAAGTATTGTTTACGGATTCAAGCCTGTTTCAGTGATGTCATGTTTCAAGGTATAATGGTAATTGTTGTTTGGCATAGATAATCCTATGGCTTTTCTTAATTTATATATATATATATATATATATATATTTTTTTTTTTTTTTTTTTTTTTTTGAGAATTATAAAATCTGGTGTTGGTTCATTTCAACGGTTCGCGCGACCCAGGTGATTTTAGTGAAGGTTTAGTTTTGAGTTTGATTTCGTGGTTGAATGTTTTCGCTTTGATTAATTTTTTATTTATATTTAAATTTCATGTTTTATTTTTTTATTTTTTTATTTTTTTAAATCTAGAAAACTTTCAATGATAATTAAAATATAAAATTTAAAAATTAAAATTGGTCTAATCTGAAGGGTTTGGTTTACCGGTTTAAGCCATTTTTGAAAAGCTTGCACAGTTTTTAAAATGAAAATAGCCGAAGTTAATTAGCCGAAGTAATTTTAAAATATTTTTAACTGCACTTGAAAAACATTGGAACCGAAGCTTGTTTTTAACTGTACTTGAAAGGGCATGGGTGTGTGAGTGGAGAAGAGGGAAATGTGAGAGCGGGCGATCGCGGTGTACGGATTGATATGCAGAGAGCAGAGACATCTATCGAGAAGAGCGCAAGCTCTTCTGAAACGGTGCTACAAACCCTAATCACGAAGGGATGGTGCTTCAGGTACAACGCTGAGATGATTTCTCTGATACAGAGTAAAATTCCGCCGTACGCTACACGCTCCTCTTGCTCATTTTTGGTGGATTCAATCGAATCGGAGCTCCTAGACATGGATTTGAGAAACTTCGGCGGAAAAGCTTTCCATGATATCTCATCCAATAAAAAATCCTCCTACTTCCATGGGCCCAAAATCTTGCAGGCAGTATTCTCCATAATTCTCCTTCCTTCGCCTATATTAGTTCCTCTATTTCACTATGTAGTTCTTTTGTTGTTTTTCTGTTTCTGATGCTTCTTTCTCGCGTGTCATTCAGTTAAGCATTGCTAGTTTTTTTGTATCTTAGAGGAGCACCCATTATACCCATTCCCTTCACCTGAAAATTTTTTATGCTGTTTCCTAAAATTGACTTCAAGAAATCAAACAAGCTCAAAGCCATGAAATTTAATTTGTGGATAATTTTTGTCTGCCTTATATGTCTCCTGTTTGATTTCATTCCTTGGATAAGATTATTGCATTTGAAACCATATCATTCCAAGGTACCGTCAATAAATTTCGTATTTAATATTTTCATTTGTTGCTTAAGATGTAACTTGAAACAATTTTCTGGTGATAAATTCCCTTTTTAAATGAATAAATTCGTTTTTGCCTTTTTTTTTTAAAATATTTACCTTAATGTTCTCGTGTTTTCATAATTAATGTTTACATAAAGGACTCCTAGAATTTATTTTTTGTAACTTGAATTTTTTTTATTATCTCGTTGTTTAAAATCGAAATCCTATTGCTAATACTATGGTGTTTAAGGCAAACCTTATACTTGAAAAGGGTTATACTCTTTTGTGAAGAATGTTTTTTTTTCAAGTTGAATGATTTTTATATGACATCTAATTTTTTTTTCCAAGTGATATTCTGAAGTTCTATAAGTGCAGTTAGTTTCTCTGAGGGACATTCAACGAAGTATTATGGATTCTTCATTTAGAACTGCACAGCATCATCGTGATCATCTCCTTAGATTTGTTCTCACCGATGGGCTATCTGAAATAGTTGCTATAGAGTACACACCATTTCCTAGCATCACAACAGATATCATTCCAGGCTGTAAGGTCTGTTGATTAGAACAATGCTGATATAGAGTTTTAAATTGAATTAACTGGCTTTTCATGTTCTTGTATGAGCTTTTATTTCGATATGTTGTGGATTTTAGTTTATTATGTTTGATTGATAATGATTAACTTATTTTAGACCTAATGGGTGCAGACCGTTTCAACTGTTAAGGATTCACTTCTATCTGTTTTATTTATTCTTACTTGAACTGAGAAAAGTAAAAAAGAGTAAAAAGTTAATAAGTGCCTTGTAATTAGTGAGAATCCGGGTATTCATTTTGCACTAATTTTTTGTTTTTTCTTGGAATGATTTTATTGCTTATAGCATTGGATAAATCTACCTTGATTGAATTGTAGAAACTCACAGTTGTGCTATCCTTCTTTCTGATTCAGTGATATACCTTATCCATCCATGTTCCACCTTATATTGTCCTGATAGCAGTTTTCATATTATGCGATTCTTTTTGTAGCATCTTTTGCGATTGTTTTTTACTGGCATGGAATCCTTAATGTAACAGAGTGCATTCATTTTATCAGAATAAAACAGGAAATGGCTCGATTTAAATAAGCTGAAGTTAACTTTTTTTTTATTTTTTCTTTGTCAATATTTAATTAATTATAGCTTACCCATGAAGTTTGGTATTCCACTATCCACAAAACTTTTGGTATAGATTCGGTTGGAGGGTAAAGTAACCATTCACTATGGCATATTGTGTTTGACCGCAAAAGATTTGACGATATTGGGAGGTCATGTCCAATCTCTTTATGAAGAATGGGAGATTGGTCAGAAATACTCAGGTTTGCGTTCGTTCACAAGGCTACCCCAAGGTGATGATGCTCGTGGGCCTCCTCCATTTGAGAAGTTACAAACTGGAGATATGAAGGTGGTGGTTCAGCTTAACAGCTCACATGGTAGTTCATTCCTTTTAATTCTTAAGGATACATATGCTAATTTAGGTTGATATGTTTAATATTTACTTGCTTCTCAATGGCAGTGTTACTACTCATGGAAATGGTTGTAAAAATTTTGCATCATAAAGAATTATTTTTCACATTGAAAACTGCATGATTTCATGCTTATAGAATTATGAAATCATAAACAATATTTCTAGTTAGTAATTGTATCCTTAGAACAATAATATTGAAGTTGTTTTTTTGGTGAAATGACAGTTTGGAGTTTGGGAAACCCTCTAGAAAAGTTGTGTTTGCATGCCATTAATTCTTGTTATCATTGAGGAGCAACCCCTTTATAACTCTCAGTTGGCTCAATCATAATATAGGGAATTATTCCATTTTCCGTATCCATCAAAAAGCATTAAAAGTTTCTTGAAATATTGATATTAAGATGGAATGTGAAGTTGTTGCTGTACTCAAATAATTCCTTCAAGCCCCTAATTCCTTTGGTGGCAAATGATAATTGAGTGTATAATGTTTGATGTTGTGCAAAATGAACTTGAACTATTTATTCATTTATTTTATTCCTGTTAATTGGAGTAACTATGTCAGTATTTAAGATTTGTGGAAGTAAATTTGTGAATAGAAAAAAATTGTGAGCAATTGGAGTTAAGTTTGTTGGTAATAATTTCTGAAAATGGCATATGATTTACCCCACTAGTTCATCATGATGCAATTAAACCCCCTACTGTTCCAGCTTGTAATCCAAGTTTTGATTTGTACCTTAGATGAGTTTTATTTACCTTAAGTGAGCTTTGAGCATGCACTGAAGATTCATGGAAGGTCCTGAAGATAAATTGACTGTTTTTCCACCTTTATTTTTTATATTCCTTCAATTGATTCAATTCCAAACGTTTCTACAAAATATCCTTAAAGATTATACACACAGCTTTATGAATTTTGTTTTTGTAAAGTATGGAAATTGTGTTGCTAGACCAGTGGGAGATGACCAGAGACATGAAAAGGTTAGAAGCGATCAGCATCCTCAAGCTCCAGAGAAAGAAAAGATGGTTGAAAGTTTGAAGCTTATGTCCTCCGAAATAAAAACCGAGAAACCTTCTGATATCAAAGCTAGGCCTAAAGAAGGTACACGTGTAATAAATTCTAAGTGTTTCTTTATTGGCAATTAGCATCTTATTTCCACATCTGTAACCAAGTGTTGTGTGGGTATGCCAAAAGTGGTTGATGCCCTACCTGTACAAAACCAAGCGGCTGCACAGAAACTTCTGCAGAAAATGCATAAAAGCCATGACGAGAGAAATAGCCGTGGTCATAAACCCAGATTCAAGGGAAAGCAACAAGAATCCCAGGTATTTACCCTTGATGAATGGGAGAGGAGGAAAGCCAGCACATCAATGGCAAGTAGGATTGGCGACCTTCAAGATATTAGTGGAGATGAGGAGCTTGCATGGCAGCTTCAGGCTCAGTTAGACATCGAAAATTGTCAGGTTCACTTTCTTTTTTACCATAACTCCATTCAACCTGGTTGAATTAGATTTTCTGAATATCCTTGTTTTGCAACTCACTAGCTTTTTGCCTGTTGACTTCCTCTGAAGCGTTTGTTAAACACGAGTGAACTTCATTCTTGCAGGAACATCAAGTAAACGCAGGATATGCAGCAGAACAAATACGAATGAGCATGTTCAACTTTAGCAGATCTGAAGAGAGAATGACTGAAGGGAGATTTCATCTCAGAGGGCGAGGAAGGGGCAGGGGAAGAGGAAAAAAACAATACAACTGACTATTCTGGACCTGTCAAAACAACAATGGGGTGTCTGTTTCTTCAGCTCTTGTATGTTCATCCTTTGGGTCAATTTTCATTTGTATGGCAATTAATCAAGGAAGGGAAGTTTTCAATTATTCTATCAGTTCTGGTCGAGGGATGTGGTTCTGAGGTAGAAGTTAACTGTAGGATTTTGTTTGTAAAAATATTTTCTTAAACAATTGCTTATTTAAACTATCTTTAGGTGCAAGTAGTTTAGTGAAGTTCTTATGGTTAACGAAAAACAATTAAATAGGTGTGAGAGAACAGGCTCTGCAGTCCAGGCGAACCTTAAACAATCAGTACTAGCTGTTGAAAATAAGCACTTTAGCTTAGCCATTGAATAATCGTTGTTTTGATGATGGTGTCCACAATGGATTTAGCTGTTCCTTATAGTTAACCTATTTGTTTCTTTTATGAAAAAGTAGTTAATTAAATTCAGTTTTTTTTTTTCTTGGACAAGCTTCTTCTATCCATGGTTGAAATCATACTTTAAATAGAATTAATTTCATTTATATAATTGTGAAGGCTTTCTTGCTTACCAAATTTCCATTGAACAACCTTTATTATTTTATCGTCATAAAATAACCTCATTTTACAATTTTTTTAAGGTTACAATGTTTGGCATGAGTACTTATTTGAATCGTAGCAAGGTATCAAGGCAAGAGCATAAGCATTTGCCCAACAGGCTCGCTGTGCTTGCTACTAAAGCATACTGAAGAAGCTGGAAGAGTCCTAAGCTATTGGATGTTATAACAGTTAGATTAATGGAAGGGATCCATCAAAGATTGAAGGGTCAAACATCTATAACAGTACAGAAGAATATTGGTGTGAATTAATATGCTCAAGATATTTATGTTGTCACTTGCATTTGATGTATTTTTTGTTCCTAATACATTGTACTACATTTTGCATACCCATGATTTCTTCTGATTTGTTAATTAGCTGACCTCTCAGGACAATTATTTTTTCAATAGTTTAGCATCTTCTTCTTAAAATTATGAAAGTCTCCTTGTGTGCATTTTGAATGATTTCTACTTATATGTGTTGTTATGGCATTAAAGAAAGGAGTTCTATATGGATTTCTATTCCTCAATTTTCTTATGATGTTCTACGGGCTAGTGCAAAATCCCACTTGCTTTCATTTGTTACAATAGGGGTCTATAATGACATATTGTGCTCTTGCTATAAAGGTCATATTAAGCGTTTTCTCTCCTTTTTTTTCTCGTCTTTTTTGTGTTTTTCATCATTACTTTCTTATGTTGTGGTGTAATTCGATATGAAATTGCATTGCTTGAGTATCTATGTTCAAGTGATGCTCATGTTAAGTTTTTAATAAGAAATTGCATTTCTTGAAGTTTTTATCGAACGATCTAATATGGGTATTGAATAGTTTGATGATTTTGAGAATTAAGAAATGGGTTTCTGTTTAATGATGTAAGGATCATCTAACACAATTTTGATGGGGGTATTGGACAATTCATTGTGGGTATTAGATTGTTTGATAATATTAAGGAAAATGTTTAGTCTTTATGAGCATAGAATTGATTAGTCCAATGATCATTCAATGCTTATCTGATGGCCCAACAGAAAGAATGGAAAATCCCATAAGGGCTTGGAGAGAAATCGGATGGAGAATTAGATGATTTAATAGATTAATAGAAAGTCTATTTAGAAGGGATTAATTAAAATTTTAAGGGTCAAGGGTGATCCAATTAAAGTTAGTTATGATAGTTTGTTTTTATTATATCAATGTATTGTTCCCTTAAATCATCATATCTCAACTAAGCGAGTTTTATTTTTAGGAGATATATTGATACTTTAAAATCATGATATCATATATAGAGTTAATAATTTTTCATTTATCTAATGATTATTTTATATGAGATATTAATTGATGATCAATCTTTACTCTCTTAGAGTGTTAAAAACTCATCAACTTTACATAACTTTTTCTTTAATCACCTCAAATTAGATGAGATACAATTGTGGTATCATAGTTTTAAAAAATTGATCTCATTATGTTGATGTATTCTTTAATTTGATAACTCTATCTATCACAACCAAACAAGAGTCTTGCCTCATATAATGATATCATTTCTTGGGATATCACCTAATGATCGTCACTTGATTTTTTTTAGTGTTATACTAATGTTATTATTCAATGCTATGGGAATAATGGGAATCAACTATAAATAAGGTTAGTTATAATCTAATAAGAAGTAATGTTGCATAGTGTTAAGGATTGAGGAAAAGGAATCTTATAAGGAGTAAATATTATATTTAAAATATAATTTGGGCATCTACTTAATTGTATTTGTGCATTTGTTTGAAGGTTAATGAGTAAAAACAAGTTTTTATAATTAAAATAGTTGATAATATAATTCACATGTTTATTGGTTATTTATCAAAAGTATATGATCATTTGCATATTATTATTGGTTTATATGATGTTAATAGTCAACAAATACACATGTTTATTATTTTTATGCACACGCATGTATACATGCATACAGATATACACACACATATACAAATATATATTTGCATATGTATATTCATGTGTAAACATAACAATAGTTTTTTTCATATATCAAAAAGATGGTTTAAGTATATTGATAAAATGATATAAAAAAACTAGTATATTTAATCAAATATTTAAAATATTGGATTATTCATGTTATGAGTATAATAAATATGTAGTGATGATCTAAGACAACGGAGCAAAAATGATATATTGGTGGTCATTTCCCATTAGATTGTGAGTGGCATATATGCAAGCAACGAGTTATAAAGGGTTCAATAGGGAAGGAGCTTGGTTGGATGACTTGTTAGTCATATGGTAAAAAAGATTTCGTTTGACTTCTCCTTCTCTCATCATTTGTTGCTCTTTCATATGAGACTTGTAAATAAGAGAGAAAACGAGAACTAAGTGATGAAAATCTTCATTGTCTAATATGGAATTTATCCTTTCATAATTATCATTAGATTTAAAAAAAAATGCTCAAGAAAAAGAATTTATGGGAAGGAATGAGTATGATTTTTTTTTCTTTTTTCAAAATTTAGGAGAAGAATCAAAAAGAGATTTTAAAAAAATTTATATATGAATGCATATTTTTCAAGAATTATAAAAATAATATAAGACAATAAAAAGATCTTATTATGATAAGGTAGTAAAGTAAATAGAAATAAAAACTTCATTATAATTACATGCCTTTCACATAATGGTTGAATAGTTTTCTATTAATTGCATGACCACATTTATAGTTTTATATATATTTTGTGAGAATAAGATGATGTGAGAATAGAGAGTGAGTATGACAAGTCAAAAGAATATGAATTTTCTATACTTAATTTTTTTAAAAAAATCCTAAAGTTAATAGGTTTTACAAGCATACATAATAACAAGACTACTTTAAAAAATCATAATATAATCATATCATTTGTTGATACATGAAATAACAAATTTATGCCTTTTTTGACAGGGTTATGCATTTGCCCAGGGCCCGTTTGACAGTAGAAGGATATTCTGGTTCAGGTGCAGATCGAGGCTGAGGGGGTTGACAATGGCAGGATTTACCAAGATCTAAAGTGCAGCGCCGGCGACGTCCTCAAGCCGGAAAACAGGGTGGTCTTGGACCGCATGAGGAGCTTGTGGAAGATGAGGACATTGCCACGAGTACGAATGTTCCTGTGGCGTGTGATCGGTGACCACCTCCCTACGATGGCCTGGCTTGCTCGGAGAGGAATGGCTGTAGATAGTTGGTGCACTTGGGGCTGCGCGGCGGAGGAGTCCACGCAGCATCTGTTTTGGGAATGTCCGCAAGCCCAGGTTTTTTGGAAGGGCATGCATGTATGCAAGGCAACTGCTGTGCTGCTGGGGTCTTGGACCGCGGGGTTGACCTTCCTTGACCGGGTTTTGGAGCTCATTGCTGCACCGGCGGCGAGACACGGGGTTGGCGCTGGCCATGCCGCTATATTGGCGACCACTATGTATTACATTTGGGAGAGACGGAACATGAAGCGGCATAATGTTCCCGTTGGTAATCCCAGTGCTATGATGCACAACATGAGGATGGAGATTACTGTAGCAGCGAAGCCATGTAGCCATCATCCATCCATGTCCAGCGGGAGCCTATGCAGTTCTTCGGAAGTGCCGGTAACTCTTACTTGGGTTCCCCCCCCCCCACTGGATGGATCAAAGTTAACTGTGACGCTGCTTTTGGTCACAACTCCGCCGGCCTTGGAATTGTGGTGAGGGATTTCTTGGGAAAGCCTATATGGGTGCTGGGCAAGAGGGTTCTTTCGCAGGCCTGCGTGGCCATGGAGGTTCAGGCGATGCTGGAAGCCTTCAAGCTTTTGAAGGATTCCTTGATCCAGTACCGTGCAGTGGAGATACAGACTGATTCGATGCTGGCGTTGTCGGAGGTCAGGAAGATCATTTCGAACCCGCCTGAGGTTGGCCCTCTAGCTGAGGTCATCGCATATGCTAGATGTCTGGATGGCCTTCGTATTACCCACATCTATAGGGAGGGAAAAGCGGCTGCTGATTGGGTGGCATGTGGTGCTTGTTGTCATGAGTTTGCTTGGAATGGGGGGATACCCCTGCCTAAGCCACTCGTTAAACTAATGTTGATCGATTTTCTCTTTGATCCTCCGTGAGGGATTCACGTTGTATCTTTTGTTAGGCTTATGCCTATTTTGAATCAAAAAAAAAAAAAATTTATGTCTTTTTTAAGTAATAAAAAAAAAGATAGCTTAACTTATTCACATAAAGCACATTTTTTAAGATGCAGTTTAAAATTTCTTTTTTAAACATAAATCATTAACAAACAGGCTTACAATTGTGGATTTATCATTTTCAATTCCATTGACATGATTATTTTTTTTAATTTCTAATACCATAAATGTTTTTTTTATTCCTTTTTTTATACTCGGGTATCATCCTTTTTTAACTGTCCTTTCACGTGGTCTTATCACGTGATGTTGACTGCGAATGCGTTGCAGGTGGTCGAGCTAAACGCATCGTTTGATTGCAAATTTGATTTGGCAGTTAGCGTGCCCGGGAAGAATCGTTGATCTTTCCGTCTTTCCGTTCTCGAGCACTTCTTCCTGGGACGAGGTCCTCTCCTTTCTGGTACACCGCAGGTTGTTCTTCTTGTAGATTCTATAGGGGAAGCCTCTGTCCTACATTCATCCGAAGCCCTAATTAATCTTTCTTCCCAGGCAAGTGAGATGGATGGCTTGTGGTTCAGGGCAGCGCTTGCTCTGCTTGTATCCTCGATAATGGCAGCCAGAGCATTCCGGAGGAAATCTGTAGATCTCACCGGAGTGGCGGCTGCGATCCCTGTGATGGTGATCCACATGGTGGCCGGCTACAGGTAATTGATTTGTTATTAGAAAACTTATTGCTTCTTGGTTGATGGACAAGTGCTTTACTTCTGATCCTTGTCTATGCGTGGCTGAACTGAAGATTCGCGGTGCTGCTTTTAGTTTTCTTTTTCACGTCATCAAAGTTCACGCGTACTGGAGAGGATAAAAAGAGAGAAATTGATGCGGAGTTTAAGGAGGGAGGCCAGAGGAATTGGTGAGATGGCATTGCTAAAATCTTCTTTAGATACCCTTTATTTTAGTTATTTTTAAAAAAAAAAAATCGAATTTTTGGCCTTATCTGCTAGTTAGCTCTGCATATCAAAACAATGATTTGCATTTCTGGATTTGGGTTAGCTCTTATTGGACAAGGAATAATCACATTTCTGAACCTAGTGAATGTCCCTTTTTGAAGTTTTTCATTCACAGGTTATTTCCTTGAAGAGCATTCATCGTGTCTATGAGCCTGATCTCACATTTGATGGGATTTAGGAATGATTCTTCTCCATTTGTTTGTACTAAATAACTATGATATGGGTGAATGTGCTTCAAGTAGTTAGCTCCTTATTCGATCCCCCTGTGCATTTAATGTACTTTCTACATTTTATCATTGTTAAATGCCAATGCTGTGTAAAATGTGCATAAACAATTTAACTTATTTCCTTGATGCTATCCATAAAGTGATAGTGCTGATGAACTTTTTTCTCATCCAAGCATTTTATTCCTTGGTTGTTGATAGATAGCATATTCATATTTTAACTTAAAGAAGTAAACTTGGCATGTTAAGGTTTACAAGAATGGTTTTGGTTCCTCTTTTTCTATTATGCAATTGCTATACTTCACAAGTATTGCTATTAATGAAATTATAGACTTCATGTCAAGACAATAATTAAGGAGCTTAATGTGTAACACCTTCCCTTAAGAAGTAGATATTTATGTAAAATTTAAGTTTTGTGCACTTAATTTATAAGAAAGTACTTGCATAAGGGTTGCATGTTTCTTGTATGGTCTTACTATTTCAGGTTCATGTTACAGTTTCTCTTTCAATAATATTATGTTTCTAAGCCTATGAGTAATTATTTATTTTCAATAGATCAAAGTTAGCTTTTATATTAATTGTTTAGAGAATGCTTTTTTTGGAAATAGCATCCTATCCTTTAAAAATTTTTGTAAAAGTTTTTTGGACTGTAAGCCTACTATTAATATACAGCAACTATAAAAACTATTCTAGCCTTTCAAACCTTCATTTCTCTCCTTTACATCTCCTTTCAACACTGTAGACCACAAATATTAGCACAATAGGGGAAAATTGCTTGCATTTAAATATTTTGATTTGAATGTAAAATTATCATCATTGTCCATTCAATGATAATCATTGAAGCCCTTCTTGATTCCTGGTTCATCAAAATACCAATCTCTGATTGAGTGTAGATGACTTCAAAATCTCTTTCCAATCACACTATTATCATTAGAGAAGCCAAAACTCTCTCTCGCACCTTGTATACCATGCCTGATTTGGCTTTGATGGGTTCAAAGGAATGCATAATGTGCAATTTTTAGATTCAGGGGGTGAAATTAAATTGAGTTCAAGCAATTTTGTCCAAACTCAAGATTAAAACTTTTATATACAAGGTAGAGTTGGAATTGTTAAAAATTTGAAATGAAAACTCACATTGAATCCCACCGATTTTGAGCTGGCCTAAAAAAGAAAAAAATTGCAACAAGAAAATAGTTGTGCCGTCACAGCTTTTATATTTTGCAGAAGTATTGATTTTGTTCATACCATTTTCATGCTCGAAGAAAAGTGGATGATGGCAAGTTGAGTTTCTTAGTCAATGACCTTAAAAATGCTTAAAAGAGTAATGTTCATCCTGCCAAAATTGTGCTAAGATATATATAACATGAAAATATATTTATAACGATTTCCTGCTTGCTTCAATCATATTTCGAGATTTCTTGAACAAAATTTTAAGCTAGTTCAAATTAAACAAGCTGTCTGGAATAAGGTTAGACCCAATTAAGTTAATAGTGAATCCACCTATCTTGAGTTCACTTTCAGCAAAGAATTAAGTGATTTTTCTTATTTTGACCTTTAGATCCATCATACTTAGGTACATACGAGATAACTTAAAAAGCTTTGAAGTTGTGGTACTATTTGGTGGTTCTACTATGGCTGAGGAGGAAATCAATAGAGTTTTATTAAACAAAATAAAAAATTAAAAAAGATTTGTTGAAAAAGAGAAAACTCAAAAATAATTATACAAAATGACTTGAAGCATGAGATAAATGAGCTCAAAAAAGAGAAGTTGTAAATTATAGAACAAAAATAAGACCTTAAAATGAGAATTTCTAATATTGAATATAATTTAAAGCATGGTAAAACTAACTTTGCAAACAATAAAATAGAAACTATTGCAACTACCATAAAAAACATTACTTCTAAAAATGTTACATATGATACTAATAATTAACTATGAATACAATGCTAAGAATCATGTTTTTGTTGTATACATTGGAGTTGATATGGATTGCAGCAAACAAAACCTTGAAATGTTCTAAATATTTTAAAAAGACCATTCAGATTCTTCTAAAATTGTACCAAATATCAATTAAATACAAATTGACAATCACATTAATAAGTAAATGCGATATTTCTATTACCATATCATTCTTTTTGATAAAAAGATTCATCACAAAACTTTATTTTAGAAATTCCATTTTTAATGACACTTGTCACTTTAAAAAAAAATTTTTCAACAATTCATTCAAAAACCATCAATGTTAAATTAATTTCTACGCTTAAGAAAATAAATGAATTAAAAAAATTAATAGTAAAAGAAATCAAATAAATTACATTCACAAAGGAAATGAAACAATTTATAAAAAAAAATAAAAGATAAATGGAAATAATAAATAATTCATTTGAAAAGAAATTTTTAGAGATCTATTAAATATTTTTAGGGTAAAAGTTCAGTGTTTAATTTGTTAAGAAAAAGATTATATTAAAAAAATATAATTATCAAAATTAGACCTTTCTAAAAGAATAGAGAAGACTTGCAATTATGTAAAAATAATAAATTCTCTTTTAGAGAAAAAATCAATTAGAAAATCATATTCTATTTAGTGTTACACATCCTTTTATGTCCATAATCTTGCAAAAACAAGAAAGAACCTAAATAATGTTTTAAAGTGGGTTAAAAATCTATTATATTAAAAGGAATTTTTATTTAATATTATACAAAAAATTGACTTAAAACCATGGCATTGTTAAATTTAAATAAAATAATAATAAAGGCACAAAAATATCTTTAAGGCTTCATCGAGCTACCACGAATAAATGTTATATCATTCAATTTGAAAATTGTTCCTAATAAATTACAACATATATTAAATAAAATTTTTATTTTTATTCATAACCTTTTGGGAAAGAAAAAAATCAGCCTTTTCCTTCCTCTTGAAGAGAATTTTGATGATTAAGATATTTATATTAAGGTTAAACCTTGCCAAATGAATAGAGAATATTTAAAATTACACGAAAATAAATAAATTCTGTTTTGTAAATAAAAATAAAATAAAAAGTCCTATTCTATCTAGAGATGCACATCTTTTTATATCGATAATGTGTCAAAAATAGAGGGCCTAAATAAAGTCCTAAAATGGGTAAAAACTCCAATACATCAAAAAGAATTTTCATTCAATATTTTTTTTAAAAAAATTTGATTCAAAACCATGATGTTACCAAATTTAAATAAAACTATAAAATAGACAAAAAAAACTCTTAAGTTGTCATCTAGCTACTATGAATAAAATAGTATGTCATTCAATATGAAAAATGCTCATAGTAAATTTTAGAACATATTAAATAAATTTTTTATATCTTATTCATAATTTATTATTCATTATATTGATAATATTTTAATTTTATCAAGCAAAGATTAATATTTGAAACACTTGAAAACATCTAAGTCACTAATTATCAAAAATGGATTTTTAGTATCAATGGCAAAATTGAAAGTAATGCAACAAGAAGTTTGATTCCTTGGCCACAATATTAGCAATGGAACAATACTTTACATCTAAAGAAATATTTATTTTTCTTCTAATTTTGTAGATTAAATAATTGATTGAACAATTATGAAGGTTCCTAGACATTTGTTAGTGATATCCATAAAACTTTTACTAAAGATAGCACCATTTTATTTGAAAGAAATAAAAAATAATCTTAACCATTGGACTGAAATGAAAACAAGGATAACAAAAAAAATTAAAGAAAATGTAAAATACTTTCCTTTATACAAATCACAGGCCTAGAACATTGTAAAATAGTGCAAACATGCATTTATACTTGGTTTGCAGAAATCTTCAAATAAAAAAGATGATGGTCAAAAGAGAGGCATTATTTAGGAAAACAAAATGATATTCAAACTAATCACACTATAGTTAAACAAAACAAACTTGTTATAGTCTAACTTATAACTAAATGTAAAGATAATATTATAAATAAAAGATTTTTACACAGAACTAGCTATAATGCAATAAAATTTATAATTGAAAAAAATATTAAACGCCTAATATCTAAAAAACATTTGCTAGTTGACAAATATAAGTATATATTATCTTTACATGGAATATGTTAAACGCAAAATATAATTTTTTGCATGATTATTTAAACAAAGGGTACACATTTTGTTGGTTTGGTTGGTTCTATAATAGACCAACAAAATCAATCAATTTCAATAAGGAAAAAATGAAAATCGTAACGAACCAAATTTCACCAAAAACATAATCAAACCAAAATGCTAAACTTTATTTGAAAACAAACTAAACCAATTAAAAGGAAAACTTGAACTTCTTTAGATTAGGTTAACCAATCAAATCCGAGATTCAAAAATCAAATTCTAAATTGTATCAAGCGTAAAACAATTAAACTAAACCAATAAAATCGAAAAACCAAACAAAAAACAAAATAGAGATGATAATTCAATTTTTATGATTAGTTTGGTTTTCTAGATTGAAAAAAAACCAAAAACTAAAAAGACCAAATTACCTTTACTAAAAATTGAACTGACTTTTTTCAATTTGAGCAAATCCAACCAAATCTTATCAATTAAATTTGGCTTTTCAAAATAAACTAAATAATGTCGTACCTAATTTAATCCAAATATTTTTGTTTAGAAGAAGAATGGAACACTTTCCATAATCAAAAAAGAAAATATCAAATGACTCAAAAGAAAAAAAAGTCACCCTTTCAAGGAGGGAGAGGGAAACAAGATATCTTTCGATGGTTGATAATAAAATCTATCTCAAAAGTTAACATGTCTCCATAATGAAAAGGAAAAAAAAGAAGGATCTTCCTCGAGAGGAATCATCCTTTGAGAAATGCAATGGTCAAGGAATAACTGTCTCCATAACAAGATTAAAAGAAATTTTAATTGATCCTAAGGTAATGAACTATCATAAAAAAGGTTTTAATAATTAACCACGGATGTCATGAAATGGTTAACAACACTTGCATATTAAAGAAATATATGATGAACATCTTTCTTATCTTTATAAACCTGAGAAATAGAGCAAACAATAAGTTTTATGAAAAGATTTAAAAGCAATGGGACTTGAACACTACCAAAATTTTGATAATGCTTCTATTGTGTATAGAAGGTTATTACAGTTAAGTTTTTCATCTTAAAGAATGAAAATTAACTCTTTTTAATTAAAAAATATGTTCATATAATAATCATAAAATTATGTATTATTATTGAGATGTTACAACAAATATGATATATCTAAAAAATCTTAAAAGAAAACATTCCAAGCTAATAATAAAGATGACAAAAGTAATCAAGAGGAAATTCCTTTTTGGTTTTTATAATTGGTGTAGAAAATGTAGGGCAAATTAAAAGTTTCTTTTCAAAGAGATTAAGGTTGTTATGTCGATCAGGCTCTAACCGAACCACAAATTTACATATTCTACCAAAATAATTTAATTATAAAAAAACAAAATAACTAGACAATGTTCTTTATACTTACATTGAATGTCCAATTTCATTGATCTAATCATCAATTGTGGAATTAAAATAGGCGAATTAAATCAATTATCTCTCAAAAGAAGATTTTGTTTTACATGATAGTCTAAAATGAAAATAAACGAAAGAAAAGTTAAATTGATAAAATAAGTAATAAAAATTTAAAAAAATGATAAGTACTACAAATGTTAAAGAAAAAACTTTAGAAAAATTAAAAGAAGAATTAATGAAAAAATATCCTCTATAATGCACTAAACACATATGATAAAATACTTAGATGCATATAAAATATGACTTACGAATATATTTCAAGAATGCTCTTCAAGGCCTATTTTTAATTCAATGAGTGTGACTGATAATCAAGATCCATGAGAAAATTTGGATGGTTATTTTCATACTTTGGTAGCCACAATGGAACCAACTAAAGATAAAAGCAATGCAAAATTGATGTAACACCTTCAACCTATTCTTAAAAGAGAAATAAAAATCTAAGTTATTAATGACACGTCCAACATGCAATAAAAAGTGGAATCCACATGCATAAACAACAAAGTACAATCACCAAACATCCTTAAACCACATACAAAATGCCGTCATGCAATATACTAAATACATTGTTCTATCACCTTCTCAACAACATTTGGGATGTCACCCCACTTGTGCTTGTCCCTAGGATTAGTAGACATTTGATCTCATAGCTCTCGATGAAAGTGCACAATGACATTGTAGCAATATTTGTTGGCATGCATCCAAGCTAATGATAAGGAAAATATCATCAACTCATTGAGGAATGAAGTTGGAGACCCCATGTGTATCATTAGCGATGACTTTGGCATTGGACTTAATCTCAATAATGAGACCATCATAAAAAAAAACAAGTGGGAACAAGCCCCTTTGCAATGGCAGCTTTTCTTTATCTGTCAACAATGGATAGGCTGCCCATCTCCTATGAAATCATGGCTCTAGGCTTAGGCTTATTGGCCTTCTTGAACCATGACTAGCTTTATCACACCACAATATAATCAACATTGGCCCCACCTAACCAACAATAGTGGAGCTCTAGCTCCACACAAAAGCTTCAAGTTGCAAAGAAACCAAGTGCAACATAAGTGCAAGGTAGAACTGCAAGTCTCGTTCACCATCAAAACTCCATGCAAAGCCAACAAACAACATGATACCAATGCGCTAGGGTTATAAGTGTCCAGTCCTCCCACAATCAAAGCAAAAGACAACCAAGCATTTATAAACAAATCTCGAGAAATGGCCATGGACACACTCTACTCATGTACCTTGCACTGGCTATCTTAAGTTCACATTTATAGTCGTCCGATAAAAGATGCCCTTTCAATTGCAATAATATACAGGTCTATCCATAATAGAATGGCAACCAAAGCCCCACTGTAGGCAAAGTTGTTAAGCCCACAACAATATACAGATAACTCAATAATATTAATCCAAACAAGGAAGCACATTATGGTCGTCAATCTTCTTCCATGCTTTCATCTAATAGATGCTCGTCAAGACACAAGGTTTCAACTTTATGTTTTTGTTTCTAATATGGTTCCTTAGACTTATGATCAACTTTGATTAATGTTGATAATAGTTTAATTTTTCATTTGGATTTTGAACAATTTTTAAATATATTTGAAATAGTTTTACACATGTTTTTAATTATTTTATTTTTTAAAAAAAATTAAATATCTTAAAAAATAAAAAATTCATCATATGTATACACATATATGTATTAAGATATCAAAATAATAAATCAATTTATCATTTTATATTAAATAAAATTTTATATCAATTACATTATTAAAAATATAATGTTACAATTCTAAATAAACTTATTTTTTGCATGCAAGTACTTGTCGAAATGTTCATATTTTATCTTTGTTAAATTTCTATTTTAATATTATCATTAAATGAAATAGTGGATATACTTTGTTGTGAGTCGTCCCACAAACCACGATAGCAATTTCCACCATCAAGCAACCCATGGGAGGGAAAATAGCTATCGAGTCATCTTCATGCAAATAGAAGTTCTAAATACTAATCACGATGTAACCCAACCCACACCTTTACCTCATCCACATCAAGTTACTCGTTCTTAACTGTGGGCATGCTTCAATCCACTATTGTGAAGTTATATCAGAGGCTCTCCTACTTAGCAAAGGGTCCTTGCCCCCCACCAGGTGCTCAATGGCACTAGTACTCCATCATAATTAAGGGCCAATCAATCCCTATAGAAAATCTTATCAACTAGGATTTCCCTAAAACTTGAGACAGAAAGAGTCCCACCTTTGAGGTTTTTACATTAGCACATAATGAGGACATTTCGTTCATGATTGAACAGAGGGAAATTTTGCTACCTTGATCTTTTTTCTTTTCCTCTAATGTTTGATATTATCTTGTCTATTAGTTGTGCTTGAGGAGCTTGTTCTTCTCAATGGTCCCTATACGGATATTGTGTTTATTTAGCTATTATGACCAGCTTATTGCCATAAATCTTATTTTGTTATAAAGAAAAAGCAATGATGATTATTCATACTTAGAAATATTGTTTATGTAGTTAATTGTCCTATATCTCAAGCACCAGTTGACCAACCTTTGAATTTTTGCCTGTTCTCTTTATTTGGTTTTCCAAGAAATACCTAGGACATTGCTTGTCCCCAAGCCATTTCATGCTGAAAAACCTTTGTTTTCTTTAATATATTGTAAATCTCTGTCTATTTTTGTGTTTTATAATAGCATAAGATAAATCCATCTATGCATCTTGTGAGAAGCCTTGATGTATGACCTGGATAATTCCTTAACTCAATATTTTGTAAAGTGCTGCCGATTCATTGAGAGGCATCAGCTTATTTGTTAGCAGTAGATGTTTCTGCATGGCTTGTTAGATTTAGTGGCTTGTCTTTGGTCAACATGAGATATCTTAAAAGAAACTAGGTCTAGAGTGATCAACTGAAAGAAGAATATGTGCACCTCACAAATTCAAGAAAAAAAACAATAGAAATTTTGAAATCATTTTATTGTAAGAGTGGAAGAAAAAAAATCTGGGTTTGGAGAATTGGTTCACATGATGATAGAAAATGGCTTTTTGTTCGTTTTTAAATTAAAATTATCATGAAATTCTACATTCATTTTCCTTATTTTGAATTGCCCATTTTTTTCCATTTGTTTCCATCCTTTCAGCCTGTCCCCCAATCTGATGAATGCAGGAGACAGGTTCTTGCTAACAGTGCAATTGCATCCATTTTGCTAGTTTTATTGGTTATGATAAGAAGAGGAGAAGATAGCTGCTTGGATACGGAAAAGTCAAAGGTTGTAACTATTCTTATGGGTGGCATTGTTGGCCACTATGCCTGCTGCAATGGAGATACCTGGTCTTCAGAACTTGGAATGCTAAGCATTTCACAGCCTCGTTTAATCACAAATTTAAAGGTGAGTTTTTTTTTTTTTAAACCTGTTTACAAATACGTAGATGTTATCAATAATATAATGCTCTTTATGTAGCCTATCTAATTTGGAAATTAATCACATTAGTATTGTGGTGGTTTTGATATGGAAAAGGAGTGTGCAAGAGCTTTCCCAATCTTTGAAAAATTTACAAGCAGTTGTTTTATGAAGATAAATGGCTGTGGAGTGGACGGAATTGTTGGATTGGCTGAGAGTATAGATAGATATCTTGGTAGTAAGCGGAAGCCAAGGTTTACAGTTTGGCTTACCAAACAAGTTTATATTTTATTTTTATGCCTGAAACTTTGTTGTTCATCAGGACAATATTTGTATCTTCATTTTGATTTTGATTTAATTGTTTCTTTTCTATATAAATTGCCTTTAAGTTGGAAAGCATCAAAGGAATTGGAGACAAGGTAAGGGTAATTATAGGGAAAACATCACTTTAAGATTTTTGACTAAGCTGCTCCTAAAATGAGCTTGTTTTCCTTTGCTTGGGTGTGAAATTGAAGTGAACATACGAGTTACATTGTGATTGGTTTAAATTCTTAGTCTTGGATAAAATTCTAAATGGAGATATGAATCAAGTGCACCATTCCTAACTGTTGCACTTGATGCACTAGGGGATTTCTTTTCCAACTACAACTTGATTTAAGGTTGCTTGGCTGAATTTAGATGATAACATATGCAACAATATGATATTTTTGTTTGTTGGAATTTTAATGTTCATTTACTAGTTTAGAGCAATACACTGCATCAGTTAATCTAATTTTCTTATTTTAATTTTTCTTCTTTGGAAAACATGTTTGAATAAAATGCATTAAGCAGTATCAGTTGCAAGTTGGCTTTAAACTAGTGCACAGTTTTAAATGCATTTTGAGTGAGAACTACTTTGTTATGTTAACCTCAACAATCTTAACCAACTCATTAGAGGTGGCATCAGTAAGTTTTCTATAAGTTTTGTAGCAATGAGCTAAATTTTTTTGGCCTAAAACAAACAATTGCATGAAACCCCAGATTTGATGCCAGATGACTTATTCAGTAGAAACTTTCTATGCTGTTGAACTTCCTTCTACTTGATGTTAGACTTTCCTGTTCTGGAAAACGAGTGATCAAAAAAGAAAGTGATTTTGTACCCCTAGAGTATTTGAATATTTATTGTATGCGCTCATCAACTTGGAGCTTCAATACAAGCTAGATGTCAAGGTTGCACAATGCTACTTCATTGACTATGGTGTAGATAACTTTGGCTATTATTTCTAGAATAATCCAAGACAAGATTCAAGATAACAGCACATGCTTTTTGATACTTTAACGGCAGCGTAATTGCACATTAAGAAATATGGACAACTGTTATACTTCCAAACATTTGATGATTACTATGTCATTCTACTCACGTATGTTATTATTGTTATGTTGATTGCCAATTGAAGATCAAACAAGATTCATGAACTGAAGATGTATTTGTTATCAAAATTTTAAATGAGGGATCTAAGGGTTGCAAGTAAGATTCTTGGTTGCTTATTTTAATGAATGAATCCAAGGTAGCTGTGAAAGCATCCCACCATAAGTATATTTAGAAGGTTTTTGATAGGTTTAGAGATGCTAGATCTCAGGATACTTTATTGGGTGCCATTCCAAGTTGAGTAGAGATTTGTCATTGTGTATGCACAAGATATTTGGTCTCATGGCAAAGGTGTTGAATATTTTTGCAATTGATGATGTTATGCACTCCATGTTTTGTACAATACGATGCATCGATTAAATAATGGGAGTTGTCAATTAACAAATCTAGGTAGAAAACATTGGAAAGTGATGAAGTTTTTTTTTTTTTATCATAGATGAACAATAAATATGAGCATATACATCAAAAGGAACACTTTGAATTTTTTGGGGTTATGTTGATGCTAATCTTGGAGGCCACATGTTTATATACTATTAGTATTAAAAGAATAAGTTAGATATTATGACTTTAGAAGTATGATACTTTCATTCATAAAGGCTAATTATATAGCCATTTTAGATGCTGATATGACAAAATTATGATTCATAAATTTTTTAAAGAATTTAGGCAAGAGCAACAGTATTGCATCTTATTTAGTGATAATAATGTATGATTTTTTTGATGAAGAGTTTTGTATTCCATCACAGGACAAGACATATTCTAATCTAACATCATCACATAATGAATTTGATTGATGAAGTATTGTTATTAAAAAAACTTTTTGGTAAGAATAATCCAATACATGTGTTAATTAAAATAGCCAATGTCAATCAATTGAGTTTTTGCTCTTAGCCATTTTATTTGTTTACATAATAAAGAATAGACATGCTATACTGATGATGCAAAAGATCTATGAAAGAGATTGAGTTAAATGGCACAACTTTTTTAGTACTCAATCTCAAGTCAAAGATTGTTATGGAGCTTATCATGTCGGTGAATATTTAAATAGCTTATCATGTCATTGAATAAACAAATACTTGTGGACAATGCATTTTTCAATATGACTGACAATTTTGGTTATAATCTTACGAACGCATGCACATATTAGGACATGAAAAATTTAGTTCGCATTATGAACACTCTATGTTTTCTAATATATACGATGTGGAAGCAATAAAAAACATTTTAGGCATGAGTTTTGTAAAGGTGGATTGATAAATAGTTATTGCACAAATATGTGGCATGTGTCATCATATGGGATATCAACAGGGCCTTTTATGGTATGGCTACTATGTCAAGTATAGTTTACGGATGTGGTGTGCATATTACAAACATACATGCATTACGAATATTGTAATTAATATGAACATTATTCGCATCCAACATAGGCATAATGAATGTGGTTACAGATGTTTCGAGTATATAAATGTTGGGTGACAATTTAGTTGTAGCTGCTATTAAAGTGTTTTGACAAATAATTATCTTGTAGATGTGGGACATAATTACAACATGATTGTTGGCAAGTTAATAAATTGTGCTCCAATGTAATTGCATGGTAATTACTTTTCTAAGGGATATATAAGAAGATTACCTGTGAAATGGTAGAAAGGAATAAGTGTGGTTTAAGAGAAAACACTTTATCTTTTTCATTTTCTCCTTAGGGCTATTATAATTGTTTGTCTTAGCCATTGTAATAGTGAAATCATAATAGCTTTGTAATCTTTTTTCAAAATTTTAGTGTAGATATTCTTTAGTGTGACATTGTTTTCCTTGAATTTGGGTTTTTATGTATATCTTCATATCTTCTGTTTTTTTATGAATGATAAAGGGTTTAGTCATTTGTAACTTAGTATGTTAAGTTTATCTTTGTGATTTTGTTTAGTTTATCTATAACTTAGCAAGGGTGTATCATAGATATTTGAGAGGCACATTCTTCATTAAGTGGATTGTGCTGAAATATAGATATGTGATAACTATTTTTGAGGGATAGATAAGGAGAGTATTAATGATAATATAACCAAAAAATATGCTCAAATAGTGAAAGTCTAATTTTCTTTTCTCCGAGAGGTTATACATTTTTTTCACAATCATTGTAAAAGAAAAACCGTGAGTTCTCAAGTTTTATTGAAGATCTTTTTGAATATAGTCGTGGATTTTCCATGTGTGAATTGCTATTCGAGTTTTTGTGCCTTTTGTTTTCTCTTGTGTTACATTCTTTTCTATTTCCTTTGTTTAGAAGTTTTTTAGAATTATTGCATTTATTTTGTTATGATTTGTGCAACAATTGGTCAGCTTTGGTTGGTCATCTGTTGGAAGTTTATTTGTAAAATCATCTCAAAGAATTTATCTTTAATTCAATGAGCTGAGATGTTTGAGGTAGATGTATGCCCAACTGAATCCGGGACCGCCTTTTCTTGTATTCTCCATTGTTATTTTTCCTCTTCTATGCCAAATTCGTCATGCTTCTTTTCCCAATGCAGTTGCATCATCTTCTCATTATCATCCCTGCTTAAAGCCAACAACAAATGCACTGGTACGGGCTCAGCCAAAAAATGGAGCATGTTATCCGTAAAACAAAAGTTAAGTGATTTAGTGGAACCCCTTCGCTGTAAACTTGTGGTAGTGAATAATTCCCCCTTATTACAAACAATGTTATCATTGCAGCTCCCGTTTTTGTTGTTGAAACTTCGTAAAACTGTGATGTGAAGTTGTTCAAAGTTGATTTTGTTTCTTTCAAACAGACAGTTTGCAGGGGTACAAATGGTGGTGTCACATTTGATGGACTTCTAGCTGCTGCGGCTGCCGGCTTTGTCATTGGCTTGTCCTTTATTCTTGTTGGGCTGATTACAGCTGAATGTACTGCTGCAGTTGCGTGGAAACAGCTGCTTGTATTGCCACTTGCTTCATTTGCTGGGTTTTGTGGAAGCTTGATAGATTCTCTCATAGGTGCAACGCTGCAGTTTAGTGGATATTGCACCGTGCTGAAGAAGGTTACAACATTCATATGCAGAAATGTTGCATTTCATATTACTTTTCTTTAACTTGTGCTAAATTTGACTTCTAATGTGGCTAAGGTGGTTGCAAAACCTGGACCAACCGTGAAGAAAATCTCAGGGATGAATATACTTGACAACAATGCTGTGAATGCTGTCTCAGCGCTCTTGACAACACTGCTTACCTCCATGGCATGCATGTACATATTCTAGGTGCATAGGCTTCTACTTCTATTGGATAACATTTTTCGATCAATATGTGATAGTTGAGGTATATAGTACAGTTAGTTTATCAAATATTCGTTTTGGGGGCAATTACATTTTTATGATAATATTATGGAGCCCTCTACAAAATAGACTTTAAGGTTGGAGGACTTTTACGTTGTGGTCTCTTCAAACATCTGCATTGAAGATAAAATTTTTTGTTAGGATCAGGGATGATCTCAGTTGTGTATTTCTTTTTGAAAATCAAAAGGCAAAGAATGAATTTTTGTTCATCTCAATCTTAAGTTATGTCTTTACTCTAGCAAAACTGATGAGTATCATGCCTAAATGAGCATTTTTTAGTGCAATTGACACTACCATGCTCAACATTTCCCTATAGCCTTTAGGCTCTCTTCAATCCAACTTTTGACCTCTTCATTGTCTAGGTCTTCTGGCTAATTGTCGATTGGCTCTGGCCATTTCCTGTTGGTCATCTCAATGTTGTTTAAGATCCTTGTCACTTTGATAATAATCATTGATATTTAGAAGGATCAACATGTATGTTGACTGTCATAGTTTCTGACCAAAACTTGTTGGTTATATATTCTCCTTTTTGGACTTGTACATGATTGTTTTTTAACATTTTGATGATTATGTTGTTAGATTTTGTAGCAATTGACTTTCTTATAAAGAGGATAAGTTGGAACTATTGTCTCTATTGTTGTAAATGGTTCACTATTTATTGGTTTTTTGTTCACTTTGTTACCCATTAATCTTTTGTTGTTGATATTTTTGTGTTATTTTTCTAATTTTCATATCAATATTTGATATTATCATCTATGGGAAAATAGTAGACCAATAAAGAGCACGAGGAATGAGTCTTGGATATTACATCTCTAAGAGTTTGACCTTCCTAACGTCTATTCATGTTGCTGTTGACATAGTTTCAACTTCAGAAGAAGAAGAAGAAGAAGGCAAACAAGAAGAATAAAAAGAAGAAGAAGAAGGCTATTGAAGCTAATGCTTTTGATCGATGTCTTTTGTCAAAATTTGAATACTAAACAGGTGACATTCTAACATTTGATGAGTCATTTTGTTGTTATGTGTTGAGCATGATTGCCTTTGCGACTCTTGTAGTGCCATAGGCTACTCTGATCGCAACCATCCCTTTAGCCTTACTTGCACCATGTCTTGTTGGGGGTTCAAACAAGAAGATGTCTACCCCATGTCCTTTTAACTAAGGATTCTCTTAATGTTATCTTCAACTTGTCATATCCTTAAAATAGTGATGATGGCCCTACATCTGGTAAGCTCACATGAGCTTATCCTTAGTTTGGGTTTTTTTCTTGAGGGGTCATAGATAAAGGAATCGAAAGCATGTTATATTGGAAGGAACTTAAAAAAATAATTGAGAAACTCTTCATCTAAAATTGATAAACATTGTTTCTATCATCTAAGGTAAGAAACTTCTTTCAAAATGGTGAAGGCTACTTCAATTATTGAGCCGCCAAAGAGCACTCCAAGAAAGATTTTGGTCACCTCTATCGAAAGTTTCTCATCTCTTAGGAATACTTTTGATAACTTTATCATAATATATTCTATAATTGAAAACTTCTCATCTCTTGGGAGTTTCATTAATGTTTTATTTCTCAATGGTTTCTTAAAAATAGATTTAGAAAAGAACCTATTATCTCTATTGTTTGACTGAACCTATAGATTTTCTAGTTGTTTTATTGTGTTCATAATTCCCCTAAGATTGTCAGCTAATGAGAAAAATTAACAATTATGGTAGATTTTGTTCTCAAAACTCTTAATAAATTCGTTCTTAAAAGAGGCACTTGAAAAAAGTTGTCTACTCTTCACTTAAAAATAAAATTTTTTTATTATAGCTTAGGTTCTCACAATCAAAGGGGTTTGTTTCCAATCTCAAAGATTGCTATTTGATGGCCTTGGTAGGAAATAAAGGAGAAGAAGAAGGCCAACGCTACGAAGGAGCTCTACGATTCTGATACTGAGTCAAATGATTCTTGCAACTAAAATCTAAACAACTCAGATCAATATGAGAAAATGCTCTGATCTCAATGAATCTAAGTGGGCTGCCACCTTCCTGGTCCTTTTCTTAGTATTTCAATATGTTTGCATAGTCTCCTTCAAGTATGTCTAGTCTCAATTAAAATGCTAAGTATCAAATATAAAGATGCTTCCATTCGATAGTGCAAGCGCCCTTTCGGGCTTGACAAGCAACGTGGCACTTGAGAAGCATCCATTAAATTGTTTGATGTTAAGTTTATCTTGCAATTTAACTTTTTGATTCGATCTTTATCGTCATCCTCATGAAAAAGGCAAATGGGAAATGTTGAATGGCCTTCAATTGTCCTTTTCTCAATAATGCATGCTTTTGAGGTTCATACCAACATTGAATTGATGGTTCAATGAATTCCATTGCCAACCATCGATAATTGAGCTTTCACGACATATTCTTAGGATATCATTAGATCAAGATAATAGTTAAGGAGGATATCATTAGTAACTTTTTAGTCTTTTATTATATTGTCATACTTTTTAGGCTTTGCAATGTTGGTACTACTTTTCAATGAATGATTGAAAACAATTTTCAAAGTCAAAAAGGAAGAATTATTATAGTATTTATGAATGATATTCCCATGAGTGAGACTCTATAACCAGTATATCTACAAGGTACCTTTTAGACATCTAAGAGGAATAACATATGCCTTAATCCTTTCCATGAAAAATTCTTTTAGTTTCATGTGTTGGAAAAAAATGATTCAAGTAAATCCCAAAAAAGGGGAAACTATTATTGAGGTATATTATCTTTGAAAACAACTTTAGTGCATTGCCTTAGTTGATTTACTTCCTAACTAGTTTTTAAGTTGAGGGTGTACCAAATTGAATTTTGCTTGTCGATGGGGAGGTGTGAAGTGATGCAAGGCATTATTAAGTTTCACCTCTGGGGAGTTGTGAAGTGATTTATTGTGAACATTGATTCTTAGCTAATTGTAAATCAGAATCGAGAAATATATGAAAGTTGAGACCATATGGTAGAGAAGGTATAGAAGGGTGGTTGTGAATTCTTCATGTAGTTTGATTGTGTCGAAGTTCATCATATTTCATGAACTAAAAATCAGGCGTTTGATGACTTAATAGGTTTTGGTGTTTTGATTAATCATCCATTGCGTACTCTTAACCATTGAAAGTAAAAGTCATAGAAATTGAAAAGAATCCTTGTTAGATGGACCTTATCTTTATGTTCTTGAAATCGGGAATATCATCAAATCAACAATATAAAGCTTAGAAAAATCGTTGTTTGTCTTTTTGATATCTCATACTTGATATCATACTTATCGAAGATTGTTTTGACGACCACTTCTCTGATGTATTCATCCAATTTAAGGTTATAACTGGAGAAGGCCATTATCTATATTCAACAAAGTTATAACTAGTCGAGCTTTCTCATGAGGCAATCGATTGTGATATTCGAAAATATCTTTAAGTGTTGGATCCACACAATACCCACACCTTTTCAAGCAAATTAGAGAGCATTTTAAAACCAAACTTCACACTTTGTTTGGAACTTAAGAAAAAAATTGTATCTCTTACTTTTTTTTTGGTATTATTTTGGGGTTTAAAGTTTACTGGACCATCTTTGGATGAGAGTTGACAAATGATTTTGCTTGAAAAAAAAAAAAAAATATATATATATATATATATATATATATATATATATATATATATATATATATATATATATATATATATATATATATATATTAAGAAAATGATATTTTCCCAAGAATATTCTTGATGATTTTCCTGCTTTTTCTAATTTTTGAAGTGTATCAAAACTGCAAATTGGGAAAATAGGGAGGTGTAATTTATATAAAATAATTAAGTCTCTTTCTTATACTTCCATATAGTGAAAAGAAAAATAAGAAAAGTAAATGATCAATAATTTAGTCTTCTATAGGAAAATTCCTTGGCCATTCCGTTGAATGCAGGGTTCTCGATCAAAACGGATTCATTGAAGGCAAATCCTGGAGCTGCTTCTTCAACAATAGCCCCCTCTGTTTTATTCAACAAGTCCTCGAGGCTAAGCTCTATCAAGCTTTTGCCTTCAAGTCATTTTTCTCTTCAGATCCTCCTCTTTTGTTCCTTTAGCAGAAAATCTTCCTCTTTTAACCTTTAATTCCTGAACGAAGAAGCTTTAGATCATGGTTATCAAGTTCCAGGCAAACAGAACTGGAATAACAAGTGTTGGAAGACTTTGAAAAACTAGGAATTATGGATCAGATCCTTCTCCTTCAACAGCAGAAGATTTTTCTTATTACAGGGAATATATCTTAGCACAACACAAAGGGAGGTAATTAAAGTAAATTAATTTCCTCCACAAAAGACAGTAAATACATGAAACGAATTGTTCTATGCTGTGGCTAATACAAGCAGCCATCCAAAATCTACATAAATTGAAAACACTGCAAGCCTTATTCCATCAACAACAGAAAGCTAAAAGACATTCTTCATCATGTCGTCAAATCAGCAGCAGCAGCAGAGGCATTCGAGGCAGCATTCGCAGGTCTCGAAACAGCAGAAGCAGCAGCACATGGCAAACAAACTGCAGAGTTTCCCAAATAATTCCCACTTCTTTTTTTAATAACCAAAAGAAACAGAGGCGAAGAGAAACATGTTTCAAATTGCTTCGTACCAGGCGTAAAGGCAGCCCTTCTCCTCGTGCCTGCGCTGCACATGTTCGAAGTACGACATCTCCTGGGCGGTTGGGGGAGGATACATCTTGCTTTGGACTTTGATTTCCTGCAAAAACAGATACCAATACAGATCGGAGGAAGGAGAAATTAATAAGCGAATACCTTTCCTGTAGACCAGAATCCAAAGAGGTATGACCTGCACGGAGTATGAAGTTTGATTGCATCAAATATGTGGAAACTTATCAGTGAATCGTTGCTTACCCGTTAAGGTTTTCCTTAAGGTTCTTCTTTCTGTCTCTCTCGGCCTGGTCGTATCCTAAGTTGTTTTAATTGGTTAGTTGCAGGGAGAGAGAAGACGGCAAAAATATTTGACGCGTGTCCTGTTCGTCATAAATTGAATTAATGGTAGGATGAATCTGCACATTATTTTTTTTTATTTTTCAAATTTGAGAAATTTTTCATAGGAAATTTCATATTTATTGTTGATAATAACTGTTAAAATATTTAGCACTTACTTTCTAAAATGGGAAAATTTAAAATAAATAAATTTAAATATTAAAATTTTAAAAATTAAGGGAAAAACATATTTTCAGATTATTATTTTTTTTTAAATTTATGATGGAGATAGCGTTTTCCAGTATCATTTTTTAAAATAAAATATAGGAATAATCTGAATTTAGGATGTTTTTAACATTTTTTTAATAGTTTTTTTTATTAAGTTAAATTATTCTTTACAGATATTGACTCAAGAGATTGAAGGATAATAAGTTTATTTTTATTTCGTTGTTGGAGCAACGACAGAGTTTGTTCAATCCCTATTTTGTCAAATTTGATCTTGCACGGGAGATTTTTGGTTGAATTTTTTATATGCAATCTCTTTTAGATAGTCGAAAAAGTTAACAACCTTCAATATTGTCTCATGAACAAGTTAAGTTTAATTTTTAAATTTTTAAATTTTTAAATAAAAAATATTTTATGTAAAAAAATATAAAACATAAATATAATATATTTTTAAAATATAAAAAATACATAAAGAACTAATAAAAAAATGTTAACACCTTGTGGTGATGTCTTGTTGTTGAGGTAAGGTATGTTTCTAAGGGACATTAGTTTGGGTTCTTAAATGGTGTTGAGATAATTATGTCATGTAGATTTGCATGGGTTTATAGAACAAACTCATGATTGACTCATCAAAGCTTCGACCAAGAAACAACTCCTTGTCTCTTAAAGTATAGAAAATGCTTCTCAAGCCTTGTAAAGTCTGCATTATAGATTGGTATGCTTAAGAGAAATGATTGCACAAGACCAATAGTAACGTATATTCAATGACTAAGTTTATTCCATGGTGATAAAAAGGAAGAATATATTATAGAATATTTAATTTGTTAAAACTAATGAAATAAGTGTCAAACATACAAGTTTATATGTAATGAGAGTGAAACACTTATAGAATATTGAAGGCTTTGGTTCTAGAAAGAATAGTGAGTGACATGTCATGATTTTTATCATGTCATATAGATCTTCAATATCTCTTTGTTGTCCTTATGAGCAAGTATTAAGTTATTCACTAGTTGTATCATATGTCTTACAGGTGATAATTTTTCATTAACTTCAGGTATTAGTCATAATGCATGTTAATCTCTAATGTCTCTTATATACTAATAGCTCTTGAACCATTGCACAATTCACTTGAAAAGATGTCACTCTTGTGACCCAACAAATGAGTAGTGTTATGCTCAAGTAAATTTCCACCCATCGTAACACAATGGATGTAGCAATGCTAGCACGTTCAATACTTGTAGTGTTTGCATGATCGATCTTTATCATAGTGCATCCTACTTGTTCTTATAAAATGAGATAACATAGAATGTGTAATCCCTACCAAGATAGAAGACCACTTACAATAAATAAAAACATTAGATGTTTATAAAAATTATTAATAAACATTAAGTACATTATCATATATATAATTAAGTGGATGTCCTCGTAGTAAACTTGTAAGTAGAATGAAATGCCTTAAGAAGACAAAAAGCGGATATCAAGTGATGTCCTCACTAAGTAATGAGTTTTACTTATACAAATCTTTTAAGAGTATAAAAATGAAACATCTCATATTTATTATTGAAGGGAGGATTCTATTTCATATATATAATATTATATTCTTAAAATATTAAGATACTTTTTTAGAATAAAATTACATGAGATTCAATGATAACTCTATATTTAAATATGTCAAGAATAAAATAGCTTTAGGATGGATGATCATGTGGAAAGAACCCTTACATGAAGTATAGAACTTATTTATATTAAGACAATACCTTTTCATAAGAGACTATAATATTATAATTTAGTATAAAAGTTGACCCATTTTACTAGTTTAATGTGATTTCAAAATAAACCAAATAGAACATTATAAGTCTATAATGCTCAGAGAGGGTAGAGAGTGGATTGGACACTCACTAGGCAATCCAACTCTTCTAAACAAGACCCTCTCCAACTTAGGAGCATCCCACTAATTCCAAAGCATAGTTCAAGTATGATAGTAACATTCTACAAGAGAATAGTCATCTCATCTACAAGAATTTGAAATGCATTATTCACTAAAGGCTTGCACTTGATTAGGGTAATGAGCAATTGATGATCAAGATGAATATAAATTGACATATGTAAGCTATCTCCATTTCTTCTAAAGTTTGAATAAAAATTGAACATGTAATAGGCCACTTGAACAACAAATCTAAGTGGAGAATTGGCTCTCAAGTCTCGACATTATCACAGTGCATAGCTTGGGGAATGTCATGAAAACCACCCTCTAATGACTCATGAATAGTTGGGTTTAAATCATTAGCCCCTCATTTCATTCTATATGTAACCACAATAGCTTGGCATGTATCCTAAATATATGAACAATCTAATGTTAAGTACTACAAATAAAGAAGAATAACCTAATTGTATATAGAATACTTCATGTTCTCTAAATTTAAAGGGCTTGTTACTCAATTATAATTTTGGGCATTATAATGCCCATAATGTTAACAACTTGATTCTATAGCACATCCAATGTGTTTTTATAACACTACCTTTGAGATTGACTTATCCTTTTACTTACATTGAGGGTATGAGCTTGAATAACTCATGGTCCTTATGAAATAGCATGCAGTATTGCATGTCAAGGATCACATGAAATTAATCTGCATATATCACCTTATAGATGTGAATGTGTAGTATTTAGAAACAACCTAATTACAGTCCATGTGAATTGAGCTAAAGGTAGCCATACCATGTGGACAAGGTAAGTAACATATTAATGTATGCTAGCACGTGCACTTGCATTGCCCTTATCTAGTATATAAAACTGTGTGTTTTTCAAAACAAAGTAATCATTTACTTCAAATTTTAGTTGTCTTATTCTTACTAAATATGAATAAGATTTTACTTCTCATTCCTATTATATGACTTTGATCTTATGGATGTATAAAAAATTCCCTTTAAACTCATGCGTAATAATATCAACATGGCTATTGAGAAATAACTTAATGGTATGATAAAATATGACACAAACCAAGTCTTGAATAAGTTAGTCATGAGCTTTCCTTAAAATGTCCTTGCAATGCTCTGACACATTATTTGTAAATGTGTTGGACGAAAACCTCCATCAAGAAGCAATGGCCATCAAGTGCAATCACATTCCTCGTCTCACTTTTGTACATTTTGATGGTTAGTAACAATGCCATGTATTTTTCCAACTAAAGGTGTTTATATCATCTATGTTTCTGATAATAAACATTTTATCATACAAAGTTTGAACCACTATATGTAGAGTCTCCTTAATGTATTTTTAAAATTCTCCCTTAAATGTTGACAATATCTATTACAACCAATGATAATATCAACATGCAATACCAAGATTTTTTGTTGTAATGTAAGTGAAAACATACTATTATTGGTGTCAATTTCAACAATAATAAAAAAAACAAGTTATAATACTTTCCCAAATAAAATTTCTATTAAAATTGGGAATAGGATAATAAGATTTTCATTTATAAGGAATCAAAGTTTTAGAAAATTGGTTCAAATCTAGTTGACGTGAGCTTTTATTTGTCATAATTAATTTAGGACACATGGGTATAAATATCACAATACTTATATAAACATTGTTAAGACTCCTCTCACCTATTGAATATAGCTTTTATAAGTTTCTTATATGCATCCTAGGTATTCATATAGCTAATATAGAGATTAGATTGTACTTACAACATGATCATTTATTTTCCTATAGAATACATTCATCGTCATCATTATGACTAAGATGATGGACTAGGCTACAAGCGAGGATGGATGTTAATGGTGATCTTATTGCATCATCGGATCAACATAAGTATGTGGGACTCTTCATATAGAAAATTTTCATTCTTATCCTTGAAAGAGCACAATAAGCATGCCACCAACATGGTTTATTCAAGTCTTTTAAGTTGATGCAAACTAGCATCAATGATTCTTTTTCTTATTTAGCACTAATTTTCTATGTTGAATATTGGTGTCGATAACTAATTCACTGATAGAGCATTATTTGAAGAGAATACAATATTAGATTCTATTGAATGAAAAACTTGAAATCATATATATTTTTCATGATTAGAATTTATGTCATATATATTAACCTCTTTAACTTATTGCTTCTTTGCAAAATGAACAAAAGTATTTGTGACATCAAATCTACTTACCCAAGATTTATTTGTTATGATATAATTGTTGATTAATGCATTGAATTTTCTTTTGTCTCATATAACTTATCATCTACTAGAAGATAATTATATATGTGATGGTGGCTCACATAAATGCTATCCAAGCCTTGATAGCTTACAAAGCATTTTATTAGGTTCATCCCATATTAGTGATTCCAAATCTACTATCAAAATCACGAACCTTTGTCACTTCCCATTAGAATGTCACGCCTTTAATGAACAATACTAGAGGGATAATAGTAGCCTATTGTAATAATATCTCATAATCATTATCATATGTAATAGCCCATCCTAAATAACTAAGTGGTTTAGATGTTTGCATAGAATTTTAACATCATATGCATTGCAACTCAAGTGAATGATAAGACAAATGACTGTATTAACAAGATTAAATATCTTGCAATGCTTAAATTTCACAAATTTATCATTTCTGTCATTATAATTTGGGTAATTATTATCTAATATGTATATCTAGCTACCAAAATGAATAATAACATAAACCTTAACCATCAAATCAACAGAATAAAGCATATACATTTAGCATATAAAACTATATCTAATTATAAATCAAAATAATATACAAAATTCAAAATATTTTTAAAAACTTATTAAGAAAGTAAATGTTATAAAAATATAATTATTGAAATATGCTATAATTTGATAGGTATTTCAAAGCTCATAATAAAAAAACAAATTGGAAAGTAACCAAAAAGAGAGAATGATATATGCCTATCATAATCGAAATCTTTGAAAAAAATATCTCTAAAAATCACCCAAAATTTTTGCTAATGTCTTTATTTAAAAATTTCTTGAAAATCACTTAATCTTTTACTTGAAATCACCCAAATTTTGAACAATTTTTAATTTTTTTTTCAAAATAGAGATACTTTTTTCTTAACAAAATTAATTTGAAAATCATCTAATAATTAGACTATTTTTTTAAGTTAAAAAAAGAGAATCATTAGAATACGCTCTCTTTTCCAATTTTTTTTTTATTATATTTAGTTTATTCATTATTGTGTATATGTATTTATTTCAAAAAATTTGCTCTTCTTGCAATTCCTCTTATTCTTCATATTTGAATAAATAAAATAAAATATCGTCATTTTATTTTAATATAAATTTGTCATGTTTATATACAAACATATTCTTACAAGACTGGTCAGAGCTTATATGTGATTAAATTTGTTTTCTAAAAGCCATTTTTTATTCAATCTATCTCTCCTCTTTTATCTTATTTTTATATTAAATAAGTAATTTTATTTTCTTGACTTATAAATAGGTGGTTCTTTGGGACATTTTTTTATTTGAATTATTTTATTTATAATTTTAATTATGAAAAAATGCTACTAAATTTGTCGTAAATATGTTATTGAATTATATTTTAAAAAAACTTAGCGGCCCTTTAAAGTCAATTCACGGGGTTCACGAGGACTTCCGTTGCCAGTTGGAAAAGAAGGCTAAATTAAATGAACTGTGATGCTGATGTGTTGTAATTATCCAAAAGCCCAGTATTATTTAAATATTTATAAGACTACCTAAGCTTCAAAAAGACTTGCCTAATTAATTTTCTATAATTTTTTTACTTATCACAATTTTTGGGCTTAACAATCTAATGGATACACCTATAGAAAATTTTTTTTACTTGATTTGTTTTATAAAAATATTTTTTTATCGAAAAAATATTTTCTCTATATCCATCCAAGCGGGCGAATGACTCCATGTTTTCTCAAGAGTTATGTGATTCATTAAAACCTACATTGATCTATATTTTAATTAAATTGAAAAATAATAAAGTAAGCACCAAATATATTGTATGTCATTATTGATGCCATATTTGTTATATAAGATTATTGTATAAGGTACTTTCATATTGATAATGGTGATTGCTTGTATATTGTACAAACTAACTTAATATATTGTATATCATAGGCCTAAGTATTTTATATGATCTGTCATTGAGTATATTAACTAATAGTTTATTAGATAAATTGTTGTATAAAATCATTTCATCATATTAAAGATTTGGATTTTAATACAATAGTTATTCTTAAAGAGATGTTATATGAAGTGTTCCATATACAATGATTGTGAATTGTAGTAAAGATCATGACCTTATATAATAATATTATATATAATTATTGAATTAATATTTTTTTTCAATAATTTCTAACCATTATAAAACCCTTTTTATGCTAATGAGTATTAGTATTAGTTTATCAAATTAAGAGAAGGAGTTAGACAATTGGGATCCATCATTTTACCAATTATGAGTATTTCATACCTTTGAAAGACGCATCATATTAGATCTCAAAAATTATATCTATTTTGAAAAGAAATAGATTTGAAAATTAAGAGATAAATTCATTTAAGAGAGAGAGAGAAAAAGAGAGAAAAAGATTTATACTAATATATCATAAGATTTAATTGTTAAATTAAATTATAAGAAGAATTTCCCTCTAAGTTAACCACATGTCATTAGAGTAGATAATCTATATTGTTCTTACATGTTATGACCATCTTAGTTGATGCTTGATCAATCTATGATAGGTCCTTCGTCTCATTTGGATTAAGTTTCCTCTTGTGTGTATCATTTTTTTGCGGATGATCATTATCATGGTTCTAATCCCATGTTTATCTCCTAGTCATTTTATGCCTTCGTATACTATTATAGAGTATTACAATCGAAAAGATGCAATATTTGGACATAAGGAAGGTGATTATTTAAGTAAAAGATACATGAAAAAAGATTTCAAAGATCTTTTCACATGATGCCATTGTTATCATGCTTTTGGACATAAGATCCTTACACCAAGATTACATATTTTAGCAACATGATAAAAAGTCATCAATTTTATTTGACTAATATTATTAAGCTCCTCAATACTCACCATATAATAATATAATATATCATGCTTTTCTTTATATGATCAATCACTCAACATCTTGTAGAATATGTTATATGCCACTCATCATATAATAATATAATATTTCACATTTTTTTCTTATATGATCAGTCACTCACTTTCTTCTAGAAAATTTTATATGTAAAATAATAAAAATCTCATGATTTGATTGTTCTATTGATATATATATTTTTTATTTATAACATATCACTAAGTAAAAAAAAGTAAGATATATTATTTGATTTTATAATTTATTTTTTATTTCCTATTTTTATTTTTTATTTAAAATTTAAGAAATAAATTGATGTGAAAAACTGTCAAAACAGTTGAAATCAATCGAATCATTTGATTGGCCAATAAAAAAAAACTTCGAAAGTAATTATCAAATAATTGTTCACGATAATGGAAAACAAATGGGGAGTAGCTGAAGCGGTTGTGTGCAATGAATGACTGTATATGAAATGACGCATGGCTGATAATTATTCAAGTGCCAGGTTGCCATTGTGGACCTGTTTTGCTACCCGTTGATTGCATTTTTTTCCCCTTTTTATTTTTTCTAGTAGATAGACTTATTATTATTATTATTATTATAATATATATATACATATATATATATATATATATATATATATATATATATATATATATATATATATATATATATATATATATATATATATTATTTTTAGATAACGATATTTTTTATTTTTTTTTATGTTTCAGTTATGATGTAATACTTATATTTTATTTACACTTATGATGGAATAAAAAAGTGAATTTTTAGTTTGTTATTTATTTGATTAAAAAAGTTGTGTGATGAATATATGTACAAGAGCTTTGTTTAACAAAGGAATAAAACAACTTTTGCCTTAATTGGGGTTGTGATCTAAATCTATCTCATCCCATAACCATCATTCTCATCATTGGATTTATCTCCTACCTCCCTAGTAGTCATCAAAGATTCTAGATGCTAACTACCCATAAAACCCTGCCTTGCACCATCTAGTCACCTGTGCTATCTCTACCATTATCGACTTCATTCTTCACTAGAATGATTATGTTGACACAACATCATTGATCACCTTTTATAGCCCATTACCCAATTAGATCCAATCTTTTTGTTGTTCTTGTGTGCTCACAACATATCAATGTACTCCAACCACATCACAATAATTCTAGCCACAACTTCACACCATTAGTCGTTCATGTCATACCAAAGCATGCACATTGCTTTGATCTAGCCAGCATTACCATTCATCGAAATGATCATAACCTCCAAGGTTACCAACTTCCTCAACATAACATTGTCATTCCTAATAGCGATAAATGCTCTTGCGTTGTCTCGTATCTATAATAAATATTAGTTTAAGATTCTCCTTCAACCCACATCGCTCTACCACCTCAATGCCTGTCGCATACCTCTCCTGCCCATCTTAATGTACACCATTTTCCCCTTAGCCACCAAGCTACACCTGTTATCTAATTCTAATAACATTGTCCAACCTTCTTGAGTATCAAGACCCTATCTAAACAATTCACTTAATATAACATAAATCAGATATTAAACATGTATAAATAAAAATAAAAGCTACAAATGTTTTTTAGATGAGGACTTGACAGCAAGATAAACTCAAATGATATCAAATCCAGAATATAATTGACAAAAACCAAAATACAATTGATTTTACTTAATGTGGTGCTGTCGCCTTAATGTTACCAAATTTTCAAATCATTTTTTTCAATCCAATCACATGATCAAATATTAAAATCCAATAAAAATCAAATAAAAGTTATTATATTCCTTTTAAAACCATGCCAATATGTAAAATATTCCAATAAAAATAAAGATAAAAATCCTAGAATAAAATCCATGTCCCTATAGTTGTAATAATATTATACAATTTAAAAACAAACATAACACATGATTGCTAAGTCATGTTCTTTTAATGCTTCCCTGGATTCTCTTGTAGTATATTATTTTGACATCTAATTGTTAATGTTCGTGAAAGGTTGAGCTATTAGAACAAGCTCAATAAGCAAGCTACTTATGCATATACATATTTGATCAATATTATCATAAGAAATAAATAAAAAGAGTAAAAAATTCTAAGATATATATGCACATGATGTAAGAATTTCATATAAAACTTTTTTGACACTATATTCCTTAGTTTTTTCATTGTATTTGTCTCTAGACCCCATTTCAATTTAATAATGTTTAGAATTTATATAACTAGGTTGTGATTGATAGATAAATTTCTCATAATTGGGATTACATCCTTTGAAATCTTTCTATTACAACTTTGCTCGCACACCATAATCAAAACTTAAATTACTAAATCATAACCATTAAAAAAATATTTGGATTTCAGTTTTCAAATAAACATAATATTTCATTTATTTTGTTTATTTTCTTATATACATAAATAATAGTTTAACATATATGTATATATATATATATATATATATCTTTTGCAATTATATATTACAACTAAATGTAATAATACATGTCCATGTAGTTTTATATCCACATATATACAATTTCACAACTACTTATTATATTTTTACATTGATTTACCTATATATTATATACATGACTCATAACAAGACATAGACCATACAAATTATAATTTTAGTTTATTACAAAGTTTTTACTAAAACAAGCTTTCTCTAATAAGTTGTTTTTATGTGTGTTCATTCTTGTGATGTGAATTTGATACACCTGAAAAGTTAGTGTTAAAAAATAAGTTAAATCATCCCTCATAGGCTTAAACAAGTTGCAACTAAGAATAAATTATTTATGGAGTCATATCGATTAAATAATCAAGACGTCAATTAAGTTTTAATATAACATTTCATATAAAGATACACTACAATCACAAAAAATAAACATACATATCTAATTTTTTATTTGTTTTTATTTCTTTTCTTAATGTAGTCTTATCTATTAGCTCATATTTTTAATTAACTAAGAAAACCTTATGATAGTCATGCTGCTACACCAATTCTCTCAAGATAGTCACTCAATATCATCTTTTTAATTTATTTAGTTATAATAAAAAATCTTACGTAAGACAATTAATCTTTTAATATTTCTAATAACTATTTTTTTACAATAAATCTCAGTCATATAATACACTGGTCATTAGCCATCATCACAATAATATGATACACTGGTCACTATTATAGTGACCAATCTCAATCATATGAAAAACTAGTAACTAGTTATAAAAGAATCCATTTCAATTAGTTTAATTGGTCATTTTACTTTCATATTTCACATGTGCACAAGTGTATCATGTTTTTATATTTCATAACATACTAATTAGATTCATTCAAGTAATATAATAATCAATACAAAATAAATCTACATAATTATATATCATGCTTACATGTTTAATGTCTCAAAATCTTACTCATAGTTCAACAAAATCAACCACAATAATAGTACATTAAACATCACAATGATTATGTAAGACCACCTATAGCATCTTAAAAGTAAGTGCAAAAAATTTTAATAAATTAAAACTATAAGATGTTGAGAAAAAAAAGAATGTTAGAAAATGATTAACGATCTTAAGAAGTGTTGAGTTATAAATAATAATTTTGATTTAAACATATTTTGATAATTTTTATAAATTTTTTTAATATTTTTTAAGGATGTTTTAAAATTTTAAAACGTCATATACTATGATAGCATAAGATCATATAATACCATTGAATGAGAGAATCAATTAGGTGAATTAGTTTGCTATATGAGATTGTATTGTGCAAATATGATTAAGTCAATGCACAAGTATGATAGAGTATAATTAATTATAACTCTGAGTAATCCCACATGTTGAGTAAGGAATGAGTTGATCATATAGTATGACCATAAAGTCTTGTATGCTATGATAGGGATTAGGGAGACAATGAACGTACGACAAGTGTGAACGTGCATAAAAGCTTACCTAGGTTTGTACAAGACTATCAAGACATCGTACAAGGTTGTTAATGAATAAAAGAAAGTAATCTATAAATAAGAAAAAAAATCATACAATACAAAGGATATTATTATACAAGTACAATATAGTACAGTGCTTAATGCCTAGTAGTATAAGTATGACAAGACAAATGTATCAAAGTGATAATGTGTAATAGTAAAAGTAACATATCATGCAATATAACAGAAGTATATTGTAACTTAGATTACGTAATGAGAAAATGAAATGGGCTTAACGTGACAATGTAAAAGGAAAGATATCCTAAAATGTCCATACAATATAATATGTTTATCGTATCAATACACTTATGAGATCAAAGCATGAGACTACCAATGGTTATAAGTTATAAGGACTAATTATATAATATAATAGTGAAATGATAATAGTATGACAAGAAAAATGAATGTAAATTTAGGTAAATTTAAAAAATGTTCAATGTGAATCTAGTGCTCGCACTTGTATGTTTAATAAAAATGAAACACATCTTAAATTCCAAAACAAAAACATAAGGGAAAATTGACATGAAGGAGAGTTTAATCAACAAAATGCCTTTGCAAATGAAAGGTGAGAAGGCAAAAATATGAAAAGTAATAAGAACAAATATAAATAAGATGATGATTATGACTTAGAGAGTTTTTTAGGAAACTGAGAGGTGCAACAGTCGATCATAGTTAGTGGAGGGAAGAAGAGAGAAAGTAAAGGTTTCTTAAGAGAATTGGAGAGAAGTTGTGCAGGAGTTAAAGACAAAATGGAGAAAAACATAGTCTTGAATATTATAGAAATAAAAAAATGAGTAAAATTTGAGACTTGGTAAGGCTATTAATCTATTTTGAAATATAAGTAGAACTTATACTTATATTTATATGTTTGAATGTAATGTGTAACATTACGAAAGAAGCTTTGATTGATTAATTAAAATATTAAATTAGAGATGTATGAATTAAGTATAGTATACATAAAATGTGATTATAGTGATGTATTATTATGGTTATTAAAATTTATATATTTAGGAGATAAAAAAAACTCAAATTTATGAATGATGTTAAAAACAAGTTTTTTTTTTACATCTTGATTTATAAATGTGTATGGTGCTTAAGCATGAATAATGTATTGCTTTAATTATATGTCATTAGTTGATATACTTGTGTTAGCAATAGCCATGAAGATAAAAAAAATGAAAGCAAAATGAGAAAAAGAAAAAAGAACTTGGTGAATGAAAGATAAATTTTCAAAACAAAAGGACATGTGGTTGTACAAAGTGGCCTCCATAATGAGCTAAATGAGCCTCCATTTGAACTATTTAAGTATATAATAATATATTCCTAAATATACACAATTTATTAAATAAAAAAAGTACTTTCATCAAGCCAAATCTCTAAAGAAATAAAAAGGTAAAGGAAAGTAAACAATGTGTAAAGGTATAAAAGATTTATATATATATATATATAAGTTACATATGTATTGTTAATTTACTTTTTTAAATACTCTCATTTTTTATTATGCTATATTATTGCAAATGACCCTCATATACTATTATCCAAAATTGTATTATGTTATATATGTGTACAATTACTTATCATTGAGTCGATGTCAATTAATTCAAATCTATTTTTACATAATATTTTTATGTCAAAAGAAAGTACTATATTAAGCTATTATAATGGAGTTTGAGTCAACATGTGATGATTTAGAGATGTTATAATTATCATTAGATATATAGTTTTTATATTTATTTTATTAAAACAAAAATGATATACAAAATAATTATAACAATTGATATTGTATGCACATATATTTTTAAAGACAAATATGAGTGAAAAAATTTATGTTTTCACTTTATTTTAAAAGATACTTTTAATACTTAATTTCAAAATGTTAAAGATTTGCTTATGCTATGATTTAGAAAGAACAATGAATGATTCTTATATATTTTTAAAAGACTAAGAGAAAGAGAAAAAAATATATGTCATACTAAAATCTAGAAATGATAGGTGAGGGGTGACTACACTTCTATAATAGGTCATGTTTACAATTCAATATTATAGCAATCATAAGTATATAAATTATTATTAGAATGTTTATCGTAAGGTTTCCTCACATTTTGTGCATGATTCTTATTGTTACCCAACTTCTTGCTCTGGTTTAATCTATTATGCAATAACTATCTTAGCTTAATACCAAAAATTTTGTAATTGTAATTGTTGTTCTAGGTTGAAAACACTCTGAGATTTTTTTCTTACTCTTGCTTCCACCTCCCTCCTTCACACTTTCTGTCCTTCGATTTTCCCTTCCTCGAATTATAGCTTTGTAATCTACCAGAAATTTTCCCTCCAATCAATTTAATAACAAGATAAAAGCTTGATTAAAACTTAATCATTAACAATCGTTACCAAAGATTGAGAAAACTATGAGCTAAAATAGAATTTCTTAGTTTAGAAACTCACAAAATCCTTGTTGCCATTGTCGTCAAGCTTGTTGTAATCTCTTTCTCACTCTACATGAGGATCTCACCATAATTTGTCAACAAACTACTCTTTATCATCGACAAAAGGAAATCCCTAAGTTTGGCCAATGAGCAATTGCACAAGGAGAGATTTAGGAAAGGTTAAAAGTTGAAATATTGTAATTAGTGATTTCTTACTACTTTATCAATAAATAATTAAATCATCAATTTATTAAATACATATTTACCACTTTAATTTGAAAATTTTGTAATAATTTAAAATAAACTTCGATCGAGATGAAATTAGTGTCATTGGACTCATCTTGATAATTTTTATCTAATTTTATATTTATTTTTATCCTTTGTTATATTTTATTTTTAGTGATTTGATATACTTTATAAGATATCTCCATTTCTTAATTAAAATAACTTATCCTAAAATATTGCATCATGACTGGCATTGATGATTTTAGAATGCCACTCGTTCTTTCTTTGATTACACCTTAATTGTACCATTCTAGAACCTTTTCTACATTAAATTATAATTTATATGAGTTTTCTTATTTATCCAAAATTTTTGTGGTCTTAGTTTCTCTTTCATAATGATAATCTTAATCCACTTTCAAAACCTTTTTAATAAATATAGATTCCCCTTTTCCTCTCCCTTGAAATACATTTTCATACATTTTTTCAAATTTTATTAAAAATTGCAGCGCACTTACTAATTGATATGCAATCATAAATTTTGCATATTAACATGTATTATCCTATAAAAAAGCTAAGTAAATATTCAACGTGCGAGTAATAAAACCATGTGCTCACCATTTTGATTATGAACTTATATTCACAACATTATTTCAAATATCATAAAAAATATAATTTTTATTGATTTATCAAATCTTACTCTTAAGACTCCAAATTTATAATCATTTAACATTAAATAAATATACCACAAGATTCATAATTCTTACCATGAAATTAAATATTCTAATCACTATTAGAGTTGAATTGTTGTGAATAAAGACTCACATGAAATCCACTAAACTCAATGCTTCCTTCTCACTTTTGTTTCACTTGCTAAAATTCCAAAATTAAAAAGCTCCTATTTGAAATTTTGCAAAAATTTGGCCACACAAATTCCACAAATTCTTGCACATAACCCTTAACCCTCTTCAATTCTTTAGTGAAATATTAAAAATCTTCTTCTATGATCAAATACATGGTCGATGGTGCCTGTTTTGCTCATTTGTGTTAGGAAAATTAGGTTAGCAATTTTTAGAATAAAACATATTATATTTTAATTAAAAATTTAGGCTAAAATTAATTTCTTTAATCTATTATAACAAATGTACTCCAAAAAATTTCCAATAAATTTAAAAATAAAATATGCATAAAACCTTATCATAAATAAAATTTAAATAATTTGTTGACATTGCTTATTATTTTTTAATAAATTTTTTTCTTTAAAAATCATTTAAATAATTCACTTTCTTATATATATGGCTTCATTGAGAGAAAATATATTAGTTTTTGTTTAATGCTCAATTTATGAGTTACTCTATGGAGACATGATGGGGAATGTCTAGAATTTGTATAAAATTTAGGTCCGGAGGATGAGGATAGGTATACAAGATAGTTCGTGAGTGTTTTGGTTAGTAAGAAAAAGCTTGGGTCTAAGTATAATTGCGAAAGAATAGTAAAAGAGATAGTAGATGGCTAATTGGTTTAAATGAATTGGCTCAATTTTGAGGTGGTTTTGTGACTTACTTTTTGTGAAACTATGATTTGATCTTGTTTGTAGAGAAAAAGGAGAGGTATTCTCATAAAAAAAAATATAAAAGAGAGAGAGAAAGAGAATCAACATTATATTTTGGGTTATAGAAAAAGAGAGAGGGGGAAGCATGCATGTCATAAGTATTTTGCATCCAAGATTATATATATTTCATTCCATCCCTTTGAAATAAAAAATAAAAAAAATGATGAAGGTGAATTCAAAACAATTTAAATTTCTTCACAAAAAGAAGATTAGATAATATAATCTTTGTAAACTTGTTCAAATTCAAATATGATACATTTGTATTCCTACTTTGGTGGAACATTATCTATCTTCTAAGAATGTGATACTATTTTAAAAGAATTCAAGAAATTTCTAATGCTTTTGGTGTGTTTAATAAATGACATGAACAACAAGTTAGGGCCAATAAGTACTTTAGAACTCTTTAAATATAGTTTTGAAGTATTTACTTCATATGTTTGGGCTTTGAATTGCCTCCAAATTGAGCTTGTATCAGGTCTGATGATCTTGACTATAACAATTTAATGATACATCATACTTTGCATCGTAAAGACCATTAAGCCAAAGACAAGTAAATTTCATCATATAGTGGAAAATATATCTAATAGGTTGGATAAATTAAAAGTCACATTGGGTGCATTAAATACTCTGATTAGGAAAATCATGGTCACCATTACTAGAAATTGAACCACCTTTCCTAAATGATCCATTAAAAAAGATCCTCATACACCCTGGGAGAATAAAGAGAAGTGAAGATCTTAAACTCCTAGTAAAACTATACAAATGATTGCATGTCATGTTAAGAAAATTTGGGAAAATACCTTAGCCAAGGAATTGATGTTAAGCTGAAGAGTCCTCGCTTGAAAAGAAATTAAAGAGATATTGAACTACTCTACTAGGAATCATGACAAAATTATGTATAAAATATATATGTTAATGACATTGAAGAGATTAGCACTACATCTATTAAGAAATTGCATAGACTTCAAATGTAAGAAATAGAGTTCTTTGCTTAAAGGAGTTGGTGCAACACAATAAATAGTTCTAGTAGAGCATAAGATATAGATCGTAAACCATGGATCAAAAGGGCTTTATTAATTTTATTTGTGTTATTAGATCATAATAGATTTTTAATGAGATTCAAGGTTGTTTCTTATTTTGTTTTCATGCTACGATTAGGTGTGCAGCATCTTAGTAGTGACATCTTTATTATGTGTGGGTAGACCTATGTTCGCTTCAACCTTGAATGGCTTCAATCTATTAAATGTGAAAGAGGCAATACTTCCTCCATCTTTGTCTTAGGCATGTTCAATCATCTCTCTAAGATCTAAACAATTCTAACTTCTCTTCTTAATTAAAGCTGCTTCTTGAAAGATTCTCCTTCAATTAACCTATAAAGTAAGATTGATTTTTTTAAAATGATTTTCAATAGAATTTGTATCCATTGAGATCACTAAGCATTTTGTTACTTTACTAAATTATTTAACACCTATTCTTCTTGGATTATAATGGACCCTTGCTAATCTTCTACCTTCCTTTTTTCAATTGCTCCATTCTTCCTTGTTTCCATTATGATCAAAGATGTTCTTATATTAAATTTTGGTATGACAAATAAGAACAAATCTTTGCATCAACTGATCTCATAACTTAGTGGACCTTCCAAATCTTGATTTCGAATGGATTGTAGGATTCAATTTTCAAACAAGCTTGAAATTTCATAGTTTGCAATCCAAGGGAAACACTGGTAGATCTTCCTTTTTAATGAATAAAAAGAGAGAAGATGAAAAGAGAGAGAGAGAGACATAATGGATATTGAGATGATAGCTAATTTCTTTTCAAATTTAATTTTCTTAGAATTGGATCTAATTAACTCTCTCTCCTCTATATTTTCCATACACTTGTCCAAGAGGGAAGAAGGTAAAAAAGAAAAAAAAACAAAGGACAATATAGACACCCAATTATGGATAATTTGGATGCATCCTAACTTCTTCATGTCAAAGACAATAACTAGCCCTCAAGATCAAGCAATCTCAAGAAAGGGGCTTCATAACTAGAGCTGTTCAGAATGTTTCTAACAAAGTTCTCAAGATATCTTCCAAAGAGTTTGAGAAACATATTCACTACCTCTTAAAGTTTCTCAAGGTTATCTTTCTCTTTTTCTCTTACTAAACGAATATATTGTGCACTTTTGATGGGTTGGGAGAAAGGTCCAATGAGCTTCTTAAGCATTGAAGAAAATTTCCCAAGACGAAATGTTAAATCCTCGCAAACAAATTAATTGATATCTTAATCAATATGGAACCACTTTGTGTAATGTAAACGCACCCTTTTAGATGTAACAAAATATGTTTTCTTTATCAAAATCTTTACCCATTTACCAACCAATAAACAACATATTACTAATTGAATTGTCAAATAATAATTAATTCGTAAACACATAAAACTTGACAATTAAAATACCAATTACTTTGTAACCATTAGACAACCAATGTTATTGTATTACAATGGATAATATGACAAATCAATGATCACATAACATAAATTATTGGATAAAGAATGGTCATTAATTCACTAATAAATTGAAAATAACAACAAAACCTAACTAGTTATTTATTCATTGGATAATGTTAAAAAACTCATCAAACGTTATATATATAATCAAAAAAATTACAAATTGATAAAAAAATTATTTTTTTAATCAATAATTAAATTTAACGATTGATATTTATAAATTGTTAACTAAATTTCAATTGTTATAAGTAATTCTCTTATATCTTTTGAGACAAATAGAAGATTTCTTTCATAATCCACAAAGAGATACATGCTTGACACATGAGCATCAAGGATTGGTATAATTATTGTCTAGGTCTTTCTGTATTAATAGGATCGATGGCTATGGAATGCAATGTAGGCTTATGGTGAGAAAAGAAATAAAGGTTGTGAGGAAGAGAAAGGTGTTGAGGGTGCCCACAAAATATTACACGTCAACTAGGAAGATTTCTTATGTAATAAAGCTATATCTAGTAATTGGATTGATGTTACGTTAATGTACAAAATTGAAAAATAAGATTAAAGCGCTTCTGAACTGGCCATTCAATACCCAAGTCCCTCCACAAAAAACTTTAGATTCCGATCCGACGACCCTCCTCCGACCACCGCCTCCCATGCCCTCGCCTTCCACTCTTTTGCCTTCTCTCGAATCTTCTCCCCTCGCTCTCCCTCACCCATCACAACCTCCAGACACCTCCTGAGCTCCTCCGCCTCCACAAACCCACCCTTCCCTTCCTCTAACCTCACCCCAGTCCCCCACTGCCTCTCCATCAGCCACGCGTTCGTCCTCTGATCCATCCACTGCGGCACGGTTACCACCGGCACACCCCACACCAAACTCTCCATCGCCGAGTTCCACCCGCAGTGTGTCACGAAGCATCCCACTGCCCTGTGCGAGAGCACCCTCAGCTGAGCACACCACCTCACTACCATACCCTTCTCCTCCTCTCCCTCCACCACCTCATCCTCCTCGCCGTCGATCTTCCTCACCACCCAAAGGTACGGTCTCCCGCTCCACCTCAAAGCCCTCCCAATCTCGTTCACCTGCTCCCTCCTCGGTACGTAGATGCTCCCGAAAGACACGTACACAACCGACCTCTCCGCCTGTGCGTCGAGCCACCTCATGTACGCGTCGTGCTCTTGGTCCCACCCGAACATGTCGCGCGTGGCATCCTCGGCCCCACCCGGCGGCATCACCGGTCCAATCGCAACCAAGTCCAGCCGTTCTTTCAAAAATTCGACCGCCTCCGGCTCCAGCTCCTCGAACGTGTTCACAAGCACTCTTGGCCGAACCACGCCTTCCATCGCCTCGAACGTCTCCCCGAAAACGCTGTAGAAGTAGAAAAACGGGTCCTTGGGGTCGGTGATGGTCAGGAAAGAGGGAAGGTCGCGAATCTGAAGCGGCGGCAGCCCCGGTAAATTTAGGGTGAAAGAGGGGTCGTTGTTGTGTTTGGTGATGAGGGCTTGGTAGCCGTGGAAGAAGTGGTAATACGTGGCAAGGACCGCTGCCGGCTGGATCCAGAACTGGGCCGAAGGGATGCCGAGTTGGCGAGCCACGTCGCCGGCCCAGTGGAGGAGAAGCGTATAGATTACGCAGGTTACCGGGCGGCCGCGAGCTGCGAGGCGGCGGATGATGGCAGCGAGGTTGTTGGAACCAATGAGCTTGAGCTGCTTCATGTAGTCGTTTGGGTTTCGGCTTCGCGAACGCGAGGTGCCCTCGTCATCGCCGTCGGAGAAGGGGATGTAGGTGATGCCGCAGTCGGAGACTTCTTCGGATGGGGAGGAGATGAAGGGGAACATGCGTCGGTGGCCGGAGATGGAGGTGGAGAAGGTTAGGATGGCGCCACCGGCGGCGAGGGAGAGGTGGTTTGCGAGGTGACGACCGGGGTTGAGGTGGCTCTGCTCAGGGAAAGTCACGAGGAGGAAGTGTGGTCGGGGTCGTTCCATGAATGTGATCGGCTTTTGCAGAAGATGCTTGAGTTGCAGCGTTCTGAAAGCGGCGTGGATGTACTCTTGTCGACAGGTGCTGGAATGAAGGTATATAGGATGTTTGCACGTGACTCCCAAATGAATTTATTTTGGGCAAAACAGTAAATCACGCATTTGAGATGACAAAATTACAAATTTCCCTCAGAATTTTGGGCGAAAAAAGTATTTTAAACACTTAAGTGTATTATAAAATTTATTTAAAAAGAAAATGTTCTTTCAAGTTTACTTTAAATGAATTTAATAAAAATTAAATACATTTAAGCATACTTTCGCATATTGTCCATTTAGCTTGTCCTCCTCCTAGTTTGCTTGCAACTGTTCAGCGTAGCATGTTCGCTTCTTCCACTTTGTTGACCGTTAACACTTCATGTCTCGGATTTCATGCTTAAAAAAAAAATACAAACACAGAGTTCTTAAACAGCCTAAGAATTTCATTAATTAAATCCAAACTAATTCTTTTTGAATAAATTGAGAGAAAAAACATATAAACATGAAACAAAATCAAGAAAATTTATTTTCTCAAGATAATAAATTGGCAACAAATTGTTGGATTTTTTTTTTTAAAGAATAGCGATGTAATCTTGTAGGACAATGGATGCAAAAGTTGGAAGAAAACAATTCCCCTAATAATCCTTAGTGTTTTATCATCTATTCGAGGGTTACAATTGGAGCTCTCGATGTATCATTGGATAGAAAAAAACTCTTTAAATCATCGCCATGAGTTGTTTTTACACATGATAGGAGGATAAAGAAGATGACAAAAGAGAAAACTTACCTAAGTTAACTAATCCCAAACTTATGGAATGCACTACATTATTTAAGGATTACGCCAAGTGATCCAAGCAACTCTTCATAAAAGTGGTTAGATTAAATAAATTATCTCATCACACTCATAGAAATGTTTTGAATCATAATCATTTTAAAATTAGATTAGATATATTTTTAAGCTATTTTGAAATTTTATAATTTGGAGAAAAGTTTTTAAACATACATCTATTTTATGAATTGTTATAATACTCTTCATTATTAAGGTTGAAATAAATCTCTTATCTCTTGATCTTCTTTGGTGTTTTTCTATTCTATAATTTTATTTTTTTATAGTGAATTTTTATTATCATTATAAATAGATATAACCCAAATATTTTAGTAAACCCTACAATTTTGTTTTGCTTTTTTTATACGTGTATTTATTTATTTTTATTTAAAATTTGCATAACAAATTAATATCAGAACAGGGTTTTAACATAAACCCTAGCTATTAAGTAAGAATGATGCCACATAATATAAAAAATAATAAGTTTATTGAAAAAACAAGTTTCAATATCTAACATATCAAGATACACATTTTGTTAAAAATAGTAAGGTATATAGGTGCCTCTATTTGATAAGCCTAGGGGGATAAATGATGTCGAGTTTGACAAATAAAAGAAGAAAGCATATTCATTGATTTGGTTTTGTTTAGCAAGTAAAGTAATTTATAAAGTCATAGATGAAGAAACTATAACAAGTTTATGACAAAAATCAAAGTTTTAAAAAACAATATTTCTAATTAATGAGTTTTTAAAATAATTTTTGTTTTCTCTGTATGAAGGAATATACATCTCTAAAAATACCTAGAGAAATTAAATTTTATCTTAATGGATCTTAGATTAATGTCAAGATAGAAGATAAAAATGTTACACATATTCTATTTATGACAATTTGTATTATTGATTTATAAAATATTTCATATTTATGTATTTAAAAATGGATGTGATTGTGTAGACTAGAGGTTAAGAAATTGTTATGTGTTATTGAGTCTTAAAAGACATGTCATATTGCCTGTAGTCATTTTAAGTTTTGAGCATGTTATTAACTAAAGCTTAGCATGATAAACTCATTGGTATAGCACTTATAATTTTTAAAAGTAGTTTGAAATTTTTATGAATTTTTTTAAGGTAAAAAAATAAAGAAATTTAAATTCTTAATTCTTTTTTATTATAAAATATAGGATAACTGCTTTCTTAGAGCTCATTTAGCTATGTGAGAGTTCGTGAGAAAGATCGAGAGGAGAGAGGAAGAACTTAGGAGAGGGAGAGTGAGGAGAGTTGTTGGATGAAGAGATCTCAGAGCAAATGGAAGCTTAGAAAAGAGTTGCAATTAGGTTCTTAGAACTCTAGGAAGGAAGAGAAGCTATAAAGAGTTGGAACCTTAAATCATAGAAAAATGAGTGATAAAGGTATGATCTATGTGGAGTCTTTCCTTTTTTTAGCATGCTTAAAGCTATCCTTTAGTTGGTTGGGGTTTGATTTAAGATTTGGGAAGGAATCAATTGAGATTTAAAAAAGTATAATTAGTTGTCCATCTTTCATGCATTGTATATGAAGGCATAAAGTACCATACTTCAAGCCTAAATTATTTAGGCCTACCTAACCAATCCTTAGTAATAAACATAAATTATAAATTAAGTAGTCATAAATAAATAAATAAAGATTTTAAAATACTAGATAGGAACCTGACAACGAGACAAATCAAATCTAACAAAATAAAGAAAAGTAAATAAAGTATTAAAATAAATATAGTATAGTTGTTGTATGACTAAAATAAACATCAACAACATCTAAAAAACCAGTTGAAAATACATCAAATCAAAGTTTTATTACACCACATAACTCATCTCCATATAAAGCACCACCCACTCTTATATCCCAAGAGTATAATCTTTCTCTATAATATCAAAGCCCCTATCTCTCGATGCAATGGATACGTTACCTTTGATATAAGTACTAATAAGACTTTATAAGCTCAATAGGTAAATATAAAGTAATAAAATATAGAAAGAGTATAACATATAATACCAATGTATGAATGATCTCATGATGATATCATATAATATAATAATGTATTGAGAAAGTAAAACATATAAGATATGGTAACTCTTGCATGTAAAAAAAATTAAAATATAAACCAAAATTTATATTTTTTTCTTTTATTCCCTATTTCTAATATTTTTTTATATTTATATAAGACCCAATTCTCCTATCATTTGTCTATGGATCCAACAAAGATATTAATAACCTCTTGCAAGCATCCACCCAAATAATCATTAAAGAGATTTAGAAGCAAGTCCCATATCCTATGGTCCATCATGAGGTCTAATATATATATATATATATATATATATATATATATATATATATATATATATATATATATATATATATATATATATATATATATATATATATATATTGAGATCATGTTGCTAATTAGACAGGTATAATCATAAGACCTATATATCCTATGGTTCATCAAAAAAATTAATGTTATATATAAATATAATGTTGCCTAGTAGATAGGATTACATATGATTGGGGAATGATCCATTTGATTATGTCAGCATACAATAGAAATGAGAACATATTGTATGTTTATGCAAATGTATTATTAATTAAGCTCAACATACAATACTTTGAGAGGAACATGTAGTACATTAAGAAGGAAATGAACTATATTTTTATAAGAATTTCATAATGACATTAGGGATCTTAGTAGCCATGTTTACAAGTACTTTTGATATTAAAATATTCAATTTTGAGGAATCATGAAAGAAATGCTTAAAACAAAGTTGAGAATTTTTTTGAACTTTATGAATGAAAATATAAGTAAGAGTTTATGAATTATGATGGATATTGTGCCAAAAATAAAAGAAAGAGATAAAAGAAAAATAAAAAAAATAAATAGAGATATATTAGAGTCAATATATAAATAAACTAAATAAGTAAATTATTAAGTACAATGAGATATTATTATACAATATGATATGATATGAGTATATTACATGGCTTAGATATATATTTTAGTCTAAGATAGTATATGATTATGAAACAGATAGTAAAATATAATATAAGAAAGAGAAATTAATAAAAGAAAGGAATTGATATATTAAACAAGTTTATTGATTTATAACGATCATAAGAAAGATAAAATAAGAATATGATAAGATTTTCTCTATTCCCCTATCTTGTGACTGTTTGATATGATGATATCACTCATGAAATTGTTGACACTTAGATTAGAGACCACAATATATAGAAGCCTTATCATCGTGAGTACTTCATACTAGGTAATAAAGATGATAAGTCTATGATAGAGATTAACATCTAACCTCATTTTAACTATAGTGAGCACTTTGTTACTAGACTTCAAAGAATATATACCCATTTTTGTTATTAATTTAATACACACTAGTTGCCTAAACACCTATTTTCTTTTACATTATTCTCATTTTGGGATTCTATATCCAATTGCTTTTGATCAACCCTTCTTATAAGTTATATTAGTCTTCATATCTCTTCTTTATCTTCATTTAATTTAAGATGTCACTACTTGAGTGAGTCAAAAAAAGATATTTCTTAATCATAAACATTTATACAAAAATACATGTTATGAAAGTGTCCTTAATTATAAAAACTCAAATCTCTTAACTTTGATTTATAGACATATAACTTACAAAAGATACAATATCTAATAGAAATAGCACCTCAAAACCTTTCATAAAATACTTTATCAACACTTATCTAAAGTGTCACTCGATTCTTAATCTTTTAGTATAATTAAGTCATGGATTATACTGTATGTAGGTAATAAACTTTATAAAATCCTATAAGTAAATTATTATATATAAGTAGCAATATAAAATAAAATATAATAAGAAGATAATCATAATAATAAAGAATAATAATTAAAACATAGTATATATATCGTAATGATGAAAAAGTATATGAATAGATAAAAAAATTTATCATCTAAAAACATATGATCATATAAAACATGCAATATATGCATAATCAATTTCAATTTATTATGCATAACTATTTACACCCATTCTTTTCACATTAGCATAATATACTCTCATAATATGTTTTTCTTATTCTTTTCTTATTCCTCATATTTCTCGTATTTTTCATATTCAAAAAATTTGTTACTTTTTTGTTATCTCTTATTTTTCTCACATTAAAAGCATATTTTTTTTCCAAAATGATCATTAACTAAACTCCATGAGATCTCATGTCAGCTCATCTCATCTTATCTTTATCATATTGTTTGACATCTCATCATGTTATATCTATAAACCTCATGGTTGACGTAATCACAGAACAAGCAATAACCATATTATCCATAGATCTCAAGGTTGGCCTGATCACATAACAAGGAATGATCATATTATATCATCTCATCAACTAGCTAGATTAACCACATAGAAAGCAAAGACCATATTATCTAATCTCATCACTTTGTTGACCTAGTCATATAGTAAGTAGCAAACATATTATATCATCTCATTAGTCAATTGGTCAAATTATATAATAAAAATAAGTATATTATATCATCTCACCAATCACTGAGCAAGATCATAGTAATATGTAATGATCATATTATATAAGACAACTATACGATCACGTCATAGGTAAAATTACATCATCTTTTCACTTCATACCATGCTATATTATATATCATTACAACACATATAGCTTAATTTATTTTTATTTTTTTCCTCTTATTCTTTATTATTTTTCTCTTTTCATGATATGATACACATAACTATTAATTGCTTTACATAAAAACATACATCATATCTTCATTACTTAGTACATGATAATATATGATGTTAATAACATGTCATTTAATATTAGAATATATATACATAAGTAACGCTATGTTATCATAATCATATCAATGTATTACTTATAATAAATAATATAAACCTATTTTCATCATAGTTAGTTTAATTAAGTTATTTAGTTTCTTGTGATTGGACTTTTTTTTATGTTTTCTTTAAGCTACTTATGAAAAGAGTTTCAAGCATAACATTATCACAACATTCTTCTATAGTCATTACAGAATATGCACAACATATTTTGAAAGCCACATTATTCTCATTTTGCTAAAGGTTCAAAATATTGTATTTTCTTATTCTCCAAATCTCCTTAAACATATAACACATCTAGGTTGATGTATTACACGTCAAGGCTCAACATATGGTGCATTGAGGCTTGATGTATCATCCATTGGTAAGTAAATAGTACCTCTATGCCTCACTTGCAATACATCCGAGTTACGTACCTTTTGCCAAGCACAAAACATATATAATGTAAAGTTGTTTAGCTTGTGACCATTCCCAAAACTCTATGCAAATCCTACAAACTTAAAGAGCCTAGTTATAACAAGAACACTTAACAAAATCTCATAGCTAACATCTCAAGACAAACGTTAAGCCTTCAACTTAAAGTATTCTATAATATCAGCTCCCCTTAACAAGATTCTAAGTAATTTAGAACAAGCCAATGCAAACCGAAAACCAAAAATCTTGAGAAACACATATTAAGAACCTTCATCTTAGTTATAGCTTCTTTCTCAAATCTATAGTTTTTCCTTACACATACAATATTTTACCACTCTTATAGATATTTTTCTTTGCTCTATTCTCTATTACAATCTTTTCTCTTAGCTATATATATGTGCTTTGCTTTTGATAAAGCATGTTCTTTTTCACTTCTTAAAAAAATAACTTTTTTTTTTATTCTTTACTCGTGTCTTCTCAAGACAAGTCCACCTTATACGTCTTCTCAAGAAAAGTAAACTTAACTTAAATCTTTTAACTACAAATATTCATAAGATATTTCTTAGTCTCCAACATTATAAACTAAAAATCATATGATTTTATTTGATGTGCTCTTTTAAAATACATATTCATTTATAAAATTTAAAATATTTTATAAACTAACACATATTTTAAGATGCAAAAAAATATTAATATTTTAATATAATACAAAATAATTTCAAAAATCAATTTCATTCATAAAAATATTAATATACACTTTTAAACTATATGCATAATCTCCATACCAAAGCATTTATAGTAGACTCAATTTTTGGTTGTTACACATCTTCTCCTCACAATTGTTATTTGAATGGCCTACGACAATTGCTACTAATGAAGAGAGTATAGTGGCTGCGAGTGACAATTAAAGGGCTAAAGGACTTGGCCCATCTTGATAGAGTTCATTAACTCACTTTATCAAGAGGCACTAACAATTGGTCATTTGTCCAATGAGATTTGGGACTCCACTTGTATGATAAAACCCCATTTATTCATAGAAAGATCACCAACAAATGAATCAAAGTAAAAGTTTTCAAATATAGATTATTTCTTCTTATATTAAACAAGTTTAGGTCTAGAAAATAATAAAAAAAAACTCAACAAAAGTACCAAAATATTGACACTCAATATGTGGTAAGCAAAGAACATATAATGAATAATTTGGTTAACAACTATATTGATAACAAATGTCATAACAAATCAGATAATGACAAATTGCATTCAATTTAGGAATTCGGCTTTTGCCACAACTTGGGTCAATGAATAATCATTCCCATGTCAGGTTTTGATCCAGTTGATATTACTTCCTAATCTAGGATTCAGGGTTTATATGAGAAGTTGGCCAGGTCAAAATTTGAATTTATTTGAAAATATTATAGAAGCCAAACTTTGGGTATTATATAAGAATATTGCCCGCGTAGTATTTATACGCCTGTGATTGTTATAGCGTAAGAGGCATTTGAGAGAGCTCCCCAGCATTCCTTTCACAAGCATCCCAAGACAAATTTAAAATGGAAGACAGTTGTTGATTCGAGGAAGTTTCGGCAACAATACACATTCCATTGTCTTCATGTTCACTGTCCTTCCATTCTCTGTCTCCCTCTCTCTGGCTTCAATTGCTCTTCCCCATTTTTTATGCGTTCTTGCAACCATGTGTCTAAATTGATCGTGTGTTCGTTGTAAGAATGAATGCCCGAGGCGAAGCAGAAGACGTTTCTTGTCTACAATATTTCCTGGAACGATGTGGTCGAATCTACTCTTCGTTTCCAAACAAGAGGTGCGATCTGCATCCAAACTGCACTACCACAACAAATTAATTACTCGTTTAGGCTTCCCAATCAATCGTTCAAGCGAGCTCCTCGCTACACTTACTATAGATAACTGCCGCCAGCCACTGATTCACCACTCTAACCCAAGTGCTCGCCCATCCGACGTCTATAGTCCACCTGTAATAGCGAAAATATGCGAAATAGAAGAAAAAATATGATATAGAAATCAAAATTGAACTCACTTCTGCATCGTTTTGTGCACGTCCCAGCCAATAAACAGCATCCCAAAGTACATCGACCCCACGGCGAACACGAAGTGGAAAAATCCATATCCATAGGGCACCTCGCCTTCACAGATCACTGCTGTCCTTTTAAACTAAACAAAAGCTGCATCTCGTTTACAGTAGAAGGAAGCAAACGAAGGCGAACATGTGATTTCTCATACCTGGAGGCATTTGGAGTCGATCCCGGTTGAAAATGTGGCTATCACAAGAACAAGTATCGCGATTACAAAGCTCTGTTAGCAAATAGAGCTCATCTAAGAATCCATCAGGAGAGGGAAAGAGACAGGGAGAGAGAAGGAGAGAGTATGTGCTTTGGAATGTTAATTACCGAAATGGTAAACCAATCCGAACCAGATCCAACCTCTGCCTTCTTGTTGCAAATCTCCGACTGTGGTTCGCTGCGATTTAGGGATCAGACGAGTTAAACGAGGATGCAGAAGATGCAGGAAGCTTCTAGAGAATTTATGCGCTTAATTTACCTCCTAATTGCACACCAGCAAAGGAAAACCAGGTAAGAACCCATCAGGCCTGGCGGCATGTACCCCACTTTAACCTGTTTCAACGAATGGAAGTCCCTGATCACGTCGTGGCAACGAACAAGGGATTGAATTCTTGCAGGAGAGAAGAACATGAGCTATCCAACCTTGGGATGCATCGAGACGAATGTAATGAGTTGGAGCAGCAAAATGGTTAGAGTGATAAATAGGATGTTCTGCTTGCAAGACGTCCATGGCGCGTACCATACATACATCATGATGCATCCAACGATGGATACTATGTATGCGGCAATCGAGATTAATGTCACTTGGATATGGCTACACATCAGATGTTTTTGCCAATGTTAAGCTGTGGCTTGCGGAATATCTTATGATGTGCATCATATCTTTCGGAGCTTTATCTGTGCTATATTTGATTGAGTAAAGAAATAAAATGATTTGGATTATTTTTTTATCAGAATTTCATTTTTTAAAAAAATTTTTAGATGAATATTCAATACCTTTTTATTTATTTTTTCATTCAAGCAAGAGACCACATTTATTTTCATTCAATCCCTTTTTATTGATCATGTGTGAGGCCAATTTTTTTCTAAGAAAAACTTCAAAAGTAATTTCTTATTTCAACTTCATTAATTTTACTACCAAACAAACACGGCCATAATAAAGAAGGGAATTAAAGTAAAAGCACTGGTGTAATGAAGGGCTCAAAGAACGATACAATTGAAGCTTTTGTTGTTGCCTGTATTTTCAAATTTTAATATTATTCTTGTTTTGAATGAAAATTAGGAATTGAAATAACAATATTGACATAAAATAAATAATCAAATTTATATATATTAATAAAAGCATAACTCTGGTTTTCCCAACCCAATCGAATAAGTAGATAAATTATACTTCACTTAATATTTATATTCATTTCAGTTATATGTTTTGTTTCATTACCCTGCACTCATTCTTTCCCCAATAATACAAAAAAGGGGGTAAAAATCTTGCTTTTTCAATTTGTGCTGTGTTTCGTCTTCATCTCTTTAGCATTTGTACTCTTTGACCAATACGAAGAAAAGCTTTTCTTAAAGCTAAGTAAATATTTGCCTTAAACAGAAAAGGCCTTAAACGATGTAACCACCGTAGAATTTCTACAGTTGTTGCTATTATAGGAAGAAAGAGCGTACCATCTCTCTGCATTTTTCTCCGAGTTGCAGCGGTCGTTCAGCCAATTGATGAAGCTGATCACACTTATCAATTGAATAAGAAGAAAGATCCTGAAAAGAAACTTCTCCATGAAGCACAGAAAAGAAGAACAGATGAGAAAGAAGTAGCGTACCCTGCACCAACATGTGCCATCTTTCCTACACGGAACACCCAAAAGAGTAATTCAAATCAGCAGAATTCGATTCCTCACAGAATCGCAGTAAGATGAAAACTCACCGTAGACTCGAAAAACCTCGGATGGCAAGAAAAATGGGACGGCCATGAGTCCCATCCAAAGGATCATCTTTGCTCCCCACCACTCCGAATTCCACGCGTTGCGGGGATCGTTTAGCCTTTTTGTTCCTACTGTTGTCACAAACAGTGCAAAGAAGAACAGCTGAGGCGTCCGGGGTATAAGGAAAGCACAACAACCGAAAACAGGGGAAAAGAGCGCCTGCAGAGATAAAGAGGAAGGATACAGAGCATCCAAAACTGACGCGGAGCACGCCTTCTGCTCCCAAGCAGTAGCGCGCACCGTCGCATCCCTTCAGCCCTGCGGCAGAACAGAGGAAAACCCAACTGAGAGACGAAGCGGAGACGAGAAATGCGCGTATGTGCACGGAGGTTTACTGCCGAGCTCGGAGAGTACGGCGTGGCCGTAGTCGCGGATGGTCCAGGCGAGGAGGCTGGTTACGAGGAAGATTAGGGCGTAGACGTAGCGAGCAACGGAGGGGTTGGGACGTAGGCACAGACGGGTGCAACAGGACTCTTGGTCGAAGTTCTCGTATCTCTGGCTTTCCCTGTAGCAAGGATCCTCCATTGCCACGGTCTCGTTCGCCATCTCATAGGACTAGTTTCCCCACATAAGAGGCATTTCCCGAGCCGAAGAAGAGTTCTGCATTGCATTTTGGTGAAATACATTAAAATAAGATATTTAATTCGAAAGCTAGAATCGACTTTCGGTTCGAATGAAATTTGGAATTGAGGTGAAACAGGCCAAATGCTACTCCAACACAGCTCAGATCGAACCTTGTCCTTGCTTAGTTGGACATCATAAAGTGACATCTGGTCACTTCGGATCTCAGATGTTTTGTCTAATTTATGTATTATTATGAATCATTTACACATGTGAATTATAAATTTTGAAGCGATGATTTAAGGCTGGGTCTACCATTTACAAGGTTTTAAATATGCATCACATGTTTTAGTATCGCCTGATATCTTGAGTTGATTTATGACATCATAACCATGTTTGAAATGTTTTTTTTTTGTCCCCTAATCACCTTAAGTGATTGCCAACAAACATTTGGTAATTAAATTTATCCTCCTTGAGTGATTCATCCTCCTTAATTAGTCTAATATGTGAATGCCAAATCCTTACACCAACAGGGCATGTAAACATATGTTTAACTCTAATTAGCATCCCAAACTTTACTGAATAATTATTTTTTTTAATGCTTGTATATTTATATATGTTTGTAATATAAATGATGCTTGGTATTTATGTTACACATAAAATAAGCATTGTGTCACTCGAGACATGGTGACAAATTTTCAATTCTATTACTAAGTTGCTTCACTATTATAGAATGATGTCTCATGAAAATCATGAGATGTTGTCAAACATAGTCAAGCGAAGTACTACTAACTTAAACTTAATAATGTCTTTAAAATTGTTTAATAAAAAAAGTATTTGTTTGTATATAAAAAAGATATAATTAAGACTCTTTTTGTGATTCTCACCCAAATGAATCTTTCAGAAGGGTGGACTTGGTTTGTTGTCAATTGACAATTAATACAAAATTGTGAAACAGTGTTTTGTAAAGTTATGAGTCAAAAAGTTCAAAAAAAAGGAAAAGCCCATGTGCTCTGCCATGTACATGAGATCAAGGTCAACTTCATTAGGGGTTAATCCTCATCGAATAACATGAAAGAAGGTTGTAATCAATTGATTCATATGTTAACATGATCTCGTGTGATATAACATTGCATTTAAAACTCTTAGAAAATTATTATAATATTATAACAAATATTATTTGCAGCTTGCAAGACTTGAATACAAAAATAAGAGTGTAGTTGACTTGAGTTGAGCTCGAGTCAGAGCTAATTCTAGCTCAAATGCTAATCTTGAATTTGGCTTGTTCAATTTATGTGATCTCAAGCTTGACTCATATCTATCTAACCTATAAGTGCAGTAAGAAAATATTTCCTTGTTTGAACATGTTGGAGGAAATGTACTTGTAAAAATAACTTCGTAGAATCATGTTAATTATTATATAACAATCTTTATCATAAGCCAACAAAATATATTTTCTTATTAAAGAAGTGTGTTGGGAAGTCATTGAGCCAAATCAAATTAAGCTAAGACTTAAGCCAATATAATAAATTAAGTCCAAAATAAGCTCATAATGAAGATCATGGTTTAGTAAATATGACATGCAAGCTCAATAACGAGTGGAATTTGAGTTGATTGGTAAAGGGGCTTTAGTCATCTACAACTTTAAATAAAACTATAAACCTAAAGTGTAACACTTATGAATGAAAAAGATGGAGATTGATCGTCTAGTGATGTTCTAAAGAAAATTCATTAAATAAATAATTATTCTTAATATGTTTCTAAAAAAAGAATATAAAGATGAATGAATTTATATTATCTATAGATAAAATGGTACCAACCGTTATAAGTAAAACTATAAACCTTGAATTATGAGATATTTTTTGAAAAAAAAATATGTTAGATCATATAAGAACTATATGTTAATATATTTGAGTTGAAATAATGTTGGGATGAATGATCAAGTAGGAAGAACCTCTAGATAAGGACAAATTCCAATTTGATTGTATCAATATCTCACCATAAGACTAGGATGTTACACAAAGCTATTTGATTGATCACCAACATGATCAAGGTGAAGAGTTTTCTTCAATGAGAGATTCCACATAGATTGTGTAAAAATTATAAAAATATTTTTAGAAACAATAATGTAACTATTGGTGTGTAAAACATATATTTGCCAAGTGCAAAAACATTATGGTATAACATTGAGTCAACACTACACAAATCCCTTTATCAATATTTCTTTCACCTCATGCTTGGTACAAGGAAGTTGGCAAGCCAAGGAAGAACACAACATACAACTTATTCTTATAATCACGTCTTGAAAATCCTAGCTTGTTCAACCAAAAACAAGGTGTTGAAATTAGGTGATCCATAGTCCTACTATAACCTTAGTTTTTGCTTTGAATAATTGATGTGGCATAATAAATCCTAATGTGTTTTATACTACAACAAATTCACTAATTTATGTATTCTAAAAGCAATTGTAGTAAGAGTAATAATAAATGAATAAAATAATGAGTGTATCAAAAACTTATAGACTTAAAATATGAAGATGACAAAAATAATAATGATTAATCTATTTTATAAAACATCTTTGATATTTAAGTCTTGAAAACGTGAAATCTCTAAATTTTTCATAAATACACAATATAGTACATAAAAATATTTTGCGATCATAGTCTATTGATGCGTTATGATTGTATCATTGATCCGTGTTATTTGTTTAACATGGTTTTGTAAAGACAGTAATATTTTATCTCAAAAAAAAAAAACTAATACAATTTTATTTACTAGAATTTAATGAATCTACAGTCAATTTGTGTCTCATTTTTTATTAATCAAACAGAAAATAATTGATCCCCGTCGGATTTAACGGTAGCTCGTTCAGCTGGGGTATCCCTCTGTTCTTTCCTACTTGGGGCACCCTAATGGGTAACCGCGAACAGGACCAAAGCCACGACCATTAAGACCGCTATAGCAGTTAGAGTCCTCTGTTGCTATCAGTGAGGGAGATGAAATAAGGAGAAAGAAGAAGGAAGAGACGTGGCTTGCCTACATTATAGGCCGATGAAAAATCTGGTGGCGCTGGTAAACGAATATTTACGGTCGAAAGGGAGGGAGACTCGCTCGCTAGGTTACACAACTGAAAAAATAAAGAGTTTTTTGCTAAATTTATCTAGAAATAAACGAGCCATTTAGCTTATGCAATGGCTAACGTTCATTTAAATCTAATCAATGTTAAAATAAAACGAATCTAATCAATGCTTAACCTCGACTCTTTAGTGTTTCCAAAGGTAAAGGGGTTGCCTTTGCCCTTTAACCACGAGGAAAAGCACAGCTACCGAATCCAGATTGGAATACCCCAAAAGCAAAGAAGGAGATCAGAATTCTTCGCTTCTCAATTCTCTTTCAGGACACAAGCATTCATTTCAGAAAACTCCATAAATAAGCGCAAACCAAACAAATTCAACACAATTCGCTGTAAGGAGTGATCAGATCATAGATATAGCAACAAAGATTTGAAGTAATTAAAGATAAAATGAAAGAATTATAGATAAGAGGAATGTTGCTTACCTGCTTCGAAACGCCGATAATAGAACAGAGAAATTGATCGATGGACGCGCGCGAGAGGGAGAGGGAGAGAGAGGAGAAGCTCTTCGTAATTCGCCGCCGCCGCCGCCGCCGCTGCTGCAGCACTTGAGTTCCATCTGCAATGCGGTTTTGGCGGTATAAGTAGCCACACCCGTTGCTTGACTCAGCGGGGCAGATCATGCGTACCTCTCACACTACCGCAGCCAGAAATCTCAGACGTCCATTTCATGTGCATCTCGCCGTAGCTGATGCGATGGGACCGCGGCGCCCATTACGATACGGAAAAGGAGGTGCAAACAAGTTCCGTTGCTTCTGATCTTCGAACTCGTTGAACCTAAGGCTTGCAAGTCACTGGATGAATGATGCGTTGAAGATTGGTCATTAGCTTCGACATGTTGCGTGCGGTTCCTCGATTTCTTGTTAATGGAAGTTGAAAGACGATCAAGGTTGATTTGATGTGCCACGTGGAAAAAATGGAAGTTATTTTCATTTGTATTTTGATGCATTTCTAAGTGCTTTTGAACGGGATAACCAAGCACACCCAGAAATTTGCATCGCAAAATTTGCACATGACCAACAAAGAAACGTAGAAAAGTGCTCAAGCCCACCGCATTTTATGTGCCTAGTTTACTTGTCACAAATAAAAATTAATAAAAAATAGATAATTATAACATACAAATTAAAATGATTGGACATTCTTTGTGGTATCCGAGACTTCTATGCGAGAATAGGCGCTCTTTTCACCTACATACACAAGAATATGAGTTGTGAAAGATCATGAGAAACTATGAGGGAGATCATGTAAAATAACTACCAAAAAAATTAATTTCTTTAGAAATAAATGATCAAAGAAAGTTACATTTTCTTTGTTGACTATAAGTGGGACAATTTGGCTATTATAGAGAGTTTTAATATAGATCATAGGTTGCACTTTCATAGCAAAATAATTCTATTTTTTTCAACATTTTGTTGAGCAGAAAAAATCGTTAAGGAAAAAGAAGAAATCCCTTTCTTGTAAACCTTTGTATGATAGGAGACAAAAGGAATATTTTTATGATTACAAGATTGATAATCTCTAGAAATAATTTAAAGTTACTTAAGAATCTGATTGAATTTATCAATCAATGAAAGATTTGAAACATAAAATACTCATTTAATATCTTGATATGACAAATTTTGGAGCAATAATAACATTTTATGATTTTTTTTAATAAGTGAAACACTAAGCATAACATCCTCAATTTTTAATGTTGTAAAATTATATTGATATTTTAAATTTTACACATATATTGAACATCTTAGAAATAAAGCATTATAAACTATAAAAATGAAATATATTATCAAATAGAGCTTATTAAAATAATTTTAATAACACTTATTTTGCTTAAATAGAAATACATTTGGATTTAGTATGAATTTTTGAAATATAAAAGTTTAATTGAGAATTAATGAATATATATATATATATACCCCTAATTTTTCCTACTAAGATACTCAAACCCATTTTTAAGATCTCATCTATTTGACATCTTGGTTCCTAGAGCAACACCCCTAACCTTAATCTCTCATTCCTGCTCTCTACTACATCGCTCATTAGTGGAGCCAACATAAGGAGTAAGCTAAGGACAACCAGCAAAAGCACAAATCTTGGATTTTTCCTTCGATGTCATAGTGACGTTGAAAAGGAAGAACTTTGGTAAGGAGCTCTCAGAAAACTAAAAGAAACGAAGAAATGAAAATAGGAGATAAGGAGAAACTTGACAAGAAAGTGTAACTGAGGGAGTAAGAAGCTTACGAACTCCTCAAGATTAAGGCATGGAGATAATGCCTTGAAGAGAGAAAGGAAGGGAGGGAAGGATGGAGAGAGAGAGAGAGAGAGAGAGAGAGAGAGAGAGAGAGAGAGAGAGAGAAGAAAGTAAAAATGAAGGGAGATAAAGAAAAGAAAGAGAAAAATAAAAAGAGATAAAATATTATTGTTTCATAAGTATGAAGATTTGGTAAGCTTTTTTTCCTAAAATTCACTTGCATTTTAAGGTTTAGAGTTTATAAGAACATAAAACATAAATTTGTAGTTATAAAAATTACCAAATTGTGTAATAAAAATAATAAAACTAATGTATGAAATTCATGATAAACTTACAATGACTATTTATAATTCTAGGACAACATAAACAAAATGAGGAAATTGAATATCATATTATTTTGATTTTAAGATAAACATGTGACATACTTATATATGTGTATGATTGATGTATTAATGTATAATATGTATAACCTTAAATAGTATATAACAATAATGTTTGATATAATGATGTGATGCTATGTGAATTAATTATATATGATATTATTTTGCTACATTATTTCACATATTGTATTTATTTATTATTATATAATGTGTATGATATGCATATTGATTATTAAGTAGATACATGATAATGTGTAGCTGAGTACTTGTATGATATATATGTATGATATTTATATTAATAGTAAAGATATATGAACATATGTTATGCAAATAAAATAATGACAAAAAAGTTTTAATATGATATTTCTTTGAAACATAATAAAATATGTGAGCCTATAAATATAAAACAAAAAAGGTTGAACATGATATTGGCTTAGAAAGTAATAAGATATATAAGCCCATAAAAATGAAATAAAAAATTGAATGTGATAATTTTTTTAAAAATAATAAAACTTATAAGATCATATAAATAAAACAAAAAGAGTTGAACATGATATGTGAGCCCATAAAAGTGCAAGAAAAAAAGATTCAATGTGATAATTTACTTGGAAAGCAATAAACATGTAAGCTCATAAAAGATGTAAATTAAAGATAAATGAAACACCTAATAAACATAATAGACATATGAATTCAATATATACTTTACATATTGCATGAGTAAAAGATATTTTGATCTTCACTTTGCATAAATAACTTATTGCTTCACATGTTACAATTGTATTATTATGTTTGTTGAGCCTATTATGGTTAGCTTAGTATGTGTTTGACACTGATTATTTCAAATATATCATTGGATGAGAATCTAAACACACAAGGTCTAATGTGAGGGACGTGTTAGTTATGAAAAAGTATTGAACATGCTTTCTAATCTTATAATAGATATGTCTAACATATAATTGATTTGAATAGTAGATAATTATATAATATGTTGTAATTAATTGCATTCCTTAAATAGTAGGTAATTATGTAGAATATATATGATTTGTAAATATTATAGTTGATCTATATGTATATAAAATACAAACCAAATATAAGGAAGATTTTGTTCATTTAAAATTTTAAAATTTAAATTAGATATAAGATCATCAAAATTAGGTATATTTGTAATAGCCCAAATTTTTAATTTTGGATAAATAATGTATAATATAATAAAAACTTTATTTAAATAATATTATAATATATGTATAGGTATTTTGATAATTTTTGGAGGTGTTTTTGAAATATTTAATTTTAATCGCATCTTAAAGAATGTTTTAATTTACAAAGTATCTTAAAAGTATGTTTTGAACATATTATTGAAAAGATATATTGAGAAGGAACTTATTAATTTGTGATTTATAATTTTTCAAAATCAATTATAATTATTATGTGTTTCTTAGTATTTTTAAAAATTCTTAGATTTTATTATTAATGAATAAGGTTGGGAGTTTAACTAGATGAAAACTAAGAGCACAACAAGAAAAAAAAGAGAGAATGCAAAAGTTAAGAGTTAGAGTTGCTAAGAAAAGCTAGAGGAAGTTGTTACAAGAAGCAAAAATAGAAGAAAATTAAAGCAACTACAAAGCAAGGAGGTCTTGAAATATTGAGTAGAAAGAGATTTGAAAAGTTTTGGATCAATTGTAGCATGAAGAGGCTTAGTAAAGTATGACTTTGAGGGTTATATTTCCTTCTTTTGACTTATGAATCATGTTTTCCATTCTTGAAATCGATTTCATTTTACAAAGGAATTAAGAATTAAAAGGAAGAAGTTGTAGCATTTATCATGTAACTTGTGTATAATATGTCAAAATTTGATGTATAATATGTCATGTATCAGATATATGTTAAGTTATTTGACATATAGTACATCGGGCCTAATACATAATATGTTGGAATCAACATACCATATGCGAGGATAGAAAGAGAGAAACTGATTACAAAGCATACCTTATGTCTACATTTTATATATAATACATGAGAGCGAATGTTCACTACACCATACTTGTTGTATAGAACATCAGGGTTAACATATTATATATTAAGAAAAATGAATGAAAAAATAAAGAGAAAATAAAGATTTGATTAAAATACATAATGAATGTTTTATAAGGTGTTCTTGTGAATTATTTTTTATATGTATCTAGAGTTGATTTATGATATTTATACACGTTTGTGATATCTTTGGATAGTATGTAAAATATGCATATACATTATTATAGTTTTTATTTTATTATTATTTACTAAATATTTGATTTGAATGTATTTTCATCGTCACCTTAGCTTGATTATTGGTTTTGATATCTTCCACTACTTGTGTGTATTATAGGTTTCAATTAAAGGAATAGTCAAGCAAAACATGACATTATTCGAGTTTGTTTGCTATATGATGATATATTATACATGAAATACAAATTAGGTGTGTTCTATTAAACTAAATTGTTGTATGCTAGAATGGATCCAAGAGATCAGCTAAGCAAGGAAGAAGCTAGTACAAATAAAGAAATTTTTAAAAAAAAAAATCCCAAAAGCAAGAAGAGATTTGTTATTTGCATAATTGAAAATTATTATTTTGGCTAACAAGGAAGTAAGATGAACTTTTACTTGTAATAAGTTGGGGAATATCAACCAAACAAACTAATGGAGTAGTTCCAAAAGTTGCATCCTCACTTTTTTTATGCCACAAATCCCTTAAAAGCATATGACTAACTTGAGATCATGGACATTTTATTTGAGAGTATGCTAAGTCCTAATAATAGAAGAGTATATTTGGCCTTACTTATTTATAGCTATGAATATGGTTTCCAAGCTAACAGTAAGTCAACAATTGCTACCACCCTGTATTACATCTGGTCGAGGAGGCATGCCCTTATTCACAATGGCTTCGTGCCTACTCTTTGCTCGGTGTCTCGGACGGTGAGGTTCGAGGTAAGCACAACCCTCAGGAGGCATCTTATCCATTCATCTCTGTCCAGCGGGAATCCTGGCAAGTCCTCGGATTTGCTTGTTACGAACGGTTGGTTTCCCCCCCTACAGGATGGATCAAGGTCAATTGTGATGCCGCGGTTGGGGATTCCATAGCTGGTCTTGGAGTCGTTATTAGAGACTGCTCTGGCAAACCTCTTGTGGTGGCCGGCAGGAGGATGTTCTCTGTGGCTGTCGATATGATGGAGGTCCAGGCTATAATGATGGCCTTTGATCTCCTGAGGGAGTTTCTCCCCCAGCATCGTGCTGTTGAATTCCAGTCTGATTCGATGGCTGCACTTCTGGAGGCTCGGGATATGGTTACCAAACCGAGTGGGGAGGGGATGTTTGCTGTTTCCTTGCAGTATGTTAGGGCCATGGAGGCGTGCCGGTTTTCCCATATCCATAGGGAGGGAAACGAGCCTGCTGACTGGGTTGCTCGCAGAGCTTGTACTCATGAGTTTATTTGGGGTCCTGGGGAATCCCTTCCTCAGCCTCTCATTCAACTCTTGCTGACTGATTTTCTGTTTGATCCCCCTTGAGGATCTACTGTAAAACTTGTGTGGCTTTGCCACTTTTGATATAATGATATATCCATTTCAAAAAAAAAACAAACTTTAGAGAGATCCCTTTTAGTTAATTTGCTTATTGGTGAAGAAGTAGATAAATATATAAAGCAAGATATAAAAAATAAATAGAACATATTTAAATTCCAATTGATCTTAAATGATATAAAGGAATTTAATGTGATATAAGGGATAGATTGGTTATCCACCCATCAAGTGATAATTGATTATTAGGAGAAGAAGCTAAAAATTCACATGAAAGATGGTACCAAAATTATTTATTTTGGTGAGGGAAAGAAAATACTCATTGTTATTGTTCTTAAGGTAGAAAAACTCTTATAGAAAGGTTATAAATATTTTCTACCAATATTGTAAATCCTTGAAAAAAAGAAGCATGATATACAGCATATTCTTATGATATATGAATATTTTGAAGTATTTTTAGAAAACTTTTTAGGATTATCACCTGAGTAGAGATATTGATTTAGGATAGATTTGATACCAAGTGTAGAATCTATTTTAAAAGCTCTATATAAGATCACTTTGACAAAACTACAAAAGATGACAATACAATTACAAGAAATACTAGACAAAAGCCTTACTATGCCAATTCCATCCCCATGGGATGCACTTGTATTATATGTAAAGAAGAAAAATGGTACAATTAAAATATGTATTAACTATGATTAGCTAAATAGAATTATTATAAAAAATAAATATCTTTTACAAGGGGCAAAAGTATTTTTGAAAATTGATATGCATTATAAATATCATGAATTAAAGATTGAAAAAGAACACATTTCAAAGACAACTTGCAAAAAAAGATATAAGAATTATGAATCTTTTATATTATCTTTCAATTTAACAAATACTCTAGTAGCTTTTATAAACTTGATACATAGAATATTCAAGAAATGATTAAATTCATTTGTATTATTTTTATTGATGATATATTAATTTGCATTATGGATAAAAGAGAGAATGTAAAACATTTGAGAAAAAGTGTTGCAAAAATTAAAAGAGCATCAGATATATGCCAAATTATATAAGTGTAGCTTTTAGATACATAGTTTATTGTTCCTTGGATATGTGGTGAGTGCATAAGGAATTATGATAGATCCCTAAAATGTGATTATAGTTACAAAGTGTCTAAGACCAATTAATGTAACTAAAGTTAGAATTTTTTTGGGTTGATAAGTTATCAAAATTTTATCAAAGGATTTTCTTAATTACTACTCCTTTAACCATACTCAAAAAGTAATTTCATTTTAATAAAATAATGAATATAAAAGGAGTTTCAACACTCTTAAAGAAAAATCAATCTCTACACTGATGCTTACTTAAAACTGTATTAAATTTCAGATGTATTGTCATGTATTATTATAGATACTAGAGTGTTTGTTGACATAATTAGGTAGTATAATTAGTTATTCTTCTAGAAAGTATAGATTTTATGAGAAAAAATCATCCAACTTAACACAACTCTTGCAACACAAATATTTGTAATTTTAATTCTTTCTTTATAAGCTGTTCTTATAGGTAATCATCTTTTTATTATAATTTCAATATACCTAAAATGATATTACCAAAAAAAAGATAAGTCAACCATCACTAGCTTAATAGAAAAATTATAATAATAATTAAATATATAAAATAAGTAATAATTTTAGAAAAATAAATGAAAAATCTAATCATAGGTATTAATCATAACATGTAAGTTGAGTCTTATTCATGTTAAAATATAAAAATAAATATGATATGTTATAAAAAGAAAGAATGTTAGAATCTCTAAAAAGATAACAACCATATATAACCTATTATATTTTTAATTTTTTTTCTTAATGTGGTCTTATTTATCAATATCTATTTTTATTTAACTAAGTAAACTTTATGATGACAAATATTGTTGCTCAATCTCTCTCTCTAGATTATCAATCAGTATTCTTATTTTAATTATTTTTGTTATAATAAAAATCTCATTTATTGATTTATCATGTCATTATTTTCATGTATAATCATACTCAATTTTTTTCATATTTTTTAATGGTTATATATTTGTAATAAATCATAATAATATGGCCTATTAGTTACTAGTTATCTGACAATGATAATATCAAAAAAATTCTAAATGAGCTCCGAACTAAATGACACAAATGTCATTAAACTCTTCTTAACAAGTTATATCCAATTATGTATTTATTTTTATATTTTATAATACTTTATTTTCTAAGATGTTGATATGTTTTATGAGATATTCTAAAAAATAGTAATATAAGAAAGTCCTTTCAAAAAAAGAAGATGGTTGAGGAGCCAAATTTTTATTAATCACCAATGTCTAAAATATCTTTTTATATAAAAAAGTTAAACTCAAGATAACTAAGATGGTTGAAACAACCAAAAAATAATGATACAAAGATTTTTTATATTCCAAGACAAGTTAATATTGTAATTATATATTGAGTTGTATGACTTATTTAAGTAACATAAAATTAGCTTAGAAGAAGCATAATTTATTATGGATATAAAACATTTGGAGTTTAATGCAATATCATCAGCTAATAGAAAAATTTTCTCTGCATTAGTTATTACAGTTGATTAGCTACAAAAATTAAAAGAGGTTAAAGAAAGGGATGATGAAATGCAAGAAAATAAAGTAAGAATACCTAATGGCAAAGAGATTGACTTTAACTTAAATAAAAATGGAATCATATATTATATTATTAACTCCTAGTTATGATACTTTTTTTATAATAACAAATAATAAGTATTTATAATAAATTTATTTGATTAAATTTTTAAATTTTTGATAACTGATACTCATGTTCATGGGAGAACTTAAAATAAGAAGAATAAAAGTCAAATCTTATGAACCATCTCAGTTAGAATATCAAATCATACAAAGATATCTTTAGAATTTAATTTTAGATATTTTAATTTTATTTTGATTAAGATATTAAGCTTAATTGAAATAATTTTTTCAAGACAAAAATTAAATTTTATTTAAATTATTTATCTTAAAAAATATTATGTTTCTAATATCTTTAATAATCTTATCTTGACCATCTTAAGAAATATTTTATCTTAATCATATCTTTGAAAATCTTTATTTATCAACTTATTATAAATATATATATTATAATAAATAATAATAATAACCTAATCTTTCATAATTGAACACCCTATGCCTAAGGTAATGATAACTCCTAAACCTAATTCACTATAGTAATAAGATCAAGACAAAACTCCCAAACCTATTTATTTGTCTATTAAAGGAAGCAGAATAATATATTTCAAATATATATATATATATATTAGAGTATTATATATAAAAATACTTTAAGTTAGTTCTTTATAAATAATTAAACATTAGATCAGATATTATTTATATGAAAACTGCTAAAAAAAAGTAAAAGCCTGCGCCATCTGAAATAAAGTGAAAAAAAAAATTTATTTCTGGTGCTGATTGCAAGATTGATAACGTCGGGTCCAAATCAGCATTGTATTCAAGCCCATATAGAATTAGTGGGCTTTAAAATACCTGCGTTTTTAAGCCTGGTTTACGCTAATGGCATAGTGGGTATCCGGAGGGCCACCTTTACTCTTAGATGGCTTATGATATTAGGAAATATTTAATCTTTTTAATTAATATATTTCTGTTCTTTCCAATGATATTTTTTCAACTATGATGTGTCAAATTATGTAAAAATATTTTTAAACTGATTGATAACTAAATAGATTTAAAAAATTTTATTGTTTAATATTATTAAAATCTTTGTATTTAGTACTGTGATATCAAAAAAATATTTAATAAAATAATTATAACCATTAAATGATTAAAATATATTTTTAAGCTATTGAAAAAAAAGATAATTTTTTTTAATATTTCATTAGAGTTCAAAAATATCTTCTTATTCAATAATGTTTTTGTTATTGTTTTGTAATCCAATTTTCCAAAACTCTAGATATTCAACTTATTTAAAAAATAAGAATTTATTTAAAAAAACATTTTGAAAAAGGTATTAAAAAAGCTGGATATTATGTGCAACTAATTTTTTTTTCCTTTGTTTAAATAATTAGTGAAAGGAATCATTTTTTGAAGAGTTGATGTCTTAAATAGGAAAAGCATCACTATGAGTCTTTTATTATTTTAAAAAATGTTAAAAATATGTTTTTAAGAAATTCTTGATCAATTTTTAAAATATTTTACATGGAATATAAAAATTAAAAGGTACTAAATTTTTTTTAGATGATGTAGATCTAAATTACAAGTCTATATCCACCCATAATTATGAAGGACTTGATTTAACTAACTCAAGGAGACATTTGCAAAACTCACAACAAATTCCTATAATTACAAAGATAATCTCAGAGATACAACTAAAATCAATGCAAATAATTTGCATATGTTACCAAATAATGGAAATGGAGAAGCTTCATTGCAATAGAATTGAATAACAAAACTTAAAACAACTTCTAAAACACTTTCCTTTAACACTTTCAAAGTTGTTTGTTCTTGTCAAAGATATGCAAATATTGTCGGGCAAACTTTTTGACATTTTGAAGTATTAAAATAAAAAATATTTTCAAATTATATGTGATTTAGTGGTTATTACTCATTTTTTTTATAAACCCATTGAATGATTTAAGTAAAATTAAACCTAATATGTTCTGTTTTTTAATGTTAAATTGCGTTTTAGATAGAACACAAATACCCGATAACTATTAGATAATGCAATCGTCATTCAATCGAGACTGGCTTTAGCTTCATATCCTAACAAATAATATTTTTTAATGTTAAGTTATGCTATCTTATGATCTAAAACATCTTCTAATAATTTATTTGATGTTAATTAAATAGTTTGATAATTATTTCATAGAAAAATTAATCAAAATTATATACTTCAAATTAATTATATGATTTTTTTAATATATTATTATTATACGTAGATCAATTTAAATAATTATATTTTATTATCTAATTAAGAATACTAAATTTAAAAGTTGATGTAATAATTTATATTTTAAAAATATTTCATATGATAAATGTTTCATGATGAAATTGCTTTTATTAAATAAATATAAAAAAATTAATTCCAATATTTAAGAAAAATAAATATGAAATATTACTCTTGAATAAAATATTTTCTTTAAAATAGATAAATGACAATTATGATATTAATTTTGTAAAATTTCACAATCTAAGAATTAGATAATATTTAACTTATGAATGTTACAAAATAATTTAATATACAACGCTTGTTATTGAAAAATAAGTAAAAGTATTTTTGAATTTGTAATGAATGAATAAGATATTTTTTAATAATATCTAGAGTTTAAACTTTTTTTTACTGGATCAATAACTCAACTAAATAATTAACCACCTTCTAAAATTAATATTTTGAAAAACTAAATTTGAATCTTATTTAATATTTAAATGTATTATATCTATGTATAGTAAATAATTTTTAATCACATTTCAATAATAATTTTTCAAAAATCAAGCTATTTAAATATCAATTTTTTTAATAGCCATATTCTGAATGGCAATTGGCTACAGAAATAGATAAAAGTTCAAAAGAAGGTATGCTGACTTTAACGATTAATAAAGTAGGTAGGAAAAAGCTGGTGATAAAGCAGGGGATGATGGCAAACGACAAGTCAATTCCGGTAATGCCTCTACTAAAGTGCTTCCTTCGTACTCTCCGTTCTGCAAGCCATTCGTACTTAATGAGGGAATATTCTAAGAATATGCAATTTATGCACTGATTATAGTAATAATGGTTTCTTATTGCCTTGTAGGGTTGCCTAAGGAATGCTCAAGAAAGAGGATTTGTAAGGAAACTTTGTTGAAAAGAGTCTCCATAATGTTCTCGTGCTTCTCCATTTTCTTTATTATCTTCTAAGAAATTTTGTTAAAATATAAATACTCGTTAATAATCAATCATGCGATGCACAATGATGTCAAGTTCTTTATATAAGAGAATTCTTGTTTTGGATAAAATATATATAGTTTGTTGTATTCTTGATTGGTGTTATACTTGACTAATTTTGATGATTTTTCATTATATAAGTTGTTTGAATTGCTAATTTTTTTATAGATATTCACGTTAATTACATCTCTTCGTGAAGATCAAGCTAAGAAAATGATCATAAAAGAAAACGTATTTTATTTTATGTTTGAAAGGAATAATTTTGTATTTTGATTCATAATTTTTTATTTGCTTTATATATTACTTGATTTATGAAATTTTTTTTTACAATATTTGCATTAATTATAATAGAATAAAAAATGTAATAAAACATATTTTTATTAATCTCTAGAATAATCAATATTAATAAAATATGTTAAGTACATCAACAAATATATCACAATACAAGAATCTTAGTAATCATGATACAACAATCATCACTAGGCATTATCAAAACATTAAGTATCATATTCTTTTATGCAGAAGATAATAATATAACGACTTAAGATTGATTTATGATACAGCAAATCAAACATCATATGAATCAACTGTACAATTCTAAATTATATCCATTTAATTTCATATTACTTCTTTAAGTTTTCATTATAATATGGGAGAAGAATATAAAAGATATTTATTTAATAATAATTTTATCATTAATTTTGTTCTCTTGTCACTTCAAACCCAAAATAAAAATAGCATTGATTGAAAATTATATTTTTTTTATTGGACTACCAATTTGAGTTTTGAGTTTTGAGTTTTGAGTTATGAGTATAATAAATGATTGACAAAATTGAAAAGTAAAGCCCAAAATCTAATTTATAGCCAACAAACAAAGCAAACTTTTTAAAATAATATATGAACATTTTTAAGACGTCATCCTCTTTTTTTTTTCTTTTTTATTTTCTCTTGCTTCTAATTCCTTTTAATCTGATAAATTTATAATCATTAGTGCTTATATCAGTTTCAATTTTTTTATTAACTAATCAAGATTTCTTTTAAAATCATGAGCCTTCATGCTTATCCTTAAAGAGGAAGAAGATAGAAAGCATGATCGTTTGGTCACTTAGGTTTCCTCACATTTATAAAGTAAACTTTTATTTTGTTAAATTATTTGAATTTCCAAAAGATCTTCAATAGTGGACAAAGAATAAGTTTTTCCTTGTATCAATGAGAATGCAATTTAACTTTTCAAAATTGGACAACTTTTGATCTCCAATGTACTACTAATTTGTATAAATTTGACATTCCTTTTATTGGTATTACAAAATGTAATTTGAACAAAACTACATTGGATTTGTTGCAATAAGGTATTTCTAATTATAATAACCTCGTCTTTGAAATTTGAATTACCTTTATTTCATCACAAATATTCAAATATTTTCTTTTAAAATAATAGTAATATTTAACTATATCTTTTTTAACTTCATTTGAAATATGATCTCTAAATGATATCTAATTGGAACAAAATTATAGGTATAACTCAATAAATGTTTTTCAATACCATGAAACATATTAAGGTAAACCTAATTATGTTTTACCTAAAACTTGGTTTATTATTATATTTTATTAAAATAAAATAAATATCACATTACATTGTGTAAAAGTTGTAACTCAAACTAGATTTATTTGTTTCATTAAAATCACAAATAATATATTTATTATACAAAAATAAGAAAGTTGTCTTTGAATAAACCATAATTCAAATGGAGTTTTTGAATAAAAAAAGATTAAGAAACTACTTATTTAGAGAAGTAAAAGTCCTTATCAATAAAGGATAAGATCCTTAAAAAATAATAGAAACTTTTATTATTTTTTAATGTTAAAGATACTTTAAAAATTGTATAAATATTTTGCGACATCATGATCTTATTATGTCAATATATTATCTTTTTTTGTTGCTCTACCCCATTTAATGTAATTTTTATTTTTCTTAAAAAATCATACATCTTATTTATTTATTATAACATTATTCTCATCATAACATATTTAATTATAAAGTTCTTATAGAATTTAATAAGATTTTACTCCTATAAGATATTTTAACATCTTAAAATCATGATATATATATATATATATATATATATATATATACTAAAATCTATCTTTTAGTAGCCAATATGAACTAATTTATATATTCATCCATAAAAGTCTTATACACTTGAGCCTCTCTAATGATTCATCCATCAACATTTAATGTTTTTTCTTCACTCTCTTCAAGCGTTATAAGCTTATCAGTTTTCTTTTCATTCATCTTCAAACTATATTAGACTAATAGAAGAATTAGTTTGGATACTAAATTGTAACATTTCAGTCTTAATATATCAAAATATCTGTCTTCTTGGATTGATCTACCTTGACTTAATCAAGTTTTGTATTTTTTTAATAGGATTAGTCTTCTTAATCACACATCCTAATACTACTCTCATCATAGCATACTTAATAATAAAATTTTCATGAGATTCAAGTAAATTTTATCTCTCAAAATTAACACCATTAGATCTCATTTAGACCATATCTCCCTCTCAGTAGCCAATGAGATGTAATTCATTCTTATACCCTAAAAATATTGCATAGAAATCACTCATTGTCTAATGATTTATCTCTCAAGACATTAATTAACTTCTTTGGGTACTACAATTTGTGTTACGCAAGAGATGAAACTAAGTATAATAGAATATTTGAAAGACATAAAAATATGGTTAAATTAATAATGATCACACCACATTACCTATGATTGCCAATGTAATATGTAGGAATCAATGAAAATAAATTGTAATGTTATCGTAACATTTACTTTTGACAAATATTGATAAATAATTGTTAATGAAAGTATCTTAAACATTATGATTAAAACTTTAGTTCTTACATGGTATAATCATATCAACATAAAAACAATTAAGAGTATATTTGATTCATTGACATTACAATATCAAATAATATTATTTACAGATTTTTAAGTATTTAATTGATTCATATTATGAAATATTATTGCTATAAATTATTATTTAATTATTCAAGATTGTCATCATGATTTTAATAAATTTAGACAACAAATATTAAACAACTTAATATTATTGTTAAAAAAACAACTTAACATTTAAAAGTTGGATAAAAAAACTATTTAGATAAACAACATCAAATCAAACATAAAAAGATCAACAAGTTTCAAGTAATACTAACTTTCAAGTAACATTAATAATGTTGTGGTGAAATATTTCTTATATTACTTTTGACTTAAATGATCAAACTTAGGGATAAAACTAGTTTGGCACATTGTTATCATTTACTATAATCATTTAATTATTTATAATACTATATAACACATTTAGAAAAATCAACCCACAAGATGTATTAATCATTTCTTTTTGAAGCTCCTACTAAAATAAGTATGAATTATAAAAGAAACCTTGTTTTATTGAATTGAGGTATAACTCTTCATTGTATATTATCATGTTTTTAATATTTTTGTTATGGTTGATAATATTCTTCTAATAAATCACAAATAAATTTATTTTTTAACATCATATGTCACTTATACAACTTCAATTTTCTATAAAATATGATAGATAAATAAATAAATATCAATTAAAAAAATATAAATAACTATTGATTAAACAATATGAAAATTGTCACAACACTTGGAATTCTTACACATGCTTAAGTCTCATGTTATTACAAAACTGACAAAGAAAAAGTTATATTTTTATGTTTGCTTAGAAACTATCAAATTCAATAATTTTACTAATACAAATTGTTAATTATTAATAATATAATTATATAAATAATTTTTAAAACATCATCAACATTATCTTATTTACGTAAAAAAATGACAATAATCAAATGTAAATAACATGATTCGATTTCTTTAACTTGCTGAAAAATATAAAAACATAAACATAAACTAAAATAAATATTTTTATTAATATAGTATTAAATAAAATAATAAAAGCTTGTGGTTTATTATATATTGAATAACCTATAAACAAAGTTGGCTTGTTCGTCGAGTCGCAAATACTGTGATGGGGTCAAACTGCGGATCTTATTTTCAGCAAGAGGATTTATCTGGTGGGGTCTAATAAACCGCGTCCGACCAATTCGGTTCAGATTTGACTCGTTTGGACTACTTTTGACTAATGTCAACTCAACTTTGTGCCTTCCATATGTGTGCAGAACGACAAATGCACAGTACGACACGTGCACCTCCACTCCAAAATAAATAAATAAATAAATAAATAAAAGCCGACTATAGTTCTTTATTCTGATATAAGTTTAATACCTACCATTAAGATTATTTTAAACCAAAAATTGTTTGGCCTAAATTCATTAAAAAAGAAAAAAAATAGAAAACAACAAATTTGATCAAAGTTTTGTCTCAACATGGATGTAAAGTTTGTGCTTCGTTCATGTTCTATGTGATGTGATGTGTTGTTTTTTAATTAAAAAATGATTGAAAAAACTTTAATATGAATCACATTAATGTTCTTAATTTTATTATAATTTAATGGAGTTTGTGGGACATAAAACTAAACAAACTCTTGGTTTATTAAGTTCATTATCTAAAGTTAACAGTGTTTTGTTAAGTACAATGAACAATCAATTTAGTAAAGAAAAAAGATTAATAGTTTAATAAGTTTGGGATTTTTTTTATGTGAGAACATTGGTAAGAAAAATCACTTGAATCTTTAGAAATGTCATTGGTAACAAGAGGTAGATGGTGAGATGATTGACTTGGGCAAAGATGGGGCATGTCGAACTTTTATAGGAAGTAGCTAATCAAAACTTGATATGAGTGAACATGTTTATTGGAAGCCTAATAAAAGGCAAAAAAAAAAAATGTTTTGAGGAAGAATGTAAGTAAGACCTTAAAGAAGAAAATAGTTAGAATTAGGAAAAAATATTTGTTATTTTAATTATTAACAAAGATCTTTTATTAGATGTACTATTATGAAGTTGTAGCATCTTGAAATTAAATTTTACGTAATATGTTATTATGATTTAATAAATAAAATTGATATTTTGAGAATTAAAGTAAGATAAAATATTTGAATAAAATATTAATATTTGATGACATCTTGAAAAGCATGTTAGTTAACAAAGTAATTCAATTTCTTAAATTAAATAATTTTTTTAAAGAACTCATCAAAAAGAACCTAATAATGTTTTATTTGTAATGTTTTTTTAAAAAAATAAATTAATATAAAATTTTGAATTTTAAAAAATAATTTAATTAAGAAATTGAAATATTTATCCCTATCCATCTAGGGGTCTTAAGGGAATTTAAAACCTGTATCAACCACCTTTGCCATTGTGAAACTTCATAAGCATAGAAAAAGTTATAGGTTGAAGTCTTAAGCTAGAAGGAAATAAAGAAGATTGAAAGAAAGAAAAAAAGAGTGTTGTAGTTACTTACTAAGAGAAAGAAAGAGCAATAACAATCACAATATTAGTTGTTACTAGTACATTATAAAGGGCTTGATGAGCATAGGTTTAAGAATGTGCTACAAAGATATAATACCACCACATATGAAATCAAATATCTTATACTTAGTTGTTGTTAGTATTTTGTACTAGAGTTTACAAGCTGAGCTCAATTATTGCTAGTATTTTATGCAATATTTGATAAATTAAAATGATATGATTTATCACAAGCACATTATGTCATACTTCGCAAGAGTGGAACTCTAAACCTATTATAATGCATATCATTTATTGACCATGATATGCTTATAGGATAAGTTTGGATCCTTTAAAGCTAGATGATTTGCATTAGTGAAACTGAGACTTTTATTTTAACAATTATAAGAAATGATGAAAAATGATTACATCACATTATGTAATAGATTAATATGATGTTAAAAAGAATTATATATATATATATATATATATAGTTGTTATTGACTTTTTTATTAAAGATTTTCTTCTTATTATATTTCATTATATTAGTTGTATTTAATAACTTATTTGTTGAGTTTTGTAAAGCTTATTACTTGATTACATCATAAATCATGTCATCAATGCACAAAAAGAGGGGGAGCTTTGTGGCATTTGAGAATTGTTATTGTGAGGTTTTTTGTATTGAGAAATTTTATGAGGTATTTCACTTGTAGATAAATTATATTTTTTGAGTTTTGACATAAAAGATATGTATATCTTTATAGTTATTTTTTCTATACTTAATATAGTCAATGTTTTATATTTTAATTGATTTTATTTAGAAATAAAAATAGTTTTAAGAATAAGTTTTACCATCATACCCTTTTGAATGGTTTAGACGTGCCCTTTATTTTGTTTTATACTCTATTTAATCTTAATACTTGTGTGATTATATGCATTATTGGGTATAAGGGTAAGAAGGGCATGACACGAGTGATGATAATAATATTTTAAATCTTGAAACTTAGACTCAATGACATCTTTCCACTTGGCTCATCAAGATTTATTAAAAAATTACATGACAAGAAAGTTCGGAAGGATATTGCATTGTGATGAACCTTTAAAGATGATAAGAAATGGTGATTTATATACCATAACTATCCATGATTCTCTTTAGAAACTACATGATGTAAGACTTATGCTTGGATTGAAGAACAATTTAATTTCTATTGTATAATATTAGTTATGCACCAAAGGAAAATATTGTTTCAAAGATCAAATTTCTAGTCATTAAATCCCTTTTGGTTGTCACAACTTGCTATCATTGACTAACTTGTGTAATCTCAAAAGAGTTGCATGCTAAAGTACTTAATTATCAATTACACTTAGCCTCTGATTTTATGGCCGACAATTGTTGGTTTCTTTACATTAATGGCAATTGATTAGAAACCATCAAAGAAGTTTTATCGATCTCTAATTGGTCCTTATTTAAGGACACTCATTGGGGCATTTGGTAGCAAGAATTTTTATAGCTAAATGGTCACAATTCTATTGCTTTTTTAAAAGAGTCAATCATAATCAATTATGTTTCATTGATTGATTCCAATCCTTTCTAAATAAAAATATTATTAACTTTGTTACTCTTAATACATGCATAATATGTAAAAAAGCTATACAATATTTATAAAAGCAAGCATCATTTATTAAACATAATATACAAACATCATCTACAAGACAAAAATATAACAAACATATTCACTCATTTAATAATAATTTATAATTAAAATAATGAATCAACCTCTTTCAGTGTGATATTATTTAGGGATAAACTAAGAAGAATTTAACAGGCATGTAACACCCAATTAATTGCCTAAGAAGGATGGAAGAACTATAATTAATATTTGAATTATAGGGGCTAAGCTGTCCAAAAATGATAAATTGATCATAGGCTAAGTTGCTTAAAAAAAATGAAAAGACTATAGAGAACGTCTGAAATATAAGAATTAGGGGATGAATAATTTTACATCGATTATTAAAAGGATCTAAATTGTATAAGCTAAATCATAAGTCTTGAAATAATGAAACACATTTTATGAGCAATGTTAACTTAATTTTTATGAGAATTCTATAATTAAGCATACCTAAGTTGGAGAAATTTTGAGATATGTGATCAAATAAGAAAAACTCCTTAAATAAAGATAAAACATGATTGGTTCAAGATCATAATGAATGTTAAAATGTTACAAATTACTAAAATTAAGATGCTATTCTTGTGGTATTGCTAGACCTCTTCTTTTATATTATGTTGTGAACGGTTGTATTACCCCATCCCTTCCATTTTTTATTACTTTTTCCCTTATATTGCATTTGATGTAGCTATTGTTAGAAGAATGACAACTTAGAAAATCTAGTAATAATTATAGAAATCTAAACTCATGACTTTCATGCTAACTCAAAGATTTATTTAAGATATTAGGATAGTCATCTCCAAATAATGTTTTTTTTTTCATTAGAGCTTGTAATTTGTGTAATAATAACGTTATATTTGGACATAGAAATTGCATAGCTTTGAATGTGGCACATGTCTATGCATTAGGATTTTAATGTACTTGAATATCTCTGAAGTTCATCAAACGTGCTTTGACAATATGTCAAAGAATCCTAACTTAAGCTAATCCAACTTTTGCGACCGAAAAATATCTTGATTATTCTATACAAATCATTTTGAGTGGTGGTCCAATTTTAGATAATCTTGTGTAAATTTTTTTCTATTTTTCTTTCCCAAGTTGCTGTATATTAAGGTGATTTATTGTAAGAATTCTATGATTTGTGAAATAATTACCTATCTTATTTTAATCTTGTTGGATCATGTTGACTCTATGATATCAAGTTGTTAAAATTGGGAGCTAACTTTGCTTAGAAGATTTCTACATATTCTAAAAGTGAACCCTACTTGAATCAACTCATTTTTCTCTATTCAATTAGATGTAGAGCTAATTCATAATTCTTAGATCCACACCCCTATTCTTATTGCTAATAAAAGGGATTTCTTTAAAACCCTTAAAAAAGTAATTGTTTTAAGTAATTATTACAAGCGAAGCATAAAAACAATAAAAAAAATGTGTAGATATTTTTCATTGCTCTTTTTAACAGCAACATAAGAGAACTATGCTAGCTTATCATGGTTATAAAAAAACGTTAACCTATCTTTCATATTCAATATTTTTTAGATAAACACTAATTAGTATTAAAAAGATGTTTTGTTAAAAAAACTTTGATAAAGAGTTTTAGTAAATTAATGTTAAATGAATAAAAAACATTTTTTATAAATAAATTTAAATAAAATTTCAAACTAATTTTAAAATGACATTTTCAACTAAGGCTATTATCTATCATGAAAACATATTGTTTAATTGATCCAATTGATTTGTTTCATTTTAGATAAGAAATAAATTTTTGAGTTAAGATTATGTTTAATATAATTAATATTAAATAATACATTAATTAAGAAAAATAAATTATTTTTAAAAATAATATATTTCGTAGTCACCTTAGAGATAATCACTTAATAAACTAATCAATATTTTAAAATGATTAAAATAACCTTTAATTTGTTGGTAAAAAGTATGATGATTTTTTTAATATCATTTTGAAAAAATAAAATATAATAATCTTCTATTTTGTTCATATTATTCTCATTTTTCAAAAATTAATTAATTTTTTAAATATGCTAGTTCGATTGTAGTTTTCAAATTTTTTGTAAACGATCAGTATAAAAGTGATGAACAACAAAGATTCTAAATGAATGATTGAAATGAAATGGAGATCAGCATTAAAGATACAATCAAACATCAGAGGGTGCGTTTCGTAACCATAAATGCCATCGCCAAAGCTGCAGATAAATCCTTCTTTTTTCTCATAAAATGTACGAGAAGACATCGTTCACGTGATGATGAAGTTAAAAGAACAATGAATTAGATTTCGCATTTACGAACACCGATCGAGACGCAGCAGACGACGACTGCAGATTCGTCCGCATCGACCGGGACCCGCGCGCATCGATCGCTCGCCCACCGCCGCGTCGCCTCTTTCAAGTCGAACAAATGTCGTCGTTTGTATTTCTACTGTTTTTGTTCCCACGTCTCCTATCTGCTAAATTCCTTCGCCTTTCTTTTTATTATAGCTCATGACCTTTCCTTCCGCTTCGTAGGAATCCGGTCTTTTGTGCTCTCGATCTTTGAGAAGAAGACGCATTAATCCAGCATCTTCTTATGGTCATCACTTGATACGTACACGTTATGGCCTTGTGGTCGATGATCTCAGATGGATGGTCCGAAATCATTCCCTCCACTATTTCCTGCAACCTTCTTTATGATAAAAAGCTTTGTTTTATGATTAAAAAAACTATTTATTAAAAACATATATTTACTACAATTGAAAGCGGTTGCTTTTTTTTTTTTTTGGGTTAATAGTTTGCTTTTGATTTGAAGTACAAACAAATTAAGATTCTCTTAAAAGATATGTAAACGAAGACTATGGTTGCTTATAGTTTCAAACTATTCCTTCCATGGTAAAAAAGAATGCTTACAAGCATGCAACAGATAAAATCGCACCCTGGATTTTTTGTTTTAGTTCTGATCATATGTTAATTTATTGATTTTTACAAATGGAGAGAACAATCTCACCAGTAGCACATGAGCAAAGATTACCACCGGTGATGGCAGCTCTTTTTGAGCCCATGCTGTTCCCTCTATAAATGGAGCCTCTTGCCTCGATAATTCTCAAGCTTTTTCCACAGTCCACTCAAGTCGAGCTTCCTTCAACTCCTCTGGTTCTGCCATGGGTGGCGGGCCTAACAGAGTAGACAGTTTCCCTGCTTTCCCAGGCGTCGAATCTCCTCTATCATATCCGGCGCAAGGTTTAGAGCACCTGGGAATCCACAAGGTGCCACTGCCGCAGAGGAAGAGCATCATTCCGGTGTTGAAGAAGGAGCTTGGGGAGGTCTTCTTCCCAGATGATCCTCTCCGTCAGTTCAAAAACCAGCCATTTCTCAGGAAACTATTTCTGGGTCTTCAGTACCTCTTTCCCATTATCCAATGGGGTTCAGACTATGACATGAAGCTCTTCAAGTCTGATGTCATCTCCGGACTCACCATTGCAAGCTTGGCGATCCCACAAGTCGGGATTTTTTTCCATTGTTTGTTCATCGTTGTGTACTTCTCTTGCTTTGCATTTACATAGTAATCTTCACTGTGTTTTCTGCAGGGCATAAGCTACGCGAAGCTTGCAAATCTACCTCCAATCATTGGTCTATGTAAGCTACAAGAATATAATTAATTTTCCAATCTGGTCCTCAGAATTCCTCTCTAAATTATCATCTTCTTCATCCCAAACAGATTCCAGCTTTGTGCCACCGCTGATCTACACCGTCCTGGGGAGCTCCAGACATCTCGCAGTCGGGCCGGTGTCGGTTGCCTCTTTGGTGATGGGGTCTATGTTGAGAGAAGTGGTCTCCCCTGATAAAGAACCCACCCTCTACCTCCATCTTGCTTTCACGGCGACGTTCTTTGCCGGAGTATTCCAAGCTTCGTTAGGCTTCCTCAGGTAGTTTTTCTTCTTCCTCGTACGTTCACATAGACTCCACTGTTCTGAGAGAGGCTGATGAAGGTTTGAGGTGTCCCGAAAATATATGTAGGTTGGGGTTCATCGTGGATTTCTTGTCGAAACCGACACTAACTGGATTCATGGGTGGCTCGGCGATCATCGTCTCGCTGCAGCAACTTAAAGGCTTGCTCGGAATTAGACACTTCACAACCAAGATGGGATTTTTACCAGTCATGCTCTCTGTTTTCAAGCATAGAACAGAGGTGCGCAGATCTTTCTTGCTATCTATATACGTTTATTGCGAATAGTTGTGACTTTCTTGATGTGTACTTGTGATTGAATGGTGTGCAGTGGACATGGGAGACAGTACTCATGGGCTTCTCATTCTTGGCTTTCTTGCTAATTACAAGGCATATTGTAAGCTTCCCATTTCTTTAATCTGAAAACTTCAAGTTATTTACAGATATATGTGTATCCTTCCTTGAATTATGTTGATAAATTGTATTAAAATATCAGCCAAATTGAAACTGAACATCAAAATTTTCAAAATAAATTACGATGCAGGGCTTGCGAAGGCCGAAGCTTTTCTGGGTATCTGCAGCTGCACCTTTGACCTCTGTTATTTTATCAACCATCTTTGTGTTCGCTTTTAAAGATCAAAAACATGGCATTCAAACAGTAAGAACCGAATCCAATTCCTCAAACCTCCACCGACCAACACACCATTTCATCATTTAGGTAACCTCTTTTGCACTTTGTCTGGCAGATTGGGCACTTGCAGCGAGGTTTGAACCCTACCTCCATCAATATGCTAAGCTTCCAAAGCTCCCACCTAAGCCTTGCTCTCAAAACAGGACTCGTCACCGGAATCCTCTCCCTCACAGTGAGTTCAAAGCAAAAGTATAATTCTTCCTTGTAGACATAACTATACAAACGATGTTATAAACATACAGGAAGGAATAGCGGTAGGAAGAACTTTTGCCTCTCTGAAAAACTACCAAATCGATGGAAACAAAGAGATGACGGCCATTGGAATAATGAACATTGTCGGCTCTTGCACCTCATGTTATGTCACTACAGGTGTAAAGTGCAAACCAACCTAAACTAGATGGTTAGAATAGAAACAGATTAAGCTAATCATTTTGTTCGATGCCCTTTCAACTCAGGCTCATTTTCGCGATCGGCGGTGAATTACAACGCAGGAGCTAAGACTGCACTGTCCAATATAGTGATGGCTTCTGTCGTGCTCATAACGATGCTGTTTCTGATGCCACTGTTCTACTACACACCTAACGTGATTCTCTCGGTAATCATCATAACTGCAGTCATTGGCTTGATTGATTTTGGGTCTGCAGTTCGCTTATGGAAGGTCGACAAGCTCGATTTCATCGCTTGTCTTTGCGCTTTCTTTGGGGTTCTTCTCATCTCAGTACAAATAGGCCTTGCCCTTGCGGTGAGCTCTACTCATAAGCCATAGTGAAACAGGAAGGCATGCTTGGGCAAAAACTAAATAAATAAAAGAACTTGCAGATGGGTATCTCCATATTCAAAATTCTGATACATGTGACGAGGCCAAACGTGGTTTTGATGGGGAATATACCTGCAACGCAGAGCTACAGAAGCATAGTACAATACAGGGAGGCTGTAAGGATCCCCTCTATTCTTGTACTCGCCATTCAATCGCCTATCTACTTTGCAAACTCCACGTATCTACAGGAAAGGTAGGCTCTCTCCCTTGCTATTAGTCAGCTCCTAATGGTTTGCTTCATCAGGTTTCCCTGTGTTTACTATGCCCAGAATCATGAGGTGGGTTAGAGAAGAAGAAGAAAGAAACACCAAGACGATGGAGAGTGACATGAAGTTTGTACTGCTGGATATATCTGGTAGGAAACTATATAAGAAATTTAGAAATGTGTAGTATAATTGTGGTCTAACCGTTAAAAGGAATTTTGTAATTCCTTCAGCTGTTACTTCAGTGGACACAAGTGGGATACACGCACTTTTGGAGCTTAAGAAGATGCTAAACAGCAGATCGATTCAAGTAAGAGAAACTTCTTCACCTTGTCATTCTATACTTAAGAATCAATGGAGAGCTCATCAATTGGTTGATTATATGAAATGTTGCAGCTGGTCCTAGCGAATCCAGTTGGTGATGTGGCAGAGAAACTGTGTCTGTCGAAAGCATGGGAAGAGATTGGATCTGAATGCATTTTTATGTGTGTTAGCGAAGCAGTCCTTGCCGTGACATGCATGTACAAAGCCGATCACGCACAGCCATGAGACCATCAACCTTTCGTATGCTTGATCGGAATACAAGCTATGAGTGCAGCTTAAGACGATTAAGTGTGCTGTGGTGAGTCTAGAGAACTCATAGAAGAGGGTTTGGAGAGGAATATATATATAAATGAGGGAAAAAACTGTAACGCAATCTTAAGGTATTCCAACAGATCTGAGCAAGGAAACTTCTCTAACAATTTTGAACATGAAGTGTTCAGTTTTGAATCAACCTTATACCATTACTGAAAAGGCTTTGGTCCATAACAATTTCTTAGATTGAAAAAGCAGAGCTTTTAAGTGAAAGTAAAGAACGAGGAAAACTGATAGTTATTAGTACTATATTCTACTCAACCATTTCCATCAATGAGTTAAGTTATATGCTTGAAGTCATCTTGATCAACTAAGTTTAAGATATACTTCATCAAATATGTAAAATTTCATGTTCAACACTATATTAAACCGTTGTCACAAAACCATTTTTTGAGATAGTTCACAATTGCATCATTGTTAGAAGCGTAAGCAATTGTACAAAACACCTTATGCGCATACTATTCTAAATCGTTTTCTCAAAAGCATCTATTATGAGTTTCACCATCATCTGAAAACTCCAAAAGAAATTAGTGCTAACTATAAAATATATACCCTACTAGAGCATCTAATGAGTATTAAGAGAGCTTAAGTTGTAATTACAAAAATTCTAAAATAGCAAATTGAATTAGATCTTTTTGGGTCCAATTCACCTTGAGTTAAATTCAAATTTATTATATATGAACATGATATATTAGGGATTAGGTATTAACGTTTTGAATTCCAACATTGAGTTGATACTTGGTTAAGATTTAACCTTATATATTTCTAGACTTAGTAATAATGCCTCTTATGACTATTAGTCTTTCCTTATCTAGACCGATTAACCATACATCACATATCTCAATTGCAATGTTTTTTTCGTGCTTACTCGATTAATCATCCTTGCAATGATATAGATAAGATAACTAAAGTTAATAAGCTAGTATTATCTACCGAGTAATTTAAATTATGCAAACTTATTCAACAATCCGTCCTTAATAAAATTGAACCTACAAAAAAATAACCCAAAACAATTGTTGTTTATGAAATTAGTGCGCATTTCTACAGTTTCGTTGATAGATATGTGAATGAAGATTGAACAGTTCACACCAATTCTTCTTATCCAATCCTATGACGTGAAATTATAATATTTTGAAATGCAACATTTGTTTCATTAGCAAGTTTTTGAAAAACCAAAGTTGTTTGAAAAAATTATTGTTCAATTTATGTTGTTCTGACCATAGGTTCAAAGAAAAATGATTGATTATGCTAAGCAAAATAAGCATCCTAAATAGTGCCATTTTTTCAACTTTTCAATTACCTAAAAATTATTTGTTATTTAGTTTGTCAAACTCAAAAATGATCTTTATCTTAATTTCAGTTATATAAAATATTTATATTTCAACTTATTTATCACTAAAGGTCTTTCTAATTTTAGGTATAAATATTGTGTTTGCCCAAAAACAAATAAAATATATTTTTTCATTGATCATATAAAATACACAAACATCGTCTTTCTCCTAAAACAAATAAAATATATTTTTTTCATAATGATCATATAAAATACACAAAACTTTTCACCTCATACATGATATTTGGAACACCTTTGGTCTAAATACTTTAATGAGAGCAAAGAGGCTTATCACATTTTTTTATCATCAAACTTAGATTTGCTAGATATACTTCATGAAAGATAAAATTGAAGTCAACACCATGACAAATATGCCACAAGCATTTTCCAAGGTTTTATCCCAATCCTGACAATTTATATTGGGCAAAAAGCATTTTCTCCAAGGTATAATTCAATACCTATCACATTTGTTGAGACCAGTAGCTTTTCAACGTTGAAAAATAATCCATAAAACAAAACCAACGAAGCAGAAGAGAACTTGCAATATTTTAGCCGTAATACGTAGCCATTTCTGCAACAAACAGCATTTTGAAATTAGGGTTCAACAACAAGACAAGTAACTGTAGTTCATTCGTAATCAGAGCTCCAACAATCTCAGACGTTAGAACACAGAGCTGACCAATAAAAAATTTATGACCGGAACGTGTTCCTGGAGGGTGACTCGATATTGAAGCCCACATCTCCTAACAGTTCAAAACATAAACACAGCAGGCATTACACCACAAACCTGAAAGCAATAACATATCCAAACACCTAAGAACACTACCCCAGTTACCAAAATCTTGCACAAGGCTTCAAAGTTCAAACAGAAGAATGAAACGCTATAGTAATTAAAAACGGCAGTTATGTTTCTTCCTGTTGAACGGTGGTACAATCAATCTCATTTGAGTTGCTGCCTAAGCTGTACCCTCCGTCTCCATTGGCTCGGATGCAGCTGATGCTGGAGTTTGGCCACTTGTATCAACCTCAGTACCATCCTCGACTTCATGAGAATGCTGCTCCGTTGTTTGCGGCTGTGGAGAAGCTGGCTCGTTTTGAGGGGTCTGTGGTTTAGGCGGCTGCGGTTTAGGCTTCGTCATAATTGGTCGGCAAAACCTGCATGGGCGAACATTTCATCATTACTCAAGCAGAGAATCCATCATTCACTGAGAGCAGCTTCAGGCCCTAGACTTTCAATTTTTTTTTACAGAAGGGCATTTCGCAATGCAATTAGACATTTATTTGGTTATGCTTCCAAATGCATTTCATCAACTTAAAAAACTGAAAGAACAAAAAAAAAAAAAAAAAAAAAAAAGAGTTCACTCCTAAAATAACAAAAAATCCCTTTTTAAAACTAACTTTAAAAAATGTGAAATAAAACCTTGCGATGCCCGCAAACTGCATAAATTTTAGTAAACGCTCCAGAGAACAAAAACATTTATAACAAAATTTAAAGAAACAAGTGATCATAACCATATTATAGTACCTGTCCAATGTCTCAGCTTTTTTCTTAATATCGGCCGTAAAAAAAGCAGGCGTGGCATGTTTGGGTAAGGCATCCTGCTGCAGCTGCTTGTCTCTCAACCAAGACTCTGCTTCTGAGCACTCATTTACTACCTATAAAATTATAACCAAATCAAAATAAAAAGAAAATATTTCAGGAAAACAAAGATGAGAATTAACCCAAGTCCTTCAAAATTACAAACCTTTTGTTTCTCTGCAATATCAATATGTTCAAATTTTGGGTCTTTAGACAAGGCCGCTTCTCTGTAACTGCTAATGCAATAAACAAGTTGTTCAATTGCAGCTCCTCTCTCGGTCCACTCCTTGTGGCGTACTTCAATTGGATCACCTTGCTGCATTTAAACAAACTTTTGCTTAGTTTTTATCAACGACATAGTAAACTTTTTGAAATATCACAAGACAACTCACTTTCTTCAACTCATCAAGTTTCGCCACATAAACACCCTTGGTTTCATCTTCCCCATCTTCATATAGCCAATCTTCAACCTCTTGAAGCTTTGCAATTAAATCATCCCTTTCTAGATCAGTGACGAATTCCTGGTACTTGTCATAGAGCTGAAAAAAAGTAATTAAAGGTTCACATAAAATGAATAAAAAATGATGCAGCTGAAACAATGCGCTTATATTCTTATAGAATGGCTTATGTTCTACCTTGTTCCTCATGTCATATACATATGCCTCCACAGCATTTTTCCTATCTTTAGTTTCTTCCATAACTCTATCTTGAAGGGCCATTTCAAACTCTTTCTCTACAGCTTTCTGCACATCTACAGCCGCCATTGCCCCATACACTGTCTCTGCAACTGGAACATTGCTTTTCTTTACCTTCTTTTTTGGAGCCTCAGCCTACAATAATAGAACAACAAAATTTAAACTAAACATGATACCCAATGAAGTACATAGACATAAGTCGCTTAACTGAGTATGTTACAATCATGAGGAAAACCTTCAATACCAACAAATAGAACCATGAAGAAGAAGCAAACTAACGAAACAAGGTCAAATGTGATTAATTTTTAACAAGTAATTCTTAAGCATTTTTAACTTTTATTAACTACAAAAAGCTAGAATGATGAAACAAGGAAAACTACATAAATGACACCAAACAAACATCAATCTACATCTCCCAAAATCATATCGTAAAAGAAAATTAGTTCAAGTTTGTAATAAATTGCATTCATTCATACAGGCTACCTTGGTATCTGTTTCCATCTGTGCAGGCTTATTTTCAGACTCTGGCTTGCCATTTTCTACACCCGCTCCATCAGCTGTGTTCTTAACATCTTGCATGTTTATATCAGCTCCAGCCAAATCATTATTAGTTGCTTCATCAGTTTCCATTTTTGCATTTTCATTTGGAGACACATTGTTGGCTGCCACTGGTACATCAACTTCTTCCTCCTCCAGCATCTACAAATTATTCTATCATTCCTAGTGGTATAACCAAACACTAAAACGGAAATTTTTGAAAAGTTTCAGTAGACTTACAGTTGCAGATTCAATAGATACAATTCCATGCAGATTCAAACGAACCTTAACCTTTAACTTGGCCCGGTCACCTTTGGAAGTTTTGAATGGGCCAATCTGCCAAAGTAATGCAAGTCAAAAACAAAGTGGGAAAGTGTACGTTTCACTACTGTATAATTTACATTTTGTAGTTTAAATACCGTGTATGAACTAATCTTGTGAAAAATGCCGGGATCATTCACATCAGTATAGATGACATCAACCGAGAATGTACTAGATCTATAAAATGTAAGAGCCTTGACGCTGGGAATTGCATTTCCCTTAGGAAACACAACTGCACTTTGTTGAGCATCTGCCAATCCACTCTGTGCATCATTCAAGTACCCTTGCCAAGACAAAGCAATAGTGAAGGGAAGACTCTCGTGCACCTGAAAGCAGTTTTGAGATTACAACATCAAAAATCTGAAGATATTACATCACTTACAAAATGACAACCAAGACGAGTAACGTAAGCAGCAAGTCACTAACATATTCTTAAGCCAGGATGAAGATTACCTTATTCTTTAGTATTGCTGTAAAAGTATAGTAACGTTACAGGATCAAGATGATGACATGATCTCATTAAAGATGCATACTTCATAGTTCATGCGCATGCCAATAAGCTATTAGAATACTTTTTGCAAGCATAAACTTCCACAAGAATTTATACCACTTAACTTACAGTAATATTATTAAAAATGGGTTCACAAATGAATGTAGTAGCTATAAGTTCTGAATTCATGATTTTCTGCAACAGTCAAGGGCAATATAAAGTGTGGTTCAAACAAACAACAGATTACATTGTAGTATTCAAAATGAATATTTTAAGGTACACATCACCTAATACACCATGCATATCAAATGTAGAGACATAGGCACCCCAAGAGAACAATGCAAGGTAAGATCCAATTTTCCATACCATACATTAGCATCATATGTTAACTTCAATTTTATACCTTGGTTATGAAATTAGGGACTAGGGCTGGCCATTAATAATTTCTGTAGGGCATGCTACACCATTTCACCTTACAATATCCTTTGGACATTCGTGCAACAAAATTCCACGACAAACATTTCCACACATTGAACCTTCAAAGTGGCTCTAACTTGAATAGTATACTTTACATTAAGCTAGAAAAAAAAAAAAAAAAAAAAAAAGCGTTAAGATCTAGTTCAAGACCCAAATGTATATTTTCTTTCAATTTTTCTCACAATGATCCTCACTGTTACAACCATTTTTAAAGAGATTTTAACCTTTAAATGCTAAAATGAACTTAGCCTTAAAGGAAAAATTGCTACATGAAAAATTCGAAGATAGCAGTTTTAAATTTCTAAAATCACTGAGATTATTTGAAGAGCTGCATTGGAGTGTCAACTTAATCACATTTTCGTTTCTCTATCTTCGTAAACAGATTTCTTGGCTCACATCTCTTCAACAGACTTCATAAAATTTATTGACTAGCGGTTGTACTTTGTCCTTCCCTCTCTCACTTCAACAACTGTTTTCACCTATATGATCAGATTAGGCACGCTTTCTCCATGTTTGAGAATTTTAGAGACCTTTCTACTACACTACACTGTTTGCTTGCTTAACCTTATACTAATTTTGCACGGGTGGCCTTCACTTAAGCTTAGTGTTGGGATGATTGTCTCATTTTCTAAGCTTTGCATTGGAATGGTGCAGGCTTGTACCCTCATCCCAGAAAAAAGGCTTGTGTAATTAGCTCCCCTTGGAGAGAAAGGGATGATGACGGTTGGAGGAGCTCCGGTGGACATGCAAAAGCAAAAGCACACCCCTCCACATATGCTTAATGGCCAACAACTAAAGAATCACAAACTGATGCTATTGATTAAGGTCCAAGCACCAAGAGTAAATCCATGGCCCAGCCAAACTACCCAAGGCTTCCAATGACAAGTGTAAGTCCCTTAACCAACCTAAGCTCTTTCATAATGCCATTTTCTGTTTGGAAAATGACAATGAGCTGATAGTTGCAATCAATAACATGCAGAACAAATTCCAGGTAGGATACTCCACATTAACGAAAGTCAATCATGGAGTTAATGCAGAAAAACCATTTTTTGATTGGCCATAGGTGGAAATAGGAAAGGCTAAACTTTTCAGACCATTACATTTTTAGATAAACTTCAACTACCTACGAGCACCTGAAAATATGTGTCAGAAGCTGACAAGAATACAGTAATAAAAAATCAAGAACCAAGTTTCTAACGAAAATGAACCTTTTTTCATGAAGCAAAGTAGATTTCTAATATGCTCCATAGGCTCACCAATATTCTAACGATCTACAAACTTCAGGAAAAACCTTCTCCAAGGAAATGAGATTTGAGATATCTACAATCCCTCAATTTAAGGATTGCTCATAGCATGAGTAAAACATTAGGCAGAAAAAAGAACTTAAGCCCAGCAACCAAAAAAGAAGGCATAGTCCACAAAATTGCAGGTTGCTTTATCAAATACTAACCAAGCAAAGGAAAAAACAAGAGTGAGAAGTTAGCTTAGCTATATGCCCTCTCAGACAGAAAAGTGGATAAGAAAGAACCAGTAAACAATGAAAATAAATATAAGAGACTAAAAGCTTTAAGTAAGAAGATAAACCACATAAGACCACAACTTCACTTGCACAAAAGAAATGGCCGTTCGAAAGCAAACTGGAGAGAGAAAGGAAGATGTTAGAAAGCAAGCTGGAGTGAATACTGGCATTAGTTTGAGCATAAATTCAAAATTGTGATTCTGGAATATTGAATGGAGATGAAGAATTAGACAATAAATAAGCATGAGAGATAATTAGAAAGGTTAAAAGATAAGCATATTGCAGTTAAGATGTGAAGATGCATAGAGCACCACAAAAAAAAAAAATACAACGATTACATTGGGTTAAGTGAACAATTCGCAAATAAAGTTGTGAAAGCTTCAACATTAGAGAAGAACGAAATTGAAGAAAATTCTGCTTTCTAGAAAATGCTGCTCTAAGAGATTAGAAAGGTTAAAAGATTCACACTTACAACACGTAACAAGATCATCCAAAACATACACATGAATCAGTTAGTGAGACATACAAATTCGTCATGTAACATGTAATTATTGTAACTACCATAAACATTCAATTCACACTTGTTAAAGCAAGAAATCCATAGAACACCATACATCACCCTATGTATGAATTTCTACAAACTAACACTATCGCACCCAAACTAGTTTGGGTGGATACGATCAAGAATGAATTTGCATGGACAGATTTTCCTCCAAAGTGGGACCAGTCGAGAATTTGTACCTAGACATTTTAAGCTTAAGATATGAATTGGTGACAAACCAAAATTCACATTGGTAAAGATAATTGCTGATAATACAAACAAGAAAACTATAGGCATAAAAAATTGCGGTAAATAGTTTTCTCCATTCATCATTTTATTCAACGGGCTATGGCAAAACTTGACTATTTGATAAAGGTTATAGCAGTAATACTAATTCTTAACATTGTATAGCAAGTTAGAAACATAACATGATGATGTTCTTTACCTACTATAACATTACAATTCTAATTTCCTTAATTTAGATAAGTAATTTGAATTGTATAAAGTTCCATATAAAAGATACCCGTTTTATAGCCTAACGTTTATTTCCTTGTTGTTCAACCAATAGTACTTTGCTTAAAGTTTTGCACCTTGATTTTATAAGACAGTTGTCAAGGAATTTTTTTGAAAAAAACAAATGTTTATGCAATTCTGTAAAACAAGATCACTCTCAACAAAACAAAGACCAAAATTTTGATAACAAAGCCAACAAAACATTTTACAAACATCTATCAGGTCGAATCAAACGAGCTGGTTCAAATGGAAAATAAAACAAAATTGACATTTAGATTCACTCCAGTTTGTTTCTTAGCAATCAAAAGAAAAGTGTTTCACATTTTATAGAAAATAGCAAAGAAAATTTTACTGATTTGTTACATCAATTTTAAGTGATAATGGTTCATAATTTGAAAACATTTTTTAAAAAAAGTAACATGATGAAAAAACAATTAAAAATAGGATTATAGAGAGAAAAAATCATATGTCAACGGAAACAGCTAGGAAAATAATTATTAAAAGTGAATTACCTAACCCATTTTGGGTTGAAGATAGTAACACTCCGTATAATAAATTAAGTAAAAGAAAAACCCATGAGCAGTGAACATGATAATAAGCCCAAATGGATTATTTTCATGTTTTTGGATGTAGATTTGAGAAAATATAATAAGGGAAAATTAGTTCAAAATATGAAGGTGTTTTCCTTGGAAATTCTATGCATAATTGGGACTCTAGACTACTTAATAAAAATCTTTATCTGAAGGAATTCATATGTGGAGTATTGGATGATATTAACAAAAATTCTTTGAAGGAAATGATCTAAAAAGAGGGAAGATGCAATTTATGAATTTTAGTATACAAATGAATCATTGAAGAAGCAAAAAACTGAAGCTACTTTTTAGAATTTATTACAATTAAACTATTGAATCAAAGTAGTTAGTAATATTAAAAGGTTGTTTTTTAAAGTTTTACCTTTTAGTAATATAATCTGTGCATAATACCACATTCTGAGAATGGTAAATTATTAAAAACAAAAAATTAGATAGAAAGTGGATAATAACTTGAAAGCAGTATAATAATAATTGATATAAATAAAATGAGACTACAAAATTAAAGTAGGTAGTTTTCATGTATTAAGAATTTTTAAAATGACATGTAAAATAAAACCCAATAATTTATTTGTAATAAACTCCAAAAAGGAACTTTTGGTTTGTCCTTCAATAATTTATATCTATGCTAAACAATGTAAAATTGGATCATCCAACTCTCACAAGTAATCAATTCCTATCTATTGTTTCATCAATAATATTACTTACTAACTACTAAAATAACTTCTCATCAATAATTTATTTGTAATAAACTCAAAAAAGGAACTTTTGGTTTGTCCTTCATTCCATATTTGTATCCACACTTAATAATGTAAAATTGAATCATCCTATTCTCACAAGTAATCAATTCCTATCTATTGTTTCATCAATAATATTACTAACTACTAAAAATAACTTCTCATATGCCTCTTGTCTTCAACTAGTACCTTCCAAAGCTTTATTTTGTTTACTTCATTTCATGTAGTGAAAATAAAAAACCTTTTTTCAATTAATATAACAATGTTAATATGGTATAATAATTTATATAACTAAATTCATTGGCCATAAGCTGATTAGCATTAATTAAAAGTATAATATCAATAACTTCCATGTGCAATAATGCAGTGTATTAATAAATATAATAGATAAACACTAGCATATCAATAATATTAAAGAATTAAATTGCGAATATGTAATATATTATTTTGAAAATGTCATAGAAATAATATTACAAAAATAAGATAGTGTTTACATAAAATTTAGTTTCAAAATTGATATACAAGGAGTATCAAATGATTATACGGTGTGTGTACATAAAATAAAGCTTCAAAAACAATAAAAGTAAAAACATCTTATGAAAGATGATAGACACACTTGTGCAGCTCTTGTTAAACCCAAAGCTCAAGAGAGCAAAGGACACCCTAAGCAATGAAATAGCTTCAGAATTCCTTAAACTGCAGTTCAATAATTTTGTATTGATACATAACTTTATTGCATTCAACTACTGATCAGGATTCTTTTGGGAAAATTCTTGTGGGAACTATCCCCATCAACCCTAAAAAGTTAAATTTCCATTGTGCTTCCCGATATGCCAACGTCTATTGGACCTGCAAAGATGATGAGAACATCAACTTCCTCTATACTAGGGCGAATTGCATGAAGAGTCACAATTGTCTTTAAGCCCATTAACTAGAATAGCATTCCAATGGCTCAACACTTTCTTTTGCTAACAAGGTCACTTATTTAATTGATAATCTCTATAATAAAACTCATACTAGCACTAGCTCCATGGTTACTTTGGAGGGTAACAACTTTCTATTTAAACATATGGAACACAACAAAATCTATCAAACAGTCAAATGCTTCTCTCATAACAAATCCCTAGTGTGTACCAAATTTTTGATCGAATATTGGGTTAATATAGGCAAGGGCTTTATTTAATAGTTGCGCATGTCTTTTTCTCATGATCTCTCCCTCATAAAGACCACAATGTCCATTGCACTCATCCACAAATTTAAAACTATAGCACTAATTTTCAATTACAAATTAATCTACATAAAGCAGATTTATTTAATATATTGTTGCCAAAATCTTGACCAAGTTACAAAACATGATGCCTATGATCCTTCATAAGGCACAAAAAGCTTTCATCAAAAGAAGAAGCCTCAATGATAACATTTATCTAGCAATAAAACTTGGGACAATACAATTCTCGATCTTCTCCATGGGCCTTTTCTACAAATATAGACATACCTAAGGCCTTTGATTCTACTAACAAAGAAGAGTTCTAAATTATTCAATGCTTACATTTGCATTTATAACTTAATCATTAATACCTCTATCATTAAGGAGGCCATCAAAGGATACGTTAAACCTTTCATTGAGCTATTACAAGGCTCCTCTTGTTACTATTCAACATCAACGTGATCGCCTCCTATAACCTCAAAGTAACCCTTAATGTTCAAACCCACAAAACAATTGAAGCCAAAAAGTTTTAACACATCTCATCCCTCATTTTAACAAACACCAAATCATCTCCCAGAAGGTATTGAGTAAGAACATTAACATTGTCAAAACTACTCTTCATTGGCTTCATATTGAATTTTTTCTAGTAGAACAAAAAGACAAGCTCAATATCCTTCTCTTAAAATGTTTGGAAAAGACACTCATAACTCCCTTCTATTTCCTTTGAACTCCTTAACTATGATATAATTGAATTTTCCTTCTCACCCTATAGAGTCAAAACAAGTGATTGTTCCTTACTGCTTTAAAGTTTCCAAGCCAAACTGAGGAGTTGAAAATATGGTAATATATCAAAGTGGTATGCATCACCCTAATATACCCTTTTTTAAAAATAGGGCAATATAAAATTTAAGAAATACAGTAAGGCTTAGTTTCTTTCTTAGCCTACATGTTCAAAAACTAAAAAATCTGATATTGATTAATCGAGTATGTTAAAAGATGACTAGATTAATTTGACACAATGCTAAGAAAAAGAATAAAGCAAGTTGATTTAACTCCAAATAAAAACTAATTGGATAACTAATCTAGTTATATCAGTGACCCAAAAAAAATTTAGAACCATAAGAAACCTCATAAAAATTGTTGAATCAATCAAAATCGCTCAAGGTCTTCCATAAGAAAAATAAATATATGTTCATAGACAAGTCTCTAATTCAGGCATTGCCAAGTTCGGGTTATTTCTTTCCTCCATGCAATGTATTTTCCCCTTTTTCATATTGCAAGCCTTAGGCATAACCTTTTCTTCATCCTCATTTTATGTTTCACCATCACTAAATATGTTCAAATTAAGTTCATATATGACATATTCTCAAGCCTAATCGCTTTGAGATGCAAAATCATATGATTTAAAGACAAGTGGCCATGTTTGGTAATGCCTTCTTTTCATGTTACTTGGAACATCTTAAATAGAGTAGTAGAAAATTTTATTAATAATGTGCAATAATTTGGTAATTGATGACAAGATTACCAAAGTCAACTATATTCAGGCCTCAAGGTAGGTTATTATGTTAGAGGATGAATTCACCATTAACATTATTTTAGGGTTGATTCAAATTCTATATTCATGCATAAAATAATTTATAATAACTACATTTCGGGTTTTGTTCTCTTTATTTGAATGAGCATATTGTAATAGAATAAAAATTAGTTTTTATATTGCTGGTTGCATTATTATGTAATTGTTACATACTTTTGGTAAGATAAACAAATATCAAAAATAATAGTTAATTATGAATCTCTTACCTATATGAAGTCTATGGTTTCTCTCATAATTACTATCATTGAAAACACAAACACCCATACACACACACAAATACATATATCATATTTGCACTTAATGGATGATATTCCCATTTGTTTAGCAATGCACTATTACTAGTGTGATTGACTAGTTTGGCTCAAGAAAGTGCACAATGACAAGTCTATCGATTCAAAGTGACTATAGAATATATTACCACGAGTAACATTATGAGACAATGCTACATAACACATATTTCTAAAAATGCTGATAATATATCGGTGTTGATTGCTCAATTTTAAATTATTGCTAGCATTGAGTTAGACAAAATTGGTCATAAAGAATCACATTACCAATTATGGTTACATAATCATTTAGTGTTTGGCATAAATTATTTCATGTTATTCATACCATCTAAGTATACACATTATGCCTCAACTCTCATTATTCATCCATCAACAAATGAAATTTACCTATGGTTTTGTTTCACAAACTCATACAAAATATATTTCTGAATCTAAGCATCATAAATTATCAAGTGAGATTTTTAATAATGATTTTACTTAAAATTGAAATTTTGAATTATGTTCATTAGTCTAGGTTTATTTGATTTTGATTTATATTAAAATAAAATGGAATGTTTTCCACTAGATATTATGCATATTCAAATTTTACATTTGAGCCATAACTCACATCATAGCCTTAACTTAATGTGGTGTCGAGCTAAGGTTAAAACCTCCGAACACGATAAATTGCTTTTTGGACGTGTAACAAGTGGATTCACTAAAAAAAACTTAAACAATATATTTCTTCTTTAACCACTTTGCCACAACGTTTATTGAAGAACTTATGAAAATAATTTATTGGCCTATACATAATTGACAACTAATCCTTTTTTTGGTTATCATCCTTGATATATTTTATGAGTTGAGGCTTCAATTTTCTTTTCTCCTAGTCCAAAAAACCAATATGTGCCTCTCCCTATCCTTTATTATCCAATCTCATACATTAATCTTTGAAAGTCATTTTCATAATTTCATTAACTACAATTTCAAACTCTCCTTGCCTTAGTTTATACTTCCATCCTAATAATGCATGTTCTTCTCTTCAACAATTTCTCATACTTCTCACTCTCACAAAGTGTGTCCTTTGCTTCATTGCAAATTGAACTAAAAGCAATACTACACATGGGTCTTCAATGGGAAATAAATAACAATTTTGAAAAAATAACATACAATAACAATTATTGCAGACTTTAAACAACTATTCTAGCCTTATTTTGAATGGATTAAACCAAAATACGAACAAAGATTTTTTATGACTGTAATATATTCATGCATCCTCAAGAATAATTGAATAATAGATTTACAACATATATACATATATAGCATAAAATGGGCAAATCATATACAATAATGTTAGGTACAATTCATCTTCAAGTATTCTAACATAATCATAAAAATGTTGACCTTGAAATCATTAAAGTTGTCATGCTCATGAGTAAAAATTAAATATTCAATCATCAAAATAGTGAGGAAACTCACCAAAACAATTTTCCTGCTAGCATAAAAACTAATTGGCATCAATCCATTAGATCAAAAGCTTAAGCATGATAATGAATCAGTCAATTAATTAAAAAAAGGCTAGGGAACTCTTGTAAATTCCAAGACAAATTTTAAAAGATCAACAAAAAGTGGTTACTTAGATGCCTCCTGTTTGCTCATATGGAAAGTACTAGAGTTATTAACAAGGCTTTAAATTATTCCCACTCACATACTATGTGGATTTTGCCCTCAAATCAGAAAAGAAAAAAATTCACAGCATCCCTCGTATTTAAAAATTTCAAATATTAAATGAACCACAAAAATGTTTATAAGAAAAATCAAAACAATCCAATAATATTAAACGAACCACAAAAATGTTTATAAGAAAAATCAAAACAACAAAACAAAAGATATCACCAAAAAGTAGAGATGCAGATAAACTAATTTATCAAAGATCTGAAAAACTACTACCAGGAACTCACGAACTCTGAATGTGGGGCTCAGAATAGCACATTGAAGGGCACAACCACGGGCAACACATTCACTGGCATTCATAGTGCGTCTTGGCTCCTTCCCAAAGAAGTCAGTTAGTATCTTAATAATTGCCGGAACACGAGATCCAGAGCCAACAACCTCAACAGAATGAATGCCATCCACGGTCAGACCAGCCTCATGAAGGGCCTTCTCAAGAGGACCCTTGACCCGTTCCAAAATAGAAACACTAATCTGCTCAAACTCCTCCCTTTTAATGAAGCCTCTCACATCTTTCTCGTCCATCAAACATTCAATGTTCAGTGGTGCCTCTGGGTTTGCACTCAGCATCTTCTTAAGCTTCTCACATGCTGCACGGAGCCTTATACAAGCTCGAGCATTCTGGTAGACATCAATCTTATATTCTACCTTGAACTTATCAGCAAAATACTTGAATAATACATCATCAAAATCTCTGCCACCTAGAGAATGGTCATATGAGTGAGCCAATATCTTCAGCTGCCCCTTCCTGAGTCCAGCAATGCAGACTTGCATGCTTGCATGTCCAACATCCACGAAAGCCACATTAAGCTGATCATTCTCGGGCAAATCGGTTTTGTAGATCCCATAGGCTAGGGCAGTTGCCGTAGTCTCATGTAACAAACGTAGAGGATGCAAACCTACAATGGTTGCAGCATCAAGAACCGCTCGCCTCTGGAGATCAGTAAAATATGCAGGTATTCCGATGCAACAATCGACAACTGCAGAATTGAGATTCTTCTCAGCAATTCCCTTGAGATTAGAGAGAACCATCGCAAGAATCTGTGTAGGTGTGAAGACCTTCTCTTCACCAAGATACCTCGCATGGATGAGCGGAAAACCATCAGGCCCTTCAGATACTGAGAACGGAAGGGTTTGAAGATCAAGCTGCAACTCTGGATCCGAGAACTTCCTTCCAATCAGGCGCTTAATTTGTGAAACCGAGTTCTTAGGGTTCATAGTTGATGAAGCCGCTCCTGCAGTTCCAATGAACCGCTGCTTTTCCCCAAAGCAAACAATGGCTGGGGTCTCGCGCTTCGATTCATCGTTGAGCACTACATCAATGCCCCGCTGCCGGGCCACCGCCACAATGCAGCTCTCATTTCCGATGTCAAACCCGACCACGCTCATCTTCCTCTAGTTAATATCTAGCTTGATCCCGCGGAAAGATCAACCTGAATCGACAATTATAACAAAAAAAAATCCCCAAAGTGACCTTTAAATCACAGCTAAAATACGACGGAATGATGAACTTCTAAAAGATTAACCAAAACCGTATGAAAAAAGACAATTTTCTTGCTATCAAGGAAGCAGATCTGGAAAGATATGGTGATTAACCAAAGAGAAGTAAATTTAACAAAGGCAAACCTGATCAAAGGTCTCGAACTCGGTAAGCCGAGGATAATATTTCCGTCAGAATTGCACCGTGAGAAGGGCAACGAGAAGGCAGGAGAGAAATAGGAGTGCTCGCGTGCGTAGCTTCTTCTAGAACCCTCGAATCCAAAGGGCTTCAGATGGGTCTAGGATTCTCTGTGAGATCTAGACCGTCGATTTGGTCATAATTCAGACGCGGAGCAGATGGTAGGCTATCGTTTGGAACATTCGCGTTTTCTACTGTTGGACGGGATTCCAGAACAATCTTAACCGTATGAACAAGCAAACACAACCGTAGTAAATATATTTAAAAAAAACATTTTGGCTTTTAACAATTATTTTAAAAAATAAAAAAATAATAATAGAAATGAGAAAACAAAAGAATGGATTGCTTACAATTTTAAAGAAATGATGCTCAAACAAAAACTATATATTTATATTTATTCAAAAGATATGAGTAATTGATGCACCTTTTCTAGCAAAACACTAATGCTTAGACATTTTAATGTAATTTTGGATTTAATTATGGACTTGCTGGTTCTTTTTATTTTTTGCTGTCTAAAAAGATAAGCTTTAACCTTCATTTATTTTGAAAATATATTCACTTTAGTAGCAAGGAGCCAATTGGATGCACTTGAGATGCAAATGTGTTACCATATAGTTTTAATAACTTAAAGCGAGGGATTAAACAAATATTTATATTTTTAACATTTTTTGAAGCCTTTTTTATCAATTTTGAATCAAAAGTTCATAATTTCATATAATTATATGCCTAATTAGTTAATCATAAGAACAAATAACTGTCAGCAATTATCATACATTAAGCTTGAATTGTTTCGTCTATAATCCCTTGAGAATGAATGTACAAATTGTTCTATAGGCATCACAAAATGACGATAACTCATGCACAAGAGAATAGCAAAAGTGAAGAGAAAAAATATGGTATTTGATAATCTAAAAAACACTCTAAAAATAAAATTATGGGATTATAAGATGTAATGTTAATATAGTAGCTAAAAGTTTAGCTATATTAAATATGTATTTGTTGTATTAGATTTTGGATAATGACTAATTCATTGTAGAAGCTTCAAAAAGGTTAATCAGATCAATCAATCAAAGAGAATGCTTGAACACTTGTAAAAAGCACGAGGCTTGATTAGAGCTAGAGAATGAGATCGCTTAAATGATGTGAGCTAATAAGTAAGAAAATAAAGATGACTGAGCTTGGGCAATGCTATGCTAATATGAAAATAAATAATAAAGAAAATCATGTTTGAGAATCATTCGTACAATGAGAGGAATGCTATAATCTACAACAAGATTAGGCACACCAAGGATAAAGTTTTGATGCATTGAGAACATTTATATGACATATATTGAATAAAAAACAAAAGATGATAGACAATAATTTTTAAAAAAAAATTAGTGGATGCCTTTCAAAAAAGAAATTTTTTATAAATAAAAAATTTATAAAAGTTGCTTAAAATTTTTTATATGATTTACATATTAAAATTACAAACTTTTAAAAAGCAATGAGCAAAGGCCAACAACTCCCAAATTGAAGTCGAGTGTCCACAAAATTCTAAGAAAACACAAGCATGATGGTGATTTAAGAGAAGATTATGTCAAAGTTAGAGATCAAAAAAATGTTTTAGGCTTTTGTTTATTTCATTATTTTTGCCATTGGATAAAAAACTTATTAAATTATATTTTGAATATAATCTCCTAATTAAAATTATACTTAGACCACAAATTATAAATCTTGTATATGTTCACCCTTAAATATTCAAAACAAATAATTAAAAAACATATATTATTATTTAATTTATATAATTATTATATTTTTATTTAAATTATTTAAAAAAGAATAAAATAATTTCATTTTTATTATATTATAATAAATTTTTATTAGATATTATTATATTTTAATTGTAGGTTTTAAATTCACTAAACTTGTTACATTTCTATCATAATCATAGAAACAAACTAAATCTAAGATGGAAAACAACTTTTTGAAATAATTGAAGTATCTAAAATTATAGTTTAGATGATGTACACAAGACAATCTTGTTATATAATTCATTAACTAGCTAATGCCATATGAAGCTTATAATATCATTTTCATTTTCACCCTTTAAGGTTTGTAATCATCCAATATTAATGCACATTTGGATATTGCTATTTTTGGTTTAAAGAATCTTACTTAAATGGTGCTTGTCTCTTTCACCCTGTGTGACAATTACAGTTCTCATGCTTAGAGTTTCTTTGATTCAAGGATTCAAAATGCATGAGACGCTTGTCTCTTTCACCCTGTGAGACAATTACAGTTCTCATGCTTAGAGTTTCTTTGATTCAAGGATTCAAAATGCATGAGACATGGTTCCTCAGGTTGGAGGAAAGTTAAGTTGATTGCTTTCTCATATTCCATTATTCTTTTCTCCGCTTACTCAAATAGTTATTTGTTTGTTGAGTATGTACCACACTTTAGAGCTTAGTATTAATCCACTTTTTTGCAAAATTAATGCTTAGATCATGCAATTTATTTTTTAAAATTAAAATCAATTGATTTAGAATGAAATTCTAAAACAAAAAACAAAATATATTTCAACGTCTTAAAACTTCTAATCTTTAACATGAAGTTTTGATGTGATTTCAAGTTAGGTTATAAACACTATTTTGATTTTCTATTAATTTGAAATCTAAGAACTTTATAAGGTCTTTGAATTTTTTTATGAACTTATTCTTTGTAACTTACTTTTAGAAGAGTTAGCATTAATTAACTGTTAAAGTTAACTAACATTTCCTAAATTATAAAAAATAAACAAATATCAATCTAAAAAAATACATATTACTAGACTAACAATTACTATGCTAATAATTTTTTGATTTGAAAAATAAAGCTATTTTACCTTAATAAAAATTATGAAAATTTTAAAATTTGTGTTTTTGAAATATATTAAATGCAAAAAAATTCCTTGCAAAGAAAGTTAACTTTTTATCAAACTTTGAGCATATAAATATTTTAAGATTTTGACATATTGACTAAAAAATCTAAAATTTCACTCTATGATAATTTTGTCATATACTGATGTATATGAAAATGCCCTTATACTTGGCATAATCAATTTGATCATTCTCATAAAGTTTTAAATTGAGATAAAAGCCTTTCATTGAGTATCACCACTCCTTTTTAATTTAAAATTTATTTGCAGTTTCTACAAAACAACTAGTGCAACGCATTGAGCAAATTAGATGTATTCCAATTAAGCCTAAAATATGAGGTCTCATTTTTAACATAGGTCATGGACTTGATTACAAATAGAGACCATAGTGGGTTTAAATAATATTTTCTTTTTTTGTATTTTAATTTATTAATGAGTTGTATTATATCATATACAAAACTTATTTAGTATTGATACATAACAAATTAAACTTTTATTATGATCTAATTTAGAGCCTACAATATTAAAAATATTTAACATATTATTAAAAAATATTATACACTAATTAAGATTAGAAGACATGTGTGATATTTTATAATTTTTTTTAAAGATTAATCTTTAAATTTGTAATGTGGATTATTAAGTAGAGAAAATGATAATACATTAAAAGTTAAGCATAAGTCCTACTGAGTAATTTTATCACATCTAATTTTTTATAAATAAAATAAAGACTTTAAGACAAACTTTATGTAGAGTACTCTAATAGAGGAAAGGGTAACCCTAACTGTCAAGCCCCCACCTTCAACGAGTATCTCTAAATAACAAAATTTCCATAAGAGTGAGGATAATGAAGAAAAACCAAGGTAGGGACCCGACGGTGAGATAAACAAACTAAAAAAAATCCAAAATATATACATAAAGACATGTTTTTTTAACTTTAATCACACTAAGCTCTCTCCTTTCTCACACATCTCGTGAAAAGGGCTCTCCTGTAACAGCATCATTCCCAGTTCTCGGTGCAGTGGTTTCATGACCTGTGATGTAAGTACTAAATGAGATTTTATACATCATAGTAGATAATTCCACATAGTTAACCAAGTAAATAAAAAGGCATAACAAAATACCATAAACAATAAAGATGAATCATATGCATCAAGCTAAAATCATATCATATGTCATCTATATAAGATAATGCCAAATGAAAACCATAAAGAAATGCCAGTTCCTTATATAGTGTGTTATTACCGGGCCCAATTCCCTTTGACGCATTATCCTCTGGATCCAATCATCAATTACTGTCCTCTAGCCAGCATCCAACCAAGCATATAACACTAGGCAGATATTTGATCCGAAGATCGATACCCTGCGATCCAACACGCTGAGCCTAGTGCCACCAGGCAGGTATGGTACCATACCCTGCGATCCAACACGCTAAGCCTGGTGTAAATCATCATAGAGTCATAGCACATAACACTAGGCAGATATCTGATCCGAAGATCGATACCCTGCGATCCCACACGCTGAGCCTAGTGGTGAGGATAATGTTCTCTGGGAATCCATTGTTTTATTTGTCATTTTCCAAACATCAATCCATGTCATATCAAAAGCCCTTTAATATAATATTGTTTCGTCTCTTTAGCATATTGTACCATATTATTTCTTTCCTTTTTAGTTGTCATGCAAATAAAATAAACATCAATATATAGAACAACCAAAACACCATGTTCTCTGGGAATTCATTTTTTTGCTATCATTTCTAATCATAATTCTAAACAATTATGCCATATCAAAGATCTTTCTTTACATATTATTTCTTTCTTTTGATTTCATTATCATACATTATTATTTCTTCTTTTTCTAATTATCATACCAATGCATAAGTAACAACAAAAACATTGTGTTTTCCTTTACCATATGCAACAATTAAAACACCATGTGATAGTAAGAAAACCATGTAAAACATACAATACTGTGCTACATCACAGGGTTAAGAAATTTATCTACTTGGATTTGCTGTACCACATTTTTCTTGCCCACTTCTAATTCTTCTTGATGTCCTACCTACAAGCCCCGATGTCCTACAAGCCCATAAAAGACAAAAATAATTAATTTAAAATGCTTATAAGGCAAAATTACATTTTTAAAAGTTGTTCCCAAATGGCTAAAATTCTGCTTTCTAAAAGCTTGCCCAAACAGTCAAAAATCCCAAACGGCCAAAAATCCTGCTTTATTAAAGGTGTCCCAAACGGGCTTTTAAAAAATCCCAAATCTTGCTTACGGTCTTTTTGTCGGCGCTGGACCGCCCGCCCCAAGCGCGACCCGATCTAGGCCCGGCGCTGGACCGCCCGCACTGGTTCAGCAACGCGAACCTGTTCAATTCTCTCTCTCTCTCCCTCATGCGTTCGACGAAACCGAAACCTTTCGCTAGCGAAATTCGAGACCTCCGGCTTCTCCTGCCGGCCAAATCAACCCTCTTGATCTCCGTCGCTCCCCGAAAAACCCTTACAAAATGACGACAAAGAAATTCGCGTTTTCCTTACCTTACGGAACCCTCACCAACCTTCACCGTCACGTGCCGAAATTCCTCAAAGAGTACGGTGGCTGCTGTCGAAATCTAGTCCTTAAGGAAATTCACGTTGCAGTCACGTTTGTCGCAGAACCTCGCATGCAGTCGAAGTTTTCGCAAACGTATTTCACCCGATTAGCATTTATAAACACTGCAGATATGTGTCAAACTCTCCCGAAGCAACTGCCAGGTGGCTCGTAAAACGGCTCTTTTGCATAAAACCCCATACAAATGCGTTATTTGCAAATATATCCTCCGCCAAATCGAATTTGAACTGATTTGACATTTAAAAAAATTACAATTCTATCCTCAACGTTACAAATTTATCTCAAATCTTTAAAAATTCATAATTTATTCATTAGAGCTCCAACAATTACAAATTAAACATCGTTGGATTCATCTCAAAGAGCTCTTTCTAAAAAAAATATCATAAATAAAAATAAAGGAAACTAAGGCTATTACATTAACTTTAGATTATCACTTAGAAAATAAAAGTTATAGAAAGAGTGCTTATTTTTAAAAATGATGACTTCTAATTTCCTTTTGGAGTTGACGTGTAGAGCACCAAAGATAGAACAAGGGCAATGAGATAGAGGTTTGAGTTAGCAGAAAAGCTTGGTTAAAAAGGTAACATGATAACGGGCTAGGATATTGAGCCTCAAAGAGGGTGGCTATTTGGCGATTGAATCAAAAAAGTAAAAGGGTGGTAAAGACTTTTATCACTTAGAAAATAAAAGTTATAGAAAGAGTGCTTATTTTTAAAAATGATGACTTCTAATTTCCTTTTGGAGTTGACGTGTAGAGCACCAAAGATAGAACAAGGGCAATGAGATAGAGGTTTGAGTTAGCAGAAAAGCTTGGTTAAATGGGTAACATGATAACGGGCTTGGATATTGAGCCTCAAAGAGGGTGGCTATTTGGCGATTGAATCAAAAAAGTAAAAGGGTGGTAAAGACTTATGGGTGTTGACAGAAGTAGAAATTTGTTTAGTTATTGACTCTCTCAGTGAAAGGTTTCTCAATTTTTATCGTTATCTCTAATAATGAAGGAAAAATTAGAATTTTTTTTACTAGAGTTAGGTATAAAATTTTTATTTATAAAAGTAGAAACACACAAATAAGAAAATTATATTAATTAATAACTATATTATAATGAGAGAACTTCTTCTATTTATAAATAAAAGAGAGTTCAATACATGAAAAAAAGAGAATTAAATACACCTTTAAAAATATCAAAAATATGAAAAAAAAAGATAATTTTGGAGTTAAATCATTTAAGAATTTAAAGAGATCTTTAAAATTTTATGATATTAACTCACAATGGAGCATCCACATTAAATTAAAAATATATGACAAAAGATAATTTTGAAGTTAAATCACTTAAAAATCCAAAAAAGATATTTAGAATTTTAAAACATTAACTCCAAATGAGTCAATTACATTAAATGTCAAATATAAAAATACATGAAAAAATTATAATATAGAAAAAAATTATGTAATAATGCAATATGATGATTAGATGTCAATGACGATGCGATTAAGATGCCAGTAGTAAATGAGACAAATGACGACAGTCAGTAGTGGTCAGAAGATGACAACTGATGGGAGGCCAGGTGATGGTGGACAACTGGGGAGCAGTAGGTAGCCTAGCGATGATGGGTGACCAGATGATGTTAGACAACTAGGTAGCAGCGATTGAGAGCAACAGCTGATTAGATGATGGCAAACGACTAATGATAACAGATAAAAACATGCACAAGAACCAACATTGATGATGATATTTTTTATTACAAAATATATTTGGATGAACAGAGCAAAAATAATAAAGACAACAATAAGAAAAAATAGAGTGATGTAGTCAACTCCTATGGTTGACAAAGATGACTAATCGAAATGAGATTTGACTTGGGAATGGCTTAGAGTTCGAATGAAACTAGTACAACATCTGTGAGTGTGTATTTGTGAGCTAATATAAGAGAGTCATGCATCAAGTGTTTTAATTTTTTATGCATATTTTGGAGATTTTTTAGTCATTACAATTTTTACTTTAAGGTTTATGTTATTTTAGCACTAGTGTTGAATAAAAAAAAAAGAAGATTTGTTTTAGCTTGTCATCTTGTTTCTTAGAATTGAGAATTTTACTAGTACATGCATGCATAATATGGGTTGTAATCTCAACATTCGAATTAAAATTTAAATCTATTATGCTTTAATATCAAAGCTTGGCTAGTAACTAATTATAGGAGTTCCTCATTAAAAAGGGATTTCTACAAGAAAACTTAAGTACATGTGTTAAACTTGCACTATTGATGCCTAAGAAGAATGGAAGGTGTACATTGTGCATTGATAATACAGTTATTAATAAAAATAATTATATATAAATTTTTCATTCCATGAATTGATGATATATTATATTTGATTTAAGAGTAAATTATTTTTAAAAGATAAATCTTAGGAGTATATATTCTATGCACATAATAGTTTTATGAGATTGATGAAAATAATTTTAAAACCTTTTTATTGAAAGATTTATTATGATTTATTTTGATAACATCCTCTATATAACCTTAATAAATTCTCTTATATAGCACATCTTAAAGAGTTATTTTATATACTAAGGGAAAACAAAATTATTTATTAATTTAAAAAAAAATATTTGATATTGCAAACTAAAGTGAAATTTTTAAGATTTATTATAACTATTGAAGGTTTACAACCTAATATTAAAAAGATTAAAGCAATAGTAAATTAGCTTATTCTAAAATATTTTACTTAAATTCTAAATTTTTATAAGCTAACTATTTTATATAGGAGATTTATTAAATATTATAATTCAATAATAACTCTAATTAAATATTTATTAAAGCAAATATAAATTTTTATAAATCAACTGTAGCACTTAGCCTCAAAAAGGGCAAAGAATCAAGTAAAGTCCCAATGAGAGAAATCATCGAATCATGAGCACTCCTATTAGACTTCTACATAAAGAGATACAAAGATGAATAAGACAACATTGACTATAAGAGAGCAGATCTTTATCAATACTTAAAGTTATAAGGCATCTTTTGGAATGCAAGTTTAGATCCCTGAGAACTTTGTGGTTAAACATATTAGAGCTAGAGTAATTTTGGGATGGATGAGCAAGCAAAACAACATCTCATAGATAAGAACAAAATTTGATTAATTTAAAATAATATTTAACTAATAAGGCTAAGGTATTACACAAACAAAGTAGACAAAACCTTTGCTCACATTAAGGTTTTAATGATTATGCTAGTAATTTTGAAATTATCATATTTTTTTAACCATTTGAAATTACTTATGATGAATTAGGTATTAAAATAAGAGCTATTTTAAGCCGAGAGAGGCATTTAGTAGCTTAGTTTAATAAAATGTTAAATGATGTTAAACAAATAATTTAACTTATGGTAAAGAATTATATGATATAGTACAAACCTTAAGACATAGGAAACATTATTTGCATCACAAACAATGCATTTTGACCACTTATGACTATGATTCAAAATATATCAATATTGAAAAAAAATTACATTAGCATGCCAAATGTATAGATTTTTTATAATATTATTATTTTGAAACATAAATCTTGAAGTAAAAGTAGCCAATAAATGCATTGACTCAATTAAAATTAGTTACATTTATACTTAGAATTCAACATTCTAAGTTTTGATCATCTAAAAATGAATACTTAACTTATATGGACCTTGATGTACTTTATAAAGAGTTATTCATTTAAGGGAAATATTTTATATATTCCAATAACTTCACTATATGATTTTCTAATTATTGAGCTACACTTAAGAGGAATAATGGATCATATGGGTTAAGATAAGGCTACTATCTTTGTGGAATCAAGATTTTACTAGCCTTCAGCAAAAAGGATGTACATAGGATTGTTTCTTAATGTAGAATCTACAAATTAGGTAAGGTCACCAAACAATGATATAACAAACATATGTCCTTTCCTATTCTCAGAAGACTTTAAGATAACTTATTCATGGATTTCTTTAGGACTATCATGTGTTGCTTAACATACTACTAGTATTTGTGGTAATTAGTAGGTTTTTTAAAATATTTCATTTTATTCCATGCCTGAAAATGAACGATGTATCATATCACTGAAACGTTTTTTAAAGAAGTTGTTAGACTACATGGGTTACCAAACACTATTATTTTTTATATGAATGTGAGATTTATCTCATATTTTAAAAAAACTTTTTAGAAATTATTTAATACAAAAATTAAAATTTTTATATGCATTCTATCGTCAACCTAATGATTAGACTTAAGTAGTAAATAAGACATTGTGAAATTTATTATGAAACTTAGTTGCTAAGAGTATTGAAATTAGGATTTACATTTGCTAATCATAGAATTTTCTTATAATAGCACTATTTCCAAACCATAAAGTTATCCCTTTTTAAAATAGTTCATTATCAAAATCTCAAAACACTTGTAGATTTGGGAAGTGTTTCTATTCATTTTTATTTTTATTTTTTGTATTTTTATTTACAGAAGTTTTTAACATTTGCATGAAAAAGGTAAAACAGTAGATTGAATCTAATAATTTAAGATATGCTAAAATTATTAATTGAGATAGAACCTTAAGAGAATTTAATGAGGGAGAACATCACCTTGATAAAGCAAAATAAATATTAATTTTTGAGTTTTGTCTTACAAAGCTTGCCAATTTGTTAAATATTTTAGATTTCTAAGATGAGCATATTTTTTTATATTAATCATCTAAAGGGTTTTATTAATGCCCATTTTGTTACCATTTAAATTCATTTGGATTTAATGCTAACTTTTAAAGATAAGAATTATTAAGAATTGATATAAAAATTTATCAAAAACCCTTTTTTCTTTCTTTTCCCTATTTCCAGTTCAAACTCGACGTAATAGCCATTTTCCTCCTTGGGACAAATAAGAAGAGAAGGTTTTAGCTAACCTTAGCTCATAGGAAATAGGGGCTAGTAACTTCTTCTTTTGATTTCTTATTCAAACTATTCCATTACCATGAGTTGATATGTAATTTTTTTAAGGATTTCTGTTGGATCCAAATGGAAAAAGGGATTTTATGGGTTCAACCTTACAACCATGAGGAGCTTCTAGTTAAGGAGTTTTGTTATGATTTGTTAATGCTTATGATGGCTTTTATACTAACTATTTCATGCTCAACAGTTGGCTACAGATTGAAGAATGAAAGTTTAGAGTTCTCAAGAAAAGAGGAAAGTTATTGGCTTGGCCAAAAAAATAACACAAGAGAGAACTTAGTAAGCAAAGTAATTAGTTGATTTTATTAGAAAAAGGGCATTAAAATAAGAAAGAAATGCTTGATGATTTGATTACTACATTTTTGTGTTTGCATCTTAATTTAATTACAATTTAATAAAAATTTTATTACAATTAGCTCGATAAGTTAAGCATGCAATGGGTTAGCATTTATTTTAAAATATAACAGCATAATTTTTAATTTCATGAAGCCAAAAGAAAAAAAATTGTTAGAGAATCATTACAAAGAAGGTAAATTGGTAAACTAATGTAACTATGATACAAGTATGTAATTAGCACATATCCTTTAATGCATAATCATGATATTTTTTATTCATATATATTCTAATAATGTATAGTATAATTTTAGCATCATTTTTTGTATGATATGAGATTAAAAGTCACATACATCTAGATAATGCATTTGATTAGAATAAATACAACAAAATATGACTTGATAAAGGATAAAAATAATAAAATAAGAAATAAAAGTAGGACAAGAAATAAGAATAAAAGAAAATCAAGTTATATAATCCTCTTAATAATAGATATGTTATGACATGATATTATGATATAAGTATATGACATGAGTCAGACTATATGAGCCTTATGTTTGACCAATGATGATATTGACAAAACTAAATGATATAATATGACAAGAATAATATTTTCTCTAAATAATATTATACCCAACAATCATATTCAACTATTGCTAGGGTTGAGTATGCGTTAACTTTCATCAATGCTATGGGTCAAACGACAAAAATAAAATAAAATAATATGATATCACTATTATTAGATCCCATACTCAATGACAAAAACATGTATATATATATATATATATATATATATATATATATATATATATATATATATATATATGTAAAGCAGCATAATTTTGGTTATACCACATATTAGGGTAATTTCAAACATATAATAAAATAAAATATGTGAGTGTATAATGTAAAATAAGTACCAACTTTTATTTATAGTTTTTTTTCATTTTTTATTTTTTTAAATTTTAGAATTGGTTTAAGGTAAGAACTTTTTATAACAATTTACACATATTTATTGGAACAAGTCATTCTAATTAAAAGTCCTAAATAAGTGACTCTTTGTCTTATATTTAGAACCTTTGGTGATAGTCCACCTTAACCTCTCATTTCATTTCAAAGCATGTTTTTTGCATTAGATGTGAGTGCTACAAGTCTGAAATTCAAAACTACATTGACTTATGAGTACATCAAAAAGCTTTTTAAGATGATAATGGTCAGAAGTCAAATTTCGAGCATGAGCTTATGAAGCTCTGTCTCATCACAAGAACTTGTTAGTAAGCAATTTATATTTTTTTAGAGATGATTTGAATATTCTATAAATTTTTAATGATTAAGGAAATTTGTAATATTAAATTAATTATCTTAGTTAAAAAATGGATAATTCTCACTCTTGGACCCAAAAATAATTTGTTGCATTTGGAAACTTTAGAAAAAAGCTAAAAAAGAGGGAGAGAAGAGTTGGAGAGGAGAAATGAAGGGAACTCGAGTGGTTCTTTAAGAAAAATCAAAGATATTGGAAAAGAAAGAGGAAAGCTTGCAAGAAGAGTGATCTTCTAGCTTTGTCTTATGAAAAAAAACATAAAAAACAAAGATCTCAAGTTTTTCCTTAAAGCAAATATCACTCAATGTGGATTTTAAGTAGTTTGTATGAATTTAAAGTTGATTTTGAGTGGTTAGAGCCTATTACAATTTTTTACTATAATGATAATTTAGACAGTACTGGTATGACCTTGGTTGTTGAATTTAGCAAATGCTTTATGCCTTTGTGTGAAAAGAGAATATGCTAAGTATTGTATTAGTAAGACCAACTAATTGACTTGTATGATGGGATATGTAATGTTAAATTAGGAAATCCTTTAATCAAATTTAATACTTGGGAGGATCATATTAGTATGACAAGTTAATCAAATTAGTACATTTTGGGTATAGGAAGATTATGTGTGGACATCTATCTGATCCCTTACATTATATGATAGATGTTATGAAGGTACAGGTACAAAAGGTGAATTAGATTAGTACTGGATAAGTTTTATGTACATGACATTCTACTAGTACGATGATTATATCATTATTGGCGATTACTTGTATTGAATTGTATTAGTACAATAATGAGATCAGAATAGTATGATACATTAAGAGATGTTTTAAAGAGATTATATCTTTGATCCCTTTGCCAATAAGATCACTACTATGGATTGTGTTAGTATGAAATTGAGATTAGACATAAACGATTAATTCCATGATTGTTTAATAGAGATTAATTGTACAATTTACTGTCCAATAGAAATAAAGCATGGATAGTATTAAGCCCCCACCTAAACCAGTACCATTAGATCACAAAATTAACATCAGAGTCGTCAAATACAACGTTTAAGTGAGGACAATGAAGAAAACCCAAGGTGGGGACCCGACGATGAGACAAATACCAACTCAAAAATCCCAAGTATATATATAGGCATGTTTTTAAAACATTTAATCATACTAAAACTTTCTCACTCTCACACATCTCTTGAAAATGACTCTTCTATAGCAGCATCATTCCCATCTCTCGGTGTAGTGGTTTCATGACCTGTGATGTAAGCACTAAATGAGATTTACACATCTCAGTAGATAAAACCACATAATTAACTAAGTAAATAAAAAGACATAACAAAATATCATAAACAATAAAGATGAATCATATGCATCAAGCTAAAACCATACCATATGTCATATATATAAGGCAATGCCAAATGAAAACCATAAAGAAATGCCAGTTCCTTATATAGTGTGTTATTATCGGGCCCAATTCCCTTTGATGCATTATCCTCTGAATCCAATCATCATCAATAAATGACCTCCAGTCGACATCCAACCAAACACATAACACTAGGCAGATATCTGATCCGAAGATCGATACCCTGCAACACATGTTGGGCCTAGTGCCACCAGGCAGGTATAGTACCATACCCTGCAACACATGATGGGCCTGGTGTAAATCATCATGGAGTCATAGCACATAATACCAGGCAGATATCTGATCTGAAGATCGATACCCTGCGACACACGCTGGGCCTGGTATAAACACTAAGCAGATATCTGATCCGAAGATCGATACCCTACAACACATGCTGGGCCTAGTGGTGAGGATAATGTTCTCTGGGAATCCATTTTTACTACCATTTTCAATCATAATTCTAAACAATTATGTCATATCAGAAGACCTTTCATGTCATATAGTTTCGTCTCTTTCTTTAGCATATTGTACCATATTATTTCTTTCTATTTTAGTTGTCATGCAAATGAAATAAACATCAACATATAGAACAACCAAAACACCATGTAACTGAAAGAACACCATATAAAACAAACACATAGTATTGTGCTACATCACAGGGTTAGGAATTTATTTACCTCGATTTGCTGTACCAAATTTTCTTGTCCACTTCTAATTGGTTTTCTTGATGTCCTACAAGGCCATAGTGCAAACATAATCAAGTTAAAATATGCTTATTTTCCAAAAGTTGCTTTTCTAAAAATTATTCCCAAATAATTAAAAATTCTGCTTTCTAAAAGCTTTCCCAAACAGCCAAAAATCCTAAAGTCAAAAATCCAGCTTCCTAAAAGCTTTCCCAAACAGCTTTCCAAAATAAATCCCAAATTATCTTACGCAGGCGCTGGACCGCCCGCGCCCGACGCTGGACCGCGCGCGCTCGGCGCTGGACCGCCCGCGCCTGACGCTGGACCTCCCGCACCGAAAAGCTTTCTAAAAGCTTTCCCTAACAGCTAAAATAAATACCAAAATCCCTTAAATTTCTTCCGCGGCGCTGGACCGCCAGCGCCTGGCACGCCCGGTTCAGCAGTGAAAACCCAGTCCAACTGAACCGGTTCATATCTTTCTCCTGTGCGTCCGGCGAAAACAGAAATCTTTCGCCGGCGCTGGATCGGCCGTTTCACGCGCTGAATCGGTCGAATCCGGCTCGGCTTCCTCCTCTCGGTCTTCCCCGCTCACCGGAAAGCTTTACACAACCCCGACGACAAAGAAATTATTTCTTACCTTATGGAAACCTTCGCCCGGTCGTGACTGTCGCGTGCCGGAACTTACGGAAATCATCGCCGGCCGTCACTGTCGCATGCCAATGCTCACGGAATCCTCGTTGGATGTTAATGTAGCGTGCCGAAACTTCTCGAAGATGTTCTCCGAAATCTCGCCGTCGCAATCCAGCAACCTCTTCGCCGCTGTTTTTCGCAGAAGTGCTTTTCCAAACGCAACTGGGTCGGCTTTTATAAACGCGGTCGAAACCGATAAGCCCTCGGTTCGTGAACCACGTTTTTGCAGAAAACACCTTCTAAAGTTGGTATTTGCAAATATATCCTCCGCCAAATCGAATTGAACTAAGCCGACATTTAAAAATTACAAATTTATCCTTCACATTACAAATTTATCTCAAATCTTTAAAAATTCATAATTTATTCATTAGAGCTCCAAAAATTACAAATTAAGCATCATTAAACTCGTCTCAAAGAGCTCTTTCTAAAAAAAAAATACAATAAATAAAATAAAAGAAAACTAAGGCTGTTACAGATGGTATAGTATGATATTGGTGATCATATAATATAATGTGAAAAAAGAATATAAATAAGGCACAAATCATATAAATATGAAATGAGAATTAGACTAGTATGATTAATTGATGATAAATTTGGTATAAATCATTTGTCTAATCTTTAGTATGACCCAATAACTATCATTGACAATACTTGTATAACAAAGAGATTAGACATGTATGAATGTGGTGATCCAACCTTGGCAAAGCTCTGATCATATAATATAATTGGGGTGAACATGTTGTACTATGCGACGGAAAAAAGTAACTTGCTAATGTATAATTTGGAATAGCCTTTAAAAATACTTTCTTAATATAAATTAATTTGTTATTGATAAGAATTAATGTGATTTATGTAAAAAATGAGCAAAACTAATTAATGAAAAGGAAAAATGATGAAAGAGACGTCTTAAAGTTGTCAAGTGGCCAAACTGATTAACTTATTATGTAAGTGAATTGTTATATAGTTGTACTAGTAGGGTAACACAGTAAATTTTGAATTAAGAATCATTCTTATATAGTTGTACTAGTAGAGTAACATAGTAAAAGAAGTTCTCATCCCTTCAAATTGTGTATCATCTATCCTAAATCTCTTATGACATATGTTGATTGTACTATTTCTCCCTCACTAAAAAGTTGCTCAACTATCCTCTCCACTTTGTTCGAATATAAGCTAAAGGGTTGAATCCTCCTCATATTGTAATGATTCCAAGTTTCAAATTCAAAACTTTGCTAAAAATATATTTTTGTGATAAAAATATACTCAAATAAGAAATTAGCATACTCAAATTTAATATACCTTATTAATATTGGAGACATATCCATCATTAGCATTAATGATGGATAGCAAATGTTGTATTTTGACAGTTAATTTGTGAATAAAAAAAGCTTCACTATGCATATCTTACAAAATATTTTTCCTTGTAATGATGATCATGTCCCGTGAAGGAAACCTGGAGAGAAACACTGAATAAAGACATCTTTTGGGAAGCGGTCAAGAATTATGTATCGTTAAGAAGAAGAGGAATTACAGCATCAACATCCATGTGAGAAGCAACAGCTGCACCGGCGGTTGGGCCAAATCCGGTGACGACATTAAGAACCCCATCGGGCACACCCGCCTACAACAACAACGCAAGATCAAAACATGCTCCAAGGACTGAATTCTGAGTCTGCTTGCAATCGATCACCTGCTTGGCCAATTGGGCACAATAGAGGGCCGAGAGCGGTGTCTGCTCCGCTGGCTTGACGACAACGGAGCAGCCCGCGGCGAGCGCAGGAGCAATCTTGGCGACGAACAGAACCGTTGGAAAATTCCAGGGGATAATGAGCCCCACCACTCCTACAGGTTCCAAAAGTGTGTATGCTTGGAACTCACCGGAACACTTGAGCGTTTGCCCGTGGACCTTGTCGGCCCAGCCAGCAAAATACCGGAGCATAGAAGCGGCTGTGGGAATGTCGAATGCCTGGGTCATGTGTAGCAGTTTTCCGGCGTTGATGGCATCAAGCATGGACAACTCTTCGGCGTGTTGCTCGATCAGGTCAGCCAGTTTCATTAGTATCCTACCCCTCTCCTGTTTATGAACTTAATCTGTCAATCCGACGTCAAACTTTTCCTTCCCTTTTCGCTCGCAGTAAAATTTTTCTAACAATATATTTGCAAGATAACAAGAAGTGGGATGACAAAGGCGCTTACATGTCCAGACGTGCGAGGCCACTTGCCGTGGTCGAAGGCCTCCCTTGCAGCTTTCACGGCGTTGTCGACGTCTTCTTTATCGCCTTCGGCCACTGCCGCAATCACATCCCCTGTTCTGGGATCGTTTGTCTCGAATGTCTTCCCTGCAAAAATTAATTTCATCACAACTCTTTTCAAACATCATTTTAATGTTTTTTACAACTAGTTTTTTTATCAAAATTTTATTTTATTTTTTCACAAAAATAACTTTTTTAAACAAGCTTCTTTTCAAAATTCCTATTTTAAACCTGATAACGAGTGTCTGCGAGTATTGAACTAATTGATGGATTAAAATGATGAAGAAAGAACGAACGAGAGTACCGGAGACTGAGTCAAGGAAACGGCCGTTGATGAAGAGCTTTGTGTACTTGATCTCTGGTACCTTGAGCTGTATTTTTCCATTGATCTCACGATCCATAACGGAAACAAATCAAGAACGCTCCTACGATATTAGACTACGAATAAAATCTTCCCCTTTGCCTTAATAGTTATGACCTATGGGTTTTATGCAGTTTGATGGCGTTATGTATCGAATAAGCCGACTCATTTGATTGCAACTTGCTGTTTAAAATATTTGTTTCGTCTCGGTGATTGTTCAAGCTCATTAACAATTTGCCTTTTTAATACTTTGGTGTATATCATCTACAATCATTTGTCTTCCATCAGCAGCCGTCTTGAATAAAGAAGCAATTTCTATCAGCCTTCAAGCTCACTTCTCTCATCTTTGGCACCAACTTCAAGGTCAATTTCCCGAACATAGACCATATCAAGAATGTATTCTAAAAGCAAGTTCTTAATATGGTCTTAGCAGGTTCATCAAGCTCCCAAGCCAACAACACCAATTGTTTAATTAAACAATCATAACCATCAAACTTTATAAATGGTATCACCATCATGTTTGTTGTCATCATATCATTCTTCACAGGTCTCTATAAATAACAAATATATTATACTATTTGAGACACTCAAGATCAAATGACTTGAAGTTTGGTAATACAATTCGTGATAGTAAGAGAGAGATATAATAGTTTGTCTTTCATCTAAACTTGATTGAAACTTGTTGGTACTAATCTTGAATGATAGAATAATATTTTACGACAATAATGAAAGATGATGAGTTTTTTATGACCTTTAAGTTGATCTCTCATCTTTGGTAATGGTTTCATAGTTAATTTCCCAACATTGACTATCATGTCCTATTTAACCTTTCTACTTGAAAATACATATAATAACATCAAATCATATTAAATCATAGTTTAAAAGTCATATAGAGGATATAAATCCACAACAAATAAAAGTGAAGATACTAGAAAGCTTATTTTTTTTAAAATTATTTCTCATAATATAAAATAACAACTATACTATTGTATACACACTTGATAAGCAAATCATAATGCCTATGATATAATATCTCTCAAAACATATTTTTACAACAAATTACTAAGTTTACGTGCTACTCTGATTACCCTCTCTTTAAATGTCCATGACATGACCTATAAAGTAAATAAAGAAATGAGTATTATAAATTGAATTAGCTAAATTTATATTTACAAGTAATATCTCAACATAAAATAAGAATAATGAGTCGTAAATAACAAAAAATGGTAATAAAAACATGACATCTCAATAATACATTTAAGTAATATATAACTAAATATCATGTATAATATATGTATAAAATAAATATTTGTATAACTTTGTATAATTATCATATTTTTTTCATAATTATGTTTTAATCATTTCTTGTTTTCACTCTCTCTTGATTTTTCATATTTTTAATATTAAAGGGTTCAAAGTTTTCAAGTGATCATTCTCTCATTCCTATATTGTTTTATCTTATCTCTGTCTTTTTTTCTTTTCTTTTTATCTGATATTTTATCAAATTATCTCTAAATCTTAGTTTATAAACATATATTAATTAATTAATTATATTAATTATATCATCTCTACAAATAAGTCTTGTATAAAATATTAATAATAATAGAGCTCAATATATCATATCTTATAACATAATATAGATAATTTATATATAAGTCTTATATAATCTCTTGTATCATATAATTTATTATATTTTGATATTTCTATCACATAAAACATATTGCACATAAATATACAAATGTTTTGTAATTATGTCATAGATAATATCATATTAACTACAATCTATGATATGTATTAAAATACAATGTATATGTAAGAGTATCATGCTAACTAGCTTAATTATACAATTTAACAATTATAAATAATATTTACTTACATTATAATTAACTTAAATTTGTTGTAACTATGGTGAAGATATAAACACAAGGGATGAATTGTGTGGTTTTTTAAAATTTAATGTAGCTTTAAACACAAGTTAAACAATAATACATGGCTTTTGATTTATCAACTCATATTTAAATAATTTAAATTCCTAAAAAAATATTTTTGTTTATCTTAGTAGTTCTTATAATGTGATTTACAAAGAGTAACTTAGCTTTCCAAAACTTTTAGTAGAAATAAGTATGTTAAGAAATTTAAATTAAATAAGACAAGTAAAGCAAAAAAAGGCACACAATAATTTTTAGATGATTCAACAAAGTATTTATCAACATCGACCCTTAGTTGACTCGACCAGGGTTACATTAATAAAATCATTATCTTTTATCAAGTGTTGAATTAATGTAGGATAAATTTAAACATCTACTAATATCTAATTTAAAGTTTATAATACTGAAGATGCTTAATAAATTATTAATAAATACGAAAAGATATTATGTATTAATTAGGATTAAGTGACTTGTGTAATATTTTAGAATTATTCAAATATTGACATCCAAAATTATAATATAAAATTATTAAGTAAAGTAGGTAATAATTCATTAAGTATTAAATATAAAGTTCTATAAAATAATTGTCATATTCAAATTTACATATATAAAATTGAGATACTAAACATAGTTATTTTTTTATAGAGATACTAAAAATTTTTCTCAAGTTTGGAAGAAAATATGTAAAATTTTTGAGACTTAATTAAGATTTATTATAGCTTTTTACTCTCAAATTGATAGATAGATAAAGGAAACAATTAAAACACTTAAAGATTTGATGCAGCTCTATGTGTTGGATTTTGGAGACAATTGGAAATATCACTTACCTTTAATAGAGTTTGCATACAATAAGAGTTTTCATACTAATATTAGCACGCCTCCTTATGAAACCTTATAAAAGAAAGTGCTTGTATTCTTTATATTGAATTGAGGATATAAAGAAACAATTAATCAGGCTTTACTTTGTTAATGAAGCCATCCAAGAAATCAAAGTGATAAAGGTAGGATACTTAAAATTAATAAGAGAAATACTTGATGAAAAACATAAAAATATCAAATTTCATGAAGGAGAACAAGTATTTTCTTAAAGTGAGTCCCTTAAAAGAGGTGATTACATTTAGTAAAGCAGACAAATTGAAACCTAAACATATTGGACCTTTTTAAATACTAGAAAGAGTATGTCATGTTACTTATTGAGTGGCATTGTCTCACCAAGAGTAGTCAACTTTTAACCCACTTAATTAACTTTCATATCCTCTAAAATCATTTTTTATGTATTAAAAGTAAGTGTTATAAATTTAATATTCAAAAATATGTTAAACTCTAAGTGCCTTAAAAAGTTTGCTAATATGATAATAGTCAAATCTCATAATTGAGCATACCATTACAAAGATCAATGTGGGGAACTTGCCAATATATGATTTGTATTTTTTGAAGGTGATTTGAATATTCTATGAATTATTTAAGATTAAGATAATTATCAAATATTAAATTAATCATCTTATTTAAAAAATATATAACACTTGCACCCAAACTTAAAAATCATTTGTTGTATTTTGAAACTTCAAGAGAGCCAAAAAAAAGAGAGAGGAAAAAGGAAAAGAACTTGAGTGATTCTTGAGAAAAATTTAAAAGATTAAAAAAGAAAGAGAAAACCTAGTAGGAAAAAAGAGCTTTTAGTTGTCCTACAAAAAAAACATAAAAAGGTAAAGATTTTATGTAAGTTTTCTTCTTAAAGCAAGTATCTCTTAATGTGAATGTTAAGGAAGTGATTTGTGTAAATTTAAAATAGGGATGGAGTGGTAAGAGACTATTATAGTTTTTTATTGCAATGATTATAAAAGATCATTTAGAAATGAATGAATAAGATGTTCCATGAAGATATGAATGGATGATATGCTCCACATAGTTTTAGTTGTCTATATTCAATTATTATTACATAATCTATTATTTTATATATAAATGAATGAGATGCTATATAGTAAAATAGAACTATCATAGATTTATTTAAAAATTTTAAAATACTTGTGATAACATCAGGGGATAATGGAGCTTCATCTTGGTTGATTGCATAGATGCAAGGTTGCACCAACTGTGGTTGCATATAGTATTGGCTCGTTTCCTTGCTATTGTTCTTGTGGACATTTGTGGGTACTCCATGTAGAAATTGTCTCATAAGTTTTCTTTTTTTCTTGAGGATATTCCTCAGCATAATTCCTTAGACTATCACAATTGAAACATTTAATCCGCTTTTTTCTACACTCTTCTTCATAAAATTTCACACAAATTTGACACTATAATGCCCTTTTAGTATCATTCCTAAATGTTTAATCATCTGTTTATCATTTTTTTATTTTCTTATGAAATGAAGTATTCTTTTCTTTTCTTTGCAACCCTTCTAGCTTGTATTATTGCATTATCTTATAGCTTCCACCAATTTCCTTGTGGAATCAAATTCCATCAAAATTAGCACATTTTTTTTATAGCATTCCTTAATCTATTTTGAAAGAGATAACATCCTTTTTTTCTCTAACACTACAATTTTTGAAGAATTCCTTATGAGTTTTGAAAATATTTTCTCATACTTATTTATTATAAAATTCTCTTGATAAAATCTTGATAAGTCAACAACCATGTTATCCTTGTCTGATTTAAGGATATATTATCATAGAAATACATGTTAAAGTTGTTTTCATTACATCTTAGAATTTTCTTTATCTCCAAATAAGATCCTCCTCTAACCTCTCCACTAATGCCCAACAACACTATCCAATACTAGTATTATTAGTGATTCCTTCTAATGATTATGATATGCCATGCTATTAAATAACATCTCAATTCTTTCTAATTAGTTTTTGGCATGAAATAGAGTCACAATATTTCCCAAGTGTAGTGGTTATAATCTTAAAAATTGCTTTGCCAATATGTTGGCATTGTAAGCATTGGAACTACTTTCTTGTTCATTGGGTACTTCCCTCATCGATTGCATTCTAGAAATTCTTTTTCTTCCATTACAATTATTTACACCATATGAAGTGATAAAACCTTGAATTGTTAGAGTTATTCACTTCTTTTTGCTAATTATTATGATTTCCCAATGCCATTTTGCACAATAACTATGCATTCTTAACTTAGAAATTCAACAATATAATGGCAAATAAACAAGTACAAAAAGTTGTAACAATCACCAATTGTCTTTCTTAAGCATGTATTCATACATTTTTTTCATCGTACTATACAAATACATGATATTATATTGCATGATCCTCAATTTCTTCATTTTGCTACTTTACAATTTCTCATAATGTATGATCCTTTTTAGTATTCTCATCATATTATATTATATAGTATTTCTTACCATATTGTATGATACTTTGGTTAGCTAATTTTACATTCATCTTACCAGATCGTACAATGCAATGGTTTATTGTCATAGAATGCAACATATATTACTTTAATGCATGTCCAACATATTCAATGTATGACGAGCTAACGTAATAACTTACATAACAAATATCAAAAGAAAAAAAATATTAAAACTAGCCCTCATTGCTCCTCAATAGTCTCATGCTGATTCCTATCTAAAAGTGTTTGTCCAAAGTAAGTTGAGTCAACCATCACTATTTAAGTGAAAAAAATTATATAACATATATACAAAATAAACACCTTTGAATCATGTCATATGTTAGATCAATAACAAGCAATACAAGTATAAACATGTGAAGAATAAATAAAACAAATGCTAATTTATTTCTTTTTTAAATACACAATGTCCTTGTTTTAAAAATTCTTGAAATTCTATTTCATTTTTTCTTTATTCATTTTACTTTTCACTTTGGTTATCTATTTTTGTTCTAGGATAATAGCTTTTAAAATGTCATGGGTTTCTACCTCCAAAACTCATCATTATCAATCATAGACCCATATCTAAAATACATTATTCTAAAATAAGGATTTCAATTATGTGAATCACTATCTCTAACATATATCATTCTAGATAATGGCCCTAATTCTAAAACGTGTCATCTAAATGAGAGGTTTCAAGTTATTTATATTATTACTTTTTTAATTAACTCTTTTTCTTACTCTTTTTGTTTTTTTTTCTTTTCTCTTTTGATTTACTTTTAAAATCATTAAAAAATTAATTCATTTCATTTGTGTGACCATTATCAAAATTTCATATTTTATGGTATGTAATATGCTACTTTTTAAAGAAATAATACACATATCATGATGTATTAATATAGATAAAAATTATAATAAATTGAACATAAGCACATATTATATTAAAATAATCATTGGCAAACATTGCACATAAATACAAATAATAATAATCTACAATTTAATCAATTTGACTCATTTCCTATTAGGTTATTAAGTTAACAAACAATATTATATTAAGTAGATACATATAAGTATAAAATATGACTTTAAGACATTTGAGTAGTGGTCATGCTATGAAATAGAATCTCAAAATGCTAAATTTTCCTTCTCTTTCTTGTTTGTCATATTACTACTACAATACATGCATAACAATCTTCCTCAAATCCTTATATCTCCTCTTTATTTTTTTATGCTTTAGAAATCTTTCCCTAATTAACTTTTCTGACTTCCTCTAAGCCTCGATTGTTGTTTCCATTTCCAATTTCTTCCAAAAAGTTTTCAAAGTTGTGGTCTCTCTCTTTCTCTTATAATTGATGAATGTCCCATCGTATTCATGACTTCTCACCTCCCTTAAATGGTTTTGTCCTTTCAAATGACACCACCTTACATTCTTGCCCCTTGGAATCCAATTGTTTATCATTAATTCTGCCACTAACAATCGTGTTTACCAACATCGATTCATGCATTAAGTTTAGGATTAAGAAAAATAGGGATATAAAAAGATAATTAAATTCTTATTATTTTTCAAAGCAAGGGAAACTCAATTATTCCTTGTATTTTTGAAGTAATCTAAGTTCTAAACATTCATTAAAAACTTTTATTCAAATCTTTTTGATAAGATACCCACCAACCAAATTCAATTTTTTTTATAAGATTTAGTAGTTTTTAATAATTTTTTAAACTTAAACTCCTTCCTATAATACTACTTTAGCTTTTAATACCACAATCATCACACCTCTTCTTTTGTCAAAAAGCTTTTAGTGAGCTTTCAATAAATTCTAGACCTCTATAAAATTCAATATTTTTTTACTCATTTTTAACATTTTTATAAATTTTTGGTATTTTAAAACTAGCAAAAAAAATTCTAATAAAATACAAATCATTTGTTTTAATTCTTAGAAATATTAAATATTCATTAATTAATATCATAGACTTCTAAAAAAAATTTGTGTACTAAGGTTTTTTACTTATCTCTTTCTTTTGAGGTGTCATACATCTTTTTAATAATGCATATTTTTTAGGAAAAAATATTATAATTTTTTAAAATCTTAATTTTTTAAAATATAAATAAATTTAAAATAATTATACATCTAAATTTTGATTATATTTGAGATGCTAATACTTTTTATTCATATAAGTTCTATGATCGACCATACGATTATTTTTTGTATCTAATTAAAATAGGACAAATATTCACATAACTTATAAACACAAACCTCTTTTTAAAATAAAAGTTCATACATATGAAATGATTATTATTATATAATTAATAGTAAATAATATATATATATATATATATATTATTCACTTTTAATTATATAACAATAATCATTTTATATATATACACGTATATACACACATACACATAATTGTCATAATAGCACTTATATATCACATGTAATACCTAATTCAATTACATAAGTTAAAGTAAAAAAAATTATAAAACTAACATTTGCCTTTGTATATTTTGTATCACTGTGATGTGTAACTTTGTTTATTGGAATTATTAAGTCAAAATAAACTAAACTAATTATCATAAGCTCAACAACACAAAACTATATAATGGGAATGCATAACTATAAAGAATTGCACAATGTCATATGCTAGATTCAAATAACAAATTATATCACATGAAATATAAAATAAACTATATAAAATGAGACTAACATAGTAATACAATGTTCTCTCTCTCTCATGCACTCACTCTCTCTATCTCTCTCATCAAAAAAATTCTTTTAAATATCTTTTACAATTATTTTGATCACTTTTTTAAAATTTTTATTTTAACCCATTATTCTTGAACCCTTTAATTTGGTTTTTTTCTTTATTCAAACTTTTTCTTTATTTTTTGTTATCAGTTATAGTTTGGTCCTAAAAAAAAGGATATATATCCTTTTTTTTAAATCATTTTTCAACTTTGGGCAATACTTGAAGTGTGAAACAGCAAATTGGCTATGCAAATATTTTTTTAATTTAAGTTTTTTTATTCTCAATGATCAAACTTTGTTTTTATCTTTTCAATCCCTTCTTGACAACTTTTAATATAAATTATTTTATTTATTTAATTTAAAAATATTATTTCCTTTTTTTATCTCTAGTTCCATGCAATTAAGTGATATATGACATATTATAGATGACAAAATATTATATTAATAATAGAAACCATAAGGTACACCTAATATGCTTGTATAAGAAGCAATTTAAATAAAAACATTAAATTATTAAAATTCTATAACAACCTATCCAACCATAGCGCTTAGGTCTATCAAAATATTATTTTGTAAATTTAAAGAAAATTATTTATCATATCACAACAAAGAACAAAGTTTGAATTATAGTTTACATGACAACTTTCTAATTCAAATATATAGATTATTTTTCAAATTAAAGACTAACCATAAGTATTAATCAATAACTAAATTCAAACTATTAGGTTACATAACATACCTAGAGCATATCAACATCATATAATAAGTCCACTAAACTATAATAAAACATATATTAAGTAAATAAACCAAATTTAATAATATGCTTACATTAGCTCACATTATGGCAATCATGTCTTGCAATTTAGTCTTCTTTACTTGTACACCTCTCCATTAACTTAGAACTTTTTCTTTCCCTTTTCTTGGTGATATTAAGAGAATTCTCCTGATTTTCCCTTCGCTCGATTCTATCAAATAAATCTCTTAATTCTTATGACCAATCTCTCCCAAAAAAATCCATTTTTTCCCTTCTTTCTTTCTTGCACAATACCTCAATCCACTCCAAAGAGCTTCAAACTTTTCCCAAAATCCCTTCTCTCCTCTTCTTCTCATGGCTCACTTGAGAGATTTTTCTTCCAAAATCCCTTCTAAGGTTGCTTCACAACCCATCTAAAAGGCTCCCACATTGGTTCCCTTTCATTGATCTTCCTTTGTTGTGAAGGACCAAAAATCATGTGAATTAATACCTCAAACATGTCCCCTTGGTTTCTTGATGTTTAGGCTGTTGATGGTTAATGTTTGGTGGTTGTTTCACAAGTTAAAAAGTTCATCAATACCCTTAGGGATTAGGAAATTAGGATTTTTAGAAAATAAAATTAAACTTTCAATGCAAATTTTCTAAATTTTTTTATCCAAATGACTTCAAAACATTTGTTGAATACTTTCAAAATTCTCTAATCATTAAACTTTACAAGCTAGAAAATTTTTATAATCATTTTGACGATGTTTAATATTTTTAAATTATGTTCTTTCAATAATTCAAGTAAATATTAACTTAATATAATTTTTTTATAAGCTAGGCATCTTATTTTAAGTTTAAGAGATGTTTGATTAACACAAAATTAGTGTGTTAAGCTCCTAATAAAATGTACTATTATTTATCATAAATTGTTTATAATTTCATTACATCATTTAATTATTTAGCTTTCAAAAATTTAAATAAACTAAAATAATAATACATTTCTACATATATATATATATATATATATATATATATATATATATATATATATATATATATATATATATATTATTTCTCTTTTTGGTGTCGTACTCTTTTTTAAAAATGATGATTCTTGTGAAAATTAAATAAATTCTAAAAATAAAAAAATAAATAATAAAATAAATTTCAGACTTTTAAGGATGTTAACATGGCTTTATGGATGCCCAATTTAGTGTGTCTCAAAAAAAAAATAGTTTTCAAAATTATTGATTCATTATAATATTTGTGATCCTCGCTTGTGACATTATTATGATAATAGTTTGATCTTTTTTTGTGTCAGTGAAACATTTCTTCTAACATTTGTCATTTTAGATTTTTACAAATATTTTTTTTGTTTCTATTGATATAACACTTCTCTTATGGTATTTCACAAATTAAAACACGTCTTTTATATTATGATATATGCAATATCGACAATCCCATACTTTGTTGAGATTCTAAATGGGCTAGGGTTTAGTCAACTTATTTAGAAGTGCATATTATTAAGATGTAAATTTTGAATTAAAAATAATTCATGCATATGTTGTCTTAGTCGAGTAACATAGAAAAAGAAGTTCTCATCTTTTCACATAGTATGTCAGTTACTCTATACCTCCCATGACATTTGGTGATTGCACTAGTGCTCCTCTCACTAAAAAGTTGCTCGAAGATCCTTTCCAATTTGTTCCAATATAAACTTAAGGGTTGAATCCTCCTTATATTGCAATGATTCAAGTTTCATATTCAAAACTTTGCCAAAAATATGTTTTTGTGATAAAAGTAAACTCAAATAAGAAATTAGCATAATAAAATTTAATATACCTTATTAATATTGGAGGCATATCCATCATTAGCATTAATGATGGAATTTGACATCAAAAACTAGTCTTAGAATTTAGCAAATGTTGTATTTTGATAGTTAATTTGTGCATAAAAAGCTTCACTATGCATACATTACAAATATTTTTCCATGCAATGATGGATCATGTTGACCTAATAATGGATATGAAGTTGCAAGACAAAATTAGAATCTAAAACATTGGTAAACATTTGGAAGCTATTAATTTTTTGTGACATTAAGAGTAAGTTATGCCCAAGTGCGGGTGAAGAGCCATGGATAAACGTTGATCCAAAAGAGAACTAGAAAAAAATCACTGTATCTTAGACGGTACAAACAGTTTGATGTAACTAGGCAAATAAAGAATCTTCAATGAGAGGTCCCTCCTTCCTCGGACAATTTCCACCATCTTCTTTGAGATTACAAGGCCATTTCTTGAAGATTTGTAAGTTGAGTTGAGTTGATGTTATGGAAAATGTACCATGAGTGTGAGAAAAAAAAAAGGGAAACAATTGATGGAAATAAAAGAGAAGGGAGAAATTGGGAAATTGCAAAGAAAGACTTAAGGAAGAAGAAGAGAATAGCTAAGAAACTTTTATTCATCAAAATTGCATTATAACAAAACAACACTTACATCTATTTATAGCAAAAAAACATATCTAATCTCCCAAATCTTTTCTCATAATTCAAAAGTTTGTTTCTAATCCCTAAAAAATCTTCAAGATACTTAAAATCCCTAAAAATCCTCAAAATACTTAAAAGATACTAACCATGTTTAAAAAGTACTAACAACTCCTTAAAACATGCTAATAAGCACTTAAAAAGTGCTAACCAAACATTTAAAAAACTTAAAGTTTGCTAACATTACTCCCTCTCAAACTTGAAGTATCTTCAACCCTAATTGATCTCGTAATTCTTCAAACTTCTTCACTCCAAGCGATTTAGTGAAAATATCAGCTACTTGTTCTTCAGTATTGCAATGTACCAATCTTATAGTCTCCTTGTTGACATGATCACGAAGAAAATGATACCTTGTCTCGATATGCTTGCTTCTCCCATGTTGTACTGGATTTTTTGCTAATTTTATGGCTGACATATTATCAATAAATATAGTTGTTGGCTCTTCTTGTTGATGTTGTAACTCCTGTAATAAATTTCGTAACCAAATTGCTTCACAAACTGTTGATGAAGCTGCAATATACTCTGCTTCACAAGACGAAAGAGCAATGACATCTTGTTTAGTTGATCTCCACATAAATGCTGATGATCCGAAGAAGAAACAATAACCAGTTGTACTCTTCCTTTCATCTATATCACCTCCCCAATCACTATCAGAGTAGCCACATAAATCTGTCCCACTTTGGTTAGTGAAATACAAACCATAATCAAGTGTTCCTTTAATATATCTTAGTATTCTTTTTGCAACCATCCAATGTGTTTCCTTTGGATTTTCCATATATCGACTAATGAGTCCAACAGAATATAAAATATCAGGTCTTGTGATAGTGAGGTAACGAAGACTACCTACAAGACTTTTAAATAAAGTAGAGTCAACATCTTTTCCTTCTCCTTCTCTACTTAGTTTCATTCTTACATCAAGTGGTGTTGCCACTGATTTACAATCTTCCATTCTAAACTTCTTTAGAAGTTCAGTAGCGTATCTTCTTTGAGAGATTTGGATTCCAATTTTCATTTGCTTTACTTCCAAACCAAGGAAGTATGACATTTCACCATTATCTGTCATTTCAAATTCATACTGCATAGTTCTTTTGAATTCTTGAAACAATTCAAAAGAATTTCCTGTATAAAGCAAATCATCTACATAAAGACAAACTATAAGAATATTATTTTGAGTTGTCTTAATGTAAAGTGCATGCTCAAATGGACATTTTTGGAATCCTTGTTGTTGAAGATATCCATCAATCTTGGTATTCCATGCTCTTGGTGCTTGTTTCAATCCATATAAAGCCTTTTTCAAACGATAGACTTTATGTGGATTATTCACAATTTTGTAACCTTCAGGTTGATCAATATAAACTTCTTCTTCTAAAACTCCATTCAAAAATGCCGATTTAACATCAAGTTGACATACCTTCCATCCATGATGTGCTGCAAGTGCTAAAATCAACTTCATTGTATCAAATCGAGCAACTGGAGCAAATACCTCGTTGTAGTCTATACCATATTTTTGTTTAAAACCTTTTGCCACAAGTCTTGCCTTGTATCGATCCACTGTTCCATCTGCTTTATGCTTGATCTTGTAAACCCATTTAACTCCTATGGGTTTCTTTTGAGGAGGGAGTTCAACCAACTCCCATGTATTATTCTTTTCTATAGATGCTATTTCTTCATCCATAGCTTTTTGCCAATTTATATCTTGCACTGCTTCATCAAAAGAAATAGGTTCATAATCAGCAAAATAACAGAATAAGTTAGAATATTGGGACGTTTGCTCATATATCTCTTGTAAACTTTTCATCTTTTTGCTTGAGTCAATAGGATGTGTTTTCTTTTGCATAATAGTTGATCTTGAGGGAGAACTTGTTGGAGAATTCAAATCATGAGTTTGTTGATTTTGAATTTCTTCTTCTTGCCCAAGCGTGATAGTTTTATCATCATTCTCTTCCGTCCACTTCCAAGTATCTTCTTCTACAAACACAACATCACGACTAATGAATACCTTTTTGGTTAAAGGATTGTAGAGTTTGTAGGCTTTTGACTCCTCGCTGTACCCAATGAATATGTATTTTTCACCTTTATCATCTAATTTCTTCCTTGTTGCATTAGGTACCTGTGCATATGCAATACAACCAAATATTCGAAAATGAGAAACACTTGGTGTATATCCACTCCAAGCTTCTTGTGGAGTCATATAACGCACAGCTTTAGTAGGACATCGATTCAACAGATAAGTTGAACATGCAACTGCTTCTGCCCAAAATTCTTTTGGCATATTCCTCTCTCTCATCATTGTCCTTGTCATATCAAGGATAGTACGATTTCTTCTTTCAGCTACTCCATTTTGTTGTGGAGTATAACTAGTGGTAAATTGATGTCGTATGCCTTCTTGCTTACATAATTGAATAAATTCATTTGAAGTGTATTCACCACCTCTATCAGATCTAAGGCATTGAATAAATAACCCACTCTCTTTTTCAACCTTGCATTTGAACTCTTTAAATATGGAGATAGCAGCAGATTTCTCCTTAATAAAATATGTCCACATTTTTCTACTGAAATCATCTATGAAAGTAATAAAATACTTGTTACCTCCATTTGATAATGGCACCAATGGACCACAAATATCTGTATGAATAAGCTGTAATGGCCTTTTAGCTCTCCAAGTGTTATTCTTCGAAAATGGTAGACGATATTGCTTTCCAAGTATACAAGCTTCACATATATGGTTTGGATCATCCAATAAAGGAAGACCTTTCACCATTCCTTCTTTTGCCAATAATTTTAAACCTCCAAAGTTAAGGTGACCATACCTTAGATGCCATTTCAAAGAATCATTTGAAAGATGCCCAAGATAACAAACTTCACTTGTTGATTTTAATTGAAGAGGAAACATGCGATTTGTCGACATCTTCACTTTGGTAATATTCCTTCCCTTTGAATCTTGCAAAAGAAGATAACCATTCTCCATATGTATAATATATCCTTTCTCAATTAATTGCCCAAGGCTAAGGATATTACTTTTCATATCAGGAATAAAATATGCATCTGAAATAATAATTGGAAACCCATTCTCTTTGTAAAGTTTTATATTACCTTTGCCTTCAACTTTCAACTTTGATGAGTCTCCAAGACTCACACTTGCTTGCATATTTTCAATTGACTCAAATAGATGTCTTTTTCCACACATATGGTTGCTTGCTCCTGAATCAAGAAACCATACATCTTCTTTTTCGTTGCCCTCTTTTTCAGCCAATAAAGATATTGACTCTTCTTTCGATGTTTCAACATAATTTGATTGACTATTCTTATGCCAACAATCAGAAGCATAATGACCAAATTTATGACAATTGTAACATTCAATATTTCTACCTTGTCCTCGACCTCGAGAAGAATTATTTCTTCCATGCCCGTGTTGAGTGTAAGATTGATTAAATTTCTGTTGAGATCTGTTTTGGAAACGACCTCTTCCACGTCCTCTATATGAACCTTGTCCTCTTCCTCTTGAATTTGAATTCTCTTTCTTCAATGTATTGTCTTCCTTCAAATTTAGTTTTGACTCTAATGCTTGATCAATAGGTGTAACTTCAGCTTTTTTCTTTAGTCTTTGCTCATGCACTTGTAAAGAACCCATTAGCTCTTCAATAGATAAACTACATATATCTTTAGATTCTTCAATTGCGGTTACCACATGCTCAAACATAGGAGTTAAAGAACGAAGTACCTTTTCAATGACACGTACGTCGTCAATTTGTTCTCCATTTCTCTTCATCAAATTCACAATAGCAATCAATCGTGAGATATAATCTGAGATAGTCTCATTTTCATTCATCTTTGCTTGCTCAAAATCTCCCCTAAGGATTTGAAGCCGTACACGCTTCACCCGTTCAACACCTTTGAAGATTGTGTTGAGTTTACTCCAAACCTCTTTGCTTGTAGTCGCTTCTACAACTTTCTCAAAAGTGACTTCATCAAGTCCTTGATATATCAAGAACAATGCCTTTTTGTCTTTTCTCTGATTTTCTTTCAACAATTTCTTCTCCGCTTCAGTAGCATCTGATTCATCAAAGCCATCGATAACAATCTCCCAAAGGTCTTGCGAGCCAAGAAGGGCCTTAAATTGGATGCACCAATTATCATAGTTGTCGTTCATCAATCTGGGAATGACTTGTTGCATAATTCCCGACATTGTAAATGAACAACACTCTTTAAAGAAAACTTTGCTCTTTTCCCTTCGACGCTGCGGCGTTCGATCTACTTCCTTAGCTCTGATACCACTTTGATGGAAATAAAAGGGAAGGGAGAAATTGGGAAATTGCAAAGAAAGACTTAAGGAAGAAGAAGAGAATAGCTAAGAAACTTTTATTCATCAAAATTGCATTATAACAAAACAATACTTACATCTATTTATAGCAAAAAAACATATCTAATCTCCCAAATCTTTTCTCATAATTCAAAAGTTTGTTTCTAATCCCTAAAAAATCTTCAAGATACTTAAAATCCCTAAAAATCCTCAAAATACTTAAAAGATACTAACCATGTTTAAAAAGTACTAACAACTCCTTAAAACATGCTAATAAGCACTTAAAAAGTGCTAACCAAACATTTAAAAAACTTAAAGTTTGCTAACAACAATAACAGTAAAGGAGAAGCACAACGAAGAGCCTTTTTATTGATTCAACGATGACTACATATGATTGCCATTGCAATCTGTAGCACCAACTTACAGCCACGGCGAACCATAAAGGGGAGTGATCACAGACTTCACGTTGAGATACTTCTGTATTGCTTGTAGGCCACTGTCCTTTCCAAAACCACTCATCTTGTACCCACCAAAAGGTGCGTCAGCTTCCGTAGCCATATAGCAATTGATCCATATGGTGCCGGCTCGAATCGATCGCGAGACCATGTTAGCTATGTTCAGGTCCTTGGTCACTATCCCAGCAGCCAGCCCGTACCTGGTGTTGTTGGCCTTCTCAATTGCCTCTTCAATTGTCCTAACACATGAAAAGCAGATCAGTATATAAGTTGATCATGAAAAGAAGAACATAGTTTATATACGTACTTAAACTTCATGATGGACATCACCGGCCCGAAAATTTCGTCTTTTGCAATCAGCATATCCTCCTGAGCGAGAGAGGAAAGACACAAAAGTTCAATCAAGGAGATGTAGACTTAACTGCCAGTTTGATTGAGCAGGAAGCAGGTGCTCATACCTTCACATCAGCAAATATTGTGGGCTCAATGAAGTACCCTTTCTCACCTACAGGCTTACCTCCGTTTATTAGGGTGGCTCCTTCCCTTTTACCCGCCTCTATGTACCGAAGAACTTTCTCAAACTGCCGCTTATCAACCTGGAAACATAGCATGATCAGAGAATAGAATGAACAGTATTTTTTTGCGAGAAAAAGCCAAGAAGAATTGAGATACCTGTGGTCCTTGATGAACCTGGGGATCAAAAGGGTCTCCCAAAACCCAATTTTTCACCATTTCAACTGTCTTCTTCTTGAATTCTTCATAAATTTCCTCCTGCACGTAGACGCGAGAGCCCGCTAAGCAGATTTCTCCCTGTGAGGAAGGTAGAGAACCATTAATATCGATGCCGTTAGACTCCAATCGCCATGAAAAAACTTCAGCTTTTAAGAGAACAGAAGCGTGGGTTATTATTGCCTTGTTAAAGAACACAGCTTGCCAAGCGAGTTGCACAGCCATGTCCAAATCTGCATCGGCAAAGATGACAAGTGGAGATTTCCCGCCTAATTCCAGCGAGACCTGCTTGAGATTGCTGCTTGCGGCAGCCGCCATAACGACTTTACCTATTTCCGTGGATCCCGTGAAGGAAACCTGGAGAGAAACACAGAATAAAGACATCTTTTGGGAAGCGGTCAAGAATTATGTATCGTTAAGAAGAAGAGGAGGAATTACAGCATCAACATCCATGTGAGAAGCAACAGCTGCACCGGCGGTTGGGCCAAATCCGGTGACGACATTAAGAACCCCATCGGGCACACCCGCCTACAACAACAACGCAAGATCAAAACATGCTCCAAGGACTGAATTCTGAGTCTGCTTGCAATCGATCACCTGCTTGGCCAATTGGGCACAATAGAGGGCCGAGAGCGGTGTCTGCTCCGCTGGCTTGACGACAACGGAGCAGCCCGCGGCGAGCGCAGGAGCAATCTTGGCGACGAACAGAACCGTTGGAAAATTCCAGGGGATAATGAGCCCCACCACTCCTACAGGTTCCAAAAGTGTGTATGCTTGGAACTCACCGGAACACTTGAGCGTTTGCCCGTGGACCTTGTCGGCCCAGCCAGCAAAATACCGGAGCATAAAAGCGGCTGTGGGAATGTCGAATGCCTGGGTCATGTGTAGCAGTTTTCCGGCGTTGATGGCATCAAGCATGGACAAATCTTCGGCGTGTTGCTCGATCAGGTCAGCCAGTTTCATTAGTATCCTACCCCTCTCCTGTTTATGAACTTAATCCGTCAATCCGATGTCAACCTTTTCCTTCCCTTTTCGCTCACACTAAAATTTTTCTAGCAATATATTTGCTAGATAACAAAAAGTGGAATGACAAAGGCGCTTACATGTCCAGACGTGCGAGGCCACTTGCCATGGTCGAAGGCCTCCCTTGCAGCTTTCACGGCGTTGTCGACGTCTTCTTTATCGCCTTCGGCCACTGCCGCAATCACATCCCCTGTTCTGGGATCGTTTGTCTCGAATGTCTTCCCTGCAAAAATTAATTTCATCACAACTCTTTTCAAACATCATTTTAATGTTTTTTACAACTAGTTTTTTTATCAAAATTTTATTTTATTTTTTCACAAAAATAACTTTTTTAAACAAGCTTCTTTTCAAAATTCCTATTTTAAACCTGATAACGAGTGTCTGCGAGTATTGAACTAATTGATGGATTAAAATGATGAAGAAAGAACGAACGAGAGTACCGGAGACTGAGTCAAGGAAACGGCCGTTGATGAAGAGCTTTGTGTACTTGATCTCTGGTACCTTGAGCTGTATTTTTCCATTGATCTCACGATCCATAACGGAAACAAATCAAGAACGCTCCTACAATATTAGACTACGAATAAAATCTTCCCCTTTGCCTTAATAGTTATGACCTATGGGTTTTATGCAGTTTGATGGCGTTATGTATCGAATAAGCCGACTCATTTGATTGCAACTTGCTGTTTAAAATATTTGTTTCGTCTCGGTGATTGTTCAAGCTCATTAACAATTTGCCTTTTTAATACTTTGGTGTATATCATCTACAATCATTTGTCTTCCATCAGCAGCCGTCTTGAATAAAGAAGCAATTTCTATCAGCCTTCCGGCTGACGTCTCTCATCTTTGGCAATAACTTCAGGGTCAATTTCCCGAACAAGAATGTATTCTAAAAACAAGTTCTTAATATGATCTTAGCACGTTCATCAAGCTCCCAAGCCAACAACACCAATTGTTTAATTAAACAATCATAACTATCATACTTTATAGAAGGCATCACATGTTAGAAAATGAGCTTAATTGAAAAAAAAAAATTCAAAGTTAGTTTGTATGGATATGTCATGAAATTATTGTAGTCAAAATTAGTTATTGTCATGGATTAGTTGTTATCAAATTTAGTTGTTGGTCATGAAATTAGTTGTGGTCAAAATTAGTTATCGATCATGCAGTGGTCAAAATCGGTTATTAGTCATAGTCAAAGTTAGTTTAAGTTCATAAGTTTCTTAATAGTCTACATAAAGGTTGTAACATGTCATTTGAAAAAAAAGAGAAGTAAAAAAAAGTATTTGATATTTGAGTGAAAAAATTTATATTTTATTCTCTTTATCTTGCTCATCTTCTCTCTACCCTTAAAATTCTATTGTTATTTAAAGGTATTTTCTTCCAACATTACAATCATGTTTGTTGTCAGCATATCATTCTTCATAAGTCTCTATTTATAACACATTTATTGTACTATTTGAAACACTCAAGATCAAACGACTTGAAGCCTGATAATACAATTTTTGTAAGTAAGATATAGATATAATAGTTTGTCTTTCATCTAAACAAGTTTGAAATTTGTTAGCACTAATCTTGAATGATAGAATATTATTCTATGACAAGAATGAAAGATAAGTTTTTTACGACCTTCAGGTTTACTCTCTCATATTTGGCGATGGCTCCATAGTTAATTTTATAACATTAACTATCATGCCCCATTTAACCTTTCTACTTCACAATACATATAATAACATCAAATCATATTAAATCATAACTTAAAATCCACATAGAGGATATAAATCCACATCAAGTAAAGATGAAGATAATAGTAAATTTATTTATTTTTAATTATTTCTCAGAATATAAAATATCAACTATATTATCGTATACACATTTGATAAGAAAATCTTAGCATCAACAAACCAGATACAAAATCATAATGCCTATGATATAATATTTCTCAAAAAATCTCTTTACAACAAATAACACAATTTACGTGCCACTCTAATTACCCTCTCTCTAAATGTCTGTGGCATAACCTATAAAGTAAATAAAGAAATGAGTATTATAAATCGTATTAGTTGAATTTATATTTACAAATAATATCTCAACATAAAATAACAATAATGAGTAGTAATAACAAAAAATAATAATAAAAACATGACATCTCAATAATATATTTATGTAATATATAAGTAAATATCATGTATAACATATATATAAAATAAATATTTTATAACTTTTGTATAATTATCATATTTTCTTTGATAATCATTTTTTTCACTCTCTTGATCTTCATATTTTCAATATTAAAGGGTTCAAAATTTTCAAGTGATCATTATCTTATTTCTGTATTATTTTATTATATCTGTCTTCTTTCTCTTTTCTTTTTATCTGATACTTCATTATATCATATCTAATTCTTAGTTTGTAAACATATCTTAACTAACTAATTATATTAATTATATCATCTCTACACATAAGTCTTACGTAAAATACTAATACTAATAGAGCTTAATATATCATGTTATACAAAATATTAATGATTATTGAAAATGAGGTTTATGATGTTATCTCCTAACATAATTTATAACCTATGATCATCAATCCTTATAAAATATGTTAGAGGTGAATCATACATCATGATAGTCATGATAAAATATCTAAAAAAAAATTCTAACTTCATTTCATATTTCATGTCACATCATATATATTATTATATCATGTTATAACATAATATAAATAATTTATATATAAAGCTTATATAATCTCCTGTATCATATTCTCTTTCTTAACATTTTATTCTCAACCATTTTTTTTCTTTTATTATGTTTTGATATTTTTTATCACATAAAACATGTTGCACAAACATATACAAATGTTTTATAATTATAGCATACATAATATCATATTAACTGCAATCTATGATATGTATTAAAGCAGAATATATATATAAGAGTATCATGCTAACTAGCTTAATTAGATAATTTAATAATTATAAATAATATTTACCTACATTATAATTAACTTAAATTTGTTGTAACTATGGTGAAGTAATAAACACAAGGGGATGAATTGTGTGGTTTTTTAAAATTTAATGTAGTTTTAAACACAAGTCAAATACCAATACATGGCTTTTGATTTACCAACTTAGATTTAAATAATTGAAATTCCTAAAAAAATAATTTTATTTATCTTAGTAGTTATTGTACTGTGATTTACAAAGAGTAACTTAGCTTTCCAAAAAAAATACTTTTAGTAGCAATGAGTATGTTAAGAAGTAATAAATTAAATAAGACAAGTAAAACAAAAAAGAAAGGCACATAATAATTTTTAGATGGTTCAATAAAATATTTATCAACATCCACCCTTAGTCAACTCGACCAGGATTCCATTAAAAAAATCACTATCTTTTATAAAGTAAGTAGAGGTAAATTAATGTACGACAAATTCAGATATCTATTAAGATCTAATTTGAAGCTTAAAATACTAAAGATGCTTAATAAATTATTAATAAATGTGAAAGAATATTATTTACTAATTATGATCATGTGACATATATAGTATTTTAGAATTATTTAAAGATTAACATCTAAAATTATAATTTAGATTATTAAGTGAAATAGGTAACAACACATTAAGTATTAAGTATAAAGTTCTATAAAGTAGTTGTCATATTCAATTTTACACATATAAAATAGAGAATTTAAGATAAACTCTATGTAAAATATTTTAATAAAATAAAGAGAAAACTCTAATTTTAGATTGTTATATAAAAAATAAAGTTATTGAAAGAGTGCATCCTTTTGGCGATGATGCATTGAAGTTCAGTTAGTGTTGGCATATGGAGCACTACAGATGAAAAAAAGTGATGAATTTGTTGTTTGGATTAGTGATGAAGCTTGGCCTAAATTTGTAACAAGATAGTAGGCTAAGATTTGGAACCCTGTTGAGGAAGGTGTCAATTTGGTGATTTAATAAAGAGAGTGAAAATATAGGTGAAGACTTACGAGTATTGGATGTAGCAAGAATTTCTTTGGTTGTTAGCACTCTCGATATATGGTCTCTCAGCTTCAATCTGTATCTCTCACAAGGATTTGGTTGTCAGCTATCCTGGTGAAAGATCTCTCACTTTCAATCTTTCTCTCTCATAAGGGGATTGAAAGTTGGAATATTTCTAACTAGAGTTAGATGCATATTATTTACTCACAAATGTGGAACCATAAAAACAAAAAAATATTTCAAAATATTCATCTTTATATTTCACAAGCTCATGAATATTCTTATTTATAGAGATCTCAAAGGTAAATTAGTAATTTGTTAACTTATAAATACAAAGAACATTTAAAAATACCAAAAGACATAATTTATAATTCTAAAGGATATTTTAGAATTTCAAAATTTAAAAAAAATTATAAAAAAATATTATGAATAAAAATTGACTTTAAAAGCTCTAAAATTAATTAAATTAAGTACCTCTCAAATAGACTAAGCATTTTAAGTGACAGCAACAACGAGAGGTGAAATGGCAAAGTGCGATCGGTGCAGCTTAGATGGAGCTTTTAGTGCGATTTTTTTGGGTAGGAGTGGTTAAGATAGAACAATGTAAGTTGGTGGGTTGACGTGAGTCATCTGGGGTCGTTGATTGTCGAAGGAAATAAAGCTGGTCATCATGAGTTATGGGTCGACGCAAGTCATGTGAATCAACCAGGTTGACGATTCGGTGCCTTCATAATTAAGTTTGCATGGGTCTACCAAGTTGCAAGGGTTCGTTGAGTCGAGCGGGCTACAACAATAGCTTACTGACAACATTGGTACGATGACAAACAATGACAAGAATAATCAAAAACTAAATTTTAAGCCTTTTCTAAAATAAGTTTCAACCAAAGTTTTTACCAACAAACTTATGGGATGACTACAAAATATGTTTAGAAAAATAAAGTAAGAATAGTAGAGATAATTATAGTAAGAAATATAGTACTATAGTCTAGAATTATAGTTGACAAAGATGACTAATTGAAATAGGATTTATCTTAGATACGACTCTAAGTTTGAATTTGCCTGATGCAACACTAGTGGGTATGAGCTAACGTTAGGCACACTGCATCACAAATCTTCATAAAGCCACTATTTTTGTCACAATATGTAAAGGTATACCTTTATAAAAGAATAAGTCAAGTAACTTAACAAATATTATAGTATAGTTTTATGTAATAAACGTCAACATTATTTTATCACACTTTTAAAAAATGAAGCAAAGCCAATATGATGTGCAAGATGTTACCAAACAAGAAAAGAGGATAATGCATTATTAAATATGTTCAAAACTAAGAATACAACAATAAGATGTTTGTTTTATTATTTCACATGACTTATATGGAGAGATCTTGTTTTGTAGCTTTAGTTAATAGGTTTTATAATGAACATCATCTTATTCTATTAGAAATTAATCTTCTTTTATATTAGGGTTGGTTGTAAGATAGATTATGGAACATATAATGACTAATAAAGCTTTCTAAAGAAGTTAAAAATGGTCATTAAGCTGTCTATTTTCTGTTTGTGCCAATAAAATTGCAACATCGTATCAAGATGAAAGGAATTTAACAAGGATCATCTTAATGATATGATGTTAAGACTAGTGCATTTTGTTTTAGAATGACATATCATACTAATTCAAGAGTAGACTTGTACTATATGATATAGATTTATAACGTAACTCTTAAGTTCGTACCAAACGATTACTTTGATTGTACTAGAAATATATAACATTTGCATATTGATAAGTTGTAATTATCTTAAAGTGGATTGTCACTATATGATTTATATTTTAATAAAGTTGGGCTCTTAGGGTCGTATGTTGTGATTGTATAAATTTGAATGTATGTACAGCCATGTGTTATTTAGTTGAGAAAATCATACTCATATGATAAACTTTATCGTACTAACATGACATTGTGAACAGTATCATCATACAATTTTGATGCATAAATCATCTTTATATGATTATGCAGACATTAATAAGATGATCATACGTATACAATATAATTATCATGATTATGTGATATCAACTTTATGCTGTTAAGTTTAACAGTAGTCCTACAAGTTTGATGCATTAATATTTTTATATTTAAATAATTTTATATATTTGTTTACATACTCATATGATATAAGTATTATAGTTTTATATTACAATAAGTATGTCTATTAACAAATGTATAGTTATGACAGAAACACTTCATATTATACATTTTAAGCCAAATTAATCTTCAAAGGAAATAAGATTACAAACTCATATAATAGAAATCTCATACTCATATAATACTAATGGAAACTCAATTCTCAAAGATTGGACAGCACACTTATGAAGCTAATGCCTTGTATGACCTAGTCATGCTTCTAACAATTTTTTTACTCAGGATTTGCTTTTGTATGATGAAGACATCATACCATACAATACTATGATAACTTTAGTATTTAATTAAGATTTTAAGTTAAATATATATTTCACATGTAGTAATTTAATTTTCTATTTTTTTTCATTTTTTGAACATCATTACACTAGCTTAAATATTGATGAAATGTGTAAATAAACCAATGTAAGTATATCATGCTCAAGTAAACTATAAAATGAAACAAGTTATTAAATCATTATAATTCAAAGAAAATAATCATCCTAAAGATATTTAACTATAATTATTGCTTATGACTCTACACCTTAAGCAAACATCGTATATCAAATACAAACACACAAGCATAAGCTTTGCTAAGTAAGAATTCTTAATTTTTGTCATTTTACATCATCACTTAAGGCCTCTAACCAACAAGTATTAACACATCAAATCATACGCAAATACTACAAGTTTTCCTACCTTTTTACACAAATTCACTTCACCTCTTGGGTACTAAAATAACTATAAATTTCCTTGGTTTGCCCTTGCCTTGTACTTAACTCTTCTCACATTCCCTCTAAACTCTAAGAGGTACTCTTCATTCTCTTTCTTTGCACTTTCACATCCTTAATTGAAGATACTACTTATATTTTTCTCAAACTTTTTTTCCCAAGTTTAGCCTCATTTGCTTTCATACACATTTGAGTCCACTCACATTTCCATCCCTAAATTTCCTTCCAATGATTATTTCCTTTCATAAAAGTGTCTTTCACTTTCTTACCTTCTTAACTCCAATGGTTTTTCTTTGGTTAAGTCTCCTCCAAAATGATTTATTAATCATCCACCTTTTAATTTTAAAAATATTTTAATTTTACATCATTATACTATACAATCTCTTCACTTCATATCGCATGATACTCAATATTTATTTTTATCAATTATTAACTTTCTGATCATACTTAGAGAATTTATTAATTATATTTGCATGATATCTTTTATTTTGTACTCTTACATCTTAACTATTGATTTCAATGTATGATGCTTCTCTAACTTAATCACACTTATATAGTATCCTTAATCATATCTATATGATCTACATTTGTTTATTCAACTTAATTATTTTAATGACATCGTACCCTAATATGTCCTTTATCATAATCATTTCATTTGTATCATTTCTCACTTAAAGTAAAAGTGCTTATTCAATTATTCTAATCATATTATATGATATATTTTGGGTTTATTCATTCATTACACATTCCATTGTACCTAATTAAATTTTCTTTCTCCCTTGATGATACTTTTATATTTATGATGACATGTCTTATGATCTAAATCTTTTCTCTCTTTATTAGGCTTATTTGATCCATTATGATAGTGCACTATTTTACACTAAGTCATACTTATATGATATTCCAAATGCATACTACATAATTCGCTTCAACGCATTCAATTTATTATATATTTTATACTTCCATGTTCATATTATACAATGCACTTACAAAAATTAAACTTTTTGAGAAAAATTTTAGAATTTTTTTAAAAAAATGTTAAAGATATAATTTACTCAAAAATAATTTATTCTATAAATTTAAGATATTTTGATAGCTGAGATAGGAAACACCCATACAATCATTATAGTTAGAGATAAGGTCATGACATAACACAAGTCTCATTCTCATTAGCATGAGATGTTATCAATAAGAGGATATGTCTTTGTGATAGACGAGAAAAACATAACCTTATTATCATGGGTACTTAGAGATGGTGGATAATACAATAGCATCTAGAACATCATACGGGGGTTCAACTTGGAGGCATATTAATCTTATTGAGACTCAGAATCGTACCAAGATTAGCTCATCTACTTCTTATTAGTCTTTATTATTATTGTTATTATGAAACTCAATTACAGTTGATGTTACAGTTGATGCACACATTTTTATTTGCTTTCATCTGGTTTGTCAACTTATTTGCTTCTACAATTTCATTTCAGTCATTTTAAGAATAATTGGTAGCTTTTTAAATATTTTTAATTTTAAATTTAGTTGTCATCCCTTTAGTACTCTCATAATTTTGTGTAAATTGGCTAAAAAATGACATCAAAGACATTAATTTTGAGTTTGGGATGTTCCCGTCATCATTTGTCGCCTCCATCGTCATATGTCACTATACCGTCGCCATCAGCTTTGGTGTTGCTGCGAGCACAAACCCGAGCACCTTTTGCATTTACTGCATCAACCAGCGCAACCTATCCACCCTCGCCAACCCACTATGTCCACTAAAACCCACGCTCAATCCAAATACATGTTAATCTGTGTTGATTCTATTTGACTCATGTCAACCCAAAAATCTGTCTTAAGATATCAGACGCCTCTCTGCCTATATCATTCACACCACCTGTCGCCTCACCGTTTGTAGTTACCATCACCCAAAATGCTTATACTATTTGGAAACTACTTAATTCAATTCATTTTCTTACTTTTTAAGTCTATTTTTTTAGAATTTAAGTTAATTATTTTGTAATTTGTTGACTTTTAGAATTTTAAAATGTCTTTTAAAATTTTAAAAATATGTCTCTTAGTACTACCAAATATCATTTTGCATTCATATACTAATAAATTACTATTGTACCTTTGTGGTCTCTACAAATAAGGATGCTAATAATATTGTAAGTGATGAATTTTTGAATAAAGTAACAAAGTACTATTGTTAAGCTCGTGTGATACAAGCGTATTATATATGCGTATTCTTAACAGTGTGAATTTGGAGGTACCTTAAAAATGTGAGCAAGAGGGTCAAAGAAGAGATTCTAACCCATTATCTAACATCTATAGAAACATCAAACAACTAGGAAATTCCTTAGCTACTCTATCTCATATTTCAAAAATTGTATTCACCGCATTAAACTCTCTTGTTAATGTATGTGATCATGTGAATTCTTGTTTAGCCTTTTATAAACTCTACTTGTTTGTGTATCTTATCGTTTCATCACCAATATGAGTACTTATGTGTGTGTTATACAAAACTAAATTTTCTTTACGATAAGATCTCTTTGTTAAAATTAATGCAAATCTTTAGCTTCTAAAAATAGTCTTACTTGCCTAGTGATCCTAGGAATTTTAATTCTAAATCTATAATAGTTTTAGGCAGGCTATTGTATGGATATATTATTGAACTTAAGCCTTTCTCAATTATCTATGAGCTAAAATAGGTTTTGTGTATATTATTCTACATTAACTTTGGTATAAGAGAATTGTTAGTTTTAGAAACTTGCATGCTTTTAACTTTTCATGAAATAGTCATCTTTTAATTTTGTACATTTATTTTTAACTATTAGAAGTTATTTAATATATATATATATATAATAAAAAACTCTTATCAAATAAATTGTCCCACTAATATATTTAGCATTATCTAGTGAGTTGAGAGATCAAATAAAGTAAATCTTAAATGATCAAATAGTTTTCAAACAAGATCAAGCATTTCAAAATTTTAAAAATCATTATAAATTACAAAATAAATATTTTAAATAATGTCAAAAAATTTTAAAAAAACTAACTTAAAAGTTGTAAATTGAATTGAATTAAACTGTTCCAAAGTGCATATACATTTTGGGCAGCAATAACAGTAAACGACGAGGCGGCAAGTGAAATGAATGGTGCAAGCAAAGGGGCACGTGATGCCTCGTGTCTTATTTTCAGGTCAATACATGTCAAAGCAAATCAGTGTGGGTTAATAGATCAATGCAGGTGTTTTCGGTTAAGCATGGGTCGAGAGAGCAGAGTGGGTTTGCATGAGTTGACATGACACTTTGGTTGACTTGTTCAATGCTGGAGGCATGCGAGTTAGTGCAGGCTGGGCACCATAGCTGACGATTGCAATACAGTGGTAGACGATGACAAGAATAATCTAAACTCATTTTTTTCTCATTTGAAGTCATTTTTTATTAAATTTTACACCAACAAAATTATGAGACTAATGAAAGGATAACCAGTACTAAATTTAAAACTAAAAATATTTAAAATATTATCAATTATTTTTCAAATAATTGAAATAAAATTATAAAAGTAAATTACTTGATGAATTGTTGAAAGTGAATTGAAATGTGTAATAAATAAGGATCAATTATAATTGACAACCACAATAATAATGATAATAGAGACTAATAAGAAATAGAGAAGCTAATCTTGACAGAACTCCAAATCTAAATAGAATTAGTACGTTTCCAAGGGAAACCTCTATGTGATGTATTGGATGCTACTGTCATATAGGAACATAACAAAACAAATATCTTCATTCTTATTAGCACAAGATGTTGATAGTTTGAAATAATTGCTTCATAATAGATAATAATATGATATAAGATCTCTCAGAATGAGGATACTTATCATGTGAAAAAATTTGTGCTTAAAAGGAAGAAATAAGAAAGAAATGAGATACAAACAAAGAAAAATAAAATAATTTGAATATAAAAAAGCAAAAGATATGATACAATATATGTTATACGATAATAATATTATATGATGATTAAGCTCATACATAAATATTATGCATATAAGCATTCACGCTGCAATTTAATATACACACATTTCCTTACAGATTGTCATGTATTGTTAGATAATAACTTCTTTATTGTATAAATAAATAAATATTTTATTGAAAAATTCTAAGACATTAAGCAATTTAAGTATTTTGACTTTTTTGTAGTTTGCTTTTTTTTGGTAAAAACCTTTAATTTTTCAAAATAAAAAAAACTAATCTTATTTCTTTAAAATATACACCCATAAATTTCTAAGATAACCATTAATAAAAAGTAAGCATATATCATGCATTACCCTTCAATAAAATTAGAGATGATTATGCTAAATTTCAATGAATATAATCAAGCATATTTTTAATAATGTGACTAGTAGTGCGGAAGCAAACTTTTTTCTACTTCCCAAAAATATAATACTCAAAAAGATGAATTTTACTTGTATATTACCTACAAGTAAATATATAAAAGATGATGAAAAAGATAGTTTGACACTAGTTAACATTATTCCTTATAAAACATAACTATCATCAATTCTATTTTCTTTCATAATAACCAAAGATTATTTTACATGAGAACTTTATCATCTATAATAAATGTATAATTGGAGCCATTTGGCACTCAAATAAAATAAGACTCTTCATGAAATTTATAATATGACTAGCATTAATTCATATTCCTATAATATTATCATAAAGTTTTATCTTCACTATCTCTAAATTAACTAATTTGTACTTATTATTATTTTTCATCAATACAATGTCACTAACAAATAACTTATAAGATGAGAATCATTTTTTTTTATTTTAGTAAATGTGACATGAATACACAAAGACAAGAGTCTAATCATCATCATTCATATCTGTTGTTGTTATTAAAAGAGCATCTAAAAGATTTCTATGTCCATATTCTTTGGGATTTAACCAACTTTTCTTGACTTGTCATTCTTCCAATTAATATTAATATGCCACTCTTTTATCTTTAAAAAATAACAATCATCCTTAATGTGTCATTATGATTTACTTTTGATATGCTTCATTATGATTTGAGATCATTAATCTTTTTACATCTTTCTAACTTTTTTCACTCTCAAGTTTAGTTATAGCTTTCTTTGGGATATATAACTTTTTCACATTTTTGTAATTCTTGGTTTCTCTATTGTATAGTATAGTATCATGTAAATATTTATATGAGAGTGATAAGGATTATAATGCCAATAATGTCTAAACTTCATCTTAAATACTTTTCAAATATGTAATTATTGTTTTGTATGCTTTCAAATGAGACTTGATGGATATATAACTTTTTACATATAAAGTATATACCTTTTTTGCTTAAGATAGAGCTTGTTTGAGAGATTTTTGGTTGTATACATAGATTCCAATTTAAGCCATTAACTAATAATTATAATTTCCTTCAAGAACTCAAACAACACCTCATCTAATAAAGATAGTTGAATTTTTATAAGAGCTTTTTCATTTATTTCATCCTTTTCTTATATTCTCATAGCCTTGAATATTTTTTTTTATCAACCCAAGTGTTTGTTTGCAAGGTCTTATTGAACTAACATCTCTATTTTTTGGTGTTTCATTATCTAAAGCACTTAGAATTCATACAAAAAATAAGATGAACTTACTAAAAAATAGTTAATCTTGTAAGCACAAAACAATATTAAACCCTCTCAATAAAAGATAAGTTTTATAAATCTTTAACAAAAAAAAACTCAAAGAAAATCTTTTTGTTCTTAATCTTACTTGAATTTAATTTCATGACCTTTATAAAATTTATAGATTATAAATAATATGTATATAAATATATATATAATATTAAAATTCTTAAAATTATGTTTATACTTAAATCATCATTATTATAATCTTTTTTTTTATTTTATGATCATGACTATATTGTTTTATACTTAAATATGTGATAGTATATATCTTCCAAGCTTTAACAAAATCAATCTCATTGTTTGAATTCATAAAATAATAATAATGATGATAGATACATAAAATTTTATATTAGAATTTGTTATATTTACTTTGTCAAACTATCATTTTTTTATATGGATGCATTTAAACAATTATTCTTATTAATATCGACATTTTGCGTTGATTATATCAATTAACTTTGCTGTTGGTCCAATATGGACGGCAAGATATGATATCATATTTTCTATTCATTAAATTATTTTCTCCAATTGCGGTCAGTAATTATAGATAATGGTGAACAGATGCCATCAAAAAGGAAAGATTTAATATGTTATTTGCTTGTTTTTAATTTAGGCTTTAGTTCGTTGATTTGTTGGTACGTTCACCATTTGTAACTTCTCTCGTGTTTTAATATTGAATAAATTAAATTTTAATTAGCAAAATGATCAAATATTTGTTATAAAATTAGAAGTAAATTTTAAATTTATAATTATATATTAAAATTTATTTTCTTAAATTTTAACTTTTAATTATAAAGTTTGCCAATAAAAATATGTTATCCCAATTTCAAATTATTTTCCATAAAACTTGATCCCAAATTCCATATCATGTCAAGGCCAACATGCGTGTTCTCTTTTGTACTCTCTAGATTCGCACCTCCTTGGTGATAACAACATCTACTTTGAATTGTTTCTCGACCATGCTAACTTATAGTTGGCCAATGCATTTTAGAAAGTGTAATGATGATAATATTGTCATAATTTGTAAAATTATGTTTTATATTTGATATAATGTTAAATGTCATAATTTCACTTATTCTTTGCTTAACATACATCGTATAATCTATCAGCAACTAAAAATTCCAACTTGCTAAACAATAATATTCCTGTAATATTTGCGCACAAGTAAAAAGGTCAACGTCAACAAATTTACATGATAGTTTTTTAGATTTTAAATACTTAAACATAATTCTTTGCACTTAATTTAAGTCAACCAAAATCTTGCAAAAATGATATTTGGACATTTAAAAGTGAAAAAAAATATAATTTTGCATTACTAATGCTATAATGAAAAATTATAGTGCACCTAATACTAAGTATTACTATAAATGTTAGTTTTACCTACAAAAATGGTTTAGATGTTTAGTGGCCACTTAGTAAAGCTTTGGAATCTTTCAGAGAATGCATGACAAGTAATTTAAGAATAGTAATGAAGAATCACCTACTACTAAAAATCTAAAACGAAAGGTTATTAAGGACTTCTTATTCTTATTGGATGGATCATAAGGATAATATTCTAATACGACCATTGACAAGACCTCTAACAAGATTAGAACGTTGTTTGGATTAGTGATGAAGCTTGGCCTAAATGGATAACAAGATGTTAAGCTAAGATTTTGAGCCTTGTTGAGGGTGGTAGTTTGGTGATTTGATCAAGAAAGTGAAAAGGTAGGTGAAGACTACGAGTGTTAGAGGAAGCAAGAATTTCTTTGGTGATTTGATCAATTAGTTCAAAGGCATCCATTCACTCTAGTTGAAAGAGATTTAAACATTAACCACATATTTCATATGAAATATATGTCCAGCTCACAAATTTCTAAAAAAATGTGGTTCAATAATAATTTTCTATAATAATGTTTACTAATATAATCAAAATTTTTTCTTTTTAATTTATTTATTAATTTAGTTTTAATTATTTATTTAATAACTATATGTTTTTTTAATTTTTCTTGTTTTGTATATAATAGTTTCTCATCCAATGTTTTATAAGATATAACAATTTTTAAAATGTGTGCTTTATTATAAGTAATTACATCAATTTATCTTAATTATTGATTTTTCTTTGAAATATACAAAATTCATTATTATGAATCTAGTACTCAAATACAACCTTTTTTAATTATGACTAGAAGTTTTTGCATTGATTAATATTTTGTTTATTAATTCATTTTTGCAAATATTATTTACTTGTTTTGAGACTGCTCTTATATTTGTTAATTAGTATTGACTTATTATTTTAAATATCGATCAAATCTATTAATACAATATGATATGATACAAAATTTTTAAAAAATATTGTACTTTCATTTTGCTTAAATTTAATAGAGTTGTTGACCCATCACCAATTTCTCAAGGGATTTAATGATGCCTAAAGCACTGTAAGGTCAAAAAATGTTCTAAAAATAGCAATTTGGAGTATCTTCGAGGCATGTTTTATGCTTACATCTCAAGAAATGATGACAAAAAATACTATTTTCTTCAAGGCTACTATCTTCAAAGTATCAAGAATGTCATAAATAAAGATCAAATTAATAAGTTTAGATGCTTTCATTGTTAAACAGTTAATCATATCAACAAACTTGTTTCAAGATAATTAGTTATCTATTAAACTAATAAATTAAGAGAAAGATATTAGTTTTTCAATTATTGTTAAGAGGATGATTAAGGAGAAAAAATCAATTCATTTAGGTCTATCATTTTAGCAACAAAATCTATTTTTAATAACAAAGGAATAACAAGAATAGCCAATATTAAACTCCATTGATAACACTAAAATCAAATGGATACTTGAAAATGAAGCATCCAATCACATTGTTTATGATGTAACACTTGAAAAATTCTTGAAAACTAGAGTTCTCCTAAAAGTTTCATTACTAAATGAAAAAATGGTTCATGATCATCTCATTGTAATCCCAACTTTTCAAATTTAATCTTAAATTTTGTATGTAAGAAATCATAAATATAATTTTATTTATTTGCACAAGTAATAAAATGAATTAAATTTTAATTTGATTTATTTCTTATGGCTATATTATAGCTCAACCAAGAGACATTAAGAAAGATGTATAATAAAATAACAAATATAACAAACAAGCTTCTTAATTGATAGATATGACAACCTTTTATTTCAAGAATAAGTAGATTTTCCTAATATTTATACTTTCAATTAATTTTAAGGTCTTTATCATGATTTCCACCAAGCCAAACATTATCAATCACAATTTATCATTGAAAATATATGATCATAAAAGATTTTAAAATCAATCTACATTGATATTTGTGGAACCATATAGCTTCAAAATTTACCAAGAGTTTCTTTATTTTCTTAAATATTGATAAAATAGAAAGTAAAACTAACACTATAATTGAGGATATAAATGATTACTAAGCAACTAGACCGATCAAAGAAAGATAGGCTCTTGGGCATACAAAAGACTGTGTTCCAACTTAAAAGAATATTGTAACAACCCACTCAAAAGCTCATACATAATTTAAATAAATTTGTCATAACTTTGAGTATACGTAAGTATATTTTGGATATCAATGTTTCTAATAACATAGGTATATAATACACAAAGATATTGATCCAATCATGTTTGAAAAGAACCTTCAAGTTCCCAAAATGAACTAAGAGCCTAAGCCAAAAACATAACATGGTGTCTCATAAGTTGCCAAAGGGAACAAGGACTATCGGGACAAAAAAATGTACATAAAGTTAATTGCAATTCATATGACATTGTGGAGAGATACAAAACTAAATTTATTGTAAATGAGTATTGTCAAATCAATGAATTGGACTATCATTAAACGTTTACAACTGTTGCCAATTTTTTCTTTATCAAATGCCCAATTGTGATTGTTGTTATAAAGAACTATGAACAAGACCAATTGTAGAACAATTATGCTTTTCTTAATGGTGATTTAGATGAAGAAGCATTCATGAAGATTTAGCAAGACTCAACCAATTGTAACATGAAACTAGTTTGTCTGTTGCAAAAATCACTTCTTGAACTAAAGCAAATATTTTGGTAGTAGCTTGTTAAATTTTATAAGACTTAAATTAAATATGGATTTTGATAAAGTGATTTGGATAATTCTTTGACTATTTTAAACAAATAGAATGCCAAAATAAACTATTTTACAAATGTGGATGATCTTATTCTTATTAAAAATGATGTTAGTTGTAAAAAAAACTCAAGAAATATCTCCAAAATTCTTCTTAGATTAAACATTATAAATAATTGAGTTTCTTTCTCATGTTTGAATTAAAAGAAATAGAAAAAGAAGTTTTTCTTTGATAGCATAAACATGCAAGGAACATTATTGAGGAAGTGTATAAAGCAGATAAGAGGAAAATCTTGTCATATTGAACATAATGCTTAATTACGAAACAAAAAGGTAATTATGCTATTGACTATACATCCTAATAAATTATTCTTTGATATGAGATCTATTAGAATCAATTTATGGAGCCTTGGAGCTCTAAGCATGTTTCTACTTAGTTATGTTGTGGGAAAGGCATCATTATGCTTATCATAAGAACGTTGCCACAACCTAAGACATATATGATGTAATCAAAATCTTTACTTCCCATTTAAAATATGATCAAAATTGAATGCCTTCATTTAAGCCCCATATCAAGAAGTAAAAAAAAATTGCAAGCTCAATGAAATAATTTTCATCTAAGTACCACACGATAGTAATGGACCCCTCTTATTAGGAATTCATCACACACCCTTATGAACCTAAAAAATGATATTTGATTTTGATAATAACAAATTCTTTAAGTACTTATTATGATGATCTAATTTATCTATTTAACATGTTTCATAGGCTATATTTAAGATAGACAGACTTGATGATCACCTAAAATAAAATGGTGTAGAAAATGCTAAAATTATCTAATCTTCATAAAGCTACAAGGACATGAAGGATTATGGGGCAATCCCATTGGTGCACATGAAACCAAAACATTTAAAAAAGGCTTTCTAATTTTAGGACTTGTGTTAAGGATTGATTCAATATTTATCTTAATTTTCAAGAATGTACACACACATAAATTCACATCTTTATTCATATATATTATATCTAAGATTTGATCTTATGAAAATTACATTTAACATAGCTAGGAAAATGACATTAGCTTACTCAGTTTAGGTAAGAATATTATAAGCTATACATTATATATTGCATATCTAAGAAAATTCAATAAATATCATTAATGTAAGTCATGAGAAGCATATGAAACTCATTGATTATACTTTTAATCCATTGTTTAGCATTATGATTAAATTGATATTAGGAAGTAAGAGGAAACGATTTTGACTGAAAATTCAAACAATGACTATAATGGATTATATGCTTGAATTATCTCATAGCATTCATGAATTTCATTATGATTCATTTTAATTTATTAAAATTATGAGCTTTTTAAGTCGTATATACTCGTGGAATACAATAATTGAAAATTCTTAAAAGCTTAATATTAACATATGGTACATAAGTATCATGTATAGTATATTTGGTTCCAAAGCACAATGCATGGACATTTGCATACAATATGTCATGCACGCCACATTCATATTCTTACATTCTGAGAATTATGCACACTACATAAATATTTATGTATAGTACATCGTAGTACTTTTTTGGCATATTAATTAGCACAATAAATAATATGTAGAGAAAGATGACTTAAACTCATGATTTGTGTATAGTATATCAATATTAAGATATAATACATAAGCCTTCATATATAATACATTGGCCCTCACATGCAAAAAAAAATACTACATTCAACCTCAAAGTAAAAGTGCATATAATAAGTCACATTCAAATTTCTACACTTGCATTTCCTCATCACATAATCACAAGATCTTGGTTATAATTAGTAGCATTCTTAATTAATCTTTATATAAGCTTTATTATGTATCCTATCCAAGTGTATTTGAATTGTTCTTTGTGTTGCTTGTAAGCTTGTGTAATTTCTTGTGAGACTTACTCTAAGCCATTAATAGTGTAGAGGGAAGAGGTCTATTTGGGACAATAATAGTGTAAGGAGAAGTGCTCATCTTCAAGTATTAGAAGTACAAATAGAGGTTGGGTTTTGAATGTTGAAAAGACTTAAAATTTTGGCTATATTGAGTTGAGTAAACCCTAAAAAATTTGGTTGTGGTTTAGACATGTAAAAATCTAAAGATTGTTTGTGGTTGATCTATAAAAAAAAATGTCAAGTGTAAATATTTCACCACTTGTTATGAATAAAGAAAGAAAGAAAGAATAAAACTTAAGCTAGTTGACATAAGAGTAGATGTAAGCTCATTGGATACGAGATGAGTCACTTTAAATTTAATTGTATTCTTTTCTTACTACATGTCTAAGACTTTATATTTTGATTTATTTGCTGAATATTTTGATCCATTATTTAGGTGAGAATTTGAAATTTTAAAATAAAAATACTTGGATTACATTATAAAAAGTTTAAAATCTCAATTCATGCTCTTCATGGTATGCCATGTAGACCCAACACACCACCAAAAATATAGCAATACATATACCTTAGATTAGGAAAGCAAAAAATACAAATAATTGTTGGCCCTCTATGAGAATGCTAGGATGAGTAAACAAACATAAAAAAATCACTAACCACCAATTTGAACAATATTACAATTTTAAAATGGACCTACGATAATTAGGACATCAAATGATGCTTTATTGGATGATTCCACAACTAAAAAATTCATGTAATGTCAATGCATTTTTCTTGTTATATCAACTCTCTGTCCTACCTTTGTAAGAGGGAATAAGGTCTACAATAAGTGTGCTATTCAATAAAGTTGTTATAAGATGTACCAAGATGCAATAAAATTAAATAGTGGTAACCTTCGTGCATATAACAACCAATAGAGCATTATAACAACCAACTTATCATGCATATAACAAGCAATCATCACTACATGTGATAGTTTTGAAGCTAATAGATCTACTCATGCAAGAAATTAGAAAAAGAGATAAATAAGAAAATAGTTAAGGAATATTGTGAGACTAATGACAAAAATTGGAAAAAAAATTCGACAAGAGTGGATGATAACCACCGATGGAGGACATTGGTGGTTGATGGAGAAGATAGTCTAAAGGGGAAAGTTGAAAATGGAGCAAGGCAATAGTTGATCGACAAGTGAGTCCAAACAATTATTATTCACTAAAGAGGTTCTGAGTTAGACAAAAAGAAATGATAAAAGTATTTATTATAATAAAATATTTTCATTATGATCAATGCTAAAAACAATTATTATAAATAAAGCATAATTGTAATAAATCATAGAGATTATAGAGACTAACTTCAATAAAAGAAAGGTGAATTGTATCATAAACTAAGGGGGGTAGTATTGGGAAAATCAAAATTAAGATTCAGTACAATAATTGTGTTAGATAGATAGAAGATAACTAGCTAATACCTTAAGACTTATATAGAGTAACATGCAACCACAACTTAATGCTTATATGCATGTTTCATTTCGTTCTTCCTATTAAATATATTTATTCAATTGGTTTTAACCTCTTGAGTTTTACAACTTTTTTTTTGAAAAATCTTTTCTAAACAAAACTATTGATAATGAAACCTCAATTTATATAAGTATTTTCATTACATATATTTATATTTTGTAGATAAGAAACTATTCGATGTTAGCATTTTTGTGTTGTGCAAAGATTGAATGTCATTATTCCTTGTGTAAGTTTTTATAATTCAACAAATCTAAATGATTTATTAATGTTATGAATAATGTTATCTAGTGCTTTAATTTTAATATTTTGAATGTATGTGTCTTTGCCTAACTTATTTAATAAGCTTGTATTTATTTAAATGCCATTTTTAGGTTATACAAAATCTTTTTCTATAGCTACATTTTAAGTTCAATTTTCCAATCCAAAATTCTATAAATATCTTCAAATCATTTGTTATATATGTTCTCTAAAATATCAATTGCTTTTGCAAATAACCAATTCAATTGTTTTTTTAATCTAGATAGACTATATTTGTAATTTAAAATCACTTTCATGTCCATTTTTTTCATTTCTTATGTTGCATGTGAGTAACTAATTCATATTTTTCATCTAATTTCTCAACAATAGCATCATTCACATTACATATAGTACATTCAATTTCTTTCATTTATTATTGTTTTATATTCTAGGAAAACATGTTACTTATACAAAACTTCAAAGAATTTAATTTAGTATTATTCCAATTCTAAGTATCTTATTCACAATTGTTTCTCAACAAAAGATCCAATGAATTGATTAAGATTCTCAAATTTTCAACCATGCAAAAATTTTCAACTGCACAATTCTACCTTTGTAGGTATCAAACTATATAAGTCTCAAGTCATTTTGCTTATTAAAATCTCTATTTTTTAGATAATAAAGATTATTCAACAAACATAATATTTTTAGAAAAATAAAAATAAAAAGAGAGGCTGTTGCACCTCTTTTATCTTAATCATATTCCATTAATTTGAATTATCACCAATGTCTATTTTATATTTTCTAGATTTAAATATTCTATTAATAAATTTTGTGTTTCTCCTCTTAATTTAGAATTATTTTTTAGGAAACTACTATAAGATTTAAATTCAATTTCAAAACCACAATTATCACTGTTTTACTTTTATTTTTTATGCCAAATACAAAATATTTATTTTAGTACAAGTGTCATCAAATGTTTTTACATTCATATAATTATCAAATTGTGCTATACACACAAAAGAATATGGTTGTACTCAACGTTATAAAAATGCTTCTGTGCATTATCATTTGCATCATTTCCTATCTATATAACAAGTAATTAACAATAGCTAACTAGCTAAAAAAGATTTGAAGCTTTAATTTATCTTCATCTCCCTCGAGTGAAATATATTATTTAACTAAAAGACCTGAATGTAAATCATAACAACTCAACCAATAGACCCATAAGGGCATGTTTGTTTTGGGTTTAATATAAGCAAGGATGCAAAATGCAAAGAAAAATGAAAAAAAAAAAACAGCAATAAATGAATAGAATTTACTTCAGTTGTCAAACACGCTGCAAGAAATAAGTAATTTCCTTCAGTCAACCAATGCCTCATTTGTTCATCTTCTTGGCAAGAATGCTTGAATGTACTCTCATTCTCAATCATTTTCATGGTTGCAACGAAGTCAAATCAAACATCTAAAGAACATATCTCTACATAAAATATTTAACATCTTATTGAACTAAAATATCAAGCTTTGATTGCTTGTTTGCTTCACGTTATAAAGAACAGAGAAGAGTCTCCGATGCATTGTAGATAGCATAAGGATATGGCATAATCTATCAGGTTACAGCCAATGGGAACCATAGATAGTGGTGATTCACAGTCTTCTCTTGCAGATAATTCTCCAATGCTTGCAGCCCCAAATCTCTCCAAAAACCACTCGCTTTGTAACCTCCATAAGGGCAATCTCTATCAAAAGTACTATAGCAGTTGATCCATATCATTCCGGCACAAATCAATCTCGAAACCCGATTTGCTGTGTTCAAATCATTGGTCAAGATTCCAGCAGCTAGCCCATAGATGGTATTGTTGGCCTTCTCGATCGCCTCTTCAATTGTCCTAATCACCAAGGAAATAGGGTATTTGCTTAGCTTAAACATATTTTATAAGCATTTAGACAACAAAACATTAAAGCCTTCCTTTTGGGTAGAGGGCAATTCTAGCTTACTTGAACTTCATGAGGGACATCACTGGCCCAAAAATTTCTTCTTTAGCAATCAGCATGTCCTCCTGAGCAAACAATCATAAAAAGTTTCAATTTTAGTAGCAACATTGGCCATTAACCTATGAAATATTGATATTTCTTTAAATCTTATGTACCCACATGAAATTTTAAGTCTTCATATTACATAGGATACCATGACATAATTGAAAAAGTAAAAATAATTATTTATAAGTACAGATAAAAAGAAGAAAATAAAAAAAATTTGTTTTTTCTAATATTATACATGAGATCTTATGCAATGTAAAAGCTAAATATGATAGATCTTTTTATGATTTGCATATTTCTTAAATAAAAAATGATTAACAAAATTATCATTTTTTATATTATAAAACTTATATAATAATAGCTTTAAAATTTTGATATTTATAATTTTATTATAAGAGTGATGATGATGATAATTTGACATTATAAATTTTAATTTTTTATCTATAAATTACTAAAATACAATATTAACTAAAATGTAACTATACGAATATCATGTCTCTTGCTTACAAAAATGTAAGATGCTTTTTGATATTTGTTATATGCCACTCATACCTATGATTCATAGCTATCAACACACACAAAGTGTAATAAAATGAACCTTGACATTTTTTTTTTTACTTTTTCACACACTTGTTGAGAGTCTTACCTTGACATTAATAAAAATTGTAGGCTCGATGAATATCCTCTCTCACTGCAGGGCTTTCCTCCTGTCAAAAGAGTTGCACCTTCCCTCTTACCATGATCGAGATACCGAAGAACCTTCTCGAATTGATTCCCATCGATCTGCAGAATTAAGCAAAAAGTAATAATAAAAGCTTAAAATCTAGTTAGAACTAGAGAAAGTTATCCTCAGATCCAATGAAGAAACTTCAAAAAAGAAAAAGGATGGAGCAAGTACCTGAGGTCCTTGATTAACGTTTGGATCAAAAGGGTCTCCAACAGCCCAGCTTTTAAGACTTTCAGCAGCCTTCTTAACGAACTCTTCATATATTCCTTCATGCACAAAAACACGGGACCCAGCCACACAAATTTCACCCTACAAATATTAGGGTAGTTACTGATTTAGAATCAACAAGAAGCCTCAGCTGTAGTTATTCAAGTATTTGAATGCTGGAGTTGAGTAAAAAGCTTTAACTTGTTATAGAAAATAGCCTTCTTGGCAATGTCGACAGCCATATTCACATCTGCATCACTGAATATAATCAAAGGGCATTTACCTCCCAATTCAAGTGAAACAGGCTTAAGGTTGCTCCTTGCTGCTGCGTGCACTACGAGGCGACATACTTCCGTCGATCCGGTAAAACTAATCTTCAAAGCTCAAAGATGATGTCAATCGTTAACATAAAAAGATATAGAATTACAGCAGTAACATAAGAACACATGACAAGTAGAGAGCAATATTCACAGCTTCAACATCCATGTGAGAACAAATGGCAGCACCCGCAGTTGGTCCAAAACCAGTAATAGCATTAAGAACTCCATCAGGTATACCAGCCTGCTAAGCATAAAAGGAGAGAACATTTTTCAGCACAGTTTTGACAGATGAGTATAAATGTCATTACAAGGAATGTTTATCCTAAACAACAACTATCAATAAAAATAATTACCTCCTTTGCCAAGATTGCATAATATAGAGCAGGAAGAGGTGTTTTCTCTACAGGCTTGACGATCATTGTACAGCCGGCAGCAAGTGCAGGTGCAACTTTCACAAAGAACAATGGAGGGGAAATTCCAAGGTATTATGTGGCCGACCACTCCAATGGGCTCCTTCAACATGTACCCGTGAAACTTACCTGAACACTTGCGAGTCTGACCATGGATTTTATCCGCAGCACCAGCATAGTAATGGAGAAAGTTGATTGCAGCCGGGATGTCTATAATCTTTTTTAGATGTAATAACTTTCCGGCATCCAACGCCTCAAGGATGAAAAGTTCCTCTTGATGTTGCTCAATCAAGTCTGCAAACTTCACCATGATCCTGCCCCTCTCCTGTTGACAAAATTTATGCAGGCAAGAATTATGTCATGAAGTAGATGGCATCAATTTAGTTTCATTTTCATTAAAGATGGAGATGAGGATGTCACACAAAGCCAGATTTTCAAGGCCATTCTCCATGGTCGAAGGCTTCTCTTGCTGCTTTCACAGCTAAATCAACGTCCTCTTTGTCGCCTTCGGCTACCATTGCAATCACCTCCCCTGAGCTAGGATCCCTCGTCTCAAATGTTTTCCCTGACCAATTCACACCATAAATTTATGAAGTTTGATTGCAATAAGAATGATAAGATGGAAGTGGGAGTTCACACCTATGATGACTGATTACACCAAAGAACATACCAAAAGAACAAGATTATATCACGCTTTCAACTAAAGGGATCAAGGCTGTGCTTTTTGTTAAACTGAGAACAACTTGAATTGGAATAGATAGCATAAGGTGGTATTTATTTCGGACAGGGATTCAGAATACAAAATAACCCAACAACTTATGCCGCTGTTTGGTTTGGAGTTGAAGCCTCGCACACTTAAACTAACGCAGCACCATAACCCCTAAACTCAACTACAATCTAACCCACCCACCATCTGGGTTTTTTTCTTCAAGATAAGGATCGCCCATTCTTTTTTCATCATAAGCATTTTAGTCTGTTGTGCTTCTTTGAAAAAAATTACTCCTATTTGATAATCTAAGAACAGCTTTTTACTCTCTTTATCTACCACTTCTCTTTACACCATTTCCCTTCATTAGTTTCATTGTTTTTGGGACATAGCCGTCTCCCCTTCAATTTTCTTAAACATGTTGCTCGTCCTGTTTATTGGGATATTCACATAAATAATCACATGACTTTCTTAATTACTTGTAAAATACCAAATCTTAGTTATCACATCAATATTACCCAAAACTTTGATACTTACTAAAATACCATACAATTTAATATCAAACCTCAAAAATAAATATTCAATTTTGCATTTGAAAAACTTTGAAGATAAACTTGAAATTAATTTTTTTTTCGCTTTTCATATGTTATTTGGTCATAGACATTCCTAGGGGTTGAAATAGTAAGTCTACATAAGACCTAACTATTTATCCAATCTAGATATTTCATATGATTAGCAATTTAATGCATAAAAATAAACAAATTCATCTAGTCAATTGAAGATGAAAATGATGGTTAACAAGTTAATTAAATGCTTTCCCATATGCTAGTGTTAGATTTTATGTCAACTTTGTAGAATTTTTAGTAATGCAATTTTGAAAATTAGGAAGCTTAGTATTCAAGATAAGATGCATATAATGAATCATATGGATTATTTATTATAACATCAAATTTGAAAAATCATTTATATAAAACAACTTATCTGTTCTTATCCATTATAAAGAATCCTCTAACGTATAAAAAAATTCAACATGAGAAATATTTAAGTTGTATTTTAAAAATATGATTTTACATTGAATGAATGCCACTTGATAACATTTGAATTAAAGAGTTGTTTTCAGGGTTTTCCCAAGATCTATAGTTACTTTCTTTGGTGGTCACAATCCTTTCTTTGTTTATGGCACAAGGTTACACCAAGTTGAGTGAGATGCCATTAATATTTAACAACTCAAGAACAATTAACCATAATAATCTATCACCTACTCAATTTTTTTTTCTTCTTATGTCTTATTATTCCTCATGTCTCATTTATCTTCTGTCTTTAGATACTTAATTCTTATGGTTTGGTGAGATGACATTTAGAATAGTGCTATATGATTTCACAAAACATATCTTATGATTTTGATCAAATTATCAGGTTTCCAGACAAAAAGCCAAAAGAATTTAATTTAGTATTAACCTAAATGAAATGACTATTTTATTTAGTTAAGAGGTCTATATAGAGAGATTATAAGAATATCAAACATTGGTATTATTAAATTAACTCTTAAAGCATTATCTTATTAATTAAATATCAAATATTTTATAAGAGGATAAAATATATTGATGTTAGATTTCATGATAGACAAAATAACAAATTGTGATATGTTTAGCCATTAGCTGTTTGTTCCAATTGTCGCTTCCATATGCTATCGTGTCCCTTAATCATCAAACTTTTGGAATTCTTTTTCTTCTCAAATCAGCTAAGTTATTAATTTTTTTATTTTTGATTAATTTAATTAAGATACTTATGTCTTTTTTATTATTTAATCAAGCATATAATTTTGTTCATATTAATTTTGATTTTATGTCACCAAATGCTTCTCTTTTATCATCATTTTTTATAAGGCCATTGCCTGCTTAGTTGATTTCATTGTAAGGTCATAGTAACTTGTCTCGTTTATTTATTTGTTGTGAGAGTTTAGGCTACCCATATTTTGATGAAAGAATTATATTTAGTATTGGTTTTTTTCCTAGTTTTTGTCGAGGGTGGACGTAGACTTGGTTTTAAGTCAAACTACCTCAAAATTGTTTGTGTATAATTTTAATTATTGTTGATTTTTTTTATTAAATAGTTTTTTTTAAAAAAATGACATATTTTAAATTAAAATTAAAATTTATATAAAATCTATTTTAGTGATTTGTTAAACTTTTTAAAAATACTTTTATACTTTTTTTTTAAATATTTTTATATGAAACTAAAATTTTTATTTTTAGTAATTCATTTCTTTTGTTGAACCATACTTCATTTGAGTCTACTTGTATTCCTATCCTTTAACTCCCTTCCAAAGGTTATTTCATTTCATTAAGGTGTCTTTCACTTTCTTTTCTTCTTAACTCTAATGGTTTTTTATTGATTGGGTCTCCTCCATGATGATTTACATTGTTTTTCACTTTTGATTTTAAAAACTTTTAGCTATACAACATCATATTATATAAATCCTTCAATTTGTATTATACTTGATATTTGTTCTTATATATTATTAATTATATTAATGTACTTATACAATTTCTCAATTATACTTACATGATGCATTTTAGTTCATATTCTTATTATGTTGTAATCAATAATATTTATGTATGATGCTCTTCTAATTTAATCATATTTATACAATATCTTTAATCATATTTATATAATCCATATCTATTTATTTAGCTCAGTTATTCTTATAACATTATATTTTACGATGTCATTTATTATAATTGTTTGATCGGTATCATTTATCAATTAAACTTATTATACTTATACGATTGTTCAAATCATATTGTATGATGCATTTTGTTTTTTCATTCATTTCACACTTCATTGTACTTAGTTAATTTTTTCTTCTCCCTTGATAATACTTGTACGAATTATAATGTCATACTTTATAATCCAAATCTTCTCTCCTTATTATATGTATCTAAAATATTGTGATAATATATTGTTTTACACTTGATCATACTTATATGATATTTTAAATGCATATTGTACTATCATCTTTAACTTATTGAGTTCAATTACATATTTTATCACATTATATGATTTTCATGATCATATTGTATGATGCTCTTACAAAAAATTATAAAAATTTTTTTTAGAAATTTCAAAGATATATTTCACTTAAAAATGATTTTATTTTGAAAATTTAGACTATTACAATAAATAAGATAAAAAACCCACTACTATAATGAGAAGTCGGAGATGAGGCCACAATGTAATAGAAGCCTCGTACTCATTAGCATGGAATATAGTCAATAAGTAACGGCATCTTCATGATAAATAGATATACATTGCCTCTAGTGTCATGGTTAACTTATAGATGGGGTTATTAAAAGATAGAGGTCCTCATCCTTGTTATCATAGAATGTTGACAATTTTGGGCATTAGCTATATAGTAGATGATGATATGTATGAGATATCAAGTAATAAGAATACTAGTCATATAAGAAACTTTGTTTCTAAAAAAACAAAAAATATGATATGATATATGCTATATGATAATAATATTATATAATGACTTTGTGTATTAGGAATAATATGCTTAATGAAATAATAGTCATTTATGTACCACATGATGATAATGGACTCCAATTAGGAATTCACCATGCACTGTGTTGAACCTTATGAACCAAAAAGAAAGCATGTAAATTTAATGATAACAAACTCTTTAAGTACTTATTATGATAGTTTAATGCATATGCTTAGCATGTTTTGTAGGTTATATTAAATATAAGTAGACTTAGTGATTACTTCTCATGGAATGGTATAAGAAAGACTCAAATTATCTAATCTTCATGAAGTTTTAAGAACATGAAGATTAAAGAGCAATCTCATTGGTGCAATAAATCCAAGACTTATGAGAAGGGTTTTCTTATTTTTTAAGAACTTATGTTAAGAATTGGTTTTGAATTTATCATAATTATCAAGAATATTCAAACATGTAAATTCATTTTTTTATTCATGTATATCAAATTTAAGATTTGATTTTATGATAAATTATATTTGACATAGATATGAAAATGGCATAGTTAATAATATTATACATTATAAATTGCATATTACATATTGAGGCAAATTCAATTGATATCACTTATATAAGTCATGAGAAGCATATAAAACTCATTTATTATACTTTTGATCCATTTCTTGACATTATGACCAAATTGACATTGGGAAGTAAGAGAAAAATGTTTTGATTGTAAAATTCTACAATCCTTAAAATGGATTATATACCTTAATTATCTTATAACATTGATGAATTTTATCATGATTCATTAGAATGCATTAAAATCATGAGTTTTTTTAAGTTATATATATTCCTGGAATACAATAATTGAAAAATCTTAAAATTCTAATCTTAGCATATGATACATAAGTATCACGTATAATAGGTTTGGTTAGAACATAGTCTTAGAGAATATGTTTTTCTCTAACAAATTAGTTTAACTTCTCATCCCTTTTGAGTAGCTCATGAAATATAAATGAATCCTCTTAGAAAATCACATTTTATGATATTGGTATTCTATTAGTTTCAATATAAGGGTTTTATAGCTTATCATTGCTGAAGTTTATCCCAAGAAAGCACAATATTATAATCTTGATTAGAACTTTGCTAATGACTTTAGTCTATGTAAACAAAACATAAACAATCAAGAACTTTTACATCATTATAAAAGAGGTTTACATTAAAAATGCATTATATGGTGATTTTCCTTAAGATATTGGTGTACCCATCAAGTTAATGAGATAAGTAGTAATCTTAGCACATTTGCCCAAGTAGCAAATTAGAGTTTTGGACATAAAATTTGAATGCTTTCAAAGAGTATAAACTTTTGAATGCTTTCAAAGATATGCTCAAATGTAGTGTCTAATTTTTCTTTCTTCACACTCTTTCAAATTGTATTTTGATCATTTTAAAAAAATGCTCAAATAGAATCAATACCTCACTCTTAACTTTCATTAGATGCATTCACATCCTTCTCAAACTATCTTCAACAATAAGGAAACTAATTGTGCATCTTGAAATTATATGTTTAAAAAATTATCAATATAGATCAATCTAAAAACTCTTATGATCAATTATTTTCAATAATAAATTTTGATTGATAATGTTTGACTAGTTGGAAATCATGACAAAGGCCTTAAAACTAGTTGAACAAAGTAAAAATATTAGGAAGATCTCCTTACTCTTGAAATAAAAGGAAGTCCAATCCACCAATTAAGAAGCTTGATTGTTTAGTTTGTTATTATATTATAGATCTAAATCTTCCCTAATGTCTCTTGGTTGAGCTACAACATAGCCGTAAGTAATAAATCAAATTGAAAATTAAATATTTTTATTATTTGTGCAAAGAAATAAAATTATAGTTGTGATCTCTTAAATACAAAACTTAAGATTGAATTTAAAAACTTGGGATTGCAATGAGATGAACGTGTACCATTTTGCCATTTGGTAATGAAATTTTTAAGGGAACCCTAACTTTTTGAGAATTCTTCAATAGTTTTACATTTAAACAATGTGATTGGATGCTCCATTATCAAGCATCCATTTGATTTTAGTGTTACCAATGGAATTGAATATTTGCTATTCTTGTTATTCCTTTGTTATGGGAGTTAAAAATAGATTGTGTTGCTAGAATGATAGACCTAAATGAATTGATAATTCTCCTTAATCATCCTCCTACCAACAATTGAAAAACCTTTGCCTTTCTTTTAATTTACCAGTTTAGTGGATAACTAATTATTTTGAAATAATTTTGATAACATGACCAATTGTTTTATAATAACAATAGGTTAACTTATTAATTTGATCCTTATTTATGGCATCCTTGACACTTTGAAGATAGTAGCCTTAAAAATGATGGCCTTTCTTATCATCATCTCTTGAGATGTAAGCATAGAACATGCCTCAAAGGGGCTCCAATTTGTTGGTTTTAGAACATATTTGATCTTACAATGCTTTAAGCATCATTAAGTCCTTTAAGAAATTGGTGAAGGGTCAACAACTCTTTGTTAAATTCAATCAAAAGTGATGAACAACATTTTCTTTACTACTTAGAGCATATCATAGTAAAATTAAGAAAATAAGATGAAAATATTGTATCATATAACATTCTATTGTCAAATTTGTTGGTTATTTACTATAGAAAGTCAAGAATAATTAGCAAATATAAGAAAAATCTCAAAACAAGTAATCAATTCTTGCAAAAAGGATTTAACATACAAAATATTAATTAATGCAAAAAAATCTAATCATAATTAAAAAAGGGGAGTTTAGATTCATAATAATGAATTTTGTATATGTCAAAGGAAAATTAATAATTAAGATAAATTGATATAATTATTCATAGTAATACATACATTTTAAAAATTTCTATATCTTAAAAAAGATTGAATGAGAAACTATTATATAAAGTGCAAGAAAAATTAAAAAACATATAATAATTAATTAAATATATTTTAATAAAATAATTTTGAAAAAGAGCACATTTCGACTATGTTAGCAAATATCTTTAGATTTCTTTCAACTAATATGAATGGATGCTTGCAAGTTGGTTGATGGAATTGGAACCATAATACTTTTGGATGGAGTTGATAAACCATTTGCTTGAGCTTCCACTATTATAGGAATGATTAAGTAGAGCTTTATCATTAATGTTCATATCATCAATAGACTCCAACAAATTAGAAGATAATTCATCCATCCCAACCTTCTTTTGATGATAACAAACATGATCATATTAGGATGAGCAATAGATTTCTATGCCATTAATAACATGTATCCCTTACATTTTTCTTTAATAATCAAACACTTGGTAAACGTAAGCAAATTCATTGGCGTGTTTAACTTAGCAATCATTAATAAATCAATATAGTTTCACTTGTAAGAGTAAAGCTAAATAATTATTTATTTATGCATTTGTATACCATTAGGATACAAAGCAGCTTTGCACTACTTGTACTAAATCTTGTTGGATATCTTGTGTATTACAACATTATCCTTATAATCCATCCAATAATGGAAATGCAGTCCCTAAGAATCTTCTTTGTGATTTTTAGTTGTAGGTGATTGATTCTTCATGCTCCTCTTTAATTGTCGTCATTCATTCTTTGATGATTCTAAAGCATCACTAGGTAGCCATTAAATATGCGAACAATTTTTGTAGGTAAACTTAGTCTTTATAGTTAGACTTAGTATTAAATGCATTATAATCTTTCATTATAGCATTACAAATGCAAAATTATATATTTTTTTGCTTTTATAGGTCCAAATAAGACTTTTGCAAGATTTTAGCTGATGTAGATTAAGTGCCATAATTAAATTTATCTATGTACTCGAAATCTAAAAAACAACTTTGCAAGTTTGTCGATGTTGACCTCTTTCCTCATGTGCAAATATTGTAGGAATATTGTTGATTAACAAGTCAAAACTTTAAGTCTATGATAGATTATATGATGTACATTAAAAAATTTTTGAGTGAAATTATGATATTTATCATTATATTAATTTTAGAACATAAATTCACAAAGTAAGACTATGTTGTCATAATTACACTTTCTAAAAGGCACAAGAAAACTATAGATAAGCATAGCCAAGGAATGACTCAAATGATTGCTGTTAGCCATGACCAAGGGTAGACGTTATAAGAGAATATATTTTCATACCATATATAGATTTATTTTTGTACTATAGCAAATTTTGATTCCTTTGATTTGGTGGGAGTTGGGCCATTGTTAGATTTGTTAACTAAACCAAATGGATAGAAAACTAGTGAGGATGACCATTATTTGATATAAATTGAAAACTTAAATCGAACTAACAGCATCTGAACAATTTTGATTGGATTAGAAAAAGTGATTTTGACTTTTATAAAAGATTATATGTATTTCTATTTTGAGTTTTATATTTTATTGAATAAATTTTATTGTTTTTCTTTATTTTAATTCAATCAAAATCTAATTTTTAAATTTTAGATTTGATCATTAACTAAAATACAAACAAAATTTTTTATCTTTTTTGTTTGATTAAGTTTTTTTTAATAATATTTAATTCTTTATTCACTTTTATTTGTCAAAAAACATTTGATTTTTGACAACGTTTAGTTCAATTTTGTTTTCATATTATCTTAATGCAAAACTATTTCATTTAACTGATCTATTAATCGAACCTATGCACTTGGTTGAATGTTATATGTACCAATTAGTCCCATAAATCTATTCAATTAAAGTCTGACTAAAATAGAATTAAATGAATATGTATATTTGATGAAAGAATCATTGTAAAATTATTAATATAATTTCAATCTAATTAATTTAATTTAGGTTTTAACTTTAAGTTACTCATAACTTTGAGATGATAGTTATTTTTAAATAAATATGATTTAAAATAGAATTAAATCAGTTTCTTATGAAACTCTTGTTAATAAATAATACAATTTATCTAAAGTATATAAAATTGATGTTAAATAAATATGAATGCTTTATTAAATATCCTTAACTATATATGATGGTGACGTAAATTGAGTTGGCCAGCATGCTTACACATTGTCTCTTGAAACGCCAGGAAGATATTGATGCATGGTGAATTTGCAACACTTGTAAATTAAACTCATCAACTTTTGTCTTATAAACCTAAAGATTATAGATATTTTATGTTATTTATATATGTATATAGTTGAATTTGAAAGCCTAAATCTAATCATGAGGCATATATTAAAGGATCACAGTTTTAAAAAAAGTGCGATGACTGCTTGTAGAGAACAAATAAGTTTCCTCAAGCTAAAGTTCATGTCTTACAATGTAGTGCAATGTTATAAACCTAAATGGTTCACTGACTATACAAAGAAACAAGAACGATTGATTCTTATTAATGCTGGTTTAAGAATTAGAGAGCAAACTCTTTGGTCTTGTTTTAGAATATTCTAGTGTTACATCAAGAAGATTAAGCTAATCAATTTTGAAGAATTGATATTTTTCCTAATGAATAAGAAAAATAAGAAGGGATAAATGATATTTTTGGCACATGTCCAATTAAATGAATTTTTTATGATAGTTTGTCTTATTAATTCTATAAAAAAATATCTTATAGAAATTGTAATTTATAAACATCAAGATAAATGTATCCTAATGGAATATAACGACCATTGAGTAGAAGCAAACAAAAATGAAGTTAATACGTCAATGTTTTAGAGTCTCAGTTTTAGATTTAGCGTTTCTCTTTTCTCTAATGAAATTTTTCTTCCCATGTTTGAGAATAACAACCAAACAGTTGACAATGAAGCTAAAATATTTTAATTAGTGAAATCATCAACCAAAAAACTTTTCAAGTTATCCTAAATCAAATGAAGAAATTAATTTAAAAAGCTAAAAAATTGTGAAGTGGGTGCATCTATCATCCTTTATCATTAGAAAATCCTATTAGCATATATAATGCTTACCGTTTTTCATTTACAAGATCATTCTACATTACACAAGTTTCGAATAGAGTATCATTCCTTTTAAGCTATCAAAATATTAGGCCTATATTACGACCTCCATTACTTTCCACTATTTTTCTTGTTTTTCAAATTTTGCCTAACACAACAACCTTTAAATCGTAATATACATCGTGTACCATTTACTATACTTATTGCTTATATCTATTCCAAACTAGACAACCACTATAACATTAGCCCCAGTAGTATGTCTTGCATTGAAGTGAAGCGCTAAGGAACCTAAAATTATTATTGCATCTGGAGGCAAAAAAATTATGAAGAATAGAAAAAGTATACTTTAATTAGGTAGAACATTAGCATTTTTACAAAGTCAAGGGTTTATCATTTTTGAAAATGATAAAAAAAAAAATAAAAAAGTCTTTCAATCTAAACAATAAATTTCATCATTAAGTTTAGTCTATTTTAATATTTGTGATTTTTTCTTGTTATGCAAAAATAGTTGTCCCCACTTTGTGCCTTCAAAGCCTCATTTATCATTGATGATAATATAAAAGATCCTACTCTTCGCATTTTCAAAGCAATTCAATATTGACAGCATATTAGCTCCTAATTAACTCCTAAATGTCTATCATACTTTTGTATTGTTGCCATTCTATTACATTCGACAATGTGATTATCAATCAATTGCTAGATCCACAATACGGATACCATCGATAGTATGATCTTCAATTTGCTTTGAGATTCTACTTCCACTCTCTTGATTGAATGGCTCATCAAACGATGGTAAAAATAAATTTAAACATGGCAAAGGATGAACAATGCTTAGGTCCTCTTTGCTTACATTTTCTAAAATATAGTTGTTAAAAAATGACTTGCGTGGAAAAGAAATAAAGTTTAGATTAAAAAACATTTATTAAAATCAAATCGTAATAAAACAATATTTGAAATTGAATTAGCAAACATAATAGCAGTGTGGAACTGCAGATCGGTTTGATTTTTTTTTTTTTTTTTTTTTTTTTTTTGATGTTCAAAAGGGGCACAAGCCCAGCAAAAATACAATAGTAGGTGCTATCCTCACGGAGGATCAAACAAATAATCTAGTAGCAACAACTTGGTGAGTGGCTTAGGATATGCGATCTCACTATTCCAAATAAAGTCTTCTCGGCAAGCAGCACGAGCCACCCAGTCAGCCGGCTGATTACCTTCCCTGTATACATGTGTTATAGTAAGTGCGTCCATTCCATTAGCACAACGAATAATCTCAGCAATAGGACCATCCACAGGTGCGTTGGCTATAAGCTTTCGGATCGTCAGTACCGCCGTCATGGAATCCGTCTGCATCTCAATAGCACGAAACTGCGACAGGGACTTCCGCACTAGCTAGAAGGCCGCAAATACTGCCTGGATCTCCATCGCCTCACTTGCCTGAGAAACAAACTTCTTCCCCATCACCAGGATCGGCCTCCCCATATGGTCTCTCACTACCACACCAATACCTGCAGAATCCAGGCCACAAGCAGCGTCACAGTTCACTTTAATCCACCCAGTGGGAGGGGGAACCCATCTATGGGTTACAGGCAGTTCAGGTGAACTGTATGGGTTCCCGCAGGACTTGGATGAATGTAGGTTGCGTTGTTCAGCTGCAGCAATGATCTCCAACTTCACATTGCGTAATAGCATCGCAATGTTATCAAGTGGGGCATTATGTTTCTTCGCGTTCCTCCTCCCCCATATGTAGTATAACGACGTCGCCAAAAAAGCAGCATGCTCAGCGCCGCTCCCGTACCTAGCCGCCGGCGAACCAACGAACCCCATAAATTGCAGATCGGTTTCATGAAATGAACTGTTCGCGGTATCTGGACGGGACGGCGAAGCGAGCGGAGAACGACCATGGCAAGTTGTCGTGCTCCACCCACGTCGGTCTTTCGTCGAAATTCTGAGCATAGCTGCACAGATCGTAGGAGAGACGAGCCGGCGAAGGCCGAGCGTCGAAGGCCCTCTTCTTCTCCTTGATGACCCTCTTCCACAACCTCCTCCACCATCGCCTGGCCAAGATGGCGGAGAACTCTGTCTTCTGCACAGCACTCTGTCCATCGATCCGGGCATAACGCTGCTCGCCGGAGAACCAATGGCTCATCTCCTTCTCGACGTCGGGTATGCACAGGGCTTTTTTCTATGTAGAATTGGGCTGTACTACATTGCCGTTGAGTTATATATACATATATATTTTAACGCCAAACTTCATTTTGGGAGCTGAGGTTGCCATATGCCATTATCCAATAAGTCGACCTTGCCGTCCTTTGAAAAATTAAAATTTGTTTTTTATTGGGGTTTTTTTGTTATTTTTGTTTGATCTGATCCTGGCATTCGATCCATTTGCTGCTTCAATAAAAACTGCAAGTTGGAAACAGTCCATTTAGAAATTAATCTTTTAACAAAAAAGTTATCTATTAATTTGTTATTTCAAAATAAGTACATGAATATCGTAATTTTTCATATTATAATTATAGATATATACAAATAAAATTACACATCTATCTATCATTCAATTAATACAATACTACCATTGACAACAGTGGTCTTTGCCCAATTATCTAATAATCAATCAATTTTTTTTTTGTGAAAGTAAGTGAATGATTATTAATGTTGTTGAAGTACAATAAAGTTTTATTTAAGAGAAGACAACGGAATAAAATGATAATATCATTCTAAGAAAATAAAATAAAATTAACAATGCAACAAACATCAAGTAGTTAAGCAAACTTAAAAGAGGGAATGCAAATGAGATTGTGGAACGAGGTTGTGAAATAAATCGATTAATGTAGCATTTTGTATTTGGATCAACAAGGTTTATGCAATCGATTATATTGTAATCTAACAAATAACAACAATTAGAAAATTTTGTTTTCTTTTTTTTGTCAATATAATCTAAATTTTATATTATGATTATTATACTTTCTCACATCTATTAGATGTATACTTCTTTACCCAACACCTTAATCAAATTTGTCCAATGAGAGCATGCTCCTCCACCTGATAAGTCTTAAGTGTTTGTTACTAGATACATCTCATTATAACAATCAAATCACAAATATCTATTTGGGTATGTTTATTCTCTTAATGATTTTTGTCATATCTTAACATGTTTGTTGCAAATATGTGTATCTTCTTAATGGCCTTAAATGTCTCAACATGTAAACTCATAACATAATAATCAAATCACTTATCACAATATTTTGAGTTTAGGAATAAATAATCATAGAAATAAAATCATCATATCACTATGCAGTAAAAATTCTTCTTATATAATCATAAAATATTTGTCTTTGACTAACTTTTCTTATTATCATAATTTATTATATTTTTTTGTTAAATTTCTATACAATAGTGGATATAAAATCACAAACTAAATCACAATGTTATAAAAATAACATGATTATATGATATAACTTTTAAAATATATATAATCACATCAATATCATGAATACAACACATGACACATAATATTAAAAATATTTATAATAGCCATTGTTATATTTTCTCAACATAATAACAACCATTTATGTAGTTGAAAATACCTCTTTTTTCAAATACTTAAAATTGAATAATTAAAAGTCTTCACAATTATTGTCCCATTGTTTTGTAAAATATTAATTTTTCTTTTTCAAAATAATTTTACTTTTAAATTTTTCATTAAAAAATTTATTTCTTGAAATTTTACCCTAAAATTTATTTTTTGAAATCTAACCCAAATTTAATTATCTTATCCTTTATTAGACCTTTTGAACTTATTTTAATAATGATTCCATATTATTTAAGCTTTGACCTCTCTATTATGCTTGAACGTGTGATAGATTGAACTATTACATCAACGTGATATGGGCATTTAAGTAATGTTTTGGACATTTGATCCTAATCATCTTTTGCGATAAGCTTGTAAATATTTAATTTATAAAACTAAAAACATTTGATTAATTAATAGAGAGATGTGATGCAATATGTAACTTCGTCATCTAATAATTTATTTCACATTGCAAGTGATACACATTTTAATTTAATATTTTTAAAAAAATTATTTATTTATTATTTATAAAATTTATTTCAAATTTATTTCTCTTAATTCATTTTTAAAATTTTAATTATATAATTATTTAATTTTAATTTAATTAATTATTTAATATTAATAAATATTTTTCTTTGTTTTAAATTAATTCAAATACTTAATTAATTTATTTCAATTTAAATTGAAGTTTTTAATTAATTGTTTTATCAAAAAATTATTTAAGTTAATTAGATTTAATAATTAAATATAATTAATTTATATTTAAATTTATTTTTTAATACATAAAATAGATAAATTTAAAATTAATTAATTTGTTCAATTAATTTTTATTTAACATTTAAAAATTCTTTCTACATTTATTTTTATTCTAATTTAATTCAACATTAGAAATTTAAAAAATGAATTAATTAGATATTATTTTTTTTATTTTAGACTAATTTAAAATAAATTTAAATTTAAAAAGAAATGAAATTGAGTTCTTAAATATATCACTTTAAAATTTTGGCCTCTATTCTAACTTCTATGTAATGCTCATGTAAACAATAAAATAATCATAATTTTGATTTTAATTGTCTAGGGCCTCATGTCATTATTTTTTTAATCATAATAAAAATTAGAGACTATATACAATTAAATCAAAAGATAAGGTCATGAAATCCTAGATGAGGTTTTGATTTGAGATAAATTATCTCAACTACAATCAAATAAAATAATAAAACCAAAAAAATATGAATATAACTAAAAATTCACAAATCATATATGCATAAAACGTCCAAACAAAAACAGATAAAGAACTTAAATTATTACCCCAAAAAGATACCAAAAACCAAATAATGCTTACTCTCATATCTCGAGAGTGTAGTAATCTCCTTTGCATTAAACTCCTTAACTCTTTGTGTAATTAATGCATGACCTATAATTTGGCATCAACAAGATTCTAAATTTTTAAAATATAAATCAAATAAGTAATTAATTATAAAAGATATATCAATATAAGTATGATGATAAATCATATAAATAAATAATTACGTAAGCTACGTAAGTAAGTTAAAAATCATATTATAATCATGTGAATATCATAAAAAAGCTAGATGATATGCATTATCAGTTTTCCTCTGTTATTCAATTTCACATATTTTATGTATTTACTATTTTTAATTCTTTTTAAGTTATTATATTCTACATCCAATAATTAATAATCATAAATCAAATCGAGTAAAAAAGTATTATAGCACTACTAATAATAAAATGTTTGCGACTTGTGCATTCAAGTTGTCATAGCCCTAACCACACTACAATACTGATGACTCACACATTTAGGGTATCACAACCCTAGCCACATGGAATTATTAGTGACTTACTCATTTAAGATATTGTAACCATACTTGCACTAATGTTGATAATTAATGTATTTAGGGTATCATAACCTATCCATACTAAAATGTTTGTGATTTGTGCATTCAAGATACTAAAGCCCTAATTACACTTGAATATTGATTGCTTGTGCCTTAGAGTATTGTAGCACCAGCTATATCAAAATATTAGTGACTTGTACATTTAGAGTGTTATGATTAAAGCCACTCTGAAATGTTGATAACTTACGCATCCAAGATATCGTAACCCTAGCTACAATAAAATGTTGATGACTTGTGTATTCATAGAATTACAACCTCACATTGAAATTTTGGTGACTTATATATTCAAAGTATTGTAGCTCTAATCATAACAAAATATTGATGACTTACATACTTAGGGTATCATAGTCTTAACTATACTAAAATATTAATGACTTACGCATTGAAAGAATCGTAGGTCTAACTACACTCATATATTATATATACATGTAAGATATAATGGCCTTAATATACAAATTATTATCATTTTTTTAAATATTATCAAGTAATAATATCAAAATTTTAAATGTTCATATTACTTTTTTAATCATATTCATATGTGAAGTAAATGTAATAGTCTAGATATCATTTTTACATATTTTTTATTTTAATTATTTTATATATTATCATATAATAAAAAGGTCCTCATACAAAACTATATAACCAATAAAATTATGTAACAAGAAGGCTATCATTCCAAATAATAAAAAAACATAAATATTTACTAACATAATATGATATTGTTAGAAGAAATATATATATATATATATATATATATATATATATATATATATATATATATATATATATATAAGATAATATTGTATTACATCATAAGTTACATATTTATCTCTTAGTTATGTAAAAAACTATCTTGTTTGATTCTCTCACTTTATTAATTTTTATATAATAACATTTATGAATATAAATTGTTATTTAAATTCTCTTTAGTTTTAAACTATTAAATATATTTTTAGTTAAATATCCTCATATCCATACCAATTAAAATACTATAAAAGACCTTAATAATTGCTTTCCAAAGAGGTTATATATGTTTCCTCTAGTTTCATCTTCATTTTTTCTTCAATTTCTACCATTTGGTATATTTTTACGTTTCATTATTATTTTATTAATTTTTATTTTACTATTTTTTTATTATATTATAAATGTGTTTTCTTTCAATATCAAATTATCTCCCTTAACCATTTTTATTACTTTTTCATTTCATTTTATTTATTTTTAGTTAATTTGTCCTTAATAATTATTTTATTATATTTTATTCTAACATTTTATTATTGTTTTCTGTATATCTTTATGATATTATTTTTTATTTCATTTCTCTCTAATTTTCCTATTATTTCCATATGGAACTTAATATTTATTATTCGTATTATTATATTATAATTTATGTTATTATATTTTAGATTTTATTTTCTTTTATTTTTTTAATTTTATTTTCTTTTATTTTTTTAATTTTATTTTCTTATATTTTTTATTTCTTCCTTTATTTATATTTATTATTATATTTTATATTTCATTTAATTATTAAATAGTTATTTCTATCTCCTCTTCTCTATTGATCTAGATTGGTCTCAAATCTATTCTATCTTGGTTTAAGCTAAACTGATAAGTGGGTCCCAAATATACACACATCTAATTGATCCCTATGAAGCTCACCCCTTTGATTGGGTTAGAACAAATGCTAGGCAAATCGAATTGACCATTCCTCTAATCCTCTCTCTCTTCTATTCCTTTAGCATGATTTCCACCTTTCTCCTCTTCATTTGATGAACTTGAAGTTTCTCGTAATGAGACATTAGTCTTTATCACTCTCCTCTCTGTTCATCGAAATTTGCAACATAGTAAGCTAAAATAATTCATAAACTTACTTCACTGGATGGCGATTGGACTTGTGAGCCATAGCACCTTCTTAAAAGTAAAACTCACTATAAAATGAAACTCTTCTTAAAAGCAAAACTCGCTGTAAATGAAACTGCAATAAGGAATCCTATGCTTATAGAGAACTTTAGTAGCAAAAGAAGATGTGTCTCTCCACAGTGTGCTTTGATCCTTCTTTTTGGCAATTTTCAATGGTAAGGTGAAGTCCCTCTCTACTTATTGCACTTAGCTTCCAAATTGTACGATCAAATGCAAAAGACGTTAAACTATGTGATGTGAAAAAAACATGCATAGGAAGAGGACTTATCTCATTTTATAAACAAGATAATAGCATTTTAAGTGGCCCAATTATCTAATACTATAATTTTAAAATCCCAACACCAGTGTACTAAACATCTTTTAAAACTAATAGAAATCTTAAACACAAAAATTAACATTCTTCTCTACTGATATTTTATTATTTGTAAATTTATCATCTACTAAATTAATTATAATGTATTATAATTATTGAAATTCTACATCTCTTTTTACATAGTTTATTTTCCTTTATTTGTAAATCTATCATTGAACATAAACTAAAATTTTAAAAATTATAAATATATCATGAGTAATATTTCAAAAATTACAATTATATAAAAATTATAATTAAGTTTTTAAGTTTTCAAAAATTATAAACTCAATACCGTTCTATTTTTCTCAAAGAGTTTTTTCTATTGATATGCTCAAATATAATTTTTGCCAAATTTGAGATGACATAAATTTCATCATTATTTTAACATTTTGATATAAAAATACTCTATTTTGGCAAATTTATTTTACAATATAAAATTATGTAATCAGAATTTTATTAATATAATTCAATGATTTACCTCTTTTAAAATATTATGAAAATATGGATTGTTATATTAATGCAACACAATACATTTTAGTTAAGGATTTTAGCTATTTTAATCAGAATTTTTTTTTGCAAGAATCCTCTCGAAAGCTCACTTAATCCCTCGTTCTATAAATATGACATATGACAAATATTCTTAATTATGCTCCTAAGTATGTTATTTATAACATAAAATCACTTTGTTAAATACCCCTTCATAAATAAATACTCTTGCATAGACAGCTCCATAAACCTTATTTCCTTGATGCATAATGGAAGTATCCTACCTGTTTGTTATTATTATACATGTGCATATGTAATACTATTGATGTGAGGGTTCAAATGTGCTTCGAGCTCACTGTGTACAACAAGTTGTGTGGTTACAATATTAGTAGCTACAACGTGTGTGATGTATAAAAAGTTTGTGTGTGCAGCAAACATGAGTATGGATCAAATGGGTTGGAACTCGAGCTAACACATCAATAAATGCTCCTCCAGCTTCTCAGTTTATCAAATTGGTTCGACCATGTGTAACGCCTCTATGATATGTAATATGCTATATGATTTGATGATTAACATTTTTACTTATAATAAATATATGACATAATAATTTGATAATAGAAATCATATAAAAATTAAAAATTATAGTTACCAGATAACAATGTTATTGTAACTAAGAGTTGTTGGAGATAAATCAGGATGTTATATAATAAATTGAAAATATAATCAACAATGAAAAATATCATAAATTATAAAAACCTAATTTTAAAAATAAGTCTCGACAACCTTGAATCTACTCTAAGCCCATCCAAACAACTCCATCACACAATTTCAAAATAAAAGCATACGAATATTAAAAGTTGCTTAATTCTAATTTATTTCTTCTCCTTCACCTCATCCTTTTTTCCTCCCTTTGACCACTCCTTCCGGTTGCTTAACCATTCAAAAAGCAATTTAATTAAAGCAGTAAGTTTAAGATAAATAAATATAATATTATTTTATTTACTCTTATATTTTTTCTTAAAAATTTATTAATAATTTTAAAAAAAAGGCAAATAGTTTTTAAAAATATATTTATCTCTAAATTATGAGATACTTTTTTTAATATAATTTTTTAAGAGAATTATAATATATATTCAAATCACATAAATATATTATTTTCATACAACAAATCTAATGATATATAGTTAAGTTTTGATTATGTATGTTTAATAAAAAATAACTTTTTAAATTTTTTTTATAGATTGATTTAATCATTTCTTTTTATATACGTCTTTTTTTAAAAAAATATTATCAAAATCAATTAATCTTTGACAAGTACTTCTTCAAATTTCTCAAGCAACTAAAGATGCTTTTGAGTAACGAACATATTTGATTGCTTTTGTGAAATCATTTGTCAAAAAAATGAATGAGAATGAAGTTTGTGAAGAAAAAAAGTTAATCATAAAGAAGATAAAATATCATATTTGAAATGTAAATGATAAAAAAGTTATATTTTAAAATATAAATCTTACATTTAAGACTAGAAGGGCCAAGCACCGAATTGACAAAAAATAAATTTATTCAAATTAATAATAATATAAATATATTATATTTTAATAAATATGTTAATATGTCATTTAATTAAAAAAGGTAAAAGTTTTGTGCACACGTGCAACCTTGTAGACTTTAGGTAATAATATTGAATGAATACTTTTTCTATACATGGTATTAGGTTAAACAAACTTGTTAATTGACGAGAAACACAATGAGCATGTAGCTTTCACCTGAAATTGCTTGAGTGCCACCCGGCAAAAGTTAGACCGTTGGATGTGTGCGCAAGGACCGGAATCTGTCGGTGCCCAGCTTTGTGGTGGCTTTATGATTGAACCAATCCGAAGGCCAACGTGCGGGTGAGCCCATTCACGTCGCTTTCGTTTCCCGGACAAGCTCACGTGTTTGGCTCCAGAAGTGGGTCCCATCTTCACTCGGTTGCTTTGTATCTATACTAGACTGCTCATAATGATATAATTAGACATTAGATTTCAAAAACCTGTCCATAGAATTCATGCCCCCCACTAAGTGCTGCCTATTTGTACTATTGGTTATGTGACCGTCGATTTTTAGCCATCTCAACATCCACCATCCATTCTCGTGCAAATGGTGGTGATATAGTAATTTATGGTTACTCAGGGGGGATTTGTCTAAGTCATCCGGTCACGCTTGTTTCAGAGAATTGATAGGTGGGATCTAACAGATGAGGAGGTGAGGAGCCTTTTCGAGAAGACGATTCCTACCTTAGATATCTCACACGTGGACGTCTATGAACGACATGATGACGGAAACGTCATAGTATTATCAGTCGTCTGATCAACCAGCTGATAGAGTCTCGAATCTTAGCCGTTCAGTGTTCTATATAATAAGCTGTAGATCTATGCTCCTCGGCACGTGGGTGCGTGCTTCATCTCCCAATAAATGCTTCGCCATCTTCCTTGCACCCGAACTTTTTTGACTACCTCTCCGTCACTGTGTGCTGCTCTGTGAGACGGCGCCAAGGTTGCTTTTATGGCGCTACCCTGAACTCTAGAGAGAACCGGAGCTCGTATATCTCCTCCATGGATGCCGTTCTTCTCGTTGCCGTTCTTAATCTTGTAGGCCTTGTTTGTCTCGCTAGCGCGGGTGATGTCGACCTTCTTATTTCATTTAAGCGCTCCCTCCCGAACCCTGAAGTACTTGCGAGCTGGACGCCCGGCAGCGATTATTGCACCTCTTTCTCCGGCGTGTCATGTGCCGAGGGCTACGTATCATCGGTGAACCTAGATTCTGTTTCCCTTAGCTCAGACTTTCGCTCCGTATCCATTCTGCTAGCGCTCGAACACCTCGAATCTCTGTCCCTCTGCTCAGCAAACCTTTCCGGCGTTGTTAGGAGGTCTTCCAGTTGCGGAGAAAGACTCTCCGAGCTCTCCCTTGCGGGAAATGAACTCACGGGGACAGTTTCTGATGTCGCCACGCTGGTCTCTTTTTGCCCGGTGCTCAGGACGCTTAATCTATCCGGAAACGCCGTTCGTTATGGCCCTGCTGGGTATGTTTTCCCCATTCTGGAGACCCTGGACTTGTCTTTCAACAAGATCTCTGCTGTCGCAGAAATCCATCAGATACTTCTTGCCGGTCCCGGTTTGAAGTACCTAGACCTCTCCTCCAACGCCATCTCCGGTGAGATCTCCCCTGAAGTCCTGGACGGGTGCGCTCATCTCTCCGTCCTGAACCTCTCCTCGAACCATCTTTCTGGATCTCTTTCTGACATCCTCCCGTCATGTTTAACTGTGGAAGACATCAACTTATCGAATAATAATTTCTCCGGTGAGATTCCTGAGGAGACCCTAACCCAAATGGCTCATCTGAGGGTTCTTCAGCTGTCCTTTAATAATATCACCGGAAAGATACCCAAATCCCTCTCGAATCTGACCAAGCTAGAAGTGCTTGATTTTAGCTCTAACGCCTTATTCGGCTCCGTCCCCTATGGCTTTAGCAGCAGCTTGAAGGAGCTTCGCTTGCAGAACAATCTCTTTGTTGGTCCCGTTCCAGCTTCTCTTGGCAACTGCACCATGCTTGTTTCCCTTGATATCAGCTTCAATTATCTCACTGGACCCATCCCTTCCTCTATCGGTGCTCTTTCCCACCTTCGGGATCTCATGATGTGGGAGAACCTCCTCGATGGTGAGATTCCCAGCGAACTGGGCCGCATTTCCACTCTGGAAAACCTCATCCTCGACAACAATGCTCTCGCTGGGCAGATCCCTCCCAACCTCAGTAATTGTACCAATCTCAACTGGATTTCCCTGTCCAGCAACCACTTCTCCGGCGAAATTCCGTTGTGGATTGGCCGACTGCAGAACCTCGCCATCCTCAAGCTGGGAAACAACTCTTTCTCAGGTGCCATTCCACGGGACCTAGGTGAGTGCAAGAGTCTCATATGGCTTGACCTCAATAGTAACCGTTTAAATGGCACCATTCCGCCGAACCTCGCTAAACAATCGGGCAACATTGCCGTTGGTTTTGTCACTGGAAAGAGGTATGTGTATTTGAAGAACGATGGTAGCAAGGAATGCCGTGGTGCCGGCAACCTTCTTGAGTTCTCCGGAATTCGTTCAGCGCAGCTTAATCGGCTGCCGAGCCATCCTTGCAATTTCACCAGAGTGTACGTCGGAAGCACCCGTTATACTTTCAACAAGAATGGTTCCATGATTTTCCTCGATTTGTCTTACAACTATCTTTCCGGAGAAATCCCAAAGGAGCTCGGAAGTATGTCCTATCTCATGGTGTTGAATTTAGGCCATAATATGTTAACTGGGCCAATTCCACTGGAATTGGGGAAATTGCGGTATGTTGCCGTTTTTGATCTGTCACATAATTCTCTCGAGGGTGCTATTCCTCCAAGCTTCGGCGGCCTTTCCATGCTGTCGGAGATTGATCTTTCAAACAATAAGCTCAGTGGAACAATTCCTGAATCAGGTCAGCTGGTAACCTTCCCAAGTTACAGATATGACAACAATTCTGGTCTTTGTGGTCTTCCTCTACCTCCCTGCGTGAGGAACTCGATCTTGGATTCAAGTAACGAGGAGGGGAAGACCCACCGTCGTCAGGCCTCCATTGCAGGCAGTGTAGCTTTGGGGCTACTGTTCTCCATCTTCTGCATCGTTGCTGCCATCCTAATTGCAATGGAGAGCAAGAAGAGGAGGATGGTGAAAGATAATAGTAGCAGTACAAGGGACATTTACATGGACAGCATTTCTCATTCTTCTACTGCCTGGAAGATGACCAGTACAAAGGAAGCCCTGATCATAAACCTCGCTACCTTCGATAAACCCCTTAAAAAACTCACTTTTGCCGACCTCCTGGATGCCACGAATGGCTTCCATGATGACAGCAGGATCGGCTCTGGTGGCTTTGGCGATGTATATAAGGCCCAGCTCAAGGATGGTAGTGTCGTCGCCATAAAGAAGCTAATTCACATTAGTGGTCAGGGCGACCGAGAGTTTATGGCGGAGATGGAAACCATTGGAAAGATCAAGCACAGGAACCTTGTTCCCTTACTTGGCTATTGCAAGGTTGGAGAAGAGCGCCTGCTTGTTTACGAGTACATGAAGTATGGAAGCTTAGAAGATGTTCTTCACAACCGGAAGAAGGCAAACGTCAAATTAAATTGGACAGCCAGAAGAAAAATCGCTATAGGTGCAGCAAGAGGCCTTGCCTTCCTCCACCATAGCTGCATTCCCCATATCATACACAGAGACATGAAATGCAGCAACGTTCTCCTTGATGAGAACCTGGAAGCCAGAGTCTCCGATTTTGGAATGGCGAGATTGATGAGCGCAATGGACACCCATCTCAGCGTATCAACTCTGGCCGGAACGCCAGGTTACGTCCCACCGGAGTACTACCAGAGCTTCAGGTGCACCACCAAAGGAGACGTCTACAGCTATGGCGTCGTGTTGCTTGAGCTGCTTACTGGGAAGCCGCCGATCGACTCGACAGACTTTGGAGAGAACAACAATCTTGTAGGTTGGGCTAGACAGCACTCGAAGCTTAGGATCAGTGATGTGTTTGATCCGGTGCTTTTAAAGGATGACCCTGGCTTAGAGCTGGAGCTGTTGGAGCATCTCAAGGTCGCCTGCGCCTGCCTAGACGATCGACCGGCAAGAAGGCCGACGATGCTGAGGGTGATGGCAATGTTCAAGGAGATTCAATCGGGTTCAACGGTGAGCTCGAGAATCTCAAGGGCTGCTGCGTCGCTGAGCGATGGAGCTTTTGCAGTTGTTGATATGAGTCTCAAGGAAGGGAACGAAGACAGAGATTGAACAATACAAGAAAGGTTCCATTGAAGCCTGAAGCTCATGGAATTCTTTCAATCCCTCACCCGACACCTTTTCAATTAATGTGACAATTTTTGCTTGGTGTTCTTGTAATATAAATCACTTGGAAATGGAATGTTTCTTTTGACCAATTGACACAATTTCGATGCTCGAGTTGCTTTTGTAGGTTCCAACATTTTAACAACTTTCACTTCTCCTTTAGTTCTTTTCCTGTTGTTTATAAAGCTGGGCAGGTGATAAATCAATGGATTTTTCTCTTACTAAAACTTCCTCAAATTTGAATTTTGTTTCAGATTAATTTGTCGATGCAAGGTTGAGACGTTAGAAGCATATTTGATAATAATGTACAGTCTTTTGTTTGGATATGGTTAAAGAATCACTCAAGGACAGATGGGTCCCTACCTGCATTGAAGCGTTTTGGGCATGTTCTGTAACTATGTAATGTATCGATCATACAAGTGGCCACTCATAAATTTCTTATAGGGTTATGCCCGTGTCAAGATGCCATCATGTGTGTGGGTCCTGAATTCTGCTGCGCGTGCTCATGTCCCCACCGCAACGATAACGATAGGTCAGTGTACGCTTCAAAATTGACCCGTTTGAATAAGTTCAATTAAAATGATCATGATTGGTAATACAGTTTTTCATTTTTATAAACAGATGCATGCATATATGAGTGCAATTTATACATATTTATATTTATATCTCATGGAACACTGACTTCTTTTCAATTAACTCAGTTGAAAAATAGCTTAATGCTAACATATTAAACATGAACTTTATAGAGGTTATAATTTTCAAACTACTGATCCAAATTAGTGATAAAAACTTGTTTTAGAAAATCTGATATATGTAATTTACCATAATTTATACTCAATTGTTTTGTACAAAACTCTAAATCTAATACAAAGAAACATTCACATTTTATAAAACATAGAGGAGATAGCTACTTTGTGCAAAGATCTGTTGAAATGTGAAAAATCCAATGATATTCATGTAAAATCATTGCAAAGTAACATTGAAATTGTATCATATCTAATTTGTTGTACTTGGAAGGTTGGGATGGCAAGGAAGTTCTACAGAAGAGTTGGAGGAATTGCCTCATTAAGGATCTACAGGAACTCCTGATTCTCAAACCATACGGTACATAAAAAAAACACATTTAAAATGATTTCTTATCAAAAAGAGTTAATTAATAGACTAGATGGGATAAAACCTTCATACGGCACATCAAATAAAACACGTTTAAAATGTAATTTTGTTTATTATTATGCATTATTTGACATGGTTCAAACCCAAGAAATCTTACTGTTCAACTAAAAATGCCCTCTCAAAACTTTCCTAAGGAAGATCGGCGGTTGAGAATTGCTTGATTACTGAGTTTAGAAAACAACTTTTTTTTTTTTCATTTTGATCAAACATAAAATCATTAAAAAAACAAAAATTCTCTTTTCTGCTAATAAAAAAGTATCTTTTTTGTAATCAAATTTTATTTTATTTTTTCAAAAAAAAAAAAAAGATTTACAAAATTTACACAAAAGTAATCTTTGTCTTAGATAGATTGTTATTGGCCATTCCTGTTGAGTAGCTCTCCATCCAACTCTATGGTCTGTGGTGGAGGAGACAAATGCCCTCTTCATTGCTAGAATGAGCCCTAATATGACTTGTACATGGTCTTCTTCATCCCAAGGACCACATTTATTAGCTGGTCGCCAACCCTTCTGAACTTGTTTATAGAAAATATCATGTGTTCATTAGAGATGGAGGAAAATAGGCCACAACACCACTTCAACATTTATTATCCAATCAATTATAAATTTTCCTTTATATATTTTTCAAAATCAAATAAAATTTATGTGAAAAGAGAGTATCAAATAATTTTATGTAAAAATTGAGTAAAAAAATCAAAGAAGACAATACACTTAGAACGTACTTCGTTGTTTCAATATGGTATATTAATAATCTCGTTCAAGTCAAAACACCATTTGCTTAAAGACTACAACCATCAATAATATACGTGTTACAATGTTTACATCATGACTATTTATTTGATCACTTTAGCAAAAACAAATCCTAATTTTGTTGCATCCTTGAATGTGTTGGTACTTCTTGCACTTATGCTAACTCGTCGTATTCGTATCAAGTATGCACATGATGTTAGGCTCATAACATTAAGCCTATTTGCATATAATTTATTAGACTACAATCTACCCATGAGCCACATAAATCAAGTCATTGCTTATTTTTATGAGAACTCATTCATCTTCTTTATTAATCTGTAGATTATTATAATTTTTCCAACACCTTTCGGTTCTCGATCGAAGAATAATTATTTTTATCGTTAATTAAACTTTAATAAGCTTCGTTAACAGGGGACTGTCGGATAGCGCACGAGTTCTCTTGATTAATTAATTTCTAATAGTAGTAATTTAATGTAAGTTTGCTTTACCAATAATTAGGAACCCTAAATGAGAGTAAGCGTGGTGTCCATACTGCGGTTCATCACGTGCTGTGTCGGTCCCATTCTCGCCTCGTTTGTCCCATTGTTTTTTTTTTTTTTTTTTAATTTTCGATTAATAAATTAAAAATATCTGCTGCTAATGGAACGATAGTTTTTGTATTTTGTGGGTTTGATTTGAATCGAATTTTCATATTTGTTTGGAATAAAATAAATTATTTTTAGACAATATCTTATATGAAATTGTAAATTTCAACAAAAATTTAAATTATCATTCGATGCTCTTAATTACCATAATTTATTTTTATATTTATATATTTGTTTTATTTTAAAATATCAATTTTAATAATCATCGCATATTTGCACGTAAACAGCAAGGATTTTTTATTTAAAACCAAATGGTGTTTCTTGCAAGTAATATATGAATTTAAAGAACGTTGAAAAGAATATTTAAATAATAAAAATAAAGTCTAAGAAAATAAAAAAAATAAAAAAGTAATTAATAATTCATGTTAGATGGAAATTTTCCCATTAACTAAGGACAGCATGCATCATTATTAGAATTCCAGAGAAAAAGACAAACCCATCACCATTGCTTCTCTAAAACCTGAGCTCACATGCATTGCCTATGTTTAAGTGGAATCTGTCGTCCTCTAAATAATATAAAAAGATACCAACGTCCCTCTCCGATTTCAGACGTGGAAGATACTGAGATGAGATGCAATCTTTTCCAATGTCCACTTGAAATCAATCTTCTTTATAGCTAAGAAAAAAATGAATTTAAAACATTCTTTCTTGTTTGAAATCCTGCATCCCTCATCTTGAAGAAGAATGCAATAAGGCCTGTCATAATAAAGCTTGTAGATTAATGGCAAATTAGTTTCTGCTTAGATGTGTTGAAGCTGGAAACCAAAGTGCAGCAGATTGAACCGACGTGGCAACCAAATCCATGTAGAAAGATGCTTTGTGCATCTTCCAGCTATGTATTATTCTTGCTTCTGTTTGAAGACAAAGCTGCAGATTCTGAAGGATTCTTTTGAGAACAGATGGCTGAAGTTTTATTCGCCACTGCTCTTCAAAACAAACTAGAAAATGAACATCACAGGCCAAATTATACCAAAGTAATAATGGAAGTCATGAGCAGTATCAGTTGAATTCCTGCTTAGTAGTAAGTAAATAAACAATATAAAAAAAAAAATCAATGAATTCTCTTTAAAGGGAGCACGTCCAACTTGGAATGGTAAGAGATGGTGAAATAGGGGTTGTAATAATCAATGATGGGCATGGCATGGGTAGAAATAAATTGTTTCAGGAGATGACAAAAACTGCTGCAGCTGTCCTTCATCCTGCCTCACTTCACACCTTTTTCAGAAAGCACATGAAGGGTTTTCAATGTTAGATTAGAAAGTATAATAAAACCACAGCTTTCTATGCTCTGCAGAGAAAATTTGATATGGCAGGATGGTGGGCCTCCATTCCAGCCTTGAAGCATAAACTCAGGCATCACAACATACATTTGTTTTCAGTGAGTGAGGGATGATGCCTTCTCATCCGAAGAACATGCAAGCAAACTTCTTATTGAAGGAACCAACTCTTTTACCAAGTTGTTTATCACACGTCTAACATGTTAATGATGCAGAAAATTTGTACTTAAACAATGCAAGTCGCTATATGTGAAACAAGGATAGAAAATCATCCTTGTTCATATCTACATAGACGAAAACAAGGGCCAATTCTTTGGCATGATAAATTGTAACAACGACGATCAGCTAGGCCTTGAAGCTTACAGAGTTTAATTTAACATAAGCTGTACCTAAGCTATGGTGACAGCAAGCTGGCTTCGCTGGACAAACAAGTTGTCCAGAAGAAATGTTAATCATGAAGAGGGCAACCTAACTCCTTTGCTGCAGAGCAGAGGAAGGAAAGCGTCAAACCAGTTGCTCTTCTGCTGTGAGCTTCCCATTTAATACAGTTGTCAATGTCCGCATGCCAATTGGAAATGCCTGAGCCAACGCTCCGATATGGTAGATCATAAAAGTGCTGCTTCTCCGCGTGTGTGGAATTAGATGCCTTGATGGGGTCGGTATTTATGAGATCTCTAAGAACTGCTATGCTTAGAGCACGCACATGAGCACTGGGATGAGAAAGGCAGCGGACTGTAGCTGATAAACGACACTGTATGAAAAGAAATACCTTGTGCTGTTAAAAAGGTTGAAAACAATACAAAAAGAAAAAAAAAAAGGATGCCAGTTTTCAACTGGACAAAAGTTGGAGAAGGAAGAATACTTCTAGCAAATTTGCTAGGCCATCTGCTACTGCTAATCCAGTTTCACCCCACCCTGATACTAGATGGATTGCTCTGGCCGTCACTTCCAGGAGCTGCATTATTTCAATGCATATGAACAAATCGAGTAAACGAGAGAGATCAAATGAAGTTAACAGAACAAAATAAAGGTCAGGAGTCTATAAATCATGCCTAAGCTTCATTGGTACTCACCTCAAGCTGTGGCAAAGTGCATGCTTCACCATCAACAAGCATCCCATCAGTGGCACGAAGAAGAAGATCCGAGGCACTAGCAAGGATTATCAGTATCTCTGAGCCTTCATGGCTGCGAATGAGCTCCACAATCAACGTCACAATTCTTTGGTTGACCCTCCACATTGTCTGACCATGTTCATCATCTCTTGCAATCCATGGTTGCAAATCTCGTTCTGCCTGTCCAAAATTAGACGACTGAATACGGAAAAAAAGGGAATAAAAATTGGCCTCAAGAATTGGCCAAAATTATGCTGAGGAACTCCCATAAGATTAGAAGAGAAGAGTAGCTGGCTGTTTGACCTGAAGAACAATAGCAGTTGAAGCTTTTGTGGGAGAAGCAGATACAACATCACAGAGTGCATCAACAACCTAGTTATAATGATATCATCAAAGTGCACGTTAAATTAGAAATGAATTAACAAAATCATCTTAAAAAAAAAATGGAAAGATGAAAAAGTGCTGGTAACTTGTAGCACACAAGAAAACAAATTCACATCATATCACTTGAGCAAGATGCATTTCTACAAATACAGGAATAAAAGATCTCATGAAGAACAAAAATAATCAAGGAGCATGGTCCATGATTGTAGACTTTAGAATGATAAAAACGCTTGCCACTAATTTAGTTGATGCCAGTAAAATAACATCCTACATCAAACTTCTTCCATTAATATGCAAACAATCAGGATAAAGGAAATAGGGAAAATTGCTTGCTCAATTGATGATGAGACGTTCAAACAGTTTAACACCCAAATGATGAAAAATCAATAATGCAATGAGAATTGCATGCTCCCCAACTGATGGAGTCCATCAAATAAACCAATGCTAAAGCATCAAAATGTAAAGGAAGATGAACCGACAGTTTTGGTGCTATGGTGGTACCATTGATAAGTATAATTTGGTAAACAGAGCCAGTTGACCATATAACAAGTTGAGTAAAAAGATTAGAAAACCAAGTGCTAGTGGCTATAGATAAAAAAAGGAAAAAGATAGGGTTCACTGCAATGGATAAAATAAAAGGGCAATGTGTATCAAATGTGCAATGATTCAGCAACATGATGGGAAGGCCCCAACAAAAAGGATGCAGACTTTTTGTTTTTCACATTGCCATTATGTCTATTAAGAAATAAGCTCACAAAAGTGGTACAACATAGCAATAATGGAATTGATTAATCCTTTAATAGCAAGGTTAGTTGAAAGAAGAAATTGGAAGCACAATCCATGGAAGCAATAATGGATAAAGAGAAGAAAAGAAAAGATACAAGATTTATGTGGTTTGGCCCAAATTAGGTCTATATCATAGAAGATGAGAAGAGACCAATTCTTGAGGTACAAACGAAAGTTCCTATATGAATGGCTAATGTTCTTTAGTTTCACAATAACAAGGAACACTCACTCAAAAGAGAAAATCTTTCATCTTTCACAAAAGAAAAAATTCAAAGTGGCAGACATATTCTCTTCCTTTTTATGTAAATCTAGCTTGCCTTCCTTTCATGATCTCTATTTATTTATAACTTGCAAACAACGAATGTTTAGTATCAAAAGTTTTAAGACAAGGTTATATTTACTCTTTGGCATGCCCTGGTTTATAATTACCTTTTTTTGATTATTCAACTATAGCTACATGATTTCAAACTTATGCATGCAATTTATTCATCTTCTAGAATTTATAAAAGTTAAGTTACATGCATTAAACATGTTATGAATGATAACAAAAGACAACTTTTAGTTTGAATTCGATGATGTCTTAGCTTAAACATTTCATAAACATTCTTTTAGAAATCAACAAAATTAGGTTTACATGTATTAGTCATGTGATGAATATAGGTGAAAAAAAAAATTAGTTTGTTCAACATATCCTAACTGATAATCAATCATGGCTAATTTTAGAAAGTTATAATATAGAATTCAGCATCAACATGAACTGTGTAACACAAAATCCATACAATTTCAAGATTTGAATATGGGTGACAGGAATCATAAAGCAAAAAACTTTGCAGATATAGGGCATACTGAAACAAATGAATATCACAAAAAGTAACATTTCTCAACATTGATCTAATCATTAAAGTAGCAATGGAATGAAGCTAAAAATATTGATGATAAAGCAATACAATAGAAGCTTAAATGTACCAAGAGCAAGAATAAGCTGTACCTGTCTCCAACCTTGCTGAGCTGATGTACTTTCTGCACTCATTTGGGTTTCTGGAGCTGCAATTAACTTCTGCCATAACAAAGAAACAACAGAAAAACATAATTCCTGCTTCTCTGCAAATACAGATTTTAGAAGAGCTTTAGAACTGCAATTGTACATCCCATTCCGATCCATTGTAAGAAAATTTGCAAGATCTGATGCATCTGCAGACAAATTTTCTACACTCTTTTGTGATGTTCCCACATCTGCATTTGTCAGCTTTGATTTCTCACATATCAGAGGGTTGACTGAAATTTCCCTAGGCTGCATGGATTTGGCATCTTCTGAATCTAATCTACTAGAGTTTGAAGAGCTTACTACCTGATTATTACTTGAGAGTACTAAGATATCCCTTTTTCGTGGAGTGATAACTAATTGTGCTTCAAGGGGTTCAGCCTTATCAACTATTGAAGCAACTGCTTTACCATGCAAGTCAATAAGGTGATAAAGAGAAGCAGCTCTGGTAGATATCTCAGCATCCCATTTGCATCGCGTCAGGACAGAAAGAGCATTCAAGCAGGCTTTTGATCGTCTGAACAACTCTGAAACATGTGCAGCAACCATAGCTGCAGCCACAATCTCATTGGAACTATAACTCCACGAGGTGCCCACAGATGAGGGCTTCAACGAGAAAAGAGCCTCTAAAATGCCAAAAATTCTGCAAGTGTGCTGAACTGCTGAACTCCTACTGTTAAGTACCACCTGAGAAAACCCATTGGTTTTTGCTGCCTTGGCCAATCTTACCAGGCCTTTAGAATCTGAATGTAAACCATTTCTTGAGATCAAAGGGAACAACTGAAGCTCACAAGACAATGCACATACAGCAGCCAGAACATATGAATCAAATGTTGCTGCAGGACCTTTTTTTCTCCTGTTTCTGCTACCCTGACATGCTTTACTGTGAAGCATTTGAGGTTCGTCAACAACTTCACCAGCAGAAAGAGTTACACTTCCCGTAGGTCTCTTACTTCCATTTGGCAAAGCTTCATGGCTGATGCATACGGTCAGCACTACAAATAATAGGCGAGAGGCAAGTTCCATAGATGCACATGATTCTATGAACAAGGAATGAATCATTGTATGAAGCTCAGCCACTACAAAATTCTTTGTGTTGGTCCACATGCCACCGTGATTTCTTGACTTCTTAGATTGCTCATCAATAGATGTCTCTTGTGGGAATGTTCTTTGGAGTATGGCTTCCACAGTGGCAACAAAAATCCTCATGAGGCATGCTTCAGATGGACTACCTCGAGGTAGGTACTCGAGTACTTTAAGCAGTGGCAGGTATAAGGTCCACGATAATGCAGGAGGTTGCATTGGTGTTGCCACAACAATCTCAGGCAAATCAATAGCTGAAGAGCTCAAGGGAAGAAGGCCATAAGCTGCCTCCCAAATTGTACAGATCCTCCATTCAACGTCAGGGCCATGTGCGCATAGCATTGAAGCAATACCTTGAGCAGTTGCCTCGATAGTGGCTTCAGCTGTTGGAACTTCCAACTGTTGCAGTTCAGTCACAACAATAATATCATTAAAAAGTTAGATGGCTAGAGAATGAACCTTTCAAACCTACAAAATAAAAATGATCCTTTATGAAAATCACCATGTAATGCTTCTATGCTACCTGCTTCTTATACGATGATATGTAACATGACAGGGGCTCATGCTGAAGTTCAATCCCTTCACTATGCCTCAATGGTGGGAAAAGCAACATAGGTTGTGAAAGTATACGGAAAAGTAAAGCAGCCGCAGCATCTGCTGCAACACCTGTTCTCATTGACATTGCAGTGCCAATTGCCCGCAGGAAATGCAAATGTATCCAGTTTCTAGGAAGCTATAAACGGAAAAAAAAATTAACTTGGCATATACATTAGCGAAATGAATACATCAGGTAAATCAAGGAATATTTATCCAAAACCAAAAAAATATCTGTTACACAACTTATAGGATTTTATTCTAGCCTTCTCAAAATTCTCAGATTGATGGGAATGTCTCAGCAAATTGGATGATCTTACTTGAATTCTTGTTGAAAATCTGCTAGAAGCTAAATATTCAAATTGCTTATTTGAGTAACAACCTGATCATGCAGCTAACATAGGTAAAGAAGTATGTGCTTATAGGTTTCCAATGACTTCTGTTTTTTGTTTTGAAATTAAATTGACAAGTGAAGCCCACAAAAACAACAGGATTTTTATTTCCTTAAAAGTTCATCTTCCATATTTCTCTATTACTGGTAAAAAAATTAAATTTGTGGGACGATTTTATCCTATGACTGGTAGGACAACATGCACTAGTAACAAAAGTCTTAATACACAGTTTTTAGTTTTAGGCATGATATTCACTATCAACAATTTCGAAAGCATTGGTTCACTTGATTTTTGATGAGTTACCACATTTCTTACGATAAGAACGATAATGATATAACAACTTAAGTTTATAATTATGAAATTGGATAAAATAGTTGAAATAAAAATTACGTGAAATAATTTATACTAAAAGGTTTATAATTGCACATACTAAAAGTAGTGATAAACATTCAATATTACGTCATTCAAACTATAGAAAATACCATTTTAAGAAGAACAAAAGAAAAATAATGACAGCTTCTGGGTAATAATTTTACACAACCTAGCCCAAGATGGTGTAGTCAAAATATAAGAAACCACACGTCACACAAAATCTTTCTGATAATATAGAAAGTCCAACTGAAGTCATTCATTTGACTAAAAGAACAACAAGAAAATGTTCCTTCTAGTGCCAATCTTTTAAAAATATCTTGATGACATATTTCAATTTACTTAAAAATTCAAGGAAAAGCACTGTGGTTTGATACATTACTCATTCATGCTTATCAAAGTTAAGAATTTTCTCAATATGGGTCTAGAAAACAAAATATTTTAGCTCATAGATAGAGTTTGTTCATTAAAAAAACAAACTAAAATAATTTTGAATTTGTTAAAACAAGCCTATCATGCATGGATATATTTGATTGGTTAAAGATGCTAGATAAACCTTAAAAATGTCTATATTTAATTATAAGTTTGAATCATAGATTCAAATAATTTTACATCATATGACGTCTTAAATGGATTTGTTTCCAATTATGAGCCATCTGGTGATGGCAATGTCTATATGAAAAACTTGGACTGGATACAATATGATTGAATATGAATTGACAATATAGTTAGAACACTGATCAATGTTAAGCATGTACTAGACCTAAAAAAGATTCTCATACCGTTATATGCTCTCCATCAAAATTGATATAGATTCTTTGGAGATGCTGAAGTTCTTAGTGAATGTCGAGGTACATTGATCATTAATAGAAAGAAAGTCAGAGATCTCCAAAGGTTGCACGGACCAACTATGAGATAGTCGCATTAAATTGATGGTCATTGGAAAACAATGGTAATGTGCAAAAATTGGAAAAACAAAGTTATGCTTATGGTCTGCTTCAGGTTTCAAGAATTATTGAGACATTTATTGACAAGAAGACCTCAAGAGATCAAATAAATAGATTTTAAAATGACATGTCAATCTCAATGTCACATTATAATATGGCCTCATTCAAGGCTAGAAGGAAACCATTTTGAAGGTTCAAAAATTCTATGGCAAATGCACTTTGAATATTGATAATTGTTAATCAATTTGGAGCAATTCTGCTAAGAGTCTAGGTTAAAAATGGGCTTTGTGGGATTGGAAATGTTCAGTCCTTCCAGAGTTTTAGATGTTTCATAGCTTAGTTTGTAGATAAGCAAAAAGATGATCCTTTATTTATTGTACAATATTGAATCTAGAAAGAGAATTTGTTGAGATTTGCCTCAGTCAAATCTCAATCTTCATTTAAAGATTCTAATGTACATGTTTATTGCCAACCCTTATTGAGAAGATAAACATAGTCTTTGGATAATGTTTGAATTTATTAAAACAAACATACTACAATGAATATATTCATTGTCACAATACTAGACAAATCTTATATATATATATATATATATATATATACATATATATTTAAATTACATTTTGGTTTCGTTTCTAAGAAATAATTGTTAGAATGAATGTTCAAAACAAGTAATTAAATGCAGACAGCAAAACCATTTTTTTAACAGCAATAAAGACAAAAGGCATAAATCTTATAAGGTGTGATCATCTAGATAAATCCTTTGATATCATTTTTTTTCTATTCATTAACTTTTTATTTATATCCAAATACGTGAAGTACTTTCTAATAATCTCAATCATATTTTTTTTTTTAATTTTCCTATAACTCTATTCACAGAAAAATTCTAATAATTGATATTTACAAAAGTTTAAAGTATTTTTGATAACAAATTTAAATCTCTGAGTCGACTATTCCTAAGTTTATTTTCAATCAGTACCACATAAAGTTTTTCTTGAATACAATGACTTCTAGTCGCCTCCTTTCGACTATACATATTCATATTTGTACCATGTTATTTGGACAATATTACATTGGCTACCAACTACTTAATGAAACCATTCACTTTATCTCAACCTATCATGGGACTAATTATGATAATAAAAAAATTACAACAACAACAATGATAATTGAGTTTGAGATGGAAGGAAATATCTATTTCCTTTGATAGCCTGATGCACCTTTTCATGGCAATGAATGAAATGCTAATCTTTATAGCTTATATAAAATATTGTTTCAAGGTAGTATACTTTAAGGATTAAATGCTTCGTGCTTTAGTCGATTGAAAGTAACCTGCAAGCATGAATTTAAGAGATGATTTGGAATGGTATGACTTGCCGATTAAGGGTTTATTGTTGCCAACAACATCAATCCATGTAAAATATCTTCTTTGTTGAATCACAATTTGAGATCTTTAACAAATTCTTGAGTAAGATCTACTTTTATTATATTAGCAATCTTGAATAGATGTATAAATTTTATGGGCTTGTTGATGGATGAGAATACGGTTGTACCTTAGAATTTGGGAAACTGATGCCTACTTTGTGCTTTTATTTTGTACACCATGTTTGAGAATTTTTAATAATGGAAATGCCTTTGTCCCACTGGTGCACATAGATAAAGGTTGCAACTCTAAGTTTTGGTCCCTTTCATGTGCCTTTTTATTTAATTTTCTAGTTTTTGAAATCTACTCTTGGTTGCCTCACATAAACTTCCTCTATTCCATAAATAAATGTCATTGATTTCATCTAAAATGAATCTTCAGGGAACATCTCCTTTTTCAATTTCCACTTGTCGCTGCAGGTGACACTAACTATTAAGAGGAGCATATGCTTGCGGAAAGCCTCAAGAAAAATTTCCATAAATTTCTAGTGGTAATTGGCACATGATATGAAGATAGAATTTTAATAATATCTCACGTTGCTTGCTTACACTCATAATTGCATGAAATTTTGATTTTTTTATCCTCAAGGCTCTAGAAAAAATTCCATAAAGGCCAAGTAAAAAAGAAGCACAATAGTGGAAGTTGTGGGGTTGGTTACTGATAGCTTCATTTGTAATTTGATCTTGCTTAAGATGTACTCAACATAGAAGCACCCAAGGAAGTAGGATTTGATAGAGTGAACAAATTAGTAAAAAGAAAAATACAAATGAGAAAATGTTGACATTTGAGTTACCTCATATATGAGTCCATTCACCAAGAATGATCAAGCCATCTAAATTTCAACAGCTTGGATGGGTGTGCTAGTCATGATAGTTTTCAACTTATATATTATGTGGACAGGTTATAGCATGCCCGCAAGTGATTGAACTACATTTTGCATGTTAAACATGTTTTCACGAGATCAAGGATTGATGTAGATATTCCAAATATTTTCTAAGAACATTTCAAAATACAGAATTTTCCTCTGTACATCCCCAGATATCTCCATGAAGGAACAATGTCTTAGGAATTAGACCCAAAAACAAAGCATTTGAGATTAATATTCTATCGCAGGTCATTGCAATGTACAACAAACTTATATTTTGTCAAGAAGTAATGTTCTTGCCGTGGGTATACAAAACTTTGGCAAAAAAAACTATGGCCTACTTATGGTAAGATTTTTTTAATTTCTTAAATTTGTTTTCTTAGTGATATAACAATGGCATGTAAAAGAGCCTATGATACACAATAATCAAATTAATCACAAGCCATAGACAATAACAAAAACAAGGGTTCAACAAAGCATAAAAATAATTCAAATATGTCTTTTTTGGGTCAATTAGTCAATTCAGTCTTAACAATTGGTTTATGAGAGTTACTATTATTTACAAAAGTCTTCCCAATTCATTTAGGAGCCACTTTCATTAGAGAAATCATTGAATCCAATTTTGTGGTATTCTGTTATTTAGTTTTTATAAAAAATAAATTTGAATTTAAATTATAAGGTTATTTTAGTCTTTTTGTTTTGCAAGGTTTGCTACTTAAGACTAAGTTATTCTCTTTTGAATGGAACAGAATAGGGGTTTTGAACTTTTGATACTTCTATCAAATCAAGCATTTTGCATAAAAGTCCTTGATAAGGCATAAGAAACCTTCTCCATCTCCTTCCCTCTCTTCCTTACTCGCACCGCTCCCTTTCATCTTTTATCTTTTTCGCTTTGCTTATCAAGTTCTCTCTCATTATCCTCTTCTCTCTCTACCTTTCTAGTCCTCTCTCTCATGCCACCCTCTCTCTCTATCATCTACCTCTTATATTCTCTTCCTCAACAACCTTTTTTTCTATCTCCATCTATTGTTTTTTCTTTTATCTTGCAACCCTTCTTTTTTATCTACCTCTTTATATCTCTTCCTCACCACCCTTCTCTTTCTCATTGTCTCTCTTTCTCTCTCCCCCTCACTACCACTCGCTCTTATCATCTCTCTCAATGCCTCCCCTTCACCCTCAACCCACTCTTCAGCCATTCCCAAGACATACTTCACTTAGGATTGATTGCTTTGCTATGCGTGATTTTGTTGTTTTGTCTCCAAAAATATTGCTTGATAAAGCAAATTGCATTTGGAAGCTTTCTATTATTCTAAGAAATTTTTAATGTAAAGATCATGCCAACATCATCATCATTGTAGCATAATCTTATTATCAACCTTTCCTCTTATTCTTTATACTTATCTAAAATTTTACAAACTTATCATTTATGATCTTTTTACTAATGTTCATAAGAGGATTTACTATTTGCCACTAATTGAAAGATAAAATCAAGATCCTCTATTTCTTTTTCAACTAATTAAAATTTTAGATTTTAATCTATTAATGGTTGATCAATAACCATTGATTATAATGTAAGACAAAAAAATCATTTTTGCTTATTTTGTTTTTTTATGAAAATAATTAATAAATTTTAAATTTAAATTTATTTAAACTAAAATTTTAAATTTGAATTTAAAGTCATTTGAACAAAGTTTTTCATTTAAATTTTTATTTAAATTTAATGTTCAAACATTTAAATTTTATTTTAAATTTATTATATTGTCATTTATTTGATTTGAATTTTAAGATTATTCGAATTAAAGTAATTTGTGATCTTTTATACATAAATACAACTTTTTGCAAGGAGTAAAAATAGCATCTTAAAATAATTTTAGATTGGTATATGTGCTCCACATCTTTCCAATCCCCGACAAAAGGTTGCCTTTCTCTTCCGTCCAAGTCCTTCCCTTTTCCCTTTTCTCTCTCTACAAGTCTTCTCTTTTGCTACACTTGATTTGACTTTCCATTAACCTATTCGTACATATGCTTACACATTCAACTAAAATTATAATTGAAATAATTGTAAATGCTTGTCAAGGTGTTGTGATCTCTACTTTGCATAAGCCCTAACAAGTATGTTGCTTAGTCCATGGTTCAACCAAAAAAAGATGGCATGAGGATTGTCATCAACTTGTATAGTTGACAAGAATTTGCTTGAGAACACTGCACTACAGGTTATGAGGATCGGTATGATATTTGGAAATGGCTAAAGGAATTCTAAGAGGATTAAGTCTGATTGGACCAAAATCTTTCAAAAGAAGTTCAGGAATGATGGAAATAGCTTAAGAGAAAAAAAAAGTGGAACATCATCATGTTTTTTGTGGATTGCCCTGCGTATCATCTGCAAGTGAGATAAAATGGGTAGAACAGCTCGTTTTTAGGGCGATGGCCGATCCTACAAAATATTTGAACATTAAATAGAATAACAGGTGAGATACTGCATATTTGTACTGTCCGCCGGCTTATTTCCAAGTGCACCTCTATTCTCTTTGTTTGGTCCGTTGTTAAGCCATTTTTCTCATGCATTTCTGCAAATGGTTGCTTCTGATCAATCATTACCATCAATCTCAGAAAACCTAAGCAAAAGAGATAAATTGCGGAAGTAGATGAGGCTCTACCCAAGCAGAACAATGTGCTAGTAGATTGAAGGGATGATCAAGCTATAGTTTCTAAACCTCAATGGTTCACCCTGCCCTAGCAATCAAAGCCCAAGAAGTTAGATGCCACTAATTAATTGCAAATTTATGACAAATCTGTTCTACATTCCCGTCTGGAATCTCGCATGTCACTGAACGTTAACAAATGAATTTAATGAGATGATCAATGATAAACTAAAATCACCTCAAAATTTATAGAACTGGAAATAATGTTGGATACTATCACCCTATTCTGCCACTACCTTGGCACCAAAACCATTAACTATACCACACAATACTGAAGATATCATCAAACAAGGGAAAAAGATTGCATCTCAGAGAAATCCAAGCCCATACTACAAACCTGCTAATTCAATTCCTACTCCTAAGTGAAAAAGGAATGAGAAAGAGAGTAGCCTAAAATAATAAATCATGCATTTCAAAACATAATGTTGACAATGATCTAAAAATTCCTTACACTCATGCCAGATGCATAATCCTCAGCTGCTCTTAAGAGTTCCACCAGTTGAACGGCAGCATCAAGTGCATCTGGAGCCCAAGATGGAGGTGCTTCAAGAAGTCCAAGAAGAAGCCTTTGAGTAGCGCTTGGGGTGGCAATTGCATAATACCTTATACACAAAGATGACACTAAATTAAAAATTTTCAAAACATAATAACATAAAAAATGTATTAGAACTTATTTGAGAGACAACTAAGCTAAATTTCTTATATCTTTGATATTCACCTATGGAATAAGCGAGCATATGGCTCTAATGCTGGAAGTCCTGCTACCAGATGCTCATCTAGAGGAGTCGTTGGTGGTGGCAAAAGCAATGCAGGAACAGCAGCTGCCGTCAAACTTGCAGTCTCATAGCGAGCAACTTCCTCATCACACACGCTCAGTATGACACCAGCACCATTAGCAACAGCCCACCTAGGGGTTGAGGGCATAAGTTGAGGGTGTTTTCCAGATCTTCGACTAGAAGCTAGTTTTCATAAAATAACAATTTGTTATGAAATTCAAAATGAGCGTAAACTACAGCCAAGTTTAGAGAACATAAATAGAATGCTAGAATAGGACAAATATACTAAAAACAATTAAATACAACCATGGATTCTTATCATTGCTGCAAATTCAGCACTAATAATATTGAAAACCTAAAATATAAACTGCCTTTAGTTCATATGTATCAGCAAATTCATGTCTAGCTTCCAAAAGGAAAAACAAGTGAATAACAAGTCACTTGTTTATGGTAATTTATCTACGTACTAAGTTTTGGGCAGTAGAAATTACAAATCAGATGCTAAAGCATCAAAATTTTGTATAAAGTATAAATGGAGTTAGCTCCATTGTGTGTTGATCACGTGCACTGAAAGAATTGCATGGAATATCAAGTGCTCACTGCAATTTAGACAGCTACCTTATCACACAGACATAAAACAATTAAGATACTTTTCAGATCCTAGGTGTGATTCTAGAGATTTGGGCAGCATATAGCAACTCCAATTGTAGGTGCAAGGCCATAGTAATCTAGTTCCTTGTTCTATCTCATTCTCTCAATAATTAGCCTGCCATTGTTCTGCCATTATTTTCCCACTACTGGCATTGTTAATTCACTCTTATATCAGAATTGGATGCTCATGGTCGTCTACTACATCTAAAAGTTGGCAATTTGTTAGGGCTCAGAAGATTTGGTTCCCACCGAATTCTATGCATTGATGAAGCACATTTTCCAAGCCATGCAACTTGAATAGATTTGCAATATTATGCCAACTTCTTTGAATCCAATTCAGCAAGCATGATAAACTTTTGCAACCTAACATACAACCTTGGATAATTCAAGTAAACCTTCATAGTTATAAATAACTCCACTTTTTAACAATCTCCCATTTGGTGATGATGAGTTAATCTCTTGTTATGATTATCCATTCTTCTAATATGACATGCCTATTGGTATTCAATGCAAAAGCCAACTATGATGGAATATAGACCCAATTTATTGATAGTTCATGTTTGCTATAGTTTTTGCCTCAAGGATGTTCTGCAATGATAACTTGTCCTCATTAATCACATCCTTGATATGATGATATGTGAGTTCAGTATGCTTTGTTCTTGAGTGAATTATGGTGTTCCTCACAAAATAAATAACACTTTAACTACTATTGAACAAGGTACAATTATGTCACTCCTTTTTAACTTTCTTAGAAGATTTTAAACCTTGTTATCCCCTTGCTAGTATCAAAGATAACAAATGTTAAAAGTAGAACAAACCTCTGAAGTTGTGACATTTAGCTTTTTATCATATCACCAACAACGATAATATATTTTCATATACTCTTCTTAGTGTTCCATTTTCTCTTATGTTAGCATCAATATGCACCCATAATATTATGTTGTTCCACCTAAAGCATAAGGTTGTATCCAATGCTTTCCTTGGATAATGTAAAAAGCTACTTCATCACTTCCTAATGCTTCTAACTTAGATAAACCATATAGTAGCTTACAACTTTAACTACATATGTAATATCTAGTCTTGTGCATACCATAGTGTATATAAAGCTTCTTATGGTTGACACATATGAAACCTTAGTCATGTGCTTCCAATCATCATATGTGTTCAAAGACTATCAATTAGATATGACTCTCCAATAGAATAACCCTAAATACGCATTGAAACTTACCTATCATTTACCTCCCAAATCTTCTTCTTTGAAAATTTGAGATTCCTTAGATCTATTTCTTAAGAGTTTCATCCCTCAAATCTAACCAGCTGTCCTTAGATCCTTTATTTTAAATTCCTTGGACAAGTTCTCCTTACAATCACAGATATTTTGCATGTCATCCAAGTAAAGAAGCATGTTGATGTGATAGTGGTCGAAGTTCTTATGTTAGCAATAATGGTTCATATCAAACATTGCAAAATTATGACTATCCATGAACATATAAAACCATATAGACCATTGCCTAAGAGCTTGCTACAGACTATACAAACTCCTCTCAAGCACGTACTAACTTCCTCCCAATGACCCTTTAGCTTCTCCATAGATACCTCCTCTTCTAACTCATCATAGAGAAATGCATTCTTCACATCAAGTTGTTATAATTGTAAGCCTTTGATCTAAAAAAAATTAACATAGGCTACATGATAATAAGCCTCATAATAGGCAAATATATCTCATCATAATGAAAATAATCCTTATTGTTAGAATATATTAGACCTTAACTTACGTTCCATTGATATAAACCTATTAATAATATAAGCCAAGGAGAGTTAAAACCTTTTTCTCTTCAAATAAGTAGAAATCCCTTGATCATAAACCTTGCATTGTACATCTTACTTCCACTAGTTATTTTTTTCAATCTATAAACCAATTTATTCTATAAAAACTTCCACCATTGTAACAATTGAGCCAATTTTACATCCTATTCTTTTCAGGTAAGATAATTTCATTCTACATTACTATCTTGCATTAGATTGATTCTTTTACTTGCTAAACCTTACAGAATTGACTTTGTTAACCAACATTTATCCAAAAGCAAGTAATGAAGGGAAGGAGAGCATCCTGACCCAACCTCAATGTATGTCTTGACCTTCATATGGTAGGTGTTGACGATTACTTAGCCTCCAAGCTTGAACAGCATATAGTCATAGGAATTGCATCTATATCCATATCCATATCCAGCTTCCATTCTATATTAGTGGATGATAACAGCTCAAGAATTATGGTTTGGGAATCCTTCAAGTCCCTATCTATTGCTACCTGGCAACTATCTTTTACTTTTGACACTACAACATACTAATTTTTGTACGACTACTATTCATTTATCATGGAGTCATTCGTCCAAATAATCTTTCAAAATTCTATATTTTAGAAGCGATGTCAATGAAGTAACATATGAAAAATTTTAGCATAAAGTTCATCCCTATGTTACAAGTCAACAAGTGCATATGAAAAACATCCAAAAATTCTCAAGTGATTTTTAATGACATTTTTACCACTCGTTCTTTTGGTAACTTGAAGTTTAGTGAACCAAAGTTTTTTTTTAGCATGTCATCATATTTAGGATTTCTACACAAAAAAAATTTGGGTAGACTAACACATAATCTCATTCTCCTCATACAATTGTTCAAAGTACTCTATTCTACAATGAGCTTGCTATCACCATGACCTAACTATTATTCCTTAGATTTACAATACATTTTTGAATTTACTTTTTCCTTTCACTTCTTAAAAACACTAAAAATATCCAACAAGTAGACCCAAATCTTCTTGAAGTAGTCAATAATGACAACATAATTACTTGACCTTCCAAATGAAGACAAAGAGGTTGGCTTTTGCTCATCTAAATGAATGACTCATTTGGATTGTTAATACTAAGCAATAAAACATTTTTTAGACTCACAATTATAATATTTAGGAGTTTACCTTTTTCCAAGAATTGACCATTCATTTTCAAGACATTTCAATCTCATTTTAAATAATCTTTCTTGTCACACTTCCAACAAATAAGTTCTCCATTTGGCTGTGCTTTGCCACAACATGAGTTGACTTACAACACCCATACACCCTCAAATCATGATACACCCTCTGCCTTTAGTACTTAGAATCATATGGTTCTTTTGATTCCTTATATCATACATCTCCATTTGAAGTCAATAGATCCTATAACAACAACGTTTTGTATCCTAATGCATTGCATACGATAATGATAAATGCATTTCAACTACTTAGTAAAGATGACATTAGGATTAATGCCATAACTTCATCATCAAAGCTTAACTAGGTCATAATCATAGCAAACTCATTAATATGATTTGTAAAAAACTCTTTTTTCCATTTTATAAAGAACAACTGTTACATGAAATATATGATGCTTGATGCTAAAGATTTCATATACATATTGTACAAAGATTTCATCAATCATTTGGTTACTATCTCATTAACAACATTGAAATCTATATTCTTCACAAGGCTTAGTTGCGCACCACTCTGAATGCTTTCTTAGCAAGAAAATCCCTCTTACTTCACAAACTCTAGTTTCCATCTAACTAGTAACTAATACAAGTTTTTGATAGACGATGTCTTATATTTGTATCAAAAGTCAAAATCTTTCAACTTGAATATGTCAATTCTAACTTAACTACCTTCCATAATCTTCTCTAAAAGTTGCCACATGTTAATATCAATATGCATAGATTTTATCATGCAAACCACCACCAAAGCTTTAATACTAGTTACTAAATTCATACCCCAACTATATTTTTTTATGAACAAAAGACAAATATTTTATTACTCATTTAACAGATTACAAATTATTTCATACATGACATACTGACATAGTAGTGCTATGACTAACGAAATAACAAAAAATCCAATAAGGAGCAGTAAAGTTTAACGCTTAGCTCTAAATGACCTTTCTTTTTTTTACTTGTATTTAAGAATTGGGAGGAGTCTTTGACTACTGTAATTGAATCAAGATAATCATTAAAAAAATTCGACGATGCCAAAACTTCACAGAGTCAATCGCTACACAACTGGATATCAAAAAATAGAATCTTTAGCACAAAGTCAAAAGAGGTAATTCTTTTTGAAAATTTTTTAATTCTTCAATTTTTGTTTTACGATCAAAAGACGTACACTTCTCATAAACCTGATGAAACCTTGGAGTGTTGCTCAAATAGAGTGTTTCCTTTATAAACTCACTTGATGATAATACACCAATAGAAAAACTCGGTTGATTGGAAAGCCATATTTGATCATGCCTAATTAAGAAGTTATCTTGATAAGAGAAATCATCACTTCAAGAAAAATCCGGTATTGAGGGAAGAGGATCAAAGATGAAGGGTTGGGGAATAACTACATCAATGGAGGCTTTGGAGGCAATGTTTTGATCAGTAAATACACCCTCAGTAGAGAGTAAAGCTAAAGCAATGATACACTAATCAGAAGAAATCTAAAGAGAAGAAATATTCAACTTATCATTAATTTGTATATCTGCTTTAGAAATGTGTGGCTAATATATCTTGCTTGGGAGAAGACGACAATTTGATTCCTTGTGGTTGAGCTGTGAAAAATGGAGCAGAAATCTAGGAGATTTTTAGACTCCATGGTCTGTCAAAAACTAACCAAACCATTACCACTCTATATTTTATTCGACAATTCATTCTAAAAATTGGCTTCAACACATATACTTACGACACTGGGTTAGACAAGAAAAGCATTTGATGTATTGATCTTAAGAGGTTTCTCAATAAGATCTATAAAAAAGAGAGAACCCCTTGCTGAAAAGTACAATAGCAGATGAGAAAACAAGATCTAAATAGACACAATTGATGAGTCGAACTATGAAAAAAAAAAAAGAACCATTTGAAGATTCTCAAAGAGAAGACTTAGAAGGTCTACACAACATGTAGCCAATACCAGAGAAAATCATTTTCACATTCTAAACAAATTAATATGTGTCGAGGATCTAATAATCTAATTAAGAAAAAACCTCCAAACCTAATTGCTAAAAATCTTTTACACAATGAATCCATCATGTGATAGCCTGCAAAGAATTTTCTAACCAAAGCAAATCTAAAAAGGCTGGAAAGCATATGTATATCCTTGTTAGTGAATAAAATTGTTAATTTTCCTTTGTACCCGCACCATAACGGGCTAGTCCATAATGAAGGTGTATTTATTCTCAACTAGACCCGTGGCAGTTGATGGTCTGGGTGCAACTGAACGATATCCACAAATAATTGTAGTGAGTGTGTCATTGATTCCAAAATAAGATTGCAAGGGGATACTGTTGGAAACGAATTAGAGGATGAAACCCCTTTAACCACTTAGGTGAAAGACGTAGTTGCAACTGGAGGAATAAAGATTGAAGGAGCAAGAGCCATAGAAGATAGAATAGGTTTCTAAGGATTTGGTGAAAGAGTAACCATTACAACCAATGCCAAGAAGGATTAATTACTCCAATTAGTTGTCCAAATCATCAAAAATAGATTGATGTTATCGAAGTAAAAATAAGGTCTTGCTAAGGGTGAAAGCAAATGTAGTCTCGATGGCGTGACTGGCTTCTTACGCCTAAAGCAAACTTCAATAGGACGAAGCTGGAGGAGCAGTTGTCGGTGACATCTTTCTACCAGAATTCATCTAAGGTTTCAAAAAAGAGAGAAAAATGGCCAAAAAAATTAATGAGCAAGGAGGATAATCTTCAATGATGGCTATCTCAGCCTTAATGGAGCCCATGCTAAGAAGGGTAAAATGAGAATCGAAGGTCGTGGATCCCTTATAGTGCAACTTTCGCTAGAAGGTTGAGAGGAAGGATATCGGGAAGAGCTCAATTCCAACGAGGTTCATCGAGTTTTGTGCAGGGAGAGACCATGGGAGACTACGGTGAGCGAACAAGACATGAGTTCTAGCCTATATTGCAAATAATCACAAAAACAAAAACTTCACATATTAGACTATCTATGATTACAACTTTCATCACCATCAATCGAAAAAGATCATTAGTAAACAAACACAAAAAAGAAGATAAAAAGATATGGGTCAAATTTTTACACATTAACTTCAAAATCTTAAGAAAAAGTCAACACACGAGATTTTTATTAGAACTTGAAAGAAATTATAAACTTCTCTCATAGCCTACAAACTCCTTTGATCAATATTAATTACTTAAATGTCTCACAGGTAGCTTAAGATGATGGAGCTGACAACACTTATAGACACTCTTTTTATTGAACAAGCTGAAATTCTCTCATTTATAAATATTTTCTATGCCATAAAATGTCCTCACTCAAGAATTCTCTACTAAAAAACCACAACTGCTGCCTTATCCACATTATGTGATATGTTGACTTGTCCCTCAACTTTGCAAATGTCATATTACTTGTTATCCAGTTACTTTCAATTAAAGCACATTAGTGTAGCTATGTGCCTTACAGTAAAGTCTTCACGCTAGTAAAAACAAAACATAGTCCCATAATATGGGTATGCCATGTGCTGCCATAACCATATGCTGTATAATATAGCAGCCCACGATGCAAACACTTTGCAAAGTCAAAGAAAATCTTCATAACAGTCATTAGGCTCAACATATATCCTGGTAAGAGTATCAGGAGGCCTCCATTTATATGCAAATTCATTGAACTTTCATATAAATGGATAAAACAAGGAAATTTAAAATCATCCCTTGAGTAAGGTGAGAGCCCATAAATAAGGGTTTCATTGGAACTGATTTGAGACAGTGCTTTTTGACAACAAATTTAAAAGAACAAGTAACCAATTGTCACTTTTTTAAAAGCGACTACTGCATCTTAATTGCAATCTTCTTTTTTGTTTTAACAAACGTCGAATCCCCATAAAACAGTGATTGTCAACAGCTTCTTATTAAAAGCAACTACAGTTCCTTTAAACCCCAATGTCATTACTGTCTAGTAACCAGTAAACAGCTTCATATACAGAAAACGATGTCATTACTGTCTAGTAACCAGTAAAGCTACGATTCAAGGCAACAATGTTGAAGTTATGCATATAATAAATTAAAAGGATTTCCAAATGGACAGTATCACCAAGCACCCACTTCAACTTTATGCAAGCGTCCTAGTCATAATCATATGTTCATTTTAGTCTGCTTGGGATTGATCTAGCCTAAGCATTTTTTAAGTCTGCTTGGGATTGATCTAGCCTAAGCATTTTTTATACTATTGTTACATTTTATTGGATTTGGAAGAACAAAAATGATAGAAAACATAGCAAGATCAACAAAGTCCCTGCCCTTGTTGCTTCTTTCATCCACTCTGCTACCTACTCTCATTCTGTACCTTGTAACATGGAGACCTGGGATCCCCTTGGGTAGTCCAAAACCCCCTACCTACCAACTTCTTAATGGGATCCCTCCTTCCCCCATCCACATTGACTAAAGGTAAACCTCGGATTTGTGGCTTGTTGTAGCTAGGGACAAGCATGCTGTGAGAGAGATTCCACATCTTTGTAATTAACACAACAAAAGTTATGGGAATGGTGTTGGTTATTAGGTTCGCAACATTCTTTGTGGATTGCTTTGATGGTGTCTCGTTAAAAGGAGACTCCACTTTTGTTTTTGGTGATATCTTTATCTACAAAGTTATCAGTGGTTACTTTGCTGATAACAAGTTATGCGAGCATGTTACCCTAATATTTACCTTTCACAACCTTATAATTTTTTGTACTTTTAGAACAGCGATTAGTGCAACAATTGTTATAGCTATTAGGCAATTTTTTATGGCACGTATATATATGAACACAAACACATGCACACACACACGCACTTACATAGTTTATTTCTTAGTTTTTTTTAGGCTTAAAATTCGAGAACAAATTATAAAACCAACCTCAAAGTGTGCTAAGCAAACCACCACATTTTTGCAATTAAGGTGAGGCAGCCCACTCTCCTTTATTAAAAGGGGTGAAAAAAGAAAAAAAAACAATGAGTAAGGATAAGAAAAAAAAGATAAGAAAAAAACAAATAAAGAGAGAGATTGAAAAGAATGCAAGAAAGAAAGAATATAATAGTAGATACTTTGATGTAACAAAATATGAGTCTTAATCCTGAGCAATACAAAAAAATACAAAAGATTTATGTATGATATTCTTTTTATCGTCCAATTTATTCTTGCATCATATGCATTTTTTATTATGATCTATGTAACTATGATAATATATTAACTACTTTTTATTCACATATATATTCGATATATACATATATATACATGTATATATATACAAATATATATAGATACATATTTGTATATGTATGTATATGTATACATATATATGCACATATAGACACACACGCGCGCGAGCCCACGCATGCATGTATGCATGCAAATGATTATACACATACATGCATTTAGAAAAGTGACAATACTATAATATTTCTTCCAAAAAGAATTAGACTTTGCAATTGGCAAAAGTCATGTTAACTTTGACCTTATTCAAATTATGCATACATTTTTATGTGCTATCTCAATGTTGGCCTAGCCCAAATTAAGAGTCAATGACTTTTGTGCAGGTATAATATATGATCTGGTCACTTTGGTTATCTAAGAAGCCCAATGGTGATCTTATATTGATAACAATGATAGCATTTTAACTTGGATTTCATAACTAAAATCAAGATTTACCAATATTAAGAATGATAATTGACAAAAAAATTCCAATACCAAAAGTAAAACCAACCAAACAAATTGTTTGTAAAATCCAATTACCAGTAATAGGAGGCTTTAATTCCCCAGCAGCAGCATACTTTCCCATGACTCCACCACACCTAAAAGATCAAGAACAATGTCAACAATTATCATTAAAAAAAAAACTATGAAAATACTCAATGGACCATAAAATATGTTTAGTTAGCTAAACTCAAAAGAATCCAATATTTTCACATGCCCTATTTATGCATACTTAAAAGAAAATGGGACAAAAAATGGTTGATATTCTTATTAGCAACGCTAATAAAAACTTCCAAAGTATAAGATAATGTGATTGCACTATGGTTCATTGTTTACTCCAAAACCTTAAAAATAAATAAAAATATAAATGCACAACATCTAGCATTTTTCATTTGAAAGAACAATTAATAAAGTATGATACCCAATCATTTATTTAAAAAATTGTAACATTCAAAGAACAATGAATGATTTCCTCACCTCCTTTTATGCAGAAGGGCGATTTACCTCTCCTGTAACACTCAAAGAGAACGAGGAGTAAATATCGGGTGATGTCACAAGAAAGGAATTACTAGACAAGGACTGACACATGTACAAGGCTTCTAAGGATACCATGGTTTTAAGATGTTTAGGCATCTTTTGAGGGCAATATCTACTTTGATCCCATGATAACTCCATAAATAAGCATGTTTGGCTTAGCATAATCTTGAGATGGTGACCAAGGGGGTAGACCCTTTGAGATATCTTTTGGATATGAAATTAACTTGGATCTCATAAAAACTCTATAATTAAATGTGCTATAGTGATAGTAGTATTATAATGGGTGACTAAAATGGTAGGACCTTTTAAAAAAATAAAAATCAATTTAGGTCTAAATAGGATAACCCAAGAGACAATATCTCAATACAATTAGACTAAGATATCAAATTTAAGGTATTAAGGTCGACCCTTCTATTAGGCCGATATAGTTCAAGGACAAAACAAACAAAAATTGGACTTGTAACACCCAAAGTGGGTAGAGTGAATATTAGGTGATGCCATAATAGAATAATCATTAAATAACGAATGACTCTTATGTAAGCTTTTCAAGATACAATGTTCCTAAGATTTTAATATACCATTTGAGAGAAAAATTCGCTTAGATCTCATGAGAAATTCATAGCTAAGTATGCTTGGCTTGGAGTAATCTTAGGATGGATGAGCAAGGGGGAAAACCCTTTGAGGTTCCTTTTGGGGGTAAAAGTTGCTTAAATCCTATGAAAACTTTATAGTTAAGCATGCTATAGTGAGAGTAATATTAAGATGAGTGATCAAGAGATAATGACTCCTTAAAAAAAACTGCTTGGGTCTGGATTGGATGTCGAACATTACCTTGACATGATGAGATTGAAATGTCACATCTCCTCTCCCCTCTTAGCACGTCCTTTATCCCCTTTAATTCTATCACTCTCATGCTTTCTCTCAACTTCTCACAAGGTCACCACCATCTTTCCTTTCATTTTTCTTTTCTTTTTGTTCAACAAAACCCTAGAAGAAGAGAGCCTATTCCATCATTACATTGCCATCTCCTTTTTGACTTTATCATTCTCTATCAAAAGTTGGAGGCCTCCAAGATGTCTTACTCATCAGTGTCTCTAAAAGTCATGAATCTATTAGTAGCCTCATTGATCCCAAAGTGGTGCATGTGTTACTCAAGAGTTCCATCACCACTATCAAAGCTGTTATTGTCATGTCTCATTATCTTTATCTTTAAAAAGTTTTTTGGAGACACATTCTTAACCTTCTTTATCAAATCATAAAATAAGTGACTCTTTTTTGCTAAATGATGTGCAAACCTTCATTTTTAATGTCTCTTTTGTAGATATTTATAAATTACTTCACATTATACAAATTTTTTATATTATTCAATTATTTAAATTTCCATGATACTTTAATTCTTTGCAGACATCTATATATTGATCATCTTATGGTAAGGTATAGATTTATCTCTAGTTGATGTTATTGCTGAAGTTATTGAATGAATCTGATGCAATAAAAAAAACAAATTGTAACATGTTAATTCATTCACTTTGGTAATTATTTCACATTAGACCCTTGATGTATGCAATTAATAAGCTATTGACAGTGGTTTTGTACATATTGTTATATGCACATGTCACCATATAATGGAACATGTAATGATCGGTAGCACCATTTTGATATGTTTGGCCAATTGGGTTGATGGACCCACAAAGTGTCGCTTTAAATTCACAAAAACAACATCCTTTTAATTTAGTCGAGCATGTTACACCAACACAAGTGATATTGTGGGTTGATACTACAAATGGTGATGGATATAAGATAAATGAACATTGGTGTTTAAGTAACCATACTTTTTATGCTCAATTTGATTAACACAAATCTTGAGAATTATGCATATGATAGAAAATCTGCATTGATAAATTCAACCCTTTTCACATTATTTTACAATTGTTGATTATGATTATAATCATAAACATATATTGTTAAATATGTCATAACATTCATGCCATTTTTATTGAGTGTACTTGTCATTGAAGCTTTTGATCAAGGAGCTTACATCCAAATTTTACTTTGCAAACTTATTATTTATTATATAGTTTTTAGATCCAACCTAAAAGAATGGTTAATCATAATCAAAGCAACAAAAGCAAACCATATCTACAAGGAACTGGAATTAATTACTTTATTATGTTACTTTGTTAGATTATGTTATTTCTTTTAAACCTTTGCCAATAATGAATAATATCATACTAGTTTCAATCAAGTATATGTTATTTGAAGTATTTTTAGCACAAAGCTAATTGTGGTTTTGGAATAAATAAAGATTAATTTTGTTTCTCTTAAAAATATACATATCATGTCATGCATATTGTCGCATTAATATAATACGAAATTAAGTTGTAAGGGCTGAGATCAAACCTCTTCATCATATGTATGATTTATTCTTTTCATAACAAAATCAAATAACTTACCTTTGAATCTTAACTTACATTGTATAAGTTGAGGTTTTACATCTTTATCATGCACAACTTACTAGAGTATGCCACCTTCTAAATAAAAGATCTAAAATGAAGTTCATACACATAGTTGAAAATAAAAAAAATCAAGGATAGGCACAAGTTATATCCGTATTCTTATGCGAACCCAATCACATTCAGCTTAAGCCAAAATAGCCAATAGTCAATACCATTACCAAGTAATTAACCTAAGCTAATAAAGAAGTTTCAAAAATATGATAATGTAAGAGACAACTCAGCAATCAGGTCAAAAACTTATAAGAGAAATTTTCAAACGAAATAAGAATAATATTGAAATAAATGCTTTTATGCAATACTTAACAAAAAAAGGAGCATAAAAAAGTAAGGATTTACCAATAATATGTTGAGTGCAAGTGAGATTTGGGTTAGTCTGATATTTCAAATTAAGCACACTTTTGAAGTTTTAATATATAATTAATGTAATCTATATACCCAACCACTTAAACTTTTGTGTTATCATGTGCATACATTGGGCCCAACTTGAGCCTCTATATAATAAAACTCTCCTCATAAGATATATCAAATCTAGATGAGGTTAAATAGAGATCAAGTAACATGGCAAGATCAACAAGGATGATGAAACTAACGTGCTACAAAAGGGCAGACAAGGACAACTGAGTTAAAGTGATCTGACAAAGCCAATAAGGTGATGTAGCCAATGCAATACAACTCTCATAACAAGGTGTATCAAAGATAGATTTATATCAATCAGGATCAAGTGGTTCATATACTTTGTAGTTATACCATGGGTCTCTATCAACTCTATTATGATTGAACAAAACTTTAGTGAACTCACACATCTTCATATAGTTGAGTAATTCCTAGTATGAATATGATACTTCATGGTATTCATAAGCTTATTTAGAGCCATATACGCTTGATTTGAACGATTGATACATGGTTCCCATAGTTTAGTTATCCATGGTGAAACAATTGGAGTAATTTGCACGTGTGAAAAGTAAGAAACATGTAGACTAGGTTAATCAAAAAAATTAAGGTAAAAGAGGGAGTGATAAATAATGTGGATAAAATTTTTACTTTAAAACATAATGAGAGGAAGAGAAGATTTATTGAGTGAAAATGAGATCTGATTATTAATATGGTCTACATCTATAGATTTAAATTTTTGGATTATTGGGTATCTATTTAAGTGTACTTTAAACCAACTTGAGCTCTCCTATGATGAAACTCTCCAAACAAATGTAACATTCAAATGTGATTAAATTGGGATCAAACGATGTGGTAGGGCTGATCGGGCGATGGAGCCAATGCAATGCAACAAGGCAGATATGGGCAGCAAAATTGATGTGGTGCAACAAGGCCGATAGGAGTAGCAAAGCTGATCTGAGGCAACTCCCATAACATGATGCTTATAAAATTATTAACTTATTTAACTAATATGCAAAACATGCCATTGGTAGCTTGCTCATGAAAACTTATAATACAGTTCATGCTTTACGAAAAGATAGGATCATGAGGTGGCAATGAAACTGAATATAATAAGGGATACACCTATTTATGCTTCTATGCAAAAGAGTTGATTGAAGTCAAAGTGACTTGTTGCACTCAAAGGCCGGATCCATTCCTCGAACATTTGTTCAGCGATTTCCTTTCCATAAAGTGTAATTTAGGATCAAGCTTCAAACTAAGGTTACCCATGTCATGTAGAAATTCATTATTAATGGATGCTATGGGATTAGTAGCTGCCAAGAAAATCTCAAATGATGGAAACCTATGTTGCAGTCACAGCAAAACTATTACAAACATAACTGCAACCATCTTGCTTGTAAATGCCTTAACGATTCCAACCTAATTTTGTAAATCCAATAAAGAGTAATGATGAAAATAATGCCGGCATCAGCATAAAGGCTGTTCTCAATTTTGAATTACAGGTGAGGCATTGATACTGATGTATGCATTAGATTATGTATGTTATCATGCAAGAAAGAGACAAGAGAAAGTTGCTATGTAGAGTAACATTCGCCTGAAATTACACCAAATGAAAATATCAAGCACCACAACAAATCTAAATGCTATGTAGAAAAAAGAAGCAAAAGTATTTTACCATCTAAAGTAGTCACTCCGTATCCCCAAGGGTGCAGTAAGCAGCATATCAGTAATCCATGGAGTTAGAGGACGTAATGGCTTTCGGTCATTTTCCTGAATTGCATGACAGGCTTCACTATCTCTGCATTCACTCGTACTGGCATGTTTGCCACTGTTGCTCCGTTCTGCTTCAACATTCAGGTGTTCAGACTTGTAAATTGGTCGATTGTAGTGAGTTAGTACTCGCAAAATTTCCCCAAACGCCAGAGCCCACTGTTCAGTATATTCCTTCTGCAAGAAAGAAATTTCAATAAAAAAAACTTCACCATTACGTTCATATGAGGAGGTTGTATGGTCCATGATAAAGAAACAGTGTTACCTCAGAAGTCTGACCAATTAAAGATATGAAAGAATTGAATGGAGGATAACTCTTGTCATAAAGCAAGCTTCCATCAATTATACGTGAAAGTAATGGATGCATAATAGCATGCCCATGCTCCGGATGGTGAAGAACAAACATTGCTGAAATTATCAAATAACTATGGTTAGTTAACTTGTCTCGTTCCTTCTGATGTTGCTGTTGTTGCTGAAGTAGCTAGTTATCCTAAAGGTCTGATTGAAGCGAACTTTATTACCCAATACATCATCCAGAAGACGTGATTCTTTGAATGGATAATAGCTCTGGATTAACTGTAAAAGGAAAGTATTAAGTTTTGATCATTATGATTCTTAAAGCCTCCTGAGAATTATCAGAAACATAATTGCTAAGCAAAGAAATGTACATACCTGCGCTATGTCTTCTGGGAACTGCTCAGAAGTAAACTGAGCAAAATATTCCACATAGGCCATGATTTGTGCCTAAATAAAGGATAAGCATTCTTTAGTAATCATAATAAAAAACACAAGTGCCAAGAAGAACTTAGAATGCCACTTGCCATGTTACAAGTTTTTGTATCAATAAACTACCCACTAACTTCAACTTCTTTAATTGGGAATGGGAAAAGCAAAAAATTATCACAATGCAGCAAAAAGACAACTAGTTTTACCATAAAATAAAAGCCCATTCATTTAAAATCAATTAAAATATATTTATTTAGTTAAATCAATAGCAATCATCATCGTTAGCATAAGAAACTACAATTGATGATTATATTATAAGACCCAACCAAGTTGGTTGAAAGAGGGAAGTGTTGCTGGTATTTTATGGGATTGAAAAATCCCATTTTAACTTAAAAGTAAGATTTATAAGCTTATAAAACATTTGATGTTATATGATATTAATGTTAAATCACATCATGCCTCTAATATGTTAGTCATTGAGATGTGACACACCAAAAACGAAGCAACAAGATACTATTAGAAACGACTTGATATGCATGAATAACAAGAATTGTTAAAGGATTGAACACATTCATGCCACCAACATCATATAGCGTGATTAAAGCTCGTTTTGTTCTAGTATTACTATAGATTTATTTAAGTATATATAATACTAAAAAGAATTAATTCATCCTTAACAACCATTTGATGAAAAACTTTGCATATTTCATTTAATTTTATTAATTATAGTAACAAAAATGTTAATATACGAGTTTCTAGATCAAGCTCAAAAATAAAAACAAAAAAAGTAACAAAAATGTTAAAATAAGGGTTTCTAAATCAACCTCAAAATCAGAAATAACGTAATCAAACAACGATTTCCAATTCTTGGGATAGCATGGATAGGGCATCATAAATACAACTTTTATCACAGACAGATAACTCTAGATAGTCGTAGAAATAAATTTTTGAGACTTAATTAGCCAAAAATACATCACTCACCACCGAAACACAACAAAAATCATTGAAATACTAGAGCAAGTAAGAGCAAAAGCGAAGACAAAAAAAGTACCAAAAAAAAGAAACAAATTTTTGTGGAAACCAATATCAATGGAAAAACCATAACTACCTTTGAAAGATTTCATTAGAACTTAAAAAAGGTCACAAACTTCTCTCATAACTTCTCTATCACAAATAATGGGCAATACCACTAGTGAGAATATCTCATAGTAGAATCAAAGTAGGAAATAAAAAAAAGGCTATTCTAAGGTTTCATCATGTACATGAAATCTACTAGAAAAATCAGTCGAGTCTCCCTCCTCATTTAGAAGTTATCATGTTGAGACGCATCGACGGTTGAACATATCCTACTAACAAGTAGCCACTATCGCCCATAACACAATTTGAGTCTTTCATCATTCTCCAACACTTTTTTGGAGCTATATTAGTTTATGCCATTTGGCTAGGGAATTCGCAATACAGCTAAACTTTCATTAAAGTTATATCTTTATGCTTATAATGCTACACATTTGTAATAAGAATGCATCCATGCCATTTTAACATCCATCCTTGTAACAAAATTCACAAAAACAAACTATCTTATGGACCATCCAAGGCCCATTTGTGTGAACCTTCATCTCTTGTAATTAAGCTTTCGACCTTAATAATATTTAACTTGAAGACTTCATGCTTTAGGATAACTTGTGCTCCAAGAGTGAAACTCTTTCTTAGAACTTTTGTATCTCTGATATGGCATGTATGTTTTTATATTTTGTACAAACTAAGGTGAAAAAAACCTTTAGTTTATTAAAGGCCGCCACCTAAGTTGACAAATCAACTAAATTTAACATACCAAAAATTTTCTTTTATGACAACTTCCCCTCACCAATCAAATTCTTAGCTAATGATATAACTAATTTAGATATAACTTATCCTATAATGACATATGATGTTCTTTGCAAGATAGATAGCATTCTATCATTGAATAAGATGCAATTTTCAAGCTCATTTTGAACTTCTTTTAAAAAATTTCTATGTTATATCATTTCCTTCATGGCATTTAAAATCCTATATACTCAAATTGAATAATTGAGAAAGAGAGGCACTTTTGAAATTGTGACATTCAATTTTTTCTTTTATAATAGTAAACTAAATCTCAAATCAATGTTGACATATCATAATAAAATAAAGCCATTCGCTTCTAAGTCTAATGTCCTATCAATTGTTTCCTACAAAAAAAATAAAGTCATTTAATCACTTTTTAATGCTTCTACTATAAATAACCATAAATCGATTAACTCATACATAGGTGATGTTTTTCCTTAGTGCAAACCATGATGTGCATAGAGTTTCCTATGATTAACAACCATAGAACGTTTTCCAAGAACTCCCTCCTTTCCTATCTACTTGACAACTATTCACAACGTAATTTGAAATAGCTAATCTAGATCTAGCTTTCAAAACTCAAGATCAAGCGCCTTATGGATGTACTTCTGCTGTAATAACTTATAAAATTCCTCAAATCAGCTTGTTTAAATTCTTATTCCAAGAAATAGACATATAACTCCTAGATTCTTCATTTTAAATTACTCTAAATACCCTTTTATCAACTTATAGACCTTTATTATGTTTAATCACTTAATCAATAATCATCCATGAATGGTAGAAAAATTATATAGCAACAGACAAAATACTTGTGGTAACATAAACGGTCCATAGCACCATTGCATAGTTAAGACCATCAAAACTTATGCACTTATGCTTGAGCCTATAGAAACTCCTCTTGAGTTCGTACACCATCTCTTTTCAAATCGCTTAGAAACTTTCATATTGTACCATCAATATTTTCCCTTCCAAGTCACCATAGAGAAATGAAGTTTTCATGCTGAGTTGCTTTAGGTACAAATCCTTTATCATAACTTCACCCAAAAAAGTAGTACTGTTGTAAATTTCACAAGTAAGAATAAATTATCATAGTTCATTCTTTCATTTTGTGGAAAATTTTTGAACAAAAGATTGTAATTAGTGTTGTTTACTTCTAGCTGTCAATAGACCTACTTATTTTGCAAGGTCATCCTCTCTTTCTAATGACAGCCAACTCTTACGTACCATTCTTTCCAAGCACCCAAGTTCTACTTGCAATGCCAACTCTCACCTAAAAGAATCCTCAACTTGTTTAAATTAAAAGAAACAATTTGGTTCTCTAGCATCGATATTTGGTTTATGGCTCGACCTCCATACAAGAAGTGTTGATGAATTCTTCGCATCCAAAGACACAATTATAAGCTCCCTTAGCATTTGACCTCACCTCCTCAAAGCTTTACAATCACATTTTAGATATCCCTTCTTATCATAGTTCCATCACAAAGCTCCTTTTTTGGCCACCATATGCTACAGCCCTTTGTTGTAGGCTTGATCATAGTAGCATGCAACCTTATATGTTACGCCCTATACTTTCCACAAGCAACCTTAATTGAACGGCATGCGTGATTCCTTGCATTGTATATCCTTGCTTAGAATAAGGTCTTAAACATATAGCTTAAACTTTTGCTAACTAGATACATCAACTGTCAAGGAAATGGTTGTATTTCAAGTATCTGGCAAGGACAACAATAAATTTATCATTTTCACTTCATTTATAAAGTCTATCTCCAGAGCTCCATGATGGACTATTACATTAAATTCTTTAATACGATCATGATAGAAGCTCGCTCCAACATCTTTAAAGTGATGAACAACCTCAACAAATAGATCATATTTGATGCCAAAGGATTCTTATACATGTTACACTAAGCTTTCATCAAATCTTTAATTGTCTCCTTGGCCATGTTAAAAGCTACATTAAAAAGAAAGTGTCAATTGAATCACCCCCAACACTAGAAGATCAAATAGATCATATTTTTCCTACTTCATAAACTTGTTCTTTTATTCAAATAACAAATGCTACAAATTTTAAAAAAAAAAATCATCCATTTATATTTTCTAAGTGCTTAATTCTTATGCACAAATTGATCAATCTTACCTTTTGTCTTCCATTTATTTTTCTAATTGCTTGAACAAGCAAACACCAACATGCAAAAAATTCTTTTTCTGAAAAACCCCTAACCTCTATTTCAATTACTCCATGCTACAATACCAATTGTTGAGACAACAAGAGCAAGGCAACACAAATCCCACTTCGATCACATAAAAACTTCTCAAAATAGTCACAAAAAATAAACTCTCATGCTCAATTATTCATGAATACACTAGTCACCAGAGTATGGCAGAAAATATAAGATAAAGTTGAAAAAGTAGAGAAAATAAGTGCACATATAGAGAAAAGAAGAAAAATGCAAGAAAGAATAAGAGGCATGATTTTAGGTGAAAACCTCTAATCCAAGAAAAACCACAGCCTTACTTTTGAAACTTTTTGCTAGAATTTAAAATAAAATTGCAAGCTTCTCCCATATCTTTTGCACTAGCTTCAAATGATGACAATACTCATGTTGATATCTTCAAAAAGACAAATGAAAAAGGCTCTTCCAGAATTTCATTGTGTAGCACATGAAATACCTTTCACTTAAATGATTCAGTTAAATCCAATCTCATATAGGAGTCTCCAAAATACCACATGATCACATCTAAGCACATCTTGCAAAAAGACCACAACAATCACCAAAACCACAATCTATATTATGCATGCTTGTCCACCATTGATCCACAATTCAGCCAATTTTCAATGTCAAGATATATTGTACACAAATCTTCAAACACTACACCCATATCCATATACCTTACATTGCAACTTTAAGCCACATGCAAACTTATCCAGAAAGTGTGTATATTAAGTGCTCTCATCCACCTGTTTGCATAAAAAAATTCGTGAACACAACCAAAAATATACAATATCTTAAGCTCATTTTATGATCCTCCATCTCCCATATCATGCTCCACACTTTAGCATCAACATTATGCACTTAATACTAACATATAATAATATGCAAATATTAAATTATCTTAAATTTATATCCTTAATAAAGCTAACCTTTTTCATTTGAGTAAATTAAAAATAATCAAGTAGATTACAGAAACTTACAACCAATTAGGAAATCTTGCAAATTATGCTTGTGAAAAAAAAATGATTTAGATTCCAGTATCAATATACAGATTTAAAAGATTGCATTACAGATGATATAAGACACTTTTAATAATTTAACTCTAAAGCTTATAAAGTTTATTTTATTAGAAATATGTTGCATTATAAAGCATCCCATCTTTTTAAGTAAACCATTAAATTTAGCACTAAAAACAAACTGAGTTCTAGGTAATCATAATATTTTAAATAACATTTAATTTCTACGAGGCTAAGCACCATGCACAAAAAAATTCCCAAAGATCAAAATACATTCCGATTTTCAATTTTCTTTGAAGCTCAAACTCATTTTTCTATCACAAAGCTTTTTCCTGAAAATAACTAACAAGATGGTAATACATCAAAGATACACAAGTTACCTACGATAATAGATTATGTTAATTGCTTTCCAGCCTCCTTTGTAGCAATTAGCATATTTGATAAATATATTGTACATGCAACCTATATTTTTGCAACACTAACAAACAAGAAATTAGATTTACTTTATCCATGTATCCCAAGTACGATCATATAGTAAGATCATCGTATTAAATGGAAGTTATTATTTAAATTAACTTAATTTAAGAAATTCCCATCTCTTGATGAACCTTATAATTAAATTTATTACTTCTATAATGATCTAATTTCACTTTAATTCTATCTAACTTACAATAATGAGTTACCAAAAGTCAAATTTTGATTCGAAAGACCACTTTCTTTCATTTAACATCTATTTTTTAATGCTAGAACCATAGTCTTCATATCATTTATTTAATTATTTAAGTTTTTTCTCTAGTTTAACAGCATTATATGCTTTGATATAGATTTTGCTATAACTTGGTAGTCAAATGCTTTAGTGTTGGTATTCTCAAGACATATTGTGAATATCATATGCTTTACTCATAAGAGGACACCCTATGTAATTCTGTTTATTTTAGTGCAACACATCCTATACACCTTGTGTCATATCGTCAAAGGTCACAGAACACATCTATTAACAGGGAATTAATGCCCATATTCAATCAAGAAAGAAAAGTATTAAGGTTAGTGATTGGATACACATGAAAAATAATCCTAAATTAGATATAATATGATAAGTTGTAGTCTTGATATACAGTTTTCCAAAGCAAAAAGATGAAAAGTTCAACAAATTAATAAGATGACAAAGTTGAAGGTCACGGTTCGATAAAAACAATGGAGTGGCAAATGATTAAATTTGGCAATAATGAAATCTAGAATCCTTTCTCATCTATAGTTGGAATATCAATAATAAATTAAAAATCTCATACTTTAGGAAAAGTAAGCTTCCAAATTGAAGATTTGGATACAACAAAGGTTAGATGTTTGTTTGATTGAAACTGCATAGCCATCCATGATTAAGAATATTTAATTGGTAGAAACATAGTCCATGAATAGCTCAATGACTATAAAATGAAATCAAGAATTAGTCAAACTACTGATTTAGGCATCCTTTTTTTAAACTATAACAATGTTTACATTCCATCAAACGTGCATTCCTTCAAGGATGAAGATTATTACAATCTTCTTTTTCTCTTCAATCATATTCTTGTCTTGGTATAAGAGCATTTGGCATGTTGTTTGCTTGACTAATCTAGGTATATAGCTACCTTTTACACTACCACCTATGGGTTCCAAATTCCTTGAACCCCTAGAGCATCTAGTGATTATGCTAAGAAAACATGTAATTTTCAACTTTTCTTGTCTTCCAGTTGAATATAACTACATTGACCAAACAGTCCCTATGATCCAAATGATGTGTCACATGTTCGTTTGACAAGTTCACTCATGATATCAAATGTTTTGAATTTCTCTACTATAAACAAATTCCAAGACTCTATCTCTCTAATGCTTAATATAAACATTTGTTTCCACAATTTTATGTCAATGCAAATTGCCCACTAAAAAATGTATAACACGAATTAAATCTAACAACCAATCAAAGAAGACCATAAGGATGCTTTACCCTTCAATTTATTGAGGAAGTTTAGATTTCGTTACAACTTGTAAGTTTAAAGAGGTTTGAAAAAAAAACTTTTAGAACAAGGAGTTTTATGTTAGTGAAAATGGGGTTTTCCAAAAAAAATTTATTGAGATTTTGATGTTTTTGAATTTGAAAAGAATAAACTTTTGAAAAATTGGATTAAAAACAAATGCACAAACAAAGCCCCAATATTATTCTAGCATAGAGATGTAACTACTTACTAAAAACTATCAAAGCTATTCATCCTACTCAAAATATCATAAAAATTATAATCACTCTTGAAAAACACAAATTACAAGCATTATTGGACCATAACAACATGATTTCTTGTATTCATTCATGTTTTTGCTTCGTCTAAAACATTCCTCCACTAATTAACCAAACTTTATGGAACACATAAAAGAACTTGATGAATCAATTTAAATTCAGGTGATACTCCTTTAAGAATAGTTCCTGTAACAGAAGATAAGATGACAAGAAGATTGATAACTAAAGGAAGGAATTGGAGGGGCATAGGTTGGTTACACTAGTGTTCATAGGTACAATGGAGAAACAGATCTCAAGGTTTGGTGAATGACAAACCATGAAACAAATCATAGAATAATAATATCTTTTGGAATACAGAGGCATCTTAAATTATCTACTCATCTCCTCTCACAACATTGATTTTTTTTACAATACTCTCTAAATCATGTCACATTCAGCAATCCACTGTAATATAAAAGTACAAGCCTCCGTGTTACTAATATAATGGCCCTCACACTTAACTTAAAACATAGCTTTGTTTTTGGAATACTTAAGAAAAATAAAGTATCTCTGTGTTTCCTCCTTTTAAAGATTTAAAGCTTACTGTTTGTCAAAAATTCCTAAACAAGTCATCAACACATAAATGAAACAATCCTAAAAGGCTCAAATGCTCAAGTATAAAACATCATTTGATGTGACTCAAGCCATAAAGAAATGAATTTAAAAAAAATATGACAAAATTCATTAGTTGGTAAATGAATATTTGCTACATATAGAATTAGAGCAATGGCGCAGATTGACGAATAATAAACAAAAAAATAGCGAAAAACTTTGTCTCACCTTCCTCTGCAGCTCATCTTGGGGAGGCGGCCAGGACAAAGATGAGAATAGAAGCCCATTTATCCACTTCTGGCATGAATCAGACATCCCACAGTCCCTGATCGATTTCCAACTTACACCCACTCAATAAATCACAGCTTTACCAGAAAAGCCTCTACCTTGCTGCGGCACACCAAAAAAAGACTGGTGCTGCACCTAATAAAAATCAAAAAAAGCAAAACAAGAAAAGCAACGATCAAAATCCAGTTTTTCCACCTTCCTTCCCTCTCTCTATCTGCCTCGGTTAACAAAGCTAACCAGCTACAATCCTCTATGCAACTTAACTTTCCTCAAGTCATCCTCATCAGCGGCACCTCCAAGCACCAACTAATCGCCTAGCAGGGACTCCACTAAAAGCTTTGTAAGCATCCTGCAAAGATCGGAATCAAACACAAAGTATTGCATCAGAACAAAAACTCCGAATTCAATGCAGCTTTAACTCCCAATTTCAAAAATAAACTCAACCAGCACAAAAATTCCACATGAATCCACTTCCTGTTCCAAACTGCTGGTGCAAAAATACCAGTAACTACTTTTAGAAAAAAAAAATTAATACATGAGTGAGAAGAAAGACAAAAGGAACTCACCAAAACCACAAAACACGCAGAAAAGTTAAGGGAAGAACTGGGAGATAACAGGACTACCTCGGCCAAGATAGGCTCAGGAAAGCTTCTCCTGATCTGTTAGCGTGGGAACGATGGACTGCAGTTAATTTTTTCTTTTGGAGAAGAAATGGCGGTGCGGGGATTTTTATTTGTGTGAGAGCTGCAGAGATACTTTGGCGATATGGGATGCACTTCTACTTCCGATTGCGAGGCTGTGCTTCGTCCTCCCGATTTGTCCCTTGCATACGTGGCGAGGATATTTTTGCGGATCCATGTTATCATCGTATACATATAAAATCGCATGATGCTTATATTTTCCCATAGGAATAGTGTCACGTGGGACCAGGCAGTATATTCTTACGTGACCAAACTACCCTTCATCGTGGAGAAGAGCGGATTTTTTGTTTGTTGTCGTCGTGGAGCGATCGGAACCATTAGAAGTGCTTGCCATTCGAAGCGGGCATTCATTTACTGGTCGGCGGTCGAGAAGGATTACTTATTCTTCTAGTTATAAAAAATACATATAATTTCATCTTTATTTACAACACTTCGTAATGCTTGTTAGCTTTGTAAACTGGTAGAACAAGTTTCTATTTTGAGTAAGTTCAGCTTCATTTTTTTATCTTTTTTTTCAATTATTTTAATTTTATAAAAAAAGAAAATATGTCATTCGAGGCATAATGAAAAGAATTAATTATTAAATTCAACAATTTATTTTAATTATCTTATAGTCCACATACGGTGAACATTATTTGGTTAAATTAAAAAATCAACTAAGCAAACAGAAAATCGATTCGATTTTAAAAAATTAAATTTTATTTTCAATAAAAGACTTGATATTTATTGCTTTTTGATTTTTAAATAGATTTTTAAATAAATTTTATTTTTAATTTTTAGAAAATTGAATAAAAAATATGAAAGCATTACCACAAGTAGCTATCATTTCTTTTGTATGCAACCTCCATGTGTCGTTGTTCATTATGATAATTTTTGCATTTTAAAGAGAATTAGATGAAGACAAACAAAGGTTTTACTCATTAGATTATTTAACAAGTCTTAAATAATCTAATGGGACTTCATTTTTTAGTGGGCATGTGAAGGGATTGGATGGTATCATCCCCATTTATCCAACCTAAAAAAATATTTTTCAACAAAGATTTTAGATAATAAAATAAAAAAGTATGGAAATATTAATAAAGAGAAAAAAAAATAAGGTTTTTGATATCTTTAAAAAAATATTATTTTGAGGGAATTTTGCTTATGTTATATCAAATTTTGAGTATTTTACAAAAAGCTCATGGAAAACATTTAACATCTTAAGGTAAAGAAATACAAAATTTTGAATTATTAATTATCTTATTGTGTTGTTGAATGCAAATATTTTTATACTTGTTATGATGATATCAAATCCTTTTAATATTTAATTTGTAGTGTTTGGATCTCAAAATAGAGAAAAAAATATTTTTAAAAATTAAATAATAATTTTTTGTAGAGTTAAAAAGTCTAAAAAATTTCTTAAAATATTAAATAGACTTAATAAAAATAATATAATTTGATCTAAACATAGAGTATATAAAATTATTATGACATAAAAAGAAGGTAGGGTATTAAAAAAGAGAAATAAGAAGATAATTAATATAAGAGTCTATGGATTTAAAAAATTATTAAAAATACTAAATAACATCAATAAAATACAAAAATTGGCCAACTTGCAAGTGAATTTTTTAGATGATTTTAATAAAATAATTTAAGAAATATTAAAGCTTGCAAAGTTTGAAGTCCCAAAACCTAACTTGCATAATGAGTGGATCTCAATCGGCAGAAAATGGCAAGAATTGAAAGTGATGCGTTTGGCAGAGGGAGAGAGAAAGTTGGGAAATTGAATGAAAGCTTCCATTTGTGGAATTTGAAGAACCAAGAGAGAGGAAGACGCTTGGGGAGGCGAGGAGTTGCCAAACGATTATAAAATATTTTGGTCAAAAAGCCTTGCAGAAGATTTAGAAATTTGGAAAAGATTTTTTTAGAGCAGTTGTTGGCAAAGGAATGAGAGAGAAATAAAGATAAAAAAAAGATATTAAACTAAATAATTGGAGAAAACTCTTTTTTTTACCCAAAAAAGGAAAGAATAATTCAAGATCTAGGAATGATGATTTTATGAACAAATTTAATCGATGATGTGACAAATGCATCAAGAAATTGAGGTAAGTATTATTATATATTTTATGTTTCTTTAATATTTGTGAATAAATATAATTTAGAGACTTGGGAATTAAAAAATTAAAAATCTAATTAGAAAATGATGCCATATTTGCTTCATATGCTCCATATGCTTATTAACTACTAATAAGCTTCACACGTGTTAAAAAGAATTTTGTTAAAAAGGATTCATGTTAATCAAAGGGATTTCATGAGTAATGTTTGTTTAGATTTAAATCATATTTATTATATGTATGTTGATCTTGATTAAGAGTATTAAGTTTTGTTTTACATGCTCATTATTAGGAATTTAATCTATGAACATACTTAGCATCTTAAAAGAATTAATTATATCACTTAACATGAATATTAGAATGAACAAAACAAACAAAACAAAAAGAGGATTTAATATAAGATTCTTTAAAAGAATTTTATTTTATATAATAGAGTGAATATATTGTATTTCATAAAGTTGAAAGGGGGCCTTCAATAATGTATCATAAACTTTACTTTTTAACACATAAATAAGAAATTTAAATTCTAATGAAAACTAAATTATCGTGTTTCTTAGATTAAAAGGGACTCATGTGAATACATCTTATTATTTACCAATCTATCATAAAATGTTACTTAAGTAAGATAAAAACTTCAATGTTGCATCTTATAAAATAATGAGTCAAATCAAAATAATAAAAGAAATTTGCAAATTTTAAGATCAAAGGACCATTAAAAATTTAAAAAAATGATAAATAAATTAATGAAAATAACAAACATGTAATGGGATATTATGTATTGTATTCTATTAGAACGTATAATAAAAATATTTCATTATTATGCTTATTTACATGATTAGTTTTATTATATTGTATATGCTATAATGTGTTACTTAACCCAGCATTAGACATAACCTAAAGATGTAATAATATATATATATATATATATATATATATATATATATATATATATGTTATATAGTTTTGCCTATTAAACTAATGTCAATTGTCTTAGCATTTTCTTAGTACTAACAATTATAAGTAAAATATGATGCACTTCGTGAGACTATATTCGAGTAGTACGAAAGTATGTTTATTAGCTCACATAGTTTGTTTTTTTATTTTTATTTAAAAATTATATATTAATAATATTTTAATATTATGTTATATTATTGAGTCATTAAGGACCTAGGTCACATTGTAGTACTTTTATTTTATTTATGTTACGATGAGTATTATATGATCTTGATTTTAAAAATGAAATATAGTATTTTTGTGATTTTATTTTGAATTCCAAATTGGATTATGTGATTAGGGTTTTAAAAAAATTGCTTGAAAAAATTGGTGACTCCAAGGTGGGCACCACAATATCACAACAAACTTTGACCATGCTTGAAAATAATATGTGCCAATACAAATATGTTAGTTTTGATAAGCTTATTAGAGATTGTGGTAAATGAAAAGTGATAAAGGAATAAATAATGCATATAATCTAACCAATGGTGTTATGAAAAACATATACTATTAAACAAAACTACTTTGTTATGGCACATTGAAAGTTGATTTTGAATTAATATCCCTTCTTTGAAATATGTTTTAATAAAGAGCTATTTAAATTATTTTTATATGTACAACTAAAGAGTAATATCTTTAATTTATAATTATACTATATTCATTAATAATTGGTGAAATTTTTTATGAATGATTATTCATTTAATTGTTTACTCTTTAAGGTTCAATAATTCATCATAATCTCATGTTGTTTTTTAATGTCTTTAAACCAACTCAAATGAAGATTGATATTTTTTATAAAGAGCTTTTTATGAAACCATACCAATGCCAACTTAAACACTATTATTATATAAAAATACACTTAAAAGTATCTTACTTTTACAATCTACTATAAAATAAAGTATACATAATCTTAGAAAATATTCTAAAGTTCTTATCATCATTTCAAATTGTTCATTAGTTTGATTATGAAATATTGCGTTTAAATTTCACTGAATGCCAAGGGTTTTTTGTCTCTCTTATAAAAATGATATGATGAATTTCTATAAACAACAATAACTTTTGATACTCTGTGGTTTTATAATCTATTGTACATAAATTTAGGCTAACAACAGAATCTATTACTATAAACTTATGCTTCTATTACGGAATTGACAAATGTTGTAATAACCCACTAGGTATTATTTTCCACTCTTCAATTATTGCAAAAATGCATTTCTAAACCCAAATCTATAACATCTCTTTTAAACTCAAGCCACCAGTACCTCTATTTGGTCTATTGATACATTTTGTTCTCCTTGATAGATAAGTGATCAATAGAATATTTTTGCTCACTTCTTTCCAATAAAACTTTATCAATTTCAAAGGATACCAATCTTTCATTAGGCTTTAATAATTTCAAACCTTCCAAATGAGTCAAATATTAAGTTTATACAATTACGTATGTTTCATCTTAAAATTTCATATTTTTTAGCTTCACATCAACAGATCCCTCTTCTTCACTTCAAATCTCTTTTAATTTCTTTTACTAACCAAGATCACTTAACAAATAGATTTAGCTGACAACTAAGACTCATCCCAATTTCACATTTCAAGTACAACTCAATATAAAAAGGAGTATTTTCTTAGCATAAGACGAGCTTTAATGCTTCTCTGCATGATCATATGGCTTCGATACATCAAACAAGCTAACAAGCTTAAGCATTTAATGCATCATAATCTCTTTAATATTGGATAATAACTAGAGTGTGCTCCCAAAAACATCAATTTATGTCAATTACATAAAAAACATGACCTAATCTTTTTATAAATTCAAAATTTATTTTCTCATCATTTGAGATTTGCATTTCATCTTAATCATATAAGAGTGTCATCTCTATCAACACCTAGCCATTTTATACAAAATACTAATAACTATATCTACAAATAAATATATAATCCCAAGAATGTACTTAATATATCTATATAAAATACTAATGATTATCCCATGTGATTATAACACTAATACTTGATAAACATATGATCATAGATCTTAGCATAGCCACCCTACACAAAATATAAATGATAATCCAATGAATTAAAAATAATTTCTCAAGAAAAATCAATTATATATTATTATATTATTCCATAATAATAAGCTTGTTTCATTTGTTATATCATAAAATTGAGATAAAATGTTATTCATTCTTTAATATAGAAATAAATTTTATTTTATGTATTTGATTTTATGTAAGCATATTAATTATTATATTGATCATGTGAATAAAATATCTCACCCAAATATGAAATGACATACCAATAAAATATACACATAGGATAACCATGCTATATATTAGAGTAAATAATGAATGACATATAAAAATGTATTTTTTTTATAAAAATATATCACGTATTAAGTTAATATTATATTTATATTATAATTATAAGATTTACTTACCTGAATTCAAGATAAAACTATCTTTTCTAAATTCTTTTTCTTCTTGATTTCAATATATTACATACATATTTATCACTAAATAATCTTTTTTAATATATATATATATATATATATATATATATATATATATATATATATATATATATATATATATATATATATATATATATATATATATATATTACATTATTTAAATGATTATTATATATTTAAATTAACATCTTTATTTTTCTCTATTACTACAATATCAATGTATTATACTTTATACCTGATGCATTTTACTTTTTGCATATTCCTTAATAATATATTGGATTTTACATATATCGCATTATACATTTCACATACCACTACCCTACAAAAATCCAAACAATTTTTTATTTTACCTTATTCTTTTATGGCAAATTCTATTTCCTTCCTATTTTCTTTCCCACATTATTAGTATATGTATGCTATGTTAATATGGACCATATGAGAGTAGAATAATAAATAGTTCATCATGTGTAAACTTGCAATAGTAAACTCATTCAAAAATTTCAAAGAAAATATATATAAGCCAATGTGGTTATAATATATTAAACAATTAAACAAATACACTTTGATCACGCATAATGCCTACTTTTAATTATCAAACTTGTGATAACATAATTTATTCAATTATAAAATATGCTTATAATCATATATTTAATAGTGAATATAAGATATGTAGATCCAAAATTAAGAAAGACTTCAAATCTTGTTTCATATAGAAGGGTAAGGTTTACCCTTCCTCTTGAGTGGATATGATTGTGAAGAGCGAGATCTATAAGAGAAAGGAAAATCTTGGGAGAGGAAGGGTAAGAAGAATTGTTGGAGGTGAGATTTGTGAGCAAAGGAAAGCTTGAAGAGTAGTGCTATCAATGCTCCTTGAGCTCAGAAAAGGAAGAACTTAAGAAAGACTTCAAATCTTGTTTCATATAGAAAGGATTGTTAAATATATGCTTTTATTTAAGTTTTTTCTTATAATATTATTATGTTGTATTTTAAGATGCTTATGCTTTGATTTCCATTTGGTTGAGATTTGGGTCTAGATTTCTATGTTGTAGTTTTTTGTCATGTCTTTAATATTTTATGATCAAGTTGAACATTTTTTAAGATCAACCTGAACAATTGTACAATAAGAGTAATAGTCAGTGCGATATGTAAGGGATTTTTGGATTGACCCTTTCCTACAAAGATCAAATGATAATATTTCAAATGCATTATATGATCAAACTTTGTTTGAGAGTAGCATTATAACCCAGTTCTAAGAAAGTCATATAATATTGTTAATATCATTACAATATATAATTAACTTATAATTAGAGGATAGGGACAATCCAATCATGTGATGCCTCTGAGGAATACACCATATGATAAGTCTATATATTGGATCAAATTTAGATGGAAAGTGATGAAATATTAATAGAACTATTACATAGTATCTTATGGATATAAAACTATATAATGAGGCCATCAAATTGTATTATTAACTTGAAGACATGAGATTAATTTGTTAGAATTGGAAATAGTACATAAGGAATATGCACGTCGTATTGTATGATAGGGAGAACAGACAATATGATATGCAGGAAATGAACAATATTTGGGGTTAAACTTCAAAAGAATTTTAAGGCTGTGTAGCTTTATTTATGAATACTTACTGTTTGAAAAACATGTGATTTTGAGAGATTTAAAGAAATGAAAAATTTACGTTAAAAAGTGAATAAATTTTAATGAATTGTGGTTAATATTTTATAGGAAATGAAAGAAAAAAAAAGATAACAGATGAGACATCTTAAGGCTAATAGGTAAACAAACTAAATAATTATGATATAAGTAAATTATTAATTTATCTTAACATATTATGATGAAATATTGTTTGATGTGATGTGTGTAATTTGCATGGCATGGATGCATCTACATGTATTCTGATCTATGAGACAATACATTATTAGATATATACATATATGATACATACTTACATACATATATATGTAATATGTATATGTTATGACTATCAAAACATAAGAAAATAAAAAAAATATGAAATAAAAGAAAAGAAAAAGAAAGATTACATGGATGAGTTTATTGATTTTTACAATTAAGAGACAAATGAAATGAGAATATATTGAGATTTTTTTTATAACCTTATCTTTTGGTTACTCAATATGATGAGATCACTCTCTATTATCATAAACAGCTATATTGAGGACCATATTAGATGGAGACACAATGATGTGGAGATGATACAAAATGTAATGGAATTTTTTTCTTATACAAGGGCAGAGTGGATTGACATTAATCAAAGACAAGTCAAAGTGTGTTAATTTGGGTTGATGCGGGTCAACAAGTTTTAGCTTTGTCAAACTAAAGTGGACTGACGTAGGTTGAACAAAATATATAATGTCAGAAAGAGACTACACGGATGAAGTGGGTCTACAAAGGTTAGATGAGATAAACCATGTCAAAGCAAGTTTGAGCTAATTTTGTTTAGGCGTGGATAAGTCAGGATGTGTTTAAGTGTTTCTTAAGTAACATAGGTAGGTGCAGGCATATGTTAATAGGATGAAGAATATATTTGAGTTATTGGTGAGGAGCAAAAGCTCTTCAAAGAAGGAGAATGTGGCTTTTGACATTAAGAACCCTCAAGAAGAAGCAAAAGAAGAAATTAAGAATAACAGAGAGAGCGAAAAGTGGCTCAAAAGAAGGAAAAAAAGTAGGATACTTTTAGGAAGCCTAGAGAAGAATAACAAAGAAGTTCAATGAAAAAAAAATGTTGGAAAAGACAATTTGGATGACCTAAAGGAAGTGAGAAGGCTAACAAATATGCTAGGCTTTTCTTCTTTTCCTTTATCCTTGTGCAATTTGGTAGATGCTCAGTAATGCATTTGATAGATATTGTGGGTCTTCTCTTTTTTCTTTTTAATTAAAATTTACTCTTTCATAAGATAATGAGATTTTGATTATATTTGTAAATGATAGATGCAATTTCTTAAGATATATCATTTATACATAACAATAGTATATTAGTAGAATTTTGGAGAAGCAAAAGATCATATGATTAATCAATAACCAAGTTTTTTTAAAATTTGTGATGAAATGTTTTTTAAGGAAAGAAGATTATTACAACCCATAGTTTCACAATGATTAAGAGGTGATAAACTCTAGAATTAATGAAAATATGATTATGCATATTTTAATATTGAAAGATTAATTTCTTCAAATATGATATTTATATTAAAAATATTAAAATAGTGATGAAACCATAGGAAGTATACTAAAAAGAACTCTTTAAACAACTCAATGACATTAAGTATATAATTTTTTAAGACTTAAAGGATTAATCATTGATGTTAAAAATTTGAGATATATTTGTAATTTCAAGATTAAGCTTTTTCTCTCAAGCAATTAAAACAACTAAATGTGACAAAAGCGTAAAAATTGATAAAAAAATGAAAATATTATTAAGAACATATATATGTGATATATTAAAACTCATAATAAAATAAAAATATTATGAATTAAATAAAAATAAATATTACCTACAAAATCAACTTAATTATCATTATAATGTAATACATTTTAATCAATAAATTTAGGATGGATGACATAACTAAAATTAAGAGATAATATGTACAAAACTCAATCCAAAATTTCTAAATTTTGCAAGTCATGGATTAGATTTAGGTTGAAACTTGATCCATCTTTTGACATGTTCTAAAGATCAAATAGCACAAATCCAGGTGAAAGACAACTTGATTTGAGCTAGACTTATTAGTAAGCCTAATATGAAGGATTGAATCTAAATTGAAAGATATTGCATAGATTTATATAAATAAAATATTAAAATTTTTATAGGCTTGAGTTGCATAGCTATTACAGTATTAAAAAAAAAACAAACACAAAGGAATTTAGAAGGAGAGTCTTTAAAATTTATTATAAACATCTGATAAAATAGAATTAAAAATGAGTTGTTCTAATATCTTTGAATTTTTCTATCTTTTTATGTATATATTACAATCAAATCGTACATGATTTTTCTGAAAAGGCATAAAATAAAACCATCCATTTTCAAGAATAAAAACAGAACAAGGCAAACCTTTACATTTGTTTTTTCTTTTACAATATTTTTAAGTGTTTCCAAGTATTTCACACTAAAGTTGAAAATGAAATCCTGTTTTAATCATATAATTTATTAAGATTATTTTGAGATATTAATAAGCTAAAAAATTATTTAAGTAATATTTTTAATCCCTTAAGGACGAACCCAAAAAAATTTATTGACTTTATTGAATTTATTTTCGTATTTTAAAATACGACAAAAAATAAATATTTCCAATTTATACAATTTTTTTAATAATTTAGTGCAAATAGGACAAAATTTGGAAACAAAGATCTCTCGATAGGTGAGCCAACTCCATCAGCCAGAAGGACAAAATTGGAAACAAAGATCTCTAAATACGTGAACCAACAACCTATCAGCCAAAAGGCTAAAATGCGTTATTTATTAAGCCGATTTTGAACCAGGCCTAACCGTATCAGCCTAGGTTCTAATACGTGTTTTTTTAAACTTGATGCTCATTTTATTCAACTATAGAGTAGCATGTTGGTTAATCATTTGGCTAAACCACATGATGACCAATTTTGAATCCGTGTTTCGCTTTGCTGTTCTTTCGATTTGCCCATGGCATCTTTTATTTTTGGTTAAGATTGTATTTGGCATAATTATTACTAAATATTAAATTACTTAATAAAAAATAAAATTTAAAATTATTTAAAATTTATGTAATTATTTAATATATTATTGATAATTATAAAATGAAATAATTCAAATAATCATTGGATATTTGATAAAAATAAATATTTTTAATATCATTTAGAAAGGTTAACATTGTCTTTTATTCTTATAAAAAAATATTTTATTTTTTAATCAAAAAAATATATTTCAAAGTATGTCCAAACAAACATTAGATTGTGTTTCAAAAAATAAACTTACAAAAAAAAAGTTTAAAAATGATATGCCCAACAAAGCCGTTGTTGAGACACCAAAGGCACTCAATTGAAAAAATAAAAAACAAAATTATAATATCAAAAATTACTATAATATAAATGTCTAAAAATTACTATAATTTAAAACCCAAGAATTACTATAATATAGATGTCTGAAATACATGCTAATATGATATTTAGATAAAAAAAAATTAAACACATTATTATGAATGTCCCATCTAAAAGAATGTGTAGATATATGATTTGTAATTTTTAAAATTATTTGATGGGGTGGTCGTATAAGTATGATAGTTCATTAAGTAAGTATATGAAGATCGATTAACGAATCTCCAACTAACCAATGATTCTGATAATTGTACAATACGATGTGGAGATTGGATAAGTATAATAGATTAAAGAGTAAGTATGATAGTGATAACTTATTCAACCATTACCTGATCTGTGGCTACTGGTGATCATACAGTACAATATGGGGTATTAAGCTATATGATGTAAAGCCTAAAACATTGTTTTTTGTTATTTTTTGACACGTCTTTGAGGGATTGTTTGAAATAATTTTTTCAAGCACTTTTGTTATCAAACGTGAGTAATTTTGTGAAATAAAGAATAAAAAGTATAAGAGCAAATGCATGATTTTTCTTAAAACTAAATATAAAGTATAAATTATTATTGATAAAATACAATAAGAATTATGAAATAAATAAAAAGAGGAGATAGAGAAAAAAGAAAGGAAATTATAAAAACCTTTTAGAGTTATTAGTTAGGTAAACAAAATAATTGTAATTTAAATATGTTAATTTGTTAATTTCCTTAAACTATCATTATTACAATTTATAATTAGTTGTGTGTGTGTGTGTGTGTATGTGTGTGTGTGTGTGTATATATATATATATGAAAAACAAGAAAAAAAAAGAAGAAAAGAAGATCATATAATTCTAGTGATATAAAAGATCGTAAGAAAAAAAAGAAAAATAAATATAAATATTTTCTTTATGACTTTTCTTGTTAGTATCTATTAGATAAAATAGACGTCATCTTTTTTATTATAGGTACTTAAAGATGGGGTCATGGAATGATAAAAGCTTTGTACTTATCAACATTAAATGTTTATAATAAGTTGATGAGATAAATATCACCCTTATTATCATGAGCACTGAGAGATAAAGTCATGGCATGACAGATGTCTTATCTTTGTCAACAAAAGATGGTGACAATAAAAGACAAAGACTTCATGATAGATGAAATTATGATATGAGATCCCAAGAGATATGAATAATAGTCATATGAGAAAATCTATCACCAAAAGAAAAAATAAAAAATAAAAGTATTGCTCATTAATTTCATATCCATATTTTCATATTATTTTTATATTTATTGATAAGAGTTTATCTGTTGAGCATATCATATCCATTTTTTATTTACATTATTGGTTAGGATATAGACACTCATAGAACTGATATTATTAGACTATAATTTAGGATCTTAAGTGAGGAATTATGTTGTACTTTGGAAATCTCATGAGAAGTTTTCTATATGTGAGGACTTTCATTGTACTTTTTTGATAAATGATTTACATATATTTTATTTCAACTTTTTGTATAATTTGATAATTTTGAATTTATGTGCAATATTTTTATTTAGTCATTATTCTAATATTAGATGTGGTTTGTGTTGAGATATTTTATTATCAATCTCACTAAATTATTTGTTTGTCATCTTTGTTTAACTACTTTAGTTTTTACCTAATAAATTAATGTTTGAATTTATTTTATTAGACTTTTTTGGATTTAAATAGAGCATGCACGAAAATATCAATATTAAAGGAATACACATAAAAAATAATTCTTTCAACTTCAAAAAAATTTTACATTGAAGATATTGATAATTGACTTTTCTATCCATCTTCATAAGAGCTAATTTGTATTTAATAATGCCATGAACTATCTTCATAAGATAAAATATTTTTAATATTAAAAATTAGACTTACAAATATGATAAGCGATAATTTGAGAACATAAAAATTTGGTCCAATTTTCTTAAGATTTTATAAAGGTTCATAAGTTCCCCTTTGTGACTTTTTAAATTTTGTAGAGAAATAACAATATCAACACATATAAATTAGAATATGATTATAATCATTTGGAGATTTATTTTGATTAATAGCTTTGATATGCCTTGTATTTCTTCAATTTTACTTAACTTATTTATTTTTTGTATGAAGGTCATAAAAAGTAAAAATAAAATTAAAAAACGAATACATGGAAACTTTAAGAAAATCAACAAAATATTTTTTATTATATCCATACACAATTTTAAATGAAGTTTACTTAGTAGCTTTGAAAATAATATTATTATATTCAATTTTTGATGTAGGTAAATATAAGTCTCAAGTTCCTAAGTTCTTTCTTACATGACATCTTAAGTAGTTTTCAAATGTATGGTTTATGACTTTTGTTTTTTCATATGTTTAAGGATGAAAGGTTGAAGTGAAATTAAAATGTGTTCTAAATATTTTCAAAATAAGAGAAAAATCTAATGTTATGATCATATACAATATTTAAAGACTATTTTGATGTGATGTCAAAGGGAAATTGTAATATGATATCTTTCTAAAATGGCTTTCAAGGAACAAGGCTTTAACTAAAACTATAATAGATGTTATTCATAACATGAAGCCATAGATGCATTCTATGTATATGAAAAGCATATTGTACCACACTTTGTTTACATAACTATTTATTTTTAAGGGAACGAGATGATGTAAAATATAGGAGTGTGATGTTCACAAGACTGAGATGAATTGTGTAAATTTCAAACCAACATAACAAATGGCTTTACAATAGAAGATATATAAGTTTTTTTAATATTGTTGGCTATTATAACACTTTTTTAAAAAAGATAGTGTCAGGCTTGCAAAAATTTGTTATGTTATAAAATAAGTAAAGTAAGAAATATGTAAAGAATTTCAAGTAGTTTGATCCAAACATAAATCCATATCTACCCCTATGTAAATAACTAGGCAATTGATGTAACACCAGCTTAATAAAAGCATACAATACCAATTTAATAAATACTTACAATAATAACATGATAAAAGCCTACAAAGATCAACTAAATAAAAAGCTATATAATGGCTTAATAAAAGTCTACAATAATAACTTAATAAAAGTCAATAAAAGAATAAATAAAATTCTTAATAATAAGATAAGAAAATGAAGTAAAAATTCAATATCATAATTTTTATAAATAATAAATAATTAAATAAGAAACATATTATAATAATATTAAAAGATAAGCAATTAAGTTTAAGAAAGAAACTAAGAGTAGTATATAGCTTAACTTAATAAAATGATGGTTGATATGATAATGAATGAAGATAAAATCACAACCTTTCTTTTCTTCAAATCATTCTCTAAGTATATAATGATTGCAATAGAAATATTTTTCAAATAATAAGTGTATAATGATAGTAAACCTTTATGTACTCTTTAAGATGCTCTCTAACAACTCCAAAACACCCTCAAATGGCTATGTGAAAATTAATCAAGCTAGTTGTTACTTATATCATGAACTGATCATACCATACAATCTAAGGGATTATATAAGTATGATAAATTACTAGCAACATCGTCCAAATAAACCACCAGCATCTAACTAGTTCATTTTTCTATGCAAAATAGATCTTAAAGATATGATGAAGATATTATAAAGTACAACTAGAATAAAATTACATAAATCTAAAATTTGAGCTCTCAAAAAATTATTATACGAAGCATTATTATAGGTACGATATGTCTTTCATAAACTCATTTTTACTAATCACAAGGTATAATTCTAATATGATAAGAGAATCATACTATTACAATGTAAATGTGCCTAACATATGATTAAGTTCTAAAACAAGGATCTTAGTTGAAATTGTATCGTATTGTACAAAACTTATTTTATATTGTAAAACTAAAAATGGCATGCTCAAAGCCTAAGTTTTGAACTCCCATTAAATGGACTCATGGATCATATACCTACAATGAATGTCATCATATGATACGAAGCCTATTAGCTTCTTACATAGCTTGATACGATCCTCCTAATGAATGTATTACATTAATATGAAAGATAATATCATACAATACAAATTTTAACAATACTAAAGCTCAAATCATACATCTTAAGTAAATGTTTAATTTTATAATAATGTCATTATAAAAGTACAACATTTACAAAATAGTCATATTATTCAGGAATGCACTCAAGTGATGCTTAATCAAATCTAACCATTAACTTATCATATTATATAATTAGTTCATTGTACAAGAATAATTAGTTCAAGAATACAAACTAATTTTCATACCCCACCCATACATTAGCATTTAATTCATCTCTAATTTGAAATATTCGAGAAATAAACTTAGTTGACATGTTAAGATAACATAAAAGACTTACTTATGTGAGGAATAATGATTAATTAATCTCTTAATTTTTTTATAATTCAAATTTTTAACTTATACAAAATTTAGATTTTGGAAAATAAATGCATAAAATCTTCCATAAAAATTATTAATTTTCTTATATACATATAGTTGATTTATCAACTATACATTCATAATAATTTATATCAAATAAATATGTAATCATTAAAACATAATCATTATAAAATCAAATCATCATGAAAAACCAATCTACATCATGACAAACATTACATCATCATAGTTAAACTATATTACCACAAAAAGGAAACCACATCACAAAGTTCCCAAAAGCTTATATACTTGATATATATATAATGGAATATGCAATACTATCGTTATCTACAAAACAACTTGCTTCTAATTCTCAATACCTACTTTTATGTCTCTAAATGTCCTGACTCAATATGTAAATGTTATGTCCTATAATATTTGTAGGGGTGAGCATAAAGACTTAATAGATTACTAATAACATAAATAATTATTATAAAAATAAAAATGAAAAAGAATACACATGTTCTCAAACACTATGATGATATACATTACATCAAGAGAGGGAATCATGTCTCTATAATTTTGTAAACATAAAAAAAAATTTCAAGATATAATACCAAATATGCTATAGTATTTAATCTTTAAACTAAAATAATTTTCATATCCCATTTCTCTTTTCTTATAAATAATTATATATAAATTGTTTATCAAATTTGATTCAATATTAGTTTTTCTCATTTTTTATTCAAAGTTTCTTTTCAATTAAAAAAGGTCATAGTTTTTCTCAAAGCTCTTATCTTTAGTATCTCAATCTTATATCTCCTAACATCTCATCATATTTATTACTAATTCACATAGAAAATAATGACCACTAAATAATATACTAAGAAATACATATATATAAATTATCATTATAGATCTCTACTACAAATCACATAGCAAGTAGTGGCTACTAGATCACAAAACAAGTGACAACCCCTAATCACATAATAAGAAGCTCAATCATTGAGGTTTGATGCCAGTGGTACGAATTCCACTATATCATACAATAAGTAGCATATATATATATATATATATATATATATATATATATATATATATATATATATATATATATATATATATATATATATATATATATATATATATATATATATATATATATATATATATATATATATATATATATATATATATATATTACTATAGATCTCAACTATTAAATCACATAACAAACAATCCCACTAGATCACATAGTAGTAATATCTCCTGATCACATAACAAGAAGCTCAATCATCAAGGTCTGATGCCAGTAGTACCAATACCTTCATATTACACAGCAAGTAGTAGCCATCAAATCACACGGTAAGCGAATTATGAGATAAGACCAAAAGGGAAACATATTTTTAATACTACTTATTTTTCATATGATATTAGACTTAAAATTAAAATTCTTTTATTCACTTTCTTTTTCTCTATCTTCATTGTACAACATTAAGATTTTCATGTATAAATGAATTATTCTCGGTTGTGAACAAATATATATATATATATATATATATATATATATATGCATATCATTTAATTTTTCAAATATAATATTTTTAATATTCACTTTCTTACCACTTTTTTATTATAAGAAAATAATAATACACAAAGTCCACTATATAATATTAATCATGAATGAGTGTAATATGTTTTCATATGTTATATCATACTATTCATATCAAATTATATAATTTATAAAGTATAAGAGAAATAATGGTTCACACCACAAAATCTCAATATAATAATTTTATAAAGAATTTATTTCTTACATCATAATTTTATTAAGTTTATCTACCTAGATCTTTGAGAACTACTCTGATGTCAATTCCCTTTTTTTCTTCTTATTATAATCCATGACCAACTACTATGAAACTCCTCCCTAAAAGTCCACAAAAGTAGCACAATGATTTAACAGTTTCTTTTCATATTTTCATGTTAATACCTACCTCATGATTACTAAAATTTCTACACAAAATAAATACATGAATAGTAGAAATCGCATGTTTAACTTTTGTTATTACTGTAATTTTGTATGAGAGCACTTGAGCATTCTTCCCTTATCCTTCAAAAGCATAATAAACAAATTCTCTTTTCCATTTTCCCTTCTCAATTGCAACAGCATAATCGATGAGGCTTAGCCAAATCATTTTCCATTATTTCTTCCCCCTCCTCGCGATTGCCTTCCTCAACTTGTCAATTACATAAAGTGACTCATTGTCATTGCCAAAGACATTTGAATCTTGTGGGCACCCATGATCCTTTCACACGACATGGCTCTATTATGTTAAAAATCAATCACGGTTAATTAAAAAACTTGAGGAAGCACAAACGTTGGGAATACTCATGCAAGGCACCAAGTATTAATTTAATACTTACCTTCATCATTGTATACCACCATATCCATCATTCTTCTCTAACTCTTTGATTAATGTGGCTCATCTAAAAGAGGCTTCAATTGATTAGGTCATCAGAATCCTCTTGACATTTTTCATCGTTAGTTCCCTCATTCCTTTCTCAAATTCAAGGAGAAAATTCTTTTGAAGTGGTTCCCAATGGTTGTCGAGAGTCAATTTGAGTGGATAGAAGAAATTATGGATATGAGAGAGAAAACATCGCTTTTTTAATAATAATAATAATAAATTAAAATGATTGATTATTTAAAATTTTATATTTTCCTTTTTCAAAAATTCATAAAAAAATTAAATAGTTTCCAAAAAATTATAATAAACATACCATCAAATTTCTCATGACATACTCTTTTTGAAAATATATTCATAGCCAAATTCTGAGATACTTTATGGACACACTTTTTGAGATATTTATAATATTATATTATCATATTCTATTTAAAAAATTCTCAAGTAAACATTCAGATTAGTAATAATATTAGAATAATAAAATATGAATTATTATAATAATATTTTGTTTGATTCAAATATTTATTAATCATATCATAAAATGGGTTTATTGTATAAGAAAGATTAATTTAGTCAAAGTAAATCTCACTCCATATAAACTTTCTTCAAATTTCATTTGATTTAGTCTTAACATATGATACAAGTTACTATAAATGCAATACCTTAAGATCGATAATATATGTTAAGCAAGATGAAATACGTGCCTCAAGTAAATCATCATATGTTTTGACATTCAAATTATAATAATAAAAAGACTTAATAAAAATCTCCTCCTCGTATTAGCCAAGCTTGTGTTCCTCCTGGTGCTAGTTATGATTTACGTTTAGCCACCTTTGTTAAGCTTCTTGAGTCACATGATCAAGCACTCCATCAGATTAGCATAATTTCTTTTAAGATGCATGATCTAAGATCAATATTTAAGAAAAACATTACTAAATATAAAATTAGATTATCACTATTAAAAAAGTTATGTAATGACCAAAAGGTACAATATAAATATCTAAAAATCACATGTAAAGATGTGTGATTCAACCATCTCATATAGAATGGGTTTAAATAGGGTTCAACCTTGAGGTTATTCCAAGTTAAAGCATGAATAAAAATGGTGTTAGTTGCATTTGACAACATTTATTACTAGTCTATAACACTTTTTGTTGCATGTGATGAACATCTACATTTGTTTTTCATTGTGTTTACATCTATGACATCTAAAAGAAATACTAAAAATGTTTTTTTTAAGATTTTAAATAATTATTGAGATGTCAAAAATGAAAACTTTGAGATTATAAGATTTCATTGTGGTTGAATTAGAAGCAATAATTTGGTGCTATTTTTAGGCATATGTGTAATACTTCAAAAATAGGAGGGGATTATTCTAATAATTATTTTTAGAATTTAGAAACTATTATGTGCCTAAATTAAATAAAATTCATACTTTAGAGAATAATTGATAGTTTTTTAATAGATAAAAAATTATAGATATGATTACAAATAAATAGAAATTTAAAAATGATTTTATATTTTTTAAGATCTATAAATTATTAAATTTCTTCAACAACTCATACAGTAGCCAAAAAAGACTGAAGACTCTTTAAAAGATGGTAAACTTAGAAAGTGAGAAAATAAATTATTAGAGAACTCATCAATATCAAGTTTTTGGAAATTAAAAGTGTTTAGACTTCAAAATAAAAGCTCAAAGATTTTTTAGAAATTAAATAATAAATGTTTTATAGATCTAAAAAATCTAAAAAATGATTAAAATACTAGATGAAATGATAAAATTATTAAATTTGATCAAGATGTAAAATTTATGGAAAACCTCAATATAAAATTATCTTTGAAAAAAAGGAATAGATATGAAGGACAAACATTAAAAATAAAAAATAATAGAATAATTATTATAAGAATTTTTATATTTCAAAAAATATTAGAAATATCAAATAACTTTGAAAAAAAAAATGAAATTTAGATAATAAATAAAGTTTGAGGTTTAGAAATTTTTGAAGTTAGATAATGAATGTTTATATTTAATATTTCTTATTATTCCTAAAATTCCTAAGGCTAAATGGTGGAATGGAATTTAAAGGGACACCAGTTGGCTACTAGAGCTCACCAGCTAATTGTTGAAGGGTCATAATGTAAAGAGATTTGTTGGGAGAAAAAAAATGCATGAATCTATCAACTTTTAAGGGGAACAAAAGAAAAGAAAGTGAAATAGTGTCAATCGTGGACGCCTATAAAAAATGAGATAAGAGATTTCGTGTGATAAAATTTTCAAAAATTTGAGAAGAATAAGGCTTATGAGAGTGCATCCTATTGTTTATCAAAGTATCATAAAATATTACTTAAGTTGGATAAAACTCTTGAGAGTAGTAAGATGAGTGTAGCCCAAGTAAAAAAAAAAGAAATTTATAAACTTAAAAGTCAAACTATTTTATAAATGAATTGATGGAAATGTTAAATAAGCAAGGTGTATTAATTTATTACATTTATGCATCTAGTGAAGACATTTCATTGTTATATCTATGTATATAATCAATTTTATTATTTTGCACATACTATGATGTATTAATTTACTTATATACTGCATGATTCCAAAGATATATTGATCTGTGTATATGTTATATAATGTTTACCCATTAAGATAATATTGGTTAACTTAGTCATTTTTTTGGCTTAACAATTATAAGCAAAAATGATGCATATCATTAGACTAGAAGAGACAAGTGTGAAAACACAATTATTAGCTCATTTAGTTATTTATTTTTATTTTAACTTAGTATTCAAGTATTATGACTTTTAATATTTTAATAATATTACTACAACTGTGGGCACATAGGTCCTATATTAGTACCTTTATTTTTTTTCACCCAACTATGATGTAAAAATGATTTAAAACGAATTATGTAATTTTTATAGGTTTTATTTGGATTTTACTATTTGATCAAGTGATTATCTTTTTAAAAATGGTTTCAAAAAGCTAGAGACACTATAATAATGTATGAAAAGGATTGAGATTTAATGTTACCATTAGAGGGTGTAATTTTTTGTGCTTTTAAACTAATTATAATAGATAAAAGATGCCTTCTATTATTTATGAGTCATAGAGCTCCATCCTTTATTAAATGAATATTGTAATCCTATGATAAATTTATTAACTAGCTATTACTCATTGCCAAGAAGGAAGGATGAGGGCAAGGACTAAGATTTAAGATAGGCGGGATGGTACGGGGGCAAAGAAAGGGTTTGGAGGCATTCTAAAACTTTGGGAAATAAGGAAAATGCTATCTATGGTCAAAGAAGAGTAAGTGATGTTTTAAGGCTTAATTTAATTAAAAAATAAAAAAATGATAAAAAAAAAGAAAGAAGAGAGAGAGAGAAAGAGATGAGAATCGAGTCTTCCTTAGAATTATCATCAAGCAATGCACAATATTTTTTTAATGACAATTAATTTGGTCTAAAATAAAATCACATGACTAAATAGAGATAACCATGACTCCTTATAACTAGTAGAAAAATTATATAAATTTGAAAAGTTTATTTATTTGTCAAAAATTGAGAATTATTATAAGAAGAGATTTAGTTTGATTAAGTCATATTTGAGGCCTTATTATAGTTCAATCACTCTTATGCTTCAACATCCTTTCTAATTTTTTTTTGAAATTTAGTTGTGTTCAACTTCTTAGACCTTAAGCCTACATCCTCCCATTAAGCTACCTGCTTGAGTACCACTATATCAATCACACTTTTACTATAACTGTAGAAACCCACATACAAGTCGAGATTTTTTACGTATTAACTAAAACCCAAATTCATTCAATACTATATATTCATGAGCTTGACCAAACCTCTCTACATTAAGAAACTTAAAGAAATGAGCAAGAAAATGAAATAAAAGAATCAGTATATTGCACAAGCTTAAATAATGGTGAACAAATATATAAATGCAAGCACACAATTATAAATTGAATAATAATATTATAAATGTATTCAAGAGCTTGTGATCTAAGGAGTGTAGAGATGAAGTTGAATGATGATCCTACAAAACTCATATGAATGTTGTGCTAGAGTCTTCTTTAAGATATAGAAGTGAACTTTTTTTAATTATCTATCAATGATGTGAAGATTTAGCAAATATAGTTTCTACCACTCTAAAAGACTCTTAATTATATTTTTAATTAGTTGATTTTAATCAATTATATTTTGTGGTTTTTAAGGAATTATATAGCATAAAATCAATAAAAACTACAAAAACATATTCCCAAATAACTATAGACCATTTCCAGTTGTTAAATTTATAAAAAAATGATTGTTGCACATTTGCACCTTCACCACATATTGTACAATCATTTTTATCTTATAGTACGAAATCCTCAAGTTTTATGAGCATATGACAAGCTAGCATGCACAACTGAGAAGGAGTAGGGCATTCAGTGCAGCAGATGTGCACAGCTAGTGCAAGAATCTATTGTATTGCGATAGCAATGATAATTTCAGCCTTTTAGGTGTTTTATAAATGCCTTGAGAGTGATGTAATAATTATTGATTTTTTAAACATGTGCAAAAGATGCAATTCTTAAGTTTTAAAGCCCAATGCAAAACTTGAACAACATTTGGTCTCATTCATATGATTCGATATATTATATTGTCCAATATGCATCTTTTAGGCACTCTGTTTGGTATAAATAGTATTAGCATTCTATATAATGTCTCTTAATTGAAACAAAATGGAGTGTTTATTGGTTCATTATAATATTTATGTACCATACAAAATTTTTTATTTTTCTCTTACATGTTGTACATAAGTATTCTTAAACAATCATATGTCCATTACAATTTTAACATACCATACGAAGGTTTCGGGATAATATGATTATGACAGTCTCTATTTGCATTGAATAATTATACAGTCCAATTAATAAAACTGTATTGAATGATTTTTCAAGATTTTATGTTAACTAGAATGCACTCTTATACCTTTCTCTTCTATATCTTTTCATCGCCTAATATAGCTCCTAAGAACACATTGTATTATAATAATTATGTTGTAAAGTTTGATTTCCATAGAGTATCATAAAAGAACCAAATCAAATAGTTTGTTTTCTTAATAATCCTTCCACACTAAGCTAATCGTATTGTATGACTAGTACTAGTTTTAAATATTTTTTATTTTACCCTTCAGTTCAACTCTATCATACTTAATTCATCACTTTTTATATATTTATTCACTAATATTCACATGATAATTTGTACTACTCTAAATAATTTCTAATGATATACAATTAGAGCAATTAAGGAATACTTACAATATGCATGAGTAGTATTGTGCTAGCATTTAAATTAGTTGAAATTTAACTTTTCAATCCTTATACATATCCTAATACATGTAACTTATTAAAAAATATCTTGGACATAAAATTTTAAGGAACATGATCATCTTCTTTTTGCTTTCTCTTAGTTTGATTTATAGTTCTCAAGACTTCATCTATCTATATAATGATAAGTAACTTTTTTTGTCTACCTATTTTTATATAATCTATAACATATAAAGTAAGTATTATAAAAATATTGTATTATCTTTAGAGCTCATTAATTTCAATGAATTGTATTTAACTTTAAATGAAATTACTTTTAATTTAAATTGAAGTAGTTTTTAGATTCATTCTGGTGTATAAAAGTCATTAGATTATTAAGAATACTTTGGTCCTATTTGCAAAATAATTTTCAATTTAATTTATCAAAACCTTTTCTTTTAAAATTTAAAAGTAATAATTTTTAATAAATATTTTTTAATCAAAATTTTAATTTTGAAATATCATTTTTTTTATTTGTTTCTTAATTATCCTCTCCAAACTTATATTTCAAATGAATATAGAGCTAAAAAATGAGGGGTTTGCATGTTAAGATTATCATTTTCAATCTAAAAAAATCCCATGTGCTACTCTTCTTTCACCATGTTATTACTTATCAAAAGACAAATTTTAACGGATGAGAAGTATAAGTGTCATACCCACTTGAATTGAAAAAAAGATACAATTTTGCCAATAATGTGAAGTAACAAGATTGTACCTATGCCTTAAGTAACTCGAAGCAAAAAATAAAGCTTCCAATTTAATTATTTTATTCTTTAAAAGAATTAATAGCATCATTCCTCAAAATCTATATAAAATAATATATTTAAAATAAAAACCTAAAATATGCATATATCTAAGTATGGGGGTTCTCATAAACATTACAACGTATTGTCTAAATATAAATATTATATATATGCATACATTCAACTATCTCTCTAACCACTAATTGGAGTGGTCCACATAAATCACTAGAAATATTTAATGATACTATATCATAATCATTTTAATGTCTCAATTTTGTCATTTAGATCTGACACTACTACTCTCGATCTGATCATTATCATCACCATAAGTGGTCTGAATGAATTTTAGAAAACCTTCATCAACCCTTTTCCTTACAATCATATAGCTTCTCTTTATCTCCTTCGCAACAACCATACCATGGAGATCCTCCAAAATTGAACCTCAACCCCATATTAAACCTAGCCTAACTTAGACTAAATCTAAATAAAAAACCATATAATCTTGAAATATGCCAAACAAATAACACTCATTATCTAAATTTGATATTAGTTTTAACCTCAATTATTGTTTCTCTATAACAATATTTTATATTGCTACCATCTCTTTAATAATTACAATAATATTTTAAATTCTTTTTCATTATCTATAATTGATGAAAAAGATATGAAATGCTATTATAAACAAACTACCAATAAAGTTTTGTCTTTACCTATATTCTTTGACGTGATAAGAATCTTAAATGCCAAAACAAAAATGGTGGGACCAACTATTTCTCCTAGTCTTCAACTTATGTATGATTTAGTTTAAACTATTTGGCATGATATATATAAAGAATGAAGTGACTTTTTTTTTTTTTTTTTTTTTTAGTTAAACTGATAACTTATATTGATAATAGGCAGATTTAGTACAAAAGGTGGTCCAAGCGACCAGGAAAACTGAGCCATTAAGTATCGGCCCAAGCTACAGTAATCCTAGATGGTGAAGATTAAGGCGCTCGAGAGGGTCGAGCTTACTACCGAGGTAGAGATATCTGGATTTGAGAAGACCTAGTGTATCCCAGAAAAAAGAGTCCGCCGAGCATGTTTTGCTAGAGTATAGAGCTGCGTTCCAAGTTTTCCAAGCTATCCAGCAAATCAAGGCTGGAATGGAGAAGGCTAGAGAACTAATGGATCTTTTGAAGGACCACCAGTGGAAGAGACGATTTGATTGATGCTTAGATGACGGGAGACCCAGTCTGACTTCGTACCAATCCCAGGTGGGGGAGGATAAGGAACAGGACCAGAATAAGTGGTTGTCCTCCTCGGAGGCCTGGCAGAACGGACATTTAGAGGCGAAGGAGAGGCCAATGCGTTTCAGAGCATCCGGGACTGGAAGGGCATTGTTCAGTAACCTCCAGGTGAAAATAGCAACCTTCTCCGGGATGCGCTTATTCCAAAGATGGGCGTTGTTATATGGAAGTTGGATGGATTTGAGGGAGAGCCTGGCCAACAAGTTGTAAGCCCGTGAGAAGGGGAAGGAATTCCCCTGACCCAAGTAGGAGATGAGCCACCTGTGAACCAGCTCAGATGGTTCGGTTGGACCCTGAGCCGTGTGACTAGACCGGACCGGGGAAGGGGCCAAACAGCATTCGGCTTCCGGAGGCCGTATCCAGCGGGAGAAGAAGAGGAAGAGACGGTGCCAACCCGGAGAGTCTCCCGGCTTATATGTTATCGAGGGCCTTCCCGACAGGTAGCAATCACGCATGAAGCACGCCCAGGGGGAGTCACCGTGGATGACGTTCCACCAAAGCTTAGCTGTCTGTGCGTGGACCTTCACCGAGAGGTTGATAATGCCGATGCCGTTCTCTGAGACGGGGCGAGCGAGCCGATTCCACGAGGCCCAGTGATGTTTGAGGGAGTTCTTTGATTTGCCCCAGAAAAATTGAGATATACGTCTGTCAATAGCCTTAATCACCGCTTTTGGAGGATTTAGAGCTGCTGTACAGTAGGAGGCCATCGAGGAGAGGATTGAGTTAATGAGTATCTTTTTTCCCCCCATCGACAGAAGGTTAGAGTGCCAACTCGCAATCTTGTTGGAGATCTTGTCCAATTGGGGCCTGAAGCGTTCCGACCGGCGACGCCCAACCCCCATCCCACAGCCCAGGTGGACGAAGGGAGGAGAAGACAAAGCAAACCCCAGAATCCTCTCAGTCTTTCGGATAGCGGATTTCGACGTGGAGCGCGCATGGAAGACATGTGACTTGCCGCGGTTGATCTGGAGGGCCGAGGCTCTCGAGAACAACTCCAGCACCTCTGCCAGCCGTTTGGTGGAGTGCAGTCGAACTGTTGAGAAGATAAGGAAGTCATCTACATAGGCAAGGTGTGAGACAGGACGCGTACGGCGAGGGCCGGAGAAAGCGTCAATTTTGCCGGAGCTGCGGAGGAGATTGATCATGCGGCTAAGAACGTCCATAGCAAGAACGAACAGGCTGGGAGAGAGGGGGTCCCCTTGTTTCACACCGCAGTTGGGGCAGAAGAATCCCGACGGCATACCATTAATCAGCAAGGAAAGACCGGTGGAGTGGAGGGAATTGGCCACTAGTTGCCTGAAGCGGACGCCGAAGCCAAATTACAGTAAAACTTTATCCAGAAATCCCCAGCTAATACGGTCGAATGCCGAACAGATATCAATTTTGAAGATGGCATTTCGGAAGCGCCTCTTCCGGTTAATCCTTCCCGTCATCTCCTCAGCCAGAAGAATGTTGTCTGTAATACTTCTGCCCCGGATGAATGCGGACTGTTCCGGCGACACCAGGGCGGGGAGGAAAGCTGCTAAGCGGGACGCAAGAAGTTTGGAGAGCAGCTTACCGCAAACGTTGCAGAGAGCTATCGGCCTTAGGTCAGAGGGCGCGGAGGTCGACTTCGACTTCGGAATGAGACAGAGCCAAGCGGCACCGATGACCTTGGGGATCGGAGAGCCATCGAGGAAGTCGTTAGCCGCCTCAAGAAGATCCAGCGAGATAATACTCCAGTTGCGTTTGAAAAAAGGCACAGTGAAACCGTCAGGACCAGCAGCACTTGACTCTGGCATGGAATCGAGGACTGCCCGGAGCTCCAGAAGATCAGTAGGGCGAGTGAGGAGGTCGTTCATGCTGGAGGTGACTAGTGCTGGGACAATTTGATGAAGGGGGAGCACTGCTAAATCAGCTTGTCCGCCTGTGAATAGATTTTGAAAGTATTCCGTGAGTAGGCTCACCAATTGATCCTCAGTTTCTGACCACGACCCGTCTGGTTGCCGAAGGTGAGCAAGGGAGAGCGATCTGCGTTTGATCATCACAGAGGCGTGGAAGAATTTCGTGCTGGCATCGCCCTCATTGGCCCATTTAAGCCCCGCCTTCTGTCTCCAGAAGTCCTCGTCGAAAGCGAGGATCGTCTGAAGGTCGCTGGAGGCAGCGATGAGATCTGCAGCCGCGGCATCCGAGCGGTCAACAGTAAGACGGGATTCAGCGAGGCGGACCGCCTCCTCCGTGAGACGGCGCTTGGAAGCCAGGTTCCCAAATGTGTCACGGTTCCAGGTCTTTAATGACTTCTTGAGTCGAATGAGTTTACCTGCTAACCTGAATAGACCCGAAGCTGCAATCGGGTCAGACCACGAGGAGGAGAGCACGTTCTGGAAATCCGGGTGATCTAACCACATGTTAAGAAACCTGAAGGGTTTAGCCCCGGGCTGCCGTGTCATGGGTATGTTGAATAATAAAGGCGCGTGATCTGACCTGGTGCGAGGGAGGACCTGAATCTGACCCAGCGGGAACCTGCTAAGCCAATTCAGGTTACATAACAGGTAATCTAACCTTTTTAACACGATTTTCCCCTTACGCCGTCCCTGCCAGGTGAAGGGGCCTCCACTTGTCGGGGGTGCAAGCAGGCCGGAGACATCTAAAGCCGCCCGGAAATCACCAGCTGCCGGAAAATTGAATTTGGCAGATCCAGCATGGTCAGCTTCGTCCAATGTGACGTTGAAGTCCCCGATGGCACACCATGGAGCGTCCATCACAATGGCCGCGTGGCCGGCGAGGTCAGACCATAGTGAGCGGCGAAGCTGACGGGTATGTCTCCCGTAGACCGCAGTTACGAAAATGGGGAGCGGAAGGCAAGGAGAGCTTACCTCCAAGAGAATCGATTGCGTAGAGGAGCATGTTGGGGTGACCGACCAGTTGTCGGCCCAGAGGATCCAAAGTTGGCCGGAGGGCGAGCAGAGGCCCTTTGCGAAACCCAGCTTTGCGCAGTACCGATTTAGATGATCAGCCGGGACAAAAGGTTCGATGATGATGAGCATGTCTAAGCGGAAGGATTTGATCAAGTGTCTCAGGCGTCCTAGGGTGGTGCCATTGGCAATCCCCCTGGCGTTCCAAGCGAGGAAGCTAATCATGAGAAGAGGAGGTTTTGGAGCCAATAGAGCTCCGGGTGACCGGCGGGATGGCGGCAGTATTGGCAGTTTTTGATTTCCCTTTTTTGCTTTTGGACCGAGCAAGAGGAATATCAGTAAGCAGGACGAATGAATTCGAATCACAGGGGATAGCCCTTTGAGCGGTGACCGTAGGGGATTGATGAATCTCCCGGTGCGGGCCGAGGGATGCAGAGCTCGCCACCGGGGAAGGGGAAGATGTAGCGGAGTGTTCCAGGAGGTTGAGGTCTGGAATGTTTTCCTGCGATAGAGGGGTTGACCCAGTGTCACCGGGCGGCCGGCTTTGATTGCCCGGCGGTAGAGGAGACATGTCCGGTTGTAGGAGATAGTTGGGGCTCTTAGGTGGAGGCGCAGGCAGGACCGGGATGGTATCAGGGGGGATCGAATGATTGATAATGGAGCTATCTGTTGGTGGTATCGTAGGCTTAGGAGATCTGGCGGGGGGCGGGGAGACGATGTACAGGGGATTTTCGTGCTGCTTAGGAGAAAGTGGTTCAGATTCAGAAGTCTGCACATCCAGCCGAGGTTTCGGAGATGAGCACTGGCCAATTTCGAATGTGGGGGGGGGCAGCAGGAAGGGAGATTGGGGGAGGAGCAGCGGAGGAGGGGACATGTTGTTTGCCTTTTTTGGTCTCCGGAGACAATGAGCGAACCTGCTTCGCTTTGGTTGACCGGCAGAGGGCAGCCTCGTGGCCAATGGTCTGACAGGCCGAGCAGTAGTGGGGAACACCTTCGTAGGAGACGGGTTGCCAGAATCCACCAGATTTGATCCCCGTGAACTCCGAGATCCGGATACGACTTGGCAGGGGCCGCGCGATGTCGAGCTCCACACATACTCTAGCCATGTGTGGCCGGGAAACTGCAGCAGTCGCTGAGTCGATTTTGAGAGGCGTGCCGATCGCAGCAGCGATGGAAAACAATGCCGCTTTGTTGAACAGGTAAATGGGGAGCTGGTCGAAGCAAATCCAAATGGGCACCACGGAGGGGTCGGCATCGTATCTGAACGCCGGTGACCATTTGAGCAGGCGCATTGGATACTCATTGATGTGTCTGAGGGGGCGCGACCAACAAAGAAGGTAGTCGTCCTCGCAGTCGAACTTAATGAAGACATGCTTAGGGTTTAGGAGGCCCACAGTGACGGAAGATTTGAAGCCGACCTTGGTCAAGGCGGCGCGGATGTCGACGAGGGGAGGGCGGCCATGGGAGAATTTACCGACCAAGGAAAGTTTGTAAGGCGCTGCGAGCTTGTTGACCTCCTCCGGAGAGAACGCAACCTCCGGCTCACCTTTATATGAGGTCGCCTTGCGGGGACGACAGGGAGAGGGCTTGTCTCCTCCTCCGAGCACCTCCGCGAAGGAACGATTGAGTGGAACCATGCTCGCGCATGATCCCGGCAAGCGGCTGGCGATCTCTCAGATGCTGTCCCGGCGAACTTTCCCTACGGCAAGCGGCGATTTAGAATGAAGTGACTTTGTCAAGTCTTAAGCATGGGTCCACAATTGAGAAATTAGATAAATATATTACTTACTAGTACAAGACAAGTAGATAAATATCTAAACATTGTTGACATGGTCTACGTCTAATAATAAAAATAAAAGAAATTTCAAACGCATTATCCAAAATTTTCCAAATGAATAGACATTCATTGATGTACTAAAGAACAGCTTTTAAGATTAACAATTTTCTAGAGAAATGATATTTAATGTATATTTCAAATAAAATAGAAGAGTATAAGTGTTGTATTTAGAGTTAAAAATTAAAATGCCTTTTCACAGTCCTGGATTACAATAATATTGTAAAATAAAAGACATTTAACAACAAACCTGTGAGAAAAATCCACAAAATAAGTTTTTTTATTCTCATTCCATAAATTATCTTGCAAGAAATATATTTAGTTATTCGATGATAAATATAGATAATGTGGAATGCGCGAAAAATATAAGAAGGATATCACAAAGTATAAAATAAAAAATAATAATAAAAACATGTTTAGTTTAGATTACCAAACATAATAAGCAAAAATTTAAAAACATAAATAAGTCAAATAAATCATTAACTGATGTGTAAATCTAATTACCAATGATAATAGAATTATTTGTAATTATTGGCTTGAATGTTTATTTATAAAATAAAAATCACTATAAGAAAATCATTAAAATAATAAATGTATATATCAACTTGATATTGATTCTGATATAATATTAAATTGTACATTTCAATCAAAAAATAATGAAGAAATATCATATAAATCATTCATATATTATTTAGAATTGGAAAAATATTAACAATTTTACTTGTCACAAGAAATTCAAGAAAAGATTCTACCATTAAATAAAAATGAAAATCACAAGTATCAAATCTCATAAGAAACTTAAATGTACTGTCTATATGAAGTAAATGTTTGAATGTTAAGACATATGTGTTAGAAATGACACATTCAACAACTCATTTAAAGGCTTAAGATCATAATATTGAATATTTTATGTGTAATCATAATAAAATCATAGGAGTTAGCTTACAAAAAATAATTTAATTGAAGGATTATATAATGACCAATTAGTGCATGATAACTTCAACATATGAAATATTGCATCATAAAGATTCTAACACAACTAGAAAATGGAGATAGTTTATATGATGTATCAATTAATATTTATGATGTATCATTCAGTGTGTTCTTTTGTACAATGCTAAGGATATTAAGCAATAAGGTAAAATATCATGTGTGCTCAATTTGAGTAATTCTAAGATTGCCTTCTTTTCACTTGTACATTTTCTTTTATTTTCTTTTTTTTTTCTTTTTCTTTATGTTTTTATTTATTGCAACTTTCATGTCACTTTCAAGAATGCTTACTCATTTTTGCGATCCATTCAACCATTTTTGGTTACAAGAGAATGAAACAAATAAAAGTTATAATAAATATTAGGTTTTGTAGAAGATATAAGTAAATTTGATACTCTATAAATCTTAAAAATAAATTATACAAAAATTATGTTAAGCTATTTTTTTACCCATATAACTCATTTTGAGTTTCTTTGATACATTATTTTTGAAACTTAACATTTTCTAAAATGTATTTTTTTTTTTGAAATACAATGAAACATTTTCTTAATTACATTTTTAAGTATATATTTTCAATCTAAAGAAGAAAAATACCTTTTAGAAGATGTTAAGTTTCAAAATAATATATAAAAAAATTAAAATGATATTCATTTCATAATATCAATTATTTTATTTAGCTTTTATCAATAACACATTTTTTAAAAACACAATCTTTTAATAATATTTTAAATGATCATTTTTTATTTTTTTATTTTTTATTAATAAAATTAATATTTGATGATAATTGTGCTTATTATAGACATTTTATCAATAATCATATTTTCTTGATTTTTCTCCTGTCACACACACTCTATATATATATATATATATATATATATATATATATATATATATATATATTACATCTTCTTATAAATTAACTTAAATTTGTCTTCTTTTCATTTTTATGTCTCAAACATCTCTATTTAAATATAATAAAAATAATTGGTAATGCCCTCAAATTAAACTAACAACAATTAGAGTTTCAATTCATGAACTCAAATTCCACAGCATTTGGTTTCATCCAATGAAATGATCCCTTACCCAACAATTAACTCATTTTTAACCAACTCATTATATAAGCACCAAAGGATGACTAAAGTCCAAACATTCATCAACTGAGAATAAGAATAAAATAAAAAGGAAAAACAAGAGCAGAGTCCAACCAAGGCTTTTGGCCCACAGCCCGTGCACCGCTGCAGAAAACTTTTATAAAGGCCATCTCCAAACCAGCAAATCAATTTGCAAACCCACACCGACCCGACACCACCTGCAAATCACAAGCTGTACACATCGAAGCCATCAATGCACCGCGCAGAAAAATCTACCAGAGGACGTTGGCGCCCCGCTGCGAGGGCTCCTGGTCGTCGCGCGAGGGCGAGTGGGCGTGTCGGCCCTCGTACGTCGTGATCACCATCCTAGGATCCTCGGCCAGCCTCTCCACCCGCTTCTTGACACGGCAGTTATCTTGGGTGCACCTGTAATAGCTCCTGCATGACCCGATGTAGAAGAATTATGCAGTTCGTCATCATCATGACATCCTGAAGCAGATTGTAGCTCAGTCATGGAAAGACAATGCAAGCAATTATGATGTCCAATGGAGTCGGGGGCCCAAAATCTATAGCTCTTTTCCCTGGTGGTCATCACCTATTGTATCAGGGGCCATCCGATTCAGTGCCTTGAATCTGCTTTGATATCGACTGATCGATCATCTCCAAATGAACATATACAGCTCCTTTTTCAGAGCACATAGTGGCTAGCCAGTGGAATCATGCTGAACTAATTACTTCTCTTGCAAACACTTCTTTACTAGAACTTTCAAGTAATTTAATGGTTTTTAACGCTCTTTAACTTCTTTTACTACTACGAGACCTGGACCTAAAAGTCACTGTATCTTGGCCATAGTTTTTTCTGTAGCAAATGATTAAAGCTGCCCTTGAGAAGCAAAAAAGGTAGGGCGTGTGGTTGTAAACACCACGAAAGAAAAATATCAAAAACTTTCAGTTTTCGCTGCTTAGACCAACCTACAGGCATACAGGCATGTGAAGCACTAGAAAGACAAGGCGAAACCTCAGTCAAGAAACTAGAATACGAAGTTATACCTTCTCCCTTGGTTCTATGCATCTAATTTAGCAAGTAAAATTCATTTCGCTTGTTAAGAAAAAATCACAAGGAAAAATTTATGGTGATGCTTTTTTTTGTTCAATGTGTTTGGTATAAATCCTTGAAGAAATACAATCTAAGATATTCACAAGGATAGGAAGATCATGCATCCATGCAGTTCAAAGCATGCCAAGTAGCCTGATTAGAACAACTGAAACAGCCTTTTAGTTTATAATAAACGTTCTGGATTGCAAGCCATTGCCAGTTAATTCTTCCTTCATTTGAGCTTAGTTTAGTAGGTTCTTCCCGAATCATACAGTATCTGTGTCAAGTATGCTACTTTTTAAACATTGTTTAAAAGATTTTTCTTGCAAATTCTATTTCTAAAAATAGTTTTACTAAAATTTCTTACAGTAAAATGATTTTACATTACTCATACTAAGTACAAGATGCTCTAATTAGCAAAAGAAGTGCTGAAAATATTCTATCCCAAGTTTGTTTCCCTTTCATGTCTAATACAAATTAAGCTATACTTATATCCATCAGGAACTACAAACCTCTATATCATCCGAGTATTAATGAAACTTAACAGATATCATCATTCGTTCACCACTTTAGTCACCTCATTCTCCTACAGTGGGAGAAGTGAGAATACCCACTTTCTCAGAGAACTGAAAGACATGTATATAAGACCTGTACAGTTTTATTTGTTCTGCTAATGCTTCTCTCTTGGTCTACTTGAAGTTCATGATTTTGGATCCTAACAAGAGAGAATTATGTATATTTGTTTGAGTACGAGAGCAATACAACGATAAGCAATTCCATGCAAAGATCCTCTAATATAGTTGAGAATATATATATATATATGGGGTAATACAGAAGCTTGTATATGTTTATGCTTTAATTTGTATGCATATATACGTACCTAGGATGTTGGGTGTTCTTGACAACCTTTTGTCCATACTTCCTCCACTTGTATCCATCATCAAGGACATCCACCTCGCTCATGGTCTTGAAGCAAAACCTTGGATCCCTAACCTTCCTCCTCGTTTTCACCCTCTTCATCCTCACACCACCAACAGATAAGTTGTTTGCAACCCAATTATGTTTGTGCTTCACTCCTTCGCTCGTCTTTATAGAACTCCCTTCACTGCTCTTCCTCATGTCGTTCTGCTGAATTCCCTCCTCGGCTCTGCATGCCCTGAAAGAAAGGAATACCCCATCCCGCGATCAGAAAAAAGGGTACCAGAAAAGCTTAAAACCCTATGACTTTGCTGATGATACCAAGGGTGAGGGTTAATTGAAGTAGCAAAGGGATTGTTCACTGGTCCAAGCGGAGGGAAGGCAGCAAAGTGGGGGAAAGGTAGGGGCTGGAAGCTGAAGGGTGTGTGAGAGATCTCCGAGGAAGTCCCCTCGTGGTTCAGGAGAACTCCTGTAGGCAGCATCTCGCGGCGGTCCTTCCTCTCTTATCTGTTTCTTCTTCGTCGCTCTTTCTCTTGAAGAAATGACAAAAGGTTAAGGAATGCGTGGAGGTTGGTTGACAAAGGAAATGGCGTAGAGTTTGGGGATGAGTTCTCTTTCAAGGAACCCGCCCGTATCCGACTTTCCTCGTGCAGACAAACGATCTTGCAGACAAGCGGGGCCATCCACTTGTAGTGGACACATGCTGACGTGGAACAATTATTGTCTCCCGCAAAAACAAGCAGGTCATCGTTTAAATGGTGCTTTACATCCAAATATATTTAAATTATATTTTATTTTTATTAGTAGAAAAAAAATAAATGCCATTTAAGTGTTCTAACATAGTTTAGATGAACTACGTCTAACGTCCCACAGATAGTGATACAAAGTAAAGGTCTTTAAAGTATTTTTATAAGTGATATATTTTGCATATCCGTAGTCTATAAAATATCATAAAATATTATCAAATAATTTTTATAATTTTTTTTTGCTTTTACTAATATAAAATAATTATTTTAAATCATCTTTTTAAAGACCATTTTCAGCAATAACTTGTTATTATCGAACATAATGATTTGATTAATCTTCTCATTTTTTTTACACAATAAAATTTAATAATTAATGTACTTTGAATGCCCATAGATAAATCATCACTTGATATTTTATAAGGTTATATTAAACTGTCATGATCCCACTAATCTAAACTATTTATGAGCATTAATAGAGAAAGATAATGTTGCCCAAAGTTTTATTATTTTTTCTAACCTATTTTAAGATACATTTATATTTTGTTATAACAATATCTTAAGTTCAAATTTCAAATCAAAATCTTGTAAATATTATTAAACCTTGTCTTAAAACAATGATATGTTCTACCAATAAATAATTCAACTGTTTTTTTTAATACACTTCCATAAACAATTTAGAAAGAGCTTTTATAGAGATATATTATATAATATTTTTTATAATTTTTTACCTATTAATATATTTTTCTCAACATGAAAGTTTGTTTAAAAAAAGTGTAATTATTTCTTAAATCTTTTTTTACAAAAAAATAAAATAAAATAGTTGCATATTTTTCTTTTTCATGTTATAGTAATTTAAATTATCATTAATACTTGTATCAAAAATTTTTTACTTAAAAATCATAAATAAACCTTTGTGTTTCTCTTCAATTTCAAAATATTTTATAATAGAATTTATGCAAATATCTTGTTATCTAAATTCCAAATCATAACCATCTCTGTTTTCATTTAATTTTTGACATCAAATGCTAATGATGATGTGAATTTAGTATATAGTTTAGGCATGTGTTATCATATCCTTTTAAGTTTACTTAACAAAATGTGTTATATGCACAAAAAAACATTTCTTTATTAGAAGATGTAGCTTTCAATGCTTAGAATGCAAATGCATGGCTTTATGTTTTTATGATCCCAATAATTTGTTTTTTTTTAATTGAAACGAACTTTACTATTAACCTTATAATGCATGTATGTATATGTGATCCCATACAAAATTCTTTATGAAAATTTTTCCCCTTTGGTCACCATCATAAACACCCTTAATGGTGACAAAAATTAGGTATGGTGAAGATAGTTGAATTCATTAGTCTAGTTTTTAGTAATGTGCATTTGGAGGATTTATTTCTTTTTAATTTCAAATTGGAAACACAAAAGACGTGTTGAATAGATTGCAAAAACACTTTTTATATTCACCTTTAGCATCATTTTAAACTTGATTCTTTAAAAATGATGGTTCTTACAAAAATATTTAATTTGTCTTCAACTCTTTTAGCTTCTAAGTAATTTTCATATATTTTAATTAAATCAATATATTGTACAATTTTATATAGGAAATGATTGCACTTAAAATATTTGTTTTCATAAATCTAGTTTTGTATTTCATATATTTTATTTCTCTTAGTGAATTGGAATTTTTAGATGATTTTAAAAACTTTAGTATGTTTTTCAAGAGCCAAATATTAGTGATAATCACCACAAATATTTATATGATTATTTTAAATAGTTTATCTTGCAAAATATGAGAAATTAATGCTACCATATGACATTACCAACACATTTACAAGAGTTGCAATTTTTTAGATTATTTTTTTATATATCCAATTTTCCTTGTTAATCATTTGCTTTAGAGTACAAATACTTAAATCAAAAGTTATTCTTTTATTTTATCAATCAATGTAATATTGAGTGAAAGTAGGGTAATATGATGTTTTCAAGTTATTTCTATTATAATTTCATTGAGTTCACTTACATGTTGAACTTTTATTCTTGTTGTGTAAAATATTATCTTGCATTTTCTTGGGTTGATCATTAATTGCTTCTCAAAACCCACGCATAACTTGCATCTTAAGGCATATTATCACATTTGATTCCATATTACTATATGTTGGTTTTGAGCTCATATTTTTTGTGGTGTAACTTCAATTTTGCTATCTTGTTATAATTTTGAAGTGTGAATTAGATAGAATAATCTAATGTTGTGAAACTAATAAATTTTTTCTTATGTTAACTAATTTGAGATTTAAATGAAATCTTAACTTGAAATACTTGATTTTCCTATTAAAACTAAGATTTAGTACTTTATACAATTATTTTTATTATAAAGTTTATTTGTTTTGTCATTAAAAGGTTTTATGTAAAACCTAAAACTATTAAACTAGTTATTGCAATTTACAATTCCTTTTTTTTTCTAGAATTTAATCATCATTAAAATCTTCTTCATTATTTCTTTATTGTTTATTACTACATATCTTATTTTGTAAAACAAATTAACATTAAAATTTTCTATAATTAAATTACAAGTGTTTCACATCATATTAGGATTCATCCACCATTTTATTAACTATTGCTTCTCTCTATTTGTTTCAATAATTACGATTGCAATATAATAAAATTGGCAAAATTAGAATATTATGAAATATAATGATATTTGATAAATTTTTATTAGAATATTATATTAAAAATAAAATAAAAATTAAAAAAATTAAACTAAATTTTGATTTTCGCATTGTGCCTAATATTCGTGATTTCACATGGAGTTATATTTCCAATTAATCTTAATAAATCATTCTTAGACAGTAATTTTTAGACTTTTTCACATGATTACTATGGTTTAATAAACTTTTTCTAGATTTAAAAAAATATAAAATTTATTAATATGCTCATACTAAAAACATTTCATCTTGCTATTAGATCAAAAATAAATTTTGAATATTGTTTTTTGGTAAATAAAGGGAGCTCTTTTGGACCGGCCAAAAAATATTTGACACTTTTCAATGCATGATTCACATTGCTGTTACATTTTGCTTGCTTCATTCTTAAGTCATGGATAACTCGTTTGAATGCCTGCTCTCACGTCATGGGTAGCTTCAACATCCGTTAATATACGATCAGTTTTTAATCATTTCTATATATTCACATGAACAAATAATTCAGTCATAATACTATAATACATATAAAGAGAGAGAGAGAGAGAGAGAGAGAGAGAGAGAGAGCCTTGAAATGGTTGGTGATGATGATTCACAATCCAATCCACGTGTTACTTTGGTGAGTGTGACAATAAATCCATCCATCCATCATCTATCATCCATCCATCCATCCATCCATCAAAAAACTTGAAATGGCCACCGCAATTCACATATTTCACCCACTCCACAAGAGTAATGAGTATGCGTTCCTGTTTGCTTTTGCACGGCCTTCACATGAAGCAATGATGATGAGATCTTCGGTGCCATGGCCGGAGATCCACCATGCGTTTGGATTTTGGATCGTCTTCTTCTTAGGTTTCGGTTCTCGAGATCAATGCTATCATTTGGGTGCACAGCTGAACGTTGCTTCTGATTATTCTCTCCACGATCAAACCGACTCCCAAGTCACAGTAGTGCGTTTCTTTGGACCAGTTGTTGATATGTATTTGATGAAATACTTATTATTATTCATCCAAAAACAATTAAAATAACTTTTAAAAGATAGCCTTTTCAGTACTACCAATCAGAGCATCAAGGAATTATGACTAAATCTCCTTCCATACCTTGTGTAATGAGTAGAACTAATAATGATTTTGTATTAAGAGCTAAATTGATTAAGAGAATGGAACATAATTAATATGAAAAACTTCCATAGCCCAATGATAATATTTTTAAATTTCTCAAAATAAGTAAATTATATCGATATTTTATATCAAATTATAACTATTTTGTATTGATATTTTATGATTCAAAATCCTAACATAGTCCTCACACTTCTTTTGTATTTTCAATCACCTTTCCCTTACGTGATGCTTGATCTTTTTCATGAATCTTTAATTCTAATATACTTAGTTCACCATCTCTCCACCTCACCATTACATCACCGAGAGGGGAAACTCATCAGAAAATTTGATGTCGTGAGAAAAATGCTCTTGAGTGATGAGTGTTCATACAAAATAGGTCAAGTTGTCCTGAAAAAAAGGGTTTTTACATAGTTCATTCTAAACATTGCGTAGAAGCTCGGCTATGGTGAAACTGGTATAATGTATGTGGGGTTGGCTCATTCATGGAATAGGAGACGGTTAAACTTGGAGCTTGGGATGGCATGCTGGGAGGTCCTATCTGCGACAATGAGCAGATGATGCACAACCATGTCGAGCAATTTGTCATGTGTGATTGCTGGAGTTCCTAAGAGTTTGTTGATGAGAAACAAATTAATTGAAATGAGAAATAAGAATAGAAGTATCATAACAACTAAGTTTCAATCATAATTATGTTATCAAATAAGAGAAGAAGGAGAATAACTTAAAACTAATATTTAATTCATTTATTTTAAAGTTTTTAGTTTATTATATATATTCTTTCACTTTACAACTAATATGTATATTTATAGAAGTAAAAAATGTTAAAATATAGAATCAAATATAGTCTATAAAAACTTTATATATTTGTACAAAATTTTGATACTTTTTTATTACATTTTTATTCTTAATTTATCTTAAAATTAGTTTCATATGGGCTTTCATACAATACATTATATGATGGGTTTTTGATAAATGCTTTTGATTTATAATTGAAGTCCAAATCACTCTTTTTTAACATGCACTTCAAGATCTCTACACCCATGCTCGATCATCTATTCTTGTCTTGCATTAGCTACTTTGCTAAAAGTAGTCAAATTGTTGAATTATTAGTAGCATAAACCATGCAGATGTTAAATAATAAATAAATAACATAATTGTTTATATAAATGTTGTGTCGATGATATGTTGCATATATGTAATACCACACATACTATATTTTAGAAAATTATTGATACATTAAATGATGCAATGCATGAGTTAACATCCAACATTTTTATTATGTGCATGAGCACAATGATATTATATTTATGTGTATTATCAATATTTTATTACTTACATGAGAATTGATTATATACTAAAATTTAAGTGTATATAGAAATAATTATATGTTAACACAGGTAATGTGTGATGATAATATTGAAATGATAGAAAAATTTAAAACTATTTGTGAGCCATGTAAATTAAAAGATTGAAAATACATATTAACTAATAAGTCACGTGGAATATATAAGAGTTAAAAAATACCTAAGTGGTTAAAAAGATAAATGAAATATGTAATGATTGATGGGTTAAAAGTGTTATATGCATGATAAAATAAAAATTAATAAATAATATTTATATTATAACTAAATAAACTTAAGTATGATTGTAGACTAATTACTCAAAAAAATAGAGCAGCACAATAAACTATAAAGTTTATACAATTAAGAGAAAATAATGCCAATAAATACGACTATATTGATAAAAAAATGATAATAATGAGATTATATGTGTATGTTTATTTTTTAGTGATTATAGCATATATTTATATCGTATTTTTTTAATTACTATGATGAAGATCTAGTGTGTTTATTTCTTTCTCACTCAATTAATATGATAAAGACATTACATATGATATGACCTAAATATTTTATTATTTCACATGTAATGAATATGTTAAATTTATTCTATTAAGTTTATAATGATTGTTCAATATATATTAGTACTAACATTTTAGGTATGTCAAAGTCACAACATTTAAAGAAAGAGTACGATAACAAAATATTAGTCACTTTCTTATATATAAATTATATTGTATTAAGAATTGTACTTATGATTTTGTAAATTACATATTATAATTGCATGAATGTGAGGAGATAAATGTATATTAAATATTTACATGAAAATTATAGATAACTATATAAAATGATTACAAAGTATAATTGTATTAATATTTGATGTGTATATATTTGAAAAATGGATGAAATACAAATGGGACTTTGTCGATTTCAAAAAGTAAATTTTGGAGAAAAATAGATTTAAATAGTTTATGATAAAAAATTTATATTTTAAGTTTGTGACAAATAGAAGAACCTTATCTTTGGACCCCAAAAACTTGAACATTAACATAAGAGTCTTACAAAGTATATTTGCCAAATTTTTTCGATCAACTTACAAGGATTTAGAGTTTACAAAACTAGTTGTAAAAATTTCTTGAATTGAAGAAAATTCTGACTTCCAACGAAAAAAATCACAATAGATTACCAACGACAAATCGATGCATATTTGGATAGAGGAGAAAAAATATTTCTTATCATGCATTTTATTATGTTTCCGATTATAAAAACAAGCCATGATGCATTGTAAATTGAATGACATATTATACATCTTACAGTAAACATATTGTATGTCAAATTTTGACATATTGTATGCTAGTCATGGGATGAGATGCTTTAGTTTCTTTTTTTTTCACTTATTTTGATTCTATCTTAAAACTAATTTCAAGCTATACACAAATTGGGGACTACTGAAAATTAAAAGTATGCTAAGCCCCTTAATTCATTCTCAAACAGACTTCCTTAAGTTTTAATTCAATCTTCTCAAATCATGCATCAAACTCAACATTCTAACAAAGACTTATTCTTACCTAGCTAGAGCTAAAATTAGAGAAACTATGTGCAGAACTTAGTCAATATCGTAGCTAGTATTTTCATACCTTAGCAAATCTAAAGTTTTCCAAAGACTTCAGGTTTCTTGCAAAAATCTTGCTTCCTTTCTCTGTTTTCACCACATTATCTAATTGCTCACCTTATTCTTCGTCAACGATCAACCATAGCGCTTCTTCCACCTTTTAGAAGAAGCTAGACCACAAGGATCCCTTGGATTTTGCTTGCTCAAATTAGGACAAAAAAGAAGAAAACTAGAAGCACTTACCTTGCTCTCCTCTCATGATCCAAATAATAACTTAGATTATCCTTCTCCTCCTATTCCTCTTCTTTTTTATGCTAGATATTTTCCCACTTCTCAAAACAACTATAGTAATCCATATCCTCAATTGAATTTAGGATAACAATTAACCACTAAAGACCTAAATTCACTTGTTACTTAAAGATATGTGCCCAATTGCCATTCTCTCTTTATAGGAAATCAATAATTACTATTTAAATTTGGAAATTCATAACAACTCTAGTTGATTCTATAAAATTATAAATTACATATCAATAAATTTGTCATGAAAAACTTTTGTAAATGATATTCTCAACCCATGATTCTGAAATACTTACATATTAACATGTACTTTACGATGCAACCAAAATTAATTATTTCAAATATACTTTCAAGAATGTTAAAAATATTATTCTGAACATGAAAATATCAGTATCATATACTCAAATCATAAATTTATCATATTATATAAAATTATTAATTCAAATTGTTATTCTCAAAGTCTTAAAATTTTATAAGATAGTAACACGAAACCTTACCACTAATCATGTTTAACATGTGATTCAATTTTGACCAAACAACAATTTCAAAAAGGTTGAAAGATAACTCAATAATAAAATTATATCTACAAAATTATAACTGTATACTTTAAAGATAATAGTTGCATAGTATGAAAATTATCCAATCAATGAAGATTTCTTATCTCCACTTTTTTGAAACATTTACACCTCTTTCCATTATGATCTCAAGTTTCATCCAATGTTTTCTCATGACATCACATGCTAGGCCAACAATGTTGATTTGTGGACAAAAGTGGATGCAAATCAACAATGCAACATAAACAAATGCAAGTCACAAACTCATATCTTAGAAGAAATAGAAGTTGTGGTGTTTGTTCCGCTATACTTATGAAAGCATTATTGCTCTAATTCAGCAAGAGTAACTATCTTTACTATAAATGACAAAAGGAAAGGTGAGTCTCCCATAATGGTATTATATGTCATATGATAATCTTATAAAACTATAAGAATTCTTCTTTAATGATCTTTTATTCAATGAAAGTGTGCCTTCAAAATAGTCACAATATGCTTTTTTAGTAGCTCAACATTTTCATTTGTTTAATGATAAGAAATAGATGAAATCCATAATGAAATGCGACACTCATTGCAAAAAGTAAGCATTGATTTGGTATCAAAGGATTTGTTATTGCTTGTAATAGTCATGAAAGGTGACTTATAATGACAAATAATATATGTTCATAAAATATCTTAACTTGAGCACCTACCATTGAAGTTAATTATTTTCTTCAATTGACATCTTAAAATAATCTACCAACACAACTAAGAATATCATTGGAAATGAAACTATGAAATTCATCATCATATTATGAAGGATTGTGAGCTTTATATAAGGGATATAAATTTGAGACTTATCTTACTAACTTTCTCAAACAATAGGTTATTTTTAAACTATTTAATTATTTTATCCATCCAACAAAGCTCCCTTTTTGATGTCATAACCTAATCAATTCCATAGTTTTGTGATCCAATAATGTCTTACACATCAAATAAAAGTTCCACTTGAAGTGTACTAGTCATATCTAGAATTAGATTTGTACTAGGGTTGGTTCTTTTACTTTTAATTAGTATTTACTATCACTGTCATTATGAGAGATCAATTCATTTCTTATTGCATATTTTAACTTTTTTTTATCAATTTGTTAAGTTATTTGTACTTTCATTTTATTTTGAATTATTTGAAGATTAGTTGTCATCTTTTTAGTAATTTTTAGCTTTAAATTTAATCTAGAACATTTCTATAGAAATCTCATAGTTCCACTAATGCAAACTTTGGTCCATTTTCACTTAAAATTGAGTTTTTCGATTTTTTTGGTCACAGTTCATAGCCATTGTTTCCACCGCAATACCTGCACAACCTATTCCACCAACTTAACTTGAGAGGCCTGCTTAACCTGCATCAACTTGCACAGATTCGTGTGGCCCTTACTAACATATCAACTTGTGCCAGCCTAATCTAATATACAGAAAATTATATAGATCAGTAACCCACATCGACTTGTCAAACTGTATTAATCAATTCTAAATCTTGTCGATCTGTACCCACTCCTAAACCAAAGTTAAGTTGTCACTGCACCTCTTATCCTATTCTTAAATAACTTTTAGTATTTTTAAATGACCTTTAGAATTTTAAAATGTATCCCTTACTATTCTTAAGCATCTTTTTGTATTTTTGCTCTAGTACATTATTGTTATGTCCTTGAAATCTTTATAAATTAATATATTCACAATGCTGAAAGTAATAAAAAATTGAATGAATAACAAAGTGATATTGTTATGCTTATTTGATATGAATATTTTATATGTGATTAATCCAATATTGTGATTTTGAATGTTCCCTGAGAAGGCAAGCGAGAGATTAAATAGAAGAGATTTTGACTTATTATTTAGCATCTACAAAAGCACAAATTGTCAAAAAAATGCTTAACTCCACTACTTTATTTCATCTTCTAGGATGGATTACTCATTGCATCATTTTATTTGGCATGTGTAAGTAAACATGTGATTTTCTTTAATTGTATTCTAAGAATTTTACTTGTGTATATCTTATAACTTCATTATTAACTTAAGTATATTGGGTGTGGATAACTAAACTACTCTCCCTATAGGATGATATCCCTTATGTTAAAGTTTTGTATAAGTCTTTAACTTTTAGAAAATTTTTTACTTATCTAATGATCCAAAATTTTTTTATTTTAAACATATAGCACTTTAGGTAAGCTATTGTATTAATATATTATTTGAATCTAAATATTTTTTTATAATTTATGAGCTAAATATAGGTTTAACATATCATCTTATATTAACTTGTATCCAAACATAGTTAGTATAGGAACTTATATGATTTTAATTTTGAGTTAAGAAAATATCTTTTAATTTTTTGCATTTGTTGTGAGTTGCTATAGGTTTGCTTGATTTAAAAAAAAATTCTTTTTCAAGTTTGATGCTCCAATATTTCTATATTTGTATGCTTTCTAGTTATTACATTTTCAAATTTGTCCTTTTCTCTTTATGATCCCAATTAAGAACTTTGTTTCTAACTTAATAGTTTATAGTCACTAAATAAAAAAAATAATATAAAATATCTAATTCTTGACCAAAATAACCACTAATAAACCCAATAATATAATATGAATTTTTAGAACCAACTCATTCAATGTAAGAGCTAAGAGAGATCATAGAAACACATATAGATCGACTATAATAATGTAAAGTCAATAGATTGCTTGGAACCCATATATCAAGTATATGACAAACAACTCTGGAGATAAGAAATTATCTTCTAAAAATAAACCTAACATATTAGAACATTGACCTAAGTGTTGAGTTATGCCATGTGTTCATAATAAAAACCTGAAATAGATGATAATCTTTATATTAACATGGTTAAAATAAAAGCCTAAAGATTATCAAGATTAAAAAATAGGAACGAAGTATTATGTTGATTGTTATGATCTTAGCGAGTAACGAAAGTATCAATTTATAAAAACTAGTCTTATATCATGTGTTAAATTATTTGTTCACATATTAGAAAAATAATATCTTGACAAAGATCTAGCATTACCTCGATCATTGGAAAAACTCAAGATAAGCCTACAAGGTAAATCCAAAGATGCTAGAAAAGTATTAGAGATTTTACTCAAGCTCCATAGAGTTGAGCTCTTCCTCATTTAAGGATGATGATATAGTAATGTCTTGCACATCATACATAGATTTTACTTGGAGGTATATTAGCTATATTTAGACTTGGAACCATGCCAAGATTATTCCTTCTATACTTTATTAGTCTTTACTATAATTGTCATTAAGAGGGATTGATTAAAATCCTTATTTATTACATATTTTAATTTTATTTTTTGTTAATTTATCAAATTATTTATATATATGCTTTATTTTAAGTTATTTGAAAATCATTTAATAGTTTTTTGGTTACTGCCAAGTTTAAATTTGTCCATTATATCCTTACAATTGTCATGTAGTTTCACTTATGCAAAATTTGATCCATTTTGACTTAAAATGGAGTTTTTTTTGTTGTTTTTGTCGTCAATTGTCGTCTGCAACTATGCTACCCACGTGACCCATTCCACTGACTCAACCCAACTTCTCCGCTCAACCTGTGTTGGTCATGCAGATCTGCTTGACCTCATCGACCCATCAACCCACTTGATCCACTCAAACATGGGTCAACTTGTTTAGATTTTTGAACCCTCGTTGACCCATCAAATCGTGTAGATCTATTTCAAATCACACTAACCATAGAAAACCTATGCCCATTCACAAACCAAACTTGAAGGTCATTGCATCACTATTACTGCGTCACCCTGGCCTTGTTGCTCTCTCGAAACACACAGACCATTTAAGAACTACTTATTGTGTTCAATTTTTACATTTTTAAGAAATTTTTTTGCATTATTCAAAATAAAGTTTTTAAATTTTTTTGTTACTTTTGAAATTATTAAATGATATTTAGAATTCCAAAATATTATCCATGGTATTCTTAAGTGTCATTTTGCATTCCTAAGCTAATAAATTATCATTATATCATTAAGGTCTCTAAATAAAAATGCTCACAATATTGTAAGTAATGAAATTTTGAATGAAATAAGTGTTATCGCTAAGATTGTTTAATAAGAGGTGTACGATTAATCATAAGATGTGATTCTGAAAGTACATTGAGAACGCAAGTAAAAGACTCAAAAGGAAAGATTATGATCGATTATTTAGTATCCATAAAAGTACCAAAACACTAAGAAAGTCCTTAACTTGCTACTAATTATTTAATCTTTTGAGAATGATTACTCATCATGTCTTATTCTTCAGCTTATGCAAGTGAAGATATGATTTCTTTTGTTTGTATTCTAAACACTCTACTTGTATGCACATTGTCAACTCACCACCAACTTGAGTATATTGAACGTGGATGACTAAATCACTCTCTCTATAAATTGAATCCCTTGTGTTAAAGATTGTGTAAGTCCTTAATTTTTAAGAAAGTTTTTACTTGTTTGATAATTCTAAAATTTTTAATTCTAAAACTATATCACTTTAGGTAAGCCATTATACATATAGTATACTTGAACTTAAGTATTTTTTTATTATCTATAGGTCAAATATAAGTTTTAACATATCATACTATATCACTTTATTAAAAAGTAAAAGGATTCAATCATTTTTGTGACTATAATATCATTCGTGTGTGCGTTAATGTTAAGCTTTCAGTTTAAATAAGACATGGATCATACGTTGAAATGTTTCTTTAATATTCTTAAGTTCAGTGACATAGTTTCATAATTGTAAGTATTTTAATGGATATTATGAATGTAGTGGATATAATAGAGTTTTAGTGATAAGGTTAACCATAAATGAATATATATATGGTGACATTAGTGAGGAAATTGTTGATGCAGGAGTTGAAGTTGAGGTCACTAGTTTTGGATGTGGTGGAGACAACTTCATTTGACATGTAATGTTTTGTACAATTTTAGTTAATTGGTTAATTACAATAAAAAAAGAGATTATTTTGTTGACATGATTGATACCAACAATTAGAGAGAAAGAAGTACGCTAATAATTACTAGCTAATTTTAGAAGGAAGAGAGATAATAAGTCTCAATTAAAACATAAAATTTTTGTTACTAAAATGATCAATTGTAATATCACCATTGGTTATGAAAAATTAGCTCATCATTGGAAATATATAAGAAAAATGATATAAGAGATTTTTCATAAAAGAACATTTAAAACTAAGCAAAAAAAATCATGCTGATGACAAAACAACAAAAATTTCAATATCTATAGATTGTCAAAAGTTTCTTCTAAATTTACAATTCTAAAAGCCTATGATGTAGATATAAGAAATAAAAATTTAATATAATAAATAGAGCCAACAGAAAGGAGTTTATCCTTTGTGCTTTGATTACAATGTCTCATTACAACATTGACCTCTTTTATTTATAAAAGAAAATCAATTCAATATAATAAAATAAGATAATTATTTTATTTAATAAAGACATTTGATTGACAATAGTTGTTCATTTTTTCATACATGATTTGATGTATGAATATATAACAATAATCTTATTCATCTTTCTTTTTAAAAATAATACATGAGATATTTATCAAACCAAGAACCTCGATATTATCACACAAATCATAATAAAAGAAGTATCATTAGTTATATCATAATTACGTCTTTTGATAATATATACATAATAGACATTAAAAAACCGATATAAAATATTAAGAAATGAAAATATATGTATCAAACAAGACTTTATGATTAGTGATTTCATATCATTTATTATGCACTCATAGAATCTTACTATTAGTTGATATAATACAAACCAATTTTTCAAAAAAAAAATAGATATATTAAAATATAAGACAATTGGCTCATATATTTATTGAAAAATACCAATATTGTGTCAAACATAAAATGTGGAGTGTATATATATATATAAAATAATTTTTAATGATTTTTTTAAACTATTTTGTTACAATTCTATCCATATTCATTCTATTACATTAGTCTGCCAACCATCTATGTAAGATTATGCAGTATAACACCAAGTCTAAGCGTCACTGTTGGTTGACATCAACATATATTGGATTTATTATAATCTACTTAATAGCTAATTAAGCATAAGAAAAGAAGGCATCACGAGCGAATCTCCCATGAGCCATGATTTAACATCGAAAAGATGGCCGCATTGTCTATTTGACAAGAAGACAATCAAAGCCTATTACACTACTTCAACAAATTTCATTCCATGACCTTCAAGTAGCTTACAAGAATTTTGCTTTCTTTTAGTTGTTTTTATTTTTACGTTATTAGTTTATAATTCACAATTTTTGAATAAAGCTATTTTTTACTTTTAAAATTATTTTTTTCTTAACAAAACACATCTGTAAATATTATCACTCAAGATATATATATATATATATATATATATATATATATATCACAAATATGATAAAATTCTAAAAAAGATAATTAAAATATTAATTTAAATATAAAATAATAATGACAATTTTTAATAAAAAAAATAAATTAAGTTAGGATCAAAGTTTAACTTTGAACTAACTTTTCCCAACTTATGCATGCAAGAACTGCTCTTATTATAAAATCATCGAGGAGGTGGGGTATTTTGAGTGCTAGTTTCTACTTTGGGATTTAAAAATCAAGATGGAGGTTTGATGTCTTGCATGCTAAGCATTGGCTTGAGAGAATTCCTGAGCTGGGAGCTTCCTCTGTTGGCTGTTGCAGTGGTAGAGGAAGGAGCTCAGTGAACTACGACTATGTGGTGAAGAAAGCAAAGGAGAAAGTTAGGCTACTGTTGAAACAGCAATCAGATGAGATAAAAGAAAGTGTTGAAAATATCTTGGAGCAGCTATAGCTTGAGAAAGCATTGGTAAAGAGAGTGGCAAGATCTGTAGGAACAGCCCTTGGAAATGTTTTTTAGCTGCATGCTTGAAAAAACTGTTAAGAGGAGCTTTGTACTGTTTGAAATTGCTATAGCCATGATGAGAAATTACATTTAGCATTGTGCTACAACAGGAAAAAGAAGAAGGATTGGTTGCATTTGAAGTGGTTGCTGCAGCAAGAGGTCTACAGAAAACTACTTAAAAAGAACTTTCTTTCAGCTACAAGCATGAAGAGATTGACTAAAATGAAGTCTTGCTTTTGTTTCCCTTTGGTTCTTTCAATTAATTTTGCTTCAGCCATAGCTTTGTTTGAATAGAAGACAGAAATTTTTTGTTTCTTTTGAAGTGGGAGGTTTTTGAATTGTGTAAGCATGGATTTTGATGTTCAAGCTAAAATAACAGTTAAGAACATGTTGAATAAAAAAATGAGTATATAATGATAATTTATGTATAATTTTTTTATATAAGATAAGAAAAAAGAAGAAAAAAAATAGAACGAAAATAGAATAATCATCAAAAACTGAAATAGATAAAATTGAATTAACCATAATGTAAGTATTGTTTTTAATTATAGTTATATATTTGTAAAATATAATTGATATGACATTATATATATTTTAAACATAGAATAATTACATATTCATATATTTTATCTGCTCAATATATCATAACATAAAAAAAAAAAATAATGAATAAAAAAGAGAATAAAAAATGATATAATAAGCAATGTGAATTTTATGTGTATAATATTTATGATAATATTATATTATGATATGATAAATAATATAATTAGATATTGATATAAAAATAAATAAATATAATTCTCTAAAACATTATCTCATAATTATCATTATACATAATTAGTTGTTAAATATGATGTTGAATTTGATAACTATTACTTATAAACTATGATATAAGTGTGACATCTTTATCTCATTATAGATAATTATATATATTATTATATAAAAAAAAGACAAAACAACATTTATGTTGAGATAATTTTATTTGACGATAAGAAAAAATTTGAAAAATAGGTTTTATCATCATGCTTGTTTTAATAGTTGATTCATGATCTCTTAGTCTAATTGATCTCAATCTATATGTTATTATGTGCATTATCAAATAGATATGATAGATAGGACAAGAAACAAATTAAGACACTTTTTATGATAATACATATCTCATATATATAATCTTCAATGTTAACTTTATTACAAAACATTTTTGTCAAATTAATAATGTATCTTATGTAAGAGTACATCTATCAATATTTTATAAGACATTTTTCTCTTAGGACACATGAATGTTAAATGGTTCATAGAATAAAAAATATAGAAGAGAAATATTCTCTTGTTTGTATAATGTCTATCTTTGGCCAAGTCAAATCATTATATTAAAAATGTGTTGAACATATACTTCTAAAGAATAATGATATCTTAATTATTGTATCTTATTCAATTAATGAGACTACTTTAAATGTAATCGATGATGAAGGCTCCAAAATTGTACACAATCATAACTCATCATACCATAAAATCTATAATCAACAAAATCATAACATCAATGTATGTTCAAAACATATCCATCTTTTAACTTGTATTGTTTCTCTAAGTATGCATTGCTAAACATCTAAAGATTTTTCAATTCATCACATTTTAACTCTTATTCTGACCACATGTAATATAACTTATAGGTTTTCTATAGCTTTCACATTATATTTTGTTTTGATGTCCATTATAATATTTAAAATATTATCAAGGAACTTGCTTTCTTCAAAAGCTTAACATTTAACATATGAAGCATTTGAAGAGATTAACAATATAGTAAGTTCCTTGAAAATATTTTCTTACCTAATTTGTTTTGCTATACCAAGCAATTATTGGAGGGAAGTTTAACTCAACTAATGTAAAATTTCTCTTCTTGTTTTTGACAAAAGTAACTCTCCAATAAAAATATTCGAATACAAGAAAAAGTTGCATTCATTGTATTTTGCAAGATAACAACATGACAATAGATCATCAAAGTTTGAGCTGGAGAGCATAACCATGTGAAATTTAGATCAATGATGAATTGGCGTAAGAAAATATCAAGATTTGTCCTTCGTTTGTTAGTCCTGGATTAATCAATAATAAAAAATAAATAAATCCCTCTATTTGTATTGATAACTCATTATACACTTAAGCAAATGCTGTATCGACTACTTGTATTGATAACTCATGCTGTATCGACTACTTGGACAACAATTGCCCAACCAGGGAGTTTTATGCTATAGCAAGCACCTTCAATGAGACATGAGTTGAGTATTTGTTTACGGGAATTGACCTCAATTCCACCATCTAAAGACAAAAGCAACACAAATTATCAACAAACTTCTTATTGCTTCAGACATGGAGATAATCTTTTTCATCCACTACAACAATGGATTTATGATTTCTCTGTAATTTAAATTAGCAAACAAGCCATTGCCATAAGACGTTGTTCACTTTCAAGTTTCAACATAGGATAAACACATAAAAATGTACAAAAATAATTCTAAAAATGTATTCCATCAAACACATTTTTCAGGAATGTCAAATATGTTACAGTTTGCAAACACACTAACTAGGATTGACAACTACAAAAATAGAATAAAGTAATAGTACAAAATAAAGATTGCACATCATAAGCATTGAAGATGTTAAAAAATTATCAACATGTTGAATATCTTATGCAAATTCAAGGACATACGCTACGATTTGCCAGCGTATGATGTTGTTTCTTTTAAGGTAAGACCATAAGCACAAAAGAAACAAGCACCTACGGGGTATACCTTCAATTGCTTTCATCCTCTTCATGTTGCTTGACAAATTTCTCTATTAACCTCCCTTTTTCTCCTTCAATGACAAACTTATTTGATTGATCACCACCACTATGTCCTCTAAGCAAGAATGATGAAGGATAAATTTAGAATAAGAGGTAAAGAATACGAGCTTTCTTGTTAGCATCAACAATCAATTATTCATAGATAAAATCTACAGGTCAATAGCTTTTGAATAAAATGGTCAAATTAGGAAAACCAGATTGGGATTGAAATTCCCAGTACAAAAAAAACCCTTGAACTAAAAAAAATGCTTTCAATTTAAGTTAAATTTCAATCAATTAGAATTGAAGTTTGATCTGTTAAAGAGACAAATTACAAAAACGGAAATTAATTTATAACGGATTGGTCTCACATAAAAGATGCATTTGGAGGAATGGCCGAGCTGATCTTTTTTGATGCTGTAAACCCCTCTACACGTGAACTTCTATAATAAAGAAGCATTTATAGGAAAGGAATTTTGGTCTTTTAGCTTGTTGAACAAAATTCTGACTATCTCCAAGACAACCATCACCCCCTGTTTACCCAATAGATTGTCTTAGTATCATATGTTTGATGGGAATGTGAAATAGAGCACTGAATACGCAATCATAATCAGCTTAATGTTATATAAGAATAATTTGAAATCTGAAAAAAATTCAATATGACATGGTACATCGACACACAATGTACAGAATTCATATTTCCAAGCTACACAGCAGGAGTGAGCCACAGTCAAGGGTAACCTATAATGCATTCATTTAAATGTACGGTAGGTGAAGCATAAGTTGATTAGAAGTGTACTAATCAAAGACATGTGTACAATGTGTGATTTTACACATGGTACACTTAGTGCAAAAGTGGTGGAACGTCAGACAGACAAACAAAGCATAATGAAGAATTGCCTAAAGCAGAAATTTGTATATGATGTCTAAATGAGCACACAATATGACTAGTTCAAGGCAAAAGGCAGCCGCTTTTTGTATTTTGCTTTTTTTCTGAAGAATTTGGTCTCATAGCCATTTGTAAATGTTCTAAATGACATTTTAAGGGATCCACAACAAGATTAATAACTAATCGACATGGGGCAAGCATTAGTGTAATCATAAGAATTTGATCGAAAACAGAAGGTTTCGTCTAAACAGTAGTCAATAATACTATTACTTTTTAAAATTGTAGTGAAACTAAGCCAAACTAAATAAAACCAACTCCAATTCAAAAATATTTTTATTTTCTAACTCCATGATCCATAAGGTGGATCATAAAAGCCTATTAATCATCAGTGATCAAAAAGCTGAGAAGGAATGGTCTGATCTAGAAGAAACAACAGATAAAAGTGAATAGTTTTGTTACTAAATAAGTTAATGAGGGTGATCCACTTTGTAGAGATTGGACACAAGAATGGGCAACCATAGCTCAGAAAGGAAAAGGATGATACAAAATACTACTAGATAAAAAAATATTCTGAAGAAGTAACTTTGAGTGCTAGTTCATTTAATTTTTAAATTTAAGGTAGTATGATGGCATCGTTAGATATTTGGATACAAAGTAATTAGGTATATTTATATTCAGAATAGTTGCCTCTAATACTACCTTTCCATTTAAAATTTCAAGTGAGCTTAGCCAAACTAAATAAAATGAACAGCGATTCAAAAACATTTTAATGTTCTAACTCTACACGATCCGTGAAGCTTGTCATGTGACGTTATCAATGATTAGCCATTAAAGAGCTGAGCAAATAGTTTTGTTACGAAATAAGTCATCACGGGCGACATGGCCTATAGAAGTTGGACAAGAATACATGAACGTAGCTCATAATGAAAAAGGATGAAACAAAATACAATTGGTTGACAAAATATTCCAAAGAAGTAACTTTGGGTGATAGTTTAGTTAATTTTAAAGATTTTTAGTGATAAGTAGATATTATTAGATGCTTGGATACTATGTAGATAATTAGTTATATTTTATGTTACAAGTAGGTAAACATCCATACTATCAAATATATTCATTTTACTTTGATATTACCTCATCTTAAATATTTATTAATCTAGATCCAATTATCATTAATGAACTTTTATCTTCTTTAGATTGAGCTTATTTTGTATATTGTTCTATTATATTATTTTTATTATTTAATTTGATTATCTAATATTATTTTATTTTTATTTTATTAAATTATATAATATAAATCTATATAATTCATTATACTTTAATTAATATTCATTTTATAATAATAAAATATATTTATATAATAATAAAGTCAAGTAAAATATTTAATAATATGATGTGAATATTTTGATATAACATAGAAAATTGATCTGATTCATAGAATATATTTCATGAATATAATTTTAATTTCTTAAAATTGTTTAGTATTGACAAATTTCAAAAAAAAAAATTTAACATTGGTCATGACTTGAAAGGCGCTTTAGAGACTCACGAAGGTCCATTTATAAGCAAAGGCTATAATGGTCTATGGAATTCTAACAATATCATGGCATACTCAATAATCTTTGAACCTGGCTATGTTAGATTCTTTAATTATTGTTATAGTTAATCATATATATTCCATATCACCCTATCCATCCATAGCTATTGACTATGGCACCTAACTTTTGTTGTTCACACATCACATGTGGATTAGAGGATTTCTTATAGTTGGTGCTACAACACATGCAACCATCTTTATGGTAAGAGACTACAATCTAATTACTCAATATAACAATCTATAAGATCATGTTTTTTAGACATTATGATGCAATCATATCACATCTAAATTGGGCATGCATATTTCTAGGATTTTACAATTTTGGCTTGTGTACTTATAATGATTATGGATTAATTATTATTATATCAGATCATTAAGTTGTTTATTTCTCTTGAAATCTCTTTAATTATGAGCTTTATACATGTCTTTTAGGGAGGGCATGGGTGTTATATCATACATTAAAAGTTAATAACAACTCACTTCTATAAATGACCTAAAATGTTCCAACTCTTCCTAGTCCTACACCAACATAACTGCTACTCTTTCCATAACTTGATCAACTATTGTTAGGAATAGTATTTGACACTACTGCTTGAGTAGCATAAGATTTCTTTTCTTCTGTTTCTAAATCCAGAAGCCCAAGAGATTTCTTTCCATAACTTGCAAAATGAATATGTTCTCATAAAGAGATTCATTGTTCTTGACCTTACTTCACCTGAATTATTATTTGAATAAATAATCACAATCCACTTTTGGTCAAAGTTATATATTATTCTGAGTGAGAATAACATTTCTCATTTGTATGAATATGGAGTTTTGAAAAATCCAAACATCCCAAAGATAGATATAAAGGTAGGAATTTGTTGAACAAACCACACTCTTTCGTACACATCAGGAGTCCGTTGACGAAAAAAAACAACTGGGGAAAGTTCTAATAGTGAGGGATATAGTGCAATTGAGATTCCTAGACAATTAGACATTTGTATATTGATAAGATCATTTATTATGTCTTGAAGATCAATCTCCCCTTAGATAAACCATATAGCCAAGATCAACCATAAACCAGAATAACAAAGCTTGTCCCACCAATGAGTAAATATTTCATAGTAGTCATATCAGACTGTACATCGCTCTTGGTAAATCTAGATAATAGGTAGGAGCATAAACTAAAACATCTTCGAGTTACAGGGATAGTTATGAAATCTTAAGCACCACATACAAATATTAATACGAATAAAGAAATTGTTTTACAATCATTTTTGTACATTCAATGTACTTTATGGATTGAGGAATACATTTAGTTCAACAAAATAGAATAAGAAATAAAAAGATTTCATTGAAATTGTTCATTTGGCAATTTCTAGGAAAGCTAATTTTAAGTTTTTCTTTCCATTGGAAAAATAAGGCCATTATGCTCATTACTAAACTTGGTGAAGAGATGCAATAAAACCAAGGTCCATCTTTTTCAAAGGTTAAATCAATCATTAGAAGGAGAATTAAGCCAAAAATTAGGATGCATTCTAGCTTGTCTAGTATATTTATCATTTATTATTATTCTATGAGAATATTTTTCTATATATATATATATATATATATATATATATATATATATATATATATATATATATATATATATATATATATATATATATATATATATATATATTATGTAAGATTCTTTGATTTCCCAACAACTCTATTGGCTAACAAAGTTATGCAATTCTAATTCATCACCAATGCTCTGTAATTCCCAAGTTGCAAAGAATAAACAGAAACTATATCAGATCTTATAGTCCAATCTTGAAAAAATAACACTTTCATTCCTTAGTTGCAATCATCTCTAGTATATATATAGTTAAAACCACAAATCTCTCCACATGAAATGATATCAACATATTTCTCTAATCAATAAGCTCAATTTATGCATCTTCAAAATAGAATTAATTGGCACATACAAATCATGAAAGCTTTGTCAAATTCTTTCCATCAAATACTGTTGTTGGGTCAATGCCCAAAACGATTTTTTCAACAGTAAGTTATGGTACCCATTAGAACATAAATTGCCAATAATAAATGCCCATTGCCAAGGCAAGTGATAACAATAAAAATCTCCTTCATAAGATCCTATCAATTCTATACTACCATCGGATTTGTGTCACGGATCTTTCGAAACAACTCTACCACCTATTCGCCCAATGGCCTAACCAAAAGAGGGAGAATGATGCATTTCCCATTATTTGTACAAAGAGAAAAACAATGGCATCCTTTTCTCATTTTTAATACCTTGTTGGTCCCTCTTATAGCCTTCATTCTAGAGCTAGTCTCATCATCTACATTCTATCTATTAGTATTCATTTTTTTCTGTTATCATACAACAACATATCATGAATCAAATATATATTGTGATGTCTATTTTCCTTCTAAAGCAACTTACCCTCAATCTTCTCTCCAAGGTTTCTTAAAATTTCCAAAAGTTTTACTTTTATTGGTTAGGAATAAAACCTAAGTAAAACCAAAACCTAAGTAAAACCTGAGTACTCATCTATTATCACAAGTCTATATTTTTTGTGACCTAGACTAATAATTTGCATAGATCCAAATAAGTTCCTATGTATTAATTCTATAGACCTAAATCTTTCTGCTTTATTGATTTGAGTGATGCTTTAGTTTGTTTTCCTCTTTGGCAAGTATTTCATAACTTTTCTACTTTAAAATCTAATGAAGATAGACTCTTCACTAATACATATTTTGATGTTTTATGGAAGATATTCATGATAGAATGCCTTAATCTCTTATGTCATAAATTTGTTGTTTCAATATGTGTTTTAGGAAAATTTTGTTGCGATTTATGTTATTCAAATATATTATGAATATGTTATCATGTCTATGCCCAACAAACATGATCTATTCTTTTTCTTTGATGAGCAATGCAATGCATAAAAGGCTACATCAAAAGTCTCTGTCACAAAGTTAACTAATAATTCAAAAATTATGTTTTAAATCATCAACATAAAGAACTTTATTTATGAAATAAGTTTGAAACATAGCAAATTTTTCAATTTCTTTTATTTCTTGCACAAGTAAAGACCTCTTCATATCTTTGGTAACATAAAACATAATAGGAGGTCATCACCTCAACTGGAATAACTATAAAAACAATAACCCAATAAATATACCTTAATTATGTCACATCAACACTACTTTTATATATAATATGCATATATTTCAAACTCGAAATTTAAAAATAGAATCCAACTAGCACCTCGAAAAATGTGTCAGGATGGTGATAGTTAGATCTCAAGTTTGAACATGTCATTGTGAATATCTCATCACAAGAAATCAATAGATGCATGGTTTACATTTTTCAAAGGCCATTTGGATTTTTAAAAAAACTTAAAAAATAAGAATTTAAAAAAATAATAATAATAATAATAAAATAGATAAATAAGTATGCAACAACTGACTTATCCTCTTATATTAAATAAGAGGATAAGCTCCCTCCTATTTTCAAAGGCCATTTGGGACATTTGGAAAGCAAGTGAGAAAGCAAAAAAGAAGGGAGAAGGGGAATTTCGAACCCTTTCAACTCGTGGATCTTGACTTCTAGTGCTATTGTGGTGAGATCGTAAAGGAAAGGAAGAAGTCTCAAGGAAAAAAGCAAGATTTAAATCTCAATTTGTGGAAACGATGTTTTAAAGATGTTATTGAAGTTTTTCTCCCTAAAGCTTGTATTCATCATTTGGAGTAAAGAAATGGATTTTTGCAAGATTGAGTTGTCGCAATAGGGGATGGAGACTCTTATTTCATACCAAACGGTTGTTCAGATTGCCTAGTACAAGCTTGCACTGGGAACCAATGAGAGTTTTATTTCCATTAGGTGACCATGGTTAACATAGTGATCATACTAGTTTACCCAAATATCAAAGAGTACGATAATTGGTTAGAATAATAAAATAGATGAATCGTATGAGTATGATGACCATATCGTACAATACGATGGAAGAAAGTATACATACATGCATCATAATGGTCTGATTATGTTATCGGATGACCACAATCAAGGTTGTTACTGTACAAATATATTACCCACTATATAAGTATGAAATTTATAACAGATTAATACAATCTAAGCATGATACTTTGCATTAAACATCTGATCGTGCTAATGCGAAACATGGATCACCTTGTATGATACGAATCCTGATGGTCTAACAAAGATCGCCTATATAATTTGTTATGTCATGCATAAATTATACAATACAATATTAGGTACCATATCATATGATGTAAAATAAAAAAATATAACTAATATATAGATTGTATCATCTAAAATGCAAATCAAACTAGTACGATATTTGATAAACAAGATTATTATGAATCGTCTGTCCAATCTCTGATATGACCTATCTAATCTCTTTGGATCATACTAGTACAATAGCAATATTAGATCGGTAAGATTATCGTAATGCAAATAATCCGACTATTATAAAACTTTATCATATAAATACAATAGAGTCGTTCGTATTATATAATATAATGACAACAATGTTGAAAAATGTAGTTGTTAAACATAACTATTGAGGGATACTTTTATAATAGAAATTGCATTTGTTACTGATAAGTATTCATGTGAATTATTGTAGGGAATTAGGACCAATAAAGAAAAAAGATAAATAATAGAAAAAGCTTCTCAGAGCTACTAGATAGACAAACAAACAAATTAACTATGATATAAGTAAATTATTTAATATTTCTTGATATTATTGTAAAATATTTGATGATATGAATATTACATGACATAATATTTTTCTACATATGTTTTGAACTCATTATAGTACTTTATAAGTATTAGTATATATATATATATATATATATATATATATATATATAAGTATACAACTCTACATATATAATTGTATGGATGTTACAATATAATAAACTAGAATATATGATAAGATAAAAAAAATAACAAAATTAAAAAAAAAGAAAATAAAAAAAGAGATTAATATAGCGAGCATGACCTTATCGGATAATGACCTGATTAATGTGATATACATTACCCCTAGTATCGTGTTGCTCAATGATGAGGTCATGAGCCCTTAACTTAATGATGATTATGAGATACTTCACCCCTAATGTCATGGGTATCAAAGATGAAACTCCGACATTTCAAGTGTTCCGTACCCCATCAGCATAAGATATTTGCATCAAAGGGTGAGACTTGGTGATGATGAGATGCTTCATTGCCAAGTATTGTTGGTACTCAAAGATGGGATTTTAACATTCGGAGTGTCTCGTATTTTGTCAGCATGTTGGCATTACAGGACAAGATTTACTCATGAAAAGATACTTCACTTTCTAGTGTCATGATACTTAGAGATGGGATCATGGCATTTCAGAGCACCGAGGCTTGTGGTAATGAGATATGCTATGAAATCCTCAAATGTTGGGATAAAGGTTATGAAAAAGTTTTGGCCCAAAAGAAGAAAAAACATAATAAAAAAGAAAAATGAAGAAAAAAATAAATGTAAAAGAAATGAAAAAAATAAAACAAAAGGTATTATATACATATGATGAGTTGATATATATATATATATATATATATAACCATATAACATTATTATAATATTTTTATACATATTGTCATTATCTTTTTATTTACTATTTTATTTTATTATTCAATTACTTTAAATGCACTTTATACTATTTTACTATATATAATTAAAAGTTTATTTATTGAGTATATTATACTCGTTTCCTACTTACATTACAAGACATGTTGACATTTACCAAATTGAAGATTTTTAAATGATATTCCATGGCCTAGAAGCTGAGAGACTGATATATTAGATACACATTAGGGATGTATTTCTATAGGTATAATTATATTTTATTTCAAGTTTTTTGTATTAATATCAATTTTAGACGTCTATATTGTATAAAAACTGTTGACTTTTATGCATTGATATTTATGTTACAATGTTTAAATTATTATAGATTTTTATGTTATCTTGCTTATTTAAATAACATGTGTCCTCCTTTATACTATGAGCTTTGTTTAACCTCATAGATTTGTATTATTGACGTTTTTATCAGGTTGTGTGGATTGATGTTAGGCGGGACGTGACAATAAGCCACCACTGGATGTCGTAAAATCAATCCCATAATAAGCTTTGAGTTAAAAGGTATGATCACAAAGAAAAATTCTGTTCTCCTTTTTCTCCATAACACCCTTTCCATTTTTGTTTCATTTTTTATTTCATTTACCATGCAATTCTTATGATTCATACTTTTTTATGTCATATCATACAAGATAAAGCATCATAATGCATGCAAATCAAATTTCATACTTTATTTGGCCAATAAAATATATCATATAAGTAAAATTTTAATGTTAACCATCATACCTCAACCAAGTAAAGAATTATTTAATATAAAGCTTAACACAACATCTAATACAATTCCATATTAAATTAAAATTCATCCATCCAAAGATAGCCATGATCATAAATTCCCTTATTTAACCTCTTTAGAATTATTTCACAACAAAACGTACACAAGCTAGTTCATTTGGTCAATTTCCTCCTTGTCGTCCTCCTTTTCTTCTTCTTCTCTTTTCCTTGGTTTATCACGTCTATTTTTAGCCAAAATCTTCTTTATCTTCTCTCCTTATTCTTTTTTATCTTCCTACCCCACCCCAAGCAATACTCGATGTGTTGAGGTCAATGGAATTAAGTGAGTGGTGTCGACACCACCTTTGTGGTTAAGAGTCCTACCCTCCGTCTCCTGCAACAATCAGCTGCTTTCATCAATCTGCTACCAGCAGCTTTCTTCCCTTCTGGCAACTTAGTCAACTCATCTGTTAAATTCGTCTCAATTGAAGCAGCCTCATCTTGCATAGATAATTCACAATTGAAAAAATCTTCACATTATTGTTAGTATGCCCAAAACAAATAACATGGTCCTCTAACATTAGCTAAAAAGCAATAATGAAGAGGAGAATGCTTATATACCAACTTGAGAGAGATGATCTCAATTTTTTATCAATTGATATTATCGCATATGAGCTCATCTTGTTGATGTTATTGCATATGAGTTCAACTCAATGTGATAGTTCATCATTTGTAGCGTAGGAAATAAAGTTGAATACAAACAACCTACCACTAATTTTCTAAACATTGTTAATATGATGCACTCAAGTTGACAATTCACAACTCAATCAAACTATCAACATTTTGGAACATTACATCCTTTAAGCAATCGATTGTTGAATTAATCAACTTGACATTCTATTGCATTTGAAGCATATCCTTCTTTCAGTCTTTAATATCTCATTTGAAGTGACCTTACTTATCACAATTCCAACAATGAGCTTATGTTACACTTGCAACTTGCTCCAACCTTTCAACTTTGTCCTGTCATCTTAAGTAAAGCCTTTTTGATGACTACAACCTTTGCCCTTATTGCTAATGGCACCCAAAGATTCTCCCAAATCTTTTCTATGGATATCCTTGCTCAAAGTCAAATGTTGAACCACCTATAGTTTCAAATTTGTGCCTTGATGCATTCCTTACTATAAAAATAGACACCCTCCAGCTCTCAGGCAACGAGCAAAGAAGAATAAGATTATTTATCTCATCATCAAAATCAATGCATGATTCAACCAAACTATGACCACAATGAACTCGAACCATAATTAGTGTGCCTTTAACCCTCTTCGGATTGAACAATCATCACATCAAAGACACCTTGTTTGATGTGACTGACTGATATCACTGTGGTTACAATTCAAAGTAAGGACAGCCAAACCACCCAAACACATACCAATCAAGTAAATCCCACCATTATTACTTAATAGACAAATAGCTCACTGTCCAAACAGCAGTTTATACAGGGTCTTCTAATAGAGGAGATCCTTACTATGCATCTTTCAAATATTAAAATCTTTCCCACCATCAAATATCTTGAATTTGTTGTCCAGCTTTTTCTTCTTCACATATGCATCTTTCAACAGTGAACTCAATCAAAATTCATCCCTCATAGGCACGTAAAAGAAACGAGATATTTTATTGTAAAGGTAACTTCAAGTCAAAGCCATCCTTATAAAGAAAAACGACAACCCATACATCAGCTGGGGCCTGGAAAACCTCGCGTATGAAATCTGATCCCGTTTTTGGCATCACTGAACCGAACCGGGCCACCCTAACCGCTACCTGCATCTCCTTCCATCTCCGCTTCCTTTTCCATCAATTACATAAACAACGGAATGACATTCAAAAGACCTCTCCCAAAAAACAGAAAAAGACGCACCAGTAATCTTCGAGGAAGCGGTCATCTTCAAGATCAGGATCGTTCTGAAGGTCTTCGAGCTCCTCGGTGGTGCATTCGTCTATGAGTTCTATGAATTTGCGCCAGAGGTCGGAATCTTAAAATGGAGTGAAGGGCAGCGGCTCGAAGGGATCGGGCCTCGGAGGAAGGTTGCTGAGCCGTCGCTGGATATCGTATTACTCCATGCTCGCGTCATCCACATCCTTGTACATGTACATCCATGGTACTTCTCCCTCTCCTCCGCTCTCGCCACACCCTATTTTCTCTCCATTTCTAGTAGATGCTTTTCTGTTTCTTGGCAACGCGATACCAGAACATCAGGCCGATCAAGCTCAAAGATCTTTTACCGCAGATTCGCCACCTGATGGCTCGGCTTAGTTTTTTTATTCGCAATTCTATCTTTGTTTTGTTTGATTGTAGCTTCCTAAAAATATTGTATTTTCAACCTTAAAGATATAAAAAATTATGAGAATATTTTTTTAAAAAACACATTTCAAAAATATTTTTTATAAAAATTAAATTACAAAAGTATTTGCCTTGCACATGCATCGTTACCACAGCAAATTATGTTAAAATTATGTTAACGATGCTTTTGAATAATAGCTTTAATAAGAAAATCAACAAATTTCAGAAAAAATTAATGATTTACATCAATGTACAATAAGTGAAATTTTAATAAATAATATTATCTAAAAAAATTTAATAAATTATGCATAAATAATTAATAGGACTCTTTTTTTTTGTTTTTTTATAAATTTGTCATGAAAGTTTGTTTAAAATGCGAGTAATTTGAAAATAATTGCTTATAGTATTTTTTTTTTATAAATGTTGAGTTAGCTAAACCTAGTATGTTTTCTTTTGAAAATATTGATATATAATACGTATCTTCAATAATAAAATAAATTTTTCTGTTGAATATGATATTTATTTTCTTCCATTCCTCCATCATGAGATGTCGAAATAAAAAAGCACTATTTTATGCATGGATGGTTTATTTTGAAACTAATTACTCTCATAGTCATACAAAATAATTTGTGATATATGGTTCTTATAGCATCAATACAACCTACAAGCATATGCACCAAATCTAAAAGTCTAATAGTTGCATCATGTAACTTGATCTAAAGACTCAATCTACTAATCTTGGTGCAATGTGCAACAAATGTTAGGCACAATTTGGGTAACCTCTCTTTTATGTCAACTATGAACAAAAAAAATTATCAGAAAAACTCTAAATATTTAATGTGTCAATAAACAAGACTTAAGAAGGGTGTGGAAGCTACAAATCTTGATGCAATAGAGCAAACAATGATATGATGTGAATACTCTAGCTCAAGAAAGACAAAGGAGACGCATCATTTGACCTATTCCATGTCATAACAAACTCCAATGCCTCTTGTTTATCATTGTAGACAAGTGCCAAAGTATGCATGAGTTGATGATACTTGTCCCAAATGCATTGATAAGTGATGTTCTCTATATACCAATCATAGCAAATGTGACATCTTGCATCACTATTCTTGAAAAGTCATGCTCCACAAGATTTAGCATCAAATACTACTAAGACTTGAACTATCACATTTTATGCTTGGGAACATATTACTCATGTCCTTAAGAGATGTTTGTGCTCTAACAAATTAATAAATGAAGTACTATGAGTTTCTTGTTCGCATGACTTGACCTTGTTGTAACATCCAAATTTTTTCAATATAGATGAGTCACTTTTTGTAGTTTCTAAAAACTTTTGAAACAACATAGAAAGAGATAGCATTAAAAATTTAATTTTAATAGATTAAAAGTAGATAATCTCATATTTTAATAATTAAAATTCATGTTACAATCAAATCCCATTTTGACAACATTTAGTCCCATAAATCCATGCATGTCTAAAAACCTCTAATATAGTTATATGATTTAGGCATATATCCCTAGATATAAATAGAGATTTGGCTAAATTTATTAGAAATTTTTCATTTTTCAATCAACCAAAATCTATCTAAAATAGGTTGAAAAAGGTTCATAATACAATATTTGGTTTGTTATAAGTTGAACTCATCTCAATCAATATTGAAAACTTTTGATACTTCAACAAGCTAATCCAACCCTCTTGAGGTATTCATGATACATACCTTTTCATCTTAATGTTCAAAACAATACCCTTGACAAGTTATAGTTCTCTAATGGGTTAAGTCTTCAGAGAATTCCAAGTGATAGAATTAAGTAATAATCCTTCTAGAATTAAACTAACTTTCCAATGTTGTTCATTTAGTTCATCTATAAATCGACTTACTAATCTAACTTCATAAGAAATGTCTAGTCTTATGCAAGTCAAATACCATAAATGTCTTTTCAAACTTTTATAAGAATGAGATTTACTACATTGCCTTCTTCATACTATGATAATTTTACTTCACAATCAATTAGTGTATTGACTAGATTTCTATCTTTTATCTTAAATCTCTTAAGAATCTCTTTTATGAAATACTTTTGTGTGATAAATATGTCTTCTTCAAGTTGTTTAACTTCTAATCTAAGAAAATAAGATATTATACCCATTTTTGTCTTCTCAAACTTTTTTGTCATAACTTCTTTTAATTCGTCATTTAATTTTGAAGAATTACCTATAAAAATAAGATTATCCACATATAAAGAAATAAATAATATTTATCCTTTATTTTATTTCATATATAGAGTATGTTCATATGGACATTGAATAAATTTATTGTCTTTAAAATACGAGTCAATTCTTGAGTTCTGAACTCTTGGTGCTTATTTTATGCCATAGAGTGCATTTTTAATTTCAAAACTTTTTCTTCTTGACCCTTTTTCATATAGCCAATAGGTTATTCATATAAACTTTTTCATCTAAATAGAAATTTAGAAAAGTTGATTTCACATCAAGTTGAAAACTTGTCATTTATTTTGAGTTGTTATTGTAAGCATCAATTAAATAATTTCTATATAAGCAATAGGAGTAAAACTTCATTGTAATCAATCCCAAATTTTTTAGTATAATCTTTTATTACAAGTCTTGCCTTGTTATTTTTAACCTCTTTTTGTGTATTTTTCTTTATTTTATAAACTTATTTTATACCAGTGGGTTTATATCCCTTTAGTAAATTAGTAAGCTCTCATGTTTTATTCCTTTCAATAGAAATTATCTCTTCTTTCATAGCCTTCTTTTATTTCTCATTTTTTATTACATCATTAAAAGTAATAATTTCTTTATTAGTAAAAAGATAAATAAGATTGCAAAGACTCGCTATCTTATATAGATAATGAATGCTTCTAGTCCATTATATTGTAGGACCTTCATTTGATGATGATGATGATGATGTAAGAGATGATAGTGGAGTAACTTCTCTACTTTTCTCAATAATTTGCTCTTTTTCTTGTATCCTTATTGAGTTTCTTTTCCAATCCACATGTCATCTTCATCAAATTATACATCCCAACTTACAATAACTTTCTTCTCATTTGATTTATAAAGTTTATAAACTTTAGATCTTACATCATAGACAATGAAAATGCATGGAATGCTTTTCTTGTCCAATTTAATCCTTTTTTATTGGGTACATGTGCATAAGTCATTGTTATACCCGATAAAATAGTATATGTTTAATTTTCAATAATTCAATTATGGCTTGGATGATTTCAGATCGACAGTAGGATGAGCCAGGAGATCAATTGGAGGCTATTGGAATTTCTGAAATTTTCTGGGGATTTTTCGGAGCACCGAGGTAATTTTTAAGTAATTTTCCCTGTTTATTTGGATTTATTGGATTTTTGGAAATTCGAAAATCAATTATGATAGGTTATTTTAAAACCAGAAATTTATTTTTATCGCGCGTGAACCGGACCGGAACGGTTCAGCGGAGACGGAGGCGGTTCGCCGAGTTAGTTTGCGCATGCGTTCTGATAAGCGGATCGGACGGTCGTGATCGACGGTTGGGATTGAACCGGCTGATCGGGTGCTTACCGTGTCGATAGCGTGTCGACAGCGCGTATCGGGTGCTTACCGTGTCGAAAGCGTGTCAACGGTGCGTAGTGGATTTTCACCGTGTCGGCCAGAAATATAAAACCCTCGCGAAACGATTAGGGTTCGTTCGACCGACCGATAGAGAGATTTTTCCGGCGTACGGCGCGTGATTCCGGCGGCCTGGCAAGGGGCTTTTTGTGCCTGGAGATTCACGGGAACGCGAAGAGTCGATTGATACCGGATTCGTTCGGTGAGGAGCTGCGGACGAAGTTCACCGTCGCCGGCGTCGTTGAGGTAGGAAATTCAGTTTAAATTTCGTTAATTAGCGAATTAAAAATATGAATTACTTTGCAATTAACTACCAGAGCATGTGAATTGTGTTTTTTTTTTTTGAAAGTGATTAATGCAAATTATTGATTTAGCATTTTAGGGTTTTCGGAAAAAAATTATACCCGTCAAATTGGAAATTTTACCGAGCAATTGATGATTCTATTATGGACTTTAATCATGTTAAGATTGTATCAAATACTGAAAATTGTTTAATTTCGTACATTGTTTGTTTAATTTCATAAATTGTTAAATGAGGATCGGATGAAAACTTCGGCGGGAAATTTGATTGAATCTTAGAAATTAGTGGCATTATTGACAAATTAGGATAGTATGAACATCGGATTTTGCTTCTCCTTGATCTCGGTCGCCGGAAATCGACGGGGAAAACGGAATTTCCCGGAGGAATCGTCGGCTAGGGTTTCACAGGCGCCGGGCGGAGGAAGGAGATGGATTAGACTAATTTCAGCTTAGTTAATTAAATAATTGTAATTAATTAATAATTAATAATAATTAAATACTAAACGTCGGCTGGAAAATTTGATTTAAAGGTTCGACCGGTGAGTTCGCGGTTCAGCGCGGGTTTTCCGAACCGGCAGCGAAACCCGGTTCAGCGGAACGCGGGCGCGGACGAACGGCGGAGGAAAAAAAAAAAAAAAAAAAACTTAATTCGGAAATTAATCCGAATTTTTCGGAAAATATGTGAAATTTAAATTTTCGGAAATTTATTTCAAATTTTCGGAAAATGGATAAAGGGCAGAAATTGAAGTTGAAATTTAAAATTTCCTGAAACGAGAAAAAGGTGATTTAGGGAAATCACATAGACAAGTTGAAAGTTACTGTTGGAAATTATCCATAAATTTAGTGCAGCTGGATCAGTTGGAAGGAAGTGTGACACTTGGGTAAGTGTTACCAGAATAGTCAGAATTTCGATACAGTTTGTATTACTTGGATGGCATTGACATGGATTGAGTCAGTTTACTCGGTGTTGGTATATTTCATGGATTGGCATACTGGACCGGACTACTATAGACCCTATATGATGTTTTAGGGTAGTTGTGGTAGGTAACTGTGCGGTTCAGACTTAACTTTCACAGTATACATGTGGACTGGTATGCGCCTTGTTGTATCTGGACACATGTTGCCGAATCTTGGAGTTAAAGCTTGGCAATGACTGTAGGGGCGTGGCTTCTATGGAAATTGTTGGGAGAGGACTTCTTGGGACGGTGGCTGAGTCGACCTCTTCTGGTCCACGAGTGTAGGCCTGCGCGCCTGAGAGTGGCAGTGGCAGGGGTGACTCGCCGTGGCTAGCCAGGGTGTCTCACGTTGGCTAGAGATCTATGTGACGGGTTTGTCTATAGTCTCTAGAAGATTGATTGATGAGAGACGCTGCGGTGTCGGGTGCTAGGCGCCATGCGTGCGCAGAGATGGGCGTGTCCCGCTGGCATGCTACCTGGGAGCACAGAGGAGAGCTACTCTGTTGTGACTGGGGGTGACTGTGATTGGTCGGAGTCTGGAACTGAGAGTGCCTATCCACCATACATTGTTATGCTGTATTCCTATATTTTTGCTATTATCCTTCTCTTGCATGTGAGTTTTACTAGCTGTCTTTCCTACTGGGCGTAGCTCATTCCTGTGTTACATATTTCAGTGGCTCGGCAGACTTGACGCTACCTGATTAGGTGGGATCGTGGTCAGCAGGCTTATGGAGGATATCTGATTTGTGATTGTCTGAGATATTCTGGTTAGTTGATTGTTGTTGTTGGATGTATTTAATGAGATTATTATTCTCATATGTCATGTAATATGTGAGGGTAATTCTGACTTATGTTTCTGTTGGATGATATTGTACTTATTGGACTTGGATCTTATTCTTGTGATGTAGTTCCTTTCATTGTTTACTTTATTGTCTTGGTGGTATGGTGTGTGGAGTGCCATATTTTATCTGTGGATGTTATGTATTTTATTTTTGATGGTGAGGTCATTACATGACTATGGAACTTAACATTGGGGGTTCAGACTTCTATTAGACCGGTTCTCCTATCGGTATGGGTTAGGAGTATTGGGTCTAGTAGGAGTAACATTGCGCGAGTCCATCTGTTAATTCAGGAGTCATGAACCTGATTTGACGGTGTACCCGGGAGATGGGATCCACATTGTTAAGGAAAGTAGGTGTGTAATGATGTGTTATATCCTATGTTTTTCGTAGGCTACTCAGGTTGGTATGGGACGATCTGAGCTGTCTATATGCAAAAAAAAATATATGCCAAAAATCAGCCTAGGAAAATATGGGGTGTAACAGTCATGCATCCAAAAATTTTGAAGAATGATACAATTGACATGAATAACCTCCATGCTTTTTATGGGGTTAATCTTTTCAACTTCTTTGTTGGACATCTATTCAACAAATAAACTACAAAATTGATAACCTCCACCCAAAATTCTTTAGATATTTTCTTAGTTTTTAGCATGCTTTGAATCATTTCAAAAATGGTTCAATTCTTTCTCTCTACTATACTATTTTGTTAAGATAAATATGGTGTGGTTAATGTCCTTCATGTCATGAGCTTTATAATATTCTTCAAACTCCTTAGATGTGAATTCACCTTCTCAATCTGATATCATCACTTTAATCTCATAGCCTTTTTGGTTTTCTACAAAGACTTTGAACTCTTTGAATTTTTGGAATGTTTCTGGCTTTTTTTAAAGAAATAACCCTATGAATTATGCTAAAGTTATCAATAAATATTAAAAAATAACGATAATATCTAAATGAAATTGGAGTAATTTGTCCACATATGTCAGTATAAATAAGTTGAAGAGGCTTGTGTGTTTTATTCAAAGACTTTTTTAGAAAACTTTTCATTGCATGCTTTCCAAGTATGTATCCTTCACATAATTTATTTAGTATATTGATGCATGACATCTCATTTACCATTTTCTTACTTGATAGAAGTTTAATAGAACCAAAATTAACATGCCCAAATCTCAAGTGTCATAGCCAAGAACTGTCATTTATACAAGCACTTAAATATTTCGTAACATGTATAATATTAAGAATAAATATGTCAATTTTGTTCCATAAGAATATGAGCAATAAGTTTATTTTTCTTTCTTAAATTAATATGTTTCTCATATGTATAAAAAATCTTTTTCCAATAATTGTTAAAGACTAAAAATATTTACTTTCATCTTTGAAACATAATAAACATTAGAGATCAATTGTTGAGTATCATGTTTAAGTTGAATAAGAATCTTATTGATACATTTTACTTGCACTTTGGAAGCATGTCCAAATAAGAAATGGCCATCCACTGATTCATTTAGCTTCATAAAGATTATTTTATTCATACACATGATTGCTTGCTTTAGGGTTCAAGTATCATAAATTTTGATTTATAGATTTTCTTTCATTTCTTGCTAGCAAAAGTATTTCCTCTTCAATTTTTTTTTAATATAATTAACTTTCACATGTACTTGATTAAAAAGATTTGACAAACATTCTCAATAATAATGGCCATATTTATTAAATTATAACATTAAATGATGTTTTTATCATACATTTTCTGTATTTCTCTTTAACTTTTTTCACCTTTATACTGGTTGATTTCTTCATAGTAATTATAATTACCATGACTTGCCCATGACTATGTATTCCATGACCTTGAACATTACCTCGACCGCGGCTACGGGCACGACCATGGAATGCTACCTTGATTATTTTGTTCTTCTTTGTTTCTTTCATTGTAATGCTACTTAAAAGGATATGTTTCAATGGTTGTTTGCTTCTCCTTTGAATATGATGCTCATGGTCTTGAAGTGAACCCATAAGTTCTTCAATCTTCATAGTGTCTAAGTCTTTATACTCTTTGAAGTGAAATCTAAGATGCAAAACTCATAAGAGGGAGGTGGATTATTGGTTTTAAAAGTAGTTTTGTTATTTTGGTTTCTTAAAAAAATATGTTTATAAAAAACCTTGATTATATATATATTATCTTTAATATGATAAAAAAAATAAATATAAAAATTGAAATAAGATATCATAAATTTTAAGTGGTTTGGTTCAAATTAAAACTTACATCTATCCCAAATCTAGGTAGAAAAAAACACCACTAATAAAAGGTTACAACTCAAGGTTTTTTCTTCTAGTTCACCTTCAACCTACTAGCTTTTAAGGGTTCAACTAAGACCTAAGCTTTTGCGAGATTAACCCCAACTCGATTTTTTTATGATATCAAACTAAACTCGGGATTTTGCAAATATCGAGCCACCCAACCTAAGAGAAAAAGAAAAATTCACCAAGATAGAAAAATTTTGATAAATTTGTATAACTTTCTATACTTGTTGATTAATATAACAAGGCACAACAAGCTTAATTTTAAGAAGAGAAGTGAGAATTAAAAAGATTAGATGTGCAAGGCTTAGCTGAAAAACTTTGACGATTTGAGAAGAAATCATAGTTGTTGCCAGTAGAATATGGAGTTGTGCTTTGTTAAGTTTCTAAGATTAATTCACGTTTATTTTTTTCATTTACAATGATTAGGTATTTATGAAAAAATTTTGATTATAGTTGCTAGAAAGTGTAAAAAAACTATTTGAAAAGCTATAGCCAAATAGTTTAAAAAATATGTTAAAATTTTTTTTTTGAAAAGGCTAATGCAAAGGATAAGTAATTAGCCATTAAGGGGATGAACATGAGCCGTTGGATCTGATCAGAGGTGATACTGACCTTCAGATCTAATGCTGAATAAGTGGATGAGTTATGGATGGTCCGATCAAGACGAATTTGATGTTGGCCATCTAATCATATCGGATGAGACCTGAATTGTTTAATTTAACAACAGTAAAATCGAGATTTGATATGGACAGTATTATTCAAACAGGAGAGATCTGGGTCATTAGAATAATGATAGATTATGTCAAATGGTGAAAATAAAGATAGTCATCCAATAAAGTGGAACGAGATCAAGACCATCAAATGGATCAATCGGTTACAGTGGATGAAGCAGTAACCATCTGATCGATTCATCAAATGGACAATTGGATCGATTAAGATCGCAGTTTAAGGGCAGAAGCTATCTCCACTATGCTATTATTTATATGTGCTATCAGACGGTGTTGAACACTGTCAGTTTCGGATACAAACATGCACAAGGCTTTAGTCCCATATTGTAGGAAAGAAGTATTTGGAGTTTATACATTTTCACATAAAGGTGTTATGTAGACCCAAAATGGAGTTGGCCCCCCTTGTGCACTCAAGATTTCATCTGCTATGTGTACTCATAACATGTAGGTATAGGTTGACCCCATGCATATAATTTTGAGTGTTGCCCTCCTTGATTTAATGTCTTACCTCAATCTGATTCAACATTTGCTGTTAGCCAAACAACTTGACCAGATTTTCCTAACCCGAGGCTTAGGAGTTCTTGCCTTGTTGGGCTTACTTGGCCCGAGAGCTTTGTAAGTTGGGATGCAATAAGAAGTTTTTTATTTTAATTATTAAAGATTTATCAAAATTAAAATTTTAATTTAATCAAGATTTGAAAAACAAACAAACATAAAATTTTAACAATTATAGGATTTAACCTAAAAAAATTTTGAATTCATAAATAGAATCCTATTTGTTGGCTAAATTAAAGAGATGATTGAATATGATTTGAGATTAATACAAAATGAGGGTGTCTTGTTCTAAAAAACGTATCAAAACTTGGTGCATATGTCTTTAATCCTTAAAACGTGGTGAATACTCAAGGTTATTTAAAGACTATTAATTCACCATCTTTTAAGGTGTATAACTTGTTCATTAGAAACTACACCTGATTCACACTAAACAAGCTCATATGAATAAATGCTAAATATTTAAGGCTTAACTCAACAAACATAAGGGTGATTAAATACTCTTTCAATAGCTTTCTTAACATAATCATATTTACTAGGTAATGATAATAAAAGTTTCTCTATCACTCGCTTGTCTTAAAATGCTTCCTTATTCATTTTTAGTTGATTCACTATAGTTAATACTCTTATGAATTAATTTGAAACACTTTTACGATTTCTTCATTTACAAGGTTTCAAATTCATCTCTTAATTTTGGAGATGTACTTTTTTTACTTTATCATCATCTTTATATGCAATTTGTAAGAGCTCCTAAGCTTGTCTTACATTATTTGCATTAGCTTTCTCAAACGAAATATCATTTAAGCCTTGATAAATGAAAAAAAAACTACTTTCTTATCTTTATTTCTTTACTCCACTAACTTCGTTTTTTGATTTTGTGTAAGAATGACTTTATCTTGAATATCTTCATATTTTTTTATCAATAATCTCTCAAATATATTGACTCTCAAATAATACTTTCATCTATATATTTTAATTATTATAATTATTAGTAAGATAAGAGATAAAAAGTACATTACTTGTCATATTTGTGAGATATTTCTGTGTGCTTTGATACCACTTTGTTGCTAGAAGAACACTCCAAACAAAAATATAAGTTAAAGTAAAAGATGAACAAGGTAGAAACAAAAAAAAAAAAAAAACAAACTTTTTTACCTTTTCTTCATATCAAATATATATATATATATATAATCACAATAATTTTTTAAAATTAAACTAACTTTGATAACAACTAACTTAATATAAATAATAACTTAACTAAATTTGATTATCACAAAATCAAAAATCATAACTAATTTGAATCATAAATATGACTCATAACTAACTTTGATTATAACAAATTAATTATCTAAATATTATATATATATATATATATATAATATTATAAAACTAAATTTATTTTTTAATATTGTGCTTAAAGTATATATAAAGTTTTACTTTAAGGCTGATAACTAGTATATTTCCTCATTTCTGAGAACACCTTAGGATATACATGGCTTCGTATCACTCCAGCGGTCAACCCGTGTCCCCAAATTTGCTCCGTACCACATTATCAGAAAGTGGCCAACTCAAATGACATGATACTCAGCCCAGGAAAGGGAGAAATGCGCGCTCGACGAGCAAGAGGCGAAGATTGGCCGTCTCTCTCGTTCTCTCTTGTTCTGGCCATGCGAGGGAAGCGGGTGACCTCTCTTCTCCTCATGTGCCTGAGCTTGCAAATAAACACTTGCTATAAAACCCCATTTCCCAAGCCGTGATCCATACAGCAGACCAAACGGACCATGCCACTCATTCTCTAGCATTGTCGAGGTTCGCTCGGTTGCTGGCCGGGTCTGGCGTGAGACTCGTCTCTAACCCTCACATTATACCCGGGCCGTTTCCGTAAGCTCAAGAATTCGAACATCCCGACACCTCCACCAAAAAAAAAAAAAAAACAGGGAATTTACCTCTAAAAACAAAAAGAAAGTACAAAAAAAAAAAAAACGTGCAAAAGGAAGATAGCAGAATGGAATTCTTCTTGAAGCCAAGGTCCAGCTGCATCCTCTTCTGTTTATCCGCCTTCTTCCTCGCTGCCTCCGTCCATGCCCACATCGCCGAGTTCGACGAACACTGGCAGAGGCGCGCAGAGGAGGCCCGCGCCAAGGCCCACGAATCCTACAACCCAGATCCCCAATCGGCTGCCAACGAGTTCAACGTGGCCGTTCACAAGTAAGCCGGGCGCGCGAGCGCTCTATTCTTTCAGCTTTCACGTGTGCTTCTGCAGATTGATGACGCCCGTGTCCCTGTTGGCTAGCTCAATACACACGTTTGCATGTATACATAGTTATGACGTACTCATATAAATTGCAGGGCAATGGATAGGAACAGCACCCGTAGGGAGTTGGTATCGAGAAAGAGGAGGAACGACGAGCCCTGTATGGCAACGAACCCCATCGACCGGTGCTGGAGGTGTCGGTCGGACTGGGCTAACCACCGGAAGAGATTGGCATTCTGCGGAAAGGGTTTCGGGCGCAACGCCCTCGGTGGGGTTCGTGGGCGATTCTACGTAGTTACGGACGCTTCCGACGACGATCTGGTGAACCCGAGGCCGGGCACCCTCCGTCACGCCGTAATCCAGGAGGAGCCGCTTTGGATAGTGTTCAGTCGGGACATGATCATCCGGTTGAACGAGGAGCTGATCATGAACAGCTACAAGACCATCGACGCTCGCGGCGCGAACGTCCACATCGCCTACGGTGCGCAGATCACCATCCAGTTCGTGCACAACGTGATCATCCACAACCTTCACATCCACGACATCAGCCCCGGGAGCGGCGGAATGATACGAGACTCCACGACCCACTACGGCCTCCGTACCCGCAGCGATGGGGACGGCATCTCCATTTATGGCTCCTCCAACGTGTGGATCGACCACGTCTCCATGTCCAACTGCGCCGACGGGCTCATCGACGCCATCATGGGATCTACCGCGATCACTGTCTCCAATTGCCACATGACCAATCACAACGACGTCATGCTGTTTGGCGCCAGCGACGCGTATGCGGAGGACGCCGTGATGCAGATCACGGTGGCGTTTAACCATTTCGGGAGGGGGCTGGTGCAGAGGATGCCGCGGTGTCGCTGGGGATTCGTGCACGTTGTGAACAATGACTACACTCACTGGCTCATGTACGCTGTGGGTGGGAGCAAGCACCCGACCATTCTAAGTCAAGGGAACCGGTACATTGCTCCGCCGGACGTGAACGCAAAGCAGATCACCAAGAGGGACTACGCGACCGAGGCGGAGTGGAGCAAGTGGACGTGGCAGTCTGACGGGGACCTTATGATGAACGGAGCCTTCTTCGTGCAGTCCGGCGAGTCCTTCTTCAACCAGTACACGAACCAACAGCTCATCAAGGCCAAGCCAGGAACCTTCGTCACCAGGCTCACCCGCTACTCGGGATCACTAAACTGCATGGCGGGAATCCCTTGCTAATCATTCACATTGTTTCCTTTCGCACGAACTCTCAAATACAGGGCGGGAATACCTTGCTAATTTTGATCATCCGCATTGTTTCCGTTCGCGCGACAGTTTCATTTTCTTTTTTCCCAATTTTTTTTCCCAAACTAAAAAAGAAGTCACTTCATCTCACTAGTTTCCCTGAAGGAATCATCTTCAACGATCCATTTGGCAGAATTTTCAAACACGTTTTTGGAAAATTAATTTAATTCATAGGGCTCTTTTACGAAATTTTACACCTCCTGACAACTGGTATGCCATGTGGATACCACGTGGACGATTGGCTGACCTAGTACCGACGTGAGTTGGCCTTCGTCTACCGCCATATGTCTGATGTGGCAGGCAAGTTGGCTACTGGCTATCTTGACGCATGAGACATTAATCACCCATTAATTGAGCAACTTGACATCAATTGACGTACTGCTTTGAAATATGGGACTTTAATCGTACTGGTTTCAACTATCGGAAACAAATGTTTAGAGAGTCGCACTTTGCCAACCTTTTGAAAAGGAAGGCTGTAATTAAATATTAATTTATACATTAAAACTAAAATTCTGGTAAAGGATAGCGAGCATTCAAATTGCTCAATTGATAAAATATAACACAGGCGATTATAAAATATGGCATTTGGATACCTGACAGACAATTTTATATGCAACTTATCTTATGCTAGCTTGCACATTTGTGCGCCGCCCTCTATCTAGCGATCTTTTTGTCTTTAAGGTGGTAGAAAACTTAGCTACACAACAGTCTTGACACATCAGATTATTAATCGCCCATTGATCGGGCAACTCAACGCCAACTAACAACTTGTGACTTAGTATTTTATATAACTTGTGAAAAAAAAGGTTACTTAATTAATCTCGTTTATTAAAGTACATCAATACTAAATTTGTCTATATTGAAATTAAAATTTTGTTAAGTTCTAAGTATTATTTTAAAAAAATACGAAATATAATATTATAATTATAAACTATGTCTAATCATATTTTGAACCCCACTTATGATTACTTGCTTTGAAACTTAGACAATTGAGACAATGGTGGTGTTCCCATCTCTCGTGATAAAAAATTAAAATTTCTCTTATTATTATTATCATATACAAAATACAATCAATAAAAAATTACATGTAAAATATTATATGTAAAATAAAATATATTAATAATTATAATGCATAAATGAGATGTTATAATAATATTAAAAAAAAAGATAAAAAGTTATATATAATATTATGTAATTGATATATTAATAATCTTAAATATTCAGAAGATAATTTTATAAAATAATGTTTTGAATATAGTATATAAAAATATATTGAATTTATTAATTGATTAATTTTTATTAAAAATTATATTTAGAATCCATGTATTTAAATTTATATGAATTGCAGGATGTTGAGGAGACTAGAATTGTTCTTTTCCCCTCAAACTATTGTGGAATGGTGCAAAAGCAGCGTTCGCACCGGTGGACTGAATAGCCTTCCATGCTGGAGATCAAGTTGTTAAAGTGGTCTACTAATGGGTACGTTACTAACTTACTTTAAAATATACAGTAAAATGATTTCGAAAGATAAAAAGAAAAAAGAAAAGAAAAAATAACACTTACCAAAGAACTAAAGAAAGGTTTAATTGTAACAATTGACTTGGTTTTTACGAGACAATTATATTTGAAAGTTTTATGCATGTTATGAATTTTTTTTTTTAGTTTTGAGTTAGATTTCATGGGTTTTGATTTTAGTGTGTGCTATAATTTAGTATTTAAATATCCATTAATCAAAACTCAAATGAAATCTTAATTTTTTTAATAAATTTGATTTCAAAAATATATCATTCTTTCTTTTTTGCTTTATTATGCTTGTATTTAGAGAAAATTTAGGACCAACACGTTAAGTTAGATGCTATGTTTGAGTTTTTGATTAATTAGCACTTTGCAAATGTTTTCAAAGTTATTTTTCAACATCTTAAGGTTATGCTATTTGACAAAGTAAACTAAACTCTACAAGAAAGCTATTCAAATCACTCTTAGGAAGTCATCATTATTGGCTTTTGTACTTAACTTAAGAAGAAGCCGAAGAAATGAAGGAGAAAAAGCAATGCATGTGAGGTTTTTTATACCAACTAGAGTGAGTGAAGGGAGAGAGAAAGCAACATTGTGTTGGAATGTGAGAAAATGATATCCATATGAGAGAAGGTTAAGGTATTGAATTGCTAAAATCTCAAAGTTAAGTCAATTCAAATATTCAAGTAATGTATAATGACAATTTTTTTCTTTTTATAAATCTTAATAGTTTTTATAAATCTTGTTTTATAAAACTATTATTAGACTTGAAAACTTGTGAGAAAATACAAATAAAGTAAAAAAATATATAATAATATTTTAAAATGATTTGATTAAAACTTAGATATACATCTACTCATGATCAAATAGTTGAGTTTATACTAAAATACTTCTTTTCATCACAACCAATCATACAAAATTCACTTCTTTTTTATTGCAACTAGGAAGGGATTATCATAATAAATAATCATTCTTTTTTTATAGTCAGGTAGAGATCAATCTAAATAATGAGCTAAATAACTCACAATAATGACAAAAATAAATACAAGATCAGATACAAAGTCTCAATAATAAGATAAAAAATTAAGCAAAAGCTCAAATATAATCTCCTATAACCCAAGCATAATTAAGCAACAAACATACTAAATGTGATTAAAATAATTTAGAGAATATGTATAATTTATTTCAATGAAAGTAATAACATAATAACATGCAAATTAACTAAATGTGGAATGAAGATTACAATGAATGTGATTAATACTTATAACCTAAGCTTTGTTATTCCTTTTTCTTTTGCAATTATGATTTGCAAATGTTGCCTTTCACAAAGATATGTAAGAGAATATTAATCTATTCTCTTAAGTTTGAACCCCTTAATATAGGTATTGCAAGCTTTTCACTGGCCCTAAGCAACTCTTAAATAATTATATCAATATTTCCTAAAAGCCAGCCAAACTAGTTATCACTTATAGAACATGAAGTGATTGTACTACACAATCTAAAGATCGTACAAGTACGATAAAACTATGAACACATCATTTGACCTACAAAATAAGTTCTATTAATTTATTTGTTAGCAAACAAATTATTGTACTTATACAATGCAATCCGATCTCAAAGCTAACATGTCATATTATATGATGAGATTATTGTATATGTATGATTAATATAAATATGCTCAATTTAATGTTTTCATAAACTATGAATGTAAATCATATTGTGTACATGCAAACTTATTTTTCTAATATTCATAAAGACATGGTTCTATGTATTTAAACATGTATGGAATATGTGATTTAAGAAAAAAATTATATGAGTGAAGAATGGATTTGAAAGCTTTTAACTCTAACACAAAAATCTCATCGAATCTTAGTGTCTCAAGATAAATTATTATAGATTTTAACATGCCAATACTAATAAAGATGACAAAAAAGATCTTCCCCTTGTATTATTTAATCTCGTATTTCCTTAGTATTAGTTATAGTTCGCACAAAATATCATCTTTAAGCTCTTTGTGTTAAGTGATCAAGCTCTTAATATAATAAGCTATTTAATATTGAGATACAGGATATAAAAATATTTTAAAATTTTAATAAAATAATATAATTATTTTATTTTCATCAAACTAGTGGTGTAAAGATCAATGATTCAATACACTACACTAGTGTCAAATACATACTAAGAGTAGGCATATGATATCTTAATAGTCTCACTATATTAAGATATTATCTCTTTAAGTCATCCCATATTAATCCAAATGAGTTTTGCCCTCAAAAGAAGTCTTAACATCTTAAGAGTATGATATCTTATATAAATATATGAATAAATTTTTTAGTAACACAATATAAGACAATTTATCATTATACTTCTTCATTTAGAGGCTTATAAAAGCTACTTATTTTTTAATAATTATTTTCTACAATCATTCATTTTTTTTCTTTGATCACAAGTGTTACTTGTTTAATAATTTCTGCTTGATTTATTCTCGAATCATTTTTTATTAGTCTAATACCAAATGTGATATTTTGGTCTTAATAACTTGAGATAATATCTCATTGAGTTTTTTCATATTGTTCCAAAGAGATTTTTTGTACCCTTAATCATTGTACTAATTATTTGATGAAAATAACACCATCGTTTTATTAATGATTTTGTTGAGCAATTTTAAGATCATGTATTTCAAGATAAAATATTGATTAATCAATTAAAGGGTTTAGTCAATTATTTTATAAAGTAATTCATATGCAAAGACATGTCAAAGAGTGTTGATGACTTTGTTCAAGGTTAGCTCAATTTATAAATCATAAAGTTATTATTTTAACACATAGTGGAGTGGCTACTCATCTCGAGGTAATTATCTATACTTTATTTAAGTTAGAATTATTAAACATATTACTTAATATTGATATATCATAATTAAGATTATATTGTATACTCATGCATTCTCTTATTAAATCAATTTTGAGTTTTTAAGAACACTAGAAGTATATTAGAACCTTGTTTATATTTTTACAAGTTGTTATAAATTTAAATTAAACCTCTAACTTCAAAAATCTGACTAAAAGACTACTTAAAACATAGTTAATTATGTATTGTTATTTTTTGTTTATTGGTCATACAGTATGATATTTAATATCATATAATAAAATCTTAATTATGGTATAAAGTTGTCATGAGATTAAAGGGTACGATATCTTCATCGTACAACTATGGCCATCAATTCAGTAATTTGATAAAAGTATGTATCATGTTATGTGAGTTGTCATCCTCATACACACATTCTACAACCTTTGAGAGTAAAGCTAGCGCTTGAATCATATAAGTATGAAGATTGTTTCGTGTGAGTATGCCATTTATTTCCCTTAAAGATAAGATTCATACAATATATATGTTAAGTTGCAAGCACTAAATGTTGTACATATGAAGTCATTGTATCATAATTATATGCTTATTTGAAAATTTTAATATAATTTATTTTGATGCTTACAGTACATACTAATATAATCACTATGTTTTAAACATACATCTTAATCTATTTCCATTATTGTTGTCATACAATATGAAGTTCATGCATCGTACTTGTATGCACTTAAATTATCGTGCTTTAGTGTTATGCTTGTATAATATATTTATTGTAGAAATATGTAGACTACTATTTTGTTTTTCACTTAGTATTAGGATGATCCATGCATTAGAATAGTATGACTAGTGTTAAAATTGTTTATATATTATTTGGACTCATTATTGTAATACTATAACAATTGTAATATTGTATAATACAAATTCAGTTAAAAATTTTTGTAGAAGTACTAAGGAGACATGTGCATCAAATTAATATGATCAGTATTAAAACTATTTATATATTTTTTGGATCTTTTTGTTGAACTATAATTATAATAATATCATACTAGTACATTCAGTTGTTAAGAAATTTTTGTCGATGTATGAGATAATTTAATGTTAGATTAATATGTTATGTTTGATATACATTTGTCACTATCATACATATATGATATTATTTAACTTATGAGTATAATCCATTTTTTTTAGGTTGAACTAAGTAAAATTTACATCTTACATATTTGTAGTTTACAATCACAGTATATGATATCTTCTAAATGGCTTAACCTCTTAAGAAAGCATGTATCATGTAATGACGATTTATTTTCAGACTAGTATGATCAATCTAAAAAAGAAATGATGTATAGTTTAGGAATTAACCAAATTTATAATAATTTCTTTCATATATGTATGATACCTCTATCGTATCAATGTGATTCATACTTACGTAAGAGTCTATTTTAAAGACTTGGCTATTTATAAGCATCTAATACAACATATCATATTATATAATCCTGTATTATATAATATTCTCTTAAGAGCTTAAAATTTGGTCATGTGTGATTTTATTCTATTCATATTGTATGATGTCTTCATTGTATATATATGTATATTTGTATTAATAAAAATAAACTGATTGAACAAACACATCATTGGAATGATACTATATAGATTTTATCACCTTGATATAATGTCCTTAACATACTTGTATGATTTAGTGCTCAAGAGCATAACGACTTTTTTGATATTTTCATGAATGGGGTTTTAGCAATTGCAACTTTTTTAATTGGCCATAACTTATTATCTGATATAAATAAAAGTGTATTAGAAAGTGAATAAACTAATGAATCAATTATAAAATAATTTTATAGGTGAAACCAAGTTCTTAATTACAGGTTAAGCTTCAAACTATGAAATATCTTGTTTTTGTTGTTATTATTATTGTATTTTGGTTCTTTACTCTATTATTACTGTAACCATTTATTATTATTACCAAATTTTGATATCATGATATCTATTTTTTCTTTTAATATTTTGAAAAAATATAAAATTATTTTTTGTTTTTCATAAAATCATAATGAAAGTAAATCTTTATTCTTTTAAAAATCAAGTAACGAAAACATCTTTTATAATTAAGTGGATGCATAAGGTTTTTCCCATTTATCTTTAAAAAAATGTGCATATAATATCTATAGTTATAATTCTTTTTCAAATATTTTTTTGCTAAAATAAAATAAATAAAAAATTCAAATATCTAGTGATAATTATAGATCTTTTTGATCATGTGTTAGCTCTTTCTCCATCATGATGGTCTTACGATGTGTCTTTCTTTGACTTAAAAGTTTTAGACAAAAATAAGAATGAATCAACTAACATTATCTTAGTAGCAAATATATATGCATATATGTAAAATAGTATAATATTTTGGTAATCATAAGCAGAGGTTATTTGTAATAATATAATATAAACAAAATATGTGAGTATTTAGAGAAAAGTAAACTAACAATATATCTATAACTTTTATATATATGAATTTTTTTATACATTTACATATTATTTAATTTCTTTTTAATTTTTTATTAGTAAAAAAATGGGGAATACTTTTTTTATCTTTTTAAGGACTGAACTTAAGAAAATGTTCTTTTTATTCAACAAATTAAGCTTATTTTGAAATATTTTGTTGTCCTTATCACTATCATATTAATGAAGGTAAACTAGAACCTAAAACAAAAAAGAGTATTTATAGGCTATGGAATTAAGGTAAAAAAGCATAGAATATGGTTTCCATTTGAAAAGCAAGTTATTATTAACATAAATATTATATTTGATGAAGACTAATCCTTTACCCGAATTTGGAGTTTAATGTTTCAAAAATGCAAAATGATATCCCTAAGTAGGTAAAGTTTTAAATGACTTTAACTAATAATTATAGTGATGATTTATCATTAGCTGATAATGCTACTAAAATGTCTTATAATAGCCTAGAATATGTAAAGACATAAATGCATAACTTTCTTATTTATCAACCGTGGGCATATGAAGTCTCCTCAAAGATATTAGTTTGAAAATATGATAGCTTATCTTTTAGGTGATCAAAGAAGTTGAGTTCTAATACCCTTCTTTTATTAAGAAGTTATCACAAGGTTAGCTTAGAGGATTATTACTATAAGTGATGAGATAAATTCTCTTTACAAAAAAAGAACATAAGAATTGGTCAAATTTCTAAAGAGAATGAGTGTCATTAGATACAAATGGATCTTTAAAAGAAAGATTAGAATGCTTAATATTAACTACATGAGATACAAAACTCATATGTTTGTTAAAGGCTACAATCAAAAGGTGTATATTATAATGAAATTTTTTTACTCATTGTAAAGCATACTTCTATTAGGACATTATTAACATTAGTAATGTATCAAGACTTTTAGTTGTAGTAGCATGATATGGAGATGACTTTTAATATAGAAAGTTCGAGGAGGATATCTTTATGAGTTAGCCAAAAGATTTATAATTTAAGATAAAGACTATCATTTTAACAGAGTGTAAAAGTCATTATATAGTTTGAAATAATCTCCTTAATAGTGGTATAGGAGATTTGACAACTTTATAAAAGACTCTTTATGATTGTTATGTATATCACAAAAAGGTGGAGGATAATTCTTTTATTCACTTACTCTTGTATGTTGACGATATGCTCATGGTATCTCAAATCAAATATGTTATTCAAAAACTTAAATCTCTCATCAGTGCAGAATTTAATATGAAAGATTTGAGAGCAATTAAAAGATTTTAGGAATGGAGACATGTCGATATTGCACATAAAAGAAGCTTTCTTGTCACAAAAGTGTTATATTTAGAAGATCTTATCCCTTTTTGGGATATCCACAACTAAATATTGAAGTATTCCTTTAGTTATAAATATTCATTTTTTATAGCTCTTACGTCGCAGTTAGAGAAAGTTTGAATTGCATGTCTCAAGTTTTATATGCCCATGATACAAAACAAAACAAATCTTGCCCATGCAATCATCATGATAAGTAAGCTTTCAAATTAATCTAAAAAGAAGCACTAAAAAGAAGTGAATCACATCTTCATTAGCGGAGAGGCACATTAGATGTTAAGTTTATTTATAAAAGAGATTCTACTTGATTACTTACAAAATATTCATATTATGTTGTTAACCTAGATGCTAGAAGATCTTGGATAAGTTGTGTTCACAAATAATAGTTTAATTGTTAGTTGGAAGGATGCTTTGTAACATTTTATTTTTTATCTATTATAGAAGTTAAATTTATGACCTTAACAGAAGCTACTAAAGAAGAGATTTGGTTAAAATGTTTAATTAATGAGTTCTATTTTCTTTAAAAGTAAATTATTATATATTGTGATAGTTTGAGTGCTATTTGTTTGAAAAATGATCAAATCTATCATAATAGGACCAAAGATATTGATATATGATATTATTTCATTCATTTAGAGAACAAAAATAAAATTTATAAAATAAGCACAAAGATTAATTCGTTTTATTTGATCACCAAAACTTATCAAGTTCACGTATTATTTGAACTTGCTCAATGTTGATAATTAGAGGTACCTTGAAGGGATTGTGTGTAATAGAATACTGAAGATTTATTTGTTAGAATTAAAGAATTCAATATAATGTGGAGATGTATTGTTATGTCTTGAATGTTAATCAACTTAAAATTTGATTACATCTATTTTTTATTATATTTGATCATATCTATTTTTTATGTTATTCTAAAATTTTTTAATTCAAAAAATTATTTAAGAAATCCATTTATTTTATAGAGTTATAAATATTCTCAATTATTAATATTTATATAATATTTTTTTCTTTTGATTATTCTTATTTATTTTATATTCTATAATCATATTTTTTATAGTGAATTTCTAGTATTATTATTTGTGAACTTAATCCAATTTTTTAAATGATTCACATAAAATATTTTATTTTTCCGTAAATATAATTATATTTATTTTATTTGATATTAGAATAATAATGTATGTAATGGATTTTTTTTATATATATTTGCCTGCATAACGCACGTACGGCAGTGTGGACGTTATCCTGTGGTCCAATCGCGATGGAGTTCCCAAAAACACTCCGGCGTCTCATCTTCCACGGCATATTCATCGTCACCATCGCGCTCTTATCATGCAGCTCCTCACTCTGCCAATCCTCGCTCGCTACAGCAACAACCAACTCAACTGACCGTCTCGCTCTCCTCTCCTTCAAGGCCACGCTCAGCAACTCCTCCGAAGCTCTCGCTTTTTGGAAAGTCGCACTCCCTTTCTGCCAGTGGACGGGGGTGACCTGCAATGGAGGTAGAGTCACAAGATTGGCATTGGTCTCTCTTGGCCTCACGGGACCTATATCCCCAAGCCTTGGCAACCTCACCTTCCTCGAATCGCTCAATCTCCAAGACAATAATCTTCTAGGCCCCATCCCCAGCGAACTCGGCCTCCTGTCCCATCTAGTAAACCTAACGCTGAAGCTTAACTACCTCACCGGGCCGATCCCGGGGAGTTTAACCCGCTGCTCCAAGCTCCAGTTCCTCCAGCTGAGGAGCAACTTGCTCACAGGTGAAATCCCATGGGAGATCTACCAGCTATCGGAACTCAAGGGCATCAACCTGTATGGAAACAACATCACCGGAGTGATACCCGAGTCCATCGGCAACATCTCCTCGCTTCAATACATCGTCTTTGCGGAAAATGCCTTGGAGGGAAGCATTCCAGAGAGCATTGGCAGGCTTACCAATCTGCTGGCCGTGCAAATGGTACAAAACCAATTCATAGGAGAAATACCGGTTTCTTTCTTCAACCTATCTTCTATCTACGAAATTTACTTGGGGTTCAACCATTTGAATGGGTCCCTGCCTTCCACTCTGTTCGACACCCTTCCACTACTCGAGCATCTTCTTCTGAACAACAATAATCTTCATGGCAACATTCCGGCCTCGGCATCCAACGCATCCTACCTGGTCGAAATCGATCTGTTCAACAGCGAATTCAGCGGAATTATACCCTCAAGATTTGGGAATTCTCAATATCTTTGGTGGGTAGAGATTGGTCAGAATCAGCTGGAAGCTAGGGAGGCCAGCGACTGGGTCTTCCTCAACTCTTTGACCAACTGCAGCGATCTAGCGACGCTGGATCTGCAACAGAACAGACTTGGTGGTTTCCTACCGAGCTCTTTGGCCGATCTCTCCCCGGGCATAACAACACTCATCATCGCCCAAAACCAGATCACCGGAAACCTTCCTAGCCGTATCGGCAACCTCGTGAATCTTACCATTTTTCGAGCAAAAGACAATCTATTGACAGGCGGCTTACCCGATTCTATTGGTAATATGAGAAGCCTGAATGTTTTGAGCTTGAAGGGAAACAGGTTTTCTGGCCAAATTCCCGACTCTATGGGCAACTTGTATCAGATGAGTCGTCTTGATTTGCGGAATAACTTTTTTACTGGAAGAATACCTTCGAGCCTTGGCGGTCTTGCGAACTTGCAGGAGTTGGATATGTCCTCGAACAGACTAAGCGGTCAGATCCCCATAGAGCTGCTGAGCCTTCAATCCTTGTCCATACGTCTCGATCTTTCAAATAACACCTTCTCACAGGACCCCTAACGAGGGAAATCGGCAGATTGAGAAATCTCAATTGGCTTGGAGCCGCAAATAACCACCTTTCAGGTGAAATACCAGATTCCATCGGAGATTGCTTTAGTTTGGAATATCTTTATCTGCAAGGGAATGCATTCCAAGGCGCTATTCCTCCGTCAATGAGCTGCTTGAAAGGCTTGCTAGAGCTGGATCTTTCAAGCAATCACCTTTCCCAGAAAATTCCAAATTTTCTTGGAAGCATCAAGGGTCTTCAGCTTCTGAATCTTTCATTCAATGAATTCGAAGGCCAAGTTCCTGTTAATGGCGTTTTCAAGAACTCCACGGCAATTTCACTCTCTGGGAACAGCAAACTATGCGGTGGTGATCCTATACTTCATTTGCATTTATGTGACGAGCAGTCTAATAATTGTAGTGGGAGGAAACACTTGTCTACTGCGCTGAAGATAATCATTGCTGTTGCAAGCACGGTTTTGTGCTTAGTGTTCGCCCTTTGCTTATTTGCTGCTTTCGGTCGGCTCAAGCGCCTCGATAAGAAGTTCTCTTTCAATCCAATGGAAGAACAGTTCAGAAGAGCTTCCTATGCCGAACTACTGAGGGCAACAGATGGCTTTGCGCCATCTAATCTAATTGGAGTAGGAAGTTTTGGGTCCGTGTACAAGGGAGTCATGCAACCCGGCGACTGCACGGTTGCTATCAAGGTTCTGAACCTTGCGCAACGCGGGGCATCCAAAAGCTTCACGGCCGAGTGTGAAGCCCTGAGAGGCATCCGACATCGGAATCTTGTGAAGATACTGACCGCGTGCTCCTCTGTGGACTTCAAGGGCAATAGTTTCAAAGCACTCGTGCTCCAGTACATGCCAAATGGAAGCTTGGATCGCTGGTTGCATCCAGAGACATCCAACTATGAGTCAACTCCGTTGAACCTAATGCAGAGGTTGAAGATAGCCGTCGATGTGGCTTCTGCGCTGGATTATCTTCATAACCACGGCCATGTTCCAGTAGTACATTGTGATTTGAAGCCCAGCAATGTTCTGCTTGACGAGGATATGTGCGGCCATCTCAGTGACTTTGGGTTGGCAAAGATTCTTCTGGACAACGATGAAAACAAGCAAACTGCATCAATTGGCGTAAAAGGCACCATTGGCTACGTTCCTCCAGGTTAGGTTCCCACAATGCTTAGAACTAAGCTCAATTCCTATATTCATCATGCAATGACGTCTGTGAAATTTTAATGCAGAGTATGGGGTTGGCGGCGAACCATCTCCTCGGGGAGACGTGTATAGTTATGGAATCCTGTTTCTGGAGCTCTTCTCAGGTAAAAGGCCAACAGATGAAACATTTGAGGACGGCCTAAGCCTTCGGGAATTTATAGAAAGGTCACGTATCAATCATTTCATGGACACAGTAGATCCAAATCTTGTTGCTGAATCACGAAACAGAATTCAAACTGGCAACTCTGGGTCTCTGGATGAGCTAAAATGCCTCACTTCCGTAATCGACGTAGCTCTTTCATGTTCTTTGGATGATCCAAGCGAGCGAATGGAAGCAGAAGAAGTCACAAATGAGTTGAATTCGATTGTAAAAAGACTTGAGAGGATAATGGATGACCATAACAGTAACTAAAACTAAAATTGTACCCAATATATTAACTATGATTCAGGAAAGAATGGGAAATAATAAAAGACCTGATTATTTGCGTATGATGAATGCAACTTAACCCAGTATAATTTAGGTTTATATTATGAAAAGAAACAATATCGATCTATATATCATCACAACATTTTTATAATAGAAGCATATTAGCTTTTATTTATTCACCAAATTATATATTGAATGATTTAACATGATGTGTAACAAATTAAGCAGATTAAATCTAAAGATATAAAAAATAATGTGAATCTACAAAATAAACTAATTGATTACACATCATGTTAAAGTATAATGACAATAATGGTATTTAACAAATCACCAATTGCATAATAATCAAGAATAATGAAAACAATAGTATACATCAAATTCTCATATTAAATATTCAATTAACTATCCGAAATAATATTTTCAGTTACCATAAAATAACATGTCACAAATACTTAAAAGATTCATGAGTAATCACAAATATTCACAATCTAATAATCCAAGTTTTCAAATTATAATCTTAATTATGATATCATGAACAAAAAGAATATGAATCATTACTCTCGTATAGTTACACAATACATATATATAGCTCAATATTTAATATCTATTCATCATGACTCATAAGTGATATAATCTTCTTATTGATAGTGATTTTTTAAATTTTTGTTTATATATTTTTTCTATTTTTTTATGACAATATGTAATTTTTTGTACGATTTTATTTGGTCTATTTCTTTATTATATTATGATAATCTTATTAGAAAGGACAAGTTTTATAATTTTTTTTATTAATAACAATTAAACAAGGTTATTTTGTTTGGTAGATTGAAGATATGAGAGTAACGACAAATGATGTAACAATAAAGATCAATCATTTAAACGAAAACTATTGAAGCTGGAAGATGTAAATTTGAGGATGATTAAAGAAAGTTTTATCATGAATTATATCAACTAATTCCACATCATCCTAACTTAGTTGAGTTTTACATATATAAATTTTAATAATAAAATAAAAATCTATATTTCATTAGTCATCTTTACATGACAATTAAAGTGAAACTTGAAATAATTGACTTCATTCATCTAGTACAAAAAAAATTGAAATTTTAAGATGGTCAAGATTTGATTATTTACAAATATACTTTTATAAGAGAATTTGGTGAATCTTAATAACAAAATCTTGAGATTGAAAATAGAGAAAAACAATGTCATTTTAAGTCATTAATATATCCCCATGGTGTTCTAAGACCATTTTTTTTTACAATAGTGATTAAAGAATGACAGAATTAATGAGGTAAGGATATACAATCAGAATATTATAATATTATATATTAAATGATAGATTAATCTTTTTAATCTTTTAAAACTTGATTTTATTTGTTTTGAATAATGATCAATATATAGTAAACAATGTCATTAAATTCACTTAATAAGCATATCCATGAAGTGCTCTCTGAGCTTTCTTATTAATAATTATTAAAGATAATTAAGTGATCAAAATCTATTAAAGTTAATGATCAAAATATATTTATATGGAAAATCCACTGCCGGCCGTTGCCGTGGCAAAACACGTCACGGAAGAGCCCATCCTTATCCCTCGCCACGCGTTCCTCAGGGAAACATGAAATCTCCCGGTCTGGAATTTGGTTTAACTTAAAACAAAAACATTAGTTTAGGTTTAGATATACGCAGTAACGACTTTCTTTTGGATATATGCAAGTGTTATCAACGAAATGCTTACGAATAAAAATTATTGACATTTTTTATTATTAACAAAATATGATTTCCATTTTTCCATCAAATCATTTGATAACTATAAGATGTCTTAAGTATTTAAGTTTATAAATAACACTAATTTTTGTGTTTAGAAGACTATTTTGAGTTATTTTTTATTCATTAAAGACAATTTTTGCGTCCCTTCTATCATCTGTGGATGTGAATCTACTTACAAATCTCTATTGTTTACTTTCTTTGCTAGATATAACTAGATCTTCATAAATTTATTAAAACAATATACTAAAATTATTTAAATTGTTTTGGCATGCAAAAATATTTTTACATGTTTTGAAGATCTACCTTAAGTGTATTTATGCACATCTTAAATATACTTTTTGATACTTACTATAGTTAAAAATAACTTGAACGAATAAAAGTGTATATTATATTCACTTAACAATATAATTGTTATACTAAGATATCTTTAGATATAAAACTTTATGAATATTAAATATAATTCATTATATCTTCAATAATGTAATGTTTAATAATGTATCATATATATTTCAATATATTAAAAAGTACATTATATATTTTTAACAATATAGTTTTTAGCATACTTTGGTATGTACAAAGCAAAACATACTTAGGTGTATAAACAATATCACTTGAGTTTTTTTACTTGCATTTAGTTGTACCTTAAGGAAACAACATTGTAATATTATAAGCCTAAAACTAGTTTGATTACATTATTATAAATAATAATTGCATATGCAACTTGAATTTTAAGATGAACAAATAATTAAAAAAGAATGTCATAGGATTTATGACATTTAAAACGTTCAATAAGGACAATACATACGTAGATTATTGCACCTACACATATGATATAGGCTTTTAAGTTAGAGTAGATCATTATACTTATTAGTCTAGTATAAACAAATTCAAAACAAAGTCTAATTTGTATGACATATATGAAAACAAATAAACAAACTAGAGTATAGAAGCTTGGATGGAAGGTATGAATATTGGGTAATAATGCTAACTGTTTGTTTGCAAGCTCAATATTGGTAATCCACACTGGGAAGAGTTTGATCCAATATTAAACAAGACCCTATTTTAAACAAAACATGGTTCTTATTGACATATAACATTGATACACTTGGACTTATTCCAATATTAAAAAATATCTCATTTGCAAATGAGAAAAAAATACATATATCAACACTAAATAAGATTTCAAGAGATAAACAAAGAAGCAATAACTCATAATTTATAATTTAATTTTTTTAAAAAATATAAATAACAAAACATAGAAGGATTGCATAACTACTAAAAAAGTTGCTAGAATTATTCATGATTATTCATCTAAGTATACTAAAATATCATTACAAATTACAATCATCAAGTATTTTATACTATAAATTAATTGTATTTTAAAAGCATATTATAATTTATGTATGCTTCAATATATTGAAACATGGTTTGGATTATTTTATGTATACTTTAATATAAAAGTATGATTACTTTCATCTTAAATACACTTCACTATATTACATAAGTTGTAGAATAAATACATTAAAACATCTAAGTATTATTCAAAACTTTCATAAATATAGATATATAAATATATATTTTAGGTGCACTTCAAAAGAATTATGATCTTATAATAACAAAGATCTACAAAATAAGAACATGATGAACTATAATACATTTCAATATAACACAAATCATTTGGTATTCTATGACATATACCAATCATATAATAGAATGAATATTAACAAACTTAAAAAACATATATTTTAATATGCTTAAGCATAATTTCATGTACAATCAATGTATTAAAATACATTTTATCACAAATATAATATACTTGCATATATTATGTTACATATAAATAATATTTCATATATTAAGTAAAAGATATTTTGGATGATTCTATTTTTGATATTTTGTAAGTTGAGTTCAACTTTATTCTTAGCCAATCCAATAAGCACAACTAGAATCAGATTTGATAGGGAGTTTGTGAATTTTTTAATTGACATATCTCTAATTTGATTAAATGCTTCATAATTAACTTCATGAAATAATAATATATTGTTGTTGGAGATCTATCACTTGTCTAGAGTTGATTTTGATCATTTTCCTCTTCTTATTATTAGTGGACTCAATTTTAAGCTATAAGATGGAGATATAAAAATTTGGGATCTAATTCATTTATGAAAACTATCTTAGTTAGTTAAGGACTACTAGCATAAATCTATTATAAGCATTCCTCCTTTCATGTGCAACATAAGTCTGGCACAACTCTTGGATGAATGACATGCCAAGACTATATATGACATCAATGATTTCATTTTCAAAGTTATAAAAGGACCATTAAGCCCAATGATGTTCAAGGTATTTTCAATTTTTTGAGGAAATTTGAATGCCTTGTAAGTGGAAAGGCATATTGGTATTCCTTACCCCAAGGTTATAATAGCTGGTCACTTAAACCAATTTAAACCTATTAGCCTTTGTGTCATTGTCTATGAGATGATGGTAAAATTTCTAGTTGTTAGACTAAAGCACAATTTACCCGATCTTATTAAAGTGTAGTCGGGGCTTTCATCTTGGGTTAATATTGAAAAATAACTACAACTTGGATCAAAGACAGTTTGATAACCTCAATGTCTGTAACTAGACTTGTAATGGTTAAGGACAATATTGAATAAGCTAATCAATTCAACGAGATTTTCTTTGGTTCATGTTGGAGCATTTTTACAATTTTCTAATACAGTGTAATTAAGTTCTTAGATGTTTTATTTAATGATGTTTACCTTTCTGATTAATAGTAGGAGAGTAAATTGAACTCTGATAGATTGGGTTCTAGAGATCAAGCAATAATTGAGAAAGCCAATTTTCACTCATCTTCCTTTTATTGTTGACATTCTTTTCTTCTCTTTGAATTGATGTAAATTATGAGTTGCCTAAGGAGTCTTTGTGGAGCTTTTGTGTAGAAAGTGAGCTTCTCAAAGTTATGTTTAACAAATTGAAATTAAAGAAGTGGCCAAGGATTCATATGAAGAATATGAGGATACCATAGAAGCAAGATTAAAGATACCTAGGTATCCCATTATAGACAGGTTGGCTTACCCTATTATCTTCTTGGACATGAATATCTATTCAATCGATTTGTTAAGAAACATCATGTTAATGAACAACACAAAAATATAATGTTTATTTATACATTGTCTCACACATATGTTCCTTTCAATGTCTTAAAGGCCAATAATAGGATGATGAGATTGGTTTTGCTAAGCATATTCTTGGATCGACATAAGGTCAGATCAATAACAATCTTATTTAACTAGTTGCATGTTCTTCTTAAAGATAACAATTCATTCTTGATGTTCTTGCATCCCCTCCTTCACCTAGGATGATATTGACTAACTTTTCAAGAGACTATGAAACTTCCATATTAAGCCTTATGCAAGGAAGTTTGATGGTATTTTGGTGGGCCAGATGAACTCTATTACAGGTGACAATTGGGGGTTAATGGTGACTTTGAGGCAAAGTGTTGAAGCATCAACTATTATGATGTAATAATGGAAATTTTTTGGAGCATATATGTTGGTAGCTTAACTTCGTAACTATAAAAGACACTTGCAATTCTTTTGGATGATTCTAACTTGACTATTAAGTTAAATTCAATTGCTTTTTCAGCTAATCCAACAAGTATGATAAAAGAAATATCTAATAGGCAATTTATGGCTTTTTATTTTAGACACATCGCTATGTGCATTAATAAGAAATTATTTTTAGAGATCTATCCCTTGTTTAGATTTGATTTCAATCATTTCCTTTTTATTATTAGTGGGTTTGACTTCAAGCCACAATAAGCCACAATGTGTCAATATAAAAATTTAGGATCCAATGCACTTATAAAAAGTACTTATGTTGGCCAAAAAGACAATTTGTCATAGACTTATTACAGGAGTTCCCTCTTTCACATTCAATCATAAGTGTCATAACTCTTCGAACATTTAAGATTTCAAGTAAGGAGGTTTCAATTAATCTATTCAACATAAGCTAAAAGCTAGAGGGCATGGTGTTGCACTTGTAGAGAAATAGGTAGATGGCTCCAACTTCACCTATGATAATCATCTAAGACTTACACAAAATGTGACTAGCATCAATACCACATTAATAAGCATTGTGGATGGGTGGTAGCAATGGGGTTAAGCCTAATGGCTGTCAACTGGGGGATTCTTTCACTATTTTGCTATGCCCATGAGTTGGAGCAACACGATCACCATCTAATTGATGCCTTCTTATGAAGTTCTTTGCTGCCCATTGGAGACCAAGCTTGGAACCTAGCAATTTTTTATGCCAGTGAAGATGTGACAATTGAGGCCACTCAATTGTCATTCCAAAGAGGGTAAATAGTTTTTTCTATTGGAGGAATCAGATACCGAGGGTACTTGATATCATTGGTTTCACTTTCAAAGCTATTAAAGGATCACTGAGTTCAATAATGTTTAAAGAATTCTTCATTTTTTTGAGAGAATTTGAATTCTTTATTTATGGAAAATACATATTGGTATTCATTATCTCCAAAGTTGTGGCAACCGATTGCTCGAATCACTATAAGCTAATTACCCTTTGCATTATAATCTACAAGTTACAGGTAAAGGTCAGTGTTGCTCGACTAAAGTATCATATATATAGTCTTATAGCAATGGAGCATGGGCTTTCATCTCGAGCTAATATTGCAAATAACTACATCTTGAATCAAAAGATGGCTTGATAAACTCAAAGTCTTAAACTAGACTGATGATGATTAAAGATGATATTGAACTAGTCTATCAATTTTACAATCTTACATCTAGAGCATTTCTATTTTTCTCTAATTTAATGTAATTAGGTTTTTAGATGTGTTATTGACTAAGGTTTTCCATTTAGGTTAATGATGGTAGAGCAAACTAAACTTAGTGCCTTGCTTATTCAACATTGGATGTAGATACATTCAATCTTAAAGATCAAGCAATTGTAGAGGAAGCCAATTTTTTCTCTTCTTTTTGTCATTGGCATTCTTCTTTTCTCTCTGAACACTTAAAAGTTTTGAATTACCTAAGGAGGGTGGATGCTCATTGTGTAGCTTTTGTGCAAAAAGTGAACCTTTAGAAGGGCTAATTCATGTTTAATAAATTGGCATTAAAGAAGCAGCAAAGTGAAAGTGGATTCTTACAAATAACATTAGGAAATCTAAAAAGTAAGAGACCTAGGTATTTTACCATACACATGTTGGCTTACTCTAATTATCTTTTAAGCTATGATATCTTCTTTATAAAAAAAGGTTACATCTTGGTGTGCTTATTCAATCCCTTATTAAGAAAAATTGTGCTCATCAATGAACCTAAACTTCATTTGTTTATCCATTATCTCACGCATATGTAACCTTTAGTGTGTTCAAGGCTAATAATAGGATGATGAGATTATTATTATCGAGCAACTTCTTGACGCAACATTCAATCACTAACTTGTGTAATAAAAGGTGTGTAAGTATGACGGTAAGCTTTCACAATTGAACACAATACTTGTTGGCCAATATGGCAATTAGGTATTGGGGGAAATCAACATATTCTAGGTAATGAAGCTAAAGCACAAGTATAATGGGCCAAAGAACATCAGACGAGACTCTTGAAATTGGAGGTTGAACTATCTAAGAATATTGCAAAGATGAGTGCACATTGACACATGAATGTTAGGTCCACAAAATCACTTATCTCTAGAACACAAAAATTCCTTTGGAGAGATGGTTAACCTTTTTTATCTATGACGACCTTAACTCCATCGATCGTGTTGGGGCTTACTGTTGATGATGGTCAGTGTGATCACCAATTCATTCAAGAGCTAATTGCCAGTAAGCTTGTTTGGATGGTTTGATGGTTTGTTAATGTGTAAATCATCTTGTTCCCCAATGGATTGCTTAGTTTGGATCATTATTGAGACAAATCAAGTTTTGATGGACATCTTTTAAAAATGATTTTTGGCGATGATGGATAGGGAAGATGGTGTTTGCAAATTTAGAGCTAGTCCTAGACGATTATTTTCCAACATTGTACTGTGTATATATCAATGAAATGAGCATAGATAGTGTTAGATAACTCTTTATGCTCACATGGACATCTAGATAGTGAGAAATTAAACAATTTCTTCATTAACTATAGATTTAGTTTTCTAGTTGGGGTACAAACTAAGAGGTCGGATGTTTCTTTATGATGGTTCAATCTTCACCAAGTGATATCTACTCTAACAAAATTGCACCCCACCTATAAGAGTGAGGGCTACTATGTACTTCAACATTATTTGCATGAGATGATAGTTATGCTAACATTGATGACAAATCAACCATCAATGCATCAACTATGACAATAAGTATTAGTTCCCTTTGCCCACTTAGTGAGTTATATGGATTCCTGGAACTCTCCTAGGATCTCCTTCCCCACAATGGGCAAAGATGAATCTTGATTGTCTACAGAGGATAGTGCTCACCAAGAAAGTACAAAGTATCTAAAGTGACAATTGGAGTTAGAATTTCTTTTTCCTTTGTTGCTATGGTTGATCTTTAAGCAATTTGGGAGGCAGTGATCTTGTCAAGGGAATGGAATAACAATGCCTAAGAATTTCTGCTAGTGGGTAAATTGCTGCTATCTTGCAAGCCTTGCATAAACTACATCAAGACAAGGAGACTAGTATATCTCTTGATGTTGCCAGGCATTCTTGGTTCCTTTATTGTTTGAAACTTCTCCATTACAGTTATCCCCTCCAGTGTATAAACCTCTATGATCAATCTATTATGACAAAGCATTAACTTTCTTGGCTTTCTTTTATCCAGCCAACTAATTTCTTGAATACATAATAGCATCAATTTTTTTATGAATCATGATATCCACCAAACCATAACACTTCAAAGTTTAATTACCTTCATTCGAAGATCTTACACTAATTCTAAAGCCTTGATCCAATTTCTTAAACATGCACTCATGGTGATAGTCACGTAGGAATGCCTATTTATAATTGTACTTGTGCCCCAGTGTAATGTCTTTTGCTCACACGTCACTACATTTGATCATACCAATATCCATAATAAAATTATCCCACAAAATAACTATCTTAGATCCTGCAACTAAGTTATGTCAGACTCTACAATTTCCAGAAGTTTTTACCCCTTGTTACCTTAAACAGACCACTGATTTCTCTACCTGAAAAGCCCGACCCTGCAGATTGGTATACACCTTGTAGCAGAATATTTATGACCACTAGCAGCACAAAATGACTTGTCATTAGAAGAATTCACAAAAAAGATTTCTATGGTGAAAAATGCATCAACCATGAAGGTCTGCAGTCATCAAGTAAAACAAAAAAGAAGAAGACTCACAAAAATGTGCAGACACCAAACAAACATATGGAAGCTCGGTAAGTAGATCATGTATGGTTCATCTGATTTTTTTTGTTGTAGATTAGTAAACAACAAACATGCATGTTTTCATCTCAAATATTCATCAAATGCAACATTAACCAATGAAAGTCCTTGCTTCCTCCATTTCATCATTTCAAAAATCCATTTCTACAATCGCCTAAACAGATGAACTGCATTGCATTGAAAGTGGACAAACAGCATAGAAATACATTTAAAGTAGTTTAAGCTGATACACATTCTACTATGTGCTACTCAAATATAAGAAACTGCCTTGAGCTGAACTAGTTGCAAAACGAACGATATTTCATGGCTGTAAAGATGTTTTATTTAAGAATCCTTACCATACTTTCCAATTGTATTTCCCCTTGCATTATTTAGGATGGTTTTGTCAGCAGTGATGAAGAACCCAGATATAGCAGCTGCGCAATGAAATCACTGATTTAACAACATAAAGGACAGTTTTAATCATATATGCTTCAGGTTGTTAGTTGCAGAATGCCAAAACATTTATGTTGAGATAGGTACAGATCACAACAAAGGTAAATCTTCAATATCTTTAAATTTGTAAATGGAAGTTTCTCTGCACTTCTTCTAGATTTATAAGTCCTTAATGAGGCTTAAAAGTCAGATAAGTGGCTCAAAAAACGCCAAAAAAGAGTGTAAAGAGTAAGCCAAGGAAGGAGAACTTAACTAAAAGATGCAAATGAAACTTAAATAACGTGCACCTTGTCCTCATTAAGAACTTGTAAAGAGATCCATCAGAAACAAGATATCCTCTACGCTATCCATATTATTCTACCTTCAAAAAAATGTTGCACTTATTATCTCTACTACATGAAGGATTCCCTCAATAAATCAGTATTTTTTTTTACCCTACAATTCAACAATGTCTCTTAAGCCAAACCTGGACAAAGAATGTATATAAATATAATGAGTTTAAAGGATCATGCTAGCCATGTGAAGGTTTAGATAAGAAACGGTCAATTGTTATTCAAATTACATGGATTATGGCAAAAAATACCTTTTTAGCAAGATAATACAAGATAGATGGCCATATGCTCAAATTAACACAATTGATGGCCAAACCTAAACTCCTATGTAATTACATAATCGTTAATAATTTTAGAATTTGAATTTGATTTAAACTGACTATTGGGATATAGTCTAACAATTGTGTGATGATTGGCTTATCATCATCTAGCACTTGGTTACTTGAGTTGTATTGGTTGTGTTCTACAAGTTCTGCACTTAAATTCCATTTCCACTGGAACAACAAAGAAGTCATCAATCGCTAATGAGGAAGTGATCTAAACTTAAGCAGAATCATCAGAAACTCAAATTCTTCCCTGAATGGACATGGTTGACCAAGTATTGAGTAGTGATGCTCGTGGGACTACTCTAGATTGTTTTTACTTTATGATTTAACATGTAAATGGTCAGGGGGTAATTAATCTGCTTAGTGTTATATGTCTAGATGAGGTAGACTTTTGGCAGAATGTTTTTAGGCGTTTGCAGTTTTGCACACAAGATGCATATTGTGGAACAGATCATATCACATAATAATCTGCATAGAAATTGTGCAAATGTATTTGTAGTAGGGGAATCAACACACATTGGAATGTAGGATGCTATATACCATACATTCAACCCAAAACAAAAGGAATTTTGTAGGTGTGCTTGCTGTTATCTTAAGTCCTGTCTCACAAAAGCAATATATTCAAATAGGTTGCCAGCATTTGACCCAACAAGGCATTCAAACACGAGAATTTCTTATTTGGATCAAACTGTGTATGTGCAAGGTCGATTCTTAAGAATTTAAAATAACAGAATTATGTTTAAGTCAACACAGAAAATGAAAATTATCCCCTTCTGCCTATCTTAACATAAAAAAATGTCTAGAACATCTTTAATCATTTAGGCTAGGTTTAATATTGAAAGCGTGCCTCATATCCTAGGTAGGATTGACCAAAACAAGACAAATTTAAAGAGCTTTTGGGTCAAAGTTAAGTCTGTGTTGCTTCAAATTCAGGTTTTAGTTGGGTTGAGTTAGTACACTTTCAAGTGAGATCTGTACCTAACTGACAAATACAAATTGGCTTGTGTACCCTTAATGCACGATGATGAAATACAATACAACAGATCTTCCTGTTATGCCTTCTGCTTTTCTTCAGTCAGTTTGATTGTTGCAAAGCTGACCTTTCAACCTTGAAAGTTAAATTATTGCTAAAGTGGGGTTAAAGCCGAAACTGCGAAAGCAGGAAAATTTTAATTTCTTCATGCTCTTGACTTTTGATCTTGATGTGTGATTGATAAGAAAAATTTAGTGGGAAACTCAACATGCAAACATAAAAAAAATAAAATAATCGATGTTTTATTGAGCTCTCATGGAAAACTACCACGATAGCGACTTTGGATGGTTTATGTTAAATTTCTGTGGAAATTCATGCAATATCAACTTGTTTGTCCGATTTTATGCCAGTTCATCTTTTTGGTTAGGTTCACAAGGCACATATAGGTGCTTGCATCTCATGACCTTGGTAAAAGTTTCTTGCATCCTTTCCTGCAAGAGAGCAAACTCAAAGTTATATAATTTCTTCTAAAATCAAAAGGGTTGGAATTTCAAACCATTGTTTGTTTTGCCATGTAATGGATGTGTGTTAGCCATACACTAATTTGATCTATAATTTATGGAGCTATATTAAGGACTAGTAAAAAAGGGGAGAGAGATAGAAGATGGATAAACTTGACAACTTGGTTAGCCTCCCCTTATGTTTAGGATCCAAGGAATCAAATTAATCAAATGATGTCAACTAATCAATGTTAAGATTGTCACTTTCAGACCCATAGCAAATCTTCTTTTTTCATGATGTAGTGATGTAAGAATTGTGAACCCCTATTTATGGCTTAACAAGGAAAGAGAGAAAAAATAAACACATTTGACAACGTGACAAGTCTCAGCATACTTAATGTAATAACTTAACGTAGATGGGATACGTAAAAATATCTACGGATGTTGGCAGATAATGAAATGCTCATCAAACTCCCCCCAAACAAACTTCCTTTCCCTCTCTAATATAAAAGTTTAGCTTGGTCAATTTATCCAGCATGGTAGAAGAAATTGAGCTGTATTTTTCTATTAATATATTTTAGTTATGAAAAGATAGGTTGAGGATTGGAAGAAATTTATTTTTGTTCAAATAGCCCGGGAATCATATTAACCCAACATAACCTCAGATTCTAGGTTTTTAACCCCCAGCAAGCTGCAGAAGAGCATAACAAATGAGAACATGATATGCATAAAAAACAATTTCTATTAACAACGTAAATTCTAGATGGTCCCTTAAAACATAAAACAGAGAAGGAATGACAAAAAGTACAGCCACTTGACTGAAAAAAAGCCTAATCAAAACAGGAGTAAGATTGGATAATCAAATGAAATTGCCAAGCATTGGTTTAACATACAAGTAAAAAAAGTTCATGTTCCATATTTGATTAGCCAATTAAGTTCAATATTCACCTTTTGTGCAAGGTGAGCTCAAAACCAAGAAAACATCAAGCTTTGTGAAGCATCCAAGGAATTACAAGAATCTGTTTGCAAATAATTTGTGAATTTAAAAAAAGAGGTTTGAAAATGAGGATTTAATAAAAAAAGTTCCAAGAAATCCTTCTGTTTCAATGGTATCCATCAGATTAGGGGTATAAAAAGTGAGCAAACACTTGAACAAGTACATACCTTTATAACATACACAATTGAAGCTAAGAATTCAATTTCTAATATACACGAGGTGCTAATTTTCCAAACAAGCTGATGAAAAAATATTTTCTTTCAACCTCTTAGTAAAAAGAAAAAAAAGATGACATTTCATTAATTTTATGGGCACAGTATAGCAGATTACTGCTTTGACATTGCAGGGCATTCCCAAAAGTCATGATAAGTTACCTGCTGATATGATTAGTGCTTGGGCAGTATAATTTAGATTTGCTTTAGCCCAAGGAATGACACGACAACCAACCAACTGCAATACGAAACAAAAGGAAAAGCCGCATGAAAGTCAACATTGAAAACCCACATTGGTAGAAGTACTAACATATAATTTATAGACGTGAAAACCAAATTGCAACCTGGATAACTAAAGCAAATTAGATAATCGTGCACTGGTGAAAATAGTTAGGAGTGAAATGTATTTATTTAGCAAAAAGGCATGCAGCAAACCGTGGGAACTGCAACTATGGAGCCTGCAATAATAGCTGTTTTGAATCCTCTCATGACAGCCTCTGAGGAGCAGAAGCCACAAGTGAGTGAAAAGGGAAAGGGATTACTTGCTAGACACATACTGGAAATTATTTAGAACCAAACTGACAAATGACAATATTAAAACAACTAAACAAAATATCAATCTTGCACAGAATAAGAATCAAACCCATGCTAAAATAGTTGAGCAAGTGAAAGCATACAAAACAAAACATGCAAGGACAGGAGTTAATTGTTGAGAATCATTGCGGCTTAAAAGTACTTCACATTCAAAAGATAAAAATAAGAAAAACTTATATGATTATTAAAACAACAACTAAACAAATATCAATCTTGCTAAGAATGAGAATCAAACCCACGCTAAAACAGCTGAGCAGGTGAAAGCATACGAAACAAAACATGCAAACGACAGGAGTTAATTGTTGAGAATCTTAGTTGCTTAAAAATACTCAAAATTTGAAAGATAGAAATAAGAAAAACTTACATGATTCAAACACTGGTTCTATCCCTAGGAGACAGTCTTCAAATGTAAAGGTCAATGAAAACAATCCCCAATGGTACAGCCCATTGTTGTACAATAATAAAAAACAAAAATCCAACAGAAAGGCCAAATGACATGCGTCAGGAATAGAAGGGTCCATAATAAGCCACTACCCAACACCATCATATTAGGCAGCATTCCAAACAAGATTATGAGGCAATATAAAAAAAAACTTAAAAAAAATAATCATAATAAAAATTCCAGTAAAATCACACACCAATCACCCATAGGAAGGACAAACTCCAATTTTTAAATGAGCTTGATCAAGCTTGTGTACAAGAGTAAATCTCCTATTCTAAGCTCATCAACATGATTCGTAATGAAGCCTAATATCAACTGCGCTAGTATTCATTTAGAAAAGTGAACTAAAGAAGGATAGCTAAAATCCCATTTGTCTTTGTCCTTGACATTTATTTTCCTCACTAAAATCTCTAAATGTAAGGAAACAATAATTTCTATAAAAAAAACCCTACAACTCTCTAAATACCATAGTCAACTCAATTCTTGCACTTTATGGCAAACACTCTTAATCCTCCAAGATCTCAAACATAAACCCTGTCCAAAAACTCCTAACATCCACAAGCTTCCCTCCATAAAGTCTTTCTAGCTCCACAATCTCAGCTCCCAAAACTTAACAGGAAATTTCTCTTGATGGATCATAACCTTTTTTACTAGATCTTCTAGCCCAATGTATTGGATAACTCTCAAGATGATCCTTCTTTATTGAATAAGATCTCCCTCTCCTAAATCTCTCTATGTTGAGCAAGAGAATTCCATTTTCAATGATTTTCTCATCCCCCCATGAATTTCTTGTATGGCTACCATCCTTGAAATCTTATCAAATCCCAAAAGATTACATATAGAATGTTCCTTAAGATTGATCTTTGAATCCAAGATTAAAATCCTCAACACACAAGTTAGTGGCTTCCAAAATCAAAACAAAAAATATCTAGAGCTATTATGTTATGCCCTAAATAGACAATTCAATCGATTGTTCGAACGACCTGATAAACTTGAGTGCAAAGGTCCTCTAATATTACCTCTGTTGCCATGCTCCAATTCTCTTGTGATCAAACAATCAAAACAACTTATCTAACATAGAATGCATGCTCTATCTACACCATCTAATATGGAATCAAACAATCCAATCTAGTGCCATCCATCATAATTTGTTTTGAGTCTCCATAAGATTCTTTTGCATCTTTCTATCTCCGTAACACATCTAATGCCTCGAACACCTTTATATTATAATATAACTAATAAGACATATAAGTACTAAAATAATAAAAATTAGTAAAAAAATAAGTTTTTATGAATCCCTTTACTTGAACGTGAACAAATTCTTATCACTTACACAATAACATTCAACCAAGTTGGCAACTGTGTATTTGGCACATTTTGGTCATAGTTGTCATGATATCTAAGAGTTCTACAAAAAATGTTTAAACTTCTTGTTAAAACCAAAAAGAATGGATATAATCCACAAGTCCAAAACTAAAATTAAATTATTGAACTCCCAAGCATACAAGTCTTGCCCAAAGTGTAATAAGGATCAATATCAAGCATATTCCAATAAAAAAACATTAGTACGACTTAACTTACAAAGTGTAGTTGAAGAACAAACATTGGGTATGATCATAAGTCTCAGAATAGTAATTACGTAACAATCCTCTAGATGATAACAAGGATCATAGTATGAAAAGTACAACCAAAAGCCATAGAGTATGCTAGGTAGCCAATATAAGTAAGATAATTAAAGAAACACAAATACTAAGGACCTGATCTTTTGTCAAATTCGACATATCAAAGATTAAATCTTAAGGTTCTAGGTGGTGCCACGCTTATAAATCAACCATAATAGCTATTAGTTTTAGTTGAATCTTGCAATTATGAGCTTTGTATTGTCCCATAATAAACAATCCTCATCTAAAAGGAGGAACTTTATCATATGTAAAAAAGCCAACTATTAAACATTCCTAGATAGAAGTGAACCTAATTCACCTATAGTATAATCCAAAAAACAAAGCTAGAAGATCTTTAAAAGGCTAACATTATTGTTGTTGCTCTCATTGAAGCTTATTTTCTTGATAAACATCACACCCATCATATATGACCCTTATGCCCATTTATCCAAGGATAAAAGCAAACACAAGTTTTTAATTAATCTCTAGCCCATGCATAACATCAATAAATGCATCTTTCTAAAAGTAAACCTATAATTTACAGCAATTGCAGACCAAGAATCTCCAAGAAAGGTCTTTTCTTCTTTGTAACTTATAGAAGCATATGAGGTAAAGCATCTTGTTTCTATAAATACGCTTGACAGCTCTAAAATCTATCATATAAACAGTGACAATTGTCATTGTGTTTGTCTCTAAGATAACTACGAACATCTCTCCTCAACAAGGTAATCTTGGTTTAGCAAGATTGTAACCTCCTTTCCAATGTCTACACTAAAAAGCATGATGACTGAGCATGTCTCACTAATAAAAAAATTACCTATTTTTCTTATCCTTTGGGCCATGCATCTCATAGCATTTGCATTAGGATAACCAAGCTAATTCTAACATCAACTCTTACTAAGATGCTTATTAAATTTTCTAGGTTGATAGTCAATTCAATCTTAAAAGTAATCTCCACTTTGTTAGTAATGTCCTTTAATCTATTGGTTCCTTCAATTCTAATATACATAATCACAACTTTAAAAATTATATCATCTCTCTTACAATTTATACTATTCTTATGATCTTTCAATAAATCAAATTATTTTTCAATCAAAACAATAACTATACATCAATCACAAAAAGCATGATGACATTTTTTCTCAAACATAAAGCAGCCACATTTTCTCTTACCCTTTGAGTCATAGGCCCCATATGGCATTTGCTTTTGGATCACAAAGCTAATTCTAGCATTTGCTCTTATTAAGATAGTTATTAAATTTTGTATGCTTACGATCAACTAAGTTAATCTTAGGCATAATCTCCTCAGATTCCTCAAAGATGTCCTATTTAATAGTTCTCTCAATAACAATATACATAACCACTTTTTTGAAGGTCGTATCTCTTTATTATATTTCACGTTATTCTTATATTTCTTTTATAAATAAGATAATTTTCAATCAAAATAAAAAATTAAAAGGTTCATGAAGTGCATCTCCTTTATTATCAATTGAGCAACAAGGTGCAAAACATTCTTATTTTTGTTCATCTTAAAATTTAAAAGTTTTATACAACATACTTCTTCACAACATTATTCTCTATAATAAATTTCCCATCAAGATCATTCTAAATTTAATATGCATGCTTACTTTGACAATAAACATCCAGAAATCCTTTGTACAATCACTTAGAACGATGCCCTTGGAAATGTTATCAACATGATTTCATGTAATCATTTCAATATCATAATTTTCAGCTTTTCAATAGATATAATAACAACATGGATACCAATCAATAATACTTCTCATAGGCTTCCTTAAAACTTGTAGATATGATATTTTGCATCGTCGCATGGCATGCAATCCTTCTTTCTAAAAGGAAAACAATCATTTAAATCAAGTAGTTATACTCATTGTCAAAGGACCAATATATGCAACAACAAACACAAATCATTTGAAAATTACAAACATACATTAAAAAAATTTCAAAAGAAAAAACTTAAAAATATCCACATTTTTAGCTTGATAATAGTATTAAAATATAAAAAATTAATTTTAAAAATAAACAACCTATATATAGCAAAATACTTGTCATAACCAATAAAAGAATATTGAGTTGCATAATTATTTTTTCTTTTATTAGACAAAAAGAAGAGACCCCAAACAATCAAGTATTCCTAGTCTATTGCAAGAGATCTTGCCAAACTTTGCATGTGCTCTCCTACACTACAATTGACGATAGTGGTTGCTATCATTTTTTCTACATAATTAGCTCCTTACTATCTTCATAATTAAAAATCTATAATAATCATACATGATATTTTCACCTCACAAATTATTTTAAGTTTTTGAAGTTACAAATATAACATTCACTATGTTTTTAAAGGTTTTAATTTTCATTTCTATCATAACATTAGATTCAAGAGTATAAAGGTATTATTTTATGAACAAGACAATGAATTTTATAAATAGAGCTTAAAGAACCATTTGCATACTCTCTAAATAGCGACCTCTAAATTTTATAATCAATTTTATTTTCATTCTCTAATTCAAAAATCTTAAATTTCTTCTTAGCCTCAAATTGATTTTTAATCTAAATAGTTTAGTGAACTTGAAACATTCATCAATCAAAAAGACAATATCTTCTTTTACCACATATGCTCATCGCAAATTTCATGTCACCTAAATCAAAATAAACTAAACCAAGCATCTTATTTTTCTCTTATAATTTTTTGATTTTCTTGGTTTCTCCACACTCTCATCTTCATGAAAATTAGAATTTCTAAGATAAGTTCCATGAATTTTTCATATAAGAAAATTTGATAAGACTAACCCAATCATACCACCAATCAATAAACTCAAGAAAGTCCATAAAAATAGAAGAACTAACAATAAATTGTCAAGTACAATAACAATAAACAAATCATTATTGAAATAACTCTTTCCTTCAAAGCCCTCCTTTGTAGCCATTATAAACTTGCCCTCGTCAAATATAATCTTTATATCCACTTTTCCAAAGATAAAAATAAACACAAGATTTTAACAAATCTCTAGTGCATGTAAAACATCAATGAGCAAATAAATCTTTCCAAAAATCAACCTCAAAATAACTTTACAATTGCTAACAAGTGCAGGCCTAGAATCTCCAACAAAAATCCTCTCCAATTAATTCACCGACAATAATGTAGGAGGTAAAAGGATTTCTATAAATGTGCTTGGTAGCTCCAAAATCTACCAACCAAACATCATCCTTTGTTACAAAATTTGTCTTTGAGATAACTACTACAATAACATCGTTAGTTTTGTTAGCCTTGAATTAGCGAAACTGTCATTTCCTTTTTGTATGTACACTAAAAGGCAATATAACTTTTTCTTACATATAAAGTAATCAACTTTTCTTGTGGGTCATGATTCCTACAGCATTTGCATTGGTATCACATTGATTCTTGCATCTATTCCTATTAAGATACTTAATAATTTTATAGGTTTATGGTCAACCAAGTTAGCATTAGCGATAATCACTTCAGCTTTCTGTATGACATCTTTCTATCTATTAGTTTCCTTTCCTCAATCACAATATACATAACCACATCCTCGAAGGTCATTGCCACTCTTATAATTTATATTATTCTTATAATACTTCCATAAATCGGATAATTTTTTAATCAAAATAATAGATACAAGGCCAATGCTGAATCAAGTTGTTCGTCTTCGCCGTGCAGCTCTACTTCACTTGCCACCCACTCTATTTCTCTCATATGCATCTTTTGCTCTCATTCTATCTCTTATTGGATCGTCGTCAACTTCGGAACCATCAAGGATCGACCTTTTCGCTGTGCCTTCAATTAATTGCATTGGCTCGCAGTTCTCTCCAAGTCGGCCCCTTGTCATTGGTGTACCACTTTTGTCAAAGTTTCGTTTTGCCACAGTAACGCTAGTCACGACGATTGATACTCCCTCTTCAGTCTTCATTCCATTCCCTTTGGTCTCTGCTCCGTTTTCTGTGGCTCCTGTTCCTCTGGTATTTATTCCTCTTTTGGTTTCGGCCCCTCATGCTCCATTCATGGTAATCTCCTTCGCTCAAGTGGTCAAGGGAGCCTTGGCCTCCACTTCTTCTCCTATTACAACCTTTTTTAGCCACGCCTAAGTGTCCACATTGCACTCAAAACAGTCATCTATAGACATCATTCAGCTGCACCCTAAGCCTCCTGTTGCCACAGATCATGTTGATATTAATTCTTCATGATTAATCAACTAACCATTGTGAGTGATGCCACCACTTATATAAGGTAAGCCAACAACTATTTTAATCGATGAGGATGTAAACTCGCTTCTCAGCAATTAGATCTGGGAGTTTCTTTATAATTGAGCTATTAGACCATTAGCACATTTTAATTTAATTTGAACAAGAAGAGGATTTCCTCAGGTAATAGTTGTGTGGAATTTGAACCTTACTTGACTTCCAAATAAGAATATTCAAGTGGTCCCTTGTTTTCTCTTTTGAATCCGAATCCCCAATTATTTCTATTTAGATCTCGCTTTCTCATTTTCCCATATTCTTTATATATCATCTTATTGGGGAACTTCTTAGGATTGATGCAGCAATCGATTTTCTTACACAATCCAATATTACAAAAATGTGTTAAAATCAATCTTCAAAATGAGCTGTCAGATAAAATATAAATAAGTATTAGTCTCAAACTTGTTTTTGACAGGCTATAGAATATGAAAATCTCCTTAATTTTTACTCGATCTATCACATGTTCAACCACAAAGAATCAACTTACCGTCTAAACATCAAGCATGCCCATAGAAATCAGCAATCCATTGCGAATAACAAAACAAAAGATTAAAAATCATAACTGATTCTCATGATCTTGGTATAAAAAGATTAAAACTCAACCAAAGGTTTGTGCTTCCTTTTGGAGAGTCTACAATGGGATTGTTTCCATTACACTATGTGGTTAATGCAACCAAAATATCTCCTTATCTGTCTTGTGCCCTTGGGGCTTCCTAGAAGACGAGTCCCTTACACATGCCTTTCAAGGGCTCCCTAAGGCTGCCTTGGCATCGAGTATTTTTGGCTTTGAAACTCTCTTACTACATGTTCTTCTTCAAACAAATATATCTAAGGACAGGCACAATTTTCTAGCTACCACCATTTCCATTGTCCTCTAACTCATTTGGAAGAATATCATCATGAAGGCTTACGAGATGCCTATTTATCCTCCATTTGTCTTCACAATACTAGCCTAGGCATCATTGCTACAAAATCTTACATATCAACTTGGAGAACTAGGACCCCAACAGTTATTATTGTCCCAATTTAATTGGAAGTCTCCCCACTTTGTGCTAGATCAAGATAAATTTTGATAAGTTAGTCATCTACGGAGGAATCCCAAGGGCTAACGTTACTCTACCACATAACTATGGGTTGTTCATTTATGTTATCTACTTGAACCTTTCCTCGTTCTCTATTCTCTTTATCAAAAGGGAATGAGCACTTCTTGGAGCTCTTGTCAACCAACCTCTTGCCTATGCATGGGATGGAATATGGATCGAAGAGGGCTCATCTATCGTTATCTTTCATATTTTCCATGTTGTACTTGACAATCATTATTTAGAATTGCTCATCAACCACATTGCCAATACTTTGCTGTCATTCAATGCTATAAGATTACTCATGTCATGAACAACACGATTGTTTTTTGTGCATGTGAACTTGTTTTTGTGATTTCTAATGAATAATGGTATAGCTATGGACTCGAACTATTGTTCATGTACGATCCATAATACATTTGGCCAATTGCCACCCTACCTTCTCTATGTTCTTTGCAGAACATCTTTTTGTCTTAATAGCTATTCAATGGCATGCTCCGATCCTCTTTCCCATTATTTAGAAAAAATGATCCATTATCTCAAGAACAAGATACCACCATAACCAACTAGACAATTAGACAACTAATTTAGAATCACAACCCAATTGCAAGAGCTAAGCTCCAACAACTAAGTTTTGTCCCCTTCAGCCAAATAATATGCATAAAGAGTAAAAAACTTCTATTCTTTTCACTAGTGCGATTAGAATACACCTCTTCCCAGTGCTTTTGACATTATACTAGCTACAGATCAAGATTTTGATACCTAGCAGTTTTTTATTTATCTGAATATGCATAGGCATAAGCTATGGCCAAGTATTTAAGAAAACAAAATCCCTATTAGGCTTATTAGATAATTACATCTCACAAATTATCAAAATCTTTTTAACTAGTATGACATTGCATTTTTTAAAGATTTGCTTTTTTGTTCTATCATAACATTAGATTCAAGAGTGAGGGGTCACCTCATGTATAATAAACTTTATAAAAGAAATTGAAAGAACTAATTTTCTACTCCTTAAATCAATGTCTCTCTTTTCTTAGTTTCATTTTAATTTGTGAATAAAAATAATTCAGTAAAGATATTATCATTGAAAGTGACAGTACATTTTACCACATCTATCTCATGATAAATTTTATCACCTAAATATAAATTAATTAAATCAAACATCTTAATTTTTTAATATAAATTAGATTTAAATTACTTTCTGATTTAATTGATTTTTGGACACATACTACTTATCTTCATTAAAATTAATATTTTTAATACCAACCTCATGAATTTGTTTATATAAGAAAAATTGATATGAACAAATTTACCATACCATCAATGAATACACTTAAGAAAGTCAATAGATATAAAAGAACTTACATTAAAATTATCATATAAGAAATACAAATAAATCATTATTCAAATAACCATTTCCTTGAAAGGCCTAAACCTTAGCCATTGTATCTTTATCCCCATCAAATATAATATTTATACCCTTTCTAAAGAACAAAAAAATACAAGATTTTAATGAATCTTTAACACATACAGAACATCAATGAGCAACTAAATCTTTCCAAAAGTTAGCCTCAAAATAATCTTACATTTATTAACAATAAGTATAAACCAAGAATCTCCAAAAAAAGTCCTTTCACATTCCCTCCTAACATAAGTGGTAAAAGCAACACATTTCTGTAAAGTGCTTAATAGCACCAAAATTTGCCACCTAAACATCATCCTTTGCTATGATATTTGTCTATAAGATGGCTATATAATAAGAACTCTACTCAACTAGGTAAGTCGTGGCTTTCATCACCTTTCTTATGCATAACTGAAAAGTTTGATGGCCCAATTCTCACAACTAAAACTATGACCCTTTTTCTTACCATTTCAGGCAAGATAACTATACATTTGCATTGGGATCACCAAGCTAATTGTCATCTACTCTTAGATGCTTATCAAATTTTTTAGGGTTATGGTTAACATATTTAGTCTTAGAGATAATCATCTTAACTTTCTCACTGATGTCCTTCTATCTATTATTTTTCTCAATACTAGTAAGCATAATTGGATCCTCAAAGGTCACATCCCTTTTTTTATATTCATGTTATTCTTATAATCTTTCCATGAGTCATAATATTTCAATCAAAGCAATATTTACAAAAAAAATTCACGAAGGATCTTTTCTTAATTATTTAAATCAACAACTAGGTGAAAAGAAACATTTTTATTTTCATTCATCTTAAAATTTTTATTTTCTGTGAAGTGTTTAACAGCACCAAAATCTGCCACCTAAACATCATCCTTTGCCATGATATTTGTCTATAAGATAGCTATATAATAAGAACTCTACTCAACTAGGTAAGCCGTGGCTTTCATCACTTTTCTTATGCATAATTGAAAAGTTTGATGGCCCAATTCTCACAACTAAAACTATGACCCTTTTTCTTACCATTTGGGGCAAGATAACTATACATTTGCATTGGGATGACCAAGCTAATTGTCATCTACTCTTAGATGCTTATCACATTTTTTAGGGTCATGACTAACAAATTTAGTCTTAGAGATAATCATCTTAACTTTCTCACTGATGTCCTTCTATCTATTATTTTTCTCAATACTTGTAAGCATAATTGGATCCTCAAAAGTCACATTCCCTTTTTTATGTTCATGTTATTCTTATAGTCTTTCCATGAGTCATAATTTTTCAATCAAAGCAATATATACAAAAAATTCACAAAGGATCTTTTCTTAATTATTTAAATCAACAACTAGGTGAAAAGAAACATTTTTATTTTCATTCATCTTAAAATTTAGAAAGTCTTGTACAGCATACTTCTTAACACCGTCACTCTCTATAATATATTTTTTATCAAGGCTATCTTATCATATGCATGTTTTACAATAAACATCGAGCAAATCATTTGTTTAATTATTTAGGATCATAATCTAACAGATTTTGTTAATAGGATTTCTTACATTCACATCAATATCATAATTTACAAATCTTTCAATGGACATCATGACATCATTTATATACGCTAATCAATTTCCTTAGATCTTGTAAACATGAGCATTGTTTTGTTGCATAGCATGTACTCCTCTTTTATAGGAGAAAAAACCCTCCTTTTAAACCAAGCAATTGTATGCATCATGGGATACTATATGCATCAATAAACATAATTCATTTGAAGAATGACAAATATGCCTATTATATGCATCAAGAAACATAGCCTACTATCTGCATTTAAGATTTAATAATAAAGTTAGAATCTAAAATATTATCTTTAAAAAATAAGTAACCTATATGTAGCAAAATGATTTGAATAATCAATAAAAAAATATGTAGTATTACAATCATTTCTTTCCTTTTTTTAGGCACAATTAAAAGATATCTAGCAAGATATCCCACACTTTCAAGTATTTCCTGCACGTTACAGCATTCCTTGCACGATGTTCCTTGTACTTTCCCAAAACAAAAATGATGAAAACCATCGCCATTGTTATTTTTGGCACATTTGAGTATTTTCGGCCTTCTCGAAAAAATTCAATATTTGGCATACAAATAGTTTCACCTCACAGATTATCAGGAGTTTTAGAAGTAACAAGCATGATATTTATCATATGTTTTGAAGATTTTATTTTATTTTCTTTCTTTAACAATGTTAAAGTTGAGACTATAAAAGACCATCTCATAAACAAGACAATGAACTTACAAAAAAACTAATCTCATACTTCTAAGATCAAAACCTCATAATTTTTTATTAATTTTATCTTCAACTTCTAATTAGAAAGCATTCTCAATTTCATCTTGTTTCTAAACAAAATAGTTTAATGAAACAATAGTATTCACTAAGAAAAGTGACATCTTTGATCACATCTACTCATTGCAAATTTCATATTATCTAAATCAAACTAAATAAAACTATCTTAGAATTTCTTACACGAATAGATATGATGATTTTCTAATTTGCATGGCTTCTACATACATGCCATTTCTTGCCTTCATAAAAATTATAACTTTTAATATCAATGTCATGCATTTTCTTTGAACAAGAAAAATTGATATGATCAAATCTAGTATACCATAAATCAATATGCACAAGAAAGTCAATAAAAGGAGAAGAATTTGCATTGAAATTGATGAGTATAATCAAAAGAAATAGATCATTTCTAAGATAACTATTTCTTTCAAAGGTCTCATTCTTAGTCATTGTAGTTTTGTCTCCAACAAATCTAATCTTTATATCTTTTTTTCCAAGGATGAAAGCAGAAGATTTTAATGAATATCTAGCTAATGCTAAGTGAATCTTTTTATTAATTAATCTTAAATTAACTTTATATTCAATGAGTGTAAATCTAGAATTTCCAAAAAAAAAGTCCACTCCCCTTCTTCCCCTATGACGATTTAAGAGGTAAAAGTATCTTATCTCCATAAATATCAATGATAGCTCTAGAATTTACCACCTAAACATTGCCCTTTATCACGATATTTGTATCTAAGATAACTAACACAACCACACCTCTTCCTCCCTCGTTCCGACAATAAAATCATGATGAATATTTCTTACTCTTTGGGTCATGATCCCTATGATTAGGAACATCAAGCTGATTCTAGCATCCACTGTTATTAAGATATTTATTAATTTTCTAGGCTTATGGTTAACTAAGTTAGCATTGGAAATAAATTTCACAGCTTTCTTACTAATATTGTTCTACCTATTAGTCCTCTTAATTTTATTATGCACAATCACATCAGCAAAGGTCATATCCCCTCTCTTACATTTCATGTTATTCTTATATTCCTTCCATGAGTTAGAAAATTTTTCAATCAAAATAGCTAATATAAAAAAAATCATACAAAATCTTTCCTTCATTATGTAATTTAGCTACTAATTAAGCAAAAACATCCTTATTTTTCATTGATCTCAAATCGAAAAAAATTTTGTACAACAAGCTTCTTTACACCATTATTCTCTATCATACATTTCCTACCAAGGCCATCCTAAATTTGATATGCAAGCTTCTTTTGCAATGGACATCAAGAAAACAACCATTTAGAATGATGCAATTGCAGTTCTTATCAACATGATTTCAAGTAATCATTTCAGTGTCAAAATTTTCAGATCTTTCAAGAAGCATGAATTTCATAATAATAAAATTTGCAACATGAATATTAAGAACCAATATAGTTGTTGTTAGCCATCTTTTAAAATCATCATCAATAAAAGACTTCAACATTGTAATTCTAGTAGCAAATTTGATATAAAAAATATAACAACATTCTAAGAGTTCATTTAGCAGAATGCAAAGTGGCAATCCTTAATATTGTCAAGAATATTTGTTGATATTATTACTCTAAATACACAAAGAAATAGAAAAAAAAACTTATTTTTGTGAGACGTGAAAAAATTGACCTTAAGAATAATTTATATCTAATGGATATGAACCCTCAATACTAAGGTTATTATTGATAATCTCCTAGAGTAAAACAATGACTACCACACAAAGTGTACCCATCAGTGAAGTAACCTAATATTAGGTCACAAGTGTACAACAATTTAAAACAAAAAATCAACAAAATGAGAGGAGAACAAAAAAAAGTCATGGCTAGATGGTACGTTTTGAGAAGAGAAGAGAACTTGAACAAGAGAACATAGCGAAATGAGAAGCCTAAATTTCATGATACGCAACTACCCAAACATTTCTTACAAATAAGGATATATTCTGCATAATTTCCATATAAATTTAAATTAAAAAATAATTCTAATAATAAAAATCTCCATAAGAGAGCCTGTCAATCTCATATAGGGAGACCATATTTCACTTTTTTCAACTTAGCCTTACAAGCAAATCGCCTGTCTAAGCATGTTGACACAACTTGCATTGGAATGGCATGTAAACTCCAGCGGTTTAGTATTCCTCTGCAAAATGGAACTAAAGGAGAAAATCTAAAAGCTCATTCAACATTATCTTTGAAATATTATATATAAACTAAAATTTCTACACTAATTAACCAGAAAACTAAAAGAAAAACACTATAAAAGCACAAGAAATAAATGAATATTTCTGGCAAATGTGAAGAACGAAATCAGTACTCATCTCAGAAGTTCACAACTACGAATCCAAAATAACTATAGAAAGGGTGGAACGGATTAAAGGGGTCTTGTAGAGCTGCCAATCACTCCACAGACATTCAGCATTTATGAGAAAGAACTTGAAAGATATCCTATGATGCTACTGCTGAGTAAACATGAGCTCGATGTAATTTAATAAGAATTCAGTGGAAAACATCTAATTATCAAAAAAAGGGCTGACTGTAACATTTATCGGCAAGAAGATCATCAGATCTAACATGACAGCTTCGGAATCGGCGTTATAAGCGTATAGGATAACTAATTGATATTTATCGGAGCGAAAAGCCGTAAAGGCGTACCTTGGGTAGTGGAGGCCTTGGCGTCGAGAACACTGGGCTCGTTGGGAGAAGCCGGCCCCGTGAAAGATGGCCTCTTGCTCGCCCAAGCTTCCCTCATCTCAGATGGGAGACCCATTTCCCTCTTTCTCGCTCACAGTAGGGAGTAAAGAGTAAGAATCAGGGGCTTCCCCCTATTGGACTTGCGATCCCAGGTGAGAAATACAATATAAGGAGAAGAAAAATGGTGAGTTAATCTCGAGGTGGAATGGTTTCTATTAAGGTTCCGAGCGGCGTCTAACGCAGAAGATGGCTGCCCCTTCAGCTTTCCTGGCTAATGCCTGCCCACAGGCACTCGCTTGTCTCTGCATGCCGCACATGGGCCCATTGTTAACCGACCGGTCTCCATTTTCTTCCTCGGAATTGTGTTCGAAAACATAAGTGTTCTTACATACCATTTTCATTACCATAGAGTTGTAAAAATACTCTGACATTATACATTTGTTAAAAAATTAATAATTATATTTCAAAATATTATATTAATATTAATATTAATATTAAATAATATAAACTACCTTCAATTTGCATAAAACGAATAAGTATGAAAAAGATAAATATGTTTTCTAAGAAAACATAACAGAAATGATGCATTGAGACCATAACAAGATGATGAAAAAAAAATGGCTTACTTGTTAGAAAAAATATATAAAAAAAACCTAGGTTTTAGAAACTTTGAAAATATAAACGGTAAAAATCATTCAAATTTTAATTTTACCTTTAAAAATTAGCCAGAGGAGTTTCTCTGTTAAGCATGTAATATATTGAATAATGAATGAAATATAACAATTTCTTTTACTTATAACCGAATTGATTCACAAAATTTAACGAATAAAAAAATTCAAAAATTATACATACAATCTCTTAGATGAAATACAACTTTTTTTAATATTCAATATAATTTTTCTAAATATTTTCTTTGTTGTTTGATACGTAGGGATCTCTTATAGTTTAATAAATAAAGATCTCAATTGTCATATAAATGACTTTCACAATAAATTCAATCTTTATAAATTTTTGTAAAACTTTTTATTCAAATATCTTTTCCCAAATTAATTGTTCTTTAATAATTTTATTAACAAGCATATCCAAAATCATATATAATAATCCTAATATTAAATATAATTTGTTTTTAAAAAAAGATAACTTACTAAAAGTAATGGAGTGAAAACATAAAATATTAAGATTAATTGTTATGCATATTTTTCTTTAATGTTGTTTTACTTTCATATATGGATGAGTTAATTCTTCATAATTTAATTAATAAGATTATCATTAGTCATGTACTATAAGTTTTAATTAAACTAATAATGAAAACAAAAATAAGTAATAAAATTAATTGTTTAAAAAGATGAAACATTAAAATTGAAAAATAGATAAAATATATATAGGTTTTGAAATTATTGACAAAATCTGATAGCATCTACAATTTTTAAGACTATTTTATTTTTTTTAATATTAATAAATAATTATTTTAATTCCCTAATATCACAATGTTTTGACTCTTAAATAGATCAGATAAAGAATATAATTATTATTTTTAAAAAAATATTAATATAAAAAAAATTAAAGTTTAAAACAAGATTAAAAACATTAATCTATTTGTTTCTATTTCAATTCTATCAAATTTTATATCTATTAAATCTTATTTGATAAAAATGAAAAAACTTATCTAACACAATGGTTGTTACTATTTAGTTTTGAAGTGTTCAAGATATAACACCTACATGGATTCTAAATCTTTAAATATAAAATTAAATTAATTTATTATTAATAATTATATTCTTTATATCTCTAAGTTTATTGGCCTTCAAAATTCCCTTTATATACACTTGTATAATTATTCGATTCGCCTTTAATATCAAAAGAATCCCAGGGGAATCTTTAAGGCCTTTTACATAATTTTTTTCTTGCTTGGGGTAAGAATCATCTTTAGGAAAGCTCTAATATTATATTGTAGCATTCAAACTCTCCTATCACCCTCCTATTTCTCTTTTTTTTTTTTATGTCTTGGTACTCTCAAGGACTATTAGATTCTTTTGCTTGAGATATCATGAGATTTTTTTTTTGTCTTAAGGCATCATAATTTATTCTTTTTAAGATCCTTAGAGATATTTGTGATACGTCTTGAGCTATTCTACTAACAATTGAAGGAGAATATTATATCAAAAAGAGGTCTCTTCCAAAATTGAAGAGGTAAAAGAAATATTGTAGAGCTCTTTATTGTATTCAATCATTAAGGTGATTGGTTCTTTTGTGGGGACAAGATTCACAAAATATATATTTTTTATTTTACTTAAATTAATTGAGTCAGCTAATAATATGATTGTTAGTTATATGAGTTCATAGATTTTAGTTGGTTTTTTAATCATAGATTTTAACATTGAAGTATACTTAGTTAAACTAAAAATTAAATTTGCTGAGCATAGTTTCCACTTGTTTGAATAATAAAAATGTTAACATATAAAGTTTTATGACAACGAAAGATATGTTATCCTATAGAAATAGTGGCTCTTGAGAATATTTCTAATGTTAGGTGGACAGTATTGGTTGAATATAAAATTTGGTTTCTCTTAAGATGCTAAATGTACTAGTTTTTATAAGGAAATGGATTAAATCATTATAAGAGTCATACAAGGATCCAATTGTAAATTTGATTTACTTTATAATGTTTCTATTATTTTTTCTTGTCTATCTCAAATTTAAAGTTAATACGATCTATAGCAAGAGTGATATCTTTTCTCTTTAAATATTATATATTACTAGAAAAAAATTTTCTATCTTCATTTTAATGACCTTTTTATGCAAAATAAGAACATAGATGCATAATAACTATATAGACATATAAGGTATCAAATATGATAAACCTAATACCACTAAAATTTTAAAATAGATTAAACCTTTAAATTTAGAGGACTTTCTTATTTTAGTGATAAGGAGTTATGGTTTATCTTTGTTTTACCATGATTACATGAATCATAATTGGTGTTATTTTAATAAAAATATTAAAAAAAATGATAACAAGAAGATATACAAAAATTATTTTTATGAATAAGAGTATCTTAATAATATTAGAAAATCTTATTTATGAATGAGAAGTTTTCCAAAGTATGGGTAGATTTTGTTTATAAATGAAAAAAAGATAAAAGAGAATTTTATTCATAAATAAGAATATCTTCAAAACAATGAGAGATCTTTCGTGAGAGAATATTCTTGAAAGACGATTAAGATATCTTTTATTTAAAAAATGACTTGTGTGATCTCATATTTAAAATACTCCTTATGAATAAATAAGTACTAATTTACTTGTGACCAAAAAAATTATGCAATGACAATGTATCAGGTAAACTTTAATGATTAATCCGTAAACAATGCATGGTGGCCTCCTGCTATCCCCTTTTTTTGCATTACTCTCTCTTTCTCCCCCCTTCCGCCACCTCTCTCACTCACTCTTGCTCTTTCCCTCCCATTTTACCATATTTATTATATGTTACTCAATTGTACATATGAATGATATTCAATTTAAGTATAATTGATGTTAAAATAAATAAAATTTGAAACTCATGAATAAGTGGGAAGGCTAGGTTCATCTTGTTGTAATGCTTGATGTGCGATTTACTAATTTTATTTTATGATTTATCTAAAATCATGGTGGAGAATATAAAAATCAATTTTTAAAAAACTGCATCAAATTATTTTAAACAATTTATATGGTATTGCAAATTTGTAACTTAATTGCATTTAATTAAGAAAAGGAACATAATGTTTGAAAATATATAAACAAGGTTTTATAAGATAAAAAAAAACTAGAGTCAGTCATCCAAGAATAAATGTTTATAAAGATGAAAAAAATTCCTTAGGGATAATGTATTTTATTTTTGGGTCCCCAAAAATGGGTGCATTAATTAAGAACATGATCTATAATGTTGTATTTGAATAATAAAAAATAATACAAAAAATAATATGTAAATGTACATTTAATATTAATTTAGATCATTAAATTTTAAAAAAGTTGTAACCTAATTTGAAAAATAATTCTTAAGAGTACAACTGAATATGAGAATGATAAAAAATATTATATTATAATATATTTAATATTAATGTTGATCAATGAGTTTCAAAGAGGTTATCATCTAATTTGAAAAATAATTCATAAGAGTACATCTGAATATAAAAATAAAAATATTAGGTATAAGTGTATTCAACAAACTATTCATAAGAATAACCCTAATATTGATATTCTTTAATGACAATTTGATTTGAAAAATAGTTTGTAAGAGTACATCATAATTTGTTAACAATGATATGATTTAACATAGTACTAATGATTTAACTCTTAAATCTAATAATAAATAATAGAATTATTTGGTAACAAAAAGGGTTCGACAAAATAAGAGAGAAAAACGGAAAAAAAGTGATAAGGTAAATTAAAGGAAAACAAGGAATTTAAATTAAAATGGTTGAGTGTATCTTATTGACAAATGATTTTATATTTTTAAAATTATAGTGATGCACTTTTAACTTGTTTACCTTTATATGTATATAGATCTCATTATATGATATTACGCAAATATATGCTATCTTGTATACATAATTTTATAAGTTTTACACATTGAGCTTATGATTATTAACTTACTTTATTTTTGGCTTGTTAATTATAGGTAATAGAAATGTACTTCATAAAAAACTCTAAGAGAACTTTGCTGGAGTTGACACATTAACAAATTTAACTATTTTCAACATGATATATTAGAATGGGAATACTCTTGTCATAGTTAATACTATTGTAACAATAATTTGACATACTTAGTAATTCAGCTTTGCTTATTTACTTGTATTGTAAGAAATATAAACACTTGGGTTTGCTTATGTGAAATTAAAGAATATGATTTTCTTATATTATGTCATATTTAAAATAAAAAAGATATTTCGTTTATGGTTTTTAAAATAAATAATTTTTATGATAAAAAAGAGATTTTTAAATACATAGGTTTATTAAAAAATGATTTCAAAATTTAGTGGCTCCAAATAGAGAGTTTCACAATAACATAATTGAAATATAATAAAAAGAATAGCTCATAATAATAAAAGAGTAATAACAAAAACATAATATATAAGAAATATTATATGAAATCATGTCATTGATATACAAATAAATAACATGATCATTTTTATGTATGTATATGCATAACTTCTCATGTTTTTTTACTAATATAATATTTTTTACTCATTATTATTTTATTTTTTATTTTATTATTTATCACATTATTCTTATTTTTCTCAAAATATGATTTGGCATTCTTTTATCATATCTCACCTTTTCAAAATAGAAGTATCATGTTTTTCTTAAATGATCATTATTCTAGTTTTATGATATCTCATCTCATCCTATCATACCTTACAACTAGTCTTAAAAAATAGAAATTAATGATCATATGTTATCATCTCTACTTGTTAACCACAACACAAAAGTACTTTCAATGATAAGTCTTTGTTAGGTTGCCTTGACACACAATAAGTGATAGACACTCAATGCATAATAAGCAATAGTTGCTTAATTAAAACATCCTTTAACTTTGAAAGTTTCAAATAGAATTAATTAATTTTCAAAAATTAAAAATCACATATAAATGAATTTCCTGTAAAGAACCTTTTTCAAAAACACATTATTAAAATTTGAAATGATATGCGACTAACATGTTTTATAAAACATGATCATAAAATTAATATTTTATCATATTCAATCAAATTTCAAAATATAATTTTCATTTAACAATCTACCATTATTTACATCCTTAAATACATAATCATTTTAAATACAATATATTATATCAAATAGAATTCTAAGATGTTAAAACATTATAATGACATCTCCCAAATCATGACATACAAGGTTTTAGGCACCATAGCATATGAAAATAGAGATCATGTGATGTAGGGGTGTCTTGTGTTAGCTCATAAACACACATCTATTATTATCACATCAGTCCCATTGGAATTCAGAGTCATACCCTAATCACATCTTATTTGAATTAGTTATTTTTATCAATCATAGGACTATAGTGCTTTATTATTTTTAAGGTTATCTCAGTTATTTTTGCTCTATTTGTTCAAACATATGTCAATGATGTTAATGATGACATATTTTACAATAAAATATGTCATCATTGACGTTGGTTCTTGTGTATGCTTTGCTCGCTATCGTTAGTCATCTACCATCACTTGATTATCTGGTGCTTTTGATCACTACTACCTAGTTGCCCAACGTCACCTATTTGCTCACCATCGTTAAGCCGTCAACTGCTCCCAACCACCCATCCACCATCTCCTAGCCCCCCATTAGCTACCATCGTCCAGTCGTGCAGACTACCATCATCTGTTTCATCCAATATGAACATCCTAATTGCATCGTCATTGATGTATGATCCTTATGTTACATAATTATATAATGTTTTTTATGTCATAATTTTTTTTCATATTTTTTGATATTTTATATTTAATTTAATTGATCCATTTTAAGTTAATGTCATAAAATTTTAAAGATATTTTTAGATTTCCAAGTGATTTAACTCCAAAAATATCTTTTTCTTTTTTTTTCTATGCTTATGATACTTTTCAAGTATGCATTTTTTCTTGTTTGTATGCTTCCCACTTTTACGAGCAAAGTGTGTGCACCCAACTCTAGTTGTAGAGATTCCAACTTCTACTTTGTTATGAGAGAAAGATTGAATGTGAGAGACCTTCCATGGGAAGAGTCAACAACTAAACAAATTCTAGCTTTTGCCAAATTCGTTAGTCTTCACTTACCCTTTTACTCTATTGATTCGATCACCAAATTGCTACTCTCATTAATGAGACTCTAGATCTCAGCTTATATTCTTGTTATCCTTTTAACCAACCTTTTTTGTTAAACCAAACCTCTCCTTCATCACCATTTTCATCTTCGGTGCTTCACATGCCAAGTTTAAAGGAAACTATAAGCCAACAATATTAAAATGGTATATTCTTTTTATAACTTTTATTTTCTAAATGATAATCTAAAATTAGGATTACTCTTTCTTCTATTAGAATACTCTACATAGATTTTATCTTAAAGTCTTTATTTTATTTGTATAAAATTAGATATTAGAAATTACTCAGTAAGATTTTATGCTTAACTCTTAACGTGTTACTATGTACTCTACTTAATAATCTACATTACAAATTTAAAATCTAATATTTGAATAATTATAAAATATCACATATGACACCTTACCAAAGTTAATGTATAATATTTTTTAATATTCTCTATTAATCTATTATGCATCTTTAGTATTTTAGGATCAAAATTGAACCCCGATAGAAGTCTAATTTGTCTTTCATCACTATAGGCTATAACTATAAGAAAGAAGTTAGAGGATTCACTTAATTATTTTGTTGAAATATGTTGTATTAATGACTTTATGAATGTCATCAACTCGTACAATATTGATACCCATTAACGACTATGAAGGAATGATTTTTATTATTGAGAATTGGTGAGCTATCTATACAAGAAGGGAGTTAAATTGTATAAATTATAAGTTTAAAATACAAATAATATAATAGAAGACTTTTGTATTTCTTAATAGCTCTTTAAACTTATTTTAAAAATTCTTATTTACTTTTTAAAAATAATTGTTAACTTAAAAAACTCTTTATGTAAGATGTGTAATAAAGAAAATATATAAAATTATTTAGGTAATTTGATCCAATAATGGATCCACATCCCAATATAACTAAAAGGCTAAGTTTATACTAAAATTATATTTTGTAAAAGTAGGTAGGTAAAACTCTTTATGTAAGATGTGACACTTGAGTTTGAAGAGGCTAAAAAGTGAGCATTAGGTGACATTTTGAAAGAAAAGTCATTAATACAAAAGTAACTCTTTATATGTTTGGAAGGATATGTTGATGAATTATCTCATAATGGTTAGCGAGAGTGATTTTGTTTTATATATGATATCATTGTCTTAAGATCTTGAGATATCTTTTAAAAACAAAACCTAATTAGTTCAGTATAAAACAAACTAAAGGGATAATATCTCAGCATAGTGCAATCAGTATATCACATTTTATATCAAAATTGAATATCGAATGATGTCTTGAGAGAAATCACTAAAGTAAATAGTGACATCTAACAAACTTCTAAGTAGAGAGATATAGAGATAAATTATCTCACATTAGCTATTAAAAAAATAATCTTTATATTTATATAAGATGTCATGATCTTAAGATGTTAAAGAGTCTTTTGAAGATAATAGATTAATATAGTGATATTAGAATGAAACATTTTTAATAAGACACCCCAATATCAATTTCCTTAATCATTTGTAAGTTTGAGTTTTAAATCTTATTTAGTTTCTATTAATTATATGTATATGATCTCTAAATTCATATGCATGTTTCTCAATCTTTCACAAATGTCTTAATTTCTTCTTTTTTTAGTGTTATAATTTTACCATCATATCGGTATGATGCTATAATTTCTCTTATTTTTATACTGATGATGTTCATTATAATTCTAATCTTTATCTTATTATGTTGTATGTTATTGATTATCATATTATATAATTCTCTTCAATTGACCATTTATAAGCATTGTTAATATATCATATTTTATGATATTACTTGTAATATTGATATGATCAATTCTCTGTATCTCTTATTAAGTCAGAACGAATGATGGTTCTGTACATTATGTTTTTATGTTTAGATTATACTACTATAATCATTTTATCGTATTATAAGATAATTTTAGGATATCTTATCTTTGACACTTTTACATTAAGCTTATTTCATTTTCTCATTATCTAATCATATGGTATGATCTAATATTTATATAAAATGTACATATTTAATATGTTTGTACTTACATTCTTATTTTATGAGATGTTAAGCTTTACACTCTATCATGCTTATATGTTCTACACTTTTGTACTATGCAATACCATGTTGTTTTTCAATCTTTTATTTTTATGCATTAACATTTAATATGATGGCATGGTCTTCTTGTAAGAGTCTTAATTTGCTTTTGTGTGCATTCACACTTATCCCATGTTCACTCTCTCTTTCTATTCAATCATAACATATAATACTTTATGGTAATATTATATGATCAACTTATTCCTTTCTTAACCTATCAACTATGATTTATTATGTTGGTGTGCTGTCATAATTGCATTTGTACAACCTAATATCATCTTGTGAATATGTTCATCTTATTGATTCTCTTACTTGATCATGCTATGAGATACTATGATAACGTATCGTATGATACCTTAAGAGCCTAAAATATTCTTAAAAAATTTTAAAAAAAATTATGAAAATTCTTAAAGTATATTTTTAAAAAACTATTATTTAATAATTTATTTCTTCTTAAGATCGTCATTCATTCTCTAATATTATTCTTTTTAATATACCATAATTAAAATTTATTAAATTTTTTTTCTTTACTTTTAGGATGTAATATAAAACTTGGGTTAAAAGATTCTAAAAAAATACCTAGCTAGAAGACCTTATAATACTAACCCAAAACAACCTATAACACAAAAATAAAGAATCTTATAAATGATTTTCAAAAGGCTAATATATGATCAAATATAAAGTCCTAATAATAAAATAAAAAATTAATATGAAAAGTTCACATTAAAGATTTTAAAAACTTTTATTGTTCACACTCAAAATCTCACTTAATCTTAATACTAGTAAATTACTATAACTCTTAAATGATAATACCAATGAAGATAACACCAAAAATGATCTTCTATTTGTTTATTCAAGTTTTATTTTTCTTTTGATGTTTGTTATAGTTTATACAAAAATATTTTTAATAACTTCTTAAGTTATGAATAAATGCTCTAATTAATTCACCTACTTAATTTTAAGATGCATAATTTAAAACATTTATAAAAGAAATATTAATAAATTAAAGAATTATTTTGTTATCATTAAATTGATGGCATAAGGACTATGGGTTCAACATTTATGACATTATGCAAGAAGTGGGCATGCTCCTCTTTTTCTTTATGAAGCTAAAGCTCCTCATATTGGATTAGCATTGCACTATATTACATGTAAGCTTGCGAATTATACTTCCTTTTAAAGTTTGTTTTTGGATTTAGTAGGCACTTAGATGTTAAACAATTTTTTTGTTCATGTTTTGCATAGGACAAATAATTATAATGCATGTAAAGTACTAATGGACATTGCATAAAGTGAAGGAACTTCAATTTATGCATGTAGTTACATGATCAGGTCGTAGAGCTTTCACATATGGTTTATGCACAGTAATGTTTTTCTATTAGCTAAGCTATAGTTCGTAGGACTTTCACATGCGACTTTACACCATGAGAGTGTAAGAGTGTTTCACTAGATTAGAGCTTTAGAGTTGGTTGAATATGATGTCAATTTATCAACACCAGAGCATGAGCAATCATGCCCTTCATGATAGCAACATTTACTTGATCCATACAAACCATTCAATGATACATTTCCACATTTGCATGGTTGGTGATTTTTATTTTTTTTATTTTTGACATTGCATTCTTATGCACTTTTTTTATAATTTTTTTATTATTATCATTATTATTATATTATTTTAATTCTATATAATATTAACATTATTTTATATTTTTTTACAATTATTTTTAATAGACATATTTGTAGATAAAAGATATAAAAAATATGTAAGATAATATGAATATTACTACCGTGTTTGAGCTTGTGTACAAGGAATACCTACAACATAATATTCTTAAACAAGTAAATTTAAATAGAAAAACCTTAAATCAGATTTTTAAAAAATATTAAAAAATAATTCACCTGAATAAGACGATTTATTAAAAAAATAATGAAAAAGTAATTGGGATCATTTCTGCTAAAAAAAATTAAATAAATTGAGCCAATCAAAATGCCAGCAACTAAATATTACTATAAAGAAACAACAACGTCCAAACTATATTCAATTTCTTAATTATATTTATAAAATAATTATTTTTTACTTAAATTTAAAATAATATTTATTTTAAAGTTCTTGTTTCAAATGTTAAAACAATAATCGCTATCACGAATGAAAATAAATAAACGTTTTCTACTTGGCTCTTCAAATGATTTGCATAAAGCTGTCCAGTGGGTTGATAAGATCGGATGACAAGAGACAATTGGTCGAATCCGCACAGTAGCTGATCCGTTCACCGTCTCCGCTGGGAAAGGGAATTCCCTTCTGTTTCAGTAGTCAAATCCAGAGATTTGTCCAGTCTTCCAACCACCACCCTCTTGAAATCCAATGCATCATGTACCCAACGAGACGGCTTCTGCCTTCCAACGCCACTGAGACTCGATCTCGACTGTTCGATCACCACCTCACTAAGCGGAACTCGCTTCCTCGTGCCGCTTGGTTCAGGTCTCTGCTTTGGCGCGCTCTGCGACCTCAGCTTCGCTTCGAAGGAGCTCGTGCTCGACATGTAACTTGGGCAATCGATCGTGTTGAGGAGTCGCCGGAATACGGCATGGCCGCCGTAGGGGCTCTTCGCTGGGGTGGGTGGCGCAATGGCGGTTCCAGAGCTCATGTACCTCGGCGTGCTCTGGGCCGTCGAGGAGCAGCGGCATTTGTCGATTTCGGGAATAGAGATTCTTCCTGGGAAATGACAAGGGAAGCTTTCATCGCCGGAGGTGTCCAAGGCAGAGGGACTCATTCTTCTTGAGGACTTCGATTTTGGGTAGAAAGTGTCGATTTCGACAGTCTTGGGGCTCCAATCGAAGCCGCTGCTTTGGTTCTCGATGTTCCCTGAGAGTCTCCCGCTGTGGAAGGGCGGCGCATGGTTACTTCTTGTTTCTTCGCGCCTTTCCTGTTCATGCATTCATGAACGTGAATTAAAACGTTTTAGATTTGGGTGTGTAATTTTGGCTTAAAAGTTGGTTTCGTTGGAATCATACCAGAGATCCGCGGCGAAGTGCTCTAGATCTCTGGGTACGCACGGTTTCCTGGGCTCTGATGAGCGATTGCATACTGTGAAGAGTTGCTTCTGCTTGTTTGCGAACCAAGTAGCCTCGAACTAAAGCCTGCAACTTGACCAATGCTTTGAGAGCTCGAAGAGCTTTCTTTGCCTGCAAGGGGAACAGAGAGACCCATCACACGAGTGGTGAAACAATTCAAGTAATAAATAACGATTAAGGCACACGAGAAATAGCATTCCAAATATAAGCTTACAAGATAGCCCCTAAATGCTGTTTGGATCTTAACGGCCGCGAGCCGCTCATGGACGCTGCCGAAAATGATGCCTCGCCCATGATTGGTAAGCCGCACCACCGCCACGGCCGCCTGCGCGGCAGCTACTGCTGCATCGGCCGCAGCAGCAGTTGCGGCAGCTACAGCGATGGCATGCTTGCTCTGCTCCGTCTCTGTTTCGGCATATAATGCGCGGAGCCACGCAATGTCGTCTGCCCTGTTCGGCGCTGGAATCGGGACTGCGCTGCAGCTCGAGTCCCTTCCCGACTTGAAACTCCACCTCCTCTTGTCCCTCCTGTCGTGAGGGCCGGTTGCCACGGATGATGTGGTGTGCTTATGTTCTCTGCTTTCTTTTCTGCCTCCCAATAAGCTTCTCAACCATCTAGTAGCCCAACCCATCGCTGAACGCTGAAAAGAGGTAAAGGGTGTGAATGTGGTATTTGAATCCAAACGGAGAAGAAAGACCCTTTTAGGAAGATAGATAAAAGGGCAAAATGATGAAACTTAATGCAAATCAATGCATGGGAAGGGAGAAAGGAGGGATCCTTTCGAGAATCCGCCTTTTGAAGTTTCAAAACTTTCAACCTTCAACCTCTTGAGAAACTGCAGTACAGAGCTCAAGACAAAGCGATTGGCTCGATTAAAAAAGGAGGAAAAGAACGAGCGAGGGGCTTAAAATTAAACTAACTTATGACCCGACAAAGGAATGGATGTTCCATTGGGAACCCAAGAGATGGGCTTTGTAAAAGAAACCACTCAAATCTAATCTGAAAGTTTTCGAAAGAAACTACAGGAAACATAAATAATAAGAATGCGTTTGAAAAAATTTGAATTAGGAAACAGTTCTCAAATCCTGAAACATTGTTCTGACCCAAATGTCATCTACATAAGGAAAGAAAGAGCCGTTAACTCCCATCCGTTAAGTTTCCCCTTCCAAAGAAATACGCACCAAAATGGAAATAGGAATCCAGGATTCAAATAATTTCCAATGCCGCTAACACCAAAAACATCATTAAGCCCTAGTTTTTCCCTTGTAGCATCATTATTGATATCCGTGCCCTTATGCATGGCGAAACAGAGGAGGTTTAAGGCTTGTAACTGTTAGAACGTCATCTCTGTAGTGCTAATGTAGGACAAGGGCAATGTTCTACAGTACTGATCATCGATAAGGGGCATCAAAAGTACCTACCTTCGATATCTTCGCTACGTCGAAGTACTAACGGAAACGAAGTGAGCCAAAGAAGAGGGGAAAAGAAACATCCGGTAAAGTGCTTTTTTACCCTAACGGCAATTTGCGGGATAGGTGAAAAAAGTACCCAAGAAGCTAAAACTAGGAAAGAAGCGCGGTGATCGGAGGAAGAAAGAACGGCGTTTTAAATGCGTACTGAAATCTGTACTCCCCTTAGGATCCTGATTTCTATGTAGACCTAAAAAGGTAGACAAATGTCGACTTTCCATGGTATGTTTTTATTCATTTTTTAGTTTCAATTTTAAATCATAAAAAATAAAATTAACTTCTATAATCTTAAAATCTTTTTTTGGGGAATGTGGAATTAACATTTTTGCTTAAATGGATTGAAATATCATCCTTCCAATTTTGGAAGAGAGAATTATCTAACATTTTTTAATTTCACTCACGAGCTTCAAGAATTTCAAGTTAATATCTATTATTATTAGGATATGAACAAATCAAAAAGAGATAAAAAATAAAAAATCTAAAAAAAATAATCAGACCTTTTTTTAAACTATATAAAAATACTATAATATCATAATAATTGACAGATAACAAGTTGACATTTTGATTTGCATTGCTATCGATTATAAATTAGTTGAAATTCAGTTTTAAATACATTAATATTTGATTTTTATAAAATTATATAATTCAAAAAAATAAAAATTATAATATACAAGACAATTGTGAGAAAAGAGAAATTTTATTTAAAAGAAAAATTAACTATAAATATATCAGATATTGTTTCTTTAAAAAAATTGATAATTATAAAAAAATCAAATATTTGAAAAAAAGTATTTATATACTAATTTTTATATAAAAACAACTATGGATGGATATAATAATTTCAATTATTAGAGATTAAGAAAACTTTTAATTAATTAAAGTATTCTAAAAATCTAACAAGTATAAGAAAGATCAAATCTCTAAAAAAAACCTATTCTTACTCTCATTAGCAAAGTATTTATTTACTAAGCTTTGTTAAAAATACTATAAATGCTTGTAATAATTACAATTACTAAAAATCTAGAGATTTTTTTATTATTTCTTAATAGAGTAGCCTATAAATATGATATCCTAAATTTTGGCTTATTAATTTTGAAACTATTTTTTTTTATTTTTTTAAGCACTTTCAAAACCTTTATTATTAAAAATCCAAGCTGTTGAAAACTTTTTTATTATAAAAAATTCTTTTGTTTTGGTATAATAAGAGTTTTATGATGCATATACAAGAGCAAAGTGAATTATAAAAATAACAAATTTAAGAATAGAGAATAAAATTATTAAATATTATATAATTTTGAATATAATTACTCAAACATTTTATTTTTAAAGTTTTTGTTAACCTTATAAACCATTATTGTAACAAGATAAATAACAAAAGATTTTTAGGTGTTCGATCCCAAACATTAGATCTATATCTATCTTTGGTCATAAAAGATATAGCTTTTATTAACAATCACCTATTGTAGATGTAAGTAGAGAGAACCCTTACACCAACACACAAAAAAGGCATACAACACTAGCTTAAAGGGCCTACAATTATCAATCTAAATGAACCCTTAAAATCATCCCATATGAGCCTTTAAATCGCTAGGTAGATCCTTAGAAAGTGGCTAAAAGATTAAACAAAATGATACAAAGATTCAAATAAAAAGTCTTATAATTGGTATAAGAAAAATAAAACTCAAAATATAAGTCTCTATATCCCACCTGTTAATTTAAGAGACACACTAAATCAATGTGTAAAAGTTTAAAAAATACATTTCACTTATCTCAATATTATTTTTGCTTGAATGATCGAGAAAGTATGAATGTCATTTTCTTTTGAGTTTTACCTAACAACAAATCTTTTGGGAAACGAATTATCTTAAGTGAATAAGCTCCAAATGACCTTCAATGATTCATTATTCTTTTCTCTATATTTGAATCCTTTTATAATGCTCTCAAATAGCTCCAAATATGTTCATTGACTATCCAACAACCATATTAGAGATTTCTAAATTCTAATCAAACTAATAGTTATAAGAAAAATTGAACAAGACATATTGAACATATAAATTGATATACCATAAATCCAATTTGATATACTGTAAGCTTAGGTTCAGCTCTTTGCTATAGCTAGCCAACTTAATCCAACTAAGCATATCGTATGTTAAAATTAATATATCATATACAAAGCTTTAAGTTCTTAATTTTCCACTTAGCATATTGTTTACTCATCTGTATACTAAATCATTTGAAGACATTAACGTTAACATACCAATGACAAATCTTGGGTTCTTAGTTTTTCCCATTAATCGTTTTCCTTCTTACATATAAAGTCATTTAAACTAAACTTTTTTTATGTTAATATTAATTTATTATATGCAATCCACTGACTTAAGAACCTTTAACAACATAATGATATTCACATTATATATAGACTTTCATATATTATGCATATAACCCATGTGCAAAATAAGTTTAAAAATCCTATAAGTGGGTGTAAGAGTATGAAAATAGTTTGTGTAGACCTACCAGTAGACCGAGAAACATGAGAAAAGCAATGACAAGGTAAGCATGGGAAACTAGTGCAATAGGTCACAGGTAGGCACCTAAAGCTCGAAAAATAGTCCATGAGCAAACCTTGAGCTTGGAATATATTTTTGGGATTAAAATTAAACTTGCACATGAAAAATAAATCCCTTGAAATTCTAGACGTGTTGGAGCATGCCTAACCATATCGTGTGTATAAAAAATCTCAAATATAACTCTTATTATAAATGCTCACATCACTTATAAACATAAATCCCTTTTCAAAGTGGGAGTATATATATATATATATATATATATATATATATATATATATATATATATATATATATATATGAAGTAGTTCTCATAATAAAAAAAAAGATAAATATCATACATTATATTAAACTAATACATATAGTTATCACAGTTGCACTCACAAATCTCGTGTGATCTAATTCTGGATACAATATAAGCTCAAATAAGAAAACTATAATGCTATGTCATGGTCCACTTGGTTTGATCCAAAAGAGCCTAATAAAATTCATGAAAACTAAAAATATTGAGTCAAATCAAAGTAAGCTACCAAACCAAAAGACATAAAAACTAAAACCAAGTAAAGGTGACTAAAAGAAACAACACAGTTCATATACCATTTTAGATAAAATAAATAAATAAAAATACACACATAGTCATAACTACCAAATGAAATAAAAACTAAAATAGAGTATAAATACAACATTTATTAGAAACATAAACTTAAAGTTGTCACATACAAGAATCTCTAATAGAGCCCATAAAATACAATATGATCTCTCTCTCTCTCTCTCTCTTTGGGTCTTAAGTTGTCATCTAGGGAACCTTAGTTTTGTGAATATTTGCATCTTAGTATTTAATGTAAGTAGTGAATTAGTATGATATGTTCAACAAGTAAACTACCAACTATAAATATACAAATAATATAGTATACAAATATGTAGCTAATAAATAAAGAAAGAGTAATAGATAAATAGTATATGACAAGATATAAAATATGAAATTAATGTATCATTCCATGAATACTTGTATGCAACATCATCATGTATGCATATAATTATCACATATCATTAATATCATATAGTATTTACATAATATCATATCTATTGCTTTCGTATAATGTTGAATTCATTTAATCTTTCATTGCTTATTTTTTTTTATTTCTCTATTTATGACTCAGATTTTTTCATATAACCATTATCCTTACTTCTAAGGATCTCATATCATCATCTATCACAAGCCACAATACACATCGCTTAACATTTTTATGCTTAAGATGGTAGAGCCTTTACCATGTTGTGGACCCACTATGGTATTCTTTTCATATATATCAAGAATAACAACCCACATCTCTTAACATCTTGTACTTATAATAGTGGGACCTCTATTACATTGTGGCCTTAAATCTAAGTACCAATAATAATAGAATAGTGATTTTCTTTTCTTATATTAAAAAATTATAATATATGATCCTATAAAAATATTTTACTTTCTCATTTCTTTCTTTCTTATAATATTCTAGATTTTTAAACTTCAATAATATTTCTTTCTTTTTCTTTTTTTCTTTTTATTTCATTCATTTTTTTCTTACATTTTTTATTCTTATAAGGTTCAAAATTGGTTCACTCAAAGTTATGACTAAGTTTTTAAATAAAATAAAACTTTAAGAATATCACAACCATAATTTGTAATCTAATTACTAATTTTTAAGTTTAGATGATTTTATTAAATAAAATAAAATTTATATTAAAAGAAATTAAAGGTTATCCTTTTTGTAAATTCAATGCTCATAAAAGTTTTTTTATATTTTTTGTCTTTGAAAACATTTTTCTATCTAAAATCTTCTCAAATTCCAACCTAAAATAACTTGAAAAGCACTTTGAAAAGAAAAATCCATATAGAGTTAGAATAAGGTGGATGGTTCAATAATGCAAGCTTGTAAATTTTGAACTAGGTAGTTTAACACCTTGGTTTTGCATGTGTAGTGCATGCATTAATTTAGTTAGTGATAGGTTGGTCTAGTTCATAGATTATGGTTAGGCACCTTTTTGATTTATTACTTTTAGAGGAAAATGTGGAGGGCATAGCTAAGTGTAAGAAGCTTATTGAGCTCGCTACGATCTCAAATAAGCAGGAGGTAATTTTGCACACATTTGGTGTGATAGGTTCAATTTTAGCTTCTCTACTAGAGATAATTGCATGGGAGGGGTTGTGATTATAGGTAACATGCAACCAAAGGTAAAGTGGTTGCAAATTGGTTTGACAGATTGCAACTATTGGTGGTGACCGACAATATGAAAACTAAAGGCCAAATTTTTTTAGCAAACTTGATGATGACCAAATGGTAACATGGTGCAAACGAATATTAGATGTGTAGAAACCAATGGAGGTAAAGTAGCTAGTAGAGGTAGATTGTTACAAAATATCACACTTATGCCATAAATGATAGATAAGGGATTCAAAACTTTGATGCTACAATCATAACAAGCAAAACCATAGCTTTGATTTCACTTTGATGAATATAATGGCTGAAAAAAGTAGTGGAGAAATTGAAGGAAAGCGATATGCTTTTCTCTACCTCATGAATTGATTTGAGATAAGGAGAGCCATCATATTCCTCTCTCCTACCTAGGCATACATGTACTAAAGGAATCCTTCAAGGTCTCATGTTCATAATCAAATAGTATTATATCTATTTTCATTCTATATAAATTTATTTATAGAAATATAAAAGCTAAATATAGACTAAAAAATAAAATAACAAAAATATTTTTAACAAAAAGATAATGAAAACATAAAGAAATATGTAACAAAGAAAAAATATATCTTAATAATCTTACATATAATTCTTTGTAACTCATATAAAATAAAAATATCATTAATTTAAAACAAATATTATATGAGTTCACTAAATGAGATCAGCTTAACATTATCAATCAAATACAACCTATCTTGTATCACTTTCGATGTTAAATGGTTAATTTTTTTGTTTAGGTCTGTTTTCAAGTATATTATACATGCTATATTTGTTACCTATTATAATTATTGAAAGAGTGCTTAAACTATAATAAGATATTCTTAGAAGAAATATGATAAACAAGAGTATAGCACTTACATTTTTATTGGATTAATTAAAGACTCTTGAAATCATCTTTTTGTTGAATGGTGAAGAACAGAGAGATTGGGCAATCTCATGATTGTCACTTATCTCCTTTGTTGCTTCCTTTTCTTCTTCTAATTTGTTTTTGTTTTGCTCCATTTGCAATGCAAGCTATTGTTTTAGTGCTATGGTAAGGTATCGATGAATATGAGAGAAAAATTGGTTTTTTCTAGTTATTTTTTATTTGAGCGCTTGTGTCTTGCATTGTTTATTAAGGTGGTTTTGAGTTTAGAGTTGTTTTATAAAAAGGTTTTCAAGTCGCCGTTGTTTTCAACAGGTCTTCAATTTGGGGTTATTACTAAGAGGTTTTCTTATCATAACATTTTTATTATTTCATGTTACTATATGATCTACATAACATCTGCACTTCTGTGCTCATGTCTTTTCTGCTGTGCGACTCGGAGCATCTGGACAGGGCCAATTCCCGATCCACGGACTGATTAATTATGTCCTCTATCAACCTCCTGGGGCAGAAACATTGCCACATGGTGTGTTCGTACTGCAAAAACCACTAACTTCGGTAACGGATATATTGTCACGGATAACAGTTCTATCGTAAAATCTCGAACATTGTTTTATTTCATTTAAAAAAGTTATTAATTTCTAGCGAGGATTTTCCCATGTTGAGCCTTGTGATGAAAAATCTTTTCAGCATAAGAATGGCTTTTTCCTGGATTATAAAAGGTAAGCGAGAAATTTATCACGTAAAGTATTGCGCGCCTTTGTATTCATCACAAAAGGTCATTCAACGGTACTTTTCTCATCCCTTCCGTTAACCCTGCGATTTACTAACAGCAGAACAAGGTTTGTTTCATCTTTAAAAATGCGATATAGTCACTGGAGGGATGCCTTGGGAGAGCTTGCGAGCGTCGGGTAGCCAGGAGTTGCACAGGAGGGCAGCTGTGTACGAGTGCGGCCACAAGTGACGCCAGGCAAGCAGAGACAGCGGCAGATCGCAAAACAGGCGCGACGGGTGCGGCATTAGGATCTTTGGCAATTAGTCAAAGGCTTAGGATGGTTCATCTTCTTTACAATTAATTATGTTGATAATCGTTGTTGTTGTTATCCTCCAATTTGGCCAACTTCTTATTAAAGTCTCTCCATTTGAGGTGGTGAACGTTTGAAACAAAAATTTTATATGTCAAAACAATTGTGAAGAAATTGATCATTCCACTTCTCTATACATGATGCTATAGGTGATGCTCATGAGGCTCAAATGCTTGTTTTCCTTGAATGTTTAGTTGGGATGCTTTTGGGAATAACTTCTGGAAAATAAGTTGGTTTCCTGACTTAGCTCGTTTTCCATGTTCTTTTGCGTCAATTATGATAATTGTTTTATTAAAGCTTGGAAAATATATTTTAGAGTTTTACTAGGAAAATCTTTCTTCATTCTTTTGGTGAATTGAAATGTGGGTTTTTTTTGTTGCTATTTCCCAACTATATTCAACGTCTTTGGTTTGAAATCCTAAGGTCTGTGCAATGGTTTAATAGAGGCCTAAAGTTAGTATACCTTTTTTTTGCATAACCTTCAACCATCCATTAGTATGAGTTTGCTAAGAACTCATGCTTTGATTTCAGTGCTTTTTAGATTTACTTTAAGCTGACAAACTTACGGCTTTTGTAGTACATTTAATCTACTCTTCAACCACTATTTGTTTGCAAGTTGGTAACTTGCAAGAAAATAAACCCCAAAGACAGCCTCAGCCATTGCTTTGTTGTTTGGAGAACTGCTTTTTAGTTTGGCTTGTTACCTTTTACTACATGCTTTGTTTGGCTAAGTTTTTTTAACCATTGCTTCAAATTTCTCAAACCATCAAATTATAGAACTTACAAATATATAAAATCTATTTTCTTAAATGTGTTTAAGCATGTAAGTTTGAAATCAGAAGTGAATGTTGTGAGGCATTGAAGATTGTACAAAGTTATCAAAAATCATTATAAAGTTGAAAGTTTTCTCATATATGATGTTTTAAAAATTTACCAATATTTAAGCCCTTAATTTACTACTTAATAACTGTTTAAAAGTCTTTTGGCAAAAAAATCATTTTTGAGTCTTCTAAATACGCTGATTTTCAAATTCTAAAATTATTGAAACTCTTGTATAATGTATTTAGAATTTAAGATTTACTTAAAGTTAACCTAAAAAAGATATATTTCCAATTTTCTCATACATGGCACAAAAAATTTCTATTGACATCATAGCATGTCATGTCACAAAGTTTTAGCTCTAATATAAATAAGAAAGTAGCATCTCATTTTTTGATTCAGAATACACATTGTATGGTCTCAATAATTGAAGCCACTTCTCGAATAATGCATTAAATAAATAATTTCTCAAAAACTTTCAAGGCATATTTAGGACCATGGAATTGCTTTTGAAAGCCTTTCACAAGGACTTTTATGGTTAAAATAAATTTTTTTAAAATAAATCTTAGGATTAAAGTACTAATTGGTTAGGAGAATCTCCTTAATGCCTTTGTCATTAAAATCATCCATATGACTTTCTCATAATTGTGTCATGAACTTAAGACATTTTTTCATGATCCTAATACTATTTAATGTTATTTAATCTAAATTTTCAAACTTCAAACAAAGACTCTCTTATATACTGTTCATTTTTAATATACTTATAAGTCATGCATTTATCACATACATTCATTTACTACTCCATCTATTCAATTATTTATTATTCAATCTATGTAATTAAAGTACATAAAAAATAGGTTTGAACACCATCCCACATAGTTAAAACAGATATCATATGCATTGACATATAGTGATAAATTAATAGTTTTAAAGCAACTATAGTTCAATTATATATTAGGTATACCTCAAAATAAGATTTCATAATATGTTTATTTCTTTCCTATATTAGCATGCAACTCACTTAGTATTTATGCTTTCAAGTGCCTATCTAATGTACCTAAAACTTTGGGTGCAAAACATAAATTGAAAAAACTGTTAACCTCAATAGAAATAATAAAACAATTATAATGTACAAACTAATATATTATTAAGGGTAAAGACACATGAAAATTATGATAAAACGATCATATTTTCATGCATTATACAAAGGCATATATAGTAATCACATATTTATTGTGTTTTGCATTTCTCCTTTTCACTTGATTGCCATTTTTGGTAATCTTTCTCAATTGCTTTTCAAATTGACATACCATTTCGCTTATCCCATTGCCTGAACTCTTTATATTGACATGTTATTATTTTATCTCATGAGAATTTCTCAACTTGTCATATGGATAGACCATTTCTATCCTAGAGAATTATCAATCTCATATGGACTAGATCGCTATCATCTTATAAAATTTTTCATAATTTTATATAGACTAAGGCGTCATTTTGTTTCAAGAGAATTTTTCAACTATTGATATAAACATGTCATTTCTATCCTATAAGATTTTCAACCCCTCATATAGAATGTCATTATCATCCTACAAATTTTTCCTTAATTATGTCATATGAATCAGACCTTTTTTTTATTAATTTACTTACATACCTTACATTTATACATATATCTTATTAACACATAACAAATCAAATATTTTCATGTAAGTTTTGCTAGTCACATGGTATCTACTCAATAATTAACATACACATATGTTTATCATGTAATATAGAAAATACAATTACAACATGTGAAATAATATAGCTTAATAATATCATATACAATCTAAATCTTGCTAACACATAATAATACATGACAACATCAAAAACATGCACTTGCTTATCATGTATCTCTCAATAATCATAATAATCATAAGTAAAATATGTAAAACCATATAATATGATTGTATCAAATACAATTTAGATTATGATGACACATAACAATATAACACTATGTTGAACACATTATCATATTAATAACAATGTGTCCATGTTGTGCTATGTTTATCTAGCATTATATCAAACATATGCATATATTAAAATGTTAAAATACTTACACAAAGCCATGCCTATCAAGCATCATTACAACAAAACATCACACTTACAAATGTGCAAAAATACCTATGTTAATGTCATTATATAGGTTCCTTTTATCATTCCTCAATTTTAATGTCAAACTTCCAAGATTTTTTGTTGAATTACCCTTCCAATTCATGTTTAACCAATTTGGAAGTTACAAACTTTATCATGCTATGGATTCATGTATCTCATAGCCAAATTTAGGTGTCACCAAAACAATATAAATCCACATTTAAGGTTGGGAAAACTCACCAATTTCCATGCCAAAAGAGCTTCTCGATCTCCCCCTTCTCTTCCACTCTATTTTTCTCTTTAGTTATGAAATATCTAATTAATTTATTTATAAGTAAAGGTTTAAAATAAAAAATCTCTATTTAAAATTCCTTTTTTTCATTTAAAATATTTTTATTTATTTTAATATAGAAAATCATGATATTTATATACATCCATATATAACAAATTTTCTTGATATTAAAAGAATCTTCTTTTTTTATTTAAAAATGAAATAAAAATCTTTTAATTTGTAGTAGAATACATATCATATTTTCTCTAACCTAAATTTTTCACTAGTTAATGCATTAAAAACTAGAAAATATTGTTTCAAATTCAAGTATAAGTTTAGTAATGGAATAAAGTAAGATACTAAAATATGTCCCAAAAGAGAATAACTAAAACAATAGTTTAATTTGGCAATAAAATCCTTAATACATGATCATTAGAAAAATAGTTAATAAAAATCCCAAAACTATGTCCTCCTCGTTCTTATTCTTCTCCTAGAGTCTAATGATGTGCATCATTATCATTTATAACAATTAAGCAAATGAAATGGTTGAGCCTACCAACACAAATATAATAGGAAAAATCTATACAAAATAATGTAAATCATTATAAGTTTAAGGCAACTGCATGTTTGGTCAATAAGCTACAAAAAACATGATTAGCCAACATAGTATAAGGAATGATGTAGCATAAAAACCCATTCCAACAAATAAATTATGATCTTTCAATTCCTTATTCTTATTTTATTTTCTTTGATGACTTGTTCATTTCAATCCATATAAATTTTTTTATTGAGACTTTATTTTTCCTTTGGATCTTCATCCTTTTAAAAAATCAATAAGTATTTAAACTCAATTAAGATGATTTTTTTATAATTTTATAGAGACTCTACCCATTAAGAATATCCTGCATGTTTGATTTATATCATTTGTAATAATTTCCCAAATAATTGAACTCAACTAAGGGCAAATTCTTTACAACACCACTGAATCACTACCCATTAAGAACACCTTGCAAGTTTAGAGCACACCATTAACGGGATTTACCTGGGTTATACAAATTATGTCTTAAAGAGTATACATGATCATTGTCCTTTTTCCTTTGCCCAACCCTTTTTACCCTTTTTGAAATCTACAACAAAATTATTTATCTATTGTCGAAAACACATTTCCTTTTTATTTATAAATTTTTCAATAATTACACTTAGTTATGCCCAAAATCATATGTTCTATGCCCAAAATCATATGTTCATATGCCATACTTAAATAAATTTTAAGAATATCAATGTAAGTATTTCATAAAGCAATAACTATAGAATGAAAAGAGAACATGAGACAAACATGTGGTCATAATAGCTTTTAACCATGCAAGTTAGTATCCATTATAAGTAAACATCACCATAAGAAATATTCATAAATCAATATACTAAAGGTTTTTATTATTTTTTTCTAAACCATTTTTCCTAGATTGGCCTTCAATTTAAATAATTCAAACAATAATAACATACACAAGGTACATAATATGCCTACATTTCCCTTTTCGAACACCATAGGATTTGATTCTTTTTTTCATCTCCCTTACTTATCTTGATGGCTAGTGCATTTCTTTCTTTTTTTTTTCCAATTGTTTACTTTCCTAAATAGCCAAACCCTACATTTGCCTCCTTTTCTCTCTCTTGTACAGCACAACTTTCTAAATTCCCAAATTCCAAATGATTCATTCCCAAATTCCCTTTTCTCTCTTCCTCTCCCTCGACTTCTTAGCGAAAATCTTCCATAGTTTTTAAAAACTCCCATGGCTAATCCTTCTTATAAACTCTTGGTTGATCCTTCACTTTGTTCCCACAGGATGGCCAAGATTCATGCTTACAACTCCCAATCTACCCTTCATATCCTGATGCTTTGGTTACTGATAGAAAAGCTTTGGTGGTTATTTGAGCCTCTTTGAATCCCTCTTCTATCATTTAAGTTTAGGCATTTCAGGAATAATAGGAATTATTTAATTTATAAATGAAAACATTAGGATTAATGTATTTTTGTATATTTTTTTAATAAATTTGACCTCCAAAAATTTATCAACCAATTTTGTATTATTCTACTAGATGAGCTTTACTTGTCATCTAATTTTCATAATTTTTTGACAACATATATTATTTTAATAATTTTAAAAACTAAAATATTTATAATAATTATTTTAATATTTCTTTTAAAATTTTTTGGTCTTTAATTTGATGACTATGACACTCCCTTTTCACTTTGAGATAATTTTATATTGAGCTTTGTTGTTAGTTTTTAGTTTTAATCAAGTTTCATATTTTTTTTTTGATGTCATTGACATTTTTAATAATTTTTATAATATTCTATCTCTGATAACTTAATTTATTATTTAATCATTTATAGCTCTCATCTTTTATTTTATAGCTTAGAAAATTCTAATTTTTACAAACTTGGTTTCATTGAGTTTTCAATAATTTGTATCATTATTTTAGTAGCTCATTCCCCTCCTTTTAATGTCATATACTCTTTTTGCTGATATAAGATTTTCTTAAAACAAATAAATAAATCCTTAGAAATTTATAATTATAATAAAAATTATTAATGGATATGTCTACTTATTTTCAAGTATGATTTAAATCTTTCTCCCTCCTTAAGATTTTTTTTATCAACCTTAATATTATGATTTTTTTCCTTAATTTAGGTATCTAATAAATTCTAAATCTTAAAATAATCATTTAGATAATTTGTATCACTTTTGAGATGTTATGTTCTGTCATCTTAAGTGGGTTTCACAAATCATAATTTGTCATTTTTTCATTTTCTCTCTTATTTGCTCCCCCTTTTTAATCTCAAGAGCACATTCTTTTGCCTTTAAGGAGCCATATTGATTGCCTCCTTTCTTTGATGGTCTTATTGATGTAAAAAAGATGAGGCTAGTCACATGTAAGAAGGGACATCTTAACCAAGAAATTCCTCCCCATGATGCTTTCCCCACCTCTCTAAGCTTCTAGCAAAATCATATGTTTGAATGATGGAGAAATAGAGCAATAAAATGCTAATTTCATGGTTGATCGAGAAAAAGCTAAAAATAAGAACATATGAGTGCAAGGAGTGAATTAGGACTTAGTAAAAGTATTTTTGTTAGGGTTATATATATATATATATATATATATATATATATATATATATATATATATATATTTAATGGCTCATTATTTTCATGGGATTTCAAAAAATTCTTCCAATGAGCATGATTACATCGTTGAGTTATTTCATATGGAGAAATCAAAGGTTTGTGCAGTTGTTTTTTGTCTAGGGAATGTTGTTCATGGGATTAGCATCACTGGTGAGGTGAGTTTTTTTAATTAATTTTGTTTTATGTGATATTGAGTTTGTCGGAGGTGGTGGAGGTCTTGGGTTTGCCACAGGAGCATATTGTACAAGTACATTGATATCATCATATAATATAGTGAGCTTATAGTAGAGTAGTAGGATAGTTGTTGAGATTAATCATATTAGACAATTTTTTTTATCATACTTGTATAATGCAAATTATTAATGTAGCATAAAGAGGTTAGTACGACCATATATAAGTATAAAACCATAAAAGTATTTCGCATGACTACATGATAAGAAATGAAGTGAGCTCAGTATAAAAGAATCGTTGGAAAAATACTTTAAAATGATCATATAATGCAATAAGATCGTATCAGCATGACATGTATGTAAAAGTATAACATATAGAATCGTCATTAGTATGACTTAGTAAAATATCTGACCTTGATCATACCAATACTACGAGTAAGTTTGCATAATATGACATAATGATAGTGCCTACAAATAATAATTATAAAAATATCATATATTGTAATGATTTATAACATAAAAACCGATATGATAGAAATTAACATTGCTAACAAAAATTGTCATTACAATGTAAGAGAAATTATAGTATCATACTAGTTTGATAGTATGATCATAATAATATGATAAAAAGAAATTAAGATATACTTATGCAAAATTAAAAATTATGCAATATGAAATTGATTTATGATTAGAAGAAAATGAACATAACTTAAAATTTAAAAATAACAAATAACTAAAAAAGTTAATATATGATGAGTTTAATTGATGAGAAACTTTTGTAAAAGAAAAGATATAATATAAAAGGCTCATAGTATTAGAGGTGTTTGGAAGATCATTAATATGAAAAATTATAAGGAATAAGTATAAAATGAGAGTTGTTGTGACTTAGAGAAATTTTATTTATAGAATTTGAGAGTTTTAACATTTTGCCATAGTTAATAGAGGAAAAGGGTGTGCAAATGAAGGTTTTTCTAAGATATTAGGATAAGAGTTGTGCAATAGGCAAAGACAAAAACTTAAAATAATATAACCTTAGGTACTATAGCAACTAAAATGATTGAGCAATATTTGAGCATTTGTTTTACTATTTCTCAATTTTAAATGTTAGATAAAAATTATACTTATATGCATATATTTGAATACAATATATAATACTAGGTTAGATGTAACAAAATATATGTAAACATATTAGATAGTGGTATTTGTTAACCTTAATTGTAACATGTAAGAAAAACTTTATGCTTATGTGTACGTGATTATTTGTAATGTGTATTACATAGTAAAGATTTTGATTAATTGATTAATTAAAATAAATAAATTGGATATGTATTAAATGGGCATAATATATATAGAAGATGATTGTATTGATGCATGATGCTTGCTAAAATTTATATATTAAAAAGATGAATTAAAAATAAAATTTATGAATGATAATAAAAAATAAGTTTTTTTTCTATACTATGATATATATATATATATATATATATATATATATATATATATATATGCATGTGTGTGTGTGTCATACTTGAGTATGAATAATATGTCATTTTGAAAATATACTATTGTGATAATAGTCATAAAAGAAAAAAATAAAAATAACTATGAAAAGAGAAAAAGAAAAGGGTTTAATAAAAGGAATTTAATGTTCAAAAGGAAAGGGTGATGCTTGTTCAAAATGGTATTTACAATTTTGGAATAGCTTATTCTAGAATAAACTAAAGGAGTTAATTATCTAGGTTGTTTAAGTTTGGAATGACAATTCTTAAACTTTCTTAGTTCGTTTATTAAAAAAAGTACTTTTAAGCTAATTTTTAAAATGATAAAAAGGTCAAAAGAAATAAAAGAATATGTAAAAGTTTTAAAAATAATATGATGAAAGTTTTGTATAGTAATTACCTTACTTTTTATGATTTATTTTCTTACTTTATTATATTGTTACAAATGACCATGCATGTGATTACCCTAGTATTATAGTATTTTACATATATGTATAGCTATTTACTTTTGAGTTAGTGCCTATTGACTCAACTTCATCTAACTCTTTTAAGTCAAAGACAAACACTTATTAGGGTTTTTTGATGGAGTGAAAGCTACACATGATAATTTAGAATATGCTAGAATTATTATTAGAGGTGCAACTTTTATATTTATTTTTTCAAATAAAAAAGATATATAAAAAATTTATTAATAATTGATATTATATGTATATGTGTTGTAAAAAGAAATATAAAAAAATTTATACTTTCATTTATTAAAAAAGATGTTTTCACTACTTGATTTTAAATAGATAAAGATTTACTTTTGTTATATTTTTTATGAAAAAAAAATCAAAGAATGATATTTATATATTTTCAAAATGTTAAAAGAAAAAAAGAAAGAATTCAATGTCATGACACCAATATTTGGAAGAGCTGATGACGGCTTGCTACTGTACCAAATGACCAAAGCAATCATATTTATACAATCAATATTGCTAGAAATTGCAATAACCTCTAACCATCAAAGGTCCCAAGCAAACTTAGCAAAGCACATTTCTTTGCATTTCAAGCAACATAATCTAATTTATACACATAGATTCAATGGAGATCTTATCTTAAAATGTGATTCCTTCAAGCCAAAGTTAAAAACTTCTTTCTTCTTGTTAAATTCTTCTCTACCTCATGATATATTTGAATATCCTCAAAACTTCATAGTTGTTTTACTTGGATTCTCCTTCTTTTTCTTTCTTTTCTCTCTATTCTATTATGCTTTCTCACAAAGTTTCCAAATGTTGTGAATGTTTCTTAGCCATAGAGAGATACTCATTCTCTTATTAAAAAAGGGGATAAAATAACATATATTTATTAGATACATCTTAAAAAATTTGTAAAAAAGTTTAAGAATCTCCAAAAAAAAATGCAAACCACAAACCTAAGGATTCCTCACGAAAAGACTTTCACAATGGGCTTAGATCTGGGCTCAAGTTAATGTTACCTTGCATACATTTTGAGGTCTCCACTAGCCAAAATATTTTTGGTATTCTAGATGTACAATAAACATATTTAATACATAAATTTTTTTAAGAGGATATTTAAGGGTAATTATGTGGGCTATCATATAAGGGTTATTAAATAAGTATCAAGCTTAGTGTGTCTCTTTAGGGAGCATCGGTTCATTTTGTGAAAATGAAAGATGGTAGTTTACGAATGTGTATAGATTACCATGACTTGAATAAGTTGATTATTAAGAATAGTGATCAAATCTTGAAAATTAATAATTTGTTTAATCAATTGTAAGTTATTTTAGTATTCTCCATGATAGATTTGAGATGTGGGTATTATTGATTAAAAGTTAAATAAGAGGACATTTCCATGACTCCTTTTAGACTTGTTATGGGTATTATAAGATCTTGGTGCTATCTTTTGGACTTGCAAACAAACCTATGACCTTTATGGATTTAATAAACATAATTTTTAGAAAGCATTTTGAATAGTTTATGGTTATTTTTGTTGATAATATAATACTTGAAATCTTTAAAAGTAATGTAAATTACTTGCACATTATTTTGCACAATTTAAGATGACATCAACTCTTTGCTAAGTTTTTTCAAATGTGAATTCTAGTTGTCCCAAGTAATGTTTTTGGGACATTTGATTTATTTAGAATTTCTATAGATCCTAAAAACTATTGTCATTTTGAATTGGACTATATTTATTATTATTTTAAAGATTTGAGGTTTATTGAGTCTAATTGAATGTTACAAAAACTTCGTGCAATATGTCTCCTCAATAGCATGACCACTATAGAGTTTAACTTAAAAAATTATGAAATTAGAGTAGGATGCTAATTATAAAAATAATTTTTTAAAGTTAAAAGAAAAATTAAGAACAACTTCAATTCTTATGCTGTTAAAAGGATATGAAGGATAAAAAATCTTTAATGATACTTCACTCTAAGGAATCAGGTGTGTGCTCATGCAAAATGATATGATTATTCTTATGCTTCTAGGAAATTAAAACTTATGAGAATAATTTTTTAATTTATGATTTAGAGTTGGCTATTAGTGCCAACGTATTGAAAATATTGAGATATTTACATATATAAGGTGAAATGCAAAATGTTCATAGACCATTAGAGCATGAAATATCTTTTCACCCAAAAAGAATTAAATTTGAGATAAAAGATATGACTAGAATTTATTAAAGATAATGATTTGATTAGTAATTATTATTTAAGTAAAACAAATGTTGTTGTAAATGTTTTAAGTAACTTGTTATTAATTTGTGGGCTAACATAACTAAAAGTATATTCTTTTTTAAATTAAGGAATTGCATATAGAAAGAGTCATGCAAAGAAATTTGGGTTTGTTATACTGATTTTCATTAATGCCAAGTTGACTTGTAGTCATTTAAGATGACCAACTCCAAGATGAAGAGTTTCTTGAGCTAATTCAAAGACTTAAGGATGGATGAAAATTTAATTTTACTTTAGATGAGCAAGATGTGCTAAGATTCAAAGGTAAGTTGTGTATTTCTCCACACCAATAGCTTAGACAATTATTATTTATTGAAGCAAATAATTCAAATCATTCCATCTCCCTTAGAGAAAATAAGATGAATTTAGAAAAGAGACAAAGCATCTGATGTCAAGGTTGAAAAGAGATTTTGTATAATGGTTCAAGAAGTGCATTGAATATTAACAGGTTGAGGATGAACAACAGAAACTCAATTGATTGTTAGAAATTTTACCAATTCTTGAATGAAAATGGAATGTGTAGCTATTTATTTTATAGTTGAACTAGCTAAGACACCTTAGGATATGGATACATTTATAAAAATAGAACTTTTGTAGTCATTTGAATTACTTTTTATTTGAAAAGATAGCTTGGATTTACGTCTAATAAATCATAAAACAACATGCAGTTCCAAAAGTGATTATTTTTAATAGAGATACTAAATTCACGTTATATTTTTGGAGAAATATGCATAAAATTTTTAGTATATAATTGAGATTCAACATGACATTACACTCTCAAATTGATGGACAAACAAAAAAAAATCATTAAAAACTCTTAAAGACCTAATAAGACCATATGTGTTGGATTTTTGGGGTGGCTGGGAGATTCACTTATTGTTAATATAATTTGCTTATAATTATAGCATTTTGATGGCTACTAACAAGATATTATATAAAAGGAAGTGTCAATCCCTTTTATGTTAGTTTGATAGAAAGCGACATTTAATTGGATTAGATTTTGTTGAGAAAAGTACAAAACGATTTGAGTCATTAGATACACAATGTCAATAGTTACATAAGATTATTTTGATGAGAATTATAAAAGTTTTCATATTTATAATGATGAATACATCTTTCTTAAAATGAGTCCCTTGAAAGAGGTTACTAGACTTGGTAGAGTAGAAAAGTTAAGATCAAATATATTGAACGTTTTTAGATTTTAGAGAGATTTAGTCTCATTGCTTATAAAGTGAATTTTAGATTTGGTCCCATTGTTTTTTGAGTGGTTTTATTTTTGTAGATCATTCAAGTTCATAATATTTTTCACATTTCTTCTTTGAGAAGATACATTCTTGATTTATCTTTTATTATTCAATATGACTTCAAAAAGATTTAAATTTAACCAATATATCATACTAACAACAATTAAGCAAGATTATAACTATGTAAAATAAGAGTTTGAGAAATAAAGTAATTCTCATAATTAAGATACTTTAAAATAATCATATTAAAAGAGCAGTGATATGAAAAGTTAAAATTGACATATTGCATTAGTATTCTATGTTATTTTAAATTTTATAATAAAATCTCTACAAGATAAAGATATTTTAACTGCTCAAATATTTAAATATAATATATATATATATATATATATATATATATTATATATATATATATATATATATATATATTGTTGTGTGTGTGTGTGTGTGTGTTTAAATGTGTGATACTTGTATTTGCTATGTGTAAAATTATTTTTAAGAAACTACTAAGTTTTAATACATGTCGAAAGACGTGTCATTTTACAAGTATATTAGAATGATATTTTTTAACATATCAATGCAAAGACCCTTGCACAAGAAATTTATTATTATATAGTTTGTAGTTTCTAGAAATTATCTAAAATTTTTAGAAATTTGTAAAATAAATAAAATTAATATTAGAATTTTAAATTATTACTTCATTATATTTAATAAAAAGAATTATTTAAACCTTTCTTAAGCTCTAATTAGCTACTAAGAAGTTCCTTGAAAAACCTTTGGAGAGAGAGAGCTTTAGATAGGGAGAGAAAGGTTGATCAATTGGAGAGAAGGGAGTTAATGAAAGTTTTATCTATTTTAGTGTACAAGATTGATCAAAAAGTATGATTTGGGTTACATTTCTCTTCTTTAAAGTGCCTTTATAATATATTTTGATTGCTTGATAGTTGGGTTTAGATTGGATGATAATTAACCATGAATTAGGAATTTATAACCTACAATCCATGCCATGTTATTATACATGGAGTTCCAAGATCCTACACTTCAAGTTCATAATATATCACATGTTTGGCCAATGCACCATATGTAAGGTTCCTTAGATAATACTATGGTTAAGAGTAAGAGTCATAGCAACTATTGGCACATAAATTCTTAAAAGAAATGAATGGTGTATGAATTTTTCATGTATCATATGCCAAGCTTTTAAGTTGAGCACATGGAGTTTAGCATGGTCCATCTGTTGTATAAGTATATAATTTTGATAAGCATAATGTATTGCACGTTAAGGCTGACATGACATACATCAAGATTAGTGTATCATATGTAAAAAAGAACTGGTGATAAGTGAAGAAGGATTGTACTAGTCATTTTAATAGATTATTTCTATGATTTTATCACCTTTATTGTTATTAACACTTCAATATAGGACTACAATTGGTGGAAGCATCGCTATCATTATCATTTTATGTATAACAAATGTTAAGCGAAGGTTTTGTGATTAAGATGGCATTAGACTACATTCATATTATCGTTAATAATTCGGTGTAGAGTGATGACAAGTAAACACCTTGTCATCATTAATACTTTGATACAAAACTATGATAGACAAGAGACATGTGTTTTGGTGACTTAATTGATTGTAGATGGATGATTAGAGATATGATTGATATCACAAATATATGATATAATATGATTTAAGATCTTATATGATAAGGATATTGGTCATTCAAAAAATTAAGCCCTAAGAAAAGAGAAAAGATGAAAAGATATGAAAAGTCATGAAAACTACGATAAATGAGAAAAATCAAGTTATCATATAAAAAGAAGTATTACGATACTAGTTATATGATATGATTATTACATTATAAGTATGCTTACACAAGTATGATGCATATGAGAATATGTTTAACAATTCTAGTATATTTGATATATCCATTAGATATCATGTGCTTTTGTTTATGATCTTGTTATTATTTACATGTCATATATTACAACTTGCATTACTTAGATGCTTATAATTATTAGTTTGTTTGTTAAGTATTTTATATTCATCATTTACTTATATTACATATTAACATACAAATTTACACAAAACTAAGGATACCTGATTCATTATAGTATAGGACCCTCGAAGAGAGAGTAATATTAAGATGTTTGTGAAGACTTTTGTATAAGAGAGTTGCATATGCATTTTTATGATTGTATGATGTATAAAAATATTGCTATAATTTTTCTTATAACTTTGGTAGCTTTGGAGTATAGTGCATGACTTCTTATTCAATTGCTTAGTATCTATGGATTGTGAACTTATTGATGTTTTTTCATCACTTTTATTCATTTTTTAGTCGTGTTCTCAAAATTTTACTTCATACTCTACTAAGACTTAATATCTTGGTATTTTTTTAGTAATATTATCAGATTTGTTTTATTGGATGGCTAGATAATGCATGATATTTTATTTTTTGAGCTTTTTAGCATATTTTATGAGAAATCTAAAATGCTTGCAAGTAAATTCTAAAATATTAATACAACATTATTATTTTATAAAATTGTGAAAGTTATATCCAAGCCTTGGAATTTCCATGAGTAGCCAATATAGCATATTGAACATAAGAAAAATGTTCTAATTTGACTAGAAAGATGTCTCATCCTTAATATGTTAATGAGATGGGAATTTCTCAAGTTGTTTATAAAATATTGTAAGAATAGAACCATAGAATTTATTTAAGCTCTTTAACACATCCCTTTTCTTTCCTTAAGGTTGGGTTTTGTTAGCTTAGTTTATTCATTTTACTTAGGATGCCCATTAGATGCCTATTATAGGTGATACCCATGGCATTGGCAAAAGAATAATTACTCTTTGGAGGTGAAAATCATGGAAGTATTGGTAATGTTAAAAAGTGGAACTCCTAAATATAACAAAATCTTTGACCAATAAAACCTCTTAACTTCAATATTTAATTATTGCATGATGCCTTAGAGCTTAATACATTTGATGAAACAATTGTTGAGCATTAATAGAATGTTCTATTCTCGTGAGCTAGCAAAAATGTTCCAAGTTTTTGCCCTACAAGATACATGGCTAAAAAAATTATAGTTTTTTAGTTATTTGATGGTTGATGAATATTGCTAGGATGGATCTCATACATAAACTATGTCCTACTAAAGTTGATTACATTATGATTTATGGTTAGCCAATTATTATATTAATGGATAATTTTACCCACATTAAATTGTTTCATCAAGAGTTGAATATCAAGTTATAGATGTATTAGAAAAATAGGCAACCTTAGAAAAAATTGTGACAAATGAATAAAAAATATTTTTTGTTTTACAAATTTGATATGTTGTTTTGACTTAAAGAAGAAAAAAAAAGAAATTGTTCACGTTATTTCTTTACAATTGCCTTGAAGAGGGCAAGAAGATGTTAACGGCTAAGTTGTACCACTCAAGATAACGGTATAATTCACGATAAAAAAAAAATGAGATTCGCTGAGTGACCGGTTGGAATTTACCTCGGAAAGTACGCCGTCTCTTCTTCTGTCCGTTATACGGGTTTTGTTTCTGTGTCGGTCGAATTTGAAGTTTCCCGCCAAGAAATCACTTCAAATATTTTTGAAGCTGCGATTGATGAATGACGAAACTGCTCCTAACCTAGCCTCCACATGACCTTAACTTTAAAATTCAAGTTACACAATTAGAAATTGGGGGATTGTTTCATTTCCTAATTTTTAAATTAATCAATTAAAAAATAGTTATTAACTAAAGTTCGATCTATGGATATCGAACAATGGCGAAAAAGTCTATTTCATTATTCCTTTTTTCTTTTTTAAATTATATCTTTTTTATTTACTAAATTTTATTAACATATTATTTGCAAATTCTATGTATTAAATGTTTCCTTTTCATTATGATTAAGTTCAATATTAACATTTGTTTCTTTTTTTATTCAAAATTTTTAATGTAAATCTCTATGTCTTATTTCTTTTAGCTTTTTGTTATTGTCCTTGCACTACCATAATATGCATGTTACGAATTTATATTACGCTATAGTTTGATTTTTTTTTATGCTATGTTATGCTATGATTTATGAGCACTAAGTTTTTGTTAGCTATTTTAGCATTCTCATGTAGCTCAACTTTTTCATAGTTCTTTTATAAATTTTTAAAACAAAATCATTTTTTGAATGATAACAATCATGCCAAATAAATTCTCAAATACTCAAGGCAAAATATGCAATTTTTTTTGAGTTTTTGTGGAGGATTAGACCCAATAAAGATAACGTTGTTTTTGGATGAGTTGACATTGCACACCAATTCAATCTTATATTACATAACATTAAAATTTATAAGCATATAAAATTATTATTTGAGTATTAATTTATTTTAAAACTATAAGTGTTTATAATAATAAAATTAACAAATAATCTAAAATACTTTTATTTTAATTTGATATAAAGTTTGTTTGTTCATATTTATGTTTAGCTTATAATTTTGTCAAAATTTTATTCAAAATTTGTTGAGTGCAAAATGAGTTGTAAAGCAATAATTTGGCTTTGATTGGAACAAGAGAATCAATCAATTTTTTTAGTTATCCTTTGTTATTTAGTTGTTGTTATAAGCATCAAATCTTTAAATAATTAAAATGTCCTTCAAAGATGATGAGGTTTTTTGTTAAAAAGCAAAAAAAGCTTCAAGCATGGGTTATGAAAATCTGTTTAAATTATAAAAAAATCATAAATCCTTAAAAGCACATTTCCACTTTATAGGAACTAAATAAACCCCATAACCTCAAAGAAACTGACATAAGAATAGATATAATATATAAATAAGACTCAAGAATGTAATTAGGTGTAATTGAATCTAATGAGCTACCATATTTGGTTTAGTTCCTGAATTCAAATATGTCATGAACAATCAAAGAGTCTTATATATATATATATATATTCATGTTAATGAATAAATAAAATTATTAAAAGATCATTTTCGTTTTCTTTTTTCTTCTCTCTTTTATTTGTTGCCAACTTGCCGTCACTTGGTAAACAATTTTGAACTTTGGGCAAACAAACTTGCATATATTTGAGTTTCATACTTGTTCTTATCAAGCTCTTAGTGATGCCTCAACGTGAATCTGCTGTGCTCCATAGAACATTCAGACCAGCTCCATTTTCTTGAATTAATTGATTTTATTATGTCGCTGGAAGCATTAAAGCTTAAGGATTCCCTTGTATAAGCTAAGATCTTCAGCTTTCTTGGCGCTTCCTTGAAAAATCTAGCAGTAAATCATTTAGTTTTGTAAGCTAATCATCTATATAAATTATCACTCAACTATGATATCGACTTTTGAAATCAGCAAAGCTTAAGAAACCTAGTTTTTTGAATGTTAATTGATGTTTAAAGAAGACAAAAGCAGTCATATATGTGTTAAGATGTTTGATAATAATAAACTTGTACAAGAAATTGTGATTGGCTTGTCTATATTATTTTATGTGTATTCTTAGTGAGGACAATCATAAAAGAACAAAGGTGACTTGAAGATAAAAAACTTGCAGGGCGTGTTAATGATCACCAAAAGCAAACTTTAAATATAAAGCTTAAGACTTAGTTAAGTTTCAAATATAAAAGTCATTTGATAAGATTATTCATAAGACACATTCCAATTGTGATAAACTGTAAGCTTTAAGTCTAAAAGCCAAACCTAAATAAAAATATTATTTTAAATCTATTATATAATCAATAAGCTATAACTTAAGTGGCATTAATTTGTTTGAAAATTTATGACTATATTAAGTTACTATTTTTTCAAAAAATTTTGTTCATTTTAATCTCAAACTTATTAAACAAGTTCTATAATTTATATTTTTTTTTCTCTCGTACAGAATATCATGACTAAAAATACTTCTTTTTAAAATATTTTTTTTCAATTACAAAATAACTAATGTGGGATTATTTATCTATATATCTTTCTATCTAAAAGCCAATAAAATGTGCAACCATACCAGCATTATGACATTGGATCTCATTAGAACTCCAAAGTTAAGCATGTTTGGGCGAGAGTAGTATTGGGATGGGTGACCTCTTGAGAAGTCCTCGTGTTGCACATGCTTTTTCATAGAATTCTATTTTGGAAGACGGAGCCGGCGGGTTGGTTATCGCACGACGAGCATCGCTCGATCGACGCCGTCTACCGTACGAAAGAAAATCTGAAATCCAGGAAGCCAGGAGAAGATTCAGCTTCTACCAATTCGTCTTCAGATGTCAACGAATAGAAAGAAAAGTGGTTAGGTTGGTTCAAGATCAGAGCGCTTTCTCGTTTCTTGGCTGGTGATGGGTGGCTGGAGACGGGTGGCTGGTGCTGGTGCTCGTGCTGTATGCTTGCGGGGTTGACGGGTGGTTGATGACGAGAAAGGAGACGGCGACGGTGGTGGCTGTCCAGAAGACTGCGACAAGTGATAGGTGCTGCTGGAGGCTGTTGAAGAGGGGTGGCTGGGAGTTGATGCTGGTGCTGGTACCGTAGGTTTGCGGTGCTGACGGGTGACTGGGGACGAGGAAAGGTGAGGGTGACGGTGGAGGGGACGGCAACGGTGGAGGAGACGGTGACGGTAACGGAAGGTTTCTGCTATTATTCGGTGCAGGGGATGGGGGTAACTGCGGCGGACGGCATGGGTTTGAAGGCCAGCGCGTGAATACAGGCACTAAGTGGATAACGGGCTGTGTTGGCGCGTGCTCCCTTGGTCACGTGCGAGCGCCGTTTTTGAACCAACCGGGGTGGCCGAATGTTCCAAATTTGAAGATCGTGAAGAGCTGGAACAGGTTAAAAGCATCAGTGTAACTGCGGAGTAGGTTACCGACTCGTCTTCCTGCATGGTATTGGGGTGCCTGCAGCCCTAAAGACGGAAATCATTATGGTGGGAGCCAAGGTGAGAAGAAGCCACTGGAAATCCAAGATGTCCGTGAGCAAATCTCCGGATAGAGAGTATTATACAAGTGCAATAGTGGAAATGGAAGAGGGCACTGCGAAGACGATCGGCTGTGTCTCTGGTGCCCAGCCTGACATCGAGGAGGGTGTTCCCTCCAGGCAGGAGATGGAGACAACACCTGAATGCACGGATTCGTCCTGGAGCCCCGTGGTGGGGGCAAACTCAGTAGAGGAGCGGGTATATTTAGACAAAGGGAAGGCAACGCTGGAGGAGACCTCTGATGATGGTATGAAAGAGGACGACGCCCTAGCAGGATTGGGGGATGAGCAGAGGAAGAGCCAGGAGACTATGGAACGTACTCGAAAGGAGGCTACTCATCTTTCGTCTCAGGATGCTGTCGGGGAGGCGGGGGGGGGGGGGGGGGGGGGGGGGGGGGGGGTGGCGAGTAGCTCTCATACGCCGGTTGTGAACCAGACGACCCTAAGAATGAACTTTAGGGAGGCTTTACTCTCGAAAATTAGTGCTCCTAGCGAACGTGTAACGCCATTTGTTCGGCCGGCTACAATAGATGTAAAAGAAAGAGCGGCGGGCATACCGGACCAGGAAGAGAACGAAGATGTGATAATGTCGTCTGAAGCGTGCTATAGACGCATTGAATATCACAAATGCGACTTGATCGGCCGTTTTTATGGGAATCTCCCATTCTTTGTAATAGCAAGGGTCCTGCTGAGGCGTTGGGGACATTACAGGAACTTCAGAATCTTGGACCTTAACTCTGGCTGTTTCGTTTTACACTTCGACTGCATGCAAGACAGAAATGAGGTATGGCTGGGTGGGCCGTGGCAAGTCGCCGGCCAAGCTATGGGACTGGACCTGTGGTCACACTAATTTCGCCCAGACGACATGACGGCAATGCGAGCACCGGTCTGGGTGCGCTTTCCCGGCCTTCCTCTCTTATATTGGGATGTGGAAAATATATTAAGAATTGCAAAAGCAATCGGGGAGCCCATTCTGCTTGATGGCTGGACGGCCGACATGCAAAGGTCAAACTTCGCAAGAGTGTGCGTTCACACTGATCTCTCCAAGCCCTTAAAGCCTGGTACTTGGCTAAGCGGGGAGTTTGGCCGAGCGTATCAGCCTTTCGAATATGAGGGGTTGTCTACGGTCTGCTTTAGCTGTGGCCAGGTGGGACACCTTACTGGGCGTTGCACTATGCATGAGTCTCAGGCGGCTATGCAGGTTAACCCTACTGAGATGGAGGCGCGGGAGAAGGATGAAACAGCTATGGGCCATATTGAACCTACGGATAACAATATCTCGACAACTACTAGCAAGGAAGAAGCGGTTGCTGGTGGCAGTAAGGAGCCTGTGCACAGGTCGGTGACGGACGCGGTTAACACTCCATGCTGCGAACACAATAAAGCGATGGGCTATAAGGTCCAGAGGGAGCCAGAGCGCCATGCACGTGGACTGGAGGAAAAGGCGAAGCTGGGGGGCCTTGGTCCATGGATGCTAGTCCTACCTCGACGTAAAAGACAAGGTGCAATTGCACGCTTTGGCAATGTACAGAAAATTGCTCCCAGGTTGGCCCAGCATCAAAGGGGAGAAACTGCCAGGGCGAGGAGTCTCTCCATGGCTCGTGGAAGGGACATGATAAGGCGGGCTTGGTTCACAAAAGCAGGGGCAGATGTGGGGAAGAAGCCTAGGCGGGAGTTTGAATACATATCGGAGGATGGTATATGTAGGGATGATCGTTATAATCGCAAGTAGTAGGAGGGGAACTCCTTGGCTGCGCTTCGTGGGGCGCAAGAGACCTGGGGCTGGACGTTGGCTGACTGCAGCTGACTCGTTAAGGGAGGTGGCAAACTGGCATTGTGTCACGAAGTTATCTACACGGATGCGGCTACTACGGCCTAACGCTGGCACGGGTGTAACAATACTCAACTGTTAGATGACAGTAAGCGTTGTGTTTTGGAACATTAAGGGAGTCCGAGATAGGAAATCTAAGTGTTACTTACAAAGACTTGTTCGTGAGAATGGTGTTGCGGTGGTGGCTTTGGTGGAGATGAGAGCACAATCCTTTGTGCGCAAAGATGCTGACTGGCTGCTTGGGAGGGAATGGAGTTTTGCAGTTCAGCCCTCAGCTGGGTTGTCTGCAGGAATCATAATGCTGTGGAAGCGTTGGGTGGATATCACGATCAAGGTGTCATCACTCCATGTTGTTGCACTTGAGATCAGGCTCAGAGGCATGAAGAGTCTGGGATGCTGTGTGGTGTATGGCCCTAAGGAACACTCAAAGCGGTGTGAGGTTTGGGACTTAGTGAGGAGCGTGGCTTCTGGGGATGATCCTCTAATGGTGGCGGGTGATTTGAACATCGTAATGTCGCAGGAGGAGAAACGGGGCGGCAGAAAATTCAAATTTGGCAGAGAGCAGAGGGAGTTTGCGGATTTCATGCAAGAAATGCAGTTGGTGGACGTGGGTTTTTCTGGAAACATCTTCACATGGAGCAACGGGAAGCAGGGTCGTGCAAGAATTTTGGAGAGGCTTGACAGGGTGCTGCTCAACTCTGCGGGGTTGCAAGAGTTCCCGGAGTGCTCGGTCTCGCACCTCAGTCGCCTGGGTTCCGATCACTGCCCTTTGCTGGTCAAGTTGGGAAGCTGTCACCCACGGAGGAGCGCGGCAAGGCTACATTTTGAGAATGCTTGGTTGGATTTCCCACAGTCTATTGGGGTGGTGCACCATGCATGGGGCCGCCGGGCTGGCGGAAACGATATGGAAAAGCTTTCAACAAAATTTCACCGCTCCCTTGTAGCTCTGCGGAGGTGGAGTAGAACAGAGGTGGGGAATGTTGTTGATAACAATGTTGTGTTGGAGAGACGGATCAACAGTTTGCTAACGAAGGAATCGGAGGAAGGACTGAATGAGGAAGAGAACTCGTGTCTTGCACAGTTGATCTCCACATTTCATCGTGGGTGTGCCCTTGAAGAGAAATGGTGGTGGCAGCGTGCGAAGCTTCACTGGGCGCAGCTGGGGGACCGCAATTTCAGATTCTTTCATGCGACTGCGTCTGCTCGATGGCGTAAGAATCGCATTACTCTGCTCAAGGATGTGGATGGTAGAGTAGTGGATTCACCTGAGAGTATTAATGCCGTCATGTTGGCCTTTTTTGAGGACAAGTGGCATTGTGAGGATCGTCAGCTTCCGCCGTTGAACGTAGCACTACATGCCGCTGTGAGCGGCGACATGGCGGAACAGCTGTGCTGCAAGGTTACGGAATTGGAGGTCATCAACGCCATCCGAGGTATTAGTAAAAACAGAGCTCCGGGTAATGACGGAATTTCGGCTGAGTTCATACATGACTTCTGGGAAATCACTCGCAAAGACATCACCAATGCGGTACTGGCCTTCTTCGAAACGAAGCGGATGCCGAAGGAATGGAAGGAGACGTTGGTGGTCCTTATCCCTAAGCGACAAGGTGCATGCACGCCGGAGCACTTCCGCCCCATTAGCCTTTGTAACACAATTTACAAGGTGGTGGCGCGCATCCTTGTGAATAGACTCAAACCATGGCTGCATATCCTTATCTCGCGCGAGTAGGGAGCTTTCGTCCCAGGCAGAAGCATCTCTGATAACATTTTTCTTGCGCAGGAGATGGCCTCTCGCATGCACTCCTGCACCTCCAAATCTGGGCTCATGGCGATCAAACTGGATATGGCGCAAGCTTACGACTGTGTGAGATGGGATTACCTGTTCGGGATCATGAAATGCATGGGGTTCCCTCCGCTATGGTGTGAGTGGATCGCAGCCTGTATATTATCACCAAGCTTCGGGGTGCTTGTCAATGGCGTTCGGCTTCCATGGGTTGAGGCGCAGAGGGGACTCAGACAGGGTTTCCCGCTCTCGCCATATTTGTACGTTGTTGCGACGGAATATTTCTCAGCGTTGGTGCATGATTATGAGACAAAACAGTTGCTTGGATTTAGGCCAGGGCAGCATGCGCCACGGCTTTCGCATCTGCTTTATGCAGATGATATCTTCTTATATGCGGAGGCTACGTGCAGGGCAGCGAGCGCGGTGTGTAATGTTATGGAGGAATTCAGCGAGGCTGCGGGTCTCCAAGTCAACCTTTCTAAGTCCAAGGTCTTCTTTAGTAGGAAGAGCAGCAGGAAACAGACCAAGCTATTGGAGGAGAAGCTTAGCATCGCACGTGGTTCCTCCCTTATATACTTGGGGGTGCCGATTGCGGCACGACGGCTCAAGAGGAAGGATTTTGATTTCCTAATTCAGAAACTTGAGGCCTGCATTGCTTGTTGGCGGATACGGCCTTTGTCTCTCGCTGTTAGAGCTACGTTGGCCACCTCTGTCCTTAACGCTATTCCGAGCTATATTCTCAGCCACTGCGCCGTGCCCATGGGGGTCGTTGATGAGATTGAAAAGAGAGTGAGGAGTTTCCTGTGGTGTGGGGTGAGCAACATGCAGTCGATGCACTATGCGTCCTGGCATCAAGTTACACTGCCGAAGGACGCTGGTGGCCTTGGCCTTCGGGATTTCCGAATTTGGCAGCGCGTCCTGCTTATGAAGCAATGTAGACGCCTGTTGAGCCGCGAGGACAGCCCTTGGGTGGACGTCATGAGGCGGAAGTATAACGTGATGCACATCGTTTTGAGGATTCCTTGGAATGCTTCGCATGCATGCAAGTTGGTTCTGGACGCAATGCCGACTGCTGTAGCAAGGTTTGTATGGAGAATCGGCGATGGGAAGAAGGCCAGGTTTGAGGAAGATAATTGGCTCGGCTTCCTCCCGCTCTGTAGCTGGCCTACGTTTATTAACATGGCGACGACCTGGCCGGCTAGTGTGGCTGAGTGTATCTCCGCGACGGGGGACTGGGATGTGACCAGGATTCGTGAGTGGGCGGGAGCACCTCTGCTTGATAGGGTGCTGCATTTGCCCAGGGCCCGATCATCTGAGCAGGATATTCTCGTTCAAGTGCATACGGAGAAGCAGGCAGTTGATAATGGAAGGTTATATCGGGACTTAAAAGGATGTGCTGACGATGGTCTTAGTTGGAAGAAGAGTCGGAGTTCTGAACAGTTGAGGGGCATATGGAAGCTGAAAACGTTGCCAAGGGTGCGTATGTTCTTGTGGCGTGTTGTCGAGGATCATTTTCCCACGGAGGCTTGGCTTGCTAGGAGGGGAATGGCGGTAAACAACCGGTGTACCTGGGGCTGCGCGGCTGCGGAGACGACACAACATGTATTTTGGGATTGCCCGCAAGCTCAAATTTTCTGGACGGACCTGCATGCACGCGACGCGATTTCCGCGGTGCTGAAGTATCGGACAGCACATGCCGGGTTGACTTTCGTTGACCGGCTTATGGAGCTCGTCGCCTCTCCGGCGGCAAGGCGATGGGATGTTGCCGATCACGCCGCTTTATTGGCAACTTTCATGTATTATATTTGGGAAAGACGGAACTCACGACGGCATAATGGCCATGTCGGAATTCACAGTTTTTTGATGCAAAACGCGAGGCTGGAGACCATCGCAGCTGCAAAGCATAGCAGACTTTACCCATCCATGTCCAGCGGGAACCTTTGCAGTTCTTCGGAAGTGTCAGTAACCCATAGTTGAGTCCCCCCCCCACTGGATGGATTAAAGTAAACTGTGACGCTGCATGTGGCGAGGTCTCTGCTGGTCTTGGGATTGTGGTGCGGGACTCATTGGGCATACCTTTATTGGCGCTGGGCAAGGGGGTTGTCTCGCAGGCCTGTGAGGCCATGGAGGTTCAGGCTATGATGGAGGCTCTCAAGTTGTTGGAAGGTTCCTTGGCCCAATACCGTGCTGTGGAGATACAGACGGATTCGATGTTGGCGTTGCTTGAGGTTAGGAAGACTGTTGCTAACCCAACTGAGGTTGGACCTTTTGCTGTGGCCATCGCACACGCTAGAAGTTTGGATGCCCTCCGTATCACTCACATCTATAGGGAGGGGAATGCGCCTGCTGACTGGGTGGCACGTGATGCTCGTTGCCATGACTTTGTTTGGAAGAGGGGTATGCCTTTGCCTAAGCCCCTCGCTAAATTACTGCTGAAAGATTTTCTTTTTGACCCCCCGTGAGGGTCTTTATCTGTAGTATTTTGTAAGGCTTATGCCTCTTTTGAATCAAAAAAAAAAAAAAAAAAAAAGCCAATAAAAACCACTTTTTATTTAGTAATTTCTTTTTCTAAACTTCATTGGATGATTAATCTTTGCCTTTTTTTAACACACTTATTATAATCTTATTTATTAATGAGTCTTATTAGTGTTTCAATCCAAATGCTTGAAAAACATTAATTATTTTTTGATTTCCAACACATTTAAAAAGAGTTTAAAAATTATCTAATTTTGACTTTTATTCCTAGCATATATAAAGATTTAGGCGAATTTAACATAAATATTGTTAAACATTAAATTGATTAGTAGAAAAAAAGGAATTACAAGTGTTATTTTGTATTATTGAAAGTTATGTTTGTTAAAATATAGGAAAAAAATGTCTTTTAATTTTGAAAATCACTTTTATAAAAATTATTAGTTTAAACATAACAAATAAAATAGAATCATAAAAATTAAGGGATTAGGAATTAATTTAAACATTAATATAAATCCCACAAAAATAACAATACTATAATAAATCAACCAAAAAAACATGTCAACGACCTGCATTCACATTAAAGGTTAGAGAACTTCATTGATGTAAGACAACATTCAGGCGGAAGACATTGAGTAAAAATTGCATAATATTATAAAAGATAAAAATTGAGTAAATACAACTAAAATAGAGGAAAACATGCAAAGGATTATATAGTAAGTCAAACGTTTGATAGCATGAAAACATGGTTCATGGAATCGATTTTGGATAAGTTTAGGGAGTAGGTAATAGATTCACAAGAAGGCTAAAAGTTATTATGTTTGGTAGGTTTGACATTTTGTAAAAAGATGGGCTCTCATCTGTTGTGATAGTTCCACATAACTCTTTAATATAGCTGAATTAATTGAGTAACATCAGATACTTTAATAAAAAGAAAACAATAATTGATGCTAACAGGTAATATGAAAATAAAAACCTTAGATTTGAGTAGCCTTGATTCTTGGACATGAATGGGTTAGCCATAGTTGTCATAGGTTGGTTAATGCCCAGTTTTGGTGCTTGCTCCTTAGATGAAGTAGCTATTCTTAGGTATGGATAAGTTAATCTATCGAGTATGTGACAAACCTGAAGAAACGTTGGATCTTTGTTAGCCCAATTCGCCCATAAAAGAGACTAAAAACGGAAGCAAGAAGAAGCATTTAATTTGCAAAAGAGACAGAACTCATGACTTATGCACCTGATCTGCATGATCCACAGAACTAGCTTTTAGTCAAAATAATCGAATGGAAAACAAAACTCTGTACACTAAACATCAGCCATGATAGTGAAGATAGAAACCTTAAAGAAGCTGGCAAAAGGTCTAAGAGATCATGCAATTTAATTGTCTATATTCTTCTCATATCATATTGATGACTACAAGTAAAATGACATCTTGTGTGGAGCTACGATCCATGTTTCATCTTAATATGAATGCATTGATCTTGCACTTCAATATTTTCTGAATTAATCTTTAATCTTTAATAGTTTTTTGGTAATTGTTTTTATCCATGGATTATAACGGCTTACTAGCTATATAGGATATAGCCAAATAACCTAAGAGGGACTATTTTGATAAATGCTGTGGACCTTAAAATGATGACAATGTCTCAATTCATGCTAAAATGAAATAAAAGCCATGAGTTATATGGGATTCTTGTAGCAATACCTAAGATAGCCTATATTTAGATAAAAAAATGGTTATTTTCAACTTTTATATGTCATCATCAATGGCATAATAATTGTGTGTAGCTTTAATCATCTCATGCATAAAATTTCAAACACTTTCAATAATTGAAATCTACTTTATAAATTAAAATAACAAGAAGATACCTAATTGCAAGAGACACTAAGTAAGAAGGATTTAGTAGTGTTTATCTTATTGTTTATTTATAAATGACAAATTACTAACTTCAATAAATTCTTTTCATTTCAAATAGTATCAAACAAGTTGGATAAAAAACAATATCAAATTTTTGAATTTAAATTATTACATGCCAAGCATTTAGTGTCAAAAAAAAAAAAAAAAAAAAAAAATAGAGAGCAAAAGCAATCAATCATTGATATACTAGTGAATGGTTAAAAAAAATGATTCATTAACCTCTAAAAGTACAAAAATATTTTATTTTATGAAGTTTAAATATTGTTTCAATTTTTTCATACAAGATTTAAGATTGAAATAGAAATGAAACATAAGACAGTAGTTGCTTTTGTTTACAATCAAGACTTTAATGAAAAATGAAATATAGATATGCAATTACAAATAATTGCAGTGGTAAGCTAATTGAAGTCAATGAATGTATATTTTCAGAATTATTATTTTATTAAAATAATTATATTAGTTTTATTGACAAGAAATTTTATTTAACATAGAGGAAGAACACAAAATTTAATAAAATAAAATACATTATAACAAAATGTCAATACATACATTTTTTTTGCCAAACGTTTCCTTTCTTGAATGAGAATGAGTCTTTTATTGATGTCAGAATGTATTTACATGTTTTTTCATGGTTATTTTTAGTTTTTTTTATGATTTTTTAATAATCTATAGACAGTAGTGAAATAAATTGCAAGCCATCCAATTTAATTTAAGTTAAAATGCAAGCATTTTCACACTTGCATTAAACGTTTACATGATGTGCCTCTTGAGAAAATAAAATAATAAAAAGATTAAAACATTTTAAAGTTAGCCTAGAAATAACAAGCTGCATTTTGAAGATGATTTCACAAAAAGTTTAAAAAAAACCAAGCAAAAAGTTTTGGATGAAAGAAAATAAAATTTCAAATATTTTTTAAAAAATAAAATATAAAATTCAATTTTCAAATAGACCTTAGATATCATCCTAAGCTTCAATCCCAAATGGTTGCCCAATTTAATTGAAATTGAGCTAAGTTTTTGTTCCGTTCCATTCATGTTGGCCCATTTATCATTGAAATTTGATTTGTCCTTCCAAGTTATTGGGCTAAGATTATTTCCCACAAATTGATTTTTTTAATTTCTTTTTTGTGTGTGCTGTTTTTAAATAAATAATATATTTTTTTTTATTTTTCTAATAAAAGTTATTTTTTATGACGTTTTTATAAAGAATTTTTTCAAAAATGAACGTCAAGAAAATATTCTCTATTTGGTAATGATTTCTTTTGAATTTAGATAATTTGTCCCTACATGAATATTGTTCTGATAGCTAACTTTCCTTCGCAGCTTTCTTTTTCCCGTCATCAAATCCATTGCCACAAGCTTTCGAAAGCCACTCTCATGTACTCGCGATAAGCCACGGGGACCAGTGGTCGAGAGATGCTTTAAGAATAACCAAAGAATATAAAATGATTTTTTTTTTTTAATAAAAAACTTGCCAATATTTTTTAATTTAAAATATAAAAATATTCAAATATTTGTCATCAAAAATTTATTTTTACATCACATAAAAAGTATTTAAAATCCTTTTTAAAAATTTTTATTGATTTTTCAAATATATAAATAACTTAAATCATAAACAAAACATAGCTAAGACAGCCGTGCAAGCATATGACTAGCAAATTGTGAAAGGACGACAATAAGTCAACCAATTAATTGAGTTTTCTTGATGCATGCATTTTGCTAAAGTGAACAAACCAAACGAGATTTATAGAATATTTAGTTTTGTTTGTTTTGATGATTATAAATAAAACATAATGAAATTAATGTAATTAAAACGTGTATTATAATTTATATTTATATATGATATTTAAATAAAATTGACATATAAAAATAAAGTTGCCATAAGATCAACAAACAATTTTATATGAAGAACTGTCCAAATACAGAAAGTGATCTTAGAATGTAATGTTGAAAATTCTGTGATAAATACAACTTCGTGCTGCTAATTCGCATCACTTTCATATGAACACTTGGCCTCATTGTAGCTCCATTCATTTGAGAGTTTCCATTACCAAATTTGAAACTCATTTATGTGTCTAGATGTAATTTTCTAGCAAGATTACTTTACATAACTTTTAAAATGTTAAATAATCATTATTATCATATATATGTTTTATTTTAAATATCATATTTTAATCATAATTTTTCAAACAGTGTTACACTTCAATCGCATACTTGAGCCAGACAATCCTTACCATAAAATCAAACGATAGCTTTTACTACTAATAAAAAAAATTGAAAAAATATTTCAAAATTATATTTTTGAAAAAAAAAACATTTCGTATGAGAAAAAAATGAAAAGTATTTAAATAAAAAAAGAGCTTTTAATAATGCTCTCAAGCCCGCCAAAGCAGCTCGATGGTGTCCTCTTTGATCGAAACGCTTGGTGCAGGCAGTCAACCATGGCTGGCTTGCAAATGCAAAAGATCCCAAATGGTGGGCACCGCATGTGGATGGTGATCATTTGATGCGATTCTCGTTTTAATTTTGTGTACCTAATTGAGCCTTTACTCCATGTTTCGTTCCCTGCTTCAATTCTTAATTAATTTAATTCATAAAAAGTATATTTAAATTATTAATATTATTAAAAATAATTATATATTGTGGAATAACGTTTCTGTTTGAATTATCAAAATAATATGATAAACAAATAATAACAAATTTATTACTTAAGAAATAAAAAAAAATTATTAAGACAAGGTAGCAGTGCCTACCGTGCTTGTTGACAAGCGCGAGCTGGAAGAGGAGCTCGCTAATTAGGTTAATGATGTGGACTCTTTTAGGGTTTTGCGTCCACTTTTGACTACATATTTATTGGGGTGAATTTGACAGGTGCACGTTCATGAGTTTTTGGGTTACAAGTTAAGAGAAGATAGGAAACTAAACAATCTTTTGATATGACTATTATGATTATCATATGATTGTGTTCAATAAATTATAACTAAAATAGGATATTAAAAAATGTAGTAATAAAATTAATATTTATGTTGTAAAATATGAGTTAAAAATATAATAATTATTTAAAAAAATGAGTTTTTTTTATCATTAAAGTGGGGATGACATGTGATAGATATCAACCTTGAGTGGAGTGGTCTGTATTTGCGTGTAAGTTTGGTCAATAGATAGTCAAGTTAACATCCAAGCTAAACCGAACAAAACAAATCAAGAACAAAAGATAGGAAAAAGAATTGATAAAAGAGTTATAGTTATAGATTACTTTGAGAAAAAAAAATACACACAAGATGAAAAATAAACAAAAATAAAACAACAACAAACATCTTATTTATTATGAAAATCATATCAATGGAATCAAATACTCTAAAAAACACTTTTTAGGACATAGAATTATTGTATTCAAATTATTAATCCTTAATTTTTTATGTTTGTTAAATAATAAATTTGGTACCAAATTACATCTTTATAAATCAATTATGGGTTTTGAAACGTCATCTAAAATTTGCACAATTTATTGAATAATTCTATATCTTTAACTTACATAATAAAAAGCAAAATTCAAAATCCCTTAACATGGAATGTTTTTACAATTAATTACACAATTAGCATTATCAGATACTTTTAGAAACTTTGGCCCTATTTGAAGAAATCCCATTTTATATATTACAAAGGGGAAAAATGTGAAAATTTTATTGCTTTAGTACTTAGAGAAAAATTCTTTCTGTTATAATATTCAATCTTTGTAAATAGAATTGCTAAATGGGGTACATTAATCTTAAAATCATGCTTTTTATTTGTATCACTGACTTGTCAATGTATGGAGGGTATAATGATTAATTATTTTAATGCCAAGGAAGTCTTAAAAAAATATGAGACGTACCAAATCACTTTTTATAAACTCATACAAACTATAATAAATCTCTTAATCATATTATTTTAATGGAGGATTGTATGTACAATATATCTATTATACTCTTTCGCAGTTATGAAATACAATATCATATTATTTTTTTCATATGTATTATTTAGTAATTATTACTAAATTAATTGCAATATTAGCCTTATAAATGATGCACAATACTAAGTTTCTTTTTAATATTGTATTACATAAGTTGTCGAAGACAACATAAATTATTATAGATAACTATAATCACCTACATGCTAAAATGTTTATTATATCATATCACATGTGGCACATGTTATTAAGCATGTTGTTGAATATTTGATCAATGTGTAACTAGTTTAATTACATTAAAATTATTATCGTATTTTATTAATAATATTTTTTAATTGTTTGAGATCATACATCTCAAGAATGAATAAGTAAAGTCAATTAAATATCTTACTCTTGATTTAAAAATGTAATTGAAAATATTTTATAAGAATATAATCAACATCAAATAAAAAGTTAAGCAAATAAGGAGAAGAGTATTTTTAAAATTATCTTTACTTGTTTTAAAATATAAAACCTATAACAATCTTTGTAAGATATTAAGAATCTAATAAGTTTTTTAATGAGTAAACAAAACACTTGTTAAACTTCTTTTATACTCATCAAGGCATACATTCATATATGAGAAAAATTATGTGCAAAAACATCAAATTGCATAATACGATGTTAATATGGTACAATAATCAATTATACATGGGCAATGCATAGCATGGAGCTAATGATAAAATGAGGAAAATGATTTTAGGAATATTTCACATAGTACAATATATTTATCATAACATATGATTAATTCATTTGATTAGTATGTTGAAGGATAAGATGAAGTGATTGGTGAATATCTTAAACTTGAGGATGTTTTATAATATTATAATATTTATTGTATAATACGATTAGTTCTAATACATTATTAAAAACCAAATCCTTAGTGCTTTATATAATGCATTAATATTTAATATATAATATGATTATTAATATAAATTATGAGTATCATACTATATGATCTATGAATCAACCAGTAGAATCAACATAATTTATGTGAGTAAAGTCTAGTTTGGCCAAGTTTTAGGAAAATTGATTATAATTTTTAAAGAGCTAATTAGGGGTGAATAGATTTTTTTGAAAATTTTCTTAAATATCTATAAATATCCTCTAGAAGAATGAAAAAAGTATAATAAAAAAATTTAAATCACGTAGAAGAGGTTGAGCTTGAAAATCATTCTTTATCTTATGAAATCTTGGTGAAATATAAAAGCAACTTAAATTGACATCCATCTATCTTAATTTTTTGTTATCTTGATTAATCTTTAAGATAAATTAAAAATAATTTTTATATTAATTTACAATATTATAATATATCTTTGAATATTTGTATTGGCATATAAGACTGTTGTAATTGAGTGTTACATTGTTTCTTTGTCACATTATTAATATTTTTTCTTTGATATTTACTTTGTCTTATGGCTACTTAATAATCAAGTAATTGTATAGTCATTTGGCCTAGTATTATCAGTTTTTTTTGAGCCAGTGTTTGAAGGAACTTTTAGCCTAGTTTATGTATGGTCTTTTATCTTGGTTAAGGTTTTATGTATTTGCTTTTGTGAAAGCTCTTTTTAGTATTTTTTCTAGCATTTTAGATAAAGTGGATGTAGATCTTGTGTTGAATCCAATACTTAAAAATCTTGTATATTTTCCTTTATTATACTTTCCATACAAGGGTTTCAAGCTCAACAAGGCTTTCTAAAATAAGATTGTAAGAACATTCAAGAGTTAAATGACTTTTGCCGATTTACTCATTATTATTAAGATATTTTTATAATTCATGCCCTCTAATATAGATATCATGCTTCTATTTTTTGAGACATGCATTGTGAAGTAGAGATTCACAAATATTTAAATGTACAATTGCGCTCGTTTACTTAGTGATTTTGTTTTCTTATATTTTATATTATCAATGCCATATTATATGTTATGCTCACTATTTTTCATCCTCTTGATGCTTTGGGAATTGTCGAGTTGGATTACAAGTTGATAATTATTGTGTATGAAATACAACAAGTAGTTTTATTTCCTTCTGAGATGCTATTCAATGAGGCATGTTAGTTTATTTATTGGTAAACTAGAAAAATTATTCCATTTGATTAATTGATCACATAGGACTGTTATTACAAAATGTTGAGTGTAGGTTCGTAAAGTAATCAATCTAAAAGCCAATTTTTTTTTTCATATTTTTGGTCCTTATCTTTTTAATTATTAAGTACATCTCTTTATAAAACACATATTTATTTTTCTTTAATAAAATGTAGTGTTATTTGCATTGGTTGAAGTTGAGATTCTTTGTAGATTTTTCTTGTGCTAATCCAATCTTGCATTATACTTTGTGTTAACATATTAACCAGTCAAGGCTTTCAATTTTGTGTAGTAGGAAGACTTTGGTAAGAAAATTCTAAGTCTTATTGAAGTTCAAATCAATATGTGCTTCTTATTTTCATTCTTGATTCTTGTTTTCCTTCTAGTATACTTGTGAATTATGATGTAGTTTAATATGTGTATATTGAATCTTGATTTTTGTCTATTTGAAACACTAAATATTGGTAAATCATTATGAAAGGTGGTTATTGAAGCACTAACAATAAATCTTAAATTGATTGGAAACTTGAGTTTTTAGTTGATAAAACAAATTATGGATTAATGCCTAAGTTGAATTTCAAATTTTTATATGATTTTTGTGTTTATATCACTATCTTTCTTTTTAAAATTTGTGCTGTATTATTATTAAGTTGGATATGAAGCTTATAATGTTATAGAGAATTAGAGGTAGCTCGTCACGACTCTTAGTATTCCTCATCGGCGCACCACAAAATCTTAAATCCTAAAGTTAAACCCACAAATAATCCGCTCATCCTTCTTAAATTAGTCCTGAATCAAATTCTGCCAACCTCTAAGTGTATGCTTTTTTTGTCCTTACTACATATTTTAATTAATCTACATTCAATAGTTTTAGTTTGCTCATAATCCAAAATTTCATAGCTTACAACAAGTAGGTGCCCTCTTCATCTTGTTGGAACATGCTTACATTAAATCGTTAACAAAGTTGGGGTTTTTGTTTATTTTCAAATAATATTATCTTTTTTGTATCCAACTTTATAACATTTCATTAAATTTAGTGTATCAAGTTCAAGTTGTGTTCTATAGATCATTTGAACAAAAGGAATGACAAGTTCCTAGGTGACATGGCTATTACCAATGAAGGCGTTTCTTAAAAAATGAAAGCTAGGATATAAGCACAAGAGGAGCAAGGTGTGAATTATAAATATTACAAAGTTAGGACTAAATAGTAAAACAACAAAAGACTTATTTGCTAAGTATAGTTCATATTGAATCTTATTTAAAAAAATGTTAACTTTAAAACTTATTGCGTGAGGAATATGGTAAACTAAATAATACAAGAATTTTTAGATAGTTTGATCTAAATATAAATCTATGTGCACTCCATGCCAAAGGACTAACAAGTATTAATAAATGCCTTTCATAGATGTTGGTAGGAAAAACTTCATTCATTAGCCTAAAGGAGTCTATAGTAATAATTCATATGACCTTACAAATTACAAGTTTGAAGAATCTATAATATTACATTAGATGACCCTACAACACTAGTCTATATGAGCATACAAATCATCAAGTTAAAGAACCATACAATGGTATCCAAAAGACCAAGAAATGAAAATAAAATACAAATTCTAATAAAAAGATAATGAGAACAAAGAGAAAAAAGTAAAGCTCAAAGGTATAATATCCTTCAACTCAGTAATTAGATTAAGAGGATCACTAAATCTATATGTAAAAACTCAGAAATAATATTGTGACATTCAAATCTTATTTTGTTGAAATATTATCTAATTAGGTTGTCTCATATTGACTTAAGTTGGTTTTAACCTAAAAAAAAATCTCAATATCTTAAGACTATAATATCTCATATAGACATTATAATTACTTTCTTGATAACTAATATAGGATAATTCATCTCTATATTCCTCCACATAGAAGCTTATGAGGACAATTTCTTACTTATTAGCTAGTGTTTACTCCCCAATCTCTTTAGTCTTAGGTGTGACAGACCCACTAACTTTTGTTTAGTTTATTTTTAAATCATATTAAACTAGTAGAAAGTTGATATTGATATATAATATGACATCTTAGTATAATTATATCAAAGAATTATCCCTTTGGGTTGTCTCATACTAACTTAAGCGAGTTGTATTCTCAAAAGATTTTTTAATATGTTAAGACAATAACATCTCATATAATTACCAAAATAACTCTCTTAGTAGTTAATGTAGGATGATTCATCCTTATAATTCTCTATCTTAAAGCCTACTAGGAGTCATGCTTTGTTTAGTGATTTTTCTTCGAGACATCACTGGGAATTCAATCCTCTCTCTTCAATCTTAAGTGTCACAAATAATTCACTTAGCTCTATGTAATGTTTTTGAAGTAATGTTAAGAAAAGATAAATGAATGATTCTTATTATTATATTCTAGTTCACCCAAATTCTCAAAGAATATAATGGTCTTTAAGAAAAAAAACTTCTAAATAATTTGTAATTATTTATTTGTTATTACTCTATGTTTGGACTCCTATAGTTTTTTAGAATTGTTCCCAAAGATTTAAATACCTAAATGACTTTTTAATGATTATATTAAAAAGTTTAATTTTAGACTAATTAGTCATTACTTTGTAAAATATTATAAATGTACCATATGCTAAGATTTAATTGTAGGTAAATAAGAAATTCACATACTATATGTGATTCTCAGGTTTAGCCTCTTTGATATAGTAAAATAACTCAAATAAACTAAATATACTATGCATTAATATTAGCATATCATATGTAATTGTTGAGTTATAATTTCATTTCTTAATGCATCGTTTGTCTACCTGCATATTAAGTTACTTGAACAAAATGCATCATATGTTAATATTTATGATGACACATGATGATAACTAATGATAGATGACACATTGTGGTACTTAATGATAATGAGCACATGATAAATAGTGATAGATAGAAGTGGAAGATGTGAGAAACCTATATAAAAAAGGTGCTTTGTTTCTCCCTCAATAAATCAATTTAAAAAAAAGTATTAAGTTGAGAAAAGCTCAAGTTAGATAGAGGGAAATTAAAGAATGAGAAAAAAAATTGGTTTAGTTTTGATCAATTTCTTCATCTTTTTCACTTTTGCTTAGTAGGTTTATTCTTCATCATTTAGAAAAATTATTTCTTGATATTCTTCTATTAAGATTTCTCAAGCATATTTATTATTTAAGAGCGAAAACTATGTCTTGTGATCCATATGGTTTTACCTTACAAAGAATTTTCCATTAAATCAAAGTGATTTTTTTATTGCATATCTTATCCTTTCCATTTCAAATTTGAACATGATTGTTATTATTGTCATGTTATTCTTGATTAAATGGAAAAGTGGCACCTTGCAATGCATCCCCTTATCCCAACTATTTTGTATTAAAAAATATTTGTTATTCAATAATCATGATAAAAAGCAAACATTTACCAAAACAATAATGTATTCAATTTTTGTATATGTATTCTTAAAATTATATTAAAGTACTATCTCATAGACTATTTTTTTCGATGCATTAGGTTGTGAATTACTTCGAATGTCCTCTAAACAATCTGTCTTTTAGACTAGCTATCTTAGTCCAAATCAAATTATTGTGTATTGATAGAACCATGTTGAAGGTGACACAAACTTGTTATAACCAATCCCAATATTAAGAGTTATATTAAAATATACTCATAATTATATGTCTATGTTATGAATTAGTTATTAATAGATAATTAATTTCTCAAGTTCAAATTAAATCTAATAATTTTATTTTTACTATTTTCAATTTAAATTATATTGCCATCACAAAATTATTTCAGGATATGGCAAAAATGGAAGGAATTTATATTTGCCTCAAATTGACTCACTTTTTTTTATCTAAACAAAAACTCATTTGATCTTTTCTAAGGTTAGTTTGATAAGACGTGAACCAACTAGGTTTTTAAATGTTGATTATTATTAAATTGATTATTAGGCAAATAATCTCACAAATAATTTGAAAAATGTCCTTCAAGGACAAGGCTACACACCATATGGCAAGCAGAAAGATTTACATGGCTGCACTATAGTTAGGCGAATTAGTGCTAAATGATAAAGAAAAATAAAAAATAAGAAATAGAGAAAGAAATATTAAAAATATATTATATAGTTTATAGAAATTTCTTTCGTGTAAAGTTTTTAAAAGAATATCTGGACATGACGCATTAATGCTCGCGTAGGAGAATGATTCTCTGTCGAGCATCTCTGAATTGGTTTCCTGCAATTGTTCTTGATGCTCAGTATTTTATCCATGTTTTTCTTCCTCAAAAAAGTACTTATTTAATAAAAATACAAAATGCTAAAATGTTCAAAATGCAAAATTTTTACAAGACAGTATAAATTAACTTGTGTGAGATCCGTTTAATGTTATTTTGTGCTGCTGATAGCTGTTTAAAGAGGTTTAGATATGCATAAAATACTAGATTTAAAAAAAATTTAAAAAATAAATCAAACAGCATTTTGATCATTTTCATAAGACAACATTTTATACAAACAGCAGATCATATTCATAACTTGATTTGAATATGAAGATTGCATAATTTGATAAACTTCTGCTGACCAAACCTAATGCACGACATGACTAAAAATGCCATATTTTGGAAATGATTTCAAATAAAATATTTAACAATTTACGATATTGATATATTAAGTGATAATTCAAATATTATGCTTTGAATTTTTATTCAATGTCATTTGTATATTAGCTTAACTTAGCTTTATATTTAATGCAATTCTCTCTAACAATCAAAATAGAGAAAACAAAACGATTAGAAACAAGTTAACTAACATTTAGTAATCTAAGCTTTACGAGGAAGTATACTAAGGTTTGTAAGGAGAATTACAATGATTTTTTTTCGAGTAATCTAAAATGCTGACTCTCTCTCTCTCTCTCTCGAACTTTAGAAATCTTAAATATTTGGTATTGTCATGATATTATATAAACAATTTTTATTTATATAGAATCTCTAGAATAAAAAAAAAACTTTAGTCATCTTCTTAATTAGATGATTTGGTTGATTGGATTGTAACATTTCAAAACATGTTTCAGTATTGCAACTTTGCAATATTTGATTGAGCAATCATCCTTTAGGTTTAATAAAGTTTTTTTTATCGCTATCATTTCACAGAATTATTAGTCAATCTAAAAATTTATTAGTTCAAATCACATGCAAACTTGAAGTCTTGGCTCCAAAATCTTGAAATTTTCCAATTAGTGATTTATCTTTGAAAATTAAGCCATCCTCAAAATCATTCATTTCTACAATTGATTCTTAATTGCCTAATGTTGCCACCTCCTTATTACTCAATATAGAGCGCAAGTGTGATAATCATTTAATTTCTTTGTAGTAACCAACTTATATTAGGAAAATTATGAGGTTCTTAATATCAAGAATCTTTAACATTATTAGATTTCCATCACTATGAAATTCTTGTTAAGTTCACTTTTGAGTTGTATATGCTTTATTCTCCAACAAATTATCATAATCCTTATAAAGAAAATAATATTTTGTATATCATTGAATATCACATTGTCATAATTGTTTTTTTATTTTTTTTTTTAAAATTGGTTCAACCATATCATACATTTCCTAATGTCAAAGATAACTCTAAATTCAATATCAATATCAAAACAAAAATAATGTTTCATGGCCTCAATATCTAATTAACAATTGTTTCATCAATTGAAAAAAATATGACCCTAATTATTTTTCCTATTTTTGAAGCTAGCATCCCAATTCTCATCTATAAACCTTAATGTGATTTAATTATTTTTTAGATATTATGTCAGATCTATGAAGCCTTTATGGTGTCTAAGCAAACACCTGATGTCCTTTTAACGCTCTATGCAAAAATCAACAATTTATCCATCCAAAACATCTATTAATTAAGTGAAGCCTAGAGTCATGCACATTACAAAACACGTAAAGTTAATAACTTCTAGTGCATAATATATCTTTGTTTTGCATTACCTCTTCTTTCCTTAATGATTATTGCATGGATAGTTAAATAGGTTTATATAAAATAGTACTATTGATTCTCACATCTCGATCTCCAAATATGTCCAACCCCATCATGACATAACTTGTAATAGAATAATTTAAACATCCATTCAAATTTATTCCTTTTAATCTTAGTTTTAATAATAAAATTTATATTAAAAAATATTTCATCTCAATTTTTTTATAATTGTTACTTCAACTTATAAATCTCCCACATACTTAAGTTTGCAATGATAGCAAACATTTATAATAGTAATAAAATATGACTATGATCATTTTTGGAAATAATAATAATTATCAATGTCACACTTGTTTATTACTTTATATAAAAGAAGGATTTCAACTTCTTATGTTTGACATCCTTATCTTATATTTTGAGAAATTATTCTCTTTGGTTATCATATCTAAGTCTCAGTGGATTTTGTCCTTAAAATATATCTTAACTAATATATTCCTTATGCTTACCATGAGCATGTCAAGATATTATCCCATGCTTGATTTTTTTTCTCTCTAGGTCATTTTTTTCTTAATGTATATTAGTATCTTAAGATTATTACATATCATATAAACATATGAATTTATTATTTAATAGTTAATATGGGATAATTCATTCTTATATCTCTCAACTTAAAAGCATGATCATATAATTAAAATTAATCTCTAAATAACAAATATAAGATAGTACATCCTTATATTTCTTCACCTAAAAATTTGTCATGAGTCACTCATTATCTAATGATTATTTTTTTAGGACATCACCTGACGTTCACTCATCTTCCTTTTTAATCCTATGTGTTGCAAGAAAGGCATCTTAATAAGTATCATCCTTTCAATCTTAGGTGTCAAAATATTGTCTCAAATTGGGTTGTCTCCTCTAGTTATTTTCTTCTTAAGAGGGTGGGGAGTAAATGTCGAGTGATTTCCTAAAGAAAGAATCATTGGATAAGAAATAGCTCTTAGCATGCTTCTTGGTGGATGGATGCATATATGATAATCCCACAATGGCTTGTGATTGATAAACTCTAATATTTATATGAGGTTCCAAGGTTATAAAGTGTCGAGATATATTTTGAGGAAAAAACCCATTAGGGTTAGGATAGGATAACCCAAATAAATAATATATTAATATAGTGAGACTAATATAACATATTATACCATAGTCTAAATCTAATTTCAAACCAAAACACTCTTCTTGAGAAAGTAGTTTTCCTAATTATTAGGCTTAAAAATAACTCCATAATAGTCGTAATACTCAAATACAAATCTATCATAGCTAACTTATCAACAAGAAAATGTTTGAGTATAATTAACATCTTTTTCCATAGATCTTTCGATTATAAATCAAGTTGTATACTTCTTGATATCATAACCTTTCTATTTGATTTTGTGTACCCACATCATTTGCACTAACTTTTTGTCTAATAATAAAGAAAACTTTATGTTTTATTCTTCTTAAGAGAGTTAAACATATCTTCCTTGTTGTCCTCCTTTTAATAGAATCTTAACAAGATTTATTTTAATATAAAATTTGTCTTAGTTCTAATCATCTTTATACCATATTCCACACAAAAAAAAACCTCCTTATTGTCATGCATATCACCATTGTCTAACCTTAGACAATTTATGCTCAATCTTATCTTAATTTTGAACTTAAACATAAGACCATTATTTCTTTCAATCACCCATTTTTATTTCTTGAGCTAAAGCCATAGCACTTTATACCATCCTTTAAGAAATATATCCAAATGTATTCTTATTTTCTATACTACAAGATTATCCAATAAAAATTGGATCCTATTTAATTTTTAAATGCATGTGTATCACTTAACTAAAGAGATCTATTGATAGCTTAATTTGTAATCAATTTTATCCAATAATTCCAATGTTTCATAATCAGTCCCATGGACATTCCAAAAATTTTTTGCAGTTTAGTCCTACATCATATTCTTTGCATGTTTTATAGTGAAAATAAGTTCATAATTTCAAAATCTAATATGATAAATTTTTTATTACTACAAACTAATGCATCATATAATATCTCCTCTTAAATAGCAACATTAGCTTACTTTTCAACATTATATTATAATCAACATATAAGCTCACTTTAGTATCTCAATTTACATCTTCTTTAAGCTTTTCAATACTCTTAGCCTTGCCAAGATTAATGACCACTCGCTTTATCTTTAGTTTTCAAAGCAATATTACAACTCTAATTAAATTCTCTACTAGAAAATTCTTCATTAAGAGTCAAATCCTAAAATTTTTGAAGCATAAACTTCTTCAAGTCAAATGAGCCTCCGACCACATTTATATTAAAGAAATCATGAAATATTGTCCAAAGCATCATTGATGTTCTTTGAACCTTTTTAAATGGCACTAAGCTAATAGAGGCTCATATTTGTAGATTTGTTTAAATGATTTTATATATTTTTTATTTACTCAATGATTAGATCCAAGTGTATAAGGGTTCACATAAATTTAAATGACAAGTATATAATAATGAAGATGCAGGGCTTTTCTTATGCTAGCTAGTAAAAAGGTTGAGTGCATCTATCAACTATCTTGGATTTATCATGGATCTAGGGTTCTCTAAAACCACCTAAGTAACCCTTAGATTGCAATAAACAATTTTCCAATGAAAATAATAAGTGTAATATCAATTTGAATCTCAATAAGCTCCAACTTCCTTACCAACACAATTGTCTAACTTTTAGACATAGTTTGCCATATTCTTTTCACTTGTGTATAATTTTGCATATACTCCATTTGGAGATAAAAATGGAAGAGTTTTTGTTAAGAATTTTTTAATACTTTGAATGGGCCTTGCCAATTTGAATGGGGAAGCCAAACCTTGTTGAGTTTGTATGTGTTAAGGAGATGAAAGGGAAGTTAGAAGCCCTCTTGGATCTTCGCCATGACTTCAACCTATAATGTCATGATTTCTTGCTTTAGAATTTATTTTCTATAGTTCCTCCAAGATGTCTCTTAAAATTCTTCTTTCCATCTTATCAATTTAATCCATATTGAAGCTCAACTCAAACTTGAATAAGACTCGTTAACATTTTTTTTAAGTAATACCATGAACACCAATTCTACAACTTGATAACACATTTGTAAAGCAAGGTGCAAGAAAAATATGAAAAATATACTCATCACTATTAGAACAAAAAATAATTTTAATTTTGTCCATGAATTTTTAAACTTAACTTTAATAAAACACAAAAAAAATCATTCCCTTTTGTTATTTTCTTATTGTTTTTCATGATTAATGGTTGATTTGGACATGTTCTTACAATTTCTCTTTATTTTTATCATTTTGTGAATTAGGCTTTTTTCTTAACTTAGTCAAGATTAATTTTTCATTAGCTCTTAATATGTGTTTTTCATAAATTTCAAATATTTTGAAATGCAAAATTAAGATAGCTATCAAGTTTATAAGACAAATCTTCAAATTAAAAAGTCTTTAGAACAAACTTAAAGAATTTTCAAAACAAGGAAGAAAAAGACATGTTAAAGTAAATAAATAAACAAGTTATCCCTCAATTTTTTATTAAGATAATCATTATTAACTATTTCAAAGAAATGAATCTCCCTAACATATGAGCGTCTAACATTAGTTTACAAACATACATTTACTAGCAAGCTCACTGGTGTAAAATTTGGTAAAAAAGACTTAAAATGTTTAAAATTAATTTTTTTATTGATTTCATTGCTTGTCATCATCCACCACCATTTATTACTATCAGTAGCTGCTGCCTCCACCCAAGTCGACTAGTGCGCCTGCATGACCTGAATTAATATTGGAACACTGTTTAACACTTGCTCAACGTGCAACAACCTGTGCCAACCCTCTAGTCTCATTAACACATTTTGTTCAGCTCAACCAGTGCATACTCAAAAATTAGATCATCAGCTGCACTGCATTGCTTGCTAGTCATTTCGCCACTCGTTTTTATCTTCAAAACGCACGATTAATTTGACAACTACTTAATTCAATTAATTTTTTTGTTTTTTACTTTTTAGTTTATTTTTTATTTTTTTAAAAAAAATTATTGATAAACCTTTAAGGTCTTTATAAACAAGGTTGCTCACAAGATTATAGGAGATGAAAAAGTTATGAAATAAAAATTTATTTTGTTTGTGCTTTCACATTTATGAATAAAATGTGTACATCCAACCCTAGTTGGAGAGATTCTAACTTCCATTATGAAAGACATGGATCAAAGGTAAGAGACCTTCCACTGAGAGAGCCGAAAACCAAATCTTTTGTGAGATATAAGGATCAAAGGTGAGAGACTTTCCACCAGAAGAGTTGATAACCAAATAAATTCCCGCTTTCTCCAATATCTCAAGTTTCTCTACTAACCCAAATTGCCATCACGTCACCATTTTATTACTTTGGTGCTTCAAATGTCAATGTCTATGAAACTACAAGACATTATAGCAAAAAAGATGCGTATCTTTTAGCAACTTTTATTTTCTAGATAATAATATAAAGTTAGAGTTACTCTTTTTTATTAAAGTATTCTACTTAGAGTTTATCTTAAATTTTTTATTTTATATGGGTAAAATTAGATGTGATAAAATAATTATTTTATAGAATTTTATGTTTGATGCTTAAGGTGTTGTCACTTAACTTAATAATTTACGTTATAGCTTTGAAAATTCAATCTTTAAATAGTTCTAAAATACCATACATATCATCTAATCTACTTAGTGCATAATATCTTTTCATATTATCTAATAATTTATTAAGCTTATCCAATGTTATAAAGTCCAATTTAGATCATAGTAGAAATTTAAATTTGCCCTACATCACTCCCATTTTTATAACATTATTAATTTGGCAAGTTTTTATTATAATAATCTCATCTTTCAAAATAATAATGCACAAACACCTGGATGGTCTAAAAATCAATGTCAAGGCTATCATCTCTTTAGGTAACTTTCGATGCTACTAGTGGATATCATGACACCAAATCATATTTTATATGGATATCAATTATCTAATAGTATCTCTAACATTTTGATGGTTCAACCATTAATATGGAGAACAACACTTTCTTTTGCAATCAAAACTATTAACAAATATTGTTACTTCAATCCCATTCCACATATCTCATGTCATATAATTCAAGTTGAGTAAAAATGATAATAAAGAGAAGTCATCTTTTCCATTTTTATTTGATGTGTTACATATTTGCACTCCATTTTAATTGCCAATATTATACAAATTGTGTAGTGGTCAATATGTAACTCTTGTATAGTTTTTAAATATAAGTTAATTTTGAGAATGTAATAAATATAGATGTCAAATAAATCATTCCATTTCATATTGACACTATGTGAAGAGCATATAGAGCAATGCATTTTAGAAGTCACATAAAACAATATTATATATAAAATCAAATCCAATAATTTTATTTTTATTTTACTTCCTCAATCTTTTATCTCTAATTCACACTAAATTATAGATACAATATACATCAATATTTGATTTAATTTTTAATCTTCAAAATGTTTTATTATTATTATTATTAATAAATTAAACCTTTCAATTATTCAAATCAAATTGTCAAAATGTTCTAATAGCTTTTGAGAAAACCTTTTTATAGCCATGATCTTTTTGCCAACTCTCAAATTCATTACCAAAATTTAGTGAATTTTGATTTGTTGAAAAACTAAGATAAATTTACAATGATTTATTTTATCATATTAGCTAATTCTAAAGGTATGATTATGTAAATTCAATTAAACTAGATGGCATTAAAAGAATAATAAGTTAAAAAATATCAAGAACACTAGTAATATAAAGAGGTAATGCTAAACGATGGACAACTTACCATCTCTTTTGATAATTTGAGATAGTTTGATAAAATAAGGATTCTATTTCCCTTTGCAAATTGAAATGTTAAGTTTAGGAATGCATGGTCATCTTCTTTGCATTCCATATCTATATTTTAGCACTCTTAAGCAATTATATTCTTTAACAAATAACTTTAAAAACATTTTAGTGCTTTTATATACCAATTGAAGAGCTATTATCATTCTTTCTCTATTTTCAAAGCAACATAATCATAACTACTTTTTTCCCATACAAAAGTTTATACAAATCTATTTAAAATTAGATTGATAACTATTCTTATAAAAATTTTATCATTATTGAATGACAATGTTTAACTTCCACTAAAATATAATATAAAAAATCTTATTAAAGTTTTTAATGTTTTAATCATTCTTTTGGTATAATCATCAATTTAAGATGAAAAGTAGTATTGAATTTCAATGGTGTTAAAATTTTGATGTACTTTTCACCAAATTTCCACTTTAGTTTTGAATTATGATCTAATATAATAACTTCAAATATACCATGAAATTAAACAAGTTAGTCTATGTAAATTTTGGCCAACTTTTCTACTAAATAGGTGGTTCTAAATGATAAAACATATACTAACTTAGTCTATTTAAATAATGATATAAGTAGAATCATGGTCTTGTGTAGATCTTATGATCCTACTACAAAATATGTACTTATTTCTTCCCATTTTTGCTTAGGAATGTGAATGGTTGAAATAATCTACTAGATCATTGATGCTCATTTGACTTACTAACAAATTAAATATTTTCTGAACCATTTTGCAACAAATCATTTCATGCCCCACCTCCAAAATTTGTTTTTAATTATTGATACATTTTATCTCACCTAGATGAGTGAAATAATTTACACAATAAGATCCTTCTACAAAAACTATGACAATTCATCTTCATAAAGTTTCGATAGTGTTCTCTTCTTCTTAATTATTATACTGTCATCAAACCAAAATTTTACTACCCAACCTCCTTTAACTTCTTGTAAGTCTTAATAACTATTGATCAATATGTTAATTAGTCTTGAAAAAATTTCTCCAAACACTTTGATACTAAAATAGAGATATGCTAACAATATTTTGTTTCATTATAGCACCACTACACAATATTGTAATCTTAGATAGTAATTATTGATCTTTAGCTTTCATAATTGCAATATCTTAGAACTTTGTTTTTGTATAATATATGATAAATAAAACATTATGTATTAAGGATTTTATTATAATAAAAATAATAGAGCTTGCATTTATAGAAAGAGATGTGGCATAATAATATAATAATATTTTAGGTGCATCTCAAGAAACATGTTAATTTACAAAATAGTTCATAATATGAAATTAATATAAGGTTAGTTAGAGTTCAATGCAATGAATCTAAAGAAACTTGTTTTGTAATGTTTAAAGCTCTAATTGTTTTAGTTGAATTTCCAAAATAAAAAAAATATAAAACAATTCTTTTTAAATAAAATAAGCTTGAAATTTCTTTGAAAAATAAGGATAATTTTAAAAACTAACTCTTTATCACTTTAGTCAAGCTGTAGGATCTGTAAGAGAGGGATGAATTAAGGAAATTAAGTTAAGAAAGCTAGAATATGTTATGGAAAAAGTTTTTGAATGTAAGAAAGAGATTGAGAAGAAATTTGAAAGCTAAAGAAGAAGAGTGGAACAACAACCCGGAGTTTAATGGAAGAACATAACAAGTGGGGAGCTATAGTTGCAGTAAAAGGAGAGGAGAAAGGTTAGCGATTGTTGTAGCAATTTAAGATTATAGAAATGAAGCTATGGCTAGAAGGAGAATTAATAGAGGAAATTAAAAAAAGCTTTAAGTGCCTACAAGCATGAGGAGAAATATTAGGAAAATTAACTGAAAATAGAGAACACAAAACTAATCTCTAAAAAAATAAAAAAAGTAAATTTAAATAATATATAATTTAAGATAATATTTTATTTTATTAAAAATATATTCATGTAATTATATTACATGGTATCATAGTATTTTGTAGTGTTTTGATGTTATATATGAAATACAATTGATATATTATTAGATATATTATAGGCATAGTATGATTGCATTATACTTGTTATATGTTATGTGATAAGAATACTTGAACATAAAGAAAAGAGAAATATAAGAATGAATGGAATAAAAGATAATGAAAGAAGAAAAAAAAAGAAAGAGATGATATATTTAGGTCATATGAGCATTGTATGTGAAGTGAAATGAGTGTATAAGAATCTCATAAGAGGGGATAAATTATAAGTTTTAAATTATTTTTATCTACTTTTTGGATTATATTTATCTTTTATATTTTTTTAGAAATATTTTATATTTATAAAAAAATTGAGTTTATGTATATTAATTTTTAATTTTTATTATTAATAAAAATAAAAATTAAAATTAAAATGATATAATACAATTTTTAGATAGTTCAATTCAAACTAAAACCTATGTCCACTACTAACAGAGGTCAAGAAAAACTCTACTATTAGGAAAGTTACAATTTAAGGTTTTTCTTTTTTGTTTACCTCTAATCTACTTGAAGTTTTTTTCAACGGTTCACTTCCAACCTACATAATTTTACGAGTTCAACTATAACTCGAGTTGTGTGACCTCAACCCGAATTATGTTTTTTTAACGAGATTAAATTGAACTTGAGCTTTCACAAATATTGGGCCACTCAACCTAAAAGAGAAGGAAAATATAACAAAAACATTTTTGAAAAAAATGTACTACTCTTTATGCTTGTTTATGAATAGAGAAATATACAATGATCTTACAATTATGAAAAAAATGAGAAAATAAAAGCTTAAAAGATTTAGATATAATTAAAAGAATTTGAATTTTCAAATAATATTAAGCAAAAGTATGTTACAAAGAGATTTTATATGAATAGAATATCGTGTAATACTTCTTGGAGATCTTAAAATATTTTTCACATTCATTAATAATTTCATTAATAATTGTTGGGTTTATATAAAAAAATTTTGAACATAGTCTTCAAAAAAATTAAGAAAAAGATATTTCAAAAGCTATCACCAAACAACCTAAAAAGTATTTCTAAATAGCTTTCATAATAGCTCAAATAACAACTAGGGATTGAGCCTTAAGACAAGATCGACCACAACTATTGGATTTGATCAAAGATGGTCTGAACTGTTAGATCAATGAATATAAAAACAGATGAGTTATGGATGATTAGATCAAGATGGATTAGATTTAGGCCACTGATCACATCAAATGACATTTAAATTTTTTATGGATCAACGATAAGGGCTAATTAGATCATAGTTTTAGGATTCAAAATGAATAACTCTAAGCTCTATTCAGGGATGGGTTGTTTAACAAGGCTGAAGGAATGTTAACTATTCGATAAAATTGGATGAGCTTTTGGCCATCCAATCTGAGCCTTGAAGTAAAGCTTATAAAAAGGTGAGATCTTAGCCATCTGATTAACGCTTGGATGGTGGGATTTCACATATGCTTTAAGTAATGTGGCAGTGAAGGAATTTAGTCCAAAATTACAGGAAGTCAAATAGTTTTCTCTTTATAATATCTTTTGTGTGCATCTAATGAGAGTCGAAAGATAAGGCTAGCTCCCCCCTTATGCACTTAGGATTTCATCACATATGTTACTAGTATGCTTACAAGTTTATTCATGATTATGGGTTTGACAGTATTGCATTTTGATCAATATCAAGTTCAATCCGAGTTGGTTTCAGTAGTCTCCTGACCTAAGGCATTTCAAGCTTGTATAAGCTTGATTGGTCCAAGTGTTTCGCATTGGGGTCACGCTCGGGGTATTGACTTAGGATATATTTTTTTTAATTAAGAAAACAAAATTATTTTTGCTAAATTTTATTTTTTTAATTTAACATAAATGAAATTTGATAAAAATGCATAAGTGAAATTATAAATGATTTCTAAATCAAGAAAATGATGAACAAATCAGATGCATAAATTAGGATTTAAAAGTGAAATGAATTGAGATATATTTTATAATCAACAAGTTAATATTCTATTTCTTAATAAAAAAATCTTTTCAAAGTTGATGCATATATCTTTAATCCTTAAGGCTTGTTGAAACCCTAAAGTGTTTTGAAGACAACTAATTCATCATCTTCAAAAGTACATAACTTATTCTTCATAAATAAATCTAACTCATATTAAATAAGCACACATAATAAAATACTAAATATTTATAACTTAATTCATTAAACACAAATGTGACCTAATAGTAGATAGATTAGTCATAATATTATTATGTATGAGATAACATGGTGATAAATCATAAGAAAAAATTTGATATTTGATAAGAAATGATATTATAACTTTTGGAGATAGTATATCATGACTATCATGATATATGATTAGACATTAACATATCATGATATATGATTAAAGAGCTTATTCTTAACTAGAGTTATATGAAGAGCATGATGTGCTAAGTTTTATAATAACTAATACTATGTGTAGGACTAATGTATAGAGATGATGTGATTGATATGACTAGTTAACTATAGTATATTTATTGATTAAGACCTAGATATGATATGGTGATAAGATATGATTGGATTATATGAATATAGGATGATGACGATTTAAGAAATTTGAGCTCTTATATATTTAAAATATCTTGACATGAGAAATGATGAAAAAAGAAAGATTAAAAAATAATGATGAAAATAAATATGTCATTATTATAAAAAGTATAAGTTGCTTATTTGTATTTTATATATGACAATATATGATATTCATTTATTTTCTTAAGATATTTTTTATATAAAAATTCATTTATTAAGCTTTGTAATGCTTAATTCTTTAAATTATATGTTAAGCCATAGACACAAAGATAAAAATCTCTAAGTGACAAGTGAGTTATGAGTTATATTATAGAGAGACATGTGCTATTATATCATGTTTATGATAAAATTATACCTGATAAGTTATAGAGATTTTTAGTGACATGTAATATATATATATATATATATATATATGACGGTTGATTCTTTGTTATTATGGAACAATTATGTTTGTTTATAAGAAATGGTTTACGAAATTGAGTTTTACCATAATCTTCATTTAGCCATATATTTGATTCTCTCTCTCCCTCTTTATATATATATATATATATATATATATATATATATATATATATATATATATATATATATATATATATATATATATATATATATTGATTTATCTTAATTTTTATATTATCTTTTAATTAATAGTAAGAAAAGATTAAGAGAGCATAATAGGGTAATGTTAGAGTCTTTAGATTGATAGCAATTTGCGAGTGAGTATACTATCATAAACTATATATTTATACATTATTTATTAATGAATATTGGATATAATTAGATGGTGTTGTATGAAATTTCTTGAATTAAAAAGAAGAAATAGAAAGAGGAATAAATTATATAAGATAGGTTGAGCAAGATCAAGTTAGAATAGAATTTTAAGAAAAATAAAATAAGGAAAGGAATATGCAAGCATTATAGCAACTATTCATTTCAGAATATTTTGAATAATAAAGAGGAGAATTTTAAGAAAGTTGAAAGTATTAAGATTAAAATAGGACCCTATAACAATCAACTTAATAAAGGTGTAGTTAAGTTTAAATATATGAAAAGTCATGTTGAGGAACTAGATGTTAAGTAGAGAAAGTAATTGTGATATTTTAATTTTGAAAAGTAAGGTTATACAACTTTAGTATGCCCTTGTGTAAGAAATGGAATAGAAAGGACAATTATATTATAGCATAATAGTAGTAGAGTTATGACATGAGATAGAGGTATTTCATTTCTTATAGCTTCATATGAGCCCATCATAGAATAATTAGATGATACCAACATTGTTAATATGGTCATATATATGATTTATTTTTAGTACTTTTTGTCATGATATTATATAATTATGGTATCCATTATGTTTTATACTTTAGGTGATATTTATGATAAAGTAATAATATTATTGAAATAAAGTATTTGAAGGATATCCTATTATTAGCTATTGCTAAGCATGAGACTAAAATGAAGCTTCTTGTAGAATAACTTGTTTTACTCTCTTAAAAGATTTCTTGTGATAGATATGGAATGATTATGTGAGTACAAGTTTTTTTTGGGTAAAGAGGAAGTTAAAATTTGAAATAATGGATGAAGGAGAAAGTGTAATGATATTTGTTAAAAAATAAAAAGAATTAAGAATTTCTTGATTTCTCTATAGTAGATATAAATAATTTGTTTAAATATGGAATATGTTGATAAAGTGCAAATAATTACATGAGGTCAAGAGAATTTATGAATTCTCTAAATATAGAAGTGAAAATTTAAGAGAAATTATAATAGAGATAACATTTGAGGGTTTTGTGTGGTATGATATTCATAGGTAGTAATTTAAGATATCATAAATATAGAATGAGAAAAAAGATTGATTATATATTGTTTCCTTATATTTTAATTATATAAAATATATTAATGACTAGAGTTAATATGATATAGTTTGAATGAATAATGGCAAACAAAAATGAAATATATAGTATATAATATGTATTAGAATACAAAAAATAGAATATTAAATAAAAAAATAATAAAATATTTAACTCTTGATTTTGAGAAGGAAAATAAAATAAGGGATTAAATCAATGTAGTAAGAACCTATTATGAAATAATTTGAATATTGTTATAAACATTATAAATAATTGATAGCTACAGTAATTTGATTATGAGATGATAAATAAAAAAAATATTGGAGCAATTTTGAATAATATATTTGAAATTTTGTACAAAAATAAATTTATTCAGTAATGACTGAAAATTTCTAGAGCTACATAGTCAAATAACGCTTAATATAATTGGTTTAAAAAAACAAGGAATAAGAAATTACTATTAATAATTATAAGAATTGATGTTGTAGTTAATTATATGAATTTAAATCCTTATTTTGATTATGACTTTAAGAATCATACTTTTTTTGATCCCTTAAAGTAAAATCAAAATAGATGTTAAAAAGATAGTTTAGTATATCATTTATGACGAAGAATATGGAAGATAATAACTCTATTGATACTGAATTATATGATAGCATCAACAAATCTTATACAAAATGATTTCAATGAGAGTAGCTTTGATGTACAAAGATATTTTATGTTAAAAGTGAACAACAAAATTATTTGGAAAAATGAAGGCTATATGAATAAGACAAGTCATACACATACATACATACATATGAGTATATTTGAACTAAGGAACACTTAACAAAAAAATTGATAGGTAAGAATTAGTTCTACTCATATGGAGCATATTTAGTTTTGGCCATGATTAGTGTTTTTATGATTTCCAAAATTAAGTAATTGTGATTATAAAATAATAAATATTAAAGCTACAATTGATGTTATGAGTTTCTATGAATTAGCATATACCAAGCATTGCAATAATTGTTAAAGAAAGTTAAGAGATTGAGAAAATGTGAATGCTTAACATAAATAAGATGGTAACGAGGAAAGGATGCGATAAAATAAAGATAAAAGGTTAATGGACAGAAAAGTGATATAGTATGATGATAGCTCAATTTGATGAAAAACAAATGACCTTTAAGGATCATAAGTTCTAATTAAAAAAATGTAAATAAATGTGAAACTATTATGTCAACTATCTATCAAACTTTATTGGACATACTTTATTATAGAAGATTTGTTTTATGATGTAAAATTTTAAAAGTTAATTTAAAATATTAATGATAGTTAGGTATATGATTTTACTTGGATGATAAAGATATATTAAGATTTTAAAGTTATTATGATTGCCCAAACATTCGTAGGTAAGGCACTTATTGATGAAAGAAGCATATAACTCTAGATAGGTAATTAATTTTAGAGGAAATAAAATGTATTTGTAATTGAAATAGAAATATTGGCAGCATGGTCTAAAAAGTGATTTAGCATAATTTATTTAAAAAGTGTTTAATTTGTTTGCACATAAAAAGAGAACAATAAAAATCAAGGAGATTATTTCAACAATTACAAATTTTAGAAGGGGAATGAAAGGAATTGCTATAGATTTTGTTGTTGGATTGTGTACATCATCTACAAAGTCATGTTTATATATGAGTTGTTATAGACAAATTAGTTAAATGTGCATATCTCTTAGCAATTAGAGTAAAAACTTTGGTAGAACAATTGATAGACACAAATTTTATTAATGATGTTAGTGAAAAACTAAAGTTAATCATTTAAAGAATGCAAACTAGTTAGGAAAATGAAATAATTTGATGTGAATCATAAAACTTTCTAAATTGTAGGAAGGAGAGCTTGTTTTCATAATTACTAATTCTACAAAAAGTGATTATTAGATTTGGTAAAGTGGGACTGGTGACATCTTATGTATATTAGTTCTTTCTTGAATATAAAAATAGTATTTTAAGTAGCATATATGATAGCTTTACTAATAATAATTTATTGGAATCATGATGTTTTTAATGTGGTCTTACTAAATAAATATATGTTAGATCCAACACATGTCATCAAATATGACATAGACGAAATTGAAATTCAAATTCTAAATATGAGAGTTAAAGTATTGAAAAATAAAATGGTTCTCATGATTAAAGTATTTGCTCAAATCAAACTCAAAGACTATTAATGTGAGAAGTAGATTAGATATGCAATCCACAAGCTCATAATTACTTTAAATTTTAGGATAACAGTTTTGTAAGAAGAGATTGTAACATTATAGAAATTTCTATTAAAAGGAGAGATTATAACATCCACAATAAATTTTATACAATATATTGTAAATAAATAAATAAATATATTTAATATTGTAAATATTTGTAATTGAAGTAATAAAGCTTGTATTTATAGAAAATGATGTGATAAAATAAAATAATAATCTTTTAAGTATCTCATAAAATAATATAATATCATCCTTTTTTGAGTAGTAGTTTGGTATTTATATGTTTATTCGTAATTATCTCAATTTTTATGTTATTGAGTTTTTCGGAAGAAAAGATAGGAAGGCATGATAGCGATTAACTTATCAAGTTCTTTTTCTTAATGAATTGGTGCAAAGTTTTGTTTGATTTGGTTGATATATGATTTTCACATCATAATACTTAATTAGTTCAAGTCAATGATATTGACTTAGATTTAATTCCTTTATAGTAAACATATATTTTATGCTTGAATAATCTATATATATTTTACATTTTAATTTAAAAAGATAACACATCCCAACTTTTGACACAACAAAAATCATGCAATTTCAAATCTTGATAGAATATTTTCTTTCATTTTACCTTAATTGTCAAAAAGCATAGAGAAAAATATTTTCATTATGGCTTTAATATATGACCCAATTATTGAATAGATGCATTAATATAGACTTAAAAACCTTAAAAAGATATAAAAAAAAGCTAACATAGACAAAAAAATAAATAATCTTTCATGCACTAAAGCTTCCTTTACACTCTTAATAGGCCTTAATCATTCCACTGTCGTTAAAATCTTTTGAGAATCTACTAATATACCACCAACATTAATCATATGCCACTTGACAATAAAAAATTATGATGAGGAAACTTAGAATTATAATTTGTGTTACCTTAAAATCTTGAATACAAAATGTGTTTATTTCACATGCTATTCGTACAATTTTCCAATAAATCAGAATATATTCTATGAAAAGATTACAAGCTAATCAATATGTGGCTTTAATAATATGTTTAACCAATATTTGTAATAAAAGCACTTATTAATCAAAAGAATAGAACTAGGAATTTATAATGTTAAATATAATTTTTAGAATATTTTCATTCATAAATTTTAATTGATTATTTTAAGAAATATAAGAGTAATGTTTATAAGAGGGGGGAATAATTTAAGCCAACACAAATAACTCAAAAAGATTTTATAATAAATTATTTTAGATTCTTAATCTTATTGGATCTTATAACAAATATATTTATAAAATAATATTATACTTTTTAAAACTAGTTGTGTTATAATACAAATAAAGTAAAGTACACATGAGAGTTTTAAATGTTTTGATTTAAACTAAGATCTACATCTATTACTAGACAAATGGTTTGGTAATCCATTAAATACCAGTTTAATAAAAGTTTACAATGCCATGTTAATAAAATCCTATAATACTAGTTTGATAAAATCTTATAACATTATTTTGATAAAAGCTTATAATATTAGCTTAGTATAAGACCACCACAACAGCTTAATAAAGACAACAACATTAACTTCATAAAAGTCTATAATACAAACTTGATAAAAATATATAATTGTCTTAACTAAAAGTAATAAAAATAAAATAAAATGTCCCAACAATGGGATAAGAAGACAAAATAAAAACTCAATACAATTGATCCTACAACCTAATCATAATTTAAAATAAGAAACACACTATAACTATAATAAAATTAATATAAAAAGATATGCAATAAATTTTAAGTATCTAAAAAATATATTACAACTTAGCCTAATGAAGGAAAGGCTATGAGGAATGTTCTAAGCTAATGCAATTGTTTCGCACTCCTTTCCAAAGTATAAAGTACAACTTAACTTAATGAAGGGAAGGCTATGATGAATGTTCCAAGCTATATGCCATGGTCTTGCACTCCTTTCCAAAGTATGACTATAATGTTTAATACCTTTACTAAGATATACAGGTAAATATTAACCTTTACTCCAATGTTAATGGCCTTTAAATTGCCTTAAGAATACTCTCAAATGACTCCATGACTCCTTTTAGAAGATATGTCAAAACCAGTAAAAAGTAGTCATTACTTATATTCTTGAACTGATCGTATTATATGGTATAATTAATCATGCAAATACAATACTATATTAAATTATCATCCAATCAATCACAAGATTTAATTATTTCATTTTTATCTTCAATTCAATTTTTTATCTCTTAGGGAAATGATTTAGGATGCAAGATCATACATTGATCACTCTTTAACAAGAATTTTCATACTCATTATAACATATTGTATTCACATGAGAGTCATATTCCTATAATGCAATATTTACTCAATGTATGACTAAGTCCTATTACTATGCTCTCAAGTTAAATGGTATTATACAAATATCAATGTGATATTGCATGCATATAATGGAAGTTAGCTTACTTATAACTTAAGTCCTAAATGATCACTACACTAATGTGCTATTCGTGCAAATATGAAGCAATGTTGGTACTTATATGTCACAAATCTCCTGTTCAAAAACTTAAAATCGCCTGGTCTAGTTTCATAACTTATCTTTTTAATGAATGAAACATACAATTATATAATGTAACATCGTACTATATAATAATGACATTATACATGTAGTACACGTACAAATAGTACATTCTCATTACTAAAACTAAGGACACCCAAGATGACACACTATTTGACCTATAAGTAAGTTAATTGTATGATATAATGGGGTACCATACATATACAATTAGTACATATAAGCCTTCTTCACTCAAATCATTTTCTTAATTCTTTCATTATTTAGCCATGATAATTAATACAACTTATTTTGAAAGTATACATAAGACAAAGACGAATTGTTTGCATAAAGCTAAAATCTATGAGTAAAATATATTTGAAATCATTTGAGTACTCTCATTCAATTCTTATCGATACCTAAGTATCTCAAGAAAATTATTATAGGCTTTAATTTTCTATACTAATAAAGTTAATGACTTAATAGATATTTTCTCCTTGTGCTTTTGGAGCTTATGTTTTTCATGTTACCAATTTTGATTTACATCCAAACATTACTGTTAAAGCTCCTTAAGTCAAATATATGAATTATTTATTAAATTTTGAGATGTATGATTTAAAATCAATACTTAAGACAAACTTTAATGAACATAATATAATAATTTTAATATCATCAAACAAGTAGTGTAATGATCTTGGGTATAATAAATAATGTGTAAAGAAACTATGAATCAAAGTAGGACTTTTAATAAGAGAGAATATGTGTTAGAATATATTCATCTTAAAAGATTCGTCACTATTAAAGTTAAAAAAATATATGTAAGAGCTTATAGTCTGTTTAAGATCATTAAAAAATTGAATCCCATTCATCATATTCTAAAGTTGTCACTCGAAATGCTTATTAACAATTTCTTTAATGTTGAAAATCTATGGTTATACATGGGTGATGTATATGAAAAAAATTTTGAAGTTAACTCTTCAACAAATAGGTTAAAGTATAACCAAACTTTTATAAATATCTGTGTTAAGTTTTTTTTAATAATATTTTGATTGATATTTCTTTCTAGTCTTTATGTTCTTCATAAGTTCTTTCCTCTTTTGTGAGATTACCCACCATTAAAGGATTCTTTGTTGATTATGAAGGATATTAAGGTATTTCAATCATATTCACTAAGTTTTTGCTTTTACTTCAATTTTGTGAAGTATAATTCTTCTTAATAAGGGTGATTGATGCTACATATCAAGCAAATTTAGTAAAGCCTAGGAAGTTGGAGGTCTATGTTCATTGAAAGCTAGGGATTAGATCACAAACAAAATTAGAAAAATGATTCATGAAGTTTTCTTATATTATTAGATTTTAATTGAACATTTATGAAACCTAAAGTTATTCCTTATTTTGTTTCTATACACTTATTCATTTAAGTTGTTCTTTATTATTATTTTATTAGTTTTTTGGATAAAGGAATAGTTTGGTGCTTTCATTTGGACTTCCTTCTTACACTTTGTTTATACCTTATTATGAAATGAAAAAGTATAGTTTTGATTTATTATTAATACAATCAATCTATTTCTCTTAACATTGATAATGACAATTGGCTCCCTTTTTCTACCCTTAACCAACAGGCTTCTCCCTTGTCTTACCATATGTACCCACTTTTTAATTCTCAATAATCAACATGAAACCACAAATCCATCTTCCATTAACAACATTCTTTAATCACTTCCCTAATTCATGCTCATTACCACTTAGACTTCCTTTGAGACCCCTTCGTGAGTTGCACATCACTGTCTTGATCCCATTCAAAATTACACAACCATGTTGCCTTTGTTGTCACAAAACCTTCTTTGATCCCTCTTGATATCACCCCTTTCAAAGCCTTAACCTTGGTGTCACATGTAATTTACACCCATAATTAACCACATATATAGTCCTTATTGCTCACAAACTATCCATTCTCTAAGATCCATTGAATCTCATAGATTAGCTCTACAAAATCTCATATTGTTCTCATTGTCAATACCTCAAAGATGATCACATCAACGTCATGCCTAACATGTCATAAATCTAAACCACACTATTAAGTCTATCAAGATGCCACTGATCCTCCATTGTTGCCATTATTTTCATGCATTCTGACTACCAATAACCACCACTAGCCACCCTTCCTCACTTCTAAGTGTGAGCTATCATAGCTTTTCTATTCCTACACCACTCCATCCAAAGAAATCACATCTTATTGTATTAAGAAGAGATTTTTGATATTTAATTAAAACTCAAAACTATGATAGTATTCTAAAATATCAAATGAAAATTCATTTGTAGGTTATTTCTATGAAAAATTTTGCTAAATGCAAAGTTGAATAAAAAACCTCAAAAAAACAAAAAATTTTGTGGTTGCCCCTAAATATCTTCATCTAGTAAAAGGTAAAATTCTATTGCACTATTACGTATAAGAACTATGTAAACATTTTGAGATTTGGCTATACATCCTCATCTTTAGACTCTTCTTCTAAAGTTTCTTCCTTTATCTTTCATGCTATTGTTTACTCTTTTTTTATTTTATTCTTTTGAATAAACATTTCTTCTTCTTTTATCCTCCCCATCTCTATCTTATTGGTCATGAGTTTATCCATCAAGTCATCTAATATCATAATAAAAATATTCTTAAAAATCTTGATGGTAGCGCTTAAAAGATCATACTCCTTTGACAAAATTCTAAGAATCTTCTTTACCTATTCATTTATAGATATAAGATCTACTAAACTAGCAAATATATTTAGTAATATTAGTAAATCTAGTAAATATATTTTTAATAGATTCATTAGAAAGTATTATAAATATTTCATAATCATGTGTTATTATATTTATTTTATTTTCTTTAAATAAAGATATACTTTCATAAGTTATCTTTAATTTATGCCAAATTTTAAAAGTTGTTTATAAATTCATTATTCTATTAAACTCAATAGCATTTAAAATATAATGTAAAATATTTGCAATCTTATCATTTAATTATACTCTATATTTTTCTTCTCATTTAGTTTACTAAATTATTTAGGTATTAATACACTTTGTGAATTGTACCATGAAAAATTTGAATAGAGTATGCACTAGCTCCTATATTTTCTTATATATTGGCTTTAAGTGATTGGTCATCCCAATCTTTTAATAAAGATAATAATCACTATAGAATAGTTGTGTCTTATTAGAAGATGTATATTCACTCAAACTTGTTGAAGCATCTACTTGAGCTATTAATTTTTCTAAAAAATTTCTTCTCACTACAAAGGGGAAATACTTTGATACTAGTTGAAGTATAATTCAACAAAAAAGGATGAATTACTAAGAATAAAAATTGACTTCTAAAAAAACTAATTTTTAAACAATTATTTTATGTTATCTAATAAACTCGAGTAAATCTTTATAAATTTAAATTTATTTTAAAACATGTTATTTCTCTTTTAAATTTAAAAACAAATTTTTGAAACAAAAAAATGATAAACAATCACAAAGTACACAAATGATTTTTAGATAGTTTAGCTCAAATTCAAGCTCACAACTACCCCTAACAAAAGTTAAGAAAAACCAAACTAACCAATATAAGTATTTTATTAAAAAATATGTAAACTAAACCCTCGTAACAATGAAATAAAAGAAACATGTGACAATAGCCTTATAATGAAATAAAACTCATGGAAAAAAGTGTAAAGACATAAATCTTAATTTTATGCATAAAAAAATCCTATGTTTAATAAAATATTTAACAAGGTACAAATGCATTATTCTTTTGCATGAATCAATTAGGAAATAAAAAAACAAAATCTTAGTTGATTGAAGTAGAAAGGAGAGTTGGGGCATGAATAATGAAGGACATAATGAATAGAAACAGCAGTGAGCATCGATTGCTAAGGCTTAAATTTTTAGTTTGAAAAAAATTGTTCAATATTTCATCAATCTTTTATGTTTGAAAAAATCTACTATTCATAGATATGTTATAATGACTAAAATACTGACTAAATATCACAATTAGTCATTATAGATTGATTGACTCAATTTCAATAGTAGTTTTCACAAAATAAAAAGCTAGTTTAATAGTGTTTAGAAAATATTCGTTATATGAAAAAATAGGATGATAATGGGAAACAAAATGGCTCTTATGGTGACAAGTCATTACAATCCATCTAACATTATCAAAACAATTTAATTTTGGATATGATCAAGGCAAACGAGAGCTACAAAGTTGATTTAGGAGTTTAAATTTAAACAACCAATCCGTTATTCTCTTAATTTGTTTTGCTCATACTAACCTCCTTAATTATAGTACATTTGTGTTATTAAAAAATACACTTAAAAACTAAAGCTGATATATATATATATTAATGTTTTATTTTAAATATCTCTTTTATCACATTGCTTTTGTGATTTTATTACATAACTTAGAACCTAGAATAAAGAAATATAAAAGAACTCTATAGCAATGTAATTAAAAAATAATGTGATAACTAAAATTTTAAAGCATGTATTTTGTCTTTGTTTATTTTAGTACAAAAAAAAATTATAAATACATTTTTATTATTTCTAGTTTCATGCTCAACAAAATGATAAAACATAATATGTTACTTTCTCTTAATGTTAAAATTTTTACTAACCCAATTCACTTTGTTTTTTTGGTGTGCCTCAAACCAATATATTGTACTATTCTAATATTATAATGTTATGATCAAATATTACTATTTAGTGGTACTATTGATTTTTAGCATCCTATGCCATCCAAAGTGAGTTTTCTTTTAAATAATATTTTATGATCATGATCTTATATACAAAATTAATAATTTTTTTCTTTATTTTTAATATAAAGTTATTCACCTTTATATTTTTCTTCTAAAAAAGTACTTATTAGCATGTATTTGTTCATTAATTGTATTTTGGAGATATCACTTGATGATCATTTTTTATGATATTTAATCCTAAATATCATAGTATCAGCTTTTGTATCACACCTAAAATTATAACAATGGCATGAAGTTATTTTTATTAAATTCCAATATAGAAAATAAGTGCAAAGGTGAATTTTATATTCATAAATATGAATGTAATAAATGCAAGACAATTAACAATAATATTTGGGAGGCAACCAACAATAATAATTGACCAATTTAAAGATTCTAACATAGAAAGAGATTGCTTCAGAAGGTTGCATGATTGGGTATGAAGTCACACTACCTTAGACTGGCTTTGTTTGAGAAGATAAGTGCTTAAATGCAGTCCACATGGCATGAAAAGTTTCAATCCCATTAAGTTGGTAATGGTGGAGACATCAAATGAACTAGGTTTCTAACCAATGGCGAAGTTATCACAAGCCAGCAGTGCTAAGTTGGATGTAAAGCGTTTTCATTAATTCTGTCTACGGGGGAAGAAAGGAAAATAGGGATAAGAAAAGGCATCTTAATCATGATAAGGCATTTGAAGAATTCAAAGGCCGAGAGAAGAGAGAAAGATGAAGATAAGAACACGCAGGCGTCACTTAGATTTTTTAATTGCCTAATCACCCAGCTAAACTAATTAGTGTTAATGTTTGAATATTTATCCCTAATCGCAGATGCCTTATCAAGCTTCAGATTCTGTACGTGAAAGCTAAAATTGTTAATTTTTATAATTGGCTGAAATGGGGGGAATTGTCAATCTTTTAAGAAGCTTTGGTCGTCGTCTTTCTCGCAATTAAGTGGTAGGGAGGAACGCAATCAAACAAAAGCTGGAGTTTTTAAACAGCCAGCTTCCTCCTTCCCACCTCTATTAATAGGAGAGCTACCCGAAAAAGGACTACTTTGAGAAGAGAACTCCCATCTTCTGCAGTAATTCATTGCAACCACATTCAGCAATAATCGATCGTTCGCAGTCTTTCCCGCCATGTGCAACACTGCATGCGCCACGGTGGCCATGGCCGCCTCGGGCGAGAAAGCGCCTTGCGATGCCTACATAACGCTGCTATCCTACTCCGAAGCCAACAAGGTCAAAACTTGCAGTGTGGCAATGGAAGAAACGAGGTTAATTCAGCTGCCGGATCCGTCGGAAACGATGAATGAGGCTGGAAAGCTCTTCCACCTCTCGTTACCCATCGCCCTTACTGCTCTTCTTGTCTACTCCCGCTCCATAGTCTCGATGCTCTTCCTTGGCTCTCTCGGTGAACTCCCCCTTGCCGCCGGCTCCCTCGCCATTGCATTCGCCAACATTACCGGATACTCCGTCCTCTCGGGCCTTTCCCTCGGCATGGAACCCATCTGTTCACAGGCCTTCGGTGCAAACCAGCGCAGGCTTCTTGCCCTCACCCTCCACCGCTCAATACTCTTCCTCCTCTGTTCCGTCCTTCCCATATCCCTCCTTTGGCTTTCAATGTCCAAGATCCTTCTCTTCCTAAAACAGGACGAGGGGGTCACCAAACTCGCTCATACCCATCTCCTTTTCTCCATCCCTGACCTCTTCTCTTTTTCCTTCATCCACCCCATTCGCATATACCTCCGCTCTCAGAGCATCACACGCCCGGTGACCCTCGCCTCCGCATCCGCGGCATTCTTCCACCTCCCAGCCAACCTTCTCCTCGTCACCCATCTCAAACTAGGCATCTCCGGTGTGGCTGCGGCCGCTGCCTCAACGAACCTCTTCCTACTCTGCTCACTCCTCTTCCTCTCCCGCGCTCATCTCCCGCCATGGCGAGGCCCCGCAGAGGAGAAGTTTGCTGGGTGGGGCCCTCTTGCCTGCCTTGCTGCGCCAAGCTGCGCTTCTGTTTGCCTGGAGTGGTGGTGGTACGAACTTATGATCCTCCTCTGCGGCCTGCTGCCGGAACCCAAACCAGCCCTCGCGGCGATGGGGGTCCTTATTCAAACCACGTCACTCGTGTACGTCTTCCCCTCCTCTCTCGGATTCGGGACCTCCGCGAGGGTGGGGAACGAGCTAGGAGCTAACCGGCCGGCCGCGGCTCGAGGAGTGGCGGCCACAGCGTTGGCTGCATCTGCCGCGATGGGTATGGCGGCCATGGGCTTTGGGTTTGTGATGAGTGAGAGGTGGGGAAGGATGTTCACGACGGACGAGAAGATACTGAAGCTGACCGCGGCGGCGCTCCCCATCATCGGCCTATGCGAGCTCGGCAACTGCCCGCAGACAGTAGGGTGCGGAGTGCTGCGGGGTACCGCTCGGCCATCTATGGCGGCGAACGTTAACCTGGGGGCGTTCTACTTTGTCGGTTTGCCCGTGGCGGTGGTGATGGGGTTCGGGTTCGGTTTCGGATTCCGCGGGCTCTGGCTCGGTTTGCTTGCGGCCCAGGGTAGTTGTGCGGCTTTTATGATGTACGCGGTGAAGAGCACGGATTGGGAAGCACAAGCGAATAGAGCACAGTCGCTCGCAATGGCAGCTGATTCCAGTGCCTGAGAAGACCTGGTGGATGGCTGGCGGTGGCCGTGGCGGCGGAGAGGTGGAAGACACTTTTGTATAGCAAGGCAGTTTGGTAGAAAAAAAAGAAGAAGCAAATGTTGTAATTACTATTTATTTTTAAAAAGTTAATTTTAAAAATTCCTTTTTTTTTCATCACATCATATTAAACTTTTTTATTTACATACATTCTAAAAACTCTTAAAAAAAGAATTTAAAAATTTTTCGAATTTTTTTACTTTAATCAAGTAATGGAGTTTGGCAACCCGCCAATGCTTTGGTTGAAAGGACAGCATTGGATAAGATGCGTTATAGCCCAGCACGATATTTATCTGAAAAATAGTGAGGCGCATGCACAATAGTATGTGAGATATTAACTCATTCAAGCACGAGTGATTTTCTGGGCAATCATGACTTATAGGCTTACGTGAACGGAATACAAGTTCAATGTATAATTGTTAGAACCAAAAAAAAAAAAAAAATCGCAATTGCACATTTTGTCACTTGTTAAGCTACATTTTTCTTAATTATTTAATTACTTGTTTGAAATTCAGAAATCAAATGTTTACAAAGTTTTTTCTTAAATTCCCGGCACTTGTTGGCAACTTTGTTTGTTTAATTTCGAAGGCCAAAACATACAAATATTTGTCATGTAATAATTATTTGTCATGAATAATTCCAAAATATAACACCATTATTACTTCAAAACAAAAATAAATAAATAAAAATATAGCATTGTCAAGCTATAGCCACAAAACGCTATCATGAAACAACTTAACTTGAGAGCCTCTTCTTAAAGAAGTCGTTCACATGATGAATATAAAGCAAGAAAAATGCAATAATTAATTTATTATTTCATAAATATTCGTCCCTTTCAGGTACTAAAAAAATTAGATTTTGAAAAAATAAGAATAGAGTATGATCCAAAATGTACATAAAATTAACAATAAAAGAATATAAAATTATGAAAAATATAGAACAACATGAAATAAACTTATAAATCAATGTGAAATAAAAAGTATTTTTAAGCTTAATTGAAACATTATATGATATTTCTATTCTAAAGTAATTGAAGAAACATATATGATACAAATTGGGTTGAGGGTTCCTCACAAGAAAATCAAGGATAATTTTTCTTTTTTATTAGAGATCTTATCATAAACAATGATGAGCCAACATGATAAATAAAATGTTTTAGATGGTAGAATAATGCTTCATTTGGCCTTAACTTGATGAGAAATAAAAGTTTAGAAATCAATATAAGCATCTTGAGGCATGACAATGATGAATAGTCTATATAACTTTTAATATATTCTTTAAAAATTTATTTGCTATATTGTTTATGCATTCAAGTTAATCATTTTTAAAAGTACTTTTTACACAATTATTTTTTGCCCAATGCTTATCTCATCTCAATTTTTGTGATTACTTGTCGAAAAACTGTTCTTACATTTACCACCGATGTTACATTGAATGAGTTGAATCGTAGGGAGCATGATTTGGCATGCTTTTTTCAACATTATTAAAAATCTTATATGCAAATAGTATATTTCTAAACTTTAAGTAGCTCATTTTTATTATTTCTTGTTAAGATTAAGTGTAAATAAATTAATTTCATATGATGATTTAATAATAATATTAAATCATTAATATATAATTTTTATGACTTATGTTTATTGACTAAGTTTTAGGATAATTAGATGTTTAAATAATTATATATTAAATTCAACTTGAGTCTTATTTGATGCAATTCTCATAACAAATGATACTAAAGCTGATGACTCATTTGAAGTTAAGTGTTTTATACAATTTGTACCTTCTATGTTCCTTTGGTTCTCGCTTCTATAGTCTCTCTTCTATAGTTGAACAAAGTTTTGATAAATTCAATGATTTCTTGATATGATTGAGTAACTCTTGATATACATGATGTTTGATTAATTTATAAAGTTTTTGTGAACTTCAAATATTTAGAAAATAAATACTGTAATTTGGTATTAATTATAAGATAAATTAATAACAAATTATTATAAAATCAAGACAAATGTAGAACAACATAATATGAAATTAACTTATAAACAAAAACACAATACAAAACATTTTCATACTAACTTTGCATTTGAACTTTTAAAATTGTTGGAACCTTGATGCCCCATCTTTACCATTTTCTTATAAAATAGATAGTGGGATGGGGATTGGCATTGTGATATGAGATTTAAATAGATAACTCGTTATTGTTGTGGGAATAAGAGAGCATTCCACTATTGCTATGGGATTTTTTATTTAGCTCGCAGATATGATAGGAATTAGACTTTGCAATTATTACAAATAAAGGGAAACTTTTGCTCAAACCACTCAAGCACTTGGATCTTTTTAAGTTCTACTCATCCACTCTTCAACTTGTCTTGCAAATTCCATCTCCAACTAATTGACATGATCTTAAATAAATTGCTCATCTCCTGACCTTGATCACTCATCTCATCAATAATCAAAACATGACAATCAATTAGTAATCTATTTAATTGTATTGTTATTATCAAAACTACTTAGAGTATTGCTCATAGGAGCAATAATTGCACCCTTTTTAATGTTGGAAACTAACTAAATTCATGATACAACAAGTAAATGTAGTACAAAAAGAATGTAGCAAATGCTCTACTAAGCAAGTAAAAGAAACCACAAAACAAAATTCATGAGAACTCTACCTCACTCAAGGAGCTCCCCCTAAAACTAAACCTAAAGTTGTTCTTCTCATTTTGGTACCACCAAAAAATGTTTAGTAATGGGGTTCATTATGCTTAAAGATCTCCTAATATTACAAAATATGTCCTTGTTAAGGGGCTCTGTAAGAATATCTATTTGTTACTCATGAGTGGGTACAAATTAGATGTCTATCTCATTCCTTTTCACATGATCTTTGATAAATTGATGTTTAATCTCTTCAAGTTTAGTCCTAAAGTGTTAAATAGGATTCTTTGTGAGACAAAGGATATTAAAATTATCACATTTAATATGATTTCCTATAGGTGTAAGCCAAAATCCTTAAGTTGTCACACTAGCTATAAGATTTGTTCTACATATCCACCTAAGGCTATGCACTTAACTTAGTGGTAGAGAGTGTAGTAGTCTCTTATTTCTTATTAAACCATGAGACTAAAGAATGTCACAAGAAAGTAACTTTATATGTGCTTTTCATCTTTATATCCTACAAGGTATTTATATATTTTATTCTTAGACTATCATAATTCTAAATTATTAGTGTCAAGAAAGTACATAAAAATTCTCTTCATGGCCTTTAGATGGGAATCTTTGGGACATAACAAAACTTGAGAACAAAATTCCACACAAAATTCTTTATTTGGTCCACCAATTGTTGGATAAAATAAGGATCTTATCATTCCTCAATGTAACTTAAAAATCTAGCTCCTTTCATTACTCATCTTTATTTAACATAATTTTGGGGCTCATGGGGATTGAGATGGGTTAGAGATTCTCAAAATCAAGCTTTTTGTAGTTATCAATTAGATGATTTTTTTGTGATATAAAAATGCTTTTTACATCTTGTTTTTCTTGTAAACCTAGGAAATATATTAATTCCCTCATTAGACTTTTCTCAAATTTTGAACTTATAATTTTACTTAATTCATCACAAAATCAAATGCTAGTTTATCCAAGTATGAAGTCATAAATGTAAATCTAGATCAAGTAGAATTCATTGCCTTGATTTTTAATGAACAAAGTCTTATTTATATTCTTTTTTTAAAATCAATATAAAGTAAGAAACTACTCAATCTATTATACCAAGCCCTTGGTGTTTGTTTTAATCCATAAAAGATTTTCTTCAACTTGTAGACATGATGGGATAGCAATGAACTTCAAATCCTTCAAGTTTCTCCATATACAACTTCTTTATAATCTCACTTAAAAATATACTCTTCACATCCATTTGATATAATTTGAAACAAGCAAAGGCTAGTGAAAGTCTTATTGCTTTCTAGCCTAGTTCTCATAATAAATGTCTCTTCAAAATCTAAACCTTTAACTTATTATATCTATTATCTATTAGTCTTTTCTTATTCTTAATAATAATTTCATTGTCATTAGTTTACTTTTAAATACCCATTGCATTCCAATAATGTTGAGATCCTATGTCTTTCTACTAGCTTGTATATAGCATTTCTCACAAATAGATTCAACTTCTCTTTCAAAGAAAAATACTAGAATTTATTTTCTAAAAGTTCATTCACATATCTAGTTCTATTTTTGAAATGAGTGCAACATTTATAATTTATTTCTTAAGAAAAGCACGGGTATGGATACCATAAGTTAGATCGCCAAAAACTAGTTCTTTTGGATGGCTCTTGTTGTATACTAAGTCTTTAGGTTCTTCTACAATTCTATCTTCTTGTAGTGGTCTCTCTTTCAATCCTAATTATTCAAAATCTTCTAATTCTTCTAAGTCAATTTCTTTGTCTTTTTCAATGGTCTCATCAAAAACTAAATATATAAACAAACAAGTATACAATTAAAGTTTTCTTGCCAAATATTTTATAAGCCTTATTATTGGATAAATAACTTAAAAAGGGTAGCTTCCATTGACTTACTATCTGGTTTCTTTTGCTTATCCAATTTGTAGGTATAACATTTGTAGCAAAAAACTTTTAGACATGCTGATTCTAGCTTCTTGTTGTTAAAAATTTCATGAGGAGACTTATTAATTATTGGTCAAGCAAAATTCTATTTAAAATGTAGCACGTTGTGTTTATTACTTCAATGCAAATGTATTTTGGAAAGCTATATTCATGTAATATAGTTTTAGTCATTTCTCTTAAGGTTTTATTCTTTTTTTCTACTATTTCATTCTATTGTTTGGTGTTAGATGAAAACAAAATCTTCTTGATTTCTAATTCAATAGAAAATTTCTCTAATTTTTCATTCTCAACTTTTTTCCCATGATTATTAAGAATATTATATATATAACTAATCCTTTATCTACTTGGATCCTCTTGGCTAATTTTCTATGATCCTTAAAAACCTCTTTCCTCTTACCTAAGAACAAGACCTAAGTGTAACAGATATAATCATCCACCAATAAGCATTTGTATTTCTTTCCTCATATAGTAGTGACTTGCTTGGGTCCAAAGAGGTTCATATGGATTAGCTTTAAAGGTCTTGTGCTTCTTATCTCATTTATGGCTTTAAAAGAGGTTTTTAGAATGTTTTCTCTTTTGGCAAAAATAAAACAATACTCTTTTAAATTCTATGCTAAGTACACCTCTACTCAAATCTTATTTGCATGCCTTTTGATCAAATTGTTGTGCCCTTGATAAGACTCACATAGAAAGTAATTCCATTTAATTAAGATAAAAGTATAAGGACAATCTTCAAACCCTAAAGATGAAATTAATGACCATATTAGTATTAGCTCAAGTAGTAACTAATGAAGAATATCAAGTCCATATTGATGCATCACTACAAGGATTATGAGCAATAATAATGCAAAGTAAAAAAGTTATAACCTATCCTTCTAAACAATGACAATCATATACCATCTAGAATTAGTGACTATCATTTTTTCTTTAAAAATATGAAAGAACTATTTATTTGATGTGAAGACTTTAATCTTATTAGATCATTAGAGTTTAAAATATATCCTCACATAGAAGAAACTCAACTTGAGATAATGACAATGACTAAAATTAATCAAGGATCACGATATAAAAATTTTATACCACCCAAGAAAAGCCAAAATAATAACAAATGCATTAAATAGATAGGAAAGTTTGAATACCTTAAATTTTAAAGTGGAAGTGCAACTATGCATAGAGATGAATAAGTTATACATTAATATAATATTGACTATTAAAAGGGCAAGTTTTAATTATGTTGTAATATTAGTAGAGTGGACAAAAGAACTAAAAGAATTTCAAGACAAAGATGGGATGTTCAAAAGATCAAAGTCATCATCGTATTTGAAACAAAAGAATGGTTTGGTATACTAAAAAAATAGTTTAGCATTTCTAACCAATAAGAAATGTAACAAAATTGCTATGAGAAGCTTATGATGCAAGTTATACATTACATCTTGGTATGATAAAGATGTATCAAGATGTGAAGAGAAGGTTCTATTGGCCAAGGATGAAGAACGATACATGGGATTTTATGACTAAGTGTTTAATCTATTAACAAATCAAAGAAGAGTATCAAAAACCTAATAAAGCATTACAACTTATTATATTAATGTGGATGTAGGAAAGACTTTTCATGGATTTAATGTTTGTAATCTTAATACTAACCAAGGAAAGGATGTCATATGAGTAATAATGAACAAATTAATTAAAACTACACATTTTATACTTATTAAAATATGTTATGAAGTTGAGAAATTAGCACAACTCTATGAATCAGATAGTAAAATTACATATAATTTCAAAAACAATAACATCATATAGGGATTTCAAATTCACCTCATAATTTTGGAGGAAAATACATAACATATTTGGAACAAAATTAAAATTTTGTATAACATTTCATTCACAAACAAACTATCAAACAAGAACAATAATAAAGACCTTAGAAGAAACGTTACAATTATATTTATTAGACTTTAGTGTAAGTTAGGATTCATATCTATTATTAATTGAATTTACCTTTAATAATTGTCACCAATTAAGTATTAAGATAACACCATTCAAAGAATTTTATGAAAAGAAGTGCTAATTATTAATATGTTAGCATGATGAGAATGAAATAAATATAGACCATAAATCATATAAAAAATTACTAAAATGGTGAAGATAATCAGTGAAAAGAAAAAGAATCAAGATTGTCAAAAGAAGTACAACAATTCCTAGTATTGAAAGATAAAATTCTAAGGAATAGATCAATTGTTTATCAAATTGAGTCCTATAAAAAGAATCACACGATTTGGACAAGATAGAAAACTTAAACAAAAGTATATCAACATTTTCCAAATCATTGAAATGATAGATAAAGTGACATACAATGTGTGAAACTTAAACAAAGTTATATCGATCTTTTCTAAATCATTGAAATGATGGATAAAGTGACATACAAGGTGGTATTACCAACAAAATTATTAGAGATTCATGATGTGTTCCACTTCTCTTCACTAAGGAAGCATGCAACAAATCCATCACATGTAACTAATATTCATTTAAGTATGGTAAAGATACAACTAGACGATCTATGAATAGAAAGTAGGGAAAGTCTTAGCAAAGTGAGAAAGAAATATCTATTTGTAATTTAAATTTTGAATACACAATTTTTATATGAAAAGAAGATTTTAGAATCTCAAATTTCTAATAAAATATATTTTATTGTTATTTAGAATTTTTTGGATTTTTATATATTTGTTTTAAAATTTTCAAGATTATTTTATATTTCTTTGAAAAATCATAAAGAAAGATGATGTGCAGTGTATCGATTGTTTGAACTTCTATGAAACTAAGTTAATAAAAATTAGAATTTTTTATGCATTAAAATAGAAGATTTGAGATTAATAAAAATTTGATTATGAGCTTCAAAAAAGCCTAAAAAATAAGTAAAAATATTAAATCTACTCAAAAAATTACAAAATACTATCGAGGCAAAGACATTAAAAATGATAAGTTTAACAAAATTCTTTACACAAAAGAAGATACTACAAACATGAAATTAAAAGCCAAAAGGGTTTAAGGGAAATAATTAAATTCTTTTATAGGTATTTTTAAAGGTTGAAAATTTATTAATAATTCTAAATGTTGCTAAAATATATGAATTTTTTGTTGACATGTTGAACTTTTTAATGAGAATCATAAGAAATTGATGAATAAAAGTTTTTTTATGTCAATTAATAAAAAATATAGGAAAATTAGATTTGTCTAATTTTATTTAAATTAGAATTTAATTAATCTTAAAATTTCTAAACCCGTAGCTTATGAACTAGTAGAGGAAACTTGACCAACAATGACATGAATTGATGCAAAACCATCAAATTTCAAGCAAAGGATAGGCAAGGAGGCATCATATAGGATTTCTCAAAAAGGTGTGGCCATTTTGAGGGAGCTAGAGCATCAAGATGAGGATTTGCTATCGTACTATTGTAAAAGTGGAACAACTCGACTATGCGAGAGCTTTGCAAGGTGGATAGTTCCCAAAGTCCAGCAAGTGAGCTTAAGGAGTGAGGAAGAGAGAAAAGAAAGTGTTACCAGAGTTTGGAAGGAAAACCATATGAATTCATGCAAGAGAAATAATAAGTATTTCTAAGAAAAACGCTATAGCAAGGAAGTGTTGTAGGTTTTGCACAATATTTAAAGAAAAAAGAAGTTGTGTTGGTGGAAAGATATGCAATTCAAGATCCTTTTCAAGGCAAGATCATTGCAAAATGAAATTGATATAGGTAAGTTTTCTATTATGAGTGTATAGACATTATATAGAGTGGATTGATTGCCTAGTAATTATATTAGAGAATAATTATTATCAACAAAAAAATTGAGGCTATATGTGATCCTTATTATGTTTTAATTGATTACCATTGATTAAATTAGCATGAAATGATATTTCAAATTGTTTATCTTAACAAATAATTGAGAAAAAGCTTATTATCATTTTGTGTTATGCCAATTAGAAGAAAAAGAAAAAAAATTGACTTAAAACAAATAGCATATGATGTAAATTAAAAAAGAAAAAAAAGGAGTAAGAACAAAAGTTTGTTGAATTGGTTTAAGCATTATTTTAAAAAAGTGAATAAATGATAGTTGTTCAATATTGCTTAACCTTTTACCATAATAAAATATGATAAAAGTAATGCCATAAGAGACATCATTAAGACTATTCTTATTCAAAATGATATGTTTTAAGGAATATGTCCATTTTGATTTGAAAATATAAAAAGATTTGACACTATAACCAACTAAAAGAAGAAATGAATTGAGAAAAACATAAGAGAATATAGTTGAAAAGAAAATTGTAGAATTTCTTAAATAGAAGACTAGGTTTTTAAAGAAAATAAAAGTTAAACTACTTTTTTAGTTTTAGGACATGTTATTTCTTATATGACTTGTGTGAAACATGACCCAAATTTGTTTGTTTGAAGGAAAGACTTTAACAACTCACATTACAAAAACTTTTAAGTCCACAATAACTCTAATTGAAAATGCTTTAATTTCCTTAGGATTTTCTCAAGATCCCAATTGTAGGTACTTTGACTTTCTTGCTTCCAATTAAAATCAATCTTCCTCATAAAAATTTTCCTAAAGCATGAAGGCTACAGCTTCATTCTTGTTCATCATTCCTCTGATTTTCTTCCCTTGCTACAAAAATTCTTCTAAGTAATATTTGTTAAGCAAACTTTCCTCAACTCAAGAGCAATAATTCAAACCAAGTAGTGAGGAAAGGGCTTAACAACTCCTTAGAACTTTTTGTTGTTTCCTTCCTATAAAACTCTTTCCTCACTTTGTAATCTTACTCAAAGGATATGCCCCTCTAAAGATCCTCCACAGGCAAGTGCAAACATGGATGTCCTTAAGCTTATCCTCTTAAGCAAATCTAAGTAACACTCTACAACTTTGCTCTCCTCTCTCACATCTATTTAGCTAAGCTTTAAAATGATCCTTAAAAAATCAATTAAACCATTATTAAGCGATTAACCCAACTAAAACATAAAAGGATAACTCTCAAAGCTTTTTGTAGTAAGGGAAAAAATTAACCTTAACATCAATAGCTTTCTCTTAAATAGCTCTTTCTAAATATATGTTTAATTATAAAAATTGACTAATTTGGTTTATCTCTAGAACTCATTATTCTAAAATATAGTTTTGTCAATTAGAGAAACTCTTATCCTTTCATTTCAAACATTGTATTCCCTTCATCAAATTCCTTTTCTTTTTTCTTTTCATAATCATTTCTTTAGTAACTAGTATCACAAAAGCATCTATTTTTCTTTTTTTCTTTTTTTTTCTTTCTTTTTGTGACTTTTATCATAATAATATTTTACTTTGCATATGTTCTTTATGAATATTATCACATAATTATAAAAATAAAAAAACTTGTAATCAAAATAACATATCATGCATGCTTAATAGATTCCCTTTTTTATCATCCCTTAGAGAAATATTTCTAGTAAACATCGTACATCAAACATCATCTCATATGCATATCTTGTCTATTAATGCATCTTCAACTTTATATTTTATTTTCCATCAAAGCCTCTAACTTATAATTTACATTACAAGAAAGCATATACATATAGGTATAAGTTCTTTTATACGTGCATCCTTAAATTAAGAGTAACAAGTTATTAAAATTAAGGTTAACAAATATCTTTTATATAATATTTTTATTTATTTTTTAAGATTTCTAACCTAACATTATACATTGCATCAAATATATATACATAATTATAAGATTTTCTTACTTTTCAAATTCGTGTAGTGGTCATACCAAGCTTAAATTTTTGTTTCAAGTCTCAGTTATCATAGTAACTTGTAGTATTTTTTCTTGATTTTTTTCTTTGTTATGCATCTAACTCCTCTTGAATTTCTTAACATTAGAGAATACTTTATTTCTCTCTTTACTCCACTCCAACATAAGTGTTTGAAGTCAATTGTACTAGTACATGAGAAGAAAATAAATCTTATGCTTGGCATCACTTGGCTTTATACTCAACCGATATCTCCTTATATTCTTGTCACTCTAATGATTGTGTTCCTTCAATTTTGTATCTCTTCAACTTCGTTTCCTTTTAAATTCAATAGTTTCTCATTGATTAAATTTGCCTCTATGTCAGTTTTTTTGGTTGTTTATCATTTATCTTTTTAGGTTTAAGATATGTTCAATTTTTATTAATCTTATAAGTATGAACACTCTGATTATGTCATATGAATCTCAATCTTGTGTAAATTTATCTTAATTTTTTCTTATTATATATTTATGATAGTAATATTATACTCATATGATACTCTCATTTCTCTTATGTCATACAAATTTACTTATTTATGATGTTAGTCTTCACATTATTATATTGTCTATTTTTGTTCATCATACTTTATGACATTTTTCAACTAACTAGTATCAAGCACTCTCTTTATATCATATTATATGATATTACATTTAATACTTATATGATGTATTTTTTATTTTTTGTATTATGTCATAACTTAAGATAGTCCTGTACGTTATGCTCTTATGTCTTTATTATACTAATATGATATATTTATCATATTGTATAATCAATTTAGAGTATTTTTCTTTGAATGCTCTCTTATTTCATTTTGTCTTGCATAATTGTAGGACAATTTGCTTCGTCTATCACACTATCTAATACTTTTATAGATTTATATTGAGCATGCATTATCGTGTTGATATATTTGTGTTATCATACTTGTGTGATTAGGTGTTGAGTTTTACACTATATCGTTTTTATAAGTCATACATGTACTCACATATTTGAGTTTTTAAAAATAATATGCTTATACATGCGCAATGGTATAGTCATACTTATATTTAATGCTCATCATATTGTATGATTTATCAATCCTTACTTAATACTTTAGACAAATAATTTTTTCTTCTCAACTAATCATAATCATATGTTCCTTAATTTTGTATTGTATGATAATGTATTATTCATATCAATCATTATTATTATGCATTAATAGTGAAGTACGATGGTTTGGTCATCTTATATAATTATTAGTCTCACTTATGTCAGTGTTTACACTTCTCCAAACTTCATTCTCTATCTTACTTGGACATACTATATGATACTTTATGATCGTATTGTACAATCGACCTCTTAATCTATCAGACTAATTCAACCACAGTAGTGATGCATTGAATACACTTTATTTATTTATATGTTGTTGTAATCCTATTTGTATTATATAATCTTGTCTTATGTATTTGTTAACTTAATTATATTATAAGATTCTATGATATTACACTAATAATACCTTAAAATCTTAAAACATTTTTAAAAAATTATTTAATATTTTTTAAAAATCTGTGGATTTAAATTTATTAAAATTGTTTACCTTACATTTGAGATATTATATTGAACTCTTAAAAATAATAAATTCATAAATAAAATACTAAAAGAAGATAGGCTTATTGTTAAAATCAATCACATATAAGTGAACATGAGATTATAACGAGAAATGAATCATAATGTAACAATAGCTCCATGTTAATAGAATAGAATAAATGGCAAATTTGTGGAAGGAAGGCTTGTAGATGAGTTTGGCAAGTACATATTAAAGATTCAAGTGAGCTAAGTAATTGAGGCCAAAGTTTTCTTATTATCATATTATAAAGATCATATGATTCTAATTAGGCATGTTGTGGCATTTTAATTAGATAGAGTTATTTACGTTGTATGATTTGAATTGTTATGATTTTGTGAATAGAATTTATTCAAAATATTTATGTTCATTGCCTCTACCAAAAAGTTCTAGTAGAGAGACAAAGAAAAGAGGCTCTATATTTCTTTCTTTTGTGAAAGGATAAAGGATATGAAGAGGCCAATTAAGATCAGCTATGCAATACGTTTTTTTTTTTTTTTTCTTTTTAATGGCTGTGTTTCTTCTTCACGATTTGAATGCGTTATGATGAAGATTGTTTATTTCTCTAACAAAACACAATGAAAAGCTTATTGCAATAATGAGGTAGATGCGTAGTGAGGTGGCATTAAGAGAGGACGAGGACTTCTCCCCTGTTTCGGATGCTTGGAAGTTCATTGTCCCACTTGCTTGCAAGTTGGCGACCTACAGTGGGCGGCAAAACCGAAACAACCGGCGGAGAGAATATTCGCAGCACAATCTTCCAAAGCCTACATTTTAGGCAACTCGAAGAGGACAACTTAGCCTTGTCTTATATACTTAATTACACTTGTTTTGTGTTACTCTTCTGTCTTTAAGAAACTCAATCCTACCTGCATACAGGCCTTCATTTAATCTTTAATTGCGATTTGCACTAATCCAATACACGTGTTGTAACATTATTCCATTAATTAACTCCACCGTCGTTGGAATTTTATGTGATTTTGTGGGGGCAATGAATCATGTTTCGTTTTAGGTACCATAAAGATTAAAATTTATCTATTTAAAAATAGTTTTCATGGGAATCACTAATGCCAGCAAAAATATTATTTTAGTTATTGATACTGTAGGAAAAGGTAGGTTTTGGTTTATATCAAACCTGTGGCTGCTTTTGTGATGGGCTTTAAGAGTTGTTTTGCGTCAGAAGGATGCTCAACTGCATTCCAAACTGAAGTTTTTTAGATGGAATGATCTAATATCAGCTGTCATCCAAATTCCTGAATACTAAGCAATGTCAATTATGAATGAATTAACATAGAAAAAGTTCAATCCATTTATGCAGTTTATGTAATTGTGCTCTGAACTTGTTTTGATTTATTTTAACGTTGTCTTTAAACAGGATCATATTCGGACGGCGTATGATGAAGGATCCAGCACTAAGTTTTTTAAAAAAAATCTTAAACCAACATCTAAACTTACAATTACTTATACTTTTAATCACTTTCAACAAATTAAAAAAATAAATTTATCTTTACATTTTTAAGTATCTTCAATATCACATTTTAATCACAATTTACAAAATTATTATGACATTGTAATCACATATTTCAACATCACTTATCTTAATATGTTTTTATCAATACTACATTCTCATTATAATTATTGAAACAAACGAAAACTTATACAAGAAGATTAGATATAACAAACATTCTATTTACATATAAAAATAGCATAAGAAATTTCAAGACATTATACTATTACAGTTACATAGGCAATAACTTTATATAGTGGAGCTCTAAGAAACAAAAAAGAGTTGTTATATTGTTCGTTGAAATTGGATACATAAGCATACTAATAGCAGCAAATGAAATTTTTAAGATAATAAACATGTGGAAAGAATTTCATATTACATTGTCACGGCCTTTTGTTTCTTGTGATACTGTGGGGTGCAAAATTTATGATAGCTAATCGAATTTTTCATGATTGTATAAAACAAATTGAAGTGAATCTTTGTATCATTCTTAAGAATATCGCTTCTATTGAGCCAGGATTAAGAAACATTTCATTTAAAGATCTGTACTTGGTTGAATATAATTTAAAATTCATATGATTATCAAATTTAATGAAATTAAAGATAATCATTTTTGTAATTCTATATTACATTATTTGGCTGATTGTTTTTATTTTGATAAATTAAAAGATATTTCTTATTTTCTTAAATTTGAAATTTAGTTCTTGAGAAATAACACAAAAATATGATATGCTGAGAAGCACTACTAGATGCCAATCACCTAGCCACTAGGTCTTTATCATGGTAGTTATAAGATGGCCACTAATAGTTGAACGTTCTATTGTTGTTGGCAAATGACCACTGAGCTGCACAATTCAATATTTGGATCACAAAGACACCATCAGTATTAAATTGTCAAAATTTGTAGGCCACCTCTATCATGATGTGTCGAATGATTCCATCTACCTGCATATGTAAAGTCCATTGAGGGCAAATTTTATTTAAAATAGTTCTAGTTTAAAGAAAATATAATAATTTCATTCTATTTATATTTTCTTAAAGAAAACAAAATCTTGATTTGAATGCTAATAAAGATTTTGAATTTCTTTTGAATTTACAAATCCATCTCACCTAATGAAAAAATTTTATTGATTTTATCCTTTTTGTTCAAACAATTTCAAAATTCATGAAATTAAATAGTTCTTAATGATCAAATTGTCAAATATACATGTAAAACATGAGGTTGTAATATTGCAGCCAATGTCAAGCTTGAAACTCTTTTTAGAGATAGATTAAGTTAGTTACGCAAGAAAAATGTGCTAACAACATTCCAAACCCATATTATATATTAAAGCATTTTGATAATGTACTGCTCTATCTACATATTAAAATCTTTGAAAGCTATGCTTTTAAGTATGAAAATTAAATATCTTCTCTTTCTCAAATCAAATTTGCAGCCTTATCACAAACTTTGAAATTTTTTTAATAATGCAAATCCATATCCTTAACTACTTTTACTATATTTCTTGCCCAGATGTTGCTTGTCTTACTGAGAATGAAAAGTCATTGCTGCTTTTTTTCTTATTTCAAATGAATCAATTCGCTGAACGATTAAAAGGGATTGTTAGAACTCCTTAAACATAAAAGAAGCCGGAATAGATTATTCCTATGAATTAAAATCTTAAAATGGCCAAAGAATTCATTTAAATACATGAGAATGTTTCCAATCAAACCTTACACAATTTATACGAGCACAACAAAAATAAGAACAATAATAAAAAAAATAAAAAAATAAAGATACCAAATTTATATAATTTGACCAAAATTAGATTGTCTATAATAAGAGAGAAAAGATCTATACTATCTAAATTCACAAATACAAATTATAAACTCGTATAATAACAAAACAAGCTCATTCAAATACATGTAATCTTATAAATGCAAAAAAAGTATTAAACTCTCTTTTAAAAGAATAAAATCTTTTAATCTCCCATAAAGAAAAGTGCTCAAAATAATAGCATCTTTGTCTCTTCAAGGGGACAATTTTAATCTTTTTCTTTCGTATTATCATAGTTATAATCTCCAAAACATTTAGAAATTATATATACCAAACATTTAATATCCAAAAAACTCCCATAGTGAATCCTTTGGAGCAACATCCATCTATAGAAATAAATTTATTCTTCAATTTTAGTGCATAAGATAAAATTCAAGTATAATGATTTTACATATTTGAACAAAAAAACTTTTAATGATTAAAATAGTTAAAACCCATAAATTTATCATAAAATAACTAAAGTAAATATACACGAAGGAATGTAAACAAAATATCCATCATAGAATAAATAAATAAATATGTCAAAATTACATATTATGTTAGAATTCAAAAAAGTTCAGAAATATTAAAAAAAATATTATCAAATGTTTTATTTAAAATTTGGTATTAATATTTATTAGTCATATTATCTAATAATTAAAATTATGAAACATTATCCCCATTTTTATTTTTTAATGCAAAATTGATTTTTTATATGCTTGTTTTGCCATAAGACTTTGAGGAAATTTATAAATTACGTATGCTGTTCTTCAAAATGTTTATTATAGATCATCATCATTGGTATGTCCATACAAAAGTAGAAAATATAATGAATTGTGGAAGCTAAGCTATTTGTTACCTTAACCTTCCATGCAAGTCGAGCTGTTATGTTCTATCTTGTCATTTACATAGTAGGTTATTTTATGAGAGAATAAATGTTCAAATCATCTTATCAGAATAAAACGTCATCTTTATTACAAGATTATATGTGTGTATATACACATGCATATCTATTTATAGCTAAATAGATTTGCATGACAAATTCTTTTGTCTATTAGGAGTCATCTTTTTTTTACAATACTAATAAGATTATTGATAATTGGTGATCCTCCAAATAAATTCAAAGGTATCAAATCATTCAACATTATTATGGAGTGATATGGGGTCATATATTTTATTTGGAAACTATTGCATCACTGTTATGTTTGTCATGTCAATAATCTATTTAAACAACTTAAAGTTCTTTTTATTCTACGTAGATATTATTTGAATCACTTTTATGTGAATTTATTTAAATCAGAAGTCGACAATTATGTTCATGTATTTCAATTGGAATGGATAAAACATTTTTTATTATTATCATATAAAATCTATTATAAATCATAAAATTATAATATAAAATTATGCTACTATTTATAAATTTATTTTTTTAAAAAGATTAGTGATTTATGACAAGAAATACCACTCTTTATTATTGATCTATCACTCTCTATTATTAGACAACGAGGAAAGAGACTTTCCTTTTTGTTGTTGTTATACCCAAAACAAAAAAAAACATTCATAAAGAAGGTATTATCCATTTCTTTTATTTTTCTAATATGTAAGTATTATTTCCCCAAAATAATTATTTTGAAACCACACAACAAATCATAATGCTGACTAACTAACCACTTGCAAAGTGTCATAGTTCAAATACATGTGAAAAGTTGGATAAAGAATAACAGTTTAAAACTTATTAGCATTTTTACATTCCTTATTACCAACTTGATGGTTTTGCATAACTAGTTTTTGGAGGCTTTGAAAAATTTAATAAAGATCTTTATAATATTAAGGATTAAGAAAAGATAAATCTAATTATCTTAATTTTGATAAGATGAGCAATCAATTCAATCATCAATACAAGTCTTACAAGTCAAGGTTTTGTCTCCAAAAGCCCTTAACATAGAGATACACCAATACACCTACTTAAGTTTTAAATTTAAAAATCTAAACTATCTTGAGTTCATAAGTAGAGGTAATGTATAATTATTATGTTTTGAAATTTTTGCACAAGAAATAGTTTTTTAGGAATCCACATAAATTTGGTGCTCTTAAAATTTATGGATTTCTTAGAAGGGAAATTAATAAAAATATGAGATAATTTACAACAATTTTTACAAGTAACATTTGAGATAATAAAAAAATAATATTTTTATATTCCTAGCCTAAATACACAAACTTAGCTCAATGACAAAAAGCAAATGACATACTCAATCTTATAATTATAATCTTACAAAATTATTACATCATAACGATGTCACAAGATTGATGATAACTATGAGAGATGTTTTGGTGCCTTGGTCAATTATTGAGGGAGGTCTTGATATATGGTTAATTCTGTAGAGATATGATATAATATGAGATCCTAAGAAATAATGATAATAGTTATATAAAAAAATTAAGTCCCTAATAAAAGAAGAGAAAATTGATAAGATGCAAAGAATATGAATATGAAAAAATGGAAACAAAGAAATCCTATAAATACTATATAATTTTTGTATTTCTTATTGATTATATGCATGTAAAGGCTTGACATCTACAAGCATATTTGTAGTGATTTAAGCATATTTACATACTGTTTAAATGCCAAACACTTTTTATTCTTACTCCTATCATTATTTATTTGTAATGTATTTTATTTGTGTTGCTTCTTTTGCTTGTAGCTAGTAGTTTACTTATTGACTATATTATAATCATACCTATTTATGTTAGGTGGGTTCTTAAAGGTTCATTAGCTTGGGATCTCAATTGAGAGAGAGAGAGAGAGATGATGTTTTATTTTGAAACTCTATGGAACACTTCGTATAAGAATTACTTGTGTTGTAATGTATGACAAATGATGCATAAAAATATTATTTCAGTCTTTCTTGTTATATGATAGTTTGAAGACTATGTACATAATTGCTAATCTAGTTACTTTATTTGATTTGATATTTGGACTTATGATGTATCATCGATTTTAAATGATATCCTCAAGAATTTTTGTTGTATGCTCAATTCTTATCTAATAATTTGATATTTTGAGTATTTTATTGGGTTTATTTTTTTGTTTGGTAAGTGGGATGTGATATTGCCAATATGGTGACTTATTGCATTTAATATGATCACTCACTATAAATTTACACCAAACAAGAATGACACAAATATGATAATCATAAACTCATCCTTATGCTAAGATGCAATTGATTAGTCAACTCTCTCTCTCTTTCTCCCTCTCTACATATATATATATATATATATATATATATATATATATATATATATATATATATATATATATACATAACAAACAAGCAAAATGCTTGTGATTAGGTTTAAATATGGCACGTTCAAACCAAATGAAGTTGTTAAAGTAGATTAAACTGCATGAATTTTACTCATTACCTTAATACTTATCTTGATGGATCATGTTGATATGTTTTGGGCCAATTTCAATAAACATAAATTTCTATGTTTTTAACAATAAATTTATGTCATAATCTTGATCACCCCCACAAATCATCCTTCAACAAGAGATTTATTTTTTCACACAAAATATTTTTTAGAACATAAATCATAAGCACTTTTGGAGTAAAGAATGACAATATCACATCATACTCAAACTTTGGTGTTGTTGATCACCCCCTCAAATCATCCTTCAATAAGAGATTTATTTTCTTGCACAAAATATTTTTTAGAACAAAAATCATAAGCACTTTTGGAGTAAAGAATGACAATATCACATCATACTTAAACTAAAATTTGGCTTAATTTATCTCTTACTATATTTGTTCATTATTTCCTCAACTTCTTCAATTTCATCTATCATTTATATTACTTTCTTATCATCAAGAAATCACTTGCCCTACCCACATTATTTAATGGTTGCTTTACTCATCTAAACCTACCCATAAAGAGCCATCTCATAGCTTTGTTGCATATAATGTCAATTTAGCTTTCAATTGATATAACATATTAATATAAGCATGAAGGATCTCTGACCAAAAAATTGAAACTTGGTTGAAACTAAAATTGATCAATTTGATCTAGTTTAAAATCATCAAAATCTAATTTTCTAAGTTAATTAGGAATTCATTCTAAATCTAAGAAATTATTCAAATATCTAAATTCAATATATCTCAAAAATATATTTTTTAAATTGTTGGTTTATGACACACTCAAAATAAAGTTTAATTGAGTGTAAATTGTTGCAACGTGATATTTAGAATGAATTGTGTAGCACTAAAGTGTAAGAAAGAAGAAACAATTACTTTTCTTAAAAGGTTCAACTCTTGACTAAAATAGTCTACATCCACCTTCTATTTAGTTAGACTTGGGTTTGACCTATTTTTTCTCTCCATCACAATTGGTGAATAAACTACTAATACTTGAGTCTTTTCCTTTTGGTAAAAGCTAAACTTCTCTTTCATACTAAGTGTGACATCCTAATTTTATTGTGTTGATATATTATTCTCTTCGGTCATCTCATACTAACTCAAGTGAGTTTTATTCTCAAAATATATATTAATATTTTAAGATCATTACATCTCATATAAATTATCACACACATTTATTAACTTCTAATTTCTCTTTAATTAAAAATATTTGAATAATAAATAGAGTTGATATACTAAGAGGATACAAAATACTTACTCAAATAAAGAATGATGATTAGTTATCTCTTAATTCTCTGATAATTCAAATTTTTGTCTTGTAAAAGATTCAAATTTTAGAAAATAATGAACATAATCTCTCCTAGAAACTATAAAATTTCTTATATATATGTAGTTACTTTATCAACTATACATTAATAATAATATATATCAACTAGATATAATATCACTAAAATACAATATTACTGTAAAATCATGTCATCATAAGAAAATCATTAATATCATGACAAACACCATATCAACACAATAATGAAACATTACTACACTGAAAACTGCATCACAAAGTTTTCAAAAGTTTTTATATTAGAGTTCATAATAAAATCTATAGTATTATTATTATTTATAAGCAACTTATTTTTAGTTCTTAATTCTTACTCTTATATCTCTAAATATCTTCACTCAATATGTACCTGTGTCATGTCCTATAATACAAATAGGGACTAAGTATAACGACTCAATAGATAAACTAATTATATAAATAAATAATTACAAAAATAAATATGAAATAACATATATCTAATCTCAAGCATTGTGATAATATACATGATATTAAGAGAATTAAGAATTATGTTTCTACAACTTTGTAACTATATAACAAAAACTTTCAAAATGTAATATAAAATATGCCATAATCTTCAATCTGTAAAGCACAATGATTTTCAATCTGCTTGTCTTTTATTAAAAATTATTGTATAAATATTCATGCAAATTAGTTTATTAAATTTGATTCAATCTTAATTTTTCCTATTTTTAATTCAACCTTCCTTTTCAATTCATAAAGATCTTAATTTTTTTTAATGACTCTTATCCTTAAGATCCTAATAACATATCTCCTAATATCTCATCATACCCACTACTAAAATATATAATAAATGATAGCCACTAGATCAAATAGTAAGCGTGTATATATATATATACACACACACATCATCGTTATCGATCTATTACACAGTAAACAGTAGCTCCTAATCAAATAGTAAGAAACTAAATCATTGAGATCTGATGCTAATGCTATCAACACCACTAGACACACAGCAAGTAGTAACTACTATGATCACACGACAAGTGACATATGTATATATATCATTATTATAGACATCAACTACTAGATCACAAAGTAAGTGGTAGTCATTAAATCACATAATAGGTAGCTCAATCATTAAGGTCTAATGTTAATAGTACTAATATCGTTAGATCACACAGTAAGTAGCAACCACTAGATCACATAGCAAGCAACATATGCATACACATCATCATTATAAATCTTAACTATCAAATCACATAGCAAGCAGTGGTTGTTAGATCACACAATAAGTGGTAGCTCCTGATCACACAATAAATAGCTCAATCTTTGAGGTCTGATGCAAATGGTACCAATATCACCAGACTATACAATAAGTGATAACTACCATATCACATAATAAGTGATTATGAGATAAGATCATAAGAGAAACATATTGTTCAATATTACTTTTTTTTATAGAATATCAGGCTTAAAACTAAAATTTCTTTTATTCACTTTTTTTCTCTATCATTAACATACCACATAGTAATTTCATTTATAAATTGATCATTTAAATTATCCTATATTATAGGCATATTATAGTATACCAAATATATTATATAATATTAATCATAACTAAATATAAATACTTACAAATGTTATGCATGTTACTTGTATCAAAGTATATAATATACAAGACATAAAAAATAATAATTTATATAAAAAATCTTAATAAAAGAATTATATAAATAATTCACTACTTGGTATCATAATTTTATTAAGTTTATCTACCTGGATCCTTAGAGACAACTCAAACATCAATTTTCTTTTTTTCATTCTATTATGACTCATAACTAACTACTATAGATATTCTCCTTAAAAGTCCACATAAACATCACAATGATTTAACAATTTATTTTATATTTTTATGTCAAATCTTTACTTCATGATTGTTATAATTATTTCATGATATAACTAAATGAAACTCAAAATTACAACATGAAAATTAGAAATTACATAATTTACCTCCACAATTTATAATAAGAGTGCTTAAATATTTTTTTTTCTTAGTCCCTAATAATATAACTCCATAAACTTTCTTTTCAATCTCCCTTTTTAGTTGTAATAATAACTTTTATAATATATGCACCAATTGTGAGATTCGATCAAATAAATTTTAAGTATCTCTTCTCCTTTACCTTACTTAACCTATCAATTGCATCAAAGGGACTCATTGTGCCATCAATGGTCTTTGAATCTCGTGAACCCTTATGGTCCTTTGCATGATATGGCTCAATTAGGGTTAAGTTAATCTCTCTTAATCCAAAAATTGAATAAGCACAAACACTTAAGGGAATCAAAATATTGACACAAATCAATAAATTTTAATATTAAACTCATTATCGTCATAAAATATTGTAAATCCCTCTGCCTCCTTGCTCCACATCATTCACCGAAAGGAGATTAAAATACTTAGATCATAGAATCCTTTGTGACATTCTCTCTTCTCAATTTCCTTCATTTCTCAGTAAAATTCGTAAGAAATTTCTCCTTATGAAGCCATTTCGATAAGATGCGAAGTGTCGGGTTGGGAGCAAGAGGGGGCTTAAGGTTTTAAGAGTGAGAGAGAGGAAACATACATTTTTTATATAATAATAAAAATTTAAAACATAAATGATTTAATAATTAATATTTCTATTATTTATTTCAACAATTCATAAAACTTTTAAATAGTTTTAAAAAATTATATAAATATTCTATTAGATTTCTCACTATGTACTCTTTTTTAAAAATATATTCACAATCAAATTCTAATATATATTTTTTAGATATATGTTTCGAGATATAAAAATCATATCGTTAAATCCTGTTTCAAAAAATTCTCTAGTAAATATCTAGGTTATAAATAACACTAAAATAATAAAATATAAGTCATTACATAAATACTAAGATTAATCTCATAGTAATTACAATAAGATAATTCATTTCTATACCTCTCTACTTGAAAACTTACTAAGAGCTACTTGTTTAGTGGTTTATCTCTCGGGATATCACTAAGCAATCATTCCCTACCCTCTTCGATCTCAGGTTTTATAAACTCAGCAGCTTTCGCTTAGTTATCATTAAACTATATTGGACTAGTATAAGGTATGATATGGTTTGTCTTTGAATCATCGATAAATAGACATCAATCATGTCTCCTCAACTCTACATTTATTTATGATATGCATATATTTTAAATTCAAAATTTAGAAGAAAAAAAAAAGTCGAAGTGGTGCCTTAAAAAGCCTACCAAGATAATAGTTATCAGATCTTAAATTTAGTCATGTTACTGTGGTAATTTCACTACAAAGAACCCACATATATGATGTTTGCATTTTTTGGAGGCTATTTGGATTTTTTATGAATTTTATAAGGAAAAATAGAAAAAAATATTCAAATGGATAAATAAATGAGTATGTCAGTTGACTTATTCTCTTATTTAATATGAAAGGATAAGCTCTATGCCATTCTTGAAGTCTATTTAGACATTTGGAAAGTAAGTGAGAAAGCATGAGGGAAAGGAGGAGCTTGAAAGAGGAAGGGAGCCACTGAAGATTGAAAATCTCAAGCGCTTGTGCAATTATTGTGGATCAGAAGGGTAGAGACGAAGCTTCAAAGAAAAAGTAATTTATAATCCCAAATTATGGAAACAAGAATTTGAGATAAGATCTCATCATGGTTTTTCTCCTTAAAGCTTGTATTCATCATTTGGATGAGTAAAGAAATAAATTTCAAAAAGAATGGGTTGGCACCATAGGGGATAGAGACTCTTATTTTTTTAGCTATGTAGAACGTATCATATATTTTTTTAGATTGCTTGGTATGAGTCTACAATGAGAATCAATGAGAGGTTTGTTTTTCACCAAGCGACCATGGCCAATGTAGTGATCATAATAGTACAACCAAAATATCATACAATACAATGGGCACATATTATTATAAGGATCATCTATCCGTCATTGGTTAGAATAATGAAATAGACAGGTCATATCGGTATGAAAACCATGTTACACAATACAATGGAGAAAATATAGCACAAGATTATCCCTATTAGATGATTATGATCAAGGTCCATCATCTATTCGGTCGTTGGTTAGAATAATGAAATAGATAAGTCATATGGTTATGAAAACCACGTTATACAATACAATGGAGAAAATATAACACAAGACTATCCTTATTAGATGATTATGATCAAGGTCAGTTACTATGAAAATATATTATCCATCATATAATCCAACATTTATGATAGACTATTATGATTCATGTGTGATACTATGCATTAATATGATTGATCATACTAAAATAAAGCCTAAATCACCTTGTAATATGAATTGTAATAGATTAATAAAGATTGTCTATATGACTTATTGTTTGGCTAACATCATGCATGAATCATACAATATAATATCAAACATTATACCATACTATTTGAAATTAGAAGAATAACTAATGCATTTATCGTACTATATGAAATTGGTATCAAACTAAATAATAGTTGTTGAATAAACTTACTAATTATCTGTCTGATCCTTAATACAACCCCTTTGAATGTCTAAGGTCGTACTAGTATGATAGTGATATTGAATTGATGGCATTTTATTAATGTAATCGAACTCACCATTATAAATTCTTACCATATAGTACAATAAGGTTGATCATACTGTATGATATGATAATAGTAATAAAAAAGATGGTAGTTTATTAAACATAACTATTGGATAGTACTTTTATGAAAATTATATTATTATTGATAAATATTCATGTGAATTATTATAAAGAATAAAGAGGATCAATAAAGGGAAAAGAAAAGTAATAAAAGATGCTTCTCAGAATCACAAAGTAAGCAAACCAAATTAATTAGATATAAGTAAGTTGTTAAATATTATTTAATATTATTATAAAATTTTTAATAATGTGAGCATTGCATGACATAACAATTTTTTTATATCAAGACTTGTGATGATGATATATGATATAAGATCCCTAGGTGTTGAGATAAGGGACATGAAAAAGTCTAAGCCCAATAGAAATAGAGACATGAGAAAAGAAAAAAGAATGAAAAAGATAAATGAAGAAAGAAAATGAATATAAAAGAAATAAATAAATAATAAAACAAAACATATTATGTACTTATAATAAGTTGGTTATATATATTTATATTATCATATACATATTATTATAGTATTTTTATATAGATTATCGTGCATACTTTTTGTTTACTATTTTATCTTATTATTTTGTTATTTTAATTATATTTTATATTATTTTACTATATGTAGCTAGCGATTTATCTACTAAGCATATTATGTTTATTTTTTTATTTATATTGCAATACATATTATTAACAATTACCTAGCTGATGGTCTTTAAAGGATATGTAAGAACCCATAGGTTAAAAAACTAATGTATTAGATAAGTATGAGGCTTGTTGTATATACATATGGATATAATTACATTTCATTTCGAATTTTGTATCAGTATCAATTTTAGATTTTTATGTTCTATGACAACTACTAATTTTTGTGTTACTATTTATGTTAGAATGTTTATATTCTTATAAAAGTTTTGTCACCCTAACTCATTTTATTAACATGTATCCTCCTTTTATATTATGAGCTTTATTCTAACCTAATATATTTATATTATAGATGTATTTTATTAAGTTATATGGATTGATGTTGGGTGGGTTGTGACAACCTCCTCTTCGATCTTGAGTGTTATAAGTTCACTAGCTTCCACTTGGTTCATACTTAAACTATATTGGACTAGAAAAAGGTACTGCTCTAATGCCACCCATGTGACATCCCTCTTCTAATCACCAGCCTTTCTAGGTCTTTTGTACTAATTAACATTCTCTTTTTATTATTTTTCATGTAATATCAAATGATGAAAACATTTTCAATTTCTTTTTATAATTAAGTTATTGAAGTGATACAAATTGTTTTGAGAAAAATATTTAAAACCATTATAAGAATGACATTTGTACAAATTATGAAAATATCAAAATTTTCACATTACTTTTTCAAACTACAAATACATATAATATTAATGATTTTATGTGTATTTTTTGTAAAATATACAAAATTTGTAAGTAATATTTTTATTGGCTAATGATATTCTCATAATCCTAAGCTAAATTTCTCCCTTGTAGTCCAATATCGTGTCTCCTTTAACCTCAAAGTATTATTCATGAGCCAACCAACTCTATCTTTGTGAGAAAATGATCTAACAAAAATATAAAATAAGTAATTATTAGATAAACTCATATATAATTTATATCAATAATAATATAAATTAATAAAAAAATATTATACCTTTTTCTCTTTGGATTATTTAAAATAAGTTTTATCTTTAAGAAATCATATTAATTTCTTTTTAATTTAATTTTCATTCTTTTGTGCATTTGAAATATATATTTAGGATTGTTGAATGATCTTTCCTTGGCAATACTTCTAGAGAAGTGTTTTTTTGGATGTTGACCTTAATGCCAAAAAAATGTTATTTTAGATAATAAGATACTTCCAAATAAATATTTATTTGGATAACAAGTTCACTTTTGATAGCAATCATTGATGTTTTTCATATTATATTAATTTGTTATATACTTTCTAATTCATTTATATCAATATTTTGTTAATCTTTCATTTTATTTTTTAATAGATATGATACGATAAATATTTAACTTATCACTAAAAGAATATAATATTATCATGCTCAAATAAATCAAGTATCAAACCATCATGTCAACATGTGACATATATTTAGCAGGTAATTAATCAAAATATATAATAAGACAAGCATAATAATATATTATTTTAATAAACAATGTCAAGTGTCTTTCATATATCTTTTTATATATCATTTGAGGCTTCTAATATAGTATTGTATATCATATTAAATCATATATACTATATATAGGTTTTTTTATATAAGTATATTCTATTTGATATATTTCAAATCAATAAGATCTTACATATTATATTAAATATATATACCATGAACAAGTCTTGTCTACACAAGTATTCCCTATTTAATATATCTCAATTCAATAAGGCCTCTAGCCTATAATACATATCACATCAAACATATACATAATAAATAATTCATGCACATATAAGTATCTTCTATTTGATATATCTTAATTCAATAAGATCTTAGCCTATAATATACAATAAATCAAATCATATATATATATATATATATATATATATATATATATATATATATATATATATATATATATATATATATATATATTTGCTGATATAAGCATCTTGTATTTAGTATATTTCAAATCAAGGCTTCTAGCTTATAATATACATTACATCAAATATATATATAATGACAAGTTTTTCTTACACAAGCATTTAATATATATAATATAGCTCAATTCAGGAAGGCATCTTACTTGTCATATATAATACATCAAATTATATATATGGTATAAGTTGACTTACATAAGCATCTTTTATTTGGCATATTTCAAATCAATAAATTCTCTAACCTACAATACATATTATATCAAATATATACACTATAAATAGACCTTACCTATCTCTAGCTTTATCTTTTAGTGGTCTCACTAAAGTTTGATCTTCTTTTTTCATTCTCAAGTTTCTTAGCCTCTTACACATTTCTTTTTAAAATCTCTTAGAAACTCCTTCACTTACTTTTCTCTTTTTTTACTAATTATGATTGAGTATTGGATCTCTCAACTTTTCTAAAAGAAAACTCTCTAAGTCAAAATCAACTATTTTTTTATATTTTTTTCTCATGATTTTTACATTTCTAATCTTTAAAATACGTCTAATAGTTAAGTCCTTTCATATGAATGTCTTTTTACCTTCTATCCTCTCATTTTTAAATGTTTCTCAATGATTAAACTTGCCTTAATGTCAACTTTTTCGATCCTTTGTTGTTTTAGGTTTTAAGAACTTTCCAATTTCTGTTAATCATATGTGTACAATTACCAACTTCATATTACATGATTCCCATGCCTAAATCTATCTTAATTCCTACTTATCATATTATTATAATATCAATATCGTCTCTAATGTTATTACTTTTGACTTAATCATACTTATACAATACCCATCTTTATATTGTTTGCCTAATTAAATCTCTTATTATCTATGCTTAGTAACACTAATCATATTGATTTGATTTACTAGTCATATGTATAATCTATTTATGCATAGTCAATTCAAGCATTAAGTATAAGTGTCACTTATACAGTTCTTCATCATAATTTATGTTATACTTTCATTTTTATGTCGAAACTTGATGATTCTTTTGTAGTATGCTTATTACACACCAAATCTTATTTATACATTAATGTTCATTGTATTATATGATTTGTTCATCTATTACTTAGCCCATCACACTTAGTTAAGTTTTTCTTCTTAATTGATCATACTTGTATGTAATCTACTTTTGTATTATACAATATTATATTGTCTTTATCAACCAATTATTCTTATACATTGACAATCTTATACAATGTTTTAAAAATAATTATATGATTATTAGCTTGTTCACAAGTCTACCAAGTTTATTCTCTCTTCTACTAGATTATATCATGCAATATCATGTGATCACACTATATGATATACTTCTTATTTATTTATCCTATTGAACTTATGTTGTCATACTCATATAATACAATCATGTCTTATAAGTTCATTTACCTTATACCTAACTCCCATTTTTTATTACTTGATCATATTTTATACTAAACATTTGTTATATTGTATATTCTAATTTTTTCTTTCTTATATTGTCAGACTGATTTGACATATATAGATGACGTTATTTATTATCATGACATCATATTGATGTGATTATCCTGAGCATATAATACGATCTCATTCAATTTGTATTTTTCATTTTATCATATTGTATGATGCCAAATATCATATTATGTAATAATATTTGCTAAGTTGGTTTTCTTACTACTATCCATATCGTTCTATAGATTTACTGTCATCATATCATACAATCATTTTTTTAGAAAATTTCTATCATTTCATTAATTATTTTCTTAATTAAAATTACAATTATTTCATCGCATTTTACTATGTCCCCCTTCTTAAGGTCATCAATAATTTTGTAATATTCTTATTTTTTTTAATATTCTATAGTTTGCATTTATTAAAAACTTTTATCCTCACTTTTTGGATACTATCCTAAGCCTTGAATTTAGCTCTTACTTTCACATTATTACTTGTTGTAGGCTCATCTTCACCTTCTAAAGACCCAAAGTAGAGTTATACAACTTTTTCAATAGTAAAAAATAAAATCTCACCGAACATTCATAAATGCATATCTAAATATGATCCTATATTAATAGCATATTAGGATCATATGAAAACTAAATGCAATAATAAATCTTACATATTTTGAAGTTTAAAAGAATGCAAAAAAGTTGATCTTGACAAAATTTCTATTATTGTGAAACAAGGATTTTGTAAATTAGATCTTTCTCAACAAGATAAGATGTAAAACAAAGCAATGTAAGTATTGTGATAGGCATCTTATTTATATATTTACCGAATTGCTTCTTAAAGTCTCTCAGATTATTTTGTCACTTGTTAAAAATCACCTAAAGTCATTTTTAATTTTTATCAATATTTAAAGAGGCATTTAGTACAACTAGGAAACCTAAAGCATTCATCAGCTATACGTTATTGCTATTATAAATCATCTAATTAGATATATTGTTTATTATTTTTATTGAACCATGTGTAAGTCTTGAGTTGACATTTTACTCAATGTATTGTACTTTATGAATGATGTGTCATGTTTTTTATTGATGGTATATTTATGTGATTTATGACATATCATATGTAAGTATCAAGTCTATACTAATTATATATAAGCATCGAGTCTATTATGTATATTGTTCTTTGCTAATGAAGTCTCATATATTTTTGATAGTATATCATACGATATTGATGAAGTATTGCATGTAAGTTTTGGGTTTGAAAATGCTCGTTGAGTATCCAAATAACATATTTTGTTAGTAACATACAATACAATTTATACAATACATACATTTTTTGTTAACACCATACCATAATTTTATAAAGATTTTTTATTTTTAGTCAACATCTCTTAAGTGAGCATATAAAATTATTTGAAAATACTTAAAAAAACTCACATTTTAGGATTTAAAAACAAGCATATGCATGATGCCAAATAAACCAACATTAGATCAATTTACATAAAAATTAGTCGCACAAAATTTCTCCCAAAATTGATATTTATTTTTGTAATCTACAAACTTGATTTACATTATTCTTTTTTCTAAAACTTATATAATGACATCAACAAATATTTTTAAGCTTCTAAATTGAAATCTATATAAACTTTGAAATTCTATAAAATCTTTTTTGATTACCTATCTAATACATCTTTAGCAATGCTACAAAATTTATTAATATTATTTTAATTAGATTTCATGATTAAAACCATCTTAAATAAATTTGAACACAGGAGACTATATGAAATAAAAGCATATAATATCACTTATATTCTACAATATTGGTGGACGTTAAATGTACTAGGGTGGGATTTATTTAAAATAAATAATTTCCCATTCTGCCACAGGGATGATTTGCAAATCTAACTCCACAATAGCCATCGGTGATTGCCCTTAGCTAGTTAAAGAGAAATGGCCGCACTAGTTTGATCGCCACATTCACAGTAGAGAATCAATACCGATGACATAACAAGAAACTATGTTGTCATCATAGGGAATCAATAAGAGACATTTTATGTGCTCTGACGATGTCTTCATCTCATTAGTGAGTATTCCCAAGCTTATGAATTGTCTTAAGAAGTCTATGGTTTATTCTTGAATTATTTGTTCTTATTGATATCATAAGTTATACCATTTCCTCTACCATTCCTTTATGTATCTCATGAGATATAATTATTCTTTGATCAATTCATTAAATTGATAGTGTCTAACCTCTTCAATAGTATCAGTTCTGAAGCAAACATTCTACTAAGCCAACATATGATTGGTCATTTTCAATTGAGTATATACTATCTTATTGATTAATGGGTGGTCATACAAAAAAATAAGTCTTCAATTATTTCAACTAAGCATCCAATTTCTTTTCATCCATTATAACTTCATAAATAATATATCAAATTTTGCTTTTACCTTACATGGTTATCAATTCCCAAGCACTGAAGTTGCAAGATTGATGATATCATTATCACTATCAAATTCCAACTTGAATTCTTCTGATTGACCACATTTTCTTTATTTTGTAGGTTATCCTTCTACTTTGTTACCAAATAAGATTAGGATTTTAGCATTCTCTTCATTAACACTTACATTTATTGAGAAAATAATATGATTTTTTTTAGTTTATTTGTTGATTTTTTTAACATTATTAACTCAACTAAAACCTTTTGAATCTCTTACTTTTCATTCTTAACTTACTCTTCAACTCTCTTCTTCTTATTCTTATCATTAGCATTAAAACAAAGTACTTAGGTACCAAAATATGATCTATCTATAAGAGTTTTATTTGAAAATCTAAACAAAGATTGAATTAGAGGATCTATTATGTGTTCATTTAGTTATTAAACAATTTATCTTTGATGATGATTCGAGAAAATCTTTTCAATAAAGAATTAGAAAAAGATTATCACATGCATCGAGCAATGCAAGTGTTGCGCAATAGTGCAAACAAAATTGTGTTGGATGCTACCAGGCAAATAATGACATGCAAGATATATTCAAGTGAATCATGAAGAGATATATGGGATGTTGCACTGCTAGCAACAATGTGTGTGTCACATGTAACAGATTACACAAAGTGTGTGGGGCGTTGGAACACAAGTAACAATGTGCACAGGATGTGTAGCAACTAATGTAGAAACACTCAAGGACATCACAACACAAGCAACAACACAAACAAGACATATTGTAGAGTGTGTAATAATACCACAAGCCTTACTATTACATGTGCAACAGGTGCTGTCATAATTATCACTTACCATAAGATATTAGAAATAAAAATTTTGATTTCTTATAAAAATATTTAAATATATACTTTTAAAGTATTTTTAAATACTTGAGTAAATCTCTAAAAATGATTTTGTATGAATTTTATTTTTTAAAAACATATTAATTTTTATTAAAAATATGTAATAAAAAAATTAATAATAATTAAAATTATATATCAACAATTTTTTGGTGATTCAGCTTAAAACCAAGCCTACATCTATCCTTAACAAAAATTAGATAAAAGTAAACACTCAATATAAGTCTTTTGTCAAATGTTGGGTAAGCTAAACCCTTACAATAAAGAAACAAATAAGACACACTACTACAACCTCACAAAAAAAATAAACAAGGCATGCTACAATACCTTACAACGAAATAAAATAGCAATATAAGAAAAATATTTGATAACAAAAAATCGCAATTAATACAACCAAATCTTATGCTTGATGAAATGATTAAAGTGACAATTATCTTAATTAAATGAATTAAGAATAGAGAAATTTAATAACTTAACTGATTTGAGAAGAAACAGAATTTTAGATGTTTGACGATTGAAAGATGCATTAGTGTATAGAAATGATGCTGAGAATGGGCTACTAATGGCTTGAATGTTTTAGCTTAGAACTTTTTTAGATCGCGTATTTTAACAACTAATTTTGTTCAAGATCTCTCCTATTTATAGACATATTCTAATAGCTAAAATCATTTATCAAACACATCAAATAGTTGTTACTGTTTTGAAGCTTTGGTATATTTAAAAAAATATTATTTAATTAAAAATTCCAATGGCTTGAAATAATTGCTAAAAGTGCCTTTGCATAGTAGATGCTCGATCGAAATGATCAGTGTCCATTCGATCGTGAAAACTATGTGATCGGACAGATGAGATTCAGGTGGCATTATTTAAAAATAAAAGTTAATTTGAACTTTTATATTTGAATCTCGATCCGATGGTTGGAGTTTGATCTTACATGTAGAAGAAACATAAACCCTAGCATGATCAAACAAAGGATATAAATAAGCATTATAAAAAAGCAGAGGAAATCGAGATTGTTTGATCATGAAATTGTGAGATCGGATGATTCTAGTTACTCCAAAAATTAAGAAGTTAGCTAGGTAAACGCTTTACATATTAGTCCTACACGGTGAAGCACAACTTAGAAATGTTGCATTTATAACTTTGCATGATCGCATAAAGCAGCCTTTTTGAGGATGGTTGCCTTTTGGTTCACTCAAGAAGTTAGTACTTGTGCAACCACAATGCATTATAGTTTAATTAAAAATGCATGATTAATAACCTGATCCAAAAAGTGATAGCCTATTTGGGATTTAAGTACGTGACCAATGCATAGTGAACCAAACGGGTTTAGACGAATTCTCAAACAATTAATGTATTTTTTATTATTAAAATTTTTATTAATTAATTAATATTATTATAAAAAATTTGTAAAAGATTAATTAATATTATTAAAGATATAATATATTAAAATGATAATCAAGATAGATAAAAAATTTTGAAAACCTAAATATTTTTCTAAGATGATTTTTAATTTAATTTGTGTATCTTTTAATAAATATTTCAATCAAGTTTAATATTCTAATCAAAGTAAGATTAAAATATCTAAAATTAAATTTAAAATATATCCCTTAATAGTTTGTCACTACAACCAAGATCTTTATGGGATTTGACATTTGTTCATCTTTCTTTTTAATTCTCTTAGAATATGAGCATAGTTTATCTAAAATTTGAAAATTCACTTAAACAAATTTATTAACAATATTTAGAGTTTGTTATCATCAAATAAAATACCATAACTAGAGGTCAATAATACAACACCTAATACAAAGCACACATTTTGTACATGCGCAACATAGGAGACAAGCATACAGTGAGGGAGGCATATTGGATGTTGGTGAAAATCTTCATCCCCCCCCCAAATAGCTGACGTCAAAGGGGATACACCCTTGGGCCAACGGTGCATGCAGGATGGGGGGATGCTAAAGGGCCTGTGGCGGAGCTAGTTACTTCAGGGATGGCCCCTGCTTTTCTGGCCCAAGGAGCAGCTATAGTGGATGATCAGGAGGGACGTTCAGCGAGCAATGCTTTGTGGGTGCCACAGGACTTGGAGTACAAGGAGGCAGAGGCCGTGGTGTGCAATCTTAGTGAAGGGAAACCTATGCAAAAGGATGCCGGGAATCGTGCAGCTTTCACAACCAAGGTGAGCTTCAGAGAAGCCTTAACCGCAAACAAAAGCGTCAACAACAGCAGCTGGTGGCCTTGTATGTGTGGTCAGTGAACATCGACGTCAAGGAGCGTGCCGTGGGCATTCCTGATTTTGTGGAGGGAGGAGATGTACTCATGTCATCGGATGCTTGCCAGCGACGTATCGATTTTCATAAATTCGATTTAATTGGCCGAGTCTACGGGAATACTCTTCTATTTCCCATCATTGTGAGGGTGTTGCTCAAGCATTGGGGCCACTACAAGAACTTCAAGGTTTTCGACTTATCCTCTAGCTATTTCTGCTTGCATTTTGAATCCATCAATGATTGGAACGATGTCTGGCTTGACGGCCCGTGGCAGATCGCCGGCCAAGCCATGGGGCTCGATATTTGGACGCACGAGTTTAGACCTAATTCTGCCTCCGTGATGCGTGCACCAATCTGGGTGCGTCTCTCGGGCCTCTCACTTATCTACTAGGACAGACAACATACTATGCATTGCCAAGGCCATCAGTGAACTCTTTCTTCTGGATGGCTGGACTGTCGAAATGGAGCGCTCTTCCTATGCACGGGTTTGTGTTCAGATGAATCTTTTGAAGCCATTGAAACCTGGCATATGGCTCAATGGGGATTTCGAGAGAACCTATCAGAGCTTCGAGTACGAGGGGCTGTCGCCGATCTGCTTCACCTGCAGCCATGTTGGACACTTGGCGAGCCACTGTAACAAGCATGAGGCGGCGGGGTCTGCCCGTCCTGGCTTTCCCTCGTCTATGATCGTGGGTCGGGAACATTGCACGGGGGAGGGGGATAAGTCCCTTGGTGAGGATAACCCTGCAGAGTCGGGAGGCACCTATGATTCTCGAAAGTAGGAAGTGCACTCAAAAGTCACACATGGAGAGGAGCAAGGGCTGGGGCCTTGGATGCTTGTTCAACACAGGAGACTGAGCCACAAAGGCCTCGCTGTCATGGCAAGATTGCCTCCCCGGAAGGACGCCAGTGCCAAAACTCGCGACCGCGATATTGCCAGCACGTCTCATGGAACCAAAAGCCTGTCCACAGAATGTGACAGAAGCAGAGTAAAGTGGGCTCTGGAGTCTGGGGATAGAAAGGATCGGAAGCGGACTAACTCGGATAACCATCCCTTGATAGATGTGAACACGGGCCATACGGCCCGAGGTGATGGGCGTATAGTGACTCTGCCCTTGGTGCAGGTGGAACGAGTGGAGGATAAGCTCACTAACCTAGATGGGTTTGGTGCTAAATAGGAGACTCTCTAAGGGCTGCGCTTCGTGGGGCGAAGCGGTCATCAAGGAAGTTGATGGCAGAAGTTGGGTCCTGAGCTGATGCGTGATTGCATGGAAGAACTGAAAATCTACCAACATTAATATGTGAATTATCATTTGGAACATTAGAGGTGCTAAGAAGGGGAAGTCAAGGAGCTCTTTGCAACGTCTGGCTCGCGAGGGAAACGTGGCAGTCGTGGTGCTTATGGAAATGAAGGCGCAGTCCTTTTCTCAGTGTGATGCGGACTGGATTCTTGGAAGGGACTGGGAGTTTGCGACCCAACCCTCGTTAGGAATGTCTACTGGCATTATCCTTTTATGGAAGAAGGGGGTTCAGCTTTCGATCACCGCGGCATCGGCACACATGGTGGCGTGCTCGATTACCCCTCACGCGGAATGCAACCTCAACTGTTTTTTTGTTTATGGACCTAACGATCACCATAAACGGCAGGAGATTTGGGACGCTATTTGGTTCTCTCATTGTGGAAACGATCCCCTCATCGTTGCAGGGGACTTTGTTAAACCCCATGGCCTAAATGATAATTTATTGATAACAAAACAGTGTATTGTTGTTCTAATTGTTTGCTTGAGTATTTGCTACAGTATTAGAGTGACATGAAGCTCAAATGACTTGGAAGATGATTGAAGGAAGTTACCAACAACTTTGATCGTGATGAGCAGCCCTTGGTACTCCAGATGGTGTGGCAGCCATTATGGAGGTCGGGTTGGGTATTGACTTCTCAACCGCACCTGGGGGCAGCCAACCCCAATATTTTTGGCTGAAGGCAAAAGAAAGGTGAACTAATATATGCGCTACTTCTCCCTACCAACAGGAAATGTGGGACTAAAACTTAAAAGCGTTTTCTCTTTTTCGGCTTTCCTTTTCTGCTTTTCCGGCGCAACGGCTATATGTTTTAAAATTATTTTCTTCTCCTCTTCTAGCCGTTGGAACCAACGTTCAATTGCTCGATCTCCTTCTATAAGAAGGATTGAATTCGAGGGATTTTGGTTAGAAAAAAGAACTGGAAAAATCCCTGCAAAGACGGACAAAAATCACTGGAATTACTGTTCATCGTCTTCCTCAGCCTTCTCGGACCGAAACGAAACGCGTTCCTTTCGCTTCAAATTTGCACGGTTTCATCCCTTTTCGTTTCTACTTTACAATTGCTTACTTAACTACATCTCATACTCTGCTTAGCTACTTAGATTGAGGTTGAAATTACTGCAAAACTTTTCCGTTAACCAAGCTTCGCGGATCTTGATTTTTCGATCAATCTTCACCAACTGTGATTCTCGTTTCAAGCCTTGGAGTCTCTATTAACTTTTCGGAATTCAACTTACCTGTTTCGAATTTTTGTTGAGTCGAATTTCAGACCAAATTTTCTCCGAAACACTTCTTTCACACGAAAACAGAACAACGCCTTCGCAAACGCGATTTGGGCTTTGTCCGGTTTGGAAAGCGTGTTCAGAAGTGCATTTGGGTTATTTTAATTTTAATTTCGAAGAAATTTTTTTTGTGCCACTTTGTTTCACAAGTTGTAGGGTCTGTGGAATTTTAATTTTGTTTAAGAAAATTTGTTTGCCAAAAAAAAAAAAAAATTCACGACGAAGGTGTATTGTGGTCTTGGTTGTGAAAACAAAGCTGTTGTATTTGTGTGTGACCAATCTTGTGATTGGGTGTTGTGAGGGTTTTTGGCCTACCCGCCGGTTGGGCAAAAGGCATTGGATTGGTAGTGAAGCCCGGCTAGGTTAGCTGGGCGTGGACGTAGGCAAAGGTTTTGCCGAACCACTTGAAATCGTGTGGCTTGCTATTTTATTTCTTAAGTGCACAAATTCAAGATTAAATTTACTCTGTTACGTTTTATTATTGTGAACGATTCAATTCACCCCCCCCCCTCTTGTAACCGGCATTTTCAAACAATTGGTATCAGAGCAAGTTAAAGTCTAAAGGAGAAATCCGAAAGACAAGATCATGGCTCAAAATTTTATTGATGCCGGTGCCAAACTTGGGGAAGGTGCTTCTTCCAACCGGCCACCCCTTTTCTGTGGCGAATACTATTTATATTGGAAGAACCGGATGGGAGCACATCTTCAATCTGTTGATATTGACCTTTGGGAAATTATTCGTCGTCCTTTTACTTTTCCTACAAAAGTCATTAACAATGTTTCTATTAGGAAAGAAATTTCTGAGTTAACCCCTGAGGACAAACAACGAGTCCAACTCAATGCACGCGCTGTAAACATTCTTCACTGTGGACTCAATGCACGCGAGTTCAACAGGATTATGAACCTTGATACAGCGCATGAGATATGGACCAAGCTTGAAGTAACTTATGAAGGGACTTCTCTAGTTAAAGAAAACAAAATTAAAATGCTTGTACATGATTATGAATTGTTTCGAATGTCTCCAAATGAATCTATTAAAAATATGTTTACGAGATTTACTAACATTACTAATGGTTTAGTTAGTCTTGGAAAAGTTTTGTCAAATGATGAACAGGTACGGAAGATTTTAAGAGTACTACCAAGGGAGTTTGATCCACTGGTGACAGCTATTAAAGCATCCAAGGATTTGTCTACATTGTCCTTGGATGATTTGCTTGGTGAACTAATGACCAATGAGATGGAAATGGAGAGAAGGAAATCTGAAGAAGATGCTGTGGAGAAAGTTAAAGGGAAAAAGGAGGAGTCAATTGCATTAAAGATTAATGATGAATCTGCTACAGAAGAATCAGGAAAAGGAAGAAGAAATGATTGGAGAACCAAAAGGAGGAATAGGGGTGAACCCATTTGTCATGAATGTGGAAAAGTTGGCCATATTAGAGTCTATTGCCCCTCTTTGCAACAGAAAGGAGAAAAGTCAAGGATTGACAAAAAGATGAAGAAGAAGGTTTTGAAGGTGGCTTGGAGTGATTCTGAAGAATCTACTTCAAGTGATGATGACAAGAATGAAGGTCTTATCTGTCTTATGGCTAACCAAGAAGATCAACTTGAAGTAGAAGCTTCTTCATCACAATCTGAGGTATGTTCACTTTCATATTCAGAATTACAAGATAAATTGCTTTATGTTTGCAACAAGTATGAAAAATTGCTTAAGAAGTACAAAAATTTGAAGAATGAGCATGAAAACTATGTAGGTTTGTGTGAATATCTCAATGAAAAAATTACATCTCATTTACATGACCTACAAACTAAGGAAGATGAGCATATTAAATTAATATCTTCACATGCTAGTTTAGTTAAAGAATTTTCAGATTTTAAAGACTTGCATATGAAGTGCACATCTCATGCTTTGCATAGTAATACACATGATTATAGAAATGTTTCTAGAAATGCACATAATTCAAATTCTTATGAGCAATTTTATACTTGTCATTATTGCATGAAACCCGGACATATTTCTAAATTTTGTAAAATTCGAACAAATATTTTTTCTAGAAATAGTAGTTATATGTGGGTGAGAAAGGGGAGTTGTCCTACCTATCCTACTCATAACATTAGAAAACCCGAACCTAAACAAGTTTGGGTTCAAAATTCTAATCCTTGATTCTATTAATTTCAGGCATGCCTTCTTAATGGGACCTTGGAGGGCATGTGGTACTTAGATAGTGGATGCTCAAGACATATGACCGATAATCCTAGTCTTTTCACATATCTTAAAGAATTTGATGGAGGAGATGTTACCTTAGGAGATAATACTAAAAAGAAGGTCATCGGAATAGGTACCATCGAAACCTTTTCTATTTCTATTTCTAAGGTATTTTTAGTTGATGGTTTAAAATACAACCTTTTAAGTATTAGTCAACTATGTGATTCTGGCTTTGATGTGTCTTTTAATTCTAGCTCGTGCATAATTGGTAGAGATCATAAACCTTTAGTAATGGCATCTAGGAGAAACAACACATATCTTTTAGATCTTAAGACTGTAGAAGGAAGTGGAATCAAATGTCTCACCTCATGTACCAATGATGGGTATCTTTGGCATAGGAGGTTATGTCATGCTAGCTCTTCCACCATTAGGAAAATATTTAAGTATAACTTAGTTAGAGGACTACCAAACTTTCAAATAGAAGAAAATCACACTTGTGGACCTTGCAAATTAGGAAAACAAACTAGAGTTTCTTTTAAAGCAAAGAAAGATGTCACAACTACAAAACCATTGGAGATTTTGCATTTGGACTTATTTGGTCCCATAGAACCCGAGAGCTTAGGACATAAAAAATATGGTTTTGTAATAGTAGATGATTATTCAAGATATACATGGGTGATATTTCTTAGAAAGAAAAGTGAGGCATGTCACAATTTTGTAACCTTGGTTACTCGGTTAGAAAGGGAACTTGGTATAGGTTTGATAGCCATTAGGAGTGACCAAGGTGGAGAGTTTAAGAATGAAAATTTCACCAATTTTTGTGAAACTCATGGTGTATCACATACATTTTCATCTTCTAGAACACCACAACAAAATGGGGTAGTAGAGAGGAAGAATAGAAGCTTAGTTGAATTAGTAAGATCCATGCTGAGTGGATATGGTGTTGCTAAGTTCTTTTGGGCCGAAGCTGTTAGTACAGCTTGCTATGTATTAAATAGGATTTTAGCCAGGCCTTTGATTAATTTGACCCCTTATGAATTGATTTTTAGAAAGAAACCAAAAGTAGCACACTTGCGTGTCTTTGGATGCAAGTGTTACATCTTGAATAATGGTAAGAGAGAATTGAGTAAATTTGATCCTAGATCGGATGAGGGGATCTTTTTGGGATATTCTTCTACTGGTAGATCATATAGAGTGTATAATAAAGTTACACACTTAGTGGAAGAATCAATTCATGTGACCTTTGATGAAGAACCACTTAAGCCAACAACTAGTGATCATCTTGATGATGACTTAGAAGTTTTAGGAAAATTAAATCTTGATGGAAATACGAATATAGAAAATATTGAAAGTGAAAATCCATCAAGTTCCAATACCTTTAAGTATAAGAAGAGTCATCCAGTTGAGCAAATTATTGGAGATATGAAGGATAATGTTAGAACAAGGGGAAGTTTCAACCACTCCACATTTGTTTCCACCCTTGAACCTCATACAATAGATGAAGCAATGAATGATGAGTTTTGGTTGATTGCCATGAATGAGGAACTAAATCAATCTGAAAGAAATCAAGTATGGGAATTGACCCCTAGACCTAGTGATCAATCAGTTATAGGAACTAAGTGGGTTTTCAAGAACAAGCTAGATGAGAATGGCAATGTGATTAGAAATAAAGCTAGATTAGTAGCCAAAGGATACTCACAAGTTGAAGGGATAGATGTAGATGAAACATATGCTCCTGTAGCCAGACTTGAAGCCATTAGGATTCTTTTGGCTTATACCTGTCATAAGAATTTCAAGTTATATCAAATGGATGTTAAGAGTGCTTTCTTGAATGGGTTTATTAATGAGGAGGTTTATGTAGAGCAACCTCCTGGCTTTGAGGATTTTGAAAAGCCCGATTATGTTTTCAAATTAAAGAAGGCTTTGTATGGTTTAAAACAAGCTCCTAGAGCATGGTATGATAGGCTATGTACATTTCTGACATCAAATGGTTTTAGAAGAGGCAAAATAGATAGTACTTTATTTTTCAAAAATTTTGAAGATGATCAATTAGTATGTCAAATTTATGTTGATGATATAGTTTTTGGTGCAACAAATGAAGATCTTTGTATGGAGTTTTCAAATATGATGAAAAATGAATTTGAAATGAGTTTGATGGGAGAGTTAACTTTTTTCTTAGGATTACAGATTAAGCAAGTAAGTCAAGGTATCTTTATCTCTCAAACTAAGTATACTTTAGAATTACTCAAAAAGTTTGGGTTAGATAAATATAAATCTAGAGTAACCCCCATGGCCACATCAATTTCATTAGACAAGGATGAGAAGGGGAAGGAAGTTGATCAAAAGCTGTATAGAGGCATGATAGGTTCCCTTCTTTATTTGACAGCTAGTAGACCTGATATTATGCTTAGTGTTTGCTTGTGTGCTAGGTTTCAATCATGTCCTAAAGAATCACACTTGCAAGCTGTGAAGCACATTTTTAGATATCTTCTTGGAACATCTACTTTAGGACTATGGTTCCCCAAAAATGAAGAAAGCCTCAATTTAATTGCCTACTCAGATGCAGACTTTGCTGGAAGTAAAACTGATAGAAAAAGTACTTCAGGAATGTGTCAATTTCTGGGGAATTCACTGATTTCTTGGGCTAGTAGAAAACAAAACTGTGTTGCCCTTTCAACAACCGAGTCTGAATACATAGCGGCAGGGAGTTGTGTAGCCCAAGTACTTTGGATTAGGCAACAACTACTTGACTATGGTATTCATCTAAGTGAAATTCCTATATTGTGTGATAATGCTAGTGCTATATGTCTTACCAAAAATCTCGTTCATCATTCTCGCACTAAGCACATTGATCTTAGATTTCATTTCATTAGAGAGCAAGTACAAAATAAGCTTATCACACTTGATTTTGTTCCCTCTCAAGATCAATTCGCAGATATCTTCACTAAACCATTGCCCACAGAACTCTTTATCAGACTTAGATTGTCCCTTGGAATCCTCAACCCTTTTGAGTGATACCAAAAAGGGGGAGAGAAACGTGATTAGATTCAGGGGGAGTGATTGTTTACAATAATTGTTACCGTTTACTTTTATAATAAATTTGTGGGTTTTGTTATCATCAAAAGGGGGAGATTGTTAAACCCCATGGCCTAAATGATAATTTGATGATAACAAAACAGTGTATTGTTGTTCTAATTGTTTGCTTGAGTATTTGTTACAGTATTAGAGTGACATGAAGCTCAAATGACTTGGAAGATGATTGAAGGAAGTTACCAACAACTTTGATCATGATGAGCAGCCCTTGGTACTCCAGATGGTGTGGCAACCATTATGGAGGTCGGGTTGGGTATTGACTTCTCAATCGCACCTGGGGGCAGCCAACCCCAATATTTTTGGCTGAAGGCAAAAGAAAGGTGAACTAATATATGCGCTACTTCTCCCTACCAACAGGAAATGTGGGACTAAAACTTAAAAGCGTTTTCTCTTTTTCGGCTTTCCTTTTCTGCTTTTCCGGCGCAACGGCTATATGTTTTAAAATTATTTTCTTCTCCTCTTCTAGCCGTTGGAACCAACGTTCAATTGCTCGATCTCCTTCTATAAGAAGGATTGAATTCGAGGGATTTTGGTTAGAAAAAAGAACTGGAAAAATCCCTGCAAAGACGGACAAAAATCACTGGAATTACTGTTCATCGTCTTCCTCAGCCTTCTCGGACCGAAACGAAACGCGTTCCTTTCGCTTCAAATTTGCACGGTTTCATCCCTTTTCGTTTCTACTTTACAATTGCTTACTTAACTACATCTCATACTCTGCTTAGCTACTTAGATTGAGGTTGAAATTACTGCAAAACTTTTCCGTTAACCAAGCTTCGCGGATCTTGATTTTTCGATCAATCTTCACCAACTGTGATTCTCGTTTCAAGCCTTGGAGTCTCTATTAACTTTTCGGAATTCAACTTACCTGTTTCGAATTTTTGTTGAGTCGAATTTCAGACCAAATTTTCTCCGAAACACTTCTTTCACACGAAAACAGAACAACGCCTTCGCAAACGCGATTTGGGCTTTGTCCGGTTTGGAAAGCGTGTTCAGAAGTGCATTTGGGTTATTTTAATTTTAATTTCGAAGAAATTTTTTTTTGTGCCACTTTGTTTCACAAGTTGTAGGGTCTGTGGAATTTTAATTTTGTTTAAGAAAATTTGTTTGCCAAAAAAAAAAAAAATTGACGACGAGGGTGTATTGTGGTCTTGGTTGTGAAAACAAAGCTGTTGTATTTGTGTGTGACCAATCTTGTGATTGGGTGTTGTGAGGGTTTTTGGCCTACCCGCCGGTTGGGCAAAAGGCATTGGATTGGTAGTGAAGCCCGGCTAGGTTAGCTGGGGGTGGACGTAGGCAAAGGTTTTGCCGAACCACTTGAAATCGTGTGGCTTGCTATTTTATTTCTTAAGTGCACAAATTCAAGATTAAATTTACTCTGTTACGTTTTATTATTGTGAACGATTCAATTCACCCCCCCCCCCCCCTCTTGTAACCGGCATTTTCAAACAATTGGTATCAGAGCAAGTTAAAGTCTAAAGGAGAAATCCGAAAGACAAGATCATGGCTCAAAATTTTATTGATGCCGGTGCCAAACTTGGGGAAGGTGCTTCTTCCAACCGGCCACCCCTTTTCTGTGGCGAATACTATTTATATTGGAAGAACCGGATGGGAGCACATCTTCAATCTGTTGATATTGACCTTTGGGAAATTATTCGTCGTCCTTTTACTTTTCCTACAAAAGTCATTAACAATGTTTTTATTAGGAAAGAAATTTCTGAGTTAACCCCTGAGGAGAAACAACGAGTCCAACTCAATGCACGCGCTGTAAACATTCTTCACTATGGACTCGATGCACGTGAGTTCAACAGGATTATGAACCTTGATACAGCGCATGAGATATGGACCAAGCTTGAAGTAACCTATGAAGGGACTTCTCTAGTTAAAGAAAACAAAATTAACATGCTTGTACATGATTATGAATTGTTTCGAATGTCTCCAAATGAATCTATTAAAAATATGTTTACGAGATTTACTAACATTACTAATGGTTTAGTTAGTCTTGGAAAAGTTTTGTCAAATGATGAACAGGTACGGAAGATTTTAAGAGTACTACTAAGGGAGTTTGATCCACTGGTGACAGCTATTAAAGCATCCAAGGATTTGTCTACATTGTCCTTGGATGATTTGCTTGGTGAACTAATGACCAATGAGATGGAAATGGAGAGAAGGAAATCTGAAGAAGATGCTGTGGAGAAAGTTAAAGGGAAAAAGAAGGAGGAGTCAATTGCATTAAAGATTAATGATGAATCTGCTACAGAAGAATCAGGAAAAGGAAGAAGAAATGATTGGAGAACCAAAAGGAGGAATAGGGGTGAACCCATTTGTCATGAATGTGGAAAAGTTGGCCATATTAGAGTCTATTGCCCCTCTTTGCAACAGAAAGGAGAAAAGTCAAGGATTGACAAAAAGATGAAGAAGAAGGTTTTGAAGGTGGCTTGGAGTGATTCTGAAGAATCTACTTCAAGTGATGATGACAAGAATGAAGGTCTTATCTGTCTTATGGCTAACCAAGAAGATCAACTTGAAGTAGAAGCTTCTTCATCACAATCTGAGGTATGTTCACTTTCATATTCAGAATTACAAGATAAATTGCTTTATGTTTGCAACAAGTATGAAAAATTGCTTAAGAAGTACAAAAATTTGAAGAATGAGCATGAAAACTATGTAGGTTTGTGTGAATATCTCAATGAAAAAATTACATCTCATTTACATGACCTACAAACTAAGGAAGATGAGCATATTAAATTAATATCTTCACATGCTAGTTTAGTTAAAGAATTTTTAGATTTTAAAGACTTGCATATGAAGTGCACATCCCATGCTTTGCATAGTAATACACATGATTATAGAAATGTTTCTAGAAATGCACATAATTCAAATTCTTATGAGCAATTTTATACTTGTCATTATTGCATGAAACCCGGACATATTTCTAAATTTTGTAAAATTCGAACAAATATTTTTTCTAGAAATAGTAGTTATATGTGGGTGAGAAAGGGGAGTTGTCCTACCTATCCTACTCATAACATTAGAAAACCCGAACCTAAACAAGTTTGGGTTCAAAATTCTAATCCTTGATTCTATTAATTTCAGGCATGCCTTCTTAATGGGACCTTGGAGGGCATGTGGTACTTAGATAGTGGATGCTCAAGACATATGACCGATAATCCTAGTCTTTTCACATATCTTAAAGAATTTGATGGAGGAGATGTTACCTTAGGAGATAATACTAAAAAGAAGGTCATCGGAATAGGTACCATCGAAACCTTTTCTATTTCTATTTCTAAGGTATTTTTAGTTGATGGTTTAAAATACAACCTTTTAAGTATTAGTCAACTATGTGATTCTGGCTTTGATGTGTCTTTTAATTCTAGCTCGTGCATAATTGGTAGAGATCATAAACCTTTAGTAATGGCATCTAGGAGAAACAACACATATCTTTTAGATCTTAAGACTGTAGAAGGAAGTGGAATCAAATGTCTCACCTCATGTACCAATGATGGGTATCTTTGGCATAGGAGGTTATGTCATGCTAGCTCTTCCACCATTAGGAAAATATTTAAGTATAACTTAGTTAGAGGACTACCAAACTTTCAAATAGAAGAAAATCACACTTGTGTACCTTGCAAATTAGGAAAACAAACTAGAGTTTCTTTTAAAGCAAAGAAAGATGTCACAACTACAAAACCATTAGAGATTTTGCATTTGGACTTATTTGGTCCCATAGAACCCGAGAGCTTAGGACATAAAAAATATGGTTTTGTAATAGTAGATGATTATTCAAGATATACATGGGTGATATTTCTTAGAAAGAAAAGTGAGGCATGTCACAATTTTGTAACCTTGGTTACTCGGTTAGAAAGGGAACTTGGTATAGGTTTGATAGCCATTAGGAGTGACCAAGGTGGAGAGTTTAAGAATGAAAATTTCACCAATTTTTGTGAAACTCATGGTGTATCACATACATTTTCATCTTCTAGAACACCACAACAAAATGGGGTAGTAGAGAGGAAGAATAGAAGCTTAGTTGAATTAGTAAGATCCATGCTGAGTGGATATGGTGTTGCTAAGTTCTTTTGGGCCGAAGCTGTTAGTACAGCTTGCTATGTATTAAATAGGATTTTAGCCAGGCCTTTGATTAATTTGACCCCTTATGAATTGATTTTTAGAAAGAAACCAAAAGTAGCACACTTGCGTGTCTTTGGATGCAAGTGTTACATCTTGAATAATGGTAAGAGAGAATTGAGTAAATTTGATCCTAGATCGGATGAGGGGATCTTTTTGGGATATTCTTCTACTGGTAGATCATATAGAGTGTATAATAAAGTTACACACTTAGTGGAAGAATCAATTCATGTGACCTTTGATGAAGAACCACTTAAGCCAACAACTAGTGATCATCTTGATGATGACTTAGAAGTTTTAGGAAAATTAAATCTTGATGGAAATACGAATATAGAAAATATTGAAAGTGAAAATCCATCAAGTTCCAATACCTTTAAGTATAAGAAGAGTCATCCAGTTGAGCAAATTATTGGAGATATGAAGGATAATGTTAGAACAAGGGGAAGTTTCAACCACTCCACATTTGTTTCCACCCTTGAACCTCATACAATAGATGAAGCAATGAATGATGAGTTTTGGTTGATTGCCATGAATGAGGAACTAAATCAATCTGAAAGAAATCAAGTATGGGAATTGACCCCTAGACCTAGTGATCAATCAGTTATAGGAACTAAGTGGGTTTTCAAGAACAAGCTAGATGAGAATGGCAATGTGATTAGAAATAAAGCTAGATTAGTAGCCAAAGGATACTCACAAGTTGAAGGGATAGATGTAGATGAAACATATGCTCCTGTAGCCAGACTTGAAGCCATTAGGATTCTTTTGGCTTATACCTGTCATAAGAATTTCAAGTTATATCAAATGGATGTTAAGAGTGCTTTCTTGAATGGGTTTATTAATGAGGAGGTTTATGTAGAGCAACCTCCTGGCTTTGAGGATTTTGAAAAGCCCGATTATGTTTTCAAATTAAAGAAGGCTTTGTATGGTTTAAAACAAGCTCCTAGAGCATGGTATGATAGGCTATGTACATTTCTGACATCAAATGGTTTTAGAAGAGGCAAAATAGATAGTACTTTATTTTTCAAAAATTTTGAAGATGATCAATTAGTATGTCAAATTTATGTTGATGATATAGTTTTTGGTGCAACAAATGAAGATCTTTGTATGGAGTTTTCAAATATGATGAAAAATGAATTTGAAATGAGTTTGATGGGAGAGTTAACTTTTTTCTTAGGATTACAGATTAAGCAAGTAAGTCAAGGTATCTTTATCTCTCAAACTAAGTATACTTTAGAATTACTCAAAAAGTTTGGGTTAGATAAATATAAATCTAGAGTAACCCCCATGGCCACATCAATTTCATTAGACAAGGATGAGAAGGGGAAGGAAGTTGATCAAAAGCTGTATAGAGGCATGATAGGTTCCCTTCTTTATTTGACAGCTAGTAGACCTGATATTATGCTTAGTGTTTGCTTGTGTGCTAGGTTTCAATCATGTCCTAAAGAATCACACTTGCAAGCTGTGAAGCACATTTTTAGATATCTTCTTGGAACATCTACTTTAGGACTATGGTTCCCCAAAAATGAAGAAAGCCTCAATTTAATTGCCTACTCAGATGCAGACTTTGCTGGAAGTAAAACTGATAGAAAAAGTACTTCAGGAATGTGTCAATTTCTGGGGAATTCACTGATTTCTTGGGCTAGTAGAAAACAAAACTGTGTTGCCCTTTCAACAACCGAGTCTGAATACATAGCGGCAGGGAGTTGTGTAGCCCAAGTACTTTGGATTAGGCAACAACTACTTGACTATGGTATTCATCTAAGTGAAATTCCTATATTGTGTGATAATGCTAGTGCTATATGTCTTACCAAAAATCTCGTTCATCATTCTCGCACTAAGCACATTGATCTTAGATTTCATTTCATTAGAGAGCAAGTACAAAATAAGCTTATCACACTTGATTTTGTTCCCTCTCAAGATCAATTCGCAGATATCTTCACTAAACCATTGCCCACAGAACTCTTTATCAGACTTAGATTGTCCCTTGGAATCCTCAACCCTTTTGAGTGATACCAAAAAGGGGGAGAGAAACGTGATTAGATTCAGGGGGAGTGATTGTTTACAATAATTGTTACCGTTTACTTTTATAATAAATTTGTGGGTTTTGTTATCATCAAAAGGGGGAGATTGTTAAACCCCATGGCCTAAATGATAATTTGATGATAACAAAACAGTGTATTGTTGTTCTAATTGTTTGCTTGAGTATTTGTTACAGTATTAGAGTGACATGAAGCTCAAATGACTTGGAAGATGATTGAAGGAAGTTACCAACAACTTTGATCATGATGAGCAGCCCTTGGTACTCCAGATGGTGTGGCAACCATTATGGAGGTCGGGTTGGGTATTGACTTCTCAATCGCACCTGGGGGCAGCCAACCCCAATATTTTTGGCTGAAGGCAAAAGAAAGGTGAACTAATATATGCGCTACTTCTCCCTACCAACAGGAAATGTGGGACTAAAACTTAAAAGCGTTTTCTCTTTTTCGGCTTTCCTTTTCTGCTTTTCCGGCGCAACGGCTATATGTTTTAAAATTATTTTCTTCTCCTCTTCTAGCCGTTGGAACCAACGTTCAATTGCTCGATCTCCTTCTATAAGAAGGATTGAATTCGAGGGATTTTGGTTAGAAAAAAGAACTGGAAAAATCCCTGCAAAGACGGACAAAAATCACTGGAATTACTGTTCATCGTCTTCCTCAGCCTTCTCGGACCGAAACGAAACGCGTTCCTTTCGCTTCAAATTTGCACGGTTTCATCCCTTTTCGTTTCTACTTTACAATTGCTTACTTAACTACATCTCATACTCTGCTTAGCTACTTAGATTGAGGTTGAAATTACTGCAAAACTTTTCCGTTAACCAAGCTTCGCGGATCTTGATTTTTCGATCAATCTTCACCAACTGTGATTCTCGTTTCAAGCCTTGGAGTCTCTATTAACTTTTCGGAATTCAACTTACCTGTTTCGAATTTTTGTTGAGTCGAATTTCAGACCAAATTTTCTCCGAAACACTTCTTTCACACGAAAACAGAACAACGCCTTCGCAAACGCGATTTGGGCTTTGTCCGGTTTGGAAAGCGTGTTCAGAAGTGCATTTGGGTTATTTTAATTTTAATTTCGAAGAAATTTTTTTTTGTGCCACTTTGTTTCACAAGTTGTAGGGTCTGTGGAATTTTAATTTTGTTTAAGAAAATTTGTTTGCCAAAAAAAAAAAAAAATTGACGACGAGGGTGTATTGTGGTCTTGGTTGTGAAAACAAAGCTGTTGTATTTGTGTGTGACCAATCTTGTGATTGGGTGTTGTGAGGGTTTTTGGCCTACCCGCCGGTTGGGCAAAAGGCATTGGATTGGTAGTGAAGCCCGGCTAGGTTAGCTGGGGGTGGACGTAGGCAAAGGTTTTGCCGAACCACTTGAAATCGTGTGGCTTGCTATTTTATTTCTTAAGCGCACAAATTCAAGATTAAATTTACTCTGTTACGTTTTATTATTGTGAACGATTCAATTCACCCCCCCCCCCCCCTCTTGTAACCGGCATTTTCAAACAATTGGTATCAGAGCAAGTTAAAGTCTAAAGGAGAAATCCGAAAGACAAGATCATGGCTCAAAATTTTATTGATGCCGGTGCCAAACTTGGGGAAGGTGCTTCTTCCAACCGGCCACCCCTTTTCTGTGGCGAATACTATTTATATTGGAAGAACCGGATGGGAGCACATCTTCAATCTGTTGATATTGACCTTTGGGAAATTATTCGTCGTCCTTTTACTTTTCCTACAAAAGTCATTAACAATGTTTTTATTAGGAAAGAAATTTCTGAGTTAACCCCTGAGGAGAAACAACGAGTCCAACTCAATGCACGCGCTGTAAACATTCTTCACTATGGACTCGATGCACGTGAGTTCAACAGGATTATGAACCTTGATACAGCGCATGAGATATGGACCAAGCTTGAAGTAACCTATGAAGGGACTTCTCTAGTTAAAGAAAACAAAATTAACATGCTTGTACATGATTATGAATTGTTTCGAATGTCTCCAAATGAATCTATTAAAAATATGTTTACGAGATTTACTAACATTACTAATGGTTTAGTTAGTCTTGGAAAAGTTTTGTCAAATGATGAACAGGTACGGAAGATTTTAAGAGTACTACTAAGGGAGTTTGATCCACTGGTGACAGCTATTAAAGCATCCAAGGATTTGTCTACATTGTCCTTGGATGATTTTCTTGGTGAACTAATGACCAATGAGATGGAAATGGAGAGAAGGAAATCTGAAGAAGATGCTGTGGAGAAAGTTAAAGGGAAAAAGAAGGAGGAGTCAATTGCATTAAAGATTAATGATGAATCTGCTACAGAAGAATCAGGAAAAGGAAGAAGAAATGATTGGAGAACCAAAAGGAGGAATAGGGGTGAACCCATTTGTCATGAATGTGGAAAAGTTGGCCATATTAGAGTCTATTGCCCCTCTTTGCAACAGAAAGGAGAAAAGTCAAGGATTGACAAAAAGATGAAGAAGAAGGTTTTGAAGGTGGCTTGGAGTGATTCTGAAGAATCTACTTCAAGTGATGATGACAAGAATGAAGGTCTTATCTGTCTTATGGCTAACCAAGAAGATCAACTTGAAGTAGAAGCTTCTTCATCACAATCTGAGGTATGTTCACTTTCATATTCAGAATTACAAGATAAATTGCTTTATGTTTGCAACAAGTATGAAAAATTGCTTAAGAAGTACAAAAATTTGAAGAATGAGCATGAAAACTATGTAGGTTTGTGTGAATATCTCAATGAAAAAATTACATCTCATTTACATGACCTACAAACTAAGGAAGATGAGCATATTAAATTAATATCTTCACATGCTAGTTTAGTTAAAGAATTTTTAGATTTTAAAGACTTGCATATGAAGTGCACATCCCATGCTTTGCATAGTAATACACATGATTATAGAAATGTTTCTAGAAATGCACATAATTCAAATTCTTATGAGCAATTTTATACTTGTCATTATTGCATGAAACCCGGACATATTTCTAAATTTTGTAAAATTCGAACAAATATTTTTTCTAGAAATAGTAGTTATATGTGGGTGAGAAAGGGGAGTTGTCCTACCTATCCTACTCATAACATTAGAAAACCCGAACCTAAACAAGTTTGGGTTCAAAATTCTAATCCTTGATTCTATTAATTTCAGGCATGCCTTCTTAATGGGACCTTGGAGGGCATGTGGTACTTAGATAGTGGATGCTCAAGACATATGACCGATAATCCTAGTCTTTTCACATATCTTAAAGAATTTGATGGAGGAGATGTTACCTTAGGAGATAATACTAAAAAGAAGGTCATCGGAATAGGTACCATCGAAACCTTTTCTATTTCTATTTCTAAGGTATTTTTAGTTGATGGTTTAAAATACAACCTTTTAAGTATTAGTCAACTATGTGATTCTGGCTTTGATGTGTCTTTTAATTCTAGCTCGTGCATAATTGGTAGAGATCATAAACCTTTAGTAATGGCATCTAGGAGAAACAACACATATCTTTTAGATCTTAAGACTGTAGAAGGAAGTGGAATCAAATGTCTCACCTCATGTACCAATGATGGGTATCTTTGGCATAGGAGGTTATGTCATGCTAGCTCTTCCACCATTAGGAAAATATTTAAGTATAACTTAGTTAGAGGACTACCAAACTTTCAAATAGAAGAAAATCACACTTGTGGACCTTGCAAATTAGGAAAACAAACTAGAGTTTCTTTTAAAGCAAAGAAAGATGTCACAACTACAAAACCATTGGAGATTTTGCATTTGGACTTATTTGGTCCCATAGAACCCGAGAGCTTAGGACATAAAAAATATGGTTTTGTAATAGTAGATGATTATTCAAGATATACATGGGTGATATTTCTTAGAAAGAAAAGTGAGGCATGTCACAATTTTGTAACCTTGGTTACTCGGTTAGAAAGGGAACTTGGTATAGGTTTGATAGCCATTAGGAGTGACCAAGGTGGAGAGTTTAAGAATGAAAATTTCACCAATTTTTGTGAAACTCATGGTGTATCACATACATTTTCATCTTCTAGAACACCACAACAAAATGGGGTAGTAGAGAGGAAGAATAGAAGCTTAGTTGAATTAGTAAGATCCATGCTGAGTGGATATGGTGTTGCTAAGTTCTTTTGGGCCGAAGCTGTTAGTACAGCTTGCTATGTATTAAATAGGATTTTAGCCAGGCCTTTGATTAATTTGACCCCTTATGAATTGATTTTTAGAAAGAAACCAAAAGTAGCACACTTGCGTGTCTTTGGATGCAAGTGTTACATCTTGAATAATGGTAAGAGAGAATTGAGTAAATTTGATCCTAGATCGGATGAGGGGATCTTTTTGGGATATTCTTCTACTGGTAGATCATATAGAGTGTATAATAAAGTTACACACTTAGTGGAAGAATCAATTCATGTGACCTTTGATGAAGAACCACTTAAGCCAACAACTAGTGATCATCTTGATGATGACTTAGAAGTTTTAGGAAAATTAAATCTTGATGGAAATACGAATATAGAAAATATTGAAAGTGAAAATCCATCAAGTTCCAATACCTTTAAGTATAAGAAGAGTCATCCAGTTGAGCAAATTATTGGAGATATGAAGGATAATGTTAGAACAAGGGGAAGTTTCAACCACTCCACATTTGTTTCCACCCTTGAACCTCATACAATAGATGAAGCAATGAATGATGAGTTTTGGTTGATTGCCATGAATGAGGAACTAAATCAATCTGAAAGAAATCAAGTATGGGAATTGACCCCTAGACCTAGTGATCAATCAGTTATAGGAACTAAGTGGGTTTTCAAGAACAAGCTAGATGAGAATGGCAATGTGATTAGAAATAAAGCTAGATTAGTAGCCAAAGGATACTCACAAGTTGAAGGGATAGATGTAGATGAAACATATGCTCCTGTAGCCAGACTTGAAGCCATTAGGATTCTTTTGGCTTATACCTGTCATAAGAATTTCAAGTTATATCAAATGGATGTTAAGAGTGCTTTCTTGAATGGGTTTATTAATGAGGAGGTTTATGTAGAGCAACCTCCTGGCTTTGAGGATTTTGAAAAGCCCGATTATGTTTTCAAATTAAAGAAGGCTTTGTATGGTTTAAAACAAGCTCCTAGAGCATGGTATGATAGGCTATGTACATTTCTGACATCAAATGGTTTTAGAAGAGGCAAAATAGATAGTACTTTATTTTTCAAAAATTTTGAAGATGATCAATTAGTATGTCAAATTTATGTTGATGATATAGTTTTTGGTGCAACAAATGAAGATCTTTGTATGGAGTTTTCAAATATGATGAAAAATGAATTTGAAATGAGTTTGATGGGAGAGTTAACTTTTTTCTTAGGATTACAGATTAAGCAAGTAAGTCAAGGTATCTTTATCTCTCAAACTAAGTATACTTTAGAATTACTCAAAAAGTTTGGGTTAGATAAATATAAATCTAGAGTAACCCCCATGGCCACATCAATTTCATTAGACAAGGATGAGAAGGGGAAGGAAGTTGATCAAAAGCTGTATAGAGGCATGATAGGTTCCCTTCTTTATTTGACAGCTAGTAGACCTGATATTATGCTTAGTGTTTGCTTGTGTGCTAGGTTTCAATCATGTCCTAAAGAATCACACTTGCAAGCTGTGAAGCACATTTTTAGATATCTTCTTGGAACATCTACTTTAGGACTATGGTTCCCCAAAAATGAAGAAAGCCTCAATTTAATTGCCTACTCAGATGCAGACTTTGCTGGAAGTAAAACTGATAGAAAAAGTACTTCAGGAATGTGTCAATTTCTGGGGAATTCACTGATTTCTTGGGCTAGTAGAAAACAAAACTGTGTTGCCCTTTCAACAACCGAGTCTGAATACATAGCGGCAGGGAGTTGTGTAGCCCAAGTACTTTGGATTAGGCAACAACTACTTGACTATGGTATTCATCTAAGTGAAATTCCTATATTGTGTGATAATGCTAGTGCTATATGTCTTACCAAAAATCTCGTTCATCATTCTCGCACTAAGCACATTGATCTTAGATTTCATTTCATTAGAGAGCAAGTACAAAATAAGCTTATCACACTTGATTTTGTTCCCTCTCAAGATCAATTCGCAGATATCTTCACTAAACCATTGCCCACAGAACTCTTTATCAGACTTAGATTGTCCCTTGGAATCCTCAACCCTTTTGAGTGATACCAAAAAGGGGGAGAGAAACGTGATTAGATTCAGGGGGAGTGATTGTTTACAATAATTGTTACCGTTTACTTTTATAATAAATTTGTGGGTTTTGTTATCATCAAAAGGGGGAGATTGTTAAACCCCATGGCCTAAATGATAATTTGATGATAACAAAACAGTGTATTGTTGTTCTAATTGTTTGCTTGAGTATTTGTTACAGTATTAGAGTGACATGAAGCTCAAATGACTTGGAAGATGATTGAAGGAAGTTACCAACAACTTTGATCATGATGAGCAGCCCTTGGTACTCCAGATGGTGTGGCAACCATTATGGAGGTCGGGTTGGGTATTGACTTCTCAATCGCACCTGGGGGCAGCCAACCCCAATATTTTTGGCTGAAGGCAAAAGAAAGGTGAACTAATATATGCGCTACTTCTCCCTACCAACAGGAAATGTGGGACTAAAACTTAAAAGCGTTTTCTCTTTTTCGGCTTTCCTTTTCTGCTTTTCCGGCGCAACGGCTATATGTTTTAAAATTATTTTCTTCTCCTCTTCTAGCCGTTGGAACCAACGTTCAATTGCTCGATCTCCTTCTATAAGAAGGATTGAATTCGAGGGATTTTGGTTAGAAAAAAGAACTGGAAAAATCCCTGCAAAGACGGACAAAAATCACTGGAATTACTGTTCATCGTCTTCCTCAGCCTTCTCGGACCGAAACGAAACGCGTTCCTTTCGCTTCAAATTTGCACGGTTTCATCCCTTTTCGTTTCTACTTTACAATTGCTTACTTAACTACATCTCATACTCTGCTTAGCTACTTAGATTGAGGTTGAAATTACTGCAAAACTTTTCCGTTAACCAAGCTTCGCGGATCTTGATTTTTCGATCAATCTTCACCAACTGTGATTCTCGTTTCAAGCCTTGGAGTCTCTATTAACTTTTCGGAATTCAACTTACCTGTTTCGAATTTTTGTTGAGTCGAATTTCAGACCAAATTTTCTCCGAAACACTTCTTTCACACGAAAACAGAACAACGCCTTCGCAAACGCGATTTGGGCTTTGTCCGGTTTGGAAAGCGTGTTCAGAAGTGCATTTGGGTTATTTTAATTTTAATTTCGAAGAAATTTTTTTTTGTGCCACTTTGTTTCACAAGTTGTAGGGTCTGTGGAATTTTAATTTTGTTTAAGAAAATTTGTTTGCCAAAAAAAAAAAAAAATTGACGACGAGGGTGTATTGTGGTCTTGGTTGTGAAAACAAAGCTGTTGTATTTGTGTGTGACCAATCTTGTGATTGGGTGTTGTGAGGGTTTTTGGCCTACCCGCCGGTTGGGCAAAAGGCATTGGATTGGTAGTGAAGCCCGGCTAGGTTAGCTGGGGGTGGACGTAGGCAAAGGTTTTGCCGAACCACTTGAAATCGTGTGGCTTGCTATTTTATTTCTTAAGCGCACAAATTCAAGATTAAATTTACTCTGTTACGTTTTATTATTGTGAACGATTCAATTCACCCCCCCCCTCTTGTAACCGGCATTTTCAAACAATTGGTATCAGAGCAAGTTAAAGTCTAAAGGAGAAATCCGAAAGACAAGATCATGGCTCAAAATTTTATTGATGCCGGTGCCAAACTTGGGGAAGGTGCTTCTTCCAACCGGCCACCCCTTTTCTGTGGCGAATACTATTTATATTGGAAGAACCGGATGGGAGCACATCTTCAATCTGTTGATATTGACCTTTGGGAAATTATTCGTCGTCCTTTTACTTTTCCTACAAAAGTCATTAACAATGTTTTTATTAGGAAAGAAATTTCTGAGTTAACCCCTGAGGAGAAACAACGAGTCCAACTCAATGCACGCGCTGTAAACATTCTTCACTATGGACTCGATGCACGTGAGTTCAACAGGATTATGAACCTTGATACAGCGCATGAGATATGGACCAAGCTTGAAGTAACCTATGAAGGGACTTCTCTAGTTAAAGAAAACAAAATTAACATGCTTGTACATGATTATGAATTGTTTCGAATGTCTCCAAATGAATCTATTAAAAATATGTTTACGAGATTTACTAACATTACTAATGGTTTAGTTAGTCTTGGAAAAGTTTTGTCAAATGATGAACAGGTACGGAAGATTTTAAGAGTACTACTAAGGGAGTTTGATCCACTGGTGACAGCTATTAAAGCATCCAAGGATTTGTCTACATTGTCCTTGGATGATTTGCTTGGTGAACTAATGACCAATGAGATGGAAATGGAGAGAAGGAAATCTGAAGAAGATGCTGTGGAGAAAGTTAAAGGGAAAAAGAAGGAGGAGTCAATTGCATTAAAGATTAATGATGAATCTGCTACAGAAGAATCAGGAAAAGGAAGAAGAAATGATTGGAGAACCAAAAGGAGGAATAGGGGTGAACCCATTTGTCATGAATGTGGAAAAGTTGGCCATATTAGAGTCTATTGCCCCTCTTTGCAACAGAAAGGAGAAAAGTCAAGGATTGACAAAAAGATGAAGAAGAAGGTTTTGAAGGTGGCTTGGAGTGATTCTGAAGAATCTACTTCAAGTGATGATGACAAGAATGAAGGTCTTATCTGTCTTATGGCTAACCAAGAAGATCAACTTGAAGTAGAAGCTTCTTCATCACAATCTGAGGTATGTTCACTTTCATATTCAGAATTACAAGATAAATTGCTTTATGTTTGCAACAAGTATGAAAAATTGCTTAAGAAGTACAAAAATTTGAAGAATGAGCATGAAAACTATGTAGGTTTGTGTGAATATCTCAATGAAAAAATTACATCTCATTTACATGACCTACAAACTAAGGAAGATGAGCATATTAAATTAATATCTTCACATGCTAGTTTAGTTAAAGAATTTTTAGATTTTAAAGACTTGCATATGAAGTGCACATCCCATGCTTTGCATAGTAATACACATGATTATAGAAATGTTTCTAGAAATGCACATAATTCAAATTCTTATGAGCAATTTTATACTTGTCATTATTGCATGAAACCCGGACATATTTCTAAATTTTGTAAAATTCGAACAAATATTTTTTCTAGAAATAGTAGTTATATGTGGGTGAGAAAGGGGAGTTGTCCTACCTATCCTACTCATAACATTAGAAAACCCGAACCTAAACAAGTTTGGGTTCAAAATTCTAATCCTTGATTCTATTAATTTCAGGCATGCCTTCTTAATGGGACCTTGGAGGGCATGTGGTACTTAGATAGTGGATGCTCAAGACATATGACCGATAATCCTAGTCTTTTCACATATCTTAAAGAATTTGATGGAGGAGATGTTACCTTAGGAGATAATACTAAAAAGAAGGTCATCGGAATAGGTACCATCGAAACCTTTTCTATTTCTATTTCTAAGGTATTTTTAGTTGATGGTTTAAAATACAACCTTTTAAGTATTAGTCAACTATGTGATTCTGGCTTTGATGTGTCTTTTAATTCTAGCTCGTGCATAATTGGTAGAGATCATAAACCTTTAGTAATGGCATCTAGGAGAAACAACACATATCTTTTAGATCTTAAGACTGTAGAAGGAAGTGGAATCAAATGTCTCACCTCATGTACCAATGATGGGTATCTTTGGCATAGGAGGTTATGTCATGCTAGCTCTTCCACCATTAGGAAAATATTTAAGTATAACTTAGTTAGAGGACTACCAAACTTTCAAATAGAAGAAAATCACACTTGTGTACCTTGCAAATTAGGAAAACAAACTAGAGTTTCTTTTAAAGCAAAGAAAGATGTCACAACTACAAAACCATTAGAGATTTTGCATTTGGACTTATTTGGTCCCATAGAACCCGAGAGCTTAGGACATAAAAAATATGGTTTTGTAATAGTAGATGATTATTCAAGATATACATGGGTGATATTTCTTAGAAAGAAAAGTGAGGCATGTCACAATTTTGTAACCTTGGTTACTCGGTTAGAAAGGGAACTTGGTATAGGTTTGATAGCCATTAGGAGTGACCAAGGTGGAGAGTTTAAGAATGAAAATTTCACCAATTTTTGTGAAACTCATGGTGTATCACATACATTTTCATCTTCTAGAACACCACAACAAAATGGGGTAGTAGAGAGGAAGAATAGAAGCTTAGTTGAATTAGTAAGATCCATGCTGAGTGGATATGGTGTTGCTAAGTTCTTTTGGGCCGAAGCTGTTAGTACAGCTTGCTATGTATTAAATAGGATTTTAGCCAGGCCTTTGATTAATTTGACCCCTTATGAATTGATTTTTAGAAAGAAACCAAAAGTAGCACACTTGCGTGTCTTTGGATGCAAGTGTTACATCTTGAATAATGGTAAGAGAGAATTGAGTAAATTTGATCCTAGATCGGATGAGGGGATCTTTTTGGGATATTCTTCTACTGGTAGATCATATAGAGTGTATAATAAAGTTACACACTTAGTGGAAGAATCAATTCATGTGACCTTTGATGAAGAACCACTTAAGCCAACAACTAGTGATCATCTTGATGATGACTTAGAAGTTTTAGGAAAATTAAATCTTGATGGAAATACGAATATAGAAAATATTGAAAGTGAAAATCCATCAAGTTCCAATACCTTTAAGTATAAGAAGAGTCATCCAGTTGAGCAAATTATTGGAGATATGAAGGATAATGTTAGAACAAGGGGAAGTTTCAACCACTCCACATTTGTTTCCACCCTTGAACCTCATACAATAGATGAAGCAATGAATGATGAGTTTTGGTTGATTGCCATGAATGAGGAACTAAATCAATCTGAAAGAAATCAAGTATGGGAATTGACCCCTAGACCTAGTGATCAATCAGTTATAGGAACTAAGTGGGTTTTCAAGAACAAGCTAGATGAGAATGGCAATGTGATTAGAAATAAAGCTAGATTAGTAGCCAAAGGATACTCACAAGTTGAAGGGATAGATGTAGATGAAACATATGCTCCTGTAGCCAGACTTGAAGCCATTAGGATTCTTTTGGCTTATACCTGTCATAAGAATTTCAAGTTATATCAAATGGATGTTAAGAGTGCTTTCTTGAATGGGTTTATTAATGAGGAGGTTTATGTAGAGCAACCTCCTGGCTTTGAGGATTTTGAAAAGCCCGATTATGTTTTCAAATTAAAGAAGGCTTTGTATGGTTTAAAACAAGCTCCTAGAGCATGGTATGATAGGCTATGTACATTTCTGACATCAAATGGTTTTAGAAGAGGCAAAATAGATAGTACTTTATTTTTCAAAAATTTTGAAGATGATCAATTAGTATGTCAAATTTATGTTGATGATATAGTTTTTGGTGCAACAAATGAAGATCTTTGTATGGAGTTTTCAAATATGATGAAAAATGAATTTGAAATGAGTTTGATGGGAGAGTTAACTTTTTTCTTAGGATTACAGATTAAGCAAGTAAGTCAAGGTATCTTTATCTCTCAAACTAAGTATACTTTAGAATTACTCAAAAAGTTTGGGTTAGATAAATATAAATCTAGAGTAACCCCCATGGCCACATCAATTTCATTAGACAAGGATGAGAAGGGGAAGGAAGTTGATCAAAAGCTGTATAGAGGCATGATAGGTTCCCTTCTTTATTTGACAGCTAGTAGACCTGATATTATGCTTAGTGTTTGCTTGTGTGCTAGGTTTCAATCATGTCCTAAAGAATCACACTTGCAAGCTGTGAAGCACATTTTTAGATATCTTCTTGGAACATCTACTTTAGGACTATGGTTCCCCAAAAATGAAGAAAGCCTCAATTTAATTGCCTACTCAGATGCAGACTTTGCTGGAAGTAAAACTGATAGAAAAAGTACTTCAGGAATGTGTCAATTTCTGGGGAATTCACTGATTTCTTGGGCTAGTAGAAAACAAAACTGTGTTGCCCTTTCAACAACCGAGTCTGAATACATAGCGACAGGGAGTTGTGTAGCCCAAGTACTTTGGATTAGGCAACAACTACTTGACTATGGTATTCATCTAAGTGAAATTCCTATATTGTGTGATAATGCTAGTGCTATATGTCTTACCAAAAATCTCGTTCATCATTCTCGCACTAAGCACATTGATCTTAGATTTCATTTCATTAGAGAGCAAGTACAAAATAAGCTTATCACACTTGATTTTGTTCCCTCTCAAGATCAATTCGCAGATATCTTCACTAAACCATTGCCCACAGAACTCTTTATCAGACTTAGATTGTCCCTTGGAATCCTCAACCCTTTTGAGTGATACCAAAAAGGGGGAGAGAAACGTGATTAGATTCAGGGGGAGTGATTGTTTACAATAATTGTTACCGTTTACTTTTATAATAAATTTGTGGGTTTTGTTATCATCAAAAGGGGGAGATTGTTAAACCCCATGGCCTAAATGATAATTTGATGATAACAAAACAGTGTATTGTTGTTCTAATTGTTTGCTTGAGTATTTGTTACAGTATTAGAGTGACATGAAGCTCAAATGACTTGGAAGATGATTGAAGGAAGTTACCAACAACTTTGATCATGATGAGCAGCCCTTGGTACTCCAGATGGTGTGGCAACCATTATGGAGGTCGGGTTGGGTATTGACTTCTCAATCGCACCTGGGGGCAGCCAACCCCAATATTTTTGGCTGAAGGCAAAAGAAAGGTGAACTAATATATGCGCTACTTCTCCCTACCAACAGGAAATGTGGGACTAAAACTTAAAAGCGTTTTCTCTTTTTCGGCTTTCCTTTTCTGCTTTTCCGGCGCAACGGCTATATGTTTTAAAATTATTTTCTTCTCCTCTTCTAGCCGTTGGAACCAACGTTCAATTGCTCGATCTCCTTCTATAAGAAGGATTGAATTCGAGGGATTTTGGTTAGAAAAAAGAACTGGAAAAATCCCTGCAAAGACGGACAAAAATCACTGGAATTACTGTTCATCGTCTTCCTCAGCCTTCTCGGACCGAAACGAAACGCGTTCCTTTCGCTTCAAATTTGCACGGTTTCATCCCTTTTCGTTTCTACTTTACAATTGCTTACTTAACTACATCTCATACTCTGCTTAGCTACTTAGATTGAGGTTGAAATTACTGCAAAACTTTTCCGTTAACCAAGCTTCGCGGATCTTGATTTTTCGATCAATCTTCACCAACTGTGATTCTCGTTTCAAGCTTTGGAGTCTCTATTAACTTTTCGGAATTCAACTTACCTGTTTCGAATTTTTGTTGAGTCGAATTTCAGACCAAATTTTCTCCGAAACACTTCTTTCACACGAAAACAGAACAACGCCTTCGCAAACGCGATTTGGGCTTTGTCCGGTTTGGAAAGCGTGTTCAGAAGTGCATTTGGGTTATTTTAATTTTAATTTCGAAGAAATTTTTTTTTGTGCCACTTTGTTTCACAAGTTGTAGGGTCTGTGGAATTTTAATTTTGTTTAAGAAAATTTGTTTGCCAAAAAAAAAAAAAAATTGACGACGAGGGTGTATTGTGGTCTTGGTTGTGAAAACAAAGCTGTTGTATTTGTGTGTGACCAATCTTGTGATTGGGTGTTGTGAGGGTTTTTGGCCTACCCGCCGGTTGGGCAAAAGGCATTGGATTGGTAGTGAAGCCCGGCTAGGTTAGCTGGGGGTGGACGTAGGCAAAGGTTTTGCCGAACCACTTGAAATCGTGTGGCTTGCTATTTTATTTCTTAAGCGCACAAATTCAAGATTAAATTTACTCTGTTACGTTTTATTATTGTGAACGATTCAATTCACCCCCCCCCCCCTCTTGTAACCGGCATTTTCAAACAATTGGTATCAGAGCAAGTTAAAGTCTAAAGGAGAAATCCGAAAGACAAGATCATGGCTCAAAATTTTATTGATGCCGGTGCCAAACTTGGGGAAGGTGCTTCTTCCAACCGGCCACCCCTTTTCTGTGGCGAATACTATTTATATTGGAAGAACCGGATGGGAGCACATCTTCAATCTGTTGATATTGACCTTTGGGAAATTATTCGTCGTCCTTTTACTTTTCCTACAAAAGTCATTAACAATGTTTTTATTAGGAAAGAAATTTCTGAGTTAACCCCTGAGGAGAAACAACGAGTCCAACTCAATGCACGCGCTGTAAACATTCTTCACTATGGACTCGATGCACGTGAGTTCAACAGGATTATGAACCTTGATACAGCGCATGAGATATGGACCAAGCTTGAAGTAACCTATGAAGGGACTTCTCTAGTTAAAGAAAACAAAATTAACATGCTTGTACATGATTATGAATTGTTTCGAATGTCTCCAAATGAATCTATTAAAAATATGTTTACGAGATTTACTAACATTACTAATGGTTTAGTTAGTCTTGGAAAAGTTTTGTCAAATGATGAACAGGTACGGAAGATTTTAAGAGTACTACTAAGGGAGTTTGATCCACTGGTGACAGCTATTAAAGCATCCAAGGATTTGTCTACATTGTCCTTGGATGATTTTCTTGGTGAACTAATGACCAATGAGATGGAAATGGAGAGAAGGAAATCTGAAGAAGATGCTGTGGAGAAAGTTAAAGGGAAAAAGAAGGAGGAGTCAATTGCATTAAAGATTAATGATGAATCTGCTACAGAAGAATCAGGAAAAGGAAGAAGAAATGATTGGAGAACCAAAAGGAGGAATAGGGGTGAACCCATTTGTCATGAATGTGGAAAAGTTGGCCATATTAGAGTCTATTGCCCCTCTTTGCAACAGAAAGGAGAAAAGTCAAGGATTGACAAAAAGATGAAGAAGAAGGTTTTGAAGGTGGCTTGGAGTGATTCTGAAGAATCTACTTCAAGTGATGATGACAAGAATGAAGGTCTTATCTGTCTTATGGCTAACCAAGAAGATCAACTTGAAGTAGAAGCTTCTTCATCACAATCTGAGGTATGTTCACTTTCATATTCAGAATTACAAGATAAATTGCTTTATGTTTGCAACAAGTATGAAAAATTGCTTAAGAAGTACAAAAATTTGAAGAATGAGCATGAAAACTATGTAGGTTTGTGTGAATATCTCAATGAAAAAATTACATCTCATTTACATGACCTACAAACTAAGGAAGATGAGCATATTAAATTAATATCTTCACATGCTAGTTTAGTTAAAGAATTTTTAGATTTTAAAGACTTGCATATGAAGTGCACATCCCATGCTTTGCATAGTAATACACATGATTATAGAAATGTTTCTAGAAATGCACATAATTCAAATTCTTATGAGCAATTTTATACTTGTCATTATTGCATGAAACCCGGACATATTTCTAAATTTTGTAAAATTCGAACAAATATTTTTTCTAGAAATAGTAGTTATATGTGGGTGAGAAAGGGGAGTTGTCCTACCTATCCTACTCATAACATTAGAAAACCCGAACCTAAACAAGTTTGGGTTCAAAATTCTAATCCTTGATTCTATTAATTTCAGGCATGCCTTCTTAATGGGACCTTGGAGGGCATGTGGTACTTAGATAGTGGATGCTCAAGACATATGACCGATAATCCTAGTCTTTTCACATATCTTAAAGAATTTGATGGAGGAGATGTTACCTTAGGAGATAATACTAAAAAGAAGGTCATCGGAATAGGTACCATCGAAACCTTTTCTATTTCTATTTCTAAGGTATTTTTAGTTGATGGTTTAAAATACAACCTTTTAAGTATTAGTCAACTATGTGATTCTGGCTTTGATGTGTCTTTTAATTCTAGCTCGTGCATAATTGGTAGAGATCATAAACCTTTAGTAATGGCATCTAGGAGAAACAACACATATCTTTTAGATCTTAAGACTGTAGAAGGAAGTGGAATCAAATGTCTCACCTCATGTACCAATGATGGGTATCTTTGGCATAGGAGGTTATGTCATGCTAGCTCTTCCACCATTAGGAAAATATTTAAGTATAACTTAGTTAGAGGACTACCAAACTTTCAAATAGAAGAAAATCACACTTGTGTACCTTGCAAATTAGGAAAACAAACTAGAGTTTCTTTTAAAGCAAAGAAAGATGTCACAACTACAAAACCATTAGAGATTTTGCATTTGGACTTATTTGGTCCCATAGAACCCGAGAGCTTAGGACATAAAAAATATGGTTTTGTAATAGTAGATGATTATTCAAGATATACATGGGTGATATTTCTTAGAAAGAAAAGTGAGGCATGTCACAATTTTGTAACCTTGGTTACTCGGTTAGAAAGGGAACTTGGTATAGGTTTGATAGCCATTAGGAGTGACCAAGGTGGAGAGTTTAAGAATGAAAATTTCACCAATTTTTGTGAAACTCATGGTGTATCACATACATTTTCATCTTCTAGAACACCACAACAAAATGGGGTAGTAGAGAGGAAGAATAGAAGCTTAGTTGAATTAGTAAGATCCATGCTGAGTGGATATGGTGTTGCTAAGTTCTTTTGGGCCGAAGCTGTTAGTACAGCTTGCTATGTATTAAATAGGATTTTAGCCAGGCCTTTGATTAATTTGACCCCTTATGAATTGATTTTTAGAAAGAAACCAAAAGTAGCACACTTGCGTGTCTTTGGATGCAAGTGTTACATCTTGAATAATGGTAAGAGAGAATTGAGTAAATTTGATCCTAGATCGGATGAGGGGATCTTTTTGGGATATTCTTCTACTGGTAGATCATATAGAGTGTATAATAAAGTTACACACTTAGTGGAAGAATCAATTCATGTGACCTTTGATGAAGAACCACTTAAGCCAACAACTAGTGATCATCTTGATGATGACTTAGAAGTTTTAGGAAAATTAAATCTTGATGGAAATACGAATATAGAAAATATTGAAAGTGAAAATCCATCAAGTTCCAATACCTTTAAGTATAAGAAGAGTCATCCAGTTGAGCAAATTATTGGAGATATGAAGGATAATGTTAGAACAAGGGGAAGTTTCAACCACTCCACATTTGTTTCCACCCTTGAACCTCATACAATAGATGAAGCAATGAATGATGAGTTTTGGTTGATTGCCATGAATGAGGAACTAAATCAATCTGAAAGAAATCAAGTATGGGAATTGACCCCTAGACCTAGTGATCAATCAGTTATAGGAACTAAGTGGGTTTTCAAGAACAAGCTAGATGAGAATGGCAATGTGATTAGAAATAAAGCTAGATTAGTAGCCAAAGGATACTCACAAGTTGAAGGGATAGATGTAGATGAAACATATGCTCCTGTAGCCAGACTTGAAGCCATTAGGATTCTTTTGGCTTATACCTGTCATAAGAATTTCAAGTTATATCAAATGGATGTTAAGAGTGCTTTCTTGAATGGGTTTATTAATGAGGAGGTTTATGTAGAGCAACCTCCTGGCTTTGAGGATTTTGAAAAGCCCGATTATGTTTTCAAATTAAAGAAGGCTTTGTATGGTTTAAAACAAGCTCCTAGAGCATGGTATGATAGGCTATGTACATTTCTGACATCAAATGGTTTTAGAAGAGGCAAAATAGATAGTACTTTATTTTTCAAAAATTTTGAAGATGATCAATTAGTATGTCAAATTTATGTTGATGATATAGTTTTTGGTGCAACAAATGAAGATCTTTGTATGGAGTTTTCAAATATGATGAAAAATGAATTTGAAATGAGTTTGATGGGAGAGTTAACTTTTTTCTTAGGATTACAGATTAAGCAAGTAAGTCAAGGTATCTTTATCTCTCAAACTAAGTATACTTTAGAATTACTCAAAAAGTTTGGGTTAGATAAATATAAATCTAGAGTAACCCCCATGGCCACATCAATTTCATTAGACAAGGATAAGAAGGGGAAGGAAGTTGATCAAAAGCTGTATAGAGGCATGATAGGTTCCCTTCTTTATTTGACAGCTAGTAGACCTGATATTATGCTTAGTGTTTGCTTGTGTGCTAGGTTTCAATCATGTCCTAAAGAATCACACTTGCAAGCTGTGAAGCACATTTTTAGATATCTTCTTGGAACATCTACTTTAGGACTATGGTTCCCCAAAAATGAAGAAAGCCTCAATTTAATTGCCTACTCAGATGCAGACTTTGCTGGAAGTAAAACTGATAGAAAAAGTACTTCAGGAATGTGTCAATTTCTGGGGAATTCACTGATTTCTTGGGCTAGTAGAAAACAAAACTGTGTTGCCCTTTCAACAACCGAGTCTGAATACATAGCGGCAGGGAGTTGTGTAGCCCAAGTACTTTGGATTAGGCAACAACTACTTGACTATGGTATTCATCTAAGTGAAATTCCTATATTGTGTGATAATGCTAGTGCTATATGTCTTACCAAAAATCTCGTTCATCATTCTCGCACTAAGCACATTGATCTTAGATTTCATTTCATTAGAGAGCAAGTACAAAATAAGCTTATCACACTTGATTTTGTTCCCTCTCAAGATCAATTCGCAGATATCTTCACTAAACCATTGCCCACAGAACTCTTTATCAGACTTAGATTGTCCCTTGGAATCCTCAACCCTTTTGAGTGATACCAAAAAGGGGGAGAGAAACGTGATTAGATTCAGGGGGAGTGATTGTTTACAATAATTGTTACCGTTTACTTTTATAATAAATTTGTGGGTTTTGTTATCATCAAAAGGGGGAGATTGTTAAACCCCATGGCCTAAATGATAATTTGATGATAACAAAACAGTGTATTGTTGTTCTAATTGTTTGCTTGAGTATTTGTTACAGTATTAGAGTGACATGAAGCTCAAATGACTTGGAAGATGATTGAAGGAAGTTACCAACAACTTTGATCATGATGAGCAGCCCTTGGTACTCCAGATGGTGTGGCAACCATTATGGAGGTCGGGTTGGGTATTGACTTCTCAATCGCACCTGGGGGCAGCCAACCCCAATATTTTTGGCTGAAGGCAAAAGAAAGGTGAACTAATATATGCGCTACTTCTCCCTACCAACAGGAAATGTGGGACTAAAACTTAAAAGCGTTTTCTCTTTTTCGGCTTTCCTTTTCTGCTTTTCCGGCGCAACGGCTATATGTTTTAAAATTATTTTCTTCTCCTCTTCTAGCCGTTGGAACCAACGTTCAATTGCTCGATCTCCTTCTATAAGAAGGATTGAATTCGAGGGATTTTGGTTAGAAAAAAGAACTGGAAAAATCCCTGCAAAGACGGACAAAAATCACTGGAATTACTGTTCATCGTCTTCCTCAGCCTTCTCGGACCGAAACGAAACGCGTTCCTTTCGCTTCAAATTTGCACGGTTTCATCCCTTTTCGTTTCTACTTTACAATTGCTTACTTAACTACATCTCATACTCTGCTTAGCTACTTAGATTGAGGTTGAAATTACTGCAAAACTTTTCCGTTAACCAAGCTTCGCGGATCTTGATTTTTCGATCAATCTTCACCAACTGTGATTCTCGTTTCAAGCCTTGGAGTCTCTATTAACTTTTCGGAATTCAACTTACCTGTTTCGAATTTTTGTTGAGTCGAATTTCAGACCAAATTTTCTCCGAAACACTTCTTTCACACGAAAACAGAACAACGCCTTCGCAAACGCGATTTGGGCTTTGTCCGGTTTGGAAAGCGTGTTCAGAAGTGCATTTGGGTTATTTTAATTTTAATTTCGAAGAAATTTTTTTTTGTGCCACTTTGTTTCACAAGTTGTAGGGTCTGTGGAATTTTAATTTTGTTTAAGAAAATTTGTTTGCCAAAAAAAAAAAAAAATTGACGACGAGGGTGTATTGTGGTCTTGGTTGTGAAAACAAAGCTGTTGTATTTGTGTGTGACCAATCTTGTGATTGGGTGTTGTGAGGGTTTTTGGCCTACCCGCCGGTTGGGCAAAAGGCATTGGATTGGTAGTGAAGCCCGGCTAGGTTAGCTGGGGGTGGACGTAGGCAAAGGTTTTGCCGAACCACTTGAAATCGTGTGGCTTGCTATTTTATTTCTTAAGTGCACAAATTCAAGATTAAATTTACTCTGTTACGTTTTATTATTGTGAACGATTCAATTCACCCCCCCCCCCCTCTTGTAACCGGCATTTTCAAACAATTGGTATCAGAGCAAGTTAAAGTCTAAAGGAGAAATCCGAAAGACAAGATCATGGCTCAAAATTTTATTGATGCCGGTGCCAAACTTGGGGAAGGTGCTTCTTCCAACCGGCCACCCCTTTTCTGTGGCGAATACTATTTATATTGGAAGAACCGGATGGGAGCACATCTTCAATCTGTTGATATTGACCTTTGGGAAATTATTCGTCGTCCTTTTACTTTTCCTACAAAAGTCATTAACAATGTTTTTATTAGGAAAGAAATTTCTGAGTTAACCCCTGAGGAGAAACAACGAGTCCAACTCAATGCACGCGCTGTAAACATTCTTCACTATGGACTCGATGCACGTGAGTTCAACAGGATTATGAACCTTGATACAGCGCATGAGATATGGACCAAGCTTGAAGTAACCTATGAAGGGACTTCTCTAGTTAAAGAAAACAAAATTAACATGCTTGTACATGATTATGAATTGTTTCGAATGTCTCCAAATGAATCTATTAAAAATATGTTTACGAGATTTACTAACATTACTAATGGTTTAGTTAGTCTTGGAAAAGTTTTGTCAAATGATGAACAGGTACGGAAGATTTTAAGAGTACTACTAAGGGAGTTTGATCCACTGGTGACAGCTATTAAAGCATCCAAGGATTTGTCTACATTGTCCTTGGATGATTTGCTTGGTGAACTAATGACCAATGAGATGGAAATGGAGAGAAGGAAATCTGAAGAAGATGCTGTGGAGAAAGTTAAAGGGAAAAAGAAGGAGGAGTCAATTGCATTAAAGATTAATGATGAATCTGCTACAGAAGAATCAGGAAAAGGAAGAAGAAATGATTGGAGAACCAAAAGGAGGAATAGGGGTGAACCCATTTGTCATGAATGTGGAAAAGTTGGCCATATTAGAGTCTATTGCCCCTCTTTGCAACAGAAAGGAGAAAAGTCAAGGATTGACAAAAAGATGAAGAAGAAGGTTTTGAAGGTGGCTTGGAGTGATTCTGAAGAATCTACTTCAAGTGATGATGACAAGAATGAAGGTCTTATCTGTCTTATGGCTAACCAAGAAGATCAACTTGAAGTAGAAGCTTCTTCATCACAATCTGAGGTATGTTCACTTTCATATTCAGAATTACAAGATAAATTGCTTTATGTTTGCAACAAGTATGAAAAATTGCTTAAGAAGTACAAAAATTTGAAGAATGAGTATGAAAACTATGTAGGTTTGTGTGAATATCTCAATGAAAAAATTACATCTCATTTACATGACCTACAAACTAAGGAAGATGAGCATATTAAATTAATATCTTCACATGCTAGTTTAGTTAAAGAATTTTTAGATTTTAAAGACTTGCATATGAAGTGCACATCCCATGCTTTGCATAGTAATACACATGATTATAGAAATGTTTCTAGAAATGCACATAATTCAAATTCTTATGAGCAATTTTATACTTGTCATTATTGCATGAAACCCGGACATATTTCTAAATTTTGTAAAATTCGAACAAATATTTTTTCTAGAAATAGTAGTTATATGTGGGTGAGAAAGGGGAGTTGTCCTACCTATCCTACTCATAACATTAGAAAACCCGAACCTAAACAAGTTTGGGTTCAAAATTCTAATCCTTGATTCTATTAATTTCAGGCATGCCTTCTTAATGGGACCTTGGAGGGCATGTGGTACTTAGATAGTGGATGCTCAAGACATATGACCGATAATCCTAGTCTTTTCACATATCTTAAAGAATTTGATGGAGGAGATGTTACCTTAGGAGATAATACTAAAAAGAAGGTCATCGGAATAGGTACCATCGAAACCTTTTCTATTTCTATTTCTAAGGTATTTTTAGTTGATGGTTTAAAATACAACCTTTTAAGTATTAGTCAACTATGTGATTCTGGCTTTGATGTGTCTTTTAATTCTAGCTCGTGCATAATTGGTAGAGATCATAAACCTTTAGTAATGGCATCTAGGAGAAACAACACATATCTTTTAGATCTTAAGACTGTAGAAGGAAGTGGAATCAAATGTCTCACCTCATGTACCAATGATGGGTATCTTTGGCATAGGAGGTTATGTCATGCTAGCTCTTCCACCATTAGGAAAATATTTAAGTATAACTTAGTTAGAGGACTACCAAACTTTCAAATAGAAGAAAATCACACTTGTGTACCTTGCAAATTAGGAAAACAAACTAGAGTTTCTTTTAAAGCAAATAAAGATGTCACAACTACAAAACCATTAGAGATTTTGCATTTGGACTTATTTGGTCCCATAGAACCCGAGAGCTTAGGACATAAAAAATATGGTTTTGTAATAGTAGATGATTATTCAAGATATACATGGGTGATATTTCTTAGAAAGAAAAGTGAGGCATGTCACAATTTTGTAACCTTGGTTACTCGGTTAGAAAGGGAACTTGGTATAGGTTTGATAGCCATTAAGAGTGACCAAGGTGGAGAGTTTAAGAATGAAAATTTCACCAATTTTTGTGAAACTCATGGTGTATCACATACATTTTCATCTTCTAGAACACCACAACAAAATGGGGTAGTAGAGAGGAAGAATAGAAGCTTAGTTGAATTAGTAAGATCCATGCTGAGTGGATATGGTGTTGCTAAGTTCTTTTGGGCCGAAGCTGTTAGTACAGCTTGCTATGTATTAAATAGGATTTTAGCCAGGCCTTTGATTAATTTGACCCCTTATGAATTGATTTTTAGAAAGAAACCAAAAGTAGCACACTTGCGTGTCTTTGGATGCAAGTGTTACATCTTGAATAATGGTAAGAGAGAATTGAGTAAATTTGATCCTAGATCGGATGAGGGGATCTTTTTGGGATATTCTTCTACTGGTAGATCATATAGAGTGTATAATAAAGTTACACACTTAGTGGAAGAATCAATTCATGTGACCTTTGATGAAGAACCACTTAAGCCAACAACTAGTGATCATCTTGATGATGACTTAGAAGTTTTAGGAAAATTAAATCTTGATGGAAATACGAATATAGAAAATATTGAAAGTGAAAATCCATCAAGTTCCAATACCTTTAAGTATAAGAAGAGTCATCCAGTTGAGCAAATTATTGGAGATATGAAGGATAATGTTAGAACAAGGGGAAGTTTCAACCACTCCACATTTGTTTCCACCCTTGAACCTCATACAATAGATGAAGCAATGAATGATGAGTTTTGGTTGATTGCCATGAATGAGGAACTAAATCAATCTGAAAGAAATCAAGTATGGGAATTGACCCCTAGACCTAGTGATCAATCAGTTATAGGAACTAAGTGGGTTTTCAAGAACAAGCTAGATGAGAATGGCAATGTGATTAGAAATAAAGCTAGATTAGTAGCCAAAGGATACTCACAAGTTGAAGGGATAGATGTAGATGAAACATATGCTCCTGTAGCCAGACTTGAAGCCATTAGGATTCTTTTGGCTTATACCTGTCATAAGAATTTCAAGTTATATCAAATGGATGTTAAGAGTGCTTTCTTGAATGGGTTTATTAATGAGGAGGTTTATGTAGAGCAACCTCCTGGCTTTGAGGATTTTGAAAAGCCCGATTATGTTTTCAAATTAAAGAAGGCTTTGTATGGTTTAAAACAAGCTCCTAGAGCATGGTATGATAGGCTATGTACATTTCTGACATCAAATGGTTTTAGAAGAGGCAAAATAGATAGTACTTTATTTTTCAAAAATTTTGAAGATGATCAATTAGTATGTCAAATTTATGTTGATGATATAGTTTTTGGTGCAACAAATGAAGATCTTTGTATGGAGTTTTCAAATATGATGAAAAATGAATTTGAAATGAGTTTGATGGGAGAGTTAACTTTTTTCTTAGGATTACAGATTAAGCAAGTAAGTCAAGGTATCTTTATCTCTCAAACTAAGTATACTTTAGAATTACTCAAAAAGTTTGGGTTAGATAAATATAAATCTAGAGTAACCCCCATGGCCACATCAATTTCATTAGACAAGGATGAGAAGGGGAAGGAAGTTGATCAAAAGCTGTATAGAGGCATGATAGGTTCCCTTCTTTATTTGACAGCTAGTAGACCTGATATTATGCTTAGTGTTTGCTTGTGTGCTAGGTTTCAATCATGTCCTAAAGAATCACACTTGCAAGCTGTGAAGCACATTTTTAGATATCTTCTTGGAACATCTACTTTAGGACTATGGTTCCCCAAAAATGAAGAAAGCCTCAATTTAATTGCCTACTCAGATGCAGACTTTGCTGGAAGTAAAACTGATAGAAAAAGTACTTTAGGAATGTGTCAATTTCTGGGGAATTCACTGATTTCTTGGGCTAGTAGAAAACAAAACTGTGTTGCCCTTTCAACAACCGAGTCTGAATACATAGCGGCAGGGAGTTGTGTAGCCCAAGTACTTTGGATTAGGCAACAACTACTTGACTATGGTATTCATCTAAGTGAAATTCCTATATTGTGTGATAATGCTAGTGCTATATGTCTTACCAAAAATCTCGTTCATCATTCTCGCACTAAGCACATTGATCTTAGATTTCATTTGATTAGAGAGCAAGTACAAAATAAGCTTATCACACTTGATTTTGTTCCCTCTCAAGATCAATTCGCAGATATCTTCACTAAACCATTGCCCACAGAACTCTTTATCAGACTTAGATTGTCCCTTGGAATCCTCAACCCTTTTGAGTGATACCAAAAAGGGGGAGAGAAACGTGATTAGATTCAGGGGGAGTGATTGTTTACAATAATTGTTACCGTTTACTTTTATAATAAATTTGTGGGTTTTGTTATCATCAAAAGGGGGAGATTGTTAAACCCCATGGCCTAAATGATAATTTGATGATAACAAAACAGTGTATTGTTGTTCTAATTGTTTGCTTGAGTATTTGTTACAGTATTAGAGTGACATGAAGCTCAAATGACTTGGAAGATGATTGAAGGAAGTTACCAACAACTTTGATCATGATGAGCAGCCCTTGGTACTCCAGATGGTGTGGCAACCATTATGGAGGTCGGGTTGGGTATTGACTTCTCAATCGCACCTGGGGGCAGCCAACCCCAATATTTTTGGCTGAAGGCAAAAGAAAGGTGAACTAATATATGCGCTACTTCTCCCTACCAACAGGAAATGTGGGACTAAAACTTAAAAGCGTTTTCTCTTTTTCGGCTTTCCTTTTCTGCTTTTCCGGCGCAACGGCTATATGTTTTAAAATTATTTTCTTCTCCTCTTCTAGCCGTTGGAACCAACGTTCAATTGCTCGATCTCCTTCTATAAGAAGGATTGAATTCGAGGGATTTTGGTTAGAAAAAAGAACTGGAAAAATCCCTGCAAAGACGGACAAAAATCACTGGAATTACTGTTCATCGTCTTCCTCAGCCTTCTCGGACCGAAACGAAACGCGTTCCTTTCGCTTCAAATTTGCACGGTTTCATCCCTTTTCGTTTCTACTTTACAATTGCTTACTTAACTACATCTCATACTCTGCTTAGCTACTTAGATTGAGGTTGAAATTACTGCAAAACTTTTCCGTTAACCAAGCTTCGCGGATCTTGATTTTTCGATCAATCTTCACCAACTGTGATTCTCGTTTCAAGCCTTGGAGTCTCTATTAACTTTTCGGAATTCAACTTACCTGTTTCGAATTTTTGTTGAGTCGAATTTCAGACCAAATTTTCTCCGAAACACTTCTTTCACACGAAAACAGAACAACGCCTTCGCAAACGCGATTTGGGCTTTGTCCGGTTTGGAAAGCGTGTTCAGAAGTGCATTTGGGTTATTTTAATTTTAATTTCGAAGAAATTTTTTTTTGTGCCACTTTGTTTCACAAGTTGTAGGGTCTGTGGAATTTTAATTTTGTTTAAGAAAATTTGTTTGCCAAAAAAAAAAAAAAATTGACGACGAGGGTGTATTGTGGTCTTGGTTGTGAAAACAAAGCTGTTGTATTTGTGTGTGACCAATCTTGTGATTGGGTGTTGTGAGGGTTTTTGGCCTACCCGCCGGTTGGGCAAAAGGCATTGGATTGGTAGTGAAGCCCGGCTAGGTTAGCTGGGGGTGGACGTAGGCAAAGGTTTTGCCGAACCACTTGAAATCGTGTGGCTTGCTATTTTATTTCTTAAGTGCACAAATTCAAGATTAAATTTACTCTGTTACGTTTTATTATTGTGAACGATTCAATTCACCCCCCCCCCCCTCTTGTAACCGGCATTTTCAAACAATTGGTATCAGAGCAAGTTAAAGTCTAAAGGAGAAATCCGAAAGACAAGATCATGGCTCAAAATTTTATTGATGCCGGTGCCAAACTTGGGGAAGGTGCTTCTTCCAACCGGCCACCCCTTTTCTGTGGCGAATACTATTTATATTGGAAGAACCGGATGGGAGCACATCTTCAATCTGTTGATATTGACCTTTGGGAAATTATTCGTCGTCCTTTTACTTTTCCTACAAAAGTCATTAACAATGTTTTTATTAGGAAAGAAATTTCTGAGTTAACCCCTGAGGAGAAACAACGAGTCCAACTCAATGCACGCGCTGTAAACATTCTTCACTATGGACTCGATGCATGTGAGTTCAACAGGATTATGAACCTTGATACAGCGCATGAGATATGGACCAAGCTTGAAGTAACCTATGAAGGGACTTCTCTAGTTAAAGAAAACAAAATTAACATGCTTGTACATGATTATGAATTGTTTCGAATGTCTCCAAATGAATCTATTAAAAATATGTTTACGAGACTTACTAACATTACTAATGGTTTAGTTAGTCTTGGAAAAGTTTTGTCAAATGATGAACAGGTACGGAAGATTTTAAGAGTACTACTAAGGGAGTTTGATCCACTGGTGACAGCTATTAAAGCATCCAAGGATTTGTCTACATTGTCCTTGGATGATTTGCTTGGTGAACTAATGACCAATGAGATGGAAATGGAGAGAAGGAAATCTGAAGAAGATGCTGTGGAGAAAGTTAAAGGGAAAAAGAAGGAGGAGTCAATTGCATTAAAGATTAATGATGAATCTGCTACAGAAGAATCAGGAAAAGGAAGAAGAAATGATTGGAGAACCAAAAGGAGGAATAGGGGTGAACCCATTTGTCATGAATGTGGAAAAGTTGGCCATATTAGAGTCTATTGCCCCTCTTTTCAACAGAAAGGAGAAAAGTCAAGGATTGACAAAAAGATGAAGAAGAAGGTTTTGAAGGTGGCTTGGAGTGATTCTGAAGAATCTACTTCAAGTGATGATGACAAGAATGAAGGTCTTATCTGTCTTATGGCTAACCAAGAAGATCAACTTGAAGTAGAAGCTTCTTCATCACAATCTGAGGTATGTTCACTTTCATATTCAGAATTACAAGATAAATTGCTTTATGTTTGCAACAAGTATGAAAAATTGCTTAAGAAGTACAAAAATTTGAAGAATGAGTATGAAAACTATGTAGGTTTGTGTGAATATCTCAATGAAAAAATTACATCTCATTTACATGACCTACAAACTAAGGAAGATGAGCATATTAAATTAATATCTTCACATGCTAGTTTAGTTAAAGAATTTTTAGATTTTAAAGACTTGCATATGAAGTGCACATCCCATGCTTTGCATAGTAATACACATGATTATAGAAATGTTTCTAGAAATGCACATAATTCAAATTCTTATGAGCAATTTTATACTTGTCATTATTGCATGAAACCCGGACATATTTCTAAATTTTGTAAAATTCGAACAAATATTTTTTCTAGAAATAGTAGTTATATGTGGGTGAGAAAGGGGAGTTGTCCTACCTATCCTACTCATAACATTAGAAAACCCGAACCTAAACAAGTTTGGGTTCAAAATTCTAATCCTTGATTCTATTAATTTCAGGCATGCCTTCTTAATGGGACCTTGGAGGGCATGTGGTACTTAGATAGTGGATGCTCAAGACATATGACCGATAATCCTAGTCTTTTCACATATCTTAAAGAATTTGATGGAGGAGATGTTACCTTAGGAGATAATACTAAAAAGAAGGTCATCGGAATAGGTACCATCGAAACCTTTTCTATTTCTATTTCTAAGGTATTTTTAGTTGATGGTTTAAAATACAACCTTTTAAGTATTAGTCAACTATGTGATTCTGGCTTTGATGTGTCTTTTAATTCTAGCTCGTGCATAATTGGTAGAGATCATAAACCTTTAGTAATGGCATCTAGGAGAAACAACACATATCTTTTAGATCTTAAGACTGTAGAAGGAAGTGGAATCAAATGTCTCACCTCATGTACCAATGATGGGTATCTTTGGCATAGGAGGTTATGTCATGCTAGCTCTTCCACCATTAGGAAAATATTTAAGTATAACTTAGTTAGAGGACTACCAAACTTTCAAATAGAAGAAAATCACACTTGTGTACCTTGCAAATTAGGAAAACAAACTAGAGTTTCTTTTAAAGCAAATAAAGATGTCACAACTACAAAACCATTAGAGATTTTGCATTTGGACTTATTTGGTCCCATAGAACCCGAGAGCTTAGGACATAAAAAATATGGTTTTGTAATAGTATATGATTATTCAAGATATACATGGGTGATATTTCTTAGAAAGAAAAGTGAGGCATGTCACAATTTTGTAACCTTGGTTACTCGGTTAGAAAGGGAACTTGGTATAGGTTTGATAGCCATTAAGAGTGACCAAGGTGGAGAGTTTAAGAATGAAAATTTCACCAATTTTTGTGAAACTCATGGTGTATCACATACATTTTCATCTTCTAGAACACCACAACAAAATGGGGTAGTAGAGAGGAAGAATAGAAGCTTAGTTGAATTAGTAAGATCCATGCTGAGTGGATATGGTGTTGCTAAGTTCTTTTGGGCCGAAGCTGTTAGTACAGCTTGCTATGTATTAAATAGGATTTTAGCCAGGCCTTTGATTAATTTGACCCCTTATGAATTGATTTTTAGAAAGAAACCAAAAGTAGCACACTTGCGTGTCTTTGGATGCAAGTGTTACATCTTGAATAATGGTAAGAGAGAATTGAGTAAATTTGATCCTAGATCGGATGAGGGGATCTTTTTGGGATATTCTTCTACTGGTAGATCATATAGAGTGTATAATAAAGTTACACACTTAGTGGAAGAATCAATTCATGTGACCTTTGATGAAGAACCACTTAAGCCAACAACTAGTGATCATCTTGATGATGACTTAGAAGTTTTAGGAAAATTAAATCTTGATGGAAATACGAATATAGAAAATATTGAAAGTGAAAATCCATCAAGTTCCAATACCTTTAAGTATAAGAAGAGTCATCCAGTTGAGCAAATTATTGGAGATATGAAGGATAATGTTAGAACAAGGGGAAGTTTCAACCACTCCACATTTGTTTCCACCCTTGAACCTCATACAATAGATGAAGCAATGAATGATGAGTTTTGGTTGATTGCCATGAATGAGGAACTAAATCAATCTGAAAGAAATCAAGTATGGGAATTGACCCCTAGACCTAGTGATCAATCAGTTATAGGAACTAAGTGGGTTTTCAAGAACAAGCTAGATGAGAATGGCAATGTGATTAGAAATAAAGCTAGATTAGTAGCCAAAGGATACTCACAAGTTGAAGGGATAGATGTAGATGAAACATATGCTCCTGTAGCCAGACTTGAAGCCATTAGGATTCTTTTGGCTTATACCTGTCATAAGAATTTCAAGTTATATCAAATGGATGTTAAGAGTGCTTTCTTGAATGGGTTTATTAATGAGGAGGTTTATGTAGAGCAACCTCCTGGCTTTGAGGATTTTGAAAAGCCCGATTATGTTTTCAAATTAAAGAAGGCTTTGTATGGTTTAAAACAAGCTCCTAGAGCATGGTATGATAGGCTATGTACATTTCTGACATCAAATGGTTTTAGAAGAGGCAAAATAGATAGTACTTTATTTTTCAAAAATTTTGAAGATGATCAATTAGTATGTCAAATTTATGTTGATGATATAGTTTTTGGTGCAACAAATGAAGATCTTTGTATGGAGTTTTCAAATATGATGAAAAATGAATTTGAAATGAGTTTGATGGGAGAGTTAACTTTTTTCTTAGGATTACAGATTAAGCAAGTAAGTCAAGGTATCTTTATCTCTCAAACTAAGTATACTTTAGAATTACTCAAAAAGTTTGGGTTAGATAAATATAAATCTAGAGTAACCCCCATGGCCACATCAATTTCATTAGACAAGGATGAGAAGGGGAAGGAAGTTGATCAAAAGCTGTATAGAGGCATGATAGGTTCCCTTCTTTATTTGACAGCTAGTAGACCTGATATTATGCTTAGTGTTTGCTTGTGTGCTAGGTTTCAATCATGTCCTAAAGAATCACACTTGCAAGCTGTGAAGCACATTTTTAGATATCTTCTTGGAACATCTACTTTAGGACTATGGTTCCCCAAAAATGAAGAAAGCCTCAATTTAATTGCCTACTCAGATGCAGACTTTGCTGGAAGTAAAACTGATAGAAAAAGTACTTCAGGAATGTGTCAATTTCTGGGGAATTCACTGATTTCTTGGGCTAGTAGAAAACAAAACTGTGTTGCCCTTTCAACAACCGAGTCTGAATACATAGCGGCAGGGAGTTGTGTAGCCCAAGTACTTTGGATTAGGCAACAACTACTTGACTATGGTATTCATCTAAGTGAAATTCCTATATTGTGTGATAATGCTAGTGCTATATGTCTTACCAAAAATCTCGTTCATCATTCTCGCACTAAGCACATTGATCTTAGATTTCATTTGATTAGAGAGCAAGTACAAAATAAGCTTATCACACTTGATTTTGTTCCCTCTCAAGATCAATTCGCAGATATCTTCACTAAACCATTGCCCACAGAACTCTTTATCAGACTTAGATTGTCCCTTGGAATCCTCAACCCTTTTGAGTGATACCAAAAAGGGGGAGAGAAACGTGATTAGATTCAGGGGGAGTGATTGTTTACAATAATTGTTACCGTTTACTTTTATAATAAATTTGTGGGTTTTGTTATCATCAAAAGGGGGAGATTGTTAAACCCCATGGCCTAAATGATAATTTGATGATAACAAAACAGTGTATTGTTGTTCTAATTGTTTGCTTGAGTATTTGTTACAGTATTAGAGTGACATGAAGCTCAAATGACTTGGAAGATGATTGAAGGAAGTTACCAACAACTTTGATCATGATGAGCAGCCCTTGGTACTCCAGATGGTGTGGCAACCATTATGGAGGTCGGGTTGGGTATTGACTTCTCAATCGCACCTGGGGGCAGCCAACCCCAATATTTTTGGCTGAAGGCAAAAGAAAGGTGAACTAATATATGCGCTACTTCTCCCTACCAACAGGAAATGTGGGACTAAAACTTAAAAGCGTTTTCTCTTTTTCGGCTTTCCTTTTCTGCTTTTCCGGCGCAACGGCTATATGTTTTAAAATTATTTTCTTCTCCTCTTCTAGCCGTTGGAACCAACGTTCAATTGCTCGATCTCCTTCTATAAGAAGGATTGAATTCGAGGGATTTTGGTTAGAAAAAAGAACTGGAAAAATCCCTGCAAAGACGGACAAAAATCACTGGAATTACTGTTCATCGTCTTCCTCAGCCTTCTCGGACCGAAACGAAACGCGTTCCTTTCGCTTCAAATTTGCACGGTTTCATCCCTTTTCGTTTCTACTTTACAATTGCTTACTTAACTACATCTCATACTCTGCTTAGCTACTTAGATTGAGGTTGAAATTACTGCAAAACTTTTCCGTTAACCAAGCTTCGCGGATCTTGATTTTTCGATCAATCTTCACCAACTGTGATTCTCGTTTCAAGCCTTGGAGTCTCTATTAACTTTTCGGAATTCAACTTACCTGTTTCGAATTTTTGTTGAGTCGAATTTCAGACCAAATTTTCTCCGAAACACTTCTTTCACACGAAAACAGAACAACGCCTTCGCAAACGCGATTTGGGCTTTGTCCGGTTTGGAAAGCGTGTTCAGAAGTGCATTTGGGTTATTTTAATTTTAATTTCGAAGAAATTTTTTTTTGTGCCACTTTGTTTCACAAGTTGTAGGGTCTGTGGAATTTTAATTTTGTTTAAGAAAATTTGTTTGCCAAAAAAAAAAAAAAATTGACGACGAGGGTGTATTGTGGTCTTGGTTGTGAAAACAAAGCTGTTGTATTTGTGTGTGACCAATCTTGTGATTGGGTGTTGTGAGGGTTTTTGGCCTACCCGCCGGTTGGGCAAAAGGCATTGGATTGGTAGTGAAGCCCGGCTAGGTTAGCTGGGGGTGGACGTAGGCAAAGGTTTTGCCGAACCACTTGAAATCGTGTGGCTTGCTATTTTATTTCTTAAGTGCACAAATTCAAGATTAAATTTACTCTGTTACGTTTTATTATTGTGAACGATTCAATTCACCCCCCCCCCCTCTTGTAACCGGCATTTTCAAACAATTGGTATCAGAGCAAGTTAAAGTCTAAAGGAGAAATCCGAAAGACAAGATCATGGCTCAAAATTTTATTGATGCCGGTGCCAAACTTGGGGAAGGTGCTTCTTCCAACCGGCCACCCCTTTTCTGTGGCGAATACTATTTATATTGGAAGAACCGGATGGGAGCACATCTTCAATCTGTTGATATTGACCTTTGGGAAATTATTCGTCGTCCTTTTACTTTTCCTACAAAAGTCATTAACAATGTTTTTATTAGGAAAGAAATTTCTGAGTTAACCCCTGAGGAGAAACAACGAGTCCAACTCAATGCACGCGCTGTAAACATTCTTCACTATGGACTCGATGCACGTGAGTTCAACAGGATTATGAACCTTGATACAGCGCATGAGATATGGACCAAGCTTGAAGTAACCTATGAAGGGACTTCTCTAGTTAAAGAAAACAAAATTAACATGCTTGTACATGATTATGAATTGTTTCGAATGTCTCCAAATGAATCTATTAAAAATATGTTTACGAGATTTACTAACATTACTAATGGTTTAGTTAGTCTTGGAAAAGTTTTGTCAAATGATGAACAGGTACGGAAGATTTTAAGAGTACTACTAAGGGAGTTTGATCCACTGGTGACAGCTATTAAAGCATCCAAGGATTTGTCTACATTGTCCTTGGATGATTTGCTTGGTGAACTAATGACCAATGAGATGGAAATGGAGAGAAGGAAATCTGAAGAAGATGCTGTGGAGAAAGTTAAAGGGAAAAAGAAGGAGGAGTCAATTGCATTAAAGATTAATGATGAATCTGCTACAGAAGAATCAGGAAAAGGAAGAAGAAATGATTGGAGAACCAAAAGGAGGAATAGGGGTGAACCCATTTGTCATGAATGTGGAAAAGTTGGCCATATTAGAGTCTATTGCCCCTCTTTGCAACAGAAAGGAGAAAAGTCAAGGATTGACAAAAAGATGAAGAAGAAGGTTTTGAAGGTGGCTTGGAGTGATTCTGAAGAATCTACTTCAAGTGATGATGACAAGAATGAAGGTCTTATCTGTCTTATGGCTAACCAAGAAGATCAACTTGAAGTAGAAGCTTCTTCATCACAATCTGAGGTATGTTCACTTTCATATTCAGAATTACAAGATAAATTGCTTTATGTTTGCAACAAGTATGAAAAATTGCTTAAGAAGTACAAAAATTTGAAGAATGAGTATGAAAACTATGTAGGTTTGTGTGAATATCTCAATGAAAAAATTACATCTCATTTACATGACCTACAAACTAAGGAAGATGAGCATATTAAATTAATATCTTCACATGCTAGTTTAGTTAAAGAATTTTTAGATTTTAAAGACTTGCATATGAAGTGCACATCCCATGCTTTGCATAGTAATACACATGATTATAGAAATGTTTCTAGAAATGCACATAATTCAAATTCTTATGAGCAATTTTATACTTGTCATTATTGCATGAAACCCGGACATATTTCTAAATTTTGTAAAATTCGAACAAATATTTTTTCTAGAAATAGTAGTTATATGTGGGTGAGAAAGGGGAGTTGTCCTACCTATCCTACTCATAACATTAGAAAACCCGAACCTAAACAAGTTTGGGTTCAAAATTCTAATCCTTGATTCTATTAATTTCAGGCATGCCTTCTTAATGGGACCTTGGAGGGCATGTGGTACTTAGATAGTGGATGCTCAAGACATATGACCGATAATCCTAGTCTTTTCACATATCTTAAAGAATTTGATGGAGGAGATGTTACCTTAGGAGATAATACTAAAAAGAAGGTCATCGGAATAGGTACCATCGAAACCTTTTCTATTTCTATTTCTAAGGTATTTTTAGTTGATGGTTTAAAATACAACCTTTTAAGTATTAGTCAACTATGTGATTCTGGCTTTGATGTGTCTTTTAATTCTAGCTCGTGCATAATTGGTAGAGATCATAAACCTTTAGTAATGGCATCTAGGAGAAACAACACATATCTTTTAGATCTTAAGACTGTAGAAGGAAGTGGAATCAAATGTCTCACCTCATGTACCAATGATGGGTATCTTTGGCATAGGAGGTTATGTCATGCTAGCTCTTCCACCATTAGGAAAATATTTAAGTATAACTTAGTTAGAGGACTACCAAACTTTCAAATAGAAGAAAATCACACTTGTGTACCTTGCAAATTAGGAAAACAAACTAGAGTTTCTTTTAAAGCAAATAAAGATGTCACAACTACAAAACCATTAGAGATTTTGCATTTGGACTTATTTGGTCCCATAGAACCCGAGAGCTTAGGACATAAAAAATATGGTTTTGTAATAGTAGATGATTATTCAAGATATACATGGGTGATATTTCTTAGAAAGAAAAGTGAGGCATGTCACAATTTTGTAACCTTGGTTACTCGGTTAGAAAGGGAACTTGGTATAGGTTTGATAGCCATTAAGAGTGACCAAGGTGGAGAGTTTAAGAATGAAAATTTCACCAATTTTTGTGAAACTCATGGTGTATCACATACATTTTCATCTTCTAGAACACCACAACAAAATGGGGTAGTAGAGAGGAAGAATAGAAGCTTAGTTGAATTAGTAAGATCCATGCTGAGTGGATATGGTGTTGCTAAGTTCTTTTGGGCCGAAGCTGTTAGTACAGCTTGCTATGTATTAAATAGGATTTTAGCCAGGCCTTTGATTAATTTGACCCCTTATGAATTGATTTTTAGAAAGAAACCAAAAGTAGCACACTTGCGTGTCTTTGGATGCAAGTGTTACATCTTGAATAATGGTAAGAGAGAATTGAGTAAATTTGATCCTAGATCGGATGAGGGGATCTTTTTGGGATATTCTTCTACTGGTAGATCATATAGAGTGTATAATAAAGTTACACACTTAGTGGAAGAATCAATTCATGTGACCTTTGATGAAGAACCACTTAAGCCAACAACTAGTGATCATCTTGATGATGACTTAGAAGTTTTAGGAAAATTAAATCTTGATGGAAATACGAATATAGAAAATATTGAAAGTGAAAATCCATCAAGTTCCAATACCTTTAAGTATAAGAAGAGTCATCCAGTTGAGCAAATTATTGGAGATATGAAGGATAATGTTAGAACAAGGGGAAGTTTCAACCACTCCACATTTGTTTCCACCCTTGAACCTCATACAATAGATGAAGCAATGAATGATGAGTTTTGGTTGATTGCCATGAATGAGGAACTAAATCAATCTGAAAGAAATCAAGTATGGGAATTGACCCCTAGACCTAGTGATCAATCAGTTATAGGAACTAAGTGGGTTTTCAAGAACAAGCTAGATGAGAATGGCAATGTGATTAGAAATAAAGCTAGATTAGTAGCCAAAGGATACTCACAAGTTGAAGGGATAGATGTAGATGAAACATATGCTCCTGTAGCCAGACTTGAAGCCATTAGGATTCTTTTGGCTTATACCTGTCATAAGAATTTCAAGTTATATCAAATGGATGTTAAGAGTGCTTTCTTGAATGGGTTTATTAATGAGGAGGTTTATGTAGAGCAACCTCCTGGCTTTGAGGATTTTGAAAAGCCCGATTATGTTTTCAAATTAAAGAAGGCTTTGTATGGTTTAAAACAAGCTCCTAGAGCATGGTATGATAGGCTATGTACATTTCTGACATCAAATGGTTTTAGAAGAGGCAAAATAGATAGTACTTTATTTTTCAAAAATTTTGAAGATGATCAATTAGTATGTCAAATTTATGTTGATGATATAGTTTTTGGTGCAACAAATGAAGATCTTTGTATGGAGTTTTCAAATATGATGAAAAATGAATTTGAAATGAGTTTGATGGGAGAGTTAACTTTTTTCTTAGGATTACAGATTAAGCAAGTAAGTCAAGGTATCTTTATCTCTCAAACTAAGTATACTTTAGAATTACTCAAAAAGTTTGGGTTAGATAAATATAAATCTAGAGTAACCCCCATGGCCACATCAATTTCATTAGACAAGGATGAGAAGGGGAAGGAAGTTGATCAAAAGCTGTATAGAGGCATGATAGGTTCCCTTCTTTATTTGACAGCTAGTAGACCTGATATTATGCTTAGTGTTTGCTTGTGTGCTAGGTTTCAATCATGTCCTAAAGAATCACACTTGCAAGCTGTGAAGCACATTTTTAGATATCTTCTTGGAACATCTACTTTAGGACTATGGTTCCCCAAAAATGAAGAAAGCCTCAATTTAATTGCCTACTCAGATGCAGACTTTGCTGGAAGTAAAACTGATAGAAAAAGTACTTCAGGAATGTGTCAATTTCTGGGGAATTCACTGATTTCTTGGGCTAGTAGAAAACAAAACTGTGTTGCCCTTTCAACAACCGAGTCTGAATACATAGCGGCAGGGAGTTGTGTAGCCCAAGTACTTTGGATTAGGCAACAACTACTTGACTATGGTATTCATCTAAGTGAAATTCCTATATTGTGTGATAATGCTAGTGCTATATGTCTTACCAAAAATCTCGTTCATCATTCTCGCACTAAGCACATTGATCTTAGATTTCATTTGATTAGAGAGCAAGTACAAAATAAGCTTATCACACTTGATTTTGTTCCCTCTCAAGATCAATTCGCAGATATCTTCACTAAACCATTGCCCACAGAACTCTTTATCAGACTTAGATTGTCCCTTGGAATCCTCAACCCTTTTGAGTGATACCAAAAAGGGGGAGAGAAACGTGATTAGATTCAGGGGGAGTGATTGTTTACAATAATTGTTACCGTTTACTTTTATAATAAATTTGTGGGTTTTGTTATCATCAAAAGGGGGAGATTGTTAAACCCCATGGCCTAAATGATAATTTGATGATAACAAAACAGTGTATTGTTGTTCTAATTGTTTGCTTGAGTATTTGTTACAGTATTAGAGTGACATGAAGCTCAAATGACTTGGAAGATGATTGAAGGAAGTTACCAACAACTTTGATCATGATGAGCAGCCCTTGGTACTCCAGATGGTGTGGCAACCATTATGGAGGTCGGGTTGGGTATTGACTTCTCAATCGCACCTGGGGGCAGCCAACCCCAATATTTTTGGCTGAAGGCAAAAGAAAGGTGAACTAATATATGCGCTACTTCTCCCTACCAACAGGAAATGTGGGACTAAAACTTAAAAGCGTTTTCTCTTTTTCGGCTTTCCTTTTCTGCTTTTCCGGCGCAACGGCTATATGTTTTAAAATTATTTTCTTCTCCTCTTCTAGCCGTTGGAACCAACGTTCAATTGCTCGATCTCCTTCTATAAGAAGGATTGAATTCGAGGGATTTTGGTTAGAAAAAAGAACTGGAAAAATCCCTGCAAAGACGGACAAAAATCACTGGAATTACTGTTCATCGTCTTCCTCAGCCTTCTCGGACCGAAACGAAACGCGTTCCTTTCGCTTCAAATTTGCACGGTTTCATCCCTTTTCGTTTCTACTTTACAATTGCTTACTTAACTACATCTCATACTCTGCTTAGCTACTTAGATTGAGGTTGAAATTACTGCAAAACTTTTCCGTTAACCAAGCTTCGCGGATCTTGATTTTTCGATCAATCTTCACCAACTGTGATTCTCGTTTCAAGCCTTGGAGTCTCTATTAACTTTTCGGAATTCAACTTACCTGTTTCGAATTTTTGTTGAGTCGAATTTCAGACCAAATTTTCTCCGAAACACTTCTTTCACACGAAAACAGAACAACGCCTTCGCAAACGCGATTTGGGCTTTGTCCGGTTTGGAAAGCGTGTTCAGAAGTGCATTTGGGTTATTTTAATTTTAATTTCGAAGAAATTTTTTTTTGTGCCACTTTGTTTCACAAGTTGTAGGGTCTGTGGAATTTTAATTTTGTTTAAGAAAATTTGTTTGCCAAAAAAAAAAAAAATTGACGACGAGGGTGTATTGTGGTCTTGGTTGTGAAAACAAAGCTGTTGTATTTGTGTGTGACCAATCTTGTGATTGGGTGTTGTGAGGGTTTTTGGCCTACCCGCCGGTTGGGCAAAAGGCATTGGATTGGTAGTGAAGCCCGGCTAGGTTAGCTGGGGGTGGACGTAGGCAAAGGTTTTGCCGAACCACTTGAAATCGTGTGCCTTGCTATTTTATTTCTTAAGCGCACAAATTCAAGATTAAATTTACTCTGTTACGTTTTATTATTGTGAACGGTTCAATTCACCCCCCCTCTTGTAACCGGCATTTTCAAACAGACTTAACCTGGTCATGGCCTAGAAGGAGAAACGCAGTGGGCGTTGATTCATCTACGGCAGGGATCGGCAAGACTTCGCTGACTTCATGCAGGACCTCCAACTTGCTGACTTGGGGTTCTCCAGCAACCGGTTTACGTGGTGTAACGGGAAGCAAGGATGTGCGTGAATCCTTGAGCGACTTGACCGTGCTCTCATGAATCCTGCTAGAATGCTTGCGTTCCCCGAGTGCTCTGTGAATCATCATAGCCGGCTCGCGTCGGACCATTGCCCGCTGCTGGTCAACTTGGGTGGCAGTAGCCCGTGGCTGATCTCCTGCAGGCTGCTCTTTGAGAGTGTATGGCTTAATTTCCCACAATCTTTCCAGGTGGTGCATCGTGCATGGCAACGGCGGGCGGAGGGGAATCGCATGGAGATTGTCTCGACGAAGTTCAAGCACTCCTTGATGGCACTGCATAGATGGAGCCGAGAGGAGTTGGGGACCTGGTCAATCGAAATAAGGAGCTGTAGCATGGTATTGATGAGCTGCATACTAGAGAGTCAAGGGAGGGCCTCTCTGAGGAGGACCAAGTGCAACTCGGGAACATGGTTACTGCCTTCCACCATGGATGCGCTCACGAGAAGCAATGGTGGTGGTAGCGCGCCAAAGTGCACTGGGCATAACTTGGGGACAGCAACACGAAATTCTTCCACAACGTGGCTACAGCTCGGGCTAGGACAAATCGGATTACTATGCTGCAGGGCGACAATGACAGGGTGGCGGATTCTCCAGACAGCATTGGTCGGGTTGTCCTGGATTATTTTGAATGCAAATGGAGGTGTGGGGACCCTAGGACCTTGCCGTAGTTCACCTCGCTTCCTGGCATTGTTGACGCTGAGGTCGGCATCCAACATCGGCTGTAGGGTTACTGAGAATGAAATCATCACGGCATTGCGGGGAATTAAGAGGAATAGAACCCCGGGCAGCGACGGGATTACTGCGGAGTTTCTACATGGCTACTAGACCATTACGTGAGGCGATGTTATTAGTGCGGTGCAAGCGTTCTTTGAGGAATGCAAGCTTCCGGAAGGCTGGAAGGATACTCTCGTTATTCTCATGCCAAAGAAGCAGGGGGCGTGTAGACTAGAGCATTACCGGCCGATCAGCCTCTGTAACACCATCTACAAGGTGGTGGCGCACGTCCTCGTCGGGGTGCTGAAGCCGCTAATGCAGGGACTCATCTCGCACGAGCAAGCCGCATTCATCCCGGGGCGTAGCATCTCCGACAAAATTAACATTGCGCAGGAGATGGCCGAGAAGATGTGCACCTGCACTGCGGCCTCGGGCTTCATGGCCGTGAAGCTTGACATGGAGCAGGCTTATGACAACGTACGCTGAGAATTCCTGCTCAAGATGATGATGGCCATGGGATTCCCTCTTATTTGGCGTGATTGGATTGCTGCGTGCATCAGTTGCCCGAGATTCAGTGTCCTCATTAATGGTGCTCATCTCCCGTGGGTGGTGGCACAGCGATGCCTCCGGCAGGGGTGCCCACTCTCACCCTATCGTTATGTCCTAGCCACCGAGTATCTTTAGTGCTTGGTGAGGAATTATGAGTCTTGGCAGCTTCTTGGGTTCAGGCCGGGGCAGCACGTGCTGCGAATTTCACATCTCCTGTTCGCGGATGATGTCCTGCTCTTTGCTCCCGCCACCCACGTCACTGTGCGCACTGTCCGTAGCATCATGCGGGCCTTCAGGAAAGCCGCTGGGCTGCGTGTCAACCTCGTGAAGTCCAGGGTCTTCTTTAGCCCCAAGTTCAGCAGAAAGAAGTCCAGGCTGATCCTTAGGAAGCTCCGCATTGAGCATGGTCGGACGTTTACCTACCTTGGGATTCCCATCACCGCGAGGCGCCTGACCAAGGAAAATGTCAGCTTCCTTGTCCAGAGAATGGATGTTATGGTGGTCAACTGGCGCGTCTGGCCCTTATGGCTTGCGGGTAGGGCCGTCTTGGCCTCCTCTGTCCTCAACGCCATCCCCTGCCATGTCCTGAGACACTACGCCATGCCGGCGGGGGTCCTCGATGTTATAGAGGGGCGTATCAGGAAATTCCTCTGGGGAGGGACCAATTGTGCGAAGGCCATGCATTGCGCGGCCTGGGATCGCATCACTCTGCCGAAGGCTGCGAGCGGGCTTAGCCTCCGTGACCTCCGCATCTGGCACCGGGTGCTCCAAATGGATAATTGCAAATGTATCCTCAACCGTGAAGCCAGTCTCTGGGTTGACACCATGTGGAGGAAGTATTCCATGAACGACCTGCTAATGAAGGTCCCCCGCAACGCATCCTCTGTGTGCAAAATGGTGTTGGGGGCGATACTAGAGGCAATTTCCTTCTTCGTCTGGCGCATTGACGATGGGTGGACGGCACGGTTCGTGGAGGACAACTGGCTTGGCGTCCTCCCTCTCTACTGCTGGCCGACATTCATCAATATGTATTCACAATGGCCGGCCAGCATCGCTGAATGCATCACGGAGGCCGGGAACTGGAATATGCCTGTCATCCGCACTTGGGCGAGTGAGGAGCTCACTGACCGAATCTTGCACCTTCCGAGAGCTCCAGAATCTGCCTAGGATGTTTTGCTGCAGACGCATACCGAGAAGACATGGGTTGACTGTTGCCGGATTTACATGAGCATTGTTTGCAATGCTTTGATGTCCAGCAGGCGTGACGACAGACAGCCCATGGAGGAGATGCGTGGAATCTGGAAGATCAAAGCTACGCCCAGGGTTCGTATTTTCATGTGGAGGGTCGTCGGCGAGTTCCTCTCTACGGCGACGTGGCTGGCCCGAAGGGGGTTATGCATGGACCCCATCCGTCAGTTGTGCTGCGCGGCGGAGGAGACCATGCAGCACGCATTTTGGGATTGCCCACGGGCCCAAGACCTCTGGGTTGATCGCCATGCTCGGGAGGCGTTGACTGCGCTGGGCCAGTCCACGAGCACCGAGACACTGTTCATCAACCGGCTCTTCCAGTTCGTTGGCTCGCCCAATGCGCACCGTGGTGACAGGGTGAGGCATGCTGCCACGTTAGCCACTACGATGTACTACATCTGGATAAGGAGGAACCATACTAGGGACAACAACCAGGTGCCTTTGCCGTGTTCACTGATTCGGACGATCAAGATCGAGGTGAACTCTGTTCTCAACCGGCACTCCTTCTATTCTTCCCTGTCCAGCGAGAATCCTGGCAAATTCTTCGGATTTGCTTGTCACGCATGGTTGGCTTCCCCCTCCCCCCAACAGGATGGATAAAAGTTAATTGTGATGCTGCGATTAGTGACTCTATTGCTGGTCTTGGCATGATCGTTAGGGATTGTATGGGAAGACCTCTTCTGGCAGCTGGCAAGAGGATGTTCTCCCAGGCCGTGGACATGATGGAATTCCAGGCTATACTTCTGGCCCTTGATATGCTGAGGGAATCCCTTCCCAAGTATCGGGCTGTGGAATTCCAAGCTGACTCAATGTCGGCGCTCCAGGAGGTGCGCGAGATGATCTCCCGCCCTCCTGTGGTGGGGGCTTTTACTGAGACTATTCAATTTACCAGGGGTCTGGAGGCTGTCCGGTTCACCCATATCCTTAGAGAAGAGAATAAATCAGCCGACTGGATTGCTCATACTGCTTGCCTCAATGAGTTTGTTTGGGTCCCTGGGGACTCCCTTCCCAAGCCCCTAGTCAAGCTTATGTTGTCTGATTTCATGTTCGATCCTCCTTAAGGATCCTTCTTATAATACGTGTATGGCTTGGCCATTTTGATATAATATAAATTATATCTACTTCAAAAAAAAACATAGAGTGAACATCCTAATGGATACAATAACTCTAAAGTAGTTGAGTGGAATCCTAACTCATGTAATATAAGAAAAATAAAGAAATTAATTTTATTGTTATAAAAAAAATATTACTATTTTAAATTATTTTTCTAAAGTATTTAAAAATTAGGTGAAGAGAAGTGAATAAAGATATTCTAATCTTTGGCATAAAAACACACTCTCTTTCATTCTAGCCTTTTAGTTTCTTTGTTATTCACATTAATTATGTTACTTTAACTCTTATGTAAGATAGCTATTGAGGGCTTGAAATATGTCTCCCCATAAGTGTATCATATTTTTATATCAGAGAGCATCATTTTGATAATGATTGTAGGGACTAAGATGAAAGGAGTTGATAAGCAATCCATGAAAAGAAAGTAAAAAATTAAGTGGGTATCAATCAATATGATCATATTAACTATTTCAAAATCAAGCTAAGAAGTATAAATAGTTTTATTAACCCAAAAATGCAAGTATTGATAGAGATAATGCTAAAATTTTAATCAAATCTTATGACAAATATGAAAAAAATATATTAAATAAGAAAAACAATTTTAGCTAAAGGAACTATGGATTTAGTATTAATCTAAGGGTAATTAAAGATGAAGATTACATTATCAATCTCGCCCTTTCTATGTTTGGGAATTGATAACGTTCATTTAAGATAGATGTTAAACTTAATCTACGTATATATGATGTTATAATGGATAGAAATTAGATATTTGGTTGAAATAATTATAGACATGTTTTTTTTTATGATTTTATTTAGCAATTGACAAGATAATGTATGCTATATTAAAGATAACAAGCATGTGCTAGCATAATGAAATGTTCACTTAAGAATTGGTACAATTACGTAGAGCTAATATAAGAAATTAACTAAAGAAGAGTTTTACCCCAGAAGATATAAAAGGGGTGGAGGAAATGACAGTTTATGACAATGATGAGAGTAAATAATATAGGAATATACCATAAAATTTTGACAATAAACCATGATTTTAAGAATATCATATGAGATATAGATATTATCTATATATCTTAGTTTATACTATTTTATTACTATAAAGCTAACTCTATTTTCTATAATATTTTTTATGCAAATTAACACTTTTATAATGGCTATAAAAAAATAAAAACAAAGATTAAGAGTTAGGATAATGTATGGTAACACTTTTACTCAGTTAGATATATATATATATATTTCATTTAATATATTTCAATTTAAAACCTTTAACCTACAATACATATTACATTAAATATATATATCATGACAAGTCTTTTTTACACAAGTATCTAATTTATAATATATCTCAATTCAATAAACCATCTTTCTTATAATACATAATACAATAAATCATATACACACGATACAAGTTGACTAACACAACCATTTTTAATTTAATATACTTCAAATCAATAAAACATTTAACTACAATACAATTAATCAAATATACATACCATGAACATACCTTACCTACCTCTTGCTTCTCATTTAGTAATCTCACCAAATTTTGATCTTCTTTCATTCTCAAGTTGCTTAGCCTTTAACACAATTTTTTTAAATATCTCTTAAAAACCCCTTTACTTTCTCTTCCCTTTCCTCTCTAATTATGATCGAGTGTTAGATTTTTCAAATTCTTCAAAAGAAAACTAAATAAAAACCAACTCCTTTTTTATACTTGTTATTATGATTTTTACATTCCTAATCATCCAAATGACTAACAATTATATCCTTTTATATTAATATCATTTTACCTTCCATCTTCTCATTTCCAATGATTTCTAATAAATTAAACTTGCCCCAATTCTGCCTTGAGGATGGTCTGTACATCGAACTCCGTAACCCCATCGGGGATTGCCCTTAGTTGGGAAAGGAGAAGCAGCCGCACTAGTTCGATCTCCGCATTTACAGCAAAGAATCGATACCGGCGGTATAGCAAGAAACTCCGCTGTCATCGCTTTCTTCCATCACATCAGCAACCTTCTTCCTTCGGCTGCCTCTGTTGCTCTTGCTTTCCAGCAGGGAATCGCCTCCTCTTCTGGTAACTTCGCTGCACGCTCCATCTCCGCTCCAACCACCGTTGCGTCGCCTCTCCAAGTTCATCAGAACTTGCAGCAGCTGCTTCATTGTCGGCCGGACCAAGGGGTCATATGCCGTGCAATTAAGCCCCATTCTGAACACCGTCTCCGCCTCCTCCAAATACTCCGGCACCTCCCCAATGATGTCCTCATCCAACGCATCCGCCACCGCCGGGCCTCCCTCCCTGTACCTCCGCCACGCCCAATCTGTGAGATTTCCGTCCTCCTCATCTCCACAGTCGGCCGCCTCCCGTCCTGTCGTCAGCTCAAGGAGCACCACACCAAAGCTGTACACATCAACCTTCTCGTTCACTTTCCGCAGCTTCCCGCACTCTGGTGCCATGTATCCGAACGACCCCGCGATCGACGACACGCTTTCCGGCTCGCCGTTCCTTGAAAGGATCCGAGCCAGACCGAAATCGGCGATCTTGGCTTTGAAGTCTGCGTCAAGAAGTATGTTGCTGGACTTCACATCCCGGTGGACGATAGGCGAGAACCAGCCATGGTGCATGTAGCACAGTCCCTGGGCAGCGCTGATGGCGATCTGCAGCCTCGTTTGCCAGTCGAGTGGAAGGGAATCGCCACGGCGACGGCGATGGAGCCACCTGTCGAGGCTTCCGTTTTCCAAATACTCGTACACGAGGAGCTTGCAATCCGCTCCGGAGATGTAGCAGAGGAGCTTCACGATGTTGGCATGACGGATGGAACCTAGGACTTCAACCTCCGCATGGAACTCCTTCTCCAGCTTAGAATCCACTTTTCGGGCATTCCAAATCTTTTTCACTGCCACCGTTTCACGCCCCGAAATAACGCGGTACACCTTCCCGCCGCCGCCACTTCCAACGAGGTTCTCATCACTGAGGCCCTTCATGATGTTGGATTCACTGACATCCATTTTATGGAAAGACGTGAGCTTCCAATCTGACAGATTGTTGTTCACCTTCCACTGCCGACGTTGCCTGCATATGAGAACTCCAAGTGCAACCACGCCGCAGAACAGGACGGCACCGAGGACGGAGAATAAGACGAGAAGGACGGAAGGGCGCTTATCCAACCTTCTCGATGAGTCAGTGCAGCTGCGAAGGCTAGGGATGGATTCAGAGGCGCAGAGGCCTGGATTTGATAGGAAACTGTGTTCATAGGCTTGGTTCTGAAATGGTGAAGGGATTTCGCCGGTGAGTTCATTGTTAGAGAGGTTTAAATTACTAAGCCTCAGAGCACCAAGCTGGGCAGGGATCATGCCGGATAGGTCATTGTCAGAGAGATCGAGAGCGGTGAGCGAAGACATCGATCCTATTGCTTCTGGTATCTGACCAGAAAAGAGATTGCGGCTGAGATCAAGCAGGTTGAGGGATTTCAAAGAGCTGATTGCCGCTGGTATCTGACCATTAATCCGATTGCCGCCTAGAGATAGGTATTGGAGGCGCGACATCTCGGAGAAGCTCGATGGAAGCTCGCCTGAAAAATTGTTGTTGGATGCTTGGAAGACTAAAAGCCCGCCGGCGGACGACGGGATTTTTCCGGAAAACTGATTGTTTTGAATCTCCAGCCTAGTTAGATTCCAGGGAAGCTTCGCTGGGAGAAACCCAGTAAGGGAGTTTTGGCTTGTAATCACCAACGAGAGGTTAACCGCAGACCAAATTCCGGCTGGAAAGTCACCGGACAACCTGTTGTTTTGAACCTGAACATTAAGCAACGTGGGACAGCTGCCCAAAGACTCCGGAAGACTGCCGTTGAGCTTGTTGTCGAACACAATAAGAGATGTCAAAGCCTTCCCCTCGCAGACATGTGCCGGAACTTCGCCGGTGAGCCGATTGTCGTCTACCTCAAGGTTCCACAGTTTGGAATACTTCCCCAACTCCGCCGGCAGAACCCCCTCGATGCTATTATTGAAAAGGCGGATATCATTGAGCTCAGGCAACAGACCGATACTCGTTGGGATTTTTCCAGACAGATTGTTGAAGTAAAGGAACAATATAGTTAGGTTCTTCAGCTCGCCGAAGGCCTCTGGTATCGACCCAGTGAGCTGATTAATTGATAGGTCAATATGGACCAAACCCTTGGCGGCGACGGTGTCGCTCATCTCTCCAGTGAGTTTGTTTGCGAACAAGTACAAAACTTTCAGCGGCTTCACCATCCAGATGCCTGCCGGGATATGCCCAACCAATGAATTTCTTGAGAGATCCAAATGTTCCAATCTCGTAAGGTTGCCAAAACTCTCCGGTATCTCGCCCTCGAGATACATGCCGGACATCCACAAATAGGTGAGGCTCGTCAAGTTGCCAAATTCTGATGGGATTTTGGTTGGAAGGAAGGGATTCCATGCAAGTTTCAGAGACTCCAGAGTCGAAAGGTTTCCAATTTCTGCCGGAAAGGAGACATTGAAGAGGTTGTTACTGAGATCAAGCACCTTAATGGCTGGAAGACGACCGATGACGGGGGGTATGTCTCCGGTGAAGTTATTTTGGCTAAGAATGAGGTGGGTGAGTCCCTGGGGCATCTTGTCGATTTCGGCGGGGAGATCGCCGACGAACCAATTGTTTGAGATGTTCAGCTGCTGGAGAGAGGAGCAGTCGAAGAGGACGGACGGGAAGCTTCCAGGAATATTGTTGTTGGAGAGGTCGAGATAAGAGAGGTTCCCAAGCTTGCAGATGGATGCCGGGATGGGTGCAGAGATTTCACTGAAGGAAAGATCGATTCTGGTAAGGGAACCATTAGAGCAGAAGACGCCGGTCCATTCGCAGGGATGGCCGGCGGCCGTCCACGAGCTGAGGGCCGTGGGGTTGCCCCAATCTTTCTTGATCTTGAGGAGGATTTGCTTTTCATCAAACGGGGATTGGGAGGAAGCTTTGTGGGAGAAGAGGAGGAGGAGAACGATGAGTATGAAACATGTGGTAGCTGGAAGCTTAGGCGCCATTGGACAACCTTCCCTACGGTAGCTGCTGCGCAGCGGAAGTCCGGCGAGCATCTAGAAAACTTATCCGAGTATTTAAAGAATTGCAAATAGTCATCGCTCTCACGTGGTTTTCCTCATTTGCTTTTTATGTTACATTTTGTATGTTTTTTTTTTTTTTTTTTTTTTTTTGTGCCTTCTTTTAACTATATATATATATATATTAGTTTAAGTTGGGGATTATTTCACAAGGATGCATATTGCCCATAAGACACTGTAAACATTTGTATTTCAACAACCTTCCCTTCGGTAGCTGATGTAATGCTACCGAAGATTTTGGATAGTTAATTATAAGAGAAGATATAGAAATTGAAGCATCCTAAATGATTATTGATTGTCACACAAGAGTTTAGAAAATATCACAGATGTCTTAGAATTATTGCAAACAAAAATAAATACATTGAGTCAATAATAACGTATTATGTGAGACAAAACTTCACATAGCTTAGTCCTCTGGATGACTCGAGCTATTCTTGTTGTTTTCATGCGATATATTTAAAGCCAGCCTTATAAAGAATAAGGTTTTCACTAGGATTAACAATAATTCAAGAAAACTTAGACCCAAAATAATCAACTTCTAGGAAAAACAAAAAAAGTTTATGAATCTAAGAATCTTTTATTATTAGGTAATATAATATGCATGTGCTTGATGTATTGTAAGATCAAAGTATTTGTTTAAGTCATGTGCTTGATGTATTGTAAAATCAATTTTATCCTTATTTTCTATTACACATATTATATATTTTGAGCTATGACGAGATGATATAAATATCTACATGTGTTATATACTTAAACTACATTGAATATATTAGATAACTATGTGGTTTGAATAGTAAATAATTTCGTTGATGAAATAATAGATAAATACATTTAATGTATAACCCTTACTGTCGTTACTAGATTTTGATGCCATGATATCTTTTTTTAATTTTTTTAACATTTTACAAATATATAAAATTCGTACTTTATTTTTTATAAAAATCATAATAAAAGCAATAATTTATCATTTAAAATCAAGTAACGAAAATATCTTTTACATTAAAGTTGAAATATTAAATTTTTTATATTTTTTTTTAAAATGGATGTGCATATAATAATAATATTAACAAATCTTTTACATTTTTTACTCAAATAAAATATTCATCAAAATCACACATCTAATGACAATTCTATCATCTTTTAAATCATCATATGCTAATTCTTACTCCATCTTAGTAGCTCAATGTATTGCTTATATTTGACTTAAATTAAGACAAAATAAGTATGAGCTAATTGACACTGACTTATTAACAAATAATTGTACGTATATGTAAAGTATTATAATTTTTGAATAACAATATGTAAGGTCATTTAAAACTAGACAATATAAAAAAAAAATAAAAGAGCATTTAAGGAAAATAAAATAATAATATGTATATAACTTTTATACATGTAAATTTTTGTAGATTTACATATTATTTATTTTCTTTTTTTTATCTCTTCAAACATTTGACTTAAGAAAATACTCTTTTTATTCAACAAATTTGATATGTTTAAAAATATGTTGTTCCATACTTAAATAACTCAAATGAAAGCACCTTAAGCTTATATCTAAAATATATTATTCCAACATAGCATTTGCTATATTTGACAACCTGACATCCTTTCGTTTTGAGCATCTACCTTTCCTTTATTAATCCTTTTTTTCTTTTCTTATTTTTTTTCATTTTTTATCTTTATGATTATTATGAAAAAATAACTTACTTTACATATCCATTATTACATAATTATATCAACAAGTGACTTATAATCAAAATAATATCTCATTTATGCTCAAGTATCACATATATTTATAAATCATAATATAAAAATTACTTATTTTTTTACCATCATTCATAAATTTCATGTTTTCATCATTTCTTGATATATAAATTTTAGTAATCATCTTGTATCAATACAGTCTTCTATATATACTATGCTTATTTCATATATCTCTAAACTTAACACCTATAAATAATCAAAATCTCAATTATACAATACACATTACAAACAATCATATACACATAGATATGAGTTTTTGTCTACACAAGTATCATCTATTTATCATTTTTCATATATAATTTAAGTATTCTAACTTAACTATACACATTACATAAAACCATATACATCATATATATGTTTAGATCTTTATTCGAGTGACAATCTCACTAAAGTTTAGATCTTTGATTCAAATCTTAGTTGTTATAGTAATCTAGATTTTTTTTTAATTTTTTCTTTCCTTTTATTTAACTCATTTTTAAATCTCTTAGAATATCTTCATTTGCTCTCTTCTTTTCTCTTTTGACAATAATTGAGTGATATCTTTCAAATTTTTTAAAAAACTTTTTGAATTATAACTAATATCTTATTTATATTCGTTCTCATAACTTTTTTTGTGTCTAATATTTCAAATATTTTTAACAATTATGGTCTTTTATATAGATATCTTTTTACCTTTTAACTTTTTATTTACAAAGATTTCTTGTCTAATTCTAATTTTGAAACTAACAAATCATAACTTAGAATATATAATATTTAATGAAAAATGATTAGAATTTTTTACAATGAATAAGTTGATACATAAAAGAAAAATTATGCTTTGATTTTTTTAAGAACTAAATAAAATGACATAATTTTTATATAAAAAAAATATATTAAAAAAATACTTTTTTATAAGTTTTAATTGAACATTAAGTCTTGCTTGGGGCTTATAATTTGTTTTAGAAATATAACTCCAAATGATCTGTGTCAAATCATGTAAGTTTGGCCTATCTCAAAAGAAAATTTTCAATCTCAAAATATTAAAAATACATTTAATAATTTACATAATTTTTTATTAACATAAAATATAATATTTTTTAATTTTTTAAATGATTATAACGCCCCCAAACTCAATTATTAAAATATTAATAATAAATAAATGGGATTTCACATGAGTTACACACAATAAGTTTTTATTTTGAAATATTAAAAAAAAAAAAAAAAAAAAAGCATCCCACGATGATTGAGCCACGCAGTTGACTGACCTCAAGTCGTCGTCCACATCGATCACACTTTCTTCCAGAAGCGATACTAAATCTAAATAAAGACAGCCTGTCATGTGCCATTACTGTTGCCAAATTCAAATTGCGAAACCAGCGAACCACAACGTAGGTTCCACCAATGCATTCGCGCAACTTTCAAAAGAACGGAGGTGTTGGTTTTAAATGTTCTTTTATTTTAATAATTTGTTATTTTTTTTTTATTTTTTGTGACTAAGCACAATGAGTACATTATTCTAAGAAATCGCTTTTTAATTTACAGAAAGTTTGTTCTTTTAAAAGTATATTTTTCTTTTAAAAATAATTTTTCACAATCATTGAGAAAGAGAAAGAGAAAGATATTAATTTTTCTTTTTTTTCTTTTTAATTTAAAAAAAAAAAAAAAAAGCATACGCGATTTGCATTTTGGTCAGTCTTTTAGTCATGCAGCTTCACTGAACGTTCTCTACTTTCTTTTAGGCTTCATTTCACATAGTGACGTCATTATTGTGATTTAAAAATAATTTATAATAAAAAATTGGAGAAACGAGCTTTTATTTTTACCTTTTTTCGATTATAAAATAAGCTTTTTTAAGAAAATGCTAAAGAAACGCTTTACTCGCTTGTATGTCGATGATTCCAGAGAGACTAAGTGGGCTCGCAACACTTTCAAATTGAAATACATAAATGTTACACAATAAATTTTATTAAACTATGTTTAAATTATAATATTTGAAATAAATATATTTATTCTTTGAATTCTTGAGAGTAAAATAAAATAAAATAATATAATATAATAACTTTATGTAATAAATTATAATTTAACATTTTAAAATTACTTAGAACTTATTAATGGATTTCACATGGGATTCAAAGCAATGGTAGGAAAGCTATATATTAGAAAAAAAAATGTCCAAATATATTTTAGAAAATTCCATTGATAATTGTAAAAGCTATTAAACTATAGAGTGTAAATCATTTTTGACTTATGCATCCAAAAAAATCTAAATACTTGTTCATAATAAAATTATGTTAAATCATTTCAAATTAATATAACAAAGATAATCTACATTAATGAGATTGAGAAAAAAATTAATACAATTATTGATCAATATTTTTTAAATTTAATATTAATTTTTATTTAATAACCAACATTAATTTTAAGATATTTTTATTATTCGATGAGACGATGAGAGGTGACCCACAATGATAACAAGTGATGATAATAGATGATGATGGTTAACAATAAAATTGAAACTTGTGATAATAAAAAAATTATCGACAAATAAATTAGCTTTTAATACATGTAGACTCAGAAGCCTTCTTTGACCAAAACATGTATTCACAATCCCATTAAAAGAAAACAAAAGTTGTCCATTAAATGTTACCCCACAACTCCAATCACATGACAAAACTCACACATTGATGCCTTTGTTGACCCTTCCACTCAAAACCTAGGCATAGGTTTAGCCAACTCTGTTTTTTTTTAACTTTATATTAATATTTTTAATTTTACACATGTATTTTTGGTAAAAAATAAAAACACAAAAGTATGAAAATGAAAATTTACAGAACCTAATTTTTTTTATGACAAGATATGATACGTGATAAATTCAAAACAAAGTACAAGAATATCTTTTTTGTATAAATAATCTTTTGATTTTTATAAGGTTTTTTAATAAAATCTGCATTTTAATTATAAAACACATTTTTGTTTCTTTAAATATAAGTTTTTTGTAAATGTTTTCTTTAGTAAGTTAGGTTTTTAGTCTAATGACAATAATTTCAGCTTAAAATATTTGATTTAACATATTATGACATATTTAAAAATTTTTATAACATATCTAAATCATTTTTTATTAAATAAATTATATTTACCCTAAGTTTTTCTTTTTTTTTTCTTTCAAAAAAAATACTGTTCAATTGTTTGTGACATAATTTGATCACGTTACTTGTGCTTATAATACAATGAGAATATAACTTATTGAAATTCAATAGCTCCAATCAGAACTTGATTAGTTCATTATGATGTACAATAATGTTTTTTACTTAGCTTCAATTTGTGGTACTAAATTTTTTGTACATCAATTTTTAGTACCAAATAATATGGTTTGGAAATTTCTTCACTCAACAAATTCAACTATTATTTAACAATTGATATAACTATCATCTTTAATTAATTAAATCTTTTAAATTATTTGATATTTTATTATGGTGAAGGGACACCTCATAATGGCGAAGATTATGCGTAAGTCTCTTCCTCTGCAGAGCAAAACGCTGAACAAATCGAAGAGCTTCGCATAACTTTCAATCAAACTTGATGCAAAGGCCGCATATGAAGCTCCTGATACAAACACGCCAGGGGCAAAAAGCTTTTGTGAAGAAAAGTCCCTTATTGTTGTGTCGTGGATCACTTAGCAATGTGTACCCATTAAGTACCAAAGAACATAAATTTAATCGGTCCAAGGCATAACGAGTTGGTCCTCGCCGTAGAATTCCTCGATTCCACCGGCGATGGCTAAACTAGGAACCATTACTTCCCCTGCCGCGATCTCCATTACCTTCTTCCCGAAGCAACGCAAAGCTTCCGTCTTTAAACCGTCGCTGGTATCCTCCTTCGCAAAGAGTGTTTTGGACTTCTGGTTTCTGATCAAACGGGCAACGAAGCACGAAGGAAGAGCGCGGGAAACGCAGTCCAAAGCTCCCCGCTTTTTTTTGTCATATTTATTGCTTACATTCTTTTTATAAAATTTGTTTTAAATTAGTTTTAAAATTTTGTTAATTGACAATTATCAAAATTATTGTTATTAAATTTCTCTTTTGTTTAGATAAAATATTTTTTATTTTATTTTTATTTTTTCAAACCTATTTTTAAACTCATAAAACATATATAAATATAACATCAAAATTAAGCTAAGTAAAACTATATTTGACAAGTGATTGTTAAGCGTTATTAAAAGAATATATGTATAATAAATATGTTGTAGATAAAATTTAATAAAATGATTCTCATTATTCAATTATTAAAAAAGTATTAAGTTAAAAGTGAAGTGTATTTTTGTAATATCATGCTAAAAAAATAAAATCATTTTTTCACTTTTTATATTATTTATTATTTTTTTAAGATTAATAAAATGTTTTTCATTTCTTGTTTAGATAAATAATCAATTTAATTTTGAAAGTATTTTATAAAAAAGAATGACTTCAAAAATATGATTTTTAAAAAGTAATACCTATGAGTAAAAATATTTTTTTCTTAAGGAAAAGTTATTAAATCTTACTAAAAAGACATTTTTTAAATACCTTATGCCTCGTGTTCTAATCTAACATGATCGCGGCAATGTTTCGTAATAGATTTTGATTTTACATTTAAATTTAGAGGATTTTAGTTTGGGACTTTTTCTTATGTCATTGTTTTAACTAAAATATAATGGTTGGAATGTATTATTCAAACATAGGCTTTAATCCATAGCGTGCCGTTTGAGTTTTCTCACATATTATATAGCATTTGAGAAATACCTATATTGTTATTTATTTCAAGAATTTCTAATATATAACTATCAAATACTATGACATTCATATTGAATCTTAAGACATATCATATAAAATATGGTTTATTCATATCTCATGTTATGTACATATTACTTATAAATCAATAATTATAATATGATTATCAATGATATTGACACAATAATAGATGAATCATTTACCAAGATTTTTTTATCATATTTTAAAAATTCACTAGACATATAAATAGTAACAATTCTTTTAGAATAAAGTAGTGGTATTTCGCACTCTTCCTTCTTTTTAATTTTTTTTTCGAGGATTTTCTATATTTTTATTTGGTCTCCTAACTCTTTGTATCATCATTTATGTTGTAATGAAGAGTAGTGTGTAATGTTTCTAAAAAGAATGTTTATCTATAAAACTATCAAGTCATCATGTTTCAAAGGATATTATAAAACAAAAATATATTACTAATATTTGTAATTTGGCCATAATTTAAAGCGTGGGAAAGCAACAATCAAACTTTTGTCAAAGTGATGAAGAGACATGATGTAAAATCAATTTTTCTTGAGGTTTTGCATGCTACCAATATAGTCGAAAAAGAAAAAGAGGGAGGTCTAGGTCGTTTCTTGAATCTATCATGTAATGCAACTACGATGTCACTTAAAAGAGATGATGCAAGAGCATGCTTCCCTGATCCTTCATGTGATAGCAATGATGAAGGAAGATAAGAAGTCTAAACCTTATCTCCAGTATCATTTGTGAATGAATTATGAGAAGAAGAAAGAGTAAAGGTCATCTCTCTCGATATTTTTCCATATTTTGGTGGCAACGAAAGACATTAAGAATCTGTTAATTAAGATTTAAGTGATGCTAAAATTTAAAAAAACTTTGAAAGTAATCCTTAGTCATGTTAATCAAGAGAACAGAAAATGAGAGTTAATAAAATAAGTTAATTCATACTTTTGGTGTCTTTACCTTTTAAGGTAAAACTTTTCAAGTGATCTCTAATCCAAATATGTGAGAGCTCTTTGAGTGAAACTGCTTCCATCTTGATATCGACACAGACAATTCTAACAGAGGCTTTATTTTTGTCTTTTAACACCGTTAAAGAGTTTAATTGTCTTTCTAGGTTCTTTCAACGGTACTTGGTCCTAGAAGCTTGTTAGAAATAAAAATTCAGTTTGAAGACTTTTCTCAGTACTCTTAGAGGCAGCCTTCTTTCAACAATCTCTCGATTAAGACTTTAAAGGCCTTGCATTCAACAATTGTATGGCCTTGGTCCTCATGATATTTACAAAATTTCGTTGTGTCTTGATTATTTCCCAATAGTGGTTTTAGCTTTTGATATAATCCATATTTTTTAATAGCTACCAAAATGTTTTCGATGGTGCTCTTAAAAGAGTGCTAAAATATTGAGAGAACAGTATTCTTATCGATCATAGGGAGCCCTCCAAGGATAATTTTTGGTATCTCAAGACTTTTTTTGCCTTTGATCAAGGGGCTTTGGAGGTGACAATTTATTCTCTTTCAATCTACCAGATAGAGCTAATGAGAATTCCTCTTCATTAATTAAATAAATAACTTTGTTAAAGATTTTCTATAATGATTTTGGTGAACAATTGACCAAGTGTTTTTGGAATCTTTTAGTTGAAGAGTCTCATGAGGGTTACTTGGGAAAATTGAGTCTTTCTAATCAATCTCTTTAAAAGCTTTTCTAAAAAGTTGAAGGTAAGCTTGAAGTGGTTCTTTTTGGTGTTGTTTTAAATCAAAAAGAGATTTAGATATTTTTTAGGTTTGATACAAATGATGAAGGAGGATAAAAATAACTTTTTGAGTTTATCAAATAAGGAAATTAACGTATGAGGTAATTTTTAGAACTATTATAAAGCTGCATCTTTAAGATATATACGAAAGAATTTACATCAGATGGGCCCAAATATGACATTTAAAGACGTAATTATCTCAAATTCTTTTAAAAAATATAGGGATCTAAATTGTCATAATAGAATGTAAAGTTAAGTAGTTGAAGTTTAGAAGATAAAGGAGTCGAAATGATCTCTTCAATAAAAAGGGAAACTTTCTTGATGACATTTGGGTTAAATCCCTATAGCCAAAACAAGTGAGGCTCTTTATTAGGGGGACATGGGTGTTCTTAATCAAAAGTAGGAGCTCGTGATACTATAAAATCAGGTCAATAATAAAACGGAGTTTCATTTTGGTGTAAACTGAAGAGTTTTAAGTCATATGATACTAATAGGTTGGTAAGATATTATTGTGAAGAGGTATGCATTGGAAGATTTTTAAAATGAGTGTAATGTAATGAGATTAAGATGTTATGAGTAATACTTCAAACAACTTTTTATTAGAATGAGAGATGTTTGATATATTTGATACTTTTAATAATAAAAATAATATTAATTAAATGACTTTAATATATAATATATGAAAATTAATTGATATACTCTTAGTTTCTTTAAAAAGTACAACAAATAAACATTAAGTAATATAATATAAAACAATGATTTAATAACATAATAAACTAGTTGAACTTAATAATAGTATTAAGATATATCATTTTTTATTTGACATAGTAAAATAAATGAACAATATTATAGAATGTCATATCAAATAATATGATATTATATATTATACATTTAAATTACATATCTACTAACTGATTCATGATGATATAAATATAGTTATGCTAACAACTTAGTACAATTGATAGGCTGTCTAATATGAACATATTAATTATTATTTTATAAATAATCATGCACTTGAATGATGTATAATTAATATAAAAATATGCTTAATGTATATTACATCATTCATATACATTAAATTTGATGCATCCTATCAGTCAACATAGTGCATATTTTATATAAAAAATTATTCAGTGTTTAGAATTATGTGAAAAATTTATTCAATGAGCTTAAGTAATCAGTTACACGACATTTATATGACTATTCCAAAGAGATTTCTTATCCAAAAGATTAATTATTGGTCATCAAACTCGAACAGTTGAGCTATTGGTGGAAAGTTGTTGTCTTTTGGAATGTACGGATTTAATAAAGCCGATTACTTTGTTGGAATTCAAGCTTGTGGATTACATGGCAGTGAATTATAATCGATATTGATGTTTAGTACATGACTCAAATACGAATTAACACTCAAACCTTTTTGAAAAAATTAAATAAAATACTAAATATCCAACATCAGAAAATTTCCCTGTGAAGAAAGTAGTAATATTGTAATACATAGATCCACACTTGAGCTACAAACATCATATTTTGGATAAGTTGACCACCACAAACATCCCCGTGAAGGAAAACGCAAGCCAATAATTGGTTGATTTGTTGTTGATATAGTCCTAACACAAACATTACAAATTTGCAATCAAACATCAGGTAATTTAATATAAGTCAGATAATACGAGACAAGCTGTCGAACTTGTAATTTGTGGAAGTTACCATTTTTTCCTGTAAAAAAAAAATTATTTTCTCACCAAGCCAACAAAGGTCAAAGAACTCGAAGTAAATTTACTACAATAGAAACATTTAAAAAACAAAAATGGCACCACATTCTCCAACAATAACGGTACAATACAGAGCCACGTATGAATATGACACGACAGCACAAACATTGGCTCAAAATTAACAGAAAAAAGTCGACAGGAGTGTAAAATGAACTCATACCCGTACTATTCAGGTTCACAACAAAGACGAAAAGAAAAATAAGCTAATTAATGCAGGAACATCATCACAGATATGATGTTGTGAAAAAGGAGGGGCTTATAAATAATGGAAGATCATTTATTATTACCTCAAAGCTTGTCCTCGTACTCGGATAGCGGAGTCATTTGCTCCTTGAGACCCTTCCTCTTGCGAATATCAGCAACAAGCACGGCTGCTTGCGAATTGGACTCCAAAGGATCGGAAGACATCATATCCCAGTGGTCGAACACGCACTGTGGGAAAGCTTGACCAGAAGTAGCAGCCCTCAATGTACCCGAAAAACCAAAGGACTCGATGACGGGAAGGTAGGCCTTGATATTGTAGAGCGGAGTGCCCGGTCTCTGCATCTCTTCAAACACATGACCTCTCTTCTGATTCAGAACACCGTAGATACCACCAAGTGCCTGCTCTGGAGCCTGGATCTCCACCAGGTATACAGGTTCCAGAAGCCTTGGCTTTGCCGTCAATTGAGCAGCGTAAATCACCCTTCGGGCGGTAGGAATGATTTGACCACCACCTCGATGTATGGCATCGGCATGCAGCACAACATCACAAACCTCAAAGCAAATGGCTCGCATGTTCTCCTCTGCAAGAGCACCCTCTTTCGATGCCCACTGAAATCCAGCAACAACGGAATCCTTGATTTCGTTAAGATACTGGACACCCTTACACATGTCAACAACCATGTTAGGTCCCGTAGTCTCTGGCCCAAAGCACCAAATCTTTTTGGCAAGATCTTTGTCCCATCCAAACTCTTCTGACAGCACTTTTGCCCGAACCTTGGGGTCATCACGTGGACCGATACGACCGTCATCGATGGCCTCCGCAAGGCCATCCTCCATGGGTCGGGCCTCCATGTAAAGCCGGTTATGTTTGTTTGGGGACTTGCTCATAACCGTCCTGGAAGACTTCTCCAAAACGGTTTCACGGAAGGAAACCACTGGATCGGAAACCAAAATCTCCGCACCTCCCATGAAGTCTTCTTGCAGATCCTTCAAGCATATCTCAAGATGCAACTCCCCAGCCCCGGCAACGATATGCTCACCAGATTCCTCTATAGTACAGACAACCATAGGATCGGATTTGGCAAGCCTTTTTAAGCCTTCTACAAGCTTTGGGAGATCTGAGGCAACCTTGCAGCTCACCGCAACACGAACCACCGGAGAAACAGAAAATTTCATGGCTCTTATAGGATGAGCATCCACCTCCTTCTCATTCGTCAAAGTAGCATTCTTGGTTATAAACTGATCGAGGCCAACCAAGGCCACCGTGTTACCACAAGGAACATCCTCAACAGACTCCTGTTTCTTACCCATCCAAATAACGGTTCTCTGAACGCTTTTTACATACAAATCCTTCTTCTGACCAGGTACATAATTTGGCCCCATAATTCTAACCTTCAAACCAGTTGAAACCTTGCCCGAGAAAACACGACCAAACGCATAGAACCTTCCTTTGTCCGATGCAGGAATCATCTTTGAAACATAGAGCATCAGAGGACCCTCTGGATCACAGTTCCTGATAGCATTGGCATATTGATCATCAAGTGGACCCTCGTAAAGGTTCTCAACACGATACTTTTGAGCCTTGGACGGAGATGGGAGATGAAAGATCATCATTTCAAGAAGGGCATTGCTGGCTGGCAACCAAGTCTGCATCACTCGCTTCATCAAAGCCTTCCCCACAAGTTCCTTTTCCTCAGATTTCATTGTCACGCCAAGCTTGGATAACATAGGCCACAATTTATCCTTCTGATCATTCATGCACGTTCTAATAATTTGCTTGATTGGCTCGTAGCAGAACTGAACAAAACCACGCTTGCAAGTGGGAGATCCAGTATTCTTGGTGGTCCACTTCTTTGTAGCAGGATCAAAGAAGTTTTCACCCCAGAGCCTCTCCATCATCTTGCTTTCATCGACTCCAAACTTAGCTGCGTACATTTTAGCAAAGTTTGTCAAAGTAAAAGCCCAGCCATGCAACCCAGCAGAGAAAGCTACAGTTCCTTTCTCTGGATAGACTTGGACATCACCAAGAAGAGGATCCTCATATGTAGCCATGATCACATTTGCATTCTCAATGACACGTTGAAAAGTCTGGTAAGCTTCTTCTCCTTCTACTTGCAACTCTAGGAAACACCTATCCATCTTGTTAACGGTCAACACAGGCCTAATTCTTTCTCCAAGAGCTTGACGTAGGACAGTTTCCGTCTGTACACATACACCCTCCACGCAGTCAACAACAACAAGTGCACCGTCAGTGATTCGCAATGCAGCCGTAACCTCTGACGAAAAATCCACATGCCCCGGTGAATCAATTAGATTGATAAGATATTCATTTCCTATCCTCTCACCCTTGTAATTCTTTAGACTATCACTGTCCATCTCATAGTAAAGAGAAATGCCAGTTGACTTGATGGTGATGCCTCTTTCAGCCTCATCCTGGCGGGTATCAGTCATCCGAACATCACCTGCAACTTCCTGTGCAATGATGCCAGCTGCTGCCACAAGCGAATCTGTCAGTGTAGACTTCCCTGCAAAAAACAAACAAATCAATCTAAAGGTCAAATACCCAAAAAAAGGAAGAGGATGCAACCATTGGATATAAAAGTTAACTAACGAAGACACGAGTATATTAGAAAACCTATGGATCGCAATATAAATTGCCACAAAGGTACCACCAATGGCAATAAAGAAACTACACAACCACAGATCTCTTAACCGAGATAATTAGACAATTCAAAGAAGGGAAAAGTATGCAGATTTCTCCCTGCTAAACGGTGAAACATTTTATATACCACAAAAATCAATCCAGAACAATAGAATCTAAAAAACTATACAAAACAGCTTGATCATGATTACAAACAACTTTCTAGACACTAAACCAGTGGTACAGAAAGCATAGAATTTAGCCTTGCAAAGCATTATAAAAAGTTTGATGTAATTCTTACCCCAAAAAAAGACAAAGCTAATAATTGACAAATGCTAGATTATTTATAGCAACAATTGTCTTGATATTGCCAGCAAATTACATGATTTCTATTCCATTGAAAAAAAAAATAATAACTTCAATTGAAAATAACACAGGAAAAGAAAAAATAAAAAAACTTCTATCAATTGAACTATTAAAATAACATTAAAAACAGCAAAACAATAAATCAAGATGAAAACACCACTGGCAAATTTTAAGACAAAGTAGACAAATAACAGCACAATAAAGTAAAACAAGTTTAGGCTTCATACCATGATCAACATGAGCAATGACAGACATGTTTCGAATGTTATGCTTTAGATCCATAATCCTTCGAAGCTCTTCTGCTGTGAACTTCACCATCTTGTCCGAAGTAAATGATGAACTCCAAGCTACGTCAGACCTGCATAGATAATTGGATTTTGAATCATACTCATCAAATAATCAATGCACTCTGCTTAAAATAGGATTTGTTAACAGACTAAGGCTCGTTTAGCAGCCTATTGGCATAGCCATGATATTAGCAAATCTGCAAGTATACGATATGATCAGAAAAGTCTTAAACAAAGGTGATTCAACTACAAGGTTATATTGACAACGGCAATTTACAGTATGTAAATAAGCCACGCTATCCTAAATATTGGATTACATGCACGAGAATTATATTTTCAATAAAGAAATTGCAGCACTAAAAGCATAACAAAGAAGAATAACAAGAATTCATCCCAGCAAGCACTTGTAAAGAAAACAATTCCAAGGCAAATATATCGCAGAACTCGGCCGGGCCAAGATGGATGATGTTAGTCAATGACAAACAGTTTCTAAACAAACACAAAAATTTTCATATCGTAGTTGCTTCAAGCTGGAAAAAAATTAATCAACTAAAACAAAGCATGATCAAGAGAATCATACGCCAATTTGTCAATAAGACCATCAGCGTTGACAACCAAAATGTGAAAACTGGTTACTCCCAGCCTAGATTAAGATCCTAAAAGTATAAAATGATCAACTCGCTCATCTGCAAATCTGATCTTTTGATCAACCACAACAGGATTTTTTACCTGACCAAAGTTTGAGATAAAAATCACATTCAAGACCAATTCAAAACGTGATTAAATCATCAATAGAGACCAACTGAACGATATATTTTCACTTCAGCTGGGCCTTTGGATGAAAGATCAAATCAACAAAAGTGGAAATGATGATGACAGACCAGACAAGAGCCTTATTTTAGCTGCAATGTCCCAGATATGGGATAATTTCAGATAAATCCAATTCACCAAAATGAAAGGCCAAATGAACTTGTAAATCCTATTGATGGATTGCAATGCTGGGGAGAAATAAATTTAGCGTCCCAAGGGCGGTCCCTTTTCCTCCTCTTTACCTTGTTTCTACTAGCTGACAGCCTTGTTGCTGCTCCTAGGAAGCAATCGACTACCTAAAACCTACTCAAGAAGCACCCCTCTTTCCCATAAAAGGCTGAAAATTCTACTCCAACATTCAAGCTAAGAGATTCAATGAAGATTCAGGCTACCTAGGAAGAATTTGAAACCAAAATCTAACTAAAAACACAGAGGAAAAGAAGAGGAAGGAAGGAAAACAAGGAAGGCACTCAAAAGAAGGCAAATTTATACATATAAAGCAGTAATTATGAGCATATCCATCTCCAATAGGACTTTCTTTCTTTTGGTCTAGCTGCATAAAGCTTGCAAATAAGAAAAATTTGGACACACGAACCTTGTGAAATATAGCCAATTTTCATTTTGACCGAAAACTAATCAACAAAGGGATTGATATGAACCAATGTTTTAACACTATGTAACTGCACAAAAAATATTAAAAGAAAAACAAACAGTTACCTGTATTAATTAACTTTTTTTACAAATAAGAACTTAAGAACATACAAGCAGAAACTGAATTTTTTTTTTATATAAACTAGACTGCCGAGTTACTAACATATTTTCATTAAATATAGTATTGGTTACAGGGCACAAAAACATATTTACATTGAGATCACAAATAATCCCACACACACTCCCACCACACCAAACCAAATGCCACTAAGCATGATTCTTTAACCATGTCAAGCTTAAAAACCATATAAGGATCATTCATTTTTTAACACTGGATAGAAACCTAAATACAATCCACGCAACAGAACAACCTAGATCTTTTTCACAAGCTCCCTGATCAGAGCAAGAAGGGCAAAGATACCTCAAATAACAAACTAAGTGCAAACATATCAAAAGTTAAATGCATGCTATATTTGAAACATGTTATAATGAATCTATTTCTTGCTAATAACAAACAAAGAGAAAATGTACGGTTTCAATTTTTTGATAGATGCAAAAAAATAAAGATTCAACTTTAGAAGAATATATTCTTGCAGAAACAATATCAGAACACAAAATTGAATATAGAATGTAAAAAACATATCTAGGAACCTTTGACCAATTAAGACTTTGTTTGATAGTGGCTTGTAAGTTTAGAAATGAGGTTTGAAAATAAGTTTCAAAAAGGAGTTTTGAAAAACAAAAGTTGACCAGAGATAAAATTTTGGCCAAAAATGTTTTACAAAAAAAATGAGGTTTAAAATAGATTTTTTTTTTTTAAATCGTGTTTGAAACTCAGAATCAGACAAAGCCAAATTATAATATAAAAACTAAAAAATTTAAGGAAAGCAAGAAAATAAATATATAAACTTTAAAAACAGAACAATAGAACAACGTAGATCTTTTTCACAAGCTCCATGATCAGAACAAGAAGGGCAAAGTTACCTCAAATATCAAAATGAGTACAAATATATCAAAAGTTAAATGCTTGCTCTACTTGAACCATTTTATAATTAACCCATTTCTTGCCAATAACAATCAGACCACACCTAAGTCGTTTTAGACTATGCTTGACAGTGGATGTGAGTCTAGAAAAAAGATTTGAAAAAACGTTTTTTGAAATGGAACTCTTGAAAAATATCTTTGTGAGTAGAAATAAAATTTTAATAAAAAATGTTTTATAGAAATGAAGATTGAAATAAAGATTTTTTGAAATGGTATCTAAAACTGATAAATTAAAAAAGGCCAAAGCGTAATATGAAACTAAAATTTTTTTTAGCAAGCAATAGAATAAAGATATGAACTTCAAAAAGCAAATTTCTTACAAGTATCAAGTCAAATTAAATAAGAACAAAAGGATCTACAGACTCTTTCTACATTTCAAAAAAACACAACTCCAAGAAGATTTCTCATTTGACAACATAAGCGTATAACTCAAAGAAGTCTTTTTGGAGCTTAGGATTGGTAGAGGAAGGTTTCCTAACAGAAATTTGGTTTCCTGGCAGGTGAGAACAAGGAGAAAAGCTTGAAGATAGACAAAAAGATCTCAAAACTTCATATTTAATCCCCCAAAGCTAAAATTAGCCCATGAAAATTAATTACAAGTGCCAATATTATATATGAGCCAATCAAAGCTCACTTTCTGCCCTAAGGATGAAAAAGAGGATGGCAAGTGAAGGCAAAAGGCTCCCAAGAAATCCTTCCTGATTACCACTTGGATGATTACAAAGAAATAGTCCAGATCTAATTTGTCAATTCAAATCATCTCACCCACTATTTGATCAAACTAAATAAAATCATCCAAACAAGTCATCTTATAGCTCATATATTTTAAATATTTCAAAATTTACAACTATGCATTTCTATTAATAACCACATCCCTACACTTAAACAAAAGGTTCTAGTGGCTTTAAAATGGTTTACAAATTAAGGATTATGTACAACAATCACAAATAGCATTTTTGTAAGCTAGATATACTAAGATAGCTTGGTCATCAGGCTTGCATACTTACAATAATTAGTCCAAAAAGGAAATAGAGAATATTTTCCAATTGAAACCTGCATATTAAAAGTAACCAAAATTTTTAACTGTTATCACTTCAAGCTCTAGTGTAAAGCCATCACCAAAATCTACTAAAGCTAAGCTAGCTGAACACACTTAACAACAATAATTGGTCCAACTTGACTATGCTAGTTGTTATCATCAAAATAAACTTGGGTTCAACATATTTATAAGGTAAAATCAAACAATTGCAAACAAAAGAGCATTTTGCAATGCAAACCCATGTCTACACAGCCATTTACCCAAACTAAGATATGGAACAAAGATATTTATGGAACAAAACCTAAATTATCCCATGAAAATTAACTAAAAGAGCCAATATTTTTATGGGCCCATTTTCTGCCCCAAACGGTTAAAAAAGTGGATGGCATCTGAAGGCCAAAAGGCTCCAAAGAAACTGTTTCTGATTGCCACCTGTATGATCATAGAAAAGTAGCCCGGTTTAAATTTGTCAGCTCAAATTATCCGAACCACTATTTGGTCAAACTAAATGAAATCATCTAAACAAGTCATCCTATAAGTCATTTATTTCTAATCTTCTAAAATTTACAATCATGCATTGCTATTATTAATTGCAACCCTACAGTTAAACAAAATGTTCTAAGGGACTGGTTTACAACAAAACAACAGTTTCAGGTTTTTCAAACCCATCCTCATAGTAAACGCCCATAGAAACCAAATAAAAAGCTGGTAATTTCTTTATTATAAAAACAACAATAGTCTCGAAACAATAGAAACATTGTAGATTCAATACATAGAATGTGTCTCGTCCATCAAAAACTACACTTCACCAACCAAAGTTTGAGCTTTTAACAATTGGCATTACAGATCTACCTCCAAACAAGTAGTGTCTGATGGCAAAAAAATAAATCCCACAGTTCTAACTCTTGATCAGAGAGAATACATAAGCAAATGAGGTATGGAGAGTTTATATTTAAAGGGAATAGGTTTTTTCTGTTCCAAGTACTAATGCCCCTCAGATCATTCAAGCAAAAAACTCAACAAAATTTAAAGCATTCATTCTTGAAAAAAAAAATGTTAAGGAAACCCTTGCCATTTTTTTCATTAATATCATTACTTAAAAATTTGAAATGACTTTTCAACGAATTTTTTTTTATCAATTTAAGTATACCTATTTTTTTTTTAAAAAAAAGAACCAGACATTTGAATTACTTTTACTAGTATCATAAAAATTATAAAATTTTACATTCATTTGCCTAACATATTTTAATTCAATTTTCTTTTCTTAACAACCATTTTTTAATTTCTCAACAAAAATTTAAACAGTAATAATGACAACCAAACAATGTCTATGTTAAATCAAGAAATTTGTTTGTAAACAAGATAATCATCGATATTACCTACCAAATAATAAATTAAAAAAACCTAAAAATGAGTTTGTGATAAATATAATCGAATGAAATCAAATAGGAAGGATGGTCCAAGCTTGGGATAGAAAACAAATCAAGTTATTTTTGCTAAATGATTGTGATGTGATTGACTGGAGTTCAGAACCATATCAAATTAAGACTTACGATTGTTTTTTATCATAAAGATTCTTTTAATTAATGTTGCCTGAAACATTTTTTCTTTCAATAAAAAATATTTCCAAAAGCACATATAATCAGTTAAAAAATTAGACTCTCAATTGTACTGATTAATAATGTGCATGATATACATAAAATTGCTCACTTCATACGGTATACTGGATGAGGAGTAAGGTAAATTGTAGCTATTCAGAGCAGATCATGGACTCATGCCTTAGATGCAACTTTCATCTGATTCAAATTCGGTGTGACATAACTGAAATTCCTTAAAACAAAGTTTATTTTGTAGTTTCAGACAGGCGACCACAAGCCTTTTACTTCTGAGGCCTGTAGCCTATATATAAGTTGTAGCTGTTCATAGGCAAGAATATGAACTCATACCACATTTTACCAATGGTGAGCCTTAGGTATGGTCCAAATTCAGATTAGATTGCTTTACATTCCTTGAAGAATTAACTTATTTTGGAGTTTCAGTAAACAAAGTAGCCTCCTAGACATACACAGAACTTATTGACATAGAATATATTCAGAAATCACAGAAACACTGAATAAATAGGGATAACGTAAGAGTATGAGAGACATTCACATGAATATCAATCTTCGAATACAGCGCAATTCACAAAATAATATATTGATATATCACAAAGATGATCGGAATAAATTGAGTTTGAACAAAGCATAAAAAAAGGTTAAGCTTTGTGAGAGATACAGTCATACGAAACAAATAAATATCAATCTTCGAATATAGATCCGATGAATGAATCGTTAATAGACCAAAAGGAATTGAACATAACAGCGGGAGCCAAATAGAGAGTGCGGGTCTCATATCTGAAATAATAACAGGTTAATACACTCCTACACATGTAGAAAAGACAACAAAATAGCAGTTGTCGATTCTTTGTAATTTGTGGATCTATCAACAATGTCAAAGGCCTTAGAAAACGATGAACAATTCAGAAATTTGTAACTCCTGTTGAAAACAAGGTCATTCGAAGAAAAGCCTCAGGAAAACATCAGACAAGCTATAGATCCATTTTACAAAAAAGGTTGGATCCATGATAAATTGATTGGCCATAACTACGAAGGAAAACTTAAAATTTCCTTGTATCGAAATTACCTGCAGATGAGAGAGCGGCGGCTAACAACTTCGAGAGCACCAAACAGCACCCTAGCTGTTGTTCCAGATATAAATATATACGTGGAATAAGAGTGGAGGCACGCGTTGCACTTCAATGTTCTGGTGCTCCGCGGGGCATCTAGGAAAGCTGCTCTTGTGAAGGCTCGTTGAAAAAAAAAAAAAGAAAATCATATCAAATATTATAAACAAAAATTGAATATCTTGCGAATGAGTTGTGCTTGTGGCGTTACACTTTTCCCAAAAATATCCAAAACACATCCAAAAATAATTCTTAAGCTTCTTTAATAAAGACTATTAAAGCTCTGTTGACATACAAAGTTTTTAATCTTGTATTCAAAAAACTCTATTTTAAACTCAATTTTAATTGGATATTTACAAACAAGCTTTTATGTTTTGCATAAAACTTATTTTTGAAAAAATTATTTTCACTTTTTTTCAAACTATTTTTTATTGAATTCATAATTCGCATAAGAATAAGACATATTTTTCATAAACAAACTAAAACAAAAAAGAAGAAGAAATAACTTCTTGAAAATTATCAATCACAGTACTTTTCAACTTAAGAGCAACATTATGTTGAGCAACAAAAAATCAATTGAATTAGTGTACGTCCATTGAATCCAACCTTACTTTTTTCCTTTTGTTTATAGGTTTTTTAAGAAAAAATAGTCATTTCATGAAGTGCAATTCCATACTAATCTCTCTTCTGAGCTACTTACATCTCTTAGACTATCATCTATGATATTAACCTTTAGCTTAAGAGATTAAATAGGTTAACTTAGTCTTAATTGAGTTAAGCAAAATTACAAGAATATTTAACCACTTAATCAAGCTTAACATTAATTTTAAGATCAAAATCAAAATATTTATCTTAATTAACCTTTACTCAAAGTCTCATTAAAACAATCATGCCCAAGATAAGGATTGCACAACTAAAAAAAGAACCATCTTTTCATATATTAGGAAATCTAAATTAGAAAGAAATAAAGTATACCTCTTAGTAATTTGATTCAAGGGTTTTCCAAAAATACACTATCAAGATCATGTCTTCCTTTTACAAAAGGGATATGATTCATAAATTTTATGCAATGCAACATTATTGAACCATCAATTGCATGCTAACATTAAATTAGAAGTATTTTATTCTCAAGTAAAGAGATCATGTTAATAATAATCATTCTAAATCTCATAATTTTGTAGAAAATTTATGAATAAAAAATAAATCTCAACATTATCAAGTATTTAACCTCAAAATCCTTACATTACCATCTTGAGTAAGGAAGAATATTAAACATACATTGCTTTTAACAAAACTATATATCAAGATCATTCAAGAGATGTCTAAAGCATGCTCTTAACAATTTATATCATGATCATATAACTTACATCATCACATGTTATCTTTAACAACATAGTTGATTCTTTTACCTAGATTTTATCTATACTTAATTATATAATATTAAGGTTCATTCTATCTCCTACCCATATAGAGGACCACTCCAAGAATTAGCATCTTCTTCTTTTTCAAGCTTTGTAGTCTCTTCTTTCTTCTCTTGATTTTTGTTAACGTCTTATCTCATGATCTATTAATAAGATAAAAATTTAGAGATTATACATAATTAAAATATCAAATAAGAACATAAAATCCTATGTACATACTTGACAGTGTGATAAACTCTTTGATATTAATAAATTTATAAAATAAAAATAAAATATCAACATAATAAAATAATCTAGATATAGGACTATAAAAATATGAGTAGAACTCAAACTAATATTTTATTATTCTATAACACCCAACTCATGCTAAGCATTATCCACTATTAAATGTTAAGAGTATATAAAAGATCATATGAATAAATAATATCATAAGTCATATGACTAACTAAAAATCTTATCATAATCATGTGGATATCATAAGAAAGTCAAATGGAATATGAATTTATCATTTTTTTAATTTCATATATTTTATGTAATTATCATTCTTAATTCCCTTTAAGTTATTATTTTCTTATTTCAATAATGAATAATCACATAATTAAACCAAATAAAAAGGTATCATAGATTTATCCACACTAAATTATTGGTGACTTATGCATTCAAGATTTCATAATTCTAGCCATACTGAAATGCTAATAACTTACTCTTTTAGGATATTATAATTATAATCATACTAAAATATTAATGACTTTTGTATAGAATATATCATAGCTTTAACCACATTAAAATACTAGTAAATTACTCATTTAGGATATTATAATCCTAATCATACTAAAATGTTGGTGATTTTTGTGTAAATAATACCATTATAGTACTAATACTAAAGTGTTTATTGCTTTTACATAGAGAATATCATAGTTTTAATCATGCTAAAGTATTGGTGACTTTTGTATAGAGAGTATCATAGCCTTAGCTACATTAAAGTGTTGTGCATACATGTAAGGTATCATGGTTATAATATACAAAGTGTTACTTTTTATTTTACATTATTACCAAGTAAGCATATTGAATTTTTAGATAACCTAATTACTTGTTTAATCATATTCATATGTGAAGTAAATATGCCAATCATATGTCCTTTTTTATATATATTTCATTCTATTTTAATTATTTTTTATGCTATCATGTAATAAGAAAAAGACATAATAAAGTAAACCATATAATCAATAAAGACACAAAATAAATAATATAAAATATCATCAAAATCATATCATACAATAAAGAAAAGTATAAAATTTGTTAACATAATAGAATATAATTTAAAAAATCATAAATATAAAAAGTAATATTATATTATATCACATATTACATATTTATCTGTTTGATTTTGCAAATAAATTTTTGATGAGAACACTAGTTAACATTTTTTTACCCCTACAAGCGAGACAGGCATATATCAACATTTTTTTTAATAATTAGGATATCTATTCTTCATATGTAGATAACTCATTATGAAAATTCAAAAAAGATAAAAAATGGACAATTGGGTCCTATTTTGCTTCTTATCGCTACCTTTACTACTGGCTTGATCTGACCTGACTAGGCAATTTGGACTGCATTCAATAAAAATAGTTTAGTGAATAGGTCTTTGGGGGGCTAATCTTGATCGTGGGTTCACATGATTGGTGAGTAATTCGCCATGCCAATATGTTAATCCATTATACAACTCTATTGACACTACATCGACTAGCCAACTCACTCCATGACACACCGACTCATGACACTGTTAACACCATATTGACCCATCAACTCACTCCACAACACATTAACCCATGACTTATTGATATTCAACTAACCGACTAACCCAAGTCATGACACGTGATATCAGATCTAATCCACAACAATGCCAAAACCACATAGACTCACCAACCTACTCCTAAATCCATTAAACTAAATTCGATCCATGATGACCTATGCAAACCCAACTGATGTAGAACAAAAAAGGTAGCTATTTACAAAGCTATTTGGCAACAATTTTAACTCTATAACTAAAAATACAACTATTTCATAAGCATTTAGATAGTCTTTATAAGCAAGTTATTTAGTTACTATGATTTCTCTATCAATTTTTTGAAGTCTTTTGGTGCTTTTGATCTATGCCTATTCAATCTTTACTTCATTATTTTCTCTATCATGATATCTGTTTGGCAAGATTTTTCTTGAGTACCATGTCTTTGTGATGTTGAAGAGGTTGTGGACCTAACACATGGAACAACCTCTATGTGACTTTTAGTCTCTTATTGGCCAAGATTACTTTGAATAGGTACCTCTTATATATTATATTTTTTAGGTTTCTCATGTTTATTCTTTCGTATTTTTTCTTTCTAATATATGCAAGTTAATCTCTACACTGTTAGTAATGTTTGTTACACTTGTCTAGCATTGAACTGGTATTAGAACTTAATTCTGCTAAGCAACATTGACTGCAAAACAAATTTGAACTAAACATTCTTTCAATTTTCTTTTGTTGGCACCTAATTAAGAAAAAGACAAAGGAACAAAATAAAAAGGATTTTCTTTCTTCCTAAAGCATATGCACACAAGATCTAATAAATCTTACATGGTGCACCAACACATCAACTAAGCATAAATGACCCTCTTAGACTTGTTAAGTCAAATATAAACTATGAAAACTAAGAATATCTAATATATAAGTGTCTAATGTTAGCTCACAAAACATGCATACTCACATCACCCAAGTCTCATTTGAATCAGAGCTATACCTAAGCCAAATTCTATTTTGATTAGTCGTCTTTGTCAACAATAGAAGTTGACTATAATGCTTTATTTTTTATGATTATCTCTACTATTTTTACTTTATTCATCCAAACGTATTTCATAATAAAATATGTCATCATCGATGTCGATTCCTATGCATGTTTTGTCCATTATCATTAGTCATCCTCCATCTCTTGGTCATATACTACTCTTAATCATTACTACTTAGTTGCCCAACATCACTTAGTCCCCCCATAACAAGGATACCTGATGCTCCTTAACTACCCACCATCATTTGGCTTCTAATCAACACTTGCCCATTGATTGTTGCCAACTACCATCATTTGTCTTGTTCATTATTGGCATCCTAGTAACATCATCATTGATGTTCGATCGTCATATTGTATGATTGCATAAGTTTTTTTACATTATTATTTTTTTATGTATTTTTATATTTTATATTTAATATTGTTGACGCACTTAGAGTTAATTTTTTTGAATTTTAAATATCATTTTTTGATTCTTAAGTGATTTAAGTCTAAAATTATCTTTTTTTTACCCATTTGGAGTGCATGTCTTAGAATTCTAAAGATCTTTTTTGAATTCTTAAGTAATTTAACTCAAAAAATTATCTTTTTCTACGTTAACTTTTCATCTTTCTTATGCTTATGCTATGTTCCCAGCTGTATTTAATTCTCTTTTTTTATACATAGTTATTAAGCTCTCTATCTATAAATAAGACAGGCTCCATTATTATAATATTATTATTGATGAATAAAGCTTCACTTATTTGTGTGTTTTTACTTTTATAAGTAAAGAGTATGAGCCTTACTCAATTTGGAAAGACTCTAACTTTCATCCCCTTGTGAGAGATAGGGATCGAAGACGAGAGACTTTTCACTAAGAGAGCCAACAACCAAACAAATACTCTCTTCCTCCAACACTCTCTAGTTTTCACCTGCTCTTTCACTCTCTTGACCTAACCACCAAATTGCCACATTCCTTAACAAAGCTCTAAATTTTAGCCTACCATCTTATTATCCTTTTAACCAAGATTTCTTACTAACCTAAACCTTTATCTCATCTCCTTTTCCATCTTTAGTGCTTCATATGTCAACTTCAAAGGAAACTACAAGCCATCATAAAAAATGTATACTTTTTAGCAATTTTTATTTTCTTGATAAGAATTTAAAGTCATAGTTACTCTTTCTTTTATTAAAATACTTCACATAGAGTTTGTCTTAAATTCTTTATTTTGTATAAAATTAGATATGACAAAATTAATTAGTAGGACTTTATACTTAATATTTAATAAATTATCACTTACTTTACTTAATAATTCATACTATAAATTTAGATGTTAATTTTTGAATAATTTTAAAATGTCATATATACTAACCTTAATAAGTGTATAACATCTTTTAACTATTCTTAATAATCTATTAAGTATATATAGTATTATAAACTCCAAATTAAACCATAATAATATAATTTGTCTTACATTATTATGAACTTAGGATCACCTAACAATAACAAACTCTAAATGAACCCACATTTTTTGAACCTGACATTATCAATCTATAAACTATGATATCACCATCATTAAAGGCACCCTAAAGATTATATAGAGTGAGAAATAACCTTAGACCATTACTTTCAATTATTTAGACTTTGTGAAAAATGAAAAATATTGTTTGCTCTAATTAAAGTTGCCTAAATGAGCTCTATTATTTGTGAAAACAATATACCCTTATTATTAATAGAGAAGATCACCACTTATAGGAACTATGAATGAGTTTATGGTAATTTTTAGAGCAAAAATATACCCCTCTCGTACAAGTAATTACTTGACCAATAAGAATGCTTATCTAAATGATAAAAGTTAGTTAATAAGTACATTGTTCATTTTTATGAGTACTATTTACATTATGATGTCAATAAAGACCTTTTGGTCACCTTCTTAATTCTGAGTTGAGCATAAAGAAGATGTGAAAATGGTGCTTTTCATATGTAACATTTAGATATTAAAAGATGCTTATATGATTACTGACAAGTTTAAGTAACTCTAAAAGCTTTACTTAGACAAAAGATTTGAACCAATGCCTAAGCTGATCTTTTAACCAATCAGTCTTGAACCATCCATTAGTTGAGCACATGCACTTCCCTCTCCAAGCCCAATCCCTAAACTCACTTCAAAACCCAATCAACCCATTCGTCAAAACACTTGAAGTAATTAGATTTTAATGTGAATGGCAAGGTCATGTGGCTACCCAATGCCCCACATGATAAATAAGTTATATCAAGAAAGAGAAATGTGATGAATTTAATACCAAGGAAGGAGATGTTTTATGTGATGTTTTTTATATGCAAGTTCAAAGTATCATCTTAGAATGACCTTGTTGTATGACTATGATGCTCTTCTCGTTGGCAAGGCCAATACCTATGCATTCACACTTCAAGAGCAAAAATTTAAGCTATATACTTTACCACCTAAGGACCACATCTAACCTATTAAAAAGAAGCTAGCGACAATCCCAAATAAGAATATATAGTTTATGTCCTATAGTGAAGTAGATCCCAAATTTACTGATATTATTATCATTTGGGTAATTGTAGTGAGATATGCCAAGTGAGGTACTAACATGCCATACCTCCCTCAGTAAAACCTAATATTTCTAATTTCCTTGATATTTTTAATAAAAACTCGAAGGTTTGCCATCTCTTCCTAACGTCCAACATTTTATAGACGGCATGTGGAGCTAGTTTACCAAATATGTCATATTATAGGATAAGTTCTTTTGAACAATTAGAGCATGCCCTATAAATGCAAGAGTTATTAGATAAAGGCTTCACATGAGAAAGTCTTAGCCATTCTCACCCTTAAGAAAGATAGTTCATGCAGAATGTACATCGATAGTAGGGCTTTCAATAAAATAACTATAATATATAAGTTCTTTATCATATGTTTGGAAGACTTATTGGACTAAATAATTGAAGCCACTCTTTTTTCAAAAATTGATTTAAAAATTGGATACCAAAAAGTAAGATTTGAGGAGGGGATGAGAGAAAATTGTCTTTAAAATAAGGCATGAGTTATGCTAATAGTTAGTCATGCTCTTTAGTCTATCTAATACACCCAACACCTTTATGAGAATAATGACCCAAAAACTTTTACTCTACTTAAGAAAATGTGTGATAGTTTATGTTAAGAACATCTTAATCTTCAATCACACCCTTAAATACTACTTAGAATAACTTAAAAATATTTGCTCAATGGTTAGGGAGAACTACCCCTTTGCCAACCTCAAAAATGTGTTTTTGCTATCAATCATAATCCTAAAAATGGCGTATTAGTAAACCACGATAATATTAAGGTAATAGTTAACTAGCCAACACCTCAGTTTGTCTATGATATCAAAATTTTTCATGAATTAACAATCTTTTATAGGAGATTTATTAAAATTTTTAATATAATAGCTACTTTTATAATTAATTATATCCAAAAAAAATTTGAGTGAATCCTTACAGTTGAGAAAGCATTTGAGAAGATTAAGAAGAGTATGACCTAAACACATATTCTTCAACTTCTAGATTTTCCTATAATCTTTTAAGCCTCATATGATGCCTCAGTAGAGGAATAGAAGTCCTTAAGCAAGAAGGACAACCAATCATGTACTTTAGCAAAAAACTAAACGAGTCTTATAAGAAATACTCTATTTATAATAAAGAATTTTATGCGATCGTCAAAACCCTAAAGTATTAGAGGCATTATCTTTTAGTTTAGGAATTTGTTTTTTATCCTCATCATGAGACCTTAAAATATCCTAATTCATAAAAGAAGCTAAAGCCACAACATGTTAAATGGGCTAAATTTCTTCAAAGCTACACCTTCATCCTTAAGCATAAGCTAAGGGTAGAAAAATTCACCAATACCCTTAGTAGTGAGTGAACCTACTCACCACAAATGTCTATTATCATCATCAACTATGAAACCCTATTAGGCTTATACTAGATTGCATGGATCTACTCATCTATGAGGAATTAACTGATTATCAAACTAAGGTCGTATATGATTATATGATTAAATATGATTATCTTTTTCAAAATAAGCAACTTTGAATATTATGAATATCACTTAAGGATTTCTTAGTTTATGAGACACATTTATGAGAACTAATAGGATATTTTGGATAAGACAAAATCATTATGGCCATTGAAGATAGGTTTTATTGGTTGGGATTGAAACCACATGATGCTCGAATAATTATTGAGTGTAAGACTTGTGTATTTGTCAAATATCACGCTCAAAAAATTAAACTCTACACTCCATTACCAATACCATCATGACCAAGAGAAGAAGTGTGGATTTTGTTCTTAAGTTACCAAATCCCTTCGAAGGCATAACTCCATCGTTGTGGTAGTAAATGGATTTACAAAAATGGCTAAATTCATACAATGCTTTAAAACTTTTGATGCTTAGCATATTGTTCAACTACTCTTTAATGAAGTGGTAAAGCTTCATGTGTTGCCCAATGCCAAAGTTACTAATAAAGATGTTTGTTTCATTTCATACTTTTAAAAAATCTTCTAGCATCTTATAAGAAAAAAGTTAAAATTCTTGTTGCCTACTACCCTTAAACTGATTATCAAATCGAGGTGGTCAATCATAATTTAGGAAATCTCTTATAATATTTTGTAGGAGAAAAATAAAAGGATTTGGATCTATATTTATCATATGTAGAGTATGCGTATAATAATTCCATTAATAAGCTCATAGAATTAAGCTCCATTGAAGTCTATAATGGATGTAAACCTTATAATCTTATTAACTTAATCCCATTATCTATTTAGATACATAAATTTATGTTTGCTAAGAATTTATAGAACATATAAGGGATGCTGTTAGGTCAACTTTGTGTTTGATGAGTTAAGTCTTAAATATTTATCATTTTATTCTAATGACTTATTTAATCTGAAATAAGTTTACTTATAAAGAACAAGTCATATATTTTTGAAGTCGGTGAATTATTAGTCCTTAAAGAATCATAAAGTGTTTAGCAAGCTTAAAGAATTGAAGATATATGTATCAAATGCAAAAAGATATTCTTTTAATTATGTAATAGAATGTTAGCTTGTTGATTATAAGAATTCTTAAATTTGTTCAATCTTTTTCTTGAATTGGAAAATATATTAGAATCTATTTTTACTCAATCATTTTATTGGTTAAACTTATTTTATACATCTTTACCAAATTTTATTTTGATTAAATTAAAAAAAATATAAAATCTAACAAAGTAATAATATATAAATTTACTTAACCTTATCCTTAATTTAAAAAATATATTGGATTGTATTTCTTTTATTTAATTCTTTCATTGATTAAATCTATTTTATGCATTCTTACCAAATTTTATGTTAAATAAATTAAAAAAATAATTATGATAAAATTTTCATAATTAAAAAAGAAAAATATCTTAGCCACATCCCAAGCTTGTGCCCAAGTACACTCAAACCAAGAAAGCTCAAGTAGGCACTAGCATGGCTCAAGTAAGGAGATAGTTGCAACTAAATTAGGTTAAGCCTTATATTAGCCATTATGCATCTTGAACCTGGCTAAGGTAAGGCAAAAGATTGAGCCAAGTTGAACTCGAATCAAGGATGCAATAGGTTAGGTAAAAGCCATAAACATAAATTAACCTATAACCATACGAGTGAGCCTAGGTGTTAAAATCCCAAGCACATATGGGGGGAGAGCTAGCCTCAATTCAACTTGCATTATAGACCCGTACAAATTATTATTATAAAGAGTAAAGGTGTTTGCTTTTCTATAATGTGGTAGTTCTTCCATTGTTGTTGTGCCTGAAGCATTCATAAATCCTTACCATCCAATTGTTAGTTGAATGGTGGAAACTTCATCTGCCTGTAAGCTTTACTTTATAGCTCTAATTAGAATACTACGACCACATCCGACTTAATCAAATGGTCTTGATTATTTCTTATTTTTTAAATAATCTATCATTGAATCAGATGATCTAGATCTATATATGTTGTATCCTATGATTGAGATGATTTCTATATCTATCATTGATAAATTAAATGATCCAATTCTGATTTGATTTGATAAGATGACCCATATCTAATCCTCATTGATCCAACCATACTGAACTCTTTCTCTTTTATAGTTTGTGATCTAATGGTCAAGAACCTCTCTAATGGCTAATTACCTAGTCATCACACCTACTATTGTAATTAACCATTTTGGACGAATCTTTTAAGATGTTTGGAAGAGCTTTTTAAGCTGTTTGGCAATAGTCTTTTAAATAACTTTTCATTCACTTTTCAAAGACTATGATCAAAATATTTTTATAAATACCTAACCATTACAAATAAAATAGTTATATAAATAATATTTTGAGATCTCAAAAAATGACTACATCATATTTCATTAGTATAAAAATCTCTTAATGACACCTATAGCTTAATACTACTTAAAATTCAAAATTCTTTCAATTAAGCTTAAATCTTTTAAACTTTTATTTTCTTACTTCTCTTTATAATTTTGAACTTTTTGTATCTTTTTTTATTTATCAACCAGTATAATAAATTAGCATTCTTTTTTTAAAAATTTATTTCTTATTGTATTTTTTTTCTTTTAACTGGGTGGCCTAATATTTATGAAAGTCCGAGTTTAGTTTGATATCATAAAAATTTGAGTTGGGGTTGAGTTAATAAAAGCCTGAGTTATTATTTAACCCATAAAAGCTAGTATGTTGGATGTGAACCATAAAAAATCTCAAATTATAACTCTTTTGATAATAAAGTTTTTCTTGACCTCGATTGGAGGTGAATGTAAGTTCTAATTTAAATCGGATCACCTAAAAATTTATATGTGAAATTTTAATTCTTGATTAATTTTTTTTAATCATAAAAATTAAAAGTTATATATAAATTTGAATATCAAAATTTTCTATAAACAAAAAATTAATCATGTAAAGATTTTTTTTAAAATAAATTTGATAAAATAATTAGTAATTTTTTTAAAACCCATAATTCACCCATCTGGGTTCATACACACTCATTTTACTTCAGATATCCATGAGCACATCAAAGAAAAAGTAAACCTCAATAATAAGTAATACAAGAGATTGATCAATGTATACTACAGGTATAAAGAATTTTTAAAAGAAGATTATGTGATATTTTGAATCAAGTTTGAAAAGTTCCCATTAGGAACTCTATGAAAGTTACGTGTAAGAGCACTAGTCTTTTTTAAATCTTAAAAAGGTTGGACCAAATGAATACAACATGAGCAACACCTTCAACATCTCAAATTTGGTGGCTTATAAGGAGCTAATTATGATTTCCAAAGTTAGGTGCACATTATTGAATTAATGATAACATTTGAGATAAGTGAAAATACTTTTTAAAATGATGTAAGTTATAAATCCCAAAGATAAAATTTAAAAGAACTTAACTTAAAGCTTAATATGATAAATAGTGTTCATACATATTAAGCTATTAGATGATTTGTTGGAAATTGAGAATAAAAATAATGATGAGTAAAACTTAGAGATTTATTAAAAAAATTAAAAGAATTTTTGAGAAATTATTTTATTATTCTTTCTTGTTATGGACAGATTTTGAAATACAATATTACTTGCAATAATATTAGATTCTTTTTACCAAATCATTATCTATTGAAAATGAGGAGAATCTAGTGCTAGAACTTAGGGGAGTTTAAAAATTTTGTCTATTAATTATATCCTCGATCATTCGTTGTTAAAATATTGAATAATTTAGATTAAAGAAATAATTCCTTAGAAAAAGACTAAAATGTGATTATTTTATTATAAAAATGATGTAGAGTATTGAAATAAAATTTCATTTTTATTCTATATCATTATGTTAAAGTTGCAAATAATTTGTATAAGTGAATTCTCTTAGTTCTTATAATTAGAATTGATGACAAATAATTCATTGATTAGGAATTAAGGAACAAATAAATATGTATTCATTGTTCTATTGTGTATCTTTTTATCTTTTTGAACTTAAAAGGAGAAGCCCTTGTAAGCATGTTAAATTTTATAAATTTATTTTAAGTTGACTTATAAGAATTTCTAAAAACATACACAAAGAGAGTGATGGAGTTCAAAATTATCAATGTTATTAAACTAAATATGGATAAAATACATAACTATGAATTAATATTATTATATTTATACAAGATTATTAATATTTTTCTTATAAAGTTTGATGATTAGCTTTTAGTTATGCTTATCAATTAATATTTTTATTTTTTATATAATTTTTTTTTAAAAAAAGATTAATTATAACTTGTGTCCTTGGTTATTTATAGATAAATTATACACAAATAGTATTGGTGCGTGCACCCCTTGTTTGTATTTTTTTAAGTTTATTTTATGTTTTGATGTATGACGAAAAGGGAGAGAGATATATGTGAACTGAAAAACATTCATTATATCCTAAGTTTGTGACATAATTATATGAATTTCTTATATTAAGGGAGAGCAAGATGTAAAAGGAGCACATGTATACTTGTGTGATTTATATTTTTTTTATTTTCACTATTTTATCATTAGTTTTGTCATCATCAAAAAGAAAAATTATTATATTTTTGGTCATGATACCATTAATTTAATGACAATCAAATCATTATGTTAATTTCTATAAAACTTTTCTTGAGTATCTTTCAGGTCACGTATCTCAAGATCTTACAAGATTAATTAATTGGAGAATCTTGATCATATGTTTCATGGAGCAAATCGTAAGTGAAATAATGTTAAGTAATGATGGTGGCTATGCAACAACTATGGCTTAAATAGCATATAAAATAATTATTAATCAAACTCTTACTGAAGTAGCTAATTATGAGGAGTCCATCTTTAAAACATCTTTTAGTTTGATTATTTATCCTATCACTTATTTATATATGACATAATTAAATTGTATAATATCATTCATTTGCTTGCATGATCATTAATTTTTAATGTATTATTAGTTTAATACTTAAAAAATATCTTATTTAGTTTAGTAGCTACAAAATGCTTTAAAAGTAAAAAAAATATGTTTAAAAGGTGGCTTTAAAAAATAAAAACAAAACAAAAACTCGACCTAAGCACACACATACAATTATACCCGAAGGATTAAGCAAAGTTGCCCAAACTACTATATAATAAGCCTTGGGAAGCTGCAAGCCAGAAGACCAGGCAAGCAGAGTCAGGTAGACCTTAGTCAAAGTCATGACACAACCTTATGCAGCTAGGATTAAATTAAGTTAGGAATAACTCCTAAACTGACTTAGGGGTAACAAGTTAGAACAAACTCATGAAGTGTTAAGTAATGGAATCGGGTCATGTCAGACCTATAAATATATGCATAGGTGACTTTGGTTATTACTTCCTAAGACCACTTGGGGCAGTTAACCCCATTCAGCTGATTACATGTTGAAATGAACTATTATAAATGTCAAACATTATTTACATTCGACAATGTGTGACTAAATATAGGTCGTATTTATTTGATCGTGCATTTTCGTGATCAAACAATATGGATTGCCTCCACTTTTGTGAATAGTAAATTCTATTTAACTATCCATCTGACAAGCCTAATCGAATAGATGGAATTAGTTCTGCTTTTTTGAATAGCAATTTTCATCTTATCATTCATCCTTAAAATCTGATCAAATGATTGAGATTTTCTTCACATTTATAAACATTGTATTTCATCTAGTCGTCTATTCAGAAAGCTCAATTAAATGGTTGAGATCATCTCTACCTTCATGAATAATGCTCTTGTGCATCAACACCATCTATCTAACATGTAGGATCTAATGATCTAGATCAAATCTTGCTTGGATTAGATTTAGATCCTTTTATTCAGCATTTTGATTGAGTGATTGTTGTTACGTTCACCCAGATCGAACGATGTTCATTGTTCTCACTTGGAATTAGCATTCCAAGAAGCTATTTATGTTTGTTTAAAATGTTGAAATGTAATGGCTATTTTGGGTGACCATTTTTAACCTTTAGAAAATCTATTTTAGTCTAAAATATTTTAATATAAATTAAGGAGCCTTATGAGTTGGACTTTGAGGATCTTATCTTGCTAAAATAATTTTTTGGGAAGAGGAGTAAAACTAAAAATTATAATTTTCAATGCCTTTATTAAAGCCATACTTGTGTCTCATTTTTTCTCTTTTTTTTGTCTCAGTATTTTCTTCGATTGTATATCTTACTAATGACTTCTTTATAATCAATTTTTATTTGCTTATTTTTTTTAAAAAGACTATATTAATAAATATCTTTATTAATTTTATTTTTTTTCTACACATTGATAAATCTTTCGAGTTTAATATTTCAAAACTAAATCCTTTAGGTTGTTTCAAAGTTTTTAGATGTATATTTATATTCCAACATCATAATTGATAGACTTGTTCAATATATACTTTTACAAGTAAATAATAGAAAATCATGATGAACCCATGCCTACTACGATAAAAGGGTGTGGTTTATATATGTTACTTTTACGAGATATGACAAAAGAGAGTAGTTTTGTTAGTGGAATCCTGATCAGGTTAATTGGAGATGGATGTGGGTACAGGTTAGGTTGAACCAAAATTTCTTTGTCAATTTTATTTTCTTTGTTATTGTATAATTTATGATATTTTTCTTATTTAATAATATTTAATTAAAAACATATATAAAAGTAATTTATCAAAATTATTTTTATGAAGAATAAAATATTTTTGAAAAATATTTTTTAAAATCATAATTTTTTATTTTTTTATTTTAAAAATTATTAAATTAATGATTTTATGATTTTCAAATTATCATTTAAGAAAAATTTTAAAAAATAGCAAAAAAGTTCAAAGTACAATTCACTCCTCACGTGTGTATTAGTCAAGCACACATTATATCAAATATGACTACCAACACTTATATATTATTTTAACATAAATTATAATTGTATAATTCTATGATCATATTGAATTAACTCGTCTTTTTTATGCTACTCAACTTTATTCTTATATTTAAAGATTTATCATCTACTAATTAGTTTTGACATAAGTTAAAATTTTAATAATAACAAATATACTCTAAGCTACAATTATATTTGAACATAAAAAATTCATAATTAATTTTTTGAGTATATAAAAATTACAAACTTAAGTAATAGGATCAAGTCAGGTCAAACCCATAAATATATGCATATGTGACTTGGGCCATTACTTCCTAAAAGCACCAAGGGTAGTTAACCCCATTAAGCTAACTATAAGTTCAAAAGAATTATTATAAATACCAAACATCATGTACAATTCGACAATGTGGGACTAAATATAAGTCATTTATTTGATCATGCATTTTTGCGATCAAGCAGTCTAGATTGCCTCCACTTTTATGAACAATAGATTCTATCTAACTATCAATCTCATAAGCATAATTGAATAGAGAGATCAGTTCTATCTTTTTGAACACTAATTTTCATCTTATTGTCCATTTGTAAAACCTAATCAAATTATTGAGATCTTCTCTACCTTTGCAAACATTACATTTCATCAAGTCATCCATTCGTAAGTTTAATTAAATGGTTGAGATCATCTCTACCTTAATACTCTTGTGCATCAACACCATCCACCCAAAATGTAGGATCTAACGATCTAGATCAAATCTTTCTTGGACTAGATCTAGACCCTTTATTCAGTATTTTTATTTAGTTGTTTTTTCGTTCACCCCGATCAAATGATGTTCACTGCTCCCACTTGCAATTAGTGTTCCAGCAAGCTATTTATGTTTGTTTGGAATGTTGAAATGTAATGACTATTTTGGGTGACCATTTTTAATCATTAAAAAAATCTATTTTAGCTTAAAATATTTTAATATAAATTGAGGAACCTTAGGAGTTGGACTTTGAATATTTTATTTTGCTAAAATAATTTTTTGAGAAAAGGAGCAAAATTAAAAAATGTACTTTTCAATGCCTTTGATGGAGTCATATTTGTATCTCATTTTTTCTCTATCTTATTTCAATATTCTCTTTTATTACAAATCTTACTAGTGACTTTTTTATTCCTTTTTTTTTCAAAAAAATATTATATTAATATAATTTCTTTGTTAATTTTATTTTTTTTATTAATAATATTAGTACATATTGACAAATCTTTCGATTTAATATTTCAAAACTAAGTCTTTTAGATTGTTTCAAGGTTTTCAGGTGTGCATCCATATTCCAACATCATAATTGATAAACGTGTCTCATATATATTTTTATAAGTAAATAATAAAACATTATGATTAATTATTATTTTGTAATTTGTTTGAATCTTATTAGTTTTAATTATTAAGATTGTTATGATGAATCTCAATCTACTACGATAAAAGGGTGTGGTTTATAAAAGTTACTTTTACTTACTACAGTAAAAGAGAGTGACTTTATTAGTAGAATCATAATCAAGTTGACTAAAGATAGATGTGGGCTTGAGTTAAGTCGAACCATCTAAACTTTCTTTATCACTTTTATTTTCTTTGTTATTGTGTAATTTATGATATTTTTTATTTAATAATATTTAGTTAAAACATATATAAAAGTAATTTATCAAATTTATTTTTATAAGGCATAAAATATTTTTTAAAAAATTATTTTTAAAATCACCATTTTTTATTTTTTAAAATATTTTTATTTAATAAAATTATTAAATTAATGATTTTGTGATTTTCAAATTATCATTTAAGAAGTTTTTTAAAAATAACAAAAAAATTCAAAACATAATTCACCTCTCCTCTTGTGTATTATCCAAGCATAGATTATATCAAATATGACTAGCCACACTTATATATTATTTTAACATAAATTATATTTGTATGATTTCATGATCATATTTAATGAATTGAACTTTTTTAAGCTACTCAACTTCATTCTTATATTTGTAGATTTATCATCCGTTAATTAGTTTTGACATAAGCCAAAAGTTTAGTAACTATAAATATAATATAAGTTACAATTATATTTGAATATTTAAAAATTTATAATAAATTTTTTGAGTATCCAAAAATTACAAACTTAAGTAATGGGATTGGACCTGTAAATATATGCGTAACTTGGGTCATTACTTCTCAAGACCACGAGGGGCATTTAACCCCATTCAATTAACTATAAATTGAAAGAAACTATTATAAATGCCAAATATTATATATAATTTGACAATGTGGGACTAAATATAGGTCTTATTTATTTGATCGTGCTTTTTTGCGATCAAATAGACTGGATTTCCTCCACTTTTGTGAATAGTAAATCCTATCTAACAATCCATCTAACAAGACTAATTGAATATATGAGATCAATTTTGTCTTTTTGAATAGTAATTTTCATCTTATCATCCATCCATAAAACCTCATCAAATAGTTAAGATATTCTCTATATTTGTAAAAATTTCATTTCATCTAGCCAACTATTCGTAAAGCTTAATTAAATGGTTGAGATCATCTCTACCTTCATAAATAGTACTATTACACATCAACACCATCCATCCAGCATGTAGGATCTAACAATCTAGATCAAATATTGCTTAGATTATATCTAGACCATTTATTTAGTATTTTGATCGAGAAGTTGTTCTGTTCACCTAAATTAAATAATAGTCACTACTCTCACTTATAATTAGCATTCCTTAATGCTGTTTATGTTTGTTTAAAATGTCAAAATGTAATGGCTATTTTAGATGATCATTTTTAACCTTTAAAAAAATCTATTTTAATCTAAAATATTCTAATATAAATCGAGGAGCCTTAGGAGTGGAATTTAAAATTTTATCTTGCTAAAATAATTTTTTGGGAAGAGAATGAATAAAACTAAAAATTGTAATTTTCAATTGCTTAGTTGGAGTCATATTTGGGTCTTATTTTTTTCTTTCTTGCTTCAGTATTCTCTTCGATTTCATATCTTACTGGTGGCTTCTTTACAATTAAATTTTTATTTACTTATTCCTTTTTTATTTTTTTAGAAAAGATTATGTTAATGTAATATTTTTATCTTTATTAATTTTATTTTTTTATTTAATAATATTACTATAAATTGATAAATCTTTTAATTTAATATTTCAAAACTGAGTCCTTTAAATTGTTTCAAAGTTTTCAGATGTGTATTCATATTCAACATCATAATTAATAGACTTATCTCATATAACATTTATAAGTAAATAGTAACATATCATGATTAATTATTATTTTGTGTTAAACTTGAATCTTATAAACTTTTATATTGAGATTATGATGATGAACTCCTACCTAATGCAACAAAAAGGTGTGGTTTATAAAGATTATTTTTATCGATTATGACAAAAGAGTGGCTTTATAAGTAGAATCCTGATCAAGTTAACTTGGGATAGATATAGGCACAGGTTAGGTCGAACCATCTAAAATTTCTTTGTCACTTTTATTTTATTTATTATTATGTAATATATGATATTTTTCTTATTCAATTATATATATAATTTATTAAAATTATTTTTATGAGGCATAAAATATTTTTGAAAAATATTTTTTAAAATCATAAATTTCTATTTTATTTTAATATTTTATTTAACAAAAATTTAAAATTAATGATTTTATGATTGTCAAATAATCATTTAGAAATTTTTTTTAAAAATAGCAAAAAAGTTTAAAGCACAATTCATTCCTTATCTTATGTATTACTCAAGCATAGATTATATCAAATATGATTAGGCACACTTTTATATTATTTTAACATAAATTATATTTGTATGATTCCATGATCATATTGAATGAACCCACCTTTTTTATGTTATTCAACTTCATTCTTATATTTGTAGATTTATCATCTGTTAGTTTTGACATAAGCCAAAATTTTAGCAATTACAAATGTATTAAGCTATAATTATATTTGAACATTTAAAAATTCATAATTAATTTTTTGAATATCTAAAATGACAAACTTAATATTGTCAAGTTTGTCTCAAAAGGTTCTTTTTATTGATATGCTCAAATAATATTTTAAAATAAGGTTTAGTATATAAGATACTCTTCTTAACTTGATTATATGGTTTCTTTCATCTTGTTCGAAGTAAAAAATGAGGGTTATTACAATTTTCCTCCTTTCACATGAGGCCATCTAAATGAATTGTTGGGTAGCATTGGGATCAAGCAATAACATGGCTCCTTAAACTTTTAAATAAAAATTACCACGTTATTAATCTTAGACTGATTACAACTCTAAAATCCATAATGCAAATGTAACTCACAACTATGATTACAGCAATATAATTACATTCCTTAAATACAAGAGTTCCATGCCAATTTAAATTCCCAATTTCTTAAATCTAATTGCTACTTTAAATTTTGTAATTTGTGAAAATTCAATTCACTTAGGAACCTTCTCCCTCACAGTTGGGTCAAATAAAATATATTTTGTTCAACCTAGCTTTATAATTAGTTAACCACCTTAAGCATGAACAAAGCATAAGTTAGACAAATCAATTGATTTAGCATACATATAACTAACACTAAATCAAAAAAGAACAAAAACCTCAATCATCAATGTTCCATATGGGCTAGTAAAAAAGTGATAGGTATATCACAATCAAAAGTAGGTAGGCACACCAATGCAAGGATGCATGTCCAAGCAGTTGTTTAAAAGAGTCACATGAGCCCTTTATGTTCATACAAATTGATATATAAGGGGAATGTGTATGGGTGAACAATTTTTGCACATTAGCATAAAAAGGTGTACAAGAGAAGTGGTTGTTTGAGAATAGTTTTTAAAATTTTTTCAACTAAACTCCCTTCTTAGTTTGAAAAAATATTTTTTATGTTAAATAAAGTGGCACGTGGTGTCAAACTAATAATGAAGTAACAAAAACTTAAACCAATCTTAGATGCTAATAAAATATTTTCAAGAAGCTATTTAAAATATAGTTCCCAAGATATTTGAAGAGTATGCTACAAAGTCTAGTTAAGTTCAAGTCAATTGATTTGGCCCAAACCATATTTTTGGTTCATGCCAAAGAATTCATGAGATGTGATTTTGGCACATTAGATAGAGTCTAAGTGCACCTTATATGCAATTAAATTTTCTTATGGTGCTTGAGATGGGATTGGGTGCTTGGAATAAAATTGACTATTTTAAGATAAAAGTTGGTACATCAAGATTCAATTTGAAATGTTAAAACATAAATTGAAATGTAAAAATGCAAAATATGTTATTGATTTAGTTATTTTGTACATAGAACTAACTATATAGCTTAACAACAAATATCTCGTGCAAAATAGACATATATAAGATGCATAATAGGCTTTTATGTTATACCCGGTAAAAATTATATGTTTAATCTTCAATAATTAAATTGTGGCTTGGATGATTTCAGATCGACAGTAGGATGAGCCAGGAGCTCAATTGGAGGCTGTTGGAATTTCTGAAATTTTTCGGGGATTTTTCGGAGCACCGAGGAAATTTTTAAGTAATTTTCCCTGTTTAATTGGATTTTTGGAAATTCGAAAATCTATTTAAATCGGTCCATTATATTTTTTTTAAACCGGAATTTGGTTTTTACCGCGCGTGAACCGGATCGGAGAGGTTCAGCGAAGGCGGGGGCGGTTCGCCGAGTGCGTTTGCGCGTGCGGTTGGATAAGCCGCGGATAAGCGGATCGGACGGACGAGATCAGCGGTGGAGATTAACCGGCTGATCGGGTTTAAGCGGCGTTATTAGAAGGTCAACCGGCGCTTAATGGGTTCTTAACGGGTTATTACCGGTTTAAGCCGGGTATTTAACCTGATTTGTTCGGCTGTTAGGGTTTCGATCGGTGGCCGTAGACGAAGTGTTCGCGGCGAACGGCGATATTTTCCGGCAGCCTTTCAAGGGGCTTTTTGTACCTGGAGGTTCGCGGGACCGAGGAGAATCGATTGGTACCGGTTTCGTTCGGCGAGGAGCAGCGGTTGGTCGCGTGCGAGCTTCACCGTCGCCGGAGAAGAAAGGTAGGAAATTCAGTTTTAAATTAGTTAATTACTAGAAATTAAAAGCATGGAATATTTTGCTTAATGAACACAAGCATGTGGATGAAAAATCGGACTTAGTTGAATGCTAAATTGCGTCTTTTGCAAATTTTGGATTTTCTGGAAAATTTCTCATTTCGCCGGAAAATTAGTTAATGCTTAGGAGCATGTTAGGGATTGTATTATCAGTTTGCCATTAAATTAGTTAATTAATTGTTGGATTATCTTACGGCAATGGCGTATGGGCGAACTCCTTCGGCGGAAATTTTAAATTAGTGGCATTATTGAAACATTAGGATAGTACAAACATCGAAATTTGTTTCTCCTTGTTCGCGTTCGTCGGAAATCGACAGAAGGATTGGAATTGGTCGGCGATTGCGTCGATTAGGGTTTGCGGGCGTCAGACCGAGGAAGGAGAAGGGTTTAGATTAATTACAAATTTAATTAAGTAATTAATGGTATTTACGCCATTTTATTTGTAATTATAATTAATCCGATTAACGGATTATTAAGAAATTGGTTCGGCGGTGTCGCGGTTCAGCGCGAGGGTTCCGAACCGGCAGCGAAAACCGGTTCAGCGGGATTCGGCGCGGCCGAACGGCACGGAAGAAAATTTAATTCGGGAATTTGGTTCGGCGGTGTCGCGGTTCAGCGCGAGGGTTCCGAACCGGCAGCGGAAACCGGTTCCGCGGGATTCGGCGCGAACGAACGGCGCGGCAGAAAATTTAATTCGGGAATTTGGTTCGGCGGTGTCGCGGTTCAGCGCGGGGATTCCGAACCGGCAGCGAAAATCGGTTCAGCGGGATTCGGCGCGGAAGAAAATTTAATTCGGGAATTTGGTTCGGCGGTGTCGCGGTTCAGCGCGAGGGTTTCGAACCGGCAGCGAAAACCGGTTCAGCGGGATTCGGCGCGGACGAACGGCGCGGAAGAAAATTTAATTCGGGAATTTGGTTCGGCAGTGTCGCGGTTCAGCGCGGGGATTCCGAACCGGCAGCGAAAACCGGTTCAGCGGGATTCGGCGCGGATGAACGGCGCGGAGGAAATTAATTCGAAAATTAATCCGAATTTTCGAAAAAAAAAAGGATATTTGTGGAAATTTAAATTTTATTAATTTTCGGAAAAAGGATATATGTGGAATTTAAAAATTAATTCGGAAATTAATCCGAATTTTCGGAAAAAGGATATATGTGAATTTAAATTTTAATTCGGAAATTTATTCCGAATTTCGGAAAATGGAGAAAGGGCAGAATTTGATTTTTTTTGGAATTTGGAAAAATGCAGTAATTAGAATTTCGGGATTTTAAATTCTGAAAAAAATTCAGAAAAAGAGAAATTGGGATTTGAGCGATCTCGAAAATTCTGGAGATCCGTATGTAGAGAAAAATTTCCTGAAGTAGGGAAAAATGTTATCAGTGATGACAGTACAGTTGAAACAGTCAGACAGAGGTATGGTACATGGATGCTACCAAAACAGTCAGTAACTGGTACAGTTGTGTTGCTTGGACGGCAATGGCATGGATTGAGTCAGTTTACTCAATGTTGGCATATTTCACGGATTGGCATAATGGACCGGACTACTATAGGCCCTATATGATGTTTTAGGGTGGTTGTGGTAGGTAACTGTGCAGTACAGACTTGGCTTCCACAGTATACATGTGGACTGGTATGCGCCTTGTTGTATCTGGACACATGTTGCCGAATCTTGGAGTTATAGCTTGGCAATGACTGTAGGGGCGTGGCTTCTATGGAAATTGTTGGGAGAGGACTTCTTGGGACGGTGGCTGAGTCGATCTCTTCTGGTCCATGAGTGTAGGCCTGCGCGCCTGAGAGTGGCAGTGGCAGGGGTGACTCGCCGTGGCTAGCCAAGTGTGTAGGCCTGCGTGCCCGAGGGTGGCAGGGGTGTCTCACATTGGCTAGAGATCTATGTGACTGGTTCTGTCTATAGTCTCCAGAAGATTGATTGACGAGAGACGCTGCGGTGTCGGGTGCTAGGCTTTGTGATACGTGCGCAGAGATGGGCGTGTCCCGCTGGCATGCTTTGCCTAGGCACCATGCGTGCGCAGAGATGGGCGTGTCCCGTTGGCATGCTACCTGGAACCCCAGAGGAGAGCTACTCTGGTGTGACTAGGGGTGACTGTGGTTGGTCGGAGTCTGGAACTGAGAGTGCCTTTCCACCATACATTGTTATGATGTATTCCTATACTCTTGCTATTATCTTTCTCTTGCATGTGAGTTTTACTAGCTGTCTTTCCTACTGGGCGTAGCTCATTCCTTTATTATCTATATTTTTCCAGCGGCTCGGCAGACTTGACGCCACCCAGATTAGGTGGGATCGTGGTCAGCAGGCTAGTGGAGGATATCTGATCTGTGATTTCTGAGACATTTTGGTTAGTGTGATTGATGCTATTGGATGTATTCAGTGAGACTATTATTCTTATGTCAGGTATTGTGTGAGGATGAATCTGACTTATGTATCTGGTTGGATGATGTTGCACTTGTTGGACTTGGATCTTATTCTTGTGATGTAGCTTCCATTCACTGTCTTACTTATTGTTTTGGTGCTATGGTGTGTGGAGTGCCATATTTATATATTTATTCTGTGGATGTTATATATCTTTTTTTGATGGTGAGGTCATTACATGACTATGGAACTTACCATGGGGGTTCAGACTTCTATTAGATCGGTTCTCCTATCGGTATGGGATAGGAGTATTGGGTCTAGTAGGAGTAACATTGCGCGAGTCCATCTGTTAAGTCAGGAGTCATGAATCCTGAGTTGACGGTGTACCCGGGAGATGGGATCCACATTGTTAAGGAAAGTAGGTGTGTAATGATGTGTTATATCCTATGTTTTTCGTAGGCTACTCAGGTTGGTATGAGACGATCTGAGCTGTCTATATGTAAAAAAAAAATGTATGCCAAAAATCAGCCTAGGAAAAATGGGGTGTAACATTTTACATGCATAGAAATGTAATCATAATCCAAATGATAAAAAATAAAATATTAATAAAATCCCAACTACATGTAAATTAGATGACTATGCACAAAGATAATCAATCATATTTTGGACCCATGAACATAGATCATAAATAAGTGCATCCTTGAACCCTTGTTTATAATTACAGTTGAACCTTGTTTATAGTTATAACACATTTCAATTTTTAGTTCATTCAGTTGTTTGAGTTGTTTGAAGGTTAGTTAGTAGTTTTTTAGATATTTTCAACTTTAAATTTAATATAACAAATCGCTATTGTTGTCTCACAGTTTCATTGGTGCAAAATTTGATTAAAAATGACATCAAAATTAATTAAAACAAGTTATAGAATTGTTTCACTTGTCGAACGTTGGTCGTAGCTACCCACCATTGCTTCTTCCTACACATGGCTTGACCTACTTGATTAACTATTACCAACCCACATGGACCATTCTACTTGCAAAACTCAAGATGATTTGTGACCCATGTTGACACACTAGCCATTATCATTGATCCACAAATCTGCACTAACTTGCCAAACATTAGCACTGAATTTTGATCCTTGAACTAGAGTCAAACCATGAACACATGTAGACCCATGACTAGCTTTTGAAGTGTATTTGTACCTCTCCACCTGTTTTGTGTGTCACCTCACTACTCGTAGAATCTATTTTAGGATTTCTTATTGCATTTAATATTGTAGCTTTCTAGAGTATTTTTTAGCATAATTCAAAGAATAATTTTGTAATTCATGATGAATTTTGAAAATTTGAGATATACTTTGGAATTTTAAAATGTGACCTATAGAATTTCTAAGTATCCTTTTGCATTCTTAAGCTAATTATAATAACCTATATTTTATTATTTTAATATTATTTATAACCTAGATACTTACTGGAGAATTTTTTAGAATAGGATACAATATAATTTTTATATGTCTAAAAAATCATGCCTTACAAAGTATATCAAAATTTGATTATGAATACATTTTTAGAAAGAGTATGTCATGAGAAATCTAATGATATATTTATTATAATTTTAAAAAATCATTTAAAATTTTTATGAATTATTGAAAAAATATGTTTAATATTAATTTTTAAGTAATATATCATATTAAATTTATTTTATTATAAAAAAAAGTTTTTTCTCTCTCTTCTATAACCCTAAGCCCTTTTTTGCTCTCAACCTAACACTAGGCATACCATTGAAACAACTTTACAAGGAGAATTTTCTTACAAATTTTAGTAAGGAAAAAAATTAAGAGAAGGGGACATCACGAAGGATTCCATGACCTAATCATTTCAATCTCCTTTGAGTGAGTGATGTCTAGTAAGGAGGCTAAGGGATTCAGTGATCTTCAATAGCAATGTCGAGATTAATTTAACCCTAATTAAGACACATCGTGTGAAGGATCATGAGTGTTTGTGATATTCAAAGACAATCTATGACACGAAATTACTATTACAACTAAAAATGGAGATAAAAAGAAAAATTTGTGGAGTTATATTAATGATTAAGGAAAAGAAAACTACTTAAGCACTCTTATTATCAATTACAATAATAAGTAAAGGGAGAAGATCTAAAGTAGTTGGTTGTAAGTCATAATAGAAAGAAAAAGAGAAATTGAACTAAAAATAATCCTTTAAGATCTAGATAGATAAACTTAATAAAATTATGATGCAAGTAGTAAATTTTTTATATAGTTTTTTTATTATGATTTTTGATATAAATCATTATTTATTTTATATCATGTATATTACATAATTTGATATGAGTAACATGAATAACATATACATGTTTTTATATTTAATTGTGATTTATATCACATGATAGACTTGGTATATTATTATGTGCCTATAATAGAGGGGTATATTAAATGATATATGTTTATATGTTTATATATATATATATATATATATATATATATATATATATATATATATATATATATATATATATATATATATATATATATATATATATATATATATATATATATATATATGTTCATAACTAAGAATTATCAATTTATAAACAAAAATCTTATTGTGCTATGTTAAAAAAAGAGAAAAAATGAATAACAAAATTTGGTTTTAAGCTTAATATTTTATGTAAAAATAAGTAATATTGAGCAATATGTTTTTTCTTTGGCCTTATGCTCCTATAATGCCACTTATTGTGTCACTAACGACTACCACTTATTATGTGATCATGTAACCACTACTATTGTGTGACTTGGCAATTAAAGTTTATAGAGATGATGTATATATATATTTATATTATTTGTTGTGTGATCTAGTAGTCATTATTTATTTTATGATCTAACGATGGATAAGATGAGATGTTAGGAGATATAATATTAAGATCATGATGATAAGAACCATTAGAGAAAAATTAAGATCTTTATTAATTGAAAAGAAATATTGAATAAAAAAATATGAAGAACTAACATCAAATAAAATTTGGCAAACAAATTTACATAAAAATATTTATACCAATTATTTGTAAGAAAAGAAAAGGGGATTTCAAAATTGTTATACTATAAAAATTAAAGTTTATAGTATATTTTATATTATATCTCAAAAATTTTTGTTATATGCTTATAAAGTTATAAAGACATACCTTTTAATTCTCTTAATATCATGTATATTATCATAGTGCTTGAAATTATGTATATATTTTTTCATATTTATATTCATACCAGTTTATTTATGTTATTAATTTATTTATTGAGTCATTATATTCATTTCTTTATTTGCATTATAAGACATGATATAGGTGCACACTGAGTGGAGATATTTAGGAGTATAGGTGTAGAAATTGAGAATTAAAAATAAGTTTATTTTACAAATAATGTAGTATTATAGATTTTGTTATGAACTCTTGTATATAAAGTTTTGAGGACTATGTGATTTGATTTTTCTTTGTGGTTATATGATTTTATTGTGACAATATAATACTTATCATGGTGTTAATTTTCTCAAGATAAAATAATTTTATAGTGATATTATGTTTTAATAATGATATATCTGATTGATATAGATTATCATTAATGTATAATTGATAAAATAACAAATGTATCTGAGAAAATTAATAATTTTTAAAAATGGTTATGTCTATTTATTTTTTAAAATTTGAATATTTTATAGTCTAAAATATAAATCATCAAAGGATTAAGAGATAGTTAATTATTATTCCTCACCTGAGTAAATCTTTTATATCTTTTTAATATGTCAACTCTATTTATTTCTTAAATATTCTTAATTAGAGTAAAATTAAGAATTAATAGATTAGTAGATATGACATTAACAAATTATCATTTTACTTCTAAGATCTCTCTAAATAGGGATATGCTCTTGGCAAGCTTACATAATATGAAAAGTGTCGTGTGTAATCAATTCAACATTATGATTTTGAACCGTCTTGAGAAGGTGAGCAAAAGGCTTTAAAAGAAAGATTTTGACCCATTATTTAGTAATCTTAAGAGTGTCAAATCATCAAGAAGTGCTTAAGTTTAGTTCTCTTTATTTTATCTTATAAGAGTTAATTAATCATAGCATATAATTCTCTAATTTATTCAAGTGAATATATAACTTTCTTTGTTTATTTTCTAAAAACTCTACTCATGTGTATCTTACCACTTTACCACTAACTTCAGTTACATTAGGTGTCGGTTGTTAAACCACTCTCTTTTTAGGTTGAGATTTATAGTGTTAAAAAATTATGTAAATTCTTAATACAAATAGTAATATAATAAGTAATTCTAGAACTAATTAATATAATATAAGAGATAAGAGCAATCATATATCACGTATAGATTAGTTTGAAGTAGAGATAGTAGGTATGATGGAACTCTTAGATCACATAGTCTTATAACAAGTGACTTTGAGTGGAGAAATTATCTTCTAAAAATGAATTTAACTTACCAAAGCATCAACTTAGTCATCAAGCTACTCCAAATACCCATGATAAAAGGCATGAAATGGATGATAATCATTAGGTTAAATAGAAGCCCTAACTTTTGATGGTAGTTTAGACCTTATAGTTTATCAAGATTGGGAAACGAGAATGGAGGATTATTTTGATTGGTATAATCTAAGTGGCATAAAAAGTATCAATTTGTAAAAACTTGACTCATATTACATAATGCTATTGTTTACTTATGAGAAAGATGATATATAAATGAAGATCGAGCATTAACTCAATCATGGGAAGAACTCCATATTCGCCCATATTAAATATGTACATGCATCTTATTCAAGTAAACTTCTAATAAATGATAACATCTATCTCAAAGTTCAAAGACTGCTGATAAATATATTACTAAATTGGAGAATTATATGCTAAGGTGTGATGTCTAAGAGCTTGATCAAGTAATACTATCATGATTTCAAGTTGGGCTCAAAGAGTCTATTCAGGTTAAATTATACTTGAGAAATATTATTTATTATGAAAAGACATAAAATGGCTCGTATTATAGAAAGATTTAAAGGATCAATTATTTATAAGAGTGAGGTACCTTCGACCACTTCTTGGCGTCAAACTCGTATCACTACTTCCATAACCCTTACTTCTACTCCACAAGTAATTAATGCCCTACCACTTATATCACCAACCTATCAAATTTAACCCTTAAGAAAACTATCTATTAGTTATGAAGTTAATTGTTGTAGTTGCCAGAAGAAGGGACATGTCGTAGCCTAGTATCCCAAGAAAGCTCTACATATAGGCATAAAGGAGATATAAAAGAAAGTGTTGAAGTTGAGAAAGAAGAGATTATATAATCAAATAAGAAGGTTGAAGAAGAATTATAAGTACTAGGTGAAAGTATTTACTATATTAGATTATCCATAGTTATTATAAGATATGCTTTAACTACATCAAAATCATCTGATGATTAATGACATATTAGCCTCATTAGTAACTTTATTAGAATTAATGATCAATCCTATAAAATTGTTATAGATAGTAGTAGCCATATAAATGTCACACCACAAATAAAATGATAGGTTTAACACTCACATGATCCCTACCTAGACAACATATCTTGAATCGATAAAACCTAATTTTTATACAAGAAAAAGTAGTGTTTCATTGAAGCTTAGTTAATATTATGATGAAATATGGTACAATGTTATCCCAATGTAGGTAAGTAGCCTTATTTTATGAATACTAGGGTTATATAATCGTGATACTATCTTAAATAGAAGAGTTAATACATGTACTTTAATATATAAAAATAAGAATATTATGCTATACCCTTCACCTCCCTTGAAAAAAAGTTATAACTCAAATGTTACAAAAGAAAATGATAAGACAAAAGAAAAATTACTTAATACTATTTTATTAATCAATATTAAAAGAGATATGATGAGTAGTTAAGTTATTTGGTTTGTGACAATTAAGGAAGCCTATACTAGTACACCAACTCCATCACTCGTAGTCCAATTTTTATTAGAAGAATCTGTGGACATATTTCTTGACGACTTGTAAGACACGCTCTCACCTTTAATAGATATTTAACATGCTATAAATTTAGTTCCCAATGCCTCTTTACCACATTTATTATGATACCAATTAAATCCATCATTTGAAACTTATTCAAAAGGGAATTATTAAGGAAAGTGTTAATCCATGTGTTATCCTCACTTTGTTGGCTCCTAAAAAAGATAGAACTTGGAACATGTGCATAGATACCCATACTATTAATAAAATAATAATCAAATGTAGGTTTTTAATTATTATGCTTGATGATCTATTAGATCAAATAGTTGGATCCATCATGTTTTCTAAAATAGATCTAAAAGATGGATACTATCAAGTTAGAATCTTATTTTTAATACAAAAGATGGACTATATGTATAGTTAATTATGTCATTGGGGTTATCAAATGCATAATATGCATTTATATGACTTATGACTTAGGTTTTAAGACCTTATTTATGTAATTTTGTTATTATTTATTTTAATGACATATTAGCTTATAATCATATCTCATTTGAATATTTAGGTCATCTAAAATTATTAAGTACTATAATATGTGAACAACATTCATGTGAATTTTGGTCAAAAATAGTGTTCTTCTTAGATTTTATAATTTTGAAAGAACATTGGCCTAAAAAAGATAAAAGTCATTATCGAATGCCTAACTCTAACCAATGTGCATGAAATACATAGCTGTCATGGACTTTGTTATACCCGGTAAAATATTATATGTTTAATCTTCAATAATTCAATTGTGGCTTGGATGATTTCAGATCTACAGTAGGATGAGCCAGGAGCTCAATTAGAGGCTATTGGAATTTCTGAAATTTTCTGGAATTTTTTCGGAGCACCGAGATTTTTTTAAAAATCGGAATTTGGTTTTTTACCGCGCGTGAACCGGACCAGAGCGGTTCAGCGAAGGCGGGGCGGTTCGCCGAGGTGTGTTTGCGTGTGCGTTTGGATAAGCCGCGGATAAGCGGATCGGACGGACGAGATCAACGGTGGAGATTAACCGGCTGATCGGGTGTTAAGCGGCGTTTTTGGAAGGTCAACCGGCGCTTAATGGGTCCTTAACGGGTTATTACCGGTTTAAGCCGGGTATTTAACCTAAACTGTTCGGCTGTTAGGGTTTCAAACGACGGCTAGAGGCGAGGTGTTCGCGGCGAACGGCGGTACTTTCCGGCAGCCTTCCAAGGGGCTTTTGGTAACCGGAGGTTCGCGGGACAAAAGCGAGCATTTTGGTACCGGTTTCGTTCGGCGAGGAGCTGCGGTTGATCGCATGCGAGCTTCACCGTCGCCGGCGAGCAAAGGTAGGAAATTCAGATTAAATTAGTTATTTAGTAGAAATTAAAAGCATGGAATATTTTTCTTAATGAACACAAGCATGTGGATGAAAAATCGGACTTAGTTGAATGCTAATCTACGTCTTTTACAAATTTTGGATTTTCTGGAAAATTTCCCAATTCGCCGAAAAATTTAGTTAATGCTTAGGAATATGTTAGGGATTTGTATTATCAGTGTTGCCATTGAATTAGTTAATTGATTGTTGGATTAACCTTAAATCTCACAATACGGCAATGGCATACGGGCGAACTCCTTCGGCGGAAATTTTGAATGAACCTTAGAAATTAGTGGCATTATTGAAACATTAGGATAGTACAAACATCGGATTTTGTTTCTCCTTGTTCGCATTCGCCGGAAATCGACAGAAGGATTGGATTGGTCGGCGATTGCGTCGGTTAGGGTTCGCGGGCGTCGGACCGAGGAAGGAGAAGGGTTTAGATTAATTACGAATTTATTTAAATAATTAATGGTATTTATATAATATTTATTAGTAATTATATTTATTTAAGCATCGACCGATTAACGGATTATTAAGGAATTTGGTTCGGCGGTGTCGCGGTTCAGCGCGAGGTTTCCGAATCGGCAGCGAAAACCTGTTCAGCGGGATTCGGCGCGAACGAACGGCGCGGAGGAAAATTTAATTCGGAAATTAATCCGAATTTTCGGAAAAAGGATATATGTGGAATTTAAATTTTATTTGGAAATTTATTCCGAATTTCGGAAAATGGATAAATGGCAGAAATTGAATTTTTTGAATTTAAAAATTTCCTGAAGTGAGAAAAAGGTGATTTTTAGAAATCACGTAGCCAAGTTGAAATTGACTGTTGGAAATTACCCATAAATTCAGTGCAGCTGGATTAGTTGGAAGGAAGTGTGACACTTGGGTGCTACCAGAATAGTCAGAATTTTGGTACAGTTTGTGTTGCTTGGATGGCAATGACATGGATTGAGTCAGTTTACTCAGTGTTGGCATATTTCATGGATTGGCATATTTCATGGATTGGCATATTGGACCGGACTACTATAGGCCCTATATGATGTTTTAGGGTAGTTGCGGTAGGTAACTGTGCGGTACAGACTTAGCTTCCACAGTATACATGTGGACTGGTATGCGCCTTGTTGTATCTGGACACATGTTGCCGAATCTTGGAGTTAGAGCTTGGCAATGACTGTAGGGGCGTGGCTTCTATGGAAATTGTTGGGAGAGGACTTCTTGGAACGGTGGCTGAGTCGATCTCTTCTGGTCCATGAGTGTAGGCCTGCGCGCCTGAGAGTGGCAGTGGCAGGGGTGACTCGCCGTGGCTAGCCAAGTGTGTAGGCCTGCGTGCCTGAGGGTGGCAGGGGTGTCTCACGTTGGCTAGAGATCTATGTGACTGGTTCTGTCTATAGTCTCCAGAAGATTGATTGACGAGAGACGTTGCGGTGTCGGGTGCTAGGCGTTGTGATGCGTGCGCAGAGATGGGCGTGTCCCGCTGGCATGCTGCCTGGGAGCACAGAGGAGAGCTACTCTGGTGTGACTGGGGGTGACTGTGGTTGGTCAGAGTCTGGGACTGAGAGTGCCTTTCCACCCTACATTGTTATGCTGTATTTCTATACTCTTGCTATTATCCTTCTCTTGCATGAGAGTTTTTTTTACTAGCTGTCTTTCCTACTGGGCGTAGCTCATTCCTTTATTATCCATATTTTTCCAGTGGCTCGGCAGACTTGACGCCACCCAGCTTTAGGTGGGATCGTGATCAGTAGGCTAGCGAAGGAGATCTGATCTGTGATTTTCTGAGACATTCTGGTTAGTTGATTGTTGCTATTGGATGTATTTAGTGAGACTGTTATTCTTATGTCTTGTATTATGTGATGGTGATTCTGACTCATGTACTCAGATGGATGATGTGGTATTTGATGGACTGTGATTTTTCATATGAGTTACATTTTATACACTATCTTATTTTCTATCTGGACGATATGATGTGTGGAGCGCCATTTCATATCGGTGGATGTTATATATTTTTTTGTTGATGGTGAGGTCATTACATGACTATGGAACTTAACCTTGGGGGTTCAGACTTCTATTAGATCGGTTCTCCTACCGGTATGGGTTAGGAGTATTGGGTCTAGTAGGAGTAACATTGCGCGAGTTCATCAATTAATTCAGGAGTCATGAACCTGATTTGACGGTGTACCCGGGAGATGGGATCCACATAGTTAAGGAAAGTAGGTGTGTAATGATGTGTTATATCCTATGTTTTTCGTAGGCTACTTAGGTTGGTATGGGACGATCTGAGCTGTCTATATGTAAAAAAAAAAATTCCTTTTAAAAAAAAAACTGGGGTGTAACAGACTTGCCACTTGTTATAGATGATTCATATAAGGATTTAGCATGAAAATGACCTTGATTATTTATTGTATTAAAAAAGGAATTGAGGAAAAGCACAAAAGTAGGTTTTGCTAAATTAATGAAAACTATAACTAACGCACCAATCTTTAGGTTGCCAGACTATTCAACAACCTTTGAAGACACTTATGATACTTTAAGAGTAGGCATTGGTGGCCATCCTATCATATTCTTTAATGAAAAGCTAAATGAAGCAAAGAAGAAATATTCAACTTACAAATGTGATAGTTTAATCACTGAAACATTAAAGATATTATTTATTATCTTAAGGATTTATTCTTTATTCTGATCATGAAGTACTTAAGTATTTAAATTCATAAAAAATTTAAGTTATTAACAAGCTAAATGGTTTGAATATTTGTAAAAGTTTACTTCTGTTTAAAAACATAAAATAAGAATGGAGAATATAGTAGCAAAGACATTAAGATTATATTTATTTATGATCAACAATAACTGTACATGTTCTTAGATTTGAATATGTCAAGGATTTATTTATTAATTGCCCATACCTTAATAATATCTATCAAGAAGCCAATACATCACCTAGCAAAGTTTTTAGTGATTATTACTTAACAGATGAGTTTTTTTTTTGAACCTTAACTTTGCATTCCTTATAATCACTTAAGGATTTTCTTGTCTAGAAAATATATGATGGAGGTCTCGTAGTAGAAGATATAAGAATGAACTTTGTATTAAGATTTCCAAAAACTATTAAAAAGCATGATTCCATATTCATAATTATTGATAGCTTTTATGGTTCATTTCATACCTTATCATGAGGCATCAAATGCCTCTCATATCACAAAGTTATTTCTTCATAAAGTTGCATGACTATGTTGTTTACCACAAACAATTATGTCATATCATAATGTCAGATTTAGTAGTTACTCATATAAAAAATGTTAGTACTTAATGAGAATGAAACTTAAGTTTTCTTTAGCTTATCATCCCCTAAATAGGTGAACAAAAAATAACCAACTAAAGTTTAATCAACTTTATTTATAACCCGATAAGGAAATATGTTCTTACTCGAGATCTTTTATTATCATGCATTAAATTTACTTACAATAATTTTGTTAATTGAATTGGGTTTAAGCCTTTTAAAATTTTGTTATAAAAATCATCATTAGAATCTTATTGATTTGATTTCTTTACATAATGATTTATGCACTTTTGAGTCTACTAAGTCATTTGCTTATCATTTTTTATCATTATACGAGCATGTTGTCAAATAAATTAACTTAAACAATGAAATATATAAATAATTAACAAATACTTATAAATAATCTAAGGAATTTACTAGGGATGACGATGTGATGATTCATGTTAGGTATGAGAGTTTTTTATTTGGAACCCTTAAAAAATTGCATACATATGGTGCTAAGCTATTTAGAATTATGAAAAATATGTGTCAATGTATATATTTTTTATTTATTTTAAAATTATGGAATAAGAATTACCTTTAATTTAAGATATCGTACCTTATAGGGAATCATATTTAATATCTAATGAACCTTTTGAGCCTTTATCATCATTGTCAAGCAAACCTGTTCCATTAATACCTTTAGCCCCATTTAGTGAATTGAGACAAAGTGTCAAGCATAGTAGAGATTTATGGTACATTGGTGAGGACATCTTACCACCATTTACATTTGGATTTTTTAGGAGCTTCATCTCTTAATGTTAAAGTAATATCAAAGATGATATCTTAGTTTTATAGAGTTGAGCTCTTTCCTACCTAAGGAGGGTGACACAGTAACATTCGACACATCACATAGATGTCCTACTTGGAAGTATACTTATATTTAGATATGGAGCCATGTTAGGATTGGCTATTCTGCTGCTTATTAATCTCTATTATCATTATCATTAGAGATGGGAGAGTCTAGTACAATCGACCCTTGTTTATCATTATGACACATTTTTTTTCATTCAATTAATTAAATGTGCACATTATTTTGAGTCATTTGAAGGCTAAATAATAGCTTTTTTAATATTTCCACCTTTAAATTTAGTCTATACAAATTCCTAAAATAGTCTTATAATTTCACTTGTACAAATTTTGGTTAAAAATAACTTCAAACTAGCTATATAATTATGTTTGTAGTCGACCACTGTTTGTCTCCACCCATCACCATCGCTTTGCCAAGCATAGCCTACCCCTCCTAATTAACAATACCAGACACACACACAACTTACTTTGCTTGCTTGAATAATGCCAAACTGCGAACCCTTACTAACTTGCATTGATTTGTGAACTCATGTTAGAATGCAAGCCATTAGTTTTGATCAACAAACCACACTAACCTACTACGTCATCTCACAAACCCATGCCAAACTCCTATACATAGTGTTGACTTCAGACCTACGTCGACCCGTGAACATGCATCGAACCATGAACCAACATTGACTCATGATAAGATCCCAAAACATATCTACTTCTCTCCACTGATGATGCATAGATGATGACACTTCATCACTTGTTATATTGTTGGCCAAAATGTAGAATATATTTGGAAACATTTATTGCATTAAATTTGTAATTTTTTTGAGATTTTTTTGATAGAATTCAAGTATTTTTGTAACTTGTGATGACTTTTAGAATTATTAAAAAATATTTTAGAATTCTAAAATATGACCCTTAGTATTTTCAAGTATTCTTTCATATTTCTAAACTAGCAAATTATCATTGTACACTTAATATTTCTATAAATAGAGATATCATGTTTTAAGAATAATTTTTAAATGAAGAAATAAAGTATTATTATTAAGCTTATTTGATATGAAACGTGTTGTGTGAGATCAATATGATGATATGACTTCAAAGATGCATTGGGAAGATGATCAATGACTCAAAAGGGGAGATCACAGTTTATTATCCTACAACCACAAGATGAGCAAAGTATCAAAAAAATACTTAACTTTATTACTCTTTATTTTGTCTTTTATGGAAAGAATAAATCATCGAATCTAATTCTCTAATTTGTGTAAATGAACATGTGATTTTTTTGTTTGTTTTCTAAAAAATCCACATGTGTATCATGATATTTCACCAACAACTTGAGTTGTATTGAATATGAGTTGATAAACCACTCTCCTTTAGGTTGAGATGTTAAAGAATTGTTTAAATCCTTAACTTATAAGAAAGTTTTTACTTACCTAATGATCATTGTATTTTTTTATTCGAAACTTAAAGCACCTTAGGTAGGCCTTTGTACAAATATATTACTTAAACCCAAGTATTTAAACTATTATTTTTAGATCAAATATAAGTTTTAGCAATATCATCCTACATTATGATCCTTTTTTACACATAGTGTAAAATCGTCTACAAAATACGTTCCTACATATTAGAAGAAATCCAAAAAAATGTCCATGACAAGCCATAAGTTTTGAGGGTGTAGTTCACAAAGCGGTATATGTGACATGCCCTACAAGCATAAAAGGAATACAAAGTTTCAATAATATGCAAAAAATGACATGAAATCACACATAGATTAAAGTGGAGATCAATAATCACATGATCCTCATCTTGAGAAAAGTCTCTTCCCTTAATACTACCAAAAGTTTAGGTATTTCAAGGGTGGTATCGTTAGTGATCAAAGAGGCTTCAACAAACTTGATGTCATCAACAAAATAGAGAAAAGGCATCAACTTATAGCAACAAAATATGGTCATTATGATCCCACTCAACTGAACCACATCCAACCAATCAATCATTAAATTTCATCATAATCTTCCAACTCCTAATGTTGGAAGGTGTAATTTTTGCTAAACTAATGAGGGAGGGGAGTAGGGGACTAAGGCCTCATGTTAGAGCAAATTTGAGATGAAGCAAGAGGATAAATGAGATATAAGCTATAATGACAGAGAGAATAGCCACCACATAGGCTTTTATATTGGAAGCTTATTAGATGATGTAACAAGTAACAATAGGTAAAATAACATAATTTTATTGAGGGTCTTATATGATAATTGTTGCAATAAAGTTCAACAATCCATTAAATAAAATGGGATAAAGGGCGTTGCATCAAACAAACAAAGATAATGGAATGTATCCTGGGACAACTAACAAGTGAATGGTGCATGCTCTGAATTCTCATTCTCCTGACAATCTCAAAAGCATATTATAGAAGTAATCGAGTGAGTTAGACTAACTAATGACAATTGTGGTTACAATTCCTTTACATAATTTTTAAAAGAACTTCTTAAAGCTAGGTAACATGAGTCGCTTTATAGAGCCTACAAGAAAAAAATCTAAAAATATCTTCACAATGAAAGTTTGTTCCCCCTTCATCACCAATCAATAATATATTAACACCTCCTAAGTCTCTCCTTTTTAATCAAAAAAAATAACTAATGATATTTGCTAAAATAAAAGATAAGTTGATTGGCATCTCACAAAACAAGTTTCTCTAAGAAGCTCAAACATAGGCTTAGAAAGATTCAAATTTGCATTATAAAAATATAACTCATTTGAAAACATCACTCTTTCAATGCTAGCGCTTGCTTTCCATTGCCAATCAAACATTTTTTAGTATATGCAAATATATAACTTAGCATTAGCTACTATATATATATATATATATATCTTACTATTTGTTGTTTGTATAAAATATTTATGTTTTATTTTTATTTGAATTATAATATTAAAAAACAGGCTTGAAAATAAATTTTTAGGAGAAAGTTTTACGTGAATAAAATTATGATTAAAAATATTTAATTAAAATTGACCTTGCTAAAGATTTTAAAAAATAAAATTTGAAACTTAGAAATTAACAAAGCGAAAACAGTTTTTATAAATAAAATTTAAGAATTATTTTTAGATGTGATTTTGGATTTATTTTTTCTTGAGAAGAAAGGCTGTCGCAATGCACAAATTAACATGATATTCATTTGTTATCCATAATATTTGATTATATTTTTTTTTTTTTTGCAAGCAGCTTTCATGAAGCATGTTTCCTAAATGGACCGCGGAGTACCAGAACACGTAGATGGAACGCATCGTTTTTCTGCCTATACTCCGTCGGCCCGTATATATTTGAAACGAGTGCTAGGGCGCTTCCTTGGTGCTTTAGGATCCTTGTTCGCCGCCGATCTCTTCATATCTCCTGGTAATTTCATTGCAATAAGAATTTAAATTTTCCTTCTAAGTTGTGTTCAATTAATCTATAATGGTTCTAACATATGTTTTATGTTGGATCTCAAGATTTGCTGATTTTTTACCGAGGCTTTTCTTAGAATAGTCTTGTTTTCATTAGGAATTACAAATTTCTGATTGCTTTATTGTTTTTTTAAGGCCGGTGATGTAGTTAATAGATCCATGAATTTTTCAGATCGACAACTGCTACTTTGTTCTGTTTTGTGCATGTTTAGGCTTGTATTAACCTGTAATCATTTCATATATGAGAACTGCACTCGCTATTTGGCGGCATAGGCTTCTGTTATCGTCCATTCATGTTGGTCTATCAACGATTCATTCATCGGATCTGTCTTCGAAGATTGATATTTCTTTCTTCAAACCTTAACCTTTTTCATGCTTTGTTCAATCTCAATTTATTCCGAACATCTTTGTGATGCTTGAATATATTCTTTTGTAAATTTTTGTTTTGTGAGTGTTTGTTTATGTGTGTGTTTGTGGCAAGGTTGCTGCTTTGTTCATTAATCAGAAATGTTAGCGAAGGTCGATTTTTCTGTGATTCATGTGATTGTCTCTCATACGCTTATGTCATCTGTATTTTTCCCGTGCATTTTGTATGATATCTGAATATATTCTATGTGAATAAGCTCTGTGTGCTGGTAGGAGGTTCTTGGTTCACCGAAACTCCAAAATAAGTTAATTTCTTTTAAGGAATGTAAGTTAAATTTGTAATATGGCTAAGGCTTGCCGTCAGCAACATTGGACAGTAGTCCATATTCTTGTCTACGAACAGCCAGAACTTACATAGGTCATGGGCCTCAAAAGTAAAATAATAGGGATTGTTTGTCAGAAACAAACTCCAAAATAAGTTTTGTTTTAGGGCATGTGAGTTATGTCGGCTGAGTTTGAATTAGATGGAAGTTACATCTTTGATAAGGCATGATTACATTATCTCCTCTGAATGGCTGCAACATGTCTCACGTCTCATATAGTATATCATATGAAATGAACAAGTTCATGCACATTATAAGTTAGGGTGTACTGATTATCTAATTTTTTTAATATCAATGAACAAGTTTATGCACATTATAAGATTTGACATACTGATTATCTAATTTTTGAACCGACTATTGGTGGTTTTGTAAACCTTTTTGACTGCAAAAAAATGTGTCAAGCAACATTAATGAAAAGTCTTTATGATAAAAAGCAGGCATAATTTTTAATTTGATATGATTTTGAACTCCACTGGATCAGATCACAATTTGTCAGTTGTTTAATTTGGCTCCCTTTGGGCAAGATCACATCATGGTTCCTTTTTGTTTTATTTGGAAATAGTTATAACAAACTTATTGCTAGTTTTTTTAACTTAACCCTTAACAGTTAATATTGATGATTATCTGGTTTAGAAACAGATTACTCGAGTTAATATAGGTTTCATTTGGTTGCAATTGTTACTATTAAAATGCTTGTTGAGAAATGAAAAAATGGTTGGAATTAAAATATCATGGCAGTTTAATATCAAATTTTACAATTTTTAAGATACTAATAAACGTAATTTAAATATTTAGTTTATTTTTCTTAAATAAGTGAACTTAAATTGATAAAAACATAATTCTTTGATAATTTATTTCATATCCTTGAATAAGGACATGTATAAAAAATGGCAAGGGATTCTTTACAATTTTTTTCTTGCACAAAATGTGTCAAATTTTCTTGAGCATTTTTCTTGAATGGTCTTGTGGTGCACCAGAACTTGAAATTTTTTCTTGCTGCTAGTCACCACTTTTTTGGAAGTAATTCCATGATGCCAATGTTTAAAAGGTCAAACTTTGGTTGTTATAAGTATAATTTTTCATGGAGCAAACCATTTTATATGTTGGATCTGTAGTGTTTCTATTGTCTTCCAAGGTTCTTGTTATTTTTATCTTGGTAGCATGTGGAATAAGAAGTTTCCATGTCTACCAATTTCACCATAGTGGCTTTGTTTATATTTTCTTATATTTATATTATATGAAATAAGAGTAAGAAATTCTAGTTTCTATCTTTTTTTTCATTTTGTTTGTTTCAAGAATAATTGAGTTTGATTCTTTATTTTTCTATTGATTCTTTTCCGATCGAGTCACTTCAACAATCTTTAATGGTTATATGGATTAGTGAGCTCCCATAAGAGATAAAAAAACAAAAATAATATTTTTTATTTAATATTTATATTAAAATTAAAGTAAATTATATAAATTATATTTAAATTGCACTTGAGTCATTTGATTACTTATCACATTCATATTTTATTATTAAATTATAATTAGAATAAGTACAAATATGGAATTGAAGAACCTGTTGTATGATATAATGATAGTTTTCAACTTTCCCTTTATTTGTGTTCCTCTTAGAATCAAAATGTTAAAAAATGTGTAATTTTTCTGAGTTTATCCACTCAGATTTATCCTTTGCTCTTTCAAATTATATCAGCACCTTACTCCTAGAACTATAGACCTATTTTGTTTTTGTTTGTTAAAACAATACTATGGGAAGGGCTGATTTGAGGATAAGGAATTCGCAGATCTACTTATTTCTTTCCTATGCATTCTTTCTCTTAAAGTACTACCATTGTGTATTGATATTTATTTGGGTATAGAATAAGATCTGTTTATTTTCTTCTATTCTTTTCAATCGAATAGAAAGGATTGAAAACTGAAAATTGGAAGAGAGGGAACATTTTTTTTCTGATTTATTAGATTATAGATTTGAATTTCGAATTGATTTTTGAATTAGATTAGTCTTAGTTCTTAGTTTTGTTTCATATCTTTTGTTTAATCTGTATTTGTCTTTTATTGTAGTTTTTTCAATGCCAAATTGCCAAGGTTCCGAATTCTTAGAAGAATTTTTTAGGAAAGAAAAACAAATTCTTTCTTTAATTTTACTCCAAGAAATCTGTTTTACCTTATACAGTCCACATAGAGAACGTATTTGGTTATCGGCCATTTTCTTTAAAAATGGTTTGGTGGCTCATTCATAATTGTTCATGAGAACTTCTCATTTTCATCATTTTCATGTGAAAATAAGAAAAAAAAAAAGGATTCATGGATGTTTATTTTGAAATGTTCATATATTTATATCCATGGTCCCTTATTGGATTAAATTCAGAGGTTTTCCTTTACTTTGTTTGTGTTAACAAAAAATTTAATATACCTTGATTCCTTGTTTTGAATCATACGACATTGATGGATTCTATTTTGCCATTTTTTAGGTATTAATTGAGACGAGTTTTTTTTAGATAAGTCGTATTGATGATGACCTTTTAATCAGCTTTTTTGTTTTGTTTTTTTATGGCATTTATTATGACTATGGGCATTTCAAACTTGAAATTGTTGTTTTGTTTTGATTGATTCAATATGGGCACAAGTGCATTTTTGTGCTTATTCGAGATTTTAGATGTTTATGCTTTGTTTGGTGACTGGGGCTTTATTATAATTCCTATTGTTGTTCTGTAAGACTATTCTTCTATTAGATATATTTGAAGATTGATAATTCTAGAAGATTAATAGTTGTTAGGTACAACGTTATAAGAGAGATGTGCTACTTTGCTAACATAAAGAGTGAATGTGAAATTCCTTGATCCTATCTTACAGTTATATGAAACTTTGTCATATTGTAATAGTTTGTTCTTTGTTATCCTTCTATTTTTCCAACTTTCTTATACCTAAGCATGCTAATTTTTGCAACATAATATGTTTGGTTTCATTTCTTGTTTGGGTAAATGGCACAAGCTTCTGCATGCTAAATGCTCTTTTGTTAACAATTATTTGTTTTTAATTTCTAAACATGTTGAAATAATTTTGTGGATAGCAACTACTTTAGTCATTTTGAACTAATGCTTGTTGTAAAGTTTGTTGAGCTAGATTGGCTCAAGCAGACTTTGGTGACGTATTGTCTTGGCACTAAAGCTCAAAGTGATCTCAGATAAAGTTTTTGGATACTTTCATAAGGAGACTTCAATTGGCAAATGTTTTTCATTTCCTTTTTGGCTAGTTATTGTAAGTATGCATGTCTTATGATCAAGCTATTTTATTATATCTAACTTAGAAAAGTGCTATTTGTGAGTTTAAGAAACAATCATTCATTTGTAAACCATGTTAAAGCTGCTAAAACCTTTTGTTTAAGTTTAGGGATGAAATTAATAATAGAAGCATGTAATTGTAAATTTTGGAAGATTTGAAAAATAGCATCTGCAGGATATCCTTTTTAGATTATTTCATTTAGTTTGACCAAGTAGTGGGATGGATGATTTTAGCTGACAAATTCAAACATTCTAGACTGTTTATTTACAACCATCTAGGTGAAAATCAGGAATAGTTGTTTATACCCATCCATTGTTTCAGCCCTTGGAGCACAAGATAAGCTTTGATTGGTGCTTAAAAACTGGTTGCTTTTGTGATTAGTTTTCATGAGTTAAGTTGAGTTTTGGGGGGATTAAATATGAAATTTGAAATCCTTTTATATCTTTCTTCATGCATTTTAGCTCTAAGCTTCTTTCTTTGTCTTCACCCATGAAGAATCCAAAATTACCTTGGGAGACTTTCCTTCAATTAGTCGTAAACTGCAAAAAGACTTCCTTTTCAAGGTTTACACTATGTCATATAAGGAATCTACTTGAGTTTTATTTTTGAAATGTAGAAAAAGACTTTAAATCTATTGTTTCGTCAAACTTCTTGCTAAAATTGACTTTATACTGACAAAAAATTCTTTTTTTAAAGTTTATATATTTATTTTGTTGTTTTCCTTAAATTTTTTTAGTTTTTTTACTATAAGTTGGCTTTGTCTGATTCTGAGATTCGAACACGATTTCAAAAAAAAAAAAAAAATCTATTTTAAACCTCATTTTTTTGTAAAACATTTTCTGGCAAAATTTTATTTCTGGTCAACTTTTGTTTTTCAAAACTCCTTTTTGAAACTTATTTTAAAACCTCATTTCTAGACTTACAAGCCACTATCAAACAAGTCTTAATTGGTCAAAGATTCCTAGAAATGTTTTTTACATGTGTCGAGGTGCTGCAGAAAAAAAAACTTCTATATTCAATTTTGTGTTCTGATCTTGTTTCTGCAAGAATATATTCTTCTAAAGTTGAATCTTTATTTTTTTGCATCTATCAAAAAATTGAAACCGTACATTTTCTCTTTGTTTGTTATTAGCAAGAAATAGATTCATTATAACATGTTTCAAATATAGCATGCATTTAACTTTTGATATGTTTGCACTTAGTTTGTTATTTGAGGTATCTTTGCCCTTCTTGCTCTGATCAGGGAGCTTGTGAAAAAGATCTAGGTTGTTCTGTTGCGTGGATTGTATTTAGGTTTCTATCCAGTGTTAAAAAATGAATGATCCTTATATGGTTTTTAAGCTTGACATGGTTAAAGAATCATGCTTAGTGGCATTTGGTTTGGTGTGGTGGGAGTTTGTGTGGGATTATTTGTGATCTGAATGTAAATATGTTTTTGTGCCCTGTAACCAATACTATATTTAATGAAAATATGTTAGTAACTCGGCAGTCTAGTTTATATAAAAAAAAAATTCAGTTTCTGCTTGTATGTTCTTAAGTTCTTATTTGTAAAAAAAGTTAATTAATACAGGTAACTGTTTGTTTTTCTTTTAATATTTTTTGTGCAGTTACATAGTGTTAAAACATTGGTTCATATCAATCCCTTTGTTGATTAGTTTTCGGTCAAAATGAAAATTGGCTATATTTCACAAGGTTCGTGTGTCCAAATTTTTCTTATTTGCAAGCTTTATGCAGCTAGACCAAAAGAAAGAAAGTCCTATTGGAGATGGATATGCTCATAATTACTGCTTTATATGTATAAATTTGCCTTCTTTTGAGTGCCTTCCTTGTTTTCCTTCCTTCCTCTTCTTTTCCTCTGTGTTTTTAGTTAGATTTTGGTTTCAAATTCTTCCTAGGTAGCCTGAATCTTCATTGAATCTCTTAGCTTGAATGTTGGAGTAGAATTTTCAGCCTTTTATGGGAAAGAGGGGTGCTTCTTGAGTAGGTTTTAGGTAGTCGATTGCTTCCTAGGAGCAGCAACAAGGCTGTCAGCTAGTAGAAACAAGGTAAAGAGGAGGAAAAGGGACCGCCCTTGGGACGCTAAATTTATTTCTCCCCAGCATTGCAATCCATCAATAGGATTTACAAGTTCATTTGGCCTTTCATTTTGGTGAATTGGATTTATCTGAAATTATCCCATATCTGGGACATTGCAGCTAAAATAAGGCTCTTGTCTGGTCTGTCATCATCATTTCCACTTTTGTTGATTTGATCTTTCATCCAAAGGCCCAGCTGAAGTGAAAATATATCGTTCAGTTGGTCTCTATTGATGATTTAATCACGTTTTGAATTGGTCTTGAATGTGATTTTTATCTCAAACTTTGGTCAGGTAAAAAATCCTGTTGTGGTTGATCAAAAGATCAGATTTGCAGATGAGCGAGTTGATCATTTTATACTTTTAGGATCTTAATCTAGGCTGGGAGTAACCAGTTTTCACATTTTGGTTGTCAACGCTGATGGTCTTATTGACAAATTGGCGTATGATTCTCTTGATCATGCTTTGTTTTAGTTGATTAATTTTTTTCCAGCTTGAAGCAACTACGATATGAAAATTTTTGTGTTTGTTTAGAAACTGTTTGTCATTGACTAACATCATCCATCTTGGCCCGGCCGAGTTCTGCGATATATTTGCCTTGGAATTGTTTTCTTTACAAGTGCTTGCTGGGATGAATTCTTGTTATTCTTCTTTGTTATGCTTTTAGTGCTGCAATTTCTTTATTGAAAATATAATTCTCGTGCATGTAATCCAATATTTAGGATAGCGTGGCTTATTTACATACTGTAAATTGCCGTTGTCAATATAACCTTGTAGTTGAATCACCTTTGTTTAAGACTTTTCTGATCATATCGTATACTTGCAGATTTGCTAATATCATGGCTATGCCAATAGGCTGCTAAACGAGCCTTAGTCTGTTAACAAATCCTATTTTAAGCAGAGTGCATTGATTATTTGATGAGTATGATTCAAAATCCAATTATCTATGCAGGTCTGACGTAGCTTGGAGTTCATCATTTACTTCGGACAAGATGGTGAAGTTCACAGCAGAAGAGCTTCGAAGGATTATGGATCTAAAGCATAACATTCGAAACATGTCTGTCATTGCTCATGTTGATCATGGTATGAAGCCTAAACTTGTTTTACTTTATTGTGCTGTTATTTGTCTACTTTGTCTTAAAATTTGCCAGTGGTGTTTTCATCTTGATTTATTGTTTTGCTGTTTTTAATGTTATTTTAATAGTTCAATTGATAGAAGTTTTTTTATTTTTTCTTTTCCTGTGTTATTTTCAATTGAAGTTATTATTTTTTTTTTCAATGGAATAGAAATCATGTAATTTGCTGGCAATATCAAGACAATTGTTGCTATAAATAATCTAGCATTTGTCAATTATTAGCTTTGTCTTTTTTTGGGGTAAGAATTACATCAAACTTTTTATAATGCTTTGCAAGGCTAAATTCTATGCTTTCTGTACCACTGGTTTAGTGTCTAGAAAGTTGTTTGTAATCATGATCAAGCTGTTTTGTATAGTTTTTTAGATTCTATTGTTCTGGATTGATTTTTGTGGTATATAAAATGTTTCACCGTTTAGCAGGGAGAAATCTGCATACTTTTCCCTTCTTTGAATTGTCTAATTATCTCGGTTAAGAGATCTGTGGTTGTGTAGTTTCTTTATTGCCATTGGTGGTACCTTTGTGGCAATTTATATTGCGATCCATAGGTTTTCTAATATACTCGTGTCTTCGTTAGTTAACTTTTATATCCAATGGTTGCATCCTCTTCCTTTTTTTGGGTATTTGACCTTTAGATTGATTTGTTTGTTTTTTGCAGGGAAGTCTACACTGACAGATTCGCTTGTGGCAGCAGCTGGCATCATTGCACAGGAAGTTGCAGGTGATGTTCGGATGACTGATACCCGCCAGGATGAGGCTGAAAGAGGCATCACCATCAAGTCAACTGGCATTTCTCTTTACTATGAGATGGACAGTGATAGTCTAAAGAATTACAAGGGTGAGAGGATAGGAAATGAATATCTTATCAATCTAATTGATTCACCGGGGCATGTGGATTTTTCGTCAGAGGTTACGGCTGCATTGCGAATCACTGACGGTGCACTTGTTGTTGTTGACTGCGTGGAGGGTGTATGTGTACAGACGGAAACTGTCCTACGTCAAGCTCTTGGAGAAAGAATTAGGCCTGTGTTGACCGTTAACAAGATGGATAGGTGTTTCCTAGAGTTGCAAGTAGAAGGAGAAGAAGCTTACCAGACTTTTCAACGTGTCATTGAGAATGCAAATGTGATCATGGCTACATATGAGGATCCTCTTCTTGGTGATGTCCAAGTCTATCCAGAGAAAGGAACTGTAGCTTTCTCTGCTGGGTTGCATGGCTGGGCTTTTACTTTGACAAACTTTGCTAAAATGTACGCAGCTAAGTTTGGAGTCGATGAAAGCAAGATGATGGAGAGGCTCTGGGGTGAAAACTTCTTTGATCCTGCTACAAAGAAGTGGACCACCAAGAATACTGGATCTCCCACTTGCAAGCGTGGTTTTGTTCAGTTCTGCTACGAGCCAATCAAGCAAATTATTAGAACGTGCATGAATGATCAGAAGGATAAATTGTGGCCTATGTTATCCAAGCTTGGCGTGACAATGAAATCTGAGGAAAAGGAACTTGTGGGGAAGGCTTTGATGAAGCGAGTGATGCAGACTTGGTTGCCAGCCAGCAATGCCCTTCTTGAAATGATGATCTTTCATCTCCCATCTCCGTCCAAGGCTCAAAAGTATCGTGTTGAGAACCTTTACGAGGGTCCACTTGATGATCAATATGCCAATGCTATCAGGAACTGTGATCCAGAGGGTCCTCTGATGCTCTATGTTTCAAAGATGATTCCTGCATCGGACAAAGGAAGGTTCTATGCGTTTGGTCGTGTTTTCTCGGGCAAGGTTTCAACTGGTTTGAAGGTTAGAATTATGGGGCCAAATTATGTACCTGGTCAGAAGAAGGATTTGTATGTAAAAAGCGTTCAGAGAACCGTTATTTGGATGGGTAAGAAACAGGAGTCTGTTGAGGATGTTCCTTGTGGTAACACGGTGGCCTTGGTTGGCCTCGATCAGTTTATAACCAAGAATGCTACTTTGACGAATGAGAAGGAGGTGGATGCTCATCCTATAAGAGCCATGAAATTTTCTGTTTCTCCGGTGGTTCGTGTTGCGGTGAGCTGCAAGGTTGCCTCAGATCTCCCAAAGCTTGTAGAAGGCTTAAAAAGGCTTGCCAAATCCGATCCTATGGTTGTCTGTACTATAGAGGAATCTGGTGAGCATATCGTTGCCGGGGCTGGGGAGTTGCATCTTGAGATATGCTTGAAGGATCTGCAAGAAGACTTCATGGGAGGTGCGGAGATTTTGGTTTCCGATCCAGTGGTTTCCTTCCGTGAAACCGTTTTGGAGAAGTCTTCCAGGACGGTTATGAGCAAGTCCCCAAACAAACATAACCGGCTTTACATGGAGGCCCGACCCATGGAGGATGGCCTTGCGGAGGCCATCGATGACGGTCGTATCGGTCCACGTGATGACCCCAAGGTTCGGGCAAAAGTGCTGTCAGAAGAGTTTGGATGGGACAAAGATCTTGCCAAAAAGATTTGGTGCTTTGGGCCAGAGACTACGGGACCTAACATGGTTGTTGACATGTGTAAGGGTGTCCAGTATCTTAACGAAATCAAGGATTCCGTTGTTGCTGGATTTCAGTGGGCATCGAAAGAGGGTGCTCTTGCAGAGGAGAACATGCGAGCCATTTGCTTTGAGGTTTGTGATGTTGTGCTGCATGCCGATGCCATACATCGAGGTGGTGGTCAAATCATTCCTACCGCCCGAAGGGTGATTTACGCTGCTCAATTGACGGCAAAGCCAAGGCTTCTGGAACCTGTATACCTGGTGGAGATCCAGGCTCCAGAGCAGGCACTTGGTGGTATCTACGGTGTTCTGAATCAGAAGAGAGGTCATGTGTTTGAAGAGATGCAGAGACCGGGCACTCCGCTCTACAATATCAAGGCCTACCTTCCCGTCATCGAGTCCTTTGGTTTTTCGGGTACATTGAGGGCTGCTACTTCTGGTCAAGCTTTCCCACAGTGCGTGTTCGACCACTGGGATATGATGTCTTCCGATCCTTTGGAGTCCAATTCGCAAGCAGCCGTGCTTGTTGCTGATATTCGCAAGAGGAAGGGTCTCAAGGAGCAAATGACTCCGCTATCCGAGTACGAGGACAAGCTTTGAGGTAATAATAAATGATCTTCCATTATTTATAAGCCCCTCCTTTTTCACAACATCATATCTGTGATGATGTTCCTGCATTAATTAGCTTATTTTTCTTTTCGTCTTTGTTGTGAACCTGAATAGTACGGGTATGAGTTCATTTTACACTCCTGTCGACTTTTTTCTGTTAATTTTGAGCCAATGTTTGTGCTGTCGTGTCATATTCATACGTGGCTCTGTATTGTACCGTTATTGTTGGAGAATGTGGTGCCATTTTTGTTTTTTAAATGTTTCTATTGTAGTAAATTTACTTCGAGTTCTTTGACCTTTGTTGGCTTGGTGAGAAAATAATTTTTTTTTTACAGGAAAAAATGGTAACTTCCACAAATTACAAGTTCGACAGCTTGTCTCGTATTATCTGACTTATATTAAATTACCTGATGTTTGATTGCAAATTTGTAATGTTTGTGTTAGGACTATATCAACAACAAATCAACCAATTATTGGCTTGCGTTTTCCTTCACGGGGATGTTTGTGGTGGTCAACTTATCCAAAATATGATGTTTGTAGCTCAAGTGTGGATCTATGTATTACAATATTACTACTTTCTTCACAGGGAAATTTTCTGATGTTGGATATTTAGTATTTTATTTAATTTTTTCAAAAAGGTTTGAGTGTTAATTCGTATTTGAGTCATGTACTAAACATCAATATCGATTATAATTCACTGCCATGTAATCCACAAGCTTGAATTCCAACAAAGTAATCGGCTTTATTAAATCCGTACATTCCAAAAGACAACAACTTTCCACCAATAGCTCAACTGTTCGAGTTTGATGACCAATAATTAATCTTTTGGATAAGAAATCTCTTTGGAATAGTCATATAAATGTCGTGTAACTGATTACTTAAGCTCATTGAATAAATTTTTCACATAATTCTAAACACTGAATAATTTTTTATATAAAATATGCACTATGTTGACTGATAGGATGCATCAAATTTAATGTATATGAATGATGTAATATACATTAAGCATATTTTTATATTAATTATACATCATTCAAGTGCATGATTATTTATAAAATAATAATTAATATGTTCATATTAGACAGCCTATCAATTGTACTAAGTTGTTAGCATAACTATATTTATATCATCATGAATCAGTTAGTAGATATGTAATTTAAATGTATAATATATAATATCATATTATTTGATATGACATTCTATAATATTGTTCATTTATTTTACTATGTCAAATAAAAAATGATATATCTTAATACTATTATTAAGTTCAACTAGTTTATTATGTTATTAAATCATTGTTTTATATTATATTACTTAATGTTTATTTGTTGTACTTTTTAAAGAAACTAAGAGTATATCAATTAATTTTCATATATTATATATTAAAGTCATTTAATTAATATTATTTTTATTATTAAAAGTATCAAATATATCAAACATCTCTCATTCTAATAAAAAGTTGTTTGAAGTATTACTCATAACATCTTAATCTCATTACATTACACTCATTTTAAAAATCTTCCAATGCATACCTCTTCACAATAATATCTTATCAACCTATTAGTATCATATGACTTAAAACTCTTCAGTTTACACCAAAATGAAACTCCGTTTTATTATTGACCTGATTTTATAGTATCACGAGCTCCTACTTTTGATTAAGAACACCCATGTCCCCCTAATAAAGAGCCTCACTTGTTTTGGCTATAGGGATTTAACCCAAATGTCATCAAGAAAGTTTCCCTTTTTATTGAAGAGATCATTTCGACTCCTTTATCTTCTAAACTTCAACTACTTAACTTTACATTCTATTATGACAATTTAGATCCCTATATTTTTTAAAAGAATTTGAGATAATTACGTCTTTAAATGTCATATTTGGGCCCATCTGATGTAAATTCTTTCGTATATATCTTAAAGATGCAGCTTTATAATAGTTCTAAAAATTACCTCATACGTTAATTTCCTTATTTGATAAACTCAAAAAGTTATTTTTATCCTCCTTCATCATTTGTATCAAACCTAAAAAATATCTAAATCTCTTTTTGATTTAAAACAACACCAAAAAGAACCACTTCAAGCTTACCTTCAACTTTTTAGAAAAGCTTTTAAAGAGATTGATTAGAAAGACTCAATTTTCCCAAGTAACCCTCATGAGACTCTTCAACTAAAAGATTCCAAAAACACTTGGTCAATTGTTCACCAAAATCATTATAGAAAATCTTTAACAAAGTTATTTATTTAATTAATGAAGAGGAATTCTCATTAGCTCTATCTGGTAGATTGAAAGAGAATAAATTGTCACCTCCAAAGCCCCTTGATCAAAGGCAAAAAAAGTCTTGAGATACCAAAAATTATCCTTGGAGGGCTCCCTATGATCGATAAGAATACTGTTCTCTCAATATTTTAGCACTCTTTTAAGAGCACCATCGAAAACATTTTGGTAGCTATTAAAAAATATGGATTATATCAAAAGCTAAAACCACTATTGGGAAATAATCAAGACACAACGAAATTTTGTAAATATCATGAGGACCAAGGCCATACAATTGTTGAATGCAAGGCCTTTAAAGTCTTAATCGAGAGATTGTTGAAAGAAGGCTGCCTCTAAGAGTACTGAGAAAAGTCTTCAAACTGAATTTTTATTTCTAACAAGCTTCTAGGACCAAGTACCGTTGAAAGAACCTAGAAAGACAATTAAACTCTTTAACGGTGTTAAAAGACAAAAATAAAGCCTCTGTTAGAATTGTCTGTGTCGATATCAAGATGGAAGCAGTTTCACTCAAAGAGCTCTCACATATTTGGATTAGAGATCACTTGAAAAGTTTTACCTTAAAAGGTAAAGACACCAAAAGTATGAATTAACTTATTTTATTAACTCTCATTTTCTGTTCTCTTGATTAACATGACTAAGGATTACTTTCAAAGTTTTTTTAAATTTTAGCATCACTTAAATCTTAATTAACAGATTCTTAATGTCTTTCGTTGCCACCAAAATATGGAAAAATATCGAGAGAGATGACCTTTACTCTTTCTTCTTCTCATAATTCATTCACAAATGATACTGGAGATAAGGTTTAGACTTCTTATCTTCCTTCATCATTGCTATCACATGAAGGATCAGGGAAGCATGCTCTTGCATCATCTCTTTTAAGTGACATCGTAGTTGCATTACATGATAGATTCAAGAAACGACCTAGACCTCCCTCTTTTTCTTTTTCGACTATATTGGTAGCATGCAAAACCTCAAGAAAAATTGATTTTACATCATGTCTCTTCATCACTTTGACAAAAGTTTGATTGTTGCTTTCCCACGCTTTAAATTATGGCCAAATTACAAATATTAGTAATATATTTTTGTTTTATAATATCCTTTGAAACATGATGACTTGATAGTTTTATAGATAAACATTCTTTTTAGAAACATTACACACTACTCTTCATTACAACATAAATGATGATACAAAGAGTTAGGAGACCAAATAAAAATATAGAAAATCCTCGAAAAAAAAATTAAAAAGAAGGAAGAGTGCGAAATACCACTACTTTATTCTAAAAGAATTGTTACTATTTATATGTCTAGTGAATTTTTAAAATATGATAAAAAAATCTTGGTAAATGATTCATCTATTATTGTGTCAATATCATTGATAATCATATTATAATTATTGATTTATAAGTAATATGTACATAACATGAGATATGAATAAACCATATTTTATATGATATGTCTTAAGATTCAATATGAATGTCATAGTATTTGATAGTTATATATTAGAAATTCTTGAAATAAATAACAATATAGGTATTTCTCAAATGCTATATAATATGTGAGAAAACTCAAACGGCACGCTATGGATTAAAGCCTATGTTTGAATAATACATTCCAACCATTATATTTTAGTTAAAACAATGACATAAGAAAAAGTCCCAAACTAAAATCCTCTAAATTTAAATGTAAAATCAAAATCTATTACGAAACATTGCCGCGATCATGTTAGATTAGAACACGAGGCATAAGGTATTTAAAAAATGTCTTTTTAGTAAGATTTAATAACTTTTCCTTAAGAAAAAAATATTTTTACTCATAGGTATTACTTTTTAAAAATCATATTTTTGAAGTCATTCTTTTTTATAAAATACTTTCAAAATTAAATTGATTATTTATCTAAACAAGAAATGAAAAACATTTTATTAATCTTAAAAAAATAATAAATAATATAAAAAGTGAAAAAATGATTTTATTTTTTTAGCATAATATTACAAAAATACACTTCACTTTTAACTTAATACTTTTTTAATAATTGAATAATGAGAATCATTTTATTAAATTTTATCTACAACATATTTATTATACATATATTCTTTTAATAACGCTTAACAATCACTTGTCAAATATAGTTTTACTTAGCTTAATTTTGATGTTATATTTATATATGTTTTATGAGTTTAAAAATAGGTTTGAAAAAATAAAAATAAAATAAAAAATATTTTATCTAAACAAAAGAGAAATTTAATAACAATAATTTTGATAATTGTCAATTAACAAAATTTTAAAACTAATTTAAAACAAATTTTATAAAAAGAATGTAAGCAATAAATATGACAAAAAAAAGCGGGGAGCTTTGGACTGCGTTTCCCGCGCTCTTCCTTCGTGCTTCGTTGCCCGTTTGATCAGAAACCAGAAGTCCAAAACACTCTTTGCGAAGGAGGATACCAGCGACGGTTTAAAGACGGAAGCTTTGCGTTGCTTCGGGAAGAAGGTAATGGAGATCGCGGCAGGGGAAGTAATGGTTCCTAGTTTAGCCATCGCCGGTGGAATCGAGGAATTCTACGGCGAGGACCAACTCGTTATGCCTTGGACCGATTAAATTTATGTTCTTTGGTACTTAATGGGTACACATTGCTAAGTGATCCACGACACAACAATAAGGGACTTTTCTTCACAAAAGCTTTTTGCCCCTGGCGTGTTTGTATCAGGAGCTTCATATGCGGCCTTTGCATCAAGTTTGATTGAAAGTTATGCGAAGCTCTTCGATTTGTTCAGCGTTTTGCTCTGCAGAGGAAGAGACTTACGCATAATCTTCGCCATTATGAGGTGTCCCTTCACCATAATAAAATATCAAATAATTTAAAAGATTTAATTAATTAAAGATGATAGTTATATCAATTGTTAAATAATAGTTGAATTTGTTGAGTGAAGAAATTTCCAAACCATATTATTTGGTACTAAAAATTGATGTACAAAAAATTTAGTACCACAAATTGAAGCTAAGTAAAAAACATTATTGTACATCATAATGAACTAATCAAGTTCTGATTGGAGCTATTGAATTTCAATAAGTTATATTCTCATTGTATTATAAGCACAAGTAACGTGATCAAATTATGTCACAAACAATTGAACAGTATTTTTTTTGAAAGAAAAAAAAAAGAAAAACTTAGGGTAAATATAATTTATTTAATAAAAAATGATTTAGATATGTTATAAAAATTTTTAAATATGTCATAATATGTTAAATCAAATATTTTAAGCTGAAATTATTGTCATTAGACTAAAAACCTAACTTACTAAAGAAAACATTTACAAAAAACTTATATTTAAAGAAACAAAAATGTGTTTTATAATTAAAATGCAGATTTTATTAAAAAACCTTATAAAAATCAAAAGATTATTTATACAAAAAAGATATTCTTGTACTTTGTTTTGAATTTATCACGTATCATATCTTGTCATAAAAAAAATTAGGTTCTGTAAATTTTCATTTTCATACTTTTGTGTTTTTATTTTTTACCAAAAATACATGTGTAAAATTAAAAATATTAATATAAAGTTAAAAAAAAACAGAGTTGGCTAAACCTATGCCTAGGTTTTGAGTGGAAGGGTCAACAAAGGCATCAATGTGTGAGTTTTGTCATGTGATTGGAGTTGTGGGGTAACATTTAATGGACAACTTTTGTTTTCTTTTAATGGGATTGTGAATACATGTTTTGGTCAAAGAAGGCTTCTGAGTCTACATGTATTAAAAGCTAATTTATTTGTCGATAATTTTTTTATTATCACAAGTTTCAATTTTATTGTTAACCATCATCATCTATTATCATCACTTGTTATCATTGTGGGTCACCTCTCATCGTCTCATCGAATAATAAAAATATCTTAAAATTAATGTTGGTTATTAAATAAAAATTAATATTAAATTTAAAAAATATTGATCAATAATTGTATTAATTTTTTTCTCAATCTCATTAATGTAGATTATCTTTGTTATATTAATTTGAAATGATTTAACATAATTTTATTATGAACAAGTATTTAGATTTTTTTGGATGCATAAGTCAAAAATGATTTACACTCTATAGTTTAATAGCTTTTACAATTATCAATGGAATTTTCTAAAATATATTTGGACATTTTTTTTTCTAATATATAGCTTTCCTACCATTGCTTTGAATCCCATGTGAAATCCATTAATAAGTTCTAAGTAATTTTAAAATGTTAAATTATAATTTATTACATAAAGTTATTATATTATATTATTTTATTTTATTTTACTCTCAAGAATTCAAAGAATAAATATATTTATTTCAAATATTATAATTTAAACATAGTTTAATAAAATTTATTGTGTAACATTTATGTATTTCAATTTGAAAGTGTTGCGAGCCCACTTAGTCTCTCTGGAATCATCGACATACAAGCGAGTAAAGCGTTTCTTTAGCATTTTCTTAAAAAAGCTTATTTTATAATCGAAAAAAGGTAAAAATAAAAGCTCGTTTCTCCAATTTTTTATTATAAATTATTTTTAAATCACAATAATGACGTCACTATGTGAAATGAAGCCTAAAAGAAAGTAGAGAACGTTCAGTGAAGCTGCATGACTAAAAGACTGACCAAAATGCAAATCGCGTATGCTTTTTTTTTTTTTTTTTAAATTAAAAAGAAAAAAAAGAAAAATTAATATCTTTCTCTTTCTCTTTCTCAATGATTGTGAAAAATTATTTTTAAAAGAAAAATATACTTTTAAAAGAACAAACTTTCTGTAAATTAAAAAGCGATTTCTTAGAATAATGTACTCATTGTGCTTAGTCACAAAAAATAAAAAAAAAATAACAAATTATTAAAATAAAAGAACATTTAAAACCAACACCTCCGTTCTTTTGAAAGTTGCGCGAATGCATTGGTGGAACCTACGTTGTGGTTCGCTGGTTTCGCAATTTGAATTTGGCAACAGTAATGGCACATGACAGGCTGTCTTTATTTAGATTTAGTATCGCTTCTGGAAGAAAGTGTGATCGATGTGGACGACGACTTGAGGTCAGTCAACTGCGTGGCTCAATCATCGTGGGATGCTTTTTTTTTTTTTTTTTTTTTAATATTTCAAAATAAAAACTTATTGTGTGTAACTCATGTGAAATCCCATTTATTTATTATTAATATTTTAATAATTGAGTTTGGGGGCGTTATAATCATTTAAAAAATTAAAAAATATTATATTTTATGTTAATAAAAAATTATGTAAATTATTAAATGTATTTTTAATATTTTGAGATTGAAAATTTTCTTTTGAGATAGGCCAAACTTACATGATTTGACACAGATCATTTGGAGTTATATTTCTAAAACAAATTATAAGCCCCAAGCAAGACTTAATGTTCAATTCAAACTTATAAAAAAGTATTTTTTTAATATATTTTTTTTATATAAAAATTATGTCATTTTATTTAGTTCTTAAAAAAATCAAAGCATAATTTTTCTTTTATGTATCAACTTATTCATTGTAAAAAATTCTAATCATTTTTCATTAAATATTATATATTCTAAGTTATGATTTGTTAGTTTCAAAATTAGAATTAGACAAGAAATCTTTGTAAATAAAAAGTTAAAAGGTAAAAAGATATCTATATAAAAGACCATAATTGTTAAAAATATTTGAAATATTAGACACAAAAAAAGTTATGAGAACGAATATAAATAAGATATTAGTTATAATTCAAAAAGTTTTTTAAAAAATTTGAAAGATATCACTCAATTATTGTCAAAAGAGAAAAGAAGAGAGCAAATGAAGATATTCTAAGAGATTTAAAAATGAGTTAAATAAAAGGAAAGAAAAAATTAAAAAAAAATCTAGATTACTATAACAACTAAGATTTGAATCAAAGATCTAAACTTTAGTGAGATTGTCACTCGAATAAAGATCTAAACATATATATGATGTATATGGTTTTATGTAATGTGTATAGTTAAGTTAGAATACTTAAATTATATATGAAAAATGATAAATAGATGATACTTGTGTAGACAAAAACTCATATCTATGTGTATATGATTGTTTGTAATGTGTATTGTATAATTGAGATTTTGATTATTTATAGGTGTTAAGTTTAGAGATATATGAAATAAGCATAGTATATATAGAAGACTGTATTGATACAAGATGATTACTAAAATTTATATATCAAGAAATGATGAAAACATGAAATTTATGAATGATGGTAAAAAAATAAGTAATTTTTATATTATGATTTATAAATATATGTGATACTTGAGCATAAATGAGATATTATTTTGATTATAAGTCACTTGTTGATATAATTATGTAATAATGGATATGTAAAGTAAGTTATTTTTTCATAATAATCATAAAGATAAAAAATGAAAAAAAATAAGAAAAGAAAAAAAGGATTAATAAAGGAAAGGTAGATGCTCAAAACGAAAGGATGTCAGGTTGTCAAATATAGCAAATGCTATGTTGGAATAATATATTTTAGATATAAGCTTAAGGTGCTTTCATTTGAGTTATTTAAGTATGGAACAACATATTTTTAAACATATCAAATTTGTTGAATAAAAAGAGTATTTTCTTAAGTCAAATGTTTGAAGAGATAAAAAAAAGAAAATAAATAATATGTAAATCTACAAAAATTTACATGTATAAAAGTTATATACATATTATTATTTTATTTTCCTTAAATGCTCTTTTATTTTTTTTTTATATTGTCTAGTTTTAAATGACCTTACATATTGTTATTCAAAAATTATAATACTTTACATATACGTACAATTATTTGTTAATAAGTCAGTGTCAATTAGCTCATACTTATTTTGTCTTAATTTAAGTCAAATATAAGCAATACATTGAGCTACTAAGATGGAGTAATAATTAGCATATGATGATTTAAAAGATGATAGAATTGTCATTAGATGTGTGATTTTGATGAATATTTTATTTGAGTAAAAAATGTAAAAGATTTGTTAATATTATTATTATATGCACATTCATTTTAAAAAAAATATAAAAAAATTTAATATTTCAACTTTAATGTAAAAGATATTTTCGTTACTTGATTTTAAATGATAAATTATTGCTTTTATTATGATTTTTATAAAAAATAAAGTACGAATTTTATATATTTGTAAAATGTTAAAAAAATAAAAAAAAGATATCATGGCATCAAAATCTAGTAACGACAATAAGGGTTATACATTAAATGTATTTATCTATTATTTCATCAACGAAATTATTTACTATTCAAACCACATAGTTATCTAATATATTTAATGTAGTTTAAGTATATAACACATGTAGATATTTATATCATCTCGTCATAGCTCAAAATATATAACATGTGTAATAGAAAATAAGGATAAAATTGACAATTTTACAATGAATATAATTTAATTAATATAAAAATATCTCAAAATAAGATATAAACATATATTCCTTGAATTTTTTATACTAATATGCAACTCACCTAGTCCTTATGTTTTCAAGTGTTCCTCCAAAATTATAAGGTACCATTATCTAGTTTCTTAAGTTAGTAACACGTAGTTTTGCTTATATTTATCACCCTCTTCACTTGGCTAGCAATAATAATGTCTATTATTATCCTTTTTTTATCCTAAGTTATAATAAAGTTATGTCCATCATTAATAGATAATCTTTATCTTGATGATAGTTTATAACATCTTGATTCCATAAGTATAAACATAAAAATATGATATAACAAATATCTAACAGCACAATTTCACAGATTACCTCACAATATATTCTTAGGTGATTACAAATTTCATCTTGTAATATTTTTTGATTCTTGCAATAGAGTTTTTTAGTATCTATCTTAAAAAATAAGATCTCAGATAGGATGCAATCTCCAAGTTAGCTTCTTTTTATAACTTCTAGAAATCAAATTATTTGGACTAATAATATTAATCATAGTATTGATAGGCTTCATCTTCACCTAAAGGTGAGCTATAAGGAGTTCTTTCTAATGCAATCTCTTTAACTTCATCCATGTATTATTTTGGTCTCACCATGGAGGATATACTTATACATTATGTATGGTCTCTTTAGTCTTCTCATTTTCCATTACAATAAATAACTTATTTTTCTTATTTATCTTGAACATTTTTAAGAATATAGTATAATGCAAGATCTAATATTTTTCTTATATATACCCTTACTTTTCATAGTTTAGATATAATATTTATTATTATGGCCACTATTTTTTATTAGAGTATTTTTTTTCTATCATTTCTTTGAGTTAGTATCAATCTTTTTGGTATTCAAACTCCTAATCTTTGTCCCTTTGTTTTGATTTTTTTATAGTCATTATAAAAATGCTAGCTTACATCAAATATTATATAAAAATAGAATAAAATAATATAAACTAAGATATATAGATAATATCTATATCTCATAAGATATCCCCAAAATCATGGCTTATCATCAAAAGTTAATTATATATTCCTATACTATTTGCCCTTGTCAATATCATAAGTTATGTCATTTCATTCACCTTTCATATCTCATGAGGTAAAACTCTTCTTTAGTTATTATTTTAGCTATATGCTATTGCTCCAATTCTTAAGTGAGTATTTTATCATGCTAACACACGACTTGTCATCTTTAATATAATATACATTATCTTATCAATTGATAAATAAATTAATAAAGAAAAACATGTTTTTATTTATTTCAATCAAATATATAATTTTTATAAATCCATTATAACATCATATAAAGATAGATTAAGTTTAAATGTTATCAATTCTCAAGCACTAAAAAGGTGATATTGATAATGTCATCTTTATCTTCATTTATCCTTAGATTAATAATAAATCCAAAATTCATTTAACTAAAATTATTTTTCTCATTTAATATATTATCTTTCATATTTATCATAAGAGAGAATTGAGATTTTAACATTATCTCTATCAACACTTATATTTTTAGGTTAATAGAATTGCCTTTACTTTCTAGCTTGATCATGAAATAGTTGGTACTATCATATTAACTCACACCTACCAAATTTCTTACTTCCCTTTCTCGAGTTACTTTTCATCTCCTTTCTTCTTAGTCCCTACTATCATTATCAAAATGAAGCTCTCTCTGATACCAAAATGTGATATGCTTATGAGAAGACATATTTTAAGCCCTTAATAATGATCTTACATAAGAGTTAAAGCAACATAATTAATTATGAATAACAAAGAAACTAAAATGATAGAGTGAAAGAGAGAATGTGTTTTTAAGCCAAAAATTGGAATGTCTTTCTTCACCTCTCTTCACCCCATTTTTAGATACTTAGGCATAATAATTTAAAACAATCATCATTTTCTTTATAATAATAACATTAATTTCTTATGTTTATTATATTACATGAGTTAGACTTCAGTCAGCTTCTTCAAAGGTATTGTATACACTAGGATGCTCACTCTATGTGTGCTTCCTATGTTGCACATGTGCAAAATGTGTACTTTGTATTAGGTTCTTTGTACATGTGATGGGGGTATACTATACTTACAGTAGCATATATTGTATGTTTAGTGGTAGGTGATAACTATAACAACATCTATTGTGCATGTAATTATAAGGCTTATGGTACTACTATACACTCTAAAATATGTTCAATTTGTGTTGTTTCTTGTGCTGTAACGTCTTGCATGCTTCTACGTGAGTTGATAAATGTCTTGTGCACATTGCTACTTGCATTTACTTTTGTGTAATCTATGGCATGTCACATGCACATTGTTGTTTGCATTACAATATCCTACACATCTCTGTATGATTCACTTAATATCTCATGCACGTCATTATTTGCACCACAATATCCAATGCACTTTTGTGTACACTTGCATTGCTTGATGCATGTGATAATGTTTTATTAATTCTTTATTGAAAAGCTTTCTTGAGTGATCATCAAAGTTAAATTGCTTAACAACTTAATAACTAAATAAACTAATAATAGATCCTCCATTCAATCCTTGTTGAGATTTTCAAATAAAACTCTTATAGATAGATTACATTTTGGTATCTAAACACTTTGTTTTGATTCTAATGATAAGAGTTAGAAGAGAGTTGAAAAGCAAGGCAAGAAAAAAAAAGCAAGTGATCAAAAAGGCTTTAGTTGAGTTAATTATTCCAAAAAAAATCAACTAATAAACTTTAAAAATTATGCTATTTTCTTAATAAATGTAAATGTTAATGAAGATAATGCTAAAATCCTTATATTATTTGGCAATGAATCAGGAGGACAACTTACAAAGCAAAAGAATATGAACAATCAGAAGAATTCAAGTTGGAATATTGATGATGATGATGATATTATCAATCTCGATCCTTCAATGCATGGGAATTTATAACAATCATGCAAGGTAAAAGCAAAAGTTGATATATTATTTATGAAGTTACAATGGATGAAAAGAAATTGGACGTCAAGTTAGAATAATTGGAGACTTATTTTTTATATGACTACCCATCAATCAATAGGATAATGTATGCTCAATTGAAAATGACTAATCATGCGATGGCTAAGGGGAATGCTCGCTTAGGAACCCATACCATTGAAGAGGTTATACAGTATCAATTTAATGAATTGATTAGAGAATAATGATATCTCATGAGATACATAAAAGAATGGATGAAGGAAGTGATATAACTTATGATATCAATAAGAACAAATAATTCAAAAATATATCATAGACTTCTAAAGATAATCTATAAGTTTGAAAATACTCATTGATGAGATGAAAACATCATCAAAATACATAGAAAGTTTATATCATTTTAATACTATTCTTATTTCAATATGTGACACAAGCCAACACATTCATAATAGCCATTGAAAAAAGAAATCAAAATGAAAAGGACAAAGATAGGACAAAGTATTGATAAATCAAAATATAGGTCCAAAAATTGATTACAATTAAAAGAATATTCATAGACATGTCATAGAAATTACTATTATGACTCATCGTAGACTTCAATAGTATTGTAATTATTGTAAACAAAGAGGGCCCATATGATGAAAGTGTGGGATATTGTATCCTAAACAATTTTCAAAACAAGTTCAAGAAAGATAAGAAAGGCCAAGTATTATTATAATTGAGATTAAGAGAGTACTATAACCTCATAACATATTGATGGGAGCCTATCTTTTATAGTAAGATCAAAAGTGATATCTCAAAAAAAAAGAACTCTTTGATATTTACATTTAAGTGTAGAAACAAATTATTTATATTATTTTTGACACTAGAAGAGAGAAGAATTTAATATTAGAAAGTATCACAAAAAGATTAGATCTAAAGATTAAACAATATCTACGATCTTATTCCTTAAAAAATATTCACAAAGATATTGAGAAGAAAGTGAAAATAATGCAAAATAAAATTTATCATTAATAAAAAATATATTGATGAGATTCTATAAAATATTACCCTTAGATGTTTGTCCGATTATTATAGGAAGCCATTACTTGTGAGTTTGAGATTTTGTATACTATTGACAAACACAACATTATAGATTCATGTAGGATGGATAAAACACCTTTTTAATGTGAGTCAAAGGAGCATTGATAAGAGACATTATTTGTACTGACCAACTGAAAAAGTTAGTAAATATCTCACAAAGTTATGTGTTACTGATAATCAAATTAGAGAAATTAGTTAATAGAACTAATGAAAATCTTACCATCCCAAGAACACTCTAGAAAGCAATAGAAGCTAATCTTATAGTCCAAAGAACATATATAGAATTGAGTTAACTTTGAAAGACAATATTTGATGAAATTTGAATTGCTAAAAGAAGAGGTTTATCATCAAGAGATTTATTCAAAATCTAATAAAATTTGAATCATTCAACATCAAATAAGTCTCCAAGAAGACAATAATATTTGTGAAAAAAATGATAGAAAATAACCATTTGAGTGATAGGATCCTTATATTATCTATTGCATGAATAGGTGTGATAAGTATAACAACTCACCTTAAAACTATTCATATGAGTAAAAATTATTAAATACATGTAAAATAATTAAACTTTATTTTCTTGTAATACAATAAATAGATACTTGAGTCTTTTATCAAGATGGGAGCAAAAAAAAAAAAAAAACTTATCTTGAAGAACATTTTTTTTTAATTCTATTCTTGAGTTTTGTATTTTTTTTTCATATTTTTTTTAACTTATAATAATATTTCTCTTATCATTATTATGTAAACTTTGAAGAAGAAGTCATCAATGAGATATTATAATAAAACTTCTCACAAACGTATCAACCACTCCCAAGTGTCAATTTAAAATTTTATTGGAGGATTGCTTTATTAACTTCTAATCTAAGATTAAAGTGCTAGATTTTAACGCCACACATGACTTAAACAAATACTTTGATCTTACAATACATCAAGCACATGCATATTATATTCGTAATAATAAAAGATTCTTAGATTCATAAACTTTTTTTGTTTTTCCTAGAAGTTGATTATTTTGGGTCTAAGTTTTCTTGAGTTATTGTTAATCCTAGTGAAAACCTTATTCTTTATAAGGCTGGCTTTAAATATATCGCATGAAAACAACAAGAATAGCTCGAGTCATCCAGAGGACTAAGCTATGTGAAGTTTTTTCTCACATAATACGTTATTATTGACTCAATGTATTTATTTTTGTTTGCAATAATTCTAAGACAACTGTGATATTTTCTAAACTCTTGTGTGACAATCAATGATCATTTAGGATGCTTCAATTTCTATATCTTCTCTTATAATTAACTATCCAACATCTTTAATCACATCAACAAAGCCACGCATCCAAAACGAGTTTTCTCTTGTTCATCATGTATGCATAACACAAATAGAATAATTCAACCCAAGGAAACTCAGATTACCTCCTTTAAATAGCATTACACCATTTGGAATATTAGTTCCGTCACTTCCAACACACTATGCCTGCTCATTTAACTTACTAATCGGGGATTAAAATGCACTTTTAAAACTAACCTTTGAACTAATAACTAATACAGTTAAAAAAAAATGTAATCGAAATAAAAATGTTTACAGTCTTATGGGCAACATGTATTCGTGTGAAATAATCCTCAAATTAAAATAATATAAATATAGTTAAAAAAAGGCAAAAAAAAAAAAAATACAAAAAGTAACTTGGGAGCAAATAAATAATAAAAACCACGTGAGAACGACGACTATTGGCCATTCTTTAAAATACTCGGATAAGTGATGCAGCTACCGAAGGGAAGGTTGTCGAAATACAAATGTTTACAGTGTCTTATGGGCAATATGCATCCTTGTGAAATAATCCCCAACTTAAACTAATATATATATATATAGTTAAAAGAAGGCACCAAAAAAAAAAAAAAAAAAAACATACAAAATGTAACATAAAAAGCAAATGAGGAAAACCACGTGAGAACGATGACTATTTGCAATTCTTTAAATACTCGGATAAGTTTTCTAGATGCTCGCCGGACTTACGCTGCGCAGCAGCTACCGTAGGGAAGGTTGTCCAATGGCGCCTAAGCCTCCAGCTACCACATGTTTCATACTCATCGTTCTCCTCCTCCTCTTCTCCCACAAAGCTTCCTCCCAATCCTCGTTTGATGAAAAGCAAATCCTCCTCAAGATCAAGAAAGATTGGGGCAACCCCACGGCCCTCAGCTCGTGGACGGCCGCCGGCCATCCCTGCGAATGGACCGGCGTCTTCTGCTCTAATGGTTCCCTTACCAGAATCGATCTTTCCTTCAGTGAAATCTCTGCACCCATCCCGGCATCCATCTGCAAGCTTGGGAACCTCTCTTATCTCGACCTCTCCAACAACTATATTCCTGGAAGCTTCCCGTCCGTCCTCTTCGACTGCTCCTCTCTCCAGCAGCTGAACATCTCAAACAATTGGTTCGTCGGCGATCTCCCCGCCGAAATCGACAAGATGCCCCAGGGACTCACCCACCTCATTCTTAGCCAAAATAACTTCACCGGAGACATACCCCTGGTCATCGGTCGTCTTCCAGCCATTAAGGTGCTTGATCTCAGTAACAACCTCTTCAATGTCTCCTTTCCGGCAGAAATTGGAAACCTTTCGACTCTGGAATCTCTGAAACTTGCATGGAATCCCTTCCTTCCAACCAAAATCCCATCAGAATTTGGCAACTTGACGAGCCTCACCTATTTGTGGATGTCCGGCATGTATCTCGAGGGCGAGATACCGGAGAGTTTTGGCAACCTTACGAGATTGGAGCATTTGGATCTCTCAAGAAATTCATTGGTTGGGCATATCCCGGCAGGCATCTGGATGGTGAAGCCGCTGAAAGTTTTGTACTTGTTCGCAAACAAACTCACTGGAGAGATGAGCGACACCGTCGCCGCCAAGGGTTTGGTCCATATTGACCTATCAATTAATCAGCTCACTGGGTCGATACCAGAGGCCTTTGGCGAGCTGAAGAACCTAACTATATTGTTCCTTTACTTCAACAATCTGTCTGGAAAAATCCCAACGAGTATCGGTCTGTTGCCTGAGCTCAATGATATCCGCCTTTTCAATAATAGCATCGAGGGGGTTCTGCCGGCGGAGTTGGGGAAGTATTCCAAACTGTGGAACCTTGAGGTAGACGACAATCGGCTCACCGGCGAAGTTCCGGCACATGTCTGCGAGGGGAAGGCTTTGACATCTCTTATTGTGTTCGACAACAAGCTCAACGGCAGTCTTCCGGAGTCTTTGGGCAGCTGTCCCACGTTGCTTAATGTTCAGGTTCAAAACAACAGGTTGTCCGGTGACTTTCCAGACGGAATTTGGTCTGCGGTTAACCTCTCGTTGGTGATTACAAGCCAAAACTCCCTTACTGGGTTTCTCCCAGCGAAGCTTCCCTTGAATCTAACTAGGCTGGAGATTCAAAACAATCAGTTTTCCGGAAAAATCCCGTCGTCCGCCGGCGGGCTTTTAGTCTTCCAAGCATCCAACAACAATTTTTCAGGCGAGCTTCCATCGAGCTTCTCCGAGATGTCGCGCCTCCAATACCTATCTCTAGGCGGCAATCGGATTAATGGTCAGATACCAGCGGCAATAAGCTCTTTGAAATCCCTCAACCTGCTTGATCTCAGCCGCAATCTCTTCTCTGGTCAGATACCAGAAGCAATAGGATCCATGTCTTTGCTCACCGCTCTCGATCTCTCTGACAATGACCTGTCCGGCATGATCCCTGCCCAGCTCAGTGCTCTGAGGCTTAGTAATTTAAACCTCTCTAACAATGAACTCACCGGCGAAATCCCTTCACCATTTCAGAACCAAGCCTATGAACACAGTTTCCTATCAAATCCAGGCCTCTGCGCCTCTGAATCCATCCCTAGCCTTCGCAGCTGCACTGACTCATCGAGAAGGTTGGATAAGCGCCCTTCCGTCCTTCTCGTCTTATTCTCCGTCCTCGGTGCCGTCCTGTTCTGCGGGGTGGTTGCACTTGGAGTTCTCATATGCAGGCAACGTCGGCAGTGGAAGGTGAACAACAATCTGTCAGATTGGAAGCTCACGTCTTTCCATAAAATGAATGTCAGTGAATCCAACATCATGAAGGGCCTCAGTGATGAGAACCTCGTTGGAAGTGGCGGCGGCGGGAAGGTGTACCGCGGATATTTCGGGGCGTGAAACGGTGGCAGTGAAAAGATTTGGAATGCCCGAAAAGTGGATTCTAAGCTGAAGGAGTTCCATGCGGAGGTTGAAGTCCTAGGTGTTGAAAATTTGATTCAAATTTGACACGTGTCAGTCAATGAGTCAACGGATTAGTTAACGAGTCAATTTGTCAGTCAATTTCTTGCAAGTTTTCATGTAAAAAGGTATTTTGTACATCTAATTGATGAGTAAACCAATTTATGGCAGCAACAATAGTAAGTAAACAACGAAGAGTTGTCAATTTTGCTGTAGGAGAAAAGGTTTCCTTATAGTCGAGACCTGCAATTTGTGTATATCTTTTTGCAACGAGGCGAGCTTTATATCGCTCAATTGTACCATCAGAATGATATTTTATTTTGTAAACCCACTTGCAGCCAATGGGCTTGTGACCGACATGAAGAGAAACAAGAGACCAAGTGTTATTGCGTTGCAATGCTTGTAATTCAGCATCCATAGCTGCTTCCAATGAGGGAATTGGACAGCTTAGGAATATGTGGTAGGTTCAACCTGTGATGTTATACTGGCTAAAAAGGTACGATGAGATAATGAAAATTGTGAAAGAGATAGATGATGAGACAGAGGATACCTTGTATTTCGACTTGGACTTGTGCGAGGGGATGAATGATTGACTGCAGCAGACATGAAGTACTCTTGATGCCAGGCTGGAGGTTGTCGGTCGCGAGTTGAGCGACGAAGATTTTGGAAATTTTCATTCGGTTGAGGTCGTGAAGAGCTGGAAGATTCTAACAAATGGAAAGTTTGTGGTGATGACAAGGTGGAATTAATGGGCAAAGGTCGGTTGTTTTGAAGAGATAAAGGAGGATCTTGGGGAGATGTAGATGGCGCTGAATTATGCGGGGGTGAGGATGAATCCAACACAATAGGTGGCTTGGATATCTTGGATTCTGCTTCTGGGAAAATTGGCAATAAAGGAAAATTATGTTTCACAGAATTAGGAGAAGATTGTGATGACTGCATATTATTTGGAGGCGTAAATGGAAAAGTGTCCTCTTGGAAGTAGACATCTCTGTTAATAAGGAATTTTTTTGTAGATAGGTCATATAATTTATAACCTTTTTTGCCATGAGGATATCCCATAAAAACGCACTGAACAGCACGGGGATCGAATTTTCCTTTTGGGTGAACGTTGGTCGCGTAGCACTGGCAACCAAAAATGCGCAAGTGTTCAAGTGAGGGTGGCTTTTTGTAGAGTTTTTCATATGGTGATTGATTAGATAAAAGAGGAGTTGGAAGCTGGTTAATTAAATATACGGCTGTAAGGATACATTCCTCCCATAATTTAAGGGGTACATGGGATTGAAAAAATAAAGAACGTGCCACATTGAGTATGTGACGATGCTTGCATTCGACTACTCCATTTTGTTGTGGAGTATAAACGTATGTATTTTGAAACTCGATGGCTTGATTGAGAAGGAAATTTTGTAAAGGCTGAAATTCACTCCCATTATCAGTGCGAATGATTTTAACGGAAGTGTTAAACTGTGTTTTTGCAAACTAAATAAATTTGATGAGTGATTAAGGTGTTTTTGATTTTTGTTTCATAAAAAAAACCCAAGTACAGCGAGTAAAATCGTCAACTATGGTGAGAAAAAAACGTGCCCCAGAATGCGAAGGAACTTTATGAGGTCCCCATACATCGCAGTGTAATAGTTCAAAAAGAATTTTGATTGTGATAGAATTGATAGGAAAATGCAATCTCGTTTGTTTTGTAAGAGGACAAATACTACAGTTATTGTGAAATGAGACTGTTTTTTTATTAATTGATAATGAAGGGGAAAGTAATTTCAAACGAGAAAAAGAAAGATGTCTGAATCGTGAATGCCATATATCGGGACTATTTGAAACTTGAAAGGAAGTTGGAGAAATGGAATTCGGCATTATGTAATAGAGTCCTCCATGTTGTTTACCCGAGCCAATCATCTTTCTAGTCGTTAAGTCCTACAAAATACATGAGTCAGGAAAGAGGGTGACAGAACAATTAAGACTTTTTGTAATTTTGCTGGCTAATATTAAGTTTAAACGAAAAGTGGGTACACGTAGGACATTTTCGAGTGTTATATTCCGATTGAAAACTATGTTGCCAGTGTGTGTAATTGGTGTAGATGTGCCATTTGGCAAATTTACTGTGTAAGAGAAAGGTGGTTGACTTTTTGACAAGAGGGAAGGGCGTGATGTCATGTGATCGGTGGCACCACTATCTAAAATCCAAGAATTGGTGAAAACAGAATTGACATGAGACTTGGATGCTGAAAACAAACCTACTACGTTTACAAAAATATCACTATTACCAGAAGAAGAATTCTGATTCATGGTAAATAATGCTTTGGCCAATTGTTGAAGATATTCAGGCGAAAAACTCATGAGGGAATTGTCATCATTCATGTTCAAATTTTCTGCCATATTAACCGCAGACTGTGGCTTGCTACGTGAGGCCCGATTCTGTTGCGGCAGTCCGGCCTTGTTGTTTTTCTGCCTACAGCGATCCTCCGTGTGTCCGCTTTTGTCATAGAATTTGCAATAATATTTCAAAGTTCTGCATTCTTCAATTGTGTGACCAGAACGATGGCAATGATCACGCATTTTGATATTTTTGATTCCGGATGCCTTGCTCTGGACATTCGCGGCAATGGTGAAGTTCTCAGTGAGTTTTGATGACAATTGTCTCTGTGTCTGCTATTGAATACCAGGGAATACGCCTGTCATACGTTGGGTAACGGTGTCATCATAAGGATATTTGACCTTACCCCTTTATACGATTCATTTAGACCCATAAGAAACTACATCAACCTGTCCTCTTGAAGTTGTTGTTGTACCCTTTGATGTGATAATTACAAAACCAAGCTATTTATTACTGAAGGCTTGTTTTTTAAGTAAAATTGTTAATAATTAATTAAATCAAGCCATGTATTTTAGATGTCTAAAATAATGGTCTCTAAGGGCCTTGAGGTCATGGCATACTTCAAGGAATTTTTGAGACATGAGCAAGATTTTTTATAATTAAATTTCTTTTTATTTCTCTTGAATTTGATATGTCAAAACTTTGAGATTATGAGGCACACTAGTAGTATTAACATTTAAAAATATTATAAAATTATTTAATAATGAATTTTCATTTTTGGGCCAAGCATATTTGACAAAATGTATAGACATGGGTATTTGATTTTTTAATATTATTTTGGAATCGTTTTTTACGAATTTCTTTTCATAGCCACTTAATTAACTTATAATACTATAAGAATATAAAATTATTTTTATACACTTATGTTCAAATTTGTGGCTAAAAAATTCGTCAAAAATACCCTAAAACAGCAAAAGTCTCGGGAAAAAGCACTGTTGCATGGGCGGGTCGACCCGGCGTCAAAACAGCCCGTCCAGGCCTTTTAGAAATAAAAAAAGAAAAATAAAAATTTGGTTGACCCGAAAGGGGCGAGCAAAGCCCGCCCAAAGACCGCCGAGAGCAGCTCGGCTAGCGCTGGTCAACGGTCAAAGAACAGTGCATGGCTAAGTCAACCTGAACCGGGTGATGAAATCCCGGTCAAGGAAGGGGGGAGCCAGCCCCAAAGTGGCTCGCAGGTTAAACGGTGCAAATTTATTATAAAGCGGTGTGCCAAATTTCATTCTGTAGTGTGGGACTAAAAAATCCCACCTTATAACTTCGGCAGGATCCAAAGGCGTAGATCAAGCCCGCCCAGATCCAACAGGCGAGAGTAATTTCGAACGGCTGTTTAATCAGCGCCGTTCGTTCAACGCGTGGGATCCAATGGTTCAGATCAAGTCCGCCCGGATCAGACAGTCTAGAGATGATCGAGCCGTGAAGTCCATCCAGCCGTCCATTCTTGAAGTGGGATCGGACGGCTGCTGCTCTTCTTCTTCCTTTTCGGGCTTCCGGCAACGACTATTTTCCGGTTTTTTTTTTACCGTTTTTCTAGCCGTTTGGAATTACTTTTTGGTGGACTATATATATAGGACATTTTACAATTTATAGTGTTGATAAATCCACTTGCAAAAATCTTCAAAAACTAAGGAAAAAGGCCAAAACCGAGAGCAACAATTGGCATACTTGTGGGAGCTACGGGCTCAACCTTCTTCTCAAATTTCAACAGCTTTCTTCCACATTTCGTTGCATCATTCAGTAACATTTAGTTGTGCCACTTTGCTTTGAGAAATTAAAGGTGTAGGATTTTTGTATGCATTGCTATTGTAAAAATTGTACGCTTTATTGTAGCCGGATTTGTTCGGATTTTTGGTGTCTCGTTGGAGCACCGGTTGTACTTGGTTTACCCCTACCGGCTTCGGCAAAAGGGAGTGGTTAGTGGAAGCCCGATCGGGTTGATCGGGGGTGGATGTAGGCACGGGTTTGGCCGAACCACCTAAAAATCTTTGCCTTTTTTTTTGCTTGTCTTATTATTGTATTTTTCGTTTTTATTTCACAATTTATTTACAAACGTTTTTAATTGAAAGAATTTTCAAAATCTAAATTTTAGTGAAAAGCACAATTCACCCCTCCCCTCTTGTGCGTTGTTCTCACACGATTTACATCAGTTGTTCCTAATGTGCCTTGGCATGATCACAAGTGTAGGGATCTCGATAATTTTCGAGTTCATCCCATAAGGCTTTGAGTTTGGTATAATATGAGGCCACGGATATAGAGCCTTGTGAGATGGTTGCAATAGATTTCTGAATTTGGAATATTGTCGGTGCATTCTTTGTGAAAATTGATCTTTGAAGTCTGACCAAACTTGGTATGCTATTTTGGCATGAATGACACCTTCTGCCATATCTGTTTCAACAGAATGAGTAAACCAAGAAAGTATTAGGCTGTTGCATTGATTCCACAATGCGAATTCCATTGGTTTTTCTTCTTGGGACGGGGCTTGTAGCGACCCATCGATGAACCTCAACTTGTTCTTTGTAGTAAGAGCGTGAATCATAGCCTTACTCCATGATTGATAATTTACTCCATTTAATTTAACTGGTATGAGGATGTGACCAGATTGATCTGAATGATGAACGTAATATGGATGTGAAGGATTCATATTACCAGCTTTTAATGATTCGTCTCCCATTGTTGACTATGGAAAAAAAAAACGGAAGCTTCAAGAGCACCAGAAAAGGTGTTCTGATACCATGTTGAAAAAGGAAGAAGATAATGGTTTACGATAATGTGTTTATTTCATTAGAAAAATGCATAATATATACAAGAACAAGAATCAATCTTTACCTATAATTATGCTAATCTCATCCTATAATTAAGCTACGTCATCTCCTATTTATAGAAAATATATACAATAATAAATGGTAAAGATAATTAGAATTAACTGATTAAAATTTTCCTTAATAGAGGCGGCCGACGGTGGAGAGGAGGAGGACAGAAATCTCACAGACTGGGCGTGGCGGAGGTACAGGGAGGGAGGCGCGGCGGTGGCTGATGCGTTGGATGAGGACATCATTGGGAAGTTGCCGGAGTATTTGGAGGAGGCGGAGACGGTGTTCATAATGGGGCTTAATTGCACGGCATATGACCCCTTGGTCCGGTCGACAATGAAGTAGCTGCTGCAAGTTCTGATGAACTTGGAGAGGCGACGCAACGGTGGTTGGAGCGGAGATGGAGCGTGCAGCGAAGTTACCAGAAGAGGAGGCGATTCCCTGCTGGAAAGCAAGAGAAACAGAGGCAGCCGAAGGAAGAAGGTTGCTGATGTAATGGAAGAAAGCGATGAAAGCGGAGTTTCTTGCTATGCCGCCTGTATCGATTCTTTGCTGTAAATGCGGCGATCGAACTAGTGTGGCTGCTTCTCCTCTCCCAACTAAGGGCAATCCCCGATGGTGTTGCGGAGTTCGATTTACAGACCATCCTCAAGGCAGAATTGGGGCAAGTTTAATCTATTAGATATCATTAGAAATGAGAAGATGGAAGGTAAAATGATATTAATATAAAAGGATATAATTGTTAGTCATTTGGATGATTAGGAATGTAAAAATCATAATAACAAGTATAAAAAAGGAGTTGGTTTTTATTTAGTTTTCTTTTAGAGAATTTGAGAAATCCAACAGTCATCATAATTAGAGAGGAAAGGGAAGAGTAAGTGAAGGGGTTTTTAAGAGATATTTAAAAAAAATGTGTTAGAGGCTAAGCAACTCGAGAATGAAAGAAGATCAAAATTTGGTGAGATTACTAAATGAGAAAGCAAGAGGCAAGTAAGGTTTGTTCATGGTATGTATATTTGATTAATTGTATTATAGTTAGAGGTTTTATTGATTTGAAGTATATTAAATTAAAAATGTTTGTGTTAGTCAACTTGTATTGTGTGTATATGATTTATTGTATTATGTATTATAAGAAAGATGGCTTATTGAATTGAGATATATTATAAATTAGATACTTGTGTAAAAAAGACTTGTCATGATATATATATTCAATATAATATGTATGGTAGGTTAAAGGTTTTTAATTGAAATATATATATATATATATATATATATATATATATATATATATATATATATATATATATATATATATATATATATATATATATATATATATATATAAGATATGATGACAGTAAATCTATAGCACGATATGGATAGTAGTAAGAAAACCAACTTAGCAAATATTATTACATAATATGAAATTGGACATCATATACTATGATAAAATAAAAAATACAAATTGAATGAGACCGTATTATATGCTAAGGATAATCGCATCAATATGATGTCATGATAATCAATAGCATCATATATGTGTCAAATTAGTCTGACAATATAAGAAAGAAAAAAAATTAGAATATACAATATAACAAATGTTTAGTATAAAATATGATCAAGTAATAAAAAATGGGAGTTAGGTGTAAGGTGAATGAGCTTGTAAGACAGGATTGTATTATATGAGTATGACAACATAATGATATCAGCATGATAGAGTGTAGATTATGCATCAGTGCTAAGGGGTCAGATAAGTTCAACAGAATGAATAAATAAGAAGTATATCATATAGTATGACCACATGATATTACATGATATAATCTAGTAGAAGAGAGAATAAACTTGAGACTTGTGAACAAGCTAATAATCATATAATGATTTTTAAAACATTGTATAAGATTGTTAATGCATAAGAATAATTGGTTGATAAAGACAATATAATCTTGTATAATACCAAAGTAGATAACGTACAAGTATGATTAATTAAGAAGAAAAACTTAACCAAATGTGATGGACTAAGTAATAGATGAACAAATCATATAATACAATGAACATTAATGTATAAATAAGATTTGGTGTGTAATAAGCCTACTACAAAAGAATCATCAAGTTTCAACATAAAAATGAAAGTATAACATACATTATGATGAAGAACTGTAAAAGTGACACTTATACTTAATGCTTGAATTGACTATGCATAAATAGATGATACATATGACTAGTAAATCAAATCAATATGATTAGTGTTACTAAGCATAGATGATGAGAGATTTAACGAGGCAAACAATATAAAGATGGGTATTGTATAAGTATGATTAAGTCAAAAGTAATAACATTAGAGACGATAGTGATATTATAATAATATGATAAGCAGAAATTAAGATAGATTTAGGTAAGGGAATCATGTAATATGAAGTCAATAATCGTACACATAGGATTAACAGAAATTAGAAGGCTGGTGATTAGAAGGGGGATGTCACATGGGCGGTATTAGAGCAGTACCTTTTTCTAGTTCAATATAGTTTAAGTATGAACCAAGTGGAAGCTAGTGAGCCTATAACGCTCAAGATCGAAGAGGAGGTTGTCACGACTCACCCAATATCAATCCATATAACTCAATAAAATACATCTATAATATAAATATATTAGTTTAGAATAAAGCTCATAATATAAAAGGATGATACATGTTAATAAAATGAGTTAGGGTGACAAAACTTTTATAAGAATATAAACATTCTAACATAAATAGTAACACAAAAATCAGTAGTTGTCATAGAACATAAAAAATCTAAAATTGATATTGATACAAAATTCGAAATGAAATGTAATTATATCCATATGTATATACAACAAGCCTCATACTTATGTAATACATTAGTTTTTCAACCTATGAGTTCTTACATATACTTTAAAGACCATCAGCTAGGTAATTGTTAATAATAAGCATTGCAATATAAGTAAAAAATAAACATAATATGCTTAGTAGATAAATCTCTAGCTACATATATTAAAATAATATAAAATATAATTAAAATAACAAAATAATAAGATAAAATAGTAAACAAAAAAAGTATGCATGATAATCTATATAAAAATACTATAACAATATGTATATGATAATATAAATATATATAACCAACTTATTATAAGTACATAATATTTTTTGTTTTGTTATTTATTTATTTATTTTATATTCATTTTCTTTTTTTATTTATCTTTTTCATTCTTTTTTCTTTTCTCATGTCTCTATTTTTATTGGGCTCAGACTTTTTCATGTCCCTCATCTCAACACCTAGGGATCTTATATCATATATCATCATCACAAGTCTTGATATAAAAAAATTGTTATGTCATGCAATGCTCACATTATTAAAAATTTTATAATAATATTAAATAATATTTAACAACTTACTTATATCTAATTAATTTGGTTTGCTTACTTTGTGATTCTGAGAAGCATCTTTTATTACTTTTCTTTTCCCTTTATTGATCCTCCTTATTCTCTATATTAATTCACATGAATATTTATCAATAATAATATAATTTTCATAAAAGTACTATCCAATAGTTATGTTTAATAAACTATCATCTTTTTTATTACTATTATCATATCATACAGTATGATCAACCTTATTATACTATATGGTAAGAATTTACAATGGTGAGTTTGATTACATTAATAAAATGCCATCAATTTAATATCACTATCATACTAATATGACCTTAGACATTCAAAAGGGTTGTATTAAGGATCAGACAGATGATTCATAGTAAGTTTATTCAACAACTATCATTTAGTTTGATACCAATTTCATATAGTACGATAAATGCATTAGTTATTCTTCTAATTTCAAATAGTATGGTATAATATTTGATATTATATTGTATGATTCATGCATGAAGTTAGCCAAACAATAAGTCATATAGACAATCTTTATTAATCTATTACAATTCATATCGTACAAGGTGATTTAGGCTTTATTTTAGTATAATCAATCATTTTAATACATAGTATCACATATGGATCATAATAGTCTATCATAAATGTTGGATTATATGATCGATAATATATTTTCATAATAACTGCCCTTGATCATAATCATTTAATAAGGATAATCTTGTGCTATATTTTTTCCATTGTATTGTATAACATGGTTTTCATAACCATATGACTTATCTATTTCATTATTCTAACCAACGATCGAATAGATGATGGACCTTGATCACAATCATCTAATAGGGATAATCTTGTGCTATATTTTCTCCATTATATTGTGTAACATGGTTTTCATACCCATATGACCTGTCTATTTCATTATTCTAACTAATGATCGGATAGATGATCCTCATAATAATATGTGCCCATTGTATTGTATGATATTTTGGTTATACTATTATGATCACTACATTGGTCATGGTCGCTTGATAAAAAACAAACCTCTCATTGATTCTCATTGTAGACTCATACCAAGCAATATAAAACAACATATGTTACATTCTACATAGCTAATAAAATAAGAGTCTCTATCCCCTACGGTGCCAACCCATTCTTTTTGAAATCTATTTCTTTACTCATCCAAATGATGAATACAAGCTTTATGGAGAAAAACCATGACGAGATCTTATCTCAAATTGTTGTTTCCATAATTTGGGATTATAAATTACTTTTTCTTTGAAGCTTCATCTCTACCCTTCTGATCCACAATAATTGCATAAGAGATTAAGATTTTCAATCTTTAGTGGCTCCCTTCCTCTTTCAAGCTCCTTCTTTCCCTTATGCTTTCTCACTTACCTCCAACTTTTTAGAGAAGCTTTTAAAGATATTGATTAGAAAGACTCAAATTTTCTCAAGTAGCCCTCATGAGACTCTTCAACTAGAAGGTTCCAAAAACACTTGGTCAATTGTTCACCAAAATCATTATAGAAATTTTTTAACAAAGTTATTTATTTAATTAATGAAGAGGAATTCTCATTAGCTCTATTTGGCACATTGAAAGAGAATGAATTGTCACCTCCAAAGCCCCTCGATCAAAGACAAAAAATGCCTTGAGATAACAAAGATTATCCTTAGAGGGCTCCCCATGATCGATAAGAATACCGTTCTCTCAATATTTTAGCACTCTTTTAAGAGCACCATCGAAAAAATTTTGCTAGCTATAAAAAAATATGGATTATATCAAAAGTTGAAACCGCTCTTGGGAAATAATCAAGACACAATGAAATTTTGTAAGTATCATGAGGACTAAGGCCACACAATTGTTGAATGCAAAGCCTTTAAAGTCTTAATCGAGAGATTGTTGAAAGAAGGCTGTCTCTAAGAGTACTGAGAAAAAGTCTTCAAACAAAAATTTTATTTCTAACAAGCTTGTAGGACCAAGTACCATTGAAAAAACCTAGAAAGATAATTAAACTCTTTAACGACATTAAAAGAAAAAAACAAAGCCTTTGTTAGAATTGTTTATGTCAATATCAAGATGGAAGCAGTTTCATAGAGCTCTCACATATTTGGAGTGGGGACACTTGAAAAGTTTTACCCTAAAAAGTAAAGACACCAAAAGTATGAGTTAACTTATTTTATGAACTCTCTTTTTCTGTTCTCTTGATTGACATGACTAAGGATTACTTTCAAAGTCTCTTTAAATTTTAGCATCACTTAAATCTTAATTATCGGATTCTTGATGTCTTTCGTTGCTACCAAAATATGGAAAAATATTGAGAGAGATGACCTTTACTCTTTCTTCTCATAACTCTCGCACAAATGATACTAGAGATAAGGTTTAGACTTCTTTCTTTCCTTCATCGTTGCTCTATCACATGAAGGATTAGGGAAGCATGGTATTGTATCCTCTCTTTCTTGACATCGCAGTTGCATTACATGACAAATTCAAGAAGCACGGCTTAGACCTCCCTCTTTTTCTTTTTCGACTATATTGGTAGCTTGCAAAACCTCAAGAAAAATTGATTTTACATCATGTCTCTTCACCACTTTGACAAAAGTTTGATCGTTGCTTTCCCACGCTTTAAATTATGGCCAAATTACAAATATTGTTTATATATTTTTGTTTTATAACATCCTTTGAAACATGATAATTTGATAGTTTTATAGATAAATCTTCTTTTTAGAAACATTACACACAACTCTTCATTATAACATAAATGATGATACAATGAGTTAAGGGACCAAATGAAAATATAGAAAATCTTCGAAAGAAAAAATTAAAAGAAAGAAGAGTGCGAAATACCACTACTTTATTCTAAAAGAATTGTTATTATTTAAATGTCTAGTGAATTTTTAAAATATGATAAAAAAAAATCTTGGTAAATGGTTCATCTATTAGAGTGTCAATATCATTGATAATCATATAATGATTACTGATTTATAAGTAATACGTACATAACATGAGATATGAATAAACCATATTTTATATAATGTCTTAAGATTCAATATGAATGTCATACATAGTATTTGATAGTTATATATTAGAAATTCTTGAAATAAATAACATTATAGGTATTTCTCCAATGCTATATAATATGTGAGAAAACTCAAATTACACGCTATGGATTAAAGCCTATGTTTGAATAATACATTCAAACCATTATATTTTAGTTAAAAAAATGACATAAGAAAAAGTCTCAAACTAAAATTCTCTAAATTGAAATGTAAAATCAAAATCTATTATGAAACATTGCCGTGATTATCAGGCACCCCACCTTACCAACTACAGTAAATTAAGGATGCTGCATAAGAAATAATCTCGAGTGAGGACAAACCATGCCTAGGTGGGGACCCGACGGTGAGACAATTCTAACCCTCTAACCAATCTGGTATATTTTGAACACATTTTAACCAAATCCAAACCATGGAGTTGAAATGAAAACATGTGTATATTAAACTGTATATATATACAATAAACCACAAAACTGAAGTACCAAAAAGTACCAAAATGAAACCAAATCCACTCCCACCAAAAATCTATCCCCTCTCACATGTCAGGAGTATAGTCCTCTCCTGTATCATTATAATCCCCAGCTCTCGGTGTAGTGGATACATGACCTGTGATGAAGCACTAATGAGACATATATATCTCAGCAGATAAATCCATTATGTAACCAAGTAAAATAAATCTCCAGATATAAAAGACAAGCCGTGAAACATGATAAAACAAAATCCATCTCATAAACGGTGAAAAATAAACCATATGAATACCTTCATATCAAATGTCATGCAGTATCAAAAGTAAACCAGATAAACATGTATACCAAATTTCTATTTCCATTATTTTATATGTTATATACTTACTGGGCCCGATTCCCTTTGAATCATCATTCTCTGGATCCAATCATCATATCAAATGACCTCCAGTCGGCATCCATCCAGTTCATAACACTAGGCAGATATCTGATCCGAAGACCGGTACCCTGCGATCTCATCCGCTAGGCCTAGTGCCACCAGGCAGGTATAGTACTGATACCCTACGATCACATCCGCTAGGCCTGGTGTCATCAATATATACGGAGGTCATGGTACACATACACACTAGGCAGATATCTGATCCGAAGATCGATACCCTGCGATCTCATCCGCTAGGCCTAGTGGTGAGGATAATGTCTCCAGGAATCCAATTTTCATTTTTATTTTCCAACCATGTCACACATGTGATAAATATGCCAAAACCATATCAATATGTCCAACCAATTATATTTTATCTCATATTATGCTTTTGTTTCAATTTCCTTTTTGTCATCTTTTATGCCTTCAGTTCAATCAGAAAATAACACCATAAAACATATATCAAGCCATGAGATAAAAGTCATGTAAAGAAAAACTGTAATGCAGCCCATAAGAAACCATGTATCGAAATATAAATAAATACTATTGTGCTATATCACAGGTTACGAATTTATCTACCTGAATTTGTTGTACCAACTGTCTTACTCACTTCTACTTCTTCTTGATGTCCTACAAGCCCATAAAATACAAAAATAATTATAGCCAAACAGCGCTTTCTAAAAGCTTTCCCAAACACACCCCAAAATAAATCCCAAAAGACGCTGGACCGGCCACGGTCTGCGCTGGACCGCCCGCGCCCGTCGCTGAACCGCCCGCGCAGAAAAACTTTCTAAAAGCTTTTTCAAACAGCTTTCTAAATTCCCAAATTTCTTACGCCGTCGCTGGACCGCCCGCTCGGCGCTGGACTGTGCGTGCTCTCGGCGCTGGACCGGGCGTGCTCGGCACGCTGGACCGCGCGCGCTCGGCATCCGGTTCAGCAGCGTAACCTGGTCCAAAGCCTGGACTGGTTCACGCCGCCACCTCTCTCTCTCGCGTCCGGCGAAACCGAAATATTTCGCCGGCGAACCTAGAAATTTCTTGCGTCTCTCGCCGGCCAACTGACCGCCGCTTCCCAAAAAGCTTATAAAAACAACAAAGCAAATAAAATTCTAACCTTCGTTGACCGTCGTCGTCGCGTGCCGAAAATCACGAAAATTCCTCACCGCCGTGCCTCGCCGCAGTGTTCCCAGAAAAGCGTTTCAAACGCACAAAGTCGGCTGTTTCAAACACGCAAAAATCGGCTTTTATAGCCGCGGCCGAAACCGACTAAAGGGACGTTCGTGAAACGCATGTTTGCAGAAAACCCCCTCTAAATTTTATATTTTCAAATATACCCTCCGCCAATCGGATTTGAACTAAACCGACATTTAAAAATTACAAATCTATCCTCAATGTTACAAATTTATCCCAAATCTTCAAAAATTCATAATTTATTCATTAGAGCTCCGAAAATTACAAATTTAACATCGTTGGATTCGTCTCACAAAGCTCTTTCGTTTAAGCATATAAAAAATACAAATAAGAGAAAACTAGGGCTGTTACAATCTTCCCTCCTTACAAAAATTTTGTCCCGAAATTTAGAACAACTCTGGATACTGATTGATCATATCTGTTTCCACTTCCCAGGTAGCTTCTCTTTCTGTTTGACCATTCCATAGGACTTTAACCATAGGAATGATTTTATTTCTGAGCTTTTTCTCCTGCCTATCAAGTATTCTCACAGGTAGTTCGGGATATGTCAAATCCATTTGAATTTCCATATCTGGGTCCATATAACTAACAACATGGGAGGGATCTGAAACATATCTTCGCAAAGATGAGACATGGAACACATTATGCACACCTGACAATTGAGGAGGCAAAGCAATTTGGTATGCCACTTGTCCAACCCTTCTTAGGATTTGGAAAGGACCAATGAATTTAGGCTTTAATTTTCCTGCTCTTCCAAACCTTATGACACCTTTTATTGGACTTACCTTGATAAAAACATGTTCCCCCTCGTGGAACTCAATCATTCGATGTTTTGCGTCATAATACTTTTTTTGTCTGTCCTGAGCTGTTTTTATTCTGTCTCGAATAATTCTGATCTTTTCTGTTGCTTCTTCAACAAATCCAGGACCGAGCAAATTTCTTTCCTTCCCTTCATTCCAGCACAAAGGTGATTGACATTTTCTCCCATACAGTGCTTCATAGGGTGCCATCCCAATGCTGGACTGATGGCTATTATTATAAGCAAATTCCACCAAAGGTAAGTGGCTTTCCCAATCTCCACCAAAATCCAAGATGCAAAGTCATAGCAAATCTTCCAAGGTTTTGATAGTTCTCTCTGTCTGACCATCTGTTTGAGGATGAAAGGCTGTGCTGAAACGCAATCTCGTACCAAAAGCTTGATGCACATTCTTCCAGAAGTGAGAAGTAAATTTAGGGTCTCTGTCAGATATAATGACTTTTGGAATCCCATGCAATCTGATAATCTAACTCACATATATCTGAGCTAACTTCTCTGCAGAATAAGTAGTTTTAACAGCTAAAAAGTGAACAGATTTTGTTAGCCTATCAACAATTATCCAGATTGAGTCATGACCTGTAGGTGACCTAGGCAAACCGATCACAAAATCTATTGCCACTTCCTCCCATTTCCATTCTAGAATAGGTAATGACTGCAACAACCCCCCAGGTTTTTGTTGCTCTCCTTTCACCTGCTGACAAATTAAGCATTTTTGAACCCAGTTAGAAACATCCTTCTTCAATCCTGGCCACCAGTATTGTTGTCTCAATTCTTGATACATTTTATTCTCGCCTGGATGTATTGAATACCAAGAGTTATGAGCTTCCTTTAATAACAAATCCCTAAGTTGTTGATGTGCTGGTATGCATAACCTGCCTTGAAGTCTAAGTAAACCAGCCTGGTCCAATTGAAAAGTAGATTCCTGTCCTTCCTGAACCCTCTGTATTATCTTTTGCAATTCAAGATCTTCTCCCTGATCGTCTTTAATAGAGGCCAACCAATCTGGTCTTACTGATAAGTGTGCCAGCAAAGCCGTATTTCTTCGAATATCTACTTCTAGTTGTAATTTATCCATCTCAAAAATTAATTGTTTTTCTTCTGTGATAGTCAAAATGCTACTAATACTAGCTTTCCTGCTAAGAGCATCAGCGACCACATTCGCTTTCCCAGGATGGTAAGTGATTTCCACATCATAATCTTTAATAAACTCCAGCCACCTTCGTTGCCTGAGATTTAGTTCCTTCTGAGGAAAAATATACTTTAAACTCTGATGATCAGTGAAAACCACACACTTAACTCCATACAAATAATGCCTCCAGATTTTTAAGGCAAAAACTACAGCTGCTAACTCCAAATCGTGCACAGGATAATTCTTTTCATGTATCTTAAGCTGTCTAGATGCATAAGAAATTACTTTCTTATTTTGCATCAATACACAGCCAAGACCTTGCAAAGATGCATCACTGTATATATGATAACCTTCTGTGCCTTCTGGTAATATTAGAATTGGGGCTGAAACCAATTTATTCTTCAATATTTGGAAGCTATCCTCACAAGCTGCATCCCATTCAAACTTTATTGCTTTTCGCGTCAAATTTGTTAAGGGTGAGGCTATTTGGGAAAAGCCTTTCACAAACTTTCTGTAATACCCAGCCAAACCCAAGAAACTTCTAACTTCTGTTACTGTTGTAGGCCTTGGCCAATCTACAATGGTAGAAATCTTCTGAGGATCAACTGAGATTCCTTCTGCACTCACTACATGCCCCAAAAACAAGACCTTGGACAGTCAAAATTCGCATTTAGAGAATTTAGCAAATAGCTGATTTTCTTTCAAAGTCTGCAATGTTAAATGTAGATGTGCAGCGTGTTCTTCTAGGGATTTAGAATATATCAATATATCATCAATGAAGATAATGATAAACTGATCTAAATATTTCTTGAACACGCGATTCATCAAATCCATAAAAGCTGCTGGTGCATTTGTCAGTCCAAAAGGTAGCACTAAAAATTCATAGTGCCCATACCTGGTCCTGAAAGCTGTTTTGGAAACATCTTCTGTCTTAATTTTCAGTTGATGATATCCAGATCTCAGGTCAATTTTTGAAAATATTGCTGCTCCTTGCAACTGATCAAATAGATCATCAATCCGCGGCAAAGGATATTTGTTTTTGATAATAATTTTGTTGATTTCCCGGTAGTCAATGCACATGCGAAGACTATCATCTTTCTTCTTCACAAACAAAATAGGTGCACCCCATGGGGATACACTGGGTCTGATAAATCCCTTGTCTAATAATTCCTGAATTTGCACCTTTAATTCTTGAAGCTCGGCTGGTGCCATACGATAAGGAGCTTTGGAAATTGGCTCAGCGCCTGAAATCAACTGAATTTCAAATTCTATTTCTCTATCAGGAGGTAATCCAGGCAACTCTTCTGGAAAAATGTCTAGATATTCCTGAACAACTGGTACCTCTGTGGGTTTACAAAATTTCATGTCCAAATCCACAATAGATACCAAGCATCCTTCGCATCCTTTGCCAAGTAGCTTTTGTGCCTTGAGCATAGATATTAAAGGAATTTTCCTTCCTTGGCCGAAGTAAATTAATTTATCTTCCCCAGGGATTTGAATTTCAATCCGCTTTTCATAGCAATCAATTTTCACTTTATGATCAAACAGCCAATCCATGCCAAAAATTACATCAAATTCTGTAATAGGAAGAATATGCAATAATGTCAAGAATTTTCTTCCCTTGATGTATATCTCTTCTTCAATAAAATTCTCCACTCGGATATTATTTCCATCAGGAATTTTAACCATTAACAGGTCCTTCACAGGTTGCAACAAAATATCTAGCTGACTCAATATACGAGTCGAGAGAAAAGAGTGTGATGCCCCACAATCAAAAAGAACAGAGACAGGTAAACTTTGCAAAGAGAGCATACCAGTGATAACATCCGTAGAATGTGGAGCTTCCTGCTGAGTAATAGAATAAATGCGAGCCTGACCTTCCCTGCCTGCTGCCCCACCATGGGCTGCGCTGCCTGAAGTTGCCATAGATCCACGGCCTCTACCATGGTTCGCACTCCCTCTGCCTCCACTGGTTGGGGTATTGGCAGCTTTCATGTCTGATACTTTAGGGCAATCTCGTGCCATGTGCCCTATTTCATTGCATAAAAAACATTTAATTGGTCACACAAAATCAAATCTGCACTCCCCTGTATGCCATCTACCACAACGCCCACATCGACTGGTCCCACTAGAACCAAAACTAGTCCTACTGGTACTAGGTTCATAAGGTCTGAACCTACTGAATCTGGCATAACTAGTACCCCCTCCTCGGGAAAAACTGGGACCACCTCTCCTCCCTGTGAGTCTGGATGTAGATCCTGAAAAGCTTCCCTTTTCTCTCCCTCTACTAGTCTCCAATATACCCAACTCCAACTCAACTGTACGGGCACTCTCTAATAATTCTATATAGCTCGTGGTCCGTACAACCACCAATGCTGCCCGGATATCATCACGCAGACCTCTTCGAAACATATAACATCGCTGCTCTTCTGGTGTTACTAAGTGAGGTACGTATCTGGCTAGATGTGCAAACTTATGTTCATAGGCAGTGACTGACAGATTTCCTTGCCTGAGATTACTTAATTCCTCCCTCATCTTGGCTTTAATAGATACTGACATAAACCACTGTTCAAACTCCCATGTGAATTCTTCCCAGGATATTTCTTTCATTGGCCGACCCATAAATCTGGTTCTGTGGCGCGAACTCCACCAAAGTCTAGCAGCATCTTTCAGCATAAGCACCGCTAAAGCCACCTTCTTGTCTTCTGGGCAAGACATGCCTTCGAATATAATATTCATTTGATCTAACCAGTTCTCAGCAATCATTGGATCTTCCTCTCCAGCAAAATAAGGTAGATGCATCCGCTGGAACTGATCCACCACCAGTTCAATAGATGCCTCAGTGACTTGATTACTGGTGCCTCCGATAGATCTCAGCAACGAAACAAGGGTTTGAGCCAACTCTTGTTGTGTGTCCCCTTGCTGCTCTTTACCGTTGCCCTTATCCATGTTTCCTGACTCAGATCTCTCCTTGGCCTGATTATACTGCAATCCTATAAAACCAGGAAGGCATATAGAAATTTATAGTGGAAATAGAAGCTAAAAGTACATATAAGACTACAATGCATGTGCTGTGTAAGTGTCCTCACTCACATTTTCCACCTAATCCTGAACCAAGGCTCTGATACCACCTTGTCAGGCACCCCACCTTACCAACTACAGTAAATTAAGGATGCTGCATAAGAAATAATCTCGAGTGAGGACAAACCATGCCTAGGTGGGGACCCGACGGTGAGACAATTCTAACCCTCTAACCAATCTGGTATATTTTGAACACATTTTAACCAAATCCAAACCATGGAGTTGAAATGAAAACATGTGTATATTAAACTGTATATATATACAATAAACCACAAAACTGAAGTACCAAAAAGTACCAAAATGAAACCAAATCCACTCCCACCAAAAATCTATCCCCTCTCACATGTCAGGAGTATAGTCCTCTCCTGTACCATTATAATCCCCAGCTCTCGGTGTAGTGGATACATGACCTGTGATGAAGCACTAATGAGACATATATATCTCAGCAGATAAATCCATTATGTAACCAAGTAAAATAAATCTCCAGATATAAAAGACAAGCCGTGAAACATGATAAAACAAAATCCATCTCATAAACGGTGAAAAATAAACCATATGAATACCTTCATATCAAATGTCATGCAGTATCAAAAGTAAACCAGATAAACATGTATACCAAATTTCTATTTCCATTATTTTATATGTTATATACTTACTAGGCCCGATTCCCTTTGAATCATCATCCTCTGGATCCAATCATCATATCAAATGACCTCCAGTCGGCATCCATCCAGTTCATAACACTAGGCAGATATCTGATCCGAAGACCGATACCCTGCGATCTCATCCGCTAGGCCTAGTGCCACCAGGCAGGTATAGTACTGATACCCTACGATCACATCCGCTAGGCCTGGTGTCATCAATATATACGGAGGTCATGGTACACATACACACTAGGCAGATATCTGATCCGAAGATCGATACCCTGCGATCTCATCCGCTAGGCCTAGTGGTGAGGATAATGTCTCCAGGAATCCAATTTTCATTTTTATTTTCCAACCATGTCACACATGTGATAAATATGCCAAAACCATATCAATATGTCCAACCAATTATATTTTATCTCATATTATGCTTTTGTTTCAATTTCCTTTTTGTCATCTTTTATGCCTTCAGTTCAATCAGAAAATAACACCATAAAACATATATCAAGCCATGAGATAAAAGTCACGTAAAGAAAAACTGTAATGCAGCCCATAAGAAACCATGTATCGAAATATAAATAAATACTATTGTGCTATATCACAGGTTACGAATTTATCTACCTGAATTTGTTGTACCAACTGTCTTACTCACTTCTGCTTCTTCTTGATGTCCTACAAGCCCATAAAATACAAAAATAATTATAGCCAAACAGCGCTTTCTAAAAGCTTTCCCAAACACACCCCAAAATAAATCCCAAAAGACGCTGGACCGGCCACGGTCTGCGCTGGACCGCCCGCGCCCGTCGCTGAACCGCCCGCGCAGAAAAACTTTCTAAAAGCTTTTCCAAACAGCTTTCTAAATTCACAAATTTCTTACGCCGTCGCTGGACCGCCCGCTCGGCGCTGGACCGCGCGTGCTCTCGGCGCTGGACCGGGCGTGCTCGGCACGCTGGACCGTGCGTGCTCGGCACGCTGGACCGTGCGCGCTTGGCGCTGGACCGCGCGCGCTCGGCATCCGGTTCAGCAGCGTAACCCGGTCCAAAGCCTGGACCGGTTCACGCCGCCACCTCTCTCTCTCGCGTCCGGCGAAACCGAAATATTTCGCCGGCGAACCTAGAAATTTCTTGCGTCTCTCGCCGGCCAACTGACCGCCGCTTCCCAAAAAGCTTATAAAAACAACAAAGCAAATAAAATTCTAACCTTCGTTGACCGTCGTCGTCGCGTGCCGAAAATCACGAAAATTCCTCACCGCCGTGCCTCGCCGCCGTGTTCCCAGAAAAGCGTTTCAAACGCACAAAGTCGACTGTTTCAAACGCGCAAAAATCAGCTTTTATAGCCGCGGCCGAAACCGACTAAAGGGACGTTCGTGAAATGCATGTTTGCAGAAAACCCCCTCTAAATTTTATATTTGCAAATATACCCTCCGCCAATCAGATTTGAACTAAACCGACATTTAAAAATTACAAATCTATCCTCAATGTTACAAATTTATCCCAAATCTTCAAAAATTCATAATTTATTCATTAGAGCTCTGAAAATTACAAATTTAACATCGTTGGATTCGTCTCACAAAGCTCTTTCGTTTAAGCATATAAAAATATAAATAAGAGAAAACTAGGGCTGTTACAGTGATCATGTTAGATTAGAACACGAGGTATAAGATATTTAAAAAATGTCTTTTTAGTAAGATTTAATAAATTTTTTTTAAGAAAAAAATATTTTTACTCATAGGTATTACTTTTTAAAAATCATATTTTTAAAGTCATTCTTTTTTATAAAATACTTTCAAAATTAAATTGATTATTTATCTGAACAAGAAATGAAAACATTTTATTAATCTTAAAAAAATAATAAATAATATAAAAAGTGAAAAAATGATTTTATTTTTTTAGCCTGATATTACAAAAATACACTTCACTTTTAACTTAAAAATCAAATACTATTTTAATCATTGTATGATGAGAATCATTTTATTAAATTTTATCCACAACATATTTATTATACATATATTCTTTTAATAACACTTAACAATCACTTGTCAAATATAGTTTTACTTAGCTTAATTTTGATGTTATATTTATATATGTTTTATGAGTCTAAAAATAGGTTTGAAAAAATAAAAATAAAATAAAAATTATTTTATCTAAACAAAAAAGAAATTTAATCACAATAATTTTGATAATTGTCAATTAACAATTTTTTTAAAATAAATTATAACAAATTTTATAAAAAGAATGTAAGCAATAAATATGACCAAAAAAAAAAAAAAAAGCGGGGTTCTTTGGATTGCGTTTCCCGCGCTCTTCGTTCGTGCTTCGTTGCCCGTTTGATCAGAAACCAGAAGTCCACAACACTCTTTGCGAAGGAGGATACCAGCGACGGTTTAAAGACGGAAGCTTTGCGTTCCTTCGGGAAGAAGGTAATGGAGATCGCGGCAGGGGAAGTAATGGTTCCTAGTTTAGCCATCGCCGGTGGAGTCGAGGAATTCTACGGCGAGGACCAACTCGTTATGCCTTGGACCGATTAAATTTATGTTCTTTGGTACTTAATGGGTACACATTGCTAAGTGATCCACGACACAACAATAAGGGAGTTTTCTTCACAAAAGCTTTTGCCCCTGGCGTGTTTGTATCAGGAGCTTCATATACGGCCTTTGCATCAAGTTTGATTGAAAGTTATGCGAAGCTCTTCGGTTTGTTCAGCGTTTTGCTCTGCAGAGGAAGAGACTTACGCACAATCTTCGCCATTATGAGGTGTCCCTTCACCACTATGTAGAGATGAAAGATCTTCCAACAGTTGGTGAAGTTTGCCAGAAATATGGCAGCATTTTTAGGCATCCCTAAGGACTCTTTGTTAGTCTAAAAGAGAGGTATATGTGCCTATGTGACGCTCTAAAGCTTTTTTTTTTTTTTTATGTTGATTTCTTTTTGATTCAGCTGTGGATTAAGAAATTGGTGCTTGTTACAATGGGAAAATTGAAGAGAAGTCCATTCAGGTTACCTTGGTCACTGATGGTGAGAGTATCTTCGGTCTTGTACATCTGGGATGTCAAGTACCTACCTATCACCTGTATATAGATTGGCATGTATCTAATTTAGACAAAGGTAGTAATCACTCATTTCTATAATGTAACAAAATCTTTGAAATATTGACAGGGAATGGGTATCCCTGTAGAAAAGCTTTCTTATACACTACCCTTGGGGAATTCGTCCTTGGGGAAGCTTTCTTTTTGCTGCCTGCATCACTTAACAAATCACAATTGATGTCAGCACAAACAATCCAAAGTTGCTGATGGATAATTCTATATTGGTTTGAGACAGAAGTTTGCTGATGCATGTTAGGTTAGTTTCTTGTAATGTGTTTCCAATTTTTTGTTGGATCAGGGGAATTTGCGCAACTCATGAAAGAATTCATGTCCGCTGTTTAGTATGCAAAGAAAGTGCTTATACGGGTTAGCATATCTTTCATGAAGAAATGCTTGGATATGGACTAGCTATTGGATAATATTTTATCAGTGTTCATTAATTCTCCTTTTCAGTTCGAAGATTTTGCTAACCACAATACACAACCTCATAATTTGCAGAACTTATATTGCTTTAGATGTCGAAACAGGTAAGATGGTTAATTTTTAATGTATTAGACATACACAACCTCGTAAAACTGTGTACCATCTATGCTCTATTTCTTAATCCGACTTAACATTCAACTGCCCCGGGTAAGTTTTATTGATCGAGAAATACCATTGAAAATGTTTGATTAATACAGACAAATGCTCCCATTCAAGAATGCAGAGAGAAGATATGGTTGGTGGAATCCAAGGTATAGCCAATTTATGGGAAACTATAACAAATGTGTCTTTGAGACCTAATCATCCCTTTATGATTGTAAATTTAGGAACGTCTTTGTATTGTACCATCTTCTGCAGGACTTGATTGTTAAGTCCCGAGCCAAGAACCTTCCACATTTTAAGAAATCATGGGCGCATGATCATGAAATTATCAAGGATCTATCATAGGCTGTCAAGGTGTGATATTCTGAAGCTTTTTGAATGACCATTGGCACTAATTTTCTTTCTCCGACAATATAAAAATAAAATCACCAAACCTCTCTCCTTGTGCTTCAATCTTGTTTATAGCATGAGGACAAGGATGATAGTAGTTACCTTTCTGAAAGTTTTTTAAATCTTTTACCGCAATGCTGTGTGAATAGAAGCTCATCCCATACACCTACCAAAGACATGCTTCTGTTGATACAATATTTTAATTCATCCATGTAGGCCCTTCAAGACAACCATATTGATAATATCTTCTTGGTTTGGCCGAACTCTCACTAAAGAAATAATGGAGATCTGGCATCCTTTAACGAGGTATGTCAACTTAGCTGCTTATGATACACGAATTATGATTGTAACCTTTAAGTAGAGATTACAAGGGACACACAACCGAGGAAGCATACACATGGAGCAAGAAAAAATGCCAAGTTCCAACTCCGATGTTTCTAAATTGCATTACTCTTAGCTTCAACTGCAATCTTACTGGATAAACCATTTTTCTTTCGTTTCCACTGTTGAATATGATGGAAAAGTTCTTGTTCCTGGATAGGTCCGAAGTTTATTCCCTTCACTCACTTAGATACAGTGGTATGTCGTTTGTTAACTTCCAAGCAATCTATTATGACAACATATTTATGCTCTTTATGGCAAGAAATGCTTATGTTTTTCCAGGTTTTTGTCTTGTCTTAGTGATCTCTGGAGCAATCCTTGCACACGATGACATGCACTCGCTGCTTGTGAGCAGGAAAAAGCTTGATTTGCAAAAAGAACTGTTTGGCTCTACCTCATCTTTTGTACCAAACCGATATCTTCCTTCTTTTCTTATTCTGATCTAATGTTTCTAATTCTGAGTGTTTTTGATGTATCCAATATATCATTTTGACTACACTCTTCCAATTCTGACAGCAGAAGTCTTGGATTCACAAGCAATGCAAGAGGACTTCGATGAAGGATTGATCTACCCACCACGCATATGCATCAGAAACATATTAGCAAAGATCGCTGCCGAAGTTGCTGCAAAAGTTTAGGAACTTGGTATGTCCTTAGTGCTATACTTTTTGTCGTAGGCTTGGCTTCTCTTCTATCTCGCTCCAAGGATCTGGTGAAATATGTAGAGAGCTGCAAGTACAGCCATGAATACCGTTGCTACCGTTAATATCCACTTAAGCAGTTGTTTTAATAAATGAGCGTTCCAAGACAGGCAACTGATTTATGAGTTGATGCTGTAATAATGTCCTTAGTCATATGTATGAGATAAGTATCTTATGCTTTTAGCTATAACAAAAGCAATTTTTATAGAAAGATCATAAGAGGTAGTTCTGGACCAGTGACTTTCTATGGGCCAGCTTCTTTTTCATTATCATCTCTAACATATTTTTTTTTTCAAAAGAATAATCCGTAAACCAGCAAAACCAAGTACATGTGTTTAACGCCTCGTTTTGGGTAACAAAAAGGATTTGGTTTAATTCCACTCCAAAATAATAACACAATATATCTACAGAAATTACAGCAGTGCTATCTATTTAACAGTCCATTTTAGATAGAAGGAAATGATACATGATTCCTGAAATGATACATGATTCCACTGTGAAGTCATGCAACTCAAGATTACCAACAGAATAGAAGGTAAGAATTATAGACAAACTAGAAAATGTAGTTAAGCTTGAGACCACCTATGTTATGGCACAAAAGCACATAACCTGGGGTCGTTGAGAAGCAGCTGGCTACAAAAAGGTTTTTAAATCATCTGCAAAATCGTATTCACAAGAAAGGAAGAAGTCCTGCCAAAAAAAAAATTTGCTAATGCCAGCGTTTAGAGAGGGGCTTAACTGAGGAAGCTGCCTGGCTATAGTTTTTTCTTGTCCCTGTAGTAGAGATCACGTAAAAAGAAGAAAAAAAAAATGACTCACAAGGATACGAAGCAAAAATACTAATAAGAAGATTTTGTAAACTTGCTCTTTTTGGAAACTTGGCATGGTTTATCTTTGGGTGTGGATGTGCATACGTTGGTAATTATGCAAAATACTACTTAGAAGATTTTGTAAAATAAATATGTGAATGTACTTACTTGGAGAATTGATGACAACATTTGAATTATTAGGCTTCAAAGCATCTTTTCTAACAGGACGTCGAGGAGATGCCAAAGAATCCTTTAGTTTTGAACGAACCAGTGCTACCTGTGCAACTTTTTGCTGCGATTGTTTTGCTACCCCCGATGTAACTTTGTTTCTATTTTCATGGAAAATTACAAAGGTTAGAAAATGCACATGAAGTTAATATTTTTTCAAACTTTTCCTTAGTAAATGCAAGGCAGAGCTTGAGGTTCGAATCAAGGACAACCCTAAAAAGTAGAGAATTTTAATATCTGGCTTTTAGCCAAATCAGATTATCAAACAGTTGCATCTAGAAGTTAAATTTAAATGATTTGCAAACAATATTCGTGGAAGAAAGATTTAAGGATTATTTAAATTCGTTCACTTCAAAATAAATTTTATATTTTGTAAATAAATAGAAGTTAGTAAGTCCCATCTTTGGTTGGATAAATTGACAAAAAAAAGGATTGGACATTAAATCACATCATCATTAGCACAAAGTCTAACACTTCAAATATGTCGAACAGGGAATTCGTTGTAATAGTAAATTTCACATAATCTAAAACAAGCCTTTAATATTTTTCATTACATTCAAAAGTGACGTAATGTGACTAACAATGGGTCGATGATTAACTGAGTTAATTTGAGAGATTTCAGAGAACACTAGCATCCAGCTAGGCATGTAGTAGTTCGTTACAAAGAATCCTCCAAGCAGCTTCTAAAATCTCCAACCCTAACTAATTATAGTAATAGTTACAATACTAATCACTTAATAACAAATAACATACTCCCCTCAAATTCGTGATACAGTACGAACGCCAAGTTATTTGCACAAGGATTCAAAGAAAGGCTTAGGCACTGCCTTGTGTCACCCACTTGACCTTTTTTATATGATACAAATTGAACCTTCAATTATTTGCATGCCTAAAAGGGAGAAAATCGGCCTCAAAATGCCATATGTGAGCATGGAGCACACTATTTGCAGCAAGGTACCTGAGAAAAATGTCGTCACACCACAACCAGAGGTTTTGGAAGTGGAAAACCAAGTCCAACTAGGAAGAAGTGAGCCAACGCAGCTCAGAAAAGGCATTAGCAAGGGAATGATGTAATAGCTCAGTGGAGGAATGGGAGACAATTTAATCATTCTTGGAGGACCAAACGATGAGATTGTTGCTAAAAGAGATTACATAGTTCCAATTAGATTTATGGTCATGCAGGAAACGTACCTTGTTTGAATTAGAAAGGCTTGGTGTATAAGAGACGACGAGTGATGAAGTTGAGAGCAACTGAGATGTGTTTGAAGAAGCGTAAAATTCCTTTAATGGTAGTCCAATGAACAGAAGTGAGCATTGGAGAATTGGAAAAACTCAAATACCTAACATTCACTCACAAACAAACTCCTTAAAATAGCCACATAGACAAATCTTTCAAGCATAAAGCGTAAAATTTGGTTGGATAAATTTTCAAAAAACCATGCTTGAATGGTCTCCAAAGTACTCTCCTATCATTAACATTCATAAGCATGTCCTTCATGCCCTTTGTCAATACCAATAATATTGCTATTTTCTTATCTCATTCATAATACATACAATCTATGTAAAGAAATTATGCCCAACAATAGTTATATGAACATTGGACATTTGCTCCATGTGAACCTATAAATTCATATTAAACTCTATATCACGACACTGTTTTAAGCATGAATCAACATACATAATTGATAGCTACCATGAAGAACACCATCATGAATTGGTCCCCTTTCTTCTTCCCTTCACCTTATTCCCCTATTTCTCTTCCTCCCCTTCCATTTGACAAGTATCATTTCCTTTATTGTTAATTAAAATTGCATTAATTGATGTTGATAATCACATCATTGATTTATCGCTTTAGTTTAGATTATTATCACTTGAATAAATCACAAATATTAAAAAACTTAAAATAATTCATTAAATTTAATATAATTTATTTGTATGGAATGAATACTTGATTTAGATGTTGGCTTTAGGTAGTAAAAATTAACCTTAGTTGGAGTAGCATTATATATTTGGGAGAAGATCACAAGGTGACTCACTTATTAAAAGATGAGTATATTCTTCATTTTTAAGGGCACACATTGCTTTATTAATTTATATAAATCAAAATCTACATTGTATTTATACTTATTAAAGATTAGAGTTGTTATATCATATTTAGTCATTTATCTTGAGCATGTTGTTACAGAATGAAAAAGATGTTAAATTATTTTTTTAATTGCTACATGATATCAATAAAACAACAAATTATAGATCACAAAATGTTGGTTCTTTATATATTCATTATATACATGTGAACTTGGTTAACATATTGATAGTATTAAAGATGATTACGTATTATTAACATTGATGATTTATGTGATACCCATATTACAAAATATTATTACATCATTATTAGCATCTTTATGATTAAAAATTTTAGATTAATTCATTAAATTTAATATCCTTTATTTGCATATAATGTACGCTTAATTTAGATGCTGCTTTTAGATAGTATGAATTAACCTTAGTTGGAGTAATATTACATATGTAGAAAGAGAACATACTTGACTCCCACATTCCAAGATAAATGTTATCTATTAAAGGATGGGTATAGTCTCATTATAAAGGGCATGCATTGATTTATCAATTTATATAAATCAAATTTTATATTTTATCTATATTTATTAAAGATTAGAGTCATTATACCATATTTATTTAGTCGTTATTTTGAGCATGTTGTTGTAGAAATGAGATAGATTGTACTTAAAGTTAGCTTATTTTTTGTAATTGTTACATGGTCTTAATAAAACAAATTACACATCATAAAATGTTAGTTATTTATATATTCAGTATATCCATGTGATGTTGGCTAATATATTGATAATATTGAAGATGATTACGTATTATTAACAATGATGAATTATGTGATACCTATATTCTATAATATTATTATATTTTTATTAGTATCTCAATGATTGATCATATATAATTGTGACAATATGTTGGACGTGATTCTCAGTCATTCTCTTCTATCGTATGATTAACTACTTGGGTCTACAAGCCTTCAAACTGATAATATTTTTATTTCAAATTAAAAATTTTCTTTGTATTTCAGGTTGGAAATAACCTATTTTAAGGTAAACATGATACATCATCAAAGTTATTATATTTTATAATGAACTATGATTACTGGATGGTGAGGTATATGATTGCTTATATATTTATGTTATGTCTATGATTGACATGTTGATACATACTCATTTTATTTTTGATATCTGGAGTATGAATATAATTCATTTGATTAGATTAGTAAGTTGGTATTTAATTATTAATGATGTTAATCTTTATGACTTGATTGTTAGAATTAAGTACACTTTTACTATTAAAATTAAGTCAATTGAATTATAAGTAATATTTGAATGCTTGATACACATCTTTCTATTTGCATTTACAAACATCATACATGATAGATATTGCATATATATTTTTTTTTTGTTTTAATTCATTATATTATTAGCTTGGATGATGTAAGAATTATTATTATATACTCAATGCATTCATGTTAATTTTATTTTTTAAATATTATTTTTTAGATCAATAATAAGCTATCAATTGAGATGTATATTTACGAGTTCCGTTTTAATATTTCAGTTTGCTCAACTTGCTATTAGTTAAATTTAAATTATTATTATTATTAGTAGTATTCTGTTATTTCAAATTTTAATATGATAATAGATACCTTTTTGGAATTAATAAATTTTGTTTTGCTTCTATTGCAAATATCTATCTTTTATATAAGTAACTTGTTATTTTTTATAATACAATGCTAGACTAAGTGGCCTTAACTCCTGATTAATGTTGCATAGATTGAGATTGAATATCCCTTCATCAGAACTAGGTTGCTATGGTGTACTGTCTTTCAGATTTGGCTCAAGTATTAACACTTTGGAACAAATAGAATGATAGAAAGAAATCAACTATTGAAAGTTTCTAAATCTCTTATCATTGTAATGAATGTTCTAATATAACTATGAAGCAAAGCCATGTTAATGGTATCCTTCTTAATAAAGTATTTGATCTCTTGTGTTACCATTCATTTTGCACAAGACTTATCCACACGTCTCCTTTTTGCCTACACTATCCTTCAAATTCTTTGAGTATTTTATCTTTGTTGATGCACACAATTCTAACCTATCTAAATCTTATCCAAGAGCTTACAAGCACATCTTCATTTGATGTTAAATTTTTTGAATATTTTTTTTTCTTTTCCTCAACTTCATTTCTAGGAGAGAATCTAAAGGAAGAAGAGTCATGAGATTCATGCCTTGAATCTCCTATTGAACCAATCAAAACAAAAGTACCTCATTGCTTCTCTATTTGAAGAACCCATTACACAAATAATGTCCCAAAGAAAATCAGATATAGAATCATAATTTCAGAAGTTATAACCTCCCATCAAGTTTTATTCTCAAAGAACTCAACTTAGTAAGGAGAAAATCAAGACCTTAAATTGCAAAGAGCCCAAGCTGGTGACTAACTGCAATATGAATTGAAGAAGTATAAATGACAGTGAATCACAACTAAATTTAGCTACATCGCAATATTGCTAAGAAAGTCTTCTAATTGCTTAATTAGTAAATACATATACTCAACATTCTACAGCCAAATATATATGTCATGAAAAGTTATATTCTAGATATTGACAATCATGACAAAATATCTAGGAACAATATTCCAAAAAATAAGCAAGAAGCTCTAAATGAGTGGAAGCAAATTATAAATAAAGAATTGGATGCTTTAAAAAAACATACTCGCGAAATTATGAATTTACCACAAGGTAAGAAAACAATTCGATGAAAATTAGTGTTTACAATCAAATACAATAAGATGACAATGAAAAGGTAAAAGGTCAAAGTAGTGGCCAAAAGGTCTATAAAACCCTTCGTCACAGATTACTAAAAGATACGTACTCCTGTTGCAAACTCAACACTATAAAAATCATACTCTCCTTAGCTATTAATTTAAACTAAACTTGATGTAAAGAATGCATTCCTCAATGGTGATCAATAGAAAGGAATATATGTGGATATTCCTTTGGGATTAGAAGTTGAAAAGGAAAAGGTGTTTTGACTAAGAAAATAATCTCTTAGAACCTAGTTCGATAAGTTTACAAAAATAGTACAAAAGCAATGTATACACTAAGGCCAAACCAATTACACCTTGTTTTTGGAACACTCAAAAGATAGTAAACATGCAATTCTTGTAGCATATGTTGATGGCATCATTCTTACAGCTAGTAATCTAGAAGAAATCAAGTATCCAAGATGCATCTATGTAGGATATTGGAGCTTATGGATACCAAGGTGGCATCACTCTCTCTCAAAGAAAATACATCCTGAATCTATTCAAAAAAGTTGAATTGCTAGGCTGCAAGAGTGCAGAGACCCCTATAGAGCCAAACCAGAAACTTGAAGTTGAAGAAGATAACCATCGAGTTCACAAAGAATGATATCAAAGATTTACTTAACTACGCTAGAAATGCTTTTTCTGTGAGAATAGTGAACCAATTCATGCATTCTACAAGGGAAAAGTATTGGGAGATAGCTCTTAGAATCTGCCCTAAAGGAACAACAAGAACGTGTCTTCTATTAAAACATAATAGAAATAGATTGGAACAGACATGTGCTGATGCAAATCGGGCAAGATTTGATATTGATAGAAGGTCAATAAACAGATATTAAATGTATATGAAGCAGATTGGTAACTTAAGTAAAAAATGATTGTGGCAAGTAATACAGAAGTCTAGTTTGGGATGGTTGCCCAAGGGATTTGTGAAGGAATCTGGTTAAGACCTCTTAAGAGAGATAAATATAAACATGATAGACCTAATGACAAAGTTGTGATTAGAGTATTATACATAATCCTATTGATTATGACAGAACAAAAAATGCAAAAATCAACTGCTATTTTATCAAAAAAACAAATTAAGAATGGTGTAATATGTATGACATGCTAGATATTGCTTCTACAATGAGTATAGTGAGTCCATGCATGCATTCTGTAAGGAAAATGCATTGGAAGAAAGCTCTTAGAATCCTAAGATAACTCAAAGGAACACCAAGAAAAATTCTATTTAAAAAAATGGAATCATATTGGTTAAAATATGTACTGATGAAAATTGGGTGGTATTCAATACTGATAGAAGGTTAACAATCATATATCACACACATAATGTAAATTGGTAACTTAAAGAAGTTGAGAAAACAACCAGCTATAGCAAGAAGCAGAACAAAATCTAGCTTAGAGGCAATTGCCCAAGGAATTTGTGAAGGGATCCACTTAAGAATACCTTTGGGAGAGCTAAAAAGCAACATGAAATACCCAATAAGGGTGTACCATGATAACAAAATTGTGGTTAGCATTATGCATAATCCCAACCATCATGAAAAAACAAAACATGTGGAAGTCAAAAAACATTTCAACAAAAAAAACTTGAGAATAGCAACATCACCTTTGAAATGAATATGGTGAGACAGTTCATGCATTTTCTAAGGGAAAAACATTGAGAGATAGCTCTTAGAATCCTAATATACCTCAATGAAATGCCAAGAAAGGGTCTTCTATTTAAAAAACATATATGAAAATGGATTCGTTAAGATATGTTTTGATGCAGATTGGGCAAGATCCGATACTGATATAAGGCCAACAACTATGTATTACATGCATATAAGGCAAATTTGCAACTTAAAAAAGTAAAAAAATCAACCAATCATGGTTGGAAGTAGCACAAAAGTATAGTTTAAGGTAGTTGTTCAACGAATTTATGAAAGAATCCAACTAAGAAGACCTCTCAGAGAGCTAAAAATCAACATGAAGGGTCCAATAAGGATGTACAATGATAACAAAGCTACAGTTAGCATTATGAATAATCCTATCCATCATGATAGAACAAAATATATGAAATCAACAAATATTTTATAAAAGAAAAAATTCATAATGGTGAAGTATGTATGATATACTAGACATTACTGTTGTAGTATGGTAAGTCAGTTCATGCATTCTCTAAAGGAAAAGTATTGGGAGACAGTTCTTAGAATCCTAAGGTGGCTTAAAAGAACACCAAGAAAGGGTCTTCTAGTCACAAAATATGGAAACAAATTGGTTGAGATATGTACTAATGTAGATTGGGCAAGATCCATTACTGATATAAGGTCAATAACAAGATGTCATGTGTATATGAGGCTATTGGTAACTTAAAGAAGTAAAGATGACCAAGGAATTTGTGAATGAATCTGATAAAAAATACCTTTGAGAGAGCTAAAAATCAACACAAGTGACTGAATAAGAATGCACTGTGATAACAAAGCTAAATAAATTGCCCAATCCTATCCATCATGATAGAAGAAAGTACATGGAAATTAGAAAACGTTTTATTAAAGAAAAAAATTAAGAATAGTAAAATATGTATGACAACATATTCCTACTAAACAACAAATAACAAATATGTTAACAAAAAGCCTCTCCAAATCAAAGTTTGAAGACATGGTCAATAAGATATGAATATATGAAATTCATGCACCAACTCAAACGGGAGTTTAGAAGACTAGGGATAATATTTAAAATATTTTCCATTCAAATTGTTAAAGCAAACTTATCATAGATTTTCTCTCTCTAAAACCTATCTCAACTATCACTAAGACCTCCAACTCTATGATACATCTTATAATGTAAGTGATGAGCTTAACAAGCTCACTAGATAAACTGATAGTTCCAAACAAATAAAACAATATGAAATATAACAAAAGATATAACTCATAGCAATCAAGAAATAGTAACAAATGCATGACATTCACAAAATATTCATGAAATAGGGGTCATGAGATGTTATATGAACATCATGACATTTGTTTCTAAGCATGAGGTCAAAATCATCTTTCATGCATATATATTATAACATTTCTCATACTTATTATTTTTCATGCATATTCTTATTGTATCAGAATCTATATTCTTCAAATCATTCTCATTTTCTTGACTAAAAGGGTTCTATTTTTCCTAAATGATCATTATTCATGGGGTTCGCATCTCTCATCTATCATCTCATCATAACATCTCTCTAGATCTCAACTATGACATCATGTAACAAACAGTAGCCCCTAATCATGCAGTAGGTTGCAGCATCTAATCATATAACAAATAGTGCTAACAATAAGGTCTAATGTTAATGATATCAATAAACTGCTGAATCATATAATAAGCGATAAACCCTGAATAACAATAGGTGGAACTATGTGATAAAGTCATAGAAAAAATCACATTATCTTAACAATTCATATATATTATATAATATAAAGTTCATTTAGTCACATAATAAGCAATAAACCCTAAATAACAATAGGTGGAACTATGTGATAAAGTCATAGGAAAAATCACATTATCTTAACAATTCATATATATTATATAATATAAAGTTCATTTAGTCTAGGTTCTTTCATTTTTTATTTTTCTAATTTTATTCTTTTAAATTTTCTCACATCTTATTTTTATCATGTTTTGATATTCAATGCATTTTTAACATGTAGGCTTTATTCTCATTTATTTCACGCATAGTGCTAATAAGCATACCAATTATTATCAAAACATATATGCATATGTCAAATAATGCCATGCTATCATGCTCATGTTTATACAATACGCTCAAGATACATAGCAATAACTTATATCATATTTATTTAAGTTTACTTCTCTATCCTCTTTGGGATAATTCTCTCTCTAGTTTTTTTATCCTTTAGCTTCTTACAATTAAAAATTATAATCTTATATCTTAAAATAATCACTAATCCATTACATGCCCAACTAATAAAGCTATAAAATTCAATTTCTATTAACCTACAATTGAATTGATGCAAAACATAGAAATCTACGAACCAACTCACTGAATTTTTCCTATGCATTTTGATATGCTTTGATAAAAATCAATTGATTTCTTTGCTTCTCAAATTCCTTGCACTAATTTCACGACTAAGATGACAACTTTCCTTTCCTCAAAAACAATAAATTCTTCTTCAATCTATCACCAACCTTTGAGCAATGAGCATAAAACCTTCTTAAGGACCACTAACTTACAAGAAAACTCCTACCTAGAAATTCCTCATTGTTGCAAACTTCAAACCCACAAAATACCTTTTTTCCTCTTAGATCAACACTAAAACCACGAAATAGCTTTCCAATCAACTCCCTTCCCAAGGTGATGAAAAGGTTTATGGCGAGAAATTGAAGGAAGATGTGGCTCTCCCCCTCCTTCCCACGAGCACCGTCTCTTTCCCAAGCATCCCAAGGAAGAAGAAATGACACATGTAGGAGAGGTTTCAAGTAAGTGGGGAAAGGAATTTAAGAGTTGTATTAAATATTTTAGTATGCTTAATCATAATTAAACTCTATTGATCAAAATATCAATATTACTACATTAAACACATAAACATTGTAATTATAAAACTTTAAATTGCTACATATAAGAGAAACAAATGCAAAAAAAAAGATACAACATATACCTAATAAATAAATATCATGAATTATTAGGTTCAAACATTTTTCTTGAATCTATTATTTTGCCATTCTAGAATTGTTTCATGCCCCCTATAAACATTGTTAAATATTAATTAGATGTAGACAAAAAAATATATTAAATTCTATCCAGAAAAGAATTACAAAATTTTGCATGTTAAATAATATTGAAAAATAATATAAAACAAATAATTGAAAAGGAAGAATGACAATAGAATCTAAAACAATCCTACTCATCTGGGATCAAGTTAAAACAACAAATTTAAGGAAAAGAATCATTTGGTTCATATTGCTACTATATCAACAAGAACATTTCATTTGCTTGCCTCAAGAAGATAGTAGAGCACATCTTTTTATTTGTTACAAAAGAGATAAAACTATTTGTCTTGTCTATTATTATATGAAAAATATGCATTTGAAGTTCTATTTTATGACTTGCCTTCAATTTAATTAATCAAAATTTTTAAATTTGTCCCATTCCATTGAACTTAGTCTTAAGAAACATTTGTCAAATTTTTATTTTGCATTTACCCTTATGAGGCTTGAGGATAGAGTTAATAGCTTGCTCCTCCTACATTATCTTTCTTCACCATCTCCATCAATCAGAGTGGCTAGAAGTGAAAAGATGATTTTATTTTGTTGTTGCATGCCCATGTTTAGTCTACTCTCTAAAAAGTGGAGGTGTAGGGAGAAGACTAAGGAGACCATCAGCCTTTCCCTCATCTGACATTAAATTCTAACTGAATCCAAATGAAAATCACTCGAGGGATGATGTAGCCAATTCAGAATGATCTAGTGATTTAAAAAAATGTCAAGAAGAAAATGAAAATTGAGAAAAAGCATTTGGACATAATTTCACTCATTTATTATTATTCAACACCAACAATTCTCTACTACATACAAGCCCAATTATTCCATTGTGTACTATTATCTTGTACTAATAAGCAAAATTCTCACATTTTGTTTTATATAATCATTTCTGCTTTTGAAACCTAAATCTCATATTAGCATTTCAAACACTTCAGATTTTGTCAAACTGTAACTTCCATTTCTTGCATTCCCACTTGCCTTTTGCTAGTTATAAAGAAAGGAACAAAGGTCATGGATTATACGTGAATGTTCTTGGAACAGATAACTACTACACAATGCTTTCAGTATTGTATCTTTTAGTTCTTCTTTGGCCAACTAGTTGAGAGCCGATCTCAACAATCCTATTAAACATTTTTTACCAACTCATACATTGGAAAATGTTCCTAAATAGTCAGACTATCCTAATCACCTAATCAGTACCCAAAATTCATGCCAAAGGCCACTTACTTTTATATTTCAAAACAAAAAAAGACAGCTTATTTTGATATTATTATTAGTGAAGAATGAACTTTTTTTGTTGCTAACTAGCTGGCAGAAAGATCAGCAAATTAGAGTGGTATACAGAGGCTACTCACATCTCTTCTTTTGTGCTATAAATTGATTTCTCCTGCACAGGGAATAGGGATAAGTCAATACCATCACTTGCAGAGCAATCGGCTTCTAGAAGTTTACCATCAGTATCTAAATCACTGAAAGTTTCCTCTGAATCTACCCAACTCAAGCATAAAAACTCCGAATCATAGCTCTGATCAGTTCCTTCACTCTTCAGCTTCTCATCCACAGGTTGTTTAGAAGGAATGAAAGAATTTCTATTGTAGTATTCTGAGTAGTCAGAATCTGAAGTAACTTTACTATAAGATGTTGTAACATTTTGCTTGGATAATTTGAGGCCTTGCGGGGTAGCCAAACCTTTAGAAGGTAGCCCAGAGGCAGATGCGTGACTCAAAAGTTTTTCTCTTTGCCTTTCAGGTTTAAAACCAAGAGAAGGTGTAACACCATCCATGAGCATTTTCAAATATTCAATCTTTTCATCTTTCTTTGCAACAGTTTCTTTAAGAATTTCTACCTGAAATATTTGAAGACATGATCAAAAAATACAAAAAGACAGCAGATAAATAAGCGACTGAATTGTCTCCGGATATAGGTACGAAATGTGATATGAGCATAAAAAGCACAGGGATTTCTCTTGTCAATGGAACGATAATGCGATGGTTTTTCTTCTTATTTCTATTAGCTAACCTTTTCCATCAACTCCTTCCCATCATTCCTCTCTTTGTTGCTTCGAGCAACACCTAACTCCACTCCAGATACTCGTTTGGCAAACTTCAAAGTACTTATAGTCTCAGAATATGATTTGGCATCTGGACTTATCTGCACAAACATAACCTGCTTTCCATGGCCACCTACAAAATAAAGAACAAAAATGCAGATTGCCAGAAATAGGCTAAATTCTCTGAGTTACAAATTAAGTCCCCACGTAATGAATATAGCTTATGCAGCAAGCACTAGAGAAATACCTAAGGAGCTTTGTAACACTTGTGTAAGCTTGCTATTTCTATAAGGTACGTGAGCATTTTTTTGGGACAGAGCAAATATTACATCACCAAGAGCAGAAAGGGATTTGTTAATATACTGTGCTTCTTTGAGCCTATCTCCTGCCACCTCAGAGGGGCCAACTCTCTCACTCCCAGCAAGGTCTACCAGATGAAGTGAACCATGTAGAGTATCCCCAGTTATCAAATCAATACCTTGAACATGAATTGTAATAACACTGGAAAATAAAAAGTTATGGTTAAAAAGGAATAATGTTTACGCCATACATTCTAAACATGATATGAAGAAACCTATGTGAACGGCTGCTTCTTTGATTTAAAGCAGTGGCGCACATAGCCCTGTTAGCTTGTCCAATCTGCAGCAATTCCAGCACATCAGACACTGAATTAACATGGTGCATGCTTGCATCAGGAACAGAAAGTCCGTTGGGTCGAGAAGCACTCATAATCCCGAGCGTGAGTATGTTAGGTATAAGACAATTTAATTGGCAAAATATACTTCCAGGAAAAGCTATTTAAGACTTGGGAGCATCAGAAGCTAAGAACTCCCAAAATTAGTATACTACAGAATTTTCATATTGTCATCAATAAAAATAAAAACAAAAAAAATTCTAAAACAAGGAATGAAGTGATGCAGAGCTTTTTCAAGGATATCTCTTTCCTGAAGCACCATAGGCGAGCAGATCACGCACTTGTTCATTATATATCTCGATCATTTGCACACTAATTTCATATGACATTGCATTTCTACTCCAAGAAATATGGAAAAGGTCATTCAAAGCTCGATAATTAACTCCCCATTCCTTTTTAGATGGTGAACTTGGCCCACTCTATAAATAGGATACCATTATAGATATTATTCATCAAAATTCAAATTAAAAGGTACAAACATGGTGATGCATATACCATGGTGTATGTTTTTCCTGATCCAGTTTGACCATATGCAAATATACATACGTTGTAACCATCAAGAACTGATCTCACCAAGGGCTGAATATCCAAAAACACTTCCTCTATCAAAGAATAAGCATAGAAAGTGGATATATTACTGTTGAGAGAGAACAATTTAACAACGAGCTATCACATCAAGAATGATAAATAACGGACTTATTGCCATAGCAAAATGGTTGCAATAGTATGTAAGGAAACCTTGAGTAGCTGTTGCACTGTAAACCTTATTGAATTTAAACACTTTTTGTCCATCCTTTCCTTGATTGAATGGATTTACTATAACAAGCTCACCACTCTCTCCAATGCAGATTTCAGTTGCAGCTTTCTTATTTTCTCCTGGAGGTAAAGGTCTTATCCGACAAAAAACTCGGATGTTCCCTGACCATGGATATCAAAACAATGGAGTGAAGAAAGTTTGGCAGGGACATCAGAAAATATGTAAATCTTTACATGATAAGGTCATTACCTTTCAGTTCTTGAACATCATTATACAGTTTCCTATTTTCTAGCATAACAGAGCGGTAACTATCAGCAGCATCAGTTACTACTCTTAGCTTTACCTCTGCATAATGGACAGCATACATTTAGGAAATCTATTAGAAATATAAACCAAATAAAAAAATGGCAAGAGGATATGCTTACTGCAGCCTACGTTGTACTAAGAATTTAACTGAGAAGTTAAGGAAAAAAACTCAAATGTATGCATCAATTGCTAACCAAAGCGTTCAATATCTTCTTTCCATTTCTTTTGCATTTCAACAACTTCTTGTTTGATTGACTTAGAAGATGTTCGCAAGATCTGCCAAAGAAGGGATGTAAGGATTATGTCATAGCATAAAATGATAAGATCCAACTAAAATTACCTGCAGTGATTGCAATTCTAAACACATTAAATTGTTGAAGAGCTCTTCCTTGCGGCACCGCTCTTGAGACATTGACTCTGAAACTGCCTCCAATTTCAATATCCTCTCCCTTGACTCTCCTAAAAGAACTTCAACAAACTTTATTCGTCCTTGTAGTTCCAACTTCATTCTATTGGCATCACTTTGAAGTTCCTGATAGTTCTGTTCATATGAACTTGTTGTTGACTCTATAACCTGCTTTAATTCTGAAATGATGCCTTTATTATTTTCCTTTTCCATCATTAGCTTAACCAGATCTTCCTCGCCAAGCCTCTTTTGCTGCCCAATTTTGCTCTCTCCTGGCTTCACATGAGATTATTCAAAAGAATTATCCACATGACCTGCTTGAATAAATGGGCAGAAGAAGAAAATGTTTGGGAAGCAGAGGGAGGATCATTTTGAATGGAAGTATTCTTTTTTTTTATCAAATGCCTCATGGTGGTAGATGTGAGCATCGTGCATTGCAGCTTCTAAAAAGTTGGTGCCCATTGTGAGAGGTATTACTGATGAATAACACACAGAGAGGAGAAAGGCACAAACTTAGTGGAGTAACGTTGAGAGGTAGTAATAGGAAACACAAACATCAAAAACTAAAGATTCATAGGAATTTACGATCAGGTTTGCAATAATATTGAAGTTCATGGAGCTGTAAGAGTTTAGTAGGGCGACAGGTTGATTAAGAAAACAGCAGTACAAAATGTTTCAAGCTGACAAAAATGGATATAGTGGATTGAATGAGAATGCATCACTTTCGTTTCAACAAAATGATGATGTTTATGTTCAGTTGTCCCACTCTTGTTGAGCGATATAAGGACATGAGCAACAATGCGAGATACTATTTTGAAGGAAAGAAATTGAAAAGCATTGCATATAAACTCCTCGCCATTTTCAGATTGAATACATGTGATCTTAAATTTTCTACAATATTTTAAAATGAATAAACAGTGAAAAAGACATTATAAACTAAGAGAACAAATCCATCACAGCTCATAAATCCATCTATCAATGAGACATAAAATCAAAAGTTGCAAAATTAGGTTCTGGAGAAGGATCCTATAAAAACAACTAAAAAAAACCAAGCCAGTCTAATTCATTTGAACCAGGGCAAGTTAAGCTAAAATAAAATAAAAACTAAACAACAGCAATCCCTCAAACCTCCCATCTCTCTCTCCCAAATCTTCTCTAGCCATTGATCCTCTCCTGACTTCCCTCTCCTTCATTCGGCTTTGTCATCGCTGAGATTAGTAAAGCTCATGCAGCCATTTTTCCTTCATTAAATTTAATGAGTTTAATTGTGCAGAACATATGTTTGATCTAGACATTACTTTTGGATAGTATGAACTAGCCTGACTTGAAGCAGCATTGTGTATCTAGAAGTAGATTAGATCTGACTCATGCTTTTTGAGATAGGTGATTCTTACCTATTAGAAAATGAGAATATATTTTTTAAGGGTACTCACTATGGTTATTTGATTTAGATTATATCAGCTTGTATATATTACTATACTTATTACATGTTTTTTCAATAGTTATTCAACTTGATCATATTGTAGTAAAATGAATTAGCTGTATTTGTGGTTATCTTTTTTTTCTAGTTTTTACATAATTTTGATAAGACAATAAATGACACATTGGCTTTGTATTTTTACTTAATTCATATAAGATTAGTTGAGCATATCCATATTATTGGATAGGATGATCACTTATTATTAGCATTAATGATTCATGTAATGTCCATATTGCATAGTACTAATATTTATCATAAGCTGCTTTATAATTGATCATATGTGATTGTAAACTAGATGTGATGATCAATGGTACCCTCCTAATATGTGATTGGTAAGTTGGGTCGACGCAAAGTCTCCTAGTTCATTGGCAAGAGGTTTTTTCAGTTTCAAGATGCAATGATATATTGACAAAGTGATTGTATTATATCTTTGGTGATGTGTATTATTTACTTACATATATGTGTGTGTACATGCATTGGAATTTGGAGACATATTGATTTTATTTTTTATGTCATGAGTATGGTTATAGATTATGTTAGTAACTTAGTTTAACATTCCAATATTAAACATATAGATATCCAAATCTTGTGTATATATTTATGCTATTAGAAGGTCAATCGAATGATTGATTTATTTAAGCTATTGTAAATAACATGCCTTACTCTTCACGTTCATGAACATCAAGCACAATAGATGTTGAATTTTGGTCAAACTAGAGTAAGGATCATCGAGAGCTCTCCAATATGATCTATTTCTTGGAGAGCTTGTGGGAATATATTAGGAAGGCTAACACAACCAACAGTACAAATATGTTATGGATTCATGCCAAAGTCATTCTGTAGAGTCATGATTTGAAGATTATTGAGAAGGGGAAGGTCATGGATGATTGCTAAACTAGCTCAAAAGAAGTAATACTTTTAGTACCCAAGGAAAAATATGGGCAGTTCTCATTACACTTGTTACTATACATGGCACAATGAGTCTTGTGGTTTTGGGATTCTAATTTTCATGTTATGAGCATAATCACAAGATTATTGATTACCCAAGGAGGAAGTCAAGTTAGCAACATTGAGGATCACCAATGGAGAGAACTTTGGTCAATAGTAGCATAATATGAGTTGCCAAAGATTGTACAAGAGTGGTCAATAGCATCAAAGGTTTGGCTTTAATGGGACACCTAAGGAAGCAATATCCACAATCTCATCCCCGTAAATTAGCAACAATCTGTGATTGCAGGGCAGCACAACCAAGATAGCCTATTACTCATGTTTTCATGATGAAGTAGGAGACCCAAGGGGCTGTTAATGTGGTGACAAGTATTATCATTATTTGCAACCAATAAGAGCATTATAACCTTGGGACATCATATTCTTTCATATCTAAGTATTTGCATAGAGTTTTTTAATTCCTATAGCATAACTGCAATATCCTTTGTCCATCATTATGCCATCGAGACCATGCATGTTAACAAGCTAGTATATTTCCGATTGCGACATTATGATAATTGATTATTACATGTCCACTAGTCACATCTTATATTCAATATCTATGTTTGATTTTATATTAGGCATGAATGGTTGTTAGTGTATTATGCATCTATTAATTGTCATAAGAAAATTTTGATTTTTATATACCTAATAGAGTAAAATAAAATTTTATGAGTGTTAAGGGAATAGAATCAAGTATTATTTTCACAATTTAAGCCTAGAGGATGTTAGCCATTGGATACTTCGAATATCTATCTCATGTGTTGGATACAGAGCAACTTATCACTTGCTTAGATTTCATACTTGTGGTGTATGCTCAAGAATCGAGTGACACAATTGGAAGGTAAAGGTCAATCATTTGGGTGAACGACTATTTCCTATGACAAAAAAGCAAGGGGCAATAAGGAATCGTTGGTCACTAGATGCTTGCTAATTAGTATTGCCTCTTCCTTGTGAAGGGAAGTCATCTTTACTAGGTCTAAACTATCCCAATTGCAATGTGTCCAAAGTTTGATAAACCAAGTCAAATTGAGTAGCTTGATGTAGAGATGGGTTTGTGAACAAAATGTCTTACAAGGCAATTGTAGATGCATTTGAATCTTGAAACCACAACCATTCAATGGAATTCAAAGTGCCAATGGTCTTACTAAAAGGCATAAGGATTTCTATTTGAATCATAAAACTTATAGCCAATGAGAAAGATTTGATCTAGAGCCAGATGAAAAGATGTTGACTTATTTGAGTGGAATTCAATCCACAACAATCCCCAAAAGGCCCCCATTGTTTGGATAGTCTATTGTTATACGAATTATGAAAGAAAGAGGGCGGGTGGCTACATGGTGGGGCCTAATTGGATTATAGATGGTACTTGAACATGTGATATGAAATGCACATTGCAAAGAGAGTTTAGAAATAGCTAAAGGAAGTGCTCGATGACTATGCTTTCCATTTGTTTACACAACTTGTTCCTTACATTGTGCTCCTCTATTGTTCGTCTACAACGAAACTAGCATTGCATATAATAGAAGAGATACGGAATACGAGGCCCCTTGTGGGAACTTCTAAGAAAGAACTCTTGTTCTATAACCATGGTAATAGATAGAGAAATTGGTGAAAAAGATAGGTTGAAGGCATTGCAACAAAACTTTTCTATAATAACTCCATTTAATTTTCGAATTACTCCATAAACTCCCTTAGAAGCACATCAAGAAGAAACTCAACTCAAGCTCACATTTTCATTCATCATAACCATCCAAGAGTGTGACAACAAAGGCCCTTGTATGATGCCTACTATAAGGAAGGAACTCTTACATGTATTTCCAAATGATTTGATTAACCACTAAATCAAGATATTGAGTTTGCGATAAAGATAGACCCTAAGACAACTCCAATGTCCAAGGCATTGTATTGGATGGCTATTATAGAGCTCAAAATTTAGCTACAAGAATTGCTTGATAGAGGCCTTATCAGATGCAATATCTCACCCTAGAGAACTCAAGATTCAATTATAAAGGAAAAAAAAGTATTAACAAGAAATTATGCATCACTTATAAAGAATTGTACACAATAATTGTTAAAACCAAACTTGTTTATTCAATTGCAAGGTACTTCTATATTCTCTAAGATTGACCTTTGATTTGGCAAACATAAATTAGTGATCAAGGGACATAGTTGGCCTTAGGCAGCTTTTAGAATCTATTATGGCCATTACGAGTTTTTACATATGCCCTTTAACTAATTCTCCAACTATTTTCATCGATTTGATAAAACATGTGTTTAATATATACTTAGATAAGTTTTGTTATTGTTTTTATTATTAGTATCTTGATTTACTCTAAAAGAAAGCTAAATCATGCTAAATATCTAAGAATTGTGTTGTAGACTCTTAGAGAGTTATTTATTAAATTCTCTAAATATGAATTTTGGCAATGAGAGATTGTTAAAATTTGAGAAAAAGAAAAAGTTTAGGCCAAGTATCATTCAGTCATTTGAGGTGATTGAGAGGGTCCATAGAGCTTCTTATCGCTTAGCCATTCCAACAAGTCTTTCTATAGTGTGTAACATTTCCCATATCTTTTCTTTGATGAAACATATTAATTATAAATCTTACATCATTTAGCGTGATCTACTAGTGGTATGATAGGATTTGAATTATTTGGTAAAGCCAAAGAGCATAATCAATTGTCAGGCTTATTAGGTCCATTAACTTTCTATTCTTTTCATAAAAGTGCTTTGGTAGAATCATTTTCCGAAGAAGACTATTTAAAAAAGAAGAGGCTCATAAAGTATCCATATTTACTCAAGAGTTTAGGTATGAACTTGTAAGCCAAATTTCTTTAGGTTGGATAGATTATAACGATAATTAAAAAATATATCAAATTGATCCTATTTAGTTGACCAGAATCTAATTAAGCAAAAATAAAAATATGTCTTAATAATCAAAATCCCTTGCATCTCCCTTAGCTCATTCTTTCAAATTTTATTTTTCTACTTACACTTTCCTATTTCGTAGTCACTCTTCACTCTCTCATTCTGTTTGTCATTAGCACTAAGACTTTTGAAAACAAATGTCACCATTTCTCCTATGTCATCCTCTCTAGTTGGTAACCACCACCACCTCCATTATTCTTCCTCATTAGTGGCTACTATCAAGCCACTATCGAATTCATCGTGAGCGTCCTTCCTCTTTCCCCTTCCCTCATCCTTCTTGTTCTTCTTCCTCCACCCCTTTCCCTTTCTCTAATCATGAATAACTTTTACCTTTTAATTTTTTTTATATTTTTTTAATTATCGAATTGATTTTAGGTTTATAGGTCACATTATTGAGTAATCGCCATAGTTGATAGGTCAGCATCATTTGAAATAAACCATGAATGTTGAACAATTAGATCAACTTAATACCTTTAATGAAGCTTATTTGTGTAGAATATATACTTGATTTACTGATTCCTTTTAGATAGTTGAAATCAACCTTAATCATGATGGCATAGTGTGCATATCAGGAGATTTGATCTGATTCAAGCATTTTGAAATAGAAGATTCTTATCCATTAGAGGATGAGCATACCATTAATTTTTAGAGGCTTACCTTGGTTATTTGATTTATGTTAAATCAATTTTTATATATTACCACGGTTATTAAATTTTGTAATTATTGTCATGCCTCGTTCTCGGTTGTTATTTATCTTCAATATGTTTTAATAGATTGAAGTTGATATATCTATACCTATCTTAATTTTTGTAAATGTTGCATAATCTTGTGGTGCATCAGAACTTGTACTTCCAAAAATCAATGACCTAATTATGGTTCAACACAAATCAAAGCTGGTCCCAGTCATATTCCATATGATAAGGCAAACTTTTCCTTCATCATTTATAAACTACTATAGTCGACTAAAACATTGTTAACCTTAAGTTCCCTCAATAGTAATCATTTAGTTCACAAGAAGAATTCAATTTCCTCAAAGCAGCATATTTTTTCTATGTTGACATCAGTGTTACTCGCCACATTGACTCCAGACGATAACAAAAACACAATAAGTCACTAATGGCTAGTTGGAGACCAACTACATTAAGCAAAACCCTATTGATAACATGTTGCGATCCACCTAACATTTTTTAACTTATTTTTATATTTTGCTTATTTCTCACATTATAGTTACTTTTAGTCTCACCAATAGAAGAGCATATCACCTATAAGTAAACTCTATTTAGAGGAGTTCATTTGAAAATTTTCTCCAAATACTCACTCTTTAGTCTCATATCAAAAACAAGACCTTAAACTTTTCACAAATGGCCTATATATTGGGGACTAAATAGACCATGTAGGCAATGTTGATGACTTAACCAAATTTTGAGTTTGAACTCAAGTTTTCTTAGAACTGAGGCACGGCTTTGCTTAAGAGTGGGAATCTAATCAATGATGATTCCAAGAGTAGCTTGAAAAGGGTGCATGACAAAGCAAAAGAGGAGACCCCCACTTATTAATTTCAACATTTAGTAACTTTCTCTCTTTACAACATTTCTTTGTTTCCCCTTTTGCTTAGAACCCTAAAAGTCCTATAAAATTACCCTATGTGTTCCTTGAATCACCCCATCCAACTACACGTAATTGCATGATGTCAACAAGCAATTTACTAAAACCAACATGCCAAACCTCTAAAATTGCACCATTTGCTCCTTTGACATTTTCCCAACCTGAAAGCTTACATTCCTTTGGGATCTCCTCCTTGTATGAACAGCCTTTCTTAGTTACTGCACTAGTCTTTAGTTGTCAGATTGTTATGTGCATGAAGTTTTATTTTAACAAATGTCTACTGAATTATTATGAATGTGTGAACTAAATTTTGATGATTTCTTCTATCATCATGAGCAATTTTCATTAATGATTGGCTATAGCCATCCTCACATTGTTTTTGAACCTAGGCATTAACCGTATGTGCTTTATCTTAAGGCCAACATGTGTCTTAATTATGCCGATGGTCCAATACTTGCTCAAGTTTTAAGCGGTTTAGCTCTTTTATATGCGATTCAAGGATTTTGGTGTCCCTTGGACATAAAAGACAATGTTTTTTTAAGACAGACCATTAAATTTAGATTGCATTTTGCATAACATCTAATAAACCTCTCGATCCACATTTTTTGTAGCAATATTGGTATCAAAGAATGAAAGTTACAATAGTATATCATATACTACATTCTATTCAAATTTGAGTTTTTTGAATAGCAACACTAGATCATTTTTCTTAGATTTTCTTCATGCCCTTTTGGCTTTAGCTCACCTAACCGACTTGGGTTTAGGTACTTTAAGTAATAGTCATCTTTTGAGTTTCTTGTACAAATGATCTTCACACAGTTGACTTGTGACATTACAAGATAGAAAACAATATTTGGTAGTCTAAATATCACTTCTTAAAGATTCATATATTTTGTTATTTTCAGCCATTTACTTAGTTGCAAATTTTATTCTTGCACTTTATTATTTTGTTCATTTAATTTTGCAATTTTTTATTTAATATTTTAATTACCATATTTTATCTTCTTGTTTTACATTTCAGTATTTCTTTTTAACCTTTTTTTATTTTTTTCATTTTTCTTTATCACTTTTTATTTTGCAAATTTTAATTACTACATTTTCTATTTTATTTCATTAAAATAAGGTAAAGAAGTTGCGATACTTTTCATATCACATTAAATTAAGATAAACTAACTTATAAGTTTTGAAAATCACTTTCAAATGTTTTATAAGTAAACTTTAATAAAAATAGAGAAATCTCATTTAATTACTTATTAATTTTCATAATTAAAATGAAAATTTTTTAAACCACTATTTGATTATTTTTCTTTAAACAAACAAAAGAGGAAAATCGCTTTGAATCTTGACTACACTAATAAACAACCAAAATACAATATTTTCTTTCTTTGATTTTTGTTTATTGGTTTAGAAAAAAATAAATCTTCATAATTGTCTTTTCTTTATAAACCTTATTTCACAAAATTTATTTGAAAATAAAAATAAACGAAATCATATCTTTTATATTCTAGGTATCAGACGAATCAATTATCTATTAACAAATAAAGAACAAGAGAAAAAAGTAGAGATTAAGAAAACATAGTTTTCAAAACTACCAAGTTCAAAGTTTATTTATCTTACATTCTCTCTAAAAGAAGTGCAAATCACACACAAAAAGGAAATTAGTAGTGGATTAAAATTTTAGTTGCACTTTGTGAACTATCTCACTTGGCAAATAATATTAGTGATTTATAGCATTTCTGAGAAAGGCTGAGACCCTGCTTCACTAATATCATTATTCGACAACACTATCATGTTTGTTCTTTTTCCTGGAACAAATTAAGGACTATACTAATGTGCCTACATATTTGATCATGAATACAAAAATAGATGACCTATCAATTTTTAGCGCGATTCTATTATGAAGTTCATGAGATTAGTTCAATCAATAGATGTATTGCAAAAAGAAAGAACTTTCCATCTTTATTAAAAGATCACTTCTTGAATCATACATCAATTAGGAAGAACACAAGTAGTAGTGCTTTGAATGATATTTGTTAATGAGAAAGATAAAATTGCATATGCCAAACTACAGCTATCAACTTGGGTCTTAACCTGCATGGAAGATTGAGAACATGGTCTTAGCAAAAGAAAGCTAAAATCATTGCAACAGTAGAGAAAATTGAAATGGTTTTTATAAGGTAGTTATAGACCTAAAAGTGCTATTATCATAATGGGGAGCAATGGAGAGTGGCTCTGAGACATAACTTCATGGCAAAGTATATCATTGAATTTTTTGATTATCTTAAAAAATATGAGGGAGAAGAAAGTGAGAGGACCTTCGTTTAGCAATTTCATTAGCTTGAGGTCAAACACCAATAAAGAAATTTCCTAAAAAAGAGCTTACACTCTCATTCTAATTATAAGAAGGTTGGGGATATTGAGTGTTCCCTTACCACTATCACTCTAGACCTTTTCCGCTCATTTTATGACCATCCCAAATGTTCTTATACTTATAACCACTACTAATTTTATACCTTCTCTATGTCTATTCTTGTTGTACTTTCTATGATTAAGACCTTAATATTCTTCGATTTTCGTTAACATCTGCCTCCACATCAATAGGTGAGCCTTTTTCATCAACTTAATTGCTTGTGGATTTTGTTCCTTCTCTCGATGTTTTGTACACATCCCTTGATGATTCTTGTCATGATTGCATGATAACACTGAGTTCCACACAATGAGAGCTTGCTGAGAAGGAAGAAGAGGTTTACTTAGAAAACCATTCAAACACTCCAAGTATTGAGCATCCCACCAAACCACTTATTATGAATCTTTCTTTTGAGGGTTTCCACTTTACCTCCTTATGTCATTTCTTTCAAGTCTTTTCCTACCATGGAATGCATCACTCCAAAAATCTATTTTGGATATTGTGGACCCACTCCATGAGGGTTTTGAATTCATTGCCTTAGAGGATTGTATAGCCTCTTTGGAAACTATACACTTGATGAACACCACATGCACTTCACCATTGATAATGCTTGTTTCCATCCCTTTTCTACTTCAAATGGACCTACCTAAGCCACTAGAGCTAAATCCAACCTCCATTATGATGAAGCATATTGATTTGTTTCTCTTCTTTTATTTTAAATGACCTTATGTGTAACTCCCTTCATTTAATAGTTATATTTTGTTGATTTTAATAAAGGAAAACCTAGAGGTTATTGTTCCCATGACAAGAGACTTTTTGAAGATAGCAAGGACTATTCATTGTCTTGACCTATTGAACACCTTGACCACTCATTTGAGTTGTTCGATGTCCTACACATTGAAATGTTTCTTGTTAAATATATAGTCTACCAATTTCCATATAGCTTTTGTACTACTTTTTTGGTCTCTAGTTCAGACCAACTTTCTTATAGTTTTTGACTCTCCTAGTTTAGAAAGATCTATGCATAGACCTAAACTGCATAAAGAAATTTTGTTTCTTCCATTTAAGAAGAAAAAAAGAAGACCCAATGCCTCAAACAAGACAAACTTCTTTATCACCACCATAGACTACAAATGACAAATATTTTTGTGATGACTTGATGAATGTTTTAAACATTTTTTTCTTACAATAAATTGAGTTTTTTGCTTCATTTTCTGAATAAGCCAATTTACTCAAGACGTTGCTTTGTGTTTTTTTTTAAGTTTTCATATGAATTTTGATGAATTTGACTTTATTCTGCACAATTTTGTGTTTGAATTCCCCAATTTTTTTATACAAAAAACCATACATCATTACATAAAACAAAACAAAGTAATCTAAATAATAATTGCAAGATCTGGATAAGCATGTCAAGATTTGTGCAAGATCTGGATGCAATTTGAAGATTGTGTTAGGGAAGCTAACCCATTTATAACTTTCTAAAGGCAAAGACCAAAGGTGTATGTTATGAACTTGTTGTGTACCTATGGAATTAGTACTACTTGGTATTGAAAATCTTATGCCATACAAAAAGCAACTTATGATTCCAAGTGAGTGGCTTTGAGCTTTTCCCCACCCTTGTGAATAAGTCATAACCACTTCATTTGCCCCATCTAGTAAGAGTAGAGAATAGGTGAACCATATTGCAAATGATCAAACTATGGTTATTTAAAGTTAGGCCTACTAGAGGTACATAGTGTAGTAGCGAGATTGGCCCAATTTTAAATAGATGTGGATTACGACGAAGAAGTTGTAACACCCAAGCCTTCAAACCTTTGGAGTGTACTAAAGCTAGAACCCACTCTCAAAATCAAGTCCCTCCCACCACGAGAGATGTGGCATAGAAGAACTCATACAACATTATCAATCCACAATTTCTTATCTCCTACAGTAGCGATCATCCCGTTCATGGGTTAACTATGATTTCCCAAAAGTTATATATTTTCTCTGGGTCGATTCCAAATGATGGTGTGACAACAACTCACTAATGGATAATTGGAGGTTGACCATCCTGTGCGGTTCACTAATCGCATGGGACAATCCACTATAGATTTTTAAACTTTTTCTATTTTTTATTTATTTTCACTCTTTTAGTTACTTTTAAGTCCCATATCTAGTAAATGAACTCCTGATTTATAAGCATACACAATAGGCTAATTTGGCAATTTTCTCCACATGCTCTTGAGTTATGAGGCTATCATTCCTTCATGAAGGATCTACATATAAACGACTATGGAGATTATGTAGACAATGTTGATGACTTATTTAAATTGTGAGTTCAACTTAAGTTTTCTATAAAGTGAGACCTGGATTTGCTTGAGAATGAGGATCCGATTGGTTAAGATATCAATAGTATCCCTAGAAGGATAGGTCAAGGACTAAAAAGGAAGAGCCCCATTCATTACTAACTTTAACAATCAATAACTCTCTCTAGAATCTCTCAATAATTTTTTGTTTCCACATCGTTTCCCATATATTTCTCTTAGAATCTTAAAAGTTTTGCCAGATGATACCAAATGATCCTTGAATTGTCCTGCCCAACCATACATAATCATTTGTTGAGGTAAACCTTCTACATTAGAATATTTATTTAAACTGTCCCATCTTATAAGTAAAACAATACAAACCAATTTGTCTTTTTCCCAACCTAAAAGCTTACATCTCTTTAAGCTCCCCTAATTATAAGAATAGCCCTCTCACCGATGCACCAATCTTCAATCCCTAGATTATCATCTATATGTAGTTTTGCTTTATTGAATTTTTGATAAATTACTACAAATAAATGAACAAAATTTTGACGATTTCTCAATCCAACACTTATCTTATGTCAACAAGCCAACAGTTGTTTTAGTTTGAAGCAATTTAGCTTTTTATAGGTCCTTTATGGATTTTGGTGCGTTCACTTGATGTAAACAACTGAATGTTTCTTCAAGCTAAGCCATTAAATTCAAATAACATTTTGCATAGCATCTAACAAACCTTGCATAAACATATTTTCTTACATCACCCCAATAAAGTAACAAATGACATTGTGATATATTGGTTATTTAAATCATTTATTTTTGTGAGACACGTAGAGTATACCCTTACCATTAGATATGATGCTTACTTATAATTAGCAATGGTAATTCATGTGAGATCCATGTTACATAACATTATTACATCATGACTATCAACTTTGTAATAGTCAATGACAGCCTTCTATTATGCAATTAGCTAATTGAGTCAATGAGCCATTAGAGTGATCATTCTTCTATTTCAAGTTAATAACATCCTTTATTTTAGGATGACTATAATATATCGTTAGAATGATTATATTATACATGAGCCAAATTGAGTAGATAGTGAGGTGCATGATTTACACACACACATATATATATATTGAAGTGTTGATACAGACTCACTCTAGTTTTGATATTATAAGTATAGTTGTGGATTATATAAGCAACTTGGTAAGTTGACATGATTAATTTATTTAAGTAATTGTAAATACTATTTGACAATTTGATGTATACCTTATTTTTCTCATTCATGAACTTTAAGGATGCCAAATACCATACACATGTTTTCTGTTTTATTTTAATTAGATGGATGGGAAATGAACCTATAATTATATAGAAATTGTTATTATGTATTCTATAAATTTATAACATTTTCTTGTGCACATTGATGCTGAAATCCTTTTCACTTATGTTTTAGCTATTGGTTTACTTTGTAAACTTAAACATTACTTTATCAATTTTTTTCTAATCCAACTAGCATGATTCATGGATGACAATAGACCATCTATTGGTTTATCTTGTTACTTTTAGATTTAGCTTATGAATAGTATTAGTTTGATAACAAGTACTTTTCCTTTTGAATAAACATAGGATAGTTTCGCTTTTATGATCAATTATATATATATATATATATATATATGCATCATTTTATTTTATAATACAAAATCAAAATACTTTATCTTTATTCCTAACTCATGTTATGTGGATTGCAGGAAAGTTTCTCTTTACCATATCTAGGTTGCTAGAATGCACCATCCCCTAAGCCTGGGTTGTGACAAATAATAGGTCAACATTTTGCAATTGAAGTAGAGAAGAAGCTATGTGTGAGTAGAAACAGAATTTTAGTTGCTAAACTTTCATAATTGACTGACATGCAACAAGCAGATCCATGCAGTGGAATGGATGTTAGCAATGACTAAAAAATAGCCATGCATGCCAAATAGAATTGGAGCTGTATTATAAGTAGTAAGTAGATGGAGGAGCTGAGAAGAAACCTCCCGAAGGGTAAATACCACCATAACTAGTGTGCTGTAGAGAAGACAGGCCCGTCCTCTTGCCCTTAAGTGAATATCCATTAAAGTCCAATATACAGAAGCAATTATTGTCAGTAGAAATCTCTTCCTTTTACAAGATGGGACTCAGAGTACTCCAACTAGAGTAATGGTCCAGAAAGCGAAGATAGAACTGTGAATACAATGTCAAAAACAGGCCAAAACATATCCATTACCAATAGCAATAGATTCAGTAACTTGATTTGGCTTTAGTATGACGTTTTGAACCTCAGCCCAGGCACCAATTAATGTCAAGTATGTCATTGAGATTTACCAATCATAAGCTAAATGAAAGGTTGTTTCAGCAGTATTCAAAGTTGTCATGCTCAGAGCTGGTTTTTGCCATGTGACCAAAGCAATATGAATTTGGCATGCTACCTGATGCAAAACTGAAGGGATTCCAGTAGTTAAGGCAGTCCAGAAGAGCATTATTTGATTGAAGAATCCTTGTCCAAGGCATGGTCCATGACAGCAATAGGATTGGATGAAAGAAGAAGATTGAGTAATCTGAGAGACAATGAACTCATGTTTTTTTAAGAGAAGAGGGTTTAGACTGAATTTGAACCTTGTGTATCAACTTTGAAGGACAAGACCAATCTCACATAAACTGTCATTAATCTCCCAAAAAGGAAGGTCGACAACGAGAAAAACTCCACGAGAAGGAAGTTGCGTCAAAGTTATCAATGCCATGTCATTACAAGGCCATGACATGATATAAAAAAGCAACAGAACCAAAAGTGTCATGAAAAGGGCCTAAACGGTGGTCACAAGTAACTTAAGAAGTTGGCCAAGGGAAGACACAAAATGGTGCTATTAGAGATAAAACTCATGCCACACAACTCATGAAACATGAATAATAACCTATATGATTAGAACTTAGGATTTTAATCACATTATTGTCAGTCCATAATGATAGAATTGTTTAAGGTTGGGGGTATCCCTATTGAATGATCTTGGTTTGTAATGTTACATGAATGCACCAAAATTCATTCAAATTTTGGAAAATCCTAGGAATCTCCAACAAATAATCTCAAGACATTGTATTAAAAAATTCTTAAATAGAAAATTCTCAACCAAAGAGATGTGAAGAAACTCCTTCATAATAATCATTAGTATTCTCTCTCCTCCCCTATGTGGGAAGTTTCTTAAAAACCCCACTTGACTTGTGAGTGTTTCAATCTCTTCCACAAGAAGCTCGACAATACCACACTATTTTTGGTAAAACAATAAAGGAAAAACCCTAACCTAAAACTCAACCCTCAATCTGCTGTCATTGAGTTCAACTCTGAAGCATCAGGATGCAAAGGAGTCATATTTTTTTATCAAAGCATCTTTGGTCTTGTATGATGAAAACAAGATGAACTAGAAGCAATTGCTTGCTATGGAGACAAAATTGAGAATGAAAAAAAAAGAGTCATCAATAGCACATAAAAGACATTAAGCTAAAAGGTGGAGCAATAAAACCATGACTTTAAAACCTATTTTTAGCACTAATGCAGATAGTACTGATGTAGTAATCAACAATAGTAGAGACGCAAGAAGAAAGACTGAGAGAGATATCCTACCTGGGCCCGTGTTGCATTGTTGAGGTGAGAAGTTAGGAGTAATCTTAGCCTGCAACAATAAAGAGATGAAGATGATGATGGTTATAGGAGTCTAACCCCTTTGAATGATGAATTCTACCACCACTTGAGGTTAAGTCAAAGACTAATTTACCAACTAATGATAGAGAGGTGAAAACCAAGAAGTTGGATGCATAAATGGATTGGCATGAGATGTATTTTACCTCTACAGATGTATTTCCATTGACAATGTGTCATTCATTGACTTTAGCTCACAAGTTATTCAATGATGCAGTGGAACACATATATTTAAATGAGCATGACACAAGAAGTGTCATCAAATAATTTTAAGAAGCCTTATCCACCACTAGTTCTACCCCATGGGCTACCTTGAGGAATTGTTCACTTTATGAGTGCAAGTGAAGCCAAAAACTATAGGCATCATCAGAAACATTGGGAGTCAAAAAAATGTTATCAAAAAGTCAAGTGCAATGGCTTAGAATCGAATCCTAGTTAATCAAGGACCTAGTCTACAAAGATAAAATCATAGAGAGAAAAAAAAAATTCAATTGAGTTAATAAGAAAATTAAAATGAAGATTTTCAACTATGACAAAAATTAGAGTTTTTGTTAAATATCTTATTGAACACACATTGCATTTATATAAATTTTGGATATTGGGAAAATCATCATCTATTCAGAAGAAGCAAAGCTTCTACAATAATGGAAAAAAAATGGAAATTGAATAGAGGAGATAATAATGGCCCTTTCATCTAACTTAATAGTAAATGATTAGCTTTAATTCAAATAATATCAGGATTTAATTCACCAAATGAAAGACTTACAAGTCGTGAAACAATTGCAAGAGAAACAACAAAAAGAATATCATAGATTAGTAACTCATATTCAAATTGTTATATCCAAAATAAGTAGTTGACACAATCCATCGATGTAAAAATGGTGAGAAATGTTAAAAGTGCTAGAAAAAGCTATGGTTAAAAATAGGATAAGAAGAGCAAGAACAAACTTTGTCTAGTTGTCTATCTAATACCATATGAAAATTACAACCATGTAAATAATTCATAGAAGAAAGGACAATAATCAACACACTTCAAAATAAAGAATAAACTCAACATGATCACTTGGCCTATTAATGAATATATAAAGGCTTAGAGCCAATATAAGATCAGCATTTGTTGATTAGTTACAAGTTCAACAATGAGTTCACCAAAGTAATGCTATAGAGTATACCTAAATTTTTTTAGTGAAGTACTGGCCTACTACTGACGGTGGATCCTTTAATATTATGGATTGTTTAATTACCATGCAAATGATAATAAACAAATAAAAATGTCTCAATAGCATGGACTTCACCAATTTATATTTTATTATAGTCTTTTTATCAAGTTTATCAATTTGACATGAATAAAATGTTGAAGATGAATAATTAATATACTATTGTTCATAGCAATCTTTGGAAAGATTTTTTTCTTAAAAAGCAATGATATGCTTAGAAATTCTGATAGATACATTAAACATGGATAATTAATATGCTTAAAGACAAATTAAACCTGAGACATAATGTGCAGACAAAGAAAGATAGAGATGAATGAGATTCCTAAAAAGGTTATGTATCAACATATAATCCTTATATATATCATGTGAAGAACATAGCATTCCAAACAAGCAAAACCTTAATCTCCTCGCGTGTTCCCTTATGTAGGGTCTCAAGAGCTGCAATCCTTGATAGATACTTCTCTTCACGCACTTTCATTAGGTTGTTTTGCTGAAGATGAAAACATAGTAGCAAGATTATTTTTATTTATAAAGTGAAGGAGCATCACAGTTTCATGGACTTACATGTCTGATATGCTCTGCCTGAGTTGTTATGCGTCTTTCGATTTCTTGCACTACAATTTTCAACAGGCAAGCTACACGCTAGGGCACAATGAAGGAAGCCATAATTGTAACTTTCAGAGATGGGCTAATGCAGTTAGAATTTTAAATTTTTTCAAAAGATTTAGTTTTAGAATACAGAAAAAGGAAAGATTATTTAACCATGGAATTACATACCTGAGGTAATTCCTCATTTTTCCTCTCAATGCTTTCATCAAGAATCCCATTGGCAACACGTAGAAGTAATTGAGTTGGAGCATTCTGCAGGCAACAGTGCTAGGAGTAATCTTCAAAAACTGCTACTAAAACAATCTACATTTTCTTAGAACAAGAGACAGAAACTACATTTTTTCTGTAATTGAAAACTGAAGCTTACATTTAAACTATCTGACTTGATCATTTCAGAAATTTTAGAAGCAGGAAGTTCACAATATTGCCCCGGTTTTAGATGGAAAAACTCATGAAACTTGTGTCCAGAATGGCAGGATGTGGCACTAGTTGAATCTATGAATTATGGGAAAGATATTTTAATAAGCCACAAATTACAAAGCAGCCGTGCTGAAGTTGAACGTAATAACATATATAACAGTTGAATCTTGTTTTTAAGGAAGTGCTGCTAACATGTAATACATGACTTTACACGCCAAAAACTATGATAGTACCTGGGTAAACAAGACTTCTAGATGTTCGCTGGAATCTCACTTCTGCAAAGTTCAACTGTTTGTTATCCCCGAAGACCGGAGAGCTACGAGTTCCATCAGCCAGCGAATCATTCATATCTTCATTATCCCTCCATCTACTGATCTGCAAGCTTCTACTCCTAGGAAGTGAAATCCCTATCCTGTCTTTCCGAACAGCGGAACCTAAGTAACTTCGAATGGAGAAAAGGCATTCCACAACAGCAGAGAGGTTTCCCTAGAACAAGAGAAGTAAAAATGAATACATTTTAATCCCTGAAGTTTGGACGCATTTGATGAACTCATAGCTCCCGACATTCACAATATGCAGTTTTCGTGTGTCAATTTACCTTATCCAGGTCATTTAGATCGAAAGTCGGAAGCCCCAATCGATGGACAACCGACAAAAATTTCTCCACATTCTCAAGTCGCCTCTCCGGGTAAATAAAACCACCATTTGGCGTCTGAAACATAAGCTCAAATAAGTATGGGTTTCAGAAAGATACGGCAAACGCAGCTCAGCCCTCGAGAACAGATGATTACAAATGGCAGCTCAACCTCGTCCACAGCACCAAGATTCAACCTCCTAAGAATGCCATTGAAGACAGAACCATCGAAAAGTTGCATCCTGAGCTCCAATTCTGACTCCTCCGAGGGAAGATTAAGTTCCGGGAACAAACTGTTCAACCACGCGACTACTACTCTCCTTTTTGCTGAACAGCATAAGAAATTTTTTTAAAAAAAAATCCTAGAAAAGTTAGGATATTTATAAGGAAAGTATGCGAAATTTTCAATACCATGATCGACTTCGAGATTTAACCTTCCCATGTAATCTTCAGCCAGGATTTCTTCTGCGTCAGCTCTAAAGAGGAAAATCGCGGCTCTTCGAGAATGAAATGCAGCGCTATAGGAATCTTTTGCAAGATAAGCTTCGGTAATTGTGCATCTAAAAATGGGGATACGGAAGGAATCACGGAGATGGAGAGCAACGCCTTTGCTCCTTCGGATTCTGAGAGAGGAACAACGCTGGAGACTCCCTCAGGTGGAGAGAAACCTGAAGAGGGAAGAGGTGGAGAGGAGAATGCGGAAGGGTTTTGAGATTCGAGGAGACGCGAAAACCTCCAACACGGGTGACTTCAACGGTAGAATCTCTTTCCCGGCATTGCTTCTCGATTTGTCGATTTAACATTCGTAACCGCTGGGGAAGGCGTTGGAGAAAAGACTGCGTTGATATGCATGTAGTTGCAGCCGGTTATCGAGTTCGCAACGGCCGTCCAACAGGGACTCCGTGTGGATGGTTTTTATCAGCGTTTCGTTGTTAGTTTTAAAATGAGCTCCTCTATAAGAAAATGTTTATTTTCAAAATATCTTCGAATCTTTAATTTTATTTAATTAAAAAAGTGAGAAGCCATTCTATCAAAAAGTATGACACAAAATCCTTTAATCACTCTAACGTTTTCCATTGAGTTTTAATTATTTTGTATCTTCCATGATCATCAAACTAAGCATGCTTGAAAATCTTGAATCAAATGGACAAACCAAAGTATTGATATATCTTTCATCTTTTTATTTTAGTGAAATTAAACCAAACAACAATTTACTTATATTCTAAAGCTCAAACATAAATCAATAAATTAATGAGAGAATTGAAAACTTAGATGAAAGAACTCTAAAATATGAAAAATCATTTGGAACAAGGGGGAAATTATGACAATGTGAAAACAAAGGTATTTGCTTAATAGAAAAAAATGCAAAAAAGTATCATAAATCAAAAATCTAAACTCTTGTAAAGGTTTGACTTAAATGAGACAAAACAAAGTGATCACAAAAGAAGAGTCTATATAAAAATGCATTAAAGAAATATAATTAATATTAATTACTACAAAAATAATGATTATTGGGTGGGCTTCATTAAGATGTGCACTTTGGACTTCAAACTTAGAGCTCTTTATAATGTATTTGATATAAGGAAATATGATATGATTAATGTTTATAATATAACAAGTTAGGGGATAAGGAATTATTATGACCTTGCAAGGTATGCAGATGGATGCTATTAACTATTAAGGCATATTAGCTCAATCATTTATTAGAAATAATTTATTCAATCAATTTAAAAAGTTTTTGTAAGGACATATAAGATATACTAATTGATAAATGGATCACTAAAAATTTAGAGATAATAGAGTTAAGTCATGCATGCAAATATTCATTGTCAAAGACAAAAGCAATACAAAAAAGGATCTCGTGGCACAACTAAAAGAAAATATAGGAGCAAAATTAGAATATGAAAGATCACATAGAAGATCATACCCAAAATAACAAAATAATTATATAAAGAATGATAGTACATATAAAGAAACATGGTCCTTACAAAAAAAACTCATTGAATAATAAAGTGAAGCAACATGTGAAACAAGAGAAGGTGCATTAAAAATGAAAAAGCACATAAGCAATGAAGAAGCACGTGAAATGCAAATAGGACAAACTTTTCAAAACTTATTGAAGAGCTTCTTTATTCTTAGGTATCACCATCCTTCCTCTCAAAGTCTCATTTATTAAAAAAAATTTCATCCAACACATGACACATTGCAAGAAAGAATCACATAAAATATATATTAAGGCATATCTAATACAATGGTCTTGATGTCAATTTATTAACCTTCACAAGTTGTCTAAAATACAACCTTATTACATAGACTAAAGTCATAACATAAGAAAAATCGTGAAAAGTCAAAAATTAAACTAAAGAGCATAGTTAGTTATCTCATTGTATTTTGTTTAATTATCAAATAAGCCCTTCAATCTGCTAAAATGTTGAACATAAAGATGCTCTTTTATTTTTTTCAACAAAAAGAAAACCATTCAAATTATATCATAAATCAAAACGATGGCTAAAGCATTATAACTACATAAATGAAATTCTATGTGATGGAATATTATAAAGGTTTAATATTCTAAATCACAAATTTTGAACTTAAATATTAAGGACACTAATCTAAAGAAACTAATCTTAAGGAACCTGAAGAATAAAGAATACTAAATTAGAAAGTTATGAAAGTTTAAAAAATTCACCTTTACCCAAGATTACAGAGGCTTGTTATGCCAATTAGTTTTTCCTTATTAGCTTATATACTAAATATATAATGTCATTGTAAGAGTCCTTATGAATAAGATGAATCTTTATCTCCATTATTTTTTTGCATGTGAGAATAGGGCATTTATCTTGAATAGAGGCATTTCAGATAACCATATCCTCACCTAATAGCTTTTCCACAAATTAGGAACATTTACCTTTATCTAATGGTTTATTGACATTCAAAATGAATATAAAGTAGGCTTATGACCATGTTAGCTAACCTTTCCTCCTATTCATGTTTTGTCATTTTAGGTTTTGGGCAAATTATGTGATCAGATTATCAAGTGTATTTCACACCTTAGGCACTTAGTTTGGATTAACAATAATAGAACTAATTGGATTCTTAAGAAGCATAGTCTTAAGTGAGGTTTTCTTTTATTAACTTATCTCTTTATCATTTGCTCTAAGGTTCTCACTCTTCTTATCAATCAATAGGCTAATGTTGGCTTGATCAAGGGCATTAAGATTCCCCTTAATGCTTCACCTATCAACCACCTCTTGTATGTCAATAAATATTTCTATTTTGGATTGCTATGGTCACCAATGCTAATGCACTCACATGTGTGCTCAACATGTATTGCTTAAAGTTTGGTTGGTATGTTAACTCTAATAACTTTGTCACCTTCTTTAGCAAGTGCATGAACCCCTCAAGGAAGGCCTTGGTTAGTAGTATATTTTTTGGTCAATTATAAGTACATGGGCAAAAATCTTAACATCACCTTTGGCTTTAAGGAATTGTCCTCCTTTGACTTTCATCACATTGTTGATGTTATCTATGCTATGACTTCTGGTTGGGGTACCAAAGCACAATCTATTGCTATCAAGATCACTCTTATTAATAATGTTATGGCTTTCTATGTCTCACTTGCTTGTCTTGATGAAAGTGTAAATGTTATTAAGAAGATAATACGGGGTTCCTTTTGAAACATGAACCCAAAATAATGGACCATATATTACCTTAACTAAGACAAACTCTATTGATCAAAGTAATGTACGAGTTTGGTATCCATCTCTTATGTGATTGGAGTTAGAGTCATTATCCAAAAGTTCTTTGTGAATATCCTTATATTGTATTTCAGACTAATTATGTTGAAATATTACAATTATGTTGCTAAGTAATAATTAAACACTAGTGATATAGTAAAGTTATCATTTCACAATCAGAATAAAAGAATACTATTTTGACTTATCTTATAAAAAATTTAAGTTTTATAAATTTGCTCAAAATAGTAAATTCACGCTAATAAGTAGAGCTCATTAAAAGGAATGAAATGACTTTTTGGTTTACAATTTTTAGAGTATATTTAGGTTTATTGTGAATTAATATAAATCTAGAATTATATATATATATATATATATATATATATATATATATATATATACACATATATAATTTAAAAACGTGAAAAGCATAACAAGGGTTTAAGACTTTTTTTCCTTCCTTGTAGTGGCTTAAGAGATGAGGAATCGAGAAGCATCAAGAAGGTGGAACAAAAAAAGAAGTGCGGCAATTAATTTCCAGTTACTTGGGGGGAAGAGTTTAACAGAGAAAAGTAAGAACAGCTTGGTAAGGGTTTGATTCTAGTAGCAAGGTTTGGCTCTAGCATGAGAGAGTTGAGAAGTCAAATGAACTTGTTAAGAAGCTAGTTCTAATAGCAAGATTTGGTTCCAACAAGAGAATGAGTCTAAAAAGAAGATGAACTTGGTGAGAAAATTGTGTTAAATGGAGCATTTTATTCATATTTTTCTTTTGTTATATATAATTCCTTAAGATTTTTTGCATTGGTTATACATTTTATTCATGTTTCCTTAAAACCTAAGAAGAGATTTGGTAAGAAATTAGTTACGTTTTCCATTTGTTGGAGTTATCAAAACTAACATATGATATGTCAATATATAACATATATGTTATGTTCTTAATCACAAGAAAACCATTTTTCCTAAACAAATGTACAATAGATGAATATGTAACATATGATTCATTTAATTCATAGGTAAAATATAATCAAGTAGAAATGAAACAAATAATTTCAAACCTTAATATACCATACATTAATGATAATGAATTGCATATTTAGTTTAAAAGAAGATTATGATCAGAAGAAAGAATAGTCAATTATGCTAAAAATTAGTTTCCCAATACTAGAATATGCTACATTAAAAATAACATATGACACATGTAGTGTTTTGAGTAGTCCATTAGAACAACGAATGATTTATGATTTTGTGCTAAATGAATGAGCATAAGGTATGTGGTCCTTGAAATATCATAAGCATAAAAAAAAGTTCTTAATTGTTCACTTCAAGAGAAATCTCAAGAACTCACATACAATACATTGGATAGAATGTATGATACACGAGTATTATGACAAATAAAAAAATAAAATGGAGCCTTGTTAATGAAATAAACAATGAAATAAGCATGCAAAGAATTATGAAATGAATTGATATTAATTAAATTGCATCTAACTTATGATGCAGATATCAAAAGAAAATTAAAGAATGAATCAAAGTTTTTCCCTAAAATTTCATGTAATTAAATCTTATATTGGTAATGTAAATAATAAAGATTATTTTTTCTAAATGAATGCATGGTTATGAGGATAAGTATGGCATCATGAAACATTTATTTTGCATATCATAAGACATAATATTAAAATGGTATTATTTTGAAACAATGACTATGTGGGTATTGATCTAATATTTAAATCCAATATTATATGATATAATGAGATTGTGATACTATATGGGTATTGATCTAATATCATTAGCAAATTTTGCAAGATCTTCATGTAGGAAAATAATAAGACTATGATACTTAGATATTGCCTATGCTCTATGCCATGTCTAGATTTTATGAGTCTTTCCATTATTAGTAGTTTATGATATGATAAATTTTTTGAGTAGTTATGATATCTTTATGTGTAGAGGTCTAAAGATGTGATGTAATATCAAATAGAAATAAAAATAACAAAAAATAGGATTTCATGGAATAAGGATATTATTATTAAAGGAAAAAAATAAGGACCAACAATTGATAGAGATATTATATATACATAAAACTAAAGAAAAGAAAAATAAGTTAGATCATGAAAAGAGAATAAATGATTATATATATAAAAAGAGAAAGTGTGTGTGTGGTGATTATATATGAAAATTTTATGCATTATACTCTATTCTATTATGGTAGAGTATTGGTGACTTAATTATGTATACTAAGTATTATATATAAAATTAGTTGAAATATTTATGTTATTGTATTATAATTTTATTTATTCAATTTAATCATAATATTTTCTTATCACTTTTATTTGTGCTTAAATATTTTAAACATTTAAATTTATTCGTTAAGTTTTATGTTCATTATTTACTTATGTTTTATTTTAGGTCATGTATTAACGTATCAAGAGAGGTAAAATAAGATGAAAACAGAGGGAGGCAGACCTTATAGGATACGTCATATAGTTTTTTAATGTTTAATATATTATAGTAGATTGTTATATAAACATAATAAAATACTATGATATTTTTACAAGATAAATGTATTAGTAATTAATATAGAAAAATATGTCTAAAACTTATTTTAGTTTATAAATAATTGAGAAAGTCTTATGTTCAAATAATATATCTATACAAGGGCCTAACCAAAGGTGATAGCTTTACAATCAAAAATCTCAATTTGTTGAGCAAGTAAGATCTTTTCCAAAAGTCAAGGACTCGCACTGACTTTTAGCATAAAGGATCTCAACCTAAGAAAAAGTGATTTGAACAACTCACACCTAAGTATTCGAATTGGTGAAGTGGCATGGTCACACAATTGGACTTTGTAGAAGACAAAACAAGAAACTACACTATCATATGCACAAACTTAAAATTTTGGACACGATGATAGATTTTGTTTTTCAAAATATTAAATAAAGTGACTAAGGACTTTTTTTGATAATTAGATGGTTTGTAGATGTTGGATAATGAGTAGAGATCTCCTCTTTTGAGCCTCTTGCTGGCTTCCCCAAGGCATCTCGAGAATCACACTGTTAGTTTTTACACATGCAACATACTTGTATCACACAGGCTTAGTAGCAGTACATCATTACTTTATTAAAAAAACTTATCGCTTATAATATTATAAGCATCTCTATTTATAAAGAGACTTAAAAGGTATAATAATAATTTATTAATCTAGGAATATAAAAAGATAGTCTATAATACTAAGAGATATATTTTTGAAATTTTAAAGGATATTTAAAAATTTTAAAAATTGTCACAAAATACAAAATAAATATTTTAAACTTTGACATAACATTGGAATTAAAAAACTGTAAAATTAATTAAATTAAATTAGTTGCCAAACAACATATGCATATTGGGCAACGATAACGATGAACGGTGAGGCAATGTGCAGTGCAAATGGCATAGACAAAGAGGCACATGATGCCTCAAATTTATTTTTTTGGTCAATGTGGGTCGAAGTGAATCAATGTAGATTAATGGGTAAGTTGACAAGATTTGGGTTAGGAGCAAATCGTGAGGGCATAGCAGGTCAACGTAGGTTAATAAGTCGTGTAGTCGACGCGTGAGGCATGCTTGCTGGTGTGGGCTACAGTACCGAAGCTAACGACGATGGGATGATGGTAGCCAGCAACGAAGGAGGTGGATGGCTATGGGAACAACCCATACTCAAATTTTAGCTCTTTTGAAATCATTTTTCAACTAAGTTTTATATTTACATAATTACAAGACTATTAAAGAGATGATCAGTTCTAAATTTAAAACTAAAAAAATCCAAAATATTATTAATTATTTTTTAAAATACTAAAATAAAACTATGTAAGCAAATAACTTGATGAACTGATGAAAGCAAATAAAAATATGTAATAAATAAGGGTTAGTTGTAATTGACCCCAACAACAACAATAATAAAAAAAAACTAATGTGAAGTTGAATGGTCAATCTTGGTTCGACTCGAAGTTTGAATAGGATTAATATGCCTTCAAGTTGAATCTTTACATGATATATTGGATGTTATTATGTCAGTAATTATCAAATGTGCCTAACTAAAAACATAGGAGAGTTAGAATTAGTTCGATGATTCCTTTCTTGAAAGTTATTATGTTATTTTGTTTTTTTGTTACTCTAATTTAATCAAAATTAGTTAATTGAGTTTTAGTAATGATTTGCACACAAAGCATGACATTCTCCATATAATTTCTTTTAAGGGCTCCTTCAATTTGGATTGACTCTTTGGTTACCAAGTATATAAATAAATCAATCCCTTTCTTAGCTCGTCAATATGACTCCTATAGTTGGCATTTAATCTCTTTTGGTGACAGTAACACTTATAATTTTTAATGACTATTGGTTAAGCTCTTACCTCCTTGCTCATTAGCTCACCTTCATCAGCATAGATCTTATCTAACTTGATTTTGTGTGTTACCTCCTCAATGATGGAGGTATTAATGCCTTAAAAATCTTGAATTCATTCATTCCTACCTTGTGGGTTGATTTTGCACATTGCTTAGCCTTCTTCTTTTTCTTTGATTGCCTTTGTAAAAAGCTTATAGGCTCCATTAATGCCCTATTTTTGTTGTTGTACTTAGCTCTTTTTTATTCTCAACGTAGCCATGATGGTTTTTTTTAGAAATCAAAGCTTAGCTAAGATTAGTTGCTTTGTTGTGGAGACATTATGTTATACCCGGTAAAATATTATATGTTTAATCTTCAATAATTCAATTGTGGCTTGGATGATTTCAGATCGACAGTAGGATGAGCCAGGAGCTCAATTGGAGGCTATTGGAATTTCTGAAATTTTCTGGGGATTTTTCGGAGCACCGAGATTTTTTTTAAAAACCGGAATTTGTTTTTTTTACCGCGCGTGAACCGGACCGGAGCAGTTCAGCGAAGGCGGGGCAGTTCGCTGAGGTGCGTTTGCGCGTGCGTTTGGATAAGCCGCGGATAAGCGGATCGGACGGGCGAGATCAGCGGTGGAGATTAACCGGTTGATCGGGTGTTAAGCGGTGTTTTTGGAAGGTCAACCGACGCTTAATGGGTCTTAACGGGTTATTACCGGTTTAAGCTGGGTATTTAACCTAAACTGTTCGGCTGTTAGGGTTTAGAACGGCGGCTAGAGCGAAGTGTTCGCAGCGAACGGCGGTACTTTCCGGCAGCCTTCCAAGGGGCTTTTGGTAACCGGAGGTTCGCGGGACAGAGGCGAGCATTTTGGTACCGGTTTCGTTCGGCGAGAAGCTGCGGTTGATCGCGTGCGAGCTTCACCGTCGCCTGCGAGCAAAGGTAGGAAATTCAGATTAAATCAGTTATTTAGCAAATTAAAAATATGGATTATTTTGCAAATAGCTACTTGAGCATGCGGATATGGGTTTTTGGAATTGATTAATGCAATTTATTGATTTTAGCATTTTAGGGTTTTGTTTTTATGAAGAAGAACATATATATATTCCGTCGAATTGGAATTTCTGTGCATAGAAGCATGCCTTAGGTTTTGATATTATCATATTATCATTAATCAGGTTATCTGAATGCTAGAATGATTTTAATTTCATGAATTGGCATAGTCGGATCGGACAATACTTCGGCGAAAATTTTTGCATGGACATCTAGCTTCACGACTTGATTATATGAAATTTTTAGGCTAGTACGAGCTTTAGGCTAGCGTCCCCTTGCGTTCGGTCGCCGGAAATCAACGGGGAAAACGGAGATTTCCGGAAAGTCGACGGTTAGGATTTCGCGGGCGACGGGCGAAGGGGATGAATTAGGGCTAATTAGGGATTAGTCTGATTATTAAGTGAATAATTATATTAATTATTAATATTTATATGTTAAGCGTTGGCCCGAATTCGGATTATTAACTTCGGCCGACGGGGTTCTCGGCTCAGCGCGTAAGGGTTCCGAACCGGCGACGAGAACCGGTTCAGGGGAAGTGCGGCACGAATGAGAGAGAAGCGGAAGAAAAAAAAAATAATTCGTAAATTAATCCGAATTTTCGGAAAAAGGATATGCGGATTTTAAATTCGGAAATTTATTCCGAATTTCGGAAAATGGATAAGGGCGGAAATTGATTTTTGAATTTAAAATTTCCTGAAGTGAGGAAGAGGTGATTTTTGGAAATCACGTAGCCAAGTTGAAATTGACTGTTAGAAATTACCCATAAATTCAGTGCAGCTGGATTAGTTGGAAGGAAGTGTGACACTTGGGTGCTACTAGAATAGTCAGAATTTTGGTACAGTTTGTGTTGCTTGGATGGCAATGACATTGATTGAGTCAGTTTACTCAGTGTTGGCATATTTCATGGATTGGCATATTGGACCGGACTACTGTAGGCCCTATATGATGTTTTAGGGTAGTTGTGGTAGGTAACTGTGCGGTACAGACTTAGCTTCCACAGTATACATGTGGACTGGTATGCGCCTTGTTGTATCTGGACACATGTTGCCGAATCTTGGAGTTAGAGCTTGGCAATGACTGTAGGGGCGTGAGCTTCTATGGAAATTGTTGAGAGAGGACTTCTTGGGACGGTGGCTGAGTCGATCTCTTCTGGTCCATGAGTGTAGGCCTGCGCGCCTGAGGGTGGCAGGGGTGTCTCGCCGTGGCTAGCCAAGTGTGTAGGCCTGCGTGCTTGAGGGTGGCAGGGGTGTCTCACGTTGGCTAGAGATTTATGGGACTGGTTCTGTCTATAGTCTCCAGGAGATTGATTGACGAGAGACGCTGCGGTGTCGGGTGTCATGCGTGCGCAGAGATGGGCGTGTCCCGCTGGCATGCTTGATTAGGCGCCATGCGTGTGCAGAGATGGGCGTGTCCCGCTGGCATGCTGCCTGGGAGCACAGAGGAGAGCTACTCTGGTGTAACTGGGGGTGACTGTGGTTGGTCAGAGTCTGGGACTGAGAGTGCCTTTCCACCCTATATTGTTATGCTGTATTTCTATACTCTTGCTATTATCCTTCTCTTGCATGAGAGTTTTTTTACTAGCTGTCTTTCCTACTGGGCGTAGCTCATTCCTTTATTATCTATATTTTTCCAGTGGCTCGGCAGACTTGACGCCACCCAGCTTTAGGTGGGATCGTGATCAGTAGGCTAGTGGAGGAGATCTGATCTGTGATTTTCTGAGACATTCTGGTTAGTTGATTGTTGCTGTTGGATGTATTCAATGAGACTGTTATTCTTATGTCTTGTATTATGTGAGGGTGATTCTGACTCATGTACTCGGATGGATGATGTGGTATTTGATGGACTGTGATTTTTCATATGAGTTACATTTTTATACACTGTCTTATTTTCTATCTTGACGGTATGGTGTGTGGAGCGTCATTTCATATCGGTGGATGTTATATATTTTTTTTTGTTGATGGTGAGGTCATTACATGACTATGGAACTTAACCTTGGGGGTTCAGACTTCTATTAGATCGGTTCTCCTACCGGTATGGGTTAGGAGTATTGGGTCTAGTAGGAGTAACATTGCGCGAGTTCATCAGTTAATTTAGGAGTCATGAACCTGATTTGATGGTGTGCCTGGGAGATGGGATCCACATAGTTAAGGAAAGTAGGTGTGTAATGATGTGTTATATCCTATGTTTTTCGTAGGCTACTCAGGTTGGTATGGGACGATCTGAGCTGTCTATATGTAAAAAAAAAAAAAAAAAAAAAAAAAAAAAAAAAAAAACTGGGGTGTAACACATTATAATAGTGTTGTACATACAAACCATTAGCTTTATTACCATGGTATTTCTTCATCACCTATTTTTCATGGGATTTGTGATTGTATTGAAAATTTGGATAATTTCTTATGTAAGTGTTCTTATGCTCTTTTTATCTTTAATTTTTTTTCTCCTTTGTTATTGTGATAGGTGATATCTCAAATCAAATTTATGTATTTCTAATATTTGAAATAAAAACTAATGCGTGAATCTCACAAGAAGAGAAGAGGGTTAAATTATAGGTTTAAAATAATTTTTGCTAATAAGAGATATACTCATTTTTCAAATATTCTTTATAAAAATAATTTTATATTAGTTGAAAACTTTGATTTATAAATGTGTTAATTTATAATTTTTATGATTAAAAAAATAAAAATAAAAGTTAAAATATTATACCAAAATTTTTTATAGTTTGGTTAAAACTAAAACTTGTGTTCATCACCAACTGAGATAAAAAAACAAAATTCTACTAATAAAAGAGTTATAACTTGAGATTTTTCCTTATAGTTTACCTCCAACCTACTAGGCTTTGTGGGTTTAACTATAACACAGCCTTTTACGAGCACAACCCCAACTCGATTTTTTATGAGATCAAATCAAACTTGGGTTTTCGAAAATATCGAGCCTCCCAACCCAAAAGAAAAACAAAAATATAGCAAGAAAAAAAATTTGATAAAAGATATAATTTTTTATTCTTATTGATGACTATAAAAAGACACAAAGAATACAAAAATTATGAAGAGAATTAAGAAAATAAAAGCTTAGAAGAATCAGACTTAGCTAAAATAATTGGAATTTCAAGTAATTGTAGGGCATAGTTGCTGCAAAAGAAACTTTATGCCAGTAGAATATGCTGTAGCCCTTTTATAAGATATTAAAATCTTACTCACCTTCATTAGTTATTTCATTCATAATGGTTAGGTAATTATAGAAATATTTTAGTTATTATCATTATAAAGATAAGTAAAAGTTATTTAAAAGTTACTTCAAAATAGCTTAAATCTTTTTTCCAAATGACTTATAAATTATTCTAAAAAGGATATTGCAATGACATATATAACAACTAATTATTTAGCCATTAGCTAGGATTGACTAGAGCCGTTGGATTTACACAAAGAAGATCTCGACCATCCAATCAAATGCTTTAAAGGCGAACATGTTCTGAATGGTTAGATCAAGCTTGATTAGATCTCGATCACTTTACCAAGTCAAATGAGATCTGGATCGTTCAACTAGTCAACGATAAAATTGAGATTAGACTTAAATCATAAAATTCAGATAGAAGAGTTTTGAGCCATCAGATCAAAGATAGATTATTTCAAATGACAAAAATAAAGATAATCATCAATTGAAGTCAAACGAGATCAAGACCATCAGATGGATCAATCGATTACAACACATGAAGTAGTAACCATCTGATCAGCTCATTAAATGGACGATTTGATCTATTAAGCTCACTATTTAAAAGTAGATGTAATCTCCACTATGTGATCACAAAAATGCCCGATTTGACGACATTAAGTGTTGTCAATTTTGGAAATAGATGAGTAGCAAAGAATAGTCCTATATTACCTGCAACCAAAGTGCTTTGTGATTTATAAGTATTTGCATGGAGGCTATTACGTGAGCTGAGCTAGAGCTAGTTTCCCTTTATGTGCTTGAGATTTAATTACCCACTTCAATCGTATATTTACTGGATTACATGTTTATTTTAGGTCATATTCTGACCCAAAACATCATATGCCTTACCCTTACTTGGTCCAAGAGGACTGCATAGACAAAGATTAGGTCTCAACCCAATTTGGTTTCGAGTCACTGTGTTTTCTGACCCGATGCTCAAGCTTAAGCTCAACCCAAGACCGTTGCATTCGGGCACAACTTGGAATGTGGCATAAATTTTTTTGATTTATTTAATTATAAAAATTTTAATAGAATTATTTTTTAATATAATCAGATTTAACAATCAATCTAACATAAACTTAGTAAAAATACAAAAGTATGATTTAGCCAAAGAAAAAATGATTTAAAGATAAAATAATCAATGAATGATTTAGGTAAGATTTGAACTAAGAAAAAATTGAGAGATTAAAAAATTGAATCATATTCATTTGTTAAATCAAGGAGATGATTAGATAATTTAAATACCTAAATATAATTTAAAATTAATATAAAAGGAGAGTACTTTAAAATTAATAAATTAACATTCTATTTCATAATAAAATAAAATTTTATCTAAACTGATGCACATGTCTTTAATCCTTAAAGTTTACTGAATACTCCAAAGTGCTTTGAAGACTACTACTTTGTCATCTTTGAAAGTACATGACTTGTTCTTTACATGTAAACTTATTTCATAATAAATAAATCTATTAGAATAAAATATTAAATATTTAAGACCTGACTCATCAAATACAAGGGTGTCTTAATAATATTTTTATAAGATATGGTGTAAAGAGATTAGACTAATAGGCGACATGTGCTTATTTGCATTGTCCTTTATTTAAATATCTTGATCTCTTACTCTAATTAGCTTAGAGTAGCTAAGGTGATTTGGTGGTCACCATATGGCTATTACCGGGGTTCACATTTATACATTTTCTTTTACTATTATAAAACTACAATGAGTTGTGGTTTTTGCTTCTATTCTCCTTCAATTTGTTAGGGGCTATAGTAATGTTTACATTGATGCAAACTCAACTTCTATAATTATTGATATTTGACATGCCTTAAGAGATGATATATGGCATGCCATAGTTTCTTGACTTAATTACAATAATATTGAGGTCATGACTCCATCTCTTATACTTTTCTATTAGCAAGCTCTATTATTGATGCTTTACTTGCCTCTTAGGAGAGTCTCTTGTGGACTAAGGAAAGGAACCCTTTCTTTGGATCTTGTTGTCATTTTTGACACATACCAATAAGATCATAGTTCTATAAGATTTGAATTACCAATAAAAATAAAAGTATTTCGAGCATCACTATTAAAGTAGCTAACTCAATTAATTATTTGATTCATCTTTTCATGTGATTTAATTAATAATTTATATCTTCTCTAAAACTTCACCTGTATTCCATCAATTATCTTGTATTTTGTGAAATTAATAAATAAAAATGTGATTATATAACACAATCAAATTAAATAAAATTAGATATATCATACTCGATTATCATAAATGATTTTATATCATTAGAAAATAATTTCTACTGAATATATATAATACTTTTTTTAATAGTAATATGATAATAATATAATAATGATCAATATTAAATTATACAAAAATTAAATAAATAAATAAATAATTACACAAAGAAACATAGTAATAAAATTAAATAAAAAATACATTACTAGCCATCAAACTCAAATATTATTATACATATTTGCGTGATTTTTCCCATTTTAAGAGTGATGGAATATGCATATGATTTAGAATGGACTTGAATTTTTAGATTTTGACATTGACAAATATGTATGAAAAATGAAACTAAACTTTATTCTTGAATTTTATCACAATTATTTAAAATAATATGATAAATATTGTTTTGTTAGATAGAAACTAAATAATCAAGAATTGATTTATAAAAGTTCATAAAACAACAAAAGGTTTTGAAAATATAGCAAGTGCAACTAATGGGATCGGCCAATTATTGACAATGGGAAGTCCAACAATAATTAGAAGGCAACCATTGACAAGGTGGGAGTCTACCATTTATTAGAAGACAACTTTCCATGAGAGGGGGGTTGAATAATAAAGGAGTGCTAACATCCACCACAGAATCTTCAGGGTTGTTTAAAATGGGGTCATGTGATATATTTAAGATATTTTATAATGATTAATACTTGTAATTGATGTTAAACTGCTATAAAAGGATGTTAAACCACTATAGTGCTTTAGCATCACCTATTATAAAATGTTAATTTTTTATAATTGCTGAAAATATCAAATGGTGAGAAAAAATTTATTTTACCAAAAAATTAACTAATTTTTTTTCAAAACATATTATTAAATGTTGGATAGAACAATTTTTCTCAGAGGATAAGCATCAAAAAATTATTGGGGCGGTTGCCTTTTATCTGATCCACTATGCACCTGCTTTCCGTGATTAAAAGGCAATTAGATCAGCACGATATAAAGACGATAAAAATATACTTTTTACTAAACATAGTTACGGGGATAACATAAATAAGTTACAGCTTACAATAACCTGATCAGATGTTAATTCTACATTAGTGGAGAAATCAACTAACAACGAAATCTAATTAGAGAGATTAATCTCCAAAGCCAGCCTCAAAAACTCTTCCACTGGAAGGAAAAACAAAGGCCGCCCATGGGCACAACTTGCGAATCTTATCGAACATCTTATATATCACATAAAACCGGTGCTTAATGGATTTCTCGCCGGCGATTCAGTTCATAAGAAGAGACCGTGCACGGCCATTTGTCTCCTTGGTGATCGCCGGAATACAGCTTGAAGTCCTAGTAATCCCTCCCTTTTTCCCAGCCACCAACCTCCCACCGTCTTTCGGGCTCGAAGAACACTTCCTCAAAATATCCCGCATGGCCTCCGCTTGAAACAGCACCGGGTGCGTCCTCCCGAACTTATTAAACCTCGAGCATAACGCCATGTGCGCATGAAGCGCCTCCTCCTCCTTCCCCTCCTTCTTCTGCATCTCCTCCTTGACGGCCTCGGAGCAGAGCCCGCAAATCCACCGGCCACAGAACCTTGCTCGCACGCGGCGGATGTACTCCGGCGTGCACTCTTCCGACATGCCACAGCACTCGCAGTTGGCGTTCTCCACCTCGGAGATGGGTGGCAGCTTGCCGGCGTCTCTCTGGAGACCTCCCCTGTTCAGCTGCAGGGAGAGATCAGACATGGCTCTCTGTAGACCGTCTGCCTGCTGTGGCTGCTGCGTCCTCTGTGGCTTCTTTCCCGCATGGCCACCTTTTGAGGAAGCGCCTCCGCTGGCGTGGGTTTCTCCGCAGGGTGCCATTTGGGTTCGATCTGTTTACTGAGATGTGATGAAAGCAGAAGAGAAATGAACAGGGGAGAAAGAGTAAAGGCGGGATTTATAGGCGCGGGTTTCGTATGACTACAGGCCGAGAAAGTCCCAGGAGATTAATGCGTGTGGTTTGTGAACCACGGAAAATTTCTTCTGTCCGTGATCGAAAACAAAAGTGTGAAGACAAGACCTGATAACTGTAGATTTTTCATGAAGGCTATTTGGTTATAATTAAGAAAGATTTCAGCAATTCCGCCTTTGTGGATGCCAAAGCACGTTAACGGGGCCGTCGATATCCAAGTCGATCGTAGACACCACTATAGCCTCATTTACCCGCTGCGCCAGCTTGCATGGGATGGTTAGCATGCACGTGAATCATCAAGAATCCTCTTTAATTAATTAACTTTAGCAACTTAAGTGCAACGTAGCCATATATGGTGTGTGAGGTCTACAAAATCAGCGTACTCGTTTCATAACCACATGTACGTTAATGTGAAAGTTTAACTATAGTAAAGGCTACTTCTAATAGTTTTATTTTTTTAAAATTTAATTCTAGTGGTCATTTAGACGATTAAGAACCCCCTTTGTTAAAATTCAGTGCTGTGATTCAAAACTAACCTTTTGTTCTTAATTTGTGCTAGTTTTTTTTCTCATGTTTTTACTATTTTGAGTACTAAGCCTCTAATCTGAGTTTGATCATCAATGGAAAGAACACCAATCCAAATGTAAAATTTTAGAAGAAAATCATTGCTGATCCAAGCTAACATTTTTCTGTTACCCATGTGCAAGTTGACAGTAAATGAGCTGCCCCTTACCCATACTTTTTAACTATGTAAATGGAACCATTCATGTGCCAGTCACGACTGATGATTGATTGATTGGATGGATCAAATCTGGTTTGATTATGAACTTTTAAATTTTACGCTTTTTAAAATTTTATTTTTGCTGAATATTTTGTATTAGTTTTTTTTTTTTTAATCTCGAAGCTATATTGTTACAGTGTTTGTATGCTTATGTGAGAGAATGAAAAAAAAACAGTATTATTTAAATTTTCTTTTCAAAATTTGTTTTAATTTTTCAAACTTAATCTTTTTCTTATATTTTTGTATAAAAGATCATTTTATTGCTCAAGTTTATTACATTGTGGTGGTATAAACTCCATGGGTTTATATATTAATATATAGCCAATATACCAAACTAGACGGTAGTCATGCGAGTGAATCGACAAGTTGGAAGCATTCGCAGAAGAGCATGGCAACTTGGAAAATAAAAATTATAAAAAGGCTTCCTCCAGTTTAATTGCGATTGGTTGCATTAAAAAAGCAGTTCACGTGCAAGCTCTGCTCAATCATATTTGGCAACCTTTGCATCTACGGCAAGAGGACATGTTTCTCGCGCGGCCTCGTGACATTGCATCTCGCTAGGGTAGCCTATCATGTGAACCTTTTGAGAGAGAGAGAGAGAGAGAGATGTCACATGTTAAACACATTGGAACTTGGCAACATGGCGTGTCGGGTTCAGCTGAGCACTAGTGTTGCACTATGTTAACATAATTTTGAAATATGAATACCCATGGAGTTCCTATCATTGGAAATTAGAGCTGGGCTTTAGAGGTCATTACAATAAATTGTGTTGATGAGCCCAATTAATTATAATGTCTTCGAGTTAATTATAGGTGCAATTTCAGAATTGAAAACCATATCATGAAAAAAATAAGTCTAAGAACACACAGGAAGAGTGCAAATGATTAATTTAGGTAAATACAATAAAACTATATAATTATTGTATCTAGTATAGTCAATATTTGGTTAGTTATTTTTTCTATGTGTAGTTCTACACATCAAAATTTATTACATCTCTTTGAATTAATATATTTAGTCTTCTTAGAAAGGTTTGTATGTGAAATATTTAATAAGATAAAAAAACCTTTAGTATTTTGATCCTATAACTAATTCTTTTTTATTATATATATGTATCAAATATTAAGAACTCATAATATATTTCTATGCCTTACACAAGTGGAGTGTATACATAAAGTGTGGATCAAGTACAAAAGCTCTTCAATAGATTTTGTATTGCTCTTCAAAATGTTAAAATCATGGAATTATATTTCTAGGTTAACTTGATACAAATTAATTTGCATGATATTTTTGAACATAGATAAATTAGAAATCAGGGCCTCTAATCAAATCTCATGTAATAGCATAAATGAGTCATACATTTTTCGATAGCATGATTATTTTAACTTCCTAAATAGTTGGTTTATAATTGTTTAAAATGTCAAATTAAGAAAAGATTAAATTTTTTGAAAGGTGTATTAAATATATGTGAACTCTAACAAAAAAAAATGAGGGAAACTTATTGACTTTTACAAAATTGTTTGCACTTACTCTACTTTTTTCTACATTCTTCTTACTCTAATGGCAAATGGTCGATCAATATGTTTTTCTTTTAACGAAGAGAAAAACTTTGAAGATAGCTCTTGAAGGTTATGGATAATTGATGTAGATAATTTGAAACAAACTGAGACAATCATATATGAATGAAGTTTCAAAGGAATCTAAGAAAATATTTGATAAATAAAGTAAATACATTATAGGTTAATCCATATAAATATATTTAATATGTTTTTCTATCAATCTAAATTTAAACCTCCTTGTAAATCATGTAGTAAGCTAAAGTATATTTTAAGAGAATTATGATTTTGGTTTGAATTGTAAATTTACTATAGCTTTTATAATATAGTGATTTCTATATAAGCAAATGATTAAATAATGTATTTTATGTGAGGAGAAAATTGTTGGGGTGATTAAGAAGTAAAGGATGAAAAAAAGGAAGCTTGCTATTTTTCGTTCAAGATTGGATAGTCCAATTATCTATTCAATTGATCACATAGTTTAAGGTTAAAGACTTTAGATTGAATGGTCTAATTACGACATTTCCAATAAATATTTAAGAAAAATTAGAAAATATTTGGAATGGAAGTAAATACAATATCAAAGAATATGAAAAAATAAAAAAAATTAAGAGGAATATAAAATTGATGAAAATATGTGATTTGATAATATTTAGAACCAAAAGGAGAAATTTAGGTAAGAAGTATAACAACAAGAAGTAATTTAGCTATGTAAACAGGATACAATAAAAAAACAAAAGTATTATATGTTGATTTATAATACAAAGTGTTATATATTTGTGAATGGATATGATTATTATTATGCTCATAAGACATTCTATTATGATAGAAGATGGCATATGTATAGTTTTATTATTATTATATTATAATTTTAATACATATGTTATCTTATTATTCTTATACATTGTATAAAATGAATTATCAAAGTATGATGAATAAATGTGATTGTGTGAATCAAGAATTGAATAAAAAGAATATGTTATAATATGATACTATAAATTATATGAGTATTATTTTATATATCAAATGACATAGTATTAAGATATGATATTATAAGATGAGATACAAGTTTTCTTATGATATTATCCCAGCTTGACATGTGATGAGATTTGATATGAATTGACATTAGTTAAGGTATGATGTTATAAGTATGTATGAGACATTGAGAGCTCTTATGGTTTGCCATCAAGGTGTTTTTTGATTGTTAGAGAGATGAGTATAATTATAAATCAAGCTATGATTTATCACAAATTTACGTTATGGTTGTTGAAGAGATAAGTATATGATAAACTATGCTATGATTAAATGCCAACATGTCTTCTAGTTATTGAAAATATGAGTACCATTATGTATTATGCTAAGATTTATCAACAACTTGCCTTTTGGTTGTTACAGAGGCAAATATGTCTGTAGATCATGTTGCAATTTTTTGCTTATGTACTTTCTAATTTGCTACAGAGACAAGTATGGTTAAAGACCATGTTATGATTTTAGTTAATGTGTTGACTTGTTTGAGAAATGAGTATGGTTAGCATCATACTATGATATAATATGATTATTGATTCTGATATATATGCGTATGAGCAAAGGTGTTCTCATTAGATACATTTCAATTGAAGAAGTGGATATGGTCATATGAGAAATTTATAATATGGAGTTGAAATAATAAGTATAATGGAAACAAAGCCTTAAATGAGAAAATAAATGAAAGAAAATTTTAGAAATGAAAAAAAAAGATAAATCATAAATGAGAATAAAAAGAATCATGATCATTTTCATTTATGTTATAAGGTATTATTTGTTGATTATGTTATTGTTATTACATTATCAATATTTATAACATAGGTTTATTTATTGAGTCAATTGAAGAATCATACTATACTTACATCATTGAATATGTAATCACACCAAGTCAAGATAGGAGTTAAAGTGAGCATGATGGTGCGAAAAATTCTTGAGTCTTAGTGAGTTTAAGAGATTTAAGATAAAGCTAAAGTATTATTTTGATTATATATTTTATCTTTGAGCCTCTTGAGATAAATCAAAATTTTGTTTAGTTTTTTTTTATTTTATCTTGTTTACTATGATTTGGATAGCAAGATATGATGATTGTCTCATCTTCACCCTTATCTAGATGATGCTACCCTTGATTAATGCTTGAGTAGTATGGTCGAATGTGCCCTGAGACCTTTTATCAATTTTTCATTTAATCCCAATTTGATTAGCTAAACACAAAAGTAGCAATAGAGTGATTTTATAGGTCTATTGCTTAGGTGTTTCAACTCATGGTCTCTATTTGCATCATCACACAAATAAGTAATGTGGACATGCTTAGAAGTAATTCCCTAGTTAATCGTTGTGAATATGCTTTCTTAGGATATGGCATTTTTGTCTCTAATGATGGTGGTTTGAAGACACAAAGGAGTTAATCTCTTGAGAGAATTTTCAAGTGATAATTTTATTACAAAAATACTTGTCATCTAATCATAAGGTATATTTAAGTTCTTTATATAAGTTGTTTCTTTGTTTCCATCTTATTCATCTTTTATCTTAAACTCGTATTTTGTTTGGATTACTATTCTTACAATAGCATCATGATTGTAATTTTTTTGTAAAGATCTATCTGTTGTGTTTGAGGTTTGGAGATATTTTGACCTCCTCATTGAGGAATCTAATATGCTTGACAAGTGATTCAACAAATGCATTGGATAAAACGTGTGATTGAAGGGGAATGTGATCAATAGACTTTCTGGTTTGCTAGCCATCTCAAGGGCTAAGACTGCTTTTTTTTACCACGTTATTGTTTGTAAGCTTTGCTCTTGACGGAAACGAAACCCATTTATCTAATTGTTCTCTGTCAAGGCAATACAATATGTTCTCTTGAGATCCATTGACCATTTATGTTTTGTAATTAATTTTGGAAAGATAGACAATAAAAAATTTGTCTTCTCTTAAATAGAGGCACTCGTTATCTGGGATCACGAAATAAAACGTGCCATTTGAAGAACTAATCCGCGACTACAAATATTAAGTCCATGATATGATTTTCTTATGATTGAGAGAGTTCCAGGAGAGGAATATATAAACTTGTATTATTCTAAACTTACTTTATTGTCGATAAACGCTTGTAACATTGTGTTATACGTATGACATTATGGTAAGATTTATCAGACATTTCGTTTTGGATTAGGTCATAAGAATCTTTCCCGGACCTTATCCATGTTCTTTTTGCGGATTCAAAAGGCCTGATGGCCTGCCTACATGCAGTTCTTAGATACCAATGTTCTGCACCAAGGTTTGTGGTGCACAGTTTTGTCCCTCGAAACAAATATCCGTCGAGATGAGCATAGTGGTGTGCTTAGTTAGTTCCAAGGCGATCTTTTGTTACATGAAGTAATTAAGAGAGCTATTTTTTGGCATCCGAGATAACAAAGCTCGCATAGTAGCCAGTAATGCTTTCAGTACCTCGATAAGTAGTCTATACTAAATTCCTGAACTTCTTGTAGTTACAGTTTGTCCACATGCGAGAAAAAATTGAAAACCTGTATGATAGCAGGCATTGATGGCCTGAGCAGTTAAATCGATTTGCCTTCTAACCTTGAAGTTGGCGTACCTCGTTTGTCATGGGCTCCTTGGAATGATATCGCCTTGTTCCTGCTAATTATTGATAAAATTTTAGTGTTGACGTAAGGCTGAGGTCTTTCCAAGAAGTCCATAACATGGTTCATTTCGTAGAGTGCAAGGATTCCATTGTTGCATTAGGAGGATCACACAGATGTCACTCTCTTTGTTATTTGATTTTATTATTAGTTTTTGCTATTCCCCTCGCTTTATATTATTTAAATAGTACAGATGCTGGACTATTATTTATGATATCTCCCTTTCGTAGCCAGCATCATTCCAGGATGCTACTTAATAACAAGCTACATAGTACAATTATTCAGATTTTAAGCACATAAAATACGTTTCCATAGCAATTCTCCGGTCACAATCTTGTGGTGGTCCTGTTAGCAAACTTTAAGTTTTAAACGTTTGGTTAGCATTTTTTAAGGATGGATTTGGTTAGCACTTTTTAAGTGTTTGTTAGCATATTTTAAGTATTTTAAAGATTTTTAGGGATTTTAAGTATTTTGAGGATTTTTAGGGATTAGAAACAAATTTTTGAATTATGAGAAAAGATTTGGGAGATTAGATATTTTTCTTAGCTATAAATAGATGTAATTGGTTCATTGTGATTATGCAATTTTATGAATGAAATATTCTTAGCTATTCTCTTCCTCTTCCTTAAGTCTTTCGTTGTCATTTCCAAATTTCTCCCTACTCTTTTATTTCCATCAGGTCCAGTATTAGTACAGATTTGGTCGTCTTTTTGTATATTTCAGGCTTAAAGTGTTTTATTTCATAGAAAAATGCAAGCATGGAGAGCACCAGGCTTACTCAGAAGCTTTCCAAAGAGATGTTTTTATTGTCCGCCTAACTCTAGTGTTTGCATATTTCAGGCTTAGTGTTTTATTCAATTATGATGGCAAACGCTCATGGTTTTTTTTATGGGTTAGCATGATCTTGATTGTATTCTATTTTAAATATCATATGGCTTTATTACTTGCATGGCTCACTTGTTTTTATGATTTTCTTTGTCACATTACATAAAAAAATAATTAAAAAAATAAATAGAATGTAGAGAATAAATAAAATAGATTGGAATGTATATTGACTTTGAATAGCATCTAAATTATCGTATATGTATATATATATATATAGATATATATATCATACATTTGGATTAACATATCATATACATTATATAGTCTTAAAATAGAAATAAATATTTCGATTTTTTGAGACATGATCCTTAACATCAGGCCCAATGGATATTATTATAAGGTATCGATTTTTGGATCTCGTATCTACATAATGTGTGTCATGATCTTAATATATATATATACATGAATGACATGAGATCCAATATATGCTATCACATGATATAGGTACCATACCTGCATGGTAGTACTTTTGATCTTTGAATTAGTTTTACTTAATACTATTTAGATAGATTAGATGGACATTGATTGTATATTATTTATTGATATTATTATTAGATCTAGAGAGGATAATAATTTAAGAAGAATTGAACCTAATATTTACATAAAATATATGAAATTAGAAATAAGAGAAAAATTGATAATTCATATTACATGTAACTTTCTTATGGTATCCACATAACTATGACATAGTTTCTAATTTACTCATATAGCTTATAATATTTTTTATGCATTTGAATTATCATCATGACCTACTATATGATTTTTGATTTGTCTATCATACTTATCTATTTATATTGATATTTTTTATATTTAATTACCTTATTAGATTTATCTACTAAGATCTATATATCTCATTAATACTTACATCACAAATCATGCATCTATTTTATTAAAATTAGGAGTTTGTTATATCATGAGTGTGAACCACACTCTTGAGATTTAAGAGTGGATAGTGTTTGATGTGAAATTAGTGCTAATAAGATAGAACATTGATTTTAGTTTTGTAAAAAATAATCTTAAAAAGCTCTAAAATTGTTCTTGAATATTAAAAAGCTCTAAAAGATCAAGTTATCCATTTTTATATTATATTACAATTGTTGAGAGAAAATCAATTGTATGTAAAATTTTTTAAATGTGAATGTGAATAGCAAATATCTTAGTCAATCCTTAGAAAGTCTCTACCATTATAGGGTTTTCAAGGACCACTTCTATTTTAGAGATCTAGAGTTTCTTGGGTATAGTTGGTATTACCAGAAGTTTATATAAGGATTTTCCAAAATAGCTTCCCCACTAATGAGCATGACTTAAAAAGCCATGAAATTTGAGTGAAATGTTAATTGTGGTCTTGATAGAAGTATTAGATGTTCTTCTTTTACACTTGATCAATTTTATATTATTGGCTTCTAGATAATTTATGTAGTAAATTCCTTGTTTCATCTATCTTGTTTGAGTGTCATATCTCTTTTTAATGATATGTGATTTTTTTGAAAATTTAAATTAATTGTAGAAAATTTCAAAAAAATTCTAACATTTACAAAAACAAATATGAATGAAATAATATGTTATTTTCAAAATTCTTGATCTACGAGTGATTGAGGTCTATGGAGGTCATGTATTTTTTTTCTCAAAATGGTATATTATTTTTGTTCAAATGAAAATATCCCCAAAAAGGTTATTATTTTCCATTATTGTGACACACGTGGCATAAGTAATTTTTTTAAAATATCTTTTTTTATAAAATTTAATTAAATGATCAAATAATAAAATAAAAATAAAATAACATAAAAGTTACAAAATTTCTTTCTAAAATTAAATTCATACAACAACTATTGTTATATAATAATTAAAAGTACTAATATGAGCCTTATGTCCTTATAGGCAAAATAGTGTTTTAACAATACTAAAAGTAATCATAATATGTGATTTCTTAATCAAAATGAAGATAAATAAATAAGAGCTCTCTATGCTCTCCTATGATTCCATGAAATGCATCATTTTTTATTTATAATTGTTAAGGTAAAGAAATAGTTGAGATAATCGATACCAACTTAGTGGGTAAAAATTATATAACATTCATAGAAATAATTATATTTTTTGGGACATGATACATGCTAGGTCAAGTATCACATATGACATATTCAAAATAATAAAATTGGACATATAGACTTGCATAGTAAAGAAATTCTTCAATTAGATGCACCAGTATGATGTGTTAGTATCCCTTTTCCCATTTAACACTTGCATTGATTATTTCTTCTTTTTAAATCGTCACCCTTGAGGGCCTCATCTAGCTTGAGGAACACACATGATAATGTATTGAAGTATTTGATACACTCTTATAAACCTCATTAAGCCTAAGTAACACACTTTAATTATTTTTTATAATATTTAAAATTTCATTTTGAAGGTATACCATACAAAATCACCCTTTTTTATTACAATTCCTATATTTATGCTAGTTCACGACGAAATAAATACAAAGTGATAAGCATGTAATGCTAGATTATATACATAAACTATTTTCCCAAAAATAAGCATGTAAAGAACATAATACTCATCCAATATTATATATATATATATATATATATATATAAACATAATATGAATAGTAATCATAATGAAACTATTTGATCAACATGATTTCTTTTAATAAAACACTACTAATAAGAGTATGCCAATCATACGAAACAAGTAATTCTTGTAAGAAAACAATAAACATATGAAGCATGTCGAATAGGCATGAAATCATTGCCTAATTAGTATTACAATTCTTTCAATTCTTAAGTCTCTAAATTGTATTCATTAATATAAATAATAGATGCACATAAGTCATATAAAAATACTTACTTAAATTTCAATGCATCGTCACACTTATAATGAATTCTTGCAAGTTAGACATCCCACGAGCTACAACAACCTTAATTCTTGTTTTCTATGATTTGCTTTCCTTGACAAAAATCCTAATTGTAAAAGCCCCACTTTGGTTGCTTTTGCAATAACCTTATAATTATCTCTAATTCTTGTACAATAGCTCATAATACTCTCCAATTTTTTGTGTAATTTTAAAAGCCCCCTCTTATGACCAAAGCCCTATTTTCATAGGCTCTAATTTTGCCCATTTTTCTTTCATAACCATTTATACCTTTTTGGTTTTCCCAAATAATTTGAACTGTCAAATTAATCTAATGGCTGGCATGAGCCCTAAATGGGGAGATCCCTACCTAAACAATTTTTAATGCATCTAATAATTTTTGGAATTTTATTTTCTTTTTCTTTGTCTTTCATATTACTCTTGGACAATTTAGAATTCCTTTCTAGTATCTCTTTTTCTTATTTTATAAGTTTTCTTATCTTCACTCCACCACTCCATAACCCTTCGCATCAACTCCAATATTTTATCATTATCTTAAATAATTTTCAATTCTCCTCATGCTCCCACTTGGTGCTTGCTCCTATATGAAAAGGGGTTTTCTCTCTTTTTTACTAGTTTATGATTATTGATTCATTTATGGACGTGGTTTGGATTTGATATTTACATGATGTCTCATGTGTGAACTACATATCTAAGAATTAAACTTTATACATGTGTATCATTTGTGATTGATTTGAGCCTCCATCTACATTGGTTTTGATCCATTATTTTAAGTTGGAGCATGACTCCTAGTTTCATTTAGTCTCTTGACCTATTGATTATTCAATACTTTTATGTTTTAAATAATTATCCTTTCTTCTGTCCTTTGTGGATTTGACATGTAAATATGATTTGGATAAATGACAACTCTTGAACTTTGTCTTAAAAATCATTGGAAATAAGACATTTAATTGACTTACATGACATATTGTCTAACATTAACTTTGATATCATAGCATGGAGTTAAGATTTGCATTAAACATTTCATTACACTTTGCATTTGATTTGATTGAGTATTTCTTTACAAGTTTATTGATTTGGTTCTTAAGTTTGCTAAAATTTATTTTTCCTCTATCCATTTGGAATTAAGCCCTTTATGGATAGCTGCATTTGAGTATTTAGAGGCTAGCATTCCACCATTAAATTAACAACGTCATGGGACCAAAACTTTAGAGCTCAAGTAGTCCATTAGTTGGCTCAAAATCATACATAATTCATTTATGCAATTTTATTATAGCAATTTTTTACTTTATTTACTTTTAATTATAGCCCTTTTCTTGCAATTTATTTTATAGTATTTTTATTTTCTTACCATTTTAATTTCTAAAATTTCCTTTCTTCACTTTATTGCACATTGAGTTTCTTCTCCTTATTTTATTTCTATTTTATTTTTATATTTCTTTTTTAACTTATTGTATTAGCTTTATTTTTTTTATTTTCTTATGTATATCTTTGCTCACAAAGAAGATAAAATTTTCATAATTTCACATCACGAAAAGAAGATAGCTAAACTTTATTTCAAATAAAAGAGTGTTTTTTCAAAGACTATAGGAAATGTTAAAGATAAAATTTATCTTTCTAAAAAAAGAGCAAAAGTATATATGTTTTATTTACTTATTAAACCTCTCTTTATTTGGGGTTCACTTCAAACATATTTTTTTGAGGTCATTTGAACTCCTTGAGCATGGTGCTTTTATGAGTTGTGCAAACATTACATTTGTGAATAATGTGTGGTTGCATAGTCTTTCCAAAAAGGATCAAGACTTTGTACTACATCATTATTAGTAAAAGTTGATAGTAGTTTTCCTTTGAAGAACTTTAGAACATCATTTGTATTCCCACACACTCGGTGCTATTCTTATTAAACGGACACCACCCAAATAATGATCGAGAGTATATATCATGATGTAAGTTCTTAAGACATCTTATAACAAATTACAAACCCTAGTTACTAAAATGGATACTCTTGTTACTCAACTAAAGATGGTAAACATACAAAGAAATAGTCCTACTAAGAGGGATGAGCATGATGTCTCCTTGTCTTCTAAAGTTGTTGAACACCCATGGGGAAAACATCCCCAAGCACGTGCATGACCTCATAAATACATATAAGAACACCATGATGATGATAAACAGTATGTAAAAACAATTAAATCAGAAGAATCTTCATTTGATTGATGTTTATATCCCAAAGTATGCTTGGATTAGGAAAAAAAGGATAGAATACTACTGTGATTGGTATCATTTGAATGACTACCACACACTAATTTGCGAAGACCAAACTAACTTTAGCATAATTGTTTGTTCACAACATAGAAAAACAACATTATGCCATTGGACCACTATGCATTTGGAATGAACTTAAGATTAAACTTATGGATAAGTATGTGCCCACTTCATACATAGGATGTGTACTTATTTTATTATGGGGTTCATTAATCTAATTCTATCTTATTATAATATCTTAGATTTGGTTTAAAGGAATATATAAAAGCTAAGTTATATTTTGGGAATCTTATTAAACTTGAAGAAGCCTATAGGGTTCTCATGAGGCCAAATGATTTAGCTCAATTATATTTAGAAAATCTAATTCTTATAGCATCACCACTTGATATTATGCTAAACTCTATTACCAAACCATCTACTACACCAGTTATCTACTCATCTACTTTCAATGCAACCCTTAGTGAGCTTTATCCTTATCACCTATAAAAAAAATAAGATCACTCCACATGATCTATTATGAGTTCTAATGTTGAGTGCTTTAGGTGTCATAAAAAAGGGCATGTTGTGGCCCAAAACCTTACTCAAGACATGTTAGTTGCATTAAATGAGAAAGATGAAGAAGAAAAATGTGCATTAAAGAAAGAAGTCATCCTTCTAAAAGAGGATGTGAAAGATGAGATTTATGAGAACACATTTGCATATCTTGGCATGTTACCAACTCATAATACTAACTCCTTAAAATGGTTAACTATACCTTAATTGTACCACTAGTTGAGAAAGATTTGAAATGCACATCTATTTTTTTGTAACTTCACATACATTAGTGATAAACAATGTAAAATTATCATTGATAATAGTAATTGTATAAATCCCGCATCTATTTATATCGCTACTAAATTTGGGCTCACTCCACTTGACCATCCTCACCCATATATAGTGTCATGGATTGATAAAATATCTATCTCCATTAAAAAGAGAAGCCATGTCCCTCTTAAACTTGGCTCATATTCTGATTATTGATATGATATTATTCTTATGAATATTGAATGTATTATTCTTGGTCACCCTTAATTGTTTAACTTAGATGTTATCCTTAGTGGGTGAGTCAATACTTACTCATTCTAACTTCAAGAAAATAAGATTACACTCTATCATTCTCTTAAAGCATTTTTTTGTCATGCTTGAATGACTTAATATACTTCTAAGAATAATTTTTTATTTTTCCAAAACATACTCAAATGACTAAATGAAAGATCAATTAAATTAATCGTTATCACATCTCAATCAAACTATGTGAAAAACCGTCAAATTTTCTTATTTTTTTACTATGTTTTTCATCTAGGCTTAAAATAATAAAACTATAATTGTGTTTGATAAAATGATTATTAAAATATGATATTTAAAAATAATATATATATACATATATATTAATTTTTTATTTTTCAAGAATAAGATAAATAAAAATACAATAATATTAAAACTCACATGGAACCTTTTACTGTGGTTTAGGACATGTTTTTGCGAATCAAATTGCATCTTACCTTATTTATTAAAAAAGCATTACTACTTGGCTGTTGGGTCGAATAAATGAATACCATGCATTTTTTATATTTAATATTTTAATTCTATAATATATTTCTTTACAAGCAAAGCACCAGACTTTTTTAAGCCACTATTCTTAATGGATTGTTGACTTCAAATCTTGATTAGTCATTGGCAAAAATTGTGCCATTAATTAGGCGTTGATCTCACCTTCATAGGAGTACTGAGGCCTCCAAAGTCCAAAGTCAAATCTTATTTGCCTTTTATATTTTATTCGAACAAAACTAAAAGTTGCTCATCCGATCGTTAGATGGATTATTTATTTAGATCCAACTCTGTTGTTATGATGTGCCCTACATCTTTATGCATTCTCCCAACTTGAATATATATTATGTCACTGTGTGTTACGTACATTATTAATATTTGATAATATAATTTAATTATATTAGAGGACTATAAAAGACGTACACGATTGATTAATGTCTATTATTTGATTAAGAAGTTAATTCATATTAATATAGCCATTAGTTGGTGGTATCTATCATCTGCACGTCTGCATGTGACACTAATAATAATTTATTAGGTAGAATATTCCATCTGCTCTACTCCATATGGAACAAAATAAAAAAAAAAAGATTTGTTTTTTCAAATAAGCTTCATTTGATGTACGACGTTCATGTTCAAATAATCTCTGGAATGAGTGATTTTTGGCTCCTGTAAGCCATCAGAATGATTATCTCCAAAAGTATTGAAGGACCACAATCTACAGGCAAAACTTGTACAATAAATAGCTCTTCCAGTGGTCACGAGTTAATTGTCTCACATATTCAAAATTTATTAACATTCAGTAAAAAGAAGATTTTTTTTTCAAGAATATTTGTAATCTAGTTTAAGCCTGTATGAAATATATTTATGTTATATTAAGACTAATTTCATGACATTTTAGATAATATTAAAAATAAACTTGTTATCGTCAATTTCAGATAATTTCTTGATCACTTTGATGATATTTTCGAGTGACATAAGTTGACCAAAAACTTTAAAAACATAATCATTAATGATATTATCATAGTTATGATTATAATATGTTTTTTTCTTTAAAGAATTTATGATTGATTATACTTCATCTATTATATATTAATTTGTTATTATTTAATGTTTACAAGGTAGTAAGAATCTTATTTGTATGTTAGCATTTTAATCAATGGAGGATCTTTTCTTAGTATCAAATGGGATAAAAAAAAACTATTTTTTTACTACCACTTTGAAAGATACTATACAATATTGGTTATTTGGTTTATTTAATTACATAACTTTATTTTACTTGTTTGAAATAGCAAAACTTATTATTTTGTTGTAGTAATTAGACCTAATTTCACATTAGGCACCAAAACATTACAAGATCACTTAAATTATTCTAACAATGCTTTTACATAGATAGCAATGTGTAATCATCTTTTCACAATATAAGCATTACCAAAAAGACTATAGTCTACATAAGAACTATGTTAATAATTAGAAAAAAAAAGTAACCAATCACAACATTTGATCTTTTGGATTTAACTCAAAAATATGATTAAAGAGATGTAGATGAAATATAACTTAGAAAAGATATTGAATTCATCTATCATGAAAAAGTAATCATAAGAATTTAAGTTCAATAATGTTGTAGAAGATAACTTTGTTCTTAGACATTAGTAATTATTAAAATGAAAAAAAAAATTTAAAAATGAAGAAAAAAAAAACTCTTATTAAGATATATCTTATAGCTCCCAAAAATAGGATTTAGTTAATCCCATGGCACTAATAACATGGGCAAAGGCTAATATGATGAGACACTATTATTAAGATATTCAAAATAATTAAAGATTCTACTAAAGAAGATTAACTTTTTGAAATATTTAATAATTTCTTATCATCACTGCATTGATGTCGAATATGGACGTTTATTTACATAAATGAGCATTCACATGACAAAGCATGAGCATACACATAAGTATTAGGACTTGTCAATAGCTAGTGTTGATGAAATGGAGTTGGAAAAGTATTTTTAAACATATAATATTATGTCAATAGTGAATTCTTTTTATTTAAAAATTAATGAAATAAAAAAATAAATATTCTTTTTCATATACTCTCTTGTTGTTTAATATCCATTTAATTAAATTTTTAAAAAAGAATAAAATATTAAAAGGGGAATAAAACTTAATTGATATTATTGATACCATAGTGTAATTTTGTGATATATATGGGTTTAAGTCTTATATACAAACTTAGGGACTTGATGGAGTTTGTGTCCATCAAATATTGTAGATTTGGGTGAAGCAGCATGACATGGAATCATCCAAGTGAATAATGAGAGACTGATAAGTTTTTTAATATAAAAAGCCCCACAATTATATAAAAAACATATTTATAATTGTAGAAAAAATCTACTACACATTTGAATGTAAACAACATTGAGACTTAATATTATAATAAAACTAAGTGGAGGTCAACTTTTTACCACCTTTAAAAAGAAATGAAACTATTATAGAAAGATAATCACCTCTTTTCTTTATGTTCTCATTCACTCTCCATTAAGGTATCCCCTTTTAGTGGGAAATTGTAAAAAACTTTTAAAGGGAGAGGTAAATAATAAGTCTTTTAATACATGGCTTTTCAAGATTTATAATAGGACAACTTAATTTTAAAATAATAGTCAAATTTAGAGATAAATGTAACAATTAATGTGTAAATTGATAAAACAATGATTAAAGGAGTTGAGTAAGAGAGCCATTTGAAATGGACATAACAACAAATGACTTAGCCAATGGAATTCAAATAAGCCTCCTAGAGAAAGGAATTAGTTTACATAGCTTGCAAGAACAACATATTTCTTAACTTCGATTAATGAAGACAAGAGAAGACATGGCAAAATTAATTAGATAATGGCTCTCAATAGACTCTTTATCAAGAGCATTTAATCAAAGTGCGTTGACTTAATCTAAAAGATAAAAGGATCCTCAATAAGAATCTACTCAATACCTGTTATCCATGAAAAGGAGGATGTTGAGGAAGTCAAAGAAGAAGATAAGTAGGTACAATAATAGAGTTAGTCGAGACAAAATTCATAAAAACAAACTAGAAGACTTACTAGTTTACCCAACTATAATTTACATGGGCAAAAATTTAACAAACCACATAAATAACATATTGTAACATGATATTGAAGGATAAGAAATTTGAGTTAATGTAGGGACAACTCACATATCTAAAAACAAGTAAAATAAATATATTCTTAGATATAGGTCATGATATGATTTTCATCCTTTCAATAGTGACACTTGCAACTCTTCTCCCTTGTCAATTTATTCCTAACAAACGTGCCATATTATATAAGTCATTAAAAAATCACTGCAATCAGTTGTTGGGATATATGCAGCAAAGTCATCAAGCATCCATTCTTAATTCAAAAATAACACATGCTTACATTTGCAAATAAAATAATGGTCTCCTGAAAACAAAACAGTAACTGAATTGACGAAATTCACGTAAACAGATCCAAAAGAATATTATAATTAGCATTGTGTGTGAAGCAAATGCCATCGTCTTCGCCGCAGAGGTTATTTTAGTTCACTTACACATTCTTCCATATGGGAATACAGACACAAGGAGCAGAAAAACGTGAGAATTATAGAATACAAAGCAACGAATGCCTCCAGTGTAGAATAGATAAATTGATCATTTTTCTCATTAACTAAGGTGAACAAACTAAAGTTTTAAATCAATGTATTGAAACAAAGTAATAACGTAATCACAACATAAAAATAGATATATTTGTATTTCAAATAAATTTTAATATATTTTCATTTTTTTTTTTGATATTTTTAATATATTTTCATAAGCTTTATGAAATCATGCCTTCAAATGTAAACTAAATAGGTATATCACAATTAGGTTTCATAAATGTAAAATAGAATATTTAGAAAAACAAAAAGGAAAGAGATACAACAAGATGATGAGAATAAGAAAAATATTCAATATTAAAATACTAGAGAGAAAAAAGATAAAAGATTTACTAATTAATAATTAATTAAATGAAAAATTATTTGAATGACAAATAGTTGCATTCGTTTTTTACTATTAATTGACCTCACAATACACTTGATAAATATAAAGCCATCAATTATATTAACTTGTTACTCAAAATGGGAAGTTAAGGCACAAGATACAAATGCAATCAATTAGAAATGATGAAAAAGATATGAGACCTAAAGTCGAGTGCATGTACAGTAAGTCAGAAACTTGTACATTCATAAATCATAACTTTTTATTTGAAATAAGAATATTTCTTTAAGTTAACTTGTCTAAATAATTTAATCTATTATAATTCTGTTGAAACTAAATTTTTTAATAAAAAAAGAACGTTTTTTATTTCTAATATCTCAATATTAAACAATTTGTAATCATGAAAAAAATATTATAATTAAACAGATTTTAATTAATAATAATACAACTTATATGCTATTATCATATCTCACCTAATCTATCACCCAATTAGACATTAAAGAGCATGCAAACTAAGACACATCGGAGTATTATGCATTAATGAAGACAATTAAAAAAACCCAACAGGAGAGGGTAGCGATAAAACACATTGTCAAAACAATATTTTCAACCCATGCAAGATCAAGCAAAAATAAATAATTACTATGTACATGTATACAAAAAACATTCCAACAATCACTCCAAAAATTATTGTGTACCACTAAATCATTCTCTTCAAAACTCATCATAGATATTTTATTGAGACTCCTCTCAATTGTCACATAATAATACATCTCTTGGTATGTCTGTGACAAGTCTTATAATATATATAAACATAAACTTACAAGTAAATTGTATATATAAATAGTAATAAGTGTAATAAAGAAACACACATAATAACAAAGAGAATAACGAAAACATGACATATATACATTAATCATGTGAGAGCATACAAACACATAAAATTATATAATCCTATAAAGTATGTGATAAATATAGAAAGCATATGATTGTGAAAATATGTAAAAAATGTAGAATCATAACGAAATATATTTCTTAGACTTATCTCTATATTCATTCTTTTCACATCATTAGAATCTATCATCAATGTATTTTTCATTTCTCATGTTTCTCACAAACCTTATGCCTCATTTTTTATAATTCAAAAGGGTCTAAGTCTTTCCCCAATGACTGTTTTCTAGTGGAATAATATATCTTATCATCTTATATTATATGACATTTCATTATATTATATCATACATAACTAAGCAATATATGTTAATGAATTTGTGGTCCTCATTAACTTAGCACTATGTGTATTTGACAACTTTTATTTTTTTATATGAACTTATAGTCCTTATCAGCTATACCCTTTATGGGTGCAATGACTTTTATCTTGTCTACTACCAGTGGTATTATATCATATCTCATTTTGGACTTGTAATCTTCGTCAAGCCCACACAAGTGTGAAAGATGAGTTTTATTTTGTTATTTGTACTGATCTAGCCTAAAGCTATAAGAAATATGAATATTAAAGATAATCTCTTCAAGAAAATACCTCATTTTTCTTATAATATCATATCACCTTGTCATATCATTGTGGCATATCACTTTGTAATGTCTTAATGACAACAATATGGCTCATATAGCCTAACTTATATTCTATACTCATAACATAATATTATATTTTATTATCAAAACATATTTTCTATCATAAAATTTATTTAGCTTATTTTTTTATTTTTCATTTCTTTTATCCTCTTTTAACTCCTTTTTCAAAATTTTGATATACATATTTTAATCAAATGCGTTATGCACATGCATAATATCGCACAAAACATAATGCTAATATCATATTACACAATATCAGAATATGTATATATAAAAACAATGATCCAATCTGATCATGCTCATATCTATGCATCTCTCAAGAATAAATAATAATAATATATTTATATCATAATTAATTTAATTTACTTATCATATTCCTTTAGGATGATTTCTTTCTAGCTTTTTCTTACTTTTTGCTTTTTACACAAATAAATTTTATACAAATTATCACAATATACTAAATTTTCTATCTAAACATATTATCAAATATTTTTTGCTCAAAATACCAAAATCCATGTTTAATTATCAAACTCTTAAAATCCTCCAAGTTGCATTAATCAAACTTCTCTATCGAGCCATCCGATCAACAATACGCACCATTAATAGAGTCATTCATTAAGTTCAATGGATGGTTTGATCCCAAGCTACACAAGCAACCAAAGAGGGATCTCTACTGCTTCAACTAACTCCAACTTAAGGAACCTTGAAGAAAAGCTAAACCAAAACCTTAAAAAGAATTAAGTCCAAATGCAACACCTAAAAAAACAACTCAAAGAATTGCAGCACAACATGAACTCAATTGAAATCAAATCAACTTAACTTCTACACGTGCACAACTGCAAGTTAAAGAAATTCACAGGAAAAGAGAAAGCCAAGCAAGACCTTACCTTACTCCACTTTTTTGTGCTACATTTGCTTTATAAACTTTCTCACACATTTCTTCAAAGATTTGTGCTGCAATAAGTTGATATCTCCTTGACTTAGCTTCTTATAATAACCCCTATATTACATCTACACTTAATCATATACTTAATTATTAATATAATTAAAGAAATTATGATTGAACTTGATGTTAAGATGAATTTTTCTAAATTATAACTGAATAAAACCACAAAAATAAAATAAAATGTATATAAATAAAATGTTTAATATAAAAATACTTCAATACTTAAATTTGTCATATCATCAATCATCAAACCAAATTCCTCCCTACTCTTACATCTAAAGAGTAAAGTCCTCTCTTATGATATCAAAATATTCAACTCTTGATATAAAAGATGCATGTCCTATGATGTAACACTACGTGAAATAATAATCTTAACAACTAAATCAAATGAAATAGCTAAATATAAAGACATGTTATAAAAATATGATAATATAAGCCTAATAATAAATTATATCAGAAGCCACACTATAATTTATAAATAAGAAAACCATATGTTGTCTAAAATTACTAATTCCCATTTTAGCTTCTAATGGTTTATATTATAAATAGTCTAATTATCTTTGAATCATTATCTTATTTGATCAACATCATAACTATATCTATCAATGACCTCATGTTAGTATCCATTCACAACAAAGCTATTTAAAACACTAGACGAGTATATTCTAAATTGCTATACCCTTTGGTCCATCATGAGTCTTAACTCCCAAGCATGTATGGTCTAAAGATTAATACACTATGATCAATCGTCATGCTTGGCATCATCACATTTATTTAAGTCATATTGAACATATATGTTAAGCAGATCTTTGATCCAAAGATTGATACCCTATAGTTCATTATTAACCTAATGTTGAGGATAATGTCTCCAAAAATCTATGTTCCAATTCCAATTTTTATATGTCGTAATTATGCTAATTCACATGTCATATTTAAAACCAATATTTATTTTATTTTATTTTAGTTATCATTTATGTTATGATGTAATAAAGAAAATCATGTATTAAATAAAGTAAACATGCAACAAGTGAAGTATCAAATAATTAATATAAGAAGAATCATAATAATATAATATATTAAATAAAATTATATCAATATAATATTATTATATTATATTATAGGTTATTAGATTTATTTATCTGAACTTGAGAGTTATCTTCCCTTCCTAATATTTATTTTCATTGATTTTTTACAACTTTGTAAGTATGCAATAGTTAACATGTATCCTAAATATAACATATTTAATAAATAATTAAAATCATATTAATTTTTTAAAAAAACTTTAGTTTGTTATATTGCCCTAATCATATTATACGATCATCCATAACTAAAAAATGTGCATTGTATTTTATCTATATGATCCAATGATTATACCATACAATCCTCATAGTTAAGGCTTTGTTATTCACATTACTTCTGAATGTACTTTACAATTGTTAAGATAGTCACATACGATCCCACTTTGGTTTAGTATTTTTTTAATACAATCCATGTCATTATACTATGTTATCTAAGGAATTCCTTAATGATCATTCAACAAGCTTGATGCTTATTGTACTAAATTTAATTTTATTTTTTTCTCTCAACAATCAGTTGACATCATCCACACTGATCATACTAATACAACAAAATATCATATTTACAATTCAATTCTATTAACATTTCAATAAATTGAAATTGTATCTTATAATCACCAATATTGTACCAGTATAACTTTTCCAACTTAGCCAATTTTTCTTCAAATAAATAATATAACATGATACCCATATCGTCTTACATGATTAACCCATTTGTGCAACAATAGTATGCTCCTCGTACTAGTATAATCCAGGAAATCATCTAGTACAATATCTAAAATAAACCTTTGCACAACTTTTTCATAGCTTTACATCCCAAGTTCTTTGTACCAAACGATGTATACTATCATAATACTAGAAATTTTCCTACAATGAACCCAACACTCTTCTCTTCCTCCAGTAAACTTAACCCCTTGTACCTCTCTTAAAACCTTGACATCCTTGTTATCTCTTTTTCTTTCTCAACTAAGCTCAAATTTTGATCCCAAGACAACACTTATGAACTCGAGCTTTTACCTAATGATTGAAGTGCTTCTCTTAAATGGTCAAGAAAGGGGATAAAATAGTAGTTGTTTTTGTATTAGAAAAATTAAATCATTTAATCCCTTTGTCTTAAACAATTAAAAATAAATTTATTTGACTTTGAAGTATTACAAACCATATACTAACACATTCATCGAGTTAAACTCCATAAAAAAAATAAGTTTTTAATAAATTGTGACACACTTTGCGATTGACATGCTTTAAAAGATATAATTAATTGATAATATTTTATTCTTCTCAATCAAAACCCAAAAAATCAACTAAATATATCAAAATAACAAGAATTACATTATGAAATACACAAATATAATACATTAAATAGTAACTTAGGTTTTACAATTGTATTATAAACAGTTTACTATTATGCAACAATTATTTTAATTCAATTTAATTAAAACATCGTTTTAAAGTCATAAATTCAAAAAGGAATAAATGTTTTACATTGGCTATAGTAAGTAATCGCTATTAAAGGTTAATTTCATATGATGATTATGGTTGAAATGTGTTATAACATGTTTTATATAATAGTTACATAGGAAAACCATTATGTAAAAGTAAGTTATTATAGCAATTATTCTCGTAATCTTTTTTGTAAAATACCTTAAAAAATCCTAATGGGGGTTATTGGTTGGTCCATGTGTAGTTTCTTTTATGCCACCCAAAACAATGGAGTGAAGGAATCTGATTCTCCATCTACCTATAGTATAAAAGAAAAGCTAATCTTATTTTTTCTTAACACAATGCAATACCTATCATTGAAAGTATAATTTTTTAATTATGATAAATTATAAACTAATAAAAATGTCAAGTAGTTAGTTTTATTGACTATCGTAATTTAGGCTCATCATTATCGCCTACAAAACATGTTAGGCAATAATGGAAGTAAAAGACTGATGCAAGCAAGCACCATAATCATAGCTTATTAGCAAAGAAAAATTCATAATAACCACAGTATCACAAAGATTCAAAATATTAGAAACAAAGTTATAATATAAAAATCGTAATAATATCCTAAAGTAGACCAACATAATCGACTAATACAACTATATTTATTTAGATTAAAATGTCAAATAATATAATTTGTGAATTTGACATAGTTACGAAATCAAAAAATGAGCTTTTGGAAGCAAAGTATATAAATATGGTTAGTTAGGTAGCAAAAAAATAAAAATTCGATAAGGATCGAGAAATGATTTTTTATCTAAAAATATCTTTCATTGTTTAAGGTATTTATGTGTTTTGATACTTTGAAAGTAAAATTAATTATAGAAAAACATATATAGCTTCAAATATAAAAGAGGTGATAAATGAAATATAAATAATGAAGCCACACATGCATACATGATTAACAAGTTGAAGTTGGTGAAACATTGTATTCGATGAACAATTTTTTCTTTCATGTGCATCCAAGAAATCAAAAACTTGATTTGACTCATTTTATTGCATTGTATTATTGCAAATATGCCAACTATTAAGACGTTGTAGTGTCAATGTCCCCACAAGCATAACTTGTTAATTATCAAATATGAAAGTCCCTCTCAGGTTTCTTGTGACATCTAAACATTATGTAATCATACTTTTCATTGATTTGTATTATTTCATAATGATGATTTTATGATCTAATACTAGCACATAGATTTATTAAACTAGTTGGATCTATTTTAGCATTTTGATTACTTGTTAACTTGCTCACATTGTCGATCTGTCCCTATCCCTTCTCTGCAATAACTAAGATGCTATCTCCTCCTGTATTGCAATATCATCCATCCTCCTTGCTAGCACTAATATTCACCCTTCACTAGTTATTCAAAAAAGTCGTTCCTTATCAAAGTAGGGAGATAAAAACTTCCTACTACGACTTTGATCATTAACGGAACTACATAGAAGAGCAAGATGATGTCTCTCTTTGTTACACGAAGAAATGTTACATTACCTTAGTAAATTGTATTGAGTGTTATTATAATTGATGCATTAAATCTTGAGCTTTTCTTATAATTGATGAGCTCTTGTGAAAGATTTGGTTATATTTCACCATTAAGGTTCATTACATTTTGAAAATGATTAGATTCAAGTTGTGTGCATCTAAATTAAAGAAAAGAGCACATGAAGACACAAATTCCTAACATTTTCATTTTATATTTTGCCATTACAAAGAAACCTAGATGAGTTGACAATAACCTATTTAAGAAGAAGGGGCACTTTCAGTTGTTTGTGAGGTATGTCTAAATTGGCCATAAGAGAAAAGCCTTACTTCTTGGAAGACAGTTTAGAACGAAGTCCACCACTTAGTTGATGTCATAACTCTCCTAACTGATAGAAACATCCCAAAAGGTACATAGGTAGAGGGAACAGGCCTTTCCTCATGCGATTGAGGAGAAACGCAAGTATTGGCATGAGAAAGGAAGTAGAAGAAAATAGTTTTCGTGATATCCCCCATCAAGCTCCTGTGTTATGAGATAATAGCGCTGGCTACGTAAGTAGAATTTTCTGAATACAGGATGTCGAAGAGTGTGCATTAGAAGATGACGCTCATGTAGAAGTTCTATTTATGTCATGTTTGGAGAGAAGCATGTGCTCAACGTGTCAGGAGAAGGGATAGAAGGACGTGAACAGATGAGATGGTGGCCTTTCCTTTCACCGCAAACAAATGAAGAATAAAGTAAATATAGGATTTTTCCTCTAGTAATTTGCTTCCGTACAGTACCAGTCGTACCAGTAGGAGAGTGTTAAACTTCACTCATCCATAGATCTAACCTGAAACGAAGAGATGAGAATCCACAGAAAAGGATAGATTCCATTCAACAACCCAAGCTTACCGAAGCATTCCAATTCCAAAATCCAGCATTTTGAATGGAGAAGACGAGAAAAAGATATACAAAATATCTGATAAAAGCATAAATCCCCTTTATCAGTGAAAATTTTCAGTAGTTCCACAGGAGATCATCCAAGTCATTGGATGGCAGAGGCGAATCGCAGAAGGAAGCAGAGCTCTCTGCTATCTCTACCCAGGAGAAAGGCCACGAATCGGGGGTCTCATGGAAGACGAAGTCCACGTTGCCGGGGTAGAGGAAGCTGGCGTCGAGATGTGGCAACTCGACGATCTCCCCCAGTTCTTCTGGCGACGGCGTAACAGAACGGGATTTCTTCGCCGCCGGCGAGGGTTCCATGGCCGCCGCCTTGGCTGCCGCGGCTTGGACGTCGCGTGGGGTAAGCGTCTCAGGCCGGGGAAGCGAAGCCGCCAGCTCGGGAAAGTTGAGAATGGCTGAGCTCCCCTTGATGCTGAGAGCCGCGGCGTCGTGCGCGCGCGCTGCCATTTCAGGGGTCGAGAATGTCCCAAGCCAAATCCTAGACTTCTTTCTTGGCTCCCTTATCTCCGATACCCATTTCCCCCAATTTCTCATCCGCACGCCGCGGTACACAGGCACGTTGTTCCGGTCACGCGCTCTCTTCCCGTCGCCGCTCTGCTTCGAATCAGGGGACGGACTCGACGTAGGAGTTTGATTACAGCACGGCGAAGGCGACGGCGGCGGCGAAGAAGAAGGCAATGCCACGCAGTTGTTGCTGCTGCTTTCCTGCTCCAAGGCACCTCGGCCATCCGCCATGGAGACCAAAGAAGCTGCCATTTTGATGAGTCTTTTTATCCAAACTTTTATGGGAGATAAGCCATTGATGAAACACAAAAAAGCCACAAAGATTGAAAGCGCAGTAACAAATGGGCACTGTATGTTTCAGCTAAAACGTTAAAAGACCAAGATTTGATCTTTTTCACGTGTGATCCTTATTGGAACAGAGAAGGCAAAAAAATCCGAAGACTTTCGATTACTGAGGGAAACTTGAAACAAAGATAAAGAAAGCAGAACGGAGGATGGAAAAGCTAAGAGTGGCGAAGGATAGAAGAGAAGCAGAGAGAAGGCGAAGAGCGACGCTTAAACAACCAACCCATCTTTTTTAATCTTTTTTTATTTCCCAAAGACGCAATGAAAACATGGCAACACCCAGTCCCCACCGGCTTCCATCTTGGTACAATTAAATAAGTCACTCTTCAATATTTTTATTTACATTCCCACAAACTTGCCTCTACGTCCATGCCCACACAGACGCTCTTAAGATATTTCACCTACCCTTTTTATAAACGTCGCTGAACCTCCATGGCCTCATTGATCTCGAGGTCCACTGAACCATTGTAGAGCTCCCAAATCTCTCCTATCGTCCAGATACTTGATATAAGTAAGACAAAGGGCCATTTCTAGCCCCTGCTCATCCTTCAATTTTTGCTCTTAAGTGAAACTCATTTGACTGTTAAGTTTAAAATGTGAATAAATAATTTTCATACGAATCATGTAGATTTATTTACCTAACAGCTTCCGATGGGTGGTTCTAGCGATTGGGTCACCTTAAAGCAAGCTATTTTGCCTCGTCACATGATTTGGCTGAACGATGACCGCTTCTCATTTCGCGAAAGGTGTCAATTTGGCGGATGGTGATATCGGCTCCAACAGTTGGCCGTCCTTAAACAGGCATTTTGTTTTTTTTTTTTTAACCTATCGTCAGAAGTTATCAGAATTTACTTGTGAGATAATGTATAGTTTATTCATTAATGTGTACAGATTGCTGCTTTTCCTCTGCTCACTACCGAAGACCAAGAACCGGTCATTCCCGGAGAGTACCGAAAGTTTGACGGAAACTAAAATGCACAACGAAAACGACGATAGATTTATAAAAAAAAAAAAAAAAAGAGAACTTCATTTAAGTTTTCTATATTTTCGGGTCGGTTTTCATATTAATTATTAAATAAAACACATTTTTTTGGTTCAAAATAGGTGGGTGATTTCTATTTTAATCAGATTTTACAACAAATAATTTGTTTGATGAAAAAAATATTGACCTCAGTATGGTTTTGTAAATGTAAAATTCAAGCCAGGAGCGTTTGTTAGAGGATTTTTCAAGGCCTTGCCAACAAAGACATACAAACTCCAACGCATGTTATCAAGCATAATTGAAAAGTGATGATAGACACTAATGATATTTATTTTAATTTTAAAATTAAAATTTATTTTTTTATGTTTCATACCATATAAACAAAATAAAGAGTTTTCAAAAATCAGATTAGCACATGAACACTCGGAATTTTACAAGTGGTTAAGATTTATTTTAGCAAATTATTTTTAAATCTATTTTTTGCAACAGTATTTTTTGAAACGCAATCAAACATTTACTTAATTATATTACAAGACACATTTTTTTAACAGAAAATGAAAAAAAATAAAAAATGATGTAAAATAATATTAAACAAATTTATAGTTTTAGCAAAAAAAATCAAAATTATTTTAAAATTTTAATAATTCTAAATATTTTATTAAATATTTATCTATATATTTTTTTTTTAATAATAAAAATAATATTTTAAATATTATATTTTATTAATTATTTTTTTATGTTTAATAATAATTATATGAAATAAAAGCTAAATTAGTTGAGAGTGCAATAGTCAATTTTGTAGAGCTAAAATGTATTCTATAAGTGATTAATACAAATAAAAAATACAAGGAACAAATCTAGCATAAACTAGGTTAAACACAAACTGAGTAATATTTGTAATGATGTGGTTAGGTTAGGTTTTCAATAGATTTGAAAAAAAAATTTACTATAGTAACAAACAAGATGATGATGCTAGAGTTTAAGAAACAGAAAAAAAACAAACTTAGATCAATTGGTGATAATTTAGGTCAAAGATTTGTTTAATACTATTACTAAATTTTAAATTTTTAAGGATGATATTTTCTAACATAACCTTGTTGGAATGTAATTAAAAAGATGGTTTTGATAGAAATTTACTTCTCTATGATATTTTAGGGAAATAAATAGAAAATAAAAGTATAAATGTATAGTTTATAAAAAAGCTTGTTTAAGTAGTTCAATATTACGGTTCTAATATGAGTTTTGAATATTTTTGCATTAACTTTATAATTTAAACTCAAGCATAGTTCTCATTTGAAGTAAAGGTAAAAAAAGTAATTTAGATAACAAGATTTTATTAGAACATTATACATTTACTTTTTGAGAAACCTTGCTTAGGTCATTAGTCGTAATATAGTTAAAACATATTAAATTACATCAATCTCTCAATATATTAGTATAAATTATCCTCTTAAGGTCAATCAAATCTAACCATGAAAACAAGCTTCAAGAATATAGCTAGCAACAAAGATTTCACACATTAAGAAGAAAGTGAAAAGGAAATAAAATATTTCATATGGTGTTAAAATAAATATTTTACTTTAAAACTTGGCATCATGCTTCTTTGAATTCTCTCAAATTCATCCTCATTTTTTGACAATTGAAGAACATTTCTTCCTCTTTTAATTAACAATCATCTCCTTAGCACTTGTGCTTTTCTAAATCAATTTATTATTTTTTTCAACTCTAAATATACACCTAAATTCTTATAAAAAATGTCACTAAATTTTTTATCAAAAAGGAAAATTCATTTAAAAGAAAATTGATCTAAAAGGGTAAAAATTATTCTAGATTCTAATTCAGTAAACAAAATAACCAAAATATGTTCATTAAATTATTAAGAAGTTTATAATTAAAAAAAATATCAAGGGATGAGACAAAATGACAAAGATCATTGAGCGGCAAAGGGCAATGCTACTCAAGTGCACAACTACACGTGGAAGCTCTCGTCATGCATGCCAGAGTGTGTGCGACAATGCACAGGTTGTGCAGTTGCTTGCTAAGGCACTGTTGTGCACACAAGAAGACGTGACATGTAGAACACTTTGCAAGCAACAACATAGGATTATTAATATAATTGATTATCAATACACAATCATTCATCTTGCAAACTCATCAAATATATGAATTAGAGAAGTTCATATAATAAGAAGATCATAATAAAACATGAATTGAATATAAATAATACAAGTAAAAATTATGCCTACAATATTATACACATAAGGAATACAAATTAAATAAAAAAAATGTTTATATAATGGATAGTTGAAGACAAACTTTATTAAGTAAATCTAAACTATATATTAATTTAATATGATTAGAAATATGTTCAATTTACTTATGTTATTAATATATAACTTATTCAAAATATAACATAACAACCAAAGAGTAATGCTAATAGGATTTATTAAGCATAACAAGCTACTCAAGCACATTAACAATATTTATCAAAGTTAGAGCATGAGATGTAATTATTGTAAAACTATTTTACACATTGAAAATTTGTATGATAAAATATGCATAATGACTTTTAAATGAACTAAGTGCCAATAAGTGCTATGTAAATTTGACATTGTGTTAATGCTTTAAACCTATCAATATTATGAAACAAATATAAGAAGATATTCCATTTTGTATATAATGTACATCTATATTTATTAACATGACTAATATGAATAATTATAACAAACAAAGAATTATGACAAATATAATGTCTAAATATGTAAGATTGTCTTAAAATTTTGAATTAAACTTACTATAAATATCATTGGAGAGTTTATAATAACAAAAGATAAACTTATGTTGAGGAAGCTTGTTGGGAGATACAATTAGAGGTGGTTACAAATCATTCACATTGGTTTGAGAGTTTATGTATAAATGTGATGCTTAAATATTTTTTAAAATAGAAAACTTGTATTAATATAATTAAAAATAGTAAACTAATATAATTTAATTTAATCATAATAGGCTAAATTAAGATTAAAATTTTTAAAAATCATATTTTCTTAATTCCTTCACATTATCTTCACATCTCTTGATAACTTCTATTCTTCTTAACTCTTTTGCTTACTATTCTTTCTCTATCTTTCTCTCCATTATCACCCTCTTCTCTATCAATGTTTTTTTTCCTCCTCTCTTTGTCATCCTAGGTGACATCGTTGTTTTGTTACAATCAAATTTTTTTTTCTCCTTCATTAGTCACCTCTTCTTATCTTTCATATTAATAGTTGCCACTAATCTATTATTAAATTTAGTCATGAGCTTAAGTCCTTTCCTTTTTATTCTTCCTCCTCATTCTTATTTTTTTCATCTTTTTTTTGTCTTTTGTTTCCCATCATCCTACAAACCTTTATATGTTGGTTTATTTTTATTTTTTTTAACTTTTTCAATAATTAGTCAATTAAATGAATGTTGGGATTTTTATTAAAAAAACTTGTTCATGATGTATTTTTCAAATATTATATTACTATGTATAGTTTTAAATTAAGTTGATAAATCACTTGTGCATGTATATTAAATAATTTGGTGTTTGATGACAAATCACTATTGCCATTATTCATCCAAGTAAATATATTTTAACCTAAATATTATATTTAGATAGTCGTGTTAGCCTTAGTTTGAGAGATTGTACAAATCTTAAAAGAGTTCGAATGCTTTTTAATTAGGTTACCCTTAACTATAGGAGGAGGAGTTTGTCATTTGTATTTAGGAGTTATTTTAGTTATTTAATTTAGATTAAATCCATTTTATATATCACAAAGTTTTCTAAAACTTAAAATTGTTATTATAACTTCTTATGTCTTATCATTTATCTTAGACTTATTATAATAGTTTTGATGTAGATAGTTAGCATTTTTCTTATGACTATTTCTTTACTGGTTGATTTTATCTATTACTTTGCTTTATGAGATCAATTTTTAATTTATATTTAATATGTTAAATCTATACTTTTTGATTAATGAATGTCTATCATAAGAGTAATAATTATAGATATCCATTAGGAAATGTATTTAGAAGTTTTATTATGTTATTTTAGTTGATTATTTTGTTATCTTTAAGACTTGTGTTATATTGGTATTTCATTATTTTAGTTTTTAGTATAAAAATATATATATATCTGAACAAATAAAGATTAATTTTCTTTTGTTTTCAATTTTTTTTCTATATGTGTTATTCTTTTTTATTTTGCAAAGCCAATTGGTTTTATTTGATTCTCAACTTTTTAGACATAGAGAATGAGATTTTAAATAAGTTTTTAAAAGATATGGAAACAAAACTTTGAAAAGTATATTTTATGTAAATTTAAAAAATATATAAAAATTAATAAAACATGATAGTTTGGAAAGAAAAAATGATTTGGATAAGTGATAGAAAAAGTCTGAAAAATGTGGTTTAACTATTAATTTATAGATTTCTTTGAACTCTGGTTAAACAAATGTTCTATTTGCACATCAATAAGCTTTGATATAATTGCTACTTAGAATTTTTCTTTTTTCTATTACTTAATTTAAATCAGATAGAAAAAATATATAGAAATATTATTGTAATAAACAAATGTACCGGCGTGTTTGTCAAAAATACTGACACTTGGAATTAAAAATGCCAACGCAAAAGCCTGAGGCGGTCAACGTTTGAACAAAATATAAATTAAAAAAAAACTAAAATAAATATTTCTTGGTGGACAGGACAATTCGAGCGCGGAAGCAGTAATTTTGGTAGGTAGCGGGAGATTGGTAATTAAATGGGGGAGGGCAGGGGGAGAGAGAGACAGCGGGCCGCAAACGAAAGGCCCGGTTTATGTGTGCCCTGGACCGTGGGTTTATTAAAAAGGATGCGTTCAATGCCCAGAGCTGTTGTGCGACAATCTTGATCTGTGTAAATTTTTGATAAATAAATAATATTCGGTTGAATACCATTTCTTTACCTTCCCTTTCACCACGTGATGCTTCTCGACAACTCTAGAAATTTTTGAGAGCTAAGCATAGCCGCTAACCCATAATACAACTCAAAATTTTAATATATATTATATAATATAAATTATAAAATTAAGACATTTGAACTATAATGATATATATTTTGATATAATAATTTTTTAAAATTTAATATCTATGATTAAAATATTATTTAATTGATGTAATTTTTTAAAACATGTCATGATTTTAATTACAGTTACAATGACATATCATTTAAAAGATTTCTTTAAAAGAAATTCAATTAAATTGAATTGATATATATATATATATAGCTTTTTGAATTATGTGAGGATATAATTATAAATATAATTTTTAATTTTTAATAGTTTAACAAATTATGGATTTAACTATGAATTTTGATTATGTTAGGAAGGGGATTAAGAGAATGAAGGAGAGATAAATTACGTGAATTAAGAAGCTCTAATAGAAAGATAAGAGTACAAAATGTAGAAGAGAAGGAAGAAGAGAAGGACTCTTCTTGAAGAAGAAAAGGAGAGGAAGTCCAAAGGACCTTTGAAAAATATTGTTGCAGCTAAGAAGAGTTGTTGGGATGCAAGATAAAAGGTAAATAAATAGAAGAGATGGATGTAACAAATAGAGTGTGGAAACAGAGTAAAATAAACAAATTAAGAAAGGCATTACATTAATTTTTTTTAATCTTATTCAACTAGTTTTACAAAAGTCTAAATATGTTTAGTAGTTGTTTGAAGTTTGAAAAATCATAAAAATGAGTTTGAATAAATAAAAAGAATTTTAAGTCAAAATTGTGGGGAAAAAGAAAAGATTTAATTATACAATATGATCAGTTCAATTATATTGTATGTTCAATTTAATTTAGTTTAAAATAAATGATCAATTTTTTTTTTGAGATATCATACATGTGTTTATAAGAAGGTTATACTATACAATAACCTCAATCATATTGTACGATAATTTGTAAGTTGGTAAGAGTGTGACAAATGAATAGATCATACTAGATGACGAGTATGGTCATAAAATACGATAGCTAAGTAATAAGTCTAAACTAAATTTAGAAAGATAATTGTAGGAGTCATATTGTATGATCGGATCGATCATACAATACTATAGTTAAATGATTTAAGATAATAAGTTATAGGGATCATATTGCATGATACATATGATTGTATTATATCATTTTTTATGGATTAGAATTTATATTGAATTGGACAAATTTGGTTAAAGAAGATGTGTAGATCGTATTGTACATTTTACAATATGATATATAAAGATAGAATAAGGAATTGAGGGGATTCTTTGGATTGTAAACAAAGAGAAATAGTTAATATTTTTATTATTTGTGATTATATAATAATTCATATACATGCATGTTATTGTAAAAACTTAGAAAAAATAGAACAAAAAAAAATTCATTTTGAATTTACATAGAGAAATTTAGTAATCTATGATATAAATATAATAATAGATTTTTATATTATTTAGATAGTTTTACTTAGATTTTACGATATTTTTATATGACATAATTTATGATATTTTTATTCACATGTGATTTTTCTAATATTGATTTGGCATGAATTCTATTCATATATATTTATTTTAATATAATATTATTACTTGATTCACATAGACTTAAAAGTAACTATATTAAAGGTTTTCTAAAGTAGATATTAATATATATGCTATGTGTAAGATAATAATTAATGACATTTGTATGCTACATGCTTTGGAAAGCTATTTATAAAGAATGAAATAAAAGATATATTTAATTCTTTAAGATATTATCCTTATTAAATTAAGATGAAGATACCTTTATATGTGATACAATCTCATTTAATAAGGTTAAGATGCCCTTATATACAATACCATAATCACTTTGTGCAAAATAGCTAACTGTAATGAGTATATCATTTTATTTTTGATGGATGTCAACTAAGGTAATAAAATATTGATATTGGATTTAAAAGAAAAGGTTCAAAGGAAATTTTGGCCACACAGAAAAATAACATATTGAAAATTTTGAAATAAAAAATAAACAAAAAAGAATCATTTAACTATCAAATATTTTATTTGTCATGGTTATGTTTTGTGATTCTTAATCAATTTTACTATATTATCATATTTATTATTTTTATATTTTGTTATATTATTTGAATTATTTATTAAACTCATTAAAATTTTATAGTGTTACATCACAAGATATACATCTACAGCACAAAGAGAAGAGAATTATGATACAATGAAAGAAAATCTTAGTATTAAGATATGATAATTGATAGTATTTTATATAGAGTTATATTTTACTTGTATTTTAGTTGTATATGTTTCTAATATGTGTACTATATGATATTAGTATATATATATATATATATATATATATATATATATATATATATATATATATATATACTATTGTGATAATAAAGTTATTGATATTAAATTTTTAATCAATATTTTTCAGATGTTGGTGATTGATGCTTTTCATAAAAAAAAAAGATAATTCTTATTTACTTATTGTAGTATGTTATTTGCAAAGTATTTTAACAATTGCATACCATCAGTTTTACAACCAAAGCTCAATCTTTATTAATAAAATTAATTTTTATCTTTATTTTTTGTAAAAAAGATATATATATATGGCAAAAATACATTTTTATTGATTAGTTTTATCAAAAAATATTTTTTTGTCATGGAAAATTTAGATGATATTCTGAAGCATCGTTTTTTATTGATCAAATTAACTAATAAAAAATCACATTCATTTCTTGTAATGATTAAAAATTTAATTTTCGAAACACTCAATTTTTATCAATTAAATTTTATTTGTTAAAAAAAACTTTTAATAAAGGTGTCGTTATCCTCTACTTTTTGATCAATTGCATTTGAACTTTACTATGTTCAATTTGACTCTTTTTGTAGTGAAGAATATCTCTAATACATCTTTGTTTTATCACAGCCCATTACTATTTAAAAAAACTCTACAATAACAAGATTTTTAATGAATAATTCTTTCCAACTTAAAGAGAGGATACCATTTAACTATTGCATTCATTTATCAAAACAAAAGCTTTTTATGAACTCATTCTTCTTGAAGATTTTTAGGTTTTATCATACTTCATATAGAAGGTTCTTCTATACTACCATTTGATTTGTTCGAATAAGCATTTGGATCACTATCTAATCGCCTAAGGTTTGCCTAATAAGACTATCAAATTAGCAAATCTGATTATTACCATTTTGTAATGACCCATAGAACAATTTGATAGACTTAGATCGTCCATCATGTTACAAGTTTAATTATCGTACTCCAAATGGCATAAAAAACTCTATTAGAATAATTTACAACATTTAAAGTAAATTATATTTAGAATGCATGTTACAACACAAAATCCAAAGGCTTGGAACTTTACCTAAGTACAACCATATCTCCATTTTTAGAGTATTTAACTTAGAAAAATTTTTGGTCTGCAGAATTTGTCAATGAGAAATGGCTCGGTGGCAAACATTATTTAGCTGGCAGTCTGGTTGGATGAAATGGACTTATTGATAGGAATTGGGAAGTGGGTTTCCTTCTTTCCCTGGACCAGAAAGCTACCTCTTGATATATGACAAGAAAAAGGGGGTTTATGGCCGGCGTACATCGTGTATAAGGACTCATGTTGGTTCTAACCAATTCTAGTCATCTATTGCCGTGATAGATGACCTACTTGGCTTGACCCAGTAATTGTGTATGTTTTTTTTGTGGGAGGAAATAAAATGCACTTTCATTTTCAAAAATAAAATTTATGAAGTATTATTTGAATGATGTTTTAAAAAATATGTATTTTATAACTTATTCTTGATTGATAGGAGGAAGAGAGAGAAAAAAAACATGATAAATGGTCTACAAGTGGTAGTGTTATTCATGATTCAAGTTTTAATCAATCTAATTTTGGATCAAATTTGGGCATAAAGGTTTCAATTCAATCTCGATTCGAACTGATCATAACTCTATTATTGATAAAATTAGCCATAGTTAAAATTGATTAAATTTTTTTTATTAAGTTTTGATTCTTAGTGAAATTTTAGATAATAAATAAGTTTAAAAATTTAATCATTTTAAATAAATGAACCAACATATTATTATAAATCTTATTTTTTTTTTATCTACAAACTCTTAAATAAATAAATAAATTCATAGATATATAGTTATTTTAATTGGATTTCAAGTTAGTTTGGTTAGTGCTAAGTTTGACACATAATTGACTTAAAATATTTCTATGAGTCAAATTGAGCTCATGCCTAGCTCATTACAATTTGATTGAAGTTCAATTTTAGCAAAAATTTGATTCAAACCCTATTCATCTTTCATTTTTAAACAAACTTAACAAGCTTAAAGGAATGACTTTCATCAATCCAGGTTTTTATTGGTGATAGGTTGCATGTCGATGATGGATGAGATTCTTGCTGGACAGGGTTGTGAAAAACCAGTGGCAAAATGTTTGCTTGTAACTAAAAACTCAAATGCTATGAGATGGCTGATTGTCGACAATAAAGGGATCGATAACGATGACATTTACAGGTGGCAAAGGGTTGAATAAGAGTGACTATAAGTTGTTGGTGATTAAAATTATAATAATAATGAATAACTAGATTTAAGAAAGATTGTTATTGTCTAACAATAAAGAAGTTTATATGACCAATTACAAAAGACTTATTGGTGATCGATGATTTTTAAGGGGATGATTGTTAATAATAGGTGGACAAATAATAGAGACATATAAGTGATTGAATATTGTTATTTTCCAAAGATGAAGGCTAGATGATCAATGTTTCAAGAAGGTCAAAGATAAGTATGATAGTTTAAATCAAATAAAATGAAAGTGAAAAAAAGAATAACAACATCTCACTTACACGAGTAACAAGGTTTTCCTCGTATATGATGAATTTAATACTAAAAAGAGTTATTAATTTTTTTTACTTTTTTTATATTTATAATAACAAATGGACCTATAAAAAACTTGTCCTAATATGTTTTGCAAAGAAAAATGAAAAGATATGTTGAACTCTATGAAAAGATCATGGATAACTCAAAAAAAAAAAATATTGCCAAAGTTAGTTCCAAAAATCCCTATAAATTTGGGGGAAATTGTATTGATAGTTCTCCTCAATAATCCATTAAATGAGTTTTATTATGATTATAAGAATGGAGTTGTGATTAATAGCTAATTAAATAGATCTACAAAAATCTCTTTTTTATACTAGACTTCATCTAATGGTTGAGATTGAATCATTTTCATTAGAGTAGAAAGTATCTTTTTATGAAAATAGACTACTCAACAATATACAATTGAAGGCCACGTTACAAAATTTGAGAAATTAGAAAATGCTTGTTAGTTTGTTCTGCATAATATAAAATTTACGTTTAACATCCTCAAATCCTTGTGCTTACAAAGGCATACCCTATCTTTTTAAAATTTTTTCTTCAAAATGTTATTTAAGTGTATTCAAACTTTCATAACTTTAATATTATATAATAAAATGATATTTTAAGCGTATTTGAATATATTCATTATTTAATTACTTTAAATTCCTTTAAATTTGTTTAAAATTTTAATTTTCAAAATGGTGATGTGGATTGAATGATTTGATATAATTTTGGACTTTCTTATAATGTAGTATGACACTCTTTTTCCTTTCAAAAAAAAAAAAAAAGTATGACACTCTTTTTGTTACCCTAAATGGAGATAAGATGGTTCAACATTGAACACACCTTTGTAAACTCTTATACATGTATAGAAAATGCAATCATTTGAAGTCAAGTTATTTCACATGTCTAATATAAACTTAATTGGTGACCAACAACAAATTAATAAGATATTCTAAAATTTTGATTAGATAGTCTAATTAGAATATGGTGAGTAATAATGATTATTTTCTTAAAAATAACAACTTTAGATTTTTTTAAATTGCTTCTTTATTATAAATTTTATCAATATTTAATCTAAACATCTACAAATGAATCCTTGGACTACCTTTTTTTTTGAGGAAATGCAATTGTGATCCATAAGAATTTTGTAAGCATTATGCTTCAAATATTCATCATTGTAATTTTACTACTTTTCCTAATTTCATATGGTACAAAGTGTTCTTGCATGGGTTCATGTTGAGTTATTGGGTTAGCTTCTTATAACAATCTTGAGGCACAAGATTTATTTTATTAAATACTTTTGAAAATTTAAAAATAATCATTATTTAAATTAATAATCAGGTGGATTAGTGTCTATAAAAGTGGGAACCTTATCAACATTCCTTTGGGATATATAAGTTTATTTATTTAAAATTTTAATAAAATTTATCAAAAGTTTTTAACTTATTTAAATTAATAAAATTAAAAATATTTGAAAAAATGGTTATTAATCCTAAAAAAAGATGTAAACTTTAAAATAGAAATACAAATTATTAAGAATCTAGCAATACCAAGTTAGTAAAATTAGAAGAGTTTAAACTATAAAAAAATGTCTAAGTTAACGAGAATTTAATAATAATTTAAACTATTGAATTTGTATACATTAGAAATGAAAATAAATACCAAATAATGTATAAAAAATATTAAATTACATTAAAATATATTACTTGTAAAGAAGCTCAATTCAAAATTATTTTGACACGAATATAAAGGGTTATGATAAAAAAAATAAATGGTTGAAACTTAAAATGGTAATATAATATAATATAATATTTATTATATGAATGTTTTTCAAAAAACATTAAAATTGTCAAACAACATTGAAAAATTATGGAAGTTTATGACTCAAAGTTTGAAGAGTAAATTGTTTTAGAAATGGTTGACAAATTTTTGGAGATGGTTTAGATTAAAATATTTAAGAAATTCACTAAAGCATGTGGTTTGAGTTAAAACCTAATTAAATTTTTATTTTCTATTTTCCTTAATCTTAAACAACATAAGAAACCTAATTGCGTGAATGACGACTGATTATGTATTGCTAACAACCAAAACAATGAGGAGGTAAAGGGCGTCACCGAGCGAAGGGGATTAAAAATGTTAAATTTAAGAATATGTTTAAATGAAATTGATTAAAAATTTTGATAATAAGAATATTTTTTGTACAATTGACATCATATTTTTTAAACAAATAAGAATACCAAAAGAAATATTTTTAATATATAAATTAATTGATCAGTTTAATCATATATATTTTTCACATTTTTTTGGGGAATTAAATCTTTTAGTAGCAGAGCAATGGGTAAAACAAATGAACAAAATCAATAATGTCATGAGTTATCCAAAAAAAAAAATAGAAGAGTTCATAGAACTACTTTGGTATTAGAGGATGATGTTAAGGATTAATAGGAATCATGCCTTAAGATTCATTTTTGTAGAAGTCTTGTTGTAGAAATCTTAAAAATAATTTATTGATGACTTTGAAAGGTTGTAGAGTTCAATGCCCACAAAGAAAAAGATAATAAAAGAATTAAGAACTTGGTTCAAAATAACATATTAGTTATAAAATATAAGTGTAAATTTAATATATTATCAAGACATGCTCTAAATATAATACTCTCTAAAGAGGAAGATGCCTTATGTTTTGTAGAAGTTTTGATGTACCCCAAAGGAAAAAAAAATGATAGCATAACAATAATATAGACTCATAATAATGTCTCAAACTATAATCAATCGAGCCAAAGTTTCACAAAATTTAATATATATATATACCAATAATAGTCTTAGAAATTATGATTCATTCATACATCATCATAAGTGATGAACAGTACTCATTAATAAAAGTATTCAAAATATTTAAAGATATGGATAAAAGTTTCTAAAAGTAGGTAAGAAATATATTTTTATTATATGATGTAAAAGTTTTTAAAAGATAGATAAAAAATATACTTTTGCATTAAAGAGTTACATGAATATAAAAATTTTCAAGAGGTAAGTAGAAAATATACTTTTATATTAAAGAATTATATAAATATAAAAGTATTCAAGAAGTAAGAAGTTTACTTTTTGTATTAATTAATGATTTATAATCTCTTACTTAAAAGTTCTCTCACAAGTAAATGAATGATAAATTGAGTGTGATTAAAGAAAATGTATTGTTTGATAGCTTGATTATTTGAGTTATCTTAGTGACATTCTCTTGGATATATTTTAGTGAGTGAATCTTTATTTTTTTTGTCCTCTCAATTATATTCCTCTTCATTTAAGCTCTTTTGTTATATTTTTTTTATTCTATTTAACCTAAATAATTACTTCATTTCATCGCATAGCCCAATCCTCTCTCTTACTACAACTTTCGATATTAGACTAAAGATCATCATTATTTTTTTGAAGTATAGATCACCTTAATGAAAAAGAGGAGATCTTAATATCTTCATCAAATTGAGACTTGATTGTTGGTACATCATTATTCATTATGCCCTACTGAGATAGGATCTTGTCTTTACTATTGTAAATCTTTATTTGGTTATAAGTTCTAAAAAAAAGAACTAGCATATCATTGTACTTTGAACATTTGATTTTATCAGCAAAAAATTGTAACTCTATTTCATAAAACCAAGTCATTGCCCTTTAAACATGTCATTATTCCTATTAAGTACAACTTTTGAGAAAGTGATCTCTTCATTAGCCCTCTTATTGAATGCTAATTCTTTCATGAAATATTCAATGAATGATCACTGAGAACTATTTTGTTACTATCATGACTAACTTGCTTTAGTTTACTCTAATTTATTTCTTATTTATCAACTTAATGTAACAAGAGAAAATTCAAAAAAGATTTTTTAGAAAAATCTAAAAAATAAGTTTTTTTAATCCATCTTATTTGTTATCCTTATACTTTATTTTAATTTTTTTTCTTAACTTTGTTTTATTTTTTTGTTATCTTTCACATTACGTAATGCCTCCTAAATCTTCAAAAAAATTTATTTAGATAAATTTGAAGAAGCCACAAATCTTAAAATTAAATAATTAGAGAAGTCTTAAATTAAAGATTTTAATAAAATTTCTTTAATAATTGCTCAATTTGTAACTCAATTGTAAGACCTAAAAATGCAAACATTACTCCCACTATACTACATCACACTACTTCATAGGAGGGGGATGTTAATGGTTAACATATGTATTACATACTTAAAATAGACCATGTTGATAAAATATATTACAATAATTCTAACTTAGAATTTCACAAAAATATTAACATAGAAGCACCTAAGTTTGTTGGGGCCTATGATCCAAACAAATTCATAGATTAGCTTAATCAAATAAAAGACTTTTTTAATTTGTACAAGATTGATTGATTATCAAAAAGTTAATTTTATAAAAACAAAACTTATTAATCATGCAAAAATTTATTGGTTGGATATTCTTGTAAAAAAGAATGAATGAGTAGAAGAGTAATGAGTTGGCTAGAAATAAAAGAAATATTATGAATAAAATATTATCCAAGACATCATGATAAGAAACTTCATGAGTAATTCCTGACCTTACATAAAACTTTTTTAAGCATTAATGATTACTCAATTCAATTTGAGGATTTAGTTGCTAGGATATAATGTAGATTGGTAACTCATAAATAGATTTATCTTAAGATTATGCACACCAATTAAAGAAGAGGTCGAGCTTCATGACCTACAAACTTTAGAATATGTATTTTATCTCTCCCAATTAAAAGAAAGGCACCAAAATGTATATATTCTCTATTAAGAAGATTAAATCTCATACTTCTTCCCATATACATAAAGTTGCTCCCAAATCTAACAAAACATACCAAAACTCTTATAATATCAAAAGCTCAACATCTTACCCTTCAAAAAGTTATCTTAAAAATTTTAAAAGAAAAGACAAAAGTATAATTTGCTTTAAATATTATAAACTTGGTCACATGCCATACAACTATATAACACAAATCTTATACATAGTAGATGATAACTCCCTTGAATCTGAACTAAAAGAACGTGAAGATAAAGATAAAACTTTATTTGATGAAGAACTTGGTATAGATAATAATAAAAAGTTAAGAGTCATATGGTGCCTCTCAGGGTCTAAAACTAATGTAAAGGATTGGAGAAAAAAGAACATATTTAGCATATTTGTTACATGTAATGAAAAGAGATGTAGATTACTCATAGATGATATCATTATTATGAATATCACTTCTACGTGTACTTTAACTAGGGTCAATCTCAAGGCTAAACCCCATCTTAATCCCTTCCAATGAGTTGGGCTAGCAGAAACTCATTGACCATGACATCTAAATGCATTGTTCTCTTAAAAGTGAGTAGTTATAAAGATGATGTGTGATTTGATATCCTCTCCATGGATATAATGTTGTACTCTTGGTCATGACACTTGTTTAATAAAAACAAAACTATTGTGTAGGTTTCTCTAATATTTTTCTTGAGAATATTTTTGGTCATGCACCTCAAGCTTTTATAGGATTAATTAAATAAGAGTATTGACTAGATGTCTCATGGAATAACCTACAAGTAAAGTAATGTCAAGTTTTGTTGGTTGCTATGTTCTAGTTATGCCTTAAATGGCATATCAATAACTCATTGATTAAACTCTTGGTGGAGTAGCTAACTATCAGAAATCTATCTTCAAAATAACTATTGATTTGATTTTTTATATTATCACTTAGTTATATGTGATAGAATTAAGTTACATAACATGATTCATTCATATAAATTATTATTGATTTCTTATATATTATTATTTTAGTAGTTATAAAAATATTATTTTTTAATAACTATAAAATTCTTTTAAAAGTAATAAAATATAATAAATATATAAAAGGTTGTTTTAGAAAAGAAAACAAAAAATTTGGCTAAACAACTGAACACACAACCAAGCCCACAAACTCGGGCCAAGTGGTCCAAAATATTGGGTAATAGGCCTTTAGAAGCTGCAGGACAAGAGACAGTGTGAATTGAATTCGGTCAGGCCTGAGTCTCGATCAAACCCTTAGCAGTTAGGGTTAAATCAGGCTAAGAAATAACTTTTGAACCAACCTAGGCATAAAGAGTCAGCATTAACTTGTGAATTTTTAGTAATGCAGCGGGTCGAGTTTGACCTACTATCCTATTTAACATGTAATCCTATAAGTATGTTAGTGGCTTAAGGGATGAGTTTCCAAACACACAAGGAGGGAACCAACCCCATGTATTGACTCAATTATAAGAGGTTTGGAATCCTTATAACTAGAAAAATCCATAATAATTAGAGCATGTAGAACTGAATTTTGGCTCCTTGTTGGATCCAAGGTTGCAACTACTCAGTGTTAGCCAATCGTGTGTTTTCACGATCAAACGATCTAGATCATGCCCCTTTTATGAATAGTAAATTTTATCTAATCATCCATCTGACAATCCTGATCGAAAACTAAGATCTTTCATGCATTTGTGAATAGTGCATTTCATCTAGTCATCCATTTGTAATACTTGATCAAATGACTGAGGTCATCTTTGCCTATGTGCACATTAAGATTAGGTATGGACCATTTATTTAGCATTCTAATCGAGTGGCTCTTGCTTTGTTCACCCATATCAGATGACGATTGTTGTTCTCACTCGTAATCTATGTTTTAGAATACAGTTTGTGTTTGTTTTAACTCTAAAATGTTAACAACTATTTTAGGCGAGCTTTTTAGCAATTAAAAAAAATATATTTTTGTTCAAAATATTTTAATATAAATAAAGGAACTTTAGGAGTTGTAAAAGAGATTATTTTAACCTTATTACATCAATATTTTAAGAAGAGAATGTGAAAAATCAAAAATTATAATCTGATTTCATTGCCTTTATTAAAGCTGTGTCTGTGATTCATTTCTCCTCTTTTTTGCTTCAGTAATTTCTACTATTGTAATCTTAGTGGTGATTTCTTTATAATTGATTATTTATTTTTTTATTCCTTTTTATTTTTTGTAAAAGATCATAATAATACAAAATCTGTGTTGATTTTATTTTTCTTAATAATGTTAATCAAATTCAACATCATAATCTTACTATGTTAATATGTTCTCACATGAGTCACTCCTCCTAACTCTAGTGAGTTTTTTTTTTAAAAGTTTATTTACATTTTAATATCATAATATCTCATATAAACACTACAATCATTCATTCAAAAACTAATAAGGGATACTTTATTTTAACAACTTGCCACTTGAATTCTTATTAAGAGCTTTTCCTTCTCCAATGATTCCTCACTTAAGAAATCACACAACATTCACTTTCTATCCTATTTAATATTTAATATCACAATTAACCTAAATAATACATTGTTTAAAACTTAAAACAATTACTGTGTGGCCTATCTAAGTGCTAATATTGTATTATCCTAATCATAAATAAACTTAATGTTTAGTTAGAAAAACTTTATCTTAAAATTAATACCATTCTTATTCAAAATTAATTAAAAATTATTCATAATATTACCTTAACATTAATTAATGATAAATATTGCCCTTTATTTTAATAAATTATATTACTAATTTTATTATATACTTAGTCTTAAATTTATACAAGACATAATCATGTTTAATTAAAAATTTTAGCGTATGTTAATTATAAACATAGTTCAAATCTTTTGTTAGACTAATTTGATCTTCATCTTAATCTTATTCTAACTCTAAACTTATAAAGCTAATCTTATGCCAATCATAATACAAACCTTGTCTTAAATCATATTCGAAATTATAATCTGACTTTGTTAAGGTTTTCTCGCTTGAGTCGCAGCTCCCGATTCAAGTGGGTTTTGCCTTCAATTTTTTTTGACATTTTAAATTATAAAATTTCATATAAATAACATAATAACTCCAAAGAATTTGTCACTTCTATTCTCTTTAGGAGTCTTTTCTTCTTTAATGATTTTTTACTTAGAAACTTACACAACATTCAGTGTTAGTTAACATTAAAATTATGCTATTTAAAAGCTAAAACAATTATTGTGTGATCTATCTTAGTGCCAATATTAGATTATCTTAATCATAATAACACTTAATATTAAGTTAGAGTAACCTTTTCTTAAAATTAATATTATCCTTATATAAAATTAGTTAAAAATAGATCATAATGCTAGCTTACCATTAATTATTAATAAACATTACCTAATCTTTAATCAATTTTATTGCTGACTTCAATACATGCATAATACAAAATTTAAGCAAGACACCAACGAATCGAATTCAAAGTTTTTAGTATATGTTAATTATAAACTTAGTCCAAATCTTATGTTAAACTAATCTAATATTTATCTTAATTCTATTCTTACTCTAAACTTATTATAAAGCTAATCTTATGCCAATCAAAACACAAAACTTACCTTAAATCAAATTCAACATCATGATCTTATTATGTCAATGTGTTCTCACTTGAGTTGTCCCTTTCGACTTAAGTGAGTTTACTTCTAAAAAAGTTCTTTGACATTTTAAGATCTTAACACATCATATAAACACTAAAATCACTCATTCAAATACTAATAAGAGATAATTTATCCAAACAATTTGCCACTTAGATTCTTATTAAGAGCATTTTCTCCACAATAGATTCCTCACCTAAAAAATTACACAACATTCATTCTCTACCCTCTTTAATCTTTAATGTCATAATCAACTTAAAAAATATATTATTTAAAAGTAAAAGAAATTATTATGTGAATTATTTTAGTGCCAATATTAGATTATCTTAATCATAAATATATTTGATGTTAAGTTAGAATAATCTTATCTTAAAATTAATATTATCCTTATAAAAACATAATTAAAAATTGATTGTAATGCTTGATTATCATTAAATAATAATAAACATTACCTAATTTTGAATCAATTCTATTTCTAATTTTAATACAGTCCTAATGTTAAATTTAAGAGAGACATCAATGCATCTAATTCATAATTTTAACATATAGTAATTATGAAGTTAGTCTAAATTCTATATTAAACTAATCTAATCTTTATCTTAATCTAATTTTTACTTTAAATTTATTATAAAACTAACTTTATACGAATAATAATACAAATATTATCTTAAATCAAATTCAATATCATGATCTTACTATGCCAAGTTGTTCTCACTTTAATCACCCATCTCAACTCAAGTATGTTTTACTCTAAAAAGATTCTTTGATGTTTTAAGATCATAACATCTTATAAAAACACTAGAATCACTAGTTCAAGAATTAATAAGAGATAGTTCATCCAAATAACTTATCACTTAGATTTTTATTAGAAGCTTTTCCTTCTTGATTTTTCACTTAAAAAATTACATAGTTTCCAACCTTCACATCTTTAAATCTATGATGTCACACTTAAATTAAATAATATCTTGCTTAAACCTTAAAATAATTATTAAATGACTTATTTTTGTGTCAATATTAGACTATCTAAATCATGAGTATACTTAATATTAAGTTAGAGTTATCTTATCTTAAAAATAAATACCATCCTTATACAAAATTAATTAAAAATTATTCACAAGACTACTTTACCATTAATGGATAATAAATATTACCTAATTTTAAATCAACTTTATTGCTAATTTCAATACATGTCTAGTATTAAATTTAAGCGAGACATCAATGCATCTAATTCATAATTTTAACATATGTTAATTATAAATTTAGTCCAAATCTTATGTTAAACTAATTTAATTGTCATCTTAATTTTATTTTTATTCTAATCTTATTATAAAACTAAAATTATGCTAATTATATAAAAAACTTTACCGTAATCAAATTCAACACCATAATATTATTATGTCAAGGTATTCTCACATGAGTCATCCCTCCTAACTCAAGAGAGTTTTGCTCTAAATTTTTTTTTTTACTTTTTTTAAGATAATAACATCTAATATAAACATCATAATCTCTCCTTAAAAAAATAATAAGGGATAATTTATCTAAAAAACTTATCACTTGGATTTTTATTAGGAACTTTCCTTCTTCATTGATTCCTCTCTTAGAAAATTGCATAAGATTCACTTTAAATTCTCTTTAATCTTTAATCTCACAATTAATAAAAATAATATGTTATTCAAAAGTTGACACATTTATCACATGACCTATCCTAGAGTCAATATTAGATTATCTTATTCATAAATACATTTAATATTAAGTTAAAGTAAACTTATCTTGAAATTAAAATCATATTTATACAAAATTAATTAAAAATTAATCATAATGCTAGCTTATCATTAATTAATAATAAACATTATCTAATTTTCAATCAATTCTATTACTACCATAAATACATGCATATTGCTAAATTTTAGCAAGAAACCAATGCACCTAATTCATAATTTTGGCATATGTTAATTATAAATTTAGTCCAAATCTTATGTTAAATTAATATAATCTTCATATTAATCCTTTTTTAACTCAAAAATTGTTATAAAGTTAACTTTATGCTAATCATAATGCAAACTTCACTTTAAAACAAATTTGACATCATGATTACACTTTATTAAAGGTGTTCTCAATTGAGTTGCCCCTCTCGACTAAAGTGGGTTTTGCCCAAAGAAATTTCTTTAATATTTTAAGATTATAACATCTCATAAGTACCAAAAAAACTTGAAACAACTTGTCACTTAGAATCTTATTAGGAGCCTTTCCTTCTCCATTAATTCCTCACTTAGGAAATTACACAACATTCACTTTCTATCTTTATTAATCTTTAATGTCACAATTAACTTAAAAAATATATTATTTAAAAGCAAAAGCTATTATTGTGTGACTTTGTTAATGTAAGTATTAGACTATCTTAGTCATAAATGCCCTTAATATTGAGTTAGAGTAACATTATTTTAAATTAATACAATTCTTATAGAAAATTAATTAAAATTTGATCAAAATGCTAGCTTAACATTAATTAATAATAAATATAACCTAATTTTTAATCAATTATATTGTTAACTTTAATATATGCTTTGTGCAAAATTTAAGTGACACATTAATACTTTTAAATCATAATTTAGTATATGATAATTATAAACTTAGTAAAAATATTATGTTAAATTAATCTAATCTTCACCTTAATCTTATTCTGACTCTATTCTTATTATAAAGGTAACCTTATTCTAATCATAATACAAATCTTATCTTAAATAAAATTTAACTTCATGATCTTACTATATCAAGGTATTATCTCATTTGTGGTCTCTCTCTCAACCCAAGTTAGTTTTGTTTAAAAATGTTTTTTGATATTTTAAGATCATAATATCTCATATAAATACCAGAATCACTCATTCAAAAGCAAATAAGAGAATTTATACAAATTACTTATCACTTGGATTATTATTAGGAGCTTTTCCTTCTTTATCAATTTCTCACTTAGAAAATTATATAGTAATTACTCTCTACTCTTTTAAATCTTTAGTATCATAGTTAACCTAAAAACATATTATTTAAAAGCTAAAATAATTATTACATGACCTATCATAGTACCAATATTAGACTATCCCAATCATAAATACACTTGGTATTAAGTTAGAGTAATCTTTTCTCAAAATTAATACCATCTTTATAAAAAATTAATTAAAAATTATTAATAATAATAACTTATCAATAATTAATAATAAAAATTACTTAATTTTTAATAAATTCTATTACTAAATTCAATACATGCATAGTCTTAAATTTAAAAATGACAAACACTTTTAATTCATATTTAACATTTTGTAATTATAAACTTAGCCTAAATTTTATATTAAACTAATCTAATCTTCATCTTAATCTTATTATAACTCAAAATTTATTATAAAGTTATCCTAATACCAGTCATAATCAAAATCTTGCCTTAAATAAAATTCAACATCATGATCTCATTTTATGAAGGGGTTATGACTTTAGTTGCACCTCTTGAGTCAAGTGTGTTTTGCCCTAAAAAATTTCTTTGATATTATAAGATCATAATAAGTATCTAGGTGGAAAAGAATAAAGATGAATTATCTTATTGAAAGAGTGGTATTAGAGTCTATATAATATGTCATGATTTTAAAATATTTAGGCTTCTATTTTTATAAAACTAACTTGGATTTAGAGGGGTGACCCAAAGAAGAACACCTTAACATAATAAGAATATAATCACATTTGGTACCACAACCAACTCTCTAGTTGTCCAAAATGGTTTTAGTTTCAATAAAGCAAAAGTTGATGGTCTTGTGGCACTCAAGACTAAATAAAATAGGAAGTAAATATCGACTGATATCTTGAGAGAGAGATCATTAGACAAGTAGTGGGTCCTAGTAGGCTTCTAAGAATAGTAGTATATTAATGAATTATCTTATATTAACACTAGGATAGACCAGGCATTAAATTGTTTTGATTTGAAACCAAGTTATTATTAAGGTTAGGTGTGACACTTAAGATTGAAGAGGGTGAAAGGTGAATGTAATGTAATCTTCTGAGTGAGCAATTACTAAAAACAAAGTGGCTACCTGACAACCTTTTAGATGACAAGATATAATGAGAAATTTTTCAATATATTTTATTAAAAGAATGGGTTTGATACTTATAAGGGATGTGATAATCTTAAAATATTAGAACTTCATAGTAGGGCAAAGCTATCTTATATCGAGGGGCACAACCAATTGGAGAACAACTTGACATTTAAATGAATGAACTGGAAGTGAGTAGACTTATGACACTAAGGATCGAAAAGAATAGGGATAAACTTTGAGTAATGTCTTATGAAAGAAAGTACTTAACAAATAACAACTTTTAGTAAGCTTTTAAAAGAATGGTTATAGAAATAATTTATCCTATATTAGCTCTAGAAGAGTTAATTCAATATTTATATGGGATAACATGGTCTTAAATATTAAAACATATTTTCAAGACAAAAATCTACTTGAGGTAAGATAGATAAGATAATTTCATAATAATATTAAACTAGTATATCATAATAAGGTTTTAATTAGGTTGAATATTAGATTATGTTAATGATTAGACAATGATTTCTAGTTATGTCGTGGACCTAAAATTTGTAGGATCCTTTTGAAAATAGAATCTTTTATGTTCATGATAAAGCATGCATAAGGAAAACATATTGACATAGTTAACATGTAAGTGTATAAAACATAAATGAGAGTGATCAATAAGTGGTATCCTAAGGAGGTAAATCACTTAACAAGTTCTTGCTCTTATGCTAGGCTTTAAGGGGTACAATGATAAAATAGGCTACTTCAATTATTAAAAAAATTATTTTTAGATTTAGATTAGATCATGATTACGTTAAGATAAGATTAAGATTATGTTGAAGTTAAGACTATATTTCATCTTGTTAAAATAAAAAATAAGATCTAATTTATTTAGCTTAGAAAAAAGATTATGTTTCTATTTTGGATTGAGTAAGATTAAAAGATATAATTAAGTTTCAAATAAAATAATTAATCTTTAGATTAAAATTATGTTTATGATTAAGATAGAGTATGATTAGGTTCAAAATAAGTTAAGGTATATATTTGTTTTAGCTTGTCTAAGATAATTTTAAAATTAGGATAAGAATATAATGATATATTAGGTTTAATATATATTATATAAGAATAAAGTTATGTATAAGTTGTATTAGATTTAGTTTTATGCCAATATAATAATTAGGGCAAGAATGGTTCGTGATTAGATTAGGTTATGGTTATTAAAAAAACGATTAAGTTTGTATATCATAAGATTAAGACTATGTTTTTTATGATGTTATGACAATATCTAAAATAAGATAGTTTTTTTAAAGTAGTTTTGGTTTACGACTATGTTAGTAATAAAGTTACAATTAGAATTTGTTTAAGGAATATGGTAGAATATGGTTTTTATTAAAATAAAGCCAATGATTAATTTAAGTTTTTTTAAAAAGAGTATAACATTAATATTAAAATTAGATTTAGGATGAAATTAGTAGCAACTTTTTCATAAGACTAGCTTTACAACTAGTTTTAATAGTAAGTGTTGGGTGAACTTTTCTTTTGCTTATAAATTACATTAGTTTTCTAATTATGTAATAATAAAATTAGTATAACTTGTGTAAGATTCATGATTATATCACCATTAAAGTTATGGTTAAACTTGATTTATAATTAGATTAAGGATATGTTAGAGATTTAGTTTCTTTATTGTTCGAATAATCTAATATTAATATTAGGATATGTTAGAGATTATTTTTTAAAGTTATTGACTATGATAATAATAATGCTAAATGTGATCCCGTTATCTAAAGGGATAATAAGTGAATGTTAGTTAATTTCTTGAGAAAGAAATCGTTAAAGAATTAATTGCTTATAGTGGTCATCTTTGGGGGGCTATATAGTAATAAAGTATCCTATAATGACTATGATAAAAATGTTTTTGGTGTTTATATGAGATGTTATGGTGTTAAGATGTCGAGACACATTTTGAGGGCAAAACCCACTTGGGTCAGGAGGGGTGGCCCAAGTGACACTATCTCGACATAGTAAGGCCATAATCTCACATTTAACACTAGAGTCAACATTCGTTTAGTCCAATTGGTTTCTGGATGAACCAAGCAAAATTTGACAGGCTTGTAACACCTCGGATTCAAGCTAATGGAGTAAATGTTTGGTGATATTCTCAGGAAAAAATCATTAGACAAAATGTTTCATGATAATAATTTAGCTAGTATAGTGATAATTGTTAGCTAAACATAAGTTTATTTACAAATTAAGTAAGGTTTATAATTTTGTAATAATACAATTAATAGAAATTTTATTTAACTCATGATTATGTCAATATTAAAGTTAAAATTAAGCTTGATTTATTATTAGATTAAGGAAATTTTATTATAAAATAAATAAATTGAGGCTAAGGATAAGATTTTTCTTTGGTTTAGGTTGAGTTGGTTTTAATTTTAGAATTTGATTTAAGTGCGATTTTTTTAGTTTAGGACAATATTAGAATTACCATTAACATTTTTTTTATTTTAGCTTAGAATTAAGATTCTATTTGTCATTCGAATGAGATAAGATAATGATTAAGACAAGTTAAGATTATAATTTGTTAGGATTATAATCATGTTAATTTTAAGGTTAAGATTAATTTTAAGTTAATAATTAGTTCTTGTTTATAAATAGATAAGGTTATTATCAATGCTATTTAGATTTAAGACTATATTAACATTAATGTTAGGATTAAAATAAAGTTAAAGGTTAGTTTAGGTTTTTAATTATGATGAAGTAATATTGATACTAAGATTAGAATTAAGGTCAAGTTAAGGTTAAGGTTTACATACAATTAGTTTATAATTAGTTTAGTGTAATAATGGGATTAGGATTAAAATTAGATTAATTTACCGTAGGATTTATATTAAATTTATGATTAAGATAAGCTAAAAGTATGGATTAGATCTGCTAGTTTCACACATAAATTTAGAACTAAAGTAGTCATTAATATAAATATAGGTTAAAAATTAATTTGTTTTTGTTTAAGATTGGGATAATAACAATTTTAAGTATGATCCTAAGGAGTAAAATGATAATGAGTTAAATTTAATTAATTTATTGAGAAAGAAATCATTGGACAATGAGTGGCTTATAATGCAATTCTTGGTAAGCATATATAGAGATGAATTATCTCATAATTAATATTGAAAGAGTGAATTTAGTGTTCATATAAGATGTTATGGTGCTAAGATGTTTAGACACCTTTTGTAGGCAAAACTAACTTGGGTTTGGAGGGGATGCCCAAGGGATACTATCTTTATATAGTAAAACCATGCTGTTATGTTTAATACTAGAGGCAAAATTCCTTTAATGTAATTGAATCAGAGAATGAACAAAGTAAAAGTTGATGGACTTTGATATCTGGGACTAAGGATAATGCAATTAATATTAAGTGATATTTTAAAAGAAAAATTACTACACAAAGAGATTAATGGTTATAATTTTGCTAATTTAATAATAAGTGTTGCGTGAAGATGGCTTTTGGCTATAAATTATGTTAGGTTTCTAATTACATAATAATAAAATTAGTAGAACATGTATTAGATTCACGATTACGTCACAATTAAAGTTAGGGTTAAGCTTTAATTATGATTAGATTAATGTAAGGTTATCATAAAAGAGAAGATAACAAAAATTATTTTAGATTTATGATTAAGGCTAAGGTTAGGACTAGGCTTTAGTCTAAGTGGTGTTGGTATTAAGTTTAGAATTTAGTTTAGGTATGATTTGTGATTAGTTTAAGATAATATTAGAACTAAGATTAAGATTTTTTTTATTTTAGCTTAGAATTAGGATTTTATTTATGATTCAAATGAGAAAAAATTATGACTAAGTTATGACTACACCAGATCAATATTAGGATTATTTTTGTTTTAGGATTAAGATTAATCTTAGGTTAATGATTTTTTTTGTCTATAATTTCATAATGGTAAGGAAAGTAATATATTTAGATTTAAGATAATATTAATATTAATGTTTAGATTGAAATAGTTAAAGATTAGTTTTGGTTTTTAATAATATATTATAATTTTTATACTAAGATTTGTTTCTTGGTGAAGTTAAGATTAATTTATGCATTAGATTAGTTTATCACTAGTTTAGATTAATAATAGAATTAGTATGATGGAAAGATTAATTTTAAATAGGATTTATATTAAATTTATGATTAATATGAGATTAAATTATAAATAGATATGTCAGTGTTTCTCTTAAATTAAAGACTAGACTAGTCATTAAAAATTTTTATTAAAATTGATCGAAGGTTATGTTACATTTACTATTAATTTGTAGTAGGTTAGGATTTAGATTAATTTTTAATAAGTTGTGTTAAGATAATATTGAGATTAAGATTACATTAGATTAGTTTAAGATTTAGTTTTTTATATTTAAAATAGTCTCATATTAATACTAGGATAGGTTAGAGATTTATTTTTTTAGGTTATTGACTAATAGAATAATAATGTTAAGTGTGATCCCATGAACTAAAGGGATAACGATTGAATGTTAGTTAATTTTTTGAGAAAGAAATCATTAGACAATAAATTGCTTATATTGAGCTTCTAGGTTGGGCTATATAGAGATTGATTATCCTATAATGACTATTATAAAAAGCTTTTTGGTATTTATATGAGATGTTATGGTATTAATATGTCGTGACACATTTTGAGTACAAAACCCACTTGGGTCAGGAAGGGCGGCCTAAGTGACACTATCTCGACATAGTAAGGCCATGATGTCACATTTAACACTAGAGCTAAGTTCTTTTAGTCCAATTAATTTCTAGATGATCCAAGCAAAATCTGACAAACTTCTAACATGAAGTTGATGTCGAGTGATATTTTAAGAGAAACATAACTAAACAAAAAGATTCATGGTTGTAATTTGGGTAAGCAGAGGTTTTGGTTGAAAATTAGGTTATGTTTATAAATACGTAGTAATAAAAATATTAGAACTTTTATTCGATTCATGATTATGCCAATATTAAAGTTAGGATTAAGCTTAATTGATGATTACATTAGTGAAAGTATATAATAAAACCGAATGGATTGAAAAATTATTTAGATTTATGATTTAGTAAGGCTAAGGTTAGGATTTTTCTTTGGTCTATGATGAGTTGTTTTAATGTTAGAATTTGATGTAAGTGTGATTTTTTTAGTTTAGGATAAAGTTAGAATTAACATTAAGATGTTTTTTTATTTTAGTTTAGAATTATGATTCTATTTATCATTGAAACAAGATAAGATAATGATCAAGATATGTTAAGTTTAAAATCATGTTAGTTTTAAGGTTAAGATTAATATTAGGCTAATGAGTATTTCTTGTTTATAATTAGATATGGTTATTGTCAATGCTTTATTTAGATTTAAGACTATATTAATATTAATGTTAGGATTAAAATAAAGTTAAAGATTAGTTTAGGTTTTTAATTATGATAAAATAATATTGATACTAAGAATAGATTTAAGGTCAAGTTAGGGTTAAGATTTACATACAATTAGTTTCTAATTAGTTTAACGTAATAATAGGATTTGGATTAAAATTAGATTAATTTAGCTTAGGATTTATATTAAATTTATGATTAAGATATGCTAAAAGTATGAATTAGATATGTTAGTTCCACACTTTAAATTTAGAACTACAGCAATCATTAAAAATATGTGTTAAAATTTATTCATGATTATGTTATATTTAATATTAGTTCATAGTGTGTTAGGATTTGGGCTAATTTTTATTAAATTATTTAAGATAATATTACGATTTATATTATATTAGTTTAGCTTAAGATTTAATTTATTTATAGTTGGAATAGTCTAATATTAATATCAAGATCGGTTACAGATTAATTTATTTTAGTTTGTGATTAGGATAATAACAATTCTAAGTGTGATCCTAAGGAATAAAGAGATAATGAATTAATGTTAATTAATTTATTTAGAAAAAATCACTAGAAAATGAGTGGTTTCTAATGCATTTCTTAGTGGGCAGGTATAGAGATAAATTATCTCATAATTGTTATTGAAAGAATTGATTTAGTGTTTATATTATATGTTATAGTGCTAAGATTTTTAGATACTTTTTGTAGGTAAAATTTACTTGGATCTGTAGGAGAGAGCCAAAAGGTCATTGTCTCGACATAATAAAACCATGATGTTATATAAAATACTAGAGCGAATAGACCTATAATGTAATTGGTTTAAGAATGAATAAAGTAAAAGTTGATAGGTTTGTGATATCTAGGGGTAATAATGATATAGATAATATTGACTGATATTTTAAAAGAAAAATCACTAGACAAAAAGATTAATGGTGATTATTTGGCTAATTTAATAATAAGTGTTGGGCAAACTTTGCTTTTGCTCATAAATTATGTTAGGTTTCTAATTATGTAATAATAAAATTAGTATTACTTGTATAAGATTCATGATTGCATCACAATTAAAGTTAGGGTTAAGCTTGATTTATGATTAGATTAAGGAAATGTTATTATAAAAAAGAAGATAACAAAAATTATTTTAGATTTATGATTAAGGCAATGTTAAGAGTAAGCTTTGGTATAGGTTGAGTTAGTGTTAACTTCAAAAATTTTTTTGATATAATTTGTGATAAGCATAATATTTGCTTATAATTTATTTTGATTATGAATAGAATTAGTATTAAGATAAGATTTATTTTTTTTAGGATTTGCATTAAATTTATGATTAAGATGAGTTTAAATTTTGAATAAATATGTTAATGTCTCTCTTAAATTAAAGACTGGACTAGTCATGAAATTATTTATTAAAATTGATTTAAGATTATGTTATAATTATTATTAACTCATAAGAGGTTAAAATTTTGATTAATTTTTAATAAGTTGTGTTAAGATAGTATTAAGGTTAAGATTATATTAGTTTAGTTTAAAATTAAGGTTTTTTGTTACACCCCATATTTTCTAGGCTGATTTTGGCATAAATTTTTTTTTTTTTTTTTTTTTGCATATAGACAGCTCAGATCGTCCCATACCAACCTGAGTAGCCTACGAAAAACATAGGATATAACACATCATTACACACCTACTTTCCTTAATAATGTGGATCCCATCTCCCGGGTACACCGTCAAATCAGGTTCATGACTCCTGAATTAACAGATGGACTCGCGCAATGTTACTCCTACTAGACCCAATACTCCTAACCCATACCGATAGGAGAATCGGTCTAATAGAAGTCTGAACCCCCAATGTTAAGTTCCATAGTCATGTAATGACCTCACCATCAAACAAAAAGATATATAACATCCACAATAAAATATGGCACTCCACACACCATACTCCAAGACAATAAAATAAAACAGTGAATGAAACTACATCACAAGAATAAGATCCAAGTCCAACAAGTGTAGCATTATCTAACCAGAAACATAAGTCAGAATTACCCTCACATATTACATGACATATGAGAATAACAATCTCATTTAATACATCCAACAACAACAATCAACTAACCAGAATATCTCAGACAATCACAAATCAGATATCCTCCACAAGCCTGCTGACCACGATCCCACCTAATCAGGTAGCGTCAAGTCTGCCGAGCCACTGAAATATGTAACACAGGAATGAGCTACGCCCAGTAGGAAAGACAGCTAGTAAAACTCACATGCAAGAGAAGGATAATAGCAAAAATATAGGAATACAGCATAACAATGTATGGTGGATAGGCACTCTCAGTCCCAGACTCCGACCAATCACAGTCACCCCCAGTCACAACAGAGTAGCTCTCCTCTGTGCTCCCAGGTAGCATGCCAGCGGGACACGCCCATCTCTGCGCACGCATGGCGCCTAGCACCCGACACCGCAGCGTCTCTCGTCAATCAATCTTCTGGAGACTATAGACAAACCCGTCACATAGATCTCTAGCCAACGTGAGACACCCTGGCTAGCCACGGCGAGTCACCCCTGCCGCTGCCACTCTCAGGCACGCAGGCCTACACTCGTGGACCAGAAGAGGTCGACTCAGCCACCGTCCCAAGAAGTCCTCTCCCAACAATTTCCATAGAAGCCACGCCCCTACAGTCATTGCCAAGCTTTAACTCCAAGATTCGGCAACATGTGTCCAGATACAACAAGGCGCATACCAGTCCACATGTATACTGTGAAAGTTAAGTCTGAACCGCACAGTTACCTACCACAACTACCCTAAAACATCATATAGGGTCTATAGTAGTTCGGTCCAGTATGCCAATCCATAAAATATGCCCACACTGAGTAAACTGACTCAATCCATGTCATTGTCATACAAGTAACACAACTGTACCAAAATTCTGATTGTTTCTGCAGCACCTAAGTGTCACACTTCCTTCCAACTAATTCAGCTGTACTGAATTCATTGGTAATTTCCAACAGTCAATTTCAACTTGGCTACGTGATTTCCAAAAATCACATTTTCACACTTCAGGAAATTTTAAATTCCAAGTTTTTTCCTTTTTCTGACTTTTTCATAATTTAATAATTCCCGGAAATTCAATTACCGAATTTTCCAAATTTTCAAAAATCAATTTCCGCCCCTTTTTCCATTTTTTTCAAAAATTCGGAATAAAATTCCGAATTAAAATTCCGCATATCCTTTTTCCGAAATTCGGATTAATTTCCGAATTAGAATTCCCACATTTCCATTTCCGAAAAATTCGGATTAATCTTCCGAATTTAAAAATCCTCATTTCTTTTCTTCCGCGCCGCATATAATTATTAATAAAAATTATATAATTATAATTACTTAAATAATTAAACCGAATTTACTTAATCCGTCTCCTTCCTCCGCCCGGCGCCCGCGAAACCCTAGCCGACGAGTCCTCCGGAAAATTTCGTTTTCCCCGTCGATTTCCGGTGACCGAGATCAAGGAGAAGCAAAATCCGATGTTCATACTATCCTAATGTTTCAATAATGTCACTAATTCTAAGGTTCAATCAAAATTTTCCGCCGAAGTTTCATCCGATCCCCATTTTGACAATCTATGAAATTAAACATAATTAAGCATTTGAAAACACCTTAACATGATTTAGGTACATAATCAAATCAACATATGCTTGGAAAAATTCCGAATTCGACGGGTATAATTTATCCGAAAAAACCTAAAATGCTAAAATCGATAATTTGCATAAATCAATTCCAAAAACCACAACTTGCATGCTCAGGTAGCAATTTGCAATATATTCCATGCTTTTAATTTCTATTAAATAACTAATTTAAATCTGAATTTCCTACCTCAACGACGCCGGCGACGGTGAACTTCGTCCGCAGCTCGCCGCAGCTCCTCACCGAACGAATCCGGTATCAATCGACTCTCCGCGTTCCCGTGAATCTCCAGGCACAAAAAGCCCCTTGCCAGGCCGCCGGAATCACGCGCCGTACGCCGGAAAAATCTCTCTATCGGTCGGTCGAACGAACCCTAATCGTTTCGCGAGGGTTTTATATTTCTGGCCGACACGGTGAAAATCCACTACGCACCGTTGACACGCTTTCGACACGGTAAGCACCCGATACGCGCTGTCGACACGCTATCGACACGGTAAGCACCCGATCAGCCGGTTCAATCCCAACCGTCGATCACGACCGTCCGATCCGCTTATCAGAACGCACGCGCAAACTAACTCGGCGAACCGCCTCCGCCTCCGCTGAACCGTTCCGGTCCGGTTCACGCGCGATAAAAATAAATTTCTGGTTTTAAAATAACCGATCATAATTGATTTTCGAATTTCCAAAAATCCAATAAATCCAAATAAACAGGGAAAATTACTTAAAAATTACCTCGGTGCTCCGAAAAATCCCCAGAAATTTCAGAAATTCCAATAGCCTCTAATTGAGCTCCTGGCTCATCCTACTATCGATCTGAAATCATCCAAGCCAAAAATTAATTTATTAAAGATTAATATAAAAATTTTTTACTGGGTATAACATTTTTTATTATTAAAATAGTATAATATTAATATTAGGATATGTTTAAGATTAATTTTTTAAGTTATTGACTAGGATAATGATAATGTTAAGTGTGATCCCACGATCTAAAGGGACAACGAGTGAATGTTAGTAAATTTCTTGAGAAAGAAATCGTTAGATAATAAATTGTTTATAGTGGTCTTCTAGGGGGGCTACATAGAGATAAAGTATCTTATAATGACTATTATACAAATTGTTTTGGTGTTTATATGAGATGTTATGGTGTTAAGATATCAAGCCACATTTTGAGGAAAAAACCCACTTGGGTTAGGAGGGGTGACCCAAGTGACACTATCTCGACATAATAAGGCCATAATGTCACATTTAACACAAGAGTCAACATTCTTTTAGTCCAATTTGTTTCTAGATGTAGCAAGCAAAATTTGATAGGCTTGTAACACCTGGGATTAAAGGTAATTTAGTAAATGTTGAGTGATATTCTTAAAAAAGATTCATTAGACAAAAAGATTCTTAATTATAATTTAGCTAGTATAATGATATTTATTTGCTAAACATAGGTTTTAGTTATAAATTAAGTTAGGTTTATAACAATGCAATAATAAAATTAATGGAACTTTTATTTAATTCATGATTATGTCAATATTAAAGTTAGAATTAAGCTTGATTTATGGTTAGATTAAGGAACGTTATTAAAAAATAAATGAATTAAAAAATTATTTTAGATTTATGATTCTGTGAGGCTAAGCTTAAGATTTGTCTTTAGTTTAGGTTGAGTTGGTTTTAATTTTAGAATTTGATTTAAGTGTGATTTTTTTTTTGTTTAGGACAATATTAGAATTAACATTAAAATTTTTTTTATCTTAGCTTAGAATTAGGATTCTATTTATCATTCAAATGAGATAAGATAATGATTAAGACAAGTTAAGATTATAATTGGTTAGGATTATAATCATGTTAGTTTTAAGGTTAAGATTAATTTTAAGTTAATAATTAGTTCTTGTTTATAAGTAGATAAGATTATTTTCAATGCTATATTTAGATTTAAGAGTATGTTAATATTAATGTTAAGATTAACAAAAAGTTAAAGATTTGTTTAGGTTTTTAATTATGATAAAGTAATATTGATACTAAGATTAGAATTAATGTCAAGTTAAGGTTAAGATTTACATACAGCTAGTTTATAATTAATTTAGTGTAATAATAAGATTAGGATTAAAATTAAATAAATTTAACTTAGGATTTATATTAAATTTATGATTAAGATAGGCTAAAAGTATGGATTAAATATGTTAGTTTCACATTAAAATTTCGAACTAAATATGTCATTAAAAATATATATTAGAACTTATTCACGATTATGTTATATTTAATATTAATTCATAGTATGTTAGGATTTAGGCTAATTTTTAATAAATTACTTTAAGATAGTATTAAGATTAAGATTATATTAGTATAACTTAAGATTCAATTTGTTTATCATTGGAATAGTCTAATATTAATATCAAAATAGGTTAAAAATTTATTTATTTTAGTTTAAAACTGGGATAGTAATAATTTTAAGTATGATCCTACGTACTAAAGAGATAACGAGTTAATCTTAGTTAATTTATTGAGAAAGAAATCACTGGACAATAAGTGACTTTTGTTGCAATTCTTGGTGAGCATGTATAGAGATGAATTATCTTATAATTGTTATTGAATGAGTGGATTTAGTGTTTATATAAGATGTTATGGTATTAAGATGTTTAGACACCTTTATTAGGCAAAACTCACTTGGGTCTTGAGGGGAGACCCAAGGGATATTGTCTTGGCATAGTAAAACCATGATGTTTCATTTAACACTAGAGCCAACATACTTGCAATATAATTTGTTTAAGAATGACCAAAGTAAAATTTGATGGGCTTATGATATCTAGGACTAATGATAATATAGTTAATATTGAGTGATATTTTATAAGGAAAATCACTATACAAAAAGATTAATGGTTATAATTTTTCTAATTTAATAATATTTGTTGGGTTAAGATGGCTTTTGGCTATAAATTATGTTAGGTTTCTAGTTACATAATAATAAATTAAGTAGAACATGTACTAGATTCATGATTACGTCAACATTAAAGTTAGGGTTAAGCTTGATTTATTATTAGATTAAGGAAAGGTTATTATAACAAGGTTAAGAGTAAGCTTTGGTCATCGTTGAGTTGGTATTAACTTTAAAAATTTTATTGGTATAATTTGAGATTTGTTTAAGATAATATTAGAGTTAATATTAAAATTTCTTTTATTTTAGCTTAGAATTAGGATTTCATTTATGATTCGAATGAGACAATATTATGACTATGATATATTAAGATTATACTAGATCAATTTTAGGATTATATTAGTTTTAAGATCAAGATTAATCTTAGGTTAATGATTAGTTTTTTTTCACAGTTTGATAAGGGTATGGCTATTGCTATAGTTAGATTTAAGATAACTTCAATATTAATGTTAGAATTAAAATAAAGATAAAGATTAGTATATATTTTTAATAATATGGGATAATTTTCATACTAAGATTTGTTTCATGAAGAAGTTAAAATTAAGATAAACATAAGATTTGTTTATAATTTATTTCGATTAATAATAGAATTGGTATTAAGATAAGATTTATTTTTCTTAGGATTTACATTAAATTTATGATTAAGATGAGTTTAAATTATGAATAAATATTTTAGTATCTCTCTTAAATTAAAGAATGGACTAGTAATTAAATTATTTATTAAAATTGATTGAAGATTATGTTATAATAATTATTAATTCATAATAGGTTAAAATTTTGATAAATTTTTAATAAGTTGTGTTAAGATAGTATTAAGGTTAAGATTATATTAGTTTAGTTTAAGATTAAGTTTTTTATTGATTGAATAGTCTAATATTAATATTAGGATATGTTTAAGGTTAATTTTTTTAAGTTATTGACTAGGATAATGATAATGTTAAGTGTGATCCCACGATCTAAAGGGACAACGAGTGAATGTTAGTTAATTTTTTGAGAAAGAAATCGTTAGATAATAAATTGCTTATAGTGGTCTTCTAGGGGGACTATATAGAGATAAAGTATCTTATAATGACAATTATACAAATTTTTTTGGTGTTTATATGAGATGTTATGGTGTTAAGATGTCAAGCCACATTTTGAGGGCAAAACCCACTTGGGTTAGGAAGGGTAACCCAAGTGACACTATCTCGACATAATAAGGCCATAATGTCACATTTAACACTGGAGTTAACATTCTTTTAGTCCAATTTATTTCTGGATGTACCAAGCAAAATTTGATAAGCCTATAACACCTAGGATTGAAGGTAATGGAGTAAATGTTGAGTGATATTCTTAGAAATGAATCATTAGACAAAAACATTCATGATTATAATTTAGCTAGTATAATGATATTTATTAGCTAAACATAGGTTTTAGTTATAAATTAAGTTAGGTTTATAATTTTGCAATAATAAAATTAATGGAATTTTTATTTAATTCATGATTATGTCAATATTAAAGTTAGATTAAGCTTGATTTATGGTTAGATTAGGAAAAGTTATTATAAAAATAAATGAATTACAAAATTATTTTAGATTTATGATTCTGTAAGGCTAAGGTTAAGATTTATCTTTTCTTTATGTTGAGTTGGTTTTAATTTTAGAATTTGATTTAAGTGTTATTTTTTTAGTTTAGGACAATATTAGAATTAATATTAAGATTTTTTTATCCTAGCTTAGAATTAGGATTCTATTTATCATTCAAATGAGATAAGATAATGATTAAGACAAGTTAAGATTATAATTTGTTAGGATTAGAATCAGATTAGTTTTAAGGTTAAAATTAATTTTAAGTTAATTATTAGTTCTTTTTTATAAGTGGATTAGATTATTTTCAATGCTATTTTTAGATTTAAGAGTATGTTAATATGAATGTTAGGATTAAAAAAAAGTTAAAGATTTTTTTAGGTTTTTCATTATGATAAAGTAATATTGATACTAAGATTAGAATTAAGGTCAAGTTAAGGTTAAGGTTTACATGCAGTAAGTTTATAATTAATTTAATGTGATAATAATATTAGGATTAAAATTAAATTAATTTACCTTAGGATTTATATTAAATTTATCATTAAGATAGGCTAATAGTATGGATTAAATATGTTAGTTTCATATTTAAATTTAGAACTAAATATGTCATTAAAAATATATATTAGAATTTATTCATGATTATGTTATATTTAATATTAATTCATAGTATGTTAGGATTTAGGCTAAAATTTAATAAATTATTTTAAGATAGTGTTAAGATTAAGATTGTATTAGTTTATCTTAAGATTCAATTTGGTTATCATTAGAATAGTCTAATATTAATATCAAAATAGGTTAAAAATTAATTTATTTTAGTTTAAAACTAGGATAGTAATAATTTTAAGTATGATCCTAAGTACTTAAGAGATAACGAGTTAATCTTAGTTAACTTATTGAGGAAGAAAACATTGGACAATGTTTGGCTTTTAATGCAATTCTTGGTGAGCATGTATAGAGATGAATTGTCTTATAATTGTTATTGAATGAGTCGATTTAGTGTTTATATAAGATGTTAAGATGTTTAGACACCTTTATTAGGCAAAACTCACTTGGGTCTGGATGGAAGACCTAAGGGATACTGTCTTGACATAGTAAAACCATGATCTTTTATTTAACACTAGAACCAACATTCTTGCAATATAATTTGTTTAACAATGACCAAAGTAAAAGTTGATGGGCGTATGATATCTAGGACTAATGATAATATAGTTAATATTGAGTGATATTTTAAAAGGAAAATCACTAGGCAAAAGGATTAATGGTTATAATTTTGCTAATTTAACAATATATGTTTGGTGAAGATGGCTTTTGGTTATAAATTATGTTAGGTTTCTAATTACATAATAATAAAATTATTAGAACATGTACAAGATTCATGATTACGTCAATATTAAAGTTAGGGCTAAGCTTGATTTATTATTAGATCAAGGAAAGGTTATTATAAAAGAGAAGAAAAGAAAAATTATTTTAGATTTATGATTAATGCTATGGTTAGGACTATGCTTTAGTCTAAGTTGTGTTGGTATTAACTTTAAAATTTTGTTTAGGTATGATTTGTGATAAGTTTAAGATAATATTAGAATTAAGATTAGGATTGTTTATTTTAGCTTAGAATTAGGATTTTATTTGGGATTCAAATGAGATAGAATTATGACTACACTAGATCAATGTTAGGATTATTTTAGTTTTAAGATTAAGATTAATCTTAAGCTAATAATTTTTTTCATTTATAATTTCATATGTGTATGGCAAGTACTATATTTAGATTTAAGATAATATTAATATTAATGTTTAGATTGAAAAAGGTAAAGATTAGGTTAGGTCTTTAATAATATATAACAATTTTTATATTAAGATTTTTTTCATGGTGAAGCTAAGATTAAGTTATGCATAAGATTAGTTAGTCATTATTTTAGATTAATAATAAAATTAGTGTTATTAAAAAATTAATTTTACTTAGGATTTATATTACTTTTATGATTTAGATGTGTTTAAATTATAAATAGATATGTTAATGTTTCTCTTAAATTAAGGACTAGACTAGTCATTAAAGTTAGGTTAGGCATTGGTTAAGCATAGGTTTTGGTTGAAAATTAGGTTAGGTTTATAAATATGTAGTATTAAAAATATTAGAGCTGTTATTCGATTCATGATTATGCTAATACTAAAGTTTGGATTAAGCTTGATTGACAATTACATTGGCGAAAGTATGTCATAAAAATGAATAGATTGAAAAATTATTTTAGATTAATGATTTGACAAGGCTAAAGTTAGGATTTTGCTTTGGTTTATGATGAGTTGTTTTAATGTTAGAATTAGATTTATGTGTTATTTTTTTTAGTTTAGGATAATATTAGAATTAACATTAAGATTTTTTTTAAATTTAGTAGATAATTATGATTCTATTTATAACAAGATAAGATAATGATTAAGATAAGTTAAGATTATAGTAGGTTAGGATTAAAATCAGGTTAGTTTTAAGGTTAAGATTAATATTTAGCTAATGATTATTTCTTTTTTATAATTAGATAGGGTTATTATCAATGCTATATTTAGATTTAAGACTATATTAATATTAATGTTAGGATTAAAATAAAGTTAAAGATTAGTTTAGGTTTTTAATTATGATAAAATAATATTGATACTAAGATTAGATTTAAGGTCAAGTTAGGATTAAGATTTACATAGGATTAGTTTATAATTAGTTTAACGTAATAATAGGATTTGGATTAAAATTAGTTTAATTTAGCTTAGGATTTTTATTAAATTTATGATTAAGATTTGCTAAAAGTATTAATTAGATATGTTATTTCATAATTATGTTATATTTAATATTAGTTCATAGTATGTTAGGATTTGGGCTAATTTTTATTAAATTATTTTAAGATAGTATTACGATTAATGTTGTATTAGTTTAACTTAAGATTCAATTTATTTATATTTGGAATAGTCTAATATTAATATCAAGATAAGTGAGAGCTTAATTTAATTTTTTTATGATTAGGATAATAACAATTTTAAGTATGATCTTAAGGAATAAAGAGATAATGAATTAATGTTAATTAATTTATTTAGAAAAAAATCACTAAAAAATGAGTGGTTTCTAATGCATTTCTTAGTGGGTAGGTATAGAGATAAATTATCTCATAATTGTTATTGAAAGAATGGATTTAGTGTTTATATTATATGCTATAGTGCTTAGATTTTTAGACACCTTTTGTAGGTAAAATTCACTTGGATCTGTAGGAGAGACCCAAGAGACATTGACCCAAGAGACATTGTCTCGACATAATAAAACCATGATGTTATATTAAACACTAGAGCGAATACTCCTATAATGTAATTGGTTTAAGAAAGAATAAAGTAAAAGTTGATAGGTTTGTGATATCTAGGACTAACAATGATGCAGTTAATATTGACTGATATTTTAAAAGAAAAATCACTAGACAAAAAGATTAATGGTTATAATTTTGCTAATTTAATAATAAGTATTGGGTGAACTTTGCATTTGCTTATAAATTATGTTAGGTTTCGAATTACGTAATAATAAAATTAGTATAACTTGTATTAGATTCATGATTATGTCACCGTTAAAGTTAGGGTTAAGCTTGGTTTATGATTAGATTAAGGAAAGTTTACTATAAAAGAGAAGATAATAAAAATTATTTTAGATTTATGATTAAGGCAAGATTAAGACTAGGCATTGGTCTAGGTTGAGTTGTCATTTACTTTAAAATTTTTTTTGGTATTCTTTCTGATTAGTTTAGGACATTATTAGAATTAAGATTAAGATTCTTTTTAGCTTAGAATTAGGATTTCATTTATGATTCAAATGAAAAATTATTAAGATTAAAATAAGTTTAGACTATCGTAAATCAATATTCAGATTATGTTAGTTTTAAGATTAAGATTATGATTAATCTTAGGTTGATAATCATTTTTTATTTACAATTTCATAAGGGTATGGTTAGTACTATATTTTAATTTAAGATAATATCAATATTAATTTTAAGATTGAAGTAAAGATAAAGATTAGTTTAGGTTTTTAATAATATATGATAATTTTGATGCTAAGATTTGTTTTATGGTGAAGCTAAGAATAAGGTATGCATAAGATTAGTTTATAATTAGCTTAGATTAATAATAGAATTTGTAGTAAGATAAGATTAATTTTACTTAGGATTTACATCAAAATTATGATTAAGATGAGTTTAAATTATGAATAGATATGTTAGAGTCTCTCTTAAATTAAAGATTATACTAGTCATTAAAATTTTTATTAGGATTGATAGAAGATTATGTTAAATTTATTATTAATTCATAGTAAGTTAGGATTTGGATTAATTTTTAATAAGTTGTCTTAAGATTATTTTAAGATTAAGATTTTTTTATTTTATCTTAGAATTATGATTTTATTTATGGTTCAAATGAGATAAGATTATGACTAAGATAAGTTAAGACTACACTTAATCAATGTTAGGATCATGTTAGTTTTAAGATTAAAGTTAATCTGAGGTTAATGATTAGTTTTTATTTATAGTTTGATAAGGGTATGTGTCGTACTATATTTATATTAAAGATAATGTTAATATTAATGTTATGATTAAAATAAAGATAAAGACTAGTTTATGTTTTTAATAATTTTGACACTAAGATTTGTTTTATTCTGAAGTTAAGATTAAAGTATGCATAGGAATTGTTTATAAATAGTTCAGATTAATAATAGAATTTGTATAAAAGATAATATTAATTTTACTTAAGATTTATATTAAAGTTAGGATTTAGCTTGATTGACGATTACATTCGGGAATTTTAATTTAAGAATTAGTAAGGCTAAGGTTAGGATTTCACTTTGGTCTTGGTTGAGTTAGTTTTAATTGTAGAATTTGATTTAAGTGTGATTTTTTAATTTATGACAACCTTAGAATTAATATTAAGATTTTTTATTTTAGCTTAGAATTAAGATTTTATTTATCATTCAAATGAGATAAGATAATCATTAAGATAGGTTAATATTATAATAGATCAAGATTAGAATCATGTTAGTTTTAAGGTTAAGATTAATATTATGTTAATGATTAGTTCTTGTTTATAATTAGATAAGGTTATTCTCAATACTATATTTAGATTTAACACTATATTAACATTAATGTTAGGATTAAAAGAAAGTTAAAGATTAGTTTAGGTTTTAATTATGATAAAGTAATATTGGTAGTAAGATTAGGTTTAAAATCAAGTTAGGGTTAAGGTTTACACACGATTAGTATATAATTAGTTTAGTGTAATAATAAGATTAGGATGAAAAATAAATTAATTTAGCTTATGATTTATGTTAAATTTATGATTAAGATAGGCTAAAAGTGTGAATTAGATATTCTAATTTCACACTTAAATTTAGAACTAAAATAATCATTAAAAATATATATTAGAATTTATTCATGATTATGTTATATTTAATATTAGTTCATAATATGTTAAGATTTTGGCTAATTTTTAATAAATTATTTTATGATAGTAATAAGATTAAGGTTACATTAGTTTAGCATATGAATCAATTTATTTATATTTGGAATAGTCTAATATCAATATCAAGATATGTTAGAGATTAATCTGTTCTAGCTTAAGACTAGGATAACAACAATTTTAAGTATGATCTTAAGGATTAAAGAGATAACCAGTTAATGTTTGTTAATTTATTGAAAAAGAAATCACTAGGCAATGAGTGGCTTATAATAAAATTCTTAGTGAACATGTATAGAGATGAATTATCTTATAATTATTATTGAATGAGTGGATTTAGTACTTATATTAGATGTTATGGTGTCAAGATGTTCAAACACCTTTTAAGCAAAACTCACTTGGGTCTGGAGGGGAGACCCTAGGGATACTATCTTGACATAATAAAATCATGAAGTTATATTTAGCACTAGAGCCAACATTCCTGTAATATATTGGTTTAAGAATGAACAAAGTACAAGTTGATGAGCTTATGATATATGGGACTAATGATGATGTAGTTAATATTCAGTAATATTTTAAAAGGAAAATCACAAGAGAAAAGATTAATGGTTATAATTTGGCTAATTCAATAATAAGTGTTGAGTGAAGATGGCTTTTTATTATAAATTATGTTAGGTTTCTACTTACATAAGAATAAAATTAGTAGAACTTGTATTAGATTCATGATTACATTAGGGTTAAGCTTGATTTATGATTAGATAAAGGAAAGGTTATTATAAAAGAGAAGACAATAAAAATTATTTTAGATTTATGATCAAGGCTAAAGTTAAGATTAGGCTTTAGTATAATTTTTGTTGGTAATAGTTTTAGAATTTAGTTTAGAGATGATTTGTGATTAGTTTAGGATAACTTTAAAATTAAGATTAAGATTTTTTTATTTTATCTTAGAATTAGGATTTTATTTATGATTCGAATGAGATAAGATTATGACTAAGAAAAGTTAAGATTATACTAGATCGATATTGAGATTGCATTTATTTTAAGACTAAGATTAATCTTAGGTTAATGATTTTTTTTCATTTATAATTTCGTAAAGGTATGACAAGTATTATATTTAGATTTAACATAATATTAATAAAAATGTTAAGATTAAAATAGAAAGATTAGTTTAGGTTTTTAATAAATATAGTATAATTTTGATACTAAGATTTATTTTATGGTGAAGCTAAGATTAAGTTATGCATAATATTAGTTTATCATTAATTTAGATTAATAATAGAATTAGTATGAAGAAAGATTAATCTTACTTAGGATTTATATTAAATTTAGGATTAAGATGAGTTTAAATTATGAATAAATATCTTAGTGTCTCTCTTAATTTAAAGACTGGACTAGTTATTAAAATTTTTATTAGAATTGATTGAAGATTATGCTACATTTATTATAAATTCATGGTAGGTTAGGATTTGGATTAATTTTTAATAAGTTGTGTTAAGATAATATTAAGATTTAGATTTTGTTAGTTTATTTTAAGATTTAGTTTTTTTATTTTTAGAATAGCCTAATATTAATACTAGGAAAAGTTGGAGATTAGTTGTTTTAGGTTATTGACTAAGATAATAAAAATGTTAAGTGTGATCCCATGAAATAAAGAGATGACAAGTGAATGTTAGTTAATTTCTTGTGAAAGAAATCATTAGACAATAATTTGCTTATAGTGGGCTTCTAAGTGGGGCTTTATAGAGATGAATTATACTGTAATAACTATTATAAAAATATTTTTTTGTTTGTATGCGATGTTATGGTGTTAAGATGTCGAAGCACATTTTGAGTGCAAAACCCACTTTGGTCAGGAGAGGCGGCCCAAGTGACACTATCTCAATATAGTAAAGCTACGATGTCACATTTGACATTAGAGTCAATGTTCTTTTAATCCAACTAGTTTCTGGATGAACCAAGCAAAATCTAATAGGCTTATAACACCTGAGATTGAGGGTGACAGAGTAAATGTTGAGTGATATTCTAAAAAAAGGATCATTAGATAAAAAGATTAATGATTATAATTTAGCTAGTATAATGATAGTTATTAGGTAAACATAAGGTTTAGTTATTTATTAAGTTTTGTTTATAATTTTTATATAATAAAATTAGTAGAACATTTATTAAATTTATGATTAAATCATTATTAAATTTAAGATTAAGCTTGATTTATGATTAGATTAAGGAAAGTTTATGAAAAAAAATAAAAGGAAAAATTATTTTTTATTTATGATTTAGTAAGGCTAAGGTTTGGATTTTGCTTTTGTCTAAGTTGAGTTGATTTTAATTTTAGAATTTGATTTAAGTATGATTTTTTTTAGTTTAGCACAATGTTAGAATTAACATTAAGATTTTTTTAGATTAGAATTAAAATTTTATTGATCATTCAAATAAGATAAGATAATTATTAAGACAAGTTAAGATTATTGTAGATTAGGATTAGAATCATGTTAGTTTTAAAGTTAAGATTAATATTAGGTTAATAGTTAATTCTTGTTTATAATTAGATAAGGTTATTATCAATACCATATTTAGATTTAAGACTATACTAATATTAATGTTAGGATTAAAATAAAATTAAAGATTAGTTTATGTTTTTAATTATGATAAGATATATTGATACTAAGATTAGATTTAAGGTCAAATTATGGTTAAGGTTTACATACAACTAGTTTAGTATAATATTAGGATTAGGATTAAAATTAGATTAATTTATCTTAGGATTTATATTAAATTTATGATTATGATAGGCTAAAAGTATGAATTAATGCGTTAGTTTTACACTTAAAGTTAGAACTAAAGTCATTAAAAATATGTATTAGAATTTATTCATGATTATGTTATTTTTAATATTAATTCATAGTATGTTACGATTTGAGATAATTTTTAATAAATTATTTTAAGATAGTATTAAGATTAAAGTTGTATTAGTTTAGCTTAAGATTCAATTTGTTTATAGTTGGAATAGTATAATATTAATATTAAGATAAGTTAGAGATTAATTGCTTTAGTTTAAGACTAAGACTAACAATTTTAAGTATGATACTAGGGACTAAAGAGATAGCGAGTTAATGTTAGTTAATTTATTGAGAAAGTAATCACTAGAGAATGAGTAGCTTATAATTGGATTAGGATTATAACATGTTTAGAATTAGAATTTAGTTTAGGCCCAAGTTAATATTAATTCTTGGATTAAGTTTATGTATGGTGTATAATTAGTTTTAGATAGCGTTAGAATTTGCATTAAGATTTGTTTATTTTAGCTTGCATTTTGAATTCAATTTATAATTTAGATGAGATATGATTATGACTTAAACAAGTTAAGATTAGAGTGGGTGAGGGTTAAGACTAGGTTAATCTTAAGGTTTAAATTAATTTTAAGCTAAATATTTATTTTTGTTTATGATTTGATAAAATCATGGTTGATATTGGAATTAGATTTAAGATTATATTGGTATTATGGTTATGATCAAAATTAAGTTAAAAGATTATTTTAGATTTTGATTAAGAATGGATAATATTAATAATAAGAGTAGATTTAAGGTAGGTTATGATTAAAGTTTGTATATGATTTTTTTTATAATTAGCTTAATAATGAGATTATGATTAACATTTGATTAGCCAATTTAAGATTTTGATGAAATATATGATCAAAATGAGTTTAAGGAAAATTTATTTAAGATTAGGAATAAAATAGGTTGGGACTCTACTAAATTTAGCCAAGACTAAGAAATTAGAATTAGATTAGGAGAAATTTTTTTATAGCTTATTTAGAATTAAGACTATAATTAAGATATAGTTTGTATAATGAGTTTATCAGTATTCAAAATATATTTCATAAAGTTTTGGATTAAAATTAGGATTGATATATGATTAAACTAGGGTAAGGCCAAGATTAACATTAGGTTTGAATGAAATGAGTTAGTGACTAATTCATATTTAAAAGTATATATAAAATTTTATTTAGATTAGGAGTATTGTAATATTAATATTAGGTTTGGTTAAGTTTATGATTAGAATTAGGTGATTTTTATGATTTAATTAGGGTAAAATTAAAAATTGAGTTATACCACCAAAGCCTAAGAAAGCAGAAGAAATTAAATGAAGTACTCCAGATATAAAGTATGGAAAGGTGTATAAAGAATATGTAATATTCATGTATTATTCTAAATAATTAATCAAAAATTAGAATCATTTGTTCTTGAGTCGTATTATGATTATGATAAGTTAAGATAATCATTATAAAATACAAGTACTAAACTAGGTTAGGTTTAAGATAGAATGATTAAATTTTAGATAAGAATAGGTTAAGTTTAAGATTAATTAAGGTTTATTGAATATATTATGATATGATTAGATTAATGATAAGTTTAATGCTCAAATTTTGTTTATTTTACATTACAATGATACGAAATTTAGAAGTAAATTATTACATAGTTATAAGAAAAATAAAGTTGGGGTTAAAAGATTTAGTTTAAATGTAGTATTAAGTTAAAATTATTATTAGGTTAAATATTATGATTAAGTTTTAAACAAGGACTATATAGAATTCAAATTATGTAAAGACTATATTTAAAGAAAAGATAGCATTATGATTTGATTTAATTAGGATTATATTATGTTTAGAATTATGCTTAAATTATGACTAAGATTTGTTTAGAACTAGGTTAATTGGAGTTTGTTAGAATTATTAATTAGTTTATAACTTTATAATTTAAAAATAAGGAGAATTAAGATCAAGAGAAGATGAAGACAAAGATTAGGTTCAGTTTAAGATTATACCTTATTTAGAAGTAAATCATAATAAACAATATGATAAGTTTAAAACTATATTAGTAATAAGTTAATATTAGATTTAAACCTTAGACTAATGGATTATAATTTAGCCAACACAGTGATAGATATTGGATGAATGTAAGTTTTAGTAATATATTAGATTAGGTTTATAACTACATAATAATAAAGTTAGTAGAACTTATATTAAGTTTAGGTTGCTAATATTAATGATTAGATTAATCTTAGTTTATGATTAGATTATATAAATTTAATATAAAAAAAATTAGTTGAAGGATTAAGTTAGATTTATGATCAGGTAAAGTTAAGATTCAAATTAAGATTTGGTATAAGGGTCTTTCACAATAGTTATTAAATGAGTGATTTTGGTGTTTATATGAGATGTTATGGTGTTTAGATATTGATGTACTTTTTAATAGCAAAACCAACTTGGTTAAGAGGGACGAACCAAGGGACACTACCTCAACATAGGAAGATAATGATATCATAGTTAACACTCGAGGACCTACTTGTAGTCCAATTGTGTTTTGGATGAATCAAGTAGAGACTGATGGGCTTATGACACTTACGTCATAAGAAGATGGAGAGTTAATATTAGGTGATATTCTAAGTGAAAAATGACTCTAAACTTAGAGCAACTCTTGGTAGGCTTCATGGATGAATAGTATAGGAATTAATTACCTAACGTTGACTATCAAGGGGATGATTCTATAATTTATATGAGATATCATAATCTCAAAATATTGAGACATTTTTATGAAAAATCCAAGATTCGGTTTCTTAATGGTATAATTTTTTGATAATAAGATTAGTATATCATATAAGGATTATAATTAGATTAAATATTAGATTGTGTTTATAATTAGATAAAACCTTTTGGGTCTAGTGCAAAGAAAATTTTTTAAAATAAAATCTATTTTATTCATGGTGAAGTGACTTAATAGGAAATATATTGTCATTGTGTGACTAATTTTTAGAACTGTTGTGTTGAAGGAGAACCTACTCTTGATTGATGTAGTTGAAAATATAATATGAAGAAGCATGTAAGAATATAACACATAAATGGGTGTGATCACCAAGTGATATCCTAGGGAGCTAAATCAACCTCTCTTATTTCATGTGATTTGAGGATAATCAAATAGACATTTATAGGCTTGTAATACTTGAAGGGGGTTAGAAGTTATCATGTAGTGATATCCAATGGAGATCAATCACTAGATAATGTGCATATTTTTGTGAGAATTTGAGGGGTGTGTGGATGAATTATTATATATCAACCATAAAGAAAACATAATGTGATTTACTTGAGATACTACAATGTTAAGGCACCTTTTATGTACAGAACTTGCATGAGTTAAACTGGGACAACTCAAGAAAAAATTCCTTAGTAATATCAGATTTGGTCTTCTTAACTAAGATTTGGATAATAACAAAGATTAAGTTAGAATTAAGATTATAATATGTTTAGAACTATTTTTAAACCAAGGTTGATATATTTCAAGATGAGAATGATACAAGACTATAGATTATAATTATTTTAAGGTTAGATTAGGTTTATGACAATTCTATATTTAAAAAGATTAAGAACATAATTATATTTTTAAAGAGCTAATAAAAATTTAAGTCTATATTTAGAGTATAATTAAGATTTTAATTAGGTTAGAAATCTAATTAAGGACTAAAATTACTTTAACGTTAACTTATTTTTTCAATTGAGTTAGAAAATGTTGGAATAAGAATAAGGTTAAAGTATGTTTTGCTTAAGGTTAGGTTTTTATTTGAATTAATATTTGATTTATTTAAATTAGGATTATGATTTGGATATATTAGGATTATATAAAGTTTGGTTTAAGATTAAGGGGTTAGCATTAGGCTAAGATAATGATGTTTAGAGTAAATTTAGTATTATTTTTTTAACTAAAATATAGATTGGATTACGAGTATGTCAGATTTAGAAATAGGTTTTGTTATATTAAGAGTAGAATTAGGTTAGATTTATGATTTTATTTAGATAAGGTTAAGATTAAAATTAGATTTGAATAAGGTATATTTTTGATTAATTTTGGTAAGACAATGGCTAGATATGATTATAATTATGAGTATATTAGCATTCAAGTTAAGTTTGGTTAAGTTTAAGATCTAAATTAGGTTAAATTTTTTCTTTGATTAAGAAAAATTAAAGAATTTGGTTAAGAATATTTTTTAGGCTTAAATTATGGTTTGTTTATGGTAATATTAGGACTAAGAAAATTCAGGTTATGACTAGCTGATGTTTAAAACTAGGACAATATTATTGTCAAAACTAGAATTATGTTTTTGATTAATTTAAGTTTATTATAGATTTATCTTAGGATAGAACTTGGATTAGGTTAATATTGCATTAGAATTTGCTTAGGATTGTTTAATAAAATGGATCTAAGCTAGATTATGATAAATTTATATTTATGATTATGGTAAGTTTAAGATTAATAATAGGTTAAATTTAAGTTTATGTATAATAAAGCTTATGTTCAGAGCAATGTTAGCTTTATTATTAAATTAAGGTTAGGTTACGATTTTGATTAAGTTTAGATTAGATTAGGTTAAGCTTAATATCAAGCTTGTAATTAGGATAAGTTAAGATTTGAATTAGGATGGGTTAACCTTATATTTACTTAGATTTATGACTGAGTTAATTTCAATATTAGAATTTGAATTATAATAGAAATTAGGTTACGTGTATAATTAATATGTTGTAGGTTAAAGTTATGATTAGAATAAGCTATATTGGGTTATTTTTAAGATTATTTGACAATTATGATGGAGATTAGGTTAGGATTAGGACAATGTTTATGATTAATATTGGGTAAGTTTATTAGTTTGAATTGCTAAAATTAGACTAAGTTAGATTTCACATGGATGAAGTAAAATTAGGGTAGAACCTTATTAGATTTAGGGCTAATTAAGGTTAATGATAGAGATTAGGATATAATTAGATTAATGATAATTTTTAGATTTGAATTTTTTTAGCTAATAATAATATTATGCTTATTTTAAGATAATTTTTGTTAGATCATAACAAGGATTAAGTTAAGACAAGAAGGATTACTTTATTTTTAAGATTAAGTTTTTAAATAGGTTATGTTTTATGAATATGTTTGAAATAATGATTATGTGACATTCAAATTATTCAAAGACTAACAAGATTAAGGAAATTGTCTAGGTTGAATTAGAATTTGATCATATTTAGAATTAAGACTTAGTGAAGGTCTGGATTATGTTTAGTTATGGTTTATAGTAGGTTTCATTATTATGATTGGGTAAGATTATGACTAATAAGGTTGGGCCTTAATTTAATTTTCTTGAAATTAGGATAAACCTTTAGCTTTTTTAGCTTAATATAATAATTATGCTTTTAGTTTAAATTGAGTATTATTTTGATTAGGATAATGTTAGATTTTAAATTAAGTTAAAAAAAAACATTATCTTAATCTTGATTCTAAGTAAATCAAATTGATGTCTTACCTAATCATAATTTTAATATTTTCTTGGCATAATCATGAACTTAATTAAAATCTTATAACCTATGTTTTGTTGTTAAAGTAGCTTAATTCATCCTTACTCATCTAGAAGCCTTGTACAATTGCAATAATTTAACTATTGAATTAGTTATGTGGACATCACTTAGTGATAAATTCTATTTGGGTGTTATTTGTCTACTTGTTTTCTTTTGGAGTATCCTTGAAGAACATAAAGCATTTATTAATATCATATTTTTGATAACGTAGTTTGATTATATCAACATATTTACTCTTAGGTTGTTTCATCGCGAACAAAAAAATTTTATTCTTAAAAGGTGCATATGAATCTATATGACATAGGATAACCTTGAAAGTGTTTCTAATATTAAACCTATTTAAATATTAATATGATACATTGGTCTAACTACATTATAAGATAATAAAATCTAATATAAGTACCAAAATAACTTAAAAAAAAACTTGATAATTCAATTCTTATTAAGAGCATTTCCTTTTCCATCAATTCCTAACTTAGAAAATTACACAACGTTTAGTTTCTACAGTCTTTAATTTTTAGTGTCATAGTTAACCTAAAAATATGTTGCTTCAATGCTAAAGAAATTATTACGTGACTTATTTTAATGCCAATATTAAACAATCTTAATCGTAAATACACTTGATCTTAAGTTAAAGAAACCTTAACTTAAAATTAATTTTTTCTTTATACAAAATTAAATAAAAATTAATCATAAAACAAGCTTATCATTAATTAGTAATAAATATTACCTAATTTTCAATCAATTATATTACTTACTTCAGTTAGATTTAAGATAGTAACACATTTAATTCATAACTTTAGCATATGTTAATTTTAAGCTTACCCCAAATCTTATGTTTAAATAATTTAATCTTCTTCTTAATTTTATTATGACTCTAAACTTGTTGTAAAACTAACCTTATACTAATCATAATACAAACCTTATCTTAAATCAAATTAAACATAATGATCTTACTATGTCAAGACGTTCTAACTTGAGTTGCCCCTCCCAACTCAGGTGAGTTTTGCTCTAAAAATGTGTTTTGACATTTTAAGATTATAACATCACATAAACATCATAATCATTCTTTCAAAAAGTAATAAAAGATAATTTATCCTAACAACTTGTCATTTGGATTTTTATTAGAAGCCTTTCCTTCACCATTGATTTCTCAATTAAGAAATTGCACAACATTTATTCTTCAAACTCTTTAATTTTTAATGTCACAATTTACCAAAATAATATTTTGTTTTAAACCTAAGGTAATTATTGCATGATCTATATTAGTGTTCATGCTAGATTGTCTTAGAAATAAATAAACTTAATGTTTATTTAGAGTAATTATATCTTAAAATTAATAACATATTTATTAAAAAATTAATTAAAAATTATTCTTAATATTTACTTATCATTCATTAATAATAAATATTACCTAATGTTCAATCAATTCTATTGATAATTTAAAAACATGCCTAGTCTTAAATTTAAACAAGACACCAATGCATTTAATTCATAATTTTAGCATTTGTTAATTATAACTTTTGTCCAAATCTTATGTTAAACTAATATAATCTTTATTTTAATCATATTCTGACTCTAAACTTATTATAAAGTTAACCATATGCCACTATAATATAAATCTTACCTTAAATCAAATTGGAAATCATGATCTCACTTTTTTCAAGTGTTATCACTTGAATCGCCCCTCTCAGCTTAAGTGGGGTTTGTCATAAAAAATTTCTTTGTCATTTGAAGATCATCACATTTCATATAAATACTAAAACAATTGTAAACAAATTACTACTTGGATTATTGTTAGGAAATTTTCATTCCCTAATGATTCGTCACTTATAAAATTATACAACATTCACTCTCTATCCTTTTTAATCTTTAGTGTAATAATTAAATTAAAAAATACATTGTTTAAAAGCTAAAATAAATATTTTGTGATTATCTTAGTGTCCATATTAGATTATTCTAAACATAAATATTTATTTAGAGTAATATTATCTTCAGATTAATACCATCATTATATAAGTTTAATTAAAAATTAATCATAATGTTAGCTTATCATTAATTAATAATAAACATTACTTAATTTTTAATTAATTCTTTTGCTAACTTTAATAAATATTGAGTGCTAAATTTAACCTTGACACTAATGCATCTAATTCATAATTTTAACATAATCTAATTATAAATTTAATACAAATCTTATGTTAAAATAATCTAATCTTCGTCATAATCATATTTTGACTCTAAATTTATTATAAAGCTAACCTTATGTCAATCATAATACAAATCATACCTTAAATAAAATTTAACATCATGATCTTACTTTGTCAAGGTGTTCTAACTTGAGTCTCCTCACTTAATTTAAGTTAGTTTTACTCTAAAAATATTCTATGGTATTTTGCGATCACAACATCTCATATAAAGATTAGAACCTTTTTTTAAAAAACAAATAAAATAGAATTTTTCCAAACAACATGCCACTTGGAATATTATTAAGAGTCTTTCTTTCTCATTATTATCTCATTTAGGAAATTACACAACATTCACTTTACGTCCTCTTTAATCTTTAGTGTCAGATTTAACCTAAACATATGTTGTTTAAAAGTTAAAATAATTAATGCATGATCTATCATAGTACTAATATTAGACTATCTTAATAAAAAATATACTTAATGTTAAGTTAAAATAATGATAACTTCAAATTAATACCATCATTGTATAAAATTAATTAAAAATTAATCATAATGTTAGCTTACCAGTAATTAATAATAAATATTATTTAATTTTTAATCAATTCTATTTCTAACTTCAATATATGTTTTATGATAAATTTAAGCGAGACATCAATACATCTAATTCATACCTCTACTAATTATAAACTTAGTCCAAATCTTATGTTAAACTAATCTAATCTTTATCTTAATCTTATTCTAACTCTCAACTCATTGTAAAGCTAACCTTAGCAAATCATAATACAAACTTTGTCTTAAATACACATCGATAAATATTTTGATTTAATATTTCAAAACTAGATTATTTAGGTTGTAAATTTTTTATCAATTTATTCATATTCTGATATCATAATTTATAAGCTTATATCATATATATACTTTTATAAGTAAATAATAAAATATTATGATTAATTATTATTTTATATTATACTTTAATATTATAAGATTTTGTAATTGAAACTATGATGATGAACCTCTATCTACTATGGCTATGGGTGTAGTTTGTAAATGTTACATTTACCTACAACAACAAAAAATAGTGATTTTATTAGTAAAATCTTGGTCAGATTAACTAGGAGTAGATGTAGACACGTGGTTGAATCACCTAACATTTTTATTTTTTAGTTATTATATAATTCATGATATTTCTCTTTTTTTTAATAATATTTAATTATATATATAAGAATTTTATAAATTTTTTATTAAGCATAAAATATTTTATTAAAAAAATATTTTAAAATAATAAAATTTATATAATTTTAATATTTTTATTTTGAAAAATGTTTAAATTAATATTTTTATAATTACCAAATTTTAATTTAAGAAAATATTTTTAAAATAAAAAATTAAAAGCATAATTCATCTCCTGTTATGCATTAACTTAACACAAATTACATCATATAGCACATATTTTACTTAGAAGATCAGTACTTTATACCATGAATGCCATTTAATATGATAAAGAGAATATATATGTATTCATATTATAGATAAAATTATCAAACAACTACCTTTAAAACCCATAGACAAATCTATAATCTATAAAACCCAACTTGAAATATAACCTACACAACTTCAATACAAAGGTGTTAAATACAAATTAATTATCTTCTTAAGAGATGATTTGCATATGCCTAAACTTATAGTGTCTATTAATAAACTAGTTTTTAAGAGCTTATACAAAGAATTTTTTGATCCAATGTAATTTTTAATGCTGCATATGAAAGAAGTTGATAAAATGAAATGGAGACATCTCATCCACCTTTGATACTTGACCTTCTATTTTAATTTAGTAGCATTACTCCTAAGGAGCTTCCTAATAAGCTACATTCGATACAAGACATCCAATATGCCATTGACCTAATACTTGGATCTCAATTGCCAAATATTTCTTATTATTGAATGAACCTCATTAAACATGCTAAACTAAAAAAATCAAGTTGATGAATTACTTAAAAAAGTTTCTTATAAGGAAGCCTTAACTCATGTGTAGTTCATACAATTTTAACTCGCAAAAAGGATGGTTCATCGTGTATGTGCATTTATAATAAATTTATTAACAATATTATAATAAAATATCAATTTCTAATCCCGTGACTGAATGATTTATTAGACTTTATTTTTAGTTTTAATATCTTCTAAAAAATAAACCTTAATAGAGGTTATCATCATGAATGAACAACTACTTTTAAAACTCTATATGTTCTTTGAGTGGTTAGTTATACATTTTGGCCTCTCAGATATATCAAATATATTTTATTTATTTGATGAATATTATTCTCAAACAAGTATTTTGATGACATCTTAGTTTTTAACTTTGTTTAGAGATCACATTTGGAACACCTTAAACTTGTTTAAAAGAAACTTATACATGAAATATTATACATAAATCTAATGAAGTGCTTCATCATGTTAAAAAAAGTTAATTTCTTAAGATTTGTTATATCATTCTCTAACTTGATCGATCAAAAATTAAAGTTAATTTGAATGGACATTCATAAAAAGTATAACTAAAATTAGATGTTTCCAAGCCTTGTAATATTTTATAAAAGATTTATAAGAAATTTTAACGCACTAGGAACTCGATTTACTAACGCCATGAAGAACGATAAATTTGTATAAAGCATGCACAAAAGCTTTCAATCAAATCAAACTACTCATGACATCAATCTCATGTTCTATGTTTACTTGATTTGTATAAAGTCTTTGATGTCTAATATGATACTTCTAGGATTGGAATTGGTGATGTACTTAGTCAAGATAATCATCCAATTACTTTAGTGAAAAACTAAATGCCATAAGATATGATATTCTACATATGATAAAAAATTTTATGTAATTATATAATCTCTAAAATATTATAGATATTATTTATTACATAAAAATTTATTTTGAATAAAAATGATCATACTTTAAAATATATCAATATGTAAAAAAAGTTGAATTATAAATATACAAAATGGATTGAATAAACTAGAAAAAAGATAACAAACCTATTGATGATCCTTCTAGAATAATGTTAGTGACAACTTCCTCAGAATCACAAAACTTTGGATTTTATAAGATTAAGAATGATTATCAAGTTTGTAAGAAATTCAATAATATCTATAATAAATTAAAAGATAAATCCTCTATTATTTATAATAATTATACCATTATTATGATTATTTATTTAGAGATAAATTAAATAACTATGTATATTAAACACATTATTTAGAGAGCTATTAATTATATAATTATATTATAGAAGAATTATAAGACACATGAAATGAGACAAAACTACTCACTTGGTTGAATTTTGATTTTATTGGCCATTCATCAAATGGGACATCAATCCAGTTATTTCATAATACTATATATGTTAGCAAGCTAAAATAATAAATAAAAAAAATAAGATAATATATTTTCTTGCCGATTTCTTATGGACCTTGGAAAGACCTCTCCTTAGACTTCATATTAAACTTTTCAAAAACACCACGATATCAATATCATCTTTATAGTCATAGATCATTTTTTAAAAAAGACACATCTCATATCATATTTTAAAACAAATGATGCCTTAAATATTGCAAACATTTTTTTTCAAAAATAATTTGCTTACATGGCTTACCTTCAACTATTGTCCTGATCATGATGTTAAATTTGTCACTTATTTTTTAAAAATAATTTAAAAATTCTTTGAAATACAACTTTGATTCTTTTCAACCTTTCATCTCCAAGTAGATGGATAAATAGAAGTTGTTAATCATACTTTAAGAAATCTCCTAAGAATTCTTGTCAAAAAGAATATATGAAATTGAGACTTATATTTATGTCAAAATTTATATATAATAATATTATTTCCAAAAGAATGAAGCAAACATCATTTGAACTTATGTATTATAATCTAAAATATCTTGTTAACTTGATATGCCTATACACATATTTTTTTATTCAACTTTTATTTTTACATAAGATTTTCAATCAAAACATAAAGAAAATAAGGAACAAATTGAAGAAAAAATTACAAAGTATACTAAAGCTATTAATCAAAATAGATCTTTAAAGAATTTAATAAAAGGAATCACGTTTTAATTTGTATTTTTCTAGGGCACTATTTTTTCACAAAATATAAAAAGTTATATGCATGAGCTTGCAAGCCTTTCAAAATTGCTAAGAAAATTAATTCAAATTTTTATATTCTTAATTTGGCACCACACATGTTCATTATTTTAAATTTTAATATTGAGAATCTTATATCTTATAAAATTACTTCACAACATAGTTTGGTATAGCTTGACTCTTATGTTATGGACATGATGATTAATTATGAAAATCATTATTATCAAAATTTTTTGAAGTTGATAAGATTATTACTAATAAGCACTCCTCTTTTATTGATATACTTTGTGGGATCCTTGTTTACTAAAGAAATCTTTATTTGAAGATACTTGGATGTCACAAGAAGAATTGAAGAAGCTAGCTCCATAACTTATAGATGATTACCTTAATTTTAACTTTATAAAACAAAGCTCTATTTAGTTGAGAGAAAATGATGTAGCACTAAGGAAAGAAATGATAATATTATGACAATAAAGACCCATAACTAGGCCTTAAATTAGACTTAATCAAATTATAACTACTCAAAAGTTAACACAAACAAAACACTTTGGATAATATATATATATATATATATATATATATGATAGGCTTGAGAAATCATAGTTCTTTCATACATCATCATGAGTACATGGTTGGTACTACTTTCAAGAAGGTATCTAAAATATTCAAAAGTATAAATAAAAGTATTTAAGAAGTAAGTAAGAAATATATTTCTTTATATGGTATAAAAGTCTTTCAAAGATAGGTAAAAGACATACATTATTAAAGAATTATATGAAAATGAAAGTTTTTAGGATATAGGTAAGAAGTATGTTTTTATTTTAAAAAATTATATAAACATAAAAGTCTTTAACAAGTAGATAAAAAGCTCACTTTTTTATTATATAATTATTTATAATCTCCTATTTAAAGAATATGTTATGAATGAATGAATAACAAATTGGCTATTACTAAAAATTTATAGTACTTAGTGGCTTGAATATTAGAGTTGACTTGATGGTTTTCCCTTGGGTTCACTTTAGTGAGTGAAGCTTTTCTTTCTTCTTTATTCTCTTGACTCTATTCCTCTTAATTTAAATCTTTTTTCATACTTTCTATTCTATTTAACTTAAACAATTATTTCATTTCATCTTACAACTCAATCCCATTTCATGTTGCATTTGAGACATGAAATTATAATTACGTTAATTTCACTTACAATTTATAATTATATAAAATTAGTTAAAATGATATTTTAATTAAAAAATATTTATGAGTATTAGAATTATAAAAAGAATTAGAGGAAAAAAAAAGAAGAATCTCTATTAATTAGAACTTTCATTTATTTTAAAAAGGGTTTTAAAATATGTTAAGGAAAAGGTGTGGTAAATTTAATTTAAGTAAAATAGGATCAATTACTAACAGTAGAAAAAAATATGAGAAATCCAAAGAAAATATATTTTACTATATAAAATATGGTATATTTCATAGAAGGAGATGTTATTATAATCTTGGTGATCAAATATGATGTTTACAAGTTAAGAGGTATGCAACATAGTCAAAACATGTCCATAAGCTAAAGCTATATCTAAGGTAGCTTCTGTTCTTACTAGTTTTATTGGAGGAGGTAAAGGTGGAATAAGCAATGACAAAAGAATTTGATCTATTATAGCCTAAGGAGGAGCTAGCAAAGGGTAGATTATAAATAAAGAATATTAGCCTAAAGTCTAAGATATTTCATAATAGGAAGCTCTTTCATTTAATGATATTATTTTATTAGTTTATTATTTTGATATTTTCTAGTTTTAGTATTATTTAATTATACAGTATCTCGTTCTTTTATTTCATAACATATATATGATATTTTATTTATGAAATTACTACACAAAAAATATGTTATTAGTTAAATTATCTGATGATAATAAAATTAGACTAAGAAATGTGTCCAAGGTATATGAAAATTTAGGAATTTTTTTGTTGAGCTAATAATGTTAATCGTTTGTAGAGTTTGATATCTTAGTAGAAATGAATTGGTTAGTTGAGCATTAAGTAAAACTTGATTATATAGAGAAAAAAAATAAAAGTGAGAACTCTAGATAAGGAATATATATTTTATTCAAAAAGGGTAGAAAATATCATTTATAAGCATACTAAAGGTGTCATGACATCTTAAGTCATGCTAAAATATATTATTATTATTATTATTATTATTATTATTATTAATTATTTAGATTTTAAAAATTTTTAAAAAATTATAAAAATTATTTTTATTTATTTAAAAATTTGTGTACTATTAAAAGGGAAATGACACTTAAAAGAAAGGATATGAGTTAAAAAATAATTACACAAATTATTTGAAGTCCAAAGACATCACGATGATTGAAATTATAGTTGTCTATGATATAAAAGTAAATATTAGAGATTTAAAAGATTTAATAATCAAATAATTTATGAGCTTAGAGAAGTTTTAAAAAATTATTAAAAATATCAAATAACTCAAAAACATTATATAATTTAATTGGGATATTAAGTTTACAAAGAAAATAGAATTTTCTTGTCATAAAAAAGAGGTGTGATAATTACAAAATAAAAAGTTAAAATAGTCTAAAGGAATGTAATTAAACAAATTTTATAAGGATTTTTAAGCTAGAAAATATTAAAATACTAAATAATACTACATATTGTAAAAATTGGATGAGTGGAACTTGTTGAGGAGAATTATAAGAATTTGGTGTGAACCTTTGGAATTTAAATGAATTAAAAAATGCAAGAAGTATTGAAATTTCTAATGTTTCAATTTAACTTTAATTTTAATTTATAAAATCTCTAATTTCTTAAACTAAATACATGGTGGAGGAAAATCAAATGATAGTGATTCAAATTGATTAGAAATCATCGAAATTGAAAAAGAGAGAGAAATGAGGGGGCATGTAGTGGAAATCCTTAAGGAGATGCATTGTTTTGATAAAAAAGGAAGAGTCAAGAATTGGATATGACATATAAGGCTTATGGAAGGAGCTTAAGGTCAACCCATGTGGGGGATTGAGAAAACATAAGAAATTTCTAAATCTACTATCATGCCATAAGAGAGAGAAGGGAGTAAAGAGGAATTGAGAGTAAAGTAGCTGAGTATGAGGAAATTGAGGAGAATTTTTTGTGTGACAAAGTTAAAGAAAAAGGGAAAGAAAAATAAAAATAAAAATTTAAGCTTTGTTTTAGAAGTTAAATATAAACAAAAATAAAAAGAAAAATAAATGGAGTAAATGAAGAAGCTTAAGACATAATGCTAAAAATTAGATTATATTATACAATAAGTAATATCATACTGTATAATCATAAAGTAGTAAGATAGTTAACTTAGTATTAAATGATTTACTTTAAATACTTTCCTTTGAGTTTAATATTATTTATACTTGCATTACTTTAGATTTATATGACTTAACTAATGCTACGATTTAGGATAAGATTGTTTACCATTAAAGCATGCATAATGCAAGGGATGAAATGTAATCCTAAATGCAAAGTAAAAAGGTTAATATTTTATCGATTAATATAAATATGATAAGCTCCAAATAGTCATACCATAAGGAGCTTGTTCGTATGGCTCCGAGATCAACAAGTTGAGCCAAGTTTCTTTTAAGAAAAAATCACTAAAAATCTACCCCAAGACATGTGTATCTTACTCCAATGCAAATATTTACTTCTATCATTTATAGTTAATGCAAATGCTCGACAACTAAAACAAACATTGGCTAATAATATCTTAATTTTGTGATTTTCAAACTCATGAGCTTAACATTATGCACTGTTTATAAATCTCTTTGACTTAAATTAAAACACTTGAGATCTTGTCTCTTTTTTTATATATGATTAAATTATGATCAATTAGGAAGAATTTTTCTTGGCAACCCTCATTGCCTTAAGGTTTGTTTAATCTTGCTTTCATGCCTTGCCATAGAATTCACAATTTTTTTCTTTCCTACAAGATCTTGGTGTTAGTTCTCCCTTATGATCTCATAAGGAACTTCTAGCACAAATCCTTCCTAACTCTAAAAACTGTAAATGATTCTTTTATTTCCTTCCCTCTGAATGTTCAAGCGACATGAGAAAGATCGTATCTTCGTCCATGCCCATGCACCTATAACTTCTCTTGTAGTCAATTAGGATGGTGGTTAATTAGAAAATTAAATAAAATATTTAATTAAAATCTTATAATTTTTTGTATTTCTTAAATTCTATTCAAATGATTTTAAAAAAAAAATTATTAATTACTCTTAAACTAAATTACTTTACATACTCTTCCTTTCACATGATTTTCTTAAATTTTTCAACATGTTTAGTATTTGTAGTCTTTCTTTCTTAAAATATAATTATTTACACAATATTATTTTTCTTTTAAGTTTTAGCCTTTTATTATATAATCAAATCAAATTCAAATTTTACAAAATTGATATTAAAATAATATTGTAAAATTAAATAAATTATCAAGAAAATGAATAAATAATAAAGTTACAAATTAATAAACTTGCTTAATTCTAAGATGTTATAAACTTTTCCCATCTTTATAGAATTTAACTCATCCTATGATTATTATAAATTTTTTAATTACATTTCAAATAAATTAAAATTTTATTGTTTTTTTAATTTTATCAAATGTAGTTTCATAGATATAAAATATCCATTGAATTTGTGTAGGACTTCACTGTATTCTTGTTCTTAACGACAACGCCTTAAAATTCGTGCAACTACATAATAATCTTTGCTTAATTGCATTTTTTTCGTTGTTTTGCAATTTCGCGTATATTTTTATCTTATCGTTTTATTATATGGTAGAGACAAAGTCGACGACGGGTCTTACTTAGATCAGGTCAGCTCTTAGTCATAATCGTTTTCTTATAATCTTTTAATACTAAAAATTTTTTAACACTTCCATTTGCTGGACATTATTACCTGATAGAATACCAAACCTATGGCTTTGATCGAATACCCGCCATATGTCAAATATTACATTTAGCACAAAAGAGTTGCTTACAACTTGCAAAATATTATAAAGTATAATTTGGGAGCATTGCTGCTTTTCCAGAAGATTTTCGAGAATATTACCAAGGCATTCTTTAGCGGTTCAAAACAATGTTATAAAAGATAACATTAAATTGACAACACTCGAATTTGTAAATTTGATCAGTAAATGAATTTTTAATTTTAAATCCAATATTAAAAAGGAACTGATTTTTTTGATATTTCATTAACAACGATTTATAAATAAATAAGTAGCATTTATTGAATAATGTCTTTTAAAAAGGCTGAAGAGGTTCAAAATAGAGTAGGTGTATGAAAATATAAAATTGATCTGTAGTTTTTTTTTTTAAATAAGATAATATGTAATAATTTTAGATGTTTAATAATAATTTAAATTTTAACTTTTTTTTAAAACCTTATAGCACATAATACATAGTCGTTGACGAAAAGATTCGCTTTATTCATGCTTAATAATGACTTGTTCGATCTAAGGAGTTTTTTTAACGGGTCCTTGAAAAAATGGTTTTATAAAAATAGTTTAAAAAAACTTTTTAAAACTGTTAATAGAAATAGAAATATTGTTTTTATTATTCATGAATGAATAAATAATTTATAGAAAAAACAATCCTTTAATATGACGTGTCGTACGGTCCTATGGATTGTAGCAGCATTTGGGAGAGGCAAGTCTTCAAGCCACCCGTTGCAGGCCCAAAAAACACAGAAATCTCTTCGTTAGTGACCTTCAGTGCCCTGCCCCACTCCTTGCCCTAGTTCTCATGAAGCTCCAAATGCCAGACCCGAGGAAGAAGGAAGGAGAAAGAAGGGAGGAAATCGTATAGTTATGCAAAGAGCCAACGGCTAGGGTTTCCCAATTCTATTTTCGATTTGATTGACAGAACTGAGGGGATCCGTAGTAACGGTGTATTTGTTTCTCTTCTCTCTCCGTATCCATGGATGCCGACGAAGAGGAGGTACAATGATTCTTCGCAATGGGAAGATAACTTTCGTAGCATAGGCGTACGCCAACTATCTTAAAGAAGCCATGGGCTGCGTCTGCGCCAAGCCCTTCGCCATTGAGGATAGCAGGGAGAGTCCAAGGGCGAGGCCGGCAGCACGCCCTTCAGTCACGTCAGCGCAGCCGATCGCTCCAGCGAAGCTTTCAGCTTCTATTGTGTCGTCGTCTAGAAGAGAGGAGTTAGTTGATGAGTGGTCAACTGCGGCTTCTGCGGTAGATAGGAAGCAAGGCATTCGATCGGTCAGAGCTAACAGCCAAGATGCTGAAGTTAGGAGGGAAAGGCAGGTGTATCCCAGCAACCAGCACTTGAGGGTGATCGGCAGCATTCCAAAAGCATTGGAAGGGGAGCAGGTCGTGGCTGGATGGCCAGCCTGGCTTGCAGCAGTGGCAGGAGAGGCAATTCGTGGATGGGTGCCACGCAAGGCTGACTCGTTTGAGAAGCTCGACAAAGTAAGTTCCAAACTCTACTTTGTTCATAGGACAATTGAAGGATCTAAATATCGGCTATGTCCAATGATTGTTGACTTCTGAGTAGTCTACAAAGAATCGGCTGTTCTTTACTTGATTTTAATGCTCGTCTTTTAGTTATCTTTTTGAGTCTTTATCCTTTGAGTTGCATATGCTGGTCGATTAGTTTGGAAAGGTTGTTTGTTTCCCTTGCTTATGCTGATCTAATATTTTCTAGTTGCAAACGCATGAAGAAATTTTTTATTTTTATTTACTTAAGAAAATGGTTGTGACAGCTGTGAGGAGAACCGTTTTCCATGAATGTTTGCTTGAGAACATACTGGTGGCAGTTGAAACTTCGATGCCTCAATGGGGGTGGATGGAACCTTGCATAGGTAGCTGTTTTGATGGTCCTAGGATAGGAAAGAATTGCAGCTTGTTTGCTTAGGATGCTAAAATCTAGTTGTTTACTATAGGATTGCATCACTGTGAAGCAATACACTAGCCAGCTGACTATTTTCTACATTCTATAGTCCATGCATTTTATAGATCCATCACTGTACTTCAAAATAACTGCACTAATTATGCATCAATAACGTAATTATTATGTAGTTCATTGCTTGATCACTGCATTGAGTAACTGTTTACTATTTTAGAATGTCTGTCATCTAATATATACATGAAATATCCTTTTGTAGATTGGTCAAGGAACCTACAGCAATGTGTACAGGGCTCGTGACCTCGAAAATGGAAAAATTGTTGCTTTAAAGAAAGTGAGGTTTGATAGTTTGGAACCTGAGAGTGTGCGCTTCATGGCCCGGGAGATTCACATTTTGCGGAGGCTTGATCATCCAAATGTAATAAAGCTAGAAGGCTTAGTAACATCTCGCATGTCTTGCAGTTTGTACCTTGTTTTTGAGTACATGGAGCATGATCTTGCTGGACTTGCATCTTACCCTGGTATCAAATTCACAGAACCTCAGGTAAGAGTGAAGTTATATACATATTTTTTTTTTCTTATTCCTTTTTAATAAATCTAAGCTCTTTGTTTGATGAATGAATATGTAGAATATGGATGTTAATATATTAAAATTTTATTTGGCAGGTAAAATGTTACATGCAACAGCTATTATGTGGCCTTGATCATTGTCATACACGTGGTGTTCTGCATAGAGATATAAAAGGGTCGAACCTTTTAATTGACAATAATGGCATTTTGAAAATAGCAGACTTTGGACTGGCAAGTTTATTTGATCCTGAGCAACACCAATTATTAACAAGTCGTGTGGTTACTCTATGGTACAGACCTCCAGAGCTATTGCTTGGTGCTACTAATTATGGTGTTGCTGTTGATTTATGGAGTACTGGATGCATTCTAGCTGAACTTTATGCAGGCAAGCCTATAATGCCTGGACGCACAGAGGTATCCACCCTACCACCATTTAAGTGCTTTTAATTTATCTCTGGAATGAACTTAATGTGTTCTTGGAAGGCTACAAAGCTGATTTCAAGTTGGAACAAATGCTAACAAACAGCTTGAGCCAAAGTTACACCAATTCTTGTTATCATAGGATATATTTAAAACATTTTAAGCTTAGTTTATGTGAAAATATGAACTTATGAACAAGTGAAATTACTTATATTTCAGGACATGCTAAGTTTAATAACCTGCAATTAATTTCTTTGTTCAATTACAAGCCATCTCCTCTTTCATACATACTCGAAATATTGAAAATCTATTTTGTTTTAATTGTCATGTTTGGTAACCAAATATAGGGCCTTTGAATTTTTTTTTATTTTTAATAGAAAGGATTCTAGCATGGGTAAGAATGGCTAATAGTGTTAAGAAGACTACTAAAGAAGTTTATTAGAATGATTAGAAAGCTTGTTATTATTTACCAACTTTGAATAATAAGGGATACATATAGAATGATGATAATCACCAAAAGAGTCATAGATTTAATGAGGGTAATGCTTATTACATTTGCGATCAATTTAATGATGATGCAAGAAGTTAAGATGCAAATGTTTTTTTAGTTAGTACTTTGGAGTGGTTTGTAGACACTAACAAATAGTATGAAAATAGTACAACATGCTCGATCAAGTTAGATTTAATAGGTTGTAGAAGCACACATAGATCTCTAAGCAAAGACGAAATAAACAGTCGTGGAGAGTTGCATGAAATCTTGTTACTGCACCTGCATTTCATATGGTATGAGATGCACCTGCAAGCAAGTTATTGTGGTTGTTTTCTTGCAAACTGATCAAAGAAGAAATATGATTAGATTAGTCTATTCATTTACAATAGATAACTGAACTCAGGCATATTGATAGTTTTCACTCATGGAAGATACAATAGAATTACAGATTAAATAGGTTGAACCACAAAAATAAGGAGAAATTTAGGAAGAGAAGGATATCACTTGATAAACTTTGTTGTGAAATGAATCACACCTATTTTCTATGTCACCTTGAAAGCAATCTACATTGAAGAAGTGATGTGTTTATTTATTAAAAAATAATTAGGGTTTAAAGTAAGCAATCTTTCATAAGTGTAAGTGGTAGGTTAAAAATATAACAAGCATACAATTGTTTGAGTAGCATATCAATAATGTTGTGTGAGTCACATCAATAAAATTATGTGGTATGATTACTAGATTGTACAATGTGATAGATCTAGTTAATGGTACAATGAATAATATCACGTGGCATGTGCATTGGACCCTAAAAAATAGTGTCTTTGCCTAATTTGATGAAGTTATTGTACGATTTTTGTGTATGGCGATTGCATTATAGACACAAAGCTCTTCATCAAAGTGCTATTGTTCAATTTCAGCAATAAAAAATGAACTAAATAATAAAATTTATTAAGCATATTTTAGATGATCCTTGTTGAGATTTATTATAAAATGGATTATCCAAATTAGGATTTACTGTATAATTTGTTGGCAACAATAATATTAATATTTGGATGTTTAATTTTGAAACCATATGGGATGGTTGTGAGCTATAAGGCACATTTAGTTCAAAAGCATTTCAGCTGTATAAATTTTTGGAAGACAAAGTGAGGTTTCTGTTTGGTTTTAAAGTAGTACATTGGTTGAGAGGACCTGAATTAGAGAGACTTGCTTAGTTATGCCAACAAATGTTGTAAATCAGAAGTTCAATTGGTGGTGGTTTATAATTGTAGATAGTGTTAAAGTTAAGTGCAAGGGCTCTTACTTGTTCCAGTCAAGTTTTATGTCATCATCAAACAGAAGGTTTTGCAGCTACTAGAATAAGAAATTAAGAATTTTTGAGGAAAAAACTAAAAAAACTCTTTATTCAAGAGGGATCAAGTGGTATTTAAAATTGCATATATCAAAGGACAGCCTAAGGGGTTCATTTATGATTGCTAAGAATAATCAAATCAATCCCAAAAAGAAATGCAATGTTATTTGCAATAGCCCCAATCTATATGTATCTTATTCTTAACAATGCTATACGTTTTTTATCTTTATATGCACAAATAGTAATTTGTATGATATTGCCTTTTTATCCTTATGATAATGTTTTCAATAGGAAATAATCCCAAGGGTTAGAGTTATATCAAATTTATCTATCATCAACTTAACATTAAGGTGGACACTATAATAAATTAAATTTAGCTAATATATAGCCTTGCAATAGAACCCAAACAGATTGAAACTCGTTAAGATTAGGTTGGGTTCACCATCATATGGGAATTGTGTCTGATTTGGTTCTCCTTGAAATGATTCTTTGTCAAGAGGTTAATGATAGATGTGGTACTTCTTGATATTTGGAGGGTTATGAGAGAGAATGACATGTGGCTGTGTTATAGTAAAAGACTTTTCAAATTTCTGAAAGTTATTTCTTTCATTTAGATATTGAGATAACAAAAGATTATTATGCATGCATAGTACCAATAAAGGAAATTCGGAGTAGTATTTGTCAAATATTTTTAGAAATTGTATGTATCAGTCTTTGACTATTGCTAGTTTTGGAGAGGCTAAGTATCTGTAATTATGCTTGTGTTACATCCATATTAAATGTCAAATCTTCGCCCAAAGGACTCAAAAGATGTATATAAAATTTGAGCACATGGCTATTTGCGAATTCAGTTTTGATAAGGTATATTGCAACCAATGCAGCGAGACACTAGAGGTTTGAAAATTGAGAGAATTTAGAGAACATGGGGATCATGATCAGAAAGAAAATTTTTTCTACCTCTTTTGTTTATTTATGCTTATATCATTTGTAGGATGTACTACAATATTCGAACATGGTGATTGAGAGGTTCTTGAATTATTCAAGACCGGTTCAAGATTTGGATGTGAAAAAAATGTCATGAGATAGTTATGACTTGTCAAGTTTATCAATGACACTTATTCATTCCTAGGGACTTGGTATTGAGAGGCCACGACATGGTTAAGAATTTTTTGACAAGGGATCATTTATTGAAGAAAAATCAAGCCACTCTTAAGTAAGAGGATCAACTATAGTTCAACTTGAGCCAGTAAAGCATTGGAATTGTGGCTTAGATATGGAATTGCCATCATGATGTTATAGCTTTGCCATTCTAATTGGGAGTTGGTTGAAATTCTAGTTGTTGGGTTTTGTTACGTGTGTCTATTAATGTAACTATATCTTGGAACTTGTCTAAAGGTGTTAATGAGATTATATTATTTATATATGTAGGGTTTTACTGATCACACTAATTTGCTAGATTGCAGTTCTTGATGCTGGATTATAAATACCTCTTTGAGAGTGTACAAAAAAATAGAGCGAAAGTGAAGGAAAAAAAACTTAGATTCTCGAATTCTTTTGTTTGCATCATCGTTAGTTTCAGTATTCTCCTGAGCCAGACGACGTAATTTTCTTCTTTTCCAAATGAGAAAACTCCCCTTGGAAACCCTATTAATACCTCTTTGAGAGTGTACAAAAAAAATAGAGCGAAAGTGAAGGAAAAAAAACTTAGATTCTCGAATTCTTTTGTTTGCATCATCGTTAGTTTCAGTATTCTCTTGAGCCAGACGACGTAATTTTCTTCTTTTCCAAATGAGAAAACTCCCCTTGGAAACCCTGTTATTGTCCTGGAAATTTATGTTCTGTGTCTCCGTTGGTATTCCATGACCCAAAACCAAAACCCAACGCTCTGTCCCTATTATTGTTCATCCCATCATGGGCCTATGTCCCAGGGTTTATTTTTGGTGTAGACCGCCTCCTTATTTATGGGGCTCTGTAGATTTGAATGAATGAATTATTTATCTATTTTTTTGTAAATTGGTTCACGAAATGTATTTTAACCAACTTTAGTAACATTCATAGTTAATTTTTTAAAAGGAATGGCACTCAACTATTGATTCTATGTGTTCTTCCCATCATGGGCCCATCGCCCTGATTTCATTGTCGGGATAGATCGGCTGCACATTAATGGAGCTCTATAGGTATTCATGTATGAATTCTTCATCTATCTTTTCAGTGCATTCCTTCACAAAAGGCATGTTGTGTAATTTTTTAAAAGGAATGACAGTCAACTATTGATTTACTGTGTTTTCCCTTTTTACTTATTTTACAGGTGGAACAGCTGCATAAAATTTTCAAGCTTTGCGGTTCACCATCTGAGGAGTATTGGAAAAAGTCAAAGCTGCCTCATGCGACAATATTTAAGCCTCAACAACCTTACCAACGTTGTGTTGCAGAAACATATAAGGACTTCCCTGCACCTGCCTTGGCACTAATTGAAGTGTTACTTTCAGTAGATCCAGCAGATCGTGGAACTGCAGCTTCTGCCTCGAAGAGTGAGGTGTGCAAAACTTAGAATTTTTCAATTTTTCAGTCATTCAAGTACAGTCCCTTTGCTTCATTAATTTGCACCAGCATCAGGATTGAGCTATAACATTGTTCCCAGTCCATTACAAGGACCAAGGAACTCATGTTTTTTTCAATTTAAGTTTATTTTTCTGTAGAAAGCAAAATTTGATTGGCTTTTTAATTATTCACTTGTAGTTCTTTGCAACAAAACCCCTAGCTTGTGACCCTTCAACTTTGCCCAAATATCCTCCATGCAAAGAGTTTGATGCTAAAGTACGGGATGAAGAAGCTAAAAGGTGCACAATTGCTTTCTTTAATATTCCCAAACTAAATGTATGCACTTATTTGTGTTTATTGTTTTAATGTGTGGATCATGCACGAGTTCGAACTTGATTCTTCTTGTGTTGTTAGAGCTTGCATTAGCTGCTTAGCTTGGTCTGCGTGAATCCTTGCTCCCAAATCCGATAATTATCGCCATTCCTTCATCCTTACAGCTTTACTTGGAAACCTGAAAATCTTAAATAGTTTCTAAACCCTAGTTCTCCCAAGTAGATAGCTCACCTAGGTAAAGCCCTAAACCTTTATCCCTAATGGTCCAAAATTCCTCCCAAAAGCTTATCATTGAATCTGATCTCTAATCCTAGCTAAATAAAACCCAACCTTAGATCTTAAACCTTATACATAACCAAATCTAAAGCCTGTTCTAACCCCACTTGTACCTTAAGTATGATCCCAATATCTGGCATGGAATCCTACCAGAGACCCTAAAGCCCGAACCTAATCGCAAGCTTCTAAACCTTAATGTAATGTTTCACTTTTTAGTGGTTTCCAACTTCTGACAAATCAAAAACTTTAGAGATCACTTCCCATATCTTGCTAGTTCACCTTTTTTTCCCCCTTTTTCAAGTCATCCAGCTTGGTAATTGTATTCATAACTTAGATATCTAATTTAGAATATGTTTGGGATCTCTTGTGAACCGTCTCCTTTGTATTCCTTTAAATGGCAACCTTAGTGAATCTTATATGGGAAGAAGATATCATTATGTTTTTCCCCAGTGAAGTTTTTCTTTAATTTTCTCACTTCCATGCTATTTTTGGAGTTCGTATTGCTCTATTTACTTAATGTCACCTTTTGTTCCCATCCGCCATTTTCATGCTGCCTCTCTTTTACTCTTTTTTCTGCTGAACTAGGACAGTCTTTGTTTTGAAATCTTGGTTGATGGTCAGACTGCTGTGGTTTTCTTGGAAAGAGATTAGAAAAGATGAGTTTTGGTTTATGAATAGCTAGAAATCATTTGGGGGGCCTACAGGTTGAAATTGACACAACTGATTTATTTTGTTGCCTTCTTTATTATTCTTTTTTGTCTATTTTCTGCAATTTCCTAGGAACTCTTTTTTCTTTTTTATCTTTTGTATTCTACTTAGGCTGCTGTTTCCACCGTTGGCATAGAGCAAATTCAGAATTGCAGGCTAGAAAAATTTTATAGGCTACTGATATTTAGGATTCCAATATGCTAGGGAGGAGGTCTAAGACGTAGTATTACATTGGGAAGGAGAGAAAATTTCCAATGAGTAGAGAAGAGGATGATAAGGATTCTTAGGAGGAACTCTACGAGTAAGTGATCTCTTCTGCATAGAGAGGCACCTAGTCACTTCCTTGATGGAGGCTGACTGCCTTTGGTTGGTTTTTTTCAAAAGAAGCCTTTTTTAAAGGTGAGAGATGGAAACGGAAATAGATATCCTTTTGTCCCTTTTAAAGAAAATTTTTGATATATTTTAATGCAAAATTAATTTGCTCTCTTCCTATCCTCAAAAGATTGAGTAAATTGAAAATTCAAAAATCCTTTTTTAACGTTTGTATAGAAGTAACTACGTTTGTATGAGGTTGAGCAAATTAAAAATTGGAAAATCCTTCTTCGGTATTTATATATAAATCACAGCGTTGTCTACATTTCGTTTGAGTTTCATACTCACATATAAACTATTATTTAAAAAAAAAAATATTTAGTTGGTATATACTTAAAGAAGCTCTCTTTTAAAGTTTGGAGTTCAGAAGGGAACTAGATTGCCTTCTACCTCTTTTAAAGAAATTGTTTGATAGTTTTGAATGCAATTAGCTTACTCTTTTGTCCCTATCCTCAAAAGGTTGAGGAATTTTAAAATTTGAAAATCTTTCTTTAGTGTTTATATAGAAACAACAACATCTGCATTTCATTTTAGATTTGTACTCCCATATAAAGGATTAATAAAAAAAATTATTTAGTTTATGCATGCTCAAAAGAAGTCTATTATTAAAGTTGAGAGTTGGGAAAGGGAATAGATTGTCTTCTGCCCCTTTTAAAGTTGTTTGATTTAGTTTCTTCCTCTCTCCCTATCTGCAAAAGTTTGAGCAAATTAAACATTAAAAACTCCTTCAATACTTCTATAGAAATGACAACTTCATCTGCATTTCATTTGAGTTCTGTACTCTCATATAAAGGATTATTCAAAAAAATAATATTTAGTTGATATGTGTTCAAAGGAAGCTCTCTGTTAGAGCTGAGTTCGGAAAGGGTTTGCACCTTTTAAAGAAGTTTGATAGATTTGAATGCAAAATTAGTTTAATCCTCCCTCCCTGTCCTCAAAAGGTTGAGCAAATTAAAAATTAAAAAATCATTCTTTGGTGTTAGAAATGACAGCTTCTTCTGCATTTCATTTGAGTTCCGTACTTCCATATAAAGGATTATTTAAAAAATGCCTAGTTGCTGTGCTCAAAAGAAGCTTTTTGTCAAAATTGAGAGTTAGGAAAAAAGGAAAGATTTCCTTCTGTCCCTTGTAAAGAAGTTGTTTGATATGTTTAACTATAAATTTAGTTTATTTCTCAATTCCTATCCACAAATGTTGAGCAAATTAAAAATTCAAAAATCTTTCTTTGGTGTTTGTATAGAAATATTTGTCTGCATTTCATTTGAGTTCCGTACTCCCATGTAAAGGATTATTCAAAAAAAGAAAAAACTTGGCGCATGCTCAAGAAAAACCCTCTTTTAAAATTTAGAGTTGGGAAAGGGAATAGCTTGCCTTTTGCTCCTTTTAAAGAAGTTTGATAAATTTGAATGCAAAATTAGTTTACTCTGTTCCTATCTTCAGAAGTTTGAGCAAATTAAAATTCCAAAAGCCCTTCATCGATGTTTGTATAGAGATAACAACTTCTGCATATTTATTTGAGGTTTGTGCTCACATATAAAGGATTATTCAAAAAAAAAATATTTGGTTCTTTTAAATGAGGAACGGCTCAGTCCAATTGTTCATCTTGCAGTCATTCTATCTTTCATTTGGCTTTTCATTTGAAATTTTGACTGGAACCATTTGTTAATTTTCATGTGCCCTAATATGATGCCAGACCCAATTTTGAAATCCCCATATTAAAGACGTTTATAGATTACCGTTACATGATCCTGTTTATAAACATTCTTTCACATGTAAAATGCATGGTTGTCTGTATTATGTTGTGTTAAAAACGCAAAATACCTCTTGTGTTGGAGGACTTGCTCGTAGTTACTGTTAACATTTGTTTTGCTTGTTGTTAGGAAAAGTGCTGCCGGAGGTAAGATGCAAAAACCTGACCTAGAAAGGGTTGGATTGAGAGAAACAAGAGCTGTTCCTGCACCAGATGCCAATGCTGAATTATCTATGTCAATGAAGGTCAATCTTTCCAATCCAAACTGATTGATATTTATTTGGGAAACGAATATTAAGATAATCTGAATTCTAGAGAATGAGGTGTACTTTATTGTCACTGAATAATTAATTGCATGGTACTTGGCTTTTCTATTTGAACAGCCGATTTGCTAGGCTTAATATTAGAACCCTTTTGATTAAGATTATTTACAGAATTATTGATGCGTATGTTGAATTTTTTTTACTTAATATTGTTTATCTGTTTGATTTAATTTATGTTATTTGGGGTTTGAAAGCAGAAATGGCAAGGACAGAGTAATTCTAAGAGCAGGAGTGAGAAATTTAATCCGCATCAGGAAGAAGTTGCCTCTGGGTTTCCCATTGAACCACCACGGTCAATCCCCGTCCTTGAAGCCGCCGACTTTTCTCATGGGCATCATCCTCGTAGATCTTCCCATTCTGGGCCTTTGGCCAACCAGGGACAGTGGACTAAGGCCAGGAAAAATGACGATCATGCGTTAAAGCTATCATCTGCAGCTAATTTATCTACTTTATCTGGTTTAGTGGCTGCAAGAAGGAATGCTTTTCTAGATGGAAATGAAAGAAATGGCTCTCAATTAGAAAATACTGCTCCAAGTGGCCGACTGTCTGAATCTGGGAATGCTCATTCGGAAAGAAGATACGACCAACAGTACCATGGTGGCTCTCATAGAAAGGAAGATGAAAGTGAAAGCTTCAATAACCAAGCTCTAGTAAGTATATGAATTACTAAACGTTGCACCTTTTGAACTTTCTCTTCAGTGCGGTATAACACCTGCATAGGTAATCCTAGCGGTTTGTGGTCATAAGAAGTTGGAATTGTAGGGGTAAGGTATTGCGTGGGTACATGAACTGCATGCTGATACTTGCACTAACCGAAACAGTGACATTGAACCAAGATGTTTAATGTGTTCAACTTGCTTGAAGATTTTAGATTGTATTTTGCTGAGTAATTGCTCAGCAAATTATCTAGTAAACTCATTTTAATAAACTCATATATTTTAAGATTTAGAAGGATTGTAGTGTCGAGGATCTCGTGATTATTGACAATGTTTGTTTTATATTTTAGCATTTTATTTATTGATTAAAATTTAAGTAGCAGTGATAATTTTATCAGGGTTTGTCTAAGATTATGTCTATTTAATTTTATTTAACATGAATGTTAATTATACAGATAATTTTAATTGTGTAGGCTCATGAGATTAATTAGAAGTCCAATTTATTTTACACCACTAGTAGAGTTTACATGCTTGAATTTTCTTGTTTATATTCATGAAAGCCTCCTGTTTACAGAACCAATGTGTTGGGCCGAAGGCTGGCAAAATCCACTACTCTGGGCCTTTGTTGCGGCCATCAGGAAATGTAGACCAGATGCTCAAGGAGCATGATCGACAAATCCAGGAGGTGATTCGGCGAGCTAGGATCGACAGGTCAAAGGCCAGAAAGGGCCAGAGCGAAGCCAACCACTCTGGCGCGAGCATGAAGCCCTACAACATGGGTGTTGTTCCGGTTTATCCTTCTAGCCGCAGCTCAGTTATTGTCTTCACTTCAAGTCGTGGGGCAATGTCACAACAACAAGGTCTCTGAGCATTTTGTGATTGTGTTCAACCATATCACTCGGCTGCTGATTGCTATTATTTTGGTTGAGAGGGGAGGGAAGATAATGTTGATGTATAGAGGTTTCTGTGCTATTGTTTACTAAGCACAACAAGGTTGTAGGATATACTACTTATTATCATTGCAATCACGGTTGAATATCTTGGTATTGGATTGATTCAGCTGCAAGATAGCTGTTTGAATTACATAGTGTGTCACTTCACTGCTATTGGTTGTTATTTGCTCTACATTCAATTCGACATTTCTTTAGATGGAGAAAAATAATCCAAGTAATGCTGAATGGTACGAACAGCTAGTAGTTTCGGGCATTGGATGAAGTTTTCTTCTTTTAAAAGAATCTGAACTGCGATCGTGTGGTGCGATTTTTGTTTTTGTTTGTAGTTATTGGCACAGTAACAACCATTTGTTTGGTTTAATATTTAAGATTCATTCCGAGCAATAAGTGCATGTTTGCATGCGTTAGGTGAGATAAGGGAGAAGGGGATTGAATTTTTCATAGCAAAGGATTTAAAGCTGAGATGTGTATGATAATTTGGTATTAGATTTAATTATGTAGAATTTAAAATACTTCGTTGTATTTTTTTAACAACATTTATAATACATTCAAAGTTGATTTAAAACTTTTTATTTTCAAATTACGTGTAATGTATATATAGGTAAACTTACTTAAATTAAGCAAGTTATGAAAAAAACTAGTGTTTCAATTTTTCTCTTTCTACTACATTTTAATATTTCTTTATTTTTGCTCCAATATAACATGATAGTGTTATGATTTGATTTTTAAAATATTAAGATGTAATTTTACGGTTCATACTCAATAAATTTATTGAACCAAGCATTAATAATTTGAGAATCACCGTAAAGCTGTTCTCCTTGATTGAAATAGGTGATTCAATCCCTTTTATCAGAATTGTAATTGAGAGTTTTTTTACATCATGTCACTCAACAAATGATTCTGTTATCTTTTTGTGTGTCACCTCGATCTATCATATATTAATTGAACTTTGTTTCTCATCAATTGATTTTCTTAACTATAATATGTTTATTATATAGGTTTCTAATCTTAATTTTTATCATAAAATTTATTCACTTTCTCCCACTAAATAAAATGTAAACCTACATATTGTAAGAAGTTTTTGAAAGGTGACTTGCTTGGTTTCTTATTTCTTATATGATATATGAAATATATCATATAATATTTGAAAAAGATTTTATTCTATTAAGAAAAAACTTATTATATTTTGAATTTGATCATATGGTATTGCTTAGACTAGAATAGATCAAATTTATTACAAAAGATAATTACGAAATGTTTTTTTATCATATCATGATATGAAGATTTAGTAAACAAATAGTTTTCAATTTTATTGACCAAATCAAAAATAAAAATAATAACTTGGTAATTAATCTTTATGTAGATTTGTTTGCTAATTAAATTCTATCTTTTATCCAGAAAGTCTAGTATATAGATCAAATCTATCTCTTATCTATAGAATCATGCAAATTTTCTCCATAGGCAAGCTAGAGTTTTAGATGTCCTCAACAAAAGTACCAGCATTCCAACACATCCTACAATGTCCTCAACAAAACAAACACTAAGGTGAAACAGAAACATTACATGATTATTACCAAAAATATTTTTCTGAAAAAAATAAAATTAACGTCTAAAATTTACAATTGCAAATATATTACTCAACATCAAGAAATGATTTGAATTTCCTTTAAAAAACAGTTTTAGATGGTATTAACATAGAATCTAGTCAAACCTTCAGAATTTTGGTTGAAGAAGCTCATTCCAAGAGGGCAAACTACCATGAACTAAAATTGGCTTTAATGCCAAGGTTGTTGCCTGATGTGCACTAATAAAGATGGCATTGGAGGAACTTTTGGGAGAAGCCTCAGGCAAGTCTCCAAAGTAAAGACAAACAACATCTTTTTTGCATCATTCAACCTGGCCGAAGGTTTGCAGGACTACACTTAAGCTGAAATATTACTTGAGAATGATCACATATGTAATGCCTTATGATAATGATTATATTTAATGTTCTTACACATGCTGTGTGGTTTGTGCCTTATAACTATATTCTTTTGGCTAATTTTAATCTTAAGTAATGGTTGTGGATGTCTTGCATACGTTGTAGGTGATTAGTCATTTGTAATAGTTAGGTGCATGTTGCTTTTTTTTTTTTGTGTTTTGTCATGTATTTAGATTTGTGTAAAAAATAATTAATCAATCAATTTTCTCTGTATAAAAAATAATCAGTAACTAATAAAAAACTGATTAGTGATTGAATGAACAAATATGGAGTCCAATGTTGATGTCGTCCTTAAAATTGGCATCATTTGGTCGTCGCATATCTTGGCTGAATACATAAGTAAATATTATAATTTTATTAATAGTTAAAAATATATTACTTATTATGTTATTATTTTAGAAACAAAGGTAGAGAAAATGAGCTTAAAATTCAAAAGTTTTTAGAAGCATTAAAAACATCTAGATGAAAAGAATCCAATAGTCATAAATTTGTTGGAATTGGATTTTGATAAGGTTAAATATGAAGAGCTTAAATTAAAACAAGTTAACAATATGTTTCTATTATTTTGGAAAAAGAAGAAGATGGATGGTGATTATTAAGAGATGTTCAAGATATGAAGTTTCCAAATAAAAAGTAGCTCTTAAAAAATTTCTAAATAAAAAAATATAAGTATAAATAGTCTCATATTGATACACACAAGCACACACACATACATACACACATATTTATATATATATATTGAAATGTCTTTTAGTTCAAATTTTTTTTTAACCAACATTAGATAGTTAAAGAAAGACAACACCTCAATATAATAGTATCAATTTGTGACATTATAATATTAGAGAGATTCTTCCATTAGTAAGATGTTATTTAATAATAAATCAAATAAAAATTAATATACCTTTTATATCTAGGGTTAAAATAGAGAAGTAATCATTAAGTGATTTTACAAATTTATAATTTATAGACAAAGAATGACCCTTGACAAGCTTCTAAATTACAAAAATAAAATAAAAAATAGTCATACACTAGAAAGGAAGAAAATATTTTAAATTATATATATAAGATTATGAAATTAAAAAGATGAGACATTTTTTCATACAATCCTTTTTTATTGATATAAGATAATCAAATTTGGATAATAACTCAATAAATTAGGTTTAGATCTTTAATAAATATAGAGAGGTTGACATTTCAGAAAATAATTGATTAGTTATAATGAAGCCATCAATGCTGTAGAAAATGATCAAATAGTGTAACAAGCAACCTTGCTAAAAAGATTGGTCTACAAGCTCATTAAGCATGCAATAGGCTTGTTAGATCAAAGAGTTAAAATCATAGTTGGAAAATTTTTAGCGATGAATAAGTGTACAAGTAGTAACATTTTAAAAATTGATACTATGTTGTCATCACAAATGCGATGTTAAATTCAACAAGTCCTTAATAATTATGTTCATTTGCACTATCATGCTTAATAACTACATTATTATTGACCACTCAAGTAATAGATTCTTTTTGTCACTAGAAGGTTGATTTTTAGTGATTGAAGTTATATACTTTTATAGCATTAATATTATTTCTAATTTTAAAATTATTATTAAATTATAAAATGAAAAATAGATTTTTTTAGAGCCTAAATAAGCATGAAACCCATTTCTATCATAGAACAAATGGGGTGGATAGCTATGTTAGCAAAGAGCAAGGTGATCCATGAGGATAAGGATAGAGAGAGAGGGTTGATGAGACTATTGATTACGTAATCAATTTTGATAGTTGAGTGATACTTAGCTTGACAGTATACAAAAGATGAGCTAAAGTTGAGGAGAAATGTTTAGAGTAGACCAAGAGAGGAGAAAAAAATAAAAGATTGTAGAAAAGAAAAGAGAGAGGAAAGTAAAATAAAAAAAAACATAAAAGAAGAGAAAGAATGAATTTAGTTCAAAAAATTAAAAAAGTTCTTCAAAATTCTATTCAAGGATTAGTTAAATTGAAGGTTGATTTTAGAGTTGTAGAGAGAGAGAAAGAACAATGTGCATGCAAAACAAGAAAAATCTTGAAAAGTTTGAATATAGAGATAAGTGCAACTTTAATATAATTTTATGTAAAAATCATGTTTCTTGAATGTCAACAAGAATGTTAAAGATATTAGTGAGTTATAATGAATGGTTTTTAGAGAAAGAAAAAAATTATTGGGTTAAAAACTATGGTTGGCCTCATCGTAAGCTTTAATCAATTTGCAGTTGGCCCCTCAAATTGATCTATGGTCAAGATTAATTGATAGATGGTTAATAGAATTTTTCTTAACTACCGCATTCTGCTTTCTCCTTTGACTGCATCACCATGTGCTAGAGATCAAGTTTAGATAACATTGCCACTCTGTTGCTCATCGTGAATTTGTGGTGGACATTGAAGAGAGATTCATACAAATTGTTCAACAATGGCCATTAAAGAATCAAGCTGTGTTTGGACATGACCCATGTGATTGTGAAGTCTCCACAGGCATCTCCTACACATTGCCATTGCTTAATTTCAAATTGGAAAGTAATGACTTGCTCTGAACCAAGATCATGCTGAGATTCCAAGAAGACATCCTTTTGGAGGGAGAAGTTAAACACATTTGAATTCCCTATTCAAAGGCAAAGATGAAGGTCTACCAAACTTCCCACATTGAACAGGATTGGTCAAACATTGAACTTGGCCACTATTGCCATGATGATAAGAATCATTATGGGGGTTTCATGATGGGAGTTTCTATGTTATCTTACCACCAAGTTTTTCCATGTGGTGGTGAAATGAGTAAGTCTTTATTGGCCTATAAAGAGAGAATAAAATATGACCAATAAAAACAAGTGGAGCAAATCTTAAAAATTATCCTTACATCTAGGGAGTATGTTGAAAAGAGGTAGAAGGGGCTAAGGTCGAAGATAAGGCCTTAGAAATCACAATGGTGGAGACAAGCAACATTTTGCCCAAGATTGAGGAAAATAAGATTTCCTTAAAAGCTGTATTAAAGGCAAGAGAAATTAAAGGCAAAATGATAAATGCCAAAAAGAGTGCTACTCATGTGACAAATATGAGCATCATTCTTATGAGTACCAAATCAAAGATGGTGATGAAGAGACAATTTGTTATGCATAAAAAATGTTGAAACTCTCATACTTTCCTAAAAAGAAGAATTAGTAAAAGATGTTACATGATACTTTGATAATAATGCAAGCAATTACATTATGGGAGATTATCATAAGATTTAGATGATATATTTAATAGAGAAGTAGAGAGAATATCACTACAAAACTATCTCTTATTAATGAAAATGAAGAGTGAACTATTAATCAAGAGATTAATCATAGGTTAATTCGTTCATCAAACAATCTATAACTAAGAAAAACATAAAAAAAGATAAAAAAAATTCGGTGGCACACTATGGCGTAAACTATGCTTATAGATGCACTTGGAGGCTCACTACATATACATCAAAGTATTCATAATTACATATGAAGGTGTTGGTATGCATGTAAGAACCCACAAGACATGGATGTTTATGAACACAGAATGCAAGACTGTGGCACATTTGTAGGCATCATCGCACCAACCACCACATTGAACACACAAGTGCAATTGGGCATTATTTTTGTATGTGAATAGCATTTGCTCTCATGAACATTATTAGGGATGTAGTTGTTTACACACATGCAATAGCTCATGTGCATGCAGATTGGCCCTCGTAATGCAAATTTTTGTAATTATGAGTTTTCTTAGTCAAATCTCACGTGACATTTGAAAATTAAATAATATATATTTTATAATAAAATATTTTATCTAAATCTCTATAAAAGGAAAGAAAGGTAAATGAAAGTAATTCCTAACATTTGACGAAAACTCACTCTTTTTCTATTCTTTAGTTCATTTGTCATTCTCACGCTTTGATTCTATCATTATCACTCTAAAACAATATAACAAACTATCGATGGTTCAGAGTGAGATGCCTCACAACTGGATCATATATTGTTTCGTATTAGAGATGCTTCAATTCGATGTTGATGATAGGAGCTAAAAGGAAAATAGTTAAAGAGCAAATCATGAAAAGGAATTGGGAGATAGAGGAAGCTTTAGTTGAGGTGACTACATCAGTTATGTCATCAAATATGATGACTTAGATAACTCTATTAAACCAACAAATATAATTATTAATTGAGACATGCTAAAATCTTAATCCTTTCCTATGATAAGTCCAAAAGATAATCTACCAAAAAAATACTCTTAACGAGAGAAACTCTTTATTAAGTAGTAACCCAAAGATAATTAAAAGTGAAAATAAGAGTGATATCATCAGTCTCATCCCTTCGATGCAATGGAATTAATAGTGTCTTTTTAAGATAGATATTATTCTTATTTATTTATGATAGTATAATAGATGTAGAAAAATTAGATATATGATTGAATTAAATACATATATTTTTTGATATGACTATTCATTAACTGATAAAGTGATGTATGCTCGATTAAAAATGATGAGTCATGTATTAACATGGTTGAATGTTCACTTAAAAACTGGTATAATTTTATAAGTAACATATAATTAGTTTAAAAACTTAATCATAAAATAATTCTATATCATCAATGAGATATAGATATTATCAAAATATATTATAGGTTTGTATCATTTCTATTATCACTAAATTAACTTTTTTTCTTTATTCAATCTTTAAAATAAGTTAATACATTCATAATAGCTATTGAAAAGAAAAACCAATTAAAAAGGATGGAAATAGAGGGATTAAATATCAAGAAGTTTACATACAAACCTAAAAATTGGTGGCAAATAAAAGAGTATTTTCTAATAAAAATATGTTATGACAACAACTATCAATACTCTTTCAACTAGTAAAACCTAGAAGTGTTGTGACTACTATAAGAAGATAAGACACATATAATAAAAATACTTAAAATTATATCATGAATTAATTTCAAAAAAAATTAAGAAAGACAAAGTACCTATTACAATCAAGATTAAAAAAAGTGCTTAAACCTTATCTTCAAGTTAATGAAAGTTTATCTCTTACGATAAGTCTAAATAAGTTATCTTATTAAGAAAAATAAAATGTAAAGCTTTTTATTATCTATATTTAAGTAAAGAAAGAGTTTATCAATATTATTACCCTAAAAGCAAAAAAAATTTAGTATCAAAACAATATTATGAAGAAATTAGACCTAGAGACTACACATTAAAGACCTTATTCTTTAGGAGAAATTTATAGACTCTGAGGCAAAAGTTGAAAAATAATGTATGATGAAATTTTTTATAACCAAAAAAATATATTGATGAAGTTATTTATGAAGTGACACTTTTAAATGTTTATCAAATTATATTAAGAAATCTACATATATGAGATCGAGATGGTATCTATTATCGATGAGCACAACATTATCGACACAAAAGAGATGGACAAAACTTCATTCTATCTCAACAAAAAAGAATTGACAAAATGCATTATTGATGCTAACAAAGTGAAAAGACTAATGAATACTTGCCAAAATTATGTGTTGCCTAAAACAACATTAGAGTAATTGATTGATTAAACTAATAGAAGTCTAAACTTCACAAGATCACTCTATCAAACAAAATAACTTCATGTTGTAAAGAATTATTTTATCTTTGAAAAAGAATATTTGATGTGAGTCAAATCACCAAAGAAAGAAATCTATGATTAAAACAATCCAAAATTGAGAAAAAAATTAAGAAAATACACAAAATGAAAAAAAATTGTCAAGCAGCATAGGGAGATAGCAACTACACACGTAGCTTCATGGAGAAGCTACCTACATCTTTGAAGGAGTGTTCGTAAGAACATGTAGGTTGCGGGGACGGAGGCATTAGCATGTAGGTTTGGGAAGGTGTGGCACTCTGAAGATTGATGTACGACAATGCAGGACCATCGCATGTGTCATGATGAGTATGCCCACACACATGTGTAGCACATGCACATACACTATTGCACCTGTCTTTGCACTTACTCTGCACATATGCATTACTAAACGCAATATGTGCAAGTGAACAATGCCAATGACACAGTCATCCGCTCATGTACAATTACTCACATGCACACAGATGATCCCTTACAGTGTAGATTTTCTTAATCAAATCTTATGCATCACGTGAGAAAAAAAATATGCATCTTGCAATAAGATATCATATCTAAATCTCTATAAAAAATGAATAGTGAATGAAAACAATTCCTAACATTTAGTAAAAGCTTTTTATTTTTTTTTCTTTAGTTCATTTTTTATTCTTATGCTTCAATTATGTTATTGCTATTCTAAAAAAATAATGACTATTGTCAAGAGCTCGAAGCGAGAGGCCTCACAATTGGATCAGCTATGATGTTTAAGCTTTATCTTAATGACATGGTGAAAGAAAATATCATGAACTTATTGAATAGTTTATCGATATGTTATGTGGTCAGTCATTTTTATGCTTGGTGTAAATTGAAGATTGCCCAATTGACTTTAAAAATCTCATATGAAATTCATCCTATAAAGAATAAGAAGTATAAATGTACGTTAAGAAAGATTATAAGCTATTAGAACTAGATTGTATAATTACTTGAAGTTGGTCCCATCTAAAAGTTTCAATTTTCATAATAATCAATCAATGTAATTATAGTCAAGAAAACCAATGATAAATGGTAATGCATGTCTATAATACAAATTTTAGTGAAACGTGATTTAAAAATTATCATTTGTTGCTTGTATAGATACATGTATTCATTAAAACATTGGAGTGTTTAGTCACAAGTTTCTTAGATAACTTTTATGATAGTTATATGCATGAGCTTTCAGTAAAAATTTTTTATGCATAAAATTTCCATTTTTGTTTTTTCGACTAGTATCTTACGGTGTTTTTGCTAAGCATGTTAAGAAACAAGCAGACAATTATTTAATATTGTTTTCATGTATTGTGTGAATAGAAAAAATTAAAAAATTATGAGGCCGTGTGAGAAACTGTTGTTGCTATGTTAAGAGACAAAATGTAACGAAACAACTTTATATTTAATATATGAACGAATATATCTGTGAGACAAAGAGGACAAAACATAAATTAATTCCAGTCTATTCTAATATTGCTAGAACAACCTGAATATCAACATATTTAATGCAGAAGATTAGACAATAATTTAAGTAGAAATAAAATGACATGAAAATAGTATGGAATGAGGTGGTTAAAAAGTCTCTCGTAAGCAATCAACAACTGTAGGTTTGTTGCAGTTTATTATTATCCAGTAACAAAATCAAAATGCAAATACATACATATTTACTAATTTCCTTTACATTGATTAGCATGTCTGAATTTTTCCCCATATTTTTTAAATGACGAGTTTTGTCAAATTTTGTAATTAAACCCATGAGCTCCAGCCTCACTCGCATAGAAAAGTTCAATACAATCATATTAATCAAATGCTGCTTGATTCTCCATTCACGTGGCTTGTTTTCAGTTAAGCAAGGCACCTTCACACCAGGGTCTACAATATTCTCCTCCTAATTCACCTGGGAGCAATTGTTCATAGCTCGAAATGAAACAAAGAGCTTTCAGGCTAAAGACAATAAGACGCGAGAGCCTGTGCTGGCAATGTCGGGAGAGTCCAAAACACGAACCCTAAATGCCTATACACTTTCGGGTCAGCATATTGATCGCGGTGCACTAGCAGCGATCTTGACCGTGGGGACCGTAAAGCTGTTGACGTGATAGCAAATAGAGCGTCGACCAGGCTTTTTTTAACTTTCATTCCTGTTTAAGCGAATATATTTATGTTTTTTAGTAGGATTAAATATTAGATGCATGCATCGGAACGACTTCTTGCACTTCTTTTCTGTTGTTGGTCAGGTGGCAGAACAGAGCAATGGCGGCTTTCGTATCTCTGCTAGTTTTGATTGCAGCGTATTTCAAATCTTTTTAAGATTTTGCCATATGCTTGTCTAGATTTTGACTGCATTCTAATTTCTTTGTTCTATCTCGCTAACATTAAATTCCATACGTTTTTTTTTTACTTTTGATTAAAATACGAATTAAGTTAATAAACTGTTGTGTTATTTTCTTTGAATTTCTTATTCTAAATAGATTCTGTTAAAACGAGACTAAAATTTCAACATTAGAAATTCAGTCAATTTTTTAATCTTTTTCTAACCTTTCTATCACTGCCTCATAGAATAAATACATTATCATAAAATTTATTAAACAAAAGAAAAAAGACACAACACGTTACAAGCATTTTTCTTTTTCTTTTTTCTGTGTCTCTTCATTTACTCGTAAGGCAAGTTCTTGGACCCGCCACACTCAATTATGCAACTTCTACATACAGGATGCAAAGAGGAAGCAACAGGCCGCTAGGCCGATCCTATCAATATGTAGGTAAGAGCAAAAAACTGTTGACTCATAACAGTAAAAAGGGGGAATCTTTAAACAATTTGGATTCCAAAGAGTCACATGGTGCTAAAAGGTTTAAGGCCCAAGCAAAATGCTTTTTCGTCTTCCTATGTCAGTTGTATTTAAAAGTTGTTACCTTATACCTCTTCCAAACCATCCCCCGTTCTTCTTCTTTCTTTGGGACATTATTTTTCATCTTGCCTTCTCTTGAGTATGTCGAGTGATTCTTTGGGTCTTGCTGACACAATAAGGGATGATTTTGGGCCCTTTGATCACTATGTAAGCGTAAGAGTTACATTCAACAATAGGGCGGTTGTTAATGGAAGTGACTTGAGGCCTTCTGCAATCTCTATTTGTCCCACAGTTGAAGTCGGAGGAAACGATTTGCGTGTTTTATATACACTTGTAACTTTAATTGAATTCTCTTCTTGTAGAGCTTCTTTCTTTTTCTTTTTTCTAATGGAGAGGATCAAAACATGCAGGTAATGGTTGATTTAGATGCCCCAAGTCCAAGCAACCCATCCTTGAGAGAGCACCTTCATTGGTAATATGTAAAAGCACAATTTTAGAGCTTTATTTGAGAAGGATACAAGAGCTTAATATCTTTCTTTACAGGTTGGTTACTGATATTCCATCAACAACAAACACAAATTTTGGTAAGAAAGCATGAGCCTAGTAGATAGAATCTCCATCTTTATTCATATTATCCATTTTCGATGTCTTTTTATTTAGTTGTATTTAAGCAAACGATCAACATTTAAAAATATCATATTGCAACACAATGAAGGTATCTCTATCATATTGGTGAAAATATATGTTAAAGAGTTGTGAAGAGATATCATTGGTGGTCAGTTGAGAGAAGGATCCTTGTCATATGCCACCCCACCAAAGGAAAAATTGCCTGACTCCCTGAATCTTCTTGAAGATTATGTATCAGATGCTCCACTATGTTTTCTTTTTAGCCAAGTAGGAGCAATAGCTCAAGGTTACATCATTCACTTTTGTCTCATTCAAGAGTATTATATGTGTTTAAATTATGAATTGAGAAGCAAAATTTACGTCATACATGTGTAAATGATCGTCCTAATCTCATTAAAGTATACACGAGTAAAAATATAAACTAAAATATTTACGATTCACAAAGATACTATCAAAATTGTTAGCACCATACATAAAAATATTTCTCCTAGACCATTACAAAGGGTTGGCAAAACCTTTGCAGTTGCTCATCAGCAATTCGTATTTGTTGAAAGGAAACTCCTTTGTTATTTAATTTTTACTCAGTTTGTTGGAATAACCTAATTTAGTTCATAGACTTCTTTTTCCTTTCAGAACCAAGCACGTTTCAATTGCTGCGCCACTACGTAACATGGAATTTGGTTTTTCAACTGATATATTTATCTAACTATATACATACATACATACATACATACATATATATATATAGGAGAGGGAGAGGGAGAGGGAGAATACAAACGAGCCAACCTTCTTAAATGTGTGGATTTATTCTTTTTGATTTTTTTGAAAATATCTATTGCTTGTTTTAGTTTAGGACAGCTTTGAATCAAGTATTCAAGAACATAGGTGGTGACTATTATGCTTGTGTAATGTGGTACGGACAGGGCGCGAACTGGTGAGCTATGAGTGCCCACGGCCGTCGGCCGGCATCCACCGCATTGTCTTTGCACTTTTCCGGCAGTTGAGCAGGAGCATGGCATCTGGGCCCGAGAGACGGGAGAACTTCAACACTAGAAGATTTGCGGAACTCTACAACCTCGGCTTGCCGGTGGGAGCCGCTTATTTCAACTGCCAACGGGAAGCCGGCACCGGAGGCCGAAGGTTCTTCGCATGAAAGCAGTTGTTTTACCTATGCTTTGCCTCGCCTTCAATAACTGCCATGAGTGGTAGGACTGGTACTGTACTTGAAACTAATACTGTGTACTTCATCTCGTACTTCTATTTCATGCATTTTTTTTCCCTATTTGGTCAAGTTGACTATTCGTTTGATTTCAATTGTTTTAATTGAAAAAAAAAATGAGGTTTGAGAATTTTAATGGATTAAATAGTTTGAATAAGAGTAAAATTAAAATAAAAAATAAATGAGAGAAAATAAATAAAACTTCAAAAGTTAAATTAAAATTTAAAAAATGTTAAAATATTTTTTTAATGGGTTTTTTTTAGAAGAGGAAGAGATATTAAAGAAACTATTAAAATGAAAAAATGAAAGAGAATTTGGTATTGAAAAATTTAAGAGGAGATAAACAAGTAAGAATTCTCTTATGGGGTGACCATTATTTAAAAAATTGAAGATATATATTTTTGAACCACATGGTATATATGATTAATGTTTGATAGCATTTAAGTTAGTAGTTTTAGCGTCTAGAAATTGATAAATTTACAAAATAATATTTTGGTGATATATGATATGTTATAGTTGTTAATTTGCTCTTTTTTTATGTATTTAGAATAATTTATTCATCACATGTTGCTTTCTTATTTGCATTTTCAATTGTGGTACCAATGTGTACAACTTTATTATTAAAATGGGTAACTACATGAGGTTTTCTTGTTGTGGTATATGGATTTGGGAGAAAACATGATAGTGCTAAGCAACTTATTGTAACTTCTACAAATTGTAAGGGCCAAACAAAATTTTAATAAGCTAATCAAATGAAGACTCTATTAGAATAATGTGAATCAAAATAGTTTATATATAAACAATTAAAAGAAAAATTAGTCATCAAAATCATTTTTATGAATATTAATTATATCATTCTATTAACTCTATAAAATCATTTTAATGTCTCCTTAGGTCTATTGAATTATTACATAAGCTTCTAAAACCTAAAACTAATTCATCCATTAATTCCTTTCTTTGATAAAAACTTGTCACTATCCAATTTCATAAATTCTTACCTAATTGAACATCAAAAAAAAAAAAAAAATAAATTCTTACCTAATTGCCTCCCATGCTCCTCCATCTTATTTGTCAAAAGTCTCTCAATCATTGATTATCACAAAGCTATTTAGTCACCCCAACTCAGCAGCTCTACCTCACTTGCCACTACAAGATCATGCCACCTAATTTTTCCTTTCTCCATCATTTACATGTTACAAAAATCTCTAGCCAACTTTGCTACCTAAATGCCTCTGTTAATCACATAAAAGCCCAAGCAGCTCTAAATCATCATTCTAATTACCTATCACTCACTAAGACTTATAAATTCTACTCCCTTCTCATCCTCGCTCAACTATAAGATTTTCAAAAGCTCTTAAGCACTTGTTTTTTATAATTTCCTCACAATCCTTAACCTTTAACACTTGTCCAATCAACCATACATAATCATTAATTACCAAAACAAATCAACTAAGGTCAATAACAACAACCCTTTTTCCTAAGCTAATATTTTTGCTTACTACCACCTTAAACCATCCTGCCATGCAACCAATCAAGCATGAACATTTGCCACCCTTTTTAATCACCATTAAATGCTAGTTTTCACTCTACTTGAATTATGTTTTTTGTGATTTAGTGTTCCACTCTCTTGTTCATATGTGTGAAATCTGAATTACATTTGTTTTTTTAACTTTTTGTGTGGACATCTAGTCAATTTAGAAAGACATAACAAGATCTAAATAATCATTTGAGCCCTAATAAGTCAAATAATCACTAAAATATTTGCAATCTTTAAGAGCACATCATAACATCCAAGAATTCCAATAAACATGTACAACCACAACTTGCTTTATCTAAATCTTAGATAAATCCTATTACACCCAAAATCTTAAAGCATCTATATAAAATGATGTATAAATGATAATGTAACTATAGCATATTTTTGTACAATGGGCATTTCATGAAGATGATTAAATAATTTAGATCAATTGTCAACAAATTATGTGACAAGAATAAGGTTTAGATATAATGAAAAAAAAGGAATTGGATCCATTTTTTTCTCATACAACTAGCCCCCTTCTTGATCTCTCCCTTTCTTATAACCTCCACCTTTGTTTTTCTTTTATTTCTTCCTTCTCTCCAAAAGTCATTCCCATTGAAGGTCACCACCCTATCATTATTTTTATGTATAAATATTTAGTAAAAATCTTTATTATATATTATTTATTTATTTTAATTATTTTATAAAAAATGTGAAAAAATAATAATATTTTACAAATAAAAAAATGGTTGATTATCCTCCAAAATTAATAAAGTAAAACAATGGTGTTGAGCATGACATTTAGGAGAAAAAATAATATTATTAAGCAACTTGCATAGCTTATGCAAATTACATGTGCTAAGTAAGAACAAAATTTCAATAAGTTATATAAAATGAAGACTTAGTTGGAATAACATAATGTAACATGCTTATGTATAAATGATTAAAAAATTAACTATAAAAATCAATTTTATCATCGTTTAATAATGTTAAACTACTTTTCCATCTTATTAGTTTTGTCACATAACTTGATAAACCACCAAAACTATGACAACCCAGCCTGTCTTTCGCATGTATTGCCACAACTTCATCTTTTATTAGTTTTCAAAACCATTTTTTATTTTTAAAATAAATAAATATGTAAATACATTTAAAACCAATGGCATGCTCAAAATTTGAAAATCAATTTAAAACAACATTTGAAAGGAACATAATTGTCACATTTCTTTTTAAAACATCGTTCAGATGAGAAATGAAAATTTTCTTATTTGTGTGCTTCCACTTTTTTTAGCAAAGAATATGTGCCCAACTTTAGTTGAATAGAATTTAACTTTCCCTCCCCTTATGACAGATATGGATCGAAGGTAAGAGACATTCTGTTGGGAGAGTCGGCTTCCAAACAAATTTTCTCTTCCTCCAACACCCTCAAGTCTTTACTCCCCCTTTCACTCTCTCGATCAAGCCACAAAACTATCACTTTTTTTAATAAGAATCGAAATCCTAATCCATGATCTTGTTATCCCTTTAGTCAAACTTTTTCACTGACTTAGCCTCCATCTTGTTATCCTTTTTCATCTTTGATGCTCAACACACCAACTTCAACTAAAACTACAAGCCATAATTATCAAAAAGATGTAATTTTTCAAAATTCTTATTTTTTATATAGTAATCTAAACTTAGATTTATTATTTCTTCTGTTAAAGTACTCTATAGAGAGTTTGTCTTAAATTCTCCATTTTATACATGTGAACTTGGATATGACAAAATCACTCTATAAGATTTTATACTTAACAATTGACGTATGTTCACATACTCTACTTAATAATTTACGCTACAACTTTGGACACTATCTTTAAATAATTCTAAAATATCATATGTCACCTAACTCTAATTAGTATAAGTATCTTTTAATATTTTTGATAATTTATTAAGCATCTCTGGTATTGTAAATTTCAAATTAAACCCTAGTATAAGTTTAATTTGTCTTACATCAAATTACCCTTATCAACACCCCTTGATGTTGAGGAAGAACTAACTCTTTTATTTTTAGATGCCACTCATTTGTTTATCCATTAAGATTTATTAACTAGATCTTAATTCCTTAACTTTAAGACAATCTTTAACAAATTTTTATATTTGATCACAAATAAAATATCTCAACAGCCTTATTAATTTTGTTAATAATCACCTTTATATTATCTACCACATTTAACACATCTATTAATTCTACTAGATTCAAAAGTAGATCTATTATTGATTTGATCTTCTTGCATTCTAAATCTATTAAAACTAATATTACATAACTACTAATATTGAAACCATTAAGACTAGCCCATTTTGTTGAGAATCCTCTACTAAATTTTTGTGATTCAAATTTTCTTTTTCTAGTCTTTTCTTTCTTCTATTGCATTTTGATCCATTTATGTGATTTTGGCATGCTTCATGAACTCAATATAATTAATGGTTCTTATTATCAATAATGTTATTATGGTAAATCTCATGATGCTCTCTTAAACATATAACATCTTTACTCTTTTAGAGTCATAAAGTTTGGAATCTATCTAATTAATAGCGTAAATTTACATTCATATATATATATATATATATATATATATATATATATATATATATATATATATATATATATATATATATATATATATATATATATATATATATATATATATATATATATATATATATATATATAATTCCTTTTTTGCATTAAATAGTTTAACTCATTACGCATTTTCTCTTTAGTAGACATAGGAATTTACCATTTCTCAAATTCTTTAGTAAACCCATTCCAAAAAATTTCATGAATAGATTTTTTTTTAAAATTAAATTCCTTTTGTTGAACTCCTACATAAACTTGTAAAATCTTTTAGTAACACCATTTCCAAAGCAATTATCTTTGTCTTTGGACTGGACATATCATAAAAAATTCTTTTCATGTGCTATAACTTATTTTTTGCTCTCATAAGGTTTTCTTACCTTACAAAATAAGGTGAGTATATTCTTTGAAATTGATCCACAATTCTGCATATTTAAGATTTTGTAATTTGGTCACTAACATTATATACTGATTGAATCAATGAAATGAGAGTATGTTCTAATTCATTTTAATGTTGCCTTGTTACGTTTTCTCATTTATTTTATTTGTATTCCCAAATTTAGCTTAATCTACTTCATTCACTAAAATTAATACCTATAATGGCCAAAATCTCTATACATAACTATGTTTAGCTATTTATAACAAACTAAAAAATGTAAATACATATGTTGTGATAGTCCTCAATCACATAACCCTTCTAAATTTAAACCTATGCTCTAATACTACCTTATCAAGGATCCCACTTAAGCATTCCACATAACACCTCATCCATATAAGATTAAATTTAAATAATAAAAATCTAAAGATACACATCTTCCTTAAATGAAGACTTGATATTGAGATTCAAAAACTAAATCAACTAAATTCCAAAATATCATAATATTTTTAAAAAATAAAACAAATCATTATTATTTAAAACATACAGCATAAAGTTTCTCACATATGAAAAATTCACATTACAAGTAACTTATGTCAACTACAAGATACAAAATAAAAACAGATAATATAAAATCAACACATATCCACAACTCAGTATTATAATAAAACCACATAAATAAATATCCCTCAACACCATCTAATGTAAGATGGTATACTAAAACATATTTTTAGCTCATTCACGCATTAGAAAAGCAATATCTTGACAAAAATTGAGTATTGATTTGATTATGAGAAAAACTCATGATTCACCTACAAGCTAAATATGTGCCCACCACTTATTCAGGTAAATTTTTGGATAAATGACAATTTCTATCTCGAGGTTTAAAGATTATTGTCAAACATATTGCTAAATTTGAATATTACATTATCCAATATGGTGTACAAGAGTCAGAATGCTACTACATCACTCTCTTATTTGAATAATTTACTATATATGACTACCAATCATATTCTCAAAATCTATCTCCATTTGTACTAGATGTATGACGTATGATGTGAATACTAGTAATAATATATGGAGTTGAATCGATTAATTAATAAGATTACAAAATAATCAAATATATCATACTAAATTTAATATATAAAGAAACATATAAAAATTATTATCCATAGCATACCAAGAAACTCAACCATATGTTGAAAACATTGGCAACATTTATTATCTCTTTCAATTTTACACATAACACTTGAGATAATAAGTTATCATACCATCTTTTGTTTATTAAGGCTAAGTTTTATCTTTTGATAATTATCCTCACCAACCAATATATCTAATACTCAAATGACCTCTATCATATGCATAAATATAACTAGCAATCAAAACACATAATTGTGTGGTCCTAATCACCATACCTAACCTCCTTATACAAACTACTAATAATTATATCTATTAGGGTGTTACCTGATAATCCATAATAATATACAATAATAAGATTAATCCATAGTAATACACAATAATAAGATACTAAATATAAATAAATCAATATATGAGAAAGTAAAACACCTTAAGCATGGACATGATGATGAGGTAAAACCTAAATCATATTTAACAATAATATCATTATTTATAATAAACCAAAATCAAACTACTTATAAATAACAATCTAAACAAAAGATCTAACTATAAATAATATCATAAAAAATATTAAACCAAAAGATCTACAACACATGAAGTTAAGAATGAGATGGCCATGAATTGGGATTCTACTTATTAGATGTTTCAATGGGTAGAGTATTATATATGGTACTTGTGAAGTTCCCTTGATGGCATTATGACATAAATACAAGTAAAACTCTATAGAGCTTAACAAATAAATCACTAAGATAACAAAATATAATAGAATAAAAAATTATAAAAAATGAAATATGCTAAAATATAGTTATGATATAAAACCATTAAATTATGTAAAATGCTTATCCTTATTCATTAAATTATTTTATTTTTCTAATATTTTATTTCTTAAGACTCATTTATATTTTATAATATTATCCTCATGATTTAATAATATCTACATCCATATCCAAATGACCTCTACCCATAAGTGCTAATAAGTTGGTATTTAATCATATAAAAGTTTAGGATAATAGACTAATTTCTTAATTTCTCTACACAAAGTACTACTGATTATCCAAATTATTTATAAAGGTATTGATCAAGAGATCATTTTCAAGTCCATTAAATTTAAAAGAAATAAAAAAAATCAAGAGATGACACAAAATAATAAAAATTAATGATGCAACACAAAGCAGTAGAGTTATGTAGAGAAAATTCATTGCAGGCACGCCTGAGTGTGCATTACAGTACACTGGCCAAGCATCCACACGTGCTAGCATGTGTAATAATGTAAAGCCAGGGGCATATACACTACACGTGCATCTTGTCGATTACTTATCATGTGTGTGTTTTGCATATGCGTGGTAGGTACATCTACCACACTGCTACGATCAACGAGTGTGTTAAGGGCTATCCATGCATGAGAAAAATACTAATTGGCATGAATACCCTCTGGTGTGGTTGTATAAGAGATGACATGCATGTATGAACATGCATGAATCACGTCAGATTTTTTGAAATTTTCAAAATTTGGATAATTTTTATATTTTTGGTCAAAATCATATATTTTTTAATTAAATATTGTGTCTAAATTTTTAAATAAATGGGTGAGGATGATGTATGGAAAAAGTTAGAACTTATAAAAGTTAGATTTGAAATTCAAAATTTTAGGAATCAAATCTTCATGAATTTAAAATCCCTTGAAGAGAATATACTTAAAAAATTTAATCTAATTGTGACAAAAGATCTCTTCTCTTAAACCTTCTTCCTCTGCTCACCATTATCATGCTTTTACTTCTGTTATTATTACTCTACAAAAGGAGTCTACTGATGAAGAATCAAGGTAAGAGCACATCATAGACAGATTTGTTGTGAGGTCTTAGACCAATATTTCATCCACCCTATATAAAGTATTAATGGCTTTCTAGTGAGATCATGGACTAATATCTAACAAGGGTGGGGTTTTATACAATATTATCTCATGAAAATTCAATAATATTACATAATTTCATTTTTCAAGGTATAAACTTTTTTAAATACTATTTTATTAACCCAAGATAAGAGCTACAATATTTTTTTCAATATAAACCAATTATGCTTATATGCATGATTCCTCACATACATATTTATTACCATGTAAACATGTAAATAAAGTGTCCATTAAAATAGAAAAATTATATGCCAATGAGATACTAATCTCCTTAATATAATCATGCCTTGTATCAAAATATACAATATTAAATAGCATATAAAAATATCTCAATTTAATAAATAAGTCATATATTAATTTATTATTTTATTTACATCATAGTCATTAGATTTATCTACCTAAATTTGGGATAAAAATAGCTATCAAATTCCCTTATTCTCTTGATTTCTTACAACTCTATGTATGAAAATAAATTATTATATAATCTTTTTAAAAATAAATATTTAATATTTCCTATCATTACATGATTCATAACATCCTCTCATTTTTCTCTCCTTCTACATTACCATCATACCATCCTTTATACCTAATATACTATGTATTATATAAAATTTTCTAATAATGTATTATACATTTATATTGATCATATGGTATGTTCCATCTAAACCATCCCACAATCTTGAACAAAAATTATTGTATGATGACTCCATCATACTTATGTTCCTAATAACCATCATATTATACTAGGCATAGCCATTACACTATTCATACCTTATCCACCTTCATTGCTTAATCATATCATATGTTTGCTTCATTATATAATATAACTCAAACATACAATACATTCAACCCAAAGGACCATGCACTCTCTTCCTTCTTGAAGTGACTTAACTCTAATCGTACCACATATTAGGTCAAATATAAGTTATGATCATTTCTAGTTAAAAATGAAAACTACTTAATACACTCATTCTCCCTCCAATTGAATTCAAAATGTGTTTTAATTGCTACAACCTCATTTTGCCTCTATTTTTTCTTTTTTTTATTACAATTACTACTATATTCTAAAGATTCTTCTCATCTATTACTCAATTTCAATTCTTCTCCTAATTGTGGCAACTAATTCTCTAATACTTTAATTATTTCCAAAGAATTCTTTAAATCAAACTCCTTTTCTTATTTCTAGCTACCTCTTTCTTCTCTTCTTTCTTCCTCTTTTCACTTCTTTTCTTCCTCCTCTACTTCTTTCTCAAGGGTTTCTCTCTCTTTCCTTCTCAAAAAGTCATCTCTAATCCCTTAGCTGTAGGTATTTTCCCTATACTTTTTGAGTTGATAAGGATTTAAATTGCCAAATTCTCAATTTTCTTTCATTAATTAATGAAATGACATCCATGACCTTTTTCTTCAAAAATTCATAACGATACAAACCTCAAAAATTTCAAGTCTTTATTAGATTCATCAAGAAGAACTTTTTCTAGTGACGTTAAAATAAATTTTTGACTCATTTGAAATCACAACATATTTTCTAATCTTAAACAAATATAATAATATTTTAATAAGAATTATGATATTTTAAAAAGTTAAATTTATTACATTAATATATTCATAATTATAACTATATTGACTTAAACTTAAGATTTATATTATATCAACTAAAGAAAAACTTTTGAATGTTATAACCCTCTATCATAGAAAATGTGATCGAAAATTTAAAAAATATTTTGTAAATTTTTTAATCATATATGCTTCAACTTTCTAGGTAGCTTCTCTTTCAATTTGGTCTTCTTATAAGACTTTAAATATTAGAATAACTTTTTCTCTTTTATCAAGGACATGCATCGGTACCTCTAGATAAGTTAAAGCTTACTAAATTTTGATATTTTGAGTACATAATTGATAATATATGAAGGTTTAAACTATATCATCTTGATAGTAAATTTTGAACCCTTAGCAATTGTGGTGATAAGGTGTTTAGTATGTCATCTATCCAACTCTTTTTACAATTTTAAATGGTCTAATGAACTTGAGCTTCATTTTCTTGGCTTTTCAAATTTTAATATATTTTCATAAACTTTGACAAATAAATGCTCCCTTTCTTAAAATTTCAAATATCTATGTTTTGCATTAAAATACTTTTTTACTTATCCTGAGTTACTTTTAATCTTTTTTGAACAATTTTTTTATCTTAATAGTAGTTTCAACAAATTCAAGGTCCAAGGTCCATTATAGACCTTTCCTTACCTTTATTCTATTATATTAGTGATTAGCATTTCATTCTATATGAAACTTCATATGATGTTATTTCACATACTATATTAATTATTATTATTATTATTATTATTATTATTATTATTATTATTATTATTATTATTATTATTATTATTATTATTATTATAAAAAATTAATTAATATTAATTAACTTTCTTAATCATCACAAAAGTCTAAAATGTAAAGTCTTAATAAATCCTTTGATTGTTCTTTTTATTTATTTATTTATTTATTTATGAAAAGTTATATTAAATTTCAAATTTATACCTAATATTTATTGTACTTCATTCCAAAAATTTTAAATGTCTATCTAAAATAATTATTTTTAATACTTCATTTGATCTATTTAAATTTTAACTAAATTTTTGTTGAGAATGTTATTTTGATTAGTAGAAAATGAGCTAACTTTGTTAACTTATCCCTAATTACACATAAAATCTTAGCCTACCAAAATGATTAATGGTAATTATATGTGCATGGTGTTTGGATTGTTATGACGTCAACATAAGAGAGTTCATTTGATATAAAAATGTAATAGTATTTGGAATGCTGTGATACCAACTGTTCAAGATATTGTAGGTCATACAAAAAATTTTAGATCACTGTAATTATAGCAAATACTAACATGTTTATTTTGCACCTTATTTTCATTTCAAACACAATTTTAAATTAGATTATGATAATTTATCTTGTAAAAAAATTTTAATGAAAGAATTTATTCTCTTTTCAATATTATAATTGGCAAACAAAACTTCATGGAGTTGTAACAAATGATATTGAAATTAAAATTAATACAATCATCACATGATCATAGCTAATTATTGAACGAGGAAACACTTTTGGATTTTATGAATAGAAAAGTAATAAATAATGTACTTAAAAAACAAACTAAAGCCAACAAATGAAAATGGATAAAGGTACCATGGCTACATATGACATAGGAGCATCTAACGTTAGCTTACAAACACATTCTCATTGATGTTGTACTAGTTTTATAAGTCTGTCAATATAAAATTTGGTTGAAAATTATTTTAAAAAAATTTTAAAATTGGGTTTTTTTACTATTTTTTATACTTTTCACTATCTGTCGCCATCAGCAACAATTGCTTTTGCTCTAGTCGACCTGCATGCCAGCGTTACCTAAATTGACTAAGGAACTTAACTAATTTGCTTGACTCATACCTACCAAAAAAACCCATGACGATGCTCAATTAGCTCCAACCTGAGATGACCCGAAACAACTAGCTAGTCCTTACTAACCAATTTTGTTCTACTAGACCGACACCTACCCAAAAACCAAATAGGTAGCTCCACCATTATCGCTCGCCCCATTGTTTCACTATGCATTATTTTATCATTTGTTGTTACTTATGCCCAAAATGTATGATCAATTTGGGAATTACTTGATGTTAATTAATTTTGTAGTTTTATTATTTTTTAAAAAAACTACTTACGAACTTTTGAGATTCTTATAAATAGGGATATTCATCATGTTGAAGATGAATTTTTTTAGAATAAAAATTTCTTTTATTTGTGTTCTTCCAACATTATGAAAAAAGTATGTGCATCTAACTTTAGTTAGAGAGATTTCAACTTCTTCTCTTATAAAAGACAATGATTGAATGTGAGAGGTCTTTCATCAAGAGAGTCGATAATCACACCCTTGTGAGAGGTCTTTCATCAAGAGGTCTTTCACACTGCATCAATATGCCTTCTCGTATAGTTGACTTGGTATAACCCCTTCCCATTCTGTTATTTTCTTTTTTGTTTAATGATCACATGTTTGAACCTTCTTAAAGGGTGAATTTGTAGGTTTTGACCAATCTTTTATTTAAAGTGTTTACTTGGAAACTAGAATTAATAAATTTTCTAAACATTGAGAAAAATTTCTTCAAGATTTCTAAGAGAATGTTAAAGATATTTCTTATTGACCAAGAAATTATATTTCCAAACACTATTGCATTTTATAAAAAACAATCATTCCTAAGAAAGTTCTTATTTTTTTATCTTGATATGTATTTTGCCTCATTTGTTATTGCAATATTCTTTTAAGAATTAGCTGTTATTCTCTTAATACTATCCTTATGATAAAAGAATACTATCTTTGATTACCAAAATTTTTATTTAGAAAATTTTGCATATAATTGATTGTTGTAATGCAAATAATTCAAGAGGTAGGTCATCAAGTAAAAAAAATGTTTAGATCACTTTATTTTTAGCAAATATTAACGTTCCTATTTTGCATCTTAGGTTCATTTTGAACACAATTTTAGATTAGATTATGATAGTTTAGCTTGTAAAGAAACTTTAAAGCAAGAATTTATTCTCTTTTAAATAATGTAACTAGCAAACCAACCTTTTATTGAGTTGTAACACATAATATTAACATTGAAATTATTACAATCATCACATGATTATAGCCAAGTATTGAAAGATGAAACACTATTGGATTTTATGAATAGAAAAAATAAAAAATGATGCACCAAAAAATAAACTAATGCCAACAAATGAAAAAGGTTGAAGGCACCATGGCAGCATGCCTTCTCCCAGAGTTGACGTGGCTTATGTCCCTACCCATGATGTTATTTTCTCTTTCGTTTAATGATCACCAGTGTGAACCTTTTAATAGAGTGAATTTTAGGCTTCGACTAATCATTTATTCAATGACTTGACTTGGAAACAAGAAATAATGAATTTTATAATAATAGAGAGAAATTTCATTGAGATTTCCAAGAGAATGTTAAAGATATTTCTTATTGACCAAGAACTTCTATTTGGCCTAAACTTTCTGCTACAAAAATTTATGAAAGAACACCCCTAAATTGCAAAAAAAAACAAATCTAGAATAAATTTAAAAGTTGGAAAAATTAGGGTGGTTTATGCAAACCTTTCAAGTTGCTTCCTAGATTATCTAAGGCAATCCAATTCAGGCTAATGTTGATTGAATTGACAACAAATATCTTCTAACACACCCTTACATTACAAATGACCAAATCGTATGTGATGATAAACCCCCAAGATTGTTAATTACATTCAATGCCTAATACATTAGCATAAGACACACAATAATCTGCTACACATTATAAATAGTATACGATCATGTATTATAACATATATCTCATAAAATAAACTATTTTAAATCAATACACATCAAATAAACTATTTGATGGTGTCTATATTCATACAGTTGTAAGAACCTCTATGTTTAAACTTTGATTGTAATACATAATTGTCTTGTTGTCTATGAACACAAATATATCTCTGGAGCTTTGCATCATAATATTTAAAGCTTCTGTAGAAGATGATTATATTATATTATATTATATATATATATATATATATATATATATATATATATATATATATATATATATATATATATATATATATATATATATATATATATATATATATATATATATAAAGTCTAACGTTTAATACTGATGGAGAAGTACAAAGAATATCATTTTAAAAATAACTTTGATTAGTGAGAGTGAATAATGAACTATGAAGTTATGCTCCATCTTATAACAAGGTGAGATACCATATTATGAATTTTCTTTAATAGTATGTTGATATATGTATATGACAACCTATGCATAAATCATTGTTTGTCTAGTATGACCTTAAAAGTCTCATATAAAACTCATCCTATAAAAAACAAGTTAAGAAAGATTAAACAATTAAAACTAAATTAGATAACTAGTTGAAGCTAGTTTGATATAAAAATTTCAATATCCATAACAATAAATCAAATGCGATTATAAACAATGAAATCAATAATAAATAGCAACATGTTTCTAGTATTCTCACTGCAATGAAACTTGTTTAAAAAGTTACTATTTGTTGTTTTTATTGATGCATCTATTGATTCAACGTTGGTGTGTTTAGCAATAAGCTTCTTCGACACCTTTCGACAAAATGATATAGTTGCTAAATACATGCACTTTCAACTTTGATGTATTAAATTTGTCTTTTTCTTTTATTTTTCTCCTTGTTTCATGTATCATACGAAGCTTTTGAAAACATTTTAAATACAAGCACAAAACTATTTAGTGTTGTTTTAATGCAATATGTAAATGTATGAAAGTTAAGAAATTATAGGATCATGTTAGAAGCTAAACTACAACTACTAATATTAATAGTTTATAATCATAAAACTAACATGTATGTCATAAACCCAACTAATGTGAATAAATGCATATCAACTAAACTATCTAATGGTGTCCACATTAGTATGGTTTGTTCTCTTATTTCACATATTAATATAATTTGGATTGGATTTCCATTATGATTTTTATTTAATCTTATTCTAATTACATATTGTGGTGGGTTTTTTAGTGCACTCACTAAATTTTTCAAAGAACAAAGAGGGAATACAATAACGACGAAAGTGATAAAGGTTCAATGGTGGGAAAACACCAATTCTTCATTAAGCTAAAGTGAGTTAAAGAGTTTCCTTCAACCAAGTTGCTTCTTGCATAATAAGCAAATCAATGAATATGAACTTTTGATGCTTATGAACATAACCTTGTGTGATGACAATGATGCTTCCAAAGCTTTATTTTGATTTTACACAACCTTGATGCTATGGGAAACCTTCATTTGCTTTAAAGAAAGGAGAGCTCCATCACCAAAGTTGACCAAACTAAGGTTTATTTTGAGAAATATTATAAGCTATTAAAACTAAATTGGATAATGACTTAAACTATGTTTCATTTGTAAGTTTTAATATTGATAATGATTAATCATTGTGATTATAGTCAAGAAAATCAATGATAAATGGTAATGGTAAATGCATGTGTATGATACATACTTTAATGGAACATTTATTAAAAATTATCATTTGTTGTCTGTATAGACGCATTTGTTGATTAAATATTGGGGTGTTTAGCCATAAGCTTCTTATTACCTTTAATCAGACCAATATAATTGTTATATGTAAGAGCTTTATGTATTTGTTAAAAAAACTTTAAATTTTAAATTAGGAACAAAAATGGGAGATTAGTTACTTTTGTTGCTTATAAAAAGTGTAAGTATTGTTTTATTGTTATGTATGAATGAAATAAAAATTTATTACTTTTGTCTTCCCACATTTTAGAATTTTCACTATCATTTTCAAATTTCACCTACATTTATTTCACTTTATTTTCATCAAAGTGTTATCAGAGCTTGAAGAAGAAAAAGATCAAACACTACAACGTCAAAAAGAGAAGAGCAGAAGTATTTTTTAAAATGGTGTTTTTATTTAAAATGTTCAAAATTATGCAACAAACTGTTATTAGATTGATGAATGACAATTATGATAATTGATGTATTCAATTTAAAGCCCTTCTTGTCTTGCAAGACCTTTGAAAGAAACTATTGAAAGAAACTCAGGAAAAAATCAAAAAGGCATTATTCTTGATATACCAAGGGCTTAATAAAGCTACTTTTGAGAAAGTTATAGAAATGACTAAGAGCAAAGAAGTTTGAAATAAACTCAACATAATCTTCAAAGGTGTTGAACATATGAAGCATGTTCATCTTCAAATCCTTAGAGGTGATTTTCGATAATTAAAGATGAATAAAAATGAGACTATCTCAGATTATGTCTCACGCTTGATTGCTATTATGAATTTGATGAAGAGAAATGGAGAACAAATTGACGATGTCTGTGTGATTAAAATGGTGCTTCATTCTTTAACTCCTATATTTAAGCATGTGGTAACAGTAATTGAAGAATCTAAAGATATAGGTAGATTATCTATTAAAGAGCTAATGGGTTCTTTACAACTGCATAAGCAATAACTAAAAAAAGGCTGAAGTTGCACCTATTGATCAAGCATTAGAATCAAAACTCAATTTGAAAGAAGACAATACCTTGAAGAAAGAGAATTCAAATTCAAGGGGAAGAGGACGAGGTTCATATTAAGCACGTGGAAGAGGTCATTTCCAAAACAGATCTCAACAGAAATTTAATTAATCTTACAGTCAACACGGGCATGAAAGAAATAATTCTTCTCAAGGTCGAGGACATGGAAGAAATATTAAATGTTACAATTATCATAAGTTTGGTCATTATGCTTCTGATTATTGGCATAAGAATAATCAATCAAACTATGTTGAAACATCACAAGAAGAGTCAATATCATTATTGGCTAAAAAAGAGGATAATGAAAGAGAAGATGTATGATTTCTTAACTCAAGAGCAAGTAATCATATGTGTGAAAAAAGGTATATATTTAATACAATTAAAAATGTGTAAGCAAGTGCGAGTCTAAGAGACTTATCAAAGTTGAAAGGTGAAGACAAAGGTAACATAAAACTTTACAAAGAGAATGTGTTTTAAATTATTATTTTATATGCATATTTTATTTTTGATATAAAAAATAATATTCTAAGCCTTGGGCAATTTATTGAGAAATGATATATTATAGATATGGGGAATGATTATTTTCTTTTGTAAGATTCAAAAGGAAGAAATATCACTAAAGTGAAGTGTTGACAAATCATATGTTTTCTCGTTAATTAAAGTCAACAAGTGAAGTCTGTTATCTTGGGCATCTTTCAAATGATTTTTTAAAATGACATCTAAGATATGGTTACCTTAACTTTGTAGGTTTGAAATTATTGATAAATAAAGGAAGGTGAAATGCCTTTCTTTATTGGATAATCTAAATTATATATATGAAGCTTATACAATTGAAAAGCAACATCATCTACCATTTCAAAAGAATAATACTTGAAGAGCTAAAAGACCATTATAGTTTTTTTATATAGATATTTGTGGTCCATTGGTGCCATTATTTAATGGAGGTAATAAGTATTTTATTACTTTCATAGATGATTATAGTAGAAAAATATAGACATATTTTATTAAGGAGAAATCTACTATTATCTCTGTATTTAAAGAGTTCAAATGTAAGATTAAAAAAAAGAGTGGGCTATTGATTCAAAGCCTTAAATCTGATAGAGGTGATGAGTATACATCAAATAAATTTATTCAGTTATGTAAGCAAAAAGGCATACATCATCAACTTATCACAAGTTATACTTCACAATAAAATGGAGTGGCTAAACAAAAAAATCATAATATTTTTGATATGATAAGAACAATGATAAGAGAAAGAATATGCCAAAAGAATTTTGGATAGAAGCAGTTGCATGTTTAGCTTACTTGTTGAATCGTTGTCGTACTAAGGCTGTGCATTATATGACTCTACGAGAAGCTTGGAGTGGATATACACCAAGTGTTTCTCATTTTTGTATATTTGATTGCATTGCATATGCATGGGTACCTGATGCATTAAGAAACAAATTAGATGATAAATGTGAAACATACATATTCATTGGGTATAGTGAGGAGTCAAAATCTTATAAAATCTATAATCTTTTAACCAAAAAGGTGACTATTAATCACGATGTTATGTTTGTAGAATAAGATATTTAGAAGTGGAAAGAAGAAAAGGATGATAAAACTATCACACTTGGGCAAGAAGAAGAAGCAACAAACACATGATTTGAATTCTCTAATAAGTTCTTCTTCAAGAATAATAATTATGCAAAAGATAGCACATCCAATTAACTCAAGTAGAAAAATGAGAAGTCTATAAGAGATATATGAGCAAACTTTTGAGTTTTTTTAACTTATTCTATTATTTTGTTGGTAATGAATATATTTTTTTATGAAACAATACAAGATATAAATTGGTAAAATGTTATGGATGAAAAAATAACATTTATAAAAAAGAACAATACATAGGAGTTGGTTGATCTCTCTCCTCAAAAGAAACCCATAGGATTGAAATAGGTTTATAAGGTCAAGTATAAAATAGATGGAACAGTGGATAGATATAAGACGACTTAAGGAAAAAGGCTTTAAGCAAAAGTATGGTATAGACTACAATGAGGTATTTTCTTTAGTTGCTCGATTTGATACAATGAAGTTAATTTTAGCACTTGCAGCGTATTATAAATAGAAGGTATGACAACTTGATGTTAAATCTGTATTTTTGAATGAAGTTTTAAAATAAAAAGTATATATTGTTCAACCTGAATGTTAGAAAATTATAAGTGATCCATATAAAGTCTATCATTTGAAGAAGGCTTTGTATGAATTGAAACAAGCACCAAGAGCATAGAATACTAAGTTGATGGACATCTTTAACAACAAGGATTCTAAAAATTCCTATTTGAGCATGAACTTTATGTTAAGACAACTAATAATGATATCTTATAGTTTGTCTTTATGTAGATGATGTGCTTCATATAAAAAATTCTTTTGAATTGTTTTAAGAATTTAGAAGAACTATGTAGCATGAATTTGACATGACAAATAGTGGTGAAATGTCATACTTTCTTGGCTTAGAAGTGAAGCAAATGACAAATAGAATCAAAATCTCTCAAATAAGGTATGTAATTAAACTTTTAAAAAGTTTAGAATGAAAGATTACAAATTAGTGGCAACATTACTTTGTTCAAAAGTCTTGTTGGTAGTCTTCGTTATATCACTATTATAAGACCTGATATTCTATATTCTTTTGGACTCATTTGTCGATATATGGAAAGTCCAAAAGAAACACATTATATGGTTGCAAAAATAATATTAAGATATATTAAAGGAACACTTGATTATAGTTTGTATTTAGCTAACCAAAGTGGAAAAGATCTATATGACTACTCTGACAATGACTAGGGAAGTGATATAGATGAATGAAAGAGTACAACTAATTTTTATGTTTTCTTAAGTTCATCAATATTTATATGGAGATCAACTAAACAGATGTCATTGCTCTTTTATTTTGTAAAGCAGAGTATATTGCAGTTTTATCAACAGTTTATGAAGCAATTTGGTTGCAAAATTTACTCTAGGAGTTACATCATCAACAAGAAGAGCCAATAACTATCTTTATCGATAATATATCAGCCATCAAATTAGCCAAAAATCTAGTTCAACATAGGAGACACAAGCATATCAAGACAATGTATCATTTTCTTGGTGATCATGTCAATAAGGAGACTATAAGTCTTGTACATTATAGTACTGAAGAACAAGTAATTGATATTTTTACTAAATTTCTTGGAGTGAAAAAGTTCGAAGAATTATGAAATCATTTAGACTTAAAGATACTTCAAGTTTGAGAGGGATTAATGTTAGCAAACTTTGAGTATTTATTACAAATTTTAAATTTTAAACAAAAAAGGGGATTAGTTGTTTTTATTTTTTTATAAAAAATTGTTATGAAAAGATGTACTTTTCAATTTTAAATTAGGAATAAAAAGGTGAGATTGGTTATTTTTGTTGCTTATAGAAAGTGTAATTGTTGCTTTATTGTTATGAATAAATGAAATAAAAGTTAATTACTTTTGCCTTTTTATATTTTAGGATTTTCACTCTCATTTTCAAATTTCTCTCATTTTTATATTACTTTATTTCCATTAAAATGGTATCAGAGCTTGAAGAAGAAGAATATCAAACGCTGTAGTGTCGAAGGAAGAAGTGCAGAATTATTTTTTTGAAACCAATGACCATCCTGGCCGCAAATGAGTTAGGAAAAGCTATGCTAGCGCTTAGCCTGGCCACATTAATCGTTTTCTTCTTACTCTAACGCAATAAAAATGGCAAGGACCATCTACCCTTGCTCCCAGGCCCTCAGGGGCTACGGCTCCTCGGCAACCTTCATTTTTTCGAACCAAACGTTCATCATTACTTCGTGGGATTGGCCAAATCCTACGGCTCGGTCTTCCACCTCCGCCTCGGGTGCAAGCCTGTAACGGTAGTTTAGTCACTGTCGGTCACTCGTGAGGTTTCAAAGGACCAAGACGTCCCCTTTGCCAACCACGACGTCGCTGCCGCGATTTGCTTCTACCGCAGCACATCCCTCGATGTTTTCTGGTTTAAAATTTAAAAATACATTTTTTCATAACACATTTTCATAAGAAACAAAAACAACTAATCTCTCTTTTTTTGTTTAAAATTTAGAATTTAAAATTTGTAACAAATACTTAAAGTTCAACTTTGATTTATAAAAGTGACATTTTTTTCTTTTTCTCCTTGTTTCATAAATCATATTGTGCCTTTTCATAGTATTTTAAGAAGCAATTATATAATTACTTAGTGTAGTTTTCATGTAGCATGTGTATAGATGAAAACTGAAAAGTTATATCACCATGTGAGACGCTCTTGTTACTATGTTAATAAACAAAAAGCACTGAAACAACAATTTTAATGAAGAAGATTAGAAAATAAATTACATACAAATTAAATGAGATGAAAATAGTATGGAATGAGATGGTTAAAAGACTCTTCCAACCTATCAAGAACTGTAGGTTTGTTGCACTTTATTATTATCCCGTAAGAAGATCAACATGCGAATGCATGCATATTTTCTAATTTCCTGTAACTTGATGAGATTCTCTCTTTTTTTTTTCCATATTTTCAAATGACAGTTTTTGTCATGAATGTAAAGTCCAAGAACTCCAGGCCCACCACACAGAGAAAAGTTCAATATAATTATGTTAACCAAACACTTATTCATAATCCATTCCTGTGAATTTTCAAAAAGTTTATGTTCTAATTTTCCTGTTTTAACAAAGCAGCATATTGAACTAATTTCGCTGATATACCTACCAGGTGCACCAATATGAGAGCAAATTGCTCGTGCCAAATTGTGTCGAAGAACAGTTTCTACATGCTGTAGATTATAGACATGCAAATTATTTTAGGGTTATCGCTCTGCATTCCCAGGTATGATATAACAGCTGAAGCCCCCCGTTTGATTTTTAACTTTCCACGATTCGTTGTAAAAATTTTTTCTTCTCAAATTTCATTTTTTTAAAGCATTAAATCAAAAATTAAATTTCCATGATGCAGGTTAAGTGATGGAAATAAAAGAGTAGGGAGAAATTTGGAAATGTCAACGAAAGACTTAAGGAAGAAGAAGAGAATAGCTAAGAATATTTCATTCATAAAATTGTATAATCACAATGAACCAATTACATCTATTTATAGCCAAGAAAAATATCTAATCTTCCAAATCTTTTCTTATAATTCAAAAGTTTGTTTCTAATCCCTAAAAATCCTCAAAATACTTAAATATACTAACCGTGCTTAAAAAGTGCTAACAACTCCTTAAAAAATGCTAACAAGTACTTGAAAAGTGCTAACTATCCTTAAAGTTTGCTAACATTACTCCCCCTCAAACTTGAAGTATCTTCATCTTTTGCAGCAGCTTCTGTTTCATCTCCAATGGCATGCTGCCCATGAGTTATTCTGTCACCATCTGCATGATTCAAAGCTTCCTCTTCAGCACATGTTTCGACCTTTGGTAGATCAACTCCAATCCAATCATAGATTTCGAAATTTCCTTTGTGTGCATCCTTTCTTGAATGCAAATTCACTTCATTCTCTTCTTTTCTGTTGTTGCTAGCAACCAAGATTGCTCCATTTTGATGCTCAGCATCTCTTTTTCGCTTCAGAACACTAAGTGTCTTTGGACCTTCAAACGAAACGGAAACATCATAACCTGAAAGCTCTGCTTCCTTCAAGCGCTTCTTGCTTTCAGGTTCCAGAGAGGAAATCGAATCAATATTCTTGATTCCATCAGCTCTTGCTCCTCTCAGCTTTGCAAGACTTCTCGGACCAGCAAAATTTAGAAGATTCACAGCATCTCCTGCCTTCTCGGTTCTACCCATCTTTCTTGCATTGTAATGGTAGTTCTCTGCAGCTCTACCACCAAATCTCCCTCCAAGGTCCTTCAGCCTTGCCAAAATTGCTGTTTTTGTTGTCCTCTTCGTCTCTCCAGAAAAAAAACTTTCACACTTTGCCATTCTCGGTTTCTTTTCACAGCTTTTTTGAATTGCTTTGCCTTCCTTGGTTTTACGGTAACGCGAGCATTGCCGTGGCCAAGTCACTTCCGTAAACTATCCCTCTTCACACAAGAGACGTGGAAAAATAACTTCTTCGTTGCTCTGCTGCTTCCTTCGAGCGCAGTATTCGAAACAGAAACAAAAAACCGAAACGTTGCTGCCGCAAAAAACCGAAACCTTCTACCTTCTGTCGTGGCCTACCGTGGCCTTCTACCTTCTGCCGTGGCCTTCTACCTTCTGTTGTGGCCTGCCGTGGCTTTCCTCCTCTTCTTCTACTTTCTGTCGTGGCCTTCTATTTTCTGCTGTGGCTTTTTATCTTCTGTTGAGGCCTGCTGTGGCTTAACACTTCTGCTTCTTCCTTTTGAAGCAGATGTCTAAACAACAATAAAAAACTTTGCTCTTCTCCCTTCGACGCTGCGGCGTTCGATCTACTTCCTTATCTTTGATACCACTTTGATGGAAATAAAATAGTAGGGAGAAATTTGAAAATAGCAACGAAAGACTTAAGGAAGAAGAAGAGAATAGCTTAGAATATTTCATTCATAAAATTGCATAATCACAATGAACCAATTACATCTATTTATAGCCAAGAAAAATATTTAATCTCTCAAATCTTTTCTTGTAATTCAAAAGTTTGTTTCTAATCCCTAAAAATCTTCAAAATACTTAAATATGTTAACCGTGCTTAAAAAATGCTAACAAGCACTTGAAAAATACTAACCATCTTTAAAGTTTGCTGACATTAAGGACGATGAGACACGACAGCCAAAGCTGGCATTGTCAGGAGACTCCAGAAAATGACTAAATGCTTAGCCACTTTTGGGTGCTGCTGCATTGCCCAAAGTAGCGCAGCAGGTTGGCCGCGGTGACGGTGGGTACCGTAAAGCTGTTGACGAGACCGCAAACAGAGCGGTGACAAGGCTTTTTTCACAGTTCATTTCCTGTTTAAGCGAATAAATTTTTGCAGGATTGATCGATTACATCGGAGCCTCTTGTTGCAGTATGGTTCAATCTTGGTCAGATACGAGTAAGCAATGGCGGCTTTCATTTCTAAGCCAGTTTTCATTTCAGGACACTTTAATCCTTTTGACGTTACACTATGGAAGTTTTCGATTCATGCGTTTTTCACTGCTGATTAAAATACGAATTAAGTTAATAAACTGTTATGTGTTATTTTTAGTAATTTCTTATTTTAAATAAATTTCTTTTAAAATTAAATTAAAATTTTGAACATTAAAATTTCTACTAAATTTTTTTTTTTTTTATCTTTTTTCTCACTTCTAATAGAATAATTGTATTATCATAAAACAACAAGAACAAAGTATAGTAAGTTTACCTCACATTGAAATACAAGATTTTTTCTTTTTTATCTTTTTCAATCCTTTGTAATGTAAGTTCTTGGACCCACCAGTCTCAATAATGTACATTCTGTGTGCATAATAAAAAGAGTAAGCAAAATGTTGCAAGGCCAGTTCCTATTAATGTGTAGAAAAACACAGAAAATTGTTAGACTGAGTCTCGACAATAAAAAGGGAATCTTTAAACCCTTTTTATCTGAAAGAGTCACATGATGCTAAAACGGTTAACGCCCAAGCAGAATGTTTTTTCATCTTCTAGCGTCACTTGTATTTAAACAATTGTTGTCTTGTCTTTCTTCCCAAATCATTTCCTCCTCTTCTCCTTCTTGTTGGTCACTAATTTTCTTCTTACCCTCTCCTAAGTATGTCAGGTGATTCTTGGAGTCATACTGACATTATAAGGGTTGACTTTAGTCCCTTCGATCATTATGCTAGCATAAGAGTCAGATTCAACAATAGGGCGATTGTTAATGGATGTGACTTGAGGCCATCTGCAATCTCTAAAGCTCCTAAAGTTGAAATCGAAGGGGATGATTTGCGTGTTCTATACACCCTTGTAACTTTAATTAAACTCTTTTTTGTGGAGTTTTTCTTTTTCTTTTTTCCTTATGGAAGATATCAAAACCTGCAGGTAATGGTTGATCTAGATCCACCAAGCCCAAGCAATCCATCCTTGAGAGAGTACCTTCATTGGCAATATGTAAAAGCATAATTTTAGAGCTTTATTGAGGATGATAAAAGAATTTAATCTCTTTCTTTCTAGGTTGGTTATTGATATTCCTTCAACAACAAAACACAAAACACTTTGGTAAGAAAGCACAAACCCAAATTTATAGAATCTAAGTTTTTATTTATATTTTTTGTTTTAGATATTTATTTGCTTAAATATATCTAAGCAATGATCAGCATCTAAAAACATCCTCTTGCAACACAATTTTTATTGAAGTATCCTTATCATATTGATGAAAATATATGCAAAAGAGATGCATAGAGATTTTGCAAGTGGCCTCGTTGATGGAAGTATCCAGGTCATACTCCACTCCACTACAAGAAGAATTGTTTGACTTCTTGAACTTTTTTGATGATTATGTAAGTATCAGATACTCCACTAAGTTTGAGTAGGATCATTTTAGCCTAACGGGAATAACAGCACATGGCCATATCATTCATCTCTGTCTCATTTTCTGCATATTATATGTGTATAAATTATAAACTAAATACAAAAAAAAATTACCTCATACATGTGCAAATATTTTGCATTAATCTCATTAGATTGCACTTTAGTTCAAGCATAAACTAAAATATTTTTCATTTAAAAAGATAGGATCGAAATCATTAGCAGCATACATAAAAACATTTCTCCTAAACCAATACAAAGAGTTGGCAAAAGCTATGCAGTTGCTCAAAATTGTTCAAACAAAGCTTCTTTGTTATTTAATTTCAACTCGCTTTGTTGGAATAATGTGATTCAGTTCATCTACTTCCTTTCCCCCCACCCCACCACGAACTATATTGAGATTTATACTTATTAATCTTTATAAAAAGATGTTGTCTTAGTTTAGGACAGCTTTTGATAAAGAAATCAAGAACTTAGGTAGTGACTGTTCTGCTTGTGTAATATAACATCCTAAGGGCGCGAACTGGTGAGCTATGAGAGCCCACGGCCTGCGACTGGCATCCACCACATTGTCTTTGCTCTTTTCAGGCAGCTGAGGAGGAGCATGGTGTCTAGACCCGAGCAACGGGAGAACTTCAACACTCGAAGCTTTGCGGAACTCTACAACCTCGGCTTGCCGGTGGGAGCTGCTTATTTCAACTGCCAACGGGAGGCCGGCACCGGAGGCCGACGGTTCTTCGCGTGAAAGCAGTTGTTTTTAACGGTGCTTTTCCTTGCCTTCGTATAGTTATAATAAACGCCGTATGTGGGATGACTGGTGCTAACTGACACCAGTACTGCGTACGAAATGTTGTACTTTTATTTTATAGTCATGCAACTCTTTTCTTTTTGGTCATGGTTGACCTGCATTTGAATTTAACGATTTCAATTGAAAAATAATAAGGTTTGAGAATTTTATTGAATTAAGTAGTTTGAAGAAGAGAAACAATTAGATTAAAAAAGATACTTAAAAAATTAAATAGTAAAATTTGAAAGATTAAATTGGAATTTAAAAAAATTACAAATATTTTTTATTTAATTGGTTAAATAGTTTCAAGAAGTGGAAGAGGTAAAATTATAAAAAGGGATAAAAATGAAGGATAATTTGGCTTTGAAAATGTCAAGAGGTATCAAATAAAAATTGCCTTAAAATATGACTATTACTTAAAAATATGAGATGGCTATATATATTTTATAGTGTATATGTTTTATATTTGATAGAATGTAAGCTAATAATAATCTTAGTATCTAGAAATTGATAAATTTACAAAATAATATTTTGATGACATATGATGTTATGACATAGTTTTTAATTTACAAGCTATGTACTTAAAATAATTTATTCATCACATATTGTTTTATCTTTTTTGCATTTTAAATTGTGGTATCAAATGATTATGTGTGTAAATTTATTATGTACATAAGTATTTACCTAAATGTTTACTATGGTGGACTTAAGATTTGGCAAGAAACACATCATTTCTAAGCCATTTATTGCAACTAAGGAAAATTACAAGGTCTAATCAAATTTTCAATAAGTTATATGAAAAGAAGACTTGGTTGAGCTTATGTGATCAAAATATCTTATATATAATTGATTAAAAGAAAAATTCCCCATGAAAATCAGCTCTATCATGTTATCAATTCTATAATCCTATTAACTCTATTAAATTACTTTACTTAATCCCTTCATGAATTGCTAAAATCTAAAGCCAATCCATTAATTGTGCCCTTCCTCTAATAAATAACTTGTTAATGCCCAATTCCATAACTTATAACCTAATTGTCTACCTAGCCCCTCCATCTTGTTGTGAGTCTCTTGATCACTTGCTACTATAAAAGTTGTTTAGCCACCCCACTCTAGTTGTGTTATCCCAGTCCCCACTGAAAAATCATGCCACATCGCTTCTCTTTCTTTCATCTTTTCCAAATTACATCACCATCCAACTTTCTTACCTAACTGCCTTTGTCAGCCACTCAAAAGCCCAAGCAACTCTAAATCATTGTTCTAACAACTTAATGCTCACCAAGACCTTTTAGATTCTACTCCATTCTCCTCCTCCCTTTATTAGATTTCCAAAATCTCTTGATCCCTTGCTAGTTGAAATTTATTCACAATCCTTCACCATTAACACTTGTCCAATCAACTGATTTTTACCCATGAAACCATCAATTGTAAAACAGGTTCAATTGAGCCCAACAAAAACAACCATTTTTGTTGAGCCCATCTCTTAGCTTAGTACCACCATAAGCCATGATGCTAACAATCGAGCACTAACATTTTCCAATCTCTTAATCACCATTGATATCTCTCAATTCTCCTCTTGAGTTGCATCCTCAAACATTATAAACTAGTTTTGACTCTACTTGCATTGCATTTTTGTGATTCATAATAACCCACTCTCTTGTTCATATGTGTGAAACTTGGATTTCACTTATTTTTACTTGTTGTGGATAGGATAATAAATAATTTAATATTATTAAGAAAGAATCTTATTTGAAGATAAATATCACAAAGAAAAGGGAAAGTCAAGGTCACAATATTCAAGTATAGATCTTATTGTATCTTGGTCATCCTTCGTTCAACTTTTCTCAAGTTAAGTTAAAAATCTTTCAATTTTTTTATAATATTTTAGTGTATCTCTTGATTAATATGAATAAGGTTATATGAGCTTATATTTTGAGATTTTTGTGTTAATTCTTTTTTCCATTTTTTAGACTTTATATTTGAATTTATGTTGGTTTTTTGGTTGTTATTACATGGTCATTGGTCCAACAATAAGGTCCTCTAACCTAATGTTATAGACCCCTTTGAATTAAAGCTTTGTAGGGCTTTTTGCTTGGTGCTTCTAAGAATTTTTGGCTCAATGTTTGTAAAATTATCTAATGTGGTGTAAGGTTTTTACTACCTCGTTTTACTAAAAGACTTTTTAATGCATTCCTAGCTTTTGATGGATATAGATCTAGTGTTTGATCAAACCATATAAAAATCCTTACGTGGTTTCATATTCATATTTGCACTCCCTATATAAAGAATTTTAAAAGCAAACAAGAGTTTCTAAAACAAGCTTTTAAGAGTTATTAAGAAATATAAAAGTCTTTCAATACATTACTTGTGCTTGTTTGAATTTACAGTTTTCACAATTTACAATATTTCTTATATGGACATCATGCTCTTATATTCTTTATAATTATAGTGAACATTAAGTGACATATCCCACGTTAAGTTGATTGTGGCAATCCTTTGCTTAGCCTTTTCCAAGTTTAGTGTCACATCATTCCTTCTTATTGTTTTCTTCTTGATTTTGAAAACATTTTTTTTATAAAAAAACAAACTATTGGTGTGATCTTATTTTAAAACTTATAGAAGAAGCAAATATCAAACCCTTACATTTATAAAGTCATAGAGGAAGAAATATTTAAAACTTTTATTTCTTTTTAAAAATTAGTTCTCACATCACAACAAAATAATTAATTAAAATAATTATTATGTTATGCTAAACTATATAAATTTATGATAATGAAATACAAAAGAATTATTACAATAGCTTATATATAATACTAAAAAAGAAAACAACTACTAGCTAAGATAGACCATAAGTTACCCTCTTAATATCTTTTAAAGTGGCTCAATGGTAAAACAATGTAACATAAATACAAAACAATCAATTCTTTTGCTAGGTTGTGTATTGGATCTATATTATACAATAAGCATAAGATTAATATGTGCTAAGCAATAACAGTTATATCAACTTTTCTTTTAAATTCTTCTTAAAACAAAATCCTTTATTTTTAAAAGTCATATGAATTTCTTATAACTCCTTTTCAAATTCCTTTATTCATTTGATTTTTTACTTTTAGTTGGTTTTAAAGCTAGGCTAGTTTCATATATTTCATATCAAATTAGATGTATCTTAAATAAATCATTCTACATAACCCATCATAATAACCTTTTGACACTATTTTCAGAGATATACTATTTCAAATAGCGATCTTACTTCTAAAGATATATTATTCTAGATATACTATTTCTCTATTACTTTTTCAATTTCCTTTTGGATTCAATTTAATAATCAATTTATTAAACAATTTTTTTTCTCTAAATCTATGCAATAAATTAAAGAATGTTCTTATAATTTTATCATATGAAACAATTAGTATCTACATAACATGCTCCATCAAAGATTGCATTTCATATCAATACAAGTAAGAACAATCGTTCTCAAATTAGTTCAATGTGCAAATATTTTCTAAAGCAATCATTTCAATAGTATGTCAACTATAATCATGGCACAATGCTTGCCTACCTTAATCCTATTTGTGGTGATCTAATCTTAAATCAAATCTCCAATTATGTGCCTTTCCACTTGTTACAAAAATTTTTCATTTTGAGTATTGAACTGATGCCACAATGCTTTCCTCTAATTTCTTGACTTAGATGCACAATAATTCCTTTTAATTTTACTTATTTGGTTGTCTCTTTTTTTCTTTCTCTCTCTCCTCTCACTAAGCTCTCAATCTCTATTAATCTTTTCCAATTTCCTTCAAAACTTTCACACAATTAGTTTTGATTCCTTTTATAAGCATTAAGTGCCTTTTCCACTTCCTAGTATTCCAACTCCTTTTAAATGGTTACATACTTTAAGGAACTCATGTGGATGGCTCCTTACCTTCCTGCTCTTAGGATTCTTAAAGATTCCCCCTTTGATTGAGCTCATGATCACTTAGATCATTTGTAGTTTAAGTAAAAAAAAACATAACATTTGTCTTGTTTTTTAATCAACTAGATCTTTGAAAATTCGTCAAGCACTTTTGTGTATGATTCATCTCGACAAGTTTTATAGTTGACTAAATTTCATTTTTTTTGGCAACATTTAGTATTTTAAATAATTTTTTAAACTAAAAATCTTCATAATAATTATTTAAAATATTTTCTTAACTCCTTTTTGCCCTTTAATTCCTTGGTCATCTCACATTCTTTGTGTGTTAAGAGGATTTTCTAAGTTTATACTTTTATGAATTATATCTTGATCAATTTTCATAATTTTTTAATATATTTAATACTTTTACCAATTTTTGAATTTTTTTAAGATTACAAATATTTTCTTATAAATTTCAAATCCTTTATTTGATTACTTAAAATTTTTTTATTTTTACTATTTTGACAATATTGGATTCTAAATAATTCACATATCTTACTTCTAAATAAAGTTCCCTCATTTGAGATATTATATCTTATTTTATTTAAGCAAGTTTTTTTTGAATAATTATAAAATAAGTTATATTTGTAATAAAATTTTTTCCAAATTTTAAAATAAATAAAAAGAATAAAAAATACATTTTCTTTAGATATTATATGTTACAAATCCACCACTTTTGGGATCAATAAGCAACTCTATAATACACTGTTTCATATCATTTAATTATTTGATAATTTAAGATCCTAAAATTTCTTATTGAATATTTGACCTCATTTTTTGGGATGTTATAATGATCATATTATACATTAAGAAGTAAATATGATATATTTGAAAGAGAATTCCATAGGGATTTTGTGTGACTGTTTGAAAATATTTTGATTTTATTAAACATAAAGAGTTAAGAGTTTTGAAAGAAAAGAAAGCTTTAGGAATTTTTGAAAGAAATGTCTATAAAAAAGGGATAGTTATTGATAAATGTCATAATTTTATAATGGTAATTAAAGGAATAGATAAAAAAATAAATATAATAAGAGAGTTTTCTTAGAATCATCAGATATATAAATTAAATAATTATGATATAAATTAATTATTAATTATCTCGAGATATTTAATGAAATGTGATGTAACTATATTGCATGATTTAGATTCATTATTTATGTTCTAATTTATAAGGTATTTTTATGATGTCATGTAGTCATATTTTTATGATGCTTGTTTATCATTAATTCAATAAAGCACTTATATTTCTACTTTATTTGCTTATAATTTGTAATTTCCTTGTTTAGCATGTTCTGCTAATACCTTTTTATATTATAGGACAGGGTAAATATGTATAAAATTGGGAGACCATAAGTGTGATTGAATGTTTTATTTTAAAAACTCTATAAGACTCTTCATATGATTGGAAACTTATGATGTATTTGTGTGATAGTTGTTGTATTAAAATATTGTTTCAACACTGAATATTTTTATATTGATGACTTTGAAACGTATGTGTGATTATTTATATAGTTGTTTATTTGATGTGACATTCATATTTGTGTTATTTTTTGTCACCTCCATTTCATTTTGTTTGTCTTTGCTATATTTGTTGCTTGCATTATATTTACTTGTTAATTTGGTATTTCTGAGTATCATATTGGGTTTAATTAGTTTTAAGTTAAGTAAGGCATGATGTGAATGGTATGTGTCATGCTGCACCATACTGCATTGCACCTCACCACAAAACACCGCATTACATGCCATGCTTCCTACACTACACTGCACATCCTATATGTGTGATTTACTAGGCATTACCCCAAAATTCCCTATCGTTTGCATATGTCTACAAAATAAGGTAAATATAATAATTGGCTGTATCAAAATTATAATTTTGATGTAGCAATTAGAAGAGTTATTAGAGGTCTTTTGAGTAATGTTTTGGGATTATTAACTTGTAAATATGTTCTTAATATCTAGAGGAAGTTATTAATATTGAAAATTCATTTCTAGAACATTAGAGAGACCACTTGCTTCATGTTCTATATCTAAAGAGAAGTTTGTGTAAGCTACAAGTCCAAATTATTTAAAGATCACATAGGTGTATGTAATAAGGACTTTGCATAGCATTTAGCTCTTGCATTTTCTCACCAAGGTATTCTTATGTTTTTTACATCTATACACCTTCATCTCACAACTTCTTAGTTATATTTGGTGATACTCTTATTTAATCTTTTAATAAGCTATATTTGTATATCTATCTAATTATAATATGATTATGTTTTGTATGCTTCTGTAACTTTTTTTGTGGCCCATCTCTAAGGAGTTTAACATGGAGTGGTGGTTATACATTGTGTGCATAAGGTTCATTTGTAATAGATTTATTCACTTAGCTATGATAAAGAGTGTAGAAAACATTTAGGATCCATACCATTTGGATTAGAGGTGGGCATATGCTCAATGGATAACACTCGAACTACCTAAAATATGTTGTTGTCATCTCTTTGTTTTATTTGTGTTTATATTCTTATGTAATTACGACCTTAAATAGTTTGAAATATTCTAAAAGCTTTACTTCTTTATTTTTTATAAAAAGAAAAACTTGGCACTCCCAATTCATTTCCTATCTTAGTGTGTCGTGGACCTAAAATCTAGGTTAAGATTTAAGAAATAGGGGGTGGTGACAAGCTCTTGCCAAGGAAATGAATCAACTAATGGATTTGTTTTAGGTTTTGGTGCTTTATCAAGTTGTGCGATAAATCAAACAAGGCAACAAAACAGTTTCAAGGAATTAACAAGATGACAAAATTGCTTCTCATAACTTATTTGTCTTTAATCATTTATATATAAGTTAATTGGATTTTCATTATTCAAGTTGAGTCTTCATATTATATAGCTAATTGAAATTTTGTTTGGTTTCACCCATATAATTCTCATTAGGTATGTAAACTACTTAACAGTATTATTTTGTTCTCCTAAATGTGATGTTCAAGAGCATCACTTTATGTAATAATTTTAAAGGATAATCAATCATTTTTTTTATTTGTAAAATTTTATTATTGTTTTCTTATTTTGGTTTTTTATAAAATAGTTAAAAATTAAATAATATATAAGGAAGTTGTCTAATAAATATATTTTTACAAGAAATTGTCATAAAACATACAAGCTCTAATAATGTAAAGAAAAAACTAACTCTATTTATTCAACCTAATAGATTATTGAAACATATGCGGATCAGGCAGGAGATATAAGCTTGTGGCACTATTTGGGTGGGTGTTCTGCGTGTGACGTGCAAAACTCCTTCAATCGATGCAAATCTCCTTTGAGTCTACGTTCCAATCACCCATTTTTTTTAAATAGATTCTCTAGTTCTCAAATAAAGATATATAATTTGTATAAAAATCTTTATTTGTAAAAAAACAATTCTTAATTTGCATTCGAATAGATTCGTAACATTATTATTTTTAAATACGATATATTCATCTTCTAATAAATAAAAGTCATATACAACAATTAAGACTAATTTATATTACTTGAAGTAATGTCTTATTCAAATATATATTTTATACAAACAACTTCAAATAAATTTATTACACTAATCTATATTTCTAGCATTCATAATTTACATGTTTTATCAACTTAAAAATAATTCAATATCAACAAAAAAAATTATTTAATTGAAAAAAAAGAAAATGAGGAAAAAATGCACAAAATAGAAAAAAGAAGAAGATAATAATGAAATAAAGATAAACGATAAAGAACATGAATATGATGACTACAAATACAAAGAACAAGTGATGTAACATTCGAAAAGGAAAAAAAAAGATTTGACAATTACAATCTTCATAAGTTAACAAGAAGACAATCTTTAATGATGATGATTTGAGAAGAGATGAAAAAAAAATGTCAAAAAAGAGATAAGGATAGTGGTTACAAGAATGGGAGAAATCAAGAGTGGGAGAACAATTACATGAGAAATAAATTGATCTAATTCAAGATATATTTTTTGTGACCTTATTCTAGCCAAAGTCCTTTTCCAATATTGATCTCATTGGTCTCATCATTTTTTTTTGCATGTCTTCATTTTAAATTGATTCTTTAAGATTTTGGGTATAGTAGGATTTATCTAAAGTTCAAATAAGCATCTTATGACTACATTTTTATTAGAGCTCTTAGATGTTCACATCTATTCTTGGAGATTATGTCAAGCTTTACATTGATTATTTGGGCTTTGTTGAGTCCTGGATGATTATTTGGACCTCTTTATGTCATTCTAGATTGCTTAGGATATCAAAACAGTTATAGTCTGAGATGATGCGTAGATCAATGCTAATTAAATGCTAATACTAGCTGACAAGAAGTGAAAGTAAATAATATTGGGATTTTATGGATATAAACGAGAGAGTTGGATAATATCTATAACAAAAGCATAATACAAGTAAAACAAGAACTTCTGTATAATATACGTTGAAGATGGGGCTGAGCAGGAGGGTTGAGAGATGTCAGGCGTTGTCACGAAAGTGGAAAAAATATACCATAAAACATACAACTTTTAGCATTACTTGTTGAAAAAAGCTTGCCAAGCCTATTTATTCAATCTAATAGATTATTGACAAGTGAAAGGATCATTAATGAAGTAACTTTTGATGACCTGTTTGATGGAAATAAAAGAGTAGAGAGAAATTTGGAAATAACAACGAAAGACTTAAGGAAGAGGAAGAGAATAGCTAATAATTTTTCTTTCATAAAATTGCATAATCACTATGAACCAATTACATCTATTTATAGCCAAGAAAAATATCTAATCTCTCAAATCTTTTCTCATAATTCAAAAGTTTGTTTCTAATCCCTAAAAATCTTTAAAATACTTAAAATATGTTAACAATGCTTAAAAAGTGCTAACAACTCCTTAAAAATGCTAACAAGCACTTGAAAAGTGCTAACTATCCTTAAAGTTTGCTAACATTACTCCCCATCAAACTTGAACTATCTTCAACCCTAATTGATCTCGTAATTCTTCAAACTTCTTCACTCCAAGCGATTTAGTGAAAATATCAGCTACTTGTTATTCAGTACTGCAATGTATCAGTCATATAGTCTCCTTGTTGACATGATCACGAAGAAAATGATACCTTGTCTCGATATGCTTGCTTCTCCCATGTTGAACTGGATTTTTGGCTAATTTGATGGCTGATATATTATCAATAAATATAGTTATTGACTCTTCTTATTGATGATGTAACTCCTGCAATAAATTTCGTAACCAAATTGCTTCACAAACTGTTGATGAAGCATCAATATACCCTGCTTCACAAGATGAAAGAGCAATGACATCTTGTTTAGTCAATCTCCATATAAATGCTGATGATCCTAAGAAGAAACAATAACCAATTGTACTCATCCTTTCATTTATATCACCTCCCCAATCACTATCAGAGTAGCCACATAAATCTGTCCCACTTTGGTTAGTGAAATGCAAACCATAATCAAGTGTTCCTTTAATATATCTTAGTATTCTTTTTGCAACCATCCAATATGTTTCCTTTGGATTTTTCATATATCGACTAATGAATCCAACAGAATATAGAATATCAGGTCTTGTGATAGTGAGGTAACGAAGACTACCTACAAGACTTTTAAATAAAGTAGAGTTAATATTGTTTCCTTCTCCTTCTCTACTTATTTTCATTCTCACATCAAGTGGTATTGCCACTGATTTACAATCTTCCATTCTAAACTTCTTTAGAAGTTTAGTAGCATATCTTCTTTGAGAGATTTGGATTCCAGTTTTCATTTGCTTTACTTCTAAATCAAGGAAGTATGATATTTCACCATTATCTGTCATGTCAAATTCATGTTGCATAGTTCTTTTGAATTCTTGAAACAATTCAAAAGAATTTCCTGTATAAAGCAAATCATCTACATAAAGACAAACTATAAGAATATTATTTTGAGTTGTCTTAATGTAAAGTGCATGCTCAAATGGACATTTTTGGAATCCTTGTTGTTGAAGATATCTATCAATCTTGGTATTCCATGCTCTTGGTGCTTGTTTCAATCCATATAAAGCCTTTTTCAAACGATAAACTTTATGTGGATCACCCACAATTTTGTAACCTTCAGGTTGATCGATATAAACTTTTTCTTCTAAAACTCCATTCAAAAATGCAGATTTAACATCAAGTTGACATACCTTCCATCCATGATGTGCTGCAAGTGCTAAAATCAACTTCATTGTATCAAATCGAGCAACTGGAGTAAATACCTCATTGTAGTTTATACCATATTTTTGCTTAAAGCCTTTTGCTACAAGTCTTGCCTTATATCTATCCACTGTTCCATCTGCTTTATGCTTGATCTTGTAAACCCATTTAACTCTTATGGGTTTCTTTTGAGGAGGGAGTTCAACCAACTCCCATGTATTATTCTTTTCTATAGATGCTATTTCTTCATCCATAGCTTTTAGCCAATTTATATCTTGCACTGCTTCATAAAAAAAAATAGGTTCATAATCAGTAAAATAATAGAATAAGTTAGAATACTGAGAAGTTTGCTTATATATCTCTTGTAAACTTTTCATCTTTTTGCTTGAGTCAATAGGATGTGCTTTCTTTTGCATAATAGTTAATCTTGAGGGAGAGCTTGTTGGAGAATTCAAATCATGAGTTTTTTGATTTTGAATTTCTTCTTCTTGCCCAAGTGTGATAGTTTTATCATCCTTCTCTTCCGTCCACTTCCAAGTATCTTCTTCTACAAACACAACATCACGACTAATAAATACCTTTTTGGTTAAAGGATTGTAAAGTTTGTAGGCTTTTGACTCATCGTTGTACCCAATGAATATGTATTTTTCACCTTATCATATAATTTCTTCCTTATTGCATTAGATACCTGTGCATATGCAATACAACCAAATATTCGAAAATGAAAAACACTTGGTGTATATCCACTCCAAGCTTCTTGTGGAGTCATATAACGCACAGCTTTAGTAGGACATCGATTCAACAAAAAAGTTGAACATGCAACTACTTCTGCCCAAAATTCTTTTGGCATATTCCTCTCTCTCATCATTGTCCTTGTCATATCAAGGATAGTATGATTTCTTCTTTCAACTACTCCATTTTGTTGTGGAGTATAACTTGTGGTAAATTGATGTCATATGCCTTCTTGCTTACATAATTGAATAAATTCATTTGAAGTGTATTCACCACCTCTATCAGATCTAAGGCACTGAATAAATAGCCCACTCTCTTTTTCAACCTTGCATTTGAACTCTTTAAATATGGAGATAGTAGCAGATTTCTCCTTAATAAAATATATCCATATTTTTCTACTAAAATCATCTATGAAAGTGATAAAATATTTGTTACCTCCATTAGATAATGACACCAATGGACCACAAATATCTGTTTAAATAAGCTGCAACGGCCTTTTAGCTCTCCAAGTGTTATTCTTCTGAAATGGTAGACGATGTTGCTTTCCAAGTATACAAGTTTCACATATATGGTTTGGATCATCCAATAAAGGAAGACCTTTCACCATTCTTTCTTTTGCCAATAAATTCAAACCTCCAAAGTTAAAGTGACCATACCTTAGATGCCATTTCAAAGAATCATTTGAAAGATGCCCAAGATAACAAACTTCACTTGTTGATTTTAATTAAAGAGGAAACATGTGATTTGTCAACATCTTCACTTTAGTAATATTCCTTCCTTTTGAATCTTGCAAAAGAAGATAATCATTCTCCATATGTATAATATATCCTTTCTCAATTAATTGCCCAAGGCTAAGGATATTACTTTTCATATCAGGAATAAAATATGCATCTGAAATAATAATTGGAAACACATTCTCTTTGTAAAGTTTTATATTACTTTTGCCTTCAACTTTCAACTTTGATGAGTCTCCAAGATTCACACTTTCTTGCACATTTTCAATTGACTCAAATAGATGTCTTTTTTCACACATATGGTTGCTTGCTCCTGAATCAAGAACCATACATCTTCTTTTTCGTTGCCCTCTTTTTCAGCCAATAAAGATATTGACTCTTCTTTTGATGTTTCAGCATGGTTTGATTGATTATTTTTATGCCAACAATCAGAAGCATAATGACCAAACTTATGACAATTGTAACATTTAATATTTCTACCTTGTCCTTGACCTCGAGAAGAATTATTTCTTCCATGCCCGTGTTGAGTGTAAGATTGATTAAATTTCTGTTGAGATCTATTTTGGAAACAACCTCTTCCACGTTCTCGATATGAACCTCGTCCTCTTCCTCTTGAATTTGAATTCTCTTTCTTCAATACATTGTCTTCTTTCAAATTCAATGTTGATTCTAATGCTTGATCAATAGGTGCAACTTCAGCCTTTTTCTTTAGTCGTTGCTGATGCACTTGTAAAGAACTCATTAGCTCTTCAATAGATAAACTACATATATCTTTAGATTCTTCAATTGCTGTTACCACGTGTTCAAACATAGGAGTTAAAGAACGAAGTACCTTTTCAATGACACATACATCGTCGGTTTGTTCTCCATTTCTCTTCATCAAATTCACAATAGCTATCAAGCATGAGACATAATCTGAGATAGTCTCATTTTCATTCATCTTTGTTTGCTCAAAATCACCCCTAAGGATTTGAAGACGTACACGCTTCACCCGTTCAACACCTTTGAAGATTGTGTTGAGTTTACTCCAAACCCCTTTGCTTGTAGTTGCTTCTGCAACTTTCTTAAAAGTGGCTTCATCAAGTCCTTGATATATCAAGAACAATGCCTTTTTGTCTTGTCTCTGATTTTCTTTCAACAATTTCTTCTCCGCTTCAGTAGCATCTGATTCATCAAAGACATCGATAACAATCTCTCAAAGGTCTTGCGAGCCAAGAAGGGCTTTAAATTGAATGTACCAATTATCATAATTGTCGTTCGTCAATTTGGGAACGATCTGTTGCATAATTCCAGACATTGTAAATGAAAAACACCCCTTTAAAAAAAACTTTGCTCTTCTCCCTTCGACGCTGCGGCGTTCGATCTACTTCCTTAGCTCTGATACCACTTTGATGGAAATAAAAGAGTAGGGAGAAATTTGGAAATGACAACGAAAGACTTAAGGAAGAGGAAGAGAATAGCTAAGAATTTTTCTTTCATAAAATTGCATAATCACAATGAACCAATTACATCTATTTATAACCAAGAAAAATATCTAATCTCTCAAATCTTTTCTCATAATTCAAAAGTTTGTTTCTAATCCCTAAAAATCTTCAAAATACTTAAAATATGCTAACCATGCTTAAAAAGTGCTAACAACTCCTTTAAAAATGCTAACAAGCACTTGAAAAATGCTAACCATCTTTAAAGTTTGCTAACACTGTTTGGTAGAATGTCCTGGCCATAACTTGCAGAACTCCGTTTCTCTTGGTTTGATGCAGCCTTGCTTGAGTCTGCGTTCAAATCAGTCACCAATTTTTTTACAAAAGACTCCTCAGCTTCCAAGCCTCAGTAAATTACAGCCCTTATTTACTTTTCCCTAAATAGTACATGATTGAGTACACAGTACAGCACAGTAGCAGTCAATGACACAGTAGCGGTTACTATATGAAGGTGAAGCAAAGCATCGGTAAAACAACTGCTTTAACACGAAGAACCTCCAGCCTCCAGTGCTTCCACCGGCAAGCCGAATTTGTAGAACTCCAGAAAGCTTTTGGTGTTGATGTTCTCCCGCTGCTCGGCCCAGATGCCATTCCCCTCCTTAGCTGCCTGAAAAGTGCGAATACAATAAGGTGAATGCCGGCTGCCAGCTCTCGTAGGTCACCAGTTCGCGCCATGTGCATGCCATATTCCACCAGAATAATGGTCACTACCTAAGTTCTTGGATGCTTCATTCAGAACTGTCTTAAACTAAAACATGCATGTCCAGAAAAATTTTAGTTTATAATTCCATATATTGATAATCCAATGAGATTAACCCGAAATATTTACACATGTAAGAGATAAGTTTTTCCAACTCTATTCATGATTTATACTCTCATAATATGCTCAAATGAGAGAGAGATAAATGATATGACCTTATGCCATTACCCGATTTGGACCTACAAGATCTTACCAAGAGTTAGTGGAGCATTTGATACTCACTTAATCATCAAGAATATTCAAGAAGAGAGTCAACTATTCATGTAGTGGGGTGGCATATGATACCGATATTTCTATCAATGTAATCACAAAAAAAGTTTTGATGCATCTATTTTGTATATATTTCAATCAATATGATAGAGATATTTCCATCAACATTGTGTTGTAAAAGGATATTTATTGACGTTGACATTGGTTAAATACACTTGAGGAAACAAATATCTCAAACAAATAATATAAATAAAAACAAAGATCCTTTGATAGAATGTTAGTAATGGATTTGGAAAGAAAGATATTAAATTATTATATCCTTCTCAAAAAGCTCTATATTTTTGCTTTTACATATTACAAATGAAAATACTCTCCCAAGGTTGGGTGGCTTGGGCTTGGGGCATCCAGATCAACTACTACCTACAAGTTTTGATTCCCTATAAAATGAGAAACAAAAAGAAAAATGTTTTGCAAGAAGAGGGAGTTCTTTTAAATCCCCAAGGATGCATACATGTAAATCATTTCCTTTCATTTCAACTTTGGGACATTAGAGATTATAGATGACCATCAATTAATAATCTTAGTATTATTGAGTGCAACTCTTATGCTAATATAATTATCAAAGAGGCCAAAGGCATCCCTTATTGTGTCAACAAGGCCAAAAACAATCACCTAAAATGCTTAGAAGAAGGTGAGAAGAAAATTAATGCTCAAGAAGGAGAAGAAGATAAATGATTTGGGAAGAAGGAAAAGGTAATAATTGTTTTAATACAAGCAACATAGGAAAGTGAGAAACATTTAGCATTGCCCTTAAACATTTTCTCACCATGTGATCTTTCATATAAAGCTTTTAAAGATTCCCCTTTTTTAATGTCAAGACTCAAAATCAATAATTTTCTACATATTGATAGGAACTAGTCTTTTGACCTTTTACTCACTCTTCAAATCACATGCATAGAATTTGCATTATTGCAAGTAGTAGAATGAACAATTTGCTTTATTAATGAGAGGGAAGAGGACAAAAAAAGAAAAATTTTTGTCCTTTATGCCTAATTTTCTTACTAAATTTATGACAATTTATTCTATGAGAGAATTATAAAAAGGTTAAAAAAGGATTAAAATTTAATATTAGTGATAAAATTTAATATTCACCATATTCTAGGTGGAATACTTAAAAAATATTTAATAATTCTCAAATCTATAACACAACAATAGATCCTTGTTGTTCACTTAACAACAAAGATCAAACAAAAATAAAAAGAAGATGCTAAAAGGAATACAATTTCTATTGTTGAAAGTTTATTGAATGGGAAGAAAACATGTTAGTGGTGTGCCATGAATCATTTTCAATGTTTGGAAGCATAGCTTTCTTGATGAAGAAAATCAAGAGTTGGTGACATGGGTATGCACAATGTCATAGTTTAGCCATTTAAATCTCATAGTTTACACAAATAATATTTAATTTAGCTCTTTTCTCTTCTACCATTGCATGGAAGAAGCTTGTGTTTCTCTCACCTTCTTTAAGTTCTTCAATATCATCCTTTTGGTATCAAAATATTTCCTCCTTTGTAATCGCATCCAAGTGGGATTCATTAGCCATGATTAGCTCAATTCTCATCTCCTAATTTTGACAAGTTTGAATTTGAGTTTCTTTTATTTTGACTAGTTCTTCAACATTTTTAATTATATCAAAAATATTATCAAACAAGTGAGAATAGGTTTAATACCATATTAAAAGTTTAATAATAAAGTCTTAATGTATAATCAATATGGTTGAGTAGTTCTTAATGTGCATAAAATCTAATAATTTTGACAATATAAATAGAAGTTCATACACTTCGTTCAAGTGATTGACACATAATTTAAAATAACCCTCATTTCTATGCTAATCAAAGTGAAAGAAATCCTAAAATCCAACCAAGAAAATCATGATTAATTATGGTTGAACTTAATAAAGTCAATTTCTTGAAAAATTTATTTATATATACATAAATATTAAAATAATAATATAATATTAGAGAGTATATCATAATACTAAATTTATTTAAAAATATTATTTGAGTATATTAATAGAAAGAGCTTTAATAAATGAGTCTAATGACATTGAGTTTGTAACTTTTAAAGATAGATAATTTATTATAAATTTTTAAAAAATTATAATTTTTAAATATTACTTAGGATAGATTTATAATTTTGAGAAGTTCATCTTAAGTCTGAAACCAATTGGTAGGGGGTAAATCTACAAATAAGAGAATATTGGCTACGGTAAGGTAGATCTATTATTTTGAGAAAATCAATATAGTTATAATTGGTTTGGTAAATGATAGATTTATAAATTATGAAAAGTTAAAATGATAGAATATTAATTTACAAATTATGGTTTCTTCCCATCTCTTATGACAATTTTGGTGCAACATTAAAAGAGCATTTCAATAACTATTATTTGTATTCAGTGCTAATAATTAATTTTAAGGAATGCTTTCTCTAATGTGCACACGCTTAATCCAATCACACATGTAATATCACCAATTATTTGTTAAAACTCTTACAAAAGTTAATAGGGAGAATTTCTATTTGGGTATTTACATGAGGTTACAAATTATTGATGGTGGTTTCTTGCTAGCAATGAAGATAAAAAAACTTAGGTTAAAAGAGAAAACTATAGGAAAGAGGAAAGAGAAGTTATGGAACCATTGAAGAAAGTTTTGTTATAGTTTGAAGAGGACATTGGAAGAAAAAGGATGAATACAACAAAGAAATAATTAAGGAAAGTGTAGAAATCACCTAAGAAAAACTAAGTAATTATTTTTTAAATTCCTTTTAAGTTTCAAGGATATAATAAAATGGTATCACTTAGGTATATATAAGAATTGATTTTAGAATAATTTGGATGCAAGATAAGGTAAATTGGATATATTTTGAAGTGAAATCGATAGATTCATGCTGAGAAAATTTGTTTTTGATATGTATAATACAACTACATAATATAGTATGATTAAGTGAAAATCCAACTAGAATAAGAGTTGTAGGGCTATGATTATTAGTCGTGTAAGGTTTTTTAAGGGATCATACTAAGATGATACCATTGGTCGTACTAGTATAAGAAGAATAAAGCTATTATTTAGCTTTTAGGTTAATCACATAAGAACGATATAGGTGTCATACTTATACAGTTAGATGGGCTCTCGGTAACATATGAATGTGATGTTGATATCAGCCAAATATGATATTGTTCTATTGTACTAAAAAATTCTTCAGAGGCTTACAAATGAAGAATGAATTAAGTCGCGTTTAGGATCATAGTAGTATGATGTTGATTGATCATATTGAATGATTGGTTTGGGTTTAAGTGAGATTAGATTGGTCCACAATACATGATCTTGTCAAGCGATGCTTATGGAATATTAGCATATAATTAGTTTGGAAGCTAGATCATATGGGTATGATGCATGTAATCATATTATACAATAAAAAAAGAGATTGACTTAATACATTGGATGAGTTAATTAGAGGGATCGTATAGTAAAAAAAATAGTTGATCGTACCAAATGATCAGTCAATGCAAAGCATAAAACAATAAATTCCAAAGATAAGAGACTATGATCAAACTTATACATTGTGTATCATCATATAGTACGATATCTTGGTACTAGATTAATAAGGAAAACATATGATATGATTAAGTGGATCGTACTATGCAAAGAGAAAAATAATGATTTGATCATATTATACGATGAGATTATTATAGTAATATGGTTGTTTAACATGGTAGAGAGAGTAGGAATCATATATTTTGATGTTATAGATTGTATTAGATGATCAGTGAGTAATAAGAATTTTATTAAAATAGAGAGAGATTGTATGGTATAATATTAGTGATTGTAAGGTATGTTCAGAAGAGATAAAAATAACAAAGTATTGGTTTTAAGGATTGGATGACATGATCAAGTGGTCATACATGTATTATTTATCTCATGATACTTATTTAATTATCACATTATATGGTATGATAGAGGAATTGCACAAGTAAGATTTAGAGTAACAACTTAAGAGTTTAAAAAAATGTATGATTTTAATTGCTTATTTAACATGTCATATATATGTTATATGTTAATTATTACTTATACATAGAAAGATTAAGATTGAAAAGCAAGTCAACTCTCAGATTCTAATAAGTACACGTAATAAATATGATATAAATGTACTAGTAAACAATTTTCTATGTTATTTATAAAATGATATTATTTCATGTTATTTTTTTGTGTATGAAGAATATTAAGTAGGTTTTCATATTATCTTTTTATGCAAATCTCATACTAGTCCTATTAAGTAGTCATATTGATTTAATATTTTATTTACTTGTCTATGGCACTATATACTTCAATTTTTATATGAAAATAAGGTTAACATACAACATAACATAAAATTATATAAGATAAAGAATATCAAAATAATTTAGAATGTAAATATAGGCATGCTAATATTAAATAAGGAAATGGAATTAAATAATTAGTATATCCCTAAAAATATTATTTTACTATTTTATTAGATTATATTACAATGTTAGAGGATAAAAGTATCCATTTATGACTACATGATATTGATATGCATGATTAAGATAAGGTGTCCCATATACATGATATAGGATAAGGATAACCCACCTATATCTATATAATTCTACTATACATTATATGGGGTGAAAACATGCCTTAGGAATGGGAATACTTAATAAGGTATCATGATATTATTTCTAGATAATAATGATCTGAACATGAAAAATTTTAGCTATATATTAAAAATAAGATAAAAATTAAAAAATAATAGTTTATCTTTATAATACAAAATATTTAAAATACAAAAAAAAATTAAAAAAAATATAAATGTGTATATTTATAATTTTTATTAGATTTATTAGTTTTTTTACATCATTACTTATTTAATTATAAACATTAGTTTCACATTATTGTGGAAAAATTATATATTTTTTATTATAGAGTATTTTATATATGTTATTACCTTATTAGTTTATCAATTTAACTCTTTAAAATTTTATTAATATTTACATCATAAGTAATGCAACCATTGTATTGATAATTGAGAACTTAGATATTATGGATGATGATTAACTATCATAATAGTTTATTTATTATGAGTTTTTGTATTATGTATATTTGTATAGAATTGACACAATATTTATTTATTTGGCTGGTTTATTTTAGTTTTTAGTTGAATCATTTATTTATGGTAATCTTTTTTTAGTTTGTGACAAAAAAAGGTTTTGGATAAATTTTATCTCACCATCACATCTCTACCTAGAATTTTGTATGTTTACTTATTTATTTTAATTGTGCATAATCTTTGATTTTCTCTATGATCATGTAGATTATGAGTTAAGGCCCTTATAGGTTGGTGAAGACTTGGCTTAAGATTCAATAGGATTTGTGAGTGAGGACACCAACATAGCATATTCATCTATATTATTTTAGCTTAATTATAAGTGATTTCATGTAGAAAGGTTTTTAACACTATAAGAATTGAATCGAGTTTGAGTTATGGATAAAAATGAAATGTTAATAAGGAAAAAGGAAAAGAAAAGGCACAATAACAATTGGATTAGTTTGTGATTATCAACAAAGGAAAAGTGAGAGATCATAAAAAGGATGGCTTAGGTTAGGTATTCAGCCTTTGCATTTGACTTAAGAAAAATCTAAGCTTAATGTTGCCATCTATAAATAAGTTGGGACTTGTGAGAGATTGGTAGAAATTTAAAGAAATAAAACTAGTTTCAAACTCAGAGGATTTGGTAAGTGTGGTCAACAGCATTAGAGAAATTATGAACTTGGTGAGGACACTTTTAGAATTTTCAATACACATGTGCCAATTAGACATGCAACATTACTTCTAAAAAATCAAGATATTTATTTTTCATATGTAAAGTCAAGGTTGAGTATAAAATTGTATTTTAGGCTCAAATTAATTTGTGAGTGCAAAAAAGACAAAAAAGTTCCTATTTGACCTATTTTTGTCAGCTCTATTGATTATCATCGACTTGCCAAGATTGTGTTTTGTTGAAATGATTCGATCAACTAGTTTTCTGGGCCCATTTTGAATTGTGGGTTCATGCAATCCATGAATACACTAGGGTTCGTCAGGGCCATGCTGACATACTGAACTGACTCATTAGTAAAATAGTTTAGTGACTCATAAGCACACTTAAATCCACTAAACTCATGCTAACAAGCCAATTTGATCCCTTAATAGAACAGTTCGTGCAACTCAATTGGATTCATTGATGTCATTCTGACGCATCAGTCGACTAGTTATACGTTGACCCATATTTGACCTGTGAATGAAAACAAACTCACTGATGCTACATCGACCCACCAATTCCACTAATTAGTAGAACAATTCATTAAATCCACAAATAAAAAAAGATCATTATCGCCACATCAACCCGTCTATGCAACCCATGATACACTAACATATATCTGACCTATAATAATCTGCAAATATAGTTAACGATAACCCAAAACACATTTGAGAGCTTTTTGGCAATATCTTTGATATTAGATTTTTTAATCAAAATTATAACTTTTTAAAAGCTATTTGATAATAACTTTGATTGTAACTATTGGAGAAAAAATGGTCACTTTTCAAAAAGTTGATTTGTAAAAATTTTTTACCATATATTTAATACTTTTTTTAATTTTTCTTTTTCTTTTAGGCTTTTTATAAAAATTGAGGCCTACACATTATAAAGGATGATTTTGTTATTAATGAAGTTTTACTTTCCCTTGCATCTTCTTAAGATTTTAGGATTGATCGTAGCAAGAACTCTGACGAGCTAATTTGTCGAGGCTTTGGTACAAGAAGGAGAGGTGCGAGGCCCATGTGATGAGATGTCTCTAATTTATCTACAGAAGCTATGACCACACCTTCTTGTAGCTACTAGTATAACAATTTACTTTACTTTGCCATTTAGTTTTACCCAAATTTGTGCTACCTTAACCTTCTTTAGACTTTGTTCACAAATCTCACTTACTATCATCTTTCTTACTCTTAATGATTCAGTTTTCTTACGTGTTCAGATTGCCTTTATATGAAACTACTTCATTACTTTTATTTTTTTAGGCTTAATAAAACCTGGAAGTACTTTTAATTTGTGTATGTATTACCTTTATTTCGTTCTTTTCTTTATTAAGATTGATTTATTTAAAACCTTTTTAAGTACCTCATCTCTGTACCATTGAAAAGATTGTGAACCTAGCATATGGCGTGACTCATGTGTTACTTATTATCCCCTCTTGACTAAGATTACTTTGGACGTGTATCTCTTGTATATTATTTTTTCAGGTTTCTCGTGTTTATCTTTTGTATTTTTTTTCTTTCTAACATAAATAAGTTAATCTCTAAGATACTTATTACAATTTGTAATACCTGTCTGACATCAAATTTGTTATTAAAGCTCGATTGTGGTAGTGCTTATCACCATTTCTTGGAGTTCCTATTTGACTAGGTTTGAAAAGCATGAACTATTGGAACAACTCATTTATTTAAATTACCAATATCATCGCCATTCCCATTTTTGTAAATTTATCCTCAATTAATTGGTTGTATCTTAAGCCAAAATTTATAAAAGTGCAAATATAACCTAAGCAAAATTTTTAAAATTAAAATTATATTTAAATCTTTAAAAATTTATAATAAGTTCTCTAAGTCTACAAAAGTTAGAAACTCAATATTATTGAGCTTATCTTGGAGAGTTTTTTATAATATGTTCCAATAATATGTTTTGACCAAATTTGATCTTATGACAAACTCTCTAATATTATTTCATTAATTAAATATTTTTATATATAAATAATATATTTTAAGAAATTGACATGATCAAATTAAACTATGCCTGATCATAATCTTTTTGGTTTTATTCTAAGATTTTTTCTATCTTTAATAGGCTAAAATTGAAAGATATTACAATATTCCTTATACATATTTCATCCTAAAATTTTAAAATAATATATTATGAAAATCAATGTTATTTCAATCTTCTCTTCTTGAAGATGTAGGTCATCAGTCATGATTGATGCAACAAAGATATGATATAATATAGGATCTTAAGGTTTTGGGATAGTGATTATATGAAAAAAATGAAAACTCTAATAAAAAAGATAAAAAGATAAAAAAAAAGTACACCACTAATTGGGCTTATGCTTTTTTTTAGTTCAAAAAGGCAATTATAAGGAGTTTCTTTATCAGGATTTTTATGAAATTAAAGAGTCTAAACCCAAGAAAGTTTGGTGGGGTTGGATGTAATCCCAGTGGTTAAAGGCTAAACCAACTAAAAATTGATGTATTTTCCTTCTCTCTTTTAGTTTCCTTATAATTACCCTTTGTTGTACTTTTATTTTTAACCTATACTAAGCATTATTTTCTCTTAATCACCTAATTCATCCCCCTCTTAAGTGTGCTAAGAACAAACTTCATCGATATTTGTGTGTTCGGCTTTCAATAAAAATAAGGGCTATTATGTTGCAGTATAAGCATTTAGGTTATAAAGTAGTAGACATGTTTTAGAAATTTGAGCTTGATTTTGAAATACTTTTTCAAACTCAAATCTTCTCTTTCTTAATCATTATAATAAAATTCCTAATTTAACTTTATCTATGAAAAGTAAATTCTTCCCCTCCTTTTCTCTTTTGCATAATAGCTCAATCAAGGAATTTGCTTGATTTCTTTAGAGGTCTCACACAAACCAAAGTTCTGAAACCCCTACACATGGTAGCTATAAGTCCCTAGTAGGTTCCAAGTACTTCAATTCCTTTACTCTTCTTCTTTAAGGAATAGTCATGACCTTCCCTATTTCTCATCCCAATATTTTCATAACTCTTAGAATCACTAATGATTACTTTAGGTTCCAATTTATCAACACCACTTCGTATTCACTAGCTAAGGTTTAGGAAAAATAATTAAAAAAATAATTTTAAATTTTAGTAACTTTAATATTTCTTGTATTTTTTTATTCAAATAATCTTTAAAATTTTATTAACCACTTAATATGAAACTACTTAAGGAGATCTACTTATCATCTAATTTTCATAATTTTTTATATTGTTTAGTATTTTAATAATTTTTTAGAATCCTTATATTAATTATTTTATTATTTATTTTACAAATTTTTCCCCTGATTTTGTGATTTTGACCCTTCATATTAATTTCAATTACTTTATAGAATTATTTAAATGTTGTATGCTAACTGTACAAAATGATGTTATTATCGTACTTATACAATCAACATATAGTCACCAATAGATAATGGATCAAACTATCAATCCATGCTTATCATGGGCTGATAGGCATGCATAGATATGTGATGTCCCTGTTATATTGGTATCACTCTTGTTTAAATGAGAGCTGGTTTAGGTTTAGCATGATGATACTTGGCAATATCTACCATTAGTCTTGTACAATATTGCTCTAAATTTGATCACTTAAGAACATGCACTTATCATAAATGATGATATAGTCAAGCATCCATGAAGTTAGAAAGCTTCGAAAAAAAAGCTATACATTTATTATATCTATACAATGTAACTATAACTCAAGATGACTATATAAATCTTAACATTAGACTCATTATACATATACAAAATGGTTATGATACTGGGACAAATAATCTAAAACCAAAGAACATTATATGTGCGTTAATATTGAACTTCAAAGTACAATTATGATGCATTTCTCTTACTTATATGAAATATATAAACCAATGAACATTAGACTTAAGTCTTTAACATAAACTTGATCATACAATATAATGTGTTTTATCGTACTTGTACGATAACCTTTTAAATATATCTAATAACTTATTCAAATAGGCATGTCACCATTACAATCAGTTCTTTCTTTATGTCACTTTTATATGATTTATTAGTCGTTTATATATAATTATAATTAGTAAAGTATAATACTAATTAATCTTATTGTAAATTTGATTTTAACCATTGGATACTTCCTAAAACATTTTATCCAAATGAAGAGTCTAAAAAGAATGAAAATGCACTTGAGAAAGGGCTCACGGAAATTATTATATCATTATAAGTGAGTAGCCCAGCTTGAGAGTAATGCTTTAACTGTAACATCAATGTTCAAACTATGCATTTGAGAACAAAGAGGTATCTCATCCTATTGTTTTAATGTAATCTCATCATTTTTTTTGCATGCATCTTGGCAACATTCTTTTACATTCATACTTTAGACATGTCGCCTATGTTATTAGTGATTGGTTATAGGTTTGTTGAAAGTTTTGCTTGAAAAAATGTTGAAAGTGTTTTATTACCCCTTTACTTTTTATTTGACGCAATAGCATTTTTGTTTTTTGTGGCTCCTCTAAGCACTGTATAGGTCCCTTTATGGATCTCTTATTTAAGATTTGCATTTACTAGTTAACGACAAAAGGGAATGAATTTCTTAGTATAAGCCTAGTCATTTGACTAGGTAAGTGTAGGCCTTGGTTATGATTGAATTCTTTAAAAATAGTTATGTTCTTTTTTTTTGTTTATTTTTATATTATACAACAAGTTTGTAGAACAAATTAAGATTTTTTTCTTAAAGATTTCTATAATAGTTAACTATAGCTACAAGAATCTAAATCAATTACATAACATGAGTACTATATTTTTTAAAAACATAATTCAAACCACTTTTGTAGAGATCACTCTTTCTAACATTATAGCTTAGATACCTTTCGTTTTCGCCAAATTAATAATACTACATTTATAATAATTCATATTTTTAATTTGATACTTATCTTCCTCCTTTAAGTGTCATATCACTTTTCAATAATGTACAATTTTTTTTTATAGAAGATTTAATAAATTTTTAAAAATTAAATAATTAATAAAATTATTTTAATATTTTTAAGATGATACCAACATGGCACATGCTAACAGAACAACAACGTATTTATAATTGACATCAGAGATTTAGACAGAATATTATTGATATAGTGTTTTATTCATTCTTTAGATTGGTCACTAAAGGCTCTTATTCTTGTAGTGTTTCTTCTTATATAAAACATCTTCATCTCTTCCCACGAAAGTTTCTAATAACTTAAATCACCAACTTTTAATTTTCCTCATCTAGAAAGCTATACTTGTAAACACCAAAAATGATATTGAAGCATTTCATGGCCACACCATTAACATGTTTGCTTCCCATTCAATAAACTTTCAACAATAGAAATTTTGCTCCTTTTAACATTTTATTGCTATTTTTGTTCATTTGTTTGTTCTATGTTGCTATGTTATCAACAATGATCTATTGTTGTATTATAGACTTGGGAATTATTAAATATTTTTTTACTCTTTCACCTAAAATATACCAATATTAAATTTTTTATCTTTTTTAACCTTGTTATCACTCTCTCAAGTACATGCTCATAATATTTATCAAAAAACATTAGACATAATACATTTTTCTCACTTTCATATACAATAATTTTTTCTTTTGATCCCTCTTCCCTCACTCATAAGGCAAGTTCTTGGACCCACCACTCTCAATAATGAAACTTTTGTGTGCGCAATGCAAAGAGTGAGAAAGACACCACATGACCAGTTGTTATCAATATATAAATAAGAACATAAAATTACTTGTCCTAAGTCCCGACACTAAAAATGGAGAATCTTTAAATGCTCCTTATTTTAAAGAATAACATGGTGCTAAAAAGTCTAAGGGCTAAGCAAAATTCTTGTTCTCCTTCTCATGCTACTTGTATTTAAATAGTTGCTACCTTATCCTTCTTAACAAATCATCCCCTCTTCTTCTTCTTGGGCACTAATTCTCTTCTCTCCTTCTCCTTAGTATGTTGGGTGATTCTTTAGGTCTTGCTGACACCGTAAGGAATGACTTTGGTCCCTTCGACCATTATGTTAATATAAGAGTTACATTCAACAATAGGGTAGTTGTTAATGGCTGTGACTTGAGGCCATCTGCAATCTCTAATCATCCCAAAGTTGAAGTTGGAGGAGATGATTTGCGTGTTCTATACACCCTAGTAACTTTGGCTAAACTTTTTTCTTGCAAATCTTTTTTCTATTTCTTTTTCCTTATAAATGGATTCAAAACTTGTAGGTAATGGTTGATCTGGATGCCCCAAGTCCAAGCAACCCAACGTTGAGAGAGTACCTTCACTGGTAATATGTAAAAGCACAATTTTAGATTCCTATTTGAGAAGGATGCATGAACTTAATCTCTTTCTTTTCAGGTTAGTTACTGATATTCCGTCGACAACAAATACAAACTTTGGTAAGAAAGCACAAACCCAACATATAGAATCTTCTTTTTTATTTACACAATTTGCTTTAGATATCATCTACAAATTTTGCAACATAATATTAATGGAAGTATCCATAACATATTGATGGAAATATATGCAAAAGAGACGTGTAGAGATTTGGTTAATGGCCAAATTGATGGAAATATCCTTGTCATATGCCACCCCACTACATGAAGAGTTATTTGTCTTCTTACATCTTCTTGATGGCTATGTGAGCATCAGATGCTCCACTAAGTTTGCATAAGACCTTTTGGCCTAATAAGGGCAAAAGCAAAAGACAATATCGTTTACCATTGTCTCATTTAAGCATATTAGATATGTATATGTATAAATCATGAACTAAGTAGGAAAGCTTATCACATACAAGTGCTAATTTTTCATACTAATCTCATTATATTGTACATAAGCAGAAGTATAAACTAAAATGTTCCCATTGCTTGATTTAGTTTAAGACAGTCTTGAATCAAGTATTCAAGCACTCGTGTGGTAACTGTTATGCTTGTTCAATATGGCACACACAGGGCGCGAACTGGTGTGCTACGAGAGCCCACGGCCAGTGGCTGGCATCCACCGCATTGTCTTCGCACTTTTCCGGCAGATGAGGAGGGGCACGGCATCTGGGCCCGAGAGACGGGAGAACTTCAACACCCGAAGTTTTGCGGAACTCCACAACCTCGGCTTGCCTGTGGGAGCCGCGTACTTCAACTGCCAACGGGAGGCCGGCACCGGAGGCCGAAGGTTCTTCGCGTGAAAGCAGTAGTTTTACTTAATGCTTTGCCGCACCTTCGTATACCTATAATAACTATAATAACGGCTACCGTGTTTCGTTGTCTGGTACTGTACTGAAACTGTACTATGTACTCAATGTAGTACTTTTATTTATGGTCGTGCAATTTTTGTCCTCTTTCGTCATGCTTGACTTTTCATTTTATATCGACGATACCAATTGAAAAATATGTGGCTGAGAATTTATAATCAAATTTTAAAAAAGTTTTATAAGAAAAAAAATTGATAAAAATAGAATTTTTTCGGAAATTTCAATTAAAACGTGATAGTAAAAGTTTATGCATATGTTTTTAGGGAAAAATAAATTAAGAGTTGCAATATATTGAGGCCTAAGGAACTAGGGATTTATTTTAAGAAAAATAAGTTATTTGAATGCTGACTCAAAAATGCTTGTATCAAACCAAAAGAAAGAGAGGTTCTTAAAAAAATATTATTAAAAATATTTATTATATGTGATTAAATTTTTTTAAAACTATTTTATAGAAAATAAAATGAAAAAATTGTTAGCAAACTTTAAACATTTGTTAGCATATTTTATGTGTTTATTAGCATATTTTAAGTGTTTAAATATTTAAATAAGTTTAAATTTTAAGTTGATAGTTATCATATAGATTAGGAACAAATTTTCGAATTAGAACCAAATATTTGAGAGATTATTTACCTATAAAATAGTGTAATTGTTGCTATGTTGTTATGCATGAATAAAATTAAATTCTATCGTTTTTATCTTCCTTCACCTTAGGGTTTGTGTCGTCATTTTCCAATTTCTCCCAAATACTCTCGAATGCAAGTTTGCTATTCATAATTCGAGATCTATTTTATTTCAATTTATTTTCATCAAAGTGATATAAGAGCTTGAAGAAGAAGAAGATCGAATGCTGCAACGTCGAAAGGAGAAGAGGAAAAAATTCTGTTTGAAAGTGCGGTTTGCAAAAAGCACAATGTGTAGAAACGAGAAGCGACATAGTGTTCCGTAGTGCATTTGCAGAAAGCAAAAACACTATTTGAAAGTGTGTTTTTATTTAAAATGTCCAAAATTATGCGACAAACTATTCTCAGATTGACTAATGATAATTATGATAATTGATGCATTCAATTTAAAGCCCTTCTTGGCTTGCAAGACCTTTGGGAGATTATTATTGATTGTTTTAAAGAATCAATTGCAACTGAAGCGGAGAGGAACTTGTTGAAAAAAATCAAAAAAAAGATAAATAAGACATTGTTCTTGATATATCAAGGGCTTGGTGAAGCCACTTTTGAGAAAGTGCAGAAACGACTACAAGCAAGGAAGTTTGGAATAAACTCAACACAATCTTCAAAGGTGTTGAACGTGTGAAACGTGTATGTCTTCAAATCCTTAGAGGTGATTTTGAGCAGCAAAAAATAAATGAAAATGAGATTATCTCTGATTATGTCTCATAATTAATTGTTATTGTAAATTTGATGAAGAGAAATAAAGAACAAATTGACGATGTATGTACGATTGAAAAGAAACTTTGTTCTTTAAGTTTTATGTTTGAGTATGTGATAACAACAATTGAAGAATCTAAACATATAGGTAGATTATTTATTGAAGAGTTAATGGATTTCTTATAAGTGCATGAGCAAAGGCTAAAGAAAAAGACTGAAGTTAGACTATTGATCAAGCATTAGAATCAAAATTGAATTTGAAAGAAGACAATACATTGAAGAAAAAAATTCAAATTCAAGGGGAAGTGGACGAGGCTTATATAAGAGATGTGGAAGAGTCATTTTCAAACAAATCCCAACAGAAAATTAATCAATCTTACACTCAACAAGGGCATGAAAGAAATAGTGCTTCTCAAGATTGAGGACTGGGAAGAAATGTTGAATATTATAGTTGTCATGAGTTTTGTCATTATACTTATGATTGATAGCATAAGAATAATCAATCAAACTATATTAAAACATCACAAGAACAGCCAATGTCATTATTGACAGAAAAAGAGAGATGAAAAAAAGATGTATGGTTTCTTGACTCAGGATCCAGCAACCATATGTGTAGAAAAAAAGTATCTATTTAATACAATTGAAAATGTTCAAGCAAGTGTAAGTCTTGGAGACTCATCAAAGTTAAAAGTTGAAGACAAAGGTAACATAAAACTTTACAAAGAGAATGAGTTTCCAATTATTATTTCATATACATATTTTATTTGTGATATGAAAAGTAATATTTTAAGCCTTAAGTAATTGATTGAGAAAGGATATATTATACATATGAAGAATAGTTATCTTCTTTTGCAAGATTCAAAAGGAAAGAATATTACTAAAGTGAAGATGTCGACAAATCGTATGTTTCCTCTTCAATTAAAGTAAAATGATGAAGCTTGTTATCTTGGGCATCTTTTAAATGATTCTTTAAAATGACATCTAAGGTATGGTCACCTTAACTTTGAAGATTTGAAATTATTGGCAAATGAAGGAATAGTAAAAGGCCTTTCTTTACTGGATGATCCAAATCATATATGTGAAGCTTATATACTTGGAAACAAACATTATATATCATTTCAAAAGAATAACACTTGAAGAGCTAAAAGACCATTGCAACTTAATCATATAGATATTTGTGGTCCATTATTGCAATTATTTATTGGAGATAATAAGTATTTTATTATTTTCATGGATGATCCAAATCATATATGTGAAGCTTATATACTTGAAAACAAACATTATATATCATTTCAAAAGAATAACACTTGAAGAGCTAAAAGACCATTGCAACTTAATCATATAGATATTTGTGGTCCATTATTACAATTATTTATTGGAGATAATAAGTATTTTATTACTTTCATAGATGATTTTAGTTAAAAAATATGAACATATTTTATTAAGAAAAAATCTACTACTATCTCTATATTTAAAGAGCTTAAATACAAGGTTAAAAAAGAGAGTGGCTATTCATTCAAAGTCTTAGATCTAATAGATATGGTAAGTATAAATCAAATGAATTTATTCAATTATGTAAGTAAGATGGTATACGATATCAACTTACCACAAGTTATCCTCTACAACAAAATGAAGTTGTTGAACGAAGAAATCAATCTATCCTTGATATGGCAAGAACAATGATGGGAAAGAAAAATATGCCAAAAGAAGTTTGGGCAAAAGTAGTTGCATGTTCAACTTATTTGTTAAATTATTGTCATACTAAGGTTGTGTGTTATATGACTCTATAAGAAGCTTTGAGTGGATATTTCTCATTTTTGTATAATTTGTTGTATTATATATGCACATGTACCTAATACATTACGAAAGAAATTAGATGATAAAGGTGAAAAATACATATTTATTTGGTATAGTGAGGAGTCAAAAAACTACAAGCTCTATAATTCTTTAACCAAAAAGATGATTATTAACTAAGATATTGTATTATTAGAAAAAGATAATTGTAAGTAAAAGGAAGAGAATGATAATAAAACAATCACATTTGGATAAGAAGAAATTCAAAATCAATAAACACGTGATTTGAATTTTTCAACATGTTTTCTCTCAAGAACTATTATTATACAAAAGACAACATATCTTATTGACTCAAATAGGAAGAAGAAAAGTTTACAAGAGATATATGACTAAACTTTTAAGTATTCTAACTTATTCTATTCTTTTGATAAAACAGTGTAGGATATAAATTGACAATAGGCTATGAATAAAGAAATAACATTTATAAAAAAAAATAATACATGGGAGTTGGTTGATCTCCCTCTTTAAAAAACTCATAAGAGTAAAATGAGTCCACAAGATAAAGCATAAAACAGATGGAACATTAGATTAATACAAGGTAAGACTTATAACAAAAGATTTTATAAAAATATGGTATAGACTACAACACGATATTTGCTCCAATTGTTCTTTTTGATCCAATTAAGTTGATTTTAGCACTTACAATACATCATGGATGGAAGGTATTCCAACTTAATGTTAAAAATATATTTTTTTAATATAGTTCTAAAAGAAGAAGTATATGTTAATCAACCAAAAGTTACACAATAGTGAAAAGTTTATCATTTGAAGAAAGATTTATATAGATTGAAATAAGCAACAAGAGCACAGAATACCAAGATTGATAGATATCTTCAACAATAAAGATTCTAAAAATATCCATTGTAACATGCACTTTATATTAAGATAGTTAATGATGATATTCTTATAGTTTGTCTTTATATAAATGATGTGATTTATATAAGAAATTCTTTTAAATTATTTAAAAAATTTAAAAGAACTATACAACATGAATTTAACATGACAAATAATAGTGAAATGTCATACTTCCTTAGCTTGGAAGTGAAGCAAATGATAAATAGAATCCAGATATCTTAGACAAGTATGCTACAAAACTGTTAAAGAAGTTTAGAATGGAAGATTACAAATCAGTGGCAACACTCCTTGACGTGATAATAAAAATAAGTAGAGAAGGAGAAGGAAAAGACATTAACTCTACTTTATTCAAAAGTCTTGTTGGTAGTCTCTGTTACCTCACTATCATAAGACCTGATATTTTATATTCTATTGGACTCATTAGTCGATATATGAAAAACTCGAAGAAAATACATTGGATTGTTGTAAAAAAGAATACTAAGGTAAATCAAAAGAACACTTGATAATGGTTTATATTTTACTAACCAAATTGGTTAAGATTTATGTGGCTACTTTGACAGTGGCTGGGGAGGTGCAATAGATGAAATGAAGAGTACAACTAGTTATTATTTCTTCTTAAGTTTATCAATATTTATGTGGAGATCAATTAAATAAGATGTCATTGCTCTTTCATCTTGTGAAGTAGACTATATTACAACTTCATCAACAGTTCGTGAAGTAATTTCGTTGTGAAATTTACTACAGGAGTTACAACATAAACAAGAAGAGAAAACAACTATCTTTATTGATAATACGTCAGTCATTAAATTAGTAAAAAAGCAAGTTCAACATGAAAGAAGTAAGCATATCAAGATAAGGTATCATTTTTTTCATGATCATGTCAACAAGGAGACTAAAAACCTAGTATATTATAATACTGAAGAACAAGTGTCTGATATTTTTACTAAATTACTTAAAGTGAAAAAGTTTGAAGAATTATAAAATCAATTAGGCTTGAAGATATTTCAAGTTTGAAGGAGAGTAATATTAGTAAACTTTTAAGTATTTGTTAGCATATTTTATGTGTTTGTTAGCATATTTAAGTGTTTAAATTTTTAAATAAATTTAAATTTTATGTTGGTAGTTATCGTATAGAATAGGAACAAATTTTTAAATTAGAAACAAATATTTGAGAGATTATTTTCCTATAAAATGTAATTATTATTATGTTGTTACGTATGAATAAAATTAAATTCTATCGTTTTTGTCTTTTCGCACCTTAGGGTTTCTAGCATCATTTTCCAATTTCTCTCAAATATTCTTGAATGCAACTTTGTAGTTTGTAATTCGAGATCTATTTTATTTCAATTTACTTTCATAAAAATGATAACAATATTTTGCAAAGACAAAATTAGTGATCCCCCTAAAAATAATACAATAAAGTGCTTATGTTGAGCATCATATTCAAGAAAAAATACAATATTGCTAAGTTTTTTGTTATAACATATGAAATTGTAAGGATTAAACAAAATTTCAATAAGCTATATTAGATTAAGTTAAAATTATATCAAATGATTAATAGAAAAAATAGTCATGAAAATCATCTTTATGATAGTATATCAAATGTCATGTTATTTCTATCAAATTATTTTATTACCTCCTTAGCTTTGTCAAGCTACTTCATAAATTATTAAAACCTAAAAGAAATTTATCAATGGATCTCTTTCCAAAAAAACTTATCATTATCCAATTTCATAAATCTTAACTTAATTGTCTCTTAAGTTTCTTTAATTTCTCATTGTTCTCTTGATCATTGGCTACCACAAAACTATGTAAGCTATCATCTCAACTGTCCTTATACGGTAGCTCCCTTCTAACTATCCAATAATCACTAAGACTTATAAATTTTGGACCTTTTCTCTCGCCACTGCAAGAGTTCTTAAATCTCTTGATCTTTTACTCTTTGTTATTTCACCATATTTGTTTACCCTTGACACTGATCCAACTAATTATTGTTTCTCTACATAACCATTAATTATCAAACAAACTCAACTAATTCCAATAGCGATAACACTTTTTCTTAGGCCATCTCTTTACTCAACACCATCTTAAGCCACACTAATATACTACCAAGGGAGCAATCACCTTTGACACCTTTTTGACCACCCCTAGCATCTCTCAATCCTCCTCCTTTGCCCCATCTTCAATATACATTATACATAAGATGTAGTTATACTTGCATTATGGTTTTGTGATTCATAACATTCTACTCTCTTATTCATATGTGCAAAACCTGAATTTTGCTTATTTTCACTTCTTTCATGTGATTATTAGTGCTCAATTGGCATATTCTAAGCATCATTTTAGACTTTAAATATTATGGTTGCTTATGCAATCTAAAAATGCTTAATAAACTCAAAATAATTTTTATGAGTCAGAACAATGCCAAATAATCATTGATATACTTGCAAAATCTCCAAGTATATCTGAGCATTTGAGAATTATAATAAGTATAAACAACCACAACATGCTTATCTAAACCACAAATAAATCTTACTATATCTAAATCCGAAAGCATCAATACAAAATGATGTACAAATTATAATTATAACATACTTTTAAACAATAGGCATGCAATGAGAATAGTCAGATCATTTGGATAATTAAAAACACATTATGTGACTAGAATAAGATAAACAAAAAAAGACATCTTAAAATGGATCAAATTTTTTCTCATGCAATTAGCTCTCCCATCATAATATCTCCCTTCTTATAGCACAACACTCTTCTCTTTCTTTTCGTTTTTTCATTCTTTCTTGAAATCATTGCCATTGATGGTTACTATCCTACTTACGAAAGCCACATTGCCACAAAAATTTTCTTTTCAAATATCGCATCAATTATTCTTTGTATAATTCATCTTTGTGAAGTTAATCTTTTATCTTTACTCTTACTTTCTTTTTTTCTCATTTATCTCCTTATTCTCATCCACTTTTTTTTTCTTATCTTTTTCTTTTTTCAACTAAAATAATTGTTTTATTTGTTAATTTTATATTAATATTAAACTATTTTTAAATTGATAAAACACATTATTTAGTAGACACATTAATTTCTCAGATTAATAGTACATCAACAAATTATGAATGCTAGAAATATTAGATTAATATAGTAAATTTATTGAAAGTTATTTTTATGTGTTGAATAATTGATTTAAACATTTGTTTATGGTAGTATGAATTAGTCCAAAATTGGAGCAACACCTGGGTTCCCTAGTGGGAGCTGCCTATGGTAAGCGATAAATGTAATGAAAGTAGTACTTTGTAATTGATCTAATACTTTTATTTTATAGTCATACAACTTTTCCCCTTTTGGTCACAATTGAATTTTCATTTTTTGAAAAACATTATGGAAAAAAATCAACTTATTGATAAAATTAAATTTTTAGAATAGTTTTTGTGAAAATAGGATTTGAAAGTCCATCAAAGTTGGCATATATAGTTGAAAAATAAATATTTTATGTAATTTCCATTAGAATGTGACAATGAACAAAACCAAAAGCATAACGTTTGAGAAACAATAAATAAAAATCGTATTATATTGATTTTTAAGAAATAAAGAAACCCATTCAAAAAAGGGTGAATCGACTGTAGACTCACACGATACTACATCCAGTGAAGAGAAATGGAGTTCTACAAGTAATAATATATAAATATTATATAAAATAATATTATTTAATAGATAAAAAATTATATATATATATATATAATAAAAAATATAAAAGAAAAAAAAGAGAAAAGAATAGAAAAATAGAAAAGAAAGAATTGAGCTTTGGGCTAAAAAAATTAAGGAGATTAACCATAAATATCCTTTCAAATAAAACTACATTTATTGGATTTGTACATTTTTTATCTAGAACCCAAAAATATATAAAGGAATGAGCACTTCAAAAAATATGTCAAGATGATAGTGACCAGATAGTAATTTTAAGCATATCATTACAACGATATCAACATGAAAAATCCATAGGCATGTAATCAGTATTTTGTAAAGGTTATTTGAATTTTTTACAAAATTTTAATGATAAAATTAAGAAAAAGATGATCACTTATATATTAAAGCTTATCTCTTTATTTAAGTAGGAATATAATCTCTCTCATGTTCTAAAATACATCTATGCAATTTTGGAGTCAAGTAAGAAAGTGAGAGAAGGTGTGAGAAAAAAGCTAAGGAATGAAATATCAAAGCAAATTCGATGAGATTCTTTGTGGAAATTCGTGAAAGCTTGAGGAAAATAAAGGGATGTGACTTCACCTTGCAAGAATCACATTGTAAGGTAAGATTTCACCCAAGTTCTTTCTCATAAATCATATATTTACTATTTTAGATGTTGAGAAAGCCAATCTTATGAACTTCTTATGGTACGATGGTTAGGTGGTTGTTGCAACTTTTTGGCAACTATGATGGTATAAGATAATCGATTAAATCATCTAGTATAACATTCATATGGGTGAGATAGGAAAGTGCTCTCGACCTAGTTTAAATATGTGATTGGTTAAGCATCATACTAATATGTTAATCTAGTCATACAAGTATAATAAATTCATGATATGTTTAACAGAGATTGTTTGTTCAATCTCTTATCTAATCCAATATCTAATATAGACTATAAAATGATAAAAAAAAATATATCAACTAAATATTATAGGATTATGTTATGTTTAATAAAGATAATTTATTTGATCATTTGTCTAATCCAATATCTATTATAAATCATATAAGTACAAAATAGAGACTAGGCAAGTATGATAAGTTATGTTTATCATAGATCATTTGTCTAAACCCTCATCTGATCAAGTATTTATTATAGATCATTCAAGAAAAAATTAGAAATTAGACTAATACAATACTTTTATATATTTCTTATTAGGGATAACTTGACTAATCCTTTATTCGACAATGTAAGCCGTGAATGTACAATATGACATGAGGGATCATATTGTACGATATGAAATCAATAATAGAAAAATGAGCAGCTTATTAAGGGATGATTTAGAATAGCTTTTAAAAATACTTATAAAATGAAAATAAAAATTAAACTATACTTGACAAAAGAAGAGTAGCTGAGAGAAAAAAAAGGTCATGAAAGAAACTTTCTATAGTCAACATGTACATAAGCTAAATAATTGTTACACCCCATTTTTTCCTAGGCTGATTTTTGGCATACATTTTTTTTTTTTTTTTACATATAGACAGCTCAGATCGTCCCATACCAACCTGAGTAGCCTACGAAAAACATAGGATATAACACATCATTACACACCTACTTTCCTTAACTATGTGGATCCCATCTCCCGGGTACACCGTCAAATCAGGTTCATGACTCCTGAATTAACAGATGGACTCGCGCAATGTTACTCCTACTAGACCCCATACTCCTAACCCATACCGGTAGAAGAACCGATCTAATAGAAGTCTGAATCCCCACGGTTAAGTTCCATAGTCATGTAATGACCTCACCATCAAAAATAAGATACATAACATCCACAGATAAAATATGGCACTCCACACACTATACCACCAAGACAATAAAGTAAAACAGTGAATGGAAACTACATCACAAGAATAAGATCCAAGTCCAACAAATACAATATCATCCAACTAGATACATAAGTCAGAATCACCCTCACATATTACATGACATAAGAATAACAGTCTCCCTGAATACATCCAATAGTATCAATCACACTAACCAAAATGTCTCAGAAAATCACAGATCAGATATCCTCCACTAGCCTGCTGACCACGATCCCACCTAATCTGGGTGGCGTCAAGACTGTCGAGCCGCTGGAAAAATATAGATGATAAAGGAGTGAGCTACGCCCAGTAGGAAAGACAGCTAGTAAAAACTCACATGCAAGAGAAGGATAATAGCAAGAGTATAGGAATACAGCATAACAATGTATGGTGGAAAGGCACTCTCAGTCCCAGACTCTGACCAACCACAGTCACCCCCAGTCACACCAGAGTAGCTCTCCTCTGTGCTCCCACGCAGCATGCCAGCGGGACACGCCCATCTCTGCGCATGCATGGCGCCTAGGCAAAGCATGCCAGCGGGACACGCCCATCTCTGCGCACGCATCACAACGCCTAGCACCCGACACCGCAGCGTCTCTCGTCAATCAATCTTCTGGAGACTATAGACAAAACCAGTCACATAGATCTCTAGCCAACGTGAGACAACCCTGCCACCCTCAGGCACGCAGGCCTACACACTTGGCTAGCCACGGCGAGTCACCCCTGCCACTGCCACTCTCAGGCGCGCAGGCCTACACTCATGGACCAGAAGAGATCGACTCAGCCACCGTCCCAAGAAGTCCTCTCCCAACAATTTCCATAGAAGCTCACGCCCCTACAGTCATTGCCAAGCTCTAACTCCAAGATTCGGCAACATGTGTCCAGATACAACAAGGCGCATACCAGTCCACATGTATACTGTGGAAGCTAAGTCTGTACCGCACAGTTACCTACCACAACTACCCTAAAACATCATATAGGGCCTATAGTAGTCCGGTCCAATATGCCAATCCATGAAATATGCCAACACTGAGTAAACTGACTCAATCAATGTCATTGCCATCCAAGCAACACAAACTGTACCAAAATTCTGACTATTCTGGTAGCACCCAAGTGTCACACTTCCTTCCAACTAATCCAGCTGCACTGAATTTATGGGTAATTTCCAACAGTCAATTTCAACTTGGCTACGTGATTTCCAAAAATCACCTCTTCCTCACTTCAGGAAATTTTAAATTCAAAAATCAATTTCCGCCCTTATCCATTTTCCGAAATTCGGAATAAATTTCCGAATAAATTTAAATTTCCACATATATCATTTTTCCGAAAATTAATAAAATTTAAATTTCCACATATATCCTTTTTCCGAAAATTCGGATTAATTTCCGAATTAAATTTCCTCCGCGCCGTTCGTCCGCGCCGAATCCCGCTGAACCGGTTTTCGCTGCCGGTTCGGAACCCTCGCGCTGAACCGCGACACCGCCGAACCAAATTCCCGAATTAAATTTTCTTCCGCGCCGTTCGTCCGCGCCGAATCCCGCTGAACCGGTTTTCGCTGCCGGTTCGGAACCTTCACGCTGAACCGCAACACCGCCGAACCAAATATCCGAATTAAATTTTTCCTCCGCGCCGTTCGTCCGCGCCGAATCTCTCTGAACCGGTTTTCGCTGCCGGTTCGGAACCCTCGCGCTGAACCGCGACACCGCCGAACCAATTTCTTAATAATCCGTTAATCGGATTAATTATAATTACTAATAAAATGGCGTAAATACCATTAATTACTTAATTAAATTTGTAATTAATCTAAACCCTTCTCCTTCCTCGGTCCGACGCCCGCAAACCCTAATCGACGCAATCGCCGACCAATTCCAATCCTTCCGTCGATTTCCGACGAACGCGAACAAGGAGAAACAAAATCCGATGTTTGTACTATCCTAATGTTTCAATCATTAACTAAATTTTTCATCCCTGCGAAATGGGAAATTTTCCAGAAAATCCAAAATTGTAAAAGACGCAAATTCGCATTCAACTAAGTCCGATTTTTCATCCACATGCTTGTGTTCATTAAGCAAAATATTCCATGCTTTTAATTTCTACTAAATAACTAATTTAATCTGAATTTCCTACCTTTACTCGTCGCCGGCGACGGTGAAGCTCGCACGCGATCAACCGCAGCTCCTCGCCGAACGAAACCGGTACCAAAATGCTCGCCTCTGTCCCGCGAATCTCCGGTTACCAAAAGCCCCTTGGAAGGCTGCCGAAATTTACCGCCGTTCGCCGCGAACACCTCGTCTCTAGCCGCCGTTCGAAACCCTAACAGCCGAACAAATCAGGTTAAATACCCAGCTTAAACCGGTAATAACCCGTTAAGACCCATTAAGCACCGGTTGACCTTCTAAAAACGCCGCTTAACACTCGATCAGCCGGTTAATCTCCACCGCTGATCTCGCCCGTCCGATCCGCTTATCCGCGGCTTATCTAAACGCACGCGCAAACGCACCTCGGCGAACCGCCCCGCCTTCGCTGAACCGCTCCGATCCGGTTCACGCGCGTAAAAAACCCAAATTCCGTTTTTTTTTTAAAAATCTCGGTGCTCCGAAAATTCCCCAGAAAATTTCAAAAATTCCAATAGCCTCTAATTGAGCTCCTGGCTCATCCTACTGTCGATCTGAAATCATCCAAGCCACAATTGAATTATTGAAGATTAAACATATAATTTTTTTTTATCGGGTATAACAATAATTATGATATAAATAGGTTGTTAAATATTCTTAAATATTATTATATAATGTATAATGATATGAGCATTTGTATGGAATGCATTATTTACATATATTTTGATATCATTATAGTATTATGTTATTATCATTGTGTCTGTGAGTGTGTATATTAAATGTATGACTTATTTGTGTAAATATCATAAGATATAAGTAAGAACATAGACAAGAAAGTAAAAAAAGACTAATAATTTCTAGTAATTTGATAAATCCCAAGAAATAAGAAAGTTAGGAAATTTCTTCTTCCTCTATGAACTTAACTTACAATGACATAATAGATAAGATATACTTCATTTCTTGTGTTTTAAGTACTCAGAGATGTGATTAGGACTTATTAGAGGCCTCATCCTTATATAAAATGATATTAGCAATAAGGCATGATGACTATGTTTGATGAGATATACTTCACACTATGGTGTCATGGCTTTTAAAGATAAGAGTCATGACATATTAGAGGCTTGTACTCATCAGTATAGGATATTGGCAATATGTGACTATGACTACATAATTATGAGATATACTTCACCCTTTAGTATATTAGGCCCTTAGAGATAAAGTCATAACATATTTAAGGTCTTGTTCTCATTAACACAATATATTAGTAATAGGAGGCGATAATTGTGTGATGAAGAGATATGGTATCAGATCTCTTATGATAAAGATAAATATTATAGAAAAAAATCTAGGTCTAAAGAAAAAATGAATATTAAAAAAAGTATAGAAATACTAAATAAATTAAATATAAAAGATAAGTTAATATGACATATTACAAATACTATATGATATTAGTATCATATAATACTTTTTTACATACATAAGTTAGATACATACAAACATAAAAGTAATTATCTTACCATATGATATTAGTATTATATAATGCTTTTTTGCGTACATAAGTTAGATACATACAAACATAAAAGTAATTATCTAAAGAAAAAAATGAATACGAAAAAAAGTGTAAAAATACTAAATAAATTAAATATGAAAAGATAAGTTAATATGACATATTATAAATACTATATGATGTTAGTATCATATAATGCTTTTTTACATACATAAGTTAGATACATATAAACATAAAAATAATTATCTTATATTTTTATTTATATTATTACCATGAATAGCTATATTTACATCTTAATTATATTTATCAACTAAATTATTATCTTTCATATTACTTTATTGCTCATATCTAGTAGTTTGTTCACTAAGCATATCATGCTCATTTTTTGTTTACATTACAAGACAAGATACTAACACTTACAAAATTAGAAGTTCTTAAATAATAATTCAAGACCTTCGAGTGAGAGTATGATGTGTGTGTTAGTGTAAGAGATGTCAACTTTATGTATGTGAGGATAATATATATTTTACTTATATATATAATATTAGAGAGAAAAAGAGGCTATACTTTTTTTAGCTTTTCACATTATGTGATGGCTAGATATTATGTAATATTATTTCTTTTTAGTTGCATTAAACTTAATGTTTTGAAATTACCATGATATTTTCATCATCCTTTCTTATTTTGTTTAGTTAATGTTCTTATTTTATATTTTTATCATTGATTAACCTAATAAATCATATTTTCAACATATTTTATTGAGTTTCATTGGTTTATGTGGAGTAGGGCAAGATAAATAAATTGTCATATAGTTGTTTATAGTAGTACTTTATTACATTATACATGAATACTGAGAGGGGTTATTCTAGTTTTATCTTAATCCTTACACTTAAATATTTTGTTATTATAAAAAAAAGTGAGAATAAAACCCATGAGCCCTATGACATTAGCAACACATTCATGATAACAACCTATTTATGTATATTTATTATGATTTAACTCATACACCTAACAAGTTGTAGGGTGAATCATATGATAAGAAGATAGAGTGGTCTTATAATCATGATTAAAGCTTGAAACAATATTATGCATGATGGCATTCAATAGCTTATATGAAGGAAAATGGAAGTATGAGCTCTGAAAGTTAATTGATTATTCATTCTAGATCATATGTAAGGACTGTTTCCTAATTTACCATCCTTGAAAGCTTGCACTTCACCTCACACACTTACATTATGTATAAGAGGTATTACTCAAATTGCATTAAGTTCACATTACTATAGAACGTTGAGAATAATTGAATACTAATCCATAATTTTTAAAGATATGATTAATTAATAAATCATTTATTTAAATTGAAGTTTAAAGTCCTAAAATAGCTAAATTATATATTAATTGTATAATACAAAACTTATTTTAAATGGTACAATTAAGTTTATGATAAATGGATGAATAAGAAAAAAGATTTTTTTGATTTGAGCCTCACCAGAGTTTTGTGGTAGTCAGACAATACAATATGCAGATCATACAATATCAATATCTCTTAGGGGTAGTATATAAGGAGTTCAACTATTCAAGATCTTAAGAGTTGGTGACATTTGTTTAAAACAAAAATCTCAAGAATTTGGTATGATATAATCATAATTTTATTTATTGAACAATACGATTTCATATAGGAAAATATCAATAAGAGATTAATTACTAAAATAATAGAATACTATCAAACTATACAATATGGTATATTAGATAATATGATATATTCAATTCAATAAGACCATCCCTTAACAAGATCATAATATCTCAAAACTTTCATATGATACATTAATATCTTAATGTACCATTAAACATTTGTCTAGTATGGTTCATTAGTTAATATGATTCAAGTTTTGAATCATATGAATGAAATTAAAAATGGTTAATGCCTAGTCTAAACTTTCTATAAAATAAAAAAAAATAATAATCATATTAAGTGTAATTGGGCCTTCTAAAAAGGTTTACAAAGATCCTTAATTTAAATAGTGGTCAAAAGAACTAAAAAAGGAGAGAATGAATAAAAAGATATTGATTATTGCTAGTTGAAAAAGGAATATATGACATCTATAATCAAGTTTTGTAAGAGGAGGAATTTTAGAGAAATTCTCTAAATCAATATCACTTAAGTCTAGAGAATTAAAAAAAAATCCAAAGCAAATCATTATGAATCCTTATGCACCATAAGCTCCCAAACTTTTGGTATCACTAGAATTGATAATTTATTAATGTTTTTGTACATGTATTGGAATATCTAGTTCATCTCTATTTCAGCTTTTATTATGCATTGATTTAGTGAAAAACAACAATTTTGAGTTGATTAGATTGTGATTGATCTATGACAAATTTTGATTTTTAATTGGCTTTCTCTACTTGGTTATGACCATAGAATCCTCTTGGTGTGCCTCCTTGGGACCCAACACTCATTCAACTTTGAAAACTAAGTTGGGGCCCCAAAATTTCTTTCTCTATTTTGATTATTAATCAACTCTTGAATATCCTCAAAATCATTGGTGTTTCCACTTAAAGGAGCACTAGTGGCAAATTTAGTTAGCAATTCTTTTGGTATTGAACTATAATTATAGAGTTTACTAATGTCATATAGGGATGGCTCTAACTATAAGTGCAAGGATTTTGCATGCATTGTTTTACAAATCTACAACATATGAGTTTATCACATTGTTAGGTCCACGAACACCAACACAGATTTATGTGGCATTTATTAACTTTAGCTTAGAATGGGGATTGTACTTAACACTTGCCTTTTGTGCAATCTTCATGTGGGATCGATTTTGTAATTAGATGTTGCTATTACACTCTACTAGGACACAATTAATCTTCCATAATAATTCTTATGAACCACTCTTCTCATCGATATATGACTTTTAATTCAAGCTACTTTGATCGTGCACCACTCTAATACTTCTTATGTTGATAAAATAGGTAATGAAATGCAATATGCAACAAATTGAGATGCCAAGAGATGATCAATGAGGTGAAGATCACCTCATGCACCCAAAACCAGCTTATTAAGATGCAGGTAGACATAACTCACTTCTGATAAACATCAATCAAAGTTCAATCCTAGTCACAAATCACTAGAAGAACTTAGCAAGCATACTCCTCACCATGACCTTCATCATGCCCTGCTCCAACATCTAGAAATTGGAATTGTCATTGACTAAGACTGATGACAGCATTGTTTGCAAACTTTAAGTATTTAAATAATTTTAAATCTTAAGTTGATAGTTATCGTATGGATTAGGAACGAATATTTAGATTAGAAGAAATTATTTGAAAGATTATTGTAATTGCTGCTTAGTTATTAAGGTGAATCAAATAAATTCTATTACTTTGTCTTCCTGCACCTTAGGGTTTTCATCATTATTTTTCAATTTTTCTCAAATAATCTTGAATGAAAGTTTGTTGTTTACAATTCAAGATCTCTTTTATTTAAGTTTATTTCGTCAAAATGGTATCAGGGCTTAGAGAAAAAAGGTCGAATGTTGTAGTGTTGAAGAAGAGTAAAAAAATATATATATTTAGAATTGCGGTCTAAGAAAGCAGAAGCTATTTTGCATTTTGAGAAAGCAAAAAGTAGTACTTTTGTAATTTTAAGAAAGCAAAAGCAATGTTTGGAAGTGCATTTGCAAAAAGCAAAAGCTATGTTTGGAAGTGCATTTGCAAAAAGCAAAAGCTATGTTTGGAAGTGTGTTTTGAAAAGTGTTAAGAAGAAATTGTCTTTAAAATGTTTGAAATTGTGAAACATACCATTTCTTGATTGACTAAAGAAAATTATGATAATTGGTGCATTTAATTTAATGTCATCTTGGTTTGCAAGACCCTTGGGAGATTATTATTAATGAATTTGATGAATCAAATGCTACATAAGCAGAGAGAAAAATGTTGAAAGAAAATCAATAAAAAGATAAAAAATGTATTGTTCTTAATACATCAAGGGCTTGATAAAGCCATTTTGAGAAAGTTGTAGAAGCAACTATAAGTAGAGAAGTTTGAAATAAACTCAATACAATCTTTAAAAGTGTTGAGCGTATGAAGCGTGTACGTCTTCAAATCTTTAGAGATGATTTTAAGCAATCAAAGATAAATAAAAATGAGACTATTCCCAATTATGTCTCACAATTAATTGCTATTGTGAACTTAATAAAAAAAACAGAGAACAAATTGACGATATATGTGTGATAGAAAAGGTACTTTGTTCCTTAACTCCTATGTTTGAGCATGTGGTAATAACATAGAATAATTTAAAGATATAAGTAAATTATCTATTGATAAACTAATAGGCTCATTACAAGTGTATGAGTAATAACTAAAAAAAGAGCTAAATTTGCACCTATTGATCAAGTATTATAATCTAAACTAAATTTAAAAAAATATAATACTTTGAAGAAAGAGAATTCAAATTCAAGGGGAAGAAGATGAGGCTCATATCGAGGACATGAAAGAGATCATTTCCAAAATAAATCTCAATAAAAAATTAATCAATTTTTAACATGAACATGGAAGGAATGGTGCTTCTTGAGGTCAATGATAGGGAAGAAATGTTCAATGTTACAATTGTCATAAATTTGGTCTTATATTTTTTTATTATTGGCATAAGAATAACTAATCAAAGTATGTTAAAACATCACAATAAGAGTCAATATCATTATTGGCTGAAAAAAAGGGTAATGAAAAAAGATGTATCGTTCCTTGACTCAGGAGCAAGCAGATATATATAGAAGAAGTTATCTATTTGGTATAATTAAAAAAGTGCAAGCAAGTGTGAGTCTTGTAGACTCTTCAAAGTTAAAAGTTGAAGGTAAAGATAACATAAAACTTTACAAAGAGAATAGTTTTTTAATTATTATTTTAGATGCATATTTTATTCTTAATATAAAAGTAATATTTTTAACATTAGATAATTTATTAAGAAATGATATATTATACATATGGAGAATGGTTATCTTTTTCGTAAAATTCAAAAGGAATGAATATTGCTAAAATGAAGATGTCGACAAATTATATATTTTCTCTTCAATTAAAGTCAACACATGAAGCTTGTTACCTTATGTTTCTTTCAAATGATTCTTGAAATGGCATCTAATATATGATCACCATAACTTTGGAGGTTTGAAGTTATTGGTAAAGGAAGGCATGGTGAAAGGCCTTCTTTTATTGGATGATCCCAATCATATATGTAAAACTTGTATACTTGGAAAGTAACATTATCTATCATTTCAAAATAATAATTCTTAGAGAGCTAAAATACCATTACAGCTTATTCATATAGATATTTGTAATCAATTGGTGCCATTATTTAATAGAGATAATAATTATTTTACTACTTTTATAAATGATTTTAGTAGAGAAATATAGACATATTTTAATGAAAAAATTTATTACTATTTATATATTTAAAGAGTTCAAATGCAAGATTAAAAAGAAGAGTGGGTTATTCATTCAAAGCCTTAGATCTGATAGAGGTGATAAGTACACTTCAAATGAATTTATTCAATTGTGTAAGCAAGAAGATATACGACATCGGCTCAACACAAGTTATACTCCACAACAAAATGAAGTGGTTGAATGAAGAAATCATACTATTCTTGATATGATAAGAGCAATAATGAGAGAGGAATATGCCAAAAGAAGTTTCAACAGAAGCAGTTATCTGTTCAACTTATTTGTTGAATCGTTGTCCTACTAAGGTTATGCATTATATGACTCCATAGGAAACTTAAAGTGGATAAAAATCAAGTGTTTCTCATTTTTACATATTTGGTTGTATTGCATATGCATAGGTATCTAATGCACTAAAGAAGAAACTAGATGATAAAGGTAAAAAATATGTATTCATTGGATATAATAAGGAGTTAAAAGCTTATAAACTCTACAACCTTTTAACCAAAAAGGTGATTATTAATCATGATGTTGTGTTTATAGAAAAAGATACTTGGAAGTGAAAGGAAGAGAAAGACGATAAAGCAATCACACTTGAGCAAGAAGAAGAAATTCAAAATCAACAAATACATTATTTGAATTCTTCAACAAGCTCTCACTCAAGAATTACTATTATGCAAAAAACAACACATCCTACTGACTCAAGTAGAAAGATACAAAGTTTATAAGAGATATTTGAGTAAACATTTGAATATTCTAATTTATTCTATTATTTTGGTGATAATGAATTCATTTCTTATGATGAAGTAATGGACGATATAAATTGACAAAAGATTGTGGATGAAAAAGTAGCATCTATAAAAAAAAATGATATATAGTAGTTGGTTGATTTCTCTCCTTAAAAGAAACCTATAAGAGTAAAAAGAGTCTATAAGATCAAGCATAAAGCAGATGAGAAAGTAGATAGATATAAGATAAGACTTGTAGCAAAAGACTTTAAGCAAAAATATGGTATATACTACAACAAGATATTTGCTCCAATTCCTCGATTTGATACAATGAAGTTGATTTTAGCACTTACAGCACATTATGGATGGGAGGTACACCAACTTGATATTAAATATATATTTCTGAACGGTATTTTAAAAAAAGTACATATTGATCAACCTGAGGATTACAAAATAATGAGTGATCCATATAAAATATATCATTTAAAGAAGGCTTTATACAATTGAAACAAGCACCAAGAGTATGGAATATCAAGATTGATGGATATCTTTGACAACAAGGATTTCAAAAGTATTCATTTAAGCATGTATTTTATACTAAGACAACTAAAAATGATATTCTTGTAGTTTATCTTTATGTAGATTATGTGCTTTATACAGAAAATTCTTTTGAATTATTTCAAGAATTCAAAAGAATCATACGACATGAATTTGACATGAAAGATAATAGTAAAATGTCATACTTTCTTGACTTGGAAGTGAAGAAAATGATAAATGAAAACCAAACCTCTCAAAGAAAGTATGTCACTGAACTTCTAAAGAAGTTTAGAATGGAATATTACAAATTAATGACAACACCACTTGATGTGAGAATAAAAATAAGTAGAGAAAGAGAAGGAAAAGGCATTGACTCTATCTTGTTCAAAAGTCTTGTTGGTTGTCTTGATTACCTCACTATTATAAGACTTGATATTCTATATTCTGTTAGACTCATTAGTCAATATATGAAAAATCCAAAGAAAACACATTAAATAGTTGCAAAAAGAATAGTAATGTATATTAAATTATGATTTGTGTTTTACTAGCTAAAGTGAGACTAATTTATGTGGCTACTTCGATAGTAACTGAGGAAGTGATTAGACGAAAAGAAGAGTACAACTGATTATTATTTCTTCTTAGGTTCATTGGTATTTATGTGAAGATCAACTAAACAAGATGTCATTGCTCTTTCTTCTTTTGAAGCAAAATATATTACAGTTTTATCAATAATTTGTGAAGTAATTTGGTTATGAAATTTACTGCAGGAGTTATATCATCAACAAGAATAGCCAACAACTATCTTTATTTATAATGTCTTAGCTATCAAATTAGCAAAAAAATCAAGTTTAACATGGGAGAAGTAAGTATATAGAGACGATGTATCATTTTCTTCATGATCATGTTCAATAAGGAGTCTATAAGCCTGGTATATTATAGTACTAAAGAACAAGTGACTGATATTTTCATCAAATCGTTTGAAGTGAAGATATTTGAAAAATTACGAAATCAATTAGACTTAAAGATATTTCAAGTTTGAGAGTGAGTAATGCTAGTAAACTTTAAGTGTTTAAATAATTTTAAATTTTAAATTAATATTTATTGTGTGGATTAGAAATGAATATTTGGATCAGAAGTAAATATTTGAAAGATTTTTTGCTTATAACATGTGTAATTGTTGCTTAGTTATTAGGGTGAATAAAATAAATTCTATTTCTTTGTCTTTATACACCTTAAGATTTTTGTTGCTGTTTTTCAATTTTTTTCAAATAATCTCAAATGCAAGTTTACTGTTTGAAGTTTGAGATCCGTTTTATTTCAATTTATTTACATCAAGTGTTATGAGTGGTGGTGTAGAAGATGAGCAAGATAGACCACTGAGGATGTGGAAACTGTGAGTATTAATGCCGTCAATGAACTTGCTTGCCAAGATGTAGATAGTGGAGATCTCGAGGTCCCCGTAAAAGACGCCGATGCGACGGAGATCAGCTGTAGCCGAGACCCCTTCACGTCACCCATACAAGTATTATTTTTTCAGCATGTTCTAGCTTTTCATCAATATGCAACAAATTGCTAATCAGCTAACTCAATTGGTTATAAATATATATAATGATGAATATCTCACGAGGAATTCGATTGCGTATGTGTAACGCGTACAGGACGCGAACAATTGACCAATGAAAGCGCTTGCCGGCATTAACCGCATGTTCTTCGCACTGTCTCTGCTACAGTGGAGGAGCATCATATATGGGTCCGAGCAGCGGGAGAGCTTCACCCCCAAAGCTCTGCAGAACTCTACAATCTCGGTTTGCTGGTAGCCGCCACCAACTTCTGCCAGCGGGAAGCGGGCACCGGTGGCTGAAGGTCCTTCTAGTGAAAGCACTCAACTAGAGAAGTAGACTTTGGGATGCTGCATTGCACTAAAAAACGAAGGTCTCACGACAGCTTTTTGCAACAGTACTATGTTAGATACCAACTTCTACCATGTGTACTTATAATTTAATTTTATGTACTTTAATATTTTTATTTGATAGTCATGCTTTTATTAGGAAGGCAAATTTCGTCATGAGTGCAGCTAAAATACAATAAAGTTAGACCATAACAAAATTAATAAGGATTATCACATTCCGTTCGTGTATGATAAGATCGACCGTGTGATTTCCGGTGACCTTTCAATTGGAGTGAGCAGGTAGCTTCTTCTAGCTCGACTTTAAGGATATCCATCCATCTCCTCTCTTAACTTTTCGATTTTGGATATTGAATAGGGCATCATAACAAGAATCGTTAGCCCCTTCATGTAAAATAAAACCAATCTTGTCCTACAAGGGCGAACCAAAAGTTGTACTTGAAGAGAATGAAATCTACAAGCTAGAAGCTCACTAAAATTTGTCTTGATAGATAAACCCTCCAAATATGATTTTAATGAGGACTGAGTTCTAAAAAATCAAATTCGAAAGCGCCTTCATGGTTGGATATCATGACCCAAGCATATTCTCATTTGATTCTCCATAGAGGAAGACTTTCTTTACTGCTTGTTAAGGAAAACTTACAGCATAGCCAAATTTTCAATGCACGTATTTAAATGATCGTTAGACTTTCAACTCAACACAAAGCCTTCCATTGTGTCAGTCTGGGTGCATTCAACACTTTTCTTAGCGCATATGTAACAAAACTGCTCTTTAGTCACTGGCTTCGACAATTTGTTCTCCTTAGAAGTTCGACTCAGCGACGGCTTCACCGCCGAGACTGCATATTACAAAAGTTTGCATCAAAGTAGATCTTACTAAAGAACTTACTACCAAAATTAGAATCTCCAAACAATAAAAATGTAAGGAAGGTGTCATTTCACAAAAAGTATGCAATGAAAATCTTTCCCCAAAATGTTTTCATTGCCATAAACATGGCAACTCAAAATAAGAATGTAAATTACTTAAGCATCTAAATCAAAATTTGGCGGCTGCTCTTCTGCATGATGACCCCATTGTAGAAGGAGGTCATCTGCACTCCCAACAGCAGCCAAAAGGAAAGCAGATCATACAATAGGAGCAAGGTCAGTCATCAAGGGAGGCATATTTCAGTCATCAAGGAAAGCATATCATATAGGAGGAGCTTACTGTGTAACAAACTCCTAAACACAATACAAAATCTAATGTAATTTTATCAAGGAGAGAAAAGGGAGACTAGTATTAAAGAATTTTACCAGAGGCTACAAGGGTTAACAACAATATTGCAGCAAGCAAAGCAAGGCTAGAAAGCATAATTCCCTTTCTGTCTGATTTGGAATTTCGATCATTGAGAAAAGAGAAATAACCTGACTATGCTCAGCTCAATCAACTCTCCATTATTACCTTCGATGATGGCAAGGGTGATTTCCATTTGGAGCCTAGCTTTAAAGATAAGTTCATACAAGTAAGACACAAAAGAGATCACCTTAGCAAATACCAAATGTAGCTTGCCTCCTCTCAGTTTACAAGGCAAAGTTCAAAAGCCTCTCTTAAGCTAAGAACTTCATCCCAAAATGATTTAACACTCTAATTTAGAATATTTGAGGCATGTGGTGCAATGCCTTCCGCAACAAAGCTAAATTACTCATTCAAATTCATACGATCTTATTATTTGCTCTTCTTGAACCAATAATAAATAAATCCAAAGTCTTAGTTTTCTCTTACAAGTTGGGAATCAACAATAGTATTCACAATAAATCAAACAAGATATTGATTATTTAGAGTGATCAAGTTCAAGTAGACACCATTTGCAATTCAGACCAATCCATTCTCATAAAGGTGAATATGGGAAATTTGGATAATGTTGTGTTTGTGTCTATTGTGTTTACAAAACACACTAGAAGTCAAAGGATAGTTCTATGGTCCGAGCTCCTACAACATCAACAAATGTTATTAAACAATCCATGGGTAGTGGATGATGACTTTAATGTTATTAAAAATACAGAGAAGAACATGGATATGGTTGAAGAGAATATTAAAGCAATGAAAGAATTTCAAATGTTCATTAATAAAACTTTCCTAATGAGTTATAGGATGCTCCTTTAATTGGCACAAAAATAGAAATAAAGCCCTTGTTTGAAAATTCTTTGATATACTATAATACAATGAAAGCTGGCTAGCTTAGTTACTCAACTTCTCCATGCATCATCTTGGTGGGCTTACATTAGATAATGCACCAATTCTACTTCAAGTACACAACTAATCAAAGAAAGCCATGTCAATTCAACACAAAACCTTCAAAGACATAGTTAAAGAAGATTGGGATCTCCTTAGAATAATGACTAGCATGTATAGATTTGGGAAAAAATGAACAAGACTGAAAATATGTCTGAAACAATGGAATAAGGAAATGTTTGACAATTTTTTGGCTAACCACAAAGCTATAAAGGGAACTGTCAGGTTGCTAGAAGAGAAAAATGATAAATTTTTATTTGAGGACAATAAGATCAAGTGGTGGAAGGCTCAAGTAAATCTAATTAGCTACCAGGCCCTGGATGAATAGTGCTGAAAAACAAAAATGCATGTGTTAAATAGCTAACGGAAGGTGACTCAAATATCAAATTCTTTCACTCATTTGTTATGGTTAAAATAACTAAGCTATCAATTAATAAGATTCAAAATAGTGAAGGTTGATGGATTAAATATGAAGATCTAACAAGGCTATTCATTACTTCCAAAGTCTACTATCTACCTCAAATGAGAATAGCAAAAAGAATGCCCTAAAATCTTTATTACAAAGCATACCTTGTCTTATAAGTAGCGATCAAAATGATTCTATAATATAAGAAGTCTCTATGGAGGAAGACAAGAGAGCTATGGATGGCTTGAATGGAGATAACTCTATTGGTTCACAAGGATTTATTGGTCAATTTTATAGGATGTGTTAGGACAACATTGTTTAGGATTTACTTGAAGTAACCCAAGACTTCAAGGGTGGTAATTCAATTCCTTAATCAATTGCAAGTACATTGATTATTCTAATTTTTAAATCAGACTTAGCATAATCTTTTAGGGACTTTAGGCATATCAACTTATGTAATTTTGTAAACAAGACTTTTACAAAATTTTGTCCAACAAACTCAAAATTATATTGCAAAAAATCATTTCTCTTGAATAGTCTATATTTCTTACAAGCAAAAACATAGAAGATAATATTCTCATAACACAAGAGATGACTAATCACATCAACCACAAAAATAAAGGCTATAATCTTATAGTAAAATTGGATATATAAGCTAGTTTGGACATGTTCAAATTAGATTTTCTTTGTAGGTTGCTAGAAGCATTCAAATTTTTAAAGCATTTCATACAATTGGTTAAAAATTACCTTCAATTCAGTCTTTTCTTGATAGTAATAAGCAATATTTCTTATGATTTCTTTAAAGCTAGTCAAGGAGTAAAGCATGGTGATCGATCCTCTTTTCCCAGCCTTATTTATTATGGCTATAGAAACTTTAAGTTGTGGCATCAAGATGCAACACTAATGTAGCATAAAGAAACAAAATGACAATACAACAACATAAGCCCATAAAAAGGTCTTAAATTAGAATTAATTATGTTAAAACTTCTCAAAATTTAATATATATATATATATATAATTTTGGAGAACATATAAATAATAGTCTTAAAAAGTTATAGTTTATCCATACATCATCATGAGTATATGATTAGTATTACTTTAATAAAAATGTCTAAAATATTCAAAGATATAGATGAAAGTCTTTAAAAAGTAGGTATAAAATATACTTTTATTATATAACATAAAAATTATTAAGAAATAAGCAAAAAATATGCTTTTGTATAGAGATTATATGAACATAAAAGTCTTCAAGAGGTAAGTAAGAAGTATATTTTTATATTAAATAATTATATGGGCACAAAAATCTTCAAAAAGTAGGTGAAAATCTTACTTTTATATTAAATAGTTATTCATAATCTTCTATTAAAAGACTTCTTATTAATTGATGAATAATGAATTGGTTGTGATTAAAGAAAAAATATTACTTTGTGGCTTGAATGTTTGAGTTGGCATTGTGGCATTCTCTTAAGTTCACTCCGGTGAATAAATTCCTCTCAATTATATTTTCTATTCATTTAAGCCCTTTAATCATACTTTTAATTTCAATTAACCCAAGTAATTACTTTATTCCATCCATAACTTAATTCTCTCATTGTCTACATGAATGTTATTCATTATGATAGAGAGACTACATATGTATTTAAATTTAATGATAAAATTATTAAATTACTACTCTCAAAGTCTGTAGACAATGCAATTCATAAACCCTGACTTGAAAAATAATCTACACAACCTCAATAAAAATATGCCAAATAAAAATTAATTATCTTTTTAAGAGATGATTTGTATATACCTAGACCTATACTAACTATTAATAAACTATGTATTAAGAACATATATCAAGAATTTTTTATCTGACTACTTCATTAAGCATATGAAAAAAGTTGATAAAATAAAGATGGAGACATCTTATCCACCTTTAATACTTGACATTCTATCTTAATTTAGAAACATTACTTCTAAGGATGTTCTTAATAACCTATCTCTTATGCTACGCATTCAGCATGCCATTGACCTAATACCTGGATGTTAGTTGTCAAATCTCCTTCATTATTGAATGAACCCTACTGAACATGTTGAACTAAAAAATAAGTTGATAAACTACTTAAACTCCTAAAAAAGGATGGCTCATGATGTATGTATATCGATAGTAGAGTAAAAAAAATAATGATAAAATATTGATTTCTAATCCCATGACTAGATGATTTATTAGACCTTATTTTTAGTTCAAACATGTTCTAAAAAATAATTCTCTATAATCGTTATCATCAAATTTGGATTCGTCTTAGTGATGAATGAAAAAACTATTTTAAAACTAGTAATGGTCTTTACGAATGGCTAATGATGTCTTTTAGCATAAGATTCACCAAGTATATTCATGTGTTTCATAAACACTAATCTCAATAATTCATTAAAAAATTCTTGGTTATATATTTTGATAGCATCTTAATTTTATTCTTGATGAAATATTCTATTTGGAATATCTTAAACTTGTCTTAAAAAACATAAAAATTAAAAAGTATACGTAAACGTAAAGAAGTACTCTTTTATGCAAAAGGAAGTTAGCTTCTTAGGACATGTAGTATCAACTATTGGCCTCCAATTTGACCCATCAAAAATTAAAGTCATTTTGGATTAGCTAATCTATAAGAGTATAACTGAAATCCCATGACCTTGCAACATTTTATAGAATATATGAAAACATAAACCAATCTACATTGATGATCCTAAACAAGATTACCTTTCTTGGCTACACAACTATTCAAAATTTTCTTTTTACATAAATACATCAACAACAACATTCATTTCATTCAATTAGGTTTAGTTCTACTTTTCAAATTAATTAGATATAGGCAATGCAAAGTAAATTGATAGTCATCATCCTCATTCTAGATGTTTAAACTTAGTATTCATGGCTAATCAAGCAGTAAAAAGGGCTTGACAGGGTTTAATGGAATTATTCATAATCATATTGGGAAAGCTGTGCAAGTCTTTTATACTACCAATTATTACAAATCCTCTTTGTAATTAAATGTATTAGTAGTGATGGAAGGCATTAAACTATGAAGAAAAATAGAGCATTGATAATTTGGTCATCGAAATAGACTCTTAAACTCTTATTAACCAGTTGTAATATCAAGCAAATAGAAGTTGGCAGCTCTTGCCCTTGATTCATTATATTGAACATCAATCTGATCCAATTCACATCAAATTGAGTTTTATCCATTAAGAAGGTAATAAAGTTGGTCCTTTTCTAGCTAAATGAGTTGCAAAATCCATTACTTTGGTGAACAAAATGCTACAAATCTCATTAAATTTTGCAAGACTTTGGTTCAAATGGATGAAGATCCCATACATTTGCTCATTGCACAATATATAATGTACTATTCCAATCGATTAGTATTGGGATGATGGGTGAAAGTTACTTTTTAATTAGTTTTGTGATACAATCAAATAGAATGATCATTCATATTGTACTAGATGATTATCAATAGTTTGAGCCCAAAATCATGTAATCACATTAAGTGGTATCGAATCAACAATCAACAATGATCACTTTTTAGCATTAAGGTTCATTGGTCCAATACATAGTATTAGAAGGATTGCCCTCTCATTAGGTTACATTGAATTTGGAATCAATATTCACAAAGCACACTCATTGCCATCATACAATTAAAAACAAAAACAAATAAAAAAAACACGACTAGGGATAAAGTAGGTGATAACATCGTACAATGGCGAATTGAAAAAAAAGGTTTTTGAATTTATATGTTGAGCAACATAACCATTGTTCATAGGTGCAAACACCACATCAACGTGACACGCTGATCTTAATAATATGTCAAAAATATTGGCATTATATTGCAATTGTGCACATTAGCAAAGTACTTTTTCTAGTGTTGTTGGGTCTCACAAATATGTTCATCTCTTAGGGGAAAACAACAACATACAACTAAGAAACTGTAGAAACATTCATCGGCCTAATGCAAAAGGACATCTCTCTTTCAAGGAGACAACGGGGATTCAACTTCCCCTGGGGGTAGGGGACTATGAAAGGTAATTGATTATGGATTATCATATCAGTATTATCCATTATTCATAAACCTAGAATTCAGTCTTCCTGGGTTGATGTCCGAGCGGTTAATGGGGATGGACTGTAAATTCGTTGACAAGAAGTCTACGTTGGTTCGAATCCAGCTCGGCCAATCGGATCTGTACATACTAGAGGACAATTGTACATTATGGTGCAAAACTAGATCAAACCATAGCCTCTGAATAAATTCATTATGGCACATTCATCCCTATGGTGAATATCTCAACCTGAGATGATTTTTAAACCAATTGATAGTAGAACCTCATCCCAATACAACTCTGATGGAGATCATTTCATTGTTCAATGTTTGAATAAGCTCTTGCCACACAATATTAAAGGAGTTTTGAAGTATGTTAACCTCTCGATGAAACTAGTCATGGGTTGTACTCTTATTACATGATTGAATAAAGTATTAATTTTATAAAAAAAATAAAAAAAAATGTCCATGTTTTGGATTGTTGTAAAATCAATAATAACATATTCATCAAAAGATAATTACCTACCTCCAAAAAAAAATTCACGTAAATCCATAGCCATAGTCTCTCTTCTAATCATATTATAATTTAATACAAAAAGAAAAGTATAAAAACTATAATAATCAATCAAAAGTATGGGATCCTTGACGTAGTTCTAAAAAGGTTGACTAGTCCAAAATGGATTTGTTGACGCACAATGTTTCGAAAGAGGCAACAATTCACGTCAAGCCCAAAAGGAGTACGAGTTCAACTCCACAGGGTTGTTATGTGATCCAAGGACTCAACACAAATATTATGATTTGACTTAAATGAGCCAATCAATAACGAAAAATATAAAAACCAAAATAGTAAGACATAAAAATTGAAGCATATAAATTCATAATGGCCATAATGTCTCAATAGGTTGAGGAAGCCCAATTGTCAATGAATGCATTATCATGCAATTTCATAGTTGTTATCCATTAAACAAAAGAGAAGACTTGGAGTGTTTTAGTGTTATGTCTTAAAAAACTCATTTTTTTCGTATTAACCTGAGCTTAAGCTCAAAAACCCCTTTTATAGGGTGAGAATCACATAGAAATTCTCAATCTTTGTTTTATTTATTAAAATTTTCAAATTAATTGTTGTTTTATCATTACTCAATCTAGGTAGTCATTTTTGCTTTCTTAATATAGATTGGTTCTCGTTTCAATACTAGACTTCTCTATTAGTTTTAGCTTCACTAAAGTTTTTAAAAAGAAGAAACATTAGTCGAGCTATTACTAGCTCAAATTTGAAAGGAATCCAATTGTAACATGTGCTTGTTTGATTGTTTCATATTGTATCATAAATCGCATATTCATCAACTAACATAGATTTGCAAAGTTTTTACTACATTCTTTGTATTCTTTTTGCCACGTCATCCTTTTGAGTTTCCATAATTGTCTTATTCTTGATGATGCCCTTATTTTTACAAAACTTTTCAAATGTTATAAAGTAAAGCTCTAGTCCATTTTTAGTTTTCAACCTTTGATCTTCTTTTCAACTTTCTTTTTAATCAATATGCTTCACTTCTCAAAATGCCTTACAAAATCTCTTTTCTAATAAAACATATACGCCCAGGCCTTTCTTAAATAGTCATTAATAAATGTCAAAACGTATTTAGATCCTATCTTTGAAGAAATAATAGTATGTTCACACAAATGAGTAAATATATTCCATAATGCCTTTATTCTTATGAGTTTTTTTCTGAACTTGACCTTAGGATGCTTACCAAAAGCACAATCCTCATAAAAATCCAAAACAATAGTCATCTTTCTATGAACGAAAGCTTTTTATCTTTGGCTTAGCTCTGACCAACTATACTCCAATATGTGTCCATGCCTCATGCGTCATAATATAGTCACATCATTAGAAGAAAGAATTGAAGCTACACCTATAATTCTGTTGCCAAACTTTTAGTAATACCATGACTCCCATCAAAACTTGCAGAACACTTTTTTTAATTCAGAATATTTAACAAACTTCAATCTAAATAACCTAGATAATATTTTCTTTAGGAATTGAATTGATGTCTTCCAAAGGATATTTTCATCATCATCTGACTTACAAGTAATAAACTAATACCTCTAAGGCATTATGTGATAAAAATAACTAGATTCAAGAATCTAATTCATTATAAAAGATATAATGTTTAGTTATTAAAATTGTACTAAAATCATTTGTATTCTTTTTTATAACTAAAATTATGTCAGAGATTATTTTTTTTTTTCACTTTTCTTTTCAAGTCCTACTTGCAAATATCTATATTGAGATTTCAAGTCTTCACCTTTTTTCTTGGTTTTGATTTTAGTATAATACTATCTTCCTTGTTAACTTTTCTATGTTTTTAATTGCTTTGCAAATACACCATCACTAAAAGTTTCCTGTGAGCTTTTTTTTTCTCAAGTCATATAATAACAAAGAATTTTTCACAACTTTCAAATTAATTATTTCTTTTTTATATAACAACGTTTTAGTCAAATGTTTAAAAATATCTAAATTTCTAATTTATTGTATGCAAATTTTTCTTTTTCAATGTTCATATCAATATTAAAAAGATGTAGAAATCAAATTATAGATATGTAATTGCTCTTGAAATGATTTACCTTCTTTCTTGCAAAAAGTAAAGAATGTTCAAATATTTGTGACTAGCTTGTTCATGTTCAAGGCTTCCAACCTTTTTTATAAATCATTCATGGTCTCTTGATCAATAACATTTTGAAAAACTTTATCTTCCAGATGGCACTTAATTGGATCAAGAGCCTCTTAATCCATCTTTTCTTTCTCATCATCACCAAATTGTTTATTGTCTTCAAAGCCTTGAGATAACGTTCCTTGTTTAAACATGCTCGCATTCTGATCTTCCAAACATAAAAGACATTTTTGTCGTGAATTTCTTTAAATTTATACTTTTTGTGTAAGAATACTTTAAAGTAATTGTTATTTTGAAAATTTCGAACTCCTAGATTTCAATAGCGGCAAACTGTAAAACTAGTTTTTTATGATAAAAAATATATTTATTTGTGAAAAAGAGAACTTATCCGAGATCCATTTACAAAATATTAACTAAACATATTATACAATTATAATAATCAATAATAAAATAAGATAACACCAAGAATTTTACTTTATTGACTAAGAAATAACCTATATCCACAATGTTACAAGCAAAAATTCCACAATATAATCATTTACAAATAAGAAAAAGTAATCTTGAATTAAAAGACCTTCACAAGAAATATGAAAAAAAAAAAAAACAACACGGATCTCATTAAAGATTTTGATAGAGGTAGATTTCACATTCAATTCCAATTCAAGTCACCAAACGATACAAAGTTCTTTTTCTTCTACTCTTAATCTCAACCGAAGGCTTCTCTTCTTTTTATTAGATTTTGCATTTCTTTAATGTCTAAATAATTGATGACTGCGTGATTATATTTCAATACTTTCACTTAGACTTATAAGTTGACATATTCAAATATTATTTTGATAATATTATTAATTTAATAAGTTAGAAAGTATCATTTATGAGTAGAAAGAACTTGCTTTCATTATTTATAAAAACAAAATATTAAAAGAGTGATAGTTAGAAGAATTCTAGACATGGTTAGAAGAATTCATCTAAATACAAACTCAAAACAACATGTAATCATTTGATTTCATTTGATTTCATTGTTTATCAATTAGCACTAGCTACACAATAATATACTTTAACCATAACAGCAACATGAATTCACTTAAATAGATTGGTCAATTCATCCAGTGTGGTTTAAGAGAAAACTTCGAAGCCTACTTGAGTTTAATCGTTGCCCCACACATCCATTGCTAACACTTCCTTCTTTAGGTGCAGTTTTAGTGTGCCCTTTGAGCTATAAAACAATGCAGAGAAGATGCAGCGTTGCGTTAGCTGGGGCCGTTCTTCATCCTCCAGCTTTTGATGAAGGAGCCGCTCTTCGTGAGCTCTCGAGGTGGCTTGTTGGTGTAGCGGACGAGTCCATAGGCCCACGCGCCAGCTACCGTTCCACAGGTTGGCGCAACCATGTACACCCATATAGACTCGAACCGGCCTGCGACGATTGCGGGTCCCAAAGTTCGGGCAGGGTTCATCGATGCTCCAGATATCGGCCTGCGAACAGATTTAGTTTCCCTTCCAAATCACAACACGACTAAGCTAAACAAAAGAAACCTCCATGTGTTACATTAATTTACTCACCCAGCAATCGCGACGTTTAGTAGCACTGTGGCTCCCACCGCGATCCCTGCGAGTTCTCCGATCTGCAAATCACCAGAAATCAGGCGTGTCGCTGAATCTTAATTAATTCACTATTCACAACAGATGATGACTCACAGCGCGGTTGTCGGTGGCGACGCCGGAGATCACAAACATGAGGAAGCAAGAGATAATGAGTTCCATGAAAAAGGATTGGACATCCGAACCCGAAGGAATGGTCCCGGCAAAGAGATGGCGGTGCCCACCGAAGAGAAGGCGCAGCGTGCCACTTGCCAGAATGGAGCCTAGCACCTGTGCCGCGACGTAGGCAGGCACCTGAAGTAGCACGATTCGTTCGGGTCACAAGACACAAGAACAGAATCGTTCGCGTAATTGGAGTCGTGGAGCTATACCTGCTTCAAGGGAAACCTTCCGCACGAAGCGAAGGCGATGGTGACGGCGGGATTGAAATGGGCGCCGGAGATATGGCCGACGGCGTAGACCAAGACGGTAACCGCTAATCCCCAGACCATAAAAATGCCGGGGAAGGTCACCGTTCCCTTTGTGCTCTTGTTTACCGTCACCGCAGCGCATCCGGCGAAAATTAGGAAGTAAGTACCAAAGATTTCTGCGACTACCTATGACATGAGAAGAAGGCATTCACTGATTCGAAGTAACCCGATCCGAGAAAATAAAATAAAATAGAATTTGAAGCTAGTCATCGAATTAAGGAAAGGAAGCAGGGGAAGAGGAGCCTTGCCTTGTGCCAGAAAGGAACAGCGATGCTCAAGTCGGCATCTTCATCGATGGAGACGCCATTTCTTTCTTCTCTGGAATTCCCAACAGTTCCCTCCTCCATGGATCTCTCTTCAGCCATTACCTCCGTCTCTATTTCTCTCTACTTGTATCGTTGTCTTTGTGCTGATAATTCCCAGTTTCCAACTCTGACTTGCCCTTACTGCTACGGTGGATATTTATGGACAAGAGAACAGGTGAGAGAATTAAGAAGAGTGGGTGGGTAAGGTACGTAATTTGTTGGACCATTATGAGGTTGTTGGTTGACTCCAAAGGAAATACATAAATTCGTTTAAAGTTAAATTTGACAATTGATTTCAAAAATATTTCTTAATTTGAAAATATTAAAAATCAACAGAAAAATCTTTTATTTTTTACATAAAATATCCTTTTTTAAATACATCGTTTCAAAATTTCTTTTTTTAACTACAATCTCAATTTGGCTTTGTATCTTTTTTCAAAGAAACTCATTAACTTCAAAAAAGATTAACTGTATTAGATACCTTTGTTTGAAATCACAAAGCATGGCATGTAATTTGTTGAAACAAATTTTCCTTGTACAAAATAATTTTATAAAAAAATAAATAAATAGCCTTTAGGAAACATTTTTTCTTGCAAGGAAATTACTTTAAAAATGTGAACTATTAATGATGATTTTGTATAATTTGTTAATTTTTTTTGTAAAATAAAAAGTTGGGCAAAAAAAACAACAAATTTACTGAATAAAATATTATGATATTGAGGTGCAATAAAGTTTTTTTATATATGCAGTCAATTATATCACATTTTCCTTGTTATCAACAATTATTAATATCATCAAATTTGAAAAGGAGCCTTAAATTGGAGTTGGGTGAGAAGCATGAAGACACTCTCAGGTCTTGAATATTGCAGGGAGAAGAGCTACATTGAAAATGTCCCTAGAGTTCAACAGATCACCATTATAAGATTCCACTAATAAGGCCTAATAACTCACCTATGTTATAAATTTCTATGACTCCATTTGGAGCCAATCTCATGATAGTATTAATCCATTATTTGTTATTTTTTTTTTCTAGTTGCTTAATATGTATCATTCACTTATCTTTTTTTAGATTGATTTATAATTTGGTTTTTCTCAAATTTTATCAACCTATTTGGTTTCATTTTTTGTTAACAATTCTACCTATTTGTCTGGCTCAAGTGAGTCTGACCAATATGTTTGCTTGCTTGCTTAAGTTTCTCTTATTTCATTGAAGCATATCTTCTTCTATTTTATTTTCAATGTTCGAACTTAATTGTTGCATTTAGACACAAGCTCAGGCAACCCTGAAGTGAAATTGTTCATATCTATCCCTATGCTGACATGAATCTTGTCCTTTCCTAAGTATTTTCTTAATCTTTTTTAAATAAATATATAACAACCTAGCTTTAATAATGAGGTATTATTTCAATTTAACAGGATCTTTTCTTTATTCAATGATTCCTTTCTTTTTCACCATTTATCTCAAAATTATTCTAACTCTAATATATCTAATCATAGAATATTTATAAAATCCAAGCCTAAGTAATCCCTCAAAAGATAACCCAATATTTCAGGACCTAAGGAATCAAATTCTTTGTCATTTGTTATTGTGATTATTTTCTCTTTAAAATTTTTTTAAGTTGATATTTGTTTCATATATTATTCTCTGTTTTTTTCCTTCTCTTTTTCATAATTTATCAAATCTGTATAAAATATTTTTAGAAATGTACATGAGTCTAACACAATTAATCACATGAAAGATTGTTTTCAATGTCAACCTAGCTCAATAATCATTCATGGATGTTTAATTTCATCTCAATTACACCCAATATTTACATATAAGGTCTAATGGCTCTGGGTTTTTTAGCAAAACTATGTTAAAATTTCATGATAAAATTTATATAAGAACGAAAAATCGTAACCACCCTCATTTTTTCACTCATATTAAAAAAAAATCTTAAAATCAAGTAAAAGAGATTGTGATTGAGTATAATTGAACTTGATCATGTCAATTTTTTTACATTTGTTATTTATATATAAACATATTACAATAATAACAAAACTTTAGAGAGTATGCCATACATTTAAACTTATTCAAAAATAATATTTTAGTATATCAATAAAAATAAATTTTTGAGACAAACTCAACTGTGTTAAATTTATAATTTTTTTATACCTAAAGAATTTTTTTATGAATTTTTAAAAATAAGAGTATAATTATGATTATCAAAAAATCACTCAAGATAAATTTATAATTTTGAGAATTTTAGCTTAGATCAAATCTAATTAGTGGAGAATAGAATTGTAAATATAAAAATATCAAATGTGTTTGAGTAGATTTGTAATTTTAAAAATTTTGGCTTATATTAAATCTAAATGACAAATGATAATTCATAAATAACAAAATGTAAGAGGACTAGAATATAAATTTGATGACTATTAATTTTTTGTGTGAAAAGAATGTTTGTTTAGTGGAGCAACTATGGCCTTATAAATGCTTTTTATGAAACTAGTTTTTTGTAATATTCTCTTATCAATTTCCTTATTATAGTTATTTGGTAATGTGTTTATATTTCACTAATAACAAGCTTGAATTTATAAAATTCATCAAAACTAGGTTTTATTTTTACACTCTTATTACATTTTCTAAAAAGTTATTGCATGAACAAGTGCCTTATTTTGAGATCAAAGAAATAATGTAATCAAATTTTTTGTCATCTTTATTATAATTATTTTTCCCTTAATTGTTTTTATGTAGATATTTGTTTCATGTATTATTCTATGTTTTTTTTTCTTCTCTTTTTATAGTTTACCAAATCTAGCATGAAATATTTTTAAACATGTACATGAGATAACACCTTTAACCGTGTGGAGGGTTGTCCTTAGTGTCAATCCTAGCTCAAGAATCATTCATGGATCTTTAACTTGATCTAGATTCAACCCAATATTGACATATACAGTGTAACAGCTCCGACTTCTATAGCCAAACTATTTTAACATTTTGGAATTAAAGTTAAATAAAAGGGGAACACCTTAACATCCTTTAATTTTCCACTCATGTTAAAAATAACTCTAAAATCAAGTAAAAGAGATTTTGATTAGATATAATTGAACTTAATCATGTCAATTTCTTCAAATATGTTATTTACATATTAAAATATTAATATAATAATAATATTTTAATAAGTATGTCATAAGCTTAAACTTATTCAAAAATAATATTTAAACATATCAATAAAAAAACTTTTTAAGAAAAACTGAACTGTATTAAGTTCATAATTTTTTAGAAACTTAAAGAATTTGTTATGAATTTTTAAAAAATCAAACATAATTGTAATTATCAAAAGGTCACTCAATGTAAATTGGTAATTTTGAGAATTTTGGCTCAAGTCCAAGTAATGAAATGTAAGAGGGCACAATGAAAATTTGATCGACCACTAATTTTTTTGTCTAAAAAGAATGTTTCGATAGCTTAATAATGCTTTTTGACATCAATTATCAATGGATTAAACACTCATGCACTCATAGTCAACTTTTTTTATTATTTTATGCATTTTTAATAAAACAGAATAATAATAAAATAGATATTTAATAATCGGTTATCGAATTATAAGTTACCCATTTCTTACCATGCATGGCTATTTTCTAAACCCAAGTGTTGTCATCTCTATTTGGTTGCTATGAAATTAGGAATGCATTTTTACCATGCTTTGACCAATAGGCAATAATTTTGATGTGAGATTTCGATGTCTCTAACGAAGTAAGTGGTACAAGTTTATTTCAATTTTTACCTAATATGTTGTATAAGTCTTAAGATTCTAATGAGTTGAGGAGAAAAAGAGAAGAGTAGACATTGATATAGTCGAAGAGAAAGATACACAACATCGAGTTAGCTAAAAAAGAGAAGAAGGGTGTTCGTTTTGCCTCAAAAAATTTTTGTAATAGTATAGTATCATACATTGTTTGATACAAATGGCTTTAGGTCAAACTGTTGCGGTGGAGCTATAAAGATATCGTATTAGGCAATTTTCTAAATCATACTATTAAAGGAGCATCATTATTGTAACATAAAGGGGTTAATCGTATAGTATAATATGTGTGTTATATTATATGATATTTTATATTTGAAAAAAAAATTATACAATATGATATTTTTATTGTATCAATATGATCTTCAAATAATACCAACAAAATCAGTAAGAGAAAAAAATAAAATGAAAGAAAAATGTGCAGTGATCATATAGTACAATTCTAAGTATCATACTAAATGATTACGAGAAATATGAAAAACAAATAAAATCATATAGAAATATACAATATAATATGGTATATTTTTCTCTTAGTATAATAGACATATTATAAATGATATAAATGCCAATATGATTTTGATTTCATATTTGATTAAATAAATGATAACATAGGTCTCTAACATAAATGGTTCAATCTGATCTCAATTCAAGTTAAGTTTAACACATTTATTATATATTTTAGTATAATTAAAGCCAAATAATCTAAATTTTTTATTTTTTTAATAAAGTTTTACATCATAATTACAAAATACTTTATATAAAATGTAACAATGTATGATGCAATTTAATTTATAAAGTTGTCATTATACATATATGTCAAGTATTCTATTTCCAACTATGTTAAGTCTTATCATGGCTTAATATGGCTTGAATCACTCTTTTATCTCCTAGTTTGATTTGATTATTTTAATTTGAACTAAATTTCTATTCAAACAGTAAATGATCGTCAATCCTTTAGTAAAACATTCACCTTTGGAGTATTGGATTTGAGAAAATAAAACTTTTTAAAATATATTTTTTAGATTATTGGGTCGACGTTAATAAAAAAAAAAACTTCTTATATTGAATGGTTAAAGACAACGTTTTTTAAAATATTTTTGTAAAAACTGACTTAGCAATAATTTTTAAAAGTTTTTTTTTAAGAAATAAGCTTTTTATCAAAATTATCAAGCCATTTTCTTGATAATCACAATTGAGATTGAAAATAAATTTCTGCATTAATCTAATTTTTTTTTTAAAAAAAAGGGATAGCTTATACAAATAAAAAATAGGTCATTACTCAGTGCGGTAAACTTTTGATTCCTTTGAGCTCTAAAGAAAGAAAAAACAATTTTGAATCACTTTCACAGAAAAAAAAAACCTTAATTAATAAAAACTTTTAAAGATTTTTAAGAAATGATAAGACTGATTTTTCCATAAAATGCATCCCCGCTTCACAAAAACATACAAGGAATATAGTTATCTTCAACTAATAATTTTTAAATATAATTTTCATTAATATATTTTGAAATCAGAACAATTGGCTCAAAAGATACCTAATAGTTCTTTTATTTCTTTAAAAATTGAAGTCTTAAGTTAGAGTTCGCAAAAGGGACTTTGTCGAGTAGAAGAATTGGTGATGAAAAAGAGTTTGAAGTATTTTTCAAATGGGTTCTTAAAAGCAATTTTATTTGTTAAAATAAAGTTAAAAAGAAGTTTAAACATTATATTTATGTATAACGATAAAAAAATATTGTTGAATCCCTGAGCAAATTTTATACACAATTCAAAGCTTGAAAAGACGCTGTACAGATGAATTATCATTTATTAACAAACAGGCCCAATGATGTTTACTTCGTCTCTATGCTTCATAATAATATTTAGAAGACCGTGGCATATCCATTCTGTTGATGTTCGAAGATTGTTTTTTCCTTGAAACTATTTTGGAAATTGGAATATTAAATTGCTGTTAGTTGATGATGCCGCTGTCAAAGCTGCCCCATGGTTACGGCAACACGAAAAGAGAAGAGGAATTAATTAGTACATGCATTTGAGAGGTTGATTGGTATGTTTTCACGTTTAATATTAATTCCCTTTTATCCTTAATTTTCAAGTCAAATTAGGAGTTTGGCATGTTTCTTCTTGTTGAATTTTACGCAATTCTTAATTTTATCATTTAATTTTCATATATGAGACATAGGATATGAAATAAATTTTAAAAATAAATAAAATAGTTAGTGTTAAACGATGGAATATACCTAAGTGTTAAACAATAAATAACATTTGGAGACATTGGCGACAGCTACTACTTGGTCGACAAAAAAGAAGAGATCTAACAAATCACAAAGAAATGTTTGATATTCAAGTCAAAAAGCTTCAATAATCATTCCTTTAACAAGGACATGGATATGTTTAGGTAATCAATAAAAACTTATGCTAAAGATTTTCGAACAAAAGTTTCTAATGAGAACTTTAAATTAAAGATCTCTAAACTTCGGATCTAGATAAGTTATCAATAGTCAATCTTATGATAAGTTATCAATAGTCCATTGATTTTATTTCTACAGAAAAATCCCAATAATAAGTCACTTGGAGGGCAAAGTTTATAATTTTGAAACAACTTTTTTGAAAATGCATCACATGAAATTTTGAAGTAAGACTAATTTTTTTGTGTTTGTATGATTTGCATAATTGTTATAATTGATTCTTATTGCACTTTAAAAAGGAAGTTGAAAAATGTTGGTACGATAAAATAAGTATTGAATTAAATTATATATATAATAAAAATATAATTAAAAATGTTGGCATTTTCTTAGAAAAGTATTTCACTAAAAAAATAATTACTTTATTACTCTTAACTATCTGGTCAAACTCGTACGCCGGCGCTCCACTCGAACCCCCAAGTTGGCTAATAGGCGTGCCAAAGGCGGAGAAGACTTGGGGATTTCATACACGAAGAGTCTTCAAAAACTGCTTGTGAAAGAAACATATGAACAAGTCTGTCCATACGAATGCTTTCTCATGCACTTACTCGACCCACTAATCAAAATTTCCATATGATCTTTAAGACATGGTGTTGTTTTATTCGGTTTACAATTTCACACCGAAAGTTGAAAGTTCAAACTTACATTCAAAGCAGATCTATTCTTTGGAGAAATAATACAGGGAAGAATCTTTGAAACCCATATCAAAGTCTATCATGTAATAAATTAATGCACAAGATCAAACATATAGAAAACCACGTTTTTGTTAAAGACAGCCTTTAGCAACAAAGTTGTTTGTTACAAATTTACTTGTAAGATGGATGCCCTCATTGCATATACTTGATGTAGTTTGGAATAGAAATTTGTGATGTTTTTTTTGTGCAAAAATATCACATCACATTTTGAATATTTTTTTGGTATTTGTCTTTTTAAATTAGTATAAAAATTTTATCATTATTGACTTTTATCAATTTGGATGACTACTTTGTGTGTAATTTTTATACTCTTTTTCTAGATACATCGTCTCAAGCATTCATCTTAAATGTCATATATGTTGTCAAGATCATCATAACGTTATGTCTTACTATCTTTTCTATATCAAGAAAATTAAATACAAAAAGTGATACTATTTAAAACAAAATATTAAAATAAATATCTTTTTATTTGTGTGTATAAAGCATTACTTCTTATCAACATATTAAAATGTATTATGTAATCTAAAATATAGTATGATAGAGAGTCACATATAACTTTCTTTATCACATCATCTTAGATATTTTTTTATTTCAACCTAATCATTTTATTGAAGTTATTTAATATTTCAATAGAGTTTAAAATATTTTTATTTTGTCCATCATTGATAAAAAAATAAAAAAAATAAAGAATCTAAGTTTAATTTAAAGTAATCATTTTGATAGACTAATTTGATGCATGCAATAAGCAAAAAAAGTAAACAAAAAAAACTAAAATGAACAAAATAATAATAATAATAATCTCAATAATATTGAATTTCATGATACTTTTATTTTTTGCTTCACAATAATTTGAGATCTAATCTCATAAAGATAATAAATTAGACTACCATCGACTCAAAAGTGTAAACTGATAACACTAATTCAAATAAATATTGTCTATATTCTATTAGTTTATTTAGATACTTTAAAATTGATTACTTGATGTCTCAAAAAAAATATGAGGATAACTTAAATATAAATAATAATTTTTTATCAAATATTTTATGTAAGAAATAAAAATAAATAAATAAACTTAAAAAACTTAGTTATTATTATTATTAGTATTATTATTATTTTATTATTATTATTGTTATTATTCTAATTTTGTTTTATACAAATCTTCTCTTTTATTATCTTTTTTTATCATTTGTTTAAAAGAGCTTCATCGGCATGTATCTCTCTTGTATGCCTATCACACTTTTCTCGGCTCCTGTTTCCAAGAAAGCTCTCTCTTTTCTACCGTGATCTTCTTCTTTACTCTCTCTCTCTCTCTCTCTCTCTCTCTTTGTGATCTTTTACAGGTTTTGCTGTTGTTTATTTAAAATATTATCTCATAGAAGCATTTGTTACAACATTAAATGCGATTGCAAACATGTCCATTAGAACGTGTTAAATGACACCAACCTAAAATTTTTACCAAGTTGAAACCTTATTGCATAATTTGATTTTGACACCAACCTATATAACAAATAAACCTGAGCTTCTCAAGAGGATAAGAAAGGAAAAGATTAGTAGACACTAACCAATGTGTTTTAAATTTAAAATAAAGTTTTTAGGAATTAAAATGATATTTCATAACTCATGTGAAATTGTTTCATTGCATGGGGATTACAAAACGGGGGTTGCACAGTAGAAAATTTCTACTTTCATCTTCGATTTCAGCTATGGTTCTCTGATAGCAAAAATAAGTTTGAAATTTTTTATGGTTTTGGTTCCATTTTTTAAAATTTTTTCAATATATTAAATTTAATTTAAAACACTTTCTAGTTAGTTTTGTTTAAAAAAACATAAGAAAGCAACATATATATATATATATATATATATATATATATATATATATTAAAAATATTAAAACTATACACTAATTTGATATTTTTATAATGAATACAACATTACATCAAATAAATAAATTTTAAAATATAACCTTAAAATTTCAAAGACGTTCCTTTATTACATATAAGAAATGCAGTATACTAAAATATTCAAAATTTATCTTTATTAAATATTAGTCTTAATATTTTTATTAAAGAAAATAACCTGTAAACTTATAATTTATTATTAATTTTAACAACAAAAAAATATTGTTAAAAAAATAAGCATAAAAATATTTAAAAATATTTATCTGATACATTTATTATAAAAACAAAATAGTATCATGAACTAAAAAAAATTGAATTAATTTTTTCACGTTTTAATTTATTTTAAATTAATTTTAAAAGAAAAATAAAAAATTATGATCAAAGTGGCTTTCCATTTCATAAAAATAAATATCTTTTACGCTTTACAATATTTTTTATTATTTTTTCTTACTATGACAATAAAAAATTGGTTTAATAAAAACTTAGATGTTAGACTCGACATCCACAACCTCTAAAGTACATAATGACCGCTCAGACCCGCATATTCAAGCGATCTTTAAGTCATAAAATAAGTAATGAATTTATATAAATATTAAAATTCAGTACAATTAGAAATCAATTCTTTTTTCAGATTAATTTAGACCAAAAGCAAACTAAAAACCCCTAAACGTACTTTTCCGGCCGTTAAACATCTACAGTACTCCCATCTTAAATGGGACAAGAACTAGCAAACAGGCTAATTAATTCATAGCTTATATTCTTCTTTATTTATATCTTGATCTCCTACGCCGTCAATTTAATTTCTCATTTGTTCACGTGTCATCATCACTTTCAACAGAGCCCGGAGGCAATCAGGCAAAAGCAGTACAAAACAATTCTACAAGCAACAAGCAACTCTATTCCAGGCAGGGAGCGAAAAAAAGGGAAAAAATCAGTACAGACAAACCGCGAAGATACATTTCCATCAAGCATCAGATTTATTCCTCGAGCAACCGAGAGTGAGCTCCAACTCATCAGACCCACACTCTTCATGAATTCTCTCTCCTTCCCAAGGCTTCACAGCTCCCACCGGAGGAACATTACTAAAGTTTCCAAATGCAAAATCATCAGCTTCACACATCTGAACATCAGCCGGTAATACCGGAGAAGACAATCCACTCTGGCCCGGTGTCCACATCCTCGACGACCCCGCACTTACAGACGGCTCTCGGTACATGCCGAATGGGTTTGAAGATACAAGACTGAAGGTCGGAGATGTTGGGCTGGCGATTGGGATTTGAATCCCCACAAGCCATGCCGAGCTGGTGACTACCTTATGGTTTGGACTGCGCGGGGTAGAGTCTGGCAGGTGGGCAGCATAGTGGGAAGCCGTCACTGGCCAAGAAGGCAGTAAAGTATTTGCTTGGTCGTCCCAACATGTCTTGATCCGGGGAGTCCGTGCAGTGGGTGAGCTATCGTGGGGTGTCACAGGAGCACTGATGGAACCTTGGTGGATGTAGATATTGTGGAGGCTTGGAGGTTTGGAAGAGGAAGCAGAGGATGAAGAAATCGAAGGGAGGTTCTTCAGCCAAGGAATGAGAGAGTTGGCATCTGAAGTGCTATTAACCAGATTGTTCGCATTGTTGATGTAGGCTGAGGACGCTGGGCTAGGGAAGGAGGACGTGGGGCTTGGGTTGTAGGACGCGCAGGGACTTGGCTGATATGATGAGCATGGGCTCGCAGAGGCAGAGACGCACACAATGTCCGTGCGGTCCGCTGGCTTGCATCCCTGCATCACAGCAGTTTCATAATGTCGCTTCACTCAATAATCACAAAGTCAAATATCTATAACTAAAACAAAAAGGAGCACACATTCCTTAAATGGACCAAGGGAAATCAACAGAAGCAAACATGTTAGCATCCAAGTAAAAACGCAGACTTCTCCACCAAATCCAATGGTGAAGAATGTGATTGAGTAATTCAAAATCATCATTGCGGACGATAAAAATCTTGAGAAGCTCACACTGGCAAGTGCAACTATTTGCTGTCATATGATGTTTACCACAGGCTAGTATATCATGAGTGCGTGGATCGAAATTGTCTAAAATAAAATCCATTTACCTAGTTGGGCTGTGGACCAATGGCAGGTTTGTAATCTTTTGGGGTGATTCAGATCAAATGAGAGGTGCCTTGGCAAATATTTTAATGAAAAATTATATTATCTCATACTTGAATACAAACTACAAGAGATAATACAAGGTAATCGAATATGGCAACACTGCTTTTAACGCTTGCTATAGAAAACAATGTTTGAATACACAAAATGCTATATTCATTAAATTAGCATTAAATAGTGTGCTTGAATTAAAAAAATACAAATACGACCGTAATTAAGACAGCTAAAGATATGCGTAGCAAACCAAACAATATATTAACATTAAATATTGGTGTATTTGAACATGAAGTAAGCAATAAAACCATACTCAAATGTTTTAATGCTGACATCTTCAGGAGGAATTTAGCCTCTCAAATCAGATTCCTCTCTGCAAAATATTATCAGATGTCTTAGACATATGGTTGTAGAATCAACACCCACCTGCCAAACCACACCACCCCCCCTAATGACCATTTTATTGGGAAACGAGGAAATTTTAATAAATGCCCCCCAAATGAACATATAAATGATCGAAGAGCAAGCAGATGATATCTCGCGGTTGGCATCAATTAAGAAATGATTAGTAGAGAAAGAAGCCATTGAGGGAAAACCAAGAAATAGAAGAGTTTCAGTAGCCTCAAATGACAAAGATTTTGATTTGATTGGTTGCACTAACCTGGAAGTAGACGGAGGATCCCCCAGCGCATCCCAAATGATTACCAAATGACCCGAGAGATGATCATTAGGACTTAGACAAAGATGGCTTGAGAAATGATTGTCAAAGAAAGAATTTGGGCTCATGAATTAGACAAGAATAGAGACTCGATACACCATCTTTTTGTGGATATTCTTTCAAGAGGTCAATGGAGAGAAGCTAATGAATGACTTCAAATGTAATAATTAATAGAAATGGTTTTGAGAATAAGTGAGAATAAATTTAGTTTTACATTGTGACTTGAATATAATATTAAAAACTCAATATAAAATTAATACAATCCTTACATAAATGTTTAAACTTCTAAATTATTAAGTATTCACATAAAGATATATCGGGCTTAACTTAGGCCCCCAATTAGTGCAAATTAACAAGTGGTATTAACGGCGATGACTTGTCTAAAATCAAGCGATTCATGCAATAGGCAAATCCCACAAATCTTCAACTTTCTATCATGTTTAAGCAAATTTTTGGTGAACTCAAACAACATCATGTAGTTGATAGCACTTGGTGTGTATAGTACATGATGGTACTAATGAATGCTTCTATAGAATTGCATAAGAATCATTTGCATGATTGGCATATAGCTCTTATAATTTGGTCATCCATGATAGAACAACCAGTGTAATCAATACACAATGTAAAAGCTATGGGAGACTACTTTTAAAGTGATGAACAAAATAGATAAGATTCTTACTTCAGAGGCAACAAATAAAAAATAAGTCTAGTCCCATATTATAAGTTAAACATAGTATAAAACTAATACTCATATGCTTAATCTTTAAGACTATTGGGTAAAAATATAAAAGTATATTGAGCCTAAGGTCAATCTCATTTGGTATAATTGAGAAGATATGAAGCCTCTCTAAAAACGATCTTTAGGCATGCATTTTCAGCCCTGATGCCAAGTACGAGAGGAAGATCATCATGCCATCCTAAAGAAGGTTGAGAACTTAGGGGAGATGTCGCTTGTTTCTGTTCAAGGCTTCAGGAAATTGAAGACAAATATGCTAAGATGGAGAACTTCAATAATACATACAAATTGGGGAAAGAAATAAAAGGCATACAAGACAAGTAGGTAGCAAGGCCATCTAAAAATCTCAATCAACTAGTCTCTAAGACACTTTATCATTTCAACTGAGTGAAAAAAATATTAATCACCTTGCCAAAAGATGAACTCATTTACCAAGATGTGCTTTCCACACCTTCCACCACCATTAGGCAATCACCACAATCAAATAAACAAATTGAAAATCTCGATGGTGATTGCTAAAATGGTAGAAACAAGCACCTGGCATAGGTAATTTCTGCAATGAAAAATAAATTGTATGTCTTTTTGTTTGTTATAGAAAGAAAATGTATTTCCTTCATAACAAGAAATACATTCAAAAACAGAATTTTGACTAAAGAATATTCCAAACATTAATTATAACATAAATGTCTAAACCTGCTAAGATATTTTTCAAAACATGCCATTCGATAACAATGAAAGATAAGATATATCATTGGTTGAATTACCCATTTCTCGACAAAAAATCATTCGTTAATAAAAAATAGGCCATCTTAACTTAAGAAAAAGACAATCTCGATTCAAAATTGGCTTCCTTTTAATGTCATCTTTTTTCCTCAATAAACTGTTGTTGACAAAGGATAAAGTCTGCAAGTTGCTATATTACCTGATGTTTGGTTCAAGTCATTTGTAGATGTTCCCAAGAACATGCCTTACGCTCACTTGTCTTGGATTTCCTGAGGTCTCTTGCACCATTTCTCTAATTGATTTTGCTAGTTTGGTCTTAGAAAGCATCATGCACAAGGTGGCTAAAAACTTCAGCTTAAATGGTGACCACCACTAACCACAAATCATGCTGATTCTGCAGCTTGGCAAATCAAGCATACCACAACACAAAGAAAGAATAAGCCCCTACTAAAAAAAGACTAGCAATAGAAAAGAATAGATGGTCAAGAAACTACAAGTTGAGAAAGTTAGAGTTGACACCAAGTTGAAAACTAATGGGAATGAGGAAACTGACTTAGCTCCCAATTTAAGTGGATCTCAAAGGTTATTCTTGGGTTAAAGCTTCTCCAAAAGATCCATTTTATTTATCTCCCAATAAAGATCTCGAGAAGCAAGGCATCCGTTAGTCAAAACCTCTCCAAAAAGGTGCTTTTTTTATTAGTTGAGGCACTCTTGGACAGAAACCTCTCCCTAGAGCCTTCTTCTTAATTATTTCCCAATATGGATTTTAAGGACTAGGACATCCATGCGTTGAAGCCTCTATCCGAAATATTTTTTTTCTGTTTTTTTCCCATGACAAATCTTGTGATCAAACGCACCCTTGGGCTGAGGTCTCCCCTTAGAACCTTTTCAACTACCGAATACCATAAGAATTATTGAAATGGAAATCCCCATTACTGTTCTAATAATATCTTACAAACAAGTATTTCAAATTTAATGCACTCCATGTTCATGAGGTTTCACAATAATTTTAATCTATGATGCTATATGCTCCTTTCCAATTCTGAGATAATTCCAACTCCTTACTAGCCCTTTTGAGAAATTGCATTTTCTTAGGATTATGTTCATACAATGAAAACCAGAAGCTCTAACATGCTTGTTAAAATATTTGTTGATTATCCTTTACCTTACTTTTGCTTGAAATAAACCCTCAATTTGATATCCTCCAAAAGATTGGGATTCAATAATCATGCTTCATCATTACAATCCATCCACTACTCGCGATTTCCTAAACTATTGTAGCAACATTCAAAACTCAAAGAGTCACGTACTCCAGTTCCATTAGGAGAATTACCGGAACACCATTGGTGAGGAAAATGGTGATTTGATTGTCCTGGAATCTACAGTATGATATGTCAAGAAAATCAGAAAATAGAAGGAAGCTAATTTGCCTGTTTTCCCTTCTCATCCAGTAGAATATTAATCTTTAAAACATTTTTGTGTCCCCTTTGCCTAATCATTGGAATTGAGATAGTCAACCTACTTTTTTAAAAAAATTAGAAGGTAGTCCTAGGAGCTACAAAACTATTGCAACTCCTCAGTAACAAACATGGTACCATTGCCAATAACAATAAGAACTGGGATCTCAAAGCAACAAAACATTTCTAACCACATGATTTCACTTTCATGTTGGTTTGTTGGTTTCCCACCATGGTCCTCGATCTATTTCATCAGACAATCTACAAGGACATAGTACATATTAACTTTGAATAGCAAGAAAGGATTTTTCCAAACCTAGAAGTAAAAAAATATGTTGCTATCAAATCAAGGGGATTGGCTGACCACCCAATAGAACTTGTACAAATTTGATACTTCAAAAATTCTAGAAATATTCAATAGAATGGACATAAGTTTTTCGCCAAATAGAGAAATAAAAAAGATACTCTTATCGGCTCAAGAAGATTAGACAGCTTGCAAATAGAGATAACACAAATTTTTTACTTCTAGCACCTCTTGGAAAAGTCAATTGAAATGTGATGAAGCATTAGCCAAAAATAACAATGTCAAATAATAATGGTAGCAAGTTATTTGCTTAGAGAATGAGAATTAATTTCTTCCAATACCTAAAACACCTTATTAAGATGGAGACATTGAAAAATTGCATGATTATAAAATCTCAATGATTCACATACTCCATTGAATGAATCTCTTCCAATAGCTAAAATGCCTACGTACGATGGAGACATCAAAAAATTGGTAGATTATACAAGTCTAAATGAATCGCACTATTTGGACTTGTGCACATCTATGAATTTCTCAATTTAAGATATTGATAAATAAGGTTCATCCAACTAGGGCTTTTTCTCGATTTTCAATTCCTCCTGATATTCAAAATATCAAGTACAAGACATCTATTGGGTCACCAAATTTTAACAGGAATTGAAACCTAATTTTCAAAATATGTTGAATATTCACAGAGTCGAATTTCTTGAAGTTGTTGACAATATCCTATATCATATAAGCAACATACACCTCACTTCATAAAACTCTCATACTCCATTTACATTTAAATGAAGATTATTATTTATTATGAGCCAATTATCCTTATGTTTGGTGAGCACAAATTTAATACCATTTTTACGCTTGCCATCCAACTCAAACTTTGATCCCTCAACCTTGAGATTTGCAAGTGGAACTCCAACAAAAAAATGAACCAAGCATAGCTCTACTTGCCCATCATGGGGAACAAGTAATGTTATACACTTTGAGCTCCACTACTCAATTTTGAATTTAACCAGCCATGTCAAGAGAATTTAGAACTTGGCAAAGGGAGGCAAAGAGGTGTGTTAACAAATACAATAATTTCACTGACATGAAAATAAGATCTTGACCTTCTTAATTCCATTATTTGAGCAAAAACAAGCTTTTTGAGAGCAATATAACAAATCCCATAAAGATATAATACGTGACTGGCATAATTCATATGCTTTGAACCCCTGATCACTCTCAAATTACAACAAAGATAACCAATTAGAGATAAAAAAATTCCTCAACTGAAGGAAACCTAAGAATGAGATATCAACAAATATTTTTTTTGATGTTTGAAAGGCTTCCTAACATTTTATGATCTATTCAAGCTTGAGATCGATATTAAGATATTGCCTCAATATTAATATTTCCAAAAAAGATATTTAATATTTTGATATTTAGATATTTGAATTTAAATTATATATAATAGAAATGAGAGATATATTAATTTAGCATACCTTACATGAAAATATGTCAAAACAATTCATGGTGTTTATATCTATAGATAGTAACCATACATGTGACAAGAGATATGAGATGGACAGTGAAATTCTATTTATTTGAAAAAATTGTTTGCTTTGTCAATTTCGTTGACAACTCAGAGCTAATATCTTGGTATTCAAGATCTCATTATATTATGATCATCATTACATGTAAATGATCTTTCATGGTGAACAAAGAACCTAGACAATCAATTTTGGTTTTATCTCTTGCACATATGTTTGATTATAGAAAAATTTAGCAAATCTTTTGTGGTGAAGATTTGGGTGTACTTTGGGAAATAGAAAAACAAAATTTCGTCCTCTATTTTTACATATCACTATTATGGCTCCTTGAATAGTAGAAAATCATCCTCTTTCATAGACTTAGGTATAATTTGTGGCTAAACCACATAAATTTTGTGTTCTTTTGTTACTAATCTCTATATATTACTACTACGCCAATCATTACTTCTAATCCTATTGGTTCTTCTAAACATAGGTAACACTTACTGCAACAAATTTGTCACAAAGTATTGATGAGAGGGTTACCAATTCAGTATATAGTTGTAAAAACACTTATGAGAAAACAAAACGTATACAAAAAACTTGAGTAAGAGAAGGAAGACATGAATGACAAAGCATTTTAAGATTTTTTTTTTGGTAAACAAGGTTCTGTAAAAGTTTTAAAGAAAACTACAGTATATGAATTATAACACATGTTGAAATATTTATGCATGACCAAGACCCTCTTTAAAAAGTTTAATATCAAATAAAAACTATATTTATTACACATGTAGAACTAGACAATCATTAAACCACACCTATATAAGTTTAATTTCATCATTAAAGATATAAGGGAATTCTAATGTGAAAATAAATGATGAGAATCTTGTTTTATTACTTGTAGGCCTTTTATTTGTCTCTTATAAGAAATTTATAGAAGTTATAATATATGATGGAGATATAAGTTAGAAAATGTTAAAAAATCACTTTTATCTAAGTAATTAATATCTAGTTTAGAAAATCATAGCTTTAGAAAGCAAAAAAAATTGGTTATAAAGGGTAGACCTACTATGACAAATTTCAATTTTAAATCTAATAGAAATAAGTCTCATAAAACATATAAATATATAATTTCATTTTACTATAACAAAAAAAAAAGTGCATTAAAAAATATTGTAAGATTTTGACAAAAAAAGTCATGAACCAAAGATAACTAGGGCTAGGAAACAAATGCAATTGTTGCAATAAACCTCCTAACCTACTAGATATGCATTAGGGTGATATGATATGTGCAACAATATACAAATATATGAACAAGCACATACTAACAAAAATATGAAATTATGAAAGTAAAATCCCCTAGTAAAAACGTCTAGCACTCCAGCTATCTAGTAGTGCTCATAGAGGTATTGGAAAGTAATGACGAGGCTCCAAAAATATTACGTCAAATCTCTCCTTTTTGAAACCCCTTATCCTTGAGCAAGTATGGAATCAAGAGGATGGTGTTGAAGTCTTCAACCATCTAAGCCAACATGAATATCATGTCCTCCTCATTGTTCACAATGTCAAAAAAGAGGAATCCATCATGCATATCATGGGAACATCCTACAAGATTACGAGTATATCTCGCACATCACTGATGAAAGAGCATAGTATTATACTAAAAACGAAAGTTAGTTTTTCATAGACATAATAAAAAGAGTATGCACAAATATGATCCATCAATCAGGGTAATAGCAACATGAAGTAGTGCAAACTCAATGTTGTCAAGAGGCAAAGCAAAGATGGAGGTATGGGTCCACAAAAGAGTGGGGTAAAAGCAGTTTGATTTAATAAGGTATCTAATTATGTTGTTAATTTCTCAATAAGTAAAAAGAGATTCAATGCATACTAGCTCTTTAGAACAAACCTCAAGTTGATGAACATGTCATAATGGAGTAAAGAAGCATGAAATCCAAGTGCTTTGGCCATCATGTCTCACCTCACATGCATTCCCTCAAAAATCTAAGAAAGCATGTGAGATAGTAAGACAAGGTCTAACCTAAGACAATATTACAAACATGCATGGACATCACAAAGGAAAATACCTATGCAGTTAGGCTCATGAGTCATTATGAACCTTTGCGATACCTTTAACATATTTCTCTTATTAAATGTAATGGCATATGGCATTGGATAGTCACATACTTGTAGGTTTAGAATAATTGATGTGTTCGGAGATATGATGTTAACTAAACTCTTCATAGTAATGATAACACATGTCTAACCACTAACAGTCAAGTGATAGCGAAGAATTTAACCAAACAAAATCCATCATATGGTAAGTCATCATAAAAGCAAGATTCACGAAGTTAAAACGGTTAGTAAGTGATTTTGATATACTTTTAGCAAAACATGAAACAAAGATAGCTCCAATAAATGGAGTATTCACTTAATCTAGGTTCTTGGTTTTGAGTTTGAAGTGACCTAAAAGGTTCTAAGTTCTCTTTACATAGGCATCTGATAAACCTATTAATAAGGCAAAGGATCAATAGGATGCAAAACTTAGTTTGTTACTAAACTAAAAAGTAACTTGTAGATTTATTGAAGTATAACTCAAGTGACATAATCTTGTCATACATTGTTGCAAGAGAACAAAGAATTACTACAACAAATTTGAAATTGCTCCAATCTTGTTGTTGTACGATGCAATGCAATAAAGCCTATCAAAGAAATGCTCTAAAAAGAGAAAAGAAATGAGTCACCAAGCAACAATGATAACGAAAACGAAGGTGGATAGTTTGAACAAATAGAAGGGCTAAGACCATTGGTCACTAGGAAATGACATGATAATTAGACTCTTATGCCAATTAAAGGGATGTGGTATTAGGGTAAACATCAATGATGTCATCAATAATGACTACGACATGACGGTACATGTTGAAGTGCCGATGAAGCAAAATTTGAACAAATGCAGTTCAAATTCCTTAGGCAAAAGTGGAGAGCAAAATGAAATTGAAAATTGTCAAATATGGAGAAGCTCAAAAGATAAAAGTTTAAGCTTTATGAGTCTTCTAAAACATGGTCAAATTATAACTCAATGCATTAAGATTTGTAAGAAAAATAGCTACAATAGTAGATTGTACCCAGGGTTTTGAACAGATTTTACTAATTCACCAAAGGTTTCCAGAACTCCCACTAGGAGGTTAAATTATTAGAAGCACAAAACATAAATTGTAATGGGTAAAGTAAATTGCTAAGTTTCATGAGGTTTAGCTTAAGGTTAGGTGGGGCAAAATCATAAAAGTCTAAGAGTAATAGCATTGAGTTTGATAACATTTTACTTAAAACCTTATAGGAAAATTTCTAGGAAGGTTGAGGGACTTGCTAATCAAGTAGTTCCACCAAAACATCAATCTCATACTTAAATATCCATACAAAAACTCTGAAAAAGCAAAAGTTTGCTATTAAATCTCAACTATTGGTTCAAAGTACAACAATGTGACAAACATCAATGACAAAACCCCAATAACCCCTCAAGTCCAGCATCTCAAAGTTGGATCATTGAGACAAGTTTCTCTAGGAAAAATCCTTGAGATCATACCTTCAACACTAGCTTCTCAAGGAAAGACCATCGAGACTGGCTTCCTAAGGCCAAAGTATTGAGGCCAAGTACTCAAAGCCAAACGTTGGCGGCCGGTCCTTCAATGCTTGCTCTTTGAGGTCGTCTATCAATACAATATAGATTTAGTTCCATCAAGTTGTCAAGCTTCAAACGATAATTATAACCAACTTTGTCATGTCAACAATGGTTGTGTTTCTATCAAGCAATTATAACCAATTCTTCCATAACAACAATAGTTATTGTTAAACCACATGAGCATAAAGACAATATTTGATTTTGATGATAATAAACTCTTTAAGTGTTTATTGTAGGGATCTAATGTACCTATTTAACATGTTCTACAAATTAGATCTAAGATAGATAAAGTTTGTGATCATCTACCATATAGTAATCTAGGAAGTATTAAAAACATCTAATTCTTCACAAAACTTCAAGGATATAAAGAATAAAGAAACAACTCCACTGGTGCACATGAGTTCAAGACTTTTGAAAATGACTTTTTAATTTTTTTTAGGACTTAGGTAAATGGTTGGTTTAATGTTTACATAAATTATCAAGAGCTTACATACACACATATTTGCATTCATACATATCATGTCTAAAATTTGATAGATATTACATTTGACATAACTAAGAAATTGAAATAAACTTGCTCAATTAATTTTAAGATATGTCGAGTCATTGGTTGCATCAGATGATTACACCTTAATCCATAATTTGGGAATATAAGTTAAAATGCATTTAAGAGTTAAGATTGAATTTATTCTCAAAATATGCATAAGCCCATACCAACTTGTATTCTCAAATTTACTTCAAAATCATTTGAATGCATCACTTACAAAAAGCCTTTTTAAACTTATATAAGTACTTAGAATGTTTCACTTTAAATCTTGAAAAATTAAATTTAATATACAATACATTATCTATGACATACAATATGTTATTTGTGACATATGGTAGGTGTAGCACAAGTGGACAATGTAAACAAACTTAACATAGAATACAAAATTATCTCATATGATATATTTGAGCTCCACATACTGTACATGGATTCCAACACATTACATAATGAACTTTACCTTTATCTACCAGCATCTAAACAATAACATACGATCCGTTAATTACTAATATATGGTATGTCATCTATAATTTGCAAGGTACTAATCTTGATGGATAGTATATAGAGAAATACGAACTTTGCACCACATATTTTGCACCACATTGCACCTCAAACATTCATGAGCATAATGCCATGATGGTTTGCCACACGCATCTACATGCCGCACGAGCTGCAGCTTGAGGATTGCATACGATACATCATGTTTTTCAACGTAAAGTATATCTAGTACTAAAATCCTATAATGAATAGTTTGATTAAAATTGAGAAAAAGATCATGGCCATTGAGTCATTAAAGGTGATTGGAGGCTTTTGGGGATCTTTTGCTATAAATAGATCTCCAAACATTGAGAATATGCTGATGAATTCATGAATCATTTTCAAATAATTTAAAAGCCTTTTTGGATTATATTCTATATCTAGAGATGACGTTTTGTAAGCTACAAGAAAATATCATTTTAGGAATCATTCAAGGGCATGAAAGGCATTGAGAAATCGTTCAAGGTGTTTTTTATTTTCTATATCATCTATACCTTACAAGCTCTCGGTTATATTTAGTAACACTTTTACTTAATCTTTTGATGAATTATATCTGTTTAACTATGAAATTGTATTTGGATTGTGCTCTATATTATTTGTAAGCTTGTATAACTTGTTGCATGACCCATATCCAAATTATTTAATGTGAAGAGAAGTGGCTCATCTTCAGGTTGTTTAATGTGGAAAGCAGATTGTCTTGTCCATGAAAAGGTTTAGTTATACTAGATTTCTCAATCTAACTACGATGAAAGAGTGCATTAAATGGTTGGCTCAACCTAATTGGTTTGAGGGTGGATGTAAGCTCACTAGGTTGGAGCCAAACTATCTAAAAATCTTAGTATCACCTCTTTATGTTCTTTACATTTATATTTTTACTTAGTTGCAACCATAAATTGCTTAGAAAATTTTGAAAAAACTTCTTTACTTAATTCCTTAAATAAAAAGGAGTAAAACTTGCACATCCAATTCACTTTCCCTCTTAATGTGCATGTGGACTAAACAGTCATACTCTTGCCTAATTGTTATAATCAATTCTCCCACATCAACAATAATTATACTCATATATAGCAATTATAACTAATTATGCCATGTTAGCAAGAGGAACACACTTATCCAAGCAATCAGACCATTACAAGTAACTTTCCCATATACTACACAGCATCAACATACGACCTCTACTTCATCAATTATAAATAGCCTTCCCGTTAAGGGCACAAAAGGATGAGGCTTAAGAACCAACGTATCAAGATTCCTCTATCTATTTAATATTTTCCCACGAACAACACCAAGAAAATAAAAAAAAAAATATGATCCCACCAAATCAAATAAAAAAATGATTAAGATAAAGAAATGTTTCACTTAATGATTCATGACTGACCCAAGATCCGTGTGAGTGTGTAATATCTATGCTTATGTAAACTAAAGAATAAAATCCCTCTAAAGGAAACCTTGTGAAAGATGGCCATGCTGCATGATGATATGCTTTTCTAAATGCATCTTTATCTACAAATATAATAAATTACTAAGTAAAGGTTTGCAACTACATTTAATTTCTCCCCATCATGTAAGGAACTCATGGAATTTATTGCCCAACACTCATGAACCTTACATTCATCAACATCCATAACACACCTTCTCTATTTCCAAAGCAAATAAATTCAATTTAGATGACAGTACATTCATAAATTCAATTTCTATATCATGCAAAATTATCATTGGTTCATAGGTGCTATTTTTCAAGAATTTGTGAATGCGAAGGTTGCTACTCTAATGAAAAATTTCACTTATCGAACAGTCTAATTTCAATGCACAAGGAAACCAACCAGCATATCAAGTTTTCAGAAAATATTGTGTGCATGACTTGTGCACATTCTTTATGCATGTGATTGAGCACATAAACAAGTATGATTATGCATAAACTAGGCCACTGATAGCACAGTTGTATGGGTAAGATATTTCAATCCTATCTAATATAATTTAGAATTTTTTAATGATATAACTATAATTTTATGAAGCTAACAAGTCATGAACCAAGCCAAAGAATTCTTGCACTAAGTACTAAAGCAGCCATTGTCATAAGCACGCTGGCTTCAGAGCTAGGAGACCTATGCCGCAATGTGGCACATTTCCTTATTCAAAGTGTTAAGATGGTAATGCAGATGGAGCAAACCTAAGGCAGGGATGAGGAAAAACTGGAGAACCCATTTTAGAACTTTATCTCCCTCTTACATTACTCTTTCCAAACTGGACTTTATTGTTTCACGTGCCGTGAAGTCCTTTACCCAAGCCCCAGTCCCAAGCCCCAAAGAACACCCTCATCAAGAAGAACAAATGCAAAAGGCAGTGGAAAACTGCAGATTGCAGGGCATCTCCACTCGCCATCGGAAACAGAAAAATAACTTCCAGTTCAAATCCGTACGGGTATTTTGGTAAACGAAATCGGCTGGAAGCTGCCCTGATTTAATAAAAGTAAAAAAGCATAAAGATTTCCATAATAATCTCGTATTTGTCAAAACGCACGGAAGAACCTCCGGCCAGCACTCTTGCAGAGGCCGGCAACAAAATGAATTGCCAACCACCGGCAGAACACAGCAGGATCTCGGCTGAAGACTATGCATCGCAAACTAAAACACATTTCCATTGGAATTACTTGTAGAAAAGAGAAATTCATAACCACGTAAGAGTTGCACCTTCCGGTAGGTGGTGCCGTCTGGCTCGACGGTCCATCCAGCCTCATCGCAGAGGGCTTTGAGCACTTCATTGTTGTCGCAGTGCTTCGGAAGCTTATAGTTTCCATACATCCTCAGGCCAGCGTAGATCTTAGCAGCGATAGCCCGCCGACGTCGCTCCCTCCGTTTGTTGTTCTCCCTCTCCTTCCATGAAGGCAGTCTACTCCCTGAAGTCATTCTCCTTTATCCGCGAACAGAAAACCTTGACACACAAAATACCTCAATCCCAGAAAATCAGCAAAAACATTAGGAAGTCTTCTTAAGACCCCGATAGACACAAACCTCTTCTGAGGTCTTCCGATTAAAAGATTTCCAGCAATCTCGAGAAGCAAAATCTTTCACGTAGCAGCGAAGTTCCAGAGTATTGCAGATCTGAAGACCAAAAAAATCGAGTAGTCCTTACAAGAGCTGACGGTGCTCACGATGTTCACGGAGTTCAGCTTCCTCCCGGGGCAAAGATGATATTGTAGTCTTGTGAAAAGCCAAATACTTCAGCGGAAACTACGAGAAAAAACCACTACTCGATAGGGTTCGTCTTAACAAAGACGAGGATAAAATTGGTAAATTTCAAGGGATTTCGGTGCTGCTAATTATTCGGGCTATTTTTCCTTTCCTTATGTAGCCATCTCTGCGGCCCATCTCATGGATCAACCAGTCGGGCAGGTGAAAATAATTTTTCGCAGTTACAAAAGATTCGGCATCCGGTTCGTCCAGGTGAATAAAAAAAACATCTAAAAAAATTTGAAATTTTAATGGCTAATCGGACATGATATTAAAATAAAAATCAAATTATAGAACCAGTCTGATTATTCTACGGGTGCTTCATTCAAATCGAATTTAATGTTTTTAAAAATATTTTTTTCAATTTTATTTTATTAAATATTTTTATCAGAAGTAGTTTTTAGTATACTTTTTTTTTTCCTTAAATTTGTTTTCTTAATTCATTAGTTGTACACAATAAAATCTAGATAGTTATGATGATAATTAAACAATTTGAAAGAAAATGAATTTAAAAATTATTATATAAATGTTATTAATATTATGTATTTGATATTATAATATCTATTTAACATTTTGATCAAATAATTCTTTGATTTTTAGGTAAAAAATAAAAAAATAATTATTTTATTATAATTTGTAAAAATAAATTGATCTAATTAGGTTTCATTTTTTTCTTAATAAGTAGATCTTGAACATATTATTTTTTGAGGTACAATAGTTGTAGTAACTTCACAAAAGAATTATGTGAAATAATCTCATTTTAGAAAGTAATCAATTTTTTATGATAATGCTTATAATATTGTATTTATAGTTTAGAAGATATCTCTTATGTTATTATTTTTTTAGCTTCTAAGAGTAATAGTAGACCAAACAACACACCCAATGTGTTTCTTGTAATTTATCTATGTTATTATTTTTTACAAGTTTTTTTCTTGATACAGAGTAAGAAAAATTTAAGCTATTACTCTATTATTCTCAACTGTTATTCCTTAAATCATTAGATATAAGAGCATGATTTACTCTTATTGTAAGCATCTTAGCATTAACAAAAAAAATTTACATTTTTTCAATAATTTATAATTTAGGATCATAATAAAAGCTTACAACTTTTGCATGGTTGTTGAAATATTGTATAATTTTGAAAGTGTTCTAGGACATGACCAAGCTCTTTTAGATTTGTTAGTAAAAATTAAACAGTGATTTATGTATTTTATTAAATACAATTTAAAATTTATATTTTTATAATTTTAATTTTTGTAACAAATTTAGATAATTTCTTGTTTTTGCATGTTAACATCTTTATTTTCACTACTAATTTTTTGATATTCTCCTACCATAACATAGAAACTAAATTTTTTACTATAAACTAATTAATATCATTTCCTCTATATTTTATATTTCATACAAATAAAATCTTCCTTTTATTTTATCGTTTTTCATGTACATATCAGAAAGAAAAACAATATTCTTAGTATGTGTATAAAAATATTTATTATTTTATTTTTGTATATGCATAAACTATAATTATGATACAAAATCATCATAAAAAATAAATATCTTTTATTAAAAATAAATAATTTGTTTGATTAATTGAAATATGCTACAATATTCTCTAAACATATTTGAGATCAAAATATCATTAATTGAAATTTTAAAAAAATATTGCTAAAACAACTTTTAAAAATTGCTACAAAAATTATTAGTTATTGATACTTTCTTTTGTCCTCGTGATTATGCCTATAACTTTCATAAATTTAATGAATATAATTTTGATGAGATATTTAGATTAATTTGTGATCACATTTATCGATGATATACATTTGCATTCAAAGTATCTTGAAAAGCATAAAAATCATTTGCATGTTGTTTTACAAATTATGAGTAACGTCAACTTTATGCTAAATTTTTTTAAATATAAAATTTGTTTATTTGATGCAAAATAATAAATCATACAAGTTAATTAAATACTATATGTATAATAAATTTTAAGACAAAACTCAAAAAGATAACATTCATCTACATCAAGTTCATAGATTAAATTCATAAAGACACAAAAAAGTTTATCTTTTTAACATATAAAATAGTTAGACAATCTATAGACTAAGAAACATTCCAAATCCAAAAATTACACACACACTTAAAAGATGTTTAAATCCAGTGAGAATGATGACTCAAGCCAATAAAAAAAATGCACACATATAAAGAGTAATCCATTGTGATGCAATTCACACAAATGCTAAATTCGAATCATGTTCACATAAGAATCAAAAACCTTAAGTTAACACATAAGAGAAAAAAAGACTTTTTCATAGAGGAGAAATAATAAAAAAGAGGATAAAATATATTTAAAATTGTTTGGAATGTAACAAAGTATTTGTAATAATGGGAGCACGTTATGTTGTAATAGAGGATAAGAATAAGACAATGTGAAAAAAAGAAAAGAAGAAGAAAAAAAACTAAGAAAAGCCTAAGATGTTTAAGGCTAAAATAAAAAAGAATGGAAAGAAAGTGAAAAAAGTCTTCAAAAAGTTATTAGATGCACCACAATATCTTGGGTAGAGATATCCCATTTTAAGCTTCACACCTTTCCCTTCTTAAAACATCATCAAAGTCACACAAGTGAAATTTGCTCTTAGTGGATGGAATTTATGCAAACTTAGAGAATGTTCTATAACAAAATTGTTAAAGCCCCTCCTCACCAAGTCACAATAATAAACAATAATTCATATTAAATATAAATAATACGATAGAAAAGGACATGCTAACCAATATGGTAAGGACGTAACAAAATATGAAATTATCTCGTGATGACATAATAAGTTTAACTATGCACATAAATAATAAATAAAAAATAACCTACTAAACCAATGCACATAAGCAAAAGTAAATGATTTTTTTAATTTTTTTATTCCATGTCATTAATATTTTTTATATTTATAAGACTCAAATCTCCTTGATTATTGTCTTATCAATCCAATAATAATTATATTAATATATAAATGTTATGTTAATATCCAACAAAAATGATATGATCTTCAAATTTTTATTTATAATTATACATAAGATATGACATCTAAACTTATATCATATTATCTTACATAAAATATTAGTGATATATATATATATATAACATCCAAAAGATATTACATTCATACTTATATATACAATCACTTATAATATAAGATGAGGATAAACTCTTTACAAATTTATTTTTTATTTTTATTTTAAATTTCTAAATATACCTATATTTCATTTATGTTACATGAAATACAAATAGTTATATCAAATTCTATTATACTATACCTCTCATTTATGTGATCAATCATACATCTCACAATAATAATCATAACATGCTTTAAAATACATAATAACATATAATATATACTAATATTCAAGTTTAATATAAATATGTATTAATTTAATAATTTATTTATATCATAATTATAAATTTTATTTATATTAATCTCAGACAAAAACTCTTTGTTAATCTCTTTTTTGTTTTAAGATTTTTTATAATATTATATATGTTACCCAATTCATGAATATTTTAGTGGGAGAAAATTTTCTCCCACAAGAAGAGTGACTAAATAAGAATGTCACCTCTGTCATTTGAATGGTTTCTTACCCAAGTAATTTTTAAATTTATATTTAATAAATAATGAAAATATATTTTTTTAATTTGTCCTTTTTGGACGGAACGGACCATTGTTTATCTGCTCGTGCACGCTAAGACAGGGAGTTGAAAGTAAACTAACCCCATGTAAATGTTGTCCGCATTTCCACTCTTAAGTTCCGTTCCAGAGAATTCCGCTACGCGAACTAACCCAAACAAAATCCACTCCGAAGAGATCTCCCCACCAATCCCTACAACACAAACCCTAATCAGCTGTAGCTCTCGAATCCCTCGTTGTTTCCTCGCTCCTTCCTCTCCTGTAAGCATTAGCTCGTCACGAAGCGGTAACAACGGATTGGAAGAGGGTCTGAACTGATACAGATCCGAAGTCGGATGGCTAGAAAGAGATCCCTCGCTTTGCTGAAGATTGAAACTGAAGATGGTGATGCGACTTCGCAATATCGGTGATTGCTTCAGTTAAGGATAACGATTTTTGTGATGGAGGGTAGTTCGAATTCCCCGCCTCCATTCCTCCTGAAAACCTATGAGATGATCGACGACTCTACCACCGATTCGATCGTCGCGTGGAGCAACTCGGGAGATAGCTTCATCGTGAGGAATCTAACAATCTTCTCCAGGGATCTGCTTCCCAAGTATTTCAAGCACAATAACTTCTCTAGCTTTGTCCGCCAGCTCAATACATATGTAAGCTGAAATAATTATCCAAAGCGTAATGATTCTTTCATCCTGAAACTATTTTATAGCTCGAATATTAAATTGGCGCCTTTCTTAGCTATCTTCGTTTTTGGTTTAGTACCGACTCATAGAAATGAAGGACAAATGTAAGTTGAGGACGTTTACTTAGGTAATTTGATTCGCCAAATATCATGCCTTACCGCTTCATGATTACTGATTCAATTTCTTAACTTAATTTGGTTAAAAGGTGTTACAGTAAAAGCACCCTGATTTGTTCGCATTAACCCCCACGAATGGAAATCCAGAGGCAATATTGCGTTCGTTTATTTACTATTTATTGCCTTCTAATGTCTTTCTTATGCGCATATGAATTTCTTTTACTTTTTCGTAAATTTCTCCTGACACTTATGTACCCTCAATTGATGATAAATCAATTCTCGATTGATGATGATATCAATAGTTCAGTGGCTTAGAAAAAAATGTGTTATACCTGATTTTACTTCTGGTGAGAACCTTTTTCTTCTTGTTCGTATGTTCAACAAATTTTACTGGAATTTTAAATTTCTTGCTCATGCTTTAGGTTTATTTTGTATCAGGGTTTCAAAAAAATGGATCCCGAGCAGTGGGAATTCGGCAATGAGGATTTCATAAGAGGACAGAAGCATCTTCTAAAGAACATACACCGGCGGAAGCCAGTTCACAGCCACTCACTGCAGTCACAGGCCTCTGCTGCTTCACTACCATTATCAGAAACAGAAAGGCATGAGCTTGAGGGGAAGATTGAGAGACTTAAACATGACAAAGGTGCACTTCTTCTAGAGCTGAACAAGCATGCCGAGCAGCAGAGCGTAGTGGAGACAGAAATAATATCCTTGGAGGAGAAGATTCAGGTTTTACTGAACCGCCAAAGGGATATTATGGATTTTCTTTCGCATATAGTTCATATACCCGGTTTTCTTTCGAATCTCTTTCATCAGCCTGAAATTCATGCCAAGAAGAGAAGATTACTGATGAATGATTGCATCGAGGAGGATGATAACATAAATCAAATGCATGATGGTCAAATAATAAGCAGTTCAATGTTTGAATCTCTTTCCACCCAGGCGTTAGACTTAGTGCCAGTTGAGAAGTTGGAATCCTCATTGAACACGTTGGAGAACCTTTTCCTCAATGTAAGCCAAGCTTCTGGTGGTGATTTGTACCATAGTTATAGTACACCTTCCATTCATTACTCGATGTTTACTACCGATGGAAATTTGCTACTGAGCGAGAATGATATAAATTCGCCATCGCCTTCTCCTAATGTGTACCCTTCCTCTCCATGCAAAGGAGACCTTCATTCATGTACAGACCCCACAGACTCTACGAGTTACATCGACAACAGTGGTATCTCTTCTGCAGAGGCTTATAGGAAAAGGTTTAATGTTGCTGATATAGATGTCAATTCTGAGCCTAATGCTCCCGTGGAACATCTATCAAAAGATGTGACAAATGGAGTTGGAACTTCAGTTCCCATTGGAGTTAATGATGTATTTTGGCAGCAATTCCTTACAGAGACTCCTGGGTCGGATACACAGGAAGTTCAGTCTGAGAGGAAGGAACCGGATGGCAAAAGCGAAGAAAAGAAAGTTGAATGGGCTAATTATTTGTGGCATAAGAAGAACATAGACCACCTAACTGAAAAGATTGGTCATCTTAGGCCAGCCGAGAGTGTTTGATGTTTGGCCAAACTGCTCATCTCCTTGTGATCCATTCACCCTTGCGATCAAACTCATCCTTCATGCATTACTGGCCGAGGATGGGTCTGAAGCAAATGGGAGTTGAGGTTCATCACTCTTATTCCCTTGATATGTATGATGATTTTTTCATGGATTAAGTGGGAGGTAAATAGTGTTTGCTTGATGTAAATGGATTAATGAATCTCTTTTATGTTGAACTTTGTTACAGATGGGTGTTGTAACTATATTCATTCTTCTTTAAAAGAAATCCGGTTGCTACGCTCATATTTCCCTTCAAACTAATGTTCTATATATCATACCCTGTCAAGCACATAATTCTTTTTGTGTCTGCTGCTTGAGAATGATTGTACAATTGAAGAAATTGATTACAACTGTGAGAATTCTGATGCAGCAAGTAAGGTTGAATGTCCGGACGATCATTTTTTATTGGGTGAATAAATCCATCAAGAAAACATGATGTGATTGGGAATTATGCTTCGTGGATAGATTGAGCATCTTTTTATCATTATTTTGCCCTTGGAAGTCTTTCGACTGGTGTTGTCTTTCAACAACAGGTTAGTGTTTCAAGACAGGTAGAATCATCCGCAACATCGTTGCAAAGCATATTGTTAGGTTATTGATGAGGAGTTTGAAGTTGGTAGCTTTGGCACAATGTCATCCTGATTATCCATCTCTTCAACAGGCTAAGACAGGTTACTCTCATTCTCCCTTCAATTTTTTTTGGCTTATCTTCATGATAATTAGTTTTTGAAAGATATTTTTGGGCAAAGGCTTTCAATACATCCAATTGATACTATTTTGATCCATATCAAAATGCTATGGGTCAAACTTTTATAGCTAAGAGTTTTTCAATATATCTCTCTTTTTCTCTTCGCTTCCATTCTCTTCTTAAAAAGAGCAATTGTTAACTTTAAACTGATACATCCTTTTTAAGTAACTCATCCCTCGATAGCTCAAAGATCTCGTTCGCTAGGTTTGAACCAAAAGAGGCTTACTTGTTCTCCATGTTTAGTAGGTGAGCAACCCTCTATAGGAAAACCTCTTCCATGCTAATAAAAGTGGGTTACTCATGGAGAGACAGAATTAGTTCAACTATCTTTGGGACTAGAAATAAGCTTCGGAGTTGATCCTATAAAAAGTTCTCATAAGGGTTTATGTCAACCGCTCAGCAAACTAAGCTCCACACCTAGGAGTTAGCCCTTATGATCAAACAACTCTTCTTACTCATAAATTTGATTATAAGGATACAATGTATTTAGTCGAATAGTTATGTTAATGCATTTATGATTGTATAATATGATTTTGGTGATCATATAGGATGATTGGTTGGATCTCTATATGAAGAGAAGTTTTGGTTGAAAATGTTATTATAAATGCATTATTTAGTAATTATATAACTATGTTGATATTGAGTCCAACAATATAACATTACTATATCAATAAGATAGAAGTTTATCGTACAAGAATGTTAAGCGTAAAACTTCGTTAGTGATTGGATGAGGTTGACAGCATTATTGTACAAGAATGTTAATATAGAAATTAGAGAATTGGTCAAAGTAGTACTATAATCAAATAGGGTATAAAGTCATGGATTGGATTAATATGATAATAAGAAAAGAAAAATATTCTAAGTCTAGTGAACTAGGTATCAAGAGAGCTAGTATATTGTATACTACGATTAACACAATTGCATAAGCATGGTTAAGTTGAAGGAAACATTAGATACAAGACTCATCACGTAATGACAGATGATTGTGGTGCATAGTAAGTCATGCATGTATTAATATTTGATCATGCAATTATGAACAGAGGAATTGTTAATCGATAAAAACAAATTTAGCTCATTCTACAATACAATTTAGGTATAATATTATTATGATATAGAAATTAAGTTATTCTCAAACCTAGCTATTGGAGTTAATGTGTACACCCCACCTAACTTCTGTAACAATCTTACATGGTGCAACCACAAGTACTTATCATCGGGTTTGATTAGAGTTTTATTGAACTTGTGAGGAATATCCACCTAGTTAAGCAAGGGTGACGATAAAACCAACTTTCACTCCCTCATCCAGTCAGGTGGGTAATGTCCTCAAATGCACAATAAAATCATGATCAAACCCAATAATAAAGTTGCTTGTGGTCATACTAGGTAGGGTTTTTATGGAAGTTAGGTGTTGTGTGACATGATATTAGAGAAATTAACATTCTTGAGAGTGTAGTTGAAGTTCTAGGAAAATTGAATTAACAAGTAATACCCTAAATGTGAGGCCCAAATTTGAGAGCTTGGTGCGCTTGATGAATGAGAACATTGACATTGTACACATAATGCATCTATACATAGCATTATATGATTCTTAATCTTCTTCTTAGATGAAAAATTATGAAAGAGTTAAACACAGAATAAAAAATAATAATAACATTAAATGTCAAATCAAAGCTGAGAAAAGTATATTAATACTCTTAAGAGGTGAAAGTAACAATACTTGCAAGAAACATGTTATATAAGAAGGTAGAAAGGGAAAAGGAAGTGAAAGTAAGTTAGTCATTAGGAACTAAGTAAAAGAAAGTTTGGATGGCATCGAGGTAAGTTTGTAAAGTAGAGCACATTAGAGATGTTATGGATGTGAAGAGCATGGCACATTTTTGTCCCCATGTTTGCATAACATTTGTGATGCTTTCATCACTTTTGATTGAGTTTCAATTATTATTATTTAACTCATGTTAGTATAGATCAGTCCATCCTTTGGAACAGTTGTCACTTAGAGGGTTTTAAGTGTAACAAATTTGATAAAAATATGTGATATTTTTAGTATCATTTAATTGTGATTTTATATATGATAACATTTTTTAGTTTCATAAAAATTATGTTCTTTTTGGTTTCTATGCAAAGTAATTGTTGAATTCAAATATTTGGTGAATAACTTAATAGATTGTTTGATGGCTAGTATAAGATTTAAGAGGAAAGGGCATTCTTTATTAAATCTTTGTTTGTAATATTAATCTTTGAACAGTCTTAGTAAGTTTATTGTTAATTATGAGTCTTGCAAAAATGCAATGATAGACTTCCAAGCTAACATTGTTGGAAATAAAAAAAAAGTTACATTGAATAAATTATGCAAATTGGAATATATTGAAATTAGATTTGAGATTATAGAAATGTGATTATCTGTGATTTAAATAGTAATGAGAATAAATAAGTAACATAACTTTGGCAATTGAAAGTAATGAATTTTTGTAATTTTAGTTTTCTTTTATAAATAAATCGATGATCTAAATAATTAATAAAGTGAAATATAAGCTCTATCATGCTTAAAAGATGAAAATAATATATTAGCAATAAAAATAAATGTATTTTTTAAAATTATGACTATTTATTTTGAATTCAATTACATAATAACATTAAAAGTAATGTTGAGAAATATACATAAATAAGTTCTCAAAGATTGATATATAACGATAATTATGAAAGTAGATTTATTAATACTTTAACAAGGTTTCTATTTGATAAGTAGAGTTAGGATGCATTTGTTTGGTTGTTATATTATAAGAAAATAAAAAAAAGAAGGCATACCCCTAAATTCTTCTAGCACCTTAATATAACTTCCCAATTTTTTCAAACCTTGTCTCATTTTGAGAACCTAGGATTTTGTATGATCCTTCCTTGAGGAGCCAAATGAAGCAACATAGGTTTTCTCTCCTCTCATTCATGTCTAAAAAACCAAGTGTGGAGCTTAATTACTCATTTCATGGAATTTGATTTTGTGATACTTTCATGAAATTCAACATTGACATTGCATAGCAGCCTTTGACAAAGGAGACATGTGTGTCATACTAAATTTGGAGGGATGCTCCTTTGTTTCTCATTCACACCCTCAGTCAAGGAAGAGGGAAGTTTGGAGCAGTTCAAGGAAGAAGAGTGGTGGCCAATGACTTTGTCATGAGCCTTTAAAATGAAACAAGGTGCAGTCAAGTTCGATTGTACAAATTTGTTACCCAATCAATGGTTGGGTGTCATGGATTTTCATCCAATCTTATGAGTTCATTGTCACTTGTTGGAGTTTACAAAGAAATGTGAGAACTTTCAAATGCTTGTAACCTTATCTGTGGATCGCTCTAATCAATTTTCATGGGTGACAACAGTTAGAGGATTTGGAGGGAGCTATTCGCTAGTCAAGCCAGGTTAGAAGAGGATTGAAAGCAATCATTAATCCTTTGCTAATTGAACATAAGATGATATTTTAAACCATCATTGAGGAGATGAAAATCTCAAACTTATAAGCTTCAGTGAATGAAAATTGATAAAAGAAGATGATAAGATTATTTTGAATTATCAAATGTTGGAATATGTGGTTGCTTGTGAGTGATGATGTTAGAGTTGGCCTCAAGGTGTGAAACATTTTGCAACAATTTCTTAAGAAAGCCAACAAAGGCTATACTAAAATCTCCATTGTTGGGTTAGAAGTAGCTTTTGTCAAAGATCTTGGCAAAATACAGGGTTGTGGGCATGCATCCTTTAATCAGTAGTTCAAAAAAGTGGAGCAGAAAAGCCAAAAATAAGGTCATTAGATTTGATGAGCTCAACCAATATTCAAGAAAATGTGACAGCTAACAAATGATTAATTGCTTCTATTGCAATACTAAGTTTATGATAGAATTCATTATTATGAAGCTAAAAGCAAGGAGATGTCACAAAGAAATTAAGTTGAAATATTATGTTGTGTTATCTTCCATTTGTTGTTCAACAAATAAAACAAGAAAACAAGCTAAAGAAAATAAAAAGCTAGTACCTGAAGTTCTTCAAAAAGGGTAGGAAAGTAAATTAGAATACTTATAATATAAGTATGATATTATTTTATCCTTTAGTATTTTTATATAATATAATGACATCATTTTTTTTATACAATTATATTTTGCATCATTAATATTATATGTTGTAATAAGAAATTAATATAAAATGGTATGACACTTATTTAATGAAATTAATAATATTATAATATAAAAAATGAATATGATAATAAAAAGAGAAAATAAATAAGAAAAAGATATAAAATAATAAAGGTAACATATAGATTATGTGACATAATAATTATGATATATAATCATAAGAGTATCTAATATGATTTAGGTTACATGAGCTTTAGTATGATAATTATAATAATGATGGTATTAATGTATCATAGATCTATTATGACTATGATGAGTTAAGATGAGACTAATTGTATTTGTTTGATGACATTATCTTTAATTTTTATGCTCTACTATCACTACAAGAGAAGATGAGATGATAATATGATATAATATTGGTATCATTGACATTAGACCTCATATGATACATGATGATATTTTCTATGTTGTGAGCATGATATGAGATAAGATCAATATGTTGTGTGCTTCATGTAGACATAATATGTGATGAGATTTGCTATGACATGGATATAATATGAGATGAAATCTATTTGTCATGTGCTTGATGTGAACATGTTATGTAATAAGATTCGTTATTATGTAGATATGATATAAGATGGGATTTGTATGTTGTGTGTTTAATGCGAACATGATATGATATTCTAATAGATTGAGGCTTATATGAGATGATATGAAATAAGATCTATATGTTATTTCCTTGATACATATATGATATGTGATGAGATGAGATCTCATGATATTGGAATAAAAATATGAGCACCATGTGGTGGATGAGAAACACTAGGATGTAAAAGTTGAGAAAATACGAGAATCAAAAGTTGGAATAAAAATATATAAAGAGATTGAATTTCAAATGGTTATATAATTGATAAAGAGACGTGTTAGCATGAGTATGATCAGGAGTTATATTTGTGTTTCTTTTTATGTGTTGATCATTTTATATATTTTTATACATTGATCACATGTTCTTATATGTTCATATTATCTTTTATACATCAATGTCATGACTTTATTATATTATTTTATATATTTTTAGATGATGATTACAAGTTCTTATTTATTCATATTATTTATTTTTATACATAGATGTTAAGGCTTTATTATTATTCTTTATGTCTTTTTATAGATTATTTTATTATGACATTTTAATTCATATCATTATTTAGATATTTATTAGACTTTTAAGCTCATTATATACTTATATTATAGATCAAAACATTAAAGTACCTAACGATGGGAAACCTTAGCTGAACATAAGACAAGATGAGTTTGATAACATGTTTATGTGTAGACTCGTGATATTTCTTTTTGGATATTACTTATGTGTTTAAGAAAAGGTCTTTTAGATAATTATATCTGAGTTATGTGAAAATATGTATATTATTAATGATTATTTTTTGGTAAGTAGACTATGAGATGTTATTGAGATTATATTTGAGATATTTAGTATTAGGATAAGCATATTTATCTGTCATGATTGATTGTTGATATTTGTAATAATTGTTGATATTTGTAATAATGTATATAGAAAAAAAATAAGCATTTTTAGGGGAGGTTTTATGTGTTGTAAGTTTTAAAATTTGATCAAACTTAATGATAAAACTGTTTATGGTCACATAAGGTAGGTTTGTTATAGAAGTTAGTTAGGGTGTGACATAAGGTGCCCTCAATCTAAAGATTTGAGGATGACTTTGTTAGAGGCTATTTACCTTTAGGTTAAGTTGTGTCCATAATGATATGATCCCAAGCCAATTTGTTGAGATAATTCCTTAATTTAAGGATGCTTAGCTGATCATATTTAAGGATAATATTGTAATTTTGTTAGGTTTTAGAAAACCCGAACAACGAAAAGTAGTAAGGAAGCAAACTGAGAGGTAGTAGAGGAAAATGAAACTTAACTATGACAAAGAAGAGAAAAAAGAAGATCTCAAGACTTAAATAAGTATGAGCTTAACCATTGGAAAAGTTCTAAAATTGGATAAAAATGTTGGGCAAACCTTGATATTATACAACTAAATCTAATTAAATTCTAGGTAATTCAATCAATTACTTTGATAAAATGCATATGGATTTTTTGAACATGAATATGATAAGATTTGCTAGTCTCTTCCTTATGAATCCTAATCTAGGGAAAGAAATTGAGCTATGTTGATACATGCTTGTTAAATAGTTAAGCTGATACTTTGTAGTTTATGATAAAAGCATGATTAGATATTACATGAAAAATCTATTTTTTAAGCTTTGATAAATTTAGGTATGTTAAACAATCTTGCTTACCCAAGAGGTTAATACTTTGGTTTTCAGATTAATTAATGGATAATGTTAAGATTCATTATTGAGACATGAAATGTATTTAAAATTTGAAATTTAGAATCATCTATGATAACATAATTCATCTTACTTGAGCCATGTTGGTTAAATGTTTTATTAAATAACATGCTTAAGAGATCAATTTATGTTTCTCCACATAAATTTTATTAGAGCAATGAATTATTTAATGTGTGTTTCCTTACCTATGAGGTTGAAGCTATATTTTGAGATTAATTGTTTAATAAGGATAAGATCTCTTGTTATTTCATTAATTATATCCAAAATTTGAATTTTAGAATGACATATGTTGTCATGTTTTCTTTACATGAGAGATTATTTTGTGGTTATATAATTAAAAACAAGTTAGATTTGAATTCCTTATTGATCTCATGATTACTCATACAAAATTGAGAATTTTAGTCTATATATGTTAGCATGATCTCTTTACTCATAGTGATAATGTTTAGTTTACACTTTAAACATGCAATTTTATTGTTCAATCAATGTTGAATTTTAAAATGTTTAAATTAATCCATAATAGTGAAATTCATGATTTTAATTAACATATGTTGTAGGAATACTTTAATCGAGATTGCTATAAATATCATTTATTCTTGTTATTTTGGTCAAGAATCTGATGCAATGTGAAACTTGAATTTTGAGCTAACATGTTAATTTTGTCCCCCAACCCCTAAAGCGGGCCTTCTTTGCCCTCCACCTTAGTTAGGTCATCATATAAATACCTTTGGAGTATAATATGAGCAAGGTAAATTGTTGATAAAATTTCAAAATATCATTTTAGAGAAGTAGCAAAGTAGGGCAATATACATATGTGTACATAAAACAATTTTGAATTTTTTTTCTTTTTTGTAAGGATCAAGAGATTGGAATAAAGAATGAATGAAATTTTTTTTCTTTTTAGGTATAAGGCTTATGTTGTCTCATAAGACGTGCTATAAAAAATATTTGAAAAATTTATGATGAAAATATTTTTAATAAAACTTGTTGAGACAAAATCTAACAACATTCTTGTCACGTCAATTAGAATCTGTTTGAATTTGATTTAAAATTTTGAAATTATTAAATTATATAGTTGTGTTTTCAAAGAAATATATCACATGTTAAGGTCAACAAATGGTATGTTAGTGGACCAATAAAAGACTAACTAATAAAATACTTTTGGAGATTTTATTGTTAATAAAATAGGTGTTTTATACATATACATATATATATATATATATATATATATATATATATATATATATATATATATATATATATATATATATATATATATATATATATATATATATATATATATATATATATATATATATATATATAATTGGACAACTGAATGTAAGAAACCTTGAATTTTTTTCTTTCCCATCACCGACGTTCGAGAGCCCTAATCTTCTGTATTTTCACACAAAAAGCTTCAAATATTGAAAGAAATATTTAATTTAACATGAAGCCTTTCTCATTGATCAATTGCTTCCTTGCAACCCTATTGTGGGAGATTTTGTCAATTGGACTAAAATTGCAAGTTATGGCCAAAAAAACCAATTTTTTTGTGCATAAATATGACAAATTGAACGTGAGATCTCAATTTCTTAGTATATTAAACATCTTATTGCATTTAGTTAGTGGATTTTGGAGTTGCTCTAATTTATGCATGGTTGCTCACTGTAATAGATGAAATTGAGTTGATTTTATTAGCATCAAATTAGAATTTCAAAATATTATGGCTAGAATCAAGAGATTCTAAAGAAACTACATGTTTTTTGTGTTGTGAAAGTGAGAAAAGAATTTAGTGAAATTTAAAAATTAAGAACTTTTAGTTATAAGTGTTAAAAATGTGAAGGAGAAGCTAAGTAAGAAAAGAATTGAAATGTTAATTATTATCATTATTTTTATTTAAATTTAATTATGTTTAGATGCATAAATGTTTAAGAAATTAAGAAGTATTGGATTTAAGCATATTGTGATTGATATTTAGATTAATTTAATTATGAAATAATTTAGGTAGGTTTTAAAGAATATAATTAGATATATTCTTGTTGTGTAGATTTGAAAAGACAAGTTAATTAAGAAACTAGATCCTCAGTATATGATTAGATAGATAAATCAATTAACTGTGATGTAAGTATACTTATTTATTAATATTCATATTATATATTATAACAAAGTAATGTTTCTTGCTTATGATCATGAAATTAAACCATTTATACATTTGAATTTGAATAATAAGATTTGTAAAAATTATTATTGATAAATAAACATGATTTATATGAGTATGAAATTGATATAAGTATGCAAGTAACTGATAAATATTTAATTATTAATGTGAATTGTAATACGAGAATGATACATTGAATAAATATGATAAAATAATTAAAAATATATTTTTTCTTACTATGTTATCTCTTGACTTAGGTGTGGTACTCAAGATCATATTATATTTTACTACTAGTATTTTATGTAGGATGACTTAGTATAATTATATATTATACTATGATATTAGATGATGTAATAATTAGTCTTATGTAGGGTTGTCATTAGTTATCTTTAGATTAGCAAGGTGGATCCGTGTGAATGTGTGGCCTATACTAGAGATGTTGTCACTAGCTTATCTTTAGGTTTGTAAGATGATTACGTGTGATTTATAGAGTCATACTGGTGAGAATTGTTATCATGCCAATTGATTGATATACTTATTACTGGAGGACTATCCATTGGAAATCTTCTAATTAGTATTAATATAAATATGATATAATATGATATGATATATGAGTAGGAATAACAATTAAAGGAGAATAGAGCCTAAATTAAGTTAAAAATAAATTAAGAAAATACAAATTTAATCAATTCATTTATATATTACTATTTTTAATTTAATATAATTATTATTTCTTACTTATGATATTTATTATTTCATTTATAACTTTGTTATTATTTATATTTATTATATTATTTTATTTTATTATTTATGATTTATCTATTGAGTTGTTTTAGACTCATTCTCTATACTTACATTATACACCAATTCAGTTCATAACATCGAGATAAGGATCTTAGCAAGATTAAGAATTTAGGTATATAATGAGTATGTGTTGAGAGATCTTTCATGTGATTAAGATACAACCTATATCATATTATCTAGATTTTATTATTATTTAATGTTGATGCACTACACGAGTGGTGGTGGTTTGTATTTTATATATCTTATAGATTGTTGTGGATTCTATGGATTTTGGTGATATGAATTATGATTTAAACGTGTGTTTTACTTTTAACTTTTATGTGAATGATAGATTTTATGTTTGAAAAATAGACAATTAATAGGGGATATTATGTTAATTTGTTTTCTAGAATTATGAGTAATTTAATTGGTCTTGAATGTTATGAAAAAAAGTTGAAATGGGTCTTATTCATCACTCCCTACCTATAGAGTTAGGTAGGGTGTGACAGGTTGGCATCAAAGTAGTTGATATCTTAATAAAGAAAATTTTCTAAGGATATGATTTTAGGATTAGTCATATATATATATATATATATGTGTGTTCATGGATTGTTGAATAAATGTAAAACAATATTTACGGGTTGATGCAATGGTTTAGAACTAGAATAGAGTTATAAGTTTTGGGTAGATTGGAAATAGTGAGGATTATTATACCATATGCATATGTATGATTTTTGAATTTCTTTATCTTCATAGTAATGTTTAGGAAAGAAAAAACTTAAATTAATTATCTATTACAAGTTAATTATTTTATTATTACATAATTGAGTTCTTATATGAATCTTAGAAAGCTAGAGAAGAATAAGAGTTTGAAAGAGGAGAGTCCAAGGAAACTTTGAGAAAGAATTTGATTAACAAACTAATAATAAGAATGAATTAGCTCAGATATTATCCTCTCTTTTGTAATCCATTAACGAGTCATTAATTGATAAGACAATGGAACAATTCCATTAGATGCATCATCCATATTTTTTAGGTGAGTTAGATCCTATAATGGTGAGAATTTGTTAAGGCAAATAGAGAAAGAATTTGATGAAATGACATGCCTTAAGGATAAAAAAGTTTCCTTGATATTAATGGTCTTGGATGATGTAGTTGGTTTATGGTGGGAATCTAAAAACAGGCTTAAATTTAAAAGTTATCGTACTAGAGATATCATATGGGAGGAATTTTTTAGGCATTTGAAAAGTGGTATGTTCCATTGGATGTTAGAGAGAAGATGTGAGATGAGTTATCACAACTAGCTCAAAAGGTTATATAATTTTTTTTTGATAAAAAAATATGTGCAACACGAGGACTTCTCAAGAGGTCACCCATCCCAATACTTCTCTCGCCCAAGCATGCTTAACTTTGGAGTTATATAAATAGTAGATTATGAATGTAAATTTACAATCTTGTCTTAGGATGCTCCAAATATGATTAGCCTGAAAGAATTGAAATGTTATATGTTTCGTAAGCATTTGAGGGCTAGAGTTGTACTGTTAACATGGAATGACTATTGATTATGAAGAGTTGGTAGAGAATGTCAAATTAATAAAGAAAGAATTATCAAAGATTGAGGCTACAAAAGAGACAAGTATGAAGAGAAATGGATTTTAGAGGTTTAAAGGTGGCCCCCTTTCAAGAAAGGATCTTTTAATAGTAGCAACCGTGATAATTATGAAAGGAGAAATTTTGGTAATGGGGATAGTGGTTCTAACATAGCATAAAGTAGTAATCCTAGATGTGAAATTTGTGGTCACTTATATTGAAGTGAGTGTTGGCATCTATAGAAAGGTCCTGTGAAGTGTTACAATTATGGTGAGACTGAACTTAGATTTTGCTCTTAGTTAAAATCAAAACTAGAAAAAACACATATATCCCAATGTTATAGTAGAGGCACCATAGTTAAGGGTAGAGGTACAACATCTACTTCAGTGTTTGACATTTAGGTAGAGAATGTACTTCTTGTAGAGGTGGACGACTACAATTTATGTTATCACTCGATAAGAGCACCAATATCTACAAATATGATCACATGTACTTTATTTTTATAGTTTATTAATTATTGTCTTATTTGATTGTAGAGCTTAACATTCTTTTATATCATTATGCATATAAAGGAAATTAAATGTAAAACTTTAGAAGTTAAAACAATCTTTATTAGTTAGATTACCTGATATGAGTAAGATTAGAGTAGCACTCTTTATCTACAAAGAAATAAAAGTAGAAGGAAGAAAATTTCCTATGTAATTTATCATACTACTAATAGTATAATTTGATATTATGTTAGGTATGGATTGGCCATCAAATCATGTAGCCATAGATTGTTGGAAAAAATGAGAATAAAAGTGCCTAGTGAGATAGAAGTAATATATTTTAGTCAAGGATTGAGAGTTATTATTTTTGTGATGAAGTCACAAATGTTATTATCCAAAGGGTGTGAAGGATACTTGATATCAAAATTTTAGTATTTTTAAAAGGATCAGAGGGATATCAAAATTTTAGTGATGCAACTTATCAAGGATTTTGTTGTGCGTTGATGGAATTTGGAAAGTGAATGCATAAGCATCTCATCAATTAAAAACCCATAAGAAGAATTATTTAGTGTATGACTTAAAATTGGTAGCAATTGCTTTTTCTTTAAAAATTTGGAAACATTATCTATATGGAGTTAGATGTAAAGTATTTATAGATCATCAAAGTCTAAAATATATTTTTACTTAAAAAAAGTTGAATTTGAGATAAAAAGATGATTGGAATTCATTAAAGATTATGACCTATAAATCTTTTATCATCTATGAAAAGCAAATATAATGGCGGATATCTTAATTAGGAAACAAGTGTTAATATGGAAATAGTGAAAGAAGGTGAGTAATAATTAATTTTTGAATTTGATAAGCTACAACTAGAAGTGAAAGTACAAAAAAATATGAGGATATTATTTCAATTATCATTAAGGTTTGATTGATTTGAATTAATAAAAGAGGATCAATTATAAGATCCAAAACTACAAAAAGTGATTTAGAAAATAAAAGAAGAGTAGATCTCTAATTTTAATTTTGATGAAAATAAGGTAATAAAGCTTTAGAATAAGTTGTGTATTCTTAATCACTAATAATTATAACAATATTACTAAATGAATCACATAATTTTAGATATCATATACATCCAAAAGAGAATAAAATATATTAGAAGTTAAAGCAAAGATATTAATGGTCTAGTTTAAAAAGAGATTTATAAGAATGGGTTAAAAAAATTTAGAATGTTAATAAGTGAAGGGAGAAAATTAGAAGCCTAATGAATTATTGCAACCATTATCCATTCCAAAGTGAAAGTAGGAAGATATCATTGTGGATTTTATTACGAGATTACCTAGATCACTTTCTAGACATTATTCTACATGAGCGATAGTTGATAGATTAATTAGATTAACTCATTTTTTGTTGATAAAGAAAACCTATATAATAAGAAGGTTGGCAAAAATTTACTTAGGGTAAATAGTGGAGCTTCATAGTATATCAAGAGTGATTATCTTTGATCGAGACCCAAAATTTACATTACATTTTTGGAGTTCTATTCATCAAGCTTTTGGCACTCAATAGTAATTCAATATTGCATTTCATCCTCTAACAGATGGGTAGACAGAAAGAACTATTAAAATATTTGAAAATCTATTACGATAATACTTATTTGATTTTGGAGATGATTAAAAAAGTTATTTACTATTAGTCAGATTTGCCTATAATAATAGTTATCAATTTAGTATTGACATCACATCTTATATTGTCTAATATTGAAGGAAGTGTTAATTACCTTTGTATTGGCATAAAGGTAGAGAAAAGTTAGTTTTGGGTCCTAGTTTTATGGATGAAGTTATAGAGAAAATAAGAATCATTAGTAAAAAAACTTTTAAGTAGCACATGATAGAAAAATAAAAGTACTTTGATGTAAAACACAAAATTATTGAGTTTAAAGAAGGGTATCACATGCTTTTAAAGGTAAGCCCAATAAAAGTTTAATTTGTTTTGATAAGTTGGATAAGCTTAAGCCTAAATTTATAATACATTTTCAAACCATGAAAACAGTTAGACAAGTAGGTTATCTATTTGTGTCACCACAATTGGTTGATGTTCATAATATGTTTCATGTCTCATCCATAATAAAGTATATTTCATATCCTTTGCATCTTATAAACTATGATATAGAGAATATTAAGATCCAAGTATGACATACAAGAAAATTCCTATGTAAATTTTGGACTATGAAGAAAAGATGTTGAGAAACAAAATAATCTTTATGATTAAAATATTTTGGCAAAACCAATCTACATGAGAAGTATCTTGTGAAATAAAAGTAGATATTATGATAAGATATCTAGAACTATTTTAAATTTTGCGATAGATTTTTTATAAGAAGGGAATGAATTGTAATATCTCGAATTTAAAAATATTATTATAAAATTTATTTGATTTTGTAGTATATTTTCAATATGTTAAATGCTATTATTATGCCAATTTGATAGTATTGTCATAAGATATGTGTTGAACAACATATTGAAAAGATATTTATAATATATGTTATAATGCATGCCACAAAAAACTATTTAATAATTTTATAATAAAAATATTTTTGAATAAACTTTTTGAGACAAATATAATGACATTTGTTTCGTGTTAATAGGAGTTCTTTTAAAATTGATATAATTTTTGAAGTTGTTATATAATTAATTAGTATATTATAATTAGATATTATATTTACATATAATCTAATAACAAACTATAGAAACCCCCAAACTCTATTACACTTTCTTGTTATCAACATCCACAAGTCCTACTTCCCATCGATTTTGCATGGAAAGCTTTGAATCTTGAGGAAAATTGATTTTAGTAAGGAGAAGCGTTCCTCTTTGATCAATTACTTCCTTTCAATCCTGTCGTAAGAGATTTCATTGACTAGATTAAAACCACTATCTACAACTAGAAAACCAATTTGTTTGTGCATGAATTGCGATGAATCAACAGGGTGCCCTCAATTTTTTTAGTAGAATAAGCATCCTATTACGTTTAATTAGTGGGTTTTAGAGTTTCCCCAACACATACATTAAGTAGATACATTCATTAATTATGATATAAGTGTATTTGTTTATTAATATTCTTTGATCATATTATAATAAAATAATATTGTTTATTTATGATCATGAAATTAAACCTATTCATACATATAAATTTGAAAAATAAGATTTGTGTGGCTTATTATTAATAAATAAGCAAGATTTATACAAGTGTGAAATTAAAAGAAAAGAGGTATGTAAGTAATTCAAAAATGTAAAATTATTTATATGAATTGTAACATGAAAATGACACAATGAATGGATATGATAAAATAATAAAGAATATATATTTTCCTGTGATATTATCTCCTAACTTGAGCGTGATACTCGAGACAATATTATATTTTACTATTAGTATTTTATACATTATGGTGGTGATAATCATAGACTATACTATGATATGATATGATGTCAAATAATATGATGATTTTGCCTTATAAAGGGTTGTCACTAGCTATCTTTAGACTTGTAGGGTGGCTGGGTGTGAGTGTGTGATGCCAAAGGTATTATCATTGACTTACTTTTAGGTTTGCAGGGTAGCTGAGTATGGTTTTTAAAGCAATACCAATGACAATTGATATGGTGTTGGCTAATTAAATAGTTTATGGATGAGACTATCTATTTATTTTTTAAAACTTATGAGCAACTTAATTTTTTTTAATGTTATGAAAAAGAAATTTAGGTTGAAATTGATCTCCTTCATCAGTCCCTACCTATGGGGATACCTGAGGCATGATAAGAAGGCTCAGCCTAGACTTTAAAGAAAGATGCTAGGCTTAACCAAAAGAAAATTTACTTGTTCTTTTTAAATTTTAGGCATAGCTTGGTTGATTTAGGTAAGACTCTAAGTAATCTTATAGTATCTTAAGTCATATGTTAGCACCTTAAATGGTGATTTGGAGAGTTGTGTGAATGGCAAAGACTAATCATATAAGTGGTATTTAGATGGGTTAAGATGCCTTAGTTGATTGATTTAAGATTCAAAGAAACACTTAATTATTAAATGACAGTGATTTGAATTATTAGTAATGTGATAAGTATCCTTATTTGAGGATTATTTTTGATTCAGTGAACCTCAAGATTTAAAACCTCAAGCTAGTGATACAATGTCTTGAAAAATATGTTGGTAATTTAGTTATGACATGTTTTAGAAAAGTGTGCTGGTTTATATGGTTGTGACACATCTTAATATTGTTGATTTATATGATTATATATTTTAACTTAGTTTCATGAGCTTGAAGGTAATTCCAAATTTTAGGGGATCATTAGGCATCAATTAGTTGTATCATGCATTAGTCTAGTTAGATTAAACATTATAATAAATTAAGATAAGAATTAGGATGTAGTGTACCATAGATCTAGATCCTCAAGCCAACAATAAGAAACTTAGATAATAGAATTTCCACCAAGTAAGGAGTTAATAGTTTTGAATGATTAGCAATGCTAAGGATAAACAAATCATATGGTAAGATACTTTAGGGTAGCTACATGTTAGAGTATATGTTAAGGAGTGTATGTGATTGGCATTGTTAATAGTGGATTGCCTAATCATGTAATAAAGATAAGATTGTTAGACTTTACCATCATCATTATGGGTTTGGAGAGAGTATCCAATCGCGTAGAAGATTATGCATCTAAATACTTGCATAACATCTTATGCATCAATTTGGTTTAATGGATTGAGATACATCTGATGATATTTTATACTTGATGATAATTATATTATGTTGCACAAATTGTTATATATCTTGATATTGCTTGTTAGTTTTATTGTATGACTTGAGAGTCCTCTGTTGAGCTCCTGGGCTCACTCTCCTTTACATTTTTGTAGGTCCAAGGAGTTAAGAGTTGCTTAAGAGTAAAAAATGGGAGCATCAAATTTGGTGCATCTGTTGGATTGGATATTTCTATATCTACACTCTTTGATTATTAATAATAGTATTTTCATTTCATTTATTATTATGTGTTTGTACTTATTGAAATACATTGGATTGTATATGATTGTTATATATGGATATTAGATATTTACATCTTATTATGTAAACATTGGACTTTGCATATTTATTTCTTTATATGGTTTCTTATATTGGATTATGACTATTTATGAGATGATGTTATGTTGGCATTTTGGATAATATAGTTTATTTACAAGTTGCTTTGGTACCTATATAAGTTAACATCTATTGGTAAGTTATCTCACCTAGGGTGAATTAGTTCCTACATAAATTGGGTGACTAATTGTTGAAGGGGCATGATTCATTTTCGGTAGTATTCTATGAGCATGATGATCAAATTGAAAGATCTTGACTCCAAGTTTGAATATTAATCCTAAGGAGTAAAAAGATAATAAGCTTTATACATTAAATGTATATGGATTTTGTTGCACTCATGATAAAAATAAAATTCTTAAAAAGGGTCGATGTGATAATATGTTAGCAATTTATCAGCTAAACTCTTATGAGTCTTATTCTCTTCTTACATAATAAGTCATGCTACCATGCCATATCAAGATGAGGACCAAGGTGAGTTAAAAAGTGATGTTATCTTATATGCATTACTAGTTAATGAGATTGTAATTAGTTGTGATGATATATTATTATATGATATAATTATAGTTACATTGGATTATTTGAAAGTTTTTGTATGGGATGGCCATGTGTATTATAGTTGGGTTATCTACATTGTAAGAGATTATTATTGGTGATGTTACAAATATTATAATTATGTTATACACACACACACCCATAATGGAAAATGAACATTTATATGATAAACTCTATTTATTAAGATTTTAAGAAATAGTATTTTTAATTTTTTGTTGTTGTTATGGTTAAGTTATTTAGATGGTTAATGTGTGATAATTGATTTAGTCTATCCATCGCTACCCACCTAAATTGATAGGCGTTCTTTCATTATCATTATCATCTAATTATCTTCTATTTTTTAAGTTAGGGTCAAGGGTCAAGACAAGGCATGATAATTCTCACTTGTCTTTTCTGCTTGATAATATTGTAAATCATAAAATATGGAATAAAGTAAGTATAAATGCACAAATAAAGGAACCTTTCAATGAAGCAAAGTAAATATAACACAATAATTGTAAATATAACACATGCATACCAAATACAAAGTATAAACATATGCTTCATAAGTACAACTCTAAATTCTACAAATATATAAAAACAAACTAAAAACATCACATATTTCTCTATTAATATGTTACTCTAATACCTCTCTGTGTGTGTTTCTATGGCATAGCTTATAATATATGTAATGAGTTGTACAAAATTTAGTACGTAAATTACTATCTACGAAAAATAACTTTAAATGAAATGAAATAATTAGTAATAATAAAATAATAGGAGGAGAATCATAACATTAATGAAATAATTATATAAAAGCATGCACTCATGAATAAATGGATAACAAATTCTTTCTTATGCATGAAGTACATATAATCAACTCATGCTTCATAATATTATGGTATTGTTTCATAAATATTCTTTAATTATCTTCTTTTTATTATTTTCTTATCTTTTCATAACAAAGAGCCTGGTTTTCCATATATGACAATTATTTTAGCTCAATCGAATTTCATTGCATCTCATATGTATCTGACATTTCATCATTTCATGTTTAAATGTCAATTTATGGGCATATCTTAGTCAGATATAATACCTCTACATGGATCCAAAGTTTACACATCATCAAGGACTACACAGTGTTAGTGATGAGGTTTGTAAGGCTTACACAAGTCATTAGTAAGTTATATCATCTTAGCCTATCAAGGTTCTACATAAAATATTAATAATAATTAAGAAAAATGTCTGCTTCTATTGGTGCAACATTATTCTTACATGATTTAAAATCTATGCTAATCAAGCTTAGCACAAAGTGCTAAGTAAAACATATCGTATAAGCACCTTGAAAATAACATCATTAAAAAACTATATCTCTTTTTCTTATATTATGTCATATCATGTCAAATTACAATGACGTGGTTGTTTTGTATAATCCTTAGCCTACTTTTGTTCTCATTCATGGTTCTCTCATGTTCATTATCTTTACTAGATCATAACGTATGATACTCTACAATTATACTGTACGATTAACCCTTTGATATTTTGAATTGTTCCAACACTTTACAGAGATACTTTGATTGCACTATATCATACTTATATATTGTTATAATTATACTTGTATGATATAATCCTATCTTTTGAATATGTTCACCTCAATGATTCTCTCATTCGATCATATATGATCCTATGATATTGTATTGCACGATATCTTAAAATTTTTAAAAATTCTTAAAAAATTTTAGAAACTTTCATAATAATTCTCAAAATATTTTATATCAAAATCATTATCTAAAAACTTTTCCATCCATAAAATCATCAATCATTTTTAATATTACATAATTTCTTAAAATAAATTGTCTCCACTTTCAGATGTTATAGATATGTATTGGAACCATATTTCATTGCATTGTGTGCAATTTGGCATTTAAAAATGTGCATTTTTTGTAATTTTCAAAAATTTTTAAAAAAATTGGTTTTTATCATTGTTTTAAAGTACTTCCACTATGTTTAAAATGGTTCAGAACAAAGTTTGTTGTTGTTTAGTTTTTATTAGAAGAAAAAAGTTATCATGATTTTTGTTGAAGGAAAGAATAATATACATGATTTTCAAAATGAAAAAGAAAATATAAATGAATTAGACGACATGGTATCAAGTTCAAGAAAGCAAAGCAAACATCACCACAAAACCATAACAAGCACCAAGCATGCAGCAAGAGCAATATACTTGGTTGGAATATTTATAGAGTGGGATAAAAGATTTTCAAAATATTATTTTTAAACAACTCATCACACTTTGATTTGTTTAAAAATGTATTCATTACTAATAAATATGCCTTATCAAAAATTAAAATTGATAGGTTACATTGTCTCTCAATAGTTAATCAAGTAAGAGATAATAAGAGAATAATAAAAGTCAAAATTGATAGAAATTGAACTAATTGCATAACAAAATGAACTTATCATATAATAAAACTAGTTTGTATCAAATATAGTACTCTTAATTAGACTATTAAACTAAAGTCATAATTAGAAACCTTAAGTCAATTGCATGGTGTGATACCTATCACCATACAGTACAACTACCATTTAAGCTAACCACCTTGAGTAAAATAAAAATTAAAGAGTTTCATACAATACGATACATCTTATTATATAGGTAAGGTCATGCATTGATCTAAGTATATTGAGATAAAGAATTCAAAGAGTTTCGTATAGTATCATATATGCTTACCACACAATATGGAATGTCATTTGGCTAAGCATGTCGAGAAAAAAGAAAAACTTGAGAATTTCATATATTATGTTAGTCTTAAATGAATAATTAATTTCATGGTCATCATGCAGTATGAATGAGAGAAAAAGTCTCTTAACGACTAGTTTACTTTATTGGGAATCAAGATAGAGAGGCGTTGAGAGTATTTAGAGTAGCTGAAAAGCTTCCTAAAAACTATTTAAAAAGGTCCAAACATAGTGAAAAGATTAATAAATATTTTTTATTTTATTTAGAATGATTCACAATTAAGGCTCATCATTTAAAGATAAAGAAAAATGTAAGACTATAGCTATCTTATTCTATCTCTACCTTTAATCTATTAATCTTGAGCTTAATTAAAAATCATTTCTAAGTCATTTTTGTATAGATTTAATGTGTCTCTTGATATTATTATAAAGTTATAGAAATTTTGTACTTGAGTTTCTACATTGTATCTTTTGCCTCATTAATGGGACTTAGCCACTTGGTTTTCATAGTCTTTTTTTTCAATTTGTAAGGTCTTTTGACCTAGTGATTATAAGATCATTTAACCTAACATTGTGGGATATTTTGAGCAGTGTTCTAAGTTTTTTTTGACCTGGTTCTTTCTAAGATCCTTTAACATGATATTGAGGTATTCACCCATTCATCGTTCAATAAAAGATAGTTCTTAAAGGAAGCCTAATTATTAGACTAAAGGTAGATGTAGATCTATGTTTATAATAAAACATCTAAAAAATTTGGTATTCTTTTATTATAACATTTATAGCACGGACTTTCAAAAGTGATAACAAGTTTTATTAAGATCACAATTCACCCCTTACCCCCTTTTCTGATGATAATTCCTACAAATCTGTCATAAATCCATGAAAACTTGATGGCTTAATATACTAACAAGTGAGTAGTATTGGATGGGTGACCAAGTGAGAATGTTCCCTTAAAAATGACAAAATCTAATTGGATCATAATAATACATCACAACAAAAACTAAATTGTTACAATATGATATTAAAGCAATTTCTTCTCTAACTCAATATAGTTTGTGGATAAACCAAGCAAAAACTAATAGACTTAAAACACTCAGGAAAAAAGATGGTAGGAAGTAATCATTAAGAGATATCCCAAAGAGGAATCATCGAATAAAAAACAACTGACAAACTTCTATAAGAATTTCATGGTTGTAGAAGAAAAAATCATGTTTTAAAAGGAACCTTTAAGTTGTGAGACACCTTTTCATGACAAACCTAGCTTAGATCCTATGAGTGTTTAAGTATATTTGCATAAGAGTAGTGTTGGATTAGTAACCAAGTAGGAAATGACCCCTAAAGAAGGATAAAGTCTAATTAGATTGGGACATGACATCATTAAAAAGATTGAAGTGTTATATCTATTATGAAGGCATTAATCGCTCCAAAATCTACTCAAATTATTGCCCAAAATCTCTTGAAAAGTGTTTTAAAAGTTAATTATTAAATTGAATTTGAAGCTAAAATTTTTTGTCTAATTTAGGTATGGATGGCTAGTTTAGGTTAGATAGGTCAATTTAGTGGTTGAGCAGTTCTTGGCTTAAGGTTTCCTTTCTCTTTTGCTCGATATGGCTCTCTCATATTGTTATAATGGCTCGAACTCTATGAATTATGCTTTAATATCAAATTAATGAAGGAGAAGGTAGGATTGAAAATCTTGCAACTAGATCTTGATCAATTTTAATACTAAATTTGATGGAGAAGTGACAATATGAAAATCTTGTACCTAATCTGAATTGGGCTATAATTCCAAAACTAATAAAGAAGGAAGCACAATTAAAAGCCCTACAACTTGATCAAGAATTTTTGTATACTAAATTGATGGAGGATTGGCAACATGAAAATCTTATAACAATCATGAGCTAGAGATGATGACAATAAGGATAACAATGACTTTTAGTTAAGAATTATAACTCAAATATCTTTAGATTGTAATATGGAGGAACCCAACTTACAATCAAGAGATGTGCATGCATGCATGATAAGAAATTATAGTTTCACAAAGAGATAATACCAAACAAAATCTATTCTTTACTTTTTTTATTAAATGACATGTGCTTAAATAGATTATAATACTAAATCTTAAATCTAAAACTAAGAAATGATGAAAATGTCATTCCCAATAAAGTAATAAAAAAGTAAAAAAAAAATCCATAAATAAATAAAACTCATGAGGGCTTTTAACTTATTACAACTAAAACAAAAAATTACTAAATAAATAAAAAAAATATGATATGGGACCACTGTTTCAACACAACATCATCCTCATCATGTAAGCTTTCATGCATTAATTATTCTAGCCAGTTCCAATGCCATTATGCATTAATTATTCTATAGCATTATTTGTGTATTAGAATAGGTTGTGGAAGAGCTTTGTGGGTTATGTTCTCACGAGTCACACTGACAAAATAAGGCAAAACTCACCTAGGAAAGTTTTGTCCTGAGCTATATAATAGGAAACCCCAGGGGTAGTTCTTTGATTTTAAGGGGTGGTCAAGCTTAACCTAGATAATTTGGGGTGTTCTCTTTTAGATATGATGTGGCTTTCTATTTAAAGGCATATTTTATTTTCTTCAAAAATTGTATTTAATTTCTCTCTTATCAATTCTATCAAATCTCCAACTTGGGTATGATGCTTCAAATGCACAACAGACAATGTGAGATCACAAAGGAGATGAACCACTCCATTGACTTTGACACAAACAATTGACTTTTATGAGTTTCACAAGTGCTTATTATTCTTTCTCCTTATTATTAAACTCTTTAATTGTTTTGCATTGATAATGTCATGGTTGTGTTAAATCCATTATGCCATGGGCATACAGCTAAATGAATAGAATTTCTTCTAAATCCAAGCTAACTTTACATAAAAATCCTAACTTCTATTCTAACATTCTTTGCAAGTACTCTTGAGGCATGATTCTAACTATAAATTATATTGGAATGATTTTAATTGTGAAGTAGCTAAGAGTTTACAGTTTGCAAATTGTTAGTTTTCATAAGATTTTTGAATAAACCTCATGTTGGAATGAATTGTAATATGTTTTAAAAATATTAAAGGAGCTTTTTAAGTGTTGCCTATTTTGCAACGTTCAACTAACTTTGGGCTACACTTAAATAATCAGTCCTAAATATCACATTAATATGTGTTCATTCATTCCTTTTGCATCGCATTTAAAAACACTATAACTTTAACAAATATTATATTTAGAAACTCAATTCATAATTAAATTGCATCAATTTGGTATTAGAGATATAAGTTTAAGAATATGCCTTATAATGATAGTTTGATGTTGCAATGTGATAGTTACAAATGAGGAATTAAGATACTTATGTTGAAATTTAGAAATAATAGTAGGAACTTTCTAGAAAATAATTACACAAATTATACTTTTAGGTGGTTAAATACAATGATAGATGCATTGTAAACTTCAACTCATGTTCTTGAGACTAGTCGACATCACTTCAACAATGATCAAAATGCGATTAAGAAAGGCTCATTTTGTGAACATGAAGAAAGCATTATGTATTAATCACCTTACATGCACCAAAAGCAAAGAAATATAGATAGAGCTTATGCATTGCACTGAACCAAATTCTAAATATCCACCACATAGTTATCACCATCCACTTTTTCATCATCATGACATGAGCAAAAGATAAGGTTATGGTGTATAACCTCCAAGTAGATTTCAAAGGAACATATGTAAATAAGAAGATGATATAACTAGGGAATGTTAAGATTGGTGTCCCAACTTTTGAAAATTTTTTTTATCTATGAACTTTCTCTGACTATATTTTAGATATAGATAATTATTTTAAATGTTAGTCTTTTCCTACATAAAAATAGGTGGGCTTCATGAAATTGAACTTGACATATTAGGTCTAAACTTATTGAGTCAATGTAGAATCTAAATTACAAAAAAAGGAGAAATCTAGTTATTAATTAGCAAGAAATAAAGAAATCTCTTGAAGTAGCTTCTCGACCATTTTCATTAAAGTCTTTTATTATAATTATCCAAACAAACTAATAGTGTGGATGATTATATAATGAGAATTAATGAGTTTGTGATTTAGTATGATGCACATGAGAACCTTCTTTTTATTATGGCTTGATTTAGGTCTAGGCTTAGATTTAATATAAATAAAGGACTTTTGTCAAATAAATATTGAACTTTAGAAGGATTATTTCAAAAGACATTAGATGGGAACTACTCAAGATAAGAAAAATGGAATCAAAATATGGAAAGATGTCAATGCAATGTTAGGATATTATAGCTACTAAATGCAAAATAGGATTGAGTTAGGACATCAGAAGGAAAATTTTGTAGTGGCTTCAAGGTTGAAAAGAGGTGCACATCATGGAAGTTGCTTTAGAGGAAGAATAACTAAATACATCTTGTCATCTCTTGGAAGGAATAGGATTGGTAGAGGATAGCCAACCTTTAGACCTATTTAAGAGTGGGAAGCAAACTTATAAATTGTTTGAATAAAATAATAACTACATGAACATTATTTTAGAAACTATTGTAGAAAGAATGAAGCTTAAGGTAGAACTATATCTTAAGCCATATAAAATTTCATGAGTTAATGACACAATCTTATGTATTAACCATTAATATTTTATGGTTATTCAATTGGACATGTACATTGATCCTATACAATGCAACATATCACCTATGGATGCCAGCCATGTTATTTAAACATTTTTACCCATGTGACGTTAATGTCACAATGTTTGATAAGTCTAATTCGTGCCGCTTTAAATATAAAAATAAAAAACTAACATTTCTTTTTGTAGCATGTAAAATATAAATTGATAAGGAGATTAAAAATATCCCTGTTTACTAAAAAGAAATAAGTTATTATATATACTTAATATGTAATAATTTTAAGTATTATAATTTTAAAAGTGATAAAATATATACACTACTCTTTATTAACACACTGATTATTAATAATAAGTTAATGAGAATACTCACAAAAGTTATTCAACTACTAAAAGACATTAAAGATATGTCATCTAATTTTTTTCTGAGTTGTATCATCTATGAGATATTTAATAAAAGATTAATTTAATTGTTAGAACAACTCTATCTAATTTGTAATATTATAAAATAAATTTTGATGAATATGTATACATGAATTATTTATTTGTTAAAATTAATGATTATACACGATACAAACATAAAACAAAATGACAAGTTATATTGCATGTGTTTATTCTAGCATATTAATAAAATAAATATAGATTATTAGTTCATGATAAATTATTGAGAACAATAAACTAAAAAGATATATGGTTAATATTAATTTTTATATAAACATTTTTCAAAAATCTTTTTTCTTTCCATATATGAATGAGTTAATGTCACATAATTTAATAAACAAAATCATCAAAAGTCATACTTAAAAACTTTTACAATCAATACAATTATATTAATAATATTCAATAATTAAAATAATTTATAAAAAAAAATTTAGAATATTATTTTTATATGCTACTAAAAATTATGCTTGATAAATATATTGATCATTAGTATTACACTTGTATTTTTAAAACCTTTTTTTATAAAATGCTGAAGTTGAAGACATGTTAAACAAAACCAAAGATAAATTGACTAAAAAAACGAACAACTCAGATTGACATAATGAATAAACCATTATGATAAAAATTTTAATAGTCAACCTTTATTATACTAATAAGCCTTCAAAAGAGTAATACGATTTTCACACTAAGTAAATGCTATCTTCTGTATGGAGCCCATGGCGTCCGTGACTACTTTCGTGTAGCGGCCAGGCCACATTGTCATTGATCTTCAACTTGCTCACAATTAGACCATCTCTCATAATTTTGTAAGAAAACTAAATGTTTTAAAAAATAAAAAACAACACTAAACCATAAACACTTCACATTATATATTGAGTTCATTACATTGCGAGCACACATCATTTATCAATCTAAGAAAACACATAATGAGAAGCACCACAAGAAAATACAAGCTATTATCCTACATGTTTTCAAAGTTCCATAGTGTCAGCATATGTAAAGTATTCAGATTTCTAAGCCGTCAAAGACAAACGGAGAATCTGTAAAGCTCAAGTGCTTGAAATAGCTGAAATAAACAATGCTACAGGAACTTAATCCAGCTTTCCCAGAACAGCAAGCTCTAACATGGATAACCTTCAGAACAAGTAGTTGACGATTTCATCCATATCCCACTGTACAATCCGTTATCCCAACATACACTACTTAAAAACCAATCTTCAACGAATAGCCATTAAAACTTTGTTGGTGTAGAAATTTTGGTGCAACAATTAGACAAAGATAAGGCCAATTAACAACCTAATACCATGGCGTAGCTTTATATTTTGCTAAAACTAATGAACATTTGATCAGTGATTCAATTTTGGTTGGTTCATGAAGTTAAGTAAAGCATACCTATTATGTTGATGAAGAAGGCTCTTCGCTACACTTGACATGGTCTGGAGATCCATCTTGGTCATGATCGTTAACTCCATGACTGCTTATATTAACATAAAAGCCAAGGACCTCATTCGCAAGTTAGTAATTCAGTTGAAGGACGATGTCAAGGCTAATCTAATAAACAGAAAAGGTAAAGTTGGAGACTAACCCATCTCTTCGGAAACCATTCTGGCCATTATCAGGAGAGCTACTGCGGCTAACTCTGGGAGAAGAGCTGGGGGCACATCCTTCCGTAGATTTTTGCCTTCACAACGCAATAAATTATATATAAATGTTGTGACAAAAACAGAGTTAGAAAGTCATAGTCAATGACACTCTGAGCATACAAGTATGTGCTGTACCGTACATTTGCAAAAATTAGTACAAGGAAGCTCCAGTTTATACTCATGCGAACAATACATTCCATTAAAACAATAATGGCTAAGCCCATAAAGCGCAAAAGATTCAAACATTAAAAAATTGTAGAACAAAGAGCTTCGGCTACGAAATTGGAATGCAAGGCCTCAGAAATTGGTTTCCATGCCACATGATAATCACATCTTAGTACTATAATTTGCATATTGACCACCACCATGGTGTTGTGAATGCTCAGAGCAGAGTCCCAATCTCAAAGAAAAGCAGAGCTTCTGCACTAGCACACACAACAGAGCTGCTTTCGCTACAATGGCTTCCCTCATATGTCTCACAGTGCCCATATGACAAGATCTTTCACGGAAAATTATGAAGTACAAAAAGATGAAACTCCTTACCACTACACTTTTGAGATATTGCTAGTTCCAAAGTGCCCTTTTAGTGAAAAAAATAAAAAAATAGTGCCTGAGGTGTGTAATAGCTTCTTACCCTCGAACATGCACCAGTTTGATCCATCGCTGAAAAGCTGGGCAAAAATTAAAAAAAACTAAGTTTACAGAAGAATGTAACTAAAACATGGATGACATACTATATAGCCCATGCCACATAATGGCGGTTGACATGGCACTTCAAAATCCACTAGGGAAAAGGATGACATTCTTTCAAAAAGTAGAATCTTCTACTGTATTTGTGTGCTGGAGACAGTCAGCATACAAGTAAAAAATTTAGTTGAAAACACTAAACAAACAAAGTTATTCCGAGTAAATAATGGCTGTTGTTTTCTGTTTGACAATGTTCTAGTTTTATATTTGTATTGTAAAACAATTTCTTAACTACTGCCACATAGAAGAGTCAATCCACAAACATGTTCCAAATCATAATCCAGTAACGAGACAACTTTATTTATAATTTTCTTGAAGAGACCAAAACAGAGATTCAAAACAATAGATGACATGTCATAGGTATATTGGCTGATGGCAGCATACAAGTAACAAAATTCATTTGGATGGCAGCAGAATGGATCACAAGAACATTATAGCACTACAGTCAAATCTCACAGCAGTAGTTTCCTAAGCATAACAGTAGAATGAGAGCATCAAAAACTTGCATCCCACTATGTGGATAGCTACACCAATTCTTTGGTGTCCTTGTGCCATAATGCATTATGAACTCCTTTAAAATATCCAAGCATATCATGTCCTTTCCAGTAGTCTCCAATCATAGTGTTTTTGGTCTCCCTTACCCTACACTCATGAGAAAATTATTATTACTTACAGCTCTTAATGGGAACAATAAATGGTTAATATTTGAAATGTTAAAAAAAAACTATTAAAAATATTAGAAATATTTTCCTCCATTTCATCCGACCTGTTTGGATTATGCTATTACCATTTTATCAATTTTTATATCATTTTGGATTATAACAACAAGATAAACCAAATATCTCATTTTTCAATATTTTTTATCACTAATTATAATTCTCTACATTATGAAAACTCTTACACAAAAAAAATTATATTACAAAATCTCTTAAACTTTAAAGTCATTCTCAATAATTCTAACTTAATTTTAGTCTCTTTTTTACCTTTATCAATAACAATATTGACAACGTGACATGAAAGATTAGAAACGTCACATTCAAAATGTTTCTATTAACAATAGAAGCTTCATAGCTTAATGAACTTTCAAAACTTAATCCACTTGTCTTTGATAGCCTTCATGCTTAAAGTGTCATGATAATGCATGCAAGTTATCATTTCCTTTGACTAGGTGAAGAGGTTGGTAATACTAGTATCTCATGACAAGGGCCTTACTAACTTTTATTTGGGAGCCAACTAGGCCCCACATGTGGATGATATTATGAGATCCTTTTTTAGAGATTACTAAGACATAATAGGTGATGATTTGGTTGTGTTGTCCTCTAGTTCTTTCAATCTAGTCTTATGCCTCAATGATGGAAGAGCACATTTCGTGGCGCTCATTCCTGAGATGCAGGGTGTAATTCTCAGTAGTTTTGGCCTATTTATAAATATGGTGCACAAAGTGTTGGCCAAGGTTATGGTGAGGATTTAGAGCCTCTTGAATGGGTTGGTTCCAAGAGAGTAGCGTGCATTTGTCCTTGACACAAGTATTGCTAACTAGTGCATTATAGTGTAGGAGATCATGCGTGAGAAGTCTAAATAAAAGTTTACAAAAGCGTTGAATGATGATCAAGATAAACAGGGAATAATTCTACAATAATCTGAGATGGGACGTCATTACTACTATGTTCCATCACTTTATTTACCTTGGATAGAGGCCTCCTGTGGCTTTTGCCATGGTTGTCATTGTCACCTTCTCGTTTCATCCTTTGTTTGGTGTTTTTAACATTTCTTATTTGAAGGATTGAGGAGGCTTCAACACTAAGATCTTGTGATTGGTTTCACTATTTTCTCATCTATTATTTGCAAACAACATTATGCTTTACACACCAATCACCACCACTATAATCAAAGAGATTATTATTGTTCTTACTAACAATTTTCTCAACTCAAGACAATTAGTCAACAGGGGCAAGTTATGGGTCTTTCTCAACAATAACTTAAGTAGTTGTCAACATATGATTAGCAATAAGCTATTGTACAAGTAAGATACTTAAAACAAGTACCTAGGGATTGATAAAGAAGGAACAAGATAAACTTTTATAGCTAGATCTCAACCAAGCTCTGATATTAGTAATTGACGGATAATGATATGAGAACTCCTGTTGCAGGATCTGATGTGAAATGTAGCAGGATCTAGCGTGAAATGTAGTGATGACATGGACGACGATGATGACCGATATAAATCCAAACTACAACTCAAATACCTTCGGATCATAACTCAAAGGAACCTAAGTTGCAAAATAGATTTGTGCATGTAAGCACGATAAAGAAACCATTATTTTTCAAAACAAAATATCAAGCCAAAATCTTCATTTTTTTCATTGAATAACAGGATTTTAAATAGAGTATAAGATTAAATATACACTTAAAAGCAAAATAAAAAATATCTTTCTTAATAAAGTATGTAAAAATAATAAAATATATAAAAAATGATAAAAATATCATAAGAGACTCATATATGCAACTCATTACAACCTATACTAAAACAAAACTGCAAACTAAATAAGAAAAACACTATATGACCTATTAAATTAGCTCAGTATCACATATTGATATAACTTGTTCTAAAAGACGATGAAAAAAATATATGATTAAAATATTAAAATTTTTTTCGAGCATTAATTAAATAACATAATAATAAAAATACAATGATACAAACATAATTAAATTAATTAAATAATTTTTAAATAAAAAAACTAAATTATGTAATTTTTTAAACAAGCAACAAATTAAAAATAATAATGAAATGTAATTGCATAGTTATTAAATAGTTCTATTAAAATTTTTAACTTAAACATCAAAACTAATGATATTTAAGTTGGCTAAAATAATTAAAGTAGAACACTCTCTTAGTTTTTACTAAAAAGTTTTAAAATATATTCACTTAAAGTTATAGTTAAGCTTACAAATAAAATAAAATATAATTAATACGACAACTGCAGCTTATGGATTTAAAACCTAATATATTAATCCTTAAGTCGAGAAAATTCTATTGAATGAAGAAAAATTGTATTTGAAGTAATTTAAAATTATCTCTTTTGTAAATTCACTGATTATCAAATATTTAATATTTCTCACCTAATATTTGATAATGATCTCTATCTGAACTTATAAAAATGTTATAATGAAAGCATTGATTAATTTGTACAAATTCTAACCCAAAAACCTTTGAAAAAAAATTATCAATCAGAATATGAAATAAACTAAATTATGGGTCTGATTTAGCACTTCTAACAGTTTGGTTAAATTGAACTAGGCAGTCTGGTTTGGGTGTGCGCACGACTCGACTTAAGTGGGGAGGGGCATTTGCGCGACACGTGCCAATACAATAGCTAGCACTGATAAGATTTAGCTCAAGGCACATGTTGGTTCATCTAAGTGGGCAATTCCAAGTGCATACGCCAACTCACTAGACGCTAGACGACTTCTGCGCACGTGTCAGTTCAGCACAGTTAAGGTTTCGATGCTGAAACCAAATCATCACTAAAGGCAAGGAAAGCAACGGTGGCAGCTAGGGTTTGCAATCACGTGGGAAAATAGGCGAGGACGCAATGAAGGGCTAAGCTATTGATTGCTGTGACGGAGAGGTGCGCATGCAAGGCTTAGTGGGGATAGAGGGCTACTATAGACGATGAAAAATGGCACAAAAACTTACGCAAATTTTATTACTTTTTATTTTTTCTTAACTTGAGAAGCAGCTATGGAGCAATGGGGAGGCAATGAAAGGCTTGGAAACCAAGGGAATCGAAAGGAGCAACTTGGCCAATGGTGGTGGCTGATCATTGTGGTGGTTGGAACACAACGAATGAGGCTTTGAAACCAAAAGTTTGATAGTGAATGGGCAAAAGAAATTCCTATAATTAGATCTCAACTAAACTCCGATACTAATAATTGACAGAGAATGAGCAAGAGGAACTCCTGCAAGATCTAAGATGAAATGCGATGATGCAGAGGATAAAGACAACATGAAAATAAATCCAAATTACAACTCAGATATCTTCGGATCACATATATGATAAAAAGATTGTAATTTCTAAAAACAAAATATCAAACCAAAATCTTCATTTTTCATTCAATAATATGACTTTAAATAGATTACAAGACCAAACATAGGCTTAAAAACAAAATAACAAAAATATCTTACAAATAAAATATGTAAAAATAATAAAATATGTAAAAAAATGATAAAACTATCATGAGAGTCTTATGTGAGTGACTCATCAAAACCCATAATCAAATAAAAATGTGACAAAATAAGAAATCCTATACACAACCTAATGTATCAACTCAGTATCATTTATTGATGCAATTTGTCTTATTACATCAAGGGTCTTATTGCATTGTATCCAATTTTTTGCTATAGGTTTCACCAAGATTACTTAAGCAATCAAGGATAGGATCCATCTTTTGTTTTTGGGCTCTCTCTCTAGTTAGGAAAGTCATTCTCATCAACTTTATCGTAACTTCTATGCCCAAGTGTATAATGTCTCACAAGTATGATCTAAACAATGTTTTGAAGGCTATTGAGCAAATGACTTGCTTTTATCATTGGATAAGGAACCTACAAAGGCATACTGTTCACTATCTAGTTTAAGAGAGCATGTCTAAAACCAAGTCTCATTAAGGATCGAACATTCTTAATTTTGGGGTTAGAGGGATGTTCTAATGCTAGAAATACCTTGAGGAACATTGTTGCCTCAAATTATTAGATGTATAATGCCAAGGCTTGGTTGGGGACATTGATGGGAGAGATTCTATATTTTAGGAGAAAATCCTACATTCAAAAATTGTACTATCTGAGAGAACTATAGAGGATAATACTATGTGGCTGCTTGGCTCGGGGGTGTGTTGTTCTTCGATGTAGGATTCTTGGGCTAGGCTTCTTCCTTTGTGCAATTGGTCTATTATAATCAACATGGAGGTTGACCACCCTCATGAGGTTGATTGGCTAAACAAAGTGGGAGCATAAGCTAGGCAATGGGATGAGATCAAATTGACTATCTACTTTAAGTATCAACATGCAAATCAAATACAAGCTTCATCAAGATACTTTGAGGGCACAAGAGCACCCATAGAAATGCTTAATATGTTTATTTTTAGTAAAAAGGATGGCTCTAGGTACTAATGTTATAAGATTAAATTTTAGCTAAGATTTGAGTTCTAACTTAGTTGGGTGTATTTGGGGGCTTCAATGTCTTCATGGTTGAGGGTGCAACCTTACTCCCTCTGTTTAATGCCCTTAGATTTGTTTTGCATCTAAAGACAAAGCATGTTCTTTTCTCTTGCTAGTTTGCTTGGATCCTTTAATCAACTCACATAACTCTTGCATCTTCCAAGGATAGTCAACTCCCTTGTCTCCTTCTATCTACAACCACTAGAATAACAACTGATTGGTTAGATTCTCAGCACTGATGTCTTGAGACAACCCTCTACCACATTTGCCAGAGCCTAAATATCAAAGTTTATCATGGTCCTCTTCTTACTCTAATAAGTAAAATACTCTCTACTCTGTTATGGATCATGAAGTTAAGAATATAAAGCTGTCAATAAAGAAACAAACTTTTTGGCCCAAAGGTTTTCATTGAGAGAATTTCATTAAGACGGGGATGTCTTCCCAAACAACTTTTTGGCCATTGTCAATAAGGATTTTGTGTTTAGTTTTGATATCTATGTATCAAATAGGTTGTGGGCAACCTTGAAACAAAAAAGCCAATAGAGATAATTGGGCAGTTGGCAGCAAAATTCCATAAAAGGATAAGCTACAAGAAAGTTGGCATGCCTGACGAAGACAGCAAGTTCAATATTTTCACGATGCTGTCAGCATTAAATATTACTATTTGAAGCAGCATAGTTTGGTGCACTAAACTGCTAACTCCTAAACCAATGCCTCAAACTGGTTTCAAAATGGATTAATTACCTGCCGTTTTTAGATTTGGGAGTCCACGTTGCAACCAAATGCATTAACCGTACTAGCATAGTATGCTGGAATGTTACATTTTTGTAACTTCAGCAAATATATTTTCTAATTATGGCCAACAAAATCAATGCTGATCGTATTTTTTCATAGCTTTTTTTAAGTTCAATAAATCCTATGTGAAGAGAATATCAATTCTCATTGCAGTTTTTAGATTTGAATTAGACCAATACCAAAAAGATCAACTAAAACCAAATCAATCTTTGCTGACATGTTCAAACAAAACCTTGTATTTTTGGCAAATTACACCAATTAACAAACTAAGATACCACTCACAAATTCTAGAAAAACCCAACGATATGACCACTAGGTCACGATTTAACTCGTCTAATCAAAGAGTAATAGATAGCAGTCAAACAAGACAATGACATTAACAAGTATAGCTAGACCAATCTCGATCTCAATAATTACCATTGTTTGCAAAATGAGAACTTACAATATCAACACAAAGACAAACATTCGGTGACAAGACAATGTCCAAGTCCATTAGACAAACAACTTTCACATAACAAACTGATGAAGCTCAAAGTTATCCACTGTCGAATTAAAGATCACCAAGAATGAAACAAATGACTAGTCGTCTTCCATAACAGCTCAACTAATCACATTAACTAACCACAAATTAATGAGATTGGGATCCAAGCCAGCTCGATAATGCACCTGAGAAAATAAGCGATCTTGGCAATCTACCCCATAATATATAGATTGCCACTACTTCATCCCCTTGCATGCTTCAATAAAATCAATTGTCTTTCTTTTGTGAAAATGAAAACCTCATTAAGGATGATTCACATGTTGCCCTCCATAAGGAAAGAGAGTTTTTCAAACTAATGGGGATCCAAATTTAGCCATGGTTTTAGAGTTTTGCACAAGGTCTTTCTAAAATATAACATTTTTAGGATCATTAACAAAATGTTTTTGTTGTACAAGCCAACCGATGTCCAATAACTTCAATAATTGCACATTGTCAAAGAGGGCGAGAAGACAATTACAACTCGAGGATAAAAGGTCTTATTGCATACCAAGAGAGAAATTTTCTTCACCATTCAACCAATAGCTTCCTATTTACCCTCTAGAGACTATGGTTTTCTCCAACAAAAGGGTTTTACGCTATTTTATCTCTATCTCCTTTTCATTCACACTTCTCTAACAATCAAGGGATAAATCATGTGCCTATGAATGCTTATAATCATTAACTTAAAAATGATGAGGAAGAGAATGCTTATAATCCTCAAAAGTAGTAAGGACGACAACGTTGATCTAATACTATAAAGAACGTGCTAAATCTCCAAAACCCATTTTTTGAATAGAATTGATCATTGGAGGTTTTCCTCCTTGAGAAGTAAGAGATCTTTATAATATTTTTGAATGCGTTGTTGGAGCAAGAGGAAGTTCCTCCTTTAGGAACTAGACTATCCAATTTACTCTAGACGTACCTTTATAATTCAATGATTCAATCCAAGGAATAGATTATCTTATCTAAAGGATTTAGCCAAATTAAAAAAATTGAACCATAATTTAGACAATGGGAATAGTAAGAGCCTTTTTGCCCTTTCAAATAATAATATTTAATTTTGTGATTAAACTATCTAATCTCAACTACAGTAAAGCAACTTTGCTTTGAAATACAAGAAAAAATTAATATTTTCTCAAATTTGTTTTTGGATTTGTTCTAATCCTGGTATTTTGCATAAGTTGGGTACTATTAAGAACAAATTTAAAGAGAATTTGATGACACCTACGAATGCTTACTGATTTTCTTTAGTATCACTTTGATTTCTTAAAGACAAGTCTTTATGTCTTTAATAAGCAAAACTGCAAGCCCTAAGGCCCTCAAAACTATAAAAGAATCCCATATAAGTAAAAGAGAATGCGAATCCTAGCAGCCGGGAACTTAACTTATTACCTTGCTTGTCAAACTCATCAAGATCATCTTAATAATTTTAAGCTAGGTCTCATAATTTTCTTTCTTTATAATTGATTTTTTTTCTGTCAATCTTTTATTTACCCATGTCTACTAGAAGAGGAGTTGATAAGCAATGCTTACCAGAGAGATTTCATTGCTCTGCATCTATCTCAAGATAACTTTATTCCTAGTTTTATTCCAATTGTTTTTTTTTTTGCATACTATCATAAAGGCTAACCATCCAAATCCTTGCTTATATAGAGTATATCACCTAAAAGGACTCATAAGAGAGATAAGTATCATTTAAATGGCATTCACAGGTCTTTCCAATTCGCTCAAGAATGTTCTTGTACATGTTCTTGTGATTGGCCATGTACACATCCATACAATCCCTTTGCATTGAAAAGAATGATTAATCACCTAAATTTATATTAACCTATGTTAAAAATATTATTTAGACTGGAACATAAGTGCTAGATTATTTATTTTCAACATTCCTTATAATTTATGAATAGAAAAGAAATTTTGATAATTTAGTCCACAAAGAGATAGCTGCATCTTGTTTGCAATTTGTTCATAGATCCTAGAAACAACATAAAATTGAAACAACAACAAACAGCTAAACAGAAAATGCAACAGAAAGAGCTTACTACTTTTAAAAATGTACGAAGGAGACAAATGGTTTAGTTCAACTTTCCATGGTATCAAAACCCTCTTAAATAATGCACAATACAAACCATGCCAGTCTTCAACAGAATAGGTAAGAAAGAGTCCACATAAAAGAAAAATACAAAGCTCAGTGGCAATATTGTTATTGAATCATGTCAATCAGCAACCTCCAATGTTTATGCTCCATATTGAAAGAGTTAACAATGCTTATGCACGACTGAAGCAACTGCATACAATGAGGGCTAACTATACTATCCTAAAAACCCATTCCAAATTTCATTATATATAGATTAGAATAACCTTAACTTCAAGATGGTCATATGGATTGTCAATCATTCGCATTGTGTGTAACTTGATAAGAAAAAAGATCATAAAGAGGAATTTAATCATAGATTTGCCCCTTGCAAGATCTTCCATTTAATATAGAGAAAAATATTTCACATGGTTTTCTAATTTATTGTGGAAGTTACCACAAAATTTCAACTTGATTTTCTAAATCAGCACATCGTACATCAGACTTTAAAATAAGTGATTTCAGATATAGGTGAATTGTTCACAATGGGTGCATGCATTTCTGGGAAATGTATGCCAATGGTTATCAACCAAAAAAAAACCAAGGAAGCGTTTTATGGTACCTTTTATTGTATTGATCATCATCTCGAGGGGATCTACTTCGACTGCATGCTGCATGGGGGCTAACAGATCTGGAAAAAATAGTTTGACCTTTAATATTTGTAGAAGTTCCAAGTAACGGATATCTCCATTTAAGGAACAAACCTGCTCAAGAGTGTCCTAGACTGAGGGCTTGAACTCCTTCTAGATGAACTTCTAGATGCCCTGGATCCACAATCAGTAGTACGATGGTAACGTGAACCACACTCTCGACATCTATTATCACGGATTGGTGATCTCTTTCTGTTTCCACCTGATGATTTTCGCGACATTTCTACACGCCAACCATGCTTTCCTAGGAACAAACAAATTGTCCACACTAGTGTCAACAAGAATTCCAATAGGAATAATTGAGATAGTACCCATTCACCTAAGTGTACCAGCAATTTGTCAATGATAATTGCACTTTCATAAAAGCATTTTGCACCATGTAAATCAAAAGTAACACTAAAAAATGAAAACATAACAAATTCCATACAGAATACAATACAAATAACTGAACACTACGAAACAAAACAAAAGAAGAGACATGAATTTCTGATAGAAATGTCCAATCCTGGAGTTGAGAAAGACAATGGTTACATAACTCTGGGGTAATCCACCAGAATATAGCCATGTTCAAAATACAATATGAAGAGATGAATCTACTGTAAAGTATTTTTATAATTCAGGGCTGATGCCTTACAAAGGTAGTGCAGTAACGTAAGCACCATTTGACAAACACAAGCGCAGAAGATCATCTAATTAAATTTTTCTCTACACAATGTTCAAATTGTTCACGTTGAAGGGAAGGTTTGGTACCTCAATGTTGGCAATTAAGGAATTACATTCAAGATTAAGAAGGGACAAACCGAGGAGGTGGACGCATGCTGCACCAGGATGTAGCCAGAGGCATAGTAGATGAGCTACAGAGGAAATGGGAAGTAGAAAAGTATGCGACCAGAGATCATGTCGGAAGTGGGGGCGAGGCGGCTACAGAGGATGGAAGGGCCAGTCAGAAGAGGAGGCAGAAAGCAGCAGAGATGTTCGGCAGCTGTACATGAAGGAAATGCACACTTGAGACAGGAACGGCGCATGACACAGACAAGCCTGAGAAGTACATAGTTTTTGAAGTAAATATACATCACAGTGGAATGTACACTCTGAATCATACAAGACTAATTAATAGTTGCAGAAACAAAAACACACATAAGCCTAGCAAAGTTGTCTTCCACTGTTAATGCAAGACCAGTAATGCCTTGCCAAGCCATCAGGTTTTTTCTGCTATCTGAAGCTTCAATTTCAGATTGCTATTATGTATGCTCACTGCACTAAGGAAATAACACGTTCAATTCACGAAATGTTAAACATCTGTGCTTTTAAAATTGTGCAATTTTTTTATTAAAAACTTTTATGCCATCTTTTTATTGTACTTGCAGTACACTTAACATAAGTTTACTTAAAATGAGCTTGTCCCAAAATATACTAATAATATCTTATCGTATACTTGTAGTATATTTACATGAGTTTAATTAAGTATGCTTGTCCCGAAGAATATTTTGTGTGTACTCTATGTATATTTATAGTATACTTATATAATACCCTTATACTATACTCATATTATACCTAAATAAGTTTATTTTAAGAGTACTTATTTTGAAATATTCTCATACTTTAATTGTATGTAAAAAATTTTAAAAGATAACATAAATTTTAAGTATACCTTATATATAATTTGCATACTTTAAATATATTTTATGAATACATTGAATACTAAGTATATTTTAAGCACACAAGTAATGCAACTATTGTAAACTTTAAGTATATTTTAATTATATTTCAAAGCATAACTTCTGTATAAATTTAACTTTACTAACCTATACTCATATGAATGTACTTAAAATACAACTATAATAAACTTATAATATATTATAATAAAACTCATAATATAGTTAATATATATGATATGGGCACTTATAATATATTATGTAAGCATATTTTTAAGTGTACTTATAAGTATTCATTTATTGTATTGCTCTAATTTTTTTAATATATTTCAATTGTACTAAATTATAATTCTCTTATAGGTAAGATTATAAAACTATTACAATACATACAATAATTTTCAATACAGTAAACTTATATTATCATATACTTTTAGTGTACATATCTATAAATAAACCTAAAGTATATGTACAAATAAATTTATATATAACTATATGTTTTCATTATAGAAAAATGCACATGAAATATATATATTAAAAAAATATGTTTCAAAGACATCTGAGCATAAAATATACTTCAATAAAACTATAATTTCTAAATACATATGTACGCTTACAACATACCTAAATAAATATAATAATAATATATTATATCCACACAATATATAATATCAAAATCTTAATTGTAATATATTATAAGCACATTATTATTACAATAAGAGTATATTATTACAATATAATAAAAATATCTATAAAATTATTATAAGTATTAATTAAGACAAGGTTCATTCAAATTAGAAACATACACTAACTATATGCTAATTTACATATATCTATGATATACTAATATACTCTAACTACAACATCAAATGAACTTATATAAGCATACAAGTATATAACTAATGCACTCTAAGTAAAGTCCATCATAATTATAAAAAACTTATATAGAGATACTAGAGCATATTACAAGGGTATTATAATTATAAATCAAACAAATATATTTAAAATAAAAACATATAAGTATATTACAATCATACTATTAAAGCATTATAAATTTACCTCAAGACAAATGCACTTAAAGTAAACTTACATAAATATATACTAAGTATACTCCAGTATACTTAAAGTAAACTTATGCACAAGGTCATCTTAATAGAAGGAAAATAGAAAAGAAATATATCAAAAGTTACACAACTTGAAAAGCACAAGTATCAATACCATTTTACTTTTGCACACAATCCTCTTCATAAGCATTTACACATGCAGTAAAGTTTTTGAAGTTCAAATGACTTCCACTATCCGTTTCATTAGTGCATCGGCTATTGGAATAACAGACCAAAAAAAGCACTTCCAGCCCTGACCATATGCATAGAGGAAATATTTCAAGGGCCTAAATACTTAAGTTATGGTTTCAAAGTAGCTGAAAATGCAATAGCAAATCCATTGATATGCCATAACAAACTGCTTTCTGTGCTGCCTACAAGGTTTTTTTTAATAAAAACTTTATAAGAAGACATGGGTGGTACTACACATTTTTTTTATAGCAAATAAAGCAGAGATTGAACATTATAACATGAATATGAAAGAAACTTACACAATGAATATTGAGTTCAACTAGGATAAATAGCACTAAATAGATTTTAAAGAACTCTTACCATCTAAACCTGCAATGGCATCATATGCTTCCTGACGACTATCAAATTCCACAAATGCATAACCTGGTGGATTCCTTGCTATCCACACACTGCAATAAGAGGCGACATAAGAACCATTACTAGCAGACATGAGGGCTCAAAACAACACATAGCAGCAAGCTCTATCACACTGGGCATTAACTGAATAATTTTCTGATACCACTACTCTCTACAAGCATCAACTCCTCCAAAGGTTTTTATTTGTACAAAATCTTCCTAATAGTGTCTAATTATGTGTGTTGGTGTTTTCTTTCCCAATTAGTATCATCATATTTCGTTATTATCCCCCTCTTTACAAATGCATCATCTGATTCATCCTAGAGTTGTGGTTTGGTTCAGTGCTAGTCAGTCTAAGAAAAACCCATATCAAACCAAATATTGATTGGTTCTATGTATCCTAAAAATCAGAACCAAATTGGCAACCATAAAACAAAACTAAAATCAACCTAAATGTCATGGTTGAGCACAATCAATTATTGATCCAAAATAGAAATGTGTCCAAACTAATTAAAAATCTCAAACATGAACAATTCTCTACTGCATGAAACCTACAGTATCTAAGAAGAGGACTTGGTAGAAGACCAATATATTTAAATATGCTTGCCTCTAGTGAACAACTGGTGGAAGGAAGCTAGTGGTAGCAATAAAGGGCATGTAGCCTTCTCTATTTCAGTGTTAGAGGGTAGATATCAGGCGGAAGAGAGCTTACCCTAGCCTAGCACATCTGCAAGAAGGGTGAGACTAATGGGATGGTCAAACAACTAGGCTGTGGCCAACATTAGCAATTAGTTGGAGCACAAGGCAGATGGTTGTTTTGACGTTTGCAAAGGGTCAATACAAGGTGTGTTGTCAAGGGGTCTTGTGTAACAAATGGAGCTTGTGTAGGTAAGGGGAGCAATAGATTCATGTCTAGGCATTGCCATTGGCATGCAAGTGCAACAAATAGCTTTGGAGACAATTTGTGTGGTGTGGATTATCAATGGAAGCAAGGGATTGTTGTGGCATCCAACAATAGGTAGCTGCATGACCTGTGGTGTTAACAGTTTGGGCAAGCGAACAGGAAAGTCCAAGATTGGGCAGTTGAGAGAGGCAAGCCTTGACATGTTTTGTAACAGTCATAAAGGAAGGTGCTGGGGTTGAGTTTGTCCTAGCAGAACATACAGGATAGATGGGAGGCATTTGCACACAAAGGAGAGCTGAGGATCAATGGGTAAAGGTAGAAGTTATAACACACAGTTTAATGCAAGTCGACCAAGCAAATAGATAGTGGCCTTCTGAGGTGATGCTATAAGTGGGTGTCGAATGGAGGGAGAGCAAGAGAGTGAGGAGTCTACAATGATGGATTCAATGGTTGTAGGGTAGGTGCAATTTAAGCATAGAATGGTGATTAACATTTGGTGAACAGATAGGAGGCCAATGCACATGATCACCAATAAAGGTTCAAGTAGATCATCTAAAAAGAAAATTGGGATCAAAAGCCTAGAGACCTGAAAATGCATGGCACATCCTACTGCAAGACTGGTTGCGCCATCAAGCATGGATGAGTTCATCAAACTTAATTGAGATTCAATTTGGCGCTATTTTGGAGCCCAAATGACTGCGAGATGTTTTTTGCTATGCTTAATGAGTTCAGAAGATATTATGGGTTATAAAATTATTTGTGAGAACTATTACAACCATAGGAAGCCTTCCCATATGCTTTAAGATGGAAACACCTTTGTAAAAGATGGATGAGGCACCACCAAAGTAGGTATAATTGTGCAATGTATTTAAATAAATCTGTCTTGTACTTTAATTTGAACAAGGATGTTAGAATATGTGGAGTCATCCATGATTTGTGGATCATTTGAATTTTTATTTCTATGAATAATTTACAAACATTTGTATTTAATGGTTAGATGGGATGAACAAAATCCAAGCATTTATAATTTGGATGCAAATTGCTTGAAAGCAAGCATGCTTGCCCATCCTCTCTACAACATCTAAGAAGAGGCTAGTTTTCTCTTCTTGGTTTTCCTCATCTTACTCTAGAGATACTTCTCTCATTCTCTCTTTAATCTCTCGCTAAACCAACCTGATCCAAGACTCATTCCTCATTCAATTAGGCACCCAAACAAGTTCCTAATCCCAACATAAAGCCCTCACCACTTGGCCAAATAATCTTCTCCTTCCCACTTTATCATCTTAACCACAAAATCCTGATTCTCTCGCAAAACCAAGCTAACTCCAAACCTATGGACAAACTTTAAACCTTCTTACACTTGTTTCTCGCATCAATCTTAACCAAGCTATCTCTCCAATAAGAAACCTAAAACAAATCCTATGAACATAAAGCTATAATTTCTCTCTAGAAACTATTCTACCTTTAGACAATCAGAAACCCTCATCCAACTACCACATAGCATTCCCCATATCTACCCTCAAACTCCATTAAAACCTTGCCCAAAATCCTACATAAAATCACGTATGACCATTTTCTCTCTCCACATATTCATCCAAGTATAATTCATCTACACCAATGGCAAAATTAACATTCCACCATCCTTTTCCATCACATCACCATCTAAATGACAATGTGACTTGATTTGGGCTAATGAATAATATGATGCAACCCCCCATCCTCTTCCCTTGCTTTATGTTAAGGACTCTATGTTAGAAGCAATGAAGAGGGGGTTTGCAAGATTTTGTCGAGGAACCACCTATAGTGTACTAGATTTCACCAAGCAAGAGGTAAAGATGCTTGGTGACAAGCAATAAAACTACAATTGTGTCCCTTCTATAGGATATTTGAGAAGTATTATCCTCTTGTTGATAACATATCCTCATTAGGTTTGGGTGCTCAATTCTCAAAAATAGTTTGTTATTACAAAGGTGTCCTTTGGTGTGGGGCACACTTGGTTTCTTTGTGAAATGTATGCGGACAAAGACCACCCAACGAAGAGTGATCCAATAATCTACGTCTAAGGCTTTGTAAGAAACCACTCGAGCTACAGAGTAGGGGCAAGGCAATTTTAATTGCATCTTGGGCCAAAAAGAGAAGCAATGGAATAGAAATTTCTCCCTAGTGTCAACTGATGAGGAGTTTGCATCTTTCAACTCTTAGGCTTATCTATAGGATTTGGTATTTGAGTGACTTCTTTCACTAAGTACAATAGCAAAGAGGGGATGACCAAAATATGTGTTTGTCTTATAAGGTGTTTATGAACTCTATGAAGCTTTTATGTCACTTCAAGAACATGCATCCACTTTAATCAATGTCTCTTATTAATCCAACCAGATTCCATGGATTTCGAGCCACATGAGAGTTAGCCGAATTTGAGGATGCCTAACTTTCTTTAAAGAGTCTCATGTTATCCTTGTTCAAATCTATGTGTGGCTTTCTAAGAGGAGTCTCAACTTTGTGCTTAGGCACAAGTGTGCACATTCCTTTAAAACTTTAGAGAAATGAAACAAAAAGCAAAAAGGTGAATTATGTGACATGACTAAGCAATTAAAGAGTCACACTGCTAACTAGAAATGTGAGGTTAAGAAGAGGGGGAGGGGAGATGCATAGGATGAGCATTAAAGCTCCTTAAGAATGGATGTGTTACAACACTTCTGCTCATAAAACTAATGGTGGAAGCACACCAAAGTTGAGTGGCTTACTCTGGGGACCACAACATACCATTATTTAGTTAAACTACATCTAAAAAAAGTTGAGCCATCATTGGGTTCCTAGCAAACAAAGTTAGGGACCATGTGCAAAGCTCCCATGGAGTTGGTTCTTTGTTGGTAGACAACAGCAAGTGAAAGTGGTGTCTACTTATGTGTTGGTACCAACATCCACCCCTTCTTCGCTTGTCACCACCTCTAATTATGCAAATAATATGGAGGTCCTAGTATCTAATAATAAAGTGTCACTTAATGCATTTTCTTTAAAAGAGAAAGGTGGGGGAACATTAGGCCCCAAATATGGATAATGTTATTGCACTTTCTTCAAAAGACACTAGAAGTTCATTGTGAAGAATTTGATTAGTGCCATCGTTATTTTGTTGAGATAAGGAGAATACCTTAAGGTTGGTAAAGTGCCCTTACAGTGTTTATTCCCAAGGTTCAAAAGGACTTCTACTCTGTAATAGTTTTGTCCCATCAAAATGTATACTACTGCATACAGAATGGTGGCCGAGATCATCGTGCACAAAATATAGGATTTGCTAAGCGACTTGATTATGTGGGAGCAAAGAACATTTGTCCTTGGATGGAGCATCACAAACAACTACATCAAAGGCTAGGATGAAATGCATGGATTGTCCACCTCTCAATTGATCAAGGTTCACGAAGTGGACAAGTTAGAAATACAATAAGTACATGACAAGATGTATTAGGACTTCATGCTCGCCATACCTCATCACTTTGATTTTCCAAATAAATGGTGCACTTGAGCATTCTTTGGTATTAACAAGCCTTTAGGCAATGCAAGACATCCTTTTTGTCTTTGGTGACTGCTAACTAGCCTTAGGATAATCAAACAACAAAAACAAATTTTCAAACTTCTTTAGTAGGAGGAAGATACTTGCTAGCAAGCTAGGTATCTATAAGAGTGTAACAAAGGATATCTTAAGGTTCTCCTTACGATGGCCAATTGGTTGCTACAAACCTTGCAAATATCCTTCATGCTATCTGGGATAGGATTTCATCCTAGGATGCTCAAAACATGTCACTTATAAACTGGTGCACTAATCAACTCTTTCTCTTACTGCATTCTCTCTCTCAAAGATGGATTGAGGTTAACTTTGACATTTTTGTTCAGGAGAATGGCATGACAAGATTGGAGTTATCATCAGAGATCACAATAATGCCTTTTTGGGTGCATTAGAAGTTTAGGCTATCTTGTGTGTCATTTAGTTGACTGAGCTTAAAGTTGCTTGGGAGTTTGTCATTTTGCTTGTAAGTAGGTGGCCTCGAGTGATGGCATATAGATGCAAGACTCCTTATTAGTAGATTCTATTATGTATGATGAACGTAACATGTATCATTCAAATGATGTAGTGCACCTAATCACCTCACTACTTCTCTTTTGTTGACTATGGTTTCTCATGCATATTGAAATACTTATAACATTGCTTACTTCCTTGGTTGAACAACAAATATTTTAAGATTGCCATTGAGATGAGGGTTGGTCACACCCAAACAATTTTGGCATGATCCTCAATGGGGATCACAACTTCAATATTTGGCTCTTTTTAATATATATCATACACAGCTACAATAATATTTCAAAAAAACAATAAACAATGGAGCTTTTTCAATATGGTTCACAACATCTAAAAGAAATAATACTAGAAAAACACAATTTCATAGCATTAGGTGTTTTAAACAACAAAAATAAGATCTATTCAAAGTTACTACACGAAAAATTAACAAAATTATGTTAGCATACAATACTTGCTTACAAAAAAAAAAGGAATTTCCTTGCAAACTATTGTATAAAATATTGGATAGATATAGTTGCTATTCTACCAAATACCAAACTACATAAATATACCTACCGATTAAGTAGGTTTTTGGGTACCCAAGGAAAGGAGTTGAGGATCACCGAAGTAAGCCCTTAACAAAATGAGAATTGTAGCCTACTTTGAACTTACTCAAATAGATTGGATTAATTCGTTTATTTAGTCTTCTAAAACTTTTGCATGCCATTATTCTATACATAAAAACACGAGACCATCTAAACTGACTTTATCTTAACTCCACTTAAATAAACTTAGCATTCTTCAAAAATGAGAAATTCATGAGCTCAGTTCATCCCATACAGTTGTATACATCATTGATAATATCATCAATTATTTTTCCATCATTTTTTGGAACAAAACATTTAGAAAGCTCATGTTTTGTGCTTTAGAAAAACTATAATGAATGACTAGTGAAAGGCTCCCTTTTTATTCATACCAACCACCTTTTCCAAAACAAAACACTTTTTTAAAAACTTTTTTCCAAAAGTACCTTATCAATAAAAAATCCAATACAAATAAACACCAAGTCAACTCAACTTTCCTAATTATTTGGCAATTGTTGTGACAATGATATTCATGATTCATAATTAATCAAATCTAAAAAAATGCGATATTACATATACTAGAATGCTTATCACCAAGTTAGTTTTATTTCAATATTGACAATACAAATCCTCAAGTTATTAGTGTTGCGTGTATAGTTAATCTTTAGGTAAAGGAACTATTTGTGTATAATTTTTAACTATATTATGTTCATTTAACCTCTTTCTATTGTGAACTACTGCGATTGTTCGATATGCTACCTTAAATTGCATATGAACAGTTTGATTTGAACTTCTTTATACACTATAAAGAGTGCTATTATGCATGTCTAATGACCTAACAAACAATTAGTAATGCCCTTGTTGAACAACTAATACATTTTGGCTAACCTTACATAATCCAACAAAAAAAGTTAGCATTAGCAATGAAAGAAAAAGTTAGATGTTTATACGAAATCTAACAAAAAATTTATCATGCAATTATTTCTACAATTCAAAACACAATAAAGAAATTACTTATTTTTAACTTAAATAAGTGTTCTACAATTATCCATAAGCTTGCTTATTAAAAGCTTCATCCTCAACTTTGGAAACCACATCCGTTAACAAAGTATAGCTTAACATACTTTAATTTCATAATATCTTTAGCATACAACATGGTATCACAAAAATGCTTATAAAAGATTGATAAATGGCACAAATATAAAGTAGAATCCTCATCTTCTATTCTTACATTCAATTCATCATATCTCTATTTGGTGTAACAAAATTTATATAGATCTAACTTAATTGGTGTACAATAATTTTTGTTTCTCATAAAACTTATTCAAAAAGGTGTTTGATCATGTGCACAAACTTTGTTACCAAATTAAGAATAGCATGCTCTTCTAAGATATTTGTCAAGCCTTAACTACCAAGAAAAACTACATAAATAGTTTTTTCATCCATCTCTTCTTTTTCCATTTCACCATAATTTCTCAAATATTTGATATTCAATGAAAGCTTTCCCAAGTTCGTCTAAGACAAACAATAATTGCATCTAGTTTCCCATACCCAAAACTTTTTAAACCATCAAATTTCTCAATCTTGTAGATTTATAATCACCATATTCTAAAACTCCAATATTTGTTGGACAAAAGACATTTATGTGATAACACTAATGTTAATAGATGTAATGAATAAAAAAATTGATAATCTAAAGCAATCAAGTACACGAAAGAGATATCACGTTTTAAATAGTTCGATCATAGCTTAGATCTGTGGAAAAGGAAAGAGGATAAAGCTAGTTAAAAAAACACACAATAATAATGTACAAAAACAAGGACAAAAGAACATGCTTCTTTTCCAAATTTGAAGTATACAAAATTACTAAGCAAACAAAAACCCATCAATCTTTTGATAAAGCTCACCAAAGTAAAATAATATAAAAAAAACATCAAGAGATCTAAAATAAAGGCATACAAAAGATTTTGACTTTTGAACCAACAATAAATACCTAGGTCACCTAACTATATTTCTCCCAAACATACTATGACCATTACAAATATGACCAATATTACTATTTCCTTGCCAACTTCTAAAAAGCCCTTAAAGTTATAGCTCAAGCTCTAATCATTATATACGTAACTATATCATTTTTGTTGCAAGCTAGCTGATATTTCTCATAATGAGATGAACTATCCTAAATGGAATCTAAAGCTATTATTGCTATTAAAGCCAACCATCTATAGCTCTAAAATTTTACATAAACTTTTTGTGGGTAAATAACCCAAAACATATTTTTAGTACATTTTAATTATTCATTATCCTTATTAATTTTTTTGTCTTTCCAAATAAAAGCTTCATATACAAGGCCAAATTTAAAACTATCAACATTGATGTAAATATTAATGCTCTTGATGTTTCTAATGTGATGATCGGCACTTCCTTGCCCATGTTCATTACATTGTATAAGTGATGTTTTCACAACCAAGATGGGCTATCTAATATATGTTTTCATTTAGAAGTACCACAATGAACATCAAATAATCACAAATCCATTGTATATAATAATGAAATATATTAAAATAATATTGTGTGCATATATTAAATACAACATGAACATGTAAAATTGATAACTTCTTACATTACAATAACTATTAATATTATTTAAAATAACTAATAATAAAAGTGAAAATTAGTAAAAAAAACCCTTTCAAGATTCTAGTTCTATATGGGCTTCTCATTCTTTCATACCAAAGATTGGCCTCTATTTAGCTTTTCAAATAAGCCTAGTTCTAACTATGCATGAAAGTGATCCATGCTTTCCTTTCTCTCATTTTATGCACAAAATGTTTTCAAGTGAAATAGGAGTTTTTGGAACGGGTAAAGCATTCTATTTGAGGCTTAAAATTTGTTCTTTCCAAAATTCATTATAGAATATAATCAAAAAAGCTTGTTGATTTTCCAAAGCAATGAAGCAAGAGTTTCATTCATTTATAACTTAGAATAACATTCCACAAACACATATGAGAAAGTTGATTGCTGACCACGCTATTATTTCCTAGTATATCCAATAATCATTTACAATTTAACTAACAAGGAATGAACAGGTAACTAATTATGGCCACAAGAACTTACATAGTGAATACAGTGAGGAAAGATCTGGTCATTAAACATGGTTGAAGCACTTATTGATTTGACTGTTTGAAAGAACTTTACTATTGAAGGCAATAAGGGATAAAAATAAAAATATATATTACCTTTAGGCATTCTAGATAGAAAAATCTTACATGAACACAATTCCAATCCTAAACCATTATAACCAGCCAAAGGAGTACAAGCATTTTTCATAGCTAAGGGGTATTCCATCCTAATGTCTATTATTATTGTTTCACTTTAATTATGCTAAATTAAAAAAAATAAAGAATACGAAGATAAACTCAAAACCTAACTAAAATTTAACAACCACGTCCATTAATTGTACAACTTAGATGTGAATGGGCTACTATGAGGGTCTTTTGGCACTTCTATTACAATAGATATGAGATGTTTCTTTTATTCATTTTTTTTAAATTTCCTTTTTATAGTTCTCTAAGTTATGCAGACTTTTCGGTAAGCCCTATCACCATGTATCAGTGGAGATGCGCAATAAAACCTTAGATTGGAACTTAGTAATAACAATGTGAATCCTTGCGAGAAAGGTTGTTATTTTCTCTAAGGGTAAAAAATGCATATCTTCTCATCATTTATGCTGAATCTTATAACATTATTGTACTAATTGATTTTGAAGAAAATTTCCATTAGGTTTCTAATAATCTTACAACAAAGAATTTCTACAATGGGGCCATCTACAAGATGATAAAATTAGCAACAAAGAGGAATGGTGATGAGAGGCATCAATTGTCAAAATAACCTTCCTCATTGGAAAGGTAGTCTTTGGACTTGAAAATGTTTTTGAGAGATTGATGAGGTTATTTTGATACAAAAGAACACCAATATTATAAATTGTTTTTAATTAATTTTATTCACTTAATATTAGATCATGTTCTCTATTTTTATAGGATTGTACTAAATGTCATGATAAGCATGAGCCAAGGCTGCTTTGTAATACTATGCATTTTTGGAGACTCAATGGCTATATGTACATAATACTATTTGCACACGTTTTCTAAATCAAAATTGTTATAGATCAAACATCTTTTTCTAATTTTCATAACATTCTTGAATTTCCATTAATCTCCATTACCCATAAAGGAATGAACTTCTAGACTAACAAAGATTATAAATGACGTCAACACTTTCCTTGACAACATTGAAGTGATTCTTCAATAAGAATAACCGATCTTCATGCCTTTAAACTACTAGGTTCTACAATTAGTCTCATTATGATACTTTCTTATTTCTATGAGAATTTTAATGTTTTGTTCATTAGCGTTCTCGAATCCAACAATTCTTCGATGGAATTCTAATTTCTTACAATTGTTTCATGAGTTGGTTGTCTTTATTTGATTTAGTGTTAGCTTGTATAATTAAGTGGTGCATAGGTTTGTTGTTAAGCATCTCTCAAATTAGATAGAGATATCAAAGAGCTAATAAGAGATATCTTTATACATTTTGTTATGTGCCAACAAGAGAGGCATATCTTTATACATTTTGTTATATCCAATGAAGAGTTTCATAATTTACATATTAGTTAGTTGGATCTCAAGGACACCCGTACAATATTTTCTTGTCCTTGGCATGATTATTTATGTTTGGCAAGTATTATGTGTTTAATATTTATCTCAAATGATACTTAAACGGCCTATCTTTCCATAGTTAATATTTTACCTAGTTTCTTTGCAATCATCCTTTTGAATTTTACATCGGCATTGTAATATTTGGTTTTTCTTAGAATATATCAATGACTTGCATAAAGCTTTTCTTTTTCACAAAAACCAAACCAAAACTTGAAGGTATAATGCTAAAGCCTATAAATGCATTTTTAGCCTTCAAATTCTATAAATATTTATTTAAGCCCATCATAAATGCTGAGGATTTATTCTATTGTTACTTTAGTACCAATTGCCTTATAACTCAATATCTTTCAAGATATATGATATGTAATCATCAATTCTAACATCTTGTATCTTGTGTAAAAAAAATGACAATTAGTTGCACTTACGAAGGGGCAAAAGAAAGCATAAGCCCCAAAAGTACTCTTGTATGTAGCATTATCATAATATTGTATGAAACTTTCATGAACTCCAAGTTTAACAATGATAATTTTTATTGTTGTATCAAGGCTGCTTTCAAATCTTATAATCATGCAATACTTAGCCATGCCTATATAAAAAATCTACATGGCACTACTATTTATTGCAAACTATCAATATAAAATTGGCACCTATTATTAAGATGTCTTAATAGTTAACAAATATTTTTTAGCATGGTATATTATATCTTGGTGAAATTTTAAGATAGATTTATAGTAATCATAAGGCACATAGACACGCATACATAGATTTATAGTAATCATAAGGCACATAGACATGCATACAAATATATACATACATATATATAAATACACATGATTAACTTTTCATATTTTTCATATTTGCAAACTTCAAGATATTGATTGAGAACTTTTGTTAACTCTTAAAACAAGACTTCTAAATGTGGGAGTTTTTTTGTTATGCTAATTTCATGTTTTTTATGATTCAATTTTATATGAAATGTAAAATAGTTTCTTGAAATTTTCGAAGAAAAATTTATGATTAGGTAGTCCCAATTGTTCTTCAAAATTTCACTTAAGTTTACGAATCATAGAGAGGGTAAACTTAAGCACCAATAGCAACCAACAATAGCGAATCTATAAAACTTTAAGACAAAAAGGCTCGATAAGTCAACAAGAAGCTCGCTAATGCGTGTGTGAGGAGCACACTTCATTAATAACTTTCACTCCACTTATACAATTAAGGCAATATGTTCAATGCGAGCTAATTTATGTCAAGCTAGCCCTTTATGATTCAAGGTAGCTATTTTTGCAAGTTCTATTCCATTAAAAGATAACTTTGTAGATTCACAAGAGTACTTGTAAAGTTATAGCATTATAGATTGAACCATTAATAACTTTAGTATGAAGCAACGTACGATTATAACAAGAAAAGCATATGAATCCAATACTCCATTTGTGGGATTTCATTAAAAGACATGATTGTAATTTATTGTGATGAGCAATGTGTTTGTACAGAATTGCCAATCAGATAGGATGCTATGAATAAGTAATAACATACAAAAGATCAAACATGGAAAATAGATCCAACATTTACATGGATCAGCTACAAGCTAGGCCCATACATTGGAAATGAAAAAGGATATTCTACTAACCAAATGGTCATGATAATGATATACAAAATAAAAAATAATCCTTTTTAAGTCCCAAAATGTCCCCAAATTCTTACCACAAAAGAAGCCCTTAAGATATATTTATATTTCTAATCAAACAAATTCACCAAATAAATATAATATATCAAAGATTTCATATTCTAAAATGATAACGAAGAAGCAAACAAGCAAAGACAAGGAAACTACAACAAAGCCCTAGATACCAAGTTGGCAACTATAGACTGCCTTGAAAATCGATTAATAAAAAGGATCATGAAACACATCTCAAATCTTCTCCTTGAATAAAGGCCAGGTTATAGCCTTCACCACAATTCCTTCATTGGAAGGTTTCTTGAATCCTATTAAAGAAAGCTAGTTGCTATTATATTATCAATCTAATAAAGCCATCTCAAACCAAAAGGAATTCAAACCTTTGCATGCCAAATATCAAAAAATTAGTTGCTCCAAATCCAAATGTTTGCCCATCTCAATATCAATAATGAATCATTTAATTATTTACATCTTATGGAATTACTTAAGATATTAAAATATCTAAATATACATGCTAAGTTTACTATAACAAATTCTAAAAACCAAACATTAACTTTGTTTCTCCAAAGACCCAAAATTCAAATAATCAATATAAAGCAAATCTCAACCAAAATCAAGTGAAAAGACAATAATATAAAACAATTTATTCAGAATTAGATCTACACTATATACTAATGCAAACAATAATTATTAAAAGCTCAAGGCACTTCATTACAATTGTTATAATGAAAAATAGGGAACCACAATATGGTTTTGATGCTTTTTATTTCTTGATTTACTTTCAATTACAAGTTTTTATAAGAGAATATTAACTTCATTTAATTTTTAAAAAATAAAGTTAAAAAATATTTATGAAGTTGACTCAAATGCAAGGAATCTTCTATGCAAATTAACATGGAAAAGATGTAGCCCACAACAATTCACACTAGTTAACTACAAAGAACAGCTTGAGAGCAAGTTCCTCATAATATTTGAGTGGCTCTTCATTTTCATAATGTCAATGGGGGTTATAAAGGTTGTTGCAATTGAATATGCTAACACAGTTATTATTAACATTAAGGAGTGTTTCCCAATGTTTGGTGATGTCACTTGGGACATGATGATGTCACGTCAAAGTTGATTGTTGTGGCATTATATGTTCTCATAACCTTCTCAAAACACAGCTCTGTATTTTTTGCTCCATAAGAGCTACCATCACAAAATTTGGACAAGTTAGGCAACATCACAAATGACAAACAAAGGCGAGTAACAACAAAGACAGTTAATGGATACTTGACAATGAAGGAGGTGACCAACAAAGCAATGGAAACATAGGAGTTTGCCATTAGAGTATGCACGAGATGTTTTAAAACAAGTTTATCATGTATGCATTTTTCCACACATGTGGAGCCTTTAACTCCTCGCAATTCAAGACTTTTCGATATAATTAACATTAGTTGTCAAGTTCTATTACAAGACCATAAAAACATAGCTTATAATATTATTCAAGCGAGGTTGGTTGTGTTGCTCCATGACATGCATAGCTTTATTATTTTTTCCTAAGAGATGAAAGGCTTCCATGAGAAACAAGATCTTGGCTTAAAGGATTTTACTAACTTGTTGAGATTTTTTATGCAACATGCATATGATGCTGTAGAATTGTCAAGGATGTTAAACAAGACTTGATAAAAACCAAACGTGATTAGTAGAGAGACGATGATGCCAAAGACGATCGATGAAAGCTCGTCTATGCCAAAGATGCTTCCTAAAGACTACCCTACATCTGAGATGGCCAAAGGCAAATTATCAATGTCAATGCATTTCAGAGTACCTTGGTCATGCGTATATTATTTTAATCTTTCACAGATGCTTTCTAAGAGGATATGATATTTTTCAAGAGCTTCAATATCCAAGAATGAATTATTTAATTAAGTTTTACACAAGAGCTCTTCATTGTCTAGTCAAGAGCTTATGGTTTAAGATGTAAGTTACGAGAAGTTTATCTTATTTGAATATCATGCTTGCTAAATATATTCATTCTTAATGTCAACCAAGATCATAATGCTTTTCACAAAAGCTAGGCCTGAAAATCTTTATGTGAGATGCATGATGGATAATTATTCATCACATGCCACTAACCTAATTTCTGAAAGATAGAATATGCTATCGAACTATTTTAGGAAAGTCATACCGTGAAGTCTAGCATAATGATGTGAAAAGTGTCAAATAAATGTTGAATTAATCTTTTGCATTGTGTCAAAAGTTAAACTCCAAGACTTGTGAAACATTTGGCACAACAACACAATAGTATCAGCAAGGGCTAGCTTGTGTTGATTAATTCAAAAGGCTTGTAGGAAGGTGTTCGAAAGACTGCTAATGCTTAGGAGAGTGGCTTTGTCATGGAACTGTTGATTTTAGATCTATGATAGAAATGACTAATGCTAGAATTTGCATCATTAGTTCCAATTTGCAAGCTTTCAACAAAGAACACACAAAATAATGTTTTTCATTTGATGAGAAGTTAATTCCATACTTGGCTTTGTTTGTCATTCCTTTTCATGGCATTCAAAGGAATGTGAGACCTCTCATTAAACAGTATCGTTATGTCACTAATGGAGACTAGCAACAAAGCCTCTACTGAACCATCAAAGCAACAAACATGGCACGTTCACTGCTCTAAGAGGAAAAATTCATCTCATCTTCTCCAGTTATCTTCCTCGGAATATATTTTCTTAAGGATTGCTGCAATTCTTATCATAAATTGCCAATTAATAATAGCTCATTTGACATTAGTCTTTTCTTTTAAAGAGATGCAATGTTCAAAGCCTGACATAACCATCAACTTTCTATTTAAACAAAAACCTTATCATGAATTGTTCTATTTTGACAAAGATGGCTCCCAAGTTTCCAGAAAAGAAACATAACTTTACAAAATCTATAACTACTGAAAGGCTATGCTGTTCTAAAAAACATAAGCAGCTGTATACATGAAAGCCGAACATATGGCCAAACATCAAAACATATAGTGTGGCACTAGCTACATCGTAATCGAAACCCAGTGCACCTCAATGTGACCCTAGGACAAACCACGATCCTAAAAATAACAGAATCTATTATCAGACTTTCACGAGAGCTGCCAGGTATTGCAAGGAACACACAACAGACCAAAAAAGGGGTTTGAGTTAAAAAAGGATAACCTTCTTACTAGACCATAGGCGCGGAACTCGTTGGCAAGCTCCATTTCCCTGATTCGGGAACTCAAGTTCCCAACGTACAGCTTCCACATCCCGGCAAAGAGAAAGGGGCAAGAGGAGACGACGAAGATGGACTCAAGAGCTTTTAATGGGGCTACGTAGCTAAGGTAGTTGGGCAGTTCCTTCAACAAATTCGGGCTCGGGAAAGAAAGGTCGAGAAGTGTTCATCCCGGTCGGTAAGTTTCACCGTTTCCTTTGGACGAATCCTAATAGAGCAGACCAAGGCAAGCGCGTGAATCGCGTTTAATGGTTGTGGTTCGGCATGTTCGCAGTACATGTGGGTGGGTGCGTCTCAGGTGACCCGTTCGTCTTGGTGAACCTGATCATGTTGTTTCCAATTCTTATTGGTTTCGAGTCTTCGTCAAAGCCATTTTCCTTAGCTACTCATTATGTGCAATTCTTATGGCTTAATTAAATATATCATTATAATAAATTAAAATATTTTATTTAGTTAAATATGTTTTAAATTTGGCTTTATAAAAAATGAAATTTTCTATTTACTTAAGAAAACTATAATGTTGTTAAAAACAGCACAAAAGTTATTTGATGTGTCTGTCCACAATTATAACCTACACTTACTTTGGTTATAAAATTTCTAAAATGTACTTTATTTTTTAGATATTGACAATCTTACAAAGTCTAAAAAATATAAATTAGGTACAATCTCTTATATAATATTACATTTTTATTCTATTCAAATTATATTAAGAACATTCAACACAATAATGTAAAGATTATCTTCAAATCATACAATATTCATTGTATCAACCTTATTGTTTGGCTAGTTATGCTATCTCTAAGGCACATTGCAATTCAATAAAAATAATAACCAAAGTGAATAAAATTTTCCTAACATCTAACAAATTGCTTCATTGATCTCCAATACCATCACCACTAGCTACCTTATTCTAACCCACAAATACATGAAAGTTACTTTAATTTATTTTAAAAGGGAGAGAATCTAATAAAAATAAGTCAAATAACTATTATCATAAAGGCAAAAGAGATCTTAATTCTTCAGATAAATACTATCATTGAGAGAAGCCTATTAAAGTGAAATAGATCTAACAATAATATTTTAAAAAACAAAATATCTTGTCATACTCCCAACCATTTAGCGGTCGTCATATGTAGTAAAAAGTCATAACTAGATCATAAAATATATTATATGATTAGTCATTGTTGATTTGAAAAGCCATAAAGTCTATAAATTTCACTAAAATTAAGTGGCAAAATAAAAATGGGCAATAGCCAATAACTTATGATAATAATAAACGTGATGATGTATTTTGTAACTTATGCAACACATGCTTGAGATCCTTTAAGTAGACACGTTCTCGTGAAAAGGTTGAAAATGATGCTTGACCTCTCCCATGACCCATGTCACGATTAGTATATTATTCTTAAAAATTCTCCAATGGTAAATGAAGAGCGATGGTTAGGTTATAATTTTTCTATATCACTGTGCTCTACTAAAAGAGCCAAGCATAAAGCATTACATAACTATTCAATACAAGGGCCTTAAGTTTGTTAATGAATCACTAAACAATAACATGTTGAGAGCAAAAATGATAACACATATCCACAAATATCATTAGAAAAACCTTTCTAAAGAAACTAATAGTGTGATGTGTTCATAATGTGATTATTTTATAATATTATAATTATAAGACTAAGAATATCATTGATTCTTAATCATTAAACTAAGAATCTATTGCAAAACAACAATACAATAATATTATTTTAGTATCATCTAAAACAAATGAATCTTTATAAAATTGTATTGAATGTCAAAATATATTATTGAAGAGAACATATTATAAAGAACTTATTAATTCATGAATTAAGATTATTAAATTCAAATTAAACTATCATAAATTAAGAAAATAATAATAAAATTTATCATACATGCATACACGCATACACACACATATTATTAACTAAGATAATCATTGGTCAAAAGCTTATTTACTCACCCTCTTTTAGCTATGTGCAAAGGAATTGGAAGCTTTTAGAAGAGAAGAAAAGCTAGATGGGAAGGAAGAAGAGGAGGGAAGAGAAGAATAGATCTCATTCTTAGTAGATGTAAAGGAGAAAAGAAGGAAAAAGAAGAGTTGGTGATATAAAAACTTTAGTATAGCCAAAGAAAGGAGAGGAAAAAGTAAGAAGAAATTAATGAGTGGGTCACAAAAAAAGATGAATGAGATAAGTGGAGTTTGTATTGAATTAATATTCTCATACATCTCTTTTATTTTCACAACATCAACAACAATATATTGAGCTCAAGGGAAAAGGTTTAGGATGAGTTTTATAAAGAGAATATTTTGAATCTTATTGTGTTGTGATGTTCTTATAACTAATATACATTAAGAGAATGTATATTGTATAATATGATAAGTTTTGGAAGACCAAAAATAAGATTTTTTGAGAGAATCCTACAATATGAATGTATTATTGTGTTGTGATGTTCTTATAACTAATATACATTAAGAGAATGTATATTGTATAATATGATAAGTTTTGGAAGACCAAAAATAAGATTTTTTGAGAGAATCCTACAATATGAATGTATTATGTCATTTAGTATGATTAGTTCAATAAGACAAGAAATAAGATTCTTGAGAAAATTGAATGACACACAAGGGTAAGAATTAAAATGAATCGTTTGGTGCAATCATAAAGTGTGTTGTTTGGAAAACAATCATTATATCTTGTTGCACTATATTATATCAACACTAGAAAAAATAATTTGGTTAAGAAAGAAATGTTTATGAGAATGATTATATTATTTGAAGAAGGTATTGTGTGTCAATAGGTACAATAGTATTATAACAAAAGAATTAATAAAGAAAACATCTATTAAAATATAATAAGATTATAAAGAGTCATAGAATAACATGTTATTAATCTAATTATATCTAATTTGTGATGTAAGGATCAAAGAAAAGAAATATTTGAACAAAACTTATTGCTGAGATTTTATATAGATAAATCTTGCACTCGTAATGGAAGTAAAAAAATTTATTTAAATAAAAAAAGTATTAGCATAGGCATTATGCATGACATCACAATTATACTATATAAAACAATGTTATTATATGTAATGCTTTTATACATGTAAAATTAACATATTTATATATACCATTAAATTCATTTATATGTAATGAAAGTATGAAAAAACTAAGAAAATAATAGAAGGAAAATGAAAAAAATGGAACTATACTAAATAATTTTGCACATATATTAGAAGATAAAAAAAATAAGAAAGTGAAAATTGCTTTTCCCAAGTACACTACCTTATAATGAATGAAAAAAATAGGAAGAACAAAAACAAGTCCTTAACATAAGATGTAAAACATCATCTGTCACTACTAATATATCGAGCTATGAAAAATAAACAAAAAGATAAAAGATTCTAGTATAGGATGCATGACATAATATGACACTGGTAGTATAATGAGACAAAATAAAAAAGAAAAAAAATTATAACTATGGAATAATATCATTAAAGAAGAAGAAGGCCTTAATAAAAGAGAAAAATAAGAAAAAATGAACAAGTTATAATAATAGAAATAAAATTGAAATAACAATATATATATATATATATATATATATATATATATATATATATATATAATGTTATATAAAATGATTATTGAAAATATATCTATCACTAAACTTTAACTATACTTAATAGGGTTATTATTAACTTGTGAATACTCAAATGAGTATAATTAATATTAATATCATGATCCTGATTTATTTAATTGATTTTGTATTTATTATTTTTATAAATTTTATGTAAATTCTATTTATTATTCATATTTATTTATTGAGCATTCTCTTTATTATTTGTTTTTTTACATAATAAAACATGTCATGACACTTATAACTATTAGTATTGTAGATGTTATGTGATGGCAAAGAAGGGGAAAAAGGGAACAACAAAACTATAAATAATATCATGATATCTTACCAAAAGAATGATTTAACATCCTCACTTTCTATATAAGAATTTTGGTAAATGTAAAAAATTATAGATAGTATAAATGGATGTGACAAGTTAGTATTAAAATAGTTGACATTCTTGACAAAAATATAACGAGAATCATGGTAGTTATTAAGTATGAATATCGATACAACATATATAAGATGAGTATCATATACATGTGTAGCATCATTAAATACTCATGTTTTAGATATCCTTGTATTAATGCAAATTTTAATTCAAGAAATAATGATGTAAAAATATTTATGTCATGCAAAATCCCATGTTTATAGAGCAGACAAATATGTAATAGGAAATCAAAATAATCATTTGCAACTTATTTTTTCATCCCTAGTATCTTTTATAAAATAAAAAAAATTATGATATAGATAAAATTATTCATTAGTTTCATTTATTTGCAACACTTTTATTTTAAAGGAAGAGCTACTCCCTTAGTCACAAAATGATTGACTAATAAAATGTATAAGATTTTAAACAAAATTCTTTATTCTAAAAATAAAAAGATTTTTTTAGTTACCTTAGTTTTGAAAAATGATGTTGATTTTAGTGAGAGTCTCATCACTATATCAAATTTAGGAACATACCTATACAAAATATCACATGAAATGAATTTATAAAAGATTTAAATAATGATACATTTCTACCTAAGCTAGAGAACATATGAGAGAATAATTAACATATCTAACTAAAAAAAGATTAATAGTCACTAAATATGACTGAGAATTTACTAGATTGTCTTGATATGCTTTAGATTCATTTCACTTTTATTGTACAATAATTCTTTTCATTTAAATGATGATTGAAGCTTGAAATCAAATTTGCATTTAATATCTTGAAAACCATTGATATTATGATCCACTGCTCAACAATTTTGTGCATTGGTTTGCCATGTACTTGATCTTACTAGTTTGGCATAGTGGATTGTATTCACAACTCCTTTTGAGCTCATTTATAATGCACTCGCTGCGCCTTATGCAGGTTTATCGTGAGCACAATTCTATGTGCGCTCGATCCATTGCACGTACAATGCTGCACTCATGAACTTTTTAGGTGCTTTTGAAGCACAGCACACTTGCTCTTAACTGTGTTGTGGCATGTAAACACAAACCCCTTTCGCTACAACGCATATCGAACATGTCACAAAGTGCTACTTCTTAATGTATATAATGAATTTTTTTACTAATTTTCTTTATTAAAATATTATTTTCTCATTTTAAGTCCCATCAATGCTAAATGATTTAATTGTTTGTTGAATCATGTACAATTCCTCTTATCATCACAAATTATTTTATATTAATTATTAGTAAGATGGAATTTTCTCGTATTAAAAATTTGTATCATATTTTAATTTTAATATGCAAATAATATAACATACACCTAATGCCTTAAATTGTTGGATTATTACGTGTTTATCTAAAAGTCTATTTGACCCATTTAACTAATCTCCTTTGACAAATGATATCATAATTGATGATTTGAAAGTCATAGAATTGTGGTTCTCTTAAATTATTTTCACTCCAAATTCTTAGCATGGATGAAACTTGGTGACATTGATAAATTTTTTTAATTCACTGATTTTTAATATGATACTCAACTTAGTTAAAAGATTTTAAAATTAAATAAAGGACAAAAAAATATGAATAAAATTTTCAATTAAAAAAAGATTTTTAGTACAAATAAAACTAAATTGAACCTCACATTATAAGTTAAATATAATATTAAAACATAATAGGATTAATATAATCTCCTATTCAAGAGTTTAAGCTTTTGAATTATTAATTATCTACTTAAAATGTATTAATTATAACTTAAACCTCTCTTGATTAAACTCCATTAACATTTTATCCTACTTATGTACCAAAATCATAAGAAAACATCATTTCCTGTTTATTCAACTGCACTTCCACTAAAAAAAGTGATTGTAATTTCTTATATGCAAGTATATTTGGCTTTTCACTTTCACCTAGTATTTTCTTTAGATGTTAATGGTAAAAGTGGAAAGTCAAATGCATGCTCTGTTGAGCACAAGTACGAGCCGAACAAATCAGAATCTATGTTAGATTCTATAGTTGAAGAGCCTTCAAGTATCTGCACCACTTTGGACATAGAAGGTCTTCTGTTCGCCTGACTTTGTAGGCACCAGATTGCAAGCCTCGTCAACCTTATATTGTCTTCCACATGTAGCTGCATATCGCTGCAATATTTGTCAAACAAATCTGGTAATTTATTTTCCCTAAGTTTCTCCTGCAGCAGAGCAATTAGATGAATGGCTTCTACAGGCTGTGAGGGGTCCAAGCTCTTTCTGCCGCACAGAATCTCCATAACAAGGACACCAAAGCTGTAAACATCAACCTTTTCAGTAATCACAGAAGTTAGCCACTCCGGTGCCAAATACCCGGGCGTTCCTCTCATTCTGGTCATCACCTCACTCTCATCGCGGTCGATCAACTTCGATAGCCCAAAATCCGCAACCTTGGCATTAAAATTTTCGCCCAAGAGGATATTCTGCGGCTTGATGTCCAAATGAGCGATTCTTTGCGTACAATCCTCGTGAAGGTAAGAGAGTCCCTTGGCGATGTCAACAATGATCTGACGCCTTGTTTTCCAATCCAAGGCATTATCCTTCGTCCTCCCGAAGATCCATTTGTCCAGTGAGCCATTGGGCACATACTCGAGCACCAGAAACCTATGTGAATTCTCCACACAAAAACCTACGAACCTTACGAGATTGATGTGATGGATGCCGCCAATGGTCTCCACTTCCGCCAAGAACTCTTTTTTGCCCTGACCAACGCCATCCAACCTCTTGACAGCAATTTTAGTGCCATCGTTCAGCGTTCCCTTGAACACAGTTCCGAATCCTCCCTGCCCAAGCTTTTGCTTGAAGTTCTGGGTGGCTGCCTTTATTTCCTCATAAGTAAACCTTGCCGGCATTCCAGGTAAATAATCGAATTGCTCCTCATATTCCACTTGCCTGCCTCTTCTTTTCGGTCTTCTTATTAGAAGTGCGAAGATGGAAACAGCCGATGTGCCCGCAAGAATGATACCTGATGTTAAAACTATCACACTTCTCCTTTTCCATATCGGGAGCGCATCTGTGACGGTTGCTCTGCTGAGTGAAACATCAGGAGCAGCTGGGGGAATCTGCACCTTGAGAAAAGCGGCCGAACAATATAGTGTGGTTTTGAGCTTATCAGCCAGGAGAGAAAAAATTTCCGATGGCAGATAGCAATCGCCTAGCGATGAATTTCCTATGCAGTGGAAGAAAGCGGCTTTGCAAGAGCAGTTGGTCAAACAAGCCTGCTTGCAGCTCTCCACATCCGTCATTCGTAGCGCTGCGGCGGATTTATCAACGTAATTGAAGTAGGAGACGTTTTCCATGTATAAAAGTTGGTGGCTTTCCATGGACCCGCAAGAAAGCGGAGTCGCGGGAGTGCAGCCTAAAGTTGGTTCAGAAGTGTTCACGGGGTTGAAGAAGGCGAAATTTGCACTTGGTGATCGAGGGCAACTGCATTGATTGTCCGAGCAAATCCCGTAATTACCACAGGTCTTCGGATATTGGCAAGGGTTTGGAAGAAGGCTGACGAATTGGTCTGTAAAGCCCCACCTATCGTCCCAGGTAAAGAGCCTCAAATGGCCGTCGTCATCCAATCTCAGGAATCGCGCCAACTGAGGATCAGAGGGAAGAGCGATCGAGAAAAAGGGCTTTTTCGTTCCCATATACAGTGCGAATTGATCTTTGCCTAAGATGCAGAAACCGGAGATGTTTTCGGACTTGTTCATCCCAATAGGAGGCTGCGCAAAGTAAAGCAGGGGAGGATTCGAACCAATGAAACCGCGTAAACCGTCGTCAAGAAGGGTGACAAAAGCCGGATTTGGTGAATCGGAAGTCAGCCTCTGTCCTACTCTGAGGGTCTGTCCTCGGAGCATGCAGCAGGTGGGGTGGTCGAAGGATTCCCAAAGGTATTCATTTTGCCTGTTGACGAGGACGAGGTTACCGGTTTCCAGCAATTTCAGCGCGGTGACGCCTTTGCCGGAGGTGTTTGTGGACCAAACGAAAGTTCCGTCGGCGTCGCGGAGGACGAGGTCGCCATCCGAGGATAAGCGAAGGGCGGCGTCCTCCTTTACAGGGCGACCGCGGTTGGCGGACCAGACCACTTGCGGCGGAGAGTCGAACACGCGGGTGATGCCGGAGGCGCTGTTAGTGTAGACAATGTAGATGGAGAGGAAGAAGGCTTTGCAAGGATCTGTGCAGATGAAGCCGAAGGCGAAGGTAGGGCCGAAAATGCCGTGGAGGAGAAGCGGGCGAATGGTGGAGCGGCCGAAGTAGGTGACGCTGTTTCGAAGACCGGGGTGGTTAAGCCACAGCGTGGAGAGATTTGCCGTTGGGTAGTCGCCTATATCGGAACAGAGGACGGCAGCAAGGAAAGCAGGACAGAGGAGGAGGAGGAGGATGGGCTTGCGTGCCATGGTGGCCATGATGTTGTCGGATTACGAAAGAATTGCGTATATGTTACTGAAATTTGTAGGGAAACATGCTGCTTCCTAGCTTCTGTTGGCTTGCTCTCCCGCCATGATTGAGTTCTTGGCTGCCAAATGGTGCGCTAGTAGTATGGTTGGAGTGAGGGAATGGTATCAGTCGAGCTAAATGGCATACTTTTTGTGGAAACATATCTACTGATTATATTCATTCAGGTTAGATTACTGAAAAAGAAACAAAATTAAATTATTTGTTCGTTTTTTATTTTTTAAAATTTAAATTATAATTATATTTCTTATTTTAATTTCATTAAATATCAATCCCTGAAAATATTATTTATTGATTAATGTATACAATATAATATATATAATACATAATTGTTTTGTTAATATTTTTTTTCTTAAAACAAGATATATTTTCTAATATTTTCATTGACCAAAATGCTAAATTGCTAATACTTAATGGACAAGTTTTGTTAACAAAAGATACAAAATAATTATTTAAGAAAAAACGCAACGTGACATTTGGCAGCCCAATTAATTGCCTTGATGAATTGCAGGTGGGATATGTTGGTGACCTATACAATGATTACGGTAATATCTATTAATTATTTTTAGCTTAATTTTAAATTTATTTATTGCAATTATCGCTAGAGTTTTTCGTTTGTTTTTATGTTTTATTAAATAATATAATTTTAGGACATGCGAATCTGAGTTGACCAGACTTCAAACCCAAAAAGACCTCACCAACAAAAACAAACGGATTAATCTGGACTTGAGGTGGAATCAATCTAAAAATTACCTGATGACATTCCTTAAAAAGTATCACACGCAAGCCTTTGGTGTCCGGTGGACTCAATTTTTTGGCCATTATAACATAAAACTGATTGCTCGTTGGTGTAAATGTTGGAGTTGAAAAAAAAATAATCAATATGAGGAAAACCTAAAGTTTTTAAATTAAATATTTTTTATACATTATGTAACGCAAATGCAATGATAATTAGTAAATTATGATTAAATAATTATATCGACAATAAATTTATCTAAATATTTTGATTTTTTTAATAATGACAAGGCCATTTAGGGATAATTTAATATCGTTTATCTAACATCTCGACTCTACATTTCTTTTTAACACAAAGTACTAAAATAATTGTATTGTAAATATCATTAAGCTACAAAAATTATTTATTTTATACAAAAGTTTCTTATGTTAAAAATTTAACCCTAAAAATCTCATGTTTTGTAATAAATCTATCCGGATCTACAATAGTTACATTTGTCAAATAAATTCCATAAAAAAACTTGTCATTAAGATATAAAACTAATACTAACATCAATGACAAAATAGATCTTATTAAGATTTGCAAACTAAAGAATAATAGAGCCAAGTTAAAAATACTAACTTATAATCACATTACACATAAAAAAAATCACCAAAATAATTTTAATATTTAATTTTAACTTAACCAAACATATAAATAGAGTTTTTTAATAGTACGAGTTAGATAACTTAAATATACAAATTAAGATTTAAAAAATTCATTAAAACTCTTAAAAGAACATCGATTTGAAATATATAGATATCATATTTAGGTCGATAATTACTTTAATTTGTGTACACAAACAATACAAAATAATCAAATATGCTAATTGCCAGAGTTAAAAATGACATTTATATATTAAGCCAATTGAAATCATGTCAAAGAATGAGAAATGTGACATCTTGAAAATATATTATATACAAATATATTTTATTTTGTTAAATAATAATATATTGATGATTAAAATTGTTGTTTTAAAAATTAAATTATGATAAAAAAAATAAATTATTAATTTTTTAGAGGCATCTCAATATATGTGCTGGTTTACAAGTAATTCTGATTTTTTTAAATTAAGTATATTTTTAAAAAAAGTTTATCATTCGAATTTATTATTACTTAATTTGTAATTTTTGTAGATAAAATAAATTTAATATAAAATTTTGAAGTTAAAGAATGTGATTGAGTTTAATTAATTACTCTTAACAATAAATAAGATGATTAAACAATATTTTTGTTGGGAATTGCCTTTAGGGTGCTTAACATAAGCATTGGAAAAAATGTGGAGCTGTTGATTTACTTGAAGGAAAAAGAATTGAAGGAGTTGTAGAAGAGGAAAGAAAGCTGCAACAAAAGCTAGAAGGGAGCTTGTGGGGAAGAGCAGAAGCAAGCTGCAGCTTTAGAAGACGAAGAAAGGGGAAATAAAGAGAGGCAACAAATTGGAGCTGAAGGAGAGTAATGTTGGAGAAGAGTAAGTGAGCAACTAAGGGAAGGCCACAATAAGATTCTAAGCAGTTGCAGCAAATTGAGAGAACTTTAGCTTTTAGGAAGAACAAAGATCAAAGAATTTTAGAGAGTTCTTGTAAAGCAAGAAGTTGTAAGAAGAAGAAGAACATTAGCAATGATCACTTGAAGCTTTTGAAGAAATAAAGTTCTACAATCTTAGAACCAAGAAAAGCAGGAGAAGAGGAAGGCTGTGCTATGGTAAACATTGTAGCGAGAGGTGAAACATGGAAAGGAAAGAAGTGAGAGTGGTTGAAGCAAAGGGAATTCAGATAAAATATTGAAGTTGCACGATCATACAATAAGAAAGTGTGGGAAAAATTTGTGGAACTTTTAGTAAGCAGCTATAGTTTTGAACCTTAGCAAGGTGAGTTTGAAATGTGTTTTTATAAAAGCGGTTGCATGATTTGAAAATGTGATGTTGAAGATTTACACTTTGGTCTTGTTGTAATGCTAATGGTTTTGAATATATATATGTATATTCTTGCTAACATTAATTATGCTAAGCTCCTAGAATTTGTGTTCTAGTTGAGTGTGGAATATATTATAAGTAAAAAATAGAGTAAGGTTTTCAAGTGTCTAGCCAAATAGTATATATAATATGTCAAGCCAACATACAATATGTCAAATCAACGTATAACACGTCGAGTGTCAAAGTACGAAATGTCAACCAAAACATATAATATGTTTGGGTTATTTGTTATTGTGGAAATATGGTATTTTGTAATTAAACAAAAAGAAAAATAGATAATATGTTCTAAAAAAAAATGAACATATAATAAAGAAATTGTGTATGATTCTTATTATGTAGAAAGTTAAAGGAAAGAAATATTAAAAAAATAATCTTAAGACAAACAAATAAATGAACTAAAGTAAATATGATATAAGTATTTTGTTATCATTTATTCTTAAGAAATATATTAATATATGCACATGATATGACATTTTTATATTATATATTTATTTTTTCATATAATATGATATATGGATAGCATGATTTTTGATATAATATAATAATGAGATATATGCTTGTATGTGATATACTTGATTTATATGAGTATATCATAACATAAATGAGAAAAATGAGAAAGAAAAAAGAGAAAAAGAAAAGAAAACATTAGATATGATATTATGCCTTATGAGCCTTATGCTGTATATTATGTATATTAGAGCTATGGTATGAAATGAACATATGCTATATTTTGAGATTATTTGAATCTCATATTATTCATTTATTCAAGTGTTCATTTGATACAATGATATGCTATGCCATTGGTATGATATCATAATTGAATATATAATTTTTCTTATGATTATACTCCATAATTGATGTATATGAGATCATTTTTTTTATTATCATTAGAATTATGGTACTACGTTATGCAAGAATAAGTCATTGATTGTGCAAAGACATGATAGAATTATTTTTATCACTACGATGCAAAGCTATATAAGCATACATATTAAATTATATAGGGATATGACGTGATCTTTGCCAGCATTATAATATAAAGTTATAAAAGCACAATAATTCAACTATACAAAGATATGATATAATTATCACAAGTACCATGATGTAAGATAATATACTAAAATCTATTTTTAGTTTATTGATAATTGAAAAAGTTTCTAGGTTCAAATAATTTATCCATACAATGGCCTAACAATGGTACTTAATATTTAGAATTAGAAACCTTATGACCAGCATGCAAGTAAAAACTTTTCTTAGAAGTCAAAAACTTCTACTAATTTTTAATATAAGAGATCTCAACTTAAAAGAAAAATAATTTTAATAATTCACACCCAAAGTAATCACATTAATAGAAAAGTGGTAAGGTACACGCATTAGTGAACTTCTTAAAATATCAAATAAGAAATCACATGATCATTTACACAAACTAAGATGTTGAACATGATAAATTTCATTGAAGTAAAAATAAAGTGGTTAAGAACTTTCTTGATGATTTGATGCTCTTATGATATATTAGATAATAAGTTAGAATCTTTCTATTTGAGTCTCTTGCTTATCTTTCAAAAGAACTTTTGAAATCACATCATTAAATTGATCACACGTAACATGCTCGTATCAAACAAGCTTGCCAGTATCACTTTGTTACTTCATTCAAAATTATATTATGTACAACATAATGAGCATTCCTAATTATAGAGACTATATGGACTCAACAGTAATTTATTGACATAGAAATAAGAGAAGATATTTGAGAATACTAAGAGACACAATTAGAAATTCTAAAAGATATTTCAAAATTTCAAAAGTCATCACAAATTATAAAAAAAATACTTTGAATTCTATCAAAAAAATTATCTTGAAGAGCTACAAAATTAATTAATATAAGCATTTCCCAAATAGGCCTTTGCATTTATGGCAAAGGTTTGGTGAGTGGTGAGGCGATGGGTGATGCAATTAGTGCTTCATAAGCAAATTGGCTTGTGATGCCTCATGTTAAGTTTTTAAATCAACTTAGGATAGAGCGAATCAACATGAGTTGATGGGTTTGTGCATGTGACAACAACAGTTGTTGAAGGCACTGGTAATGGTGATGGACAGCTATGGGAATAACCTAAAAGATAATTTTATGCTATTTTAAAGTCATTTTCAACCAAATTTTGTATTAATAAAATTACAAGACAATCATAGGAATATCATGTGTTGAATATAAAGATAAAAATATCTAAAATCTATAAATTGATCATGAAATGACTTAAACTAAAGTATAAAAGAAATACCTTAATGACTTGATGAAAACAAATTGAAATATATAACAAAAGAAGATTGACTATAATTGACCTCTACAACGTTAATGATAACTACAACTAATGAGAAGTAGATGAGTCATTCGTGGAATAGTTACAAGTCTGAATAGGATTAGTATGCATCTAATTGAAATTTTTTCATGATGTGTTGGATGCTACTACATCATCCTTCCTAGTAAGAAAGAGCTCTTCTCTATAGAGTTAGGGTGAAATCTCTGATACTGCTCTAACTTCTCTAGGTTTAGATAGTGAAACTCCTCAATAATCCAAGTGTTATCGAAGACAAGGTGGCCTTGATAACATATCAAAAATCTTTGTTGTGCTTGAGCCTTTGAAAAAATTATTTGATCATCTATGATTTATTTTACTTAATCTCTCAACTCACCAAATGAGGCTAAATATATTAGTGGGATAGGTTCACTCAATAATGATGGTGAATGCCCAAAAGGCTCACTAGGTATTGGCATGGTTCACTATATGATAAAAGTTTTAGAAAATTAACAATATTACTTATTTCATTATCTTTAGGTAAATCAAAAAATTGTGTATTTGCCTAATTTTTTCATAATTATAAATATTTTAACACCACAAATATATAATTTTCTAAGAGTTCCTGGTGAGAATCTCTTAGAACTAACACGTATCATAACATAATCACTCTTAAAAAATTCTTTAGATTATCAATGAGAATTTTCTAGTTATTTATGTATTTTATTATTTAAATTAATTTATTTAATAATATGTTTATATAATGATGAATATGATGAGCAAAAGATTCAAAAATATAAAAATCATGAGATAAAGGAATCAAATCAACTAAACTTAAAGGATGATTTCCAAAACAAATTTCAAAAGGACTCAAACCTATTATTCTATTATCATAATTATTGTAAAAAAATGTAGCAGATAATAATAAAAGATCTCAAATTAAAACATGTTCCCTTATTAAGCTATGAAAAAAAAAATACTTAAACTTTGATTGATTACTTCTATTTGTTCGTTTGTTTAGAAATGATAAGTTGATTAAAACTTAGGTTTTGTTCTCATTAAGTGTTAGAGTATTTTTTTTAGAAGTAGCTAGTAAATCTAACATCACAATCTGACATAATTGTTTAAGATAAGCCATGCAATTTCACACCTTTATCAAGAAATAACTTCATTATATAGTATTGATGTTTTATGACATGGAATGAAAGGAGTGATTTTAGAAAACCTATCAACAATTATGAATACAAAATCACACTTTTTAATAGTTTTGGACAATCATGATATAAGTTTTATACTTATATCTTTCCATGGTCATTGTGGTATAGAAAATGGTGTTTATGCATCTTAGTTGTAATTATTTGATTTAGGTGTGACTCAAGTTCTACATTGGGCAACCATTGTTGTAATTTGTTGGGGGTAATCTTGACTAATAAAATTGATCAGTCACATCTTTTATGGTTTTGACAACCAAAATGTCCAACAAGACCTTTAGCATATATTTCTTAGACAAGAAAAATTTTGAGAGATATGAATAAAATGCAAAGTAGAGATCCACAAAACACAAAACCATCTTTTAAATGATAATCACTAGAAAATTTAGTAGAAATATTGACTTCTAGATAGATATTCAACTAGGTCTTAACAATCACTATATAAATTCTTAATACATTCAAATCCATTAACAAGTACAATCATTATTGATAATAAACCAACACTATAACTTAATGCATCAGCTACTTTATTCTCCACCTTTAGCTTATGTTTTAAAATAAAAGTAAATTCTTGTAACCATTCAAATTATTTAATATATTGATGACTTAAATTTCTTTGTGAATTTAGATACTTAAGCACTACATGGTTTGAATAAAAAATAAATTCTTGAGATAATAAATAATGTCTCTAATGTCTTAACGTTTAGACTATTGCATAAAGTTCTTTTTCATAAATAGAGTATTTCTTTCTTGATCCATTTAACTTTTTACTAAATAATGTGACAGGATGGCTACCTTGACTCAAAACTCTAGTAATACCTACTCCTAAGGCATCACAAGTAACTTCAAAGAAGTCTAGTAATCTATGGGCTGGTGCTTGAGTTATGGTTTCTTTTAATTTAGTGAAAGATACTTTATGGTCATTTGTTTTGGAATAATAGTTTGTGATTACTTTCATAATAGTTTTGGCTTTAATTTTAGTCAAAATTTAAATATTTAATTTATTTTTTTATGGTTTTAATTAATTTAATCTTTTTGAAACTTTAAATTTTTTTCAAAAAGAAAAATATTTTTATTATAATAATGAACTCAACTGATATAAAAATCTAATAATAAGATGCATATGTCTGTCTATATATGAAATATCACTTATACTCATAAAATATAATAAGCATTTACTCAAAATCTTATACTATAATCTACAAATGTCTAACTTTATAAGTGTGAGAATTCTAACATTATAATATATGTGAAAAATAAGTATAACATATTTAGCACACAAATCTTTAGCTACATACGATAAAGTAATATAATAAGTAAATTAGTTGTGCAATAAAATGAAATACTAAGTAAAAGTGTGCATAAAAATCTATACAGAGAATATTATAACAAAACATCTATTGTCTTATAATATATCCAATTCATAATTATCAACTAATGCTTTTATCTTACTTTTCTATATTTTTTTATTCACTTTTAATTTTTTTTACTTTTCACATATTCATTCTTCCTTTGGGCCTAAACTCTTTCACAACCCTTGTCCTAGCTATTGGAGATCACGTATCATATCTAATTGTCATAACTTTAGTACTTAAACATGTCAATATCTCATTTTTAAACATCTATGACACTTGGAAATGAAGTATCTCATTATCACTGGCATTCCCTTTAAGAGAGTGAGGTACTCAAACATGCTTCAGCTCATTTTTGAGTGCCCACAATATTTAAAGCAAAGTATCTAATCTCATCATTACTAATTGCTCCTTTTAAGGGAACGAGATGCTAAAAAATGTTAATGCTACATCTCTAAGTATCCACATCGTCATCATAATTTGTTGTCTTATTTAGCTAATATCTGGTGCTGAAAAGGAAATGAGACAATTGACATGTTAGAGCCTCATATTTGAGTGCTCATGACACTCAAAAGTGAAATATCTCATCTCATCATCACTAGTATTTCCCTCCAAGTGAAAGAGGCAATTGGACTTGTCAGAGCCTCTCTTTAAGCACCCACAACATCAAGTAGTTGTTGTCCCTTATAGCCAACATCTAGTCTTGATAAGGAAACGAGTTCAATGACATATCGGAGGCTAATCTCTAAGGGCCTAAGATACCTGAAAGTGAAGTATCTCATCTTATCATCGCTAGTCTTACCTGAAGTGCTCGAGCATACTAGAGCCTTATCTCTAAGTATTTATGATATTATAATATGGTTTTTGCTCCTTATAGCTAACATCTGATATTAAAAAGAAATCGAAGCCACTAACATACTGGAGTCCTATTTCTAAGTACTCACAATATCTAAAGTGAAGTATCTCATCTTATCAACACGAGTAGAAGTACTCAGACTTGTCAGGACTCTACATCAAAGTATCATAATATTAAAAGTGATGTATATCATATCTCATATCTATTAGGTCACTATTAAATAGAATTATGTTATTTCTAAAGCTATAGTAGCATCTTATCTTTTTTTTATTTTTTTTTATTTTTTAATTTTATTTTTTATTTTATCATATGTTCTAATTTATATATCATATAACTCTCTCACACACATAGATATATATATATATATATATATATATATATATATATATATATATATATATAATCACAAAGTGTTATAAAGAAACTAAAATATATACAAGAAATTTTGTCACATAAATGCACGTCATTATGCATTACATAATAATAGAAATGAATTTTTAATAATTTATTTTATAATTAATTAGTTTGTTTATTTGATAACTCTGTGATGCCTCTTACATCACTTTTCCTTTTTTGCTTTATCATTTTTCTCTTTTTTTATAAAATTCATATTTATTCTTATCAATAATAACTTAATTTTTATTAATAAAATACTTTGTAAAAACTCTACTAATCATGTCATAAAAATTACTCTCTTTTTTAGTTATTATCATCATATTGTATAGTATAATCAATAATATCTTATTATAAAGTTAGGGTTTTATTAGGGACAAAACATTGCATTTCTTTGATTGAATAAGTCCAATATCCCAATTGTAAAAGTATGACACCTAACAGTTGCAAGGTCGTATCAAGGATCAAATAATGATCTATACTAAGCCCACTCTTCAAATAAACAAGTCTGGTTCCGTTTTTGTACTTACATGATCCATTTCTTATTGATATTTTTGTATTAATATTATAAAGAACAATAACTCATATCACACTATACAACCTATGCCTAATGTTGGTTAGATAATGAATCATATAATCAATCTATATTAAGTGATTAAAAATAGATTATACAAGTTTGATCTAGTCCTCGTATTAATATGATGATATGAAATCTCAAATAACTAATCATACTAGTCTTATTAACCTTTTATACTTGTTTGATTCATATTATATATGTACAATATCATAACCTTAATTATATTAGTTTGATAATAACGTCATGCAATTGTAATTCATAATTAACAAACTATGTATCAATATATCAATTTAATAGATGCAATGTATTAATATTATTCATACTCATATATTTGTAAATACAGTTGAATTATATTAGACAAGACAATCTTTTTAATTATTAAGTAATACATAGTTTATCATATTATTAACTTTTTTTTGTATTAATGTGATCCTCAACATCCACCTATGGATAAAACATATTATTCATTCTATAGCCTTCCATATAAAGAATAATAATATTCAATCATAGAATAGTATTAGTGCAATACCATCGTGAGTACTCAAACAAACGAAGGTTGAGAGCTACTTATTGACCCTCATTATAGGATCATCCTAGACACTACAATTGATGCACCTGCAACTCACAACTATACCATAGTTTGCCAAATCTATTCATAAGCAATTCAAATAGATTATACATTCTAAATGATGAGAAATTGGGGCAAGATATGATCTTATAATGGGGTTTTTGAAATCATTGAGCCCTTCCTTTTTGTTTTCCAATCTCATAAATACAAGTCAACGAAAAAATGCAAACAAAAATAACAACAGTTTCAACTTCCCTTTTCTCTTTGACCTTCTCCTCTCCCCATCTCCATACTTTCTCTTATAGAAGCAAACATCATAATTAATTTCTTGATATGAAAGTAGAATCTTATTCTTTTATAAATAAGAGGATTATTTAACTATTTTATTAAACTTCTTTCTTTATTATTATAAATTTTAAGAATTCATAAAAAAATAAATATAATTTTGAAAATTATAAACTACATATTAGCAAATTCCTCATGATAAGATCTTCATAAATGTATACTTAAATAAAAAAATATGTCCCTTAACATTTGGTCGTATTTTTTGAGATACAATTCAATGTATTTTCAAATTTTAAACTTATATGAATTTTATTTGATACATAAAACACTCATTAAGAGAATATAAGAGTATAATTAAGTTGGTTGTCACATCAACACCACATTTTGTTTTGGTTTAATACATCAAAACTAAATTTTACATGTTGATTTCACTAATTTCAAATAGATGTCTTTCTTAACATTTATATATATTGAAACATAAACAAAAGAAAGCAACTATTAAATACTATTACTTCAAAACAACTGGAGCATACAAGTTCTTACTAATTTCTTTTACATAACAAAATTATAGTAAAATGTTTGACAATAGATAATTACATGGGCATGTTCATTTATTCTCCTATGACTAGCATACAATTTACACCAACCCTTGTGTGTCCTAATATCCATTCAATATACTGAAAATTATAAGTATCAAATATAGCCTATGCTACTGTCATAAGATCAAGAAAAATAATGCAATTATAGCACGTAAAATATGATGGTTTCACAATCACTCCACATTCATGGTCACAATTTAATATATTCATTTACTTGTGCCATACTAACATAAACATAAAATAATAATCACAAATTTGTTATGTTTCTAATTTCCTTTTTTTATTTAATTAGTACTTTATGATAAGCTTTATTATTACGCTTCACATGAGCAAGTCAATCTTCCATCAAGAAAAATTTTGTAATAACACTTTTTTTGTTGGCAAAACCACTATCCTATCTTATAGAATGTTTTCGCTTCTCTCATCGTTAGGCCATGTTCATCTTACCACTATTTTCTATTACTAATATCTTACTAGCCAGTTACATAAATTATGCCCATTGCAATATACATGTCCACTCATACAAATAGTAAGATCTCGTATGCTAAAATGTACTCACATAACCAGTCAACATCCATCCAATCATGCTCATCTATATCAATGTAACATTGGTATTAAAGTAAAATAATACATCATAACGACATCTCATGTATGTGTATACATCTTGATAATATTTAGTCTTACATCAGGCATATGCAAATAGAAAGTCGATAAGATGGTTCCCTGAATATACAAAAGAAAGGTATTTAATTTCCTCTTTCTCTTTCTTATATGCAATCATATATAAAGTAAACATTATAATTCTATCATATAATCAAAATACTTGTTATATTACATTATTTTCATTAATTGAGCTTCACTAAATCCTTTTAATTTAAATATGATTACTCAGATATATCCTTTAAACTATACAATCCTTCTTATTGGTCACCTGTTGTGCATCCAATGCACCTTTCAATTGTTCTCTGATTCATATTAGGCAATCTAATCCTCTTTTACTAAACTATCAAATATCTTTTTAATGTTTATAAAATGTGTGGAGCATAAATCAGATTTATTGTCTATCACTCTCCACATTCCCATCACAATAGTTGATGTTTCATTAGATCAACTTATCCAAAAAAGCTTGAGATTTGAGACCTCTTGTCTAAAATTCATGCTCCCTTTATTGCCCTTCAACATATTGTTAATTACTCTATCAGATTATTCAACCCTCATTTGTTAGACCATTAGATACTCAATAGATGTGTATACGAGTCCAAGACTTTTGGTAAATAGAATTTTACTTTCTACGTACCTGTCTTAAAAGATTGATTTAGTTTTTATTATTAAGTATCAAGTATATTTACTTTCACTCGAGCATATCATGCTTAGACCTGATTTTATCATATATAACATTGCTAGGAAAATGTTATTAACTTGCTAAATTGAGTTAGGAACATTGAAAGTTATGAATTGTTATAATAAAGAACTAAAAGTATTTGAAATATTTAATATCAAAATTTCATTTTAACTTCAAAATATCCTTCAACTTTTATAAAACTCTAACAGATGCCATAGGACCACTCATCCTCTTAGCCATCCTAAATTGACCTTAAAAAATTGCCATTTTGCATGTGTGATATTTATTCCTAACATATCATTAACAGCATTAACTGGACATAACAGAATCATATTCTACACCCAAAGACCTGAATCATAGGATGGCTTTGATAATGTCAGCTTCACTTAATCTAATGAAGCCATTTGTCATCAACCCTTTTTTCGAAAACAAACCAACTGTTTTGAAACATGCATTTGGAGCTTCTGTTGTCGCCTGCTTGCCGTCATCATACATGTGGAACCATAGTTTTGTGCAGGCACGCAACAATCTGTGGGACGGGCATAATTAAAGGTTAATTTTAAGGATAAATAGTACAATTTAAATAAACAGAAAGGATAAGTTTTTGGAAACATGCATTTTAAAATACTAATATTATAAAATAAATTAAAAAAAAATGCATTTGGAGCAACTGAGGACATCAATGTTCTGCCTAAAACGATGAACGGGAACTTGCTTTTAAGATTGTCAAGAAACATAGCAAAATAAGAGTACAATAAGGTTAGTTTTAAAGGAGCTAAAAAAAAGGAGGACTGCACCATAACGTACAAGATTGAAGTGAAGACTACATCAAAGTAACTAAAGGATAAGACGATATACAACCTAGGCATATGGGGAGGTATCTATCTGACTTTAGTGGCAATTATCTTCTTTCGATTTGTGGGCACAATTCCTAAATGACAAAGATGGTTAATGTATATAAATACTAATAAATAAAAAACTTCTTAGATTCTATTGTAAAGAATTCATAAACTATTCTTTTTATATAATCATGATAAAACTAGACTCTAAAGTGTGTGAATTAACTTATCTTAATTTTATTTTTCTTGATCGAGATTAATTTGTTTAGGCTATTATGTTAAGAATGATCTACTAATTATAAAAGAAAATAAATAGAAAAAAATTGTTTCACTTTTTTTTTCTTGCTTAGAATTGTAGGTTTCAAGGACTAAATTTTGGGCTAATATTAATTTTTGTGTACTTATTGAGGGTGAAGATGCATTTTTTCAAAAAGTTTTTATCATAACTATCTCATTATGATTGAGAGTCATAATCAAGTAACAAAAACCAAATTCTATATGATATATGACTGAGTGACATTATCAATAAAAACACTTCTTTGTAGTTTTGAATTAGATGAAAAAGTTAATTAAATATATAAGAACTCTCTAATGAGTATAACATGCTTCCTCTTTCTTTTCAAATACCAATTATATCATTGAATTCAAGCCAATTTCCTCCAATAGCACAAACTATGTTAAAAGCTTATACACCTATTATTCCTTTCCTAAAATTTGTTAACCCTTGGTCTTCACACAACTAATTTAATAATAAAAAATTATATTATTATTTTATTGATTATTTTTTTAAGTATTTCAAATCTTATATCTCAAAAGTTAATATGTGAATCAATTGAAGAGTTTGATCATTAATCAATGAGCTAAATGATATTATATATAACTGACATAAAGAAATATATAAAATTTGAACAAATAAGAGGATATTTTTTCTGAGTCATTTTTATTTACTTTAAAATATATGGCTTATAACATCTTTCTTAAGGCACAAAGATTTGATTTATTATTTGTGTGTAAGTATTAAATGTTTTTAAAATCATATTTCTATTCATATAGATTTTAACTTAAAATAAGCATTTCATATAGGTTGCTGTACATTTAAAATAAGTCTTATGATATAGTAAAATTAATATATTATATTACTTAATAAAATTTATTCAAATAGTAATTAAAAAATATGAATTAAGTACTAATAAAGTTATACTAATTATATGATATGATAGTCTTATCATACTTGTAGTTAAGAGATCAGATGGAGAATAGGTCAAAGGGGATCGAAAGTCAAGTAAACTTAACAGATTTTTCATATAATAAACATTATTATCATACTTATATGATTCATTCATTTGGAAGATCGGGAACCTGGTTGAATCGGTGACTCAGTATTTAAGTTGATATCTCATGTGATTCATATAATGTGATCTTTTGATCATACTTGTATAACCTTGCTTTAATCAAGCATATATTAACTAGGTCGTGTAATTAAAGCATTGTACTTGTTTAATTTAATCCATCAAATAGTACAATATTTTTATTTACTAAAATATATGAAATAATCTCTTCATTCATTATGATATTGTATATCATATGTATATGAGTTATATGAAACCCATGAGATAATTTGAGACTTGGTTAAGGGAAGAGCTGAAGATATTTTCTATAATATGATGTTCATTATCATACTTATATGATTTTTATAAAACTTGAGAGTTACATGACCCATAAACTAGATGGATGTTTTATACTTAAAACATATAAAGAGCTAAACATTTTTGTATATCATAATATAATGTATCATACTTATACAATTCATAGAGTCAGGAAGGTGAACATCATCGTACAATATAATAGTGTACGTCAACTCATACAATCTTGTATCGATAGTGAAATAGGTTAGTTGGACAAATCTTAAGGGTTAAATAATCAATATTTTATGAGTATTGTACTTGTATGACCCTTAGATTAAATTATACAATCTATACAAAAATGTGCTAGATTGATAGAATTTCGAGAATCTTTTGTTTAGCTATTAGATGATCTTTAAAGTCGTTAGAGTGCTTGCTTGCAAATGCATATATGAAGGGCTCCAATAGCAGAGTATAGGTGAATTATCTATTACATATCTTTAAAGTAGAGTTTTACTTAAAGATTATATTGAACTCGAGAAGGATATCGGAGTTGCATTGATATTCATCTTCCTCATCATTTTTAACTATCATTTTAGCATATAGCATTAAGCTTTATTCAAATTTATTCTTCATTTTTTACCATGTTATACTTATTGATTAAATTATCTTGAGTTATAGTTCTTTATAATTTGAGCTTCATATATTGGTTTCTTTGTCCATTATTGAGTCTTTATATTTGGCTTGTTTTGGTCTTTGACCATTTTTATAAGATCTTCTAGCCAAGTGATTTCTAGGTTCATTTAGTCAAGTGTTGTAGGCTCATTTGGGTTGGTGTTATAAGGTCTTCTGGCTTTAGTACTTTATAGGTTCTATTGGCCAAATATGTTAAGTCAATCCACTTTTACAAAAAGAACTTTAGTGTTTTCCTAAGCCTTCAAGTTGGGGGTGGACATAGTTCCAATTATAGATCAAACAACTTAAAAACATATTGTCTTATTACTTTATTGTGCACTCACACAAAAGTTTAAAAAGTAAATAAGATTTTTTAAAACAAGCTAGCAAAAGTAATTAAGATTAATAAGCAATTAGTGTAATAAAGTAATTAATATTTGTATTTGTTTGAATTGTGATTTGCATAATTCTCTCCCTTTTATGTGGATATTATGTTGGTATTCTCAATGAAATTATCCAAGTTCCAATTGAAGTGACTTATTCTCTAGAATATCGTAGAGTTAGACAAATAATTCCATTATCATCTCCTTCATTTCTATATTCCATTGATACACAAATGATCATTGCTTATCTTTTTTGGTCATATAAAATATCTTCCATTGGTCACCCATTTAAGGAGAAGGTATTACATTTTTATCATTTGTTTTAAGTGGAAAAAAAGAACTAAAAGGAGTTATGAATATAAGGTTGAGCTATATGAATCCAGTGTTTCTCTCACAAGTAAACAATATGAAGTAACATGACTTTCACAACCCTACGAAGAGAAAGCAAATAAAGGTTATGACATTGATTTTCATCTCCTACTTGACAAATATTAGAGTAAGACTTACTAATGACATATTTTTTGTGATTACTTATATATTAAGGGAATAATTGAACCCAAGAACCATGTAGAACCTTTCAAAAAGGAAATTGAATTTTTTAAGGAATCAAGTGTCATTTATTTGCAACAACCATTGGAGGGATCATCTTAGAATTGGATCCAAAGTCTTGCATTATTCTCAATAATGTCATACTAACATCTTAAGTTGGAATTCATATCAACTTTTATAACTATTAGAAAACCAAGAAGGGTAATAAGAGTTGGTGCATTGCAAATAAATAGAAGGAGACCCCTTAAGAAATATTTTCATCATTTTTACTTCTATCTTTTTATGGAAAAAAATTGTAGTCATGTTGTAACATTAATGGTTGGTTTTGAGTTTGAAATGAAACTCACAAGGAAGCCTCTTTCCATGTATGTAAATCTTATTTATATGGCATAAAAGCATATTTAGAGTGGAAAAGTGTATCAATTTTACTTATTGGGAAACAAGTTTAATTATAATGTGTTAAGGAACATAAAAAAGGATACTTTATGGAGCAATTTTCATAGCACCATCTTCTAAAAAGTGATTTGGAGGCTTGTATGAACCAATCTGAAGGTCCCTCAAAAGAATGATAAGAAGAAGAGTAAGAATAATATAACGTTCTAAGGCACATTAAGAAGGAAAGGAGGTGAATAAGTTGTGTAATTCTTCTTTTTTTAATTGATAATTAAGTAAAACTTTTGTAAATATTTAAAACTATTCAAGGCCACAACAAAGTAGAAATAAAACAAAAAAGCAAATAAAAAGTGAATAAAAAAGGGCATGATGATTTTTAGGTAGCTTGACTCAACCCATGAGCCTATGTCTACCCCACTCCACACAATATTAGGATTCCTTCCTTGATTGACTCCTTCATTATACCTAGGTGAAGAAACTTATTACAAAAGAGTATTTTAATTATTTAGGCACAACAAGACTTGACTTTAAAGATTTGAAATGAGGCTAAATCTTTGCACATCGAACAACCTAGAGTTGGGTCAAATCACTCCATATTTACTAACTCATAACTAGCCCAAATCTAAAATAGCAAAAATAAATTTACAGTGCAAGTCTATACGATTCAGACAAATATATAAGTACAAGTACAATAGCTAAGATATTTAAAAACAATGTTACTAATTAAGTCAAAGCTCTTCATGATGTGGAATGTGTAGATGATGCAGAGATGTCTAATATCTTTTATGCACTTATTAGAATGCTTCTTCAATAATGAAAACTTGATTTCTTCTCACAAACTCATTAATAAGTGGATATTGCAAAGTTAAGCACATTGCTATCTTAAGGTCCAAATATACCAATATTTCAAAGCATCTATCCTTTCATAATTGAACCTCAATTAATTATCAATCAATCATTGTGAACTTTTGCTTCTATAGGTATCATACATAAGAGGTATGTATTGTATTTTGAAGACTCTTTATTACTTGTATTGTATGTTAATAAATAGCTTATAGTACTCAAATTTATGGTTTCTTTCCAGCAAATAGATGTTTCTACTCGCTTTTCTACTTAAAGCATCTTTCACACATTAGTTTTCTAGGGTGATAAATAAATTTTTGAATATAATCTTTGCTAAATTCTAACTATTTTTGTCTTAAATCTAATTCTTTTTAATTGAAAATATGTTTCAAACTTTGATGGTCAATAAAAATTTTAATTTGATTTTATATAATGATATCTCCAAATTTTTAAAGAAAATATGATTACTATTAATTCTATATAATGAACAAGATAAATGTTTTCATATAGCTACAATTGTTTAAATACACATATAATTACTTTCTCTTGTTTGCATTTATACATAACAAATCCTTATAAAGATAAATAAATATAAACTTAAACTTAGTTTCCCTTTATATTTTTAGCCAATGCACAAATTGGGGGTGAAGTTAATTTATCTTTAAGTACAAGTAAACTATTTTCACAATTTGAATTCTACTCAAATTTCACTATCATTGATTCAATTTAGTCAAAGATGTATCTATGGAATCTCTTCGCAAAATTCCTATAATAGCCTAACATTTCTGAGAAACTTTTTATTTTTGTTATAGATGTAACAAATTACTATTAAAAAAACTTTCTAAGGATCAACTAATATTCTCTTAGCATTAACAACATGACCCAAAAATATCATTTTTGATAGTCAAAACTAACATTTAAAAAATTTCACGTATATTTGATTTTCTCTTAAAATTCATAACATTATATGCAAATGGAAACACAATCCTTCACAAACTTTGAGTAGATCAAAATACCATTTATAAATGTAATTATAAACTAATTTAAATATTTCTTAAAAATATTTTTCATCAAATCCATGAATGTGACAAGAGCATTTATCAATTCAAATAGGAATACCAATAACTCATAGTGGCCATATCTTGCTCTAAAAATAGTTTAGAAATTACTCCTTATTTTTAATTGATGATAACTAGATCTTAAATCTATTTTAGAAAACATAGTTGCTCTTTATAATTAACCAAATAAAGCATCAATTCTAGATAAAATATATTTATTTTTCAATGTTCGTATTTATTTTTCTGTAATCAATGCATATTTAGAAATTATTATCTTTTTTATTCAAAAATAGTATGACTACATCCTATGGTGATACACTTGATCTTACAAATTCTTTATCAAAGAGTTATTGAATCTATACTTTAACTTATAATTCTATCAATGTCATTCTATATGAAGTTTTAAAAATTGATTTACCACTTATAACAAATTAGATCAAAAATTTTATTACTCTTTTTAGAGTTAGCCTTACTAAATCTTTTTTAAAAAAAATATTTTAGTATTCACTAAAAATGAGTTCCTCTAAAATTTGAGAAAATTTTCTATCCATATCTAAAATATATAACATATAACCCTCACATCCCTTAATAATTTCTATCCATAATTCTATGTTTTTAGCACAAAGATAATAGAAAATTTTCTTAATTAATTGAAATTAATCAAGCTTGCTTCCTTTCGAATCTCAATCTTTATCTTCTCCTTATGATAATCTTTCTTTGCTTGGTGATCATACAATCAATTCATGTCTAAAATAATATCAAATTCTATTAGTAGAATATCTAATAGTATAGATAATTTTCTTTCCTTAATTTTTGTCTCATTTTTAAGATCATTTTATATTATGATATAATTTTCATTATGCATTTTAGCTAATAATAAGTCTTTTAATGGTTACAATTCATATTTGACTTATTTATTATAAATATGAAAATATATAAATGTGATGTTCACATTTAAATAAAATAACGATAGCCAAACTCTATAGATGTAGCATACCTATGAGTACATCTATAAAATGAAGAGCTCCTATTGTGTAATGGAGTAGACTCAAGTTTGAACAACTTTTCCAACTACAAAACTTGTCCTAATACCTCATGTTATAGAAAAACCAATCCTTCTCCCTATACTTGAATTAACTTTTTCATCACTTATAAATGCTCTAGATGCTTTCATTTCTATCACTTTAGCTCAATTTCTAAAAATATGTCCCAATTCCTTAAAAATAAAACATCTTTATGCCCTTAAAAATTATAGTATGCACTTACCTCTATGACCATTTTTCATATTTATTACATCAATTAGTGCTACTTGACTTAAAACTAAATTTACTATTACTAGGTTTCTCTGAAGATTTGAATTTGTTGAATCTTACTCTATTGAAGCTACCACCATTAGGATTATTGAAACTCACTTTTTTTTATAAATTTACCCTTGAACTTTTGAAGATCAAATTTTCTTTTTCCATTTTTATTCTTGTTTCCATTTCATTGTGCTCCATCTCTAAAGTTATTGAATTCTCTACAAGCTCTATATAATTTGTAGTACTTACTATCATTAAAGCTAATCTAATCTCATATTATAATCTCACGCAAAACTAATGTTTGTCAAGGTTGATTAAATTTGATGCATACATTGCTAAATAATCAAAATTTTGTTTTTATGCTATCAAAATCATTCCACCTTATATCAAATATTTTAATTCATTTCTCATTTTAGCTCTAATTAACATCAGAATAAACCATCTTTCAAATTTTTTTAAAAATTCCTTTGAAGTAATCTCTCTAATATATCTATCATAGAATTGAATTCTTTGCTTAGTGCCTCACCATAAGCTTGCTACATCATTAAGAACCATTATTGCCAACACTACTTTCTTTTCCTTGGACAAGACATCATTGAAGTTCTTTGTCATTCATTTCAATCAGTTCTCAACCACCACTAGATCCTCCTCCTTGCAAAATTAATGAATATATTTACTTGAATTAATAAATTAATTTGTCTATTGATGATCTTATAACCTGACTATTAGTACCTCAAACTAACTGCAATGAACAAATTAAAGTTTGTGCTAGATTCATTTTGAGTATCCCCTTGTTTCTCCTTTTTTTCTTTCGTTTGTTCATGTTTTTAAATTTAGCTCTATCAATTTCATTAATTAAATTGTAGTCTTGCAATAGCCTAAAATTTTTATATAGAATCACTTATAAAAATCTATAATAATATAAATACATATATTGTACTTCTATTCTCACTTATATAATCAATTTAATCTTAAATCAAAGTTTTGATACCATCTTTTTAAAGACACCAAACCAATTCTATGATTCATCAATAAAAATAAATTCAACATAATTACATAAAATTTGATGGCACTTAGCCCTCTAAGTAGGGACCCAATAGCAATGTGAAAATCATGTCATAATAGATAATAAAATCATTCATTCTTAGTTGCATAAAATAAAACTATTTAATGAAAATTGTTTAGTAAGAGATTAATCTAAGTACAACATAGAAACTTATAACAATATAAAACAAATACAAATATATAATAAGGATATATAATATAATGTAATTCTAAAGAATATAGATAAAGTTTACACAATATTCTCCCATTGAAATAGCTATTGGGTAGGATCCTCATCTATTGTCTCGTAGTCATTATCTTAATTTCTAATGGATGCATAACTTATAATGTAAATTATAATAACCCTCACTTTCTAACCCATATCAAAAGAAAAAATATACTATTTATATGAAAGAAATAATACAATAATAATATAACATTTGAGATTATTCATAGGCTCAAGTTTAGTCATAAACATAATTTAAAAAATCAATAAGAACTCTTTTAGAAAAACTCAATGATATTAGTATGTAATTTTTAAAGATTTTGAAAATTTCTTATGAACTTTTAAAAATATAAGTATATAATTTTGAAAATATTACTTAGAATAGATTTAAAATTTTAAGAATGTTGGCATATGCCTAAACTTATTGACATAAGATATGTCTATAAAATGGAGAATATTGGTTGTGTTGGGACAAATTTGTACTTTCTAAAATTTTGTCACAAAGAATTGGTTTTAATGGAGGACATATTTATCATTTCTGGAACTCTGGGTGGTTTTCAAAAATGTGTTAGGTATAAAAACACACATTCAACACCTTTTTAAACAAGTTGAATTTTTTAATTAAAATTAATTAATCATAATTAATGATATTTACAAGTAATTAGAGATTATTAAAACTTACTCATGTTTCATCTCTCTTAATAGGAGTGAGTTTTGTTTGAAGTTAACTACACATGGAGAACTTTGAGAACTCAAGTAAAGTGGTACCTTTAGGAGATTGAGGGAGATAATGAGAGAGGTGTTGTTGAAAAAGGAAATCATAAGTAGCTCTTTGTTAAATTTCATTTAAGTTTATGTATAACTAGCATGGTTGCATTCAGATTTAAGTAAGAATTAAATCTAGAATAAATTAGATGCAAAATAAGATGAATTAAATGTGTTTTGAAGAGAAACTAAGAGGCTTGTGTGGAGAAAATGATTTACCAGTGCCTATCATATTGCCACATTATATGACACGATCAGCTAAAATCCTAATAGGTATAACAGTTGTAAAGCTAAGATGATTGAAGTTGATTGAGATAGAATTATGGTCATATTAGTAGTGTTGGGGTTGATTGTACTTAACGATCAATTTGAGATTAAGTAAAAAATTGGCTAAGCCAGAGATGTTGGACTTGTCCGATGTATATGGTCGTAAAGTACAATGGTTTGGATTTCAAACTATATAGTATACATATTGTAGTAGTATGAGAGATGAGTAAGCTTAAGAGATTAGTAAAATAGAAAATTGGAAGCCATTTTAAGTATTAGGCCTTCAACAACTCATCTTGTTAATCTGATCTCCATTCGTACTAGTATGATGATCATTTGACAACCCTTTTCACATTAGACTAAGAGCACATTATCAATCTTATCACTTGAGCTATACTTGACAAACATTTTTATATGATCAAAGTAACTCAAAATAGCAATAGCCTCTAAACATCATAGTTTCTAATTAAACTCATATGATTCTATTTCTTTACAATCCAAATAAACGAAACATGCTTTAAAAAATCTAAGGTGAGATCCTACCTTCCTATGCAATTATTGCAAGATAAACTCGAACGTTTTTCTTTTTCATAAGTTTTTTCTCTTTTCTTTTTTTATCTCTTTGATTATCTTAAAGAATTTACACTTGTTACTTAGATTACTCCTTTTTTTCTCTAACTCATCTCTCCCTCCTTTCCTACTTTCTCTCACAATAGACAAGCGCCTCAATTGATTTTTGAGCATAGTCAAAGAGGCTTATCCTCTTATAAATAAAATGATTAATTTTTTTCTTTTATTTATTTATTTTAATATTTTTTTATCTTTAAAAATTTATAAAAACATTTTAATTTTCTTGAAAAAAATATAAACTATATACTCAAAGACTTCTCATGATAAGACCTTCATAATGATATACTAAAATATAGAATCCAACCATTGACATCCTGTTATGCTTTTTAAGGCATCCATCAATCAAAATATTGTATATGTAACGCACATCCAATTTTTAAAGCATACTTTCAATGAATATTGGTCATTAATTAGGCAAGTTGTTACAACTAATGGCACTATAAAGATCATTAAATAAGCTATCGTAATACTAGTAACATTATAGAAATTACTAGTGATATTACCTAATTAGTTCATGCCACCAACATTGAAGATATTTTGACTTTTGCCACTCTAAACAAAATAGGCATGACATTATTATTGTGGTGTTGAACCCTAACTATAATATATTTTTTATAATAACAAATCTTATGAAATTTCTAATGAAATTGATTGAGCCAATTTTTAGATTTTGGATAACCAATATTCATGTTCATGAAAGACCTTAAAGAATAAGAAAAACAAATATCAAATGTCATGAAGATCATCTTGATTAGAATGATAAACCCCTAAAAGATTCATTTTGAGTTTAATTTTAGGTATTTTATTTGTATTTTGATTACAATATTAAGATTGATTAAAATTATTCTTGTAACACATAAAAATTAAATTTTATTTAAATTAAGTATCTTAGAAAAACCTTAATACTAAATATTGATCATCTTATATTATCTTAAAAATCATTTGATCTTAATCATATCATTAAAAATCTTTTTTCAATAACTTATTGCAAAAAGCACATTATGGTAATAATAATAATTTATTATTAAAAAGTAGTAATAATATTAATAATAATTAAAATAAAATAATAAAAAATAATTTATATTTAGCTGAACTATCTTATGACTAAATCATAAGTTTTGAGTTAGAGCACTATTCTTGAACTTATCTATTATAGTAATTAGGTTGAGGCATCACTCCTAAATCGTTATAGAACAATATCTAATTAAGGAATAATTCTCAAATCTATTAATCTATTACTGGTATCATAGGTGATGAAATTCTGAGTAAACAATGGGGAGCCAACCCTAATATTTGCTAAATCTAAGGCAGACAAAATTTCTGATAAACAAAAATATCAAGTGCTATTTAGCAATATAGAACTAAACTTAATGCTTCCATTTGCATAATTGAATTCTTAATTTCATAATTTATATGCATCATCAATTGTGTAATTTTGCTAGAGAAAGAGTCATCATCTCATCCATTATTTAAAATGGGCTAATTTGATTAGACGTAAGATTGTACAACTTTTTTGATTGCACGATCTAAGTTTAATATGCACGTAAGATCAAAATCCAATCATCCAATCATGATTGAAACCTAACAATTAAGATCAAATCCTCATTTCTAAATAATGCCAATTTAAATCTAGTTGTCTAAATGCTCGATTTTTTAATCAAGTGGTCAAGATTTTTTCCTCCTTTCAAATACAAAGACATTCAGTTTAGTCCTTTGAATTACGCAAATTTTTGATCCTAAGATTCATGTTACAATCAATCGTGTTGCTCTTTTTTCTTTGATTTAGATCAAATGGTCTTGATGATATCTAACAAACTATTTGCATCTCAACTATTTTAGATGTTATTTGCAAGATGTTTGATCTGTTATTAAAATAATAGTACATTAGTTTTTAATCAAAATCTATATTGACTTAAGTTTAATTAAAATAAGTAGTAACAACTATTTGGTTCTTTTTGTAACTATTTTTAGCCATTAAAAAATATCTAAAATAAGAGATATTTTTAACATAATTGACTGACAAAAGTTTGATAAAATTTGAAGAAAATTTTCAAGTAATAACATTCAAGTCATTAACAGCAAATGCTAATTGTGATTTTCATTCGTTGCGTCCTTCATCATCAAGTTGAAAATTCTATTTTATTCTAAATCACTTAAATTGTCATTTACTTTTTTTATCATTAATTCTATTAAAATACTTGTGCTTGTTGAGCATCTCATCAAGCATATAAAATTAGTTTGTATTAAGTATGAATTTGTGTTGGTGCATTATTTTTTTGTTTCTATCAATTTTATTTTTTATAAGGTTATTGTAGTCTATTTTTTCTAGTTCATTATTATGAGAGTTTAGACTACTTGCTTTTTAGCAAAATGCCTATTTTGATTTATTTTATTTTTGACTATTTTTTGCTAGAGGTTGATGTAGACATGATTTCAAGTAAAACTATCTAAAAATCATTGGTATACATTTTACTTTTTTATTTCTCAAGTTTTATAAAAGTTTAGTATTAAAATAAAAATTAACATATTATAAAATAAAATAAAAATTTGTATAAAAGCAACTATAAATACCTACTTAAACTTAATTAAATAATCATTTAGAGCATTTTTTTAAATATTATTTTAGAAATAAAATTTGTATTTCTATTAATTCACTTCCTTATATTGTACCACACTTCAACTATATATCATATAGTATGAGAATAATGTTCAAGAAAACCAATTTTACTTATTATATAGTGTTCCATAATTTCCAACATTTTTATAACCATGCCATTAACCAAATAGTCCTTTTTTCAATATATCCAAATTTATTTAATATAATTCTTATATAGGCACAAAAACTTTTATATAACCTTATAAATATAAATATAATCAAGATAAAACACAAGTTAATAAGACATCAACGTCTAGAAAAAAAATATCATGATATATATATATATAGAGATAAAATAACTAATATGTCAAATGATATATACAATTTATGAATCATATTATAAATTAATTTACTATCATATTAATATTACAAAAATCATATTAATCCATCTAAATTAGTGATGAAATTTCTTATCCAATCACTTTCTCTTTTAAATTCCCTACACTACAATGCATGTATATAAATTAATACATATTAACTTATAGCATAAATATCTAATATTTTTTCATGATTACATTAAGCAATGAATCATTTTTATAATTTTTCCTATTGTGTTGTAAGATCAACACTAAGTTAAACCATTTTCTGCTCCACCCATCGTACTATAAGATTTTTGTCATCATGATTAGCGCAACTCCTTATCATCAAACTATCCAATTATAACACCTTAGTTTACTCCCCAACTAATTGTATGATATAATTAATTTGAACTTTGTACGAATATCATTAGACCTTATGTTGACCCATCTTTCTCAAGTTACTAAACCTTGATTGTATTATACATTGTCTATGGCATGTTACATTCATGTTTATTGAACTAACTAGTTACTTATTATATTATATGTTAGGTCCCATTGTATGTTATAGTCCCCTTTTAAATTGAAACATACTCACTAAAATCTAATCAATTCCATATACTCCCCCAAATCTTAAACCATAATACTAATAAGTATATTAGCTAATACACTAATAAGTTACAACATAAAATAATTAGAATAATATGATAATCTAAATTTCTTTTCTTATCTTTATTTTCTTTGTATTCCATCACTACAACAATCTCCTAGCATTTCTTCCTTGAATCTTTCCTCCTTTGTAGATAGAATCATTGAATATGTCTTAATAGAATTCTATGTCGAGAGGTATAACGATCAATAGCTTTTCATCAACTAAAGAGAAAAATTGTCATGTGCTATAAACATAGAAGTATAGTATTACTTTGAATAACCCTAATCGGCCTCTACATTACTGCATTTAGTTTGGAGTGTATAAAAATCCTCTATATAAGTTTTCTTGTCAAAGATTGAGTTGAGTAAATTCAAGTTTATTAAACTATTTTCTTCCACAACTTATTAGTATTAGGCCTCACAAAATAAAAATCATATCAAGTGTCAAATCTCTAACTATTATATAAAAGAAGCTACTACTAGTTCATTAATCATTGTGAAGCTGGAGAAGTAGAATACTTAATTGCATGCTTAAAGTAGGATAGGCACAAAAGCATAACGAGTCAATCAACCAAAAGTGTTCTCACTCAAGTAAAGATATGTCTCACTATTAACAAATGTGTTGAAAAGCAATTTATATTAAACTTATCATTTCAAACTAAACAAAATTTTGCAATAACTAAATGAAATTAAAATATAAATAAAATCATCCTTTTGCATATAAGAAGTGTGTTACTATTAAAATACTTCAATTTTATCTTTGTTTAATATCTATCTTAATAATATTATTAAATAAAGATATGAGTTCATAAATTCTAATTAGCTTTATTTAAAAATAAAAAAAATAAATATTTTATTTAGAAAACATTAAGTGCTTGAACAATCATGGTTCAACACTTTTATTATAAAAATTTAACATTTTTTGTCACAAGTTAAACAATACTTGAATTAATTGTGTTAATATTTTATTTGTGTTTTTTACTAGCTCACTTACAAATAATGTTAAAAAAAATCATAAGTTGCAAATTAAAATTGATATCCTTGATATTAAACCTAACAAATCATTATAAAAGAGAAAAAACCCAAGTTTTGGCATGAGGTGGGCACATGATCTGGGCCCAGGGCACTTCTATATTCATCACCCAAAAAACCTAAATTATTGATTTATGATCATTACTTTGAGTATCAATATTATAATTATTGTCAAATATCTAATATATGACTATTTTTATAAGAATAACATGTAATCTTTTTCTTACATGAAACTTCTTTCATGTTTTATTTACTATTTTCAATGAAAATTATAATTTTTAACATCTAATATATGCATCATTAACTCTATCAAATGATCATAAATAGACTTGTCATAGAATATTTACCCTATCACATTCTTCATTATGTTGAAACCATCTTTATTAGCTATGTTGTCTTATCATATCTATTATGCTTTATAGCTTTTTCCATTGTCAAATCACTGCCTCTTTCAACTATAGTATATGTTGACTTTATTGAGACAATCATCCTCAACTTTGTTGCCTTATCAACTCCACTGAAAGCATTGCATTTGGCACTTATATTTGTTTTACTACATCTTATTAGTTATGTCCTACGTAAGTTTCATTTGAATTATCCTTATCGAAGCCACCTTCCCAACATTTCAATCAATTTAGACATTGATATTGATCTCAAAAATGCTCCTCATTTTATTCTCTATGGCTCCTTTTCTTTGATTTATGAAACTCTATGTGATATCGAAGTTTTCTTATCATTTTTGAGACTCTACAAAAAAAAAACTTGATGCTCCAATACCTTCTACTTTCATCTTTCTTGTTATCTTTTGTTTGGAATTGTTTCTTTCTTGACATTTGTAAATTGAAACATAGAATTACTTCCTTAAATTGAAAAAACTCCATTTGTCAAACTTGTGAGTACTACATAGAACATGACATAGCAAACTTTCATTGATTAATCCAAAGGTAATGATACTCTTCCACTCAAATTAAAATAAAATTTTCCATAGCTTTCTCGGATAAAAAAAAATATTTTGCGAAGTGATGTCCTTTTGTCTTGTTCTTTTTGACTTATTATATTTTAACCAAAACTCTAAGGTTGAACCTTAGTTTATGCAAAAAATACAAGTGCATCTCATTATCTTATGCATAATTCCAGCTGCATTCTTCTAATGAAATTAGACGATTTTCTATTTCGATTACTGTAGTGCGGAGTGTATATTTTTTAGAACTAAGTTATTTTAAAATTAAAGATTTTAATTACTAGAATAAAATAAATGTTATTATATCAAGTAGTGTTTTTTACCTGAGCAAATAATGTTCATGCCATCGAAGACCTGGGAGGAGCTGAATGCCGATTAACTGTTCTCTTCTCTTCTTAGTTCGTTGCTTTTAATCCGCCAAACAAAGACACTCCAAATACAGCCGGTTTCCTCCCCGTTCCCTTCCAAGTTGCTCTGCCGAAAACTGGCTGACCGGCATGGCCGTTACAAGCCTTCGTCATCTCCTCCTTTCCACCATCACCGTAGTCTCCTTTTTCCCACCCACTATTCCTGCCGTGCGGTTTGGATATCCCACTGCCAACCTCTCCACTCATTGGATCAACGGCCCATCGATAGCACACCAAGCTAGCTACCCGGACAATTCCATGCTCCGCTCCATCCTCCTCCGCGGGTGGGCCGGTCCCTCCTATTCCTTCGGCTTCTTCTGCTACGTCCCTTGCACCTCCTTCCTCCTTGCTATCTCCATCGTCTACACCAACAGCGGCTCTGATATGACCCTACCCTACGCCGCTGCTCCGCAGGTCATTTGGTCGGCGAACCGCGACCGAGCTGTCCACGAGAACGCCACTCTCCTCTTCTCACCTGAAGGAAATCTTATCCTCCGGGACTTTGACGGCACCTTCGTATGGTCAAGCAACACTTCCGGCCGTGGCGCCGCCGTCCTGTCCATCTTGGAGTCCGGTAACCTTGTTATTCTTGACGGCCAAAATAATACCCTTTGGGCCTCCTTCGACCATCCTACTGACTCGTTGCTTCCCGGGCAGACCTTGAGGGAGGGACAGAGGCTGACTGCAAATACCTCCGCTACAAACGTTGCGTCAGGTTATTGTTATCTCACCATTTCTTCTGAAGGTCTTCGTGCTTTTGTCGATTCCAATCCTCCCCAGCTTTACTACACCAAAACATTCGTTGGATCTTCCAAGAATAACATGCGAAATGGAACGGCATACATGACCTACAAAAATGGCAGCCTTGATATGTTTCTGCTCTTCAACCAATCTGGTTTTCCCGATGCTGCAATAAATCTACCAAATTTTCTGATTGCCCAGTACATGAGATTGGAGCTTGATGGGCGTTTGAGGATCTATAGCTGGAACAGGGGCTGGAATGTATGGATGGACGTTATTCCTCTCTTTCCTGATGAATGTTCTTCTCCAACAATTTGTGGTCGGTATGGGATTTGCTCAGAAGGGCAGTGCAGTTGTCCTCGTGGGGTTAATGGAGATACCAGCTACTTCACTCCAGTCAATCCAACGCTAGCTAACTTGGGCTGCAATCCCCTAATTCCGCTCTCTTGCGAGTTCATGGAGAGGCACCAGTTTGTTTCCCTTGATAGCTTCTCCTATTTCAACTACGTAGACCGGTCCACCGTTGCAATCCATGCTACAGATGAAGATAGCTGCAAGCAGGCTTGCTTGAGAAATTGCTCTTGTAAGGCTGCTCTCTTCCAGTATATTGAGAATACATCACTGGGTTCTTGTTACCTGCCTTCAGAAATTTTTTCTCTCATGAGGAATAGACCAGAAATTACTAGATACAACTCTTCTGCATTCATCAAGGTGCAGACTGGCACTGGTAATGCCTTAGCTGCTTCTCCAGATAACAGAGGGAGGAGTGCTTCGAGAGAGAAACTAGTGATTGGGGTTGTATCAAGCTTCATACTTGCCGGAATTCTTGTTGCTTTCTTCTTCATCAGCATACAGGCAAGAAGAAGAAGAACGAAGCAGCTTGAAGAAGAAGATCACATTGATGAAATCCCGGGAATGCCAACTAGATTTTCATATCATGAACTGAAAGAATTCACCCAGAACTTCAAGGATAAGCTGGGTCAAGGAGGCTTTGGAACAGTGTTCAAGGGACAGCAAAACGATGGAACCAAAGTTGCAGTGAAGAGGCTGGATGGCGTTGCTCAGGGGGAAAAGCAATTCTTGGCAGAAGTAAAGACCACAGCCGGCATTCATCATATCAATCTTGTGAGGCTAATTGGATTCTGTGTTGAGAAAGCACACAGGCTTCTTGTGTTTGAATACATGGCCAACGGATCTTTGGACAAATGGGTCTTTGGAAGAACTAAGGATACCTCCCTTGATTGGCAAACTCGGCGGAATATCATTGTTGGCATTGCGAAGGGACTTCTATACCTCCACGAGGAATGTCAGCAGAGAATTGCTCATCTGGATATCAAGCCACAGAACATCCTCTTGGATGGAAGATTCACTCCTAAGGTTGCCGACTTCAGCTTGTCGAAGCTAATGGACCGAGATCAAAGTGAGATAGTGACAAGAATGAGAGGGACTCCAGGGTACCTGGCCCCTGAGTGGTTGACGTCAACTATTACAGAAAAGGTTGACGTTTACAGCTTCGGTGTTGTGGTCTTGGAGATCATCTGTGGAAGGAGGGTTTCCGATCCTTCTCAGCCCGAAGAAGGTATTCATTTGATTTCTCTAATTCTTGAGAAGTTAAAAGAAAATAGACTTGCAGATTTATTTGATCAAAATAGTAGCGATATGAGACTTCATGGTGAGGACGCACTTGAGATGATGAGACTTGCAATATGGTGTCTGCACAACGACAGCAACAGAAGGCCTTCCATGTCCATGGTTGTCGAAGCCTTGGAAGGTTTCTCAGATGTGAAGATGAACATGGATCATGATTTGCTCTAATGAAATTTACTTATCAAACTACTATGATACAATGAAATTCCATTATAGAATCCATTATAACTTCTAAAAATTCTTCACATTCGAGCTTGTCTCTCAATTTTGAATGGTATTCATGCTAGGCATTGCTCACAGTTTGGAACACACCTTTGTTCGTAATGCTTTTATAAATATACATATGCATGATAAAAGAATGTCGTATCGATATGTTTGCTCCTCCATGGTGCATTTCGTTCTTTGCAAGTTGTTACTGACTTCTCCACAAATGTAGTCATTCGTCCTTCCTAAAAATGATACATTTCCAACAAATTCCTATGCCGTATAGTTTAAAGTTGTGCTTGATGTTGCTTCCATATGTCTACTTCATAAATAAAATTCCAACATCTCGAGCTACTTTGAAGGCCAAGAGAAGATGATTGTCTCAAAGTAGAACATAAAATATGTGATTATCTTACATTCATTATGATTACCTCCCCAATCATTGTTTGAATAATTGAATAATCTTGTCTTTCCACCTCTTAATATTGTTAGCCAAACTATCATATCTTTTAAATATGTGACAATAGATTTTGGTGTGAGCCTATACAAGAAATAGTCTAGTGATAATTTATCTAGAATTTTCATTAGACTTTTAAATTAAGCAGGATTGATACCTAAATCTTTGAAGGGATGTCACCAAAAAACCTTATCATTATTCTTGTCCTTATGAATTGCAATTCCTCCAACAATGTTTGTGTAATAATTTTGTTCCATCAAGCTTTTTTTTTTTTTCCAAATACCAAAAGACCAATGTGTTAGCCATGCCAAAGTGAAGGAGGATAGGCATACATCATTTTGTCCCAAGTTCTTATGCCTAAAGTTTACCTTTTATCTTGTTTTCTAATAAACTTTTTTAATCAAAATTTTATTTTATTCACATAAAAATGAGAGTCTAATTGGGTCGAGATTTTTATTGAATGTTAAAAAAAAAGAATTTAAATTCACAGCAAGCAAGAAATTTTAGGAGAATGAATTAATACTTCGTACCTTGTTTCCTGCAAGTTATTATAAAATTTATGATACAATTTAAAAAAAAGAATTTAATTATTTATATTTGATTTATAATATTTTAAGTGATTCCAAAATAAAAGTAAAATGACATTATAGCTTGCAAGAGGCCACCAGGTAGAAGTACAGTTTGCTAATAGAATTTAAACAGTGATTTTAGGCTCAATTTAGCTTCATTTACTGATATTATAATATCTAGAAGAAAAAATTAAATTTTAGTCAAAATAGTTTGAGTAACACTATTGAATAACTATTTTGGCAAATTGTTATATATTTTTAAAAAATCAAAATAATATATTGGAATTATGTATAATTTAATGTTGTTTCTAAAATCTTAAGTCAATAAGTTACCTTTAAATTTTTTACAATTCTCCACGTGCTATAAAAGGCAGCCTCTTAGAGATGTGTTAGATCAACACATGTAGAATGCAATCTAGCTTTAAAAAGGGTCTTGACCGCTAACATCATGAGCATGTGGTCAAGTTTTAGTTTAGCTTGGAGGAAGTTCGAATGTCAAAGATGGTTATTATTAAAGTGCATGCATATCTTGAATCTTGTTAAGCTACTCAATAGTTAAGATTTGTCTTTGTAATAAGGTGATACATTTAATATTTTTTTTATTTCATTTAGTTTATGAACAAAATAAGGATAATTAAATTGTATTCATAATATCAAATATCAAAGGAAGAGATCCACTCTTAAAGCACAGCCTATTAATAGTGTTTATTATCGAAATAGATATTGTTAAGGTATAGCTCTTCATATTGGTATTAACATGACGTGATATGATATATACATAATTTGTATTTTAGGATATGTCAATAGTTGCATATGAATGTTTTTGTATGTTGGTTGTTATAGGTACATGTGACTTGGTAGTCTTTATGAGAGATAGTAACTTTTAATGATGTAGAAGTTAAGATATAGACATATAATGCCTATTTTAACTAAAGACATACATGCAACAAGTGATAAAATTGATATAACATTTGCAAAGATAATTAGATAAAATAGTTAAACATACAAATGCAAAATTTAGGTTGTTGTGGTTTGTCAATAGAAACATCTTTGATATGGACAAGTCAAAAACTTTTTGACACCTATAAAAGGAAGAAGATTATCCTAGAAATAGAAATAATGCTTATCTCATGAGGATCCTAAATGTTTTTTTTTTCTTCCTTTGAAGTTATTATATATTTTTTTTATGAAATTTGTCATATACTTTTGTTAGGGAGATGTATTAAAAATAGGTTTTGTAATATTTTTCTAAAACTTTAGTAAAAATCTTCTAAATTGTGCTTATAAATTTTTTATTTATGTTTTTTATAATTTTTTTGTATTTTATTCCATCAATAGTTTGTCTTTTCATTGTATGATTTTTTGAAGCATTCTAGTTTTATTGTATCTTTTCGTTATAGTTTGAGTGCTAAATAATTTATTTGAGGATGTTAAATTTGTGAGACATTTTCTTAGAAATATTGTTATAAATATTGCCTAACTCAGGGGAATTAGGGTTGGTTATTGGAGGGGATTAATCCTAATAAATGATATCAAAGCTTGTTTTAGAATTTCAAGTTATGTAAATACTTAAGGCAAAGTTTAGATGCTTCCAAACATCATTTTTTTCAATTAATGTTAACTTTCTCAAGTTTTTTCAAAAAAAAAAAAACGATATAGAGGACGAAAATTTATGATTAATAAAAGTTTATGCAAAGATTTTCCATTTTAGTAAACATAAATAAAAGATCTTCTCTATAAAAAAATGTATATAATATCTAATTAGACATCAAATTCCATAAAACAAAAGAATGAGACTTCCTTAACCATTAAGTACTAGTTAGAATGGTACAATAAATCTTTGCTAGAAAAATTTTTTTTATTGTCATAAGACAAAAGCAAAGAACATGATGAAAGCTACAACTGGCAAGCTTTAAGCATTATACAAAATGTTGTAGAGGTTGTTGATGTTCCTTGAACTCTCAAAATTTTCATATTTTAACAACATATATTAAAATTATTTTGTTCCACGATTCATATAACACTTACAATGACTATTTTTACTTTTAGACATGATTCTTATTTGTTTTAAAAAGTTTTTTCTTTCTATACTAGTGAAAACATTATGTATTTTATCAATAAGAATTAAGCCAAGTGAAAAAGAAGTTGTGAATAAAAAATAAATAAATTATGTATTCAAAATCAGTGTAATTATGGAGAAGACTGTTCTTCGGAGTGGTGTTTTTGCACTAATAGAACACATAAAGCTGGTTGCAAAAGCTATATTAATCAAGCAATTTCTATTTTCTAAATTAAAAATGAAGTAAAAGAATATTAAATAACTCTTTTATCTTATAAAAATAGCTCAATAAAGTAATACTAACTAATCGTACGGTTAAGAAAATTTAATATCTTTGCATTGTCCTTTTAGAAAGCACGGTTAGCTTCGAACATCATCGATGTTTTATGACTTAAAAAGCTAAATGACATCAATTTTCTGAGCAGCTTATCCCCGAATTACATCTCATTTCATCTCCCACTGAAGCAAGATCATTGCTGCATTTAAATGGGATGATGAGAGCAACCGAGTTCATCCAGTCCTCACATGCATACAACCGAGTTCATCCAGTCGTCACATGCATGCAACCGAGTTCATCCAGTCTTCACATGCATGCAACCGAGTTCATCCAGTCCTCACATGCATACAACCGAGTTCATCCAATGCTCACATGCTTGCGACCGAGTTCATCCAGTCCTGACATGCATGCAACCTTTCTTGTTGTTTAGTCATCCTCGAACATGTACTGCTTCATTAACTCCCTTTCGATTTCTATATCAAGCAGCTTTGACACGATGCGAAGAATTGTTTGTTTTTTTCCTCATCTTCGATCCATTAACTTCTTGCATGTTGGATCTTTCTCCACTCGAGAAAAAAAGGGGTAAAAAATAGCCTATGGTGAACTTCCCAGAGAGTAAAATGTTTGCATGTTCTTGTAATACTTAATGGTCGTTTTTGGGGATATTTATAATGCATATTATGTTATGTGAAAAATGGATGATTTAAAAAGTATATATATAATAAGCCCTTGAAGCAGTTTTGAAGAAGTTGCGAAAAGCATATTGAAATTTTATAAATTATTGTATTTCACACTTTTTGTGCATAGATTAATTTTTAATTAAGTTAATATTCACAGAGATTAAAATACTGAGATTGAAATAAAACGGATAGAAGAAGATGATGGCTCACATCCATTGAGAAAAAAAAAATTAAAATAATTGATTAATAAAAGACAATGTTTGTGAACTAAAGAAATGATCAATCATTATTTTCTTAATACAGCAGCACACTTTAAATTTTTTAAAACAAAAATTACATATTGTATGTAATCTGTGTGATTTTTCAAAGTAAAAAGAGACATAATTCAATGAAGTTTTAGATGCATTGCTTACTTACAACACTTGTCAATTAGCTAAATTAGCCAACTTCTTGTTTATTCCAAAAGAAGTTATGGCCACCACGAATGAAAGTATACAATTTTGATTTTATCATTATAGATGGTCTTTTAAAAAAGATTTTTTAATGAGTGTCACGTATCATGATCAAATATATCAATCTTCTTTAAACTAAGCTGAGTTTTTTAACCATGACGAGAGGGTTATGAATAGTAATAAAATTTGTAATTCTAAAGCTTACGACATATGTTGTCATTTAATTTAATCCCAAAAATGAAGTACTTTGTAAACTTGTAATGCAATTCATTTACAATGAAGATTTAATATAAGATGATGTATTCTAGGAGTTAAAAGATTTTATTTGACATTATGATCTTTTGAATATGTATTGTAATTAATCAACATAGTTATTTGAACATCGACATCATATTATTCTTATTACATGCGACTATTGTTTATTTAGAATCATAGTTCCACTTAAATGCTTCTAAATATAAGTATTTGTTCAAATGACATGTAAATCAAAATTAAACTTATTTATTATATTTTACAAAGCAAATGATATGTACACAAGTTAAGATAAATAAATCATTTTCTATTGCATAAATTATAAATGCTAAATGGTTATAACTCGTGGAATTGTAAATGATAAGCATCAAATGTCAAGAGAAGGAGATTAATTGGATGAAATTAGACAAACAGTTTTTTTAGTCAAATTAAATATGCTCTATATTTTTTAAAAATACTTCTCATAGAAGTCAAACGTCCCAAGCTTCCATGACGGGGAAGCTAGAATCGCATACATCTCAGGTTGGCCCGAGCAGCACACAGCTCTATTTCACAAGAAGAAGAAGCTGAGATGCTTCCCTGTTTTGCAAGCCAATCAGAAGGCCAACATCAGGATAAATAAAGAAGTTACAGCGAATTCCTGCTTACATGGCAACAGAGTACAAAGATCCTGCTCTTCGTGCCCTGCCGACGCCCGAGTTTGGCCAGGACATCCGCCTCGGTCCAAACAACCCCCTGCGGGCTGAGGAAAGCCCTGCGAGGCACCGGGGGTGACCAGAGCCCGCTCTTCTCGTACTCGAAGTCAAATTGCCACAGGTCAGAGAACTTGCTCAGGAGCCCGTCGGAGACACGCCGCGGCACAAATTGGACCCTCGTCGACGACGCGTCCACCGCAGAGGACGCATCCGAGGTCTCGGAGCCACACATGGACTCCAATTCATGTGGTGCTCGTACGAATGAGTGGGCAAAGATAGAATAGGCTTCGAGTGCTGTTCTAAAATAGATGGGAGAGATAATGAAATGCAGAGCGTGGAGATGCAGAATAGCTCTGCTCGGCCTTACCTGATGTCACATTATAACATAGCATTTAGCAAGCCCAAAAGAGCTGAAAATTAACAGCAGATAGGCTTATTTGTTTTTACCTCTCTCGCAATAAAGAAGAAGACCCCTTGAATGGGAGACTCCATATCGTATCGGGGCCTGCCTTCGCCTCTTCTTTTGGAAGGAAATGGACACTTCATTAAAGAGTAGTTTAATTCCTGGGCATGTTCTGCGGCTCTCTCCTGTGGGGTCATTCTCTGTGCCCTGCGCTGGACTCATGAGGACCATAGCAAGTCTGCGCTATGGGTCAGATGGTTCTGCAGCTTGGGAGTTTGAGCAGCTCGAATCACGCTTATAAAACTGAGCTGCATATCTGACGCTCTTGTTAGGTTGAAATTTGAAAAACCCACTTCTGCCCACAAAGCACAAACCTGAGCCTAATGGCCAGTGGACCACACAAGAATTCACAGTGAATCAAAAGCAGTTGAGGAAAGAGTCGTTTAATCTTGGGGCAAGTTTTCAAACTTGGTTCTTAGTTTGACCAAGCTCACTCCGTCTACGTTTCAGTATTTTAAAGTAATCTTTTATGCGAGCTCTTTATTTCAGTATAATTTTATTGAAAAATAGAAAATTAGATATTCATATAGAAGGAATTGAATTATGTAAAATCTTAATCTTAAAAGAAAACATTTAATATCAAAAATATTTTGAGATTTTTTTATTATGAATGCTTTTAGAATATTAATTTAAAATTTTGTACTAACTTAAATTTTTTTTTGTATAAGACATGCTATAAAATAAATAATATAAGAAATTTTTAGGTGATTCAATTATACAGTGGATATGCAATTACCTTTAATCAAAAGACTACTAAAAAATAAGAAACACTTTTTGCATATGTGGGTAGGAAAAACATCATTCATTGTCTTAGAGGAGCTAACAAATAAAGTGAAAAGATCTTATAATTATCAAATTAGAGTTAAAAAGATAGAAAAAAAACAAAATATAGTGCCAAAGAAAAAATCTCACAATTAGACAAAAAAAAAAAAAAAACAAAATAAAGATCTAAGCTACAAGTTCTATAATCTAATAATAAGATCAATAGAAATACTAAATTGATATACGAATAATTTAGAAAAGCTTTTCAACTTAGCCAAAAGAAAATCCTTGAAAGAAGGTTATGAAAAAGATTTAGGTCATGCTATCTCACTTTAGCCTAGCTTCATTAGCTAATTCTTAAAGTAGGTAATGATCTTTATGTATAAATATTTCCTAAATGATTTGCAACCAATTGTTAACCTTTTATCTAAGCTTTAGTGTCTTTTACAGCTTTTTAGCATAGTTTCTAATAACTCTAAACACCTTCAATAGTTCTTTAATATTTATAATAAAAGACTATAGATTTTAGTCAAACTAATTATTACTTATAAAAATTAACTAAATATAATGAACATCCAAAGGGTTGTACCTTACATTATACTCTAAATGTATTAATCATATTGTATGTAAAATATTCACATATTATATTTATTCATCAAGTTCAACTATTAGCTTTGCACCACTGGCTTTTCAACCAAACATGACTAATTGTGCGAATCAATAGTTCCTCTCATAGTAAGTTGAAATACTATCACGACACATTCATTAGTAGGGTAAAACTAACCTGCCTCACGACAATCTAAACCCAGGTCACACTATCTATTGGTGGGTGAATAATTAAACAATTGGTGAATTTTGCTTCACAATGATAGGAAGAGCCAACATCGAAAGATCAAAGAGCAATATCGTTATGAACGCTTAGCTGCCACAAACCAGTTATCCCTGTGGTAACTTTTCTGACACTTCTAGCTTCAAATTTTGAAAGCCTAAAAGATCGATAGGCCACACTTTCACAGTTTGGTATTCGTACTAAAAATCAAAATCAAATGAGCTTTCACCTTTTTGTTCCACGTGATATTTCTTTTCTTATTGAGGTCATCGTAGAACTCCTATATTATCTTTTAACAGATGTGTCACCCAAGCTAAACTCCCTAACTGATAATTACTTCCTCCTAGATCGACCTACAGAAGTGAGACTTGGAGCCAAAAAGAGGGGCTGGACCCCACCTTTATCTCATGGAATAAGTAAAAGAATGCTAAAAGTAGTGATATTTTCAGTTTCATTAACTCACCAACTCCCACTTATGCTACACCTCTCAAGTCATTTCATAAAATCGAACTAAAGTCAAGCTTAATAGGGTTTTCTTTCTCACAAATTCTATCAAGCTTATTCCCTTGGCTATGGTTTTGCAAGATAATAGACAAGGACAGTGGGAATCTCGTTAATCAATTCATGTGTGTCACTAAATAGATAACAAGGCATTTGGCTACTTAAGAGAGTCATAGTTACTCTTACATTTTACTCGTGCTTGGTTGAATCGCTTTACTTTGACATTCAAAGTACGAAGCAAAAATGGCATTGCTTGAGCATCCTCAAGGACCATCACAATATTTTGTTTTAATTAAATAGTTATATTGCCCATATTCATATTAGCTTTGAGTCAATTATTTGATGCCTGACGAAGGCCCCTAAAGGGACACTCCCAATTCATCCCCCAGTTAGCATGCATTGACCTACTCTCGCCATGCAAGCAGCTCAAGTAATCCTTAAAGACAATCCTTTTCTCGAAGTTATAGATCCATTTTGTCGACTTCCCTTGCCTACATTGCTCCATCGACCAGATGTTGTTTGCCTTGGAGACATGATGCAGTTATGAGTACGACCGAGCATGGAAGGCACTCAGCCATCCTTGCTTTTCAAGGGCTGCCAGGGGTGCATTGGAAACTGCTCAACATGCAGTGCTCTTCCAACTGCTTGGTTCTACCTCCGACGAAGCCATTTTGCAGCCAACAGGCTATTAAAAAAAATAAATAACTCTTCCTGAGGCCCCCACCGACGTCTCTGGACCACTTGACATTGCCATCCACCGTAGCATGCTGATTCGAGAATTTTAACTTGACTCCCTTTCAAAGCTTGTGCCAAATGGCACTCTCCGATGGGTTTCTCCTGTCTCTTAGGATAGACTAACTCATGTGCAAGTGTCATTCACATAGAACCTTTCTCTCCTTTGGCCTTCAAAGTTCTCATTTGAATATTTGCTACTACCACCAAGATTTGCACCAATGGACGCTCCATGATGTCTCGCACCCCATATTTGTTAGTGACCGTTGCAACCCCTCTTACTCGTTGGTGCCTTGCAAGTCATTGATGGCCAAGTGTGCGTCACATGCATACGAGACATTAATTTTACTAACTAGTTGGTTCGACAAGTAAGTTGATACACACTCCTTAACAGATTTAAACTTTCATGACCACCGTTCTACTATCTTAATCAACGAACACCTTTTGTAAGCTCTTTGTTAGCGCACAGTTGAACACCATAACCCAACTTTTGGTTTATCCTTCATTGCCAGTTTTGCTTACCAAAAATGGCCCACTTGGAGCATAGATTCCTTGGCTCAACTCATCAAAGTAGTCAAGCCTTCTTACCTCTTTAATGTTTGAGAATAGATCAAGGGCATTATGCCTTTGTTGCCTCTAATAATTGGCTTTACCTAATGGAAATCTAACTATGGCTCTAGCAATCTTAAGGGAAACTTCAAAAGGAACCAACTACTAGATTGTTCGATTAGTCTTTCGCCTCTATACCCAAGTTAGACAAACGATTTGCATGATAGTATCACTTAGGGCCTCCACTAGAATTCCTTTGGCTTTGCCCTGCTCAAGCATATTTCGCTAGAGTTTCCTATTATAGTCCTTTTTCTTGTTCTCTTACTTTTGATTTAATTCTTCAGTTATAGTAAAGCTTTCTCAAAAGTTTTGCAACTTCTATTTTCTCTTTATTATGGTTTTCTTATTCTATGTGAGCTTTTCCTTCTCTCTCCTATATACCTCAAAAACAACAACACAATAATGTGCACTACTCAACTACCTATTTAATGACATTGCTTAACTCTCCAATTATCCTTGCATGCTCGAGCTCTCGAACTCATTTGCTCTTATAGACCCAAGATCGAATTATCCCTTGTCGCCTTTTGTAAGCATTTTAATGACTATCATTATTAGTTTAGTAATTGATGAGATTAGGGAACGACGTGCATTTGATCAAATTAGTTGGGTGTAAAACATAAACTAAGTATGTTAATCAATTGTTTGAGCCACATTTATTTTGATAAAATAAATTGTTGCTGAAACATGCTTCCAATATTGTGCCAACTAGTCATAAGTGCTAGTAAAAATTAACATTTTGCCCCTCTAACATTTTATTTTTTTACAAATCTATCTTTCATCAAAACCAATTACAATTATGCTTAAATTCTCAAAATTACGAATGTACCATAGCATAGTGGACTTTATTTTATTTGCATATCAACCCTCTACAAATTGGTTTTGAATTAGCCTAAATTCCATTTTTAAAAATTATAATTACATCTAAATATTTAAAAATTCATAAGAAATTCTCTAGGTCTTCAAAAATTACTACCTCAACCTCGTTTACTCATCTCTTGGAGTTCTTCGTATTTATACGATCAAATAATATATATTTTTTTTACCAAGTTTGAGTGTATTATTACACACTCTTCAATATTTTATAATTATTTTAATATTTTATATATAAATGATCTATTTTAAGAAATTAACTTAATCAAGTTCAACCATACTGGATCTTGATCTTTTTAGCATGATTTTAAAATTTATTCTATTTTGATCAGGATAAAGTAATACACTTCTATTATTTAAACCACTGAATTTGATTTAGAGAATGTAATACACTTCTATTATTACCTGTTATCTGGATTGTTAGCCTTGAACTTAAGAAAGTATTTGAGTTAGGAAAACATTTCTCTTATTGTGATTTATATAATTCACCCACTTCCTTTTGGACCTCAATGATATATAACCAAAGCACCAGATGATTGAACCGATCATCTTATATGATTTGCATAACCAAGATTGGCGAAGGGTCAATAATTTATTAACCAAGTCCATAGAAGTCTTAAGCAATCATACTATACAAATCATTAATCGGATAAGTACGATTTGATTCATGTAAGCAATAATAATTGTCTATGTTATCCCCTACGTAATTAGCGACAATTAATGATCATACAATATAATGAGGCAATCAAACAAGTTTGATTGATTCCAAAGTAGGCATAATAGCAATTACCAATTTGGCCTCTATGTTCAACAAGTGATAATTGGTGATCGTACAGAACAATGTGGAAGATTGTACTCTACGATCTAAATCCAAGAGTAGTGGATTTCAACTGATTTTGTGAGGTCTTTGGAGAACATTTGGAATAGTTTTTGTAGGTATTTTTACTATAAAAAATGAACAATACTAAATAAGAAGGAATAGAAAGTAAGGAAATAATTACATTAATTTCTTTAAAGTTAAAAAAAGGATATTAAATGTTATTATTGAAATATAATGAGAATTATGTAGAAAATAAGTAGAGATAAATGAAAGAAAAAAGCTATGAAAAACTCCCTCATAGCCTTCAAATGAATAAGCTGAATAATTATGATGTTAAGTAGATTAACTTGTTAAGTTCCTTAAGCTAATATTATGGAGTACATGATGGAATGAGCATTTGCATGGCATGACATCATTTACATATATTTTGATTATGTTATTATATTTTATTATTAATAGTGTATGTATGTATGCATGTGTGTATATGTATGTTTATATATGATATTATAAAATGAGAATATATGATAATTAAAAAAGAAATAAAAAGATAATAAAGAAAAAGAAAAAAATTCTACTTTACCCTAATGATATACAAGATCATGAGAAAACAAGATAAATGTCAATACTTTTTTATGATCATATCTGGTAACTATCTGATATACATCATATTTGATATCATGGGCACTTAAAGGTTGAGTCATAACATTGCAAATGTCTTATCCTTCTCAACAAATGATATTAGTAATAAGAGTAGCTACTTAATGATAGATAAGATAGATATAACCCTTAATGTCGTGAGAACTTAGAGATAAGATAACAGCATGACAAAGGCCTTGTCCTAATTAACACATGATTTTGGCAACAAGAGATAATGGGTTAATGATAAGAGATGATATAATATAGGATCTTGAGGAGTGAGGATAGCGATCATATGATAAAACCTAAGTCAAAAGAAAAAAAATAAAAAAAAATGAAACAATGAAAAAAAATAAACTAATTTGGACATCAAATAAAGAAATTAAAATATATGATATGTGATATATGTTAGTAGTATCATATGATAACAATACATAAACATAAGAATGATGCATACTATTATTCATATAGTAATTTAATAAAAACAAATTGATATGTATTATTTAGCTATCATTTTTTCTTTATTTTTGGTTATATATTTGTATCATTCATATTATTTTTATGTTTATAGCTAATAGTTTGTTTCTTAAACATATCATATATTTTTCTTACATTATAAACAAAAATACAAACATTCACAAAGCTAACGATTCTTACATGATAAATTAGGATCATGGGTGAGAGAATAAGTTATATTTTGAATCTTATGAGAGGTATTCTATATGTGAGTATTTTATTGACAAATATTGTATCAATAATTTTGTTTTTACTTTTCTTATGTATCACGATTTGGATATTGCGTGTTACTTTTTATTTAATTATACTAGTAAGGACAATTATAAATTGATATGTTTCTGTGTCACTCTCGCTCATTTTCTTAGACAATCACCAAATTCATATGAAGCCTAATAAAGGAAAAATCCTTTATAACAGATTATGACATTTACTTTTACAATATTATTCTATTTTGATTAAATACATCATAGGTCATATGAAGACTTTTGTGTAATCAAAATATTGAAACATATTTTGATGTCGTTCTTGTAAAAACTTGAAACGTTAAAGAATATTATAAATATCTTCACAATGACTTTAAGTTATTACAAAAATATATAAATTGATTAAATCTTTCAATACAAACAATTGGGTCATCTTTAAAAACGGTTACTAAGATATCTAATATCGCGACAAGGAATTGATACAAACATAAACAAGCTAAATGCCATTCTTGAAAATTCATTTCTAGAATAAATCAAGGATGGAAAAAAGCTAAAATAATATATTAAAGAATCAAACTACTTTGTGTTAAAATTTCTAAAAAAACATCTTTCGTTATTTTAAATATTTGACAATATAAAGTTAGAACGGATTACAAAATAGAAATCCACCAATTAAACGATTATGATACTCACCATAATTGATAAATTTACCATAAGGAAAACAAATATAGTCTTATATATCATACAAGTAACATTTTATACTAGTCTAAAATGAGATGCATCATGCTAAAATGGTTTCTATTAGCAGTTGTAATGGTGACTGAACGTTATGACTCATCAAAGTCCTAATCGATCAGTATTGAAGATACATAAGAGATTTGTTAGAAAATTACAAAAATAAATAATTCAACTCAGTAAATATGATTTGAAGGCAAGAAGAATAATGGACGCTTTTCGTACAGAGCATGTAGGAAACTGTCGCATGGTTGCCATGCGAGTGCGGCACTTGTTTTACTTCTTTATCTAAAACAAAGCTGCCGACCATTGTAGCTAAGTCAAGGGTTAAACCAAATTAAAGAAGAATTTGGCTTAAAAAAATGATGTGATGAAATACATTCACCTGGACCCCAAAAGACGAAGCAGTTCTGGACATATTTGAGTTTTAGAGCAAAAGAAGATGAGAGAAGCTTACGAAAAGGATTTTTATGATGTATACTCGATTAAAATAGTAATTACTGTTAAAGGAAAAACGCCATTAATTAATCTTTATGACAAGAAGCTGCTTTTATGTTTAACTTTCAACGCCACTTGTGCGTGACGTCCTTTAGTTAAATGATGTTTTGAGCAAAGCTCTACCATATGGGGATTAAACTAGAACCAAAAAGTCAATCTACATTAGTTAATGATAAAAGAATAAATATATAATTTTTTAATTGATAAAAATGTTATATTTCAATCAAATTAGTTAAAAGAAATAACAATAATGTTGGAGAAAAGTATATGCTTTTTGTAGCTCTTGTGATCTACTTCATGGCAGAGACGAGTTTCCAGGAGAGGCTACCGTCCGCGACGGTGGAAGAATACAGGAAGCCGATTCTCCTCGGCCGCTATGAGGTCGGCAAGCTCCTGGGAAAGGGAAACTTCGCCAAGGTCCACCTTGCGCTCAACGTCAGCAGCGGCGAGACTGTGGCCATCAAGGTGCTCGACAAAGAGAAAATCCTCAAGAGCGGTCTCGCTTCACACATCAAGCGAGAAATCGCCATCCTACGCCGCGTCCGCCATCCCAACATTGTTCAGCTCTTTGAGGTGATGGCTACCAAAGCCAAGATCTACTTCGTCATGGAGTACGTCCGCGGCGGTGAACTGTTCAACAAGGTCGCCAAGGGGCGTCTCCACGAGGACACCGCGCGGGGGTATTTCCAGCAGCTCATCTCCGCCGTCGCATACTGCCACGCCCGCGGAGTCTATCACCGTGATCTCAAGCCGGAGAACCTCCTCCTCGACGAGAATGGTGGTCTCAAAGTCTCGGATTTCGGTCTTGGCGCCTTATCCGATCAGATCCAACAGGACGGCCTCTTCCACACCTTCTGCGGCACGCCGGCGTACGTTGCGCCGGAAATCCTTGCTCAGAAGGGATACGATGCGGTGAAGGTCGATATTTGGTCATGCGGCGTCGTCCTCTTCGTTCTCATGGCCGGCTATCTTCCATTCCAAGATCAGAACATTATGGCGATGTATCGCAAAATCTACAGAGGCGAATTCCGGTTACCTAGATGGTTATCCACCGACGTTTCCCGCCTACTCGTCCGACTCCTCGATATAAACCCTAAAACGCGGATCAACATCCCCGAAATCATGGATAATCGGTGGTTTAAAAAGGGCTTCAGCCATGTTCGTTTCTATTTCGAAAACGATCGATTCTATAGCCTCGACGACAACGACAAGCCGCTGACTACGCCACAGGAAGACCAATCAGAATTTGAAACTTCGCAGCAATCCACCTCTTCTTCGGCTACTATACAGAGGAGAGGGCTGGGTTTGCCCAGGCCAGTGAGCCTTAATGCATTTGACATCATCTCCTTTTCTCCAGGTTTCGACTTGTCTGGTTTTTTTGAGGAAACAGGGGAGGAGAAGAGGTTTGTCTCTGGAGAACCAGTATCTAAGCTTATATCAAAACTAGAGGAAATCGCCAAAGTAGTTAGCTTTACTGTAAGGAAGAAGGATTATCAGGTCAACTTAGAAGGGAACAGGGAGGGGGAAAAGGGGCCGCTAAAAGTTGCCGCAGAAATATTTGAGCTTACGCCGTCGCTGGTAATGGTGGAGGTGAAGAAGAAGGCAGGAGATAAGGGGGAGTATGAGGAGTTCTGCAAGACCAATTTGAAGAAGTTGATGCACAATCAATCCAATCATGGACCCTTCGCGGCCGGTGTTGATTCCGATACGGAGTAGAAGAAACTGCACGATTGAGAAGAACAGGACGTTCCTCGTCCTCCTCGTCTGTGCTGTAATCTCTATGTAGATTAAGTAGTTTGTAGGGTACGAAATCCATGCTCAGGGAAGGTGGAAATTAGCTAATCCTCGAGTTTTATTTATTATTTGAAGGAATTCTACAACTTAAAATGCTGATGTTTAAAAAAAAATAATAAGCGAGAACACTTTTTTTTATTTTGAATATAACAAAATGCACGGTTAACGATTTAATTTGAAGCTAATTAGATAAAGATTCAGAGTTAGATTGAAGATTTTAAATTTGAGCTTAATTCAGTTCAAACTTTGAATAGGAAACTTAATTAGGCATGAATTAAGTTAAATATAATTTATTAATTATTGGTTTGAATTTGAACTGTCAAATTTAATTTATTTTTTTATTAGTTTTTATAATATTTTGTAAATTGTAATGATTAAAATATTCATAATTAAAAAGTTCCTAAATAATATGATTAATCTCAACATATCTCATAAACATCCATTAAAACTCATAGATTTAAGGAAAAAAATACATTTATATTTTGAAAAAAGTATCATGTAAAATTCAAATTTTGATTTCCAATGATCTTTATGCTTAGCAATTTGATCAAATTGTTATTTTAACAATTCGTTTGTTTATCATAAATAAGAACAAAGTAAAATATCTATTAAGTATTGTTCTAAAGTTGATCATTTTATATGATGAGTGATATCTTTTTTGAAAGACATCATTTTTTATAATATATTATTTAATTTATTCAAAAATAAAAATGTTAATGAGAAAATTGAAGAATAAAAAAATCATAAAACATGATTTGAAATAGAAACAATTATCTAACATATTAGGGTGTTGGATTGAAAAGAACTTTGTTCCCTAATTTTTACAAGTGTATAATCATTGTAATGATAAAAATAAACAAGGTAAATAATTTCTCTTAACAACCATTGAATTTTAACATGAACTTGTTCTCACCAATCACAATTATATTAATTCAAATGCGGAGTCTGATTTTATTAATTTTTAGATGATGTTTATCATATTTATATGTGCAAAACTATACAAGCCAAGTGAAAGATTTCCCAAACCGCAGGCAACTCAACAGGTGCTGAATGTTCAATCTTCAGGGCCAATTTAGGTTAAATCACAGATGATGAATAAAGGTGATTATTCTCCAGGCCGGAGGAAGAATGAATCTTCATCTTGATTTGCCTTAGCTCAGTCTTGTTTCATTATTTTTAGATTAGGAATGCTCCTGTACGGTGTTTTACTTCTTCAAGACCTTCACATGCAGGCCAAAGGAAATGTTCCGGGTAAAGCCTGTTGAACACAAGCAGCAATGTTATATGTCCAACTTCAATCAGCTGGATTGCTGGTACATGTCGCATTCCTGCAGCTTTTACATTTATTGGCAATTGCACACCATCAGCAATTTTAATCGGCCTGAAGATTGTGTTGAATTTAGTTTGAAACTCGATAGTGCATCCCAGCATCAGAAAACCTGCAGCAATTTGAAATTTGATAATAGAAGAAAACGATTCATTGCTGCAGTTACTTCACAATTTTTCACATTTCTGTAAAATCCTCAATGTTCGAAAAAAGTAGCATTTCAATAAATATTTCATAAACAGGGAATTGTAGGGAATCAAATTCACGTATAACTCAGCAAAAGTCTTACTTAAATGTGGAAAATCTCGAACCTACTTCATGAGATTGTAAGGGATAACCGCATATTTCTTGCTGTGTTACTTGAAATCAGAGCTATGAACTGTAATAGAAGAGATTTTTACAGAATGTTTGGGTGGAATTGAACCTTCTTGCCCAACATATTTCTAGATTTTCTGGGGTATTGTCATTTTATAGAGGAACTGGCTGCAGGTGAATATTATTGCACATTCATCTCTGGTGATTACGAATGAAGCATGCAGCACTGGAAACTTGTCATTGTTATGCTGTTTACACTTCTAAGGACCATATTACCCAACGGGCAACATGGAATCAAATAACTCTTAAATGTTTTAATTTTGAGGATCCTTTCTTTGTCATGGGTGATTTCAACGTTATCCTCTACGAAGGAGAAAAAAATGGTGGCAAAAAGTTCAGCTTTGGAATTCCTCAGGAGGAATTTATGCAAATCATCAACAAGTTGAGTTGTGAGATCTGGGCTTCATTGGCAACAAATTCACCTGATGCAACAACGAAGATGTAATGCTCGAGTCAGTAAGGGACTGGATAGATCATTTCTAAATGTCAATGGTTTACAGGAATTCCCGAAATCGACAGTCCATCATCTCCTTCAATGTGGTTCTGACTATTGCCCTATGCTTATAGATTTTCAGAACCTTAAACTTGGGAAGTCTAACCATTTGAGAACATATGGCTACTAGCCTCGAAATCAAGATCTATTGTGAATGAGATTTGGCATAAAAAAGCTAATGGGAAGCCCATGTCAATTCTTTACACTAAATTTGCTAAAGTGCTTACTGCTTTGAACAAGTGGAGCAAACAGGAATTTAGAGACATCACAAAGAATGATCGCACTCTTAAAAATGATATCCAAGAGCTTCAGTAAAAAGTATTAGAGATTGGCTTCATTGAACAAGAGCATTCTCACTTGGCTATTCAGGTAACTGATTATTATAGTGCCATATCCATGATCGAAATACATGCCTTTTTCACACCACTGCAACCTGGAAGTATAGAACTAATTATATTCATCAACTTGAAGATAATAAGGACAACATTATCACTTCTCAAAAGGAAATTCATTATACTATTCTCCAATTTTTCAAAGACAATTGGTGCCTACCAACTATACAATCTTACCATTTTGCGAACTTTAGGCCACAGCACTCCCTCACCCCCGAGCAAGCAGTTGCTCTTATTATTCTGATCATTGATGAGGAAATTAAAAAAACTTCTTCGCTATTCGGAACAACAAGACTCCGAGCATTGGTGGAATCTCTGGGAATTTATTTGTGGTTATTGGAGCATCACAAATGGTGACATTAATTGGACGACACACCAATTTTTTGAGAAAGATCATATGCCTATCAAAAAGAAAGACACATTGGTCTTTAGATCCCTAAAACACTGTGGGCCTCCAAGCCAGGATGCTTCAGGCCACATAGTGTAATGTCATTTACAAGGACATTACCAAGATTATGATTGCTTATCTTTAGGTGGTTCTCTCTAATATCATGGCAACGGAGTAGATTACCTTTGTCCTTTGACAAGTCATTTCGGATAATATTTTCTTTGCCTACGAAATGTCAAACTACATGCACCATTCCACGTCCAAAGGATTGATGGCCATCAAATTGGATATGTATTAGACCTATGAGAAGGTCAAGTGGCATTTCCATCTCTATATGCTTTAGCAAATCAGTTTTCCCATCTTGTGGTGTAACTTGTTGAAGGCTTGTATTTCTAATCCATGTTATGGATCTTGTACAATGTTGCTAAGCTTCTTTGGATCACAACTTCAAGAAGATTCGGACAATGTTATCCTCGTTTGCCATATCTATTTGTTATTTTGTTTGAGTAGAGTATCTCTCATCTCATCCACAGCTAAGCCACTCAGCTGTCTCCAATTGGATTTTGAATATTCCAAGCTTCACCCCTAATAATCCACATTCTTTTTGTCGATGATGTCATGATCTACATTCTAGCCACGTGTTTTGTAGTTACCACCTCTAACAAAATTATGTAGTAATATAGTGACTAATCTAGACAAACTATAAACCAATAAAAGTCTAGCATTGAGTTTAGTCATGGAATTATTCATAAATGAAAAAAATATGACTGTTAACAAGCTCCACATAAAATAACTCGAGTCAAGTATTTTGGTATTCTTAACCACCCAACCTCAAAAGAAGGATTTCTTATTTCTAACTCAACAACTAGTGACAAGGATTTTTAGCTTGGCCAACACATTCCCTCTCAATAAGGGTTAGATTAACAATGATCGACTTCATCCTAGTTAATTCCCACATACTTTTTGGCTTATTGTGCTATTCCTATAGGTATTTTATCAAGCATGCATTATTAGGAAGTATCTTTACAGTGGCTCTCTTAAACATAAAGTCATCCACTGCATTAATTGAGTTCAAGTTGCCTTGCCGAAGGATTTGTGTAACATCCAAGAATCAAAGACGATTTTAGTAAATTTAAATCATAAGATGTTAAAAATAATAATATTAAGAATGTTGATAATCTTAAAGATGGAAGAGTTATAAAATAATGATTTAATTACAAATATATATTAAGAACTTTTATAAATTTTTTTAAAATTTTTCTAAATATATTTAAGATTTTAAAGTATCACATAATATGATATTATAATATCATACAGTATGATCAAATGAGAGAATTGATCAAGTGAATATATTCATGAGATGGGATTGGATTATACAAGCACAATTACGATAACGTATAAGAACGATAAACATAGTCGGCTATGGGTCAAAGTAATTTGACAGATGAACAAAGGATAGGGTTGATCATGCAATACGATCATATATTATCGTATGGTACGATCAAGCAAGGGCGAAAATAAATGCAAAATAAGTGTGAATACATATAAAAGCAAGCTGAGAATAACATAAGACAATCATGACATTGTACTAAGTTGTTAATGTATAAGAGCAAATAAACGATACAAACAATACAGTATTGTACAACACGAAACAAACTTACAAGTACGATATTTGTGTAGAATCCAATGCCTAGCCATACAAATATAGCAGGACATCGTGTATAAGTAAGAAGTCATAGAAGTATAAAATCATGTAGTATAACATAAGTATATTATACCATACGATTATACAATAAGAAAATAAAGTGGGTTTAATGTGAAAACATCCAAGGAGAAAAACCCTTAAATAATCATAATATACTATAAAATGATTGTACATTCAAAATATAAGAGTATAACATACAAGACCATCATTAGTGCCTGCAAATGTCAATGGAAGGATATTGTACAACACAATAATCAAAAAATATACAACATGATAAAATGTAAACTAGTATTGTAAACAAAATTATCCATACAATATGAGACGAATAGTAGTATTATATCAATATAATAAAAAAATTATAACAATACAAAAAGAATAATTTAAGACAAATCTAGGCAAGATTGAGAAACATACATAACAAAAATGATAATAGTACTAATACGATTAGTAGAAATTAAATTGATTTTCAAACTCGAAACAGTAAACGATTAAGAAACTAATTTGCTTGGAAATAAGAGAGAAGGTAAAAAGACATCCACATGAATGCACATGATTGCTAAAGGCATTTAAAAAGCCAAGAATGTTAAAAATCATGAGAAATAGTATAAATAAAATGCTAGTTAAGATTAGCAAAATTTTTTTTGAAAACAAAAGCTTTAGCAATTAGATCAACCAAATGCTTTTGAGAGAGAAAAAACGGGAAGAAGAAAACGATTCTAAGAGGATTTCAAAAAAATTGTGTTAGCTAAGCTCGTGACTACGACAAACATGAGGACGCAATCTTGAATACTATAACAACCGAAGGGATTAAGATTTTATTCTTAGTGAGACCACCACTCAATTTTAAAAGTTAGGCAAAAATTTATACTTGTGTATATACAATTAGTTGTAATTTGTATTATAGAATAGAGATTTTGATTAATTGATTAAACAGGTTAAATGAGAGATACATGAAATGAAAGTGGTATATATAAAATATGATTATATTGATGTATGATTTTGTTGAAATTTATATATTAAGAGATAATAAAAAATTAAAAATTATGAATAATGATAAAAAATAAGTGTTTTCTACATCATAATTTATATCTGTATGTGATAATTAAATATGAATGATTGTGTTATTTTAATTACAAGTTATTTATATAATTGTATGATACTAAACATACAAGACAAGTTGTTTTATGATAATAATCACAAAGATAAAAAAATAAAATAAAAGCGAAATTAAAAAAAATGGGAGCTTAGTGAAGGAAATGTCAATCTTCAAAACGAAAGGACATGACGTACAAAATAACAAATGCTAATACCGAAATAATGTATTCTATTTATGAACCAAATGAGTCTTTGTTTGGGTTATTTAAGTGTAAAATAATGTGTTCCAAGCATACTTAATTTGTTGATAAAAAAAGATTTTTCTTAAACCAGATCATTAAAAAGAGCAAAGGGTAAAAATAAAGAAAATAATGTATAAAAATATAAAAAATTTCTATATAAAAAATTTATATTTATTGTTATTCTATTTTTTTTATTTTTACATATTTTATTTATATTGTATTATTATAAATGACCTTTATATGTAATAACTCAAATATTATAATATTTTACATATATTTAAAATTAATTCACTAGCTAATATCAATTAGCCCATGTTATTTTTGGCTTAACACTTCAGGTCAGAATGAGGTACTAAACGAAGAAATTAGGGAACAATGAAGTTAGATTCATCATGATTTAATCTAAAAAATGATTTCATATTATTAATAATGTCATAGACGAGATCATATGTTCTTATGAGATTGTGATGGATTATATATTAGAATTATCGTTATGACGTTAATTTGAAAACTTTATTCTAACTAAATGGTAAACTAATATGGTTGATTGTTTAATTGTTATAAATATTATTTTATTGGTGATATAATAAATAATTTCATAAGATATTTTTTATTATTCATTTTTTTTATTGAAAAAGGGTTTTATGCAAAGATTTTTCTGCTTTGTTATGAATTAAAAAGAGATTTCTTTAAATACAAAAGTTTTTTATTCAAAGGTTTTAAAAATTACTTCTGTTATTGATTAAAAACCAATATAAAAAGAGAGAGAGAGACGCCATAATTTAAGAGGCCATAGAATCCAAAGTTTTTGGATTTGGCGAACAATAATTTCTAAGCAGTAAAACATTTTCTTGTGAGGGAGGACAACATTTGAATCAAAACTTTTCATGCTAAATTTAGCAATAGATAGTAAGAGTTCCAATGTCAACATGGTGACTCTCTAGCATGAAAGTAGTTATTGTGTTTAGCTAATTCATTGGTGAATCAACATGTTGTTTGAAGAATTCTTAATGGCAAGGAATGCTCCTCTTCTCAACAACTAGATTAGGCCATAAACATTACATAAAATGGCCAACTTATGTAAATGTTTTCTTTGATCCTCTTTCCTATGTAAATGACTTACTAGATGATTTGAATGGCTAGATTATGGAGCATTTTGAGTACTTTTTTGCTCCTGATTTGATCTGTTGGATTATTGTAGCCCTCGAGCTTCCATTAATGGGAGTGACCAACTAGTTTGGAAAATCAACGAAAATGGTAAGCAAAACACTAAATTATTATATTGTAAGTTGGCATGCATAGAAATCCATATGGCTCAATTAACTAGTTTTTTGTTAAGATTTGGTCATGGATAATGAAAGACCAATTGAGATTCAAGTCTCTTCATTTGAAGATTGTGTGGCAATGCAATATCCACTAAGTTATGGCTTCATCATCGCAATAGTCTACATGATTCACTGTATTCATAAGACTATAACCAACAAGAAACCAATTAACACCAATTTTGTGACTATGGCCATCTCTGCTCCTATATGGTCTAGTTTTCTTACAATAGTAAGATATTGTTATTCAAGCCTAGGTCACATTGCTCGACAATCTTTTACATTGGATGTCAATCAATTTTTGGAAACTTTATTTTGTGGATATGGTTAGCTGTGATGCTTCAACTCTTTACCTTTTATGGAAAAATCAAAATGATAAGACCTTCTCAAGATAATACCATTAAACAAGCTCTCTAATGTGTTCAATTCTTTATATGGTATTAAAGTTTCTTTCTTCGCACGCCAGAAAATATCGAAGCCATTATAACCCAAATGGGTTGAACGTTACCTACTATTCTTTATGGTCACCTCCCTCTTGACTGAATCAAAATCAATTGTGATGCAACTACTTTTGATGATGACAGTGCTGGGCTTGTGATTGTTATTAGAGATTTTGGGGGCAAATCAATGATCATTGTTGATAAGACTTTCTTCTCTTGTTCACCAACTGCTATAGAAAAATAGACTATTATTGAGGCCATCAAGCTTATTAATAACTGATTACCCAACTCAATGGTTGCTTAGATTGTGATTGACTCATATCTTGCTCTCACCACCCTGAAAAGGCAATCAAGCACACTTCAGCAATTGTCGAGTTTATTGAGGAAATAGAGGCTATTCGCCTACTTGTTGCTTTTAAGATTATACACATCATTAAGGGAAGAAATGTGCGTGCAGATTGGTATGCCCACCATGCTTTGTTTATTGATTTTTTATGGGACTAAGGTATGTCCCTTTCCCAACCTTTGCTTTATTTTTTTACTTAAATGATTATATGTATGAACCACCTTAAGGTGATTACAATTCAAGCTTCGATTACTCATATTCAACAAAAGCCACTTAATAATAAAATAGGACTTATTATATTTTTATGTATCATTAAACATATCTTTCAATTTTAAAATAATTTACAACAACCAAAATTGTATGATTACTATTTGTTGCTTTGGAAACACTAGTCATGTAAGTTTTTTGCTGAATTCTCAATCAAAATTTGTCATGTATAATCACATGAGTTTTCTCCATTTATAATTAAAATTTAAAGTTTGTCAAAAACGTTTAGACTTCACTTGCCATTACTATCATCAATTATTAAGTTGATCGTATGATTACAATGTGTTGCTTTGAAATCAACAGTAAAGTCATACAAGTCTTTGGTTCAAGTTTCTATCAGGTGTTGATCTACTAAATCAAATATAATTTTCTCCATTTATACTTAAAAGTTTAAAGTTTGCCTCAAACATTTGAACTTCTCTTCGTACAACTATCGTTAATTCTAAATTTGATTATTCAAAATAAGTTTAAAAATTATGCTTACTAAAAATGCTACTAGTTAAAAACCAGAGATATACATTATAAAATGGAAAATAACATTTGACTATTTGATTAAAAAAATAATATTTTACTTTTTTAAATAACAAAAATAACTTTTATCCGTATCAAATTATTTTTCATTTAATTTAATTATATTTCAAAATATATTAAACATCGATAGCTTACCACCTCAATGTCAAAAATGCCCAAGAATAATCAGAAGTTTTTTGTCTTTTGTTTTTATTAAGTGAAAATATATTCTGAATTTTGACGTTAGAAATTAGACTCAGAACCTTAATAACAGCTGTTAAAATCTCAACAAGGCCTTAATAACAGCTGCTCAGACCTTAACAAACTAAACCGCCTAATAATTTTATAGTTCCATCAGCATCACTTTCCTGTGAAGCACTGCTTAAATAAAGGACTTAAATAGAACTTAATTCCAACTTAAAACATTTGTCTTAATTCATAGCAACCAGAAAAATATGGACCAAGGGTAAACAGAGCTGCTCGTACCAAGAATCCAGACCAAACAAATACATGGAGTAGAATTCTAGTATTCTATAAGTTATGCACCGCAATGTGATAAAGAAGTTGAAAGCAATGCAAATAAAGTTTACTAAACTGGGGAAATTTTCAGCTCTTCTCTAACCTATATGCAGTTCAAAAACCTAAACAAAGGTTATATTGAAAAATTTTACTCGAGTAAACCCTTTCTCGTCACAGCACACGAGCCACAGTAACTAGAAACGAACTCATTACCCAAAGAAGGTCTAATTCCCATAACCATAGCTGTTTTAGATATTATTGTTATAAAGAGAGTTCAAATGTTACTGACAGCATTCCTATAAAAATTATTAACTAAATGTCTAATTTTGACTCTGCATTTCCTTCTGTTTGTCTACCAAAGCAAACACAAATTTCACAAAGCCCAGGGGCACATCAAGGTTTAAATTTGCAGGACGGTTCAAAAGTTTCCTCAAAACGCAAATGACGACACCAAAGGATTAAAACAAGGATTTTGTCTAACGTGCAGCTTTCTTGTTTCAATAATGAAAACTAGCGAATGTAAAGAATGTTGGAACGTGAAAATAACTTGACATCTGTACCAACTTGCAATAAATTGGGGTTTCAATATAATAATTGTGGATTTTATCAATTGGTTTGAGGTTCTGCTACAATGTATGCATGTTCATCTAATATCGCATTGGAACCAAATGTGAATTAAGTGTATTGAAATTGATTGAGTTCCCACCCATGTCTAAATAAAAGACATGCAGTAAAGGAAGGTTAAAATGTAAGATTCAATTTGTTTGGGTGAAGGTAAAAGTATAGATAGAAGGATACACTTGGCTGTGAAAGCTATAAAGTCATCAACATTCATCAAATAATAATTAATAATAATAATAAGTAGTATGGAATGAAATATCCTTGACTCTTCCATCTCTAAAGGACGCAAGGGGCTACAATTGTTATGAAAAGAGTTATAAGATTATAAAAGATAATTATAGAGATTACTATGATTATAATAGTTATCATGATTATAGAGAGAAATATCATAATTAAGAAATGAGTTATCATGATTTTGAAAAAAACTATCACAATTATGAGGGTTGCAATATTTATAAAGATAGTTATTATGTTTATAGAGGGAGTTAAATTCACCCCGAGTAACTATAGAAAGAAGCTACTCATTTGTTGAGAATTGTGACATCATGATCTCAAACAAAAACAAACCAACTAGTTTTATCTTGCTGTCATTTAAGGATTTGATATGATCTTTAATATGGACTAATTATCTTTATATCATGCTATAAAAGATTGTTTTTGAAAATATGTCATCTACTACTAATCAATGAACTAAAATTTAGTTTTTATGGGATAGACAGGAGTAGTAATTACATCCTCCATACAAACTAATAAAATGTTTCTTGGAAGATGGCAGGGTTACCTTACACATGTAGACATGTAACCATGATATAAAAATTTCCTAGAGCTTTTTTAAAGAATTTAATAGGACAACCTACAGATCGAAAAGTTTCATTTTCTATTGAATTGTTAGTGGATACTAGACCTACTCAAAGGGCACCATATTATATGGCTATCCTAAACTTCAAGAACTCAAGAACTAATAACAGGAAACTTTTGAACTAAAGGTTCATTAATCCTAGTGATTGCCCTGAGGAGAATCTATGTTATTTGTGAAGAAGAAACATGAGAGTCTTTAAGGTTATGCATTGATTATAAAGAATTAAATATGGTCATTGAAGAATAGGTATCCATTGCTAGCATGATATGCTATTTGACCAGCTTCAGAATGCCGCTTTTTTCCCTAAAACTACATTGTGCACTTGTGAACATAATGAGTTTTTGGTAATGCATTTCAAGTTGACGAATTGACAATCTACTTTCATGAATTTGATGAACAAGATTTTTTTGCCTATATTTAGATCAATGTACCATAATCTTTATAGAAGATAACCTGATCTATTCTAAAATCAATGATAATCATGCTCAGTATCATAGAATTGTGTTGCAAACACTAAAGGAGCATAAATTATATGCCAAGTTTTTTGAGTTCTTGCTAAAGGAAGTTGCTTTCCTCGGTCATGTCGTCAGCACAGCAAGAATGTTTGTTGACTCTCAAACGTGGACAATTTTAAATCACATGTATTAAACCACGACTATTATCAATATAAGCGAATTCTAAAGCAACACTAAGCAAACTGGAGTCATGTGAAAAAGGAAAAACAAACCCAGCATGATTATTTTTATGCAATCGATGGAGAATTAACACTAAACTCAACGCATAAATCAACGTAAGTATAACTTCAGGAACGTCTAGCTTGGATTCTAAACTAAACAAATCTATAGGGCATACATCTTAAACATCACGTGATCAATTACCTCAATTAATAAACTCTTAAAAACACTATAAAACATATAGAAATACATCAATTTGTAACTATAATACACAGCATGCAATTCATTTGGTATGCCTTTAAAGGTACTTTTGGGAAAGTTAAGTAGGAAATACACATGGGAAGGAAAATATATGTGCAGGAAAAGAGAGAAAATGCGCTAAAGAATGAAAAAGAAAATACTACAATGAAGCAAAACTCTCTCTAAAATGTGCTAATAAATGTGAACGTGTACATGTGAGTATTTATAGACAAATTTTAGGGAGAAACTCAATAACAACTTGAAACAAATAATTATTATCAAAGCTTTTGTGGTCAAATAGCTTTCTGGGAGTCCAAACAAAAAAGTGATCTTGGGAAAGCCATCGGAGGTATTGTGACGAACTATCATACTCCTTGAATGAGACCCAAAAGCAACTTGGGAACTGGTCTGGAGACCTATTGGACAATGTCTTAAAGGATGCTTAGAAAAGAAAAGCTAAGATCAAACTAGATCTGATCTAGGAAAAGACGTCTCAACAATTTGACAACAGAGAAGATGGATGAAAGAGATTGAAGTGTTTGAAATGCACGTCTTCATCAATCCGTCTTCATCAATCCCCCAACTCTTTGATTCAACATTCATGTGAAAAGCAAAGAGTTGCTGCCTATAGATGTTGCCATGTGACACATAATGTAACATATGTTGCTTATACAAAGGTCCAAAGTTTCCGGATTTATCCTGTCCCTAATGCACTACTTCAACTGCAATTTAAGCCCTTTTGAAATTTGTCATGACACATCAACTGAAACTCGAAAAATCATCTCCAAGGATTAGGACATGGGTTTGGAGAGGCTGCCACCAACCCCCTGCTGAGAGACTGATTGGGAGATGACCACTTCAAGACCAAAAATTACGACAACCACCACCACACCAGCTAGTCTGATCCTTTCTCCAAAGGTAGGTCATACACCAATATTCAAGACACTGACTAGTTGCCTTGTTGTTGACATCGTATTCTCAAATCTAATAGAGGTGTCAGATTCTATCCTAGTAAAGGTGACATAGGGATAGATAAGGCCCACCTGTTACTTCCCTGATCGTCCAACCATCAGGAAAAAATGATGATAATGACGATGATATGATTACAATCCCTTCTTTGGACAATAGCTCATAGAAAACATATCTTTGAACAACAAGGTGACCATTCCCAAGATTGAGAACGTGGGGAAGGAATAGACCAAAAAACCTACCTTGCACATGCCACTAGTCAACAACATTCCTAATGTGTTATAGCCTTGGCAATTGCAAGTCAAAAGAAACCAACCATCTAAGGATGGGTCGAAAAAATTAAGTCCTCCTAAAAGAAATGAATAAGCAAATAGAATCTTTGGCCTCCATACTAGATTGGATAAGAATTCTAGTGCCAATTGAAAATGAACATCCAAATCAATCTATTTGACTTCAATAAAAGTTTTAAGGGCTACCAGGAGGATTAGGAGTCAAAAATGAAGCGGGTAGACAATCTAGAGTTCGACATTGTAACACTTTGAAAAAGTCTGCAAGAGTTCAAAGAAAGGTATTCCCGACTAGAGATCCAAAATAAAATCAAACAACTCATCATGAGAGGGTTTGATGCCCGAGGCCCACTAGTGAATGGACATCTGATAAATAGACATGGAGCAAGCCACCAAGTAGTTAGAAACTCCCAATCAATGCATTTCTGGGTCAATTCAACTTTTCGAAAAGGTGACGAGGAACTCTCGATAACCTTGATCAAGGATAATTTTGATCACACTAAGTATTATGTCAATGCCATCCATAATCTGACTGCTTAGGCCATCAGATTTTAGGTCAATTATTGTCAATGTAGTATATGAAAAACGTTAAAAACAAGATCCTTTTCTGAGAGATCCATCTTCGGAGTGGCCATTGTTTTCCTTTTCATTCCAATCCTAGAAAACTCTTGCAATATTTTTCATGACAAATGTAATAAACTTGTAAACATTTCTTTTGTATCAGAATTCTTATAAGACTTTTGTAGTTAAGCATTTCTTTGGTTCTATACTTAAGCATATATCTACGAATTTTCATTAAAAGTATGTCAACTACAATCGCTACATGAAGGAAGAAATATTATGGGTGGGCTTTCAGATTTAAAAAGAGCAGTTCAATTTACCGAGTAATATACACATAATAACTCAAATAGGTAAAAATTGTAGCTTTAAAAAACACAAAGTCCATAAAATATGCTCAAGAACCAACATCTCAAATTTCAACAATAATCTTCCATAAAATCACTGCTGTAGCAAAACAATTCTCTGTCCAAGATCCAAGACATCCAATTGCATAAATACTCCATGCAAAGAGTCTAAAAATCAACTAACAAATTAAGATTATTTTTAAATTAGCAAAATTTGCTGCTGCTGGTTTTTTAAGGTGTCCTTGAATTTTTATTATTTATCCAATTTTTCTCAATTTAACTCCTCGTTATTGAAGCAAACGACAACAAGAAAGATGCAACATGCAAATGAAATTGTTGAAAAAGTTGGAGTCCTAATAGAAAATGGTAGTAAAGAGAGTAATCGTAACAAGATCCCAATAACTTGCAACCGTTAGACTAATGTAGAATAGTCAATGGTTGATTGTAGAATCATAATTGATAGCAAACTAGGATAGGACGAGAAAAGAAAAAAATTATGGCATCCTATGCAATAAGAAGAGACTCCCATAGATTACAGATACTCGCAATCTTGGATAGGCTGCCCTCTTTCCCCTTACCTCTTTCTCATTACCTTGGAGTTGTCGTCTAGGCTCATCCACAGGGACAAAGAAACAAGAAGATATATGGACATCCAGATCTGCCCATCGATGCCATTTATCTTGCACTTACTATATGCTGATGATATGATGCTCTATGTCTTGGCTACACGTCATGTTATGACTACTATCAGAAAAATCATAACTCAATATGCCACTGACTTTGGCCTTATGGTTAACAATGGCAAATCTTGCATCATGTTCAACAAAGGAATGCCCAAGGGAAGAAGGAAAATGATTGCAACAAAACTAAAAATTAAGCAGCGCCAATCGATAATGTACCTTGGGATTCCGCTACTGATTTGTGATCCTAAGCATAATGACTTCAATCATATTCTAAAAAAAGTTTTGAATAAAGTTTTAGCCTAGGCTATTAGATCCTTATCACTTGTTGGGAGCGATGTTATGATAATTATAATTTTGAAGGCAATCCCTATATTCACCCTTAGCCATACTATGGTCCCAACCTTAGGGTAAAATTCTATACCTAAGGATTTTGGTGTGGCTTGGACTCAGAGCGTTTGAAAGTTTAGCAAAATGCATCAATTGCTAAAACATTGTTGGAAAGTTTCAAATAGTATGCTCTTTGGATTGATGCTTTACTACATACATATAGTAAATGCGACAACTTTTTGCAATGGAAAAGAGGAGATTCAACTCTTTGGCAGTTCTTTTATAACGTAGGAACCAAAGCCAAAAAAAATATGACAGATTTAACCAGGGGCAGCAGCGTGACATTATGGAGGATGAATGGATGACAACAGACCACTAAGTATTTGGCTGACTTTCTTTAACAGCATAACAAACTGAGTAGATGGATTTGGCGCCCCACTGGACTCTAAGGGGCAGTGGAATAGCGACAGCTGGCTTCATTATTTCAAGACACAACTGGCTGAAAAGATCTACAAACTCAAACATGCTCCTGCAGATTGTGACAACCTGGGATTTCCTCGACACAGTGGATTTGGAAGCTCCACATTCAACCGAGAATTAAATTCTCCCCTAGAGAGTTATTTCGTCAGTTGTGCCAACCTATATTGGGCTGCATTATAGTAGTATCAGCAAGAAATTAAGGTGCAAATGGGGATGCATGCAAGATGAAACAACCCAACACATATTGAGGGACTACAAGCATTCACAGCAGGTTTGAGGCTTATAATGCAACACTGAATTTCCCTTAATAGGTTCCTATTGCTGGAATATATCCATATGCTGCAAGAGCTGATGCACTGGGTGCAGCTCACTTTCAGAAAATTGGAATTGGGCTAGGCAGTTAAACCTGCAGCAGCTACACTATCACTGACGAAGGAACCAAAACAACAAAGTGCATTCAAATCCCATATTATCAAATATATCCATGATCCACACCATTTCATCAGCCATTGTGCAAGAAATCTGTACTCCTTGTGCATAAGCCAATTGTGACACAACCATTATTAAAAGAGATCGGGATTGTAATTCATGATCACCAGGGAAGACCTCTCCTAATTGTCGGCTGGTATGTATCTTCCCCAGAGCCATTGGAAATGGAAAAAAACACTCTTGCTGCAGCAATTAGGCTGACCGCATCATGCTTCCCTGACAACATGGGCATTTGTTTGGAGACCAATTCCTTTGCTGCAGCTTTGGAATTTGTAGCTGCTGTTGCAAAAGTATCCACACTAGGCAGAATTTTAGAATGAATCAGCTCTACTGCACCACTTTGCTCAATACAAAATTACACACGTCTCTTTTGTTGTGTGATCATTTGTATAAACCTCAATGACATTTTATTAATATAGACCTCGGCCACACTTTTAGCAAACTAAGAGAAGTGAAGCAACCTTAAGGGAAAGATGTAGCAAGTGGCAATTGTAGTGAACAGTAAGTCTAAATGGAGAAGGAAAGCTTGGTAGATCAGGTATAGGCTTGGAAAGGTAGAGGCAATAGAAGTTGAGAGAAGGATCTAGGGTTTAGAGGAGAAAAATTATGTTGAAGAAGAAGACAAACAATATTCTTCCATTTTGAGGATTTTACATATTTTCTTTTGTTGATTTCTTTTATTTATATGCCAAACTTGATTTTTTTTTACAACACTTTTTTATGTTACTATAAAAAAATTTTTTAAAGAAAACCATTCATCATTAAAAAATGATGATAAACAGGTTCTAATACTAGACTGAAAAGCCCAAAAGTACTTATGTTGCTAGCCAAATTTAAAGTAGCATGCTAAGATTGACAAAGCCCCACCTAAGTCTAGATAAACGATGATTATAAGCCTACGGAAACATGAGGCAAAAGCACGTTGAAAGATAAAAGTGTGCAAAAGCAATTAACTTTAGATTTCAGTAAACGTAATAAAGTGCATATCGAAGGTAAAATTGGTATTAGTTTGAGTTTGGTCAAGGTGAAGTTCATCCAAAAAAGTGACCCTTGAAAAACTACAAAGTATGGTTTTGATAGTCCATAAAGTGTGGATTGATCAATACAATAAAGCTAGGATTAAGGCTCCAATGAGCAAGACCAACCACAAGAATTATGAGATGGAATTTCAAGTATAGGCTTATTGGATTAGGAGCTTTAAAAGCGTATAAAAACAACCTGGACTTTTATTTAACAAAAAAAAATAGACTAGGCCATAGTTTCATAAACAAGTGAACAATTGTAATTGTCAAAAGCTAGAGATGAATTCATGCATAGATATTATGTTTCAAATGATATGATTGCTAAACAACAAGACACGATAGAAGTTAATGACAGAAAATGATCATAGCAAACAAGATAATAAAAGAGATAAAAATAAAAACATAGCTAAAGCAACTAAACCAACGGGCATCCTTGCCCCTTCGCCCTCTAGCTACTTTTGGAGCCTCGCAATCTCAGCCAACAAGTCACATTCACATCTAAAACAAAGTAAGGAAACCTAAAAAGTCAAAGGAGAAATTTAGACAATCAAATGTCAATTCTCCTCTCAAAATGCTATGCATAGTTTACCACAATTAAATTCCCAAGACTTCAATTACTTCTAAAAACATCATCAATACATACTAGCATACACAAGACAAAGGAAACATGCCAAGAAATGGCATACACGATGTGTCTTAGAAGGGTTGCAAAAAAATGAACTAGCATGAATATGCAGTGAATGTGGTTTATATATAAGTGTCAACACCAGCTTTTTCTATTTCAACATAAAAACTCTAATCTCTATCATTAACTCTTTTTTTAACAACACTGAAACCTTGATTTCCCTCTCAAAAGTCTATGCATCTTTTACCACAATTAAATCCCCCAGACTTCCATTACTCCTAAAAGCCTCATCAATGCATACCAACATATACAAGATAAAGGAAAGATGTCAAGAAACGCACAACATATCTTAGAAGAGTTGCAACAAAATAAACAAGTAAGATTGTGGACAAATTGTGGTTTACATAAGAGAATAAATTCATGCATTAACTCAATGCACCTCAAGGTTATCAATAAGAATGTTGTTAAATACAAATATGACTAAAGCAGCAAAACACAATTTTCCTGAAATCTATGAACAAAAAAAACTTCAACAACTTGCATAAAATTATCCATTCAATGCATGTTAGGAAAAAAAATAATCTTCATGTCAACTCAATGGAGATCAAATGAACAAAATCATACAAAAACAAAAAATAATCGATGAAATCTAAGGCCAAAAAAGAATCAATACCATACAATTCTCATTAAATACCAAATCTAAAGCGTTTAACATTATGTCCCATAAACAAGCAACGTAATTGGGTTATTCTATTCTACAACGACAAGATTGGAGATAGAGAAATGGATTGTAGAGGGTATTTAAAACATGGCCCAATTGGAAAACTTTCAACCAATCAAGAAAAAATTCCAATCCCAACGTTACCTCCCCAGACCAAGACCATTTTCCAACTTTCAAGTAGCAAATCCTCCGATTCCTCATCTTCCTCTATTATTTTTTTTTTTTTTAACCAGAGATCAAGCCACGGCTCTGGGATCAGTACCATGCTGCCAAACGTAAACCAACTCATCCCACCCTGTGCTAGCAAGCAAACCCTCAACAAGCACGCTAAAGTCAACTCCGACTGCAAACTCGGTGTGGTGATCGTACCGCGCGAGCAGGGCATCCTCAGCGCGGTAATCCCAGAGACACACAGTCATATCGTAGGAACAGGACATCAACAAGCTCTCTCGGTGAGGTGAAAATTTTATGCGCCGTACAGCATAGCCATGGCCAGCAAGAGTGGCCAGTGGGGCTCGCGAGCTGCGAACGTCCCAGACACGAATAGTCTTGTCGACCGAAGCAGTGGCCAGGCAGCAATCGTCGTACTTGCTCCAGTCGCAGGAGAGGATCTCGTGCTCGTGGGCAGGGATAACGAGCGAAGAGGAGGGATCGCGAACGTCCCAAATGCGGACAGTGCAATCGCCGGAGGCAGAGGCGAAGACGTCGGCATGGCGAGGGCTCCACGAGGCATCATAGACACAATAGGCGTGCTCGCGGAAGGTGCGGAGTGAAGCAGGACGATCAAGGGTCCACAGCTTGAGCGAGTCGTCCCATGACGCGGAGAGGAAGGAGTCGCGGCGGACGGGATTCCAATCTACGGCATGAACCTCACGGGCATGCTCCTGGAGGGACCGTATAGGATTAGAGGTGGGGGGAAGAGCGGCATCCCAGAGCTTGAGGGAGCCATCCGCGATGGCGGAGACAGCGAGAGAGTCGTGAGATTCAGACCAGGCGCAATCATAGATCCCGTCAGCGGTATCGAAGGAACGGAGCTCGGATATGCCGCCAGTTGGGTTTAGATCGAGGATGTGTAGACGGCCGTTGCCGAGGATGCCGAAGTTTTGGGCGGTTGCGACCAGGAGGCGATTTTCGTAGAATGGGCTAAATCTCACCGCGTAGCCATTGAAAGGGGTTTTGAAGACCGGCATCCCTTCCGGATTCCTCGAATGCTTGTGCTAGTCCCTGCTCCTCTTCGTTGCAGCTTGCTCTGGGTTCCTATGAGGGTTGGGCCTCTTCCCCAAACACTAAACTTGTGTTACTGATTTGGAAAACTACTGATGTGCTAGGCCACGCTGGTCGGTGGTCGAACCTTTCTTCTATTTGGATATTGTCTTCTTTCCAATTCATTTTAAATCATACTTAACTTATTCTATTTTTAATTTTTCGATAATAATTGAAAAATAATAATAATAAAAGGATTTAACTTGAGAAAAAATGTATGAGAACAATCAATATTTGATTTTTTGGTCATGAATTCAAACTAATGTTTGATATTTAACTTTTTGATCATAAATTCAAACTAATACTAACAACACAAGTCCATAATGATGAATATTTAGATTATATAATATATGAAAAAGTATATTGGCATTAGCTTAACTTAGTAATAATCATAATTAAGAATTATAGATTTTATATTATAATGAAAATAATAAAATAATTACCAAAATTATGTCAAAAACTAATTTTATTCTACTAAATTTTAAAATCAATAATATTCATATTGAAAAAACAATTATCCAAATATCTAATCTAAATAAAAAAATTAATGAATAAAAAATATGATAATCTCATATGTAAACACAACTAATAACATAAAAGCTTGTGATAAAGACATCATGGTAACTAAGTTGGATCTCAAAAAAATAACATATAAATAGATAAGTTTGCAAAATAACCTAATTGGCGAAAACACCTACTAAAGCATAACTTTTCAAGCACTATAAAATAATATAAAAATGATATGATATGATTAAATGGAATAAATAAAACACTAACTTTACAAACATATTTATATAATAAAAAAATATGAATTTAAATCATAATAGATTAGGTCAATAATCATAAAAAGTGAAAATAAACTAACAATACTATCATACCTTCACCTGCATCCTTTCATTACAAAGAATAATTTACTTGCATTACCATCATGTGTATATCTTCAATGTTATGATTAAACCACACAATCATATAATTGTTATAATAATATATTACAATCATCATATTATAAGACAATTATTGTCAACTTGAATAAAAAATCGTTACTTTAAAGGTCTGTCAAGTAATATAGTCAACAACAACACACCTCAAACATGCTATATTGTCGATAACATAATATAATATCAACCTATATCATATGTCGTATCATCATACAAGTGAACACGTCATCACACTTTGTATGTATCATTGCTTAAATGGTCAATTGGAGGAACTTTTAAGAGTTAAATGACTATGCCTCATTGTTCATGTTTTGTGGTTAGACACTCCATTCATTCATTTAAATGGATTTCATTACAATATCTTTTGGACCTTTAAAGTGCATGTACAAATATTAGTAGCATGTTTATTTGTACACATTAAATCATTCAAGTTCTTAATTCAATATTTGATAATATTCAAACTCAATCTATAATAATTCTCATTGTAGAATCACATTTTCCTAAATTAGGTTTGCAGCTTTTTTTTTTTGTGATCACATCATATATGTCATTTTCTTAGTTCTATTTATAATTAAGGCAAGCCTTAGTAGAAGCTTAGTATTGAGAAGTTGAACTTGAGGACCTTGAATTAAAGTATTGTGTAGTTGAGGATTTGTGTGCTTGAACTAAGGTATTGTGTTAATGGGAGAATTATGAAGCATACTCTTAAGCTTGTATTGGAATATATTGTAAGGATTTTATAAAAAAATTTATAAAAGAATAAAATTAATTATTCTTAATTTCTTTTATTTTATAAAACAATTATATTTTTTTAATTTTGATATTTTAAATAATTTATTTTATATCTATTTTTTTTTTAGGATTTATCTTCATTCTATAGTCACTATGATATTGTCAAATAAGATGTAAAATAATTACAATTTCAAAGTAAATATTAAATTTAAAAAAAAAACTCATCCACCTTTGAAATGTCACACAATCTTTTATCTTTATGAAAATACTATTCTTCAAATTTAAAATAAGTCTAGTTTTTTTTTTTGCATAAATTCCTTCAATTCCTAAGTAATTTTTTCCCTAGCAAATTAGCCCACCAAACTTTGACCATTTAAATATCTCTTTCCTTAATTTCTTAATTTCCTTTATTAGAGTTTGGTCTTTGTTCATAATACAATTTTGGTTATATCTTCATGATACTTGGAATACAGTTTATCACATTAGTAGGGTTAGCTACAAATTTTCTCAAAAAGGATATTAAACACTTTATATTCTTAAGTTAATATCAAAGATAAAACTATCTTATATGTAACTCTGCAAATCTATTGAATGGCTTAAAAGAATTCAATGGACTCAATATGAGTTTTTCTTGCTTTTCAAATATTTAAATATTTTTATAAGATTTATTTTAAAAAATTAATGATCCCTTTCTTAGAATTCAATTTTTATATGTTTTACATTAAAATAATTTCTTTGATGATCTCGTGCCTTTTAAATTCTCTCCATGATTATTTAATTTTTTTTTATAATCCCAAAAATCACACTTGCTCTTACTAGTGATCTTTTTTATTTTTTATGTTAACATAATAGTGATTGGCATTTTTTCCTATATAATGTATCATAAAATATCATTTATGTGCTTTTTTGATAGCTGTTATTACATGTAGGCTCTATCAAAGATAAATGCATTTTTAATTTTCTCAAACTCCATTATACATAATCTTAAAATGCCTTTAAAGGCCTTTATTATCCTCCCAGTCTAACCATCACTCTGAGGATTGAATGTTGAAGGTGTCTTGTGTCTTTCTTAAAAATTGTGATGTGAACTTAGTCTTTATTTGATATGATAGTTTTTGACATGTCATTTAGTATCACTATCTGATTCGCATAAATCTTAACTAATCTATTTGTTAAGTATATAGTCTTTATGGGTAAGAAATATGTATATTTGGTTATTCATGTTATACCATTTGAAGTGATGATTATAAAACCAAAGTTAAGTGTTTACTGATCTCTTGTTAACTTTAGTGTTGTTTTAATAATTTGAAGTTATTAAAGCAAGAATTGTTACAACATAAATAGTAAATGTAATTTAATGACTCAACTTACTGACTTTGAAGTCAAGGATAATGATTTTTATGAAATGACTAATCTACAAAAACTTTATTTCTAAATCTTTATGGTTAACATATTAAACCTTTAAATTCATCATAGTTGTGATACATATGACTATCATCCTTCATGCATATATGAATTTAATTTAAGATGTATTTTTTAAAGTATTTGAGTTTTTGAATATGTAATTTTTTTATAAAAATTTTATTTTTAAAAATAAAAAATACCTAAGCACCATCGCTAAGCTAAAAAAGGCTCACATTGAGTGCCTCAAAGGAAACACAGGCCATGGGGACTTGTTGGCCAGGAACCCCACTGAAACGGTCAGGAACCTAATCAAAATCAAGACAGGTTAAGCCCGAGTATCGGTTAAGTTATGTCACTGTTGCAGTCATTGGATGAACTAGTTTATGGCATTACTTCTTAACTCGCTTAGGCGAAACGAGTAAGGTTAGACTCATTATTTAATTTATGTAAATCAAGTTTGATCGAACCTCATACATGAATTGATGATTCAAGCCATGACCTCCCGAGAATACCAGGGGGTTGCCAATCCTATTAGGCTGATAATAATATACAATGCTTATATTATAAGCACAAAATAGTTGCAAAAGTTTCACAATGTGGGACTAAAATTTTTTTTGCCAAACTTAAGATTTATGCATCGACCAATTGCCAGTTTTGTGATCGAACAGTGTAGATCACGCTCGCATTTGTGAACAATCTTTTGTCTTTAGCTGTTCATCCGTAATGCTTGATCGTACGGCTAAGAGTATTTCCACCTTTGTGAGCAATAACCTCATCATCATTACTGCTCATCCAGTTTTTGAATCTAACGCTCCAGATCTTATCTCATTGTGATCAGATCTAGATCATTTATCATTTAAGCTGATTCGATGACTATCACTCCATCCATTCACATTATTAGATGATAGTTGTATTGTCTTCTCCACTGTAACAACAAGCTTTTCGAAAAGCAAATTTTAGTAGTGAAGGAGTTATTTTTGTTGTTTTTTATTTTAATTATAAATAAGGATTATTTACCAAACACAAGAACAATTTTGAATCAAACTTAAAAATTTTCATACAAGTATAGTTAAAGTTCAAACGTGAGAAATAAGTTTTTGCACAATTATAGGAGCTACGAATTTTTGTTGATCTCTATTCTTTGTTTTTGCTCATAATCATTTTATGTATTTTCTGATGACATTTACTTCATTCATTAGTAGTGCTACTCTTGTTTAAATAATTAAAGGTGTAGAGATTTTTTAAGTGAAAAATTATAAATTTTTGAATTTTTTTGAATAGCCTGATTTTTTTCGATTTTGGTGTCTCATTGGAGCACTAGTATGTATTTTGTTTACCTCTATTAGCTTCGACAAAAGGGAGTGGTTAATGGAAGCCCGATTGGGATTTGGGGGTAGATGTAGGCATGGGTTTTAGTCGAACTATCTAAAAAATCTTATGTGCATTTCGTTTATTATTGAACAATTTTATTTCATCAATAAAAAAAATACCTTCTAATTTTTTTAATCGAATTTTTTTTAAACTCACAATTCACCCTCTCCTCTTTTTTGTTTTGCCTCACACGTTTTTCAACAATTCCATCAATGACTATTTATATTACATCTTGGCTATAGTTAATTCTAAAAATATTGACTACAAATTTTATGAATATCTCTTTTATTTTCTTATAAGAATAGGAAGTGATTTGTAATAACTTACTTGTTCTTTGATGCTTCTCTTTTATTTATTGATGTATTAGATATTTGTTTACATAATCTTATATGTCTTCCTTCATATCAAGCCATTAAAATATTTTCTTCATATTTTGGTATAATTTTATTATTGTAGGATGTAAAAATACATGGTTCCACGTGTCTCATACAATAATGTTTTTTCAATTCTTTCTTAACATGAATATAAGACATGTTCTTGAAATAGAAAATTTTATTCTTCAAATCAAAATCAGTTTCTTGGCTCTCCAAGAATTTAACTTTAATCTTTTAAGTTTTCTCATCATTATTTTGAATCTCTTTGATTTCTTCCAACTAATCTGTTATAAATTTTAGTTGGGAAAATCCCTTTTATTTATCATGGATCCTACATTGATTTGAATTGATTAATTCCCTTTATCACTTGGGCTCTCTCAATATGCTAGCCTCTTATTCGATGTAGTGATAGACATTTTTGTTTTGCTAGCATGGTAAAACACATCCAAATGATGATCTATAATTTATTCTAGCCATTGTCTTTTCTTTATATTCAATTTTTTTAGTAGATGTGTTTAAGACTTTGATATTTGAAAGATACTCAACTTTTAATATATTAGTAGTATTTTTATATCTTTTAGAATAACCAATATTATTATTAATTCCATACTATACAAATAATACAACCTTTGGGTTAACAAAAGATTAATTAAGCCCAATTTACTTCCTTCTTAGGCATTATATGGGTTAATCTCTATTTCTTTCGACCCAATATGAATCTTTTGTTTCGTATGTTGCTTTTGCATGCATTTAAGATATGTTTCCTTCAAATCATAATCCATTATAAGCTAATCAAATCTCTTTTATCATGTAACACATTTTCTTAGTAAGACAATATAAGATAGCAATCATGACATTAGTATATTGCTTGGTCTCCAACTTGAGAAAGTGAACAAAGAACTGTCAATTTTGATTAATTAACTGATTAATCACTCAATGCATTACGACTTTAACTCTTAAGGAGATAGAAAAGGTGAGACCCACCATGACCCTTAATAAACTGTTAGAGGAACTTGCATCAATACGATTTTTATATCCTTAAGCATTTTCAAACATTGATACCAACAAATAGACAAGACAACAAGTAGAAGAAGTTATCTCCAAACAAGCATTTAGGATTGCTTGACTTTCTTTTTCTTTTAATAAGAACAAGGGAATTATCTAATTAAAATATAACTTCTTAAGATTTTAGGAATGAGAAATAGATTTTTTTTTACTATGATGATTCTTTTCGAGTTTGTGCCTCAAAAAAAAAAAAGAATGAGAATTGGTCAATAAGATAAAGAAGGATCAAAGATTAAGGCATTTGCAAAAAAAAAAATATAGAATTGAAAGGACTAGTTTTAGTAACACCTTTGTTAGTACAACATCCAAAATCTAGGTTTTACATATTCTCTCAATTTTTTTGAAACTTTTTTCTTTTTTCTTCATAACTATAATAGTTAAGGATGGGCATAGAAGCAAGGAATTCAAAGAGAACATGAAGTGTCTTTTTATTATACGAGTTACTTGCATAGGTATTAAGGTTTATTTGTTCAAGAGACAACAGCACAGGGTTTATGAAGAGAGTGAGCATGAAAATGGGCTTGAGAAGGTCCAAGGGCCCAGGGCCTCAGGGTTTTTGAAATGGGCTTAAGCATAGAGCACTTGTGGCGTGTGTCGTACCTCTCAACATGCAATTGTAAATTGTAAATTCGCACAAACGTGAATAATTGAAGGAGGAATGAGATGGAAGAGAAGAATAGCATTAGCCGCGCCGGCAAGGCTACCTAGCCGTTCATGCGTAAACGGGAGGAGTGCTGGTGTGAGGGGGAGTTGTCAGCGCCGATCGTTGCCTGGGGAAACCTCTAGCTTGAACTAAGTCATGACTTTCGACGGAAAAGGTGACGGACGCCTTCAAACGCTCTAACGGAGGGTGCAGGAGGCCTTGCACTGGTGTCCAGTGCAAGGAAAGAGATTAGTGTACTCAAGAAGAAGTACAAGAACGGGACAGGGACTCCGATGGCGGCAGTTTCCATTCTGTTCCCGCCTCGATATCCTATTTGGTTCCTCTGCCCCTGGCGTTGTCTTTTTACCTGATCTCCTTTCCCCTGCCCTCCAATCGCGAGGCCTGGGCTTACTGCTGCAGCAGCTGTAGCGGTGGCTGCCTTCTTCCTCTCCGCGGATCACCTTTTGAAGAAGAAATGTTGGGTCACTGTTGACGGTTTAGTTTTTTAAAAAAATGAAGAAGCTATTGAATTGCCGCAGAGTGGTTGTGGCAGCAATCTGGGATGGCCTTGGGTCATTTTCGAACATTGAGACCTCGAGATTTAGCAGTGAGAATTTTGTGTGGTCGGAAGAAGAGAGAGAGGGACGGATCCACGAAGTATAAGAATCAGAGTTCGCAGACGTCTAAGAGGCGTTAAAGTGTAAGAATCAACACCAAATGGCAGAGCTGGAGAAGTAGAGGACGGCGTTTGTTAAAGAGCTCGAGTTTCAATTCTTGCAAATTTTTGTGAGTAGTCGATTTCAACTAGAAAAAAATCAAGCGCCTTAAGCTGTCATTTTATGGCGAGGATGGTTTTGTTTTTTTTCCAGCTTTTCCTTTTTTTTTTTCTGCCGCCCTTGTGCATAAGATGTGATGATTGAATCTTTTTTATAGTAAGCTATCTTTTATGTTTGAATTCAATAATGCTAGAGTTAGCAGGCTTATTTAAACTTGTTATCTTCCTCAATTTTCTAAATGTTTAGCTGGAACTAGAAATTCTTAATTGCCTTTTTGCGTTTTTACTGATGTCCGGTAATATCTTTTTTTTTTGGCTTGTTAAGAGGGAAAATTTCTGAAACAACATTTCAAATTAATTAATAAAAGAAATAAATTTAGGTATGGGCAACAATATCCTTTTTTGAAATCCACTATAACTGTTGTTCTTGTTTAATGGTGTTAAAACTATGGTCACTCAAACAATTCACAACAATAGACTTAACCTTTAGCAAACAGTCTATGAAATGATAGTGTGGTAAATGTGATTGTCCTCCATTTCTTTGGTGATGACAATAGTTTAGATAGCTTATAAATATAGCCTCTTTTTACTCTTCATTTGTGCAATCCAAAATTTTATCTCTCTTTCTTGCTTAGTTCTTCCAAAACACGAAACATGATGATACTTCATAGGAAAACTTTGGTGGAGTTGCTAAACTCAATGTGATGATACTTCATACTCTCATGAATCAACAATGTTTGAATTTAAGACCATGATTGCATCTTATTGTATACATCCTGTGACCATGATGAGAAGAGACCAAACCTTTGAAGATATTTGAATGCAAAGTTAGGTGTAACAATATTAGTAGTTTGTCAAGATGTTTGAATGTCATTTAGTGAGGATCTGGAGTTTACAAGATTGGTTTCAAACATTTCTATAATGGGTAGGCCTTCTTCATTCCTATGAAAAAAATATAATTGAATGCTAGGGTGCTTTGGTGTATTTATGGATTGATGATTATGATAATCTTCTTTATTGCATCTATTGTGATAATTTTAGGCTTGACATGTGGTAATTTAGAAATACTTGACATATTAGTTGACAATAGGTTGAGATAAGTGCCCGATCCATATTGTAACTCATTGAAGCTTAAATCAATTTTTGTTTTAAAATAGAGGATTGAGAGCATTAGGTTCAGGACTACGCAAGGGTATGCCAATGGCCATAGTAGATTGGGCTCACTAGTTAATTGTAATCACTCAATTTGTCAAATCAATATATATTTTTCAAATACAAAAACATTCAATATTTAATAGATGTAATGAAAAAAATCTTAGAATTTACAAAATAAAAACTTTTCAAATTTTAATAGGGGTGGCTTATCACCCTTATCTATGTTTGTGCTAACATGACATTACTCTTAAGGTTGTATAGGTCCATAGGCTTACATATGCATCTAGCCTAAGATAGCTCAATGTCATTATTGTCTAGGTGATTGGTGGTAGGGCGAGATGGTATAGCATTATAATGACTCATAATATGACTTATTAGCTGATTGTGTAGCTATGCAGTCCCTGATCATGATCCTTATGGCTGGATTGAGATCTTATTTGTACCCCCTAAACAACTTTGGTAGAATGTGCATATGTAATCGAGAAACAAAAAAAATATGATTTTTTGTGATTGAAATGAAACATGATGATAATATAAATGATGTTTAAAAATTCTCTCTTGACATGCCATATGTTGTAGTCAGATAACACTATGTTGATGGCTCTATTGATAATATGATGGAGTATATTAGTAGCCCATGAGCAATACTAATGAATGAACATTAACAATATTTTGTCTGATGCATGAGAAGTTCACGGGCTCTATGAGCCCGTTTCAATTGTCATGGATGCAGCATAATATAAAATTGTTTTTTTTGCCCTTCCTTTGTACTAACTTTGAGGTAAATCCTAAATCAATTGGTTCTAGCTTTGTATGCTCTTGGAAGTTAAATTATTTGAGAACTTCCTCTCCAAAGTTCTGCTTAACTCCCATTGATGCAAAAATGGCACCCATAAAAGGTATATGTGGCCTTCCTTTGAGCAGATGCATAGAAGGCATGCCAGGTCATCTTTGTCGTGACTCTTATACTGCCTAGATATTCAACAATGAGTTAGATTCACTACAATAGAAATGTCATACAGCAAAAATCATTCTTTGCTTCTTTGACAATGTCTCCCTGATTCCCTTGCAAAAGCCTTTCTCCTCCATTGTTTTCACAAGATTCTTCCTTTCAAATCTCTCCCCAAATAATAGAGCTTTTTCTAGGACATGATCCTTCCATATCCATTGCACCTCTCCTCTTTTTAGCCAACAATTTAGGGGTTTTCGATTTTAGGGTCATAAGGTAAATAGTTAATTATTTAAGGATTAAATAATTATTTGATTGAAATATTATAATGATTTATATTCTGCTCATTTATCTTTCCAATTGTATCCCAAGTTTTGTTAAAAAAAACCCATAATTAGTTATTCCTCAAATTCTTTGTTTATAAAATTTTTATTTTTATTGACTATGTTTAATATTTTAAATAATCTTTTTTATATTCATCTCCTTTTTTAGGGATTGATCCACATTCTATGATTACTATGACATAAAAAAAATATTAAATTTTAAATTAAATTAATTTACATATCTTTGGGATATTACAACATTGCATGTGATCCCCTAGATGCTTGCATTGGAATTTGGATTCATTTCGTTCTACAAATGCAAGGCTCAAGCAAGAGTTTTTGAAAACTTCTTGATGTACTTAAACATTGATGAAACAATATAGTTATCACTTGGTTTTGAACATTATTTTCTTCTCATAATGGAGCAGTTGAAAGCCCAATTATTATTTTAGATGTGTAATTGACTAAGAAAATCAACTTTTTTATTGTATGCTAAAGTCGTGGGTGGTTGCATGAAAGCATTGTTGGCATACTTATTGCCAACCCAATCCTTTTCCAACATTACATTGGCATTGATGATAGTTTTCATTGCTTTCTTGCATTGCACCACTCACTCTTATAGAGTGTTGTTATCATTGGCCTCTTCGGATAAAGAGGACATCTTATTATCACTATTTAAACTACCCAAAATTTAATAGCTAACATCTACTTGTTGTATTTAACCTTTGGTCAAGGTTTTGATAGTACTCGAACAAGCATGTGTGGGTGCCAAAGCAAATCATGATAACCTTGTTTTGAAGTTTACTAGCTCTAAAGCTGTTGCATTATTTCATATTTTGGGATTTAACCTTTGATGCATTTAGATATATTGAGTGCACACCATTACAATAGTAACCAATGCTAGCATTGCATCATTGGTGTCTATCCATGTCTTTTTTCATGAAGTTACAAATGAAATGAAGGAGAATGCAATATAAGAATGCATGGTTGATAAATAACCTAGAATTTTAAATAAAAAGCTTTACGAATAACCTCTTATAAGAGACTTAGGGCTTATGAGAGTATGGAACATGTCATTGAATGTTTTATGCATAGATAAAACCTCCGTAAGAGAGAGAGAGAGAGAGAGAGAGAGAGAGACAATTTGAGAAAGTGTTAAGAGAACTTGTGATGTACTGGCACTCAAGGCCTTCTCAATGATCATGAACCATTATAGGTGATACTTATTAATTCTCTTGATTACAATTGTGTTTGTGTACAATATGTATATGTCTACAAGTAAAGAATATTGTACTTTTGATAGTATTTTGTAGTAGTGCTTAGGATTGAGTGTGTTGTGTTTAATACCAATTTAAACAAACACAACATATTTTGTGTGTTGTATTGGATAAATCAACTCAGTTCTAGATTGCTTTGGTCACTTGTTGGGCACTTCTAGGGTTCTAGAATTTTACCTTAGTCTCTTTAAATAATCTCTATGTTGTTAGGGCTGATTTTAGCAATGATAAATTTTGGTCTTATCTTATTTGGAGATTGGATAATTTCTAATCACCCTGACAATTAGACAAACTCTTGGATTATCAGACAATTGCCCTAGGTGATTGGCATTTTTTTTAGACTTATTTTTTGCTTTCTTTTGATTGTAATGTGTATATGAACCCTCTTATGGATTGATTAAATGAGGTTTTCAACCATGGGCCTTTGAGGAAGTTTTTGAGTTGTTGAACTCCTTGAATGGGAATGATCATGCCTTTTTTATTTACATAAGGTTGGAGGATATGTAGGGCGTTGAATCAACTCTTTGGTTGTGTGGGCATGATGTCTAATTGTAGTGCTAAGTCATGATAGTACCACCAAGATATCATGACTTTTCAAACACTAATTTCCTCTTCACTCCATCTCTAAGCTTCCTCTTAGTTTGCATTAAACTTGCTCATTGTATCAGATATCCTCATTTTCATATAGTACTAAACAATAGACCTCCAAAGCTTTTGTTGTACTGTTGTTTCTCTTCAAGTTTTGGAACTAATTCCAATAAGTTTTCATTTGTTATCTTTTTTTTGTGTTTGAACTACTTTGATTCCCAACTCTCTCAAAATCTTTAATTTTTTAATCCTTGTAATTTCACTTTTGTTCCCTATCAAATATTATCTAAATCTCGTGAAAACTTAGTTCATGATAACAAAGGCTCCTACAATGCTCATGTTTTTCTTTGTAAAGATAAGATCTCTAAAGCTTTTTCCTTGAGGCAAAACTATCAGAAAAATATGGCTTTCTATGCAGCCTTAACCTTTTAATCTATTTATCCCCTCAAGTCACCTTTGATTGTTATAAAAGTTTTCAAGATGTTAGATATATTATAGTTCTACAATTTTGTAGTTCATATCTTCTAAAAATTCTTATATCTTTTATGTTTTAATTCCTCTTTTTTTTTATAAATTTTTAGTTTAGAAAATCATTATTTTCAATTTTTATTTTATTTTATTTTTTTTCTTGCCTTCTCTCATTGCCACCACCACAAATTTTTTTATTTGTATCTTAAAATGCTTGAAACCATCCGCATTGTTTCGTCCAGGGGGAAATTTGAATTAAAGAAAATTGGATGCAACATCATATATGGGGTTTATCTTTTCTCGCCACATCAAGTACACCATTGTAGGAAACTCTCCTTTGCCACTCACAATTCTTTTGATTGCCTCTCCTTTACACGACTACGCTCATTTTCATAATCCTTCCTTCAATGAGTTTGCTGCTACTAAAGTTTTTTAGCTATAAAACCATCACACAATGCACACAATGCATATGAGCCCATAGATGTGATTATTCTACTGATTGCAAAAAATGGCTAATCACAACTACAATTTTTAGGAGTTTTGCATGTTTCTCTACAACATATTGGAGAGCTTCCTGCAATGATGTATTTGATGTGACAAGAGAAGCTGACCCCCATGCACGATTTTGCATCCAACCCTTGAAATTCATGTTTCACTCAAGGATGAGTGGTTTTTAAAAGGAATGTTGATACAATTTTGTCAAAGCCTTATTAACAATCACCAAACAACCACAAATGACATAGGCCATTAAAGGAGCTACCAAATTTTTGCATGTATAGTTTTGTATGTATATGGAATGTATGAGTATACATGTAATGAATGCCATACTTTTGGTTGTATTTTGCATCAGTAGTTAGGAATGGGTCTATTGGGGTTCACAAATATTTAAATAATCATTGCATGCTTTGTACTTTGTATTGGATGTATCAGGTCAAGTCTAGGTGATCTTGATTGCAATAGACAATTATTTGGTTCTCTTAGAGGTCTCAGAATCCACCTGGATTGTCCTCGGTGGTTTCTGGTTTCCTCTAACGATTTATAAGACACTTAGTTTACCCGTATGTGCATTGAAAATAAGGTTCAATAGCCCGAGACAATTGGCTTTTTTTAGACCTGGAGTAAAGGTGTTCTTCTTGCTTGGTCATGTATATATAAAGCTCCTCCCTCCCTTCCATGGATTAAGCAAAGGAGGCTTTTCTGCCATGGAAATTTGAGCTGTGCTTGAACCTCTTGAATAGGGATGGTCATACCTTGATGAAGTTATCCAAGGTTGGAGGATATGTGCTGGTGGTGTAAAGCTCTCAGGATTTACACCTTGGTTGTGCAGGTGTAATGTCCACTTTCAGTTGTGAGTCATGACAATGCCACAAAAGTATCACGATGTTCTAGTCATCTACTACCTCTCCAATTCTATCTTCAATTTTCCTCTTAGCTGGGATGGAACCTGCTCATTTCACTTTATAATCTTATTTCATTAAATACCAAAAAATACCTTTAATAATTGGTTGTATTTGTTGTTCTCTTATGAGTCTACAAGTTTTAACTAGTTTCTATTATCACCTTCTTTCATTTTGGGCATGAATCACTTTAAATCTCAACTTTGCTCACATTTTTAATTTCTTTGATAGGATTTTGGCATTTCATCTTGTTTGTACTAAATGGTATCCCAATCTCGTGAAACTTTGAAAGAACAAGTCTCATATAGCTTTCATGTTTTGTCTTTTCAAATAGAAAGACCTAAAGTTGTCATTCTAGAACTTTTAGAAAATTCACGATTTTTATAGACTTGCCTCTCATGAGTTTTTACTGTTATCTTTATACTTTTTTTTATCCCAGAAATCAATATTTTTTTTAATTTTTGTTTCTCATTTTTTTTATCTTTGCTATTGTCATGACCACCATCAAAGTATTAGTTTGCATTTGAGAACACTTGATCCCATCCACATTGCTCCATTCTATAGCAAATTAAGAGTGAAAGAGGGATGGGTTGAGGTGGGCTTTTATAGTCATGACCATTGCTATTATGACTTATTATACGAATGACAATTTACAGCATCATAGCTACAATCGATGGAATAGTAATATTATTTATGGCTGTTTGACATTGTCAATCAAAACATAAGGGACAAAGTTTTACCACAATAAATGATGACATTGTTTCAATGATCAATTGATTGGGGACAATATTGATGTAATTGGCTTATATTGTTGCCCATTAAATGGATGATAATTTTGGAAGTATATTCCTTCTCATAAATCGGTTATTAAATGAATTTTCACAACTTTTTTTAAAATCTTGCCATGTTAAGTGTTCATGTGGCATAGTTTTGGGGGTTTCTTGGCTCTTTTCAAGCCCTCTTTATTTTCAAACACCATTGTAGTGAACTATTGAATTGTACTTACTTTTCTATAATATTATATTCAAATGTATTGCTTGGTCTTAACATTCAGTTAACATAGTCTTCCCATGTACAAGAACATTTTTAGCTCTTAGCTGCCATATGTTTCTTTTCTTTACAGTAACCTGGTTTGTTAAACAATGTGAATTCTAAAATTGAAATTTAACTTCAATTGGGGTGGCTTTATGATGAATAACAAGTTGAATTTATATGAGTGATATTAGGAGCATGGTTAATTTTCTTCATTTAACTTGAGTATGGCATGCTTGTTCTGGAAAATTTTTATATTCTGCTTCATCTAGTTGTTGTTGTGTTCATATGAGCATCATAGCACTTTCCTCCTCTTAATTTTGTATTTATATTGCGAGTATGTATTTACATTTTTTATTTCTTTGTAAACCTCGAAGCATTTTTTTCTTTCCGAGTTGAATTGAAAATTTTATTTGTTGATCAAACCACAAAACAAGGAGACTTTATTTGTAAAATGTCAGCTCGATTCATAGGCTACCATTCGCGCTCTCCCTATTTGTCGAACTTTATCCAAGCAACATGAGAAGAATTGTTCGTCTTCTCCAACGTCCCGATCACCGGAGCCAGCCAGCATCTGGCCTCCTTCTCCCGGTACAGAAATCCCAGGCAACTGCAGTCCGCGGTACACCTCTCCATGCATTTCCCCTCCGTCACGTGTTCCACAGCCTTCCCATACCTGCTCAGGAACGTATCCACCCCCTCCACCTTATAGAACGACGCCGGCTCTCCCTTCCGGCACCTAGCAGCTGCCATCGCCGTCGACGCTGGCGGACTGCAGTCCGTTTCCCACCCCGCTAGCCATCCGAACCTCGGGCACGCCACGCACATCTCCTTTGTGCAGACCCCCATCGATCCACACTTGTACGGCAGCCGGCATTCGTTCTCCCATCCCAAGTCCTCGGAAAACACGGCAAACACCACTTCCCATGCTCTGTAATCAACGGGGTCGTAATAGGTGTAAACCAACAAGTTGCCGTCTTCCTCCACACGAAGGAAGGAAAACGTGGCGTTGTACTTGGGCCGGCCCGTAATAATTGCGCCCAACTGCGGCTGCAAGCTCAACCTAAGCTCGTAGGCATATGGTCCCTCATTCTCCGATTCGGTCAGCGGCTCTGCCTCTAAAGTCACCAATTTCAGCCCTTTGTTTTCGATCCTCATGATCCCGTCGGCGGTGGAATACAGCAGTGGCTTACTCATTCCGGCTACGTTGTTGATGTAAAGCCCGAGGCCGCCAGTGTCCACGATGAGGCTGTAGGTGCCGAGGCGGCTTACGAGCTTCTTTCCGACCGGAAGCGACTGGCCGACGAGCAGACTGTCGGTGGGGTGGTCGAAGCTTTGCCACAGTGTACGGCCACCGGCGTCAACGAGGACGATGTTGCCATTGGGTAGGAGGCGGAGGGACGAGACGCCTTTGTTGGCGGTTCCGGAGGAGAAGACAACGGACCCATCAGCATCGGTGAGGCGTAGGTCGCCGGAAGAGAGGAGGGAGAAGGTGGCCTTCTCTCCGACTGGGCGGGTCGGGTTTGCCGTCCAGACGAATCGGAAGATGGACTCCGAGCGTCGGGCCATGCGGAGGGCAAGGTAGAAGGCGCCAGGTGTGGAATTGAAGAAGCAGAGTTGAAAGGGAGAAGTGGCTATGGGGAGAACGCGGTAGTTGGCGCCGTACTCGGCGATATAGGGGCCAAATTCGCCGGAGTTGGAGTAAGAGAAGGTCTCGGCCGCAGGGACCCTCGCGGAGGACGTCGAGGCAAGGAGAAAGAAGAGGAGAATCTGTAGGTAAGAAGTGGTCGCCATGGCTTAGTTGTTGAAGTAGTGCTCCTGATATTTATAGCTCATATGGCGTTGCCTTTTAGAGTACGACTCCGTATACGGAAATGGATAAAACTTAGCTAGCTGGCTTTTATTATTGGCGCGCGTCTCTTCGACAAATGTTAATTTTTCATCACTTTAGCTTGTTTATCGTCCTGAAGTTGGCCGGCGTTATATTAAAAAGTTTATTTATTTGTATAGACTATACTTTTTCCAAGCATTTTTTTTTTGTTTAATATCGTCCTTTGAATGCCAATTAACAAGTCGCTTGCTCATCTTTGATAGCTAATGAATGATTTATACAAGTGGCATCTTATCCATGTGTGCATCTTCTAGAGGCTACACCAAACACGGATGTGTGATTTTGAATCTATTGGAAGGCCAAATACGGGCTAATGTTTTCTGAAAATCACGGACCACCTTTTTTTCAATTAATGATAAAAAATTCATCTTGGTTTGGTCCAAAACGTCGCTTCTTCTTCGTGTTGGACTCGCTGTATTTTGATATGTTGGCCTCCATTTGGGGGATCAATATTACTTTTTTTTAATGAAATGTTAATAATTATAATGTTTTTATTCCATTTCTTGTCGAAACTGAAGAATACTTGTTTTATTTTTATTTAAACTTGTTTTAATCATAATTTCTAAAACGTTATCAGGTCCCATATGCGTTTGAATCATGCTAATTAGATTTTTTTTTTTTTCTTTCAAACTCTGTTGGTTTCAGTTTTAATGATTATGATTGAAATTTACACAAATTATATATGGATGTAATTTTGCTTCAAGGAATTTTGTTTAAATTGTTAGTGATGGCTTCACATGAGATTTGTAATTTAAGTCTTTTTTTAAAATAAAAATATTATGTAATTCAAATAATTTAATTTTTTTTAAATTATTTTAAAAAAATTAAAGGATGATTTTCTATTTTATGGCTTATTTTTCCTCTTCACTGTAATTGTGAAAACAAAAATGAAAATAAAATGTGCTATTTTTAATTACAACTTATTTTAAAGAATAATTAATTAATATAATAAATTCGGAATTGAATTTATCTTTATTTATTTATTTGCAATAATCACAACTTTTTTTATTAATAAATTGAATATCTTGTTAATTAACTTCCTTTTTATAAATTCTTATGAAGAAAACATTTCAACTTTTTTCTCAGTGAAATTTATAATGACAGAAATATTGTGATCTCATTTTTTTTTTCTTCGTTTGAATTTTTATCATGTATATATTTTTGGAGTTATCCGTCAAAGCTGTTCTTTGCTAGACTGTTTGTCGATTAATGTGCTTCGTTTGATTTAATATTATAAAAAAATGCATAATGTTTACCTGTCTTAGTTGAATTATACTTTTTAAGAATTTTTGTCATTAAGTTTATGTTTAAAATACAAAAACTTGAACAGAAATCTGTTTTATTTTTTTTATCTAGATATATATCATGCTTATACTTATAAAACATGTGCTATTTATCAGAAGTATATTAATTCTATGATTGTTTATACAAATATATTTTTAGTATATTTAACATATATGATATGTAAGTATGTGTTAAGTACACCTTATTAATAAATTATGTATAATTTTAACTCTATATCAGATGCTATATTAAAGAATATTTTATTATGTATTTATTATATTTAAAAGATGCATTATTTTATTATATCTTAAGTATAGTTTATGCAGATTATAATACAAAATTAATTGAAGTTTTTGTACTTCTAAATTCTTTTATTTATATTTTAATTTTACAAAGTATTTATGTAGTTTGTGTATATTATTTTAAACATAATACATGTTATATATATATATATATCAAAATTTTTATCTATTTTAAATATAATTATTTTGAGAAATAGATTGCTAACATTGAATTAAATATTAATGTGACATTAAAATTGGAGCACTTTATTAGATGGTTTTATTTAACATATCAAATATCACTTCTTTTTATTTATGAAAGCATCTTTTTTAAAACAAAAAACTAACTAGTACAATCAAGGTGATTTATGTTAATATTGACAAAAATTCTTGATATTTAAAGTGTCAATAACTTTATAGATAAATTTGTTTTTCATTAATTGATATTAAATTGTGCAATTTAGATTTGTCATCCGTACTTCGAATCAACACCTTTATATTCCACCACTATCTTCTTCAAAGAGTTTTTAAGTTTGAAGAATTCTCAAGATCTTTGCTTCTCTTCCTATTCCCTTTGCACCATAGAAGATTATCAATGACTATATCATCCTACTTCTTCATGTTTATGGTTATGATATTTAGAAGATAGAATGATGCAATATATGATGTAAAAAAAGGAGAGTAAAACATCAACAAATTCAAAAGATTTGAAAAATCGATATTCTCTTACATTATATTATCATGAAAAACTCTAGTGTTTTATCAGGCTTTTCTCTTCATCTATCTCGTCACGTTATTAGCCTCATCGAGTTGTTGATTTCAACAAGCAAAGTCAGCATGAAGAGCATCTCATTTATTGTTATTTAAAGAGAATCACACACCTAAAGAACATATATGAGTTTGTTTTGTTGAACAACTTAGATTATAGTTCTACTATTTTTGAAATGAAAAACCTATTGATAGGATTAATATCAATAACCAATTAAATGAAATATTTTTAATAATCATAAAAACAATCATAATCATGCATTTATGTTGACATAAAGGCATCATAAGGTGCTGCCTTTAACGTTTAATGATTCGAATTAGATTTACTTATAAACCATTTTGTTTCAATTCACATGTTTTAACTTTCCATCTTTTGAATTTTATTATAATTGTTATTATAATCATTCTAATACACCCAATTTAAAATAAATTGAGTTATCCATAAAACTTATTTCTGAAAACAACAACAATATAGCATAAGTTGATCAGTTATGAAAGTTTTGACATTATTATTTTTTAAAAAATATTGAAAAAAATATTTTAAAAATAGCTGAAGCTAAAAATATTTTTTAAATGTGAAAAATAGAATGTTTGAAAATTTAAATTCTAAGAAAAAAAATATAAAAATATATAATTACAATAACAAAAAATAAAATAAAATATTATTGACATTTTTCTGTGCTCTAACCTGTTATTCACACTAAATGAAAAAAAGAATCGTTGAAGATGGAATTTTAATGTCATATTGAATATAATCCAAATGACTAAAAACAGATCTTTTAATATTCATTTCAATCTCTCAAGAATTACAATTAAAACCACACAAATAAAAAAAAAATCACAATCAACACAAAATTTCTATTAAACAAGCATTTAGTTCTTGTTTACTCTTTTGTTATTGAGCATTTCTAGTAACTCTTTAACATTCTAAACATTTTCATCTCTATTTTGTTGAATTTAACTTGGGTTAAATTTATATATCTCTCTCTCTCTTTTTTTTAAATGAAATAATCATTTATAAAGTCGGGAATAAATTATTTTTAATTTTGTTTCATCAAATGTTTATATACTCTTACATGCTAACTGTTCAATACATTTAATACATTTAATACATTTAAATCAAATGAATAAATACAATAAAAAGTATATAAAATTATTGTAATACAAACACCTTTATATTGCACATAAAGAGAGATTTCAATGAAATAAAAAAGCTACTTCTGTAAGCTACTATAAAATTTAAAAAATAACACAAAAATGCTTCTTGTAGTAACTTGTTGCACATAATGCATGTGTTTTGTTATATTTCATAATAGGTTATAACAATGTTTTATATTTTAGATTTATCTATTATTTTTCAACCAGTGATTGTTTTTGTATACATGAGGTGCATTATGTCTAAATTTTTAGCATAATTAAATTATACTTAATTTATGTTTACAAAAAATTTATTATAATTTGCTGCACTGTTGTAGGATGTTATTATATGTGTAAAATTTTATTAAACATTTCATTAGATCATCTACACATAACTTAAACATTGAGAAGAAATATATATCTATCAATGGAGATCACTAAATTCAAAAAACATTCATGTATTTTATATCACATTGATAAACTATCAAAATATTGAAGGAACCTAAATTAAAAAGAATGTGTTGAACACAAAAATCATCATAAAACTTAAAAACAAAAGAGGAAAATTAGAAATATTAACTTAAAAATGGGAAAAAACAGTTAAAAAAAAGATGATAACAAGATAGAAAGAAAGAAACTCAAAACATCATATTGAGTCAAGATATACAAATAAAACAAAAAAAATCAAACCTATAGGAAATATCTGTAATCAATAAATTTAGTTTGAATATATTTACAAATCTAAATCAAATGCAAAATAAATCTATGACTAAAATCATCAACTATCAAATTAGATTGAAACAAGTTTGCAAATTCAAATTCAAATTTAGCTTTTATCTGATCAAAACATAGCCATAAGCCCATAAAACGTTAGGACAAAATTTCTAAGGTCCAAATTAGTTCGGAGAAAAGTTCACGAACTCAGGACATCCTATGAACGAGATCCTTTAAAACTCGTACCCTTGGGTAGACTTGAGCTTTCAAAGCTATAACACATAATCTTTCCTAAGCCATCCTTCACTCTTATTTGTCTACATTCAGTGTCCTAAAAAAAGAGAATCCATGATTCTTAACGAAACACCTAAGTTTCACAAAGGAGATCTTAATTGAATATGTCCTTATCCACAAAACCTAACCCCAAAATAAAATTGGATTTGATTTGAAAAATAATAAAAATTGACGATTGATACTTTTACTTCATATTTTAAAAAATCATTTAATTGCAAATACTTAATTGAGAGTGCTTTATTTAAAAATGTAATTAATCATAAGAGTTTCCATCTAGAAAAATTAATAACATCGCTTTAAATGATGCTCTAGAGACGACCATTAATAAATAAGTTTGTGTTTTTAATCCATCTCTCTCTTAGTGAGCGAGATGCCAATCATCACAACTAATTATAGTTTTATTCTTAAAAATGATACATTTTAGGTTTTGGTCAATCCAAAAGAGAATTGTTCATAAGAAAATAAAAAAATTAGGAGACAAAAAGAGCAGTATTAGAAGTCATGTAATATCTCAAAATTATGAGTAATATAAATGTCTTGTTTATAATCTTATGTAAATAAAATATAATATAAATATTTTTTTTAAATAAAGTTCATATTATCAATTCATTATAGATGAAATAAAATAATAATTTTTAAAATTAATTTAAAAAATTATAAATTAAAAAATAATTTTGATTTTAAATTAATTGTATTTTTAAATAGTGTTCGTCAAGACTAATTTAATGTTGGTTGAGATGTAATTTTTTGAAATCAAATAAATCTGTTTTAAATTTTTTAGAATAAAAGGTTTAATTGAGTTAATTAAGCTTAGGTGATCCTCATTCAGCTGAAGGAGAAGGAGCTGAGAGAAGGTTGCAAGAGGAGAGGAAGAGAATTGTCGAGAGGGCGAGCGTTTTAGCAAGAACAGATTAGAGGGGGAAAAGGAAATCTATTAAGGCTTAGGAAGAGTTGAAGGAAAGTTTTGAAGCAGAGCTACAACAAAGCTTAAGCAAAGAGGTGCTACAACAAAACAGAGAAAGAAAAATTGCAGAAGTTCATTGGAAAATCAGAGGAGCTGTAGAAAAACTTAAAGAAAAGGGAAAACTATAGCTTACAGGAATTTTTTTAGTAAAGCTTGAAATTCATTTAATAGATGCTAGGAATGAAGAAAGCTAGGAAATTATTTTAGTAAGCACTTTTTTTGCATTTGAATACGTTTTCTTCGTGAAACTAGAAGAAGATTAGTTGTGGTGAAATTGATTTAAGCATTAGGACTGTGTTTAATGTAAAGCTTCTCAAATCTTGGTTTAATAGAAGTGTTATTATTTGGGTTGAATGCTTACGACACACAATTTTGCAATACAAAGGAGGAAATTGTAAGAAAAATGAGGAAGAATCAATTTATGGAAGTCTAGTGTAGCTTTGGATAGATGATTTGGACCAGATGATGGTCTAGTATGTTGGCAAGAAAAAGTGGTGTTCACGTGGATTCGCTTGGTGGTTGGTGGACTAAGTGGGGCCTAAGCATGTTTGTGAAAAAGTGGTGTTCATGTGAGTTCATGTTTGTTCGTATCACTTCAAACTCATGGGTGCTTGTGCTTGTTCTTTTGACTCTTTGGGTGTGAATCATAACAGACACTTATGTGATGAATGCATTATAAGTTTAATGTAATGTAACTATCAGTAATTACTTTTAATAGAGTTAGTTGTAAATGAGGTTCTACGATTGGTATCAGAGATGATATCATATGTTCAAAAGCTTGATATATTGTGGGGAGGGGGGAGCGATTATTGATATGAAAAAGTGGCACTTACATGGATTCTCCCAATGACTAGTAAACCAAGTATGGTCTAAGAACATGGATGAAAAAGTAGCAATATGGGTTTGCAACTACTCTTGTCTCTTTGAATCCTTTTGCTTTTGTGCTTGCTCTTCTTAGCTCCTTGCATGTGAATTGTAATTAGCACTTATGTGGTGAATACATTATAAGGTTAGGCTATGCCCCTTTCATATAAAAAATTGTCTTTAGAAGAGTTGGTTGCACTTGAGATTCTACATAATTATATTAAACGAAAAAACATTAAGTTGAACATATGGTACAATCAAGAAAAGTGAGAAGAAAGGTGATTGAGAAAAATGCCATTAATAGATATGTGCATGATTCTTATTGTGTAAGAAGTCAATAGAAAAAGATAGATTAATAAGAATATGTACGTATTTTAATTAACAAAGATATAAGTACACCATTACTATTTATCCAAAATAATTACATTGGCATGAGTGGAATGGCACAACATGATCTTTTTTGCATATATGTTCTAACATGGTTTGATATGTTATTAATAAGATATTTCACATGCTATGATATTAAGACATATGTATGTATCTAATACATTCAACAAAAATGATAAAGAATAAAAAAAATAAAAAAAATGAAACATATAGAATGATATTAAGATATATGAGCCTCATGATGTTACTTTGTTATAATATAGTGACATGATATGATATGATATAAGAGATTATGATATAGATTATCCTATGACATTATTTGATGTGTTGTCACTTGATTATTTATTACCAGCATTTTATTGAAAACTAAATAAACACAAGTTTCAAACTATGTTATGATAGAGAATCAAAGATCATGTTTATTATTAACGCTTTGCGTGGGGCTTGACAAGCATAAGTCTTTTATTATACAAGATGTGATATAATTTGTCATTAGCATTATATGGAGGAAGATGAAGAGCTAAGAGAAAATAACTCAGCATTATATGCATATAAATGAGAGAGAGATCAAGACTTAGGAACATTTTTGGGAAAAATTTAAGTGATTTAGTTTCTATCAAGGGCATTAAATGGAATGGAAGAAAGAAAAAAATACTACCAAGAATTGGAAAAGAATTCATGAGGATTTGAACAAAATTTGAGAGCAAATAAATAGAGACTTAGTCATAGATATGATAATAATACAGTAACAATTGAGAGAAGAAAAAAACAATCGAGCCATTAAAAATATTAAATCCACGGTGTGACTATCACTCGAGAAACACAAGATAGGCAAACTTGTTGTATTGTCTCTTGTGGGCTAAAGACCACTTAAGTGAAGATGTGAAATAACAAATTTGAGGATACTTAAGTAAGCAATTTTGTATGAATATATGTGAAATGATATGAAATGGATGTATTGAGTGTTTTAATGATAATGGTCACCCAAAAAGATAATTTAATATTATGTGAAAAAAATATAAAGATAATAAGAAAAATGATTTGATAAAGGGGTTTAAGAAAGTTGAAAAAAATGATATGATAAATATTTGTCTAAAGAGATGACTATTATTTTATAATAATAGTTATAGATATGAGCGAAAGACATCATTCATGCATGTTATTTACATTAAAATGACATGTTTATAACCATGCCTAATCTATTATGAAATAATCCCTTCCTAAGCAAATTCTTTAAAGAAATAAAAAAAGTTAAAAGAAATAAAGCCCAATTCTTAAAAAGAGATTAAAAAAGTTAACCATCATATATATGGAAAACTAGCATTTTTATAATGTTCTATCATATGCTTTTTATGTTTTATTATTTGTAATTGCCTTCATCATGTGGTGAGACCAAAATTTGTTGATTTTACATATATGTACAATATTGCTACTAAGCTAGTATTGATTTGCTCAGCTTAATTTTATTGTAACACTTTCAAATGAGGCTTGTCATGAGGTTATTGGGGAGTAATGAGAGATAGTACCACGTGTCATGATGTAGAGGATGCTTTATTTATCTCACCAATTGTGTTTCTATTGTGACAAGAAATTACCTTTATTTGAGTAGATGGATATGCATATATTTCTATTGCAGTATATAGAATTTGATTTTAAAAAGAAATCTAAAATCTCTTGGCTTTCAAAGATTGTATGAAATGTTGACTTTATTATCACAAATTTCTATTAGCTTTCACTATGATTTATAAATGATTTTAAATTGCTTCTAGTATATGGTTTTAAAATCAAAGGAAAAGAAAAAAATTAAAATAATTTTCCTAAATGGAAAAAGAAAGTTAAAGGAATTAGATGACATGGAGTTGAATATGGGAAATGCTAGGTCAATGGCAAAACAATTTCATCGCTCATAGGAGAACCTAAAATAAATTATAAATCTAATACAAAGAAGTTAGATGCCTCTTTAATAATTATAGTTTTTGTGCAATGCACTTTTAATTGTCAACTATGGAATTCTTTAAGTAATCCTTCACTTGTAAAACATTATTTAAGAAAAAGTAAAGCATTTATTATCTTTATATATCATGAAATCATATCTTCTAAGGATTCTTTAAATTTCGTCTTAAATCATAATCATGAAGTAACAAAATTCTCTTTGATTGTTTAACCTATTAGATTCATTTGGATAATTTCCAATTTTTTTTCTAATCCACATCTATGATAAGGATTGTGTATGTCTCCTTAAACTTGTTAAGAAAAAATGTACAATTTGTGGAACTATTAGCTGTGCATTACTTTTTTATAAGTATAAAATCATTGTGTGATTACTACTAATATTTTTTTTGAATAATTTTTAGATTATATATTTCAAGCTAAAATAAAGATTAATCAATTAGAGTGCTTAATTAAATATTGTATAGATAAATCTACATATAAAGATATTTCGATTAGTCTTTGTGGGTTTGTTAAATCTTGCTTAATTTAAAATTCATGAAGCTATTGTTGCAACTTTTGATTAAATTGTTGCCCATTATGAGCTCATCATTCATACTTTATCTTAACTATAATTGAAACCTATAGTTTGATGTTGATATGACACATAAGACAGCGTTATATTACTTATGTATGTTAAATTTCAGAGATCATAAGGTATACATTCATACATGTTTACATACATATAAACATGTAAGAATGAACATTAATTACATAAGTTTGTATGTGTTAAATTAATTAATTTTTATAGTTTATAAAATAATTTTAAGTGATACATCATTTTTATTACTTATATTTGTATGATTTCGCTACCATATAATATGATTTGCATTACATGACATCAGATAGTGTATCAGTTAGATGCAATCTTAAACAATTTGCATAAATAATATTGTTCATCCTATTACAATATTCATATTGTACCATATGTTAAAGGGCTACTTATGAAGTATGTGCTAAGATATAGAATATTGAAAATTCATACAGTATGAAATCATATTTTGTACAGTATGATATAGTCTTTTGGAGGATCGGATAGGGATCAAACCAAGAGATATTAAGTAACTGAAATAAAGTTTGTAGTATTGTATATGTATGATAAACTCTTCATAATTATATGATTAGTATACTAAATATTAAGAGTTAAGACTTAAGTTATAAGTGAACTAGATAATGTTGTAGTTGTAATTGTATTAATATGGTCAAGTTAATTAACAGGGTTAAGCTAAAATGTGTATTATCATACTAGTATATTATCTCTTTTGTACGACTATGATGAGTCTAATAAAATCATAACAAGTGAAACTTAGTTTGAGACTTATACAAATTTTGGACATATTTTTATCGTAACAATATAATACCACTTTCATATTTATATGTTACATATTTACCTAAGAGTTTGGTTTAAGAACTGTCATTTATTTAGCAGATTAACATCACATGAGAATGATTTATATATAATACCAACATGATCATTCTTTATTAATAATGTCAGTTTTTCTTATGACGTACCATATTGTATGATTTTTCATAGTACAATATTTTTCCAAAAGCTTAGAAATTAAACTTAGATAAATTTATTCTAATCATACTCATCGTATAAGTATGATACATTAAGAGGTATAAAAATGAACTAATTGAAAAGTTGCATTATATAGGCCATGCAAGTCTAATACATGTTTTGTGTGATCTTATAATCACAATAGTATAATTAGTTCAGGTTATTTATAATGACTAGATTAAACCTCTTAAATTTAGGAATTTAGCAATTGCACTTTATTTTATTTTCCTTTAGATGCTGAATAGTATAAATAAGAGTGTACTAAGCAAGAAATGGGTGATGAACAAATTCTTAAATCATTTAGAATTGAGAAAAGAATAAGGTTATGGGTTGTTCTTTTCATTATAATATCATCCTTCACCCTGCTAGTTTTGTTGTTATATTTAGTACTTTACTTGCATCATCTACTCTATTATTGTATTAAAGTTTCACATATTGACTTGATAACATACATCATTCTAAAATATTTAGTCATTTTGTTATTATTATCTTTATATGATGTATAAGTTTTATTATACTATTTTGTTGGTGTTATAACAATTGTGTAAGCTACTTTATATTATTTTAAGAGAGGTGACTTTTACCTAGTTATAGGTAAAAATAGATTGAAGTTGAGTAAGGTGACTTTTATATAGGTGTTGATGAAAAGGGAGTGGTTTATAAGATTTTGCATCTACCAACTATGTTGAAAGGGTATTGTTATGAGTGAAATGCTAGTTGGATTGATTATTATTGGATGTCAGAAAAGTCTTGTTAAACCAGCTAAAAAGCATGTGTGCTTTTTTTATTTTACTTGATTTATTGCTTAATAATAAGCATATTACCATAAAAGGTTTTTTTGAAAAACTAATAAACATTTTCTAGAAAATGAAATGCCAACTATTAAGATTGACAGAAATGTTTTCTGTTGTGATCTTATCGAGTTATTAAATGGGCACAAGTTTTTTTCATAACAACAATATTTGATTTGATGATTTTAGATTAAGTCAAGAATATTGTGATATTAAATTGATTTGAGTTGGATTGAGTTTAAATTTATATAATTCACAAACCTCTCATAAATATTGCATTACATATTTCTAACATAATCAATAAGATTTATTCTCATAAAGTTTATTATAGTATTTTTCTTGAAATATTATTACTTTCATAAAAAAAGATTTAGAATTGCCTTGTCATATTCTTCTTTAGTTGATACTATAAAACTATCTTGAACTCTCTCATAAGTTTACCTGTTAAATAATATGTCATTATTATTTTTCAATAATTCTAATAAACACTTTTAATCAAGGGATCTAGTAACCAATTATTTCATACTAAGAGCCTCCTCTTGATAAAGATTTTTGTGTCATTAGACATTGTTAGAATGTGAAGTATGGTTTGATGAAACCTATGTTGATAGCAATTGTTAATTCCCAAACACAAATAATAATTGGGTGTAGTATAACTTTAAGCATAAAAAAATGATTTTGAAAACTTTTCTTATAATGATAAGTAAGCAAAATAGATTTTATTTTAAAAAATCTAATTAGAAATCTATCTTATTGTAAAGTTATTAAAACTTTATAATTTAATTTTTTCTTAATTTTATTTATACCTAATAACAACATGAGAACCTATAATAAGTTAGCACTAAGAATAATTTATAGTGAATAATAATATACTAGTAGTTTAATAATACATTGGATAATAATATTAATAAATAATTTTAGAAATTGAAAATGAGAGTTAATTTAAGTAAACCTTGAGAATTAACTTAAAAAATGATGAGCACAACTAATAAATTGGTTGCCTGTTAGAGAGTTAGTATGTTAGTAAAAATGATATGTATAAAAGGTAAGCTTAGTTTTTAAAATATTGGGACTTAAACATTCACAAGTGCCATAAAAGGATGTCAACATTTAAAAAATTTAAAGATATGTTATCCAAATAGATATACAAGGCCTAAAATCTCATGAAATATATGAGTTCAAGATTGAGAGATAAACTCAACAATATTACATGCAAGAATAGGAAGAGAGGTGAATAATCCAACAAGTTCCCAATCTCAATATAGTTTTGGCAACAAGTGAATCTAGTTATGTACCAAAATAATAACACAAACATAACCAAAGAGAAGGCTTCTAAAGAGAGAAAAAGAAACAAAAAGAGAGAAGTAAGAGAAGAGAAAAGCTAACCTTTTATTTGGGTTTAAAGATAACAAAAAAAATAAACCTCTTATAAGGTTGTAAAACTTGGGATCAAATAGAGAGATGACTGATTGTCATGTGATGTTTTAAGAGACAAATTAGTGGACAATAAGTGACTTTTAGAATGCTTCTTGGTAGAGATGTTTTGATGCAAAATAGATTTAAACTTCAACTATGGTCCAAATTAAAGCCTATGATATTGAAGATATTTAATAGCTTATTAAGTAATATAAAAAAATATTATACATTAATTAGGATTAAATGACATGTGTGGTATTTTAAGACTATTCAAAGATTGGTATTCTTAAACTATAATATAAATTATTAAGTTGAGTAGGTAACAACATCTTTAGTATTAAGCATAAATCATATAAAATAGTTTTTGTTACATATAATTTTATACATATAAAATAAAAAATTTAAGATAAACTCTATGTAAAGTATTTTAATAGAAAAGAATAACTCTAACTTTAGATTACTACCTAGAAAATAGAAATTGCTGAAAAATGCTCACTTTTTTGTCAATAATAGATTATAGTTTCGTAAGCATTGATGTTTGGAGCACTAAAGTGGTATAATGTGACATGGTGGTGATTTGGATTAATAGGAAAGCTTGTGGTGGCGATAGAACTAAGAATTTATTCGGTTATTAGCTCTTTTAATGAAATGTATCTCATCTTCTATTTTTGCCTCTCATAATTAATTTGGTTGTTGGCTGTCTTGATGGAAGGTCTCTTACCTTTGATTCTTGTCTCTCAAAATGGAAGTTGGAAGCACGTAAAAAAATAATTTTTTATCTTTATCATTTTTCCCCCTTATAACATGATGAGTATCCCTTTTTATAGAGGCCTTAAATGTTCAATAATAATCTTTTAAAAAATTAAAAAATTTACAAAATTAATTGAATTAAATAATTCATAAACTCATCGTGCATTTCAAGCTGCAGTAACAATGATCGAAGAATTGGTGGGTGGCAAAACAATGGGTCGAGTAGTATGGTGGAGCAATTGGTTTCAGTTTTAGGTAGGCATGAGTAGGGTGAAATAGAACTGGTCTGGCGAAACAGTACGGGTGGGTAGGACTAGCAGGTTGGTGCGTGTCGTTACAACTCATCGTAGGGAACAGGTTGGTGTGAGTCGAGCATATCAGTCATATTCTTAATTCAAACTAGGTTAAGTGGGTGCACATGTTCACTTGGGAGGCAATAATGGGGACTAACAATGGCATGATGATAATAAATAGTGATGAACGATGATTAACAAAAAAATCAATAAAGAATTTAATTTTATGCATTTTTTGAAGTAACTTTTGACCAAATTTTGCACCAAAAGACTTATGGAATTTGTATGATGCCAATGAATGCGTGTTTGTAGGCTAATATTAGAGGCTCCTTTGCTATCTTCCATAGTGGAAGAGAGCTTAGCCTGATGGTATCATGGTGATTGATAGAGTAGTGCTTTAACAGGTGTCGCATGATATTGTATAGGACATTATAGGTAAGCTAAGAGTTTTCGATTCAAAGCTTGCCTTTCTAACTAACTAAAATTTTTTAGTTTATAATATTTGATTAGAATTATCTCAAGAACTAAAACTTCCTCCATATTGCCCTTATTCTTAAAGCTATGTTGCAGTAGGGACATGTACACTCAATATGGGAGAATCAGAATTAAATGATTCACTAAAAATTAGATGTGGTGTCCTATAAGAGACTAAATCATTAATGTTAAATGTTATGCTAATCTCATACTCTTTTAAGTAATCCAACCTATTAGTTCTTAATTTTTTAATAATCCTAAAAAGTTTTTCTTCAAGTGCTTGTAATTTCTTGTAAGCTTTGAGAGAAAATTATTCTAACATAACTCTTATTATAATATCAACTTTTTTATAAAATTCTCTAACCTTTTTTTAGTATATATTAGTTTTTTATATATTTCATTACTTAGATTAATTTTTTAAAATATTATTTTAGATAATAAAGAGATGTGAGCAAAGATAAAAGTCTAAAAATTCACTAAGAGAATAAAATTAATAAGAGGCATTAACTTATTATCATTAGCCTATATAATATACAATATTTCTAGTAAGATGGTGGCTAGTTCTTTAATTATAAAAAACAAAACTATGTGTTCTTAATCAAGGGTCTTCTTAACTTAGGATGATGTGAACAAGCTTAAATTCTATTTTTTCCTTTTCTTTATCCATGTGCTTAGAATTGTTTATAAATTTACTAAGCTTAAGTGATTAGGATCTCTCATAATATGGGTCGTAGTGTAATGTGATGGTTTTTCTTTTGTAAGTAAAAAAAATGTGTTAGTCTTATCTTTTAAAGCCACATCCTTATAAAAAAAATCATGGTCTCCAATAAATAAAATGACTTATATATGTATGATATCGCATAAAATCTCATCATTAAAATTACCCAATTTTAAGAGTACATAACATCATTACTTAATAGATATAAATTTTTTATCTATCTATGATAGAGTAGGGGTTTAGGCATTCTAATTAAAAAGCTTTTATTAGCTTAGCAGACTCATGGAATATTGTATTGATAAAACTATTATTATCTATGATCATCCTATTTGTTAATTTTTATGTCAATACTTAAGATATTGATATGCTTCTAGTTATCTTGTAATTGTAGGGTTATAAGGGTACACTTAATTATAAATTATTTTATGTTTTCTAATTTTTTCTCAGCTTTCTAATTAGGCATTATATTTTTATATTATTCTAACTCTTCTTATTCATTAATACTTTTTAAGATCACAGTCATAAATCTCTTTAAGCAATTAGTAGTTATATGTCCCTTTTCATGACACTTAAAATGGTTAATTTCAGATTTGATGAGTTAGAATGAAGAAGAGTGTGAAGAAATGGATGATAATATAAATTTAGGAGTTTTACAAACTATAATGGATAAGGTAGACAAAGTGTGAGTTAGTGGGATGAGAAATGGTGATGTAGGCCTTTGAAATGACTAACTCATTATTTCACTTAAAATAGAAAGTTCTATTTTTTTTCACGTTTTTAGTTACGTAATATACTTTCTTTAAGGTAGTAATATTTCTTATATTAAGCCCAATATATATATATTCTTTTAAACCTATCCTAAAATGGGTGAGTATTACATACTTAGGTTTATGTATATCGTATCTAAGTTTAAAATCATCAAATTTGTTAATATACTCCTCAATAGATCTATCTAAGAAAATTTTTATTATTTATCTAATATTTTGATACTATAGGTTATTAGAAAAAATTTGTTGTGTAAGATAACCTTAAGATTTCTCCAAATTTGGAGTACCTCTTCATCATTATTAGTATATTACTACTCTGTGTTTCTAAGCAACTTATGGGTAATATTGGTGAGTTTAGTTTTAATAAATTGATATTTTTTTACTCACTTATTTGATGTCAATCAAAGTAATCATTCATACTAGTCTACCAATCAATGTAATTCTTAAGGTCATAACTACTACAAAAACTTAAAATATCTAGTTTCGCATTAGGGATATGCACTCTATCTTGGCACCTCTTAGGTCTTTCTTATTTATTAGACATATTTAGATCATCTTTTTTATTGGACTCATCTGAAGCTATAAATATCTTGGTTGGATTAATCAGAATAATCATTGTCTTCTTTTGTTCTTATGTCTACTAGGGATTTATTCATATAAACTATTGGGTGTGACACTTCTTCTCCTATTATCCCTTTCTCTTCTTGGATTTAATTCATGTTATTAATTTAGAATGATTTGTCTAACCATCTATGTTAGTTGGGGCACTGATTTGTATATTTTTAGCATTGGATTTTTTTTTAAATTTTGTCTTTAGTTTTGAACTAATTCTTGACTTTGATTTGTCATTTGGTAAGATTCATTAGATCTTATAGTCATTCAATGATTTGTCACAAAGAGGGATATAGAGGAAAAAATAATTTAGTATATCTTCTTTTTTTTATAAAAACTTATGAAAGCAAACTAATCGCAGCTACATACCACCAAAGCTGAGATGAGATGTGCTTTCAAGAAAATGGTAAGTGGTTAGGTTCTACTTTTGTTAGACCACATTCTAGATAAAACCAAATAGTTCTAAAAAAATATGATGAGAAGTCATATCACTACTTTTGTACCATCTCTCAAGACAACTTTCTCAAAACTAATTAAGAGTTCTTTAGCCACTAAACTAAGAAAAAAGAATTTTTTTAATAGAAAATAACATTATCTAATACCAAAGTATGTAGAATTAAAATTCATGTTCTTTAATCCCAAAGTTGTACACACTAAACAAAAGAATTTTTTTAGCAAAAATCATAAGCTGTGATATCAAAGGTTGATACATGATAAATTTAGACTTTTATCAAAATCTAAATTGATGCTTATAATACCAAAGCTATCAATAAATTATTAAAAAAATATAAAAAAGATATTATACATTAATTAGGGTTAGGTGATTTGTAATATTTTAAAATTGTTCAAATATTAATATTTCAAAATTGGTTTTATATATTTTTAAGTTGAGGAGATGAAAACACCTTAAGTATTAAGTATAAAATATTACAATATTATTTTTATCATAGCTTATTTTACTCAAAATAAAAAATTTAACGTAAATTTTATGCAGAGTATTTTAATAAAAAAGAATAACTCTAACTTTAAATTACTACCTAAAAAATAAAAATTGTTGAAAGTTGCACACCTTTTTTACGATGATACCTTATAGTTTCATAAACAGTGGTATTTAGAGTACCAAAATGGTAAAAGGGTAACGTGGTAGTGAATTGGGTTAGGAGAAAAGTTTGGGTTTTTGGTAGAAATGAGAATTTATTTGGTTACCAGCTCTCTCGATGGAAGATGTCTTACCTTCGATCCTTGTTCATATAAGGTATTTGGTTGCCAGCTATCTCGGTGGAAAGTCTCTCACATTAGATCTTTGTTTCTTACAAGAGAAGTTAGAATCTCTCTAACTAGAGTTAAGCACACATAATTTGTTCACAAAGATAGAAGTACACAAACAAAATAATTTTCTTACTTCCATTATTTTTCCTTTCAAACAGTCTAATGAGTATCCTTATTTATAAAGGTCTCAAAGGTCCATTAGTAGTCTTTAAAAAAATGAAAAAAATATGAAAACCTATAAACTTAATTGAATTAAGCACTTTCCAAATTGGTCATGCATTCTGGGCTAAATGGCAAGGTGAGTGGTGAGACAGAGTTGATGATTTGATTTTCGTGTAGACATGGGTTATGTGGAACAAAATGGATTAGTGGGACTGATGGGTTGGTAAAACGACTTAGCAAGCAAATCGATGGAGCTGTCAATTTGATTTTTTAGTAGGTGCAAGTTGTTCAAAATAGAATGGGTTGACAAGACTAACGTGTTGGCATTGGTCATCATGGGTAACATGTTAGCATAGGTTGATCAGTCAGGTTCCCAGGTCAAACCAGGTCACAGGGTACAAGGTTCTGCTTTGGCTATGGCAATGAGAGCTGACAACGACGAACGATGATAAGAGATGAAAATCAATAAAAAAATTCAATTTGAAGCATTTTTAAGATAAGTTTGACAAAATTTTGCACGATGGATTATGGTACTCGTGCAATGCCAACGAGTATGTTTTTGAGGGCTAATGGTGGACACTCCTGCATCAGGTTTATGAATAAATTATCTTATATTAATTACTAAAGAATTGATTTGGTGTTTATATAATATGTCATAATCTTAAGATATTTTGATACCTTTTTTATAACAAAACTTACTTGGTCGATATGGGATGAAGTAAGGAGATAATATCTTAATATAATGAGATCTCGATATAAAATTTAGAATCAAAATAATATATTCTATTAGTCCAATATAGTTTAAGGATGAATTGAGGAGGAGGATTGAGATCTTGTATGTGAAAGTTTTTGTTGAGTCTAAAAAATTGAGAACAAAAACCATTTTATTTCCCTAAAAATTTCACTATAGATTTCTTTATTTGTGACAAGGATCATAACAATTAGCTCGAATTAGACTCCCACTTTATTACCAGAATGATTAGGGAGAAAAATAATGATGAAAATGCAACTTAGGATTTTGGGAAAGGGTTAAATAAAAGAGAGAATTTCTTTAAAGGAGATAAAAATAAGAAAGAAAATAAGAAAATATATAAAAAAAATTTAACCCAACTAAAAATGAGTTTGTGAAACCTTCAACATGTAGTTGATGAAGTTATAATTATACGAAATTCTTATTTAATACTAAGTGATTATTACTTTATAAGTTGAACTTGAAGAGCGAAAAGTTTAACTGACATTACGATTATGTATGAGAAATAAGAAAATCATTAGATATGTACTCTAGCATAATTTATATGCATATGTTTAATTTAATGTTTGATAATATTTATATTATATGATATAGTGTGTAAGAGTGTTGTGCAGTACTTTTGATGTTTGATATAGTGTTGTTGTGGTTGAAGTTATAGAGTTATGCAAGAAGTAGTTGTTTAAGATCTTGAACATATAAGCATGATGTATATATTTGTTCATTTCTATTATATTAAATGATATATCGTTTGTATGAATATAAGTGGACTGTTAGTAAAATGTGGAAGAATGATATGCCATGTATTGCTTCAATGGCATATTTTTAATTATATATTATGAAATTTTGAAACATGTATACATGTAAATTAAAGAAATAAAATTATAAATTAAACAAACAAATCAATGATAAGTGAATATGAAAATGTGTTGTTATTTATGACCAGTAGTTATTGTGTCACATGATTGAGATGTGTTATGATGATAATGACTAGTAACGAGTGTGTCACATGATTAAGATGTTGCCATTATAATATAGCTAGTGGTCAGTGTGTTATATTATTGAGCATTGTGGTAAAGATTTAACAATTAGAAACATTAAAAGATTGAGCATTATTTTACATAAATAATTAATAAATAAGTTTTTTTATAATTAAATAAACTAAAAAGTGATATTGATAACTATTTTGAGAGAGTAAGAATAGTAACACAACCATTGCAAGATTTACTTAGTATAATAAAAACAAGTGTGATAAATAATACATATTAAGAAAAAAAAGAGTGGAAATGAACAATAAATTGTATTTATATGTTTATTCATTTATGATTGAGATAATTTTTTTCATAGTATGTTATATTTTATGTTACTTTTAAATTCAATTAAAGCTTTAATTATTTATTAATTTATTTGATTCACACAATTTAGACCTTACAGTTGGTTTGTCCTAAATTATATATTAGATATAGTTAACTAAACCTATGTTTCTTTGGCATTAACTTTTCAAATATATCAGAATCACAACACAAATAGGATCATCCATAAGAATTGCCTATAATAATCTATAAAGGTTTTATATTAAGCAACCTTGTAATTTGTGTGATGGTATCCAATGTTATATGACATGCTTAAAATGAGAATGTAATACCATAATGGATAGTTATGAAAGTTTATAGCTATGGATAAGAATTGGGTAGATAGATTTGATATTTTTAGATGAAATATGTAATTATGTAAGATGTTATCGTTATTTGATATATGTTGAATTGTTATTATTACATATGAAAAAATATGTAAATTATAAGATACGTCTTGTTTAGTTGAAATATAGAATTTAGGACGAATAATAATTTTAAGGGATTAGAGTTTATTTATTAATTTGAAGCTGTAACATGATTAGAAGGGGTATCACAATAGTGCATTATTTAAAGATTCTAGATTGACCCTATGCCTCAGAAGATAAGTTGATAAGATCATTTTGAATGTACCATGTGATCAATTGAGTAGAGTTGCACCCTATTATCCTTGGGGAATCATACAGTACATCAATATTCACTATACAAATGAACCTTGCTCATTAAACAGTCAATGATTCGATTAGACTATTTCACGATAACTTGTGAACAAATTATACGTTGGGCCATCAAACCATATGATTAATTTGTTAGAGTAAGAGATTAGACTACTTGAAATAGAATTGTATATCAAAAACAAATTATACGTTGTGACATACTAGGTGTTAAAAAAATGAAGAATAACCAACCTTTAATGAGAGGTTAGTGAGATGACGAGCACATATGTTTCCACTTAACAATTTATTTCAAATGTTAACTTTATTTATCGTAAAAATTGTTATTTATAGTTAGGAGATCAAAGCCTTCAAATTAAAAAATTAACAGCTTTATATTAATCATAACAAACTAAGCATAATGTAAACAATAACAAGATAATAAATTTGATGGAATAAATTTAAAATTAAAACTAAATAAAAAAATAAAAAGGAAAAAACATCCAAATCAGTTTAAATTTAAGTTGAAAAGTTAAATCCAAAGCAAGTTGAAATTAAAATTTTCTTAATTATGGAAATAAAAAAACAAAAATAAAGTCTTACATTAATCTTAGCTCAACCCAACATATCCAATTACTCAATTCCTTTCTTGGGACATTCCTTGATTGAGTTTGTTAATAATAAAAAAAGTTAAAAATATAGCTACAATAAGTATTATTCAACTTTTCATTAAAACATCGATCTACTCCACAAAAACCCTTTTGTTAGAGGTGATCACAAAAAACAATAAAAATGTGCCTCCCTCTTAGAGAATTTAGAACATTCTAGGATAGATTTACAACTAGTCTATCACAAAGTTAATGATAAAAAAAATGTAGTTTTAATATCAAAAACTTATACCTAATAGTAATAAGTACCTAAAAAGTTTATTTTCATATTAAAAAAATCATTACAAGAATTTTTTTTTTCAAAAGAATGAGATTTAAAATAAAAAAGATTAAAAAAAATTTAAAAAATATAACATGGAAGAATATACAAGTTAGAAGATTTTTAAAATATCTTTGAAAAAAAAGAGTTGCAAAAATAAATACAATTTAAATTGAGAATCATTTTTCCCTAAATCTCACCCCATGGTTGCATTATCACTATATATAACTCTCAATTGTTCTTAGAAGTTTGAAAGTTGGTTGAGAGGACTAGGATTCAAGTAGAGTAATTGAGTACAACAAATATATGAAAAATATTTTAAGAAACATTAAAGAGTGAACACAAGAAATCAAGAAATGCACCTTGTGTTAAAATGGATTGAAATGGTTTGAAATGAGAATGTCTAATGTAAGGATTAGATCATCACAGTATTTTGCACAAAAAGAAAATGTGAAAAAACATAACATGTTTTAGAGAATTTTGTTTTTTAAAGATATAATGTAATTGAGATATTTTAATGCATTTGAATATAATGCATTTGAGTGCTTCTCAAATATTGAATTGTAAATTAAAAATGTAAATTTGTATTGTAATTTTTTCATATATTTTCAAATCTTTTTCCCAATTTAGAAGCTTGCGATGAAGCCTCAGATCATAATTGTTATTAGCATCTCATTAGCATCGTATCAAATTATCCTCTATATGTTTTTATCAAAATGGTTCCTTCTCAACCATTTGCAATCAATGATGGTTAAGATGTATTTTCTTTTGTCCAAAATGAATGTAAAAAAGGACTTGTCCAAAGAATAATTTGTATGTTGATGTCTCAATACAATTTAAGTAATTAATGTACTGTTACACTTAATTATAACACAATTGAATACTCTTTAAGTGTTAAAAAAAAAATAATAATAATAATAAAATAAAATATTGTTTGGTATAGCTTTTGTAAACATATTTTTGCAAATATAAGTTTAGATACATGACTAATAAATCGTTTGGCAATATTTTAAATTGTAAAGTTTCAACATCAAAAACAAATATTTAAGAGAACTCTAATATTTCGATATAATACTAAAAATTTATTAAAAAAAATTAAATAATATATTTTTTTATGATAACTAAAGGCAACACTTTTAAAATAAATATATTCATTAATCATCTTGAAAAATAACAACTCTAACAAGTTAATCTGACATTAAAAACTATGCAATTTTAAATTTGCATGATTTAGAATTTATCATGAAATTGTAAATAAGTTTTATATTGTTTACAGGCATAGGATCAAACTAATTTATCCCATACAATATTGTAATTTGTGCTCCATAAGGTGCATCATTCATTTCATGACTTTGTTTGTTACTAAGTTCTCATCGCTTTCCTTTCCAAAAAAAAAAACAAAAAGTTCTCATCGCTAGTTTTCAACACAATATTGTATTTTGATAGTATTCTTTAATTAACATTGATTTTAAGTGCAAGTGATAAAAATCAAATTATGACCATTATTAATTAAAAAAAATTAAAAAATATTATTTTACAATTTAGTTGTATATTTATTTAACTTTTAAAAATAAAAAAGTATTTCTACAATATTTAGTTTATTTTAAATAGCAAAATTTAATTATAATTTGTGTTAATCATTATATTTTAATTGTTTTATTACTTTAATTGGATTTTTAGCGTATTGAGTTCCTGTAATTGTCAGCGAAGCTAGAAAACCCCCAGTTCTCCAGACGGGCATGGACTCCACCGCGTGTGGGTCCTAAATCTGACAATCAGACCCGGGACAACTCACACCCGATCTCCACACAAATTCCGCCGCAACCGTCACATGCCATAAATAGTGCGGCTGGCCGAGCTGCTCCCTCATGCGTCTCCCTTTTCTTTTATTTTCTTTTTTTTTTTTCATTTCTAACTGCTTTTTTCCCTTCTTTATTTCCTCGCCCTTTCTGTCATTGTCATCGTACTCGACCGCAGGGAGCGGAAGCGAGGTGAGCAACCCTAGGCCACGGCGAACAGAGGAAACCATCGTCAACCTTTTTGAAAGAACCGTGGTGAAGGGATCGGAACAACCATGGCAACTGCGAAGGAGCGGGAAAACTTTGTTTACATCGCCAAGCTCGCCGAGCAGGCCGAGCGTTACGAGGGTGGGGAGTTATTCCCTGATCTCTCGAGATCTAGGGTTCTTTGCTGATCTTCCTTTTTGCTGCTTTTTTGTGTGGATGCAGAGATGGTAGACGCGATGAAGAAGGTAGCGAAGCTTGACGTGGAGCTGACGGTGGAGGAGAGAAACTTGCTTTCGGTCGGGTACAAGAACGTTATTGGGGCAAGGAGGGCGTCGTGGAGGATCCTCTCCTCAATTGAGCAGAAGGAGGAGGCTAAGGGGAACGAACAACACGTGAAGAGGATAAGGGAATATAGACAGAAGGTGGAGTCCGAGCTCTCCGGCATCTGTACTGACATAATGGCCGTGATCAACGAGAATCTAATTCCTTCATCTTCTACCGGGGAGTCCTCCGTGTTTTACTACAAGATGTGAGTTAGATCTTATGTTTCTCTTGGGCTGCGTTCTGCTGCATGCGACGGACTTGTCTGTCTAACTTCTGTTTTTTTTTTTTTTTTGCCTATAGGAACTCACTAGTTGTTTTAAGTTTGATTTTGCTAATATCTTATTGCAGGAAGGGTGATTACTATCGGTATCTGGCGGAGTTCAAAACTGGAATTGAGAGGAAGGAGGTGGCAGAACAATCACAAAAAGCTTATCAGGTACTCCTTTTCTGTGCTCTTCTTTTACAGGTAGTTTAATATTTTTTAAGAATGCGGACATGACAGTAAATCCTTATTTGAATTTTTTGGTCTTCTACGTTTCCAGATATTTTAACTTCAAGATCTGTTCTGTGATTCCCAAATTCCTACTTATGTTACAGTTCATGTCAAAGCAAAAAAATTGCCTGAACGCTTTTCACTTGCTATATTTCTACAGTTCTTGAATTATTGTAATTCATAAAATGTTCTTGAATCAACATAGTGACGGGGTTAATCTCACATTAGAAATTGAATGTTGTTTTGGAGTCATAAAATATATTTTGTTGGCTTCTATAAAATGCAAACTTTTGGGCTATGGATGTCCATTAATGTTTGTTGGATCCAATTATGGACCCCTGTTTGATTTACCCTTTATGTAGAATTATATATTCCATGCTGCATATGATTTGAACAACAATGTGTCCATGTGGGAATTTACTATTCCTGATGTTCATATCTTTGACCTTATATACATAAATTCCTTATTTTGTTTCTTTTTTTATTTAGTATTTTGTATTAGAAGAAGTCAAAATGTTTATTTGATATAGAGTATTTTTCCTAAAAAAGGAATCTCTAATATCTAATTTCAGTCATTCATTTGCTTCCAACTCTGTTTTTTGAAGTAATAAACTAAAAATTATGCACAAAAAAGAGAGTTTATAGGAATTTTGATTTTTTTTTGCAATGGTTTTTTTTCTAATGTTTTACCTGTAGATTTTCTCATGGAAAGCCTTCTTATCCACATTTGCTTTATTTGTATTATTAGATGGGAATTCATATAAAGTTCCTTTAATTTAATGCTGTTGCATATTCAGTGTGAGCTTTGGTTCTCTAAATATTGCTGTACCTTTTTGCAGACAGCTTCTAGCATGGCAGAGGCAGATTTGTCTCCCACTCACCCAATTAGATTGGGCTTGGCTTTAAACTTCTCAGTGTTTTATTATGAGATAATGAACTCACCCGAAAGGTAGGTTTTGTAGTGTGACCTTCACCAACATATTAATGTAAATCCCATGACCCATATCTTACCAGGGCTTGCCACCTTGCTAAGCAAGCGTTTGATGAAGCAATTTCTGAGCTTGATACATTAAGTGAAGAATCTTACAAGGATAGCACATTGATTATGCAACTTCTGAGGGATAATCTTACACTATGGACTTCTGACATTCCTGAAGATGGAGGTAAGCAAAACTTTTTTTTTGATCTTATTCCTCTGTTTAATTACTTATTGAATAGTTTGCTTCCTACTGTTGTTTTAGTCAAAGTGTGTCTTCACATTGTTAAGGTGAACCATAATTAGAATTTTAGTTCTATGTGTCCCATTGTAACTGGTTTGATGTAGTTTTCCAAGGGAAAACAGCTTGGTTGGCCTGTCTAATACTTCGTTGACTCATTCTATTGTTTCATATGTTGGCATACATTTACATCTTATTTTCACCTTGCTGCTGCTTCACTTAGTTTTTTTATTCTACGTAGCTTGAGAATTGTGTTCCCATTGTTCTAATTACTCCATATTATCAAGTGCAAATTTTCTTTTCAAATGGAAGTATAATGTGCTTTGTTTTGCTAGTAGGTGAGTTCACCTTGTCTAATAGTTAACATGGACATGATCCTATGTAATGCTTTTTGGGTGGCTCATATTGTTGGCTATGGCGAAGTTTTGGAATGATTAATTTTGCAATGGCATTTCTTTATTGCAACCTGATTGGAGCATGTCTTATCCAACTTTTTTGAAAATAAACTTCTCCTTTGTTGTTTAAAAGTGTATTATTGTGATTGCCTTGTCTTCATGTAGAATTTGGATTTAGGAAAATGTAATAGAAACTTAAATTGAGAATATAATTGGTATTACAGAATAGGAAGAGAGAGAAAGTTTGGATTCTTACAAGACAACGATGACCAATGAAGAAGAAGATAACAAAGTGAGAAGGCTAAAAGTTTTCTCTCTTTCTCTCTCAAGACAAAAATTAGTTTTCAATTTTGCCAGTGATTTGTCTCATTTGATCTATACTCTTGAGGGGCCTATTTATAGTTGAGTTTGGGCATGGGTAAGTGATAGCTAAACCTTATCATTTTTATCCTTTTCCCGCTTTCTCAATAATGGCATTGCTGGCATTGAAGGGATATGGTGCTGGCCAAGACATGAGTAAAGGATGGCTAAACCTTATCCTTTATCTTATTGGTGGTGATAGCACACGGTGTTGGCCTAAGGCATGGACTCGTGATGTCAAATCGTTTCACGCATAAGGGGTTGGTAGTGACTAAAAGGGTAAAGCTTGCTAAATCTATAAATTTAGGTGTTTGAGAAAGGATGTCATTTTGAATGTGGTGTAATTACTTGAAAACTATTTATTTGCCCAAGATAAGTGTGTGCACCTTTACTAATGTGATAGGGCCAATTATAACTAGCAATTGAAGTTAGTGTTAGGAGACTAAGATTGGAGATTATTAAACTTTGTAAAGTTGATTTCAAGCATTTGGGTCTCGAGGATTTTGCTTTGAATGATTGGGTTTTGAGGGTTCGGCCTCGAGCAATTGAGTTTGGAGGAATGAGGCCTTAAATGATTGGGTCTCATGTGATGAGCTTCAATCGGTTGGGTCTCATGTGATGGGCTTCGATCGGTTGGGCCTTGAGAGTTTAGCCTAGAGTGGTTTGGTGTTGAGGTTTTGACATTGACTTAGTTGAGAGCCTGGCCTTGGGTGGCTAAATCTCGAGGGTATGACCTCAAATGACTTTGTTTTTAATGCCTAGACCTTTAGAATTTGGCCTTAATTTGTTTGTCTTCAATGATTGTCGTGCGAGATCACTTGAAATCAATGATTGAGAATGACTATAGGAATAAAAGAAAAAAAAGAGAAGTTATAAAAAATCTCTCTCAAGAAAAGAGTTAGCCTTTAAGTTTGCAAATAACTTGTTTCTTTTGATCTGGACCCTTAGAGGGTCTATTTATAGTCAAGTTTGGGCATGGGTAAAGAACGGTTGAATCTTTTTCTTTTTTTTTTATTTTCTTGGTGACAACACCGTAGGCAATGATATGTGTTGGTGGCCTAAGGCATGGGTTCACTATGCCAAATCATCCCATGTGTGAGAGATGATTGGATTTTATATTCCCTTATGCCCTTGATGGTGGCACCATAAGTAGTAGTTACATGTAGTGTTGGTATAAGATAGTGGCTTGAAATGTCAAATTATTCATGCGTGAGGGGTGATTTGACATAACCACATGTCCTTAGACACCATCCATGTGTTGTTACCACGTGCAGTGTTATCATTAAGCAGATAATAGAAGAAAAAGAGGGTTCAATCATTCTTTCTTTATGCATAAATTTGGTTATAAATAGGTTCTCATGGGGTCTAGATTGAGGGATGCATGTCTTTTGTAAACTTAGAGGCTAGTTTCTTTTTTAAGAGAGATTTTTTACTTTTCAATCTTCGTTATTTTTTCTTTCTTTAGTCATCCTTATGTTGTGAATATCCAAGCTTTCTCTCTCTATTTTCTTTGTAATTATGTTTTCTAAATTCTCAATTAAGTAGATTTTTGTTATATTTTCTTAAATCTAAATTCCATATCAACACCTTAGTAGTGGAGGATATGTTAACACTATAAAGGAATTACATGGAAGTGGAAGATGGAATTTGATAGCATAATTTCTTTAGAGTGCTGCCAAAGACCAAATCTAAAAGAACCTTTCATTTTGTTTCCATTCTATTTGTTATCTCTCTCCATCTCTCTTACTCTATTCTAGTAAGTCCACATATTTATAATGTAAGGCAAAGCAGTGTTTTTTACTATGAGGCAATGAACCTTTTGCACATGGAGGATTCATTTGGCAATGTTCTTTTTGTAAATTTTCCTTTTTTTTAAACTAGTGTCTCAAATGGATTGTATAATTCATTTGATTCTTAGTAGAAAATTGAATAATGGATGCTACTCTTTTTTTATGGGTGGACATCATGGCTAACGTAGTTCAATACTTCTGCTCTTATGGCCTTGTTTGAGTGATTAGGTACACTATATACTTATATAATCCAACATTAGATGCAATGAATTTTATAGTTTTAAAATGCTATTTCATTAGCATATCAGCTAAATCAGCAAGCCAACATACCTTGTATATCATACAATCTAGAAATTTGTGAGTTTCCAGTCTTCTATGTCTTTATCATTTTTGTTAACTGGGGAGAGGTTTCTGAACATTCATCCTTTGTTCCCATTTGCAATTAATTTGATATCTAGTCAATCTAGTATATGTAGGTTACTAAGTTCACTTAGTAGCTTCTGTTTGCAAAACAGTTTTTGTCAACCTGTTTTAATGCCATTTGTTAATAATGAACCCATGAAACCTAGGAAGTTAGGCCAATGACCCAATGGGTCTGTCCTCATAGTTTGTTGAGAGGTGAATAAATCATTTGGTGGTTCTATGATTATGCTAATTTATCCTTGTTGTATGGTTCTGTTGTCTTGATCACTTGATGAATGGAATAAGGTATTGGTCCTTTGTGAATGACTTGTGTTATGTTGAACTTTTACCAAGATTGGAAAATTATGTTGTAATGTTGAACAGATTAATATTATAATTTCAAGATATTTTGTTTAGTCATTAGCATGCTATTATTTAGCTTTCATATGATATGGTAGTAGGGAAAGATTAGCATCATGAATATAGAAGAAATTGATATATCTTTTTTCAAAAGTTAAGGGTTCCTATAGAGAGTTAGGTTCAAACAAGGTGAATAAATTATATAGGGTAGATAAGTGATGTTCTAATACTTTGTTGGAGCATGGACATCATTTAGTTCTAACTTACAAAAGTTATCTCAAAACTTTCATAAAGAGTTCATCTACTTGATTAGAATTAGAGGCATAAGTTGTTAGGCATGCATTGAAATGCATCACATCTTTGATAAAATGATTATTAATGTCAATATATTTTTGTTTATTCATGCAAAATAGGACTATTGACAGTATAAATGGTAACTTGATTGTCACCAAGTTTGGTTACAAGCTTAGATACAGAAATCTGTGATCTTCCAAGAGTTTTATTTTTACCCATAGCATTTCATAAGTAGAATATTCAATGATCTATATTTAATTTTTGTATTGCTCCTATCAATGATGATTTATAGCTTGCTTTTCCATGTCACAAGGTTTGACCTCAAAATACAAGAATCTGATGTAAATGTTCTATTATTATGCATAATCTGCATCTCATTTAAGATTCCATGTCAAAGTTTTTATTTTTGGTAAATATCAATATGTTTTCCAAAATTTTTGTTGACGTCCTATAGAATCCTGTAGACAATATGCTCGTGCTTTATTTTGGGAGTTTTTATGCACTGGTTCTTGATATCGACAACAAAGGCAATATTAGGCCTTGTGAGTGTAAAATATATAAGCTTTTCCATAGCCAGTTGATTTTTGGAGGCATATTCAAGACAACTCTTGGTCTCTTGTTGCTTTTGTTTCTACGAGAGTATTAGCAGGTTTGTATCCAAAAACACTAATTTCATTGAGTAGATTAATAGTATATTCTTTTAGGAGATTTAAATACTGCTCTTCACTTGTAAATATAGTCAATTTCAGGAAAATATTGTGAATGCCCTACATTCTTTGTAAGAAACCATTCCTAGATGATGTTTGTTTAACAAAGACAGTGTCCATCTCTGTTGTGCATATAGATTTCATGTATGACCCTATTATAGTTTGTCAAACCGGGCATTTGGACTTATTCAATTGCATAGATGACTTTCTTGAGTTCATATATTTTTTTCATCCCTTAGTGGTTGCGTTATATATTTGGGTACCTAGAGGTTTCAATAAAAGAAAGCATGACTAAAATCCATGTGAAGCAGTGATTATTCGTAATAGAGGGAAATATCAACTCTATTGACAAATGGGATAGTGTCAAAGTAGTTAATACCATAGACATTGTTGAATTCTTTTGGCAACAAGGCAAGAATTGTTTTTTACTATTAGTGCCATCTGATCAAAGCTTCATAATGTAAATCCAATGACATGGGACAAGTTTAATATTTAATGGAAGAATAACTAAGTTCCATATGTGCCAATCTTGTGGAACAATCATTTTACTTTCCATTTCATTCTTTTACTTGGTTTCCTGCAGTTTATCTTCTCATGATTTGAGTGGAGGAGAATGTGCTACATAAAGAGCAATGCAAGAATAGTTGGTGGAAAATTGAGCAAAAGAAGTACTGAATGGGATGAGTGGTATTAGAGATCCTTTTTTTAAAGATGTTATATGAAGTTTAAGATTTGGAACCTAATGATTAGATTAAAGCTTGAAGTAGGCTTGTGGAAAGTTTTGTGCAAGGAGAGTGAGGATGTCTAGCATATGATTGTAAAGCTGGTAAAGTAAGTTGAGGAACCTCAAGACGGAGCTAGAACACTACACCATACAATCAAAAGTTGCTTCAAACCATATAGACATGTGGCTTTATAATCTTATGGAAGATAATGAGCAAGGAAAACTATTTGGCCGTGACAATCTTGAAAGTATTTGATGTATGATAGAAATTTAATAAGCTAATAGAAAAGGACAGGTTCGAAAGTATTATAAGCATACTTGCTCTTGTGTCTTAGCCAAAGGGGATCATGTATCACATTGCATAAAGGCTATTGGGAATGCCATAAGCAAGCTATCCTCAAATTAAAAGGGAACCTTTACATTATTAAGGATGTGGTCAGACCAAGCCTTATCATTTGCGAACTTATGAAGGTGAGATCAATCTATAGATTTGGTGTTGAAATGGCTTGAAAAAATTAATTTCTGAACTAAAACTTCTTTTCATTATTTTATTCACAAAAATATTTTTCCAATAAAAAATTAATAAAGTTTCCAAATCTTTTCTGCCGTGGCGGCATTTCAACATATGTCCATCCTTACCAAATCCTTGATGAGTCTCTCATAATTTTGTGTAATCTTATCTCAGTTTCTTGAAGATGTGACAATCTATGACGAATATTACATACGTAAACTCTGATGTGTTTAGATTGGTTTAGAATCTAAGAAAAACATGGAGATCAAAGACCTTGAAAATGGTTAGCTCGGATTGATTCAAGGGAATAAGGGCATCTTGATGTGCAGATTTGTTTTAATTAGCTAACACTAATTTATTGAAGTGAACCTACATTGTTCTATGAACTTGGTTTGGTTTGTGAAATGTGTTTGAGAAGGAAGATCAAGAAAATATTTTAAAAAAATTAGAGAATTACTAAAACATTGTTTAGCAAGTCTCTTTAACTTTTTGGGCATAAATAGGCATGCATATAAATCGATCTAGACTAAAAAAGATAAAATTATGAGGTTGTTTCGAACTCTAGCATCCCATGTTTGGCATGACAAGATTTTTGATTCGGCTTGAGTATGTCTTGTTTGTAAATGTCTAGCAAACTCAAGAACAAGTATATATTGAAAAATTGACAAGTAAATATTATATTGAGCTTTGGTATCATCAAAATCAGCATGTGATTTAAAAATCTCTCTTTTTTTAGAATGACAAACCTTTTGGATGTTATAGGGACTTTGACTACAAGAGATAATATGATACTGAAAAAGTGATATAATAAATGCACAACTTGAGTGTTCTTCACCTGGCATCATTAAAAATGGGATTGGTGCATAAAAAAAAAGGAATAGTTAAAAAAATGGACCTTTGTAAAACCTGAGGTAAACAAATTCATTTTTGTAAGCAAAAAGGTCTTTAGGTTGAAGATATTTCGAGAGTGCCCAACAATTTTAAAATTGCATGGAACTTATTTTTGGCCAGAGGGTTTTGTAGAGATAACAATAAGTTGATGTTTTGTTGGTGCATGTTGTGGGATGATATTACAATTTTTAACGCAATTCTGGGTAAAATTTTTTCTTGTTTTTTTTTGTTTGATATATGTTCTATTGAATGTTATTTATGTTATATTGCACTTATTTTATCACATCTTAAGAGTGCATTTTTTTAAAGTCAACTTCAAAATTGCTGAAGTTTTTATGCTGAAGTAGTTATTCCCAAAATCTACTGGCTATAATTTACTCAGCATTTGCCATCGTTAATGCAATAGAATTTTGCTTTACATTAATCTATGATGCTAAGAGTTAACAATAATTTTAATATGTTCATGAAATGTTTTTTGATTGATTTCTCTGGTTTAGAGTAACTACAAATCTTTTTTGATGTTTTATTATGCCAAAATGCATAGTTTTTGAGTATTAACTAAATGGTAATTTTTTTAGTGCAGTTGGATGTGATTCATTTGGATTTGATAGAAATCTTATACACAAGAAATACATTGTGATATTCGGCCTTGTAGCCATTACACAAAGAAGCAATGTCATCTTGACCCTACAAAATGTTTAATCAATGCCTTTTCTTTTTTAATTCACGTGAAGTTTTGTCGAAGGGCTTATAGGAGTGTCTGATTGCTTGGACTCTTCTATTTTGCGTTTGTTTTAGAATTTTCTTCAGATTACTTACTTTCTCAAAAGCAAATGAAATACTTGCATTTGTAATATCTAAGTGATAAGATGTTTTTGTTGGTAAAATCTTTCAAAATGTACAGAAACATGATTCTTTTCTGGTCTAGTTTTGAGCAATTATAACTTTTCACATTTATTTTAAATCTTTGATTTTAATGATACATACAAGATGTTCCATGCAAACCTCCTAGGTGCGGTTGATTTTATATTATTTCGCAGCTATTCAGTTTATGTTATCTGGAGGAGATATACCTAGAAATTTAATAAAAAAGATTATTTGTTCATCCTGATAAATACATCTTGTTGTTTATCTCTCATACCCTTTGATTGATTTCATATTAATCTCTTGTTTTGAAAAAAAAAATTATCTATTATCATTGTTAACAAAAGATATTAGGATATGTTATGTGAAGTATGATGAGGTGTGTTATCACTCAATTTTAAGGGGATTGTTACGTCATTAGATATCGTTTGTTCTTGTAATTCTTTCTTGACTTGTCATTGACGTCAGTAAATATTTTGTGATGGTCCGGCCAATAGATGTCATGAGCAAACAACTGTTGAACTATGCTAAACTCAGTGCCTTCTTTCTATTGTTTTTAACTTTCGACTTTATTTGATTATGCTTGACTGTTGATAGATTAACCATGCTATTGTGCTTTTTTTTTTACAAAAGGAAAAAAAAACAATTGGTCATTTAAAATCGCATAACTGTAGTTGTAAGCTTTGGATGTGTGCAAATGCTGGATTGCATGTTAGCATTGTACCTTGTGGTACTTTTCGAATAGAATGTTGTTTTTGATTTGTGATAAATTGGATTTTGTTCTAATTGTTGATGTCAATATTTACTGCTATCTATTTTTTGTTGTATTTTTATTTCTTGAACTGCTGGTACTGATTATGCAAAGCATTTGTTTGGTTTTAACATTATTTTGTTTGCCTTCATTTTATTTGATCGTTATCATTTTTATATGTCGCATAACAGATCATTCAATGCTGAAATTAATTGTTGGCATAATAAGAACATAAGTTTATGTTCTCGTCTACATGTGTTGCATACTTTCTCTTCAGCATATCTTGAATGGTTATGGTTTTTTACATAAAAACAAATTTCTTTTGCATTCATTTTTTTATTTTAGAGATTTGTGTACTGTAAGTAATGAATTATTGGATGGAAATAAAGTTGGTTGTTTTGAGAATTTAGGTTTTTTTAGTCTCTTATTTCTTGCATGTATTTATTGAACCAATGATTTTTATTGGAGGGGAAACAGCTAGAATTTGGAAATTGACTACATGATTAATTTACTTGTAAGGCTCATTGGTAAGTCAAGCCAGGTAACGTAAATCATTGAAATTGCTAGTTTTATTATTTGGTGGTACTGGTAAGTCAGGCCAGGTAACGTACATCATTGAAATTGCTTGTTTTATCATTTGGTTGTATGAAAAATAAACAGATTTTTAATCTCTATAAATTATTAGTTAAGGAAGCATTGAATTTTGGTACAATGTTATAGAGATTGAAAGTTCTTTGATCAAATTTGTTGAAAGCAGTGTGATTCAGAGAGGAAACTTTTCAAAGAGAATCTGGTATTAAAGATGAGAGAACAATTGTCAAAAACCCATCCCATTTCCTGGTTTGATAAGGGCTCCCAAGTATGAAGATGTAGAAAGCCCTAAAACCAAAGGTTGTAGATAAATTGGAAGGAGAAGGGCCCCCTTTGTGGTCTTTAAAGATTTTGATTTTTCTTACATGTAGCCTCTTCTTAGCACGTCTTGACGCACCTCTGCAACTCAACATGTGGTTTCTACACCATGACGGGTATATGATATCTTCAGCCAAGGTAGAAATTGCCCCGGTTCCCCTTTATTTCCTGAAGCACGTCTTTAATTTTCCATACCTAAGGAGCACAATTGTTAGGGCATGGGAGAATGAATAGTAAAGTTTAAGCAAGAGCAGCTGGATGGACTACTTGGCGAGTCTGGTTCATACTGAGGTCGTCTATTTTTTCTTGTGGTGAAGAATATCTGCTATATAACAGCCTTCCTATCAAACGAATCCTAGTTGACCATAAACAAATACTAAATTGCCTAAAAATGGAAGGTTGATCTTGTGGTTTTTTATTTTATTTTATTTTTGTTAGAGAACAATTGTTCTATACTGTCCTTGAACCTTGGCACATCAGTTTCAATAATTTCATTTAATGAATTCCTTTTTCCAGATGTTCTATTTTAATCTTTTATGAGATCACAAGCAGCTCAACCGTTGTGGTGGATCTAGTTTGGTTGGACCGAGATTTTGGTGTCTGTTCTGCATATGGGAAGCTTATTCTACTTTTATCCTTTATATTGACTGCACTACTGATGCTTTAAGTACGTTGCTATGACCATGAAATCTAGCATTTGCTAATAAGCATCATTAAGGTGAGAACATAATTCCTAAATTATAACTTATCTAGTCTTGAAAACGAAGTGTTATGGGTGGAAACACTGAGACTGGGTACTATAGAGATGATGCTTGTTTTGCCTTGGTGTCTGATGAGTTTTCTGCTGAATTAAAATGAATCAAATTACAGTAACGATGCTAGGTTGTAATTTTGTTCATTCATTGTTCTGAAATGCAGCGGATGAAACTACAAAAGATGTTGCCGCTAGATATGGTGCAGGCGAAGAGGCTGAGGTCGGCTTTCATTATTAAGTTTTAATGTCTTTCCATTTTCTTCATGCCGCCTCTTGAGCTACGTATGTGTTGGCTAATTTAATCTTTTTTTTGTAGTGAATATGGAGAAGACGACCTGTAGAAAATAGATGGTTGTGATTTTGAAGCTGGCCTTTCCTTTGATGTTTTGGCTGAGATTTCTAAAACTTTTTTATTCCTATTATCCATGCACCTGGACTTGTATCTATTTGAGAATTGATTAATGACGCTATATTCTGCCTGCATTTTTGACCTTTTCAATTATTAATCAGTGACTGCATGTGAGTTTTCTATTCTGCTATTTTTAACAAGTTTAAAACTAATTGAAGATTACACATCAGTGGAGGTTCTTAATTCCTGTTGTGTTTTTATAGCAAATCAAGGAGAAATGCTGGACATTCACTTTCATTTCAAGCTTCGTATTAAATTCTCCAAATCAAGACATTTGGAGTTTTGTGTGAATAGTTTCAAGAGAGATTATAATTACTTAGGAGTAAAGTCTAGAGATGTAGCGAGAAAATCTCAATGGGTGTTTGAACATTGAGGAGTTAGTTTGAGAGGTTAAAGTTGTCATAAGAGATAGTGTTATTGGCTCAAGATGGGTAGACTCTCAAGAAGGTAGCTCGAGGTGATTTTTTTACTTTAAGAGGAGTGGATAGGAGATTTGTAGGCTCCATGGACATGCTTGATGAACTGTTAGAAGTTCTTAAGAGGCTTGGCCTCTTTGAGAAGCCAAAAGGTTTGTTACGAAGTATGTGGGGAATAATAGGCCGTGAGGATGGCTTAATGAGGATAACACTTCAAGATAGATGAAAAAACGTATTTTTGGGCAGCATTTTACTAGAGTTGTGTGGAAGTCTTATTTTGGATAAACACTTGTTTTGAATTTGAATCTATCAAGCTAGGATTTGTAATTATTTGAATTTAAATATATAAAATTTAGGCTTGATTTGGTTCTAATTCTTTAGGATCAAATATTTGATATATATCTTTTTTTTTTCCATTCCAAGAGTTTAAAGCTATAAAAAGAACCATTTGACGTGGAATTCGTACGAAATCAAATATTAATGGAGCAGTGTGAGCTTTTTATACCAAGAGTATTGAGTTTATCTACTGATGAGAAGTAATTTGATCTTTGGGTGATTGTTAAGGGTTTGAGAGCTTATTTATAAGTAAATTGTTTTAAGATTTTTTCTACTATAAGAATTGAAGTTTTCTTGGACTTTTTTTTTTGTGTTTTTTGCTGCATTAACCATTCATCTTACTAGTTTTTATTGTGCCTTATCGAATGAATTGTATCAGTTTCTGATCAATCACTTATTTCATCACCAATTATTAGTGTATTAGACGAATTATTACTCAATTTGATCTGCACTTTCCAATATAAGCAAATGAGCTGTAATACAAGTTAAGCAACATGACTACTTGATTGTTTAAGCTTTTCATATCCTTAGAAATATGCAATATTTAACATATATTTTCACGTCCTGGAACTTCCACTATTTGATGTTGTAAACATCATCAAAGAATTGTTTAATCTAAACGTATATTTTCATTAATGCCTCTTATCATATTAAGGACCTTAACAGTTTGGTACGAACTACAGAGCTAGAACTAACAATACTTACACTATCGTGTCCACGGGATCTCTTTGATAATGATTTAAAACCCTGCCAAAAAAACAAAATGCCTCTTTTTCTTGTATTTGTCTTGCTTGGATAGCTAAATGCTTTCCTCAAACTTTCAAATTTTTATAACGTTACTCTTACAAGGTAGTCAATTCTCTGAATGAATCTCTGATTCCTCTCCTTGAACAAATAGCATTTCTGCTCTTCTGCAACTACCCATCTTTGATATATAATGCTAGATCAATAAAATTCTCGTAATTTTCTAATGCAATCAAACCTTATAGCAATGACTTAGTTGATCTTTAATCTTTTACTAGCTGATGCAGGCACAAATTATTCTTTAAAAATTTGTTTAATAAATAAAATTATAAGAAATCATTTCCAAACAAGACCATCTATTATTCTATATAAGGAGTAGGATCTTTTTCCATTTATCATATTCTTCATCTTTTGATGTGATAGATGCATAATTTGTGATATAAATATTAATAAAATTCTAAAAAATTTAATAGATAAATTATATAAGTTAACAAATGATAAGTAATATTATAACATGATTTAATTTGAAACAACATTGATAATAAGATTATTGATAACTATAAAAGAATAAACCATAATCTAAATAATTGAGTAAACCTAATAATTAATGAAAACTCACAAAATGTGAAAAATAGTTTTTTCTTGCCTGTTCCTTTTATTTTCAATTTCTATTATATTATCATTTAAAACATGCAACCAATATTCATATAACCTTAGCCCATATCTACAATAAGTTAACAAGCATCCAAATGAGGGCATTTTTATCTTGTCTTGCACAAGGTATTAGTAGCTATATAAGAATAAATACATCCTCACTATCACATGAGGTCAAGACGTATGACATTCTTAGTCTATAAAATATTATAAAGATAATGTCTAAAAAATATTATTTTTTATTTCATTATTTATAAATAATTTATAATTCATGATATGTATAAATATCACAAATTATTCTTTAAATTTATATATTAATATTCTATTATGTAAATATTTTCATATTAATACTTTTATTTCTAAGTTAATCAAGTAAATACATTTCATTTTATATAAAAATTATTAAAATAATAAATAAAAATAATCATATGAGAAATTATTTAAATATGTATAAATTTATTATTATATTTATATCATAATTATCAAATATTTTTGCCTAAATTAAAGATAAAAATTCCCTATCTAATCTCTTTCTTAAAGTTTCTACAATGCTATGTATGATTATTAAATATTTCTTGTTAATGTATAATTAACACACATGCTATTAATCATAATACTTTAAAAAAAATCATATTATTATCTTTTTGTCTCACTAGCATGCCATCCCTTGACTTTCACAGTTAACGTGTCTTTTATAATGTTTTTATCATATTATGTGCAAACTATATAGTATCATGTGGGACTACTATAATTCTTTTTTGACCCATGATTATCCTCAATTTAACGTATTATGTTTTGCATCCATGTACCTTTTGTTCACTAACAATCTATTTTCTTTTATATCTATCTTAGCTAAATTATTGTACTTTGATATCACCATATAATATGTTCATTTTTATTGAATATCATCAACAAAAAAGACTATCTTAAGCTTTCACTAAATCTAAGAAACATCATGTATGTTGGAGCCAATGAAGCAAATGCTCAACTTTATCAAACCAAATTATTAAACTAACTTAAATAAACCATACATCTCTTCTAACTATAATATGTTCTTTCCTAGAAAATAATTATATTAAAATCCAATTCTTTTATAGTCCAAATTATCACTTAACTTTTTCAAATTGTTTCCACAACACTCCTAACTTACACAAAAATTTAACCTCTCCTAATTTTGCATATAAACAAATTGAATACCTTATAAGAGTGTTACTAAATTCCTCACTTTAAACAGTTTGCTTCTTTTCCTTATTTTTCCTTTCATATATTTGGCTCCAATGACTTCTTCCTCATATACTTATTTGTGACTACCCTTAAAGGAAATAATACCACCTTATTTACCACTCTTGAGTGCTCCTAATCTTTCTCTAATAAAAAACCTTATCTCTCATTCCTTTCCTCCCTCTTCTACAATTCTCTTTCTTCTCACCTTAGCTGAACTCTTTCTTGTTTAAATTCTTCCTTAACCCTCTTTTTACTACCTTATGGATTTAATCGACCATTCCTTTTATCATAATCTAATACGTTGAGGTAATAATAAAATTGAAAGTTACAACTTTGTCCCTTCAATAATTCCTAGAATTACCTTTATATCATTTTTCTAAAAACCTAATTAGTAATTATCTTGATATTCATAATTAAAACCCAACATAATTGAGTTTTTATTGAAAAGATTTTTCTAAGGATATTCTCAAATAAAATTTGATTTTATTTGAAATGATAACACATTTTTCTAATAGACTTAATATATCAATATTTTAATCAATATGTATAGAATATAAAAAATTAACTTTATCATATTAAAATACATAATTATAATGCCATCATCTTAATTTAATTTTTTATAATATATTATACAGGAAAAGTTTTGATATGTTTCAAATTTCCTGTATCTAATACTAATGAAATAAAACCAACAATCACAATAACTTGTACAACAAAATAATATAAGAAACAAATTGATAAGCTTAAAGGACCAAATATCATCGCTCTCATTGCTCCCATCATTTCTAATGCTAAGCATTGTCATAACTTGAAATATTATGTCATAAAATTGGTTGAGACAGTCATCACTACTTAGTGACAAAATAATATAACATATATATATAATCAAATATAATTGGAGTTATACCACATATTGAGTTTATATATATATATAACTTACTAAGTATAATAATAAAATATTATTTTATCCTTTTAAATCATAGTTTTTTGTTGAAGAAAACAAAATCAAGCTTAATAAAACATAACTTAAAAATTAACATAACAAAATAAATTAAAATTTTATAAATGATTTGGACAACATCATAATAATGATGAACTTTTTAATAAACAAAAAATATCTTGCAACTAAAAATTGCTTAAGATTATAATTTCACATTGTAATTTAACTTATTTGTTCAAATATATCATTTTTGTTTTGTTATTAACTTTGGGTCATGTTATCTCAAATTGGCTAGAAATGTTTTGTACATTCTTTAAAAGGAAAACCATCGATCTATAGCAAGCATAATATTATAAATATTTTAATAAAGATAAAACTCCATCAACCATCCTCTAATTTCTTTAACATTCATTTAGATATGACTCATGTTTAACCAATATCTACATTATTGTCACACTTTAGAGATGAAGATATTTGGCCATCTCAATAGGTCATCTTTTTAGCTCTAACAAAGAGAGGCATAGTCACAAAGATATTTTAACAATTTTTTTTTCATTTCTTTTTTATCAAAAGAATGTATGGAAGTATGATGACCACCCAAGACACAAAGTGGATAAGTGCAAAAGCAAATGCAAATGCAAGGAAAATTAAAAATGAGATAAAAAAAATCAAAATTTTTATCACAAAAGCTTTGTAAATATATAAAAACCAGGTCGATGATTTGCAATTCAAGGAACCACTAATTAAATGAGAGAGCACTAGCACACCGATGAATGGTGCAATTCCTATTCACATTTGATGCCTTCCCTTTTATGGAGCAAAACCTAAAACTAAAAGATAAATACATAATATTTTCACTAGGTCTCAGTAAATTGTTGGGAATTATATTTCTTTGATTTTTTTGTGAGCCATGTACCTCAAGATAGGTCATTTCTTCTATAAAATTAGATAAAATAGTATGTCTACAATATTTTTGTACCTAAAGTTGAAGTACCGATGCTAATGATCTTTATCACATGTTTTAAGGCATGCGACTATATGCTTTTCTAGTATATCCTTGTGGAAAGTTATTATGAGCCACTGCCCATAATAAGACATTGATGTTGCTCTTCTCTAGGTTTGGTTGTATTTTAGTTAGAGTCAATGGTTGCTTACTTCAAGGAATTCTTTTTATAGGAAATGATGTTTATTCCTACAATAAAATGCCATATTACCACATAAATGATTGGATTAGCATGTCATATGTGTGTACAACACATGTCCCTTAATTTAATTCATGTTTATTTAAGAAATTTTTTTAAATAAATATAAACTTTGGTATAACTATTCTCTTTTATGGATAGAGATGAATAAAGAAAAGAAATTTTGTTTTATAAAAATACATGTACTAAAATAAAAATACTAAACTAGTGCTTATTATTAATTAGGAATTATAAACATAAAAGCACAAATTTTTGATCATTTGTAAGAGTAGGTTAAAAAAGACAAAATGAATGTGAGAGTTGTTGAAGCAAATACACAATTAGTAATGACTAGAAAAGTAATAAAAATAATGGAGCTACAAAGTCTTATTTTAGTTTAACAATGTTAGCCTAACTCGAACCCCTGCAGCTCTTCATTCAAGATTTTTTATTATTTTGAGTTAATTATTAACCTAAATTATTAAGAAATTGGATTAAATCATAACGAATCAAATTTAAATGATATAGGAATTTAAGTGAAAAACTTAATTAGGAAAAACCAAGAGAAAGTAGGAGCAAAGAAATTTACTTTAATTGAGAATTACGATAGAATATTTGAGAAAGAAGAAAGCTATCTTTAAAATGACCAAAAAATGGTACCAAAATCCTAAGCCAACATAGTATATTTATAAATGCACCACCATAACATCATCTTTTTTATTTTTTGATTGATAATTGTCCTATCCATAACATCTCCTCTATTTCTTCCATTAATAGTTATCTTATCTATCGTATTTGATTGCATATTTTAGGAAATATTTTATTTTTAATTTTCAAAGCTTAGAATTCAAGACAACATCAATAAATCTTTACCATGACTTGAATTTCTTCTTGAATTAAGTTAATTAAAGTAATGCAAAGTTTGACTCCTTAAAAGGTGTCTCCTTGAACCATATGACGTTAATTAAGTTTAAACAAAGTTTGAACTTAATTGTTGGAAGCGTATTTGTCATCATGTTTATAAGGTTCTCCAAAGTATTGATCTTCTAAATAGCTAGTCTTTGATCTCAATTTTGTCACGAGCAAAGTGGTACATGATATCGATATGCTTTATTCTTTTATGAAACATATGATCCTTGGACAACCTTACAAAGCTTTGATTGTCACAAATATCATGATCTCTCCACTAATCCCACTTAGCTCTTAGAATAGACCTCATTATTAGATAGCTTCCTTCACAGCATCAGTGATTGCCATATACTATGCCTCTATAGTGAACAATTAAGTGTAATCTATAAAATTGATCTTCAACTGACAACACAATCCCTAAGAGTGAAGTTATAACCTATGAGAGACCTTCTATCATAGTCATCTTTATGGTCTGGGTCAATATAGCCTTTGAGTCCTAAAAAGTTTCTTTTAAAATATAGATAAGTGTCAATAATATTATATAAGTATATCAAAATTTACTTAATAATCTCTTAATATTGCTTAATTGGACCAATCATATACTTACTAACAACACTAATAGCATGTGTCAAATTAGGAAGAGTGCAAAATACATCAAACTACCAACTACATTCTTGTAAGGAACATGTTGCATGTATTCTACCTCCTCCTCAGTGTCTAGACATAATTTTCTAAACAATTTGAAATGAATAATGAAATGTGTAGAAACAGGTCTAGCTTCTTTCTTGAAAAAACTCTGAAGTACCTTCTTAATGTAGTTGCTTTGAGATAAAAGAAGTCTTTTATCTTTCGTATCTCTCATGATCTCTATCCCAAGTATCTTTCTTACTAAACTCAAGTCTTTCATGTCAAACTTCTATTTAAGAAATCCTTTTAAGCTCTCCACATATGTCTTGTTATTTATTGTAATAAGTATGTCATCGACATAAAGCAACAATTATATGAAAGATCGATCTATAAGTTCTCCAAGTATATACAACTATCAAAATTACTTCAACAAAACTAATAAGATAGCATAAAAAAATCAAACATTTTATACCACTATCTAAGAGACTGTTTTAAACAAAACAGTGACTTTCATGATTTGTACACATAATATTTTTACCTTTACAAACAAAACATTTAGGTTGCTTCATGTATATCTCTTGTTCTAGGTTTTCATATAAGAAAATAGACTTGACATCTACATGCTCCAACTCTAAATCATTCATAGTAATCAAACTAAGAAAAATTCTAATGAATGTGTGTTTTTCCATAAGTGCAAAGATAATAGTAAAATCAATATCTTTAATCTGGTTGTATCCCTTAGTAATAAGTCTGGCCCTAAACTTATCTTCCTTAACACCTGGAGTACCACACTTTTTCTTAAACACCTACTTGCATTTAATGGTACTCTTGCCAACAAGAAGCTTTATCAAATCCTAAGTTTTATTCTTATGTAAGGACTCAATCTCTTCATACATCACCAACAACCAATTTTTTGAGTTTTCATAAGTAGTTGCCTTTAAATAAATGCAAGACTCATGACTTAAACTCGTGTCTTAAGCCACTGACAAAGTGTATGCAACTAAATTAGTTTCTACAAATCTTTTTGGAGGTTTGATCACCCTTGTTTCTTGATCACTTCTAATGTTATATGATTATCCTTCTTCTGGGCCCTAATCAAATTCAACAATCTATGTATCTTTTAGTAAGTAATATAAATGAATATTGATTTCTACATTATCTGAACTATTACTCATAGTATTATCAAGAATAAGAGTAAATTATTTAGAAGAATTTAAAATAGACCTTTTATTAAGCATAACACCTATATAAATTATTAATTTAGATTCAAAAGGATACCAAAGTTTATAGCTTTTTGTTCCCCTTTAAGTATAACTAAGAATGACATTTTTTGAACCTAAGGTCTAGTTTTTCTTCTCTATAATGAGAGTAAATAACACAACAAAAAACATTTAATTAAGAATAGTCAAAAGGTTTACTTGACCAAATCTCTTTGAACATCTTTTATGTCCAAGGCTATGTGAGATGAAATATTTATCAGATGATAGGCTGTAAAATATGCTTCTGCCCAAAACGACTTTAAAAGACCTATAGTAAATAGCATGCATTTGACCTTCTTTAAAATAGTTTAGTTATATCTCTCAAAAACATCATTTTGTTGAAGAGTTTTTATTTAAGTTTTGTACCTAATTATGCATTCTTTTTTATAAAATTTATAGAATTCATTAGAAAATAACTTCAACTCATTATCAATTCGAAGATGTTTTATGACTTTTCTTATCTACTTCTCAATAAGTGACTTTCATTAAACAAAATTCTTAAAAATAATAGATTTTTCTTTCAAGAAAAAAGTCTATACCTTTCTAAAGTAATCATCAATGAAAGTCATCATGTTTCTAACATCAACCTTGGATGGCTATTAAGATTTATTCTTTAAATCTAAATGAATGTAATTTAAGGCCTTTTGGTTTTATGTTGTCAAGAACTGAAAATTGTTTTTCTATATTTACTCATAGTACACTATTCACAAAAGTTTAGCTTTCCTATGATATCTTCAAATAAGAGATCTCTTTTGCTTAATTCAATTAAACCTCTCTCACTTATGTGTCTTAGCTACATATGTCATAGTCGTATAATATTAGAATTTAGAATGAATGATATTATTGTTGCTCTTATCATAATAGATCCTTCAAGAGTATATAATCTACTGTTGGCATTCTTTCTTTTCATTATCACTAGGAAACTATGAACAACTCTGATAACTTTATCTTCTCTAATATGTTGGTAACCTTTACTATCAAGTGTGCTAAGAGAAATAAAATTTTTCTTTAGGTTTGGAATGTGTTTGACCTCACCAAGTATGTGAACAGATCCATCAAATATCTTAATCTTAATAGTTCCAATACCAACAACCCTGCATGATATGTCATTGCCAATAAGCACGACTCCATTCTTAATAGGCTCATAAATGGTTAACAAATCACTGTTTAGTGTTATGTGGAAAAAGCAAGCTGAATTTAGAATTCATTTTGATCTTGATGAATTTCTTGAATCTGATACAAGCATGATGTCTCCAATATGTTTTTTCTCACTAACTATGCTAGCTTCTCTTGATTTCTTAAATCTATAATCACTATTTTCAAATTTTTTTCTTTAGTTTAAAATATTTTACTTTTATATTACCCTTCTTCTTATAGTAGTTACAAATCAAATTTTTATGTTTATACTTTAATCTTCCTTTTTACTTAATATTAAAAAATTTTCTCTGTTTTAATCATCCTTTAACAACTAGATCTTCTCTTTACGATTTAAAAGTTGATAAATCTTTATCAAGCATTATTTTTTACAACAATGCCTATAAACATCCTCAAGAAAAATTATAATACAATATTGAGACCCCTCAGATTGGTGTAAGAAGATGACAGAAAATACAATAGAAGTAGAGCAAGGTCTTCATCATTATACTTAACTTCAAGCATCTCTAATTCTATAATAATTTTCTTAAACTCATCCAAATGAGACTTGATATCTTTATCTACAGAGAGACGATACAGGAACAAATGCTGCTTTAGAAGGTGTTTGTTTGATAAACTCTTTGTCATATAAAGAGTCATCAATCTTAGTTATATAGCCTTAGTTGTTTCTTCTATTTCTCTTCTTCTGTTAAGGTTGATAACATCTTCTTCATTCTAAGAATGGTATCGTATAAACATAATTGCATAAGAATTGCTAGCATCTTGACTTGTCACAAAGCAAACAATATGTTTGATCTAACTTCTTGATATCATACTTTATAGCGTCTTTTACAAAAAAATTTGATGAATCGAATGACGTGACTCTGATACTAATTTGTTATGAAATTGGATCAAATCATTTAAAACTAAATCTAAATGACATAGGAATTTATGTAAATATCCAAATAACAAAAATCACAAGAGAGCTCAAGCAAAGAAATTCGTTATAATTAATAATTACAAGAGAGTTTTTTAGAAGAAAGAAAATTATCCTTAAAATGATCCAAAAATGACTATCAAAATCTTATGCCAAAATAATATATTTATAAAGGCACCACCATAACATCCCCTCCCCTCCTTTATTTTCTCGATTGATAGTTATTCTATTCATAACATCCCCTCTTTTATTTTTTTCATTGATTTTCATCCTATCCATCATATTTGATTATATATTTCATGGTATATTTAATTTTTAATTTTCAAAGTTTAAAATTCAAGACAACATCAATACAAACCAACCCAAATTAATTACAATAAGCACATTTTTAGTCATACTTTTTTGGAGCTTTCAACATGGTACACCCAATGAGTTTAAACATTGAACTCCAAGTATAAATTAAAGTTGAATTTTTTTTTCTTTTTGTCTTATTTTTTCATCTTACTCTAAACCTTTAAGATGTTTTTATGATATATTTATACATGTTTTTGTGGGTTTTATGGTTTATCAAGATATTCTTAAAGCATCAGATTTACCTATTACAACTTCTTTAGCTTGGTGGATTTAAAGCTTAAAAACAAGTCAAATATTGTAGTGATTAGTTGATGATTTGTGCATATTTGAAATTTGCTACAAATTTCAAGCCCATTTTAGCTTATTAAATTCATTTAAAGTATTTTAGATCTTGGCATAATTTTCACCAAGTGCTCATTTTTTCATTATATTTTGTAATTGCACGATCAACTGTACTCCTTTTGTATCATTGCTTTAGGTCCAATGTTTACCACAACACCACATGGTTATTTCTGTTTATACTATCTCCCTCGTTTTGCTTTGTTTATTGTATCTTTGTTGTTGCATTCTAGATGGTATTCAAGGCTTACTAAGATTTAGGATTTCATTTCAAATCCTTATGCAATTTCCTAAAGCACCATGGTGATAAAAAAGTTCAACTTATATTTGATAGTTGTGCTGAACTTGGAATTTTTTTTGTTGGCTTTTTTATGCTTTTGTACTACTTAATTATCAAGAATTGTATATAAAATAACATAATATTGAATGCAAGACTTTATATACCTTAATTTAAGGTTGAAGTTTGTTACAATATAAGTTTTGAGCTAGATTGATTCCACTATAATTTAAGGCAACCAAGAGTTGATTAAATTCATTATTGATGTAATATTTTAAAAATAGGGATTCTTATTCAAATAATTGATTTAAGAATTATGAATTATCCAGCACTTAAATTATTGAAAAAATAATAATTTTAAGATTAAACAGAGTTCTTAAAAAGATAGAGGAATTTTAGTATTGCAAATAAATATTAATATTTATAATTAATTTGAATTGCTATAATTAAAAAAATAATTTTTTAATTATAATATTTTTTTCTTAAAGAGTTATACATCATTAAAGGAGGCACGACATCTCAAAAAAAGAAGATTGGTTGAGAAATTAAATATATAAATTATATGTAAACTAATAACAATAATTTAGTAAATATTTGAATTTTTTAATAATTTAAATAAGAGATCAAAGATTTATAAAAATTTATTTATGTATTTTAAAAAATGTCAAGAATTAATAAAAATATTACTTGGAATAAAAAAGTTATGAAAAATAATAAAGACTTAAAGCTTATAAAGATAAGCTTAGTAAAATGTTTTTGACACAAAAAGAAGGTACAATGACCATGAATTAACAGTTGAAAGAGATTTAAAAGAAAATATTAAATACATATTTCAAGAAATTTTAAATTTAAAAATTATTAAAAATGCTAAATATTAATATAAAAATGTGAGATTTCACTAATAGGTAGATGCCATCAAGATGAATCAGACAAATTAGTTAATAAAATTTTTGGAATTCAAACTAATAAAAAACAATAAGGAATATTTAATTTTATTAAGTTAACTAAAATAATATTTTAATTACTCCTAAAATCTAAATCCCCTAAATCCTTAAATTAGAATGATGCGAGAGAATTTGAAATGATGTGGACTAGAATTAGAAAGTATCCAAAGTGGATGCAAAGTTCTCATTCAGAGAGAATATATCAAGAAGAGAAAAGTAATGTTTGGTGAAAGATTGGTAATAACAAGAATAAGGAATGATGCAAGGTTTTTACAGGGAAGTTTCATTTATTAAGCAAAATTTAGAAAGAAAAATGGCTGTCGAGAGCTTAAAGGGAAAGAAGAAAGATAGGATGTGTCATCAAGATGTAAAAAAAATCTTAGAGAAGTTGAAGAATAATTAGAAGAATTTTTGGAAAAATATTATAATAATATTATAATACTTGAGAACAAAAGGAAGGATAATGGAAAGGCATGTAATCTAAGATTTGTTTTAAGGCATGATAACTACAAACTCGTATTAGAGATAAGAAATATTGTACAACATAGATTTATTTGTATGATGTATTGGTAGATATAGTAATGTATGAATATTTAACATTAACTCACAAATACACATTTATAGTGTCACACCAGTTTCACAAGTCTATAAGTACAAAATGTGGTTGAAAATTATTTAAAAATGCTTAAAATTGATTTTTTTTATTTTACTTTCTGTCGTCGTCCACTGTTGTTTTTATCATCACCACCACCGTCAGTAGCTACTACCATCACCCTAGCCAATACACATGCCTCGTGTGACCTAAGAATGTTGTTTGACCCATCTTCAACCCGTTACTAGCGACAACCCATGACAACTCACGCCAACCCACAGTCTCACTAACCCATGCTTACTTGAAAATCTAACTGACAGCTCCATTGCATTGTTCATCATGTCGTTGCCACCACCCGAAACGCACGACCAATTTGGGAATTAATTAATTTAATTAATTTTTAGTTTTTTTAATTTTTTAAAAAAGTTATTGAATAATTTTTGAGGTCTCTATAAATAAGGATGCTGACCAAGTTATAGTAATGAAAAATAATATAATAAAAATTTATTTTGTTTGTGTACTTTCACCTTTGTGAGTTAAGTGTGTGTGCCCAACCTTAGAGAGATTGGAAATTTTCTTGTGAGAGACAAGGTTCAAAGTTGAGAATACTTTCATTAAAAGTGTGAGCAATTAAATCTCTTATAAGAGATAAGGATCAAAAGTGAGAGACATTCCATTGAGAGAGTTGATAACCAAATAAAATATTACTTCTGTTAACACCGACAAGCCTCTCTACTAACCTAAATCATCACTACATCACCCTTTTATCATTTTGGTGCTCCAAATATCAATTTCAATAGAATTGTAATACATCATTGCCAAAAAAGTGCATCGATTTAATAAGTTTTATTTTCTTAATAATAATCTAAAGTTGGAATAACTCCTTTTTATTAAAGTGCTCTATATAGAGTTTGTTTTAAATTTTCTATTTTATATATATAAAATTGGAAATGACAAAAAACTACTTTATAGTATTTTATATTTAATACTTAAGTTATTGCCATTTATTCAATTTAGCAGTCTATGCTATAGGTTTGGAGTACCAATCTTTGAATAGTTTTAAAATACCATACATGCTACCTAATATTGATTAGTGCATAATATCTTTTTATATTTTTTAATAATTTTTTGAGTATCTCTAATATTATAGAAATTTGTCTTACATCATGTAGCATAATGATATACTTTTATATTAAATTTAAAAGAGAAAAGATTATTGATTTGATGTGTGATGTTAATTTCACATTATTACACTTACTTTACATGCTTGATGAATTGATATTAATGACATGTTAGTATATAAATTCATTTTTAAGCAATTAGTTTTTGGGTGATTATTTGTTTGAATGCAAATTATGCTTGTTAATTATAGTTGAGATTATCAGATTTTATTTCATATGTTAGCATCATCAGCTAAAAATAGATCATGGAGTGTTTCGCATGTGTTGGTATTACATGATTTATATTTATAAAAGGCTAAAACATAATAATTAGAATAATAAGGGTATCATAAAAAAATAAATTTATTAAAGGATTTCTTACAGAGGAAATCAAATCATAAATGAAAATAATTATATGGTGATACCCAAGATAGATAAACTCTCACAAGTACATCTTAAATTTAATATGAGATTATTTAACAATGAAATATAAATTTACATATTGAATTAATTAATGCGTGTTACTAAGATCAGATAGTGCTCATGAGAGTGCATGGAGCACATGTAATAGAAATTGTAAACTTAAAGCTAAAAGATCATTGATGATTAAAGAAAATGATAAATTGAATTGTAAAAATGTTAAAAATGGGCAAATGGGTAATAATGTTTTACATTTGTGCATCCAAATGGGTAATAATGTTTTCAATTTTATTATTTTATAAATGTTATGATTTGTTAATTGACCTGACATATGATATGACTAAAAGGTATAATAATTTTCATGTCAGTTATATAGTTTTTACACATTAAGCTAATATTAATTAGCTTAGCTTTTATTTAGTATTAATAATTATAGGTAAAATTTATGCACATTATGATATTCTAAGAGAATAGTGAAAAAACATGGATATTAACTCACCATTTTTGTTTGGTTTTAATTTAGTTTAGAAATAATGCATTGGGGGCTTTTATTATTTTATGATGTTGTCTTGATAGTTGAGGCGTCAGTTATGTTCTAGTATCTTTATTTTGTTTTGTTATGATAATTATTGCATGATTTTGGCTTTCAAAAAATATAATAATTTTTATGTGATTGATCATATGTCAACTAAAAATTAGTTTTAAAAATTTGATGATGTCATAACAAATTTTACAACTGAACATTGAAATGTTTATAGATCATTTTCTATTTATCTATTGAGTTATTGTGATCATTTTCTTTTATTTACTCTTGTTTTCCTAACTTCTTGGAATTTTTATGCATTTTACTTATTGTGCCACTTTTAAAAAAAATATAAAATTATCATTACTATGGTTTTAAAGATTTTCAATACATATATTCAATCATTTTCAAATTATTCATTTTTTAAAATTTTTAGCATTTTGATAATTTGAAATTTTGCTTAAATAAAAAGTGATATAATTTCCAATTATTTTTTAAATATATTCTTAATCATAAATAAGTTGATGAATTCATTGATATTAATATAAAATTATGTGATATTATTTTTTTATAAATTTTTTTCACTATATATATATATATATATATATATATATATATATATATATATATATATATATATATATATATATATATATATATATACATTTAAATTTATGATTTAATTTTGAATTATGTTTAATTTATCTATTCATTGCTCAAAATTAACTTGTAATATGATTTAATCTAATTTTTTGTCTTGAAGTTGAACTTAATCACTTTGATTCAAAATTTATTAAAATAAAATATAAATTTCAAGCGACTTTCACTTTCAAGAAAACTCATAATAACTTTACAAGGTTTATAAGATCATGCTAAGTATATGCTTGAAGCTTATTTAGATTTAGAAACAAAGAAGCAAAGTATTTAGATATCATGATTTTGAGAGGGCCAAGAAAGGTTTAGTTTTACATTTAATGTTAACTCATATGAGGATTGAAAAAACAACGTTTTGTATTCTTGAATGGCGTCGTTGAACGAGGATGTGGGTGAGGTTGAGGAATATTAAAAATGATTATCAGATTTTATTAATCTTAAAAAGTTAGGATATATATATATATATATATATATATATATTATAATGTTTTAAAAAGTAATATTTTAGAAAGAAATCATATTTTGATTGTATCATTAATGCCGCTTCAAAGTTGAGGAAGAAAGCGCAGACAATTAGGCGATACCGACAACGTGCCCGTTGCTGTCGAATCGGAAGCTGCGACACTTTGTTCGCTGTTACGGGGGATCTTTTCCTCTAGCTTCGGAGACACCTTCTTCCTCAAGATCACATATCTATTCATCTTCAACGACGTCCGATCAGATTTCTTTCTGGCTTCGTCCGCTTTACTCCGATTACATCTTCAAAGCGTCAATGTGTTCTGTAACCTCCAGTCTCCATTCTCTGCGGTTGAAAACTAGATCTCAACGCACCTTTACCAAGAGAAGATCGATCCATTTACCCTTCCGTTCCACTCTGAAGGTTAGAAACGAGAAGTCGTAACTTTTTTAATTTGGTATGATAAGTTTCGAGTGTAGGTGGGGAATCTTTTGTTCCTTGAGGATAATTTAGCTTGATTGTGATTCCATACCTCTTTTGTATTCCTGTTTGAACTTTGCAGCCTTATGCTCCGGAAGTTGGCAGGCAGAGATGCAATCTTCTGCATACATTTGCTCCCATGGCATCTGCAGTTGATGAGGTATTTAAATCATATCAATTGATTTCATTTCTGACCATTACGGAGAAGGGGCTGCTAAAGATTGATATGGTTTTTCCTGTTCTCTTATTGCTTAGGATATTGGGGACGCTTCCTTTTCGCTTGAGGATAACTCTTTTTTTGGAGGGAGCTCTGACTATATAATTTCATCTAGTGAAGGGGAGGATAGCGATTCAGATACCTTTCTAAATCCTTTTGCTGAAACTGAGCTGCCATTGGGCAGGGAACGGTTAGAAACTCCTGATGCTTCATTAACTTTGACTGCTCACCGGTTAGCGAACATTCAAAAAGGTTATCGAAAAGATAGGTGAGAATTGGCATTTGGGCTCTAAAAGGAATGAGATACACTTCATATACTATGTGAGAAAATGTTCTGCTTACAGTAGAATGAGAGACTGTTCATATGACGTATGGAATAGATGTATACCTTGTTTCGAAACCTGGTTTTAGTTTGACCCTTACATTGCCTTTTGATGCTAGAACCCGACGAGGAGTCAGCCTTACACTGGGATTGGCAACCTTTATTTCAGTGGTCCTTCTATTCTTTGACTGGTGTTCGTGGAGGATTGTTAGGCTACCTCTGAATTCCTTTTATCTGTCGTTCCCTTTTGCTGTATCAACATTTGTGTCGGCAACCATTGGATGCTTTTTTGTTCCGATTGTTGATGGCCTGAAAATTCATCATATTATTATGAGAGAAGGCTCTATGCATTCTTCCAGAAGAGCAGTGCCTACAATTGGTGGATTGTTTTTTATTCCTGTAGGCATAACCATTGTGAAAGCTATAGTCGGGCATCGTTCAGGCTATGTTAATGCAGCAGGAGCAGCAACTCTCTGTGTTGCAGCAATTGGATTGGCTAATGATATTTTCAAATTTGCCAAGAATCCCAAACACAGATTACATGGATGGATTAAACTCTTATTACATGTCAGAATCCTTCTTGTAACCAATCCACGTTTCTAAACTATGAGATGCAACCAGTTTTTCAATGTACTGTTCCTTGCAGGTGGCAGTTGGTGTATGTTTTTCGCTTTGGCTGGACTCAACCAACTTACCAACACCATACAGCATGTATACTTCCTCATAATCATATGATTCCCATTTTCCATGGTAACAATCTATTAATTAATGTTATGAGCTGTTATTGATGTGCACAACAATGACCAAATGTGTATGTATGCCTTTCTCTTAATAAGCATCACTAGTTGTTTTAAGGTTGATTTCTAATGTGATATAGTTCCTCATAAGTTGCCATCCATACTTGCTTAGCAAGAAATGTGATTTGCTTGGAAAAACAATTGAGATCTTGATTTCATTGAACTATACAAGACTAAATACAAAAACTACTGTCCTTATTAATAATAAAACAACAAAATTAGGGAGGGGCACCGCCCTTTTCATTGATAATCATCAAAAGAAGCCTTGCTGAAAGCAAAACATGTTGCATGAGTGCCCTTCTATATGTATGAGATGTCCTATGGAAAGCAAACAAAATCAGAATATCAGCTAAGCCTCGAATATATTCTCCTTAAGACTCAATTTGATGGCCTCCATGATACCTATGAAAGAAAATTGAAGAGTTGTCCTCTATCCAAATGCCCTTGACATGGTTCACCCATGATCTAGCCATGTTGGTTATTTCTTATATTGTCTTCACCTGAGTAACCAAAATATAAGTGTTTACTTTCTTACCGACTACAACAATGTCGCTCTCTTAGTGTTTCTTAAGCACTGTACTTATTTAGGAAAACTCACTCGGTTTGATTGGCCAATCAAAATTGATTTTCATCTAATTTGGATGAAATGGTGACCAATGATAGGAGAATTGTGGATTTTAGTTATCTAGTATAGAATGATTGTCAATCGATGAATCTAAAACTGAATGTCAATTGTAATCACTATTGAGGTGGGAAATGGTATGATATTTACCTTATAGTTGTGAACTCTTTGTACGAAGTACACTGCAACAACCGCAATATAAGAGAACTAGTGAACACCCCCATTTTCTTTACATCCAAGAGAATAGATAGAATCAAGGAAAGAAGAATTAGCATATTGATTTTTTGATAAATAGCAACAACTAATTCATACTCACATACACATGCTCTAGACTCTAACCATCTTCACAGCCTCAAAGACAATGATAGGACAAAAATAAATGTTTAGATCACCATGCTATAGTAAGAATTGTTGCATTGTACACTTCCCATAAGAAAGTGGTGAAGTGCAATTGCGTTTTGTTGTCCAATACCAAAAATGTGAGCTTTGTAGATTAGAAAGCAAACTCTTATGCTAGCATAAAGTGGAGCCATCCAATCTAAATGATTTTTCATACCAACCTGGGATCATGGATAATTGAATTGCAAATAGAATATGATTTGTCATTAAAATTTCGTAACGTATGATTCCTAACAAAGTTGTCACCCAAGTTAGCATGTTTCTTGGAGGAGTCTCTCTACTTAATTGAGAAATAGTCCACATGGTCACCAAATTTGTCCTTGAAACGCTTGACCCAAACATTACCTACTAACTTTGTTGCTATCTTAGTTGCAATAATATTCCTCCAAATCATATGCTTGTGGATGCACAATCTTCAACACAACTTTGGTGTGTGTGCACCTTGTTGTAAGCAACATAATAAATGGACACCCCTTGAGATTCCCACTCCAAATTAAGTTCCTTATGAACCACAACATAAATTGTAATAGAAGAGAGAAGATCGTTAACAAGGGTGATAAACCCATAAATGAAGGAGAATGTACACCCAATTCAAAATTCTGTGTTTGATAGATTTAACAAGAGGCTTAAAGTCTATCAATATGGGATGCCAACTAATTAGCGAGAGACCCAATCATTTTTTTCTCTTGTTATTTGTTGAAGCCCAACTAGCTAATGAATGTTTTTTTTTCATTTTATTCAACATCATTCATTAAAGTAGGTAAAAAATTTAGCCCTATCAATAGCTTGAAAAGAGGAGTCATAATCATCTAAAAATTAGGAGATATCCATAGTGGTCTCATATGAAGTTTGCGCAGTTAATGTATCGTCGTTTGCAAAAGGGAGATGAAAGAGCATAAGATATGCAATGGAAAATTGTCATGAGGGCATTGCTTAATCTTTTGTTAGATCAATTAAAAAAGCAACTTAGTGTAGATAACAAATAAGATGACAATGGACATTCTTACTTGAAACAATAAGTTTTGATCCTCTAAATTTGCCTTCTATTAATGAACAAAATCCGAGATGGGGGACATCGACCATGATCCAACCGTATTCTAGGTCAAGAAAATTGAAGTGAGAGCATAAGAAGCAAAAGGCACCTTATTCTTCTACTCTATATCTGGCTTTATAGTCATGCAACTCATTGAGAAGTTTGAAGTCTCCAGTGTATGCATCATGTCTTGGAATTTTTATTGTGTATGCTAGGTTTACAAATACATCTATGTATGCTTAAAATATACTCAATACATTTAAACTAAGTTTTTGTTAAGAAAAACTAAATATAGTTTTAAGTATGCTTAAGTACTGATAGTCTTATCTCTTGTGCTAACAAATAATTGTCAATTGAGTGGTTAATGCAAAAGGTCCTTACTCCCTTGGCAATAAGCAGATCAAAGATATCCTTAATTTATAAATAGTAGGCTACTATTGCATAGAGTGATAGGATGGGATAGTGAAAGTCTATTGGCTCTTTGGATTCTTGACATAGGGGATAGTGGAATATCCTCCTAGTTTCATGACATTACCTTTCATAAAAGGCTAGGGTTAATGGAATATCCTCCTAGTTTTATGACATATTACCTTTCATAAAAGACTAATTGCCTGAGTAAAATTAGCGGTACGAACATACCAATAATCTTTGACAAAGGATCTTGTAATACCATTAATCTTGATGGCACAATTGTTACGAAGAAAGAACACTATCTTACATTTCTCTTAATTTGGTTCTAGCATAAAGATCTTCTCAACTTAAGCTAAGCCAACCATAGAAATTGATGCATGCAAAGATCATTAGCAGAAGGCACAAGAATTGCTCTCGATATAGTTTTGAGATGATTGAGAAGTTAAAGGTTCATATCATGCTCATTATCCACCTTGACTTCATTGTGGTTCAATGAGTAGGAAATCTATTTAGTATGATTTTTACACCTTTGGATGAACTGTGCTGATTTTGTCTCCTAAAGAAAGCCATTTGACATTGGCATGCCAACACCATTTTTCAACTCAGCCAACGTAGTGTTATAGTTAGCCAATAACTATAAAAACATATTCAATTGAAAGGCCAATGTCCACCCACTTTTTAAGAGATTTCACAGTACTTGTTTTTGTTGGTCAGGAAGTGTCAATGAAGTTTCCTACATCATCTTTGCTCCAACTTTTAATGGTCTTTTGTGGTTAAATGTTAATGGTCAACTTCCTTTTGAAGGTTGAGATCTGACATTCACTACTGCCTATGATACATAGATACTTTTTTATGACTTACATTTCCACATCAAATACATATCTATTATCGATGCTTCTCTATACTTGTCTTGTATGTATTTATATGTTATTTAATGTATTAGATTAAAAAAATTCAAATGGATCAATATCCAATATCTACTTGATTCTTATGTTATAGTATGACTAAAAAAAGTTAGACAATATTTTATTTGTATGAAAGAAAAGAGGAAATTGAAGAATCATAATATACTCAAAATTGTGTATAAGATTCCCATTATTAAATATTAGATTAAAAGCGATAAGCCATTTTATTTTTTAAAACCTAAAATGATCGAAAAAATTATAATATTTTATATTGTGATAGCTTTAAAAATTTTGAAATTACATTTACTATAAATTGTGATGATGATGGTTTCATTTTATAGATTTTTTTTATTATAATATCTATAAATGATCAGACTATGATAATTTGAAATATCATGTATCTTGCTTACAAAGCAGAGAAATGATTCGTTTTAATATGATAATATGATGAATTTATTTTGTTTATTTTCATGTTTACTATTTTTAAGATATTTAATTATTGTATTCTAACATATTTGTGGCCTTTTCTTGCATTTGTCTTATTATTATATTCATATTGTCTTGTATTTGTATCCATGTATTCTACCCATGCTTCATAGACTACCACATTCCTTATAGCTTTAAAGGTAACCAATCTTCAAATTTGACCAAGCTACCCAACTGTTTGAACTCAACCTTACCAAACCTATTATTTTTAGCTTTTATAGATGCCTCTCCTGAAAAGCAAACTTTATTTTATGCACTGATAATCGTATGAATTTAGTACAGCAGAAATAAGGATTTGGTTCTTCCTCTTTCGTAATTTTTTTTGATATGTGGTTTTCATAATTAATTTGATATCACTTAGTTCATCATGCATGGTTATTTGATTTCCTATCTTCTTATTCTATTGGATGATTTAATAATGTTTGACAACTACTATCATTTTGAAAAATTTCACATTACATTATGCTCCAGGTGTATATGATATATCTTTATGAATGGACTTGGAATTTGTTATTCTTGACAATGAGCATGTTTTACATAACATGATTTGGGTTTGATATTTCCTTTGTTATGGAATGCCACTTGCAATAAAAAGTTCTTTATTGCTTTTGCACTATTTTGTAGTTGTTCATTTTGATTTTTTTTTTAATTTGGAAATTCTGCTGTGCATGCAATGATATATTTTAGTAGTTTTAATTCTTCATTAGTTAAACTATCTATGATTCATGCTGTAAACATTACCCACAAGGATCTGGGATCATGGTATATTCTGCTTTTTGATAGAGAATATTGATCTTATACCTCGTGCATAACTTATTTTTGAACTTTATGCATATATTACTTTTGGATGTAAAGTTTGAATCTTTAGGAGGAAATGGCATTAACTTTTTCCAATTTATTACTGAAGGAAGCTGTTGGTCCCTCTGCCTCCACCTTTTGGGCTTGTTCAGCTTGGAAAATGCTATTTTGTGTTGACTGTATTTTGTTTTGTTGCTATGCCCAATGGTATTAAATTAACTGATAAAGCTGATGGCTTGGTTGGTGGGGTTTCAGCTTTGGCCTTTGTAGGGATGTCAATTGCTGTTCTTCCAATTTGCCCCGGTTAGTATAATATGTGCTCATCTTCTGTAGTCTTATCTATTTTTATTGTTTTGTTATTAACTTCAATACATTCTTTGAAGAATTTATTGATCTATGTTTATTTAGAAATTTGAATTTAGTGGAAACTGTTAGCGTCCAGAGGTTGGATTAGTATGAGGCTACTAGATTATACATCAGAACTATGATAAAATATATCTGGAAAGGCCTAAGGGTAAGTTTGTTTTTTGTTGGGCACTTGTTATTTGGATGAAGTTACTTAGGAAAAGATAACAGCTAGGAGATGAACCACTGCCATGGAGGTTACAGAGCAAATACATTCGAGCTAGGTCAACATTTTGATTCAGATAGATGAAAAACTGTCTTGTTTGTACTAAGTTTTAGGATTTTACATTGATAACATTCTTTCTGTGGGGTTTTGTGAATCCATTCCTTGTTTTAATCTTCTATTTTCTTCCTCTTTTACTACATGAAATACCACTTTAACTTTGAGTGGTAGACTTGCTTTCTACCTTTTGAAAGTGAGCAGCAAACCTAATCTAGGAGTGCAATAACCTTATGACCTACATGTGTTATAACTTTAACTAAAAATTGGGCCTTGTTTTTCAAATGCAAACAATTAGTGGCAATAACCTTATGACCTACATGTGTTACTGGGCATAAAATTAGGTAGCCGCTATCTACAAAGAATGAGTGTTCTAGCATATCGAGTTAAGAAATGCAAGCTCTAGCTGAGTACATCATTGTTCTAATTTAAAGGGAAAAAGAGACTTTTAATTTGCTTTTGTTTTCTAGGTAGGTTTGAACCATCCCTAACTTTTAGAAGTGCCCTGGGTGATGTTTTCTTAAGTGCTTTCTAATTAGAGACTTGCAGGAATTTTGGTCTTAAAAAGGAGATAAAATTTTACCCTTCAATCTCAGATTAAAAGTTAGCAAATTTGTGGAGAATACATATGATTTAATGTAAGATGGAATAGTACATCTAGTTTTGTGTTACTGAAAACATTCATTTAAAGTTAACTTTTTACTGGTTTGCACTGACCTTGTAGCATTGTATGTCGGAATATTGGCCAGCAAAATAAATTGCATGCAAGTATATTGAGTGCTACTAGGACTAGAACACTAGAAGATACTTTATACGGAATAATTTGATTAAAATTGAAGAGTAATAATAAACTTTAACCTTTATATTGATTCACAATATTTATCTTATGTATATATATATATTTACATATACATACATAAATAAGAGGTCTAGTTATTTATCATAAGAAATAAAAAGAAAGTTTTATATTAGAACAATAGAATAATGGAATAATAAAATATTTGATACTAGTAAAACAAAATTAGGTTAGGAATTAAATGACAAATATTATTTCTTGATCTTAGAAATTTGTTTTAAATTCTAAATCTCTCCCTCAAATTGAGAAATAGATATCAATAATTTCTAGCTTGTCAATTAGTGATTTAAACCATTTCTTGTAGAGGGCATTTACTACAATATCTACTTTCTAATGTTTTGTTTAGAACATAAGCAAGTGCTATTACTTCTTTGTTGATTTCATCTTTTATGAAACTTTGGTCAATTCTTGCATGTTTCACTTGTCATATTATATGGATTTATAATATATGCTTATGACAAATGGTTTTGTTACTATAAAGTTTTATAGAACGAGATTGAGAAGTGCTTGTGGCTAGCTTACGAAGTCAAATAAGTGAATAATCAGAAGGGAGTGTATTCAATTGCAATGCTAAGATCAATGAGTAGCTTTTTGAGCCATATAAGTTTGCACATTCCTTACGTAATTTCTTTGTATTTTGCTTCATTTCAACATTGCTTTGGGTTACAATAGTCTGTCTTGATTCTCTAAATTACCAAAATTTCCCAAAATTTAGTGTTACGAACAACTTTTTGTCTTTAACTCCCCTTCCTAATTACCACACGCAAAACATTTAACTGTTCTTTATAATTTTTTTTAAAAATAACCTTTTCTTGGAGTTCCTTTCAGGTATATTAATATATGATTTACTACTTACATAAGTCTTTGTGTTGAAACATGCATAAATTGGCTAATAATGTTTATTCTAAAAGCCATGTTTGATTTATTGGGTAACATAATAGAACAATTTCCTTTTTAGTGGTTGTTATCTTCTTTCTTTATAGCTAGATAAGTTAAATGGTGCTATTGCTTCTAATTCCTCTCTAGTTTCATGTTTGCATGTCTAAAATTGAATTTAACCACCTTTTTTAGAAGGGTAGTAGTGTAGTTTTGTTGATATATGAAGATGCCATGTTTGTTTCCCTACAGTTTACCTCTCAAGGAACTTGTTGAGGGCTCCAAGATCTTTTGCCATAAAGGTTTTTTGGTAGCTTTTCTTTATATTTTGTATCTCCTCTCAACCATCACTTGTGATCACCATGTTTCCATGTATACAATGAGGATATACTCTCTTTTATCTTTATGAATCTTAATAAATATGATTTGATGTGCCTATCTTTATTGATATCCAAGCTTCTTCATTGTGTCAGAATTTTATAAACCATCATGCTCAAGGAGATTATTGTCTTAGTCCATTGAGAAACTTGTTCAATTCATGCACACTTTGCCTATTGTTTCTTTAAATATATGAGGAATCTTCGGTTTATACTTCTTCTATGTCTCCATTTAGGAAGATATTTTTCCCACTATTATTCTCATAGGTTTGTGTTAGCTTTTGGCAACAAGTTTGGCCTAATATCTATTAAACTTTTTATCTTCACCATTGTTTATGATTAATATCTATTTGCAGCCCATGTTCGTTTTATCTTCAGATATGCCAATTATTACATAGGTTCCATCTCTAATTAATACATCCATTCCTCTCATCATTATTTGTTTCCACTTTATATTCAGTAAGACACGCTAGATGTCCTTAGGAGCCGCAAATAGTAAATGCTTTTGGAAAACAATTTTGTATAAGTCAAATAATTTGGGATAAATTGATATTTACAAGACCTCTACCTCTTTTGATAGCAATATAGATATCAATGTCATTTTGTTAATCTATTATCCTTTTTGTATTCTTTCCCAATTCTATAACCATGTTTTGGGCAACTAGTTTTTGTAGAGGAGGCCGTGGTCATATACCATACACCTTAATAAGTTAAGAGGATCTCCCTATAGAGTTGTCAACTTTATAGGACCTACATTTGATAGTTCTGTCTTAGATGAGTGAGCTGGAAGTTCATTGATGGTAAAATTATAAGAAAGAAAATTAATGGTTCAAAATGATTGTTATGCTATATTTTATTTTTCTTCTTAAAGTGATTTTATAAAGTAATAGACTAAAAAATGAGTCATCACAATTGACTATTTTTTTTTTGTTTCTAACAAACAATGCTTGTTGCCATTTTAAGTTGGAGAATATCTCATGAATCATATTACTAAGTTTTAGGATCTAATTTTGCTAGAGCTAGTGGCAAGTATGATAATTGAATATCCAAAGACTTCGAGTAGAACAGGGTTAGATAATTTAATTATTGGGGAGGACTTCAATAATATCTATCATAGAGTTTTGTATTATAATTTTTTTTGACAAAAGTTGTTAGATGAGTTAAAATTCTATCAAAATTGCAACACTTCAAAATAAATTGAAAAGATTCATTGAGAACATAAAGGTGTATGTTACTTCAATATGCTAATTTTCTTTCAAGAATTCTAGTTTGTTGTGTAATGTGTATACATGAACTTCGATGAATATAACTTGATTAAGAATGTTTAGTGAAGAATTATTTGCAAAATGTTCTCGCCCATTGTCTGTACAAATGATCTTGGTTTGTTATTCAAAGAAGGTTGGCACATATTTATGGATTGTTTAAAGATAATATATGCATTTGACTGATTTTTAATTGAGTACACCTAACAAACGTGAGATTGATGATTTATGAATGTGATGAACTAATGTGTATTGATTAGATTTGAGATGTGAGTTGTATGAGTTGGTCTTTAGATGTCACTGAGTAAGATGGAACAACTCCAAATGATTATCAGAGTTTGTGGGATGAATTGATTGATATTGCTTTGCATATACATATGATTTGTAGAAGAGAATTTGATTTTTTACCCATGAATAGTCTAGATACTTGTGCCATTGTTGAACAACATTATTTAATACTATAGACATAAGATATGTTTTAACAAAATGATAATTAGTGGGATTACCATTATGCTATTTAGTATTTCCAATCATCCTAAACACACAATTTGATTAGTAAAAAATTATTACACACTTAAATTTTTTATTAATTTATTGATAGAAAGAAGTTTGCAATTGAGGTTAAGAATATGAAGAACACTCTAATTTTTATGTCAATTCTTGTTGAGCCATAGATTACCACTTGTGTAGCATTGTGATGAGCTTAGAAACTTGTTGAAGTATTTTGGTTTGCTTATAAGTATTTAACCACATAGAGGTATTTGTCATATATTAGAGGCTATAGTATCCACTATTTATTGTGATCTTATCAAATCGTGTAGTAAGAATGTACAATTGGATTTCCCTTTTTGATTGCTTCTTTCATTGAGTCTAATGTTTTTTTTAAAAAAAATTAGTTGTTTAATTGTAAATGAGAGAAGGAGCATTTGGTTTGTTTTAGAGATGTGGTGCCTTGGCAGCATAGGCTTTTTGGGTTTTGGGATAATTCTTGAGTTTTTTGTGTGAGGATTTGTCATGAAGTTTGAAGAAATGATTCTGCCTATAATTGTTTGTGTAGCTATAATTATAGTAGAGTTTGCTTTGCTTCAATTTCTATCCTTTGTTGCATTGGTATTCTTATTATGAATCCCTTGATCTAGCATGTTAGGAGATGAATTGTTAAGCCTTATTTGCCAATGATTTCCCTACTTTTGGACTTTTGCAAAAGCTTCATAAGCTTTAGTTCCAAGCAATCAATCTCTTACCTTACCTAAATCTGTGTTGAGCTTATGAAGGAAATCAAAGGGATGTTCTTTTAATACCATGTCCATGTAATTGAGCCCTCATCAAGGCTGTGTCATTTTATGTCATTATATAAGTGCACTTTTTGCCATAGCTTTGTTAAAAACTAGAGTGACATATGTAGTATCTTGGCAAAGTAATTGCAGGATTGAGTAAACTTAAGAAAATTGAGAAGCATTATCAATGTTAGAGTAAATTTTTTGAGTTGCATCCTTGATCTCCTTTGTGGTTAAATAGTTATGTTCATCTAATTTTTTGCTCCATCAAATTGATGATTCACGACATCATAGGGTAATTTTTAGCTAATAGTTATCATAGTTTTCTTTGCTTCTTGATGGTGTTGAGTAGCCCTTGTGGAACATCCAATCTTTCATTTACATTTCATAGTAAACAACATCGATCGGAACTATTTATTGAAATTTGTTATGTTTGTATTGAGTGATTTGTAGTTTAGGAAATATGGATTAAATTGGTGGTTGATTAGCGTGGAAGAGGTTAGGTCAATCATTTTGTTGGAGGATGATGATGACTCGTTAGGAGTAGCCTATATTGAAGAGCATCAAATTTTTGCAAAAGTGATTCAAGGGGATGCTAAAAAGATGGAAGAAGAGGGTGTCTAGAAGGAAGAGAGAGCTGAAAATGAAGAAGATAAAATCCCCCCTTTCCATTGAGCAAGGAGTACAAAAATTGAGCAAGTTCTTCAAGCTCTATACCATGCGAGGAGAAGGAGAAGGGTCTGGCTAGAAGAAGCTGTTCAAGGGGAGCACAGACAATAAAAAATCTTGACATTAGTTCCATGAATATGAATGATTATGGAGTTTAATCTCTATGTCTATTTGGAGCACTTGCCTTATAGATGTGTGTATCTATAAATATGTATTTAAAAAATCCATAGAAATTGCAAAAGAACTCCAATATTGATGAAGTCACCTCATTTGGATGAGTTGATTAATTTTCAAATATGTCATTTATTTTAGTTTTTGAAACGGTTGTCAATGCGACATTCTTCAAGTTAAATCACAAAATGAAATTTGATTTTATTACCATTGGATTCATTTCGATGAGTATTTTTCAAATATATCATTATTTTCAAAATTTACTTTAATTTCTAACATGACACATTTTTAAATATAAATAGTAAACATCAATATTTTCGATAAGAATAACTATAAATGACATTTAAAATGAGCTAACATCAAAAAATAATCACAAAGCATTTTTTAATTAAATTCTAAACAATTTAACGTTCAACAACCCCAAACTTCGTAAATTCTCTCATTAAAAATTTTGCTCCAAAATTAGTGGATCTTATAGAACTTCTTAACATTGCTTTCTTAATTTTCTTAATTGCTTCTTTTTCATGTTGATATGCATTGTGCTTTAACAATCATAGTTTTCTTTTTTTAAGTTTTCCACTTAGCTAAAATTCACACCAATTTTTCTTCATAGCTTATATCTGACTGTATTTTCCATTATCTTTGGTTTATATTCAATTATGTAAAAAGAATCTAAAATATACTTAAAGATGAAATATGAAATACACTATAAATTTTCATCATTTGTGTAATGTCACAACTAATTTTTTTTTTCATTTTTCCATCATTTGAAAATGTCCAATATACCATAGTTTTAGCTTTCCTATTTTGATAAATAAGTTATATCTTTCATTGTTCTTATCTTAAAAAATATATTATCATTGTCTTGAAATGACACATTTTTATTCCTAACATTAAAATAATTATTTTGACAATGTTGTTCTATTTGTAATTTTTCACAAATTATCTTAATTTTTTTAGCGATTTCATCTGCAAGTTGTGGGCCCATAATTGCTTTTTTTTTATCTTATACAAACATAAATGTGATTTGTACTTTTTTTCATATAAAACTTTATATACAGTCGTTCTAACATTAGAATAAAAGTTTTTATTGTATACAAATTCAATTAGTGATAAGTGGCTCAATTATCTTCAAAGCATTGAGTACATAAATAGATTTTCAAATTTTGAATTATTCTTTCAATTTAACAATTTGTTTGAGGACAAAATATAACACTATACTTGAACTATTAAATGATTAGTGTACCTTTAACAAAAAATGGGAGCTGAATTTAGGATCTCGATCATATATCGTCTTTTCGTTTTTCATGTTGTCAATATTCAATGTATCGTACTAACTTCTCAGCTAAGTCAGGGATTTTCATTAATAAGAAATGTTCCAACTTAGTTAATTGATCAATATAATCAAAATTGCATCATATTCTATATTATTTTTAGGTAGCCCCACCATTAAGTTCATTGCAATTTTCTCCCAATCCCATTTAATAATAGCGGTGTTTGTAATGATCTACTTGGTTGTTGATGCTCTACTTTTAACAATTGACAAGTCAAATATTTTGTGACTAACTTTGCAATATTGTTCTTCATCCCTAATCACCTAAACATATACTTTAGCTCTTAATACCTCTTAGTCTCTCTTGGATAAATTGAGAGCATAAAATAATGTTTCATTCAATATATGTTATTTGAATTCCTTAATAGTTGGAAAACACAATCTTTCATTAAATTCTAAGTCCTTCACTATCAAATTGAATTCAAAAGACCTTCTCACACCTTTTTGTCAATTTTAATAGTTTTTTTTTTATGAAAAGTTTGATTTGTTTTTTTTTTTCACCAACAATCTATTGAAATTTTTTAAACTAACAAATTGATAAATATTCCTTTTTATATTCGTACCCAAATGTAGTTTGTTCATCTCAAACATAAACTTTGATCATCGACTTATGAGGATAACATATTCAAACTAATTTTCTTACTCAACGTTTCTTTCAGAACCTTGTCTTTCTTAGGATGATACATAACATCTAATTCTTTGCCTTTGATTAACACAAACTAATAATATTACCTTAGATTTAATTCTTTTTCATTGTAAGTGTATTTCAAACTTAGATAATTACAATCAGATTTAACTCTATACAAATATTATCTCCAAATCTTTGTGGCAAAGATTGGTGTTACTAATTTTAGATCATGAATGAGGTTATTGTTTTCAAGAGGTCTTTAACTATCAGGATGTATAAGCAATTGTCTTTTCATTTTGCATAAGCGTGTGTCCCAAACATTGAAATGATGCATTATTTTACAGTTAGAATCCTTCATTACCTTGAAGTGGAGCTAAAATGGATACATATATCAATGTCTTTTAGAAATTGGAAGTTGTTATCTCATTAAAGCTCTCCATAGATGTTGTTGCGTTTTGTGTCAAATACCTGGAAGCATTATTTAGAAGATATCATTCACAAACTTTCTATAATATATTTTCATCCTAAGAAAACTCAACTTTTGTCATTGTAGTAAGCTTTAACCAATTCACAATCAAAATTTTTTTGTGATCAACTAACATCTTACCAGAATTAGAACATGATCAAGACATATTATATTAGAGAGCTAACAATCACATTTACAAAATTTGGCATAAAGCTTATGCTCTCTAAGAGTTTGTAAAACCAAATGCAAATGATTTATATGTTTTTTTTTTAACTTTTAAATATATAAAAATATCATCAATAAATACATGTTTAAATTAGAATGCATAAGCTTTATGCCAAATTTTTTAAATGTGATTTTTGGCTCTAATATAAAATATGTCTTGGTCATGTTCTAATTCTAGTAAGATATTTGTTGAACACAAAAAACTTTTGATTGTGAATTGGTTAAAGCTTACAATAGTAACAAAAGTTTACATGTATAAATTAATTTAAATATTTCTCGAATACGCTTTTCACTCGGTATATGAATGTCATAGGTACATTAGTAATAACTAAAAAAACTATGATATCTATACCTTATTTTGAACGTAGTTTTTTGGATTTCTTATTTTTTTAATCTTTAGTTGATGTACTTTAACCTCAATTATATCTTCAAAAATATAAAAGATCCCTATAGTTAATCAAATAGATCATTAATTTTAGATAAGAAATATTTATTTTTAATGATAATCTTATTCAGCTTGTTGATATATATATATATATATATATATATATATATATATATATATATATGTAATGACTTATCTTCTTTTTTCACAAATAATATAAGAGCTCTTTAAAACGGCACAATCAGTCTTATAATTTATTGTTTTATAATTTTTTTAGCTATATTTTTATCTCTTGCAACTCAGCAAGAGTTAAAAAGTAAAGTTCTTTTGATATAGGTTTAGCACCTGGCATAAGATCAATTATAAATTCTATATTTTGATTAGGTGAAATTCCTAACAGATCTTCAAGGAACATATTGGGATATTCATATGCCACAAAAACATCTTGTAGCTTGATTTGTTTCTTTCTATATATGTTATATTTACCAAAAAGGTCTTACTTTTTTGGTTCTGCTTTTGCATTTTAATAGCAAAAACCATCAACTTTTTTGTTCTTTATCCAAAATAGTCTATAACAATAGCTCTTGGAACATTGATCCCAACCTCTTTTTGTTAGTGATCCATTGTTAACCAATGCTTCGATAGCCAATCCATTTCCAAGATGGCATCTTATTTGGTTATAGGAATGATTACAAATTTAGCTAGGAAAGTTTATCCCTTAATTTCAATCCTTTTCACGATAAGATAATCTACTTTTATCTTATCATCTGTTGATAATTTCACAAAGAATGGATCTTTCAATTCATATGGTTTGACTAACAGTTTGTTAAGTGTACTCAAAACAATAAAGGAATGTGACGCTCAAGAATAAAAAAAAAAACCCACTGTAGCTAACTGTTATGAAGTCAAAGTTCCTGTAATGACTTGTACAAATTTTATTGTCTCCTGTTGTGGAAAAGCAGGACCCTTAGTTGGACTTCCTGATAAGAGGATTGAACTGGTTGGCTACTACCTTTACCTTGACCACTTGTTGTTGTAGTTGTACTATTAGGACCATGAATACAACTAAAGTTCAAACAGCACTTGATCTAGTGTTAGAGATGCAAGAGATCGAAGACAAGCTGTTGCAACTTGTTCAGGATCACCAGAAACAAATCATCAAACCCTCTTCAATACCTAACATCAGCCCAATATCAGTTTGTAATGGGCACACTATGATTTATTTCTAGTTGAAGAAACACCACTAGAATTGGCTGTTGCACCGAACCATAACCAAAACCAATGCCACCACCTCTTGGTACAGCACTATTGATAATAGATTGCTTTTGAAAAGAACAATTTAGAGGGAAAACTTGTTCTTTTCACATCCCTAAATCTCTTTTTGTCTTGGAAAATGTTTGATTCTATTTCGTTACCTTGTATCCACTAGATTTCTGTATATTGCATTGCTGAAATGGCACCATCAAAATCTTGATGGAATGCCTTGTCTAGTCCTTGAAAAATAACCATTTTGCTTCTTAGTGGTGATCTTGCCCAAAGCATGTCTTGCTAAACTAGCAAACATTATTTCATATTTTGTAACTGACAGTCTCCATTGTTGTGAACCTCTTAACTTATAGCACTTAAGCTGTCTAGCTAATTGTGGTACATACCATGCATGAAAAACTCCAAGATCTCTCCATGAAATATTTGCCCACAAATCTGATTCATCTATCATTTTCACCAATGTATTGTCACCCCATCCAAAACTAACATAGACAATACATTCCTCCTGCCCTTAGAACAAGACATACTATCAAAAACCTGCTCGCTCTGCTTTACTAAGTCTCCTTCCACCATTGGATTAGAAGATCTTGTGAATCTACAAGGATGAATCTTTTGAAATGGCTCCACAACTTTATCTATGGACCTTATTTTAACCTCCACTTTGAGTAGGAATAACAAAATTCCAACACTTTAAAATGCTTGCACATAAGTAGCTAGAGTTTGTTATAATTGCTCATAATTATTTGCTTATTATTCGTTATTCGTTGCTTCCTGACCACTCTGAGCAAGAACAACAATAATACCAACATCATTTTGGGAGTTGTATCCAAATTTTACTCATTCATTGACGTTTCTCGTATTTATAATTATTTTATATTCTTAAAACTTTCACACAATATATTTAATAATCACAATAAATATTTTACTCACTACAATATGTTGTTCTCTCTATGTTTGTTGACCCAAACCTTACCACCTAGAGTGTCATTTAAATTTATAAACCTACTTTGATTCTACTCTTGTCATGCTTTAATTTGATATATAAAGCTAATATTTTTTATCAAGAATAATGTGTATTATAGAATTGGATTGGTGATACATCATAGAATCATTACACTATTCAAAATGTGTAGAAAAAATTTGAAACTTTTTCTTTTTAAAGCATTTTATCACAAATATAAAACTAGTAACAATCCAATATTGAGTACACAATTAAAGCATATAATAATAATAATAATAATTGTGTCTATAATAAAATGTCTTTGTTGATACAAAATATAAGTGGATTGTATTGTAAAACAAATATATACTTTCTCTTAATGCAACTATATTCCAATCTTGTCATAAATCTAAAAATAATATGCTATCATATAACAAAATAAAAAAAATGAATATGCAGATGCTACATGTAAAGATCTTTTTCTTAATTTACATGTTGATTGATTCTCATTTCCTAATTGACAACTATACAACACAATACTTTATGACTTTTTACATTATAGAGGTATGCTATCTCACCATGTATTAAGATATAGATACTTTTGGTCCTATGATATTATAAGTAGGTACAATATCTTGCCACATATTAAAATATATTAATTGCTCAAGCTAAGGTGTGTGCCATCATAGAAGAAAATGATTTTCGATTTTATTCATGTTTTTTACCATCTTATTATAAAAGCCATTTAGACTTCTAATTCGATTTTCTCATTTCTCTTTAGTTTTGCACATTAGTCACTCTAATTTTATATTGTTTCAATTTTATTGTACACATTAATCATTTTTATTTTATAAGATTAAGATATAGAATCTATAATATAATCATACTGATATGTTAGTATGACAATGAAATAATGTGACTATTTTTAACTTGTATAATATCAAGTAAAATGTCACATCAACTAGTGGTATGATAAACCATAGTATTTTTACAGATATAATATTTTATAACCAAGAATAGCATATAAAATTAAGTTCACCTAACTTATGTAACTAAAATTTCCATTTTTGTAAACAATTTTGGTGATTCTTCGATTTGGCTTTTTTTGTAATTTTAATTCTTTTTGCAGTTGGAGCTTTAATTGGACTGAAGTTTGGGTAAAGTTGGGTTGAATCTAGTCAATTATGCTTTGTGGTGTTGAAATGGGTTAATTTGGTTAAAGTCGTCGAGCTTGATAAACATTGGTTAACATGGGTTAAACATGGTAAATTTGGTCAAATGGGTTAGGATTTGGAGAAAAGGTTGGTAGAAGAATATGTAGTTAGGGAGGCTTGAGGAGGTGGCGATTTGGATTAGTGATTATAGGAACTTGGTTGCTAGAGAGGAGTAATCGTCAATGACTTAGCTGGTAGCAGCATCTTATAATGACAAATCTAAGAGGAAAAAGAGGAGAGTGGTTTACAGCTACTCAATATACTGAGGAGAGCTTGGGAAGCTTAGGCATCTAATTGTTTTTCTCGAGAATATCTCGGAAAGCACTTTTATAGGTAGCGACAAGGGCTTTAGTTGAGATCCTCAATTGCTAATGGAAGGTTGGTTTGTAGTTGTTGATCACGTGATGGACAATGGTCTGACTTCCATAGCGGTGCAGTAAGGGGAATGTTTGTGATGTGTGGTGGGGTGGGGAGAGAAGGGCCTAGGTAGCATAGAAGGAGGGAAGAGAGAAAAAATAGATTTTTCTTTGTTTTTCAAAAATTTATAAAAAATGTAAATGAACTCAATATTGTTTGAATTATAATCATTGGACTTGTCCAATGAGTATCGAGCACATTCTAAATTTGCTATTTATTTCAATTTTTTAGACAGCAATTAACATGATAGATTTCAATGAAATTATTACCATTGAATTTATATTGAAAAGTATTTTTCAAATATGTTATTATTTTTAAAACATGAGATAATTTTTGGTAAGATATTTTTTGATATAAATAAGTATCAACATTTTCAATAAAAACAAGTGCAAATGATGTTTATAATGGGGAGTATTCATAATTGACATTACAAAAATTTTTAAATTAAATTCTACATAGTTCAATATTGATAATCCCAGGCATTACAAATTTTGTTCATTCTCAAAAATTGTCCTTAAAATTTGATTCGAAGATCAAATGGAATTCTTTAAATTTTTCTTTCTTAACCTCCCAAATTGTTTCTTGTTTAGTTTGATTTTGTCAGTGAACTTTAATCATAGGAATTTTCTTACTTTTAAATTATCATTTGTTTGGCTAAAATGCTTGTTAGGTTTTATTGATGGCTTATGACTACCTATATTTCTATTATGTTATAAGGATTTGAAAGGTACTTCCTTAGGAATTTATTTGGTGGAGTATATAATTAGCTAAGCTGTTTATAATTGAGGGGATAGTTAATTATAGAACAAAGCAAAGGTAACACAGCAATGTGAATAAAGATAAATATATTCTATATTGGAAAAACAAAATAAGCGAATAAAGAAAATATTTTATTCAAGGAATATGAGTGTAAAAATTACTTGAAAAATATTTTTACTTGATTTTAATGATTTATTCTAGATTCTAATAAAAACACATTCGAGAGAGAATTGTTACTGCTCCAATTGAGGACGATGTATTGGCTAACTAGGATAATTCAAATACTATAGGGTTGGACCAAAGATATAGTGAGTAAAACTTAAAGAGTTGGAATACGCTCCATCGAAAAGAGGGACCACGGCATGCATGGTATTTGAGTTAGAAAGTAATTTTCTTGCATATCTTTTAACAAATATATTTTATTGAATAAAAGTGGTATGCAGGGATTCTTGTTCCCACTCTTAGCTAATGCAAGTTGTGTCGCTTTCATTGTTGTTGTTACAGATGTTTTTTAGATCATCATTTGTGATTTATTAAGTGCTTTTACAGATCTTCATTAGGAATTTACTAGGTCAATTCACTTGGTGTATTGTTCTTGTTCGCTTAAATCAAAGGTAATTCGAACAACACTTTTATATCATTAGATGCAGGTTCTTCACTGGAAGAGAGATTTCTAAGATGAATGCTGTGTTGGTATAGCGACAACTAAAAAACACTATAAGCTAATTGAAGGAAATCTACTATATGTGTATAATATTCGCTACTTTTTGTGTTGTGGTAGGCAAAGTCTTGTTCCTTTCGGTGTTGATTGTTAATCATTTTTGTTTATTTGCTATACTTCAATAACTGGATAAATTTTTTGAGGGAATCTTCTGGAAGTACGTTAGGTAGGATGATAAATGTCCAACATTTATTATCATAGGTTATGTTCTTACCTAGCATTTTTCAAATCAGTGTCTCTAAAAATGTTTGCACACTTTACTTGTACTTTAGAAATAGGTTTTTTTTTAGTCTTATCTTCTAATCTTACGAGCACAAAGGTTTTATTTGATTACCATTTGAACTTTTCTGTTATATAAAAATCTTACTTTGATATTGTTTGATGCTGCTGCCATGCATATTACCTTAAAATTTCATTGATTTAACGTCTGCCTCATGAAACCTGAGAAATTGATCTTTCACTTGTTTGAAACTTTTCTAGAGCTTGCTGTTTTCGGAGCTTCCATGGCTGGAGCAAGTGTAGGATTTCTTTTCCATAACAGATACAAATCTTCCATTCTCATGGGCGATGTTGGATCATTGGGATTGGGCGGGGCACTTTCAGCGATGGCTGCTTGCACTGGGATGTTTTTCCCTCTATTTATTTCTGCTGGTGTTTTTACCCTTGAATCACTGACGGTTGCTGTTCAGGTATCCTGAGTCATTGATTATTGTTTCCCAAAAAGAATTATCAAATTTTGATAATACGCATCTATAGGGATGGCAATTTGTACCTGCCCAACTGCCTTCAATACAATGGTCATGTGACCAAAAGAAAAAAAATGGATTGGTTTGTGTTAAGTTTGGAAAACAAACCAGTAGCTCAGGGTTTGGGATCAAAACTTACGAAGTCGCATTAACCCACCAGGTGTTGGTCACCCACCAACACGCAGCACTAATCTATGGCTTTTTTTTCTTCAATGTTTTAAAAAGATAGTACATTTTATTTGTTTATTTTTCTTCTTTTGACCCATTTAAGTTTCAATCTAAATGCTATAGAATTCTCTCACTTCAATCTAAGGGTAGGAAATTGTAATTGTTTTTGTATATTTTTTTGTACAGTATGGTTAATACGATATTACTACTATCTGTTAATTATTTTTTATGATTATTTAAGTTATTGTTTAGCATGTATTTCCATTAAATTGTGTTTTTTCACATCTAAATATCATTATGAAGATTAGCTTTGCATCAGGAATCATTTTTTTTATTTCCATTGCTTAGTACAATAACTGTCATATTTCTTTTGGGTTGGATTTTCTTATTTAGTTGATTGAATTTGCAGTGAATTTGTCATCGTTGAACTAGAACTACTAGATTTTTTGAAATTTAGCACCTCAACATATAGAAGGTGAGCTCCTTGTCTTCTCGGCTTGAGCAAATTTTTACATCAATGCTTTGGTAGTGCCTCTAGTTTTTGTAGGTATGACTTTGAACGTTAGTTTTATTTAGAGGTGGCAATGTAGACTTCAGGATTGGTCCAAATGGACAGAGAAGTATGTTGTTTCAGATCATATTATTATTGAAGTACATTGCCCACCACCTTGATTTTATTGTGAGTGTTCGTTTCCTATAATGGCTTATAGGGAAGCGAATTGTTGTGAGTTAGTCTTTTATCTAATTAGTCTCTTCCAATATGAGTTGCATAGAGTAACAATGATAAAAAATAATGGGATGAATAATGAAAGCAATAAAAAGATGTAGAACTTAACAAAATAATAAGCTTTAATATTTTATTAGAAAAAACCTAATCAAATCTATTACAAATTGATTGAAATCTGTTAGTAACAATTTGGAATATAAAACTCTTAAAACATAGAATAATTTCACTTTATCTCTTGGTGACGACACAAGATACACTTATGGGGCTCTTCAATATCTTACTAAAGAATCATTTTTATAATTTTCAAGGTGTCATTAAACAATAGGAAAAAGATAAATATAAGACAATCATAATATATTAAAAAAATATATATAGCCAAAATAACTACTTAAAAACCTAATCCAAACAAAATCCGAGTTTGACATTCAAATCGACGCATGTCTAGAATCGTTTGGCACGACAATGGTAATTTGGCAATAACTTATTTCATAGGACTCAGAATTTAACAATTCAAAATTTATGCTATATAGCTTTCTAGTTTATGGCTTGGATAAATCCTAATTGAAACAGGTTTGAAAATTGCCTACAATGCACAAACTTAGTTTAGCATGTACTTGTCCTAATCATCTTCTAAAACACTCCTCAAATCTCAAGCTTGTCAAGCCCTCTTGAGACATTTACTAGACATGTATTTCCTTCTCAATGATTCTAGCAAGCCCCTCAAGACCTTCTCATTCCCGAGCACATCTGGCCCTTCAAGAACTTCAACTAACCTCTTGAATATGCCACTTGAAGGCCATAATTAACCTCAAAGGCTCCTTCAGTGTCAAAACCATTTTGACCATAATTAACCTCATGGCTGTACTGTAGTAATTTTTAGTCTTCTCGTCATTCTTTTTACCTCCTTTCTCAATTTTGGGATACAATTCCTAGAATACCTCTTAATTTTATTTGGTTTCTTGCAATGATGACACTATTAGTCTTTACTAGAATTAAAATTATAATCTTGTAAGGATTACTTCTTTTTTATGCTACTTTTGAAGTCACTGTCTTAGGGTTTCTCATCTTGACCACGATTCTTCTTAATTGCAATTGCAAACGTGTTCGTTTGATATTGATGAAGGGAAAGAATGACACTCCGTAGCATTGTAAGCAACCCCATCAAGTACTTGGTGAGAGTTTTTTTCATCCTCAAATTTGCTTTGAGTGAGATCACCCATCTTCAAAATCCTGAGGTTTAATTTTACGACTATTTTGTTGTTGAAGCTCACACCATGCTCCATTGGGTTCTCACAAAATCTACTTGAATCGACTCCAACCATAGCTCTGTTACAACACTGTGATGTAGGAGAACGTTCGACCATGCAAAGGCATTGGTTTTGACTTTGAAAAAAAATGCATTGTTAAAACTGCTATACCTATGTATGGAGAAATACTCTTCCCGTTTATGTAACCATGCATCAAACTTCTCAACACCATACTTTCCTCCACAGATTGGAATACTCTCCAATTCATGTTTGTGTTATCCTTGTCTACTCTGTATAGATTTGTTTTACAGATATTGTACTTCTTGTTTTGTAAGTTAGTAATAAATGGTTTATTTACGTGTGTGGAAGAGAGTTTTTTTTGCCGCTGTACTGAGTTTGTTTGTAATGCAGTTGAGTTTGTTTTATCTCAAGTATTTAGATAGGCATAGTCCCCAACATTGAGTGGCCTCTTGATTTTAAAATGATAATTACCAAGAGATGAATTTAATGACTGAGTAAAATTGTCGATATTATTTGTTTTTATAAATTTAGGAAGATTAAATTTCTCATATCCATAAATGTGAAAAATTTTGACCTTAGAATGGATACTTCTTTAAGTATTTTGTTGAATAAACCATGATAACAATAATGGTGATGACATTACTTCTATCTTATCATAAGTATAAAGCGGAAATTTGTTGTACATTACCAAGTTAATAAAGGAAGAAGATAATTGTTGACCAAAAAGTGCCCTTTGCATGCATCAGGTTGCTGTTCTGAAGGCTACCATACGCAGGAAAGGGACTGCTCGATTCATCTCGCGCGTGCCACCTTTGCGTCAACTTTTAAGGTCGTATGGCTTAAAAGTACCGGTTATAGTAGCAAGTTCTTATGTTGTATCTGGCTTCTTGGCTATATTTGCTGGATACGTTGGTCTAGTTTCTGCTTGAACCATTGGCAACCAATCACGGAAATGTAGCATAAAGCTACCACCAAACGCGCTCCACTTGATAGGGATTTTCACTGGGAAAGCATTTCTAAATTGCCTACGAGTTTTTGAGTTAATGGTATACACCAGTTTGCAGGTTAATAAAATTTCAGCCGGCTTCCAGGTGATGTAGCTGAAGCATTTTACCTATGCCGCTTATGAATCATTCATCCAACTCAAACAGGTTTGTCTTCAACATTTACTTATTAATGTTCTGCTTTATTTGCTTTCATTGTTAGACTCAGCTCTACGTTTGTCATAGAAATGAGATTTGTTTTTGTTCTTTTTAGAACATGTATTTTGTAACCCTGTTTGTTAAACGGTTATGTGTGAAGTAACAGATCTATGAATCTAACGAAACAATGGATGAAACACGCAATGAAGTTATATATTTTTTGAAAAAAAAAATTGCATCGACTGAGGGTTATATTATTTGTTTTATATATTTTTGATGTTTTTGCATTGAAAAAAAAAACAAAAAAATTTAGCCTTAGTTCAAATTTTATCAGGAAGTTTACTTTCATATAAAGTTTTTGAAACTTTTTTTTAATTTAAAAGCATTGAAAGTTTTTGTGAATAGTTATCAAAATTCTGTATCTGTTCACAATTTTTTTAAAAATTCTTTATTTTAAAATTTTCTTTTAATTTCAGATGCTGTTTTATTTGTTAGTAAATCCTAAAACTAGGTGATTTTGTTGAAAATAATTGAATTCTCATCTGGTGTCTAATTTATTAATCACAAGAAACAAGGTTGATGATCTTCATAGAAAAATAGTCATGTGAAGCCAGCCAATATAGCATCATTAGCACAAAAATTAGATCACTTGTCAGGCGAGCACAATTCCCCTTAGAAGCACAGACAATGTTTGATAATTCATCTTCCAAACTTTATCATGCATATTACCAGGAAGCAATATCATAGCCATGGTATCAAGAAATTTAATGGAGATAATAACATATGAGAATACCTACACTAAAACTAGCTACAACAAAATCCTTGTAATGATTGCAAGCAATAGCTGCATCACTAACAGCCTTGTGATGTGCAGTTAAGCTATCAAAATTGACCATCAATCAACCTTTAGGGGTGGGTGAGGAAACCTAACGTCCAATAAATACACAAAAGAACATTGCAATAACCTGCGATGAGTGAACTAGCCTTCCATGGTATTTGGTGCCCCAATGTCTTAAAAATCTAATTGGGAACAATGTACCAATATTGGGCAGTTGATTATATATCCCCTCTTCGTAATAGTTACAAAGAGATTTGTGCAATAAAAAGTTAGTTTGGAGGGCTTCCAACCAATGTAATATGATGAACAATATGGAGAATAAAAGGAACATTATGATACTTCCAAAAAATGTGAACGATAAGTAAAGTATCGAAGAAGAGATAACTAAAGAGTTTATCAATCTTTAAGTTAGAATATCAAAAGAATACCAATGGATACGAATAAGTGAGATAATCATCTTCATAAAAGAAATTATAAAAAATATTTAAGATGATCTATATCCCACTTATCTTCATCTTCAATAGAATTTTATACAATAGATAAAAAGCACAAAAATATAATTTCCAAAATCTTTAAATTCAGTTGCTCATTTCATGTGTGCTACATGGATAAGGAATACATTTTTAATAGAAACAAAAAGAAGGCTTTCATTACAAATGGAAGAATATATATGTGCATTTTGTTTTTGTTAATTGAGTACTTTATTCCGTTTAAAAAATTATTTATGCAATGATTATGAGTTATGTCCTTAAATCTGTTTTAAGCATTGGATTTTGTTTCAAGAAAGGTGATGTATATTTGCATGTTAAGTGCGAGATTATAATTTTATGGGATAGCTTTCATTGTTGATACAAGAAATTTTTCTTCTATAAAAAAAAAAAAAACTTTTAGAAACGTTTTCTAACTCATGTTTGCTTGATTTTATATAATTAACTTATATATTTATATTTTTTATGTTTTTTTTTTCTATTTTTTTATTCTAATAATTTATGATATCATCACGTTTCTGTAAACATTAGCCAAACGTTAGACCTGCCAATCTTTTTACATAAAACATGCCTTCGTAGCTAAGGAGGCTCTCATAAAGTGTATCTCCACTAGAGGCCAACCCGACTTTTTCTTCACTATAAAATAGTGGAAAGGAACGTGGTTTAAAGTGGATTTAATCACTTCTTAGTTGCTTCTATAGTTTCTTTTTTACTTAGGCATGAGATATGGAAAAAAGGCTTACCTAATTTTTTTCATAAGAATGTTTTATTCATTATAAGTGGAGAAAGTCATCACCCTATGCAAGTAATATGTTATTTTTTTTCATTTTTTGTCTCAATTTTGAAATAGTGGAAGTCACTTTTGATGTTCTCAATCTCTGCTCATCAAAGAAGCATTAGACATTGCAAGGTGTCACCTCTTTCTTTATCAAATACTTCAACTTTTATGTCGTCATTTATTGATAGTCACCTTTTTTATTATCATCTTTTAAAAATTATTCATTCTTTTTTATTTTTTATTTTTTTTTTCTACTTCCTAATCGATCAAATATGTCAAAAATAACATCTTTTTAAAAGATAATTAAACAATATTTTAAGAAACAACTTTTTATGTCTTCCTTCTATAATTAGAAGTATTACTTTTCTCACACTTACAATGAACCAAACAAATTATTGTTGTTTCTTTGCAATAATATTAATTTGATATTGTGAATAGAAAGAACAAGTTTTTAATCACAAAAAAGACGCACAATCCAAATTAGCCGTGTAGGCAAATAACCACATTGTGGCATACAAAGGTGTTGGAAGGAATTGCGTCAAAGGATGATAGCTTGAAGGCACATATCCATAATTAAACAAACTGGGCATAAACTAAAGAGTGACTTTTAAGTAAAACAAAGAAAAACATATAAGCTAAAATTAGTTCATATATCATCAATCTTAAGATAAATTCATAATTATAAGACTAGTGATTAAACATTGCTTTTTTTTTTGATAATATGTTAAAAAATGAGGAGTGTGAGATATTGTTAAAAGGAAGCAAATGTCATGATTATTTTCACTCATTAAAATATAAATAAATAAGCCATTAATTTTTTATGCATCATTAATGTATTGTTTTCTTAATAAATTAACAAAAATATTAATCATTGATGCAAGAAGAAAGAAATAAATTCACTATTATCAATCCACTTAAATATTCTGGAAGATACGACATTGCCACTTGTCACTACAAAAGAAGGAACATGCAAAGTTATAGACACAAAAAAAAGAGAAAAATGTGAAGCCAAATCAAGAACTTTTCACTTTTATTCTTATAATAGAAAGAAAGAAAAATATAAAAATGTTAGTTTAGGTGAAACTCTAATATCATAAGAGCAAAATAACAACTAACTAAGAGCAATGTAAAACAAATAAGGAGACATAAATAATTGAAACTAAGAGTAAAATAACAACTTACTAAAATATTATATAAGGGATTTTTAAGTGGTTTAATCTTACCTGAGGTTATATCCAACTTAAGCCAACTTGATCAAACTTTCACTAATTCATACCTTTCATCGTAGTTGGTAAGGGTAAAGCACTTACAATCAAAGGTACTTAGAGGAGACACCACAAACATCTCAAATGAGTTACAACCAAATCAAAATGTTTATGATACTTATTAATAATCTTACAGAGAAGTTATACCTTAAATCCATTTAAACACAACAGTGGCACTAATCTAAATGATTAAAAGATACTTCCAAGGTAATCTAAATAAAGAAAGATGCATAAGCGAATATGAATATTTGTAGTCAAGTAGGAGTTCTAGTTGAAAGAGCAAAAGGCCGCATTGAGATCTTTTTCTATTCATATTATTTTGAAATGTGTCATTAGCCTCTTCTATTTGAAATCCATTGTTATTTATACTAATAAGAATCATAAAACTAGTTATGGTGTTTCAAATGACTAATTAAGCTATCCAAAGATTTTTATAATACCTGTTAATTCTTTGAGATTATGTTAGTATTAGTACGTTATAGCAATTGTATTAGGAAGATAAGAAAAGAACTCATATCACCCTAATGATACAATTAACAAAATCCTCTATTAATGACTTAATTACTAGTATGTAAGATATCATTGTATTATATTATTCAAATTATTAATATATTACTTAAGTTTTGAAACCATCATATTAGATAATCACGAAGATTGTACAAATATAATGTAGGTCATTTCTATTATTCAAACAGATTATACATGCCCAAAAGTGAATTGCTACCATATAATAATTATTTTCATCAAGTGCTAAGATCTTAAAAAAATATTGTACAATGTAATTATATAAGAACAAACATTTTTTTGCAAAGGTTAACTTATCAAAATACTCATATGATAAAGATATCATAGTTATATGATAACATCATGTAGTTTTTGCCTTAAATCTTTTGAGCTAACTGCATAGAAAATGAAAAATACAATTGTGATACGTGGATCTCATCTTACATTAACATAGATCATTAATATTGAGTCATATCAAATAATGGTTATACTCATATAATATAGATATTATATTCATCTGACAAAATGAACACATTTCTATCCCAAAACATTTAAGGTTTTTTATGACGTGAAATGGATCATAAAGATACAATACTCTACTTTATATTGTATGATATAGCAATTATAAATACCATAAAATTGAGCTTGGATATTGTATATAGACTATTGGTTGTACAACTAAGTTATAGTTCCATAGTTTAAGTTAAACACAAAATTATATCAATATTATATATTAATTATACATATTCAACCATAATAGAACTTAATATATATAATATATTTTGAGAAAAAGTTAATTGTATTCTTATCTAAAGCAAATTTTATACTCATATCATATTAATGATGACCCAACTTACAAAGTACAAATAATAAATGCACAAGGTCGATACTTCGTATGACTGAGTTTGCTTATTTTAAATTCAAATGGCAGCCATGTCTATATGATAAACTTATCATACTTTTTTTTTTTTTTTTTTTTTTTTTTTTTTTTTTTTTTTTTTTTGATAAACTTATCATACTTATATAATGTCATGATAGTCTTAAGTTCAATTGTTTCTATAAGCTTAAATGATGATCATACAAATATAATATTAACTATCATATCATATGATTATTAGGTAATGAGAAACAAGACTTATTTAAAACTTAATTGCTTTAACTTAAGACTTGAATTGAGTTTAGAATCATTTGTAATGATATTATTAGAGCATTAATATAGATTTAGAAGACTTTATAAATCAAGAATATGATTTATTAAGTTAATGCATGCATGCATTAAAGGAATCTTAAGTGATACTTTATAAATAATAAAATTTTTAACATTTTATCACATGATAGTTGTAGGAAATGATCAACTCCAATTGGTTAGCCACTCCACAAGGAACTTTCTTCATTACTTCATGATTTATAAGTTGAGCTATTAATGAGAAAAGGTCTTCAATGTTCATCAAACTTTATGTGCATGATCCTTACTCCATCTCAACATTCCCTACTTTCATAATCAAATTTTGTAAGTACACAACACTCAAAGCTTTCATTAATAACAATAAAATGAGCTTGGTTTTGTGATCATTAACATCAAGGATAAAATAAAAAAAAGGATAAAAGGAAATACTTTATAAATAACTTAAGCATGGTATTGATTTTTGACTCATTGTTAGAGTGGTTTGTTGCCCTATTCAATAAGCATTTTCATGTGACTTTTGCCACATCTAAGTTATTGACATATACAAATAACTACGATTTGATAACACAAGTGATATATTAAAAGAATTGAGTTAAATTGTGATAACTCCAAGGCATGAACTTAGAATCAACAAACCAAGCATAAAATATGCAATGTCTCCAAGCCAAACAAAGGGAAACCTACAAACTTTAGAATCAGATTATGGACCATTAGTCTTAGGATTGAATTACAAAGTTGTAAAATTAAAAAATAAGTTGTTTTTAAAATAAAAAAATATATTTAAAATAAGATGCACAAAAGTGGTTTAGTGTCATGATTATTTTCTCTATCATTTAAAATAAAAAAAATATATAACTATCCCATTAGTTCCTTATGCATCATTTATGTTGTGTTTTCTTGAATAAATTAATAGAGATATTAATCTTTGATACATGAAATAAAGAAGTTCGCTATTACTTACCTAAATCAATATTTTGGAAGATACCATGTCCTCATCTATCACAATAAAAGAAGGAATGATGATTATGATAGAAAGACATGTAAGGTTGCAAAGGGAGGGAAAAAAAGAGGAAAAAAAAGTAAAACATAGAACCTTGAGCTTTTATTCTTATAATAAAAAGATCTAAAAATATAAAGAAAGGATAATGAAACGTTAAAAATTTTACTCATCACTAATGTGATTTTTTTTTAACTTATAAGTGTTTTTCATGATAAATCTTATGTGTTTGAATATTATAAACTTGTCTATATGAATATACTATTTATGATTGTAAAACTCAATTCTTTGTGATCAAATAAATGGTGATCTTATCCAAGATCCTTTATTATATGAACGTTTTTGGTGCACTTGTCAAAAATCTTAAGAAAATTTGAAATTCTTTACAACTTAAATCATTTTATTGATTGCTGAAAATAGTGATAAAGTAGATAATCAGTACATTAAGAAATTCATATTGAAGATGTCATTAATTAAAAGATGTTTGTATTTATCCTTAATTAAACATAAAAACTAAAATATATAATAACAAAATTCAAGGATGAGTGTAGTTAATTCCTTTCTAAACCAATGCCACATATAATATAATAAACTCCCTTTAAATTTGATATATGCCTAATATCCTTCCATTATGGGAATTGCTCATGCACCTTATGTATCCTAATAGTAAAGGCAAACAAGTTTTAATAAATTCAAAATCATAAGATATTAAAAAGAATAATATTAGAGAATGAATAATGATCTAAAAGAGAGAGAAGTTATAAAATAATAATTTTAACTAAAATATATTTTGAGAATTTTTATATTTTTTATTTTTTAGGATATTTTAAGATTTTAAGGTATTATATAATACAATATCATAAAATCATATAGTATAATCAAATAAGAGAAACAATTGAGTGAATAGAATTATAATATGAGATTATATCATATAAATATGATTACGATAATGTATAAGTACAATAGAGTGTAGTCAATATATTATCACTGTATGTTGGAATAGTTTGACATGTTAAGTACAGAAGGGATTGATTGTATAATATAACCATACAATATTATATAGTTTGATCGAGTAAGAGAGAATGAACATGGGAGAATTGTGAACATGCACAAAAGAGAGCTGAGGATCGTACAAGACAATCAGGCCATTCTTCTATGTTATTAATGTATAAAAATAAATGATTGATATAGGTAATACATTATTGTATAATAAAAAATCAACTAATATACTAGTGCAATAAGTTAAGAAGAAAAATAGTTGTCTAAAGGGTTAAAAAATGATGGTCAAATCATACAGTACAATGAGCATTGACGTATAAGTATAATATGATGTATAATAATCATAATATAAGGGGATCATGGGGTCTCAATATAAAAAGGAAGATATATGATACAATACGAATATGACAATTCGATCAAGTTAAATATTAAAAAGGGATAATTATCGTATTTGCATGCCTGCAACATTATTTAAGCATGGAGTGTTGAGCCTAATACTCAGTCATATAAATATGATAGGGTAAACATATCAATATGATACTATATACTCAATGAGAATTCATAAAAATATTAAATTATATAGTATGACAGAAGTATATCATACTGTACATGTAAGAGAAAATAAAGTAGGCTTTAATATGAAAGTATTTAAGAAAAGATATCATTGACTAACCATTCAATATGATAAATTGATCATATAAATACGATCAAGATATAAGAGCATAATATACAAGAACATCATTGATTATGACTTAGTAAAGAGATACAATGAATTAATCGTACAAATATTACAAAATATCATACAGTATGACATAAATAGAGTGTTTGGAGATGGTAAGGGTGTTAATCAATATGACAAGAAAAAATGTATAATATGAAAATGTAAAAACTAGCATCGTAAATGAAATCGTTCATGCATAATAAAAGGAATAAGTGAATAGATGAGTATGACAGTGGGATCGTAATTATACAATAATAAGAAATTAAGATAATTTAGGCAATGTTGTAAATCATATAGTATAATTAAGATGATTATACTTGTACACTTAATAGAAATTAAATGACTATTAAAACTTGAAATAAAAAATAATTGAGAAACTAATATGAGAGCAAGTTTGGTCAGTAGTAAATCATTAGATTTTTGTGAAAATTATGTCAAAGAGATGCAAAATTGAAGGAATATAGTTGTTGGAGGGAGGTGAACGAATGGGAAATGCAAAGAGGTGTTGTTCTTGTATAAAAGCAAGTTATAGCTAAATTGGAAGAGTTTTTTAGGAAAAATAAATGTGGTTAACTTCGGCCACTTGTGTTAATGTAAAGAGAAAGGAAGTGCTCTCAAGCATTGAAAAAATCTAAAAGGAGTTAGGTGCACAACAAAGACAAAATTAAGGAAAACAAAACTCTATGGTACTATAGCAACCAAGACTTGGAGCAATGATCTAAGTTTAGTGAGACAATTACATCAATTTGTAAGATAGAAAAATCTTATACCGATGTGTATATGATTGATCTCAAAAGATATGTACAAATATTATATAGAAGATGTTATCAACTTTGATTTCAATAATAACTTGTTATAAATTAAAGGAAGCATATGAAGGCAAAACCTATACATATATGTCTATGATTGCTTATAATATGTATTGTTGTCTAAAAGCTTTTATGATTAATAAAATGTTAAGTTGAAAATGCATGGATAGACAAGATATGCATATGAGATGATGTTTGATGTATGAGACTTGTTAAAAATATATTTCTTTAAGAGATGATTATGAAGAGAATCTATCGAGGATGTTAAATAATAATATTTCTATGACATGATCTTATGTATTTATTTATGTGTTGCTTGAACATATGTGATGTGTTGCTTTGATTATAAGCTCATTTATTTTTATAATTATGTGATAATGTTCATAAAGGGGATATACAAGACAAATATTATTGTGATATTATCATAAAAATAAAGAACTAAAAATAAAGAAAAGATGCTTTTATGATAATTGTAACAAAAGAAAAGAAAAAATGAACTCAAAATGAGAAAAAAACAAGAAGTTTGGAGAAGGGAAGACAATGCTTTAAATAAAAGATGAGGTTGTCCAAAGTAGTGACAATGTATTTTGAAATAATGGGTTTCAAAGATCAACTAAAAGAGTATTTATTTTAATTATGTAAGTTTGAAATAATATGTTTTTAAACATGTCTAATTTGTTTATGAAAAAAAATTTCTCTTAGTTAATCTCTAAAAACATAAAAAGATAAAAATAAATAAGAAACATGTAAAAGTTCTAAAATTCATATGATAAAAGATTCATATAGAAATTATCTTACTTTTTATTATTTGCTTTCATGTTTTATTTATATTATAATGCTACAAATGACTCATGCATATAATTATCTAAATATTATATTTATTTTCATATATATATATATACATGCATTTATCATTAAGCCAGTGTTAATTGACTGATGTTTATTTTGATTTAATATATTCAGATCAAAAGACTTAGTATATGATAATTTAGAAGTTGCTATAATTTTTATTAGATATATAATTTTTATATTTATTTTATTTTAAAAAATGATATATATATATATATATATATATATATATATATATATATATATATGTATATATATATAAAGAATTTATTAATATTAATATTTTATGTATATAAGGTTTTAAAAAAATATGAATTCTTGATGTTTGCACTTAATTGTAAAAGATGCTTTTACTATTTGATTTTAAAAGATAAAAATTTGCTTCTCCTAAGTTTATATCCACCCTTAAGCAAACTAACTTGGAACTATCAATCTTTCTTCTCTCATTCACAATTTTTAATGAAGAAACTAATTACAATCGCTTTCATTGCCTAAGGCAAAAGGTTAAGTCTTCAATTCCTACCAAACGAGACCCAAAGGTTAGGCCCTTTCACTCCACACAAGGTTAGGAGGCCACCTTTTTATTTACCCAAAAACTAAAGTTGGCTTTCTTTTTTTCATATAATGTCCAAAGTAAGCCATCTTAATCCTTGCCAAATGTAGTCAAACTTAAACTAGAAGTAGTAGGAACTTAATCAAAACTCTTTAAAAAACAAAGTGAAATATACTATAAATTTTGAGATTGAGAAAGTATATTTATCATGAATAAAATAAAATAAAATATGAAAAGATTTTTAGTGTTAAGGTTTACAAGTGATGAGCATTATATGTAGTGCAGTAAGTTTGCTCTTCTATTTATAGTGTTGAAGAGGTTTTTTTGAATCTTTTAAAAATCCTCATTGTTAGCTTACTAGCTTGCCAAGTCCTTTTCAACAAATTCATTGTCTTACTCAATGTCAATTAACCAGTTCTCAATGGCAAAGATCAAATATTTTTAGAAGTTCATTGGACAACTAGTAACTAATTCATCGTTAGGCTGTCTAATTGACTAAACCAAGGAATGATTTAATTAGCCCATGCTTCAAGGTCGGATGACATAAGTTCTCTTTGTCGAAGGAAAGCTTTGCCAGTGAACCTTTACTTGATCTTACCCCTCTACTGCTTGTTATTGTGCTTCTCTCCTGACTTTATCTTAATTCTAAGGAAAGTTCTTCAAATAGAGAAGATGAAATCCGCTCAATTTAAAAGAGAAAAAGAAGGATAGTAAGTGAAGTAGAGTGGGATGGATTCATAAGCTAGGTGGGTATTCACTCATACTAGTACCAACGCCTGTCAATTATGCGAAATGTCAATGGTCTTCCCAGCTAAGGTATACTAGTTTAAATTTAGGCAATTGAAGAGGGAATGGGATAACTTCTAGCTACTCAAACTCCCTTTGATTAGTTCATCTCTGATTTTCTTGGTTGAACAAACAACCTAATGAATGAGACAATATGCTATAATTTTTTTTATGAAATAATAATACATTAAAAATCAAAAGTGGCATAAGCCATACAAGTATTTCACATATGAGATCCTCACGGAGGATCAAACATGAAATCTAACAGCATAAGTTTGATGAGGGGCTTAGGAAGGGATTTCCTGGATTCCCATACGAAATCATTACAGCATGCAGCACGTGCCACCCAGACAGTAGGCGCATTCCCTTCTCTATAGATATGAGAAAACCTAATTGCCTCCAGACATCTGGCATACCTGATAGTCTCAACAAAGTGGCCAGCCACAGAGGGGTGGGATATCATCTCATGGACCTCCTGAAGCGCCGTAATCAAGTCAGTCTGAATCTCCACGACCCTGTGGTGGGGAAGGGAACCCTTTAGCATGTTAAGGGCCTCGAGCATGGCATGGACCTCCATCGCATCAGCAGCCTGAGAGAGAACCCTCTTACCAGCCACCAAGAGCGACCTCCCTATGCAGTCTCTGACTACCAGGCCAAGGCCAGTAGTGTTATCCCCTACCGCAGCGTCACAACTCACTTTTATCCATCATGTTGGGGGAACCCAACCATGGGTTACAAGAAGGTCCGAAGAGTTGCAAGGATTCCCACTGGATAGGGATGAATAGAAGTTTTGTTGTCTTGCTGCAGTAGTCACCTCGATCTTGATCATCCTTAGCAACGTGCACGGCATGGCCATTGGATTGTTATGCCTCATCGCATTCCTCCTTGCCGAGATGTACTACATGGTGGTGGCCAACGTGGCAGCATGCTCAACGCCAGCTCCACGTCACGCTGCCGACGAACCCATGAACCTCAGAAGCTGGTCAAGGAAAGTCAACCCGACACAGGTACCCGTGGACCATCCCAGCACAGCCACTGCTCCACGGGCCTGGCAGTCATCCCAAAGTTCCTGTGCGCAGGGGCAGTCCCAGAACACTTGCTGCATGGATTCCTCTGCCGCACAGCCTCATTGGCAGCTGCTGTTCTCGAGCATTCCCCTGTGGGCCAGCCACGTCACCATATGGAGGAAGTCACCGGCGACTCGCCACATGAACATTCGCACCCTCGGCACTGCTTTAATCTTCCAAATCCCCCTCATCTTGTCAGCGTGGCAACCCCGCCTGATGGTGTCATCAGCTCCGCACACCATGTGCGTATAGATTCTGCCGCTATCAACCCTCGTCGTCTCGATGTGCTTCTGAAGGAGCATGTCCTTAGTCGACGTCCGGGCTCTAAGGAGATGCAGAATTTTATCAATCAGCTCCTCGCCAACCCATGCACGTATATTGTCCATGTCCCAGTCTCTGGCAACAGTGATGCAATCAGCCACGTTCGCCGGCCAAATGATGTTCATGTTGATGAAGGTCGGGCAGCAGCAAAGTGGAAAAATGCCCAGCTAATTATCCTCCGTGAATCTCACCGTCCTCCCATCGCCGATTCGCTAGACAAAGATCGACATTTTCCTCTGGCATTGCCTCCAGCACCAGTCTACACGCATGAGATGTGTTCCAGGGAACTTTCATAACAGGATTCATCATCGTGTACTTCCGCCTCATAATTTCTACCCAAAGGCTAGCCTCGCGGCTGAGAATGTGTTTGCAATTATTCATTTGCAGCACGTGCTGCCATATGTGGAAGTCTCGAAGTCCAAGCCCGTCGGCGGCCTTTGGCAAAGTGACACAATCCCAGGGCGCGTAATGCATCGTGTGCGCACTGCTCGTCCCGTTCTATAAAAACCTTCTAATTCTCTTTTCCATGTCTTTAATTACTTCTACTGGCACAGCACAATGACGCAGAATGTGACTTGGGATGGCAGTGAGAACAGAGGAGGCCAAGGTAGCTTTGCCCGCGAGCGACAGTGGACGAATTAGCCAATTGGCCACTGCGGCGTCAATCCTCTGAAGCAGGAAATTGAGGTCAGCTTTATTCAGGCGCATCGCAGCAATAGGGACCCCGAGTTACGTAAGCATCTGGCCTTGCTCCATATGAAGTTTCCTCGACACTAGTCTAGCTTGCTTCTTGCTGATCTTCGTACTGAAATATACTTTGGATTTCAGAAGGTTGACGCGCAGCCCTGCAACTTCCTCGAATGTCTGCATGACTCTCTGCACAATGCACGCGGCCTCTCGCGTGGCGGGAGCAAACAATAACACATCATCCGCGTATAGGAGGTGCGAAATCCGAGGCGTGTGTTGTCCGTTTGAATCTGAGCAGCTGTTTAGTCTCGTAGTCCCTCACCAGCACCGATAAGAATTTTGTAATCATAACGTACAGGTAGGGCAAAAGCGGACATCCCTACCGGAGTCCCTGCTGTGCCACCACCTAAGGAAGGCGAGAGCCATTGACGAGAACACTAAATCTTGGAAATGTAATGCATGCTGCGATCCAGTCGCACCATATAGGAGGAAATCCCATAGTCTTCATCATCCCGAGCAGGAAATCCCATCGCACGCTGTCATAGGCCTGCTCCATGTCAATCTTTACTGCCACGAGGCCCGAAGCAGCGGTGCAGGCGTGCATTTTCGACGCCATCTCTTACGCGATGTAAACATTATCTGAGATACTTCGCTCTGGAGTAAAAGCTGCTTGTTTGTGCGAGATGAAGCTTGACATCAACAGTTTCAGCCTCTTGACCAGTATGCGTGCCACCACCTTATAAATGATGATTAGATTATCCATAAGACAAATTAATGGCTTTTTGACAAAACTTGACTTTTAGAATGTGACAATCAGATTATCCAATAGATACTCTGATGGTCTTTTGATTAAACTTGATTTTTAGTGTGTGATAACCAGATTAACCATTAGATTATCCAATGATCTTTTGACATAACTTGATCTTTATCACAATTTACATTAGATGTTTCGATCACTATACTAATCGTTAGACACACATTAAATGGTCTAATCGTCATCTAATAAAAGTTAATTTTGGTAATACTTTATGACCATTTAATGAATTGAGTCAAGGATGATACGATTACCATTAGACTAGATATAGGATAACAGTATGACATTCCAGTATAACATTAAAATTATGGTTAAAGTTCAAGCACTTGATGTTTATCATTAGCAGGTCTAGTGTCGATTAGAGATTTATCAAATAACTTCATGTTCTTTATAGTAAAGATCTTTTTACCAATTAATCTCAACTTTTATGATGATTTACTTAACTAAATTTCAAGTGTGTAATAAGTGTTAAGTTTTAAAAAATCTTTGATGCAATGAAGTTTTCCAAAATATGCAAAGTTTATTTTTTAATTTTAAATATATATTCAAAGTTAATTTCAAAATTATTTAATGCAATTTGAGCCAACTAAGCTAGATCAACTGTACAAGTGTATGAGATAATCAAATCCAAACTTAACATTGTTTTATTATTCTTATTCTTGATTTTTTTTTCAAATGTGAAGTATACTTATTTATTCATGATTTTCAAGTAATGCTAGTTTATGTATGTTTCAAATGATCAGATATCTAATAGTTCTATGTACATGCACTTAGATGATTAATAGTTCTCTGATTAGGCTATTATAATCAAAGCTCAATTAAATTTTCTTGGACTCATAGGGCTAATATACTACTTCCTTTGTTATTGAAACTTCAATGTTTATTGAGCAATTCTCCTGTACAACTTATCTGCCCACTTGAATCTCATTATTCTTCATAAGTTGAGAATAACAATTAACATGATTTATACTTAATCTTTTGCTAATTTCCTTAACACACATGGTAACCTCGTAGTCTATGTTGCTTGAATTTTGATGACTATGAATGACAACATTTAGGTCAAAGACACGAATCTCCTCATTGCATTCAATGATGTGAGAAAATAAAAGGAGACTCCATGAATGAGGTTGTTACTATGATGGTCAAATATTAAGGTATTAAGATGATTTAAATAATGGTGAAAAACTTATAGTTGAATAATCTTCTTTGAAATTTCTTATATCAGAACATTGAAGAGAGCACTTTAGGTCATCAATCAAATAACAATGATATTTATGTTGTAATAAATGACTAATTAGTTTTATTTTAAAAAAATAGAAAATAACTAAGTCATCACTTTTGCAACAAAATTTTCTATGGTAGAGAGCTCTTCTTTTTTTAATTAAATAAAATTTTAGCTTGAAAATATTCCTAATGCTATGTCTTACCAGTCATTTCTACTTGATAATAGATAAAAAGAAAAAAAATATCCAGAAATAAATTAGAGTAAATAATAATATAAAAAATACTATCTACCTATTTAGATAGGATGATGATAAAAAGTAATCTACAACTTGTAATAATCCATCTAATCCTTTAAATTAAATAAAAAATAATTATAATTCAAAATCTAAACAAAATCTCTTATATAAATATCTATTTTTTTATTTCAAGTATTCATATAATAATATCAAATCACAATATATCAAATACCACCAACCATAAAATTAGCAAAATAAATTCAAAACAATAATAACAAGTATATCCACATTATCTCAATCCACTTTCATCCGCATATCCACTAAACCTATATGTAAATACTACAAATATGTATGTATATATATATATATATATATATATATATATATATGTAGCATGCCAGTTCACCGCAACTGACTAAGAAACTGGAGAAGTAGACTTCCCTCGCGATTCAAATTACTCGGTGTATCTTCTTCGTTCCATACTGGTGTTTTGGGAGATCGATTAAAGTAGAAGGCGAGATCAAGGAAAGCAAAAGCAAAAGAGCTCATCCCCTTTAGTCCAAAAGTAAAGCGCAGTATCGGAGGAAAAAAAAGAAAAAAAGAAAGAAAAAGTGAGCTGGAAGGGGAAAAGGCATGGGGATCGGAGATACAAGTACATGGGAATACTTGGAACTCTCGCTGTTGATACCAGATATCCTGTTGCAAACACTCAATGGAGGAGATCGTGCCTGTGGGCACCTCCCACCGGCCCATCATCAACTCCGGAAAGCCCTTCCTGGGGAAGCCGAATGCTGCTCGCTATTCGCCGGAGCCATTCGACAGCGAGAAGCTACCACCTGCCCTGGTTTCCGAGATCCGGCGCTTCCTCCGCGTCGCCAATCAGATAGAGTCAGAGTCCCCTCGGGTTGCATACCTCTGTAAGTGGGTGGTTGTTGTCTATTCTACAGATTTATTTGTAGATTGATATCAAATATCACGCACATTCAGTAAGTTGTTTGCTTGGATCGGTTAATTTTTCCTTTTTCTTGCTTCGTTGGTGTTTATTTATTTATTTATTTTTTAGCAAAGCTTCGTATTGTTCAGATTTCTCACTTTGAAGGCTTGTTTGAAATTCGAAGGACTGAAACAATCGGAATCTGCCCCATCACTGCAATATTAATTCATGCTTTGCTGGGGAAAAATTTCGTTAGTTCTTCATTGCAAAGCGTTCATAAATAGAGTTTTGTCATTTCATTAGCGAGAAAACACTTAATACTACTAAAATTTTCTAGAATGATAAGTTTGTGATTGTCTATCGATCAAGAGGATTTTAAAGATGATTCTGTGGTTTGGAGGGGTTGAAGATGGAAGCATGTGCACGATTCTCACTAGGGTTTGTATTGACCTCAGAAATCAAGTAGAAGCTTTTAGACTGGAAAGCCAATTAGGATTGTTGGAGTGAAGGAAGAAGAGGGTCTTTAAGATTACTTGTATTTTATGGAGCTTTTATGCATGAAAGGTACTATCGAAGATGACAAGTTTTTCTTTTATAGACGATTAGTGAGGCTTTCCATGTTTGTTGAAGGTAAACAGGAGAAACAATGTGTGGTTAAGAATAACCATTATCACTTAATTAACACTTGTTGATAGGTGTTGGAACCACGTGATCTGTAGTGAGCTTTAGGGGATATCAATGATTATTTATATTGACCCAAACCTAGATGGGGGTTAGATGATAGCAAAAACTAAGTCATCTATGATAACCTGCTATATCTAAATGCTGGCATAAAAAACTAATTGAGAAGAAGAAGTGTTATCCTTGTTTCGTGCCTTGGAATTTACCTTGCTGTCTCAAGGACAGAGGTAAGTTGAGGTAGGTCTTATTAAGCAAATGACACATAACCAAGGTTTGTGCCTTGGACCTTAACTTGCTGTCTTGAGGGCATTGAGCTAAGTTGAGGCTAGCCTCATTTGATGACCTTGACTCTGTAGATAATGTTGCATTGTTTCCCTTAGAATTTATATCATGATATATCAATGTTGTTTAGAGGACATTACCAGCTGCCCTAATGACTAGTATGATGCAAGGCTAGTCTCATTCAAACGATCTTGCTTTGTTTCGTTAAAGGCTTATTTTTGAACCATCTTATTACATCGAACTTAATATTGTTTGATGACATTGGGGTTTATATCTGTTGTCATGTGTAGCATCTTATCTATTTTTCATGTTTAGAACTAATTACTATTAATCCAAAGGAAAACACTTATATAGACTATTCACATGTTAATTGAACATTCAAAAAGTATTAATAATTCTATTAAGTTTAGGAAAATCCTAAGAAATATCTTCTATAATGATCATATGTATGGAAGGAAACACATGTTCTAGATTCTCTAAGACACTAAAGGTTATTCTAAGCATTTATAGAATCCAAGTATTGTGGGTTTAGGCTTTGATAATGATACGAGAAGTCACATGATAAACTCAAAGACATATATATCAAATGTGATGTGTTTGAGAGCATTCCGCAATATGAAGTCAAATGTATTGAAACTATGATATGTGATAATTATACAAAATTTATTGATGTATATATTTAAACTAAAAAGATTTTGAAGTGTATTGAATTCTTGATATAGTGAATGACATTATTACTTTCTACACATTATCTATAAATTGGTAATTATGATATGACTAATTCTGGTATTTGTTATGCTATGAATGATTCATAAGGACTAAAGTTTGTCTTATCTTTTAGATGATTCTGTTCCAAAAAGATCAAACATGAAAATATTAATGTCATAAATAGCCACAAGTTCTTACAAAACACATCAAGAAGATGGGTAGACATAACCAATTTTTTTGCTATGTTGGCATGTGATGCATGCTTTCAAAAGAATAATTGTTATCTTGTTAATAAGATTTTGTATATATTAAGTCATTTGAAATACATTTTTCATTCTTATGAGATCATTTCTTTTATTTAAAAAGATATAAAGTACTTATAACAGAATTTAAGATTAAAAATTTAACTCTTAATTAGTTTGAGATCTCATACTTCCTTTCATAGAGGTCAGTAGTGGCATACTTAATTAGTTGTTTCCCATTTCAAAATTATGGTTAACACCAAAAAATAATAGAAACTTTTTCGAGCAAATTGCCTATGTTGTTTTTTCTATTAAATGGGTTTTGTATGATAAAACCTTTACATCTATTACTTTTTGCATTTTTTTATATTTTTATAATTATCTCGCATTCCTTTTCTTGTGATCAATATGATTTGTGCTTGTGCTATTTTTCATATCAACAACTATAGTTTGAAAAATTGCAAATAAAAGATTATCTGATTTTATCTATTTTTATATAGTTTAGAATTACCTTTTTAATGAATATGAAATTTTGTGTGAATCTTTTTTACTTTAGAAGTTATTATCACTTAACTATTGTTTAATATTTCCCATTGCCAATTGTTTTTTTGAATAAGGTACATATAACTTATGTCTTAATACTCTAGTTTGATGAGTGAATCTTCTAAGTAACAAAGAATTGTAGGGTAGCTCGAATTGAAGTGTATTTGTCATATATTGGCTTTTTAAACCTATATACTCAAAATAATTATATGAGACTCTATAAAATGTAACTTAATCTAAAACAACCCTTTTTTCCAAAGCATATGTTAATTGAACATTCAGAGAGTATTTTTTATTATTTGCATGATTTAATCCCTAGGATTATTCATTTAATTTTGAAAATCATAGATGATGAAGTTAACTCAAAAACATGTGTGGCATCTAATTCAATTTAACATAAACTTGCAAAACTTCTAAGAAATATTATCAAAGGCTGCTTCCTACTCTTCCAGACCTTTTGAATTACTAAGGACAAATTAAAACAAGATTAAATAGTTTACCCTGAATTGACTCCTACTTTTTTTTCTCTTTTTTTCTTTCTTTTTTATCTATCTCACTAGATGTAATCCCAAGCTTTAGCATCATTTTTCTCAGTTCATAACTCTTTATTTTTATCTCTCCCTCTCCTCCACATTTGTTTTGTTCTTTTTTTTATTTTATTCTTCTTTTTTATCATATTTGGTGTCCAAAAGATGATACAACATGATAATTAGGTTATGAAAGGAGATTTAATCTTAATTCATATGATATATAATTTGGGAATTAATATCAATTAATTTGGTTTTGTTTTATAAAAAAGAATAATGTATACATGTATATGCGCATTTGTGTGTGTGTGTGTGTATATATATATATATATATATATATATATATATACATACAAAGATAAATAACAATATATGCAAAACTAATCTTTATTTTTGTGAAGGAAAAACACGTGTCACCAAACTAAATTTTGAAATAACAAAATTGCTAAATACAACCCAAACCTTAAAGATAATGAGATAATCAATCTAAACAATAGAATAAAAGTTTTAAATATCCATCATAATAGATAGTTTATTGTTTGGTTTTTATGACAATGATCCATTAATCAAGTGACCTAGACCTTACAAAAATATACAAGATAACACGTGATTGTAACACAAATTTATAGGTGAAATCATCTGGTAAAACATAAGTGGCAAGGCATTGGAGCTTACATATGCACAAGAAAGTTGCATGAATACATTGAAAGTATAGCAACAATTTCTTTCTGATCAAAGGCTCATGTCTCACAATATGTAACTGAAATAAAGCAAAAAAACATATATATAACATCTACCATGCATGATAACTTTAAATGAAAAAGTAAAGAGTGATATGCTTAAATGTTACTTATAATTGATTCGTGCCATCGAAATTTTCTAAATAGCATAACATCTACAAACATGATTCAACGTTATCGAACTTGCATGCAATGCATATACATATGAATAAATCATGCACTTTAGAATCTATTCATCATAACTCAAATATATGATAGAGAGGAGCAAAGGTTCTTTGCTTCCAAGATGATCTGGGAGTTGAATAAAAAAAATTACTATAATATCAGTTTTAAATTGCAAAGAAATAATTTAAAGAAAGTGGGAGAATAAAAAGAGTGATTTTGTTTATAATAATCAATGATGATAAATGAGTTAAGAAAGATGAAGGGAGAAAGGATAAAACTCACTAAATGAGCTTACAATGCTCACCAAAGTGTTACACAAAAGAAGGAAAACTCACCAAACTTCACTCACACTCAAACTACCAAGTAAGAGTACAAAGCATATAACTCAAATTATCAAATTGTATGCTCATATTTCAACTTTTGGGATTATTTGCACATGTTTCTCTACTATAACTACTAGAATCTACTAACACATATTTTTGTAAAAGTAAGAAAGAATTAACACTCACTTTGTAAAATAGCCAAGCACTAACACAATTTACAATCCAAATAGAATCTCCACATGCTTCATATTTTTATGCATAATTTTGGTCATAGTTTGTCATTAAATATTTATTCTTTATTAAACTCAAAATCAATTTCATATGAGCCTTCATGCATTGCTTGATGTGATGTGCTTCATGTTATGAGCTTATGATAAGCACTTTGTTTATGCAATTTAAGTATAAATTATACCTTTTATGAAGTGCTTCATGATGTTTATTTTCGTTTAATTGCATGTTCTTGTCCTGTATTAATATATATATATATATATATATTATAATTGCTATTTGTATCACAGTCAAGTTGAAACCAAAAAAGAAAGTTATTAACATTCTAAAATAGAAAAATTGTCACTATGAGGGTCTTTCAACTAACCAATCATATAATAGAATGATACCTTTGATGTCACATTCAGCTTATACTCACTCGTATATATAATCAATCATCGAACTACTAATAATGATTTAACAATACTATACATCATAGGTCTCATGATTCACTAATACTAAAATTGAATAATCATGTCCAATAGCATGAATGTGCTCAACCCAATATAATAGGATCAAAGTGAGGATAAAACTAACCAATGTGTTATAATTTGTTGTTAGTTAAACTGTCGAGATTATAATGATTACATGAATTGTGCTAAATGTAGATACATATTTGTCAAATATATCACAATATGCAAGAGATAAGTGACTATAGATGATGAGGCATAATAATGACTTGAATATTTAATAAACGTGATAACATATAAAAATTGATTTAATCTAAATTAGTAAGTTTAGTTGGGCTAATAATAATGTAGGATATATTCATCCTTTGATAGGTTAGAGTCACTTATCTCAAATGCATGAGTTAGATCTGAGCTCCTACAAAGCCTCTTGAACAAAGGTCTCCTACAAATACCTAAATATCGTGTTTATGTTAATTTTTAACAAATTATTAAATTAGCTATTATAACTTGACAATTAATTGAACAAATTAATTGAAGTTTGTAAGAAAACATAAAACTTGGATAATATACTATGAACTATTTTTTTAATTAAATAAACATAGCATTCATTTAATTAACTAAATAAAAAAATATAGAGTTAAAAAAAAGAAATATAAATATAAAATAAGGCTTCATAGGAGATAGTGAAGGAGAAGAAAAGAAAAAAAGTGGAATAAGAAGAGGATGGAGAAGATGGATAGATGCTCATGGTGAGATTTGGTGGTGGCTTGGCGATAGTCATCGATGATGAAGGAGAAAGCAGGAGGTGACAACCGACATATTCAGTTAGAAACGAGACAGATATTTGGTAGTGCCTCTTGATAAGGTGACAATCTTGATGGTTGTGACAATGACTGAGAAAGTGAGGGAGAGATGCTATGAAAATTAGGAGACAAAGAGAGGTCGGTGATGGGAAAGAATTCAAGCGAGTGAGAGGAAAAAGTTTGTGTTAATGATTAGGATTATTAAAATTTCTCATTTTTCTATCTAATCTTGAATTGACTGGCTCAACTCCCCCTCTTTTTTTTTCATTATAGTCTATCAAATTTAAAAGAATTTGTTTCCCAACTTCATATCTGAACTTTTAAACAAATGCAAATATTACATAAGCAGCTCCTTAAGCTCTTAAGTAGCCTTCTTAGTAGAATGGTTCTTCCAAGGCACCTTGAAATAAAATATCAATGAAACTCATAAATATGACAATAAAAATGCACGCTAGCTGCTCCAAATAACTCAGGCTTTTGCAAACCACCATAAGATCATGGTAGATGATGTGAAAGCTATCATGAACATGTCTTATGAAGAAGAGAGATGGAGAACATCATGTTCTATGGAAGAATTAGATTGAAGGATTAAACAACACGGAACTTTTCCTACCCTCTCAATCACCTTAAATAGCCCAATGAAATGTGGTTTAAGCTTTTTGCCTGTCCCAAATCTAACAATCTCTCATAGGTACCACTATAAGAGAACATTCTTGCTGACCTAAATTTTAATCTCTTAGTGCTTGGCATCAAAGTATCTTCTTTTTTCTCTTAAATGATCAAAGGCACTGACAAATCAAGTGAATTTTCTTGGTAGTTTAGTTCACTAGCTTAGTTCTAGTAATACCCTCTCGCTTTCATTGAACTAACCTAAAGGATATCTATATCTCCTATCTTACAATAGCAAATATTTTGCCATACTAATACTTCTTTGGATACTATTGTTGTGGGAAAAATCAACAACAATATATCTTGTGTAGCTTATATTAAAATTGAGTACATAGGCTTGCAACATTTCCTCCATAATTTGACTAATGGATTTTGATTAGAAATCGGAGGATGAAACTTAGTTCTGAAATCAAGTCTCATATGCAATCGCTATACCAATTTCCATAGTTGGAAGAGAATCTGCTTTCACAAAAAAATAAAAACTAGAACTCCATAAAGACTCACAATGTTATCCATATGATTTGAGCCAACTAATCAATTGAGAATGTTTGTTTGATCAGTAAGAAGTGAGTTGTATTCATGAGCTTGTCCATGACCATGCTTGGATTTAGGTAAAACAATAATAAAATCAACAACTTTCTTTTGGGTCATTTTTTATTTTGATGAATTTTTACTGCTGTTACCTTTTCTAGTACTGAAGTGCATATTGAGCTTTAATTTCTAACCTTATAGGAAACTTGATTTTGATCTTTTGTAAATCTCATTTTTAACTATCCAAATTTTTGTTAAATCACTTCCCTTCCATTCTTAAGCATTTACATTAAATCTGTGTTTTCTTACTAGAATAACACTAATAATTTATCATGAATTTATGTTTTACTCAAAAAAAAAGTTAATTAATGTAAAATATGGTGTTTTTCTTCCTTTCTTGCTTCTTTTACTTTAAACAATCCATAAACTTGGTGTTTAGATTTGAATCTTAAAGAAGTTATGATCTCTCATTCATGAATTTTGAATAAGGTTTAAGCCCATTGTTTGGTCCCCATCTGCTTCAAATAAAGAGTGTGTTGGACATTAAACAAGCATTAAGAATATTCGTTTTGAAGTATTAATGAACCGGGTCTAACCCCATCATTTGTGCTCCTCTCTTAGCATAGAGGGAATGTTTTTGGTGTGTCATTTGGGGCTTTGCGGGGTTCATTTTAGACTCTAAAGTTTGAGTAAATATAAGTCATTTTCATGCATTTGAAATTCATGTAGCATTAAAAGGATGTTGGTATTCATTCGAACCATGACTCTGAGGCATTTTTTATCAACTTTGACAAAAATGTTCAAGGTTTATATTCTTTTTAACATAAAACTGTTTTTTTTTTTGACATTTATCTGTATAGGTCGATTCCATGCATTTGAAAGAATCCATTTGATGGATCCAAAGTCTACAGGACGTGGTGTTCGGCAGCTAAAAACTTGTCTTCTCCAACGGCTTGAGCAGGTGCTTATATTTTCAACTGTATCCTATGTGCTTCAAGAATGATATATACACTATTATATCACCATATAAATGTTTCTTATGCATCATCATTTAAGTTTTGTCAACCTTTGATATTGATGAGCTCAGGAAATTGGAATTCTTAAAAAGCTGTGTTATGGACTAATGATTTATTTTTTATGTCCAGTGGAGCTTTTAAGGAGTTGAAATCTTATTTTAGCTTATATATGAGACTTAATAAGAATTTTATTATGACTGAAATAAACAATAGAATTATTGTCTTATCATATATTCTTATCAAGTCTCAAGAAACAAATATTTTTACAAAGATCTTATCTAAATTAGGATTTGATTTGCTTGTTAACAAATTGTGAATGATAGACATTTATTTACTTGTTGGATGGAGAGTGTTGAAAACAAGTTTTAAATTTTAAAATATATAAAATATTTAATTAGGAATCAGAATTCTATAAATTATGAAATTGATTAACTAGAAAGTAGAATAATTTTATTGTATATATTGCCTAACGATATTTAGCTTCTATGTATAATAGATTAGTTATAATTAATTATATTATTAAGTCTTACATTAACCATATAAATCTATTATTATTCATATAAAAAATATTATTTCTCCCCACAACTCTATTTTTTCTTTATATTCTCTGTTTAGTGCTGTTGTCGATAATATTCTTTTAGAAGCCATGGATTAGAGGTACTTTGGTTGCTAGGACCCAAGGATCAAGGAGGCAAGAAAGCAAAACAATGGAGAGAGCTGAGAAGTGTCGAGTACAAACTCTAATGATGGTTTAAGAATTTATATAATCACCTTGGACATTTCTTCTCATGTGATCTTAGCAATGCATTAGATGATCAAATGATTAATGACAAATCAATATCTTCGGTCTTCCTGCATCATATCTTGTCCAATTAGGACAAGCTTATTGACGTTCAATGAATCAAAACTATCATTATCTTTAAAGAACAATGGAGATAATCTGATAGAGAAAAACCTCCACAATCTTTCAGAGAAGTCCATTTGGATTTATTAATCTCAAATTTTTTTAAGCTTACAATATGAATAAAGGACAATTACAAAAATATCCTCAAAGATTAGCTTGTTGAAGAGATTCTTGTAAAGATGTTGGCCCTGTCTATGATGTTCTTCAAGCTATTTTCTCCCAAAGGCATTTAAGGGTGGAGAAAATTATAATTGGGATGCAATGCCATGCCTTACAATAAACAAAATGCCATCCTTGAGGCCTCTTGGTACATTGCAATTCTCCACAACTTTGTCAAGTGAATAACTTTGCTCACCTTATCTGTAAGTTTCTTTGAAACGAAAGCAAAGTTGCCTCTCTTTTCATTCTCTTTCATCCATAAATAGGGGATTCCTTTGCACTAGTCCAACATCTTTACCTTAGTCTTGAGTTGAACTATCTTCTCTTGATAGGAGATGATTTTATTCTCTAATCTCTTCTTTGAGATCCTAGAGTAATGTTCTCATCATATTAATCTTCCATAAGTTTCTTTATTTCTATAAGTGTATTGTCTAGAAGCTTATGGGAAACCAACTAGTCAACCCTCATGATATTAAAATCTCTTTGCACCGCTCATACTTCCTCTTTTTTTTGCTTAAGATCTTCTCTTAGGTTGTCTATGATTAAGATTGGGGCCTCATCAAAATCAACAAAAAAGGGAATGAAGATGCTTGGAATAAAGTTATCATCCTTTTAAATCGGATTAGCATCTTCTTTTTGATAATCTAGAACCTCAAGAGGAGTCTTTGTGTCCATAGCTAGAGGAAAACTATCCGTTAGATCGATTTCTATTTCTTCAATTTTTGATAGGATATCTGTCAGCTTAGATTTCTAAGGAGCATCTAGAGTTGTCTCCCCTTTTTTTCTCTTTTCTTCGAGAGCTCTCACAATCTTTCAGCAATGATCTTTGAAGGAAACTTATCTCCTTTCTCAGTGGTTAAAGAAATAGTCTGCTTGTTGTAGATGTTTGAGAAAGCCATTGAGAAAGGAATTATGAAAACATAAAATTTTGTATTTTGTCTTGGTATCAACATAAATAAAAGGGAAAGTTTTTGAATCTTTTGTAACTTCAAAATCTGTTAAGGAAACCTTTGCCAATATAATAAAGGATTCTTCTCCTTGGGTAATGCAATAGAATGCTCTTTTAAAGTTCCAAGAGGTTCTTTTAGCAAGCCTTGGTTGCTCTATTTCTGACAATGGTTCTTAAATCTCCACCATCGTCGATTTCTTCCATAGAGCACCTTCATGTTCTCTGTCTTCTCTTTTCCTCTTGCGAGTTTCATTGTCAATCAAGATTGTGCATAGCATGCATCATTACCTTGAGTTGACTTGTGGTAGCATCTTGCTCTAAAAGATTGAAGGTTCCAATAAGGATTTTTGTCACAATCATCCAAGTGAAAAGATGAAAAGTCATTCTTTGTATTAGATAAATTAAACCATCTCATTTATTTTGAATTTAATTTGCATGTTATTTTTCTTCATTCCATATTCTCGTGACTATTGATAGGCGATCCTTATTTAAAACATAAATGGTTTTATGAAAAGTTCAAGAAGCGAATGAAAATACAAAGGTTCCTTTACAAATTTTAAATCATTGATTCAAAGTGTAACCGTGTGGTAAAATTAGTAGTCGATGCCAGCCTTCGATGCCTGCTCTTAAAGGCCAGCTTCTTGAAGTATTTTCTTTGAAGCCAGTTTGTTGAGACTTGACTCTTCATTTGAGCAAGTCTAGCTTCTTCAAACAGGCATTAGACATAGGAAACTCTGATTCAATCCTTTAAGTTTTACATCATCAATAATAAGACTCGTTATCTGGCAATTATAAATAATTCTACCATGTGGTCAATGTTCAAACTTTCTACTTGTTGCCATGACTATGAGAGACTCACATTAGCACTAGACGCGTAAGCCTTATAATTGAATAATGGATAACAACTATAATTCCTTAAGTTCCAAATGAAGTCAGTATACGTCTTCTATTTCATTAGTTATAACTAAGCCCTAAAAGTCTAATTTGAGGGATCTGAACCAGAATAGAATTATAGGAGACTCTGTGTAACTCGTGCTGGTTATTTCCTATCCACTCTTAACCGTTTCCCTTATAAAAAGTTTCTTCTTTTTTTTTCTCTCTTTTTTATTATTTGTTAATTATTTTGGTCTATAAAGATCTCAAGCTTTCTCTCCAACTTTGTCATCTTTTTAAAATTCTCAATAAAATAAATTTTTATTATATTCTCATAAATCTAAAATCAGCATCAATATTGTTGTTATATGGTTATGGCATTATAAGACTTTATATCAACCTAAGTGGAGGGAGTTTTGAGATTCTACCTTGTTGGGACATGGAGTGTAGCCTAACTTTGGTATTTAGTTTATTTTATCATATCTCAACATGACCCAATGTAGTGGCTATATGAGAATTCACCCAATTAGAGTTTTTATATAGAGGAGGTTTGGTATTTTTTTTTCTAGGTAACTTGTGGGTTCTCGATTGATTTTGATGTTCCTTGGCTAGTTTGAATCAAAATCAGTCAGTTGATCAATTATGTAGTGTTATGTATTTTCAAATTCTGCTTACCAACTTAGGTTGATTGAGAGTTGATTGTATGGCCTTGTTGCAATTTTAGGACGTTGAATGTCTTTGGAGTTCAACAATTTTAGGCATTTTGTTTTACTTGTTTCTACCATTTTGATTTTCACTATAGTTGATTGAGTTTTGTTAGATTTTGAGATTTTTAGCTTTCCCAGATTCATAAAATTTTTGACATTCTATTGTCATCCTTTGCGAAGTATGTTCAAGCCAAGTAGGTTAACTTTTGAGGTGTTAAATATTAGAGGTTTTGTTGATTTATTTCTTCTCATCCTACTCACCTTGTATTATGTGGTGCATGGTTGTGGGATCACAAGGAGATTTTATACAACTTCTTGGAATAAAGTTCAATGGCCTTTTGGTTTTTTCTAATGAGATTTGCTCATATTGGTTAGATTTACCTTGAATTGTCCTTTTGCTATAGATTTGGGATTAAATCTATGCAAGGGTTGTAGGGTAAATTGTGGGCAAAGAGCATGCTTCCTTTTCTTTGGAATCTCATTTTCGAAATCAATTGATATGGCCTTGAAGAAGAAACATACATATAAAAGGCCACTCTAATCCCTGATCAAACAATGTTTGTGCATGTAGCACAATCTAAATCACATGTGTCATTGGGAGGCTATACCCAAATTTATGTACTTAGCATGTGGAACAACATAGGCATGTGATTGAATGGGGTTTATTGTTGTGTAAAAATGAGAAAAAAAGAGACAACTGATTTGCTTTGAAATCTTTCAACAATCCAACTTCTTTAACCCCTTGCTCCCACTCCTACCCAAGGCAACCAACTTATTTGAGGGATGTGAGCTAAACCTCAGTGGAAACTTTGTGAAATTGTTTTAGTTAAATTGAAGTCACCATCTAAGGTGCTCATCCTCCCTGAAATTCTTTGGGTGGCCATCAAGCCTCCTTCATGATGGTTAAGAACCATCATCTCTACTTTCAAGTTCCCATCTAAGACTCTCTTCCTCACTGAAGTTCCATGGTTGGCCATTAAGCCTCCTCCATGGTGGTTTACCACCATTATCTGTTTCGTTCTTTTTCTTAATTAACTAATAATCTCAATGCACCAGCTTTTATGGTCACGCCTAGTAGTTATTCCAGTGGCAGGAAGGGCTAGTACAATATTTTTTTCCAAAATAATATTATGGCCCCATCTGAGTGAGTATTCTAGTGAATTAGGGAGCAAACAAAGGAAAAAAAATTATGAGTAATGCTTTTTATCTCAGTCAAAGCACCTAATGTAATTAAAAATATCTAATTTTAATATTCTATTATTGTGGTTTGTTATTCCTTAATTGTAGCGTTGATGAAGCGAATTATTTGCTTGATTAATCACTTCTTACATATTCATAATTAAATTTAATGTGTTTGTTTATCATGAAAATTTGTTATTAACATGTTGAATACTTAAATAAAAAACCTATAATGTAATTCATCTATTCCTTTGTAATTTTCCAAAATCTATCTAGATTAAATTTAATCATCTTTTACCAAACATTAGTTTGATTACCCATTTAAGATTATCTAACCACTCTGTTTGGCATTAGAGTCAAATATAAGCTTAATGTTTTTGCAAAGTGGTTATAATAGCATTTTGATCCAGTATTGGTCCACTTTATTGGATTTTATATGCATATCATTTTTCATAAGCAAGATGTACGTAATATCATCTTTAGGGTCTTGATCATTGCTGGGTATATGTAGTGCACTGGCTTGGTCTGTGCTGTTAGATGACCATTTGCAGCCTTTCAGTCCCAAAAAGTCAATGTACTTTATGCCTCTAGAATTATCCTTTAACTCACAGTAAATCATATATCCAATTCTACATCTTTGTGATGCGGGCAAACATTATTTATTTTCTTTTCTTTCCTATTTTTAATATACCTTTGATGCCTTCTGAGTTCAGTTTTGAAGTTTGTCTAATCTCATTTAGTGCAGAGGTTCCTTTTGGATATGAGAAAATGGTTAATAAAGTGGAATTTGATTGCAACCGTATTATTTTTGACTTTTTGTCTACTACAAAACAGGGCAACAGTATAGGATGCTATTATTGTGTTTCTTTTCCATAGTTGCATCATCAGGTTGATTACTTGATCAAACTTTAGTTAACAAATATATCAGTGGAATAGCTGAAATTGGTAATGTTTTGTCTTAATTACTAGCACTAAATATTAAGAAGTAACAACATTTAATTAACTGTTAAATATTTCAGACAGCCCCCTAGTTTTGGCTATGATTCATTGGTTTATTTGTCCATACCTTTGTTCAGGCTTCGACTTAAAAACTCAAGCTGAACCAATGGACCTTTTTTGGCCCAAGCTCTCCCAAAAGGAAGTTTGCAAAGTAGAGGCAACAGGCAGCCTGCTTTTTATGATTACTTATTTTAAAATGTCAGGCTGAAAGATTTAATATGAGTACATGGATTTCATATGCTTAAATTTTGATTCTATTATCTTTTGATTTCATTTATTAGAAGCACTATCACTATAGGAAAAGAAAATAGTGTTTTGTTACAGTGAATGACCGAATAATAGCAAACTTTCAATCAGAATCTAAGGTACATAATGGAATATTTAGAGCATACAACAATCATTATTCTTAAATTTTTGGAGGTTACTTGGATAGCTCGAGATGGTTCTCTTGATTCCATGGACTTTGTTTTGAGGTTTTGTTGAGAGAACGATGTCGCACTGTTAATGCTAAGCTTGATAATGTTATGGTGTTTTTTGGAATGAACATGAATAATTAGCCTAGCATTGCTGTACGTAGGCTTACAAAAGTGTTGATTTATTTGTTATCGATGAGCTTTCAATATCTTAAGATGTGAGCTTAGTGGGTGTAATGATAAAGTACTTTAAAAATACTGAACTTCTTGCATTCATGGGTGTGGCAAAGGGTCAAGCCTAGAAGGTTTATTGTATGCAACCCCTAGAGGCTATTTTCACGACTTGAACCCTTGATTTTTTAAGTTGCGTGGCAATAACTTCTTTCAGTACAGTAAGTTTTGTGTGTATATGATTTGCGTACTTAATCCTAATAGAGTAGGTTGAATTGTAAAGTTATTCAAACATTAATTCATCAGTTTTTTTAACGTTGATAATAAATATATAAGAAACTAGTTCTGTTAGAAGGGATGCAAAAACTTGGACAACAACTGAAATTACATCTTACAAAAATGAAGTATAAAGCCTTGTAAAGTAGTCCCCATGAGTTCAAATTTCGCCAATTAAACATTGTGGAAACTTTTGTGGACTGAGCTATCCTTTAGGGTGATTAGTTTTGGAGTTGGGGAGGGAAATGTTTGTGATGAGTGATTAGCTTTGTTCCTTGTTTCATCCTTTATGATTTCTTTCTTGTAGTACTTCTTAATTTGACATGGCAAACTCTTTCGGTTTTGTAGGATGACAAACTGACCATACACCTGCGGAAGGAAGAAAGCGATGCTCGTGAACTGAAATCATTCTATGATAAGTATGCATTTTCATGCAGTGCAATTTGCTTCTTGGAATCAGAATTGAGAACATTTTTTTATCGTGGGTTTGCCCCAGTGTAGTCCTGGTGGTTGGCTTTCTATGAATTTCAAGGAATTCCCTTCATCTCAGGAAGAGGTCCGAAAAGGAAGATGAAATTGCTTCTGTTCTTCAGAAAGTGCTGAAAGCAGTTTTGTCCGGCGCTGGCTGTGAGGTTACCACATTTTTTTTTCCATGTAGTAATCAATCTGAATTTGCGATATTTAACATTAAATCTATTTAAAATGAAGGCAGTTTCTAAAATGTCTCTGATGGTTTTTGTTTCTAAAATGTTGACAGTTTCCTGCTGATGGTGAGGACGTCGAGGAAAAATCAGTATCATATGAGGCACACAATATTCTTCCGATTGATTCTGGAGATAAACAAAATGCTATTACGCTTTTGCCTGAGGTTAGATTATAGACAGTTTTTTATTATTCTTATAGACATGTTCGCAGTGGAAACATTTTAAATTTCATTTTCATAAAGTTAACTTACATGTTAGCTGACTCTAACAAGAATTGAATTTCACTTAGAAGTCATACATTGAAGGTTTTTGTTTTGAAATTTGTAGTGACGTCTATTGTTTAAAATGGTGGTCATTAAGTTGTCCTTTTGACGAAAAAAATTAATCTGGCATCTTGAGTTATCATCTTTGATTTGCTCACTAGCATTTATTTGAAATCACCTCTTTTTAAGTCTGTTAATGTAACTGCTGACTCAATCTTTTTGCATATCATAAGCTGATTATAGCTATCTTGAGATTGAATTGTGGCAAATTATGCACAGATTAAAGCTGCTATTTCAGCTGTTCAGCATGTCAGGGGCCTTCCATTAGCAGAGAACACCGGGCAAATGGTGCGCCCCTGTGATTTACTTAATTGGCTACAGAGTTGGTTTGGTTTTCAGGTGAACTAGCAGAAAGCATGGGTAATAGCTATAGTTTTGGATATTGAGCTGTTTTTTGTGGATGCGTGGACGCATTGCATTGGATATTCAACTGTAATTTCTTCTTTTACGTAGTGTGTGCTAATGAGAAATAAGCCAGCCAGCCTCAATGAAATCTTTACTAATTTTCAGGCTGGTAATGTTGCCAATCAGCGGGAGCATTTGGTTTTACTTCTTGCTAACTTGCATGTTAGACAGAAACCTAAGCCCATGCAGGCAACAAAGGTGACATTGCCTATTGTTATCTCCTGGCTCATTTGCTTATTGTTTTATGTAAATTTCAAGCTATTTTACACTGTATATTTAGCTTGATGATAGAGCCGTGGATGAGTTAATGGAAAAGATTTTTAAAAACTATAGGAACTGGTGCAAATTTTTGGGACGTAAATGCAACTTTTGGTAAGATGTTGTTATAGATTCCCATTTCACTTGATGATAGTTTCTTGATAACAGTTGTTTACATTAAATGTTCCTGAAATACTCAATCTTTAATATAATTTTCTTTCCTTGACAAAGCATATTCATTTTCCTTTTCAGGTTACCATCAGTGAAGCAGGAAAAACAGCAGTATAAGCTCTTATATATTGCTCTCTATCTGCTTATATGGGGGGAGGCTTCAAACTTGCGTCTGATGCCAGAATGCCTATGTTACATTTTTCATCATGTAATCTCAATCCTTGTAATTGTGGGAAATATCTGTGTTGTGCTCTGGTTTAAATTTATTTGTGTCCTAATTGAGTATGGTACTTGTTTTTTAGTTATATTGCACAATATTACATTAAATTCTTGATTTGCTTCTTCTATTTTCTAGTTTTACTGCATCGATGTGCCCTATAATATATGACGTTGACCTAAAAGGATTTTTTGTATGATTTGAACCCAATATGTCTAGATCTCATAACAGCAACCTTTAAAGGTGTGCTCCGCTCCCTCATAAGCTATTGAAATAGACATCAATTTTTTTGAATACTTAAGTGAATGAACGCTGCATTTGTAGCATTTTTTACATGCTTTCCTTCTCTAGGAATTTCAAAATTATAATATTGAAGCAGGTCACTACCTATTAGACTATATTACACAAGCGTTATCTAATTTTCCAGCTAAGTTTCTGATTTACAAAACATGCATGTCAGATGGCATATGAGATATATGGAGTACTATCTGGTTCTGTTAGCTTAATTACGGGGCAGAAAGTTGTCCCAGCTTATGGCGGACAAAGTGAATCCTTTCTTGAGAATGTCGTTACTCCTATTTACAGAGTCATTTATGAGGTCCAGATTTTATTTCACCTGTTGTTTTGCATCTGTATCTATCAATCCGGCAGTCCTTACTGATATATCATTTTGTCATGAAGGAAGCTCAGAAGAACAAAAATGGTACTTCTGAACATACAAAATGGAGAAATTATGATGATCTGAATGAATTTTTCTGGTGAGTAGACCATTTATGCAAACCACCATGTTCGTCAGAGTTAACGGCTCATTAGAATCTTGTAAATGTCCTCATGAATATGCAGGTCAACCAATTGTTTTAAGCTTGGCTGGCCCTTGCGTCTTGACAATGACTTCTTTTGCACATTATTTTCACCGGAGAACTCTAATGTTTCTCAGGTCTTTACATCGCCTCAATTCATTTGTATCTGTTCTCTTTATCTAATAAAATGAAGGTTTTAAATATATAGGATTTTGGAAGGTTAGGTTGTTTTGCCATTCCTTATGTTGGTAAGGTTAGTTTGACGAAGATACACTCACTCTGTAAGATTTTCTTAGTAGGTTGCATTCCATAGTTTTGTTCAACTTGATAGCATTCTTCCAATGATATTTTTGAAGTGAATATACGTCTGTTGTCTTTTTATGACTTTGCAGACTGAGTGAAGACAAAGCTGAATAAGCTTTTATTTTCAGCAAAGTTTTTTTTCAAGCAGATTTACATTTATGATGCAAATAAAATAAGTCACTTTGGATTCTCTTTGCTTTAAAAGTAAGGTATATGTAGTAATTTTAGAAGATTAATCTTTAAATTGTCTTGGCATACCAGAACAACTATTCTATGTATTTCCTAATTTTGAAAAGTATTGTACAAGTATTTTAGTATCCTTCATTGCTGATTATTGCTTCCTGGAACAACATTTGGTACATAATAATGATCAATATTATTGTAGGCAGCTTATGTCTGTTTTAAATTTAACATGCTCTTAGATTGCTACTTAATCATATCCACTGAACTTCAGAATCTAATGTAGAAGATATCTCTTGATCATGAGTGGAGTTCTTTATATTTTGTAGAATTCTAATTTAATTAGCTCTATTGGCTAATATAAACCTATAATTTTCTATTATATTTGATTTTATTATTTATGGTTGTTGAGACTTGTTTTTAAAACATTTTTCCCTGATTTAATTTTTGATTTGGAAAGATTTTGTCTCAAATTATGCCAATATGCTATTGTATTTTTAATTATAAAGTATGACAAAATATATGATTATCTTCAACATTTTTACATGGTATTGAGCAATTTTTGTCTTATCCTATGAACGATTCATGAGATTGAAATGCTTCTCATCTAATTCCGTTTGATCAAGTAGGGTTTTTATTATCCTATTTTGCTGAGTTGGTTCCTTCAAGTAGAGTTTTGTAAACAAGATTCTTTTAATGTTGCTTTCATCATCCCTTCAAGGATTGCTTCTTCCTGCGGTCTTCGAGGATTACATTTTCATGTCGTATTTGCTCTCACTCATCTTATTTCGACGAGTAAGATTTATTTTCATCCCATCAAATAAGGCTTTCACGATTACTCCTTCCCTTCTATAGATTAAAACCTTTGAGTTCTGCACCACCTTGGTTGCTATTTACTTCCTTGGGGTTTTAGTACTTGCATGTTGTTTGCATTGTGATGAAAAAGGATAACAGGTCTTTGACACCAAGATTACGTGGGAGTAGAACAAAGAAAATCCAAGTTTAAAAGCTGAAAGAAGTAGATGTACTATTCATTTTGCAAATGCATTGAGTTAGGTTGGCGTGTGTACGGAGTGTCCTGGTGCATGCATGGAACTAGGCTGGCACAAGTGTGGGTTTGGCATTGTTGTAACGTTGGGGGGCGGGATGTGTATAGTGCAAAGCTTTTGGTAGTGCGCAAAGTTGGGCATTTGCGTGGCTGACGCACAGGGATGCAACGTCTTGTGCAACATGTGAAGAGATTCGGCATAGCTTGTGAATGTTTGGTGGCTTGACTTGGTGCTCAAGCAATGCTCTTAGATGTTATGCAGTGGTGCACATGGAGATTGGTCAGCGGTACCTAGATGTGCATGTGACTAATATAGACGGGGACATGACGGGACATATGTAGAAGCTATAGGACTCGAGAATGGAAGAAGGAAAATATTGAAGAGAAGTGGTGGGATGTAACATACTTGAAGTGTGATCAATATCTTGGATGATTAATGAATTGCAAGAAATTAAGATAGGATGACCAACACCTACCAAAGTGTTGCACAAAGAGAAGGAGAAAGTCACCAAGTTTACCCACACTTGAGCCACCAAACGAGAGTATAAAGAGATAACTCAAGCCATTAAATTACTTCATTTCATTTCAGATTTTGGGCCTATTTATATATGGTCTTCTATTATAACCACCAACACCCATTAACATCCGCTCATTCATATTTTTCCAAAGGAAGTATTTGCACTTGCTTTTTATAAAATAACCAACGACCAATACTACTTTGCAACCAAATATATTCTTTAGAAGTTTCATACATTTATGCATAATTTTAGTTATAATTTTTCATTAAATATTTATTCTTTGTTTAGTACAAAAGTAGTTCCATTGAGTTTTTATGTATTGCTTTATGTTATGGGTTTATGATAAATAGTGTGTTTATACAATTTAAGTGTAAATTACGTTTTCTCTTCATGCATCTCATTATCACTATGTATGTTCAATTGTCTATTCTTATCCTACATCACTTTGTCCTTAACATTGAGGTATTGGAGTTCTTGGATTTGCAAAATATTGAAATTGAAGATTGACTCCTTTATTTTTCCGGAACTTCCTCATAAATAAATTTGTTCTTATGGGTAAAAGTAGCTCTACTCATCCAAAGCAATCCTTCTGAATTCACCCCCCACTCTTGAAACTCTTCTACGAAGCAACAATGGACTTTTGGATGCCTTTATTTCTCGCATTACAGGGCACGAATTGAATGGGCAGAATTAGCTTCAGTTGTCTCATGCAATGATGACGTTTATTTGCAGAATGACAAGGATGATCGTCTTATCTCAATGGTTTAGCACCAAAACCAACAGAAGATGATCTATAGTTCAAGAGCTGGAGAACTAAAAAAACATGGTTGTCATAGTTAATCAATTCCATGAATAAAGATGCTAGAGAGAATTTGTTCGCATATAAAATAGCCCAAGAAATCTGGGAAACAATCATGTGATCATATTCAAATGATGAAAGCACAAAGTCCTTTGAGATTGTAGGGATTCTATATCTTTGTTAAAGAGGTCATTGTCACTAAATATTTCAATTTGTTGACTAGGAATTGGCAACAACTTGACATGTTCAAATTAAATTATTAGAGCTGTCCAGCAGATGCAGTGAAATATAGAATGATAGTTGAGAAGAAAATAACATACATGTTCTTGGTCTAAATAAAAACATAGATGAGATTCCTTGATAAAATTTTTGGTTCCTTGATAAAAAAAACTTGATGAGGTTAGAGGATTAATTTTGGGAACCAAACCATTGTCTAGTATATGAGAAGATTTTTTGAAAATTCTTTGAGAAGAAAGTATTAAGAAAAAATATTTGGATCCCAAGCCAACAATCCAAACACTCTACTAGAGAGCTTAGCCCTTGCAATTGGAATCACAAAAGTAGCCACTTGATAATCAACAATAAAAGAGAAAAAGACCGTGGTGTGGCCAGTGCAAAACCTATGTCACATTAGGAAACCTTTTTTGAAGATTCATCACAAACCAACAAACTTCAAGTTCTCTTGATCTTATTCTGATAAGGAAAGCTGTGCAAATCATGTTTCAATTGAGAAGCATCAAGCTGTTTCAACATAACAAGTTTTTTCAAAGCCATCACCATTTATCAAGGAACAAACTAAAGCATTGTAGAAGATGATTAATCAAGCATAATATTCTGCAAATAATTAATACTAGATTATTTGTATGAACAAGTAATTTTTTAAACACCTTAAGTGTTAAGAGATAGAATAAATCTATCGATTAAAAATTTATGAGTGTCAAATCATATTAATAGTGATGCTACTATTCTAAAAAATTATAATATGTATTAGAGTTATTGTTTTTCGTATTATTGATGCATTTCTTTCAAAAGTGGTTGGAATATACTTTGTTTCCATTTCTAAGTACCTAGTTATTAACTCTATATTATTAGTTCATAACTTAGATTGTGACTTGTTATATGTCAGTAAACTTAAGAAACAATTATAACTAAATTTTCAAAAGGCCATTATGAATTTTAGGATTTAGATTCGGGGATAGTGATTGACAATGTTGAGATGTATTCGGGTTTTTATCTTCTCAAGGTTATTGTTACTCCAAATGGACAATCTCTTAAGGCAATTCGTAGACTAAATTCTTTTTTTTAGTTATAACAATGATTGTATAGTTATGTTGTGGCATTGTCGATCGGATCGTCCTAATTTTTTTATCTTAAGAAAGTTTACCCTTTATTATTCAAAATTTATGTTTTCATTATAAGATTTGTCAATTATTCAAACATGTTCGAAATATATGCTAATCCAAAGTTTCGAAACAAATTTGACTTCAAATCAATCAAATGTATTCTTCCAAATATTTTCCATATCAAAAGAGTTATAGATATTATTATCTAGTTATCAAGAAATTCTATAATTCTATGGATGCATTTTTCTTCAAAAATCAACCCTAATGTTCTAAAAATGCTATTCAAGAAAGATAATGATATACAAGAAAACCAATTTTAAGTAATTATTAAATCCCTCCAAGCCTTAGTCCCTCTTTAACCTTGCCTAATTCCTATAATAATCACTTTTTTTTTGTTTGAGCTGACAAACAATCCAAATTCTATATATAAATTATTAAGGAAAAAGAGTTCATTTTCAATCTGGGAAAAAGAAGAACAACCCAAAGAAAATTGAACCATAAACACATTATATGTTGGTCCAAGAAGCTAACCAACCACAATCTCAAATTTCACAATTTTCATATGACACTAATCTTTAATCTTAAAAATTATTTGATAAAGATCTTGATTTTCATATTGCCTTAAAGAAATGAATTAGATCATGTAAAAATCAATTTATTTACATTTTTATTTCATATAAGGGGCTGTCACTAAGGGTTGTGTTTTTATTAGAAGTCTCAACAATATTTAGATTCCCATCAATATTAATAAAGCTCTTAGAGTTCTAAAATAAGGAGTTGTTATATGAGAAGAAATTCATGCCTTGTAGAAAAATAAAATATAAAAACTTGTAGAGTTACCAAAAGGGAAGCTTGCATTTGGCTACAAATGAATTTTCATTATGAAGTACAAGGTAAACAAAAGTATAGAAACATTTAAAGCTCAATTAGTTGCAAAGAGTTTCACTTAGTCTTATGAAATTGCTTATCGAGAGACTTTTGCTCTAGTGGTGAAACCCAACACTGTAAAAGTTCTGTTATCATTAGTGACTAATTTGGATTGGCCTTTTCGTCAATTGAATATCAAAAATGTGTTTGCAAATATAACTCTAGAAGAAATCTATGGAGATCCCTCTAAGTTTAGATCTACAAATCAATATTAACAAAATTTATAAACTCAAGAAGTCTCTATATGGTCTGAAATAGTCTCTTCAAGCTTTATTTGATAGATTTACAATTGTGAGGATAGATACTCAAGAGTCAGGATGATCATATAATATATTTTAGTTATTTTTTTGAGAGGAGGATAGTCATTATCATAGTTTATATTGATAATATTATCTTAATAGGAAATTATATTAAAGATTTATATGTTCTAAAAGTTTTCGTGACAAAGCAATTTGCTATCATAGATCTCGGAGAGCTCAATTAATTTCTTAAGATAGAAATTGTATGGTCGAGAAAAAGGATCATTGTTTCTCAACATAAGTATGCATTGGATCTTCTAAAAGAAACAAGGTTATTAATATGTCAATCAACTGACACTCATATAGATTGTCCAAACTAGCTAAAAGAAGGTATTCTTATAGAGAATGGGAGATATCAAAAACTTTTATAAAAATTCATATATCTCTTACATATTAAATCTAACATTTATTTCTTTGTTAGCATGGTGAACCATTTTATGAATAATCCTATTATAAAACTTATGAATGCAACATACTGTATTCTCAAAAAACTTAAAATGACACTAAAAAAGGGACTCATCTTCCAGTTGTTAATAAAAAGGGACGTTAAAATTTACACTAATGTTGATTGGGTTGGTTCTATAATTGGCTAAAGATCAACCTCAGAATGTTGTTCCTATTTATGGAATAATCTTGTTGCTTGGTAGAGCAAGAAGCAACCTATTGTAGCCCAAAGTCGTGTTAAAGGTAAGTTCAGGTCTATAGCCCATGGTATTTGTGAAGAAATCTGACTGAAATTAATATTTGATGAATTCAGAGTCCCAATTGAAGGCCCAATGAAACTGTGATATAATAATCAAGTTATGATTAATATTACTAACAATCTTGTTTATTGTGATAAGACAAAATATATTGAGGTTTTTCATAATTTTATAAAAAAAATATTAAAGAGATAGTAATATAGACAATGTATACTCGATCAAAGTTTTATGTATATGGCTCATAGTATTTGTGAAGTAATCTGACTAAAACAGATGCTTAGTGAACTCAAGATTCTAGTTGAAGGTCTTATGAAATTGTGGTGTAATAATCAAATTGCAATTAATGGCTAAAAATCTTGTTTATTATCACAATATCAAACATGTTGAGATTGGTTGTCATTTTATAAAGAAGAAGATTGAAGAACAAATAATATAAGCCATTTATTTTCCAACAAATCTTTAAACTACTGACTTTTTTATGAAAGTTTTTTTGGTAGGTAAAATTTGAAGATTTGAGTTCCAAGCTTGGCATGCTTGATTTGTGCAACCCAGTTTGAGGGAGAGCATAAAATTCCAATGTAGTTTGTCTTATTAGTTATAATTTTCTGTTATATTGGATTTTTTTATGTTTGGTTGTAAAGATAATTTTGGATAGCATGTTGTCAAAATTATTCTTTGATTTATTTATTTATTTTATTTAGAAGATTATTTCTTAAATTAAAATTACATATTTTCTTTATATTTTTAATTACAAAAGATGAGAGAAAAAAATGTGATTCTTGTCTCTACATTTTCATGCATTTCAATGACAATTGTTCCTTGTTGAAATCAAGCGTATATAAAAGGTACATTCTGGTTCACTTTTGGTATGGTTTATTGGAGTTGAATGAATAAAGAAGTGTCCATATGTTTTTATAAATGCAGGTGCTTTGTTTATTATGTTGTTTAGTTTGCTTGACAGTTAATTTTTTTTCAATTTTCTATGTGATGTCAGGAGCCTGGGAGTGGAATAGGTGAGAAAAAATGGTTGGGAAAGACAAACTTTGTAGAAATTCGTTCATTCTGGCACCTCTTTAGAAGCTTCGATCGGATGTGGACATTTCTTATATTAGCTCTCCAGGTTTTATCATAGCAATGACTGTAAACTTCATGCATAACGTTCTTCCTTAAGGGCTTGTTGATGATGTTGTTCTGTTTGTAGGCAATGATTATCATGGCATGGCATGAGTTAGAGACACCCCTGGAATTATTTGATTCAGAGGTCTTTGATGGCATCATGAGTATTTTTGTAACCAGTGCAATTCTCAGGCTTATGCAAGGTCTGATTTGTTAGCTTGATTGTTCAATCATGAAAATTTTTTTCTTTAAGTACTTTATCCTTTTTTTTGGACTTACTAGTCACCACATAAGTTTCAAGCTTCTTTATAATTCTTGGTAATATGTATTGTGAAATTCTAGCATGGAATTCTGTTTGCAACGTGACAGTGCTTTCTTTCTTTTATATTGAAGATTTTTTTTTTCTGCAAATTGAGACATCCTAAGGTATTCTAAGAAATAATCTATATTTTCATTACATTTGTTCTATTGGTAAGATACGGAAGTAACTGCAATGTAAGTTGTTGTATAACCTTTTAGCAATTCACTTTTCCTTTATGATTCGATAGCTTTGAATTGTTGGTGAGTTTTAATCAAATTTTGTTTAGTGGGTGTATTATTCATTCATAGTTTACATTTTCAGCTTAATAGATATTTGTGGTTTCAAGTCTTATGGCAATGGTGATAATTTATAAGACAATGTCATCATAGATGTGCTAGGATTTCTTTTTCATGAGGATTAAAATTAAGTTTTAAGTTGGCGATCTCATAAAAGTGGTGGAAATTTTGTGCTATGTTGCAATGAAACAGATTTTCCTCACACTAAACCACCACAGCATTTGCTGTTTATCACAGTGAATATAGAACCGTGTTTTGCTTTGTTGTCATGCAGAAAGAGAATCCTTATTCGCATACTTCGAGCCATTACACATATTTTGTTGTTCATTGAATTCTTGTGAATACTAACATTTGGACAATAATTAGTGTAGTTTTTTGTTGTTTGCTTTGTGTTATTCATGTTGCAATATGTGTTATCACAACTTCTTTGATGATTTCAAGTTGTCATGTGCTTTGGTTCATGATGTCCTTATGATTTTGTCCTTAAATGATATCTCAACATCTTATAGTCACAATCCATTATATTGACCATGAACATTTTCATTATAATGTGAAACTGTTCATCTTTATATGCTGTCTAACTAGAGTCTGTATGAATAATTTCTTGTTTAGGGAACCTTCTTTTGGCCAATTACCTGACTATTTTATGTTGAAGCATGATTTTTAGTAGTTAAGGTGATTTCAGGGTTAAAACAATGAGGTCAGGTGAGCCAAAGTGGACGATACCACAGGTTAGGATATAAGAATGTCTACTTTAAATGCCGTTATTAAAAATTCTCCTTGCTTGGGTTTGTCTCTTCTTTTAAAAGTTCTTTACCATTTCATGGTTTTAAAGCTAACCATTTCTTTTTAAAGCTATTATCTTTGTTATATTGAAGACTTTTGAATATTCAGTTCTTTGTTTTTCAGCGTATTGTGCAACATGCACGTGAGTTAAGACTTTATATGAGTATAACTTGTCATAACTTGACTTGTGCAGTTACTCTTGATATTGCGTTCATTTGGAAAGCAAGGCACAACATGGTGTTGAGCCACAGATTAAGATATGTAGTAAAGTTTTTTGCTGCCTTTGCCTGGGCTATTGCTCTTCCTGTTTCCTATAGTACCTCCCAAGGAAGTTCTGTCTGTTCCACAAAGCAATTCGAGAGAAATACTGACAACTTTTGCATGTCATTGTATCTGATTTTTGTTCTGATGTACCTTATAAGCAATTTTGTTGGGATGGCTTTATTTTTTGTGCCTGCTGTCAGCAATTATATCGAGACATCCAGTTGGAGGACATTAAACATCTTATCATGGTGGAGTAAGGTATGCCTTTATATTTCCCACTTCTATGGTTTGAAAATAATATAATCGTTTCCTTCTATGTTGCTTATTTTAATCTAACTATATCATTAAATTGCATAATGGAACCATCTTATTCATTATAACTCAAAGAAACTATTGAAGCCAGAGAAAGAGCAAATCAGGATTCCATGGAAGCAATCATTTGTTCTCAAATATAAAAGGCAAGTTGACCACAATTTCCTCATCCAACTATTGAACAGTTCGTAAAATTTGACTGTGTTGATGGATCTTATTGACATAAACCATGAAGTTTACACGACATGGTTTGGAAACTGGGAAGATTTTATAAGAGCCTTTGATGTAGGGGTCTTTTTGAATAACTTAACGCTGTCATTTTTGTAGATTAGAATCATTTTTCAATTCATACGAAGCTACAATGGAAGTTTTAGTATGAGTGACAATACTGGGAGTTTCTATTTAATACTCTCACAAGAAAGTCCCATGGGATATTGGCAACGACATCGGATTGATAACTCTAATGAATTGGTTTTTTAGAGGTAAAATATGCAAGGATTTGTGTAGAAGTTGATATAGAAAAGCTTCTATTTGGAAAGTTTCAAAGCGAGGTAAAACTGATGGAGGTATTGGATATATAGTGCAGAAGGACTGAAAGGAAAGAGTGGTAAAAATTAGAGGAAAGTTAAGATGGCATGAAAGAATTATAATGAGAAGGAAAAGAAAAAGACGGAATCAAGAACTACCACATTAAGGTAGATAAAACAGGACAAGAACATTCAGAATGATTCAAGAACGATGCTCATATTAATTCTTAGAGATGCTTGCGGGAGGAAAGCTTATTTACTTGAGAGCTTTTATAAAATTCATGTTAAAAATTTAATCAATCTCCACGCACAGGAGGTTAAGATTATTTTGTCAAATATTACTTTGCATGTTAGAGAAGCCTGTCTTGAGATGGTAATCCATAAAGAGTTTTGGAAGCCACCTGATATGGATATGGTGATGAATTATCAGAAGGGATGACCTAGAAGATGATAATGGGGAAAACAAAAAAATTTTTATGGCCAATAAAATTTATTAATGGAGAATTTCATCCAGTTATCCTGGTCATTTTGGAACCCAGAACTTGCAACAATCTGGCAGATGAATTGTTAGTTAAACTAAGTGGAGTTAACATTAGGGAAGATGATACATGAACAAGGTCAGCATATAGTTTATTAGCAGGCATTTATATTTTTCAGATGGCAAGATATGATGGGTTGTTCATAATGGTTTCTCCAATTTACACTAGCTTAAATTATTCAATTAGAAGACACTTTGGTGAGAATTGAAGATTGGCTTAAATTATGAGAGGCATGGATACTATGTGACTACAAAGAATTTATCATGCGATTAGAGAAATGAGGAAAAAATGCTTGATGAGTTAACAAATTCAGATTGCATTAATGTGTGCATACTAATGGACATAGCTGCTAAGAAGCTTCAGTTATCTTTCTGAGGACCAAAATGGAGAAATTACACTATTATGTTCAAGGGATTGTAGATAGGATTTGTAATGTGGAACGAAGCATGTATCCAAATGCTTAGGTGAGAGTTTGTAGTCACCCTAAATTTGATTGCCTGCCTTTGTCAGTATCACATGGAGAAGGTCGAATAGAAAAAATGCCATTTTAGATTAAAATTCTGTTTACACACTCAGACTTAATGAATCTAATCCAAGAAATCAGAAAGCTAAAACAAGAATTCAATTGAAGTCGCTATTTTTAAGGAATCACGATCACCTAAGAAACATTAATTAGAGGAAACACAAAATAATGAGTAGATCTTAATGGATTCAAAAGACATCGCAAAAGCATCTTCCTTTTTTTTTGAGAGTTGGATAAGTCCTTGGCCAAGGAGCTGAAGGAAATCCTAGTGCAAGAGGAACTTTAGTGATTTAGAAATCTCAAATGGGTTGAGTAGCATTGGAGACAAGACCATGGGATACTTTCATTTTTATACTATTAGACAGAGGCAAAATAAAAAAAAAATCTTTAAAGAAGAGTATGGAGTGGATATCAGGAAACGATTGTCTCTGAGGGTATGTGTTTGAGTACTGCTATGGCCTCTTTATGGATGAGGAAAAGAGGACAGCCTCTCAAACCTGATCACAATTTTCCAAATTTTAAATCTGTTGCAGTTTAATTTACTTAAGCAAATTATATGTAGGAAGTAGCTAGGATTATTTTAGGAATGTGAACATGGATAGCTCCTAGGTTTGATGATTTACCTACTGGTTTCTTCCTACAAACTTAGCGAATCATGGATAAAGGATGTAGCTAGGGTTATTTGAGGAATGGGAGCATAGAAAGCTCCTAGCCTTGATGTTTTGCCTTTGATTCTTGTAGTAAATCTTGTTAATCATGGTTCTCTCACCATATATTGATCTTACCTCGAACTTATTGCTCAAAGTGGGGAGCATCGTGCTCGTCATTGATTTCGAGCACGTCAATTATGTTAGGCATATTAGTCTCGGGTGTTTTACTTCTGTGTTTGCTTCTCCCACTTACTCATAAGCTTGTGTCATAGTTGAGCTAGCTTCTCTTGTTTTTTTATCCAATTCAATGGAGCAAGGAGCTCTCTTGCTTTAGTGTTGTCATTGGTTCGCAGCCTTAGACTGCCAGGCTTTGACACTATGCTGAGGCATCAAGGTCCTTTTCCTCACCTACAGACCCATTATTGTTCAAGAATTTTTCATTTGTATTCCCCTCTTCGAAAAAGTTTAGTTTGCCCTCTTCTCCCATCCTTCCCTTCCCCTCTCCATTGATCATTACTCATTCCTTTTGAGCTTAGTTGTGACCCTATTCATATAGATTCACAATTGTTCCCTTATATTTGGAGTCCATCTTCTTATTTTCCTCTTGTGGTTATCCACTAGCAATCATCCCCCACCTTTTCCATCATAAGCAACCACCTTGGTCTCCCTTGCTTTAATGTGACCACATCTACTTTAACCCTCTCTTGCTATACTTTAAGCATGCCTACTCTCCCTAGCATCACCATGTCATCGTCATCCCCCCGCCTCTATTATCATGATAAATCTAGAATTTCCTACTCCAAACATCTCCTATAAATAGCATTTCCTTCCCAACACCAACTATGATTATAGCACCTTTGGGTATGCCTTTCTGCCAAGCTAGTGCATTCCCTCTTTTAAGGTTCTGTAGCCGCCTTTGTGGGCTATGCCCCCTCAACCATCGTTGATAACCAATCTAAATGGCTCCTTGACCCTTCAACTTTGGCTTCCTTGTCCTCGTGGGCTTATTCATGTTTTTCCTATGGGGTTTTGCTTCCATACCCAAAGTGCATTCTCCTTTTATTTGGGTCTTTCAAAGTAAATTCTCTTTGTTGATTTTGTAATTAGTCTTTAGATCGATGCCTCTCTTTGGGCCAGATTGTTTTGGCCCCTACTCCTTGTCTCCATCTTCTTGCCTGTTGCCATTCACCATTGCCTCTGCTTATCTTTTGAATTCTTCTTCGAGATGGAAGGACAATGTGGTTGCACTTGGTTAATGACTAGACTGCTTGCCGTAGGGCATTTCTCTTGTAAGTCTTGGTCAATTGGTGTATGCCTTATCTTTTTGGCTTTTTGTTTTTTTAGGGGGGTTTATCTTATGTTTTTATGATTTTCTTTTTGATATAACATTTAAATTATTAGAAATTTCACCTTAAGATGTCTAGTTCTTAGTTTATCAATATATAATCTATTTTTATAACAATAAAATCTGGTTATGCTGTCAACATCTTTAAAAATAAAAAAATTCTACTCAACTATTAATATGGCAAAGGTGATTGTGAAGGTGGATAATTAAGAAATGTCTGAGTAATAGAAATCCTCAAGTTTTGATGGCTATTAAGGAGAATGGAGGAAAAGCTTGTATCTCCTTAAACTATTTGGTGAATTCTTCTGAGGTTATTATGTTGTGAACTTATTCATAATTAGTTTCCTCCATGTGAAGCTGATCTGGAAGTTTTTAAGATGCAATATGTTTTGTGCAACAATGCGGAGCTTGGGTACATATAGTTGAGGATTTTGGGAGTTCTTACCATGGTTTGGGAGGTTGATTATCATTTTGATTTTATTTGGGTTCTGTCCTCAACTTTTTTTTTTAAAAAAGAACTACGGATTCGATTTAGTGAATTGCCAATTCTACATTTTCATTTATTTATTTCATGCATGTTTATTGCAAAAACAATAACAATAATGACAAGTAATATCGCATTAAGCAGTGTAAGCTAAGTGGAACATCCATTTTTGCTTATCTTTACTTGTTAATGGTAAGGAAAACATTTTTAAATGATTTATTATTGTAAAGTGAGTACATCTAAGTCTCAAGTGACAATACCTTTTAATGCTTACTTTTCCTTGATATTAGGTGAAGTTTTTCCTGTAGACTTAATAAGCTTTGAGAATATCCTTCCCACATAAAGAAATAAACATGGAGGCAGCAAGAATCAAAATCAGTGTAGTATTGCAAGCACTCCAATTTAATGTTTACATGGGGTTCTTTTAGTTCATATACAAATGCAAATTGTAGCTGAATATGAAAAATTTGTTTGGTTTTAGCTCAAAAATATCTGGACTAATAATCACATATTATTGATATTCATATATGTAGAATTGCAAGTTTAATTCTATTTAAAATAAATTAATTGCAAATAATGATAATAATTTTTTACTAAAATTGACTTTGGTAGTTATGATTGTAGGGATAATTATAGATAATTTGTTATCAAAATTAATATTTTTGATTTAGGCTCTTTATTTAGAAGGATTTCTTATCAAATATGAAGTATGAAAATAGCTCCCCACTCAATCTATATATTCTCTTTGTATTCTTAATGATGAAAAAATAAAACACAAAATTTTCCTTTTTAAATTTAACATTATTTAACATGCTATTAGAGCATTATAAGGTTGAAGTCTTTTCTTATCGCAACCATTAGTTTTTACGCCACAAACAATTATTGCGATGCAATAATTAGTTTTGCAATCCTAAAGAGCAACAGCGGCACTAATCCATCCCATTTCATCTTGTGCCTAATCCAACTACCTTTTGCTTGCAATTGTTTCTTCTGTTTGCCCTTCACAATAAGCCTTCATTAGTGCCAATGATTAATTTCCCATCTTGACTTCTTTCGACCTTCCATAGTATCTTGTCTTGTGTCCACAACCACTTTAGATAGCATAATCCTAGTCCTTCACATCAGGTTCACCAAACAACAGCTTCAAAACTATATCTTCTTTTTATAAAGCAACGCTCTTGGAAATCGTCAAATAAAGTTTCCAAGTTGTTCCTCTCTCTCAATTGTTAGCTCCCTCCACCAGCTGTTTGGTAGGTAAATCTTCTAGTTTCCTCACATAAGAAAACATAGAAAACATCGTTTGCTAAATATGGGATTGCAACAAAGATGTTTAATTCTTCCTTCACATCTGAAGTTACATCTAATTGCAAAAACTTAATCTATTCAATAAAATAAACTTCTTTAGAGCCACCACCATTTAGTAAGGAACTAATACAAGTTTTGTAGAAGATGATTAATTATGTAAAATATTTTACAAATCTCAACTTAATAATTGGATCATTGGAATTAAAAGTAATTTTTTTGATGCATTAAGTGCTAAAATCAATGAATGACTTCATGGATTATAGATCCAGAAGTGTTTATAGTTTGGTCATATGATTAATGATGTTACTATATTGAAAAATTATAATTCTTGTTATAAGAATTTTACCATTCGTATTATCGATAGATCTTTTTCAAAAGTGTTTGGAATAAGTTTTATTTCTATTTCAAAGACCTAGCTCTTAACTCAATATGATTGATTTTTAAATTAGATTGTAATTTGTTGTCTATTAGTAAACTAACTCAAGAAAAACTATATTACTAAATTCTTAAGAGATCTCGATGAATTTCATGATATAGATTATACTTGTCAATGTTGAAATGTTTTTGGGTTTCTATATTCCTAAGGTTAATGATACTCCAAATGGAAGACTTCTAAAAACAATGTATGAAATAGATTCTCTTTCAATTACTTCTAATAATGATAGCATATGTAATCACATTATCGTTTATGTCATTCTAATTTTTTGTATCTTAAATTTTTTTTTTCTTTTATTATTCAAAAATAAAAGTTTTAATTTTTTCTATGTGAGACTTGGCAGTTATTCAAATAATGTTTGAAATCCTTACTTGAATCACTCCTATGAATCATCTCAACCATTTTCAAGGATTTATTGTGATGTTTGCAGACCTTTTAGGATCAATAACATCATAGGTGTGAAATAGTTTGTTTCTTTGTTAATAATCACACTTGAATGTCTTGGATATTTCTAATGAAGAAAAAATCAAAAGTTAGTCACACTTTCAAAACTTTCAATAAAATGACAGACTAAATTCAACTTAAAATATAAATATTCAAAATTGACAATACAAAAGAATTTGTTAATTAAGTTCTTAGGGATATTTTGTTAAATAAGGGAATAATTCATCAAAGTTCATGCACCAATACATCCCAACAAATTCTTATTGTAGAAAAAAAATAAACATCTTTTAGAAGTTTTTAGTTTGTTTTTTCACTCATTTACTTGAATCTTTTTTTGGAGAAGTTATTTTTTACTAATGCATATTTGATTAATAAAATTTTTTTTCACATTTGTAAATTCCAAAAACTATGTCAAGTCCATCTTGAACCTTATCACAACACATGCTTCGTTTCTATTATTCTTAAAATAGTATTTGATTACTCTATATTTGTCCATATCCATTTGTAGTACTAAAACAAACTTGATATCAGATTAATCAAATGTATTCTTTTAGATTATTCTTTACATCAAAAAGAATATAAATGTTATTTTTTAGTCACCAAGAAATTTTGTAATTTTGTGGACATAACTTTCTTCGAACATTAACCCTACTACTCCAAAAATGTTATTTTCGAGGAGAAAGTTATGCAACATACTATTTTTAAGAAACTAATGAAAATCTCCAAGTCTCTCTCTTGTTGAACTTCATCTTAAATTCCTCAAATAGAAACAACAATCACCTTTTTTCATTCGAGATAGAAATAATCATCTCTTCATTTGAGCGAGCAAATTGTCCAAATTCTTTGAAACCTACTAGGAAAAAAGAATTCATTATTTACTCTAGAAAAACAAAGAATAAGCAAGAGAAGATTAATCCATGAATGCAATCTGAGTTAGTCCAAAAAGTTGAGATAAATCTATAACCTTCTAAAACTTCACAATGTTTAGATAACACTAAACTTGGATCTTTTGGAGATCTTAACATTTGTATTGGCCAAAGGAAATAGATTATGCAAAAATTATTTCTATTTTTAATTTAAGTATATTTCATATAAAATATTCTTATCAAGTTTTTTTGTATTTTTACTACAAGTTTCAATAATATTTAGATTTCTCAAAATTTTGGAATGAATAGTTGTTGCATGAGAAGAAATTCATGCCTTGGAAAAAATAAAACAACGGAGGTTATAAAGTCACCAAAAAGGAAACATGTTGGTTATAAATGGATATTCATTTTGAAGTACAAAGCAAATGAAAGAGTGAAAAGATTCAAAATTTGTTTAGTTGCAAATGTCTCATTTAATCTTATGAAATTGATTATTAGGAGTCCTTTACTTCTATTGCCAAGTTCAATGTAGTAAGAGTTTTGCTATTATTAAAGGCTAACTTCAACTTGCTACCTCATCAGTTGGATGTTAAAAATGCATTTTTAAATAGAACACTAGAAGATAAAAATTTTAGAGTAATCCCTCTAGTTTGCATTCATTGACCAATACTAACAAAATTTGTAAACTCAAAAGGTCATTATATGGCTTTAAGCAATCTCCTTGAGCTTGGGTTGAAAGATTTATAAAAGTTATTAAGAAGAATAAATATTCACATAGCCAAATTGATCATATTATGGTTTTTATCCTTTCTCTTGAAGGTAAGATAGTAACTATTACAATTTATGTTGTATTATTTTAATTAGAGATTATGCTAATAATTTGCATGTTTTTAAAGTAATTCTAGCCAAGTAATTTAAGATCAAAGATCTTAGTGATCTCAAGTTTTTATTGGGATAAAAATTGCATAGTTAAGAAAAGGGATTATTTGTCTTGCAACCTAAGCATATCTTATATCTTCTACAAGAAACAAGGATGATAAGTTGTCAACTTGTTGATACTCTTGTTGATTGTTCAAACAAGTTAAGTGAAAAAGGTGTTCTCATAAAGAATGAGAGGTAGCAAAGGCTTCTTAGAAAACTTATATTTCTCTCACATACTATGACTAACATATGTTTCTCAATCAATATAGTGAGTTAATTTATGAACGATCCTATTAAATAACATATGAATATAGTATATCACATCCTTAAATATTTTAAAATGATGCCAAAAAAGAGACTCTTCTTTCAACAATCACCAAAATGAGATGCTGAGATTTACACTGATGCTGATTGTGTTAGTTCAATAATAGATTGAAGATTAACTTTTCGATATTGTTCCTATCTATAAGATAATATTATTACTTTAAGTAAGGAACAATTTGTCATAGCCCAACGTAATGCTAAACCTAAGTTCAGGTATATAGCTCATGGTATTTTTTAAGGAATTTGGTTGAAATGAGTGTTTAGTGATCTCAAGGTCCTTGTTGAAAAATCTGTGAATTGTGGTGTGATAATCAACCCGTAATTAATATTACAAAAAATCTTTTTTATCATAATAAGACAAAGCATGTTTAGATTGATCTTCATTTTATAAAAAAAAGATTAAATAATGAATAATTCAACTAATTTATATTTCAACAAAACTTCTGATTATAAATATTCTTACCAAACCTTTACTTTGGATTTTGAAGATTTGTGATCCATATTGGGCAAACTCAACATTTACAACATAGTTTGAGAGGGAGTATAAAATTTCAAATTTATTTAATCATATTTAGAATAAATTAATTGTAAATAATAATTATAATTTTTTTTATTAAAATTGACCTTAACATTTATGTTTGTTAAGATAATTATAGGTAGCTTGATATCTAAATTATTCTTCCTGATTTAAGATCTTTATTTAAAGAGATTTTTTCTCAATTCTAGAATATTGGAATAACTCTTCAATCTAGTTATATATAATCTTAGAGTATCACAATATTTATAGAATAATTACGTAATCATAGATAGTTGTACAACATAAATAAATATAAATCCAAAAGTAGTATTATAAGTATAGCAAACTATTTAAAAGACAATAATTGTAAATTAAAAAAGGGTGCTTGGTAGTTCTCACAATGTTAATTATAACAATTAGAGAGTTCCTAGGAGTCTTGAGTTGTCTTTTACATGATGTTAGCTATGCTAAGTTGGTAAAATTAAAAGCTTATGTAGTAGAATCTTACCAAAGGTATGCTACCAAATAAAGCTGAAAGTACCAAAAGCAAAGTATGATTGTGGCAAGACAAGAGTAAAGGGAAAAAAGAATGCATATCTGATCATGGATAAGAAAAAAGTTTATTGTAATTTAAGAAAAAAATTACTAATATACATTTAATGCTTAGCTCTTCAAGTAGAAATGTTTTGCTCCTTGCTATAATGTGATTTGCTTTGTCTATAACCTTGTTGTCTTCAATCTTAGAGCATGGACTTCATTGAATTTTCTTTAAAACGTGTTGTTCGTTTACTTTTGAACGAATGTGGCATGACCTAATGTTAAATGTTTCATTTTTAAAAAAACCCTTGGAAGACAAATCCTGCAATAATCAATTGTAGGCAAATTAATGAGAATATTATCTGCATACATAACTAGGATAACAATGTTAAGTGTTTTTCTTGATTAATTAAGCTTAGCACTTTTAATATTCAATGCCAATAACAATATAGTTGAACTTTTCAAACCAAGGTTTGGAACTCTGTTTCAAACCACAAATAACTTTCTTTACCTTAGAAACATGATTCACGTTCTCCTCTTAAGCAACAAATCTTGATATTTGCTCAATGAATCCTACCTCTTAAAAATTGCCATAGAGGAAGGTATCTAAATATTATATTGAAAGATAGGCCAATCTTAATTGTCTATAAAAAGAATAAGGTATGAATTGAATTTAGATGCACAATATGAACAAACGCTCATGATATCAACATCATATTCTTAATAAAGCCTTTAGCAACTAAGTTAGCTTTTTCTTTATTAATTGATCTATCTGCAAGGTGTTCTAGCCTCAAGTCCTTGTTGGCAGACCCTTTTTAGAATAGTTGCAACAGAAGTGGAAGCATGAAAATGGCTAAGAACAAAAGCAGAAGGAAAAAAAAGTAGAGTTTTTGTCACAAATGATTAAATTCCCAAAAAAGATTTCCTTCGAGAGGTTCTTGAATTCACAAAATTTTGATTTCGAGACTCTTAATTTTTCTGAGTTCACTTAGAATTTTTTTCTCTGCTTCTCAATTATAGTTTTCTCATTTTTTTATATAAAGGTTGGGATACAATATTTAATTAAGGAAAAACACATTTGCCCTTTGACCAAAATTCCAAAATTTTGCAAAATTTGAGTTACTCGGCCCTTTGCCCGCATGTGGAATCCAGCTTGCGCACGGCTTCCCCGCGTCACCAGCTCCACCCGCACACTTGACACACGCAATCACCAACCCTCAATGTGCACCCGCACGTGCAAGGTAAGTGCAACTATCGGACACGTGTAGTGCACGTGACCCGAGGTCAACACCACCCAAAGGCGGGTGTATACTGGCAACCCCTCCCACGTGCGTACAAGAGTGATGCACTATTTTTTGATTTTTTTTTCCTTTTTTTGGCATTTCTCTTTTGGGTTTAGGTCCCTTGAGACACATCCATGCCTATGCATATAGCACTTGACCAGTGTGTTGCGATGCACATTCTAGTACACTTGCAGCAAATCTTTGCACACAATCCAGCTTATGGCCTTGCTGCTTTGTGTTATGCTTTAATTTGTGTCTTTTTGTCATTTCCCTTGATTTTGTTTTATTTATTCTAGTTCCAGTGACCCTGTAAGTGATCTCCTGATCATTAATAGTGGTATATAATTTGTACTTATGAATAAACATCTATTGATAGGCAATTATATGGATATTAAGGTCACGCAAATCAAATGTAGACACTTCTTCTGTTAAGGCATGTTAAAATAGATGAAAGGGATGTGATAGAGATTCGATATGGGAGGCAAAGGTCATGAAGAGAGATGGGTAGGAAAAGACTTTTTTTCCTTATTGTAGAGCTGTGTTAGTCAAAGTCTAAGGTTGGTAATGATGATGGATCCATAATTGAACCAAACGAAGTTTCTAAGGTAGGAGTCATAGTAGCAATTGGTATGGACATAGGAAATCTCTTTTGTTATATTGTATACTTTTGAAGCAATAGGAGTGACAAGACTAGAAGATGGATTAGGAGTAGGATTTAGTTTGGAGATAAAGAAAACAAATTATCATTGTCCTTGAAATATATGAGATTAATTTAATAAAGAGACATCCACATAGGTATAAAAATGATGTCCAATGAGGTCATAGCTGTGATAGCCTTTCTAGGTGCAAGAATAACCTAGAAAAACATGCTTAACTTCCCATGGAGAGAATTTATCAAGTCCTAGAATATGAAGACAAATAATGAAGGTGCAACAAGAGTAATAGTGAGAGAGGTTTGTCATGGTATAATCATCTAAATGGAATAGTACATTCCAAAAACAAAGGAGAGAATTTGGTTGGTAAGATTGCTATGAGAATAGCACCCCTTCAGTTCTTCTTAGGCATAAGCATCCAAAACAGCAGTGAGTGAGCGACATCAGGCATGTGTCGATGCTCGTATTCAACTATCATTTTGTTGAGAGGCATATGGACACCTATCAAACACAACTTGAATAAAGACATGTGAGATAAATGGTTATAGGAGTTGTTCAGAGTTCCTTAAATGCATTGTACATTTAGGATCAGTGTAACATAGACACTTCGATAGGAAAATTTGTAAGAGAAACTTCATTATTGATAGTATTAGCCCAAGCAAGCTTTTCGAACATGATTTAGCATTTTTTAAATATGTGATTTTATGGCTACAATGAGGGTAATGTGAGAAGATTGAGAGATGTGAGAACCATGGTTATGTCTATTACTAAAATTATCAAGACTTGATTCAAGGCCCTTATCGTGACCACAAACACAACCACAACCCTAATAGTTAAACCAAGTTTTGCAAAATATGTAGTAGGTTTGTCGAAGGTAGTGAAGATGTTGACCACTTGAAAGAATGTGGCTAAGAGAGATGTGATTCCTCCAGTTGCATTGATTTGATAGGTAATTGATACTAGGGATCCGTTGAGTTTTAAAAATAATTTTGGAAGAACAACCTCTTCCTTCTAGGCCTTATCCATGGATGATATATAAGCAATTCGTTAAGAACAACTTGTATAATGTTAAAATACTTTTGGAGAGATTAAGGCTTTTCTTCATACAAATTGAAAATCTTATATGACTAAAGCAATTGAGAGATGTTTTTTTCCTCTGAATACATCCCATAAAGCCTATCACAAAATTTTTTGGCAAAGTCAAAAACTATAACAAAAATTGAAATATTTAATTCTATGTTATTTAGAAGCCAAGGCTTGACCTTGTAATCATCTTTCTATTATAGTTTGTAGGAGTTAGAACTCTTATCCTCACATCTTGAGGGGGTGTCTAAAAGAATATATCTCATTTGTATTTATTGTCATTAAAAATTTTGAATGTTTGATAACACAGGAGATAGTTTGGACTAGCCAAATTTATAATTATACTAATAATAAATTTGCATAAGGATGTCATGATGGATGCTAAATAGATGACATAATGACAACCAAAAATGTATTAGAGGTAAATTGTTATGTATTAGTGACAATATATCAGATAAACAAGTTGTATAATTGGATAATTTTGGTCATTGACCTTTTCACTATTGGCAAGAAAATAAATTAATTGGCTAAGGCTTACCTTTTTTGTGGCGAGGAAAGCAACAAGGAGGAAAGATGAGATAGCATGTTAATAGTATCGTAAAAGAGGAGGTATTAATGCTAGTAAAGGAGATGAAGCTTATAGGTGAGATCCATTCTACTCCCAAACATCATATCTACCATGAAGTTTTGCAACGAGGAGAAATAGTTGAGGATAGTATAGCGTAGCTGTGGAATGAGGTTTGGTTGTGAGGTTAGGGAGAGGTCACTGTGGTAAGGCAAGGGCTATGTGATTGTGGGATTAAGGGTGTAGGAATAAGTAGGAGATAGCTATAGAGGTGATAATGGAGGTTTCAAGTGTTATGTTGTGACTATGATGAGCTATCATAGAGGACATGTCTTAGATTTTTTGGAGTGGGGGAAGGTATTGATTGTAAGGAATGAGGACTATTGTCATCTTGGGGGTCATGGAAAATGGCATCAAGAAGGGGAACAATTATAAGGAATGTTACTTCTGTGTTGGAAGAAAGTTGTTTGTCTATAAGATAGGGACAAAGAAAAGGACAAGATTACGATAGGCTTTGTGGAGGAGGGAGGTATAGGAGATTAGGAGTTTTTGTGTGAAGGGGACTATAGAAATAGAGATTAGATCATGGTAGGGATTAGGTTAACTAAATTACTATAATACCATTTAAAGAAAAAAGAAAGGGTTTGAATTTTGTAAGAGATATTTAGTACTCTTTATATAAAGTCTAAACTAGTAGATACAAAATGAGAAATTGACATTGAAAGGAAATTTAATAATATAAAGATATTAGAGTTACAATTTATATGACTATGACAATGAAATGTTTGTTAAGGCTTAATATTATGTTCTAATAGCTTTTACACTTTGATATAATTTTCCAACTTGAAAAGATACATAGACCTTTTCTACTTTTTTGCATTGGTTTTTAGGTAAATATCTTACTGTTTCATATGTTGTCCTTTTTACTTCACAAACCATTTGTTTCTTGATAAACTGGCTCTCAAATGAAGTTATTTGCATTGATAATTGAATTCAAATTTTGCAGCCTCATTTATATGTTGGTCGAGGGATGCAGGAAGTCCAACCATCCATTATGAAGTAATTCTATTTTGTTGTTTTCATGCAATATTTCTATCAATTGGATTTACTTAGCTGATGCTCTATTGCCTGATTTCAGGTATACCATATTTTGGGTAATTTTATTATCAAGCAAACTATTTTTCAGCTACCATTTTCAGGTGATTATTTATGCATAAATAGTACGCTTTCCTAAAGGTTTATCTCCATGGTTAATCGTAGGTGTTGTTTTTTGTTTCCGTGAAACTTCAATTTCATTTGGTTCTCCAAATTCTGCTTATAGCAACCTTTCTTTTGTTTTTTTCTCCTTGTGTTGATTGTGAAATTTCCTATGTTTGGTTATATTTTTTGCCATACTTCATATTTTTTTGCTCTACAGCTTCTAATATGAATTCATGTTGGTACCTTAATCTTATATTGTGGAAATGCTAATTTATTAGCATGGGTCATGTGAGCTTCTTGAATGTATTTTTCATACTGCTTTCTGTTAAAATGTCAGTAGCTTTCTGTTTGTTTCAAAGATTCAATGGGCTAATCTTTATCTTGTACAGCAATTTGTTATGGTAAATACATTGTTCTGCATTGAAATGTTCAAATTTTTTCATTAAATCCTAATCATCATTCTTACCAAAATCATTCTCTACAATATTCATTGAAGATACAATTAGCTCAACTTTTGCTTGAAGCGTCTTGAATCTTCATAGTTTTCCTGATAGCAAGATGGTTAAACATTACAATAACATAATGTCTATTATCATGCTTCCTTTTAATTACCCTTGCTGTTTGCACATTTCATCCGCCTGTTACACATTGAAGAATTCTCTTAGGGAAACTCTCACCTAAGAATCAGCTTCTTGAATTATTTTACTTGTTCTAATAAGTGCCATTTTAATTGAATTATGTGTGTGTGTGTGTGTGTGTGTGTTAATAACTGGTTTGAGGTTCCATCATTTATTTGTTACAATAAGTTCACGCGACTATGCCATTGAGCTCACACAAATTTTTATTATTTTTGTTTCCTTTCATAATTATTCTTTTACTATTGGTATTATTAAACACCCAATTTTTGTTCTTTGGTATTCTAATTACTTGTTTGCATTGATTAACATACTCTGTTCTAAAATCTGCAGATAAAGCCTCTTATTGAGCCAACAAAGCATATAATGAAAATTAGTATAAATAATTATGATTGGCACGAGTTTTTTCCAGAAGGTATTTCATTATACTTGCTGGCAATTATTAATGGCATATTTATCATGGTTCTTATACTGTTATTTTCCTTTTTTTTCAGTTCAAAACAATGCTGGTGCAATTCTTGCTGTTTGGGCTCCAATCATCCTTGTGAGATACTTGGCTTTAACATGAACGTGGCTTTGAACTTAAAGCTATTTCTTAAGGTTAAGTTTTACATAATAATTTAATCACTTTGTTTTTGGTTTCAGGTCTATTTCATGGATGCACAGATTTGGTATTCAATTTTCTGTACCATATTTGGAGGAGTTTATGGAATTGTCCATCACCTTGGTGAGGTTAGGCTTAATATCTGTGTTCTTTTGTTGAACAGCAGAGAGCTTCGTTGTTTATGCTGGTTGAAATACATAAACTATGCCAGATTCGCACAATAGGAATGGTCAGAAGCAGATTCTACTCCTTTCCATCCATGTTCAATGTTTCTCTTGTTCCCCATTCAGCACAAAGAAAAATAAATAGCATTTTCAAAGACATGCAAAACAAATTTTTCAAGGTGCTAAAGCTGCTGTAGTTTGTTTCTTGGCACAGTAAGCTATGTATTTACGTTAAGTTTAATAACTTCGATATCTTTGACATTTTAGAATTCAGATATCAGTAGAGATGAGCTGGCCAAGTTTGCTCTTGTATGGAATCAGATCATTATTAGTTTCAGATCCGAAGATTTGATTAGCAACAGGTAAAGTTTTAGTCATTTCTGGCATTGTCTTTTTTTGGCAAATAATCTAAGAATTGTGACGCTTCTTGGCAGAGAGAGAGATCTGATGATCATGCCACTTTCATCAGAATTGCGGGGAACCTCTGCAAGATGGCCTTTATTCCTTTTAGCTTCTAAGGTACATATCTTTCTGCCAATCATCATCTGTGATTTCACTGCCTATTACATAGCTTTTATTTTGCTTTCCAGTTTTCAATAGCTGTGAACGTGGCCAGAGATTATGTGGGAAACTTTGAGAACCTCTACAGGAAAATAAAAAAAGACAAATACATGTTTTATGCTGTCAAGGAATGCTATGATACTTTGAAGAACATCTTAAATTTTTTAGTCATTGGGTACCTTGAAAAAAGGTATTCTCTTCAATCAATTTTTTTTAAAAAAGTTTGATCTACTTTTCTTTGAATAGTGTGAACAAGTATGTCATTTTAAAAAGCTATGATTAACTTCCTCAAGTATCTTTTCAGGTTTATTCGTGCCATTTTTGATGAGATTGATGCAAGCATTGGAAATTCAAACATCATGAATGATTTCAAGTTGAATGAACTACCTGTTTTGCTTGAAAAAATTACCAAAATGACAGAGATACTGGTAGTGTAGCGTAACTGTTCAGCTTATCTTATCATGCCTTTTATTGGAGTCTTTTTCACAGTCCTTATTTGTATAGCAATTTTCATGAACTTTTTTGGCATGTCTGCATGAAGTTCGATAATAAACAAGCTCGTCAAGATGCACTTATCATTTCAATCCAAGATGTTCTTGAATTCTTTGTCAAAGATGTGATGGCAAAAGGGGGGAGGTAAGAGGTTTGGAGATGGTTTTCTATTTCCTAAAAAATGATTTTTTTTTTAATTTTGCGATGATTATTGATACATGTAATTGATTTAGGATTTTGGATATTGTTGACTCCCATATTCAAGAAAGTGGTAAGGATAGTTTTTTCATGCAACATGAAGTTTACATGCTTAAGTCAGGTTCTCAGGGCCTTTTGGGCATTTCCTTACTTCCGGATAAAGGACGTAGAATTTCTTTTTTACGCTTTCCACTTCCAGATAAAGGACCTTTGAAAGACCAGGTAACAAAATTATATGAGGTTTTCTCTTTGCCTTGTGGCATGGTTAACAGATGTAAGAAACCTATGAGTTTACCAATATCAGGTTAAACGCTTGTATTTAATGCTTACTGTAAAAGAAGCGGCTATGGACATTCCTTCCAACTTAGAGGCTCGAAGACGCATCTCTTTCTTTGCAACTTCTCTTTTTATGAGAATGCCTCCTACTCCGGAAGTTCGGAATATGTTGTCATTCTGGTATGTCTTCTTATATTCTGTTCACATTCATAATATTAAATTTTAAGAACTATTATATAGTTACTTAAGTTATATAAGATATGAATTAAATTTACTTTTTGTAGCTTACTATTCACATAAAACATAATTTCTTTTTTCAAATTCAAGGAAAAATTCAAATAATGTGTAAGCAAAGGACTATCATATATGCTAAGCTAGCACACATACAATAAAAAATTTTACCTCCATAAAAAATATTGTTTTTGTAGCTTCAATGGCAAGAAATAAAAAGAAATACATGAAGTTTCCTTTTAAAACATTTGCACAAGCAAGTTGAATAAGATTCAAAAGGATAGCATGCAAGATAAGGCCTTCATACACTTAATCACCCTTAATTATTGGTATGATGCCCAATAAAATAGTTTCAGATAAAAACTAAAATAAGCATCAGAAGAAATCAATAATACACCAACAAGATGCCTCCATAATTGCTCAAACATCACTTTATATCACCTCTCATTAGGATTTATAGAGGATAAACTTAAACTAATGGAGAAGAGCTAGATTTATTAACCCTAGGTCAACCTCTTCCACCCCATTTACGTGCTTAACTCAAGGCATGTGCCATCTAATTAATGGAGCCTTGTGTAATTGTTTAATTGTGTTCTGTGTTGCAACATGTCATTGCTTAGTATTGAGTACCTAACGATGTGCTTATTATACTTCATGTAGCATTTGCATCTCCTTAATCCATGCAGCATAAGATTCAATCATACTCCGATGCAATATTTTCTTTTGTTGCAACCATATTATAATTAGAAAGCTCGTTATAATCAAGATATGCTTATATTCTTTTATTTTTTTATCATTTTTTTATTAAGACATTATTTCTTTTAAATATTTAATCTTTTAGGGCTTTATTTTTCTAATGACCACTATCCCTACTCTAAATATATGACATCTATTTTCCATAACATTTTCCATTAGGCATCAATATCAAAGCCGACATAATATCACATCAAGATATGGCTCATGTAACCACACTTCTCACCTTACATAGATGCTAGCAATGACTACCTCAATAAATCATGGTATAGTTTAGGGCCAACACTTGTCGTCCTATACAAAATTTTAATAACGAAATCAATAGGTCATATTTTGTAGTGTTATATCAAATCAAAGTATCGTACATAACCGGCACCCACCACTCTACAGAGTATTGGTGATGATTTATAAATAATTTCAATTATCCATCAAAGTTGTAGGACAATGTCTCAGAAAACTTATTTTTATATAATATATCATTTTATACATCTCATTTTATGTATCATTTTTATAATACCATAATATACCAAAATTTTTTATATTTTCTTAATATTTTGTCAAAATTATAGTTTCTATTATCCCATGTATACAATGAAATATGCCAAGTACTTTCAAATATAATATACTTCAAGATAATAATAAGAAACAATAAAATCATGCAATCCAAACTAATATTGAGGCAGTGGCTGAATAATAGAGAAGAGGAGCTCTATTGGCTTTAGTTTTTGTAAGTTTTGGTGGGAAAAAATCATGATGTTCATGATGGCTTAAGGATAAAAGTGAATGTAGTGACAAGAGAATAAAGGAAATGGAAATGGGAACTTGGCATTGAAAGGAGAGAGTTATTGGGAGAGGGAGAGATGACTACATAAGGGGGATATTAAAGGATAAGAAAGGTTACTTAATATTATTGGCTTATTACCATTTGTTTCACTTTTTTTAAAATGTTATAGTGTAGCTAAATTAGAATAATTTGACCTTCTAATTCATGCTTGAACTCTCAAACAAGTGCAAAAACTTTACAAGCATATCCTCCTTGAGTTCCCAAGTAGCCTCCTTAGCAAAATGATCCTTTGAAAGCACTCATAGAAAAGGAATGGATCATTGATGAAGCTTACAATCTTGATAATTGTCAATGGGCACTGGCTCCTCAAAATAGCTTAAACCACCACAAATCACTAAGAGATAATACTAAATGATATGAGAGTTGTTGTGAATCTATCATCTCAAGTAATAGAAATGGAGGCCATTATATACTTTGGAATGGTTGGAGGAAGGCTAAGTGATCATTTGTACCATCTAGCTGAAACTTTTAATGAGAAAACTCTTGAATAAGAAATAATTGTCAATAGGTGGTCAAACTATATCTCATGTATAATGATTATGTAGCGTCTATGTTTCAATATCCATAATAACATATTTCTAGTTAGACACTAGTAAAGCTTTTTGATACATTCTTAAAATAGGATAATGGAGAAACAAGGAAAAGTTATAATACCAAGGGGATAAATTATAAAATAAATAAAAGTTTACATTGGGTGGTGAGTACTATCTTAACCCTTTTTAAGGGCATTTTTATAGATATTGATAATAGTAGGTAGACTCTCAGCCTAAGATTACAAAGCAGTTGGTGATGTATTGAAGTGAACTTTTTGTGGTTGGCTAGATTGTACTTGTAGTGGAGCAAGATAAGGTAACGTAACAATAGTTAGAAGTGTAACAGTGATAGGAAAGTCTATAGACGAGCAATAGAAGGTTGTAGGAGGATGATTCATTAGATGTAACATTTGCAAAAATATAGAACAATGTGTTAAGGGATGATAACAACAATTATCTTTTTAGCTTGAGTATAAACTTAGAAGATACATTTATTAGAGCAAGGAGAAAGTTTGTCTTATCGAGTGAAATGAATTGACAAAACACAGCAAAAAAAAACTTAAGGATTAAGTGAGATGTTTTATTGGGCTTGAATAGCCATCATAACTATGGTTTACCATGATCTATGTACTTAATGTCATTCTTGTTTCTTACCAACATTACAGTTTAGTATGGGTCATTAGAATTTCACTTTTTGGTTCGTATCATTAAATATTAAAACCCTGTGCTTATTTTAGTACTGTTTTAGCTTGTACTATCATTTAAAGAAATATTTTTATTGACTTTGAAACTGTACGTAGTTGTTGTTTCAATTTGACTATTACTTTCTAAAATTCAAATTTCAACTTCTTAATGCTATAATGGATTTTCTATTTTTTTATTGTAAATAATGAAGAACTGGAAAATGAACATATTCTGAATTCTTTGTTGCTGGGTGAAGCGGCTGTATAGATTATGGCTGCATATGTATAGCTTGGAATGTTTTTGCTAACATTTTGAGTTTGTCTCTACTTACTTGATATTTTAATTAGTCTTTTCATTCACAAAAGCATAAAAATCCTTTCAAACACTGCTTCTAAAACGAGTTTTCTAATCATTTCAAGCAAACGTTTTTCCAATGGCAAATGCTGTGTCAGACCAACATTTGCTGAAGTGGACACTGGTTTGTGAATAATTGAAGTAATAATTGAGAAAGCAATCATTTGATTTTTTTGGCCCTTTAACGGCCAAGGCATTTTTGACCAAAATTCATACTGTGGGCGTTTGGATGTTTGAGTTTACTTCAGGGTGTTTATTCTGGTCATTAGCTCATCATTTGAGTCATTTTGTATTTTGACCATATCAATGTCTGGAAATTAGTTTGATCTTTGACAAGTAGATATCAACACTAATTTTTGTATCTTTCTTCTTAGAGGCTAGAAGATCTCTCAACAATAATGCTTAGTCGATATCAGGATCAGCTTGTGTCATATGTTTGTGGTGACAAGCAGATGCTTAGTCAGTATCAGGATCTGCTTGATTGAATGAATGTTTATATGCTAGCATAATCCTTGAAAACTCCAATTGCAGCCTTTGATAGAATGATCAGCAAGGAATTATTGGAGTGTTATACTCATTCAGTAAGCTTTATATAAAATGTCCAATAAATTTCACAGAATTGCCTAAAAAGCTTTATTATTTTTAGTCGTTGAAATGATTGTCAAACCAAGTTGACTAGTGGAAATTACAGAATGTTTTTAGGGCATGGATTGAAAAAGAAAAGCTATGGACAAACGTGAAGATTATAGTTTAGTGCTATTTTAGCTTGTTTTTATATTATATTTGGAAAGTGTAATTTTTTCTTCTCTGTAGGCTCATATATTCAGATATGTGAATTTTGCCATACTTTGATTTGAGTTACTATTTTCAGTTTTTGTTTTGTGGGATTTTCAGGCCTCACTACCTGGTAATTGTTTGGTCACATAGCATGTGTTCAAAGTACTTAAAATGTATATTTTCTGTTGCGGGAAATTATTTTTTTTATTTGAAAATGTATATTGGGTCCAAGTTCTCTTGGTCATCTTTTCCCTTCCAGAAATTTGACGTACTTGCCATCACTTTAGTCCTTGCAAATCATAAAGTATTCTTGTGTTTTATTCTGCACAGAGTGAATTTCACAGGGTGCCATATGCTATACAAAGAAACAAGTATTAAAAGGCATGCATGGTAGATGCTATTTTGTAGTACTATTTTGAGGAAATGCATGACATTTCCTTGCATTTTGAAAGACAGTTTCCGTCCTTTACTATTGAAGGGAAAAACAGTAGAGACGGTTAATCTTTTTTAAGGTCAGATGCATTCACACTTTTTGACCTCAGCTGCATATAGAGAACTTTTTTGGCCTATGTCTAATGGAATTCATTTAAATGGGTTCTGAGATATTGATCGGACAAAAAAAGCAATCTTTAGGAGGTTCAGATTTATGGTGCAGAACGCCTGATGAATAACAGGTTGTAACAAAGTATTTGATACACAGCAAAATTAGGCAAAAGGTGCTGTTAGCTTGAGGTGTTCCATACGTAAGCCTGATGAATAAGAGGTCCAAAGAACAAACATGGAATTTGATGATTATCAATTGTTTTGACAATTTTTGAACTTGTGAATGTCCAAAATGTGGAATACCATTGCCTAAAGATGTTACATGAGCTATGGTGCAATTGTCTAGTTATATGCTTTATAGTTTAGACTTTTGCTTTTTTTGTAATGATCTAGTGGAGATATGAAAAAAAATGAATGTTAACACTCATTCATTATCAATTATGGATCTGAACATTTTCTCGGCTTATAAAACTGGTATTATTTTTCAATGTCCCTTGTTAACCTTTTGTCAGTCTCAAGCCATTTGTTCTGAAAGATTTTCCCAAGTAATCAATCCTAATGGCTGTTGTTTATTCTTAGTAAACAACAATTAGTTGAAATGATTTTTTTCTTTTTAAATTAGTATAATGACTCCATACTTCATGGAAGAGGTTAAATTTTCGGAGGACGAACTTCATTCAAATCAAGATGGCAGTGCATCAATCCTTTACTATATGCGAAAAATCTATCCAGGTAGTTATATAGAATGAATCAATGTGTTGTCTCATTATATTTCATTGTTATGTAGATAGATTTTCTAAAATACCCTGGTTACTTCAGATGAATGGAAGAACTTTTTAGAACGCATGAACCATAACATAACAGATGAAGACACTAGATATTGGGCTTCTTTCCGAGGACAAACATTAAGTCGCACAGGTGAAGATCAGTAAAAGAGCATCTTTATCCGTTGAAATATCCTGCAAAACTTCCTGAATTCTACTGCAATCTGCTACCTAAAATGAGAACGTCCTTTTTTTTTTTTACTTTATCAGTTAGAGGAATGATGTATTACAGGAAGGCATTGAAACTTCAAGCATTTCTTGACCTGGCCAACAATCAAGGTGAGGTTCAGCATAAAAAATGCATGAGTTTAGATTCACGAGGCCTTTGGAATTTTTATTTTTACTATATCATTCTATACATTGCCTCAGATCCTTGTTCTTGGCCAAAATTATAGCATTTTCGCTATTCTTAACATCTTCCCTCAATTGTTGCTCAGATATTATGAAAGGATGTCCTAACATTGAAACGAATCACGGCAAAAGGAACAGTCAACTTTCTCTGGCTGCAAAGCTTGATGCTCTAGTTGATATGAAATTTACTTACGTCATCTCCTGTCAGATGTTTGGAGCACAAAAAGCTTCAGGGGATTCCCATGCTCAAGATATTATTGATTTGATGTCAAGGTTTTGTGGGGAACATTGATGTTATTTTGTTTCAATATACTTATTCAATTGTTTGTTCAAATCTGTATTTTCATCATAATTGAAGGTATCCTTCGTTACGCATTGCCTACATTGAGGAAAAGGAAGAAATTGTAGCTGACAAGACCCACAAGGTTTATTCTTCAATTTTAATAAAAGCTGTGAATAAATTGGATCAGGTAATTACTTTTTGGCAAGGTTTATTCTTCAATTTCAATAAAAGCTGTTAAAAAATTGGATCAGGTAATTATTTTTTGGCATCTTGTATTTTTTCCCATTAGACTGGTACATCAGTCAGTAACAGTTAGGTATAGTTTGAAAATGGTGTTGCCTTTTAATGTTTAAAATTTTCTTTTTCTCAAGAGATTGTAATTTTTATACGCTTTGCTGAAAAATTATGTTAAATGTGGCTCTCTTTACACTGGAGATGAAAGGTTACCAAAATACAGAGTTATCACAAGGCCCTTTTGGCAATTCCATTACTTTTTAGCATGTTAATGTTATCCTTTATTATGGATGCCTCCTAAATCTACCAAGTCTTTTATTTGAATGCAAAATCTTTCACCTGAAGAGAAAGACTGATGGGCATCAAATGGAGAGCAAGTAAATTGAACAAATAGGATTATGTAATCTTCTCCAAGGGTCTCCATGGCACTATGTATTTTTGAGATTTCTTCTACTATTCCTTTCAGTTGAATTTCTTAGTTTACAAAAATCTATGCATGCCATAGCCCATTGCAATAATGTTAGTAACTCGCACTTATGTTGATCTGCCTTGTCTATTCTTATCCAGCATTCCTACTACATATGTGTTTATTTTTTTGTGCCTTTGAGAGTTCATTTTCTCTTTGTTGACACCTTAATAATGGAAACCTAAAATGAATCTTTTACAAATTAGATTGACTTAGATCAACTAACTCACAAATTGAAGTCAACGTATGTTCACTTCTAATAGAGGGGGATCGTTGTCCAATACTACGTAGAAGGAACGATCTCTATATGGGCTTATTTCCCCTATAGATTTCGCTCTTTCTAACTAAAGTTTTATTTGGTGGAATTGTTGTTTCTCAACGATGTAACCACCACGATTAATTATAATTCTAGGAAAAAAAACTCTTGATTAAAAAATAAGTTCACGGACTTCTATTAATTAAAGACCTATTAATCACATTTTTTTTCTTAGGAAACATGTATAGTCTTTTAAACTTTTATATTTTATTGGGAAAGTGATGAGGTGATTGTTGATGAACTCAATCAAGTAATCATTGTTTCCTCTTTGTGCTTACATATGGAAGTCTCATTTGCTAGGTTTAGAAACATTATTGTTAAACTTAGGTTTGCCGATTATGAATCATGGATTTTCTGCACTGTGATTATACAGATGTGGTTGTAAATGCATGCTATCCATACTAAAGGAGAATGATATTTGTTTGCTAAAGGAGTGTATTTGTAGATATTAGCTCTTTTATAATGTTATGAGCACACTAAGAGTCAAATAATGCATAATTTGGATAGCAACTGTTAACATATGCTCATAATAAAGCTAAAACTATGAAAATAGCATGAGCTACATGACAACAATATATTCATTGGTTAGGTTCAGTTTGCCTTGTTTTTGTTGTTAAGCATTTGTTCTCCCATCACAAATTCTTGAAAAATGTATTTCAATTTATCATAAAGCTTTTCCATTTGTCAAGATTCCAAAATACTAATTGTCTATCAAATTTTCTTTCCAAAAACTTCCAAGTTTTCTTTTAAAATAAACCCTATTATTTTACTTTTATCTTTTCTTTTCTCTAAAAAAATTTACTCTTTAGGTCAAATGATGGGATTGGGGATCCGATTGTCCAATAATCAAATCATACCATTTGATCTATGCAGAATTGGATGCTTCATTTTAGGGGTTCAACTTCTACTAACTGATCAAATTATTCAACCTACCGATTGGACTATCTAATCCATTGATTAGATGGTTTGATTAGTCGATTAAATCATTTGATCAACCCTTCTTCAACCTCTAGCTCTTGGCTCAATTGAACCATTTGATAGTCAATTTGATAATCTAATCAAGCTATAATGAACTTTGCTACTGCAAAAATGGTGAAATAATTTTATAGAATCCTTTTTAAGATGAATATTAAGTCCAAAGCATTTAAAAAATTAAAAAAAACATGCAACAACCCAAATTGTTATTCAATTTAAAGAGTTATTAACACTGTTTATTTATTTAAGGTTGTAAAATTAATATTTTGATCAATGAAGCTTACATTTTTTTTTGATAGAGTAGAATAAAATATTAAGTTTTGAGTTTCGTCTTATAAAGTGTCAATTCATCAAGTATTTTGGAATGTTAAGTTGAGCATACAATTAGATAGAACTCATCGAGATGAATTTATCGACATTTGTTTTATTATAAATCAAAATTCATTAAAATTTTCTAAAAATTTTTTAAATGAGAGAGGTTATGTAATTAATAATTATTTTATATTTATTTATCAATAATCCATTTACCCGATTCTTTCCCTTATTTGAGTGGACATAGCCATCAGCCATTTTATTCCTCCTTGGGAATGCACGTGAAAGGAGGGTTTTAGAATCCCTTGCTCATCAATAAGAGGGAAATCCATCATTTCCTTCAATTTCTCATCAAATTTCAATTCGCTACCTCGAGAAGAGTTGAATGCAAGGATTTCTTGTAGATTTCTCCTTGGATCTAAGGGATAAAAAGTGAATTGTTTCAGATCTAAGTCTTGTAGCCATGTGGAGCTTCGAGGTAAGGTATTTTCTTGCATTCTAGTGTTACTTGAGAAGGATTTTATGCTAAATACTTGAATTCCTAAAGGTTGGCTAAGGATTGAAAAGGTAATTTTGGAGATTTCGTAAAGAAAAGATGATTAAATTGTGAAATTTGTACAAAAAAGAGCATGCAACAAGGAAGAAAATCTCGATGAGTTAGTTCTTAGATTTCTATGTATTACATCTTAAGTCAAGTGCAAGTTTATAGAAATTGGATTGTAATTATTCCTAAGACTTATGCATGTAATGAAGTAGTGGTTGTTTCTAAATATAGAAGTATAATTCTTAATTACAAGAAGCTAAAGGAAAAAGAAAGTTAGCGTTACCACAAGGAGTGCAGTTAAATTAACTTAAATAATTATGATATAAGTTATTAGTATATATTTTGAGTATTATGTTGACCTGAGCATTATTCCATGATATCATTCAACATATGTATACATGTTCTAATAATAATTAGCTTGCTTATTAGCATTATATATGGAATGAGAATTAAACATTGTATATAAATAATTCATTTGATTTATATATATATATATATCATGATAAGAGAAAATATGAGAAATGTAAAAGAACAAAATGAGAAAAAGCAGAAATGATAGAACCTATGCTAAATGAGTCTTATATTATGTAATATATTTTAATTTGTTAAGATGATATAGTTTTTTTATGATTTTATCACATAGAGTTACTTCTTGTGTGATCAAGAGCTATCATAAGGGTTGTCATCTATTTGTAATCAAGGGTTATTGTTTAATGTGTGGTTTGGCAATTTAAGGTACCATTGGCATCGAACCTTATTATTAGAGATACTTAGCTTTTGATTAGGAGTTATATTATGAGCTATCACTTGCTGTGTGATATGACAATTTATAATGCGACTAATATCAGGCTTCATTATTAAAGCTGTATGTTATGTGATTAGGAGTTGCCACATATTATATAATTAGGGGCTATCATTTGTTATATGATCTAGTAACTTATGATACTATTACCATCAAACTTTATTATTAGAACTACTTATTATGTGACCAAAAGCTATCACCTACTGTGTGATTAAGGATTATTATTTATTGTGTGATTTGACAATTTAGGTCTACGGAGTTGATATAATCAGAGATGCCAAATAAGATAAGATGAAAATCTCATAAATAATGGTTATATGAGAATAGGTTTATTTATTTTGAGAAATTGAGAATGATATGAAGAATGATAAAATGAGAATATGCATGAAAAAATAGTAAATAAGAGAAGTATTATAATATACATGCATAAAAGATGATTTGAACATCCATAAAAAACTAAATTGTATGATATTCATATAACATCCTAGAGATATGATTCCTTGTGAATACTTCATAGATGTAATGCATTTGTTTCAAATCTTCAAGTATTTTGAGACATCTCTTTGTAGCATTTAGTTTCTCTACTAAGCTTGTAAAGCTCATCACCTAGTGTTACAATGCATCTTACAAACATGCATAGAGTTAAGGACCCTACTGATGTTTAAGGAACGTCCCAGAGCAAAAGAATTTGTGGTGAGTATGGTGTAATGTTCTTGCTATGTGAGATTTATTTTGGGAGTTGGTATGTTTAATTGATTAATAGTTGTATCCTTTATGTTTTGTGCTTGTTGTGGTATGTGATTTCATAATTTTTATATGGTATTGCTGGCAACTATAATGGTTGTGGCTAGATTAATGCATGGATTATGGATTATAAAGAGTTTTGTGTAAGTTGTGGACATATTATGATCTATATATTAGGCTATTATTGATATATGAATATTTTAATATAAAAAATGGACAATTTCAGGAGAGACTTTATCTTTTGAATTCTAGAATTTGGAGTCTTTCTAGTAGAGATTTAAATGGTTTTGAGATGATTAGGAGATGGATTTATTCGTCATTCCTTAAGTGGTTAGGTTGATAGTGTCATTAATTTGACTGTTTACTTTGATGTTTAACTCGATATTGATTTAATAGATATATTATCAAGTAATGAGTTTAAGCAAGACATGACTAAACAACATTTCAACATCTTCTTGTAAGAGATGTAAACCATGCTTTCCATTTAAACAAATAAAAAGTATGATTTTTAACTTAGATTCAAAACTTAACTATTTACCTTTTTTTCTTAATTCCTCTGTTATTGTGACAATTTCTTCTTTGTTATATGAATTCTCCTCTCTAATCTTTCAATTTTTCATTTTCAATCTCTCTCTCAATTGTCCACTCTCTTAATTATAGCAGTTGATATCTCTCTCATTTATCATCTCTGCTTGAAGGATAATCGCCTTTTTATTTCAAGCAATCAACTTGATTCCAAATTTCATTTTTGCATTTTACAAAACTACCTCATATAGTTACAAACTATTTTTTTATAAAGTCTGTCTCAATATGCTCTTTCCAAACATGTATTTGAAATATGTTTGATAATGCAATCATTGAGCTTAGTTTACCAAGTATTTTCATAAAACAATCATTTTTAAAATCCTTTAGGAACTTCAAAAATACTACATGAAATTTATAACAATATACAAAACATACCAAAATGGCTTAAATTTCATAATTTTATTTTAAAATCTTTTTGTTAGCTAGTAACTAACTTACAATTGGCTAAATAATTTACATGACAATTCTAAGACATTACAATTAGTCATAGCTTTGCATTTGTATATCGATTACCAAGATCATAACTTCACCTGCTCACAAAGGGCAAGGAGCAATGCAAAAAAGAGGCACTTAATGAAAAGACACACAACACACATCCAAAACATGTCTCAACACTTATAGATACATTTTTAGAATATGAACTTCACTTAATTGCATCATTTGTTACACCATCAATCCACCATAATTGGAGAAGTGATATTTAGAAAATTAAATTTCAATTATAATTAACTAAATATTAAATTTCATTTTCTTGCAAAAAATACAGTTAGCCAAAAACATATGATTGAATTACAGGTCTATCATTTATAATTTTATGAAATTGAAATTTAAATGGATTTTGATTTACACCTTATAGATCTTCGTTGAGATAACATTTGATATCCAATTCAGAGCTATTTCACAGAAATGTTGGATTGCATTTTGTCCAAACAGACTAGTTCTAATTCATTCTGGGCTTCGATTCATAGTTATCCTTCCTAATACTTTTAACATGCCTTGTTGATATTACTTCTGTGATGTGCTGTGATCTTTTCAGAGGTTTTCAAGGCTTAGCATTTCTTTTCTATTGTTTTTGATTTATTGATCCAAAGGAACTGAAGGAACAATCTTGCAATTTTCTTAATACACTGTTAAATCGACCCATCTAGGCTTGCTAAGCTTTATCAACTTGTGAAAGCTAGAACATGGGTTGATTTTGATTCTCAATCTCAGTTATAAAATTCAAGGGAACTATATATATTTTCATTAACTTGTAACAGCCAAAAGTTCCCTAAACATCAATGAACTAGTAAGCCCTTGAGACACTCAATGAACTACTTTTGGTATGGTTTTTTTATTATAATTTGACTTTATCAAGGCTCCACTTCAAGTTTCGTTATAGTTATAGATATTTTTACTTTTAAAATTTATGATATAGCATTGCAGTATGTACCTTCTATTGTTGATATTCTTATTAATATGATAACAGAATGAGCTTGGATAAAAAAGAAGCCATGAAGGGTGGGTGACCTTGAGCATAAAGCAACTCTGAAATTGAATATATGAGATACAAGAGGGTTTACGTCTACCCTAACCAAATGATAAGGCTTTCCTTGTCCTTCATAAACATGAGCTTAGAAATTCTTATGGCCCCAATCCAAAATGAAATATATACTCACGAGAACTAGAAAAGTACAACAAACTGCCCTGAATAGTATGCACATGAGACCTAAGAAAGGTCTTCCACAACAAGAGTTCAACTTGACCCAAGAAGTCAAGTTAATGAAAGCAAAGTTATAGCATAAAAATGTGTAAATACAGACCTTACAACAAGTTCTTGGATTATTGGGAGAAGAACATAACAAGAGTAGTCAAAAGTTGATTTGAAGCAAGAAATAATGGCCTTGGCAAAAATACTAGTGTAAGCACTTTTCTCATCAAAGTTTGCCCAAGTTGAATGGAATTTCATAATAAAAGAGCATCAATATTTTTGAACAATTGAGGGTTCTAATTTATAGGGAAAAAAAGCTAAAGGAATCCTTGAATGATATTTTTCCCATTCCATTTTCCTTTTATGAAAATTTTCTAGTGTTTGTCTTTAAAAGTAGCTCCAACATTTGATTGAATAGTTGGACCATTTGATTAGTAATGAGTACTACAAACTAAGCTTGGTCGTCATGGTTTGATCTAGAAGATTGGGCAGTCCAATCGTCATTTTCTCACAACCAAAATTTATCCTCTTGGACACTACTGTTCGTTTAGTTTTAAGAAGCCTTATTGAATGTTCATGGTCTCATCAGACACAGGGCTTCTCCTTATTATCAGATAGAGATCAATCTGTTTGAATTGTTTATTAGATTGTCCAAGTTGTGCACATATGTAGTTTTGTGACTTTTAAATATTGAAGATATAAATAATTTTGTGATAGTAGAAAATCAATAGTATTGACAAGAATTAATAATTTTAACAGAATTTTAGCATTAATTTGGAAATGAGTTTTTCAAAAAGTTTAGACCTTAAAAACTTAACATTTTAGCTAGTGTTAAATCACTGTAACACTTTTATAACTAATTTTAAACTACATTAATTGCCAAATGGTGTCTCAAGCTGCTTGTCTTACCTAGAAATTTTAGCACTTTAAATATGAATCGAATTTAACTCAAAGCAATGTTGAACCTTTTTTTTTTCCTCCGAGCTACATCATCAAGTCGTTCTTGTCCATTCATAACCTGTATTAAGTATGAAACCTGAATGTAATTAATACAAGTTCTGAGTAAACTTTATTCTTAGATTTGCATCGTCTAACACTCTTCGTCAATTCATGAAGCTAATAGTTAAGTTTGGCAAGGAGCATAAATGACGAAAGGGTTACTATCGGTGATTATAAACTATTTTAAAAGAGAAATTTTGAATTTCAAATAAATTCGATATTGTTTATCTTTAATCTATACTTTCAAATAATGAAAAAATTGTTGGGGTATGTCAATCTTAGAATCTAAGTTGGATGCATTGAACGAGCATTCTTTTTGGTATTTTGTGTGATTGAAGAATTATACTCAATATTAAACATAAGTTTTATAAATTTGTAATATGATATCAATAATTGGTATTTGAATTACAAATGTATATTTAGAATAAGTGTTACAAAGATACAGATTTTGAGCTGTATGTAGCTATACTTATAGTGACATGATTAGATGTGGGTGCATAAAGGAGAAGGTTGGTGTAGTATTAATTAATGTTAATCAACCATAAGACAATTAATGTTTTTATTAGGAGAGGTGAGATGATACAAATGTTTACAATAAATAGTGGAGAAAGGCCATAAAAAATTTTGTAGAATTGTATTAGAAAGAACTTGGCGTGATTGGATGTAAAGAAAGAACTACAGATGAATAGGGTATGATGGCATTAGAAGATTAATATCTAACCTGAAGATAGTAGGATTAAAGTTTATTGACATTATTGTTGTTATGTTGTTTATAGTGTGAACGTGGTACTAATATAATTTGTGCAGTGAAGCAGATGCATTTTTATGCTGTTTTGATTCGTTCATGTTTTTCAAAACCAAAAATTTTTTATGTGTTGCTGATTTCTGGATAGAGATCACATCTAGCTTATTAAACCTCCAATTATATTATGTTTGGATATGAAGAAAGAGTTTCTTATGGAGTTAGAGGATTCATCGAATCAATGTTACTTTATTGGAATTAAGGTTACTATTTATTGTTGTGATTCTTCAAGTATATTTCAGTTGTGTAGTGATAGAGTTTGTGCAGAATTATGCAAAGTAGATGCACTTTTTATGATGTTTAGAATCATTTGCATGTTGATTGAGCCAAAGTTTTGAGATACACTGCTGATTTTCTTGCTGATTGTAGGAGATATATCGTATCAAGCTACCTGGACCTCCAATTATTGGGGAAGGTAAACCTGAGAACCAAAACCATGCAATTATCTTCACTCGTGGGGAAGCTCTCCAAGCAATTGATATGAATCAGGTATATGATGCATTTTTTAATTATGTACTAATTTTTTTTCTTTTACAAGAAGATTTCTATTGCACCAGGATAACTATTTTGAAGAAGCCTATAAGATGCGAAATCTTCTGCAAGAATTTCTTAAACATTCAGGTCAGCACCAGCCAACCATACTTGGCCTTAGAGAGCACATATTTACGGGAAGGTTTGTTACTTTCTATTCACTTAAAGGAATTTTTAAATTCGAAACATTAAAATGTATTTCCCTTCTTTGCTTACAGTGTTAGTATTATAGAAGCAAGATACTGGTAAACTGTTGTTTTTATTTCAGTATATCTTCTCTGGCTGGTTTCATGTCGTACCAAGAATCTAGCTTCGTGACGATTGGGCAGCGGTTCCTGGCAAACCCTCTTAGGTAAGTGTAATATTTTGTATTTTTCTTTACTTAGGCTTTTGTAAACTGTGTGCTATGTGCAGCTACTAGAATGCTTGTGCTTATTTTTACGATTGGAATTTCATTTTAGATGTATAAGATGGTTTACCTTGACTATGCTGTTGGTGAAAGGAACAACTAATCTTGCTTCTTGAAATATACAGGGTACGGTTTCACTATGGACATCCTGACATATTTGACCGGATATTTCACATAACCCAAGGGGGAATAAGTAAAGCGTCAAAGACTATCAATTTAAGCGAGGATATATTTGCTGGTATAAATGTGCCAACAGTTCATAATCTCTGTTTTACCTGATTGCTTGCATAAAGTCTGAAAAACTTTGCAGGCTTTAACACCATTCTTCGTCGAGGTCATGTAAGTTATAAAGAGTACTTGCAAGTTGGCAAAGGTCGTGATGTAGGACTCAACCAAATATCAAAATTTGAAGCAAAAGTGGCAAATGGGAACAGTGAACAATCTCTCAGTCGTGAAATTTACCGTCTTGCCCACCGCTTTGATTTCTTCCGAATGCTTTCTTTTTATTTCACAACTGTTGGATATTACTTCAACAATATGGTAAGCTTCAGCAAAAGCACGACATTCTTTTGTTGTGTTTATGATTATTTCAAGTTTCATTCTCCCTTTGCAACAGTTTAGTTATATTAGTTGCCTTATTTGAGTTAGAGACCCCAACATACAAATAGTAATATTATGTTGGATAATGTGCAATGTTAACTATTCAAATTGGAAATTGAAGAAGAAAAGGATTGTTCTTCACTGTATTCATCATAATCAAGAAAACAAACATTTATAAGCAATAGAAGAAATAGAAATCTTTATTTATTGAAACTAATCTCAAATGGAATAGAGAATCATAGAGAATAAAAAAAAAAGACATTACAATAACTCAAACTAATCAAGAACATAGAAAGAAATTATATCTAATATTTCTAGCAAATTGTCCCAAAATCAATCTTACAAACATGGGTCTCTTATTTCTATGAAGCCCCATGATTGTGGGATTTTTATTTTAGTTATAGCCCCACGATTAGTCTTATTATTGTGGAACTCTTCATTCAATTTTTAAAATTTTATCAAGCTAATGAATAAATATCAATTGTTCTCAATTTGCAAATATAATGATCAAACATTGAATTTTGAAGACACCTTAAAGAGAACAATAATAAAAGAGAATAATAATGTTGTCTATCTCATTTTTTGATAAACTTTTTGTCAAATGTCACATGCTTTATTTTGTCATGTTGAACTAAGTTGTCAACTACATTAATGGAGGGCTTAGTGTTGCTGAACAAAGACACAAAACTGACAAAGGAAATATCCAAATCTTTTAATAATTTATCTAGAATAGTACACACATTCATTCCTTAGGTTGTCTTTATACCCAATTTCAACCCAATTGGTTACTGTAGAATATCTCTTTCTTCTTTGAGTCCCCAAATTTCCTTATACTTTCATACGATACCTTGTTATTGACTATTGTCTTTCATTAAATCAACACAGCTTACATTCGAGTACTTAACATCTCTAATCTTAGTTTTCTTGAATAGCAAACCCTTTTCTAGAACTCTATTTTAGAAATATCAAAATTTGATTAACTACTTTTGTATGTCTTTTTGTGGAGCATACATAAATTGGCTTACAACATGCACATTAAAGACAATGTTGGGTATTGTGAGTGACAAATAAATCAACTTCCCTATAAGGTGACGGTTGTTCCCTTTGTTCATTGAGGGATCTTCCTCAAATGTTTTATCCTTCTAAATGAAATCCTAATGGCATACTAGTGGCTTGCATTTAAGCTTCCCAATCTCTTTAAGCATATCAAACATTTACTCTTTTGAGAGATGAAGATTTGTGCTCTAATTCTATGACTTTCATATCATGAAAGTATGAGGATTTGAAGATCTTTTACTTTGAATTTGGGTTGTAGTTTTTTTTAATAAAGATTTACAATTTCATTTTCATCATCACCTAACACAATTGGAATTATCTACTTACCAATATCATTCTTCTTTATAAACAAGATGTGATTACATTAATCTTGTTTGTCTTTAAGTTGCTTCATAACTATGCTAAATAGCATAAGCAATGCACATGGTGATTGCTTCAGAATATAAAGAGATTTGTTTATCTACATACCTTGCTCAAATCTCTGTGAACCTCAAATCATGGTAGAGCTCTCTTGTAGATCTCTTCTTCATTGTATCATTCAAGAATGCAATCTTAATGTCTAATTGATGTAATCCCCAAATTTTCTACAACAAATGATAAGACTCTGACTAGGTTGTGTTTAGCAAGCAAAAGTTTCTTCATAATCAATCCTAAAAGTTTTGAGTAAACCCCTTGACAATAAGTCTTGCCTTATACCACGTAGTAAGTCCACATCTATACTTAATCATGAAAATTTACTTGTCATGTATAATCTTCTTCCTTTCAAGTCGCTTCATAAATTCTTAAATGTTGGCATTTCCTTTATCATTATGGCCTTTCACGTCCAATCTTGATGAACTTTATAGACATCTTTAGGAATTTAGATCTTATCAACTTTTGTGATAGATGTCTTGAAATTCTACGATAGTTTGCAATAAGTAAAATAATTCAAAATTGGTTATTTAGTGTAAGACATTATGCTTCTCAAAGAAATTAGAAGATCCAAAACATTCACTTTCACTTTTAACTCTTTTTTACCTCCATCAGCAGTTTCAACTTCTTATTGACTATCTACATCAAGAGTTTCCCCAAGTTTAAATTCATACTTTTGCCTTCAAGCTTATGGTTTCCTTGCATAAACAAATATTGGTTTTAAATCTACATCACTTAACCTCCATTTTGGCCTAAGTCGTTATATTTTATGGAAATTATAGTCATTAAGCCGTATTAATTTATTGATTTAATAAAAGTTTAACATTTATGTATTTTAAGAACTCATCAAATTTAGTAGTCTCTCCTTTTATCTAAATTAACAATTTAAGTTAATTAGGACTTATTAACATTGATAGGTCATTCATTAGTCTAAAATTAGACTTATTTATAACAATTAAGTGTTACATCAAATTTTGGGGTCTTACAATCTCAAAGTTATTGATTATAATAGAATGATGGGAATCAAGTTAGTAGACTAATGATTATCTCTGCTTAGAAAGATTGGAAGAGTTTCCTAAAGGAGGTATGATATGAAGCTCAATAACTCCCTCATATATAGTGTGAATCTATGAAGAGCAGGTGTAACATCTATTGATGGTTACCAATCTTATTGAATGGTTATATCAAAGGGTTAAATCTTAGAAGGGTATTATAGCCTTGTTTGAATTTGTTTTAATGGAAGATGGCCTTCATTATTAATTCTTATTATATGTAGGCATTGGAACAATGATACTTTTTAGTAAGACATTCATTGGTTAAGAGATCATTATCATTTTTAAATAGAGAAGTTATTTTTGTCAATAGTAGAAACAAGGTCAATTGTTGACGACAACCATGGAAACATTCCTTGCTCAATTGCTACAAGGACCTCTTCTATTAAACAAAAGATGGGCATGACTTTCCCTAAGGATATATACTACACACTTTATTTATTCCTAATTATCAACATCAAAACATGGGTATCTTAGTAGCTACTTAATGCCTAAAGTTTTCATAAGCCTATTTTCATTGGTAGCAAATTAGTTATTCTTGAGACTTATTTATTGAGTCATTAATTTTAATACCATTAATTTGATGACAACAAAATTATTTTATTATTTTTCTAATATTTTTTCTTAAGTATTTTAGATCATTTGTTTCAAAATTAAATAGGTCAATCAATAAGAGAGCTTGATCATTAACTTAAAGAACTTATTGGTGATGTTTTAGTATTAATCGTAATTAACACCAAAACAAATACATTACTTGGGCAAACGAGGAGAATTTTTTTTTTTTTTTGAGTCATCCTTATTGTTGTAGAATGTAAGACTATAACATTTTATTTGAGACATTATAATTCAATGAGATATAGTGAGAGTGTTTAAATGCTTATAAAATCATTAATTCACTTATTTATGATTACTTGAAGTATATATTTCATAAAGATTTTCTAACTCAAAATATGTCTTATAATAAAGCAAAGTTAATAGGTTACATCACTTACTAAAAGTTAATCAAGTAATAGTTAAAAAGAATGTTAATTAAGTGATGCTTGACAAAGTTGTAGTAATTATACTTATGCAATATAAGTCATCATACAATATGACTAGTTATCTGATGTGGTCAAAATAAGGTTGGACTCGACGATTTTATATTTAGTTTAGTAACTTAGGTTATTCGTGCAATACGATCTTCTGATCACACATGTACGATCCTTATTTTCTTAAGAGATGTAAGCTAAGGCTTAAATCTGATGTGCTTTGTACTGTACAATATTGGTATTGTATATATACAACTTGTTCACTTATATCATTTGACAGACGTTCGGATAGGGCAACATTGGTTTGAGGAGAATTCTTTTGCTTGATCATACAATACAATTTTTTATATCGTACATGTATGATCTCATTTAATAAAGAGATAAAAGTTTTGCTTAGTTGTGAAAGCTAAAAACTTAGTACAGTATGATTTTCTAATTGTACTTGTACAGTCTTGTGATAATAAAGAGAATATAAGTTGTTAAGGTCATCCTATATGTACGATCTTTATCATTGTCCTGTATGATATCTATAAAACCCAAGATATGTAAATTGAAACTAGGGATAGAAAAAGTCTATGCTTTGTACATGTACTCATCGTACAAGTATGATCATATGTTAGTAGTAATTTAATCTAGTCAAACAAGTCTAAAGAGTCAGATGAATAGTATTATGGGTATATTGTATGATATTTGATCAGACATGTATATGATCAATACAAGAAATATGAGTAGCAGCTAGTTTGATAAATTTTCAAGAAATTTTATTTTACACAATGGGGATTGTTTGGAGTTGTTGGAATGCATACGAATGCATGTATATAGAGATCCAAACTTAGTGAAAAAGTTAATGATCATTTGTACATTTTTAAGGAAATGATTCGCTTGAAAATCATCATTGCAAAGAGAAAACAAGAGCAAGATCATAAGACTCAAGAATTCCATTGAAGCATTCCTTCAAGTTCATTCTATTAAGCTAAGTTAATTATTCTATATTGCTTTAACTTTGATATAATGTACCTGTTGATTAAAATTGGATTTAGGAGCTTTGTGTTTTAAGACTTATATTGTATCTTTTGTCCCCTCGTTAAGGCTCTTTTTTGAACTTTGTATTTGTCTTTTGGTTATTATTATAAGGTCTTTTATTTCAGTGATTTATAAGATTTTTTAGTCCAATATTATACGCTCTTTTGTGTTAGTGTTGCAAAGTCTTTTGTTCTAATGTTTTATAAGATCATCTAGTCCAGTGTAATAGACTCTTTTCGGATGATAGTTAGTCCTCTGGCCTTATATGAGGTTTTGCCCTACCTACGTTTGCAAAAGATAACTTCAATATTTTTGTTTACTAAATTTTAGGAATCATTTTGTATTCGTGGGTGTAAAGCTGGATTTGGATTGAACAATCTCATAATCTTTTGTGTACCTTTCTTTTTTACACTTTCAATGTATTTTAAAAACTAAACAAGATTTTTTAAAACTAATTCATAAGAGCAATAAAGAATTTTGAAATGCTATTTCAATATTTTAAGTTATTTGAATTTATGATTTACACAATTCACTCCTTATGTGAACATCATGTTCACTAATGCTCAATAGTTCATGTTCACTGATTCTCAATAGTGTTATCAAAACATGGTTGCATTTAGTAACTAATCATCCAAGAGAAGATTCTCACGATGTCACACAATATGGTAATCAATAATGCTATCTTAGAAAACAAGGTTTCATCTTCTCGTTCATCTCTTTTTAAAGGTGATTTTTATTTGTATTAAAAGAATTATATCAGTATTTTTCTTGAATCTATCGATTTATAAATTTGGGACATTGTTGAAAATGGTTTTTCTTTGAAGATAGTGGATAATATTTTGATTAGGAAGCCTTTGAGTGAACTTAAACTTCAAGAAGAATATAGAGCTCAACTTAGTATTGAGGCTTTAAATAACCTTCATTATAGTCTCTTGGCCACCAAATTTAATATGATAATGGACCTTAAGTCCATCCATTAAGTTTAGGAGAAACTTGAGATCACCTATAAAAGAATTAACTACGTTAAGAAATCCAAAATTAATTTACTCTTGCATGATTACGAGCCTTTTTGTCTGTAAGAAGAAGACTCCATTTAAAATATGTTTATTAGATTTACTAACATTGCAAACGGTTTCTCAAACCATAGTATAGTTTTTTTTTTAATATTCAATAGGTGATGAAGATCTTATGGGTGTTGACTAAGTAGTTTAATCCTTTGGTGACTACAATTAAAGCCTCAAAGGATTTGAACCATCTCTTTTTAGATAAGTTAATGGGAGATCTCATGACCAATGAGATGGAGATGACAAAAAAGGAAGAAGACATGCAATGCAAACAACCCAATAAGGAGAAGGATTTACTTCAAAAGTTGCATCATCCACATTTGATGAAGACTCATCATGCAATAGCGAGATAGAACTTTTTAATATTTTAACAAAATTTTTAAGAAAATGATTGTAAGAAATTCAAAGAAGAAGGAGAGATGCTATAAGAATAAAGGAAAGAAATTTGAGGCATGTTATAATGAAAGTCATGTGCCAGGACATTACTATCTCGATTGTCCCAAATTGGCAGAGAAAAGAAAAGGCATGAAGAATAATTTCATTAAAGACAAGAAGAAGAAAGCCATGATGGCCACTTGGAGTGATTCAAAATCATTTATAGCATCAAGTTGTGAGGGGAGTGAAGAAAAGAAGAATTTAATATGTCTGTCAACAAAGTAAGAAGCATCCTCAAGTTGTTTGAGAGAAGATAATGAGGTAAGCAAACTCTCCTATAAAAAATTCAAAATTTATAGAATTGGTTGATGCTTTTAAATTTTTTTCTAAAAAATATAAAAGTTGAAAAAAGAGCATAATAATTATCTTGATTTGTGTGTTGAATAAAATAAAGTCAAGGCATTTGCATGAGTTACATCAAACTAGAGATGAATTTGCTCAAATTAAGAGCATGAATGTGAAAGATAAACTTGTTTTTAAACAATTCAAGAAGTTTCATTCCAATTGTGCTTCATCTCGTATAAGCAAGTTACATTTCAAAATTTTAACTCTATACATGTTAAAAGTCTCACTTATGCTTCATTTATTTCTTTCAATAACTGTTTGAAAAAAGAACACATTTTTAAAGATTGCAAAATTAAGTTAAATGCTAACTCTAGATACTCTTGTTATGTTTAAGTAAGAAGAAAAATAATAATATATCTAAAAAAATTAAATAACTTGATTTTTTATTAGCCAAACCTAAAATCATTTGGATTCCAAATTTTAAATTTTAAATTATTGATTTAAATGAGTTTAAATCTAATTGCATGTTTTAAATTTGATTCTTTTTAAAATTAGTTTATGCATAAATATAAGAGGAAAAAAATTGTACCTCTTGAACTTATTTAAAATGATTTTACTTTTCTTATATCAATAAGTGATATTTTAAACCCTTGGTTCTTGTTTGCTAAATTCTTAAAAATGGTTTAATGATTTGCAATTTGATTGCTTATTCTTATGTACTTATAAGAGTAATAATTTTTCTTTTATCTTTCGATACATGACAAAAGGAGGAAAAAGAAGTGAGAAATAAAAAATATTTCATGCATCCAATATATTTGTTTCATAATTATTTAGTTGCTTATATTAAAAAAGAGTATGAATTTCGAAGAAGCATTTGTATACTTATATGATTTAATATTTTTTATTTCAGTAGTTGTTTAATAGTTTTATCATCATAAAAAAAGAGAGATTATTGAATTCTTGGTTTATGTATCATAGCTTAATGACAACAAAATTATTTTATTAAAGTTTTTTTAAATGTTTCAAATTATACATCTTAAGATCAAATAGGTCAATCAATTAGAGACTTCAATCACAAACTCAATGTACTTATTGGCAATATTTTGATATTGAACGTAATTGACACCATGATAAATACATAGCTTAAGCAAACAAAAAAAAGGTCTTTTCATAATCATTTTTATTGTTTTACAATGTGAGACATCTAACAATTTACTTGAGACATTAGAATTTAGTAAATGTGATTGTTTAAATGTTTTTAAAATTATTCTTTAATTTATTTAAAATTGCTTAAGGTTTGCATTTCATAGAGGTTCTTTAACTCAAAATGTGACTTATAATAGAGCAAATTTAATAAGTTGCATCACTTAATAAAAGTTAATTAAGTAACAATAAAAAAAATTTGAATTAAATTTTGACAAAACTATATTAATCATATTTTTACAATGTATTCATCATACAATACAACTAGTTATCTTATATAATTAAACATAGGGTTATACTCAATGATGTTATACATAAGCTAGTATCTTAGTTTGTTCGTACGATAAGATCTCCTAATCATACATGTATGATCTTTGTTTTCCCAATAGATGTAAGATGAGGCATAAATCTAATGTGCTTCATATTGTACGATATCTATATTGTATATATAAGACTTGTTCACTCATGTCATTGGATGAGCATTTAGATTGTCAATCTTGGTTTAAGGAGAATTGTTGTCTTATTGTATAATATGATTTCTTATGTTATACATATATGATCTCATTTAATAAGGAAATAAAAGTTTGACTTAAACAATTGTAAGATCCGAAAAGCTTTGTACAATACGATTTTTCTAATCATACTTATGTGATCCTATGATAACAGAGTGGGTATAAATTACCAATGACTTCATATACGTATCATCTTCATTATCGTTCAATACAAGGCTTATAAAATCTAAGAAATATTTACTGAATCTAGAGATAAAGAAGATCTATATACTTCATGCTTGTATAATGATTTTATTGTACAAGTATGATCATATGTTAATAGTAGTTTAACTAATTTGGACAAATCAAAAACGTAGGACGATCAATATATTATGAATATTGTACTTGTACAATCTTTGACTAGACATGTACGATTATTATAATAAATGTGCGTAATGACTAATTTGTCAAATTTTCTAAATGAAGAGAAGAGCAAGACTGTGAGACTAAAGCATACTTCATCCAAACCTTTAAGTTCATGCCATTGAGCTAACTTATATAATTATTCTATATTACTTTAACTTCGACATAATATGCATCTTGATTAAATTGTATAAGTTATAAAGACTTTGTATTTTGAATTTTACATTGTATCTTTTACCTTATTATTAGGATTTTTTTTAGTTCTATATTAGGCTTTTGGCTGTTATTGTATGGTCTTTTAGCCTGATATTTTTTAAGGTTTTTTTGCCCTATATTGTAAGCTCTTTTGGACCAATATTATAGAGTCTTTGGTATGGTGCTTTGTAAGGTCTAGTAGTCCAATATTGTATACTCTTTTAAACCAATAGTTGTAGGGTCCTCTAGTTCAGTGTTTGGCTTTACCTACATATGTTTGCAAAATGTGTTTTTAGTATTTCTACCTGTCTTTTTGGCCGAGGGTGGATTTAGATCTTTAACTAAGTAAAAGAAGACTTCAGATCTTAAGAAAGGCTTAAAATCCAACCATACATTTATCTTTCCAAATTAGAGGAGAATATCCTACACTTTATCCTTTTAGGTTGGCAATAAACATTTGCAATGTCCACAAAAGTGGTAATGTGATCTTTAGGGCTAATCTTTCCTTTATAGTATTAAGATTCCATCCCGATAGGCTAAGTTAAATTGTTGGCCAAGATATCTTCAAAGAATAGAGAAAAATAATGATCATTGCTTTAATCATGTGACTTATTGACATAATTCTTTCTTTGTAATAATTAGTTGCACATCATTTTAGGGATCTTTAATTAGGTAAGGTATTGTTGATTGCCTTTGGTTGGCTTCATGATAACAAAGGGATAAGTCTCCTTATGATCAAGGTGATTTCTCCCATGACTTCAAACAAAAATTTTGAATACCTTAGAGTTGGTGGCTTAAAAAATTAAAACTAACACTAGCACACCAAAAAATGATTGACGCAGTAGTTTAGGCGGACAGTTAACCACAATGGCTATAAGAACTATAGAAACCAATGCTGACACTATAACCTACGGTGGAGCTTGTTGTCGGTGACAATGTTTGTCAATGTTCCTTAGAAACTGACATACCAATGGTTGGAAATTGGTATAATGAGTCATGCTTGGTGGTAGATGCAATGGATGTGATGCTTTTGTACCCATGATAAACAACACTCAAAAACGAAAATGATTGCAAGAATGTCTCTTGAAGATTATGAACAGTCTCCATTAGGTACTCTAGCTACCTAAGAGATGTCCAAAATTGGTCTTTATTCAAGTGGTTGGCATTAGCATCTCCAATTATGTAACATATTGGTATTCATTGCTTTTAGTCATATTTTGAGGAAGAAGATGAGAAGATTACTGTCAACAATGCCCAAAATGTACATGCCAAAGATATAAAAATTGCATATCACCATTTAAAATCTTTACAAAATTGTCAGAAAATAATGATAATAGAGAAAAGAATAAAAAACACAGATTAAAATGATGAAGAATTATGTTATTGTTGTGCCTTCATAGATCCACTAGCTTTGGCTTGTTATAGGTGTGCGTGAGCTGTGGAAGTTAATAGCTAATGAAATAGGATCTCTAATCTTCATGAGGCTCTATTTAGTGACCTTAGATTCAAATTCAGGAGTTGCATCTTCTCTTTAAGTAGAAAACTAGCAAAATAGAATAAAATTTACACTCTCACCAGGCCAACGAGAAACCATAATAAACTAAAAAGACAAAAATGCGTTAATAATATGGTGGTTGCCCATTTGCATGCATTGTGCCACATAGATCTTTGAGGTGAAAACGTTGCTGACGCCTTAGCTACCATTGCTCCTTTTTTTTTTCATCCTTAATCTTCTAAAAGCTTTTTTACCTAAAACATAAGAATGGACAATGTTTTATTGGTACATGTGTACTTTCCATGATATGTGCATGCTATCAAGCTGTATTTTCCTCTACAATTTTAAGCTGTAAAATCTTTACGTCTTACTAAGCCCTAGTCCGTGTCATACTTAAATATAATTGCAGGCCTGGTTGAATTGGTATTTTGTAACCTTCATTAATAAATTGTTACTATTCCAAACATTGAATACAATTTGGCCGGGTAGTATTATACATCATTTTTTTAAGTTTAGTACTATTCTTTCCTATTGCTCAGACTCTACGTTATATACCTATTATGTTATCATTTTCGATATCAACTTCTGAGTTAAGGTCTTTGCAGATCTCAGTATTTGGTGTTTATGTATTCCTATATGGACAGCTATACCTTGTTCTCAGTGGGGTGGAAAGAGCATTAATTGTTGATGCCAGGATGCAAAACATTAAGTCATTAGAAACAGCACTTGCGTCACAATCTTTCCTTCAGTTAGGACTTCTGTCTGGGTTGCCAATGGTGATGGAGCTTGGCTTGGAGAAAGGATTCAGATCCGCCATGAGTGACTTTATCCTTATGCAGCTACAACTTGCCTCTGTCTTTTTTACGTTCTCCCTTGGGACAAAGGCTCACTACTTTGGACAGACTATCCTACATGGTGGTGCGAAATACAGGCCAACAGGCAGAAAATTTGTAGTTTTTCACGCAGGATTTGCAGAGAACTATCAGCTATACTCCCGAAGCCATTTTGTTAAAGGATTTGAACTGGTCTTCCTATTAACCGTCTATAACATGTTTAGGAGGTCCTACGAGAGCAGCATTGCTTACATAATGATCACGTACTCTGCATGGTTCATGGCCATTGCTTGGCTCTTTGCACCATTTCTTTTCAATCCTTCCGGTTTCACTTGGCGGAAGATCGTAGAGGATTGGGATGATTGGAACAAGTGGATGAAAAATGTGGGTGGTATTGGAGTGCAACCCGAAAAGAGTTGGGAATCATGGTGGAATGCTGAGTATGCTCATCTGAGACATTCTGGACTCTGGTCTCGAATTCTGGAAATATTCTTTTCCCTTCGTTTCTTCATCTACCAATATGGTCTGGTTTATCACCTTGACATATCTCAACAGAACAAGAACATTATGGTGTACATGTTGTCTTGGTTCGTAATCTTTGCCATCTTCTCACTAGTCAAGGTGTGCATCAACCCTTACTAATATTTTTCTTCTTACTATTCAAGCTTATGTGTGAAGAACCAAATACATCTCTATGCTTTCATCCCTAAACTTTTTTCTGCCTTTCAAATACGTTTATAAAATGAGATATTTTAATACTAAAAACAAAATAGGGATGATATATTGATGCATAGAACTAAACTAGACGAAGGCATATGTATGCTTTATATCCGTTTAAAGCTACCTAGTGGATCTTTCGACTTACTGCTACGATTTCCAGCTTGTGACGGAGGGACGTCGATTGCTCAGTATAAACTTCCACCTTACCTTCAGATTTTTGAAGCTGCTTATATTTCTGGCTGTGGTTGCTGGCATTATTACTTTGTTGTCCGTGTGCAGACTCTCCTTAATGGATCTGGTTGTGTGCTGCCTTGCATTTCTTCCCACCGGTTGGGGATTGTTGTCGGTAGTACAAATCAAGTAGACATTAGTTGTTTATTTGCTTATATAACTTTTCCAGGGTTTTAGCTGATGGATTCTAGACTTAAATCTTTTTCCAGATAGCTCAAACTTTAAGGCCGAAGATGGAGCAATACTGGTTATGGGAACCAGTGAGAGTTATAGCTCAAGCCTATGATTATGGAATGGGTAACTTGCTTTTTGCACCTATTGCTGTTCTCGCATGGATGCCTCTGGTGTCCGCCATCCAAACTCGAGTTCTTTTCAACCAAGCATTCACCCGGCAACTACGGATTCATACAATTCTTTATGGAAAGGGCAAGAACAGTTAATGTTTCCTCTTGGATTAATGTGGGTTTGCTTCGTTGCTCGAGTGAAAGCATGGTTTGCCGTGGTGCAGTTTCCTCTCGGTCTATTGTTCATCCTTGTACATTTTTCCGGTGACTGCTTCCCTGATATGTTGTACTCTATGAACTGTCAAAATACCTTTAATACTCTAAAAAATTAACTTTTCAAAATCATCTTTTGCAGCTGATTTTATTGTAGCAGTATAAAGTGCATCGATGCTTTGTTTATAATAGATCATCTGACGATGGAGCTTTGTTTTCAATTGATACGATTTATGTAAACATGATAATGAAGTATGAAAGCTTAAAAAAGAATTCTGTTTTGACAAAATATTTATTGTTTTAATTCAAATAGTCTCATCTAGTAGGTCATATTGTTCTATTACTTGCATTGATAAGTTTAAGTTATCATACATAAGTTGGAAGTTTTAACTAAAATTTGGATGTAATTATACACAAGAAAATTGAAATTATTTGTTTTATTTTTCTTTATAAAATAGAAAATAATAAAAGCTTACTCTTTTCAATTATCATTACTTAACATTGATGAACAATGAAGCTTTGACATAAGAGAATTTTGATTTATGAACAAAATATTTTTGATTAAATAATATAATGTGAAATTGTATTTCTCTCATTCATAGCTTTATTGATTTCAAATTTATGTGAAATTTGAATCATCAACCCATTGTGATGAAGAAATTTGTATGAAATTGTTAATAAGATCAAATGTGATGATGAATGACAATAGCTTTTTTCAAAGCTCTAACAAGGTTTTGGCCTTTCAACTCACCTCAATGCTTGTTTAGTACGTAGTAGACAACTAATGAAGTGCATCATATAAAGCTTCTAGGAATTTGAAGTAAGGCAAAGCATGATAAAATGAGCTTGTTAGTCATAAACAAGTCTTGTCCACTAAGCTTTGCTTCCTCCTATTGCTTGCTTTTAGTGATGCTTGACTCACTATAACATAGGACTTCTGGTATGACAGGAAGACTCACTGAAAGGGCAACCACCATTACACACATCATCAAAACACAAACATCTTATGATGATCAAAAAACAAAAAAAAAATGAGAGAAAATACTTTAGTAAAAAAAATTATCTCAATCAAAAGGCATTTTTATTCTTTTGGAAGGGTAAAAAATCTCGACATATGATGAATAAATATCTTGGCTTCCCAATTAAGAAAATAATTACTAACAAACTTTTAAAAAGAGATCATGAAAGTTACTAGAAACTAAGTAAACGTATTCTTAAGTCGTTCACAAAATTGCTGAGCAAAAAAAAAATACCCAATGCTCCTTGGTCTGCTAAGCTTTTTTCTTTCTTTCTTTTACTTAGTCAACGCATATCTAAAAGAAGACCAAACGGAAATTGCACTGAAAAATAAAACAAGTGTTCTTCTAGGAGAAAAAATCGTCAAACTGCCGTCATAATGATTACGTCATCCAAAAACGAAAGCTCAGTCTTCTCTCTAAATAACAAAATTTATACAACTATGGACCCCTCTTGTTTTTTTTATCATTAAATGTATGTTTAATTTGGACAAATTCATGATTAAATGTTCAAATATTCTCTATCTTATATTTGTCATCAAAGTATATTTTTTTTCACTATTTTCTTCCAATCTAAATTATCAACTTCTCAAAGTCCAAATAGCTTAGCTTGACACAAATTTAGAAAATTTATTTTTATTTCTTTCACATTACCAACAAGATAGTTCTTAAACACATATACCCTAATTTGATATGAAAATATGAATAATCAAAATGCACATGTCACAAAAGTTTTACACCTCAAAACAAGTATCTCCTAATGTTAAATGCTATTACAATATGATTTGATATTGAGACATTTTCATAAAATATTCTAATTAAATTCTATGTAATGATTAATAATTTTTTTGTATATGTATGTCTTGAATCTTGTCTTATTCTATATTTATTTTGGTTGGTTATTGATAGTTAATTCATATGGAATTTATAATTATGTTATGTTAAACATAAAATTAAAATATAAAAGATAAATGAGAAATTACCAAGTGGTAAGACAATGTGTTTTGGATTGGAGATTCGAAGGTTTGAATCTTTTTGTCCTATTTTTTTTTCATCAGAAACATTAAAGATGTGAATACTAATAGTATTATAATATTAAATATATTAATACCAAATTACATGAAAACTTGACAAATTATACTAAGATTTATTATCATAATCTTTTGAAATATATTTTTAAAAAAATGATTGAACTACAACTAGAGTTTTAAAACTAAATCTATGCCTTTCTAAATTTCATAAATTACAATAATCTTTCAATTTAGTCAAAAAATAATAAAATTGAAGTGATTTGCCTTGCATGCTCAAAGGTTCTCATCAAACCAAAAAAATTGCATCTATCTCAAGTAAAAGATATTAAAGATAAAAAAAATTATTTTCAAATAAAAAAATTCTATCACTAATTAGTGGTCTCATCATAACTCACAACATTATTATGCTCTATATTATTTTTCTCATGTTAATATAGTCATAATCACATTGTTCGTCAATGATCAAAACTCAATATCACATTATATGACACAAAATAGTTTATTCCATGACTTACTAATTATACATTTCTCTCCATTATTATAGCTTGGAGTAGCATATTAACATTTTTTATTGTTAAATTAATAATATTAAAATTTTGGATTGCATTTGTATCCCTTCAAGGCTGTGCAGGAACAATATCGTTGCCTCCATTATCTTGCCTTGCTGAGCTCGACTGTCTTCCCATGCTTGATCTCCGACAAAGCGACGAACCCTTAAGAACTACCGAGCTCCCCTCCTTCGGTAATGGCTTCTCATCACTCCGTCTGGGAACCTCTACTCTTACAATAACCCTCTCCGACGTCGGCAGCGGGACCAACAGCGGGCCTCCTCCACCGACCTCCAGCTGCGCAAACCTTGTCACCTCGGCTCGACAAACGGGACACGTGCGGTGGGCATTCAACCAAGAGTCGATGCAACCAACGTGAAACACGTGCTTGCAGTTGGGCAGCAACCTCATGGCCTCCGCTTCCTTGGCTACGCTCAAACAGACGGCACATAATTCCCCACCTCCGCCGTCGCTTCCGGCTACCGCTTCGACACGTTTCCCTTGAAAGAACGTTGGCAGAGTGGCAATAATGGCGGCGTCGACACCGCCGCCGGCGGGGAGTCTGGGATGGCCACTGTAGAAGCGGTTGGTGGCATCATTGCTGACCTGTTCTCTGCGGCGGCGGCGGCGGCGGAGGATGATGTAGCGGGTGAAGTGGTGAGCAGCAAAGAGGAGGAGGATGAGAGAGAGGACGCCGCCGATGAAGACGAGTGGAATCCAGACATTTTGGCGGGAACTTTCATTGCTTCGATTGGTCACCCATACATCGGAGGTTCTCGGGATGCTGTAAACCATGCTTCTCTTTGCTTGAGCCTATTTAGTTTGTTAGAAAGTTTATGGTTTCGTTATTTATATTGCAGTAGCTTCATAGGTCGAGTTTGGTGGATAACTTGACGCGGTTCCTTCGTGGAGAACATTCGAGCCGCGTGCAGCAGCGGACTCAATGGTAGACAAGTATGGGCAGATACTTGCCGCCCGTTTTCGAAGAAATATCCGACACGACCCGCCGTTAAAATATTTTTTTATGGAAGTATTATCATTTCTCCATTAAAAAATTAAATGCATCATTATATTATTAATTTATAAAAAATTAAATGTAGATCAAAGGTACATGAACTATTATCATATCTCCATTTGTCAAATCTAATCTCCATTTAGATGAACTTAGTCACAAGAAATTCTCCATTAAAACTTTTTTGATTAAAAAGCTAGCTTAAACCTACTTGCCAAGGACACGTTTAGACAAGGATTTGATTTTAGATTTTAACATGAAACAAAATAATGCTTTTAGATCTAAATATGAAAAAAATCTATTAAATAATTTATGATTTCATATTAATTATTATTTATATTTTCTTGTAATATTTTTTAAATATAACCTATGAATTGTAAAGGCAATATCAAAACTAATTAACCATCTACATAATTTTAATCAATATTATGATTAATTTTTGTCTCATCATCAAGTCTTTATTTAATTTAAATTTAAGATTTTATATTTTAAGTATATTGATCATGTCTTATCAATATAAATTTATGTTCTTAATCTATATTAAGATACATTTATATGTTAAAAAACCTAGATAAAGTAAATGTATTAAACTTATCTAAATGAGTAGAAGAGCTATTTGAAAAATCTTATCTTATACTAAAAAATTCATCAGTCCTAGTGTCTTAACCATATTATTATATCTTTTATATATTAATACCAAAAAAGAAGACTTAATAAACTTCTTATTTAACTGTGCTTAAGTTTTGTATTTTTTAATACCAATTAAGATTTATACAACACTATTAATAAGTTCTTGAACTCATTACTTAAGTTCTCTAATTTATTTACTTATTTAATCTTGAGATATATCAATTAAAATATTTAAAAAATAATAATAAAATAATAAAATGAGTTTATTATTATCAAACTAGTAGTTCATAAACCAAGAATTTAATATTGAATCTACAATTAATATCTCAAATTGATTTGTCTAATTTTGTATGTCTTGTTCCAAATCCTTAATAATAGATCTTGTTATAGAGTTATCATAATGAAACTAAATTTAAAATAGCAAGAAACTAAAAAACTAGAGTGAAAGAGAGAGATAGAGGTAAAGTCTTATGTTAAGAATCTTCAATGCCTTCACCCATCTTTTGCATTTTTATAGAAATTTAAATATAAAATTTTTATTATAAATATTACTTTTTATAATAATAAATATAATTTCTTTACTCTTTATCTATTGCATATATTAAGACATCAACTTAGTCATCACAAAGCTTATCCACTTGCAAATGGTGTGCGTTTACATGCTCTCCTTATGCTGCATGTGCAAGGACTACATGCCTATGATGGTAGATGCCACACAAACTGATTTGCACACATACAATATGCAGCATGCACGTGTGATCTACATGTGTATGATAAGTAGCACATACTGCAAGTGCATGCTACGAGTAGTATGTGGTCGTAACAACCTTATTTTTTCTTTATTTTATTTTTGTTGAAACAGCTCTTTGAGACGAGTCTAACGGTGTTTAGTTTGTAATTTTTGAAGTTCTAAGGAATAAATTATGAATTTTTAAAGATTTGGATAGATTTGTAATATTGAGGATATATTTGTAATTGTGTAAATGTCGACATAGTTCAATTCATTTTGGCGGAAAGGTATATTTGTAATTTTAAAGTAGTTGGCTGCGCTGGGTATATATGTAATTTTAGGAATTTCGGTTTATTTCTCTGGGCGGAGGATATATGTGCAAATAAAAAAAATTGGGAAGGAGTGATATGCAAAATGTGGTTCAGGGCAAGTCGATTTCGACCGTGGTTATAAAAGCCAAAACTCGGGTACGTTTGAAAAGCACTTATGCGAACATCGACTACGAGGAGGTTGTCGGAGTGTGAGGGCAAGATTTCCAATGACTGCTGCCTTGCTCAGCGAGGTTCCGGCACACTACAGTAACAGCCGGGGAGGATTTCCGTAAGGTAAGAAATAATTTATTCGTCGTTAGGGTTATGTAAAGTTTTTCGATGAGCGGTGGAGACCGAGAGGGATTTGACCGATTCAGTGCATGAAACGGCCGATTCAGCGCCGACGAAAGGGTTCGGTTTCGCCGGATGCATAGGAGAGAGAGAGAGAGAGAGAGAGAGAGAATATATATATATATAGCAGAAAACCGGTCCAGTCCTTTGGACCGGGTCGCCGGATGCAGGCGGTCCAGCGCCGACGGAGCCCAACAGTGGATTAAGGAATTTTGGGAATTTTAGAAACGCATTTTGGAAAGCTGTTTGGGAAAACTTTTAGAAAGCAGAATTTTTAACTGTTTGGGAACAATTTTTAGAAAAGCAACTTTTGGCTGATAGGTATATTTTAACTTGATTATGTTTGCATTATGGACTTGTAGGGCATCAAGAAGAATTAGAAGTGGGCAAGAAAATTTAGTACAGCAAATCCAGGTAGATAAATTTCTAACCCTGTGATGTAGCACAATATTATATGTTTTTACATGCTTTTTTTACTATTATAGTATTTTGATTGTTGCATATGTTGTTTATGACATAAAAAGGAAGAAACACTATGGTATGGATTACTTATACATTTACATGAAAACTGAAAAAGGAGAAATAACATGGTATGATAATGAAATAAAAAGGAAGAAACGATACAAAAAGAAAGGTTTTTTGATATGACATAATTGTTTGGAATTATGATTGGAAATGGTAGTAAAAATGGATTCCCAGAGAACATTATCCTCACCACTAGGCTCAGCGTGTGGGATCTCATGGTATCGATCTTCGAATCAGATATCTGCCTAGTGTTATGTGCTATGACTCTATGATGATTTACACCAGGCTCAGCGTGTTGGATCACAAGGTATGGTACCATACCTGCCTGGTGGCACTAGGCTCAGCATGTTGGATTGCAGGGTATCAATCTTCGGATCAGATATCTGCCTAGTGTTATGTGCTTGGTTGGATACCAGCTGGAGGTCATTTATTGATGATAATTGGATCCAGAGGATAATGCGTCAAAGGGAATTGGGCCCGATAATAACACACTATATAAGGAACTAGCATTTCTTTTGTTGTTTTTCATCTGACATTATATATGACACCTGATATGGTTTTATCTTTATGCATATGATTCATCTATACTATTCATGGTATGTATTTTTATTTATATTGGGTTAACTATGTGGATTTATCTACTGACATTTATAAATCTCATTAGTGCTTACATCAAAGGTCATGCTACCACTGCACCGAGAGCTAAGAATGGTGCTTCTACAGAAGAGCCCTTTTCACGAGATGTGTGAGAAATGGGAGGGTTTGGTTTGATTAAACGTTTAAAAACATGTCTTTATTTATATATTTTGGATTTTGGAGTTGGGGTTTATCTTACTGTAGGGTACCTACCTTGGGTTTTGTTATTTGTCCTCACATAGATGTTGTATCTCGTAACTCTGATGATAACTTTGTTATATAGTGGTAATTGATGTAGGTGAGGCTTGACAGTGGTACTAGCCATGGCTCATGTCCCATGCATGATGACATGTGCAACATAGCTTCCCACATGCTCCTACACACACCATTCTGTTACACCCCATGGCTTAAATGATAATTTGATGATAACAAAACAGTGTATTATTGTTCTAATTGTTTGCTTGAGTATTTGTTACAGTATTAGAGTGACTTGGAAGATGATTGAAGGAAGTTATCAACAACTTTGATCGTGATAAGCAGCCCTTGGTACTCTAAATGGTGTGGCAGCCATTATGGAGGTGTATAAGTTTTTTTTTGGGACACAATGTAAAACCTACAACTTTATTTGTGTGGCACATTATAAATGTATTTTTCAAGTTTCAATTGCCTAAGGGTTGTACCATACGATTTTATTTATCGTATTAGTGCAACTCTACGTATGAGGCTTACATTTAAGAAGGTGTTGTGATTAAACAAGTCCTTGACTTGTATAATCAACATTTTACACCATATTCATTTTGGTTTAAATAAAAATATAATTATTATTATTTATTAAAGCGTTTTCGAAATTTTATTTCCGATTTTCGCTTTACGCAAAATTAAAAAAAAAAGGGGGTTCGGTTAAACGCTGAACCGGAACCAAGCCGAACCGGCCAGGCGAGAGACCAAGCCGAACTGGCCAGGCGTGAACCTAAGGGGACGACTAGAAGGGCGCATCCGCAAGCCAGAGTTCCTAATTCGGGTTCGGGTCATAGTTGACCCATTATGCTCTAAACATGTCGGTTTGGGTAATGACTTCCCAACCGCACCAGGGGGCAGCCAACCCCAATATTTTCGGCTGAAGGTAATAGAGAAGTGAACTCTTATATGCGCCACTTCTCCTTACCAATAGCCAATGTGGGACTAAAAAGCGTGCTATTTTTTTCGGCGTTCCTTCTCTGCTTTTCCGGCGCAACGGCTATATATTTTTTAAATTATTTTCTTCCCCTCTTCTAGCCGTTGGAACCAACGATCAATTGCTCGATCTCCTTCTATATGAAGGATTGAATTCGAGGGATTTTGGTTAGAAAAAGAATTGGAAAAATCCCTGCAGAGACGGATAAAAATCACTGGAATTACTGTTCATCGTCTTCCTCAGCCTTCTCGGGCCGAAACGAAAACGCGCTCTTCTTGCTTCAAATTCGCACGGTTTCATCCCTCTTCGTTTCTATTTACTATTGCTTACTCAACTACACCTCATACTCTGCTTAGCTACTTGAATTGAGGTTGAATTTACTGCAAATCTTTTCCGTTATCCAAGTTTCGCCGATCTTGATTTTTTAGACCAATCTTCAACGAATTTGATTGTTGTTACACGCCTTGGAATCTCTATTAGCTTTTCTGAATACAACTTATCAGTATCGAATTTTTGTTGAGTCAAATTTCAAACTAAAATTTCTCCAAAACGCTTCTTCCGCACGAAAACAGAACAACGCCTTCGCGAACGCGATTTGGTTTTTGTCCTGTTTGGAAAGCGCATTCAGAAGTGCGTTTGGGTTATTTCAATTTTAATTTCGAAGAATAATTTTTTTTGTGCCACTTTGTTTCACACTTTGTAGGGTCTGTGGAATTTTAATTTTGTTTAAGAAAATTTTGTTGCCAAAAATTGACGACGACGGTGTATTGTGCTCTTGGTTGTGAAAACCAAGCTATTGTAGTTGTGTTTGACCAATCTTGTGATTGGGTGTTGTAAGGGTTTTTGACCTACCTGCCGGTTAGGCAAAAGTCATTGGATTAGTAGTGAAGCCCGGCTAGGTTAGCTGGGGGTGGACGTAGGCAAAGGTTTTGCCGAACCACTTGAAATTGTGTGTCTTGCTATTTTATTTATTAAACGAACATATTCAAACTTTTAATTTACATTGTTACGTTTTATTATTGTGAACGGATCAATTCACCCCCCCCCCCCCCCTCTTGTTACCGGCATTTTCCAACACATTCATCTTACACAATGTTGTCCTGCTTGTTATCCTATGCCATGTAACCTACATGCTCATGTTTCATGCACCACTGCATGTGCCAGATGTCTTGCATCTATTACTATATGCACGCTAACTCGTCATTGCATTATTAAACGTGTGCTATGGCACTTCATGTGCATTACTTAGCTCATGCAATAGGTCTTTCTCAAAGATGTGTTGTTGGATAATTAAATGAATTGACAATATATTCCATGATCATATGCCCTTTTATTTTGGGGTTCAAGCTTATCAAATCTTCTTTTTTCAAGAAAATTTGATTCTTTATTGGTACTTTTGATAATATAAGATTGTTTATGTTATCTTTTGGAGTGGTGTTGGCAAGCTAAAACTTTTATCAATCTCATCAATTAGTTACTTTAATTTGACTACAAGTAATGCATAACTTTGGTCAGCGTTCACTAGTCTCTTCTCATGATCAACACCAACAATATCTTTTGTTAATATTTTTTTATCTCATCTTAAAAAAACTTTTATCCATCTTTTGTAAATTGATATTATTATGCTTTTCAATAATATATGGCATCAATCCCACAAGTATAGGTTTTCAAATATAATATAATAGATATCTATGGGTATTATTTCACAGATAATATCATAAAAAAAATTTTAGTGATGACAAATTTTACTTTGTATTACATTTTAACTCTCACCTCAAAGCCTTTGTGAATCTATCCCAAGAAATATGGTCTATATATAATGTAGTGTTTAGGTTTAAATTCTCCATAAGACTCTTTGACATTAGATTCTTCTTACTTCTAATACTAACAATTGTACTAATAAGATCTTTCTTCACCTGAATGAAGATGATAGGTTCTTTTTATTATGTTTCACAAGACATTCTTTTGAACTTATCATAAGAGATAAATTTTATTTGATATATTGTGAGGTTTCAAATATCCTATCAATATTAGCTATAATGAATATTTTATTTTTTATATCTTTCTTGAATGTCTAAAATAGTTTAAGATGTAAACTACAACAATTTTATTGTATGTACATTAACTATTTATAATAGTCACAATACTTTTTCCAAGCATTTAGCCTTTCTATTCTTGCCTCTCTGCTTCGATTCTTCTTTTCAACAATCATTATGAATATACTGGCTTATCTTAAAGATTGGATAGAAAATTCAATGGCAATAGAAAACAATAGATTTTGTTTTGTATAATATATGCAAAGTTCTATAAACATTTTATAATTTAGTAAAAAACTAAAAAATGAATGGCTAAGATTAAAGATTGAAATATTCCTTATAAAAAGTTATGATTCTTAAGATAACTAATAGATGATAAATTAGTGAAGAACGAAATTAAGTTTTAACAAAATAATTAAATCAAAATAAATTAATTGTATTGCTTTTGTCTTAAGTAGCATGCATTATTTCTAAATATGCATTGTCTAAGTGTCTAAGTTTTCCTAAAATAGGAGTACTCAGCATCCTTTATGACTTGTTATACCATCTACTTTGATGTTTACATCCTTGGTGATGAAGTGTGTAAGGAAGATAGAGAGTAGACAATGAGATAAATGGCAAGAAAGAAAGAAAGAGTATGTGTGTGTGTGTCTGTGAAAGAGAGAGTTACAAAGTTAGAAAGAGTATTCACCTACCAATGATGAGAGGAAGATTAAATCAATAGTGAGTGTTAAAGAACTAGTTGGTAGCAATCAAGAAAGCACAATAGTTAAGGCTCAAAGTTAAATAAAATGCTTATATATAGCTGATTAAGGATTTTATAATTTACATATGGACAACCATCAGTAAAAAAAGAATTCATATTATGCAAGTTATCGTTATAAAAAGTCTTTCACAATGTCTTGTACAGATAGTTGTTGTATAATGTGAAATATTTTATAGTTGTACACCAAGCGCTATAAAAGTTGTAAATTCTATAACAACAACAATTTGTCATTGTAAACTTCTCACATATTTAGAAAAATAACATTTTGAAATGATACTTGATTGAATCATTTTAAAAACCTTTTGTATAATATCATAATTCTCTTAATGATTAAACACAGAGAAAGTAAAATGATGGCATTTTTTGGAGAAAAGAAGAAAACAAACAAGTAGAGGAAATCTTGTTGGATAGTTAAGAGAGATGAGGACACCAACAAAGAAAAGATAGTGATAGATAATTGAGTGTTTTTACAAAGAGAAAGATGAATGAAAAGATGGAAATTGTTTGAGAAAAATGATCAATTGAATTTTTTTCATAATCGACTTTTTTGCTTTCTGTTTTTCTTAAAATATAAAATACAAATTTTTGTTAAAAGGCCTAAATGTTACAATTTCAATGTCACACAATATCTCCTAATTTCATAATATGGCAAATGAAGAAATGAAGAAATGAAGAATAAGAAAATAAATATATCAACTTCAAGAATAAGGACTACATTAATCATCGAATGAATGTTAATTTTAGTATTGTTGAGACAGTTATCTTTATCGTTGCAACCTTTTGGAAGAAAATTAAGAATATAATAGCTTTTTATTCCCCACCATTATTCGTTGGCATTGGATTAAGCTAAAAATTTTGATTTACATTAGAAGTTCATTAGTGATGCTATTTTAACATAAACATATTCTTTATTCTATAGTTAGAGTCAAAGGTTATGTTTGTTCAAAGTTCTCATCATAGTTTTTGAAATTACTTTTGCTACATTTGAATGTAATTCTTCAAAACAAGATTCTTTTCACAATAAATAGTAAATCACACATAAGATTTACTACTAAATTTATTTTAAAATGAATATTCCTAAATTACATATATATATATATATATATATATTAACAATTTTTATTTTTTTATTTTTTCATAATTCAACAAATAAAACATAAAAAATAAAGATTTTTATGCACTAAATTCATCCAAATGATCCAAGTTTTCTTAGCTTGACAAATAAACTATATAACATATAGTACTATTGTACCCCAAAGAAATAGAAAAAAAAATCTAACAATCAAATGCATAAGAAAGCCTAAATGTTTTTCTAAAACAACTTCGCTTAATTAGACATCTTATTATGAAGTAAAATTGGTGTGTACAAATGCCATAAGAAAGGGATGATCGTGAGTTTTAAAATATTTTTATTACTTTTTTATCATATTTAGTTTTCAAAAATCTTTTATATAAATAATTTTATATTTATAGAAAACTTTGATTATATGTGTGTGTGTATTAGTTTTTAATTTTTATGATTAAGAAAAATGAAAACAAAAATTAAAATAATATACCAAAATTTTTTAGTGATTCTATTCAAATTATAAACTTTAGTGATTCTATTCAAATTATAAACTATGTCCACCCTCAACTAAGGTTAAAAAAACTCAATTATTAAGAGAATTACAATTTTAGTTTTTTCTTTATAATTTGTCTCTAACTTGAGATTTTTCTCTAGTCAATCTAGCATAATAGCTATTTTCTTAATTGTTATATTGTCATTGTGTAGCTATTTTGGAAGAAATTTTTTTAAGCCATTATAAGGTAGATTAATAAAAAAAGATTATAGTAAAAATAGAATCTTATATATTTTTTAAATAAAAAAATAATGAACAAATCAAATGCTTAAATTAGGATTTGAAAGTAAAATAAATGGTGATATGTCTTATAATCAACAAGTTAACATTATATTTTATGACAAAAAAATATTTTCAAATTTGATGCACATGTCTTCAATCTTTGAAGCTTGTTTAATGCTCCAATATACTTTAAAAACCATTAGTTCATCATCTTCAAAAATCTATGCTTATTTTTCACAACTAAATCTATTTCATACTAAATAAATCTATTAGAATAAAATATTAAATATTTAAGACATGACTAATCAAACACAATGATAACTCAATATTCTCCTTTTTTATGATAATAAGACAAATGTTTAGATAAAATTATAATAAGTAAAAATATATATTTAAGAAATAATAAGAGTTATTAAAAATGATAAATTATGCTCCCATTTACTTAATGCTCTCTCTCATTTTATTACTACTCTAAAATTTACCTAAACAATAATCATTCTCCTTCTTTGACGTCATTAAAAGGGATGTACAGTTCATATAATTTTATTATACCATTGAAGAGATTTGTAAACATATCGATCAATTTTTATTTTCAAAGTGCACATTCTAATTCTACTAAAACCTTTAATGACAATCTTTAATAAAGTGATATCTTTTTTGTAATTTTTGCTATTATAATAAAGTTAATTAAATATCCTTAATAATAAGCTTAGTATTTTATCATTTAATTACTTCACTTTTATATAGTTTATTCTTAAATACTTATTTAGTTTTAATCAATTATTGCCACTAAGCCTAGGAACTAATTGTTATACTTAATTTCTTTCAAGTTTTTCTAACTATTAATTCATGACAAACTTATAACCTTTAAGGCTTCTTTAGCAAAAATTGGTTTTATGAAATATACAAATGTAATATGATCAATTTCTCTCGTAGAAACCTATTTTCTATCGCCTTTATTAACATATCAATTAATTGACTCTTATAGGTTTTGATACTACCAAACTTAAGTTAGTTATCAATTAGCTTTTTTATATATTCTAATTTACTTTCATCTTTCTTCAATTCCATGTTGATCAATAACTCTATCTAATTATAAAAAATATTATTAATTATTTTTGTAATTAACTCATCAAACACTATATAGTAAAATCAAGTAATTTGATAATAAAGTAAAAATGATAAGATTATAATTAATTAACAACAAAATTAACAAATAATTAGAATTAATAACACAATTAATTTGCACACAAATAAAGGATCGCCTTAGCGATTATACTCAATATGGGGAATCTGCTCTTATACTAATTGAAGTAAAATGAGTATATTTGTGTAAATCCTATAAAAAAGATGATGAATTGTGAGTTTTAAAATATTTTTAATAATTTTTTGATCAAATTTAGTTTTCAAAAATTTTTTGTAGAAATAATTTTATGTTCATAAAAAAACATTGATTATATATATAAATTTTATGATTTAAAAAATAAAATTAAAAATTAAAATGGTATACTAAAATTTTTAAGTGGTTCGATTTAAACTAGAACCTAAATCCACCCCCAACTTAGGTCAAAAAAATGAAATTATTGAGAGAATTATAATTTGATGTTTTTTTACAATTCATATTTAATCTATTTAAGATTTTTTCTTATGATTCACCTCCAACTTGAGATTTTTTTTCTTACGATTCACCTCCAATCCACTAGCATTTATGGGTTACTATAACTTTTTGCCAGCTCAATCCCAACTTGATTTTTTATTAGATCAAACTGAACTTAAGCTTTCGTAAATACAGGGCCACCCAATCCAAAAGAAAGAAAATACAAGAGAAAAAATCTCAATAAAAGGACATACAATTTTTTATACTTGTTAATGGATAGAGAAAAACATAAATAACTTAACATTATGAAGAGAAGTAGAAAAATGATATTATGGAAAATTCATGCTTAGTTAGAACAATTTTAAATTTTGAGTAGTATTAAGTCGTAGTGTATTGTCAAGATATTTACACCAATGGAATATGATGCAGTGCTTCTTTAAGATCTTAAAATTTTATTTATATTCATTGGTCATTTCTTTCATAATAAGTAGTTATTTATAGAAAAATTTTATCATAGCCATTAAAAAGTTAAGAAAAAACTCTTTCAAATGACTTTAAAATTTCTTCCAAAATAATTATGCAATGACACATATATTGACTAGAGAAATAGTGGTTTGGGGAATCAACCACGGCCATTGGATTTATTCAAAGAGATTCTAGATCGTTATATCAAAACTATAAAAGTGGATGAGCTCTAGATGACTAAATCAAGATAGGTTAGATCTAAGTCATCTGATTATGTCAAATGAGATGAATTGTTTGACTGATCAATGATAGATGTGAGAATAATCTTAACTATATGATTCAAAATGAAGCAATCAGGGAAATCAAATCAAGAATACATCAAAATGGTAGAATCAATCATAATCATTAGATCGAGCTCATGAAATGGATAATAAGATGGATCAATATCACTGTTTATATAAGCAGATGCAATCTTTACCTTTCAATTGTGAAAATGCACGATTGGATGACACTGAGTTGCTCCAACTTTGTAAGCATATAGCAACCAAAACTTTTGCCCCACATAGTGAAATTGCTAATGGTTTTGCTCTTTATAGTAATTTTTATGCTTTAATAATATGAGTTAAAATGAGCTGGCTCCTCCCATGTGCTATTAAGATTTCATTACTTGAGCTACTATTATGCTTACGAGTTAATTCATAATTATGGGTTTAACTTGACCCACTACTTAATTCAAGTTTAACTTGGCTCAATCTTTCTCTACCTTGCTCGAATTGGGTTTAGGAATACACCCTGACCAATTTTTGGCATGACCCAACTTGATTTTAACTGGTCTCCTGACTCGAGGCTTTTAGGCTCGCTTAGGCTTGGTCTACCCGAGTGCTTTGTACTTGGGCCATGCTTGGAGTGTGACTTACTTTTTTCTTTTTAATTAAGTAAATTTAAAAAATTATTTTTTTAAATTTACCCAATGTTTAATTATTGACATAAAATTTTGCAAAGATACATGAGATAGATTTAATGAAAGAAATAATTGAAGAAAAAATAGAATTATGTATATTTCCTAAATTAAGAAAATGATGAACAAATCAAAAATTTAAATTAAAATTTGAAAATAAAATGAATGAAGATGTGTCTTATATTTAACAAACTAAAATTCTATTTCATAACAAAAAAGAAATTTTTTTTAAAATTTGATGTATATGTCTTTAATCCTTGAAACTTCTAAATACTTTATAGTGTTTTGAAGATCACTAATTCATCATTTTAAAAATACATGAGTTTTTTTTAATAATTAAAAATGTTTCACACTAAACAAATCCTTTAAAACAAAATGATAAATATTTAAAATTTAATTCATCAAATACAAGAATAACTTGACATGTTAAATTTCTCAATGACAAGCAACTCAAAATTGATCCAATCTAATATGTCCTTCCATGGCCTATGTCTTAATCCATTTCGAATAAGGATTATTATATCATCTATAATCACTTACTCCCTTCCTTTCAAAGCTACCAAAGCTTTTGTAGCTCTATTGGTTACCATATCTTCTTTATGCCCATCTATATTTAGCTTTGTACAAATCTTTGATATCTTTAGACAAAGCTTGTGATCAATTCAAATTAAAGCTAGTCTTATCTGTTGCTTTTTTAATCTCTTATTTAAAAAATGGTCTATAAGTAATGACAAACTTGGACACTTTACATCCTTGATCTTTTGGATCATCATGTTTTATTGCATCAACTTTACCTCATTACAAAGACGTTTATTCTATAGAGTTAAAATAATAATAATCCTTCAACAAATATAATGCTAGCCTCTTAATGTCCTCTATGACCAATCAAGTGTTCTCAAATGATAACTAATCCTGCCATGGAACCAAAAATTTGTGAGGAATACTAGAACTAGATGATATGTTCATCAAGATATCATCAATAATAAAAAATTTGATACCAAAAGATACATGAAGCTGATTATCTTTTGAGTTGCTTGTAGAAGGAAAGTCTATAATTTCTCATCATCTAAATTACTTTTATGTAATAATAAATTTTTAATTTTAAAAATATAGTTAATAAGCATACCTTTTGGCAACTCTAGAATCTAGGTATTGATATTTAATACTTTATTAATTTTAAATGAGCTACAAGCTTTTGTGCATAACTTTTTATATTTGATGATAATATATCTTGTGACAAATACTTACACATTTTCTCTTACTAAATTCTTTCAAAGTTCTAATTTTATCAGTATCTTTAACATATTTTGGGTTACTAGCTTTGATCTTTTATTTTACTTTTCATATACATTATAAAAATCTTTGACAAATAAGAACAAAGAATCAAAAAATAAATAATTAAAAATATAAATCAAATCATTAAGTTTTGTTGGTTTCTTGACCAAATATTATAACAAATGTACTAATTTTGTAGTCTTAAAAATTGTGCTATTATAGGCATACTGAATTGTGGAAAGATATAAATCCTAATTCTAAATAATTTACACACCAAAATATCTTATTAAGCTCTCTAATGTCTTATTAACTACTTTTAACATTCTCTCCAATAATGTCTGTTTCAATGTTCACACCCTCAGCAAAAGCATATAGGAGAGATAAGGAATGGAAGGTGTGATAAATGGCAAAGAAAGAGAGAAAAAGGGGTAGTTACAAAAAACAAAAAAGAGTTCACGTATGAGTGATAAGAAGGATACTAGTGAATCGGCGAGACTAACAATGAAAGAGAAAGAACTAACCTATAGAAAGCATTGGAGAAAGGATAAACAATGATTAAGAGAACATAACACTTAAAATAAAAGATAAGACACATAGAAAAAACACTTATATATTAACAATTAAAGTTTTTATAATGATTAATATAAAGAATAACTGATAAAGAATTTATATTATATAAGTTAATCATTCTAAAAAATCTTTTACTATGATTTATATAAGTAATCATTGTATAATAAAAAAATATTACGTAATTGTCATTCACATTAATTGTTATAAATGTTTTATATTGTACAGTGGTTGTAATTATTGTAAAACATCTCTCATATTTAACAAAATAATATTTTAAAATGATTCTTTAATTGAATCATTTTTAAAAAATTGTTATATAATATCAAATTTCTCTTAATGATTAAATTAACAAAGATGAATTAATAAAGTTTTTATAAAGAAAAAGGGTAATGAAAAATTGCAAAAGATGTCGCTAGAAAGGATAATGATAAATTTTTGTTAAAAGGTCTAAATATTAAATTTTAACGTCACAAATGTCTCCAACTTCCATGGTAATGCAAATCTTACATGAGACCAACTACTGAATTTTTTTTAAAAAAAAATCCTAAATTACTAATATATATTTACGCTTATTATAATTTCTACTTTTACCCAACTCTAAAAAAAGAAAATGAGAAACTGGTTTTCACGAGCCAGCATTCATCCAAAAGAGCTACTCTTAGCTCCACCAATAAGCTACACCTCACATGTAGCACTGTTGCCTCAAAAAAAAAAAAAAAAATCTAAAATTCAAACACGAATAAAACCTCAATTCTCCCTAAAAAAGCTTGGCTCAATTGAACACCTCGTAGAACTTCTCCATGACAAGCAGCCCGGAATCGATCGACTCCAATGGGTCCTTCCGTAGCCTGTGCCTTAAACAATTTGGAATAACAGTTGCTATGTCATCAGCGATCACTTCTTCTCTTCCCTTCAAAGCTGCCAAAGCTTTTGCAGCTCTGTTGGTCACAATATCTCCTCGAAGCCCATCTACATTCAGCTCTGCGCAGACCTTCGATATCTTCACACGAAGCTTGTGATCAATCCGAACCGAAGCTAGATTAACCCTCGCCGACGTTATCTGTTGTCCGAGCTTCTCCTGCTCAGCCCTATAGGACTCTCTAAACTCCTTGGGGTCCTTATCGAACCGAGCCCTCTCCTCCACGATCTTCACCCTCAGCTCGGCGTCCCTCACGGTACCCACCTGAGCATGCATTCCGAACCTGTCGAGGAGCTGCGGCCTTAGCTCTCCTTCCTCAGGATTCCCGGAACCGATGAGGATGAAGCGGGAAGGGTGGGAGATAGAGATACCCTCCCTCTCCACGGTATTCCAGCCGGAAGCGGCGGAGTCGAGGAGAACATCGACCAAATGATCGTCCAAGAGATTGACCTCGTCCACGTAGAGGATGCCTCTGTTGGCTTTGGCCAGAAGTCCGGGTTCGAAGGCCTTCACGCCGTCGGTTAGAGCCTTTTCTATGTCGATGGTGCCGCAGACACGGTCCTCGGTGGCGCCTAGGGGCAGATCGACCATTGAGATCTTGCATGAAGCAGTGGGAAGCTCCTCGCCCTTCAAGATGCGCTCCCTGACCTCCATTCCCATGGACTCAGGGTCGTCCGGATCGGAGTTGAAGGGGTCGCCGATGACCACTTTGATCTCGGGAAGGAGGTCCACCAGCGATCGGACTGCGGTGGACTTGCCGGTGCCGCGGTCTCCCATTATCATCACACCGCCGATCTTTGGATCGATGACATTTAGTATGAGGCATAGCTTCATCTCCTCCTGTCCAACAATGGCGGAGAAAGGATAGACCGGGCGCGGGGCTTCCTTGGCGGCCAATTTCCTCGCCTGAAATGTCATTCCCAAACAATTGGTCAACGAATTACTAATCGCGAAGCTAAGGTTTTGAAATCGCATAAGAATGACTGGAGTGGAGAATGGGAAAAGAAAATGGCATTTGCTACCTCGGTGGTGGTACTAGCTTCAGGCGTCGCAACATTTGAGACATGCAAACGGCGGGATCCCTTTCTCCAAGTACTTCTTTGTCCAATCTGCGAATTGCTCGGCCATGAAATTTGTGCTGTAAAAGCAAAGGCAATCAATGGAAAAACAGCTTAAAATAGTATTCCATAGCTGACAAGTTCTATCTAGTAAAAGGTTCATGAAAAACCAATGACTTAAATCTTATTTCAGCGCATTAATCTGATACAAATCTACCTGGTAGAGAAGCAGGTACAGGAGGAGCAACGGAAAGAATCGACGGAGATCTGCAGGGATGAATGGATTTGGAGGAGAGGGATGAGCAAGGAACTAAGCTGCTGGCCATGGAGATGTCCGTCCTTTGGGGTGTTTTTCTTCTGGTTCGAGGCGCTAATGGATAGGGAGGAAGCGGATGAGAGGGATGAGAGGACAGGAGGCGCCGCTTGATCATTGATTCCTTTGGTTATGGACGGTGGCATGACCTTGCATCTGAGACGGCGGTTCGCCCGATAGATACTCTTGATTGGGTTGGATCAAGTCAGATTAAATGTAAATTTTATTTTCAATTTTTATATGAGCAATTACAAGAGTTTCCCTATTAATCCTAAACAAATTACTAAAAATATTTATTAAATTTTAAAAATATATTTTATCATTATATTTAAAAAATTAAAAAAATTTAAAAAGAAAATCAAAATACTTGATAGAATAGTTGGCTTTGTAATTTTATATATATATATATAACTGAAAAGGTTTAATATTAATGTGTTTTATGAATAAAATTTTCTTAATATTTTTTTGAAAAAAATCATGTAAGTAATTTCAATAAATAAATTATTTTTAAATCACTTTTTTGTTAAAGATATGAAAAAATTAAAATTGATATGATTTAATTTTTAATTTATTTTTTAGATGATTAAATGATTGATATATTGTAACATAATTTTTTTTGATAAATAAAGGAGATAGTATGTTATTCATAGATGATTAGATTGCATGCATTCTTTTTTAGTCCCAAGGCCAATTTTTGTAATAACTTTCAATTTTTTTTAACAAATATTCTCTAAACTATTTTCAACTAAAACCATCTAGTCTTAAGCTCAATCTCTTAGCTTGTTAATCTTATTTAACTACTTCATTGTTTATTTTAAGCACATTTCAAACCCATCTTAAATTATTATCCCTATTTCAAATCATCAATGTTCACCCCACACCTTAGATTGCTACAAAAAGCTTCTTTAATGTCTTGCTTAGCACCTGGCTAAGATTCTTCAAGATTGTCCAAGAGCACACGCTTGTTTCTTGCTAATTATAGATTGTTCATCTCTTGCTAGCCCCTTTCAATAATTGAGATTTTCTCTCTTATGAACAACTCACCTCTACTTTCCCCCATTGAGATAGTTGAGCATGAGCTAGAGAGGAAGACATCACATATTAGTTAATGGAAAAACAAATGACTTCACACATTAATTTGGTGGAATCCACAAAACTCCTATGCAAGACTAAGAGCAAGTATGATCTATTTTTCCTTGTTACATATTTTAGTATTGTTTAAATTCTCTTTAAAGGAAAATATTCTATATGCCCTACAAGTAAGTATTTGGAGAATAAGAGAATGCACCCTCCCTCTTAAGCATTGGTTTAATGACATTCTCATGAAAAAAATGTCATTTTGATAAAAAGTTTATAAGTTACATTCTTATGCATTTCTTTTCATCTTGAAGGTAACCAACTTAGATGGATCACATGAAAGCAAACAATTCATGTTTAGTTTTTACAAGACTAAGTTTGAGATTGATGTCATGTTCATTTTTTGCTTTACTGCCTACCTATATTGATGACTCTACCTTTAAGGCTTAAGCTATGTATGAATGAAAACTATCTCCCTTAAAATCATTATAATGTTTTCAATCATTGAAATAATAAGACATTTTTTTAAAAGAAAACTTACATGAGATCCTATGAAACCTTTATAGTTAAATATAACTACATATATAAATATACAACTTATATATGAAATTATAACAAGTTATAAATAAGAACATATAATATGAAAACAAAAAAAATAAAAATAAAGAAAAAGGCTAATGTAGATTAGTGATATGATGGATCACAAGAAAGAATGCTAAGAGATTGCTCTTATATGACCTTATCTTATAGTGACCTAATGATGAGATGTTCTTTACTCTCTGGTATTATGATACTTAGAAGTAGAATTAAAGTATATCAAAAGCTATAACTACATAATGATAAGATGTACTTCACCCTTAGATGTCATTAACACTCAAAGAGGGGTCATAAAATGTATGAGACCACATCCTCATTAGTATCATATGTTGTATTAATGCTATGACACTCAACAAGTAGGATCACTACATATTAGTTTCAAATGGCTCTATGATGATGAGATATGTTATAGGATCTCCTAAGATAGGGGATAAAAATCATAGATGAAAATCTAGGCCCATAAAAAGAATTAATACAAAAAAGAGAAAAAAATAAAAAAATACTAATTAAAATTAAATATAAAAAAAGAACATGACATATTATAAGTACTACATGATATTAGTGTTATATAATGACTATGTATACATTTGAGCTAGATGCATATAGGTATAAACATTGTTATTATATTTTATTTATAGATTGTCATATATTATTTTGTTTACTACTCAATTTTCTTTTTCAATTATACTACTATCTTTTCATACAATATTATTATTTATTGCTAATAGTTCTTTATTTATTGAAGCTGTTATGCTTATTCTCTACTTATACTATAAGCTAAAAAATAAATATCCATAAAATTGACATTTCTAAACATTTTAGCATAAATATATGAGTGCAAGAGGATGCCATATTTTGAGAGTTTTATAAGAAAATTTGTATGAGAGAAACTTATGTTATATTTGTATAACTATTGTTGAAAAAGATCATTTATTCAGCTTTAATATTATTATATCAGTTGTGATTTATAAATGCTCTTATTATATAATCAATTATTTTGATATGAGGTACATATAACTTTTATGTATATATTATAATCTAGTATGCATAATTATGATTGTAATAATGTAGTTCTTATGATATCTTTATAGTATAGATTGTAGTTGTTTCACTTATACTTATATTATGAATTAAAAATGTTATCATTATTGATTTAAAATATTGAATATATTATATTATATTATGATGGATGAAATATATAAATAATTATACAAAGAAAAATAAATATATTTAAGAGAGATTATTTTTTTTAAATTCTAAAATCCCTTATCAATTTGGTTAAGTTTAGAGTTGTAATGGTAGCACAAAGAAATATTAGTAATTGTTTTAGCTTCACTCCTATATGAATGAGTGATAAGGTCCTCTATTTAATCATTTACTCTAATATTTAACTTAATATTAATATTATTAGATATATTATAAGATTGGTAGTTAGGTAAAGCATGAACTAGGTGTGGTTTTTAAAGCCACACTAATAGGATGATATGATTTTGATTGATTAATATATGCCTATGAGACAAGGTTATTCATTAAAAATCATTAATAAATATTGAGAAAGAGAGCCTTAGTAAAGAAAAGAAAATTAAATAATAATTAAGAAAGACATAAGAAGAGACATATAAAAGAAATAAAAGAGCTTATTTTGATTGTTACTATTCATGAATATTGTATGTTATTTTTTTACTTTCCTCATCTATTATATAAGATATCATATCACTATTTAATATATTTATTATTATATTATCTTATTTATTTATGATTTATCTATTAAAATTTTTTAGGCTCACTCTTAATACTTGTATTATATGTTAGTCAAGTTCATAAAATCAAGATAACAATGAAAGTAAGGCTAACAATTCAAGTATGTATTGAGTATATATAGTACTTGAGTTTGAGGTTGAGATATATCATGTGGGCTTGTGAAATTGATTGTATTGTATTATTTTGTGGTTAGATTTATTAGTTATCTGATGTTTTTAAAAGAGTGGTAGATGTAAATTTAGTGGATTTGTTAACTATGAATTTTGTTTATTTATTATAGTTTGTGTACTATGTTCAGTTAAATGATTATGTGATCATTGAATAATAGTCTATAAATTATATACTTTGTTAAATTATATAATTATTATTAATGTTGTATATAAAAATGAAAAATTTACAAGGAGACTCATTTAATTTGATTTCTAGATTTGTTAAATTTTTATTAAATCTTAGTCATAAATAGATTAATTGTAGGTTTTACTTGGTTGGTTCATCATTCCCTCACCTAAGGTTAGGCAAAGGCTTGATAGCAAGAGAGTTCAATTAGATATAATATTGATTGCCACTTATGTTAGTATAATATTTTTACATATGATAAATAGAACTAGTTTGTTTTGTCGTGAATATGATATGCTAAAATATAATATGACTAAGTAATTGATAATTGATAATTGATAATTGATAATTGATAGTACACAAAATATTTAAAAAGTAGGTTGAATGGTGATTGATGTATTATTCAACTTAAATATCATGACGAGCAATATATGATGTGTTTGGTAACAAAAACTTAAAAAAAACCCAAGTGCTCATCTTTTTTCATCAAATATGTACTTTATCTATCCTCTTGTTGAGACAATGTACATACTTTACTCTCTTTTAAAGTGGCATCATCTATCATAATTAAAAACTCATCAAAACGTCAAATGTAATTTTGATAAAAATGAGACATAAGCTGTCTTAACTCAAACTTTGTATGTTGAGGCATTATAATTTTTGTTCATCCCATATTGATCGAAGTAGGTTTTATCTTTTAAAAATAGCTCAATATCTTAATATCACATTCTCTCATAAAACATTATAATTATTCTCTTTATAGTTTATTTGAAATTATTCATTTTTGTACCTCTCTAACTAAAAGCTTGTGAGGAACCCCATAAGGTCACTTCTAAATCAAATCTCGTTAGGCTAAACTCTCCACCCTCTTCAATCTTGAGCATTACATACATAAATAATTATTACATTACCATTCAATCAAACTATTACAAGATAATAGATAAATGAAATGACTAATAGTGAAGATTAACGATAGAAACTTATTATTTCAAATGACCTTCAAATCCTTAATAAGGCTACTAATGTGATGCCATTGTTCTTGATGAATATGTGTGCTCAAATTAGTGACATAATAATAAAATGCATTAAAATTGACACTAATTACTTAAATGATAAATTTAATTGTCATGTGATGATAAAATAAGCATTTTAATAAATAATCTAATGATTAATATCACGTGTAATGTCAAGGATCTTGATTAAAAAACCATTTGAAATGTTGAAAATATCATCTCTCTTTTTCTCCAAGTGAACCTTAGCCTTTAAAATGAGAGCAAATACAACATCTTAACCTACCTAATAAGGTATTATCTCAATCTAATTAGATTTTGTCCTTCTTTAGAGAGTCTCTTCTCATTTGGTCACTCATCTCCAAAATACTCAAATACAAGCATGCTTAATTATGGAGTTCTCATAAAATCATTAGCTAAGTTGTCCCCCAAAAAAATATCTCACAATTTTAAGACTTACAATTTTACTTATATTATTATAGAATTTTTTATTTTAGATTGATGTAAAACTATTTAGCCATAACCATTATTATTAGAGCCCATCTAACCACATTCTTAATAATATATAAAATTAAAGACTATGTGTAATTAGAAATATGGTAAAGATACAAAATCTTATGTAGAGACTTGATGTTAAGACTAAATTCTTAAAACCATAAAATACAAATGAAAGTTTTTCTTAATTAAAGGTTAACTAAAATTTCAAAAACCATCAAATCAAAAATATATACAAAACTAAAACTATTGTCATCAAAATGCTAAAACTCTAACTCTTACAAAGCACTATCCACTCTCATATCTCACAAGTAAGATCCTCCTCTGATATTTAATCTCCTAAATTATGGTTCTATAAATGCATACCATTTGATGTAATATTAGTGAGAAAATAATCTCAATATATAAATCAAAAAATAATAGTAAGAAAGAATATATAATGAGTGTAAAATACAGTTTAACAACATAAAACATAGCATACAAAATAGAGCCAAATAAAAGTAAGTATAATAGATAAAACTGTGAATATGCTTTTAATATAATTTCAATTTTTTAATATTTTATTTAATCATAGGTCTAATTTTCTCTTAACAATTATCATCTAGATCTAATTATAAAAGTAATGACCTCAATTGGCATCCAACTAATGTAAGAGGATAATCTCATGAAGCTATTCTACACAATGTATCTCATGAGTCAACCTCACCCAAATCATATGAGGCCTATAATAGGGTAACCTCACCTTAAAGATAATGTCAATGGGAACTAATTATATTTCTTTTTATTACATGTGTTATATATTTAATTCATGTTCAAGCATGCCATAAACAATGTGTAAATATTTTTATATTTTATATTCCATGTATATTATTTTTATGCAATGATAAAAGAAAGGTATGATAGTTTACATGTAACAATATCATTATAATCAAAATTAGTATCATGTCATGCATTTCAAGCAAGACTATTGAAATAAATTATAAAATATACAAAATAATAATATTGTATCATATTAGGTTATTAAATTTATCTATCTATATTTGAGAGCTGATGTCCTTACCCACACTCAAATTTGTCTTTATTTCTTACAATATCGTGTATATAAAATAATCAAGATAATGCCCTATATTCAACATACATTAGTTATTTTTTAAGCTAATAATTTTTTTTACTTTAGATCATACCTATATGATTCTCATATCATACAATACAAACAATCTCATATATACATTTTTTGTGATAAATTATAGATATATGATCTCTTAATTGAATCGTACGATCCTCTCTATCTCATACTACTCTGTATGGTAGTATAATCTGATTAATAAGATCATAATTATATGATCATACTCTGTCTTAGCTAACCTACAAGTTTTATTATTCTTTTTATCTATTTGATTACCAAATAATATGATTCCAAACATTGTACTAAAGGTTGCTCATGTAAACTATAGAAATAATATACCCATCATCCCATTTAATTCCCTATGTTATAAATTATTTTTCTTATTATATAATACAATCCCCCTTGATTATAGCTAACGTATAGATTTGACCTCAAGTGTCAAGGCTTCACCTAACTATTTTCTTAATTAATTAAAAAATGAAAAATGTTTCTTTTTTAAAAATCATGTAAGGATATTAAACTTAAATGGAGATCTAATAATATGATAAAATATGAAATACTAACCAAATTAAAATTGAATAAACAAAATCACTATATAAAATGATCCAAAGGCAAGCTGTGAAAAAATATATGTAAAATTTTAAATTAAAGTATCATCTTATTTTTAATTACTCAACTTACACATAATATTGTATACTTTCAAAATTTAATAATGTGGTTCTCTCTTGTGGTATCAAAATTTTCAACTTTTTATATAGTAAATGCATAACCTGATGTATGCATTATGTTGTAAACACTAATGAGATTTATAAATTTTAATAAATAAATCTAATAAGATACATAAAATAAATAAATATTATAATAAATAGTTAAGCAATATAGATAAATTAAGTTTTTGATTCATTCTAGTTTTTAATATTTTTATATAAATACTAGGCTAAATTATTTTTGAGTCATTATCCTTCTTAGATCTAATAATTAAACTAATAAATGATCTCTAACCAGTATTATGACAACATTTCTTTTTTTTTGTGTTTCAACTTAATTTAATTTCTAACAAGATTATACTTTGAAATTTAGAATTCAAATGAACAATATCTCTCTTAGATTTTGTTTATTTTTTATAATTTATAAGTATAACAATACAATAATTATATCAATAATATCATAACTAAATAATTTATATCCATTACTACAACTTTAAATGATTAAAACTATTACACCATTCACATGTCATAATTTTTATAGTATATGATAAAAATATCACTAGTTTTCATATATTTGTATATATAATATTAATTTTATCATATGATTAATAAATCATTTAATACAACTTTTATAATAAAATTTTTTATAACTTTAATTCTTATTTTTCTTATAAGTTATTCTTATGAGCAGTTCTTTTTTTTGTTGGGTTTCTATTGTACTTGAAATATTAGTGTCAAAAAAAAGCTAAGTCAATCATCATTAATTTAGTAGCTTATCTCTAACAAAAAATAAATATATAAAATAAATAATAATTTGGGATAATCAAATATAAGATCTAATCATAAATATTAACTATAACATGTAAACAAACAAATCAACATAAATGTAAAGAATAAATATATTGTGTTATCAAAAAATATATTATGATCTTTAAAAGAAATAATATACACATAAAAAAATTTCTTTTTTTAAATCCCTTTTTCTTATTATAGTCTTGCTTATCGACACATGTTTCTAGTTAATTAAGTAACCTTATGCACACACTGCATTTTTATTTACTTATTTACAATGAAAACCTCATTTATTGATTCCACTTAACAAAGTAACTTTATATGCACATCATTTTTTGGTTTACTTAGTTACAATAAAATCTTTATTTATTGATTTATCATATTATGTTCTCATACAAATCATGCTCAGTTTAGTCATATTCTCAATGTACATATCTTTGTGATAAATCTAAAAAATGTGACGCACATGGCCACTAACCACCCTACGATGGTAAAAGCTTATGACTCACATGGGCACTAGCCACCTCACTATGGTAATATCTTAATCTTGTAACCCGCATGGTCACTAACTACTTCATGGTGATAACATCTCAATCTTGCAACCCGCATCACCACTAACCACCCATGATGATAATATCTCACTCTTATGATCCACATGATCACTAACCACTTCATGGTGATGAAAACTTATGGCCTGCATGGCTACTAGCCACAAAGAATAACACATATATTCATGTCATTTAATATATATATATCACCAACTATCATTTTTTAAATTTATTTTTATATATATAATTTTTATTTTTTTAAGATATTTATGTATTAATTTATCAAATATCATGCTTGTGAAATTAATTATACAAAATAAGTTTACATAATAATTTATTTTAAGTACACAATTTCATACAGATACAAATAAAGGCATAACTTTGTTACATCAAAATCACATGCTCGGTATAAAATTCACTTGTAATACTTTAATTTCAACAAATCAACACTACGTTAAATGTATGCAAATGTTATTAATGCTAAAGAGCCTACTTATGTAACGTCTTATTTTCAACAAAATAGTACTACATCAAGCATAGATCTTATTTTTAATAAAATAGCACTACATCAAACATACACATAAATATTTATGTTCGAGTGTCTACCTCACAATTGTTCTTATTATTTGGAGTAGTTTGTAGCTGTTCAACTTTCCTATTTTGGTCAATTTTAGTCCATTGATTGAAATTTTTTTAATTCAATTTGTTAGTTTTAACACAAATTAAAAATTGTCAAAGTATTATTGTAAAATAACAAAACTCACTTCTTAAATCAACTTTTTCACTTACCTTCCTTGATTTTTTACCTTTTCCCAAATCCTAATTTACAAATCTTAAACAACTTTCTTTCCAATAATTCTAATAATCAAATAGAAACTTGATCAAGGCTAAATGCATTGATTCTTGTCATAAACTTTAAGTTAAATCACAAAAATAAACTCAAATCCCATTTTACTTTTTTCATCTTATTCAAGGTTCTTGACGACATAATCGGACTCAAATCCTTGATTCCCTCTAAAGGATGTTCACAATCGAAGTCATCATCGTCGGTGAAATGGTTATTCGATGAAACTCCCGACCAGTGAGTGGAAAATCCCTTCCTAAGGTTGCATCGTGCATGAGGACGGGAGAGGAAGAGAAATTTTGGGTTTTAAAAAAATAACCTTAATATATATATATATATTCAATTATACTTATTAACTTAAAAAATTTGTTAAAATTTTAAATGAACTCTGATCGAGACAAAACAAACATTATTGGACTCGTCTCAATGCGCTCTATCTAATTTTGTATTTGTTTTTATATTTTAAAATACTTATTTTCTAAGATTTTAACATGTTTTATAAAATATGTCAATGCATACTTGATTTGATGATCAAGGATATTACAAGCATCCATCCTAATTATCTACATAACACTATATCGATATATGATCCAAAAATCGATAAGCTATAATCTCAAATGATGGTCCTATTGCCACTAGAAAAATATAGCATCTATACCATATGATCCAACATGATTGGCATAGTTTAATCTATATGCATATATTGAGGTCATAATATATATACTATGTAGATATCTAATTCAAAAATTGATATCCTATAATCCAACATACTGGGTTTAGTATTAAGGATAATATCTTCAAGAATCTTTGTTTTATTTCTATTTGTCATATATGAACCAATTATACTATGCCATATGTATGTAAAAGATATTATAGTCCATACATTATCTTCAAAGCTAGCAAGCATTCATATCCAATTTAAGCATTATTTATGTTTTATTTCTTTTTATATGCATATTCTTTATGATGGCTTACAATAAAGAAAACCATAAACTCAAATAAATCATGTAATTAGTAAAGCAATGTGATGAATAATGTAGAAAATCATAAAGGCTGTGTTAAATTATAAAACATAAGTTTTTTCATTAGAATAAAATATAATATGACAAAAACTGAACAAAATAAAAATATTATATTACATTATATGTTATTAAACTTATCTTCCTAGTTTGACAAAATAATTACTTTGATTATCTTTTTTTCTAATTTTTTTATAAAAAATATGAATGCAATTATTCATATATATTATACTAATAATATAATTTCTTAGTCATCTTATTCCTATAAATTATTTTTCTTATCTTAGTTTTCCCTTTGAATCACACTTATAGAGTTTACCAATCATATCGTAGGATCTTATAAACTGTATCATACAATATTAATATAATCCCAATATAATACAATTTGTTTAGCCACATAACTCATTTCTAACACACATATATAGGTACAATCCTTTTATCGTATATGTTAAGCAATCTTTACATATAATTTGAATCATAACATACAATATGTGCATATAGTATTGTATGATTAATCCTTTTATGCTACAATAACGATGCCTTTCATACTAGTATAATATAAATAATTGTCTAATGTAATATAGTCGTAGCTCTACCATTATCTCACAGACTTGGACCATCTTATCGTACGCTGCCTGTTTTAATATTATAAGAAAAATTCCTTATGATGAATATAATACACTCCTCTCTTCCTCTAGTGAATCCAACACTATATTACCAAAAAAATAAATATAAAACTTACCTCACTAGTGATGATGAACTTTGTTATTTGCCTTGGACTACATAACAACTCTACTTTCCTTCAATTTCCTCTCGTGAAACAAGCTCATCGGTGCAACCGAGCTCACAGGAAAAAAATTTTGACTTTCCTCTAAAATAATATACCATTAACTGTATATAATAAACTTAGATAATAATAACATCTATTTGAAGATTAAACCATCATAAAAATAATATTTTTTATATTTATTTTACCATCATCTTCTAACCTCCACAATTTTGTTCCTAAAATTTTTGACACGTCATGTTCAGAAATCCCCATAATATCCCAAAATTTATAAATCATCATCCACTTTTCAATTTCTTGACCTAGGCCAAAATTTTTATAATTATGCATCACCTTGATGTAACTAATATTCTAATATTTAAAAATTTATGATCTACTAAATCATATTTGACCTAAGTCAAAATTTAGAAATTATAAATTTATCCTTAACATAATCTAAAAAATTATCATTATATTCATATTTTTAAAACTTTATTAAAAATTATTTATGTCTCTAAAAATTATAAACTCAACACCTTTTGTCAAGATTGAGCATATGACAAATTCTCCATTATTTTGTTATTATTTTAACATTTTAGTATGTAAATAATTTATTTTAAAAAATTAACTTGACTCTATAATTTCTTTGGTTTAAAATTTGAGGTTATTACATCAAGCTTTTCTCTCTTTAAGTTATCATCCAATACGATTAATTAAATCGTATTGTAGAACTTTGCATATAAGAACCTCTATCTCCCTCTAATGGACCTATTTGATGTATTGATTTAATTTTAATTTCTATCATAAAATATGATTATGTACATCAGACAAATACAGACTTACTTTAAGCCTTTGAAGGATCGTATAATGTGATGTTCATAATAGTAACTCTATGACTTTATATTTTTGTCAAACCACATTATATAAGGTTAATATCCAATCTCATTTATATAATGAATTCAATAGCTATTTATGCATCATACAAGTACGACACTCATATTGCCCTTGTACAATGAATTTGACAAATATATCCACATTTTATAAGCACAATATCCATAGTATTCTTGTTAGAATAATTCAACATATAATATTATCGTACATGCATGATACCATATCACCCTTGTATGATGAACTTGGCAGTTTTATTGTTGTCTCATACTAGTATAATAAGGGACCTTCTGAGTACAAACCTCTCAAAGATCCTGTACAACCCAACATCAAATCATTATGGCCTTTTACCCTGATATTTAAAACAATCATACCATATAATATACACCATCCTACTCATGTAATATGTATTAGTAGCCATAATTTCTCCTTCTCCTCTCTCTCATGCTCCTGACACCCATCACCTTCTTTCATAGTGAACTCAATGTTTCTTGGCTTATTTCATTAATACAACAACTCTTCTTAATCATACCCTCACTCCTCTACTCGCATGAACCCAAAAAATGTAACATTTAAAGCAAAATACTATTAATCTAGCCTTATGTCTTAACTTTTTGGATGTTGAAATCACAAGTTAAAATGCTTTCCTTTCAATTAAAGCATGTTGATGAGACTTCCCTAAGTTCATGACAACCCCAACATCAAGGACAATACCTTGCTTTGATCACTACACCCAACTCCCAACCAAAAGGTGGCTTATTGGAGTAACTTAAGTTTTTCTCATTCATTATTCCCTGTTTGACTCGCTCAACTTATTTATAAGACGTGACTAATGGTTGGTAAGTCTTAACCATTGAAATTCCCTAAAGATCCTTATTAGACCAGGTTTAGAAAGTAGGAACCATCAAAAAATACTCTTATTTACATTACCAACACCAAAATCATTAGAAATCCAAAAAAACTCATTCATGTGGGTTTGACACAACATTTCCATTCAACACCCTCTAATTTATTAATTACATATTTGTCTTATCTTATAATGATTTTCTTCTACACCAAAATTTAAAAAATTATAAATTTATCCTAATACAAATAGATATTTCTGTATATGTAGATCTAAACCCCTCCCATAAATTTATTTTGACTGAAGCTAAAATTTCAAAAATTATAAATCTATCATGCATAATATTTTAAAAATTATAATTATAATAAAATGTTTAAAAATTTATAATTAATTATTTATTTCTCAAAAAATCACAAACTTAATATTAGTAAGTTTATCTCAAAGAATTTTTTTCTTTTGATATGCTCCATTAATGATTCAGATAATATTTGATGCTAGAGCATGCTTTCTAATATTTTATCATTATTTTAGTATATAAACATCATATTTTAAGAAAATAACTTGATTAAGTTCAACCATGCCTGATAATAATCTTCTTGGATTTGATTCTGAGGTTTTTTTCATCTTAATTAAGGTGAAAATAAGGGTCGCTACACTTATATTTCAAATGTTCTCTATGTGCTTCTATTTTCTAAGGTGGCTTGATCCTCATCCTTCAAATATTTACTATGGTCCTTCCATCCTTGTCAAGTATCATGTTGAGTATTATATGCCCACTAGCTTCTGCTTAGGTTGTTCTTAAACCACATAATACTATAGGAGGTTGGCTCTAATAATGTCTCAGCCTTCATTAGTGAGATATTGTTCTAAACTAATCAAGATTTGTCCTTATCTAGAGTTCTTTTCCTGCATGATCATTCATCCCAAAACTATTTTTCATTATCATGTTTAATTATTAAGTTCTCAAAAAATGTTATACAAGCTTACCCTCAAAAATACATCACTCTGTCAAGATTTATCCTTATCTAATTACCTGTCAAAGAATGATGAAAAAATCACAATTTACATCTAAAGGATGAGGGCCAAGTTATTCGAGAATGATAAAATAATTATAAGAAAACCCAAAGTATAAGATCTAGGATTAACTATAGGAGAGAAGATCTTAAATTGTATAAGTAAAATTATAAACTTTGAAATAATGAAGTACTTTTTTAAGACAAATCTATATGAAATCCTATAAAAACTCTATATTTAAGCATGTCAAGGTAGAACAGTTTTGAGCTAAATGACCATATAGAGAAGGACCCTAATGAAAAGGTTAAAACCTGATTTATTTGAAATAATACTTCACGATAAAAGCTGGAATGTTACAGCAAATAAGCATGTAATCACCTCCCTTTTGCTTGTCTTATGATTTGACATGTAGATAATATGAGCAAACAAGATAAAGAAATTAAAAAAAAAATCAAATTTTAATAAAAAGCAAAGCAAATTTAAGAATGAGAGAGAATAGAAAAATAAGAGATCGAAAATATTAAGGCATTTGACAACAAGTTATTAAGACCTTTTTTTTATCTAGGCGTGCTATCGTGGGGAATTTTCAAATATAAAAGTAATTCAACCATTTAAAGGAGTTATGTTTTTAAAGGAAATGTAAAGTGCCTGAAACCAACCTTTTTGCTAATTGTAAAGCTCATATCATAGATATTCAAAAAAATTTCTAATTAATCTGCAAAATTTAACTATTAATTGTGTATGTCTCTCTACTACAAAATGAACAATCTTCAATTCAATTCTAACTATAACACGATTTTCTTAGCTCAATTGAAATCCAAAAATGTATCATAACTAATTGTTGATGAGTTGAAAGAAGCTCGTGATTATAGCCAATGAAATGAGTTCAAAACCTAGATCAAAGCATATAATAGAAGGGTATTTAAGAACTTCTAACCTTATTATTCTTAGAATATACAAACCTCAGAAGAAGCATTGACAATTTCTAAGTTTTTCTATCATTTTTTAAAGTATATAAATGTTTCTTGCTGTCAAGAATTTTTTTATTATTTTTCTTATAGATAATTATAAACTTCCAAAGAAGCATTGACAATTTTTAACCTCGTAAAATTAACGTGTTTAGGTAACGCTAGTAGGGAGTACTTTTAACCTTACGTCACAGTATATATGTGATTCGATTATTCTTACTCAAAAGTATTGTAATTATGATGTCATAAAGACTATTTTCTGTAAAATTAAAAACTTTAATAAGCCTTTTATCGCTTCTTTATTTTTCATCAGCAATGTGATTCGATTATTCCTACACAAAAGTATTGTAATTATGATGTCATAAAGACTATTTTCTGTAAAATTAAAAACTTTAATACGCTTTTTATCTCTTCTTTATTTTTCATCAGCAAAACCAAAAGCCATGCATCTATGGATACAGAAATACAATACGAAAAACGTACGAGGCAAACAAGATCAAACTCCATCTACTCCATCCCTTCTTTACTCCGATCTTTTCCCCATGACCATCTCCTTCGCCCCTTTGACAAATCCTATGACCGTCTCCCCTACAGCTTCAAGTAGCTCACCGGCACCTGGTTCTGATTCTTCTTTTCCATGTTTCTCCTGACCTCCCCCCTCACTGGACAATTGCTCTTCCGGGCCCTTCCTCTGTTCTCTGCATACGATCTTCTCTTCATGCAATTCTGCTCCTTTCCCCGTGCCTCCTTTCTCTATTTCGTTCAATTGTTCACCCTCGTCACCGATCGAAAGTTTGCTCATTTGTTGCTTGGCCTTTTCGGCTTCTTCCCCAAGCTGCCCCTTCAAATACAACGGCAAACGAAAGTATATCAAGAATCATTCCATATCAATACCGAAATATTACTTGCTTTATGTACCTTGGCTTCGCTGGACTCCTGCCTCGTAGATTCCCCTGTTTTACTCTTCGCTTCAGCAACCTTCTCCATTGCCTTCTCCGTTGCCTGCTTCGCATGACCCAGAGCGGTCTCGCCTGTGCTTAATGTGGAGTCCTTGGCCTTCACCGCCACCTGCTTTGCGAACCCTGCCACAGCGTCGGCAGCTGACATGCTGGAATGTTTGGTCTTCTCCTCGACTTGCTTTGCTAGTTCTGCTGTCCTTTGAGCCGCCGTCAGAGAGGTGTCCTTAGCAAGCTTATAGCCCTGCTTTCCCTTCTCCGACGTGTGCTTAACGGCAGCGCGAGCCCCGTGAGCGGTGGAGTCCTTGGCCTGGGCGCTTTTTGCAGAAAGGTAAGTTGTGGTTGCTCCGAGGCCGTGTGCGACGGCCTCCTTGGTGTCTTGGAGGGCCGCGGAGCCGGATTGCTTTGCATTGACGTAGCGCTGCTCGGCAGCCTTGATGGCATCGATGGACTTCTGTTGAGCTGTTGCTCTGTACTGTCCGATCTCCTCTGGAGATATGACGTCTCGTTCCTTGCCTTTTGGCTGCTGTTGCCGATCATCTTTTGATGAGTCGGTCTCATGGGATTCATGCTGGGATGCCATTATGATGCTGGAGACGATGGTTTAGGTGACGCCGAACAGAGAATAGAAGCTTTTATGCTGGTGGAAGACGGTCATCGCTAATTGGGAACACTAGGAACGGAGTTGACACGCGTCCGCTAAATTGTACACGTGTATCGAATTGAAAGAAGATGGATTGTTAAAAATTAAACTCGATGGATAAGATAAAATTCATTTTTTTATTTTTTGGTAGGTATAATTATAAAGCAATAAAATAATAATTATATATAAACGAGGCAAAAAATTAAACTAGAAAAATCTACGTGAGAACTTTCTCAGAGCATTTTCTAATTAATCTCAATTACTCATGTTTAGAATCCATTCTTTAATTAATCAATTTAAAGACATTTTTTATTAGATTTGTCCACCGATGGTCATAATATGGACACTATTCTTCGAACATCCTGCTGTAGCTTAAAGTTGGCATTGCTCGCTCTTAACGGAGCACATTCAAGGTCCAAATTCAACAACAATGTTTAATATTCTTACAATAAAAAAAACAAATAATTCCCCATATTTTGTGCAAACTTGCATTTCCAATAGAAAGCTTCAAGGAATGAATAAAGCTGCAAACTAACCTTAGGGTATACACATAATAAGCAAATTCGATATCAATCCAGCACAGAAAACAAATCTTTTATGACAATAATAATAACTTAGATCATCCTCGTCGGCTTCACAACTTACAGTTATCAATGACACCAAAGAGAAGAAAGAATATACGTGTGTATATATTGAAATCACCGAACCAGATTATGCACTCTCTTCTTATCCTGAAATCAGAACAGCGTACAGAATCTGGTTCCACGTATCAGGAAGACCAGGAAGGCACCAATGGCTGCAATCCATTCCCGAATGCTCACCGCTGTATTTTGAAGGATGGGCATCCTTTCTAAGCTGTGAAAGAAGGGTTATGTCGAGAAGATACACAGGTTTCGACATGGTGCTCAGTACTTGATTCACAATGCCCTGTGCAGGAACTGGACCACCTGGGTATCTCGATCCCTCAACTGGCTCTGTCTCTCTGTAACAGTCCTTTGCATTCGATCCTCCCCAATCCCCTCCCCTGTTCCGCCAAAAGCAGCTTTGTTAGGCAAAACAACAACGTACATAATCGCTTTTCAGTAGCTTAACTGCGCGCGGCAACTTAACTGGTAATGCGTCGGAGAGATACCCTGGAAGAAAACCTTGGTCTGGGCTGGGTCGATGTTGGAATCCACCCATTCCGCCCACGTCGTCAGCCCCTTTTGGAAGGCCGTCAACCTGTTCATGTCCTTGTATATGTTGCCTCCATCCTGGATGTAATCCCATCTGTACAAGAAGATCATTTAATTCATGCCATGATCTGAGGAGGAGAAAATAATTTTGGTTTCTATTTGGCTCTCTTACGGCTGGCTGTTTCCTGTGTGAGTCCACCAATGCCATGTGTTGAAGATGAGCAGGTCGACGCCGAGCCACCTGACTCCACCCTGTATTGAGTCAAGCTTCAGCACCCTCCCGATGCTCTCTTGCACTATGTCGACTAGATAAGTTGACCTGTCGTACAAGATCGATACGCCGTAGTCCTACGGTGGATTTGCCATTAGCCTTCTCGTTTGATAAGCTAACAGACAAAGAGAGAGAAAAGCAGAGAGATACCTCAAACCTAACGGAGGAGAGATAGTCCCTTCTTGATAAGAAGGTCCTGACATCTGGAACTGCATCGTGGAGCATGCAGAGGAGGGATTCCCACTGGTTGAGACTAATGGAATCACCGACGAACATAATCTTCTTCCCCCTCCATCGCCACAGGAAGTCTTTGCCGTCAAACCTGGAAGCCATTTATGAACTAAGCCTCAATTTGGAAAAGAACAGAGATAGCCGCACCAACCTCGGGAGCTCGCATGCGGCTGGTTGCCACCGGTAATTGAGGTAGAGGTTATCCGGCCGCCCGTACTTTTGGCAATTGAACTCTGCGTCGATGAACGGGCAAGCAGAGTCGTACACATGGTAGGAGGAATCGAAGACCCAGCTTCCTTGGAACAGGTTGCAGCTAATCTCTGCTTGTGTGCAATGAAGAAAGGAAAGCACCACAAGAATTGGGCAAAAGGAAAGGATTCCAGTAAAGAACGAGGGGCCTTTGTTGCCCATTGGAGAGGAAGAAGAACAGTATGGAAAATGGGAACGTTTGTGGAACATCTCGAGCCATATTGCTTATAGATAATGCTTGGGATTGGAGTTGAAATATTGAATGGTTGCTGTTTTTTATCTGGTCGTTTTTGGAAGGGTGCAATAAATGGTTGTGTTTGTTAAGCTGAATAGTTTTCTAAGTTGTTAACTAAGAAATGCGTTTCCCTTTCTTCTTTTTATTTATCCACGGATAAGTAGTGCACCAACCAATTATGCATGCAAATGATTAGAAATCTTATAAAAATTGAAGCATATAGTGACCAACTGACTCTTGCCGGCTATGTCAAGGAGGAACTTGCCATAATGATGTGACTTTTGCTTTACCATTGCGTCACATGTGAAGCCATTATTGCTTATAATTTTATAAAGTAACGTGTAACATTAGAACTGTAGTCGGCAAGTTGGCAAGAGGTCGTTGTTTGAAGCACGAACTTCTTCAAGGTGAAAATACTTTATGACAACAAGTAAAATACTTTATTTGAAAGTCAGATTAAAGGTTGGGTCCAACCTACCACTAGTCTGATTTAAGCGTGTCAAATGATCTGGGCCGGATAAGACAAAACGGCCCATATGTTGACCTTGTTGAGAACTTTGAAAGATGATATATGTTATGCAAACAAATTCATCATTTTATTTATAATATTATTAAAAAAATAGTTAAGTTGATTACATAATCTAATATTTTCTTATTAAAAGGAACACAATTGGCCATTCTTACAACTAGGAGACGAAGTTGGTTAAACGTGTGAGAGCCTGGATTGCCAATATAATCTATGCAATGTTAGTGATTGTGGCCTGTGTCACAGGCAAAAAGATATTAAAAAATTAAAATAAAAAATAAAATAATTTGGATCATTGTCTTCATCCTATGTGTGACGATGTCCAACTCGTAATTTTTAATTGTATTATATATCACTCCACAACAATACATATATAAATAATACAACATGTAAAATTACTATAACAAAAAATATATTAAATTTTCATATTTTTTGTCTGTTTTTTGACAGAAGTGTTGGACGAATGACGATAATTAACAAATATGTTCTTCTCAAATAATTTTTTAAACCATATAATTAATCTAATTAATTTTTATTAGTATTTTTTTAGTTTTTTTTTTCAGTTTGTTTACTTAACCTCAAAGTCTATTTTATCAATCTAATTAAATTTTATTAGTATTTTTTTTAGTTTTTTTTTTCCGATTTGTTTACTTAACCTCAAAAAAATTATTTTAACTTTTCCCTCTCAATACCTAATTAAGGTGATTTGTTACATTTTAACAACTTAGTTTTAAGTGTTCAACGTTAGAACTCTGATCCATATATATAAATACATTATCACAAAAAATAATGATAACAAGTCATATTATCTAAAAAATATCGATAATTAATATTATCAGTTGACAATTATAACAAAAATATTATTCACTGATAATAAAAATGGACAATATCAGACATTAATTTCCATCATACTCTTAAAAAATATCATATGATATAATAAGCTAAACAATGATCATGCGGTAAATATAAAGTTTTTCATGATTGTCCACCTCAACCTAAAATGTTTAAATTGGAGTAAATTTTGAGCTCCATCAACTTACATTTATGGACAATAGATTCAAAGAACTAAAAAGGAAAAATTATATCCAATAAATTATGTGATAAATAGCTTTACATGTGTATATAATATTATTTTATTTTCTCACTTAATTTGCTAAAACAACATGCAATCCTGGATTTTTGCTCTCTAAAAGTTTGACCCACCTTGTTAGTCTATACAAACTCTTGTTTTTTTTTCAAACTCTATTGTGATACTCGATTTTGTTATCACCTAATTTTTATATGAGAAATGTATTTTTGTATAGGTTTAAATGAATATAAAGTTGATAGTTTTCTCATGTAAAACTTAAATTTATAACTATTGGTATTGTAGATGTTATATGCTAATATATAAAAGAGAAAAAAAATAAGAATTTGAAAACAACACCAAAAGAACAAAACAAATTTTTACATGGTTGAATGAAGTAGCTTCTAGTAACTCATTCAATTGTTTCCACACGTAACTCCAATGGAGACATGTGGTATGGTACATATGTAGAGCAAATAACAATAGGCAGTAGCTCAATTTTGTGATCGATCTCCCTCCTTAAAAGTAGGTTTTTAGGCAACACTGAAAGCATGATATTTGCAAATGTTTTGAGAATTTATGCAATTGCATCATGCATCTCACTAACCTAATCCTTCTTGATCTCAATTGATGAAGCAAGGAAGGCGTCTTCGCCAATTTTCAACCTCTTTTTTTGTTGTATTGCTGAAATACACTTTATTTTGTCTTTTCTTTTAGTTCTCTTCTTCCTATATAGATGATAAGAAGGAACAAATCAAGGAGTTTTCTCTTATATCACCATAATCTCATTAATGTAAGACATTAAAACCATTTTAGATTTCATACAAAAGTCTATTCCATATTCCATAGATAAAGTCAAAATCATCCAAAGAAATAACCAACAAATTGACTTCCCATCTAACTTCCCATACTTAGTGATACTCCATAAGCCATTACAATCATAGCTTGAACATTTACAAACACTATTTTTAGGAAACTAAGGCAATTGCTCATCCACAACCCAATTGTTTGGCCAAACCTTATAGCCAACAATGTGTATAAAATGCCCGTGTCCATCATTGCCATAATATCTTGGACATTCATCTTTACTAAGACATACATTAACAAAGAATGAGTAGTAGTTACATCATTACTTATTATGTACAATATTTCAGTTGAATTAGCTACCAAAGGCTTGGGTCATTGCAATAGATTAATAAGTGCATCAACTTCTTAATTAGATTCCCCATCAATTTTATCAATGATGAGGGTAATGGTCTATTCACACTTGAGGCAATCCTTAACATGATGAGGTCCATTGTACAAAAAAGTAATTTTATTGATTAATTAAATTTTGTGTCTTGGAAGAAATATAACTCTTATTTTTGCTTACTTTTATCATTCTTCTCACCCTACTATACTCCCTTGCATGTCACTTTCATTCCTCTCTTTTTTGTTTGTCTTTCTCTTTATATTTTTATGAGACAGTTGAAGCTTTAGAAACTCTCAACTCCACAAGAGAATTGATAACAGCTATTGCAATCAATAAGTCATTTGCATTATGCTAGTGAAGCTCCAATAGCACTCCAAGCTACAGCATAGACAAGATGTTGAAAAGCTTATTTTTCTCATACATATTTTAGATATATTAAGGAACTGGATTTCTTGACATATTGTTGAATGGCTCTGCAGTGCTTTAGCTTCTACAAAGCTTCTCATGCTAGCCAAGAAGCATTACAAGAGAGAAATTGATTCTTTATTTCTCTCTGAGTTTTTCCCATGTATCAATTTTTTAGCCTTCCAGCATTTGCATCATTAATACTCCATATTCTCTACCATAATTTTGCATCTCTTATGAAATACATGCTAGAAATGGTCACCTTCTCTAAACTTGGCACCTAAGGATGGTAAAGTATTTGTCCATGTCCTACAAAAAGTTCACCAACTCCTTTGCATTCTAGAAGCCATTAAAACACTTTTGTTATGCCCCCACCTAAACACATACTTAATGATTAATATAATCAAGGTTTAGATGCATATAAAATTTAGGTGATGCATAAATCTTAAGTGAGGACTTGATGGTGAGGCAAATTTTTTTTCTAAATTTTCATTAAGTAAAATCATAAAAACAAAATAAGATATCCAAAAACAAAAATTTTAATACAAACATAACTTCAGTACTAAAATTATTATATCATCAACACCAAACCAAAATCCTCTTTATTCTTATATCTCATAAGTAAAGTCCTTTCCTATGATATAAAAATCTTCATCTCTTAATATAATGGATGCATGATCTATGATGTTATGATATGTGAGATAATAATCTCAACAAATAAATCTAATGTGATAACTAAATATAAAGACATATCATAGAAAAGCATACCAATATAATATAATATAATATTAATGATAAATTATATCAAAAGTCATCTTATAAACATTATATTTAACATAACAAAATCATAGGAATTATAAAATTATGAATTTTTTTTTCAATTTCTTATGATTTATGTAATTATTAAGCCTAATTCTAGTTGAATCATTATCCTGTTTGGATCCACATCATAATCATATTTATCAATAACCACTTGTTAACATTCATCTCCAATAAAACTATATAAAATGCTAAACAAGGATGGTCCAAATACCTATATCATGCAGTCCATTGCTGGGTCTAATGCTTAGACAGGTATGGTCCAAAGACTAATACCTTATGATCCATTCCTATCATTATATATATCAAGATCATGATACACATATATATTATACAAAATTCTGATTAAAAGATCAATTCCTACAATTTATCATTAGAGCTAGTGTTAAAGATAATATATCTAAGAATCTATTTTTAGTTCTAATTTTATATATCCTAATCATGCTATCATGCCAATCCAAATATCATTTTTTAGGCCAATATTCATTTTATTCTATTTTAATTATCCTTTATATTATCATATAATAGAGAATATCAGGTATAAGATAAAGTTATAAAAAAAAGGTATATAACAAGTATCTAATAATCCATGTAAGAAAAATCATAATAATAAAATATATTTCATAAAAGATTATTAAAATAATAATATTATGATGCATCATATGTTACTATATTTATTTATTTAAATTTAAGAGTTGTTTTTTTCCAAAATTTTATCTCATAATTTTTTATAATATTATATGTATGTAAAGGTCCATATATATTTTATATATGACATGCTTGGTAATTAACTAACATAATATTAATTTCTATTAGTTAAGTTGTTACTTAAAACTATACTAGTATAATTCCCTATAGTATCATACGATCTTCTATAATTAAGAAACATACACTATATCATACCTGTACAATCCAACAATCATACTATATGATACCCTATGTTTCTTGTTACTCAATCGATTCGTTTGGTTTAATTCATAAGTCTTATAAAGGATATCGTATAGTACATTAATAATATCATATTATATGTTCTTATATGATTCCCTCTTTTTAAGCATTTTTCTTATAATCATTCAATACGATCTATAATAGCGTTATGTATGACAATTGAATAATTTTAATATGTTTTATTTTATCATAGCCTTACCACCCAAGTTCTTTGTACCATACGATGTATGTCCCCATACTAATGCGACATTTTTCTATGTTGAATTAAATATTCTTCTTCTCTTTCTCTGATAAACATAACACTATGCACTCTAGAAACATCGACATCATTTCCATCTTTTTTCTTCTCCTCTCATTAGAATCTTGAGCCTTACACTACATAGTAAGGTAAAAATGAAAATAAGTTATACCACTCACTTCATTAGAGATGCGAGTGTTATAACCTTTGATGTGATTATCAGAAAATGAAGCTAATGATTGATAATGACTTTGTGGAGCTCATTGTTATTTTTAGTTAAATCTCAAGGAGTACTGTAGTATTTTGGGTTTACTAGAGAAAGAGTATAACTAATGCAGTAAATAAAGCTTGATAGCTCAACTTACTGATTTTGGAGTCAAGGGTCATGGTCTTTGTGGAGTGACTAATCCACAAAGAATTATATTTTAAAATCTCTATAATTAACATGTCAAATATTTATTATATTTATAATTATAGCACATAGGATTTTCATCTTTTATATATATTTGAGTTTAGTTTTCAAATTAATTTGGATTTGATTTTTAAATTAAATTATCTAAGTTTTTTAAAATCTTATAAATTTTTAAATAATTTTTAAAATAAAATATATATATATATATAATAAAATTTTTATATAAAAAAAATTACCTAAGCATATAACCTCACTGCCAAAACCAAAGAGCTTGGGTCAAGTGCCCCGTAGTAAAGTGCACTAACCTTAGGGAGCCTCAAGATAAGAGCCCAATTGAAACCAAGTTAGGTCAAGCATGAGCATCGATCTAAGGCACATTTTCTATAACAGTTTGGGCAAATCCGATCATGGTATAACTCATGAACTGACTTAGGCATAACGAGTTAGGGTGGACTCATTAATTTGTTAAGTAATGGATCAGATGAAGTAGAACCTGTGTAGATATATACACACACACATACACACGTATATCTTGAGTCATGACTTCTTAAGGGCATTAGGAGGTGGCTAACCTTATTAGGCAGTATATTAAGTGTAGTATAAGCAATATAAGGATTACAAGTGCTGTTTCTTAATGTGGGACTAAAAAAACATGTTTCTTACACTTGAGTTGTGCATCGATCGATTGTCCGTTTTGCACAATCAAACAGTCTAGATTGCACCCACATTTGTGAATGTTTACTTCCATCAACCATTCATCCAGAATGGTTGATCAAACGATTGAGTGTCTCTCCACCTTTGTGAATAGTAACTTAATAATCATCATCACCCACTTTACTTTTGAATCTAATGTTTTAGATCTTATCTCTCTACAATTAGATTTAGACCTTTATCAATGATTCTGATTGGATAGTACTTGCTCCATTCACTCAAAATCAGACAGTAGATGTACTTCATCTTCGCTCACGTCACCTTTAACTACTAGCTTTTTTGAAAAGTTGATTCTAGCCATTATGAGAGCTATTTTGGGAGGTTTTTATTTGAACTATAAATAGAGTTTATTGATCAACATTTAAATTAATTTAAACAACTTGAAAAATTTCATAAGAACCTAAGTGAAATTCAAAATCATGAGTACAAATTTCTGTATAATTACAAGAGCTACAAATTCTTTCAATCTTTATTTTTCTTTCTTTCATCTACAATCTTTTTCGTGATAGCATCTATATCATTTATGAGTTATGTCTCTCTTGTTTTAAAGATTTAAAGGTATACAAATTTTATATGCAAAAATTATATAGTTTTTTTATTTTTTTTCGTATAGACAAATTTTTGTGGATTTTTGTATCTCATTGAAACATTGGTGTATATTTGATTTACTCTTAACGATTTTGATGAAAGGTAGTGGTTAGTGAAAGCTCGATCAATAATTGGAGGTGAATGTAAGCATGACTTTTGGCCAACCACTTAAAAATATTTGTGCATTTCTTTTATTATTAAGCAACCTTATTTCGTTGATAATTTTCTTAAAAAAAATAAAGTTTATTTATAAACATCAAAGGTCTTCTTTAATTTTTTTGAAATTAAGAATTTGTTAAATACATAATCCATTCTTTCTCTCTTATATATTTTGCTTTGCATAATTTACAACATCCTGAATACCAAAAAAAGTATTTCCTCTTTATAGGAGCAGAACAATAATACGTTTCTGAGTTTGTAGTGATCTCAACAGAGACAAGCACTTGGGTTTGCTCACTACATTGAATTTTTGATTGAATGGTGGCTTAAAATGGTTACTTGAACTTTACTTAAACTTTGGATTTGCCAAACCTAATTATATGCCATAATGAAGGCATGCTCGAGGTCAAATACAGAAATAAATGATTTTCCCCATACAAAATTTGTTATGTGCACTCAACCCTTGATAATATTGACAATGAAGATGATATCTTAAGCTTTTCCTAGTCTTTGTGGACTTTCGACATTTTGTTCACTCGGAAAGATTTTGAAGCATTATTTTCATAAAACACCCTAAAATTTCTAGTATTATAGATTTGTCATTCACTTTTTTATTTTTCTTCTATTCTAACATTTAGAAATTGTAAATTTACTTTTTTGAAATTTGATATTTTTATATTTATAAATCTATCATTATCAATTGGTTTTGAATTAAATCAATTTTTTTAATAGTAAACCTACTTTTATATAACTAATATTTAATATTTATAAATCCATCTTTTGTCAATTGATTTTGAGCTAAGTTGAAATTCTTGAAATTGTAATTACATCCTATACAATATTTTAATACTATACTTGTACTTGAATTTTAACAAATTCATAATAAATTTCTTAAATCTCAAAAAATTATAAATTCAAAATTATTGAGTTTTTTATTGTTATATTAATATAATAATTTTGACATTGTTAAAGTTTATGGCATATATTCTAAGGTTCTTCTCTTATTTCCATAATTTTATATATATAAATTATCAAATTTAATCGTACATTATGTTGCAACTTCAGTCCATGATAAAAGGTCTTTTTAAACAATCTCTTGTAGTGTTGATCATTAATTATAACATATCTTGCACACTTAATTCAATTATCTTTGCTTGGGTTGATTTTTGAACCATATGCTTTTTGTGAATGATCTTTAATTAGACTTATTTGTGTCCTTTATATTGAATTTTTGGTAACTTAATTAAACATTAAGTCCTTAATTAATTCCCAATTAAGTTCTTTAGTGTCTTGTAGCTACACTAATCCTTAAGATATTATGAAAATTCAAACTTCTCAATCAGCCATTGATAAATTGCTCTTCTTTAATATAGAATTTTTACTACAAATTCTCCTTTTATTTGAGTTATCATCAATTGCAAATCACTATATTCTTGTAAATGGTTAATTTCTTGCAATCATTTTCATCATAAACTAATGATTATGAGTTTATATTCACCTTGATTATTGGTCAAGGGTATGATAAATCTTATAACATGATTAAATGTTACTTGAGTTACTTGATTAAATGTTACTTGAGTTGGGCTATGTAGAAACATTTCTATTCCTATATGAACTTTGGTTAAGGATCTATCAATATAAATCTTTCATATTTTTTACTACTCTTCAAACTCGACTACAATCATTTTGTATCAAATTTTGCTAATGCTTCAACCTTAACGTTTATGGGAATGAGTTCAACATCATATTCATCTGATTTAATTATTTATTTTTATAACTTACTAACACTTTTAGAGTACTTTGGACTTTTTGTAAAGGATGTTTTATGACCACTCATATCATTTGATATTGAAAATATGATTAGAGCCTTATTATAATGATGCAAGCTATAGATAACATTTTTAGCAATTAATATTGAGTTTTTAGCCTCCTTAGGTATATTCATATAATAATAATGCTTTTGTTTTTTTTTTTGAATTTTCTTAAATTAATATAAAACCAATGGTTTGACCTACTAAACTCAAGTGTTCATAAAGAATTTCACCTTCCTTAATATTGCGGAGAATTGGTAATTTTGCCACAAACTCCTTGAGCCATTGAAAAGCTTTTTTCATATTATTCTATCAACAGCCAAGTTTCCTTATTCTTGACTACCTTAGAGAGGTATAAGCATTTGGTTACTAATTTTGACATGAAATGACTTAATTTAATAATTTGCCTAAAAGCTTTTGAATTTTTGTGTGATTTCATGGAGAAGCATTTTTAACATTGCCTTGCTTTTATGCAAGTTTTATTTTGTTTCTTGTTTCAAAATTATTTTATCCAAGTTTTCCTTTATTACTTATTTCAAAACTAGATAGTGGAAAAATTTATTAGAAGATAGCTAGAAGAAGAACTTTAAGAGTTCAATCCTGTGTAGTATTTCTTAACATCTTCCTAGCAATCAATATCATAATTATCTATGAAGGTTTTTTTTTCTTGCCATTATGTTGTCATAATTATCTAATGATATCTTCAAAATATATTTAAGAAACCAATTACTAAATAGTTGATAGTTAAATCTACCAAAACATTAATCCTTGATAATAGATAATACTCTTTAGAACATACCTTATTAAGATATATATTTGAAATGTACTTCTTTCATTTTTCATTGCTTTTTTTTTACCACTCACATTTGCAAGCCAACTTGGATATTATTATTTTATAATGAATCTAACGTCCAATAATTTGTATATTCTTCCTTTTTATAGCTTCTTTATTCTCGTTTTTAAGGCGTTTCTTTTTTTTATTGAATTGGTTTTATGCTACACAATATATTTAGCATTATTGTATAATCTTTTTATTTATTTAGAACTAGCTTAAGGGACTCCTTGCAAACACATTGACTAATTGAAAAGTGTTTTCATATCTATCAAAAAGATCATATATATACAATCTTGTTAGAATGTCTTATAATTAATTTAGTTTAAGATCTTATGTTAACAATCTTGATAGAATCCCTTATAATTAATTCAATTTGATATAGCTCGTCTAATTTTATAATTAATTCATCTCATCAAATTTAGACATTCAAATGCTTAGATTTCTCATGTTAATGATAAATATTATGACTTTGAACTTATTTAGAGAAAGCCATCATAACAAAATATTATCGATAATGTTGCTTAATAATAAAATCTATCATAACAACCCTCGTTATCCCTTTTCTTAATGACATTCATAAATAGATAACTCATCATAATATATTATTTATCCAAAAAAAAATTCTTAATGAATTTTCTTCTTGCCATGATCCTACCATTGTTGATTTCTACTTGATTAAGAAAAGTACTGAAAAAAAAAATATGAATAATATTTTTTGGATAACTATTTAAAAATTATTTTATTTAGATAATTCATGTTTAGAATTATGTAATTCTAAACAATTTGAGTCTTATTGCCTTGTTTGGATGACTATTTAAAAATTATTTTATTTTAACCATTTGATCCTTGAGATGGCTTGTAAGCTCTATTTATCTAATATTTAGTTATTATGCTCCTTTCTTATAGGTTATTGACAAAATTAAAAATTTTATTCGTTGATGCTTTAATAATACCAGAAAACGGATCTTTAATGTATTATTAACCAAAAGTTTAATGTGTTTCAAGAATCTTGGTTAAAATAATTAATTAATACTCTATCATAAACATATTTAATGATCATTTATAATTTAAATTATCAATATAATCAATAAATATTTAGGTCAACGGGATGCATTACATCATAAAAAATTATGCCACATTTAATATTCTTTTGTTGCTATTATCTTAACGTTCGAGAAATGATTTCCGCTGGTTAAATGTCAAACGCAATACTTTTAAAATATCTTACTTAAAGTTGTAAATTTTTTTGGGATAGTATTTTTGCTAAAAATAATAGAAAATTCAACTCGAATAAATAATTATAAAAAAAGGATGAAAAATTGTGCCGAACTTCGGCCATCGTTTGCCTAAACGCCGATGATAACCGGCGCCTGCCGGGACACGTGGCTGGCCGCCCCCGTAGCGCGATATCTTATGTTTAGATAGTATCCTATCGTAATGGATATTGGTCAAAAATAACCAAGGACGGTTGACGGTATGGTTCGGTCTATAGTCTATATGGCTCGATCAATCAGGAGAAAGAAAGACTACTCATCTTCCACTCTATGGCTCCTCCTGCTCTCCACTTCGCCCCTGCCAACAGACTACAGACTCTCCAGTTCCACTTCACCAAAATGAAATGAACTCTACGCACCTTTCCGATGATCCCATCATTGCATCCAATTGGCTGAGATCACAACACTGGGTTCGAACTCGAAGACTCAATCCCATGATTACAATAACGCCACAGGTCGTCTTCAAGTCGTCTCCTCCAACGGCTAGGTGGCAACAGCTTCATCAACCGAGCTTCGTCTGCCAGTTCCCGATTACTCCAAACACAAGCATCATTGAAATCACAGCACAGCAACTCGAATAAGTGAGCAAAATTCACGAACCTTTTTGACGTTTTTGTGATCAACCTAATCAGTGTCCATCATTGCCGGTTTGCAACAAACTTGTGCGATTTGAAAAAGCAGTTAACAAAAAAGAAGACCCGATAAAGGTTCAAAGGTGAAATATTGGAGCGAAAAAAATTTCATTTTCAGCAAGCTCAAATTGTTTTCGTTTCATCACGCTCGTCATTTCCCGCCTGATTGTATAAAAAATCGGAGGCTTACCATGGAAGTTGGATCCAGTCACCGACGCCCATTGAGCTCGAGTCATCTAACTCCGTGGTTGATGCGTCCAATGTCTATCCTGTTCTCGCTTCTAAAAGGCGGCAAAGCATTTCCCGTGCTCGGACTTGTCTCGCACATCATGACACGGTTTACTGGTCTCACTCTTTTCTCTCTTCCGTTTTTTTTCCTCTCTTTCGCTTGAGGTCGGCTTCGAATTTCAATTCCTAAGTCCACGAAATCTCTCTCATTGAAGGACCATTAACTGAAATCAGGGAGGGCGAGAAAGCCAGAAAGGCTCGCTCCGTCTCGAGGCGAAGGGATTGCCGACTGCTAGAGCCCATCTCTAATGGTCTTCTCCGAAATCTTTTGCCGCGTTAGGGCTTTTCCGTGATTCACTCCGGCGTTTGCAATTGGAAAGATTCCTCTTTCCTCGATCAAGATCTCAACTGTAATCCTGCTTGAATCTAGGGTTCGTCTCTTTGACTCGGGGATAGGATGATCATCAAGCGGAGCCTACGGGGGCAAATGCCGAGCCTGAAGCGTTGCAGGGCGGAAGCCATCGGAGAGGACGACAGCGAAGTTGCTACAGGGTGCCAAAAGAAGAAGAGAAGGGGGGATAACTACTTTCCTCTGGAGCTTTTAGGTGACCTCGGCGCTGTGTTGGGATTGCCTTTCCTGCCCTTAGAGCTACGGCGGAGATTCTGCGGAGGGGAGCGGAGCTTGGCGGCCGTGGAATCAACCTGGTGCACTGAGGTATCTTTCTTCCCCAGCGAGTTGGATTCGGAAGTCCGGCGTGCGGCGCCTCCGCCATCGTCATCACCGTTGCCGAACACGCCGGTGCTGCTACCGCCGATTGTACGGACGTCCCGTGGTCGGACGCAGGTGCTCCCTTCTCGATTCAACGACTCGGTCCTCATTGATCCCTGGAAGAAAGATAAACCCAAGTCCAAAGGAGTGGAGCCTGAATTCGGCATTGATGCGGGATTACAAGAACGAAAAAAAGAGACTTTTGTTTGTAAAGGAAACAACTCCGTCAGCACTTTGGCATCAAATTCTCTCACATTTTTAAGGGAAGAGGAATGCTATAGGGCGTGCAGGAACTTCAGTTTGAAGAAGTTATCTACCTTACGAAGTACGCTCACGTCTCCTTATGAAAGTTTAGTGGCGGCAGAGGAGCGGATTCCGCCCCCACTAGATTATTTCGAAGATCTTTGGAATTCTTATCATCAACGCACCTACGAGGAACTTGATTTGCCTAAAGAGAGAGCTGAGCGAAGGAAAGATTTCTTTCTCCCTGAGGATTTCGGTTTAGGAGATGTAATTTGGGCCAAGACAGGAAAAAAGTATCCAGCTTGGCCTGCCATTGTCATCAATCCAATGCAGCAAGCTCCTGCCATGGTCCTCAATTCTTGCATTCCTCGAGCCCTTTGTGTGATGTTCTTTGGTTTCTCCGGGAATGGGAAAGAAAGAGTAATACCATACAGCATGAGCTTATTACTTTCTGTCTATTCTTCCCTCACTGCTATATTCATTTCTTCATTCCTTTTCTCTTTCAACTTGTTTTGATGAACAGGACTATGGATGGGTGAAACAGGGGATGTTATTTCCTTTTATAGAATATTTAGATAGGTTTGTTCTTTAGTCTTTGACAAACAACCGGCTTTTTTTCTGTACGTTTTTTTTTGGTTCATTAGTCTGATTTGACAGGTTCCAAGGCCAGACACATCTACATAAGAGCAAACCCAGTGATTTACGCATGGCTATTGAGGAGGCTTTCTTAGCAGAGCATGGTTTCCTTGGCACTGAGATTGATGAAATGAATATGATTGGGCAGATGGCTTGTGCTCAGACTGTTTCCAGAGGAATCCATGAAGCCACCGACTCAAATCATGACCTGGAATGCCAATCCCAGATTCAGGCAAGATAATTGCGAGCCTTTTTATCCATTAAATTAGTGCAGCATGTGGTAGGAGGTTTTTCATTCTATGACAAAGGCCACAGGCATTTTTTTTAGTAATGCAAAGCCTACAGGCCCAGTAAGATTATGAAGACAAAACGTGTTATTCCATTCATTAATCCACTATAATGTCTCGGAGCAACCCAGTTTACTTTGGATCTGATTGCATTTGCAAGGGAGAATAAACATGCAATCCTAACTTTCTACTTCAGAAGCGTAGTGCTTTCTCCTATTAGACTATTTGAGGAAGTTCTGAGGAAGAAATAAATGATTTGAAATGGATTATTCGGAGTACTTCAAAGGAAATTGGATAGTAGGGCATGCATTTTTTAGCAGTGTCTTATCTGTCAAATGTCATCCACACATGACTGTCCACTTAGTACATGCAAACACCCAACAATGCACCGCCGCAGTTCTGAATCACTGTCTTGCTAGTATTTATGCTTTTGTGTAGTGCGATTCAAAAAATTTAGTACTGCATTCCTGAACCTGTATCTTTTCTGTAATAGCTTTTTACTACCTGTTGATTTTGAAGTCTTGCTAATGGAGTTCTTATTTTACCTTGAGCTATGAATTCCTTTTGGCATGCTCCATGAAAAAATCTTGGGGGACATTAATGCCCTGTATATGCAGCTGTTGTAACCTGTTTATTTGTCATGCATATGCTCAGGGTAGATGTTTGCAGTTTTCACATCTAATTTCTTTGGTTCTATTTATTAAAAGCCCTTTCTGGATATTGCTTAATTCAAGATGAACCTATAATTACAAATGAAATTTCTATTTTTTTTTTAATTGAGAATAAAATTATCACTGCTCTTTACTGCACCAAATTTTTAAATTTGTTTTTAAACTCTGAATGGGCACTTTTAGTTCTTTCTGAACCAGCAAAATATTTAGCACTTCATAAATCCTAAATTGGACTATAATGAGGAACTTGTGCATAAGATATCCATTAATTTGTTTGATTTTAACTGATTATGCTGTATTCTTAGATGGAGGACAAATTAGGACCTCGATGTGATAGTTGTGGCTTGACTATCGGATCCAAAAGCATGAAAAAGATGAAGCTGCTCTCACAGCAGTTGATCTGCAGACACTGTACTAAGGTATTAGTAACTCTGTTTGTGGCAATTCTATAGAGATATTCAAGGATCTCTGTGATATTGATCAATTTGCAGTTATGGTCATCTTTAAAATCACTCCATAAATTTGGGTGCCACTTGCATTGTTTGCAGTTGCTGAAGTCAAAGCAGTACTGTGGGATATGCAAGAAAATTTGGCATCACACCGATGTTGGGAGTTGGGTAAGTTGATGGGTTAACAAAAATGGTTTGCCCCTTCTTTTTGGGAGTAAATATTGTTGTTCTTGTTCATAAAACGTTTAACATTGTAGGTTTGCTGTGATGGTTGCCAAGTTTGGGTTCATGCAGAATGTGACAAAATTTGCAATAACCTTAAGGTATTCTTTATGTGAGCTTGTTGGTATTATGTTATCAATTGAGATCTTTATTATCTTTTTCTTCCTTTGAAGGATATTGAAAGTACCAACTACTATTGCCCGGAGTGCAAATCGAAGTTTAATTCTGAATCGGAAAATGCTAAGAAGAAGATCGTGCATGTCAGGTAATGGCTTTTTTTCATTATTTTCCTCAATAACGATTTTAGGTTGATTCTGATAAAATTTCTTGTTTCTTAATGAAATTAATCTTTCCTCTCAAACAGAGATGTTAACGGTTGTAGACCAGAAACAGAACTCAATAAGATAGCTGTAGTGTGTTCTGGCGTGGAAGGAACATACTTCCCAGAACAGCACATGTAAGGACTGACTCTCCATTGTTATAAAATAAAGAACTCAAGATGTATTCTTCATACCATGTCATAGCAGACCATTTAACTTTGACATCAAAACTCTAGAGTTTCTTCTGCATTTTTCTGAAAATAGATATAAAGTAAAATCTATGTGGCTGTGTTCAGAGCTGTGAATTTCAAAGCTCTCTATACTCATCTATATGAAATGATGGAATTTGTTGCAAAATGTATATTTTATTTCTATATTTGGATTAATGAAACTTGATCAAATGATAACTGAGAAAGCATATTTCTTTGCAGTCAAGCTTTTAGTCAACTTTTAAAGCATGCTTGTTGGATCAGGATTTGAGATATTGCTAGGTTGGTCTATGCATTTCTATTTCTCCCATGTTATGCAAATGTGTTGTGTTAAGTGACTGTCAGAAAACTAGAGATGCATGCTTTATCCCTGACTGCAGTTAATAGTGTTTGAGATTGGATATATCTAATCCTACACTAACTTACTAGCACAAATCTAAGGTCCTATATGTGACTTGTTAGGTATAGTGTCTGTTAAATAGGTTTTGACATGAATTAATTAAATGTGGAGAAACTTGTTAGGAACTAACTTGCTTAAGAGGGTTGGGCAATAAGACTTTCATACCGTTAAAAAGACATACTTTTAGTCACACTATCCCATGTACGAACTGGCTGATTTATTTTATGGTTTTCTTGGGGTCAAGTCATTAGCCTTTTATTTTCTTTCAAGTTTTTTATAGGTTTGCATTTGGCTGGGGTGAAGTGGATGTTCTTTCATCACTTTATTTGCCCTACATACCATGTTTCAGTTTTGTAGTATGATTACTGAAACAGAAACGTGTTTTTTGTGCTTTCCCAATGTTGGTCATATAAAGAAAGTTTGATTTCTTGTGGCTGTCATTGGTTCAGTTTACAGGACTTGTTAGCAGCTCTGATTTGGAATAATGTTCTAGAATTATTGGCTTGCTATTATTAGTGTAAATAGCTTGTTGTTTCTTTATAGCTGGATTCTCGCTGATTAAAAAGGATGATGATGGATGTGATGTAGAATACAATTGAAGAAAGGGAGTATACCACATAAAAAGTTTGAAAACTGTCATATACTCATTTAGATGTAGTTTTATCTGAAAGGAAATATTGGTGGAGGTTTTCTAGTGTATTATTGGTTTTTCATTTTCCAGCTGTTCATCAATTATAAAATGTTCGTTGAGCATGTGACATATCCTTGATAGGGTACAATGTCACTGTGGCTCTTGCAAATCGCATAAGCTAACTCTTAGTGAATGGGAGCGTCATACTGGTTGTAGAGGCAAAAACTGGAAGAGTAGTGTGAAGGTCAAAAGTACGATGCTTTCCCTTGGGAAATGGGTTTGTACTTCAAAAACAGCTAAATTTTCATATCCATTACATAGCAAAATGGTGTGATCGTTAGATTTCTTGATGTTTGATTGTTGCTCTGCAGTTGGATCAGTACAATGCCCTCTATGCGAACCATACAAAGCGTCCATCACCTAAAGTGAGAAAACAGAAATTACTCTCTTTCTTACAAGGTCTATATATTTCTGAGGTTTTGATCATTTGTTTACTTAAGTGTGGATGCTTCATTTCTAAAAACGTTGTCCCATCAGCAGAAGAATATGAACCAGTGTATGCGAAATGGACTACAGAGCGTTGTGCAATCTGTAGATGGGTTGAAGACTGGGACTACAACAAAATTATTATATGTAACAGGTGCTTTTTGTGTTATTTTACACATATAAGATGCTCAAATCTAGTTGATTTATTCTGTTGATAGATGCGTAGATAATCTTCTTTGCTTCTGCAAAGTTTTTATCAAGTTGATTTTTGCTTTGAAGGCACCATTAGTTAATTGTTTATTGGTGTAATTTCCAGGTGTCAAATAGCTGTTCACCAAGAATGCTACGGAGCTAGAAGCATCCGGGATTTCACGTCATGGGTTTGCCGGGCATGTGAAACACCTCAGCATAAGCGTGAGTGCTGCCTTTGCCCTGTAAAAGGTAACTTTAGTATTTGTAGATTGCGAAGTTAAGTCCTTTTGGTTAGTTATTTTTATGCTGTAGGACGGATGGTTTAAGTTTAACCCTTGTAATGTGATGAACACATTTGTGTTGGTATAATAATCAAGTCTTATATCCAGAATGTAGGACAGATAAAGTCTTGATGCTTAACCTGCTTTGACCTTAATAATTGAAAAATTAATTTATATTCTGCTGCTAACAAAATAATTTTATAATTTTTGGTTTCTTAGTATGGAACATTGAGTTGACTTTGTAAATCTTTTTGCTAGGTGGAGCTCTGAAACCTACAGAGGTTGAGGAGCTCTGGGTTCATGTCACTTGTGCCTGGTTTCAACCAGAAGTGTCTTTTTCAAGTGATGAAAAGATGGAACCTGCCGTTGGTATATTAAATGTTCCATTGCAAGCTTTGGCAAAGGTCCATATACGTTACTATTCGAATCTTTTACATTTATGCTTTATTTTTGCATACACTGCCCACTCTGAATTCACATTGCAAATAATTTACTATTTTTTTTAATTTCTCTTCAGACGTGTTCAATATGTAAGCAGATGCACGGTTCTTGTACACAATGCTACAAATGTTCAACTTATTATCATTCTATGTGTGCTTCAAGAGCTGGATATCGTATGGAGGTATGCCTGTAAACATGAAAGGCTTACTCCGTCAATTAGTATAAAGAATAGCTGATAATGCTTCTTATTAAACTGATATGTCATTGAGATTTCTTAATCTAAGTAAAATAGTGCTATTATAATCATATTAATTCTGCTCAACTTTACACATTATATGATTTTTACTTAAGCTTGATTTCCTTGTTCTGATGGTCTGAAATGGGTTTTCACCATGCATAGCCTTCACCTTCTATTCCCTTCAAGGTGCAAAATTAAGACAAAACTCATCTAGGTAATCTTCTCTCCTATATCTTCCTAATTAAAATATATTTTTTTAATTCTTTCTGTTCAAACTTTGAAGGTGAAGGTCTCTCCTATATCTTCCCATTCTTTTTCCTAAGTCATACTAAAATTGTAAAACGAGGCTTATTAGGACTTTGAATAACCAATCTAATCTGTTGCATCCTCCTCCAGCCAACAAGCCATAAGGTGCTTCTATGCTAGTTGGCCATCCTCAGTGATGATCCCTAAAGAAATCAGACATTATAGCTTATGGTGTTTTGATCATGATCATATAGGTTTGATCAATGATTCAATTGTGCTAGCAAGATCATCTTGGATTGGAATCCTTCTTAGTGGTCTAATTTGGCAAGCATAACCATATGATTATCATTTGGAGATTGATTAGTTTGGCTAAATTTATCTTGATTTTTTGGTGTGAATATATGTGTTAGGAGATGCAACTATTGCAAAATTTACTAGGGTGTTATGTATTCCTCGAGAGACTTGAAGAGATAAATTTGTCAACCTTGATTATGCTTGACTTATCTAGTTGTCACACAAATTGGTGGAATGCACAACATTTTATTGAAAAAATGATGAAATATAGCACATACAAAATCATGATGAACAAGGGAAATGCAAATCTACTTAGAAACCCAAACTTAACAAAAACTTATGGTCACACTTTGGAAGACCAAACTTCATCGTGACTTGTTTGATATGTTCTTCATTATTTGGATCCTTTTTAAGTGCTGTATAATTTATTGAATCCATACTCACCACCATTGATTTTGTCACTTGATTTTACAAGTTATTTTCTTCATCTCTATATTCCAAGGCTAGGAAGTGTCAAAGACATGATTGGTTTTCAAGAAGAAAATTCAATTCTTCATAATGGAGTTAATAATAAAAGTAACATAATATCTTGATCCTCCAAGTAAATGTATTGTGGCATGCTCTACACATCTATACACAAAAGGTCTAGCTTGCCTAACCATAGCCCTTAACTCATCATAAAGATACTACTTTATTGTTGCTCCCCAAGTCTTTACATGCACCTACTTGCATAGACTTCATATTTGGTGAGTAGACATTTCTTGTCAAAATTTTGATGATTTGTTCATTTATGTGACCAAGTTAGTTATACCACAAATGAAAATTTTAACAAAACTTGATGAAGTTAAAGCTATCATTTCTTAATGGTTGTTTCTTATGTACAAAGTTGCATTTCTTTTTGTGTTATAGGCAACCACCAATGTACATTTCACAAATTTTCTTTTTTTTTTTTCTCCAAATTTGATATGATACCTAATGTTGTCGAATTGACCAATTGAGATAAGGTTTATTCTCAAACCGAAGTCATATAAGACAATGTTTATAGTGATCTCCATCCCATTGATGGTGTAATATGCATGTTTTCTTTTCTTGTTATCTACAAAGGTTCATCATTGATGAAATATATCTTGTTTTGTTTTTTGTTTTATAAAACTCTATAACAATGATCTATGACAATTTGATTATCAAAACTATACACCAATGCATTTTCTATGCTCTTAGTCATGGCATTTGTCGACAAATGATTATCCCTGGTTTGACCAACACACTGGAGTTTTACAATTCTTCTTTAGATGTTCCTTGTTATCATGATTCCAAACTTATTAGCTCTTCTTGTTATAAGGCTCTATGATCTTTGATTTTGAGTTGTTTGTATTCCTTTACCCTTCATACTTAATAGAATCAAATAGTTATTTTGATTCTTTACTCTTTATATTTTTTTTTCTCGTAGTAGGTCCCATTTACTCCAAGTAGGTCTCATACTCCTACAAGTTTAATATGCGGACCAATATCATTACTCATTGTAATATAGTTGCATTTTAACTCTCAAGAATTTCAAGGACTTCATTGTACCTCAAGATAAACCTAAATTGAACTCAATTGTGATGTTATCATATTAAACTTATTAATGCGGTCTATGATGGCTCTCATCATCATCTTTAAGTTGAATAATCACTACACCTAATGGACCTTGTTTGATATTGTTGGTGTATTATACATGTCACATAAAGCTTTCATCAAATTTTTGATTGTTGTTTCCATGATAAAGTTGAAAACTATATTTTTGGCAAAGATTATATTTGTTTAACCCTTGTTTTATGTGTGATTATTTGATGACAACAAAATTATTTTCTTATTATACTAATGTTTTCTTTAAGTGTTTCATATCATGCATTTCAAGTTTAAATAAGTGAATAATTTGGAGAGCTAAAAAGGTTAATTAGTGGTATTTGATAAGAACGTAATTTGTATCAAACATGAAATTTGAGCAACATTGGAGAAGATTTTGTAAAGTCTTTTTATTTGTTTTTAGTATGTTAAGATTTATGATAATATTCTTGATGACATTAGGATGAATGATAAAGATTTGAGTCTAATAAAAGTTTTTAAACATATTTTTCATGCAATTCATTATACTTAGGTTAATTTTAAGTATGTATTCACGTGTGTTTCTTTACTTATAGATGTCTTATTAAATGTTAAAAATAATAGTTTATATCCACAAAATATGTTCAAAACAATTAGAATACATAATTTAAAAAATGTCCAAAAATGAATATAATTTATGATATGTTGTACATAACGTGCAGTATATTTAGTTTGACTAAGGAAATATGTAAGTTGAGAAAATGATGTTTTAAACGAAAAATTGATAAACAAAGTTTAATGTATGTTACATTATATTAACACATAGTATGTTAAGTTTAATTGACTTAATGCATACGAGGAATAGATGATGTATTGATTGTTTAACTTAGAACCCAAGGATTATAGATGTTAATATTTAATGTACAATATATTTAGTTTATTTGAGTTTAAGTACTATAAGGAAGAGTTGAATCTAATAATTAAGTATGATATGTTAATATTTAATGTACGATATACATAATACAAATTAGAGGTTAATGTACAGTATGGTTCTTGTAATGTATGATACATTTAGTTCATTTTCTATAACAATTAGTTCAATCATAATCTAAAATGCTCTAATATAGCTTTTAGAGAGCCGTTGAAGGTGCTTGAAGATATTGAAAGCTACCTTAAAAAGTTACAAAATGATCCAAACATGGTGTAATAACTAATGAATATTTGCACATCATTTAGAAGCAATATCCCTTGAAGATCATTGTAGGATCTTGGAGATTTAGTTAAAAAACAAAGTTGTAGCAATAGAAGATAGTCTCATCTTTTTCAGTCTCTTTCAAACTAATAGTGTATTGAGTTAAGCTGAATATCTCTTTTATTTTGTTTTAACATTGATTTGTGTCTCTTGATCTTGTTATTGGGTTATAGGATTTTGTATTTGAACTTTATTATGTGGTTTTTCTCCCATTATTGGGAATTTAACTTTGGTTTTTTCATTGGTCTTTTAATCACCTTTGCAAGGTCCTTTGATCTGGATTGTAACATTTTTTTGACTTGCTGTATAGTATGTTTTGGCTTAGTAATTATAGGGTTCTTCAGTTTGATGTTGTAAGGTTTTTTGGTTTGTTGTTTGTAGATTCTTTGGTTGTTGTGTGGATTTTACTTACCCTCATTTGTGAAAAATATTTTTAGTGTTTTCTGAATTTTTTGGTTAGGGGAGGAGATAGATTTGGTTTTGGATCGAGGTACCTAAAAATCTTCTATATTATTTACTTTATTGCATTTTTTATACAAAATTTTAAAGTTAATAAGGGTTCTTTCATTGAGATTTAATTATAATTGAAGATCTCAAAAAATTTTATTGTTTTGCTTTGAATATTTGAGGTTGTTTTTTACAATTCACTTCTTTTATTATGTGCATATGTAGTTCTTTTTTTTAACAATATGTACTATTGTTTCATGGACTTAGGTTTTTGTTCGAACATTGGGTGGTACTTCTTTTGATAGGACAAAACTTTCATGTTTATCTTTCAAGAGCCAAAAGTTTTGCCTTATATTTGTTTTTCTTGATTTTGTCATCTTCTTTCTCATTCTTTAAAGAACAAGTTAACTTCAAGCTTGTATAAAGGAAAAACTCTTAACACTAAAAACATGGCTTTGATACTAGTTATTGGGAGACGCGAACATCCAAAATTGCACTTTGGTTGCAAACTAACTCATCAAGCTAATTGCAAAGATAAATTTTTCTTACTCAACTATCTATGAATAAATAACTTGTCACCCAAAACATAAGAATGCACAATATGCGATTGAAGAGAATTATGAAATAGGGAACCTACACAAAGAAAACTAAAGATGACCTCAAGATAAACAAGGGGTACAAAGATTTACATAAAAATTCTAATCTTTGCAAAAAATTATGTTTGTATTATGGAGATTTTTCAATGAATTTTAAAAGAGATTATAAAAGTTTTTCTCAAATGTTCACTTATACAATTGTGGATAACATTTCTCATGTGATAATATGTAGTAGTTTCGAAGAGAGGAAAGTTGAAGATGCTTAGGGTTAAAAGTTAAGTTTGTAACCCTACACCTTACAGCCACTCTTTTATACATGCTATGTTATGTGCTTCCTTCCATAAGTATGAATGTGCCACGTGCACTCTACAAGAGATTTGTAAAGATATGCTCAAGCAACTTGTGATGCTTCGTGACATATGCTCAAGCAACTTGTGATACTTTGTGACATCTCAAGCAACTAGTCTTCTTATTCATTTGTATGGGCATTGATACATGGCTAGATTTATCCCAAAAAGATTCACTAATCATGGTTTTCCTTTTTGGTGATTTTACTATTGTTAAATCTTGGCCGATATGGTGGCTAGATCAACTCCATTTTCCATTCTCAATCCATTTTCATGTTTGAAGAATGCTGATATGTAACTGTTTGCTACTAGAGTTAACTCTATTTCTTAAAAAAGTTACTTTTCAAACTCCATTTCAATTAAATATATTTTTTAATTAAAACTTTATTTACTTTTACATAAAACTTTTTTAAAAAACTCATTTTTAAAACCTTGTTTTTAAACTCTAGAGTCATGCACAAACAAAACTATAGCTGCTCTTCACCTTGAACTCTTACGTTTGTATTTGGGCTTTAGTACGCATGATCTATGTAGATTTTGATCAAGATCCTGGACCCTCTGATGCCTTCTAGTAGTTCTTAATTATCTTTCCTTAATAATCTAAGATGTCCATAATATGTTTATTTTGCATATTCTAGCATAAAATATCTCCTAAAAACTATACTTTTAACATTGATTGTAATGAAGTTTATTTTACGTTTTCATTTGAGTGTACTGTATTTTAATGCATCATCATCTTCTCTTTGCAGTTGCACTGTCTAGAGAAAAATGGGAAACAAGTAACAAAAATGATCTCATACTGTGCCCAACACCGGTAAGCATCATATCTCTGTTTTTTTTTCCTTAATGCTTCTGACAATTTTACATGAAATCTTTTGGCATGTTCTATTGCTCTTTGCCAGCTTTCATTATTGTCCTTCTTTTTGGTTCGTAGTATATATTTTTGTTCATAGACTGCACTCTATGTAAGTGCCTTATGTTTGCCAGTTTTCTAAATTTTTTTTTCTATCAACTTTTGTTCAGCTGCTACATAAATATTATTTATTACCAGGATTCGGTGTGTCTAAATTAGAAAATCTGTGTATGGCTAATTGAATTTATTTTCCATACAGGCCTCCAAATCCAGATAATGTTTTGATCATACAGACTCCTCTTGGAATTTTCTCTGCTAGAAGCTTGCTACAGAAGAAGGAGAAGCAAAATGGATCCAGACTGATTCGGAAAGATGCCAATGAGAAGGTATCCTTGTCTACACTTGTTCCTGAGAGTTCTTCTGCTGCAAGGTGTCGGATCTATGAGAGGGTGGATTATAAGGTACACTTCAAACTGAGATCTTGGGTTAATCATGTGAATTCAATTTTCTAGGATGAATACTTCTGTTATTCCATATAAATAATTACATGTGTTTCAATAATTATTTTGTTTGTCTTCTAAAATCAAATGTCAATAAATTTTAAAGAAAATAATACAATAATTATTATATAGATTTTTATATTGGAAACATTGTTTTTGTAAAAATACTAAATTGGTTGACTAATGTTTTGCAGAATATTTTTATAGAAAAATTTTGAAAATTTTATAGGGGCCTAATTTTAATAATAAAAATTGATTTCTAATTTAATTTCTAAAATCGTAAATGCCTAATTGTGGAACCTGACTAGGCGGTGACTTCAAGTGGTGGAAACTGCCAAAGAGGAGAAGATACTACCTTGTAGAGCAGAGGAAGAGTTGGGTAAGTAGAAGGATGCTTCCGTTGGTGGAATTGGAAAAATCAGGAGAGAGGAAGAATAGGCTGAGAGTTAGAAAAGAAGGAATGGGAGCTGTTGGGGGAATTTTTGGGAATTGAGGAAAATATGTCTTCTAATTGCAGCCAAGTCATTTCAAGGAAAATGGAAGAAGTTTGAGAGGAAAATTTAGAAAATGTGGAAGTTAGAAGGTGGTTGAGCAGGTAAGGGAATTTTAGGAATTTCCTTGTACAGCCAATTCAAGAGGAATAGACAAATTCGAGTTCGGGAAAAAGAAATAGTGATGTTTTGCAATCAAATTGATTAAAATCATGACCACTAGAAATCATAAAACAAGATTGGCTTTTATAACTTGGGTGTATTTGAATGTTATGATGCTGTGATGAAGTTTAAAAACCTTAACTTAGCAAAGAATCTTGTTTTTAATGGAGGCGATGCAATGATTAAAATCTTAAACTGATTTAGGCAATGTTGTTTATGAGGTGCATATGATTTTAGTGAGCCTTTACTGTTTAAAGCCTTAGAATTTAAAAGAGTTAGAATGTGGATGAGTGATGTTAGGTGCACATGTTTCATATGCTCTTCATGTTTATTGGTTGCTTTGCATGCTTCGCTTGCTTTACATGTTTTAAATGGTTATTGGTTGCTATGTGACAAAAATTCAAATGTTTTGATTTACTATTTTATCCCCACGATGCTTTAAAAAGATTTATTTTATTTTGTTAATATATTGCAATGGGCAAAAGTGCAAAAAGTTTGAGAATGAAAGAAAAAAAACTTGGTACTTCAATTTTGAATTAATTGAGCACAAGGAGATTGAAGAGATATGGAAAAGTATAAAAGCAATGGTTTGAGTTAAAAATAAGACATTGATTTGGAAAAAAATCATAGTTGTCAATTAGGCATATCTCATTCTAGAGCACAATTCAAAGGTGGTGCTTAAGGAACCATCAGTAGGGCATATCTTGTTTTGGGACACGGTTTAGAGGTCGAGCCCAAGAGTTTCATGTTAATTTTCAACCTTTGTTTTATAACCAAACCCAAATGGATATTTAAAAAAGGAATAAAAATGTTAAAAAAAAAAGAATTGATTGAGTGAGAGTATTTCATTATTATACATACGTACATGACCAGTTTGTTATCTTGCATATGTCATGCACATTTACATGATTTTATTGTCATTTTTCTATTTAGTGTTTGGTTGACTCAATCTATTTTATAGTTTTAACATTTTTAGATAATAAAAAGGTACATCACGAAACTCGAGAAGATGATTATTTTTATTTATATGATTATGGATATGTCTTTTATTTCTGTTTCGATAATTTATTGTATGGACATTAGCTATACTTTTATGTGTTTTTACGTGACATTAGTTGGAAAGGCGGGTGGTTACAACACTTTGGCTTCACGCTCACCTTGCATTATAGCTATAACGACTTTTTTCCCTGAAAGAGAAAATGTTATCTCTTCCATCAGAAGCATATTTGCAGTTATAGCTTTTTCATGGTTGAACTAACTGAAGTTGTATTATTTTTTGAAACTTGTATTAAAGATGTATTATGTTTATCTGAAGTTTCTCATTTTTATGGTATTTTCTTTAGGGGAAGCAAAAGGACCCCATTGTTCATCGCCTAATGGGTTCTCGACATCACCCTTTGGGCCAAATTTTATGTTTGAATGTACCTAAGGTCATTCTTCAGCTGTTATGTTCAGGATTCGATGAGTACTGTTATTTTTAGTTGTTTCTATGATGAGTATGAATGAAAAATTTACATAGAACTTTTTTTAAATGCCAAGCAGGAGGAGAAGAACCCCAAATCGTTTTGTTCATTCAAAGAAAGGCTTTTCTACCTACAGGCATGCTCATCCTGTCCACTTTATGCTTGTAGAATTTTACTTGGTTGAAATTGAAACTTGTTTCGTCTGCTACAGGCAACAGAAAATACTAGGGTCTGCTTTGGGAGGTCAGGAATACATGGTTGGGGACTTTTTGCTCGAAGGAAAATTCTAGAAGGAGAGATGGTATTTTCCAATCTTAACATTATTTCTTAACATTGTTTTATCTAGATCCAGAAATTATGTGAAGTTTTGAAATTAGAATGTTATCTTTTCTAGTATAAAAGTGTTACATTGTGAACTAATGGCCTCTCATTTTTAGGTTCTTGAGTATCGCGGTGAGCAAGTCCGAGGTAGTGTTGCAGATCTAAGAGAGGCTCAATACCGGTTAGAAGGGAAAGATTGCTATGTGAGAATCTCTTAGGCATTGTGTATCTTTTTTTCCTATCAACTCTGTTGTCTTGTAAATTGGTTCACATCAGCTATATGACAAGGCTTTGTCTGTGCACTAATCTGCAAATCATTGTCTCAGTGGGTGTGCATGGATGTTGTTTGAATTTTCTTGTTTCTTTATGCTTCTCCATGGGTTCTTTATGTTGATTTAACTGTTGTGAGATGACATCCCATCAATTTTATGCACTTCTGGTACATGGAAATTTTATCGTCGGATTTCCCGAGCTGCAACCGTCCTCTCATTTTGAGTCTGCTTTTATGCATGCAAATAATTCTAGACTGTTATTCTCTACTCTGTTGTATAGTTTAGATTGTTTATTAATAATGAGTTGACATTTGGAATTTTGCTTGCACATTTTCTTTGTTTAACTTCTAACTTTGAATCCATGTCCAATTTCTGGTGTGTGCAGTTATTTAAGATAAGTGAAGAGGTTGTGGTTGACGCCACAGATAAGGGAAACATAGCACGGCTGATCAATCACTCTGTGAGACATTGCTCGTGTTATTTTGCCAATGCTAGATGATGCTTATTCTGGCTTATATAACCTTTCTTGATGTGTTTTTTATGCAGTGTATGCCCAATTGTTATGCAAGGATTATGAGTGTAGGAAACGAAGAAAGCCGGATTGTACTAATTGCTAAGAAAAATGTTGTTGAAGATGAAGAGCTAACGTATGGTCAACATATCTTTTCTCTTTATAATGTTGCTAGGTGCTATATGATGAATTTATGCTCGGTTTTTGTTTGACATCATTTTTGAAACACAACTTTTTTGAAAATGAGTTTCGAAACATGATCGAACATGTTTCGAAATGTAGGTTTACAAAAAATATATTTGGAGAATAGAAAATATTTTGACCTCTTAAAACAATATAAAAAGAGAGCTTACTAAAAGATAAGTTATTGTCATTTCATGATGACAATTATTTCATTAATGTTTCTTAATAATATGTTATCAAGTTTTTAACTTTCCAATAGAATTTAACAAACAATAAATTTCAAACTAACTTGTTCATTAATGGACTTAATATTGAGCAGCAATTACATCATCAAATCAACTATTTCATAGATTATTGCTTCAACTATTTCATGCTGATTCTTATCTGCTTATAGTGATCTAAGTGGCATTTAGGCATGTAATGTCACCTAGGCAAGAAGTTCATTCTTTCCTTATGGTGATCTAAGTGTGTAGTGGCACAGTGGCATTTAGCCGAGAAAGTTGAAACTTATCAATGCTGTTGAAAAAGCAACTATTCTTTTGTTGGAAGGAATAAAATTCCTTAATTTTCACTTTGGATAACTGAGGATAATAGCACATGCAGCTACATCTCACAAGTTAAAGCTGTTTTTCTCAAGGGAATTTTCCTTTCCTTGTTCTCTTTATTTGGAGGATTAAACAAATGCTAGTGTTTTAACCCATGGTGAAATGAAATCTCAACTTATTGAGAAGCATCGGTTCATAAGCTAAAGAACCATGTGTGTTTGAATGTCATCTTAAAGATGTGGCTCCTGAACTGCAAAACAAGTTGTGGCTTACCAGAGGAATCATGTAACAATATGATTCTGTTCTTATATTGGTGTCCACAATATGTTCAATCCTTGTCTCTTGCTCCATCGTGTGATCGTTTGTTTTTCTTTTCTGGAACTGTATCTGATATCTTATCCTTGTGCTCTTTACAGGTACGATTACCTGTTCGATCCTGATGAAGCCGAAGAATGCAAGGTTCCGTGCCTCTGCGGAGCTCCAAATTGCCGCAAGTTTATGAACTAGAGAGTTGTACATGACCATTGATTCTTTCACACGAAGGAGCTTTTCTTCCTCCGTCGACATTTGAGGTCTCTACGTCGACATAATTGATGAGTTCACTTTTGATTGTTTCATTTCGTTCAATAATTTTCGTTCTAATTCCTTTCCAAGAAAAAGGTTTCAGGCAAACTGATGACATAGGATGCAGTCTAATAGCAATAGAGGATATTACTGTAAATACGTTTCCTTTTGTACGAAACATTGCAAATTTTTTGAACATACTTGAACGAGTTGACATCTTTTTCTCAAAACTCCTTACCTTTTGTTTTAAATTTTGGAGATCCCAACATGCTCGCTTTGCTTTCCCCGTTTACCGAGAGCAGCTCTGCTTCAGCATCAGGAAGGTTGGACCTTCATGCTTTAGCTGTTCTTGGCTATAGATGCAACAATCTATGAAGCCCCTTTTGCGAATCATCTGCAAGAAAGGAAATGGTTTTGGTAGAAATTGGTTAGGCTTTTTATGAAGAGGTTGGGGATATACTTTTTGTCAACAAGACGCGAGACAGATTGAAGTGGAAATGAAGAGGCCTGCTTGTTTTCCGGTGATCGCTGCCTGGGAGACTTTGTGTTTTTGAGCTCAAATTAGAGCAAAAACGTTTCATCTTCCCCGTCGTGGACGAGCTTCGTGGAATGGCAAACAGAAGATTCTTTCTTCCATCGCTGCCTCCCATCAGAATCCTTTGGTCGATTAAAGGCGGAGATTTTATGAGAATGTCCTTTGTTCCTTTTCTTCTTTAAAGGATGTTTGATCTTTATTTGTGTATGGAGATCGCTGGTATCCATGAGTTGTAATGGTTACACACTAATTATTTGATTAAAGATAGGATTAACAGTTTTATAGAACTGCGCAAAAATACAATTCCTTGGTTATTCGAAAGCCTTTTTTTTTTTTTTTTTTCAAAACCTTCCAAAAATATGCTAACATAAATTGGATAAAAAATGGAGTTAAATATCAAAAGTTGCAGAAAATGACAATTAAGAATTCATTTAAGTGTTTTGAGCTAAGATAATTGTAATGTTTGAGAACAAAGAGGTCAAGGATGATGATAAGGTGATATTTTAAAGAAATGAATTATTACATAAGAAACAATTCTAATGTTTTTTTCTTTAATTGGTATAATAATGAAATCTCATATCAATTATAGTGAAAAGATTTTGGGACTTAGGTATGATATTATGATTTTAAGATATTTATATATTTTTTTGATGTAAAATCTATTTAAGTCAGAACAAAATAAAATCTGAACATAGTGAAGCTTGTTATGATAATGGTCCAATTCAACCTCCACTCCAATTATTCAAGAATGTCTCATGTCTTTATGGGCAAAACAAGTATTTGAATTAACAAATGATATTTTTAATGAATGTTGATGGTTTTATATAACACCTTCAAAACTTTAAAGTAATTAAATTGTTTTAATGTATTGCAATCAATTTATGAGCATGTAGATTAATCTCATAAATTATGCTAAAATGAACTAAAAAGTAAAGCACGATGTAACATTCTACAGTGTAATATGAACATATTTTGAGTTAAATATCTTTTTAAAATTTTTATAAAATTTTTCTAAATCTTTCTTTGAAATTCAAATTTTTAAAACAATTGTATAATATGAAAGATCAAATCATACAATATGATTCAATATGATGAAAGAATAAAACTTAGTTAAAAGCCAAACATATTGTATGGTATAAAAAAACAAACATTTGTAGTAGCATAAAAATGAGAATTGAACTTCACAAACTAAGAAGGGTCATATGGTATGTTTTGAACTTATTGTATTAGTATGATCAACTGTATAGCACATCGCCACTAAGTATCGTAAAGATCGAATAGGCTAACAGAAGAGGAGAATTTGATAGTATAATATGGTCAATGTAAGAGTAAAAAACAATACTAATAATTTATCCTAAGCCATTCTTTAGAGAAGTTCAAAGTATAAAAAGGCAATATGACATATATAAAAGATAATAAAAGATATGAGCTCCAAAGCCTTAAAATTGTTTGATATATTTTAGCTTATTGACATACTTTTTTATATTTTATTAATTGAAAGTAACTCATGCATGTAGCTATTGAAATGTTATATATGCAAAAAATATAATCAAATAGTGTATAATAAAATGAAAATATATGCAAAAAATATTATGTCATGCAATGCTTATATTATCAAATATTTAATAATAATATTAAAGAATACTTAATAATCAACTTATATCATAATTAATTAGTTTACATATCTGATGACTCTAAGACATCTCTTCTATTATTTTTTTCTTTTCTTTTATTAATTTTTATTATGATTCTTTTTCAAAAGCTATGCTTAACAATCTATCATTTATTTCATTCTTATCATCATAACATATTATAATTGACCCTATTGTATCATATAGTCAAATCTTTATAAAAGTAAGACTATTGCATTACTAAGATTATATTATTTCAACATCACTATCACACTAACACAACATAAGATAGTGGGGTCGTATTAGAAATCTAACAAATGATCTATTGTAAACATATTCATCAAATAATTATACTTATTTGATTCTCATTTTGTGTTGTATAATTAATGCTTAATTATATTCTTAATTTCACATCATATGGTACGATATTTGATATCGTATTATAACACTCATGCCTGATGCTAGTCGAATAATGAATTATATAATTAATATTTGTTAAGTCGTTATAAAACATTTCATATAGGGCCAATCAGTGTTTTGTACTTGTTTGATTCATCACTAAATGTAAGTGACATATGTTTATCATACTAGTTCACTATGTTTTATAATTCTTTCGAAACAGCATAGAATGATGGAACCTATGACTAATATAAAAAAATTCACAACATGATCAAGAACTCGTTGAGAACAAAGGTCATAAATCAATAAAATAGTATCCAAAATGATGGGATCATGAGAACGTACATTCATAGTTCCCATCCAATAAATTTGTAATACAAATTGAAATAAAAAACTAGAGTAGTATTGCTTGAATAGGTATTTAATAAAAGTAATTTAAATTATAGTCATATGCGTAATGCACTCCCATTTGGATAAAGTTCTAAGGTATGATGTACTCAAGTATAAAAGATTTCTAGTATAATAAATGTGGCCAAAATATGAACAATCTAAACTTATTGATTGTTTTTAGAATGAGTAGAAATAAAAATATAAATTAGAAAGTTTTATGGATAAAAATCATGATATAGGAGAAGTAAAATCAAACAAGGAATGTATCCTAATTGCCATCCTAATTGTATGGTGAAAGATGACATGAAGTTAGAAGGAATGCATAGTGTGTTGAGAAGGCAAAAGATAATGATAGAGTGAAAAAGTTCACGTAGGTGATGAAAACAGGCACAAGGGTGATGGCACAATAGCCACTTGAGTGGTAGCGATAGGCAAGAGGGCAATGACTAGGGGGAATGTTGGAGAGTAGTCTGTGGAAATTACAGCTAGGATGATAATAAACAAAACTATGATTACTCTAATGAACTAATCTAATTAACAATAAATTTAATATCTTTGAATGTTTTATTAATAATAATAATAATTTAAAATATCATAGATGAAAAACATAAAGTTGTGATAGTCTAAACAACTATTGTTGATTATAATTAATAGTGGTAGTTTGAATAGCCATAATCGATTAATAGTTGTGATGATTTAGTATTATCACAACTAAACGGCTACGATTGGTGTTTTGCAGGGAGTGATTTCTTGATCTTTACTAAACCTTTGATACTAGAATTTTTATTACTCTTATATATGTCTATTTTTATTTCTTCATTTTCATAAAACTTATAAGAACAACATCTCTATTGTACATCATGTCTTTGATGTGAAAATTACTTTTTTTATCTTGATTTGAGATGTTCACATTAATCTTTATGTTTCTTTTATTTTTCTTATTTTATTTATTTATTTACTTTTTTTTTCATTATTTTTCTTTTTAGTTTTCTCAATCTCCTTGTTTGCATAAGAATGCATACATGTAGTTTTTAATTGCTTCATCATGTTTAACATTAACAATTATCATTATTGATAATCCCAAAAATAAAAATACATAATCAAGGCTACCCTAATGACTTTTTTATTCATCCAGCAACATATATTACACTTGACAATCTGCCCTTGAAAATTTAATCATATTTATCTTTTTTACTTAGAATTTATGGTTTAAAATTATCCTTACACAAGAATTTAGAATTGACAAACATGACAAAACAAGAGAAACCACAGATCAACAATACAATTCTTCACATTTGAGTCACGTGCTCTTTATCCAAACAAAGTATCATCATCACAAACATCTCTTGATTCATGAATACACATTAACGTCTCAGAGGTGGCCACGAGGGCGTGATAAAAAAAATTGATTTAATTTACAGGTGGCTTATTGTGAGTATATTAATATTTATTAACTGCTCATAACGTAACATAAAACAAAAAGACGGTCACTTTATCCGGCGATGGAATCGGACTTTCCACGTATTGACTGCCGACGGCTCTGGTTTACTCTAAACTGTTGCGTGCCCCCGTGGATAATGGCTAATGCTTCAAGATTTGGGCAGTCTGATCTGACATCCCTTAAAAAACAGACGATGACGATGCAAAGGTGGCGATGGTCCATTCTAATAAATTGAAACATTCAAAACATAACGCTTTCTAGAAGGACACGTGGGAGAAGTAACCGTCGTTTTACCTTTCTATATTTTATTTTGTGTTGTATGGAATTACGAAATCCATCCCAACAACATTACTAAATTATTCAAATTCAAAAAATTGAAAAAACTTATTTCAGTATAACTTTGATGGAGTTTGACAAACCAAATGTATTCATGTTTTATAAATCTTTCACTCACATGTTTGAAATGAGTTTAAGCATTCATACCATATCTATCATAATTATGTCAAGTCTTTTATATGAATCTTCTGTTTTTTATTATTTTATCTTTTGTCATGATTATTTGTAAATATTTAAAACATAGATGAGTAATATGATATAAACGATACAAAAAGAATAAAGAATCATTATAATGTTTTTATCGCTATCTTTTAAACACTCAAATTATATTATTGTGATATATTTAAAAATAGTTTTTGTATAGTTTATAGATAATTTTAGCATAGTTTATAAATACCTCGATTGGGGAGCATTAGATCTCGTTAAGAGCTTTGAAAATCATGAACCCGCCATTCCAATTGCGGTGCGGTGACCGTCAAATCCCTATTTTGACGGCTTTCATTACAACTCCGCGATTGAGTCATTGGTCATACATCTACAATAATATATATAACTTGAGATGCCGGCCTTCTCCCTCCCAGCGCCTTGACAAGATAAATATACCCACACATCGTCTTCTCTCTGTCATCGCTAATTACGTCATCTCCTTCTTTGCTCTATGGGCAACTGCGCGACAACCCTTTCGGGATGGCGAAGGACGAGCAAACCCTGCAACCAATCGGAGCCCTGCGACCGTTCCATCGAAGCGCTCGAAAGCTTGAAGCTGAGGTCCGGTTCGAGAAGCCGCAGACGGATGGGTTCCCGTACGAGAAAAACCCATTCGCCCATCAGCCGGGTGGCACCGGTTTCTCCCGACGGTGGGAAGGAGGAAGCTGATCTCGTCCAGGTGAAGCTGGTCCTTTCGAAGCGGGAGGTGACCTGGCTGTTGTCCGAAGTGCTAAGGGAGGATCGCGAGGAGCTCGGAGGAAGCGGCCGTGTCGAGTGGACTCCATCTCTCGAAAGTATTATGGAGGTGGATTGATAGAATTCTTCATGTCTTGGGGCATTCTAAAGGATTTGAGATCGAATCAGATGCCTGATAACAAGTATCTATTCTTCAAGAAGATGAGGAGCAGAAAAAGCTGACGTATCTGATTCATGTACGATAAAACTTGATCAGGAACTGTTAAACTGTAATGCATGTATAGTTACTTTGGCATAATAAATCCAACAAAGTGTTTTTCTTTTTTTCAAATCGTTCTAACCAGGCAAGTAATATCTTTTTATTTCCTAAGTTGTAATACCCATCAAAATCACGTCATGAAGGGTCCAAATGTAATAAATGCTAGAATTAAGGAACTGTTTTTCCTTCCATGAATTGATGGGAAAGTAAAGCTTCCTTTCCTAGAAATGAAAGAGAAAGGTTTCAATGCCGTTTAAGTTACATCAACTTGAGGGTGATAACCAAGATTTTTTAGGCCTAACCGTGATGGAGAAGAACGAGCCTGAGAAGCGTTTGAAGACTGTGCTTTGAAAATGTGTTGTGTAACACTTGCAAGGAAGAGATCGGTCGACTAAAATCCCGTTGTCAGCGATGTTTTGATGGTGGCTTGTTGGGGGTTATCAATATAATTCGGCATAGGCAAACTATATTTGAATTTCAATAGTTAGTTTTCTTCTTTATTTATCAATTCATGAATAATATTGTAGAAAATAACTATTTTAATTTCTAAATTAAAAAGAAATAATTTATTATTTTAAATGTTTTTATTTGATTAAAAGTTTATGGATTATGACAAATCTAGGGTATTAATGTTTTATAAATTTTTGCTTGACAAGTTTGACATATTTTTTTTACATGTATGTTATTTTTCATACTTGTGTCAATTTTTTTTCGTAAGATTTTTATGATTTTATTTTTATTATGTTATGGTTATAAACGAAGTTTTAAAGAATAAATTAAGAACATAACATAACAAATACCAACAAATGCATAGCATCATTGTAGACTTCTAGTGAAAGAAAAGTGGTCTTATAGAATTAACAAAGAGCAAAACATTTTTTGTAACAACAGTGCAAGAAAAAGAAATTTTTTAATAGAGTAAAAAGATGAGTCAAGCTCTTCTATATATGTAGAAACAAAGTACGCAACTGCAAGGTAACGCAAGAAAGAAAAGATAACAGATTAAAAAGCTATTCATAACTTCCTACCTTACAAATATTATTTTTGGTATATTTTTAATATTTTTATTACAAATATGAGTTTATATTACCACCTTGTTGAATTTAAAATTCTCTCTTATATGTGTTAATGGTTGTAGAAATGTTTAAGTAATTGTTTAATGTCATTATCAAATTTCTATTTTATATGATATTGTCATATACAAGCTGAATTTTAATAATTGAAATTATTAATTTTTATCGATAAGTGGTGCTTTTATTGTTACATTAGTTAATAATATATTTTAAATAATATTAATTGTTATTTGATATATATATATATATATATATATATTATTGTTAAAAATTTTCAACCTAGTTAAATTTATATAATAATTCTACAAAATATATATTTTAAAACCACTTCTATACCAAGAAAATTGATCTCTATGTATAAATGTTAACATTTTCACAATGAAGATATGCATAAGAACATGAGGTGTGCTTATTAATAGCACGATTTATGTTTGTGGCTTGACTAACTTTCATTCACGTTTAACATGCAAACTAATTGATTGCAATAAATTGAAATAATAATGCACTATAAGTACTAGCGCATAAAGAAAATTACATGAGAAAACATGGGCAAATCTTAGAGGAGAAATGATCAATACATATTATAAAATTAGCTAAAATCTCATAATTTCATTGTATCTTTGAACTTGCAAAGTTTGAAAATGTTTATTTTCATTTAATCTCAATTTGAATTTGGTTGACTTTAATTTAATTGGTGATATAATTAAAAAGTAAAGCATAGTTTTGTAGGAGCATGTCAACAGTAATCATGGAAACGATGTCAAGAGTTGATAAAACTCCTTTTACTATGTATTCGATGGAAATAAGTTGTATATCATGATTTCATAATTATATGGTACTACTTAATTTAGAAGTGGAAATTATAGTAATTTTAAATGATACAAAAAAATAGAATGTTTAGAAATGTTTTCAAATAATTGTATGAAGCACTACAATTGCATCTTGATTAGTGGCAATCAAAGTATGATTTTTCTTGCAAAGAATATCATGGTTCATTTCATTGATGGAAATAAAAGAGTAGGGAGAAATTTGAAAATGACAACGAAAGACTTAAGGAAGAGGAAGAAGATAGCTAAGAATTTTTCATTCATAAAATTGTATAATCACAATAAACCAATTACATCTATTTATATCCAAGAAAAATATCTAATCTCCCAAATCTTTTCTCATAATTCAAAAGTTTGTTTCTAATCCTTAAAAATTATCAAAATACTTAAATATGCTAACCATACTTAAAAAGTGCTAACAACTCCTTAAAAAATGCTAACAAGCACTTGAAAAGTGCTAACTATCCTTAAAGTTTGCTAACATTACTCCCCCTCAAACTTAAAGTATGTTCATCTTTTGCAGCAGCTTCTGTTTCATCTCCAATGGCATGCTGCCCATGAGTTATTCTGTCACCTTCTGCATGATTCAAAGCTTCCTCTTCAGCACATGTTTCGACATTTGGTAGATCAACTCCAATCCAATCATAGATTTCGAAATTTCCTTTGTGTGCATCCCTCCTTGAATGCTTTCCTTTGTGCGCATCCTTCCTTGAATGCAAATTCACTTCATTCTCTTCTTTTTTGTTGTTGCTAGCAACCAACATTGCTCCATTTTGAGGCTCAACACCTCTTTTTCGCTTCAGAACACTAAATGTCTTTGGACCTTCAAACGAAACGGAAACATCATAACCTGGAAGCTCTGCTTCCTTCAAGCGCTTCTTGCTTTCAGGCTCCACAGAGGAAATCGAATCAATATTCTTGATTCCATCAGCTCTTGCTCCTCTCAGCTCTGCAAGACTTCTCAGATCAGCAAAATTTAGAAGATTCACAACATCTCCTGCCTTCTCGGTTCTACCCATCTTTCTTGCATTGTAATGGTAGTTCTCTGCAGCTCTACCACCAAATCTGATGCCGGACGGATTACAATAATTTGAGCAATACAGAAATTACATCCACACACCAGAAATAAAGTAAACTTGAAAGGTAAAAATGTGAAAATTCGAAAAAAGAAAGAACAAGCAAGAGACACCCGTCCAAGGCAATCTTAGCCAAGAGGGGGACCGTGAGCAACACAGAGGTCGCTCCGTAGGCTAGGTCTGCAACACCTCGGCGGCACAGACGCGGGGTACTCAGATAAGGGTTTAAATACCTAGCGAGATAAATTTTGAAAAGTGGAATGGTCGCACCGGCGCAGTTGAAAGGTACAAAGATCGCACTAAATCACCGTAAATTAGAAAGTTAACAGATATTATTCGAGTAAGAACCGTTCAAGTCCGAGGGGAACCCAAATCTTAAGAGAGAGAGAAGCGTCGAAATCCGGATGAAAAGGCGAATGCGACGATGAGTAGTTATGAAACGTTACCGTCGTGGTAGCGGCGAGGTATGGAGAGTATGTCGACGAAGGGATGAAGATGAAGATGGCGTCGTTGATAAACTGGCACGGCCTCTCACCGCTTGGGCCTCGCACCCCTCTTCCCAGTACCGGAGCCTCGACGAATCAGCACGCCGAAGTCTTGTTGGAATCACACCAATGACTCAACAAGTGAAAGCAAAGCACTAAAATACTTAAACAAGCTCAAATATCAACTAACCTTACATAGGGATAGGCCTCCCTATTTATAAAGAGCCTAAGGGTACATCGGTAAAACAACTTTTAGAGTTTTAAAGGAATAAAATACGTGAAACTTGGAAATAAATAGGAAAATAACAAATATAAAGGCTGCATATCAATTTCTGCCTTTTAAAACATTAAAAAAAGACAGAAAATAGTCAAAAGCTGATCCAGAAGCTGTTGCTAAACAGCTTTTAAGGCAAATCCGGCGGGCTAGCAGCAGTTGGCGGCGGCGGTCGCGGCGGCGAATCCGACGGGGACGATGGCGCGGTCGAGTCGTGTTGTCGCCGGTCGGAGACGGGTCGGCGTGGGTCGGAGACGGGTCGGCGCGGTTCATCCAGCGGGTCGTGCGAAGGCGTCCGGCGGCGGCGAAAACCGGAAAAAGAGGCCTTTTGGCCAAATTTGGGTCCCCGAATCCAAAAATAATGTTCTTGAGTGTTAATTCGAGCCCGAAATGCAACTTTGGGCTCCAAATTGATCCTGTTCATAAAGAGTAACTCCCTTGGTCGTCGGGTAGTGCAGGAGCGCATCTGAATAGATGAAGTACGTTGAAAATCATGCATGGCGCTGGTGTCCCCACCAAAATCTCCCTCCAAGGTCCTTCAGCCTTGCCAGAATTGCTGTTCTTGCTGTCCTCTTCGTCTCTCCAGAAAAAAAAAACTTTCACACTTTGTCGTTCTCGGTTTCTTTTCACAGCTTTTTCGAATTGCTTTGCCTTCCTTGGTTTTACGGTAACGCAAGCACTGCCGTGACCAAGTCACTTCCGTAACCTATCCCTCTTCGCACAAGAGACGTGGAAAAATAACTTCTTTGTTGCTCTGCTGCTTCCTTCGAGCGCAGTATTCGAAACAGAAAAAAAACCGAAACCTTGCTGCCGCAAAAAACCAAAACCTTCTACCTTCTGTCGTGGCCTACCGTGGCCTTCTACCTTCTGTCGTGGCCTTCTACATTCTGCCGTGGCCTTCTACCTTCTATTGTGGCCTGCCGTGGCCTTCCTCCTCTTCTTCTACCTTCTGTCGTGAACTTCTATCTTCTGTTATGGCTTTTTATCTTCTGTTGTAGCTTGCTGTGACCTAACACTTCTGCTTCTTCCTTTTGAAGCAGATGTCTAAACAGCAATAAAAAAAAACTTTGTTGTTCTCCCTTCGACGCTGCGGCGTTCGATCTACTTATTTGGCTCTGATACCACTTTGATGGAAATAAAAGAGTAGGGAAAAATTTGGAAATAGCAACGAAAGACTTAAGGAAGAGGAAGAGGATAGCTAAGAATTTTTCATTTATAAAATTACATAATCACAATGAACCAATTACATCTATTTATAGTCAAGAAAAATATCTAATCTCCCAAATCTTTTCTCATAATTCAAAAATTTGTTTCTAATCCCTAAAAATCCTCAAAATACTTAAATATGCTAATCATGCTTAAAAAGTGCTAAGAACTCCTTAAAAAATGCTAACAAGTACTTGAAAAGCGCTAACCATCCTTAAAGTTTGCTAACATTCATGACAAACCATACATTCAACTTCAGTATCATCCTATCAAGACTTTGATTAATAAAGAAACATTGTCACTAAAAAAATACTTAAAAAGGATAACATAATAATGTTAGAAAACTTTAAGTATTTGTTAGTATTTTTATATGTTTAAATGTTTAAATGTTTAAATAATTTTGAATTTTAAATTAGAAATAAAAAGGAAAAAATATTTAAATAATTTTGAATTTTAAAATAAGAATAAAAATGGGAGATTAGTTGCTTTTGTTATTTATAAAAGCTGTAATTGTTGCTTTGTAGTTATGTATGAATAAAATAAAATTCATCGATTTTGTTTTTCAGAACTTTAGGGTTTTCGCTGTTATTTTCAAATTTCTCCCAAATACTCTCGAATGCAAGTTTGTTGTTTACAATTCGAGATCTATTTTATGTCACTTTATTTCCATCAAAATGGTATCAGAGCTTTTTTAATGTTAGCAAATTTTAAAGGTATAATAATTTTATATAAGCATGTCAATAATCTTACAAAAGATATCAATAGTTGATAAAAATACTTTTGCTATGTATATGTTATTTGTTGAATGAAAATAGGTTATGTATCATGATTTATAATTATATGATATTACTAAACATAATTATATGATTTTTCTAAAGTTAATTTTAAGTTTTTGAATATATTATCCTATAAGACCAGAGTACCTTCACTAATTTTGCACCACTATCACAGAAAACAATACAATGTACTTGGCAAATCACATCCTTAGTTGACAATTATGGTTCAAGTATTGTTTTGAAGGCCTTATATCGAAAGTTTCTTTTAAACAATTATTTATAACAGAATTGTTAGATTAAACAATGCTTTTCAAATGCAGACGAAAGCAGTTGCCTGAAAGTCTAAATTTACCCGCGGTGAACCGTACTTCCATTGGGTCCCATTAGTTCTTGTCGTAGCACATGAAAATCCTGAACTCGCCGTTCCAAATGCGGTACCGCTACCGTCAACTCCTTATTTTGATGGACCGAGGCCTTGATCATACACCTACAATAATATATAAAACTTTACATGGCCGACCGTATCCCTCCCTACGGGTTTACTTAATATAAATAAACCACAAGTCCGTCTCTACGCCATCTTCTCTCTGTCATCACTGCATACGTCGTCTCCTCCTCGGCTCTATGGGCAACTGCGCGGCAAGCCTTTCCAGGCGCGGCAGGACAAGCAAAGTCTGCAACCAATCGGAGCCCAGCGACCGTTCCATCCAAGTGCTCGAAAACTTGAAGCAGAGGTCCGGTTCGAGAAGCCCCAGATGGTTTGGTTCCCATACGAGAAAAACCCATTCGTCCATCGGCCGGGTGTCTCACGACGGCGGGGAGGAGGTAGGTGGCCTCCTCGTTCAGGTGAAGTTGGTCCTATCGAAGCGGGAGGTAACGTGGCTTTTATCCGAAATACTGAGGGAGGATGGCGAGGAGTACGGAGGAAGCGGCCGTGTTGGGTGGACCCCATCTCTTGAAAGTATAACGGAGGCGGATTGAAAGAGTTCCTCTTGTCTCCGGCTTCTAGAGGGTCGAGTTCGATTCAGATGCCTGATAACAAGTGTCAATTCATCAAGAAGATGAGCTGCAGAAGACGCTGATATATCTGATCTATTTACGATAAAACTTGATCAAGAGCTGCTTAAATGTAATGCATTTATAGTTAGTTTGGCATAATAAATTTATAAAAGTACTTTCTGCTTTTCAAAGCGCTCTAAACAGGTGAGTAAAATCTATTCATTTGGTTAGTTGTTATACCCATCAAAAACATTTCATTAAAGAAGCACATGTAAAAAAATGCATGAATAAAGAAACGGTTTTTTCTTTCATGAATTGAAGGGGACGTAAAGCTTCCTCTTTAAAAATGAAAGAAGAAGGTTTCAATGGCGTTTAAGTAACATCGCCTTGATGGTGGTAGCCAAGGTTATTTCGGCCTAACCGTGATGGAAAAGAAACAGCTTGAGAAGCGTTTGAAGACTGCTTTGAAAATTTGTTGTGTGGACTAAAGTCTTGTAGTCAGCAATGTTTTGATGGTGGCTTGTGGTGTTTTATCAATGAGTTTTGTCCTTTATTTATAAATTCACGAATAAATGAATATAAGCAAAAATTTAAAGAATAAATGAATGATATAACGTAACAAATATTAAATGAAGTAAAAAATCATTTTAGATTTTTAGTTAAAGAAAAGTTATCCTATAGAATTAGCAAAGAGAGCAAAACATTGTTGTAGAGAGAGAAGAAGAAAAAGAAATTTTTTTACAGAATAAAAGGATGAGTAAAACCTTTTCATGTAGCTAAACACAAAATACCTAATCGCAAACTAACAAGAGAAATAAAAGATAACATATATTTATAAATATTTAGTTTAGTAATTTATAAGTTATTCATAAATAGGTATATTAAATTAGTATTTTTGTATATTTTTATATTTTTTTACAAATATGAGTTAATTATAAGTCATATTAAATTTAAAATTCTCTCTTCTAGGTTTTACAAGTTATAATTAACACTTAATAGAATTGTTATAGATCTTTTTTAATGGCACTATTAAATTGTTATTTTGTATGTATTCATAATTGAAATCATAAATTTTTATTGACAAGTGAAATTTTTATTGTTATATTAGTTATTAATATATGTTAAATAATATGAATTGTTAATTACTTTAGATATATAAATGCATGTCTAATGATGGATAATTGTTCTTATTTTTCAAATATTAGAAAAGAATATTTATAATGAAACAAGCCAAGTGATTGTGCATTATATCATCAAAAGTTTGGTAATAATTACAATGGACATGAAGTAAAACATCTTCTTATTCTCATTAAATATAGTAATTATTTTTTATTTAATATACCATATTTATAAAAAGAAGTTATAGTTCCGTAAAGGTTTTTACAAAAACATAAATTGAAACAAAAAAGTTTAATAAATTTTCAATAATGTTTTATTGTAAACATTTTTCAACTCGACCTAGTTAAATTTATATAAGACTTTAAAAAAAAAAAAACAAGTTAAAAGCACTCCTATATGTAGGAAAATTGAATTCTATGTCTAAATGTCAAATTTTGACAAGAATTATTTGCATAAGAATATGAAATGTGCATTTTAATAAAATGAATCATGTTTGTTGTTTCAATAACTTGCATGTGCATTTACCATGCAAGCTGTTCAATTGCAATAATTTGAAAAAATAATGCATCGTAAGTACCATTCTATGACAAACATTGCACAAGAAAAAGTGGGCAAATCTTAGACGAAAAATGGCAATGCATGTTGGAAAATTGGCTAAAACCTCTCCATTTCATTGTAGCTTTGAACCTGTTCACTTTGATGTTGATTGTAATCATTTTTTCTATCTGAATTTGATTGAGTTTGATTTAAGTGGTAATATAATTAAAAAAAACATTTATAATTTTATAGTGGCATGTCAATGCTAATGTTAAAAATGATGTCAGTAGTTAAAAAAAATTTTTTTGTTATGTGCAAATTATTTGTTGAATGAAAATAAGTTATATATCATGATTTTATAATTATGTGATACTTCTAAATACTAAAAGAGGATTTTGCTTATTCAAAAGCGGTTAAATAAATAATTAATGAAATGTGTGCTCTAAATGGAGACCTTAGCCTTGTTTCTTTTGCCCTTCAGGGAAGTATGTGCATGTCCTTAATTCAACCATTATATGAGTATGAGAAACGTTGTGAGAATAGATTTGTAATCTTTTTGTCAATATTCAACTAAAATCTTTTTGAATGTAGTCATGATTTTAATGAGTTATTATCTTTTTAACCAGTTCTAGAAATTTATTTCTAACTTAGTGAGAATTATCTAAAAGAATTTCCTATAAGAACACTCAAAACTTCCTTCAAGCTTTCAACTGTGTATCATGGAAGGTTCTCATTCATAGCTCTATTGGCTAACTTAGAAGTCATCGAATCCCTCCTATTCAAACAAGTACGTTAACTCCAATATTTCCACGAATGTTATCTTGAACACACGATGTCCCTCGAAGACTTTTCCATCAAAAAGAAAATGTTGATAAAACACTCATCGAGATCAGTATTTGTCATGTCATTTCTACCGGAGTTCTTAGAACATCAGTGGTTGTAACTCCTTAAGAGTACCAGTTGGAGAAGAAACGTCTAATTCTCTATTGAAGAAATTGAATCTTATTCTACAGAAAAATTTATTTCTTATTTATGGTTTTCTGCCTCTAATAGATAACTCAAAAGCCTTCAAGAACATATGCGTCGGTTTTTTCCATTGGCCCAGCACCCAAACAACTTGACATCTAAAGGCCCCACCTCGTAAGAGCACTTGGTGGGATTTTTAAACGGCTCTTGTTAATAAACTCGAACCTATGTGGTCCATTCATCTCCATGGTTTTGTTGTTCGAAGTTAGCTTGCTTACTTTAAAGACAAATCATTTTGAGTGTTATTGCTCGAATTAACAGTATTCTTAATTATACATCGAGTATAAACTTAGCAAAATTAAACTTATAAATATATATATATATATATATATATATATATATATATATATATATATACATACATACATACATACACAAAAAAAAAAAATCTTTTTTGGCTATATAAAAATTTATGTCAAATACTTGTTTTGTAAAGTCTTCTATGATAAGGTGGTCTAAAAGATAACATTTATAACAAAAGTATGTAAATTAATGTGGATTTTTGTTAATTATTTTTTTCTAATATTGATCTTGTGCTTCAAATATTTGAAAAAAAATATTTATAATGGAACAAGCCTCCTGATTGTGCATTATATCATGAGAAGTTTGGTAAGAAAAACATCTTCTTACTCTTATAGTTATTATTATTTATTTAACATGCTATACTTACAAGAACAAGTCATAGTTCAATAAAGTTCTTTACAAAAAAAGTATTTTTAACAAAATATCTAATAAATTTTAAAAAATATTTTATTGTAATAATTTTTTGACTCGACATAATTGAATTTATGTAATAGTTTTAAAAAACTATGTTTGAAGCACTGTTATATGTAGGTAGTTTGATTTCTACGTGTAAATGTTAATTATTTCAAAAGAATTATTTGTGTAAGAATATGAGATGTGCATATTAATAACATGAATCATGTTTGTGGTCTGACTAATTTTCATGTGTGTTTAGCATGCAACCTATTTAATTGCAATAATTTGAAGTAATAATACATTATAAGTACCTTTCAATAACAAGCATTACACGAGAAAAAGTAAGCAAAGTGTAGACAAAAAATTGGGCAAAGCTAGACGAAAAATGGTCAATACATGTTATAAAATTGGCTAAAGCCTCTTCATTTTATAGAAAGTTTGAACTTGTTTCTTTTGTTTGTTATCATTTTTTCAACCTGAATTTGGTTGAGTTTGATTTAATTTATGATATGATTTAAAAAACAAGTACAATTTTATAGTAGCATGTCAATGCTAATCTTAAAAATGATGTCGAAAGTTGGTAAAATATACTTTTGTTATGTCCATATTATTTATTAAATGAAAATAAGTTGCATATCATTATTTTATAATTTTGTAATATAATACTTTAAATAAAACCTATGTTAAAACTATATGTAGCTAGTCTGATTTCTGTGTAGATGTTAACTTTTTTACAAGAATTACTTACATAAGAATATGAGATGTGCATATTAATAACATAAATCACATTTGTGATTTGACAAACTTTCATGTGTGTTTAACATGCAATCTATTTAATTGCAATAATTTGAAACAATAATACATTATAAGTGCCATTCTATAACAAATGTTACACTAGAAAAAGTGGACAAATCTTAGATGAAAAATGGTCAATGCATGTTATAAATTTGGTTGAAACCTCTTCATTTCACGTTAACTTTGAACTTGTTTATTTTAATGTTGTTTGTTATCATTTTTTCAATCTGAATTTTGGTGACTTTGATTTAATTTGTGATATGATTTAAAAAACAAGTATGTTTTATAATAGCATGTCAACACTAATCTTAAAAATGATGTCGATAGTTGATAAAAATTACTTTTGTTATGTCCATATTATTTATTGAATGAAAATAAGTTGTATAGCATGATTTTATAATTGTGTAATATAATACTTCAAAAACAAGAAACCTAAGTTAAAACACTCCTATATATAGACAGTTTGATTTGTATGTGTAAATGTTAACTTTTTCACAAGAATTATTTGCATAAAAATATGAGATGTGCATATTAATAGCATTATTCATATTTTTGTTTGACCAACTTTCATGTCTGTTTAACATGAAACTTATTTAATTGCAAAACATTACACAATAATGTCTTAATAAGTGCCATTCTATAACAAAAAATTGTCAATGCATGTCTAAAATCTCTTCATTTCATATTAACTTTGAAATTGCTTATTTTGATATTATTTTTATCGTTTTTTCAATCTAAATTTGGTTGAGTTTGATTTAATTTGTGATATGATTTAAAAAACAAGTATAATTTTATAGTAGCATGTTAACAACAATCTTAAAATTGACGTCAATAGTTGATAAAAATTACTATGTGAATATTATTTATTAAATGGAAATAAGTTGTATATCATGATTTTCGTGAGTTATTATCTTTTCAACAAGTTCTAGAAATTTTTTTTTAAAATAATTGAGATATGTATAATTTCCTACAAAAACACCCAAAACTTATATCATGGAAGGTCTTCATTCATAGCTCCCTTGGCTAACTTAGAAGTATAATTGCAATATTTCCACGAATGTCACCTTTAACACACCATGTTCCTCAAAGACATTTCCATCAAAAAGAAAGTGTTGATAAAACACTCTTCAAGTTTAGTAGTTGTCATGTGAGTTCTTAGAACATCTGTGATTGTAACTCCTTCAGAGTGCCAGTTGGACGAGAAACATCTAATTCTTTATTGAAGAAATTGAATCCTATTCCTGCATGAAAACTTATTTTTATTTCTGGTTTTTCTGATATTAATAAATAACACAGAAGCCTTCAAGAGCACATTCATGGCTAACCCAACCAACTTGACATCTAAAGGCCCACCTCGCAAGAGCCCTTGGTTGGAATGTTAAACGCCTCTTGGTAATAAATGGAAAGCTATCTGGTCCATTCGACTTCAATGGTTTGGTTGTTTGAAGTTAGCTTGCTTACTTTAAAGATAAATCACTTTTAGTGTTCTTGTTCGGTTTAACAGTATCCTCAATTATACTTTGTATAAATTTAGCAAAATTAAGCTTCTAATTAAACATATCTTAATTTTTTTGGGTTAAAAAAAGAAATGTTCTTTTTCTTATACAAAAAATTATATCAAATACCTTTTTTGTTACTACACGTCATTCTATTATACAACTTATTGATATTTTTTTTATCATTTTTTTCAATACCTTCTATATAGAAGCAATACAAATGTCTCAAAATTAAAGAATATTTTGAGACATATAAAAAATCAATTATTAACATTTTAAAATGTTTTTTAGTTGTTAAAAAATTACTTTTTACTAGTTAAAAGACAACCTATCTTAACTACAAATCCAAAAAACCAAACTTTCATGAAAGGAAAATAGCTCAAAAAAAAAAAAAAAAAACTAAAAGTAACCATCAATCGTAATTACCATTCCAATCTTTATTAACAACCATCAAATAAACATCTCCTTCTCAAAAGTTCTGTATCAATAAATTTATTCCGTCTTCTTTTCTTTACCACGAAACCAAACGAAGTCATGGTCACCATCGAAATGATATTATTATAAACTAAAGCGAAGAAGTACTTGATTCAGTGATATTATCTTCTAAACTAATTTCATTTAACGACTTTGAACACATACTTTGATGATTCTTTATATGAATTGAAAAATTATGTTTCTATCACTAAAAAAATATCAGTATAAAAGTCATCTAAATTTGGCAATATCAAGATATTAAAAAAAATTATGGTAAAATTTAGATTTTAATATCACCCAAACAATACTAAATCAAACTGCGAGAAACGTTCAGACTAACAAGAACCAGTTTCTTAAAACCCGTAGTCGAACCATATCGAATGATAAGTAGCATGTTATTTTATTTAATTTCTATTTTTCAAAAAAAAAAAAAAGGAAGAAAAATTTTCAACTCTTTAAAGAACAAGAAAGAACATACTCAGCAATTAATAATCGATCAGCTTGAAGTCGATCGAGCACCAAATTGATTTACATATCAAAACTAATTATAATCATCTCTTCGCATGCTCTCCTCATTACCACATGCATCAACCGACTGGACTTCGGGAACCTCCATGATGCTCTCAAGAGCGGGGCGCCACCGCATCCGCCCCTCGGCCATCTCCGCAAGCAGATCCGCCAAACTCATCTTACCGTTCTTCATCTGCATCTCTCGAGTCAGCCACTCCAACTCGGCTCTCGTAAGCACCACTCTCAGCTTCCTTCCTTCCTTCTCCACGCTCCCCTCCTCCGCCGCCTCTTTCTCCTCGTCCGATCTGAACCCACATCGCTGCGCGCAGTTGCCCATCACGCACATGGAAAGGGTGAGGCGGAGATCGAGGAGCCGATTCAGGAGCGTCTATTAATTAACGAGGTTGGCCGCTGGGTGAGGATTAGGAACAGGATAACATGCATAATAATTACCAACCTAACCCAAGTGAGGCAGGGCCATGGCGGATGAGTGCCACTTTATTTATTTATTTATTTATTTATATTTTAATTATAAAATTTTTTCTCCGGTTTCTAATCAAAAGAACGTGGTAGGGCTGAAAGTGGGTTAACAGGTTTGTCTTCTCGTTTGAATATTTTTTTCTGTTTTGTTTTTAAAATATTAATTTAATGCTACCGACTCAGTCTCGTTGGACTAGCGGGGTTCGAATGCAGATGGCGACGAGGAAAGTCTTAAGTGCGCTGTTTTAATTCGTTATCGTTATGTAATTAATCGATCATTTTTAAAGCGAGGACATGGACAAGTGGCATAAAAAACATTCCAAGCGTTTGAAACAAGTGTCGGTGAAAATATTTTTTCATGGAAATGAAGATAATTAAAAAATTAACATATCAGGTTAAAAAGCTTTGTATGTTTATCCGGATTTTGTGGTCTTTATATAATATAGGATAGTACAAGAGTGTGAGACTTAGGTAATTATATTATATAAGAGTGTAAAATTTGACGTCTTTATATGAGATTCTATAATGATTCTTATTGTTGAGAGAGAAATAGGAATTATGGTTGAGCAAAACTTCAAGTCAAGTTAATTCAAAACCTCATCATATTTGTTCTTATGCTCATGATTAGTTTGTGTTGTTCTTATAATTTATTTGTCATCTATCTCAAGTTTTTTTTATTACAAAAATTTAGGACTATTATGAATCACATATGTACTAAACTTATAGTTTAATTGATTTCATGCATTTCTAACTATACAATAAAAAATGTTATACTCTTTTTTCTAATTAGCAAGTAGAAATAGAAATAAAAAATAATAATATGTAAAAATTATAAACTATCATAAGTCACATATAGTTGTCATATATTTTATTCTATTTTATATCACTATTTTTGTGACATCCTATTTTATCACCACTTAGTTTTTAAGCTTGTTTGAGATCATTTATTATAAAAAAAATATTAGATTAGTTTTAGTTATTAGTTTGTATTAGTCATTTATCTTAACTTGATGAGCCCTTTCTTCCTTAATGAACTGTTGGTACTAGTCCTACTTTTTTTCCACTATGGATCGATGAGAAAGGGGGATATGTAAGAAGAGGGTTGTACCATAAGAGAAGCAAAGTCGTCAACTGATTCAAATATACAATATGGATTATGGCAATGCAATAAAGTTGAGAATTCATGTTAATCGAATGAATAGCAAGTGAAAAATTCTACTTCAATAAGACATGTATTTTAAGTACTATATCTATTATTTCTATTTTTTATTATCCCTATTTATTATTCCTAAATGAATATAAGTATTTTGATTACCTCTTTAAGTTGAAAACCTTATTGTCATAAATAAAAATTTAATTTTAAAACAAGAGAATTTCTTACATAATTAGTAAATTTAAGTCTTTTTTACAAAGAAAAGTTCATAGAATTAAAATAGTTATAATAATAAAAGTGATGTAGCATAAATTTAGAATTCTATCATGATCTAATTTGAAGTGTGTAATACTAGAAAAGCTTAATAAATTATTAAACAATATGAAAAGATATTATACACTAATTATGATTTAGTGACATGTATGATATTTTAAAATTATTCAAATATTGACATTCTAAAGTCATAGCATAAATTATTAAGTTGAGTAGGTGACAACACCTTAAACATTAAGTATAAAATCTTACAAAATAGTTTTTATCATATCAAATTTTACACATATAATATAAAAAATTTAAGATAAACTCTATATGAAGTATATTAATAGAAAATGGTAACTTCAACTTTATATTACTACATATAAAATAAAATATACTTAAAGAGTGCACCTTTTTTGGTGATGATGCCCTGTAGATTTGTAGGCTTTGCTGTTTGAAACACCAAAGATAAAAAAGGACGATGTGGTAGTGATTTGGTTGTTAAGAAAATTTGGCAAAAAATGGTAAAAAGATGGAAGGCTATGATTTAGAATTTTGTTGAAAAGAGTGATATTTTAGTGATTAGATTAAGAGAGTGAAAGGATAGATGAAGATTTATGGGTGTTGATGAAAGTAAAATTTTGTTTGATTACTGACTCTTTTGGTGAAAAGTCACTCACATTCAATCATTGTCTTTCGCAAGAGATTTGGTTGTCAACTCTCTAAATAGAATGTCTCTCACCTTTGATCATTGTCTCTCACAAGAGAAGTTAGATTCAATCTAAGGAAAGTCGGATGCACACTTTGTTCACAAAGATAAAAAATACATACGAAAAAATTTATTCAATAAATTTTTTTTTATAGTTTAGTGAGAATCCTTATGTATAGAGATCTTAGTAATACAATAATAATTTATTAACAAAAAAATATAAAAGTATATTTAAAAATATAAAATGACACATTTTGGAATTCTAAAAGATATTTCAAAATTTTAAAATTTAACACAAATTATAAAACAAATATTCTAAATAAAGATAGAATAAAATTATTTAAATTAAGCAGTTCTTAAACAAATTATGCATTTTGGGCAGAGGCAACAGTGAGCGGTGAAAGGCCTTGATGCATCCAATCCATTTTTCGAGTAAGTGTTGGTTAAGGGATGGCAGGTCGACACGGTCGAGCATACCATTAACCAGTTCTCAAGTCAGTGCAGGTAACAAAAGCCAAGCAAGTAGGTGTAGGTAACGCAGGAAAGCACATGCGATGGCTACGGCAACTAACAATTGTAGTATGGTGGTAGAAAGGCTAAAAATTTAATTTTAAGCTCTTTTGAAAGTAATTTTTATTTAAATTTTGTATCGACGAACTTACGAAACTGGTGCAAAACTAGCGAGTGTGTTTTTGTAAGCTAATATTAAACTCTTCTGTATAAAAAAAGATTACAATTTTGTCAAATATCTTACTAATACATATAATTATCATAGCAATAACATATATATCACATATGACACAGATGCTAATACAACTAGATAAGTTAAGTAATGAAATTAAAAAGCTATCATCTCCCTGATTACATTCTTATATCCATGTGATGTGCATTTCATTGCTTATAATTTTTAAGAAACGATTGCAATGTTCTAATCTTTTTAGTGATATATTATTTAATAAAAAATATTATTATTCAAGGGATCCCTTCTTGCTTGGTCTCTCATCTCAAAATTATTTCAAGTCTAGCATGTTTAATCATCAAGTTTTCGTGAGAACTTAGCTTAGGTTACATCAAAAAGATGCATCACATTTTTAAGACTTATGACTTCACTTATAAATCTCATGATCAACCCTTCTATAATTGATTTGGGACATCTTTATCTTTATACACCTAGAATTTTTTATAAGAGTCACAATTCTTTTGTACAATAGAATTTCATTAATGTATGTGTTCTCTCCACCCTTGTGGGGTGTTATTAGCTTACTAACTTATGCTTAGCTCTTCTTTAAATCACATTAAATAAGAGAAGATATCACTCTAATATTATAATGTAATATTTTAGTATTCTTAATGAGGTATTATCTCGATTCAATCAAGTTTTCTCTTCACATAAGGGGTCGCTTCTCGCTTAGTTGCCCATTCAAAAACTACTCCAACTCAAACATGCTTGACTATGGCATTCTCATCGGAGCTAAGCCCAAATTATTATATTATTGACTCCTATTCATACTTCTTTGTTTGATGATAACAAATTCTAAGTATTTCTAAAAAAATTATTCAAATAAATTTTTAGATTTTAGATAATCAATGCTTTTGTTCATAGAAGAACTTGACGAAGAGAAGCAAAGGTAAAATCCTATGAAGATCATCTTTATTAGAATAACAAATTACTAAAAAGATATATTTTGAATTTAATTTTAGATATTTTAGTTTTATTTCAAATAGAATGTTAAGATTAATTAAAATTTGTATTACAAAGCACATATTAAATTAAAATTAATCATCTTAAAAAATATTTAAGTTTTTAATATCTTTGATATATTTATATTGATCACTATTTTATCTTAATCATATCTTTGAAAATCTTAATTAATCTGCTACAAAAAAATTATACAATTGGATAGTTGATTGAGTTTACACATTTGAATAGGCAAGAGAGACAACAACCATTCGATCGTGATATTGTGCGAATGGACAGCATAAAGTAATCTCACAATTCTATGTTCAACCATGCAAATACTTTCTGTGCTTTAGCCTCAAATGTTACATACAAAGAAGTATTATAACTTTATAATAGTTTAGCAACACTTTTTAGTTAACTTATTTAGGGTTAGTTTTCCTTGGTTTGCTCAAGAGTTGATCGCCTGCAACTATAAGTAATGTACATGATATATAAACGTTGGAGTAATAACCCAATCCAAGAATCTTATAAAACATGTTCGGTGTTATACGCAATATTGGAACCGTCCGACAGGTTTTGGGCCTTGCGTTTCGGATCCGATAACAGCACCCAGTTGAGTGTTTGATGCACTGTGTAACCCGAGACATTTGGTCACTATATTACTAATAGATCAATCATTTCTAGAAAAAATACTCACTTTGAATCCTCTCCAGCAGAATCATAGGCCTACGGTTTAAGGGGCATGTTTTAGAAAGTGCAATTCGGGTCAAGCGGTGTCAGTATCGGGTGGGTCAGCTTAAGGACGCAGGTGATGTGATGCATATTCCATTCACGACATTGACCCGTCTTACCCGTTATAAGAACGATTCCTCCGTCTAGTGACCTGAATCTTGCGACAAAAATAAATAAGAACGATTCCCGCGGATAGGCCCGTCAAGTAACGGACAACACGGCGGATATGATGTCGCAATCCGAGTCCGATGAGTCTGATGTGTGACAAATTGCGAATATGTTTGGAAAATCAAACGAATTTATTAAACGGTCTGACCGCGGTGTGACTAATTTCAATCCCGTATAACCTACGCTTTCCACACGAGAGACAAATGCATTTGGATTTTTTTTTTTCTTTTTGTTTGAAAATAATACAGTTTAATTTAAAAGGAATTAGTTATTAGCAACGATAAAAAAAATTGTAGCCATAGTTATTACCAACAGTAAACAGAAGCAAATTCCAAATAGCAACCTAATTTAATAAAATAATTTTAAGATAAATTAATAGAGATGAATACATGATATGATACATCATCAAAGTAGATTGTTTAATGTCTGAAAAATTGTATTACTTGATAAAATAAGTTTCTTGACTTCCTCATTTTGTTAATGATAGCCTCTCATTAATGTATTTATTGAATAGAGAAAATGTAAAAAATTAGAAAGAAAAAAAAAGAAGTCATTAATAATAAATTTTTTAAGATTATAATAATTATTATGAGATATTTTTCCTCTTAGAAAATACAATGATTTTAAAGTTTGCCTATCAAGTTATCAAAATGTTTTGCCAATGGAGTGTCAATATTTTCTCTCTTAGAAAATATTTATTGCTAACATACTAATTATTTTTTTAAAAATAATCTTTAGGCCATGCAAATTTAGATATAGAAATGGAACTATAATTTGTAATATTATTATAATTAATGATCAAAATATGATCTTTGAATAAACAATTATGATTATTATTTAAACAGTGACACAGTGTACATAATAATTACAATATATTGTAGCTATTATATACATAATAATACTTAAGGTTTGAACTAATCATATGGCGATACAATAATGATCATGATTCAAAATATGGTTATTGTTAAAAAAATATTACCTCTTCTTCTAACTCGTCCTTCACCTCAACATTGATTGCACCAATCTCCAATCAACATATTGTTATTGACCTTACCTCTAATTGAAAAGGATGTTGTTAGTCACATCTTCTTCCTTCTCACTTTTTTTATCTCTTTCTCTTTTTCCTCCTATCCCACCTATCTTTTATCATAAATACCCACATGTCACATTCTCCTCTTTCCCTTGACTCCATTATATTTAACCCTCTCTATGTCTTTATATCTTTCCTTTCTCTCTCCCTCCTCTCGCTTCATCCTCCTCTATCTGTGCAACCATTGTCGACCTCTTTTTTTTGTTGCCCTCTCTTCTCCTAGCTTATGTAATATTTTGAATTATTATTATGTATTTTTGTGCACATGTATTTGAGATTATCAAGCAAGGTAATGCTTATAGCGAGATCACTATACAGAGGGAGATAGCCTTTGTTTGCCACATAGTTGGTTGATTAGTACTCACTAAGGGGTATTATAGTCTCCACCAAGAGTTTTGGCAATGTCACGTAATATTAAGGAGACTTTTGAGTTCTCATGATAGAATGTAATTGATAAAAATGAGTTGTGTGGAAACTCATGTGGGTTATCAATAATCCATGCATAGGGTAAAGACTTTTCGTAGGCAACTAAGCATTAATACATATTTTTGTATCATCACATTTGGAGCTATACCAAAAGAGACACATGTAAAATGCTCAAACCTAATCAGCATCATAAATAAACATAATAAACAGGATATTGCTTAAGCGAGGGTGATGATGAAAAACATATCTAAATCTCAATCTCATATCTAACTATAAAATATCTTATAATATATAAAATAATAATCACTCTAAACTATCTAAATAACTAACAAAAAATATATTAATATATTACATATAGAATCTCTTATATGAAATAATATATATATATATAACACATAACTGTATGATAACAAAACTCATCTCATATAACTTCTCACATCACATCATCTTCAATCTTGCTTTAACCTTTATCTCACTATATATTATCAATATAAATTATGATGTAAATATTGAATGAGCTTTTAAGAGTTTAGTAGATAAATTATTATGTTAAAAAATATTTTTTTTAATTTTAAAACATTAATATCAATATATGTATAACTAAATGAATAATATCATATGTGCACAATAATAAAGATGATAAACACATAATCATGCCAAAAATTTTTAAAGTTTTTATTTATTTTCAATTCATGTATATGATGTTTCTTTTTTCATAGTATACTTTTTATTATTTATAATATTCTTCATATTTAACACTTATTCTTTACCAATATCTTTTTTATAATGATCATATTTCTCTTATATAATATTATCATTAAAAAGTAACATGTTTTTCTATATCATATAATATCTTTAAACAATGTCATATATCATATCTTATCTTATATTATAACATTATTATTACATAAAATCTAAAAATATTATACAATATCTCATATTATAGTATCATCATCACTGATACATATCATAAACCTTATATAACCTAAAATATAATATAATATATCATATGTATTATTTCATTTTCTTTCCTTTGTAATTTACTATTCTTTATCATGATTTTTCACTATTATCTATCATAGGCTAAATGAGTCACATATCAATACGTTTTAGATGTAAATAATAAAATATCACAATATAACATTAAAGTTATGCTGACAATAATAATAATATAACATAATCGCAATGTATAGAGACATAAGTGTCATAAATAGAATAAAACTCGTTCCATTATGCCAATCATATTAGCATATATCTTATGCTTAACATAATAATACTTATTTATACTTCAATTATTTAATTTACCTATTTATGCTATTTGTTATTATTCTTTTTCTTGTTAACCTTTTTTCTTGTATTGTTATACAATGTCTATCACATACATGGTCATTAATATCACATTATATTTTTCATGTCATTCTTCTTTTTTTTTCTTTTTATTTTTAAATTCTCAGCTTTAATTGAATTATCTAATTTCTTATTAGACTATCTAATCAATCTTATTGGATCATCTGATTTGTTAGTCAAATCATTAGATTGGTTATCTTCAACCTCCATAACCATTCCATTGGATAGACTATCAAACTATCCAATTAGTTCATTCTATATAAATCAAATTAATCGACAATTGATCATACAAATAATTAGATTATTTAATAAGTCTATTTGATTCAAAATTCATGCTTCCAATAATTGATCAAACATAAGAATTACCATCTAATCTTGGACAAAAGTTCACAAATCATATTACCTCCTCCTTTTGAATAAAAAAATCCAAAAGCTATTTCATAATAAAACAAAATCATTATAAAAAAATCTTATCATCCATCAATAAGAAATTGGAATCTGTACAATTATTGTTTCCTTCCTCTCAATATTAAACTTTGCAAAAGTCTATTTTTATTGATTCCAATTGAAAACTTCATCCAAAAACAATTTAGAACATGATAAATACTTTACATTATTCTATTCATTTCATAATTGTCATATTCATTTTCAAACTTGTTTTTCAAATCCAATGTTCCCTTAAAGTCCCTACACAATTTTTCTTTCTTTTCTCTTACTTTCTCTATTTTCTTTTCTCTCTCTTTGGTTTCATGTTCTTTTCTCAAATAATCACCCATCAAATAGATATGATTTACCCTTTAAGGCAACAAGAAGTGAAGCAGTTAAGTTAATATTCTTTAAAATGCTAATGATCATTACCCAATTAATCATCTTAATTAAGATCATTATAAATTCTTTATTTTAAATATTCATGCCAAAGTCACTTAGCCACCAAAAATTGTAAAATATAAGAACAATTTATGTGATTCCTTATAACCTTTCATCTAGTCTATCTCAATGATTTTTTCAAATATATAATCATATTAAAAAAACAAGACCACTTTACAAATTTACATGCTTTATGAAGTAATAAAAAAATTAAGACATCAAATTTCATTTACTAAAAGAAAATAATTACATTTTGCTTCCATAACACTATGACAACAATTAATTATGTCAATAAAACTTTGTATTGTTACACATTGGGTCTAACCATTACTTTGTTGACCAAAAGTTCATCCCAAATCTTTTCAAGTTTGCTAATCTCTATCGTACCATGCATAAGATTAGCCTTGCCTAATATTTAGTCACTCAATACAAACTTCTAAGGTGAATGTGCTTGTTGTAGCATTGTTTAGTATGATGTTAGATAGTGAGTCAGTTCAAAACCTCCTACATCCAACTCTTCTCTTGTATTTTCGAGTTGAGTGAGTTAAACTCTGAGTTATTAATATCCAATGATGCAAATTGATCTTTAAGAAAATTGTCTACTACATTAAAGTGCATGGAGAACAACTTTGTCAAGATAGGGAAGAACAATATTTGCTTAATATAATAGTAAGAAATGGATTCAATTTGTGATTATGTCAAGAGTAATGTCATACAACAAAAACACAGTCGAAAACTAGTTTGCCTATCTCAACAACTTCCCATCTAAACAAGATCAAAGAACTTTCAAAATTCTTCAATTAAGTACTTCAACCTAACCATTTGATGATGATGATAGATTAGGAGGTATTAATTACATTTGACGGATAATCCTAAGGCATGGATACCATTTGCAATTATTTTCATTTACAAATTATCAAGGCATGATCTTATATTCGCATTTGTATTGTCTTTTACTTCATTTATTTTCTTCAAACTATACTTCATTTTTTGTTGATGTCCTAATAGTCTTTTGTCAATAATTGAGTCTTTTTTAGATAGATGAGGAGTTTAAAACATTTTAAGTAGACATGAACAAATTGAATAGTCGACCAAGCCTTATCAAACTTTTAATCCCTTCATTAGATAACTGAACCAAGGAATTAGAAGGTAGTGATTTGAAGTAGATTACATATGACTAAAAACACTTAAGACTAAACAATTATTCATCATTGATAAGACTTTTGAAGCATCTATTAGATATATAATTAACCTGGTCAAACAATAAGAAGCAAGTGCTGTGAAAGATGAGGTATCTCACTTTGATCACTCAATTAACCAAATGGTTAGTACTATTAGGGATATCTTATTATCATCTTATGTTAGTATTTTTCAGGCATTTTTCAAGTTTATATTGTAATTACTCTCTTATAATTAATTTTAAACTTTTTTGTGATTTCAACTTTTTTTATCACCATTTATTATTTTAGTTGGAAAGTCATTTTGTGCAGAATGCTTTTTAGGATCTTACCATATTTAATTGCTAAGTAAAATTTTCTTTGTTTCCTTTATCTTTATTTTGTTCTATGCAATGGCTTTTCTTGATGTGTTCTATATTACTTTTAATCTCTTTCATGTGAACATAACTTTCTTTTGTAGTTCTTTACCTTGTTTGTAAGTTGACTTAAAATTTAAGAGATTTAGAATGCAAGTGTAATCTTTGACAAAAAATTATGCATTTTTTTAGAAAGTTTTCTAAATTTCATAGAATTAACCAAACTTAGTTGGGTACTAAGATTTATTGCAAAGAAAATTTTTTCAAAAATTATTCAATTTTATTTAATTTGGAAGCTTTACATGGTTGAAATGCATTCTCATATAACTTTAATTTTAAGTAAATTGATGTACAGCTATAGGTCCTAAAAGTGGGGAATCACATTGACAAGAGTATGATGATCGACAATTTAACTAATAGTAGAGGTGGTTGCCATGACATTGTCGGGGTGATTGGCTAGAGTGTGGACTAGATGGTTGGTATGAAAAGTAACCAAAAAATTTCTATATAACTAAACTGACAAAAGATGATAAATCCAAAAACTAACAAAAAAAATGAAAAAAAACAATACATGACACCTGGAATAAAATAAGAAATAGTTTTTAGTATCATAAATGATTCATTATAGCCCAATAACTTAAATAGATTTAATAAAGTTCTATTTCTTATTCTTTTTTTCCTTGTTTGGAATTTGGTCCATGGTTGATGTCAAAATTGAGCATTTTGCACCTTGGACTTTTTTCTTTTTATTTATTGTTATACCAAATTAACTACACACCACTAGAAAGAATTATACTCTCTAGTTAAAGCCTTTGTAATCTATGAGCACATTTAGTATTAACTTCTCAATATACTTATAATCAATAAAGTGTCTTTTGGTAGTGATTGATTTTGCTAACAAACAAAAAACCTATAAAGGATATAAAAACTAAAAGATACATCACACAGTACACTATCCACCATAAAAAATCTGATACTAAAATGTAAGGGAGAGTGATCATCATTCAAACAATCGACGGGTGATCAAGCTTGCAAATTTTGTCATGTAAATTAGTTTTATACTATAATAAATCTTTAACATTAAAGATATTATTAATAAATATATCAAATGTCACCTTTAGAATATAAGACCTAAATATTTGTTGTTGAAATATGTCTCTCTTAGACTTAGCCTACTTAACCCTCCCTCTTAACACAAACTATAACCCCAATCAAAATTTGGACATTTTTCTTCAAGTCAACTCTTCCACTATTGAAGCTCACTTGGACAACTACAACTTCTCCTCAAAATGTGTCGAAGATCTCTAATCCAAGGAAATCGATCCCCTAGCCCAACAAAGGTTCTGTTTTGGCTAAGCCAGCTTTGTCAATACTCACTTTGGCTGATATGGCATTCTTTTATTACACTTACACACCATCCTTGTCAATGTTTTGGATGCCTTTAATAAGTCATCTTATTAATCCTTTGGACTAGATGAAGATATTTCTATAATTTGATAGAATAATAAGCTTTGACAATAATGAGAGCAATGTATTGTCTTTTCTTTAGCACCTCATTGGCCCTACTTATGTCTTTTCCATATGATCAATCTAAAACTAACACTCAATGGAATACCTTCAAGTAGTTTCAATTGAGATGTTGGGATTCATTGACCTTGGGTAAGGAACTAGATTGGTCATCTTACCCATCCATCCTGCCATCACCCAAAATCCTTCAACTACTTGGCTAGAAACTTCTATTTTAATGCCCTGAGTGCCAACTCCATATTCTCTTTATTAAAGAAATACATTCTTCTCTTTAATAAATGTAAGAAGTTAATAGTCTATTTGAATAATTGTTGTGCTAAATAGTTCGCCCTTTTTTTTGCTCAAACTTTTCATGAAATTGCCTATTCAATTTTCTTCCATACTTGCTCTTCAACATCTTGGAAAAGGAACAATCATAAAAATAAATCTCTAGTTCAATAGGTTGGTATGGGTATTGACTATAAAAATAGCAAGTGCTATTTTATCAAACACTTTATTTGAAATTGGGGATGCTTCCCCATTGAACTAGGAGGGCTTTGAGGTTCAAAGCCCTTACCTATAGCATACACAATAAAATAGTAGGCTTGTACAAAAAACATAGGAAAGAGAATAAGGTAGGAGAAAAAGAGAATGGTAGCCTCCAATTGACGGTTAAAGAGGAAAGAAAAAACTAGTCTCTTATGAGGGTTAACAAGAGTAGGAGCTTGCATGCCACCCATCAAAGATTCATTCCAAATTATTCATCTTATTTCTAATAAATGTTTTATGTATATGCAAAAGATCATGAATTTTAATTTAAAAATAATAATTTAATCATAATGTTAATAAATTGACTATAATCTAAATAATTCTAAAATTCAAATTAAATAATTAGCAAATATGATAAAAATAAAATTGAATAAAATTTTGATTGAAAAAATTATTTAAAAAAATTAAATTCAAAGAAATTTCAAAGTTAAAATTTATCAATTACTTTTTTATTAAACATGATATGTAATATTATATTTTTTTTATACAAGTATCATTTATCTTTTATTTTGGCCACAAACTTCACTAGCAAGCCCTTGTTTGACAAGGATGGCTCCCAACCCCAATTCTTTCTTAAGAACTTGATCTTGCTTGTTCTCACTCCTTTTTCTTGGCTTGTCAAATTGGGTGATGGGTATCCTTCTCAATCAACAAGCCTTGCATGGTAGTCATACTTTTGTGAAATTGCTTTCTAGTTGTTCTAATAATATATTTTGTGGTTGATATCATTCAAGGGTAAATTCACTGCTCCATCTACTAGTGCCCTTTAATAAGTGCTAGAAAAAGTTATCTTCTTCTTGTTAGTTTCCTATCATTGTCTTACCAAAAGATACCCTTCCCATCTAATTCAAGTCCATTGCAAGCTACTTGTAGTGTTGTCCTAATAATTTTTCGAATGTGATAACATTCCCCTCTCGTTCTTTTATTTAGTTATTCCTGCATAAAAAATAATTTCAATTACTACATTTTATTAGACCCAAATAAATGTTTGAATCTCACTAAAATGAGTGATTTCATTGTAAACTCAATTAGTTTTTCTCCTCTTTATGTTTGCCACATGTCACCCACATGGTCAACATCCTTACCAGTTGTCAATATAGTCTCATTGTTGTCTTCCCCACTTAGCAAATAGGAAGTTTCATTTTCATCCCTATTTTTGACCAAGTCTTTAGACTCATATATATCCCATAGAATAAAACAATTGATTTAGGATGATTTTCCTTTCACTACACGGCTCCTTCGCCCAAACAAGTCTTTTTGACTAGGCCTCTCTGTTTTAGCTAATTTTATCGTCCTTTCTCACTTACAAAAGGTCATATATATATTTATGACCGTCATTTTCTTTTCCTTTAATTTATGTGTGGGAACTTCCCATTCATCTAACCCTCAAAATCTTAAACAAATTCTCTCAAATTTGAAATCTTAATTTATCCCCTAACATAAATCTAAGCCCTTACACTAATTCATTATAGAATCCTATCAATCCACACCAAGTTATCTATCTCAATTATCTTCTTTGGTCGTAACCTATTACTTAGTCTTCATCCATGGTTCCACCTTGTAAGCTCTATTAATGAATCTTTCATTTTAATATATGTGCTCCATTATTTATTTGCACATTTAACCAAAAAATTAAACAAATATGATAAAAAACTAAAATTAAATATAAATGATTTAAATAAAAAATTAAATAAAAATTATTTAAATGAATTAAAATTTAAATAAATTTAAAATTTATCAATTATTTTCTTATAAAATAAGACTAGTGAAATGACATTTTTTGTATAAGCATCACTTACCCTTTATTTTGGCCACAAACTTCACTAGCAAACCATTGTTTGACGATAATGGTTCCCAACCCCAAGAACTATGATCTTGCTTGTTCTCAATCCTCCCCTTTCTTGATTTGGGGAATCAAGAGGTGAGCCTTCTCGAGCATCTCCCATGGTCTCTCCATGTTCAATAATAATATGGTCTCCATGTCCGATAATAGGGTCTCCATATTCATTTCCTTTAATTCATGTGTGAAGATCTTCCCATTCACCAACCGCCATAATCTTAGATAAATTTTCTCCAATTCAATCCCCCGATAACATGTCCTTTAACAAAGGCCCAAAGCCCTTGCACTAGTTCACTATATAACCCCATCAATCCACCCCTTTTGACTACCTCAATCATTTTCTTTGGTATCAACCTGTTACTTAAATCCTTGTCCATAGTTTCATCTTGTAACTTGAATTAACGAGTATTTCATTTCAATCTAATATGCTTCACTACTAGTTCTATACATTAACTTATCTTATTTGATCAATATATATTATCTCAATAAACCTATTTATCATGCCCCTATATTATAAATCCTATTAAGGAGATACAAAACGAGGCATACGAAAAGAGGAAATCATCCCACCAAAGATGTTTTCACATAATGAGTCAAGATTTTGCTCATGTGAATACAATATAACCAATCACTTTTGATTAAAAATGCTTGCTATAAAAACAAAGTTAAGATACTACAAAACCAACATTATATTAGAAGAGGCTAATAAAAAAAGACGACAGTGATTGCAGGGGAATAAGTTGGAAGATCTAAAGAAAAAAATGAAAGAAACTTCCTTGTAACTCAACGGTTAGCATCTAACCTTAGCTTTGGGAGCTGTTATGAGAGGCTGAATATTTCCTTCCATTAAAGGGAAGTTATCTTTGTGCCATTAACAAATACTGGCAATTTTAGTAAAACTTAGCCTAGTAGCAGAAGGAATTGCGCAAGCCAATTCAATTCAAACACAAAACTCGCACCACAAGCACAACACCATATCTTCAATACCAAAGCACCAGAATCCGAGCCCAAACCTACCCCCATTAGCCGAAACAAAAGCTACTCGAGTAAGTGCTCGTCAGCTCTGCGCACGGCCATGGATGCACTCCAACCGCCGAACCGCTCACCTCAGAGCACCGCCACGGCTCCCGCCGCGTTCCGACGCCCCACAGCCTCACATTCGACAGGCAGATGTGCGTAAACTGCGAACCATTGATCCCCTCGATGGATCCCGGAAGCTGCACTCCCAACCCCCACACGTTCCTTATCGTCACTCCGTCCACCACCGGTAACGCCTCCGGATCGAAGCCGTCGTCAGGGTGGTCACCAACTTCGCCGGCGATCCTTACGCCCTGGCGAACCCCGCTCATGTACACGTCCGACATGGTCACATTCCTTATGTAGCCTCCCCTGCCTACATTGGTCTTTATGTGGATGCCAATGCCCGTCTCGAAGAGGCTTATGTTCTCAACCAAGATGTTCTCCACTCCTCCCGAGGTCTCGCTGCCAATGGCTATGCCGCTGAAGGGAGAGGACCCGGTGACCCTGCGGACAGTGATGTTGTTGCTCGGGCGGCCGTAGGAAATGCCATACTCGTCCCAGCCGCTCTTCACGGCCACGAGGTCATCCCCGGTAGAGATGAAGGAGTCCTCTACGCAGACATTGGAGCTGGAATCTGTGCTTTTGTTAATGTGAAGGTTAGAACGTAATATTGACTGTATTGAATGCAACCCATGTGAGTTTTAGGTCTTAAAAATCACACCTGGGTCGATTCCATCTGTATTGGGAGAGTCGTGTGGAGCAAGAACAGTTACTGATCTTATGACGACATTGCTGCAAGGTGGGGAAGAGCATTAAAGGGATTTGAAGTGATGCAAAAGTAAATTGCAAAGATTCTCTGAGACTAAATTCATGTGTACCTGCAGTAAACAGGATGAATGTTCCAAAATGGGGAGTTTTGGAAGGTTACGTTGGAGATGTGAATGTCTTTGGAATGCATGAACTCTAGGAGGGTTGGCCTTGTGAAAGGGAGAGTTCTTTGGCGCCACATGTCCCACCACACTCCACCCTGGCCATCAATTGTTCCATTCTCACCTGCAAGTTAAAGAGCCAACAACGATGAGGCGGTAAAAGCCAAGTGATCACTTCTTTTATATCTGTTTCTCACGAGCTTCACAAAAGCAACAAGGTTTTTTGTAGGATGGTAGCATTCCCTTCCCTTTTTTAGCATTCAAATACGAAAACAGATCTACCAAATATTCTAAACATCATTATAGTAATTTAAACAGGGTAGGTTGCCGTTATTATTGCAGTTTAAAAATTAGTTTTTTAAGTAGTTTTTGAGAATGTCTTTTTTGAAACGATGATGTATACAAATAAAAAAGAGTTTTTCACATCATCATTTCATAGAGAATGCACTTATAACTCAAGCATTGTTAAAACAGAGATTTGTCAGGAGTATCAAATGGAGAGATGGTCATGAGGTAAAAATTAGTCAATTGGATGGATAAACAAATTAGGAATTCTCATATTTGTGAAACGTTTTCAGATTTCTTAAAGATCCAATTGAGAGAATTAATGACCAATTAGAACATTTGGAGGACTTCATAAGCCAATTGGCACAAGTTAGATTTGGAATGGGACAACTGAGACAAATTGAGAATTTAGTTAAGCCAAACGGAAAATATATAGAGATCGAGAATAGAGCTATAAAGCTCAAGATGTATATTCTAGAATCTTTAGGATCAATTTTTCAAGATATCTATTCCTGAGAGAATTTTGAAAAATTTTCATAAGATTTTCTTTGCAACTATTTTGATCATTTTGTGAATTAACAATCGTTTGGTCATTTTCTAAAAGATCAATGGCAGACGATTTTTTGCCCAAAAACAATTACATAAATAAATTCTTGTAATATTGAAGCTATATGGATAATTTTGTCAATTTTCATACTTGAAAATTATAGAAAGTAACCATGAACATTTTTTATAATTATAAGAAAATCAAGAGCTTAGAAAAAGTAATCAACAATTCATATGAGTCCAAACTTCTACAATGCTAGACATAGTTTCAGCACTTGACATCTTTTCTGTTAATTTGAGCTTTGAGAGTGTTTTCTAGCAATTTGGACTGTTAGTAAAGCCTAGAGTGGGTTTAGTACAAATTCTCAAAACCTTTGGTCCAATTATGTACGGTGTCGGAATAATTGCAAGTTAAATTCATCATCAAATTCCATACAAGAGTATTTAGTTTCATTAAACTGGTAACTTGTTTATTTCAGAGGCTTGCGAAGTCTCACTTTATACAAAAACGAAACCTTACATTAAAGCCAACCTGATGAATTTCTCCAGAAGTAAATGAATTTCTCTTTGAGATCATAGCACCTACCTAGGGATCAGTTCTTACTAGGGAACCACAGCATCTCAAGATATATGGTCTACCATTTCTATTGGCAAAATTGCACTCCTTAGGGTTCAATCATTATAAGGGCATATTGAATCTGAAGCGATCATCAACCAATTTATAATTAGAAAATGGGCATAATACTCTTCAGTACATTTCATTTCCCTTGGCAAATAACCTGACGCAAAAATTTTTTTGTTGCAGATAGGTGTGAACTGATTGGATCAAGTATAATTTCCATCAATGCACCTCAATTAGTCTAATTTGGATTCAAATTGGTTTAGATTTTAGTAGCTGGCTCAATTTTGGATTGAATTAGCTTGATTTAGGTCCATTGGCGTAGGGGTGGGTTGGGTCAAGTTTATATTTGGATTGATTGGGTAGGCTTGAGTGAATGCCAACCTTGGTAGACTTGTTGCTGAGACCTGAAGTAGCAAACTATTGATTTCACCAACCGGAGATGGCCTCAGCTAAAGGACTGTGTTGGCAAAGCTGAACGATAAAGTTCAAGAGATCCTTGAGTTTGCAGACCAACAGAAGCATTCCTCAATTGACTTGTTAAGGTAGCATGCCAACAACCTGTGGCCTAACTTGGGTCTGCAGAAGTAGACTGAGACCGAGTCGACGGATGCTCATTATGACGGATGGTTCAAGATGAAAAGATATGGAGTTTAAAGACTTCGATGATGGCGTCTAAAAATGAAGGGAGGTTGTGGAGACGAACATCAATTTGATTTCCAAATATTTGATCGCCCTCTTTTTTTTTTCCCTCTCCTTTCATTCATGCATTGGCTACCGGTTGAACTGAAATCGGGTCAACCCTGACCAGATCTGAAACTACGATATCACACATCAGGTAAAGCACCAACTTGAGTCATGTATGAACTGGGTATACAGGTTTGACCTGTTTTGAAACATGGATGTTATAACTGGTGGAGAGAGGGATTCGGCTAACTAAACAAAATAAATTTTCAAACATCCACCAAACATAAAACTTCCGAGCTCTTCAACAAAAAAATTAAAATCCAAAGTGAATTGTAATGGCCACGGCAAGTAAGAGGACGTCTTCTTTCGTGAAAAAACAATTGAAAAGGTGCAGCACAACCGTTAAAATGAAACAATGACCATGCGAATAAAAACATATTATTCTGAAAAACCAAAAGCATTTGGCTTAAATTTAAAAATATATCATACACATATAATATTATTATTAGACATAAATGATCACATTCATAATAAACAATATATATAAGTGTTATGGAGCAAGTGATTGTACCATTCTCATTATTATCTAAAATGACATTTTAAAAAAATGAGAATGATTTACACATTATGAGTCATACATAATATGATATACAACATGATATAAATTATCATATTGTATGGCCCATTTAAAGTAACTCAAATAAGTACTTAGTAAACAGTTTATCAAATGATCATGATTTTTTCTGAATTGTCTTGATATGATCTTGGAATCGTATTTGTAGGACTAAAACTTGTAAACTTTAATGACTATTTAATTTCATTGAAAATCCGATTTTAATTTGTAAAAAAATATAGGGATGACTGCTAGAATTAGCCTGAAAGACTTTACTATAGCAGTCCAAGAGAAAGTAAAAAAAAATCATAATCTATACTATAGCAAAATAACTCAGCGACTTTACAAATGTGAATTAAAATTATAAATTGAGTTAGATGTGACATCTCTTGTGTCTCTCGAACTTTCCAAATTGAATTTTTCTGTTTAGGCCATTAGTCACCAGGATGTTACATGCTCCGCAGTGAAAAGGACAAGCTATGAATTTTGTTCTCAGATCATTAGTAACCTAAAATGTGACACGCTTACAAAAAAGGCATCGTTTAGAGGTTTAATTGGATCGGTATTTGGGTCATCATTCTACCCATTCATCTGAAGCATAAAAAGCTTATTTAGGATGACAAACAAAGTTGCTAACCTAGTGACAGCTTTTGAGACAAATATAGCTTGCGATGGGATATATCTCTCGGATAACTTTTAATCATTTTTAGTAGAACAGCTTCCTTATTTAGGATGACAAAATCATTTCATGCCTACATATTTCTTATTTTATTTTTACATATAATGTCCAAGAACCGTTTGATCAAATTTTGTAAATAAATAACATTTTACTAACACTTTGTCATAATAATTTGTTAAGTTAAATTATTCAGATTTATCTAATAAGACACCCTCAGATGAACACGAGAATTAGAACATAATTTCCAGCGAAATGGGTAAAAGGGAAAGTAACCTAAGATTTACCTGTTATAATCACATCATGGAGTTCATACCCTTGAATGAAGCTCGCATACCTTCCTCCCGGTCTCTCCCTCCCCCTTCCATAGGATGGAAGAGGATCCACCAAAGGCCAATTCAACGTGTCCTGCAAGCCAAACAAAGAAATCAATCCCAACAAAAACGATCAATCCATGGAACCTTTTCGAAACCAAGTCTAAACTCTACTCAGTTACCTCGGTGGCCTTGATGACCGCATCCCTAGCGAGATAAAGAGTCATATGACTAGTGAGATTGAAGCAACCGGTGAGCCAAACACCAGGAGGCACGTAGAGCAACGTACCACCCCGGCGCCTCCCGTGTTGAATCCTGTATATCGCCTTCCGAAATGCCCAGGTATTAAGGGTTATTCCATCTCCCACTCCTCCGAACTCCACAATCGATATCATTTCCCTTCTCGTCCTCATAGGCACTGCATCCGAGCACGTCGTCTCGGCCAGGGCAACCGCCGGATTTAGCAGCAGAAATAGCAGCACTGACGCAGTAATAAATCGGAGCGTCACCATTTTGAGAAACTTAGCCCTAAAGTGAGGGCAAATGGAAGATTCCAATTTCGAACCAGAGGGTTCCAACAAGTGCTTTTCAGTGGCGGATCGGGATCTTCACGGCAAAAGGAGAGGGGTACATTTCTGTAAGCTACAAAAGATGAGTCCAATTAGGGGAAGCTTACCGAAAGATGAAAAACAAGCGCTCCAGCAAAGCGTTCGAGATACCGCCAAGAAAAAGCAGCAGCGTGTCGGCGACTTCGCGAGCGCTTCTTCTGAGGAAAAGCTTTTAACTGGAATGTTTAGTTAATGTGCCGTGCATTGTTTATTATTAGTACTGCGCCTTCCTGTCCTCTTTTGATTTTAATCACATCGGAGGATGAGGAAGACCAATAGAGTAATGGAGGCGTCGTGCTGAGAATCTTCATCAGGCCATCCTCAACTTCTTAAAACGTTTTTTTATCCATTCACTCATTCCAAGATTCGCGAACCATTTATTTTAAGTCCTTGACTGCCCAACAACCAAGTGAGTTGGCTTTGTGGTCTCCCAAGTGTTTATTGCTTTTTCTTTGATGCAATCTTTGTATTATTCACAATAAAATGAGGAATAATGTCATAAAAATCATTCACCAACGGAATATTGAACAATTAATCATTAATAAACAAGTGGGTTAGCCAATAATGTGTAGACAAGGGACCACGGTCACCTCTTATTTTTGAATTTGAAAGGGCAAAATTTTGAAATGCGGCTCGATACCGGAATGCAACATGGCCACGCGGGTTCTCTTTTCATTGGTTTTATAATGGATGGAAAACAGTAATACTCTCCGTATAAATGTTACCATTCGAATCTGATTTCATGTTTCTTGTTGAAACACGATTTTGAGCTCAGGTTGAACCAACTTCGGTCTGGGATAGGTTTAGATCATGCTTAAACTCGATTTCAAATTGAAATCCATGATTCATTAATCTTATCTTTGATTTTTCTGAGCCTTTAGAAAACTCCAGTATAGAAATTTGCTTGTTTCTTGTCACTCAGTTTTTTAGAAGTTGTTTAAATTAGTTTTCTAATAAAATTATTTCAAAATAAATATCACTTATATAAAATATTTTTTTCATCATTTCAAGATAGATACTACAATTAATTTTATTTTATTTATAAAAAACGAAAATTAAAACAATTTCAATATTTTAACATATATATAAATATTAATTTTATTAACTTTTAAAATAATATCAATTTATAAAAACCAAAAAATAATAATAGTTTTCAAAAATATTGACCAAAGTAAAATTAAAAACAATCAAAATTATTGAAACCTTTGAAATTGATCTTTTATGTAGATAATCAAAATCAAAGCTTCAAGCTTTGATTTGACTCACACCTACAAATGAACATAAGCAATCCAAAATCACAACAAGTATGCAATATTAGTTATCTTCTTAGCATTTAACATAATTATTCTCAATATATGTATGAAATAGGTTCATAACATAGATATTTATTTTTTGTGCTTATGTTGACAAGGTTAATCTTTGCGAAGTTTGACATTATTGTGTGGTGTTGCTTTTAGGCAATTGCAAGTCCTTAAGATTTTGAATAGATCAACACATAGATGAATTGTTTAGTTAATTATATTATTTATAATTGCTTCAATTGCATAAAAATGAAGATATTTGTTATCAAAGGACACTACCAACAATTGTGACTTGCAAATTTGCATAGAGTTACAACATGATTCTAGCAATGTTATCCATCATTTATGGACTTTTTATAGCTCATTGATGTTTATGTGTATATTTACCTTTAAAGTAGCATTTGACTATAAATTGTAAGATAATATATAACAATGAGTTAGCTAAACTATTCTTTTTTTAGTACTCTCACATAAAAAGTTATGGGTCAAACAAATAAGATCATAATTAGGTAAAAGCAAACACAAGATCAATACCATTATAATGAATTGACAATATGATGCACAAATCTCAATAGATGACTCTTGGACACTTAACTAATTCATTTTATCTATTACATAGACATATAAGATAAAGAGCTAACTCATGACAAAAAATAATTAAGCCAAATATTGATATAGAGAATGTTATTAAGAGAGACCGCCATTCCAAAAAACATGAATAGTAATATAGTGAATAAAAAAAGATCATAATAACAATAAGAAAAGTATAATAATACTATAATCCCAAGGTTTAGCATGAAACTCTTTAAACAAGGAAAAAGTTTGTTGGCAAAGTGTTGGAAAACGTCTTCACCATGTAATAAGTGATTTAGAGAATATAGCTAGCATAAAGAAAGAAAACATAATTGACCAAGACTTTTTGTGCACTTCACTATGTTGATTCTAATATTATTTTTATACAATGATTTGTTCCTAAATATATTGGGGGGTCGATGTGGCAATTTGTTCGACTAAAGTCAATGTATTTGATATTTAATAAATACTTACAACATTTAGCCTCTTAGATCACAATATTATCATCACCTATAATACTACACAATCATTGAGGACATCTTCTAGGTTGGGAATGTGCTTTTTAGGCTCTCTTAATATAACATTATGTAGTAACATTCTTGAAAAAATGAATTATTGTGTGTAATATATTAAACAAAATCAAACTTAGACTATGATCAAAATACCTTTAGAATAAACATTTATACATATAGATAGTTAAAATTTAAAATGTCATTTTTGGAATAATATCATGTTCCAACTTCAACTTAGATGGGAAAATTTTCAAAACCTTTTGTCACACTGCTAATTAAATATGACTATAAAAATAAAAATCACAAGATAATAAGCAATAAAAAGAAAGAGATAATGATTGTTAGATGGTTCCATTAAGAATAGCATATATCTAATATTAAATTTGTAAGATCAAATGGCTATATAGTTATATCTTTTGCAAATGAAGGCAAACAAAAAGCATCAACAACAATATTGAAAAGTACACACATTTGTAAAGCTTGATTGGTCAAGCATTGTGTTAAGCAAATCTTACAAAACAAAGTGTTCATGTTTTTTTATGAATCTTAACTCATTATAAATGTCATTAGCACTTGCTGTTGTTACAAATGTTGATACTTGTTATTTACATTGAAATGTTTGTAATATAAAAAAGTTTCTTACATTTGAAATAATGATCTATTTAGAAACACTATTTAAGACTAACTTTGAAGTAATAATTTCATTAAAATAAGAATTTATTTTAGTTATTTTTCTCAAAAAATATGTTGTATAGATTGTTGTTTCAAAAATTGAAATAAATGACACATCAAGATGAGTTCTTTGGCATTGAATTTATCAAAATCGAAGTTTAATTAAATTTTATATAAAAATTTGAAAATAAAATAAAAAATTTTAAAAAGTTAATATTTTATCTCATCACTTTTTCTCATAGTTGACAACCATTTATTCCTTTCTCAAGCCAATGATTCTAATTTATATTACCCAAACTTAAGCTAGCAACCCCTTTTCATGGAGTTGCCATGTCAATAAGCCATCTGTACTACAATCATATTGGTAAGATAGGATGCAACCTTAGTTGTGTCCCTTATAAAGGGGTTCTTTGAGAAGCTTTAGTAGTAGAGAAATAGAATATCAAGCTTCTTGAGCCTCATTTGGTTGAATTGCATCTTAAATAGTTACCCATTTCCCTTCTTTAACCCTCTATAAATTATTGATTATAACCACAATTATCTTAACTTTCATTGAAAAGACATTAAGTCTTTGGAGTTCTCTCCATGATTCCCAAGCCTAGCATACCTCCCCCAAGATATTTCACGCTTCTCTTTTAACCTCGAAATGACTATTAAAATTTCAAATCTATTTTTATTAAATCTTGACCAATTTGACTATTTTTTACCAAAGGTTAAACAATTTGACCAACTTGATCATATTGATCCATAAGGACCTTATTAAGTACATTCAACTCAATTCCATCAAAATAGATTAATTTAAGGAATGACTTCAAAAGAAGCTTAAATTGTGAAAAAAAAATCAAAACAAAGAACTGGTGACCCATAATTTTAGTTTTAAGAATTCAAAACTTATGTTGGACATATTTATGCATATTCTAAAATTCTTCAAATACATAAAAAAAATATTTTCACTATATATAATATTTAATCAGGCAAAATATTAGATCAAATAATTCTAATTATAATAAATCATCGAAATAAATGAAGTTACATTAAAAATTTCAGGAATAACTAATTATTAATGAATAGTTACTCAAAGTGTTATACTATTTTGTTATTTAGAAATTTTATATGAGAAATTTTGAACTATAAATGAACATAAGTATTATTTCATATGTTTTAAATTTAACACTATATATGTGTGACTTTTAAGAATTTTAATATATGTAATATATTTTAAGTCACTAGATTAAGCCATTATGTTTATGATTATGAATATAAAAAAATATATTTTTTTTAAAATATATTATTTATAATTAAAATATTGTTATATTATGTGTTATTTCTTTCTCAAATTTTTACGGACCCCTTCCCAACTCTTGACAATACCTCTTTTTATTATCTTCTTTGCAATGCTCTTGGTTTAAGCAAAACCATTCAAATTTCTCTTAAAAACTTTTTTAAGACTAGTCCTCCTCCTCTTTTATATTTATCCATTATGTCTTTTTTTTCTTGGGCCCTCATCTTCTTCTAATGGTTATATATTTTCATATACATGTCTCATCACCATCTTGTCCTCTCAAATTTAATTATTTAGTATTGATTGCATTATCCTCTATATGATTTCTTAAGAAATTCATTATTTAAGGTTTTAAGAACTTTTTTATTTATACATCATTATACTATATGATGATTTATTTCATACAATATAATTCATGATATTTTTTATATATAAATAATCATATTAATCATATTTATACAATATCCTTAATCAAATAAGATCCATTTTAGTTTATTCGATTCAAATATTCTTATTATATCATATTTTTACATTGTTAATTATCATAATTATACTACTAATATAATCTCTCACTAAATATATCATACTTATATAATATTATTAATCATATTATATGATTTATTTTTAATTTATACATCTAAAATATTTTTGTCAAACGATATAAAATTTCTTATTATATTGTACAATCTATATACTCCATCTCACTTATGTTATCAAACTAATTCAACACAGTGTGTCATTGAATGGTTCAAGAATGCATCATAGTTATACGACGTTTCATATTATATTGTACAATCATTTTTAGTTTATCCATCTATATTATCATTCCATCATATTGTATAATATTCAAATTGTATTGCATGATCTTCTTAAAAAATTTAAAATATTCTCAAAAATATATTGAAAAAATAATTAAAATTTTTAAAATATTAATTATTTAGAAATATCATTATTTTCATAATTTATAAACCTTCATTTTTAGAATCACTAATTAATCTTGATATCACTATTTTTTTTCTTAATTTAAACATTTGATAATTTAAACTCCTCAAATATTTATTATAATTTTTGCGTCAACTTTTGAAATATTATAGTTTATAAAAATGCTTAGAATTTCTCACTCCAACTTGGAGAGGAATATCAAAACAAAGTAAAGGAGAAAAAGAGTAAAAAAAGTGCTTGAAAAGAAAAACTACAAATCAAGGAGAACATAGAAAGTTATAGATTGAAATTCATTCCTTTATATTGTTTAGCTAATTTTGTGCAAGTTTAGATGCATATAGTTAATGTATGAAGTTAGGAGAGGCATGAGAATGAATTTGAGAGATACAATGCGTTTTGGTTTGAAACCTAGAAGGTGAGAAAGATGTTATAGCATCTAAGAATGAAAATATAAGTATTATGAGCTCCATCATATTTTGTGATATGTATAAATTGATTAGAATTAGATATCATATTAGTTAGATGAGGTGTTTATATATGTAGTAATAAGTTAATCATACTAGATAATTATCATAATTATACAACTTCAATATACTAAAAGTCCATAATAGTTGGGTAAGTAATAAGATCATACAAGTACGATAAGTCAGATCGTATCATATGATCAGTTTAGGTTGATTAGAATAAAAGAATCATATTAGTCTGTTAAGGTGTAGTGCGAGTGTTATTAAAGAAACATATCAGTGGGATGGCTTTGATTATAATACACAATCAGATTAAGTTGATTAGAGTTTGAGGGGGGCTAAATCATTCAAGTTTGATAAGAAAGGAGGCATTAATATTATTGTATGACTTAAGGAATTATATAATATGATTTCTAATCAACAAAATAAGAAATAAAGGGTGAGGAGCCATAGAAATCATATAGTACGATGGTGATAATCATATTATATGACTAAAGAAGGTTTAGGAAACTTTGGAATAAGTTATTAAGAAAGTGTTATATTAATTTATGCACATATAATCTGTTCTAAGAAATTTAGAAGAGAAAAGGATCACGCAAGTGAATATCATTTCAAATTCAAGTAGATAAACTAGATAACTATAGAGGGTTATATATATCCATCCTATGTATCAAATGCATAATAAAGGGTTATATGTAGAAATAGTATAATTTTAGAATAAATATTTATTAATTTAATAATATATATATATATATAATTAAATTAATAAATATTTATTCTTAAATTGGATTATTTCTACATATAACCTTTATTATGCATTTGATACATGTGATAGATATGTATATAAAATACAAGTAAATCACATTGGGTATTGGTTTTAGATCACAATAAATCTTTATTTTTTTAGTTTGGAATACATTTAACATAAAAAGAAAAATGGTTACATATGAAATTTAATTAAAAATATAAATAAAATAATAAAAAATTCTTTTTATTAAAATTTTTATTAAGTTGCATGTTAATGTCCTTGTTATGTAATATCATAAATAAATAACACATGAATAAAATATCACATAGTGAGGTGATATAAAAATATGAGAAAAATAAAAAAGTAATCATACTTTTTATACTTTTATGTTTTAACAAAAGATAATATTAAAAGAATATTATTTTATAAATAACATAAACAATAGTTGACAAATATATTTCCATCATAGGTATCAGTTTATCTTTTTAAATCCTAGAGTTGACTTACCTTTCTAATCTAAATCTTTTCTTAAGTTCTTATAATGTAATTTATTTGTAAGATTTAACATATATTTGATAAGTAGCATATTTTATAAGAAATTAAAAATTTTATTAATTTTTTCTTGACTCTTAAGTTTCTTCTCGTGATCATACTTATACGGTTCAACCATATATCATACAACTTATAAAAAATAATCACTTTTAAACTATATCATACTTGTATGATCCTACGATCATACCATCCAATTCTCATAACCAATGCCTAATTATTCATATTGCTTTTGAATATATCATATGATCGTTAGACTCATACTATAAAATTTCACTTTAGTTTAGCAAAATTCATATTACTCACTGATCTTATTATATGATTCTTTATATCATACAATACGATTCTCGTACCACTCTTCATATGGCTACCTTGTCAACTAGTTATACTACTACTATAATATTCTTATCGTATAATATGATTAATTCATTGTTTCTCAATTTGTATAATACAATCTCTTTATCATATATTTCTCCTATTAATCAACCATAGTGATATTATACTTTATGATGACCCTCAATGTATAAGTTTGATCATAGTCTTTTTCTTTTATTTATAGACTTAATTATTTTATCTATAGTTCTGACTGATTGTTAAGCATGATCAACTTAGTAATATTGTATAATCTTTCAAATAAAAAATATCTATCTAATCTTTTTAACAAATTTTAATGCATAATATTGCTCCATACATAATACTAATATAATCTAACTTCTTGACCAATTATTTACTCATATTTTTATTCTTTAATGATCTTATAATATGATAAAATTCATAAGATTTTTTCATTGAATGATCCTACATATACAAAAATATAAACCATCACACCTTACGATCATGTCCATCTAACCTATCTAACTATTCATAGTTATATGACCTTGAACCCAAGTTAGCTAACTCTTTGCCACTAAGCCCTTGAAGGATTGCCTTATACGATCTTCATAATGACACTAGTTTTGTCATATGTATTTTTCCACAACTCCATTGTACAAGGTTAACACCCATATTGCCTTTATATGAAGAACCTAATAGCTTAACACTTCATACAAGTATGATACTCATAATATCCGTATATGATGAATAGCTTAACACTTCATACAAGTATGATACTCATAATAACCATATATGATGAACACAATAGCTCAACTTACAACTTATTATCTTAGTACTAAAATGGCCCAAGAAATAGTTTTAGTATAATACTTTAAAAACCCCTATATGACTCATCATCATAACCTTAAAACCCTTATTCTCGTCAAATTTTTACTCCATTATACCATAAGATTTAGAAAATTATAGTTGTATGATATAAATTAATAACAAAAATTTTCAGCCTAAGCCTCTTTGTTTCACTTCAAAACATATCCAAATCACCTTATCTTATACCAAACTATTCTAAATACAATTTATAATTTAACCCAAATGCAGCTATGTTATTATAAACTTAAAACCAAAAAGAATTTGATAATGAATTGCTTAAATTCTTACATCTTAGTTAGCTACCGCTTTCTTTCCTCTATTATTTTTCTAATATAATCTCTCTTTTTCTTATTTTCTTGCTTCTAACCTTGTCCTTTAACTATAACAAGCTTTTTCAAAGGTTCTTATAACTTTCCCTTGCCTTTTTATACAATATTTTATATGCTCAAGCTCTTCTCTCTCTCTCTCTCTCTCTCTCTTCTTCTTCTTCAACTTGGACCTCAAATAGAAAAAAATACATACTATAATTTATTAATAAAGCACTCTATTGATAAGTCAATCGATAAGGAATGAACAATCATAACAAACTTGTTATATCCTCAAAGATCTCCACTACATTAGGTTTGGAAAGCAGAAACCATAAAAAAATCCATTCGTTTAAATTACTCTTATCATCAATTTCATAAATCCAAAATCCCATTCACATGGGTTTTAGTAATCATAGTTTTTTAAACCCCATGCAAATTTATTAATTATAAATTTTTCTTTTATTACCTTGATTTCACTCTGCATCAAAATTAAGAAATTGCAAAACTACTATAGCATAGATTGATATTCTTATAGTTGCATATATATCCTTTGTCCAAAGGTTTTTACTTAAGCAAAAGTATCCAAAATTACAAATCTACCTACAATAATATTTTAAAAATTACAATTATATATCAATATTTAAAAATTCAAGATAAATTTTACAGGTCTTCAAAAAATTATAAACTCACTATTGAGTTCATCTCGAAGTATTTTTTCTATTAATATACTCAAAAAATGTTTCTAATTAAGTTTGAGCTTATATTACACCCATAAATTTTCTATTACTATTTTTATATTTTTTATATGTAAATAATCCATTTTAAAAGGTTGGCTCTATAATAACAAGACATGCTTAATCACAATTTTATTAACTTAACTTTAGGGTTTATCATTTCTTAGTTATTATGAAAATACAAGGTATTATTACAACTAAGCTTTTGTTGTTCTCCCTTGATCACACCTAAACATTTCTACTCTCAATCTGCAATATACATTTTTATCATAGGTGACAAATAATGTTACTTCAATTCTTAATACATTTTATTATTTCTTAAATGGATAGAATTGTTAAGGCCCCACCTTATAACTCTCTCCAATTTTGGTTGATCACTCAAAAAAAGAATTTATTTTTATTGTGATTGTTATGTTATAGAATATAAAGTTATCGTTTTATTTTATGCATCAATAATAACATTGGCTCTTTCTGCATATTAATTAATAATCAAAGTATAATCTTTCAAAAATTCAAGTCACCTTCTTTGCATTAAATTTAATTTTTTTAAGCGAAAAAGTATTTTAAAATTTAGTGATCTATAAAATATTTTATATTTCACTCTTTAAAGATAGCAGTATATCAAATTTAAGGCAAAGATTATAGAATCAAATTCTAAGTCATGTATAAGGTCATTTTTTTCATGAGATTTTAACAATTTAGTGGCATAGATAATTACTTTATCATATTATATCAGTACATACCCCAACTCTCACAGTGAAGCATTACTAAAAACTAGATATCTATTAGATCCTTCTCGTTGCACCAGAATTGAAGTTATGGTCAATTTCTTTTTAATGATAAGAAATTGTTCTTACAATCTGCATTTCATTCAAATTTTATTTATTTTTGAGTTAATATAGTAAAGGGGATATAATTTGAAAAAATATTGCACAAATTTTTAATAATAATTAACTAGATCAAAAACACTTTGAATTTTTAAAACTAAAATTTTTTTAGTCAAGTTTATAATTGTAAAAATATTTTGAGGGCCCACGTACATGCCCCCAAGCACACAACTTGCGATAGCCAGAATCCCTATTTCTTTATCTTTTTCTCAAGCACAACTTCATTACCACCATCAATATTCACTTTTCCTCACTAGATTAATTCCTCTGAAGATTTTTCTAAGTATTGAAACTATTTTCATTACAAAAGATTTTTTAAATTTCAAAGACTAATTTCACTTTCCCATATCGTACTCCTTAGAGACCTCCTTTAATCTCCCAAATCCAAATGAATACACTGATTGGCTAGGCAATTACGCTTACTATATGAGCTCCAAACTTAAGAGTTTTTTCTCTTAAATATAAGTGACACTTTAAGACTTTATTTATCTACGCTCTTACTTTTCCATTGATAACTCCACCACTTAGTTTCATAAATCTCTTAAAAACCTTCTTAACATATTTTCATTACCAAGCTTCTAACATCATCCTCAAGATTAAGATTTTAGGAAACCTTACAAGATAAGAAAACAATCATTCTACTAGCACAACCTATTTTTTCTTCAAGGAAAATAATGTAGTTCTATAATATCTCATCTATTAATCCTTATCATCACCTAGTTTAAGTTCTAGTTCATGTCTTTTTCTTACTGACTCTAGAATCCAATCCCCATCTAATTCTTGATTCATCATCCCTTCTATGTTACATAGAAATTCATAGAAAATATCTTGCCTTCAATGAATACAATAATTTTAAGAGGCCATTACTTATAATTACCAAACAAATTTTGCATAACTAATGATATTATCAAAGTGATTTATAGTCTTTGACATATCTGGATCTCAAATTAATCTCTATAGAAGATATTATAAATGAAATTCTCAAATACTAATTCAACTTCTAGCATTTTTATTGTGAATGATTTTAATAAAGATGGTAGCTCAATCTTTTAAATATATTCACAAATCATTTATCTCATGTAAAATTCATAATTTAAATTTTTTGTTTTCTAAAGCCATTATTATTAACAAAGAGATCGTTTGTGCTAATCATATTCAAATAATTTCTTTTTCACCACCAAAAGAAATTAACAAATTCTCTTGTTTGTCACCTTCTCAACAAATATACTTAGTCTCAAAATATTTGAGTTAAGTAACAAAAAAATCATTCCACCTATACAATTAAAAAGTATCTTTATATTCAAATGTCATACATTTACTAACATGTTTGTAATACTATATATCATTAGAAAGGATGTAGCAATCATCTTGGAGTTTATAGGTCAACCTATGATGGCATTTTTTTTAAAACAATAGCAATAAATAAAACACATTCATCAAAACTCAAATTAACAAGAGGTGTCATATTTGTAGACTCATTAAAGAACAATTTGTAGCCGCATAGTCAAATACTCTACAATCATAAAATCTCTTATGCTCTTTTTCTACTAAACAAACACTTATCTCAATGCCACTCACCATAGTTAGAACATTGGGGATACTTTCCTTCCAATTACCCTTACAAAAATACTACTACTCACTCTTTGTTATGGTTTAATGAACTCAAATCTAATAAATTTTTGCTTGTCTCTAACCCAAATATGATTCTAAAAAGGGACATCACTCTTACCTTCCTATATTTTATCTTCTCCCTTTATAAATGTGATTTAAACTGTATCTCTTACCATCTTTGTTTTAACCCTTTATTTCTAATTCATTCAATTCAACACTTATTTTTCAATTTTAACATAACATCAACTACTTATATTTATGTGCACATCATTCTAATATTCTCACTCAAAAACTCATGATTACTTTTTTCAACATTGGGTTTTAATATCCCATTGTCATGTCATGTTTTATATAAATTAATATAAGTCAATAAATTATGTCAACAACATGAGTTTATGGAGTTAATCAGAATCTGTTGAACAAAAATGATGATATAAACTAATAAAAATACGTGAGAGTCATATAAAAATTATGATAATCTCAAAATATTTCAATAAAAAAATAAAATATAATAAAAAGTTATCATAAAATAAGAAAATATATAAACAAGTACTAATACAAAACTCTAATAAAATGATACACATGTTTTCACATACACAAAATACTACTTACTCTTTCAAAATATAACAAGTTCTTATTTATGATCTTATATTATTATTTAAGAATCCTCAATTCTATGAGTGTTATCATCTTGTCTTATAATATAAGTTGAAAATAAATGTCATAAGATCAAGTTGAAGCATGACACAAACTATTATAGTTGACTTCAAGGTATATTGATTCACACATCTATTAATATGGAGGATGGAGATCTAGTATATTTGTATGATAATGATGAATATAGTGACTTTAAACATCTTCTTGTATAAACTAATGAGTAAGATTTTTTATCATGAATCTTTTAGATTTGATATAGGCATATATTGTATAAAAGCACTTCTTTGAATTTGTTAATATAAAATATCTTTTATTCTTTTGGTAGGATTTGAAACTAAGTGCTTCCATATATTGTATAATAATATTTTAGAGTAGTTGATTCTAACAAAGAGAACCACACCTATAGCTTAGACTTAAGTTGTCGAATTATAAGCAAACTCTAAACAAAATTTGAAATCAATTATCTTGTCAACCTTTAGGATTGAAGAATATTTAAGAGCTTTAAACATGGTTGACTAACTTGACATATTAAATTGCTCCAAATATGCATGCCAATACATGAATAATGCTTAATGGATGATTATTTTTTTTAGAAAAGGTGAACCCATTAGAAACTTCAAGATATATTTTTTTATATGAATTATTGTTAAAGTGAAAATTAGAGTACACAATTTAATCATTAACAAAGTGAAGCCTTAAATCATTTTGAGCAAGTTTAGTGACAAATAAGAAATAAAAAAATAGCACAATTTAATAGTTATTTGATCATTAAAACAACTTTTATAATTATTTATTTAAGTAAAATGTATTTTATTTTTGAATCATAGTCATTATTATTAAACGCGATCGAAATAGAATAAGATGCTTCTTTTTCATAAATTATGTTTTGCATTTGGCACTTATAGTTAAAAATTATATTTCTAATAAAAATATGGACCTAGGGAAACGTGTTCACAGTACCTTTATTCGATCCTCACTTGAAACGAAACTATTTAACGGCCAACTACAATGGGAATAAAATGAGCGTCGGTTACTTCATCAAGGGCCCCCGTACGACAAGGAAATCACCGTAATGTCACAACTTACGTTATCGTACTGAAACCAACCTCCAATTCTCAGCCGTTGTTTTTCCCAAAATTAGTTATAAAGTATTTTTTTATTCTTTTAATTTTAAATATATGTTTTTTAAAATTATTTTTTAAAAAATTTATTTAAATTAACAAACTTCAGTTGCCCGTGTCTACAAGTAACTTAGATTTGTTCGTTTTGGCTCATTCACTCCAGTTTTTAGCATGATATTTTAGTTTGGATGGTTTGTTATTTCTATTTTTAATTAATTCTGTAAATTTCATTTTTTAAAAAAAAAATTAAAGAAATTGCTAAAACATTAAATACTTGCTTATTGCTCAATAATAAATAATATATTACTTAATTAATTAATTAAGTATTTAATAGTAATTTAAAAATAAATTACATAGACTTCAAATATAACTAAATTGACTGGTACGATAAGTTCATAATAAAGGATTAAAATATCCATTTATTATACAAGCATTAAATTTGTCAAGTTAACAGGTAAATTTAAAAATAGATTTTTTTTAAAAAAAAGTAATATTGAATGGAAATCTTCCAAATTAATCAGAACATAAAACTAATTTTTGTCAAAACGTGTATAAAATCTTTAATGTTGACCGGAATCACCAAAATAATGGTTAAAAGTACCTTTTTAAAAATTAATTAATCAATGACTTATTTTTTAGTAAAAAAATGAAATAAAAAATGTTAGAAACTTAATCGTTCTATAAAATTAGTAATTTTAACTTAGAAAAATTCTCCAATTTCAAGTATATTAAATACTATTTTATGAGAAATACAATTTTTTTTTTTTTTTTTTGAAATCTAAACTAAACTTTTGAATGAAAACATTTTTATCACAAAAAATTACTACGTAAAATTAAATAAACCACAATTAATTGTGGAGATGGAAATTTTGCAAGCTGCTGTTATTTAAAAAAAAATCAAAAGTATTATTCAATAAAATAGCAATACATATAAATTGGTTAATGTTGTTTATAAATTGTCATTTTTTAAATGTGAGAACATTGTGTGAATATATAAAAACTTCGGCCCCTTCTTGGGTTGCTCGTAAATTATCAGAAATCCATGGGTATTTGTTTTCCAATTGCATGTACAAGATAATGTTAAAGGGTTGTTCAAGAATAATGGGAAGAAGTAACATAGTTATGTTCTCGTCCGTATAAAACGTTATGCGATCGGTCGTTCTCACCGCTGGTTTACCATAAAGAAACGATTTTTACCCGTTAAGATTCTTGGTCGGTTAATCAAACGGTGCTTATTCTTTACGCATGGAAAGTTTCTATGCGGAAGATTGTGTGGTATGAGAAATCGGGGAAGCCGGCTGGTAGGTTTTATCCTAATGATTTTTTATAGTTTCCTTTTTATAATAGTGATCGAAGCAAGAAAGAGGAACAGGTGAGGCGAGGAGCGAAGACGAAGGAGAGGGTTAAGCAAAGAGAGAGCTTCGTTGTTCTCGCGAAATCATGAACTGTATGGTGGGCGATAGCAGGACGAGGGCAACGGGAGGCAAAGCAGGCTTTGTTGGGTGGTGGGCGGATGACATGAGCTTGAACGGGTGCAGAATGATGGAATCGGAGTATGTTCGGAGGCACCACAGGCATGAACTGCGAGATAATCAGTGCAGCTCCACCCTGCTGAAGCACGTCAAGGCCCCCGTTCACCTGGTGATTCCTCGATCGCAGCTTCTCTCTTCCTTTAGTTTTTTATTCTCGATTGGAGTTTCGTTCGTTGTTACGCCCTAGTGATTTGCTTTTCGTTGGCTAATGTTATCTTGCTAATCAATCGCTCTGGCTTTCTTGTTTTCTTTTGGTTTTAGTTTTTTTTTTTTTTGAGGATTGATCCGACGGGAAACTCAACTTGTTTAAGTCACTTGAGGATAACGATTTGTTCCATTTTCTCCACCAATAGTTTGCATCTTGAGTTTGTAATCCGATCGATCTCAAATAGATGTTCGATTCGGTTTAAGGATCTAATCTTTGTTGTAATAGTTGAATTGATTGCGTGTTATAATTTCTCTGAAGGTATGGTCATTGGTGAGGAGATTTGATCAGCCACAAAAGTATAAGCCGTTCGTGAGTAGATGTGTTGTTCAAGGAGATTTGGAGATTGGAAGTGTGAGGGAAGTGAATGTGAAGTCTGGCCTTCCGGCCACTACAAGCACCGAGAGATTGGAGCTCCTTGACGATGATGAGCACATCCTTGGTTTCAAGATCGTCGGAGGGGACCATCGCCTTGAGGTAAATCTAAACGAGAATTGCCTAATATTCTATTTTGAGCCAAGCTAACTGGCTGTTCGTTGATTTGAAAGCTTCTTTCAAATTCTCCTTTTTTGTCTACTGTTAGTGAAATTTCATTGAAATCCGTCTTTCTTTGTTCCAATCATTTTGGTTCTCATTTTCTCATAGCTCCAGTAGTCTTTGTTCTATTTGCTTATTTCTTTTTTGCAACCGGCTGAAATCTACTCTGATGTTCGTCTAATTCGTCAGTTTGTTGTTTTTTTGGTGTAAATCTTTTGTTCTATTAAATTTAGGCTTCGTTTGGCATTGTTCTGCAATAGTTGTTTGATTTCTTTTTAAAAAAATTCAATAGAATGGATGGAACAGATTCTGCAATAAGGCATGTTTGTACAAAAGCAAGAGCATACTGATTACTAAAGTTTTTATTATTATTATTGTTCATTAATTTTACTATTTTCTTATCTGCAAGTAAGTGTTCCATAAGAGTAATTAAATTAAACCCTGTGAATAATTCCTCGAACAGATCCTTCATACAAAAATGAACCATTAAACATTGCATTTTGCTTCGTTTTCTACTCATTCCTCGTGTGTTTAATGATGCAGCAGAGGAATAGGAATCTATGATTGTGATATTGTCCTTACACTCTCCAAACGGGAGGAGAAAAGTTCAAATCCTGGGATGATTTCTTATTAAGTTTTTCAACTCTTGTGTGCTGCAGAATTACTCGTCGGTCGTCACTGTGCATCCCGAGAGCATCGATGGAAGGCCGGGTACCCTAGTGATCGAGTCATTTGTTGTCGACGTGCCCGAGGGAAACACAGAGGACGAGACCCGTTTCTTCGTGGAGGCTCTCATCAAGTGCAACCTCAAGTCCTTGGCCGATATTTCAGAGCGTCTTGCCGGGCAGGATCGAACGGAGTCGATCGGGATATGAGCAGAGTCTGCGTTGCAGCAGAGGTCATGGTGGATGTATCACCTCTTGCAGTTTTGAATGCACAAGTTGGAATCCTATTCGTCCCCCAAACCCCTGTTTCCATGTTCTGCTCTTGGGTGCTGCTTTTGTTCTATTTCGGTCATTTATTTGTTTGGAAGCGGGGAACGAGGAGATGTCGTAGGTGTCTTTCTTATCTGTTGGCTTTCCCTTGTTTCACGCTGTGTGCTTTTGTGTACTGTAGATAAATAGCTAGTTTGAAGAACCTTTTATGTTGGTATTCATCGAGACCATTTTAGTAGATGAGATGAGCAGTTTATAATTCTTTATCTCGTATTGATGTATTCTGTTCTCTTGTGAGAACTATGGTGGCAACACTTTTGAGAAGGGAACAGAAAAAATACTTAGCTTAGAACGAATTAAAGTATCACAAAATTATGCTAAAAATTATTCGAAAGAATAGCCGTAGTAGTTTCTCGAATGAGATTTGCGTTTGCCTACAATATTGGGAGGTCACGTGAGCCATACGTGCAGGTTCGATCTTTTGGCCGACTTCCATTAATGCATGAAGATGGCGGAGGGGACTGTCAGTGTTTCTGGTTACCACGGTTCACGCCTGTTTTGTTCCTTGTGAACCATTTAATGCGTGATGTGAACTGCAACGACCTCCAATTAGAGCATATTCAAAAGGAGCTATCGGTTTAATTATTGGTCGGTTTCTGAGAATTTGAAAAGTAGCTTTTCAAATGTTTCCTGTGAAACAGTTAGCTGCGGCGGCGAGTAAATAGGAGACTTTGCCCTCGAGTAATTTATTATTTTTTTAATAAAGAAATCTAGTAAAATATGCATAAAATCTTACACGTTATTTCGGAAAATACATTTTTTATTTGACAAATTTTGGGACATTAACGTAGAGGTTATTTTGCTTTGGATTTTTTTTTTATGATAAATGATTTTTGTCCATTTCTTATTTCTTTAATAGTTTTTATTAATTTAGAATTTTCAAAATTAAGTTTGTTACATTGATATGTATTTCGATCAAGTTTTAATTTAAAAACATATCGAAGCTGCCCGTAATGGAATTAGCCGTCTATCAATTGGATTAAGTTATACAATTATTTAAGAAAAAGAAAAAAAAGACGGGTATCAAATTGTTTATCCCGTCATCCTTTAGTCATATACCCGTTTCCATCTTGGGGTTTACACTTCGTGCTGGTTTACTTGTGTTTTTTTTTTTTCAATTAGAAAAAGTAATAATAAAAATGTAATTTTTATATTTTTTTTGAATGAGATAAAATTATAAGTATTTTGAAAAGAAACATCTAATAAAATTATATTAATAAAAAAATAAAAAATTAATTGTTAAACTTTGTTCATATAAGTTTGAAGACAAATATGTATGATGAGCCAAAAGTCGAAAACTTTGGCTATCTTTCATTGACAACACCTAAACAAGAGAAAGTAAGAAAGAGTTCACATGGAGTTTTTTTAGTAAAAGAATTTTCAAAATAAGAAAAATCATAATATTTAATTTTTAAAAGTCAAGTTACTTAAAGTGTTCACTCTTGAGTTACAAATATTTTTATCTGAAATAAAAAGTACTAATAAATCATACATAAATTAGTTTAGTCATAAATAATTATTAAATTATTTTAAAAGTTTTTAACATTTAAAAAAAAATGTAATTAACAAAATCATGACATTTGTACATAAATCTCAACACAACATAATATAGTTAACATATAATGATTATATATTTTGATTATGTCAAAACGTTGATACTTTGAGATATTATATGATGATAATATCATACATTGGTTGATATTCGTATAATTTTTAATTGTTATATTTTTTTTATGCTCAAAATTAAATTGTAGAATAATAATTGAGTATATATATATATATTTCTCATGTATATTATCAAATGATGAAAAAATATAAGAGTTAAATAGAAAAAAAAAAAGAGAATAAATCTCTCAAAAAGCTTGTGTTTAGACATAAGTATTATAGTTTCATAATGTTTGTCATACATACAATTATCTTGAAAGATATTCTTTTAAATCTTTTAAAATAAATTGAATTATTAACATTTTTAGATATTTTTTAATCAAATGGACAATTAATATAATGCAAATTATTTTTTTATTCATAGAGACATTGAAATAATTGGGCGAAAAATTTGCTAAGCATGACTTGCTTTCAAACCATCAATTCGAGTCGAGTAGCAAGATTTTCAACAAAGCAATTGAACATTTGATGAATTTGATATTTTTGAAAACTAATCTCTTAATTAGTATTTAATACATCATGTATGTTATTGCCTTTTTGACAATCCTTATTTGAAGTATATAATTTGTGACATTATGATATCACAATTAATTTTTTTTACTTAAAACTATTTTTTCTCTAAAAAATATCTTTTTATTCATCCTTTTTTTTTTCTCCATTGGACTTTTTGAAAGCAAACGCTATCGGCAAAACTCATTTTCTGCAATGCATGGTATTAAATAATCAACTTTAGCTTGTTTATTTAAAAGAATACAATTAGTGATTATTGTGATAAAAAAATTTTAATAAAACATGAAAAAAAAACATTTAATAGGAAAAAATAATTTTTTTCTTCTTCGTTTTATACAGCTTTTGAAAAGTTATTTTTAGTTTATTTTTTTTTTAGATTATAAGCACGTGACCGGGCAATCATAGAACCTAAAGTAGATATCATCCAACGCATTAAAAAGTCAAAAAGTCGAGAAAAAACAAAATGACAGCAGGAATAATTTGTAAATTTGACTAAATTTACTATTCATATTTTGATTTATTGATATTTTACCGATTATAAAGTCAAAAATCAAGAATTATTAGTTCGACTTGATATAAAGAAGTAACATGAATGCTTGACCAATTTACCCTCAAATCGATACTACCTCTGCACATGTTTTGAAGTTTCCCCAAATTGACATCTCAATATTATATTAGAACACAAAAGCTTTTTGGGAGAAGCCTTCTCATTTTCTCTGCTTTTATTCATACCTTACATGTTATTTTTTTTTCATCATTCTTTTAAAAGTCTTATAAAAATATTATTTATTTTACTTATTCCAATCTATTGTCTATAAATATTTAAATTTTTTTTTAGAAAAACTTTTAGAAATTGACTCATTTCGTCAATTTTTAAAAATCAGATATCTTAATTTCTTAAAATTATAATAAATAATCAATTAAATATTACATACTAATGACTATTTATAAAATCATAAAATATAATATGTTATTTTATTGTTATAATTATGTCTAGATGAATGAACTATTTAATAATATTAGTAAGACATAATTAAGTAAAATTATTGAATTAAGTAAAAAAAAATTGTAAGACTATTAAGTTTGAAGTTATTTTCAAATAAATAAATGATAGATTTTAAAATAAAAATGATTGAATAAACATGTATTTAAAATTTAAATATATCAAATTAAGATTTGGTTAATATGTTATTTTGAATGATTACAAGTTAAGTGTTATATGTCCTTTGTTCTATTAAAATTAAAATTTTAATATTTATTTTTATGTTTTTAATAATTAAAAGCTATTAATTATAGAAAAAGACTCTTGAAATATGTATTCTAAGTTTTAATGTTTTCACCGTCTAGTCATGTTGGAGAGGATAATCTTTTGGATCTTTAATAAATATATTTATGTTAATGAGATGTAAAAAAAAGATCAAATATTTACAAAATTCTTAAAAAAATAATATGTTTAAACACAATTAGTCTATTAGTTGGATTTATACAACATAAAATTAAAACCAATATAAATTCATTTATTGAAATATTAAATTAAGCAATTTAGCACGTATAATGTTTATAGGATTTACTATTTTCATTTTCTTATGAAATATATTAATCTCTTGAATATATTCAATGGGTTCGTGCCATCATGCTCGATTATGGTATGAACAAACCGTTCTTTAGTTTGATGAGCACGGCGACTTAACCGCGTGACAAACGGCTCTAATTCAAACAAGTTGCTCCATTTTTATTAATCCTGATTTGATTGATTGATTGATTTAAAACAGTTTGACCTAATAAACTGAGAAGCTCCGACTACGACATTAGATTACTTTAGTTTGTACGATTTTTAAAATTATTTTTTGATAACGTAAAAGCTCACGTTTTCAAAGATTTGAAGATCATTATATAAATATTTAATGTTGGTACTCATAAAATCGTTTATTTAAATGATATAAAATATAAATATTGCATGTGTCAAATGTATATAATATATTTTTTGAATCTTTTAATATAGATATTATATTTTTAATTTATGTTCTCATCATAATTAAAAAAAAAAAAAATCTATGAATGATATAAAATATAGATAGTCAACTTTAAGGAGTTGTTAAATGTATTTTTAAATTTGGTATTTGATTTTTTGAAAGTGAATATATCAATTTTAATGTATGAGGTATTGTATTTGAGAATTTATTTGTCTATTAATAGATAAAAAAAACATAGTGATGAAAGGTAAGAAATAAAATTAAGATAATGATGAAAATGGATAATCTCATGACTGATTAAGTAAGAAATATTATCATGAATGACATTAAATTAGTACAAGATTATTGTGTCACAACATTTTGATTGATTTGAATTATTTTTTTATTAAAAAATAGAAAACATGAAATCCATTAACATATTTTAGTCATTATTAAGCTAAAATTAACATAAATAAATTAAAAAATATATAAAAATAATTTTTTTTTGAAATTTTATGAAGATGAATGTTTATTTCATAAATATTCTTAAAAAGATGATCAAATAATAATTTGATCAAAATAAACTTAAAAAAACATATACAAAAAAGCATATCACAAGCATAGATATAAAAATAAGGACAATTGTAATACACATATAAATTACAACAAAAATGATTAAAAATATAATAAAATGTGGACAATTCTCTAGTTGTCAAATTTCTTTGGTAGAAGTCCAACATGTACATGCCCTAGAAGGCCCAACATCATGCAACGAGACATTTTGGTAATTTTTTATTTTTCCCAAACTATTATGGTATAAGTTATAGAAAAACTACCTTTTTTTAATAAATAAAAATAAAATACATTATTTGAAATATTTGGTGGATTTTAAATCCACCAAACCAAATAAAAAAATCAACCAAACTGGGCCTTCATGGGAGCTAAACAAGGAAATGGGTTTAGACAGTTGCTAGACTTATTAGCAATTTAACCAGATTTTTTTTTTATTTTTTTTTAATTGCAATAAGCAGATAACCCCTCATCATTCTAACATTTTACTGAGGTGAGCGCTTTTTGGGGCTTTTCGTTCGTGCCGCCCAGGAGCAACCCAAACGACTTGGGACACAGCGGAGCGAGCGTGGGAAGGACGACGGCGCGAAGAGAAGGTAGAGAGGAAGGTATGCCACTCTACGATTGCTTGCTGCTTGCTAAGAACACAGTGAACAAGGAAGAAATTATGGGTATGATGACGCGGTTGGGGAGGCGCGTGTTGCAGCGTAACGGAGTCATCACGGACATCAAATCTTTCGGCAAAGTTGAGCTGGGTTACGGCATAAAGAAACTTGATGGTCGCCATTATCAGGTCTTCCATTTTCCTATTTCTGTGTTCTCTTTTGTTATCCAGGTCTACTATTGCCTGTTTTAAAGAATTTTGCCTAGGGATTGAGAGCTTTGGGATGATCCGTGCTTTATGGTTGGTTATGTGGAAATGAAGACTATTAATGATGGGAACTCGAGCTATTGTTTGTTGTCTAGTTTGATGAAAGCTGCAGTTGTTTCCTACAAATAGCCACGAAAATATCATAACGAACGAATTACGGTGAATTAAAATGCGGTGATTAAGTTTTGGCTTAGGACTACCTTTCTCAAGAACTCCAGTGAATAAATTTAGGTAATAAAGTGTTGCGTGAGGAGAGCTTTGGCTGATTATGTGGCAGAAATTGCAGGAACTATTTTTCATTTTTCAATCAGATGAAACGAAATTTATGCCTGAAATTTGGCATCGAGAAATAATACCCATTATCCTGCAGCTGCATTCTTTTGTTGTCATTCATGTAAAACTTGAAAAAAATGCTAATATCTGTGCTTGTTTAGTATTCTTTTTCTCGATCATAGGTTAGTTGAACTTGCTTAATATCATTAATGCATCTTTTGTTGGAAGTGCTAATGCTTAATTATTGATGATTCTGATTCTTGTTTCTTTCACTCAATCAAAAGAATCATTTTATCACATCAACAAATCATTAGAGCTTTAAATTTCAACCATAAAAGTTCACAAATGAAGGAATGCCTATCTACTTTTAGAAATATGTTTACGATTCAGTATGTCAAACATTATGTCTTGACTAGTAATGACCTTTGAATGGATGAAAATGTGCATTTATGCTCATGAAAGCAGTGATATAATAGATTTCTTGTAAGACATGCTAACCACCACTGTCATGGTTCCAAATATTTGAATAAACAAACAAAATTTGCAGCTTTAATTACAGATTCTGCTAGTTGTTGGGTTTTTTCAGGTTTATAAGGTTAGTTTAATGTTTATTATGAAGAGGGGCAGAGAATAGTGGAGGGCAAACAGTTTCGTGATGTACTCAGGATTGAGCATATAGGAGCCACATGAAGGGAAAGAAAGTCTCTTTATAATAGGATGGAATGTCCACCTCCCAATAGCACATTTGAAAGAAAAAGAAAGTTCCTCACTTCTTAGGGTTTTTGACAAGATGATGGCCAAAACTCTCCATCATGATACAAGCCGCTAAGAAATCTTTTTAATGATTTCTTCTATTCATTTTCGTCTTCCCCCTCTTAGAAAGAGTTTTCTATTTGAATTTCTATAATTGCTAAGAAGTCCTTTTCATGATTTCTTTTATTCTACAGAATCTTATCTACTCTACTGGTCAACAAAAAGCTCATTGTCTTGAGTAAACTTGTTTGGTGTCATCATTTTAAATGTTGTTTGATTGGCTTTTGCTACTTGCATTATAATTGGATGGGATTTTTTGTGCATCAATATGTAAAGTTGATTGTATATTTATTGGCTCTAATAATGTACAAGAGTTGTGTTTTAAAGGTTTTTTTTATCATTTTGTGTAACTACAAGGATGCTGCTTGTTGGATTTGGGATTATTGATATAAAAAATGGTTAATATTGGAGGTTGGACTTCGTTAATAAATCTGCATAAACTCTAATTGTTGACAATATGTTTTCCTATCTTGAGTGATATTTTTGAAATAATAAGTTTCATAGAATGTCATAGATCTACTTTAGTAGGATTTCTTAGAAGAACCCATTGATGTTTCATCTAATAAGAACATTGTATTATTCATATTTAGGCACATAGGTGCCCAATCTAGAGGGAGAGAGAAAATGACAAAGGAATAAAGGCCACTTCAAGAGGAGTTAAAATGTCCAAGTCGTAATCTTAAAGAGAAAAGTAGTTCTTTGTTCTAATATTGGAAAGAGAGTGGTATAGGTTCTTCTTTTGGAGAGTAGAGGAAAAATTTTTGAAGTATTTAAAGGAGTTAAGAGAAAAAGATGTGTTTGATCCAGCCCTTTGTTAGGGGTTGGAGATGTGAATTCAAATGTTTTGATTTTTTCATTGGAGTGGTTATCCTATAATAATGAGTTGTCTAAATAAAAAATTAATGGGTGTTAATAGTACAATTCACGAGCAAATATGTTTGTTGGAAGTTGGCTAGAGAGGGGCTAAAGGCATGTAGGCATAGGATGAAGTTGTAATGTAAAACTTTTGGAAGAAGTCTTATAAGATTGCTTTAATGGGGATGACAATAGACAAACAACTTAGATTAATGATGTCAAATTTGGTGTTAATAAGAAGAAATTACTAATGCCTTTGTTGATCAGTTTTGAATTTATAGCTATACTTTGGTGTTAGTATGCAAATTTTATTGTGTTTGTTCTTATCTCTATGTTGTTCTTCTATCTTCAATTGAGGGTTCTGGTTGGGTTGCTTATTTTGGTTTTAGGACATCTAGCCAACCATTATAGCATCTGGATCCATCATGGGTATGTCTTGCCAATTGGACCTTCATTATGAGCAACTGTCCTATTTAGCAACGTTCTTATACCTGTTGAAGCTAGTGGAATCTTATTGTACGTGAACCTGGGGTAAAAATTCCCATTCTAAATAGCTGGTGATGGTTGAGAGCTTTCCTTATGAAAATATGCATCCTCTCTTGATTGTTTTTTTGTGTGTGAGTGAGTGCATTTATGCATACATATGTATCACGAAAAATTGTTTGTTTCTGCATTGTTGTAAAAATATTATTATGGCTTGAATACCTTATATATAAGGATGTCAAATATTAGGAACGATAGAAAATCATGACTTAAACTCTTCACGGAAAATTCTTGTTCAGGTCAAGGTGCATACGATTTGGCTGTAATTCAGCTTAACACGAATCAGGTTGCATGATCTTTGGTACAAAATGTTGTTACAAAAACTACTCAAGTTTGGTTCTTTAAGATTGGCTCACATCGAATAATGTTTTTTTATCTATCTCTTTGGTTGACAAGCCAAAGTTTGCCTAAGCCCAGTCAAATGGGTCTCATTTCAATATTGTTTTTGTGCCTGGTTTAGGTTTGGGTCAGAATTGACAATTTTAGCAATTGGCTTGTTCGGTTTGATGCTTCTCTATGCCATCTCTTACATAAATCTAGTATCACACATAACAAAAATTTTTTAAGGTTTTTTGCATCTATAAGATAGAAAATGATTGAATTTTATACAATCTGATACAAGAAATTACCATACAAAGTTTAAACTTGCTATTCCTTACACTAGTTATCAAAAAATTGAGTTTTGTTTTGTTAAGTCATCTTTGGTTAAATTGTGAATTTTTCTTTCTTCTCACAATCGAATGCTCACTTACGGCTGGCATTGTATCCTTGGCACTAGCCATAAGGATTTAGTTTATGAATATTATCTCGGGATGTTTTAACTGATCATTAAGCTGTTATGAAATTCTGACCCTTTTCATTCACCCTGGTTTTGGCTGCGATGGTTTTAACCATTGCCTTCGATTAGTCTTAATAGTGAAAGTTTCTGTCAATTTTTTATTTGAGGATTTAATTCCTTACTTGACTTGAGAAAGAACTTTTGAGAAGGAAATGACTAGAATTGTATAGTAGAGTGAAAACAGTTGTCATTTGTTTTTCTTTTCATCAGCAATCACTGTCAATCTCTGTGTTGCAAGAAGGTAATGATTAGAATTGGTGAACAAAATAGATGAAGGATAAAGAAATTAAATGTAGATTAAGTGGAAATGATTATGAGTTGTAGTGGAGAATGAGAATTAGAATTCATTTCCCATCTCCTACTTATTATTTTATTTGTTTTTTATGCCGACTGTTCTCCATTTTCCAATTTTCAAAGGCTAAGAAATATAGAACATGAGAATAAAAGAAAGAAGGATTTTAAGTGAATTGCATTGCATTGCATTGGTTATGCAACTATGTTGGGGAGCTTTGCTTTTCTTGGTGGCCTTGTTGTATTACTTTATCCTAATTGAACTATATTTGGATTGATATTACTTGTTAAGGGAGTTGCATCAAATAGGTGTCTGAGTTGAACCCAATATGTCTTATATAAATGCCTAATAACAAAAAAATTTAAGCGTATGAATAAATGTCGCATTGATGGTATACAATGTCTCCAAGATTTTCCTCAACTCATAATTCGAGATTAAACGAAATCTCATATATGCTCAATAAATGTCTCTCTCAAGTGAGAATCTTATTTGAAATGTTCCTCATTCTCTCATTTGAACCTAAAATTTTTCAACTTAGTTGAGTGTCATGTTGAACATCAAGGATGTCAATGAATTCCATCACATCTATATTGTGTGGATTATGTCAATTACTCTATTATGGAGATCAAACCATATCACTCAAAGAAATCTTATGGAGCTCTACAAAAATTTTGTTAATACTCTCAAGTATCATGCATAACAAAAATTACTTAATCACATAAAGGAGTCATGTGAATTCACTACAAGGTTTCTTAATCATAATGGGAAGAAGGCTAAAGACTTATGAGAGTCGCCAACTATATGAATCATTTGATCTTAGTCAAGCCATTAACTATGATACTAGTTGTTAAGCGAATTGCACCATATCGGTTTTGTCACCTTGTTAGCTCTGTCGAACCGCATCGACTCCATCTCCTTTGTTGGTCTTATCACATTACTTGATCACAATTGAACCATACATAGCTTTGATACCATTTGTTGAGAAAGCTACATTAGTTGGGGGCTCAAGTTTGACTTTCTCTCTTGTGAATATCCATTAGACCCAAAAGCTTATACCTATGGGTAAGGCTCACATTAGTTATATATCAATGCTCCAAAACATTATTCAACTTAAAGTATGAGATCAAGCTAAATCTCTTTAACACAACAAAGGAGAAAAGAATTAGATGATAAAGAGTTCTTAAAAACATTGTTTTCCATCTCCTATTTAACATTTATTTTTCTTTTGATAATCTATACTTTTCTATATTTTATAAGATTTAAAGGACAATGAAAATAATGAATGAGAAGCAAAGAGCGAGGGAGAAGAAATTAGATAAGAATAAGTAAAATAAAGAGAATGAATCATGAATGATAATGAGAATAATATTAAAAAAATCTTAGTATCTTTTTTCTCCTACATATTGTTACTTTTTTTTATTATTTATCACTTTTCATCTCTTAATGTTCGATAGTAAAGAAAAATATCTAAATAAAAATAGAAATAAGAAAATTAAAAAAATTAAATTAAAAGTAGATATAAATGAGAGGGTAAATCATGATGTATAACATGAAGTATATGTGAATCTTAGGTTTGGTTTGGCACAATTATTATTTAATCTTAAATTGTTTAATGAAAACAAGATTTGAAAAAATATTATTCTTAAGTGATATTAAAAAATTGTGTTTGATAACCTAATGAAAAATAGATATTTTAAAAAATTTGACAAAACTCTTCTTTAAATTTTTAATTAGGAATATAAGTTTGAAAGACTATAATTTTATATTTCAAAAATAAAAAGTTTTTTAATTATTAAAATAATACAATGAAATGATAGTTTGGTGGAGTCATTATTTTGAAAATACATAGTGTTCGTTAACCTTTTCGGAATGACTTCAAATAAATATTTTTGTGGGCAAAAACACTTTTTAAAATTGTGCCAATTATACATTTAAAATCATTGCTCTCGATTTCCCACCAAAGCAATGATGTATAGTCATTGCAACTTTAACTGGTGGATAATCTTGAGAAGGGACAATTCTTTGAAACACTGTCAACAAAGGTTGATAATATTCTTTGTATTACGTGAGTATAAAGTTCGCCCCTTTGGTTATCACATTTGTTTTGTTTAAATGTGGCATCTTACAAATTCATGTTGTGCACTACGATTTTAAAAGCTTCATCTAATGACAGCGTAATGGTTTCCCTTCTAGTGCTAAAAAAGTTCCTTCCAAGTATTTGTTAGGTGGTCAGCTGTCACTCGTGAAGTGTTCATTGAGTCACCACTAGGGACTTTTTTTTTTGTGTATGTGTCATCATAGAAGGACATATTCTGCACTATCCTTCTGAAAGATTCTTGCTTCTCACAAGTAATTTTTAGATTGTGCAATATCAATTGTGCTGTTCATTCAATGTTTGGTGATTCATTATACAGAAACCAAAGTTGAAATGACTATAGTAGTTTGCTACATCTGTAGACCGTTGTTTCTTATTTAAAGTGGGTTTTATAATAAAAGGATGACTGTAAAGCATGAAGCAATTGTCGTCCCGAGAATATGTTATCTATTGCATACGATAAAAGTTGTTTCACAGAGCACTGCTCGTTATTGTGGAAGGATCCGGCGGTGACTTTTTTTTTTTTTTTGCTTGGTGTTACTTGCTAGAAAAGCTCTTTTTTGTGGCTTTATCTGTTTATCTGAACTTCCTATGTCCAAAACTGACCTGGAGAAGTTTATAACTAAAGCAATATTATAGCTTTCTATGCTTGCTGTTCATTTTAATTTGGTTAGTTATCCTTAACAACGATGTTGCTGTTGTCTTATTGTTCTTTGCAGAGGAAAGCAGATAGGTCTAGTGGGATAATTTTGCTTAATTATAACATATTTATTGATTTGTACTACTCTCTGCAAAATCTAATTTTTTTTGTGCTATTTTTTGTGCTACTTTCTGTTTCTCTACTTATGCCATGTTTTACCTTTTTTTTTTGTTTATTTTGCTTTTGCATGTTTTGTTTTTGTTCTCCTTTCACTTCAATAAAAATTTTTAGACCGAGGAAGTGCCATGTTTTTTCAAACAAGTTGTATTATCCTACTCCTATGGATGTTAAAAGAACTGCAGTGTTTTCTTCTCTAAATGGGAAAAAGATAAACAAGACAGAGATGACCAACATTAACTTATATTATTTTAGCTCTGGTATGAAACATGCTGTTACTTTAACAGCTTGCTTTTATTTGCTCAGGGTCACCTCATGCAGATGACCATGATGGTGCCTCCGTCCTTTCCCAAGGATCTACAAATCCTAAACAACGAGGATCGCCTACTTCGGTGGCTTGTCGTTAAGCACCGGAAAACAGTTTATGGATTGGATTCCATGAATGAAGATGATGGAAAGGATGAGTTGAATTTGTTTCGAACTGGCAGCTCAAAGAGCAGAGAGGACTTGGATGACAATGAAGAGGATGAGGATGACGACGAAGAGGAATATGAACAAGAATGATGCATGTGTGTAACTTTGGGTTATATTGTTTGAGCTCCAAGGCTTAGGGTTTAACGAATGGTTTTTGGTTTTTGTAATGCTGAAAACGTATAATTGATGAAATCCTTATTTGTCCAGGGTTTTCGTTTTGATAGCACAGGCTGCCTGCCACGCTGCTCCTTTTTCTATGAGATAACAAGTTTGATTTCTTTATTGTTTATTTGACCTGTTTGCTTTTGTTATTGTTTCATATTTAAGTATAGTTTGATAATTTTTTGTAAAAGCATGTTTTGAAATAGAATGCTGTTTCATAGAGAAAGAGTATTTTTGTTTTTTTTAATATTAATTAATATATAATAATGAATATATATGTTTTTAATTGTATTTAATAATAGTTTTTAAATAAATTATTGATCAATTAATCGAATATTTAATAATTAGTGTTAAATCAATACTTACATTATGTTTGATATATTGTTTTTAAGTTTAATTTTTTTAATGAAAGTATTTGTAGAAATATAATTAGATGTTTATCCAACTATGTGTCAAAATATATTTTTTAGTTGTTAAGTAAATAACTAATATGAGAAAAATAAAAGATAATTTTGTTTTCTTAAATATATTTAAAATATATTTTATTAAAAAATTAAAGAATATTATAATTGTTTTATAATATCATTTAATTTGTTAAGTGTTTATTGATAAATGTTTTTAAATACATACATTTTTTTTGACTTTTACTTTAAATGTATATTTTTATCATGTGGCTAATGTATGCACTCTAATTTTATTGATTTATTAATGAATGTATTAAATGTTTGCACATAAAGTCATGTAATCATAAATGAATAACCAAAGAAGATATTTCTGTTTATGGTGGTATAATTATAAACATAACTTTGGTTTTCAAATTTTTGGCATTCTTAAGACATAAATAAGTAGAAGAAAAGATGTTCCTTTTACATTTCACTTTATTAACATGGAATATTATAATTGGGCTAGAGGATAAAGCGATCAATAAAATCTCTTACAGGGGTAGCCCCCACCCTCTTCCCTCCATAATTAAGAGTAGCCTTCCCTCCTCTCCCTTACGAGCCTCTCATGCACCCCATCACGAAGCTTCTCCAATGTGGATTCATCCATCCTTTGCATCTTAGATATCTTAACCATGTTCATTAGCCCGTTAAACAGGTAAAGAACACTCCCACAAAAAGCTCATTCAAATCTACATTTTTTCATTTGCGAGTTAAGAGTTCACAAACTTCATACGAACCTAAGAAATTTCACGTCATTATAAATACTTGTTGTTGATGTCGTCTTGAATTCATTTGTGCTAGAGGACTGTTTAGTCGAATCCTCTAACTTATGCATCTTAACGTTTTGCCTTAAACCTGTCTATATATATGCTATGTTAACTTAGGGTATTGGTAGCGATTTTAAGATAGTTTTCTTTCTTTTTTTTAATTCTATTGTAACCTTTAATTATAATAAATTTCTTTGCTCGTGCTTTCACATGATTTTTCTCATTTTAATTTTTCACATAAATTTTTGTTTCATTTATTTTGATTTGTTGTGATTTGATCTGATTTACATAATAAATTGGTATCAGAGCGATGTTCTTCTATTTTCAGATTTTTGTGAATGAAAACCATGAAATACAAAATTAGGAAGTTAGGTGAAGCACAAAGTTTGCACTATGGCAAGTCAAGATGTGATGCGATCAATTCCTGTGCAGTTAGATCTGGAAGATGCCCTTCTCGAAATGGAGAAGATGTCTTCAACGCTAATGGCAAATGAGAAAGATAGGAAAGACTAGAAAGCAAAAATCTAAATTCAATTACTCTTGTAGAATGAGATTCTACTGGATTGCCTGAAGAAAGAGACAACTACAACTCTATGGCTTAGATTGGAGACTCTTTTTATGATAAAGAGTTTATTAAATAAACTCCTAAAGCAGCATTTGTGCATGTACCATTTCATTGAAGGTAAAGATATCAAGTCTCATTTGGATGAGTTCAAAAGAATTATTACAGATCTAGAGATACTTGAAATTAAGTATGATAATGAAGATCTTGCTCTACTTTTATTGTATTCTCTATCATCCTCTTACACTAATTTGTGGGGCTCAATACTGTATAACTGAGATTCAATTTCACTTGAGGATGTTTCACAGGTCTTGTTATAAAAAACAATACTTAACAAAGATCCGTCAATTTTTGAATTGCAAGGAGAAAGTTTGATTATTAGAGGACAATCAAAATAGAGAGATTTTTTTGATGAAAAGTAGATAGGAAGATTAAAGTCCAAATATATAAATTTGATTTGCAACTACTACAAAAAAGTGACATAAAAAACATACTATTTTAAACTAAAGAGAACAAAAATTTAAGAAAGGTGATCACAAGTTTAAGAAAATCAAGAGAGGCCAACATAGTTAGTGAGGATAAATATATCAAAAGATATCATGCTTATATCAAATTCAAGAAAATTCTCAAGATTAAAATAGATTTTAGATTCAGCTTGTTTTCTCACATGCCACTGAATAGTAATTGGTTTACCACCTATGAGCCTATTACAAATGTAGTTTGTGCTTATGGGCAATGATGTATCATATAGGATTACTGGCATTAGAACTGTCAAGATCAAGAAGTTTGATGGATTTGTTCTCACACTTGGTGAGGACAGGCACATTTCAAACCTAAAAAAATCTTATTTCTATTAGCACACTTGATAATAAAGATTATAGATACGTTGGAGAAAGTGAAGCCATCAGAGTCGTTCATAATTCTTTGGTGATAATGAAAAGAAAGAAGGCTAAAAGTAGGTTATATACTTTTGAATGATCTATTGTAATAGGAGTAATAACAGTATCACCCATTTTAGATTCTAATATTATAAGGCCATAATATATGTGTCAGGGACACATTAGTGAGAGAGGTCTGATTGAACTAAGCAAAAGAGATCTCTTATTTGAAGATACGACACGAAGTGAGAGTTTTGTGAATAATGTATTACAGGTAAACATAAAAGAGCAGCTTTAAGTCCTAAATAACATAGAACCAAAGAGACCTTAGATCATATTCATTTAGATTTATGGGGTCTATCTCAACAACTATCTAAGGTCAATTTTAGATACATATTGACTTTCATTGATGATTACTCTAGGAAGGTATGAGCTTTTCTTTTGAAAGAAAAATCAATTATTTTTTAAAATTGTGTCACTAGAAGTCACTTATTAAGAAGTAAATAAGAAAAGTCATAAAGTGTTTTTGATCTGATAATGTATTTGAATTTTGCTATAATGAATTCTATAAAAAAAAGAATACATAGTTAGGCACAGAACTTATGTAGGAACTCCTCAATAAAAGGGTATCTCTAAGAGATATAATCGAACCATTCAAGAGGGCAAGATGCATTTTGTTTATTATAGATCTTTTAAAGTTATTTTGGGTAAAAGTATGTTCCACAGGTTGTCATCTAATCAGTATTTTACTTCATACAACCCTAAACATGAAGATGCATAAATAGAATTAGTTAGATAAACTTTTTGATTATTCTTAATTAAAAGTTTTTTGTTGTATTGTTTACTTCCATTATAGAGAAGGGAAATTGGACCCCTAGGTTCAAGAAATGTGTCTTTCTTGGTTATACTCTAAAAGGTGGAACAAAAAGTTATAGATTTTTGTATCTTTTTGAATCAACATTGATACTCAATAGAGATATTGTGTTTGATGAATGATCTACTTTAAATGCTTCTAAATAATCTTCTAATGTTTGTGATAATGCTGTCCATAATAGTCTAGATGATGTAAAAATTAAGAATTATTCAGATTACTTATAAGAAGATAAATAGATCATTAAAGATGATCAGGTCCCACAAAAAAGACAATCATAAAGGATCAAAAGAAATTAAGAAAGAAGAGCGATTAGACCTTTAAAGAGATATGCAATGGTTGATTTGGTTGCATACGTTTTGTTTGTGGCTTAAGACATGAGTTTGAGTAATGAGCTTTACACTTACTCAATGTCAACTACTTGTGAAAAGTCAATAGATTGATTGTTGGCTATGAAAAAAGAGATAAAATATTTATATAATAACAAAACTTAGGATTTTACAAAGCTTCTATTTAGTAAGAAAACCATTAAATGCAAGTGTTCAAGAAAAAGTCTAGTACTTTAAGTATTAAGGAAGACATATTCAAGGCCAGACTTATAGCTAAATGATATAATTAAGTTAAAGGTATTAATTTTATTGATATCTTTGCACCTATGATGAAGCACATATCTATTAAAATTTTTCTTGATTTAATTACTATGAATGATATAGAGTTGAAACAACTAGGTGTTAAGACTATTTTTTTACATGAAAACCTAAAAAAAACTATATACATGAGGCAACTTGAAAGTTTTGTTTGTGAAGATAAAGATGACTATGTGTGCAGATTAAAGAAATATCTATATGGCTTGAAATAATCTTCTAGATAGTAATACAAAAGATTTCATTCTTTCATGCTATCTCATTAATTTTATAAGGGCAATTTGGATGGATCTTTCTTGTAATAAGTACTCTATGTGGATGATACATGTATTACAATAAAGACCAAGACTCATATAAAGAGTTTAAAAGGACTTTTTAGATAATAGTTTGATATGAAAAACTTTAAAAAGTAGGAATGATACATAGGATGGAGATCATAAGAGATATGAAGAAAAATAGACTTCTTTTATCTCAAAATGACTACATTAGGAAGATATTTCAAATATTCATGATGAAAGAAGCTAGATCTATTTCTATATATTTGACCACTCATTTTAAGTTGTCCAAAAATCTATGTCCAAACACTAATGAAGAGACAAAATATATGTAGTATATTTCTTATATAAATTTGATACAAGTATGATATCTCCAACATATTTTTTCTCACTAACTATATTATCTTCTCTTGATTTCTTAGATCTATTATCATATTTCTCAAATTATTCTTTTATCTTTAATTTAAAATAGACTATTTTTTGTGAAAATTCTTCTTGTAGTAGTTACAATTCAAATTTTTGTGTCTAGTCTTCAATTTTTCTTTTTGTTTTATATTAAAAAATCTCTCTACATCATCCTCTAACAATTAGATTTTCTCTTTATAATTTAGAAGTTGACAAATCTTTGTTAAGCATTATTTTTTACAACAAAGCTCGTGAAACGTCTTCAAGCAAAATCAAATCTCATCCATACAAAAGGTCCCTTAAATTGGTGTAAGAGGATGGCAAATAACACAATAAAAGTAGAGCAAGGTCTTCATCATCATATTTAACTTTAAGCATATCTAAATCTATAATAATTCTCTTAAACTTATCTAAATGAGGCTTGATATCTTTACTGTAATAACAATATCATCTATATAGAGCACCAAGTATAGGAAAGATTTATATATAAGTTTCTTCAGTATACATAACTATCAAAATTATTCTTATAAAATTGATAAGATAGTATGAAAGAATCAAACTTTTTGTATCATTGTCTAAGAGATAATTTCAAGTCATATAGAAACTTCTTTAATCTGTATACATAGTCTTCTTTATCTTTACAAATAAAATCTTTAGATTACTCTATGTATATCTTTTCTTTTAAGTTTTTATATAAAAAAATAATCTTGACATCTAGTTACTCCAACTCTAAATTATTCATAGCAATTAAGCTAAGTAAAATTCTAATGGAGGTATGTGTTTATCATAGATGCAAAAATATCAATAAAATCAATATTTTTAATCTGGTTATATCCCTTGGCTATAGGCCTGGCCTTAAACTTATCTATCTCAACACCTAGAGTATCAAATTTTTTTTTTGAACACCCACTTACATTTAATGGCTTTCTTATAGACTAAAAACTTTATTAAATCCTAAGTTTGTTCTTATGTAAGGACTTAATCACTTCTTGTATAGCCAACAATCAATCTCTTGAGTTGTCATAAATAGTTGCCTTTAAATAAGTGTAAAGCTCACTACTTAAACTTATGTCTTGAGCCGTAGGTAAAGTGTATGCAACCAAATTAGTCTCTATATATATATATATATATATATATATATATATATATATATATATATATATATATATATATATATATATATATCTTTGGAGATCTAATCACCCTTCTTTCTTAATCTCTTCCAATACTTTATGATTATCCTTCTTAGGGCCTAATTATCTTGAACAACTTGTGTACCTTTTGGTAAGTAATTTGAATGAATCTCAATTTCTATACTATTTGGATTATTACTCGTAACATCATCATAAACGATAGTAGATTATTTAAAAATATTTAAAGTAGACCTTTCATCAAATATAATATATTTACTAATTATCAATTTAAATTTAGAAGGACACCAAAGTTTGTAATATTTTGTTCCATCTTCTCAAGTATAACCAAAGAAAGACACATTTCTTGGACCTAAGGTCCAATTTCTCTTCTCTAAATAGGAGTAAGTAACATAATAAAAAATCTTTAATTGAGAATAGTCAAAAGATTTATCTCTTTTCAAACGTCTTTATGTCTAGGACTATGTGAGGTAAAATATTGATTTGATGATAGGCTATGAAACATACTTCTACTTAGAATGACTTTGAAAGGCCTATAATAAACAACATACATCTAGACCTTTTTAGAATAGTTTGGCTATATCTCTCAAATACATCATTTTATTGAGGAGCTTTTACACAAGTTTTATGCATAATTATGTATTATTTTCTATAGAATTTATTGAATTTATTAAAACAAAACTTCAACCCATTATCAGTTTAAAGATACTTTATGATTTTTCTTATTTGATTCTCAATAAGTGTCTTCTATTAGACAAAGCTCTTAAAAAAGTAATTTGTTTTGAAAAAGAAAATCCATACTTTCTTATAGTAATCATAAATAAAAATCAACATGTATTTGGCATCGACCTTGGATGACTGCTGAGATGAACCCTATAAATTTGAATGAACATAATCTAAGGTCTTTTGGTTTTGTGTTGTTCAAGACTGAAAGCTAGTTTTCTATAATTACCCATATTATATTACTCACAAAACTCTATCTTTCTTATCACATCTTCAGATAAGAGCTCTCTTTTGTTTAGTTCAATTAGATCTCTCACTCAAGTGTTCTAATCACATCTGTCATAAATTTATGATGTTAGAATCTAAAATGGATGATACTACTGTTGCTCTTATCACAATAGATCATTTAAGAATGTATAATATATTATTGATCCTCTTATCTTTCATTATAATCAGGTAATCATAAATAACTTTGATGGCTTTATCTTCTTTGACATATTGGTTACCTTTAATGTCAAGTGTGTTAATAGAAATAAGATTTCTCTTTGAGTTTGAAATGTGCTCAACTTCATTAAGTGGGTGAACAGATCTATCAAAGATCTTGTCCTAACAATTCCAATACATATAACACTGCATAATACGTCATTGTCCATAAGCACAACTCCATTGGTAATAGGCTCACAGGTGGCAAACCAATGCTTATTTGGTGTCATATAAAAAGAGCTAGCTGAATATAGAATTCATTCTATCTTAAAGAATTTCCTAAATATGATATAGTTATGATGTCTCTAATACATTTTTCTTCACTAATTATGTTGACTTCTTTTGATTTTTTAAATATGTAATCAAGTTTCTTAAATTTTATTTTTTTAGTTTAAAATAATATATTTTTATATGATATTTTTTATAATAGTAGTTATAAATCAAATTTATATGTTTAAATTTTGAACTTTTTTTTATTTGTATCATAAAAATCTCTCTGTTTTAAAAAATGATAAGAAAAAACCTGTAAGCAAAAGAGATCTTCTATCTGAAGATATGAGGTCTCTTTTGCCGTTAGGAGTTCACGCACTCCACATGAACCCAAGAAGTTTCACGCCATTATAGATACTTTCGATGTGCGGGTCTTACCAGTGTTGAAACTGTCATGCCTATCTTTAAACTTCTCATGCATGTTTAAGATCCTTCTCACCAAAAAGTGCAAGCTTCCTTATACGACACGGAATCTGGAAACTCTTCTGCAGGACCCTGGAGATTCCGACGGGCCCTCTCGTCGTACACCCGACCCAAGCCAAAATCGATCCCACTACCCAGAACTCCGGTCCAGCGATCAGGAGGTTCGCACCATGCTTCTCTAATATCCAGCCATACCACTCCACCTGCGAATCGTATGTTACAGCTTAATTTTCATTAGTTTTATGGGTCAAATCGATGAATAGGTCCTCCTGGACGAGCAGGAGCACGATAGACACAATGTTGAGAACAGAGCCGAAGATGTGGAACAGGGGAACCAAGAGCTCGACAAAGGCTAGCTAGGGGTCGAATTCAACCAAGGAGAGACAAAGGTCAATGCTGGTCAAGTGTGTGGTGAGATCGTGGGCGTTACCGGTGGTTGGGAGGAACAGGGCGACGAGGATGGCGACCAGGCTGGGCTTAGCGTGGATGCCAGAAGAGGAGTGAAGCGACACGAAGCCGCCACAGAGGAGGATGGCAGCAAGGAGGTAGATCCCGGCGTTGAGATGCTTCTATCGGTTGCGGTGGGTGCGTGTGCGGATATCTCGTGAGTTTTTTAGCTTTGGCATTGTGTTCGATCTCTGGGCGTCTGCAGAGAGAAGCAAGCCGCACGAGAGATCTGTGGAAGGGGAATGGGTACCCGATGCAGTGGATGAAGCTTTCATCTTCTATCCCAGTGAATTCGCCTTCTAGCTCGAAACCGCTGAAGCTGAAGTCTTTTGATCTGGCTTCATGGGCCGGGCCGCTAAAGAAAAAAAGCAAAAAACCGAAGAGAAAAACTGCATATGTCATATTTTAAAAAGTATTTTTTTATATTTAATACTTAAGAATTTAAAATTTCTTACAGAACAAATTCATCCTAAGATACTGAACAACTATGTTAACTTTTTAAATTAATTATGTGTAATTACTAAATTAAATAAATTTACAATATAATTAAGTATTATTTGATAAATAAATTAACAAATAAAAAATTAATAATATAAAATAAAGTATAAAGTATAAAATATGAAATATAAAAAAAATCCAATTTGTTAAATATAATTTTGAATTTTTTTTTATTTTTTTAATAATAATCAAAATTTTAACGTTTGATCTCATAATAACAACTTTTAAAAAACTCAAATTGAAAAACTAAATTAAAAAAGATAAATCATATTTTTGAATTAGATGCTAATTTTAAGATTAAAATAATTATTTAATAGTAATTTAGGATTAAAATAAAACATAGTTGAATTAAAATTTAGAAAATATAACACGTATACAAGTATATTTTATGTAATATGCATATAAAACTCTCAAGCAAAAACTAGGCGCTGTTTAATGCTGTTATACTATAAAGCCAGAAAGAAATCTTCGTTATACCAAGAGTGTTTTTTTAATAAACATTAAAAAATATTTTATAATCATTTTATTATTCCCCAAAATAATTAAATATAATAGGTCATTTTAAGAGCCAGCTCCCGCCATTTTAAGCCGCACATAAACCCCAGCAGAAATCCACATTAGCTGATCCTCTCATTAACACGTGCCAACCTGTTATTCGGGCTCATCTTCTATTCCACATCGCCCACATCGCCTTCCCCTCACTCATCTGCAAGCGTTCCATCGCCGAGGAGCAACCAACCCAGTCTACTCGACACCCAGTGGGATTCCATTTCCCCATTTGAAGACACAAAAATATGCCATGGAGGTTCTCAACGCTGCCGGCCTAGCTCCAATTGCGATCCCCAAGATTCCTAGTTCCTTCGAGAAGAGGGTAGAGTTCAAGAGGCCTCTTATCCCCTTCAAACCTTTGAGGACCTCCGCCTCTATTTTGCGGGGTTTGGGAGAGGGTTTTGCTGCTCTCTCCTCTGTTTTTCACGTTGCTGGCTCTGTCAATGCTCTCACCTACGAGGAGGCATTGAGCCAGACTATTGTTCCGAGCGATTTCAACTTTCGTTTCACCATCGATTGGCTCCTCAGGTTCGCATCAGAGAAACCTCTGATCTCCAGCGTAGTGGCGGCATCGGTGGCTGTTCCTCTTATTTTGTTGCCAGTGTTGGGAAGCTCCAAGGCTTGGGGAGTGGAGTCGGCTAAGAATGCATTTTCGAAGCTTGCAGAGGATGCTAGTGCGCAATTGCTTGATATAAGGGAAACGAAGGAGTTTAAGGAGGTCGGGAGTCCTGACGTCCGTGCATTGAAGAAGAAGGTGGTGGCCATTCCATTTAGGAGTGATGACAAGGAGGGGTTCTTAAAGAAGCTCAATGCGAAGCTTAATGACCCTAAAAATACCACGTTGTTTGTTCTTGACAAGTACGACTCAATACAAGCTTTAAAATATATTTCACTTTTTTCCCATAGAATACAAGGTTTGTAGAGATTTGCACACACATTCATCTAATTAGTTCAATACTTAGAATTTTTCCTCTTCAACTTGTGTACACTTGTTGTGCTTTTAATTATTTAATAATTAAATAGCATAATAACCTTACCCTAAACATTCATTTTATTAACAAAGTAATATTTGGACCTTTCATTTATTGTCATGTTTGTTGTTACCGAATTTGTAAATAAAATATCTAGCATCAAAACTTTTGTTGGTGATAATTATGAAGGATGACAATAAAATCATGTTAATTCTTGATATAAATCATTGATTTTGTTTTTAGAGAACTCATGTTTAAAGAAGAATACGACTCATGCTTAAAGAAGAATACGATGATATTTTGTTAAAAATTAAGCATGCATGTGAAATTTAAGATGCTCATGTTTGCAAATATATCGTCAACAATGCTGATGTCAAAATACATATAAGAAGAGTTTTTTAATTTCAAAGTCTCTAAAAACAAAGATGTTTTTGCTCACTTTAATTAATGCCATGTTTTAGTTCTTAAATTGAATAATGAAGGAATGATTCTTCTTGAATCTTTCATTTGTTATTTTGATGGGAAAATTGTTTTCTATATAGAAGAATTATAAGATTAATATTAGACATACAAGAAAAGATATCACCATATATGGCCTTACACGATGCGATTCCACGTATTAGGATTTAGGAAAACAATGTATAGAAGGTCAACATTGAGAAAGTTGATGAAATCACCTATGACTAACTTGGTTGACCACAAGTCTAGAAAAATCAACAATTATAGAGGTCAAAATCATTTGATTGTCTCAATGCAACTAGCTTACAACCCTATAACCCAAAGGATTGGAAGAAAAATGAATATTTTGTTCTATGACTAACTTGGTTGACCACAAGTCTAGAAAAATCAACAATTATAGAGGTCAAAATCATTTGATTGTCTCAATGCAACTAGCTTACAACCCTATAACCCAAAGGATTGGAAGAAAAGTGAATATTTTGTTCTATGATAAGCTAGATCATCATATTTATTAATATTGGCACAAGAAAGGAGATGAAAATCTTATTAAGCTAAGAGTTAATCCAACCAAGGTAGTTGTTATTATTACAATTATCTCTAGTAAAGGATAACATATAGTTAGTTGAATGCATATCCATCATATACATATTTGTGGTAATAGAAACTTTCATCTTCTATATAGCTATAGTGGAAGGAGTTCAGATGATCTTTCTTGGAAATTCTAAACCTACATCTATGATTGGTTAGGTGAGAGTATTTTGATGTTAACTTCAAAGGTTATTCTCTTTCTAGGTAATGTTTTGTATATGCTAAAGATTCATTAAAACTTTGTCTATTTTTATTCTTAATAAAGTAAACACGATAGTCATATTGGATGGGGACAGATTATTATGATTTATGATGGAAATTTGTGGAGAAAGTTTTTTTGATAATGATACGTTTCTTTTGAATATATTTGACAACATTATTATAGGTTTTTATGATTTTGTTTATTTTCTTTGATTATGTTGATTTATGATATAGTAGACTTAGTCATCTTAGGTTTTCTTGTACAGAGAAAAATACATATTTTGGTACATTTTAAATTTAAGTGAGAAATGTCATGTGCCAAAACCAAACAAATTAAAAGCATACTTGAATTCATGCATAAAAGAGAAACTTAATTGTTTGGTTTAATTAATTTTTATTTTGGTGGCATGAAATCCATCATGGGTAATTAATCTTTATTGATGATTGTTTGTGGTTTTCTAAACTATTTCTACTCATAAATGCATATGAGACAATTTTTTTAGGGATTTTCAAATTAGAGGTTAGAAATAATTTTGACAAAAAATTTGGGCCTATATATACATAATAAAAAAATATTATCATGTGTTGAGTTGGTTACTTAAATATTTAATAATAATTTTGTTATATGTTTGAGTAATAATAAACTACCTATTGTACTTGAGGGGTATATTCTAATTGGGGCTCTAATTTAGATAAGTCAAAGTTCACTAGTAATTATGCATTACACTCTATGGAGGTGTAGATTTTTAGAAATCTTTCAATCAAACTTACATGAAAAAATCAACCATGATGTTAAAGTTTATAATCTTAGAAATGGCAAAAATTTGAAGCTATTAAAAATTTGTTAGCAAATGTTTCCATTTAGAAGAAGCTTGTGCTACCAATACACATACATTGGATTATCAAACTATAATAATTAAAGAAAATGATCTACAATAGGAGTAGACATATTTTCTAAAGGCATAGTATTTTTAAACAGCTCTTGAATGATGAGGTGGTTACCCTTAAGTTTATAAGATTGGAGATGAACCTCTCAGGTTTCTAGAAAAGCCACTAAATAAGAAGCAATGGTTAGTATATTGGTTGGAATGAAACTTATGCCTAATACAATAATTAATAGTGATGGAAATCCAATATATGCAAATGGAGATGTTAGGCATTATACTCATATAGTTAATGACAAATCTTTGCTTAATTAATTGATATAATAACTTAGTAATTTATTGTGAGATGTTCCTTCTTATAATATATATAATATAGGTATACAATGATAGGGTTCTGTATATATTCTTAATGATCTTTGTAGCCTTTTATAATGGTACTTTGTCCAGTTACAATACACATTGATGGAGTCACCTATGAGTACAGAATTGGAATCAGCCACTTATGAGAAAGTTATGCATTTTATAGAGTACTTATGAATTGAGATGATGCAATACCAAAATATATTGAATTATGTTTTAAAGCTGTTTGAACAGTGTGGTGTGGGAACTAAAAATGTGCTTGACACGAAAGGAACTAAGTTCATTCAGACATGGTTTCACCAAGTTCTTATGTTTCTATTATTATTTTTCATATATATTAATTCATAATCCAAAATACTAATATTTAATTTTAGTTTTAGTCATTGTATTTCAAAGATATGGTTTAATGGGGTTTTAGCTTTCTTCCATTAGTGCCATATTGTGGAGGGAAACAATGCTTATAGAGTTTATGAAATTCTAATCTATGTTGATGAGCTTAGAATAGGAGATTTGCTCACATGTATAAGACATAACAAGTTAACTCAAAACAAGGAATCCCAACCCCAACCAAAAGCATGTAATTGGTTCCCAATTGGCTGATTTATTATTATTATTTTTTTCATTTTTATTTTGTCTAACAATCTTACTTGCAACGTTGAGTCATTAGTAGGAGAATGCCTTTGTAGTGGCATTTTGCAAAACAAAGCATTTACATCTTCCAAAAAATCTCTTATCTTCATGCCTGTGCTCCTTGTTTCTCCTCTTTTTCTCTCTGTTTTTTTTCTTTTTTTTTTTGTGAATTCTGTATGCCAATAGGCTAATACCAACAATTGTCATTGATGAGTGCATGTTATGGGAGAGGCATTGCTTTATGTTGGAGAACTGTAGTCAATGATCTATATACTGAAAATTGTCTTCGATGGAAAAAAGGTTCTTAATGCCAATTCTATTGCGTGCCTATGTTTGATTTTTCTCAATTCCTTCAAAAGACTTGTTTTCAAAATCAGATTTCTAACTAATGTTTCTTCTATTTTTGACAGCCTATGTTCTTCAAACAGCATTGCAAATTACGACAATACAAACCCGATTATATGCCGCTTCTCTGTTTTTTTATATCTTTTGCGAAGAGGATTGATCAGTCATTTGCTATCATAAAATTGCATCATAATGCTACAAATAATGGTCAAATGTTTGTTTGCTTGTGGGAAAAATTCAACATGGATGCTAAAAAGCTACTATATTGTTAAAGAATTTCTTTATTAATACCTCCTAGCGTTCTGGAATTGGGCAAAACAGTATAGAGAGTGGTTGACCATAGAATGCAATTATTGTTTGTTTTTTTATAAAGGTTTCCAACTGTGTCTGTTTTGCATCTGCTTCTAATACAGTGATTGTTTCCCTTGAGTAGAATTGATCTATTTCATGTTTCTATAGATTTTTTTGTACTCTTTTTATTTGGAACTAATTGTGGGGGAAATTTCAATTAAAGCTAGGTTTGATGGGAACTCTAAACTAGTTGCAGAATTGGTGACTGCTAATGGCTTTAAAGCTGCTTTTGCAATAAAAGATGGAGCTGAAGGTGCTCGAGGATGGATGGTTGCTACTTGAAGCCATAATATGTTATGCTTTAGTTTGCATAATATTTACCTGAAAACACATTTTTAGAAAATGATGATCAGGATATCTATATAAGCTTATCAAGAAGAATTGTTTGTGCAGAATAGTGGGCTTCCTTGGTCATCTCCGAACAAGGCATTTTTTTATTTTGATGAATTAAAAGACGCAATCACCGGATCAGTTGGGGTAATTCTGATACTGTAGCACTGAGAGCCTTGTTTTCCTTTTATTTTCTTTTTGGTATACTAATTCCGTTTTCTTTTCCTTTTGCTCGTTGGTATGGTGATGCTTTATTATTAGAGAAACTGCTAAGCAAACTTCAATTATAGTTTCTATAATTAAAAAAAATGATAGGTTTTGCAACATTTTGTAAATATTGAATACTACTGATTCTTAAATTCGTTGTGTTCTGTTGAGGCACTTCTAAAGAGTTGCAATTTGATTTGAAAACTTTGGGTGGTTTGGTTTAATCCTAACTTGCTACTGTGTAAGTCATAAGCTCAACTTGTGCTCAACTCAGTGGCATTTCTGTTTATAAAATTTTATAGTATATGAAACAATAGTTTTCTAGACATCTCTCCTACGACATGTAGAACATGCATTGAGAAATGCGTCAACTTGGGACTTATTCTACTGTTTATACGTTACATATTTCTCTTCCATTCAATCCTTATCTTTGCCATGTTATCATGGTATTGCCAGCAGACAAGCATGCCCATTATAGATCAAATGATTATCTATATCCAATTGACTATCTATCATGTCCTTGATATAGAAGTTGATATAGGTGTTAGGAGATTTGATGTTTCTTTTAATTCTTTTCTCTATTTGAGAAAGGATAGACTGCTGCAATTGAATTTTAGTAGTCATGCCTACTGTAAATTTTGTTTTTATGTATATTGGCACTTCTTTCACCGGCCCCCTTGAGTCAGTGGCTGGTCATTGCTACTACCTTGACGTCAAAGATGATATTCCCTAACAACTAGTAATTTTGAATTAAGAATGGAGCTATTTCCTTTAGAATGCTTAAATTTCTTTACTAATATTTCATGCATTTGATATCGATATTCATTCTCACTTAATGGAAAAGATTTCCATATGAAGGGCGGCTTTAAAAGGCTAAAATTGCTAAAATAGCCTACAAATACTTTTGCTTATGGACCACTTATCAGGATGGTTGTTCTGCGTTCAAATTATAAGCATTGGGTAACGACAAAGTTCTCTTAACATGCTTTCTGTGATTTTATAGTTACTGTTTAAGTTAACTTATCACAGGATCAAACATGTTCAGGAGATTTCAATTGATTTAGTGGTCGGTTCAAAATTTTGTTGACATTATGACATAGGGTTTGCATTATGAGGATATTTAGTGCAATTTCAATAAAGTGTTTCTAGCTATTGAACTTGTATCAAGATGCTCTTTAATATGTAGTTTTATGCATTCTTTATAAGTTAACCACAGTTTCAATTACGTTTAGGAGACCTCGGATGGTCTTTCCCTGACACTTGGTATAGCCGCTGCTACTGGCTTGGGTTTTTTAGCCTTCACCGAGGTGAATTCCTTGTGTTTGTTAGTGAATCCAAACAAAGAATTCATTATCTATTCACGTAAGTTTATTATCAATTAATTACCTAATGTTGTGCTGCAGACAGAGGCTTTACTTCAGCTTGTGGGCTCTGCTGCCATTATACAGTTTATCACCAAGAAGCTCTTGTTTGCAGAAGTTTGTCTTAAATTTGTTTACGGTTCTAAAGTTTATTCTACTCCACATTCCACTTTGATTGTGCCAGTCATATTTAACTAAAAAGTCATAGTCTTTTGGCAGGATCGCAAGGTAACATTACAGCAACTTGACGAGTTCTTGAATAAAAAGGTTGCTCCTAAGGAGTTTTTTAATGAGATAAAGGTAGAATAATGCCAACTTTAAATTGATCATTGAAAGATTGTAGCACCTTTTTTATGCTCCTAAATATACCAAATTATTCCTTGTTTCTGGTGTTCTACAAACAATCTTTACATATTCCAGGGGTGATACTGCAAAAGTAAAAGAGAAGAAACACAGCAAGTGAGAGCAGGTAGAAAGAGGTAGAAGATTGAAACTAAAGAGCGAACATACTGGAGAGTAAAAGATCTCTTCATTACGGCTAAGATAATAGCAAGCCTATATTGGCATACAGTTAGAATTCAGCCATACACATGGCTTAGCGTCAGGATTTAAGAGAAATAGTAGAATGCATATAACAGCTACTATCAATAGTGGGCTGGGCCTACTGAACTTAGCCATAAGGGGCAATTGTTGCCTAAAAATCCTACACAATCGAAGCTGCAAAGTGCTGACATTGATAGATGTTCTCAATAGCACAAATCTGTCAGTGGGTAGACCATTTGATGAAGATTTTCTTAAGTTTCTATGAAGGAAAAACATGGCAAATTTGAATATAACCATTCAACAAACTCACCTATGAAATGATAACAATTTTTATGTCTTGTGCAAACATAAATGACTAGGTTTGCTATCTTATTGTTGAACCTCATGGGTCTTAACAATAATATATTGTTTTGATAATAACAAATCCTTAATGTATTTTATTTTGTGATCAAACATGTTTAGTTATTATGTTATTGGCTATTTCAAAGATATGTAGACAAAGTGGCCTACTAATTATGATATAAATGAATAAAGTTTCCAAAACTATTAGTCAAACCAATTGAAGACAAGAGAAAGTAGTTTGTTTGTCTTGAAGATTCATGTGTCCTAGAAGCGTATCAAGGTTCCGTAGTTCTTAAGGCATGTTTAAGGATTGAAAAATGTTATCATCTATATTCAAGAGCTTATACTTCACTAACAATAGCACTTGCATATCACTTGGAAAAACTTGCATTGATTGCTAAAACCCAAAGTGCATGCATTTAAAACTTTTTAGTTTAATTTACTCATTTTGTAGATATAAATGCTTGAGTTTCTAGAGAATGAATAATGAAGAATGATATAATTTGAATTTGTAAAAATAAGCAATAAAGTGATTAAAATTCATTGATTTTAATATATAAAATTCATTGATTTTAATATATAAAATTCACTACATATAGAATGTTTAGCATATTTGGGGTATATGATCATGAAGGACAATTCTATCATTAGCGTATTGAGCGATCTTACAGTATGATCATGTGATCAAATAGTATGATCTGGTTCAAATGAGATATGTATTGGTGATTGAAGTCTAATGGAGTATGACACTGAGCAATCGATATAGAATGAAATCCTAAAAATTTCATACGATATGATATTATTTATTATACACTATAATTAGATAAGGTCAAATATATTAAGAGCACATTGGAATATGAATTATAAAAATATTATGGTATCATATGAATTAGTACATCATATGATACAACCTATAAAAATATATATAATTCTCAAATCAAGTTTTAAATTTTTACAATATTAAGATTTTCATATGATATGATAATTTCTAATATATAATATGTTTAGTTCAAAATTATTTATACATAGTTTAAAAAAATGAAAATTTTCATACAGTGTATTAATATTTTAATGGATTGTAAGTTCAATATGTGAACTTTTCTTATTATACAGTATGAACGGAAGCAAAAATCATTTAATTTAGTGAAAAAGCAAGGATAGGTTTAACTATTTAAGGTGATATTCTAATTTGAGAGATAAAAGTAGGGGAGAAGGGAGTAGAGGGGTAGTGGAAGGAGGTATGTGCGAGAAGGTTGGATTGTTTCTTGCTATAGTAGTATGAGATATGATTGATTATGGTATAGGTTTTATTGGAAGTATAGATAAATCAAATAGTAATGTTAAATTAAAATATTTTAGTAGAGTTGTAGAATTTGAAGTAGATTCTGAAGAAGTTTTATATATAGATATATTCTCATTAGAATTAACATGTCTAGATATGTATACATGTTTTTTATATCAGGCAACTATGCACTTTGTGTTTGGTATCATATCCCCAAAAAGTGCAAGTTTTAAATTTTGACATATTGTGTTGGTGTATTTAATAGTTAGTAAAGGGATACAAAACAACAAAAAACATGTAGAAAAATATTATTAGTAACTTTGACCATTGAGCTAAATGAGAAAACCTTGAGTTTGTCTAGACAAAAAGACCTTGTCATTTTGTTTATCCTTTACAATGAAACTATTATAATCCAAAATGAAAACATATGCACACACACATGCATATATATATAGTTAAGAATTATTAGATTGATGAAAGGTTATTTTCTATTTTAAGGGTTCATAGAACTCCCATTATTGAAATAAAGCCAAAAGAAGATATAAGCATAACCAACACATGTAATAGGTAGTGAAGAATCAGTACTCAATCATAATTGTAGATTTACCTTCATCTCATTAAGAATTTGCAAGAGATGAAGTAGAAGAGGTCAGTGATTAGTGACAGCCAAGTCAAGGCACCAATCTGAGTCATCATTTATGTTATTAAGATGAACTGAGAAGAGTTTATTAATCATAGTATTAGTAGTGTTAACAAAATTATTAGATTCTAAGCATGCATGAATTTTGTGGCCAAGTCTATTATAGATTCAACAAAAAACTTGATATGTAATCCAAGGTGGCATGGGTACTAAGGATGTTCTTTTATTGTTTACAACAAAATATGGTGGTGGGTAATTTTCATATTTTAGAAGGGTCTCTTATAATCAAGGTAAAAAAGTCTACAATGACATTAACTGTGGGTTTAGCCTCTACCATGGCCTTATTGTCATGTATAAGGTGATGTAATGGCAAGTGGTTATTGGTGTGCACAATTTGTAACTATAATAATACATGCTGTTAGGTTATTGTATGATGTTAGGCATTACCAACTATTCTAAAAATAGTTGATAATAAGAAGGGCATTTATCTCAGCGTTATAGTATATTCATCATGACCTAGAAGAGTAAGCACAAGTGTCCACGAGTTTGAAGCAACAGGAGTTAACTTGGACCTTATTGATGCCACTTTTTCACTTATATGCTTAGGCATCACTTGATCGACTAGTCATCAGGCTAATCCGCATGGGCATTACTTTTTCATGCCAATAATCCCTCTAGTGACACATCAGAGTCTCAAACCCACGATCTTAGTTTTAATATCACTTGTCGGATCTTAATTGTTATTAACTCTCCTAAAAACAAATGTTGATAGAAAGAGTGCTTATCTTATCTCTATAGCGCATTAACCATGGCCTAGAAGAGCAGGCACAATCGCCCACGAGTTTGAGGTGGCATGAGTTGATGTGGACCCATGTTGACACTAGTTTTTCATATATCTGTGTTCTTAGGTATCACTTTATCTACTAGCCATCGAGTGGATCTACATGTCCTTTGCTTTTTTATACCAATAATCCATTGATCTATTTGTAAGGTGTTTTGTCCTAATCCTTTGACAATGAATCTTCTTTTCTTTTAGAGTTGTAACAATAGAAGTTGATGCATGATAATGTCAAGGAAATAAAAAAGAAAATAAGAAGAGGGTTTTTGCCACTAAGGAATAGAGTTCTCCAAAAAATTTGAATTCAAGAAATTTTGAATTCACAGAGTTTTAAATTACTTCAGTCATCATTTTTATCTTTTTACATAAATGTTTGAATGTAATATTTTATTATAAAATGCATAATATTTTAATTTACAAAAGAAACATGTGATTTTGACAAAATCATACTTTTCTACAAATTCGAAAAAATTCGCACCCCAAACGGCATGGTCACGTGTGATCCATCGCCTCTTGTGTTGCTTGCCCACTCCATCGCACTGTTCACGTGCGAGGATAGGCCATCCATGCGCACATTGACCGTACAACAGTAAAGGCTCACTTATTGCATGTGCACAGACCGTTTGTGCAAAAGGTGGTAGACACGAGCGCACGTGCGTGTTGTTGTGTGTGGGTATCCAACATGTCATGCCTGTTCATGCACGCACCAGTGCCTCTGCACGGCTCTTGTTGCTTCGTACTGTAACGACGATTTTCATTATTTTGCCTTAATTTTTTTTTCAAAATTTTAAATTCAATGAGTTCGGAATTGAGTACCTAATCATTCAATCTAGCAACATTCTAGGGTCTCAAACCCGCAATATTGACTTGAATGAGTGTTTAAACCACAATAAGGGAGGTGAATTGTGTCTTTTAGAAAAACTCTTAATTATTTTTTAAACTTGTACAAGGGGCATGATGACTTGACGTGGTTTTAGGAATGGTCAATTGCATACCTTCATGTATTTACCTTGTTAAACATTAGTTTTTTTGTTTTTATGAAGCAAACAAATAGATAAATGTTATAAAGTAAATCAAATCAAGATTTTTTGGTGATTCGATCTGAATTTGGATTTATATCCACTCCCTATTTGATGAATTGGCTTACTTTATTACAAACACCTTTTGTTAGATGACTAGTAAGTGAAATCATTTACATAAACTGATCCACAAAGGGACCAATGAGGGCCAAAGGAGTCATAAATAGTCAAGACTCAAATGAGCCAATAACAAGAAAATCTAAAAACAAATATAAGAACTTCTACAATAAAAGTTTTACAAAATCCTACGACCTTAACCTCTTGTAGTGAAAGTTATATGAAATTATGGTATGATGCTATCAAAACAAGTGAAATTATGATATGATGCTATGATAAGTGCCTTTCTTGTTAGCAATTGTTTATAAGAGAGTTGATAGTACTTAAGGTTTAATAGGTAGACCAGAAGTAAGAGTTGTAGACTTCATTAATTCGATAAGGGTTTTTTGTTGAACCAACAAAGCATAAATTTTGTCAAATGTAATAGAGGGTCTATATGAATGGAGTTGACCAATTTTTTGAATTATGTTTATGACCATTTGTTGCATAGTCGATAAGATCCACATCATTCGCAGGTTTGTTGATAGTGTTTAGAGAATCAAGAAGTTTTACCTTGATGAGATAGTCATGGAAGTTTCTTTGTTTTCTTAGGGATACTAAGTTGAGCTAGGCATGTACTCCGAAGAGTGAATATTGCATTCCAATCTTCATGCTTCAAGAACCATAACACATTGTAGAATTAGAGGTTAAATAGACATGAAAATTGTAGCTTTAATTTATATTAACCAAGGTAATTTACCTTAGTCCATTATGTTATACTAGAATTTAGAGCTCCAATATGAAGAGTAATCGTGAGAGGGGAAGATGTATAGGAGATAACATGATGCAAGTCATGAACATGCAAAGCATCCTCAAATTGAGAAAGTCAATCTAGGTTATTATTTTAGTCTTTCAGAGTGTGGACGTGGTGAGAGATGAGGAATGTAGTGGGTAAGGAAGGAAGCATGACAACATCATGAGTGGAGAAGGGAGACCTAGGTAAGAGCAATAATTGGTCGTTAGAGGACATTTGATACCATGTAGAAATGTTGTCTCTGGTGTCCTAAAAATGATCTTATCCTTTGTTCCTTGAATAATTTTGTTGAAGTCAAAGTGGAGAGACATAGTAGGAGGGAGCAAGTTGAAAGGACATAGAAGATGGAAAGTAAGGAACACTTTGTAGAGTAAAAAGGCACCTCTTCATTATTTTTAAATAATATCAAGCCTCTATAGGTATACACGTAGAATGTCAACCTTATATGAGGCTTAGCATAAGGATTTAAGAGAAATAACACAATAAAAGTAAAAACTAACATCAATTATGGTCTAAAATTATTGAACTTAGCCATAATGGGTTATTATTATGTAATCCTTTAATATCAAATAATATAACTATTAAATTTCCTTTATAAAAGAATCTTCACCACATTGGTTGATGAATCCACCATCCAAAGATTACATTTTTGCATGCTAAAGACTTTGAATGTGAAAATAATTGTACTATAAAACACATAATTTAGGAAAAGATAGAAAATATTACTTTTTAGTGAAGTCAAGGGTTAGCCATAATAAATTTGGCAATTCTAATTGCAAGAAGAAAACTACAATGTAAATAATAAAAGGCTATTGCATGTACAGGTATAGTGGATCTGTTGTAAGTATATATGCAACTAAAAGATATGCTTAATTGAGATTAAATTAAAAGATAACAAAAAAATTCATATGATTTTGGGTTGCAACCTTGATGTACAAGTTTTGATTGGCTTGGATGTACAAAAAAATTAAGCTTGGTAAAGACCAATTCATGATCTTGGTGCTAATGCTTCCAAGGCTTTGTTGATTTTATTTTATGGTTCGTGTTCTAAAGAATAATTTTGATAAGGTGGGTTGGTTCTACACTAAATGTGGAACTGATTAACCTAACTTAATTAATTCTCAAATAACACCAAACTCAAACGTCAATGGGCACAATCTTGATTTGACCCAAGTAATTCGAATGTGAGTCTAACAAAATGAAATGAAAACAAATGGATTATGGCCAAGCCATTGGAGATTGAGACAATGGGAACTCTAAATTTACCAAGTTGACAACTATCTTTGAGGAAGAAAAAAATGCAGTCACATTTCATTAGCTTCATCATCTTTTTAGGGTTGTCGAGAGGAATTATTTGCTTCATGATTTTGTTAATCCTGTTAGTTCAAATAAGTTCTCAAGTATCTAGTTGTCAGATCTTGAAATTGATCGACCCAACCTAAGTGATTCTTACATATCTCATACTAAACATGAGTTAGACCCAACTAAAATCGACCTAAATTTATTTGTTTTCTTTGGTTTCATTATAGGTTGATTCTTGATTCTTCAGGAAATTTTGTGCAATCTAATTACTATGATGACTAACATGAGTATTTTTTTAAATAATAGCTCGATTCTTGTTTTTAAATCATGTGATAAGGTAAGATTATATGTTAAAGTTTGTATATCATGATTTTAATCCACATTATGAATTCTCATTAATTTATTTTATGCACGCACCCCATATACATGTTCAATTTTTGAAATAATTCGTCAAGTCTATCCTAAAAGGAGGATTCATTGGTAGAAGCATAAGGCCATGCTTTGCCTTATTTTATCATATTATATTTGTTGAGGAGAAAGTTTATTCGTTCACATTAAGTGTGATAGGAGCCCAAATGTAGGGGTAGCATCAAGTTGAGTATGAGGAGTCTTTTATAAAACAAAATTGAAATGTTGGAGTCTTGCTTAACCCAATCTTGATTTCAACTTGATTTCTGACTCAATCCTAGCTAACTTGACTCGATCAACCTTGACTTTGAGTCCACACGAATTCTATTTAAATAGGCTTAAAATGAATATAAATGCAAAATTTGACTATGAGAGATCAACTTAGATTTTCATGAAAGCAAAGGACTCTCAACACTTCTTGCCAAAGATCATGTTAAAGTAAAATGATAGACATGTGCAATAGAAGATGCATATTTTTGGAAAAATAGCTAACATGAATCATTTGTAGAGAGAGCTTGTACAAGCTTGAAGTTGATTTGAAGTCTCAAAAGATTATTTGAAAACTGGACTTAAAATGACTGCAAACGATTTCAACTTGATTGAAAAATTGAGTGATTTTGGTCTTTTTAACCTAAATTGGCAGCTCTACACCTTGATCCTAGAACCATTTTTTGAGAGCTAGTTTCACTTTTGACCAATTTGATAGAATATTATGTTCTTATTTTGGGTTTCAACCTCTTTTGGGAATTAACTCCTTTTTTTATCATTTTTGGAGGTCAATCTTCCATAACTCTTGAAATTATATTTTTGAGTTGTTATCATGGCTTTTATGGATTTCATTGACAAGCATGAATCACCCATGAAGCTACTTGAGATGAAGTCATTAAAGAAAAATACAGTTGCTTGAACAAAAAAAAATTATTTAGAATCCTGGTTAGGATAAAAAACAATGAAGAAGCAATGTAAATGATCAAAAATATCATTTTCTAATTAATGATGAAGATGAGCATCATTGCAACAAGCAATAATAACATCAACCATCAAGGCTTATAATCTTCTAAATCTCATAGTCCTAGTGAAAGGTCATGACTCCATGAGTAGCCACTAAACTCTTAACTACATATGGATAATGTTTGTACAATTTTGGTGAACTAAGAAATATTACTTACTTGCATGATTGTAAAACCATCACTTAATGATATTTGTTTTACCATTGCTCTTTATTCTCTTTTGTATCTAATGATTATAATCATGTAGATACATAATGGACGTCTATTTCCTTTGATGTTTCACTTATCGCGTTAATTTTTTATATATATTATCCTCTAACTCTTGTCTTCTGCACTATACTATGTTTCCATAAATCTATATTTGATTGTTTATATTTTTTTAATTATTTACTTCAAAAGATTATTTAATAATTAAAAATATATTCAAATGTATGATCAATAAATGCATCTATGCATACTAAGTTTGTGGTAATGAATCATATAAATAATGAGGTAATCTTGATAGTTTTCTTCTTTAAAATCAATATTATAAAAATGATAAGAAAAAATTGTTAAATAGTAATTGCATGCATACATGTTAAACCAGCTCATGATGGTACTTTTCGCATCCTCTTCCTAATTTTGAGATAATCCCAATAAATCACCTCAACTTGATATTATAGTGATAACTAAAATATCTATCTTTGACTTGTTTTCTTTATATAGAATTATTGTCTTTATTGGTCTTATTAGTTTTGTATCATTAATTTTCAATTAAACCAAATAATAATTTTGATATCATTTTTTAGGGAGAGTTATAGTGTTTGGGAGTTTATTTAAGGTTAATATATATTTAAGTGAAATATTTAATAATTTAAAAACTTAAGTTATGAATATATACTATATTAATTATATATAAAGTTTTAGTATTGTTCTTAACTTGTAATATAGAATTAGATCTAATCTCATTTATATTTAACATTCTTAATCTTTTTTATCTTGGGTCTTATTTTATCATTATAGTAGAACATTAATTTTTGGGATGCATCAATCACAAAGGGAAAAAAGAACAGTGACATAGTGGTATGGTTTTATCATATACCAGTACTAGCATAATACTCATTTTGGGAGATCATCAATCACGTGGCAAAAGATAGTCTTGGCACAACGTAATCATAGTTGTTATATTATTTGGAGGTTACAAGTTTGATTCATAGAAACAATCCCTCATGAAATATAGGTTAAGGCTACATAGAATTTACTCTTTTGGGCTACAAATTACTCTTTTGGTTTCAGACTTCCTCAGTTCCTATTAATGCATGAAGCACTAACTGCTATTTAACTAGCACATAGTCTTTAACTGAAAGTTTTAACTGCTCCTAACTTAAGATATAATTTTGCTCACCATTCGTTCATGTTTAACTAGTACATAGTCTTTCTACAAGTAGGTGTCTTCGCTTGCTTTATATAAACTCATAAAGTGGTGTATGATGCCAATGTTGAATTGATCTTGGCAACTTAGTATCAAATTATGTGGAACAGCTAAATGGCTTATTCACATGCGACTTCCATATCTTGGATAGTATTACCTTTTTGCATTTCCAACTCATTTTTTATCAGTATGGTATAGCATTGTTAAATTAATAATTGTGAAAAGAAAATGAATGATTTTTGTTCAGTAATTGATATGATCTTAATATGCTTAGAGCATTGGTAAGGGCCTTCCACCGGAATCAAGTCAATCACAACCAAGCCTATCAGCTCCAGCAGACTCAACCACAGAGACTTCTCCATCTGCTACTCCAGCACAGTTTGCAGCATCTGTTGCTGAAACAAAAGGGGAGCTAGATGTTGCTTCAAGCAAATCAACGCCTGCAGTGAATTCAGTTTTAATAACACAAGTTGATGAAAGACCTGATACCGTTTGGCCACAGCCTCTTTCACCTTATCCAAAGGTTGCTTTTGATCCTTTCTGCCATATTCACTCGATTCAACATGACAAATAATGCACCTTAAATGATGCATCTTAGAATTGGAGTCTTTCACACTAACGTGAACAGGATACTAAATTTGTAGAACAGTTGATATTCTCAATGTGAAAGATTGCACTCACTAACTATAAACTTTTTATATGCTTGCAGTATCACGATTTAAAGCCTCCAAGTTCGCCTTCCCCTTCTCAACCCTAGATGCTCAATGCTTTTGTCGACGATTAACAAATGTTTACTCCTGCATTTGACTTGGTGCGTGGAATGCATTAGCTTGGTTTCTTTTTTTTTTTTTTTTCTGAAATCAGGTTTGAAGGTGAGCCATATAAGTTTCTCATGTTTCTAATGATGCAGAGTTGAAGTCACCAAACTTGGTTCATCTATGAAACAACTATAAGGCAACTTTAGTGCTTTTTTATAATTTTTTTTCAATGTTACTCCATTTTTATTGATGTGCATGATGGAACTTGTTTTGGTCAAATTGTTCGGATTTGCAATACAGATTAGTTGACTATTCTTCTTTAGTAAACAATGTATATTATCTGCAATTATGTTAAGCTACTACCATAATAATTCTTGCAATGGTGAGAATTTTCACAGCAACCAGCTTCAAGTTTCATTTAAAAGCGCACAATAGACTTGAAGCATTGCTCTTTTACTTGAGTAGGGATTAGGGATTAATGAGCACTTGAGAGTCTTCAGTCCTTAGCACTTTGTATGCCAACTATTTACTTCTTGGAGAAAGCCAGCATGACCAGCTTTGGGATTATTAGAACAGATCAGTTTTCTATTCCCTTTCACCAATATCCTCTTTTGATGTTGTGTAGTCTTCAAATATGGAAGTTTTCTTTTGTAGATACAATGGGATCTTGGGTGGCCAGACTTTGCCCTCCTTCGTAGGCCTTCTTGTCTTGATGATCATGACAAGCTCTTTTCATAAGTGGTGCTTAACATTAAAGAGAGAGACAACATGTTCAAAACCAAATATGGCTTTGGTGGTGGCGTTCGTGATGAGAATGAAATTTCTCCTCATGAGTTGAGGATGTTAGGATGTTATTAATGGGTCGAGAAGGATGAACATCTCAATGATAGTACTAAAGAAAATTTATGTAGTAAGATAAAAAAAAAATTTATGTAGTAAGATGACATTGACAAGTGTCTTGGCATGAATCTTTTGTGCTCATGTGATATTGTAGTGATTCTTGGAGCCTTATATGTGGGTAATAGAAGGTGATAAGGCATTGTAAAGATTGATTTAGATCATCTCAAGAGAATGTCAAGATTTGGTGACGTGTTGAGAATATAAGATTATGGTTTCAAATTATTGAAAGCTCCACTCTATTTGATAATACAAGACGAGTAGACCTTACCTTCTAGAAACAATCAATGAAGGTTCAACCTACAATTATTGAAAAAAGTACAAGGTGGAGTCATTTCTATTTTTTTTGCTTTTGAATACATGTATCATGTATATTTGTCTTGTCCCATGCTTGAATTCACTCCAAGTCATGTCGGAGAGAATTGTTGATAAGTCAATAAATAGAAGATCTAGATGGGATAAGTGTCAAGACAAATAGGTGTCACATATTATAAAATTCATATGATTAATAATTAAATAATAATGAGTATCATGACTATTTATTAGGTCAGACAAATAGGAAAAAAAAACTTTTTTTACAAAGGTTAGTTGATGCGTGCCTAAGTTAAAGGAGTTTGAACTTTATTAAAAGCAATGAGAGAGAACCTCAAGGAAACTCTAATTGTCCAAACATGATCAGATAGCACCCAAGGGAATTTAAACTATCGAGAAGATTAGTCCAAGTTGAACACAATGGCTAGGGCTAGATGGTGGTCAATTTGGGTGAGAAAACTTGAATGTTCACACTAATATATAAAAAAAGAATTTAGTCTAGTTGTTTAGATCAAAAGTATTGATTAGACAGTATGTTTAAGTGAATAAAAAAGTCATATTGAAATATATTATTGAAGAAATTCATTTAAATGAAAAGAAATGAGTTAGATTATAGCAAAACTAACAACTAAAAAAAATAATTAGGTGATTGAGTAGCATAAGCAAATAACTTAGGTGTGCATTCATTTTACTTTTGACTATAAAGAAGTGAAGCATTAGATGTCGTACCCAAGTTTGATTGCTTTGGTTCGTAATTGTTTTTAAAATGAACATTGTTGCATCAATATGTAATTTAAACCCAATATAAGTTTCAAATCAAATGTATATTAAAAGATGGATTTGTAATTCCATGTCGTTAGAAGTGTTTTCTGTAAAAAAAAAAAAAAAACTAAATTTATTATTTGTGTTAAAAAAAATTGTCAATATCAATTTCTTAACACCACCGTGTTGACGATGCCTGGATGACTAACGACAAAGGACGATGGATTGACAACGATGGCAAACGGCATGCGGTCGATGGTCGTTTGCTGAGCCGAAAGAACAAACGGTAACAGCAATTGACGGCAACGGGCAGGCGAGCAAGTTGTTAACAACAGCGGCGAGTTCAATCAAAGCGGCGATTTTTGGAAAATACAAGGTTTAGTTCTCCCACAAGAAAAAACAAAATTGAATGCTTTGTTTGTGTTACGTTTCTTTTCACAGTAATAATTAAAAAGCTGAGGATTTTTCCATCAAACGAGATCAATCTTTCTTTTTAAGCGCAGTAAATTGGAATGTTAACGAGGAATATTCTCATATAATTATTCACTTACTTTTTTTTTTTTTTTTTTTTTTTTTAATTATTTACTTACTTAAAGAGCTGAACTACAATCAATGGACTTGTAGCAAGAAGTTCAACCATTGATTTAAACTTTATTGACATTTGTGAGATGTGGGTGAGGAAATTACTTCCTAAAAATGAACTCAATTTTCCCTCATGAACTCATCTGTCTTTTAAAATTATAGCTTATATTGTATTAGAGTAACTTTGGCTTATTGTTATATTGTTGAATCTTCATCTTTTTTTTTGTTTTTGTTACCAAATCTTAGGTTTAATATTGCGATAATTTTCATCCCTATTTTTTTTTTCACAATGCATTCTACTTTATGTGTAGTAAGTCTAAAATGTCTAATTACCTTCTACATAATACACATCCTTTTTTCCTTTCTTTTAGAGCCAATGGTTGCTTGTTATGTCGATAATGGTCATCCTCAGATAAAAACAACCATTTCTACTACCATAGTATCACTCTCCTCACTGTTAAATCCTAGTACTATTTGGTTGCTCAAGGATTGATAAGCTTTGACATGGATGCATGCTTCTTTTTTTGAGAAAGCCTTCCAACAAGGCATAAGAATCTCCATTACCCACAAAACATGGCTCATTTTGAAATTGCCTAAGCTAGCCCCTCTAAGGTGAGAACCCTCCAACTAAGAATGCAATTCCATAATCTTAAATGATGTTATCTATCTACTATTGCATAGCTTCAACAAATCAAGTCTATGGTTAGAATTCTCATAGTGGTGGGTTGTCCAATACCATGAATTGATTTTAATTCTTGTCTTCCATGGCCTCAAATGCTCCTCCTCTAGTTTGGTAACCATTACAAGAGTGCTTCTCTCTCTCATACTAGAGATCTAGGTTTCTTTTCAAGTCATAAGATCATGAATTAGCTGATTTGATCAATTGTTCTTACACCCACTATAATTTTTAGAAGGCAAAATAATGTTGACATATCATTGCACATTTATGTCCTTTTTCTTTTGTAGGCAAGGTTGAGCATTGAGGCTATAGATGTAGTTTTTACCCATTGTTTCTTTTTTATGTTCAATCAAATTTTATCACAAATTTGTGCTTCTAGTAACCAATTGTTGTGCCTCTACTATTGTAAAAACTTTTCCATTCTCTTGCAACTAGTTTTTTTACTAAGAGAAAACTTATAATCCCTTATGGCTTTATTTGTTGAGGGTTTTGGACAACCCAACCACTTCAGGGATAGTCGAGCTTCGCATTACATTTTAACAAATCTATCTTTGTTGCCTCTACATTAGGAGCATACATGGCCTAGTTCAATAAAAATTAGTAATGTAATCAACCAACTCAAGCTATAGATTTTTCCAATCCCCCCATCTCTTTCTCCTCTCAAGCTTTATGCATTTGTATGTGTTCTCAATTACAATGCTTTATTCTTTATGCTTCATACCTAACCAAATATAATAATATCTAAATTGTAGTTCTTGTAACCATTTTATTTTCCAAGTACTTATTATCAAGAGTCTTTTATTCAATGCATCACATAGTGATGGCATTTACTACTCATTATCTTTGGATTCAACATTAGCTTCTCCTCTAGCTATCCTTCAAGTTATTAGATGCTATCTAAAACTTTGGCCCCAACATCATAGTAACCTTATTATTAAAATTACAAATAGTTGTTTTTGGATTTTATAATTTATGTTTTGTCTCTAAGTCATTTGTTTGTTCTTTTTATAATCTTACTAAATCTTGTCATCATTGTTATCTATTTACAAATTCTATTAGTTTCAAACAACTATTGTGATGACTTAATCATTTTCTTAATCAAATAGAGGATCAAAGATGATAGTGAGTGAGATCATCAAAACTTAGTTGGAGACCTGATAGTATGATAAAATCCTTAATAATAATAATCAAAATTTAATCACAAAAAATAAATTATCAATATAATATTATCCATATATAGATTATATTAAAAATATGCACAAAATTAAAACCAATGATATAGTTTTAATCAACCAACCTATATTAAGCATTGTCTACTCTCAAATCTCAAGAATATGATCCTTTCTCGTGGTATCAAAATTCCTAAATATTGATGTAATAGATACATGACCTATGATATAAATACTAATAAAATTTATAATTCTCAATAAATAAATTTAATAAGATAAAAATATAAAAAAACAAAATAAATAGGTATACATAATAAGTAAAATAAAAATCAAATTGCAAGACTACAATGATAAATCATATGTATAAGTTCAAAAATCATACAAGATGTTATATGTATTAGAAATAAATAAGATGAAATATGAATATTAATTTTTTTTATTTTTAGTCTCTAATGATCAAGTTCAATTTCTTTCGAATCATTATCTTCATTGAATCTAATAATTATAAAAATAAATAACATCTAACTAGCATCTATCTAGTCTATCCAAATAACACTAGATAAATATTAATTCCAAAAATTAATACCATGTATAACATTCACTAGGCCTAGTGTTACTTTGTAAGTATGGTGCTTATATCTTATGATATCATATGCTTTGTAAGTACGATACATATATCCTATGATATCATATGCTCAACTTGGTGTTATATATATATATATATATATATATATATATATAATGAAATCATAACATATACATTAGAAAAATATCTGATCTAAAGACTGATATCTTATGATAACTCTATTAGACTTATTGTCATATGTGTCATAACATATATACTAAGAAGATATTTAATCCTAAGGTTGATACCTTGTGATATATCTATTGAGCTTAATATTAAGAATAATGTCTTTAGGAATATAATTTTTATTTTTAACCATGTAATGACATATGATTTTTCAACATAAATGAATGATATATATATATGTCATTAATAAATCTAATATATATTTATTTTATATTTTAAGCATTCTTTTTGTTTCATTCCTTTTAATTATTCTTTGTGATGCTATGTAATGTAGAAAGTCATAAAGTTAAATGGATTATGTAATCAGTAAATCTATATGATAAGTAATATAGAAAACTATCAAAATCATACTAAATCATAAAGTATGGATATTTCTATTATAAAAAATATAATTTAAAAAAATTATAAAAATATGAAAAATAATATTATATTATATTATATGTTATAAATTTATCTTCTTGGTTATCTAAGACATTTTTTTTTGTTTTACCATCTTTTCTTCTAAAGTTTCTACAATAAAATATATATGAAATCGTCAATATCTATCCTACGAATAACATGCTTCTTAAGTTATTTTATTCATATAAATTCTAGCATAAGATTTTAAATTTCAATATTAAATTATATTTATATGATTTAACCATCATATATATAATTCAAGAAGTAAATATATACTCTAAGTTATATTGTACTCATATGATCTTTTGATTGTACCATTTGATTCTTAATAAAATACTCTTTGATAATCATATCATTTTTAAACATACAATATAATTATTAGGATCATACCATAAGATCCAACCTTAGCTCTCAACTATTTGATTATTCTTTTAATATTTCTTATTTTTGACTTATTATATAGTATGATTTGCCATAATCATACCTCTATGATCTCCCATTTATAACCATAGTATGATTATCAACTTGTTTGATGCCTTTAACAATCTTTCCACAGTTCATACTATGACTCCCCTCATTATACTCATATAATCATTATCACTCAGCTTAGCCATCTTAAGCAATCAAAGGGTCATCTAATATGATTTTTGTAATTGTATTGATATAATCATATATTGCCTCAAACTTTGTACAAGAATGACACCCATATTGCCCTTGTATGATGATCTAATAGTTCAACCATTTGTGCGAATACAATACTCACATCGACTTTTATGCGATGAATCCCATAGTTAAACAATACTTAATTCTCTTTGTACTAGTACAACCATTGTATTGTTTGAGTATGATCCCTTCAAAAGTCCAATATTTCTCATCACCATATCCTTACAAGTCAAATTATTGTTAGTTTTAAATTTATTGTATCATATGATAAAATTATATAACACATATCAGCAACTCATTTTCTTAACCTAAGTCTCTTAGTTTTGTTTCAAAACACTTCTAACTCACTTCATCTTGTATCCAAATTATTCTAAATGTATTTTGTACTTAAAAATGCATCTATGCTATTATCTTCTAAAAATCAAAAGAAATTTTATAAGTAATGACTTAAATGTTTTTGCTAACTTCTTCTCTTCTACTTACCAAAAATTATAGCACAGTAAGGTGCCCTAATCTCCTTAGATCACCTCCTCTTTGCGACTCTCAATGGTTTCTTACAAAACTCAAATCTCTCATTTTTACAAGCAGCGATATTAACGAAAGTTTTTGCCAAATTGTATGCATGTGATCGTATTAGATATGTGTGAATTAAAAATAATTTCTCACATTCAATTATTTGTACCACATTTATTTTGAATAAATAATTATCACTGAAATACACTTTTGTCGCTTCCCCAAATGGTATAAAAAAAGTTAGCTAAAACTCTAATTAATCAAATTTACTTGTGCCCCTTTGATAATGTAGTATTTGTAGATATATCATTTACCAAATCAATTATAACTATGCCAAAATTCCAAAACTTAGAGTTCTACATTAGCAAAATGACTTTTCTTCAATTACAAATCTACTAATTTGTTTGGCATAACCCAAAATTTTAAAAATTATAAATATAACTTAAGTGACATTTTAAAATTTATAATTACATCTAAAAATTTTAAAATTTACAATAAATTATTTTAGTCTTAAAAAATTACAAACATAATACCTTTGAGTTTGTCTCAAACAATTTTTTCTATTAATATGCTTAGACAATGTTTTGACAAGCTTTGAATTTATAACACACAACTCACTATTTTATTATTATTTTACTATTTTTATGTATAAATAATATATTTAAAAAAATAATGTGATCAAATTCAATTATATTTAATCGTAATCTTCTTTGTTTGATTTCAAGATTTCTCCTTCAATTAGAGTTGGAAATTAAAGATTGTCACAATTTTTTCTCATAGAAATTTTGTTCTAAAATTTTAGAATGAGTTAGTTATAAAAATCAAAGTTGTTACAATTACAATTAATTTTTTACAAATATTTGGGAACTTGTTTTGTCAAATTTGTTTTGATGCTTATATATATTATTACTTTTTTAATGATTACTCTAAATATTCTACTAAAATCCAAACATAAAGTTATCATTACTTTATGATTTTTAAATAAATGGTTGGGATCTAATTTCATAAAATTTTATCTCTTCACACAAATAATAAAGGTGATTTATTGTTAAAAAAAGAAGTGAATTTCAACCACTTCATACTTATTAAAACATGGTATTATGCATAGATTTAGATGTCTAGATGTAGATCAACAAAATAATGTAATTGAAAGATGTCACCATCAAATTGTGGAGCTTAGACTTGCCATAGTTTCTTGCACTTCTTATGCCCTTCATCTTTGAAGCTATGCTTTTGCGAAAATCAATTTTCGTATGAACCTATTTTCATTCAAAATATTCACAAGTAAAAATCACTTTTAACTCCATGGGTTTAATGTTGATTATTTATTTCTTAAAAATTGGGGGTTTGTGTTTACCTTATTTATAGGTCTACAACAAATACAAGCTTGAATTTTACAAATTTTTCATCCTATGCTCATTAGATATATTGCTTTGTTATGGCTCCAAATGAGAATCATATGTGATACCACAAGTTATCATCTCATTTTCTTATTACCAACTTTATGACATTTAAGACCAAAACCTTCTTTTTATTTAAACAATATCATCACATTACTACTTGATTATGTTGATGATATTCTCATCATTAAAAATGACATATTCCACATTCTTGGAGTTATTATCAATTTTGACAACTAATTTGTCGTTAAAGACTTTAGTAAATTATACTTCTTCCTTCGCATAGAAGTGGTACTAGTTAATTTTTGCTTTATTCTTTCCCAAAAAGCTTATGTCCAAGGCTTTCTTCGTCACCAACAAATTGACAAGGCTAAACAAACTTACTCTTGTTTCAAAACACCTGGTCTCCTCCAATAAAAAAATGACTTTGTTTATTTATCTTCTCATTATTGTAGCATTGTGGAAACTTTTCAGCTTCCAACTACTATATCGTCAAACATTTTCTTTGACATTCACAAACTATATTCACCAATGAATGTTCATTGGGAGGTAGTTAAATGCCTATCATGATATTTGGAACATACCATTTTCTTGACCTCTTTTTTGTCTATTATATCAACTTATGCATATGTTGTTCAACATTTATTGGATTGGGTGTCCCAAGATAGAATTTTCACTTGTGGTTTTGTTTTTTTTTCTTGACAACAATCTTATTTGATGCATTTAAAAGACATAAGTCGATACCTTGCTCATCTAATGAAGTAGAGATTTAGTTATCTGTTGTCACTACCAAACTCATTTGGATCACTTCATTGTTTTTGGAAATTTGTATACATCAATTGCATCTTAACATATCATTTGTCATATAATTAGACATACATATTTCATTTCAACACAATTTATAATATTTGCACCAAGTATGTTGAGATTCATTTCCACTTTGCTCACAAACATGTGCAAGGAGCGTTGTGGGTCTAGCACATCTTAACCAAAGATCAATTGATAGACATATGTATTAAAACATTGTCTCATACTTCATTTGAGCTATTATGTGCCAACTCTAAATCTAATTACTCAACATGAGTTTGTGAGATTATTATCCTTTAGAACATGCCTATATAAGTAATATTTTAAAGAGCTTAACTAATTGATGTAATTGATTGCATGGTTTATTTTAGAAGCATTTGTATTTCTTCCTATGATTTCATCTTCTTTTCATAGGTAATGTAGACTATTGTTCTATATGACAAATGAAGCCATTAACTATGAAGAAATTATAACTTCTTAAGCAAGTAACATTTATGAATAATGAAAGTAGACTTTTTGTTTTATCTATGAAACATTCTTTGAGGCTGTAATTTGATCTGGATTAAAGCTAAGCAATTTACTTAAATAAATTTTTATCAAATTCAAACTATGTTTATTATATTTATTATCAAATAATAGATTTATTAATCAAAACTATTATAAAATATTATATATTTGATAAATATATTTAAAATATGTACTTAATAAAATGGTTGATATTATAAGATATTGGATAATCAGATGAAAAAATAAAATGACAAAAAATGTTGAAGAACTAATTTGATCCAATCTTGTCGTCATCTAGCATTGCTGTCGTTGGGCCCGACACCATTGGTTGTGACTCTAGAGGTGCAAAATTACCTCTCATAGCTATCAAGACATTGTTGAGTAGATATAACTTGTTAATAGTCTACTAGCAATCAAGAACAAATGCCACACATCATCATCAACTAGTTCCATGTCATGTGGACTACCAATATTTTGGATCGATAATAGTTATTAACTAGTATTTAGATTATCTCAACTTTTACTCAATTATTCCTAATATGTGGTGATTATTTTTTTTAAAGAAAAAAATTTCAAATATAACAAATATTATAAAATTAAATTCATTGAGCCAAATAAACACTATGAAAAAAAAAAAAAATTAAAATAATGTTTTAATAAAAATATTTATTAAAAAAGTGAAAAAAAAATACAATGCAAATAAGACCTTAGTTTGGATTAACATTTAAATTTTTTTAAATCTCAAACTGTTTTTTACTGATAACATATCGACGACTCATTAAAGACCAACAATCAAGAGAAGCGAATGGTTTACAGTACGACATGATAACGAATGGTATACGTGGCCGAAAGTCTATGCGTGGAAGACCGACGACAGCAGGCGACGTAGTCATCAAGTTGGTCGAAGACAACAACAGCAAGTAGTAACAAAAACTATACAATAAATGATGATTTGGACAAAATAAAGTGTAATTTCCACCCTAGAAAATAAAAAATTCATATTTAAATCTTTTGATGATTTCAAATATTATCTCAATTTATAAAATACAACAAATTGTGCTAATTCAGTGTTCCTTGATATTTATTTTAGAAAATATTTATTTAAAATTCATGGACACTAACATGGTTGTACTTCAAACGAGCTTCTTCAAAATATGAAGAAATTCTTAGTCAAGCTTTTCATAATTAACTTGGACCAACTCTTCTATATTGTCTAATAAATTGCATGACCAGTCAACAAAAGTTAGGTGATTACGTCATCTTATTGATGGCTCCAAGCAATTGATCTCCAATACTTTTTTGTAGTTTTATCATGTTGTTTTGAATTTATTTTATTATAAAGTAATTTTTTTAAAAAAAATTGTGTTTTGAGATGGATTTCACATACAATTCATATCTAATTTATTTTAAATGTCATGTTTTAATTATAACTTCTTAAATTTCATTGGTTTTTTTTATAGTACACCTAAAACTCATCAATTTCACCATATTTCATCGTAAGCATTGAACCAAAGAGAGTCTTATATAGCTTTGTATGCATAACACATGATAGTTTTGAAATGATTTGAATAAATGTTTTTGTAAGAAATTATGTGAGAGAAAATAAAATTTTGATAGAAACAAAATTTGAAAATAAACTTTTTAAAAATAAAGGTGATTGATCTTTTTTGTCTTAAATCTTTTTTAAGCTTTTCATTAAGGTTCCTTTTTTTTTTGGGATAATATAATGAGAAAACATTAATATTAGTTAGATTTGAATATGAAATCTAAATGATTTGATAATTAGGAAAGTAAGATCAAATATTTGAAATAGAGTAGGTTTCCAAAGACAAAGTTATTGTTTTAATTTTTGTAAGAATAAGATAAAATAGAATTATCATAATTTTGCATATCAAATTATAGCTTATAATTTTGTAAAACCTTAATTTTGAGTCTCATTTGAGGTCCATTATCAATAATTAAAATATAGTTTGATTTAAAAAATTACATTCAAATACGCTAATATAAATTCCAAGCACTATAATGAAAATTCTATGCTAAACATAGCTTAATTGGAGAATAGCTCTTAGGTAACCAATTGCTTTAGTTGACTTTTTCTTCACATATGCAATACTCCTTGTAATGTGATTGGAGAAATCCTTCACATATTACTTTTGATTTTGAAAAGCTTCTTCGTAGTTACATAATAGTGCTTAAAATGATTAATGAGAAAATGTGATAATTGTCCCTAAATCATTCATCTATATTGTTTAGTTTATGCATGAAGAATAAGAGGTTTGTTACAAGAATGTTAGTACTTGGTACCTGGTAAGAAGACCTTAATTTGTTTGAGATAATTTTTAGCAATGTTCTTAAGGTGCAATGAGAATCATCCACACATAACAATGACAAGCATCTTTCCTACATTGCAAAATGCCTCTTTGATAACATGAACACCTTTCCTTCCAACAAGTCGCCAAGGCCTTGAACCTCGATTTTGATTTTGTTCTCAAGATGCAATGAGTATCAATTCTTACACAAAAGTGATACTGTATTCACACTATGAAAAAAGCCTCTCTTAACATGAACATTTTTACTTTTAGCATCATATCAACATGTTAAACCTCAATTTCATTTAGGGTTAGCTTCACGTATTGCTTTTGAGAGCAAAGGCAGAATACCTTAGCCATCAAAGAAGTTGTGAATTTTATTAATATAATACCTTTTTTATAACAAGTATTTGTTCATTCTTTTTTTTTCTTACTTGTTTTCTCATGATTACATTCTCTATCATTATGTCTCCATCCTTAACGTTTTGAACCTATTATGATTTTATTTAACCATTTCATAATAATTAATAAGAATCTAAAATTATGCCTAAACTAATAAACACATGAGAACATGCAAAACTTTAGACATAGACCTGATGATGAAACAAATTTAAAATCTATCAAAAGTGCCAATACTAATCGCATAAATAACCTAAATAAAATATTGAGAAAATAAAAATATAGACAAAAGATCTAAAAATCAAAGTTGAAAGATTACCAACTATTATAAATACTATCATTATATATGTGATAATACAATCTAAATCTCATAATATCAATAATAGACAATATTTTACTTACTGAATCAATTATTGAATAGAATTCTCATCGATGATATAGTTTTTTATTTTTATGAAATGAATGCATAACTTCGAATGTAAATACAAATAATATAATAAAAAACTCAATAAACAAATCATATAAGATAATAAACTATAAGAATATAATATAATAAAATAAATTGATATATGAATGTTAAGATGACTAGAATTCATGAGCATCCAAAATCATCTATAAAATTTTTCCCAAGTTAATTAGTTTATTCCAAGTTTCCAAGTTTTGAATTTCTTTGATCCTAATTTTCGTTTTGACTATTACTCTCTAAATTTAATAACAAATATCCATATGACTTCAACGCTAGGTAAAATAAGCTAGTATTATCTAAATAAGGGTCTATAATGCTAGCCATCATGCATAGATTATTAATTTCTCAAAATATAAAAGAATATCCTTACCTTATCTAAAGGGATTATGATTTAAAGGTATCTTTATACTACATATCATGAAGATAATGTCTAAAAAATACTAGTTATTATTATTTATTTCAACATTCATAAATAAATTTGCTAACCATGTCATGTTTGAATATCAAAAAAAAAAAAAAACCATGTCATGTTTATTTTTTTAATCATTGGTTATGTATCTACAATCCATTACATAAATATTCTCATGTGAATACCTCTGCTTCTATTAAAGAAAATAAATACAAAATTTCAAAATGAACGACATGTGAATAAAATCTTAGATAATCATGTCATATAAAAATATTAAAGTAATTAATAAAATAAAAAATATTAAATTTTTAAAAAATATGTATAATGTTATTATTAATCTACATCATAGTTATTAGTTTTTTCAACTTGAATTCGAAATAATTTATTTATCTAATCTTTTTTTCTTCTTAATCTCTTATAATATAAGGCATGCACATGAATTACTATATAATCCCATGTAATCAACTATTTTCTTATGTTTACTCAACTAAAAGAATTCTCTTTATTTTTTATTTTGTTTTAAAGACCTCATACTCTAGGATTGCCCTCATCGTATTACATGATTGATGCCATTCCCAACTATTAGATTGTTTTTATCCAACTTCTTTTTTAACCTCTAGCTAATCATATAATACAATTAAATACATTATAAAATATGATTTCTAAGGCTTCTTCCATCCACAATACCTTTTTTAGCCTAAATTACTTAGCTAATTATTGTGTTGTACAATAAAATTGATTATATAGTATAATGAATCTTCTATTTTTCTTTTGTCAACTTACAACCTATCCCATAATACATTAAGGTTATTTCATAATATAATTAGTTTTTTAATACTATACGATGCCTCAGTGGACTATCTAATATCTTTCGATCTTGAATTTAAGTTGATCATACAAAATGATCATATCACACATTACCCAATATAATAAAATAAAACTAAATAAAATACATTTAAAACACAAATTTATTGGGTAAACTAAAGATAGATAGCAACATAAAATTAAAGACATCGACTAAACAAAATGAACAAGATACCAAGTCAATTCCAAAAACTCAAGTTTTAATATAGCTAAAAAAATAGTATCGCACAATATTCATCAACCACATAGCATGAAAAACTAAAAACCAAATATTGATACAACATATGTAAAACAAATATAGATTATCTTCAAATATATAAAGTCCTTTGCTCCATCACACTGACTCATAAATACAACATACACTTATCATAAAGTCTTAAATTATTATCTAAGGACCTCATAGCTTTGTAAGTGTTAATATTTTGACATATAATATAAGTAAAGAATGAGAATGATATGATTACTAAATAAACTACTAATTATCAATATTAAAATAGCATGAAAATGTAGCAATATAGCTAATAAATAGAATGAAGTAATAAATATAACTATGTATTGAAATCTATAGATTGAAATAAAATATTAATACATATATGATCATATATATTTAACTCATATATGTACATAATCATTGCATAGTATTAATATCATATGATGCTCATAATATATCATACTTTTATTTTCTTTTTATACTAAATTGTAATTAGTATTTCTTTGATTCTTTTTTTATACCCATTCTTTCTTTATGCCAAGATTTCTTTATATGATCTCTTTCTCTACTCTTAAAAGATCTCATATTAATCTTATCATAATGGAATCATATTCCCTTATTGTCAATAGCTTATTTTAATGAACATGAGACCTCTGACATAATGTGGCCCCATCTTTGAATACTCATAATAATAAGGAATGAAGTATATTTTATTATCATGTAACTATTGCTCTAGATTATTAGCATCCTATATTGATGGTGATGAGGTCTTTGATATATCATGACTCTATCTTTGAGTACTTATGACATTAAAGAGTGAAGTATATCTCATATATATCAGGTTGTTGAAAGATAAGATCATAAAAGAAAAAAATCTTTCTCAATTTTCTTTCTTTCTTCTGATATGTTAGGTCACTAAAAAATATCAATTTAATTCTTTTACTTATTTTTCTTTATATTTCTATCATATATTTTGATTTATAACTTTTTATTTTTACACATATAAGTCACACATACACATACACACACACATCAATAATAAAAAAGTATTATAATGAATTTAGGAATTATATTTATAATATTATGGCATATAAATGATCACATCACCATGCAATTTATAATAATAACCAAAGAATTGAATTACCTATTTACATCACATTTATGTAGTTCTTCTACCTGATGGCTACAAGTAGTTTTTTTCATCAACTTTCCTTTTTATTATTTGTTTTCTTCATTTTTTGCATAGTTTACTTTATATTTTATCAATAATAGTCTAATCTCTATTTTTATTTTGTAAGAAAGTATTTTTAAAAGCTACTTTAAACCATCTTCTAATAAACCATTCATTTTCTTATTTTTGACTTCATATCATACATTACTATCCCTTATATCATACTTAAGATCCAAGATTTATATTGCTCCTATAAATGATTAGTTTGATGATCCTTATTAAGCATCTTATGAACTTGTCATCCTAATTTAGTTTTCATTTCATATATGTACTATTTTTATTAAGCATTCCATGGACTCATCATATTTGTCTACTCTCTATTTCATATATGTATGACCCATAATAGATACTTCATGGATAGGGGGTTGGACATATAATCTTTGTTAAGCACTTCATGAATTTATTATACTTGTATGATCAACTTGCCATATTAATACAATGCTTAACTAATCACATATTCACATTAGGTTGAGGGCTCTTCACTAGCTCCTATTGTGAGTGTTTTATTAGATGATATGAACGATCATCTTGTACAATAGTCATAGCTAAAAAGCAGCAAAAACCTCTTGGCCATAACACTACCAAAAGCTTATAAAACTATCTTTTATAACATTATGCTTTTTGAAGAAATTGAGTGAAATCTTACCTTATAGTGTGATTCTAGGAAGTCCATGTCAAAATCCTTTACTTTTTCTCTAGTTTTCTTTCTTCTTATATGTATTCTTTAAATCTTTATAGAAAGATGATCCATATCTACTTTTTAATCTCTCTTCTTTCTTCCTTTCCAGCTTACCTCTCACTCCCTTTTTCCTTCATTTACAAGTTGAACACATGTTAAATGCATAGATGGTTAAGCTTATTGATTGCATAAAAACACCTTATACTTTTAATATTAAATTCTTTTATTTCTTTTTTATTTGCAAATTTTTTAAAAATTCATTAAATATCCAATTAACTTTCAAAAAATGTAAACCATATACCTATAGATTCTTCATGTCAAAGTCTTCATAATGGAATGCTCAAAACTAGGATTTGGTCATTATCATTATGACATATTTTTTGAGGTGCCCAATCATCAATACATTTAGGAGTTCTGAATCTGATATATATATATATATAATAAATTTAACTTATTTGAAAGGATACTTAAGGTTAATTAAGTTGTTGAAAATAAGACCTATGGTATTGTATAATCCTCCCTAGAATGGAATGAACTCTTCTTAATCCATTCCATTCAACATCAAATTGATCCAAAATCAACCCACATTTATTCAAAATTCCTAAAACCATCTTTCTAATACTTGTAATAGTTATAAATGTATTTGTTTCTTATATTAAATGAAGAATCAAAGAAAAATAAATTAAAATCCATTTTTATCTTAATTGGCTTGCATCTTTAATTATACTTCTTTCTTTCTCTAATATCACTTCCCCTCTCCTTTCAATTCCAAACACTCTCTTTTTACTATAAAAATTATTTCTCCTTTGTTGCTCTCATAAGCTTCTCTCTCAACTCCGAGCTTTTTCTCTTTTTTTTTTTGTTCTTTTTTTTCCTTTTTTCTCCCTCTCTCTATTGATTTTCTTCTTCTAGTACCATTGCTAAATGACCTCCTCTAACTAAAACTCCTTTTTTTTATTCTTATTCATATATGAAAACAATATTTATATTGCTAAATAATAATTTTGCCTTGCCCTCATACAAATGATAAAAACAATTATGTCATTTTTTTGGAAAAAATATATTAATGATTTAGATATCTAAAAATTACAAAACTCGTTATTATTGGATTTCTCTTAAAGATATTTTTTTAATAATATGTTCAAATAAAATCTTTAACTTTATTTAAAATCATGACAAATCTGTTAAGATTATATCAATTTAATAAAATTTTAATCAATAAATACAAAATTTTAAATATTTTATTTTATTTTCTTGAAAGTACATGTTTATAACAATATTAGTTAAATTTCAAAGTTTATAAAATATTACACAAAATAAATTTTTGTGATATTACAAAATCATTTACACTAATGTTTAAAAGATTTGATTTTCTACATATAATATGACAATGCTCTAGTATTAACAATGCATATATAGAGTTTATTTGGCAAAATAAAAAAACAAATCATAGAGTTATTTTTTAGAACAATGCAATTGCAATAACATAGACATATTACAAGCATTTAAGTAAAGGGATAACAATATTAATTGTGTTGGTAATTACAAAATCATGGGATGGTTAAATTCAATTTAAATTAAATAACTTGTATTGATTAACTTGTATAAAAAAGACATGAAAGAATTGAGGAGCAACTTTTAGATTAATGAGAGGTCCACAATAGCATAATGAGCATCTTAAACACTTAGTAGAAGTCTAGCTATGCATCAAGACAATCCACAATCTCACTAGAAGCCCACACCAAACTACTTATTCTTAATGAACATCTTGACCATTACAAGGAACTATGTTGTCCACAAATTTTTAGTAAATTTAATCATCTTGAAGAGCACTACAACCAATTGGAGGACTATTACAACCAACTTCAATAGTCTCGTGGGGTCTTACAAGTTTTACTTTTATTGCCCATAAGATGATAAGCCACCACCTCTTTAATAGGCTAGGAGTGAGCGTATGAATGTAAATAGATGTGAGAATCTTTACGTAATTTTTTTAAATTTTTCTCAGTGTAATTTATTATTACATATATAAAGTAATTTTCTATAATTTTGAAGAAATGAATAAATTAATTCTAGGTTATAATGATTTTTTGTATAATAAAATTTTTATATTTATTATGTATAAGTAAAAAATGATAACAAAAAAATCAAGTAAGATTAAATATGTCAAAATATAAAAATTTTGATGACTTTTAGAAAACCTCATTGAAATGTTTATAATTCATATGATTTTTATTGTAATATTATATGTGACATCAATAGTGTGAAGTTAAATGATAATATAAATACACAACATAATCATTTTATTTAAATAAGATTCAAAATGAATTTAACTCCTAAAAATATTTATGGAGAGAAGGAAATCACTCGTTATGAAAAGTTCAATATTAAATATCATCATAAAAATTTGAAAGTTTTAAGTTGTCCAAAATTGAGATGAAATGGAGCATGAGGTCTTCAATGCAAAAATGTTGCCATTGTGGGTTTGATCATAACCAACAAGTCTCTAGAGCAAAGAGTGAAAAATCATGCAACCAAGAATACAAAGGTTGTGTATGTACATACATGTGAGAAAAACTACTAGTAAGCCTTCATGATCTCTTAAAAGTTCACTTCCAAGTGGTTGGCAAGTGCATCTCTTTTTAGGAAGAAAATATATGAAAAGATAAGTAGTATTATAATGCCAAGTTTGATAATCTTCTTTGGTCTTTGAGATCGATCTAGCTGGATGATTCAATTTAGTTCAAAACAAATCCATGAAAAAGGTATTTGACACAAAAAAGAAGAAATGAAAATTTTGTGTAAAGAAAAAAATAAAAAAATGTATTTTTTATATGTTTTGAAAAACAAATTTTGAAAAAAAATGTATGTATAATTTTAGATAAATTTTATATAATTAATAAACTTTAATAGAAAAGAATAATAAGTAATTCAATGAAAGTAAAATGCTAAATAATATAGAACGTTGTTATATAATAGCATATGATTTGTGATAATATATATGTTCTAAGAAAAATGATAAAAGCATAATAAATGTCTTGTTATGTATTGTGCATATTATATATTTAAAATATAAAAACATGATAGTTGTGATACTTCTCTTTACATGTATTGCCAATTATATCTATTTAAGCATATGATTATGTAATTAATGATACGAATGATATTCATGTAGTACTTAATGTGTTAATAAGTGATTATTAAATAAAGAAATAAATTAGTAATGAATGAGGAAAATAATACAACATGAAAATTCATTGAATTAAAAATACAAATAAGATGAAACATGTTAAAGATAGATGCTAGTTCAAATGCCAAGGTATAAAATAAAATAAAATATCTAATTACACTTATTAATAAAGAGGAGGGGAGTATTGTCCAATGAAGAAGTAGATGACGAACAACTTGTTATAAATTTCTAAATGAAGGAACATATGAATAAATCATCATACTAAAAGGAAATAAAAATATTTTTTGGTAATCTTGTTAATGTGAGTTCTAGTTATGATAAGATTTGTTAGGTATATATGATGACTTTGGTCAAGTATGATGATGATCTCCAAGTTTAGGTATAACTTCTACTTCTATGTCTCTTATATAAATTATTGTGAGAGATGATGATGATCATTTTATTTATTTATTTATTTATTTGACTCTAACCCATGGATTGAGATAAGGATGTTGTTAGTCATCATGTTTGGGGAGTGAGCACTACTTGAGGCCTTTTCATTTAACCAAGATTGATGATAATCATCATCATCGATAAATGGTATGCATGGGCTTTTATTGATGACATGTGATATAATATTGGTGAACAACAATGAAGATCACAATAGTTGTAACACTCCATAGTTTTCCTCAGTTAATTTTTCTAAATTATATAATGAATAAAAAATTTGTGATATATAAAATATAAATGATTCTAATTGGTATTTCCATTACAACATATATTTAAGTCTCCAAAATCCATGCTACACATTTTCAAATTTTAATATTCATTCTAAGTCCAAATATTGAAAATCATTTACATTTCACAAGTTAAATAGTAAAAAGAAAAAATAAAATGAATCTCCATAACATTTTTCCTTATTTAATTATGCATTAAGATTCCTTTAAAATTTAATCTAAATGACTTTTAAATGCTCCAAATTAATGTTCTCAACATTTTCTTGCCATTAGATTTCTTTAGTTTGTTTCAAAATCTTCTAAAAATTGCTATAACTTTTAATTTAAATCTTTGCATTCCTCACATACTACATGTTTTGACCACTTATTATATGTATAATAAGTTAGATGTACCATATGTGCACTTGACATATCGTCTATTTATTCTCAATAGACAATTCAATCAGTCAACTTAGTGTACATATATCTTATCATTTCATATTTTTATTGTCTGTTCATTCTCAATAGACCATCCAATCAGTCAACTTACTATACATATATCTTAGCATTCCATACTTTAATAACATATTATACATAAAACTTGATGTTCGTGAGACCATTATGTATTGTATGTCAAACCTAATGTATTCTATATTTTTCTTTATTTTAGGTTATTTTTAGCTAATTCTATCTTAGGTATTGTACATGAAATCTCATGCATGATCTATGAAGATTAATGCTAGTTTGTGACAATTATTCAATGTTTAATCTATTATATAGGTTTGCATTCTAAGTGTTAAAAAGCATAGAACAATATGTAGCATACAATCAATATCAAAATAAAGCATGTCCATTCCAACTATTATGTTTACTTATGCTCATATAACCTAGGTTATCATTCTTCTATATTTTTCATCCTAGATTTGTCCGTATTTAAGTTTTTTATTATAAATTTGCTCAAGTGCTTCTTCATATTTATAAGAAGACCACTAAATTGTAAAAATCAAACAAGTGATGACCAAGATGTATGTAATATGCCTAACTCTATTTTTCAAATAATGCTCACGCCTTAAGATTTGTTTGCGTACTTTCTCATGAATTTTTTCATTGTAAATTCTTTTTTATTTTTCTTCTTTCTTTCTCGCTATTTCATAGTTAATCTTTCTAAAAAACTCCTTTTAATCTCACAACTCAACTAGAATTCTCTCTTTCTCAACCAAGCCTTACTCCTTCAACTTACCCAAAAAATTCCTTAAATCCCCCTATGTTTACAAAAGCTCCTATGTGTCATTCTCCCAAAATTGCCTCTTCATTTTCTTAGTTCTTCCTCTCACACAAATGGCCATACCTCTTTCATTCCTCTTTCCTTCAATGCATGTGTTCTAAATAGTTACTCCCGCATCAACAATTAGCTTCCTAATGGTTCTCTCCCACTCCTATGAGTCATAATGTTTACAACTCATTAGCATCATTTAGATTTAAAAGAATTTAAAAAAAATCAAAATTTAGTTAAGAATATATTAAATTTTTTTATCTATTCGTATTTCTTGAAACTTTTTTTTGATCTAAATGGCTTCAAAAAATTCACTAACCAAATTAAATTTTTCTACACCATGAGCTTTATCTGTAATAAAATTTTCATAATTCTTTTGAAGTCATTGGCTATTTTGAAAAATTTTTCAAATCTCATATATTAATTAAAATAATAATATTTTTCATATAAGTTTTACATCTTATTTTATTAAGACATATTTGATTTTTAAAAAATTGATACTTCAATTTTGAAGAGCATCTTCTTATATTAAAACTCATAGTCCCTTTTAAACCAGTATAAAAAATTTTGTTGATCTAAATAAATTGCTAATATTAACAATACATCAAATGAAATGTGGCATTTTGTGAAATGCAAAAGTATCATTACTTCTTTTATATGAAAGGAAATATGTCATTTTAAAAAAAATCAACCACAATTAGTAATGAATCATTTCCTCTCAATGTCCTTAGCATACTAAAAAAAGAGTTGATGCTTGCATCCACCCATAATGTGGTGGTATTGACCATGAATTATATAATGTTTTGTTAACCTCTTTTTGAAGTTTAACAAACTCTATATTTTTACTATTGTGGTAATGTCCTTCTTAAATTAAGGTCAATAAAATTCATCTTTCAGTATTAAGTTAGTCTTATTATTTTTTCAAAATTATCAATAACTTCTCCTACATGCAATTCTTTTGCAATAAACTCATGAAACCAAAAATATAGAATGCACAACTTTAAACATTCAAGCAACAAACTGTTTTTCACCAAATATTGTTGCTCATAATAATTATTATGACATTGCCAAAATCTCATGAAAATCCTTACAATCTTCGTATAATTCTTTCATTTGTTCAAAATCTCTAACTTTACTAGTCATTGTACTAAATAATAATATTATCATCTATCTTGAAGATTGATTGATAACATGTTTTAGCAGTATGCTTGAGCATAAATGTATAATGTTGTAGATGTTTGATTCACACATTTTGAAAAGTAAATTCTAGAAACTTAAAGAGTTTTGTATTAAAATTTCAAACATCATAATTTGGGTCGCTCAACTTCTATAATTGATTCAAAATTACAATAGTAATTTTGAACATTATCATTGAACTAAGCAAAAAACTATATTATTGAACAACATCGATTGAAACAACCCAACCTTCATCACATGTGTATAAATAAAATGTGCCAATGCAGGTCAATAGTATGTGAATCTCCAGCCTATTATAACATCACAAAATATTGATATGCGTAACTTGTGATAAATCTTAAGATTATAAAGTTAATTTTTTGAATTATTGTATTTATTGATTGAAATATTATTAGTGATTTTATCTTGAAAAATATGTCATAACTTTCAATGAAGTTATAAATTTTTATTTGATCATATTATTAGAAAGATTTTTTTAAAAGGAATTTAACAATGATAATATTTAAAGAAAATGATATAAAATATCATTTATCTAATTATTGGAGGATAAATTTATAATTTAGCAAATTAAAATTTTGTTGCGATAGTTTTGGATAAAAGTGGCAATTCAACTAAGACTGGGTGAGGCAGTAAATAGAAAAAAAAAGAGTGAAAGATTGGTTGGAGAGAGGAGAAAATTTTGACTAGGAGGAATTTAAGGAAGCAATAGAGGGAAGAGTTAGAAGGAGCAAAGAAGTTATTGGAAATTAAAAGAAGTGTAAAACTATTGGAGGAACTTTTTCATTAGGAAAACAAAGGAGAATAAGGTAACTGGAAAGGTAGCTAAGAAATTTAATTCCTTTTGGATTTAATTTTAGTTTTATATGAAAATTAGATAGAATTATAATTTTCATGAGTAGAAGCATAGTTTTGATGGTTTGAGAGCACTTGGAAATGAATTGGAGTACAATAGACCAAGTTTCATTAAGTAATTTCTTGCCTAGGTAGGAACATAATATATAGTAAATTCAATACATAATATATTTAATTATAAGTCAATTCAGTAAGTCAATATAGTTGAACAATATGTATTATATATTATCTCCAATGTATATAGTATGTTACTTTGAGTCAATAAGAAACAAGGATGGTACAACCAACTTAATGCACCATATGACATGATCATCATATGGTAAGTTAGGCAAGAGTAGAACATGAATTGGGCTTTTTGGAATAGTATGCTTGGAACTATAATATGATGTGGTCATTGCATGGAATATCAAGTAAGGAAGTTTTAAAGAAAAGCCACTATATCCAAAGTAAGGTAAACAAAAATGTATGGTATGTATGTTGCAACATAAGGTATGTTAAGTAATACTATTTAGGTTTTCATAAGCACTATGTAGGTTGGCTTAAAGTATGGTATATTAGGCTAAGGACTAGTCAATGTTAAGAGAAGAACAATACTACATAGTGAATGATAAAAGAATTTAGAAAAACTAAATAGTACTATAATAACTCAATAAATGTACTTTAATTTTATCTTATCAACTATACATTTTACGTATGATATGCCTATATTTTAAATTCAAAAGTCAAACAATTATCCAACTGCCTCTAAAAGTGTGCCAAGATGATAATCATTAGATCTCAAGTTTGGTCATGTTATTATAAAGATCTCATTATAAAGAATCCAAAGATATGCAATCTATACTTTTGGAGTCCGTTTGGATTTTTAGTAATATTTTAAAATATATAAAAAAGATAATAATAATAATGATAATAAAATAAACTAATAGAATGGATAAATAAATAAGTATGCTGCTTGTGTTATCCTCTAATATTAAATGAGAGGATAAGTTTCCTCCCACTCCAAAAGGCCGTTTCAGTGTTTGGAAATCATAAGAAAGCATGAAGGAAGAAGAAGAGATGTTTCGAGGAAAAAGCAAGCTTTAATCCCAATTTGTAGAAACAATATTTTAAGGTAAGATCTTATTAAGGTTTTTCTCCTTAAAGCTTGGATTCATCGTTTGGATGAGTAAAGAAATGGATTTCACAAAGATCAGGTTGTCACTAAAGGAGATGAAGACTCTCTTTTTTTTACTATGTAGATCATACCAAATGGTTGTCCAAATCATCTAGTATGATTCTATAACAAGAGCTAGCGAGAGATTTTTTCTGTCAGGAGACCACGGTTAATGTAATGATCGTGTATTGGTATGACCCAAATTTTGGATAGTGCAATAGACATATGTTATTACCAAGATCATATGTCTTATCATAAGTTAAAAAAATGAAATAAATGAGTCATACTAATATGATGTCCAAATTATATAATATGATAAAAGAAAATATAATAAGAGAGTATTCATACATGTATTATACTGGTACAACTATTGTTATACCCGGTCAAATATTATATGTTTAATCTTCAATAATTCAATTGTGGCTTGGATGATTTCAGATCGACAATAGGATGAGCCAGGAGCTCAATTAGAGGCTATTGGAATTTCTGGAATTTTCTGGGGATTTTTCGGAGCACCGAGATTTTTTTTAAAACCGAAATTTGGTTTTTTTTACGCGCCTAAACCGGACCGGAGCGGTTCAGCGAAGGCGGGGTGGTTCGCCGAGGTGCGTTTGCGCGTGCGTTTAGATAAGCCGCGGATAAGAGGATCGGACGGGTGAGATCAGCGGTGGAGATTAACCGGCTGATCGGGTGTTAAGCGGCGCTTTTGGAAGGTCAACCGGCGCTTAATGGGTCTTAACGGGTTATTACCGGTTTAAGCCGGGTACTTAACCTAAATTGTTCGGCTGTTAGGGTTTCGAACGACGGCTAGACGCGAGGTATTCGCGGCGAACGGCGGTAATTTCCAGCAGCCTTCCAAGGGGCTTTTGGTAACCGGAGGTTCGCGGGACAGAGGCGAGCATTTTGGTACCGGTTTCGTTCGGCGAGGAGCTGCGGTTGATCGCGTGCGAGCTTCACCGTCGCCGGCGAGCAAGGTAGGAAATTCAGATTAAATTAGTTATTTAGTAGAAATTAAAAGCATGAAATATTTTGCTTAATGAACACAAGCATGTGGATGAAAAATCGGACTTAGTTGAATGCTAATTTGCGTCTTTTACAAATTTTGGATTTTCTGGAAAATTGCCCATTTCGCCGAAAAATTTAGTTAATGATTGAAACATTAGGATAGTACGAACATCGGATTTTGTTTCTCCTTGTTCGCGTTCGCCGGAAATCGAAGGAAGGATTTGATTGATCGGCGATTGCGTCGATTAGGGTTCGCGGGCGCCAGACCGAGGAAGGAGAAGGGTTTAGATTAATTACAAATTTATTTAAGTAATTAACGGTATTTATATAATATTTATTAGTAATTAATTAATTAAACATCGACCGATTAACGGATTATTAAGAAATTTGGTTCGGTGGTGTCGCGGTTCAGCGCGAGGGTTCCGAATCGGCAGCGAAAACCGGTTCAGCAGGATTCGGCACAGACGAACGGCGAGGAGGAAAATTTAATTCGGGTATTTGGTTCGGCGGTATCGCGGTTCAGCGCGAGGGTTCCGAACCGGCAGCGAAAACCGGTTCAGCGGGATTCGACGCGGACGAACGGCGCGGAGGAAATTTAATTCGGAAATTAATCTGAATTTTCGGAAAAAGGATATATGTGGAATTTAAAATTCATTCGGAAATTTATTCCGAATTTCGGAAAATGGATAAAGGGCGGAAATGGAATTTTTTTGAATTTAAAAATTTCCTGAAGTGAGAAAAGGTGATTTTTAGAAATCACGTAGCCAAGTTGAAATTGACTGTTGGAAATTACCTATAAATTCAGTGCAGCTGGATTAGTTGGAAGGAAGTATGACACTTGGGTGCTACCAGAATAGTCAGAATTTTGGTACAGTTTGTGTTGCTTGGATGACAATAACATGGATCGAGTCAGTTTACTCAATGTTGGCATATTTCATGGATTGGCATATTTCATGGATTGGCATATTGGACCGGAATACTATAGGCCCTATATGATGTTTTAGGGTAGTTGTGGTAGGTAACTGTGCAGTACAGACTTAGCTTCCACAGTATACATGTGGACTGGTATGCGCCTTGTTGTATCTGGACACATGTTGCCGAATCTTGGAGTTAGAGCTTGGCAATGACTGTAGGGGCGTGGCTTCTATGGAAATTGTTGGGAGAGGACTTCTTGGAACGGTGGCTGAGTCGATCTCTTCTGGTCCATGAGTGTAGGCCTGCGTGCCTGAGAGTGGCAGTGGCAGGGGTGACTCGTCGTGGCTAGCCAAGTGTGTAGGCCTGCGTGCCTGAGGGTGACAGGGGTGTCTCACGTTGGCTAGAGATCTATGTGACTGGTTTTGTCTATAGTCTCCAGAAGATTGATTGATGAGAGACGCTGCGGTGTCGGGTGCTAAGCGTTGTGATGCGTGCGCAGAGATGGGCGTGTCCCACTGGCATGCTTTGCCTAGGCACCATGCGTGCGCAGAGATGGGCGTGTCCCGCTGGCATGCTGCCTGGGAGCACAGAGGAGAGCTACTCTGGTGTGACTGGGGGTGACTGTGGTTGGTCAGAGTCTGGGACTGAGAGTGCCTTTCCACCCTACATTGTTATGCTGTATTTCTATACTATTGCTATTATCCTTCTCTTGCATGAGAGTTTTTTTTTACTAGCTGTCTTTCCTACTGGGCGTAGCTCATTCCTTTATTATCCATATTTTTCCAGTGGCTCGGCAGACTTGACGTCACCCAGCGTTAGGTGGGATCGTGATCAGTAGGCTAGTGGAGGAGATTTGATCTGTGATTTTCTGAGACATTCTGGTTAGTTGATTGTTGCTGTTGGATGTATTCAGTGAGACTGTTATTCTTATGTCTTGTATTATGTGAGAGTGATTCTGACTCATGTACTCGTATGGATGATGTGGTATTTTATGGATTGTGATTTTTCATATGAGTTACATTTTTATACACTATCTTATTTTCTACCTTGACGGTATGGTGTGTGGAGCGCCATTTCATATCGGTGGATGTTATATATTTTTTTGTTGATGGTGAGGTCATTACATGACTATGGAACTTAACCTTGGGGGTTCAGACTTCTATTAGATCGGTTTTCCTACCGGTATGGGTTAGGAGTATTGGGTCTAGTAGGAGTAACATTGCACGAGTTCATCAGTTAATTCAGGAGTCATGAACCTAATTTGACGGTGTACCCGGGAGATGGGATCCACATAGTTAAGGAAAGTAGGTGTGTAATGATGTGTTATATCCTATGTTTTTCGTAGGCAACTCAGATTGATATGGGACGATCTGAGCTGTCTATGTGTTAAAAAAAAATTCCTTTTAAAAAAAAAACTGGGGTGTAACAACTATATTATTGTATCACTATGATTAAGGTTAATTATAATGCAAATATATTACCTATCGTACAAATATAAAATTTATAATAGGATAATATGATATAGGCATAGAACTATATATTAAATAACTGATTGTACTAGTACAAAACATGGAGCACCTTATACTATACAAATTCTAACAATCTAACAAAGTTTGACTATATAATTTGTTGCATCATGCATGAATCAAATAGTATAATATTATATATTGTATCATAAGATGTGAAATCAAAAGTATAACTAATGTATAAATTGTATTATATGAAATGTAAATTGAATTAGTATGATATTTGATGTACAGGTCAACTACAAATTGTTGTCCTAGTCCCTAATACAACCCATTTACTATCTTAACTCGTACCAATATCACAATGATATCGAATTGGTACGATTATAGTAATGCAATGGATCTGACTATTATAAAGCCTTATCATGGAATACATTATGGTCAATTGTATTGTACTATATGATGACTATAATGGAAAAGAGAATAATTTATTAAGCATTTCTTTTAAAAAGTATGTTTATAATAGAAATTATATTATGAATGATAAATATTCATGTGAATTATTAAGAGAATGAGGATTGATAAAGACAATGAAAAGTAATAGAAAAAACATCTCAAAGCTACTAAATAGGCAAATAAAATTAACTATAATGAAAGTAGATTATTAAATATTTCTTGATATTATTATGAAATATCAAATGATGTGAGCATTACATGATAGATTTTTTGTATATATGTTCTAATCTCATTATACCACTTTTTGATTATTGGTATATATATATATATATATATATATAATATGATTATTATAAAGCTATAAATCAAAACATATGATAAGATAAAAAAAATAAAATAAAATAAAAAGAAAAGAAAGAAAATAAGTTAATATAACCTAAGAAAAAGCATGACTTTATTAGATAACAACCTGGTCTATGTGATGTATGTCACCTCTAATGCCATGGTGCTCAAATAAGGGGCTATGACATGTAGAGGTATCAACTTAATGATGATGAGATACTTTACTCTTAGATGTCATGGGTACTTAAAGATGAGACTCTAGCATTCAAATGATCTCATTCCTCATTAGCATAAGATATTGGTATTATAAAGTAAGACTTATTAATAACGATATACTTCACTTTAGGATATCATGAGTACTCAAAGAATGGATTAACATTTTAAGTTCTTCATACCTTATCAACATAGGATGTTGGCATTAAAGAGCGAGACTTTATCGATGATGAGATATTTTACTTTCTGGTATCATGATACTTAGAGATGAGGCCATAATATTTTAATGCACTGAGACTTATGATAAAGTTTAGGATTAATGAAAGAAAGGAAATATAAAAAGAAAAAAAATATTATGTTCTTATGATGAGTTAAATATGTATATATATATATATATATATATATATATATATATATATATATATATATATATATATATATATATATATATATATATAGCCATACACATATTATTATAATATTTTTATATAAATTATCATGTTTTCTTATATTTATTATTTTATCTCATTACTCAATTATCTTATTCATATTATATATTATTATATTACATATAGCTAAAAGTTTATATTCTAAGTATATTATGCTCATTTCTTACTTATATTATAGAACAAATTACTAATAATCATAAATTAAGGATTCTTAAAGAATATTTTAAGACTAAAAAACTAAGTGACTAATGCACTAGTGAGCATGAGGGATGTTGTATAAATATGGGTACAATTATATTTTATTTCATAATTCTGTATCATTATTAGTTTTAGACTTTTATATTATATGATAGATGTTGATTTATGTGTTAATATTTATGATGTAATGTTTAAATTGTTATGAATTTTTAAATCATCATTATTCATTTTAATAACATGTGTCATCTTTCTTTATACTATGAACTCTGTTTTAACTCGATAAATTTGTATTATGAATATTTTTTATTGGGTTATGTGGATTAATATTAAGAGGGGCATGATAAGTAAGGTGAATCTAATATATGGTATAATATAAATATTTTGTTTAAAAAAATATAATATGATAAGATAAATGAACCAGAGTTGGTAAGATTTAATAAAGAAATAGGAAAAATACTATTAGGATTGTATAAGTATTAATAAGTGTATTATGTATACATTAAATAAAAATATTTAGTAATTCATGTGCTTCCATGCATTGTAAAGAATTAAGAGAATAAGGAGCTCAGAAAATTTCATTTGTCTCAAATTTAAAAAAATAAATTTAATAATTATGATATAAATATAATATTAAATTAATACATAATTTATTCATAAATTTAGGCATTCTTTATCTTATTTTATATAATGTATTTTGATACATGACATGTTATCTTAATGAAAGTTATTCGTATCACATTGCTCCATGGTTTGCGCATCATAATGGATATTGTATTTACAAATGTTAAGTGATATAAGGTATCACATGGAATCATGTATATATATATATATATATATATATATATATATAATGAAAACTAATTTAGAAATATAATGGAATTTTATAAAATTGTGTCACTACTATATTGTCCTCATTTTATAAGGTAGTATTTCATGCAAAATAGTTAGGCATAACTTCAAAGTCCTACCTTATTGGGTATTAATGTGATGACATGACTTCGTTAGATATATCACTAAGATAAACAAGTATAGATTCAAAGGATATATCTTATATGATATTTGAAATCTCATTATTATTTTGTATAAGAATTAAGTTATTCTATCATATTCCAAGTAATATATTTTATTTTCATATTTAATCTCATATAATAAGAGATTTTTAAAAAAAAATAGATCATATATATATATATATATATATATATATATATGTGATCCCATATAAAAAGAGATTTAAATATTTTATCACATTCTAGAAAATATATTATTTTATCAATACACACATATTTATTCTATTTGAGTGAGGCTGTTAAATTATCACAACATATCACATGACAATGTAAAAGTTAATGGTTCATGATGTCATGATAATGTTCATGTTTTTACTTTTATTTAAATAATTATTCTTCTCCATTTACATCACCAATATAAGATTAATCAGCCTAAAATCTTAAGGATAAATTTTTATCTATTTTTTCTTTTACTTTTGTTCCCAACATCACAAATCAAATTTAATTTAACAATTTATTTCATGTTTCTTTACGTGCTTATTGTATTTTATAAGACTCCCATTTATTTTAATCTTTATGTACCATGCATAGAAACTTGAGATTTTATCCTGAGTTGGTCAATTAATAGTTTCTCTTATCTTTGTATAGTCCATTACAAAGATTTAAATAAAAATTTTATTCATAAAATTTATTTTAAAAAATTTTCAATGAGCTACTAAAATTTTATTTTAAAAATTTTATCTATTTTAAAGTCACTATTACATGTAATTTATTAATCAACACAAATTTATTAATTATTTTATTTTTTTTATTTTGATTATTGATTAAATTCTATATAAATTTAAATAAGTTTAAATAATTCTAATAATTTTATGAAAATTTATCTATCTATATATATATATATATATTTATGTCTATTAGTTTTATTTAAGTTGAGTTTTAATTAAATAGATTTATAAAATTAATTAGGCACTTAATTCATTTAATATACATAATTTTAACAAAAAAATGTTTGGCCAAGTTTTAAACAATGTGTTGAAATGTTCATTTCACTTCAAAATGAGACCTTTAATGAGAATAGTGAACTTTAGTATGGTATTCCAAAGCGATCCTCCCTTATAAAGCATTTCCAAGCACACGTGCCTTCCCTGGTGGATATTCAAGTCGAGTATTGCTCAATTTCTTGGAAGAAAGGCTCACAAATTGTTTTTGCTGACCTACCCTAATAGAAATTATGTAGCAAATAAGCTTTGTCAAAACATCATTTCAAAAGCTTGTTTTTAAGGATAACGAAGAGCAAGTAATCAATCTAATGACATGTTTTTCTTTTTTAATTGACAATCACAAGCCATCGTAGTCTTTTTAGAGGTCTATTTAACATATATTATGATACAATAAATTTTCTTCTAATAAAATTTTTTACTATTGAAATATAGACAACATCTTTTAATAATTCTATAAATTTTGAAAACATTTTTAATGATTATTCTCAAAGTTATGTTTTGACTAATACAATAAAAAATAAATAACATATCAAATTCATCAATTATTTTGAGAGTTTGTAAATATTAAAATAATTTTGATCAATTTTTCTAGTTAAAATTGATCTATTAGATATATATATATATATATATATATATATATATATATCCACCAATAAGTCATGAATGATCCTTTCAATATCCATGTATTCTTTATAAAAAATGATGTTTGGTGTTAATTATCGTATGCATGTACTTTTTATTGACTAGTATTTTTTTTTTAATCACCGTCATTCTTCTTCCCTCATCAACGAAATAATTTTCTAATTCCCACCTATCAAATAAATTAATCTAAATTAAAAAATGCAGCTTGGTGTCAAACTTTGAAACTTGGAAAGCAGGGAAACTACAAAATTCCACGTCGGATGGTTTGTAGAATTTTAGAAATTCGAATAAACATACAAGTAAAAAAAAACTATTTTGGAATTTTAACTATCGGATTTTTAGGAATATTTTAATCATGCAAATTTAAATTTTTATTTTCAAAATTTTTATATTTTTAATTTCAAATTCAAATGTTCTACAAAAAGATGAGTTTTAATAATAAGATTATCTCAATGATCCAAACAATAATTTTACTTTCAATAAAGATTATTACTTAAAAAGTTTACTTAAATATGATTAGATGCATCTAAATTATCATATCTACTTCCGCACTTCTTAGAAATCCATTAAATGAGGTAATCATGATATATGTTTTATTTGCAAATTTTGTGGCAGCAAGATTCTCAGTATCTTCAGACATTAAGACATAGCATTGTCTCATAATGATGTCCCCATTTTAGAAACTCATTTATTAGGCATTACATTTGTAATACTTTTCAATTATATGTTTTTTTTATCTATTATAAAAGTGTAAGTATAGTTTTGTATTGATTATAGATATAAATAAAACTTTTTCTAAACCAACATAAGTATCAATATATTACATCAAAAAATTGGATATAACTTGTTAAAATATATCTTGAGGATCTAAAGTTATTGAGCACATCATTAATAAGAAAGTCATAATCCCAAAGTTGATAGTGTCTAAATTATAATGAAAATTGATGTTTACAATTATTTTTAAATGTTTGGATTTTCAAAAGAAAAATTAAATTCTTTAAAAATTATTATATATTTCTCTAAAAAATCATACATTTTTAAAAAAAGATATGATATTTTAAAAAAAGAGAAGTAAAATGATAAATAAGGCTCACAAATTATTTGAAATCTAATCACATCAAGTGAATAAAAATAATAATTTTTTAAGATATAAAATGAATAACTAAAGATATAGAAATTTATTTACAAGCCTTGTAAGATATCAAAAATTAGTAAAAATATTAAATAAATGAAAAAAAAACTATGAAATTTAACAAGATATAGTGCATAAAAAGATAAGCTTAATAAAATTTTCTTGGTTCAATATGGATCCGTGATGAGCATGGATTTAAAAAATAAATAACATTTAAAGAAAATAATAAAATAATATTTTTAAGAATTTTAAGTTTGAAAAATCTTTACAAATACTTAATATTATCAAAAAATGTGAAACTTAGATGACAAGTAGTGTTCATTAAGATGAATCTTATAAAATTATTTAATAAAATTTTGGAGCTAAATTGATCAAAAAAATACAATAAATATTGAATTTTAAAGTTTAATTAAAATAAATTTTTAATTAATCCTAAATCTAAAATACATAATTCCTTATGCATATTGATGCAGGACTAACCCAACAGTGGCCAAAACTATAATAAACTTACATATTCTAAGCAATAGGAAGTCGAAGAGACATCCAATGAGATTCCTAAATGAGATGCAACCATTTAAAGGGAATTGAAGAGCAAATATGTGAAATAGTGTTGTTCAAGTATAAGAGAGAGGGAGGCCATAACAACGGAAACTTTTTAAGAAAAACTGAAAAGCAAAACTATAATCGAGAACTTAAAGAAAGAGAGAGGAGGTGCTACCCAAATGATTAGAGCAACCAAACCAATGAATCAAGAGAGAACTCTAAATTTTGGAGAAAACCTTCTGTAGCAATATTATAACAAGTACTTAGCATGAGAAGGAGAAGGATGGCATGAACTTCAATATCCATTCCAAGGCGAGTCCAATACAAATGAGAATTTGAGATAAGAAAGCTTATATTTATATGCATTTGTTTGATGTAAAATTATTTGTAGCTTAGTGATTCTAGTAAGGGATAATTTGATTTTATCTAATTTAAGGATGATTATCCTTTATGCTTATGATGATGTTGTTGTCTATCTATCATTTATCATGATATATTTATTATTTTTTAAAAAATTATCATTTAATATGCTTATAATCTGAATTATAATAATGGTTGCATTAATAGTTATTTCTTATGTGAATGAAAATGAAAAAAATAAAAGATAAATAAATAAAAATAAAATTTGATAAAGAGTTAAGGGGATTTTAAAAAATATATAAATATTGGTTGTCTAAAGTTGGAATAATCATCCCATAATAATATATTTCAAAAATAAGTCAAAAGAACCATTATATTAAATACCTAAAAAAATAGATGCTATAACTTCAAACTTAGGATATGTTAGAAGGGAGCTACACATTAGTATGTGAATAGCTTATTATATTTCTAGAGGATTTACCAACATTACCTATAGAAAGAGAAATTGAGTTCAAAATTCAATTAGTTTTAAGTGCTAAACCAATTTTAAAAACTTTGAACAAAATAATGTTAACAAAAACTATAATAAATTAAAGAGTAAATTCATGAATTTTTAAACAAAAGATTCATTAGACCTAGTATAATGTCGTAAGAATCACCTGCATTATTAGTGAAAAGGAAGGACAATAGTTTGAGGATATGCATTAATTACTAAAAAATTCGTAAGATTTCTATTAATGATAAGTATCATTTACTTAAAATTGATAATTTATTTAATCAGCTTTAGTGAGTATAAATATTTTCTAAATTTGATATAAAATTAAGATATATTCACTTAAAAATAAAGAAAAAACATATATCTAAACCACATTTCAAAATAAGATATGGGTATTGTTAGTTTTTAATTTTGTAATTTAGTTTGATAAATCCTCTTGTGACATTTATGACTTTGATGAATAAGTTCTCAAGAAATACATGAACTAATTTGTCATTATATTTATAGATAATATTTTGAGTTATTTAAATATTGAAAAGAATCATATTTTTTTATTTACACATTTTCTTACAAATCATAAAAGCATTAACATATATCAAAGTATCTAAATATAAATTTTGGTTATCTAAACTAATGTTATTGGGTCATTTGGTCTATATTAAGAAATTATCTATAAATTCTCAAAAGATTTTTGTAATAGTACATAAGTCAAGACCTACATCTATATTAAAAATTAAAAAAAAATTAAGAAATAATAATATATTATAAAAATTGTTAAATGATCTTCACAAATAACTTCTCCAAATGACTTCAAAGATAAATTTAATTGAGATTTATATTGTGATAATAGTTTTTAGATAATGAAGAATAAAATACTTCAACTCCAATTTGAGAGAGTTTGCATTAATTGAAGAAAAAATTAAGTTAGTGAGTTTTGTTTCCATTTAGTGAAAAAATGTAATATTTGCTAAAGCTTAAGTTAGTTTAGTTGTAAAGTCTATTAAGTTGATATATGTATCTTAAACTAAATGTAAGGTATATTAACTCCAACATATAATGCTAAGATGTTAGTGAAGTTAAAATGTATATACAATCTATGAGAAAAGAGTATAGTGAGTTAAACTATACATACCATATGATAAAGCAAACGTATGGTACATTAAGTTATAATGTATTGAGAACAAATAAGGGTATTGTACCAATGACTATGTGGTAGTATATGGATTGTATAATACGATGAAATCAATACATAAAATGTTGGCTATAGTTCAGTAAATAAGAAAAGTAAAGTATTATACAAAAAATTATATAATAGATTTAAATAAAATATATGGTATAATTAACCAAACATATGATATACTATTGAGAATTATTATAGAATTGTAATAAGCCAAGAAAAAGTACAATATGATGGAAATTTAAAAATAATGTTTTAAATCTAATAAACATAAAAATATGTAATATATACGTGTGTGTGTGTGTGTATATATATATATATATATATGTATATATGTATATTAAAAATGATCATTTAATGATTCATGTGTATATATGATATTTATAAAAAATAAAAAAAAATTAAAAAGACATTTTTATCTTAAATTTAGGTAGATAAATATTATAATTATCATATAAATATAATAATAAATTAATTCATATCATATTTTTATACTTAAATTATTCTAATATGTTATTTATTATATATTTTCTCCAATACATGACATAATTATTATAAAGATTATTAGTTAAGTTGTTATTTATTATTTTAACTGATAACATTATAATGTACTTAATTAACAATTTTATATTAGTTTTTAATACTTTGCATTATGTGTATATGATATAGTTTGTGTATTATTGATATTTCATTATGTGTGTATTCTAATTTTGTTGTTCTTAAATGATATCATTTTTTATAATTTGAGTTTTATTATAATTTGAACTTTATTTTATCATCACATCTCTATTTAAGAAATATATGTATCCTTATTCTTTTACAAAGCCCATCTTAAACCTTTTTAATGTGGTATCATCTTTAACATAGTCAAACCCCTCAATTGGGGACTCATCGCTTGGCCCTTATAAGGTATTGTTCTTTTGATGGACACACATGATTTTTCATTTATTATCAAATAAAAATTAATTTCAACTTGGCAAGCTCTAACACATCTCTTGTTTTGTTGTCTTTCTTATCAAAATGTCATTTTAATTAACTTGTCAAGTTGCTTCCTTTTATGATAAAATTGAATTAAACCAAGCTTAAGAGGAGGTAAGGGATAAAAGAAAAGGGAAAAAAAAGAAGAAAAATTAAAGGATTCATTTTTTATTTTTTTATTTTATTATAATAATTTGAGTTGTGTTCTAACAATCATTAATCAAATTTTCACAATATATTCTTAAAAAGACAAGGTTCTATCAACTTGTAATTTCTATTATAGTAAAAAATTTACTTATTTAATGTCACAATTTTCTCTTTTGAAAGATTTTTTATGTTATATAGTCTTAATCAACCTATAGAATTATTAAATGAATCTCTATAACTCCTTACCACCATCACACCCAATAGACAAAACCAAGTATTGTCATACATTATGTATGCATGGGGCCCACATGATAGCACACGTCATTGTTGAAAGATAAGGATGACTATAACCAACCGCTATGATAAATTGAAACAACTTCACAATTGCGTTAATATGTTACATGTAAAATTACAGATAATTTGATATTCAATAACTTTGTTATGTTTATTTAAAATTTGTAACATGTGCTATTATGAAATATTATTTTTCTATTATTTGTAATTTTTTATTTGATAATAAAAATCAAACAAAAGTTGAATTGGCCATCACATTTGGGCAAAAGATATCATACTTTTAAAACATCTTTATTATGACTTCTTTTTTAACTTTTGAGATTCTTAAAAATAATTGATAGTGATTTGACATCTCAAATTGAATTGAACATTATTTTCTTATAGCTTTTGAAGAATAATTTCTCTTCCTTTAGTCTTAAAAAAAGCAAAAATCTATTTAATAATTTTTATAATTTATTATTTTTTTCTCATAATTTTTCTTTCAAAATAATTTTAAAAATTAAAAAATTATTTACGAATATACATTTTTTAAAAAAAAAACCGTCTTTAGAAGTAAAAGCTTTCACAACACAAAGCATAGTTTATTAATCCTCCTAAAAAATCGTTGCTCTATAGGTTAGCTCCCATTGGTATTCCAAATGGGTCCCGCATTTATATCACCCAAAACGTCAGCAAGGGCCCATCACTGACGTCACCAATCACCCATTCCTTACGCGGAAGTAGGTCTGCAACTTCCGAGTAGTTCCACAGTCATCACTTCGGCGAAACTTCTTTTCTAATGGCATAAAACGTTTGATAAAGTGAAGGGAAGAAATGGTCAGCAACGCTAATTCGAACAAACGATTCCTATGACTGAAGACTGGTCAAACATTGACCAACGCAAACCAGAAGAAATTCCTCCTTTTCAGCCAAATATCCCCTCCCACCTTAAATTCCCCAACGCCACTCACTTCATTCTAATCAAGGGGTCGAAAAACAAGAGATAGCGGTGAAGGTGAGACGAGCACAGCAGCTTTTACAGCAGTCAACAAAACATGGGTCGATCCCCTGCCCCTCTCCAACTATAGTACCTCTGTACTAATCTAGCCATGAACTGATAGCCAACACATCGAAGTTCATTTTGTCATCGAAAGGCGGGATATGGATGACGTGAAGTTGCTCGTTAGTGTTCTGAACCAGGGCACCGAGCTGATCAGAGAGATTGAAGGCCAACTCGGCCTCCCCTGCTCTGCCGAAACCTGCAAGCTCCTCGCCGGCGAGGCGCAGTCTATATTTGCAAGAGCCATTGCCATAGCCAACGCTCTCGAGCAGGCGGCAACGCCGACAGCAAACAGCTCTGACTCGCCGCTATCGAACAGTGACAGCCCTCGCTGCCTGAGGTCCGACAAGGCCTTCAAGGAGCTGGAGCGAAGTGAGATGTGCAAGAAGAGGTAGGTCGGTGATAAACCACGCGAACAAATGGAAAGCCTTTGCTAAATGTCCAACTTTATAATTTCTGCAGGAAGAATCTTCCACGGTGGTGTAGCCAAGTGAGCGCCTGCTCGGGTTCGTCCATGGAGGGCCCCGTTGATGACGGCTATAGCTGGAGAAAGTATGGCCAAAAAGAAATTCTTGGCGCCAAGTTTCCCAGGTTGTTAGAAACAGATATATAATCTCAATTAAAAAAAAAATCCCTGACGAGTGATGAACAAATAGCTCAATATTATTGATCTCTCCCCTTTCCTTACAGAGGATATTACCGATGCACCTACCGCCACTCCAACGGTTGCTTGGCCACAAAGCAAGTTCAACGATCCGAGGAAAACCCGTCGTTCTTTGACGTCAACTACCGCGGCATCCACACATGCACCCGCGCCTTGCACAGGAACGCCGCTCCCCAACCGAAAGAGCAGAACGCGCAGCAAAAACAAACGCCGCTTCCCAAAACGCAGCAGCAGCAGCTTCTCGATTGCTTCCGGTCCGGCCTAACGGTGAAGACCGAAGGGTTCGGCTCGGACGACGGGTTACAGGGCAGCTCTTCCTCTTTCTCCTTCGCCTCAACGGCGGCGGGCGTCGTGGAGAACCATTTCAGTAGGAATAATTACTCTCCCACGTTTGTCTCCACAACGACTTCGACGGAGTCGAACTACTTCCCGGTATGCGGGATGGGCAACTACGTGGTGGGGACGAACCATCACGGCTTCGATTCGGAGATCGCGGAGATTATTTCCGCGGCTGCGTCGGCCACGAATTCGCCAACGGTAGGCATGGATTTTGGGTTCGATACGGCTTTCCCCTTCGATTTCCCTTGAAAAAATCGAGGGACGACCTGGTTCGACCGAGTTTTGTTCGTATTATTGTTTCTATAGACCTGTATGAGCGAGAACGTGGGATTTGAGCTCAGAAGATCGACCTCCAGGAAATCCCGTGGATGCAGCTCGGCTTGTATTTGATAATTTATTCTAAATTAATAATCTAATTCAACTTTTTGAATTACTTTTTGTATAATTTTCAGCTTCTTTCATCAATAAGATATATCTTTCTAAAGATTGATGCCAAAACTGGTGTTTATGATGTGAAGTGCAAACCAGGGTGGATGAAAACTTACCAAATCAAACAAAGTGTGATTATAACTGATTGAAATTACATTTTTAAAGGATGACTTTTACTTTTTTTTTTTTGAACGCCAACATCTATCTTTATTTAGAAATATAATTGAAAAATACAAAGTGGCAATTTCTTAGAACACCCGAGAAAGTTGATTTCTTAGACGCGTTTTTTTTTTAACATTAGTTTAAATTTTGAGTCGAAAAAAGCACCTATTTATTGATTGGTCATGATTTGATAGAATCTTCTCAATAAAAAAAATAAAAGAATTATTTGATATATCATTTTTTGCATTTTTAAATAATATTAAAATATTATTGTACTATTTTATTAAAAAATCAAAAATCAGTTTTATAAATTGATAATTATTATTATTTTATTAAGAGTTTTTTGATAATCTATTATCAAATATATATTTTTTAATCTCACTTAATAACTTAGTATTCTAGAGACAAATAAACTCTTTATTCTCTATTTGTCAATGGGTCCAAAATGCTAGACATAGAATTTGAGTAATATAAAAATACAAATATTAATTAATATAAGTTAATATAATAGTTGTATTTGATTCATCATAAATATAATTTTATATTTTTTGGGGACGACATTAAGGATCTTAAAAATCATTGAATTGAAAATAATTAAAAACTCCATTCAAATAAATTGAAAATTATTGATTATTGTGACAATAGAAGTTTTATTAGAAGGACTTCAACTCTGTTTAACACAATTTTATAAATATAATATTTTTTAGAACTATATTTTAATATATAAACATGTATTTGTCTAATCATATTATAAAGCATAATTTTAATCTAACAAATAATAAAAATTTATGAGAAAAACAAAGGATCATTTTTACTATCCAAATGATATTGAATAATTGGTTTTAATCTTTACCAACAAGTCTTACAACAATTTTTTTTATTTTATAAAACCTTTTTAATAGTATATTATCAAATACATAATTTTTTTGTGATACCTAAAAATGAATTTATTTATTAATATATTTAATATTTAGCAAAAACTCATCAAATTAACTTTAAATCATATGTAAAAAAAAATTAAATAGTAGTATTAAATAAGTTATAATTCTTTTTATATCACACAAAACTAAAGCTTGACAATATTAGATAAGCATAACCCAATTAATATAATAAAACTCTTTTTATAAAACACGTGACTTATATGAATAATTATTCTGTGTTAAATGCTCTTACTCATGAAAAATAGTGAAAATATACTCAAAAGTATCAAAATATTAGAAATAAATATAATGATATTTTGAAAAGTAACATAACGATCGAAAATAATAAAATTATCACATGTCAAGAAAATCATAAGAGTGAGATCTAATATAGTTATAAACATGATGGTAATAACGACAATAATGCTAATAATGTTGTTACATAAGTGGTGTTATCATCATATATATAAAGATAGAGATTGTTATAGTCCCTATATGAATTAGGAGGAATAAATAATAGTAAAATATTTCTTGTGATTAGTTTATCTAAATAATATTATTGAGCTTAATACTGATCAAATCATCAAGAGATTAAAATGATACAATTCTAAAAAAATGCACCATTGAATATGCATTTACATTGCTTTGAAAAGAAGAAGAGTAGTAGTTTGTTTAAAAAATAATAAAAAATATTTGAAAAAATACCTAAAGTCTTGATGAGTAGTTCGAGACCACATTCACTTAATTTATAGACAACTATGATTATGGTACATGGCTAAATGATGATGCATGTGTTGATGATCAAATTAATGAGATTAAAGTATACAAAACCATCATTTTTATTGAATCACTAACTTACTAATCATTTATTTAAATAAAATATGATGCATTGTATCATTGATAATCTATCATTTTATATTTCATTTACTCTATTTAACTTTTATGTTTGGAAATCAAGTGTGAGTTATATAAAGATCCTCATAATAATTACAAACAATATAAGTGAATTAATTAAAAAAAGTATATATGATGCCAAAAGTAAACAGGCCAACATGATAATTCATAATCATATTTTGAAAATAATGTTATAAAATTATGTAATAAAAAAAATCAGAAAAATTAAAGAGTATAAAAGAGTTCAAATTTGCCTTCAATCATAAAATAAATCACAAACAAAGACTCAAAAAAGACAAAAATTAAGATGCTATTAAGTTTGATTAAATTATTAAATTATAATAAATCAATTATAATATCTGAGAATATTTTTTATTTTATTGTTTTTAGTTTTAGAGGTTTTTTGTCTTTATAGTTTTAATTATGATAACTATTGTAATTAATTTAAAATATTTTTCATGAGTAATGTGAGTTTTTTTGTCTTTATAGTTTTAATTATGGGAATGAAAATGTGAGTTTTTTTGTTGCTCTTCGAGGTATTATAACGCATAAAGGCACATATGAAATTCTCTAAAAACATATATGTTAGCTTTGTCTCTACTCGGGTTATGATCTGACTTCGTCACCTTCCGTACTATTATTGTCCACATCACGGCATTGTGATCTTCGTCGACGACTGTCGTCCTGTTTTTCTCCCACCGCTCGATGCCCCCACCACTCCCAGCCGCTCTGAGCCCCCATTGCTCGCAGACAAAACCGCAGTAGTCATCTCTACGCCACCGCCTATCCCCTCTTATCATCTCCAGCTAAACGGTGTTGCAGCCAACTTGCCAGGCCCTTGACGGCTTCATATCGCTGCCCTACCGTCCCTCGGCATCAATTGACCTTTTAAACTGAGCACCCATACCCTTCCGCTATCGTAATTTATTTTGATATTAAAGCGTTATTGTAACATGTAATCAAAAGCTTTTAACCATACTGTTGTACAATATATAATATAGATTGTCATAATTCGAAATCAAGTCGCATGAAAAGAAATACCCTTGAACCGTCCAGTGTTGAGAGATGGCGGACGAACGGCAGCAGAATTCTGCCTCATCGACGGAGAAAACATCAACTGCTCAATCTTTGCCTCATCCGCCTAAATTTCCAGGAGGAGATAAGACGGCGGAGGCGGCGTCGTGGAAGGCGATAAAGTACCCTAATCCGCCGGATCCCTTCAACCCCGACGCGGCCACTCTCAGCGACCAATGGCAGTTTGCATCCCGGAAGTATAGCCGTTGGTATTCCTTTGCATGGGGAACCGCCATCCTCGCTGGCGTCTCCTTTTACGCCCTCGGATGGTTCATAAAGGGTTCCAATCCCATCCCTTCAATCTCTCCCAAAGCCACCGATGAAGACCAAGCCTCGACTATCCCCGATTCGTCTAACGCCGTCAAGTGAATTGTCTAGTAAGAACCCTTTTGGATGATTGCTGGGTTATTGCAATCTTTTGCTGCAAATGCGGTTCATGCTAAAAAAAAGTTGATTTTGCCATATGGTTTCCCCATTTTGTTCAATCTGTATCTGCATCGGTGTTTCCTGACCCCGTTATTCGTTACACCATAGGCCTTAAACACAACACGAAGTTGTGAATATAGTGCAACATCTTAGCTTCAATTTGTGAGATCAAAAGATTTGATCTAAAGAATTGGCATACTACTATGCGAAGGATTTGTCGCTTTTCTCTGGAATTGCACTAGTATTTACTTGAAGTTTGAATTTTAGTACCAATTTTGGACTTCAATGTGATGGGTCCATTATTCAACAACTAGCCATGTAGTATTTTTAACCAGGATAGTGATTAGTGTAAGAAGATTTGGCAAGATTTGGGAATTGAATGGTAAATGGGAAGCTACTCTCTTTTCTGCTAGTTTGGCTAGCTTACAGAATTTAGTTCGGAAGTTGGTCTGTGGAATTATGAGGGAAAGATGCTTGAAATCTAATCTACCAAAGCATACGCAATAAGATATTTACCTTATCATCAGGCATGAACCAGCTCATTGCACCGTAAAAATTCATTAATAAGCTGTGTTGTTATGCTTCATAGTTTAGCATCTGAAGAGTTAGTTATGGTGTCCTTGTTTGCTGCACGAGAGTTAGTTGTAGTTCTTCACAAATAATAAGCCATAGACCATGCAGCTCTTTAGTTACAATGCTTGAAGGTCTAGACACCGATTTCATTTCATTATTTTTAAGTTTGAACATACATACTGATCGATAGTCATCATGTATTAAGGACTCCATGGTATTTTTTTTTTTCATTTCCTTACTGCTTGGTGTGTTTACATGCTTATTGTTGGTTATATACTGCATTAAGGATGTGTTCTTGCCGTTGGTTCTTAACAGGTTTTCAAGTAATCTGGTAGTGTTACACGGTGCCCGGGCAGAATTTATTTCTCAGAACTGGGGCACGATGCAAAAAATGTAAAGTTTTGTCAATAAACCTGCATCTTTAGAGTGTACTTAACACTAAACAATATGGTTTTACTTAAAGACTCTGTTTTTTGCTGTAGTGGCAGAAGCCTTTGCTAGGAAGTCATATATATATACTTACATGTTTGCAGCCCCATTCAAATCCCAAGTGCTTTATGAAAAAAATAGAGAGAACTGCTCAAATTTCACTCTTTTATGATATTCAAGTTCAGAAGATTCAGGCGCATTTTCTGAGATGCCAATAACTTGAAGTTAACACAATTGTTGGCCACACATTCATAGAGCTAGAGGCCAGAAAGGGAATTCAGATATTCACTTGGTTCAACGCTTCCTACACGGTTTAGTTTATGGTTCAACGCTTCCTTTCAATGCATACATGCATGTAAGAAAATCCTCTTTAACAGCTTTATTAGATTCAGATGGCATACTATGTTATCAGGTCATCATGAAAGATTATCAGAAACATTCTAGATACATTTCTTCCAAATGCAACTTGTTTAGGAGATGAAGAAGGCGCCGTCTTTATAGGACTTGGTTATGCATTTTGTGTTATCATCTTTTCTTTGACCTCATGTTTTAATATACGGTTAGGAATATGGTTAATTCTCTTCCATCTTTTATACATGTTTGAATATTTTTGAATTTCTCTTTGAATTATTCACGAAACTTTTGTATTTAATTGTGGGCTATGGATTGAAAAAAAAAAACCTAATTTATGATAAAAATTATAGTGCAAGCATGTATTGTTTTTTTCTCTCTCTAGATTTGAATGAGATCAAAGTTGTCTCTTTCTCTTACTTTCTCATTTTCTTTTCTCCCACCCATGACATTCTCTTATATCTTTCTATGCCCTCATGTGGCAAAATGCCTTCAAAATTGAAAGCCGTAATCCGAAGACCAACAACACATCTTACCTTTATTTTCAACCTAAGCTATCCCTCTTCCTAAACCATACATGTCACGATGATGCCCCTTTTCACACTCCAAACCTTTATGGTACACCCTAAAGCATATGCAAGAACCTTAAAGTAGCATGGTCAAACCCCTTAATTTTTTTTTGGCTTTTTAGTTTCTATTTCACTTTTAATAATTCTACCTTGTCCTTTTCATCTCGAGCAATGTTTATTGCACACCTCATTAGTATATCGTTTGGTATTGGATCTTAGAGATACTCTAACAAGTTTGCCCCTCTCAAGAAGTTCGAAGAACTTATATGGGTTCACAGGGTCATACAAGGCCCTTAAAAACCCATTAGACTTTAGAAAATTCTTCAAAAATAAACCTCAAGAACCTTGAAGATACATATAATTTTTAGAAAGATACGTTCTTGCTTGTATTGGATTGGGGCTTATGGCCTAAAAGATATGTGTTAGAAAAGCCATTAAACGAGGTATGTCTATGAACATTAGATTGTATTTATTCCTTTAGTAGTAATGCAATGACTAATATATTATGATGCAATTCTAAGAATGTTACTATACGCTCAATAGATTCATTTTTTAAGTCAACTTAAATTGAACTAAACAAATCATATACCCCAATAATGATCACTGAGAGATTTATTTCATTGCTTTAATTCTAATCCACCTGGAATACTCTTAGTGCATAGAATTTTGATTCAAATTGATTATGATGCCTTAATTTTTTATGGCATTAAGTATGGAATTTTTTATGGCATTAAGTATGGATATAAGAAACTAAAACTTCTTAAATTTGAGAAAAGTAGTTCCAAATTTTCATCATTTTATTGAGAGGAATATTCGATTAAAGGTTAGCAGGTTATGTGCAAACTAAAGATAGGAGTGGAAAATAGAAAAGATGATTTGGGGGAAACAATGTGGGGTTGAATAACATTTATGACCAAGATCTTGTAGTTCTATTATATTAGGATCATTGACGTTGGATATTTGCCTTTAATTATCAAGGATCATTTGTTATGACACGAAGACTTTCTTATTAGGAGACAAAGGTTTTATAATTTAGGAAAGTTTCTTAAAAAGCTAACTTTGGTGGTACATTGGATGCATATGGTTGATCATGGCTTAACATGAAATTTATATATATTTAATTTAAGAGATTTAACTCCAACATCAAATGAATAATACTTATGTCCACCATAGTCAAGCATTGTGCATCCATAGAGTGGGTCATCTTGTCATTGTATCCACAATGTTAAAGATAAATGTCATTATCGAACATGCCATCAAAATTTTAGGAAATTATTTAGATAATTTGAATCATCAATTATAATAAATCCCATGCTTTGAGATGATCATAGATAAGATGATGTGAGGGAGATATAAGGGTTTGTAGATTGGTGTAGTTTGGGTTCAATGTGGGAATTATGCTCATATAAGGTTTGGGATTTAATGAGAGTGAGACCTTGGGTGGAATCAATGGTCAAGCTTACCTAAGGATAGGAACATTTTAGGATTACATTAAGGAATTAAGAATGCTTGAGGATTGATTTTCATTTACAGAGAAACCATGGGAAGGGCTAATATGATCGAACATACCTGAAGGTTAATTAGGGGCATCTTAGGATAGAACTGAGTGCTCAACAATTTGGCGATTGATATAGGTATGTGAAAAGACATATAAAGTACATACTTAAAAGTTAATTCGACTTCAAGATAAGATTGGGATCTCAAATACACCTAAGGTTTGGGTTTACAGAGATAAGAGCCCAAACAGTATCAATGTGGTCAAACATGCTCATAAGGTAATTTGGTATCAAGCTATGATTGAGCGATCAAGCACACTTGAGAGTTGTGTAGAAATATATGATCTAAATTAGGTTAATAGTTTAAGGGATTTCGTCTACTTTGGTTTGAGTCATATGGATTTGGTTATGACCTAAGTTGAGATTGATAGTTTTTTGTCATTATATCTGACAAGGATTTAGAAATTTCAATTTGGTTATAGTGGTTGATTGGGGTAATGGATATGACCTAAGTCGATAGTTTAATAGATTCCGCTTGATATGGAATGTAGAGTTTGTTTTGATTTGGATGGCCCACGATGCCTTGTAGTTTTACAGAATTTTGTTCCCATCAAATTTTGGTTAGTTTTGGTTTCTAGTACGAATTATGAGTATAGAAAGAATTGGTAGATTTAAGGGATTATGCTTGATTTAGATATGGATTTAATGAGGCTATTAGGACATTAGATTTGGGAATTGAGGGGTTATTAAGGCTATATGGGGTTTGAGAAGTTGGAACAGTTTGGTGTTTGAGAAATTGTTGGAGCAAATTTAGACCTGAGAGGGGTTGTTGATGGCATTGTGATGAGTTTTGAAGGCTTCAAAAGGTTTTAAAGCTCAACACATGCATTAAGTAGTTTTATTTAACCACTTCAATTGATTTGGGAAACCATAAGTATTTTGGTTGATTGGCTAATTCAAAGTTTGAAGGTTTTAAAAAACTCACGTAATGCATCCAAAGTTTTCAAATGTCTTTTAGTATAATTTTTGTTTAGTTGCATTGAATCAACATTAGTGGTGGGGTGGTGTGCAAGTTGCAAGCAAACAATGTTGAGGACTAGTAGAATTGACAAAATCAAAGGAATTAGTGACATGATATATATTATTTGTTTTTCTTCTTTATGTAGTAATTACTATAAATATGTAACCATTGATTTTTATAAAAGTGGGTTTCACTTTTCTGTTTCTCTTTATATTTATCTCTATATGCTTCTGTTTTTGTCATTCTTGATTTGCAACTATGGGCAATAATGTAGAAAGATTGATAATGAGATATTATAATACAAATTACTAGAAAACAGATTAAGTTGACACGGTTTGAGGATGAATTAAGAAGAAAATAATTAGTCTGTAACACTTAGGACTAAAAGTGATATTGAGTGATGTCTTAAGTATAGAACTAGTGTACAAAGAGTAGCTCTTAGCATGATTCTAAATAAATAGGTAAGAGAATAAACAGTCTTATATTAAAAAAGAAAAGAATAATTTTCGATCTTATATGTGATATCATGTATGATCTTAAGATGTTAACATATCTTTTAAAAATAAAATTTATTTGTTTAATATGAGACAACTTAAAGCGATAATATATTGAATTAGGAAAACCATATTGTAACACTTATATTATCTTATTTTGAATTTATGTTATCTTTTAATGAATACATAAAAGATTTTGTTATTAAATATGCATAATAAGTATGTTATGATGATAATATTTTTTATTGTGATATTTGACGATTGATGTGAAATGAACAATAAAACAAGAAAAGTATAAAAATATAGCCAATAGTGATAAATACAATTAAGTCACCAAGCCAAGAAAACAAAGTAGCAAAAAACATCTTGTATTCAAAGGGGAATATATGAGACAATTAATATTGATCTTGTGAAAAAGATGGAACAATTGACAAATATTCTAGTATTGTGAGGATATTCATCTATTATGAGTATAATGAACAAAGTGATAGAGAATTTTTTGAAAATGAAATTTGTTACATTTTTTTAGTATAATTGATCTCATGAAAGTGGAGGATTGGCTCTCTCAAATGAAGGTGTTGAAAGGGCTAAAATTCTCGACATATAGATGGGTAGCATTAGCCTTCTTGTTTTGAAAAGAGAAATGAAGTATTAGTTAGATAAGATTGCATTTTTAAAATGAGCCTTAAAATAAAATTAGTTGGGAAGAGTTATGTGAAATTTTTAGAGAATTGTATGTTTCTCCATCAACAAAGATAAAGATAAAATATGTGTTGAACAATTTAATTTTGTGAAATCTAATTGTTTCCAAATATAAACGAAGATTCTTTTCTTTAATATAGTACATCTCAAAAGTGACTACTTTAAAAAAAACAAAAAATGTTATCTTTTAAAAAGAAGATTATAAGAATTTGTCATAAATTTTTAGTTATTTTATAACAAGTCTCAAAGTTAGTAGGAAAAAAGATAATTAAGCAAAATCAATAATCTGTCTATGAGGATATTCTCATCTTAGGTCATTATCAGCATACTTTTTTCAAAATAGTTACAATAAAAATAGAATTATGAAATTGATAAGTGCAAAGATAGAAGAAGAAGAAGAGGAAGAGTATTTTTTGTCACAAAAAGGGTAATTTTTTTTAAAAAAATTTTCTTTAAGAGATTTCTAACTTTTAGAAAGTTTTGATTCCTAAAACTGTCCTAATATTTTAAATTTATTAAGAATTCTTTTTTAGATTGCTCTCCAATCTTCTTCTTCATGAAAATTTCTCTTAGAAAATTCTCAGAAAATATTCTTTAAAAAGTTGTCTTCACTTAGCATTTTTGCCTCTTTATATTGGGCTCAGATATAATATTTTAATACATATTCAATTTACAAAAAGACAAATTACTCTTGGTTAAATTCTGAAATTTTGAGACTACCAGCCCATTTCCTGTCTTCACAGATCCCCGGCTCGTGCGTGCCTTTTGTGCGCCGAGCCGGGCGAGAGCGCACATTCGGTGCCCGTCCCCTTTCACCCGGTCACGAGCTGTGCATGTGCCCGAGGTAAAGCAGTATGCGACGAAATTAGCACACTGCACCCGATTCGGCCACATGCGTCTAGTGTGCGTAGCTCTTGGTGGCCAGCGCGTGCACATACTCCCATAGTCGCAACACATGCAGTTGGGTGCCCACCCCATGTTTTGCAGCACCCGAAGTTAGGAGCCTTCCTTGCAGTGCATAATGCCTAATGTTGAGCCTCTCTCTCTCTCTCTCTCTCTCTCTCTCTCTCTCTCTCCTTAATATTTTATGGGTTTTGATCTTATGCTTCTTTTTTGTTGAGATTCAAGTCCCATCAAATTTTCTTTGTTGAACTGATGTTTTGTTATCTTTTTCGAGAGAATGAGACTTCTACCTGTCCTATCAATTGGTTTATTGAATTTTATTAGCAACACATATTTTTTGCTAGTATTTGCTAACCTTCTCAATTGTTCAGTACTGATAACGTCTTTTATTAATACTTCTTTTTCTCATTGTAGAAGAAAATATTGTCCATATTTCATGAACTAATATTGTTATGCTTATTGGTAGTAGATGACATCTTGATCCCATAAGTAGAGATTTCTCAATATAATTGGCAAATGTCTAAAAAGTATCACTTTGTAGATAACCTCATTAATATAGTCTTTGGTGATAGCAAACTTCACATTGTATTGTTTTCAACTAATATCTCAAAGTCATTATATATCCACCCTAAAAGATAAGGCCTTAGATGTTCACTTGTGGCGTATGTTTTAATTTTATTCTTTCACAAACTTTTAGATGTTAACTTTTTTTCTCTTCCAATGTTGATGATAACACTAACAAGCTCTTTCTTCACTTAAAGTCAGGTAGTGAAAGTTCTTTTTTATTGACTTCATGTGATATTTTCTTTGAGATCATAAGAGATAGAGTTTCATCCACTTGTGAAGAAGTTTGTAGTACATTTTCAATCTCTGTTATAATAAGTATTATATCCTTAAATTTTTCTCAAAAAAGATTAGGGTGTGATTTTTAGTATTTTTTTATACATGTCTTGTTTTCTTTTAATGATCATAATACTTTTGATTTTTGTAGTTTATTGTAGCAGTAATAAATTTTGTTGGTGAATACTCTTTCTTTTACTGCCCATTTTCAAACTTATACTAAGATCTCTTGGTACCTTGTCCTTCAAACTTTATCCATTTGCAATCATTTTTTTTCAATAGCTATAACAAATATATTGACTTGCTTCAAAGATTGAATAAGAAAAAGAAATAGTTTTGTAGTAATATGATAATACAGACTTGCAATATATTTTGATAATATATACAATTCTTCAATAGATATTCCCAATCTTACAGCTTATCATCAAAATTCTGTGGAATATTCTTGCACTGTTTGTTCTTGTCGATGCCGTAGACTATGTCATTTACTCTATCTTTTCTCTATATAACTCATGGGGTAAAATTCTTATCAAATTAATTATTTAAATTGGTTCTATGTCACTTTTGTAATTATCATTTTTTATGAGAACATTCTACTAAGCTAACGCTTAATTCGTCATTTTTAGTCGAGTATATGCCAGTTTTTTAAATAAGTAGTCATATAGAAAAAAATGTGCTCTAGTTGTTTCAACCTGGTGTCTAATTTCTTTACATGTATTGTTTTATCATAAGTTGGTAAATGAAGTGTAGATCTATCTTGAAAGGATGTTATCGATTCCCATGTATCGAAAAAGTAAGATTGATCTTATTTTCATCTTTATTTTTAACTATTTTAAGAGTACTACTTAATCCAAAATATCTCTAATTAGGACTCTTCTTTTGTTGGATTGTCTTTTTGATCTATTATCAAAAGGAATTGGGATTTTTGCACAATTTTTATTAACAACTGCAATTATTGTATTAATAGAGCTACATGTGTCTCCAGGCTTGATGCTGAAGTAGTTGACGTAGTCACTTCGACAGAAGCCTTCTCTTAATTTCCTTTTGAGGTTTTTTCTTCAACTCCTTTCTTTTTAGCACCTGTCACTAGAATAGAATCGAAGTGATTTTAATAAAGGATGGATTCCAATGAGTATGAAAAGGATTTTGAATGCTATTGTATGATATTTTTTCAGAACATATGATACGATATAATTACAACAAGAGAATAATAAGAGAAAATATTATCAAATATGATAAGAATATAAAAGTATGATAAAATAAGTTATTAAATAAATGCATCTTATTGTGATCTAGGTATCAAAAAGAAAGAAAAAACAGAACTAATTATCCCTAAGATTTCATGTAGATAAATTTAAAATCGATAATATAAAAAAAATGTTGAATAAAAAAGAAGCATTGACATATACATTAGTATGACATCATGATTTCATGACATAAAATATATGATAATATCTGAAATGATTTTTTAACATGTAATTGATATATTTGATATATTTGAAATAAGAAAATTAAAAAAAAAAAGGAATAGAAAAGAATAAAATATATGAAATAAGCTAAAATAAATATTTTAATACCTCATTATATATATATATATATATATATATATATATATATATATATATATATATATATATATATATATATATATATATATATATATATATATATATATATATATATATATATATATATATATATATATAATGAGAAAATTGAGAAACAAGAAAATGGAATATAATTTCCTGAAATACATCATCTCATATTGATTGAATGAACAAGGAAGCAAGAACCTAACACATAATGTAACGTATGACGAGGTCTTAATAATATACGAGGCCTTGAGTTGACAATAGAGATCTTGTGCTTACTAATACTATAGTATCGGACTATGACTTGGCATAAAAATCTTTTATCAATGGTACTAACAATATATTGAGTCAAGAATTAAAAGTTTATTGCTCAATGGTATTGGTAACATACCAGGCTATAAAATGGCATCATAGATTACAATATAGAAGAACAAAAAATAATAATAATAAAATTATAGATAAAATAATTATAAATATTTTTATATATATACACAAACAAACACATATATATACATTGTTATATATAATGATAATTATATAAAGAATTATTTGACACCAAGTTTTATCATATTTTAAAAGAGTATTAGTGACATTGTACATAAGAAGTACGCATGCTATTAATATCATGTTTTTGTTTAATTCAATTTATTTAACTTTTATTTACTTTTATTATTCAAATCTAAATATTATTTATTATTTAAATTTATCTTTTGAGCATTTGACTCAATATTTATTTTGCTCATATTACAAAGCATACCAACTGCACATAGAGAAGGGTCAATCAGGTCATAATAAGAATGAGTAAATATTCACCATGATATAACATATAATATATATTTGTATAGTGCTCAAATGAATAAAAGATTGATGATCTTTTGTATAAGTTAAACTTATAGCTAATAACATTTCAGATTTGGTGGAATTTATAAAACACGCTAAGTGCATTACCATCATCTCTTGAGGAATGGTTGATACTCTCATTTTTTACATAAATTCTTTGACTATTGTGAAAATTAGTAAGTAATATAGATGAATTTTGGCAAATTGATATCAAAATAATTGATATCCTTAAAAAAAATAATAAGAATTATAGAAGATTATTAAATAATTATATTGGCATAACCTGTAAAATCATAAGTATATATAATATAATTAAATGTTCATTTTTAGATACCTCTACAATAATGCAAATTTTAATTCAAGAAAAGACAATGAAGGAAATTTAGATAACGTTGATTCCCATGATTATGGAAGAGGCAAAGTAAATCAACAAGAAGAAAATCAAAATAATCTTATGCAACTTGTCTATCCAATGTATAAAACTTTTTGTGAAACAAAAAAAAGTTATAATATAGATAAAATTCTTGATCATTTTCATTATCTATGACCCCTCTTTTAAGAGAGAAACTAAACTCTTAACTACACAAGAATGGATAAATAAAATGAACAAAATTTCAAATAGTATTCTGTCTAGAAATTCAAATGGTCTGTTTGGCTACTTTGGTTTTAAAATATGATGTTGATTTTCAATGAGTTTCACCATCATATCAAATTCAGAAATAGACTTATGCAAAATATCACATGAAATGAATTTATAAGACTTTGAACAATAATATATTCGTATTTCAACTAAAGAATAATTGAGAAAAAATTTAACAAATTTAGCTTAGAAAAGATTGACAATAACTAAATATAAACAACAATTACATATGTTTTAGATACGTTTGGCTCTAAAACCCATTGATTTTTTACTTTTCAATATCATGCATTATTGCTTGTTGAAAGTCTTTCTTTGAATCTTTCAATTCAAACATTCCACCATAAGGGCATTCAAAGATGCCAATGAGTGGTGGATGATGAGAAATTAGTCTTAATCGAAATGATAGTTCAAAAATCAAATATGAACACAACCCTCAACCTCCCAAAAAAAAAAAATCTCCATCTAGAGATGATACAAACTTAAGAAAATTTCTAAGCTACTCTTAAACGATGTGATGAATATTCATGCTTTTACAACACACACACACACGCACACAAGGGCACTGCAAGCCTATGTTTCAAAATGACCATTGGCCAAAATATACCCAATTGCAAATGACAGAACTCACAGCCAGCTACAACATAAAAGTCCCCTGAAACCATGTAGTCACAAACCTGAAAGAGATGAATTGAATGCAGGAATTTGACACTAGCATATGCATCATCCAGATACTTAGATAACTACTCCAGCCTTTTTGAAGGAAACCAAAATGCAAAGTTCATAGAGAGGCTGAGAGCTGGATGACATGGTGCCACTTGAATATGCCCAAATTTAAAAGATTGAATGGGCAGCATATGAATCTGAATTTCCATGAACATTGATTTGCTCGGCAAACTGACAAGGAGGAGCATCACAATCCAATCTGTAAATTTAATCATTAGTCATGTAGAACCATCTCCATGAGCAAGTCATTCCAGGCGTCCACAGGCCCAGGCAAACACCAGTGTAAACAGTCGTTCTGAACTGCAACGTTCTTGTTTTGGAAGGGGTGAAAATTTCTGTATGGCCCTGGATGACCATCAGGTCTTAGCAAGGAGAGATTATAAGTGTCCAAGAGTTTCAAGCGAATTCCATCCTTGGAAACGTTTGCTTTCGCCTTCTCAAATTCCTCCAGTTCGATGCTCCTCATCACATGGTCTACATCTCTACCACTGTACTCTCCCACAATGTATGGCTTTGTTCTATTGCATGTGCCACCGCTAAACCACTCACCATTTTCAAAGTGATCAGGTGTCCAGGTTCTGTAGATAACCATGGGCTTGTGATCTGATGCAGCAACAAAATGGTACAGGTTTCTGAGGCTCTTACGGTAAGCATAGTCGAATCCAAGCTCTGTTAAGTTCTTCCCAGGGCAGTAGTGACAGCCCACAATGTTATCTTTTTCCCAGTAAATTGCTGTTTTGAGAAACCACTGGCCAGCAGAGATCACTATGTAGTCGAAGTCACGATAGCTACCTGTCCACTTGCAATCAAGGATGTCAAGATGAAGTTGGATTTCGGATTTTGATTCCCCATTATCATTCTCGAATATTTCAGCTTTAATTAGGAAAGGTGCCCACACCAGAGAGAGTGAGAAGTTGTGAGATGGGAAGTGCCATCTTCTAGATTTGAATTCCTTGTCATGGTAGACTTCTACTGGTTCTTCAGCCTGGTACAAGAATCCATTTGAACGGATGAGGCTTTATAGTTCAAATTTTATGTGAATTTTAAATTCATGAATTTACAAATGATGAAATTGCAATTCCAATATGTTATTTGGTTGGATATATTTATTATAGTAAAAATGTTCTAGCCTCTTACTGCTAGCTATGGTGAGTTCCTATTGAACAACAAGGGTTCAGTGAAAGCAATATTTTGTTCTCTCATGTTTTTCAATGAAAATGAAATTTATGCTTTTAAATGTCCTTGTGAATTTGAAATATGAGATTTATAATGCAATCAATTAAATGATGAAATTGTGTCAAATGCATTACACTTCAAATAAGAATCTGGAAAACATGAAACCAAATAAGCTCTAAAAATATCACGCGCTTGTGAAAATTTTAGAAAAAAATATAACTTTCATAGCAAGCAAATATTGTAGATCACCAATTCAAACTTGTAATCACAGGTAACAAAACTTGCTCTGGAACAAACAATCATGAATATTGTGGTTTGGAAATGAAATCACCCCCAACTTGCTAGAAGGTCAGATATCTACAAGTTAAGAACCAAGAAAGCACGTTGCATGAATAAATGTTAGAGATTCAAATAAAAATGATAATTACAACTTTGGAGACACAACACAATAGAGATTGCAAGATGCATGAGAGCAAAGGTACCATTAAACAAGGTGGTAGTTCACAAAGCATAAAGCATGCATTAGATCAAGCATGTCCAATGAACTCTGATGCACATGCAAAATTACGAAATGGGGTAAAACATTTGATTTGTTTTAATTTAAATTTTTACCTGTTCTATTGATGTAGTGTTTACTCCTATTATTTTGAATTAAATATTGGGAGGTCTAAACTTGGTTTGTGTTACGAGGATAAGAATTTATTTGGGTTTCAGTTAACAAGGTTTTCGGTAGTACATCAGAACTTTATTAGAAATAGAATAAAAAAGCATAATCCCAACATGCTACATGAATCCTGAAATACCATTGCACTCTATTTGGAAGCAGGTTTTATTTAAGATATGTCAAGTCCTTTTAGTAGTCCCTTGACGTCTGTTGATTGGTTTTCCTCCTCTTATAAGGAGAATATTAATAATTTATCTCTCCTCAATAAAGCAACAAACAGACTACGTTTCACGTGTTCAAATCATTCACAATGACGGTCCTTGCATTTTCCTTAATTTGTGTTAATACACTAATCTTATCCCAGTTAGATCCATCTCATAAGTTTGTATGTTCATATCAAATACCAATATTTAATATCATATCAAACTGTTCTCATTGCACACTTTGTAAAATGAATATACAATGTGGAGTGGAATGTTTTGAACATAAAACTCAAAAACACCTCATTCCATTGAAAAGTGTTATCTTTACTAATTTTACTATTATCTTGGAGCATAAACATGAGGTAATGAATTCATAATTCTTTAGTATTTTAAACTAACCAATTATCATCTCCATATCATTTGTATCACATCTTAACGAAATTTGTATTCCATATATTCAATTTTAAATTTATTGAATTAAAACTCCTTAGATTACATGTTCGTTCAACATAGCTCTAGCTTTTTTTAGCATCTTCTCTTGTGTTATCAACAACCACAATACGATAAGTCTAAAACATTTAATGTTCCAATTCATTTACCAATCCAAAAATATACACTCATTGACGAATTATAACGATGATAAGAAAATATTTAAGCAAACCTTCTTGAGTGCAACCATATCTATAATAATTCTGGTGGCAATTATAAATTTGTTCCCGTACAACGAACACAATTATGGGATCATTGTTCATATAAATAGTTATCAAAATACTTTTTCTCCACTCATATGCATCGTTTTAGACTAAAAAATGATATTGAATACTTTGGCAAGCTAAGAAATTCCTTCTACAGTACATTTCTACAAATCAATAAAGCCAAAAATTCTTTGCTAGTACCCAATACTAAGCCTCTACTGGATAGTATTTCTCTAGCAAGAACTTCAAACTCTTATCAATGTTGGGTGTGCACAACAGCAATTCAGAACCACCATTATCTCTATCAAAATCCACACACACTTCACACTTTTTGGAATTTATCACAAAGAGAGTTCAAGAGTTTTGTACTAGATTCCTTTTGACCGTTACTTTCATGGTTTGTGAGAATCTTTCTCTCACCCCTAGTCCTGACCAATGCAGCTAAAGGTACAGTCTTACCTGTGCCGCTTTAATACCCCATAATGAAAACATTTTTTGTGGTTAAGTTCCCTATTAATAAGGAAGATAATCTGCTCTCAGTTTTGACCAATGAGTTATGCAGGGAGACTTTATGCTCTTGCAATTTGGGCTTCCAAGGAATATAATCATGTTCATCAGAGATGGCCTTGGTAACTTTCCATAACTATCCACCTCCCTTCCGTAATATGACGAGCATTTACATTTAAATTGGAGGTTCTACGTCTGGTATCTCAACTCCATGAATTGTCTTACCCACAGTCTCGTCCTCATCCGCATGCCACTGCTCCCTCTTATTAAGGAATAAACTTTGCATCATTGTATTTTGATTCAAAGACAATTAGTCAACAATATTGCATTTGTATGATGAGTATTCCATACCAAACTATAGGTATAGTGTAATTGTCTCCACCATAGACATATCACTTCATATTCTTCATGGGTATATTGTCACTCGGCTTCTAAGAAACATTCTCCACCACCATTCTCACATACTTCAAAGACACATAAGTGCACACACGATGTGTATGCTCACTTTATTGGATCTTCCTTTACTCATCCACAATACCAATGCATAAAACTCCACAATAAGTTTAGTCATATTTTGAGAACCACTAATAACTTATGGGGATCAAGAATACTAGATTTTTTTTTTAAATCATAATGTTGTTGGTTAAAAAGCCTTGGGCTCCTAGATATGGTAAATGTACTCCCATGTTTTTACGATCAATGTAGAGATTGTTCCAATCATAGAAGTCAAGACTCCAACTTTCCTTCATCCTTTGTCACTTCATCCTCTTCATAAGATATCATTTACATATTTTGATGTTACTAGTTGTTAGAATGTTAAATTGGGAGTTGTTTGGAACTCTTCCAACAAATTGGTGATTGGATTTCCCATTTTTCCTAGTAGACTTTTGAGTTTAGTTTATTCTTGTGGATGAACGAACGACACAATGTAACGTAATAGATTTTAACATGCTTCACAAATTATAATGTGAATTATTCTATTCATGTTTAACTCTACATTGTATAACAATTATCATAAAAAATCTTTGAATGCTTTAGTCATGCGCATACACTAAACCTATGGAATGAGCAATTTTCTTTCATACTTGTGCAATGAAAATAGGATGCCTTGCATTTTTAGCCCATCATCGATGGATAGTTGATGGAATCTTCAAGATAGACCCAAAGAAACCCTCTCACATTCAATCAACTTTGAGTAAACTACAATGGTGGAAGAAAACCTAGATCATTGATCCTAAACCATTTAAATTTGTTTTTCCAAAACCAAAATAGATGAACATAATATATAAAAAATATAAGTATAAGTGAAAATATCTTATAATAACTTAAATTTAAAACAAAGAGTCAATAACAAATCTCAATATAAATTAAAAGTATAGACAATTCTAAACACTAATAATATTACTTTATAATAATGGTGTCATTATGTTACAAAAAATTGATTTTACTTACTATTCTCTCCATCATGTTTTCCTATACTGTGGCCCTGATATATCTAAAATGTGTTAACCAAACATGAGCTAAGTCAATCGTCATAAGTTTAATGGATAAATTAATAAATATAATATTAAAACAAACATCATTACATTTGAAATAAAAACATCTAAGAACAAATTTTATCTTAGTTATATAAAAATTGAAACAAATCATATTTAAATTCTATTGTATATTATGATTTACATCTATGTAATACTGCATATTTCAATGTATATCCAAATCATGCTAAAGTTAATATCCACATCATATATTGAAAAAGAGATATCATGATGCTTACTATCATCCATATCATTTAAGCATAAAATACGCATCAAATGCAATGATGATCTATTAAATCTCTTTTATAATGGTTCTGAGGGTCCAATAAATGTAAATTCCACATGTAAATCAATAAATACTCTTTTATAAATCTCTTTTATACCAAGCTTTAATATGAAACAACATGAACATCACATGCAATGCTATGATTTTATTTTTAAATTGTTTATATTTGTTCTTATATTTTTTTTTATTTTATTTTTTATTACTCTTATTTTCATTTCTCTATTCACCTAGAAACCTTGTACATTAGTCATTCTTTGTTCAATGTTTTCTCTCAAGACTTCACATTGCGTTCCCTTTCTACCCTCATCAACTCAAGAGTTAAGAGTTTTTTTCTTTTCTTTTTAGTTCTTGTTATTATTATTTCTTGTTATGCTAGCATATATATGCAAAAGAGTCACTTCTTATCCAATGATTCTTCTCTCAAGATTTTACTTAACATTCACTCCCTGCCCTTGACAATTTAGGAGTTACAAATTATTTTCTTTTCTTTCTAATTCTTGTTATTGTTATTTTTTGTTACCTTGGCATATAGTAGCTACATAGAAGTCGCAACTTATCCAACGATTTTTCTTTCAAAATATCATTTGATGTTCACTTCCTGTTTCATTAATTGTAGAGTTTCAAGCTCATCCATTTTATATATTTCATTTGCTTATATTGTGCTTTTCAAGTAATGCCATACACATTCAAAACTTTTGTTTTGCTTAGCTCTTTAAATATTTTCTTTTTCATAGCCCAATGGTTATTTCTTTTTGCTTCTCAACAATATTTTCCAACATTTTTATTCCACATAAGTCATTTCAATAACATTCTTCTTTGTAACTAATATGTATTTCTTTTATTTTGCACATTTACATGTAATGATAAATATTTATCAAAACTTGAAAAGTTAGCATGTAATGTTTATCATGTCATATTGCTTATATAAACCACATATGATGTTTGTCATAATAATTTATCTACATATCAAATATAATGCTTATCGTACCATACCTACATAATTAATATGTAATGCTACTCATCTCTACAATGTTTATGTGCTTAAAATATAATGCACATCATCTTATAATACTTGCATGCACAACATATAACACACATCATTTCACAATACATGCTCCGCATGTAATGCACATCATTTCACAATAGTTGCATACTCAAGATATAATGATAGATAATGCATTATACGATTATGCAAATACATTACATATAATTTATTTATTCATACTAATTAATATATCAAACATCATTCCATTTCATAGATATTATACATTAATGATAGCAAAGGTTTAATGGTACATCACTATATCATGTCATACGTACACATAGAAATCATATAAGTCTATCTACAAAATTCAATAGCATTTATCATCTTATCAAGCATTCATAATATGTTCAAGTGAGCTTCTTTATAACACGATGATACTAAAATACTACATCAAGCATATAATATCCAAATTGAATTCACCCATCCTAAGGTACAATTCCTTTTTGTCTCTCAGTTTCCATGCCTTAAATATCGTGACTTGTTATCAACCTTCTCTTCTTAGAATCAACCTAACAGATATGTAACAAACCTACTATGCTTCAAACTTATAGACCTCATAGCTATATAAAGAGATCTGACAACACACGCACAAATTAATTTCAAGAATTTTAGAAACTTATTAAATTACCATGTTGGCAAAAGAAATTATTTTTTCTCTTCTCCTTCTCGTTTACTTTCTCAAACTTTCTTTCCTTCGATTCCCAATGGAAACCAAAGAGCACTCAACTAGGTTTTGAGCAGTTATTCCTGTGAAAAGGTAGAATCAGAAGGCCAAATACACAAAATGATGATTAAGGGAGTCAATTGCTTGCAAATTACGTCACTAGAGATTTAAACATGTAAAATAAAAAATAATTAATTAAATAAATTACGTATTTAATCTTAAAAAATCAAAAAACTATAATAAATCTAAATAGACTCTGATTGAGACAAAAAAAACATCATTGGACTCATCTCAACGAACATTATCCATCAATATGAAATATTTCATTTTTTAGTACACCTTCACAAGACAATCTTGCATGCTCATAAATTGACCTTAGGATGTTAATACAATTTAGTTACTTCAAGATTTTAATAATTTTACAAAAATACAAACAAAGAACACAAAAGAACATAGAAAGGTTTAAGGCATAAGATGTCTACATAACCCCTAGTTAAAATCTAAAAGAAAACAATAGTCACACTACAAAAATTTTTATTAGAGCTTAGAAGAGATTAAATCAATGCAACATTTGCACTCCTCTAATTGAAACTAACTCCTCTAATGTCTCTAGATATCATACAAAGAAGATTTCTCTTTTTACATACAAGCAAACTTTGTCGTAAACTAGTTGAAGTTTTTGTTAGCCTCATAGATATGCATAAATTGGGGATGAATTAGGCTTGATAAATTTTTATCGTTCTTATTTGATTATTAGCCTTTTTAAGCATTTATGCAGATATGGATATAAAGTGTAGTACAGTAAATCACACAAATTTTTAAGTGGTTTGTATGCTAATTCCTTAGCCCACTCTAACCCCAGGCACCTCGCTTAATCGACATTATCTAATCACTCCTTCACTCAATTTGAGTAGGTAAAGAAGTTTCTTGAATTTCATTAGTCCACTCGAACGCTAAGCCTTGGAGCAAGGCTTTACAACCCACTCCACACCAAGCCTTGCGGCAAAAGGCTCATAATCCACTCGGACACCAAACCTTAGAGCAAAGTAGTACAATCTCCTCAATGCAAAGCCCCAAATTAGGCACTTCGCTTGCTCATAACTAAAGGCAAAGGGATAACTCAAAAACAATGATTATAAAAAAATCTAAAGCACAAACCCAATCACAATTGAATAATATACAATGAAAACACATAATAACTTAAGTTAGAGAATTATAAAAAAATCAATAGCTTTATGTGAATGTGAATTTGTGCATCCAAAAGAATGTTGTGTTATAATCTTAATACATCCACTTGTTCTTCTTCTAAGGTGACATTACAATAAAAGCTCCCCTAGTATCCTCTTTCTACATGAAAAGTGGCTAATTGAATTAATAAAGGCTTTCAAATAATTTGGTAGTATTGATCATCCTTTTCTACTTAAGGTAGGTTATTCATAAGTATTTGAGCTCTTGCAAATGCTCCGAAATGGCCACAAATGGCTATATGATTGTCAAGGAAAAATCTCATCTTTCCAAAAATTCATCAAACTAGCTATTATAAAGTTTTTGTTCTAAATTTACCATAAGTGCAACACAAATGTACTGTATGCATGCAACATACCATGTCAATGACATTCACATATGGTATGTAAATATTAGCATATCATACATGAGTCTCATTTTGAAGCTCACTTTTCTTGTGTATTCTATGTGACTAGTGACATACCATACTTCCATTGATGAAGGACAATACATCAATATAATACCTTACATAAGACTTGGGCTTTAAGGATATTTAAAATACATATGTTTGTATACCATACGTGATTCTCACATACCGTATATTATAAGCATTATAAATTTTATAACATATAAATTTATTACTAAAAATTATAAAACTTACCAATCGTGTGTGTTTCAAAGTATTCAAAAACGTTGTAAAAATAAGTTTTATAGGTTCATTCAATGTTGGCAATTTTATCCATTAAATGCATTATGTTGTTCAACTTTACTTTTAATGAATTTAACAAAAGTATTCAAATCAACCAAATAATATCCAATTCAAGTAAGATTTGAGTCGTAACATTGTGATGATTTTTATCTATATTAGATATATCAAGCTTAGGTTAACTTATGCAAAGGTGTGATAAACATGGTGAAAGTCTTCACATGAACCCTTAACCAATGCATACCAATGATGCATCAACTGAATTTCTCATGCAATCTATGTCTTTGCTTGATTAAATTACCTACTCTGGATATGTATATTTAATTTAACTATCAAATGAATTTCTCATGCAATCAATAATTTTGTTTCATTAAATTACCTAGTGTTGATGTGTTTTCAACTACTACATAAAACCAAAGGATTGCATAAATGAAAAATATTTTTTTATGAATTCTCGCACGCACGCACGCCTACCTGCCCGCCCGCCCGCAAGCACACATACACATATATATTAAGATATATATATATATATATATATATATATGTAAGCACTTGGCTAGTATATATAAGTATCAAAATACAATCTTTACATAAATCATATAAAGGATATCATCTTTAAAAGTTGGATTCATATAGACTTATACTTATCTTCAATCAAATGTTTAAAGACCATCACAAACATCTAAGTATATTTTTTAATAAAGCCAAGAAAAATAGATTAATCATTTCAAAACAAAAGAATAAATTAGGATACAGAAGAATGGACTTCTTAGGCATAATCATAAGACAAGGAACTATAGGGCAATTAAAGAGGAATTCAACATCTTCTAAGGTCGAGATTTCATAATCTAGATATAGTTCTATGAATCCATTTACGATCATAGCATCATCATACAAAGGTTAGCAATATGGACTCAGAAATTAGCAGCCATGAAAGCTCTTAAAAGATCTAAAATTTTTGTGATTTCTAAAAACAATTCACTTTACGAATAGACTACAAGGCTATAGTAACATTTTACCATAAAAAAAGTGAGTCAAAGCTATCAAAGAACAGACAAGCACTAGTAAACAAGGTAGCAAGCATTTCAAAGTAATCAAACATAGCTTTATTTTACCATTAAGAATTTGTCCTCAAAATGTCAAAAAGATTAATAATTCATGAACTGGTAGTAATGGGGCCTAAAGTAAAAGATGTTTCAATATATCATTTTGGATGTTCTAGTACGATCTTAATAAGAGTTCAAAGTGATTCAATTTCCTAAAACAAAATTATGGATCTAAGGATTATTCAACAAGAAAATATAGTTGTAAATTGATAAGCATATGGAAAGGCAATTGGAACTAGAACCTGATAAACCAGACTTGGATAAAAAAAGATGCAAAAGTTTATCAGCATACATTAAGTCACCTTAGACAGAAGGCATATCAAAGATTGAGCATGATTGCGCAGAATTGAATCGCCAATTAGCGCCCAAGCTTTGTCACGCAATGCTTCCAAAAACTTCTCAGCATCAAAAGGAAGTAAGTTGCATCCATGTGGTTTCCATCTCCAATAAAGATACCCTTTGTCAGGACGTCCATTCTTCATACAATTCTGGGGAGATTCGATGAAATGGCAGCTTTCATTGGTGTAAGGAGGTCCTGATGGATTTGCAATCCATTCCCCTGCAAATAGATCACATTTTTCTGCATATTCACAAGCAGTGTGGATTCAGTTTACGAAATCAAAATGAAGCAAAAATTGTTGAAGCTATCGCAGATGTTAGTGATCTCCAAAATAAACAAGACTAAGCAAAAATGATCAAACTGTATATTCAAAAAAAAAAAAGGAACTGTACTTAAGATCCTCTCCCCCTTAATGAATATATTTGAGTGAAATGCTAAGAAGCACTGCAACCTGGAAGAAATAACAACAGCTATGAATTTCTTAAGACATATTTATGTCATTAGATATCCTGTAAAAATCATAAATGTCGAGGTGGACATAGAGTGCACGATAGCCATATCCTCTATTGTGCTCGATGGTCAATCCATGCCATGTCAAATCAAAAACACTTTCATTCTTCATGTTCGTAAACACTATAGTAAGAACTACACTTTTACAACTTGAACTTATCATATCCATTTGTCACCAGTCATTAGCTATCACATTGAAAACTTTACATATGTTTCTAATGAGTTCAGAAATTGCAGTAAGGTCCATTCTGGGCAAGGTACATCGTGTACACAATGTTAGGTGCAATGTGCAGAGAAGTGACTCTATATTCTATGAACACCTTCAGAAGTTTCTTCCAAACATGATGAATATTCGACCTATCCTAAAGAAAGAAAAAGTTCTCAAGCTTTTAAGGAGATCTCGATGGCAATATGCACCAAACTAAAAATTCCAGTAACAAAAAGGACACGAATCAGATAATGCTACAAACCATGCATCAAAGAAGACAAATATACTAGAAATGCAGCCAACCAGGAGACAACGAACATGAACAAAATGACGACTTGTTTACTCGTAGTATATGTAAAACAAAACCAACGAAAGTGTAGCAAAATGTTGTTGGGTGAAATATTAGGCCACTAAATATCTGGCTTCCCATGACCTTGTCTTACCGTAAGATCTCACCAAACTTCCTCAAGATAACTAAATGACGACTTGTTTTCTCGTAGTATATGTAAAACAAAACCAATGAAAGTGTAGCAAAATGTTGTTGGGTGAAATATTAGGCCACTAAATATCTGGCTTCCCATGACCTTGTCTTACCGTAAGATCTCACCAAACTTCCTCAAGATAACTACTCTAAAGACAATCTCACTTGAAAACAAAGAACAAGAATCCATAACCACTACGGATGCATCAACCTAGGGCAAATTTGTCATAGAAAACTATTGCAGTTTCAGAAAAAAAAATTTAAAAAAAAAATTAAATGTGCAGATCTAGAACCAAAAAAGGAAAGGAAAAGTGAAATTCGTGGCTTATGCATAGTGATAATTGCTAACCAATATTAAATAAGGCGGCCATATACTCAATTTTCTATCGCCAACATCTCCGGCTCTTGTCCTGAAACCGACATAGAAAGGGAAACAACGAGAGGGCACCCAAAGTTTACGTAGCTCACCATTGGTCGCGTTAACATAAGCAACTTTATTCGCCACTGCCGGGGCTTCCGACACGGAGAGAATAGCGGAGGAACGGGGGAAGAAGAGCCGGAAGGAAACGCCCATTAGGAGAGCAGAAACGAAGAGCTTCACCAGGATTTGATTACTTTTCCGGTTCGCAGTTGGCCATGGTTCCCAGTCCAACCTCATCACCATTCAATCCTGAGTGTAATGATATGCTGAGACAGATGAGACTGCTCTTAGCTTGCAATGCGAGCACGGAGGCTAGACGTTCCCGTCGGTGTGCGTGTGCTAAAGAAGGAGAGATGAACAAGAATAACCAAGAGTCGGGATCGGGCCGTCGGACCCACCATGTGAGTAGTTTGGGTTTTTATGAATGATATCGTTGTGATTGGTTGTATAATTTAATTTTGGTTATTAAAATTAAATTTTAACAAAATTAAAATAAAGCAGTTTATTAGATTATAATTTAAGAAAATTCGTTGAAGATCATTTATTTGACTTGTATTTGCTTGCGGGAGAATAAGAATAAAAACGCCTAATTACAACTCACTCCAGAACAGAGGTAAATTGTGAACTTTAGAAAAAAAATATATTTAAATTTTAAATTTCAAAGTGAAAGCAGTGTTATGTTTTAATTTTAAAAGAGATTTTAATAAAAAATTTTAAAAATAAAAGTTCACATAAGTAAAAAAATAAAGTTTTAATAAAACTTTTTTGTTGGAGTTTTTATTTTTTAGATTGCAAAATTAAAAATTGATTTGAAAATTCGTCTTTTTAAAAAAAGTCTAAGGATTTGTTTAATGACTATTTTTAAATGAATTTTCTTTTTTTAAATCCCAAAGTCATCAAAACTTTATCAAAAAACTTTCATAACTTATTATTTTTTCTCTCATATTTTACATCTTCTTAAAATCACTATTTTACAATAAACTTTTAAAAGCACATTTTAATTAAAAAAGTGTATCTTTTAATTATAAATAAAACAAATACGACAGCAATCTTTTTGATGTGTACAAAACTCATAATTTTTTAAAGTGATAAAATTCATGATTGATAAGTGGTAAAGTTTATTTATCCATATTATATCAAACTATTTAAGTTTGAAATTAATTGTTTAATAATGATTTTTTGACAAGATCAAACAATGTTAAAATAGAGATTTTTAGGGTGAAGAATAGCTATTCAATAAGGAGATAAGTTTGTTTGACCAAAGAATCTAGGCATCTAATAGGGAGATTAAAGCATTGCTCTTTTATAAGAAAGCAATGGACATTGAAATAGCTGTTTCACAAGATGAGCATAAATATATCGAATAACATAGATCAACTTGAGAGTAATATTAACATTTACCAAGGCACTTATAATAGCAATAAGTGTATACTCAATGTTATGGTTATTTTCATTTCATCTCGCTCATTGCCAAATTAAATTTTATCCAAGATTAGAAAGAATGATTTGACAAATTTTACAAAATCTTACCCAATTTTAGATGACTTTGGTATGTAAAATTCATCAATTTGGCTCAACATACAATTTTTACATCTATTATATCTTATTGAACTTTTACATAAAATAATATCTTAAAAACATTTTCTTACTTTTTATTAGTCCCCAGAACCTTCTCAGTGAAATTTGAATACAAAATAATGTCTTGAAAATATTATTTCCATTTTATAATTATGTTATCAAATTTTCAGTACTTTCTTTTCCAAAGAAACGATCAAAATTAAAACATAAAATTAACAAGATAAGAAGATCCTACAAGTCCGAGTTCCTCTTTCATACCTTTTTTAATTGAATAGATACAGTTTGTCATAAATGTTACTAATAATCAACAAAAAGGGAAACCAAGGTGTTGGCTTTAACAGAAAGAAAATATACAAACATTTGTTCTACAAACGGAAAGAAGCTCATCACATTCTGAAACAATTTCCATTGACATCCAAGAAATGTTGCACCATCGTTATTTCACATGCACTTTGCATAAAATTACTTTAGGCAACATTTTTCACACTAATATTGTATTCGTCAGCCCAGAAAAACAAAGCACCACTCCAGGCATCAATGTAGAAAGTTTCCACAGTAATTTTCAGCAGAGGTTTGGATGCCAGCATTATTAACAGCTAAAAAGGGGCATACCATACGTTGCTCCGATAAACTCACACCACAGATAAAGCAGTCCATCGGCCCAGCAGTTCATTAATGTATTATTACAAAAGCAGCAGGAGCTAAACAGGCTGTAGAAGAAAAAGGAAGTAGCTGCTTTACTGAGTCCACCAGTGAAGAAAGTCCTTCCGCCGGTTGATCTTCTTCTGCAGCTGCAGTACGCCATATAGTAAAGCCTCTGCAGTAGGAGGACAGCCGGGAACATAGATATCAACCGGAACGATTCGATCACACCCGCGCACAACCGAGTATGAGTAATGGTAGTAGCCACCACCGTTAGCACAGCTGCCCATGGAAATAACCCAGCGAGGTTCAGGCATCTGGTCGTACACCCTGCAAAAAGAGAAGGAAGCAAAGTCGTACAGATATCTTTTGAGTGGAACACGTCCCTTTTTTAGTACTTTTCTATCACTCTACCTTCAAGCGCATGTAAGGCTCCTTGATTTTTAGACAATACAGATGTAAATTTGACGTCTAAACTAACTCTTTTGATGAATTGGTTGGACAATGTAGTATATTAAATTCTTTTGAGAAAGTTTAATCACTCAAATTTATTAAAAAGTACTCATAATAAGGGCTTTGAAAGTGATAACATTTATTTGATAAGTTTATATGAATTGCCCATGTATCCAATTGCCTTGAAACTACTAATCATATCATGGTCTTCAATATCCTTTGTTTCAGATTTTTAACATTTTAGATGTTTATTAAATTTAAAAAAGTTTAAACATAGCTTATCCTATAAAGGCTAATAATCTATCTAAGCCCTTGTATTTTTCACTTTAAGATGTGCTATAATGCAGAGAGTTCAAGGGATTAAATAGACTCTTTAAACTCATGACACAGCTAGGAAAGAAGCTTGTCTAGAACTAAAATCATTTTTGAGACAGATCAGCTTCAACTTGTTCAGTTTTGAAAGAAATTGCTCAAAATTATCTCCTAAAAAATAACAGATAATGTTCAATACCAGCAAATTTAAAATATGAGACTTTATAAACACATTTTGTATGCAAACAAAAATTATAATACAATACACCGTTAAAACAAACGGCTGAAAATTTGCCTCACCAAACAAGGCCAAAGAGTGTCAACTCTACTTGAATCTTTTTTTATATAATATATAACACATAACAAAAGGCCAAGGGCTGAACTACCACTGGTTTGTAATTGATGTGAAATTCACCATGAACCTTGCCTTTTGATGCTTGACCAGCCAAAAACAAGAAAATCTTGACAGAACATACCCTGATTCCGTTTTATTCTGTCACCCTTCCCATGGTTGGACTTTTACTCTAGTTTCCAATCCCTTTCCCAATTTTTTTTTGTTCGTCTCTCACTCACCATTTTTCTATCAACTTGATCCTCAACTTCGAAAACTTTTACTCAGGTCTCACTCCTTTTTAGCAACCAGTTTGCATAAATATTGCATACCTATTTTTCTTCTTTGATTCTCATCTAAATACTGTGATGTTCTAGATTTTTCATGTTCTAGTATTTCTCCTGCTAGCGTAGAAAAATACTAAGAAACAACTGCTTCAAACAACTCAATGGCTGATGATACTCTGATTCTCAAAGTAGGAAACAAAAATATGCATTCATTGAAAAAAATATGGCATACATTATTCAAAGATTAATCATTTAAACGTTCATTTGCCAACTCTTAACTAATCTTCTAGTTACCCCTTATGGACATATTATGCAACGTGTTCAAAGAAGGCAATTTACCCTCCTCAAGAATTGTCCTCAAATCAATCAGAACCTGTTCATTAGGATCATCCATTAAAAAAGTATGTTAAGGTAACATGGAACATCCTCTACGATATCCTATATATTCCACAAAAGGGAACGGTTTTTGGCCACTTAATCACTTTTAAAACAAGAAATAACCTAATTGTATTTGACAAGAAAAATCAAGGCCCAGGACATTACAGCAAACATTTTATTGTTGAAAATTAACCATCATTCACAATTAGATAATTGTAAAACCTTGAATCAAATTCGTGTTAGCTAAATAAAACTGACAGCAATAGACGGAGATATTCATGTGAACATTCTTGACACAAAACAAAACTGCACAACAGCTCTTGAATGAAATTTGGCATCACAAAGCAAATAAACTATTTATGCACCATTTATGCCCAGCAGCAACACTATTTTTTGAGGTAAAAAGAATATTTGTTGCCATGGAAAGAAAATGTAACCATGGTAGTTCATGAATTTGGAACATATATAAGCTGATTAATGAGTTGGTAAGACAAACTGAAAATTGATCATAGCTTGCATTTACTCTAATATATAACCCAATAAGCAGTTGATAAAAAAGAAACAACCATTCAACCAGCCAGTTATGATAAGAAATTTGGATCATCCAGACCCAATGATGTAAATATCCAAACAACATCAAACATTCAATAAATATATAACAGTTAAATGGGCATCAAACTTCTACACTCACCAAAAAACCTAATCCTATCTAATGCATATTTTACTTCCATCATTTCCACTCAACACTCGGAATGTTAGCTCTAAGCCACCAGCCACAGTGCAGAAAACCCCACTTTTAGTGAATCAAAATCAATATTTTAAAACAGAAACATATTACAATTTTCTCATGTCCATTCATTGCTCCCATCTCCTCCATTGATGCATTCATTGTATTTATTTCTTCTGTCATTTCAATCCTTTACTTGAAGCTGCTTCTATCTACCTTACTACTCTTCAACATTAAGCTTCTACCTTATGAATCTAGCCATTGCCCTCTTCTTATCTTCCTAACATGACTATAGCTACTGATGAGCGATGAATATCTTTTCCACTTCTTGCGACAATTCTTCCTTGTAGACCCACAATTTCACTTCATAAACTAGCAATCAGCTTACATCAAGAGCAGAACAATCTGATTATAGATAAATCTGACATTAAAGCCAGCCTTGCTGCAGTTCAATTAAGAATCATACTTACATAAAGGTTGATAACATCATGCAGGACCACAAGAAATGCAAATTTTTTAAAGCATAGAGTTGATGAAGAGGGGGATGGGAAACATAAATATAAAAAGTGCAAGCAACACCATCCACGGTACATATAGTAATCCAGGTCATAAAATAGAAAATTTTTGGTCAATGGAGGTCAAAGTATTGTCACCTTATTTCTATCAAAAATATCACTGGCATTGAATCAACAAAAGGACAAAACAACAAATCAATAGGGTTTTATCTTCATCTTCAACAAGCACTTTAACTTCAAGCTCCTAACCATCTTTTCCTTCTTTTTAATCTTTCACCTATCTAGTTGTTGGCAAAGGGATAAACTCATGTTTCAACTATGATGAGTTCTAGCAAATAGCTCACATTCCTAAGCATGCTCAGTGTCAAGGGTTTCAACTCTGGTAGCTTCTAGAAAATAGTGCACCTCTCCCCAGCATGCTCAGTACCAATCACTTAAAAATTATAATTTTTTCTTTGTCCAATCCTCAACTTACACTTTGATTTGAATTGCAATAAGTTTAGAAACATCAAATTTTTCTTAGAATTTTCACAACTACTTAAGCAAGGTTTCAGGAAATAGAAAGTAGACTACAAAAGTTTGAATCCCAGCAGGAGGCAAAGACATTAATATAACATTGATTTTCCCATTTTCTCACATCTCTGCTATTACTGATCAAAGCTAAGCCACCCCAAGTTCAAGAGAACACCATAGCAGGAATGATATTATAGTCTTGATACAAGGCTAGTTTGGCAAGTGAAGAGGTCAACTGATCCCCAAAAGAGTAGGATTTAACTCCTAGGTATAGATTCAAGTAACATCTGAGCAGAGAGATATCCTCAATAGTTTGAAGCATTTCATTGCCCACAAAAATGTAAAAAATTCATTTTTGTGCGAATGCATACATGCATTATGCAAGCCGGACATGGATCAACTAATTAACTCATATTCTAGTCTGTTCAACCAAAAATAGAGGTAATCTTTTGCACACATCCTTTCTTTGAGCCAGATTACAACACAATATCATTGATAAAAGTATTAATCTTGATACATCATGTATTTGACAAATTTACTATTAAGAAAATATATTATCACCATCTAAGTGCTACAATCTGTAACCCTTGACTCTATGCAATACATAAAAAATGCACATATGCTAACATGCATCTATAATTTTATATAAACAAGTTCCTTGTCACTTGTGTCCTTAAGTCTACAAGTCTTTCATCCATCTTAACATTGAGAAAGGAAACAAATCTTGTATTTTAAAAACAAAAAATAAGGATTTTTTTCTTAAAAATAACAGAAGATCAATGATAAATGTTAAAAACTAAGAATCATTATTGGGAGTGAAGAAAAATGAGGGTAAATTATATCCAATAAAAAAAAAAAGGTTCGCGGGCTTACTTGCGAAGAGCAGGAGCCATTTTATTAGTAAGGGTACCGGCAACAATCATGCAATCAGACTGGCGAGGGCTGGGCCTGAAGATGACACCAAATCGATCGAAATCGTAGCGAGCAGCACCCGTGTGCATCATCTCGACCGCACAGCAGGCTAGACCGAAGGTCATCGGCCAGATGGATCCACGTCGGGCCCAATTCAACAGATCGTCCACCTTCGAGATCACATATTCCGCCGCCTTTGACAGGCCTGTTGGAGAAGAGGTGGACGGCGGGGACGGCCGAGTGTACGTGGCCGGTGCGGAGGCAGATGAGGAGGAATAGGCTAGCGCTTCCGTGAGCCCGGCAGTCCGCTGCGCCGAGAGAGCAGCGAGACGGATGGCACGGGGTAGGAGAGCCATGGAGAAAGCTAGGGTTTGCTCGGATTCGCCAGAAAAGACCGAGGCTGGCAACAGTGGAGCGTGGTTTTTCGACCCTCTCCACGAGCTCTTTGAGGCCAGCCCAGTGTTCTTATAATTTAGTTTTTATTTAAATTTAAAATTAGAGAAATATCATTTTTACTTTTACAAAATATTATAATTAATTTTTATTTCTTATATAAAAATTGGAAAAAAAAATATTTTAGCAACCCCTACTGATTTAATCCCAAGAAAAAATTCTTAGTAAAAATCATGAAATACTCATTTTTGAAGGGAGAGTGGATATATTTTTTTATCTATCAAATTTTTTTGAATACTATAATAAATCAAATTCTATATGATCAATTATTAATAATTGAGATGTATTATTAACAAATTTTATTACTAATTTTTAGTAGACAAAAATATTAGTAATTTATCAATAATTTATGTAAAAAATTCTCAAAAAATTTTTTACACAAAACCTTATTCATCACATTCAATTATCATTGCTTATTAATTAATATTTAAATTAAATAATCATTAATTGATCTTCCAATGTATCTCACTACAAAGATTTTGATTTTGATAATTTTTCTTAGGACTTGTTACTCATTATTAATTAAATATTTTTATTGAATATAAAAGATACTAAATAACTAACTTTATTTTGATAATAAAATAAATAGTTCATAATTATACATCAATACTTATATTCTTTTATTTTTATACACACATTACTCATATTGTGACATTATAGCTTCTCTAATAAGATCCCAATCAACGATATAAACTCTTAGACTTTATCCTTCTCAAAAAGGTTATTATTGATCACTCACTCATTCTAATACTTCTCCCACCTAATCTTGTCTCGAAGAGTTTATGATAGTACATTTTGATATCATCTTGATTTATAACCATAGCTTTAGTCAATGCAAAGAGGATGTGTAATATACCTTATAAGCACTCTAAGAGAATCAATTAAAGCTAAACCTTAAGAAATGTGAGTTCGTATTATTAATCATTTTGGGTTTTGAGGTCAAAATAAATCAACGAAATCAAAGTAATAGGTGTTCAAGATTCGTGATACTAACGAATATCATAAAGGTTCTAAGTTTTTCAAGAGTATGTCAATGCCTAAGAAAGATTGCCCAAGTTAACAACACTTTTATATGACCTTGCTAAAGCTAACAAGAAATTCGAATGAAAGAAGGGACGCTAAAAGATATTCCTCCTGTTAAAGAAAAAGATTTGCAAAAACCCTGTATTAGCCTTACCAACATAGAAAAAATCTTTCAAAGATGAGACTGATGCATCGAGATATGTTATCAAGGTAATTCTTCTACAATATGAAAAGTATATAACATATTACTCTAAGATGTTACTAGGTGCAAAGTCCAACATATGGTAAGCACTCCATCAAATCATGAAATGTTAGTAGCCTTATCTATTCGAAAAAGAGATTGTTATCCACTAATCATCTACTCTATAGTTCTTAAAAGGCGAATCTAAGATGCAAGAAGTGTGACACCTTAAATAGAAAGGTTATCTATGGCAATGCAACTTGAATGAGAAATATAAAGATAATGTTCAAAACAAATTGGCTGATATGTCATCAATGCTACAAATGTAATATATACTTTATAAACAATGATGTGAATCAACAAGTGGAGCATGATTAGCACCTATTAGAGTATACTAAGAATTATGATTCTCAAAATTGTATAGGTCAACAAACCATTAGAATACTCTCTTCAAGAAGTATTTTTTCACAAGAATCAACTATGCATTCCACTAAAAAACTATAAAACCAACTAGATTTGAGAACTATATTTATCTAAAGTATCAAAGTATTTCAAAGAAAATAAGATCATTCTTAATTTTATAAAGATATGATTGTTGGTCATAAATGAACCTCAATATTATGAATCACCTTTCGTGTAAGTACAAAAAAAAATCTTCTAATATTATGAAGAGTAGAAAACACAACATGTGAAATGAGTCTTTTTTATGCCAAACATCATTATAGTTGGTCCCATAAATAATATAGTCAAAAATCTTATTCTCCTTTTTGCACATGTCAGTGCCATTAAATCAACAAAAAAATACTAATAATATCAAACACCATGATTCATATCCCACCAACTAGTCAGTTCATGCAAAATCCACATGATGGTGACCATGGAATCACTTTCAAAACATAGTCATGACATATTATGAGTCCATCTCCTCTCCAAGGTCTTTGCCTCTCAATCCACAAAAATCTTGGCCATTGCAACTAAAGGCATAGAAATCTTAGCTCTATTTATCACCAAAAAACATCTCGCACTATTTAAATATTGTAGTCACACTCATTGATCCATATCAAACGGAATCATAAAAATAAATTTTTATCCATTATGGCATAGATATCTCAAAAAATATGTGTAGAGTCACTAGATCTCAAAGAATTCAAGAAATTCTAATCATTAACTATGATATCATTTAAATATAATTATTATATAATATTTTAATTATAAGATCAAATGTGTATTTGATTCTTGAATTTTAATGTAAAACTTATTAAAATTATTAGCATTGTCTTGAAAAATGTGAACTTCTAAAACTTGTTCTAAATATCAAAATAAGTGTAATATCGAAAGGGACTTATTAAAACAAACTTATTGATTCTTGGTTTCAAATTTTTTTATTGTACTATATATATATATATATATATGATAAGTTAAACATAACCATCCTAATATTTATCAATTTACTATAATTAATTGTGACAAATGACATTAAAACCATTGGGAGAGAGAAGAGTAGTGAGGGAATTAAAGAAAACTGATAATGGATGTTAGGAGAAAGAGAAAGTTAAAAGTTGTTTTATCAAACTTAACATATTAAAGAATCATACAATAATGATATATGCAACAACTTAAAGGGTTAAACACAGAATTTTTAAATTTCTAATTACTTGTTAAACTTGTTATAATTATGATATATGTTGACCCTTGTATACATATGATATTGTAGGAAATCAATTAATAATAAAGGTTGAGAAAAAAAATCATCTTAAATTTAAGTAGGTAAAGTTGATAAATTATGATATAATACATTAGTATTATTTTGTACATTTATTCTACTTACTATGACATTCTTATTAATATAGCATGATATGTCGTCAATTTTGTTTGTATTGATAATATTTTATGTTGTTATATCTTTATTCTAGTGTAGTACAAAAGTAACATAACATAAATTATAAAATATAAACACAATAATGATGAGCTTTATCATGATTGAATATCATTTTGATGGATACCTTAGAGTACATGAAATAAAAATGTTATATAATTTCTTCCTTGGCAGCAGTATTCTCAAAGCGAGGTTAACCTATTATAGATACTATAATCGGATATGATTTGGACAAGATTGTCTCTATAAGCATATCGTTGGCCACTAGTATTTTGTGCAGGATAACTAGTCAAGGTTGTCTCATATTTAATTGGATGTCAATTGAGTGCATTATATTATTAATTATCAATTGGATTCAGAAGATAACTATCAAGGAGAAATCATGACTATGGTGAAATAAATTTTGGAAACATCAAGCTATTATTTTTATTAGTTTTCTTTAGTATTTTATATGATAATAATCATATATAGTGTTTTCTATTTATTTGTTATGTCATTTTACATGATGAAGCTATTTTTCCTTAAATTGCATTAATATTGATTATATTTATTATCGTAAATGATTAATCTACTAGGATATTATCTGGCTAGTATTATGTCATATAATATATATCTATAACCCCATGAGATGAGGAAGTAACATAATAAAAGAGAATCATATTCTAGTTGAGTAAGAGTGGGTAGATGGTTATATATAATATGTTTTAATTGTATTTTTATTTTGATACATATATTTTGCTTATTTACTATGTTGTAAGATATTGTACTTGTTTACTTAAATTGGATCTTATCTAAGTTAATGGTTTTTTTGTTATTATGATATTGCTTGGGTTATGGATTGTAAGTAGTAAATATTATTTTTATTTTTAGATCATTAATTAGGATTTTGTGTCCTTACATGTTGTATTTATTACACTTAATTTTTGATTATCTATTGTATTAAAAAGCTGGTTAGTTGGGGCCTTGATAGTCAGATCATTTGATCCATCTTTTAAACTACTAAACTAAGCTTAATACATTGTTATTTACCAAGTATCATATGATAGTCTTGAGAAAATAAGTTTTAGCTAACTTGGCAAATTTTTCTTTTTGTTGCACCTTATCTTTTTAATCTTAATGTATCATCTATAGTTATTGACATATGGTATATTGAGATCCAGTCTCCTGAATGCATACCATTGAACTTTACAATTTTGTCATCTACATTTTATTCTTAAACTGAACATACCAATCAAATAATATTTTCGTATTGTACAAGTTTCTTGACAAATCTATTTCCTACTTGTTGAACTTAATGTAATACACTTGAAATATTCATGTACAATTTCTTTTTCTGGGGAAGATTTAATTCCTTCACTTTAGAGCTTAACATAGGATAGTTGCATGCAATCATATAATATGCTAACACCATGAAAGTTATCCTCTAAGAGAACCCAATCTTTTCTTGTTGAAGTTCAATTCAAGTCCAAAGAATGAATTCATGGACTTACATAGTCCCTAACATCTATGCTGACATTTAGAAATTACAAATATAACTTGTTGAAATTCGACATTCTTATATTTTGAATTCAATCTACCAATTAGTTCTAACATAAGTTAAAATATTTATAATTACAAATCTATCATGGCATAATTGATATTCTATATTTGTAAATCTATAATCCACCCAAATTGATTTGACATATTTGATATTTTAAAATGACAAATCTATCTTACAATAATATAGAAAAGTACAATCACATCAAATTTTAAAAAAATTATAATTTATTTTTTAGATCTCTAAAAATTATAAATTTAATGTCATTAAACTCATCTTGAAGAGATCTTTTTATTAGAATATTTAAATAATATGTTTAATCAACTTTAAAAATATGATATTGTTTAATATTTTATTATTATTTAAAGTTTTTTTGTATAAATATTATATTTTAAAATTTTAGTTATAAATATTAAAATATACTTTATTATAATTACATGAGCTAAATTTTAAAGTTTCAAACTTTATAAATGCAAGATTGTTACACTATCACATAGATACAAATCTTAAATATAATACAATTCATTTAACACATTATACATGAAGAAAAGTGGGTATAATATTATGAAATACATGAGTAGCAAAAGAAAATATCGAATAACTTGATATTAATCAAATGTATGTAATTTTTTATGTAAGTATCAAAAGGAAAGAAAATATTTAAATGAAACCTATCCATATTTCAAGTAAATAAATCAAGAAATGACAATACAAGAAAAACATTAATTGAAATGAAAATAAAGCATTAGTATATGCATTTAACATGATATTGTGATTGCATGACATAAAATAAATAGTAAGATATATTTTTCTTCTATATATGTTAAAAAATATATTTATATGAATTGAAAATTTTCTTATTATATAAGATGAAGGATTAAAAATAAAAATAAAAAAGAAAAAAAAGAAATAAAATGATTATAAAAACAAGCTAAATGAGCTATGCAACTAAAGGAAAAAGAATAAAACTTTAGTTTTCGTAAAATGTACTATCCTATGATAGAAAATAACTTTAACAGTAACTATGTAATGACACTAATATTAAACCAAATCATGAAAGAACAAGAATGAAAAAGAATATAATTAGATAGTATATTAGATACAAATTACAAAAATTATGTGATAATGGTATTAAAGAAAAATAAGATCCTAATAAAAAAAGAAAAGATGAAAATGTGAAAAATTAAAAAAACAAATAAATATTAATAAAAATAAAAGACAACAACTATATATATATATATATATATATATATATATATAGTTGTACTAAGAAACCATTATATATGAAATATAAAATATTAAACTCTAGTTTGAATTTATAAGATCTTAGTAACCTATGAAAACACATAAGAAAAATAATATTATCACACCCCACCTAACAAGCAATCCAATAATATATCTAATAATATTAATATTTGATTAAATATCAAAGTAAACAATTAAGTGAAAAACACCATCAATTATTCAAGGGTGGTGTTAAAATTAGCAATAATAATTATTTATATTACTATTACAATTCTAAAATTAATCAAATCGATTTAATATTTCGAAATTTAAATGGGAAAATCTCCTCCAAAAATGTTTGTTTTCACTTATACAAAAATATACATGTTTACATTGATCACGATACAATGCAATGTATTCACTCTTTCAAATTAATAATCACCACATCTCAATTCATAATATAATTATAAGTGAAACAACTACAATTCAAATCATACAGATATCACAAGAGTCACACTATTACAATCATCATCTTTTCTATTAGATAAAACCTACACATAAAAGTTATACATATCTTATATTCAAATAAAAGACTACATAATAAGAACATCCATAAATCACAATTGATATAATAACATCGGAGTTAGAGTTCTATTTATATAATCATTGCCATACAAATGCAATACAAGTCTCTCTTATATAAAATTTCTCATATAGCCCTCAAAATAAAATACCTTCTCGCACTCAAAGACTCATGTCAAAGCTCGTTGGAACTCTCATCTTTATGAGTATTTACATCCTAACTTATAATATAAATAAGAAATTAGCATAATATATTAAGTAAATAAATTACTAATTATAAATAAAATAATATAAAAAATATAATAATTTAACTAATAAATAAAATATAATAGTTAATAAAATAATATATGATAGTTTGTAAATAAAGTATAGTATCATTACATATATACTTATATGCATTTGGTTAATTTATAAATATTATTATGTATAATCTTAATATCATATAGTACTCATAATATATTACATTAATTTTGTATAATTAAAATCATTTTTCTCTTTATTTCTTTCTCATCTTTTTTTATGTTCTTTTCTTCTAGTTTTAGAATTTATTCTATGACTATTATCCTTATTAATAGGAGATCCTATATCATATTATCATAATCATAATCATAAAACCAATGTGTCCCTTATAACTAAAATCTTATGTTAACAAGGATAAGACTTTTGTTATGTCATGACCTATCTCTGAATACTTATAATAATAAGGTGTGTATCTTATCTCATTATCATGAAGTCGTCACCACTTTTTTTCACGTCCAATGCTGACAAGGACAAGAAATCTGTTGTCATGGACCATCCGTCAAGCCCCCACCTACATCAAGTACAATTACATAACCAAATTATCATCAGAGTGAGGACGAGGAATGAAAAACCAAGGTAAGGACCCGACGATAAGACAAACACCAACTCCTAAATCAGAAATATATATAAACAAAATATGTTTTTTTAACAAATTTACTAATACCAAACCCTTTCCTTTCTCATTTACCTAGTGAAAAGAGCTCTCCTGCAGCATCATTTTTTCCTACACTCAGTGTTGTAGACACATGGGATGTATGACCTGTGATGTAAGCACTAAATGAGATTTTACATATCTCAATAGATAAATCCACAATAGATGACCAGATATGAAAGAGATATCAAATGACAAGACATACCATGTGTAGTGAAGATAAATCATATGCATAAAACTACAATCACACAAGATATCATATATAAGGTAATGTCAAATGAAAACTATAAAGAAATGTTAGTTCCTTATATATGTGTATTATTATCGGGCCCAATTCCCTTTGACACATTATCCTATGGATCTAATCATCACCAATAAATGACCTCTAGCCGACATCCAACAAAACACATAAAACTAGGCAGATATTTGATCTGAAGATCAATACCCTATAACACATGCTGGACCTAATGCCACCACGCAGATATGATACCATAACTGCAACACATGCTAGGCCTAGTGTAAATCATCATGGATTTATAGCACATAACATATAACACTAGGCAGATATCTGATCCGAAGATCGATACCCTACAACATATGTTGGGACTAGTGGTGAAGATAATGTTCTCTGGAAATCCCATTTTTATTTGTCATTTTTCCAAACATCAATCAAGATACTTATACCATATCAAAAGACCTTTCGTTCCATATTGCTTCTTCCCTTTTTATTTTAGCATATTGTATCATATTATTTATTTCTTTACTATATGTAATAATATTAATGTGTAACATATGCAACAATCAAAATACGTAACAGTAAGAAAAGCATGTAAAAATACATAATAATGTACTACATCATAGGATTAAGAATTTATCTACCTGACTTTTGATGTACAATTTGTATTGCCCACTTCTTATTCTTCTTGATGTCCTACAAGCTCATAAAATGTAAAAATAATCAATTTAAAATATGCGTATTAGCCAAAAATTGCTTTCTAAAAGCTGTTCCCAAACATTTAAAATCCCAAATGTCTTAATTTCGACTGTTTGGCTTTTGTAGGTGCTGGACCTCTAGCGCCCAGCATGCCCGGTTAAGCAGTGAGACCCGATCCAAGGCCTGGACTAGCTCCTGCATATCTCTCTCCCATCCAACGGAATTGAAATAGTTCACCGACGAAATTAGAAACCTCGTGTGCTCCCGCCGGCCAATTGACCCCCTCTTGGTCTCCGTCACTCACATGAAAGCCTTACATAACCCGACCACGAAGTAATTTTTTTCTTACCTTACGGAAATCCTTGTCGGCTATTACTGTCGCGGTTGGAACTTCGCTAAGCAAAGCAGCAGCTATCGAAAATCTCACCCTCGCAACTTTGGCAATCTCCTCGCAATCGGTGTTAGCATAAGTGCTTTTCAAACGCACCATAGTTTTGGCTTTTATAACCACGATCGAAATTCATAAACCGACTTGCCCGAAGGTTCATGAATTGGCATTTTGCATAACACCCCTTCAGAATTCTTTATTTGCACATATATCTCCCCCAGAGAAGTATACATATGCCAAAATTCCTAAAAATTGCACATATACCCAGTGCAGCCAACATCTTTTGAAATTGCAAATATACCTTCAACCAAAACGAATATGAACTATGCCGACATTTACAAAATTACAAATCTATCCTCAACGTTACAAATTTATCTATTCTTTTAAAAATTCATAATTTATTCCTTAGAGCTTCGAAAATTACAAACTAAACAATGTTGAATTTGTCTCAAAGAGCTCTTAATCAAAATAAATAAAATAAAATAATTTAAGGCTATTACGCCATCTCTGAGTACTCATAATAGTGATGTATAAAATTTCTTTTATTATCATAGAGCTATCACCCCAATTACTAGTATCTTATCTTGAAGAGAATGAGACCTTTATTGTGTCGCAGCCCTAACTTCAAGTGCCCAAAACATAAAGTGTAATGTCTATCTCATTTATTAGGTCACTACAAGATAAGAATATAGAAAAAAATATTGTCTCAACTTTCTTTCTTACTCGTGATCTATTAAATCACTAGGCACTAGTAAATCTACACACGCACACACATATACACATACACACACACAACACATCAATAATAACAATGTATTATGATAAAATCAAAACATATATAGATTATTCTATGTCATAGAGATGCTTATATCACTATGCATTCAATAATAATAGTTAAGAAATTTAATAAAAAAATCTACTTATATTATAGTTAATTAATTTATTTACCTAATGACCTTGAGATGCCTTTTTCATGATTTTTTTCTTATATTTCATTTTAATGGTTATCTTTCTTATGGTTGAACTTGCTTTCTTCTTTCTCTAGTTATCCTATGCATAGAAATTGAACAAGGTTCTATTATAATATATTGATTTAATTTTGTTCATAATACAAAAAGATAGTGAGATTTCATCATGCAAAAAGGTTTCCTCGTATCTAACTTAGTTATTTTCATCTCACTTTTTTTTTTTCCAAAATTTCATAAATTTATTAAATTTTACAATGAATAAATCATTAAATCCTTTCATTTGATTTAAAGCCTCTAGAAACCCACCTAAATAACTACAAATTCAATTCCATACTAAACTCTTAAAATAAAATCTAGAATTTATAAAGAGTGCTTAAATAACAAATCCTAAACATAAAGAGACAACACTAAATTCAACAAATTCATTCTTAGATCATTCAAGCTTAACTCCAACCTCCAAAATAAACTAAATGGGATTTCTAAATTCAATAACACAGTCAAAGTAAAAGCATCAAGAAAAAGTATTAGAAATCACCTTGAATACCTTAACTCCATAGAAGGATTCTTGCTACACAATGTTGTTTCCAAACATGGCTGAACTTCTTCACTATCATTGCATACTATAACAACAAAAAAGCTTTTCAGCAAGATGTTGTAGCAGTTCTTCTTCCCTGGAATTCTAGCTGCGATCAACACAGCAGCAAATACGGCTTCCAACGTGATACTTCAGCCATCCCTTGCTCTCATTTCTCGTTATTGAAATTTCCAGCTGCAAGCAGTTTTCCCTTGCTCATATCCTCCAAGCAACACCACCACCACAATGTGACTATTATTTCCCTACAAGAATCCTCACGGCAGCAACATCATAGCCAAGCCTTTGCTGCAAGCTGCACCTAGCAGCTCGCCCTAAGTTTTCTCCAAAAGAATTCACTCACTGTCTTCTAGAAACAGCAACACAGCAAGGCATTCTAAGCCAGTTATTGTTTCTGGGACACTACTGGAGACACATTTGAAAATTAAAATTTTATTACGATATGCACCAAAACTAAAAATTAACTTCAATAATTAAAATATCAAGCTTTATTTTTTTATGCATGTGATTAATTTTGAGATGTTACAAGAATGTTATTTATGACATAATGTTATTTTATTTAGTTTCTTTTATATTGATTATTTGGTTAATTTTAGTTAAATGTCATTTATTATTCATATTTATCTTTTGAATAATTTGTTGACTATTTCTTTTATTTACATAACAAAAAATGATCCCAACATACAAAAAGAAGTAAAATAAAATAATAATAATGGTAAGTGGGTTCTCATCATGAGATCATAAAAATTTATTATAGATTTTATATGAAATTTTATGAAAATATGAAAACGAAAAGAATACTATAATTTTTTTGGTCTTTGGATAAAAAAAACTGAATGTTTTTATATGTTTTACATAATTATATTAATTATTATAAAATTTATAAGTAATATAAATTCTTTATCATTGATGTTTGAATGAATAGATGTTATGTGATATGAACTTATCATTGAAAAATGTCTTGATACATAAAAATCTATCATAGTTGAGTTGTGGTCTTTTTATGTTTTGCATAAGAAGTTTTTCCAAAATTTATACTAATCGATTATTAATTTCCATTTGTTTGGACATTGAAGCACAATAAGTGAGCACCCAATCTCTTTAGCTAGGGCTTAATTGCTAAATTGAATGTATACTTATAAATAGGCAGTAGTCACATCTTCTAGGACATAAAGAAGTAGTATGGTAAGCTACATGTGCCAATGAAGTACATGAGTGTAACATAACATAGCAAATTTGTTACAGGACAATAATTATTTAACATTGAAGGATGTTTTGTGTGTAGAAAGTGTGTTGGAAATTTAAAGCTTGGTTGATTCAGTTCTCTTAACATAGAAAATAACCATTAATTAGTTCATGTCTCAATAGGATAACGTTCAGTTGATCAAATTAGGAAAGTGGTCCTATTTCACAACTTTTTTTTGCAAAATATGTATTATGTTTTTGTCGATCCAAAATTAGTAAAATTTCAATATTTTCTAATTATGACTATTTACCTTTGTACCCACGTTTTAACTTTTCTTTCCAGGATGCAATGAACGGTTTGTCCTCCCCACCTCTCTTTGGCCAATCAAGCACGAGATCAGCGGAACCAGTCGATGGATCGAACCACTCCCCGGAACATCCTCACCTGATCCCACCGCCTCTTTTACCAACTTTCATAATCTAAATTCAGATGTTACGTCTCAGACGCCACTTTCCCGCCTGCTCTGTCTCTCTCTCTCCCTCCCTCCCTCTTCCCCAACCCCCTTCTTCGGAGTCCTGCTCCTGTACATTTCCTTCCCCGTGCGCGCCATTGGCCCTCCCGGCCCCCCTTTCTGGGGGCCGACAACTTTATCCCTTCCCCTTTCCAATATCAAAAGCGCAGCAAAACATCCTAAAAGAGATACCCTTTTCACCTTCCTCGCCATTGCACGCCTTCATGACGCCGGCGCGTCCACCTTCATGAACAGAGCTAGATGATGGGTCCCCGGCTTTGCCTCTGCTTCTTCGCAGAAGCACTCCTTCTTCTCTCACTTGCAGCCTCCTCCGCTGGCCGCAATGCCTCCACTGCCGTTCAGCTGGACTTACTCATACGAAACCGCGCCTTCCGAGCCATTCCACTCTATCGCGCCGGTCGGCCTTACCACATACAGCTGCCGGCAAAATTCTCCGTCATTGAGGCCTCTGCAATGCGCCTACGAGGAGCAGACCTTTGGCTCCGCGGCGCGACCCACGGATCCTTCCGCCTTCCGCCTGGGATCTTCACTGGGCCATACGCTAAGAGGACCATACTCGTTTTCCAGGACCTCGGCAACCTCTCCTCCATCTACTACAACGTCCCCGGTTACGTCCTCATCGCCCCGGTCGTTGGGTGCCTGGCCTACGACGCATCAAACGTCAGCCTCGGCGGCGTGGTCTCCGCCATCAAAGAGCTCAGTCTCAGGCCCTCGCGCGATCCGATATCGATCACGTTTTCGACCTTTGCGATGCCGGAAGGCGCCGATTCCAGCAAAGCGGTCCGGTGTGTCAAGTTCGGGCGGAATGGGTCGGTGTACTTTGGCAGCGATGCCGCGGCGGGGATGACGTGCAAGGCGACCGGCACCGGTCACTTCTCGGTGGTTCTTCCGCTGTTAGCCCCTGTGCCGGCACCAGCATTGGCTCCGGTGATTGCGGCCAAAGAGACGAGAAGGCGGTATTGGAGGCCGTGGTGGGTGGCAGTGGCGGTGGTGGCCGTGATATGTGGAGCGGTGGTCGTGGCATTGGCGGTGGCGGGTGCAATGAGGTTGGTACGGAACAGGAAAATGGAGGAGATGGAGAAGAGAGCAGAAGAAGGGGAGGTTTTGGAGAGCGTATGGATCGGCGCAAGCAAGATGCCGTCGGCGGCGATTTCGCGGACTCGGCCGACCATTGAGAGTGAGAGCCTCCCTTGGTCTTCCGTAACCTAATGAAATTTAATTGTTTTTCTTTTTAATTTATTTTTTTTATGTGTTTGAAATTCATGGTAACGCTCTATGCATTTTTTTTTTTCATCTTTTTGATTTTTCTAATATGTGGCTGTTTCAGCTTTCCACTTCTATATGACTATGTTTATTATGTAATGATAGAGAGCAGGTAAGCTTTTCTCACCATCTACCTTTTTCTTTTAGAGTTACTTTAGTTTTATTTTTTGGCATTTTAAATTTTTTTTATAGTAAATAATAATAAATGATTACTCCAATGCATTCCACGAATAAAATTTCTTGAAATGTTCAATCTTTATGGGATTAATTTTTTTTTACAAATTCATAAAATTTAATAAATTTTACTATTTAATCAAATTTAAGTATTTCAAAGTTAAAAAATCATACTTGTATGCAAATTTTATTTTTATTTATATATGTGAAAAAATAAAATATGATTATTATTAAAAGATCATCTAATCATACAATATGACAAATTTTAAAGTTAATTATTTTTATATTATTTATTTCAAAACCTATAATAATTTAATATCTCTATCTCATGATGTTACAAATTCTCGTAAGAGAAAAAACTTCTTAGAATTTAATGAACGTATGACAATAAAAAAATATTAGAACAAAGAGAACAAAAAAAGCTCTTTACATAAGCTTAAATGAGATTTTTATAAAGGGACAAAAAATCATTTTTATTTATTTCAATGATAAATAGATTATTATTTTTGAAGGCATACAAGAGAATTTTCATTTAAGATGCATAAGAGAATCTTTAAATTCAAAAATATTACATTTTTTATATAAACATTAAACCATTATCTATGTGAAAAGTAAAAGTATATATACACAAATAATCTGTGTGTGTGCTCGTCTGTGCGTGTATGCAATAAATTTAAATATATTTGAATGTATGTATATGTATATGTATATATATATATATACATACATACATACATACATATATACATGCATACAAACATATTTAAATAAATAAATAAATATATATATATATATATATATATATATATATATATATAATATTTATTGAATTGAGTCTAATATAATAAACTTTTAAATCAATGTTTATTTAAAAAAATTATGAATTTTTAAAAATAAATTGTTGAATGAATTAATTAAAAAATTAATTATATAATTTTATTCTAACACCTTCACCAAATATAAATAAGTGACAAAAGTGAGGTGGAGGTGTGAGGAGTTGAGAAGTGATATTCAAGTTTACTAAGGAATTAGATAGATTAAAAGAGGGAGAGAGAGAAAGAGAGAGAGAGAGAGAGAGAGAGAGAGAGAGAGAGGAAGAGAAATTTATCAAAGGAATAAAAAATTACAAAAAACTCAACAAATAGAGAAAAAGAAATCAAAGAAAAAAAATCAAAGGCGAGGCGTTAATTGTGATTACCAATTTTTTGGCGACGTTAACATTGAAATGAGATTAAGTTGGGCTCTAGCATGGTTGGGTTTAGCTTTTGTGAACTTTTGGGTTTAATTTTGTATTTGATAATCTTTGGAATAGAATGGATTGGATGTAAAAATCCACTTGTGGTTATTGAAGAGTTTTTGTTAGCTAAATGAATAGTTCAATCAATTGATTGAATCATTAGATCAATTTAAACCGATGATAATGATGGTGTAAGTCATCAAATGAACTATACTTACTATCCACCAACTATAGCAAAAATGATTAAGAAGAAATAAAAAAGAGAGAAGAAAGAATTATATGTATTTTTTGAGAAACACACAACTCAATATATTTTCGACTTTCAAATTCATAACACTTATCTTTGATACATAAAAGATATTTTGAGATAATATAAGAGTTTAATTAGGGTGGTTATCTTACATCATATTACAATAATCTAAACAAAGCATAATACAATTGATTATTAAGTAAGTTTTGTCTATCTCAAAATTCATATTTCACTTTTTATAAACTTCTTGAAACTCATACATTTTTTATAATTAAAAGCTTTTTTTTATCAAATTCCTTTTTAAAACATTAGAATTTTCTTTTAAAACAATTTCCAATTTTTGTCTTTTTATTTTCTATGTACAACTTTTTCTTAGGATTAAATGGTATAACAAGGGATTAGATTATCTAGTAGCATAGATTGTATAATCTAATTAAATGAATCAAACCATTTAAATGGACATCTAACCTTTCAACTAGGCACAAATGGGCTGTCTAGTTTGATGACCCAAATCATTTGATGGCTTGGTTGGATAATGATAGATGGACCATCTAATTGCATCACCAACTTCTTCAATTTTCTTGGCTCAACATGACCATACAAAATAGTTAATTGAACCGTTTATCAAGTCACAAAAACATTTTAAAAAAATGTTAACAACAAATGAGATATCAAAAACTCCATACAAGCCAATTTTGAGCCAAAATCATGTAGAATTCATGGATCAACTCCTCACTACATCCTAACAATGAATTTAAACTCAAATTTTAAATCTAATGGGAGAATACAAAAATTTCATGGAAATCAAAATCCTACATTTTTGGTCTTATACTTGTTCTATTCAAAACATATGCTTGTATATAAATTTAATTTTGGACCCCATCTAAAAATTTTATAGTTTATTTTATACAACATTTTCAATAGAATATCTGTTACCTATTTTAATTCATCAAGTTTCAATATTAATTTACATTAACTCAAAATTCAACAAAATTACATCTTATGAACTAATTTCATCTAACTTTTTAATAAATTATTTTTTATTCAGAATTTTGTGACACTTCAAAATATCACATTAATTCTGTTGTAATAATTGGAACATATCTAGAATGACTTAAATTTATGATTGTACATCAAAGTCTTCTCATAATTTTATTATGAATGCATAATCACAAGATAATTCTTATATTTATTTTTAGGCATGACAACTTTATTTATGAGAATTAAATATTTAGTTGTAGAGCTAAATGGTTGCCCAAATCACATTTTGTCATGTTGTTTTCATTATGTGCATAAGCGACAACTTTGTTTAAAGTTTCTTAACTTGAACAATTGATACTTCATATTTCATTGGATTACTTTTTCATGTGTATCATATTAACATTTAACATGATCAAAGGCAAATTAAACAACATGATCATTACCTTTAAATATCCTTATCTTGCTTTATTGTAATGGTTTAGCATTAGGCACTAATCATAAATAAATGTGTTGCTTATTATGGAAATTTTGTATTGTCGTGGTATGAAGGAATTTACAAAAATTCATAGTGATAGCCAAAGAAATTACATACTTAAGCAAAATATTTAACTATAGGAATTTCTTTAACAAGGATCCTACCATAATAGCTGATGGTAATCTCCTATCTAATCATTGAAGTAATCCATTGGATCTCATAAATGTTCGTATTATTGGATAGCCATAAGAAATGGTCCTTGGAAATCGACTCTTAAGCTTTAAATGACTAGGAACTTTTAATGGATTCATTATCAAAGCCATCTAATGAAAGACATAGCCAAAGCTAAACTTCATCGTGCTTATACTAACATTATCCAATAATATCCATATCATATGATGAAATGCAAGCATATAACCTTTATAATAATTGCCACATATTAAGACATGAATAGATTATGATTTCTTTTGTTTTTAGAAGACTATAAGATACTTAAATAATAATCTAAAGAAAGATCTTAAATACAAATACTCTTTAATACAAATGTACTAAATGATTTGAATATATATCCTCTAAACATCTGCATAACTACATGGGTATCATTTCATAAAGGAAATATAATAATTGTATTTATCTATAATAATTGTTTTTCTAGAACAACCAACCATGCAATGTAACAAGTCTCCATTAATGGTTGTTATGTTACCTCTACATTTAATGCTAATATTCTTTTAAATAACTCATCTACTAACTCATTCTACTCTTTGGGAATTTAGAAAAAATAATTACAATAAACTTTGATCATCTCATGATCCAATTAAATGTGTTCTTTCTAAAAACCATCTTTGATATTAAACTTCTTTTAATTTGCTATCTACAAATATATGACTATCAAATACTTGTTTTTATCAAGGATTGAGTGTACCATAGTCTTATAATCATAGCTTTGTTCTTTGCATGATTATTTAAACAAAAAAGAAATCAAACTGAAAGGTTTGCTTCAAAATGATCCATATAAGACTTTTTAAACATTTTAAGCACTAATATGTTCATATTATTCTTGTTTCCCTTCTAGAAGTAGCTCCAAAATAACAACTAAACTTTGTGGGCACTTTAAAGCTCAAAAGTTTAAAATCAACTAATATTTTTTCTTTAAAAGTTAACTTTAAGATTAATTTAATGCATGATTCAATGATCAACTTTTTTCATTAAGAAATTTATGCTCATCAAAGGAGGTTAATTATGACTTCAATGTGTGAGTTCAAAATATATTTGTAAGGTTTTAATTATTTTAACAAAGCTAAAGACAATATCTCCATAACAAGTTATTTACATTTAATCTAAAAAAATGTGACTCAATTAATATATAAATATCTACATAAAAGTATGTCACTAATTGCCACATAAACAACAGTAAGACAAAAAATAGAATAATATCATCAACGTTCGAATTATTAAGAAAAGAAAATTTTGTCAAATAATCTTGGAGTTATTAGAAATCTTTTACACATTATTTCATCCATTCTATTTTCTTATTCATAAATGCTTAGAGAAGTGAAAGATATTTGCCACTTAGCCTAAAAACAAAAAAAATTCAACCTAGCTATAAGACCAATTAACTTCTCATATGTCAATCAAAGTCTTTATCTAGTTTAGATGAGCTAAGTTTCTCATTTGGTTAGCTAATATCCTAAGAGCTTTCCTTAAGATTTGTATACTTAGAATGATTCAATTGTATCTAATACTTTTGTAATATTTCAAAGGCTTTTATAAAATTTGTAATGTTCATCAATAGTGTGACATTTTAAAAGATAAATATCAATATTACAAAAAAATACACTTAGTCTAAAGCCTAAAAACAATGATGTTTCAACTGTTCTAAATGATATTATCACATAATAATGTATATCATAATCTATAATTAATTTCACATTTTTCATCATATATTATCATATAAATCTGATGTATCCAGAGAAAGCTCACAACAAGCTCTTGATTGAGTACCCCAACAAGGGATCTACCAATGCATCTATAAGTGACAAGTGCATATTCATATAATCTATGCACATACATCAACTTTTTATTTCTTATCTTAACCATCACCATGTTAAGGACTCCCAAATATTAGACCTTCATAACGAATCCTACTTCACGTACTTCAAATTCATATTAATTATGTTTTCCTTCTAGAAAAAGTAATGCTTCTTTTTATTGATTGAATGAACCCAATAAGGTATATTTAGTTAAGGTTGGGCATCCATCAACATACACTAAGCATCCCAAGAGGAGAGAGAAAAAGATTTGTATATGTCATGTTAGTTCTCTAACTTTCATTAACATCTAAACTTGTCTCACTTTTTCATGTGTCACTATTTTGCTCCATAGAGTTAAAATTCAAGGGGAATCATAAGTTAACACCTACGGGATATAAAATAACTTTACCGTCACAATGAAACTTCATGGATTTTTGGAAACTTGATGCAAAGATGAAATGAAGAGACCATGGCTTTGAAGTTATTTAACAATGGGCTTCATAACATAACAATGTAAGTTCAAGAGACCCATTTGTTTATGAATATACAAGTATAAGTCACATGGCTAATTCCTTTCTAAGTAAGTGGTAATGGAAGACCTCGTCAAGATTCATAGAATCTCCAAAGAATCTTAAAATGTTTATATTCTTCATGATATAATTACAATGAATTCATGTAAGATTGAACATCTCAGAAAATATGATATACATTAAACTACTAGTATTGACAAGCATCCTTTTGATGTTAAAAGTTGGCAATTATCACATATATGAAATCATCTTATCATGCAAGTTAACTCCAATATGCAAATCATCAAAATTAAAAGTAGTGAAATTAAGTTAATAAACTAAAGTCATCTTTCCTTATATAAGATTGGTAGACTTTTTTGATAGAGTTTGTGTTAGATAACTCCTACCTCATATAATATAAACGATACAAATTTGATGCTAGATGGATGGTGCAAATGTTAGAGTAGCGTAAAGATTAACTTGCACAAGTTTGGAATAAAGAAAACACAAAGTATAAACATGAGAAATCAAAAAAGTCGACACAAAAAATACTCATCTCAGACAATCTTTGCTAAGAGGGGACTAAGAGCCACACAGAGGTCGTTATATATGCCAAGCCTATAACCTCTACAATGGCACAAAGATAGAGTATTCAAAAAAAGACTTGATAAATCAATATCGTGATAAAAAAAACAAAGTAAAGGTCACACTGGCACAGATTGAAAACACAGAAAAAACTTTATCAAGCATGGAGGTAAACTAGAATAACGAAGTAATTTTCTCATAAAGATAACTCAAACGCTTACAAAAATTGAATCAAATAGTATGAAAATGGAGTGATATGTATGACGGGGAAACCCACAAGACTTTATGCGGCCAAGTAAAAGGGAAACTACAAAAATTGAATCAAATAGTATGAAAATGGAGTGATATGTATGACGGGGAAACCCACAAGACTTTATGCGGCCAAGTAAAAGGGAAACTACGTTATGAAGGAAAACAATAAAGTAAATCGTTGACAAGTGAAATGAACCATTAAACAGTAGTTGCGACAAGAAGACAATACCATAAAATTGTAAGTAAACTAATATAATATCTCACTACTTTGATCTCACATCTCTCATCCCAATATAGGAACCTTAACAAATCAACACAGAGACTTGATGTAATCAAACATAGACCATAACAAAATACAATAAAAGTGAAAATTTTACTCATTCAAGTATCATAATTCTAAAGAATATGTATTTTATTTTTATTGGAGTTAAACATAAAAGATAAAATAAAAAATAAAAAGAAAATTACAAAAATTGTCAGAAAAAACTAAAGCCAAACAGTTTTTTAAAAAGCAGTGTTTTCAGTTTTACGTTAGTCGAGTTCGCGCAGATCATCACAGGTCAGATTCGGATTGGCGGGTCGTGAAGTAGGTTGACAAGTTCACGTGTCATCGATAGTGTCAAGAGCCAAATTAGTTGTTGTGTGTCAAGGATCGACTTAGTGATTGGCACAGCATCGACGGGTTGCAGGTCAGCGTGTCACCGAGCGAGTTAGTTGATTTACGCCGTGTTGGCACTTCAAAAATACACATCTAACTAAGATAAAGCATTTAACTAAGATAAAGCATATGAACCATGGTATTAAATGATGATAAAAAGTTCCGACAATTATGGAAATGAAATAAAACAAACAAATCTAAGAATTCTAATGTTGAACTTCGATCGAATATAGTAGCAAATATCATTAGACAGTTTTAAAGGATGAAAAAAAATCACTGCACATGCAACCATAGTTGCTATACCGTTAAGACGAGCTGTTCAGGAAATGAGCGATAGCTTTGTCAGTGTCGTTATCATACATCCCCAAAGCTTCAGCAACATTCTTTGATGCAAAGCCCATCTCACGAAGAAGATTGTAGCCTTTAATAAATTCCCTCACCTGAAAAAAAAAATTAGTAAATTCTATAGTTCATAAAATGAAAGCAAATTATCCTGTTGGCTTCGTTATACAAAACTTACAATCCATTGGGCATTCTATTATTTAAAGTTTTTTAATTTAATGTCATTATATCAAAAAATATCAATCGTATTTCAAGTTGGGGGAAGTGAGTTGAGAAACCAAGATGAAGGTGAAACCTAACTTTGAGTGAACTTCAATATAAGTAATATTATCTAAAAGAAATTGCTAAAAGAAGTACATAGTGATGCTAAAGGAATCCACTTCCATTTCACCCTTTGTATTCTACTTCACAATTTCTTTTTTTATTTGAATATTTAAGATAATACCTTAAAATTTTAAAAATTATTGGTTTTAAATTTCCCTATAGAAATCTGGAGCAAATAATGTTTAGAATAAAATATGGAAACCAACAGAGTAACCAAACAAAATAGTTATTGTAGAGATGATTTAGATATATGTTGGAAACATCATGGACTATAGGTGTCAAGTGTATGTAGCCAACAGAAAGAAAATACCTTCACTGGATTGTCTCCGTAGTTCAGAACTCCTAGAGAAGTAGCTTCACGGGGTAGTCCTTCGGCAACGTACTTGTCCACCAATGGGTCTCCTGTAGAATTCTTTAGGAAAAAATACGAAAAGAAGTACTTTTAGTCAATGCAACAACAAAAAAAAAGCGTGTAAAAAATCATGCAAATTCATCAAACATCCAACTTCAATGAAGCTCAAGCAAGCCCCGGAATAAAATGAACAGGAAGGACTACAACTTCACCATAGTCGGAGGCTTACCCAAGACAATATAGATGAACTACTAAGGATAGAAAATCAACTGCATATTCAGCATCTCCTCCCTCTCATTCAAAAACATAAAGCAACTTTTAAGTGCAAATGCATGTTAGCTCACCTAAATCCACATCAGGTGGTAGGAATCCAGTAAACTACAAGAGGTTTACACATTGTTTTAAGGGAGGATATGATCCCAAAGCTGAACATGGCATTCACAAAATAAGTATGATTGATCACCACCAAAATCAAAACAAAAATAGGATGGATCCAACACCAAACAATGCAAGTTGATGCAATCCGTAACTCTACACCACAACAATGTCTGAAAAGCAAATAAACTTTCATATTGATAGCATTGATACCACCAGTCACAGTACATCTGATGTAACAACAACAACAAAAAATTTACGAAGAGATCTTTAGTCAATTTCTGTTGACATCAAAAGATCTGTTGTCAATTCCCTGATTGGCAAAACACTGCTACTACTCCATTCAAGGTCTAATTTCATTTCTGATTTTCGACTGATTTGCAAAAAGAAAAAAAAAAAAAAAACTTTGCTGACAATTTTTTCTGGTCTGAAGGGTCCCCTAACATTCTGATTTATATAAGTTTCGATATCTTTGAACGTGAGAACCAAACGAATTGAAAGATTCATGTTTGGTTCGGTAAGATATATAAGGGTTTACTTTTATTAAATGATTTATTAGATAAGCGAGATAATCCCCTTGAACAACCTGCCTTATGTTTGGAATCCGTTGACATGGCCCCACAAGTTAGTCTACAACTTTTTTGTTATTCCTACTCTATCACTTCATTGTACAATGCAACCATTGCAATATTCGGTCCCCTGTGCTGGCGCTAGAACTACTTAAACCCCTACCAAGTGATTCTACAATTCTCACCAACATTACGAAGTAGAAATGCCGTGCTACTTGGTAGAGAGCTTGCAAACAGCGGGTTGCCTTCCTCCCCAAGCCCAGATAACAATTGTCTCAACTGATAAGATCGATGTCTCCATCATGCTCAATCTAATGTAAAAACTTCTGCGACAAAACATTTATGAGAACAATTTTTGTCTATAGAATTTCTACTGATAGAGCATATGTCAATATAAGTTCCGTCTACAATTCCCCTATAACAGATACTGAGAATTGCTCCTTAGCCATATGCCTTTTCATAAAGTTCTCGTCCTAATTAATTATTGGTCACTGGATCCATGTCCCCCATGCAAGCTAGTGTTCAACTTTGCTCTTCTTCCTCCATCACTTCATGCACAGTGCTCGTATAGGACTGTTCTGTCCCCTATTTGGGTCCTAATTCTGCCCCAACATCACAATCTACTTTAGGTGCAGTTTCCAAACCATTCATGTTAACGGTGCCCACAGCAAGCGTGTTGTGAGACAGCAACCGCAATACCCATAGCTGCTTGCAGGCATCAAGCATAGGCAACTGCGTCATGATCCACTGGATGTTGCCAACTGACACCAACAGACCGCACCACAGGCGAGTGCAATGCGCAATGCCCAACCCTCACACACCCAAAATAGACCATCGTCAAAACGTAAGAAAAACTTCTCAAAAAACAGTCCACGGAAGCTCCCCTTTACTGTTGTGTTGACTTGCTCAAGTCCACCTTCACACACAATCTGGTAAATGAGGTGCTTTTAATAGAGGCCAAGAAGGGTCCACTCACAGGAACGGACATTGAACCCAATGCATGAGAGGTTGTTAAGACTATTGTAGTACAAAGGAAATCCAAGTAATCAGATTCACATAAGGAATGTCAAATAGCCAAGAAATCCTTATATGCCAAGGAAGTTCATAAGCCAAGGTTAGGTTTCGCCCAAAACCAGATCATACAAGCAATTTCGATTGAAACCGGCTTGAATCTGGCATTGAAACTTGGTTTCAGTCCAGTTCAAATCTAATGTTGGAACTTGTTTCAATCAAAATCAACCAAAACTAAGCTTGTTTAGATTCTGTTTGCCAAATCGATGTTTTTTGAATTTTCAGATAATTTGTACATAAAATTTCTCAAACTGCATTGTTTTGATTCTATGGAAGAGTCCCTCTCATTCCACCTTAATTATACATGAACTCAACCATACCATACCATTCTTTAACTTTCCATTTTTTTTTTATTTTTAATAACAAGTAATGATTTTTAGTTCAATATAATACATTAGTAGTATAGCTCTAGCCTTTATAATAGGGTGAGAACAAATGATAGCATCCCTATGTTTTATTTTTCCTAAATCAATTTTTCAAAAAATGTTAGCTTATGTAGTAAAATTCTTCTTATACGAGAAGTTAAGTTAAATTCACAAAAATCATATGATATTTGGTTTTCTTAAATAATTCTATTGTTCTTTTTATTTAACTATATTTTAAGATGAAAATTACACAGACAAACTTCTGTGCTTTCTATAAATGCATTTCTAGAACACTAAAAATATTTTAATTGTATGACTTTGTATTAGATTTATGCCATATAATATTTTTATCAATACAAAAGGTATAACATGATGTATAATTTTTATTTTTATCATAATTTTTTGTTTATTTTTTAAAAATATTAAAACAATTAATCCCAACTAAAACAAAATCCAAACACCAAAATTGTCTAAACTACTGCAACTTAAACTTAAAAAGAACTAAACTGAAACTTCAAACCTTATTTGAGCAGAAAACGAAGTAACCTCCCCCATGTTGAAGATCTTAAACAGCACATCAATGCAAATTTGGAAGAAAGAATCTGTTTATTTAACCTCCCGTGTCTAAGATGATGTACCCATCCTCCATTCAAGAATTGCTCCAACACAGTAATGACATCAACACGAAACAATGCCAGTTCCACAAGAAAAAAAAAAGGGACCAATATCGAACTAAACCAAACTAACAAGTTCAGTTTATTTAATTATGACTGGCTAATAAAATGAACATCTCAACCTATGCCTCCATTTTTGTGTTTTGATTAATGTTACGAAGCACAGACACAACACTGGAACACGACACTCTAAGGCATAACATAAAAAAATTAGATGTGCGTGGCATGGTTTGATAGATAAAGCAAAAAGCATGTCATTAGGATCAACATACAAATAGTAAACTATAACAATATAATTAAATTAAAAGATGAAGGAATACCTTACTAAGATGACCTGAACAAAAATAAAATTAAAGCCTCTAATGTATGGAAAATGGAAAGAGGCAATGAACTGGTTTCAATGGAAAATGGAAAGGAGTTCAAGGCAAATGTATGGAAAGGCGAGAAAAGAACCAAAGGTGAGGAATTCTATGCGATGCATGATGTGAAAGTGTTGAGAATCATGACTTTAAAGTGACCAATAGTGTCCTGCAATGCATTGGACATTCATCACAGGTGTCCATAAAGTTCATCATTTATTAAATAATTCTTGTATCAAAGCATTCTGCTACAAGGTGTCCCCCAAGACAAGAAGTGATGTATGGCCTGTATCCGGGCGTGTAGTACCAAGAAACATGACATATCAACATAATAAGATATTTAGAAATTCCAGTGCTTCATAGTCTGGTACCTATAAAATAAATTCCTAAGCAAACAACTTCTGAGGTCATAATAGGATAAGCAGGTCAAGGTGGAGCTATCTCCCATGTTACTCTAAAAAGTCATTCTCTTTGACTGTTTACCCGATATTTGACAAATCGAACATTTTGGTAAACTACTGCTCCAGACTTCAAACATCAAACAAAACCAATAACACTTATGGCCAGTATGCCATTTATCAAAATAATTTTAGTTTTTAGTTACTATTGGAGGACTCTTAAGCTAGGGATAATTGGGCCACTTATTGAGGATGTCTCTTAAAACATCTAGTGGACATCCCACTATGACTTCCATGGGAAGCAAGTTCCCTCTTATTAATTGTTGGTATAATTCTTGCCATTTGTCACCCTTGTGATCTATATACAACCCTGAGACATGGGGCCCAGCAAGCCTTTCTAGTTTCCACAGCACACTGTTATTAGTCTGGATTCCCCCTCCTCCAAGGTGAATCAAAGTAATATCCCAATTTTTGCAATTATTATAGAATATGAATGTAACTTGTCATATATAAGTAAAGATATGAATTTTGATATTATACAATTGTGGTTTTGAGAAATTGATATACTAAAATAGAATATTCATATTTTAGTAGTATATCATAAAATGTGCTAATTGTGAGTAACTTGAGGTGTGTATATGAGCATGCAATTAGATAGAATTCAGTGAAAGGAAACTGCTGGTTATTGTTGCAAAATTTTTAGAACCTCATTAAATTTAGTATGAATTTTCAAAGTTAAATTATGAAAGAATTGTTTTTATTATTATCAATTGGGAATCTGATCCCGTGGGGTTGATTGGTTCTTTTATTTGTTTCTCCCTTATGCCAATGCGAATCTGAGTAGGAAGGCTTGAGAAGGATCACAAAGGTGGCTGCATGCTTGGGAAGACTTCTGAAGAGTCTTTGCTTGGAAAAACAGAAGAAAAGAGAACTTGGCAAAGAAAAAATCAAGAAAGAGAGAGCAGAGGCGGCATAGTTTTTTTTGAGGGCAAGAGTGTAGAGGAAGTGTAAGCCGTAGATACCCGGAAGGGAGAACCAGAATCGGCTCCAGCTTGTGTGACTGAAGTGACTGGCAGCCAGAAGGGAGCCTCCTGAAGCTTGCTACACGGTTGTTGTGCACACAGAATAGGTATGGAGCAGATCTCACAGAAGAAGGAAATAGGGGTATTGCTGCTGGGACGAATTCCTACAGTAGAAAAAGCAGCGACTGCAGCAGGAATACGAAGTCATTGAAAGAATGCTGAGTGGAAAAGCTTTGGTTTGTGGTTGACATAATAATTCCATGAGAGAATCAAATTGTGCTGCTTCGGTAAATCTACTTTTTTTCCAACTAAGGAAAAGAAAAGCATCTGGTTGCAGTTGTAATACAAAGGTAGAAGAAACAGCAGTGAGTCCAGCACAGAAAATCAGCAAAAGAAAGAGTTAAAAGCATGGTTAGCAAAGAAAGCAGCCATAATCAAGAAACATTTTATTTAAATTGCTGTTATAGTTTGAATCTAAGAAATAAAAACAAAAACAATGTACGAAACAATGAAGAAAGAAGTTGAAAGTAGTTTTAGCTGCTGCAAACATAAAAAGAATTAATAAGCTCAGTTTCTAAATAAAATTCCATTGTTATTAATATATCTACATTGTTAAGAATTTCAAAAATTGGATTAGAATAATTTGAGATATTAAAAAAATAGATCATAATGAATTACGAATGAATTTCTTTGTAACAAATGAAAGAAAAAAAAGAATAAAAGTAGAAAGTTTCTCGAAAATGTAAGTAGATGATTCAAATAACTACAATATAAATAGATGTATTTAAACATCTAAACATGATATCCATCTTTCATATTTGAAAGTTCTTATAAAATTTTATTTTTATTACAGAATTATCATAATATAATACAATAGAATTATGATAAAAATAACAAAAAAAATAAGTAAAAAAAAATATACTCAATAACTTATAACATAGTTAAATATCATAAATGAAAAGTAAAAAAGAATAAAAGAAAAAAAAATTTAAACCTTATCCCATGATTTTATTGTATACAATGAGTTTGGGTATGCAAAGTTTGAAATGACTAACACTAATTCTATACCAAGCAAAAATATCACGAGTACCACACTGTGAAGGGCCATTACAAAGACACTTTTTTTACGTACATCCAGACCAAGAGATCTCATTTTTTCTATAATTTTCATCCAATTTCTCAATTTAATGTTCAAATTGCACCTTTTTATTTCATTGATATAAATCCAAGAATTATATAAGTATTCTTATCTTCACACATATATATTCCATTAATTATCTCTTTCATAAATCTCTATATTTACAAGAAATTCTAATATCAATCCTTCATTAAAAAAACTTGCAAAAGAAACATTAGAAGGAAATGCATATTAAACATCACAAACATGCAAGCAATTGAGCTTAATCATATCCTACCACTGAAATGGTTGGCGACGCAGCTTTTGATGGCAAGCTTTCTGACGCAATATTACTCCAGTTCTGACTCCCTTTCTCAGCTTCAGCTAGTATTCTTCTCTCAAAATCAAAGTCAAATTGGAAAGTGCAGCGAGCGATCTCTGCCATCTGTGGTGCCAATTGAGGCTGGAAAGTAAATGCTCATTATGAAGACCCACCCAATTGCAACAGAGAACATGCAAATAATAAGTAAATTAATGTGCTATTAAAAAAGTAAATTGTTTGATTATTAACAAAAATTTCTATGCATCCCAGAATTTATGGTCCACTGTTTTCATATTAGAAACATTAATCAGTCCAGACGTCAAAAATAATAAAAAAAAAATCATAGGATAGAGACAGGCTTCTTAATTTACCATTCCAATATTAACCAAAACATTCCAATTTCACACACATATAAACAAATGTTTTTATCCATATAAAACTATTTTTACAACAGAAATTTACAGCTACCAACACTTAAATACATAATATGCTTAACCTCAAAACAAAACTACATATCTAACCCATTTGTAAATATATGCAGTAAAATAATTTCAAGAACAACTCTAAGAAAATTACGTTTACAATACTTTCTAAAAAACTATTTCAGTTTCATAATTCACCAAACTTAGACTTGAACAACCAGATATGGAACACAAGAACCAATGGATAAGTAACTAAAGAGTATTAAGCCTTAGTTATAAGACAATGAATCCAAGGAGCTTGAATATACGAACGAACATAACAGTAAAGAAAATTGATTTCAAAGTTGTTTTCCAATTTGGAAATCCTTTTGTCGGGAAAACTTAAAAAAAACAGAATAAAAAACAAGAACTTACAGGAGGATTCAACCGATATTCAGGTTTTATCGCAACTCTAATTCCCAATCCTGCTGCAAAACAATTAAAAAAACAACTTTTGCAAAAAATCTATATGCATGAGTAATTAAAAACGGGAAGTAAAATATTTCAAAAAAAAAAAAGGAAAAAATGGCAATACTTGAAGCATAACCCTATCCTTGATAAATAATCATAACTAGTACGCCTTTGTCGAGTGGCATTTTTCATTAATTGAATAAAGGAAAACCAAAGACAAATGATTATAAAAGTGTTAATAAGGAAAAATTGCATGATGGATATATGCTTGAAATTTTTTAAGACAAGTGATAAAGTTGAATAGATGTATACAATGTTTCATGGAAAATATTAAAATGTATGAAAGTGCCAAATCACGATTAATATTTGGACAAAATGAATGAAAGTGATTGTAATTGAAGCATAACCCAACCACTAATAAATATAAATAATTAATATGTCATCACTAATTGGGCATTTTTCATTACTTGAAGAGAAGAAAATCAGAGGCAAATGATTATGAAAGCATTAAAAAAATAAAAAATTGCATGATGGAAATATGCTTGAAGTTTTCTGATACAAACAATAAATTTGAGTAGATGTATGTAATAAGATACATGGAAAAAAATTAAAAAGCATCAAAACAACAAATCACGGTGAATATTTGGATAAAATGAATGAAAGTGATAAAACTTGAAGCATAACCCGACCATTGATGGATTGTCATAACTAGCATACCAATGCTAACTAGACAATTTTCATTACTTGAAAAGAAGAAATCAAAAGAAAAATGATTATAAAAGCATTAAAAAGTTTTAAAAAATGTATTTAAATATATGCTTAAAATTTTTTGAGACAAGAAATGAAGTTCATTAGATATATGCAATAAAATACACAGTAAATATGAAAAGGTATAGAAAATGCCAAATCATGGTGAATATTTGGATAAAATAAGTGAAAGTATAGTGCACAAAAGCATGAACATATCTGCATGATTTTTTTCAATCCTACATTCAATGCATACAAATAAGTATGAGTTCCTCTTCTCAAGTGTATCATCCAGGTATCCTCACACAAGTAATATGCTAGTTGTTAACAATATTGCTTCTATAGTCCAAGATTGGAACCCAAAACCTTGGAGGCGGCGGCGGCGGTTATCGGAGCTGACAGACAGTGGTTCTGGCGGCGGCAGGACCGCTGCTGGTAGAATTGCTATTGTTGGAATTGCTGGTGCTCGAGGGGACGTGGGTGCAGATGGATTATGACAGGAATAGATTGCAATTGCTTGCTGATTTGGAAAGGTGAGTAATGGCGGGCTCAAAAACACGAAAGAACATAAAGAAATTGAAAGACGTGGTTCTTTCTCCTCAAAGGCAATAAATGCAGAACTCATTTTTATTGCAAGAGACGGTGTTGCAGACCATGGTATCGTGCCTGCGGTGAATGCACCAACATATTGTGGTGGGGGTGATCAAAGGGATGCTGTTAATATTGTGAAAACCTCAACGAACACAGCTGAATTAAAAGATAATTGCAGTGAGCTGAATTCCACAGAAGGTGAAGAGGATGTAACATCAAGCAGGCGGGATGCTGAAGTTGCAAAAGGGAAGAAAATTGAAACTGCATACATAGCAGAAAGTGTGGGAAAGCTTATTACAAACTCAGAATCATGTAATGTATCATGTGAGAAAGACAAAAATCTTGATAGCAATGATGCAGCGGTTGTGAAACAATGCAATCCAAATGCTTGTGAAATTGCCGGAGAGGGGGTGAAAGATAATTCACAAGTTAATGAACAGTAAGTAGGAAGCCCACATAAGGCGAGCTTTAATGATGTGCTTACGGGAAGGAACGCAAGCAATTTGAAGTACTTTTCGAACGGAGGACCGTTGGAGAAGCTGGCTAATGTGGATGTAAAATATTATGCACCAAAAGATGCATCTTTCACTATCAATGATAAAATTCACTTGTTGAATGAGGTATGCAAGCGACGAATGATGTATCATCAATTTGACATAGTCCGCAGGGTGTATGGAAGTCGATTACCATTTCACCTCATTGCCAGAATCCTGCATCGCAGATAGGGGCACCTCAATGCGTTTCGAGTATTGGACTTATCTACTGGATGTTTCTGTTTGTATTTTGAGTGCAAAGCGAGTCAGGATTTCGTGTGGTTTGGGGGTGGGGATCGTAGCATGTTACGGGACTAGTAATGGGTTTGGATATGTAGACTCCATGCTTTAGGCAAAGCTCTTCAGCAATTATGTGTTCCCCTATGTGGGTCAGATTTTCGGAGCTCCCCCTTGTATATTAGGATATGGAGTACATTTTTCGTATTGCTAAGGCCATTGATGAGCCAATTCAGATGGATGGTTGGACGGCAGACCAGCAGAGGTCATCATTTGCCAGGGTTCGTGTCAGAATTGACCTTTCTAAGCCTCTTAGGACGGGGATGTTATTGAATGGTCATTTGGGTAGGACTTTTCAGAGTTTCGAATATGAGAACCTTTCTATTATTTATTCCAGCGGTGGCAGAACGGGGCATGCATTGGAGGGGTGTCCATCAAACAAGCAGGCACAGAACAATATTGATGCTGAAGGCTCTTGCTCCACGGAGGATGATCCTGAGAATGATAAAAATGGGAATCCAATTGGGAAACTGCAGCAGCAGGAGAAGGAAGAGATTGATGAAGAAAGAGATGGGTTGGGACCATGGACGGTCGTACAGCAAAGAAAAAGTAGAATGAGTAAAGCAACACAGTTGAAGAAAAATATGAATGGGAGAGATGGAAGTAAGCAGGGACCACGCAAGTATTACAACATAGAAGTGGGTTGGCAAACTGGATATAGTGGCCGATCAAGGTCTAGGTTTGAGGGGCACAATGGGAGATTTTATAAGACCGAGTGGGTTCCAAAAAAAGGAGTGTTTAGGGAGTATAGATCCGATACAAATGAGTTGGCTAAAGATCTGGGCGACAGTGCACATATTGTAAAACAAGATGTGGAAAAGCTGATTGATGTGGTGGATATTCCAGGTACATCGAATAATATGGCAGCACGGGAGGTTGGGGGTAAGGGCAAAAGCCGAATGGAGCAACTCAGCAATGATAAAAAATTAACAAGAAATAAAGGGAGAAGTTCCCAAATTTATTAAACAAAAAAAGGAATTAATGCAGGGCAATGCTGGAGTTGGAAATCATAATGGACATTTTGCTGGGTTTGTCTTGCGTTGAATTGGCTGACTACTTCCATGGCTGATTTGTGGACGAGATTTGAGGTATGCTGGGCTGTTCAATTAGGAGCAAATTACAGCAAAGTGTTTATGTCTCTCCATGATCACATATTGTCGTTGTGCTGCTTTGCTGTAAAGGATTTGAATGATGCGTGGCTGATGACAGGACGACTGGATTTTGCAGTGGTTACTACACCCTTTATCAAGTGGATGCTGTGGTGCGGTTGAATATTGTTACAATCATGAATGCTGGCGGGATTGTGCTGCAGGGGCGTCACTATAGGAACAAATCAAGATGGTTATTATATAGATACTTTACTAATTGCTGCTGTATGGAGGCTGCTTGTTTGAAGTTTGTAGGGGGCAAAACCTTTCATATTTGTTTTGAACATGGTAGCAGGCATTTCACAATGGGAAGAAGCAGGATGGCTAATTGCAGAATGGTCAACAATTTTTTGAAGTGTTGGGTGTCAAAATCTCGTAGACATTATGGGCAGAAGCAGAATGGGGTAATTGGGGTGCTGCTGTGGGAATTTAAGCTAACTGGGGCTGTCTAGAATCATCCGCTGAAAATTCATAGTAGGGGAAATGTTTGGAGAGGCAATGGGAATGGTTGTTTAGTCTGTTAGCAGAGGAAGATTATTTCTTAAAGATTTTGGCTGCACAGAAAAACTAAATCAAAGTTGGAAAATCTGGAAGAGGAATTTGCAAATTGCCCATTCAACTTTGCTGCTTATGCATTTCAAGTTACATGAAGAACATGGGAGCTTGGTTGCGCAAACTTGCTGTATCATGGGGACTGCCAGAAGTTCAAAACGGAAACATTATGGGACGAGGCAACATCTACCCAGGGAATTGCATCTTTAGGAGGAACTAAGAATATATCATTATTAGGGGGAAGGTACTACACGCAGAGGTAATTTCATGCAACTACAGGTGGAGAGATATGCAGATTAATAATGCATCGTTGCTGCTCATACAGTTAAAATTACACAGAATTGGAAATTCTGGGAGGAGAGTAGTGCAAATTCTATGTATTGGGGGCTTGCCAAAAGTTGCAATGGGGTGAAACATTTTGTAACTAAAGAATGCATCTACAGGAAAAATTTATTGCAATATCATTTGGATGGTAAACGCACAAGTTTACTTTGCAGTGTCTGAGAATTTCAGCTGGAAGGAAATTGTAGTGAATTGAAATGGGACAACTGGGGAATTGGAAGTACAAAGCTAACAAATTCAGGGAGAAGTGATTACACAATGAAGGGTTCGGCAGCGGAGGATAACTTGAAGCAGGTTTGGAGCACTAAGAATCATCAATGGTGTCACAGTGTGCTGGAATTGATTCGTGCTGGGTGCCTGAATGGGATGCTGATGTCGTATAATTTATGTTATGATTCTACTGAGGTGCACTCCATATTTTTGAAGTGTAAATTTACAGCAAGTATGTCCAATAGAAGAAGGAATCTGGATGCCAACAGTGAGGGTATGCAAATTCTGATGCTGCAGTATAGGAATTGTACTGGGCATTGTGCTACCTTGCATTGGATATGGATTTTTGTGGCAGACTTCAGAGCCTTCAGCTGGGTGAGTATTCAGGGATGCTGGACTGATCAACTACAAACAAAATAAGCAATTTATGTCCTCACAATTCAGACGTGACAATTGGGTGAATTCGAGCATACACTACAGCATGGGGCGTGAATTACTCAAGGGGTTTTTTGATGCGCAGATTCCATTAATACATAGGGCGGCACAGGAAGTTGCAGACCTGCTGGTTGAGGACTTGAAATATACATCCATGAGGCCTAATTGCTGCACCTTAATCAACAAATCTGGAAGCAAAGGTGGGTTGTATTCATGCTTCTGTCTCCATTCTCGGCTTAGGGAATGCAGGGTGAATTTTGAAGTGCGGTTGTGTTCAAATTATTTTTGGCAAAGGAAGATGCAGCCTTGCTGGAGTGTTGTCGTCTGTTTAAGAACAATGTGGCCAAAATTTAGCAGCAATTTGAATGCAATAGCAGTGAGTGCAGCAGTCCCGCAGTTGTGGAGCCATTTGTTACCAAGGTGGCTTTTGAAAGGTACTGTGGGAGTGCAGTTGACCTGTGAGTATGTTTCCATCTTTTCTATTCAGTATATATGGCTGCGCTAGCTGTATGAAATATTCGGAGAATTAGAGGGACAAAGTCTAGGTGCTACCTGCAGCACATTGTAAGAGAATACGGTGTAAGTACTCTTGCTTTGCTGGAGACTAGGGTGGAGAAATTTGACAGGAGAGAGGCTGATAGGTTGCTAGGAAGGAACTGGAATTATTTTATTCAGCCTTCTACGGAATTATCTAAGGGCATTGTGGTGCTTTGGAGGAACTGGCTGCAATTGGAGATAGTGCATTCATCATCATTGGTTTTGTCTTTGCTTGTCAATTCGAATAGCAGTACCTCTTGGTGGGTTGCATGGTATATACATCCAAGGATTATATGACTCGCCGGGAAGTATGGAATCATATGAGGGAATTTGTTAAGTCGGGTGTACCACTGATTGTTGCAAGGGACTTCAATGTTGTACTTGCACAAAATGAGAAGAAAGGAGGAACTTCATGCAGGATTTGGAACTCACTGATTTGGGTTTATTGGGAATAGCTACACTTGGTGCAACAATAAGGATGGTAGCTCACGGGTTTGGGAAAGATTGAATAGGGCTCTTATGAATGATGAGGGTATGCGGGTTTTCTCGAGCTCAACAGTGAATCATCTTCCTCAGATCAGCTCTGACCATTGTCAAGGCTACTCCTAAAGGAGGAAACAAGACTCCAGTTTGAAAATGTATGACTTTCGTCTCCACACTCATTAGCAATTGTACAAGCTGCGTGGAAACGTACTGTTAGGGGTAAACCCATGATTGGATTGTCCATTAAATTCCGAAGAGTTCTCATTATCTTAAAAAATTGGAGCAAGGTAGAACTTAGAAAAATCCTACAAAAGTCATGCCAGTAAGAGCAGGAAATCAATAGGTTGCAACTCAAAAGAGTCTGAGCAAGGGTTAACAAATCAGGTGAACAATCTTTTGGCACTGCATGATATTTCATATCATAAGACTACGGCATTGGAGGAAGCTTGGTGGTGGCAGCGTGAGTGGCAGCATGCTAAGTTTCATTGGGCTAATTTGGGGGATCGAAATACATGCTTTTTTCATGTTGTAGTTAATCTAACTTCAAAAACAATTATATTCATCAAATTAAGGAATAGAACGGGGAATTGGCGACTTCCCCAACTGAAATAAAAGATGCCCTTATACATTTTTTCAGGAGGAAATGGTGCAGTGTGGGAAAGTACGATCCTCTCCCATCGTTCCAGCCTTCAAAGACTATCAACAGTGAGCAAACAGATGAGCTAGTCAGCCTGATTACAGATGTGGAGATCAGGAAGGCTACTATGTCTATTAAAAAGAATAAAACCCAGGGCATTGATGACATATCTGAGGAGTTTGTGCATGGTTATTGGGACATTACCCAAGTGGATATTGTCACAACTGTTAAAAAAATTTTCTCTGATAACTACATGCCCAAAAGATGGAAAGATACACTGATTATTCTTAACCTGAATAATTCAGGCCAATTAGCCTATGTAATGTGATTTATAAGATTGTAGTAAGATCTTGATCTGTAGATTGAAGTTGGTGCTTCTAGATATCATTGTAAGGAAACAAGTGGCTTTTGTGCCTGACTGTACTATATCAAATAACATATTTTTTGTGCAGGATATGACAGCCCGTATACACTCACCTACTTCTAAAGAGGAGCTCATGGCACTCAAGCTGAACATGGACTAGGCTAATGATAAGGTAAATTGGGAATTTGTGATTAACATGCTAAAGTAGTTGAGATTTTCGAAATATGATGCGATTGGGTTGAGGCATATATCACGACACCAAGAGTTGGTATTCCATTAAATGGGACCCACCTTTTGTAGATTGAAGCTACTAGGGGACTTAGGCAAAGGTGTCATTTGTCACCATATCTCATCATTATCGTATCCGAGCATCTATCGTCGCTTATTGTGCACCAGATAAAGCTTAATGCTGATGTTGCAATTAGGATCAGCCCCTCATCACAGATCATTATTCACCTTTTGTATACTAATGACATCCTAATTTATGCACCTACAGCGTGCGCCATAGCTAAGATCAAAGGGGACATAATGGAGTAGCATGAGCTACACTCTGACCAAGCTATAAATTTAAACAAATCTAGAGTACTGTTTAGCAAAGGTATGAATGGCAAGCGCATAAAGATAATTGCAGAAAAGTTGCACATATGCCAGCAATCCAACTAAATTATTTAGGAATTCCAATTGCAGCAACCAAATTACAAAACAAAGATTTTAAGTTCTTTATTGATAGAGTTGAGAGCTATGTGGCGAGATGGAAAATAAGGTCATTAGAGATGGTGGAACAAATTATTTTGATTAACTCTGTGCTCGCAGCTATTCAAACATGTTTTTTAGAATACTCATTAAGTCCATATGGCATTGAGAAGAAGTTAAAGAAGGTGATGCACAGGTTCTTGTGGTGTAGTTCTGATTCGAATAATTTGATTCATTATGCGAATTGGAATTTAGTTACGCTTTCAAAGCAATATGGTGGAGTATGAATACTGGTAGCTGATATTTGCTGAGATAGATGAGGCTTGACCATTTTTCCTAGCCTGAGCACTTTGACCAGCTCCTCTTTTCAATAAACACCAACCTTTACCTCCATATCTCCTTTGGATAAAAACAAAAATGCTTATTTAATTTTGTTCTATCCCTAACACCCTTACCATCTTATCCTAGTTTACCATTTGTCCGAATAACCTGTTAAATTCACCTAACAAGTAGTGCCCAACCATTTGTCCTTATACAAACCTATCTTCAACTAAAAGCCAACACCTTTTGGCACGTTTAGTTTACTCTAAGAAAAACATAGCTCCAAATATATTAGTGCTCTATGTGCTCTCTTGCTTACCCTATAATTTACTTTCTCTCCTTCATGATAACTGAAATTTATCGTAATAGCAAACCCATGTTAGTACTTGTAAATTTGAAGTGATAATAGAATTCTTTTCTGTTGAATATGGTTATGAATTTGTCCCCTTAAGGGTTTTTCATGTTACCATTTCCTATGTGCTCTTTATTCTACTTTTCTCCCCTACTATTTTATTGTTCGTCAACTCGGCACAAAAGTTCCTACATAGGAACAGGAGACCCAACTTCAGCATCAACATCTAGAGTTAGTATTCTCAATGTAAAAACATAATTTAGCGTAAGCAGGCAAAAAAAAAAAAAAACCCTAAGAACGAGATAAGCCTTCAGGTTTGAGAAATTCAGACCATTTGAACGAATCTCTAGTATTCGTCGCCTGCAGTTCGTGCTGGCCACGAATTCTATTTTAGGTTATCTACAATTACAGCGGCAGTAAAGCCAAAAGCCCATCGCATATGAAGGCAAATAGTCGAAAGAGTAGCTTACAAGAAGGAGGTGCAGCTGGTTGTTGAAAGGGAGGAACCCGGCCAACAGCCGGCGCAGCGGTACCACCAACCCTTGGATACATGGAAGCTCCGCCGCCCGCAGGGCGGTAGGGTGCGGCAGTCCGATTTCGATAGTCGTAATCCATCGAAGAATTGGATGTAGAAGCAGGTAACCGAGGTATGCGAAGGGATAAATCTCTTTCGCGACAAATGGCGGAGACTAGGAAATCGGACTTGGATGAGCGGCTCGATTGGTTGTTCTTTGGAATTTGCACGCGCATAAAGTTAATTAAAATAAAAAATTATACAATGAATTGAAATTTATTATCTTCTAACTATCTTATGACATTATTTTGGAATAATTACTTTTATCGATTTTATATTATTTTTCATAAAAAATTTGAAGAATTGTTTTTTAAAGTTCTAGATAAAGAGAAACCAAGTGTTCTCCAATCATTTTGTCAATTTTATACACGTCAAGAAGTTATTTTTCTAATCAATCTTGACTTGAGAGTAAACATGATGGGTTATCAAATCCAAGATTATGAATCAAAATTTACACTATCATTAAAAGAGTGAGCATTTTGAAGCTAAGATTTTTAATACAATATTATCCATTTTACATACCGATGATTTAATTTTTTTTAGCATTAATATATTTCAAATCTAACATCCCTAAATGATATGTAAGCCTTGTATGAGGGATAAAAAATTTAATCACTCTCTAAGTTATATGAGTTTATTGCTTTTAATCTTTATTTAGTATTAGTAGATTTTAGTTGTTTATATAAACTAAAAAAATCGATAACATTTGAAAGAAAAAGGGATATAAATACTAAAATTTGAGAATAGAATTTCAAATAGTAAATTACAAATTTTTTTAAACTCAATTGTTTAAATTTTTAAAAATTTGGATATGAATTAATTACAATATGAGATGTTGAAGTTATAAGAAAAATATTATTATTTCAACCTATATAATTTTTAAATATATGTATATATATTAAAATATCAATAATATTAAAAAATTATGAAAATTATATAATAGATAGTATAGTTGATTAGAAATCTAGCACTATATATTTCGTAAAAATTAGATATGTCTCAATCACAAAATAAGAGACTAAAGCTATAAAAAATAATATTATTTTGATATTTCTATCAAGTTTTTAAATATATATAATATTAAATGATGTTAAAAATATTATGAAATTTTATGATGGGTAGAACTCATCGAGAATAAAATGATAACATTGGTCAGTAAAGTTTTAAAAATGATTTACATTGAAAATTTCAATAAATATGATTGGATCTAAGTTTAATTTATAAACATTTAAAATTTTACCCATAAGGATAGAAGCATTATCATTGGATTGAAATGAATGCCAAAGGTGGAAGCATCTCCACTTTATTGAAATGATGGCAAAAGTCCGCCAATTGCTAGCTAATTTGGTGGGAGGATGAAGGGAGCACAAGTGATAAGAGATTTTATGAATTGTTTAAAACCATGTGGAGGAAATAAAATGACAAAAAATCAAAAAGGAATAATTCAAGATGTAAGGGCTTTTGTGGGTACAGTGAGAAAATTTTAAAGAAATTTGAAAAAAAATTTGGGTAAGTCAAGTGAGAGAAAATTTGGTGAGTTTACTTGTGCAGCCATAAGAATATAATAGAGAGAATTTCTTGGTTCTTTTGAAAATATTTAGAAAACATTAAAAATAATCCAAGGAAAAGAGATTTTATTATTGTTATGAGAATGAAGTAAATTTAAAACAATCTTTATAATAGCTAACAAAAGTAAGAATGATCTATCTGCGAGAATGTTCTCACTTCGAGTCCTCATTAGTAGACCTTTTTCAGAGTAGTCATAGTGAAAGTGAAATCGTGAAATAACCATGAGCAAAGGAAGAAAAAGAAGCAAAAGTACTTTTATCACAAAGGATAATTTTCCTAAGAATAACTTTTTCTCAAGAATTCTGAATTTTACAAAATTTTGATTCCAAAAATTTTTTTTGGAAGTTCTCTTAATTTTTTTGAATTCTTTTTTCTTTGGAATTCACTTTGAATTCCTCTCTATACTATGCTTTAGTATCCTCTTCCTTCATTCTCTAAATTCTTTTTCTTCTAACCATTTCACACTTTCACTTCCACTATAATTGTAACAGCCTTTTTTTAAAAAAAAAAAAAAAAAACTTAATTTGATCATTCCAATAGGAAGAGCTCTTTGAGACGAGTCCAACGATGGTAAGTTTGTAATTTTTGGAATTTTGGATAATTAATTATGAATTTTTAAAGTTTTGGATATATTTGTAATTTCAGGATTTCAGATCCGGGATATATCTGCAATTTAGGATTTCCGATTTAGTTTAAAATCGGATGGCGGAAGGTAAATTTGTAAATATGGAATTGTCGGCCAGGCCAGGGTAGATTTGTAATTTGGAAAAGTTCAGGGGGTGTTCTGCAAAACAATCACGAACATGTCGGTGCAAGGCATAATTAACACATACGTGTCCACCCGGGCGAGGATATCAGCCCGGGTGAGTTAATCCTCTTAAGCACAGAAGCTATTTGGAAAATTTTGAGCGATTGCGAAAAGTTGCCGGAAATTTAACGGAAGATGGGAAGCTCGCCGGAGGAACTGCGGCAAGGTAAGATGGTTTGTTTTATTTTGCTGTATTGGGGTTCTGTTGAGTGGGGGGAGAGTAAGAGAGACCGGCCGAATGTTTATTTTCGGCCGGAGACGCATCGGGTTGCCGAAGGAGTGGCCGGAGTTGTCGGCCGCGAGATGCGGAATGTTTTTCCGGCAAACTGGTCGTCGAGGAGTGCGAAAGAAGTCGAGAGGAGCTTGGTATTTCCCGGAGAGGGATTCAGGAAAACGAGAAATTGACCGTGGAAGCGGCTAGAAGCCGCCGGACGCGAGCGGCGGCGAGGAGAGAGGGAAGCAGCGTCGGGTGAGAAACGGGGATGATCCTGTTTGAACCGGTTCGGGTTAACCGAACCGGAAGGCGCCCGGTTCGGGCTGAGGCGGAGGAGAGAGAGACCTGGTTCGGGCTGAGGCGGAGGAGAGAGAGAGGGAGAGAGGGGCGGTTCAGTCGGCTGAACCGCAGAGCTGAACCGCAGGTCGGTTCAGCGGACGCGCTGTCCAGGCGCGGCGAGAAACAAGGAGAAAAATTGGGATTTTTTTTGGGGATTTCGGGAAGTATTTGGCAGGGCTTTTAGAAAGCTGTTTTTGTGACTTAAAACCTTTTTATTTATTTTAATTATTTTGCACATGTGACCTTGTAGGGACTCCAGAAATTGAGAATAGAGGTCCTGCAATAATAGATCCAGGTAGATAAATTCGTAACCTGTGATAGAGCACAATAGTATTTATTTATATTTCGATACATTGTTTCTTATGGGCTGCATTACAGTTTTTCTTTACATGACTTTTATCTCATGGTTTGATATATGTTTTATGATGTTATTTTCTGATTGAACTGAAAGCATAAAAGATGACAAAAAGGAAATTGAAACAAAAAGCATAATATGAGATAAAATATAATTGGTTGGACATATTGATATGGTTTTGGCATATTTATCATATGTGTGACATGGTTGGAAAATAAAAATGAAAATTGGATTCCTGGAGACATTATCCTCACCACTAGGCATAGCGGATGAGATCGCAGGGTATCGATCTTCGGATCAGATATCTGCCTAGTGTGTATGTGTACCATGACCTCCGTATATATTGATGACACCAGGCCTAGCGGATGTGATCGTAGGGTATCAGTACTATACCTGCCTGGTGGCACTAGGCCTAGCGGATGAGATCGCAGGGTATCGGTCTTCGGATAAGATATCTGCCTAGTGTTATGTACTGGATGGATGCCGGCTGGAGGGTCATTTGATATGATGATTGGATCCAGAGGATGATGATTCAAAGGGAATCGGGCCCAGTACGTATATAACATATAAAATAATGGAAATGGAAATTTGGTATACATGTTTATCTGGTTTACTTTTGATACTGCATGACATTTGATATGAAGGTATTCATATGGTTTATTTTTCACCGCTTATGAGATGGATTTTGTTTTATCATGTTTCACGGCTTGTCTTTTATATCTGGAGATTTATTTTACTTGGTTACATAATGGATTTGTCTGCTGAGATATATATGTCTCATTAGTTATCAGGCACCCCACCTTACCAACTACAGTAAATTAAGGATGCTGCATAAGAAATAATCTCGAGTGAGGACAAACCATGCCTAGGTGGGGACCCGACGGTGAGACAATTCTAACCCTCTAACCAATCCCATATATTTTTAAAACATTTTAACCAAATCCAAACCATGGAGCTGAAATGAAAACCTGTGTATATTAAACTGTATATATATACAATAAACCACAAAACTGAAGTACCAAAATGAAACCAAATCCACTCCCACCAAAAATCTATCCCCTCTCACATGTCAGGAGTATAGTCCTCTCCTGTACCATTATAATTCCCAGCTCTCGGTGTAGTGGATACATGACCTGTGATGAAGCACTAATGAGACATATATATCTCAGCAGATAAATTCATTATGTAACCAAGTAAAATAAATCTCCAGATATAAAAGACAAGCCGTGAAACATGATAAAACAAAATCCATCTCATAAGCGGTGAAAAATAAACCATATGAATACCTTCATATCAAATGTCATGCAGTATCAAAAGTAAACCAGATAAACATGTATACCAAATTTCCATTTCCATTATTTTATATGTTATATACGTACTGGGCCTGATTCCCTTTGAATCATCATCCTCTGGATCCAATCATCATATCAAATGACCCTCCAGCCGGCATCCATCCAGTACATAACACTAGGCAGATATCTTATCCGAAGACCGATACCCTGCGATCTCATCCGCTAGGCCTAGTGCCACCAGGCAGGTATAGTACTGATACCCTGCGATCACATCCGCTAGGCCTAGTGTCATCAATATATACGGAGGTCATGGTACACATACACACTAGGCAGATATCTGATCCGAAGATCGATACCCTGCGATCTCATCCGCTAGGCCTAGTGGTGAGGATAATGTCTCCAGGAATCCAATTTTCATTTTTATTTTCCAACCATGTCACACATGTGATAAATATGCCAAAACCATATCAATATGTCCAACCAATTATATTTTATCTCATATTATGCTTTTTGTTTCAATTTCTTTTTTGTCATCTTTTATGCTTTCAGTTCAATCAGAAAATAACACCATAAAACATATATCAAGCCATGAGATAAAAGTCATGTAAGGAAAAACTGTAATGCAGCCCATAAGAAACCATGTATCGAAATATAAATAAATACTATTGTGCTATATCACAGGTTACGAATTTATCTACCTGAATTTGTTGTACCACCCGTCTTACTCACTTCTGATTCTTCTTGATGTCCTACAAGCCCATAAAATACAAAAATAATTATAGCCAAACAGCGCTTTCTAAAAGCTTTCCCAAACACACCCCAAAATAAATCCCAAAAGACGCTGGACCGACCACGGTCTGCGCTGGACCGCCCGCGCCCGTCGCTGAACCGCCCGCGCAGAAAACTTTCTAAAAGCTTTTCCAAACAGCTTTCTAAATTCCCAAATTCTTACGCCGTCGCTGGACCGCCCGCTCGGCGCTGGACCGCGCGCTCTCGGCGCTGGACCAGGCGTGCTCGGCACGCTGGACCGCGCGTGCTCTCGGCATCCGGTTCAGCAGCGTAACCCGGTCCAAAGCCTGGACCGGTTCACGCCGCCACCTCTCTCTCTCTCTCTCTCTCTCTCTCTCTCTCTCTCTCTCTCTCTCTCTCGCGTCCGACGAAACCGAAATATTTCGCCGGCGAACCTAGAAATTTCTTGCGTCTCTCGCCGGCCAACTGACCGCCGCTTCCCAAAAAGCTTATAAAAGTGACAACGCAAATAAAATTCTAACCTTCGTTGACCGTCGTCGTCGCTTGCCGAAAATCACGAAAGTTCGTCGCCGCCGTGTGCGCAGAAATGCGGTTCAAACGCACAGAATCGGCTTTTATAGCCGCGGCCGAAACCGACTATAATGAACGTTCGTGAAACGTATTTTGCAGAAAACCCCCTCCAAATATTATATTTGCAAATATACCCTCCGTCAATCGGATTTGAACTAAACCGACATTTAAAAATTACAAATCTATCCTCAATGTTACAAATTTATCCCAAATCTTCAAAAATTCATAATTTATTCATTAGAGCTCCAAAAATTACAAATTTAACATCGTTGGATTCGTCTCACAAAGCTCTTTCGTTTAAGCATATAAAAATACAAATAAGAGAAAACTAGGGCTGTTACATTAGTGCTTCATCACAGGTCATGTATCCACTACACCGAGAGCTGGGGATTATAATGGTACAGGAGAGGACTATACTCCTGACATATGAGAGGGGATAGATTTTTGGTGGGAGTGGATTTGGTTTCATTTTGGTACTTTTTGGTACTTCAGTTTTGTGGTTTATTGTATATATATATACAGTTTAATATACACATGTTTTCATTTCAGCTCCATGGTTTGGATTTGGTTAAAATGTTTTAAAAATATATGGGATTGGTTAGAGGGTTAGAATTGTCTCACCGTCGGGTCCCCACCTAGGCATGGTTTGTCCTCACTCGAGATTATTTCTTATGCAGCATCCTTAATTTACTGTAGTTGGTAAGATGGGGTGCCTGACAATAATAACATTCAAAAAGGTATGCCGATGAGGACTCGATGTGAGAATACCCTAATAGACAAATCATATTATTTTGAGATCAAATCATTTCAATTTTACTCTAATGACAAGAGGCAAAAAGAAAATAGTTAAGGAGCAAGCTGCAAAAGGGAATCAAAAAATTGGGGTGGCCTCAATTGATGTGATTGTATTGATTACTTCATCATTAAAATTGGAGACACAAATAATTCTATTAATTTAACAAGTGCAAGTGTTAATAAAGATGATGCTAAAATATCAATCATTTCCTACGATGAATCTAAAAGTCAATCCAACAAATGAAGATATTCTTAATCTAAGAAATTTTGGATTAAATAGTGCTCTTAAAATAATTAGATCTAAAGACGAGAAAGCCATCAACTTTATTTTTTTAATGCATGGCAATTAGTAACATCTTTTCAAGGTACTACCAGTTTATGATGAGATAAATAGAAGTTTCAACTTCCTAAAAAAACAATCGAATTAGATCTGCCAAAAAATCAGTTCAACAAAAGAGATTCGACGAGACCCAAATCTAAAAAATGAGATATGTGATCAAAAGATAACTTCTAAGGTCATTGAATTGAGAATAGATGAAAAAATAGGAGAAGACAAACCCACAAAAATCAATGATGCAACACAAAGCAGTAAGATCAAGCATCAAGTCACATACAAAGATTCATTGTAGGTGTACCAGAGTGCACGTCGCAACATGTTGGTTGAGTACAACAAAGTAGTATGGATGAAACCTTAGGAGATCTAGACCTGAAAGCAAAATGTTGGAAGAAAAAAAAACGTCACGAGCAGGCACAAGCGTAGGTACACATGCCCCACACATTGACCTAAGAAAGTGGAAGCGTCCGACATCGGGCGTCATGAACATAGTAGGCACAAGCTCCTGCCATCGAGCATCACACACATGTGCAAGCGTAGAGTGCATGTGCCCGCAATCAGGCACTGCACTTGCGAAGGAACACACGCTCAACTCGACATCATGCACTTTTTTGTTGGACTACTTTGGCCCGACACATGCACAACACATGATCTGGTGAATGAATCAAGACACACAAAAGGATGCCCACATGGCTGAAGAAGTGGAAGACAAGCACAAGCGAGGGATCCAAGCGTAGGTAATGGGTCGATCGACTCAAAATTTTAGAATTTGGTCAAAGATAATTGCATCTTTTTGTAATTTGTTTATGCATTAAAAAATTATATCCAAACCTTATATAAAGAGGTAATAATATTGATAGAAGAAAGAACTTTATTAAAAGAATTTGCAAAGAAGAAAATAGAGACTAGAGAATAATCTAGAAAAGAATTCAAAGTGAATTTAGAGAAAAATTCTAGAAAGGAATTTTTTAAAATGAATTTTAGAAATCAAAATTTTGTAAAATTTAGAAATCCCATGAAGAGAATATTATTGAAAAAATTATCCTTTGTGGCAAAAGTGTTCTTCTTCTTCCTTTGTTCCTAACCATTTTACTCTTTTACTTTCACTGTGATTATTCTAAAAAATGTCTTCTAACGAAGACTTGAGGTGAGAATATTATCATATAAAGATTATATTATTTACCTTATGCACGCCAAGCCATGCACGCATGTGTCTTCCTCACACCATACACTTTCTACTTGATCATGTGTTGTGCACAAAAGAGAGGAAACAAATTAACAAAAATAGATCATGCATTACAAAACATTAATACTAAGTGTTGAGTCATGCATGAAGATTAATTGTATATATACCCAAGTGCACTTCAAAACATGTTGGTTAAGTACAACAAAGTACTATGGATGCACCATTGGAAGATCTAGACCCAAAAGAAAAATGTTGGAAAAAAACATCTTGTGCTGGTGCATATGCAAGTACACACACCGCATGCGTTAACGTTTTATTTCCAATATTTTTCATTTGGGTCTAGATCTCCCAAGGATGCATCCATGTTGCTTTGATTCTTTCAACCAACGTGTTGCAGTGCTCACTTGGGTATGCTTACAACGAATCTTCGTGCATTACTCAGCTCTTCGTCTTATTGCTTTGTGTTGTATTATCGATTTTTGTAGGTTTGACTCCTCCCTCTTTTTTTATATATTATTGATTCAGTAACCTTAGAAATGATCTTCTAATCAAATGAAGAGAAAGAGAAAGACATGAGTTCATGAAGACAATCTTGAAAACAATAATCAATGCTCTTTATATGACAATTGCTAGAGAACAAAGGTAAGCTTTTTACTTAAATGCATATGCATGGTAACTATTGTAATACAATTATTGACTTACTTTTATAGAAATTACCTTTTCGAATAAATAAATTCATTATGAAATATAGTGGAGTATTATTTGATGTTTGATGTGATGCACGTTATTCTCTTTACATAAATTTGCATAAATGTATATGTGATGACTTATCAACATGTAAATGGATTAAAAGATTTTTTTTAGAATAGTTTTTTATATTATTTTAAATTTTGCATAAGGTTTCATATAGAATTTGATATAGATGTGAAAATTTTTTTGGAAAATAAACATTACATTTTAAATAAAAGCTTCTAAAATAAATAAAAGTATCTATGATGAACTTGACAACCACTTCTACATCAAATGAGTACTATACCTATATTGTCTTTACAAGACAAACCTAACAAATACATTGCACTATATAAGTACGTTACTTATATTACCCTTGTACGATAAACCTGATAAATATCATCATTGTACAAATACGATATCTATATCATTTTTTTACAATGAAGCAAACAACTTTATTGTTACCTTGACTACTACAATAAAGGATCACCCTAATAGAATCTAATAACCTTTTACCTTGATAGGTTTTAAAATGATTGTATCATATGATGTAGACCATCATATTTATATGATAAGTATTAACAAACATAATTTATCATTTTTCTCTTCTTATTCTCTCTTATTCTCCTAAAGAATATTCACCTTCTTTTCATGATGAACCTGACATTTCTTGTCATATTTTGCCAGTGGAACCAATTATTCCTTATCTTTTCCTTACTCTCTACTCATAAGAACCTAAAACATGCAAAATTTAAAATAAAATAATATTGACCAAGCCTTAAGTCCTTCCTCACTAAAGGCACTAAAGACATTAGGTAGAACACCTTCCTTTTGATTAGCTCACAGCAACAAGACTTCCCCAAGTTTAGCAACTCTCATGGAGATGACATGACCTTGCTTTGCTCATCGCCTTCAACTTTTGACGAAACAGTGGTTTATTGAAGTAACCTAACTTTCATTTGTTCATGACTTCCCATTGAACTCATTGGACTTGTTTATAAGTTGCACCAAAGGGACAATAAGTTTTAAGCTTTGAAATTCCTTAGAACTTTCCACTGTATGAGGTTCAAAAAGTAAAAACCGTTGCAAAATTTTGTAATTAAATTACCTACATTGCTCAATTGAAATTTTAAATCTAATTCACATGGGTTTTGGAGTAAGATTTCTGTTAAACATCATGAAATTGATTAATCACAATTTTTTTCTCTACCATCGTAATTTCTTTCTTGGCCAAGGTTCAAAAATTATAAATCTATCATAATATAAACTGAAATTTTTATATTTATATATCTACTATCTATTAATCTGTTTTGACTTAAGCTAAAATTTAAGAAATTAAAAATCAATCGCATGCTATATTTTAAAATTATAGTCATATCGATTTTTTAAAAATTCATAATTAATTATTTAGATATCTAAAAATTACAAACTTATCATGGTTGGTTTCATTTCAAATAGCTTTTTCCATTAATATGCTTCAAAAATTACTTTGACCATATTTGATAATAAATATATATTTTTCAATATTATATTATTATTTTAATATTTTTATGTATAAATAGTATGTTTTAAAAAATGACTTGATAAAATTTGATCATACCTAATCATAATCTTTTTAACTTGATTCAATGATTTCATTCATCTTGATAAGAGTAAAAATAAGGATTATTATATTAATATTATTAAAAATAAAAACTTATGAGAACAAGATTTGGTATGTTATTTTATTAGTAAACATAACCCATATTTAATTAGAAAGAAATTAGTTACATGATTTAATTGTGATGAATTATGAAAGGGAAAATATTTAAGTATATAAGTTCAATGACTAGCATACTAAGTAATAGACTTTAAGGCTATCTGAGAAGGTTTAACCTTTAAGTCATCCTTTGAGTTGAACTTGCTACTTAACGTAAATAAAAGTTAGAGTTTATAGCTTTCTTAATGTTTTGGGAACTTTAAGTTATTCAAACAAATTAAGAGAGTGAGTTGAACAAAGACTATTGTTTGAAATTATAAAAGATTGATGGTTATTCCAAAAAAGCATATGCTTTTCTACTTATTAATGTCATCTCGAAGCTTTTAGTGACATGTTCCTAGTTTTTTTACTTTCTTACCATTTAGGATTAGTTTGAGGCAATATATAGACCATTTCAGTTGATCTATTATTTTAGTTATTTATATTAAGAAGGCCTTGGTTGTTATTTTAAAAAATGTTGAAATTTTATTATTTCAATTATTATGGTTCGCAATGGTATTGTGATTTGGTTTGATTATTTCAATGCTTGTGATATTTTGCACTATATTTAATATTTTTTGAATAACTATGTTAGTTGACTCCAATTTTACTGATGACATTCATGGCTGATTTATTAGAAAGCAATTTTTTGTGAACTAGCATAACAACGAAAAATACCTTTATTAAATCGAATGCCTTAATGACTCTATCATTTGTTTAAAAAAAATAATAAATTCCTCTAAAATATTTGAAGTTACATATAATACTTCAAAAATTGGAATTAAATATAATTTTGAGCCATGACTAAAATTACTTATTTCATTGCAAAGTTAAATGAAACTAAACAAACTTACAACAAATAGTTCAATGTGTGCAAGCTTTAGGATGTTGGACATGCTATATATTCTTTAAAGATTTTTTTATCACAAATCATGTCTTGATGTGATGTTCCCCTTTTTAAGAGAGGAATTACTTAATTTTTAAGTCCTTTTATTTTGTAGAAATATATCCATATATAACCATATATTTAAAATGCCTTCTTTTTAACATAAGATTTCTTTGTTTTAAGCAAAACAAGTAAAAAAATACATGAAGTCATGAAATAAGTTATGCTAATATAGCAATGATTAATATAACTCATAAGTCTCAGATCATATTATATGAAATCTAATATATGAAAACAGTAATATGCTAAATCTTTATCTTCATTCAATATTCTATTTAATTCTTATGAAATGCATTTATATCACTTGTAATATTTAGTAAAAAAAGTTAAGTTTACTATTGTTAATTTAATAGATAAAATCTATTTAATCTTAATACAAAGTAGTACATAGTTGTGGTCATATTACATGTTCATTTTATAGCACATCTAAATAATATTAAGTTTACTATTGTTAATTTAATAGATAAAATCCATTTAATCTTAATATAAAGTAGTACATAGATTGGGTCATATTACATGTTCATTTTATAGCACATCAAAATAATAATTTTTTTTAAATTAAAAAAGCATATATTACATATACATACAAAATCAAATATATTAAAAATGATATGCAATAATTTATTTGAAGTCATTATTTTTTAATTTAAAAAAATTACTTTCCTATCAACCCTTTAACCCTTAATAAGAGAACCATAATCTTATTTAACTATAATATCATTAGCAACAGTTGAGCATAATATTACATATGGGTAATATTTTCTTGAATCTTTTTATCTTCTAAGCTAAATTATTTCATTTGTAGTGATTGAGAATTATGTAACTCTATCTCCTTTTTAATTTCCAACCTAATGCCTAAAATAAATCTATTTGTCAAATGCCAATCTACATTAAGATAATATATTATAGTCAGTAAGTCTTCAAAAGTATTAAGGTACTCTACAATAATAGTTTTCTTGGATCAAGATGTGAAGCTATTTATGCAATATTTTATTATAGTATATAGGATAATGCTTTAGTCTCAATATATCCTCCATTTCTTATCAAATAAGGACTCTTTTACTTACTCTTTATACCTTGGCTAATATATTTTTTTTGCAATGCCTATTAATGTCATTTAAAACAAATTATTTATTTAATAATCATTAGATCTATATCAATTAAAAAAATCTTTTATTTGGATCGATCAATTCAAGAATTTGTTGAAATCATAAAACCAACAAATATAATGTCTTGATCTTAAGTTAGTTATGAATTTTCATATAATCATTCTTATGATCATTTGAAAGTGTAAGTCTCCTAATTAACATATTCTCCTTAAGTGTGTAATGATCATCATCTAAAAGTTTGTGAGAAAAGGGCAAGCACCATCAATGTAAAAGGCGTTGATAAGAAATTCAAGATATGGAATGTTAATAAGATAAGGAATCAACGCCATGGTTATGAGACCTTGTGATGAGGTGTGTAGATGTGACATTGTTAATGAGATCGAACGACAACTATAAGAGTGCCAATGATCATTGTTTGTCAACTAGACCATGTCGATTAAAGCTTGAAGGTGTATATGGCCTTGAAGCATGGCAAATTAGGTTCACTTTAGATGAGTCAAGGTTGTAGAAATGTAAACGTGGTAGGTGCATGCAATGACAGTGTTGCACATAAAATTGAACCAATGAGAAAGGTTAAACAAGATGTGTGGCATGTTGCCTCAAGGCATGAGTGAGGCCTTTATGTGAGGGTTGCATTTGAGGTCATGCTCGTAAGTGGAAAAAGAAATAAGGGAACAAAGATGATATAATTAAGGAATTAGATCTGCACGAATGATGTGAGTAGCAAATGGACTTGACAGGGAGTTACAAGGGGGTGGATTTGGTAGGTCATTTTGCAATTCTTAATTATAAATGCCAACTGGAAGAGATATGTAAAGATAGATGAGGAGAGGTGGGAGGATGAAAGATAGTGATTGGTGTGATTAGTTTGACTAGGAGGATTACAATAATAAGAAACAAACAAATACAATGTTGATGAAGGTGGTCAAAAAAATCAAATTAGATATGAATATGAAAAATGTAAATGTACACCTACATCTTTTAGAAAGATTTCTCTAATGCACACATGCATAAAAAACAATTTAAAAAACTATAATTTTTATAGCAATCAAAAGCCTCACTTTATTTCATATAATGAGATTTTAAATATATTAACTAAATGATAAAAATAGTTTTCAACCTAAAAACTAATAAAATGACTTTAAAAAAATAACAATAGAAAAATAGGGCGAGTTTGGCGCCTACAAAAAAATAAAATAGATGGTTTTACCCTTTTTGATGTTTTTTTTTTTACTTTTTTCTTTGTGAACTTTTCATGATAAGCTGTTGCATTTTAGTAAAACAAGCTAAATGAAATAAACTTGGATGAAAATTATGTTCAAATAATATGATAAATTAAGGAAAGTGGCTTTAGAAACATTAAATAACTTTTGGCAATTAAATTGTTGGAAGTAAAGTAATAAAAGCCAACTTCTAGAATAAAATATCACAAATAAATTAGTTTGAAAAATTTTGTAGAGCTTTTGGAGTTGATTCATGCATTAGAAAGCCATCAAATTTTGTAATATTTGGTCATAATAATATTGGGTTAAATCATATTTTTTATGAAATGAATCAAAATAATAAAATTATTTCAAACTAATTGTAATATGATTTGATATTAAATAATCTAAAACAAATATGCAAAAATAATGCATAATATGCTTGAGTTTTTATGGCATAAGATACGATACAATAATACAACAATAAACCTTCGTTTACGTAATCAGGACATTTACTTATGCACAAAGCAAGAATCAATTATTTTCAAATCTCAAAAAAGTTTAGTAAAGTTGTATTGTAGAACTACCAATATAGAAAATGCATCTTACAAACTTATAGATATCACTAGCAAATAATTGTGCAAAATAAAAGATATATAAAACATAATTGTGATAATGAAAAATGTTGGATGTTATTGAAAAGATCTCCTAAGCACAAAACTAATAAATTTAGACTCAGAGGAGAATAAAACCAAATATTTTTTTTGAGATTTAATTTGAAAGACGAGACAAATGTTACATGAATTACAACTTATTAATCATTAAAAGAACCTATTAAGCAACTTAAACCATTGAGCATAAGCAAAAAAATAATAAATATTTCTACTGAAAATATTATACTTAGTTTTCAAAAGAGAATGCTCAAGACAAATAGACTATTAACGACAATAATCACAAGTGATCATCAAATATAATTGAGATGCCATGTGGAAAAGGCACAAGAGATAATATTGTATATGATTAAGGGAGTAATGCATTCAATAGTAATCAGGAGAGTTGAAAATGAAGCAAGGCAAACAATAAGAGGGGAACACTTTTGATAATGATATTAAAACATGGCACACAAAAATTAGGCAAAATTGTGCTTGCAATAGGGTTATGATTTGGGTTAAGGTTGAATAGGATAAGAGAAGGTGATTTCGAAAAAGAAGATAAGTAATGAGGTAGACAAATGAAATGTTAATTTAGTTTTTTTATTATTTAAAAGATTTTTTTTGAAATAATATCATCGTCATCATAATTCTTGAATATCTAAACTAATTAATATGTTTTTTTAACAAATAATAATAATAATTGATAAAATATTTGATAGATAATAATTTCATATCCATTTGTCTTATCTTTCTATCCACAACAGACCCAATGCCCCCTCTGAGAAGAAAACGATTATTCTAATCAATTAAATTCTTACATAATTTAAAGGGACCAATCTCTCATTGTGGATTGAATATGGGCAAATGCTTTACCCTCTAATCCATCCTTTCTATTCGTCGAAGAATCTGTATAATTGGCATTCAATCTACCTCCAATGGGTTATTCCTTCATCCCAAAAAAAGCAAGCTACTAGACTTAGTTACATGATTATATAACCTCTTTTGACACAACAAATTCAACTCTCTCTCGGGATACTAGCCCAAGAACGCCAATTTCAAATCCCAAACGTTGGGCTTATCATTAGAGTTAGATGTAAATTACAACAAAAGAATTTTGCTACTACCATCAATTTGTATGGTCAAATGAGGGTTTTAACGAATATATGCATAAATTAAATATTTTAGCAATTAGTAAATATAATAATAATTTAGAATAAAACTTTATGATCGAAATACCCAAGATATAATAATAACCCACATATTTTTTGTCGATAAGTTTGTCACTAAAGCCATGTTTTTTTGGTGGGGAATCTTTCAGCTTTGAAACGTTATCGAAAACAACTTGTTCATTTACCAGCAGTTCCTTGGGAATGCTGCCCACCTTGGAATACATTCAGCTTCTCTTGCCGCTGAGTTTGACATCGCTTGATTATATTTTAAACTAAAATTTTTAAATTGTTTTTTATTTTGAATTTAAAAATAAATAAAAGTTAAACAAATAATTTTTATCAAAACTTAATTTTTGCCGATATAATTATTTACCTCCAAAAGCACTAATCACACATTATTTATAAATAGAGCTAGTTTTTTTAAAATTTTATTCTTTGTCTAATAACTTTGATTGTTAAATTTGATAGTATTTTAAAATAATACAAAAATGTTAAATTAACATTATATTACACATCATCTAAGTTGTTCCTATATTATTCAATATCTGAAAATATAATTAATTTATTTGTTTTATAAAAAGTCTTTTAAGTATCATATTGTATTAATCCTCTGAAATAGATCAGCTAATTATCACAATTTTGTTTTTTATGTCGCAGTTTCAATGCCCTTTGTAAAGTAATAATCATGTGCAATGCTTTTTTCATGAAAAAGAGTTGCTTGATTAAGAAATATAAATTATCATAGTCCCACATATCAATAAAAAATATTTAATGTTAAAAATCAATGTTTGCCATTATAAATATTTTCTTATCATATTTTGTAACATAAAGATTATTTGTAAAATGAAATATAAAATCATAGTTATATATTACCTTTAACATTGAGCATCAGATCTCTGAATAAAAAATAGTGCTCATCAAAGCATGTCAACAGCATGATTATGGTGAACCAATGAATGGCATATGACATCACACAATTAAAAATCAACAATTATCATATTAATTAAATTATATAATATTTCAACAATCTAGATTCTTTCAACCTGTTGTCAACAAGATTTAAATACAGATTTTACATCTTTATTTAAAAAAAAATTATTGATTTTGTATATTTTTTAATAGGTGAATTTGTATAAACAATTTCTAATTTGCAATGCTGGATCAATTTTCTTAGCAAACCAGGATGACCGGGGGTTCTTAAGGAAGCAAAAGCAAGACATCAAACTCGACCCAAACTCTAACCCACACAACAACACAGGCACATAAAAGCCGATTACATGAAGCAAACGCAACACCGTTATATACAGGAGAGCAAACTTAAAAAAAACGAAGGATCAGGTTGCATCTAGAACCATCCGCCAGCGATGTGGACACCCCTGGGCGAAAGCAAGCTTTGCTCGGAGCAGAGGCAGTTGATCTTCCACTCCGGCAGCGACTCGCCATCGCCGATGATCTTTGGCCGGTTCCATGGCATCGTAATCCCGACCGGCTGCTGCTGGCCCGGGCGGCCTGCCCTATCCTTCCCTCCTTGAACCGCGGTCGAGGAAGCCGACGGAACGCTGCCGCTGTTCATCTCTCTCTCTCTCTCGCTCACTCGCTGGAGCAATGCGGTGGAGACGATCGTTGGGTTCTTACCTGGTTTTATGGAAGGGAGATTGTGGGTGAGGAAGTGGGGGCGCTTTCGATAAGCACGTTGTAAATTGATTACGTGGCAATAAAGCAATCTAATTCTCTTACATTTGGTGCAAAGTGGCAGACATATAACATTTTTATACGAAAACAAATCGATGGAATTAAAACAAATACTTGTGTAAATTGATAACAAGTATTCTCTTTTTTTATTATTATTGATAAGGATGTCATTTGATTCCTTTGAAGTTGGCTTAACCTAAAAAGGTGACGTTACGTAAATTTTGGAAACATAACCGGACGAATCCAATGTAAGATACATTCAATAATTCTATACAACAATGATTCTATTGTACAAAAATGAATAGTAAGGTTATCTAATGATCCTATTGATCATGTACGATACTTAATAAATGGCATCGACATGTAAACCGTGGGGTGACATGTGTTGAACATGGTGGGCTACTTGCATTCGACAGCCCAAGCACCAACTTAAAAGTTTGAACTACTGCAATAATTAACGCACTGGAATAGTGATTGGTGAGGACAAACATTATGCTTTTCTTTATCTTTTTTTATCAAACATCCTTTCTTCTTTTTGTGATATGCTGTAAGGTCAAGTTGAAGGAAGCTCTTTTCTTTACTTTTTTTCTTTTTTCTTATCTTTGCTTTATGTTGTGACAGGGAAACCTGTATATAATTTGTTCACTAACCTGTGGTGATGTTTCTTTTTCATTGCTAATTGTTCCTGTATAGCTTTAGTTCATTTTTTTTTTATTCAGCTTTTGAAAAATTTGTTTATTTTTCTTGAAAAGTTAATCATATTTCTGTTTGTTTCTCAAATACTTGTAGAAACAAAGGTGAAGGTCCATCCTCATGTTGATTGGCATTTTAATTGGAGGATTTGGGGTTGCTCTATCTTTCTTATGTAAGTTTCCATAATCAATGGCCATGTCAACGCCATTCTTTGTGCTCTACCGATCTAATTTGATTGAAAATATTCCTAAAGCAATGTTTTCTAATCAAATTCGTTGGTTTTGATCTTTACCTACCAATATGACTCTCTTTTCACTGTTTTGGAATCTTCTTTCAGGTCTTTTTACATAACAAGGACAGGTATTATTCACAATGGTGGCACTGGCAAACAAAGGAACGGCATGAATATATGCGTTTTTCTTACTTCACGGTTTGGATTTTATAATAGATAAATGAAATGCATGTTCATCTTGCTTTGTTTTAAGGGTTTATCGAACCAAAGTGGAGTTGACCACACAAAATTTAATGAGAGGATAGGGCTAGAAGTTGGCTTTAACCCTTTTTTTTTTCTTGGACTAAATTGAGACCACCTTTGCCTTGGCTTATGATGTTTGCAGGAAAGCTTATCTTATATAGCTTGCTGAGATTGGTATTTTTGACCTAGCTTGTTACTTGTATCTGTATCGTACCTCTTGTTTGAATGACTATCTAGGTAGACAATACTCTTAATAGTTTAGCTCCAGGTCCTGTGAAACTTGGAGATGTTCTTGGCTTTGGCTTGCAACCTAAACGATGGCTCAGTGATTGAGATGTATAGAAGCAAATGTGTAACATTAATATAAAAAATAATGATATTGCAGATAAGGGCAAATTTGGCTTTTATATAAAAATAGTTATATTTATAGGCTTTTAAATAATTATATTTAGATGAAGAAAGAGAAGATATTTTGACATGTTTGAGATATTGTAAAAAAATTATTTTATTTATTGTAGTTATTTGAGATAAAATTATGCAAAACTATAGAGGGATTTTTGCACATCTTTAGGTATGCTTTATTTTTATATTGATCAACTGTTTATTGTACTTGTAAAATATAAACTATGAATATGAAAATTGTACAACTAATTGTAAAGCATAGTATTATAAAAATAGTTTGAAACTTTTTTGCCACAATATTTGTAATTAGTTTTGATTTATCTATTGAGAAAAATAGCATGATGAACAAAATATTTTCATTATGTTGAAAAATTAGTAAAAAAAGAAAAACGTAAATGAAAAAGAGTTTGTGTCAATGAAAAATCACTCGTTAAAATAAGATGAAAAAAGAGAAAGAATAATATAATGTTGTCTATATTGTTAAATTACTTATTTGTTATGTTACATGTATAAAAAATTAGAAATGAAAATAAAAATGTGTTTTTATTGTAACCAAATGCATTATTAGATTGAGTCTATAGCTGTATTGATGGATATACAAAATACAATTGAATTGTGTAAGCTCAACAATTATGGACATTAGTTTTAGCCATTATTATGGCTAATGAGCATATACTAAGTGGTTGACCAAATGTATAGTGTTTGAATAATTAAAAAGAATATGACATACAAATAAGATCACATAATATAAGAAAGACATAAATTTTGTTTATAAATAAAATGACATGAATATTAAATGCTATCTATTACACCTTGACGTGATTTGTGTTTAGATTTTATTAATAAAATGTTTACCAAATTCTTTATGTTATATCTTATAAAATGGAATGCAATAGTATTTATTTTTATAAGATTTAATAGTACTTATCTAACTTATGATATATTCACTCTTATTTTATATTAATAAGTATTTAACTAGACAGATGTAAAGAATCACACAACATGATGATATATGTGTAGTTATATTACTATTTATTTATGTATATTAGATCTGCATGATATTTTGGAAAATATAAGCTTATATCAGTTGTTAAAATAAAAAAAAAATAAAAAAATAAATTGTATTTACTACATTAACATGTAATTTAATTTTAAAAGTTTTTAACACATTTGATTTATTTGAGGTTTTGTTTATATCCTTAATAAAAAAAAAAGAAAACAAAATGTGGTTTGAAATAAAAAATAATATTTTTTCTTATAAATTTAAATGAATGAGTCTTAAAAGAATGAGTGATCTCATAGATTTTGTAAATGATTTTAAAATTTTAATAAAAAGAGGATAAGTGAACTCTAAATTGTGAGATTAGTTGATTAAATAATACTAAGTTGATCAAGACATCACAATATGATTTTATAAATATTAGTTCCAAGAGCCTACTTAATATTAGGTTTTCTTAAGATTACACTTAACTAGATCATAATAATTCATAAAAAATAAAAACTAAATATAAATAAATAAATTTGTAAGAATATATTGACATAAATAATAATTATTAAGTTTATTTGCCTAAATTAGAAATAAAGATTTATTATCCAATATAATAACCTAAAATTTTATTATATATAAGTTGTTATAAATCATGAGATAAAATTAATAAGATTATAACCATACATATTTTGATATAATAAAATTATTTTTGTGAGACATGATATATATATATATATATATATATATATATATATATATATATATATATATATATATATATATGTTAAAATATATAATTATAAAAATATTATTTTAATTTTAAGATTTATTATATATTATACATAAAAAATTTTATAATATTATAAGTTTTGTTAAATTAATAGAGTATGAGCTTGCTCTTTACTTGCATGGTACGAAGTGATGTATTATCTTATGCAATCTGTTTGACATGTTAACCGCATCTTGGCTTATGAATTGGATATGTTCATCCACTTGGGTTTTGTTGGACTGAATTTTACTTGGTCGTTGATCTTTGGCATGTAAGGCAAGACGGGTTTGATTGGGATTTTAGTAGTGCTTAAAATCCCTTAAAGCTTTTTAATTTTAAAGATGATGTTAACTTTGGCATGTTAGATCTAAGAGGGAGGTATCATAACAACTTCTGGATTGCTAATCACTCTTTTTCTTTTGTTTATTTATTTTTTCATGTGAAATAAACTTCCTTTGAGGCATTCAATCTCTATAAGCAAGCATGTATTTGACCTATGACGAGGCTTTAAATACCACATAACTTATTGATGGGGTTCCTAAAATTTAGCAATTCTATGAAATTTGATAAAATAAACATATATTGTTTCATGCATAATTAAAGCAACAAAAATATTTAAAAAGCATATTATAATTATAAGGTTTATGGCATGGAATTATCCAAGTGTAAATACAAATAACACATGAAACACGTAGGAATTCCAATTTAAATTATGACTTCTACAAATGCATACATAACTACAATTTGAATTGCTAACATATTCATTTTAGACTTTGAAATCATGATCAAAACTTATGCAACATTACGTTATTATTGAAATTAGGGTTGTACACATCAAATTATAATATCAGATGTACCGTGTCAAATTCAACATAATTGTAACAAGTTTTGTAATATAATTTCTAAAGAAACACTCAAAAGAGATTAACATAGAGAAATCAAGTACTCAAGAAGTAACAAACTCATTGTCAATTGAAGAATAGTGATCTAGAAATTTGTGAAGACGACACTAATTTGAAGTAGTCTTGAGGAGAAGCCTTATAAAAACATAAATAACTCTTTTTTTCTTAAATACCATCAAAAAATTGGAATGCACATTATTAACAAGAAATAGGAGAAAGTAACCTATTAGACCAACTTGGATAAAGCCAATTGCCCCATTTGATTCCCGAATTCGGGGTTGTTGGATGAAACCATCTTAGGTTAGCTTAAGGGCCTTTTTGTTAACAAGATTGACAAAATCATGAAGCACGTTATGTCCAACTGTTTGTGTTAATTGATAACACCTTTAATATTTGATTTTTTTATTGTTAAATTAGATTTTATTATTAGTAATTTAAAATTATTATAATCATATGCATTTTTTTTTCTTTGCAAAACAATTGTGAGGTTCAATTTTAAACATACATATTTTGTTAACATAAATTATCTAATTTTTACTTATTTATTTTTAAGTTAGAATAATAAAAAATAAAAAAAAGTATTAATATATTTTGGAGTTTGAAAGTATTTTATTTTTATAATAGAGATTTGTGTTATTATTTTTCAAACATGTTTATGCATTATTTTTTTAAAAAAATCTTTTTTTTTAGTTAAGTAACTTTAATTTAAATTTGTAAGCTTATATATATATATATATATATATATATATATATATATATATATATATATATATATATATATATATATATATATATATTATGAAATTGTAATAATGATATAGATATCAAGCAAAGCAAATATAAAATTTGAAAATCTGAACATTTTAACAGTAGTACATGTCTTTTTAGATGTTGAATAATTTGGAATGTTATATTTCTAATTGTATTTATTTGATATAATATTTTAATTCATATGAATGGTAAATTTATTTATCATTTAAGTATTTTATTTTTTAAAATTATCTTATTGGTTTTTTTATATTTAAAAAAATAAAAATAATTAGACAAGACTAGAACTAAATTAATTATCCTAAAAATGTCATTAAAATCTAAACCAAAATCTTCACCAAATTTATCAAAACTATTAAAATTGATTTCATGATCTCACTATAAAATCCAAAAACCAAAACCTTAGTTACTCTTTATGTTGTATGTTACTATGAATATTAATTCTTAAACTTTTGAATTGATTTTTCATAAAATTTGATTAGATGAGAAATTCAAAATAATTTTCATAAAAATGAATTAACTAATTATAACATATAAGTTTTTGTTCAATATTTTCTTAGACAATAAGAAATTAAAAAGAAGTACTATATTAATAAATAAATCCTTATAAATAATTATATCTATAGAATTGTCATCAATTGCTTTTAAAATATACAAAACGTACTCATCAAATCAAAGAAAAAAATAGCAAAAGATGTAAGAAGAATTACTGAATCAAGATTGAACCAGATTAAATATCATGCAAGTACCAACACACAATAAAATGAAAAAAACTAGACACTTAAGATATATCTAACCAATAAAACTATCCTTCGTTTTAATAAAACTATAAGCTAAATTGACGTCGGACGATATTAAAGAAGGATCTTATAAAAGTAACGTATAAATAAAACCATATATAATAAATCGACGCTCAGTTTTTATTTGTATAACAATGTAGCTGATGAGCTTTAAATTTTATCAATGAATTGATTTATCAACTTTAAATAATCTTGAAAATTTAATATACGTACAAAATTAAAAAAATATCATATTAAATGGGACATAATATATTTATCGCCAACGACTTTTTGAGTTTTGATGAAAATCGTCTTAAATGGGACATAATATATTTCAGATTCCAACCATCGTTGGGATCTGTCTTTCATTGATCCGACAAAAAAGCTATGCAATGCGGCCGAGAAGTCGTGTTATAAGGAGACATCGCCACGGTCTCCTTGGCTGAGCATTCTGCACGGATATCTGCGCCGCCTCGTTTGCCCATTCTTCTTTCTGGAGGAGCATTCCCCTCCGCCCAGCTAATTCCTGGTTAGATGGCCGAACCAAGAAAACCACCGAACCGTTCATCGCCAGTTGAGTCACCGTCATCTTCGATATCGAGTCATGGTGATGCCCTTTCTTCCGATGCCTCGACGAGCTTCGGTGAGCGGGCAATATCAGCTGCTGGCGCTGCCATCCTTTCTGCCATAGTCGTCAATCCCCTTGATGTCGCGAAGGTATAACGCACAACTATTTTTTTTTTTTCTTCTTTTTTTTTCTACAGTTCAAAACACGTTCTCACGATGATCCGTGTTGGTGATCGTTTTGGCTTGGTTTTGTCTTTCCTTATTTTGCTACGTATAATGTGGACGAAAAATATAGGAAAATGACTCTTCATTCAAAAGTCATAGAAAAAAAAAAAAAAAAAAAGATAGAACGCCACAAAGAGGAGACACAAGGTTTGCGTGCCATAAAAATTCTATGAATGAGAGAAAGAATCATTTAATGATATGCCTAAAAGGATTCACTATTTTAAGGGGTGATTTTAATTACAAAGGAGAACCTTGCTCTTTGACTAATGCAAAGATTCTGGCACTGCTACACTAGTTCTCTGCCTCCCTAATGGCTGCTCGCTTGTGTATTAGAATGAAATTCTTTTCATAGACGAAGGATTGGACTTCTTTTAAGTAGAATGAGTTGTCTCAAGATAAATGAAGTCAGGATTACTGGATCTCTGAAATCACGTAGAATGATGGCATGAAATGGGCATGCCGCATAGAATTTTGGAATGGAACTTATCATCTGCACATGGTACAATTAAATAGTTTCTTGTACTCGTGTACCAAGAATTAGTTGAATTGAAAAAGCTAACCGTATCACTTTTTATACCACTATGCTACACCCTAAGCCATGGTCATGTGTCCATGGCATGTTATTGGAAAAAAACTATTATGGACTTTAGATTTGTAATTATACTTTGGGTTTGCCTTCTGTACTTGTATTGTGGGTCACATCGTTGTACGTTATCAAAGTTGTTACACTTGTCTTGTACTAATATTATGCTTTACAGTGCAAAAGCTATATGCTTGAGGTATAATGGACCATCAAGATTGCACAATTTTTTGTGATTAATATGCCCTCTAGCTCATTGAATGCATAATTTATACATGTGCATGAGCAAAAAAGGTATAAATGGCATCAAGCGAATTTGTTTTCCTTGATTTATTCTCTAAACCTTTTTTGTAGTTTGCATTGGAGGTTCTATGGTGATCCTTTGATTTCAGCATCTCTTTTAAATGCCCATGATTGATGTATTGAACTTGATGGGATGTCGTTTGCATGCATAAGAATGTGATCAAGTGGCCTTCAAAGAGTGAAGAATTGCCACCAAAGAAAGAAGCTAGAATTGACGAGTGTGAATGGACTATAATGACTTTGATAGGAATGATTGCTCGTGTAGCATTCTTTATTCTAACATTGTCCCCTAGAAGCGGCGATCGTTGATCTCACCAATGTTTAAGATTTTCTTGAGGAGAAGGGGTCAAAATTAAGTTTTGACTAATCTCATGGGCATGTTGTTTTCCTATTCCAACCGAACAACTAGGGATCACATTCTTGACTCTGAACTCATTAAGTGAGGGTATGTATGATATGATAGGATTAATCTGCAAAGTTAAAGATGTTTTGTAAAAGACATCCCTCAAGATTGTAGAAAGTTGAGGAATTTGAGTTAAGGAGAAGATCATGCTCCACTTTAGGAGGGTAGTGACTAGATGAGAGGTCCACGAGAGAGGATTTGAGTGATAATTGAAGGTGAAGGGCAACAAAGGGATAGGGAAAAAAATTCTCATGAGAAGGTGAACCTCATTAAGGAGCTTCTTAAGTAGAAATTGAAGAGGGTGATCAATTTGGTGGCATGACCAGCAATAGGGATAACTCTTTTATAGGAGGGAATGTTTTTTTTGCAATTTTAGCATGAGATTAATCTTATTGTATTGATATGAATATAATTGAAAGCATGATGATGGATATGGTGGCTCATCATGGTATGGTCAAGGTTGGTACCAACCTTATTCTTATGGATAAAGCCAATTTTTATATTGACCCAGATGAGAGGATGGGTGGAGCTTGGTGATTATATAGTGTTAATGGATAGGAAAATGATGGAGCTAGTCACATCTATATATTATGGATATATTAGTTGCATTGTGTGAAGAATATGGTCTTTTGTGTCTATTTTTGGTGGAAGTTATATGTACAATGCTGGAGAAGATGGAAGCAAGTGATCAAGTGAGTTGGAAGGTGTTGACTAAAGCAAATATTTAGTGCAACAAGATGAAGTTGTTAATGGTTTGGGAGGTTATGATTGTACTTTTGAAGAAGAAGAAAGATGCACTAAGTGTTAAGAGTTTTCTTTTGGAAGTCAAGGTTGAGGAATTGGAGGAAAAGGTGGAAGAACATTGATGAAGGTTGGGTGAACTTCAAAAAAGTTTAGCCTATTCTTTGTGGGTAGAGACAGCCTTAAGGAAAAGGAATGTGGAGCTTTTAATTAAAGGAGTGTCATGAATGCTTAACTCAATGTAAACAACTATATTTGTTCATAAGGGCCTTTGGGAAGAAATACCATCAAGACATTCAATTGATAAATAATGTGAAAATGCATATCTAAAGGAATCAAGGTTGTTAGATGCAAAATCATTCTTGAATGAGGACAACTCATTTTGAAGGACACTCACTCACAAGAATGTGGTTCATGTGAAAGGACAATATGCTTGTAAGTAGTTTTATTAGTATTGCAATACAGATGCATTAACATTTGGTTACCAACCAATGTTTAATTTATGTAATTTCTCTTTATGTTCGAGTGAGGAGGGAAGTGTGGAAGGAGGTAAAGATGAAATGGGGTAAGTTGAGGAAGAGGAAGGGGTTGGAGAGACAAACTCATATCATCAACAAATGAAGAAAGAAAACATAGAGACTTCCCAATAACAATAAAAGGCCATAGGTGCAAACTATTAATCTTATGATCTTATGTAATAGTTTGATGATAACAAGACTATATATATTTGTTTATTATTCATTTTTGAGTTTATTTTCAGAAATATTAGAAAAGTATACTAAGTCATATCACAAGAGAATGTCAAAGCTAGAGAATTTCATATAGGTGGATGGATCGTGCTTTTATAATGTGAAAACTATTAGGAGTATTTTTATTTTATTTTAGTGAGTTAGGTTATTAAAACTTATATTATATTAAATTTTACAAATCATCTTACTCACCAAAATTATTTTCGTTATCAATCATGTTTTTTCATAAAAACTTACTAGTTTTACAATAATATCAACACCTTTCAATACTTGATCAAGTAAGAGATAACAAGAGAATATATGTTTTAATAAAACACATTTATCATATGATACAATTCATGTCATCATCTAGTACATTTTATTTAAAAGGGATATTACATTGTGAACAGATAATGTGTTGAGAGATAAATATAAAACTTAAGAATATCATACTGTATGATATATCGTTATTGTATAATAAGTTATTAGACCAAGTATGTTGAGAGAAGGGAAAACCAGATAATTTTATATGATATGATATATTATTATTGTATAGTACAATTAAATTGTTGGGCTAAGTATGTTGAGAGAAGAAAAAATTAGAAAATTTTGTATAGTATGATATATTATTATTGTATAATACAATTAGATCATTAGTCTAATTATATTATGAAAAAATAAAATTCAAGAAATTTGTATAATATAATATTTATTTATTATATAGTGCGATTTATTTAGTTTCTTATATTTGTTTTTGTTGAATCTTAACTCAAGACTTATATATGATGCATTATTTATTAATGTAAATTACATATTTAGTGTGTATCGTGATATACGATATACACTAAATAGCCTTAAAATCTATACAAGTAAAAGCTATTATATGATATGTATGGATGTGAAAATTATGTAACGTCTAGTTTATCTCCTAGAAAGCTGAAAATTAGTCATTACCAAGCTATTGAGGTTGCTTTAAAGTTCCTTGTAAACATTCATTGCTTATAAATAGCCCCAAAATTTATAAAAGAAAAAGCCAATGAAAATACTTACAATCTATAGAAGGTTTTCTCCGTTTTTTGAAACTCTGCATTCCTACATTCCTACTTCTAGTCAAGGAAAGGATTGTTCTAAAAGCTATTTTCCAATGTTCCTTGCTTACAATAACTAATAACATCTTTTGATGCATTGTTCATCATCATAGAAGTGTCATTTGCAATTGGTTAAGATTATAGGAATTTTGTATAAGCTTATGCTGTAAGACTGATAAGATTTGTTTTTGCCTTTATTTGTATTTGACGCATTTGAGTCACTGTTGTCATTGGCTCATTTGGGCCTCCGTTGAATCCCTTTGGATCACCTTTGTAAAGATATTTTCCTATTGACCATTTAATAAAAGGAGGTTATTGGACTAAGCCTAGTTATTGGACTGTAGGTGGACGTAGGCTTGTTATTTGGAATCGAACCACTTAAAAATATTTGATATTTTTTATTATAGTATTCATAACATAGAGGTTTTCAAAAGTAATTACAAGTTTTTGATAAAATTCACAATTCACAACTTTTTGTTGATTAGTTGTTCCAACGTAAACAACCTTTAAGAGAGGTATAAGACCTGTAGAGAAGTTCAAGGCCATCTTTGAAGTGGATTCTTCCAAGACAAAGATGAAGATGCTGTACCTTTGTTTGATATAAGGAAGATGAAAAGAAAGGCTTCTAAAGGCCATTGAAATTCTAAGTCAAAGTAGCAAATTCCCCTCAATTCCCAAAGATGGAACGTTCAAGGCCAACAAAGAACGAGTTGTTAGGTTCATATGTATGGATGCGTCACAAAAATGCAAGTTGGTTCACTCAATTTTCTATATATTGTTAGGTCTTAACCAATAAATTGAATGATTGTTGACAATATATTTTGAAAGGTTAGTGCATCACAGACAAGTCTATCAGTTCAACATCCTTTTTGTTTTCTAATTCATGTCTTGAGAAGATAGTAAGAGATGAGTAATTTGTTCACCATATAGAGATCCCCTCAAATACAATGAATATCTAGTCAATACCATGGGAATTGTGGAACTAATTTATCTCAAAGAATTACAGATGATATTGAGAGAACTTGATTTTTGGGCAATTTGGGCCTAATCTTTACCAACTTGGAGGGCGAAATCTTCATTGTTCATTGTTTTCACTATATTAAGGCATCACAGAATGGATGTTCAACCGTATTTTTTTTGTAGAATTATCTCAACATTGTATGACAAAAGAGTCGTGTTCATTGAATGACAAAATAGTTCCTTGAACCAAAATAGGAACAACTGTTACGATAAATAGGAGATGCTAATGAAAACTAAGGTGGAGATGGGTTAGCATAATGATATGCTGGGAAAGTAGAATTAAGAAGGAATTGGAAACATTGAGACAAAAGTTGAAGGAGTAATCTATAAAAAAAAAATAGTTGCATTGAGTCAAGAAAGATCTGAGGGCATATTAATTAGTAGAGAAGGTTGTAGAAATGCTATATGAAAAGCTAGTGAGTGAGAAGGTGAACAAGGCCTGCATCAGTAAGAAATATCAACTGTTAAAAGGGGTCTGGGAATGGCTAAATTTGACAAAAACAAGTTCATACTAGTTCCATATATGACACGTTACAACGCAACAACAGTTAAAAACACTAATAACCTAGTAAATTTTACATGGGCTTTTTGTGGGTCCTTTCTTGTGATCTAATCCATAATTTGTGACAAAACTTAGCCTCTTGCATATGAGATTCTATTAGATTAGTTTATTTTGATTCTCTTAATGCAACCTTTTTTACATTAGTCTATCATATTATAAGAAACTTTGTTTTATGGAATTATACTCTAGATGAATCTTTATTAGGTTAGATATTTATTTTTTCAAATCCTTATTGGTGAATAGAATATCAAGTAGTAGATGATTCTTTTAATACATCTAAAATTTGATATTAACAAAACATTTTATAAAAATAATATTAGATAAAAAATAATAATTAGAATATTTAGGTAAAGAGATATTCATGAATTGTTCATCAAATTTGTTATTAATGAAGTTTACATATAATTTTTATCACGTGTTCACCTTTTATAAAATATAAAGCAATTTAACATTGAAGATATTTTTATGAAACATATATGCTGATAAATTTAAAACACGTATAGTAACTCTTATTCTTACATGGTTCAAAAGAACTCGCATAAAATTTTTTAAATAATAAAAGGGTAAATTTTTTTGTTTAAATATATAGGTATAATTGGTCACTCTCATTAAATTTTCTAAGTAACCTAATATGTTTCATTGACTTAATATACTTGAATCTTTAGATCTTTGTTAACTAGATTAAGTATGTAATAAAAATCATTTTTGGATATATATGCATAATAAATTACAAGTGCCTAGATATGCCAAAAATATTTTTAGGATTCTTTTTATCTATTTCTTTATCTTCTAGTTTTCTTTTTTATTAGTAAGAGGAATAATTTCTTTCTCTAACTTAAAAATAGGCTCTTTAAAGTTATCTTTCTGATCATCATTAAGGTAATAACTTTTTAAATCAAATTGAATATCTCTAGAGAAATTTGCATTTATGAGTGGATTAGATGGTGAAAATGAATGTGGCTTCTTAAGATCTTGGAGGATTAAAACACTTTTAGCATTTTTAAAACCAAAATTATTAATATTATTTGGATAACTTTTATCTAGTTGAGGATAAAATTTATTCCTTAATAATTATTTTATTGGTAATAAAGTGAAAACCATTTACTCAATCGTTGTTTTTTTTTATCTAAATCGTTAACCAAAATTTCTTATCTTGACATTAATTTTAACTATATAAAATTCTCTCTGATGTTCATTTATGTCGTGATAATAAAAAATATTTTATTTAATTTAATCAATTAAGAAATTTACAAGATTCATATACATCATCAAATGTTAGTGTCTTAACCTTAACATTTTTATATAGATCATAATAATTAACTTTATGATTTCTAGGAGTTGGTGATATAAGCGCCTTACTTTAATCTATAAACTTTTTTTTATCTTAACCATTTAACTTCTATCTTAATTAGTCTAATGTTAAAATTGGTTCTTTGCTTTAATGACATGATGATTAAGATGGACATTCAAATACTAAAATTATATTTTTATGTATTATTTCACTAAAATAGTAATACAAATAAAATTATGTAGATATAAATTAATTAAAACTTTGAAAAAAATTATGCAATTTTTTAATAGGCAATAAACTAAGAATAATAACAAGGTATTAGCATAGTTACTAAATAGTTTTTAAAAGATTAAATCAAGCACCAAAAACTAATAGTATTTTAGGTAGGTTAAAAATATTAAAGTAAAATTTTTCATTAGTCTTCACTCAGAAGTTTCATGATATGTTTACTCAAGGTTTTTGCCTAACTTTTTAAATAGAGTAAAATCTATTTATTGCTGCAATCAAGTTTATAGATTTACAATGTAATATTAATATTCAAATTAAGGTCATTATATTAAAAGAAAGAAAATTATACTTTAACAAATTTAAGATTATATTATTTGTGGACTCCCTAAGTATTATATATTTCATTTCTCTTATTTAGCATTTGAAAATGGTCTTTTATCTTAATTTGAATCATGGTTATGGTTGGGTTGGGGTATCACAAAAGCTTTCTCTAATGCTAAATGATGAGGATGAAGTGCACGATCAATCTGGGCTCTAATACCAAATTGATGGAGAGGAAGTGCATGATGAAATCTTGATCTAAATCTAAATCACTTTTGATACCAAATAATGTAGATTGTGTGCAAGATTGAAATCTTAATGTATATTCCAGTCTAGCTCGAATGCAAAAAGTGATGTAGAAGTGTTGGAGTGAAATTTCTAATATGGATCTAAATTTGGATATGATATTAAAGTGTGTCAAATGTATATAGGACTAGTACCAAAATTAATAAAGACGTGTGTCATGGGATCGAATCGGGCATTGACACCAAAAATGATGGGCAATGTGTGGTATGTGGTACCATGTTGATACCAAGTAGTATTCTATAAAGTATGACTTAAAATTTGACCAAATGCTTCTAAAATGTTGTTCCTAAATAGTCGTGGAATAAGTTGAAGGTCAGTTTGGTTCAAGTCAGCAAGTTGTCCTAGGTTGTTTGACAAATTAGTTTGGGTTTGCCTAAGTGCAATTCTAAGACTTGACCTCGACATTGCTTGTGTGAGTGGTCGTGGAGAAGCTAGGGTTTGTTGGTGCGCTGTGTTGCTATGGGGTGCAAAGAAAGGCCACTGTGATCGTACGAGGAGAGTGTGTAGGTTTGCAATCGGGCTACCAATTCGCTAGCATTGGTGAGGGTTAGGGGCATTGCCATCGGACCAATGGAAAGTGAATTGGTTTGTGTTGTTCAAGATGCCATGTATGTATATGGCAACGGCATCATAGTTGAAGGTAGTGAGGGCTTGGGATAACCATACGTGGTTGGAAGAGAAGATGGTATCGAGGTCATTGGTGGTGGTTAGAGGAAGGGAATTTGATGGAAATAACGCTGAAGTGATAGAGATAAATAGAATAAATATGGATCACAACCCGATTGAGGGCGAAGATAGTCTATGTTTTTTTGGAAATTTCCCCTTGTGCACGCATGCAATTCAAAATCTTATGGTTCTTAATTGGCTACAAAACCAAATTTCTCGTATTATATAAAAAGTAGTCTTAGACTATAAGTAAAAAGATAAAAGTTCCCTTATCTAATAAAATAATAATCATAATACTAAAACAAAGAAATATATAGAAATGAATAAGAGTTCTTATGAAGCTTGTATATTACTTATTATATAACCTAGTAGTAATTAAAATCATTAATAGCCAATAAAATTCTACATAAGCCCCTTTTATGAATTATTTCATGATTTGTGATGAAATTGAACTTCTTGCATATAAGTGCAACCTTTTCACAATAGGGGGATGAATTATATTTTTAAATTTAATCAAATAAGTTTAGATCCAAGTATTAAAGTATTGTGGTTGATGTTATTTATGTTATGCATTTCTCTTGAAAATCTCTTATTTAGCTTTGAAAATAGTTGTGTGAAATTGTAGTAAGCAAAAAACTTAAATGTTTTTAGGTGACTTGGCAAACACATAAGCTTATGTCCATCCTTAGCTGCAAAATACCAGATTTACTAAAATTAGTTTCCTTTTGTCATAAGATGGGTAGCTAAACTCTTTTGCAAGAAGATTCACAAAGATCAACTATCAACCCAAAAGAGCCAAGCAAAAGATGGTTTATGATAGTGACAATATAATAGGGAATACAAAGTAATAACACTAATATATAATACAAATTCTTAATAATAAAACTTAAACAACAAATACTTATATAAGCTCAAATGACACTAAGTATGTATATGAAAATATGTTACTAATGCAATTCGAAGAAAATATAAGAATTTTGAGAGCATTAACAATGATAAGAACATGTCCAAGAAGTTTGAAAAGGATTAAGCTTTTGCACACAATAGAAATGTTGAAATTGATTTTTTTTATTGATTAATATTACATTAGATTCTTCTTGCATGGTTGATTATCTTATTTATAGGCATGGGGCACTCAAAGGATCGAATAAGATATTTATGAAGGCTAAACAATAGTTATAATTCATTTCTTGAAAAGATTAAACCAGCTATTATAAGTTCAAGAAATCGATCATACTATATGATGGCTTGAAAATGAATTGTTCAAACCTTTTACAATGAAAATTAATGTATCTTTCAAAATTCTTGGGTTAAGATGCAAGAGAGTATGTTCATATAAAAGACTTGAATGCACTGTACAATGGAATAATATTATACTATACGAAACTTTCAAATTTTTCTATTTAGCCTAAAATCATGACCTTACTGTACGATGATAATTATCGTACCTTATAAAATTCTTGATTTTTGTATTTTAATTTTCATTCAAACTTTAATGATTGATCGTATTTTACGGTGATATGACGTCGTATTGTATGAATGAATCTATACTACCACTTAGACTTTTCGTTCTCTTTGATTTAGAACATTCTCAATATAAACTAATCATACTATACAATATAAAAGATTGTTCTATATGATAAATTAAAAGTCTTGTTTACTTGTTCAATTAGACCATTCTATTTTATTTTGTACCCTTAATTTAATATTAATTTTTCCTTATGATAAGAATGTTGTAACGTGTAGATGTCACACTATCAAGAGCAAGATTTCTTGATGGATTGATTACATCCTTGACTAAGTCCTCTAGCAAGATATAATGCTAACAAATACTGAATGATTGGCATATTATAATTTTCCTGAGACATCAAACTCAAACAACATATTAGCAAGTTTTTTCATATAATTTTGTTATTATCAAACTCTTACATAAGGCCTTAGGGTTAACACTACTTTTTGGGTTCTGTTGGATTAGATCAATTTTATCTTCGTGATGTAAGCTATCTTGTTTCAAAAGAATTTTCTTTTGCACTCTAGAAGGCTTTAGACAACCCTTGCCAACTAGTGAATCTAATTAAGGATACCCAGGGACTAGTCCTTCATGACGCAGGTATCATGAGAATTACTCACCGTGTGGCCACCAGGTTGGCAATCACTATATTTGGTCATTTTTACATAAAAAGAAGGGAAAGATATGGATGAAGTGAATTACATTTTGTTTAGTTGGCTTGAACATTTGATCAAGTTTGACTTATTTATAAACAATAATAGGATTTGTTTCAAAAAAAATACAGTGCTATGATTTTTAATTTTTTGACACTTTGGTAGTTATTATCCAAGTCCTACCTTCAACTCTGCAGGGAAAAAGAAAGTACTTCGAAAAAGTAATCTTGTTACTCATTTTTCTTTTTCTGATCTTTAGTTTTTTTTTGGTAGTATATTCGTTATGTGTTCTGTCAAATGTGCATGTCAGAATGAGTGGCTACACACATAAGCATATAACACTGTAATTCTAAACAAGACACTGCATTTTCTTCCATAAACATTTTCTCTTTCTATTTTAACAAGATATACTTCTTTTTGTTTCCATATTAATTTTATTTTATTTTATCTAGTGACTAAATGAGTTACGTGCTGCAGACAAGACTACAAGCACAAGCTGCCAGACTTCCTAACCATTCTTCACAGGCTAGTGTTGGTGGGCACATTACCTTTCGTAACATGGTATGGATCGTGATATTACTCCTAAGTTTTTTCTTTTTCTTCTATTAGTTTTAGTGCTCAGAAAGGTTTATTAGAAGGATATGCCTTGCATATTTTTGGCAAAATTTTATTATTTATGTTTTCAAAAGCTCATTTTATTATATGAAAATGACCAACATATTCTCCTCTATATGGCAATGTGATAATTTTTTGTCATTTTACAACATTTTTGTCTGCAGATTTTAATATTTATGTGGGGATGATTTGTTTATCGTTTAGTGGTGATTTTCTATAAATTACATGAGAGTATGCTTAAGCTTTTGAGTTGATAGGAAGTTGCTAGATTGATGTATTTTCTTAACTAATAGTTAGAACTTGGTTTGAATAGATCAAGTGTTTCACATTGTTTTGTTGTTCACTTGAGTCTCTTGTAGTCTCTATCATCAATGACTTGAACCAAGAATTTTGGTTGAGATTCTTTGTTTCTTCATTGATTATGTTTTTGTATGCATACTATTTTGTTATATTGAAAAACTTTCTTTGAATCACTTAGTCTTCATTTAAGTGATTTGTGTGTGCATGACTCCTATGGTATTACTATCCTATTTGGATCAATTAGAATATCTCCACAGAATTCACAATGGAAGGCTTGTTTGAGCAAGATCATTGGTGTTCATGATGCATGAAACATCACTTGATTGGGTTAGTTAGAAGATTTCAAAATTAGGAGTGTTGGCCAATACATCTAAGGTTCTTTGAGAAAGAGCTGGTTGAACATGTGAAAGTTGAATGAGTTTCATAGTAGAAGATGAATATAGTTTTCCAGCTTTTACTACAATCGGATGGATCGTGTCTATTCTAGGCCTTCATACTTAAATGATTTGCTGTAGAATTAAGTACATTTTTTGTAATTATCTGCGTTACATTTGTGCTTAGTTTCTTTGTATGATTCATTCAGTTAAACCTGAAAAATTGTTTAAATTGGCTTATTTGCCTGAATGAATATACCTTTTATTTGCTAATATGTACTTTTTTAAAAAAAATTTCACTCATCAATTTGCCGTTTAATTGAATTTCCATCATGCTTTATTTAACTGTAATTTTTTCTTTACAAATTATATTTTATTTAGAACTTCATTGGAATATTTTGTTCAGATGTTTTCAGATTTTAAATGTTCATCCTGTTCTCATGATGGATTATTAACTGCCGAACCACCTTTGCGTCCTGATTGTCCTTGTTATAAAGGCACACTGGATGTGCTATTCAAGGTGGTCAGACAAGTAGGTGCTTTTGAATATGAGTTATTTACCTTAGTCATACTTTTCTGTAGAGTACAACTTTTGTTTCACCATGTACTCTTATGTCCCGTCAAAGTATTCCAATTTTTCTATTTCAAATTGTAGCAATTTTACAGGAGGGCTATGCAAGGCTGTGGAGGGGAACAAACGCAAGCCTAGCAATGGCCATCCCAACAGTAAGTATCTATGTATAATGTTGGATCATTAAAATGTCTTGAATGAGCTTTATCTTTTATTTCATGAGAGTAGCTACCGTTTGCTCTTTTGATGTTACATAAACGCACCCTTTCGATGGTAAATTTTGATCCTATCTAGCATTTTCTATTATATTTTTATATTAAGTTGATGCACTTAGCCTGACATTGCTTGGGTTTGTATATTTAGCAACATGACCTGGTTCCTGTAGCCTGTAAACTTTGTTATATCGTGTAACTCAAAAACATTGAACCTTGTTTTGCAAAGAGAAACTGTCAAGAAAAGATATTATGGTCCACAATAATGGTAGCTTGTCAGGAAACCCAGTGTTTTGCTTTAAATAAAGAATTAGCTGTTTTTTTTTTTCAAAAGCTATTCCAAAAAGTTTCCCAATGAGCTGCTAGAAAGTTGTAATTATAGCACTATAAAAAGCAGCATCACCAAATGTAGTCTTAATAATTATTGACTCTTATTGGAAGTTTTTTTATTACTTTTTTGGTTTTACCATATAAGCTTCTTATAACTCCCTTTTTGTTTCTCTTCTTATTGTTTTCCTGAATTTTTGATAGGTGGGAATATACTTGCCATGTTATGATGTATTCCGAAACTGGATTGAAGAGTTTTCAATAAGAAATTCCCCTAATTTGTTACCTTACGCTCCCCTAGTTGCTGGCACGGCTGCACGCTCACTAGCTTGCATAGTTTGCTCTCCTATTGAGCTGGCAAGGACCCGCATGCAGGTACTTCTCTATGCTTCACTGCTGGATTTCTTATTATGACATTCTGAAAGTAGAGTTAAATTTTAATGCGAAATTCTCATAATTTGCGCTGTATGCTCCCTTAGTTTCTGGCAGCCTTTTGCAGAGTAGGTTGCATAGTTTTCTCTCCCACTCCTTTTACTTCAGCAAAACTGCAAGTTTAGGAAACAGGTTAGTTCAAAGCTGCTTGGTGGAAGTTCACTATTGGGAAAGGAAAATCATTTGATTCTATTTAAATGAATTGCTCTTCTTCTGTAGCTAGGTAGACTAAATACAGCTTGAAAAGTGGAATATTGTGGTTTTCAGATGTAATGTGGAGAAGGCTACAGGCAGCAACTCATCTAAAACAATATTAAATGAAGCTGTATTCCGTAGATATTCTTTCACTTTCTTTTCCAGTACCGATTGGAAGGTTTTGTTGATCTTTTCCATGACATGTTGTGGTTTGTTGTTGATTTTGGCCTTTGGTTGCTATTGTCGATTCTTGGAGACGTACCCAAACAACCGTTCAATAGTGTGCTGCGATTGTATGCTGTTAGACATGACTGACATTATTAAAGCTATACATGTGTAAGTTCTCTCTCTCTCTCTCTCTCTCTCTCTCTCTCTCTCTCTATCTATCTATCTATCTTTCTTTCTATTTGCTTGTCTGAGCTAGTTTTGTTGGCAGAGTGAAATGAAATGTTTTTATTGACCATTGAGAACTTTGATCCCCTGCATTGAGGCTTCCCTAGATGCTAGATGCAGCAATTAGATATTTATAATAAAAAAAGGCTCGAAAATTCTAATTAAATTTTGTATACGTTAAGTTAATGTCTGTTATTGGAATCATACTTTGTTATACCATTTCTTTTTTGCCTTTTTTCATTTCCAAATTGATTTATGGAAACCTTTAATCGTTTTCTCACTTGTAATAATAGGCTTTCAGGGAGCTTCCCAGGGGAGAAAAACCTCCAGGAGTTTGGAAAACTTTACTTGGGGTTCTATCACCAAATATAAATACTAAATATCCTGAAAACTGTACGTATGTCTGTTGGTTTCTTGGAAATACGTTTGCTATTTTGTCACATACAACACGAAAAACAAATCGGAGAAATTAAGCTTTTGTTAGTGAATGTGTCTGTATTGTTAACAAGCTAACACACATTGAAACTTCAGAACCTAGAGTGAGGTTAATTGGATAACGCATTGACAGATTTATTTGTCTGTTGCTTTGAGTTTTTTTTCCCATTTGTTGTTTTAAGAAAGTGATTTAGAAAGCCTATGATCACTCAAATTAGTCAATTTAAGCAGTTGGAAGGTATGGTGTCCTCTGGATGGGTGTTGGGGCTCAGCTTGCTCGAGATGTTCTTTTTTCTGGCATCTGTTGGTCCACTCTTGAACCGGTTTGCTTATGACCTTAGTCACGCAGTATTTTGACTGCTTTCTTTGTTGTCTTTTTTATTGGACTGCGCACTAATATTTAATATGCTTTCTTCTGCTATCAGATCCGAAGAAGAATGATTGTGCTAGCTGATGATGAAAGCGGTCCAATTACCATTTTTGGGGCCAATTTCGCAGCTGGATTCGTTGCTGGTTGTCTTGCAGCTTCTGTCACTTGTCCTCTTGATGTTGCAAAAACTCGAAGGCAGATAGTGGTTGTTTACCAACTTGAGCTTTCCATTAGCCACAATATTAACCTGACATGAATTTGATTATTGTGCTTAAGGCCTTGTTTTTCTTTGTTTTTTCTCTAATTTTTCATATACCATTGAAACTTATTTTCTGTCCTGCTGCAAAAGATCTTCAGAAAAGTTGCATGTTTGACAGAATGATCATTTTAAATTTGAAGCCTTTTCTCTAAATGTGGATGCTTTACAGAATGATCCAGCCAAGGCAAGGAAAAGCAATACATGGCAAACACTAGTTGAAGTTTGGAGGTATGTGTTTTATTGTTCATATTATAGCTGATGTTTTTATGGTTGCAGTAACACACTATGTTGAAATCCTGTTTTCTCTCAGACCAAATATTCTCAAAATTTTTTCAGCAGGTAGTTTTAGAAAAGGATAAAAATCAAAACAATCTAGAGTAATGGGGAATAGCAGGACTTAAGATAAAATAAGGTGTAAGCTGAATGAGTAATGCAACTAGCCAAAGAAGCTGGTGAAAAAGACGGTGGTCATGGTTTTCTTACATCTCCAAGTCTATTAGATAATTAGACTTCATCTATTAAACTCTTCCAAATTTGCATTTAAGTTCACTTCATCTGTTATCCTTTAGTTATACAATTTTTTTTCAAAATCATATGATTTGTGAGTGATTTGAACTTGTACGTATTCTTTACTTTTTCCAAACCTTTTGTGGTTCTATCATTCGAATGACCTATTGAAGTGACTTGTTAGCAAAACTAGCTGTTTCCATCAAGTTTGTCATGCCTCCTCAATCATTTTTATAGGTTTGTCTAATTTTTGCTTAAAGATCTTCATTATTCCTTATAAAGTCATTTGTAGAAAACAAATGATTAAGCCAAATATTAAGAAGCAATTTATGTGCAAACAAGTAATTAAGCAAAAGAGAATGAAATAGAATTTTGGAAGGGAGCCAAATCAACTATATTATCCTTAAGTAAATCAAGCCCTTGAGTGCACTAATTTGTGGCTGTTTCTACCATTGTTAAGATAGTCTTGATCATGTGTGCAACATTAAATGGTAGACAAAACTTTGAATCAATCACCGGTCTCTTGTCACCAAAGATAGAAGAACTTAAAATTGTAGTGAAAAAAAAAACAAGAAATATAAGCTTGCTTGTTTACTTAAAAGACTCATTCTTTTATCTTAAAGAATCATGATCACAAATAAGTACAAACTCCAAATAATGCTTCAAAATCATCTAAGAGAACAAGCTTTCATGATTACAAAAACATGCAATCCCATTAAACCAAAGGGTCCATGTGGAAAGATAGGTTGATTTTCTTGATCTCAAAGGTTTAAAGGAGCTAATCAGCTAAATCAATTCCCATCAATCAGCTTCTGCATAACTGACTACGAAATGGTTGTCAAGGTATTAATCAATAGGATGTGGAGCTCTCTAGGCTCATTAATTGCTAGAGAGCATGGGGCCTTCATCATGTTAGCATAGGAGATCATGCACAAACTTTCTACCTTAAAGACTTTCACAAGCTTAATGCAGTTAAGATCGACATTGATCAAGCCTAAGATTTCATGGGTTGGGTTAATGGCTTTTTGGATTGGAGAGGTGGTGTACTTAGCTCCATGCATTTCCAGACTCATATTATCCATGTTGATCAATGAGTCATAGTTAGACTAGATCGAGTTGTCTTGAGGATTTAGATAGGGTGTCTCATATTGCTTGTTCTTGTTAATTCTATGTTATGAAATGTTGTCCTTTCTTATTCAATAAAAGGTTGAGCAAGTTGCTTTGCACAACATTCAGTTTTGGTCTTTTGTTCCACTTGTTTTTCGTCAACCTTTTTGAAGATGCAAAAAATCCTAAAAAAAAATAGAAGAGTGTGGAAAACCTACCGCATTTTGTTGGTATGGAGAAATCTATTGCACTTCACTACACTCACTGGAAAGCCATCACATTAGATTAAAGAATGGGAAAGAAATCCAATGTGGTATTGATGTCATTCGTCGAGCGTTATTATAAAACCCCCATCTCGCTGACTGCAAAGGGGATGGGACAAAGGAGGCAGAAGCAGAGAGAGGAAGAAGAAAATAGTTTTGAGAAGCTCCTTCGATGTGGTCGGAATCTTCACAGTCGTCACCGGAGATCGATCACAAGATGAATGAGCTTCGTCTTCCTCCAAGAAGAAGAACTTCTTGAGCTCCAGCAATAACGTAGTTTTAGGGATTTAAAATTGTGTTTGAAAGTAGCTTTTTAAAAATTGCTTGTGAACATCAGTGTCGACTCGCGTCAACCCATTTCGACTCGCTGACCCGCTTTGACATTTGCTGACCTGCATCAACCAATGTCAACTCGCTGACCCGTGTTGACTCACCAACCCCCATTGAATCGTGTTGACTCGCCGACCAGCGTCGACTAGTATCAACTCGCTGACTCCCTCCGACCCGTGCCGACCCGCTCTGACCTACACTGGCCCATGCCGATCAGCGTTCACCTAAAACGACCTGTGCATACCCGAGTCAGCTTGCACCCGCCCGAGACGAGCCGTTCGGTCCATGTCGACTCAAGCTTGCTCAGCTGACTCGCCACCTCCGTTGAGTTGACTCAACACCGATCCCGACCAATTCGGGACGGATTCTGGCTGTTCACCTCACTTCCAGCCGACTCGCTGCTGATCCAGGCCCAGTCATTGTCAATTCAGGCCAAGTTGCCGTCGATCCGGTCAAGTCGTCGCTGATCCGGTCGAGTCACCGCCGATTCCGACTGATTGCAGCAGATCCCTGATCGAACCACCGCCTATCCAAGTCGAGTCACCGTCGATCCAAGCAGAGTCGCTATCGCATCGTATCGCACCATCTCAACATTAATCATGTTGTATCCAATATCAATGAGATATAGTGAAAACTTTGTCACATCAGGCCAACTGGCCCTAAAAATGTGCTCTAATCATCTTCTAATTAAATTGGGAACTTCGTCTATTCGGGCTTCCTCGTCGTTGCCCTAAGTTTTTGTTGAAATTCACCGAATCCATTTTTTGCATCAATACTTTCATTGATGAGAGGTTTTTTTTCCATTTGCCACATGTCAAGCTACAAAGATCTCATCCATCTTGGGTTTTTGTTGCTTCATTTTAACATCTTAATCTTTATTAGTGAAGTATTATCCTAATTGATTCTTATTTTATTCTTATCCAAAAGTTTTTTCTGTTAAGTCATTCACCTCAATGCTAATACTAGTCTAAGTTAAATATACTTAATTATGAAATTCTTAAGAGATTTTAGGCCAAGATGGCCCTCAAAATACGTCTCAATAATTTGACTTTTCTTTCACATGTATAACCCAAGATCACTCTTGCAATAGTTAGTGTGAGACTATTTCTTTTGACTGATATCATATCATCCTTATACCTTTAAAAGCTTTGTCTTGTAACTTTTTTCTTGTGCAATGATTTTACTCATAAGATATCATCTGACATTCATTTCTTATCCTCTTCAGATGTTATAAGACCTTTTTGTCTTTCTTTTCAGTGCTTCACTACACCCCTTTGAAGACTTGCATTAGAGTTACTTTTTCTATCAATAATTTCACTCTTAGGACATCACTTGACATTCACTCCTATCTTTATTTGGGATATTACAAGTCTATTAACTTCCTCTTGGTTCTTCCTTAAACCACATTCGATGTTTATCAATCATTTTTTTATGCTAGTTTCTCCACTCGATTCATTAATAGTTTCAAAGGCTTAACTCAACAATAAATTAGTGGCATGGTTTGCCTTGATGCCATTGTGTAACATCTCAATATTAATTGGTGAGACATTGTCCTAATTCATTTGAGTTTTATTCTTATACAGAAGCCCTTTTTATTAGATCACCCATCACAATACTTTTTCTAATTAAGCATACTTGATTATGAAGTTCTAATGTAATCTTATGTCAGGTTGGCTCCCAAAAGGTGCTTCACCAATTTTAGACTTTTTTTTTCACATGAATAGCCCAAGATCTCTATTGTAGTAGCCAATATAAGACTATCCCATCTAACTCATATCCTTTCATCTTAACACCATGTAAGATCCCAACTTCCTTAGTGAGGTATTGTCTCGAGCTAATTGGGTTTTGTCATTCTCCAGGGGTTCCTTCTTGTTTGGTCACCCATCCTAAAATTTTCCAACTCTAGTATGCTGAACAATAAAGTTCTTATGAAATTCAAGCTCATGTTACCATCAAAAGACTCATTATTTCAAGGCATTACATATATCACTTAGACTTTTCCCTATTGTAGTTAGTGTAGAACTTATTTACCGTCCTAACCTTCATATTTTGGATGTTCTCCTCGTTTTTCAATCCTTCTCGAGTAACCTTAGCTCCCATACTTTTGATGTTCTCTTGGTCTTTCTATCTTTTTTGGTGAGGTATTATCCTAAATTAATCGAGTTTTATTCTTCTTCATGAAATCCCTTCTTACTTGGTCATTTATCTCAAAATTTCTTTAACTCCAGTATGTTTAACAATAGAATTTTTATAAGATCAAAATCTAAGTTATTCTAAAAAAATGTTTTACTATTTCAAATCTTATGACTTTTCTCATATAGTTTTAAGATTTTTTTCTCCTATAGTATGTGAAATTTATTCACTCTCATGATCCTTGTATTTCGGATGTTCTTCTGGTCCTTTCATCATTCTCGAACAGCCTTAAGTTCTATATTTTTTATGTTCTCCTAGTCTTTTTATTCTTCTTTGGTAGCTAGTTGGGTGTTATCACTAGAAACTATCTAGGAATTGCTTCCTTGTAATTTCACTTTTAGAACAGACATTTACTTCTTTTCTTTTTTGGGTTATTATATTTCCTTTGGGTTAGATTGTGAACAAGGGAAGTCCTTGATTAGATCTAATAAGCACAATACCAAGAAGAGTAGATTGCAACTAAGTTGGAGTTCAAACAAGCTAAGGAAAGAAGGTACATAGGTATCCCACTTATCGTTCTTTCCATTGCATCTTAGGACTTTGATCTGCTCATGATATACAAAAACATTTGTATCTATGCTCTTATTAGTTAGTTAATCATATTTTTTTTTTACATCTAATGATAATTATTTAAATGGTTTTATATCAATTCCTTTAAACGATCTTAATAATATAGCATTCTTTGTCAATCCTTTCATCTATGGATCTACAATATTTCTCGAAGCAAACAAAGTGACAAATAACAATCTTGCTGTTACAAGGTTCATTAATATAATAGCTTCTTATTCTTATGTTTCTTTTTATCATTGTTGTCATTGTAATATTTTGATTCTCACATTTAATTAAAATAGCATCTGTAAACTTTTCAAGTGATAAACAATATAACAAATTTTGTAAGTGATGGCTAGATCAAGAGCACTATGTTTTTTGCTAGCTTAAGTAATATCTATTAAAAGGATTGTAGAAAAGAAGCTACTTTACTTTTCTTTTCTATTGGAATTTTGACTTGCAAAGTTGCCTATGATCATGACACCATAACTTGGGTATCCTAGTATAACATTGATTTGAAACTCATCAAATCAAACAAGTGAATTGGATTGTGAAACTTACTATTACGAAACATTACCTTAAAAAAAAATCTACGGTTTTAGAATTTAACGAATCAAATGTCTGTTTTTTGTGGAATTCATCTTCAAGTGGGAATGCAGAATAACTGATATTTCTCACCGTTGTGCAAACATTGCTGCAGGGGCGGTGGCTTGCGGGGATTTTTTGCTGGAGTTTGTCCAAGAGTTGGTCGAGCCGGCCCTTCTGTTGGAATCGTAGTGTCCTTTTACGAGGTCGTCAAGTATGCTTTGCATCGAAGGCACCAAAGTTCGCAGGATCGCATTGGCTAATTATCATCGACATGGTTGGGCGTTACTCTTTAATTTGATTTAATTAAAACTTATTTGCACATGTAATCTTATTAATTCCATCTACTTCTCTTTGCCCATTTAAAAAAAAAAATCTACTTCTCTTTGTACTGAGCGGATGTCGTATGGATCTCCCTGCTGTTACATATGAGATGGTTAAATTTCAAATGATTGTTGCCTTGAGCATGGATTGTCAAAAACTGTGATAACCTTGACAGTAGACTTGGACTCTATTTTTCTACTGTTTATAAATTTTTTAAAAACAGAATTTAAATTTTTTTTAGAATATAAAACGTTGTTTATTACAAATGTTTTTTTACTTAAATTTAAAAGTAAAGAATAAATAAATATATGTGCCACATGGACGGTCGTCGGACCCTGTTTGTTTTTCATAATACCAAATAAATCCCTGATGCACGTATTGCTTATCTATAATTCCTCTTCCCGGTTCCCCTCCCTTTTGCGCCTTGCCATGGCGCGGCAAGACACCGCTTCTCCTAAAGATAGCCGGGAGCCAGGCGTGTGGTGTTCCGAGTTCCTAACCGATATTTCTTTGTCTCCCAAAATTGGCCGTCATTTCATTTTTGCCCCTCTTCTTGCCTCCTCTTGCAGGAGGAGGCAAGGTTTCTTTCAGGGGTTCTCTGAAGAACAATACTGTAAGGAATATTTTCTTTCCTGAAATTCCATTTGCTTGCGAGTTGATTATTTAAGTTATCCAAACTTCAAATCGGCTTGTTTGATATTTTATTGCAATTTTAAACCCGTTCTGCCGAGCCATGTAACAAATAGAATCGCTTTATTATGGTGTTGCTATTCTTTGATTTCAGGGGAAAAAACACCGAGAGCGAAGATGATTTCGCATTTTTTATGGAGCATGGTTTTAGGCAACAGTCGATAAATTAAAAAAGGTTTGCATTCTGTTCCTTTTTTGATCCTTTTCTCTAACCGTAACCGTGGAAAACAATCTATAAGACTTGAAACAAAAATCTTCTGCATCTTTCACGCAAGTATCACAAAATAAGGTAGAAATCTCAATGCTGATTACCATAATTCTTTTCCTCTTGAAGCCCAACGATGGAGCAGCTACGTCAAATTGGAGAAGTTTTAGGAGGCTTAAGGGCACTGATGGTGTTCCGCAATGATATACAGATCAACCAGAGGCAATGCTGCTTGCTATTTGATGTGTTCTGCCTGGCCTTTGATGTGGTTTCTGAGGAGATAAGGCAGCACCTAAGGTTTGAGGAAAAGCAAACGAAGTGGAATGCCCTTGAGAACCCCTTGAGAGAGCTCTACAGGGTGATGAAAGAGGGTGAGCAATATGTTAGGGTTTGCATGGAACCTAAAGACTGGTGGGGAAGGGCCGTTAGTCTTAACCTGAACACAGATTGTGTTGAATTTCATGTGCATAACTTGCTGTGGTGCTTGCCGGTTGTTCTTGAAGCCATTGAGACTGCTGGAGAAATCAGTGGGAGAGATCATGAGGCCATTCAGAAGAAAAGAATTATATTCACAAAAAAATATGAGCGCGAATGGATGGACCCAAGCCTCTTCTTGCACCGGTTTGCAAGGTATTACTTGGTTTCTCAGGAAATGTGCATTAGATTTGGGCATGTTTGGAAGGAAGACCGGTGGATTCTAACTGAGATGATAACAGAGAAGAAGAGTTCATCTGTGGTGCCCCCTACAAAGCAGGAAAACCAGCTTGCCGACCTTCTAATGGCTAAGAGGGATAGGCTACTGCCCAGCTCGGTGCTTGTGGGATCAAAGGATTACCAAGTGAGGAGAAGATTAGGCAGTGGCAGTTATTACAAGGAAATCCAATGGATGGGTGAATCCTTCGCTCTTCGTCACTGTTTTGGTGATGTCAATTCTATTTCTGCTGAGATCTCCCTTCTCACAACAATCTCACATCCAAATGTGATAAGTTATATGTATGTCTTCTCGGATGATGACAGAAAGGAATCCTTCGTTATTATGGAGCTCATGAACAAGGACCTATGCAGATACATCAAAGAATTTAGCTCAGCAAGAAGAAGAGTCCCCTTTCCCATCTTGGTGGCGGTAGACACTATGATTCAGATAGCTAGAGGGATGGAGTATTTGCATTCAAGAAAGGTGTATCATGGAGATCTAAACCCTTCAAATATTCTTGTGAAATCAAGAAACTACTCATCAGATGGTTATTTGCATGTAAAAATCACCGGCCTTTTGCAATCAGGGAATAAAAACTCCAAGCAATCAACAAAGCAGACGGATAAGCATCCATGCATATGGTATGCACCAGAAGTATTGGCAGAACAAGAGCACTTACCGCAATCGCATGCTGTCAAGTCTACTGAAAAAGCTGATGTTTATAGCTTTGCAATGATTTGTTTTGAACTGCTCACCGGAAAAATTCCCTTTGAAGATGATCACTTGCAGGGGGATAAGATGAGCAGAAACATTAGAGCAGGGGAGAGGCCATTGTTCCCATCCGCATCTCCAAAATACCTCACAAATCTAACAAAGAAATGTTGGCATGCAGATCCTTCACAACGTCCAAGTTTCTCATCCATATGTAGAGTGCTCCGTTACATCAAAAGATTCCTTATTCTAAATCCTGACCATAGCCAACCAAACTTACCCTGCCCACCGGCAGATTACCTTGATATTGAAATGTGCCTAATGAGAAAATTCAAGTCTTGGACGACAGTCAAGGCTCTCCAAGTCTCTGAGATTCCCTTCCAGATGTTTTGTTATAGAGTTTTGGAGAGGGAAAGAACCAGCTTGAACTTAAGAGAGAGGAGCTCAGATTCAGGAAGTGATGAGCAATCAACGTGTGGAGATGACAATTCCTTGCCAATGATGATCCATGAGGAGGAAGCTTTCCCAGATATGACCCTTATGCGATCACACTCACAACCTGATATTCATGAGAAACCGTCTGCAAAAGTGGAAACAAAGGCTAGCAGGCAAATATGTAAGTCACTTTTCTTCCAATTTCTGCTAACATATAAATCAATTACATTGTTTTGGAGTCCCAATAAAGTTTAGCTCAAACTAAAATTTCGATTTTGAAATGTGAATAGTTTAAAATGATATTGCAGTATAGATTCCCGAACCTTTGGCTTCATATAGATATATAGCCTAATCTTGCGCAGAAAATTGATACTACCCAAAACTAGTAACTTCGTTAGACTACTATAAATAGCTTTGCTCCAGGTAATTCTCTCTAGCAACCTGGTTGGTATTAAAAATCGAATGATAGGTTGCAATTAGAATAAGTTTTATGTGGTTTTTGATACAATGGATCTTTCACAATCTGTATCATAGTTTTTTTAAATTAATTTTCTCAATTTTAAAGGATGAAAAATATGACCCAATTATATTTATGTTAGAAATATAGCTAATAAAAATAATACAAAGAGCAACAAAAGGTGAGGAGATGTAGGCTAAGAATCCCATCCTTGAAGGTACACCATTTACTTCAACTCCAACCAACTCATCATTAAAAACATAGAATAGATAACATATACTCCAATTCGTAAAACAAGGAAAACTTTCATATCGGTGCCATTCCCCTAACATAATTCATTTTACTTGTTAGCAAAAACTTGAATCACCATATTTATTGGATTACCAAGCACGATTTTCAGGTGAAATAAACTGTAATTCTTGCAGAGACCTTTCATGGAGAACTATTTGTATCATTGACACTTGAAATGGATGAATTTTTGCTTCAGATGATTGAAAGATGTGTGTGTGTTGGTAATGGTCAAGAATTTAACAAATGCCCAAAGAGGGAGGGTTCTTCTTTCCTGAAGTTTAAATGCCATTTTTATTTTGTAATGCAGCACAGCAGCTGAAAGGAAGAGCCAAAAAACTTCCTCACCTCATCCTCTGCGGTCGCAGCCTAAAGATAAATTCCGAAAGCCACTTGCAGCACATGATCATGAGCCCTCCTCCAAGGAGAAGGGCATCAGGACACGCATCAGATTCCGAGCTAAGTTAACATCAAAGAGAACTCAGTTTCATTCTAAAGTTGAAAAGCCAGATATAGTAAACTCATTTTGCCGAAAAAACCCAATTTTCTCATTTTGAAGCAGGACCAGACTTGCAGGTACGCAGTAAATGTACAAAATTGTGACATTTTTTTTCACCCTGCATAGTTTATATTTTTGTAGAATAATCACTGTTGATTTAATTTTCATATTTATGCTATAAAGTCTTTAATTTTAACACAAAAATGATTTATTAAGCAGTTCTTCAACGGTTGTAATACAGAACTAACGTAGAGTTAAGGTTTATTAAACAAGGATTGCAGTTTAGTAAACGGAGCAGGTTATTGATATCGAAGTTCCGGTGCATGACATAGACAAGACAACTCAGAAAGCTTGACATGCAATTTATGTAATAGTAGTATAGCTTGATCTTCTAAGTGCTGTATGGTTGTGTTCCATAATTTTTTATGCTTACTATTCTTCCACGATTCTATCCTTGTGCCTCCACTGGGGTCAATCATTTCCCAATTTACAACCATTAGATATACACAGAAACGTAGTAAGTAGTGCTTGGCAAACCAAGAGTGGTTCTCTCAAACTCATGCCCCTTATAATTTGAAACATAAATAAAACTTTTTTTATTTATTTTTTTTATTTTAAATTAAACGATTTTTAAATATTCAGAATAAAAGATAAAGCATAGACGATAAACAATTTTATATCATAATTTTTGTTTCCCTTCAAAAATCATCTTGAATTTAAGCCTATTTTACTCATTTATAATAATAGTAAAGAATCTTTACTCAAAGCACTAAAGCCTAGAGCTCTTGTAGTGTCACTATCGTAAATGTAAATAATGAGAAACAAATATTAGATTTAATTATTAAATCTATTAAATAATATAACTTTATTTGTTGATATAACATTTTAATAAAATATGTGAATAATATATAAGATAGTCTATAAAAAAGTATTGTGAAATAATGATAAATGAACATGAAATACATAAAGCATTAACATTCTTGATTTAATATATTTTTATTGAATGAAATTAGGTTTCTTTAATGATCCATGTTATAATTGATGAGAATTATTGATATTGTTTTGAATTTTAAACTTTGAAAATTGAAAATAAAATATATCATAAAATATGCAATCGAATACGATTAATGTGATAATTATCGTTAGAAGAAATAAAAGAGATGTTATGAGGGCATATTTATGAGTTTGCTTGTTTAACATTGTCTTAAAACTCATATATATATATATATATATATGCTATGTTGGCTTAGGGTTTTGTAATAGTTTTGACGACGAATTTCTTTCTTCTTTTAAATTATGTTGTAATTATCAAATATAGTGAATTTCTTTGTTCTTGCTCTCTCGTGATTTTTTAATTTGGATTTTTCATGTAAATCTCTGTCATTTAGATTTGGTTTGTTGTGATTTGATATGATTTCATAAAAAATTGGTATCTGAGTCACCTTCTTTAATTTATTGAATTTTCTGTGAATCAAAACCATGAAGTACGACATCGAGAAGTTAGATCGAAGCACACAGTTTGCTTTGTATAAATTAAGATATGAGCAATTTTGGCATAGTTAAATATGGATCATGCCCTCTTAGAATGGAGAAGATCTCGTTAACCTTAGCAAAAGAGGAGAAATAGTGGAAATATCGAAAAGCAAAAACGCAGTTTTAGTTACACTTGTCGAATGAGATTTTGCAAGATTATCTGAAGGAAGAGACGGCTATGGCTCTGTGGCTTAGATTGGAGACTCTTTGTATGATAAAGAGTTTACTGAATGAACTCCTTCTGAAGCAGCGTTTGTACACATACCGTCTCACTAAAGACAGATATCAAGTCTCATTTGGACGAGTTCAAGAGAATTCTTATAGATCTAGAGATGCTTGAAGTTAAGTATCATGATGAAGACCTTTCTATACTTTTATTATGTTCTTTGCCATCCTTATACACTAATTTGAAAGATTCAATATTGTATGGTTGAGATTCAATTTCTCTTGAGGATATTTCACAAGCATTGTTGTAAAAAACAATACTTGACAAAGATCCATCAACTTTTGAATCGCAAGGAGGATGTTTGATTGTTAGAGGACGGTCAAAGCAAAGAGATTTTTCTGATACAAAGAAAAAAAAAGATTAAAGTCTAAACATAGAAATTTGATTTACAACTACTACAAGAAGAAGAGTTACAAAAAATTAGATTATTTTAAAATAAAAAAAAATTGAGAAAAGTGATCATAGATCTGAGAAATAAGGAGAAACTAGCATAGTTAGTGAGGAACAATATATTAGAAATATCATAGATTCAAAAAATTTCTCAAGATTAGAATAGATTCTAAATTCAGCTTGTTCTTTCTACATGACATTAAATAGGGATTGGTTTGTCACCTATGAGTCTGCTGCAAATGGATTTGTGCTTATGGGCAATGATGCATCATGCAAAATTGCTGGTATTGGAATTGTCAGGATCAAGATTTTTTATGGATATGTTCATATACTTAGTGAGGTTATGCACATTCCAAACATAAAGTGAATCTTATTTCTCTTAGCATACTTGATAGTAAAGATTACCGATACATCAAAGAAGGTAGAGCTATCAAAGTTGTTCATGGTTCTCTGGTGATAATGAAAGGGAAGAAGTTCAATAGTATATATTATACACTCTTAAAGGATCTATTGTGATAGGAGCAGCAACAATATTATCCCTTTCATATTCTAACATTATAAGGTTATGGCATATGCGACTAGAACACGAGTGAGAGAAGTCTGATTGAATTAAGAAAGAGAGACTTCTTATTTAGAGATATGATAGAAAAGTTAGAATTTTGTAAATAATGTACTATGGGTAAAGATAGAAGAGTAGCTTTCAATCCTAGACAACATAGAACCAAAGATACCTTAAATTATGTTCATTCAAATTTATGAGATCCATTTCAACAATTATCTAAGGCCAGTGCTAGATATATGCTGACTTTTATTGATGATTACTCTAGGAAGGTATGTGCCTTCTTGTTGAAAAAAAATCTATTATTTTTTAAGCTTTGTCTAATATTAAGAAGTAGATAAGGAAAATCATAAAACATCTTCAAACTGATAATATGTTAGAGTTTTGTTCCAATAAATTCAATGAATTATGTAGAAAAGAAGACAGTTAAATTCAAAAATCGTGTAGGAATTTCTCAACCAAATGGCATCTCTGAGATATATAATCAAACTAGTTAGAGAGGGTTAGATGAAGAGAATTGGTCTAGGATGATTGTTTAGTAATAGATGGTGAATTGTTAGAATTAAAATTTTAATTTCTTAAAAATATATTAATTTCTATTTTGATAACAAAGTTTTAGAAATTGTGAAATAATAAGATACAAAAATTTAAACTTGTGCACAAGCAATTTTTAGATGATTTGGCTTAAAATCAAGCCTATATCTATCATTAATAAAAACTAGACACAAAAACAAAATATATAAATTTTTTGTCAAAAGATAGGTATGTTAAACCCTTATAATAAGAATATAAAATAGACTATAATAACATTATAATCAAAATAAAATTGTCAAAAAGAGGAAAGAAAATGACAATAAAAATCCGTATAAATAAATTCTTATGTTTGATAAAATATTAATCAATGAATAATTATTTTAATTTAATTAACTATATAATAAGAAAATGAGAGCTTAGCTGATTGGACAATAAATAAAAAAATTTGAAGTTTGTTAAAGAAAGACACAGCATGAGGAGGCGACGATTAGCAACAACAACGAATTGCTTTGAGGTAGTGACTTAAGAATTCTTCTTTGGAATTTTGTAAAAGTCTTCTAATGACTAAAAGTACTTAACAAACACTTAAATTAGTGGTTTAATTTTTTCCTTATGTATTTTTTTTAATTAGAAAATTAATATTTTAAGAAAATGCCCAATGGGTCGAAATAATGACTAAAAGAGCCATTGCGCTGGAGCTGTTAAATCGGACCGAACCATAGTTGGTCGATCGCAAAAACTACGCAATAAGACGAATGGAAGTTAATATGTGCTCTTTAGACACATACATTTGATCTCAAGTTGTTATATTAGAATCACAATCTGATGGCAGGATTTAACTTGTTGAACGAAAGAAATACAGACAATGTGATTGCGACATCGCATGATTGGATGACTGAAAGAATTAGTGGGTTAAAATATTGGATATATGGTGATCGTTCAATCATGAAAATACGTGATTCGATGGCTCACGTTACTCCCATACTTCAGAAGTTTACTGTGTAGTAAAAGCAATACATTTAGTCCCATGTTGTGTATTTGAAAAGTGCTTTTCACCATATAAGCATTCTGGTGCTCACTAGAGGTAGCTTGATTTTGTGGTTGGCTGCCTCCTGGTTCGCATGAGATTTCATCGACCATGCATACTAGTAATTATAAGGTTAATTACACATATCAGATAATATGTTCTTAATCTGAGCTACATATGAATGTGTCGAACGGGTTTAAGATTCATTCCCCAACCCAACCCAAACACTGTAGCAATCGGTGAACGACAAGCGGATTATTAGGAAGGTAATTAGGTTTTTGTTTTATTATATTCTAAATTTCTTATTTAAATTATCACTAAATAATAAAATTTCAAAGATATTAATTGAATGTTTGAGAAATATGTATTTTAAATATTGAATCAAAGATGATGATCAAGGATATTAAAGATAAAAGATAATTAATATTTTTGTGCTTTAAAAATTTAATTTTAATCAAGTTTAACATTCTAAAAATAAACTTAAAATACCTAAAAATAATGTCAAAAAATATTTCTTTGTAGTTTGCCACTTCCATCAAAATTCTTTTCATGAGATTTCATTTTAGGTTATCTTCTTTAAATTCTCTCATTAATATGAGTATCAATTATTTACAATCTAAAAATTTGTTAAAATAAATTTATTAGAAATATTTAGGATTTGTTATTATCAAATAAAGTAAAATGATTAGGGGTTAATAATATAATAAGATAAACCTTTTTGAATATTCTTAGGTTAAGATTCTTGGTTGTGTTACTCTCATTATAGAGAAGAAAAATTAGATCTTTGGTTCAAGAAATGTCTTTCTTAGTTATGCTTAAGAAGGAGAACAAAAAAATATAGATTTTGGTATCTTTCTCAATTTAATTTAATAATTAATGGAGAGACTGTATTTGATGAAGAATTTATTTTAAATATTTCTAAACAAACTATTATTATTTGTGATGATGTTATGTGTAATAGTCGTGATGGTATAAAAATTAAGATTTATTCAGATTACTTACCAGAAGATACATAGGTTATTGATGATGATCAACACCCATAAAAAGGACAATCATATAGCATTAGAAGAAATTAAGGAAGAAGGTTGGTCAGATCTTCAAAGAGATATGTAGATACTGATTCAGTTGCTTATGCTTTGTCTATGGCTCAAGACACAAGTTTTAGTGAGCCTTGCACTTATTCAAAGGCAACTACTTCTAAAAACTCAAGAGATTGGTTATTGGCTATGCAGGAAGAGATCGAGTCCTTAAATAAGAATAAAACTTGAGATTTTACAAAGCTTCCAGCTAGTAAGAAGGCCATTAAATGTAACTGGGTGTTCAAGAAAAAGTCAGGCACTTCAGGCGTTGAGAAAGATAAGTTCAAAGCCAAGGGATATCGTCAGGTTAAAGGTATTGATTTTATTGATATCTTTGCACCTATAGTAAAGCACACATCCATTAAAATTTTATTTGGTTTGGTAGCTATGAATGTTTTAGAGTTAGAACAACTAGATATCAAGATTGTTTTCTTATATGAAAATTTGAAAAAAGATGTACATGAAGCAACTTAAAGACTTTGTTTTTAAAGATAAAAAGATTGTGTATAGATTAAAAAAGTTTTTGTATGGTATGAAACAGTTTCCTAGATAGTGGTATAAAAAGTTTGATTTTTTCATGCTATCTCATCAATTTTATATAAGTAATTTTGATAGTTTGTATGCTTTAAGAAGCTTATAGATGGATCTTTCCTATACTTGTTCTATATGGATGACATGGTTATTACAACAAAGAGCATGACTCATGTGAAGAGTTTAAAAGAAATTTTTAGATAGGAGTTTGACATGAAATATTTGAAGGTAATAAGAAAAATACTTGGGATGGATATCACAAGAGATAGGAAGGAAAATGAGACTTCTTTTATCTCAAAATGACTATATTAAGAAGGTACTCCAGAGATTTGGGATAAAAGAAACTAGACCTGCTTCTACACCTTTGGCCACTCATTTTAAGTTGTCTAGAAATTTGTCTAGACACTAAGCAGGAGGCAAAATACATGCAACATGTTTCTTACATGAATGTAGTTGATAGTTTGATGTATACAATAGCTTGTACTCGTTCTGATTTGGCACAAGCTCTTAGTGTTGTTAGTAGGTACATAGCTAATCTAAGTAAGCAACACTAGGAGGTTGTTAAATAGATTTTGAGATATTTATGTGACATCATTGACACTTGTTTATATTTTGGAGGATGCCTTTTAAGACTAAAAGATTATGTGGACTTAGATTATTAAGATGATAATGATAGAAGAATGTCTCTTATAGGATATGTTTTCACTTTTAGGGGTTATGTTATTAGTTAGAGATTAATTTTGTAAAGTACAGTTGCATTGTTCACTAAAAAGGTAGAGTATATGACAATCACTAATACTATAAAAGAAGCTATCTAGCTATGAAGTCTGTTATGAGAGTTGAGTGAGATTGGTTGAGCGATCATCATATTTTGTGATAATTAAAGTGTTGTATGCTTGTCTAAGGATCAGATGTTTCATGAGAAGACAAAGTACATCGATATCAGGTATCACTTTACTCATGACAAAATTGAGGCCAAAAATGTAGCTATTCAGAAAATCAGCACTATGGAGAATCCCATAAGCATGATAACAAATGCATTTCCAGCAACTACCCATAAGCATGATAACAAATGCATTTCCAGCAACTAAGTTCAAACTTTGTTTGGATTTGGGTAATGTCATGTGATTCATAAGGACATCTTTTGGAGAGTCAAGTTTTGCATTGCTTTAGTTGATTTTAATTTAGGAGAGAATTCAAGTTAAGGTAAAGATTTATTGATATTATCTTAAAGTTTGAAATTCAAAAATTGAAAATGAAGTATATCTTAAAATATGTAATCAAATATAATAGATATAATAACTATCATTGGAAAAACAATAAAGGAGAAGATATTATGAGGGCATATTTATAATTTCACTTTAATATTTTATCATAAACTCATATATATATATATATATATATATATATATATATATATATATATATATATATATATATATATATATATATATATATATATATATATATATATATATATATATATATATATATATATATATATATATATATATATATATACTATGTTGGTTTAAGATTTTATAGAAGTTTTGATGACAACTTTATTCCTGTTGAGCTCTCTTGTAATCTTTAAATATAGTGAATTTCTTTGCTCGTGCTTTCCCGTGATTTTTCTTATTTGAGTTTTTCTTATAAATCTCAATGTAATTTAGATTTGATTTGCTGTGATTTGATCCAATTTTATAACAAGAACAAATTACTAAAAAAAACTAATCTTCAATAATTAACAATTGTCACAATAAGGAATTCATCATACAAAAAACTATGACTCAATTGTAATGATGAATCAAATGTTTGGAAGTTAACGTGTCAAACAATATAAAATTTGTTTATTCCACATAGATTTAAATGATTTTTTATTTATTTTTATATTTTTTTTATAAAGCTTGAACTTCAAAAATGTAATCCATACTATAGTAAGACTTTTGTTTATTTTATAATATTTTGCATTTGTCATCTTCTATCATTTAACATATTTATGTTAAAATCATTCTAAATATCATAAATTTTCTTATCATGCTTCTAAACATTAAACATAGATATAACTATGTAATCAACAAAATAGCTTTACAAGATAAAACATATAAGCATATAAGCAAACCAACAAAATAACATCCACAACAATTCTTTAGATTCATAATTGATGAATAATATAACATTTAATATATATATATATATATATATAATATTAAATAATAATATATATTTCACCCAAAATAATCTTTAACTAGTTCCTTTTATAAACACACGTGTACACGCAAAAGCAGATACGCATAAACATATATATATATAAATAAATTTATTGGATGGTCAATTAATATAAAGTTAACTAATTTAATGCCCACTGCAGTCCACTTAATGCCAGGCCAGACACGTTTGGTTAAGATTAGTTTTATTGAGGCATAAGTTAAGAATATTATGGGCCAATCTTAACAATAGTTGGCACAACTTTTGCTAAATATTAAATTTATTAGTAAAAGGTAAATTCAAAAAATAATGCTACTAAGCATTAATGAAATTTTTTATAATATATTATTATTAAGTATTTATTTTAAAGACATTCAGTAAAATTATATTTTTCTATTTTTAAGGAAATAAAATAAAATGATAATAAATGTTTTATTGGAATAAAAAATTCTAAAGAGGATGGTCAACGCAAGCTAATTTGTTTTTTCTGACACGTCTTTTATTTACTTATGATTTGTTTTCGATACGTTAAAAATGTAACGTTAGAAAATATTATTAAAATAATTTAGTGCAGAAAAAACAACTCTGTTTTGACACTTCTGTTCAAAGTTCAAACCACACAAATCTTAACAAACAGATGACGATGTTACGGATAACTCAATTATTTTTAGAATAAGGATAAGGGTTTGTTTTATAAAAGAATTTTGCAAAAAATTTGAAAACATAGTTTATTTTAACATAGAAGAAATTTCTTTTGTTTTCATCTGATGAAAACAGAGTTTGTGAATTGGATTTTTTTTTTAAAAAAAATAAGTTCTTTAATTTCAAACCACAATTGTCCAAACTTAAAAATTATGATTCATGAAAACAAGATTTTGTTCTTTCTCATTTTTTCTCAAAATAAAATAAATTATTAAATTTAAATATTGTTATAGATTTTGAATTATTTTTTTTTACAAATCTAATTATTAAACAATAAAATTGTGCCAATTCTGTCCATTAATTTCAAATAAAAAAAATTAAAAAAAATTATAAGAATAGTTTGATTCAATCATATTATAATGCTAATTAACTTTACTTTTATATTTCAAATATTTGATCTATAAACATATTTAAATATATTATCAAAACTATAGTTTTATGACTAAAAATTATATCTAAATATCATGCAAAATTATAAAACGTCTAGATATTGACCATCTTTATATTTAAAAATAGAATAAAAGAACTACACATTAATGAGCAAAATATAAAGAAGCTAACAAATTTTATAATAACTTGATAGTATTAGAATAAAATTATAATATTATTTAAATAATATAAAATTAAGCATATTATAAGTCAGTTTTCGTAACTTAAATTTATTTTTTCAATTTTAAGAGTAAGAAAAAACAGGATAACATCACCTCATTCTAAAGGCATGGGTGCCAATTCAAGTAGCTAACTTCTGTGAGTGGACAACGCACCCGTGCTCACACCGGTATTGTGTTGCCCATGGCATGCAGTTCTTCTCTTCCATACGATAACTTTGCTGTGCAGTCATCGCACGTGCTTTAGGTTTATGCTTTATTAGGTATTCCACCCACACAAACACACATACACATACACATACACATACACACATACATATTTATAATTTCTAAATAATTATTACGCATTTTATAGGAATTACTTTAAATTTTTTGATTTTTTAAATATCAAGATAAAAACAAATATGAAGTTAAAACTATTGTCAACTAGAAACAAAAGGAGAGATAATCTTATAGAGAAAGAATATGTTCAATTAATATAATTATTATATTTAAAAAAATTTCAAAAAAAATAAACAATTAGTTTTATCTTTTATATCTATTTTATTTATAAATAAAATTCAATAATTTAGTTATGTTTTCAATTCTTAATTGAAAAAACAACTTTTTCTAATGATTTTACCATCTTTGATTATCTTATCTAATACTTTAATCAATTAAGTCACAATCCAATCTAACATGGATTATGATTTGATTAACTTGCTTATTAGAACATATTTTTTTCTTGAGTCCCACATCGCATTGCAGCATTGCCATCATCACATGCCGTTTTTGGTTAGTTTTATCATCACCTTCCTCCACCAATGCCACGTTGCTATATACATCCCCCACTTACCATCGTGCAGCTCTTGCAACATTATGTTCTGTGTTATCCCAACAATGTTATTGTCCTCATAATCTTCTACCTCTTTCATTGCCATTATTGAGTCTTTTGTTTAATTTTTTGACAACTTATTTGTCTTTGTGTTTTACATGAAGTTATGACATCATTATGTCCTTCACAATTCTATTAACATTGTGCCTTTCATTGCTTTATCATTGTCACTAATAGGTTTTCACCACCTATATCATTATATTATTATTGCTTTAAGTTTTAAGTTTAAGTGATAAAATTTTATTTACTTGTAATAATCTTTTTGTTGTCAAGTTACATATTGTGTAGATTACAAATCTTATTGATTATTAAAAATATGCTATTGTTTGATAATTTTTATTAATGATAAATTCTTATTTGATATCTTAAGTGTGATGATCCTATTTTTTGGCACTTTTTTCTTTACCAAGGCTTGTCACTTATTGTTAATAATTTGTTATCTTTGAACATAAAAGATATTAAATAACTAACTTTATTTTAAGAATAATATATAGAGTTTATTACATATCAATATACATATGCTTTTATTCTTGTGCACTTATCGTTCAAAACGTGTTTAAAGGTATCCTTAATAGTTGTACCAGAAAAATGAGTAATAAAGATAAGAGTTTATCATATATTCAATAAGTAATTATATCAATGATGATAATGTTAAACAAAAATCATGTTATTTAGTTTTAGTTCATATTTTCTTAGTATAAATTTATCAGTCTAAGTTTCATTGTGTATAAGACATTATTAGTTATTCAAGTCAATATAATGTGTGAAAGTTGAACATGTTTAAGATATAATTAAGTTATCTGTGTCAACATAATGCATAAGATAACTAAATATATGTAAAATATCTTTAAATCATGATTCATATGAATCAATAATAAATAAATATAATCATAGTAAATATCACTATAAAAGGGTCATGTAATAAAGATATGAAGTGTTATTTATTCTAAGTTTTTGCATAGTCATATTTTGTTGGGCTTAGTTTTTTTCTCTTAAATAAGACAGTTATAAAATCTAAATATAATAAAAATTTTAATTTTAAAATAAATTTTAATCTTATATGAAATATTGAATATATGTAATATTTTTTATATTCTAGATAATCTAAATACATGAATACAGTTTCTACTTAACAAAATAATACCATCAATAATGATCAATCAAAGTAGTTTTTCGTACTTGATTAGCACAAGTTTTCGTGATACTCAACCAAAATGCTTCTTCTCTTCCTAATTGACACAAATATCATTAATCATATTATATTGAATGGTTCTCAACCAAAGAGCACTTATTTACTTAATTGGCATAAACATTATCAATCATATCAAAGATGATCAACCAAACTCCAATTGTCTTAACTCAATGTGCTTGGTTATAATAGAAACTCAATTTTTATCTTTCAAGTTTTTAATGCATAAAAATGAATATGAAATATAAGAGCATAATAATTCTTATTAAAATACTTTGAAGTATTTCTCTAATTATTCATCAGTTTTGATATCTTGCCATAATAAAATTATTAGCCACAAAAATTTGATATACCATCTTAATATGGTATCATAATGTTATAATTATAACATTTTCATTATCAAGAAATGTTCAATTTCATAAGTTTAACTTATGTTCATCATAATGTATTCATAATGTCATAAGTATCATGTAATTATATCATATTCCATCTAATGATTTTTTCGTGCTTGATAATCAAAGCATCGTAATGTACATATCATAAGATCCAAGCATGTAATCAAATCATCAAAGTGCATCATAACTCTAATTAAATTTTTTGTAGAAAGTATTTATTATATTTTATTTCATTTCATGGGTAACTTATACTTACAATCAAACTATCAAAGCATATGTCTCTCTCAACAGAACAAGTTATCTTTATTTCTAAATATATTCTCTTAAGTCTCTATCAATATTTCTATATAAACTTTTGGTCATTTACTTTCAAATGTTATTCAAACGTTCTTTTAGATGCACTTTGAAATGCTTTTGAATAAATTATTTTTAATTTGATTCTAATTTTATGTGATATCTTCAAATTTTTAAGCCAAATATGATGTAATATTTTGAAATAATTTATTTTGATTAAGTTATCTTATAAAACACATTAGATCTCTAAAAAAATAAAGTATTTCAAAATATAGAAATAAATATAAAATTAAGTAGAGCTCGTTGAGATGAGTTTAACAACACTTATTACATCTCAATCGAAATTTGTTTAAAATTATTATATTTTTTGAAATTTAAAGGATAAATGTGTAAAGAATTAACTTATCATTATAATTTTTTTAATATAAATGTAAACCTTGTTTTTGGATTTTGAAGGATTCTCATTCCATGCCAAATATTTAAGCTCTAGATTTCTCTCTTATGCTAAATGTTGTAGATTGAGGTAGGGCTTTGTTTCAAGCAAGAGAGACAATTCATTTTCCATTTCTTGTTTTCTCCCTTGCTCTTGTAGCGATGGTGTTATCTGGCCAAGAAATTTTGAGTGTTAAGCCCTAAATTTTCTTTCTTTATGCAATTAGATGTGGATAAAAAGGTAGATTCAATAACCAATAAACTATTTAACTAAAACATGTTGTTTTTGTGTGTTAGCGACCCACTTATCACATAATTAAGATTTATCACAAGGATGTGACTAGGGGGTAGTGTGTCTTATGGTTGATATTTGTTACTATGATTGATCAAAAGATCACTTTCAACAAAAAAATCACTGGAAGAGATAAAATGATAAAAAATGATAAAAATCGACAACACAGCATGAAGCAACATGACCTTGTATTGGGTCACATGCGGAGAGATGTTGTAAATACCTTAAGGCACATAGGCTAAGCTCCCATGGGCACTAACACACGTGTTTGGGTGCTACATGTGTGCAAGTCACTTACTGCATGCTCGTTCCATGTGTTGATAGTAAATGAACCTACAATGTAGTCTTGATCAATGCATGCACATAATAACATGAGTAAGAGTAGAATTTGTTGAATCTTTAGGAATTTTGAATTCCTAATTAAAATCACATTTTTTCTCTTTAATTATTAAAAATTATATCCAAACTACTATATAAATGGATGGCAATGACATATGAAAGATTTGAGTTGAATTTGATGTGAATTAATAAGAATTCAAAGTGAATTTAAAAGAATTAAAAAATTTTAAAGAGCTCTAAGAATCAAAATTTTTTGAAATTTAAAAAACTCCTTAAAGTGAATCTTTTTAAAAAATTCAATCTTTTTATAACAAAAATAATCATCTCCTTCTCCTTATTCCTTTACTTTTAGCAATTATCATGCTTCTACATCCATTGTTGTTACTTTAAAAAAGGGGTATGTTTATGAGGGTTCGTGGAGAGAACACCTCATAGATAAATCATACTATTTTTGATATCATAGCGCTTTGATTTAATATTGATGACATGTGTAAAGAAGAAGATAATTGAAGAGTAAATTGCAAAAAAAAGTTGGAGATTAAGAAGGCTTTAGTTGAGGTGACTGTGTTGACTACTATAGCATTAAGTATGAAGGCATAGATAGCTCTATTAACTCAACAAACATAAGTGTTAATAAAACTAATAAAATCCTAATCCTTTCCTATAATGAATCCAAAAAAAAAACATCAAAAAAATATTTTTAATCATAAAAATTATGAATTAATTTGTATTCTCAAAATAATTGAAGATGAAGATGACATCAATCTCACATGTTTAATGTAAGGGAATCAGTAGTATCTTTTTAAGATAGTTGTTATACTTGATTTACTAATTTATGATGATATAATAGATGTAAAAAAATTAGTTACTTGGTTTGAGTAATTAAAGACATATTTTTTTATATGACTATTCATCAACAAATAAAGTAACATATATTTGATTAAAAATGAGGAGTTATATATAGTCTGATGAAATTCTAACCCAAGAAATGACACGGTTATAAAAATGACATGGCACCAATTAAAGCAATCAATTAATTCAATAAGAATTTTACTTCATAGGTTATATAGAGAAAAGGTGGAGAAAGTGGTAGAGTTCATGATGCTGACAAGAATAATTTGTGTAAGAATATATTAAAGAATTCTGATGACATGCCATGAATTTGAGAATACCTATTAAAGACATACAGATTTTGTCAAAGTATATTGGAGGTCTGTACTATCTTATTTCCATAAAATTATTCTTTTTCATATTCAATATTTGAAATAAGTCAGTACATATGCTAAGGCTATTAGAAAGAAGAATGAATACAAAGAGATAAAACTAAGACAAAATACTAAAAGTCTAAGTATAAGTTTAAAAATTGATAACAAAAGAAAAAAATATTCTTCAACAAAGTTTATTATGACCACCATTAACAACAAACATTCTATTAGCAAAAATCAAAAGTACTATAATTATTACAAAAAGATAGGACACAAAAATATTAAAAATTACATTCATAACTTTTTTCATAAAAGTTCAAGAAGAACAAAGTACTTATTATAACGAAGACTAAAAAAGTACTAGAAACTCTGCTTCAAGTAGATGAAACATTTTCTTTATAGTGACTCCAAAAAAGCATTGAAGCAAAACAAAGAGAAGAACTCTCCACTATCCCAAGTTAAAAAAGAGCTTATCAATGTTATAATTAGCACTAGAAGTGAAAAAATTATAATATATAAAAGTCTTATCAAAAGACTAAAGTTAGAGACTATATCACTTTTAAGATCATATTATTGGAAGTGGATTCATAAAGACTCTAAAATAAAAGTTGAAAATACTATAATATGGATTTTATTATCACCAAAGACTATATTAATGAAGTTATATATGAAATAATACCTCTAAACATCTGTCAAATTATACTAAGAAATCCATACTTATTGGAATGAGATGTCGTTTACTATTAATAATCATAATGATGTCAGTTCACGAAAGATGAACAACTTCTTTCTGACTTAAGACAAAGAAGCATTGACAAAAAGTATTATTAGTGTTGAATAATTGAATAGGATAATGAATACTTGTCAAAGATATATACTTCTGACAAAATCTAAAAACTTATTTCATAGGACCAATAGAAGTCTCAACCTCCAAAAAAATAACCAAGCTAGATCGATCAGAGAATAAATCAACAAAGATTTGATAAAACTCAAATCTCAAAAAGAAGAGACTTACAATTAGGAAATCACTTTTAATGAAAAAATAAATAATAGAGGATACAAAATGACAAAAATCTATAACATGACACAAAGTGGTAAGGCCATGGGTTGAACTACTCACGAAGAGATGAATTATATATACTAAAATGTGCGTACAGTATGTAAGACAAGTGTCGTCATGTGCTAATGGGTGAGTGAATAGGTGCACGTGCTTGCACATGTGCATGTATGACACTTACCATGTACATGTTCTATACACGTGTGTGGTAAGTGCACCTACCATGCAATTGTGATCAATGTGCATCAAGTAAGCTATCTACTCATGTCAATAGTACTCAAGCATGCACATGGCCACCTAACACAATCATACACTATGTGCATGGAGTACATGGGTGCAAACTAGCATGGTTAAATGCAAAAGTTTTGAAAATTTTAAATTTTTAGTTAAAATCACATGTTTTTCATTTTTATTATTAAAAATTATATGCAAACCATTATATAAATGAGTGAGAATGGTATATGAAGGAACTTAGTCAAATTCAAAGTGAATTCAAGATAAATTAGAGAATTCTCGAAATCAGAATTTTGTTAAATTCAAAAATCTCTCGTAGAGAATCTTCTTAAGAAATTCAATCTTCTTATAGCTAAAATACTCTTCTTCTCCATATTCTTTTCTCCTAAGCATTATTACACTTCTACTTTCACTACTACTTTTCTAAAAAGAATGTCTATTAATGAGGGTTTGTGATAAGAATACTTCACAGATAGGTTAGTGATAATGGCTAGTGGCTAGCGTATCATATGATTGAGATTTTTTATTAAAATATAACTAAGTATTAGTGTGTCATATTTTTCAGATTTGTCATAAAGGAATGATCATTAGAAACATTAAAAGATCAAGAATTATTATGTATGAAAATATAACTTAAATAATTAATAAATAAAATTTTATAATTTAGTAAACTAAAAAGATGATACTGATTGATTATTTTAAGAGAATGGAAGTAATAACATAATCATTATAAAGTTTACTTAGTTAAGTAAAAAACAAATGTCATTAAATAAGACAATATTAAAAAAGGAACGAAAACAGACAATAAATTACATATATATGTTCATTTCTTTTTTATCGAAGTAATTTTTTTATATTATTTTTAAATTAAGCAAAAGTTTTAATTATTTGATTTTTTATTTGATTGATATGATTTAGACCTTACATATTACATATCTCAATATTATTATGATCAAATATAGCTTATTAAGCTTGTGATAGTCGACTCAACTTATTTCTTGGTACTAACTTTTTAAGTATATAAAAACTACAACGTAAAGAGAAGCACACATAAGAACTGCCTTTAAAAAAGAACAATATTTGTAAACATTTTACACTAAATAACTTTGTAAATTGTACGATACGTCATATGTTGCATATATACTTATAATTTAGAAGTAATGATTTATTAAGCATTTATGAAACTATGTACATGTAGATATAAAACTATGTGAATGAGTATAGTATTTCAATTTGTTATATATATATATATATATATATATATATATATATATATATATATATATATATATATATATATATATATAAATAGTATAAGATTATTATATATCTTTATATAAGTGTACGTGTGTATGTGTTTCATTGTTTTTATTATATATGAGAAAATAGATAAAATATAAGAAAGATTTTACCTTTAAAATCTAAAATTAGAAAAAAAAAACACACAAATAAGAGTTTTAATGAATTAGAATTTAGTAATTAGGTTTAGTTATGATGTAACAAGAGGGTTATCACGTTCAGTCTAGCCTAGTTCATGTTTGAACTATCCTAGTTTAGCTAGGTTGAGTTGAAGTTTGAAACAACATTGGATCAAATGATCACAATTGAGAAGTTTGAGTTATGTTATACATATGTGAGGGCTCATGTGCATTAGGTTATTGATTTGAGTTAAGGGTGGTTCAATTTAGGGTTGAAGTAGGTATCCATGGAAAACATGTCAATTGGGTCTATGGTGGTTAAGGTAACCCATTAACATTGAATTCTAGCATGGGTTTACCATGTTAATGATTGAGTTGCATAAAAAAGTTTGATCCTCACTTTGGTGTCCCATGAGCTCGCCTACTTGTGTGGATCTATGCACTCGTTTGAGCAAAGGCACTTGGTTGCCTAAGTCTAACCAATTTCCATCATCATAGATGCATTCAGGTTTACTTGGTAGAATTTTAAGCATTGCAAGGGTGCTCTTACCAAATTCTCTCTTCACTTGTTATTATTTCATCTTGTCAGAACAACCTTTCTTCCTTAACTTTGATGGTGACTTAAACCAAAATAATGGGATTTTTGCATTAGTTTATTAGCTCTTTTCTTCTTCCTTTGATGATGTAAAGGACCCACCTAACTAAACCTTATTAATAAATATAAATCAAAGATTAGATATTAATAGTTAAATATGTAAAGACATTAAAATCTTATTCATGAACCTAACAATGAAACAAAACCTTTAACCCATCCAACTATACAAAGTAAAACAAATAAATAACTAAAATAAATAAAAAAAATCTTAATTACATGACTAAAGTGAATATCAATATTATATAAGATAAAGCTAAACACATTTACAAAAACTAAGATATTGTTACATCATATAACTTAAGTCTATATTTTGTCACTCTGCATAAAATACTAGTGATATATATATATATATATATATATATATATATATATATATATATATATATATATATATATATATATATATATATATATATATATATATATATATATATATATATATATATATATTTTATGCCCAAAATATATTATATCTAGACCTATAACCATATCATATAAGATATAAATAATATCACAAAATTTATTTCATTATTTCATCCCAATTTTATTCGATTTCCAATTTGAATGTTATTTATTTTTATTTATATTATTTAGGTATTCTAATCATACAATTAATATCATCCAAAATATAGAATATATGAATCAAATATGACATACAAAATTTTTAAAATAGTCATTATATCCAATATCCATAATGCTCAATAAAAAGTATTATGAAAAAATATTTGAGTTTATAAATAAACCATGAATTAATTTGTAATATATTGTATCGTAATTATCATGTTTATCTACCTAATCCAACATAATAACTCTTAGATCAATCTCTTTTTTTTAAAGTTTTTTATAATGTCATATGTATATAATAATTATTATATAATCCTTAATATGATGTAATTAATAGTTATTTCTAATTTAATTTAATTCTAAGTATATATTTTCATGCTTTTATAAAATTACTATGCATCACACTTGTATGATTTCCTAATCATATAATATAGCTGTCCATGCTCATTACTTCCTTATCATGTTTTATTATTTTTTAACTAATTGTGTAGTACAAACATCCAATATGATCATACTCTTCCTTAAGCCAAATCATATGATTCAACATACAATCTATCTTTCTTTATTGATTGTGCAATACAATCATTCATATTGTAATCATAATTCTTTCTCTAACAAATAATTTGTCATTGTCAAAATGTATCATAATGGTCTGACGTACCACATCATTCAATATGATCATCACTTTCAATATTTTCTTAAACTACTTAACACATTATATAGTATGACTCATATGATCATATCATACAATCCAACTACTAAGATTAAATTGACCTAACAACCATTTTATCGTAAATCAACCTCATCATACATATATGATCTCTTCACAAGCTCTAGTATGATTTTATATCAAATGGATTTAATCTTTTACTCTAAGCACACTTAACCAGACCATACAAGTACAATAAGCTTTTTGCCCTTGGTCGATGCAACCAACTATCCAATCCTATTGACTTTCTTCACATTGCCTAATATGATTAAGGATAGTGTATAGTATGATTAGTTCATAGATACATTGAAAACACTTTAATATATTGATCTAATCTCCCTAATTCAACCAACTTAAATTGATCATATAATTTAACCATCTTGCTTGTTCGATATTACACAAATAGATATATTCTCATCTTTAATCTCTCAAATTTAATTCAAACCACTTGTTATCCACTCCAAATTCACTCTAATTCACTCCACTATCAACTCTAATTCAACCCACAACCTAACCATACCTCTATTTTCATAAAACCAAATTAAATTCAACAAAACATCAACTTAAATACTTACCTCTTCTTAATTAACTATTACTCTTTGGTTTTCTTTACTATTCTCTTGATGCAAGTCCTCTTATCTTCTTTCACTTGTTTCCAAACCATCCTTTAAGATACAACAACACACTCTAAGTTCCTATTCAATGATTCTTCTTCTTTTTTCTTATGATTTTTCTCTCTATCTGAGTCTTTCTTTGTCAATCGATCATTAACTCTCTCCTCTCCTTTTTCCTATTTATTTGTCTTAACTTTCTTTCGATTGCCATCGTACCTAACCAAAAGACCAATTTCTAACCTATCACTAGAGATGGAAATTATAATTTTGCCTTTACTTAATTTAAGAATTTGCAAATTCATAATTAATTATTTATACTTCTAAAATTTACAAACTCAACGTCATTAGGTTCCTCTTGAAAAGATTTCTTCAATAGCATATTCCAATAACATTTTTTGAGTACATATGAAATTATGACATACTTCTTAAGATCATAACTATTTAATAAGATTTTAAATTGCAAACATACAATTTTAGTAAATTAAGTTTATTTTCTTAAAATGTGTATAAGTACAATCATGCTAACTTAATTCCAAGACTTATGACATGTTAAGCATTATAAAATTATAGGATATTATAGATAAAGCCATAGTGGTAGCCTCCAAATAATAAGATGGGCTTCTTTTATCTTATCCAAAATTTCTAGATTTGCTCTATCTTTTTTTCACTTCTTTATTTATTTGTTGAGAGCATTCTAATCGTATTATTTTTTTTCTAAGCATCATTTTAAGTGTATTAGTATGGATTCCAAATTTTTTTTCTTAGTGATAGTGTAGTGGCAACAAAGTTTTTGTGTGGTCCTCAAAGCTTGACTCATCAGCCTTTGAAAGCAACAATTAATTCAAAATAATTATCCATGAGAGTTATAGAATATGGAGGCTTACATAAACTAATTGGAGAAAAATGAATTTATAATAGCTTTTGAAACAATATTTTTTGAAAAGCATATTTTTTTGAAACTTTGGAAGTCACAATAGTTTTATGTAGGATACTTATTAATATAAGATCATAATCCATGATTTTTTCTTACACGTGTATCATAATTTAGTGTTGTTTAATATTAATTTAATGCTTTTTGTAATATAAACTTTTATAAAATATAATAATAATTTTCTTATATGAGTAAAAGTATTCAAGAAGTAGCCACAACAATTACTTTCTTAAAAAAAGTGTTGCTTAAACAATTAAAGGAAAAAATTTATAAAATTGTCAAGTTCATATTCTAACCTGAGTTATGGTGGGTCATATTGGATCTGAGTCAATCCAAACTAGTTCCACTTTTAATATAATTCATATTTTATCTAAGCTGGATCTCAATAATGTTCAACCTATTCTAAAACCAATCGATTCACATGCATTGATCTAATCATGCATTCTAATCTCACTTCGTTTCAATTACAATCACCAAAACAAAAAATATCATTTTATTCCAATTCCAACCATCAAACAAACAAATAATTTATAACTAAAATTTTTTAATGTTTATTGTTTAGTGATAGAATATTCTAAAAAGTATGTGCTATTTACTACTAATATACAAGATAACATGCTAAATGTACTTCATTTACTTCCTTTTTTAGTCTTAGAGGAATTGCCCATATAAAAATACATTCAAATATTTGTTTTATTGATTAGATTATTAAATATTCTTTCATTACCTACTAATTTTATATTAATTTTTAATTATGTAAGACAACCAAAATGACATTAAGTTGGCTTGCATATGAAATACTTTTTTTGGTAAAATCGTTGTCATTCAAAAAGGTAATTTTAGCACAGTAATATTTTTAAATCAGATTAATATAAATACAAAATAAAATTTTCATCACATAATTTATTCTTCAAAAATATAAAAAGCTTAATTAAAAAATAAAAAATATTTTCTTAGGAAATGAATACTAGTGGTATGCATATATCCATGGATTGCAGTCATTAACTCGGTTAGAGTAAGCCATTCTGATTGCTCTGGTAGGTCCGCCTATATGTACCCTACGGTTTTGCAAAAAGACCAATTCCTATTGTCCTCGTCTTCATAGACGACGACGGCCCTTTCTATGTATCCCACTGCCGCCGGACTTCGCTGCTCCCGCCTCTCTTGTAAGCGGCGCCTTTTCTTCTCTTGTTTCTGCCCTTTTCCTCTGTTACCCATGTAGGCTTTCGACAATTATTGAGTATGGAATCACTGGTTTAATTACAGCCACTGTTACGTCCAATTGTTATTATTTTATTCCTTTACTGCTCCGAATTCCGTGTTCGTTCCTTCCAATGTTACTTTTCACTTATTTTTTTGTTTTCTTCTCCGAACCTGGAGGAAAGCTGTGGTTATGGAAAGGATTGAATGATTTCAGTCAAATGATTTGCAGTTCTTTGAAGTCACTGCTCCGTTGTTCCTTGGAATCAGAATCCCAGAGCATCTTCACCAATCCGTCAAGTTGTCGTTAACCTACGTCTTGTGGGACATTTCAACTCTGCTACTTCGAGTTCTCTTTTTTATTGATAGCCTTTTTCACCAACAGGAATAAAGATACGAACTGTAGTTTCGTCATTCCAAAAAGCTGTTATCTTCTCCTATCCTCGCTGGCTTACATTATTGGTAGAACCTTAAAGGCAGTGCTTTGAACAAAGGAAGCACGCACCGGGAAGCTGCTGCTTTACAGCATTGAAAATGTTCGATACGGTAGAGGGATTCAGCGGTGAACGAGTGATAGAGGAGTTCGAGGCACTGACGAAAGACGCGAAGAGGGTTCAGAGAGAGACTCTTCAGAGAATTCTGAGAGATAATGGTGAGGCAGAATATTTGCAGAAGTTGGGTCTTGAGGGAAGAACAGATCCCCTGAGCTTCAAGTCCTGTGTTCCGTTGGTCGCTCACCAGGACCTCGAGCCTTACATACAGAGAATTGCTGATGGAGATGCCTCTCAAGTACTCACCGGGAGGCCGATAACATCCATTTCGTTAAGGTTAGTATTGTTGCTTTTCGTTTGCTTTTTTCCCAACTGTTTCTTTTTTTTTTTTTTTTTTTTTTTTGGTTGCTTCTTCTAGGCTTCTTCTTTAATCTACTGCAGCTCTGGTACAACAGAAGGGAAACCAAAATTTGTTCCTTTCAACGAAGAGCTAGTTCAATGCACCATGCAGACCTATCGAACCTCTTTTGCTTTCAGGAACAGGTAAACAATTCAATCATTTTTACAGGAAACCCTGTTATCATTGTTGAAAACTTTTGATAATGACCACTGGTTCGACGGATGATTTGCGCTTGTCCATTCACCCAATTTCTGCCAAATTGTTGCCCATCTTTTCGGTCACATCCTTTTGTATCTGTCGCAAAGCTTGTTTTTTCTTTTGAACTTTCTGAATGCACCTAGTCATTTCTTAGTAGATCACCACACTTTACTTTGGTGGAGGACTATCCTCCGGTTGTTTTCTCCAAGTGATTCTATGAAGTGGACTTCCACTAGAATGATGCTCTGTGCAGTTTTATCCCAAGTGAGGTCTCTTTGGCATTCTTTTAGCTGTTTTCCATCTTCTCGTCCATGAAAATTAGATGTCTTTTTCTCAATTTATTCGGATTGCCCACTTCAAAATCTCACTTGGCCACTGAAATTTGTAGGGCATTTCCAATAGGGAATGGAAAAGCCCTGCAGTTTATTTACAGCAGTAAGCAATTCAATACAAAAGGTGGCCTGATAGCTACAACTGCTACGACAAATGTGTACCGAAGTCAGCAATTTAAGCGCACCATGGAAGACATACAGTCTCAGTGTTGCAGTCCAGATGAAGTTATATTCAGCCCTGATTACAAGCAGTCTTTGTATTGCCACCTTTTATGTGGTCTGATATACTCCGAGGAAGTCCAGTTTGTGTTTTCAACTTTTGCAAACAGCATTGTTCACGCATTTAGAACCTTTGAGCTGGTTTGGGAAGAACTTTGCAATGATATAAGAGAGGGTGTTCTCTCAAGCAGGATCACTATTCCATCCATCCGTGCTGCTGTTTCCAGGCTTCTTTTTCCAAACCCTCAACTGGCTGATACTATATACAACAAATGTGTTGGCTTAAGCAGCTGGTATGGTGTGATTCCAGAGCTTTGGCCAAATTCTAAGTATGTTTATGGAATTATGACAGGATCAATGGAGCCTTACTTGAGTAAATTAAGGCATTATGCGGGGAACCTGCCCTTGATAAGTGCTGATTATGGGGCATCAGAGAATTGGATTGGCGTGAATGTTGATCCGGAGGAACAACCGGAATCAGCAATCTTTACTGTTCTTCCTAACATTGGGTATTTTGAGTTTATGCCTCTCAATGAAGATGGTTATAAGATTGGGGTGGAAAACAGTGCTTCTATAATGGAGTTTACAGAACCAGAAACAGTTGGTCTTACTGAAGTTAGTCTTGGTAAAGAATATGAAATAATCATCACCAATTTTGCAGGTACTGCCCTGATTTGGATTCTGTGTAGCATTCTCTTATTTGTTTCCCTATGAATGAGTTTATGGTTTTGAAAATATGAAGGAGAATATTCACTGATAGACATATTGAAGTGTTTTTATGGTAAGCTCGGAGCTCCTTTTATGGAAAGTTGGCCATGAAAGTAGATTTGTGTAGATTTAATGGTTTTAAACAAACTAATGCTGACGTCAATCTCAAAAAGCAAAATTTTCATGTGAGATTGGCCCCTTTTGTATGAACTTAGGTTATGTTTCTGGAGATTATATGAAGCTATTTTTTTAGATAATTACAATTAGAAGTAGGATTAGTCTTGTATTAGAAGTCTCACAACAACTTTGGAGACTGAATATGTGTAGACGTTTTATTCATGTTTATTTGAATTTGTTGTTTCATTCATTGTCTTAACAAGTCAAAATCCTAGTTAGATTTGGTTGGGATGAAACAATTTATATGTTTTCTATCTTGTATTGGTCTTTGGGTGAAGCAATATCGTACCTCCACATGATTGACTACGTCTAGACTCACATAATACTCAAAACAAGCGAGTGGTGGATGACTTGTATGTTTTGGGCATGGAAAAGTTAGAGTCTTCAAACCATCTCCCAGCTTTAGAAATTAGTAGTCCCTACAATTGATGACAATCTAGTTTCTGATGGCACTTCCTATGTGAAATGGAAGGGTTAAAGCGATTTGTACAAAAAGGATTCTACATCACATTGAATTCTAATATGTGAATGATTGTACTTTTATTTATATTTGACAATCTCTCTTTCAAACAAAGTCTCATGCACATTATATATGTTTTTCCTATAAAACTTAATAACAATCCAAGTTATGTGACATGATTGCTTCGCCTAGAATTATACTGGGATGCCCAGCCTAGATCCAGAAGTGGCAATACACTGGTTGGCTATCAACCCCAAAGAGGTTCCAGTTCCAGTCAAACTTTCTCCTTCTAGGATGCCACTAGACCTAAGGGAAAAGGTAATCACAGATGAATTAGGATTGGGTTCAGAGAACAAGTATGATACGGCAAATATTAGTTGAACACGCTCAAGGGCCAAGCTGAATTTGAACCAGCGTAGACATCTCGCCATGTCATATGTTGAATATGTCAAAAAGTTTGTTCAAGCATGACTTCAATCACAAATTTTGTGTTAACACATTTTTATATTTTCATCTCAGCGGCCAAACCAAGATAATTTTATCGACCGTTCTCAGCCATGGTAAAGGATACAAGAGCAAATCATGCGAGCTATTAAAGCAAATACATCATCAATATGTCAGCTTTTGATATGATGAAACATTTTACAATTTGGCTATTAGCATTTCAATAGTTAACTGTTTACGATTAAAAGATGCAGCATTCAGCTGATTTGTTACAAGACTCAAATCCAGATTTGTGCGAGACTTTATACTTTGTTCTATGTTAAACAGACGCCAAAACTATCCTTGTAGTTGTACTGATATCCTTCAAACCTAAGTCTTCCCTCATCTAACCAGCTCATGAATGCAATGTACCTTATGATGCAAGCTAGATTCTGGACCTTGTGTTGTTGCAGGTTTGTACCGGTACAGATTGGGCGATGTTGTGAAGATAGCCGGCTTTTACAATCTAACACCAAAGCTGCAGTTTGTCCGCAGGAGAAACCTCATTCTCACCGTCAACATTGACAAGAACACCGAGAAAGACCTGCAGTTGGCGGTCGTGGAGGCCACCAAGCTCTTGGCTGCACAGAAGCTCGAGGTTGTGGACTATACAAGCCATGTCGACATGTCAATATATCCTGGCCACTATGTTATCTTCTTGGAGCTCAACGGCAATGCAAGCGACGAAATCCTTGGCAACTGCTGCGACAGCTTGGACCGTTCCTTCGTCGATGCAGGCTATGTTGGCTCCAGGAAAATTCGAGCAATTGGCCCCCTCGAGCTTCGCATGGTCTGCAGAGGAACCTTTAATATGATTCTGGAACATTACTTGGCTCTTGGTGCGGCAATGAGCCAATTCAAGACACCAAGATGCGTCCCCCTGTCAAACCGCAGCGTGCTGCAGATTCTCAACAGCAATGTGATCAAGAGCTACTTCAGCACAGCATATGACTGAGAAGCTAAATGGCAATAAACTTAGTTAAGGTGACTGATTTGTGGTGGGGTTAATGTTCAGCTTAACTCCAAACTTTCATTTCTTTTGTGGTGTTTAGTTTGGCTTTCTGTTGTATGATGTAGTATATACTATCTGGCATGGCTTGGTATAAGAATGAATAATACTTAGACTTGCGGTGGTTTTGAATAGTGAACTAATTAATGAAAAACTTTTATTGCTAATTATTTCAAAATTATTTTTAAGTGGTATAGTTTTTAGAATCATTTGATAGAGTAATTGATATTATGAAATTATAAAAGTATCATTTATTTTTTTGGTAAAGAAATAATTAATTCTTTTCATATTATTTTACATGAAAAAAATTATTTTTTGTTCCTTTTTTTTCTTTAGGTTGAAAAAAAATACAATCTTAATACAATTTATACACACTTGTTGGAATGTGCAAACTTTTGTTTGAAAAAAAATTGTATTATGAATTGTATGTCAATAGAGATTTGCTTGAAGGCATTTAAATACTTGTTTTTAATAGAGACAAATGCCCACTTGAGATACGCAGCAAAGATCAAATAAATAGAGAATGATGATCAAGTGAAGTCAGCATTTATTTGGGCAAAAATCATTTTGATTTAATTATGATGATTAGATGATGACAATAAACCTATATAATAAGAACGATCATTCAATTATATTACCAGAGTGATGTCTCTTATAATATAATGTTATTAAATGATGAATATATTATGTTCTACATGTGAAATCATTCAACAATGAGTAAGTTCTTATTGGCTTGTAAAATGAGTGACGTCGAAATAAGTAATCTATATAAAAAAATATATATATAATCATGACCTTAAGATATTAATATGAATTTATGGACAAAGGAATTAGTGTAAAAATATTAAAAAAAGAAAATATTTTTACATAATAAGATTAAGTCATTACATATGAAATTGTTTTAAAAATTTTTAAGAATGGTTTGACATAATTGCCATTGAATATGAAATTATTTCAAAAAAAATATTATTTTTAAATATTATTAAATTATATGCTTATTAATTATTATCATTAGGAAAACATAAATAAAAGAATCAAAATGCTTAATTGAAGATACTAAACTGATTGATGAGGAATAGTCTTATCTTTAATGCAAGATTGAGGTAATAAAAATAAGTTAATATTAATATTATGATTTTTTATTAAAAAATTATGTATATTCATGCGATGACCAGACCAATGTTCATTTATCAAAATTTAACTAAACAAATAATAATAATCAAAACATTAGAAAATAAGAAATATATAATCAAATATCAGTGTTAAACGTTGCACATGAATTTAATAAGAAGCAAAATTACTGCCGAAGTTAAGCACCATGTGGTCAGCGATTTCCATTTTCTTTTTTGGCTGCGGTTCCTTCAAAACTTTACGAGGAATCTTAAACATCATTCTTTCTCATTCAAGACAAGAGTTTTGGGTGGGCTTTAAGGGTGCTCGGTTCAAAGGAAAGCACTTCTTATCAAAATATTCCTTTTAAGGGTATTTTTTTTAATTTATATTAATTACACTTGAAAGAATTTACTTTATAAAAACATATTTTTAAACAACAAAGTATATATAATCTATAAATCAAAGAGAAAATTCATGACTTTTGTTTGATTGATTGTTATCTTCTTAAAATTTTTCAAATCTCTTTGAATCTAGACTTGTTGAAGATAATCTAATTTGAAAAATTTTCATTAATTAGTATCTCTTGATTTTTAAATTTTACGAGTTGTACTTTGTCACCGTATAAACTATGGCTAATAAGTCTTAAATGTTGTCCGTTATTGTCAAAAACTAATGACCATTGATCGCGATTGTTGTTTGTCATTAGTCACACTAGCCACTTATTCACGACAATCATTATCATCCATTGTTTGTTTCATACCACCTTTTCTATAAAAATATGCAATTTTGTAGCAACAAATGATAACATGTTTGATATAAGCAAACATAGCAACTTTTAAATGCAATAACCACTTGTCACCTTTGTCCATCAATCACCAATGGCTACCCTTGAAGTTGATGATCATCATCACCCATCGCATCTTCTCAACCATCACCAACCATACTTACCCACATCAAACACTATGACCAATCCTTAACAATGTTAATATCACTGTTGTTAACAACATAATCACCAACCGCCCAAACTATTTGTGACAAACACTTGCCATCGATTACCAACCAACGTCATTAATTATAATCTTAAATTTTGAATTTTTTTAATTGAGATGTGTGATGTGTATATTGCTTTTGTAAGTATATGTTGCTATCTAACATTTTTTACCACTTTAATTTTCTTTTGTGAATGTTAGGTATCTTAGAATAAAAAAATAGAAGAAAGACCAAACTAAATAGTATCCCATTAATGCAAAACCAAAACAGTGATGCATGAACATTACATGAGTTTGTTGTCAAACAAATGAGCTTTAAAAGATTGAAAAAGTAAAAGACGTTTTATGTTCATAGAAGTTATTCAGTTGATCGTTTGAGTTAATTTTAAAAAATAACAAGAGCTTAAAACATGACACATGACCAAAGGTTTGTGACGAAAGCTAAACTTCTCGTGCATCTCACTTGGTATGTGAAGACAAATGAATGATCAAATTGATATTCTTTATTTGGATGTAAGGAGGTAATTAGTTAATTCTTTATATAAAAGTAATATCTAAATTATAATATTATTTAATTTTAATATTTTCTAAAATATATTAAGATTTTAAAAAAAAATTAGAATTCAAACAATGATAAATTCTTATTTTTAAAATCAAGATAATCAAAATTAATATGCTACTTAAATTTTAGTGACATTTCATATATTTTTCTAATGATAACAATATATATTTTAATGATATTTTTTAAAATATTATTAAATTAAATATTTAATATATTTAAATAATATTTGATTATATATATTCAAACATCTTATAATAAAAAATTAGTTGAAACATTGCTTTTTGATGTTTATTAGTGTTAGGCCATTCTATACAAGGCCATGTACAATGTTTTGCATTAAGTGCATTGTATGCAAGAGTGAGATTTGGTGAAAGTGGTGAAAAATGGTCAACCGATGACTAAAAAGCAAAACTTAGAATCATGAAATGTTTATTGGACAAAGTGAAACTTGAAAGTATAAAAGTTAAGAGGTTAATGGAGAAGGCAGAATGCTTTCGTTATAGAATGGTGGGGATAAGTGGGCTAGTGTTGTATGATTGAACATCTATTTAAATAGATAAATTAGCATAATTTGGTAATTAGATCATGGTTAAACAAGCCATGATGCAACCATTCAATAGTTTTATTCAAAATTCAACTTATGAGAATATTTCAATTATTAGAATTTAATTCATTTTGATTGTTATGAGATAAGAATGATAATAATAACAATAATAAAATAGAGAAAATAAAGATACCAAATTTACTTAATTTTATTCAAGTTAGACTTACATCCACAAAAGATGATAAAGCTCGACTATAATAAAAATAACGCAAAAGTCCTAACTCACAAGAATGGAAAAAAATGATTTAACTACACCTAATAAGAAGTAATAATACAAAAGTCTTTATTGTCATATAACATTTTCATCTAATCATTAATCAAATCTTCTATTTTCTTGCTCTTATATTGTCATGTGATATTCTAAACATGATAAAACCAAAAGATTTTCTATTACTATATCAAAATTATAATAAACATAATTTTTTTACTAAGTTTTTTTTAAAAGTTATAGAAACATTGCACCAAAAATATAATATCACTACTAAATTTTTCGAAGAGCAATACAACAAAATATAATTATATAACGATAACATTGAAGAGATTTACCCTTATTTGGGTCAGGCCTTTCTGTTCTTGGGAGTTTTCTATTTCCTTTGATTTTTTTGACATTATCAATCTTTAGTTGAGATTTGCTACTTGATTATTTATTCACATAAGTATTTATCATTATTGTATTACCAAAATAATTAATTCGATTTATTTGCATGATGAAATATAAAATATATATTCATATGCACATCATTTAATTCACAATCATATAATATACAAATAATATATATATATATATATATACAAGTATTATAATTTATTAATCATCAAATAAATTTATATATAACATAATTTACTATCATATAAATTGTTTTTCCAAATCAAGACAATATTAATTATATATATAATTAAATAATATAATAAGCTTACTTGAATACTAACTAAATAAGTGAACGAAAAATAATCATTGTTTAATACTCTCCTTCTAAACTCAACTCTCTCAAAATCTAAACATCAACACTCAAAATAACATTCAACAAAATACTTCTTGATTAGAAGAATGAAAAAGCATTTAATCTCTCAAAATAACAAAAAAAAAATCAACTTATTCTTTTATTAAAAAAACCAAAATATTTTTATATTATTTGACAGTAATAATTATTTTATTAAATACTATTCAACAAAATAGTTTGACCGCATTTATTTATGTTAATACTTAACAAGATATCTTTTTAGACCAACTCAAAATCCCACATGTTCAAAGTCAAGGAAATAAGAAACATCACCACAAAAGTCTGCCACGTGGTTGCTGATTCGACAAACATGGGAAAAGCCACAAGGGACTTGGGAGTTTTAAGAGCATGAAGTTTCGTTTCTGAAAAAATGCCAAATGTGAAAAAATGTGCACTTTATATTTCCAGTAAATGCCTTTTAGCATATGCTTTCTTATCTACAAGGCCTTCCTCTACCTATCGAAAGTGATAGAAAAAGAACAGTTATTTTCTCTATGTTGTTCTGAACTAAGAAGAAACGAAGTTAAAAATGAAGGTATGAATCAAGCTATCTATCTACATGTCAAAAATGTCATGGACGTATGCTCAACTTCAAGGTGGATGCAATAACTCTCCCCTTGTATCGGAAAGAATGCTTCCAACTTATATTCTCTTTAGAATTTTGGAAGTATAAGCGTGATCTTTGGAGCAGGAATAGCCATGAAGGCCAGTTGTGGCTGCGGAGAAAGCCTGATGTTTGGGCTTGGCCTGGGAGAAGGTATTGGATCCTTGCTCCAGTTATGGGGACTTGCTAACCTTGGCGAAAGATTGACCTTCTCCAATGCCTTGCAACGGAGATCAGAAGGGTACTTCTTCACACAACCAATGCGAGGACCGGCACCAGTGCTCCATTTCCGTGAAGGCGGCTCTGCAAATTCACTCGAATGCAGTTTGGTCTCATCGCCTTCTTCAGCATCGCTGGAGTCATCATAAACTGCATTCTTTTCAGATGTCGAGTCCGACAACTCCTCTTCATTGTTAGAATTCTGAAACGACGAGGAACAGTCTTTTCCAATAACTGAATATTTCTGAGTTGATTTCCATATGTATAGATAAATCAGTCCCTGAAGCAAGAATTCGAGCTTTGTACTAATTAGAAAAGAGAAGGGGATTTGGATTACCTTGACATGGTCGAGGTTAACGTTGTTTTGCTCCAGAAATTTGATGAATTCTTTGAAATTGTCTTCTGTAGGGAGGTAATGGCCACTGTATGGCCATATTGCCTGCAGCAGAAAACATTAGATAAATGAATTAGAGGAATGGTTCAACACAAGAGCACAGACTTACTGTTATAGTAGCTAAATGTGATACCTTTAGAAAACCATCCTTGACAATTAGCCTTCCTGCAGCCGTTATAGCTGCACCAGAAAGGAAACTTGAATGCTGGAATTTTCCCTTTCTCTTCTGCTGACATAACCGAGTGCTGTAAGTAATGAATCCTAAAGAGAAATCTAAAGAATGTTTCTAAAGAATATAGTGCATGCCTGTGCTACAAACAATGCTCTGTTGGTGCTCAGAACGAATATCCATTTCGTTCCATCAGCGGTGTGAACAAACGAATTCGATTGTTTGTATACAAGTTTACCACCGTTAATGATAACTTCATATGCCTCGCGCTCTTTCTGCATCAAAAGTTTAGGATTTTGGTAATGTTAATGTCTTTTATATTTCTATATTTGTAGAAAGACAAAAACGTTGAAGTACCATACCGGCCCAAGGTATGTGATGCACTGCCGCTGAAGCATACTTCTTGGACATTTTTCAAGGTTCACTTCTCTACCATCTCCAATATCCAACCTTCATTAATGATGAAAAGGTGAGATGGATGCATACAAATTTTTGCTATAGTCTAGCTTAAGATGTTCTAGTGAAAATAGTTAAGGAGTTTACCAGTAGAAAAATGGCTGTGTACTCTCACTTGCAAACCAGACATCGTAATACAAATGTAAGTTGTGCCCATATCGATGGCGAGGATCAATCTAGAAAACATAAATAAAACACAGTATTAAAAAACATTAGGAACATAGGACAAATTGTAGATAGTGAGGGTCACCTATAGCTATTCCATGTAATATTGGCAAACAAAGCATGTTAAGTAGAACTCACTGCTTCAAGCCAGTGTCTTAGAGCTAGTTTTTGAGCTTTATCACTATTCAACAATCCCTTGCCAACCTGCACGAAAAATGTGAGAGGATTACTTCTTGTGTTCAAGCTTGGCAAACTAAAAATCAGAATGAACAGTACCAAAATTGAAAAAGAATTCAAAATCGCTTTTCAAACAAAAGTTACCTTGGCCGCTCTAGTTCGTGCTCTGGCCCAACGCGAAGCTGCGGTCTCCGGCTTGTGATCATTGAAAAATGATATGGAACTGTGCTTAAGAGAAGCAAAATCCAAGGCCTTCCACCTGTTGATTGAATTGGTTTAACATAACTAAAAACCCAAGACAGGGAATTCATAGATTTAAGGTACAATTCATGAACATACCAAAGCTCCTCGACAACAACTGCACAATCAGCAAGATTTCTTCTTGTTCGGTAACTCTTGTAAACTTTCTGAACCTTAACCGCTGCTGAATGTACCTCACCAATAGGATGAGGAGAAACTGACTCAGGAAGCGGCATTTCTCTTATAGTATCTGTGTTGGCTGGAAGCAGACGATCTTCCAGTTTCTCGTTGTATTTTGGAGAGTCGACCTTGGTGAAAGTATACTGTAGTTCCAAGCTATCATCCATTGCCGAACCAGGAAATTCTTTGCTGGAATCAACGAGCACGAGCGTAAGACCAAAGTTGCCTCGTTTACACTTAGCAGAACTGATTGTCATCCTGGCCTCCTTTTCTTCAAAGCAAGGAGATCCGACAACACAGATTTCACTTCTTTCCCCAGACAACAAAAAAACCAACCAGTCAAGAAGCAAGGAAGCAGAAGAGTCGTGTACTGATTCTATAGCTAGAACAAATGACCTTCATGCAAAAATGAAACATTTTACCAAGTCTTCTACTATAGAAAGTGCTAATGTTTAAAATTAAAATAACATTGATTAAAAATTAGTAGTCAAATACAAAGAAGTCATGCAACAAGAGATGCAATCAACCATGACACTTGGAATTGATGACCATTATGGTTAGGCTTTATTTGGGACTAGATATCAAAGACTAATTATTCACTGTAATAGCAACCAACATTGAACTTAAAGATTAAAGTAATAATCTATATCTATATCAAAACAAAAGACATTTTTGATAAGTTTTGAACAAATTTTTTTATAGAAAAGTTTGACCGTATTTTTTAAGCATTCTTCAAAATTTTTTCTTTTCTTGAACTTAAATGCATAAAAAAATTGAACAATTCCATAAAAATTCTATTTCCACTTGCATAAAAATCCTTTTTTGGATGCTCTCTTTCAAAATCTCTTTTCAAAAGTTCTTGCTCAACACTCAAGTGCCCAGGAAATAGACTAGATCAGTTTTTGAAATGCTTCTTATCCCTCCTTAAATTCAAAGACGTAAAAATTCTAACAAACAAAATAGCCTTCACCAAAATTCCAGATTTACTGGCATAAAATTCCTTACCAAATGCTTCCTATGAAAAACTCTCTAGTCCAAATGCTCCTTTGCAAACAGAGTATTTATTTTCCAATCACCACCAAAACCCTAAAAGGTGGTCTGATTGCCTCATAAGACAAATCGATTTTCTTAAAGCTGCAAAATTGATGTCTCAAGTTGTCCATTTTTCTGAGAGGATTGCATCCTTTTCTTATTGATTTGATGGTATTTGAACTAAAAAGACAATTGGCAAAGGATATTAATTATATCACGTTAACTCCTGTTACATTTCCACGAATTTGGCAACGCTTTCTCCAAAACATGTTAGATGCCATCCAATTGGGAGTTAACGAATTTCGTTTTGTTCAATCCGACAAAATGCAGCCTCGGAGTAAAATTGAAACGAACTAATCCAAGGCGGCAATCTTCCATTGTGAGAAATCAAACAAAGATCGGCAAGACGAAAAGATTATACTACCGCTCCAGATAAATAAGAAAGGAAACGAATAAAAGAGAGAAGAGAAAGAAGCATAGTAGAGATCACAGTTGCAACTTTTACTTGTACCGAAGACACAAAACCCAATTTAGAACCAAGAAGAGAATGCCCCCCCAAATGTTTTTTTTTTTTAGGGGGGGGCGGTGGGTGGAAGGGGAAAGGGGGGTGCTGCGCACCTGCCAAGAACTAGGGGAGGAATCCAACTGCTCCGTTGAGGAAGAGGATAGCGCGTAACGAGCGAAAAAAAAAAATGAGATTTGAACCTCTGTACCGAAAGTTTATCTCGCTCCACCATATAAATACCATGGAAACGACGATGTCGTGTGCGTTCTAGAGAGAAGAGAGGGAAGAAGAAAGTCTTCTGCGTTTCAGGTTCAACGACGATTGCTATTCTACGTGTTTCAGTTGATTTTTAAGTGAAAATAACTAAAATTGGGTTTTTGATGATGGTTGATCTTAGAAGCTGATTTCATTTAAGAGATTTACGTGGGAGAGATGATTTCACGGTTTAAAAAATCGAATAGTTGACAGGAAATTCAAGAAGATTATCGTTAAAAATTGTGCAACGAAGACGTAAATTAGTAATTAATAGTTTTAGACATAACTTACTAATTAATTGTTTTAATATGAAACTATTGTAGTATAATATTGGTCAAATAACTTTGATCATCATTAATTATGTCAATAATTTTGAAAATAATAGATTATTAATTATTATTATTTAGTTGAAATCAAGATTACAATTTAAACTAGTTAAAGAATTGATATATGTCAAAAGTTACCATAACATAAAAAAAAAAGATTATTCTTTTGATCAATTAGAAAACCAATTTATCCCCAATTTAGAGTATTGATACTTTTCAACATTTATAAAATGACATTTTTATTTGAAGATATGAGGAGCAAAAACAGAATAAAGACAATAATAAAAAAATTGATTATCTTAATTTAAATATAAATTTGTGCTCTTTTTCTCTCTTTTATTTGATTCATTTGTAATCTACAAATAAGAAAATAAAAATAGTAAAATTCATTGTTAAAATTATTTTTTCTCATTTAATGAGTCTTCAATTAAAAATCCTATTTCCGATTTCATAAATTTGTATATTAATATAATTTTATAAAGTTTTTAAAATTCCACTAATAATCAATCAAAGACAATATATAATAGAGCTTAAAAACACTTGAGCTCTGTTTGCTTTAACGTTGTCACCTCTGTGTTTCAAAAAATAGAACTTTGTTCTATCACTAAATTTTGGTAAAAAAATGATCTCATCTTATTTATAATTGTTGAAAATCGACAGATAATTTAATATACGTGTTTACTTCATTTTAATTAATTTTTAAATATCCCTATATCTTAACTACGCATTTTTAGTTAATTAACTTCAACCAAACGACGCGTGATTTGAAGACCAAGGGCAAGCAGACCGTAGCTCGGTTTGCGTTTGAAAAATATATTTTAATTTTTTTTAAATCAAAACATTAATTTATATGAGTGGACTAGTAGCCGTTTGATGAAATGGTAATTATTAAAATAAGATTTTTTTTTTTTTAAAAAGGAATTTTTTTCCCAGCGGATCCAACATCTTCGGAAAACTTCCTCGGCAAGGCAACCGGAGCAAAAAGACGTCAGCGCTGTCGCAATTAGTAAATTACCCATTAGACAAAAAATAGTGGCCGTCGAAAAGGTTTTCTTGGTGAAGAGGGATCGGAAAACACCGCAATGAAGGTGACTGACCTTCGAACATTCGTAGAAGGTTCCAATTTTCTCAATATTTTGATTTTTCTAATAGCAGTATAAAATTAAAATATTTTAAATTTTATATTAAATAAATATTTTTTTCTTTTATTTTATATATTTAATTAATTTTAAGATTGCATGGCCGTTTTTCAAGGATAAAGCGACAAATCTTATTACTATCAAAATCTTTTTTAAAAAAAATATTTAAACATACATTTTTTTATAAAAGTATTTATAAAAGGTTCAATGGGAACTTCTTGTTAAAATTTTATTCATTTTCAGATTGTGTTGTAAATAATTTTTTATAAATTCTATGAATTATAATTAATGTCATATAAATGAATAGATTCATAATATTTTATTCATAATTTTAATGTTAGAAAAATTTTGTATTCATTAATAATAATAAAAATGAAATAAAAAGTCATGAAAAAAATATAAGAGTTAAATGAACACATTCAAGATAATAGAACTTTAGGATATGAATTAAATGCATCAATAATGAACATTAAACTTTCTCTATTGATGTATTGCATTTGAGATAATTGTTTGTTATTGATCTAATCTTCTTAACTGAGAGTACATGTAATTTTATTATGATTAATTAATCATAAAAAATTTATATCTAAAAATTCTATTTAATTAGAAATATTATAAAATAGTAACAAAGTTTGTTAATATAAAATAATATTAATATGACTTTTGACAAAAAAAAAACTTATTCATACCTCTTAGCATTTCATGAAAGAAAATTTAAAAATATTTATTAGTTTGAATATTATTTTAATAAACTATGCTTGTATTCTTGCATATGAAAAGAGAAAAAACAAGCTGTTCATAAGCAAAGGTTTTCAAAAGAGTTGCATGTTCCTCGTATTCCATTACAAATGAAAAATATCATGAATAATCTTTTATTGAGATCATAAACAATATGATTAAAATATAAAGAGAAAGTTAACTAATACTAATACTTAAATGAATGAGAATTGTAAAGAGATTATCTAGGTTTGAAAAAGAAAAAGAAAAATAAGATATGTTAGAGATCAAAGATATCAAATAGAAGAGGAGGTGACAAGATTAAGCATGACAAAGAGAAATAAACATTTTGCTTGTATATAATTTTGCAAGTTAAAAAAAAAAAAAATAGAAAACGAGTTTTATGCAAATAAAAATGAAATTATGAGAAAAACATTTTGTGAGATTTTAAGTCTTTTGAGTTAAAAAAATCTTTTAAAAATTTATCCTAAAGAAAAAAATTACCAAATTATTCTTAATAAAGTTAGGATTATTATCTTTTATAGCGGGCATCAAAAAAATTTTCTAATCATTTATAGAAATTTTTTGCGTCAAAATGAAAATATTCTGAAGTTTAAACTAATTGTAAAAATTTTATACATTTTTTATATAATTTGAAAAGTATTACCTATGAGAAAATCGTATTTTTACTATAATAAATTTGTCTTTTTATAATAATAGAACAACAAAAATAATTCTTTATCAACTAAGAAGAGCCTTCCTTGCAAATAAAGCAATTTGATTACATATATTTTAAGATGTAGCGATGACCTATTTTCTTAGGGAGAATTGTGAACCTAACCCACAAGATGGAGAACCACCGAAATCCCTGTACTTTTACTCTTTGGAACGAGTCAATTAACATGTTCCGATATTACTGTAATTAATATAAAATAATACACGTGCGATATTTTCTTGTATGCCACTCCCCACGCGCAGGAGAAAAACAGATGGTCAACACATCTTTGTTTGACTGACAAAAAAAACATGTCATATAAATTTTATATTTGAATGATTTATAATTTTATCATATGTAAATATATTACATCTAAAAAAATAATTATTTTTTTATGGTCAAACATTTTAGGACTGATCTTACCTCTTGGGTGACGTAAACCACAGGAAGAAAAGGCAAAGAGGTAAGACGTGGCGGAATTTCAGAAATTCAAAAACGTTTTAAAAAAAAAAAGAAAAAAATTTGATATTTCGTAATAATTCCGCAAGGCTTTCATTAGCTTGTTAGCATTTCAATCGTTCTTTTTCAACGCCATTTATTCTCTACTCGCCAAACACATGTGACGTCACTTTTATTGACATTTGATCAATAAAGTTATCAAGAAATATTATATTAAATCGATGATTTTGACACAAAAATTAATTTTTGACACAAAAAATAGTTTAAACATAAATTTTTAAAATATATTTCCTTCAAAAAATTGATTAAGCGTTGGATCATTGTGCCTTTAATAGGATTTGTTACTGATGCTTGGCCATTGTGCCAACTACATCTCTAATAAAACTTACAAGTTTAATTAACTGCTAATTAATATGTTGAAGAGGTTTGTGGTTTATTTGATATGCATACATAAGAGTTTATTTGTTTAGCTCCTTGTGTATTTACTAAGTGTGAAATTAAGGTTAGCGTTTGATTTGTTTGGACTAATATGATTGGAACATGATAAAGTGCATAAATGGTGCTATGAATCTGGTGGAAAGAACTAAAGTAGGCCCAATTGTGGGGTCAAGATTATTGATTCAATTGAGCCTGTCTTGTTAAGAACTTGACATGAACTAAGTTTAGATTTTTATATGCTTTATGAAGTTGCTATTAAATTTGAATGGTGGCAAAAAATCCATCAGTGATAATTACTCAAATATGGGTCTAAAGGTATTAATTGAGGTAGGATTTTAAAGATTTTTAATTATTTTTAAGAACCCATTTGACTAAAATGTATCTCATAAAAATAGAATGATTATGGCTTTAGATATATATATATATTTTAAAAATGTTAGTATTACTTGGGTATGTTTAAGTTTATTTAGATTTTCACTAATAATTAAAATATGAACAAAAAATAAATATATCAATAATTCAGAGATAATTATTAGTTTCTAAATAATGATTACATAGGTATATTATAAAACGATCATACATTTACAATGAATCTTTATATATATATTTTATTATTTTATCTCTCATTTTAGAGATGATTTTGACTTATCTTGTGGCCCTAAGAAAATTTTCTTGCTTTGGTACCTTGTTTTTAAAAGTGTTGATACCCTTAATAGCTTTTAAGAAAGTTTAATTCTTTCTCAAATTCTATAAAGAAGTTTTTCTCTTCTCGTTCCCTCTTATGATATGTTTTTAAATATTTTTTTATATGCAACCTAAAGCAAAGACCTAATAGTAATAACTAATATAAACCATGACTTTAGTTCCATCTTTCAAGAAATCGTATATAGATAACAAATATCATTTCAAGCATAAAATCTCTTATAATTTCTTAAATATGTTACCATCATTTTAAAAGAAAATCTTTTTTTTTACTTCTTTTAACTCTACGAGAAAGCTTAATATACTTCATAGTCTCTTATAACATGTTATCTATTAATTCTATTTAAATATTTTTTATATATATTCATCAACATAAGTATAATAAAATGGTATAATATAAAGCATATGATAACAGAAATCCAATCATGAAGATCAAACACCAAATCAATTCTTTTGCTTCAAGTGTGATAAAATGTTATTCTATTGCTATCATCGATTTAGTTACATAGATTGACAATCTAATTAAATGTCTTAATAATGTATGTTAGTAAGTTTAATTGATTACTTGTCTATCAATTAAGATTAACTCCCTTTTGTTGTCATTGTCCTTTGGCACTTATTTGACACTGAATCGTTATAACAAATGACATGTTTAGATAATTATACCTTTCAATTTATATTGTAATTAGACCTTTGTAAATATGATTTACTAATTTTCTAAAGAATCATACCACTGTGATTAATCCATAATAGATAAATTAATGACAAATCTCTCTCTTTGAAGAAAACATTTACCCTTATGAGTCTAATAAAAATGGGAACTATACTCAACCTCATTTCTTAGTGAACCAATTTACTTTAGAAGGATGCTTCCTTTGTTATGATTTAACAAAAGTTTATTTTATGCCTTGTTATATGTTTGTCATATTCCTCTCCAATATCGCATCTTTCATGAAACATTGCTCTTGTTTTAAGGCTAAATCATCATTTGCTTTGATTTTCAAGTTAGCCATGTAATCAATGATTACTTAGGAAGGTTGGATTTTGGCTAAAGTCAAGGTTACATTGAAGTTTGATAAAGCAAATATAAGATTTGTTTGGCTTTAATTGAAATGTTAGGATCTAATTATGGACTAGGTAAAAAATCATGTGAAATTAATTCAAAATTATATCAAAATACCTTTGTATTTATCAATATATTTTATTCATCAATCTGAATATATTTAAGTATATTAAAAATTGAATTCATTGAAATATAGTAATAGATGTTAGTACATTTAATATGATTAAATAAATAAAATTATTACAAATAATTTAATTAAAAAATAAAAAAAATTAATAAAAATCATAATGACTTTTGTTCAGATTGAATCCAAAGTCATAACTAATGAGTTAGGCTTAGCTCAAAACGAAATTAAATCAAATCGTTCTTGTAAAGTTCTTTGATTAACTTGGGATTGCATCTAAAAAGTTCTATTCAATCTAAAGTCAAAGATAGTTTTGCTTAAGATCAAATTGTTAACAAATCTAGATGTCAATACTCTATTGTCCCATTATTTTAGAAGTTCTCTAATTACATTTTTTTCCTCCATTATTATTGTATGAGTTTACTTTTAAGTATTAATTTATTAATATGAATATCTAAATATTAATGTTATCTAAATTTCAAAATTATCTAAAACATGTTCATATTTTTTTAATATTTTATTGAGTGTTACCTGAACAATATTATTTTTCTTATCTTAAATATCGAAATGATTGATGTCTAGATGTCACATAAAATTATCACTTCTAAATGATAGTTTTAATGATAAAATTATAATTTTTAAGCCTATCATTTTGGCATGTCATTGAGTTAAACTCTCAAAAGTATTAACTATATGACATTATATTATGTTATGTCATACGATAAATTTATTGAACTAAGTTGCCCCCTAAGAGCAATTTGGATATATGATTTCAAATTGTACAAATAGGAAGGCACATGACTCGTTGCTTCAATCTCTTAATTAAAATAATACCAAACTACACTGCGCAAATTTGTGCCAGGTTGCTCCATAAGAGTGACCCATGCAAGAAAGAAATGTTGCAGCTAAAGTGAACAAAATCTTGTTTCATGCAAGAAGCTGCTTCAGTGAAAAGAAAAAGAAGAGAGAGAGAGAGAGAAGAGGAAGAGATCACAATTGAAGAAACGTCACGTAATCGATCCATTCATCTAAACAAAGACAAGCGAACTGGGAATCATAGGAGGAAGAGTCCTAGCTTCGTGTGATCGACAGCCGCCCTGAGGCGATAGTTGTAGAGATAGTGCTTCACCATTCTCGTTCCAGCCGTTTCCTTGAAAAAGAGACGGTCAAGAAAACTGGCATATCCCATCAATCCGTGCGCCCTGACGAGGTCATGCCCCTCTCTCTTGACGACGACGAGCAAATCCCTCATCATCTTCTCAACAGGAGTCACGGATGAGGCGTGGTAGAACAGAACCGCGTACTTTAGCTCCGAGTACAGGGGATGGTTCCTCAAAAGCTTCTTCTGAACAAAAAAGCTGCAAAAGTCGGTTATCACATTGGTTGCTGGGTTCTCCACTACATAGCTTTGGACGAGGTCTTCCTTAGGCAAGACAAAGTGTTCGACGAAACGCTTGTCCACTTTCGGCGCCACCAGGAACTTGTTCAAGTACTCTTGCAGCAGCACTGTCACCGCCTCCACGTCGCGGGGTTCCATTCTCCGAAACCCTCTTGTGGTCGTCTCCTTCGGTAACTTGCGAGACCGTTTTACTCGGCCGGGGATAAATATGTTTTCGTCCACGGTTAACAACCCGAGGTGGAAGAGCTTCACGTGGTTGAAGATTCGGTCTATCCAGTAGGTAGTGCAGAATGGTGTCGGGCAGAAATGCGTGGTGGCGTAGATTGCCTGCCATATGCCCTTGAGCTGGGCTCGGCGGGTGAGCTCTTTGATGAGGACGGGGACGAGGCGCTTGGAGCGGAGTTTCTTGTGGACGCAGAGTATGTTGACGATGGCAAGGCGAAGATGCTCGTCCTTGATGCGGACGGAAGCGGGGTTACCGGATATGAAGCCGACGAGTTTCTTGGTGTTCTTGGCGAATACGCCGACGTGCAATGACTTGATGTGACCGGGGGCGCCGAGGACCCAGCGGAGGAAATCTTTACAGTAGCTGTAAGGGAAAGTGGAATCTTCTCGGTAGTTTTTGTCGAGGAAGCCGTGGAGTTTGGCGAAGGAAGCGTCGTCGTCGATGTCAATTGGCCTCCATTCAAAGTTGGTAGGGAGATTGTAGGGCACCTGCTTGATTGCCGACCGAGGAATGGGAGCCATGATGGGGCCCTGGGCATTGTTGTTGACGTCCTCAAGCCGCATCACGGGTTGTGTTTCCCAGAAACGGTGCCGAGGGGTCGAGGAAGAAGAAGGGGAACTGAGCGTCGATGAAGAAGTGGGGCTTCCGTCGGTAGGTCCGAAGGGGACAGTGTCATTGATGGCCATTGAGGAGGACGATTCCTCGCCGGTAAAATCCATTGCCGTTGAGAGATTGAGATGAAGTTGGTTCTTTGCGGGTGGATAAGATAAAGGTGAGAGAGGATGCTTAGTTGGTAATATATAGTTTTTGAAGCCAAGAATGGGAAAGGAATTCATTTATAGCTTGAGGTGTAATGCATGTTAAACTTCTTGTTTCGTGGTGCAGGCAAGAGAAAGCGCGAAAGGAGGCATTCTTCTTTATCGTTCCTGCTCTCTCACGGTATCCTGGAAGAGACCTCTGTATTCATTTTTGGGATTCAGTTCTTGTGCACTCTTAATTCAAGTGCCCCTTGAGATCAGCCCGACCTCTCAGACAGCCCTCGTCTTTTAAGTCTTCAGATGCCATTATGCGCAACATGCACGAATTCAATTTGCACGAATCATTAAGAAGATTTTGCTAAATTAAAAAAAATTTAGAGGTGACGAATTACCATTGGTATGTCGAACAGAATCTCTCAGAACTCAAAAAAGCCGTGGCTGTTGGTCTTGCTTCATGTCGCAGTGCGAACCACATGATTAGTGTTTCTACATTTGTTGTGTTATATATTTTATAGTATTTTATTATGTCTACATCTATAAAAAAGGAATTCCGATTTGAATCTCATCTCTTTTGCTAGATTCTTGCAAGATTCTCCTTTCTCGTGCATACATGTTCAAATTGTAATCCTTCGTGTAAGCGAAGATTTGGTAAGAGAATACTTTGTGTTAACATTGCTAAAGTTTGAATAAATGATCTCTTCTTTGTTTCCACAAAGTATTAGATCTCTACTCTTAAATTTTTATGTTATGATATACATTTAAAACTATCTGTTTTTTTAATTTGATCTTTAAAATTTAAAAAAAAAAACAGAAGTTTTATTTGTATGTCTTAAGTCAATTTTAAAAAAATTGTAATCCACAATTGGAAAAAATTATTTTGGTTAAATATCAAGATAGATTAATTTAAAAGTACCTTTACATGTCTTTGTTTATGTTATTTAAGTAATTTAGAAAATTGGAAATACTTTAAAAATATTGTTCACTAAATATAGAGCTAATTTTTTCTTTAAACTTTTGCCTTTGAAAATGTCGATTAATATACTTAAAATTTGAATAAATTCTAACTAAATCATTAGTCCTCTTCAAAATAAATTAGTCCCTTTTGAAGTTTTAGATCATGTTAACTCATAAAATTTCAAATTCTTTTTCCTTTTTTTCTTAAACCCATCATTTATAAAAACTTATAACTAATATCACTCTAATACTTTTATAAACCCAAGTTAGTCATAATCTTAATCCCTACCAACTTACATTTATTATAAAAATTTAATGTTCTTATGGAATGTTGGAGTATAATTTTAGAATAATGTTAGTCTTAAGGCTCACATTATTTCCAAATAATATACAATCTTTGTTATCCACTGTAATCCTACATTACAAGATGTACACATTATATTCTACATCAAGGGAACTATAGAAACTTAAATTAAAAAAATATGATGATTTTCGTGATGATACCTAGAAGGTGTTGGGATTTGACCCATTTCATTATTCAATCTATAAATGAGAAATGTTTAACCCTAAGGCCATAAAAGAGTTGTATTAGAGATATCATATAAAACGAAATATTGTTATGAACGCTTAGACAAAATAAGAATAAGAAAGAGAAACAATAATGATATTATGACAAAGATGGAGAATTAGTCCTTAAAAAAGTCTTAAAGAAGAGGTGTTACTATTTGATTATCAAAATGATGTTAAAATATTTAAGGTAGGAGGATCTTAAAGAAACTACATTATTAAGGCCTTATCTTAACTTCTATTTAAACATAACAAAAGTAAGAGTTCGTGTGTATTTAAAATATATTAGTGATGACATAATATCATAGATAAAGATATGACAGTGAGACAATATCCATCTACAAACCATCTTTGTCATGTAAATTAAATAAAATAATAATATAAATGAATAATCCAATTGTATAACATAAATCATCCAAATCATAAATATTATGCCAAGTCTATACAAATATATATAATATAGAAACCTATGATAAACCAACTGTTGTACCAGCTAATAAATATAATATTCATCTATAGTATAAAATTCCATAACTCTCACTGTAGTTGATATATTATTTATGATATAAACACTAATGAGACTTTAAAAAACTCAACAGATAACCAATAAAGTAACAATATAAAAAATATTGTAATAAAAAGGTATTCCAATATTTATTATTAAATAAGTCAAGATACAAATAAACTAATTAATTCAATATAAAAATATGAATACACATATATATGTTCTTTTATCTTATCATTTTTATTCTTTATATGTTGTAAGATAAATTATTATTTTCTTATTTTTCTTTCATTTTTATTATAAAGCTCATATTTTTCATAATCATTATCTTTTGAAACTAGAATCATGAGATCTCATAAAAGTATCATCACCTCTAAATATTGTTTTCATCGTATATGATGTATATTAGAATCATGTAGACATAGGTAAACTGTCTTTGTCTTATATAATATATATATATATATATATATAAGACATCTTTTGTTCTAATCATATATAATAGTACATGAATCAAATATGAACATTTTTGTCTTATGAGGTGATAATATAAGCTAGTAATATATGAGGATGATATATTTAGGTTACACCAATCATTTCATTACATTTTTTTGTTAGATAATTTGTCATATTAGATATTTATATTTTAAATTATTATTCTATAAAGTTTCTTATTATGTTACATATTAGTTAGCTTGTTATATAACGCCATTAAGGAATAACATATTTATAAAATATCTAAAGAAGTGCACTATATGAAAAGAGTGTCGTTTTATAAATAATACATAATATAGATTACTTGTATATTTTTTTTTATCAAAATTACTATTCTTTTTTAACCATAATCATTTTTTGATTTTCTATAATATCATGTATATATAATAATCAATATACATATTATATGTGACATATTTTAATAAATAATTAAACTCATATTAATCCCTTCTAGATCTTTAAGTAGTTATCCAAAACCATATTGGTAGGATTCCCAAATCATATCGCATGATCATATAGAAATAAGAAATCTAAACCATATCATACTCATATGATCCAAATATTGTGCCTTACGTTTAATTATTAAAATATTTCTTATCACAAATCATATAGGTATGATCTCCTTTATTTTATTGTATGATCCATTTTATTTCTTATTACTTAAAATACAAAATATAGTATTCAACATCCCCATATGATCGTATTGTGTTTTATTATATTCATTATGATCGTTCAGTATGATCCATATCATCATGTTGTATAACTTTAAATTAATTTTATTTTACTTTATTTTTTTTTATTTTCTTCTTTCCCTAACTGTTGATGTCATCTACTAATTATATTGATATGACAAATTATCATAGTGTACAATCTCTTAACTAGTCTAACCCTTTAGTCTTAGTCAATTTTTTTAATCTCACATAGATCATACAATACTATACACATATTGTTAAATATAATTAACACATCTATGCAATAATAACAGTACTCTTAATATTAGTATGTCTATTAGGATCGACTTAGTATGATCTATTCAATAAACCCATACAATCCAAAATATTAGCCTTATCTTTCAACTTATAGTATCATATGATAATGTTGTACAATTCATGCAACAATTTATACTTTCACTTAATCATAATGGTTTCAATTCAAAACACTTTGAACTCATCTCATATTACATCCATTCTATTTTAAAGAAATTTCTTACTTGAAGTTGATTACAATCGTACTTAAAACCAAAAGGATTTTATTTAAATGCTTATATTTTTCTTAAGTGATTGTTTCATCATTCCTCTATTATAGCATTTCTTTTTTCTCCTACTCTTGCTTCCAATATTCTCCTTGTATAGTAGCAAATCTTTTTCCAAAGATTCCATAGCTTTTTTTTTTATTTTTTATAAGCATTCAAAATCGTATGCATGCTATCAGATTATGTGTGCTAATTAAAATTAATTTCTTGTATTTAATGTGATCCAACCTTGGTACATCCAACATTCTAATATTTGCAAAATATTCTCTACTAATTGGACTTAACCAAAGTAAAAATTCTCAAAATTACAAATCTATCATTAGCGACCTTTTGTTGATTACAATTATACTTACATCTTTAATAATTTATAAAAAATTCTTTAAGTCTTAAAAAATTATAAACTCAATGTTATTGATTTTCTCTTGATTAGTTCTTTCTATTGATATACTTAAATAATATTTTGACTAAATTTAAAGATATGAGATACTCTCTAATATTTTATTTATTATTTTAATATTTTTATAAATAAAAAATATATTCTAAAAAATTAACTTGTTTTAATAATACTTTTTTTTAATCCTCTTTGGTTGATTTTAAGATTTATCCTTTTTATCTGTGTTGGAAATTAAAGATTGTTACATATGCCACGATCAATCCAATGTACTATATGGTATGGATGTTTAGTTTAGAAATATAAAATACATCAAGGATAATGGACAATACGATGGTATGTTGGCAAAGGAAAAAAATAAGGAAGATGTTTTTGGGGCATTTAGTTAATAATAAGTATTATATATATATATATATATATATATATATATATGCATGTATGTTATAAGAAATTAAGTAGATGAGAGAATTAGATAAATAATCTTTATCTTAAATTTAAGTAAGTAAATTTGATAACTATGATATAAATATATTATTAAAATAAATAAGTTATAATTCCTAATTTGGATGTTTTTATATGTTATTTATTATCAACTTTTATCTGATTCATGATAGCATTATCCCTAGGTTTGGTGGTTTTATATTGGCATGTGATTATCTTTTCAAGAAATATTTAGTTATTTTTGTTAATGACAACAAAAATATACATGTGATCATTCTTATTAACTAAAAAATTTATTAAATTAGAAATAAAGTAATTTATTACTTTGATTATATGCATTAAATAGAAACAAGTTGGAAACTTGTGAAACGGAAATAAGAATCTAATTTATCTTAAGATATTTCCCTTAAATTAAATGAATATATATAGTTACTAATATTTTATATATAGTGGTTAAAGTATTTGTCTAGAATATTATATTTTTATTAGATATTAACACTAAGTCATTATTATATAACCACTAATATTTAGTATAGTATGACTTAAGTATTGATGTGAGACCTCATACCTTTTTGAAAAATTTGGATAATCAGTAGAGCATTGGGTAAGATGAACATGATATTGATGCAGAACCTCATGCCCTTGTATTACTAGATTTTGGCTTATTGATGTCTATAAGCAAAAGTCATTTAGATATCAATATAGATAGTATTGACAATAAAGAATAAAAGTCAAATGAGAAATTAGCCCCTAAAGAATAAAATACATGAAAAATGAAATGATTAAATAAACATGGAAATATATTTTACATACTTTGATAATTTTATATCAAAATTATTAGTTATTATTTTATTACTTTTAAATTTATTTTTTATGTTATATTTTGTTATCATAGTAATTCATCTATTAAGTTCTATAAAAGTTGACTAGTATTTTTATTACAGATCATGAATTCTAAAGAAAAATAATTTAATTAAGACTTTCATATCAAATTGATGAAGAATAGATGGTAAAGAAAGAAAGAACTTGTGTAATATAATAAGAATAGAAGGATGAAAACTATAGATAAACTCTACTCTTCTAAATAAGATTGTGCTCTTGAAGGCATATGATGAGGATGGCAAGGATGAATAATGAAAGATAAGCTCTACTCTTATAGGTAAGGGTCTTACTCTTCTAGCTAAAGTTATGCTCTTTAAGGTATGGGTTGAGCTCTTCCAAGCTCCAAAACTCTTCAAGTCTTTATTTTAATTTATTTTGAAATATTTCAAATTATATTGATGTCAAGTTATATATAGACTTTATATAATAAGATAAGATAGACTCACCTAATTATTGTCTTTTTAAAGATAAGATATGAAAAGATAAGATAAAATCTCTTCACCTTATCTTTATAAAGACATGAGATTTAAAATTTGAACTTTTTTTTATCAACTAATTACTATCATAAGTAACTTCAGAGAAAACATAAAAATTTAAAGAGATGCTTATATATGTGACACATTAGAACACAAAGAAAAGTTAAAATCATGATATCAGGTGATCGTACTACATAAAAAATCAAATGTGCTAATTGGGTACATCCTTTACTTAACTCATTTAGTGGTCAACATGAGTATAATTTTGTTACAAGAAAATGCAACCATCTTCAATATTTGAGAATTGTAGATAATAATAATAATAATATCCTTGTGTTCTTTGAAGGTAGCAAATTTTTTCATTTAATTAAGAACATGTGTGGAACATTATGTCTTAAAGAAATCCTTAAGCATCTAAATAACTTCTAAGTCGCCTACATTAGCATTAGCCTGCAAATTTTCTTCATAGATGATAACTTTAAAAGATAGTAAATCTTTAATGTTAAAAGGATTTCTTATGAACATGCAAGGAGGTAATTCAAAGATGCAAGTATTATCATGATTTTTTTTTCAAAATTTTGAAAAGACCACAAGCTCTAGCATGTATCTCCCAATTCATATGTACAATATTTAATTAATGGGTGAGGTCTCTACTTCAAGTCTAAGATAGCCTAGTTGTATCATGAAAAATAATAAAATAAGCATTTGACTATTTCATGCATGCTTCACTCAGCTCTAGATGATATAACTCAGTTGGTATAGGCTCTTGTGATTATGGGTTGGTTGTCTAATTATCTAAGAGATAATTATAGTATCTTGTATAAGAATTGGTGGCTCACTTTTTGTATGAAATTTCTTATATTTAGTTGAAGCTAATCTTTTAGGGTGAATGTGCATTAAGACATACTAATATTGTTTCAATTCTCTAGTGGTCTTACTTTCATTTATTATTTCAAAACTCATTAAATTATTAGATTCCATTTGATACTTAACTTTATCATGCAAAATTTTGACATATAGGTAAACAAGAATTTAAAATCAAAATAAAGATGATATGAAAAGTTAGTTAAAACAACAAATTTATTTAGTTTTATGTCACCTATAATTTTAAATTGAAATATTTTTATAATATTAGATATCATTTTATATAAATAAAATCTATAAATAATAAATTATAATTTTCTATGTTTTTATCATTTAAAATTTGTAGTAAATTTCTTAAGTTTTAATTTTTTTTATGTCAATTTTACCATCATTTCAAGAATGAAATGCATATAAGAATTTTAATTTTATTTCTAATAATTTTCATAAAGTTTTTAAAAATAAAAAATAAATTTGACATTTCTATCATATATAATAGTATTATGTAGTATATGCAAACTAAGTTTTGTTTATAAAGAATAATTTACTAATATAATAAGTATCAATATTTTTTATAAGGAATGAAATGATCAATTTTAGAAAAACCATCTATCATTACAAAAAAAATGCTCTTATGGCTTCTAAGAGTACATCATAATCTATGGATAAATCTATCCAAGGCTTATTTGGAACAAATAAATATATATTTTTTTCTTATCTTTATTTAGTAGTTTGATATATCCTACAATTATGATATTGGCAACTATTCTTCCAACATCACTGTTCAAAGTTGGCAAGTAAAATCTAGATTCTAATAAGAATATATATTAAAAGTTAATCATGTATATACAATTAAGAATATCATATAAGGATGATCAATACAATTAATTACATATGAAAAGAAATATCAATCCTCATATAGCACACAATTAGAGATTGTATAGTATGATATTATATAAACAAATTATTTTTAATTCAAAATGGTAGATTGGCTTAGGAAACTAACACAAAGGAGAATCCAATTGATAGTAAACCCTTGGAATTTAAGAGAGCAAGAGGGTGAAGAGTCAGCCTTTGATAAATATGGTCATTAGAGGAAGATAAACAACTTTGCAAAAGTGAATGTGTGTTAAATTAATTTAAAAGAGAGTAACATAGAGCATAAGGAAAATTTTTGGTAGTTTAGCTTTGGCTAAGGTCGTCAAAGTGAAGAGAAGAAAGAGCAAAAATGCTACCAAGTGTTGGGAAAGAATCCATGAGGATTTGAACAAGAATCAAAAGCAAACCATGTAAGAATTCATGACTAGTACTATAACAATACTATAGCATCGAGAAGAGGAAGAAGAAAAGTGTGTAATTTGAATAATTCAATCCCTGGTTTGACCACTACTTGAAAAATATAAAGTAGGAAAATTTTGTTTCATGATGTATATGTTTTAGTGTTTTATGCTTGTTAGAAGTATGAGACTTAAGAAATGATATAAACTATTTATTTTAAGGATACTTATTATCTTTAAATTCTATAACATATTTTCATATTGATTTGATACAAAACTAGCTTGGGCATAATAACATTAGGATAGTATGTATACATGCTCATATATCTTCATATGATTGTGATGATAGTCACAAAATGAAGAAGGGATTAAAAAATTATTTATCAAATGAAATTGTGAAGGAAATAATAGTGATAAAATATGAGCAAGAGTTGAGAATTTAGGTTTGGAAAGATTTTGAATGATTAACAATTGTTTTAAAGGCTAACTTTTCATCTATAATTAAATGTCTCCATAAGCAAGTAATTTGTTATCCAGAATAAAATATCTTTAGAAATAGGATTAAAACTTAGAATAAAATGTCTCCAAGAGTAATGTCAAAGAGAAGTCATTAAGATTATTTAGAATAATATATTTTAGGTACTTTAATTTTAAAGTAACTAATCTTAGAATTAACTTAAAAAGAATGTAAAATAGGAATGTCAAAAAAGTGTTATAAGAAATTTATATAATTTTATAAAAATGAAACTTAAGTTTTACATAGAATCCAAAATAAAAAAGATAATATCTTTCATTGATTTTATATTTGTTGCATGATACTGACCCATGCATATAACACTATCCAAAATTGTTTGTTTTAAATTATATTACATTGTTTTGTCATTGAGTTAGTAATAATTTGCTCAACCTAATTTTTGGCTAAGACTTTTAGGTCAAAATGGGAGTAATCACGGGGTTACTGGGAAATAGCAAGGGATAATATCACATTATACTTGACATATATAATATTTACTTTTCTTATAAGTTGTTAATTGTTGTGACAATATTTGAATAGATTGACACGTTTTAAATTGTCATTCCAATTTGTTGTATAAAATTTGACTTTTAAGAGAATTGTGAAATCTTGTTGTTTTAAAAAATCATATGAAAAGTGGATTTCTTTATAAAGGTTATTTATTCACATCCATCATGCTTCAATGATTTTATGAAAAAAATGTTTAATTGCTTCCACTACATTACATCAAAGATTCAAAGAAAAGAAAAAAATTACATATTTTTTAAAATAAAAAGATAAAAAGTAGATAATGTGGCACTTAGTTTAGGAAAGACCAAGCTAGTGGATTGCCACACTTATTATCCTTCATCATGTTGCATAAAACAATTTCCAACTTCACCCTTTTTAATTGTAAATTTTTCTTTTCTACAAGCATATCATATATACAACACTTAAACTTCAATAATCAAGGTCGACCATGATTTGAATCCTTGCTTGTTACATTTACCATGGTTAGTTTGTACTCTCCTTGGATTATTGGAGAGCGCTTGTGTCGCATAGGATCATACTTTTCTCAGTTCAACAAAAGGATTAGGAACCACTCCAAAAGTATCTTTTATAATTGAAGATAGGTTTCATTTGTACACTAGATACCTACCACCAATAATGTTGTACAAGAGCTAGTCCCTTTATATTTCAACAAATCTCTCTTAATACCCTCCCAATACAACATATGAAACCCGATTGGGGACTCAAATGTATATCAATTATGAGGTGGAATATCTAGGAGAGCTTGTAATCTAGGGAAAAAAAGGCAATATGATAAGAAAGTTCAAAAGCCAAATAAAAAAAATATTTGTATCATGATCCTCATGGGAAGTAGTTCTTAAACCCTTCTAAGGGTTTCAATTTTAAGAATAATTTACCTTGTTGGCCCACAAGCAAATTGAGATTCACATCACAATAAAATGAAAGATAACTTATTATAAATCCAACTATATGTGACCTTATATAAGAAGTTTGATTTTTATTCTGTCATTTTAAAATTAAAAAAAAATGCATACATCATATTTATTTACATCGGCATGCTCGATAATTTTTTTTTAACAAGGGCAACTCAAATTTCATGTTTATAATAGACATCTTAAAGATCATTAGCCAATGATTTAAAAATAACACTCTTCCAAATTATATTAACATAGTTTCATGCAATGATATCATAATCATAATTTTTAAGTCCTTCAACAAGTATTGATTTGCAAAGGACAAAATAGACATCATGAATATTAAGAATCAATGAAACTTTGGTATGCAATCTATAAGAATCTTTTCTAATGCAAGTTTCAATCTTAGTAATGTTTGTAGTAGATTTAGATTTAGTGACAATAAACACAATAATATTCAACATATCCATTGTAGCACTATAGTTCATAGGATTGTCTAAAATTTGATGTTGAAAAATTAAAGAAAAATGTCAACAATGAGCTTTCTATCAGGGCACATGAAAGTATTATCCTAAAGAATTGATTTTATCCATCAAAATCAATTTTTTTATGCAAAGGTCATTGGCAGTAGTTTTACATTGTATAATGAAAATAAATTTATTTCATAATAATTTGTAAGATAATAATAAAAACAAGTGAAGATTACTTTAAAATTAGAAATAATGAAAGTGAATTGAATTGATATCAATTAAAAGTTAATAATAAAAACAGGTAGAGATGACTATAAAATTAGAGATCTATAATAAAAAAATAAAGAGAAAAAATAAAAGTTCTAAAAAGGATTTTTGAATGATTATGATGAAAATTAAATTTTTTTTTAACAAATTAACAAACTAATCACATGTATAAAGACAAATCTTGCATTTTGAATTAACTAGATTAAACTTATAAAAAAATAACTTTTAACTCAACAAGTTAGATTTGCATTAAAAAAACTCATAAAAATCTCAAGTTATACACTTTTGATAATCTAAAACAAGAATGATAGAAAAACAACACTGAAAACTCATCTATCTTTGGGATAAAGTTCTATTATTTAGTTAGTTCATTAAAATCTTCAATCTCTTTCGGAAATAATTTTGATCTAAATAAGAAAGTGGCACATGCGATATAAAAAATTAAATCAAGAGTTGCAACTAAGCTGAATAAAGTCGTGCTATGATCTGATTGCGTAGATTGAGACATCAAGCTTCTTCAAGCACAAAGATGAGTTCAACGGAAAAAAAGAAATCACATATGAGAAACGTCAACGTTCCCGAAGGGATGTGACGACTGTGAATCATAGGATGAACAGTCCCATGTTGATGGGGTCGAAAGCCACCTCGAGGCGATAGTTGTAGATATAGTAATTCACCGGGCTCGCATAGGGCGTCTTCCTGAACAATAGTGTATCGAGAAAACCGGAATACTCCGAAATTCCGTGAGCCCTAACGGCATCACACCCCTCTCGTTTGGCGACGACGAGCAAATCGCTCACCATCTTCTCAAGAGGAGTAATGGAGGCGGCGTAGTAGAAAAGAACGGCGTACTTCAGCTCTGAGTACCGGTGATTGTTTTCCAGAGTTTTCTTCTGAACAAAGAAGCTGCAGAAGTCGGTGATCACTTTAGTTTCAAGGTTCTCCACCACGTAGGTTTGCACGAGGCCTTCCTTGGGCACAACAAAGTGTTCGACGAATTGCCTGTCCACTTCTGGGGCCACCAAGAACCTTCTAAAGTGCTCCTGCAAGAGCTTCGTTACCGCCTCCACGTCCCCGGATTCCATCTTGCGAAGCCCTCTTATGGTCGTCTCTGTTGGTACCTTGCAGAACTTTTTTGCTCGGCCTGGGGTCATCGTCTGCTTCAGAGTAAACAACCCGAGGTTGACGAGCTTCGCGGGCTTGAGGACTCGGTCTAACCAGTAGCTAATGCAGAATGGTGTCGGGCAGAAGTGAGTGGTGGCGTAGATTCCCTGCCATATGCCCTCGAGCTGGGCTCGGCGGGCGAGCTCTTTAATCAGGACGGGGACAAGGCGCTTGGAGCGGAGCTTCTTGTGGACGCAGAGGATGTTGACGATGGAAACTCGGAGAAGCTCGTCCTTGATGCGGACGGAAGCGGGCGCGCCGGATATGAAGCCGACGAGTTTCTTGGTGTTCTTGGCCAAGACGCCGACGTGCAGGGACTGGATTTTTCCTGGGGTCCCGAGGACCCAGCGGAGGAAGTCTTTGGAGTAGGTGTAGGGAAAAGAGGAGGCTTCTTGGTAGTTTTCGTCAAGGAAGCGGTGGAGTCCGGTGAAGGAAACGTCATCTTCGATGTCAATCGTCGCCCATTCGAAGTTGGTGAGGAGATTGTAGGGCTTTTGCTGAACTTCCGACGGTGGGATCGGAGCTATAATGCTGCCCTGTTTGTCGGTTTCAATGTCATCAAACTGCATCACGGGCTGTGTTTTCCAAAAAGAGTGCCGAAGGGAAGTGGAAGAAGGAAGGCTGCCCATCAATGTAGGAGCTGGGTTCCTACCCGAAGGTTCGGAACCGGAGGTTTCATTGCTAGCCATTGACGAGGAAGATTCCTCGCCGGACTGATCCATTGGCGTTGAGAGAGTAAGCCGATGTTGGTTCTTTTTGCCGAGTTGCAAAGCGATTGATGATAGTGGATTTGGGTTGAGGCCATTTGTGAAGTAAAGAATTACGAAGCAATTACTTATATAGATTGAGCGTTGTCTTGCCGGTGTGAGCCGAATGTTTCGTTCGTGCTTACTGATGGCATCCTCGAAGAGACGCTTATCTTTTGGAGAACCAGCCTATCAGGTTCGTAGTATCACAAGCAATTGCTTCACATATCATGGCCATTGTTCTGTTAAAGATGAGATTCTTAGTCATTCTTCTATTCATAATCGTGTATATGAGTAACACACTAATTTTGATTCTGTTTTTGAAGTGTTGCTAGTTTTTATTCTGATCATAGTTTTCGATGTGGTCTTCTCTGGCTCTCGGTTTCATTCTTTAATTTTTTTATTTATATTTTCATGAAATTATTCAATTATTAAATACCTTAGTTTAATAAATAAATAAATAATAATAAAAAGAAAAAGATTGATAAAAGTAGCCTTTGGTCAATAGAAAAATTTAGAAATAAGGCTACACAACAAGAGCATCAACAAATCATGACTGATACACCAACATCAAAATTAAAAAAAATATTTTTATACATTAATTGTCATATAGATATAGCATAAATTATCCTTATGCAAAGTTTTTCATAGAACTCTCAAAATAAAACATCTTCTTCCACATAAGGACTAATGCTAAAACCTCTACCTAGCTCAAAAGGTATTATTTACTTAAGGACATATATTTCATATTGTTTTATATGTATTATATGTTATAAAACAATAAATTCATAATAAATTACATCATGTATTAAGACTAAATTAAGTAAAATTTAAATGTTAATGAGTTGAGTGATAATTGTGTTATTAGTCCTAATTGTACTTATATGAACTCACCTTTGTACAACATGACTTTATTTTATAAGATTAGATATATCATTGATCACAAGTGATCCTATCGTATATGCATAAGTTATACTATTTGTATCAATATAATACACTTATCGATGACTTACCCAAGAGGTCTAATTTGATGTTAAATATTATTGATCTTTGTATGATACAATACTATAAATCATACCAGTATGATAAATTCATTTATAAGATTGAACAAAAGATCAAATTGAGCAAAGTGAGTTAAGTCTTCAAGAGGTAAGAAACTAATAAGCTTCCATAAAGCACGATGGTTTTCATTAGTTTTATATGATAATTTTAATAATTAGTGAGTCAGAGCTAAATTCTATCGTACCAATACAATATAACTTTTGTACTTGTACGATATCATCTACTCAAAAGCGTAGTATTAAGAATTTAAGTTGTGATTGAGTAGATTTTGGTCATACTTGCACGGTAGAACCATCATATATACGATACAATTTCACTTGATAGCATAGTATTGGAACTTAGTCATATATTGCATATATTTGTACGATAAAAAGCATGATTTCCTTTTGATTATGATCACGGAGAATGAACATGTTGTAGAACTTATCATTGTGTATGATTATGCATCGTACCATAATTTCTTAAGAGCTTAGTGTTTAGATGTTTTGTATTTTTGTTTGTCATATCGTATGATAATTTCATCTTATTTGTATGATTTATTTGCACAGATAAAATAAACTAGTCGAATAGTGGTTATTACTTAGATGATACTACTAATAGTGTATCATATTTGCATAATCATTTAGATCATGAAGTACAATTAGTTTAGCATATGAGAATTGACTAGTTTTTGATAAAGCCATTAAAAGGAGTTTCGACATTGTTTAAGAGCTTGTGAAGAGTTATTTAAGGGCATCCAAATGTGAAATATAAGATTAATACTAAAATTGATTATTCTTGTAAAAAAATGCTTCATTTGATTTATTATTTTTAAGAAGAGAAAAGTGCAATATTGTAACATTTAGCTTGAAACACTCATCATAATTTTCTTTTTTATCTTTAAATTAAGTTACATTTTATTATTTTAAATTATATATATTACATTCTTTTTTATACGAGTATTAAGTTCTATTGCATATATTGCATTGATTTTAGTGTTCCTCTTACTTAATTATTCAATTGATTATAAACTTATTATATTTGAGATTTATATTTAGTTTGTTTGTCTTATTGTCAAGACTTTCATTTATTCTTTTTATTAGGTTTTATTTCAGTTGTGATTATAAGTTTTTATTAAGTCAATATTTTTATTTCAGTTGTATGATTTAATCAAATTGATGTTATAAGCTTGTATCAAAACAATGCTACACATTTTTATTATACCTTTATTATATGTTTTTTTATTAAGATGATGATATTAAGTGTATTTCCTAACCAATTAATCAAGGGTTGAAAGTAAGTCCAAGTCTATATCAAACCAGTTGAAATTCATTGCATGCTTTATTTGCTATACAACAAGACGACTTTTTTTTAATACCTAATATGTTTTTTTTATTAAAACTGGTGTTTCAATGGCCAACAAATTTAAGAAAAGAAAAGTTGTCCATTGCAACATTAGTTGAGTTGTGTTTGCTTGAGTTTTGAATTTATACAATTTACCTCTCTCTTATAAACATAACGACTCCTGATATAATAGAGGTCTTTGTGTTGTAGCCCTATCTTTGAATTCCATGACAATAGAAATGATGTATATGTTATCTATCATTGAGCCATCACCCTCCATTACTAATATCCCATACTAATGATGACAAACCTCTATTGTGCTATGACCCTCTCTTTAATTACTGATGACAATAATAATGATGTTTATCTTATGTTTGATAGGTACAAAATAAAGACATTGAAAAAAAAGTTTCTAATATATGTTTCTTTTTTTTTCTTATCATATGTTTTAATTTTATAAAATCATATTTATATATACATATATAATTAATAATAAATTTTTTAAAATTATCAAAACATAGACAAATGATGTCATGCAATGCAAATATTTATATTATTGTGTATTTCATAATAAAAATTTAATAAATTTAGTAAATTAATCTATTTATATCACAATTAATTAGTTTATCCACTTGAAATCGTCAATATGTTTTTTCCAATATTTTCTCTCTTTTTTTATTTTTTTATTTTACTGTTTATTTTGTCTTGAGCTTGATCTTCTATTTATTTCTTCTCGTGACCTTCCTACATATTGAATTCATACAAAATTTTTTTACAATAACTTATTTCTTATATTGATAACATATGCTAGACTTTTTATAAGTTTAACCAAAGTTTTAGGCATGCAAATCAACATTTCTAATCCAACAGGAATAATCAAAGCTTATAAAACAATAAAAGCTCTTTTCCCTTTGCTACATCAAGCAATTCCCGGCCTTTCTTTGGCAATGTCTAAGCTCTTTTCCCTTCTGATTTGCCTTATTTTGCTTTTACTTACAAACAATAACAACAAAAGCTCTCCCAATCAAGATTCTTGCAACAGCTAAATGGAGCTCCCAGCCGAAGCTCTTTCCTTGCTGCTCTGGATTGCAACTATAGTTGCCACAAAGTTTCTATTACTGCTTTGCTATTTCCCTTGCATGCATTCTTTCAGCAGCGATTTCTATGAGAAATCTTTGCTGTAGGCTTCTCCCAGTAGCTTTTATCATGCTTCCCCACTTCTCCAATTCTAGAGGAATGTCCCACCTGTTTTCTGAAGCATCACTGCAAAGTCTTCCAAGCCAGGCCTTACTTCTTTCTGCTGTCAGAACAGTGATGAAACCCTCAGTGGATAGTCATATTTTTCATAATGTTTAGAACATCTCTTTTTACATTTCAATAATATGGATTTGATGTGGTTGAGCTTTTCGAATGTAAAGTTTATATTGTTTTTTTTTTTTTTAGAATTTTTAAAGGTTGTTCATGTTAATAATTTGTTTATTATAAAAAAATACCTTTTTTTTGAAAAGAAAAAAATAAAAAAAGGATGATTTGACACTGAACTTGAGAAAGATTAAATGGTCTCATCAATGTTTGAATTATAAAAGTTAAAATGATTAAAATCTTGCTAACAAATAACAAAGTTTTTATAATCTTTAAGAAGTTCATTTGAAAAAGTAATTATGGTTAAAATTTGAGAGAAGTTTTTGCTTTTGGTTCACTTTTTTGCATGCTCATTATATTTTTTGTATTATTTTTGTAATTTAGAACCATAAAAATGTTATAAAAATGCTCTTTGCTTAATATCGAACTATTTGCTTTTATCTTTAAATGACTTTCCCTTGAGAATCCTCATTGATGTTCTTAAAACTTGCATGAAACTTTACCAAATCATTAGTTTATTTATAAATATATCTTACTCTATTGCTATCATGCTTCATGTGGTATAAAAAAATCTCTAATTTCAATCCTTTTTATACCTTAAAATTTTCATTTCCGCAAATATATCATTTATACAACACCTAAGCTTCAATATCCCAAGGCAACCATAATTTTAATCCTTACTCATTATATTTACCATTATTAGCTCGTGATCTCATTGAACTATTAAAGAGTACCTATGCTTTATGAGACTATACTTTTCTCTACTCAACTAAAAAAAGGCAAAGAATCACTCTAAAAGTATCTTCTATGACAAAAGATAGAGGTTTCTCAAGCAAACTAGATGCTTCACTTGAGTTAATCTCTTTAGATTTCAACAAAGCACTTCTATTATCTTCCTAGTTCAACATATGAAATCCAATAGAAGACTTATATATCAATTACAAGATGAAATGCTAGGGGAGCTTTGTGATCTAAGGAAAAAATGAAGCAAAAATTTAAAGGAAAAAGGCCGATATATCAACTAAGAAAGCAAAAAAGAACAGTAAAAGGCCGAAACTTGAAAAGAAAATGGCCTTTCAAAAAGATGTAAGCTCTCAAAAGGCCTTCAAATATAAAGAATAAGTTGTATCATGGTCCTCATGTAGAGTAATTCCCAAGCCCTTCTCAAGGTCTTAGTGTTAATAGCAGTTCACTTTGTTGACCCACATGCATTTGAGATTCTCACAACACAAAGGGAATGACTTATTATATGAGTAAATTTTTCTTTATTTTCTATCATCTAAAAATTCAAAAGAGTGCACACAACATATTTATTTACACTAGTATCCTCTATAACATTTTTGTTTAAAATAAGGGCAACTCAAGTTTCAAGGTTTGTGCTTTAGTTTGTGATAAAAATCATAAAGATCATTTGCTAAAGATTTCAAAATAATACTCTTGCAAATCATATTGACATAGTTTAATGCAATAATAACAAAATAATACTTTTTAAATCATCCAACAAGTACTAACTTGTAAAGAACAGAATCAATATCATGAATATTAACGAATCAATGAAACTTTGGTATGTTATCTTTAAAAATATTTACTCATAAAACTATCAATCTTAAAAATGTTTGTAGTTGATTTAGAGATAACAAACATTATAATATTTGAAAGATCCATTGTAGTAATATAATTCTTAAGATTATAAAAAATTTGATGTTAAAAAAATAAAGATAAATACGACAAAGAACTTATTTATGAAGATGAATGAAAGTATTATTTATAAGAATTGTTTTTGTCTCTCAAAACTAATTCATTCATGCACAGATCATTGATAGTAGTCCTATTTGACATAAAGAAAATGAAATTGCTTGATATCAATTTATAAGATACATAATAAAAACAAGTGAATATGATCATAAAGAGAAAAAATAAGTAATACAAAAAAAAAATTAAAATCCTCATATAGATTTTTTAGTGATTATGATAAAAATTATTTTTTTTTTAACAAAATAACAAGCCAATCATACATGTATAAGGACAAATCGTACATTTTGAATAAACTAGGCTTAACTTATATAAAAAAAATCTTTAATCTCTTTCTGAAATAAGATTTATCTTAATATTTCTAATTCAAACAGAACAGAATTGTAACAGGTTGCTCTATAAGAGTAGGGCACATGCGTTATAAATAACTTAAAACAGCAGCTGCAGCAAACCTGAATAAAGTCGTGCTATGATCTGATTGCTAAGATTGAGACATCAAGCTGCTTCAAGCACAAAGATGAGTTCAATGGAAAAGAAGAAATTACATATGAAGAAACGTCAGCGTTCTCAAAAGGGAGGTGACGAGCTGTGAATCATAGGATGAACAGTCCCATGTTGATGGGGTCGAAAGCCACCTGCAGACGATAGTTGTAGATATAGTAATTCACCGAGCTCGCATTGGGCGGCGTACTGAACAAGAGCCTATCGAGAAAACCAGAATACTCCGCAATTCGGTGCGTCCTAACGGCATCAAACCCCTCTCGACTGGCGACGATGAGCAAATCACCCACCAGCTTCTCAAGAGGAGTAATGGATGCGGCGTAGTAGAAGAGAACTGCGTACTTCAGCTCTGAGTACTGGTGATTGTTTTCCAGAGTTTTCTTCTGAACGAAGAAGCTGCAGAAGTCGGTGATCGCTTTAGTTTCAGGGTTTTCCACCACGTAGGTTTGCACGAGGCCCTCCTTGGGCGCAACAAAGTGTTCGACGAAATGCCTGTCCACTTCCGGGGCAAATAAGAACCTTTTCAAGTGCGCCTGCAGGAGTAGCGTTACCTTGTCCACGTCGTGGGATTCCATCTTGCGAAGCCCTCTTATGGTCGTCTCCGTTGGTACCTTGCACAGGCTTTCTACTTGGTCTAGGGTAATCGTTTGCCTCACGTAAAGCAACCCAAGGTTGAAGAGCTTTACGGGGTTGAGGGCTCGATCTGACCATTTGCTAATGCAGAATGGTGTCGGGCAGAAGTGCGTGGTGGCATATATTCCCTGCCATATGCCTTCGAGCTGGGCTCGGCGGGCGAGCTCTTTGACGAGGACAGGGACGAAGCGCTTAGAGCGGAGCTTCTTGTGGACACAGAGGATGTTGACGATGGAAACACGGAGGAGCTCTTCCTGTATGCGGACGAAAGCTGGCACGCCGGAGATGAAGCAGACGAGTTTCTTGGCTTTCTTGGTGGAGACGCCGACGTGCAGGGACTTGGTGTTGCCGGGGGTCCCGAGGACCCAGCGAAGGAAATCTTTGGAGTAGGTGTAGATGAAAGAGGAGGCTTCTTGGTAGTTTTCGTCGAGGAAGCGGTGGAGTCCGCTGAAGGAAACGTCTTCCTCGATGTCAATCGTCGCCCATTCGAAGATGGCGGGGAGATTATAGGGCACTTGCTGGACTTCCGACGAGGGGATCGGAGCCATGATCGGGCCCTGTTCGTCGGTTTCAATGTCATCAAACTGCATCACGGGCTGTTTTTCCCAAAAAAAGTGCCTAATGGACGGGGTAGAAGGAAGTTTGCTCATCAATGTAGGAGCTGGGTTCCCAGTGCTGATTTCGCAAGGGGAGACGCCATTGCTGGCCATCGACGAGGAAGATTCCTCGCCGGATTGATCCATTGGCGTTGAGAGACTGGGCTGAACTTTTTTCTTTGCTGAATCGCAAGGAGAAAGATGAGTGGATTTGGGTTGAGATCGTTTTGGATGTCAAGAGTAGCGAAGCAATTCTTTTTATAGATTAAGCTTTGCCTTGGTGGGGTGAACTTAATGTTTTGTTCGTGCTTTCTAATGGTATCCTCGAAGGGATGCTTATCTTTTTGAGAATCAGCCTATCAGGCTGGTAGTATCAAAGCAATTGGTTCACATCTCATAGCCATGGTTCTGTTAAAGGTGAGAATCCTCCTGGTCATTCTTCAATTCAGAACAGTGTATATGTGTAACATAGTAATTTCGATGTGGTCTGTTGTGGCTCTGGTCCATTCTTAATTTTTTTTATTTTATAAAATTATTTAATTGTTAAATATATGTATTTAGATTAAATAATAATAAAAATATAAAAGTTGCCTTTCGTCGACAGCAAAATTAGAAATAAGGCTATTTGTTAAAGTTTTTCTTTTGACAACATTTGAGTTTTTTTTTTAATATAGTGACCATGAATTATGATAAATTGCAAATAAATAACAAGTGCATTATTATTTGATGATTCATTCTAGTTTTGAATGTGATATCTACTCCTATCTTTTGTTGAATTTTTTTTTTGTTTCTTTTTCCTATTCTTGTAAAGCTTTTTTTTATTTATTTAAATTTTCTAACTATTATTCGTACTTTATTTCGAAAATGGATTTTGGGTTTCTCTTTATCATGGTAGCTTTTTTTTTCCACGTTTAAAGAGTCATTTTAATAATAAATTTATATAGACTTAGCTTTTATATAAATATATAAAATCATAAAAATTTTTAGAACAATAGATTAAAATGTTTTGGTATCATAAATTTTGAATTTTTTGAAATTTGATGATAATAATCACCTAATGTTTAAAAAATCAAGATGGAAGCATATTTAACATAAGTTCTTCTCAAGGCCTTAAAATAGCTAAGAACAACTTGGTGAAACATGTGTAGAAAAAGAAACAATTTATCAAATACTCGTAGTTCAATTCAATTGAATGATAAATGATTTAAGTTTGAAACATTGTAGAAGACCAAGTCACTCACAAATTGCATATACTTGCACTAATGATTTTCATTTTTCACTTGAAATAAGGTATATGTAGCACTTAATCAAGGTGAGGAGAGAACACACATAAGTAACAGTATGACTTATGGTAATAGATTTTTAGAAATATAAGAATGAATTATTCTATATAGTTAATGAATAGAGATCCTAATTTGTATATAAGATACTTTGGTTTTAAGATATTGATTTGTCTTTGAGGATAAATTAGCAAAACTCAATGGTTAAACATGTTTGGGTTGAATCAATGTTAGGAAGGGTTATCAAAACAAAAAGGGTACTTGTGAAAATGACAAAACTTACTTTAGCTATGATAAAGCGACCCAAGGGGATAAAAACTTAACATAATAACGCTAAGATGTCATAGATTTAGTATTAAAGTTAAGTCCTCTACTAATTTGATTTGATTTAATGATAAACTAAGAAGAAACTAGTAGACTTGTAACACTCAAGAGGGATATTAGCAAGCTTGTCAATACCCATATAACTAAACCACAATAATCAATAATGATCGAGGATTACTAAAAAATAACTAAGCATATAATGAGGCATAAATTGTTGGTAAGGATCTAGTGGTGAGACAAAAATCTAAAACTTGTTTAACTCAGTTATACAAGTGCAATAAATCATAAGAATATATAAAAGATCAAACTGATAAATTTGTATATGAACCCTAATATCTTATAATATATAAATTAACAAAAATATAAAACCTAAGTTTAAATAAGATATATAAATTCAACTATACTATCACTATCACATATCAAGAGTAGGGTCATTTTTTATAACATCAAAATTCCTATTTTTTTGGTATTATAGATACTTGACCTATGGTTTAAATATTAATAACCTCAAAAAGCTTAACATATAAATCAAATATGATAATAAAATAAAAGAAACATTGAACATGATAATATAGTTTAAAATAATATCATAAATTGAATAAGAATCTTAAAAAAATAACCAAGATATTAAGAAAACACCCAATTATAATAAAAAGTTTTTTATTTCTTTATTTCAATCAATATTTTAGGTTTTATAGAACTCAATTTATCATTAAATTATTATCCTTTAGATTCATTATCAACACCACATTATCTCAATCAACATCTATCCAAATAAAAGAATATCCTTACCATAGTTAGTTACCTTATATAAAATATTAGTTACAATGTATGTAAGGGATTCCATACTTTGGCACATGGGTCATGTCACTAATAAGAGCATCCCTATTTTAACATCATGAGGATAATTCCTTCGAGAACTAATTATTAACTTTTACTTCATTTTTTTGTATATAACTTTTTATACCATATAATATGTCAGTATTTTTAGTTCTTATTTCTATTATAACCCATATATATTTTTATCCTTTTTAGATAACCTATTATATAATTAATTTTATGTTGATGCTAATCAAATAATATCACAATACCAAAGTGAATACATGCCAATTTGTATATTAGTTTGGGGTGATACATAGAAGAAAACTCTAATTTTATTTCAAGAAAATGTAATCCTTTAAAGATAATTGATAAGGTGTAGTCACAATAAAAACATTGGACTTAGATAAATTGTGGATTCTAAATAATCTCATCTAATTATGCAATATATGTGACCTTTGATGTTCTAGAGTATGAAATAAAATAAGCTATGTTGAAAAATTATCTACTATTACAAATATAGAATCATGTCACTTTGCTATTTTAGGAATTCTTAAGACAAAATTCATGCTAATATATTCCCATGATAGGTATCGAAAGTGAAGTGTATGAACCTTAGGGATTATTTTTAAATTTTATAATAACATAAGTATGATAACTAATAATAATCAAGGCAACTTGTGTTTTCCAACCAAGACAAAAGAATCTATCTTCTATCTAGTGAATCATTTTTTTATGGCTAAAGTAGCTAAAAAACCTCTTTGCATGGATTTCCCAAATGAGAAAGTTGCAAAGTGATGCATGTGGTATACATAAAGGATCTTTGTTATAAAAGGAACTTATCTCGAATATGATGATCTCCTAAGACTTTAATGAGATTATTAGTAGTATCTTGATAAACTTTAACAAAGTCAAGAAAATTAATGTAAATTTAGTGAGATAATTAAAACCAAAGATAAAAACTAAGACGGTTAAGAGTAGAAATATTCTCTTAATGTGTCTTTAACCTAATTTTCTATACATTATTTGTATCTTAGAATTACTTAACATTTAATATGCTGGTGGCTTATATTGATAGTTTAAATATTTAAGTGCTTCATGGCTTGGGTATAATGCAAACTCCTATGAAAGTAAATAATATCTCTAGTGCCACAAAATTTATATTAAAGCATAAAGCTCTTTTTTTATACATCAATACTTTCATCTATACTCATTTAGCTTTTTATTTAAAAAGTAATTAGGTGTTTCTTTTGACTCAACACATTTCTTTTCTTGATTTCAATTGACTCATATGCTACTTCAAAAACTACAGACAAATCTGATAAGGAAAGAATAGATGCATTGGTTGTAGCATAGCTAAGCTTTTGGAATGTTAAGTTTGTTGATTTACTAAAAAAAATCTTTTCTTGATATAATAAATAAGATGCTCAAATCCTTAATAAAATAATGATAAAATGTTGCAAGTCAATAGAAGCTATAAACTTTGTGTACATTTGTTGGAATGGGTTATTTTATGATAACTTATACTTTCTTTAGATTTATAAAAAGACCATCCTTAGAAATTACAAAATTAGTAAATGAAAATTTATTTATCTTGAAAATGCACTTTTTTAGATTCCAATAAAGGTATTGTGTATAAATAGTAATGCAAACCTAATATAAATTTTCTGAATGATCTTAAGGGGACTTAGTAAAAATAAATATATCATCAAAATATACTACAATAGAGAAACTTAAAGAGGATAAAATTTGTGTTATTAATCTCATGAATGTACTTGGGATATTTATTAGTTTAAAAGGCATAACTAACTACTTATAAAATTCATATTTGATCTTAAAAGGCTATTTTGTGTTTATCATTAAGGTGAATACAAACTTTATGATACCCATTTTAAGATTAATTTAAAAAAATGGTTATCATAGATATTTAATAAAAATCATCAAGATAATATTTAAGAAAATAATATTTTATTATGATCTTATTGATGACATAAGTATATATATATATATATATATATATACATTAAGTTCCATATTTTATAAGTGAAAATTTCTCAAAATAACATAGGAGGTAATACTCTATAGTTTGAATTATTTGTCTATTAAGTCATCTAACTAGCATGACAACTTAGCATGGGTAATTAGATCGAGACAATAATATGTTAAATTGGGAAATGATTCCTTTGATATTAAGTTAATGACATATTAAATATCATTAATTAATGGAAGAGAATCTAAAGATTATTTAGAGAAAATATCATGACGCTCGATAAGTAATGACTCAGCTAATGGTAGAAGACTTAATGGGATAGGGCTAATCTTCGTAACAACAAGCACCTATATGACTTAGCTATTAGCTATATCATATACTAACTCTTGTAAAGTAATTATTCTAAGAATTTTTTTCTTTACTTTTTTTAGATAGTGTAAGTGGAGATGAGTTTAGGTTTTTGGGAGAAAAAAGGTATAGTGTAATCCTTTTCACTTGATGTTGGAATAAAAAAGTATTAGCTCATCCATTAAGGATGGCATCTTGATGAAACAACCAAGGGTGATTAAGGATAATATATCCAACATTCATAAGAATAATATCAAAGCCAAATCTCATTGGAATATAAGCTAGGTTTAAGACAGATTTGGCTCCTCTTTGTAATATAAATGTGTCTTTTCAATCCATGACATGTATAAAGGTGGGGATATTCAAGAATGATAAGCCCATACCTAATAGTTGTATCAATGCTATGTGTTTATACTACTACCACTATCAATGAAAATCTTACATAGCTTGTCACTGATACATATGAAGGTATATAAAATAAATATGCATTTCCAATCTGCCTTAATGAATGATACATTTTTAACGTATTTAATCACTACAAGTAATGAGTTATCTTTAGAAGTTTCTGATTTGCCAAGATATGTAAGAGTGTCCTCATAAAACTCATCCTCAACTTTCTCTCAAAGAAGACTTCCTCCTCTAATACATATTCTTCCTTTTTATTATCTATTATAATTGATATGACTTAAGTGAGGCATTAGGCCTTTACACAACCCTTCTTATAACATTTAAAATACTTAACATTGGAACTTGTAGTAGCTTCTATTAAAAGATTTTCTTTTTTTTGTAAGTAGTGAGGGTAAAGCTCATAAGAGGTTAGCGCTGAAAGTAAATGAAAAAATAGTTGATGTAGTAAGTAAATTAGAAACATTTTTGACATAAGATCAAGTGATGGTGGTGATAGAAAAAAATAGACCTCTTAAATATAATTAAATAAAATCATTCAACCTCATTAGCAAGTCTATAGGCTTCTCCAGTATAACAATATTCTTAAAGTATAAACTAACTTAGATATAATCTCTTAAAATAGATCTAAAATAAGATTATAAGACAATATTATATTCAAGCACCTCATAATAAAACAAATAGTTCTCAAAGTGAGAGATATACTCATCCATTAATTTAGATCTTTATATGAGGCATTACCATTGATCTCATAATTATCTTATACATGATGTAGTCACATAATTATCCTTAAATCTAATCTTAAGTTTATTCCAAGTGTATAATGGTGGTGCTTTGATGGCATAATGTTATTGTTCTAAGTAATATATAAATAATCATGCTTGTGATGTGAGTTTTATTTTCATAAATTGGTATTTGTAATACTCGCTCGAATGATATAGATGAAAATAATGTTTTATCCCATCTCTCAATCCATGTGTACTTTGAGATCTAAATTTTTATTAAATGATGGTGATTTAACTTAATTACTTTTACACAATAGTCATCATCCTGATCATATTCATGTATGTGTCGATAAGGTCATGCATATATTTGAGGATGTTTTCCCTGTGAGTGTTCATCAGCTTTAGAAGCGCGAGGTTAAATCAGCATCATGTCTCAATATACTAGTACTTCTTTGTACATTTACTCCCATAAAATAAGTACAACAAGTATCTATGTCAATAACCATGATTTATAACTCATGATAGGATATTTTAAGAACTTGAATATTGTGATATATATACCCTCAATTATTCTTTGGGTGGTGATTATTTGGTAAGAATGACCTAAGCGTGTAGGCATACAAGTGATGTCCTAAAACTAAAAAAAGCTAGTAACTTCTATTAATAATGATATGACTTAAAATCTTGCTCCTCGAAAGGATTGTGCAAGTACACAATATTTCATAAAATAACTTATGCACAACTCTCTAAAAAGCAACAAACTCAAAAGTCCAAATGACCTCACATGAATATGAGCAATGGAAATTATGAATAGAAAGATTTAATATGTATATATATATATATATATATATATATATATATATATATATATATATATACATTCTTTTTTTAAAAGATTAATTTTATCTTTAATGTTTTTAAAAGTCTTGAGCAGAAACTTGTTTTTACATCTATTTTGTTTTAAAAATAAAATTTAGCTATTTTTCTTTTAGGATATAAAAATACAAAAATTTTATCTCTTTTTAGTCAACAAAGTTAAGCATAAGAAAATTAAATAATAAAATTAATGCAACATTCAAAAGAAAAAGAAATAAAAAAAATAAAGACAAGTAAATATGTAATAATATAAAGAAAGAAAATTATAGTACTTGAAATGGCAATAGTGTAAAAGTGTTGTGAAATATATAATAAATAAATAGAGTGCATAAATAAAAGTACATAATGTAAAAATTGCTGCAACAAAAATGCATTAAAAAATAATTTGAGGCCAACTAATTAGTTACTTTAGTTTTGAAGTTTTTGTCCCAAAAAATCATTAATATGATTTTGGAATCCTAGATGCAAAATATTAGAAAGCAGTTATATATAGAGAGCTTACACTCAAATGGATAGATGATATATAAAATTTAGCAAATTTAAGACTCAATTTACTAAAACTTGTAAAGAAATATCTAGACAAATCAAATGCAAAGTGCAATGCTTAGTGTAGATCCCAACCTCAATGCTCTAATACCAAAGTTAATGTTAGAAAATATGTCACACAAGTTATTTATATGCTATTTATATAATAAGTTTTAAAGCCAAGCTTAAGTGATTACATTCCTTCACATCAAGTTCAAAAATCAAATCATCAAGAGAACTAAAAAAGCTAAATCATTTAAAATATGAAAGCATTGAATTGTCGACAGTTTAAGAAATCTATCAGAACTAGGAATCAAACTTTCTCATAAAAAAATAGATCAAAGCCAATACGAATAAAGGTTCAATCTAATCCCAAATTATGCATAATAAAGTAAAATCTATAAAAATGTGAATCACAGTAATAATCCAAAAGTGAAGATAATTTATTTTAAGAAAATGTTTGATAATAAAAATGACTAATGGTCTTAAAAAAGGAATAGTATAATATCATAGAAGCATACAATACGATCAAGTGAGAAACTTAATCAAATGAATAGATTTATAAGATAGGATTGTGTTTTATGACTATAATTATGATAACATACAAGTACAATAGATTACAGTAAATGCATTGTTGTGGTGGGTCAGAGAAGTTTAATAGATTAAGGTATTACTCTAGATATTGTATGCTATGATTAAGTAAGAGATATAATTGACATAAGAAAAATATGAACATACACCAAAGTAGGATAAGGATTGTACAAGGTGACCATGATTCTTATTAAGATGTTAATGCATTTAAGCAAATGATCAATATAGATAAAATAATAACATACAATACAAAAGTAGCTAACGTACAAATATGATCAATTTGAAAATAAAGATTATCTAAATTTGAGGGTTGAATAATAGATGAACAAATTATACAATATAATGAGCATTAATATATAAGCATAATTAGGTATATAATAAGCATAATGTAAGAGAATTGTTGGGTTCAAATGTAAGAACAAAGATATATTATATAGTATAATAATATTAGTCATATAGTCTGATTAAGTAAGAGATTAAAATTAGACTAATGGCTAATGCACTATTAGATTGGGTGTTATTGTTTGTGATATAACTTTGACTAGTGTGTCATATGATTAAAATTTATACCACTGAGGTAGCAAATGACCAATGTATCATATGATTGATATTTGTTGTCAACATATGACCATTAGAAATATTAAAAGATTGAACATGATTATGTGTGAAAGTATGATTTAAATAATCAATAATCAAGATTTTTATTGTAATTAAATAAACTAAAAAGATGATACTACCTTATAACCTTACAGAGAAGGAGCAATAAAATGATTATTATAAGATTTAGTAAGACAAGTAAAAATAAGCATCAATGAATTAGACCATATTAAAAAAAATAAAAACAATAAGAAACTATATGCATTTGTTATTTCTTACAAGAGTTTGTAGCATATTTTCATTATAGCATATTATATTTCTTATTTTATTTTAACTTAAATGAGACCTAATATTTTTATTTCTTTGGTTGATATGTATGATTAAATCTTACATGCGATTGTTTCAAATTATTTATTTATTATATATTTAATTATTATCAAAGGTATCCTACTTAGCCTGTGAAGATTAACACACTTTTTTCACACTAATCTTTCAAATATATTAGAACTTCAATAGAAAGAAGACCATCCATAAGAACTAATTGTAAAAAAATAAGATTGCAAAGGTTTGTACTATATGGGTTTTGTATAAAAAGATTTATTAATCACATGTTTATTCAGTATTATATATGCATATAAAATCTAAATATAATAATTAAAGTAACTATAAAATAATGAAATATGGATATGGGGATGTTATGAATGGTTTTGATATTTAATTGACATATAAAACTATGTGATATATTGTATTTATTGATATTTTTTTTCTATTGACATAATAATAAATTAAAAAATAGACAAAATCTAAAAGAGATTCTATCTATTTGAAATTTGAGATATGATAGAATCAATATTTTAAGGGAAAAAATGATTTGTATTAAAAAAATAGAATATATTGAGAGAAAGAAAGAAAGAATCATTACAAGAAGATACCCTTATATTTATTGTAATACTTATAATATGTATAAGATGACTAAAAGAATGATATCCTTATAAATATAGATACTAACTTATTATGTTAAGAGGTCATATAGATATAAATATTAGTTATTAGATCTAGAAGATAATTATTAAAAGAAAAAATTAAGAATTGTAATACAATACACAGACGATTAAAATAACTTAGTATGTAAAATATTTTTATATATTATTTGATTTGATTATGAATTTCTTATCATTTCATTACTTATATAGTATTTTTTTGTATCATATTTTTATGTTTAGTTATTTTATTTGATTTATCTAGTAAATTATATATGATCTTATTAGCATTTATATCATAGGTTATGTATCTAATATACTTCAAGATAGGAGTTATGAGACTATGAAACTCTATATGATTTTATTAGTATTTGTATCATAAGTTATGCATCTAATATATATCAAAATAAGGGTTTTAAGGTTATGAATAAGGATCAAATTTATTAAATATGCAATGAGTAAAGTTATGTATGGAACTTATTTTATGAGGTTTTGTGGGTGGAATAATTATGTATATATATATTAATAATATGTGTTATTTGTTTAGTATCTTATATTATATAAGTTTCATCGTTTTTATTGAAGTAGAGATCTTTTATTTAAACTTTTACTAATAAATAGCTTTAATTTTTGGGCTACTTAAATGAATAGTGTTGGCATTGCATGGTTTTGGAATCGTCTTAACATCTAATCCTTAGTTTGGGTTGTGTGTCTTAATATTTTAAATTTTATATGCTTAATATTTTATTATTATTAGTTATTGTAGATGGGGTTCCTCACATTATATATTTCATTTGAAATAAAAATAATCTTATTAAAATCAAATTGATTCTTCTCTAATACAACTCTAAACCAAATCTAATCCATTCCAACACTAAAAACTCTTTCAATTCCATAATGAGATAAATCCTATAAATTGTTTACCTCAATTTCTTCTATTCTTTTTCTTTTTTTATTTTCTTATTATAATTTGCCTTTAGTAGCTCTTCCTCTCTACTTAGTTTTTATTTTCTTCTTGGAGCTTGACAATGAGTTCTAAACTTTTTTTGAAATTGTTTTTCTCCTTTTCTTACTTTTCTTCCTTTTTCTTTCTAACTAAGAGTTTCTCCTCTTTCTTTACTCTCTCTCTCTCTCTTTAATTTCTTCTTTATCTTTCCTTTACTACTTCAATCAAAATTTTCTTTTTATATGAATTATAAATAACATGGTAATATACGATTTGATAAATTATAATGCTACAATCCAACAATCCTCAAAATTATCTTGATAACTTTTTTTAAAAAAATATAACTAATTATTTAGACCACTAAAGATTACAAACCCATTATCATTTGATTTTTTTATGAAGAATTATTGTTGATAGTATATTTAAATAAAATTTTTAAAATTTTATTTAAAAATGACACACTTCTTAAAAAATAATATATTAATAATTTAATTACTAAAATTGTTTTTAAGAAAGTTAACTTTATTTTATTAAAATATCAATAATTTTAACTATACTTATTTAATCTCATAATTTATAATATATTATAAAATAAAATTTTTAGTGTTACAATTTAATAAGAGTATATTAGTGAAAATTTATTTATTAGAAAAGTAATCATAAAAAAATAATCGATAAGGATCATAGAGGTAAGTACAAGTCAAATGAAAAAAGTAAAATGAATGTCATTATTGTAAAATGCCCTAATATTGTAAATCTAAATGCAAACTTTCCTTGAGGCTAAGATATGGCCTCTCTTCTTAAAGTCTTTTTCTTAAGACTTAAACTCAACTTACATTAAGTCTTTTCTATGGCTCAAACTCAACTTTACATGAGTCTTTTTAAGGCTCTTATTCCAACTCACTTATATCTTTTAAAGGGTCAAACTCAATCTCTTTTATTTTTTTTATGATTCAAGCTCTATCTCTTGTAGTATTTTGAGATAAAAAAAATCCAGTCTCTTTTTTAGAGCAAAATTATAAATTTACTTGGATTGATTATGTATTGCTCATGTGATGTGTAAATGTAATAAATAATATTTTATAGACTTTTAAAGCTTAATGAGATGTCAAAAATAAACTTTAATACTTCTTTAATTATAGTGAGGCTAAGTTTTAGTATAATAAGTATGTTAGGTTATCAATTAAAGATTTGCAAGTGAAGTGTCGCAAAACTATATTATTCATATATGTAATGCCAAAATGGGCTAAAAGCATATTTATATAGCTTACAATTTTTTTATCATTCCTTAAGATCTCTCAATTTATGATCACTTATTCTATATCACGTTGAGGTGTTTTCAAGCAAATAAAATATTCATAGAGATGTTTTGAAATGCATAGATTGCTAAAAAAATTTTAAAAAATGATAATTAGTTTAAACATAAGAGTATGTCTCAAGTAGATGTACTATACTTGATTATTCACATACCATATGTAAGTCTTAGATTGAGAATGATTAGCTTTGAGTATCATATATCACACTTGGTATACCATCCATTTTTTATATGATATAATACATAAGCTTTTGATGTATTATGTGTTATTATTTTGTTCTTTTCATCTCATGTATCATACTTTGATATTGATGTACTATATGTACACTTGATATATAATATGTCTGAAGAGGATGAATTAGATATACAAAATTAGTTATAAATAAAAACTTTAAAATCTAAAACCTAATACAATTCTTAATGGATAAATTCATAAAATTTGTAATAATAAAAATATAGAAAATAAAGTGCAAGAAGTAATAAGTCATCTTAAATTTTTAAAGTGATTATGTTTTGACCTTTTGAGCCTACATTTAACTCTAATCTAACTATACTTGGGCATAACATTTTCTTTTATTCTTTTATTACAATTAGTGGATAAAATACTTGCATCTTTTGTATAGTATGTCACTTATTAACATGTGGTACATTAACTACATGCATAATTAAGACCATATCTAACTAATCCATAATAATGAATATAAATTAGAGATTAAACATAAATAGATAAATATGTAAAGATATTAATCACCTTAAGTAGGGATGTAATAAAAATTAAAACTAAAATTTATCTTTTTAACCAAGATGAATATTTCATTTATATATATAACATAATAAAAGAACTCTACTATCAAAACTATATAAAAAATTTTAAAGTTGTTATCATATACTACAAAATCATATAAATCCATTACACATGTATCTCTATCTATCCATCGAGTCAACTAAAAAAATAAGATCTTCCTCCACACTATCACAATTTGTGTCCCTTGATATAATAGATGCATTAGTTATAATATAAATATTAATAAAATTTTAAAGAGTTTAGTAGATAAATCACATGTGATAACATGATATAAAAATAATATAACATATAAAACTAATATGAAATAATCTCATGACGATATGGTATAAATAGAAAAAATAAATCAAGAGTGATATAATGAACTAATGCATATAAATAAAAGCAAGTGAAATGTAAACATTATTTATTTAAGTTTTCTTATTATTCTTGGTTTTCAATATTTTCTATATTTATAAAACTTAATTCCCTTTTGATCATTATCTTTAAATCTAATAATAATAATATCTATATATGAATGACCTATTATTAGTATTCAATCAAAATAATATAACTTCTAAACATATACCCATGATCACCTATAAGATATGACCTCTAAACTTATACTCTATCACATTACACAAAAATACTAATGACATATATATAAGAAGATCATAACACCTAAAATGCATGGCCTTTACATTTATACTAATAATCACTACATATATGATAAGTACAATATCTTAAGAAATTCATTTTTTATTCCATTATATTTCTAATTCCAATTTCTAGGTAAGCATATTTCTATTTATGTTAGTTACAATATAGATAGTTAAATAAAATTATATTATGTTACATCAACCTTTTCTTAATGTGACTAATCATACATTTCACATTAATAATCATATCATGTTTTAAAATTTTTACATGATAATTATCAGGTTAACTTTCTTGAATCTAAGTTTAAAATTTTTTTACTAATCTCTTTCTTTTTAAAATATTCTATAATATTATACATGTATAATGATTATTATATATTTTTTAATCTAATGTAGCTAATATTTATTTCTAATTTATTTAATGACAAAAATTTATTTTTATTTTATTTTTTATTACTGTACATTATGATTTTCTTATTATATAGTACAATTAGCTTCACTTTTTTTTCTTTTTTTATTTTATTACTAATCATATGGTATAATTACCCAAATTATCTAGTATAATTAGCATTGCCTTAATAGATTTATTTGACTTCAATTTTTTATTAATTATATAGTACAATCATCCACATTAATCCAAATCACTTTTTAATCACTTTAAAACTTTTCCAAACCATTTTAATATCAACTTTAAATCAAACAACATAACAATACCTCAATTTGTATAAAACAAAATTAAATTCAACGAAATCAACTTAAATTCTTACCTCTTTTTCTATTGGTTTATGACTTGTTTATTTTCCATTATCGTACCAACTCTTCTCTTCTTCCTACTTCTAAGCTCCCATTTTAAGATGCAACAACAACCACCCAATCACTTTGAACTCTCTTCTTTTCTTTGGTTCCTTCCAACTTAAGCTGCCTCTTCTCTTTCTTCTTTTCCCTTTCCCTTCAATCAATGTGTGTGTGTGTGTTTTCCTCTTATTTCTGATAACTATCCCACTTAACCTAACCAAGGATCTCGTTTAATCCCATTCCAACTAAGGTGATAAAGGCTTGGGTTGGAAATGACTATTATGCCCTCTAATTATTAAGAAATATATATATATATATATATCACTAATTATTTAGATTTTAAAAATTGCAACTTAATATTATTAGATTTCTCTTAAAAAGTTTTTTTAATGATATGTTTAAATAAATTTTTTTAACTATGTTTAAAACCATGATATACTTTCCAAAGCCACATCATTTTATTATTATTTTAGTTTATGAATACCATATTTCAAAATTTTTATTTCATTATATCAAAACATATGTAATTATAATTCTATTATCTTGAGCTTATTATTTATAGTATATAATATATATTAAAATTTTGGATTGTTATGCATATAATGCATCATTCTATATAAACAATTTATATTTTAGTTTTTTGGAAAAGTTTTAGCTAGATGAGTGCATAAAGTGATTTGATAAGAATGTGAAAAGTCACTTGTCACATTTTAAAAAATTATGGAAGCATAAAAAATGCAAAGATTCATATGCAATATCAATTTAAAAAAGTTTTAATCTCACAAATTATCCTAAATTGATTTTGTTCTCTTTGTTATATTTAAGTTTATTTAAGAGTAAGCCACCTCCAGTTCTTCATGCAAGGCATCAACATGGTTAAGTGTCCAATCTTTGTTAAGCTCTCTTTTTTTGAGTTTACTCATTATAGCTCTTTTGAACTTTGAGTGCATTTTATATTATGTACTATGATAAATTCTTGCATTGTAAGTTTATATGAGTTTTTGAAGCCTTTTTGAAGTTTTTTTTATCACTTATCTAGTAAATTTTACACATATTAAATGATCATATTAGAACCTCATTTAATTGGGTTATCATCATAGAAAACTCTTTGAACTACTTTAGATTTATGGTGATAACAAAAATGAAATGAATTACAAAATTATTAAAATATCTTTAATTTAGATTTAGACTTATGATAGATAAACATATTCCAACGTATAAGAAAAACATATTTTTAAGAGTCATAATTTTATTAAAAGCTAAGAAATTTTATAAATTTTATTTCTTATATGATTGTATAGATGTAAACATAATTTTAATTCTTGATTTTGCAGATATGATTACATTATACCATATTAGGTTTAGACATATGTTAAAATGAGGTTTGTTATAGCTAAGCCAAAGTATTTGCTTAAAAAAAGACTATTATAATGAACTTTTGTAGGTATTAATGTCATATTCTTTATTAGGGTCATAAGAATAAAATTATCATAAATTATAGATTTATGAGGATTATTAAAGTTAGTTTTAAGAGAGGGTTTAAATAACTTTTGACTTTAGTGATAACTATTTTATAAGATTTGGATACATGTGTTTAAGGAAAAAACGATATTTAGAATATTTAACAAATGAAAGATGTTTTTTAAAAAACAAATAAAAATAAGATTAATAGACTGAGGATCTATAATAGCACATAATTTTACTATGTTGAGTAATATATATATTCGAGAGATAAATTGAGACATAACGTTAGTCTGCTATATGGGAGATTATAAAAAAACAAAGTTATATGCAAATAACAAACTTGTAATATATCACAGTTTATGAGAATTATTTGATTATCATATCTAAATATTTTCTAAAAAAATTGAATAAAAAACTTTTATTTTACAATGTAAAAATAGTTATTAAAAATTTTATATAATTTAGAAGTTGTTTAGGAATCACAATCATATGATTTGTAGAATTTTATTGGTGCTTTAGAATATTAACTTCAATCAAATGTATCATTTATTGAAATTTTACACATAATGAATAATTGAGACAGTGATAATACAAAATTTGATATTCTAAATTTAGATCTATATAATAATCTATTTTAAATTCATTTTTTATATATAAAATGCTAAAATTGGATTCCAGCAAAAGGTCCTTTTATTTCTCATAATCTTCACTCACGCTCTCCTTCTGAATGCTGTCGTGAGCGGCCATTAGGGTTTCAATTTCGCTTGAAGGGAACATATGAAAACCCTTCGTAACATATCCGAGGAGAGTCGACAGCAGAGCTCTGCTACTGCCTAAAGAAATTATTTAGATAGGTAGGAAGGGTGATTGCTCTACCTCAGGCCTAGAGGAGGTGATAGGGTTTAGTTGAATAACCTTTGCTCCTTTGCAGGTCTGGTAGGTCGTAGAAAGAAGGGGGATTCATGGGAGTTGCTGAAGAGAATCTTGGCGCTGATAGTGGCGGTGATGTTGAAGAGGAGGAGGTCGAAGAGGTAGAAGAAGAGGTGGAGGAGGTGGAGGAAGAGGTGGAGGAAGAGGTGGAGGAGGAAGTGGACGAGGTTGAGGAGGAAGAAGAGGAGAAAGGAAATGGAGGAGAGAGGGACCATTCTCCTGTGAAGACGTTAGATACCGTAGATAGCGCAGGTCAGGGGATACAGCAGCCCGTTAGCGCTTCCTCTTCTTCAGGGTCAGTAGTATAGCAGGGATGCTTAGCTTTCTTAGATTATTGCATACGTTTCTGTTAGAAAAAATCCTGTTTATAGATCTAAGGTTTGGTCTGGGTCACCAGCTGACCCTTTTTGTTTTCTGTGAAGAGATGGAGAATTGAAGATAACCTGATTTCCTTCTTGTTTGATAGAAAAATCTTTGTTGGTGGAGTTGCTTGGGAGACAACTGAAGGTATTTATTGTTCTTAATTGATCCCTTCTAACTATTCGTTAACCGTTACTTTTGTTATCCACATAAATCCTTCTGTCCCACTTCAGCTGTTATTATCTTTTATTGATATTGTTTTGTTTTTGTGTTTGATAGAACTTTTTTCTGCTTTTTTTTCTGAACACAACTGTAATGATTCTCGCTTGAACATAGCCATACTATGCAGAGCTTCATATTACTCATGTTTCATTAGTGGCATTCTACTTTTGGGTAATACCACCATTGATCAAGTACCACATTATTTTAGTATTAAAAGTAATTTAGTTTCAGATGCTGAGCCGCATTTTAAACATACAAAGGTAATGGTACCTATTATACCTGTTTTCTCATTTGCTTTTTGTAGCTTTGCACTAGACTTATCATTTTATGAATTCTAGCTTACTATAGTTGCTGCACAAGATGCCAATTCTATCTTGAACATCTTTATACCATGTTGTGGACAAACGTTTGTTTAGTTTGTGAGTGATCATTATCATTGCCAAGTGGACTTTAATACTTCTAGCTGTTGATATATGCCTAAATATTGTTGAGTGTTATAACAAGCTTAGCAACTATCAAGATACATTTGTTTGTCTAAGATACTGTGTATATCTTTAAATATATTTTAGACTTCAATTTATTGAAGTTTGTTGTTTTTGGGATTTTCTTCCAGATATTTAAAAAGATAAGTAGTTAAACAAATATACTTATCTAAGAAAATCACCTTATCTTTTTTAATAGGGTGGTTTGGTGAATGATTTTATGATTTTAAAAAGTATTTATGGGATTGTTTCAACAGAGAATAAAAACTTTTGTGGTCGACGAGTGGATAAGCTATGTTTTTGTTGCTGATGCCATAGCATTAGTTTCGCTTGGTAGATGTTTTTCTTGAAAGTTGGTTGATCCTATTGCTTATATAGGAGCATCAACTCCCTGTGTCAGACAACAATGGTTTTATCAAACATGCATACTAACCCATGGCAATGCTTAGCTTTCTACATTGGATATGAGAGATGTGGAGTTCCCAACAAACAATGTAGGAGGTTACAGGATTCCATGAAGGGAGTTGGATCCCAATGCCCAAGTTTTGGGATAGGTAAAGTATCAAATATGGAGTTGGTGACGCATGATGGAGGTTTTTTAGGCTATTTAAAGAATTACACGGAGTGGAAAGAATTTATCCAAGTTTGCAGCAAGCAAAGGTACTTTGGCATGGTGTGTGACAGAAGAAAAGATAATTTTTCTTAGGAAGGCAGTTTGTGATTACTAAGTCAAAGCTGTAACCTTTTATGGAGATGGTGAATTTCTTTGGAAGTGAGGTGGAGTTAGTTTAGTTGGTGTTCTAGAACTTTATGATACTAGCACCATTGCATGCTGTAATTTTTTTGTGGGTTTAAAGGATGACATATTTGATGCATTATATGTTCAAATCTCATTGTCCTTTTTGACAAGTCGTATTGATTAGGGAGATATTTTGTAAGCTTTTTAATTTGGTTAGAATCTGTGAATGCTTTTGAATTTGGAGAAGATTTTGTTAGCATTATATTTTTATTTTGTACTTACCAAGGCTTTTTTTGAATGGATTTGTTCTCTCCTCAATTTTTTATAGGTCTTAAAACTAACCATGTAAATTTTTTGGTCTTTTTTGGCATTCTAGATCACTTAAAATTTGTTACTTTGCTGATTTGTTGAATTCCATATTGTTGGTGGTTTTGCACAAGTTCACTCTTATTGCAATTATTCTGCATCAATGCTTTGTTAGGATGACAATAGGTGTTATTGGAGATTGAGAATTTTGGTGGCTCAATATTTTTAGTCTTTTGGAAACCAAAATGCAAGGATTGTTAGTTCATCATGGATTTAATTACTGAAAAAGGCTTGTGTATTTTATATGTTTAAAGGAGTATGCGCATGAGCCGTAAGTTGCATCTATTTGAGGTTAATTATATTAGTAGAGAAATATAAAATTTAGATGTGGACAATAAGGTTTAGGTTTTTTTTATTTTTTGAGGAAGCATATGGACTCCCAAGTTTTTAGGAGGCAATGAGCTTTTTATGGGCCTAATTTAATTTAGATCATATAGCGATGTTGTTGTGGAACTTTGGATATCAATGTGTAAATTCTATATGTGAGTCAATATTTGTACTAGATCATATTACACCATGTGGAGTGAGATGATAGTTTCTTGGATTCTATGAATATGTTGTGGCAATTGTACTTTAGTTATCTACATAGTCATATTAGTTTGTTGTATATCTGTTTGAACATCTTCACTCCATTGTTAAGTCCATGTGGCATTTGGGTTGTGTTCGATTACAAGTTACTCATCTGTTCTGGTTGTTTGTAACTTATAGCTTGGAGAGCATTAAAAGAGTCAGTCCTTTTCTTTACTGTTGCAATTTTGAGCCAAGGAGTTGATTTTAAAGACATGGATCAGTGTTGTTGAGAGCTCATACCATGAACATAGATTTATCTTATTTGGTAGTATATTTGTATATTGTTAAATATTTTTTGGGGGGTAATTTGTTGGAGTTTGTTGCTTTAAGATGTTACTTTGGACATTAATCACTTGAGATAAGTAATTAAATACTTTGGCATTTAAACAAACATGTCAGATCTCAACCCTCTTAGGCTGTTTTTCAGGATGATGCCATCACCTACTAATGAATCACATAGCATGATGACAGTAATGTATAAGGGTGTTAGATAAAGCGTTGAACAATGACATCTTTGCTGGTGTTCTCACATTATTTTTACATGGTGGGGGCTTTCCATTGCTATGAGAAGAAGTACATATAGTGGAATTAAATCATTTTAGTTTGTGGTGGACAGAAGGACATAGATAACATGTACAACAAATTAAGAGAAGTTTTTTGAGAAGGCACATGATGATGTTAGATCCAGAGGTGTAACTGTTAGTGTAGTTTGTATCTTCTTTAGAGGCAATATGTATTCAACCAACTTGGCATTTCTTGTTAGTATTGTGTTGCATGTGTTAAGCTTTCTCTTTTCTTCGTTAGTTGGAGTTTTTGGTGTGTTATTTATTTGTTCAAATATCTTCTCTTTCTATGGTGAATCATATTGACTAGAGGGTTATTTGATTGGCTTCTCTGTTTGGGAGAGTTTGGATCTACTTTGGGTTTGGGGAAGAGTGAGTCTGTTCTTTTGTCCTTATTTTGTACACAATTATTATTGTTTTTTTTGTTAAGGAATTTGTGTTTTTCTCCCTTGTCGTGAACATAGGTCGGCAACAAGACCACGATTATTTTGATGACTTCTTTTGTACTCAATCTATATAGTTTCCTTTGAATTTGTGATGTATTTGTTCTTTTTTGTGTTTAGGCAAACACACTCTCATCGCAATCCTCGAAAAGTTGAGGCATGGAGTCATTTTATGATCATGTGATACCTTCTCACAGAATTGAAGATATTAATTCTATCCATTAAAATTGTACCAAAGTTTCTTAAGAAATTGCTGCTTTCATCATTGTTGTTGATGCTAATGAAAGTTAAGTGTTTATTGTGTTGATCCATTGTTAGTTCATTAGTAATGTTCTTAAACAGTCTCTTTCCCTTTTGCTAATAAAGTGACAATTTTTTCATATGTTTTTGTATGACATGGGTATTAGCTGTTCGTCATTTACTATGAATCAATTAATACATTAAGGGTGTATAGGAAGTTTGAGATTGAAAAAAAAAAGAGGTTTTATGTATGCCAGCTATTTAACTGCCGGTCTGCTTATGCATATATAGTTATATCCTGGTAAGTTTTATATAAATAGTACTTTAGGTTCCTGCTCTTTGCTTCTTCCAAGCAAAACCTGCATCCATATGTAATATTATATCCTTCCAGGCAGCTTTGGATGAGAAGAAAATTTCAAGTTCAAACTTTATATAATAGACATCAAGCTATATTCATCAAGAATGATAAGATCTACATTGTGTCATCTGTTTTTTTTTTGCTTAGTTTTTCTTTTTTCTAAGCTTTACCAAAAGCTTCTGTCTCTTTGCTTTAGTAAAGCACTAAAAACCTGCTGTTGGAATAGAATTTCACATGGTGTTATAAACTAATAAAAGTTGATTTTGCATTCAAATTGTTAGGGATTCAAGCAGTTAAATCCATTTGAGTTTGAGAGGATGGTTACAATGCAACTCAAAATGAAACATTTTTATTCTCCTGAGTAGTACAACTAACCACAAAACATAATGCTTTCATTTTCGTGAAATATTAACTGACTTGTGGGATTTGTTGAGGCTATGCAATGGATACAAGGTATTGAATAATTTTAGAAGGCTCTTATTACATTGTCAAATTAGTTTATAATTTATTTACAGCAAAGGAAACTGGTAACTGTGACTGAATTTGAAGTATTTACATACGTTAGAAGTTTTATGATTGGCATTTTTTTCTCAATACTCATGCAAATTTTTATAATTTTTAATGCTCGCCATTTTTCTCTTGATCTTCTATAACATTGACCTAGGGTTTATGATTCTGATTTTATCACCTTTTATTTTTGAATGCTGTATTTGGATATGTTTCCCTCTTTAAGTTTTTGTTTTTGTTTTTGGTTTTATTAGTTCATAAAGACTTTACAATTTCCAAGGTTCTGTTTATGCCAAATCTAGTTTTGAACTGAATTCGTTGGATAAGTTTCTAGTATGTTGATTATTCAAAGGTCTAGGTTTACATTAGCAATCTTGCCATGTTATTAATAGAGACCTGAATTCATAGCCTCCAGTTCACTGTGAGCACCGTAGTCTCTCAGGTTTTTCTTATGTTTTAGCTTTATGTGTACCTTCCTATAATCATGCGTGCCAGAATGGTTTACCATCTTTTTTACATGGAAAACTAGTTTTTTATGTTATATAGTTTTCTTTGTTAGTAAAATTAATTCTTTGTTTGGCGAGGTTGTGCTATTTTGTTGCCATGCTGAAAAAACTTTGTTAATATTGGTTTAGATGCACTAGAAGCAGTTTTCTATTTTTGGAGAATTAAGCAAAAACATGGATGCATTTGTGGGTAGTTGTGTTTTTGGCACACATGAAAGTTTTGATTTGATTGGTCTTATAGAAGTAGAAATAGATGATAAGGATCACCGAAAGGTGAAAAATTAGAGTCCCTTATGTTTGAATTCTAAACTTCATATTACAAATGATTTTTTCTTTTATTGTTGTGTTGTTTATAAGACTAGCTCAAGCTATATCTGCATTAATCCTTCTTCCCATTGTGTTCATCATCGCTAGCTTTGTGATACGAATTTGGGATTGTCCCTAAGTGGCATCATTCTTCCTATTCATCATGATTACCATTGTTAGAATTATTTGAGATTATTCCCAAGTACCATCATTTTTGGTACATTTAATTTGAGATGAGAATGTTTTTTTCACAAGCACTTGCCTACTTGCTTTTGGTCTTGCCCTTTATTTCCCTTGCCAAAAAAAATATTCAAATTATGTTAGCTTTCAACCACTAGGTAGAAATTTTGATCTGTCTCTTCAGGATTATTAGTTTCTTTTTGTTATGTGAAGTAGGCAACCTGTGGAAGCTTTGAGTTATGTTTTGGGTCATTATTTCTCATTGTTAGTAGTATGCTTCTATTGTGAATTCGAAGTGTCACACGGATAAACCAAAAAGTTACTTTTAAGAGGACAATGAATGGTTCAAATTGTTTGTTTTGATTTCTTGAACTTCCTGTCATCCTTAATGGCTAGAATTCTGTGGGTATAGGTGGTTGGGTTGTTGGTGGAAGATTGCCATCTTCTACATGTTTTGTAGTCCAATTGAGGGTAGGGCATTTGGAGCCTCATTGCTGCCCATCTGGGCTTCCATTGATCATATCTGTCCATTTGGATGATTGTCATCTTTTTGTTGTACTTTTCAACAATTTTTCGTGTCTATATATGTCAATTGTTTCTGAATCATATTTGTATTCATGATATACTTTCATATTAGTGCTCTATGACCTAACAAATTGACATTATATGAGGTTTTGGATGAGCACCGTGTGCCTTGCATATGCTCTGGTGTTTTGGTATGTTTCCCTATCATTTAAGTCGCATTGGAGTAGCTGTTTGAGATTTTATGGGATTCATGATTTTGTCTAGATTGCCTCGAGCAATCTTGGACTGCCCTTGGCCGTCACAATACGACAAAAGTTTTGGTTGTCTCATTTTGCTGTTGAGATCTAATTGCTCCAAGCTATTTGCTGTTATTGCCTTAGACAATTTGTTCTAACTTTTGGTTAGACTGGTGGGTTGTATGGCTTCCTTGCAAACTTATTGAGGCTATTTTTAGGGGGCATTAGTTTGGGTTAAGGTTCTTTAGCTGATTTGTAGAACTTTACCAAAACTTCAAGCTAGGTGTGAGATACGCAAGGTTGTGAGTGGCATTTATGAGGTGCAATGGTCATATCTTTCACCTGTAGTTGATAGCATGAATTCGATGTGGTGGTGTGATGTTGTAGTGCCACCTAGTTATCTCTCTCTCATGATTGTCCTTGAAACTCTATAGAATGCTGCCTTTGCCTTCATTGGTGTTTTCTTTTCAACCACATTCAGAGTCAAATTCATAAAAATTAAAAAAATGCATGCATATGTTTTTATGTTGCGATTCCCGAGCCTTATGAGTCAACTAGCTATCCCCATCAAGAAATCTAAGTGTCATTATGTTGTTAGGCCCAAAATCCTTTTCTTCATGCATCCTATAAAAATTGTTTTTCTCTTAAACCTCTTTATGTTTGGCATCTGATTCCTACCAAGCATGCTCTAACTCTATTGAAATTTGGTAGAGCTAGGTCTCTTAGTCCTCTACAATTTTGACCTTCAGTGTTCTTGCATTCGAGTTCTCTAACTATGGATATTGAAGTCTTCGACCAAAATTGTTAGAATGAAGACTGCTTTGTGTGAGTTTGCTCTTTGGTTTGAAAGCATCATCAAATGAACTCGGATTAGTATGAACGTTGTGGAGTTTGTTAGATCTATTAGTTGCTAGATCTAACAAAGGTTAGAATTTTTGTCACCTTCGAAACTTAACCTGTTAGAATTTTTGTTAGTGAAATCTTTAGAAGCAACCTTGTCCTTTTATATGACCATGTGTGGAAGAAACTTTTGCAAAGGTTTTATCTCTAATGTGCACCTTATCATTAGGGATTTTAATGATGCTAAATTAATACATTTATGGGAAGTTATGACCATTTGATATGGGTCATGATTAGCAAAGATAATGGTAATATGACTTCATTAAATGCTTTTTAGTGATTACATCTTGATTGCTTCCCCATCCAAAGTCGTACTTCGATGACTAACTTCTATGGCAACGTCCTAGTGTTGCATTTTATACATATTATTCTGTAATGTTATATTTATGTTTTGACCATATGTTTATTTCTTAATTATCCAATAAAGTTCAGGTTTCAAGATCAAAATAAAATAATATTATTTTAGATTCATTTTGAAAAAACGTGAAATTTTGCAAAGTTGCTTTAAATGTCAAAATAAGCATATAATTGGAAACTCATTAATAGAAACTTATTTGTTTTTTGGTTTGCAAATTTTAGAGCCCAAATTGATTTGTGATGAATTTTGGAAATATAGTTAGAATATAACATATATGGAATAATATATATTATGTGTATATATATATATATATATATATATATATATATATATATATATATATATATATATAAGCTTTGGAAAAGCAGCAGTAGCTTCCAATTCGGGTCTTCCACCTAATATAGCTGTTCTAAAGGACCGGGAAGATTGGTGCGAGGAGAGAGGATTGGAGAGAGAGTGGGAACAGGACTCGAGTGGCAGCAAGAAGTTGAAGCATGTTAAATAAAAGAGGAACAGTTGCAGTGGGGGATTTGGTTCCAGCGAGAGGAATAGAGCGCTGAGGGTGGTGCTGTGGCTGCTCCAGTACAGTTTTAGGAAGAAGAGTTCAAGGGAAGGAAGAGAGGACCCAGCAGCAGCAATGAGAATTTAATTCCTTTAAAGTTATATAAAAAGTAATAAAATATGACTGAGATTCAACTTGTGAAGAAAGTTTTTAGATTTTAAAGGAGAAATTTACAACATCCCTGGTTTTTAGTTTACCTAAAGGACATGAAGGTATCAAATTTTTGATAATCCAACATTTTGATGGTTTTGGGTTGTGTATTAATATAGGATGGCAAGGTTTGCTTATGGTTCTTGTCAATTAAAATCATATAAAAAGAATTATATGGTTCATAATTTAGAGTTGATAGTTATTATTTTTGTTTTGAAAAGTTAAAGGCATTATTTATATGGCACATACTATGAAGTTTTGACTAACCATTGGAGTCTAAAGTATATTTTTACTTGAAAAAAGTTAAACTTGTAGTAAAAAAAATTGTTAGAATATATTAATTATTATGATTTAGATGTCTTACATCTTGATAGGATTACTGTTATTGCTGATGCTTTTAGCTGAAAAACAAATCTAAATATGCTTTTATCCCAAATTGATGGAGAACAAATTTCTTTTGAAATTAATAAATATCTACTAATAAGGGAAATACACTAGAATGTGTTTTTATTATCTTAATTATTATTAAGACCCGATTGGTTGGCTTCTATTAAAGAGGATTTATGACAAGATAAGGAAATGTGTTAATTGATTCATAAAGCTAGAAAAGGTTGGTATCTGATTTTTCTTTGTTAGATATTGATGAAATTCTACAATTTCAAGGTTGATTGTGCATTCTTAATTATTAGCAACTAAAGTACTTATTGTTGTGTGAAGCATATAATTCTACATATTTGATTCATCTAAGAGCAACAAATTTATCGAGAATTAAAACAAAATTATTGGTAGCATTGAAGTAATTGAGATGGGGTGGAATAGACTAATAAATGCCTAATTTGTTAGTGGGTAAAAGGAGAGTAATGAAGGTCAAGTGGACTTTTGCAACTTTTGTGAATTTCCAAGTGGAAATGGGATAGCATTGCAATGGATTTTGTAGTGCATTTGTTGAGATCCAAAATTTTTAGAAAAAAATGCATCAAATTTTTCGTATAAAACTAAATTTTAGTACTGTTTTTCATCGTTTGATAGATAATCAGATAGAAATAACCATAAAAAACTCTAGAGGGTTTGTTGTATTTATGTTTTCTAAATTTTGGCAGGGACTAAAAAGTCTTTTACTCTTAATTGAGTTTTTTTATAATAATAATCTTTAATCAAGTATTGGATGACACCTTATAAAATCTTATCTAAAGAAAATGTCAATTTCTTTTATGTTGGACTAAATGAAAAGAGAAGGACAATTTCTTCATCTAATTTTTTTGATAAAGCGATTGGAAAAGTTCAATTAATCGCAACAGTAATTCAAATTGCTTGAGACAGACAAAAGACATTTTAATTTTTAGCATAAGAATACGGAATTTGAGAAGGGTGATCATATATTTGTCTCTAAAATGAATTTTTAGATTTGGAAAGATAAGAAAATTGAGATTAAAATTCTTTGGTCCATTTCAAATACTGGAAGACATAGGTCAAGTGACTTATCTTTTGGTATAACCTTTACTTTTGGCTAGCATTTGTAATATATCTTAGTAGAGTGATAGTGATTTGTTTGTACATTTGTGTTCATTATATCATTGATATCATGATGTTTTATTTGGTCTGAATTAGGTTTAATTTGTTATTATAATTCACATTTTAGTTTGGTTTTATCCTTTTCCATAATTTTATGATCAAGAGCACAATATCATAAGCACAAAGGATACATCATAACATTTTATCTTGTATATGATTTAATAAGAACATCCACAACTAATATAAAAGGATAAAAGCTTTAGTCAAATCCAGGTTGAAGTTCAAGTGTGATCTAGAATTCTTCAATTATAATCCTTATTTGTTGTGTTTGAATGCCATTGCCTTATTTTTCTTATCTTTAACCACTTTAATATTTGTAATATTAATTTTTTATTAAGATATTTTCAAATACTTTTTTTTGGTACTCTATCAAGTCTTTTTTAGATCAATAAAAAAAGTGAACTTGTTTTGCCATAAACTTCTCAATTAAATGTCTGTAAATGTTTGTGGCCTCAATGATCAAACCAAATTGATTATCATGTGTATTTGTCTCCCGTTGTAATATTTGACCAGCCATTCTCTTCCAAAGTTTTGGTGTATTCCTCATTAACTTAGTTTATATAATTAGTATGATTCTAAATATTTCTTTGGTTCTTATAAATATGTATCGAAGTATTTATCTTTTATTCAATTGACATCTTTTTTTTGTCTTTAAAATAATACTAAATAGCTTAGTAAGTGAAGGAGTATCCACTTCTGTTAATTATTTGCAATCATCAATGTTGATACAATGTTTGGCATGAGGGATGATACTACTAGACAATGGGAGATAAAGATTAGTGACAGAAAATTGGGAGAACTGAGAGTAAGCTATAATATATTAACAAGCAATGAAAAATTACAGAGTTTCCTATCATAGATACCGCCCAGTCCTTGGAGATGCTGCTTATAGGATGGAGGGAGTTTATAAGGATGAACCTCAAAGTGGAACATATTCACTCCCTTGCTTCTCATGGCCATAATTTTTTTTGAAGTGCAGTGAACTTTCAAGTCAGTTGTGCACACAATTAATGTTCCTCAAAATGAGCCCTATGTTATTGTTGATAGATCCTGAGGATGTTTCAATCGATGTCAGTTGGCATAACAAGTTGATGTGGAGCTAGTTGACTAGCTAGTTGGTTGATTGTGAAAACCTACCTAGTGTTGGTATTTCAGTATGATGCATGCCAGGATCTTGAGAAATTCTTTTGAGGGTCACCTGTGTGAGAAAACTGCTCAACTGCTCCTTGTAATATTCCGTTGAGGTTTGGGGGCTGTCTACCTTGTGAACAGTACCCTACTCAAGAAATGGAATTACCTTCAGGAAGATGGTAACTCTGTTATGAGATCATCTTGTTGTTTTGAGTTTTGTGGTCACGTAACTTACCTTGAATGAGTCATTCAGGAAAGAGATTTGTCATTTATTCTTTGATTGATGTGAATTGCATTAGCCAGATCTGATCCTACCTATATCGTGCCTTCAATTTATAATAATGGCATATGATAGCATTGCTTATTCACATTTCATTTTTTATATTGCTTTCCCTGGTTTTCATCTTATGAATACATAGATACAGCAAATTATATTTTCTTTTGAAAGATAAAATTCCAATGATTCATTAATCATCTTAGTTTTTGTTGAAAACCTATGAAATTAGTTTATTCTTCTATAAATTTAATGTCCGTATCAATACTTTTTTTATTGTTATTGTTGATACATCTTAGCCCGAGTCCTTAGTTTTCTTATTCCTTGTACGTATTGTTCTTTGTCTATACAATTCCTTAAACATTTAAAAGCCATTTTCTTCATTACTTGTTTTTCTTAGCTAGTCATCATATTAACTTATTTATCTCCTAATTCTCCAATTTCTTTCAATAGAACTGTGTTTACAATAAATTTCTTCTCTGTACCCTTACCTGCTTTTGTTAACACTACCACATTTCTTTGTAATTTGAGCATATCCTTTAGATTGTTTGATTACATTCTTAGTTACTTGAATAACTGTCAGTATCGTCTCACATAAGATGCAATTCCTTGACCCATATAATATAACTTTGAAACTCTACCTAAACAAACCCATAGTTTCATCTGTAAAATTCCAGTATCTAATTCTATGACATTGTTCCATGTTATTCTTTCTGCTATGATTTCTAGGTTTGGCTACTATAGCTTTTAGTTGATGTCAAGTGATCTAATGTGTTCTCTTAGTATAACTATACAATCTTTAAAATCTAGATAATTCTTTGTTTTTTTCATAAGAAAATAGTCCATCTGTATTTTAAATGTTTCATTCCTTTATATTATTAAATGCCATTTTTGTTTCTTAAAAAAATTATAAAAATAATACGTTCATATACTAACACTAATTGTTAAATAGATTTACCTTCTTAGTTAACCTCTCCAAACTTATAGCCAATAAGGTAGTTTGTTAATTCTTTATGGTTCGTTTCTGTATGTCCATTTAATTCTAATACAATTTTTTTCATAAGTCCTTTCTAATAACTCTTCCAAACTAATGTTTTTTTGCTGACACTAGATTTAAGTATTCTAATGAAGGCTTAGAATCGTAAGTATTAATTTTCTTAACATTTATCTTTCTATAAATCATACTATCAACCACCCACATACCAGCTAATGTAGCAATGATTAAGTTCCTACCTTAGATTATCCTATCATATTTTTATAATTGAAATTAAACGTGAATTTTTTTATCATACCATCCTAATTGGCTGATAACGCTGGTTAACTTAATAACATTACTGCAAGTGTAGATGAAAAAGTCCTATTCAAAGTTGCCAGAAGATAACCTCATTTAATTCTATTTTGTTGTTATTTTAGGCTTTGTTTGGTAGGGAATTTTTCAAAAATGGTTTTTTTTATTTATTTTAACATCAAAAACATCATGAATCTACTAAACAATTTTCGTAATATTTTTTATTATTTTCTTAAATAAAATATTTTTTTCTAAAATAAAGTATTTTTTAAAAAATTCCTAATTGCAAATTCTTCCACTGAGCAAAGCATTACTTTACAGAGGACTAAAGACAGCTGAACTAGTAAACATTTTTAAAGAGCATGAATACGTCTGATTACAGGGGCATGTGATAACCTGACGAGTCAATTGATTTCTTATCCACGTTTGGCCAAGCTTGAATTTTGGTGGTACACAATGCATAAAAGATAGAGTTGAGCAGTAGTTTATACAGCTCTATGCACTTTCAACTCTGTCTGGAATTATGAAGAACTGACATCATGGATGAGAACCTCTTTAATCTACCATGTCAAGATTCATCCAGTTTTTATTAATCATTTTTCCATTTAAAGTTCTAAGAACCACACATGTAGTACTTTCCCTATGCCCGTATTTTCCAATGAAGTTTATTTTGGTTAAATTGACAATGGCATTCTGCAAAGTCTAATCAACAATAATGTAGATATTGGAAATAATGCAGCATTAAATGTTTTATGAAGTTGCTAATTATGGCTTTCTTTATAAGAAAGAATTTGCAAACTATCCATGAAGCTTCCCTATTACTTCTGGGGCGTGAAATCAATTGATTCGTGTATTGCATTGCTTATTTGTGGTCCTTCTATAATCAATTGATTCTTCATTTTTTTATTATGGAAATTCTTTATTTTTTTTATTCCCCTATGGAGAGTACTTGTTTGAACCAATTTTTGGGAGCGTTGTTGACTGATTTTTGTTTAATGTCATTTCACATGCTTGGGGTGCCATTCCTTTCCCATGAGCATCGTATTTACTGTATGAGATGTTGAAGGAAACAATTAACCCTAACATATCCAGTATGTTTTAACTTTGTGAAATACGTGCTCTGCTTCTGTTGAATTGCTTTTCTGATGTTCTGTTGGTAGATACCATCTTTTTTTTTATTGGTTTGTTAGTAAATTTTATTAATATTTTTTCCAGAAACGTTCACTAGACACTTCGCAAAATATGGGCATATTACTGATTCTGTAATAATGAAGGATAAGCTCACCCATGCTCCTCGAGGATTTGGCTTTGTGACATTTTCTGATCCGTCTGTCATTGACAAGCTGTTGGAGGATGAACATGTTATTGATGGGCGGACGGTAAGGCCATATCATTCTTATTTACCTCATATAGAGATAAGTTTGCAAGTTTTGATCCCAAGTTGTTGCGCGCTGTAAATCTCAGGTGGAGGTCAAGAGAACAGTTCCAAGGGAGGATATGCCACCAAAAGAAGGCCCTAAGACTAAGAAAATTTTTGTGGGTGGAATTCCTGCATCCTTGACCGAAGGTACTTATTAAGATGTTCGGCTTTTTAAGCTTATTAATGATTTTACTCCAACCTTGTGATGTCACAGATGAGTTCAAGGAGCATTTTTCCTCTTATGGTCGAGTGGTTGAGCACCAAATAATGGTGGATCATCAAACTGGACGTTCTCGAGGGTTTGGCTTTATTACCTTTGAAAGTGAAGAGTCTGTTGAAAAGGTTATATCTGAAGGTAGAATGCATGATCTTGCTGGGAAGCAGGTAAGCTAATGTTCTAGTCATAATCAGTAAGAATGCTTTAAAGTGTGTTGAATTCTTTTTTTTAATAGAATTTTTATTTCCTGTAATTAGCTGTTGCCAATGTTGGTACAAGTAGAAAAATAGTCAAGAGCGATTCAAAAATAATTCTTTTGGTGAAGTAGCAGTGATATATTGGTAAGGCGTCAAAACAATTATGATACAAATAATGGTGTTTATGCATCTGTACTATTAGGACAACATACTGAAATGAAAGAATGGATATTAATGAATAGATGCTGGAATTTCGTTAACTCTACTCTTTGTCTGCAATCTAAACTGTTTTTCTTCCTTTTTATGTACTATTGAGAAACATTATGATGAGTCATATTCTTATTCAACTAATTTTAAACATTGTAGGTCGAAATCAAGAAGGCTGAGCCGAAGAAAGCTGGTGGAGATGGTGGAATCAGCGGAAGGGGTGGTTATGGCGGTGGTTTTGGCAATTCCTATGCATATGGCAGTGGCTTTTATGGTTACAACGGTGGTTATCGATCTGTGGGTGGTTATTATGGTGGAAGAGACGATGGATTCTATGGTAGAGGTGGTTATGGCTATGGTGGAGCTGCAGGTTATGCTGCAGGATTTGGCTCCGGTTATGTTGGGCCAATGTATGGCCCGGCTGGATATGGAGGGAATGCCTATGGTGATTCAGGTGGTCCTTATGGAAGTCATGAAGGTGGAAGGGGATATGGTAGCCGCTATCATCCTTATGGAAGATGAAACAGCAAGTTCCTCTAGTTTTGATTTAATTGTGATGCATGCTGTTTTATGGCATAGTTCCCTTCCTAAATACGCTTTCAGCCAAATGATTTGACTTGAAATCTGAGTTGAGGTGAACCCTTTATCGAGAAATTGTCCATTCTGGGAATGAATTTAATATTGGACACGGATTCGAGTTGCTATTTTGTGTATAAAACTTGCTGCAGGCATCCTGCAGTAATGTACTCACTTTAGAATACTTAATTCGCAAGAGTTTTCATTGCAATTTTGTACGATTGAATTGCTTCATTCTGTTCTGGAGCTAAAAAAATGCGCAGTCCATTGAAGGTATGCCTATGAAGTTTAATTTATTATGCAAGCAAAAACTTTTTTTCACAAAAGCAAATCTTCATTGAAAACCCATATTTCTTCAGCCAATTTGGATTACAAATTCTGAGACCATCTTTCGTTGTAACGTGCTCTTGACCAAAACCCGTGTGTAAACCCATGAGTAAACCCATGCTCACTCGTGCTACCCGGCACAAATCCTCTCAAACTCTTCCAGAAAGCCCCCATGCTTCTTCCCGTGGTTATCGGACCTGAGCTTGAATACCATCGAAACGAGCCAGATGAAGCATCAAGTGCAAAGTTTGATGAGCTATAGAACATGTCTGCTTCAGGGTAATTGATCTGTGGTCCTTCTCGCAACTCTATATTAATTCTAGTTTCGACATCCACAGGTGCCGATCCATCGTGATCGTTGCAGCTTCTGGATCGTTGAAACTCGTCACTCTCCTGGCAAACTAATCTCAAGGCCTGCACAACCTCGCTCATGAGCGGGCGGTGGGAGACCTGTGGCTGGACGCATGTGGATGCAATGGCAGCCACCTTTGAAATGACATCTCGAGATTGGGTTTGGATCGCTGGATCGATGATTGTATGCAGTGCTTCCATGTTTGTTAGAAGAGGACCGGTCCATGCAACGAGGTTTTCTCGCCCGGGAGGCTGCGACATATCTATAGGCTTCTTCCCTGTAAGGAGCTCCAGAAGAACAACACCATAGCTGTAAACGTCACTCTTCACAAGAAGATGTCCAGTCATTGCATATTCTGGTGCCAAATAGCTGAGTGAACAAAAGATCATATGAGTTAAGGCATACATCAAGAATCAAGTTAAGCTACTAAAATATGAAAGCTTCATTACCCAAAAGTTCCCATCACTTGAGTGAAGATATGCTCCCTCCCTTCGGAAGCTGTCCTGGCGAGGCCAAAGTCCGATACCCTCGGAGTAAAGTCGTGTTCCAATAGGATATTGCTCGACTTGAAGTCTCGATGAATCACACTCGGATTGGAATCTTCGTGAAGATAGGTGAGAGCTCGAGCTGCACCGAGGGCGATCTTCATTCGAGAATTCCAATCAAGTGGGGCAGTTTCCTTGTGAATACCTGAAAAAATGATCATCCGACACTTAATAACTAAAAAACTCATCTACATTAAGGCAACCAAGATCATGGTCTAAATGCAAACATTTGTTTGATGTCAATTTTTCAAGACAAGAGTGTACCATGAAGATGTGATTCCACGCTTCCATTTGGAATGAGCTCATAGACAAGGCAATGGGCATTTTTCTCTGTGCATATGCCTATCAACTTGACCAAGTTCCTATGATGTAAACGGCTAAGCATCTCTATTTCGACCAAGAACTCACGCTCTCCTTGCCCATCATCTCTCTTGAGAACTTTGACTGCTACCCCGGTGCCATCTTCCAGTATTCCTTGGTAAACACGGCCGAAACCTCCTTCTCCAATAACTTGTGAATCATCAAAACTGTTTGTGCTTCTTTCTAACTCTGCCAAGGTGAAGACCTTTGCCGAAGCTCTGTAAGTGGGTAAGCTGGAGCTGGGTGACTCTGATGTGGAGGAACTTGTTCCAAGTTCAACGGTCACAGATGAATTTCCTGGAGCTACTTCTGTAGCAATGAGAAGGGTTATATAGTTCGTAAGAATACTGCACGTTTGAGTTTTACCATATAAAGGCAGTGTGCGAAAGTAATGACAAAGCAAATCATTATGTAGTTGTAATGAATAAAAAATTCCAATCAAAGGCAGGAAAACCACGAAATCTATGCGAGGATAAACTTAATGCTTCAAAAGAACATATTTTGTCGCATGTTGCTTTTAACCACTTCATCATATAGAAGCACAACAGACATGATAACGGCTATGGATCAGTTCTAATTTTCATCACAGATAAAAGGCTAAATTGCATCTTCCTTGAACATGGTGCGGTTTTGGTGTATAAGAGGATATTATCTGTAAGCAACATTGTGTCTATAACTTAAACAAAAAAATGACGCAAAAAAAAAAAAATCAAATGTACAAGGTCGAAGATCAATATATCAAGAGAAAACGTAATGTTCATTTAGTTGACAACAACCAGCTCTTTCTAAACAAAATAATCTCTTGTAGGATTCATGACACCAGTAAGGGATGTGCATTTGGATGGTTTGATGAGCTAGCCAATGCAATCAATCAGTTTTCAGTTTGGAAATTCTGGAAAGCCGAATTAAATTGAGTTTTGTCAAAAAAACCAAAATCACACAAAATCAAACTTTATCTAAAAATTAAACTAAACTAAAAAAACAAACATCCTGTTCGAAATTTTGTTAAGGATCAAATCCAGGATATAAAAAATGAATCTTAAATTGGGTTAAAGCTAAAAATCATAAAATCAAACAAAACAAACAAAAAAAATCAAATTATAAACCATAATGTAGATGATAGTTTGGTTATGCTTGATCTTTAATTTCATCAAATTAATGCAAATTTGTAACACCAACCTCACAAACAGCCTTATCCCATCCCATTGGCCTCATTTAAACGTAGGAGCATAACTTATTGATCGAGGCCATGTGTCAGCATCAAATTGACCTTGGGGTCTTGTTAGCCCAAGGTGTTAGACCATTAATGGCAATTGTTCAAGAATATCCAGATGTACCCAAAATCATTTCTAGTATAGTGATATGGTTGATAAGCATTATAGACAATAGAATCTTATAACATCTCTTGAGGCAACCTCGACCGTGTTAACAGCAAATGTAGGGAATCGTAATAGTAAGGCATATCTATGACAAAACTTATAGAATGGTGACACCATTCTAAAGTCCTGTGAGATTTAATCCCTCAACCTAATATTTTGCATTCCTCAGTTACATTCCTGCTTCAGTTATCTTCTCAACAAAAAAACCTGTTAGAACTTACTACAGGAGGGTCATTTTCGGCCTTCCACCAATTAACAAAAACTCTCTCCACCATGTATCAAATCCGGATCGATTTTAGTATTAAATCCACCAGCAGTAGATTCTAGTCCTCCAGTAACTCAAAAAGCACAAGGAACACACGGGCATACTGTAACTAAGGCAGACTTGTATTAGAGGCTAATATTGTTATAATAGAGCAAACTACTGTCTATACGAGACCACTAGCATCTTATAACGTCAAAGCAGTTCGATAAATTACCAGAGACACAAAATACAGAAGAAAAGCTGTTGTTAAACTGACAGATAATTAAATTTGAAGATAGAATAATTGAAGAATTAATTAGTGCATTGTAAAAAATAAATTGAATTATAATGCAAAAAAGGATGACGCCTTACTTGAACTAGAATATAAAACATTCAACAAGCAGATGGAAAAGGAAGTACCTGATGACTTTGTAAATGGAGGTTGTGAAGATTGACAATTTTGTGAAAACCCATTTCTTAGCAAGGAAAGCCATGCAACTCCAGCTATTAAAAACAAAGCTATTACGGATGACAAAACTATAACAACTATCAAGCTACTTCTCAGTTTTTCCTTTGGGGTTCTTACATCAACTGCAAAAGGCAACATAGCAGTTGAATTACGATGCCTAGCATAAGCTTGTCCACTAATGTAGGATGCTTCTGTAGGTGGTGGAGGAAGGCCTGCATAAAACCCATAAATTTTATATTGTTTTATCAATAACAATCTGTTGAAATGTTGCAGTAAAACCTTAAAATGGAAATAAAGAATATTAGTAAGACAATAATAGAAGGAAGCAAAAAATGATACAAAAAGGATAAAACTAAGGTTTAAGGTCATGCATTAAGTAGGACGGTTGCTACAGAGAAACCCTCATATTTAACAATAAAAACAATAGAAAAATGTTAACAACTTATTCTAGTTAGGACAGTTAAGTTTGCTGAGAGTAGAACTTAGGATTAAATGAGATAGTGGTGCAATTCGAATCTGTCCAATTCAAATCCAAACAAGTGAAAAGAGCATTTCACTACTAAAATAACAAAACTGATAAGAATCATGTCGATATTTAAAATCACAAGTTGATTTTGTGGCACAGAGAAAACAATGAGATGGGCTAGTTTCAACCTTAGGTAGTAGCATAATATAGATTGCATTAACCTTGATACTAGATTATTGAAAAGCATCAGAATTGGCGTGCCTTCAAGGGCCAACATTAAATTAATGCTTTCTTACATTTCATTGTGCTTATACAATATACTGAGGAGATACCATAGTGTGTTACGGGCACATGGAATAGCTCTAATAGATGAAATTGAGATTTTTGTAGAAAAACAATCTTGAAGATAGAAGGCTTTGTGTTAGTGGGACACAAATGCCTAAAGCATGACAAGCTAGTTTCATTCAACTGTTACCCAACTAAGGTAAATATAAGTACCCATCTTATACAGTTGATGATACATTGCAGTTACAATCCAAGTTTGCTGTGATTAATTATATCTGAAAGATATAACACAATCACAAATGGAATAATAACTTGTTCAAAATCAAGACAAGCTTAAAACTTTTTTTAGTTAGCCAAGCTAAAAATTTTTAGCATGTTCCACTTCAGCGTATGAATAAAGATACTTTAATTCCTTATAGGAAAATTGTGTGAATTTGAATAATGGGGTGATTAAGTTTATCTATCTCATCCCAATGGAAGATTAAGCTCATCGATGGGTATTGCCAAATGTTCTTTGAGCCATCTTGCAACCACCAAATCTCAAAAGTTGTAGGACTCCGCATCTGAGAACTTTGATGTAACCATAAGTTCCAGTGCACATGGGCCCAATAACCCAAAAAGCTTGGCCAAGTTGCCATAACATTCATCCAAATTAGTGCAACTTGATCCAATCTAATCATTTATATATGCAAACACATAATGTACCTCCTCCTATCACCTCTAATCAACCCAATCAATTTCCTAAGTTAATTCAACATGTCTAATCTCAAAGGATTTAAATGTTTCACCCTTATTTGAAATGACCTGTCTAGTGGTTAAGGTTACCAATAGTGTACATCAATTATACCTCCTCCTATCACACCCAATCAACAATATAACATAGCCAAACCTAATTTGAAATAACCTATTTAGTGCTTAGATTCATCAATAGTGCATTGGAACCTACAAAATGTTGAGGGCCTCTGTTGATGATGCAAAATATTATAAATTCTTATTATTAAGGTACATGACAGAGGCATTTCCTTAGAGTGGATATAGTCTTATTTGATTAAAAACACAAAAGCCCATAGAATTTAAAAAATATTCTCAATATCTTAAGTGTATTTATGAAATAATCTTTTATTTTATTAGCAGCTAAAAACGCAATAGCACTAAGATAAACAATTTTTTCAACTAAATTACAATAACATCAAATTTTATAAGAAAATATTTCATCTCTCTAATTCCCCTTCTCGACTCTTCAATTGTTGCTTGTCACATTCCATTGATTCCAACAACTAAAACACAAAAGCTAGATGTACATGTTTTGTCACCAACTAAATTACAATAAAATTAAAGCATATAAAAAAATATTTTCTCCATAATTTCCTTGCTCAGCTTCTGTATTGTTGCTTGTCGTATTCCATTTGATTCTAACCACTATGGATTAAGCCTTCAATTTTGGAATAATCTTCTCTTCTCCTTTCTATTTCTCATTTATAAGAGACCTATTTCGTTAGTTTTGATCCTCTTTACTTGTCCTAAGTTAGGGTTTGCTTCAAATCGTGCTAGTTTCCTTTAAGAGAACTATTACTTGCTCAATTTGAATGCTTTATTTATATGTTGCCAATCTTTTTCTTCTTCCTCCTTAGACTTTCTTTGAAATTAGGCAAGTACTCTTAACTTCATGTCAACTCTAAACTTGGTGTTGATCTTGTCTTTATATCTTTTCTAAGATATTGCTTCATGACAAATCTTGAGAACCTCCTCAAGAAAACATTATGTTTATCACTATGCCTATACTTCAACAATGATAGAGGTGTCAGTTTCAAATTCCAAGTCAAATAAACTACGGAAAGTAAATAATTTATAGACTTCCAATGAACTTTGACTAGTGGACCATGCAAAGCTTGGTTATAAGCAAGTCGTTCATAATGAAGGCTTTTGTTCCAAATTTTTTGAGACCATAAATTATTTTCTTTGAGTAGTTATGCAATTGTTTGATTCATAACCTCTTTTTTGCTTTCTTTTTTAGAATAAAAAATAGTGCTCCTATTCAATGTGATACACTCATCAATTAGAGTGTACTAGAATTGAGTATCAATAATACCAAAGGTGAAAATCTCGTACATTCTTGAAGAATAGAGAGGAACCTTCCTCATCCATGACTTCTTGTAGACATGCTAATAGCATCAGTTTTGAAAATTTTTCAACCACAACAAAGTTATAGTTGTGATCCCACCTTTTTGTCAATAAACTTCAAAGTAAATCCAATGAGATGCTTTTCTATGGAATTGACACGCTCAATCTGTTTTGTCAGTTGGTAAGCTTGATAATACAATTTAGTACCTATCCTCAAACATACTGCTAGGTATCAAGGTTTATTAGATGCATGCACATGTATTTTTGTAAGTTTTGAGTTGCCTTGATCACTCTAAAATGGACAACAATTTTAGAGACATGAGCTTCCCAAATCCACTTGCCAACTTCCATCTTTTGGAATACATAGTTGTTAATCTTTGTGCAATAATTCATGTTGAGATTTGTACTCCAAATTTCCACTCTTGATCTCTTCCACAATCTTCTTAAACTTGAGTTCTTTGCCATATCTTGTACAATACTCCCCATGCTCCACTAGTTGGATCTACGTTATCGTCCACAAACAAAATGTGTTTAATTGGGATGGAAAAAGCATGTTGATTAATTTATCCTAGTTTTGTTCTTGTATTAGATCAATAGATTGAACTATTGTAAGTACATCAATCATTTCATATGTCATGTTTGTTGCAACTTGGAGTGGTCTATGATTAATAATGATTCGATCTTGATTCGATATAACCCTACTAACTTCTTTTCTCTGAGAAGAAGCAATGATAATATCCTTAAGGTTATCTTCAAAATGTTTAATTTGATTACGATCTAATCCAAGTTTTGAATAATAAGGGTTTAGTTTAATCTCAATTTAATATAGGCTTGGAACATTAGTTATTGGTTTAAGCTCAATTTGAGACAAAGATGATCTATTTCAACTAACTCTTGACTTTTTACTCAAGATGATAATCAAAGTAAATTTAAAAATTTGTTCATATAAAATGTAACACTATATGATATTTTTCTTTTACAAATTCATCCACTTATATATGTGTGTGTGTACATGTATTTTGAGCCATCTCGAATTGATATCTCATCTATATAATATGAATTGATAAAGAATTGGAGGTTCAACGCTTATAGCTATTGCAACCTTTTAAATATATCCCACAAAGTGTAGTTAAGGATGTTGTATTGTAGCTAAAATTTAATAATTGCATGATACTGGCAAAGACAAATCTTTTAACTTTCGATGCTGATAATTGCATTGACAATTTCCTACTTCATACATATTCTTACAATAAATTGTTTTTCTAATTTTTTTTTCGCCTCAAATTAATCTTGAGAAAGCAACTTAAACTTCATCATAGAAGACAAGCTAGGGCTTTCTTATTGAACTAACTTAATAGCTTGTTTAGTCTTTGCAACCATGACCTCGTATTTCACATTCCCTACAAAACAAACAACAATGCAATTTTAGTTTTTTCAAGTATGACCTTTATTTTGACAATGATCATAATACTTGTGTTCTTTTTCTGTTTTTTTAATGTCTTTGAATAAAGCTCTCTTCTAACTTGACCTCTGAGTTATTGCCTCGAGATTTATTCTTTTGTTGATAGCTATAGCAAACAATGTTGGCTTGATTCAAAGTATGAGTAGAAAATAAACAGGTTCAATGACTATGATATGATAGAGGTTTGATATTTATCCCATCAAAATCTACAACTTTTCAAAAGGGAATTCCAAGGGCAATAGTTTATATATGAAAGTTCTTCATATAGTATTACAAAGATTATTATTGTTAATATTGAAGATTGTTTCATTTTCTTCACCTCTCTTTGGAATAATACCTCAAGTATAATTCCTCATGAATCAACTTCTTGACTTTAGGAGTCGTGATCTAATTTTGAGCATAGGTACACTTTTTATCTTATGAGAACAAAAATTGTTTATTTCAATTGAGTAAAGATAATCATAATGGTTGAAGAATCACATTAACAAGAAAAATAAGTTCTAAGCTGATCTAACTAGGTGCCTAATTTCTCCATGTTGCTTCTCCCATATATGACGATAGTTCAATATTCCCCTTCACTTTGAAGGGATGTTATCGGTTAATGAACGAAGATGAAATATAACCAATGTTTTTTCATCAACGTTTTGCATTGCTTCTTGTAGACTAGTAATAAGCCCAAATCTCTCTCTTCAATGACGAATAATGGAATAAGTTAGGAGAGAAGTGATAATTAAAAATTGCAATGATTTAAATTTCAAATTATAGAATAAAAATTTAGTCATATTTTTCTATGCAAGACAATATATAAACTCACTAAGATAATTTAGTCTATTTGAAATTAATGAGATCCAAACAAATCATGAATGTAACCCTTGAATACTTGGACATTCCTTACATTCCAAATCAAGTATTATAAAAGTCTTGAGTGTTGCAAGGCCTCAATGATTCACGTGCTTTTGGAAAAACAATTTTAAATGTTATACTTATTTTGAGAAAAATGGTATTGAAAATTAACAAAGTCCTGATAATAGAATATCCTCCAATGTTATTGGCATTTTTAGAATAATTTCCTAATCAAGTCTATATTATGCATTCTTAATGTGCTAATTAATTGTCTAATCATTCACAGAATAGAACATATTAGGCTAACTTCTTTTAGTTTAACCCAAAATTCTAAAAATATTTGTAATAAAAGTTTGAGCATTTTGTTGGAGTCATGGTAGCATTGACATTATCATTTGCTAAACTTAGACCTAGTAAAGGAAGTCCATTAATGTTGAAACAACACTTTCATATTCCACCTTCATCAATACTATTGAAGCATTGAGAATATGGTGTCCTCCAAAGCTATTGTAGTTCATCCTTCCTCCACTCATTGACTATCCATTTGTTTGCACAACAAAACATATTAGATTAACTTTAATTTACCCCAAAGCCTCCAACAACATTTATTACAAAACAATTTGAGCATTTTGTTGGAGTCATAATAATACTAACATTATCATTTTCTGCACCAAGACCTAGTAAAACAAACTCTAATTAATGTTAAAACCAAACTTCCATATGTCACCTTCATCATATTATTGAAGGGTGTCTAATTTGATGCATACTTGGTAGTTAATGAAATTGGATTCTAATCTATTTATTGTTTTTATGTATCTCCGTTAAGGTACGTGCTATCCACTAGTTGTAGGATAATGAAATTTTGTTAGCACTTCTAGCTGCAAAAAAATGCTAGAGATATGCTACCATATATCCCAGCAGGGATATGTTATTGAGGAAGACAGTATTTTTTCTGCATGTTGATACTCAACAATGGCCTTTCCAATAAAACTTACAGTCAAGTTCCAGACCTTTTCAGCAGGGGAGATGAATGTTATAGCCAAAACATCATGCTGGGAAAGCATACAAAATGTGTTGCAATGAGAGAAGTGAAGAAAGGCCAAAATCTAAAATTTATATCGAAAGTAATGATTTATTTACTATTTCTACCACGAATGAAAGTATTCTTCATGTCTTGAAAGGATAACTAGCTTAAGTTTATATAATGAACCATTTTTTACTGTAAATACAAGATGGATGAAAAATTCATAGATTTTATTGGATCAACACTTGTTTTCGAAATTTAATAGGATTTTTTGTGTTCTTTGAAAGTCTAATAGGAATTTTGTGTTGTTTGGAAGTCTAAGAAAAATTATGTGAATACTAATGGGCATTGACTAAATTAAAGGTCTGTAAACCAACATATAAAGCTCTTCATGCAAGTCTCACAGGCCATGGCAGATTTTGAATGATTGAAATGAAAGCCTTATTCTATGGAAATACTAAAGGTTTGAAAGTTAATTGACAGTTTTTGTGTAATTTCTTTTATCTATGTATTGTTTTTCTAATTTTGATGATTCCACTTTGTTACATACTCAAAACCTTCTAAGAAACTATGTCTTTTATACTTCGTCCTATGTAACAAGGAATCCATGTATCCAATAAAAGAACTTATAGTCAAAACTAGCGAATTTACCCTTCACTTTATCCGTGCAGTGTGTCAAAATTGAACTGCTTCCGATAAGCATTTTTAATATGTTTCTGTTTTGTTTCTAGATTTCTCCTTATTTTTGTTGGTTCCAATTTGTTGCATACTCAAAACTTCTGCAACCAAGGATTGTATACCTTGTCCTACGTCACAAGTTATTGAAGTTATGAGCCCAATAAATGACATGCATATTCTAAATAAGTCACCTCATCATCCATGCAATTAACTGTCAAAATATTTTCCAAAGTTTGTCGAATTAATTTGCTATCATCTGCAATCAAAGTATTCTAAGGGTATTGACAGCAGAAGAAACTTGAGTTTCTAGCCTTCATGTTACCGTAAAGCTATAATATAGTAAAATGATCTCATTAGAAGACGCAACAACCTTACCTGGATAGCTAACATATAACACATCGTACTCTCCAAAATATGAGGCCTTTACCGCAACTTGCTTTTTCCAGAACTTCACAGATGTTACAAGCACTGTCGATTTTTTAAATGATTTTCCAAGTGGTACCAGGTCAATAAGTACATCAGTTTTGTCATAGTCTTCTGGAGCACTGTTAGCTCCCATGATGCGCACCTGGCTTTGTTTCATTAAAATTCCAAGTGCAATTTCTTTAGCAAATTCAGAAACCAATGGAAAGAAAGTGTACAACGAAATCCCAAGACGTAGTTCAACTTTAATTGGCAAGACACAGGTACAAAGAGACCCAGGAGATGGATTTGTAAGCGGTTGCTGGCATGTCATAGGTACACAATCTGCAACCAATCAAACCAAAGCCCTTGTAAACAGAATTTCCCTGAAGGTTGGATGATTTTCTTCCAGTGCTAGTATCAAAAGTTAGGATTATCAAAACGATTGAACAACATTAGAAAATTTAATCAAATGCCATACCAGAATTAGGAGGAGGTAGTGGTAATACACGTGCAGATTTTGGTGATTGCACAGAAGGCGTGGAAGGAGAAGGTTCTGGAGGATAAATTTGCCCTGTAATCACAAAAAATTCCAGCCAACAGCATTGTGAAGTATAATAATGCTAAACGGGTATCGTTGTCTAAAAAGCAACAAATTACCAAGAAACCTACATGTAATATAACTTGGAGATCTGGGAGGTGTAGAAGAGATTGCATCCTCTGATTGAGAAAATGGAGGTGGAACTTGAGATTGAGAAGGATCTGAAAGAAAAAGAATGAGTGATAACAAACCATGTTTTATCAATTTTAACTATTTTTCATTACCTCGAGGGATGGATGGAGGACCATAATGCCCCATGTCACTCCCAATAATGTCTACCGAAGTGGGTGGAAGAGCTGAATTAATTGCTGGACTGACATTAAGGCCCGGAGAAGCATGATGTCTTATTTTATTCTTTGGAGTTTCAATGGAAGGACTTGGACTGATCATAGGACCTTTAGTATAAGGTAAAGGAGCAAAATTTTGCTCTTTTTTTGGCGACATCAAGTGCGTAGATGAAGGAGCTGGATTTGTCTTGAGCATATTGACATTACGAGGAGCAGAATCCTTTCTTTTTCTTGTTAAAAATGGTACATGATAAAGCGAGGAAGCTGGAGAGATCACGTGGCCCTTGCCATAAGGAGGAGAGTAATGCCTTCTATTATTATTCATTTGGGTCGACAAGAAGGTATGCGCCACCATAGGACCTTGAAAACTGGGAGGGGAGCACAAAAATCACTCTTCAGAATGTTATGCAGGAAGATTTAAATGAACCATTGAGATCAACGAAGACTGGAAATGAGGAGCGTAGCATAATACCTTCTCCTGTTCTGTAATTGTTTTGAAGGATGGAAAAAACCTGCAGATGTAATAAACGGTAACTTTCACAAAGTTTAGTAACTAAGATTTGTCATAAAAAACAAATTTAAAAGGCATAGTTCACACATATATACTAGCCACATAATATGTATTGCTAAGATTGTTTTGGGTAATGCTTTGTGACACTATAACAGACTCCACAGAATAAATTTCAAGGATATTACCAAATACGTGTTGAACATGGCCATAAGAATATATAATTATTCCATAATAGATAAAGACCTCAAAAAAACTATCCAACCTGATTGTTTTGACAATGGACGTAGAGAAAATGAAGCTGAAATGTGGTGCTTTTTCCCATCTTTATGCGCATGTTGACCCACCACGTAGGATGATCCTGATTAAAGATTTGTCAGGGAATTAGTACCTTCAACCAATATTGTTTCAGCCTATTCTAAACATTGCATAACTAGATTATCTCTTAAGTATAAATTTTTTGATTGAGGCAAATGGTCAAAAGATTACAAGAAAGGAATTCTTATTCTTGGACTTGCCTCAAGAATTTTTACTCGATAAAATCACATAGTATCAAAATTCAAGCAATTCACCTCGCTTAGAATGATTAAGGCTTATTAGATTACTTGTTATTATGGTTAAATTACATGCAATTATGGAGTTTCCAATTGATCTAAATGATGGTCAACATGAAGGGAAACAAGAAAGTTTATTTTTAGGAAAATATTGTGATGCAAGAGAACACAAGACAAAAATGAGAAGGTTTAATATGAAGTTATAAGACACCGATACATCCAAGTTATTTGGGGTAATAGCGGAGATAGAAATCTAACTAGTGTTCCACCTGTTCACAACAATTTAAATTGGCGTAAGCAGAACTAGTTTGATCTTCCTTTTTTCATTGAATTATGAGCATTCTATCAAGCAATCACAATGCATATCAAAACTAAAATAGCTTATCATACATAACCCTAGAAGATGAAAAAAAAAAAAAATTAACTAATCACCAGTTCTCAATTCTGGCTGTTATGAATACATTCATCATTAAGTAATACAAAATGCAAACAGCTGTAACTGCTATAAGCTTGCCTAATATTATTTGGGTCATTCAGTCTAAGCATCAAGTATTTTGACAGACGTAGGAGAATCGCACAAATAATTCATATATGTAGGCATTATTTTCCCCAAACATATATAAAAACATATATATATAAATTCGAAGCACCACAGGCAGTGCTTTCTTACCAGCAGCTGAGTAAATTATCCAAGAAATCAGAAAGCACAGAAAAAATTGAGCAGTGTATCGTTCTCTCCAGCCCATCCGAGACCACCAGAGAAACCCAAACACTTGTACTGTGCAGCAAAGTTCGCCAACACAAGCACAACTCGGCAGAACAAAACTAGCAGGAAAGCAACACAGCTTATCAAAAACAATCTTTGCAAGACATTGTCGCCACACAGAAAAAGGCACACAGTGGATCCTTCATCGGCAGCCAAAATGAGGAAATGGGAACAACAGTAGCAGAAGAATCAGAAAACGAGGACCATCAAAGCATCGAGAGGACAGAACAGCTTCCGAGCTCAAATTGCAATCAAAAGAAACGGCTCTGTCCACCATAGACGAAGGCAATCAAAACATAAACGAACAGAAAGGGGATGGAGAGGAATTAGCAGACTCCACAAAGCAAGGTACCACGCAAGCCCATGGCAAAGCAGAGGGTTCTCATCGGAAAAGAGCATGAGAAAGACAGCGGTGCAGATGAGAAAAAAACGAAAGCAACGAAAGCAATAGTCCCCCAACAGAGCAGTCAGATCGCAAAGAAACCGACTGGAAGAAGAGATAATGAAGGCAGTGATGGGTTTTGATAGTGGAAGGAGACCAGCTTCCTTCCTGCAATGGCTGCTGAGGACTTGCTTTAGTTCTGCAAAAATTTCAAACGATTGGTACAGGAGTAGGCATCGGTCAATTGTTTGATTATTCTAAAAAGACAATTTGGATGAGAAGCAAATGCCTATAATGCATCATCCTTTGTTCGGGCTTCTTCGCCGCACCACGACTTCACCCTGCTTCACTCGACTTACCGTTCGCATCGTATTATAAATCATTAAAAAACTTATTATCAATTTTTTTAGTTTTAACTTTTTTAAGGAAAACATGTTAAGCTTAAATAAGCGATTTAAAAAAAATGTCTAACATGGAACTTCAAAAGATATGCGAAAAGAAATAAATTTTAATAAAAAAAATATATCTAAAATAGTGATATTATATTGTTTGTAAAATATATTTTTTAAAAAAACTTAATTTATCATTGTATGACAATAAGTGAAGGTCAAGGTTCTTTCTGTTTAAAAAAATAGTTAGATTAATTACATTAAAATATATGATAAACATAAAATAATATTTTAATAAAAAAATTAAAAGAAAATATTTAAAATAAAATAAACAAATGTTTTTTTATTATTTTTAAAGATGGATAAAACTAAATATAATAGTTACAAATATTAAATAATAATATAAAAAATTGTGTTCTGTTATCATCAAATTTTTTTAAGGAATAATAAAAAGTTTTATGATTTTAAATAAAAGTGATCTTTTATCACATAAATGTTTTTTTTAAATATAGATAAATTATTTGATACTTGTTCTTTCAGATAGTTGAAACGTCACTAACAAATAATTATATTATTTCAATAGTTTATTTTTTTTTATGATCATAGTATTTTATTATTTTTAAGAAATTTTTTAATAAAAAATAAAACTATTTTGGTCAAATTTTTTAAATAGATATTCATCATTGATAAATTATCAAATAAAGTTTTAATAATATCTTTAAATGTTTTCTTTTATTAACTATTTTAATATTTAATAATAATTATGCTAAGATAACATAAGATCTGTTTTAAAAAATCGTTATGTTTTTTTTTAATATTAGGATAAGTTTTGTTTATTGTAAGATATGTTTTTTTTACTATTTAGTTGGGTGTCAGGTTTTCATCTTTGAGAAAAGGCTCTACCAGTGTTTGTTTGCGCTTGCCAAGTTGAAGTAACTCCAATTGATATATTAAACATTATTCTTTTTTAATTATATTTTTTAATCTTATTAATTTGATTATGTCTATAATTATTAAGGTTTTGTTAGGAATGATTATTATAATGGCATTAATCTGATTATATTTCAAAAACATTTTTTAGGCCAATAATAATTTTGCTTGCTTTTACAGTAAAGAACAAGAAATGGGCCAAACAACAGAAAATTGAAAAAGACATTGCTCATATTGAATAATTTAAAAAAAAAATATTAATAAATGTTAAATGCATTTTGCAAAGAATAAACGTGAATTTGAGATTCATTGTATTTAAACAGTTGGATGGGCACTATTTCAAATATCAACTAATTTATTATTTTGCCACGTGACACTTAAATTATATAGCGTTTTATTTATTAAATAAATGTTTATTTCCGTGCTACTGGAACGTAAAAATGCTTTACAAGCTTGTTTGATACGACTTTTTAAAAATGTTATTTAATCTTTTTCAATCGCAAATATTAAACAAAATTCATGACAAATCAAATTAGAAATCACATTAAAAATGACAATTTGCAATCTTAATAATTGTTCAAGCAAAACAATTTTATATTGTTGCAATTGAATATTTGTTAAATAGATAAATTATAGCAATTAGTTGTATAGATGACAGTAGAGAATGGTTGGACGCTTTAGGGTAAGTTTAATACAGGTTTTGTATGCAATGCGTTCGTTCTTTTTTTTTATATCTATTATATATTGTAAGCATAAAGTTACAAAAATCATGTCAGCGAAATTATATTATAAACATATATTTACATTCATCATTAAGATTATTTAGTTGTTGTATTTCTTATTTTTTTTCCCATCTTAGTATCCATGTGATATTTTATCTAAAAAATTATAATATATAAAAAATATATTATTAATTAAACTATCTAATATAATTAAAATATAGCTAATAAGTGTACGCAATACCATATTAAAATTTATAAAATATAATTTTTTTACAAAGTTAATAGTATTAATATTAATAAAATTTAATATTATATTAAAAATTGATTGTTTATATAGACCTCATGTTAAAATTGTTTGTGTTGAAAAAACAAATGAAATTAATAATTTTAGAGAGAGAAGAAATAATTTATATTAGAAAAGAAAAAAATTATTACATCTTTGCTAAATCTAAAGAAATCATTATACAAAAGAAAATAAGGTTCGTGTTATCTATGATTGTTATATTTTAAAAATTTAGTTGTTACATATTAAATAATTGGAAAATTATAAGTTATACATTGGATTGTGAGTTTATGGATGTGTTTATAAAAGACGTATTTGAATTTTTTTCTTAATAGATTATTTATTTGACCAATTAAAAATGTTTGTTTTTTCAAAAAATAGATTTAAGATATTGGCATCATAAGTTAAAAGTAAAAAATAATAATATATCTAAAATAATTTATAGAATTAGTTATAAGAATTATAAATTCTTGATAATATTATTTTGTTTTAACTAATGTAACTAAATCATTTATGTATTTCATGAATAAATTGTTTAAAAATTATTTAGATAAATTTATAATCATATTTATTGATAATATTTTGATATATTTAAATTTTATTAAATATAATATATATATTATAAATATTAAGAGAATATTAATTATATATTAAATTTTTAAAATTTTATTTCTAATTATCTAAATGATATTCTTATAACATTATTATTGGACAAAGGATTTTTTTTATATCTTCAAAATATCTCAATTATTATGAATTGACTCAAACTTAGTGGTGTGATCGAAATTAGAAGTAAACTTATCTATTCATTATAAAAATTTTTAAACGCTTTTTCATAAATAGCATTTTTTTTTACTAGAAAAGCTTAGAAAAAGAAGTAAAATCTAAATGAAATTCTTCTAACAAAGAAAGTTTTAAAAAAATAAAAAAAACATTAATATCAATACCATTCTAATTCTCCTAAAAGGAATAAAGAAATAGGAGATCTAAAGTATTGTATTGTTACAAAGAATGAGTTAAATTAAAAGTGAATGGTTAAGTAAAAATTATCGATATTTTTTACTTGAAAATAAATCAAATAACATAATATAATAAAAGAAATCTGTGATACATGTTACTTAAAGTCACTTGAAAAATATTTTATTGGAATTCTATATTGAAAATAAAAATCTCAAAAAAGATAACAAATGTCAATTTGCTTGAGTCATGCAGACGTCACGTTTTTGACATTTCTGTTGGGGCTGTCGGACCAGCCGAAGGAGTTGTTTAATTCATGTATGGAAGTTTCGAGCCGCCCAAGTCAAATGTTCATACGATGTACATAACTAGAAGAAAGATGGCTCTCAAATAAGTCAGACGCATCTGACAACTGAGACGCATGTAGTCAATTGTCAAAGAATGGGCTCATTTTTCTTTGATTTATTATATTATTTTCTAACAGTTAGGCAGATTAGGTTAAAAAAAACTTTATTTTTTTTTGCATTTTTGGTAAAAGATAAATGAGAATTGGATGTTCATCAATCATTAAGAGAGAAAAGCAAGATTATAGTTTTAAATTTTTTTTTTTGAGATATTCTTTTAAAATCTAATATTTTTTTTAATATTTTTTAGTACAGTCGGGGCCATATGTTTATTATAAACATGCCCATGGTTAAAAAATAAATAAATAAATAATCATGCAAGCATGTGAGTATTTGTTTTTTTGTCTACCGAGCGTGTTTGCTGAGAGATTCTATATAAGCTGAAAAATTCTATTAAAATCTTATGTTTTTTAATATTTTTAGTACAATCGGGGACATATATTTATTATAAATATGCACATGGTTAAAAAAAAAATAATCATGGAAGCATGTGAGCATCTGTCTTTATGTCTGCCCGTACGTGTTTGCTGAGAGATTCTATATAAGCCGAAAATAAGTGGAAGATGAGTGAGTAATTCGATTTATTTATTTTTATTAATTTAAGGATGATTTGACAACTTGAAAGTAAATTACTATAACATGTTGAAACATTAAAAAAAAGCTAAGAACACTAAAGTCTATGATGAATTAAATTAAGAAATATCAAGTCTTATTTGTAATATCAAAATGAATTGCTACAATATTTTCAAGTTTTTTTTCCCTCATTCAAATAGCTTAAAATGATATTAAACTAGTGTTGTTAGAAATTTTTAACTCAATTTGTAATATTTTATAAAAGAGTAATAGAAATAGTTATGACATCTCCATCTATGAACTAGATGAAGTACCATTTTTGGTGTTGTTAAAAGTAGAATTATCAAGACTTATTTAGGGGAATTGACTATAGTGTTTACTATAGTTGAATTTAATAAAACTTTTACTTGAGATTAACATTTATTATTTGGCCTAATATTTTAATCAATTGTATTTATTTTTTTAAACCATTTCAAGGATTTAAAAAGAAATAAAGAGAAAAATTTCAATATTTTGGAGACAAGATTTCTCAATCTTACAACTCAACTCGCTTTTGTCTTAATCAAATTATTATTAACTAACGTTTCTCTTAGCTCCTTCCCTTTATCTATCTCTAGATAGAGTTTCTTCAGTTGTTGATTGAGATGTCATTCATATTATTTTGTCTTTGTCAAGGTGTCTCTTTCTTTTTTGATTTTTCTCCTCATGACATTTATAGATAAATTATTCTTATAGTTGTTTTAGATTCACTTTCAACCTGCCTTAGTGGTTCCTGCATTCATTGTGTTTCTTTTTCACCTCTTTGACATTTGGAGATTTCCTCTCATTACATCAAAATTAATTAATGATGAATCTATTTATCCATTTCACTATTGTGAATTTTCTTTGTTTGTAATTATGAATAAAGAATAAAAAGACTAAGTGATAGAGAATAAAAAGAAGAAACTCCTACAATTATACCTCAACCAAATTCTGATACTAAATGATAGAGAATTAGAATCAAAATTCAAATGTTTGAATTGCAACTCAAAAATTCATAAATCATAACTCAAATTGTGCATATATGATTAGGGAGAAATCTCATTTTTTGGGAAACAAGATGTCAAGCCAAATCTTTTTTTTCGTTCAATAACATGATTTTAAATAGATTATGAGATTAAATTTATACCTAAAACAAAATGATGAAAATACCCTTCTTTATAAACTACACAAATAATAATAATAATAATATGATAATCTCTTACATATAACTTATTTTTTTAAAATTCTTTGGGATAAAAAATTTTATAATAATAGAATTTAAGATTTGTATGATATTTTGAAAAACATATTTAAAAGTATATTTTTTCAATCATATAAAATTTTGAAATATTTGTGAGATGAAACATCTTTGGATATTATCATCAAATCATGGGATGGTCAATGCTCATATCTTATTATTAGCATGACAATTATTGCCAATCTTTATTATTGAGTAGTACCTTAGTCTATGAGACTAGAAACAATCTCTTTCAACAGTATCTTAAAAACTTAGAAAATGAATTACTTGTTAACAGAAATAAATGGGTGATGCCACCCAAGAGTTGGACAACACTACTAATATCTCTTTCAAGCCACTCTAACAAGTTCACAAACACAAATATTTTGAAACTCTGTCACAAAAAGTTAGTAATGTCATATTGTTGTAATTTTGCAAGCAATAGCTTAGTGTATATCTCATGTAAACACACTTGTATCCTCTATACATGCTTTGGGACAAGAAAAAGTTCTTTGTAGAATAAGAGGATTATGACATATTGATACAAATCTAGAATTGATTAAATAGAAAATTGTGTAGTAATGTGAGGGCCATCTTGTAAGGATCTATAGCATTTGGTGTACAATTAATAAGTTAGAGTGAGAAAAAATTTTAGCATCAAACTACAAGAGCATAGATGCCCATGTCCATGTTAGCATTAAGGCGAAGTGTAACTTCCCATATTTGTCGTGCTTTGATGTTATTAACATTACTTTCAACACAACTTTAGTGACCAATAGAGAGTAGGAGATAACACAATCTTAGCTTAATACCAAGACATTCAACATTCAATGCATTCTACTTTTATGAGTACATTTTCAAAATATTAGATTTGGCATCAAAATGAATAGAATTTTGAAGAAATCAATATAAATTGTGTGGCATGTTTCTCAAAGTGATTATTGTTAGAGTATGTTATGTTGATGCAAGAAAATATATGCAAGATGAAATTAAATTATTTTAATAGATTTTGCTCATTATCAATTAATTTCATATTGATCATTTTCGTATTTGAAATAATTTTCATTGTGATTTAAGTGCAACAAATTTGCTAAACAATTCATTCCTTAGAACTTATAAGATGCCAAAAGGCTACATCTTATCCCCACACAACCATATTGAAAACAATTAAATGGGTCCTATTGGAATTAAAACCATTGGGTATAGAGTTGTTTCTTCTCTAACGAGCATACTAGAAATAAGTTCTTTTAAATATTCAACAATAAGAATTAGCCTATGGATTTGTTCTTACGTGTAACCTTCTTAGCAATCAGCAAATGAGTAACCACAGTGCAATTTTCTCTTGATCTTTGTTTAAGCACCCCTATGTTTAATAGTTATAATCCAAGCTTCTTAAGTTTATTCAAATGTTGACTTACATAAACAAAGATTTGTAAAGTCATTTTGGCTTTGATAATGAAATATTATGATACTAAGTCATTTTTTTTCAAAATAATATTCTAAATCACATCCCCATTTTAGATAAATTTGTGGATCTAAAAACCCTTCAAAAGCTAGGAATTTACAAAACAATTGGAAAGACTTTGTGAATCTTATGGGAGTTTGAAAACTATTATGAAAGTAAAAAAATTATTTTCTTAAAAAAAATTTAGATTAATCACTCTATTATCAAATGTATTAAGTTTAGTTAAAAAATAAAACTTAAAAAAATTTGAATTTTCTCTTTTTTTAACTTTCTTTAATATCTTAGCTATTTTATTGTAATACAAAGATTAGCTAACACCATACAATTTTTAATGCAAAATATAAGTAATAACAATTAGTCTTCTACAAAATACATGTAATTTCTAAGTCATGAGAACTATATCCTAGCTATTTTATTGTAATACAAAGATTAGCTAACACTATAAAATTTTTAATGCAAAATATTTGTAATAACAATTAGTCTTCTACAAAATAAATGTAATTCTAAGTCATAAGAACTTTATCCTTGCTATTATATTGTAATACAAAGAGTAGCTAACACTATACAATTTTTAATGCAAAATATAGATAATATCAATTAGTCTTCTACAAAATAAATGTAATTTGTAAGTCATGAGAACTATTGTCATTCAAAATTTATTGATGTAGTTCATTCTATATCAACTTATTTTATCATTCTTTTTATTTATACCTTATTCATATTGGTATGTGGATTATAGATGTTATTGTGGATTCTTACAACATTTTGATGCTTGTAATGAGGGTAGTTTGGTATCTCCATTATATTAATATAAATAAGAATTATATTAAGAGAAATGAATGTAATGCAAAAATTTGTTCTACTTTAATTTTGCAAAATAAGTGAAAGATTATCAACTAATGTTGAATTTACTTCTTAGGTATCAATGATGATTACCAAAATGGTAACAAAAGTCGTAGTGATCTAGTTTTGACTAACTTGTCAACAACACATATTTTTTTACACCTTTTTAATGGCCTTTCAATAAAAAGATACCCAAATGTTGTAATGAAATTTCCTACTTCACTGATGAAGTTGTTTTAATGACACTTTAGATCCATACATTTTTTAATAAAATTTGAGATAATTACTTTCTTATTTGTCATAATTGAGTCTATTTAATATAAATTTTTCTCTACTTATCTTAAAGATACAATCTCAAAGTGATTTTAAAAATTATCTCTTATGTCAATTTATTCATTTAACCAATTCAAAAGATTATTTTTATAATTTTTTGCCAATTATATCAAATCTAAAAAAATTTCTAAATCTCTTCTTGATTTAAAAGAAACATCAATCAAAATTACTTCAATCTTACCTCCAACACTTTTGAAAAGCACTTAAAGAGGTTGATCAACAGGACCTCAACTTACCTAAGCAACCCTCATTAGATCTCCTTAATTAAGAGATTTTTAAAAGCATCTAGTTAAGTGCTCACCAAAATCATTGTAGGAGATTTGTAGCAGTATCATTTGTTTCATCAATGAGGAGAAGTTCTCTTTAGTTTTATTTGGCAGATCAGAATGAAAGGCATTGTGTTACACCCCATATTTTCCTAGGCTGATTTTTGGCATATATATTTTTTTTTTTTTTTTGCATATAGACAGCTCAGATCGTCCCATACCAACCTGAGTAGCCTACGAAAAACATAGGATATAACACGTCATTACACACCTACTTTCCTTAACAATGTGGATCCCATCTCCCGGGTACACCGTCAAATCAGGTTCATGACTCCTGAATTAACAGATGGACTCGCGCAATGTTACTCCTACTAGACCCAATACTCCTAACCCATACCGATAGGAGAACCGGTCTAATAGAAGTCTGAACCCCCAATGTTAAGTTCCATAGTCATGTAATGACCTCACCATCAAAAATAAAATACATAACATCCTCAGATAAAATATAGCACTCCACACACTATACCATCAAGATAATAAAGTAAAACAGTGAATGGAAACTACATCACAAAAATAAGATCCAAGTCCAACAAATACAATATTGTCCAACCAGATACATAAGTCAGAATCACCCTCACATAATAACTGACATATGAGAATAACAGTCTCACTGACAACATCCAACAGCAACAATTAACAAATCAGAATTTCTCAGATAATCACCGATCAGATATCCTCCACAAGCCTGCTGACCACGATCCCACCTAATCTGGTAGCGTCAAGTCTGCCGAGCCACTGAAAATATATAATACGGAAATGAGCTACGCCCAGTAGGAAAGACAGCTAGTAAAACTCACATGCAAGAGAAGGATAATAGCAAGAGTATAAGAATACAGCATAACAATATATGGTGGATAGGCACTCTCAGTCCCAGACTCTGACCAATCACAGTCACCCCCAGTCACAACAGAGTAGCTCTCCTCTGTGCTCCCAGGTAGCATGCCAGCGGGACACGCCCATCTCTGCGCACGCATGGCGCCTAGCACCCGACACCGCAGCGTCTCTCGTCAATCAATCTTCTGGAGACTATAGACAAACCCGTCACATAGATCTCTAGCCAACGTGAGACACCCTGGCTAGCCACGGCGAGTCACCCCTGCCGCTGCCACTCTCAGGCGCGCAGGCCTACACTCGTGGACCAGAAGAGGTCGACTCCGCCACCGTCCCAAGAAGTCCTCTCCCAACAATTTCCATAGAAGCCACGCCCCTACAGTCATTGCCAAGCTTTAACTCCAAGATTCGGCAACATGTGTCCAGATACAACAAGGCGCATACCAGTCCACATGTATACTGTGAAAGTTAAGTCTGAACCGCACAGTTACCTACCACAACTACCCTAAAACATCATATAGGGTCTATAGTAGTCCGGTCCAGTATGCCAATCCATAAAATATGCCAACACTGAGTAAACTGACTCAATCCATGCCCTTTGCCATCCAAGCAATACAACTATACCAGTTACTGACTGTTCTGGTAGCATCTATGTACCATACATCTGTATGACTGTTTTCAACTGTACTGTCGTCACTGATAATATTTTTCCCTACTTCAGGAAATTTTTAAATTCCGTAATCAATTTCCGTCTTTATCCATTTTTTTCGAATTTTGGATTAATTTCCGAATTAAATATTCTGCATTTTCTTTTTCCAAAAATTCGGAATAAATTTCCGAATTTAATTCCTCCCGTTTTTTTTTTCTCTTCCGCGCCGCATTAAATTATTTCCGTAAATTCGGAATTAATTTCCGAATTAAGTTTTTTTTTTTTTCCTCCGCCGTTCGTCCACGCCCGCGTTCCGCTGAACCGGGTTTCGCTGCCGGTTCGGAAAACCCGCGCTGAACCGCGAACCCACCGGTCGAACCTTTAAATCAAATTTTCCAGCCGACGTTTAGTATTTAATTATTATTAATTATTAATTAATTACAATTATTTAATTAACTAAGCTGAAATTAATCTAATCCATCTCCTTCCTCCGCCCGGCGCCTGCGAAACCCTAGCCGACGATTCCTCCGGGAAATTCCGTTTTCCCCGTCGATTTCCGGCGACCGAGATCAAGGAGAAGCAAAATCCGATGTTCATACTATCCTAATTTGTCAATAATGCCACTAATTTCTAAGATTCAATCAAATTTCCCGCCGAAGTTTTCATCCGATCCTCATTTAACAATTTATGAAATTAAACAAACAATCTATGAAATTAAACAATTTTCAGTATTTGATACAATCTTAACATGAATAAAGCACATAATCAATTCAACACATGCTTTTAATTTTCTACTAAATAACTAATTTAAACTGAATTTCCTACCTCAACGACGCCGGCGACGGTGAACTTCGTCCGCAGCTCGCCGCAGCTCCTCACCGAACGAATCCGGTATCAATCGACTCTCCGCGTTCCCGTGAATCTCCAGGCACAAAAAGCCCCTTGCCAGGCCGCCGGAATCACGCGCCGTACGCCGGAAAAATCTCTCTATCGGTCGGTCGAACGAACCCTAATCGTTTCGCGAGGGTTTTATATTTCTGGACGACACGGTGAAAATCCACTACGCACCGTTGACACGCTTTCGACACGGTAAGCACCCGATACGCGCTGTCGACACGCTATCGACACGGTAAGCACCCGATGAGCCGGTTCAATCCCAACCGTCGATCATGACCGTCCGATCCGCTTATCAGAACGCACGCGCAAACTAACTCGGCGAACCGCCTCCGCCTCCGCTGAACCGTTCCGGTCCGGTTCACGCGCGATAAAAATAAATTTCCGGTTTTAAAATAACCGATCATAATTGATTTTCGAATTTCCAAAAATCCAATAAATCCAAATAAACAGGGAAAATTACTTAAAAATTACCTCGGTGCTCCGAAAAATCCCCAGAAAATTTCAGAAATTCCAATAGCCTCCAATTGATCTCCTGGCTCATCCTACTGTCGATCTGAAATCATCCAAGCCACAATTGAATTATTGAAAATTAAGCATATACTATTTTACCGGGTATAACACATTGTTACCTTAAGGACCCTCGATGGATGATGGAAAATATTGAGAGATGACAAAGGTTACCATCGAATGGCTCATCATAATCAATATGGATACCAAGTTCAGCATTTTAACATTATCGTTATAAAATGTTTTTTGTGGTCATTAAAAAAGATGAATTATATAAGAAATCGAGTTCACAATCGAGAAATAATCGAAACACAACAAAATTTTGCAAATATCATAAGGATTATGACTACTTAACTTCTAAATGCAAAGACCTTTAAAGCTTTAATAGAGAGACTGTTGAAAGAATGTCACCTCTAGGAGTACCAAGAAAATGTTTCTAAATTAAACCCTATCTCTAATAAGCTTGCAAGACAAAGTATCACTAGAAAAATCAAGAAATATGTTCAAATTATTCAATTGGCACTAAAATATAAAGACAATGCCCCTCTTAAAATCATCTATGTCATCACCAAATAGAAACAGTCCCACTCAAAGAGCTTCACCTTAAGAACATTGGGATGAACTATGATTGCCAATGTGATATGATAGCAAAAGTCATTAGTTTTGATATTTAGACTCGAAGACATGTCACATTTTGGGAACCCCTATAGCAAAGCTATAATAATCTTGAAAATAATTAACATAGAAGTTTATTACATGCTCATTGACATTGAGAGTTCAACCAACATCCTTTTTCTTGATACTTTTGATAAAATTGGTATTAGTCAAAATATTATCCTCCTAGTTATTGAATCTGTTATACCCGGTAAAATATTATACGTTTAATCTTCAATAATTCAATTGTGGCTTGGATGATTTCAGATCGACAGTAGGATGAGCCAGGAGCTCAATTGGAGGCTATTGGAATTTTTGAAATTTTCTGGGGATTTTTCGGAGCACCGAGGAAATTTTTAAGTAATTTTCCCTGTTTAATTGGATTTATTGGATTTTTGGAAATTTGAAAATCTAGTTAAATCGGTCTATTGGATTTTTAAACCGGAATTTGGTTTTTACCACGCGTGAACCGGACCGGAGCGGTTCAGCGAAGGCGGGGGGCGGTTCGCCGAGGTGCGTTTGCGCGTGCGTATGGATAAGCCGCGGATAAGCGGATCGGACGGACGAGAACAGCGGTGGAGATTAACTGGCTGATCGGGGTTAAGCGGCGTTATTAGAAGGTCAACCGGCGCTTAATGGGTTCTTAACGGGTTATTACTGGTTTAAGCTGGGTATTTAACCTGATTTGTTCGGCTGTTAGGGTTTCGAGCGGTGGCCGGAGACGAAGTGTTCGCGGCGAACGGCGATACTTTCCGACAGCCTTTCAAGGGGCTTTTTGTACCTGGAGGTTCGCGGGACCGAGGAGAATCGATTGGTACCGGTTTCGTTCGGCGAGGAGCAGCAGTTGGTCGCGTGCGAGCTTCACCGTCGTCGGAGAAGAAAGGTAGGAAATTCAGATTTTAAATTAGTTATTTAGCAAATTAAAAATATGGATTATTTTGCAAATAGCTACCGGAGCATGCAGATTGTGGTTTTTGGAATTGATTAATGCAAATTATTGATTTTAGCATTTTAGGGTTTTTCTTTGGAAAATTATAACCGCCGAATTTGGAAATTTTACCAAGCTTGTGTTGATTCGATTATGTGCTTTAATCATGTTAAGATAGTATCAAATGCTGAAATTTGTTTAATTTCATAGATTGTTAAAATGGGGATCGGATGAAACTTCGGCGGAAATTTTGATTGAACCTTAGAAATTAGTGGCATTAATGAAACATTAGGATAATATGAACATCGGATTTTGTTTCTCTTTGACCTCGGTCGTCGGAAATCGACGGGGGAAACGAAATTTTCCCGGAGGAATCGTCGGCTAGGGTTTCGCGGGCGCCGGGCGGAGGAAGGAGATGGATTAGATTAATTTCGGTTTAGTTAATTAAGTAATTGTAATTATTCAATATTTATTAATAATTTAAATGTTAAACGTCGGCTGGAAATTGGATTAATTATTCGGCCGGTGGGTTCTCGGTTCAGCTCGAAGGCCGAACCGGCAGCGAAAAACCGGTTCAGCGGGATTAGGCGCGGACGAACGGCGCGAAGGCTCGAACCAGCAGCGAAAACCGGTTCAGCGGGATTCGGCGCGGACGAACGGCGCGAAAGCCGAACCGGCAGCGAAAAAAACTGGTTCAGCGGGATTCGGCGCGGAGGAAATTTAATTCGGAAATTAATCCGAATTTTCGGAAAAAGGATATATGTAGAATTTAAAAATTAATTCGGAAATTAATCCGAATTTTCGGAAAAAGGATATATGTGAATTTAAATTTTAATTCGGAAATTTATTCCGAATTTCGGAAAATTGAGAAAGGGCAGAATTTGATTTTTTTGGAATTTGGAAAAAATGCAGTAATTAGAATTTTGGGATTTTAAATTCTGAAAAAAAATTCAGAAAAAGAGAAATTGGGATTTGAGCGATCTCGAAAATTCTGGAGATCCGTATGTAGAGAAAAATTTCCTGAAGTAGGGAAAAATGTTATCAGTGATGACAATACAGTTGAAACAGTCAGACAAAGGTATGGTACATGGATGCTACCAAAACAGTCAGTAAGTGGTACAGTTGTGTTGCTTGGACGGCAATGGCATGGATTGAGTCAGTTTACTCAATGTTGGCATCTTTCACGGATTGGCATAATGGACCGGACTACTATAGGCCCTATATGATGTTTTAGGGTGGTTGTGGTAGGTAACTGTGCGGTACAGACTTAGCTTCCACAGTATACGTGTGGACTGATATGCGCCTTGTTGTATCTGGACACATGTTGCCGAATCTTGGAGTTATAGCTTGGCAATGACTGTAGGGGCGTGGCTTCTATGGAAATTGTTGGGAGAGGACTTCTTGGGACGGTGGCTGAGTCGATCTCTTCTGGTCCATGAGTGTAGGCCTGCGCGCCTGAGAGTGGCAGTGGCAGGGGTGACTCGTCGTGGCTAGCCAAGTGCGTAGGCCTGCGTGCCTGAGGGTGGCAGGGGTGTCTTACGTTGGCTAGAGATCTATGTGACTGGTTCTGTCTATAGTCTCCAGAAGATTGATTGACGAGAGACGCTGCGGTGTCGGGTGCTAGGCGTTGTGATGCGTGCGCAGAGATGGGCGTGTCCCGCTGGCATGCTTTGCCTAGGCACCATGCGTGCGCAGAGATGGGCGTGTCCCGCTGGCATGCTACCTGGAACCCCAGAGGAGAGCTACTCTGGTGTGACTAGGGGTGACTGTGGTTGGTCGGAGTCTGGAACTGAGAGTGCCTTTCCACCATACATTGTTATGCTGTATTCCTATACTCTTGCTATTATCCTTCTCTTGCATGTGAGTTTTACTAGCTGTCTTTCCTACTGGGCGTAGCTCATTCCTTTATTATCTATATTTTTCCAGCGGCTCGGCAGACTTGACGCCACCCAGATTAAGTGGGATCGTGGTCAGTAGGCTAGTGGAGGATATCTGATCTGTGATTTCTGAGACATTTTGGTTAGTGTGATTGATGCTATTGGATGTATTCAGTGAGACTATTATTCTTATATCAGGTATTGTGTGAGGATGAATCTGACTTATGTATCTGGTTGGATGATGTTGCACTTGTTGGACTTGGATCTTATTCTTGTGATGTAGTTTCCATTCACTATCTTACTTATTGTTTTGGTGCTATGGTGTGTGGAGTGCCATATTTATATATTTATTCTATGGATGTTATATATTTTTTTTTTATGGTGAGGTCATTACATGACTATGGAACTTACCATGGGAGTTCAGACTTCTATTAGATCGGTTCTCCTATCGGTATGGGATAGGAGTATTGGGTCTAGTAGGAGTAACATTGCGCGAGTCCATCTGTTAATTCAGGAGTCATGAATTCTGATTTGACGGTGTACCTGGGAGATGGGATCCACATTGTTAAGGAAAGTAGGTGTGTAATGATGTGTTATATCCTATGTTTTTCGTAGGCTACTCAGGTTGGTATGGGACGATCTGAGCTGTCTATATGTAAAGAAAAAAAAATGTATGCCAAAAATCAGCCTAGGAAAAATGGGGTGTAACAGAATCGCTTGTAAGTTTCTCTAAAAAAAAGCTCTAAAATTAGAAGAAACTGTCACATTGTCGATTAAAATAAGAAATTCTTCCAGCTTAACCATTCATATGATCGATATTTTCACATTCACCACTCCTTCTGTTTATAGAGCTATCATTGGGATGTTGACAATAAACACATTCCATATGGTCATCTTGACACCATGCCTAAGCGTTAAGTTCAATACTCCTTTAGTGGTGATTTGAGTATAAGGGAACCTTCTACAATCAAGGAGATGATACTTGAACGCTATGAAAAATGATAGTTTAGCAATCCATTGAACTGCCTAAAAGAAAAGTACCTAACCCTAATTTCCCTTATGTCTCACTTCCACTTGATCCACTTGATTCTCCAAAGCTTGTAACTATTTTTTGTTGATCAAGATAAAAAAGAAAGTGAGGCCCACCCTCAAGCTTTTAATTGAGTACTTTGATTTTTTTTGTCTGATTTTTTTTGTCTGGGAACTCTCAAACATGCTAAGGGTAAAACCCTTGATAACTCAACGCTCCATTTATTAGATTCAGAAGTTTTAATAGTCGATAAAAAAATAAGTGCTTGGTAACAAAAAGAAAAAGACAATTAAAGAAAAGGGGTTAAAGCTCCTTAACACCAATTTCATTTGACCAGTTTGCTAGCTTGAATGCCTAGCAAACATAGTACTCATAAAGAAAAGCATGATAAATGGTGCATGTGTGTGAACTACACCAATCTTAATTTAGCTAACCCAAAGAACTTATGTTACACCCCAGTTTTTTTTTTTTTTTTTTTTTTTTTTTACATATAGACAGCTTAGATCGTCCCATACCAACCTGAGTAGCCTACGAAAAACATAGGATATAACACATCATTACACACATACTTTCCTTAACTATGTGGATCCCATCTCCCAGGCACACCGTCAAATCAGGTTCATGACTTCTGAATTAACTGATGAACTCGCACAATGTTACTCCTACTATACCCAATACTCCTAACTCATACCGGTAGGAGAACCGATCTAATAGAAGTCTGAACCCCCAAGGTTAAGTTCCATAGTCATGTAATGACCTCACCATCAACAAAAAAAATATATAACATCCACCGATATGAAATGACGCTCCACACACCATACCGTCAAGATAGAAAATAAGATAGTGTATAAAAATGTAACTCATATGAAAAATCACAGTCCATCAAATACCACATCATCCATCCGAGTACATGAGTCAGAATCACCCTCACATAATACAAGACATAAGAATAACAGTCTCACTGAATACATCCAACAACAACAATCAACTAACCAGAATGTCTCAGAAAATCACAGATCAGATCTTCTCCACAAGCCTACTGATCACGATCCCACCTAAAGCTGGGTGGCGTCAAGTCTGCCGAGCCACTGGAAAAATATAGATAATAAAGGAATGAGCTACGCCCAGTAGGAAAGACAGCTAGTAAAAAAAACTCTCATGCAAGAGAAGGATAATAGCAAGAGTATAGAAATACAGCATAACAATGTAGGGTGGAAAGGCACTCTCAGTCCCAGACTCTGACCAACCACAGTCACCCCCAGTCACACCAGAGTAGCTCTCCTCTGTGCCCCCAGGCAGCATGCCAGCGGGACACGCCCATCTCTACGCACGCATGGCGCCTAAGCAAGCATGCCAGCGGGACACGCCCATCTCTGCGCATGCATGGCACCCAACACCGCAGCGTCTCTCGTCAATCAATCTCCTGGAGACTATAGACAGAACCAGTCCCATAAATCTCTAACCAACGTGAGACACCCCTGCCACCCTCAGGCACGCAGGCCTACACACTTGGCTAGCCACGGTGAGACACCCCTGCCACCCTCAGGCGCGCAGACCTACACTCATGGACCAGAAGAGATCGACTCAGCCACCGTCCCAAGAAGTCCTCTCCCAACAATTTCCATAGAAGCTCACGCCCCTACAGTCATTGCCAAGCTCTAACTCCAAGATTCGGCAACATGTGTCCAGATACAACAAGGCGCATACCAGTCCACATGTATACTGTGGAAGCTAAGTCTGTACCGCACAGTTACCTACCACAACTACCCTAAAACATCATATAGGGCCTATAGTAGTCCGGTCCAATATGCCAATCCATGAAATATGCCAACACTGAGTAAACTGACTCAATCCATGTCATTGTCATCCAAGCAACACAAACTGTACCAAAATTCTGACTATTCTGGTAGCACCCAAGTGTCACACTTCCTTCCAACTAATCCAGCTGCACTGAATTTATGGGTAATTTCCAACAGTCAATTTCAACTTGGCTACGTGATTTCCAAAAATCACCTCTTCCTCACTTCAGGAAATTTTAAATTCCAAAATCAATTTCCGCCCTTTTATCCATTTTCCGAAATTCGGAATAAATTTCCGAATTTAAAATCCGCATATCCTTTTTCCGAAAATTCGGATTAATTTCCGAATTAATTTTTTTTTTCCGCTTCTCTCTCATCCGCGCCGCACTTCCCCTAAACCGGTTCTCGTCGCCGGTTCGGAACCCTTACGCGCTGAGCCGAGAACCCCGCCGGCCGAAGTTAATAATCCGAATTCGGGCCGACGCTTAACATATAAATATTAATAATTAATATAATTATTCACTTAATAATCAGACTAATCCCTAATTAGCCCTAATTCATCCCCTTCCTTCGCCCGTCGTCTGCGAAATCCTAACCGTCGACTTTCCGGAAATCTCCGTTTCCCCCGTCGATTTCCAGCGACCGAACGCAAGGGGACGCTAGCCTAAAGCTCGTACTAGCCTAAAAATTCCATATAATCAAGTCGCGAAGCTAGATGTCTATGCAAAAATTTTCGCCGAAGTGTTGTCCGATCCGACTATGCCAATTCATGAAATTAAAATCATTCTAGCATTCAGATAACCTGAATAATGGCAATATGATAATATCAAAACCTAAGGCATGCTTCTATGCACAGAAATTCCAATTCGGCGGAATATATATGTATTCTTCTAAAAAAAACCCTAAAATGCTAAAATCAATAAATTGCATTAATCAATTCCAAAACCCATATCCGCATGCTCAAGTAGCTATTTGCAAAATAATCCATATTTTTAATTTGCTAAATAACTGATTTAAATCTGAATTTCCTACCCTTTGCTTGCCGGCGACGGTGAAGCTCGCACGCGATCAACCGCAGCTCCTCGCCGAACGAAACCGGTACCAAAATGCTCGCCTCTGTCCCGCGAACCTCCGGTTACCAAAAGCCCCTTGGAAGGCTGCCGGAAAGTACCGCCGTTCGCCGCGAACACTTCGCCTCTAGCCGCCGTTCGAACCCTAACAGCCGAACAGTTTAGGTTAAATACCCAGCTTAAACCGGTAATAACCCGTTAAGACCCATTAAGCGCCAGTTGACCTTCCAAAAACGCAGCTTAACACCCGATCAGCCGGTTAATCTCCACCGCTGATCTCGCCCGTCCGATCCGCTTATCCGCGGCTTATCCAAACGCACGCGCAAACGCACCTCGGCGAACCGCCTCGCCTTCGCTGAACCGCTCCGGTCCGGTTCACGCGCGGTAAAAAAAACCAAATTCCGGTTTTAAAAAAAATCTCGGTGCTCCGAAAAATCCCCAGAAAATTTCAGAAATTCCAATAGCCTCCAATTGAGCTCCTGGCTCATCCTATTGTCGATCTGAAATCATCCAAGCCACAATTGAATTATTGAATATTAATCATATAATATTTTACCGGGTATAACAACTTATATCTTCTACTTCAAGTAGACAATATTATGGATTTGATCACTGCCTTCACATGTTTCATTTTTTTAGATACTTTCTCAAAATATCAATAGATTAAGATAGTTAAAGAAAATGAAGAGAAAAATACATTTATTACCAACTTTATGACATTTAATTATAAAGTCGTGCTATTTAGACTCAAGATTGTTCGAGAAACTTATTAATGGATAATCAATATTGTCACACCCTATAAGACATTTTATTTTAATATTAGTCATAATAATTTTAAGATTAAGATGATCAATATTTAAGCATAATTAGAGGATATTAACAACCTAACCAAGTAGAGAATGATAAACAAGATTATTCCAATTTTTTTCAATCATCTAATTTTTTAAGTTCTACAAAAGAAATTATTACACTTTAGAAAACAAAAGAATAAAGTCTTCTTAAAAATGACCCATGTTTCCTTTATATAAGTCAATAATCAACATACTAATCTTAAGAGAAATAATATTTATAATAATGACAGATCCACAAACCTAATCTTAACATAATCAAATCCACAATGCATCCACACAACCAAATATTTTATCTCTAAAAGATATCATAGTTATTAATAATTTTTAATATAAAAAATCCATGATTTTACTATTAGTTCATGAAATGTTAGCCTAAATTTATTATCTTAAATGCAATCATCTACATCTCTTTTAAAATATATAAATAAAAATATCATAATATCATAAAAAATATATTATTAAACTTAAGTGTAGTTAAAGTTTTTCATCTCTTGATACTTTAAAGTTTTGACCCATAATATAAGTACATAATTAGCTTGAAAGTCTAGTAAATAAATTTATATGTAAATAATAAGATAAGATAGAATATGATAACAAAATAAACTATAAAAAGATCAATAAATAATATTAATAAGTGCTTACGATCATCATCTAAAATAAAAATAAAAAAATAGTAAAAACATAATATCGATATATAAAAAGATGTACAAATATGTAAGAGCATGAGATCAAATTATATAATTATATAAAATAATCAATACATAAAAAGATACACAATTGTAGCTTGTAATATATTCATGCATACACATCTCTGTATCAACTATAATTTATTTTATCCATCTAAAAACTAATATTTTTAAACTACTTTGATTCTAATATTTTTTTAGTCTTTTTTATCTCAATATTATTTCTCATCTATTTTATAATATTTATATTTATCATTAGAGCCTAGATATTTATCAAATGATCATTATTCTAGTATCATAGGATCCCACCTCATCTATATCATGTCTGCATCAAACACACTTTGTGTAAATCTCATATCATATCATCTAATAGTACATCATGACATATAGACTTAACTTACATGTATATCATATCATGTCTACTTTATAACATAAGTAACTCATCAAATATTATATCTATATTATAGTAAATATCATTTTTATTTACTAAATCACATAGTGAGTTATCATATATCATATCTACATTATAACATTTCTCAACTCTAACTGCTAGATAACATAACAAATAGCTCATTATATATCATATCTATATCACAATGAACCTTACTTATAACTACTAGATCGCATAGTAAACAGCTTGTCATATATCAAATTTACATCATAACAAATATAATATCTAATAAATCACATAATAAGCAGTTCAATATATATGATGCGAGGTCTAATATCAATGAGAGAATATCACAGCATATCATCTCATCTTCACTCATAATTGTTACATAGTATAACAGGTTGAGTTAATGTTATTAGACAAATATTATTATTCCCATCTTTACTAATTTTAGTCACAATATATTTGTGATACATCAATACTATCACTCATATAATTATCACAACAAAACTCATATCGCTTAAATTTTATTAAGTACTCACACGATCTTAAGTTATAAGTATTTATCTTTTATTTTATTATTTTTTGTTACTATTTCTCATCTACTCTTGTATTCTTTTTTCTATTTATTTTTTATATTTCACATCATTAGTGTCGCTAAATCAATCAACTATTTTACATCTTTATTTTTTTATCACACAAGATGTAATAATAATGCAAAATATGATACAAAAAAGATAAATATCACAATATTGAATACTAAATAATCATAATAAAATATCATGCTTATATTATATTTATTTAAAATTTATCTACATACTCTTCTTGGGAAAAATTTATGCATTAAATTTTCTTTTCCTTTAACTTTATGTAAATGAATAATTAAATTCCTAATTATAAATAGTTACAATTCTATTATTATTTAATATTAATTCAAATAATAGTTTTAAATCTTTAAATTTATGTTACCTATTTAAGCTTTATTTTTTGTTCAATTGACTGAATCTACTTATGACCTTAAACTATTTTGTAGAAAAACTTTCGAACTTCCTCTTTTTATAGTAAAAAGTTTTTAATATTACTCAACCATCTTTAAACATCACCTAGTTCCTTCTCATGCACATCAAAGGTAAGAAAATGCATAATAGCTTACTAATTCTTTCTTCATTATATAAAAAATGACAAGCACAAAACTAAATTGCAATTACTAGGTTGTAGGTTTACAAAAATAACACTTATCCTCTGAATTTGGATGTGAAACCCTAAAATTCAATTCCTCTCAACTCTTCCCAAAAGCAATAGAATGAAATTAGGCAAAAAATCAAAGTCAATTATTACTTTTCCCATTTGTTGGCGACTTTTGGTTAAGTTTTTCTCACTAAATCAAAGAGGAACATATTAAAAATAATAGCTCACTCATCCCTAAACTTTGCTATAAAGCTTTGTAAGGATGAATAACAAGACAATGAGGATCAAAAGCCAAGGAAGTTGATTGCACACATAACAGTGAAGATCAAGGTATTAAAATTGCTAAAATCGATCAAGAGAAAGAGAGAGAGAGAGAGGAAAGAAAGTTAGGAATTTTTTTTGCTTATTTAATTATTTTTTTAATTCATAAAGTATATATTATTAATATATATTTTTCTTTAATAAATTTGTGTTAAACTAACTTTGATTGCTTCGAAATAAATGTCGATAGACTTATCTAGGTTAGCACAATCTAATGGTATATTTATTTTTCATATTTAACCTACTTGACAAATACATATTTTACAAGAGAATATTTAAAATTAATATTTTAATCAACTTTATTAAAACTCAAAATCTTAATTCACTTTATTAAATTATTTAGAACTATTTAAAATCAATATTAAAAAAATCAGATCATTATAAACACTGACTTTCAAAATTAATAAAATAAGAATCTTGAAGCTTATGTAGTAACCTTTTAGTAAAAAGTATTTCTTTTGAGACTAATACCTAAGAGAAATCTTCGAGACTTACTAAGAAATTTAATTTCAAGCTCAATCATTTAAAATCTATTTTTGGTACATCCTTAAGAAAGTTCTTTACTTATATGGTATCAAAAGAGGACATTCAACAAACCCCGATAAGGCAAAATGTCTTTTTGATATGCCCTCTTCAAAGACTCTAAGAGATGTCTGATGCCTTTTTTGTTGCATCATGAGGTTTAGCTATTTCATCTCTAAGTGAGAGAAAAAGCTCAACCATTCTTCAAACTCTTATACAATAAGGTTAAGCAAATATGGACAGAGGACTACGAAAAATCTTTTTAAAACTCAAGGCTTACCTATTTCATCCTTCTATTTTAAGTAGTTTGATAATTGAGAAACCTTTATTCATTTACTTAGTAATCTCAAGCTTAGTTGTTAACTCTATGTTAATCTAAGAATACAACAATAGCAATAACTCATTTACTATGTCTCTTACACTTTAAAGGATATAAAAATAAGATATTCTCTTTTAAAAAAGATGATGCTAGAACTCCTCATGTCTACTCAATGACTATGATGATATTTTTAATCACACATCATCTATATCATTATAGACAAACCTTTTAAATTCATCTTTTAGTTAATAGAAGCCTAAAAAAGATTGCAAAAATGGGTCATCGGCCTTAGCAAAGAAGTACTTGCAAATTTTATGGTCAAGGGGATTTTCCTCAAAGTAGAACCCAAGCTCCGTTTAAACACTTGTAAGCTATTTTTTGATAGAGCATTGGGACAAGATTCATGTGGTATTAACTTTGTTCTACTAAGTCCAGAGGATATTAAACTAAAAAGAGATATCATAATCAACTTCCTAATTACAAATAACCAAGATGAGTTGAAGCTTTGATAATTGGATCAAAATTTAGTTTGAGCTTTTGAGTAAAACACCATTTGATCTTTAGTGACTCATAGCTAGTTATTAACCAAGACAATAGCTCATTTGAAACTAGAGACCAAACCCTCAAAATGTATAAGGCATTTATGCAAACCCTCACTAAAGTTTGATCAAACAAGTCTCACCTAAATCCTTTATAAGAAAAATCAAGATGTAGACTTACTAACCAAATAAGGGGACCTCAAGGAAGGTTTCCCTTCTCTTGTAAAACCATTTATTAAGAACACAGAAGTGAAAATCTTGAACCTAAAGAGGTTTACTTGATAACTCACTTGGAAGTCCACCTCAAAAAAGGAACCCTTCAAATAAAAAATCAAATGTAATAAAAATCAAAAGACAATATAATGATATGTACTAATCGAAGATCAACTATACCAAAAGTCCTACATCGAGCCTTTACTTAAATGCATTCATCCATTCGAGGTCAAAGGCATCATAAAGGAAATACATTCAAGAGAATGAAATAACCATGTCTTTAGTCACAAATTGGCTGTGAAGATTATGAGACAATAATTATTCTAGACTATCATTTAAAAAGACATCACTTTGTTTGTCAAAAGATGCAAAGGATTCCAACTTCTAGCTCCTCTTCCTCTTCAATCAATAGTCTCGATGAAAGCCATTAATATTTCTTGGCCCTTCACTACGTGGGTCATGGACTTCTTATGACCTTGCACTATGGCCAAAGAGGGGAGGAAATTCATTCTCTTTGAAATTGATTAATTCTCAAAATGGATTGTAACTAAACCTCTTGTCAACATAAATAATAACCAAACTTCGTAATTTCCTCTAGAGAGATATATTTGGTAGATTTTGAATTCTATCAACTATAGTCATTAATAATCCTATAATGTTCCAAGTACAAATACTCTGAAACTTCTATAAAAAATACATATGTAACCTAAATATGCTTATGTAGCTCATCCTCAAACAAATGATTAAGAAGATGTGATAAATAAGATCTTGTTAGAGATTTTGAAGCCTTGCTTGAAAAGCAAGAAAGTGGCTTGGATTATGAGCTTCCTGGCATACTATGGGCATATTGAACCACTCCATACATTATTATAAGAGATCCTCATACTCTTTAGTTTATGGATTTGAGGTTATGCTCATAGTAAAAATTAACTACTCTATTATACGAGTTCAAATGTTAAGAAAATGCTAAAACATAGCTAATTCTCAATAAATAAATGAAAAAATAAAAAAGCTCATGCTAGATCTTCTCAAAAAGAAACTCTTTCAAGCACACTTAAAACAAACTTTTAAAAATTCAAGCATGGAAAAGTACTTTAGCAAGCACATCAAAAAATACCTACTTAAAGTAGGGGACCTTATCCCCAAGAAAAGTGTAATTTTCAAGGAGTAGGAAGGGTTCGATAAGTTAGCCCTAAATTAGGAGGGGTTATATCTCATTAATGAAATTGTTGCGTCAAATGCTTATTAGCTTTAGACAAAAGATAGTAGTACTAAGCTTCCACAAACTTGGAGTGGGGACCACTTGAAAACATTTTACCCCTAAAAGGTAAAAAAACACCAAAGATATGAGAAACATATTGGCACTAAATGCAAGATCTATATGTTTGTCCTTTTGAACAACATGACTAAAAATTACTTACAATATCTAATAAATATTTTAGCATCACTTAAAACTTGACTAGGATACTCTTAATGTCTTTTGTTATCACCAAAATATTAAAAAATATCAAGAGAGATTGCTTATACCCTTTTTTCATGTAACTCATGCTCAAAGGATACAAGAGATAAGGTTTGGACTTCTTTTTTATCCTTGATTATTGCTCTATCACATGAAGGCTTATGGAAGCATGAATAAGATAGAATTCTTTATTGATTTTGTTGCTTGCTGTCGTCCATCTTTGTCTGCCACATTCACTGCCATCATTTGCAACAGTTGCCACCATCCAAGTAGTCTCGTATGCCCACGTGACTTGATTGACCCAAGAACACTATTTAACGTGCACGTGACCAACACCAACCCATGTTGACCTACCAATTTCATTATCCTCTCCTATTCCACTTGGCCTATGCCTACCTAAAATTTGGATCGATAACTCCATTATGCCACTCACTCGTTGTTTCACCATTAATTGTTATCACTGTTCGAAATGCATGGCTAGTTTGGGAATGCTTAATTTGATTAATTTTTGAGTTATTTTTTATTTTATTTTTATTTTATTTTTTAATTATTAATAAATGTTTGATGTCTCTATGAATAGGGATACTCACAAAGCTATTGGAGATAAAAAAAACAATAGAATAAAAAAATATTTTGTTTGTGTATTTTCATCTTAGTTAATAAAATGCGTCAAACTTTAGTTGGAGAGATTTTAACTTTCCTTGTGAGAGATAAAGATCAAAGATGAGAAACTTTCTATTGGGAGAGCTGACAACCAAATCTCTTGTGAGAGATAAAGATCATATGTGAGAGACCTTCTACTGAGATAGTCAGTTAACCAAACAAATTCTTGCTTTTAGCAATATTCCAATTTTTTATATTAATCCAAATTATAATCACATTGTCCCTTTTTATCTTTGGTGTTCTAATCATCTTACAAAACTATAAGATATCATCGCTACAAAGGTGTACATCTTTCAATAACTTCTATTTTCTTGGTAGTAATCTAAATTTATAGTTACTCTTTTTCATTAAAATACTCTACATAAAATTTGTTTTAAATTCTCTATTTTATATATGTAAAATTAAATATGATAAACATTACTTTACAAGATTTTATACTTAATGTTTAAGGTGTTATCATCAACTCAATTTAGTAATCCACACTATAGTTTTGAAATGTCAATCTTTGAATAATTCTAAAATATCATAAAAATCACCTAACCCTTATTAGTACATAGTATCTTTTTGTTTTTTCTAATAATCTATTAATCATCTTCAGTATTGTAAGCTCTAATTTAGACCTTGATAGAAGTCTAACTCTATCTTACATCACTTTGGGAAGCACGCTCTAGCCTCCTTTCTTTCTTCTCATCATAGCCACGTTATATGACGAATTCAAAAAGTGTGGCCTAAGCCTCTCTCTCTCTCTCTCTCTTTCACAATTATTAATAGTACAAAAATCTCAATGAGGATTAGTTTTTTATCATGTTCTTTCATAACCTTAATAAGAGCTTAGCCATTGCCTTCCTATGCTTCAAACTATTGATGGGTTATAATACCATTGATATATCTTTTATGTACAACACCTTTTCAAAAAAATTGATGACTTATTTGTTCTATAGGTAAATCCTCTTTCTAAAAAGATTGCAAGTATGAAGAGTTAAGAAACTATATGAAAAAGTAAGAAAAACCCTAGAAAAAAAAATAGTGCAAATGGTCTACGACTCTTACTGGGTTCCTTGAGAAAAGTCCCTTACGTTAGATTAAAGAACAGAAGTGAGAATTTGATGTGGTCTAGGTGCCATTCAACGAGTACTACTATAAGATCCCGCTTTGTACCGACTACAAAAGAAAGGCAGAAGGGAAAAGAAAAAAGAAAATGAGAAAACTTTTGGAAGCTTTTTTGGTGTGATCAAAGCCCTCTGCACTCATCACTAGAGACTACTCACAGGACTAATAGTGCTGAAGAAGCTTCTTCTTCCTTCGTTCGTAATCTCGACTTCATTGAAAGCCTTTAATGATTTACCTCGTCCACCATCAGAATCAATTCCACTTCTTCCCTGCTTCCTGAGTCGTCAAATACCCTCGCCACTTTTTCTCTCTTCTAAAGTGAAAATCCTTTATTTTCTTAAGCCTTGATGACATCGAATGGATTATTTAGGGATTTAAGAGTGTTCGACCATGGCCATTAAAAGTTAGTTTTACTAACCCACGTTGACACTTGCCAACACACATCGACCAGTTCTGACATACGTCGATTCATGCTGACCTAACTTAATTGTTTTGGCACGTGTTAACCCTGTTGACCTGCGGTTAGTCAAGTCTACTCGTGCAAACCTATCTCTTCCGCTTTGGCCCGTGCACACCCAAGTTGGCCGCACTTGCCCATGCCGCTCCGTGGTGATTCAAGCTCACTCACGACTACAACATACCTGGTGCACGATCACACGCCTTATTGCTCCCAAACAATTTGTCATTACACTCTAACAATTAGTAGAATGATCTTAATTGTTTCTGGCCGAACCCTCCTAAATTGCCACCCACCCCAACTAAGTGGCCGCTGATCCCAATTGGATTGTTGCAGCTCTCAGTCTAGTCATCGCATTGGGCTACAACGTCTCAACGTCAAGAACGTGGCATTCGACATCTTTGATACATCTTTCAATTGTGCCACATAACCATAACTATGCAAATTAGTGCTTATTTACATGAACTTTGTAGCATCGTGTTCTAATCTTCTCACAAACAAATTTAAGAATCTTATACATTCAAGCTTTCTTATCTTTTAACATAAGTTTTTGTTCAGATTCTTTAATATGATATGATTTTTAAGATAGTATTCAATAAATATTTTGAGCCAAATCAAAATATTTATGTTCAAAACTCATTTCCAAGACATTGCTCTCTCTCTCTCTCTCTCTCTCTCTCTCCATTTTCTCCCTCTTTTGATTTGTCGTTAGACAAGAAAATTTCAATCTCAAGTTTATAAGCCACTATGAAATTGATGTCAAAATAACTACTTCTCAAAGGGCAAGTTGAGAGAGCACAAATAAGTCGGTAACAATCTACGCCATCATATATAAGTTGAAGAATGATGTATATCAAACTGTAACGTATTAAAGCGATAACAATGTACTTCCATTTATTCCGTATAAGTGTCGAGACAAATAATTGGGTACCAGCGATGGTATAGAAACTCCAGTTCTTCTCTTCTCTTTTTTCTGACCGATTTAAACAATGGATAACTTTAAAAATCTCAATGACATTTCTAGGGAAATTAGGATGACCTTAGCTTTTTTGAAGTTTTTTTTTTTAAATCTTTAAAGATTGGATGGCTCTGGCCATTGTTTCTAAGATTTTTTATTTTTTATTTTTATTTTCTAGTTGATATTCTAGATGTTGAAACTCAATAAAATAATTTTAATTTTTTCTTATCTTAAAAAATTGAAAGATATTTTTTATTTTTATATTATACCTTTGATGAGTTGTCGATGTCATGTCTCTCACGTCAAGAGTCACGTCGTGAATGCATAAATATTTAATTTTGTGCATTCGTCCATTTCGAACACGTGGAATACACGTGTCTACTGCCTTCGTTTTCAAATACAAACCGCCCTCGTTCAGAACAAATTTCTGTTGTCTCGAGCGGTCACTCTTTCTTCTGATGTGGGCAGCCGGTGACGAGCACGACCTACGATGCAGAGAATTCACGTCCGTGAAGCGCCTCAAGATCGCCGCCATTACCCTGAATCTCGTCGCCGGGGCCGTTGGCATCGCCATTCCCTTTGTCTGGAGTCGCCAGCATTGCCTCATCCAGCCGGCCATAAGCAGCCGACGCCTCTTCTCCACCGCAAGGGCATTCGCGGCGGGGGTCATCCTCGCAGCGGGATCGGTCCTCGCGCTCCCCAATGCGGGTGACCGTCTCGCACTTCTCTCGGAAAAGCGGCGATACGTCTTGTTGGAGTTCCCCGTGGCGGAATTCGTGGCGACGATGGCGGCGCTTGGAACTCTCTTGCTCGAACGCTTGTGGACGAGCTTCTACGACGGGCGGAGAATCGTCGAAGCTAAGCGGACGCGCACAGCGATTAGCGGTGACGAAGTGCTCTCGGGCACGGAGGAGCCGTTGGTTATTAGCTGTGAGGTTGATGGCGAAGTGCCATCGGGCACAAGACATGTTGTGGTTGCTCAGGTAATTATATGTAAATTCATTTGGTTAGGTTTTTTTTTTTTTAAATTATATTATTTAAATAATTTTCAATAATAATTTGGCTTGGTTTTATTTAAACATTTTTCAGCGCTTGGATATGACTTAGGTAATTTGGGACCTTCATACTGGAACCCAAAAAAATTGTTTTGATATTTTCAAATAAAATGATATCAAACATAGAAATATTTAATCAAAAATACCTAAATGATATTGGTTATGTTAAAAAATTAATTAATTTGGCAATAACTAAATTAAATGGGAGCTTCTAAACGATCGGGCTCACTTCGATTTGTTTATATTTTCTAAAAGCTGGGCCCACATAAACAAAGCTAGCTTATCCAAGCTCTTTTGCGTAAGCTAGCTTATGTGGCCTCTTAAAATTGGTTTAAATTCATGAAATAAGGAAAAGGCAAGTTTTTATCTTTTGTATTATTTAATGTATTATATTACAATATATTTTTTTATTTTTTCAAATTTCACACTATTTAATATTTCAACATTATGCTCTGAAGCTAGTTTATCAAATTTTATTATATTCTATTATCAATTTTTTAAATAAAACACTTTTGTAAAATCGGATTTTTCAACACTTCCTTTTAAATATTTTTTTCTGAAGTCCTAAACTATTTTAGTTAATTAGAAGATTATTAAAGATTTATTTAGTTTTTTCCTTAATCAATCATCCAACCCTCAATTTGTTTTATATGTTTTTTATAATTATATAGCAATTTAGATGAGCATTTTTTTCACTAATTTTGTAATTACAGCTATTGGAGCTGGGGATTGTGACCCATTGCTTTGTCGTAGGGTTATCCCTGGGCACATCACAGACCACATCCTCAACAAAACCTTTAATTGCCGCGCTCTCCTTTCATCAATTCTGCCAAGGATTTGCACTTGGAGGTTGCATCTCTCAAGTAAGGATTTCTTTGTTCAATGACCTCAAAAACCTCTTATTTATCAGATAAATTTTCAAATCGGAGGAGGAGATGATATTGGCTTCATTAGGCTCGATTTGGTGTCGTCAAGGAATTAGTGATGGCGTGCCTCTTTGCAATCACCACTCCAGGAGGAATCGCCGTCGGCCTAGCGACGGAGTCGTTCTACAAGCCTGAGATCTCGGCGGCGGTGGAGGGGATCCTCGGGGCGGCGGCGTCAGGAATATTGATATACGTGGCGTTGGTGAATCTGATTGCCGTGGATTTTGTTGGTCTTCAAAAGAGAAGCAGTTTATCCCATCGGATTAGAAATTATGGTGCCCTCTTCTTTGGGGCAATCGGCGCGTCCTTAATGGCGATATGGATGTAGGAAATGTGTAGAGCATCTACGATTTGTGTTCAGGAAGATTGTAATGTTTAGTCGTATTTGTTTACATAATGTATATGAAATAATTAATAATATAATATATGATATTAAATAAAAATAATATATATAATAGTTGCATCACATAGAATAACATTCAATATTTTGTATGTGATAATGACCATTTCTCTGATTTATTTTTTATCATATTTTCTCATATAACATTAACATCACTTAACTCATGACATCAATCCGCTAAAAATATTATATATGTAATTATAGTATCGTCATTATTCAAAACTCAATAGTTTTTCTTCTTTTGAGTTATTTAAGGTCAAATCTTAAGCTAATACTATTAACTCAACTAATGGTGATATCAACATCATCTAATGTCATATTTTCTTATTATATATATATATATATATCATTATTTTTTTATGATCATTTAAATTAGTATATGAGATTTTATTCATGTAATTTATGCACAAACAAATATCTAATACATAATATATAAATATTAGTATTTAAACACTTAATTGAATATTAGAGATTATAGTATTATTATAATATCTCAATCTTTTTAGTGAGATATTATGTTACGTGAGTTCTTGCTCATTAGTAGTTGATAAATATAAGAGATTGCAATATTATTATAATATCCCAACCTTTTTAATGAGGTATTATGTTATGTGAGTTCTTACTCATTAGTAATGGGTAATTGTAAGGCTTATGTAACTAGTGCATGCCCCGCATATCCTTTCTAATCAGTAACGCATAATATGGCATAATTATCTAAAACAAATCAAAGTTGATAATGAAATAATAGATAATAACAAATATTTAAACAATAATGGATAAAATATATAATTTTAAACCACTTTTCACAATTAAAAATCTTTGTAACAAAGAACATGTAAATAGTTATAGAGAAGACACGTCTAAATACAATATTAGAATATACAATGTATGGTAAGAAATATTTTATATAACTCAACACAAACACTCAATCTTAATTGCCATAAGGATCTCTAGCTTTGTGAATTTTCTAACTTGACTTATGTAAATAATCAATGAGGGTGATGTCAACAAAATTAATATAGCTCTCTAGTTAGATTAATCTAAGCATGACAAAACCCTACACCATATAAATAAGACAATACATATCATATGAGTGTGATTTATTTTCTAATTGGATCTAGGTAAAATTTATATTGTACAAAAATTAATAGTGTACAATCACAACATATGACATTTTTCAAAGAGTTCAACATTTGTGAAAACATATATTGTATGGTGGTGAATTATCTTCCAATTAGTATAATCAATCTAACAAGTGAGACGTGGCTTAGAACTTAGGCAAATTGTGAGCCAATTTTCATCATGCCTATATAATATCTTTGTTGTATTAGTATGATTCATACTTAATTAAGAGTCTATTACCTAACCATTTATTGGACGTGATCTTCTTGTATAATATATTGTATTATAAGATCATGTATTGTACAATACAATATAAGCATCTTATACAATACAATGTAAGATCATGTATTGTAAGATCTTGTATAATATATTGTATTGTATAATACAATACGTAGAATTTAGTATATGTGATATTGTTTTATTTGTAAGGTATGATGTCAACAACATATAAGCATAATATATTTACATTAATAAAAATGAACTGATCGAACAGGCACATCAACACGATGATTATTGTACATACCTTATTGTTGTGATATAACATCCCTGTCGCATTTGTAGTATGAGATCATAATGATTATTTTGACCTTTTTGAGAATAATGATGCAAGATAAAATAGACTTCTATTATGATCTAATTTAGAGCCTACAATCCTAAGGATATTTAATAAATTATTATGAAATATTAGAAGATATTATACATTAATTGGAATTAGGTGATATGTGTGATATTTTAAAATTATTCAAATATTATTCTCCAAAATTATAATATAGATTATTAAGTAAAGTATGTGATAACATGTTAAATGTTTAGCATAAAGTCTTACTAAGTAGTTTAACAAACTCTTACCTGCATAGTTGAAGGGATAAACTGCTCCTATAGATCCCATAAGCATACTTGCCAACTTTAACCCTGTTGGTTTAAAAACCAAGCATAATCTAACTCCATGGTTTGGTTAAAATCAAACATTTAGTGAAAATTGATTAGGCTGCTCCTTTGTCTCTCTCTTTCTCATTTCTTCTAGTGCGACCACCACCTTCCTCCTCTTCTTATGACAAATGCGAAAGTATTTGTCTCTCCCATTAATACAATAATGTTACTCCCAATCTCTCTCTCTCTCTTCTTAAAGAAGTATAAAAGCATGTCCGCATAGTACAATAAAATAAAATAAAATCATTTGTAGACTTGCATTGCCAACGTTAAATCTACTAGCCATAGCACTTTTTGATTGAATCTCTCCACAAACAACACTACAAGAACACCACACTTGTTTTCCTAACTAGTTATATGCAAGCTAGAGCCACTCAAACCTCTCACAACTCACACAAACAAAGAGGAATTTTGAAAAAGTTTGGAAGGATAACCATGATTAAATAATTAGCTTAAAATGGTAATAATTTTAGTTTATTTCTATAATTTAAAAATTATATACTTATCTTAAATCACTAATTTGTTGATGTCATGATACTTATAATTATCACATGAGTCTTATATTTAAATCTATCATCTACAAAATTAATTATAATTATGTCAAAAATATGAAATAAAAATCTTGCCCTTTGAAAATTTCAAAAATTACAAATATAACTTGATTTAAAATTTTAAAATTATATTTATATCACACTTTTTAAAAAAACTTTAATTAATTATTTACTTATTTGAAAAATTATTAACTTATTGTCATTTGACTCATATTGAAAAATTCTGTTTATTAATATATTAAAATAATATTTGATCATATTTAAAATTATGATAATTTTTAATATTTTATTATTATTTTAATATTTTTTGTATAAAGATTAAATTTCAAGAATTTGACTTTATCATATTAAAACATGTTTCATTATAATTATATTGATTAAATTTTAAGATTTAACACATTGAATTTTTTAAAAGCTAATTTCAATTCTAGAGTATAATATGCAGAGCTAACATATAATATGTTGAGATTGGTAAATGATATGTCAACTTTAGTTTTTATGTCTTAGCAGTTCAATTTTAAAGGAAAAAATGAAAATTAGCAAGCATAATTTTAACAAAAAAATGGTGTGATGATTTTTTCATAATTTATCTTATGCAAGAAATTGAGGAAAAAAAGAATGGAGAAAAAACAATCTTAGAAAAACTAGGTAAGTGAATTAAATTAACTATAATATAACTAGGATAGTATTTTATCCATGAAAATATATACTTACAATCATGTTAGCATTATATCATTATATTTTTTATATATATTCTAATGTTATATATGTAATGTAAGTGATATATTATTAGACATAATGTAAGCATAGTATAATTGCTTCTATCTATCATATATTATGTAATATAGAAATTATAACATAAAAAAATAAAATGATAATAAAAACTAATGAAAAAATATAATTAAGAAGAGGAAAATAAAGACAATAAATGACATAGTTTTATTATATAAGTTTTTTTATATAATCTATTATAATGTCATATGTGATATGATGATATGATACAATAACAAAACATGAAATAAAATGAGATAAGAAATACTATTGAAGTGTCTTAAGACATTATTCTATGGCTACTATTATATATGATTACTAAGACATGATGTAGAATTTGATGAGCACATATTATATATTATGTTATAAGATAATATAAGAGGTCTTATATTTAATTATCAATATTACATTGTATAAGGTTGGATGGGTTGAGCTTTGTTATTACTAATACATTGTACAAAGTTCAATTGATGAAAATGATATAATTGATATATCTTACCAACAATTATATATTTATAGGTGAAGGTATAATATAAGATGATAAGATGTTGAATAGAGATAGATAAGATTATATGAAAATGGGAAACTAATTATTTGAGAAAATATAGGTTACTATATATTGAAAATTTTGATAACAAGACAAATGATTAAAGAACTATAATGAAAAGAAATATCATAATTATATGAAATGCATTAGATGATTATTGATATATTTTATATGAAAGAACATGATATTCATTTTCTTATTGAATATATGTTTATACATAAATATTTCATAGATTCCATATCTTTATTATTATGCTTAATTATAATTTTACATCAATATATTATTTAAATATAAAAATTAACCTATTGAATTTTATAAAACTTATTTTTTTACTTACATTAGAGATTATTTTATAGATATTTTCAGATGAAGAGATGAGAATAATACATGAGTTGAGTGCTATTTTATACAAAATATGTAATGATGAGTATTGTAACATATATATCTTGATACTACATCTAATTTGTTCATAATCAAAGATCTTTGATGGGATGATATGATATATATTATAGTTGTTTTAAATATTATTAGATAGTTGTGTTTAATTATAAGAAATAATTTTCTTAAATCAAAATTTATCATTATTCTCACTTAAATAAGATTTGACACATACTCAAAATATGTAGAACATATTCCACACTAGCAACCTCTTTGTTTGATGCTTTTATGCCTTTAGTTGTTGTTGTCATACACTTTTTCCTTACAACTTTTTATATATTGTTAGCATTTTTATAACAATCTGACTACTATACAATTTTCTTATGTATCCTAATTGAAATAAGTGAGAATATATTTACTTGATATTTTTATTTCCAATACAAGACACGAGCTAAAGTGCTTAGGAAATTAGATTATTGTGTAAACACCTTTGAAAATGCTAAAACCTGAGCTTTTTAAATAATCAAAGCTCCACATTATAAAAATTAGGTAATGAGCCCAGTGACACCAAGAAGGGTGAGGCACACTTGCTTAACTAAATGATTGTGATAGAAAAATGATTAATAAATGTTTGATTGTATAATAAAAGAATCAAGCAAATTATAGAAAATAAAAAGACAAATAATGCAAAAATAATTATTGTGAAGCATTATATAAATTATTGAAAATTTGTATTGATGATCAACATGTAAAGTTCTATTATCTTTGAGCATAACAATAAGAATCAGGTAAATGTGAGGGAAATAACAATAGAGAGCTCTTAACTTATATTTAGTTTCCTTTACAAATGTTCTCTTTTATTTATAAAAGAAATTAACATAATAAAATAAAATAATTATTGTGCATAATTCTATTTGTTTCTTATTTTCTAGTGTTCATTTTTAAGCTTATGACTCCACATTTTAATAGTATATTACAACGTCCCTTATTTTTTGACTTTTCAAATCTTATCAACATACAGAAAAATGACTAATCTAATTTATTGGCACCTAAAATATTTATTAAAACATAGGACGTTGATTATATTATCCTAATTTATTTTATAATTTACATTATAATATTTATTTTTTTAATGTATGTTGTACTTTCAGTGATTTACAGCATGCACACATCTTTTTCATAAAAAATAATCTTTTTGCGTCTTACAAGAGGCATGCTTGATCCATGACATATCATTTACAACTATTTATTGCAGTAAAATATATGTAGATCTGTTTTTTTAGAAAATGAACATTTAAATGTTAAAGCTTCAATCAAAAAACAGATAAATGTTTTAAATAATACGTATTACTTAATATATTGACAAAAATATATCTTTTTTACATTCAAAAAATTTAATTATGCTAACATTAGTTCAAAAAAATTCAGAAGAATAACTCAGACTTGGAATATACATCCAAATCGTGATTCATGATTCATAAATAATTGATAGCTCATCCCACAAATGCCAATGTGATGACATATGTATTAATTAATTACAATGCAATAAAAAAAGATAAAACTATTTTATTATGATAATAACATATTTTTTAATATTATTTTAAAAAGATAAAAGTATTTTTTTAATTTTTTATTGAGTTAAAAGAGGTAAATTTCTAATAGTAATCAATCAAAAAATGATAATAACATATTATGTAATATTATTTTAGAAAGATAAAACAATTTTTTTATTTTTTATTGTGTTAAAAAAACTAAATTTCTAATAGCAATCAATCGAAAATGTAATTTGAAGTTCATTTTTTTACACAAAGCTGCATTTGTAAGCTAAATGTCAAAGAGCTATATAGAAGATATATAACATAATACTTTTTGATTTTCTTGAATGTAAACAAAAACAAAAAAAAGAGTACAACGAGTAAGTGTTTATCGGTCTCTGTTTTAGCTCTAATTGAACTAATTTCATAAAGTGCGTGAAATATAAAGATATAGAATTGATACCGAAGATGAGACATATCTTAAGAATAAGTAGAGGAAAATTTTCCTAATGAATAACTTGAAGTATAAGATGTCTTAATTTTCGAAGTTGAAAACTTATTCATGAAATACGATCATGTAATCGCTTCCATCATCCATCACTATCACTGCACCATCGCTACTACTTCTATTTCTAATGGTGGGTGTGGTCGTGAATGAAATTCTTTTAAATCTAAAGAAGAGAAAAAGAGTTTTCTTTCAATGATTTTTTGAACATTGCTATGTCTTATGTTATTTTACAAAATAGCACAAAACAAGTGCTTAGGTCAATGTCAAGGTGGGCATCCCATGTGCCAAACTAAGCAACAGATTGCTAACCTCATGAAGGGTGAGGCACACTTGACAAAGAAAGTTGAGAGTTGTCATGGAGTGGAAGACTCCATAACTTGTGGGAGAAAAATACTTTCCAAACTTCTTTATCATCAATTTGTAAGGGATTGATCATAGTCATGACAATATGGTTATATAGCATTAGTCACTAAGTTGTGTTCCAGTTTAAGACAACCCTTGTGCAATGTTTATTAAGGAGACACATGCCCTTCCATTTTGTCTTTTCTACATTGCACAAGGTGTGGGGCCATTATGTCAATTATAATGTTATAGAGATGGATATTGACTTTTTCTTTTGTAGAATTGATTGGAGCGAGGATAGAGATGAGTTTGTTAATAAGATAGAATAATAAATAATGGACTATTGTAGAACAAGCTTATAAATAATATATATCGTATAACATCTCATATATAAGGATAATAATTTAAATAATTATTTAGAAGATTTTGATTTATTAGATACATACATTAAAGAAAAAACATGATTTAATTATTAATAAGAGAATCCTAAGGAGAAATAGTAATTACTCAATTATACTGGAATGAAGCTTTATAAGTAATTTCTAAGGATTTTTTAAAATTTTACTAGTTTTTAAAAAATTTAGAATAATTTTATAATTTTTTGAAAATTTATACATCCTTTAAAAAGGGTTATATGTCATAAAGAGAGGTGAATACCAAATTTAGAGTTTCAAATTATACAAAAAACCATATGATATAAATATTTTGTAAACTTTGGATTTGAATTGATCTTAAATGGAAAGTCGAAGTTACTCAAAAAAATATTATTATAAATATTGTTAAAGAGAAAATTATTAAAATTATCAAATGTCAAAAAATTAGAGAAATTTTAGAAACTAATATAGTTAGAGTTTAATGATATAAATTACTTCAAAACTTATTAGAGAGTTTTTTGAAGGCATTTGGATCAATAGATTTAAAAATTAAATACAACATATAGCTTTAATTAAAATTTAATAGCTTTCTAAATTATAAAATGGATATCTAAATTTCACCAAGGACCAACAAAGTCATGCAAAATGGCATCCACCGATCATGGAATTGTTGGGAGATTTCAAATGAATGTTGAGCTTGGTGTAACCTCCAAGTTATTAAAGTTAGTAGTTGAGGCAAAACAAGTCAATAGTTTTGCTATGGGGGATATCCATAAAAGTAGAGCATAATGCAAATGGTCAAAATTGAAAACTTTAAATTAAGGATTTGTCCATAAAAGAAAGTTTTTTGTTTTTCATTAAAGAGTATGAAAGGATTATAGACTATTTTGAGAGAATCAAAGAGAATTTCATAATCAAGCTTTCAAGAAATATCAAATTAAGGTTTTCCTTATTATAGCAAGTGAAACTAAGGTGGGAGAGAAGCCTTAAACTTGGTGGTTCTTGCGGTGGTCTTACAATAATTCAACTTTAGGTGTGTCCATGCCATCAAATTTAAGGTTTGCTTAATGTTTGATGTTTATTATTTAGGAGCCATAAGTTAGATTCAATGAAGTTTGATATAATGTTACAAATGTAAATTTCATACTATATATACTGAATCATTATTTTATTACTCACATGTTGAATATTTATTTATCCTTCTTATTGTAGTGATATATTATCATATACAAAATTTATGTTTACATGTTAATTAGCATATAAGATGAGGGGTTTATAAAATTTAAAAATAATTAGAAGTATGAAAAATAATGTTCATGGATAGAAAAAGAGGAATGTTTAATTATGAAAAATAAAAAAACAAAAATAGGTTAATATCATCATTATGGAAAAGCAAATGATTCATAGGGCTTTTAGATAAGTAAAGTAACTCATTTAAGATTTATCCCAAATAAGAAAGGTTTTAAAAAGTGTAATTGAGGTGTAGCTAAAGAAGAAAATGTTTTAAAAATATATAACCTTAATTGTGATAATTTACTTATCAAACTTAATGATAAAATTTTAAATCTTATTAAGCTAAAAGAGCTTAAGAGATTAATAAAGTAGAAAAATAAGGAAAATAGTGCAAAAAAAAATTTAAAGAAAGTTTTACTTCATATACATGGGTTGGCATCTTTTACTTTATTTATTTATTATATATATTAACAAAACATGTGACATGACCCAAAACTTCTACTAACTACCATGAACGAGTAAATATTTGTCTATTGAGCTTGTGTTGATGACTTAGCATTTCTTTGACATTAACAGTTGTACTTGAAAATGTTACATTATGCAAAAATTTAAAGGAGTAATGAGAAGACATTTATTCGCTCACTCAATTTATTTGATTTTATTTTGGCTTAAGAATAATGTATTAGGAATTTTATAATATTGTACAATGCTACTATAATAGTGAGAACATTAGTCATATTATAGTATTTTGTTTTCTCTATTATGATAGCTATTATATAAACTTGGTTTTAGAAGTAATATAATAATATTTTATGTAGCTTTAATCATATTTTACTATTTGATCATGTGATTGCATAAAAAAAGTTTAAGAAAAAATGGCTTAAAATTTTGGCCATGCTAGATTAGTGCATTATAAAAGTAAAATCAGTATAATTAAAGTCCTAAAAATGGATATGTTATATGTGAAATTTAGAAAGAATGGAACATATGATGCAAAATGATATTGTAAAGGTCTAAGAAAATATTCCATATGTGTCTATAACCTAAGACGTGAAATCTAAAAAAAATTGATAACTTAGGTAATGAGTATAACTTGCCACTTTAGAAGGAAATCCACACATGTTGCATCACCATTTAATGTTATTTGTTTTACATGTATTATTCATTGCAAAAAACCTAAGATGCACTCAAAATAATTTGATTGTAAAATATGATAAGTCCATCATACATTACAATATATGTAAGGAAAAACCACTTAAACTAGAATTTAGAAGATCAAATAATATGGTATAAGATAACATGTAGTATGATGTATATGATCATACAATATGATTGAACCAAATGAGAAGAGTTAGAAAATCCTAAGAAAATCATCTAGTAAGTTAATAAATAACAAACAATATGATAAGTTCAAAAATAAAAAACCTTAGGTGTTTAATTTAAGCATCTAATAATTCAAAATTTTTAAAATATTATCTAATTGTTTGGCCTTACTATTGTTATATTGGCTCATGTCATTTTCTTTTTAAGACAAGAATAAACTGTAGAGATATAGATAATTAGGTAAGTCATTATAGCTAAAAGTAGGAGTAAGTTAGAAGCTTTTTGGCTCTTGTTGATGACGAATACCTTGTTAAGAGGTGGTTAGATCTTCAACTCATTCACTTATGGATGATGAGGTGCTTACCATAATTATAAAAGAACTTAGCCAAATTATTAATTAAGATTAGGGAGTTTTAGGAGCTCATGAATTAGGGGCCCTTCGTGACCTCCACTTCTAGGCCTTTTCCACACTAATGTAAAAATAGGGACATGAAAACCTATATGTGATTTTAATGAATTCTATTATTTTGATGTCTTTTCCAATATTATAGATTACCCACTTACTTAGAGTTACTTCACGTTTTTGTTTATTGAGTATAGCTAGTCCAAAATTTAAGTGCTAGGTATTGTGATGTAGAGCTTAAGAGACCTAGAAGTACATATATTCAACTAGATTGAGATGTAGCAATTAGCAAGTAGCTTAGAGTGATTCAATATTATAATTTAACAACATCAAATAGCTCTTTAAGGGTTTAGTTATATTTCAAACATTTATTTATTTATCAATAATATATATGAAGCCACGAACATTGTATATGTCATGATGATCTATATGTTGTATCACTTATCATTTTGCTTTAAGAACACATGTATTAAGGGTTTCATATAAGGATTATTAGCACCACACAAATACATGGATCTCAGATTTATGAATGTGTCATATGATATGAAGTTATAGTCAACTCTAACAAAATAGGCTTAAATTTACTTAACGAAGTTGTCAGGCACCCCACCTTACCAACTACAGTAAATTAAGGATGCTGCATAAGAAATAATCTTGAGTGAGGACAAACCATGCCTAGGTGGGGACCCGACGGTGAGACAATTCTAACCCTCTAACCAATCCCATATATTTTTAAAACATTTTAACCAAATCCAAACCATGGAGCTGAAATGAAAACATGTGTATATTAAACTGTATATATATACAATAAACTAAAAAACTGAAGTACCAAAAAGTACCAAAATGAAACCAAATCCACTCCCACCAAAAATCTATCCCCTCTCACATGTCAGGAGTATAGTCCTCTCCTGTACCATTATAATCCCCAGCTCTCGGTGTAGTGGATACATGACCTGTGATGAAGCACTAATGAGACATATATATCTCAGCAGATAAATCCATTATGTAACCAAGTAAAATAAATCTCCAGATATAAAAGACAAGCCGTTAAAAATGATAAAACAAAATCCATCTCATAAGCGGTGAAAAATAAACCATATGAATACCTTCATATCAAATGTCATGCAGTATCAAAAGTAAACCAGATAAACATGTATACAAAATTTCCATTTCCATTATTTTATATGTTATATACGTACTGGGCCCGATTCCCTTTGAATCATCATCCTCTGGATCCAATCATCATATCAAATGACCTCCAGCCGGCATCCATCCAGTTCATAACACTAGGCAGATATCTGATCAAAAGACCGATACCCTGCGATCTCATCCGCTAGGCCTAGTGCCACCAGGCAGGTATAGTACTGATACCCTGCGATCACATCCGCTAGGCCTGGTGTCATCAATATATACGGAGGTCATGGTACACATACACACTAGGCAGATATCTGATCCGAAGATCGATACCCTGCGATCTCATCCGCTAGGCCTAGTGGTGAGGATAATGTCTCCAGGAATCCAATTTTCATTTTTATTTTCCAACCATGTCACACATGTGATAAATATGCCAAAACCATATCAATATGTCCAACCAATTATATTTTATCTCATATTATGCTTTTTGTTTCAATTTTCTTTTTGTCATCTTTTATGCTTTCAGTTCAATCAGAAAATAACACCATAAAACATATATCAAGCCATGAGATAAAAGTCATGTAAAGAAAAACTGTAATGCAGCCCATAAGAAACCATGTATCGAAATATAAATAAATACTATTGTGCTATATCACAGGTTACGAATTTATCTACCTGGATCTATTATTGTAGGACCTCTATTCTCAATTTCTGGAGTCCCTACAAGGTCACATGTGCAAAATAATTAAAATAAATAAAAAGGTTTTAAGTCACAAAAACAGTTTTCTAAAAGCCCTACCAAATACTTCCCGAAATCCCCAAAAAAAATCCCAATTTTTCTCCTTGTTTCTCGCCGCGCCTGGACCGCGCGTCCGCTGAACCGCCCTGCGGTTCAGCCGACTGAACCGCCCCTCTCTCCCTCTCTCTCTCCTTCGCCTCAGCCCGAACCAGGTCTCTCTCTCCTCCGCCTCAGCCCGAACCGGTTCAAACAGGATCATCCCTGTTTCTCACCCGACGCTGCTTCCCTCTCTCCTCGCCGCCGACCGCGTCCGGCAGCTTCTAGCCGCTTCCACGGTCAATTTCTCGTTTCCCCGAATCCCTCTCCGGGAAATACCAAGCTCCTCTCGACTTCTTTCGCACTCCTCGACGACCAGTTTGCCGTAAAAACATTCCGCATCTCGCGGCCGACAACTCCGGCCACTCCTTCGGCAACCCGATGCGTCTCCGGCCGAAAATAAACATTCGGCTGGTCTCTCTTACTCTCCCCCCACTCAACAGAACCCCAATACAGCAAAATAAAACGAACCATCTTACCTTGCCGTAGTTCCTCCGGCGAGCTTCCCAGCTTTCGTTAAATTTCCGGCAACTTTTCGCAATCGCTCAAAATTTTCCAAATAGCTTCTGTGCTTAAGAGGATTAACTCACCCGGGCTGATATCCTCGCCCGGGTGGACACGTATGTGTTAATTATGCCTTGCACCGACACGTTCGTGATTGTTTTGCAGAACACCCCCTGAACTTTTCCAAATTACAAATCTACCCTGGCATGGCCGACAATTCCATATTTACAAATTTACCTTCCGTCATCCAATTTTAAACTAAATCGGAAATCCTAAATTGCAGATATATCCCGGATCTGAAATCCTGAAATTACAAATATATCCAAAACTTAAAAAATTCATAATTAATTATCCAAAATTCCAAAAATTACAAACTTACCATCGTTGGACTCGTCTCAAAGAGCTCTTCCTATTGGAATGATCAAATTAAGCTGTTTTAAAAAAAAGGCTGTTACAATCTACACCTCTTACAAAAATTTCGTCCCGAAATTTAGAAAAGCTCCGGATACTGATTGATCATATCTGTTTCCACTTCCCAGGTAGCTTCTCTTTCTGTTTGACCATTCCATAGGACTTTAACCATAGGAATGATTTTATTTCTGAGCTTTTTCTCCTGCCTATCAAGTATTCTCACAGGCAGTTCGGGATATGTCAAATCCATTTGAATTTCCATATCTGGGTCCATATAACTAACAACATGGGAGGGATCTGAAACATATCTTCGCAAAGATGAGACATGGAACACATTATGCACACCTGACAATTGAGGAGGCAAAGCAATTTGGTATGCCACTTGTCCAACCCTTCTTAGGATTTGGAAAGGACCAATGAATTTAGGCTTCAATTTTCCTACTCTTCCAAACCTTATGACACCTTTTGTTGGACTTACCTTGATAAAAACATGTTCCCCCTTGTGGAACTCAACCATTCGATGTTTTGCGTCATAATACTTCTTTTGTCTGTCCTGAGCTGTTTTTATTCTGTCTCGAATAATTCTGATCTTTTCTGTTGCTTCTTCAACAAATCCAGGACCGAGCAAATTTCTTTCCTTCCCTTCATTCCAGCACAAAGGTGATTGACATTTTCTCCCATACTGTGCTTCATAGGGTGCCATCCCAATGCTGGACTGATAGCTATTATTATAAGCAAATTCCACCAAAGGTAAGTGGCTTTCCCAATCTCCACCAAAATCCAAGATGCAAAGTCGTAGCAAATCTTCCAAGGTTTTGATAGTTCTCTCTGTCTGACCATCTGTTTGAGGATGAAAGGCTGTGCTGAAACGCAATCTCGTACTAAAAGCTTGATGCACATTCTTCCAGAAGTGAGAAGTAAATTTAGGGTCTCTGTCAGATATAATGACTTTTGGAATCCCATGCAATCTGATAATCTGACTCACATATACCTGAGCTAACTTCTCTGCAGAATAAGTAGTTTTAACAGCTAAAAAGTGAGCAGATTTTGTTAGCCTATCAACAATTATCCAGATTGAGTCATGACCTACAGGTGACCTAGGCAAACCGATCACAAAATCCATTGCCACTTCCTCCCATTTCCATTCTGGAATAGGTAATGACTGCAACAACCCCCCAGGTTTTTGTTGCTCTCCTTTCACCTGCTGACAAATTAAGCATTTTTGAACCCAGTTAGAAACATCCTTCTTCAATCCTGGCCACCAGTATTGTTGTCTCAATTCTTGATACATTTTATTCTCGCCTGGATGTATTGAATACCGAGAGTTATGAGATTCCTTTAATAACAAATCCCTAAGTTGTTGATGTGCTGGTATGCATAACCTGCCTTGAAGTCTAAGTAAACCAGCCTGGTCCAATTGAAAAGTAGATTCCTGTCCTTCCTGAACCCTCTGTATTATCTTTTGCAATTCAAGATCTTCTCCCTGATCGTCTTTAATAGAGGCCAACCAATCTGGTCTTACTGATAAGTGTGCCAGCAAAGCCGTATTTCTTCGAATATCTACTTCTAGTTGTAATTTATCCATCTCAAAAATTAATTGTTTTTCTTCTGTGATAGTCAAAATACTACTAATACTAGCTTTCCTGCTAAGAGCATCAGCGACCACATTCGCTTTCCCAGGATGGTAAGTGATTTCCACATCATAATCTTTAATAAACTCCAGCCACCTTCGTTGCCTGAGATTTAGTTCCTTCAGAGTAAAAATATACTTTAAACTCTGATGATCAGTGAAAACCACACACTTAACTCCATACAAATAATGCCTCCAGATTTTTAAGGCAAAAACTACAGTTGCTAACTCCAAATCGTGCACAGGATAATTCTTTTCATGTATCTTAAGCTGTCTAGATGCATAAGCAATTACTTTCTTATTTTGCATCAATACACAGCCAAGACCTTGCAAAGATGCATCACTGTATATATGATAACCTTCTGTGCCTTCTGGTAATGTTAGAATTGGGGCTGAAACTAATTTATTCTTCAATATTTGGAAGCTATCCTCACAAGCTGCATCCCATTCAAACTTTATTGCTTTTCGCGTCAAATTTGTTAAGGGTGAGGCTATTTGGGAAAAGCCTTTCACAAACTTTTTGTAATACCCAGCCAAACCCAAGAAACTTCTAACTTCTGTTACTATTGTAGGCCTTGGCCAATCTACAATGGCAGAAATCTTCTGAGGATCAACTGAGATTCCTTCTGCACTCACTACATGCCCCAAAAACAAGACCTTGGACAGCCAAAATTCACATTTAGAGAATTTAGCAAATAGCTGATTTTCTTTCAAAGTCTGCAATGTTAAATGTATATGTGAGCGTGTTCTTCTAGGGATTTAGAATATATCAATATATCATCAATGAAGATAATGATAAACTGGTCTAAATATTTCTTGAACACGCGATTCATCAAATCCATAAAAGCTGTTGATGCATTTGTCAGTCCAAAAGGTAGCACTAAAAATTCATAGTGCCCATACCTGGTCCTGAAAGCTGTTTTGGAAACATCTTCTGTCTTAATTTTCAGTTGATGATATCCAGATCTCAGGTCAATTTTTGAAAATATTGCTGCTCCTTGCAACTGATCAAATAGATCATCAATCCGTGGCAAAGGATATTTGTTTTTAATAGTAATTTTGTTGATTTCCCGGTAGTCAATACACATGCGAAGACTACCATCTTTCTTCTTCACAAACAAAATAGGTGCACCCCATGGGGATACACTGGGTCTGATAAATCACTTGTCTAATAATTCCTGAATTTGCACCTTTAATTCTTGAAGCTCGGCTGGTGCCATACGATAAGGAGCTTTGGAAATTGGCTCAGCGCCTGGAATCAACTGAATTTCAAATTCTATTTCTCTATCAGGAGGTAATCCAGGCAACTCTTCTGGAAAAATGTCTAGATATTCCTGAACAACTGGTACCTCTGTGGGTTTACAAAATTTCATGTCCAAATCCACAATAGATACCAAGCATCCTTCGCATCCTTTGCCAAGTAGCTTTTGTGCCTTGAGCATAGATATTAAAGGAATTTTCCTTCCTTGGCCGAAGTAAATTAATTTATCTTCCCCAGGGATTTGAATTTCAATCCGCTTTTCATAGCAATCAATTTTCACTTTATGATCAAACAGCCAATCCATGCCAAAAATTACATCAAATTCTATAATAAGAAGAATATGCAATAATGTCAAGAATTTTCTTCCCTTGATGTATATCTCTTCTTCAATAAAATTCTCCACTCGGATATTATTTCCATCAGGCATTTTAACCATTAACAGGTCCTTCACAGGTTGCAACAAAATATCTAGCTGACTCAATATACGAGTCGAGAGAAAAGAGTGTGATGCCCCACAATCAAAAAGAACAGAGACAGGTAAACTTTGCAAAGAGAGCATACCTGTGATAACATCCGTAGAATGTGGAGCTTCCTGCTGAGTAATAGAATAAATGCGAGCCTGACCTTCCCTCCCTGCTGCCCCACCATGGGCTGCGCTGCCTGCAGTTGCCATAGATCCACGGCCTCTACCATGGTTCGCACTCCCTCTGCCTCCACTGGTTGGGGTATTGGCAGCTTTCATGTCTGATACTTTAGGGCAATCTCGTGCCATGTGCCCTATTTCATTGCATAAAAAACATTTAATTGATCGCACAAAATCAAATCTGCACTCCCCTGTATGCCATCTACCACAACGCCTGGTCCCACTAGAACCAAAACTAGTCCTACTGTTACTAGGTTCATAAGGTCTGAACCTACTGAATCTGGCATAACTAGTATCCCCTCCTCGGGAAAAACTGGGACCACCTCTCCTCCCTGTGAGTCTTGATGTAGATCCTGAAAAGCTTCCCTTTTCTCTCCCTCTACTAGTCTCCAATATGCCCAACTCCAACTCAACTGTACTGGCACTCTCTAATAATTCTATATAGCTCGTGGTCCGTACAGCCACCAATGCTGCCCGGATATTATCACGCAGACCTCTTCGAAACATATAACATCGCTGCTCTTCTGGTGTTACCAAGTGAGGTACGTATCTGGCTAGATGTGCAAACTTATGTTCATAGGCAGTGACTGACAGATTTCCTTGCCTGAGATTACTTAATTCCTCCCTCATCTTGGCTTTAATAGATACTGACATAAACCACTGTTCAAACTCCCCTGTGAATTCTTCCCAGGATATTTCTTTCATTGGCCGACCCATAAATCTGGTTCTGTGGCACGAACTCCACCAAAGTCTAGCAGCATCTTTCAGCATAAGCACCGCTAAAGCCACCTTCTTGTCTTCTAGGCAAGACATGCCTTCGAATATAATATTCATTTGATCTAACCAGTTCTCAGCAATCATTGGATCTTCCTCTCCAGCAAAATAAGGTGGATGCATCCGCTGGAACTGATCCACCACCAGGTCAATAGATGCCTCAGTGACTTGATTACTGGTGCCTCCGATAGATCTCAGCAACGAAACAAGGGTTTGAGCCAACTCTTGTTGTGTGTCCCCTTGCTGCTCTTTACCGTTGCCCTTTTCCATGTTTCCTGATTCAGATCTCTCCTTGGCCTGATTATACTGCAATCCTATAAAACTAGGAAGGCATATAGAAATTTATAGCAGAAATAGAAGCTAAAAGTACATATAAGACTACAATGCATGTGCTGTGTAAGTGTCCTCACTCACATTTTCCACCTAATCCTGAACCAAGGCTCTGATACCACCTTGTCAGGCACCCCACCTTACCAACTACAGTAAATTAAGGATGCTGCATAAGAAATAATCTCGAGTGAGGACAAACCATGCCTAGGTGGGGACCCGACGGTGAGACAATTCTAACCCTCTAACCAATCCCATATATTTTTAAAACATTTTAACCAAATCCAAACCATGGAGCTGAAATGAAAACATGTGTATATTAAACTGTATATATATACAATAAACCACAAAACTGAAGTACCAAAAAGTACCAAAATGAAACCAAATCCACTCCCACCAAAAATCTATCCCCTCTCACATGTCAGGAGTATAGTCCTCTCCTGTACCATTATAATCCCCAGCTCTCGGTGTAGTGGATACATGACCTGTGATGAAGCACTAATGAGACATATATCTCAGCAGATAAATCCATTATGTAACCAAGTAAAATAAATCTCCAGATATAAAAGACAAGCCGTGAAACATGATAAAACAAAATCCATCTCATAAGCGATGAAAAATAAATCATATGAATACCTTCATATCAAATGTCATGCAGTATCAAAAGTAAACCAGCTAAACATGTATACCAAATTTCCATTTCCATTATTTTATATGTTATATACGTACTGGGCCCGATTCCCTTTGAATCATCATCCTCTGGATCCAATCATCATATCAAATGCCCCTCCAGCCGGCATCCATCCAGTACATAACACTAGGCAGATATCTGATCCGAAGACCGATACCCTGCGATCTCATCCGCTAGGCCTAGTGCCACCAGGCAGGTATAATACTGATACCCTGCGATCACATCCGCTAGGCCTGGTGTCATCAATATATACGGAGGTCATGGTACACATACACACTAGGCAGATATCTGATCCGAAGATCGATACCCTGCGATCTCATCCGCTAGGCCTAGTGGTGAGGATAATGTCTCCAGGAATCCAATTTTCATTTTTATTTTCCAACCATGTCACACATGTGATAAATATGCCAAAACCATATCAATATGTCCAACCAATTATATTTTATCTCATATTATGCTTTTTATTTCAATTTCCTTTTTGTCATCTTTTATGCTTTCAGTTCAATTAGAAAATAACACCATAAAACATATATCAAGCCATGAGATAAAAGTCATGTAAAGAAAAACTGTAATGCAGCCCATAAGAAACCATATATCGAAATATAAATAAATACTATTGTGCTATATCACAGGTTACGAATTTATCTACCTGAATTTGTTGTACCACCCGTCTTACTCACTTCTGATTCTTCTTGATGTCCTACAAGCCCATAAAATACAAAAATAATTATAGACAAACAACGCTTTCTAAAAGCTTTCCCAAACACACCCCAAAATAAATCCCAAAAGACGCTGGACCGGCCACGGTCTGCGCTGGACCGCCCGCGCCCGTCGCTGAACCGCCCACGCAGAAAACTTTCTAAAAGCTTTTCCAAACAGCTTTCTAAATTCCCAAATTCTTACGCCGTCGCTGGACCGCCCGCTCGGCGCTGGACCGGGCGTGCTCGGCACGCTGGACCGCGCCCGCTTGGCATCCGGTTCAGCAGCGTAACCCGGTCCAAAGCCTGGACCGGTTCACGCCGCCACCTCTCTCTCTCTCTCTCTCTCTCTCTCGCGTCAGGCGAAACCGAAATATTTTGCCGACGAACCTAGGAATTTCTTGCGTATCTCGCCGGCCAACTGACCGCCGCTCACCAAAAAGCTTATAAAAGTGACAACGCAAATAAAATTCTAACCTTCGTTGACCGTCGTCGTCGCTTGCCGAAAATCACGAAAGTTCGTCGCTGCCGTGCCTCGCCGTCGTGCTTCGCCGCCGTGTGCGCAGAAATGCGGTTCAAACGCACAGAATCGGCTTTTATAGCCGCGGCCGAAACCGACTATAGGGAACGTTCGTGAAACGTATTTTGCAGAAAACCCCCTCCAAATATTATATTTGCAAATATACCCTCTGCCAATCGGATTTGAACTAAACCGACATTTAAAAATTACAGATCTATCCTCTACGTTACAAATTTATCCCAAATCTTCAAAAATTCATAATTTATTCATTAGAGCTCCGAAAATTACAAATTTAACATCGTTGGATTCGTCTCACAAAGCTCTTTCGTTTAAGTATATAAAAATACAAATAAGAGAAAACTAGGGCTGTTACAATCTTCCCTCCTTACAAAAATTTCGTCCCGAAATTTAGAACAACTCTGGATACTGATTGATCATATCTGTTTCCACTTCCAAGGTAGCTTCTCTTTCTGTTTGACCATTCCATAGGACTTTAACCATAGGAATGATTTTATTTCTGAGCTTTTTCTCCTGCCTATCAAGTATTCTCACAGGCAGTTCGGGATATGTCAAATCCATTTGAATTTCCATATCTGGGTCCATATAACTAACAACATGGGAGGGATCTGAAACATATCTTCGCAAAGATGAGACATGGAACACATTATGCACACCTGACAATTGAGGAGGCAAAGCAATTTGGTATGCCACTTGTCCAACCCTTCTTAGGATTTGGAAAGGACCAATGAATTTAGGCTTCAATTTTCCTACTCTTCCAAACCTTATGACACCTTTTGTTGGACTTACCTTGATAAAAACATGTTCCCCCTTGTGGAACTCAACCATTCGATGTTTTGCGTCATAATACTTCTTTTGTCTGTCCTGAGCTGTTTTTATTCTGTCTCGAATAATTCTGATCTTTTCTGTTGCTTCTTCAACAAATCCAGGACCGAGCAAATTTCTTTCCTTCCCTTCATTCCAGCACAAAGGTGATTGACATTTTCTCCCATACAGTGCTTCATAGGGTGCCATCCCAATGCTGGACTGATAGCTATTATTATAAGCAAATTCCACCAAAGGTAAGTGGCTTTCCCAATCTCCACCAAAATCCAAGATGCAAAGTCGTAGCAAATCTTTCAAGGTTTTGATAGTTCTCTCTGTCTGACCATCTGTTTGAGGATGAAAGGCTGTGCTGAAACGCAATCTCGTACCAAAAGCTTGATGCACATTCTTCCAGAAGTGAGAAGTAAATTTAGGGTCTCTGTCAGATATAATGACTTTTGGAATCCCATGCAATCTGATAATCTGACTCACATATACCTGAGCTAACTTCTCTGCAGAATAAGTAGTTTTAACAGCTAAAAAGTGAGCAGATTTTGTTAGCCTATCAACAATTATCCAGATTGAGTCATGACCTACAGGTGACCTAGGCAAACCGATCACAAAATCCATTGCCACTTCCTCCCATTTCCATTCTGGAATAGGTAATGACTGCAACAACCCCCCAGGTTTTTGTTGCTCTCCTTTCACCTGCTGACAAATTAAGCATTTTTGAACCCAGTTAGAAACATCCTTCTTCAATCCTGGCCACCAGTATTGTTGTCTCAATTCTTGATACATTTTATTCTCGCCTGGATGTATTGAATACCGAGAGTTATGAGATTCCTTTAATAACAAATCCCTAAGTTGTTGATGTGCTGGTATGCATAACCTGCCTTGAAGTCTAAGTAAACCAGCCTGGTCCAATTGAAAAGTAGATTCCTGTCCTTCCTGAACCCTCTGTATTATCTTTTGCAATTCAAGATCTTCTCCCTGATCGTCTTTAATAGAGGCCAACCAATCTGGTCTTACTGATAAGTGTGCCAGCAAAGCCGTATTTCTTCGAATATCTACTTCTAGTTGTAATTTATCCATCTCAAAAATTAATTGTTTTTCTTCTGTGATAGTCAAAATGCTACTAATACTAGCTTTCCTGCTAAGAGCATCAGCGACCACATTCGCTTTCCCAGGATGGTAAGTGATTTCCACATCATAATCTTTAATAAACTCCAGCCACCTTCGTTGCCTGAGATTTAGTTCCTTCAGAGTAAAAATATACTTTAAACTCTGATGATCAGTGAAAACCACACACTTAACTCCATACAAATAATACCTCCAGATTTTTAAGGCAAAAACTACAGCTGCTAACTCCAAATCGTGCACAGGATAATTCTTTTCATGTATCTTAAGCTGTCTAGATGCATAAGCAATTACTTTCTTATTTTGCATCAATACACAGCCAAGACCTTGCAAAGATGCATCACTGTATATATGATAACCTTCTGTGCCTTCTGGTAATGTTAGAATTGGGGCTGAAACTAATTTATTCTTCAATATTTGGAAGCTATCCTCACAAGCTGCATCCCATTCAAACTTTATTGCTTTTCGCGTCAAATTTGTTAAGGGTGAGGCTATTTGGGAAAAGCCTTTCACAAACTTTTTGTAATACCCAGCCAAACCCAAGAAACTTCTAACTTCTGTTACTGTTGTAGGCCTTGGCCAATCTACAATGGCAGAAATCTTCTGAGGATCAACTGAGATTCCTTCTGCACTCACTACATGCCCCAAAAACAAGACCTTGGACAGCCAAAATTCACATTTAGAGAATTTAGCAAATAGCTGATTTTCTTTCAAAGTCTGCAATGTTAAATGTAGATGTGAGCGTGTTCTTCTAGGGATTTAGAATATATCAATATATCATCAATGAAGATAATGATAAACTGGTCTAAATATTTCTTGAACATGCGATTCATCAAATCCATAAAAGCTGTTGATGCATTTGTCAGTCCAAAAGGTAGCACTAAAAATTCATAGTGCCCATACCTGGTCCTGAAAGCTGTTTTGAAAACATCTTCTGTCTTAATTTTCAGTTGATGATATCCAGATCTCAGGTCAATTTTTGAAAATATTGTTGCTCCTTGCAACTGATCAAATAGATCATCAATCCGCGGCAAAGGATATTTGTTTTTGATAGTAATTTTGTTGATTTCCCGGTAGTCAATACACATGCGAAGACTACCATCTTTCTTCTTCACAAACAAAATAGGTGCACCCCATGGGGATACACTGGGTCTGATAAATCCCTTGTCTAATAATTCCTGAATTTGCACCTTTAATTCTTGAAGCTCGGCTGGTGCCATACGATAAGGAGCTTTGGAAATTGGCTCAGGCGCCTGGAATCAACTGAATTTCAAATTCTATTTCTCTATCAGGAGGTAATTCAGGCAACTCTTCTGGAAAAATTTCTAGATATTCCTGAACAACTGGTACCTCTGTGGGTTTACAAAATTTCATGTCCAAATCCACAATAGATACCAAGCATCCTTCGCATCCTTTGCCAAGTAGCTTTTGTGCCTTGAGCATAGATATTAAAGGAATTTTCCTTCCTTGGCCGAAGTAAATTAATTTATCTTCCCCAGGGATTTGAATTTCAATCCGCTTTTCATAGCAATCAATTTTCACTTTATGATCAAACAGCCAATCCATGCCAAAAATTACATCAAATTCTGTAATAGGAAGAATATGCAATAATGTCAAGAATTTTCTTCCCTTGATGTATATCTCTTCTTCAATAAAATTCTCCACTCGGATATTATTTCCATCAGGCATTTTGACCATTAACAGGTCCTTCACAGGTTGCAACAAAATATCTAGCTGACTCAATATACGAGTCGAGAGAAAAGAGTGTGATGCCCCACAATCAAAAAGAACAGAGACAGGTAAACTTTGCAAAGAGAGCATACCTGTGATAACATCCGTAGAATGTGGAGCTTCCTGCTGAGTAATAGAATAAATGCGAGCCTGACCTTCCCTACCTGCTGCCCCACCATGGGCTGCGCTGCTTGAAGTTGCCATAGATCCACGGCCTCTACCATGGTTCGCACTCCCTCTGCCTCCACTGGTTGGGGTATTGGCAGCTTTCATGTCTGATACTTTAGGGCAATCTCGTGCCATGTGCCCTATTTCCTTGCATAAAAAACATTTAATTGGTCGCACAAAATCAAATCTGCACTCCCCTATATGCCATCTACCACAACGCCCACATCGACTGATCCCACTAGAACCAAAACTAGTCCTACTGGTACTAGGTTCATAAGGTCTGAACCTACTGAATCTGGCATAACTAGTACCCCCTCTGTAACAGCCCTAGTTTTCTCTTATTTGTATTTTTATATGCTTAAAGGAAAGAGCTTTGTGAGACGAATCCAACGATGTTAAATTTGTAATTTTCGGAGCTCTAATGAATAAATTATGAATTTTTGAAGATTTGGGATAAATTTGTAACGTAGAGGATAGATCTGTAATTTTTAAATGTCGGTTTAGTTCAAATCCGATTGGCGGAGGGTATATTTGCAAATATAATATTTGGAGGGGGTTTTCTGCAAAATACGTTTCACGAACGTTCCCTATAGTCGGTTTCGGCCGCGGCTATAAAAGCCGATTCTGTGCGTTTGAACCGCATTTCTGCGCACACGGCGGCGAAGCACGACGGCGAGGCACGGCAGCGACGAACTTTCGTGATTTTCGGCAAGCGACGACGACGGTCAACGAAGGTTAGAATTTTATTTGCGTTGTCACTTTTATAAGCTTTTTGGTGAGCGGCGGTCAGTTGGCCGGCGAGATACGCAAGAAATTCCTAGGTTCGTCGGCAAAATATTTCGGTTTCGCCTGACGCGAGAGAGAGAGAGAGAGAGAGAGAGAGGTGGCGGCGTGAACCGGTCCAGGCTTTGGACCGGGTTACGCTGCTGAACCGGATGCCAAGCGGGCGCGGTCCAGCGTGCCGAGCACGCCCGGTCCAGCGCCGAGCGGGCGGTCCAGCGACGGCGTAAGAATTTGGGAATTTAGAAAGCTGTTTGGAAAAGCTTTTAGAAAGTTTTCTGCGTGGGCGGTTCAGCGACGGGCGCGGGCGGTCCAGCGCAGACCGTGGCCGGTCCAGCGTCTTTTGGGATTTATTTTGGGGTGTGTTTGGGAAAGCTTTTAGAAAGCGTTGTTTGTCTATAATTATTTTTGTATTTTATGGGCTTGTAGGACATCAAGAAGAATCAGAAGTGAGTAAGACGGGTGGTACAACAAATTCAGGTAGATAAATTCGTAACCTGTGATATAGCACAATAGTATTTATTTATATTTCGATATATGGTTTCTTATGGGCTGCATTACAGTTTTTCTTTACATGACTTTTATCTCATGGCTTGATATATGTTTTATGGTGTTATTTTCTAATTGAACTGAAAGCATAAAAGATGACAAAAAGGAAATTGAAATAAAAAGCATAATATGAGATAAAATATAATTGGTTGGACATATTGATATGGTTTTGGCATATTTATCACATGTGTGACATGGTTGGAAAATAAAAATGAAAATTGGATTCCTGGAGACATTATCCTCACCACTAGGCCTAGCGGATGAGATCGCAGGGTATCGATCTTCGGATCAGATATCTGCCTAGTGTGTATGTGTACCATGACCTCCGTATATATTGATGACACCAGGCCTAGCGGATGTGATCGCAGGGTATCAGTATTATACCTGCCTGGTGGCACTAGGCCTAGCGGATGAGATCGCAGGGTATCGGTCTTCGGATCAGATATCTGCCTAGTGTTATGTACTGGATGGATGCCGGCTGGAGGGGCATTTGATATGATGATTGGATCCAGAGGATGATGATTCAAAGGGAATCGGGCCCAGTACGTATATAACATATAAAATAATGGAAATGGAAATTTGGTATACATGTTTAGCTGGTTTACTTTTGATACTGCATGACATTTGATATGAAGGTATTCATATGATTTATTTTTCATCGCTTATGAGATGGATTTTGTTTTATCATGTTTCACGGCTTGTCTTTTATATCTGGAGATTTATTTTACTTGGTTACATAATGGATTTATCTGCTGAGATATATGTCTCATTAGTGCTTCATCACAGGTCATGTATCCACTACACCGAGAGCTGGGGATTATAATGGTACAGGAGAGGACTATACTCCTGACATGTGAGAGGGGATAGATTTTTGGTGGGAGTGGATTTGGTTTCATTTTGGTACTTTTTGGTACTTCAGTTTTGTGGTTTATTGTATATATATACAGTTTAATATACACATGTTTTCATTTCAGCTCCATGGTTTGGATTTGGTTAAAATGTTTTAAAAATATATGGGATTGGTTAGAGGGTTAGAATTGTCTCACCGTCGGGTCCCCACCTAGGCATGGTTTGTCCTCACTCGAGATTATTTCTTATGCAGCATCCTTAATTTACTGTAGTTGGTAAGGTGGGGTGCCTGACAAGGTGGTATCAGAGCCTTGGTTCAGGATTAGGTGGAAAATGTGAGTGAGGACACTTACACAGCACATGCATTGTAGTCTTATATGTACTTTTAGCTTCTATTTCTGCTATAAATTTCTATATGCCTTCCTAGTTTTATAGGATTGCAGTATAATCAGGCCAAGGAGAGATCTGAATCAGGAAACATGGAAAAGGGCAACGGTAAAGAGCAGCAAGGGGACACACAACAAGAGTTGGCTCAAACCCTTGTTTCGTTGCTGAGATCTATCGGAGGCACCAGTAATCAAGTCACTGAGGCATCTATTGACCTGGTGGTGGATCAGTTCCAGCGGATGCATCCACCTTATTTTGCTGGAGAGGAAGATCCAATGATTGCTGAGAACTGGTTAGATCAAATGAATATTATATTCGAAGGCATGTCTTGCCCAGAAGACAAGAAGGTGGCTTTAGCGGTGCTTATGCTGAAAGATGCTGCTAGACTTTGGTGGAGTTCGTGCCACAGAACCAGATTTATGGGTCGGCCAATGAAAGAAATATCCTGGGAAGAATTCACAGGGGAGTTTGAACAGTGGTTTATGTCAGTATCTATTAAAGCCAAGATGAGGGAGGAATTAAGTAATCTCAGGCAAGGAAATCTGTCAGTCACTGCCTATGAACATAAGTTTGCACATCTAGCCAGATACGTACCTCACTTGGTAACACCAGAAGAGCAGCGATGTTATATGTTTCGAAGAGGTCTGCGTGATAATATCCGGGCAGCATTGGTGGCTGTACGGACCACGAGCTATATAGAATTATTAGAGAGTGCCCGTACAGTTGAGTTGGAGTTGGGCATATTGGAGACTAGTAGAGGGAGAGAAAAGGGAAGCTTTTCAGGATCTACATCCAGACTCACAGGGAGGAGAGGTGGTTCCAGTTTTTCCCGAGGAGGGTGTCAGGCACCCCACCTTACCAACTATAGTAAATTAAGGATGCTGCATAAGAAATAATCTCGAGTGAGGACAAACCATGCCTAGGTGGGGACCCGACGGTGAGACAATTCTAACCCTCTAACCAATCCCATATATTTTTAAAACATTTTAACCAAATCCAAACCATGGAGCTGAAATGAAAACATGTGTATATTAAACTGTATATATATACAATAAACCACAAAACTGAAGTACCAAAAAGTACCAAAATGAAACCAAATCCACTCCCACCAAAAATCTATCCCCTCTCACATGTCAGGAGTATAGTCCTCTCCTGTACCATTATAATCCCCAGCTCTCGGTGTAGTGGATACATGACCTGTGATGAAGCACTAATGAGACATATATCTCAGCAGATAAATCCATTATGTAACCAAGTAAAATAAATCTCCAGATATAAAAGACAAGCCGTGAAACATGATAAAACAAAATCCATCTCATAAGCGATGAAAAATAAATCATATGAATACCTTCATATCAAATGTCATGCAGTATCAAAAGTAAACCAGCTAAACATGTATACCAAATTTCCATTTCCATTATTTTATATGTTATATACGTACTGGGCCCGATTCCCTTTGAATCATCATCCTCTGGATCCAATCATCATATCAAATGCCCCTCCAGCCGGCATCCATCCAGTACATAACACTAGGCAGATATCTGATCCGAAGACCGATACCCTGCGATCTCATCCGCTAGGCCTAGTGCCACCAGGCAGGTATAATACTGATACCCTGCGATCACATCCGCTAGGCCTGGTGTCATCAATATATACGGAGGTCATGGTACACATACACACTAGGCAGATATCTGATCCGAAGATCGATACCCTGCGATCTCATCCGCTAGGCCTAGTGGTGAGGATAATGTCTCCAGGAATCCAATTTTCATTTTTATTTTCCAACCATGTCACACATGTGATAAATATGCCAAAACCATATCAATATGTCCAACCAATTATATTTTATCTCATATTATGCTTTTTGTTTCAATTTCCTTTTTGTCATCTTTTATGCTTTCAGTTCAATCAGAAAATAACACCATAAAACATATATCAAGCCATGAGATAAAAGTCATGTAAAGAAAAACTGTAATGCAGCCCATAAGAAACCATGTATCGAAATATAAATAAATACTATTGTGCTGTATCACAGGTTACAAATTTATCTACCTGGATCTATTATTGCAGGACCTCTATTCTCAATTTCTGGAGTCCCTACAAGGTCACATGTGCAAAATAATTAAAATAAATAAAAAGGTTTTAAGTCACAAAAACAGCTTTCTAAAAGCCCTGCCAAATACTTCCCGAAATCCCCAAAAAAATCCCAATTTTTCTCCTTGTTTCTCGCCGCGCCTGGACCGCTCGTCCGCTGAACTGCCCTGCGGTTCAGCCGACTGAACCGCCCCTCTCTCCCTCTCTCTCTCCTCCGCCTCAGCCCGAACCGGGCGCCTTCCGGTTCGGGACCGAACCGGTTCAAACAGGATCATCCCTGTTTCTCACCCGACGCTGCTTCCCTCTCTCCTCGCCGTCGCCCGCGTCCTGCGGCTTCTAGCCGCTTCCACGGTCAATTTCTCGTTTCCCCGAATCCCTCTCCGGGAAATACCAAGCTCCTCTCGACTTCTTTCACACTCCTCGACGACCAGTTTACCGGAAAAACATTCCGCATCTCGCGGCCGACAACTCCGGCCACTCCTTCGGCAACCCGATGCGTCTCCGGCCGAAAATAAACATTCGGCTGGTCTCTCTTACTCTCCCCCCACTCAACAGAACCCCAATACAGCAAAATAAAACGAACCATCTTACCTTGCCGCAGTTCCTCCGGCGAGCTTCCCAGCTTCCGTTAAATTTCTGGCAACTTTTCGCAATCGCTCAAAATTTTCCAAATAGCTTCTGTGCTTAAGAGGATTAACTCACCCGGGCTGATATCCTCGCCCAGGTGGACACGTATGTGTTAATTATGCCTTGCACCGACACGTTCGTGATTGTTTTGCAGAACACCCCCTGAACTTTTCCAAATTACAAATCTACCCTGGCATGGCCGACAATTCCATATTTACAAATTTACCTTCCGCCATCCGATTTTAAACTAAATCGGAAATCCTAAATTGCAGATATATCCCGGATCTGAAATCCTGAAATTACAAATATATCCAAAACTTAAAAAATTCATAATTAATTATCCAAAATTCCAAAAATTACAAACTTACCATCGTTGGACTCGTCTCAAAGAGCTCTTCCTATTGGAATGATCAAATTAAGCTGTTTTTTAAAAAAAAGGCTGTTACAGAAGTGTTATATTAACACCCAACATTTCCTTGAACATCCTTTTCGCTTCATAAGGATTGGACCCACTATTTTAGACTATTATTTCTCTATCGTGTGTTTATGTTGGTGTAATTTATAATTTTAAGACTATTGATGATTGTTTTAAAAAGTAATTTTATGTACTTTCTTAGGATTTTCAAGAGGGGTTTTAGAAATAACATGATTCTCACTCTAAAACTTTGATGAGAGAACCAAATCATAAGAACATCAGTCATTATAATGTGTCATCTATATTTTTTTAATAATTCTTCCATCTTGTTTATGAGTGGAATTAGTTTTTCAATTATCATTCTTGAACTTTAAGAGTATTCTTTATAATATTATTTATGGATTTTGTCATGTTTGCATTTCATTAAAATGGGCATGATAAAACTTGGTTTGTTCTATATTCTCAAATTCTCTTTGTTCTTTGATCTTTAATTTCTAAAACTCCATGATTATTGCAAGGGAGTTTAAACCTTAATTCTTAAATCTTAGATCTCTAATTCTGAAGGCTCTCTAATCCCTATTCTCATTAGGTGTCAAAGGGTCAAGGTGGTGGAGGCAAATGTTTTTAGCTTGTGATTATGGACTAAATGGTGTGGTCGTAAACTCATCGATCCCCATGACTCAACTTTGTCAATAGCATACGTTATGCAATACAACTTGTGACCTTCCTATTCATGATTTCAAAGTTTATTCAAGAGGATAGAAGTGGGACAAGTATTATCTCATTAGATGGTATAATCCTTATTTGCTTGATCACATTTATAAATGGAGTAGGTTGAAATATGTTTAAGAAAATAGTTAATGAAATATCCTATTGAATATGATTAGCCATTAGTGTTAACATCTATAATTATTTTTTGTAGCTTGTTTAATGAGAGCTTGTGTTATTGAATATTTATAGGATAATTTTGCTTCATCACATTTATGGCACCCCCTTTTGTATCACTAGTATTTCTTGATCTTGGGTGCCACTTAACATCCTTTTTTTCTTTATTTATGCAACATCAAATAATGACAATATTTTCATTTTTTTTAAAATTCAAGTTGTATAAGTGATACATTTTAAAAATATATTTAAAATCTTTACAAAAATGATATTTGTATAACTCATAAAAATATCAAGTTTTCATATTTCTTTTTAAAAGTAACATGTTCAATAAAAAATTAACAGATAACAAATTTTTTATATATTTTTATATATCTTTTTGCTTAATTATAATAAAAATAATGGTTATTATATACTAGCATATTTTAATCATTATGCATTGGTATCTTCTAATAATCATATCTTGCTCTTATTTCGTCATGATAGCCTCATAAGATGTTATTTTTTATCTAAAAGTATTAACTCAAAATAAGTATGAGTTAACCAACATTGATTCAATGACAAAAATATATGACATATATATAAAATAAGTAATTATTAGATAATTACATATATGATCTATATTAAAAATAATATTAATTAGTAAAATATATATTATTTTTTATTTATTTGAAACATAATTTTATTTATAAAATATCATATTAAAATTTTTTTAACCCCTTTCATCTTTGGTGTATTCTAAATATTTTATTCTAGATAACCCAATCATATTCTCTTTGATAACCCTCTTAAAAACATGTTATTTCAACTAGTGATTTTATTTCAAGAGATATGTTCTTTTTGAATAAAAAAGTATTTACTGTAAGAGATATGTTATTCTGGATGACAAGATAAGAATAACATGTTATTAAAATAAATAATAGCAAGCATCTCTTATATATCCTTTTCATATATGACAAATAATATAATATCATCATGATCAATTAAATCACGTATCAAATTATAATATTAACAATTTATTATAAATGACAAATAATAAACATCCTCTAATTCACATTCCATATATCATTTGAAGCTTTTAACCTAGTAATACATTACATCAAATTAGGTATATCAAATATAAGTCTTTTTTATCTCTCAAATCCTAGTAATAATCTCATTAATGTTTAGATCTTTATTTCAAGTCTTAATTGCTATAATACTCAATAGTTTTTCTCCTTGGTTTTGTCTTTATTATGTACTTAAATCTTTTTAGATTCTTTTTAATACTTGAGCACACTTCTTTTATCTTTTCTCTTTACTCTAACATAAGTGTTCAAAGTTAATTGCTTGATATATGAGTGAAAACTTCTTCTTATACTCAACATCACTTGATCTTATACTCAATCAGTGTCTCTTTGTATTCTTATCTACTCAACTCTGTCAAATGAATGTATTCATTTAGTTTTATATTTCTTTGATTTTGTTTCTATTTAACTCTAATATTTTTCTTTCTATTAAACTCTTCCTATGACGATTCATGTAGTTGTTCATTATTTGGGATCTTATCTCTTGTCACTGGGCTTATTCACACTGATTATAATGTCACATATATTAATCTTATGTATGTTCTATTTCTTCTAAGTTAGCTCTAGTATTTATCTCATCTTGTACTTATATGACTGTCTTCATTATGTTATATAATAAATATTTCTTCTTATATCATATCCTGATAATTCTTATGTATTATTTCTTAACTAATATGATAAGTTGAGAAGAAAAATTAACTAAGTTCGATGGATTATTACTTGATTGTATTATATGTTAAGTTTCTATCATATTATACATTAAAATTCTTTCATCCTTAACTTATCAAACAAATTCGACTTAAATGGACACTGATTACCATAACATTATACATATTTGATGATCCCTATAATACCATATAATTCTATTCAATTTTCATTTATTATTCTATCAAAACATATGATGTCTAATATAGTATTAGATGAAGATTTTGGTTGAGCCATATTTCTCACTACTATCCATATTATTTTATACAATTTGTTGTCATTGTATTATATGATTCTTTATTAATAAATTTTTTTATAATTTTATTTATTATTTTTTATCAAGATCGTGATTATTCTTTCACTTTTTACCACTTCTCTCTCAAAGTCATGAATAATTTTCTAATATTTTTATTTTCAACATCTTATGACTTAAATTTATTAAATTGATTGCCTTTAATATTATTTTAAAGGGCTTGCAAGGTGTATTGATCTCCGAGAGGTGATCCTACTATTATGGGTTGAGTAGTTAATAGAAAAAGGATTCGATAAGACGAAAGATGACTAAGAGAGAAACTTTTTATTTAATGAGAAATGATTATTTCCTTAGATCTATAATGTTTATGCTATAATAGTGTGTGTATTTATATGTGTTTTTATACTTATGAATTTTGATAATTCATAAAAATTCTAAATAAACTCCGATCATGAAGAAAGAAATGTCATTGAATTCGTCTCAATGAGTTCTATCTAATTATATATTTATTTTTATATTTTAAAATATTTTATTTTCTAGAATTTTAAAATATTTTATGAGATATTTTGATTTATCTTAATTTGACATTCGAAGATGTCATAAAAGAGTAAGGCCATAGCTTTTAGCATTGAACTTATTATTCATAGCCTATGTTTGCATTTCTTAAACTAATTTGTATATCATTTTAAGTTATTTCTTATTATATTATTTGGTGATGATATTGTTTATAATTGTATAATCATTTTTATATTAACATAAAAATAAATGCCTCTCTTGCAATGTCTTTATCAAGCATAGTGTGGCTTTTGTTAAATTTGAACTTAAGTTACAAGACCTTGTATTATGTTTTATGTTTGTTTTCTTTATCCCATTATTGAAACTTTATTTTCTAATCTTTTTATTGGTTTTTAGCCATATTATTAGGTCTTTTGACTCAATGATTTGTATAGTCTTTTTGGTTTAGTGTTGTAAGCTCTTTGGGATTGTGTTATAGGATTATTTTACCTAATGCTTGTAGGTTTTTTGGGATCAATGCTATAAGGTCATTTGATAGTGTAATTATAGGAATTTTAGAGTCGATGTTATAATTTTTTTTGATTTGGTGTGGGGTTTTATCTTACCTACATTTGTAAGAAATATTTAATTATTTTTCTCATTTTTTATTTAAGGGTGGATGTATATTCAAGTTAGGATTGAATTACCTTAAATACTTGTATTCCTTACTTTTTATTTTCTCATATAACATGTCTTTAAAACTAAGAATAATTTTTAAAACTTTTTTACAAGGGTAATTAAGACAAAGAAAATATCTTTATTAGAAAATTGTTTGAGTTATTGAATTAGATTATGTAATTTACCCAATTCATTATCTCTCTTATGAACATCTTTCTCTCAAATTCTAAAAAATAATTAAAGTAGCATACCTACTGAATAAAATATGATATAAGTTTATGATGAGTATAACTTAAGAGTGAGATAATCTTAGTATGGTTTGAAAGGTGATGACAATCTTGAAAACATACTCAAGTACGATCACTAAAAAAAGAGATTTTATTACATTGGCTTGTTCATCTATAGTTGCTTATGATATGGTCATCTATTTTGCATGCTTATTATCCTCTTATCACTGAATTACTTTATATGATACTTTATTTTTTAGATTTTTCTAATGAGTTGATAATTGGTTTTCACTTATTTTCTTATGATTTTTAAAGTCTTACAAAGGCATAACATGGGTCCAAAGGGAGTCCTTGGTGATAACATAATATAGCTTTTCAATTTTTTGTTGTCTATTTTGCAACAAATTTGTGTTAGGGACCACTTAACTATCCACATTATTAAAAATAATAATTAATATTTATATGTAAAACCATTAGACATGTGAGGAAACCTAATCTTAGGTAAGGATTGACAATGATATTAAAAAAATTGAAATCTAACCAAATAAGTAATACAAACTAATAAAATACTAAAATAAATAAAAGATCATAACTATTGAAATTGTATATGACCATTCATATAGTAAAAAGTATAGAATTATATATATACTAAACTAATTACTGATAAACAATATATCCAAACTCTATATAGAATACTACCTATTCTCACATCTCATGATTACGATTCTCCTTCATAACATGAAAATCTCCATATTTAGGTGTTATGAATGCATGCATAATGATGTAAATACTAATATGATTTTAAATAGCTCAGGACATAGATCCAATACGATAACACATATAAAACACATAATATAATATCAATATAAAATAATGTCATTATAGCATAATACCTATAATCATGAAGTAAAATAATAAATCATGAGTAAACAAAATAACACTAAATAAAACATTATAATGTGTTTTTTTAAATGCTATCTTATTTTTTAATTATTCATGTATTATATTATATATGACTCAATTTTTTTAAAATTATTATCATCTTGATCTAATAATTAATATCATATGACATTAGCTAAAATTTAACAAAAATTAAATGTATCAAGATTTAACAACCTTACATAAAATACTAATGACACTGCATATAAGGGCAGCATCTTTCTAGAGAATCTTTATCTTATTAAACAATGTCATGTCATCTACATGACATCCTCACCATACTATCATGAGAGTAATATCTTAGAGAACCAATTATTATATTTTTTTCATTGTAAATAATCTTTTAAATTAGTCTATTATGGGATTGTGCTAAGCTTAAGAATGGATCATACCAACAACTTACGATACATCTTACTTGTATGATTTGCGTAATTATTCAGTACAGCATATATAAAAACCTTGTATGATGCCTCATTAGATAGATGTGATCTCTTATTTTAATCATTTTTTATTAATCATACAAATATGATTGGTCCCTTGTACATGTACGATATTACATAAATAACCAATCCTCTATTTGAAACGTTAACTTTCTCTTCATTCCAATTATATTCTTATAACTCTCAAAAATTAAATATCCACTAATCATGTCTAAAATTGAATTTAAACTAAATAATCAATATTAAAGAATACAAGTCATCACATGCTTTTTAAATTTGATTCCTTCCTTTAATTTCTTTTCTTCAATTATTATTTCCTATTCTTTTCTCCTCTTAAATCATATCTTACACATTTCTAATCCACACTAAAAGTTTCATGCATCCCTTTTAACTTGTAACCTACCCAAGTTTTTTGACTCAAACATAACTCGAATTGAATTCAAATGGATGAAAGAAAAACTCTTAAACTAACCTTGACCAATTACTATGTTTCCCTTCTCTTTTTTGTTATTCCAAACTCCTCCTTTAGCTATAACAATGCTTTCTTTCTTGCTTTGTTTATCTTAGTCAAGGTCTTCTTTTTTCTTTCTTCTTCTCTCTCAATCGATCTCTTTTTATCTACCTAAGCTTCCTCTCTGTTTATCTTATTTAATTCTTTCCTTGAACTTAGCTAATATAACTAAAACTTCCCTTCGATCCCATTTTAGCTAAGGCACTATGGAATGAAATTCTTGATTTACAAAAATATCCTTCCAAAATTTAAAAATTTACGTATATAATATTTATTTTTAAAAATTTATAACTAATTGTTTAGATATTTAAAAATTACCAATTCACTATTATTTGAATTAATTTTATAATTTAATTAAGTATTTTACAATAAAAATTTTTATCATTATATTATTATGAATGTTAGTGTTAATTACTTTTAGATAATATATTCATGTTTAATAATGTTTATAATAAAAATTTTTGTGATTCACTATCATCCGTCTATTTTCTAATTTCTATATATATGTACATATGAAACCCATAAGTTAGCTCACATATCAGTAAATCACCTTCAATTAGTGTTAACTTTAATCAGTCTCCTATTAGACCAATCAAAGTGCAATATAAGACTGAAATGTTCCTCATGATGCCATTAGTTATCTTGTGGCTGCTACGTGTTGACAATTGATTACTTTGTTGATCAATACTACAGAGCTATTTGATGTTATTTTTGTTGGGCTATTTTACAGTTAGTTAATGTTAATGGCTTTCTTGTTGATCCGATTTCTGATCTATACAATCTTATAAATCACAGCGTTGTCTCATAACTTTTTTTTTTATGATATAATAAATGAGGAATGGTAGATTTGAAATAAAAAATAATGCAGCCGATCAGGTCAAAGAGGGAATCGGGAAAATAGAAAAACAATTTTCCAAACTAGTGAAAAGAGGCAAACAAAAAATGTTATAAAAAAGATTATTTTCTTGAATTTACAGAAATAACCACTTCACTCCCTAGAATGTCCATTTCCAGATCTTGATTCGGAGCTTAACCTTGCAACCGGCGTCAGGGGTTGATTGTGGCGGCGCCTTCTTCCCCTTCGGATTAGCGATCTCGATCCCTCTACAGAATACCTTTATCCCAACCTTCTTCGTCTTCAATTTATCAACCTTGACCCCGGCCTTCGTCTCCAGATCGATCTCCAAAGGGATGCTACTCTTCTTCAGATCCGTCACCGCCGACGGATCCATATTCTGCACGGAGCTCGACACCGTCGCCCTCATCACGGTCGTGTTCTCCGTATCGTGGATGAACGCGGGGAACGATCCGTCGCCGAGGTCGATTCCGTTGGAGGTGACGGAGATCGAAATGGGATCGTAGACGAAAATTAGCCTTCGATTGGGGTTCCGCGCGGTGACGGCGACTTCGATGCGCGATGTGAGCTGGTCGGAAGCCGAGATATTGAATTTGGAGACGCGGAGGGAGGAGAGCGTGAAGCCTGGACGGCGAGGAAGGTAAAGCAGGTACAAGACGCCGCTAGCGATGGCTACCAGTATGATGAGGACGACAAGGATGAGGGCGAGCCAGCAGCAGAAGTAGCAGCAACAGCTTCGCCGGCTCCGACGGCGCTTTGCGGGAGGTTGGGGCCGGTACATCGGGCGGTTGTAAGACTGACCCTTGTTCGATGGGAGAGACGTCCTCCCACCGGCGGACGTGGAGGAACCGTTTGCGCGGCCGTTGGCGACGGATTGAGGTGGATTGGGTTTTGCCTTCGCCGAAGGATTTTCTCTATCAGCCATCTGATATCTGCACGCTAACCTCCGTTCTCTGCTTAGTGTTACTGTTACCGCTCGTAGTGGAGCAGCAGCACCGCTTGTGGCGGCCTTTCCATCAACAAATAAAGAATCTCCGAGTTCTTATACATATATATTTATATTAAATAAATGCATTAAAAATTCCTGTATTTTGCAAATAATGATATGGATAGGCATTGAAGAAAGGCGTGTGTGCGGGTTTCATTGCCGACCATCGATCATCTTTCCAAGCTGGGGTTTGAGCGGACGGCGTGGGTAGCGTGTGTGCATGGAAAAGGTGGGCCCATTGTCGGCGAATTCACCTATATACTGCTATGGTTTTTACACCGGGGAAAAGTAACAATTGCTAGCAACAGTTTTTATTAAAAATAATTTTTTAAAATGTATTTAAATTTAAAAAATTTTAAACACCAAAAGATATTCATATGATTTTGATTTTTTAAAATTGAAATGTGGCTTGACTAAGATCATGGTCAAGGATCTTGTTTGAACATTGTTTGATAGCTTTTATAATGCTAGTGATGGTTGTTGAACGGTCAATGTGAAAATAATTTTTTGCTTTTCAAATCTAATGTGAATAATGAAAAACTTGCTCATTTGGATGATAGTTAAATTTGTGAAATGCATTTTGTTTGAGGCATGATCTTTATTTCAAGCAAGCTTGTTTTATTTTTATGATTGTGAGGTTTTTTTATTTTTTTTACAGATATTTTTTTAACATGAATTAATCAGATAAAATTGAAGTAAGAACATGATTGTGTACTCAAATAAAAGTTTGATGATAATGTTCTATATTCTCTCTATTGAATAAATTTGTATAAGAAATAAAATGATAGTTTTTATTAAGAGAATTGGCAGATGGTTATAAATAATTTTAACAAATTAGTAAAAGATGAGTAAATTTGTTTAAGAATAAATGAAATCAACTAAAACCTTTTAATTGTGAGAGTAATAAAAAAACAAAATTATAGTGTGTTGGAAGAATTCTTATATTGAAAATCTTTTAAATAAATTAAAAAATTAAAATATTGTGAGAAAAATAAGTTCAAGCATGAGTGAGGAAAATCTTATAATAGTTGAGGATAAGGAGAAACAGAATAGTGTGAGTTTGGATGCCTAGATAAAGTAACAAGTTTAAAAAAGTATTATTCATATGTGCAAGATATTGAATATTTGGACAAATTCGATGTTCATATTTTGTGATATGCATTGGATTACTTGTTATATATTTTTATCTTATTAAGTATAATTCAATCTTTCTTACATTTAAAAGCAATGGGATCCAAGATTATGCCCCATTTAGTCAAAACATATTTGTTATCATATTGTACATAAATGGAGTGATAGTATGGACCTTTTATGATAACCATTTGACAAATAATTTATTTTTTATACTTTATTATATTTATTTATTTTGAGTAGGAGAATTTTGCTTTGGTTATTAAATATCGAGATACCATTTTAACTTATTAGATGTTTTTTTTATTAGTTTAGGAACAAATTTACATAATTTAGGCTCATAAAAACACAATAGAACTTTGTAAGATTGATGATATTGTGATGATTGTTGACCATTATCTATAATTGAGTGATTAGTGATGAAATGTCCTATCGATTAATATGAATCTATGTATTAACATATAAAGGTGCTCCACAAATGACAACTTCACACATGCTATAATGTAACTAAAATATAAAAAAATCATTCTTTTGTCAATCTTCTATCGATAATTGAATCTACAAATTAATTATAATTTTATTTGCAAATGAACAATTTAGAATATAAAAAGGGCTACTAAAAAAATCTAATAGAATTTGCAGCATATCTAAAAACTTATTTTACAAGTAATTTTTAGTTTTCTCAAATTATTTTTATTATTTTTTAATAAAACTAATTCAAGATTTAATGTTTTTTTAGAAAAGTTTTTTTAAATTTTTGTGAGATCATTTAATTCCATTCATTTCTTATGTTCATTTACATAATGAATGCAGACTTGCTTGTAACGCATGGTTGGCTTCCCCCCTCCCAACAGGATGAATAAAAGTTAATTGCGATACTACAGTTGGAGATTCCATTATCGGTCTAGGCATGGTTATCAGAGATTGCATGGAAAGGCCGCTCTTGGTGGCTAGCAAGAGGGTGTTCTCCCAGGCTGCTGGCATGATGGAGGTCCAGGCTATGCTCATGGCCCGTAACTTGCTTAGGGGTTCCCTTCCTCTTTACCAGGTTGTGGAAATTCAGACCGACTCGATGATGACGCTCAAGGTGGTTCGTGAGATGATATCCCACCCTCCTGAGGATAGTTTTTTTGCTGAGACCCTTAATTATGCCAGGGGCCTGGAGGCAGTCCGGTTCTCCCATATTTACAGAGAGGGGAACGTGCCTGCTAACTAAGTTGCTCGTGTTGCATGCTTCAATGAGTTCGTTTGGGATCTTAGGGATTCCATCCCCATGCCCTTACTCAAACTCATGTTGTCTGACTTAATGTTTGATCCTCCTTAAGGATCCTACTTGTGGTTTTTTGTATAATTTTTACTACTTTTGATATAATTTTATATCATAATTTCAAAAAAAAATTTACATAATGAATGTATTTTTAATAAAATTTGTTAAAATATTGAATAGTTCATATGCTATTTGATTACTATTTTTTGAGAATATTATTTTTAGCTTTTGAGTTACTTTAAAGTTATTTTTAAGTAAAAATAATTCAAAAATTTGAATTAATTTATTATTTTATTTAATAAAAAAGTAACATAAGAATGAAAGAAAAATAATTTCTTAATATTAAAAAAACAATAAATTTCTTACATATTAATAATAGATTTATTTCAATTTTTTTTTATTTCATATAATGATGACAAATTAATGTTTTGTTCAGTACTATTTATTGTTATTTTTAATGCATAAAAAATTGACAAAGTTAAAACCAAAGAAGTCAACATTAAACAAAAAATACTTTAATTTATTTATTATTTTATTTCCATCAAGAAATTTGAAATCTAAATAAATTTAGAAATCTAAAGCTTTCCTGGTTGTAAGCTCCATCAATAATTAAAATAATTAATTGTCGCCCTAAATGAGAGGCCCGTGTCACAGCTGTCAGTCCGGAACGTGGATCCATCATCCATTTGCTTTCCTGGGAGGCATCCGGCGTCATCCTTCTCAATTTTAACCTAAGAACGCTGATCGGAGGAAGACAAGTCGAGGAAGAGTGAAGCAATTGATCGCTTTCTCGTCCTCAGTATCCATGGTAAGCGCTTCACGAATCTTTATTACATTCACAATATAGGATGAGTTAACTATTTCTAGGGTTCGTATTTCTTTCCCTTTGAAAGGCACCGAAGCCCGTGACTAGTCCAGTACCCGTTGCCTGGTATCCATCTCTTACCGTATTGATGTTGTCGATTGGCCTCCTGGTGACCGCTTCCTTCTTCATGTAAGCTATTTACGAGGCGAGCCACTAAATTTTTATCGTTTTAGATAGTATATCTTTCTGCAACGCGTTTACCCAATAATTTTAATTGAAATTGGATTGATTCTTTGCTTGCTTCAAAAGGCTGATTAATCGTTATTCTGCTGGTTGTACATGTTTACATTGATTAAAATTGACCATATGAGACCCATTATGCTTCAATGTTGACGATTCTTTGTTATCTCGCGATTAAATTGAACCTCATAGGACTTTTTTTTTGCCATTGGGGGATTTAACGTGTGACCTACAAGTTGAATTACTTAAATTATAAATTATCTAGAACCCCGTTTATTGTCAGGGAAAATGTAGGCCATGCTGTTTTTATCTGAAACTTCTTTGTATACGACTTGGTCTGTACTTCATGGGCTAAGATAAAGTTGGAATGAAGTGAGGATTTTGCTGTTAACTTTAAAATGGTACTCATCCATACCTGACTACACGTTCTGTTGTCAACTTGAAAATGGTACTCTTCCATGCCTGACTACATTTTCACTTCATGTTGCTAATGTTTTTGTAAAGTGATTTGGTGTTTAAACTGAAATTTCGCTGTTACTTCTAAAAGTTGCATTGAATTTTTTTTTTCAACTTGTATAACCTTTTGGCCCATAATAAAAAATTCAAAAGCTTCTATGTATTCTTGAGCTTCTGTGCAATGTCGAGCATCTCAAATCTTCTGGTGAATCTCCCATCTATTTTTATTCTTATTCTCAGGTTTCCCTTCACTTTACCTGCCTAGGTACATTCTCACCCCAAGGCCTTGTAGGAATATTGCATCTTTCAATGCCTTGATTTTGGATCTGTTTTGTAGTCATATTTTGTTATTTGCACTGTTGCATCGGTTTCAAAGGTACAGGATTACTGCTATAATATGTTATCCTAATCTTTAGAACCAAGATAATAATGAATGGTGTTGTTAAAGGTAAGAAACCTCATTTGTGCACAGTATATCTACCATTTGGTTCTTTTATGAACGAAGTTCTGATCTTTCTCAAAGTGGAGATGTGTTGCAAATAGTATACTATTGGTAAAAAAATGACATAGGATGGTAATTTAGGGCATACTATCTGATTGAAAATGAGGTTGTCCATAGGTCATTCATGCCTTTTCAAGTATACCTTATCTTTTCTATATAATCAATTCTTTTCTCCCGATTACAATATTTGTAATAATAGGGATTTTTATATGAATCCATTTCTAACCTAGTTATTGTAAAGTAGTGCATCCTTTTTCATTTTTTAAATCTTGCATGGTGTTGTAAAATGAATCGAACCTGAAAATTTCCTGTTACAACTAGCACCTCAATGCATATAATTGTGTACAATGCATAATTTATATTGGTTAATGTTTATTGATGTGTGGTGAAGGAAGGTTGGAGTGTCAACAGACATCTGTCTATTATCTAATTTACCTGACCTGATAGTACCTATTTTGGGAACGCAATCTAGCAACTTGTTGCATTACTTGGTTAAGTTTTACAAAATATTTTATAAAATAACAAAGTTTATGTCTTATAGCAAATTTTGTTATATCTATTATTCACTAAATTCAATAAATTTGATTCGCTGTTGTCTAGATAGTCGAAGGAATCTTTTTGTTTTTCAATTTTTAATTATTTGTTCATTGATATTCTTTTATTGTTGGAATGCTATGAATTAAGTTGGACTTGGCATTATTGTGTGGGCAAATTATTTAGTATTTGTGGTATTCAGACCTTGGATGAGCCATCTTCTTTTGTTTATGGGGAATTGTTTCAAAACTTATTTTGTTTTTAATGTTTAATTTTATTATTCTTTATATTGAACGCCAAGTGAGTGGGCTTTTACAGTGAAGTTAAATGATTTTACCATGTGAATTTTGGGTGACATTTTTGTGTTGTGGAAATGGTTTCTAAGAGAACGTAGAATAAGCTTGACTTCTCCGGGCCATTTGCATCTGGTAGCTCTGTAACACTCAATTGCTTTTAAAATAAATGACTTACTGCATGGTTTGTTAAAATTGGTTTGGAAGTTAACTTTTTTGGGTTAAAACTTGTATATGTTCTTGGTTCCTCATTAAGGCTGATAACAATAGATGCTATTCATCAATATAATCTAGAAAAGCTTAGTCTGATGTGGTGGGAATTCTCTTTATACCTTTATGGTCTTGATGATTTTATTTTCATATATACTATTGGATTCGCTACACATGTAATCGTTATTGTTTTGGCGTGTTCCATATCAACTATCAATTTTTAAGGTGAATAAAGACTTGCATCTTTTGCACAAGTCATCTTACATTAGATTCTCATGCCATGTTCATATTGCTGATAAATCCATCTGTGCAATTTATTTACAACCTTAAGCCAAATTCCTTCTTTTTTAATACATTTTCCAATTTTACTTTGCACAATTAGTTGTCTTCCTTGTTACATATTCTCCAATCCATAACTTCCTTCCTTGGCTATACTAGGCTCTCCCATTTAAGATTTAGCTGTTTCTTGACCTTGTGTCCCTGCTCCATGTTAGCCAACATCTACTTGTAGTGTGAAACTGATTTTCTGCTTGTTTCCTTGGAATAGTGGAGTTCGTCCTTGATTGCTTTCTTCTCCCTCATCAAAGGCATATGTGATTTGTTGATCTCTTTATACATTATATGCAGTTCACCATCAAAATGGTTTGAGTGTCGATCCCATGGAATAATGGAGCTTGCCTTGCGTATACTTATTTCTTGGAATCCTTTTTCGTCATTCCCCATCTATGTTAGTTGTCTCATCAACTTCCACTGAGATCACCCCAATAAATGCAATTTATAAATATCACCGTTTCTCTTGTTCATGCTGCTTAAAGATAAGGTTAAGCAATGTATATTTGGCAACGCTTTTTGTTATTTGGGGGACGTGGTATGGAAGGTTTTTGATTTGGAGTCACTGCATTTCTTCTTTCTTGCGAAGATAGATCAAATAGAAGATTTGTTTGTACGCGTGTTTTTGGTTTTAGAGGTTTAATGCCCTGCCATTATTCTTGCATAAAATGGCAATGGCAGACAGTCCATTGGAGAGCCATGCAATTTCTTTATTGCTCATCCAAGGTCAAGCTCGTTGTAGATTTGATTGATAATTTGAAATCAGGCCCCTTATATTTATCCAGATTGGTGGTAAACTGAGCATTCCTTTGGTCATCTTTCCCCCTATTGTGTTGTCTTTGTTGTTTTATGGGACGTTTGTGGCCCTAGTAATGTTTTTCATTCCATTTACTCTAAAAATGTGAGTATCTCGATTCGCCATTTAAAACACTAGAAGAAGGTCAAGAAAAAAGAAATGAAAGAAAAAATAATGTGATTCAAATTTTATAATTGAAAGAACATTAAAACGATGACAAATTGTGTTGGATGTTTGTGTTCAAAGTTCTACTAGCTCTTTGTATGATTTTAGTTACATGGTGGAGGAAAAAAAGACTTTCCCTTTGTTCTCTTTACAGCATTTTAACTCCCAGGTTTGAATTTTGATCCCACAGCTCTTTATTTGACATTGGTTATGATACGGAATTTTCCAAATAAGCTTTGTGTGCATTTATTTTTGCATTTTGTCTCCCTTTTCATACCACAGAACTTTCTTCAGCATCATTTATTTCAATGCTTGTGGTAAGAATGCATTGAATGAAAAGATGGTTACATTGATGAGCTTAGAATGTGTGATTGGAATGCATTGACATTTAGTAAACTATGGTTTAAAAATAATATTTGAAATAAAATAAATTGATAAAAACATTTTTTTGATTTTTTTGAGAATATGGGTGAAATTAAATTGTAATAAATTTTAATTTTTTATTTGAAAACCAATTGATGGGTCTCATGTGAGGGTTTTGGCCAATAGTGAAAACACAATCCTATTGAATCTCATGAGCCAAATGGATACGTGTGATAACAAAGTATTTAAGATGTTCTTTATAGTGGTTTAGTTATCTATCTAGTTATAGAGTTATAGGTTATAATTAAGATATATAGAAGATGATTATCCACATTTTATGGAGCCAATGAAGTTTGAGCATAACATTTGAAGTGATGATCTAATCAGTTCAAGAAAAGGGGAGCATATGATGTGAAACTTCAAAGAAGACTAAAACATAAGTTTGTGATCAAGTTAAATTGCAAAGAAATTATTTATTTTAAGGCTCAAAATTTGTTTATCTTTGCTTGATCAAGATCTATTGTACCTCTACACTTACGTACTTATGCATACATATGCCATTTAAATATAATGCATTTAGGCATGATTAGTATTTCTACTCTAAAGTCTAATTGGATGTACATAAAAGTGTAAAAATTAATATAGTGACGATCAAAGTTATATTTTACCTTTTTTTTAAATATTATACTATGAACTTAGGTTAATTAATTTATATCAAGTTAAATATTGATCATTCAAGAACCCAAATTTATTAAAGGCTTTGTCAACTGATTCATGCAAAACCTAAGTGATGTAATCATTTTTATGAAAATATTAAGCTATTTCTTGCATTATTTTTAAACCTTAAAAAATATGTTTTTGCACATGTTTTAAAAGTAAACAATGCATTACCATAAGTTATTTTAAGTTGCAAAAGCAAATTATGCAATGCGTATTTTTCTAGAATTTTAGAAGTATTTTTGAGCATTAGCTTAATTTTGTTCTTTAACTTGGTTTATATAAAAAATAATCTAGTTGTTAGTAAGCTTAGGAGACTCTTCAATGTTGATAAGAATGTTTGCTAACAGTTGGAAATGTTTCAAAAAACAATTTTTGCAAGTTCAATGTTCAAACTTGCATTTTGCCTTGGCATATTGTAAGTCAAATGCGACATATTATCCACTTTCCTTTGGATTGTGCTCCGATTTACCTTTGCATGCCCTACGTTAATTTTATTGTATCGTTCGTTTTCCTCGGGTTTATGCTCACTCAAAAGACTCCCAACCACACTTTGGAGCCACACTTGCATAACATATCATATGCTAATTGGATGTATTGTACTTCATATGTAAAACTTCTACTTTTTCAAAATCTATTTTTTTTAATATAAAACAACTTATTTTAATGCATGATTTGCTTTTAAAACATATGCAAAAACAAATTTTTTTAAGGTTTAAAAGCAATGCCTGAAATAGTTTAATATATGTCACATAGGTCTTGCATGAATCATTTAATGAGAACATTAATGAATTTGGATTTTTATGATTCATGCATGATCTATATTTAGTTGCATTCAAATTAATTAATCTATGTAAAATGTTGTTTTGATCATCATTAGGTTAATTTTTATACTTTTAAATTATGTATATTAAATTGCACCTTTAGATTAGGAATATTAATCATGCCAAAATACATTTTATTTGAATGACATATGTATGCATAAATGTGCAAGTATGGAAGTACAATAACTCTTGACCAAGCAAAGATAAAAGATGTTTAATCTCTTCTATAAGTTCTTTGAAGATTTGCAACTTGACTTGATCATAAATTTATACTTTATTCTTTCTTGAAGTTTCACATTTCGTGTTCCTATTTCTGGAGTTAGTCGTATGATCACTTTAAATGATGTGCCCAAGCTTCCTTAATCCCTAATTATGACTTGAAATTTGATCACTAGATAGATGATTACATCACCACAAACATCACTTTAAATACTTTGTTATCATCAAAATCACAAATAGTTTTTTAAGGTAATGAGTTTAATAATCTCTCTTATTTTAATGAATAATAAATATTTAAGTGTGAATATTAACAAAATAATAAAAATAAATGTTTTCTAACATTCCCCAAAATGTGAGTATTCAACACATGCAAATTAAGATATATTAATCTAAAAAGAAGTAATTTTACTTGCTTATAATTTCACCTTCTTTCTTTTAAATTATCCGCTTTATTTTTGTAATTACACTTAATATCTCTCTCTTTGTTATCATTAACATGGGATAACAATAAATTTGCTCTCCCATTGGCATTATGAAGGTAGGGAATGCATATTCTTTTGCCTTTTTGAAATTATAAAATTGATATCAAATGATAAAAGCAACAAAGTTCAAAAAAATATTACTTGTTAATAGTGACATGTGTCTTATTCTGATAATTTCAATTAGTAAAGGGATGATATGAATATCTAATATCAATTAATAATTATTAAATATCAAATTGAATGAGAGCAAAATAATACAAACAATCAGGGAAATATATATTTTTATGTGTTATTGATACCAACGTTTTCTAGTATTCCCTAAAATATAAATTTTCAATGCATACAAATTAAGATATATTATGATAAAAGTAGTAATTTTGCATGCTTATAATTTCACTTCTTCTCTTATTAATCATCTTTGTCATTTTTTTAATTACTCTTAATCTCTCTCTCTCTCCTTGTTATCATTAACATGGGATAACAATGAACTTGCTCTTCCATTGGCATTATTAAGATAGGAAATGTATATTCTTTCTCCCTTTTAAAATAATAGATTTGATATGAAATGATAAAGGCAACAAAGTTTTAAAGGAACCTCTTGTTAATAGTGATATTATTTCTTGTATTATTGATTGAGAACAAAATAATATAAACTATTAAGAGAAATGTAAATATTTCTATGTATTATTGATGCCATTTGTTGGAATTAACAATAAAGTCTTTTAGATTTAAAAATTCTGTTTTTATACTATTTTCTTGGAAAAGTAAATCTATTACCACCATCCTATGATATTAATTGATAATTGAAGGATTTTGAATTAGGTATTTGAGATGTTAAGATCTTTCGTTCAAATTTTTGGTAAAATTTTTTTATGATATTAAAATGATAGTAACATTCTATTTCTTCTCTTTACTTTAAATTTTTATGTTAACTCTCTTCCATATTACATGATCAATTTTTTTGGAAAACTTTCTCTTGTTTATGAAAATTTTTTAAAGTATTATCTTTTTCAAAATGCTTGGAAACTAACAACTCTCCCTTTTGAAGGTAATTATATAGCAGGAGATAAAAGATATTAAAAACTATAAGATTTACTTATTTGTTTGAACATAAGATTAATTTTTTCAGACAACACATTATGATCATTTTTAAACATGGTAGGGCTTATAAGAATAATTATAATAATTTTGTTCAACTTAAGGATGTGCCATAATACTACATAATCTCTTTAGCAAAATACAAAGTATATAGCTTAATTCATTACTTGAGCTAATCCATTAGGATGATATTTTAATAGAGCGTCCATCCATTCACAATGCATAAGTTATATCAAGCATAAAGGATGCCATCTTAATAAAGAATTCATTTTTAAGATCACAAATTATAAGGGATTTGAATTCTATAGCTGTCCATTAATTGCACTAAAACTTCTATTTGATTAGAAATAATAAGGTTGAAAGATACCAAATGAATTTATATTACAAGATATTAAATGTGAAATTTATGCTTTATAATCATATGAGTTTTGTTTGTATTCCAAAGAATTAGCTACAAATGGAAGGGGATAATGACCAAGCTAGCACATATGGAAAATTGTCATGAAGCTTTATGGACACTAAAACTTATATTTTTTTTTTTAAATCCTTAATTGTTGAACATATAACAATAAAGCTTGGCATTTAAGGTAAGAAATAGTCATCTTTTAAAGATGTCTTAAAATCCAAATGAGCGTAATATGCAATTCTAAATTTGTCTTATGGTAAAACATTAAACTGCATGTGCTTCTTCTTATGAATAGTAAAATATGTAATTCAAAAGAATTAATTCCAATTAAGACTTGAAATATGTTTGGTGAATATTATGCAAAGGCTATTAAGCTATAGTTTTTAAGCATATTTAATTAGATTCATAACTTATGGAATCTTGAATTCAAACTTTTGGTTTTAATCTTAAAATTTTAAGATTAATGATACTAAATTAAACTAGTTCAAGATTTTGAAAATATAAAGAATTATTAGATTTGAAATTTAAATTTTATCTTATAAGCCGTAGGTTTTTAAATTCAGCATTCCCTTAATTTTAAAATATCAGGAATTACTAAAGCCTTATGAATTTGAAAATTCAAGAATTAGGAATTTCGAGAGTTTTTCCACAAATAGTTCTTGAATTGCTAAAAAAATCATTAAGTTGATGCAATTTTCTTGAAAATAGTTTTGATTATGTTGGCTTATGCGCATTCTTTAAGAATTATAGGTATTAAATATTAAAACTTCTAAAGAATTATTTATATCAAGAATATAAAAATTTTAAGCAAGTATAAATATGAAATTGAAAATCCTCTTCAATCTTAAGAACCAAGACATAATTGAAGTATCCTATCTTTTGATTAGGTTGCGAATTCATTAAAAAAATTAAGGTTGTCATCGAGTAAGAAATTGATTATAAAAATCACAAAAGCCATTACATGTCCTCATAGGTCCTTTATGTGGAGATGGAAAAGCACAAATCCTAAGCTTTTGTTTTGAGAACCTAATATAATTTGGTTTCCTTAGTGAGGGATGTGTATCAAAAAGATAATATTTTGTCGAATCATATACATATAAACATACTTTAGGTATCTAGATTTTTGTCCTTTTGAAGCAAAAGTTTTCCTAATCATGTAATCTAAAATAGTGTTGCTAAATTGCATGCAATAATTACATGTAATTCTTGAAGAAGCATCAACAATTGATCTTGAACTTCCAAGAACTTGAACAAGTTATATTAGGAAATTTTGAACTCTCGAACTTATTGTTAACCTTTTTTGTAAATTTTATTATTGCTAACCATTTTCTCTCCTTTATCTTCACTAGATTAATTTTTGTATTTTTATATATGTTTAATTAGGCTTTGAAGTAGAATATTGATCATATCTAAATGCACTTTATTTAGAATGATTTTGAATGACATATGTAAGTGTGCAAGGGTATAGGTGTAATAGCTCTTGATCAAACAAAAATAAATCAAGATTAATTCCTTAAATAAGTTTCTTGAAGCTTTGTCATTTGAATTTAAGTGTTAAACCTTTCTTAGAGTTTTACTTTATGTGTTCTACTTCCTTGAGCTAGTTAAATCATCACTTGAATGTTGTGCTCAATCTCTTCTTAATTCTATAGGATGTAAATGATCTGTGTATACCTATCTTAATTGCAACCTAAAATTTAATAGTAGATAGATAATTAGATCACCACAAATAGTATCTTAAATATTTTGTTATTATCAAACTCACATGCAGCCATTTGTGTTTATTGGGTTTAACAAAGTTGTATAACTTTGTGTTATTCAAGATAAGTTGAAAAACTTAAAAGAAAATTTGGTGCTTTACATTCTCATGCTTTTATTCAAAGCTTTGTTTATGCTAAAAGCAAAATGCGTATACATGCACCTTTACTTTCTTATACAAAATTTCATGATATTGCTTCATATGCTACATCACATACACGTGATGTTACTATAAATGTTCCTACAAGATATGATTATAAGACTCTAGATGTTCATTCAAGAATACATGTTGATACTCTTTCAAGAGTTTAGTGCAACTATCGTATTTAATTTGGCTGCATTATATATTGCATAATTAGGAAGTTTTAAGTTTTTTGTTTCAAAAGAACAAAAGTATGTTTGGATGCCTAAAATATTTTTATATAGATGTGATTTTGTTAAAACATTATCATCCTTCATTTAAGAACCCAAATTTATGTTGGGTTTCTAATATCGAAGTTGAGAATGTGTGTTTACGTGTCTTCATGGAGACATGTAGTGACTTTGTGAGCTTAATAGTCCATTTCTTACTCATTCAGTCTTGGTTTTTAATGGATTAGCGACTTAATCATATGTTAAGGATGCTTCAATCTTCTCTTGGTCCTCAATAACAAAGAGGATTTTCAAAATTTTGCTTGAAGGAATTCACTAGAAATTAATTTCTAAAACTTCTAAAGAATTCTTATACGTTCTAAGCATCGTTGTTTCAATGCTTGTAATTTTTCTAGAATATGCTTAAGCTAATGGTAAAATACAAAAATATTTGTCTCTAAGAAATTTATTTTAAGTTCAAAATTTTGAATTTATTAAAAATTTAAAGATCATTTTGAGGAGATATTGTTGAAATTCTAATTCTTGAATTTTCAAGATTAAATTTCAATCCTTTTAAAGTGTACTATCTAATGTTTGAATTCAAACATTATGACATGTAAAATAAAACTTGAAAATTGAAGCCTAATATATTTTGAGACGAGTTTTTAAAATAAAAATTATGAACCTAATTCAAATTAGATTTATGAAGTTGAGAACTTGTTTAAAACTACATATAGATTTCATGAGCCATCATGTCTTGGAATTACTATTTTTGGCTTCACCTTGATTTAGGTAAAAAAGTATCTGAAAACAAATTGAAATTCGTTCTTATGAATTATGTTTTTAATTCTATATGTTTTTATTCATAAGAAGATGCATATGTAATTTTGTGTTTTACCATAAGACTAGTTTAGATTTGTGTATTGTGTTCATTTGGATTCTAAAGCTTGTTAGAAAGATGATTATTTATTGTCTTAAGTACCATGTTTCATAGTTATATGTTAATTAGCTAAAGTTTTTAAGAAATATAGGTTTTATTGTCCCTATAGCTTCATGACGAGTTGTCATGTGTGCTACCCTACACTGTTCTTTCATTTGCAGCTAACATTTTGGAATAGAAACATATTCTTATGGTTGTGAGGTTTAAATTTCACATTTAATATCTTGTGGTACCAATTTATTTGGTATCTTTTAGCCTTGTTGATTCTAACAACTATATGATGAACCTTAGTGAATTTAAACCTAACTCATCTAATTTGAAATATAGATTTTTATGAGCCAATTTTAAAGTATTGAATTCTAATCTTATGCTTCATTTCCTATCTACCTTTCCTATCTACCTATCCTATCTATCTCTTGAACATGTTTCTAATCTAATTAAAGTTTGAGTATAGTTATTGGATAATTATATAATTCAAATTCCTTAGAATTTAAGACCTTGAAGATGAATTTTTTATTAAGTACACCCTTTATACTTGATCAAGTTAATGAATGCCTTTGATTAAGTAGTATCCTAATGAATTATTCGTGTACTTAGGATATATATTTTAAGTCTTAAGATGTTATTGGATATAATTTCATATCCTTAAGCAAAACCATTATAATTGTTCCCATGAGCCTAATTTTGTTTTTAAAAAAATATGATATCATGCTATGTATTGTCAAGGAAAATTAATCTTATCTTCTAACTGATAGGTAAATCTTATGGTGTTTGATATCCTCAATCTCTTTATTTTTATTTATATATAGAAGGGAAAGTTGTTTCTTTTATTTTCAACTTTTTGAAGGGTGGAGAATATTTTTAGAATTAAAGAAGGGAGAAAGTTTCTTAAAAAAAGGTTAACATATAGTATGAAGGAGAATTGGTATAAAAGTTTAAAATAGTGCGAAGAAATGGTATGTTCTTATCATTATGGTATCATAAGATCTTTTTTTTAAAAAAAATTAGGAGAGAAGATCATTAGAGTCAACTCTAATATTAGAATTCTTTATTTGCCAGTTGGTGTAATAATATGTTAGGGATAGTCATAAAATGTAGTACTAGATTTAGGTTTCTAACAAAGGAATATAAAAATTTAAAGAAGTTGATTGTCAAATCTAACAAGTGGTATCAATAATACATAGAAATGTATATGTATTTTTTATAGTTGGTATTGTTTTTTGTTCCCAATCAAATTGATATTTAGTCTTTGTTAGTTGTTATTAGATATTAATGTTATTCTTTTAGCAATTGGTATCATTGTAACATGACATGTCACTTTTAACAAGTGTTGTGTTCAACATTGTTAATTTTATCATTTTGTATTAATTTTATAATGTCAAAAGGGAAAGAATAGATATTTCTTATTATTATCTCATTTTGATGATAACAAAGGAGGTGAGAGTTAGTCTGATTATAAAAAATGATGTTGATAATTTGACACAAGAAAAGAGATGAAATTATATGCATTCAAAGTTGTTTTTTTTAATTTTAATATATCTTAATTCTCATGTGTTGCATATTCATATTTTGAGTAATGTTAGAAAGTTTTTATTTTTATTGTTTTATTATTTCCCATACTTAAAATATTTATTATTCATCAAGATAGGTGAGATCAAACAATTTAGGTGAGAATTTTTTCATAGTTTTTCTCAAATTCATGTATATAAAATTGTGGCCTAGAACCAGTGAATTAATTAGAATTCCTAAATTTGATAACAATGCATTGACTTTTAATTAGGTCTTGTACAAAATAGAGGGACCAAATGACATTGACTTGTAAATACAATGGCATGATTTTATTCAAACACCTCTCAGTGCTTATTAAGAAAAATCTAGATTTTAATTTTAAAAAACTAAGATTTTATTTTAGGTCTAGCAATTTAGAACAGATACTATTGCTTATTTATTTGGTTCTCGTAAAACTTTGTTTTGAAAAAACATTGGTCTTTGAAATAGCGTTATTCTTTTACTAATTTTCCAAATTTTAGTTTTTCTTTGGAAATTAGTACTTCAAATAATATTTCTTATTTGTATTGATTTTCTAAAAATTAGTTTTTGAAATGAATTATATCTTTTGTTGCAAAACCCTTTTTCAATTATGGATTTTACACTTTTGTTTGAGAGAGAAGGTTTTGTATTGGGAAAGTGTATTTAATTCTTTCATAAAAAAAATCTAACTTTGCTTAATAGAATTTATTTGAAATGTTACATGAAATTTCTACATGTAACTTATTTGATCTTGATGTAAGTTCATTGAATTTTGTGCAATTGAATGCCAATGGAGTGCATATGTTTTTTTGTGCACTTATTAATGACATTTGTCTAGAAATTAGTATTTTAAATGCCTGTTTTAAAATCATGTCTAAATTAGAAAATCTCGATAGTGGAAAAGCCCAAATTTGTGAGAAAAAATTTTATAAACATTTCTAAAATTAATGTTTTACTTTCAAAAAATAGCATTCTTAAAGATAAGAATTTTGATTTGAAGAACAAACACTAAAGTGCTTCTAGAGTTTCATCTTATTTGATCTTTTGGATTTTTATGATGAATTTGTAGGGCACACTAACATAGCTGTAAGTATTTGTGGATCCCCAAGGACCTTAGCTTAGTTTAAATTTAGCAGGACACAATATGATTTGGGTGATTAAAACAGAAATTTGAAACTTTGTGTGTTGTTATTCCTCTAATATAGTTATGGTGGAGGCAAATGGTATTCAGAGAATAGGTGTTTAAGGTACATGACTGAGGACTCAAGTAGATTCACCACATTAGAGATGAATGATGGAAGATTGGTGACTGTAGGAGACAATTCCAAGAAAAAAAGATAAAAAACATAGGCAAATTAGGTACACTTCATACCCATTTAATAGATTAAGTGATGGTCTTAAACAAAACATTGGCCAATTATGTGATAAGAGTTATAATGTTCTATTTTTCTCATCTCATTTGTTTTATTAAAAAGATTAAAATGATAATTTTCATAGCTAATAAAAATGTTAATTTTTATGTGATTGGCCTTAATGACTCAAATGTAAATCAAGGTTGCCTCAAATTCAAGTTGAAAAAACTAATTTGACATAGGAGATTAGGTGATATAGGCTTGAAAATAATTAGAAATGCAACTAAATTAAAACTAGTTTGTGTTTTGTGAATCTTAGATTTCAAGTTAAATTCTCTTTGTGATTCATGCCGAGGAAAACAAACTAGGTCTCCATTCAAAACCATTAAGGATATTGTGACTTCTACACCATTGGAGTTGAGCCATCTGGATCTCTTTTATCCAATGCAAGTTATTAGCTTTGAAGGCAAGAAATATAGACTTGTGATCATAGATGATTACTCATGATTTGCTTAGGTCTTATTTCTAGCAAGAAGCATGAGACCTTTGATAGCTTTAAGAAGTTATCTAAAATGTTAAGAAATGAAAGTTTTAGAAATCCTAAGAATTCAAAGTGATCATGGTAAAGAATTTGAGAATAAAACTTTTTCAAATTTTTTTGAAGAATTAGGTATTGCACATGATTTCTGTTCATGTAACACATTTTAACAAAATGATGTAATGGAAACAAAGAATGGAACATTGATAGAAATGACTAGAGGCATGTTTAGTGGTTTTTTTTGTCAAAATTCTTGAGTTGAAGTAGTTAACAACACATGATGTATTCAAAATATAATTTCTGTTAGGCTTTTGCTTAAGAAAACTCCATATGAGCGTTTTTGAACATTAGGAAACTAAGATATCATATTTCAAAGTTTTTGGGTGTAAATGTTTTATCCTAAAGACAAACATTTAGGGAAATTATATCCTAAATTTGATGAAGGTATTTTTTGAAGTTACTCGTTCCATAGCAAATCTTATAGCGTATTGGATTCACTTATGGTTGAAGAATCAATCCATGTGACCTTTGATTAATCCAGTCTTATTAGAAAACAAGTCAATTTTGAAGATATTGCTGAATTCAAGAAACTTAGATTAGAAAATGCTTCCATGGATAATCAAGAAATCAATCCAATGTCATTAGATCAAGATGATCAATTAGAATTATAGCTTAAGGACTTGATTTACAAGAAATCACATCCAAAAGATCTAGTGTTTGGTGACCCATTTAGTAGAGTCAGAATAGGTTTCTCTAAGGAAAGAGATGACTCGTTCAGTCTTCTTGTCTTTAATTGAACCTAATTATAAAATAGAGGGTTAAGAAAATAAAAATTAGGTCAATGCAATGCAAGAAGAATTGAACCAATTTAGAGTGAATTATGTATGAGATCTTGTAGAAAGATCATGGTTTAAGTTATTTAAAATGGATATGAAGACCATTTTTTTACTGGATTAATGCCAGAGGAAATTTATCTAAACATGGATTTCAAGGATTACAAGAATCCAAACTATGTTTTTAAGATCGAAGAAAGGATCTTATGGATTAAAACAAATCCCTAGAGCTTAACATAAAAGATCGAGTAAATATTTGATTAAAAAATAGTTTAAGAGGGGGAATGTAGATACTATCTTGTTTATTAGAAAATTAAAGCAAAACATACTTCTAGTATAAATCTATGCCGATGGCATCATTTTTGGCTCAAAAAATCAGACATTATGTGAAAAATTTGTCAAATTGATAAATACAGAATTTGAAATGAGTATGATCAAAGAGCTTAATTTTTTTAGGTTTGTAGATTAAGACCTAAGAGAACTTCTATTTCATAAACTAAATATTTAAATATGTTACTTACGAAGTTCGAACTTGAAAAAATATTGAAGTCAACTGTTACCCCTATGGGCCTTACTACTTCTAAATGGCTTAATGTAGAGGCTTTAAATTTTTATGTTTCCCATTTTCATTTTCGTCAAGTTTACTAGCCAGGCATATGAGAATAACATTTGACTTAAAGATTTTCAAATTTAAACTTTTTAAGTAACTTATTTAAACACTTAATTTTGGAAATAAAACTTTTCTTAAGTTCTTGCTTTATTTGCTAAAACTAAAAAAAAACTATGCTTTTCAATGAATTATACATAACCTTTTTTAGTCTAAAACTTCTATCAAATGCGTCACTAATCACTAGTCCTTTTGGAAGTGATTTCTTGTAAATCAAGTCTCTGGGCTTCTAATTGATCATCTTGATCTAATGAGTCTTGATTGATTTCTTGATTATCTTAGGGAGTATTTTCTAAGATAAGTTTTTTGAATTTATCAATGTCTTCTAAATCAATTTCTTTTCTAATAAGACTTTCAATTCTTGTAAAATTAACGATCAGAGCACAATCCCATTTGAGGACTATAGGCCCAATCGAATCGCTGGTTGTGAGTTCTTAATACATTGGTTCGAATTTTATACCAACTAAAGTCTTTAAGCTTTCTTTTATTTTCCTTTTGTTTGTTGTTTCTATTCTCGTGTTGATTGCATTTAGTGTGACGCATGCTTGTAATAATGTTTGCGGTAGCAGTATATTTCTGTCGTTGGAGTACACATTTATTGCGTTGTGTTTCTCAGCTACGAAGCCACTTCATCAAGGAAGAACCGTAGTTTGTCGAAGGAGCTTGCAACCGGTGCGGTTGCATCCATTTTCTTGGTAATATATTTTTTCTCCATGTTCATCTGCAACTCTGCAAACATCCTTCCTCTTGTAGTAAATAAGTTTTGTTGATGCAGGGTTTTGGATCTCTATTCCTGCTTCTGTCATGTGGCGTATATGTTTGATTTTGTGGAACTACGTTTGCGTCACAATGTAGAAGCACTTGTTTGAGCTATGGATTTGGGCATTTTTTATTTTCCGCTTGCAGTAAAACAGACCAATATGTTGCTTCTGGTACACGAATTCTTCCTAGCAGATTATAATATTGTAGTGTAAATTTTTCATAAATCCTTTTTTTTATAAAATTTTTTAAAAAGTTAACATTCATGGTGAGAATTGCTTGTTTAGTTAGGACTGAATGATTATCTGGTTCATCTGGTTAAGTTGAAGTTTGTATTAATAAAAATAAAAAGATTCTTAAAATATTCCAGAGGATGAGAAGTGCAAACTTGTACACGTATAACCGTTCAGTTATGTACATCTTAGTTGTTTTTACCGCTAAGCATTAGCTTGAAATTTATGGCTTTATTTGAGTTAACTTGTTTGTGGACATGATTGAAAAGATTACTGTTGTTTTTGGATCAAATAAGGATTTCGATTCGTTTAGGTAGATTTGTCAGCTTCAAGTCTGGTAATTTTGTTGTTTATGAAGATTGAATAACTGAGATAGGCTTGTGAATTTGTAATATTTCAGCATATTAAAACAAGTGGCTTTACAAATATGCTTTTTCTCCATAGCAGTGGCAATGAAAAATCTAATTTGTTACTAATGGAAGACACTGGCATTTAACACGTGCCACATATATTGCACCTTTGTTTAGGGTTTTGTTAAGGAAGGAGTACTTATTTTATGTTGGTTTACGAATTGAACTATTTTGAGGATTGTGTAGCTGTTAACTAAGCGAGATTGTAGAGGGTAATAGAACAAGTTCTTTTTGTTAAAATGCTAACATAATAGTACTTTATATCACCAAAAACATTAGAACCCTGGGCATGACTAAGAACTCCTTTTTGTATGTGCCACCAATTAGGCTTCCTCTTAGTCTTTGTTATAAGTTCTTTAAAAATTATTATTTTTGTATTTCAAACTGGATATAAAAAAATTGTTTGTCCAAAATACTAATCTAATGACGGCATTCACTTGTGCTGCAACCAGATGATTATGAGCAAAACTAGTTTTTTTGAGAGAATCCTTATTATGGTTTTAAGATTCGTTTGTTTTGACTAGTAAGATTTAGAATAAGATTTTTATAACTGTAAAAAAAATGTTTCTTTTTAAATATAACTAATAAGTAACAACATAAGAACTTCTTATTATAGTATAGTAGGAAAGAAATGTTCAACTATAAATTTTTAATAAAAAAAGCTTTTTGGCTCGAATATGAAACAAATCCAAAGATGTGCATATTTATCCTTCAAAGAAAAAAAAAGAAGGGCTTGTTATCTTTACTATAGATTTACCTATAAAAACTTAATTAAGATATTCCAAATAAATATAACCTATCTTTTTAAAAAAAAGAGTACAATTATATACGTTTTTTGTCGTTTAGATTTCCCACGAAACCAATAATCTATGTTTCTACAAAACCTCTCAAACATGATTGAATTTTAACATAGACGTGCATCACATGTGGGGCTACTAGATAATTTTCAAATAAAAAATATTTAAATTCGTATATTATCATTCAATTCTTATACTTCTTATACTTTTATTTAATCGAACTGTTAGAAGTTATCATTATACATTTTTATTTTAAACATCAAATTTTAATTATAATTTATCAAAGTTTACTATATTACGATCATATTTTATTTATTGTATTTTCATCACAAGCTTCTAAACAAACAATACCTAAGCATCCAACATTTTAGTATGCCGTTAAGGAATTTTTGTGTTGATCGGACAAGTTGTGGAATTTGCTATGATATGCTGTCATCTTGCATGATCTGTGCTGCTTAGTGCTTCTTCCTTTTAGAATGGAGGTTGGACTTATAGTGGTCCAATGTCTAGTTCTGTAGTACGTAGTCCCATGTGGTCTTAGCTCAAATGCAAGTGCACCCATGTAGAGTTTATTAACTATTTCTTTTTAAATATGATCCCTTTTAAAAGGAATCTGTTCATAATGATGCAATTCCTCGAGTGCTTTTAAAGGGAGTGGTACATTTTTTTTTATATTTTATTAAGACGCATTATCATTCATTGCAGATTATTTAGAAAGAAGCTTTTTAGAAAACACAGAATAATTTCCCAACAATGCGATTTTTTGCTGAATAAATTAATAAAATATTTTGTTGTCCAAAGATTATTTTTGGGATGCTAAATTGCAACAATTAAAGCCTAAAATATTAAAAAGAGTTTGTGTGGCCATATTTAATAAAAAATACTTTTTTTATAAACATGTTATTAATTTGCGTTAAATGGTTTAACAAGATCCACCTATCTTTCAAATCATGAGGTGGATTATTATTTCATTACATTAAAACCTATCATTTATTCTTATAAAATATAGTTATTAAATGTGTCTATTCAACATTTAAGAAATTGTCCAAATTTATTGCAAAAATAGATAACCATATATATAATTTTTTATAATACATTATGATAACAACTTTAACAATGTTTCTACCATAATTCATGTCACACCAATCCTTAATTCTTCCCTTATTTAAACCAAAAAGCTATTGCTGAAGTTCATGCTTAACACTGTCAAGACAAGATTGAAGTTTGATTCAAACTTTGAGTAAGAGCATTTCAATTATATCTAACTTTTTTTTATTGATTCAATATTTAATTTAGAGTTTTCTCACATGAATCTATACAATCAAACTAATTTGAATGATTGTTATTTTAACCATATTTGAAACTAATTTGATCATATCTCAATTTGACTCAACCTATCTGCATCATGAAACTCTTTATTGCTTAGATTTTTTTTTTTTTTTTTTTTTTTTTTTTTGGAGATAAGCAAAAACCCCAGTTAATATTCCAGCATTCTTCAAATTAACTTAACTCCATTGCTGCTCCAAAAAGTTAACATGCGTGTGTTCTTTTCTCACCACAAAAATATTATCAACAAGAAAGAAAAAGTATTCCTACTAACAAATAAACAATCAGTAAAGTACCTTTTGTTAGTAGAAGTTGCTATCAAGAATCATAAAAGCCATGATATTTGGAGAAATTGGCTTCACAAGCAAAAGAAACAGTGAATATATTCCATTTTCAAAGCATTTGCCATGGCCAAATTTTTTCCTACGCAGCAATGCATGTGCGCCATATTGCGCAGGAATAACCTAAAAGTCTTAAAGAATGGCTTATGTAATGTCACTCATTTAGTGCATCTTGAAAGTTGACATCTATTAAAGTAATAAATACGCAACTCCACTTGGCATATAAAGGCTTTGTCTTTGCTCATCTCAATTTTAAGATAAATTCTTTCTTGATCATCAGATGATGATGCATTTCAGCATAAAGCCAAATTCCACAATAAAACTGAAGCCTTTGGAAGGGAACAATTCCCAAAAATGTAGTTTTAAGTAACTCATGAGTTCGTTTTCCAACCGACCTTCAATGAAACATTTGTCTATAGAAACATCATCAATGGGATATCTTAAGGATCTTTTCTCTAGGATTTATATTCTTTGACAGCTGTGCCAACTTTCTCTAGAGAAACGATGAACAAAAGTGGTAATGCTATATATTTTTCACTGATGGTAGAGATTTTTTCCCTCCACTCATCTCTCACCCTCACTGCTCCGTGTGACAGTATGCCATGCTTAGCTTTTCTGAAAACGAAATAAATGGTGCAATACTAACAGATGATGAAGCTTGCTTGGACCATAAGGTAGTCATCGTTGTCCAATAGACAATTATGAGTATGATTTCGAGCATGGCCACCTCTACAAGTAATCAAATCTCAATAACCACTAACAATGCCCAACCAACTGAGACGACGACTAGACTCTACCTTAATGCCTCCATATACCTTCGACAGTTAAGTACAAGGCATCTCTATTATAGCAATTTCTTGTGAAGTTCTGACCCCAGTGTTTTCATGGCTGAATTCGACACAACTTGATGATCTGATCAACGTCGGATGTTGAGAAGAACAAGCTACTGGTCAGATTCTAAAAGGAAATGACACTTTAATGGTTTTGGCATTCTTAGATTTCTGAAGGTCTTATGGTTGGTTTTTGCAATCTCCTACTGAGTGAAGAAGAGATTAGCCAACTATTCTTGATTCAACAAAAGGAGGAGGAACCTCCTCTAAGATGAATTATTGAAAGAATAAATGACACCAACAGCAATGTTTCAGCCAAAGAGTAGAATATCGTGATAGTGATCTTAGTCCAAGGGCTTGCTCCCTCGGTTTCAACAAGTCCATTCCCAATTTCCTTCGATTCAATGAAAAGAATTTCTTTGAAAGGGTAGACCAATATATCATCTTTAAGAGACCATAGAGATGATTGATTGAAGGGAGCACAAGAATGCCATTGGAGTAGTCTTAATAAGTTATGTGAAGGAGTAATTGTTTAACATCATATTCATGTCTTTGATATCTGCTAATAATCAAGGATATCATCTAGGCATTACTAGAAATTTGTATTGAGTTTAGAAGCAGAGAAATTGGTTATGAATAATGATTCCCATTTGATCTTGAACCAAGTTTGCATATCTTTTGAAACTCAACATACAATGTTGAAAATGTACCAAAACTAGATTCTTATCCTCTTTAAAAAATCCAGCTTCATTGAAATTTGACATATTCTAAGAGCTATAAATCAAGCATTAGATGCCTTGACAATGTTTGGCAATCCAACTAATTATTTTATATTATCCTTTCATCAGTGTTGAAACTACAAAGTCATGGATATTGAGAAAAACTCTTGCTAGATGGACCCAGCTGTTCCTTTCCTAAACTTGAGAGAGCTGCCAAAACAACAAGCAGAAGAACAAAAAAAATCAAAAGCCAAACATTAGGATACCTTCTATTTGATAATGTCCTACATCAAAAATCATATCTGCAACCTCTTCTCTCATGCCTTCACCAGGCCAAAGCTCATCAGATTTGCATAAAAATTCATGGGCGAGTGTCAAAACTTTTAGAAAATAAACTTAATTGTAAATAGTTAAAGTAGATTAGCATAAATGAATCATTTCGACAATCAAGTTGGTTATAATTAAAATTGGTTATAGATTATGTGTTTATATTAAGTTAATTTTAGACTATGAGTTTATGTTAAGCTTGTTGTGATGAAAATTAGGTATGAGACATGAATTTATATTTAGTTGTGGTCAAAATTAGTTATGAGTAATAACTTGTATTAAGTTGGTTATTGTCAAAATTTGTTGAAATCTAAATATTATTGCAACTTGTCATTTATTATGAAGTTTTTAGTGAACAAATTTAAATATTATTATCTCCACCTTATCTTCTTTTTACTCTAAATTTCTATTGTTATTTGAAATATTTTTCCTTTCAACAAAGGGATATTAGAGTTAGAAAAAGATTGTCACACCCACTTAACTACTAATCCAATAATATATCTAACAATATTAAAATTAGTTAAATATAAGAGTAAACAATCAAATTGAACATTGTCAATCATTTAGACAAGGGTGACACTGAAACAAATAATAATATTTCTTTGTATTGCCATTACAACTCTAAAATTAATCAAGATGATAAAACATTTTATAATTTAAATAAATAAAACCTCTCCTAAAAATATCTATTTCTTTTACAAATATTTATAAATCTATATCCATCATGTTATAATGCAATCCATTCACTATTTTAAATCAATAATCACAACATCCTAATCCACAATATAAGCATATATGAAACAATTATAATCCAAATGACATAAAAATTATAAGATTTACATTATTACAACCATGATTTTGCATATTAGATGAAATTTTCATATACAAGCCACATTATCTCAAATCCAGATAAAAGATTATAATAAGAACATTTATAAATCACAAACGATATAACAGCAAATGTAAAAGTCTCATACAATAATGATCATATAGGTATAACAAAAGTCTCTCTCATATAAAAATCCTTATAAAACTCTCAAAATATGACATCCTCTCACACTTACGAAACTAAGCTAAAACTTATGAGGACCCCAATTTTATAAATACTTGTATTTTGTTTTATAATATAAGTAAAAAATAAACATAATATGTTCCATAAAAAACTATTAGTTACAAATAATAAAAAAAAATCAAGGTATAATAATATGACTAATAAAAATAATAGAGTAATTAAAAAAAATTTTAACCAAACAAAAATATGAGATATATAATCTTATTCACTAGTAAATTGACAATAATTGTGAGGAAAAACAACTTATCTATGAATACTCATACATAAATGGTTAATTGTTAGCTTTGCTTTAAAGACCCATAGCTAAGAAAAATAACTATCAATGAATCCTCATACATTCAAGAACAAAGGTTAATTGTTAGCTTTGCTTTAAAGACCCATAGCCATGGGAACTAGTACTTTGGGCTTCTTATATATAGTTAACTAGTTAAGCTACATTAATAATTTCGACCTTAAAACTTTTTAAAATGTATCAGCATGGAAACAATTTTCAAATAAGCTGGAAATAAATAAAAAAAATATTAGACAAACATAAGCTCCTTCTATCTACCAACAGGTCAATCACCATGGCAAGATGTAAGAACTGAAATTTTTTTATGTTGATAAATAGCTTCACGTTTTATTTCACAACTACAGTTAGATTTTTTACAAATGCATCGTCTTAAGAATAACGCATGTAGAAGAAAAAAACAAAGATTAAAAAAAAAACATAGCCACAAATAAATGATAATAATAGTAAATAGATAAAAACAATAAGGCAGATAAAACAAGTCTCTAGTCTTTTTTGTCCATTATTTTATTAAAGTCGTTTTATGTGCTAGGTAGTAGGTAAAATTTCATTTGGAATGGTTTCTCAAATTGGCCTGAATTTTTTTAACAATGATAAAAACATATAAATATATCAAACAGCTCTTAAAAATGGCTTTTGATATTAATAAATAAATAATCGTTTTACATATTTATCCAATACCAAATAAATGGAGGTGTTTCATACAATTGGATGTATTTTTATCTTTGATCAAATATAATAATAATAATAATACCTTTTAGATGATATCAAATTTGATGAAAAAATCTTTTGTAAGGTAAAATCCTATTGATATAAAAAACATAATTTTACTAATCAAAATAAAAACAAATTCCCAAAATTCTAACAAAAAAAATATTAAAAAATTTAAGAAAATGCAACATAATCTTACTAAAAAAAATGTGAAAATCAAGAGAAGCCATACAAAATATATTCACTCTCTCTTTTTTCTTATTTTTACTCTCCCTACTTTAACCCTGTGACAAATTTATTTGTTGTAAAATAAGGAATCAAAGACCTTGTTTTATATACAAGTTCTTCATACCTACCATCTCCAACTATTACTACCATCCATTAGTTCTAGTTATCATGATCTATCATCATGTGTTATTTACTATCACTAATGGTGGAAGATAACATGCAAACATTTATATATAGTCCACTTTTTTGATTCATCATAATAACACCCCTCATTGAAGACCATCTTTAGTAAGTACATGTGAAGAACAAAAGATGGTGAATTAGACATTCTATACTCTGCTTCTCAGCATATGATAAAACCAGTTGACAACAATTTAACATATTTCCTTGACAAACGTTGTGCATGCCATAAGAACATTAAAAGGGTGCAAATGTACTGGATATCTTGGAATATTAAACAGCCAATAAAACAAGAAAATTACCAACAAGGCCATCAACTTGCTGGGACCTCACAAGTGACCTCCGCAAGAAGCATACGTACAAAGTTCCACACAATTGACATGCACCACCTATGCACAAAATCAAAAAGCAAGAAAGATCAGAAAACTCGATATGCACCGTCACATGAAGATAGAAATTAGTAAGGGCACTCGCAATTACAAGGACAAAAAGAATCAATATAATACACTTGAATAGACAAAACCACATTTTATAGCAGCAAAGACGAGCAATTGACAAGAAAAAGCAGAAAAGCTTCCACTTCCACTACTACAAAGTTCACATTCCTTCATCCTTTCAAAATACAAATTCCGCATTCCAATCCTTCAGCTGGAAAGAGAGGCAAGTGGTGGGTTACCATGGAAAAGAGTCTTCTTGCATGCCTGCTCTTCGGCTGCACATTGGCTGCTAGTTTCATTGACGGATCTGCAACTGGGAAGGTCAGGAACTACAGATTCGAGGTGGGATACATTTACTGGTCCCCTGATTGCGCGGAGAAGATGGTGATAGGGATCAACGGTAGGTTTCCTGGGCCAACAATCCGTGCGAAGGCTGGCGATACTCTTGTTGTCGAAGTCAAGAACAGTCTGCCAACGGAAGGAGTAGTCATCCATTGGCACGGTATCAGGCAGGTTAGTTCAGTATCCACAGACACACCAACATTTGGACAAACGGTACTCTAACTGCTTCCTTCACAACAATTACATGCAATGCTCACATAACATCTCTACAATTTGATGGAAGTTAAAGGTTGGTTGTATGCATAACGGCAGTTTTGAGGCAGTGGAGTTGCTAAATTAACTGTCAAACAAATGCTTAATTTTCCATGGGTCCAGATCAATTATCTGTTCCAGTGAAACAGAGATAATCTTACCCAGTTCTTATATTAAAGAAAAAATTCTCAACCCCGCAGTACAAACTAAGGCATTTGTATCCTTCATCACCCAAGGGATTGCTTACTTGTAACTAAGGATTTTTTTTAGAACCGTTTGAGCTAGAGGCCCGCATCTAATCTCGGTTTGGCTGTGGTTCGTAGAAGTGAGGAAGTAAGTTTTAGATTTAGTTCGGCACAGTTCAGCTTGACTACGGATTTACCATTCGACTGAGAAATACAACCAAATTCCACTCCTAATTAGTGTTAGTTATAGCAAGCCTATACCACTGGGGCCCTGTTCTACGATTATCCATCTTCTAAACAACTCTCTTTCCCGTGTAAACTAAACCATAGTGATCCTCTCAGTTCTGGAAATATATGCCAATTGCAACACCAGTTTACCTACTGCTCGCTCACTTTATTTCATAGATGCAGTTGGAAAGCGACAAGCTGCGATTTAAACGAAAAAAATAATGCGTGCACAATTGTATTCTACTTATTTTTTTTTCGTTTGTCATGTTTTCAGTTTGGAACACCATGGGCGGATGGGACCGCATCAATATCACAGTGTGCAATAAACCCAGATCAAACTTTCGTGTATAGATTCCAACTCGACAAGGTAAATAAATTCTTTCAAACAGAAGTCTATCTGGCACAAAGTAAAACCAGCAATTTATATACGAAGTATGAAGTGCATGTATAGGCGGGAACATACTTCTACCATGGGCATTACGGCATGCAGAGGGCAGCAGGCCTCTACGGTTCGCTTATAGTGGACAAAGCCGACGGCGAGGAAGAGCCATTCCACTACGATGGGGAGCACAATCTCCTACTCAGCGACTGGTGGCACGAGAGCGTCTACGCTCAGATGCTGGGTCTCTCTTCCATCCCATTTCGTTGGGTTGGAGAACCCCAGGTGAGCATACCTTCTCTAAATAAAACAAGATCCAAAAGATCAGAGACTTTTAAAGGTACAATGCAAGCTTTTTTAAAAAGTATAGCACAGTGAATGCAATTGTGGGGTGTCCACTCACCATTTGATAACAAAGTAGACCAAGAATAGCTCGGAAATGGACCAAGGAATGGCCAAAGGAAACAAATAAAGCCATGCAAGAAAAGGGTCTTGTGCACTATCAGGATGGCGCCATAAATATAATCAGCACAACAACAGAAAGGAAACGGAAAAGGGAATGAATAAGCGAAAAATACAAACAGAAACTTCCTTTATTTTTCTGGCTTACCTAATATTAATTTTGAATATATTATGCTGGTTGCAGACAATCTTAATCAATGGCAGAGGGAAATACAAATGCAGCCTTGCAGCCCATCTACTTGGAGATTCGTTCTCATGCAGAATTAGAAATAGTCAATGCTCACCCGTGGTGCTGCGAGTGCTTCCAAACAAGACCTACAGATTGAGGATTGCAAGCACAACATCCCTCTCATCCCTCAACCTGGCGATTGGGGTAAGCCCTAAACTACCAGTTCATATGAAAATTCTTGCTAATCACTTGAAGAATATACATTTGTGGCATCCAACTTGATATTGAATACATGAGAATGCGGTGATGTCTATTGAGAAAGGGCAACGGCCACTGGAATTCATTAAAATTCAAAGAATTTGTTTAAGCACAATAGAAATACCTAAGAGCAGGATTGAGCAATATAAAGAAATCCTATGGATCACTTATGAGAAAGGCTATCGGTAGGTTTTATTATGGTCAATCAAACATGCAATGAGTAAAGAGTTCAAACAGTTGTTCTGAAACAACCTACAAATCTATGGTTTAACAATTTGATCATTGATGGTCCTTTCAAAATTTGTTTAAGAAAAATAAAGCTTTATAGGGATTTACTCACACTTGAGGGGAGAAATTAATGTAGGGTCAAATGATCGTTATTTGATTAAGCATTATTTCCAAGCGTTATAGTTTTTTGAGCTATCATAGTATTTGGACACTTGGGTTAGTTTGTTTATTTAATAGTGCTGCACGTTCCTAATATCATGTATTTAACTAATAGCCATATGCTCTATATAAAAAGCAGCTAATTGTAAGCCATTGAAGAATATACAAAGAATGGCATTAGCAAAAAGACAAATGGCATCACTATATTCTTCAATACATGACACCGAAATTCAATTTTGTTGTCTATTTTATCGACGAAGCTAATGACATTGAGAAGTTTTCAATTGATGACTTACAATATTCATCACTGGTTCATGAACAAATAATTAACAAGAAAAAGAAAAAGGAGCAAACATTGAATGTATAAATAGAAGATCACTCGACACCAAAAAAAAAGTCATAAGCAAAGGATGCAATGATAATGAAAACCAATAACAATACAATCAACATCAAGATAATCAATTTTAAGGTAGAAAAAAAGGACGAGAAGACCACCACTCAATTGTTCATAGACCAAAGTCAACAAATAAGTCTAATATTGAATGCTATAGATGCTATAGGAACAACCATCATCAATCAAAATATCGAGCTAATTTGAATAGATGAATAGAGAAAAAATAACTTTGCATAAAAAGTGACATCATTTTTTATGTTATGTCAATGTGAATAAAGAAACTTAACAAAATATGTAGTATTTAGACACCAACTGTGTAACCATTAGTGCGAGACAAGAAGGCAAAAAATATTTTTTGAATTAGAAGAATCTCTTTACAACATTGTCAAATTTGTTGACAAATACATGGTTTTTGTTACAACAAAAAAGAAATATAACCATTCAAACTACTAAATATTCTACTCATACTATCTCTAATGGTTTTTTTTGTCTCGGGTTTAGAGACCAACTTGCTGAGTGTGGGAAAATTGCAAGAAAAAGGGTAAAAGATTTCCATCAAAAATAGAGAATGTTAAATGCAAGATGTAAACATATGTTCCTACTTTATCGACACAACACAACTCACTCATGCTCTGAAGCAAAATTGAAAGATGTGATATGGCTATGGAATTTTCATTATGATAATCTAAACTATAATAGTTTGAAAACTCTATAGTAAAAAAAATTTGATGATTAGTGTATCTAAAATTATTATTATATCTCGAGTATGTGAAACTTGTGTCATCGAAAAACAATACTAATCCATTTCTACAAGGAAAATCATTGGAAAAAAAAGCAATTGGAGCTAGTTCATCCTAACTTTTGAAGACCAATAAGCCCATCTTCCAATAGAAAAAAATGATACTTATCACCTTTATTATTAAATTTAGCTAAAAAAAAGTCAGATTTATTTTTTACAAGAAAAATTTGAAGTTTTCCTAGCTTTAAAAAATTATAAAGTGTTTGTTAAGAAAGATATTGTTAGCCCAATAAATATCTTTTGCATCAATCATCATAAAGAATACAACTCATTTTCTATGTAATCAAGAGACAGCTTATTACAACCTAAACACCTCAACAAAACAAAGCAAGCCAAATGACTGCACTATTTTGAATATGGTGCGAAGCCTTATGACGAGAAATGGCATTCCAAAAATTTTTTGGCTTGATTTAGTAAACTAGAGCATTCATATTTTGAATTGAAGTCTAACACTTGTTCAAAATACGACACTTGAGAATGCACAAAGTCAATGAAGACCATCGATAGATCATTTTTGAATATTTACATGCACTACTTATCCTCATATTCTAAACCAAAAAAAGGACAAAGCCGGATGATAAGAGAGAAAAATGCATTTTTCATGGCATTTGTGATTAATCAAAAGCTTATAAGCTTTACAATCCAATCACTTAAAAAATTATTATCAATCATGAAATCATTTTTTATGAAGAAAATTCTTGTCTATGGAATAATAATGTTGTTGAACAAGAAATATCTATGATGAAGTTAACAAATAAAACCAATAACATATAAAAAATGATCATTAGATTTTACCAAATAATCTAGTAGATGTTTCAAGCTAACTAACTGATAAGGAGCTCAATTTCAAGTTTATTGAACTCAAACATTATGACAAAAATCCATAGATGAGACAAAACAACGAAAAACATCGTTGTATCATGAAGAAGCAAGAGCTGCTTGCGGTAGCTCATTGTAGGAGTGTTAGAGGGTGCACAGCAACACGCTAGCCAAGAAGACATGCGGAAGGGCGCAGCGTGCTAGATGCCAGTGCACGTTGGCATGAGGATAACATGAGATGGGTGCTAGTGCAACAGACCAAGTCACTGTGATCAATGTGCACATAAAGGGTCTGTCTGCGAACAAGAACGATACCCGTGCGGGTGACCAATGCCCTTGTATGTCGGGTGGCACGTGGCTAGGCTGCTTTGCCAAATTAGTAGAATTTTTATATTTGTGGTCAAAATCAAATGTTTTTTATTTTATAATAAAATATTATATCTAAATCTCTATATAAAAGAGTGAAAATATTATATATAATTCAAAATTTCAGAACTTCATGAATTCAATACCATTTAAAAAAAAATTCTTAGAAAATTCAATCTCCTTGTAGCAAAAACCCTCTTTTCCTTCATTTTTTTCCTTAGCTTCTCGTCATTTCTTCCACTTTTACTTTCAATTTTATGATTCAAAAAAGAAGGTTTATTGTCAAGGGATCAGAACAAGGACACTTCATAAACATCACTAATAGTAAGAACAAATAAAAAACAACTTCAACATATTAGAAAAAGACCTACATGAATGACTAATTAAAGGTAATTGTAATTGACCAACCTGAAGATACATTTACACATTTTGCTTCACATAGGCTATCAAAGAATTAAAATGGTCAAATGCAATGGATAAAGAAATTGCAACCATTGAACAGAACAATACTAAGTTGACTAATCTTCTAAGAGAGCACAAGACAATTAGCATCAAGTGGGTGTAGAAGACAAAATTAAAAGAGAATAGAGAAATTGATTAATATAAGGTGCACTTAATAGCTAAAAGCTAAAAGTAAGACTTTAGGGTAGATTATAGAGAAGTTTTTGCTCCCATTACAACACATGATGCGATTAGACAAGTGATTGCATCAGCAACACAACATTCATGGCTTATCTTCCAATTGGATGCGGAATCAACATTCTTGAATTAAGACCTACAAGAATAGGTATTTATCGATCAACCTCTTATTTATGTGATGCTTGGAAGTAAAAATAAGGTTTATAAATTGAAAAGGCATTATATGAACTAAAACAATCTCTACATGCTTAGCATAGTCGTATTGATGCTTATTTTTTTAAGAAGGTTTTAAAAACTGTCTTTATAAGTATACACTTATTAAAGTTTGTGATAAATGAAAAATGTTTATTGTGGGCTTATATATGGATAGTTTTATTTTCACTAAAAATGATAATGTCATGTCTAACAAATTTTAAAAATTTAAGATAATTGAATTTGATGTATATGATTTTGGAAAATTGTATTATCTTTTAGGCATTGAAGGAATGCAGTTTAGAATTTTCATTTTCCAAAATATGTTTAAGAAATGTTGGAAACATTGCAAATGAAAATTGAAACTTTGTTAGTATGCCAATTGAAGTGGGTTTGAAGCTTGTTCAAGTTCTTAAAGATTAATAGCACTATTAGAGTTTGATGCATTTGATGGCTATAAGACCAAACATCATGTATGCTTAAGTCTAATTAATAAATACATGGAATGCCCAAGGGAGATATATCTTTTAGTAACAAAAAGAATCTTTTAATACTTGCAAAGCATAACTTGTTTTAGGCTTGTTATAAAATCGGATCAAATCATAGCAAATGAAATCTAAATGACAAAAAGATTTACGTGGAAAGCCCAAATGAGAAAAACCATGAGAGAGTGCGAGCAAAGAAATTTATTATAATTGGTAATTACAAGAGAGATTTGGAAGAGGAAGAAAACTGTTATTAAAATTGTCCAAAAATAACTACAAAACCTTAAGCCAACATAGCATATACATAGATAGGTTTAGGACAAAACGTTAAATAAGTAAAATTACAAATATGCCCTTATAACATCCTCTCTTTTATTTTTTCCAACGATAGTTATCCTATTCATCGTATTTGATTGCATATTTTAAGATATACTTTATTTTCAATTTTCGAAGTTCAGAATCCAAAGCAATATTAATAAGACTATTCTATATTAAAATTGAAAAGTCAGAATTATTTGACTTTATAGATAATAATTATGTTAGAGACTAAGATGATAAAAAAAGCACATTAAGGTATAATTTCATGTTGGGTTTAAGGGCTATTTTGTAGTGTCATTAAATAAGCAAATTATTGTCCCTTTATCGATCACTAAAATTGAATTTGTTGCTACAACAATATTTGCTTGTCAAGATATTTGGTTGAGGAAGGTCCTAGATGACTTTAATTTATTTTGACAACAATTCAATAATTGAACTTCTAAAGAATCCTGTTATGTATGGAAGAATCAAACATATAGATATAAAGTATCACTTTTTATACTAAAAAGCTATAGAAATGGGTAAAAACCACGATCACAAGATAGTTATTATATCCAATAAGAAAAGTACAAAAAAATCTTAGTACTTTATATCAAAAGTTTTTGGAGGATTTAATTGAAAATGTAGGTAAAGAAAAGAGATATGGTGAATGGGAGTTGTCGCATTGTCTTCACATGCTTAAGATAAGATGCCCTAGGATTACCCCTTCAATTAAATCACTACCACTTATTGTCATGGACACATCTCCGAAAATCACTCTCATCTAAGAGGAATTGATTGCATGTTGAGCTAGACTAAGTGCTAGGTGATAGCAGATGGTGTTTGAGCATATATGTCTCATGTCAATGTTACGTCTCAAAGAACTATTATCAATCTGATTGACTAAACAATACATAAGATAAGATTTGCATCTTCAATCATCAGAATCATCAACTGAGTTGTTTAGAGGTTATTATTTGTTATATGCCTAAAAAAGTGGAACAAATAGTTGAATAAGCATGCCAAGGGCTAAAATAACATGAACAAAGAACTCAAAAATCCCAAATAATTTTTTTGAGATGTTTAACAGAAGTTGACAATCCTAATGGCCTTTCAAATAGTCATGTTACGATCTAGAAAAAAAGAAAAAAAATAACAATCCACAAAGCTATAAGTTTTAGGCATAATTTCATATTTGAATAATTGCTTGCATAAAAGTTTCTCATAATTCAGGAAGGTACTACTCTTTCAACAATAGTCCCAATAACAATCTTATGTTTGAATGTAAGCAAAGCTAATACTCACAAGTTTCAAAATCATGTTCTTATTTTTTATGCACCAATTTCCAATATTATTTTTTGAATTTTTGTTAACCTAATCATTAAAGATTCTTATGGATGTGAATATTCAAACAATTTTCATTCATTAAATTCTTATTTATTTGGCAGAATCATAGCATGACAGTGGTTGAGGCAGATGGAAACTATGTGGAACCAGTCACAGTGAGTGACATAGATATCTATTCAGGTGAAAGCTATTCTGTTCTCATCACAACTGACAAAAACTCATCATCAAACTATTGGATCTCAATTGGAGTTAGAGGAAGAGTTCCAAAAACACAAACAGCGCTAGCAATTTTAAACTATCATCCAAACTCCCCATCAAAACTACCTTCCCAAATGCTTCCCATCACCCCAAAGTGGGATGATTACTCATATAGCAAATCATTCACTTATAAAATTCTCGCCATGCATGGCACACCAAGACCCCCAACCAAATCAGATAGACAGATTGCTCTTCTTAATACCCAAACCAAGATAGATGGGTATATAAAATGGTCCATCAACAATATTTCCTTAGTTCTTCCATCAACACCACATCTTGGGTCGATGAGGTATGGCTCGAAGATTGGCTTTGATAGTGAAAAGCCACTGGATAAATTCCCAGATGACTATGATGTAATGCAGCCACCAGTCAATCCAAACTCCAGAAAAGGCAGCAATATTTACAAGCTTGAGTTTAACAGCACTGTCGATATAATACTTCAGAATGCAAATACACTCTCTGGAAATGTTAGTGAGATTCACCCATGGCACTTGCATGGACATGATTTTTGGGTCATTGGTTATGGAGATGGAAAGTTCAAGGCAACTCAAGTGACAAAGTTCAATCTAAGGAATCCACCACTCAGGAACACGGTCGTGATTTTTCCCTATGGGTGGGCAGCAATAAGGTTTATCGCAAACAATCCTGGTGTCTGGGCATTCCACTGCCATATTGAGCCACATTTGCACCTGGGAATGGGCACAATCCTTTCTGAAGGAGTTGATCTCATAAGAAAGATACCAAATGAAGCAATGGCTTGTGGTTCCACTGCACAAATGCTGATGAATAACAAGCCCCATTGAAGTATATACAATCATTAGCTGATTGGGCATCTTGTATACATGTTGTAGCACCTAGCTGTTGGTGGAGTAACTAAATTAAATTAGGAGATTGAATACAACAATTGAATCTCCTTTAGTGGGTCATTGAGCTAATTATCATGAAGTATATACAATCATTAGCAGATTGGCCATCTTGTATACATGTTCTACTACCTCGCTGTTGGCAGAATAACTAAACTAAGTTAGAAGATTGAATATAACAACTGTATCTGCTTCAGTGGGTCCTTAAACTTAGTATCATGAAGTATATACAATCATTAGTAGATTGGCCATCTCGTATAGATGTTCTAGTGCTCATTGTTGGTAGAGTAACTAAGCTCAATTAGAACATTGAATACAACAATTGCATCTCTTTTAGTGAATCATTAAATTAAGTAGCCTAATGAGCTTGTATATTCTTGTACTTGTACTTTGAGCAGAATACAATTACTGTAATACTAAATAAATTCTAAGGGAAGGTGTAATTGATTTGGATGAACAATGCATTTCTTAGTTTTCTAACTAGTCGTACCAAGTATCAGTTGACAATTGAAATTTGTTTTGGCGTGTTTACCACCAAAGTGCTATTTGAACATGTATCACATAAATTCTTTTTCTGCTAATAATAGGTTGAAATAATAGCAAATTCCTAACCCATGTATAGAAAACTAACTTGTAAGAATCAAAGTATAGTGAACGATTTATTTGATATTGAATTGTGAATTTAAGCACTAGTCATTTTAGTCCAGAGTGACCTTCTGATCACATTAGCAATACTAAAATGCCCCCGTTAAATAGAAGTGATAAAACGACACGACTGAAAATAGTCCGCTAAAGGTTGCGGAAAAAAAAAATCATACAACCGTAGTAAGGTGTTGCGTTGAGAAATATGAATGATGAGCTCTCCAAGAACTTTTAAATATCTAATTAACATTGGCAAAGCGGTGGCGGAGTGCTTCTTCTCCGGCGAGTCGGGGAAGCAGCCCGCCTCCTTACCTCCGCCAAAATATCTCCGTGAGTTACTTACTACTTGCAGCGGCTTGTAGGAAACACAGGCCGATTGCTGTGGCTCTTCTTGAGACTTGTGTGAAGTTCTTCTCGTGGCCCGATGTAGATGATCTCTTTGGTTAGCATTGGGAGTTTCCCATAGTTCCACTAGCCGAAAAATTTGTTGGCCCACCTTTCGATTTTCCTTTGGATGGCCCACCTTTCGATTTTCCTTCGCATCTTTAATTGATGCGACGATGCAAATATCTCCTTCTCTTGCAGATCAAGTTGGCTTTTGTGAACGATCTATGTTGAAGAGGCCAACTATCCTCGGAGGAAGGATAGACTCTCTAACTCTTCCGTGTGGGTGACATCCTAACAGTATTTGAACGTGACGATTTTTACATTTTAAAATACATCACTGCTTTAAAAAAAAGTTAAAAACATATTTTTATAATATAAAATTCGCTTGTGTGCTATTCAGATTGTATATACACTTAACAAACAACAATCATGTTATGTGTACTCCAAGAAAACAATGCAAGAAAATAAACATTATTATTTCTTCAGTATGAAAATTTGATCATTTTTTAATTTGTTACATATTTTGCATAATCATGTAAAATAAAAATACTTGCGTATCAACTGTAACTTTTTTTTTATATTTAATTTTCAAGTTGACATAAAAATGAGATTTCCATGTTCTTTTTATGTTTTCGAAATTTTTAATTTGTTAAAAAAATTTTATAAATTTCAATTCAAATTGTCTTCACTTTTAACTGGGCTACAGTTCAACAGTCGGCTAGAAAGATGAGCACTTGCAAATAAAATATGCATTATACTTCGGTCAATAAATACTTTCCAATTTTTTCTTGTCTAAAATAAAAATATAAAAAATATTTCAAATAATTTTTTCTTGCTTAACCACAAGATATTTTTTAATCACAAGCTTTTCTTAAATTTAATCTCAATTAAAATCACTAAAATCTTTCGGGAAAACAAAAACGAAAATTCCCTCCATCACCAACAGCCATTCATTTCTGCTCCAGAAAAAGCCAGAAAGCATTTTGTATTTTCATCTACATAAACTAATAATCTTTCTTTATAAGCAAAATATCCGAGTCTCAAACGTAAAAAAAAATGCCCTTTCTTAAGGATCATCTTCCTCGTTGAAACACACGAGAATATAGGAAAGAAACAACCAATTTCAAAATACTGGCACAGGAATAAAATGTCAATCTCATACAAAAATTCATATATTAGAATGTAACAAACATTTTTGGTGGATTGAAGCTCACAGAAAATATTTAAAAGAAAAATGAAGAAGGCAATTTCTCTTCGAGCAGCTCTTGCTTCTGGTTAGTACTAAATTAAGCAGCAGCAACCTTCCTGCCGTCTTCAATGAAGAATATTGCAGACTCAGGCACCTGCTTTCAAAATTTGCGATAACAAACATTAGCCAAATGTTCAAAAGACGAATTGAGTTCTCTTCTAAATTAGTTTTTGGTACTCATTAAATGAAGAAATATGTAAAGCAGGCATATTGTAAACCATACAGATCAGTCTTTTAACTGTGAAGTCCAAGGCAGGAATATTCTTACACATTACTCTTTAGTTTTCGAATTTAGTCAGCATAAAGATGGGAGCAAGGCTGAATTCATAAAATCTCAACTAAATTGGAAGGTAATCATAATGGCGGACCCTTTCTCCCTTATTTTGTTCGGCCCTATTCTTTATCACCATCACTTGAATCTAGAGTGCTACTAAATTCTCCTCTCCTATGCCTAATCAAAAGAGTCTACACATCAAATCCCTGGTCAACCATAAAACACCAAGCTTTTCTTATTAAGTATTAAAATTATCAATCTTTCTAATTGACACAATCTACAACACCACGGTTTGAGCTATACTTAACTTTCGCATTTCTTCCCTTTTTTGATGGAATGGCTGAGATTTTTTTGTTTGTTTGAAAAAACTCAAAGGCAACGTTTAGATTTGAACAAAAAAAATCTAATTTTAAAGGCAAGATTAGCATCATATAAGCCATAATTCATCGAAAAATATCTTAAATAAGATGATATAAAACATAACCTGATATATGAACCAAGAGGATGGACTCCCTACCTTTAAATTGCCTATGTCCATTCGTTGCCCCCTCTACAAGCTATACCCAAATTCTAGGGCAGTTAAGTATTTCGTCATATTCTATCACAAGATGCATTGATTAAAGAAACATAAAACTCAGCACAACTATAAGCTTTAAGCTCATTTAGTTAAGATATATCTCCAAAAAATTTAATACACATTCTGATATTACGTCCATCATTAAGCACCAGAAAATGATGGTTCTGCAATCCATGGAAGAAGAGGTAAAAGAAATAAAGTTTCTATTAAAATAATCACTCATGTTCATTACTTTGTCATTGTAGTAATTATACTTTTGCTTAAAAAACTTGCATAAGGTTTGTTAAAATCAAATTACATTTCTGAAATAAAAAAACAGTACAATCATATGGTAAAAGAGGGATAGAAGCAAGACCTTGGTAACAACTTCTAAGTCTTTAGCAACAGACCTAGGTAGCACCGCATGAAATGGAATGATTTTTGGCTAAGTGGAATTGACCAAGGTTTCAAGCAAATAAAGTTCAGTAAGAATTGAGCACTAATGTTATTATATTCAATGAGAAAGCAATTACAAATAATGGATGATTTCATCATATCCTACAAAACAAATGATAGCCCAGCGGAGCTACGCTCTTGCAATCACGATTCTAGGGAAGTGACAAATCTAAAGAATCTATTGTATTTAATCTTATCTTAATTTTATGTAAAATCTTATCCTAAAAGATAGAAGTAAAAGCTGACGTCACTCATGGGATGAGTAAGCTTAGACAAAGTAGAATGCATTGGCAGAAGTGTGATTAAAAAATGTAATATTATGCTTCGTAGTATGTAGAGATAATTTCAGTACAGTACAATTTTTTCTAATAAATTACACGGGCAAAAATAAATGTAGTGATAATATAATTAGATGGGTTAATGATAGGATTAGGGAAAAAAATTCATGTAGAACATCAAAATTGTGCAAATTTCATATAGAATATCAAAGTTGATGAATTTAGTGAAAATATGTTAGGCAAAAATTAGATGCTGCAGATGTTGAAGGCAACAAGGAAATCTACCATGAAGAAAAAGAAAACAAATTCTTTGAAAAATTTTGTTGTAGCCCAAATTTCACTAAAATGATTCAAACATATTAGATATGGATCAAAATATTATCAGAACAGGAAAGAATAAATGGAATTTAAACAATTTGCATACGACTAAAAAAGATTAAAAAAAAGACATGGATGAGCTATGGAAAAGTATTATGAACACTTAGATCATAAGAAAGAGTTGATACACGATAAAGCAATGTGGAGAAATGTAAGACTAATTAATTTCTATTTTAAACGAAATTTATTTGTAAATTATTTGAAATGAAGAAACAATACAGCACCTCCGTCCAAGTTTCTGTGATGAACTCCACTATGTCATACGAGATATCCCCTTGTACATCGATTTGCTCTTTCTCCGTCGGTCCCTGTATACCAGTATCGAGATTAAGTGTATGTTTGGATGATAATAGAATAGCAGTTAGCATTTGCTCAAATACAAATTATTACCTTCACCACAGATGCCCCGGTGGCAAACTTTTTTCCAAGTTTCTTTGATGCATCACTTAATTTAACACCTGCTTGGAAAACAGTGATAAGGTTGAATAGCAATCAATGGAAACTTCAATACTCTATTCATCATAACAGATAAGAATATTAGGAATGATTTTCTGAAAACATCACTCACCAAATAGATCTAAACCTTTCACAACAGTTACACACTTCCGCTTATTCCGAACGATCTTTTCAATGATAACTTCTGGTTTTTCCTGAAAAAGAAAAATTTTAATGGCCATTCTGGCTACGAATTACTACTATCAAAACCCAAAATCATAGAAGTTCAGGCATTTCTAACTTTCAGCAGTTCAATTAACACCACTATGAAGTTATATATGCTCCCCATGTTCTCTGTATTTCCTACAAAAGCATAGGATGAATTGAACATTTTGTTTAAAATTTACACTTCCACAGCATCCAAAACTTACGTTTCTTTGAATACTTACATAAATCATACAAACAAAATATGAAAAGCTGAGAAAATGAAGGGATGATAGATAGGCTTAACCCCTGTTAAGACTATCAAACAGGAACTTGTACCATCGGTATTTAATGAAGCTCTGAAAATATCAAAAAAAAAAAAAAGCTTCTACGTAGTCCATCAAGCATCCATGGACAATGTTTCAACTAGTTTTTGCAGCTAATCCAATACTTAAATATATAAATTTTGAAGGCTAATAAAAGGCACAAAATATCTAACAGAATGGCAATCAAACTACATAAAATGATTATGCCTTTAAGGTCTAATGGAAGCATTCCCCAAATTACAGGTTGGAAAGTTAATTTTAGTCTATTCATAACATGGATTCAGAGATAAATATATAAACAGGGAAACTAAAATAGATATAGTTACCTTTTTCTTGATCTTGCCACCAGGAAGACGTTTTATTTCTTCTGGCTTAGATGCTGAATTGCTTCCTGCCATTACCAAAGAATCAGTCAAAATAGTTGGCCAGATAGAAACAATAGCAAAGACTACAGCAATAAAGAAATCACTTGACTATAGGAAGTAAAAGATGCCCATGAGAAATAAGATTTCAATGCATTAGCAAATAAGGGTAGATCCGTGACTCCAGCTTTACAAGCATCAATGTTACTTTTGATACACCATAATATCACACACTTGCTTTGCAAGTTTACCAAGTCCTAGCAGGATGCATAAATATAAAAACGTGAGTGCAGAAATACAAAAGCCTCCATTAGAAGAAATCCATTGTTGTTGTGTTGCAACCATATAAACACACAACATATTAGGAAAGAGAATAGCGCTTGAGCTTGTAATGTCAGACATAAACTAAAGAGTAACAAACTAGAAACTAACCAAATTGCCATAAAGAGTGCACATCGTTTCTTAAAGGCAAGTTCTTTAAACATGCTGCTGGAATGTGTACGTTGTTAAGAAATTAATGCTTATTTGAAGTGCAAAAAAGGATGCCACATTTAGCACTTACCTTTTAACTGATTGTCTGTTCAAAAAAGATCATTAGTTAATAACACAAAGGGATCTCAAACTCCATGCCCATACACCTCATAGCTTTAGCATCAACTTTAGGGCATTAGCAAAATGTCTCTATCAATGGAGTTGGTATAAATATTTTTTTTTTCCAAAAATTAGTTTGTCAGAAAAAGCCAGTGAAACTGAGTGATACACTAGATTTGTTACCAGTCTCAAGCAAAACAGGAAAAGAAGGGCATATGATTTTAAAAGAAAAACTAAGGATGATGAAATTTAAGAGCAGAAGCAGAAGAATAGATGAAAGTATGTAACTACACAATTTATGAGGTAGAAAACATATTAAAAGATATAATGGATAAGTTTTAGATGGCACTTTAGCGACAAGTCCTTTCATCCTTGAAGCGAACAAATTAACAATAGGAGTGAGCATCATAAGCATCCTTTGGAGTCATCACCAAGCCAAACTCCCATATAGAAGCCAACCACATTTTGATTCATCGTCATTCATCATAATACTCAGGCTACAATGCAGACGCCTATATATAGGTTTATAATAGAGAACAAAATTCTTGGTAACAATATTTAAATTTAAATTTCTAATCTTGACTCCCACAAAAGAAAAATCAGTTTAATCAAATAATAAACAAAACTCAAATGAATATTAATGAAATCATACAACATTGAGCCCAAATGAATCATATTTTAGGACACCATCAAGAACTTGAATGAAAGCTTGAAATACAAGAAGCTTTTAATAAAGAAAAACTTAGTTCATGATACACAACAAAAATTCGAAGCATAGAGTTTACTGCACTTATCAAGTTAGAGTAATCGAAGAAAATGTTGGAGTCATCGGAGGTGGACAAGTCTCAAGGAGGGGATGGAATTGAAGATCCAATGACCAAAGTCTGAACTTTCAATCAAAACCTATCCATTGTAGTGTTTTCATATTGTTTCAAGTAAATATTCCACAAGAAATCATTTTTGTCCAATTTAAATCCAAGCTTTTATCTTTCCAACATTTTCAATCGCAAGTGATGAAACTCAAGCTGAAATTTGTATTTTATAGGAAAGATAATGTACCTAATGATCTATGCATTGCAGGAAACATTTACTTTAAGGGGGGCCCACAATGCATGCCATGACATCGCTTAAAACACCCTATGAAACCACATTGTAAGTTAGGACTATCCCAACTATAAGGTACATTCCAAGTTACCATACATCAATGAACATTCCTTAGGAAGCCAATGTATGGTACCTTAGTACCACGCTATCTTACAATTTCAAAAATATGAGATGCATTCAAAAATTTCCACACAATGAGTTGCATTCATAACTGCCATACCTTAAAATGTGAGCATCATAATGTATCAACAATAAAGGAAACTAATGTTCATGAGAGACAAAGCATAGTTTTTGCTGATATGCAATGCAATGCACCTTGAAGCTATATCATAAGATATGCTAATATTAAAAAACATTAGTTAGTTTGTTCAACAATGACTATTTGACTTCTAGGGTGATCCTAAATTACAAATAGTAGATTTTCCGAGCTGCTATGATTCAAAGCTATAAATAATCTTATAATCATCCTTACCTCTAGTCTTCAATCCCTTTAACACTAACCCCTTACCCACTGACCCATTATCCAACCCTTACTGCTTGCCTTATCCTTATAGCATTGCCCATTGTCTTTTACCCCAAGCAACTTATCCTTTAATCCTACCCCCCCCCCCCTACCCTTTAAATTTTAACATTTACCCTTATCCTTAGCCCATATGTTACCCTTCTATACCTATTTACTTTTGTCCCATTTCCTTTTATCTCTCAAATGTCATATTATTTATCTTTATCTTGTTCCTAATCTCTAATCCCTAAACCTTATTTAAACATAATTTTCTGTAGACCTTGGTGAGATGTAAAACAAAACAAAGTGAGTTGTTAAGTTTAATGTTATTTGCTTGAAGTGTTGATAATATAGCAAACACAAACTTCAAACTTTGAGTTTAAAGTGTTATCTATCGAATTTGTATTTTCTTTTGTGATTATACATTGTGATTTGATGTATAATTTGCAATTATTTGATAAAGAATAACAAAACATAATTACCCTAAGTGGGGTTAACTATATGAATTTTAGGATGACAATGTGCTTCATCTATTGATGGCTCTACCATAGAATCTAAGCATGCTAAATCCTTTCTCAAAGCCTATTGTCATATCTTTCTTATTTATATGTTAAAAAAATCAAATTTTGCTTTTAATAGCAAGAGCATTTTAAGTGGTTTATGATTAACATGTTCAAAAAACCTAGCTTGACTCCCTATGCCAAGTCTGTGGTGGTTGTCTAAGTTTAAGCATGAACTAAGATTTGCATAGATACATGATCTTAAAATGTCATATCATCATCCTTCAACTCAAAAAAATTATAATTAATAGCTCCATTAACTTAGATGCCAAGTAAAGATGCTTTAAAATTAAAAAATGATAGCATTTGAGAAGAAGTTATAGTACTTACAATTGTAGATAAGCTTAAAAAGAAATACAATCTTAGACATTTTAAAAAAAGTCCACTTAATGTTCCTACTAAGAGAGATGAATTATTGAATTTTCTATAATGATTAGGAAAAGAGGAAAGCTAAAAAAATATGTAATAAGAGGATATGACAAAGAACTTGACATGTTAATAGATAAAATGCAACAACTAAAATGTTAAAGGATTCATAAATTAGATGAAATTAATTGAAATTAAGATTAATTGCAATGGATACAGTTCCAAATCTCATAATGACATTCCATCTCTAATTATATTACCATGAAATTACATTTAATCTTTATAATAAATGAATGACAATAAGGTGTAATGAAAAAGAAAAAATAGACGGTTTGAATCGATCAGGTCTAATAGAACTAAACCACTTCAGAATAAGTCGAAGAAAATCTAACCCTAAGACCTACTTTTAATTCCCCCAAGTAGTGTTCCCTTCTCCTTATCTTTTTCAATAGTCCTCTCTTAAAGTCACTCATCTTAAATCTTTTTCACTGAATTTAATAATTGTTGTTATTCTTCACTTAAGAACCACTACTGAAAATCTTCCCTCTCTACTCATTGAGGTCATAACCATTGTTGTCATTCCATTTTACTTCCCAAACAACAACCACACAAACGAAGCTACTACTCATTCTCCTCGTCTTCACGGCCAATGAGATAGTTGAACCAAATGGATGAAGTGGTTGCCTGTATTGTCTCCTCCCTCTTCAAAAATGAAATTCTATATTGGCACTACCCTTTTTCTTCTTTTCCTCAACAAGTACTTCAAAATGGTCCAATTGGTTTTGCAACAATTGTCATTGTGAGCATAAATTCGTTTTCCAATTTTCTAAATTGAGTTTCACATTATTTTAATTCTACAAGATTTAGTGTAATTAATTATAATATGTTTTTGGAAATAATTTATGGATTTGTAAAATTAGATTAAGTGATGATTTATAGTTAGGTTTTCTAAAAATGTCAAGTATATCTATAGAGATGTATAAGCAAAATCTGATTTTAACATTTAGTAATTCATTTGATACCTTCAACACCATTTTGAATCTAAGTATTATATTAAATTACTTGAGTTAATTATAAACTATGAGTTCAGTAAATCCCATAAAAGTTATTACCCAAGTTGCTCATCATGAGATAAATGACTCTTAAGTATTACAAGATTAACAAAATTTTCATTAAGTGCTAGAGGATAAATTTGCATATCAATTATAAGTTAACTCAACTTGTATACTTTTTCTTTGATAGAATTGCTTTATTTGTAGTCACTCTTTATGCCTTGTTTCCTTATAAATTACCCATGAGAAATTGTGACAATATTTAACGTCGTTGCATGGTTGCTTGACTTATTATATCACAAGTTATTAAGCTTAATGTCATTTGCTTAAAGAGTTGATGACATAACACAATATGATGGTACTACAGACATGCTCAAAACTTTATGACTTAAATTTAAGGTGTTATCTATTGAGCTTCTATTTTTTTTTTCTATGATTTCAAGTATGATTTGTAATAATGTGACAAAAAAATAACAAAACTTAATAACTCTATATGGGTTCGACTATATGAATTTTGATGTTTACGTATTTTATCTATCCACGACTCTTTCTTAGAATCTAACCATGTTAAATCCTTTTTAAGAGTTTATTTTCGTGACTATCTTATCCATAGGTATAAAAAAAATCAAAACTTGTTTTCCTTAAGGAGCATTCAGTGGTTGATGATTAATATTTTCAAAAAGTCTATGCTAACTCCTTATGCCAATTCTTTGACAAGTGTTTCAATTTAAGAATGAATTAAGATTTACTTACATAGATAACCTTAAAACTTTGGATCATCATCCTTCAACTCAAAAAATTTAGTTGACAACGAATAACTCCATTAACTTAGATGCAAATTAAAGATGTTTTACAATGAAAAATGACAGCATTTAAGAAGTTGTATTAGTACCAATCATAAGAAACTTAAGTTTAATATATTTAAATGGTTTAGACATGTTAAAAAAAGTCTACTTGATGTTCTCATGAGAGAAAAAAATACTGGATTTTTTATAATGAAAATGAAAGAGGAAGGTTAAGAAATATGTCATAAAAGACTATAACAAAGTACTTAACATGCCTAGATCTTAAAGAACAATTGTTGATAAAAAAAACACAACCAGTAATAATGTTAGAGGATTATGACATTAATTGAAATTAAGTTAATTAAAATAATTGTTGTTTCAAACTCAAAAATATATTCCTTCTCTAACTATATCACCATGGAATTACATGCAATCGTAATAATATGTGCATAATTACATGTTTAAGATTAAGAGTAACAAAAAGAACAAAAGGGGAATTGAACTAATCTAGTTCAACAAAACTAGACTAGTTCAAAATAAATCTAAAAAATATATTCTCCTTATCTTCTTCTATTTCTATAGTCTTTCCTCGCTTAAACTCATCCTAATCTCTCTATCCCTTTCATTATCACCAGATTTCATCATCACCATCACTCTACACCTAAGAGCCACAGTTGAAAATCTCCGCTTTCAACTCATTAAAGTCACAGCTGTTTTCATTGCTTTATTATCCTTCCTTCACGATCACTACACAACACCGTTGCTCTCTCTTTATCCTGACCTTCATAGCCAATGAGACAACCAAACTTTGTAAATGAAATAACCACCTATATCGTCTCCCTTGCTCTTCAAAAATGAAACCCTATATTGACAACATGACTTTTCTCCTTCAACCTCGATGAGAAATTCACCACTACCATGTTGGTTTTATGGAGATTGCCATTTTTGATAGAAAAACTTTTACTAATTTTATGAATCTAGTTTCACACTATTTAATTTAATACTAAACTATAATATTTAGTTTAATTAATTATACTAAATCGTTTAGAAATAGTTTATAGATTGCTAAATTAAATTAGCTAATAACTTACAATTAAATTTTCTTAAAATGTTAAATACATCTTTAGAGTTGAATTATATAAGACTAAACTTAGAATTTAATATTTAGTGATTCATTTGATATCTTAAACACCATTGTGAACCTAAATATCATGTCAAGTGGCTCAAGTCACCCATAGATTGTGGGTTAGTCAATCCCATAAAAGTTATTCTTCTAATTGCACATCTTGCGATAAATGACTCTTACCTGCTAGAGGATGAGTATATATTTTACTATTAAAAGGCTTTTCTTTGACCTTTACTATAAGTTAATTCAATTTGTATACTAATTCATGTGAAGAATTGCCTTGTTTATGGTTGTTATTTATGCCTTGTTTTCTCAATACTCAACCATGAGAATTTGCTTGGTAATGAGATCAGATATTAGAATTGTGATCAACTAGTTAAGCCAACAAGTCTGTATAATAATAACACTATTAATTTAGGATAGCAATGATTTTCCCACAATAAAGTAACCATAATATATTGGCATGACTATTACATTATTATATGGTTGATATAATATGATAACACTGATGATGTAAGATACGTACAAATGAACCTTAGTAATAGAATGATACACACACGCATATATAAATGTAAAATTATATGATAGAATGTCATAGTGCACTTTTACTTCTCCCATGATTATTAATATGAGCATTATTATGTTTGAGATCTATATTGTTGGCTATGTAAATATGTCTATACACTTGCCACTTTATTTATTCCATATGTTCATTCCATTTTATTGCATATTATTATCCCATTTCTTGTCGTTAATGCTTTAATAAGTTGTTTCAACTATTGGTTTGTTTTGCAAACGTATCTACTATGGTTTTAAGTTTTTAGATCCAAATAAATTTATGAAGGGATTTTCATCACAAAAGCAACATTAATTGCATCATTTTAGAATGAATATTAGATTAGCATGTTTTTATTCAATTGCACTTCGTTAAGATTGGACATTTGAATAATTATATATTTCGACATTAGAACTATTGTTTTAAAATTTCGGTTGGAATACAAACAACATTTTCCACACTTTTATAATTATATTGTTATTTTTGTCATAGTACAAAATTTATAATATGTAACTTTGATTGTTATGTTGTTGAGTTGAAGTTAAAATACTTTCTCATATTCCATGTTGCTAAGGTGAACGGCCTTTTAGACTCGGTTTGTGATATTAAACCTCTTCTACTCACCTAATTATAAATAAAGATAGTTGTCTAAATATTCAAATGTGTTATCCAATATGAAATTCTAAATTCACAAGCAACATAGACCTATATGCACTCAGAAAAGAAAGTAATCATCAACAAAACCAAATGAAGTTTGAAAAACACTGCTGCAAAAATAATTCTTTTATTTTATATAATGGAAAATTTCCTCTCTTATTCCATTAATCACAAAAAATAAGTAAAACAAAAATGGAAACTAAAAATTATTGTCAATAACTGAATCATGTCAAAGTCCAGATTTAAGGTTCATTCAAGACAACTACTGTTAAATATTAAATTAATTAATACAAAATAGGTTCGAAATTATTATTGTTAAGTGGTATTGAAGGAATGTGTCTTTAAAAATCTATTGTTAAGAAATACTAGTTACATTAATTTGTTGTGCAACAACGAACTTGTACTTTGACTTTTATATATAAAACAAGTATTTCTCAAGGAAAACATTGTTTTTTATAGCTCCAATATATTGTCAAATAATAAATGATGGTGACCCCACTAGTTTTGGGCAAAAGGTAATTTCCAAAACAAAACAAAAAGTATATTTGAAAACAACATTTTGCCCAAAACATAGTTTACAAATGCTAGCATGAACATAGTCCTAAAAAAAAAAAAAAATTAACTGCTATACAAATGGAAACTCAAAATTTGAAACATTATGAACCTTTTGATTTCTTGTTGTTCGCTTCTGTAATCATGAATTAGGTAATAATATCACCATCCTAAGGCAATTTTTTATGATGGAGCTTATAAATAGGATAACTACATAGAATCAATGGTATCAAAACCAGACGTATGCTTCTCCGATTGGGTTTGCAAGAACAAAATCAACCAAAAGCAGGCATATTTTTTACTTGAGTCAAATGGGTTTCAAAATCGCCAGCTGCTCATGAATGGTTATTACCTTTTACGCACTTTGAATCCCTAAAGATTAAGTACCTGAAGGATCCGATTGCCCCTCGCGTGCACCTCCACCATCGCCCGGACTTGAAATCCCCACGGCCTGCAGGTTCTCTGCGACCTTCTCGACTTGCCTCTCTTTGGCCTCTGAAGCCCAAAGAAAAAGATAAAACCGAAAATTTACTGACTGGATTGACGAAGGAAAACGATGAAACGTAAAGAAACACCGATTCCTTTCTCGGCTAGGTTTCCTTACCTTTGAGGAGATCCGGGTAGAGATTCGGCGCATTCTGAATAAGCCAAGGTTTGCACTTTTCGAAGTCCGGCCCGAACTCGCAGTATTCCGCCGGCAAGCCGCAAACCTGGCAATAGAGAACCCGCGTAGGCTCTGGCTTCTCCGCCATCAAAACTCTTCCTCTCGATTCTTGGCCAAGTGAAGAGGTGGAGAAAAGAGTTTTCCTTTGAGCTTTTGAGCAGGATGAAAGAGGAAATCAGCTCCGCGATCGTACTACGCACCCGATACCCCACTTCGGTTAAATTGCATTCGAATCAAACTTTGTTTTGGGCATACGTCTGGTTTTGTGAACTTGGTAAGAAATATTCTAGGTTAAATTTTAAAATATAAATTTTTTAATTAACTTATTAAAAAAACTTTGTCAACTTGGTAAGAAATATTCTAGGTTTTGTGATTACGTATCATATCCCGCATTTGACATCATCTGTTTAAAAAGCCAATCTTTGCAGCAAATATAACTTTCTGCATGATTATAGTACAAACATAAACCTTTGAAGAAACATGATTGTTTTTCTTTTATTTTTTCCTGATTCATTAAAACGCCCAATCCTGCTTATGAACAGCTAAAAGAAATTAAAGAAATAATACGAAACAAATTTTGATTTGAATAAAATTTTAAAAAAAAATTCCGTTTATACGGTCAGGCATCTTAATGCATTCACAATAAGTTAGTTTAAAATCCCTTAGTTCCCTATTCTGCTGGATGGATAAAGGAATGAGAAAAGGAGCTACAAGAGAGAACTCAACAAGTAATCGTTGCACTATATCACATATAGACAAATAAGAATAACAAAATTCATGTATAAGATACATTGTTCATTAATGCTCTTATATTTATGATCACCAAAACAACATCACACCTCATTATTCGATAGATAACTGCAATTATTCGAGCCTCATATAGCTTTCTATTAACCTCTCATCATAATGATTCCCTACCACCTAATGAATCAAAGTAAATTGTGATGTTGTTATTAGTGATGACAACAGAACAACTATTTAAACGACAAGTTTTCTAAACTTCACCAAAACTTATGAATAAATAGAATCTAATGATAACTATAAATATTATTTCATTCTACCTCAATTTCAAGAATACACTATGACTAGTATTAAATTCATCGATGGTCATCGCTTCCTTTTGCTTTACTATCACTAATTGTAACATATTTTGATTTGTTCAACACTACTTACAATGTCAATTTTTCAAAGATTTTAAGATTTGTCATACTTCTAAGAGAGAAAATACAACTATACATTAGACAACAAGAAACAAAATACATGATGAGATATATTCAATTTTGTTGTCAAATTTTGTTTACATATTTTTCTAATATAGGCTTGTGGTATCGTTTAGAACATTCATGACTTCAGTAAACTACACAACTTTCACCCCATATTAGAGATAATACATTCTTCTTATATTCGCAACAAGCATGCATTATTTAAAATAAATTTCTCGTATTGCTTTAAGAAAATTAATTACGAAAATGCCTAAAGAAACTTGAATTGTTAAATGGAAAAAAGGCAGTGTTACTAAGCAGATTTATACCATGGTTGTGCAAAGAAAATAACTATTTAAAGAGACCAATGGCTGTGGTAGCTTCATTTTTCTTTCTCGTTCTTGCTTCCTGAAACAGCTGCTGTTGCTGCCGCCGTCATGGCTGCAGCTGCAGCTCCAACCTTGACGCCACCGGCAGCCTTCATCGCACCCGCCAGTTTGGCAAATGCAGCAAGTCCGCCTACAAAGATAGCCCTCAGGGCAACAACAGGTTTGATCTCCATGCACCAAATCCTGCAACAAAGCGTTGTAATCTTTCAATTTGAGGGCAATGTCCAAATTGCATCAGAAATGATAGGAATCAAGGAATTTGGTAACCATGCTCACGAATTTTGATCAATGACACTCTTAGGGTTGATTTGATATAAACTAAAACGAATATTTTTCTTACAAAATATTTAACTTAAGCCCTTGTAAACCATTTACCGAATTCAATTTAAATAAAGATTTCTCATGTTATTTTCTAACTAAAAAAATCAAGAAATAATTTGGTCAATTTTTTCAAAGTAAATACTATAAACAACGAATTATCAAATACAATCTTTTCAATAAAACTTAAAAACAACACTTTTAAACCTACTTCCCACAACAGTTATGCCAAGCAAAACCTAAATGTGGTAATCGTGTCCACAAAACAGACACTATCATAGAGGAGTGACGATCAAAAGCTATAGCATGGACACAACAACAATTATGTCAAACAAAACATAAATGTGGTAATCTTGTCGACAAAAACAAGTACTGGTATGGCGAAACTACGATCGAAAACTATAATGTAGATAAAAAATAATAGTCATGTCAAGCAAAGACTAAATTTTATAATTTTGTTGACAAAAAATACTATTATAATATTACTATTTTCTATGGTATAATGTTAATGCAAATTATCACCATCAACACAAAAATCTTCGTACCAAAAAATAACCCATGCTTGCAATTGAAAAATAACTTTTAAAAAGTATTTTAGAAAAACTTTTCAAAAAATTACTTTTAAGCAAATAGAAACAAAAATTCTATTGAAATGCCAAAAATTGTGTCATAATCTGACAACAAACATGACCAAAAAGGACACCTTCCTTGACCTTTTCATGAATCATACGAAGAAAAAGGGGACTTCAGATTCGTTGACACAATATATCAGAGAACTACCGATTTAGTAGCAAAAGATTGTTTACAGTACAAAAGCCACAATACAAGTTCTATAAGGACCATAGAACAGATAAATTACTTCTTCACTAATTCAAGAAAAGAGCCATAAACCATTCAAATCAGTGAAGAAGACTAAAACGAGAATAAAACCTAGTAAGGCCAATCCTACAACAGTTCATCGTTATCGAACAATCTACACATATGCTAACAATTCTACATCTAAAACAATTAAATGAGAATTCTACTTGAGATGCTTTGAGAGGATCAGCAATGTTGCCGTGGCCGTTTGAAAGACCATAGTATTTTCTACTACATATGGGAAAGATATTTGCGTTCTTAAATTCATTAAAGGAATATTTTTTGAAAGAAAAAAGAAATCCTCCGAAAAAAGGTTTGTAAAGATGAAAATGTTACAGAAATTCACGCAACAATCAATTACTAGTAAGAACAAAGCTTAAAAATGAACTAGCAAAAGGAATGAAAGGCACAAGCCGATTCATCTTTCAGGTAATTCAACAGAACCTCGTCATGGTTGGCAAGAGAAGAAAAACAACGTAAAATTTAAAAGAGTATGAAATTATCTTGTCTATTTGGTCATTCCACATGTTGAATATTCAAGCACAAGATGATAGGAAGCTAAATTTATAAAGCAACAAAACTCTATCCTGAAAGATCGGTTATAGCATATAATATATGATCAAGATCTAAGCGCACAAACCATATTTTGCAAAATCGCATCAAAAGCAGCAAGAATGGATGTGCCTCTTGCACACTTGAAATCCAACGGTTGCATCACATGCGCAAAAATCTGCTGCACTGTTAGCAGATTTAAGTAAATGAGATACATGGAATGAAAAAATAAACAGAGATGTACGATAATTTACTATTTTGGAATCAAAGACGCTGTGAAGCAGATCCTGGAACAAATCAATCACAACAACAAAACATCAACCTCTAACTAGATGGCACTTTATTCCACCTTCATGGAAGCTAACTAAAGACATGGCCAGAAGGTCCACACAAAACTCTACTCGTGAAGCCGAGAAGGTGACAACATGAGTCTCCCACACACCAATAGGCTGAGTAGACATGCCACGAGCAACCATAGCTACACCAACTTGTCCACCACTGCTTATGGATCCATCAAAGTTAAACTTGATCTGGACTGGAAGGGGACACCACCTAGGTAGGGAGGAGACAAAGGGGGCCAGAAGACAAGAGTCCCATTTCTTGAAGCTATGGTGCTTGTCTCTAAGGGAAAAATTAAGAGAAACAACAACATAGATTTGGGTGACATAAAAACGAGAGTGTAGGTTTGCCGTAAATCTTGGCATTTCTATTTTTCTATATATAGGAAAGGACAATATCTTGAAGAAAGATCATAGGACTTCGGCACCCATGACACAATTATGATCCGTACAGTAAAAACAGTATACAATAAGTCATCAAAGACAGAACAATTCCTCAAGAAAGGGACCACAAAATACCTACCCTTCCCTTGACTTTTGAATCGCAATTTAATAGAAAATGTTCTATTGCGCTAAGGTAAAAGTTTCTTGTTAAAGAAAATTGATGACTTCGGCTTGTTGACACTCTAACTAGAGATAATATAGTAAGTATAGAGGACAAACGTGAACTAATACATTCATAGATCTAGGCACACCACCAGTCCAAGAAGCAATAGTGTTGGAGCATGGCCAATAAGAAGGGTCAACTAATTCTATCATATACATGCTCCAAATGCATTCTAAGGGAAATTAACCGAGTTAAGGAAGAAGAATTCAAACGATGGAAGAGGTCTTGTGTGAGCAAACAACTATCAACAATGGAACACCCAAACATGAAAGCTCCTTGCTTAGGACCAACAAATGGCCCAAGATAGTTCTTTAAATTTATTAAACAAAACTTAGTACAAAGGTTAATATGCTAAAACTAATTTACCTCAGCACCCTATGCACCTTAGTAATGAGGGCCATAATCATGTCACACCATTGCTAGGGCACTTTGTGGTCAAAGAAGTGCTTCATAGCAACACTAAAGTGTCCCCCAACAATGTCAAAATAGTTTTTTAATAGAAGAGTTGATAATACCATCAATACTAGAGGTGCAAATGGGGGCAAAGGATTGAATGACAATGATATTTTGAAATCAGAAAGTGGCTCATAAAGGTTACGCACTTGGTCATCTGAGAGGATAATTCTGAGTTAAGGAAACTGGAAGCTCAAGGGCGAGTTAAGGGGCTACTTATCCAATTTTTACACAAAGAATTTCAAAAGCATCTTGAATGTCAAAGTGCACCAAGAGCTAATAGCCCTCATTAGCCTCCAAAGGAGAGCTTCAGTGAGTGCATTTATACGAAGTGGTGGTCTAATGAAACAAGTTCCAATCTCCAACCATGAGCCACCACACCTTCACTCACTACCACCACCTAGTCTCCCAACAGGCCATCCAAGAGTTATAGTCGACAACAAGAGATAAGAACTCTTCAAGCTCATCATTTAACAACACTTGGTCACCACACTCTTTCTGTTGGAGAGTTAATTTTATTTTTTGAGACAGATACAAAGTGACAATAAGTTATTGACTCTCGTTTTATCCTAAAAGTGGGATTTTTGAAGCATCTGGGCACAATTATGGTTGAGGATGAAAAAAGGGAAAAACCTTGGTTGAGATTAACTAGGATTTAGAGATAATATCTCTAGTAATGGTGAAAGGATAACCAAACCTCTTTTAACATAGAAGCAAGGAGTTGGATAGGAAGAAAGCACTGGTAATATAGGACAGATTTAAACCTTTACTATAGTCAAAATTAAAATCTACAACATTGAAAATACTGAATAGATTAATAAGAAATATGAAAAGATACAATGCATTAATTAGAGTAAGGTGAAGTGTGATATTTTAGAACAGTTCAAAGATTGGTATCTCAAAACTATACTGTGAATTATTAAGTTGAGTAGATGACAATACCTTAAACATTACACATAAAATCCTACAAAACAATTGTTTTTCACATCCAATTTCATACATAAAATAAAAAATAAAAACAAACTTCATGTAGAATATTTTAACAGAAAAGAACAACTCTAACTTTAAATTACTATCTAGAAAATAAAAGTTGCTGAAAGATTGAACCTTTTGGCAATGATATGAGTGTTAGCGAAAGCGAGAATTTATTTGGTTACAGGCTCTCCCAAAGGAATGTCTCTCACCTTCAATATTTGCCTCTCACAAGGGATTTGGTTGCCAACTCTCCTGATTGAAGGTCTCTCACATTCAATCCTTGTCTCACACAAGAGAAGTTAGAATCTCTCCAACTAAGGTTGGGAGAACTAACTTTGTTCACAAAGATGAAAACACACGAACAAAATAAATTTTCATTCCATCATTTTTTCTCTCCTACAACTTGATAAGCATCCCTATTTATAGAGACCTCAAAAATTAATAAGTAATTTAAAAAAAATAAAAAAAAACTGAACAATTAAATAGTTCCTAAACTAGCTGTGCATTTTGGGTGTCGGTAACAGCAAGCAGAGAAAACGAACGACAAAACGGCGACGTGAGCGACGCGGCAGAGGTGTCGGTCCGATTTTCAGGTAGGAAAGGGTCGGGCAAAACGGGTCGACAAGACTGACGGGTTGGCACAAGTCATCATGGGTAACGGGTCGACGCAGGTCGAGCACGAGTCAAACAATGTTCCAGGGTCAATCAGGCCCACGAGTGTGCGAGTTAGCTTGGTCGGAGGCAGCAACTACTAACGGTGGTGGTGATGGCAGCAGGTGGCAACGGACAGCGATATGTGGCGAAATCAATAAAAAATTCAATTTTAAGTATTTTTTAAAGCAATTTTCTACCAAATTTTGTACCAGTGGACTTGTGGAACTGGTGAAATGCAAACGAATATGTATTTGTGAGCTAATGTTAAATGCTCCTATGAAAAATTTTTAGTAATGTTGCATGATACTCACAAATGTAATGCCTAAGACCATCAAAAGAGAGCTTATGCACGTAAAAGGAGTAGATGAAATTGGATAAGTTTTCCAAAATAGTTGTGTTGGGCCATTAGAATTGGTGAGAGATTAGCCCAAGGATTAGTCAAACATGGATCACAATAAGCATATACATGCTACACAATTCAAGAGGAACCCAAATTCTGTATAATCTCCATAGCTGTGGAGTTCAGGATCATATGTAATGAGATAAGATTGGGTAGCCAAATTTTCTTGGCACAAGTCTTCAACTCTAATTTCAAGGAGTTAGAGCAAGGGATATGATTTCTTATCAAATTCTAGAGATAGTTGCACAAGACAACTTTCTTGACTCCTTGACAACTAGAAAATGATTTTATCATAGGAGAGATGGCATTGGGTAGGGGTTATCTCTTATCAAACTTTATAGTTTCTTGACTTCCTTTTTCTCTTAATTGGGAAAGACAAATTGTCAAAAGTAAGCAAGACAGCCTCCAATGGCCTATGGGCAAAAGGAAGGGGATTTTCTCGTTATAACTATGACCCTTCTTAAACTTATGCTTAATAGACTGAGGCAAACGAGCAAAGTCAACCGAGTAGGAGATGGAAGAAGAGTGGAATCTAAATAGGCCATTGACAACAATGGCCTCCTATGGTGTGGGACTTCTTAACCCAATGTCCATAGTTCTACTTCCTAGAAAGGATTGAGGCTAGAAGTAACAAACACTAAGAGGATTGGGTTTGAGAAGATAGTCTTTCTTACCTTTAAGGGGCACACCATCTGGGGCCTAGACTTTGCTCACAACATTATTCACTTTTGAACTTTTCTTTTTTCTTCTAGTCAAAAGAGTTCAAGGTTCAACTTTCTTTTCCTAGGGATGCATTCCATGTGGGTGAATGGATTAGGGGTGGCCTAGGTCAACTTTATTGGCTAAGCTAATAATTGAAGACATAAGCTTGCCAAATACAAATATTGTTGTAACTATCTATCAACAAAAGGGATGGAAAGTGGTTGTGGGCATTAAAGACAAGCCCTAAGGAGGGGGCGTAAAAGGGCAAAAGCACAAGGAGGCATGGTCCCCTAAGCCATAGAGCTATGTTTGTTCATAAAGCACTTGTGGACAAAATAGTCCACTTTGCTACATGCCATATTTTGCAAATTCATTCTTTAAGGAGGTTGTCCTTTACAAACCCCCATCAATGTGTACATCTATTCAAAGGGATACAAACCAAAATTGTAGCTTAATGAGCAATTGATGGTTATTTTGTTGCCTATTGATGACCTTGATAAGGCAACATATGGCAACAAAGAGACAATGGATGTTAGAATAAGGTAACAAATAAAGCAAAGATAGAAGGCCAATAATGCCAACATTATGGTAAATGGTGATGAGTAGAAATGCAAGGTGATTGATGGCAATAATAGTTAATCCTTATCCCTTGGCATCTAAAACCATCCAAACAAAAGTATGGTTAATCGTTTAGCTAACCATGTTATCAACCGAGAATAAATTCAAACTAACCTAACCGGGTTAACTTATTGATTAGTGATTAGGTTTTTGTCCAGGGAAAAGTCTTGATGAATTGTTGTTTTTGAGAAGGGGGTCTAAGAATAAAAAAAAAAGGTAGCTCAAGAATATATGGGACTCAAGAAGAAACAGTCATATAAAAAAGCAAAAAAGCCAGAGTAAGTCTTGGGATTCAAAGTAATATTGAAAGATAACATCAAAGAAGATCTCAAAAGATGTTCGTGATTCAAGAAGGGGTTCTCAAGACAAAGGTTGATTCACAAGGTTGTTCGTCAAGATAATGTGCAATGCTTATCTAGACTAAGAGTTGGTAGATTGGGCCAAGATTCTTAAAAGAGATTGTGCATGGTAGTGCTACTTTTCTAAGTTTTGGAGTTGTTTGAAATATTAGTTCCTATTTTTGAGAGAGTTTGATTCTCATTATGCTCGAGCTCTTAAGTTGTAAAGAAGAGAAAGGAAGATAAGGAAAGAATCAAGTGAATGGTAAGATTCAAAGCACTCAAAAGGAGACAATGAGATCTGAGTCTAGTGGAGAGAAAGCTAAAGTCTCAAGGAAGTGAGAGCTAACGGGTAGTCAATCCTCAAGAGGATGGATGCTTTGATTGTAATTCTCAAGGGGGTTTATTAAGTCTTAAGTGGTGTTTCCTAAGAGGGGTAAGGTTAAATGCAATGTTTTGTTAAAGGATGAAACTTGCTAAATGGGTATATTAAGTTTTTCTTTACTAAAATTTGGAGTTTTTAAATGTAATTTTGTAGACTTGCTTATTACTTGTTTCTTTGCTCATTTTCACGTCTTTCCATTGTGTCCACTAGATTCAACCCATCCAAGGTAAACTCAGGAACAAAGCATTTATCCCCAAGTTGGTTATCTCACCGTAGTTTCCAAATAAGATCCACAATGAATTGGATTAATTAAAATCGAAGTTAAACTTAGTTATGGAGCATACCAAGTTAGGTTCAAAAGCTATTCAATTAGTTCTCAATTAATGCAAATCTTGAATCTAAAAAACTTAGACTAGTTCTTGATTTCAATAGTTGCATACTTGTAATATCCCAAGCTTCTATATCAAATTATATTTAATCAGAATATTATAGATATACTCGAAATATTATAATGAATGAAATAATATGGTCTTAATTCAATCAAGCATTTGAGATGATAAATTACGTAAAATGTCAAATGATGTCAAAAAGTCATGAAATTAATACAAAAATATTGAACTTGAGTACATAGCACTAAAATTTATTCAACGAATTTTTTAGGTTGTTTGGTATTAAAAACACATAATACAAAAGATTATGAAGTTTTGGCTAAAATAATATCTTAATCCCTTGTAATATCCTATGTGACTAAAGGGAGGAGGAAAGGGTGTACAAAAAGGATAAGTTCGTGTCTCCTTAAGGCAGTCAAAGAGAAAAGGGAAGTTCATGAGGCAAAGAGAGTTAGGAGAAGCTTAAGAATGGGCTTGATTTGGAGAAGGATCCATAGAGAAAGTCTTTTCTAGAAAAGCAAGGTAGGCTTTTATCCCAATCTCGTTTTGGTTTTCTAAAAGATTAATTGAGATATGAGATCTAAAATGTATGTCCAAAATGTGCATGAGATTAAAAGATAGATTTGTAACCTACAAAGGTATTGAGAGAGTTCAATAAAGCTATTGTGAAACATTATAATGGTCTTAAGCACAAATAATCCAATAGATGGATCGAGCAGTCTTATAAAACTACGAATGAAAAACCAAAGTCTCTGTTGAATGCTCATCGGAGGATAAGATGGTCATCAAATGAGTATCAAAAGGGCATAGGAAATGGAATCTTCGTCAAACACATGTTAGACAACTCAAAGAATGTCCAATAAGGATCAGATAGTTTGACAACGGAGACAAATGGTCCGATGGGAATTGGAGAGAAATAGACAATGGGATGATCGGATGCTCTAAATGTCTGATGTCCATCAAATAATCATCAAACAATCCAAAGGAAGTGGATCAAATGGCTTGATAGAAATAACGGATAATTAAAAAGGGACTTGGAATCAATTGGATGGTAAGTCAAACTGAGCAATCAAACAACCTACCTCAATTCTATGACAAAAGAAAGTCACAGAAGATCATGTGAACGTGATTGACTTGACTAAGTCTCTTCTTCGTCTGCATACTATCATTCTCTTAGAGCCCTACTTGACATGGTTTAAAACTCAAATAACCCACCATTAGCCATTTTGCATGCTTTTAGCCATGCTGTAGAAGAAGACAATGAGGAAAGAAACTCCAAAAAGGACTGAAAGAGTCGTGGCAAGACTGGCTGGCAATAATACTAATCAATTCATCAAGAAACTTGTATTTTTATTTATTTATTTATTTATTTGTTATTTTTTCCTGCATGTACACATTTAAACACACCTTAATGAAAGAGAACAATTCCTTAGATTTTATTTGAAATTTTGCATTAGGGTGTCCAAGAGTAGATCTTTCAATGCTACAAATATTGGTGAATTCTATCATTACAAGACTTAAAAAATTATATCAAAGATTCACCATAATTAGAAGCTTTGTTTGGCCAATCCCACATAATTTAACACATGGTGTTACAATGCTAAACTTGTGTGACCATTGATTAATCATAAATCATAGCCAGTCCAAAGGATAGGACTAGTTGGTGCAGGTAGCCAAAACGAGAAAGTTCTAGATGGATGATATATTAAGCGAGCACAACTCGAAAGCAACATTAGCACTAAAAACCTTTGTCTTCAATTTTAGCCAGCTATCAATTTTAACTGTCCTTGATGTTCTCGTCGTCCAACAAATTCAATTGGGAGAATCGCGGCCAAGGGCAAGAACTCTAGCCAGGGCCTTTGTAAAGCATGAATAGCCTAAGAGACAGAGAATTAATACTCAAAGAGGGGTGACAAAGCATTTCGAGATCAAGAGTCTTAGTTGAGGAGAATAAGCCAGGAGGCCACATCCTTCATTCCTTTGAAACATTGTACACCTAGTTAAACATGACATGATGAAGGCCTACAATGAAGAGATATGGAGTGGCATGCATAAATGTTGTGGAGAATTGGGCAAAATCTAGGCAAGGTTGTGCAGTGATGCAATCCTAGTCCTAAGGCACTCAACCATTATGCACCTACTTGCTAGCCATCCATGCTTAAGGATGGGTCACTAAGCAACTCAACTAAAAGACTTTGCATAATCGAGCATTGCTAAAGAGATTTGAATCATGCATGTCAAATTAGGATGAGTCAATCCGAAAGGCTTTGGTTGATAAGGATTTGTATTTACAATGTAAGAATGATAGTCATTAAGTATGACTTAAATAAAAATGTTTAAGCATAAAACCATTGCAAGATATCCTTACTCTAGGTGTGCAAAAGGATCTCACCAATAAAGAATTGCAATTGATAAGTGTTTGGGCCCAACAACACCTTAACAATAATGCCCATCATACGTTTGGTTGACCTTGCCAACTATGGTCATCCCTTATGTAGTTTCAACCTCCTCAGGCAGGACAAGTTCTATAAACACAAACTCTTGGAGGTGCAAGTGTTTGTTGTAGTACCTCTCGATAAGCTTGCACATCGTCGTTTGCCTAAGTATCATTTGTAGCATGGTCTTCAAGAAGCTAAAGATCCAATGGGCATGCTTTGATGTCCTTCCTAGGAAACCAGTTGATCCTCAAGGAAGGTGGCAACACCCTTGACCTAGGCAAAGGTCAAAGGTGCATGGCAAGTCATCATGATCAGTGTTATTTAGAGCACATCGGGCAATTCATCTGCCCAACTTGACCTTTGCTTGTCTAAACAGGTGAGAAGGATGTTCAAGATCCATCGATTGTCTGCTTTGACATAACTATTAGTTTGTGGGTGTTATGCCAAGAGCTTGAGAGCTACCCAATCTTCTCGTAAAAACTAACCTCAATGTTGTCAAAGGACTGGTTGTTGCCAATAATGATGGCCAATGGAACATTGTACCCACACACAATGCAGACCAATGAAACCTAACACACTTGAAGGCTCTTTCTTTTTTGGACCAGATTGACTTCTATCCATTTCTTGAAGTAGCCGACAAGGACCAAGGGGAAATACTAGCTGTAGGAGGCCTTTGGGAATAAATTCCATTTCCTATAATGCAAATGTCCAATATACATCAATCAGATGCAGAGCAAAACATGGGTTGGCATGAGACCAAGGCATGCAACTGACACTGGATACATTGGCATGCAAACTCCTTAGAGTCACTCCCAATTCTACGACAACAATAGCCCTAGCTAATCACGCAGGTAGCAAGTGATCTTCCATTAGTGTGGATTTCACACTCTCTTTCATGGATTTGGTGCAAAACCTTGTGTGCCTTGTCAGGGCTGTGGCACTTCAGCAATAGGACACAAAAGGATTGACAAAATAACTAGCTATCAATCAATGGTAGCATGCAACTTTTCTGGAAGTTAACTTGCATTCCTAGAAGAAGGAAAAGATATGCTATTCAAAAAACTTCCTAGTTCTTCAATCCAAGGTGCATATTGAACGACCATATCCTACAAATAGAGTAAATCGGTTCAGTCAACTCCTTGGTCAAGCTCCCAACTTCTTACTTAGCCAGGTAATTGTTTACTAGTTGTACTCCCATGGGATGGAAGAACACTTGACCAGATCAAAGTGATTGAGGGCTTCTCGAGCCAGTTCTTTGTACTACTGCAAAGTCTTGTTGCGGGATTCAAAGTTGCCTTTTACCTGATTTATGACAAGTTAGGAATCATTCCTTCAGCCAAGAGAAGGCCACTAATCAAGGCTTTACAGTTGACTTGATTGTTGGTGGTTGAGAATCAAATGTGCAGAACATGCTTTAAAACTACTCCAAATGGACTAAACAAGATGATGCCTACCACAAAATACTCTCCGAAAGCATTGTCGACAAAAAGCTACCATGGGAATGGCAACTCTGGAAGAGGAGTGCCATTTAGTGGAAATTGAACATGAAAATATACAAGAGCTTGAACTTTAATCGAGATGGTTGACAAGCACTCTATATCAAACTCACCCAGCTTGACGTTCCACTTTTGAAACCAACTAAACATCTTTGGCAGGTGGAAGATGTCTTTGAGCGATTGTTTTGTCATTCTTTGATCAAGTGAGCTTGAAAATAGAACCAAAAGTTTCTTATCAATGTGGTAAGTGCACAGGTTAACATCTCAAAAATCGAGTACCTCATCTCTGGGGCATGAAAAATTTGGCTAATTTAGCATACGAGCTTATGTTCGGCTCCTTCCTGAATGGGCATTGCATTGGCCACCACATCTACTCTGTTGAAATAGAGAAGAGTTTTGACATTCTGAGGGGAGCTCAACAACGAGATATGGCCAAATATTTCTCGAGTTAATGGAAGCCTACCTCGCACTCCTTCATCCAAGTTGATCTCTTTTGGCTACAACATGCCTTGAAGAAAGGGAGGTACTTGGCTCCATAAGACAAGACAAAGTGAGCAAAAGCTATCATTTGCTCTACTTATGGACATCTCAAATGAACTTCGATGAGGACATCTCTATGAATAACAAGGACTTCAAGTAATTACTTTGAAAAAGTCACAACAACTAGTACTCAGGAGTCGATGAGAAGAAAATATCTAATCAAATTGAGATAAGATTGAAACGGTAAAATGAAATTGGAAGAATAAACCTACCCAAAGGCTCTTAAGTCAATCAAGAAAGTGGCCAAGCAGCTTTTGACAATCAAAGCAAATTGCTTTCGAACAAGCAGGCCAACATAGACTTAATGCTCGACAAAGGGCACCCATAGTTCTAATCAATGACTTAACTAAGGCAATTGAGGCCAAAGTATCGAAGGTCTTGGCACTTGAATCAAAACGCAACTACAAAAACAAGGCTTGAAGAGCAAGATTAGGATCATAACTGGCCAAGTTATCATGTGGATTCTCAACTTAGTTGAGAGTAGAAATTTTCTAATTAACCAACCTAATGAATAATAGTTAAATGGCATTAGTCTCTCTAGCCTTTCTCTTCAAAGGAGACAAACATTTATAGATGATATTCACAAATAGGCAAGGAATGCTAGCTTGCAACTTATAACCTTTATAACCATATTTCTTGACATGGATGTTGATTCAACCACTTAAACAATTAAAACTATTATTAATTAAATTGCTAAAATTGATGATAAATTGACATCAAGACTAATGGCTACAATAAGCTCTATGCTAACTACTTGGATGTTCAACACAATCATGACCACATATGCTGAAGATGAAGTAGAGGTTGAGCATGACACCAAGATATAATCAAGCGATCAAGAATCTCATGAAAATTGGCTTTATAAAGAAGATTGGAGTAACCTAGAGAAGTAGGAATTGAGTTGTCAATTCATATCAAAGTCAACGAGAAGTCTAGAAAGCATGGCATAGATATTAATCTCTATTGCGGGTCCATGACCTTATCTCAAATCTTCTAAAAGTTTTGTAGACATACCAAAATTCAACTTGTAAGAGAACCAGAGATGTAGGTACAATGATTGAGACTATCATTGATGCATGCAAGGACATCTTGTGTCAACAATCCAAAACATTAGTTGAAAGGCTTTATTAAATCTCATAATAATTCAATATTAGGGAAATTGGGTAACCAAACTAAGATAATAAACCATAGATTTGATATCAGATAGATAAGACACAATCTATGTAAATTTTGCTTATTGTTGAAGCTTATGTATAGATCCCATTGGTAAAAAATCTATATGAAAATAAAATAAACAAGAAGGAAAGGCAGATATCAAAGATGAAAAAAAAAATATAACTCATGCTGATAGTTTAAAATAAACAAAAACTCATACATAGCTAAACATTAAACAAGAAATCAGTGGAATGTAATTCGAAATATGATCCAAGTAACGAATTATGTGATGCCTAAAGATTTAACTCGTGGCTACAAAAGGACATGTAGTTGAACTAGAAAATTCTTATTGTGAATGTTAAGAGAGAAAGTTAAAAAGAAATATATGCACATCTATAACTTGAAAAACAAGCCACTAAAATTGATAGGTTTGGTATGGATGGAGATGTAGCATTTATCAATCTATTTGGCTTTGATTTTAATTTTTCTCACTCAAAAAAGTTGAGGACCAATCCAAGGTATGCCTAACCAATTGCATTTTAAGCACTCTTAATTATCAAGAATGGCCTCAACCCTCAATAAATGGCATAGTGGATTTCCATTATCTATATTTATTAAAAATTCTAGTTAAAACTAAAACAAACCTATAACATTATCCTAATAATGTTTAATCATATACTTCAAGGATATGTCTCTTGACCAAAACCAAAATGAAAATCCCATAAAAATTATTTTTTTCCAAATTTTCAATGAATCTAATTGACAATTTTGATCAATCCTAGCCCAAAACATGCTCAAACCAAACCAAAGAAAACCTCACATGCCCCATACAAGAGGCTTTTTTATGTTAAAGTAAACAAATAATGAACCACACTTGTTACTATTTATATGGTTTCTACAATGTAATAAGAAAAAATTGGTAAAAATGTCATAATCAATGCAAGATGCTATTACTCATACCATATCTACTTAGAAAATTGTAAACAATGCTAACCCCACATTCTAAATTGGCTACTCTGAAACCATGAATCCATTTAAAATGCAAGTAGTGCAAAAGTTGCTTAAAATTAACTTCATGTAGTGAACAAAAAAAATGCTATCAATTAACATTATTTGAGGATATTTTCAAGGCAAGTAAATTTTCCCATTTATGCTGGTGGAATTGAGCACATAAACTAAATCATTCGCCAATAATAAACAAATCACTTTTAATTACAAGCAAGATTAGAGAAACAATAGATGACCATCAGAAACATTGCAAATTTAACAAATCAATGTAGGATTTCAAAAATTGAAGCATCGACCCACTTCATCGACAAGTAAGAACTTCAAAAATCTATACCCTATGAAATATGTACTTTTATTGTATTAATTCACATTTTATCTAGACAAAGAAGCATTGCAAGGATATTTACTCTCAAGAATAAAAGAAACAAATCTGTAAACTCTATATATGGTTGTTGAGGGTGAAGTATCAAATGCGAACTCGAATTAATCTCAATAAATTCTCGGGTGGATAGCTAATAAAATAGCTTAAATCTATGGGTGAACTTTATGTGCATTAAGGATTAACATTATGTTCAATTTCTAATATGAGACCAATTATAAACTTGTACTCGAGAATCTCTCCCTTAACTAATAGTCTTATAAACATCCCTCAACTCCAAAATCATATAATCATGTCAAACATTATGGACACCAATGAGTTCCACCATCTATTTTGTAATGTTTGCAAATTAACTCAACTTATTCCCCAAACAATGAGTCATATACCATTCACCCAAATAAAAATGACTCAATGAAAGTTTAAGAATACAATTAAGTATCACATACATCAAAAACTACTCAATCACACCAAAAGGAGTATATGAGTCACCAAAATTCCACTCAAATATCATGGAAATGGCAACTACACATGGCAACCAAAACTACATGAATAATTTGATTTTAGCCAAATCGGACTTCTCTCTTAGACATGAGTGGCTTTGATACTATTTTTTAAGAAAGATGCATCAAATGGGGTTCATATTTGGTCCAATATACCTTTCGTTGGGTACCCAACAATCCAAAAATTTAACTTTGTGAGCATGGTCTAGTTCAATTGTATGTTAATACTCCAATATTATAATCCATTTTACCAAATCCTAATATCCCGTTTACTCAATAATGTGCAACTTAAAATAGATGGGTCGTATAATTCTACTTGTAATTCCGTTCTGTGAAATATAAATAAAAAAATCGCATGAGCATCCAGCAAACCAACAGAAAAGCACAGGAACTGATGTAATCGAATAGGACAGATTTAAAAAACACTGGATTCAAAAACACTGTGCACAATCGTTCAGTAAATTCACCTTTTTCACTGATACCTACAAAGATTTTGAGATCAAAAGTATTTTTTTTTTTTTTTTTTTTGGTTGGTAGTTACAAATTAGAGTTTTATCTCGTTAGCAACAACGCAAAGCATTGCTTCAGCAGCCACAGAAGCTAGAAAACTCGGGCACGAGACGAGCGAAATACTTCCAGAAATCAAACCTGAGATAGAGTAAAGCAAGGCCCCGCAGCGTTGCGTGGAAGTTCCCTTGAAAATCGAACCAAAATGCTTGTCGTGAACGGTAAGTGATTTTCGCCAACAGAAAACTGAAGACGAAGACGACGATGGCAGGCCGACCTTATTTTAAGTTCGACAGAACAATAGAAAACGGTGGCTCGGCCATTTTCCTCGTCTGAGAAAATTTACCCGGTTCATTTCGATAAAAAGTCATCGATTCCAATCCACGGTTCCATCAAGCAGTCAAAGACTAGATTTTAAAAAATTATATTTACCTCTTTTTCAAATATATATTACTTTTCATTTTTGTTAAAGTTAAAGAAGAATTAAAACTCAAATTAATGTTTTATGATAAGCATTGGACTAGCAAATCTAATAAACCCAGATGATTTGATATGGAAATTATTTTTGATGTTTACTAATCTTTTTGGTAGGTGAAGCTGCTTATTAGGAGTTGATGCTAAATTTTCATGTCAAACAATGACACTAATGTGGTACCAAATACCACTTTATCCTTCACCAAATTTGATATCAAAGTCCAATTGAGATTCAATTGTATGATCTTCATCTCGTCCCCTTCTCTAAAATTTAATACATTGCACAACGTAATGGCTTCTATTTCAACATGAAATATGCTTCAAAATTCAACCAAGTGTTCTTGAAGAACATTTTGAATTGCATGCTCCAGATAACTTCAAGCCTAGTGATGTTCATCGAGATGAAATGCATGGTCATGGTCTCAATGAGGAATAAGAAATAAAGTAATTCATGTCCAATTAAATAATAATTAATGACTGACAACATTATAGGTTAGGATTTGGACAAAAAAGAGTAAAGCAAACAGAAAACTAAAAACTGTCAATCACTAATCTGTAGTTTGGACCGTTTGATTTCGCTCTCATGCCACCAATTCCGACATGTTATTAATTGGCTTTTAGTGCATGATGTTTATTGGATTACGAAGTGAGACCAAATTTTTTTATATGCTCACATCTGACTTTATGTCCCAACTACCATGCATTACTTTTAATTAGAACAATTTGTTATGTTGTCTTTGGCATGGGTTTGGTCCGAAAGATTTTCGACACATTCTCTGGATAGTCTTGCTTTGTTTGAGATGTATGACTAAAGTCCAAACATATCTTATAAAAATCATCTCAAGTTAGAGAAAAATTGGTTTTTCAATTGAAACTAAAAAAGTCAAAGAAAATAAAAGATGTTTTTAGTGCTAAACTCCACTAAAAGATATTGTCCTCAACTCAATACAAACTAAATTTATAAGAGCTAATATATTACTCGAATAGGAAAACATGATATTTGAGTACTTAAAAATGCATAGAAAAAATTAAATAGCAAGACAACACATTAAGATTTTCAAGCTTAAGGATTCACAAAATTAGCCACTAAATAGTAACGAGAAATTTAGACTATAATTAGCACGAAATATAATTAGAGGAAAGAGTTGACCTTTAAATACAACCAATGTTTATAATATTCCAAAATAGCCTTAAAGATCATAATAATTGTATCAAAAAATCTAAACAAGTTGTTCCCATATTCAAAACAACTTCAAAAGCTTAATATCCAACTTGCTTCTAGATGCCCATTTTGTCATCAAAAAGATTCTAATGATCATGTATTCTATGAGTGTGGTAAAAGTTCATGAAATCTAAACACATTTCACTACATTACCAAGAAAAAGAAAAAACGTAAAGAGCATTATAAATTTGATACATAATTGGTGAAAGCGTAACCTCAAAATTTGATCTTTTCCTTTATCTATTAGATCTAAAAAATCCCATAACTTCAAATTTTTTTAAGAAATAAAATTCTCTATTGAAATTATAATTTGGAAAGTTAAAACATTTTGTTACAGCATTTTAGTTGTTTCCCTTTATTTTAGATAGATCATAATTTATTGCTATCTACATTCAAAATTATTTGATAAAAGAGGAGGCATATTATAAGCTACAGACCTCTTATCAATAATGGTCTCAAGTTGAATTTATGTAATAAATACTAGAGACAATTTGCTATTGCTAACTATGGAGGCATAATAGGCACTTGCAAATCTAATCTGACTTTTATCATAAATGGATATAAATGCTACCTCTTTTTTACAGGATCTTCAACCATGTTATAACTTCTGTTTGAAGCAAACAAGTATTGCTATAGAGATTAACTATAAGTCAATATTAAATATAATCATTAGTAATTTAGGTACACCTTGGTGTGTCAAAGAGCAAATGAAGATTATAAATTCGTTAATAATGCAATTTTCATATTAAGATTAATTATGTAATTCTGATCCCTCGTTTTTGTTGATTGATTTAATCATCTCCTGGGCTATTAACAAATATTTATCAAAATTCTCTTCCTTTATCAAAATTAGATTATTTGGCAGAGATCAATTTATGTAGGATTTTCTACAATCATTGGCCCAATGTTTGGAGAAGATTTTTTTGAGATATGCATATAAACAAATTGATTGAAAATCAGTTAACCTAATTTGATTCTTCATTTTAGGAATCAAAATAATGTTGGTTCTAGTCAAACTTTTAACAAATAGTATTAAAGCCAAATATAATTCAATTAGAGTCATATAATGTGACAATGAAATATGATCTGATATGTTTGATGAAACAACATGGTAGTGCCAATGAGACATCAAAGCAAATATGGTATATGATAGAGCCAACAATTTATATGGCTCAACCGTACATATGACAGAGCAATAGAACAGGTTAGTGTATCTATAACACAAACAGATCTTGTTGCCATGATTGTCTAATTAAAATGTTTTCACTACTGCTGATGGGGGAGCATGGTCAAAGGAAATGAGTTCATTAGAGTTGATAAGAATGATAGAAATGCGGTATTATAATTGATGAGCATGATCTCGATGGAATCGGTGGGATGATATAATATGAAATGAGAGATTTGATTTCTTAAGATTTGCCCTAGGATGAACACAATGATAATTATACCTAAACTTTCAGAATATTATTTTAACTTGTGTTACATTAGAATGAACTTAAATTGGTAAACAATGTCTTAGAGAGATGAGTTTCCACAACATTGTCTTTGAATTCAAACAGTAAATCCCGTTTGGTTGCCTAACATCGCACTGCGTATTCTTTTTTACCAAGCTTATAGCAATCTAAAGATTAGCAGTTAAGAATTGGCAAAAATGATTTTTAAAATTTTTGTGATCGTCAAATGAAATCCTTCATTCTATAATTACCCATAAAGAACAAATGAACATGTTTCCTGCTTCAATAACTGACATAAAATCTTGTCTCGCCCTTTGCCATGGGATCGCCATCAACCTGAGAGGAACTGAGACCATAAACGCCGGAAGGATTTTTGTCGAATGGACCTCACATGGATGCACGAGGCGAGCTGCTATCCACGTCTACCAGTGGGCTCTCAACGTGGGCACTGCGTGCACCTCCCCACCATTTAATCATCCGTAACTAAACTTTTGTACCACCCGTCGCCAATTTTTTTCCACATACGGTCGCACGACCGCTTCCAAGTTAGAATCCCAATCACATGGCGCTTCTCCTCCCCTTCCTCTTAATCGTCGTCGTCGCCGCCTCGATCCTCACGCACCCGCGTCGCTCCCGCCGCCCCGTCGGCCTTCCTCTCGGCTCCCTCGGTTGGCCCGTGGTCGGCGAGACGCTCGAGTTCCTCTCCGCCGCGTATTCCTCTCGTCCCGAATCTTTCATGGACCTCCGCCGCGCGCTGTACGGAAAAGTGTTCAAGTCTCACCTGTTCGGGAGCCCGACCATCGTGTCAACCGACGCGGAGGTGAGCCGCTTCGTACTGCAGAGCGACGCGCGCGCGTTCGTTCCCTCGTACCCGAAATCTCTCCTCGAGCTGCTGGGGAAGTCGTCGATCCTCCGCCTCAACGGCGCTCTGCATCGCCGCGTCCACGGCCTAGTAGGCGCCTTCTTCAAGTCCCCGCTCCTGAAATCGCAGATCACTGCCGACATGCAGTCCCACGTGGAGCGCGCCATGGCTACCTGGCCCGAAGGTCGGCCCGTTCTCATCCAAGACCAGGCCAAGCATGTCAGTATCGAAGCTCTCTCCAACTCTTTGTACCTTACACGTGCGAATTCATAGCTACACGTGCCCGAGAAGTGGTCGTTGACTCGTTTCCTTTCTCTTTGACTAGCTCGTCTTTCCGGTATTGGTGAAGGGGCTAATCGGCCTGGAGCCCGGCGAGAAAGTCGGCTTCCTGAAAAAACAGTTCCGAGAATTTATCGCCGGATTGATGTCTTTCCCATTGAAGCTCCCCTACACGAGGCTCTACAAGTCCCTTCAGGTACTCGATTAGTCATTAATTATCACCAACTTCCCTCAAAACAAATTCTAATTATTCAGGCGAAGAGAAGCATGGTGAGGGTCGTGAGGGAGATTATAAACGAGAAGAGGAGGAATCCGAGCCCCAGGCCGAGCGACGTTGTTGACGTGCTGGTCAACGACACGAGCGGGCAGATAACCGACGACGTGATTTCGGACAACATCATCGACCTCATGATCCCGGCAGAGGACTCCGTGCCGGTTCTCCTCACTCTGGCCGTGAAGTATCTTACCGATAACCCTCCCGCTCTCCACCAAGTTGAGGTCGGTCGATTTAATGTTGTTATGGATAAAAAAATAATACGCACGTGTGCAGTAACGGTAAGATATAACTTTGTTTAGGAGGAGAACATGGCGCTAAAGGAGCGGAAAGCCGAGGTGGGCCTGTGTTTGGAGTGGAAGGACTACATGTCCTTATCGTTTACACAGGACGTAAGGGCTATTCTATATATATAAGATAAAATTGGTTAATTTGATTTGATATCCATTAAACTTTTTGTTGTTGTTATTAAGGACAGGTGATAACGGAGACGCTGAGGTTGGGGAACATAATAGGAGGAATAATGCGGAAAGCTGCGCGAGACGTGGAGGTGAAGGGACATTTGATACCGGAGGGGTGGTGCGTCTTCACCTACTTCAGGTCGGTTCATTTGGATGACTCCGTCTACGAGGATTCCCTAAGGTTCAATCCATGGAGGTGGAAGGTAATTAATCATTTAATTTGTGTGGATTTATTCAGAAATGGATCCGTGTGAGTTGTGGCGGTGGTTGATTGGAACCCACAGGGGAAGGAGACGAATGCCTACAGCTTTACTCCTTTTGGTGGTGGGCAGAGGCTGTGCCCCGGGCTTGATCTGGCCAGGCTGGAAGCTTCCATCTTTCTCCACCACTTGGTCACAACATTCACGTAAGGATGACCTTCGATTCATTAGTAATTTTTTTTTCTTTTTGAGAAAATTTATGTTATGTGAAACACAGGTGGTTTAATTGATGGGAAAATTAGATTTTGTTTTCCCTTTATTTGTTATTTTGACATATGACTATTATAATTTGTTTTTAGTGTGGACTAGGAGTTGGTCTGCGATAGGAATACGGGTCAGCACCATGTTTGAACAATCGAGATCTACTCTAATCTGGGGAAAGGGTAAGCAAGGAGTGTCGAGCTCAACCTGATGAAGTTTAACAGAGAATTTGACGTAAAAGGATGCAAAAATGGAGAAAAGAGGTGCTCTTTATTGTTGGTGTGAAAAACTCGAAATGAAAAAACCATGATCCTTTTGAGGACGAGAGAAAGAGTTTCACTATTTTAGAACTAACGTAATATAGGATCTCTACTTCAATTACATAATATTTGATGAAGTAGGTGACACAAATGTCAAAAACAAAAATGGAAAGAAATTTGAGAGAAAGATAATTTAGAACACTCAAAGAAGGTCAATAATAGTTGAGAAGTTAATCTATTAAAGTGAATTGGCTAGAATGAGTAGAATAATCTTGAAGAAAGATTTTAGAATACTAAATATCAAATTTTGGAAATTTAAGACATCTAGTAAAATATACAATTAGACATCCAACTCTAAATATATTGTTTGTCTATAAAGTTTGGCTATGTAAAGAGTTAATATTGAATTACATATGGGTCTCTAACCAAGAAGAGGTCATTCCACCATCTCATTAATTGGAAAATCTTCCTCTTCAAGAATCTTGTAATTTTTATGAAAAGTGGTGGTAGAGTGAGATGTGATATAGAGATAAGCTATATAAAAAGTGGTCAAGATCTCTCTAGACAATGGACCCAAGCCAAGAAAGAGTGTCTCCCATTAGAGAGATTTGGAATCCTTATTGAGCACAAACTTGTACTTAAACAATTGAGGAGGTTGGGAATTTCTATGGTTCGAGTCAAATGCATTTGATTCAAGAAAGTTCAACTAATCGTTGATGGATTTTTTATGAAACTTGAGAGAATATAATTCTATTCAACAAATTTTTGGAGCCACGATGATTACATATTAGCATACATCATTTGTTGCAATATGGTCAAATTGAACAGTAAAATCTTGGCTTGACAAAATCTCGTATTGTTTTGGTCTTATCATTTATATTACATGACACCTACTAAAATGATGTGTAAAATTGATCATTTGCAATCGATTTCTACTTATTGAAACATCGATTATGGACTTTTCTAAATCTTATTTTAAGATCGATGGTAACTTATGTGTGACATCCTAGTAATACTATATTGAGTTATTAGCCTCTTAGGTTGCTCATCTCGACTTGAGTCGGTTTTTCCCCTTCACACATGGGCCCCTCTTACATAATTATTCATCTTAAATTTTTTTTAATCTCAACATGCTTAACCATGGAGTTCTTAAAGAATCCTTATACAAGTTTACCCTTAAAAGATACCACAATATTTTTAAGACCCTAGTGTTATATACATGGATTACGATATTTCCCATAGCAGCTAACATAGGACGATTCATTTATACACCTCTAAAAGCATTGCACAAAAGTTGCTCCATGCTTAGAGACTCTTCTCTCGTAAGATGTCACTAAATGTCCACTCATTCCTCTCTTTATGCATTTTAGGGCCATTAGTATTTGCTTGATTCTTCCTCAAGTCACATCAGACTAGTAAAGGGGTTAATTCTAATACCAAATTATAATATCTCAATCTCACTATTTTGTGATACTATTTATTCATATCACTTCACTATGACTTGAGTAGGTTTTGCTTTTCACATAGAGTCCCTTCTTGTATTGTCACCTATCCCAAAAATATTTTAACCTCAACATGATTAATCATGAAGTTTTTAAAAGATTCTATATAAGTTTGACCTAAAAGGATGTTTCAATATTTTTAAGACTATAATACTATGTATACAGATCATGATCTTCCCTTTAAAGATCAATGCAAAATGATTTATTCCTATGCCCCTAAAAACATTGCACATATGCTATGCCTTATTTAATGATTCATCTTTCTTGGAACATCATCCAATGCCCACTCCCTTCTTTTTTAGGCATTATATTATGTGATATATATATATATATATATATAAATATATATATTTGTCTGTGCACATCTGCATGCGAGCATGAGTGCTTACGTGCATGTGTGCAATGTTAAGGATGGAAAAAAATTTCTTATTCAAGAGGGTTGGAATCCTCATTTAGAGCAAATTAATTCTTAAGTAATTAAGACAATATATATATATATATATATATATATATATATATATATATATATATATATATATATATATATATATATATATATATATATATATATATATATATATATATATATATATATATATATGTTTGTGTATACAGGTCTGCATGCGATAAGGAGCGCTTACGTGCATGTGTGCAATGTTGAGGATGGAAAAAAAATTTCTTGTTCAAGAGGGTTAGAATCCTCATCTAAGGAAAATTAATTCTTAAGTAATTAAGACAATTAGGGAAAATATTTCATGACTTTAGTGAGAGACATATCCCATTTAATATAGTGTAATTAATAATGGGTGAAATTTTTAGAGGGAATAAATGAATTCAATTCCATTTAATAAATATTTTGTGCTATGATGATGCATAATGTGATTCTTTATGTTGTGTAACATGTTCGAATTGGCAAAATATGATCTTGGCTTGAAAGATGCCCTATAGTTTCAAGCTTATTTATCTGTGTGATTATAAGAAGTTTCACTTATTATGATGAATATTGCTATTATGCTTTTACATAACTGATTCATCACCTTTATGCTTAAGCTATTACAATTTTTTTAAATAATTTAGACATCAATTATGGGCTTCTCTAAGGAACCTTGTATTTGTAATCAATGATCATTTATACCAAATTTTATATGTTATTAAATATATAGAAGATAAATGTCGTTTTGACATTCTCATGAGATCTTATACAAGTTTACTTCCAAAATATGTCTCAATATTTTTAATATCATAATATTATATATATAGTTCATAAATTTTTCTTTAGTAATTGATATTAGATGATTCATTGGTATATCCTTAAAAGCATCATACTGAAGCTGCTCCTTGTTTAATAGTTCTTCTTTCTTAGGACATTACCTGATGTCCACTTCTAACCCTCTTTGACCATTAAGTATGAAAAATGCACTTCTCATCTAAGAGAAAATTTCTTATTGAAGAGGATTGGAATCCTTATCAAGGAGAAACTAGTTCTTAGATAATTACAATAATTAGAGCAAATATTTCATAAGTTGCGTAAGAGATATATACCATTCAATGTAGTGCAATTTATCATGGGTGAAAGTTTTAGATGAATTAAATGAATTCAATTCTATTTAAGAGAAATTACGTGCCATGATGATTACATCGTGTGATAATTGATCTTTCATGTAACATGATTGAATTTACTAAATATGATCTAGGCTTGAAACATGTACCACATTTTCATGCTTATTTATTTGTGAGATTATGAGAAATTACACCTATTATGATTAATGTTGTCATTATGTCTTTACATAAATGATTCATTATCTCTCCATTAAGTCATTATAATCTTTTTCTTTAAATAATTTAGAGGTCAATTATAAGCTTTTTAAGAGATATTATATTTATAATAAAATAGTTGGATGTTATAAAGTGTAACAAAAGAGATGTCATTTTAATGTTCTCATGAGATCCTATGCAAATTTTTCCTAAAAAGTGTCTTAATATGTTTAAGTCAATGATATTGCATATACAGATTAAGATCATCATTTCAATAATCGATATAGAGTAATTCATTTCTATACCCCTGAAAGTATTACATATGAGCTGATTCTTGTTTAGTGATTCCTCTTTTTCAAGATATCATCTACCATTTATTCCTAGCCCTCCTTATGTACTACATTACGTGATATATATATATATATATATTCTAAGAGAAAATTTTCTCATTGAAAAGGATTGGAATCTTGATTGAGGAGAAACTAGTTCTTATATAATTGAGGCAACTAAGGCAAACCTTTTATGGCTTAGGTGAGAAACATATCCCATTCAATGTAATGCAATTCATCATGCTTAAAATTTTTATAAGAATTAAATGAATTCAATTCCATTTAATAGATATTCTATGCAATGATTGTTACATCATGTGATACTTGACCTATCATATAAAATGGTTGAATTAGCCAAATATGGGTTTGGCTTAAAAGATGTACCACCTTTTCAAGCTTATTTATTTATGTAATTATGAAAACTATGCCTATTATGATTAATGTTGTCATTATGTCTTTGCATAAATGATTCAATACCTCTTTGCTTAAGCCATTATAATCTCTTTTTAATACTATAGACATTGATAACAAACTTCTCTAAGGGATCTTATATCTATAATAAAATGACCATTGATTCCAAATTCTATATGTTATCAAATATAGAGAAGATATATGTCATTTTGAAGTTCTCCATAAAGATGATGAAAAAAATTGAGGAAAGCTGAAGAGAATATGCTCAACTATAGAGACAAAAACAAAGGAGGTGATGCTTATGAAGAATAAGAGAGCCATGCCATTAAAGGTGATGTTGATGGAGGCAATAACATTAGTAGAGAATTTGATAAATGATGACTAACAAAAGTCATAAACATGACCATTGTAGAGGAACCAATGTCATTGAAAACTTTTGCTGAGTTTTTTCATAATGGATCTTTAGATGGAAGGTCTTACTACTTCATCAATGGATGGGAATCCTTGGAGTTGTTGACATTGATGATCTCAAAAAAAGATTGAGGCATTGATGATCCAACTTTAAGCATTTGGATCCAATGATAGATAAAGCAGGGTTGGTGGAAACTAAAGCTAAAATATGAGAGAACACCTCTACAAGTGAGATGGCATGTGATATGAACCTCCTTAGGAGAATTACATTTCCATGCCTTTGGAAAATATTGGATTGGTGATACCACAACAACTGGTTAATAATTCCTTAACTAGAGAAGGTTAGCTAGCAAGCTTTCCATTTGTTATGTATGATGAGTTGGTTTGTCTAATTAGCTTTTTAAATGAGGTGCACTCCCAAGGGACTTAATTTGGATGCTTTGTTGGGGGAGAGGGAGTTAAAGAACTATGAAATAATTGGACATCACTAAGGAGAGGAGAATGCCAAAGTAAATGAATTGTTTTTGAGCTACCATCAATATAAATTGGGTTGGTATCACGACTGTAAAGCCTAGAAAACTACGTGGCTTAGGTGCTAAACTTCTATTATTAAAAACAAATGATATCGTTTTTTAGCTAACATATCTGGTTCAATATTTGGCATAACATTTCCTTGGCTACAAGATCTTTGTAAATATTAATATACAATAGTTAAATAAATCAAAGATAACATGGAAATTGGAATAGTATTTAAACACTAAAAATAGGAGAATAAATTTAACAAAAATAAAAATAAATATGTAAAACTTGGTGTCTCAAAGATTTACTTAGATAATTGCAAATCAAAATTAAAAAGAACGAAAATAATTGAACACTATTATTTTGAAAAGTGGGGCAATGTTATAATTTTCTCCTCTTACACCTAACAGTATATGGAATAAGATACTTTAGAGGAAACAAAAGGCAAATGGAATGTTGAAAGGGGGAATGACAAAGAGGCGAGGTGAAGTTCTATTCAATGTTCTTTTTTGATAGAATCTTAACAGAGTAGATTTATGTTCCCTCTTATAGCTTATATCCTATTCTATATATCGTTATATATATTAGCTTTGTTTTTGTCTCCTTTAATTAAAGTACTTTGAATGTTTTTTGTACATATTAGGCTATAAGATTAGGATAAGATGGCCACAATCGTCTTTATCAAGCTAGGGATAGATAAAGCAATTGACTTTAAATGACATAAAATGTTGATGTTGTTATGAATGAGTTTAAAGAAATAATATTTATTGTCTTATGAATAGGAAAGCCATGTGAATATTTCATATCTATCAATTTTGAGTTTATCGATAACAAATAGAGCTTTTCGTGCTTATATAGATTCTCTTAGAGCAATGGTTGATGGTATTAGATTATTTTCTCACGTATAATGATGTTATAATGAGTTTGAAGATGTGAATTTTTCATCTATCACCCAAAGAAATATTGATGCTTAGGGTGGTTTATAAAAGCCATTTGGACAAAATGCCTATATATAAGTAGAGAAAGGTCAAGTTGTCTATTGTTTAAGGAAAGGCAAGTATAGAACTAATAATTTTGCTTGTTGGAATGGCATGGATAGAATATGGTTGAGAACAAGAAAAATATAAGAATATAAAACTATCAAGATTGGTGATGCAAAAATTTGAACTAGAAAAAATTGTGATCTTTTTTGTGAGGAGAGAAAAATAGCATTATTCATAGGCTTATACATAAAAGGATTTCTTATCGTGTTACAACTCTCAAGGGAAGGTAGATTTCATTGTCAATGATAAAGAGAGAGACGGATGGGGAGAGAGTTTAAAAAGTAATTTATATATGAACAAATATAAGAGCTATGAAGCAGCTTATTTTACTTGACAAAAATCCTTTCATCGAGAGGCATGTATAGTAAGAGAGCAATGATCAATATGGTCATCATGTTTATTCATAGCCATTGAGGCAACCAATTATTAGCTAGAATGGCCAGGAAGATCTTAATGAGTGATAAAATATCTATGGCATTAAATTCTAAATATTGAAATCTATGAGTAATTTAATGAAACCTAAAATAGACTTAAAGCTTTGAATGTATGGTTTCTTTATGAAGCTTAATAGAAATCTCAAGATTTTTATGATCCTTGACTCCAAGGAAAGACTTAGCTAGGAAATAAAGGGCATAACACCTTGTTGGTTAAAAATATACCTTGTTAAGAATATTGCTATAACTATGAAAGGTTGCAATATGACGTGGGTTCAAAAGAGAACCAAGATAGTAATGACACATCTTGTTGAGAGATAAAAGATCTCGTGTAGTCTACTTCATTAGGGCAAAAGATAAGATAAGATAGTGTACTTCAACTTTTAATAGTTGTGGATGACACAAGCAATTAATTTGTTATAATTAAGGTAGAAGATATAATAAGTGTTATTGTATAAATAGAAAAATATCACAAAATGTTCAAATCACATATATCACTTTTGGGTTTATCAATAATAGATGTTTCTTTCCATGTTTTTATGAATTTTTTAAGACCAAGGGAAGGTTAGCAACTCTAAATATTTTTGCTTTCCATGCCTTTATGTATTTCCTAATGATTGCACCAAAAAATATTGAATTCAAGGGTAATCTTTAAAACCATATACCATGAACCTCATGCTGATAAGAATATTCAAGATGCGTGTGATTCAAGAAAATGGGAGTAGGACATTTATAACTTTTCATGGTAGAGTGGAATGAATAGAATTTGGTTAAGAAATATAATAATATAGATAAAAGAGATATTTTGGATTGGTAATATAGAAACTTGAACTAGAAAACATTATGACCATTTTTTTCGGGAGAGAAAAGTTTTATCATTTTTAGATTTATATAAGAGACATTCTTTTATGTTAGAAGACTCTTTTGAAAGAGACATAAAATAAATTGACAAACTTAAAGAGAGAAAGAGAGAGGGTGTTTTAAAGTATATTAGATTAGATATAAGATCCATTAAATTTCTTTTTTTTTTTCAAAAAACTCCTTTCATCTTTTCATTGAAAGATTTTTCAAATCAGATCCTAGTTATCAATGTGGTGTTAATTGATCATTCACAATTATTTAGACAATTAATTATTTGCTAAAATGGGTAAGAAAATTTTGATGAATAACAAAATATCTCAAGCATTAAATTCTAATCCTAAAGATTTTGGATCATTCAATGGAAATCTGAAATAAATATGAGCTTTGGACATAAGATTTGGCCATGGAGATCAATGAGAACCATAAGTTGGAACTAAACTTAAAACTACGTGGACAGCTTACTAACCATTAATTGAAAAATACATCTTGTTAAAAATATTGCAATAATTATAGAAGCTTAAAGCATAACGAGGGTTATAAAGAAACCCAAGACAATAAAGGATCATTGTGAGATTGAAGATCTTATGTAAAAAGAAGTGAGGTAGCTTATGAGAAATGGGTATCTTGTGTAATTACAAAAAACAAGGCATAAGTGCCTTTGTATTTTATAAAAAACTTGGCATGTCTTATAAAGTAATTTGTTTTTCATGCATTGTGATCATATTCAAAATCTAATCAAGATCTTGCACTAAGTGAATTTTCAAATAAATGATGCAAATTTTACAATAATATCTGTCGTAATTGGATATATGATTTGGCTATGAAGATATATAAGAACCATAGGTTGGAACTAAAGATAAATTGCATGACAATACCTTTTTAGTAAGTGGAGAGCCTAGCAACCCATTTGTTGGAAAGTGTATCTTGCTAAAAGATCATGTGCAAAAAGAGGTGAGGTCCTCGATGAGAGTGTTGGACTCCTAACATAGGAGAAATGAGCACCTTGTGCAATTGCAAAAGCTAAGGCATAGTTTTCTTTGACTTCTATCAAAACTTGGCATGTCTTAAAAAGTGGAATTTGTTCTTCTTGCATTGTGATCACATTCAAAAGCTAATCATGATTTTACATAAAAGTAAATTTTCAAGTAAATGATGTAAATATTATAATAACTTTTTAGTATGTGTTATTAATTGGCTTTGTGTGTGATGTTATCTTTTTGTAAAATATCATAATAAGAGTGTATATTTTGTGTTTTTTAGGATTGTAACACCATAATGGCTCAAGTTTGGCCAACATAAAATTAAAACTCATTAGTCCAAAATATATTATAGTTTATTATCATTTTATATATCAATAACACATTTCTTATTAAATTTTTAATATAAAAATATTATTTATGTTGTCAAAAAAATTTCCTATTGCATGGGATCCCTTCACATTAGATTCACTTGCTCTGTAACATTGGAATCGTCACTTTCAACTTTGGTAGTATTGACTTTGTCAAATTCTTGTGTTTGTCTTTGTTGCACTATTGACTCTATCACATAATTGCAAATAAAATATGTTGTTTTATCAACTTTGTCATTATTACTTCGTTCTAACTGAATATCACCTTAATTATGACATTACTCACTAAGAGTAAAAATAAGACAATTCAAGTTTTGGATATAATGAATAAGTATATATCCATCAATCTAAACTCCTAAGTAATATTAATACCATCACTTTGTATATTAATATTATAATTTATTATCAAATATATTATGATGATACATTTTTTTATATAATTAACATCATCTATTAATGATTACGTACATTCATTCAAGTGTAATAATTTTAAACAAATTATTTTTTTCAAGTGTAATAATTTTAAATAATTCAAATTAATACATCTTGTTCATCTTAATTATCTTTTAATTATAGTTTTATTTCTTTATAAATTTTTATTTTTTTGTTATTAGAAATATTAACTATTAATTGTGTGATCTTAAACAGGCTAGATACGAATCATAAGATATATATGTTTATTTAGCATTATAATTTATATTTGCCATATCATTTTATACTTGAGTAAACTCTTTTATCATTAAATTATCTTAATGCAAATGGAGCATATTGACAACATACTTTAGGGAATAATTCCACACCTCGATATAACATAATCTTATGAAAATATGCTCAACAAATTTTCTTTAAGGGACTATGGTTTTATTTGTAATTGAAAAATAATATATAATTTTTTTAAAAGAATATTTTTAAAAAACAATAAACTAAAAAAATGCCATAATCTGCCCAGGTGGGTGGCCGACGACGACGACGAAGTGGTGAACTTTCCCACGGTAAGGATGAAAAAAGGGTTACCTGTGCGCCTCATGAGGAAGACAAACGCGTGTTGTTTAACGCCGATCGCAAACGTACAAGCCTAGGTTTTTCAAGCATTGGCTTCTCCGTGAGGAAAGGCAGGTATCCAAGTTATTATGTGAAGAAATCTAGTTTTATATGGAAGAAATTATTGCTTTGTTCCATTCTAATGTATATAATTTATAATTTTATCTTTTAGTTGCTTGAAGAATATGTTTCTATCTTTGCAAAGGTTTGAAGAGATGATGTGCCCTAAATTTTCACCTTAAAAGTTTATTTCATAATGAGTAAAATGACCAATAAAGACGAATATACATAGCATATAAACCTATGTATACAAAATTGAATTTAGTATAAGAAAAAAAGTATTATACATTTTGATGAATACAAAAAAAAATAAAAAAGAGAATTCGATTGTTCTATGCAAACTTTATAATCATTTAACTATAGTTTATTTTTGTTTGAAATATGTTATGTTATTATGTAAATGATGGTATTTGTGCAATAAAAAGTTTGTACATTTTGAAGTTTTTTGGACTTTATTGTAGAAATAACAATTTACAATATATAGCATAAAGAGGTATATCGTACATTATTTGGGTCTCATCTTTCTTCGATCTCACAAAGTAATTGATATGCTCTTAATAATTAGTTTTGGCTTTTGTTGTTTTGTTAATTAACTTGGCATAGGAAAATACTTTCAAAAGAGTTAGAAGAAATGTGTAAATTAATTTAAGATGACATAGTTAGGATAAATTATTATGATTTCCTCCATTTTTACCCAGAATCATTTAAAATCACGTGGGATTTCAAAAAACTTCTTTAATGCATAAATTTTCACTCCAAGCTCCTATGATTATTACTTTTTTTTAAAAGATTATAACTTCTAAATTAGTTTCTAATATTAATAAGAAAAGTCTTATTTATTTACATTTCATACTTATAACGTTATTTTCTTTATTTCTCTCTATCTCTTACAACAAACTAGTAGCTCAAAGATGAAATTTTGTCAATTTATTTTTCATCTCAAAATTTTTAAGACAAATATATACTATTGTCTAATTATTTTATTTATATATTTTTACTTTTATTGTGTTTTTTTTTCTTATTTTTATACTTGTTAAATTCCTTTTAAGATGAAGGCTATCTAATCTATCTTTTGGAATACTTGATTCTAATTATTTATTTGTAGATTATAGATCTACACAACTTTTGCTACTATATGAAATATAAAACTTTTACTAGTTTATTTGTATTAATATTTTATCAAATTGATCTTAATGTGGTTGAGACCAAAAAAAAATTTAAAAGTCATCTTAAAAACTAGTACTTGAAATGTTTCATTTGAACATTAGATTGTAGAAAGAAAAATAATTTGATTAGATTGAATTTATGTTGTCTTATAAGGTGATGGAGAACGACAACCTAAAAAATAGATCGGATCATAGCAACAATTAAAATGAGAGAAGATGAAGCATTTGGTGGCATGAAACGAAATTTTTAGTGCATGGATAAAGATTAAAGGCAAAGAAAGATGGGTTTTTGGATAATCTAATCTTAAGTAGGTAAATTATTTTATTTCTGATGCTTATATAAGTTTTTCCCTTTTTTTATACAAATCTAATATAAATTTTTCAAGCATGATCATATGTCTTGTTAAAGAAGTAAGACTTTGCACTCAAATATGGTCCAACACATTAGCATATGGACACCATCAATGCAATAGTCCAAGTTAATAGCTAAAGGTCACATTTTTATATTCATGACATAATTTGTTATTAAATATCTAATTTAGAACAACTTTTTATATGTATCTAATAATTTCCTCCTTACAAAAATCCATCTACATTGGATTTGATGTCCTTCTAATTGTCCCTTTTTAATCCATTAGGTGCATATAAATGAAAAGCAACCCAATCTCTTGGGATCATAATGCAAGTTACTCATTTTTGGTCTTTTGCTCAACGATAATCAAAATGACTCGCATCAGCATAACTCATGTAACAATCCTCAATTTCTAAACCATATAAAAAAGAGTGACCCTAGAATCATGTCAAGAAGATCATGATCAAGTATAATTGAATTTAATCAAGTCAATTTCTTAAAATATATTATTTATAATTTAAAAAATTAAAAATAATTATAATATATAAAAATATTTTATAAAATCAAAATAAAAAATATTATTTGAATACTTTCATAGAAAGAACTTTTTGAGACAAATTTAATGAGTTTGAGTTTGTAATTTTTAAAGATATAAATTTTTTTATGAATTTTTTAATTAAGCTAAATCTAATTAACAGATGATAGATTTACAAATATTAAAAAATTAGATGTAATAGAGTGGATTTATAATTTCAAAAATTTTGACTTAAGTCTAATACATTTAGCAAATGATATATTTATAAAAAAACAAAATATTAAAGGGCCATAATGCTAATTTTCATGCTTTAGTTCTCTACTAGCTTTTTACGTGAAAGGATTGTGTGTTTGGTAATGATGACAACAACTTAATAAAAGCACTTTTAAATAACAATTATATGGTGATTAACATGTGTATGCCTGTAGTCAAAATCTTGTATTTTTAAGCATTAAAAAAGAATGTTAAATAACCAATAATTGTGGTGGCAACTACCACATTTAAAATTCTCATCTCCTTTCCATGCATGAAATATTTTGGTGTGAGCGTTCAATTGGTCGAAACATCGAACAAGGAGTCATTGCCACTATGAAAAGCTACTGTGAGCTACAGAGAGCTTTGATCATGAAGGTATTCTTGCTCACATGTTTGAACAATAGCCAGCAAGGTATACTCCTTTATTTTCATCATTTTATTTTTTTGGTTACTATGCGAGGTTGTCGTTGAGCAGTGTGAGGGGATGAGAGGAAGAGAGATTCAAGAAAAACCTGAGTTTAATTAAGGAAGTAGAGAGAGGCCTCGATTGTATGAGAGAGTGAGAGGGTGAGAACTTTATTTTGCCACAGAGAAAGGTAAACAATGTTGGGTTTTGAAGCGGAAAAGGAGGAGTGTATTGGCTTCATCACAGAAAGTAGGTGACCATTGTCGAGAACATTTCATGATTATACAATGGAATACATCTTATGGTACAAAGGTCTTAATGAAATATTGTACTAAAAGATTTGTTACATTATATTAGTACGAGGATCACTAAGTTACTATTGAACAGTTGATTAAGCATACAAGGATGATATTAGTATCATAATTGTATGATAGGTTGAACCGTCGAATCATTGTACAAAGGTTATATGGGTATAGACCATGTACAAAGTTTGAGGAAGCATACAGTCATATTGGTATGATTACAAAAATTGTATTGGACTAACCTTTAGTGACTTAAGATAGCTAAGTTGAGTGATTAAGATCATATGAGTATGATAAGGGGAGTTATAGTGTATGATATGAAAAAACTATTATAAAGAATAATGCTTTTTTAAGGACTAGATAATACAATCATGGATTTTATGGGTACAATATGGTTCAAAGTACATATTTACTTCTTGGATCATACAAATGATGAGAAAATCATTCATGCATGATCCAAGAACATAAGAACACTAAAAATACTTTATAAAAATAAAATGACTTAAGAGGCATGCTAATTTAGAGGGAAGAATCAAATAAAAGAATTATATTATAGAACTAGGTAGAAAAATCTACAACTTATGATATAGAATAATATTAATTTTTTTATTTTTTATATATTTTTTCAGATTATATTCTCTTATGCTAGCAAAAACTTTTACTTTTCTACATTACTTATCACATGATTGTTACATGGTGCACTATTTTTATGATTTTTTATTACATGATATCGTAAAAAATAATTAATTAAAAAGAATGAAACATGAATAATGATTAAAATACAAAGGAATGTATATTTGTTTTGAAAGTAATATTTAGATTGACATATCTATTTTATACATATAAATTGACATAATTATTTCACATATGATGTATGAAAATAAAAATTAGATTCTTAGAGATATTATCCTTAATACTGAGCCTAGTATATTGGATCACAGGGTATCGATCTCTGAATCAAATATCTGCATAATGTATTTACTATGACCTTTAGCGTATGTTCTTGCATAGTAACATTAGACATAGTGTGTTGGATCGTAGGGTATCGATCTTCAGGTCAAATATCTACAGTGTTGTATGGATAGATGAGATAGGTGTCAATTAAATGTCATTTATTAGTATGATTATTAGATCAAGTGAGGATAATATTTTAAAGAGAATTAGGCTAATAATTATATAGAATATTAGAAACTTGAAATTGACATTCGTATTTCATCTAGCTTATTTTTGGCACACATAGCATGTGGTATAGTTTTAAACATATAAATATGGCTTATTATTGTAGTTTTGAAATCCATAAATCTCATTAGCACTTACATCACAGGTCACGCATCCACTACATTAAAGTTTATGGATTTTGATGCCATAGGAAAAGACCATACTCTTGAGATTTGAGAGTCAAAAGTGCTTAGTATAGATTAGATAATTAAAAATATAAAAGAACATCAGTTTGAGTTTTTGTATATATTTTTAATATAACTTTGTATCTGTATTACATTATATTGGGAATTTGTTTTTTATGATTTAATTTTGGTTACTATAAGGGATCTTATCACATCGTCACATATCTACCTAGGGATTAATATTCTCATTCGATATTTTAATTATTATTTTTTATTTTTCTATTTGATTAAGAGGATGGTTAGGTTGAGCCTTAACAACTCACATGATTTACTTCATTTTAGATAAGTCATCGGTATTGATATAACTTGTGAAAAGAGTAAAATATTGAAGGCTTAAGTTTAGCCAAACACATCAATGCATGTGTGATATCTCAAAATCAAATTGAGTCCAAATCAATTGTATAAGATGAGTTTATATAATTATGTAAATTTTTATATTTTACTAAATAAAATTGATATTTTAGATATTTAATTTAGACAAAATTTATTAATTTTTATTTATATTTGAGAAAAAAACTAGCACTTTGTAAAGTATTTTAAAATTAAAAAAAATGAAGAATATTTTTAGAAAAAAATTATTTAAATAAATTTAATGAAGTTTTATTTATGATTTTTGAAGATCAAATGAATTTTTTATAAACTTTAAAAAATCAAAGTGATTAAGAAAATTTAAGCTCCTTTTAGAAAGCAAAGAATTCATTGTGTTGCCTTCATACACTAATCACTCAGATTCACCATAAATAGGCTTGTGTCTCAAACATGTTAAGTATCATAAACTTTCTACAAGACTTTGGAATGTGGTCGTATCCACTTTACTTGTTTTACCCTTAGAGAGTTTTACTTTATACTTTATTTATGTGTTAATAAGGTTGTAATATATCATATTAAACTTCTTTATAATCCACTTTACATATTCTTCTTGAGAGAAAATGTAATTGTCCCACTTACCCATTACTTTTCACAATAAAAGATTACATATAAATAAATGTACATAAGATGACACATAATTTTATAGACAAGGACTTAACGTTGAGACAATCTTAAACCTATCCAATGCCTATACCATTTTTATATTTAATTAGAATAAAATCACTCATAAATAAAAAACTAAATAAAGAAAACCCATCTATAGAAACCACAAATCAAAGATTCATAAATAATTATGAGATAGAAGATATTAATAAGATACAACAGACTATTAATGTATATGTAATATTATTAATAAATTCTCATAAAATAAACCCCATATAACACCACGTTCATTGATTCCTTTAATGAGTAGGATCCTCATCCATAACTTCATCGTCCTCATCTCCATGTGTAGTGGATGTATAGCATATAATGTGAATACTAGTAAGACTCTATAAATCTTAATAGATAAATCATTATAATAACAAAATATAAGAATATGATATGAAAGAGTGAACTTATATGAGTAATAAAATGATAACTAATAACCTTAGTAAACTAACCTAAGTATACGAATTCTTTTTCAAGCTAGTTAATTTATTTTAATTTTTAGGATTTGTATTTTATAAGACTTAATTATCATTTTTTATTATTATCCTCTCAATTTAATAATCAATATTGATACCCATTAGACCTTTATCCATAAGCATTAATAAGCTAGCACTGATTTATATGAGGGTATCCTAGTTCTGACAACATTATATAGAGTACTAGTGACATTATATCATGGTCATGATGCATATATTAAAGGTATCCAAACCATAGTTATCTTGCACAAAATACTTGTAATATTATATCATATAATATGAAGATAATATTTCAAGAAAAGTTATTTTTTATTCTTATTATTCTATTCCACAAAATATAAGATGATTTAAAATCATATCATGAACCAATATAATCAACTATTCCTTTTTTAACATATAACTAGTTTCATTTAATATATATAGTTTTCAGATATGCACATTAATTTTCATACAACTAAATAAATAGAAATACTGCAAAGATAAATTATATGTTGATGAAATATTAATACCAATAACAATGATGCCATGTTTATATTAAGGTAACAAATAGTAAACATCATATGAAATATATAATTTAAGAAATATATTACATGTCAATTTATTATTAAATTTATATCACAATTATCATATTTATCTATCTAAATTCGAGATGAAGATTCTTCATCTAATTCCTTTATCCTTTTACTTCCCTTTAATGTCGTGCATGCACTTGAATTATTACATGAATTATAAATTATTTTAATACAATATTTAATATTCCTCATGATTATATGACTCAAATTATTCTCTCTGATTTTACTCCAACTATAAAATTATTTTATTTAATAATCAAATTATCTTAATAATAACCCATCAAATGATCCAAAACTTAACACACTCTTAGATCTCCAATTAATTATATTGCACTCTTAGTTTATCATAAAATATAACAATTTCAAATATTACACGATAAGACCATTGAACTAGACGATACACTTTTTGTTGAACTAACTTAACTTTAATTGTACTACACATTGCCCTCCCTCATAAGATATGTTTATTGACTTTCTAAAATGACTTATTACTAATCATATGATATACCAATCTTGATTCTATATTACAATCTGCTCTAACCAATAATGTAAAGCTTGAAATGGCTTGATCTTAGTTCAATAATCCTCTCACTCAAACCAAACTCACTCTAAATCGCTAACATGATATTCTTTATACCATAATAAATCAAATTCTACTAATTTGCATGTAAAGTCATTTAATCAATAAATAGAAATACATATCCTTACCTCCCTAACTAGATGCTCTCCTTGTGCGTCCCTATTTAATCTCCATCCTCTCTAAGATAATAAGAATTAACTTGTCAAATTATTATTTGCCCACACTAATCAAGAAAATGATATATTTTTTCTTTTCATCTTTAAAAATTTATAACAATTTTTTTATATTTTTAAAAATTATAAATCATAACTATTTGATTTCTCATTAAGATTTTTTTAATAATATAATCAAATGATATTTTTAGATTTTATTAGAAAATATGACATACTCTCAAAGATAGAAATAATATAATAACACTTTAACTAATAAACATAATATTATATAAAATTAATTTTTTTCATTACAATACTCATATTTACATTTATGTTAGCTTAATCTTAAGATTTTTAATATCTTATATAAAGCAAAATTTTAGAATATTATAAATAGAGATAACATTACTTTGTTGTTTGACTTTAATGCCCAAACAATAAGACATGAGACCCATATTATTCATTTCAAACTCATGAGCAATTGGTTTCTTGAATCGCACATACATTTGTGGATTGTTTTCAATAAGAATAAAGACATATACATGCATGCAAATAAATGTATTCTCATCCTTCTTCACACAGAATACATATTTATGAATGCACCAAAACAACTCATTCTCTTATAGGTATTTTTCATGACAACTATACCATGCACTTGGTCTTGTTTGAGACTATATAATGCTATTTTTTGCCTTAACATCATATCTTTATTTCCTTATATAATGGAATCTTTTGGATACCAACATACACCTCTAAAAGAGTTATTTAGATGTATAAATTTCACATCGATCTAGTGGATTGACCACCAATTATGGACTACAAGAGAAACAACAACCATATTATCTCCAAAGGAGCAACAAAAATAAACACTTCTTCATTGCCTACACCATGCTTTTGTTTTTACTCTTTTGCAACTAACCTCTCTTTATATCTTTCCACTTTTTGTTGGTGTTCTTCTTCACTTTATATATCTATTTGACACCAATTTCTTGATGACTACTTGGAAGTGTTGTAACCCCCTAAGTATCATTATTTTCAATTGAGCTTATTTCTTTCTCTAATTCATGTACCCATTTCTTCTCCTTTATGGCTTTTTCAAAGTTTAATAGCTAATCACTTTTAAACAAGCAAAGCAAATTCTCACTATCTTTCCTTTTGGTTACATCAAATAAATCATACATACTCTAAAATCTTAAAGATCATTCACGTGAGCTTGGTGAGGAGATTCTTGGTGTGTCTAGGGTTGTGTTCCTTCTTTTGATTTCTTGCATCCCATTCTCTTCTTCTTTTAGATATAGAAAAAAATCATATTACTCTCCTTCTTTCATGTTCTAATCATATGATGCACCTTAATTAAATTTTACATCTCTATTGACTATCATTTTCTTAGTATTAAGGTTGAAGCATATGTAACCTTTTGAATTCTCAATACAACTTATAAACACCATTATCTTACTTTTATCATCAAGCTCTATCTTCTCTTTCTCTAGGACCTAGATATCAACAATGAACTTGAATACTCTTAGGTGTTTCACACTTAGTTTCCATTGACTCTATGTTTCTTATGGAGACTACTCCTCAAACTCCTTATAAGTGATTGATTAAAGGATAAATAACACAAGAAACTACCTCAAGTTAGAACACCTTAGGCATATATTTGCTCTTTAGCATCATTTTCTTTATATTGAGAATTTTTCTCAAAGCCTCATCTAACAATATTCTTAATAATCAATATAATCAAAGGATTAATACAAATAATGAATCAAGTGCGTATACAAAATCTTAAATAAAAACATGATTACGAGATAATGTTTCTTAAATTTTAGCTAAATGAAAACATAAAAGTAAAAATAAATGTCAACTTAACAAAAAGTCTATATGTAAAAATATGTACAAAACTAAAATTATCATGTCATCAAAGTCTAACTTTAACAAAATCCTTTCCACTCTCATATCTAAGGAGTATAATCATCTCCAATGACATCAAAATCCCCATCTCTGAATGTTGTGGATGCATACCTTGTGATGTAACAATATATGTGATTTTATAAATCTTAGCAAATAAATTAAATGTAATAACTAAAAACAAAGACATATTATAAAAAATATATCAATCAAAGCCTAATGATAAACTATAACAAAATTCATACCATAAGTTATGCATATAATATAAAAAATCATATGTAATGTAAATACTAGTTTTTTTATATTATTATTGGACTCAATTCCATTGAATCATTATCCTATATGGATCTAAATCATAAGCATATATACTAATTGTCAATCCCCCACCTCAACAAGTATCACTAGATAAAAAAATCAACATCAAAGATTTTTCGCCGCTACAACATTGAGTGAGGACAAGGAACAAAACCCAAGGTGAGGACCCGATGGTGAGACAAATCCCAACTCCTATTTGAACCCATTTCAAAAATAAACAATGGAACTGAACTAAAATATTTACATAGTGACCTGAAAATCAAAAATATAAACAAAGACATGTTTTTTTAAAAGATTACTCACACCAAGCCCTCCTCTCTCTGACACATCTAGTGAAAAGGGCTCTCTTGTAGCATCAACTGTCCCAGCTCTTGGTGTATTTGTTACATGAGATACATGACCTGTGATATAAACACTAAATAAGATTTAACAGATCTCAGTGGATAAATCCATAATAATTAACCAAGTATGAAAGAGAAATCAAATGAAAAAACATACCATGAATAGTGAAGATGAATCATATACATAAAACTAAAATCATATAAGATATCATAGATAATGCCAGATAAAAAACCAAAAGAAATGTCAGTTTCTCATTATTTTTGATTATATGTGTGTTATTATCGAGCCCGATTCCCTTTGATGCATTATCCTCTATGGATCCAATCAAGAAATGACCTCCAGCCAGCATCCAACCAAGCACATAACTCAAGGCATACATCTGATCCGAAGATCGATACCTTACGATCCAACATGTTAAGCCTAGTGCCACCAGGCAGATATGGTACCTATACCCTGCGATCCAACACGCTGGGCATAGTGTAAATCATCATGGGGTCATAGCACATAACACTAGGCAGATATCTGATTCGAAGATCGATAACCTACAATCTAACATGTTAGGCCTAGTGGTGAGGATAATGTTCTCTGGGAATCTCATTTTTACTGTCATTTTCCAACCATCAATCTAGATAATTGTGTCATATCAAAAGTCCTTTCATTTCATATTATTTCTTCCTTTTTATTTTATTATCATACTATATTGTTTCTTCTTTTTTAGTTTTTTATACAAATAAAATAAACAAATAACATATGCAACAACCAAAGCATCATGTGACAGTAAGGAAACCATGTAAAAACAAACACATATTAATGTACTACGTCACAGGGTTAGGGATTTATCTACCTGTACAAATCGTGTTGCCCACTTCTGATTTTTCTTGATGTCCTATAAGGTCATAAATACAAAAATAGTCAAAGATTAAAATGTGCTTATTAGCCAAAATTGCTTCCTAAAAGCTTTCCCAAATGTTTTTTCCAAAAAAAATCCCAAGATTCATTAGTTTTGGCTGTTTTCTCGCTTAATTTGGCTTCCGTTGGTGTTGGACTTGTCGGTTCATGCACTAAACTGGTCGAATTTGGCTCTGGCTTCTGCCTTCTCGGTCTCCACCGCTCAATGGAAACCTTACAAAACCCCGACGATGAAGCAAATCACATTTTTATAACCTTACAAAATCCTCACCGGCCGTCACTATCGCGTGTCAGAACTCTTCTAAGAGCATGATGGCTGCTACCAGAAATCTCGCACAACTCCTCGAAGACTCTCCCTCGCCCCTCCAGCAACCTCTCTACAGCAGGTTAATTGTCGCAGAAGTGCTTTTCAAACCCACCCAAGTTAGCTTTTATAATTGCGGCTGAAATTTCTCGAACCCTCGTGAAATGACTATCAAAAGGCTTGAGAATCAGCTATTTTGCATAACAGCCCCTCCGAATTCGTTGTTTGCGCATAGATCCTCCGCTTGGAGAGAGAGAGATCTGCGTTGAAATTCCTAAAATTGCACATATACCCAACACAGCTGACATCCTTTAAAATTGAAATATACCTTTCGCCAAAACGAATTTGAGCTATGTCGACATTTACAAAATTACAAATCTATCCTCAACGTTACGAATTTATCCTAGATCTTTAAAAATTCATAATATATTCATTAGAGCTCCAAAAATTACAAACTAAACACTGTTGGAGTCGTCTCAAATAGTTCTTTCTCTTGGAATAATAAAATAAGAAAAACTAATGCTGTTATACTAATGAACTTATGTTGACATCCATCCACATTAAAATTATAAAAAAGCTACATAAGTATGGTTCGAATACCTATACCCTACTGTTCATCATTGGGTTTAACATCTAAGTATAGTTCGTAGACTGATACCTTATGATCCATTATTAGGCTTAATATATATATATATATATATATATATATATTATGAGATCATGATACACATATATATTGATTAGGTATTGTCTGAAGACACATACCTTAGGTTCATCACTAGGTTTGGTGTTAAGGATAATGTCTTCAAGAATTTATTTATTATTTTCAATTTTACATATTTTAGTCATGTCATCATGCCAATCCAAATGATATTTTCAAAGTCAATATCAATTCCATTATATTTAATTATTGTATATAATATCATATAATAAAGAAAGTTATGTAACAATTAATGCTATGAAATAGATAAAACTAGATAACAAATAAAGCAATACAACAAGTAATCCATGTTTTAGGTAAAATTTTGTAACAAGTAAATTCATGAAGAAAAATACAATACTACCAACATAGCAATATAAAATGTCATATAATAAAAGATTATAATACTACAAAAATTATACTATTATGCCAAATCTCAAATCATCATACTTATCTACCTAAATCTGAGAGTAGGATGTCTCTTCTAATATGTGGTTTTTTTTATTTTTATAATGAAATACATACTCATTATTTATTAACCCTTTATTATCAAATACTTAATATTTTCTTATCTAACAATACTCAATCTCATGCCAATTATCACATTATATCATTTTATTTATTATTTTATTTTGATTTTTTTATAATATCAATTTAGTTATTAAATCATTGTTTTCTCTCTCCACCTAAATGCACAAATCAACTAGTTCAACTTCAAAACTAATCAATTAAGGGTTAAATAAATCTATATTGGGCTCCACACCCCACCTACTCATGCACGTTGGTCTGATCCCTTTGACTCGACATAGTTAGGTCCCTGGTTTTATAAAAAATCGTGACAACTTCAACTGATCACTCTCTAACTCTGTCTCTCTTTCTCACCTATTCCTTTAGAGCAACCACCACTTTTCTTCTCTTTCCACGACGAACTCGAAGCTCTTTGCATCTCCTATATGTAGAAGAGGGTTCCTCCTGATCCTACTTCCTCTCCTCTTCTCAAAGGAAGTTAAGGTGCCTACACATTACACAACAAAAATAAAGTAATGAAGTCAAAGAATGTCCATTGATAAAAAAATTGAATTCGCAAATCGAAGCACCTTCTGATTGAATCACTCAATGGATGGGACAACAAAGCCATCGCACGTAGTTCCTAACCAAGCATACACTTGCTAAAGCCAATTGAATCTCACACAACTCATGTTAATATTTGGATTTGAGATCACGTTGACAATAATAACCCGAGAGATATATAGGCGACTTAAGGTGGCAATGATGTTGATGGTTTAAAGCGCCACCTTAAATAATATCATTTTATTTATGATAACTTCTACTAATGCCAAAAATATATTAAATTAATATATATTTTTACATATACAATGTAACCTTTGTGTAAATACCTTTGACACTTATTTGCAAATCTATTTTTCACCAAATCAATTATAACCGTGTCAAAAATATAAATTTATCAATCTGTCTTCAACACAACTTATTTGTAAATCTGTTCTTTCCTAAATTGATTTCTTTTGCACCAAAATTAATGAATTGTACTTCTACCTTTAACACAAATTTGAGAGTTACAAATATATCTTGATATTTTAAAAATTCATAATTAATTAAATACTAATCCAAAAATTATAAACATAATATTGTTAGACTCATGTTTAAAAATTATTTCCCTTACTATACTCAAATAATATATTTAAATTAATTTAAAATTTTGATAATCTTTCTAAGATTTTAATATTTTTTAATATTTTAGTATAAACAATATAGTTAAAAAATTAACTTTATAGGATCACAATCCTATTAGTTTGATTCTAATTTTTTTTATTTTGATTTAAGTACAATGATGGATATTATAATTATTCTTTCTTTTAATAATTTTATTTTGATCTTTGGACAATCATAAGACATATAATCCCCTTATAAAATACTTTAAACTCATTTAAGGTGAACTTTTCATCTCCATCAATCTTTAAAGCTTTGATTTGGTAGCCACTCTCCTTCTCTACAAGGCTTTAAACTTCTTGAAAGTTTCAAATGCCACACTTTTATTCTTCAAAATATACACTCATTTCTTTTGTGAGTAATCATCAATAATAAGACAAAGTATAAGATTTTATTAAGATATCGAGGCATGTTAGGCCACATAAATCAATATAAATAAGTTGTGGTTGCTCAGTGGCTCTTGAGTTGGATATTTTTGGAAAATTATTCCTTGAATGTTGTTCAAGAAAGCATGTTTCGCATAATTGATGAAAGTAATCAATTGTTAGAATTCCTTTTATAATGTTCTTTGTGTTAAGGTTTTACATCCTTCAAAATTTAGATAATTAAACTTCATGTGCCAAATCCACAAAAGGTTCATAATACAAGAACATCACATTGGTAATCTTCACATTAAGTAAGAACATGTAATTCTTCATTATATTCACTTAAGAAACAAGCTTATCTTGTTAATCTCAAAGCCATAATTAGCAATTCTCCATTGTCACTTTAGAATGGCTCTCTAAGAGTTGTCCAATTCTCAAAATATTGATGTTCATCTTGGATATTTAGTAGACATTATGAAAAATCTTATGATCTCCATTCATTATGGCCAATATTATTGAGCCTTTTTCTTTGATCTTTATCTTTTTACCATCCCCAAAATAGAAATTTCTTATTACTCTCATGTCTAACTAAAAGAGTTTGTTTTTATCTCTCATCATGCCATTACTTACACTATTATCAAGGTGTCACATAACAACTTTTACTAAGGAGATTTTTTTTGAAAGAGCACGAGTGTTTCACCTTCTTTCTCCTTTAAATTGACATGTTTTGTCTCCTTGTCACCATCTTTGGTTTAGCACACATAAGAATAGTACTCATATATGTTAAATAAGTAGCACTCTATTTGGCTTTTGCTCCTCTTCATCATAGTGATTTTGAAGGCATCATCCTTAACCTCTCCTATAAATTTAGCCCTTCCACCTCTTTTTGAAGTACTCATTTGATTTAGGGACAACTTCACTTATACAACTTGCTCACATTGCTCTTATCGACCACATTTCATTCTCTTTTAATGGACTAACAATGACTCATTCAACTCTTCAGTAGTCATTGTTATACCCGGTAAAATATTATACGTTTAATCTTCAATAATTCAATTGTGGCTTGGATGATTTCAGATCGACAGTAGGATGAGCCAAGAGCTCAATTGGAGGCTATTGGAATTTTTGAAATTTTCTGGGGATTTTTCGGAGCACCGAGGAAATTTTTAAGTAATTTTCCCTGTTTAATTGGATTTATTGGATTTTTGGAAATTTGAAAATCTAGTTAAATCGGTCTATTAGATTTTTAAACCGGAATTTGGTTTTTACCACGCGTGAACCGGACCGGAGCGGTTCAGCGAAGGCGAGGGCGGTTCGCCGAGGTGCGTTTGCGCGTGCGTATGGATAAGCCGCGGATAAGCGGATCGGACGGACGAGAACAGCGGTGGAGATTAACCGGCTGATCGGGGTTAAGCGGCGTTATTAGAAGGTCAACCGGCGCTTAATGGGTTCTTAACGGGTTATTACCGGTTTAAGCTGGGTATTTAACCTGATTTGTTCGGCTGTTAGGGTTTCGAGCGGTGGCCAGAGACGAAGTGTTCGCGGCGAACGACGATACTTTCCGGCAGCCTTTCAAGGGGCTTTTTGTACCTGGAGGTTCGCGGGACCGAGGAGAATCGATTGGTACCGGTTTCGTTCGGCGAGGGGCAGCGGTTGGTCGCGTGCGAGCTTCACCATCGCCGGAGAAGAAAGGTAGGAAATTCAGATTTTAAATTAGTTATTTAGCAAATTAAAAATATGGATTATTTTGCAAATAGCTACCGGAGCATGCAGATTGTGGTTTTTGGAATTGATTAATCCAAATTATTGATTTTAGCATTTTAGGGTTTTTCTTCGGAAAATTATAACCGCCGAATTTGGAAATTTTACCAAGCATGTGTTGATTCGATTATGTGCTTTAATCATGTTAAGATAGTATCAAATGCTGAAATTTGTTTAATTTCATAGATTGTTAAAATGGGGATCGGATGAAACTTCGGCGGAAATTTTGATTGAACCTTAGAAATTAGTGGCATTAATGAAACATTAGGATAGTATGAACATCGGATTTTGTTTCTCTTTGATCTCGGTCGCCGAAAATCGACGGGGGAAACGGAATTTTCCCGGAGGAATCATCGGCTAGGGTTTCGCGGGCGCCGAGCGGAGGAAGGAGATGGATTAGATTAATTTCGGTTTAGTTAATTAAGTAATTGTAATTATTCAATATTTATTAATAATTTAAATGTTAAACGTCGGCTGGAAATTGGATTAATTATTCGGCCGGTGGGTTCTCGGTTCAGCGCGAAGGCCGAACCGACAGCGAAAAAACCGGTTCAGCGGGATTAGGCGCGGACGAACGGCGCGAAGGCCCGAACCGGCAGCGAAAACCGGTTCAGCGGGATTCGGCGCGGACGAACGGCGCGAAAGCCGAACCGGCAGCGAAAACCGGTTCAGCGGGATTCGGCGCGGACGAACGGCGCGGAGGAAATTTAATTCGGAAATTAATCCGAATTTTCGGAAAAAGGATATATGTGGGATTTAAAAATTAATTCGGAAATTAATCCGAATTTTCGGAAAAAGGATATATGTGAATTTAAATTTTAATTCGGAAATTTATTCTGAATTTCGGAAAATTGAGAAAGGGCAGAATTTGATTTTTTTGGAATTTGGGAAAAATGCAGTAATTAGAATTTCGGGATTTTAAATTCTGAAAAAAATTCAGAAAAAGAGAAATTGGGATTTGAGCGATCTCGAAAATTCTGGAGATCCGTATGTAGAGAAAAATTTCCTGAAGTAGGGAAAAATGTTATCAGTGATGACAGTACAGTTGAAACAGTCAGACAGAGGTATGGTACATGGATGCTACCAAAACAGTCAGTAACTGGTACAGTTGTGTTGCTTGGACGGCAATGGCATGGATTGAGTCAGTTTACTCAATGTTGGCATATTTCACGGATTGACATAATGGACCGGACTACTATAGGCCCTATATGATGTTTTAGGGTGGTTGTGGTAGGTAATTGTGCGGTACAGACTTAGCTTCCACAGTATACATGTGGACTGGTATGCGCCTTGTTGTATCTGGACACATGTTGCCGAATCTTGGAGTTATAGCTTGGCAATGACTGTAGGGGCGTGGCTTCTATGGAAATTGTTGGGAGAGGACTTCTTGGGACGGTGGAGGAGTCGATCTCTTCTGGTCCATGAGTGTAGGCCTGCGCGCCTGAGAGTGGCAGTGGCAGGGGTGACTCGCCGTGGCTAGCCAAGTGTGTAGGCCTGCGTGCCTGAGGGTGGCAGTGGTGTCTTACGTTGGCTAGAGATCTATGTGACTGGTTCTGTCTATAGTCTCCAGAAGATTGATTGACGAGAGACGCTGCGGTGTCGGGTGCTAGGCGTTGTGATGCGTGCGCAGAGATGGGCGTGTCCCGCTGGCATGCTTTGCCTAGGCCCATGCGTGCACAGAGATGGGCGTGTCCCGCTGGCATGCTACCTGGAACCCCAGTGGAGAGCTACTCTGGTGTGACTAGGGGTGACTGTGGTTGGTCGGAGTCTGGAACTGAGAGTGCCTTTCCACCATACATTGTTATGTTGTATTCTTATACTCTTGCTATTATCCTTCTCTTGCATGTGAGTTTTACTAGCTGTCTTTCCTACTGGGCGTAGCTCATTCCTTTATTATCTATATTTTTCCAGCGGCTCGGCAGACTTGACGCCACCCAGATTAGGTGGGATCGTGGTCAGCAGGCTAGTGGAGGATATCTGATCTGTGATTTCTGAGACATTTTGGTTAGTGTGATTGATGCTATTGGATGTATTCAGTGAGACTATTATTCTTATGTCAGGTATTGTGTGAGGATGAATCTGACTTATGTATCTTGTTGGATGATGTTGCACTTGTTGGACTTGGATCTTATTCTTGTGATGTAGTTTCCATTCACTGTCTTACTTATTGTTTTGGTGCTATAGTGTGTGGAGTGCTATATTTATATATTTATTCTGTGGATGTTATATATTTTTTTTTGATGGTGAGGTCATTACATGACTATGGAACTTACCGTGGGGGTTCAGACTTCTATTAGATCGGTTCTCCTATCGGTATGGGATAGGAGTATTGGGTCTAGTAGGAGTAACATTGCGCGAGTCCATCTGTTAATTCAGGAGTCATGAATCCTGAGTTGACGGTGTACCCGGGAGATGGGATCTACATTGTTAAGGAAAGTAGGTGTGTAATGATGTGTTATATCCTATGTTTTTCGTAGGCTACTCAGGTTGGTATGGGACGATCTAAGCTATCTATATGTAAAAAAAAAATGTATGCCAAAAATCAGCCTAGGAAAAATGGGGTGTAACAAAGAGTGGTATCAGAGCCCTAGGTTAGGATAGTGGGGCTAGACATGTATAGAAGTTCAACCCAAGGTGGGGAGAACTGTTGGTCATTTTATTATACTATGGTAGTCCGTATGCCAAATGCCAAATGACGACTCTAATGCCAGATTAGTTGCTTTTGACAGTATGGCTGGTACCAGGAGACTTCCCTTTCGTGGAGCAGCTAGAGGCAGACCTGTATCTGCTACTCCTACCCCGGAGACGATCCCAGCATTGCCAGTTGAGCCAGCCGTGGATCGTTGGATCGATGCCTTTATGCGGTTGCGTCCGCAGAGCTTCAGTGGGTCGGCTGACCCAGCGGTGGCAGATGACTGGATGGCTCATATGCTTGAGCTGTTTGATGCCTTGGGATGTCCACTCGGCAGGAGGGTAGTACTTGCTGCTCTAGTATTGGAGGGAGAGGCTGCTACCTGGTGGAGAGGCCAGCGGCGCACTGTGTTTGGGGAGGTCCAGAACAGCGAGATAGCTTGGGAGGACTTTGTTGAGGCATTTAGGGAGTGCTACATTCCGGCTTCTGCCATGTCTCAGTTCAGGAGGGACCTTATACACCTCAGGCAGGGCCAGATGTCAGTGAATGACTACTTATCGAGATTCACTTATCTGGCGAGGTATGCCGCAGAGCTGGTACCATCTGAGGAGCGTAGATGTGAGATGTTCTTGGAGGGACTTCGTCCTATGCTGCAGTGTCAGTTGGTTGTGAGCCAGTTTGCCAGATTTCGTGACTTTGTTTGATACTGGTGCATCTCATTCTTTTGTTGCTTAGAGGATCTGGAATCAGATATCAGGATCCAAGGGTTATTTAAAAGAACCCTTACTGGTTAGGCTTCCTGATGGGAAAGAGATTCCCACTGTTCCGAAGACTGATGGGTTTATTCTGATTAGTGGACACGAGTTCGTGACAGAGTTGATATGTGTGCCGCTAACAGAGTTCGACATCATTTTGGGGATGGATTGGTTGTGCTACCATGCAGTGGTTCTGGATTGTTGCGAGAAGAAGGTTAGGATCAGGGTGCCTGGTTCGGAGGATGTGATATACTTTGGTCTAAACAGGCAGATTCCCCTGATCTCAGTTCTTCAGGCAAAGAGACTAGTGAGTAAGGGTTGTACTGGTTGGTTGGCTTATGTGGCAGATAGTCAAGCCACCACTACCCCTATGTCAAATATTCCAGTGGTGAGAGACTTCCCTATGGTTTTTCCAGAGGAGTTGCCTGGACTTTCACCAGCTAGGGAAGTGGGGTTTTCGATTGATTTGAGGCAAAGGAGATGGTTGGAATTGATAAAAGACTATGAACTGGTGATAAATTACTGCGAGGGTAAGGCTAATCCTGTTGCTGATGCTTTGAGCAGGCACGCAGTTATGCATACTATGTTAGTCTGTGACTCTATACTAGACTTGGATTGGGATGTTGAAAGATGTCAGGAACAGTTGTCTGTTCAGAGACTGGTTCACAGACTCGGCTCGTTGACTATTCGGGCTGACTGGTTATCTGAGATGCGTGATCTTCAGCTTTGTGATGAAAAGCTGAAGGAGAAGTTTGAGTTGGCATCGCAGGGATTGGGAGGAGACTTTGCTCTCAGAAACGACATTTTGACTTTCAGAGGTCGCTGGTGTGTGCCATCACATCAGGAGTTCAAGGAGAGGATCCTTCGAGAGGCTCATTATGGAACTTTGGCTATACACCCTGGAGAAGTCAAGATGTAGAGGAATTTGAGGAGTGTTTTCTGGTGGAGAGGTTTGAAGGCAGATGTTGCTGCTTTTGTTAGGAAGTGCCTTACATGTCAGCAAGTTAAGACCGAGCACCAGAGACCTGGAGGATTGTTGCAGAGTTTGCCGATTCCGGAGTGGAAATGGGATGACATCACTATGGACTTTGTGACTGGTCTTCCTCGTACCAGACAAGGTTTTGACGCCATTTGGGTCATCGTGGATCGATTGACCAAGTCAGCACATTTCTTATCAATTAAGAAGACGAATTCAGCGGCACAGTTGGCAGAGGTATATATTCAGCAGATTGTCAGATTGCATGAGATTCCTCGATCTATTATTTCTGACAGAGACGCCAAGTTCACATCACAGTTTTGGAGGAGCTTACACACTGCCATGGGTACACAGTTGAAGTTCAGTACTGCTTATCATCCTCAGACTGAGGGACAGTCTGAGCGGACTATTCGGACTACTCAGGTTGGTATGGGACGATCTGAGCTGTCTATATGTAAAAAAAAAAATGTATGCCAAAAATCAGCATAGGAAAAATGGGGTGTAACAGTCATGGACACTATGTCCTTAAACTCTTCAATTGCCACCACTACATGATTAAACTTATTTATGAGGGAGCATGTAACCTTCTCCACTACTCGTATATCTTCCACTGCTTCTCCAAGCCACTTCATCTGATTCATGACTACAAATACTTAGGTGAAATAATCCTTTATGGACACACTCTCCTTCATCAAGACTGACTCAAATTGAGCTCTTAGAGTTTGAACCCATAACTTTTTCATCTTATCCACTCATATTATGGAGTTTCAAAAGATATCTCATGCATTCTTGACATTCATCTTATTGCAATCTTAGAGAGAATGTTATGATTCTTGATGATTTATCATAAGCAATAATACCCAAGAATGGCTTTCATTCATAATGTTTAAGGATTACAATTCATCTCACTGAAAGGAAATATTAAATCCTTTAATTTTTATCATAGATTAGGACCTACAATAAAGGCCTTGGATATTACTTTGTTGGAAGCAATCTTCGAGAATATACACACAAGAACAAATATAGGGGAAAGAAAATTGGAGAACCTTATTTATGGTTGACACTCATGCATTACAAAGATGAATACATCACATATTTATACACCTAAAAATAAATTTACAAAAATACATTTGTAATTAAAACAAGAAATATTTTCAAATATATAGAACAATTTCAATTAAAGTAACACTATTTTAGAAATCTTAAATTAATTTTAAATCACCTCTTTAGAAGGTAAATATCTAATTTATTTATATATTTGATCTTCTAAAATCTTTTTCAAAGTGGCACATCAACTTTTTGTCACATGTAGATATTAGATTAATTGTGTATTTTTCATGGCACATTTCTTTAAAAGTCATATATTTAATAATAAAATTTATATTTTTAACATAAAATTAGTGAGTTAATTGTTTTAGTTGTTATTTATTAATTTTGAAATTCATTTTTTAAATATTGTATTTTCTCTAAGAGTTCAGATAATTATGCTAAGAATATTATGGATATTAAAGGTTTGAATTAGAAGCTTAAGGATGGTTTTTATGTGAATCTTTGAAATTTTGATTTATTAAAAATAGGATTATCTAATTTAAATGTTTAAGAACTTTAAGATTTACATTAGAAAGAGTTTGGACTGATTTAGAAGGAAATAGATGGTTGAAGTCATCTTTTGACGGTTGTCTCGTGCAAGATGTATTGTACTTCATGCTAGATCTATTATATGTTGATTAAGATGCACACTGTTCTAAGCTTAGGTATATTATATGTGGATTAAGTGGATAATACATTCAACTAGAAGGTTGTGATTGTAAATCCAAGAAAAAAGAGCATAGAATACGTATGTCGTGCAAATTATAAAAGAAAGTAAAGCATTCTAGAAATGATTATGCACATGACTATATTAATAATAAATTGTATGTGTATTATCGTGTAAGAAACCAAAGAAAGGAGAAGTTTACAAAAGAGTAATCTCAAGAAAAAAAAAGTAAATACATTTAAATAATTGTAATATAAGTATATTATTAATATGTATTATTAGAAATACAATTAACATAAACATGATAATATGATAGCTTTATTTTATATATAAATATTTTAATACAATATGATATATAAATAAAATGCATATGTTGTGATATTAAGACTTATGCATGTTTATATATGTTATTTGACTGCTATGTTTATTAGAATATTAAAAAAATAAAAGTGAGAAAAAAAAAAATAAATAATATGTTTAGATTCCATGAGTCTTATGTGCATATCATTTATAATAATATTATGATATGATAAGCTATAATGAGGTATCATGATATGATATAAAATAAGTAATAATGATGTATTTTTTTCAAGATATTATCATATGATTATCAATAAAAATGATCTATCATTAGTACTTTTTATAGGGCATGATAAACACAATATTATGAGATGATATCAATGACTTCATTTTTTAATTACAATTAATAGTTTGTACAACATTTGATGTGTTGATTTTTGTTTTGTCTAATATTTTTAACAGAATTAGATGTATGAAAATGATATGATTAAGATTGTTAACCAGTTGTGATATACCTATAGGTTGACATCTAAATATATATCATAATGAGATACTAGATGAGATGTGATCTTTGAACTTACGATAATATTGATTTAAGAAATGCAAGACTCTTTATTTTGAAAATATGTGAAAATGAGAAAAATGGTATAAAAGAATTGGTTGTGGAATATGAGATGAAAGCATTATTATAAAAAACCAAAAAAAATGTATATACACTTATGTGCATGATTAATGGTAATGACATCAATTATATTTTGTGACATATTTACATTATTACCTCATTTGTAGTATTGACATTTTTTTCATGTTGGTCTTATAGATAACATATTTTTGTTATTATTTTTTTTATTATTGTGAGATTAACTTATTATTTTAATTTATTGATATGCAATATTTTTATTGTATTAATTTACTTACTAAGTTTTATTACATACATATTATAGAATGTCATAAATACATACATAGAAAGAGAGAGAGAGAGAGAGAGAGAGAGAGATCAAAATGGCATGTGAGATGAATTATTCTAGAGAAGTTATTCTTTTTTGGTTAAACATAATTATAGACAATATATTGTATCATTTTAAGATATTAGATGCATATATTAATATTTTATAATTTTATGTGTATGTATGTTGGATATAATACTATTTTAATCTTATGATGTTATACGTGCATTAAAATAGTTTAAGAAAAAAATGAATTTTATCATCACTCCTTTCTTGATTGATTGATTAGTGTCCTTTATTTGCATTATGCTTTGATTTTTCTTGATTTTATATTATTATTTGTATAATTAAGTAAAAAAGACAAGATAGACATTGATAGCATGTATATGATCAATTCAAAAGGTTAAACTAACAATTAGAATCACTATTTGTATATCAATATAATTTATTGGACATTCAATATTCATAGGTTTCCAATATATCTTAGGAGAAGGATCATAAATAAACGAATACATCAATCTAGTTATTTATGAAAAATTAAAAAACCTCATGAATATGCTCTTCGAAGTTTCTTTGCTTCGTCACCCTTTCTTTCTTGTAAGAAATCCACAGGGGAAGCTGCTTTCTTTGTCCTTCTTCCGCATGAGAAGTATCCAGGAGAGAAGTAGACATTTGAACAGCATTACATATACAACTTTCCGATACTAAAATAAGAGGATTGATGTGGGAATACCTAAATATGAACTTTCTCAACTTCTGTTCTGCAAATCCAAGAAGTGGTGATTTAAGGCTATAACATGGAAAGATGTAGGAAATCTTGAACAAGAGATTTTAAGCCATAGAAGGTTTCTAACAAAACATGAAAGTTTAAAATAAATTTCTAATGGTCTTCAAGCCCAGATTCTTTGAGAATGTCTTTCCAACAATGCATAAAAAGTGTTTTAAGGAAACCGTAAAGGTCTTCTGAAAAAATCCTTGACAATTCTATTAAGACCATAAAGTTAAAGAAAGAAGATAAAATCTAGAACCAAATAATGCTTTAAAGCTCTAATAATAAACCAAAGGCTGTTTTTGGATCAATGCTTGAAATTTAGAAAGTGAGTTTTTTAAATGATAAAAGTCGCCAGAGAACAACAATATTGGGTTTGGTTGTAGTCCTCGTCCACAAGAGAGGAGAGAAGAAAAATCTCCTAATAAAGAAGATATACAAATATACAAGGGTCACAATAAAAGCATTCATCCTCATAAGCCAATTGGATCCAATGTGCCGCAACAAGAAACAAATATCTCAATATAAGAATAATTCAATAAATATTGACATAATAAAGGTCCTAGAACGATGGAAACACAAATGGATATTGGCTTCATCATGGGATATAATTAGCACAGAATGGCTATACCAGAAAAGCCTTGTTTAATCATGCTCTCTTGACTTCCAAGGTACATCTTTGTCTCCAACGATACAGCAAGCGTAGATCTTGATATATAGGAAAGCCGCTTACCTCCTCAAGCCACATGAATTCCACTGGTATTTTATTCCATAGTCATATCAAAACAAGTAAGTTATGGAGACCAAAGTAATCATTTATTGCTAAGAACAATCAAAGAAGCTCAATTCATGTGTCCATGCCTCAATAACATTTTAGCTTTCTAAACAGCTTTAATAGTACTTCATAACTTCAAATGTTCTGTTGAATAAGATATCACATTGTTATCCCCTGCAAATGTTATTTTTAAGCTAAAATTTGTATGTAAGGCCTAGGTTAACTCCGAGGGAAACATCTCAATGTACTAGACTGTGTTATCCACAGTTTTGCCTCTTCTAGATGAATGACCAAATTCACCTGTAACTCCAATGCTGGTTATGTGCAGGCAAGTAAACTATTAACTTTTGAAAGTGGACTTTTTCAATGGAAGGCGTACGTTCATGAATAGGGTAAAAAATGAGGGAGATTTTCCATGTCAACACAGATGTAAGTAGTTTTGATATGAGAGTTGACAATAGTCTAGTGAAATGGAAAGAATTCTCTGTAAAGTATGTTGCATGACATGTAATTGCTTTGTTACGCATGTCTATTATTTTAGTTTAACTTTATGCCTACATTTGGTACTAATTGATCCAATCTTCCTAAAGCATTTTGTTGAGTTTTTAATCATAACTTGATGCTATATTGATCTATTTCTTCTTACACATTTTGTTGTTTTCCCTGTATGTTTGTGCTATGAATTAATTGTGTTGTTACATTATTTCTTTCTACTTGGAAAAACGTAGTTTTTTTATTCTTGCTTAATGACTATGACGGCAGTCTTATTATCCAATCTTGAGACTACTACCAGCTGCCATTCCTGAAGTCAAATGACATTCAAGTTGCGTTGAGCTTTGCACTTACCCAAAACCCGCAACAAACAAGACTTTCCTTTTCTTCTTTCGCCATGGCAGATTTATCCAGCTTTGATATCGCCATCGAATGCAGATGTCCATCTTGCCGGGACACCTGGAATGCTCACAACCTTTTCCTGTGAGAAGAATACAATGTCAGAATTCTCCAGATGCAGTGTGATGTGTTCAAGGATTTTGAGCTCAAGTAAAGCACCTGCGGCACAAGTGAGCGCGCTCTTGGCTGTGAATTGGTATAGCTGTGATGCTTTGGTGGCATGCATACACTAGCATTACTACCGCTGCAAGCGACGCCTGTTGCAACGCCCTGGTGGCCAGTGTCCTGCCCTTGTCCAAGATTTCTCAGTCGGTTAAGCTCCGGCAAGATCACCGTTCCAAGATCGGGTCGGTCCTTTCTCCTCAGCTCCGCGCATTTCAATGCAAGCTTAGCAAAAGCAAGAGCCTCGTCCACTGGCCAGTCAGCAATTGCTGGATCAAGCAGTTGTGTAAACGTCCCTTTCTCGATCGCCCTCTCCACGTGGTGGGTAAGACCCATCGGGGGCTTTGCCGTGATAATTTGAAGCAGCATTACTCCAAGAGAGTAGACATCTGACTTGACTCCGAGCATGCCGGTTTGCTGGTACTCGGGGTCGATGTAACAGAATGTTCCTGCCGCCGACGTCATGTGGTACTGCGTCACGCTGTCAGCCACGGATGAAGGTACGAGCCGTGCAAGACCGACGTCGCTGATTTTGCTGACGTAATTTCGATCGATTAATATGTTTGCTGGTTTTAGATCTCGGTGCACTAACGGCTCCGGTTTTGTCTGGTGGAGGAACAACAGTGCCGTTGCCATCTCTGCAGCGATTTTGAATCGGACGTTCCATGGAATCGGCGGGGTGTTGCCGCGTCGGAAGAGACGATCGTCCAAGCTCCCATTGTCCATGAACTCGTAAACCAAGCATCCATACTCCGGACAGGCGCCAAGCAGTAACACCATGTTAGGATGTCGAATGCAGCTCAAGATTTCGACCTAAGTGGTTATGAATCAGCGTCAAAAAAATCTACCGAATGATCAGTATACTGCTGTAGAAGTCAAACAATGTGAAAATGTACCTCTTGTTGGAATTGCTTCCTGCCCTGTGCTGCATCTGGTCTTAATACCTTGATGGCAACCGCAGTGTGATCCAAGTAACCCTTGTAAACAGGTCCATACCCACCTTCTCCTATCTTGTTTTCTGCAGCGAAGTTTTTCGTAGCAGCTTCGATCTCATCGATGGCGTATTTCCTATAGCGGGTGTCATTGTGAGCCAGCGCATTCAGTGCTTTCTTCTTCTCCTCTGCTTCACGCCTCGCTTTGATCTCAGCGTTCAATCTCTTCTTTGACTCTAGCTCTGCAATTCTTTGTGCAGCTTCGGCTGCTTCGATTGCCGCTTTGCATTTTGCTTTCTCCATTTCGGCTATGGCAAGGGCTGCTTCTTCTGCGTGCCTTAGTTCTTCGTATTTTCTAGCTTCTTCCTTTTTCCATTGTTGGAGTTCCATAGCCTTCATCCAATCAGTTATTTACCGGAGTCAGCATCTTTTTATTGCTAATTTCTTCTTGTAATGGCAAGCCTCACCTTTTGTTTAGCTGTGATTGCTTCTTTACAGGCGTTGCTGTACATCTCCATAGTTTGCTTTAGCTCAATCTTTAGCCTCCTCATTTCAGCCTCAAGGTCACGATTTTGCTGGAATTGACGCGATAGAGTTAGTCTGTGCTTAAAAGGTTCGATGAAGCATAACATTTTAAGCAGGTGAACGTTAATTATATACGTAGATGTACTAACAACAGCAAGGGGAGAGTGGCTGCTCCTCGGGCTATCCGTCGAGGTGGATGAATACTCTAACGAGTCTCCAAATTCCACGGATTGAAAGCTGAAGCCTCCAGGTAAATCCATGTCATCTGAAAACGAGTCCCGGCAATCTGTAGATCGACGAGGACGGATGGAGGAATCGATATTGTCCAAATTGTTGGGTGCCGAACGAGCCGTTGAAAGCGGCCGCTCCCTTGCAGTCTTCTTCAAGTAATCAGGCAATCGATCAAGTGATACTCGTTCTGTCCTTTCATGTTGAGGGGTTGGTGGAGCAGATCCCCTCCAGCCAGCCCTAGCATATGGTTTTCTGTTTTTTGAGTCAAATACGCGTGAGAAAGACGAGTGCTACAAATTGGAGGTTGTTTTTATTTCTATTCCAAGTGTAAGAAAATGATGAAGAGAAAGTTACCTAATGGAGGAGTCTTCTTGTTCCAGCGGGAGACTTGGACTTGCTAGGACGCTCAATTGTCTTGGAGGAACTGCAGTAGATGGAGATTGGTTTTTGGCCATTCGAACCGTTGTTGGCTTCCCTTTCGAAATAACGTACACTGCACAGAAATCTGGAGCTGATTTCATCAAACAGCTTGGGACATCAGTATTTCTGAATTTTCTGCATGGTGGAGAAACAGAATAGTTGATATCAAACTTAAATTTTTCATGTCTCCAGGTTGCTTAAATTGACAAAGGTGTGTATATTGTGAGAACAGACTTCATGATTAGACTTCTGTTTGAGGCCCCAGCAACAATATTTTGGATGCTGTTAACGTTGATGTAATCAACAATGGCCTTTGGAATATCAGCACCCTCCAAGACTATTTCCTTCAATTGCATCTGAAAATTCAAGTAATTCTTTGAATTTTTAAGCGGAATAAGTTTCTATCCTTGGCAAAGAGTAAGGAAACGGAGACTTACCCCTTTTCGAGCACAAAATCCCCTGTAAGAAAGAAACAGCTGATTCAGCTCTGCATCTGCTTCATCTCTGGTGGTTTCTGGGCCAGCTTCCGTCTCTGAAATGAAGTGCATTTGATGGAGTTAGTAAACATTAGGATGTTCATTTCGAAATACCAACTTTGCAAACAAATGGAATTCTAAGATTCTTTCGTGTTAAATCTTTTGTGTCCTTTCATTCATTTCTACCCATTCCTCTGATCTCAGCAATCAAAACAAAGATACATCAGAACATATTCAAGACATTAATTGAACATTTTGTACCCAGAAAATTTCATAGAAATCTATTGGTTGTCATGGAAAAATGCCTATAATTGTTTTACTGGTCGTGGTGTTTGTTCGTTTTATGTTGTTTTCGGGTATGAAAACCAATGTATGGGGTACCTACGAGAAGACTTGCTTCGGACATGGATGAGGATGACGACGGAAGTATGAACGAGGTGGTCAACGGCCCATTTCACAGCCTGTTGGCTGTTCTTGTCCTTGTCGATGGCCACAGCGGTCAACCTTGGCAGCGATATGCGTGTGCTGTCTTCCATTTCTAAGGTTGCAGGCTTCAAGTCACCTCTCTATTGACTCCTTATGTCTTTCTGTTATCAAATGTCAAGAAATCAAAACGAGAATGGAAGAAACCGAAGGGAGAAAGAGAACAAACAGAAGCAGGAAGAAGAAGACGTCTTCTCCTCCCCCTCTTGTTCTCTTCCTCTATTCTTTGCCCTTCTTTTTTCAGCAAAGCGCTTATGCTGACGTCCTGGCGTCACGTTATACAGTTTTTCCGAAATGCCTAACGGCCAGATTCGATTGGCTGCCCCTTGGGCCCACCTTCCCTCGTGGCATACCTCTGTACGGCTACCGTGCAGCCGCGTGTCCGATGGTGCGGGATTGGTGGTATCACTGACCTTTTCAAAACAATTTATTGGAGGATAATATCAAGCTTTATATTTATATATATCTATATCTATCCATCACTATATATCAAGCTTATAAAGATAAAAAGCAAAAGTTTATTTGATGTTATTTTTCCGTAAGATCGGTCAGTTTGTTAAATGTTGATCTGATTTTCATTTTTTAAATTTTACTTCAAAAAGCAAAATCTATCTTTCAACTTTCGTTTAAACAAAATATTTTGAGAAAATTTTTTTATTAGTATTAATAATAAATTTATTAACTTAAAAAAATAATTAAATATAATTGAAATTTGACATTAAATATTAAAACATACTAGTATAGTATAATAAATTACTACATTGGAATAAATAACAACAAAATTTTACAAAGAAGTAAGTTTATTATATATATATATATATATAAGACTTAAAATACATATTGTATTAGATAAGTTTAATTTAATTTAATTTATTAACTATGTTATTTAAAATTTACATAAATAAAATTTATTTGAAATTGAATAAATTTGTATTAAAAAACAACATCATTTGATAAACTTTAATTAAACACTGTATTATAAAAAAAAATGCACTAATTATATTATTTAATTAAATTATTGAATTAATTCTAATAATCAATTTATAATTTAAATTTTTTTTGTGAATGAATTTTTAGCAAAATTAAATTGAATTTTATAAAAACTTAGAATTAAATCTAATAATAATAAAAAAGAAAAAATATGGATAAAAATATAAAAATATATTGAATGAAAGAAGAAGAAATTAAAGATGTTGGTGATTGAACAAATAATAAAAAAATGAGACAAATAAGAATTGTTAAAAAATTCTAAATCAAATAAGAAATAGATGATGGTGAAAGTGTTAAAAAGGAAAAATAAATCATTTTAAGAAATGAAACTTGATAAAAAAAATATCCAAAATATTATTATAAAGATAACATCTGTTAATAATATAAAATATTGAATTAGATATTGAGAATTATCAATTAAAGATTAGTGAAGATTAAAAAATAGGAATAAAAATGAATATAATAAACTTATATTTATCAAATAACGATGATATCCATAAATTACATATTTAATCTAATTTTTGACGAATTAAATGGTATGTTTAGACTATTTTTTTTGCCAAAATTTGATAAATTAATAAAAGATATTTGAAGTTTTACCTACATGTTATAACTACTAATTATTAGATAGGAGAATTACAGTCATTTTTTGAGTATGATATGATGTTTGATAAAATATAATAATAAATGATTACATATAAAATATCTTATGAAGTACTTCTTATGATGAATAAAGAAATCATAGGTGACATATGTATTACTTATATGAGAAAAAATTATATATTATGACTTAAACATGTGATTTAATGATTATATACTTGGTACAAGTAATGTGTTATCATTATATTGAAATTAAAAAAGAAGAAATATATTGACTTAATAGCCATGCAAATTAAAAAGAGTGAAAAACATCAATAAATTTTGATATAAGTACTAGCAGGTTATATGATCAAAAAAACCTAAAAAATGTTATGAAAATTAAGTGGCCAAATATAACAATAAAATATATTACTAGGTGTACATTAAAAAAAAAATAAAAAGATGAAACATGAAAGTATGTCAAAAAAGAGAAAAAAGGCTTACTACTTGACGAATTAGGTAATAACAAGGACTTTGTTCTCTTAAGTTTTTATTTTAAGAGGAAACATGCTATTTAAGTAAGGTCACATTTAAAAAAAACTAATGATAAGTTTGAAATTACATATGTATACTTATCATAAAAGTAAATGTACAAATTATTTAAAATCTAAAAGTATTAAGTTTGTTAAAATTAGATGTGACAACTTAATTTATTTAATTATAAAATTTGTTTCTAATTATGAATTTAATATTAGATATAGACTATGAATATCTAAAATTAAAAAAATTAATTTATGTTAGTACAACTAAAAAAGTATGATATGCTATCCATAATTAGATTTGAGTTTTGAGTATACTAATGAAAATACACCATGTAAAATTTGTTAGTATGTTATTTATAATTTTTTAAAATTATTTTATTTTTTAATGATTTTTAAAATAAAAAATGAAAAAAAAATATTTTATTTAAATTTTTATTAGTATTCAAGGATAAGCTTATCCATTCCTAGTGCTATTTTAGTTATAATTACATGTGAAAAAAGATCGAGAAACAAAGGAAGAGTTCGAAAGAGGGAGAATTCTATTGGATGAGAGATTTATGAGCAAAGAGAAGCTAAGAGAGCAATATCATTGGCATTTTCTTAAGAGTTTGAAAAAATTGTGAGAAAGAATTTAGATTTTGTTTCACATACAAAGGATTGAAAAATGTATGTTTTTACTTGAGATTTTTCTTAGAATGCTATTATGCTATATTCTAAGTTGTTTATGTCTTAATTGTGTTTTGGTTGGGATTAAAGCTAAGATTTAAAAGTTGAATTTTCCTACTAATGCCTTGATACTATACGATTGAGTCAAATGTACCTTACTATTGACTTAAATGGGTTGTACAATGAGAAGATTAGATGACACAATATTTTTGAACATATTATATGATAAAACTTTATTTGAGAGTAGCATTGTATCCTAAATTCTCAAAAAAAATTACACAACATGGTTAATGTTATCTAATGCTTATGAAGAGTGTATTACATGATGAGTCTATCATATTTCATGATTAGCTACAATAACAAGGTATAATGTAGGAGACCATCTGTTACACCCCATTTTTCCTAGGCTGATTTTTGGCATACATTTTTTTTTTTTTTTTTTTTTTATATAGACAGCTCAGATCGTCCCATACCAACCTGAGTAGCCTACGAAAACATAGGATATAACACATCATTACACACCTACTTTCCTTAACAATGTGGATCCCATCTCCCGGGTACACCGTCAAATCAGGTTCATGACTCCTGAATTAACAGATGGACTCGCGCAATGTTACTCCTACTAGACCCAATACTCCTAACCCATACCGGTAGGAGAACCGATCTAATAGAAGTCTGAACCCCCACGGTTAAGTTCCATAGTCATGTAATGACCTCACCATCAAACAAAAAGATATATAACATCCACAATAAAATATGGCACTCCACACACCATACTCCAAGACAATAAAATAAAACAGTGAATGAAACTACATCACAAGAATAAGATCCAAGTCCAACAAGTGTAATATTATCCAACCAGACATAAGTCAGAATTACCCTCACATATTACATGACATATGAGAGTAACAATCTCATTAAATACATCCAACAGCAACAATCATCTAACCAGAATATCTCAGACAATCACCAATCAGAAATCCTTCACAAGCCTGCTGACCACGATCCCACCTAATCCGGTAGCGTCAAGTCTGCCGAGCCACTGAAAATATATAATACAGGAATGAGCTACGCCCAGTAGGAAAGTCAGCTAGTAAAACTCACATGCAAGAGAAGGATAATAGCAAAAATACAGGAATACAGCATAACAATGTACGGTGGATAGGCACTCTCAGTCCCAGACTCCGACCAACCACAGCCACCCCAGTCACACCAGAGTAGCTCTCCTCTGGGCTACCAGGCAACGTGCCAGTGGGAACGCCCATCTCGAAACACGCATGGCGCCTAAGCACCCGACACCGCAGTGTCTCTCGTCAATCAATCTCCTGGAGACTACAGACAGATCCAGTCACATAATCTCTAGCCAACGTGAGACACCCCTGCCACCCTAAGGCGCGCAGGCCTACACACTTGGCTAGCCACTGCGAGACACCCCTGCCACCCTCAGGCGCGCAGGCCTACACACATGGACCGGGAGAGATTGACTCAGCCACCGTCCCAAGGAGTCCTCTACCAACAACTTCCATAGAAGCTCACGCCCCTACAGTCATTGCCAATCTCTAACTCCAAGATTCGGCAACATGTGTCCAGGTACAACAAGGCGTATACCAGTCTACATGTATACTGTGGAAGCTAAGTCCGAACCGCACAGTTACCTACCACAACTACCCTAAAACATCATATAGGGTCTATAGTAGTCCGGTCCAATATGCCAATCCATGAAATATGCCAATACTGAATAAACTGACTCAATCCATGCCGTTGCCATCAAAGCAACACAATTGTCAATTACTGACTGTTCTGGTAGCATCCGTGTACCATACCTTTGTCTGACTGTTTCCAGCTGTACTGTCATCAGTGATAACATTTTTCCCCACTTCAGGAAATTTGTTCTTTACCCACTGATCTCTAGAATTTTCGAAATTTCTCATTTCCAAGTTTTCTGATTTTCCTTGAATTTCCTAAATGTAAATAATTCCTAAAACTCAATTATCGAGTTTTTTCCTAAATTTGAAATATCAAATTTTGCATTTTATCCATTTTTTTCCAAAATTCGGAATAATTCCCCGAATTTAAAATTTTGCTATTCACTATACCGCGCCGAATCCCCTGAATCGCATCTTGCCACCAGTTCGGGCTTTCATGCTGAACCAAACCCCGCCGGTCAGTTATTAATCCGAAATTCAGCCGACGCTTATATATAATATTAATGATTAATATTATTATTATTCTCTTAATAATTCAACTAATCCCTAATTAATCCTTAATTCGTCTCCTTCCTTCGCCCGTCGTCCGCGAAACCCTAGCCGCCGCAATAGCCGACCAATTCCGTCGATTTCCGGCGACTGCGTACAAGGAGAACATGTTCGTACTATCCTAATGTTCCAATAATGTCGCTAATTTCCTAAGGTTTAAATCAAGTTTTCCGCCGAGCAGTTTCGTCTAATCCTCATGTTGACAATTCACGAAATTATAGTTCTAGCATTATACAATCATATTAACAGGAATAAAGTGGCATATTTAAATCCTCATGCTTGGTAATTTTCCAATTTCGGCGAAACAAATTAACGTCCCGAAAACCCTAACATGCAATTTTCGATAATTTGTACAATTAGCTTCAAAAATCACATTCGCATGCTTAGATAGAGATTTGCAAACTAATACATGCTTCAATTTGCTAATTATCTAATTTAAATATCTGAAATTCCTACCTCGAAGACGCCGGCGACGGTGAAGCTCGTCCGCAGCTCGCCGCAGCTCCTCGCCGAACGAATTTGGTCTCAAACGACTCTCCTCGGTCTCGTGGATCTCCGGGAACAAAAAGCCCCTTGCTAGGCCGCCGGAATCACGCGCCGTACGCCGGGAATTTCCTCGCTATCGCCGTCGAACGAAAACCCTATTCGCTGCTTCGCGAGGGTTTTTTATACCCCGGGCCGACACGGTGAACCCGTTACGCGTTCGACACGTTTTCGACACGTGAGCACCCGATACGCGCTGTCGACACGCTATCCACACGGTAAGCACACAATACGCGCTGTCGACACGCTATCGACACGGTAAACACCCGATCAGCCGGTTCGATCTCACCCGCCGATCTCGACCGTCCGATCCGCTTATTAGAACGTACACGCAAACTCACCCGGCGAACCGCCTCCGCCTCCGCTGAACCGTTCCGGTCCGGTTCACGCGCGATAAAAAAAACGATTTCCGGTTTAATTTAATTAGATTTTCGAATTTCTAAAAATCTAATAAATCCAATTAAATAGGGAAAATTAATTAAAAATTCCTCGGTGCTCCGAAAAATTCCCAAAAGATTTCAGAAATTCCAATAGCCTACAATTGAGTTCCTGGCTCATCCTACTGTCGATTCGAAATCATCTAAGCCACAATTAATTTATTAAAGATCAAATACATAAAATTTTACCGGGTATAACAATCTCCCCACCTTATCAGGAATTTCGCCCTCGAAATTCAGCAAGAAGTTCCGGCCATTTTTCAGCAACATCCTGCTCTAGCTCCCAGGTTGCCTCCCTTTCGTCATGTCTATTCCACAGAACCTTGACCATAGGAAACGACCTGTTCCTCAGCTGTCTGCTGCTCTCCTCGAGGATGCGAACTGGTAGTTCCACATAAGAAGAATCTGGTGCCACTTGTAAACCAGGAAGATCATCACTGATGCAATGAGAAGGATCTGGCACATATTTCTTGAGATTCGAAACATGGAACACATTGTGAATCTCAGTCAGATGCTCAGGAAGTGCCAACCTGTAAGCCACTTCACCGATCCTCTCCAGAATAGGATAGGGTCCAATGTAACGAGGTCGAAGCTTAGAAGGCTTTCCAAACCTGAATAGACCCCGCATAGGACTGACCTTCAGGAATACCCTATCTCCCACAGAAAACTCAACAGCCTTGTGCTTAGGATCATAATATTTCTTCTGGCGATCCTGCACAGTACGTAATCTGTCCTGCAATAACTTGACTTCCGCTGTGGTCTCCTCTACAATCTGGGGTCCCCACACTCTCCTGGAATCACCCTCCTCCCAACAAAGAGGAGATCTGCACCTACGCCCATACAACGCCTCGTAAGGTGCCATACCAATCGACGCCTGGAAGCTGTTATTGTACACAAACTCTACCAAGGGTAATCGTCTAGTCCAATCTGTTGAGTAAGTTTGTACGCTCAAGCGTAGCAAATCCTCCAAGGTCCGAATAGTCCGCTCAGACTGTCCATCCGTCTGAGGATGATAAGCAGTACTGAACCTTAACTGTGTACCCATGGCAGTGTGTAAGCTCTTCCAAAACTATGATGTGAATTTGGCGTCTCTGTCAGAAATAATAGAACGGGGAATCCCATGCAATCTGACAATCTGCTGAATATATATCTCTGCCAACTGTGCCGCTGAATCCGTCTTCTTAATGGATAAGAAATGGGCTGACTTGGTCAATCGATCTACGATGACCCAAATAGCATCAAAACCTTGTCTGGTACGAGGAAGACCAGTCACAAAGTCCATAGTGATGTCATCCCATTTCCACTCCGGAATCGGCAATCTCTGTAACAATCCTCCAGGTCTCTGGTGTTCGGCCTTAACTTGCTGACATGTAAGGCATTTCCTAACAAAGGCAGCAACATCTGTCTTCAAACCTCTCCACCAGAAAACACTCCTCAAATTCCTGTACATCTTGACTTCTCCAGGGTGCATAGCCAAGGTTCCATAGTGAGCCTCCCGAAGGATCCTCTCCCTGAACTCCTGATGTGATGGTACACACCAGCGACCCCTGAAGGTCAAAATGTCGTCTCTGAGAGCAAAGTCTCCTCCCAATCCCTGCGATGCCAACTCAATCTTCTCCTTCAGCTCTTCATCACAAAGCTGAAGGTCACGCATCTCAAATAACCAGTCAGCCCGAATAGTCAATGAGCTGAGTCTGTGAACCAGTCTCTGAATAGACAACTGTTCCTGACATCTTTCAACATTCCAATCCAAGTCTGGTATAGAGTCACAGACTAACATATTATGCACGACTGCGTGTCTGCTCAAGGCATCAGCCACTGGATTAGCCTTCCCCTCGCAGTAGTTTATTGTCAGCTCGTAATCCTTTATAAGTTCCAACCACCTCCTCTGCCTCAAGTTCAGTTCCTTCTGAGTGAACAGATACTTAAGACTCTTGTGGTCAGAGAAGCAATCTACAGGAACTCCGTACAAATAATGTCTCCATATCTTCAAGGCAAAAATGACAGCAGCTAACTCCAAATCATGAGTGGGATAATTCTTCTCATGATCCTTCAGTTGCCTCGAAGCATATGCTATAACTCTGTTATCCTGCATCAGTACGGCTCCCAAACCTATATGTGAAGCATCAGTGTACATCTGATACGACTTCTCCTGTGTGGGTAACATCAATACTGGAGCGGTGCTAAGCCTCTGCTTCAGCTCTAGGAAACTGTTCTCACAACTCTCTGTCCACTCAAAAGATTTTCCCTTCCGGGTCAACTGGGTTAGTGGAGCAGCCAGTCTAGAAAAGTGAGGAACAAATTTCCTATAGTATCCAGCCAAACCAAGGAAACTCCGGATCTCAGTGACAGAAGATGGCCTTTTCCAATCAATAATAGCTCGTATCTTGTTAGGATCAACAGCCACGCCCTCCGCACTGACAATGTGTCCTAAGAATGCTACTGAGTCCAGCCAAAAAGAACACTTGGAGAATTTTGCATACAGCTCATTCTCCCGCAACATTGTAAGCACAGTCCTCAACTGATCTGCATGAGTATCCCTATCTCTGGAATAAATCAATATATCATCTATAAAGATGATCACAAACCGATCCAGAAAGGCATGAAAAACTCGATGCATCAGGTTCATAAATACTGCTGGAGCATTAGTCAATCCAAAAGGCAACACTGTGAACTCGTAATGTCCGTATCTAGTACGGAATGCTGTCTTGGGTACATCAGAATCTCTAATCCGGATCTGGTGATAACCCGAGCGTAAGTCAATCTTGGAGAACACAGTTGCTCCCTGAAGTTGATCCAGCAAATCATCGATGCGTGGTAAAGGGTATCGGTTACGAATAGTAACCTTATTCAATTCCCTATAATCTACACACAGCCTCATACTACCATCTTTCTTCTTGACAAATAAGACAGGGGCACCCCAAGGTGAACAACTGGGGCGTATGAGTCCCTTGTCTAATAAGTCCTGTAACTGAGTCTTCAACTCTGCTAGCTCGACTGGAGCCATCCTGTAAGGAGCTCTAGCAATAGGAGCTACTCCTGCCTCCAAATCAATTGAAAACTCCACTTCCCTAGCTGGTGGAAATCCAGGCAACTCCTCTGGAAAAACCATAGGAAAGTCTCTCACCACTGGAATATCTGACATAGGGGTAGTGGTGGCTTGGCTATCGGTCACATATGCCAACCAACCAGTACAACCCTTACTTACTAACCTTCCAGCCTGAAGAACTGAGATCAGGGGAATCTGCCTGTTCAGACCAAAGTATATCACATCCCCCGAACCAGGCACTCTGATCCTGACCTTCTTCTCCCAACAATCCAGAACCACTGCATGGTGGCACAACCAATCCATCCCCAAAATGATGTCGAACTCTGCTAGTGGCACACATATCAACTCTGTCACGAATTCGTGTCCACTAATCAGAATAGATCCGTCAATCTTCTGAACAGTGGGAATCTCTTTCCCATCAGGAAGTCTAACCAGTAAGGGTTCCTTCAAGTAACCCTTGGATCCTGATATCTGATTCCAGATCCTCTCAGCAACAAAAGAATGAGATGCACCAGTATCAAACAAAGTCATGCACTGCACGTTGCCAAAATGAAGCATACCTGTGATCACTTCTGGTGACTCTGAAGCCTGCTGCCGAGTCAGTGCAAATACCCTGGGCTGTCCCCCAGATGAACCAACCGGTCCCGTGATCCTCTGTTTCTTCAACTCTGGGCAGTCGCACTTCTTGTGTCCGGGCTGTCGACAATGGTAGCAGATAATCCCCCCAGTCCGGGTACCTGTCTGCTGCACTGGTCTCTCAGAAATAGGTCGTGGCCGGACCACGACCTCCTGAGTACCACTGTGATCTCTGTGTCTCTTGCCCTTTTTGTTTTGTTGGATATTTCTGAATTCCTTCCTCTTGTTATGAGTCTCTCTCTGGGCCTCCATCCGGATATCAATAAGCTCAACGGATCTCGCAGCCTCCACCAAGTCATGAAACCTGGCAAACCGACTCACAACTAGCTGGCGCTGCAGCATAGGACGAAGTCCCTCCAGGAACATCTCACATCTGCGTTCCTCAGAAGGCACCAGCTCTACGGCGTACCTTGCCAGATAAGTGAACCTCGATAAGTAATCGTTCACTGACATCTGGCCCTGCCTGAGGTGTATAAGTTCCCTCCTGAACTGAGCCATGGCAGAGGCCGGAATGTAGCACTCCCTGAATGCCTCAACAAAGTCATCCCATGCTATCTCACTGTTCTGGGCCTCCCCAAACATAGCGCGCCGCTGGCCTCTCCACCAGGTAGCAGCCTCTCCCTCCAACACTAGAGCAGCAAGCACTACCCTCCTGCCGAATGGACATCCCAAGGCATCAAATAGCTCAAGCATATGAGCCATCCAGTCATCTGCCACCGCTGGGTCAGCCGACCCACTGAAGCTCCGCGGACGCAACCGCATGAAGGCATCGATCCAACGATCCACGGCTGGCTCAACTGGCAATGCTGGGATCGTCTCCGGGGTAGGAGTAGTAGATACCGGTCTGCCTCTAGCTGCTCCACGAGCGGAAAGTCTCCTGGTACCAGCCATACTGTCAAAAACAATTAATCTGGCATTAGAGTCGTCATTTGGCAATTGGCATATGGACTACTATAGTATACAAAAGAATCAACAGTTCTCCCCACCTTGGGTTGAACCCCTATACACGTCTAGCCCCGTTATCCTCACCTAGGGCTCTGATACCACTCCTGTTACACCCCATTTTTCCTAGGCTGATTTTTGACATACATTTTTTTTTTTTTTTTTTTTATATAGACAGCTCAGATCGTCCCATACCAACCTGAGTAGCCTACGAAAACATAGGATATAACACATCATTACACACCTACTTTCCTTAACAATGTGGATCCCATCTCCCGGGTACACCGTCAAATCAGGTTCATGACTCCTGAATTAACAGATGGACTCGCGCAATGTTACTCCTACTAGACCCAATACTCCTAACCCATACCGGTAGGAGAACCGATCTAATAGAAGTCTGAACCCCCACGGTTAAGTTCCATAGTCATGTAATGACCTCACCATCAAACAAAAAGATATATAACATCCACAATAAAATATGGCACTCCACACACCATACTCCAAGACAATAAAATAAAACAGTGAATGAAACTACATCACAAGAATAAGATCCAAGTCCAACAAGTGTAATATTATCCAACCAGACATAAGTCAGAATTACCCTCACATATTACATGACATATGAGAGTAACAATCTCATTAAATACATCCAACAGCAACAATCATCTAACCAGAATATCTCAGACAATCACCAATCAGAAATCCTTCACAAGCCTGCTGACCACGATCCCACCTAATCCGGTAGCGTCAAGTCTGCCGAGCCACTGAAAATATATAATACAGGAATGAGCTACGCCCAGTAGGAAAGTCAGCTAGTAAAACTCACATGCAAGAGAAGGATAATAGCAAAAATACAGGAATACAGCATAACAATGTACGGTGGATAGGCACTCTCAGTCCCAGACTCCGACCAACCACAGCCACCCCAGTCACACCAGAGTAGCTCTCCTCTGGGCTACCAGGCAACGTGCCAGTGGGAACGCCCATCTCGAAACACGCATGGCGCCTAAGCACCCGACACCGCAGTGTCTCTCGTCAATCAATCTCCTGGAGACTACAGACAGATCCAGTCACATAATCTCTAGCCAACGTGAGACACCCCTGCCACCCTAAGGCGCGCAGGCCTACACACTTGGCTAGCCACTGCGAGACACCCCTGCCACCCTCAGGCGCGCAGGCCTACACACATGGACCGGGAGAGATTGACTCAGCCACCGTCCCAAGGAGTCCTCTACCAACAACTTCCATAGAAGCTCACGCCCCTACAGTCATTGCCAATCTCTAACTCCAAGATTCGGCAACATGTGTCCAGGTACAACAAGGCGTATACCAGTCTACATGTATACTGTGGAAGCTAAGTCCGAACCGCACAGTTACCTACCACAACTACCCTAAAACATCATATAGGGTCTATAGTAGTCCGGTCCAATATGCCAATCCATGAAATATGCCAATACTGAATAAACTGACTCAATCCATGCCGTTGCCATCAAAGCAACACAATTGTCAATTACTGACTGTTCTGGTAGCATCCGTGTACCATACCTTTGTCTGACTGTTTCCAGCTGTACTGTCATCAGTGATAACATTTTTCCCCACTTCAGGAAATTTGTTCTTTACCCACTGATCTCTAGAATTTTCGAAATTTCTCATTTCCAAGTTTTCTGATTTTCCTTGAATTTCCTAAATGTAAATAATTCCTAAAACTCAATTATCGAGTTTTTTCCTAAATTTGAAATATCAAATTTTGCATTTTATCCATTTTTTTCCAAAATTCGGAATAATTCCCCGAATTTAAAATTTTGCTATTCACTATACCGCGCCGAATCCCCTGAATCGCATCTTGCCACCAGTTCGGGCTTTCATGCTGAACCAAACCCCGCCGGTCAGTTATTAATCCGAAATTCAGCCGACGCTTATATATAATATTAATGATTAATATTATTATTATTCTCTTAATAATTCAACTAATCCCTAATTAATCCTTAATTCGTCTCCTTCCTTCGCCCGTCGTCCGCGAAACCCTAGCCGCCGCAATAGCCGACCAATTCCGTCGATTTCCGGCGACTGCGTACAAGGAGAACATGTTCGTACTATCCTAATGTTCCAATAATGTCGCTAATTTCCTAAGGTTTAAATCAAGTTTTCCGCCGAGCAGTTTCGTCTAATCCTCATGTTGACAATTCACGAAATTATAGTTCTAGCATTATACAATCATATTAACAGGAATAAAGTGGCATATTTAAATCCTCATGCTTGGTAATTTTCCAATTTCGGCGAAACAAATTAACGTCCCGAAAACCCTAACATGCAATTTTCGATAATTTGTACAATTAGCTTCAAAAATCACATTCGCATGCTTAGATAGAGATTTGCAAACTAATACATGCTTCAATTTGCTAATTATCTAATTTAAATATCTGAAATTCCTACCTCGAAGACGCCGGCGACGGTGAAGCTCGTCCGCAGCTCGCCGCAGCTCCTCGCCGAACGAATTTGGTCTCAAACGACTCTCCTCGGTCTCGTGGATCTCCGGGCACAAAAAGCCCCTTGCCAGGCCGCCGGAATCACGCGCCGTACGCCGGGAATTTCCTCGCTATCGCCGTTGAACGAAAACCCTATTCGCTGCTTCGCGAGGGTTTTTTATACCCCGGGCCGACACGGTGAACCCGTTACGCGTTCGACACGTTTTCGACACGTGAGCACCCGATACGCGCTGTCGACACGCTATCCACACGGTAAGCACACAATACGCGCTGTCGACACGCTATCGACACGGTAAACACCCGATCAGCCGGTTCGATCTCACCCGCCGATCTCGACCGTCCGATCCGCTTATTAGAACGTACACGCAAACTCACCCGGCGAACCGCCTCCGCCTCCGCTGAACCGTTCCGGTCCGGTTCACGCGCGATAAAAAAAACGATTTCCGGTTTAATTTAATTAGATTTTCGAATTTCTAAAAATCTAATAAATCCAATTAAATAGGGAAAATTAATTAAAAATTCCTCGGTGCTCCGAAAAATTCCCAAAAGATTTCAGAAATTCCAATAGCCTACAATTGAGTTCCTGGCTCATCCTACTGTCGATTCGAAATCATCTAAGCCACAATTAATTTATTAAAGATCAAATACATAAAATTTTACCGGGTATAACACCATCCATCTAATCTAGTGATCGCACAATAGTGATTGTATATCATATGGTGTGATAGGGGGATTGAACACACATTGAGAAAGAATGAATATCATTTGCAATAAATGTTTAGAAACATTTAGAAGCTATTATAGCTATATTTGTAAATGTTTATTATATAAACAAATGTGTAATTTTGTAAAATATGAAAAGATAGAAAGTGTAAAGTAAATATATAAATTTTAAAAGCTTTTAGAATGAAAATTGAGCATATATTGATTGAATGTAATGGATATTATATAGAAAATGATAGAAATAGATAAAAAAAATAAAATATAATAAAAAATATCTCATCATCATAAAGTAGATAAATTGATTAATTGTTATGTAAGTAGGTTAGTTATTAATTACTTTAAAAATTTGTTATATCATACAAGCTATTGTATGACATAAAATCATCTATATATATTATGATCTATTAGATAACTTATTATTATGTGATATTTATTAATACACACATGTGTGTGTATGTGTGTTATGAGTATCAAAATATAAAGAAAGAAAAAAGTATATAAAATAAAAAAAGAAAACATAAGATTAATAGGTTTAATAAAAAAGATGAAGTGAAAATATGATAAGATTTTTTTATAACATTTTCTTGTAATTATTAGATTTAATCAAATCATATATTATTATCATTGGTACCTAAATAGAGGCTCACAATAGATAGAGAACCCACAATGAGTACTTTTATGTTTGATAATGTGGGTAGAGGGTTTAGTGTTAGATGATGAGTCACCTTTTTTTTCGTAACTTGATTGAGAGCCATAATAGACAGAGACTTGCCATCATATATACTTAACATTGGGCGACGTGGGTAGAGTTTCAATGATTAATGATGAGATTGCTTGATACTGAGCAATGTGGGTGGTAGTTTAATGGTTGAGATATGATATGATTAGGATCTAATGAAGCAGGGATAACAACTACAAAGGAAAATCAAAGTCTTAAGAAAAGAAATAAAAATAAATAAAAAAGGATGAAATGAATATGAATATTAAATCAAGAAAAAAATTATATGAGTATTATGTGATATTAAATAATACAATGATTATATACTTTGATGAGTATGAGGTATCCACACATATGTAAGGTGATTCATTTTTTTCTTATACTTTTGTATATTATCATGTAATTGTCTATTTGTTGTTTTATCATTATTTATTCACTACTTTATTATATATTCATGTTATTATATTTTTTATAGTTAATCATTTATCTATTAAGTATATCATGCTCATTATCTATTTACATTACAAATAAGAATGTAGATATTCATGAAGTTGAGGATTCTTATAGAATGACTTGACCCTTAAATGTGAGAGTATATTTTATTTGTAAGCCCTCTGAGAGATACCTTTTATACGAAGACTTATGTCATATTATGTTAATAGATGATCTAATTATGTATTATTTTAATTTTTTTATATGACAACTTGAGATTTGTGCATTACTTTAATATAATAGTTTTATTTGTGATGATACATGAATTTTGTGGTATTTTTCATGCTTTTACCTAATTTTTAGATCCTCAAAATTTATTTTATAAAAACATAGTCTATGTTGTAATTTTGAACTACTCAAATAATTTGACAATATTATAATATCTTATATCAACAACTACGATGTGATATCATTTTCACATCTGATAAATTCATTAATTCTCATTTTTATGTTCCATTACAAAGTTTTACTATACTTTAATTATGGAAATGGTATAATAATATTATGGTACTGAATATAATTAGATCTCAAAAAAATCATGAATTTAAATTGTTAGTCATGATAAATAGGTGACTATTATAGGGTAGTATCAAAGAAAGATAAATTTTAAAATTTGATAGAGAATAATATAAGAAGATGTAAAGCTATTGGTGTGACAATAGGAAATCACATTGAGGTATCCAGAAACTAAAAGTTATCTTAATATCTTGGTAGACTAACCTTATCGATTAAAGTTGTAAATTGTAGCAATGATATTAAGGGGCTAATTGAACATGAATTATCTTAAAGTGTGTAAACATTATGTAAAAATACCATAGAGTGTAGAAATATCATACATACCAAGAATTTGATGAAGATGTAAAGCTTTTTGCTAATTATAGAATCAGGTTTCCATTCTCCTTTAGGTCCATGATTTTAATTATGAGATTGACAAAGAGCCCGCTTCTATTGGCTGTGATGTTAAATGAAACTATCATCAATTTCCAAAATGCTATTATCTCTATATATTACTTTATTATCTTCTCCAACAAAAAAAATCTCTCATTATCAAAGAAAGAAAAAAAATATTGGAAATACTTTTATTGATTAAGATGTTAAATGAAAATATCATCCATTTCTAAAATCCTATTATCTCTAATTTTTTTCTCCACTAAAAATCTCTTAGAATCAAAGAAAACAAAAAAAAAAAAATGGAATGCGATTAAACAAGTTTTCTAAGTGTAAAAAGTGATCAAGTGAACAAATAATAGCTATTCTATTATACCACAATTGGTTGCATAGAGAATCCTTTCAAAGACTAAGCTTTAACAAACCTAGAGGGTTTCAAGGACCCTTGGAAAATGCTAACAATTTCTTGGAATATCAAATTTTTGTTATTTTAACTCATGTAAAGATGTAATCACTATACAAAATTTATAAGTTTTCATGATTTAAAAATTTCCAAAATAGTTCTTAAATTCATATTCAAATTGAAAAATTTATATTTCTCAACACTTTTAAAGATTCAAATTTCAAGTTCCAAACTATAAAGTTCACCCCTTGTTTTAACTCGTTGATGATAAATATTTTGATGAAAATTTTCAAAATGGTCTTTAAAATCATTTTATACAAATTTTAAACAACTTTATAATAATTGGTTGATACAGTATGAAACTCATTTTAGTATTTAAAAAAAAAACTTTTTTTTGTAAATGCAAAAGTTAAAATTGCTTTATCATAGTGAAAGAAAACAAAACTCCTAGCTGAAGGGTTTCTTGGTTTAAGGTTTATTTATTATGTTTTTGTGAACAGTCTAAAATATTACAATTCTAATACTCAATTAACCCAACAATCAACAAAATGCTTGAAGTAATAATTACATTTTCTAGCATAGTGATAAGAACATCTTTGGTGCCGTCTCAAAAACCAATGTTATTCAAATACTAGTTGATTAAGGCCACAATATCTTTAATGGCCCTTAAACATTAGAACCTTTAATATGAGTTATTCAATTTTAATTGAAGTTTCAAACATCCATCCAAGAGTACTCCTTAACATCCTTCAATTTTAAATGAGAAGAAGCACATTTTGTAAGTCCTCTTCTTAGTTTCCTCTTACTCATCTTCATCCTCATGTAGATGAATTGAGATTGAGATTTGAATTTACACCAATTATTCTCCATCCTTTTGATAACATAGCTAAATGACTCAAAATGTTTCACTTAATTTTTATCAAAATTTTGAAAATTTTTAAAAAACTATCAAATCTCCAACTCTTAAGCAATGGTCAATTTATTGCTCTTGCTAACCAGGGTTTTTTAAGCCACTATTTGCTTGAAAATGTTTAAAATCATGGCCCTTCTTTTCTCTCATTCTTGAATGGTTGGGATGGACTCTCTAATTGTACCTTCTAGCCTCTTCACAACTATCTCTACTTAGAATAGATGAGCATTCTCTTGTGCTCATGTTTTGGTGCAAGAACATTTGATCAAATTAGTTTCATAATATATCAATCATTTACTCTATTATATTTTCAAATATATTCTCTCAAGCTTGGTTATAGTACTATCTCTTCTTAAACCCATTATGATTACAATTCTTAACACCACTTCTTATAATTTGATATTGTATTATCATTTATGAAATTAAGATCACCATTGACAAAGGAATTACTTTATACTTTGAAAGCTTAATAACATCTAAACCTTAAGCAATAAAGTAGATATTATTTTTTGTAGTGTCAAAATTATAATTTTTTATAATATTTTTTAAAATTTATAATCAAACCAAATAATCAAAATCTTTAGATAATATAATATTATATGAAATGTTTTAACCTAAACTTATCAAAAAAAGATTTAAATAGGTGAAATGGTAACTCTAAAATAAAATATGCTTCTCTGGTTGCAAATCTTAAGAAACTTATTTTAACACTTATGAGTTGTTACTTTAAAAGTCTTTTCTTCATAGCATAAACTATTGTCAACCAATATTGACAAAATTTATGTTAAACTGTTTTATAAAAAATCACTTACACTTTTATATTTGTCTTTTTTACAACAAAATGTTATAAATAAATTTTGTTGTCATACTTTTTAATTACCTATGCTCGTACTTGAGGATGTTTCAATAATACAACATAGATTTTGTTTCATGCATAAGAATGATTCAATAACAGAACTTTGGTTTTGTTTACCTATAAGTTATTAGTTAAAAACAATGAAAAGATAATTTTTAAAGAAGAATTTTATGCAAATAAAAGTTTAATTTTAAAAAACAATGTTTTCAAGATTTTGCTACTTTAAAATTAAGTACACATATAGAAATTTAATGTTTAACATTTAAAGTGTAATTAAAAAGAAACTTTAAAATACGAATATTATATTACTTAAATAATTTCATTGATCATGATTAAAGCTATGGATCTCCTAATTTCGTCTAAGCCAAATTATGCATATTTATATAATTTGTATACCTATAATAAGTTATACATACTAAATTAAACGTTATATGTATATAAATATAATATTATAGTATTATATATATATATATAATTATAAAGATATTATTTAATTAATCCAATTATAAAAATATGCATGCACCATAAAGTAATTGTATTTTTTATACAATATAAATTATTCATAGGATCACAATTTTTAAAAAGTTTTAAGCAGATTCATTTAATAATTATGAAGTCCAAGGGGAAAGCAAAGTGTTAAGCTACAGTAATTCGAACAGCAAACACGATATTAGTTATTTTAGCCATCATCCCACAAGGAGTTTACCGCGGAAAATTCCATTCCCATAAAACATTAAAAACGTCAAAATCCGAGAAAAATTCGAATAGGGCTATCTCAGCATATGTGGCCTGGCTTCCTTGACTCTGATTAGTGGGCGAAGTCTTGAGCCGTCGACTCGTGGAACTTCCTCCGAATCTGGTGCCTTGTGCCGCCAATGTTGAATTCGATGATGTCCTCCACAGACGAGCTACTCGACGCCACGGTAGCCGTTGCGGTATGCGCCGGCGGTGGGAGCCGCCGTGCCATTCGCTGGGCCGCCTGCAAACTCTTTCCCCACGCCCATCGCGTACTTCTCATCCACGTCATCCCTTCCGTTTCCTCTATACCCTCTCCGTGTGAGCTCCTTAAAACGCTATCCATCTCTGGCTCCTTTCTCTTTCTTTGATTCCTATTGAAAGAGCTAATTTTGTGCCAATCTAAAACGGGTAGTGGGGCAGCTTATCCCGATCGAGGAAATGGAGAAGGGAGTAGTGGATATGTACTTGCAGGACGTGAAGCAGAAGGTTGAGGAGGAGGTTTTCTTTCCTTTGCGCAAGCTATGCCGTGCAAAGAATGTGAGCGTTGTTTCCTCTGCTCTTTTATCCATAATCGCTCGAGATAGATATGTATAAGGATTGTTTTGATGTTCTATGCAACGAAGGTTGAGACCTTGGTGCTGGAGGGGAAGACCACCTCCGACGCTCTCCTAGATTATCTTTCCAATTCGGGGATTAAGAACTTGATCTTGGGATCATCGTGGATGGGATGGATAAGGAGGTATTCATTCTTTGTCGATTATTGAGTGTTTGTTTGGATTGCGTTTTTGGCTTTTTACCCCTTCAACCTCTATAGTTGTTCCGATTAAATCTGGTCAATAGTTAAACTGTTGTAGTGCTGTTGGGAATGGTTTGATTACAGTAATTTGGTTTTTGGCTTTGCAGACATGAACTTAACAAACAGGCATGTATTGATGCAATTTTTTATTATTTGAATGCCGAATCAGGCATAAACTCATGGCTCATAAAACCAATCACCAACTCCTTGAGATATATAGTTTTGATTTGAGGTGTATGAGAGTAAGATAATATAATGTGTTGGCATCCATATGGAGAATAGTCTCATAATAAATATTCAATGTTTTAATATACAAAATAATACCTTTAGCCTGTTTGTTTAGGTTTTTAAGATGACGAGTGTCACTAATATATTGAGCTCCATTTAAGCTCCCAAAGTTTAATTCCCTTTTACAAATTGTTTTAATTGGAGAATGCTAATTTTGTTGAATAGGTTGAGTGTCATGAATATGAAGAAATGTTAAATGGATTGGATGTGATGAATGGTCCAATAATAGCCTATAAATATTAACAACTCAAAAGAAAAATACTAATATTTATGTGGCTTGATCAATGGATAGGCTTATGTTCATTTGAGAGGAAAATGATATTCTATTAATCAAGTCACGATACTGATATGCAGAATAAATGACAAAGAACAATTTCTTTTGAATCTCAAGTACACCTAAATCCTTCCAAATTTAGAGAAACCTCGTAACTAAAAATGGGTAATCTTTAGCAAAATCTTTTTTAAGAAAAAATAAATATGAAAAATAAATATAAATAAATAAATAAGAAATAGGTTTAGAGACTCAGTGGAAGTTGTTCTAATGAATGAAATTTATTATGTTATGTTAATAGTTCAATCAAAGTGATAGAAATATTAAAATAATAGAAAAGATAATCATGATAATTATATGTAAATGATATATATAATATATATGTATATGATACATATAATATATATGTATATGATACATATAATATATATGTATATGATACATATAATATATATGTATATGATACATATAATATATATGTATAGAAATATATTCTCATAGAATAATTTTAAATGATAAATATCATAATATATATCAATATATAAATAGAATGTGAATATAGAAGGAAAACACAAAAATGAAAAAAAATTAAAAATTTGAAGATTCTTTGAATTATGAATTATTCTATGAATATTTTATAATTATAAATTCTAAGATTAATATTTTAGATTTTTTAGATTCATTATTATCTATGAATTATGAATTTTAGTATCATAAAAAAAGTTATTCAAACTTCTCTTTAAGCATATAGATTCACATTGAGAGATCTAAACAATTGATGTACCTCCCAATTCGTTATCTTTATCATCAACAATGAAGATCACCATCATATAATGATGATGATACAAGGATAAAGCTTTGAATGCCAAGATTGTGTTTCAAGTCATTGGCAAAATTGGTGAGTCAAAAAATTTCACCAAATTGGATCTCCAAATTTCAAGGAAAGTTTTTATTTGATCAACAAAGCATATGTTACAGTTGCTTAAATAGCTCCTATCTTGATTTTCCATTTCCAAAGATAGAAATTGCGTAGAATTTCTAGAAAAATGTTGCCAAAATTATCCAATTAAAGTGCTTAATTATTCTTTAATCTAATCCATTAACTTCTAATTCATTTCCATAATGATATTTGAAGAAATATTTGATATTTTTAGATAAACAAATATATATAAATGAATGTATAATTATTATGGCACATTGTTATCTAATGTTGAGTATAAGTGAGAATAAATTTAGTGTTATTTTATGAGTTGAATATAATGTGGTTACACAATTAATGTGACCCTTTATTCATAGGCTTATATTTTGGATTATTAGGTATTTACCTAAGAGTATATCAAGGTTAAGTTGGGTCCTAATTTAGTCAAACTCTCTCAATAACTAGTATCCGAGATAGAGTCAATGGTTCGATTGGGATCAATTAGTTCATGTAATTGGCAACTTTTATGAATCTTTGTTAGTTTCTATTATAGTTGAGTAGAGTTTCTGTAAACTCATCTGACATTTTCACATGATTGTGTAGCTTTTGGCATGCATGATAGTTGATAGTATCGATAGAGTTTCGTTGAGGCACATAGGCTTCATTAAATGATGGGCACATAGTTCCTGTGGCTTGGCCAGTCATGTTGAAGCAATTAGTATACTCTACATAGTCTCAATGTGATGTAGTACGTTGGTGTGCTTGATGTTCAATGCAACACTCAATTTGGAGTTGAAGAAATGAGAAATAGACATGGATGAAATTCTTACTTGATTAGATTTGTTGAGTATAATTGAGAATTGGTTTTGTCTCATATTATGAGTTAAATATATATTGGAGACTTAATATGCAATTAATATGATATTTTCTTATAAGTTTAGGTTTTTTATTATTAAATATTCTCATAAGTATATATTTGACTTAACTTGAGCCCCTTATTTGACACAACTCTTTCAACATCCAAATATTTAAATATTAAAGGTGTTTCTCTATATAAACTTTTTCTTAAATTTAACATTTGTATAATTTACATTGAGACGAATCTGAATATGTTGTTTTTATATTTAACGTCAACTCATCTGGATCTCTTTTACATAAGGACAATGATCACATCTGAAAGAAAAATCATTGTTATTTGAGTTACATTTATTTTCACAACATGGTTCTAATGAAATGTTAGTTTTCATTTTAGATGTTCTAAAAATTGTTAATGGGAACTTTATTATTATCAGGTCCTTATGTCCTTATCTAAGCTTCTTTAGTTTTGAATATACTTTTTAAATAACTATAGGTAAAATCTTTCTCAGGACCCTAATGATATACGCGTCTTCTCTTAATTGGAAGGCTTGGGATGGTCTTTCTCATGAAGCACTACTCAATTATATTTTTTTTTAAAAATCATTTACTAGACTAACAGATTGGAACATGATAATTGATGACTTTGCCACAATCATGGATGGAATTTAAAAGATTTAACCATTAAGTCGACATAAATGGAAATATTTTTTATTTGTGGTATTTAAGGTTAAGGTCTCATTCGAAGTATATATGTCAGAATCAATCTTCAATCACAAGTACTATTTTCACTACATTTGGTCGGGAATTTGTTTGACAACCAAATATAAGTTTCTTATGAGGTGGTGCATTCCTTGGATGGATGGGAGTAGGATAGGCAAATCTTTGGCATTAGTTGTATGTTTAAACGCTGATATTTCCTCTCTACTTGGATATGCTTCTAAACCTTTTTGTTAGTATTATTTGGGGTCAAATGATGAGTGTCCCATCTAGTTCTGTTGCATTCCTGAAATTGTGGCTAAAAGAATATGTTATGATTCCTAATTTTATAGGTTTTTGCACTAGTTTTTAGTTTTCTGTTGCATTCATTTGCACTTGCATTGGAAACAACTTTATCCTTGTTTACATGTTTGCTGGATGATTTTAACTTATTCATTTACTTTTGTTAGCAATCATGAACAAATGTTTTGTTGTAATTCATGTTTTATGTGCATTTTGATCATTAGTGTAAATTGGTGCATTGCTGAAAATCTCAATAAACTACTAGCTCTTATATCTTTTCTTTTCTTTTCTGGGAGCTTGTACATATTCTCAGGTTACTGAAGTTTCCAGATGTTCCATCTGTAGTTCTAAAATCTGCTCCAAGTACATGCAACATTTTCGTTGTTTTACACCGAAAGCTTACATTGAAGTTTGCTAATCAGTTAGGGATTGGTGGTATGCAAAGCTATACACTCCTAACTATTGAGGGGGTAATAAATATCCATTATTTCTTGATTTTTTTTGTTCTTGATTTCGTACTGGTTCATGTAGGGGCCAGTATCAATATGCCAGTAAAAACAGTCAGCCGCAAATTACTCACTCGAGCTGAACAGAATGGCATCTTTGGCAAACAAATTTTTTCAAGTAGTTCAGAAATCCATAATGCACCAGAAGAAAATTATGAGGCCTCTGGTGTTGGTGGGTATTTGGACAGTTCTGCAAGCTCTAATGAAACACAGGAGAATACGAATGCTGGTGAAAGAAAGTTAGGAGTCAACAATTGGGAAAGATCTGAAGCTTTATCCAAAGATGCCCTCCTCACAACCTTTCCCTATGCTGTTGACGTTAAGGTCAATTCTTATAAAGTTTCTTCACCATTTTGTTATAATTCTTATATCTTTTCAATTGGTCACACTGTGTTAATTTTATCATCCCTTTTGCAAAGTTGTCCTATGGGTATGCTTTAAGGCTATCCTTATAAATTAGAGGCTAAAAGATGGCGGATTGCCTGTCTTCTCAGGATGATGCCCATTTTGATTTTCACCGGCTGCCGCTTGAATTGCAAAGGACACTTGCAAAGTATTATAAGTTCCGTGAAGATCTAATTCATGCGAAAAAGAAGGTATGAGTTAATTTTTGTCCATTCACACTGAATCTGCTCACAGATATAATTATGCAAATGCATCCATACTAGTTTATTTTACATGTTAGATCTACAAGGAATTGCACTTCAGCAATCTTCTTTTGTGCAAATTGATGGCAAAAGGTTCCTACATTAAAAAAATAATCTACTAGCAATGACAAGCTTGATGCCAACTCACCAACAACAGAATCTTTGAAGGTTTCAATGGTTTCAGATTCTCAATAATCTTCTTTTCATTCTTAGTCTGATAATCTTTCAACCTAAATCATAATATATATGTTGAATGGTAGCAAATTTTAAGAATAATAACTTTTTATTTTATGTGTAATCAATTGGAGAGGCAATATGAGTTAACATAACTGGAGTAAGGATATTACACTTAAGAAGTAATTCATAACTAATAAATTCCATGAACCCCAAAATCGAATGATTATTTCTTTTTATCAAATCTCACAACATTATGATGTTATAAAAAAATTGTATTCTGACTTTGATAACATTTTGCAAAGTTTTGAGACCTATTCTATCATTCGAAATACTCGATAAGATATCACGTATATCACAGAGTATTTTAATACTCTCTTGAAATTATGATAAAAAATAGGTTTATTTTGTGATGTAAGTAAAAATATCATGATGATGGAGTCATGTATAACAAAGAGTTAGAGAAATACTAAATCTTTAATTGTTTACACTGTTTAAATAAAGACTTTGATAAAGTTTTTGAGTTTATCCTTGGAAAAATACCTCTGCTTATATTGAAGAAAGTTTTCGTCGAAGTTACATGGAGAGTGGAAAAGAGGTGATGTTTTTAGTATTTTAGAATGTGGTTACAGATGTTTCATTTCATGGATCAGCTTTGGTATCAAATGTATTGAAGAGAATAATTTAAAATCGTAAGATGGAAAGAATAAGCAATTATGATATATGCATTGTAATGAATCTTATTACACAATGAATATATTTTGGGAGATCCATGATAAGCCAATAGATTGGAAGTCATGAAGCCAATGAAGGAATTAAAAGGTTGTATGCTTGTGATAATATAGTTTAGCCCCAAAACCATTTATAATGGAACAAATTGACATTCTTTAAAAATTATTAAATTTTCCAAAAACTAAAATGTTTGAACCTACGTCATCAAATTTGGCTACTCTTACAACTAAAAAAGATAAGCTAATGCTATTCTCTTTTCTCTTTTATAAAGGCTCAAGTGAAAAATAGGTTATGGATATATGTACATTTTTCAAATAAGAAAAGCTTAGATGTCTTAATCCAATGCATTAAAGTTTAACATTGGAATAAAAAATGTAGAAAAAATAGTAGATATAGTAGGCTTTAATGGGAGTCAACATCGGATAGATGGAAAATACTATTTTGCTCCTTAGTATTATCAATTGTCTTTCTCAAAGTTAAATTCTAAAATTTATAGGTAGAGAAAAAAATTTTATAGAATAATTTGAATTTTTTGCTATCTTGCTTATAAATAATAAATTGTACTTCAAATTTAGAAATAAAATATTGAATTTTAATTTTAAACCAAAATATTTCATATCTTCATTTTCAACAACTTTACTTATTAACCAATCTACTACAATAATCCCAATACCCTCCTTACAAGTTTTATATTATATATGTCTTTAGTTTTTTATTAATAAAAATCTCTATTTATTTCATTGTAATTATTGCTTTTTGGCAAAGTAATCTTGAGTATGCTATCTTTTTCAATGTTATAAGCCATCAAAATCATTTAAATCTCATTTATAGTGATGTATGAGGTCCAATTAGAATAACAAATTTAACTAGGGAGATATTCATTTGTTATATTTATTGATAATTATACTCATGTTTGTTAGATGTATTTAATGAGAAAAATTAAAAGTAAACCTGATAAAAAGGGCATTTTTTTAAAGTTTTAACCCAATATCTTACAGAGTGTGATATACTTCACGAAGCTCATCTACCTCCACCTCCCAAACAAATGGTGTTGTAGAAAGAAAAGTCATTTACTTGAGATTGTAAGATCGATCATGTTGATAGTCATGCACGATATTCTTTTTGGGAAAGTCAATCTTTATTATCCTATCTAGTCTTGTCTTTCATCAAAATTATACAATACCTACTTCTCTTAATGCAATACTATCTTTCCATCTTGTGCTTTTATTCATATTTTTAGATGCGTTAGCTTTTTTAATAGGAGTAAACTTGGTCCTAAAGCTTTTAAATGTGTTTTTTGTTAGTTATTAACCAACTCAAAATGGTTACAAATTGTTATTCCTCTTCAAGATATTTCTTTGTTTTATATGATATCTTAGTTTAATGAAAATCAAGTCTTTTATTCCTAAGTTTTTCTCCATAGAATGATAATTAAGTGAAATTTAAGAATTCCTTTAATTTCAAACCTACTTAAATTGTATTAAACTAAGCTTACCATTACTTAAGCCCTAGGTTTAGGGAGCATTCAACTTAACAAATGTACAGCTAATCTTAGATTACTTTAGGAGACCAAAGGCTTCGATGATACACTAAGAATTTGATGAACCTTAGCAAATCTTTCTATTATGAACTCATGTGAGGAAAAAGTTCGGTGTTTAGAGGACAGTAGAGGAATGGATGACCCAGATTTCTTAATCATAAATGAAAGGAGATAAAGATTTGTACTAAGCATTCAATTTTAATCCTCTTCACATATTCCAAACTATCAAATAATATTAGGTCATTTATGATTGAAGTTGACACTATTTAAGTACCAAGAGGTACACATGAAACTCTATAAAATCCAAACTAGAAAAAGGTTTTGTTAAAGGCACTCAATGACAATATAACCTAAGAGTTAATAGAATTACCTATTAGGAAGAAAACAGTTGGAAATAAATGGGTATTCATGGTTAAGTATTGACCAAATGGAAAATTTAATCGATATAAAACTAAATTTGTGGCACAAGGTTTCACTCGAACATTTAGAATTGATTATGAGGAGGTAGTTGTTGTAGTTGCAAGATTAAATTTTGTCAAAGTTTTATTGTCTATTGTTATAAAGTTAGAGTAGTGATTACACCAACTAAACATCAAGAATGCTTTTTTGATTGACACTTTAGAAGAAGATACATGTTTGCGAGCTCTACACAAGATTTGAGGCTCAAGGAGATCTAATCAATGTATGTAAGATAAAAAAATCCCTTTATGTCTTCAAAAAATCTTCAAGGGTATGATTTATTTGGTTTAGTATGATGAAAAAATTAAGTTATAAGCCATGACAAGTCGATCATAATTTATTTATAAAAATGAGTGAGTCTAGAAAACAAGTCATTTTCATTATTTATGTAGATAATATTGTTATCATAGGAGATAATGAATTACAGATTAAAAGTTTCAACAAGAAACTCTATGTTGAATTTAAAGTGCAAACCTTACGAGTCTCGAAATATTTCTTAGGGATGAAGATTATGATGAGCTAAAAATGAATCTTTATCTCATAAAGAAAATATGTTTTGAATTTGCTCAAGGAAATTGGTGTGCTTGGGTGTAGATCAATTGAAACACTCGTAAAACAAAATTGGAAACAAAAAACTATAAGATTCACGTATAAACCAAGGTAACTTCTAATATCTAGTAGATAAATTAATCTATTTATCTCTTATAAAGTCAAACATTTTTAGTGTGAGCATTCTTAGTTTATATATGCTTCCACAAAAAGATATTAAGATGTAGTCAATCAGATCTTAAGACATCTTAAATATAGTTTTGTTAAATGAGTATTGTCCAAAAAAATTGAAATAAGAGATGTAGTTGGATACTTGGTCATGGATTGGATTGGAGTTGTTAAAGAGAGCAATACTACAACTAGGCATTGTATAAAGGTATGAGAAAATTTGATTACTTTAAGAGAAAAAATAATTTGTAGTAGCTTATAGTAATGTGAAGGTGAATATAAAATCATTGTACAAGAACATATGAACTTTTTTTTTTTGATGAAACTATGATATTATATCAAAAGCGGCATAGGCCATACAAGAAATCCACAAGTGGGATCCTCAAGGAGGATCAAACATGAAATCAGACAGCATAAGTTTGAGTAGAGGCTCGGGAATGGATTCCCCGGGATCCCATATGAACTCGTTAAAGCATGCAACACGAGCCACCCAGTCAGCAGGTGCATTCCCATCTCTATGGATATGGGAAAACCGGACTGACTCCAGACACCTGGCATACCTAAGAGTCTCAGCAAAGTGGCCATCCTCAGGGGGGTGGGATATCATCTCACGGACCACCTGGAGCGCCGTCATCGAGTCAGTCTGAATCTCCATGGCCCGGTGAAGGGAGCCCCTTAGCATGTTGAGGGCCTCGAGCATAGCCTGGACCTCCATCATATCGGCAGCCTGGGAGAAAACCTTCTTGCCAGCCACCAAGAGCGGCCTCCCCATGCAGTCTCTGACAACCAGGCTTAGGTCGGCAATGCAATCACCGACCGCGGCATCGCAATTCACTTTTATCCATCCTGTTTTGGGGGGAATCCAACCATGGGTTACAAGCAAGTCCAAAGAGTTGCAAGGATTCCCGCTGGACAGGGATGAATTGAAGTAATGTTGCCTGATGGCGGTCATCACCTCGATCTTGATCGTCCGTAGCAGCAAGCACGGCATGGCCATCGGATTATTATGCCTCATCGCATTCCGCCTTGCCCAAATGCAGTACATCGTGGTGGCCAACGTGGCAGCATACCTAGCACCATCGTCATGGCGCGCTGCCGGCGAACCCACAAACCTCAAGAGCCGGTCGAGGAATTGCAGCCCAACTCCCACACAAGTGGACCGACTCAACACAGCCAATGGCCTGCGAGCTTGGCAGTCAGCCCAGAGTTCTTGTGCACGCGGGCAGTCCCAGAACACATGTTGCAAGGATTCATATGTTGCGCAGCCCCATTGGCAGTTGCTGTTCTGGAGCAAACCCCCTGCGGGCCAGCCACGCCGCCGTAGGGAGGAAATCACCGGCAACCCGCCACACGAACATGCGCACCCTCGGCATTGCTTTAATCTTTCAAATGCCCATCTCGTCTGCGTGACGCCGGCCACCCCGCCTGACGGTAGCATCAGCACCACATACCATATGCGTGTAGATTCTTCCACTATCGACCCTCGCAATCTCGGTGTACAGCTGGAGGAGCACGTCCTGGGCTGACGTCCGATCTCTCGGAAGATGTAGAATTCTATCAGTTAGCTCCTCGCCCGCCCAAAGCACGGATGATGTCCACATCTCAGTCCCCAGCAGCCGTAATGCAGTCAGCAACGCTCGTCGGCCAATTGATGTTCATGTTAATGAAGGTCGGCCAGCAGCAGAGTGGAAGGATACCCAACCAATTGTCCTCCGCGAATCTCACCATCCTCCCATCGCCGATGCGCCAGACGAAGATCGACATTGCCACTGGCATTGCCTCCAGCACCATTCTGTGCACAGGAGATGCATTCCGGGGAGCTTTCATAAGAGGATTCATCAGCATGTACTTCTGCTTCATAATTTCAACCCAAAGGCTCGCCTTGCGGCTGAGAATGCGCTTGCAATTGTTCATTTGTAGCACGCGCTGCCATACGCAAAAGTCCAAGCCCGCCAGCGGCCTTCGGCAAGGTGATACAGTCCCATGGCGCGTAATGCATCGTGTGCGTCCCGCTCCATAGGAACCTTCTAATTCTCTTTTCTATGTCATCAAGTACTCTTGCAGGCACCGCACAATGCCACAAAACGTGATTTGGGATGACAGTAAGAACAGAGGAGGCCAAGGCGGCTCTGTCTGCAAGCGACCGCGGACGGATATGCCAATTGACCACCGCGGCATCAATCCATTGGACCAGAAAATTAAAGTCGGCCTTGTTCAGGTGCCTCGCAGCAATGGGGACCCCGAGGTACGTAAGCGTCCGGTCTTGTACCATGCGGAGTTTCCTCAAGACCAGCTTGGCTTTCTTCTTGCTGAACTTCGTGCTGAAGTATACTTTGGATTTCATAAGGTTGACGCGCAACCCTGCACCCTCATCGAATGTCCGCATGATACTACGTACAGTGCGCGCGGTCTCGCGGGTGACGGGAGCAAACAGTAGCACATTGTCCGCGTATAGGAGGTGCGATATCCGCGGCGCGTGTTGCCCTAGTCTGAATCCAAGCAGCTGCTTCGTCTCGTAGTCCCTCACTAGCCATGAAAGGAATTCAGTAGCCATGACGTACAGGTAGGGCGAAAGCAGACATCCCTGTCGGAGTCCCCGCTGCGCCACCACCCAAGGGAGGCGAGAACCATTAACGAGAACACCAAATCTCGGACAAGTTATGCATGCAGCGATCCATTCACACCAGACAGGGGGAAATACCATGATCTTCATCATCTCGAGTAGGAAGTCCCAACGCATGCTGTCATAGGCTGGCTCCATGGCGATCTTCACAGCCATGAGGCCCGAAGTAGCAGTGCAGGCATGCATCTTCGACGCCATCTCTTGTGCGATGTAAACATTATCTGATATGCTACGCCCGGGGATAAATGCTGCTTGCTCGCGCTAGATGCAGCTGGACATCAGCGGTTTCAACCTCTCGACCAGAATGCGCGCCACCACCTTATAGATGGTTTTGCAGAGGCTAATTGGCCGGAAGTGCTCCGGCCTGCACGCCCCCTGTTTTTTCGGGATAAGGACAATGAGCGTGTCCTTCCATTCCTCCGGCAACCTCCGTTCCTCAAAGAAAGCCTGCACCGCGCTAATGAAGTCTTTGCGCGTGATGGCCCAATAGTCGTGCAGAAACTCTGCCGTGATCCCGTCGATGCCCGGGGCTCTGTTCCTCCTGATTCCCCGCATGCCCGCAGTAATCTCACTTTCGGTGACCCTGCATCCAAGTTTGGATGCCACATCGCCGCAGACGATGCCAGATAGCATAGGGATCGGCGGCAAGGCCACCCGGCCCCCGCACCACCATTTTCCTTCAAAGTAAGCCAAAAGAAAGCTCCTAATACTTTCAGGTGAATCCGCCGCCTTGACTTCTGCGTCCCTTAACTGAGTAATTCGGTTTGTCCGAGCACGAGTCGTGGCAGCAGCATGGAAAAACCTGGTGTTGCTATCCCCAAGCTGCGCCCAATGCACTTTAGCGCTCTGCCACCATCATTATTCCTCATGTGCGCAGCCGCAATGGAAGGTCGTGACCATTTGACCAAGCCGCATATGCTCCTCCTTTGTTAGTCCCTCCCAGGACTCCTTTGATTGAAGTTCATCGATTCCTCTTTCCAGCTCCCCGTTCTTATTAACAATGTTTCCCACCTCCTCCCGGCTCCATCTCCGCAGTGCCATCAGCGAGCGCTTGAATTTAGTCATAATCGCCTCCATGCAATTTTCCCCCGCTCGTCTCTGTCATGCACGATTCACCACCCGGAACGATTGTGGAAAGCCCAACCACACACTTTCGAATTGTGGCCTGCCATTGTTCGGCCGTGGATTCCTGCATCCCAGGTCAACCAGCAACGGGCAATGATCAGACCCGAGCCGGCAAAGATGTTGCACAGAGCATTCAGGAAAGGCCTGCATCCCCGCAGAGTTCATGAGGACATGGTCTAATCGCTCCAGGATGCGCGCGCCACCCTGCTTCCCGTTGCACTAGGTAAAGCGATTGCCGGTGAAGCCCTTGTCCACCAGCTGCAACTCCTGCATAAAGTCAGCAAGTTCTTGCTGTCCCCTGCTGTAGATGAACTTCCACCTGCCCCGTTTCTCGTCCTATGCCATCACAAGGTTGAGGTCCCCTGCGACGATGAGTGGGTCATCCCCACTGGACGAGTGCCTGATGGCGTCCTAGACCTCCCGGTGCTTGTGGTGGTCTTTAGGGCCGTAAACAATGAAGCTATTGATCTTGCAGTCACCACATAGCCTCACCTCGCACGCCATAGCATGCATTGAGGCCACCATGATCGTGATATCAACCCAGTTTTTCCATAATAGAATGATACCTGCAGACCTGCCGGCAGAAGGGTGAGCAACGAAGTCCCAGTCCTTCCCTAGGAGCTAGTTCGCATCCTGTCGTGAGAAACACTGCGCTTTCATCTCCATCAAGGCCACGACTGCAGCATTCCCCTCGCTTACCAATCTTTGCAGATATCTTCTTGACTTCCTGTCCCTAACACTTTTGATATTCCAAACAACGAACCGCATCTTCACCTGGAGCTTGTTATTGGTACCCACATGCAGCCTCGTAATTCTCCCGCATGAAGCCTCCTCCATCTTCCTCCTCGATGACCCCTGCGCCCCACGAAAAGCAGCCCAGGAGAAATTCTCCTATCTTGTTTTAGTGGAGTGTCCATCTGGGTTTATAGGTATGTCCACCGCCCATTTCTCCTGCAACAAAGGCAATTTCCCCTTGTTCCCTCCAACCTGCACCGCCTGTCCCGTTCCCACATCCTTCATGGAAGCATCTGCCTGTTTTATCCGCACCCAATCCTCGCGGGCCCTTTGGTCCGAGGCCCGCCTTGCCATACCTCTGCCACGGTCCATGGATGGGCTCATGTCGTGATTCATGCTAGCGGCCCCCTTGTCATGAATCCTGCGACTGACGGTCTTCCGAGGATTCTAGCTCACCTTGCCTGTTATACTCCTGTGGTCAGCCGCACCCTGTCTCCTACGCCGGGGTTGGACAAGCATCCATGGGCCCAGCTTTTGTGCCTTTTCCTTTGGAGCATACATGTTCTCCCGCTTTCGAGGACTTCTGGCGCATTCCGCCTCAGTGGTCTTCCCGTCACCATTGTGCGTAACCTCCACCTCCATCAGTCCTCCTCGAACGACATTATCTTCTGGAGTCGCAGAGGAAGCTGGACATGCATGCACCGCCTCCATGGACTTATGCGTGTTACACTGGCCCGCGTGGTGCCCAACGTGCCCGCATGAGAAGCAGATCCGCGGCAATCCCTCGTACTCGGAAGCCTTGTTCTTCCAAATTCTCCGTTGAGCCATATACCCGGTTTTAGAGGCTTCGAGAGGTCCATCCGGACACACATCCGAGCATAGGAGGATCGTTCCATCTCAGCAGTCCAGCCGTCAAGGAGAAAAGGCTCCCCAATAGCCTTGGCAATTCTTAAAATGTTCTCTACGTCCCAATATACGAGTGGGAGGCACGGCAGGGGCACCAATACCGGCGCCACATCGCTGTTGCGGCGTTTGGTCCGAATTCGTGCGTCTAGAGATCAAGCCCCATGGCTTGGCCTGCGACATGTCACGGGCCGCCAAGCTAGACTTCATTCTTGTCATTGATGGAGTCGAAGTGCAAGCAAAAACAGCCGGAAGACAGGTCGAGAATCCTAAAATTCTTGTAGTGACCCCATCTCTTTAGCAAAACCCGTGCAATGACGGGGAATGGGAGTGTGTTCCCGTATACTCGCCCCACCAAATCGAATTTGTGAAATTCGATACGGCTATGGCAAGCTTCCGATGACATAAATACATCGCCGCCCTCAACGTGATCAGGAATAACCGCAGCACGATCCTTGACATCGATATTGGCCGGACGCACATAGGAGGTTGCATGACTACTCTGGGGAATGTTGTTATTTGCAATTAGGGCTTCTCTGAAGCTAATCCTTGTTGTGGGAACCTCTCGTCTCCCAGCAGCTCCATGCTCAGGGTTGATCGTTTCTCCTGAGAGCTTGCTCACCGCAGGCTCCACAGCCATATGCTTTGTGTCCTCTAGCTCCCATGCCAGTGATCGCGGTGTGACCTCCATTTGCTTCCCCACCTCCATCCCCCTGGCACTGACAGTCAAGTAGCTCAGTTGGAGCTTCCACATGTTCCACCTTGTTCGCTGGGTAATCCCCGAAGCCATTCATGCCAGTAGTTTCATTTAATACGTCCGCCACTGCATTTGAATTTTGAGAGAAGAGGGGATTTCCTTCGGCGATCATCGTTTCCCCTCCAGAAGTGGAAGAGAGGCATTCTCTCACTGGCGAGTTGCTTCCAGTGGTCCTCACCTTCCTGTTGCTCCTCCTAGCCTTGCCTCCCGTCATCTTCCGTCCCGTTAGGGTTGCAGGTGACCCAGAACCATGCAAGGGGACGATACGGTGTGGTGCGCCCCAGAGTAACTTTGCGGTTTAAACCTGTCCCCACGCCTCCGCTTCAGCCGAATATTCAGAATTTCAAATTCAAACTTCTCAGATCCACGTGACCCGGCAAATTCCCGCAACGGTCTTGATACCCTACATGCCCGCTTGCACGTGCAACCGTTAGCCGTTACTAGCTGCTCGTCACATGCCCACCTGCTCCTCCGTCTTGCCGTGAGTTCCCCTGATCCGGTCTCCGATGGTGGCCCGGTATCTCACCCTCCGTGTATGCCTCCGCACCGCTGTAGATGCCAACTGCTCCTCACCTGCCGTCCTCTACTCGCGTTCCGTCCAAATGTTGATGATTAATTTGAATATGCCTTCAATTGGTGTCATGAAGTTATTTAGTGATAGTGAATCAACAATTATTATGATTTACAATCTTTTTCAATATGACAAGATGAAGTTATTGTACTTTTGGTTATATTACTATTTATTTGATGATTACAAAACCATTATTTAGTTTCTTTAATGTTTTTCTCGAGTATCTTTCAGGTCATGCATTTTGTAGTTCTAACAGGATCAATCAATTTGAGAGTTTTGATCAGATATCTCCTGGAGCAATCCATAAATGAAGAAATGTAAAACGGTGTTGGTGGCTATGTTTTAGTTTTGGCTTAAATTGCATATTAAGGAGCTGTTGATCAAACTCTTAGTAAAGAGCTAATTATCAAGAGCTCATCTCCAAAAAATCTATTAATTTGATTATTTATTTTATCACTTGTTTATATATGATATAATTAGGTTGCATAGTAGCATTTAAACATATGCATTATCATTAATTTTTTATGCATTATTATTTACAAGTTGTAAAAAAAAATTTATCATTTTAATAATTAGAAAAATACTTTAAAAGTAATAAAAAAATAATGAATATATAAAAGATGGTTTTAAAAAAGAAAATGAAAACATTTGACCTAAGAACCTAATACATAGTCAAGCCCAAATGCTCGGGCATATGGCCCAAAATGCTAGGCAATAAGCTTAAAGGAGTCATGGGTAAGGAGACCGGGTGAATCGAGTTGGGTTAGGTCTGAGTCTCGATTATGGCGCAATTTCTCTTGCGGCTCAGGTTAAATCGGGTCCGGAAATAACTCCCGAACTAACTTAGGTGTAACAGATAGTCTCATGAATTGTTAAGTAATGGATCAAGTCAAGTCGGACCCGTATTTATATATGCGTAGGTGACTTGGGTCATGACTTCCCAAGAGCATCAGTGTCAACCAACTCCATTTGGCTGACTTATAAGCTAAGAGGAAGTTTTATAAATGCCAAACATCATTTACAGTTGTAATGTGAGAGTAAAAATCGGCCCTATTCGCTTATGGACTAAGGCAAACTAATGTCATCTAATTGTGCATTTTTGCGATCGAATGGTCTGGATCGCGACCATTTTTGTGAACAGTGGATTCCGTCTAACTGTCCATCTGACAAGCCTAATTGAACGGATGAGATCAGTTTCGCTATTTTGAACAGTAATTTTGATCTTATTGTCCACCTAATCAAACGTCTGAGATCTCTACATTTGTGAACAGTGTCATCTAGCTGTTCATCTGTAAAGTTTGATCGAACAGCTGAGATTGTCTCGCCTTTGTGAACAATGCTCTTGCTTATCAACATCATCTATCCTGTATGCGGAATTTAATGATTTTGATCAAATCCTGCTTGAATGAGATATGGATCCTTTATTCAGCATTCTGATAGAGCAACTCTTATTCTGTCCTCCCAAATTGAACGGCGATCGTCTTTTTTGTTCAAAACTTGCATTCCAAAAAGTTGGTTATGTTTGTTTTGAACTCCGAAATGCTAACATCTATTTTGAGTGACTTTGTTAATAGTTAGAAAAATTCTATTTTAGTCTAAAATATTTCAGTATAAATAGAGGAGTCTTGGGAGTTGAAAAAAGATGATTTTAACCTTATTACATCAATAGTTTGAGAAGTGAAGGTGAAAAATCGAAAATTGTAATATGATTTCGACACCTTGTTGGAGCCGTGTTTACAACTCATTTTTTCTCCTTGTTTCAGTATTTTTTTTTATTGCATATCTTATTGGTGATTTTTTACAATTAATTATTTATTTTTTATTTTTTTATTTTTTTGAAAAAGATCATAATAATGTAAAATCTCTATTTATTCTATTTTTCTTAATAACGTTAGTATATATTGATAAATTTTTTGGATTCAATATTTCAACATTGGCTTTTAGGTTGCTTCAATATTTTTTTATTTGCACTCTTATTTCAAAATTATAATCCATAAATTTGTGTCATATATTTTTATAAGTGGATAGTGATTAATGATTATTTTGTATTGTGTTTCAATCTTATAAGCTTTTAAATTAAGATTGTGACGATAAACTTCTACCTGTTACAGCAAAAGGGTGTGATTTGTAAATGTTATCTGTACCTATTATGATGAAAAAGAGTGATTTTATTAGTAGAATTCTTGTCAAGTTGACTTCGGGTGAATGTAAGCACGGGTTAGGCCAAACTACCTAAAATTCTCATCTTTTTTATTTTCTTTGTTAGTGTATAATTTGTAAAATTTTTTTATTCAATAATATTTAATTAAAAACAAATATAAAAGATTTTTTTAAAAAAATTATATTTATCTAGCATAAAACATTTTATTGAGAAATAATTTAAAACCATAAAATTTATATTTTTTTTTTACATTTTTATTTAGTAAAATTATTAAACCAATGATTTTATAATTACTGAATTTTAATTTAAAAAAAGGTTTTCAAAATAACAAAAAGATTAAAGGCATAATTCACTCCCTCTCTTTCTTGTGCATTAACTTGACACATATTACATTAGAAGCATGTGAGAATTGCTATGAATTTTGTTAAGATTAAAATAGAAAATGGGATTATTGTAACTCTTAAAATAAAAGAGTATTGGAATTGATATCTATTTACTTTGGGTGTCAACAAGCTAAAAATAAAAGATATCTATTTACTAGCTTAAGAAAGAGTATTGGAATTGATATTCAAATATAAAAAATTATGTAATAAATTATAAAACTATTAAATAAGAATTTGAATCTCATAAATTATGAATAAGTTAAATAAAAAATGAATAAATATCTTGTATATATTATCTAAATAAAAAATTTTAAATTTTATGTATAACAAAATAGTTGTAATTTGTTATATTACTTTTTCTTATATAACTCATATAAATCTAATTTTGTATTTAGTTAAAAAGTAGTAATATTTTTTTCTATTGTATTCAGATTTCATAATTGTTCAAATAACAATACCAACAAAGCTACCATCAATAATTATGTATAAGAAGACTTGTATGAGCCAAAAATGCGTGCTAATTATCAACATCTCACATCAAGATTCAACTCATTGTATTAGAGTCGTGTGATGTTTTCGATAATAATATCAACTACAAGGAAATTGGCACATGCTTTAACACAACATAAATATTTATGAATAATGTTTACAATCTCAATATGTTATGTTTACGTTAAGCCCATGTAACATTTTTTAATCTTACCTAATTGTCTAAGTTTATTATTTGTAACAGTTACATAAACAGTAGTACATCTATTGCAACAATATATTGAATAAGGAAGAAGGCAATGATAGCCCGCATTGGTGGTAGTAGCAAAGGTGTATGCTATACTTTTGCAGTGCTTGGTAGAGGAAGATGGTTGCAGCAGTGGATTCTATGAACCCTTGTTGGATAAGTTGAAGGGAACAATGGATTGTTGGTAAAGGAGAAAATGAGAGGCAAAAACTGTCTCAATGTTCCCTGTGGTAAAGGACGAAGAGAGTAGTGAAGGTGTCTTCAGGATTTGTTAGCACTTTGGTGGGGGTTAAAGGGAGAAGAAAGAAGAGGTGGTGACCATCTCACCAGCAATGGTTTTAAGAGAGAGAGTTTAAAGACTAGAAGGAAAAATAAGGTGCAGATAAGCTGATGGGGAGAGAGAGAGAGAATGCCCTGTATGCATTTTTACAGATATCATATAAGTGCATGCATACGTTTTCTCAAACTTGCATGTGAAACAGCTTCAATTGATAAAAACAGCTTCAAATCCTTCTTTTTTCTTTTTTTCTTGAATTGATAGAAACCGCTTGGAACTTCTTGGTAAGTGAATTTACTGTGAGTCACTGTTTCAAATCCTTCATTGATTATTTTGTCAAAACCGTGCCCCTCAGATTTGCTTTTAACTATAGCATAATGAACAAATGTCGCTGTGTTGGCTTTTCTCATTTGATTAGTTTGTTTTTTGTGGGTGTTTTGGTGATGTCCCAAATCTAGTGCAATCTGCATTTCCAGGACAGTAATGAATCCATTGGTAAGAGCTAATGGTCTATTTTAGAATGTTTGATGAAAGGGTATGGAGCAACGGTTTGGTTGTCTCTTGTCACCTAGGTTCTTTGTTCAAAATACATGTGCAGTCTTTCTGCTAGATGCGGCCTTTTAGTGAGGAATGAGCTGTAAAAAATTGTTATCCAAGTTAATGAACATTTTTTTGTAAAATTGTTTGATTTTTTTCTTTTAATTTTGTTGAAAAGTGAAAGGCTAAGGTAATGAACCATCTGCTTGGTCATGCACTTCGCAAAGCCCTCAAATTTGGGGCCATAATTACTAACGCTTATATAACAAATACACCACACCCGTATACAATACAACACCGCTGAGAATGTTACAGTCCTTAGAACTTCAAGTTTTTTGTGATATTGCTACTGTACTAACAGAATATTCTGATTTGATTTATATGGAATCAAAATAATATTAAATAAAAGAAAAGAAAAATCTATTAAGGTAAAGCTTTTCTATTAGTTGTGTTACTTACATTGCTGATTATGACATCATCTTGGTTAGTGAAAACCATCTGAAAACTTAAGGTTGACGTTGTCCAAAGGTTAGCATCGTTTATTAATTGCTATATTTCTAACCAAATTTAATAATTAAAATTTTGAGAAGTGGATATTGTTTACTTAGTTAAAGATTACTTCTCACCTGTGAAAAAGCTGATACACAATGGAAATATATTATAGGTCGAACTGCTGTCTTCTGAACGCTCTACTGAAGTGAACAGAGTGAGAGATGCAGTGGAGAGAGAGAAAATGCTGAAAAAGATTGCTGCAGAAGAAATGGCAAAGCCCTTAGAAGTCGTCAAAGAAGCTGAGCATACAAGAAAGTTACTTCCTAGAGAGAGTTTGATCAGCCATCAATCTGAAAACTTTGCTAAGAGATTATCTTTTGATAAACCGGGTGCCTTTGAGAGCCTCTGCTCCAGCAGCAAAAACTTCCATCGGTACTCTAAGTCCGAAATAGAAGCTGCAACAGATAACTTCTCTGATGCTAAGAAAATAGGGGAAGGTACTTACGGTTGTGTTTACAAGTGCATCCTTGATCAAATTGTTGTTGCTGTTAAGGTTGTTCGTCAAGATGCCCCTGATAAGAAGGAAGAATTTCTTAGAGAGGTTTGTTCTAAATTCTAACTTCTCACTGTTGTTTAGGCTTAAGCTATTTCTATTGCTGATTTGTTCTTTTATTACGTTGCTACTAATGCAATTCAAAATTTATTTGACTCTAAGTGTTGTAGCTATTTATACACGTCCACTTGTCTGTAACGTTTCTATTTATAAAACCTTATCAGATTATCTTGATGAGGTTAACTATTGGAAAATTATTGGCAGGTTGAAGTTCTCAGCCAACTAAAGCATCCCCACATGGTTTCATTGTTAGGTTTCTGTCCTGAAAGTGGATGCCTGGTTTATGAATACATGGAAAATGGAAGCCTAGAGGATCAGCTATTTTACAGGAAGAATTCCCCTCCACTGCCTTGGTTTATCAGATTCCGGATTCTCTTTGAAGTAGCCTGTGCTCTTGCCTTTTTACATGGGAATAAACCTGATCCGATTGTTCACCGTGATGTGAAGCCAGGGAACATCTTGTTAGACAAGAACTATGTGAGCAAGGTTGGAGATGTGGGACTTGCAAGGCTCGTATCAGATATTGTGCCTGATAATGTGACAGAATACAAGGAAACTATGCTTGCTGGTACACTCTATTATATGGATCCTGAATACCTAAGGACTGGCACGGTTCGACCCAAGTCAGATCTATATGCATTAGGAATAATTGCTCTGCAATTGCTTACTGGCAAACAGACCACGTGCCTGGTAGTGCAGGTAGAGAATGCAATTGAAAATGGTACATTAGTTGATATACTGGACAAATCAATACCTGATTGGCCTCTTGCAGAGGCTGAGAAATTAGCAAAGCTTGCTTTAAAGTGTTCTAAACTCAGATGCAGAGATAGACCGGATCTAGAGTCCGAGATACTGCCTGAACTTGAAGAGTTATTGGAAATGGGAAATGGTTTTCACAGGTTGAAGCAATGCAATGTCTATTCCTCGAATCATTAAATCTGCCCAATCCTACAGGTAAACTTGATGGATAAGATAAAGAAATATAGAACATAAGTTATTAAATATGTCGTCTAAATATGAAAAGCAAAAGTTAACTTTTCTTTCTGTTGGTTTCTGATGCAGGTGGTGATGGATGATCCTTATATTGCAGCTGATGGATATACATATGAACACTGCGCAATCAGAGCATGGCTTGAAAGACATGTAATCTCACCTGTAACTGGACGAAGGCTTCCACACATCAACATCATTCCGAACTACTCGTTGCAGGCAGCGATTCAAGAGTGGAAGTCACGTTCATCATTTTCATCACCATGAAATATTTCGCTCTTCTTCTGTATATAAGGCCATTACTTGGAATGAATCTGTAGTTTTTGTCCATTTTTTTCTTTTTTTGAATACCAGGAAATCAGTCATTCAGCACCATACTAGTTTGCATAAGTTTGGAATATCGAGGGGAATTCTGGTTAATTTGTTAGAATTGTATTTTTATGATTTCAGATAGAAATAGATTAATTGACGTTGTAAAGTTTTTATTATAGAAACTCTACGTTTGGTTCTTTCCATTTATGTATGGAGAATTAGCATGTTGCGTTTTGAATGCATTTTTATGCAGTAGTGGTTTAAGCCTGAAAACATAAATGAAGTTTTGTATGAGAATTACTGGTACCAAAATTGGAACTTTGAAAACAAACCTAGCTAAGCTCTAATAATGGAAAGTTTTAACCATCAAGCTAAAAAGGATGGAGTCGAGGTTTAGTGCAATTTTTTGGGACTGTGCATTGCTGTGTATGTAGAGTATACACAATGAAAGGATACTCTCGGCAGGTCTAATGGGTTTACCCTCCAAAGACATGTTAGATTTTATCATTTGAATGGATTTTGGTGCTACCAATATATAACTTTATTGAAGTGGGGTTTTATTCTTATAGGCAAATATCTCTATGGTTGATAACCTATTTAGAGAAGACACTTAAAAAAAGATTGTCTCAATCATAAGTATTATTGTTTTAATAATGAAAAATAATTTGATATGATGAAACATCTAATTAAGATCACATAATTTTATTATTTAGGACAAGTCAATAGACCCCTTATTCAAGAGATTAGGAAGCATTTGGTGTTAGCTTTAAGCATCCAATAAGGACCTATAGGTTTCTTACCAGCTCATAATTAAATGCAAAATCACTATTAGCTTTTTGTGTTAGATTTGTCATAGGTATAAATATGTCAAGCAAACTTGTTGCATTTAGTAAAGAGCAATGAAAAAAATTCATATCCATTTGGCTTAAGGTTTTAATAGTGCAAGGCTTTAGCCAATACGAGTAGACATAATTATTCTGGTGTTGAAAATCCATTGTCAGAGACATCAACCTCATCATAACTTTTCCAGAATTTAATCATTGTAAGCTCACACAAAAAACTCTCTATCCTCATCCTCTTGACCATGGATTTGCTCTTGAGACCTCTTTGAGTGACTTCCAATCTTCTTGTGGCCCTCTCAAGTGTGTACGCAATAACGTGAGACTTTCTTTTCTTTAAACACGTGAAATCGAAGAGGATGGGGAGTAATTTTCAAGTGATATTATAGAAAATAATTGAATAAAGTTCAGCTTCTAAAAAAATTTTAATTAGAAAGATATAAAGATAAATAAACTTATATTAATTGTATGAAAAAAGATCTTAAATTTTATAAATAAAATCATAATTCTTAACAAGATTAGATAATTTTTAACAACAAATTTATATAAGATCTTATGTTAACTTAATAGTTTTGAGATAGACAACTAAATGAAAAGAATCTCTTGAATAAGATCAAAACTTGAGTAGAGTTAGGAAAAATCTTACTAAAGAGGAAGATCCTAATTAGTCTCATATTGGAGCCTTAGATGTCTTGCATAGAAGCTGCTTCTTGTCTAACAATTTCTTCCTTAGAACATTGCTTGGTGACCATTTCTTTCCTTCTTTGGGTGTTACAACAACTGTATACAACCACTAAGTAGAGGCATATCTTAATAGTCCCATGTGCCAATTTTTTATTTATATATGTTATCTTTATCTCAGCTAGCACAGAAATCTTTGATACAAAGTCCTGGGAAAGAATACATTGATGCTATATGTTAGGCTACAACAATTTTTTTTCATATTAAGTTAATGTCAAGAACATTTCAAGCATAAAACTTTCTCCTTTTTAGGGCTAAGGTGGAGGTTTAATTCTACAAATATGAGGATAATTACAACATTGATCCTTTACTCCCATGATAAAGGTTGTGTAATGAGTGTAGCCTAGCGAAGGCCAAGGCAAGGCAACGGCGATGATCAACGAGGATAGTTGCTAGCTTCAGCGGAGGTCATTTGGTTATGACGGTGGCTAGAAACGACGTTTTGTGTTGTCAAAGCAAGCCCCACAACCCGCGATTTTTGCTAAGGCAGACACCAACATTGTTAGCAAATTGGTTAGGTTAGTGAGGTTAAGACTCAACCCAGTGTTAACCATGTTAAAAACATCGTGGCTAAGTTGACACTTGGCTAGGTTAATCTACTTCTCTGTTGCCAATGCTGTAACAGCAACACATCCTACAGTTTGTTCTGTCTTGTTTTTGCAGTTTGTCAATTTAGCTTGAACCAACAGTTTGCAAATTGAGATCAGTAGGGTTCTGGTTGCTGCTCTCTAACTCTAAACATTAGTACGCATACAGCAATCATGGGGTTTCTAACCACCAATAACTCTACTTCTCAATTTTACATTTCAACATTGATAATTTGATTTAAATGGTTTCTTTTCCACTTTGTTTTTGCTTTTTAATCACTTGTATAGGATGTATGTTTAATGAAATGCAACATATCATAATGTCATGACACAGTTGTAGTTAATATGTTCAATAAAACGTTACAAAAAGATGTAATTTTGATTCAAAGATAGAGACTACACCTGTTGTCAATACTGTATAGTGAATATATTTGAGTAAACTTGCAATCTTGAAATTCTATTTTGGTCAACTAAAAAATGCCACCTTTTGAATGATGAAATTCAATGAAGGAAATGGTGGTTATGTTGTGTTATAAGGATGAAAGCAAATGTTGGCTGCTTTCTCTTGGGCTTTTTGTTTGCAAATGTGTTCAGGCAAGATTCATCGATTGGGATGTTCTCAATTTAGAGATCCATTATTGTCCTTTGTACAATGATCCTAATATTTTCTTACATAATTAATTTCTTTATTTTCTCTAGCTAATTCTCTTCAAAAATTTTAGTTGTTTCCTTTTCTTTCTAGTAGTGAATACATCTCTAAAACAAAGAATTATCATGTGGTTCTAAGCAAAGATTAAAGTTTTTGGCCACCTATTTATGCCTTTTACTGATTTTCTTCTAGCCTACATAAAACTGCATAAGATCAAGTAAAGAAAACATGCTTAAAAAAATTGATTTTGAAATCAATGTGTGTATGTATGCATACACACACATATATATATGTATATAAGTGCATCTAACAAGAATAGTAAAAATATTGTACATTCTTTCTGCAATTGTTGCGTAAATTCAAGTAGTTTTATGCAAATCAAAGATTACCACTAAAATTGTAAGCTAAAACTACATTTTGGCAACCATTTTCAAACCAATTATTTTTGACAATGTGGTTTGCAAATGTGGTGACAATGGCTTGATTTAATGAATTTGGAAATTAGGTCTTTGTCCAAAACTTTATTGTCTTGTGAAAATATCATAATTATTTTTCATAAAAAAACAAATGATAGTTTTGGTATTACAAAATAAATTAGTATAATGAGCATTTTTACATAATAAATATCAAGCATGTTTTTAAATAACCGTTAAGACAATATTTTGCAGTCTTATTTTTGCTCTCTATGAACCAATCTTCCACTTTTACCGTCTGCAGCATTGAAGAAAGCCTGGTAAGCAACTTAAAAGGTGTAGAAAGTGCGCAGCATTGAAGTTGAACTGGCAAAGATGCATATACGTGCGTACATACGTTTAGATTTGCGCTCGATACGTGTATATGCTATATAGAAGCGCGAAGAAGAATCCAATTTCCACATGAAGTTTCGACGACGATCTGGAGAATTCTGCGTCATCGCGTCACCGAAATGAGGTTCCCGCCTATAAATTTCCCAAATCATCTCGTTTGGCATCAGTAGAAGCGGAGAAAAAGAAATGGATTTCTTCGAAGACCCTATAATATACTCGGCGATCCATCAGTTCGTCGACATCCCGGAGGAGAAGGAGAAGGCCTTCAACCCGCCGACGAGTGCGTACTTCCGGGACCGTAAGGCGATGGCGCGCACGCCGGCGGACGTGAAGGACCTCTCTGGCGCGTACGAGTTCGTGATCGACATGCCCGGGGTCAATAGCAGCGACATCAAGGTCCAGGTTGAGGAAGGCAACCTTCTCGTGGTAAGCGGAGAGAGACGGCGCGGCGAGGAAAAGGACGTGAAGTACCTGCGTATGGAGCGGCGGATGGGCAAGTTCATGAGGAAGTTCCCGTTACCCGAGAACGCGAACCTCGAAGCGACCTCCGCCGAGTACAAGGGTGGGGTACTTACCGTCACGATAGAAAAAAAGAAACCGCCGGAGCCTACGAAGCCCGTGACCATCGAGGTCAAGAGCGCTTGAGATCTGGCAGAGCAGTGGGTATGTATCGGTTTAGGAAGAAGTGATGGGATTAAAAATAAGCTCGTCTTGCTTTTGCTGCTGTGTACACTGTATAAGTCGATCATAGCAGATACTCAAGCTTATCATTTCTCGAGCTTAAACGAGCGAATGATAAAACAAATAAATGAATTATATGGGTAGCTTTCAGGTGACGGAGTTCAGCTACAGTCCTATCAAGTGTAATAACTACTTTGTTCAAAGAAAAAGCATATGTTTGCAGGAAAACAAGAAGCCAATCTGTACAAAGTTAAGCAGCCTACAAGTGTTTGTCCGGAAGCTTGTGCAACACATTTTTTGACATGTAAGGAGAAACGCACCCCCGCACCTGCAGGCATAAAGAAGTCTTCAATTAAGTTGGAAGATGTGCCAAATGAAATACAAAGAATGTTGCAATTATTATCTATACTGTAGACGTTAACAAGAATTTTAAAATGTTTCAAGTCTGAAATCACTTGCAATTAACAAGCTACACAATTGACTTGCAAGATAAATTAAATTTTGAGCTAGGCAATGACAATTTAAAGCCTATCAACCAAACTATAGAAGAATGCAGGCTGGACCAATCGGCCCAAGAGAACACAGCATTGCTGTCTTACCCTCATCTGTTCATACCAATATATATCATCCAAGTGAATGGCTTATGCTAAACAAATACCTTTTTTCAAAACAAATACTAATCATAAAAAGCGCAGTTCCAAAAGAATGAGATAATAGAGACCATATTGGGAAATTTCCTGGAGTCTTATGTTAAAAAATCGAAGGTTGGTTTATCTACCGTTGCAGGAAAGAGCGAAAGAAGCTGAACATTTCATTACATTCATAAAGGTCTCATTTTGGAGTGTCATGCTCAAGAAAAAGGTTTAGAAAGAAATCAATCTTTAATAAGAAAGTAAGAGTACCAAAATTCATCAGAAAGCTCTCATCTAGGATTACCTGTAATAGACTTCTGGGTATTTCAATGAAACCTTGGAAGAGAAGATCAACCTTTTCCAACTTGCTCGGTGAAACAGGCGTGATCACATAAAGCAGACCTCTCTTTAAATCTATGCCTCTAACAATACCTATAGCATGCAGGATCGCAGTTCAAAAAAATGTGCACTTCAACAACAAATGATATAGCATATCACCGAAAAACACAAACAAATGTAAATCTCTATATTCATTTTGATTCACAAAGAATGAATAAAGAAAAATTTTTCATGATTGACTTTTAAGTTTGCTATGGATCAACGAGGCCCAACCTCAGTTATGCGGGAGAATTCATGCACAGGGTTATTGCCACCGACGAAAATTTATGACCCAAACCTCATGGATTAAGAAGTAAACTCTCGCTTAAGCCAGGTCTTCAAGAGCTAGCGCTCCATGTTTATGAGTATTTTTTAATAATCAAATATAAGCAAAAAAATGATACAAAGCATCTACCATGTATACCACAGAGAAACCAATTATGTTGCATTCTAGCCATTATTTGCTAACCTAGATGAAGTTTTCTGGCTTGATTTCTTGATGAAGTTACCTGTAAGTTGTAAATTAATAAAAGAGAACCTTATGAATACATTAACCATTGTAATTTCTTGATTATCTGAATACATTAGAGAATGATAAATAGTTTATCGCATGATAGCTTTTAATGAGAAAATAAAGCAGATTAGAACAACTAAAAGCTGCAACTTTATTCTTATTGATGAACGAGTTTTCACTATGAAATCTTTAAATGCAGTCTTGCTACTATATTTTAGTACATTTATAAATCAAATTTACTACTATTATCATATAGATAAAGTTGCTTGATCTTCGTGTAGCCATGCTTCATTGTGAAGTTGCAAAAGAAATACACGCTCAAGTGACAAGTGACTTTTGCATTAGTCCAGTTCTGATAATGCAACTGTTTATTTAATCGTTAGATAAGATTATCAAAAAATAGCATAAAGACAGTCAAAGCAAATCAAATTTCACAACTTAATTTTGCCAGCAGAGTTTATGTAATATTTGATGGTAAGTCAATAGTACACATTAGCATATGTACTGCAAAGTTGTAATTTTAAAGAATTTTAAGTCAATATGACAAGACCAGGTTTATCTTGCTGATAAAGTTACAACGGAGCTTCATTGTAGGCCAAATTAACCTCAAAGGAGGACCGAAAAGGAATGAAAAATAATACAAAAAAATAAAACGTGTGGTCCAATGCAAAAATGCCAATAAAGATGGTAGTTTTGGCCAAGTCCAAAAAAGAAATACAACTCTAGCTTATAACAAGGAGAAATCCTTGTTGAGTAAATCATCGCCCCACCAATAGCATGGCCTTGGAACCAGTACCAAATATCTGTTCAATGAGCAAAAGAAGCATAGTTCCCACTAAGACCTAGAGCTTTACAAAAACTACAAGTGAATTAGTTCTAACCCCTGGAGAAGAACTAGACTTCCCAAAATAGCAGCCAAATAATAGCATAGGGTCATAGACAAAGCCAGACCTAACCAGAAGCGCCTGCATTCTGTACTCCAAATAACATATAACGCTGTAGAAAAAAACTATTGCTTACATGAGGATGACCAATTAATTGTTTACATAAGGCTAGTAGCTTTAACTCCAATTAAAATTTCCAGCAAAGGAAACAGTAAATTTTCTTAATATTTTTTTAAAATACTAGTCAATTAATTTGAAAGCCTGTTGACTTTTCATTTGAGTCAGTCTCCTCAAAGCTATAACCACCCTTATATGCTGAGCACCTAATATGGTTAATAAAAAAAAAACAAAATTACACAGGTCCATTCTACCACTGCTTGTTTTCCTAATCTTAACCAAGTCTAATGCAAGATAAGCTATAGATCCTCCCTAGAATCATGTCAAGAACTTAAATGGTAAAAATGTTTGAAGAATGGGCTTGCGTAAATTTATGCGCATCTTTGATCTACTGTGCTGATGGCTTTAAACCATATGTAGCAGGCACTTATGAACGCACCAAGGTCAAGACAAGTATATGAGATTCAAGAAATTTGTATTGAACATAAAATTTAATCATGTTTCATATAAGAAAACATAACTAAGAAGCAGAAATCAGTATTAAAAAATAATGTCATCAATGTTTGGAAAAGCATGGGAACAAAAGAAATTAATATTACCAAGTCCAACACACCAGGGTGTACACCCAGCTGATGTCTTGGGCCCATCAGAACTAACAGCTAATCCCACTATTGTACCATTTAAACTGTGGAAAACCTCCTGCTCAGGAACCTAGAATGAGGGAGGAAATCAGCAAGTCAGATAAACCAATTGAGGAATATTATAAATTTTGCAGTAAACCAATGTAGATTCTTCTTGGAATGCCCATTTATTGTACATGTAAATAACAGAAATTCAACATAAACTATGCAAAGAAACAAGTTGAATGATAGATCAATTTCCATGACAACATAAATGGCAAAAATAGAAAGCGCAATTTTAGATGCTTTACTGAAATGTACAAATAGAAAGCTTAGTCCCCTCCCTTTTCTCTTAAGTAACCACATAATAATTTCTAATTTTGCAAACAATCAGCCAATCAAAAGAACTACTGCCTTGCAATTCATTGACTAAATCTTACAATTAAAATCCTTGAGTTCCTCTTCAAGTTTCCAATATGCTATTTCAGTGTTCTATGAATCTATAATTGGTCTCAAATCTATAATTAATTTTCTAGAACTCCAAAAATTAGGAAAACCAACACATCACATGTCTCTTGCCAAGAATTTAATTTTTTAAGTTGAGGGAAATATTCACAAGATCAATCTTTTTTGCCAATATGACCATGCAAAACAAAATAGAAGTGCCATTCATCTTCTTAGTAGAAGGTTAAAAAATTAGCATTTCCTCCACTTTGCTCGTAGGAAAATGCACTCTTCCATGCTTAAATGATCCTCCAAGGATTCTTCTGCCAAATATCATCAAAAGACCGTGATTTCTACATAGATTGCCTTTAAACTTTTATTGCACAAGCTAAATATGCCGAGAATCTCCAATGTAATCAGTCAAACCCTGCACCAAATTTTCAAAGTGCAGTGATTGCTGGACCATTCTTTGTCCATTAAGACTATACATTAAATTCAGTCACTTAAACTCGTTTTATCTATGCTCTGCTTCATAGGAAAGACGTTACTACATTCCCATTGGAGCCACATAAAAATGACAAATTTCCAAAGGCTACAATCTTCTCCAGCTTCATTACAAATCCGTATGATACTTTGAATAACTTTCAAAGAAATTTGAAAACTAGGTACAAAGGCAATATGACAAAAAACTATAACAATAATAACAAGCATTGATTCCAGTAAGTGACATTAATTACATGAATCCTTTCACACATACGAAAAAATTTCAATATCTCACATCTTTTAATAGGTGGGCAAGCTAAGTGATGCAAGGCAACCAACCACTCTACTATTGTAGAGCTGAAGTTCCAAATCATGATGAAGAAAGAGAGCCACTTTTCCAATTTATGTGATAAGTTGAGTAAAATATTTGACTTATTTAAGTAAGTTTAATGCGTCTGAGAGAACCTAATGTGAGGTAATGGTTGTATATATGAGAAGTCAACCTATGTGGATCATATAAGTCGTCATAGTCTATATATGGTTGTCTTGATATAATAATGTTTCTTGTTCATGGATGAATTATTTTAGTACTTTAGAACTTCATAAGTCTTTAATTAGGTTATTGTAGAAATGTTGTTTGGGATGAATTCAATGGGAGCTACTCACATAGATGACTTTGAACATGTTTAGATTATCTCCTTTTCTATCTTCTTCATAGTTACCTTCTTCAAATTCCATAGATTCATATGCTTATTTTAGGTCATGTCTGTCAATTTTTCATGAATTTTGCATGTTTTTGCTTTTCATCCTTCTTTCCTTATTTTTCCCTCCACTCAAATGATTTTCAAACTTTCTTCAAAAGCAAGAAAAAAGAGTAAAAATTAAGGGTTTAAAAAAGAAAAAATAAAATGAAATTTGTGAAAAAATTACACAAAAAAGTTAATCAAATTTAAAAAATATCAATATTACACTTACATCACAATTCTTCCATAATTTGTCTTATCATATGCTCCACTAAACGATCCATTTCCCTAAATTACCTCCTCATTGTCCACTTTATATTCTTCGCTTCTCTAAAGTTTCGTATTACTTCATCCCACCAACCCAACCCACCTTTCTAAATTAGCCAATCCACAACCACTTCCAAATGGAAACCATTTAATCACGTTGCCATATCATCACACCACTAATTTGTTTGCTACACCTGACTCTCAATTCTTTACAATACCATATCTCTTTCCTCTCCCCTTCACTAATTCAAATTCTAGTAATTCAAAATCCTCGCAATCAATCTATCAATCGCCCTTACCTAGCCAAAACAAGTCTTCTGAACACCTCCTAAACACACATACACTACCTTCGAAGTCCAGCAAGCACTTCACAGCTTAACCCTTATGTTGACCTCCATCCTTTATATAAAAACTCAACAGCCACCCATCTCTTCCAATTGTCATCTTGCCAACAGATACTCGCTAACAAGATCCACCCAGTTCCCCTACTGCCTTCTTGTTATAGCAAGTTCACTATTCTTGTCTATTCAATGTGATAGATCATTACATTTCTACTTCTCTAATTTCCATCGCATATTTGACCACCATCTTCAACTGAGGCATCAACTTCCTCATTGCCAACTATTTGTAACTGTTCTCCATCCAATCAAACTTTTGTCATTCACTATCATGATTGCATTGCCACCTCTCTATAAGGTCAGAAAAACCCTTTGAAGGTGACCTCATTCTCCATGTTCTAACATCATATTGTTGCAACATCTCATCATGTCCATATTCTTAGTAGTGCAAATTTGTACATCTTTGTTTCTCTAAATCCTTTGGTTACAAATTTCCTCTTTATTCTCTCCATTTTAGTAAACCTACGAGTGAAGGGACGAAATGATCCATTGGAGCAGCCTACCCATTTTCAAACATATTACACCATCATATCTCCCTTGCATTAGTGAATGAACTGAGCCAAACATTTAAAAAGGAAAGCACTCCTTGCTATAGAAGCAGCTATCAGAGACGACAATGTATTTATAAGAAAAGGTTGTTGAATCTATCGATTTTCTCCCAATTGGTTGTATAACATGTGCAATGATTTACTACATAGGTGAGATCCCTAGTTCAAGTCTAGGATGGCCCAAATATGCCAGGGGAAGTAATAAAAGAAGCATTTGACTCTTTCATAGGGTCTGTTCTTGCAATTGGGTCATTGCGATTACAGGATGGTTGTCTAACATCGTATGCTTGATCATCACCCTTAAGTTATCAAAGAATCAACTTCCTCGTTGCTAACCACTTGCAACCATCCTCCTTTACTACCCAACCGCCTCAACTCTTGTTGATTGTGTTGACTTCCATCATTAACACTAATGCTTGTTTGCCTTCAAAACTAATGACTATTTGTCATCAAAATCAATCCACAACATTGTTTGAACCACCATCTTTGTTCGTTGCCACTACTAGATGTTCATCCCAAGCATACCCCAAATTCATGGTACATTTTAATTATTCAAGGTTAGATTTTGCTCCTAATTATTCTTTGATAAATCAATGTGATTGTTAAGGGTCTTAATAACTATTAGTTCATTATGTTCATTTCATTTTAAAAATATTTCTATAGAACATCCTGTAGATATCCTTGTCTCATATGATCATTCTATTCTTATCCAACTATAAAATATATCATAAACTTCATGGATATATATTTACTTGCACATGATCATGAAACTATTCTAAAGCACCATCTTCATTTTATTGATTCACTCACTTGTAACATAATATAATACTCAAGTTGAAATATTCTTTCTGAAACCAAAATAAAGAATTCAAAAATGTAAATATTATATCATATATATTATTATAAACATTGCATTACCATTATGATTTATTCTTATTATATAATAAATCTTAATTAATTAAAATGTACCAAGTCTTTAAATCTTCCTCTTGAAACTCATCTAAAGCCTTATAAACTTATATATTATCATGCAATAATTTAGGAGTCTACATAAGATGTAATGTATCTATAACCTTTAGAAATTCTTATAGCACTGGTGTGAAATTATACCATCGTCGAGTATTGATGCTATTCTAGATCAAACTTGGATCTATTAAAAAGCATGCCTATGTTCATGATTATGATAACATTACTAACATTCTACATCACATTATTATGACCAACTTATGATCTTGCACCCAATATATCCCACTCTAAACAAGGTTAGATCCAAACAATCTACAAGACCCAAACCTATTTGATAGCCAACATGCAAGTAATCCCCTTCATCCTCTTCTAATCATGAAGACAAATGAGTGAAAACAAATAATAAAAACATGAATTTTCTACCAATTTTTATAATATTTCAACATAACAAGTGCTCTTACAATATACCCCACAATCTATAATTACTCTTATTATGCATACTTTTATTGATCCATCAATGACTACTAACATGGCTTGCAACTCAAGGATTTTCAACCATCCTATATAAATACCCTCACTTCCCTTGAAAGTATCCAAAGCCTAATCATATTGTCTACACTAATCTATTATTTAACTTTAATATTCCTAAGCCTAAGGTTGAATGTTCTCTAACACCTATTAACACTATTGATGATATTTCTATTAACAATGCCCATCTACCTTCTATGGTATTCCTTAAATGCAAAGTCATCAATAACCTTATCATTTATATAGATTCATTTGATACAAAGATTATTAGTAAGCATAATCATGCAAAGCTTCATAGTTTGAAGCCAAGTGTTTTGTTTGACATATTTGAATATGATATCAATATTACTGAATCAATTTCTATCTATAAAACCAATGTAAAACAAATTGACTTCGCAATTCCTAATTATTATCATTGTATTTATAGACCTATTATTTTCACTTATGATTTACTTTGAAATTCAAAAACTAATCATTCTATTAAAATGAAAGCTTTATAAGTTTTGTAAGACATATTTGTGTTACCAACTATATATATATATTACAAATTATAAATGCATAGAATCATATCTAATAAATGACCATACATCATGTTCTCGTATTGGTGTTCACAAAGTTCTTGTAACCTCCACATGATACAATTGCAGATGTTCAGGACAAAATCTTCAATCATTTATATATAACATATTATCAAACCTATCCCATATCAATTATTATATAGTCAAGGCCAAGTTTTTAAAGAGGGAAAATTTGATGTAGAGAAATAGATATCACTCACATTGTATTACTGCATAGATGAAGTTCTGGCTCAAGATAAGAAAAGAGAGCAATTTTTTAGTTTATTTAAGTAGTCAAGTCATATAATTAATCTATTTTGAATAGGTTTAGTATTTTTAAGTTTTGGTTTAACTTGCTATTAGGAAACCTACAAATGGCCAACTTTTAGCACCCTTGGTTTATTACAATGGGTTTACCACTAACATCCTTTTAGCCAAGGCCAAGAATCACTAATCTAAGCATCAAATGGTTAGGCTTATAGCAATCCCACATGCATCCTATCCAAAAGAAATAGCTTTACCAATGCATGTCTCACTAATGCTATAGCTACAAGCCAATCTAACCTTCTTGCTTGAAAATAAGTAACATTTGATTTCCAAACTTCAACTATCCTACATATTACCAACTTTCACTCCGAGGTATAATTGATTATTTTTTTTATGATTTAGCCATTTATGATACTTCACATACAAGATGGCTCTCAACTCACAGTCTGAACAATATTTTCTCATAAGCAAACATGTGGGCGATCAAATGGGTAAAGAATATATGTAAGATTGGCTAACTTCCACAAGTGACCATCAAAAACAAAGATGATAATTTTCTGATGCTTAAGGACACATTATTTCCTAACTTTACAGATATAAAGATTAAAACCACACCATACTCGAGGACTAAACTTAATCCCAACAAACTTAGAAGTACTCCTAAACGTTTTATCCTTTATAATACTTTATTTCCATTTTGCGCTTGGCTTTGAGCATCAAAGGATTCGCATAAGAAAAGCATTTTATGTTTCCCCCACGTGAACTTCCTTTCAAAAGGGACTTCAAAAGCTTCAACAATATTGTTCTATCAATCTGCATTGATGGTGATCCACTTAAAATCATTTCATAAACAAAAATGCAATTAAGTTTGGTTAGAAATTATATCAATTGGTTTTATGATACTATATAAATGCATACAACATTACAATAATTCCCCATAATTCAAAAGCACTGGACATCTTTGATTAATCCTTAAAAACCTCTCATCATAAAAAGTGAAAAATACAAAAATGGGTCATTTATAAGTAAAAGATTTTTAAAAAAATGACTTCAAAGGATGCACAATTTACCCAATCTCTCACAAATTTTCATGAAAGCAATAATTAAATTAATACAAGCTATCTATTACAAAGTCATTGAATAAAAAAGTAAATCCAAAAATGAATGTAGCACTGCCTATTGCAGATAATCATAACTAATAAATTCATGATTAGTAGCTCTGGTATGACTTTAACAAGTCCCAAGATTCTTAGCTCTAGTATGAGTCAATGACATAAAAGAATAGTAGTGCAAGGAGTGGTACAATATCAACAACATCAACCATAAGTGAAGTTCAAGGCTAGTCTCTCTAAATAACCATATCAAACGATGTCATAGAAAAATATTGGCCTCAATTTCTGAATCTCAAAAGGACAAAAGGGACATAAAAAATGGCAATGATGCCAAAGGAAATACATTGACAATATAATGCCTTGGAAGGACATTGTGAAATAGGCATATCATTGATTTAACTAAATGATAAACCACAAAGTGTAGCAAAAGGGGCAACACAACATTCGCAAGTTTGGCACCAAAGGAATGGCCACTGAGCCAACATTCTAATAAGAGAGGTGTCACTTAATGAGTAGTGAAGGGATAAGAACTACCCAAACATTCTCACAAAGACATTAGCAGGAGTTAAAATTCACATATAAGCCACGCATGAAATTCTTTTGGTAGCTTTGATGAAGCAAAGGTATTTATGATGACTTTAGGATACAAAAGAGACCACACTAAAGAAGCTTATGAGAAATTCAAAAGAACATTGGAGCAGTTTGTAGAATCTAAATGCAAATATAATTTGTGATTGTCAGGAATTGAACTAAATAATGAGGATAAAATACAAAAAGAAACATAGAGGCAAAGGAGAGAACTACAAAATTAGTATTTTGGTTGTGGTTGTAAAGATTTCATGTTTTGGAATTAGATGTAAAAAAAATGAAATATCTCAAGAAGAAAATGGATTATCAGGATTTATAGGTGACCTCAAGGCATAAGTGAACAAAAAAAAAATGAAAAGTTAAGTCGAACGAAAAACAAATGTTGAGGTTAAGGAGAGATATCGAGGATAAAATTAGAGAATAAAAGAATCCAGGAGATCATTCTCAAGCTTTCTCTTCACTCTTCCTACTTCTATCTTTGCCATAAAAGTTCAAGAAATCATAAGATGAAAACAAGAATCAAGAGAAAAACTTTTTTTTTTCAGGAACCAAAAGCTTAGATGAGCAACAAACAAAAACTTGGAATAGGGAAATAAAACTAAAAATCAAAATATCATCAATTGTAAAGAATCAACAGAAAACTTGGTTCAATACTAATCCCATTAAGGCAAACAAAAACCTACAGTGTCTCAGAAATAAAATGACAGCAAGGATTGAGGAAAAATAAGAACATTGAATGAGAAAGCATTAAAAAAAGGAAAAACATGATATTTTCAAAAGGAATATAAGGAGTAAAAGTGATATAACAAGATAATGAAGATAAGGGTGAAAGGGCCTCAAGGACAAGCCTTGATTTTCACAGAAAGCGCAGATTGCAATGAAAGAAGTCACCACCAAAAAACAGAAACCATAACAAGCAGAAAATATATACTATTCATCACCTACAGTGGCAATGACAATGTAAAAAATTAAAGACTAAGGACTTACTGTAAGATAAAATAACAGACAAAATTTATACAACTTTTCCCTGTAGCAGCCATTACGTCCACTGTTTAGCAAATTTCAATGACAGCTTTATTTGAATAATTTCATAGAAAACCTAGATTAATGCTTTCCATGATCAAGATACTGCCATGGAAAAGGACAAATTTTAAATGATTTTTGCTAAGATGACCTAAACAAACAAACTTAATATGCTAAAACTCAATCCAATTTCCTCGTGTGCTAAACAAATGTATAACAATCAGTTTTCCAATATTTTAACCTAAGCTATTATACAAGTATATGTCAAATAAAAAAAAAACACAAACATTCTCAAGGACATGTGACACTGAATAAAAATTCATTTAGAAACACAATAAAATTTTTTAAAATTACGATCATACATAGGAAAGCCCAAGATAATTTTTATTCCAAAATCTGAAAGCACAAAAAACAATGGATCAGACAACCTCATGTCCACACTAGATCAGTAATGGATAAACTCCACGCATCAATCATAAGTGAAATGTGCTAAGCAGACCATAAGTCAGCAAAGCAAATAAAAAACATCACCGAAAGCATCATCAAATAAGAAAGATATGTCACAACATCAAGCAGACAAGAGGTTGTTCAGTAACACTAAGACAAGTGTGCTAGTGAAGAAGAGAAATGATAAAACTAAAGCACATTTTGTATAAGCCTTTAACATGCAAAATCTTAATAAGAACTAAGTAATTAACACTGGAACACTACAAAATTTTCAATACTTCTGACTGACCTGACAATGGAGATGTACAACTTTGACTTGAGTAATGTGAACTTGATAAGGAGAAATAGAAGCCAATGCATGAGCAAACTCCTTGTTGGTTACCATGTTTGAACCACTGGGAATACACTGCTTGAAGTAATAAAAAATACGATTGTCTCGAATTTTGCAAGCATTTTTAGGAGATAGCACACTGGCAAATGGAAAAAATTGAGTGATATTGCAAAGCTCAAGTAAAATGGCATTGCTCTTCTGAGTAGCAAAAGACTACAAACAAAAAATGTCTTGCTTTATCTACTGGTGGAACTAAATTATATTAGTTCATAACTGAAACAGCAATGATAAGCTCGGCTGACATAACCTTAGAAGTACGTCAGAAACATCAGTCATGTTTTTACTCTAGTTTCTTGAGAATTTCTAACCACTAGCAACTAATGCCACCTTGATAATTACTAAATGTGCTAACTTCCTTTTAATCTGCATGCCATAAAGAGTTTCACAGCTTCCTTTCAAAAAAGATTGAGAAACGATTGTGAACATAGAAAACCACTAGCTTGCAAAATGAACTCTCAAGTTCCCTTCTAAAGTGAATACACATTTGAAACCATCTTCAGGAATTGAAAAATAGTTGTAGTCGCTTTGGCTTCCAACACCATATCTAGCTACTGTTCACCATCGTTGGAGGAGCCAAAATACCCATTCTAGCTACTGTTTGCCTTTGGTGGAGCCAAAATACCCATTGAAGTCAACTTTAATTTTATCTGCATTCTTGTCTCCTTTGGAGTCAATTCTATGTTATTTTTAAGTCAATTTTATGATTTCTTTTCAGAAATGCATTGTAGAATTTTTTATTTTATTTACCAATCAATTGCTTATTTTATTTGATCATTTTGTTAGTTCTATAGTCATTTTTTAAAGGAAACAAAAAGATGCTCTGTTGAGTTGTTCTCCAATATGTAAACATACAGTATTCAATTCAAGGTTGAAAAAGAGACTGGACGACCTGGATGATGAAACCGTCCACCTCTTGCCAGCACCTTCTAATCATCTTCCTCCCCATCTATTTTCCTGACCCATACCATATCACCCATCTACCCTTGCATCCATGAATCCTTCTGTATATCAGAAGGAAATACATGTTACATATTTGTAGAAACTAAGTTGCATTCATATTAATTAAAAAGTATCCCCAATACGCACAATTTTTATATCCTACTGCAGTAACTACTACATTGAAAAGCGCCACTCTTAGAATAAGAGATGTACTGATACCAACAGTTAAATTTTAGTGACACCTCAAGACCCATACATCTCTCACTGATTGTACTTTTATAACAGTGTTGGATGAATCTATCACACAGCACACCTCATACAAAAATATCATCCACGAATCCTTCTGCATCTCAGAAGGAAATACATGTTACATATTTGTACAAACTAAGTTGCATTCATATTAATTAAAAGGACCCCCAATACGCACAATTTTTATCTCCAACTGCAGTAACTACTACATTGCAAAGCACCACTCCTAGAAAAAGAGATGTAATGATACCAACAGTTAAATTTTAGTGACATCTTAAGACCCATACGTCTCTCACTGATTGTACTTTTATAACAGTGTTGGTTGAATCTATCACACAGCACACCTCATACCAAAATAGCATCCAACCACATTATATGGTGTCTTGTTGGTATCAGAAAATACCCAATGATGACATTTATTAAGGAGATTTAGCTGTTCAAAGGAAAACGTAGAATTCATTCCAATACTTCAGTTGGAAATATCAGATAACAGATTTATCAACATACAAATAGAATAATCCCTACAATTACAAAAAATAAATGAAGTTATTAGCTAGAAACTTTAATTTGTGCTGCATTGTAGAAAAAGATCCATTCTTATAATCAAATCTGTTTTTAATAGCTAAAAACAAGAACAAGATCAATAGCATTGAAAGAAAAAAAAATTACATGCCATGCAAAAAATGTCTCCTAAAACACAATCCATCCAGAAAAAACAAATACTTCAAATTTCTTTTCTCTTGATCATACAGTTATGGCAGTATTGATTAAATCCTTCATACTTTATATTCCATACCAAAATAACCTCTAACCACACAGTAAACCGATGGCAAAAGAGAATCCCCAATGATGATATTTACTAAACAGATATAGTCAATAAAAGGTACACTTCAAATTCTTGCCAGTGCTTAAGTTCAGATAACAGATTTATCAGCACACAAATAGTATAACCCCTTTACATCAGGAAAAACCTTTTTCTTTATAATCAAATCTATTATTAACAGTTCCACACTAGAAAACTACCAACAGCATCAAAAGAAAAAAAATTACATGAACAAATTACCACAAAAATAACCCATAATAAAATCTTTATTTTCATTTTCAATGAAGCAGAAGTGCATTTATGCTAAAGCATAAGGCGCTTACGTCCGGTTGAAAGAATCCCTGAAAGGTGCACCAATTTCAATTGACTTAGAATGACCCTTCTCTTCATCTCCCAACCAGAACAAACCAGTTGGAAGATTCTTACTCTCATTTGAGATACGTATTTGAACCACATGACTAGGAGAAATATACCTCAAGAGCTCCACCAGAACATCAAATCCAGTACCTGTGCGTGCAGAAAATATTTACTACAAGCTGACGGAAAATTTGGTCATGAGAATTTGAAATACACTCTGAGATTAGCATAGAATAAGTTTTTTTTGGCAAAATTCAAGTATCAAGTAATTTCTAGTTAGTACAGGAGAAATGTTCCAGAAAGCACCTTTCACCCACCCAGCTGTATTAATAATTAGAGGCAACAACAAATTTCTGTTGTTGGCATGCTTATTTGACTGATACTTCCCAAAGAAGTATTCATAAAGTCTGAATGAATAATTTAGATAACATTCAGGATCTCTTTTTGAAGATGTATCACCAAAAAAGAAGCACCTAGAAGGAAACAAAAGATTAGAAAAAGATAGGATTAAAAATTCAAAAAACCATAAGAGAACTCAACAAAGTTGGTGTCTATCTATTTACACCCTTAAGAACACAAATTCACATTAGATCAATTCCATATACAATATTCTTAACAATCATTAGTCAATGATTCATTGAAGATGTTCTTCTAAATTTATCATGCTGTAAAATAATGCATACATTTCTCTGCAGGAAAACAACATTTAGTACTCAATTTTATAGGAACGACCTGATTTAAGATAATTTAACCCCAAGATACTAAATCATCTTATCTCTTCTTTCTTTTTTTAATGTAGAAAATGGTTGATTGATGAGATTTGAAACTTTGGTTACCTTCCATGAAAGTGATTAAGGTTGTCCACTAAAATATAATTTTCCAAAAAACCCTTGATGTGGCCATCTTCGAAAGCTCTAGCCTTGAAAATCTATTTAACAAATAAGATCTGAAAAATCTTAGCACCAAACTACATCTAAGCAATGTAAATTTGAATAAATTATTGTGCATTGATGATGACATGTTGACATCAAAATGAAAACCACCTCGGTAACTAACCCAAACCCATCATTGTTTAGGTTTGTTGAGATAGCATGCCCGGAGATGTCTACACTCACAACTACAAAGTTTGAGTAACAAAGAATACTTTATCTCTAGTACTAGTTAAGGGATGCAATATGGCACCCCCAAGTGATATCCTTAAGCTTAGGTGATTCAGGCTCTAATTTACAAGGTCTAAACGGGGTTGAAATTTTGCTAAAAGCAAGAGTTTAGTGACCAACATGGAGAAAAAATTTTGGATGCTTGAAATAGTTTTAAATTTCTGCCACACATCCTTGCCTGTCATTTTTTGTGAGCCACCTTAAGCACAAAAGCCTCCCCTTACCTGTATGGATCTCCCTATTATATCCATATGCTAGAACCTTTGCCATCTTCTCGTGGACAAATTTACCCTCTTGTTATTGAACTGAAAGTCTTACGGTATACTCAATAGCTGGGAAGCACATGATATATTGTTCCATTTTGTGCTTAAACTTTTCAATCATCATAGAGTCATGATAGGCAGAACTAAAGGTGATTTTGCAGGATTATTTTGTAATTTTTAACTTGAAGAAGGGCCTTCACGTCATTATCTGGAAGCAATATGAAAACTCCAAGGGTGTTTGGTCCATCATGGTACTCTCAGCATATGCTTCACAACTACAATTATCTTCACTTAAAATCATGGAAGATGTGTTAGTGCCTTGAGTGGATGGACTATTTTGTTTCCTTAAGGTCCCACCCAGTATTTTCTTCCTTGACTTGAAGAATCCTATGCTTTAGGCAATGGCCACACACTTTTACTAGGCATCCTCACAAAGCCTTGACGGTAGATGAGGTAGCACTTCCTACTCATCAATCCCCCTTATCTATCTCTAACCATGTTAGATTCCTTGAGAAATTCCATAACTAAAAGATATTTAATTACCAATTCAAATCATTTACTTCGAAATTTTCAAACCAATCTAACAAAAAGCTTTCAATGGTTTACCTTTTTGAAACTATTATTTGTGCATATACAGAAAAAAGAATTTTTAGACTTTTGGCACAAATTATCATGCCAAACAATCTATTTCAAGGTCTTTTTGACAAGTTTAAATTCCATTTGAGACTCATAGATGTTGACTCCTATGGACAATAATAAGCATAGGCATAAGTGTATCGGAATCCCTTCATCTATAAAGGTTTTTGCTGTTGACATGAACCCTGGGCTTGACTTATGCTTTCTGCCTAACAATTTGCTTCCATCTTAGTTCCATGACGCATATTGTTGCTCTCAAACTTCCTAGTTTTTTGTTTTACAATCCAGTGTTTTCATTTGGGATGTCTCGATTTTTTTTATTTCCTAATTATTCACCAATTTTTTTAATTTAAATTATGACTTAATTGCATGGAGTCAATTCTAATCTGGCTCCATTTATTTTATTGTTTAAAATACTGATCATCTCATCAATCTCCTATTGTTTTAATGTCTAACATACCAATAGATTGTACATAAACCCAATTTTGTTGTTTATATTAAGGGGTGGGATACAAAAAACAATTCAAAACAGTGATCTTAAAGGATAACTAACAAAGAAGTCTACATTATACCATTGCAAAAAATTAACTTTATATATCTCATCTCATGTTATCACTTAAGAACTTTATTTTTATTAGTTCGGAAGTGAAATTGAATTGAGCCTTACAATCACAGATAATATCACTAGTGCTGCTCAAATCAACTAAAAATATGAAAATTGGTTGTGATAAAATAACAACCTGCAATACAAAAATAGCTTGGCCATCAAGCATTAGATACCATTTTATTTGTAGATCACTCACATGTTAGATGAAGCACTACTTTGAACGAAAAATTTGACATGTGGTCAAGTATTTGCTATAGGTTTGAAGATATCAAGCTCAACAATTAACAACCAACAGAGCTATTCACATACGCATCATTATAACAAAAAATAACATGTTGGGAGAAAGCATAAAGAGACAAAAACTTGCATAAAAATATGGATAAAAAAATGCAAATGACTAGTGGAATTCACCTTTCTGGTTGTCTCATAGATGAGGTCATTACATCTGCAATACAAGAAAATATTGCTGAAAAATCAGCAAGAGAAAGTAGGCCAATGGTAAGAAAGAAAAAAAAAAAGGTAATGAAAAACACACCTTGGAGACATTCATCGACAACATGAAGGGACAAGCAACCTGGCACATAGAACTCCGGCTGCCCAACATCAGTGTCCAAGTAACCCACTCTCTCATACCTTCTCTACCATACAAAAACCAGCAGCAAAAAAAAAATGACCATCTCATTGAATTATTAACAACAAAACAAAAGAAAATTAGGTGAAGGAAACCTCTCAAGAAGACTGTTGAGAAGAAGTCGAGAAAAGGTAGACTTTCCACTGTTCTTAGGGCCACAAATCATGGCTATTGGTGGAGTTTGTGGGGATCGAACAATGACATCTACTGCGTCAACCCATTGTGGAGGAATTGACAGTTCATGATGCAACGGCATGGAAGGGGAGCCACTCAAAAACACCATTGTTTCTCAATGAGTTCTATTAGAAAGACAATGACTTGAGAATGCGAGTGATTAAATATATGATTTTATAATCGCTTTGCTAATGACAAGATGGAGGTTTTTGCTAGTTAATATAGTCTACAACTTCATATGTGCAAATTAAGCAAGAAAGTGCATAGAAGTAGAACAAAAGCCAATATACATTTTAGTTTTTTTACTTCAAATAAAAAAAATTAGAACTATCGTTAAAAAAATTTAAATGATAATTTAAGTAAAAATAATGTTTTAATTTTTTTTGAATCATTAGTTAAAGCCACACACTTATGTCGCATCGATTAATGCTAAAATAATAACATTAATACCATAAAAATAAAAATAGAAAATTAAGTCATGACGCTGTTTACATAAACATTCTGCAAACCCATCCTCAATCTCAATCAAAACGCAATTTTTTTTTTTAAGTGGAGGATTATATTCGATTTTAAAATTTTCCTTTGACAAAAAACTAACATTACAATAACCAACATGATTCATTTTTGTTTTTGCATTTAAAACCTTCACATCACACTTCCTTCCAAAAATCTATTCAAAAAATTTCTAGAATGGGATAAGATAAGATTATAGTTAACCAATTAACTAGTCAAACAATTCCAAATGAGAAAGTCATTTTAATCAACCAAATTCTCTCCACTAATTGAAAACAAGAATTGTAAGCTTTAATCTGTCTAGTTAAGGGTTTAAGGAGGCTTAGTCATTTGAATCAATCAAATCCTCACCCTTAGTCCCTTAACCAGATAAATTAAAGCTTACACATTCTTGTTTACAATTAGTGTAGAAGATTTATTGATTCAGATGACTAATACTCTCTCCTAAGTCATGTAACCTATTAAGAGAGTAACACCTAGTGAACGTAAGCTAGGCCAAAGGTAGAAGTGCATATCCATCAACCAAAAAATTTAAATTATTAGGATAGAATCATCACCTTGTTTCTCAATAAATATTCCCCCTAGCATAAGAATTTATCATCCTAAGTTACAATAATCCACCTCTCTCCCAACTCATGTAATAAATCAGGAGCGTTACATCAAGTGAAGCTAAGGTTCAATACACAAACACATGGATATCAACTTAAAACCCTAAGTTATTATGATAGCATCATCACCTTGTAACTTGACAAATTTCCTCCCTCGGATGACAATCCCTCCACAAAAGACATAATCTCTCTTTAACAAAAACCCAATTTACTATTAATTGCATGCATTGATGTTATTGATTCTACCATCCCACTGCCAATTTAACATCACAAATCATCTCTACTAAACTATAGAAAATCAATATTGTTGTCTATATTCTTATCAAGCCATCACCTTACATATTATGGATCCTTTGTACCTATTGCCTTGTCATTATACTACAAAACAATTCCAATTGGCTATTCCAAACCATCACAAATCAGCTATATCACAATATATAACTCCATCAAATTACAGGTGACTCTATTGCACTGTATCAGCTTTATTAAAACATTTCCTATGACCGCGTGAAACGGGACCTCGTTATAGCATATGTAGTACAACGTTATTTAAATGAAATGCTCACAATAATTTCTTTGTCTCTGCTTAAATTAATACATCAATCCAATATAAAGAGCAGAATAATGGCATGCAAACCATTCATCCAATCAATCCAAAAAAAAACTGTGAAGTATAGGACCGTCAAAAAAGTGAAAAACTTCTGAATTACATTTATTGTTCGTGAAAGCAATTGAATCGTGTAATAATATATGATTCAGAGTGCAACTAATCCTTGCCACTAACAAACGAATACACAAAATATGGCCACACGTGTGATGATAGTGATGAACTGAATAAGAAACGATCAATATCAGTCAGATGTTACCATTGCTAATCAAAAGAATAAACATTAAGCAGCATTCCAAACCTGGTTTTGCCAATTGTAGCAGGAGGTGCACAGTGATTTCAACGAGCCGACAGCTGACTGGAGGAAAACGAGAGAACCCCGGTGGTGCTCGACGAATGGAAGCTTAGGGCATTGGAGAGGACTAGTGGCGCCGTGGTGACTGAATAACTCAGGTCATGAAGTGGAACGGCGGCCGGAGAGCTCGGATGGTAGCACCAGCCAGTGGGCTCGGTATTGGCTGCAATGGCCGGATAATTTCCGGTAGATATAATGACGGCGGCGGCCGTGTGTTTAGGGAGCAGGGGTTTAGGGTTGTCGGGGCGGGACTGGTAGGGCCGGCGGTGAGGTTAGCCTTCGACGGCACCGGGGTGGCTGAAAACCGGCGCGGCGTTAGAACGAGGGCAACGGCGCCACAAAAGGCCGTCTAAGATGTCTATCAGCGGCTGGCGTTTCGAAATGGCACGCGGCGGCGGCAGGTTCTTCCCAGGGTTTAGGGTCTAGTTTAAAATGTAAAAAGAGTATGGTACGCGGCAGGTGACATAGTTTTGGTACAGGTTATTTTTAATTAAGAAAAAAAATGAGATTTCATATAAAGGACTTCACCTATAACTTCATAAAAATCTAACACTAACAAAAATCTATGCTTTTAGGCATCAATACTAGCCTTAAAACACTAATCTTTATCAAATCGAATTAAAAATTTTAATTTAAATAAAAAGAACAAACTTTATATAAATTAAATAGAATATGTAATACATTCGACTATGAATGATTTTGTATACACGAGAGTAATAAAATATATAGAGCCTAAACAATATCAAACTAAAAATTATCAAAAAAAGCCAACCAATAAAACAATTGTACAGTCACAAAGTTCTTCATTTCACAAGTTAAATATTCTCCTCATGGCATGGAGCTGAAAATGAGTGGAATATAAAGTCAAACCATATAAGAGTTGCAATATGTTTTAAGCTATTGTAATTTCTAAAGAAATGTTATAATTGACTCAAGAAATGATAGATTGCGGAGAAATGATGTAGTCTCAAATGGAATTGAAGAGAGTCCAAAAGCGATCATAGGTGTCAAAGTAATAATTTATCATCATCTAGACATGGGTATCACTATATTATGCTAACTCAAAACTAAGAAGGTTAGATTCACCTAATTGAGTGTTTTGATTAGATTAGGACTAAGAAATCTATTATTTAATATAAAGATATTGATGTAAAATAAATTGTATGAAAACAACATCAAATTAGTCTAATAAAGCTTAAGGTATAAGATCTCATGAACACAATTTTTTGAATCTTTTTTCACTAAAGCTCATCATTTATTAATAATTATTTGATATTATTGATCATAAAGATACTAAATAACTAATCTTATTTTAATAATAAGATAAAGAGTTACAACAATACATTATCACACATAATCTTTTATTCTTATACACTTATCTCTCATACTTTTAAAATCTAGTGTTCTTAACATGTGCACCTAAAACATATTAATAATAAAGGATAAATCTATCATATATTTACTAATAATATCAATGATAATCATGCTAAATAAAATCTAAACTTAAATACATTTTTACTTAGTGTAGATTTATTAATTTAAATTTCATTAGAGTATGACATTATCAATCATTTATGTTAATACTAGTGAAATTAATCAAGTGTAAAATATCATTAAATAATACATGTCAACATAATGTATTAGAAAATTAAACATGTTTAAGATATCAACTAATTCATATTAATAAAATACACAAAAGAACTAAATATGTTAAAAATACTAAATCATGTTGTGTATGAATCAACAATAATGAACACATAATCATGTTAAATATCATAATAAAATCATCATACTACAAAGATGTAATGTGACATTTATTGTACATTTTTAGATAGTATTACTTAGTTAAACTAAGTTTCCTCTTAACCAAGACAATTATAAGATTTGAATAAAGTACAAACTTCAATTTTATCATAGCTTTTATGTGCAATATTCTAATGTTTCATATGCACTAAATGCAAGAGCCTAGTTTCTACTTAACCAAGCAATAGCCGTAATGGCAATCAACTTGAGACGTTTGTCTTGCCTAATTATCACAATAATTCATAATGCCTACTAAGAGGATTTGTAAAAGTTAATATCACTACATCAAAATATTATCTCTTTAATCACCTCATTCTTACATAAATAGATTTTGTCTCAAAAAACGTATTAATATCTTAAAACTATTATAATGTATATAAAACTTAAAATATTTTCTATGATAGACATAGGATAATATATCATTCCACCCCTCTACCAAAAAACATATCTAGAGCTATTTTCTGGCATCATCCTAATGTTATTTTGAAATAACACAAGCATAAACCAAATTATAACTTAATTTTGAAAAACATTTATTAATGTATAAATACAAATTTTTTTAGTAAGAAATTAAATAATATAAATAAATATGTTCTACATGTGATAAATAATATTATGTTATTATTTAGGTTTTTAGATATTAGAGATATTATTTACTACATAAAAAAATTATTTTGAAAATAAATCAACATTTCTTAAAATGTATCAATACTCGAAAAAATAAATAAATCATAAGCATGTCAAATGGCTTAAGTTTTTACGAGAGTATTCTGACTTTTTAGAAATAAACTTTGAATCTAGATAAGCCAATTATAGAGTTGTATTAACCATATTGTCAATTGAAATTCTACATCTATATTTGAATTTGACTCTAAAAATAATAAAGTTCTCATTAAAAATATAATAATACAAAATTTTGCTATATATAATATATTATAAATCATAAAATTTAGCTAATAGAACTTATACATATTTTAATACAATAAAATTATTTTTCTAAGATGAGGTGGTTATTAATTGAACTATTATTTAATTAATGTGATCTTGGAAAGTATGTCATAGAATCAAACAAAATTAAAAGTTTTATTTGAATGTAGCATTACAAAAATTTTTTAAGAGAATTTAATGATATTAGGTTTATAATTTAAGGATGTCTAAATTTTTATCCTTACTGCCTCATATAAGGATGGGATTAAATGTGGATTTGTCTAGGTTAAGTTGGTCGATAATAAAGAGATAAAATGAGAGAGAGGGGGAGAGAGAGAGAGAGAGAGAGAGAGAGAGAGAGAGAGAAGCATATTAGGAGAGAAAGTAAGGTAAAGAGAGAAAGAAGGCTTGGATTGGAAAGAAAGTAAGGAAGAATAATAGAAAAATGAGGAATTCATGCAAAGGAGTTTAAAAATTCTTGTTGCAACTTAGAGGAGAGTATTTCAAATAAAATAAAGAGAAGGATTGTTAGAAAATATTATGAGCTATTCAAAAGGGAGAAGGACAAAGGATACTAAGGTAAGGAAAGCAAATTATTATTTCCCTTCATTTATAAGATCTATTTCAAAATAGAATTAAATGATTTTAGATATTGCATTTTTTAGGAAGATAGAAATAATGTTAGAATGAATTGGAAATGAGTTTGAGTTGAAGAAGAGAAGAATTAAGTTAATTTCAGAGAATAGCTTTGTTTATAAAGTATAATACAATGTTATGGTCCAATCATACTCTACAATCAATTTAAGTTAGTTGGGTGCAAAGGATAGGATTAATCTGGTAAGCATTGCACAAATATTTGTAGGCTTATTTATGGTGCCTTTTTTTTTGTCATTGGCCTTTCCTAGTTTTGGGTGCTAACAAACATTTTTTTTTCTTTTCTTTTTTAATACATAATCAAATAGTAAAAACCTTTTTAATTCTTTTTTAAAATCAAGTTGCAAAAATGATACAAATTCTTTTGAGAAAAGCATCTAAAACATTTGCATAAACAATTTTGTTAGAACTCACACAAACACCACATTTTCATATTTCTTTTTAAAACCAACATATTTGATACAACATCAATGGATAATAATTCTTTTACATCTCTTTTTTTATTAAAATAAAATAAAAAATATAATTATAAATCTAATGATAAATATAATATCTTCTAAATCATGTATTAGCACTTACTTTATTGTAGTAGCCTCATTCTTGTCTTTTTTTACATGAAAGTGCCAAGCTAAAATAAAAATGAGTCAACTCACATTAACTCACTAACAAATGCATGCACATATGTGTAAAGAATTATGGGTCATTTGCAACATCATTGAAACATCTAAAAAATTTTGACAATTTATTTTAAGAAGATATATAAGATTAAGAAATAATTGATGTTTTAAGGAGGGAGATATTATAAAATAATGATTTTATTCTAAATATGTTTAAAAATTTTTATAATTTTTTTAGAAATTTATAAAAATATTCAAGATTTTAAGATATCATACAGTATGATATTGTAGGATTTTACGTCATGATCAACTCAAAAAATCAATTTGTGAACAAATTTTTAAGAAAAAATTGTATCATACAAGTATCATTATGGCAACACACAAGCATAATAAATTATAATCAGTGTATTGCTCTATGGGTCGAAGTAGTTTAGCAGGTTCAAGGGTTGATAATATAATACAATTGTAAGATATCGTATGATATGATCAAGTAAGAGAGAAAAAAATTAGGAGAAATGTGAAAACATATAAAAACAAGTTAAGGATTATACAAGATAACTAATCTATCGTACTAAGTAATTAAGACATAATAACAAATGATTATTATAGACAATGCATTAACATACAATATCAAATCATTGAACATATAGTATGGTAACATTTAATCATACAATTTAATCAAGTGAAATATTAAAGTCAAATGATTATCATATAAGTATAATTATATCATCATAAAAGAATAATTGAGTATAAAATTCAACACTGGTCATACAAGTACAATAATTTATATTCAGTATAAATCTATAGAAATATCATATCATATAATATGGCATAAGTGTACCATATCGTATGATCACACGAGTGAAAATGAACTATGTTGTAGTGTGAAAGCATTCAAGGAGAAAGATACCATAGACTGATTGTATAGTACGATAAATTAATCATATTAATATGGTCAAGACATCAGCCTTGTCTCAGTAAAGAGATATAAGATATTGATCTTACAAGTACTACAATATCATACTCTATGACATAAAGATAATGCTATAAAATTATTAAGTAAAAGGGGGTTATATGATATGATAAGCAAAAATATATGATACAATAATATAAAGACTAACAGCATAAATGAAATAATTTGTATGACTTAGAGGAATGGGAATTTTATACCAGTATGATAGTAAAATTATAATAGTAAGCTATGAAGAAATTAAGACAAATTTAGGCAATGTTAAAAATGAAATAGTGCAATTCGGGTGATTGTGTTTAGATGATTAGCAAAAACTTAATAGATCTTAAAACTAAAAAAATAAATTGCTAGAAATATTGACCAAAGGTATATTTAATAGATAAGAAATCTTTGTAAATAAGAGGATAAAAGTGAAAATCCATCACATGAAGAAATGTAATTATTAAAGATATTTAGAAGGTTAGAAATGTAAAAAAAATTGTAGAAACAAGTATAAAAATAGGGCTAACAAAAATTAAAGAGTTTTCTTTTAAAAAAAATTAGAGATATAATGCTCAACTATAGTTAATAGAAAAAAGAGAACAGTAAGTGAATGTATTTTTAAGAAATTTGAAAAAAGTCGTACAACAGACAAAGGCAAAATTATGATAAAAAGCTCTTGGGCACTATAGCTGTCAAAACTTAGCAAAGACTAAGCCTCGGTGAGACCACCACTTGGATTTAAGAGGCAAGAAAAACTTATTCATGGTGTATATAAGTGATGCAATATGTATTGTAGGCTACATGTCTTAATGATTAATCAAATAATATGTAAAATATTAATTAGAGGAAGCTTACTTTATATGATTTGTAATAAAATGTTAACATAATTTATTTGAGCATGATCATATTATATTCTTTGAATAATATATAAAAAGATATAAGAGATGCTTGTCTTTGTTTATTATAATAATATATTACTATGTTTTATTTATTATATTTTTTATTTATTATATATTAAATGTATATCATGTCATATGTGTTAAGAAAAAGAAGTTGATTAATAAAAAGTTGATGTAATTGAATTAAAAAAGATATAACAAAATGATGTAATATAAAAGACAAAAAATTATTTACAAATGCCAACTTATTATTCAAAATAACATGTTTCTAAAAATAAGTATTTAATATCTAAAATAATATCTCTAAAAGTAAGAATACTACTCAAAATAATATGTCTCCAAAAATACTATAAAAAGATGTCATTGACTATCCACAATAAAATATTTAAGATGTACCAATGATAAAAGAGATTTTAAAAAAATTGATATGATTTCTTAAAGATAAAATTGTGTTTCAAATAAATCCAAAGAAAAAAAGAACGTCTTTTATTAATTTATATTATTATTGATATATATCATGTATAAAGTTACTCATTAATTACTTATTTTATATTATGTTATATGTTTTTGTCACTGATCTAATATTGGTTGGCATGTGCCTATTTTATCTTAATACTTTCAAGTCAAACAAGACAGCACATGAGACTAAAACGAAGAAATGAGATTGAGTTTATGATATCATGTCAGAAAAGATCATTCATTAATAAAAGTTTTTCTTGTAAATTTTATTTATTTGGGAAAAAGTATATATAATATCATTGTTATTGTATGATATGTGATTTTAAAAATTAAGGTGAAAAACTTGATATTTTCATGAGTTACATATGGATGATTTTTAGATCACTTTGATTCACAAAAGTTAAAAAAGGAAATGCTTTTGTTATTTTAAAAAGTAAAATTTAGCATGATTTTCATACATAAACAAGGAGAAAAAGGTTAAAGAAAAAGAATGTTATGTGCACCCAAGACTGGAAAGGGTCGTAGATGAAAAGGGATATGTCACAATTACAATATGACTAAAGCATAAGAGTAAGCGATGAAAAGTAAGATATTTTTTATGTGAATTGTTTATCACATTAATTCATAGAGATTTTACATATTTCTTTTTTTTTTTTTTTTACCTTTTTATCTTTTTAGAGATTAACTAATAGAAAGATCATTTAATGAACAAAAAGGGTATGCCTAAGAATATGTTATAGTAAATTTAAACATTCGTAATGAAGACCATTTGCCTTATCACGGGAACCCTTTATTTTAGAAAGTATTTTTGCGCTTTGATCAATCTCTCATCTTTTCATTTTGAATACTCTCTTTCCTTTGCAAAACCCTTTTCTTTATCACTTTTTATATTTATTTGTTTTCTTTTCTTGTGACTACTATTATAATAGCATCTTTGTTTTTTTTTTCTTTTTGTTATTATTATCTCAGTATTATTTTTTTCTCTATTTGTGAATATTATCACATAATTTATGAAACAATAAAGCTTGTAAACAAAGAATAATAATATTTTATACTCAAGTAATATATACAATTGAACATGTCATAAGAGCATTATAAATCACAAAAAAATCAAACATCTTTAAGAAGTTCCCTTTTGATCATCTCATGAGATCTACCATCTCAGCAAGCGTCAATGTAAAGTTCTTCTTTTCACATCAATTAATAAGCTATAAATAATTATGTTGCCAACATAGCAAGCAAATGTAGCTTTTTGTCCTCTACTTAATTTGATCATATTCATTATTATAATGGGATTACTACTATAAATTTGTATTATATTGCAAGCATTACTACATAATATTCTTAATTTATATCACTTCATATCATCACTTAATACCATTCTAGAATGCATCATACATAAACAATTTCATATAATATCTACATAATCATTTTCAATTGACACTATACAAATCATTAAAAACTTTTATCTTACAATATATTTCACATCAAATAGATACATATAGGTACAAATTTACTAATCTTTCAAATCTAAATAATGGTTTCACCAAGGCTTAGTTGTTACTTAAAAAATCTAGTAATAATAATCGCAAAAACATAACATAACCTCAAGCTCTATAAAAATATTGATAACTTTAAAATAGGCTAAGAAGTTATTAAAAACTTAATTTGCATAAAATCATTTTCTTATCTCATATTTCAAAGAAATCTATCATTCTTTAATGAGTCAATTATAAGTGTTATAATAAAACTAAAATCCTTAATAAATCTTTTATACAATATAGATAACCTACAAAAATTTTCAATCATAGTAAAACTTCTTGATACAAATTATTCTAATATAGATTTGATTTCATTAGACATGGCTAATGACCTTTCTTAGCTTCTTAAAAACTAAAGATGATTCAGATAGTATTCTTAATAAAATTATAGACTAAAAGATTGTCAAAATATATAAGAAGAATTGTTTTATAAAACAAAGTTCAAAATAGTATTCGTAAAACACATAGAAGTGCAAGTGATAAGTGCATTTAATAATCTAAAAGACATGATGAGTGACTAACATAATTGTAGCATCCTGTTTTCAAACTATGATGTCACTCAAAATTTTAAATCATTTTTTGAATAAAAAAACTATAATAAAAATCTAGTCTATTTTTAAACACCATTTTCAATTTGATTTCTTTTTGAAAACCAATAACAAATTATCGTTTGCAAGAAAATCATATATTTCTTTTTACATAAGTAAAAGTCAAATATTCACATTTTTTTAAGTAAAAATAAATTAAGAAATTCCAAAATATTAATCATGTCCAATTATTGTTGTAGTAGTACTAACCATATTAGAGCTTTCTCTTTTTACCACAACATTATGAAAATGAATAAATCTATTAAGTTGTTAACTCCACTCAAAATTTTCTTGAAATATACTTCTATTATATTTAATTTTTAAGTTAAAAATAAGCAAAAATAATCATCATGAACTTAGCAAGCAAAGCTTGCATAATTAAATATACAAAATAATATATTCTTGGTCATGTTGTATATTAGGGTTCATAAACTTATGAAAGCAAAAACAATTAGAAGTATACTACTATTCCTCAACCATATGTTAACACAATGCTCTCAACATTTCAAATTTAAATATTTTATTTTTTTAATTTATATTCCCATTTTTTTCCCTTTTTTTATATTTACTTTCATGATATTTTTTTTATTTACTTATGTTTCTTTGTTTACCATTAAGCCTAAAGTTAAGTGACAATTCCAAGCTTAATCATATCATGATCATCATATTAAGATGCACCATTGTAGAATATTTTCTAAACATAGTTACCTTAATGCTACTATTCCCATATGTAGGTGCACCCTTGTGATTTGTCTTCTAAATTAAATTACATCTTTTTTAAGTCCCAATGTTCTTTTCAATATTAGATGCACTCTCATCGATTGTCTTTCATATCAAATTTCACCAATTGTCATTTTTCTCACATTCTAATGCACTCTTATGGATTGTTTTTTTGCATTGAAAAAACGCTCTTTTGGAGACCCAATGTTTAAAATTCATTATTAATCTTTAAATATGTTCCCATTTTAGTGTCATTTTTCATGGGAGACAATTTATTGTTTAGACATTAAAAAAAAATCTTGTTTACTAAGTTTTATCAAACCGACATATTCATTTCCTTTTTTACCCATGCCAATATATAAAAAATATATAATATTATATAATATTTATCTCTCATTATATTTTTTTAAATATGAATTTAAATTGATAAATTCTCATCTATCCTCAATCATGCATTTAAACCAAATTATTTAAGCCACCAAATTTTCATATATTCATAAGCATGAGTTTAGGCAATGCCTTTAAACAAACAAATTGCTCCCCAATCAATTATACAAATAAAATATATAGCACATCTACTCATTTTAAATTCTAATTTAGTCATACAAATGTAAATACTTGCTTCTATTACACATCATCACAATTTACCCTCAAGCTACATATGATACAACATTAGAGAATTCTAAATGTCCTACCATTTACTTGTTAACTTAAAAAAGCATTTGTTTTATCACATAATGCATCATCTTGAATGAAATACACATTTTATAATTTTTCAATTTATCATAACTTCCAAATTTATTTATTCAAAGACCAATTGTTGCATGTGTCAAACATCAATAAAATGCACAATTAAGTTATATAAAATGCCTACAATAAAAAAGTTTCAAATTCATCCTATTCTTTCAAGAGTTTGGTCATCACATGCAAAAGAAATTTGTTTGCATTACATTATACATTAAATCAAATGCACCATGCATTATATAACTTAAAAACTCATTCAAGAGTTTATCCATATTTATAAAAAGGTTATTATATTTCAAACATCAAACATCAAACATCAAATCAAATGCATCATATATTATATGGTTTGCCAACCATTCATTATATGGCACGCCTATCTTTAGATTTTTAGTTGTCACTCAGAGATTTATATGACTTTTCACTTCTTTAAAAACATTTTCTTAGAAATTTTTTTTCTTTTTCTCTTCTTCCTAAAAATATGCAAGAAATCCTCAAAACAAATTTCTCCTTCTTCTCTCCTCACACCAGCAACAACAATAAGAAATTCCTCCCAAAACCTCATTGTCTTCGCTCACTTCCCCAAAATCCTTTTTTATGCCCCTAAAATTCCCTTTTTATAGAGTTCTTGAGGATCACTTTGCTCTTCCAAAAAATATTCAATTTAGTCAATAAAAAAAGATTGTAACCAATATCTTTCTCTTTTTATGTTTCAAATTTTGATGTTTAATCTCCCTCTTTCACTATTTATCACAAACGTATTGCAAACCTTTCATTTTTTGTAGGAAAATTAGTTTATTAGATTTAGGTTTTAATTTAAATCTTATGCCTTAACAAATTTCTTTAAGTTTTCAATCTAAACAATCTCAAAAAATTTGTTGTCCAAGTCAATTTTTTTTGTTCATAAGCCCTACTCTTTATAAACATTTTGTAAGTTTTTTATATTGCTTAGTATTTTTAATATATTTTAAAAACAATTATATAAATATTAACTTAATACTTTTTCTTATAAGAATGTGATGCAGTAACACCTAACCTGATGATTTTAGAAATTTCAATTCTAAACTTATAACATCTTTGTCTAGGCCCTTGTAAAATGTTTTGTTTTAACTTAAGCCACTTTTCAATTATTTATGAGTTAAAATAAGTTTTAGTATACTATCTTACATTAATTTGACACCTCACTTTATGATTAAGATATTTCTAAATTTTACAAACTTATTATCATTGATATCTTATTAAAATGTATTATTTGATATTAATTTTTTATATTTCAAAGATATCATTACATATTTTTAAAAAATTTTTACTAAAATATATTGTAACATCTTAAATCTGATTCCCTCCTTTTAAAACTTTAGCTTATTTTTTATTAATATATCAAATTTTGATAAATTAATAATTATCAAAATTTGATAGTGCGTATTAAGATCTTAAATTGATAAGTTTGTTTTTATTTGAGATTGTTTAAAAAATTTTTCCCTTCTTAAGGAGCCCAAATCCACTCCATTATTCTTTAATTTTAAACAATAATTTTTTTAAATATAACTCATGTCCTTTTGGATGTAATAATAACTCATTTGAAGTTTTAATAGTTGATTTTCATTTCTTCTTATAGCATAATCCTAATGTGATTATAGCTACTTTTAAACTCTCTTATAGAAACAAAAATTGACATACCAAAAAGGTACAGGTCACCTTCACTCGTTCAAAGATGATGGTCCCTCAACGTAATAAATGCTTTTATGCATAAGGCTTCATTCACATATTGGAACCTCAATTATATGGGAACAAAGGGAAGAGGAACACTTTGTTTTGCACCTTAAAACCTTGATCAAACAAGAATAAAGTGAAGAAGAAGATGAATCTAACTAGATTCAATGTCTTGAGCCTTACATTGTGAGGTCACATCATGGGGAATCAATCAATATGTGATTTATAATTTTTGGAGATGAACTGAATTTTTTATGAATTTATAAAGCGAAAATTGAAATTATTTTATTCCTCTTATTTAATAAGAGGATAAGCTTCTCTCTTACCCTAAACTAAGTGATTATCTTTGGAAAACTTTGGGAGAGAGGGAGAGAAGTGAGTAGAAGAAGAGTTGGTGAATAAAGTTAGGGAAGAAGAATGAAACGAAAAATGATGCTATCATTTGAGAAAAACAAAGAGATCAGAAAGAAGGAAGTTAATAAGAATGAAATGGATTTTTGGCTTTATTTTGTAGATATAGCATGGAAAGTTAAGGATTCTATTAAATCTTTCCTCTTAAGACATGCATTAATTGATTCGAATGACAATGTATACTTACGAGTTCTAATGAGAAGTTGAAAGGGTTGAAGTTTGTAGTTTTTTATTGTGATGATTGTACAAGATAATCTTTAGGATCGTACTAGTATGACCTTGACAATAGGAATTGGAGAGATTTTCGACCTAAGTGTGAAAATGGTGTCTGCCAAAAATCATAGTAGTGCGATCAATTTATCAAACTAATATGACTAGCATGATAGTGTAGTTTATCTGATTTAATAACATAATAATACTAGTACTACGCATGAGTGGATGTTGTTCATCGTACTAATGCAGAATAAAAATAATATAGTATGATACACTTTATATCACTTAATTTAGAGGACATTCTGTCTAATTTCCCATTTAATTGTATTGGTATATATGAGTGTATATCATACTAATATAATGCATTAATTATATTAATACACTTATGTACAATATGTTAATAATTTATCATTCTTGTATGAAGCTTTTATCAAACTATTATGATCGAGATTATGACATTGTTCATATGTGTTACATATCGTATAAGTATGAAAGGTGAATTAGACCAGTATGATTAGTTGTTGAAAATATCGTATTATCATACTAGTACGAGGAATATGCCAATCTTGTATAATAACTTGCTAAACTACTAACAAAGATTAGTTGTATGATTCATTATTCGAATAGCATTAAGCATGACCTATAAGTAGGATATTAAATGTCATACCTTACAATGTGGAGTCAAAAATATTAAGAAGATGCGTATCATTCAAGTACTAAATGGGAATCATATTAATACATTTATTTGATGAATAGGCTTATTATAAACCATTTTTGTGATCCTTGAAACAATCTAATTACTATCATGGATTATATTTGTATGACCTAAAGATCAAATTTGTATGATCAAATAATGTAGTTTCAACCTTTGTAAAACATCAATTATATAATAAGATATGGTCAATCATATTGTATGATGTATGAATAACAAATAAAAAGAAAATAATTTGTTATGACATGATTGATAAAACTATTAAAAATTACTTTTTTAAAATAAATTGAATTATTATTAATAAGAATGAATACAAATTTTGAAAAAAAAAATGAAGAGAACTAATAAATGAAAAGAAAACATTATAAAAGAAACTTTGCAAATTTGATAAGTAAACAAACTAATGAAATATGATATAAATGAATTGTTAAAAATATCTTACTTTTGTTATGAAATGCATGAATATGTAAGCATTTGCAAGACAACATTTCTTGTGTATGTTTTGATTGTATTGTAATACTTTATGATTATTTATATATATATAGATAGCTACATGTGTGTGTGTGTGTATATATATATTTATATGAGTTATATGATATTATAAATTAGAACATATGATAAAATAAAAAAATAAAAGAAAAAAAAGGCTAATATAATAAAAAAAAGAGCACATCACTATCAAATAACTTGATATATGTAATATATATGATAAACATCACCCATAATATAGATACTTAGAGTTGACATCATGATATATAGAGGTCTCAACATACTGATGATGAGACACTTCATTTTTAGGTGTCATGGGTATTAAAAGATAAAATTGTGATATTTTGAGTGTCTTATTCTCATTAATATAAGATGTTAGTATTAAAGGATAAGACTTAGTGATGATAAAATATTTCACTCATAGTTATCATAGATACTCAAAGATTAGGCTTGGACATTCTAAGCACCTATTTGCCATCAGCATAGGACGTTGTCATTAGGTGATGAGAGTTAGTATTAATAAGATATTTTACTCCTTGGTCTTGTGGTACTCAAAAATAAAGATATGATATTTTAGAATACTAAGACTTATGATGATAAGATATAATATAGAATCTTTAAGTAAAAAAAGAATAAATAAAAAATAAAAAATAAAAATAAATATTAAAAAAAGTTAGCTAAAAGTATTATATTCTTATGATGAGTTGAGTATATATATAACTATAAATGTATTATTATAGTACTTTCTTTACATATTTTCATGCATTTCTTTATACAATGTTATATTTTATTACTTAACTACTTTATTTAATCTTTATGTTTGATGTAATAAAGTCTTGCATACACGCAAAGATTTCACTTGGAGGCATATTAATCTAATTTAGACTCGAAGCCATGCTAGGATTAGCTCAACTATGTATTAGTCTTTATATCATTGTCATTGCGAGTCAATTATAGTTGACCCTTTATTTATTACACATTTTAGTTTGTCAAATTATTTATATCTCTATTTTATTTTAAGTAAAAAAATTAGTTAGAATTTTTCAAATATTTATAGCTTTAAATTTACTTTAAGACATCATTATAGAGGTCACATAATTTTATCGATGCAAAATTGGTAAAAAAATGACTTAAAATATTTTAAAATTGGGTTCTTGCTAGTTTGTCATTGTTTGTCATCTGTTATTGTTACCACCACTGTCCATAACAGTTCCTACCGCCTACGTTGACCCGCACATCTTGCTTGACCTGCGTTAACCAACCAACTCGTACTGATCAATGTTGACTTGCTATTCGTGAACCCTTTTAACTCATAAATACAAGCCAACCTATGTTGATACATTCTAACCCACACACAAAATTTGATGCATCATTGTGCTTCTTCACCCATGTCGCACCTATTACATTGCTTATTGCCTCATTTCTCGTCAGACTGTCAACTAAAATACATAAGTTTGTTTGGAAACTACTTATTTTAATTAATTTTATAGATTTTCAAGATATTTTAGATAGAATTCAAAGTATGTTTTGTGATTTATGATGACTTTTTAAATTCTTAAAATATCATTTAGAATTTTAAAATATGTTTCTTAGCATTTCCAAATGTCTTTTAATATTTTTAGGTTAACAAATTATTATTATACACTTGAGATCTCTATAAATAAAGATGTTCAACATGTTGTAAATAATGCAATTTAAATGAAGTAACAAAGTGTTATCGTAAAACTTGGTTAATATGAATGTGTCACGTGCGATTAATCCAATCTGGAGGTGACCTAAGAAGGTGAGCAAGAGGCTCAAAATGGGAGATCTTTACCTATTATCATGTTTCAAAAAGGAGAGCAAGAGGCTTAAATCTTTTATTTCATCTTTCAAGAAAAATTAATTGTCGTGTCTAACTTTCTAGATTGTGTAAGTGAACAAGTGATTTTTTTGTTTAACATTCTAAAATCTTTACTTGTGTATATCTTGTCATTTCACCACCAACATGAGTATTTTGGGTGTGAGTTATTAAACTATTTTTTCTTTAGATTAATATTCATCGTGTTAAAGATTAATTAAAGTTCTTGGTTTTTTTGGATATTCTTACTTGTCTGATGATCGTATGATTCTTAATTCTAAACCTAACATGTTGGATAAGCTCTTGTAAGAATATATTGCTTTAATCTAACCATTTTTCAAATTTTAATGAGCCAAATATAAGTTTTAGCATATCATCTTACATTAATATTACTTTAATATACGTAACTAGAGGTTCGTCTATTGAATTTATTATACTCATTTTCTATTTATATTATATGACAAGTGTTGACACTCATCGTGTTAAGAGTCTTTAGAGGTTCAAGAACCAAAGACTGAGAAATTGAAATATTTTATAAGTTTGAGTGATATTATGTATATATAATTTTTTTTTATTTTATTTCGAATTGCTATATCAATACTAATTTTGAGATTTTCATATAGTATGATAGTTGTGTTATAATGGGTTGTTCTTTTGTTAATATGTTTAGATATTTTTATGAATTTTGACATCATTTCTTCTTGTTTTTTTATAAAATATGTCCTCGTTTTCATTTGACTAGCTTTGATTAACTTGATAGATTTATATTATGGACACATTTTATCTTATTATGATAATTTATACTAGGCATGGCATGACACAACACATGAACCTAAATTTTCCTAAAGAAGTTCTTTTTAAGAAGTTCATCTACTTGGCTTTTAAGGTTAGCATACTTAATAAGACTCATCATATAATGCAAGAGATTAGATAATTATGAAATATCATTAAAATCAATAATATACTAATTTTTCTAAAATTTTTCTTCAGAGAACTTTTTCATATAACAATTAAATTCAATAGTTTACTTCAAGTCATTTTTCTGATTTGATTGAGTAATATGCAATTTTTCTAACATTGAAGAAGTGATCAACTATAAGAAATTACTTTTTTTACATTCATGCATGCAATTTCTATTTATAACAAATTACAAAATATGCATATTGCAACACAATTTTTTTTTTTAAATTATATAGCACATAGTTTATCGCATCCTATATTGAGCAATTTTGTATTTGATCCGAGATCTTATTTATTTATTATTTGTGAGTCATGAATCAATGAAGATACTTTGAAGTTGTGGATAGATCACTAAATGCGGTTTTTACCGTTTTGTCCAAGGGTAACACATGGTTGTAGGAACTCCTTTTTCTTTTTTGTATTTCGAGCAATTTTAATAAAGTATTTTTTTTCAAAATAATTTATATGAATAAACTAAAATTTTCACCATTTTTAATTTTTTTTTGTAAATTTTTTTTGAAATATTGTCAAATATTTGTAAGATCATAATTGTGAAATATGTTTTTAAATTTAAGACAAAAAAAAAGGATATGAAACAAACAAAAATATCTTTGATATTTTAAAGATTATTTGAGAGATTTTGCTGTTTTTTTAATTAAAATGTTAAAACTATTTTAATGAATATACAATATTAATTATTTTATTAAAAGTTTATGGACACAATCAAATATATATTTTATATTAATATTTTTTAAAAATATATTTTTAAATATAATTTAATTAATTTAGCTTAAATTTCAATTATTTTTGTACTAATCATAATCCTCCATCATTTGATAAAAAAAATTCTTAAAATAAGTTTTTCACAACAATGTGAAAAGAGTTTTTAATCATGCTTCAAATTAGTTTTTCAAGTTTAGTTTTTTTTTTAATTTTAATTCTAAAATAATATTCATCTAAAACTTTATTTTTATTCATATAATATTTTTTACATTTTTAAAAATCTTTTTAAGCATTCATTTTAAACTCAAATTATTAATCAACAAAATCTCGATCTTATAATCGATAAAATGTTTATAAATGTAATTAACATCTAATGACATTTAGTTCTGGACATATGCACTAATGAAATATAAGGCAAGCGGTGTTAATCCCATTATTTAGCCATGCTTATGTCATAATTAAGCATTACTTTGGAGTTGAACTGTTATAAGATAATTATGAATCTTTTCAAGATCGGAATTATTAAGATTCAAATATAAATAAAGTTTTATTAGTCTTTGTTTGAATGTTTTTATTCAACGTAAAATTTTGTATACCATTAAGACGAGAAAAACCTGTTCGTATATAAATTTTTTTTCCACTAAAAAACTTTTCAAAAGAAAATTTATATTATTATTTTTTCAACCTTAAGATTTGTCAAAAAAAAAAACAATTTCTTCTAAGCAAATTAATTTAAAATAAAATATCACCTCAACATTTTTTGAGATCGTCTCAAAATATCTTACCACTTTTAATTTTAAACGGTTTTATTATTGTGGATAATATAAAAAATAAATTAATTTAAAAAATGAAATTTCGAATCCGGTAAAGAAGACAGGCCACGAAACCACGATGTGAAACGAAGAAAATCTGTTACTTGATTAGGAAGGGTCACCAAGAGATCCGCTTCTGTTCGACTCGCAAAGGGAAATAATTCGCCGGCTACATGCCTGCTGTAATTTTGTTTTTTTTTTAATATATAAAAATTGAGAAAATTCTCTATGAAGTTTGTATTATAGGTGTCAGGGATCATTTTTTTAAGGGAATTAAATTGATTCAAGAATTATAATTTATTTGTAGTATATAATTTATTATTTTTTATCAATACTGATCAGAATTTTATGAAAACTTATAAATTGATTAATTATTAAATCTTAATTTGACGTTTACTATTTTTAATTTTCTCAAATATATCAAAAAACATGTCATGAATTATATATTTTTTTTTCTTTTTATTGACTATAGTATTACTTGAAAGTATGAGTCATCCTCTTTTGATTGTATTAATTCGAGAAAAAACATTTTATTTCATAGGAGTTTTTTAGAAAGTTAACCTTAGCCTTTAACTCTGATATAAGTCAAAAGGATGTGATAAAATAAATGTAAAATGCAATTAAGTTAATAATCATAAATTTAGAGACTTCATAAGTAACTTAAGTCTCAAATGTCAAGAATATAGGAGATGGATTAGTAAAAATTTTCTATTATTTTATGATTATTATGGTTAGCTATAAAATTTCTCATTATTATCTAAGCAAAACATTTAACCTTGAGAAAGATAATACCCAAAACATGCAAAAACAAAAAAATACAAGAAAAATAAATATTAGAAAAACATATAATAAATTATGTTACTCGTTTAGTATTTTAGATAACCTTAAACGCTTGATTTTAAACAAAAATATATCATAGACAAATATAAAACTATACATCTAACTAATATGTACAAATAAATTACGACTAAAAAACATCAATTCTTATTATAGTTTATCATTTTTAGATGTCGAAAGTCACAAAATCTAACTCCTAAATAGAAAATTATTAACATCTTAATAATCTTCAATATCACAAAGATATAAGAATTTATTCATATGAAATATCTAGTTTATGAATTTATTAAGATTATGAATACTATCAAATATATATATTTTTTAATATTAACATTTATATATATATATATATATATATATATATATATATATATATATGATTATATCTATGATAATAATTTCTTTTATATAATTTATTTTTGTCTAAGTGAATTTTGATCATATTAAAATTACTACATAATAAGAGTGATATGAGTGCTCTTTATGTTGGTTCAATTGTAATATGTATTGTAATAATTTTTGAATTTTAGTAAAATTTGTTATCAATCCCATCTACATAAACTTTAAGAATTTTTAAATTCTCAACATTGTTTTGTTTTTGTAATACAATATACAAATAGAATATTCAATACATTAAAATAAATTTAAATTTCTAAATACATATTTTATAATAAATTTGATGCAACATTTATTTGAAAAAAAATAGAATATCAGAGTTGAATATTAAAAGAAAAAAAAGAAGAATAATGCTCATGTCAAAAAATAGAAGGATAATGATTCAAAAATTGTATTGTCATTTTAACTTGATCAAGTCAAGAAAATTTGACAAAAAGAAAAATGCAGCTAAGAATTTATTTGCATATAAAGATTATACTATTTTATAAAATAACTATTAAAAATATGGATTATGTAAAAATGTTTTTGTACAATGGTCTTGTAATTTAAAAAAAAAAAAAGAATTTTGAAAGTCAAGCTATGTTGAGGGCCTGTTTCTTACATATATTTATATTTAAAAGGAAAAAAACAAACTTCAATCCTCTTGCACAAATTTAATACATCATTGACTATGCTGTTTAAATGAGTCAGATCATCCCATTGGAAGCCCTCAATTCCCTCGAAGCACTTCCAAACATACTCATTTACAGTTGCCATTGCGAAGGAGAGCTAAGCTGAAAAAATGCCTGGGAGTAGAAAGAAATTCCACTGCGTGACTTAGGTGAAGGTTTACAGCCATGCATCCTAAAATCCTTAGAACATGAGCGCATAGTTTGCACTTTGCAACACCCTTGATCGACGCAGTGGCTAGCAAATGCGCGCATAGTTTGCTCACCTTCTGCATCCGCTCAGAGAGTGAAGCGCCGGGAAGACGCGACATTAAGGAGATTTAAAGCCAAAGTTAGACCAAATTTTGGATACAGCATTAAGGATATTTTCCAAATGCTGTTTAGTGTACGTTGTTAATGTGAAAGCCTTCCAGTGCAGGTGGTGTAGAGATGTTATTCTCTCTAAAAGATAATATATTTTGTAGATTATCTTTTAAATGATTTGATCCTATCGTTGACTCTCCAATAGAGAAATTTTACATCAAATGGGTGTCACATGTTATTTCGTCATTTTTTATTTTTATTTGTCTTAATATTAAATTCAATTGAGGTTTTAGAACTTATTCTTTCAACCCATTTATTTTCAGCACGTAGGTTCTCCTAAAATTACTTTAAAATTTATTTTTATAGATAGTAAATTTTTGTCCTTGCCATGCCTCACTTCTCGCTGTTTTGATATTTTTTTATTCTATAATTAATTTGTTTTCTACTCATTGTTTTATACAGTTAATTTTTTTTTTAAATTTCAAATCATAAAAAAAGACAAAATAATTTTACCAATTATCTTTGAAGTCTTCTTTTAAAAAAAAATTAAGGTTATGAATTATTAATAAGTTATATTTTGTACGGCGTTAATGTTAGAGTTCCAAATCAATCCATTAGAAAATAAACCCAATCTACGCAAATAAGTGTATCACATTCGCTAGTCATTCTTCGTCAACTATTGTACAAACGGCACGTTCTTACATCTGACATATATTAGTTTATTATTATTATTTTTTCCTGTTTAAAAAACTATTTTTTAAAGTGACTTTCATTCAAAATTTTGCTCATTTTATATTTAACAACTAATTAAAAAATTGGAATGAAAGTTTTTATATACAATTTTTTAAGGATTAGTTTGGTGAAATTCAAACAGATATTTTGTCAAAATTACAAGTCTTGTGCAATAGCCTGTTCAACTCCACCTTCAAATTGTCCATATGCTTTATAATATTATTTTAATAGTTTTAAAGATTTCTTATTTTTATAATATGTAGTTAATATAAAAATAACACTCGACCTTATAGAACTTTCAAACTTTTTGATCTGTTAAGCATGTCAAGCAATTGGTCACACAAGAATCACCTAATCTTTTTGGACGCCACGTCAGCAACCGCTCACATCTGGCACCCTTCCAGTACCTTCCTTTCCATTTATAAATGCTCCCATGGTTCATGGCGGCCCTCTTGGAGGTCATAGATCGAAGCTCCATGCTCTCTTCGTACCAGCTTTCGGATTTCTTCGATGGCGACGACAGAAACTATTCGGCAGGTTTCTCCACCCGCCGACAGCCGGAGCACGAGGTGTACGACTACGCTAGTGTTGCGGACAGCCAACTCTTCCACGAATCGTTCCTCAGTTGCCCCACGAAACCGGCGAAGACGGAACCCAAGTGGGCATCGAAAGCCGACGAGCAGAGAACCGAGCAGCTTGCGATGTATGCACTATATTTAAATCATATGGAGCACTGCTTTCGATTATTTATGGTTCATTAAAATTGAGATTCAAACCTTGTTTAAAACTTATTTTATTTTATTTAATTAATACAGTAATGGAAATGGGGAGAAGAGAAAAAGGGACAAGGCAGCGTTTAGGATCGGGTTCAGGACCAAATCGGAGGTAGAGATTATGGACGATGGATTCAAGTGGAGAAAGTACGGCAAGAAAGCAGTGAAAAATAGCCCCAGTCCGAGGTTTGTAAACTTGTCTGGTTGTTTATATTTGCAGAAAAAAAATATTTAAGCAAATTTTAAATCCTCACTTACCCAAATTAATTATTTTCTTGTTCGACTTTTCCACCCAGTAATAATTAATCATCTAATTTGGAAACGTGATAAATTGGAATTGTTTATCCTTTAATTACTTTCCACGGCGACTTCGACTGGATCCCGATCCTCAAACAAGTGAAGTCGCCATCAATTATTATATTTATGTTCTAAATAAATTGTACCTTAAGTCCTATCGGAAAGCTACGTTTCGGAAATATCAGTTTGTCGTACCGGTGAACCGTAGCATCTTGATGGTTTACGAGTGCCTGTTTCTGATTGCAGGAATTACTACCGATGCACGAGTCCGTTCTGTGGAGTGAAGAAGAGAGTGGAGAGGGACCGAAACGATCCGAATTACGTGATAACGACCTATGAAGGGACGCATAACCACGAGAATCCGGATTCCAATCGTCCTCCACGTTCTCGTACGAAGGGAAGATGATGTCCGCCATGACCTCCTCCTCCGCGTGTACTGGAAATTGGGCAGGGAGAGGACGATGCTGGGCTGCGCATTGAGTTCGACCGGGTTTATCGACGTAATTTTATTAAATGAATTTTTAAATGAAAAAACTAATGTAGAATAATTATCTCGGTTTGTAGATTAATAATTTTCAAATCTTCGGTTTAAGAGTTTCTTTTATGGGTTAAAATAATCACTTTACGCATGATATAATCATCTATGTACTTTTACGTAAGGAAATAATTTAAAAAATATATAAGGTGGATAATATTTTATTTATAAATAAAAATCAGAATGAGTTGTAGTACAAATACATATATAGATAATATTATTTTTAAAACACTAATAAAACATTATGTGAAAAATTTGCTAAAATTATGTAATATGATTTTGAAGTTTAGTTTTTTTTTTTTTCTTGGAATGTAAACCAAATAAATGAATGTTGCTTTTTTTCATGAACTAAGTATGGACAAGAGTTAAAAAAGAAGTTTAAAATAGAAAATGGCTAAAGAATAAAAACACTTATAAATGCATTTGCTAAGTTAAATAGGGAAGAAATTAGAGAGATGATAGATCAAATTATTTGTTGAGACATGATAGGATTATGATATATACTTAACTAAAATTAGGCCTAACTTAATTTTTGTTGTTTGTTTATGTGCATAATTTTGATCAATTCTAAAAGTGTAACACTTAATTGTGATTAAAATAGTTTGTATTATTTAGTTAATACTCATAATTTAAGACTTTGGTTGTAACCTTCTGTCTTGTATTCAATATAATTTAATTTGTGTTTAAGCATATGTAATATTATTTGTAATGTTTAAAATGATGAAATAAATCTTGTTAAGTTTATATTTTTTACATCTTAGTAATCTCAGATCATCCAAATTCTTAAAACTTAGCAGTCTTAGATTTTTTTTTTTTTTACTTTTCTTTAATGTAATAACTCTAAATTATTTTTTCATTTAAAATGATGAAATAAAGCTTGGTAAATTTATATTTTTTAAGCCTTAATAATCTCAAATCATTCAAATTCTTAAAACTTAGCAGTCTTAGATTTTTTACTTTTCTTAGGTGTAATAATTCTAAATGATTTTTTCCTTTAACCTATGACAATTATAATATTCAAATTATTGAAATAAAGTTAGATATATTTTGAAAAATAATTTAATATTTTTAAAAAATTATAAATACAAATATATCAAAATTGGGTAAATATATAATTTTAAGAGAAAAGAAGTCAATTTGAGTTTAAACTCTTCCGAACAGACCTCCTTGCTATGAATGAGTTGTCATCAACAAAAAAAGCCATCAAGTGGCCAAATGAAATCTAAACAATAGATTTTTAAAATATAGTATTAAAGTTTTTCTAAACTAACTCTATTAGCTATAAATAAAGCCCAAATTTATATCAAAGGCAATTGCCAATGTCCTCTCCAAAGGATCTAATATTTGGTCACTAATGGTAATGGTTGTTGTCAAAATTTGAAAAGAGAAGTTAGGAAAATAGAAAATTATATGAAAATAAGGAGAAACTAATGGTCATCTTTGAGATATATGAAACTTGAGTAAAAAACTATTTTATTATAGGTTTTTAAAATTTATATTTTGTTCACATTAATTATTTTTTAATGTTGTATGCATAAATTGAAATGATGAAAAATAATTCTAAAAGGCATGAATTAGGATGAATTACTATGCCGTTCAATTAAGTTAGAATTATGATATTTAACTTTCCCAGATAACATATTTTTGTGTATTGATAATAAAATCACTTTATTTAAATGTAATGATAGAAGTGGACATTTTTTATATAAGTTGTCATTTTCTATATAAGCAACTAGTGCATAATTTATCATAAGTGCTAGTTTTTATTGCCTAAAATATTTAAAATTACTTTTCTTTTGTTCAGAACTTCATTTTTCTTTTTATTACTTCATTTCTATCTTTTAAAACATAATATGTTGGCCCTAACATATTCCAAGTCATGTATAACATATTATATGTTGGGCCTGACGTATTGTAAATCAAATTTGGACGTAAGACATACAATTCTTGAGTAAAAGAGTGTTTTAGCCACTTTTTTTCCTCTCCTCACCTATGGTATGTTTATTCCAACATATTATATATTGTGTTTGATGTATTATACATTCTATACTTAATGTATTGTTTGTCAAATTTCAAATATATTATACATGATTTATGGAATAAAATGGAACAATTGTTTATTTTTTCTTCCTAATTCTTTTTTAAAATAAAATCTATTTGAAGTAAAACAACACATCACTTATAAGAACTCAGATGAAGAAAATAACTATCAAAGTCTTACTTCAATAAATCTTTTCATGTTACAATTGATCCAAAGCTTTTCAAATATCTTGTTTCTCAAGATGTCCATGATCTTGTTTGTTTCTACTCTTATGTTTTCCATTTTCTCCTTCTGCTTCTTCTTCTTCATGATGTATTCTTTTCCCCAACCAATTAAGCTCACTCTCCCAACTCAAGATAAGTTCAAAGCTCATCCTTATCTTTTAAATAAAACAAAATCTAATCATTGTTATTAATATTTAAAAGCTTATAATAATTCTAATTAATTCTAAAAATATATAAATCAAATTCCAATAAATTAATCATAAAAAGCTCTTTCCAATGTTATGCTTAACCCACAATTCTAAAATATTTTATAAATTAACACTTTTTTTAGATTTTATAAAAAGTGAATATGTTAAATACGTATATGAGAATTGTCAAAATATCTTTTTTGAAAATGAAAATATTAGTATTATATTTTTAAATATATGTATTTATCATATTATATCTTATTTATCAGAAATTATAAATTCAGCCTACTTCACTTTCGATAATGGAGGTTCAATATATTGCCAGTAGAAGTCGTGCACGAATTTTTTTTTTAGCTTGAGTAGTAAATTTGGGATTTTTTAAATGCAACTTCAATGTGATATTTAGAACTAAGCATATAAAAATTTATCACATTTTATGTGAAGTCATGTTAAAAGTGGTTATATATCAGTAAAATATGTTTTCATTGAAAACAATTAATAAATAGTTTTTGCCAAAATTTTATTTATAAAAAGATTTTATTAAATTAAGAGAACTTGTATAGCCATTATTAAAATAATTTTAAGCTATCGAAGCTCCATTTGATATTATCAAAGGAGGATAATAAGAAAGTTTTGGCTTATTAACTTATATGATATATTCATTATAGTTCTATGTTCTATTGTTAGAGAGTCTTAGGTTTTTGATATACAATTATTTAAAAATACATGTATATTTATGATATTAATATTATAGGCATAATTAAAAAGAGAATTTAAAGGTTGAATTACTAGTTTAAACATTATAAAAACTAAAGTACCAATATTATATTTAAAAAAATTCGTTGAGCGAATACAATGTTGACATATTTGGATTTTTTTGATTTTTTTCAATTTCTTTTTATTTTTATTTTTTATTTTCTTTATAATTTAGTTTTTCCATTTTTATAATTATTAAATTCTTTCTAAGATAAAGACTAGCTAACCTACTCCCATGAAGTGATTGATTCTAATACTTTATTCATAATTCATTGCTATGCATAATTTTTTTAGCCCTCAAAGTTATAAAATTTTTTATATCTTATTTGTGCTAATATTTTATTACATTGATCCCATTTTATTTTCATTTTAAATAAAACACTCATCCTAACAAAGAACAATTTCATGTTATAATTTTCTTAAAATAATATTGCACTTTTTGTTTTTAAGAACTAGATTTTAAAAGATTAATTTATCATCTTAAAACAATCATCCATCAAAATGATTTTTTAAGATAAAGAATTCTTTTGGAATTTTGAAACAACTATTTCATGGAGATGAGCTTAGACCAAATGATGCCAAGCAAACAAAAAAATTACTCTACTCAATGTGACTATTTCTAAATTAAAAGGAAACAAAATGGGTTAAAACAATAAAATTAACCAGAAAATGATAAATGAAGAGATCACAAACTCACGAATAATTCCATAATGACATTTTTTGGAGGTTTAAATAAGCAAGAAAGCACTTTAAAAAGCAAGAAGCAAACACCAACATTCCCAAATCCTTCAAAGTATGTTATTAATTTGAGTTGTAACAACATATGATAACAAATAACATGAATAGTTTCTAAAACTAATGGTGGATCTGACTAGGGTAATCTCATCGTAATTCCCTTGAACAAACATAAATCCCAAATTGACATAAGATCAAAGTTTACAAATGAGAGAGAGAGAGAGAGAGATGGCCTAGGATGAGGCCTCAGGTGGTCGGGCAAAATTGCTCAACATCAAACTCTCATGTCAATTGCTTGGTGCAAAGGTTTGTGTAAACAATCTTTCAACGTAGAATGAACTTGTCAACAAGATTATATAATATAATTGTTTAAAGTGCATAGAAAAGAAAATAGAAAGTAAGGAAAACATAAAAAACATAAAGAAAGGCTATGAATACAGGGATAATCAATAAAAAAAAAATGTTACTGAAGTTCATGCGGACCCAATGCAAACAAAAAAAAAAAAAAAAAAAAAAAAAAAAAAAGTGAAAATGAAGACAAAAAAGAAAGCATAGAAAATAAACATACATAATTGTCACTTATTTTACCATACATTTTACTAAAATTTTTGTATGTACATGGGGCCAAAGGACAAATCTTATGTCCCGTTCAGAATGGTTGAGCTACAAGTTTAAATGAGTCGATCATTCCGATGGTGAATCTCCAGATTGCTTGCGGTGAGAGTCAAGCAAGGCATGATAAAATGGACCTCTAGTCGAGACTTTGAAAAGCTGAACGACGATGTATGCACAAGTAGCAATACTGTAATACGTTAAAAGAAGGCAGAAGCAAAAGTTCCATTATACATAGCGAAAAAGTTGATCGAAAAACTTTATTAAGACAAGTTGTTAATGTCACCCTCATCAAAAGAAAGATACCATCAATCAAATTTTATCAGGATTCATCCATTTGAAACGCACGTAGAGCATTCTAACAGTTAAAAGAGTAAAGCAGCAGCAGATCCCATCAACTTATAGATGGTGATAAGTAGAATAATAATAGTATTGTCCATTATGTTGCTTGCCAAGATGAGCTCATATATTACCAAAGACAAATGACATATAAACTTAATTCATTTACCAAACAGATATATTCTCAAGTTTAAAACTCGCTTATCGCATTCCAGAGAATTCAATCATGATGGGTAATGTTCATCACCATGCAGATTTCTCTGCCATTAGAGACCAAATCAAAGAAAGGCAATAAGGATGAGAATTGAGCAGAGGGAGAGGGACGAGCCAAGAGGCAACACAAGGCGACATTACAACCCAGGTTTGTTTGCAATGCAGCTGTGGCAAGGGATTTGGCTTCATCGTATTCCACAAAGGACAAGAAAAGGAGAAGGCAGTGTTACAGCTTTGGTCAAATGGGAGGAATAAAATTAATTCAAAATTACATGTAAGCACAACCTATATTAGAAATGAAGGTTAACTTCTCATGTAATAAATAATCACCTATTGAACAAACGCCTTTCATTGCTTGTCTCTAAAATGCTTACTAGTTTTTTTTTTCTTTCAACTTTATGTGTAGATTTTATAACCATTGAGGTGCCAAATTGCATTCACTAGAGAGCTCATTTCAAGTTGGAGGTATATATTTCTAAGGAGGAAGAAACTTTTCTATGTTACCCTCGGTTCATGTTGAATACAACAGATTACAAGGTGGTAATAAACAAGAAATTCTTTTGATCTTTTTAACAATAGCTTCAGTAATGGCCATACTTATATTTTGAACAAGTTTAATCAATTAATATCATAAAAGCTCATGAAGCAATTAACAGCGAAAAAATATCTGGGAAATTCCTCACTTGATCCACTAAAAATGGTCATGCATACACCGAGCAGATGCCCTTTTACTCGTTTTTATGTTTGTTGGGAAGTAGAGCAACACTATTTAATCTCTTCTGCAATGAACGATGCTTCTAAGACATTTTATCCATTGAAATAAAAGAATATTTAGTTTTAGAACCTACAACAGTCTCAATTCATTTTTATAAATTGTGCGTTTTGACCCATTTTTATGTAAAATGAAAGAAGCTCGATCATGAAAACCACAAATCAACAAAAACATAATAAAGTATAAAAAGAAAATAAAAACAAAAAATAAACATTGAAAACTAGCTGAAATGGAAAAACTATCTTGTTTGTGATGCATTTCAAAAAGTACACTAACTTTTGAACCTAGCTGTAGGCACAAGAGAGGTGATGAGCATAAGAGTAGATGAAATGAGCTTTCTTTTAGCATTTTTCTTGAGGTCCTGAATTTCTAATCCTTTCATATGAGCAAAGTCACAATTAATATAGAAAAACTTGGTCTAACAAAACAAAAAAAATATATATATAAGTTGGGCAAATGGGAAATCATGACCTAACAAGACAAAATCTCATTAAACAAGCTAATAAAACCTTTTTGTAAAATAGCCCAAAAATAACTCTTCAAAGAGAAATTGTTGCTATGGTTACCATTTTGCATTCATGAACGCTGGTTTATATTTGAGCCAAAAAATTGACAAGTTGACTATGACTTTCTGAAAACATTTTATATTTAATGGTGATGAAATATTCTCTACCTATAAGATAACACAACACCTTTATTAATACTTATGACTCTTCAAAGAGAAATTGTTGCTATGGTTACCATTGTGCTTTATATTTGAGCCAAAAAATTGATAAATTGACTATGACTTTCTGAAAACATTTTATATTTAATGGTGATGAAATATTCTATACCTATAAGATAACAAAACACCTTTATTAATACTTATGACCCATATTGGTTAGCATACTATACTTACAATCATAAATTGGTAATTGTTGTCTTTGCCTTATTATGAATTTGTACAAGTAATATGGCCTTGCATTTATAATATGTACAACATATTGTCCTACAGCTCATATTAGCCTACAAGATATAATATGCCCATTTACCACCAATATTATGCTTGCTAAAAATAACAATTTGGTTAGTCATCCATATTACACTTGGAGATGCAAGAGACATACCATAAATAAATAGACTATTTCAAGCAATATACAATACCTAGATAGCTAGGAAGACACAACCATTTGTTTGGGTTAATGTTGGTCCTTTAACTCATCAAATGTGTCATTATGTGAGCCTATAGTTCCAAAGGCATTAATTAATATGTGACAATATAAATAAATATTTAGGTAACGATATCTTTTTTACTTCTTAATGTTTGGTAAGAAGTGAACGTGAGACGTTTCTCCAATCTTCTATGTATTTTTTCTACCACAACCAACATCTATGGAAGGCATGTTAGACGCTCATCGAAGATTCACTGAAAAGCATCTTAAAAAGGCTAGTTATATAGGAGAGATGCCAATGGTTAGAATTGATGAAGGCCCCCTTTTGTCTTTATACAATTTGTGAATTCAATATTTGATGAAGACATCTTGTTGAACTTAAGAGTCATTGAGGAAAGAAAAGACTAGATTGACTGAGAATGAAGATGTATGATCCAAAGCATAACCCATTGTTATGGAGGAATCCAGGAGAGGAAGACAAAGATACCTTAACCTACAGACAAAAAACTATGAGGTAAAAAAAACAAAGAAAAAAAGAGATAAGAGAAGAAATGAATTAGATAAAAGAGGACATACACCCAACTCTCAAAGAAGTTCCTAAGCGAATTATAAGGAAAAATAAAAAATTTGAATGATACAATCAATATGATTGATAACTTCAATATTATAGACTATAAATGACAACCTACAATGATATAGACTAAGCTAATGTGTCCCATAATGATGTGATCAAAAGTGAGATGATCCGATTCATTATATGCCACAATAATGATGTTCATAAAATTATGACACAAGCTAATATCATCTGTTCTGATATAGACATTGAGATGTATTTTAACAACATGAACCTAATAGCATCAATAGAAAAAACAAACACGGCAAGAAAAAATGGTTGAAACTTGGATTCTACCAACCAGATAATTTTGATCCTTCTAATCTTTCTAATAAGGATAATGCGAGAGATGTTTAAGAAAATAAGAAAAGATGGAACTGATACAAACGAGAAACTTTCTAATGACAATACACTGGCAGAACAAAATTGAAAAATCACTAGTTACAGGAAGAGATCATTGTTGGACTAAGGAAGAACAAAGAAGAGTTTAGGATAAAAAATGGTACTCAAGAGCTTAAAATTGATGAATTAAAATAAAAGTTAGAAAAACAAAACTAAATGCAAGTTTGTAGGAACAAAGAGAAATTAACAAATGTATGAAATTCTAGGGTTACTTTAAAAAGAAAGAATGGAGTTATCAAAAAATGAGGCAACAATCAAAGCTCAACTGGAGATGACTAACAATTATATTGATATATTTGAGGTTTTTGGATATCTTTAAGATATAACTACGAATAATTGAAAGATTAAAAGTCTCTATAATGCTTATGCGAGCATGCAAATGCATTTCAAAATGTTGCCAAGTCATTGATGAATACATGCTTCCTAAAAAGAGTTGCAATGCATATAAGATCATTGTAATTTTCTAAATGAGGTTCAACTTCATGTTAATGAGGATGAATATAATAGGTCAATACATTTTGTGAAAAGAGTAGAAATGCTCACTCTAAGAAAGGAATGTCTCACCCTTAACAACAAGGAAGACATTATCCTTATCAACAAGAGAGGAACCATCTTTAATAAGCTTTTCTACTAAATTTTCTTTTAATCTATTAATAGATTAATAAAAAAATTAATTTTTTGCATTTGTATTCTATTCTTCCCATAATAGGATAGTTTTTACATAACAACTAATTAATATTGAGTACAATATCACAATTAAAATGCATGCAAAAACAATTCAAGAGATAAAGGAAGAAAGAAATTATCCATTAACCATTGTCTCACTTATTGTAGCTCTCCAATTCATGCTTTCCCATAAACAACCACTTGGTATATCTAGCTGATGTAATGATGAGCATGGCTTGGACGTTGGATTCTAGATAAGATGCCATAAAAATAAGTCTTTGTCAAATGCATCATTGCTCAACCTTCTATGAATAGAGAGTATAAATACATCTAGACACCTTTTGATCTTGCTTTCTCATCTTCTACTTTTATTCTCACAAATTAGAATAAAATTCCTATCCATCTTAAAAAAACCTTTAATTCTTCTATGGTGAGAGCAAGGAAAGAAGGCATAACCTAGATGACAATTTTAAGATTTCTAAGAGGTATGAATAATCCTTCATTAAGAAAAAAACTTTCAAGAAAATTGTTTCCATTCTTGAATTACTAACTTTGACATTCAAAATTTCTTGTGAGAATGAGCATTTGAACTTTGAGAGTCAAAATAGGTTATGCATCTTTTGGTCTTTCATGTTCATTGACCCTATTCTTATTATTCTCACCATCTTGAAGAATGCTTAGATTTCTTTGTCTAACTACCTACGAAATTATCATTGAACTTTATAGTCTTGGTTAAGCTCGACGGATTGGCTTAAGATTTATAAAGTAAATTGGAGCATAGACCTATTTAGGGATTTGTTCAAACTCGAGCATGCTAGGAAACATTTAGGCACAATGAGATTAGGCGAGCCAAGAATTCATTTTTACAAACAAACTAGGCTCTTATGGCAATCAAAGGAAGAAATACTTTTATATTTTGTGCCTAAGATGTCTTATAGTGGGTCCTTGTAAGCCAAGTCAAGAAACTTGAGAGATTTTTCAATTACCAACAAAGGGAACAATATGCAAGGTAAATGGAAAAAATAAATGACATAGTAATGAAACTACGAAAAATATGGAGTGCCAATAAGCAAATTTACTTATATCATAATACATAACAATAAAAATTAATTACGAAATACCAATATGAATCATTGGGTACGTTTCCAAATCAAGTACACTATTTTGCTATTTCATGAAGGGAAGAGTAGATAAGGAAAAAAAGAAGGAACATTTAAGCAATAACTAATTGATGAACAAGCAAAACACATGGCAAGACAAGAATAGCAGGCAAGAAACACAAGTTAGCATGTAGAATAGCTAATGAACTGTTTCATACAACGAGGCATAATGTAGCATATGGATATTGGTAGCAAGCAATATATCACAAACAAACAATTACAAATATGAAATATGAATGAAAAATTTAAAAATGAACTTACAAAACTCAAAAAAATACAAAACAATATTCGAACTTAGGAAAATATTGTTTATATTTTTACATATGCTTACATATTGCATTATTTTTTTTATTTTTTTAATCTGAGTTAAGCTTATCCTTAATATTGATGAAGAAATAAATAGAGATTATAGTTGACAAATTGAGGATAGTTGTTCCCCTATAATGAAATCTTGCCACATTAGTAGGGTTGTTAAAGCATCAACGTTGAATCAAGTTTGATCAATATTATTGAACTGTTCTATAAATTAGGTAAAATATTCCCAAATTTCTTTTATTATGGGCTTAGATAAAAACTTGTAGATGCTTTCAACTTATTGACTATCTAAATCTATACTTTTATGGCATCATTCTTTTAGCTTAACTCAGAATCCAATTCTTGACTTTTTTCTTAGCCAACATAGCCTTTCTATTTGTCTTTCTAGCCTCCCCATAAAGGGATTTAGTAACTTTTTTATGTTGTCTCTGTAATTCAATATTTTCTTTCTATAACTTTTCATTTGTAATGACAATTTTTCATTGCCTAGGATATTGGAATCAAAGCTACTTGGTCTTTTTTGGTTCCTCCAATCTTGTTAAGCACTTTTGCTTAGTTTTTAAATTTTTGAATTCCTCCATTGCTTTTTATTTTCTTTCTTGTGAGCCTCTTTCTACAATTTAATTCCCAAATTTTCTTTCACAAGTTTTTCTTTTTGATTGTGGTATTTATTTACAAAATTTAATAGTAAACAAACCTTATGACTCATCATCCTAATGCAATTGTTCTTGAGAACTACACTGATGCTATTCTACAAAAATAGAGTACATTAAGGTTTTTAACTGTAATGTTAAACCATGTAGCAAATCTTACATCATCATTCATTCTTTAGAGAAATATAGTCAATTAGGCAAAAATTTTCAAGTCCTGAGATTTCACCCTTAGCATCATCTTCGTTTTTTTGGATATAATAGTTGTCTAATCCTTATTCATTTATCAAGGAGTCTTCACCATTGAAAATTCTGATATCACATCAAATTTTCACCTAATTTATCATTTTTTTTCTTGTTCTTTCTCAATGACTGTAAAAGGGCAGCAAGAGGTACTTCGAAACTCTATTTTGATATAAGAAATCAAACCACTCCTCAAAGCTCTTTCTCTTTCGAGCATCTTTATTTTGTGGTTATTGCTAATCTTTTCAAAGAAACTAAACCAATTAACGTAGAAGGCCATATATTGTCACATGCAGGCTTTCTATTTTCACTTTATGATCTTTTAAGTTTTTACCTTCTTTGGAGCAAGAGGTGCTTGCTATAGAGTAACAAATATAGCTTGAAGATTTGTCAGTAGTTTTTGTGTTTTGGTTTATTAGATGATCCACTTCATGACTATCAATATAGAAGAATCAACATTTGCAATAGTTTTGTTTCTAGCAAGTATTCTTCTTCTTTATTGTACTAGGTCCACCTTGTATGTTACCTACTTGGCATTGGCATTCAAGCTAGTCTTCTCATCTATCCTTGAGCAACTTTTGCTCGTGTTTGCTCCACTATATTGTCCCCTTCTCTTCTTGCCTCCATTTGGTACCCCTAAGAAGTAAGCCTTGAATAAAATCTTGTTGGAAGCCTTCATGCTTATCAAGAAATGTCAACATGCTAAACAAGTCCACTCCCCACGAAATTCCTATTTGAGAACTTCCATTTGATAAGTTCCACCTAAGACTTGCCCCTTTCTATCCTAGGCCATATTGGGACGACTACTATCCCGCTAAAATCAACCATATCTCCTGACAAGGCCAATTGAACCTCTTTTGTCAAGTCAATTGCCCCACAATCCACATTAAACAATCTTAGTTTTCTCAACTTATCCTTTTATTGTTGTTCCTTTAACTTGTATATTAATTAACTATCCAACCACTTAACTTGTCCATTATCCCATCAAATTCAACCTTCTAAATTCTCCCATCACATGTCAAGTCAAAGTCCTCTCCTAAATGACCTATTAGCTATTTCCCCTTTAAATCTTCCTAAAAGTTCTTAAAAAAAGAGAGAAAAATAAGAGTTGGAATAAGTAGAGTGTTGGTATAAAGATGCGATCCCCTATTCGTACTTAAAGATCGAGTGGAGTTCATTCTGTCAATTGTGGTCATGATTTTTTTCACACTTTTTGAAAATTTTCTGCATTACAAAATTCTATGGTCAACATGATCTTGCATGTTATTGCTTTGCTTCACTAGCTCCATTCGACAAATCTAGGAGCCTCCGCATTCCTTTCCACCGCAACACCTTGTTCAATATAGAAAGGTTCAACTGAAGGTTATTGTATTACCCCCATGTTAGATATCTCTCTAACTCTCTTAGTTAATTCATCCATCAATTGGTTTTTATTTTCTAAGAATTTAAAGAAACTCAATATGCTCAAAATTTGCAACTTCCTAGACAAGGTGAAGATACTTATTCAAGATTTCATCTTTGGGATAAATTCTCATCTTATTTAGCTAATCATCAATTACGAATCATTGAAGACTTCAAGATTATCTATGAGTACTAGAGCATACCATAACTTTACAATTAATGCTTCATACTTTGTTCAATTGTTAAATAAAAATGGCAAGATGTGCTTCAGAATGATTTGCCTAAAATTTTCTAACACAATTCCTATGCCAACTTGCTCTTTTGTAGAAGCTCCATCTATAAACAACTTCTATAACTTTTCTTTGAATACATTAAGAGGTGATTCTATAGTTTTGAGCTCTATCACGAAATCCATAAGCACTTGTGCTTTGATTATATTTATTAAGACAAACTCAAAGTCATACTTCCAACTAAACTGCCCTGTTCTACAGTCTTCAAAAGAGTTTTGATACACTAAAGGTTTATTTTAACAGTTGCGTAGTCCTAACCTTAATGGTATAAGCTTGAAGGTATCATTGCAACTACTTTAATGTTACAACAAGTGCAAGGGTAACTTTTCAAGGACTGTTACTTGGTTTATAGACCCTATAAAACATGACTAGCATCCTAACATGTTGGTAGGATTCTAACAGCTTCATTAGTCGCACAAGGTAGAGTAGAACTTTATTGGCCCTTGAACTATTAAGAAGTGCCACACTAACCAAATAATCTTTTAATTATTGTGAAGACTTTTCACAATCTTTGGTTCATTTCATCCTGCTTTTATTCCTAAAACTCTATAAAGAAAAGAGGAAATCTGTTGAATGGCATAAACACAAAACTATTTAATCCTGAAATACAACTAGAGCCTAAATATTACATCGATCTTCCTATGGTACAAAGTTCCAATGTTCTTCCATCCAAGCAGCATAGTCTCCTAACAATTACCATGCTTCGAAATAAAAGCGGATTTAACTTCATAATTCTTAACCATATAAACCTAATGGTATCAAGGCAAGGCATCCAAGAAGCCTACGATTGTATATCCTGAAAAAGAAATCAACTAATATATCGTGTAATGACTAACGACCTTTACTTGGTTGAGGTACATATAGTCCGAGCACATATGCTAGTTTTTAATGCTTTTATTAATCATTAAAACATTAGTCAGACATTTTAGGTACTGCACTTGTTCCTACCTAATTAATTTAGCTTTAAGTTTAATGGCTTCCAACCTTTCCGAACAAAATGTATATTTCTTCTGTTTGAGGGGACAATAATCATACAATATTTTGGGGTGATGCTGGGCTTCTTGTTGATCAATGTCAGATATATCAACAAGAGAACAAGCACATGCATTAATATATTGCTGAAAGAGAGTCCTCGTATTGACTCTACTTCATTTAAATTAGAACTTAACGTCATGGTATGCCTGCTACTCTCACGATGGGTTATATTTAGAATGGTCTAGTTAGGGGATATATATCTCTCTGCTTCTTCCCTATGGAGATGGGGGAAGGACTTATCATAACGAAGTAAAATCAATAGACAATTCTAAGCACTCTTCCAAAAACAGCCTTGTGGTCAACAAGAAACTTAATACAAGCAATGAAAACAAGTAACCAGAAATTTGAATGGTGCATTGATAGGGCCCATGACATTGTAAAGTCAGTAATATGAGTCATTAGGTCAGCTCATTTTCAGAGTGTAAGAGATAATGGTATAATTTCTTCTGGATCCATCTACCTTCGATAAATCGCAAACGATGCTCTTGTCCCCTCATGATATGATTGCAATCAAATCCCATCTAATTGAAGGTTGTACTAAAGATGATGTGCATAGAACTTGTATCAATGAGCACCTATTTTCCCTCGAAATTGTTGCTTATAACTATGATAATAATTGCCTCATTATATGGGTTGCCCCCAAAGAAGCAAACCATAAGAACTGAAAGTTTAAAGTACTAGGTTGGTTGGTGACTATCCTAGCATATGGATGATTATCAAACTTCCCAAAAAGAGGCACAACAAGCAGCTAATAATTTCTTCCAAATATCATAAAGATAATACCAAGTAGAGCTATGGTGTTGATCACCTTCTCTTACTACATACACGTATCAAAGGAAAACAACTACAAGGAGCATAATAGAATTGCTGATTAGGTACTTGTGAAGCGATTTTCCCACAACCCTTCTCTCATTTTCTTTACATGCTACATCAATAAAGTCCTTCAGATGCCCTTCACGAAGATACCTGATGATGCTGCTAATTGTACGACATTCATTAGTTAATTGTTTAGTGTCAGCGTGAAAATGAACATATGCTTGTTAATAGAAAAGACGATTATTTTTTTATGGCAACAAATGACCAATATCGAACTTGAGATACCTAAGCAGCTTATCATATTGCAAATAATCAAGAACAATAGAGTTTCATGTGAAATAGTTCATTCTCCTCTCTACCCTGCTTGTCAAATTTTACTTCACATCCCCATGCACTATTCACATTTACTGATAGGCATAAAAACTACTGAATGCTGTCAAGAACATCAAATATGTAGCAAATTCTGCTAGATACGTCATTAAGGGAAAAGATTATTGCATGTTCAAAATTGGAAATGACTAATATATTGTAAAGGCCAAATGGGACAAATGAACAGTCCAAGCTGTCAAGCAACCGAAGAAGATACCTGCCAGTACATATTAACAGCAATATCCAAAATATTGCCGAGATCATTGACGACTCCTTGTGCCAAACCCATACCTGTAAGGAACAAATATAGTTACCCTTAACATCATATAAATTGATGACTAAATGTGGCAAACTTGTCTTAGTATTATCAAATTTTTCAAACCATTTTTTTTCTTAATCTAATCATATGATCAAATAGTGAAATTCAAACAAATCCACAAAAAAATTATTATATTCCTATAAAACTATGTTTATAAATAAATCATAACGGGAATAGAGATAAAAAATACTAAAATAAAGCCAATGCCTTCGTCATCATAGCAACATCATAATATTTTAAAACAATTCCAAAATATGATTGTTAAATCAAAATAAAATAAATCATCAAATAAGCTAACAATTATGACCTCTCAATGCCCTTTTGGATTTCTGTGAAATGAATCAATTTTACTTGTGATTATTAATGTTAAAAAAATACTAAGTCATCGACATAGGCTCAATAGGCAAGTTATTTATTTATACAAGTAAATATAAGTTTTGAATCATATCAAATGCTTGATAAATATCGTCGCAAGAAATAAAGTAAAAAATGTCAAGATATCCATGCATATAAAGTAAAAATTTCATATAAAAATTATTTTATACTATTTTTCTTATTTGAGCACTTTATTTTCTTTATATAAGTCATTTGATTTCTTTTTAATTTAATAAGATTTAGAATTTATAACACTAGATCAAGATTGATAGGTAAATTTCACACATCCTTTTGGAACACTTCTTTCTTTGGTTACACTTGTCTAAAATATTTTCTATTTTAGGCTATGCCTTCTATGAGTTTCTTTGTCTATCCAAAATCCTTATAGACATAGTCTCTCTCCCATAGTGATGATCTCAATTTATTGTCAAAATCCTTTTCAAAATTAAATATTTCTCATTTTCACTTCCTTGAGAATAAACTTCAATGTCTTAATCATTTTCAAATTTTATGAAAACTCCCATCCTACATGCTAGTTGATATGCAATCATAAATTTTGTACATTAACACATACCACCATAATAAGAAACTAAGTAAATATTTAACATTTAAGCAATAAAACCATAGGTTCACAATATAGAATATGAATTTTACATTCACAACATTATATCAAACATTACAAAGATGTAATTTTTATAGATTCATCAAATCTAGCTACTAAAATCTCTAATATATAGACAGCAAAAATCAAGCAAATGCACCACAAGCTCATAATCCCTTACTTTAGGATTGATGTCATGGTTATACCTAGAGTTGAATTATTCTAAAGCCTCTCACAAACTCCATCAAGCTCAATGCTTCCTTCCCACCTTGGTTCTACTTGCTAAAATTCCTAAATAAGAAAAACTACAACTTGGAGATTTCACAAAAGCTTAGTCACACAATTTTTCTTAACTTCTCACCAAATAGCTCACAAGTCTTAAATGCCAAGCAAAAATCCTCCCCCATTACCAAATACCCTATTTTATTGGTTCTAATTTTTGCCCATTTGCATTCTTATCCGTTCTCTTGCCTACGATCCCCCAAATAAGCAAAACCATCATTTCCCTTCTTCTCAAAGCACCAAACTTCAATGAAGTAAAAGTTACCCTAAGCTAGACATTCCTTTTAACTCTCTAGACAATTTTATGATAGACGTCACTATTTCCTGTAATTTCACTCATAGTCCATTAGGGGAAATTAAATTAGGGATCTTAGAATTAGAAAATATTATATTTTCATTTAAATTTTATTATTTTCGAATTTTTTATAAATTTTTTATACTGTTTCCTATTTTTTAATAATTTTTATTCTTTAAAAGTCATTTAAATAATTCTTTTTCTCATAAATATGATTTATTTGATAGGCCAAATTTTTACAAAATTAATATCACTGAACTTCAAATGAAATATATTATTATTATTATTATTATTTTTTTTTTTTTTATTTTTTTTTTTTCAAATGAAATATATTATTTTTAAGAATAACTCTTATTTAATAATTTTATTTTCAAAAATACTAATAATAATATTATTCATATAATTTTGACATTCGAATATATGATTGATTTAAATCCAAATTTCATGAAATTTGTACATATGATTTCTAAAAATTTAAAATCTTATATTTGACATTCATCTCCTTCAAGAAATTTATTTTTTATAAAAATTTATGATTTTTCAAAAAATTATAAAATAACTTTAAAATTTTCAAAAAAATTATTCAAAATTATTATAAAACTCCATTTTCTTCTCCTTCTTTAAGACTCTCTGATCAACTCTAAAATCAATTTTTTTTCCTTCAATTTAAGGACCTTAAAAAATTTTTCAAATAATTATTTAAATTATTGCAATAATTTATGACATATTACACTAAAACAACAAGGGAGTCTTAAATTACAATTCTACCAACCTCATGGTAAAATGTAAAGCATTTCAAACTAGAAAAAGACCAAGAAAAGGAATATTGTTGAAATAATAATTTAGACATTCACAACAAACAAAAGTGGTTTCTAAATCATTTGAAAAAAATTGTCTCAAATAGACATAGAAAGCTAAACTTTATAATAGATCAATCTACAAGAAATTGAAAGATTGATGTAATAGGACAAAGAGATTTGACAACTTGGCCTATATAAGAAGTTTATATGGTTTAAGAGGCCCCATATTGCTTAAGTAAAAGTTTCTGGTTGACTATACATTACAATAATGTGATAACATCTTTTCTTCCTTAGAGAAGGAAGAAACTATTGTGCAAACCAAGAATAGGGTACTTCGTGGAAATTTTCATTTCTTTTTCATCACATAGAAGCAAATCGAATGATGGGCAATGTTTTGATATAAGAAAAAAGAATCTACATCTACACTTGCAAAAAAGGCAAACTTTTTCATGCTGTTAAAAATTTTGTTGAATAACTGATAAACAGACATAGAGACAAAATCATAAATCAAGCCTTCAAAAGTAAAAGTTCCAATGGCATTTATCAACTGAAGGCAGGTGATAGCTGGAAAAAAAACAGCACCTTGCAAAAAAAAAAAAAAAAGACAACTAGGACACAAGTAAAATACAAGTGCAATGATAATCCATAGAAGATGCCTAAACTGCAGTTTCCCAAATGTTTTACGGTTACACATACATAATAATGAATGATTGTGAGGTAGAGTGTTGAAACATTTATGAAAGTAAGAGGCACAAAATAGTTTACACTATCAAACCTAAAAATCGTGAAAAGCTGTATCAACTGAAATAGCTACACAAGTAACACCATAGAACAGCAATGAGCTAGTTGTCTTTTATCCTCCCATACAATCTGATAGTCCATGGTGCTCTGAATGGGTGATTAACTATGATAGCCCAACTTAGGACTGAAAATAGTCTGTGGGAGAAGAAAATGACTTGCAATTTAATGGAACCCTAAAAGGAATAGCACCCAAAGCATAGCTTAAGCATCGGAGAGAAGAAGGTAAAATACATTGCAGACTATGATTATTAGTCATTTTTGTAGTCAAGCAACATGAATATCCTGGAAAAAGTATCACATGCTAGTTATTTGAATTGCAAAATAAATCTCCCATTTGCTTCAATAATATCAACAACTTCAAAAGTGTCATGCAATTACCTTGTAGAACATGTCTATATAAGGCATATTTCAGGGGCTTACCAAAAGCAAGTCTTAAGGCTTACCGATATTGCAAAAACATTTATGTAGAAGTCAACCAATGTTGCAGACATCCAACTGCAAACATAGCGAAGTTAATTTCTTAAACCTTTCGTTATAGCTTATTCTGGTATCAGATTTTCAAAGTATCAAGACAAAGTTCATTTGCTTAATACATCAGTGGTGTAAATAAATAACATAACCTCATGGTAGAGAAAACATACTCATTTGCGATAATTTTAACATGCATGATCTACATGAAAACATCTAAAAAAAAATAAAAAAAAGATCTATCTATCCGTTCAACAGAGAACAACTAGATTTGCTATGAAAAAAAGGCTCAGAATGATACAGCGAACCAATGTTTGCATGGAGATGAATTGCTTCAATGCTATTCAACTAGACAAGAAGTACGGATCAAACACATAATAGCAGGAACTCAAGCCCAAGTAGCACTCATGGCATAACATTCTTTTTATTGCGAAAAAGTAAACAAATCTCTAAGCATTCAAATGAATCCAACTTAGACAACTAAACACCTCCAGCTCTTGCAGGGATCACAAAATATGCCTTGCTAGTGACAACCAACTATTGCACACTCGATTAAAAGACTAAGGGTTAATCGTAGGTACATCTCTTGTATTTGTCCGATTATACGAATGGATCCCTCGAGTTTCATTAATAGAAGATACATCCTTATAGTTTTGTTAATATAGGAAGTAGTTTCTTAATCTTTACTCTGTTTTTAAATTATCCTCTAAAAATAGTCATATAGGTCTCCATCATTCATAAATTGTATAAACAAGTCCTTTTACAAGAATATAGTTTAGGTTTAAAAAAGGAATAAAGAAATTATAATGACCTATCTAAACATTAATGAAATTCGAGAGGCCTACGTGTATAATAAGATGAATAAGATAAACCTACATGTAAGTTACCCAAACATTTTCTTTTTGTGCGAATTGCATACTACTCGGAAAGCATGTATGAATTCAAAAGATCGAATTTCCTTTTCTTGATCAATACCAAGATTAGCCCAACAACTGCTAACTATAAAATAAAAGAATAAACCCTTTTTAGTGAGCTTGTAAATAGACCCTTTTCATCTCTTGCTATGAACATAAGCAACTCATTTGATTATCAAAATATAGCCAAGTTAGGTTACATTTCATTGTACAAGTATCAATAACACTATATCCATAATAATAATGAGCAAAGTCCAATATATACATACAAAGACTTTGAAATTATTGAAATTATATATATATATATATATATTTATGTAAGTATGTATATATGTGTGCATGTGTGTGTACAATAAGAAAATAGTTAGTTATGCAACCACACTTCTACGGGCTAGAACTAATAAGGGTGCAATGGGGAAACCTTGGTTGGTCATTGTTTGAGATCAACAAGACAGATCATTCCAAGAGCCAAAATTGTTCTAATCAATTTAATTAAATGTGTTTTGGGTGCTTTAATTCAATCCAACAACTATTGTTTAGCACAAACCAACTAGCTTGATTTGTTGGGTTGAGTCAGGACTGTGGTGTGTGGGCCAGCTTTGACAACTCACACAAGAAAAGGTTTGATAAGTCGAATGCATTAAGTCATGTTTGTCAAGCCATATGTATCAATTTATACATCAAAGAGGTACAGGATGAAGTTCAACATAACAAAAAGGGATCAAGGTAATGTAAAACTCCTAGGTCAAAATCATCGAATGTCGAGACTAATGCAATGTTTTGCAGAATGTGCAACGCAATTAATGCATCGTGCATGAATGACTACATGTAGTTGTAATCTACATATAAGATAAATGTCTTCCATGTTTTTGGTATGCTCTATCACCAAGAAGAAATCAGAAATCAACCACACATGAGAAGAGATTTCAAAGTAGAGCTCACATAAGAGCTTATAAGATATGAATTAAGTCATGTATGCCAAGTCATATGTACCAGGTTATACATCAAAGATGTGCAAGGATGAAGTTAAACTTGACAAGAAGGGATCAAGATAGTGTAGATCTCCAAGATCAAAGTCATGGAATGTTGAGACTAAGAGGATGTTTGTAGAATATGCAACCCAATTAAGGCAATGTGCATTGATGACTACATGATGAAGTCTAGGTACAAGATAAATGTCTTCCATGCTATAAGAAGAAATTTCAAAGCAGAGCTCACATAAGAGCGAAAATCTCGCTATAATTTCTTAAAAAAGTTTCCATCACAGATCTTATGCAACTCATAGATTTTTGGCTATATATGAAGAATTTTCGTATAAGCCCATTTGTGCTCTTTTGCTCTTTTTTTTCTATTATTTTTTGTCAATTCACCACGTTAATCAATGAAGTGCTTTCACAATAAGATAAAGAAGAGTCTCATGAGTGATTTTTTAGTGGTTTGTCTCATCTTGATCCCAAACTTTGTATCCTTAACTAAAATCAGTGTAAAATGCTTCATTAGTTAAAACAAGAAGATGAGAGAACATTGAAGTCAAGATTAACAAGTTTGGTGACAAGGATTTTGGCCTTTGAAAGATATAAATAGAATGCCTAAATTAAAAAAAATATACCTGTTTTGTGAAGAGAATCAGAAGTTAAACAAATTTTTTAGCAAGTAGGCACCAGGAGTGATGCAGCTAATAATACCTCAAAAATTAATGGTCAATGAGGCCAATGAGATGAAAATCATGACTTTGACAAAGTGTGCACAATTTACGAGAAACTCTTTAAATCAAACAAGATATTGATACAAAGCTTGTTCATTCCAAAGATGGCTAAAAGAATATCAATTGCAAACCATATCAATGAGTTCTTCAATGTTACGTATGAAATTGGTGAACATCTATAACAACTTGAAGGCTATAAGTCAGAAAAAAAACTTACGTTAATTAGACACAAGAAGTTATTCCTAAAGTGAGTTTCATTTTCATATTATTCAATAAAGTATTTAAATACAATAGTTAACGAATCTATTGAAATAATATTTAACTATTATATTTTTAGTAAGTGAAAAGTGAAACAACTAAAAAGAGTTGTTAAACTGTGACTGAATTTACAAAAAAAATACACAATGTCAGTATCTCCATATGATTTAATATTGATATTGATATATGTATAGTGCTACGAACTATCAAAATTGATTTAAATGGATTACAAATTCCTCATAAAAAATAAAGATAAAAAGAAAAAGGAATTGAGAAGTTATTAGAAATCAAGATAAATTAATTTAATTATTTGTAATATAAATAGATATGATTTATCTTTAGCATGACATAATATTCATGATGCATAATTTGCATATTTTGATATTATAATACATCCTGAAAAAAGAATGAAAGATAAGCATATTAAATAAAGTGTGATAATAATGATAATAAGGTTAAATATCTCACTTAAAAAAAAAAGAAAATCAAAACTGAAATTTCCTTGGACTTATCATCATGATTCCACAAGATGTGATAAGCAGTGCCACAAGATCTTGGGCATCATAAAAACTTTTTGATACCAAGCAATTAGATGGCATCAAGGACCTCCTCCGATATCACTTGTACTTAATACAAGAATGAGGGATGGAGATGACATGTGATAGATATGATTGGCTAACTATGGTTATGAGCATGGCTACGAGCAGAGGTTTAGAGATGATGAGATACCACAGATGAGATAAAATATTATTGAGATATGAGATATAATCCTATAAGAAACATTTATGATACAATTAAAAGAAAAGAAATATAAAAAAAAAAATAAAGAAAAAAAAAGTATGTACTATATAATAAAAGAATAAAGATATACGTGTACGCTTGATTTGTATAACATGTCGCTATTTCTATTTTTATAATTATAAGTATTTTCAATATACTATGTTGATATTATGCTATTACATTTGACATTATGTTTTTATCATACAATGTTATTTATTGATGTAAAATTAACCTGTTGGTCATCCAATCATTTACTTACAATACAGGATATATCATAAATTCACACAAAGATAATGCTTAGAATGGGATATGAGATTTCTGAGTTGATATCCTATGCATATTAATGTTATTATAATTATTATGTTTCTAAGATTAAAGAAAGAATAGGTATGTATATACTTTATTTTGCTAAAATAAAATTAAATTTATCATCAATGTAAAATGTGTTTTATTCTTCTGTCACACATGTCTATAATAATTTATATCTTCACTTTAGACTGTGAATGTTTTGATTCACTGTTAGTTAGTCAATAATGATAATGAATGATGGGAGAGACATGACAACATCAACTTAAAAGGTGAGAAAAAAGCTCTCATGCTTCTCTTTACTCCACTTAAATTTAAACAAGATCGTCATTGTAGTGAGCTATTAGCTAAATCAAAATAAATTAAAACTACAGAAGGTTTGAAATTTGATTGCAACCAAGGACATTGATAAAGAAAGTCAAGAGAATCTTTAAGTGTTTCCTCTTGCATTATAGGCATAAATCAAAGCAACAAAGGAAGTTGAAACCAAAGAAGGTAAAAATCGAAAAGAGAAGCCACAACCTTGAAATGATTTCGTACGTTATAATAATGATAAGAAGACAAGCTTGACATGAGATAATAAAGCTCCATGAAACAAGATTTGCCAAAATGAAGAAAATGACAAACCAATGAATGCAATGATTAAGAAGATACAAGATCACTTGTCCTAAGTGTTAATTAATTAACATAGCAAATCTGATAGTTATGAAAATATTAAATGTGATAGTTCTAAAATATGAAATCATAACATTTATTATGATTATGCTATTATGAATATGATTTGTTAGCATTATATTCCATAAGTATTTATAGTTATTTATAGGAGTCTTGAATAGATAAAAGTCACTATTTTAGATATTCTTACAATTTAGTAAGCAATTTTAGACATTATATATCTCTACATTTATAATATTAGTTTTCTTGCATCATATAATGCTTTAAGAAGACTATTAAAAAGACTTGTATTATAAAGATAACTCTCCTAACTCAAATCATGCATTCTAGGCTCAAGAGGAATGTTCCACATCATGCAAAAGTTTGCTATAAAATTTTACTTAACAAATTTTGGAATAATTTATCTTGCAATTGATGAAACTCTATAGATTATGAGAAAGAAGGATGTGCAAGCCTCGAATTTGATGGAATTCAAAAAGTGGAAGAGCACGCATTTACTATTGATGGTATAACTATAAGAAGGATATCATGATTTCAAAAGTCTGTGACACTTAACAATAGAGGTTGAATACATTGTTATCTCAAAAGTAGAATGACATAATTAAAGAATTTTCCTAAATAAGACAAAGAGCACAACAACTATGTCTTAATCAAGTTTAAATCACAAACGTATTGCTCTTTTGGAGAACCATGTCTTTCATTCAATTAAAGAATCACCACGTCTAGTTGTTAAGGATGATGGGATACTACCATTGAAGAAAAAACCTCAAAACAAAAATCCAATAAGCACGTTAACAAAGATAACAATCATCAACAAACTATGTTTATTTGTCATCTCAATTGGCCTTCAAGAAGAATATCAATAAAGCAAATTGCATAAGAAGAATGGAAGATTTATCGAAGAGATTACTAGAAAATTGTCACCAAATAAAAGGCTAATGCCTTTGAGTGAGAGATTGATGAGATTTAGAATCTTATATAATGTCATGCACTTGGATGGGCTTAATATGTCATGTATGTCAACTTGTATGTATCAATTCATGCAAAGATGATGGCAAACCTAACAATAACATCAAAGACATTGAGACAACGCAAATCCTTAGGTTTTAGTAGTAAAATGTTCAAACTAAAAGCCATAAGTGTAGACAAGCAAAACATGGGTTTAGTTAATGCATGGGTTCAGTTAACAAATATTTTGATAACTAATGCAAGTAATTGGAAACCTTATATAGAAGTACGTTCATCCATGCTAAGTTTGCTTCAAGTCACCAAGAGCAAAAACATTAACATATTTGCTTGCAAGAGTATGTCCTTTGGCATGACTATATCATTCTCTTACATCCATGGCACTTAATACTTTATGAGCTTCTACTGACATTCGACATTTAAGCAAAGGATTGAAGAACGAATGCCAATGGACCCAATCTTCAACAAATGCATATCGTGCATTGTATCCCTATATCATCCAAGCATCCATATTGCTTCTTGATAGCTTTTAATCTCTGAATTAGGTAATAAACGAGTCCATCTAAGATGCTTCAATCACTATCCATTTAATGTGACAAGTCTCAACTACAAGTCAAAGCATAATCTTAATTCTTAGAAGCTACAAAATTCCTTTGGCTAGTTTATCCACTAACTCCTTTTGATTTTGGAAAAATTCTATGCAATTGAAATTTATTACACTATCTTATAATACATAATCAATGCCTCATCCTTAATCTTAAAATTCTCCTTTAACTTGCCAACAACAAAGAGTGTATTTTTGAACACCTAGATTCAACTAAAACCAGGTCCCCAAAGAGCAATGTAATCTAGTGATCAAGGTTTGTATTTTGCTCAAGTGTTGGATAGGTGAAGTTCAAATTTCAAAGCATGAAATTTGTGTGACATGTCTTCTTATTGTAATATATGGCTGAGAGGTCACTAATTTTGTCACAAAATCTACCAAATTTTAATGACTATTTAGGAGATGAATTTTATCTCACAAATTCACTTAGCTTAATCATTATTGGCCTACTATAATTCTTTTTTCAAGAGTTAATCTATTACAACTTCAATTGTGTGACCTTGGAAATACACTCATAATGTTTTAGCTGCTATCATGAATGTGAAAGACAAATTCTCCAATATTAGATATCTACTTTACAAGCCACTTAAAAGCTAGCTTGCATACTACATTAGCTTTTAGGATCTTGATTCCTCTCGTACCAAGAAGGCTTCTATAAATTCATTCATAGAATTGAGATAAAGAGGACTTTGACATCTTCAAGACTACTGAGAGAAAAGAACTTGCTAACATTTCTACAAGAAAGGTTCTTTGCATTTGTCTATTCACTCCTAATTTTTATTCCTAAGGGCATTAAGAAGGATAAGCACCAATCAACTTACTAAAAAACAAAATAGTTTAATCCAACAATATAGTCATCTAGATTCTAAATATCATTATCTAATTTTACTGATGGCATCTCTCAAGTAGCTTTATTTTTATTAGAGTTAGCACAAATACCCCTATTAGACATCAAATATCCAAATAAATTTCCCAAAAATGCCCCAAAAATACTTGAAAGGATTCACCTTCTTTTGAACATAAGAAGTGTATTTGATGGTTCTTAATAAGTTTATGCGATGCAGCTCTACATTGGCTTTTTACTAAAATATCATCATGTTTTCACTTACGACTAAGCTAACTCAAAAAAATTTGCTAATCATTCACTGGTATGTTCCTTCCAAAATCTTTTGATCAAAGGAAATCATCTTGTAGCAGTAGGTATTGTAGTCTGTGATAAAAGTGGCTTCTCTTCGTCATAGTCAATCATGTGAATGTGGCGGTACGTTATAAAACATCCAAAAAGCTCATTATAGAATACCCAAAAGTTGAGCCCCCTAAGGTGTCACTACAAAATAAGGAATAGAAATCCTTTAGGAATGATTTATTGAAATTTATGGTGTCCATGTGTATTCACCATATTATGTCATTCTTTTTTAACTGAACACAATATTGACCAACCACCTCGGATATCGAACCTCCATGGTGAAGCCTACATTGAACAACTTAATTATAATTTGTCGACCACTCATCAACTTGATAGAAACTTTGTTCCTTTTGTTTGATCAAACAAGTGTTATATGGGAAGTTCAAGTAACATAAGGCCACCTAATGATCAATTCTTAGCATGTCATCACAATCCAAGCAAACACATCCATACACTTCTAAAAAACCACTAAGTTGACTATTTCTGATTCATTAAAATTGGAACTTAGCATCATGGAACACTTGTCACTCTTAGAAGGGAGAGGTACATCTACTATGAACTTCTCCAAGCATATCACTATCCTAAGTTCTTCAAAATAAACGAGCATCATGACAGAATATTTAGAAAGTATTACCTAGACTTCTCAAAGTTCCCACTTGAAAACAATGATACCATAAGAAACTAAAAACTAATAAAAGCATGAGCAAATGACACCACAACGTGAAATGGTTAAGTGATGATTTTCCAAGAATCATGTTGCATGACAGTGCCATTACAATCTATGAGTGACCTGGTTAACTCCATCGATGATAGAGTCCCCCACGAATCCATCTTTTCTCTAAAGAATCCATAGAAGTGACATTCTCCTATGACATTACACTCTTTTATCAGTGCTCTTTTAGTTGAAATCTACCTCAAAGATAATATCCACTAAGATACCCATGTCAATGGATAACATAATTACTTCAAAATTGATGATAATAATGATAATTATGATAGCTTTGTTGTGCTGGTTCCCTTGAGAAAAAAAAATTATTAGTTCCAAAGGCCAAAGAAACTGTTAGCACAAAGTTCATTAATGAAGAATTGACACACTTTTTAATGAATGATTGATGAGTAGTGCAATAACTTTTGTTGTAGATCATCAATAGTGTAAGAAGGAGAAATGTTGCATTCACCAAAGTGGATTGCCTTTGTTGTTGTTACACAATGGATGGTGAAGGCTTTGACAACAAATTAATTGTGGCATTACTAAACCTCCATGATGTCTTTCTATTTCCCTTAGTGGTAAGTGTTGATGCCATGAACTCCTTCATGTATCCTTAAAACAAATGTCTCCATAAGAGGGATGTCAAAGCATGAGACTCTTTTACAAGATACCCATAAACGTTATGGCGATGGAAAAAGTAGTTGGGATCTCTTGAGAAACTAGGTCATTCATTAGAGGAGGTTGATAACATGAACTTCGCTCCCAAATGGTCACGAAAACCTCCTTCAATGAACAAAAAATTGATAAAACTTCTTCATAAGCATGCTCCTTATATACAACTTCTTCATCATGAAAGCCACATGCACAACCTTGAGGAGAGGTTAGTTTAACAAGAACTTTTAAGCGAAAACCTTCTTCTGTTTTGCATTTCCTATGCTATATGTATAGTTCTTTCTTATAGTATAAGGTCAATAATCTTTTCACTTTGAATATACTTTTAAGCCATACCCAAATGATAAGAAAATAATGATAATAATTTCTTGATAATCTTTATCTTTTACTTCTCTTCTAGATGTAAGCCTTTTCTAAAAACAAAGTTAACTACATCATGAATACACTCAAACCTTCAAGAATATAAAGCCAAAGTGATTAAAATAATCCCAAAAATATCCGTAGTCTCCTAAATCTTGAATAAGTTGTTATACCCGGTAAAAAAATTATATGTTTAATCTTCAATAATTCAATTGTGGCTTGGATGATTTCAGATCGACAGTAGGATGAGCCAGGAACTCAATTAGAGGCTATTGGAATTTCTGAAATTTTCTGGGGATTTTTCGGAGCACCGAGATTTATTTTTTTTAAAAAAAACCGGAATTTGGTTTCTTTTACCGCGCGTGAACCGGACCGGAGCGGTTCAGCGAAGGCGGGCGGTTCGCCGAGGTGCGTTTGCGCGTGCGTATGGATAAGCCGCGGATAAGCGGATCGGACGGGCGAGATCAGCGGTGGAGATTAACCGGCTGATCGAGTGTTAAGCGGCGTTTTTAGAAGGTCAACCGGCGCTTAATGGGTCTTAACGGGTTATTACCGGTTTAAGCTGGGTATTTAACCTGATTTGTTCGGCTGTTAGGGTTTCGAACGGCGGCTAGAGGCGAGGTGTTCGCGGCGAACGGCGGTAAATTCCGGCAGCCTTTCAAGGGGCTTTTGGTAACCGGAGGTTCGCGGGACAGAGGCGAGCATTTTGGTACCGGTTTCGTTCGGCGAGAAGCTGCGGTTGATCGCGTGCGAGCTTCACCGTCGCCGGCGACGAGTAAAGGTAGGAAATTCAGTTTTAAATTAGTTAATTAGCAGAAATTAAAAGCATGGAATATTTTGCTTAATGAACACAAGCATGTGGATGAAAAATCGGACTTAGTTGAATGGTAATCTGCGTCTTTTACAATTTTTGGATTTCTGGAAAATTTCCCATTTCGCCGAAAAATTTAGTTAATGCTTAGGAGCATGTTAGGGATTTGTATTATCAGTTTGCCATTGAATTAGTTAATTAATTGTTGGATTAATCTTACGGCAATGGCGTACGGGCGAACTCCTTCGGCGGAAATTTTAAATTAGTGGCATTATTGAAACATTAGGATAGTACGACCATCGAATTTTGGTTTCTCCTTGTTCGCGTTCGCCGGAAATCGACGGAAGAATTGGATTGGTCGGCGATTGCGTCAGTTAGGGTTCGCGGGCGTCGGACCGAGGAAGGAGAAGGGTTTAGATTAATTACGAAATTATTTAAGTAATTAATGGTATTTATATAATATTTATTAGTAATTATAATTAATTAAGCATCGACCGATTAACGGATTATTAAGGTATTTGGTTCGGCGGTGTCGCGGTTCAGCGCGAGGTTTCCGAACCGGCAGCGAAAACCGGTTCAGCGGGATTTGGCGCGGACGAACGGCGCGGAGGAAATTTAATTCGGAAATTAATCCGAATTTTCGGAAAAAGGATATATGTGGAATTTAAATTTTATTCGGAAATTTATTCCGAATTTCGGAAAATGGATAAAGGGCGAAAATTGATTTTTTTTAATTTAAAAATTTCCTGAAGTGAGAAAAAGGTGATTTTTAGAAATCACGTAGCCAAGTTGAAATTGACTGTTGGAAATTACCCATAAATTCAGTGCAGCTGGATTAGTTGGAAGGAAGTGTGACACTTGGGTGTTACCAGAATAGTCAGAATTTTGGTACAGTTTGTGTTGCTTGGATGGCAATGACATGGATTGAGTCAGTTTACTCAGTGTTGGCATATTTCATGGATTGGCATATTTCATGGATTGGCATATTGGACCGGAATACTATAGGCCCTATATGATGTTTTAGGGTAATTGTGGTAGGTAACTGTGCAGTACAGACTTAGCTTCCACAGTATACATGTGGACTGGTATGCGCCTTGTTGTATCTGGACACATGTTGCCGAATCTTGGAGTTAGAGCTTGGCAATGACTGTAGGGGCGTGGCTTCTATGGAAATTGTTGGGGGAGGACTTCTTGGGATGGTGGCTGAGTCGATCTCTTCTGGTCCATGAGTGTAGGCCTACGCGCCTGAGAGTGGCAGTGGCAGGGGTGACTTGCTGTGGCTAGCCAAGTGTGTAGGCCTGCGTGCCTGAGGGTGGCAGGGGTGTCTCACGTTGGCTAGAGATCTATGTGACTGGTTCTGTCTATAGTCTCCAGAAGATTGATTGACGAGAGACGCTGCGGTGTCGGGTGCTAGGCGTTGTGATGCGTGCGCAGAGATGGGCGTGTCCCGCTGGCATGCTTTGCCTAGGTGCCATGCGTGCACAGAGATGAAGCCAGTGTCCCGCTGGCATGCTGCCTGGGAGCACAGAGGAGAGCTACTCTGGTGTGACTGGGGGTGACTGTGGTTGGTCAGAGTCTGGGACTGAGAGTGCCTTTCCACCATACATTGTTATGCTGTATTCCTATACTCTTGCTATTATCCTTCTCTTGCATGTGAGTTTTTACTAGCTGTCTTTCCTACTGGGCGTAGCTCACTCCCTTATTATCTATATTTTTCCAGCGGCTCGACAGCCTTGACGCCACCCAGATTAGGTGGGATCGTGGTCAGCAGGCTAGTGGAGGATATCTGATCTGTGATTTTCTGAGACATTTTGGTTAATGTGATTGATGCTATTGGATGTATTCAGGGAGACTGTTATTCTTATGTCATGTAATATGTGAGGGTAATTCTGACTTATGTATCTAGTTGGATGATATTGTATTTGTTGGACTTGGATCTTATTCTTGTGATGTAGTTTCCATTCACTGTTTTACTTTATTGTCTTGATGGTATAGTGTGTGGAGTGCCATATTTTATCTGTGGATGTTATGTATCTTATTTTGATGGTGAGGTCATTACATGACTATGGAACTTAACCGTGGGGATTCAGACTTCTATTAGATCGGTTCTTCTACCGGTATGAGTTAGGAGTATGGGGTCTAGTAGGAGTAACATTGCGCGAGTCCATCTGTTAATTCAGGAGTCATGAACCTGATTTGACGGTGTACCCGGGAGATGGGATCCACATTGTTAAGGAAAGTAGGTGTGTAATGATGTGTTATATCCTATGTTTTTCGTAGGCTACTCAGGTTGGTATGGGACGATCTGAGCTGTCTATATGTAAAAAAAAAAAAAAAAAAAATGTATGCCAAAAATCAGCCTAGGAAAAAATGGGGTGTAACATAAGTCATGCTCGGCCCTCCTTGCCTTCTTGATAATTGCAAAGCCTAATATGAAATCCCTCTTTTTTCTTGAAGATCATAAATGAGCCTAAGGAGAGTCTCAAAAATCAATCCTAGCCAAACCCTTCTAAATTGGTAGAGAAGAGACTATAATTTATGCCTTCCAATATTGGGGTAGATACCAATGCTAGAAGGAGATGAGATGGTCTCTAGGATACGTTATCTATCGATACATGGGAATATAAAGTGGGCAATGGGACATGGGCATGTGCAAGGATCTGCTCACAAAGCAAACAAAACTCATAATTTTCTCCACAAGCTACAATCACTTGTCCAAACATCGCCCTCAACCAATTTTGGGTTTTTTCAAGGGTGGATGCACGCACTGTGGGGTGCCTCAAAGCAAGGCAAGGGAAGAAATCCCCCCTCTTCGTAACAGTTCCTCCTTTGATTGAAAGCAAGAGAAAAAGCCTTTTGCATCTCTTATAAAAGAAAGGTCTCTAGCTGAGCAGAAATTTGATAGAAGGTGAAGATTGGTGCAGCCTAAGAGGAAGGTTAGCAATACTATAGAGGAAGAAGAACCATTTTGACAAGTGCGGAGTGAGAAATGGTGGGAAAATCAATGGAGGTAATCTTGATAACAACCATGTAGATTGTTACCAGTGTAGAATATTACCTCTGTTGTTAGCTTCACTCAACTTATGCCATGGCAAGCAATAACTAAAACAAGGAAAGAGAAATTTCTCTCTGCAAACAATTTCTGTCAATTATTGCATCTAAATCAGTATGGCAAGAAACTAGTCCTTGCCCACTTAGTTGTCATGAAAATCACTTCTTCCACGCCTACCATCCTAGTAATAGCTACTTATAGCCTTTTTTGTCTTAAAGAAAGGAATGAGACGAAAATTTAGAGGAAGGTATTTCTAAGGAAAGCATCAAATATGTTAAAGCATAAAATGTTAAAGGAAACCACTCAAATGACATAGAAATCACAAAAATAAGAGAAAATATACACAGAAATTAGTAGTGAAAACCTATTAGATAAACGAAAAAACAAACTAAGAGTGTGCCAAATAGACTAACATGCAATTGATGTGTTGCAGTTATAGGATAGAGTATATCAAAATGGCCGTACATTTGGTTCTCTAGTTTGCTTCTGCCTACTAGGTTGGATCCTTCGCGTGGACAAAAAGGGAAGCCCTTTTATAAATGGCCCTGCAGCAGGCAACCAGGGCCATCATTGCTAAGCCTCTGAAATCCAGTGAGAAGAATGATGGTGTAATATGGGCAATATCACACTGAATCTCAGAATGGAACCTACCACGTGCACACAGGACAACAAAGCAAGACCTTGGCATTTGCATTTCACTTAGTTAACTAAAACAAACCAATTATATTGCATATCACAGTTTATGACCGTTTGGCTTACACCATGGTCACTTGAGCTCTACAATAACTCAATTAAATTGCTATCTTTACAATAGAGCGCATAGATATCTACCAAAAGAATCTTATCAATCGAAAACAAGTTCTTTCCTTGAGATAACTCACGGGGTAAGGACATCCCTCCGAAAGGGCGAGCCATCAGTCAGGATCGTGTACACGAGGGTTGCCAACATGAAGCAACCCAAAGCAGAGAAAAGTATTTTCCAAGATACAAGTGAAGGAGGAGCAGCCATTTAGAGATCGAAGATTTCCGTTCTTTCGGGACGAAAGCGCTTACTGGAGAAGAGAAGGCAAGGAAAAGAAGGACGTTACGTGGACAAGCACCAGCGGCAACTTCAACAGCGCTGTTCCTCTAATCTTGCCGCCACGTAAAACTGTCGAACAACACGCAAGTTAGGGTCGAACCAAACCGTAATCGAAAATGCAAGAAGCTGCATGTCCCTCGCAGCGGCAAACGGATATGGATGGGGCTTTGGTCGAATGGTTGATTTTAAAAACACGCGTTGTTCTATAAAATGAATGTACGATAAAAAAAATCACTGCCGATAGAGGGCGATCAGTACATAAATTTGATAGTTTATGGTTTGGTTTGTTTTGCAGTTCCAACGGTAACTAGTTAAGAGCTATTTTGTATCAAAATTGAGACCATTAGAGACGTGCTCATCATCAACAGGTTTTTAAATAAAAAAATATAATTTAATATTTATAATTATTATATTTTTATTTTGTATCTATCTTTATATATTTAATATAATGTTTTAAATGTACGTACATGGCTTCCATTGTTACAATAATGATCGACAACAATGGGATGAACCTGTAGATATTTTTTTATTTGATGGAAAAGTGCGTTTGCTCTTTCTCGAATTACACTCATAATTGCTTTTTGAAATGTTTTTGGTTGGCGATTAAAAATTTATCATCTTCTATTGTTAAAAAAGAAAAGGTATATCAAAGTCTTTAAAAAGGATGAGAAAAATAAAAAAAGAATTAATTTTTTAAAAAAAAATATGAAAAAAAATATTATAGTTAAAAGAAAACTTTGTGAGTTCACTTACTAAGTACCTTAATGCTTTAATTCTCGCAAAATATTTGTACTCACTGATAGAAGTGGATGATAAAGATAAGAAATAAGCTATAAATCGTGGGTATGAGTTTTGGGAGAGAAAGTCGGAAGCTTGTGTAGGATGTCAAAGAGCAAGTAATATAATTCATGAGGAAGACTTTTATGCATGAAGGTTGCATTAGTCTTATTTAGTGGCTTAAAATATACTAAAATGAATTATGAAATATTGGAGCATGTAAAAATATTTTTTCAAATCATCAAATAATGATAGTCATCGATTTAATGACTAGGTAGGCACAAAGCTTAAACAAAGTGGATAGTTGTTAAGCAAGATGATGTGCATTATTCAAAACATTATAAAAACTAAATTATTAATATAAATTATTGATATTAAATATTTATTAAATTTGGAAAAGCCTATGGTTCATTTAAGATTTTGAGATTATAGAATAAAATTATGATAAAAAGATTAAAATTATGTTAATTATAATTTCAACAAAGATAATTTTAGAATAATAAATTGAATTCGAAATTATAAATATAAATAATTATAAATTTATAGATGAAAGATAATTAAGTATAATTTCATTATAAGTTTATTTCATTTAATTTAGAGTTTTATAAAAATAATATATGACTAAATAATTCTAAATGTATCAACTCGTTGACTAAAATAAATTTAAGATTTTTTTATTTTACAAATTAGAGATTTCAAACTACGAAGGTATAAAAGTATATAAAGATTATTTATTTAAAATTTAATTGATATGATATTTAGAGTTATAGATAAATAATTATCCTAAAAATAATGATTATAAGTCATGAAAAAAATAAAAGGAATTTGAAAAATATCATAGACTAAAATAAAGTATAAATAATTTTAAAATATATTTTGAATTAATTAAGTTAATTTTAAAGCTTAAAAGCTTTTTCAAAAGGGAGGTTTTTAGATAAAATAAATTTTAAGAAAAATTATAATTTTTAAACTATATGTTTAGTCTTAAATGTGTATCAATGTAAGTTCTACAAGTAAAAAAAATTATAAGAATCTTCTTTAATAGGCTTTTCTTATTTGAAAATAAAATAATTATTCTTTCATATTATCTCGATTGTGTCGTTTGTACAATAATGTTTAACAATTCCAGTAGTATAATATTTTTTTATAAAATAACTTAATAATATTAGATTCATCACTATTCTTTTAATGTGAGACGAACTGCATAACTTTGAAAATGTTATTTCTCATTACAAATAATTTTATTTATTAAAACTTAAATCGTTAATCTAAAATATAACTAAATGACAATTATCAATAGCTTGTGATCATACCCCTCAAGACAAGTTCCTTGAGTCTTATCCCCTTGGATTAATCTATCAAAACTAGATTCTCGATCATCAAATAGATGTTGTTAAACAAGTGAAATTAGGATTCATGACTTTAAAATATGATAGTTTTAATAACTATAATATATTTGATCATATCATCAATGATCAAACTGGCAAACTTGATAATTATATTTAATTTGACTAATTCATTTTTGTTTGAGGTATTAATGATAGTGATTACTACTTTTATCACATTAATAAGAAACATGTGACAGTCCAAGATAATTAAATTATTACAATCAAATAATAAAAATAATAATTATAATTTTTCACATGTAAATATAAGTTTAATTTCTATTACAATTAACTCTTAAGAGTCTTGTTCATGACATTAAAATTAGATCCAATTTGAAAAAATTAAATTCAATCTCATTTAATAAAATTTTTTATTATAAATATATTTTTTTCTTCAATAAAATTGATACAATTATGTCACATTTTTAATAAAAATAAATTATTATTATATTATTATGAATTTATAATGAACATAAAATAAGACCTCATGTCACATCCATCACGCTTAATTACAAAATGGACAAAACAAATATTGATATTTTCTCTACTTTTTCTCTTTTATAATCAGCCTATGATTGTATCGCCAGAATACCGCCGCATGGACAGCAATATTATCACGAACGGTCGAGATCCTTCTTAGATGTTCTCAAGGAAGCAACTGTACAACCCATATATTTATTTGAAAAAATAGTTTATTCATGCGGACAAGGATGGCCAGCTGCGCCAAAACTAGCGAAGCAACAGTAACGTGTCCTGGATATTGTACTCGCACACCACCTCGCCATCCGCATGTCTTCATCTACCTCTCGTCACGCCACGCGTCCCACAAGTTCATGCTCAAACAAAACCGTACAATTTATCGCTCTCCAGCCGCACCGCCTCATGCCAGAGTTAACGGCGATTTTCATTTCCGTCACGGCGTCACGTACCCCAATAAAGTTAGCGTAACTATGGTTAAATGGTGGGAGCAGTCTGGTTTATATTGTCCGCCTACTTCCCCCTTCTCCCAAGCGTCAAGGACTGAAAACACGGAGTAAGGAGAGCGATGATAACCACGGGAGAAGGGCTTCGTAGAAATCCGACGGTGAATATGTCGCCGTGGTTGCCGCTAGATGACCAGCCTGCGGGAATGGGGTTCCCGTTGCCGGTTAGCGGTATTGGAGGCGGGGTCGCGGGCGATTACCTTATCAACGAGGCTGCCCTCGCTGCTCTTCAATGCTACCTTCCATCGAACGACGAAACTGAGGTGGAGACTGACGATGTGGGGCTCGCCGATCCTCTTGTGGACGCCTACTCCTGCGATGAGTTCCGGATATACGAGTTCAAAGTTAGACGATGCGCGAGGGGACGGTCGCACGACTGGACCGAGTGCCCATACGCTCATCCCGGCGAGAAAGCTCGCCGCCGGGATCCAAGGAAGTTCCATTACTCCGGAACGTCGTGCGCTGACTTTCGCAAGGGTAACTGTAAGAAAGGCGATGCCTGCGAGTTCGCGCATGGGGTGTTCGAGTGTTGGCTCCATCCAGCAAGGTATCGCACACAGCCGTGCAAGGATGGCATGGCGTGCCGTCGTCGAGTGTGCTTTTTTGCGCACACGCCGGAACAGCTCCGTGTTCTACCGCAGCAGCAGAGCCCGCGAGCTATGGATTCCTACGACGAATCGCCGCGGAGGCATCTCGCACTTGATGCTTACTTTAGCAAGGGACTGATCTCTTCTTCGCCTACTTCAAAGCCGATGTCCCCGCCATTATCCACCCCGATAGATTCGCCGCCGATGTCGCCCAGCGAGGTAGCGATGCGGCGAGCGTCTTGGCCTGTCAGTTCCACGGCGAACGAGGTGCTTGCTTCCCTGATGAGGTTACAACTGAACAAGATGAAGCCCGTACCTAGCTCTTGGGGTTGCGTGCAGGTGGAAGGTGGAATTTGCCCTTCAATAGGGAGTGGCGGAGGTGGATTTAGGTCCTGTTTTTGTAGCTTGCCGTCGACACCGACAACAACGAGCGTTTTCGGCGGAGGATGGCTGGATTTGGACGGTCCGGAATGGGAAGAGCACGTGGAGAGGGTGGAGTCAGGCCGGGCTCTCAGGGTGAAGATGTACGAACGTCTTTGCAAGGAGACCGGGCTGGACCCACCCGAATCCGGTCTGACGGTGGCTGCTGCTCCTGATGTCGGTTGGGTTTCTGAACTCGTTAAGTGATCATTAGCAAGGCCGAGGGGACAGGCCAAAAAGACTGAAAAAGAAAAAAAAAAAAAAAAAAGAGAGAGAGAGAGAGAGAGAGAGAGAACAAACAGTGCATTTGCTTGCAGAGGCGTTTTCGCGCCAATAAATTATAAATATGATGACGGAAGCTGGTTTTGTTTTGAACAAGCGTAGCGTCGTGCTATCTTCTGATCGGTGAGCGAATGGGCACAGCGTCTTGCGTAAGGTTTAACGGTTTTTTTTTTTTTTGTTTCAATTATTGTTTCCGCATCACTGTGTAATTAATCTATGTAGTTTGCTTCTGTTATTGTGGTGTTTATAATATTACGCAGGCGAAGGTCCTTCGTGTCATTTGTGACTGCAAGTACATTTTTTGAGCTAAATTTATGTGTCGAGTCTTTTATTAGCAATTTTTAGGGAATAAGGAAGGAACGTGGGACAGATATGTGAATGTTCTCTCGGGTTAGCGAGATATCTGCTAAAAAGGCAATATAGAATGGCATCATTTGATGAGAGATATGAGAGAGGGTTTTAAAGTTCGATGTGGTTGTCTAGTTTCTTTGTTGTTGGTCGGTGAAGGTCGGCTTGGTCTCATCTATGCATCCCTGGGAAGTGAGAGGTGTCTTTGACAAAGCATGTGAGAAGTAATGTGTGAGATGCTCGCCTCATTAGATATTTCTAACTTATTAGATCTTGAAATCGTGAAACTACTCCCTAGCAAAGCAAGAATACAAGTAAAAAAAAGTATTATGAAAAACTGTTGAGGGTAGAAATGTTTCACTATGTCAAGTAGTATATAACTGTTGTCCTACCTTGAAAGTGGAATTCCTCGGAGACTAGAACTTATGCTATTATAAGTAGCAAGAAGAATCTTAAGTTTCTAATGAGTGGGTAAAGTATTATGTTTAAAAAACTAATTGGAGGTCACAACTTTTACAAGTGGCAAGAAATATTGTAAAATATTGAAAAACGGAATTAGTATTACAATGGAACTTAGAATATGAGAAAATAAAATGGCTTGTATTACAATGGAACTTAGAATATGAGAAAAAAAAATAGCCTTTTGTGAAGTTTGGAAGAGATCTATTAAGGTTTTATGCACGAAATAAAGAATTTAGACAAATCTATCAAAGTCAAAGGCACGACTAATCTGGTGGTATGGTTGTTGAATTTTATTGAAAGTTGATTCCTAGTGCATCTTCCCAAGGAATTTAAATGGGTAGCAATGGAGGGCTACCCAAGTGGCATTGAGGAGGATTTAGGCAAGTAGCTTGGTCAAGAAGATTTGGTCCAAAGCACAATAGGCTGAGAAGTCAATGGAGCATGTATGACGCAAGTGGTGTAATCCTAAATGCTGATGAGTCTGACGATTTGATTATATTTTAGAGGCTTTGCTTGGGAGCCATGTTGGCAAGGGACAAGATGAATTAGCCACATTGATGCCATCACTTCATTTAGATTAAATGGTGAAGAAATAGGGATAACATAAGTCCTCCTTTCATTTTGCTTAAATAATTTGATGTGAAGTTAAAACATAAAGTTGGTTTCATTACTCTATACTTCAAACATGATTTAAAGTTAATTTAAATTTAAATTAGAGTACAAATTTTTTAAGAAAAAAATTTTCAAAATATAATGAGTTTAGATCAAACAATGGGTCAAGCATGTCATTCAAATCATTAAAGGATATACCAAAAGATTCTCAGATAACATTGGTATTAATATAATATTATAATCTTCTTGATGTGATAATCCTACTCATAATTAAGTTGTCTGACTCTTTTTCACTAACATGTCAAAGGACTTTCTCGTATTTGCCACCCATTGTAATTGTAAATATCTTATCTAATCAATCCATAATAATGAACATAAATTAGAGATTAGATATTAATAAATAAATATATAAGAATACTAAAATCTTAGATAGAAATTTGATGGTGAGAAAAAAATCTCAAATTTAACTATTTGTCCATATAAATCAAGAAAAATATCAAATTAAATAGAAGTTTTGTATTATAGAACTATATAAGCATCCTTATCATAATGAATACAAAATCAAATTTACACAAAACCAAAATATGCACGTGATATAGAAACTTAATCCTTATTCAAAATAAAACACTATCTACTCACACATCTCAAAATAAAATCCTTTTTTATGACATATAAACTCTTATCTTTTAATATAATGAAAGTATCACCTATGACATAAAGGATAGTGAGATAAACTAAATATGACAAGAAAGAATATGACACATAAAATTAATAGAATTCTAAATAATAATATTATTATAAAATGACATAATAAAAATATGCATAAAAAAACTTAAGAGAACCAACAAATCAATACATATACATAAAACAAAATAAAAATATAAATATAATTTATGCATTTTCTTTTTTATTCCTAATTTTTAATATTTTCTATGTTTTTAATCTAACTTTCTTTTAATCATTATCGTTGCATCCAATATTAATAATTTTTTGTTTATAAATGACCAATTTTTGATATTCATATAAAATGGTATAATCTTTAGACTTATACTTATAAATCATTAGATAGGTAAGATCTTCAAATTATATTTTGTGATCCATCAATATGTTTAATATCATACACATATACATACACTTATATTATAAAATAATATAATGAGATCATGATACTTATAAGATATAGTCTTTAAATTTATACTTATGATCACTATATAAGTATGACTTTTAGCCCTATATCGTATGATTAATCATGAGATCTAGTATATATAAACTAAGATTATAGATTTCTAAAAGTATGATTTTTGGACTTATACTTATGATTATTATTATATATAATAATAATAATAATAATAATAATAATAATAATAACAATAATAATAATAATAATAATAATAATAATAATAATTATTATTATTATAAGAATGATATCTCAAAAAATTATTTTTTAATAATTTTATTCTATTTCATTTTTAATTTTTAGTGTGTATATATATATTTTATTTATATTAAATATATTTTAAGTAATCAAATAAATATCTATTATGATATGTAAACCATGACCATGTATGATCCATTTATATTCTATTTTAATAATCATGTCAGGTATCAAAATATATAAATAAAAACATATTAAGGCATTTCAATTTAAAAATAAATATGTATTAAATTAATGTCATATTTATATCATAATTATTAGATTTATTTACTTGAATCTAAGATAAAAATTCATTGTTATTATCTTCTTTTTTATGGTTTCTTACAATGCCATACACACAATAATTATTATATAAATCTATATATGATATAGTTTTTAACTATCTTAAATCTTAAGAATTCTAATTTATTATTTGAATTATTGTCATACATTGTTCTTGCACTAGTTTTTTTATCATATAATATGGCTAGAAATACTTTCTAAAATAAACATTATTTTATAACTAACTGTTCAATAAGATCATCCAATATAATTCATTTTTATGATTTAGTATATAACCCAATAAAATTTTCTACAAGGCAACTTTATCGTCCAATACGATTAAGTTCATTATACTACTATGATCCTCATAGATGATCCATTATATGTACCACCAACAGTATCATATTATTCCTTAATTTAATTGATTCAACTACCATTGAACAGCATAATAAGAGTTCTTATACATATACGATCACATTTTCACCTGTACTATATTTGGCCAATCCATTCTTATTTAGCATCTAAATGAACGTTAAGTACGAACAACTTATCATATTGACATGATAGCCCCTTAATTACCCACATGATATCTCATTGGACTGAATTGATCCTTTTATCTATTGTGCTCAAATTAGCGGTACAAGTATGACCAACTCTTTGGCCTAATAAATTCCATCACCTACTCAATTCTACAAACTTGCCATCCATCATAATAGTCTAATTGGAATAATCATCTAATAAGTCAGCTTAATAGTGTTAGTATAATTACATCATCATATTGATATGACCCTTATTATAGTCATAATGAATTAATCGTACAAGCATTATATACTTATCGTATTTGTATATGACAACCCTTCTTGTGATGTAAATATTTTCTTAATTATTAAATCTCATTTTCTAAAAATCTTTATTTTGCATATTTTCTAATATAAAATTACATCAATAAAATATATAAGAACTATAACATTTCTTGCAATTCTATATTTGGTTTGTTTGTTAGGTGTTCTTACTTCAAACTTTTATCGCCAAACCCTCTTTTCAGAGTGGCTTCAGTTGAAGTGGAAGCATGATATTGGATAGTTTATCTTTAGCATCTTTCAAAGCCTACAACCACTTTGTTGTAATAGTTAATTAAGAAAATTTTTTATAATAATTATTGATATTACATTCAATTCTAAATGATTTATTTTTATAATTAAGTGTGCTTCTTTTAAGCTAGATATCATGCTAGATAACATCAGTTTTTACCTAAATAATAGATAATCTATATATTATAATCTTTAAGTAACTCCAATCACCTTTATTGTCTTATATTTAATTTTTTTGTGTAAAAATATATTTTATACTTTAGTAATTAATAAATAGGTAACATTAAATGTCATAAAGATAGTCTTTAAATCTTTAAAGTAAATATAATTGTAACAAGTTTGAGGTCATGTATATGATAATTTCTTTTATGATATCACATTGTGTTAAAGCATATACCATAATTCTATTATTTTATATTAATATATATACCAAGCTTGTTTATAAAGATGTATTAGTATATACTTGATATTTAGTTTCTTAGTTTATGTTAAGGTAAGTGTTAAGATCTAGTTTTCTTTTAAAGTTTGAAAACTCTTTTCATAATCTAAATTCTATTGAAAATGTATTATCTTTTAAGATAATTTTGTTAATGATAATATAATTTTAAGAAATTTTTTCACAAGTTTTTGATAATACCCAACTAAATCAAGAAAATTTCTCACTTTAGTCACATTGCTCGGTTTGGGTCATTCTATAATAACTATTATTTTTAGAAATCAACTGAGATTCTTTCTATACTAACTATATATCCCAAGAAGGATACGTTGGTTAACCTGACACTACATTTGAAAAACTTCAGAAATAATTGATGTTCTTATAGTCATTGTTGTACTAGATGCAAATGTTTCTTATGCTTTGCTTCATCTCTAAGTATATCAATATGTCATCAATAAAAATAATAACTAATCTAATCATTATTAGAATACCCTTTTTATTAAGTTTATAAAAGTTATTGGAGTATTAATTAATACAAAAGATAACATAAAAAAATAAAAAAATGATAATATCTAGGTCTAAAAGTAGTTTTTAGATGTCTTCTTTTCTAGTTTTTAATTGATTATAATCAAATCACTGGTCAATTTTTTAAAATACTTTAGCTTTTAGTAACTAATAAAATCATTTATTTATTTTAAGTAATAGATATTTGTTCTTAATTATAATCTTATTAAATTCTTTATAATCAATCTATATTCTTAAGCTTTTATTCTTCTTCAACAATAATACAGGTACATCCTAAAAGGATATAATGGGTCTAATAAAATATTTATCAATTAAGTCACGTAATTACAATTTTAGATCTTGTAATTTAAGCAATGTCATCTTATATAGTTTTTTAGATATTGGTTTTGTACATGATACTAAATCAATCACAAATTTGATTTCCTTATTAAGTGGCACTCCTAATAACTCTTTAAAAAACATATTTAGACATTTAAAAATAATAAAAAAAAACTTGTAATTATAGTTTTTTTTTCAAATTTCTATATTGAAGCTAGATAATGCTCACATCCTTTTTTTACCAATCTTTTAATTTTTAAATTAGTTATTATTAGTATTTTTCTACCTCATCAAAATAAATTAAATTAATGTCATCAATCATATGAATTTTTTATTTCTTCTTTCAACAAATAATAATGACCTTATGAGATCTTAGCTAATCAATAATGAGAATAACATAAAATTCTAATAAATTTATGATTATAAATTAGGATTCAAACAATCTCTTATTAATTTTTCACATTATGTTGGACATATTTATACACTTTTAATTCCTCTCATCTGTCTAATTTTATTAAATTAGAAGTTTCTAATACATGCAATTTAATTGACAATCTTTTAATCAAATAAATTGATATAAAAAATATTATACATCATGATCAAATAAAATTATTAGGAATGTTTTATAACAAAAGAGTACCTATGATAACATTAAGTGATGTAAGAATCTTCTTTTGAGTGGTGGTATAGAAATGAGATTATGCAATCTACTATTGCATTACATAAGCGTGCCTTCATTGCTAATATATGCACTCTAAAATAGATTACTAGTTGTTACCACGATGGAACCCCTTTTGGTTTTCATTCCACTATTGTCTTATTAACTTCCTTTATCTCCATCAACATTTAAAAGATAATGCATAATAGTATGACTTATTTGTTGACATTTAAAGCATTTAATCAACTTTGATTTATGATACTCTGCCTAATAGTACTTACAAATTTTATATTATCTTTTAGCTAATTCTCCATTCAATAAGAGCTATAGAAGGTCACAACCCTAAATCAGTTGTAATTAACTTTTTGAATTTAAATCCACTTTTAATTACAAAATTGGAAACTATTCTTTTTCTTAAATTTCTTCTTGTCTCCTTATTCACTTGGCCTTACTTTGTTTAATAAGCTAATTCCACCAATTCTCTATGCAAAAAAAAAATCATAATATGTTTAATGGAATATTGTAACCCCTTTCTAAATATATAATACTTTTGTTCTTTCACAACCACATCTCTAGAATATACTTGGTAAGAGATGAAAACTTTTACTTAGAATCTATTATAGTTAGGCTTCTTTGATACAGTTTACTTAATTCATCATGCATTACCAAAAGGCTTTGCAAAAAATTTTTGTTAAGATATTTCTAAATTTGATTTACCTTTAAATTTTAACCTTTTTTGGCCAACCAACTAATCTTTTGCAACACCTTTATCATAAAGGATGCTAAGAAGATTCTTCTATTCATAAGACAAAACATGTTATCAAATAGTGTCTTTATGTTATTAAGTCAGACCTTAGCCTACATAATTTCTATGACATCTAAATATTAAGGTGGATGTAGCTTAAGAAATTGTTTAACTAATTTGTCTATGTGATTCTCCTTCTAAGATTTACTTGTAGCTGAGCTATACTTTTTCTTGATAAGAGAAACTCAAACAATTCATCAAATAAGTATTATCTTCTTATTTTGGGTTATTGAGAGGGCTTGTATTCATTATTAATATTAATAATCTTAACACTAAGATTTGTATCTTTAGATTTGATCTTAAGTCATAAAGATGGAATTTGTTTAATACAAACAAGCTATATCACATTTCTTTGAAACATATTGCAAAGACTATTGCAATGTACAACAATGTTGAGTTATACATTTTTCATTTCTAAGATTTCAATGGTTTAGACATTATGTTATTCAGGCATTAGTACCTAAGGCTTCAATTACTCTAATATCATAAAATATGATGATCATTCTCGCTATATCACTAATTTGTTAATTATTGAACTTTATTCTCTTAAACTTTGTTTCTTTAAATTTCAAATTTTAAATTGATAAAACCTTTCCTACATTTTATTTGTTTATCAATATACAATTAAATCAATATAATACATAATAACAATTATAATATTCTATACAATTATATATCACAAATAAATACATAATAACTATCCATATGCTTTCATAACCATTTTTCATAATTTCATAGCTATTTCTAATTATTTTATCTATATTACAAGTAATAGATACAACATTGGATAAATCATATAACTTATAAGTATTTTAGTACAAAACTTTTTTCAAATTCATTTCTTTTTACACAAATAATTCTTATAAGAGCTCCTCCTTACTTTATGATTTCAATATACTTAAAAAGTTAGTACTAAAAAAAAGGTTGAACCAATAATCATAAACTCAATAGACTATATGTGACAACAAATAAATATACAAAAAAATAAACTTTTGAGACAAAGCATATGTAGGGTTGAAATTACATATATCAAACTAAAGAATAAATAAGCAAAGTCTCATTTAAGTTAAAATATAACATAAAATATGAGATATTATAAAATAATATGCAATAATCTCTATAAAAAGATAACATATGCATACAATTTTTTGTGTTTTCATTCCTTTTTTAATGTTATCTTATTTATTGATATTTATTTCTACTTAACTAAACAAATCTTATGATGGTCATGCTGTTGCTACTATTCTCTCTTAAAATATTCAATCAATATTCTCTTTTATGTTTACTTAGTTATAATGAGAATACTATTTATTAATTATTCATGTTATACTTTCATGCATAACTATTCTTAATCTTTTAATTTTTCTAATGGCTATATATTTAATATAAATATAAATCATGTAATACATTGACCACAAGTTATCCTATAATGATAAATCTTAATCATATGTCACAGTGATCACTAATCACTATCATAGTAGTACATCTCAATCATGTGACATATTGGTCACTAACCATTATTATTATATCACATCTTAATTATATGATACTCTGGCCACTTGCTTCAAAGTACAACACATTTCAAATTAATAATTTAGTGATCACTAATTCTATTTTTAATTGATTAAATTAGTATTTTCATCAATTTATTTGACATGCACAACTTTCTTAAATTAATAATATTTAACTAAAAGTATGTAATTGTAATAATAAGTGAAATATTATGCTTATAAAGTTACAATATATTGATTAAATCCACACATAGATCATTAGTAAATACATAAGTATATAAGTCATGCATCTAACTGCATATGATAATTCCTACACAATTAATAAATATAACACTACAACAATACAGCAAACATTACATGTTTTATGCATGGCTCTTATACAATGTCATATTTATATCAATCAATATTACGTCAAACATGCGCATATAATATTTATATTAAAGTATCTATCTTAAGATTTTTTTTTCATGCCTAACACTATTACTGTCAAATTTTATATTTTTCAAATATTTCTTCCTTTTTTCCCACTTCTCTCTCCTTTAGCACTTTTTATCTCCTCTAGCACTTTCTCCCACCTTTGGAGTTTCACCTTAGCCCTACTATTTTGTTGAAATTTTTTGTAAAATCCATAAATACTACAAATATGTTCTACTATTCCAACAAAAATATTAGAATTAATAATATCCCTACCTTATTCTACAAGTTGATTTTAAAGTATCCCTTTTTCTTTTATTCTTTATTGATAATAACTAAATTATAGATAAATCTTAAAATATTACTTTTTTTAATTGATCAAATAAATTCTTCCAAGTTTGAACACATTTTCTATCAAATCCATAATATATACTCAATAGCCATCATCTTCCTTATTTAATAACTTTTGTAATCACTAACACCAAAATAAGAATAGTTTTCTTTCTCAATTGAAATAATTTATTTTTTCTTAGAATAGAGATTTCATTTCTCTTTCACAACAAATTTTTCTTAATTCAAGGATTAAACATTCCATTGACATCCAGTATAAAATCAACCTTTGTTTTGGTATACATTCCATAATATAAAGAATTTCATTTCCTTAATCTCTACTTCTACTTATCTATATATTATATTGATATATTTTCTTAATTTAGTCAAAATACTTTACCAATTATTTCATTGTCAAAATTCAAAATTTAATTCTTATATCGTAATTATAACATTTTTCTATAACATAAAATAAGCATAAATATCTAAATTTTATAAAATAATAAAATAATAAAATATTAAAATATCACATACCTTTTGTTAGTCTCTAGTTTTGTAAAATTTTTAGTTTGACTCTTATTAAACAAATGAAGATATATTGAAATACCATTTTTTTTATCTACACTACTTACTCTTGAAAGTACATGTTATCTAATCCTTAGATGTTTCTTTCCTCCTAATTCTTAAGGATTCCGTAATAGTTTCTATTCTCTAACTTTAACACACTCCTGAACAATATGGCCTACTTTATGAAAAGAAACTATCTTATTGGTTTTTCTATTTTGATTTTCGACCACTTTGGTTAACTAAATTGTCTTTACTAACATCCACAACCTCTGATGATGAATTTATTTCTTTGTTTTGATATGATATGTCTTTATAACTACTTATGAATATACATGGAAATACAATTTTTTAACTCTTGGACATTTCTTAACAACATGTCCTATTTTTTCACAAAATAAAGCACCTTATTAGTCTTGCTACTTTTACTTTACACTTTCTCTAATATCCCCTTCTATATTTATCACACTTGTTAGCTTTACTAAATCTAAAAGACTAAAATAATATGATTAAGTTTTTTATATACAAAGTATCTAAGCTACAACCATGACCCAACCATCATGTTCTCAAAACTTATGTACTTCATATTTAAGCAAACCTCTTCTCATGATATGAGTATGAAGACCTATTATCTTTTTACTACTTTTCTCTTTATTATAAATCTCATTTTTACCCCTCTTATTATTCTTTTCATTTTTATTCTATCTTTTTTTTACCAAACTGCTCTCCATTCATTAATCTAAAATTGATTTCAAACTTATAATGTTACAAATTTTTTATATACAATCATTTATAACTAACTAAGATTTACATAAACATATAAATGCATATGCTATGTTGATGTCCTTGCTCATATACTTCATCTAATCCTAAACTAAAGCTTTGAAACAATTGTTTTAGGGCTTCTCTAACCAATTCATAATTGTGAAAATAAATTAGAGAATAAATATTAATAAATAGACATGTGAAGATAATAAAGTCCTAAGTATATACTTGGCAGTGAAGAAAAAAATCTAAAATCTAATTATTTTTCATACAAAATAAGTAAAATATCAAAATGAATATATTTTTTTATTATAGAATTATATAAGACATTATCACTATTATAAGTATAAAATTAAATTCACATAAAACCAAAGTGTGCATATGATATAAAAACCCACTCAAAATAAAATACTACTCATTCTCACATCTTAAAAGTAGTGTCCTCCTTCATATCATTTAAATTTTGATCAATCTATGTAATGAAAAATATAATAGTTAATATAAATATTAATGAGATTTTAAATAGCTAATAAATAAACCAAATAAGACAACATCAAATAAAATATAACATATAAGACCAATAAAATATCAATAAAATAATCTCACAATAAAATGACAAATACATGCATAGAAAGAACAACTCAAGGGCAAACTAATAAACTAATGGATATATAAAAAATAAAGTCTTATTTCTAGTACTATTCAAGATTTCACTTGTTTAGATTCTCTCATGATTCTTCTTCTCTAAAATGTAAAGATATTAGTCTCTTTTCATATCACATTTTAGTTTTTCAATAATAAGATAGTATAATTAAAATAAATTATATTTATGTATATGTTATCTTAGTGTTTTCAATCAAAAGTATATTGTAGTTTCTTAACTTTAGGCTTTGATACTACCCTATTATACTTTGCTCGACGTAAATCCCATAAAACTCAATGATGTACATTCAATTAACAATTTATTAGAAAAAAAGAGTGTCATAATACAAAGGATAAAAATTAAAATAAGTGAGGGTGACACAGAAACATCTTAGCTTACAACCATATATGTTAGTATAACCAAATGAAAAATAGTTCATAATATCCAAGCTACCATACAAGAAGAAAAATTATAAAAAAATATTAATACAACATTGTAATGAAATATAACCAATCCTCACACACCAAATGCTTCTTACAAAACTCACATGATACAAAACTATCTTTCATTCAAGATTGTAAGCTATCACTTAGGGACCTCCAATTTTATGAGCGTTTGTATTCTAGACAATAATGTAAGTATAAAATGAGCATATTATTAACTATAAGTAGTAAGACAATATAAAAATGTACTATATAGATGATAAATAAAATAAAGTAACAAATAAGGAGATGCATAATAATTTGTAAAGATATAAAACAATGAAATCAATGCATATATGCTCGCATACATACAACCTATGCATGCACATAAGCATCATACAAGACTCACATTGTATTTTACTTTATTTTTATTTGGGTATATCTTATTTCTCTTTATTTTTTTATATCCTTTCTTATTCTTTTTTAGGCCTAGATACTCATTTGATCATTATCTTTATTTCATAAGAACCTATATCATATCATTATTTATCAAGGAATCATTTTTCATATTGTCAATATCTTATGCTAATAAGATTAAGGCCTCTACTATGTCGTGACCCATCTTGGATTGTTCATGATACTAAGGGTGATGTCTGTCTCATCTTTCATGGAGATGTTGTCTTTATTATCAACATCATATACTAATGAGAATGGGATCTTTACTATGCCATGGCCCTCTCAGTGTCTAAGATAATAGATGTGATATCTATTTCATATAAAATAGTTACAAAAGTTATAAAAGAAATATTTATATTCATCTCTCTTTCTTTATCTGATCTTCTACATCTTTAAGTAAAAGTAACATTATTTATTTCTCTTTATTTTCTTTTCATTTCATTCTTTCTCTCTTATCAAGTGTTTTGATTTTTATTACATCACATACATATACATATAAAAGTATATGTATATATATATATATATCATCAATAATGAAATATCATTATATATATAGAACATATGCAAATGATACTATGCCTTACAAATACTTATACCTTCTTACATTCCAAAATATTTAAGAAATTTAATAAATCGATTTATATAATAATTATTTAGTTTACATATCTAATGATTTTAAGATATTTCTTTCATGATTTTTCCCTTTTCTCTATCTCGCTTTATTTTTTTACATAATTTCCATTGTGTTTCATTAATAACAATTCATATTTTGTTTTCAACTTAAAAAGGAAATCCATGCACTTAGTATCCCACTTTTTATTCTTTCTTATTTCACAAAATTACTCTCATTCTTAAGCAAAAGTACTTATGAAAGATTTTTTTTTCAACCAATCCCTTAAAAACCTCACAAAATAAATAAAATCTACTATTTAGGTTTTATATCATATAGTATAATCTCCCAAATCATACTATACAATTTTTGATTATCACATGTAAATAAGGGGTTAGACGTGAGATTATTGTTATGGTTACTCTTGAACTCATTATATTTGTCTGATCATTACATCATAATGTGTGTTTATCAATAACGATTAGTCAAGCATGGAATCATATAAGCAAATGCAACAATGTGATTCATAAACCCTATTTTCATTGTTTGATCAATGCATTATACTTTATGATTCTTAATAGACTTTGATCAAACAAGGGATCAAATAGACATTATATTAGCACATTTCTTGAACTAGGTTATACTCATCAGATTAATGTATCATATTATATAATTCCTAATAATTGCTAATTATACAAAGGATCAAATTGATGATTGCTACAACACATTTCATAAACCCATTTAGATATGTCTAATAAGTGTATCAAACTGTATGAACTTTTGGCTAACTCGACTGTCACTTCCAATGTTTCAAGCCGATGATTATTCGTCAACCTTATAAGATAATTAGTCAAATCACCTTGTATAATCACAGTGATTAGAAATAACAAAAGAGCCACTTAATCATAAATTTATTAAATCCACAAAATCCATCCCTATCACACCTCAACCAAAAAAATTCATGATTTTATAAGGGAGAATAAATTGGAAACAAGTCTTTAATGCACTACTCTAGTTATAAAAAAGTCAAAGTCCAATTTTTCTCCCTAATGTCCTTCCTAAAAGGACCTAAGTTGGATCTTCTTAAAACATGGTTTTCTTCTTCTCTCCAAGGTCTCCTCTCTTCATAATTTTCTTTGCACATTGTTCAAGACCAAATTAAGTGTAAGTGAGAAGGCATAGGTAGTGACTCTAAGATAATATATAAAAAGTTATTCTATATTATCTCATTTTTCTCTTTCTGACTTTAAAAAGTCTTAGAAAATTTAAAGTGCTTCCAAAAATTATGAATTGTATGCCTATAAATTCCATGAGCTGAGATCTTAACAATGATATGCTAAATTTGTTTTATCTAACTTTATCATCCCATCATGAATTTTGAAGCTCTTGTATTAAGGTAATCATTATGTTGCAATGTGATGATATGTTAATATGAACCAATAAATCAAGAACATATTTTTGCTATCTAAGAAAAAAATAAGGGAAGACAATTCATAATAATAACAAAAAAAATTTGGTTAAAGAAGAGTGAAGAAAAAAATTTCAAAAAAGGAAGAAAATGAACATCCTTAAGGAAATAAAAAAAAAGATTTTGCAAGGCACTTGAACATCATTATTGGGAATGAAAAGTTACATATTCTTGGTGATGTGGGGACTTGTGCTAGTAGAAGCAAAATGCAAAATAAGAAGAAGAAATAAAGATGCAAATATGATATATAAGAGACTTAAAATTATATTGATATGGCAAAACAATACAATGGTAAGCACTTAACATAAAATGTTCATATAGATAAAGATAATTTGAAGTACTCAAATCTTAACATAAAGCCATTTATGATTAGAAATCATATCATAACAATTGTAGATGATCAATTCAACTCTTAAGAGCTTTTAGTAAATTTGATGATTTTTTAGTTTAAACCAAAAAAGTTTAATCATATCAATTTTTAGTTGATTTTAAAATAGACAAGAATTTACTTTTAAATCAACAAAATTTTGTGAAAAAGTTTTTGATTATTAGAATGAAGATTTAATCCTTGGAAGAGCTCATTTTTTTTTATATTTTAAAAAATAATTATTGTTCAATATTAACAATTTGTTTACAAAATAAGTTTAAACTTTGTTGTTGCAAAAAAACTTTGTTTCAAACTATATTTTTGTCTAATATTCTTTATTATAACTCAAATTTTTATCAAATAAATATTTTTTTTTAACTTTTTTAAATCTTTATTTTAAAAAATATTTTTTAAACTCATAAATTGTATATAAATAGTCTAATTTTATAAATAGAACTATATTTAAAAAATATTTTTTAAATTTTTATCAAAAGATAACATTTATTTTTTTTAACATTATTTTACAAAGATTTCTTTTTTGTTTTTTGTATTATTTTTTATTTCTAAGATTAAAGTTATTATGTCTTGAAATTTTGATCACTTAAATTCGTAGTTATGTATTTAAAAATAATTTTATAAAAACGCAATTTTAAAATGCTATAAGAAGCAGAGCTTGGTTTCGAGATCCAAAGCTCGCTCGAAAATTTACCTAAATACTAAAAAAAGAAAAAAAAAATTTATCGTCGATTCCATCTGTCGTGTCGTTAGGGTTCTCTAGGTTAGCCGCGCCGGCTTCTCTCGAGGTATGCTGAGCCCGGCTTGCTCTATAGCGGCGAAGTTTTGTTACTCTGAAAGCAGACGAGGAGGCGAAAATTTCTCCTTGGGTCCTCCACTGAAATCGATCTTCCGTTATCCGAGATCCATATTTTCGATTGGAGACGAAGATCACCCTTTTTCTCGTGGGGTATAATAGCAACAAAAATCCTTCTCCTCTGATCTCCTCCCAACTGCTGAAATCGTCTCCAAGAAGCCCGTTGCTCCGGCTACATGGAAGCTTGGTATAGGCCGGTGAATTTGGAAGTTTTGTATTTCTGTGACTGAAGTTTGCCCAGATTTGTGTGTTTTCCTCCGCATTTATGGAGTTCAGAATAGCATAACGCTGTCTGATATGTTGATTTGGAAAGCCAGAAGGCGAAAGGTTCGTCAATGGTTTTGCACCTGAAGATGATACCTATGTCAACAGTCATATGAAGGAGGTCAAGGAACCTAACGTGTCCAGCGGGCCATTTCGGACAGCAATGGGGAAGTGAATGGCAATGCAAAGGGAAGACATTATACCGATGTTTCCCAAAGAAGAATTTGTGATCTTAGACGTTGAAATGGGCGTTATTGCTAATTGAAAAGAGATGATGCGTGGCGTGGCACCAGGATTCATTCACTGATGATATTTTTGTCCACATAATGCCAATCTTTTTGTTTGTTTAACTGGATGTATTTAGTTTTTGAAGGATTTTAAACTATTATGTCTATATTACCTTATATCTGAGGATTTTTGTGTAGAGAAACGTATGGAGTCGTGAACTTGGGCAAGGAGGCTGCTTCTTCTGAGATGTTGGAGAGTGAAGATGGACTAGCAACAGATGGAAGCAATGATAAAAGGGATGATCCAATTTCAAAAGAAAACGAAACAGAAGATAATTCTATTCTTTCTTTACATTTATCTCTTTGAATTTTGCTTATATACGGTATTTTTTTCTTACCTTATGTATGCTGTCGATTAATGTACTGTTTTTGTGAGTTCAAAAATTCAATGGCGTTTCCCTTTAATCAATAAAAAGGAAAATGAATGGTACCTCAAGACAAATAATGGAAATATTCTTTATTATTTTTTGACTATTTAAATTCCTTATTTGTTGATGACATATCACCTTTTGGTTTCCTCATGAAAGTTCTGAAATGCATTTAATCAATATAAAGGAAAATGGATGGTACCTCAAGACAAATAATGGAAATATTCTTTATTATTTTTTGACTATTTAAATTCCTTATTTGTTGATGACGCATAACCTTTTTGTTTCCTGATGAAAGTTCTGAAATGCATTATTGGTTACAGAAGACTTGAACATGACATCATATTTTTGTATACTTTTGCAGTCTTGTGTAAATTCAGGTTTCTATCCGTGGTGAATTAGGTAAATTCAGGGTTGTTGAATGCTTTCTTCATGAATAAGGAACTAGCTTTATAATCTTGAAATTGTTTTCCCATAAAATTTAGTTTATGAAGTCAAATTGAGTTTATGATTCAGCAAAGTTTAACCATGGTATTTCTTAAGGTTTGAGATGGAGGACCCAGCTATCCTTGCATACTATAATATTTGGTGTCTATGAATTCCTTTATAATTGTTAAAAGGTTTGTTGTAGGGTTAGGGATTCTGAGATGGCGATGAGTGGAAATAATTAAGTTCATGATTTATAATGAGTGCATCTAGAGACTGTTTGAGTAATTAATTAGTTTTAAATGGCATGTACATCTTATTGGCATATGGGAAGATGTTTGAGTAAACAACAATAGCAACCTTTATGCATTAAGTGGAGTTTTGCTACTTGAATCATTTGATACTTATATTTTATCTTTTAACTACTTTTCTTTATAAAAGAAAAGGTTCTGAATCTTTTCTAATAATCTCTTAAAGTTTTTTTTGTTTGTCTGTTTTTCTATATATGCTAGAAATTTCAATAACTCATCTCTTGTGGACCTAACAATGGAATTAAATGAATGGTTTTTAACCTGTCTAAACTAATATATCTCAACTTTCAAAGTCTCACCTCCAGCTTATCTTTAATTGATATCAAATCAATCTTCAGTATATGATGCTTAAGAATACTCACTTTTCAGTGAGAAAATAAACAGGAAATATGGTCAAATGAGATTTTTGGAAGTATTTGTAACACATCCCATGGGAGATGACCCTAATGAAATCTCAAACAATCATTGAGGAACACTCAAAGTTGATAATCCACGAATTAATCCTTTGTCTCTCACTGAAAAAAAGTCGTTTGCGAACATCGATAAGGATGGTGAGCACGATAACGTAGAACATGAGACTTCTACTTATTCTTTTATTTTTAGTTATCTCCCAAGGATCATTGTTTAGGCTTCTATTTAGGCATTTGATGGGGAACAAAAATTTGTTATTCAAATATGGCCTTATTGTTTTCCTATGCTTGCTTCTTAAAACAAAACTATTGCTATGGTGATGTTGATTGCTTCTCTTCGAGTATTAAAGTGGTATTTTATTCTATTTTCTTCCCCAATAGATGGAAAACCTTTGGATAGTAACTTTCTTTGGCTTGGTATGTTATTATGTCATCATCATTCTAATCCAAACTGGTTTGTGCTTGGCTTTGTCCTTTGACCATGGAAGATACTAAAGAAAGCAAAATCATCTTTTTTACTTTGTTATGACAATGAATCTTAACCTCTTCTGCATTTATCTTTGAATTTGTTTATGATTTTTCCATGTCTCTTGACTTAAGATTTAGGATTGGCGGAAAGAGCAATGATTCTTGAAAAGTATGATTGTTTAAGGGATGCAAACTCATAAGTAACATTGTTGGTTATTTTAATCTTAGCATTAGAGTTTTATACATGAAAATTTGTATCACTTTGTTGTGATGAGTGGCGTGCATTTGCAAACATACCAATAGGATCAGATGCGACAATTAACGAAGTGGTAGTTTATAGAGTTCAAGTTCAAGAGAAGAACACAGATTTATTTGGTTTGGCCATAAATTATGTTTAAATTTAATGGAGATGGGGATGATATTCCATTATTCAAAAAGCCAAAATAGTAGTCTATAAAATATATGGTAAACAACTCTTTTTCTCGAATCCAAAGTACACAAAAATCATCATCGCAAAAGAAGGCTCTTAAATTTCTTCTAATTAGTTAGATTTTGTTAAAGAGAGAAAAGATTCAAGTAGATTATGTGCAAAAGATCTTGGTTTCTATATCAATGAGAAAGATTGTCACATGGGATGATAATACTACTAAGATGAAGCCATGATTACCCATACAATAGCTTTGAGTCATAATGAAGTGAAAAGCCTTACCAAATTGGACTATGCAATTCCTCAAAGAAAACAACTCATGCTATGCCTCTTATCACATTCATGGTTACTATTTATAGATGTGAAAATCATAAACAGTTTAAAGATTTATTTCATTAAAAGATATATTAAATTAATATATTTTTGAAGTTTGTACATCACACTCAAATCTAAATATCCAAATATTAAAAAATATTAAATTTATTTTTCTAAACAAATTATATTATAATTTTGAAAATTTTTCATATTAATATTAAGACAATATCTCAATGCACTCAATATAATAATTTCAATTCATTTAATGGTCAGATTCAATCAAATATGATCCAATCAATCATGTCATGATATCAAATAATGTCTTGGAGTTTCAACTGAAATTAATATTTATCAGTCATTTTGGATCTTTTTGCCTAAACAGGTTCAAAATTGGCTTACAAAATAGTTTTTAGCTTGTTTTGATGGTTTCTTAGCTGGTTTTAGTTGAAATTGGTTATTTTTTGTTCAATTTTGATATTTTTGGCCATATATAGTATTTTTTTTACCTTTATTTGAAGCATTTAATTCTTTGTTGTTAATCACTTGAACTATTTTTGTCATTCTGGATTGTTGTAATCAGTGGGTTAGTTATGATTCAAGTTTGTAATCTGTTTTTAATTTACTATTAAAAAATATACTTGCAAAAGATTATTTATTATTATAATTCAAGTAGCAAAAAAATTATTTGAAGTTATTTGTAATATTATATATAAGGTCTTTGCTTTCAATTAAAAATATTAGAAACTTAAATTGAATCATTGAAAGATAACGGAAGTGCCACTTGGAGAACTTAAACAAAACTTAAAACCCCCACTAAATATGATTGCAAATTAAATTATCATGTTCAATCTATTTACCCTATGATTTATTAAGATTAGAATTATGAAGATTTACTCATTTGAAGTTCACTGGTAGGATTAGAAATTTGATTTCTGTGGCATGATAGGATTATCTGAATTATGAAAATTTTATTTCTTTTTCTTCTTGTGCTATGATCATTTTGTGAACTTATTTAGAATAAGGTATGTGAAGTTAATATCCAAGGTAGTCTAGGGCACAAGCATGTAAATATATGGTCTAATTATGCATGACATAAAGCTATATATGAGATGCCAAATGGCGTGATTAGAGCACATGGGATATGAAATATGGTAAAGAAATGTTTGGGGTGCTTGTGAGCTCTTGTGCATAAGAGAACATCCTAACCCAACTTTTACACAAGTCATAACCTATGACTCATGCTCTAAGCTTAAAGATTTTCGTCCTTGCTTGAATCTCTATGATCCTTGTGGTTGTCCTACCAAGTTAAATGTTATTGTCTTTAAGCCACAGTTTTTCCTAATTCTAACTTAAGATTATTACTTCTAATCATACTAGGTAAAACATTGATGTAATGAACACTTAAATGAGTTATCATTAACATTCAATCTAGCCAATTGGAATTCATGGGTCAGCAGAGTATATTTGTATATTTACGAGGACTTGGTATTTGATGAGCATTTAGGCAAAAAATGATTGATATTCCCAAGAACATTAAATAGAATAAGTCGTGATGTTTTTGTGGTTTTGAAACCATGTTTTTCTCTTACAATATGGCCGTTCTAAAGGGTTCTTGCATTTTTCTTGTATGCAAATGACCAGCTTCCCTTGGCCTATATGCAAAGTGTCTCGAGTGGCAGCATCATCACGTGGACTTAATTCGTTTAATTTAAGGAAGTTTCATTTGGAAGGCTGCCATATAAAGCATCATATCTTGTTCACATTGCATGCATTAATTAGCAATGTCTGTGCTTTAATAGGTTCCCTTTATATTTGTCCCTTTTCTTCAATTTTAGTTCAGTAGGGCAATGCCTCTGAAAGATGTGGTGGATTCATACTCAGAAAGGCGATGATTTTTCTTTCTTAGATGTGGTAAGAAAGATAACTTATTTATCTATACTTCAGTATACAAAAATGTTAAGTTATTTGTAATATTTTATCTGCAATTTTTTATTTTATTTAAAATTAGTTGAAATCAAAAGCATTGATTAAAAATGCCAAGACTGTTGAAAAATAATGAAACCAAAACTTGTTAAGTAAACGAAACTAAAATCAAAATCCTAATTCTATTTGAAATATGATTCTAATTTTGAATTATCATAATTAAATCCTATTGCCTTATGATTTATTTGTTCAAAGTTCAAGATTCAGATTAGAACTATCAAGATTCAAAATAGTTGTCTCAAGGTTTAGTCATTCAAAGCTCACTACTAGGATTATAAATTTGAAATGAATTCTCCAAGGCATGATAGGGCTATTCATACTGTGCTTGATTGAGCTGCATTTGCAATATAAAAAGTTTTCATTATTTTCCCTCTTGTATTTTGATGTAGTAAACCTGTAGAATTGGGTATCTTTAGTGAATTTTTAGGTCAGGGGCTCAAGAATGTGCATTGATGATGTAATTATGTTATTGATGTCTTATATGAATTACAGCTTTATGAAACAAAAAATGGAGTGATCAAACCACATGGGATATGAACCATGCAAAAAGAAATGCGTGATGATGTGCGTCTTGTGCATAAGAAAACCTCCTAAACCTACTTTTGCACAAGTTCTAAATGTTTTTTGACATTTGCCCAATGTCAATGAGGATTTGACATTTAGTAGGCATTTTGGCATCAAATGGTTGCTATAAAAACATTAAATGAAACGAGGTAAATGTTTTGTGGTCTTGAAATCATGCATTTCTATTATAACATGGCCGTTCTACAGGGATCTTGCATTGTTCTTGTATGCAGATTACCAGCTTCCCTTGGGTGCTTGGCTTAGAATGAAGGTTGCACCCATTTAACAACTATTATGTTTCTACTTGTCACATAGGTGATTAAAATCCAACCATATTGGTGATATTTTTAAACTTCTTGCACTTCAAGTAATAAACTTTGCTTTTTGTATGAATTTTGTTTTGATTGATAATATATTTCTCATATTTTTATACCCCATCTAGCTAATTGTGATATTGGTTTATTACTCTGTCATATGAGTAATCTTTTATTTTATCTACGAGATTTGAACTACCATGATTGTGCATCTTCCCTTTTAAGATGGTTAATTCAATTTTGTATATGATATCACCCTTGTTAGCCAAATGTTAATTGTGTATTTTCATTCTCATTTAGTGTTGAGAGAACTTATGATTATTTTAGGTAATTAATTTAATAGTTGGAATCCTATGACTATTTGATGATGATAATTATATTTGTTCTTTTCTTCTTATAAACTATCTATATATTTTGCATTACTAATCATCTCCTATTTTTAGGTATTTTAAAACATATTAAATGAATGATTGTGTGATATTGATGATGTTTTTTTTTTCACAAAACTTTTCAAATTGTATAGAGCAAAGTTATTTATCATTTTTGGCCCTCAATTGTTTGATCTTCCTCTCAATTTGGTTTTCAATCAATAATTTCTATTTCATATATGTTTGAAAGTATCACTTTTCTACTTAAACTTATATTCCTTAGTAATTTTTGAATAGTTATTTACTAAGGTCAAAATCTATCTAGATCTTTTGGCATTAATATAATAGATTCTTATAAATCTGAATAAATTTTATCTATAGTATCTTTAATTTTATGAGTTGTTTTAGAGAACTTGACCATATCATGTTTGCTAACAACATGATGCTTACAAAAATTCAATGCTATGACCCTCTATCTACAAAGCAGACATAATTATTTAACTAAAACAAACCTTACTCTGACATGTATCTTAGTCTCATATGTCATAACAAATCATATCACCAAAAGAAGAAATTGAAGTTATATTTACAATTATTTTGTTATATAGAAAGAGATATCACTAATTTTTTTTTATTTTAGGTTAATTCATAACTCCTTTAAAATATATTAAACTCCTTTTGAAACTAAGAATTTTCTATAAATTGAGTGCAAACAACTTGAAGAGATGATTTTTTTCTTTAGTCCTAAATATGTGTAACATCTCCTAAAGTATTGAAAATTCTAATACGAGTTTAAATTCGAACAAACTTATTTTAATAATATAATTATTTATAAAAATATTTTTACTATCAATAGAGTTGTATCAAATCAATCCTCTTTTGATGACATGTAATAAAAATAATGAAAATCTAGAATATAATCGTTTGTAAAAGAAATATAATAATTTGTAATTGTCAAATTTATTTCAAAACTATTTTGGAATCTCTTTATTAATTGAAACTCTCTTAGATTTAGATTTTATTTATTTCTTATCTTTCCTTTTAAGTGTTGTCGCATTGATTTACAGTTATTTTAATGTCTAGGGTTTTGATAGTAATGACACTAGAAGTTTCTCCTTGTACTTTCTATTTAAAGTGATGTAATAATAAAAAATTCAAATCATTCAAATTAATTATGTATTTGTCATACAATAAGTTTATAATCAAATGGTTAAGGGATTGAGATACAATGCTTGATTTGGTAAATATTTGATTATATACAATGTTACAATCTTTCCCATAAATTTTTTATAGTCTCTTTATATGTAATAATTTATAGTATTTTTATTATGCACAATTGAATTGAATTAAGAATCTTTTAATCAATCTTTTTCTTTCTTTTTATTAGTTTCTCTAAGTTTTTTTTAAAAAAAAGCCTTGAAAGCTTTCTTCGATTAAATATTCTAGCGTCTTGATCCTCTAGTCAAAGAAGTATTGTTGGCATCAAATTTTCAAATTGGTAACTTTTGGTGTCATAGAACTTGAGCTCACTTTTATTTTGAAATTTTAGGCTATTTTTTTTTATTTTAATTAGAGTTGATTTTGATATTAGTTTGTTTTGTTTTAATTGTATATAAAAAAATGAATAATTTTAGACTATTTTTTTTGGACATCATCCTATTATAACAATCATGATAAAAATAATATGTCACTAAAAAAATTTATATGATTAAACAAAAAAAATCTAAATATTAGAGCAAAACAAACCCCAAAATCCACTCCTAAAATCAAATACAAACGACTAAAAAAAATCAAAAAAGAATCTTTTACTAGATTATGGAAAAAAAAGTGATCTCATCCAAGATGAGTGTCAATCTTATTTTCCAATCAAATCAAAGACAAATAAAAACAATTCGCACATTGTTCTCTATCTATCTTTTAATGATTACAATAAAAATTTGAAAAAACAAATGATTAAAATATTATGGACAAAAAAAATTATTTCAAAAAGAGCAAATTTCCCCTTATTTATACGCTCTTCAGCTATTTGGTCAAGTCAACCGTGTTTGTAATAATAGAATATTGATTCTTCATTAAATTTAAAAGTTAAATTTAAAAAAATAAATAAATCCCTTAAAAATCTGCACAAATGCCTCTCAAATATTATCTTTAATTTGATCAACTGAAATTAATCATTTTTATTTAATAAACAAAAAAATAGCAATTTTTTTATTAATTTAACTTTAAGATAATATTTAATAAGTATTAGAATGAAATGCAAAAGGAAAAAAATGTTTATAAATTAAAAAATTAGTAAAAAAAATATTTTCTAAAATATTGATATTTTAAATTAAATTTAATTAAAAAATACATTGAAATGTGAATTGCAGATAGACTTTTAGAAACCCATCCACTTGGCAATATAGGGCAGAGCTTGGTTAATCAAAGCAAGCCACATATGCTATAAAAGACAATTATGTTAAAAGATCATCTTGACCTTAAATAAAACAAAGGTTTAAACAAAGACATTATTTGCCCAAAAGGTCGAATTGTATTGAGACATTGAAATCTCACATGGTGTGACAGTTCGATTTGATCGACCTCGAATTTTATCTTTGTAGTGTATTCTTATCATCAGTGTTAAGATGATCTATCAAATATTATTACATTTAAATTATAAATTCCTATCTTACTAACGTCACTATAGTCTCAACTCATTTGTAACTGCAATCACTGACCAAAGTGTCGTTCGTTAATCAAAACTACAGCAGTTGATTACATGGCCGTGCACCTTCAGAATCCTAAGTAAGAAACAATAACTAATTACTTTATTATATTAAAAAAAAAAAAAAAAAGCCCTCGCAGTCTGCGAAATGATTGCATGAGCAACGAAAGTTTATCCCTCTTGACACTTCTATCCGTGTGCACATATATATATATATCTACACGCGAACCATCAACGAGATCAATCAGATACAGATAACACTGAGATGATGTGAGCATTCTGCACATCACAACAAGGTTTCTACGACATCCTGGTCTTGATTGGCTTCAACTTCAGGCCCATGCTCTCCGGCGACAGCAGCTCCGGCGAAACAGAGGTGGGACTCAGAGGGCTACGAGGGCTATAACTTAGCTGACATGGCCTGTAAAGACCATACCCCATGAAGAAATACTCCATGGGTATCAACATCGCATAAGGCTGCTCCTCGGTCACCAATGAACCGCACGCCTGAACCTGCACAAGAACCTGAGTTTTCAAGCAGTTTGCCAGTAGAGGACAGAAAGCTCCTTTATGAATCTAGATTCCTGTCTCTAATGTAATTCTAGTGCATCAGTTTTTGAAGTGGCAGAATATGAAACTGGTTTTCTCTTCCTTTTAATGTTGGAAATGGTATTCCTTTCTAGATTTGAGGTGAAGATTACCAATTCTAATGATATAGCAGTCGGGCAGAGTGCATCAGATTTTGTACAGTTCCTTAAGATTCTCTAATCATTTTCATTAACCTACTCAAAACCCAAAAGAGGTTTCTTCCAATTCACTGAAAATGTGAATTAGTATTAGGACAAGTTAGGCTCACTAACCAAAACAATAAACTAAAATTTTGGTCCACATCACATGCTAACAAGTTAATAATGGACCAAAATGACTCGTTGTTTTTAGTTTGTACCTCCACAAGGGCACTGTATCTTCTGTCAAGCTTGGAAGTCATGTGCAGGGCATCAGAGTGAAAAGGGGAACTTTCCCCAACGAATATCAACGTTCTGCAACGTAGCAGCTTCAACTCATCGGTCAAGTCACGTCTTCTGCTCAAAACCAGAGACACATTGTTCAGCTACAGCTAATTGCTATCAGCTAAAAACGGATAAGAAAGCATTACAGTGATAGTGTGTGTGTACCCATTCATTGATTGAAGAAATCGCCAAATGTTCATGCCATGTCTTTCGTCCAACTGCTGAAAAAAGATGATGAACAAGGAATTTAGCAAATGGTTCTGCAGCTTGTAAGTTGAGGAATCTTTTGTTTTTAGAATTTGCTAAAAAGGACAAAAGCCAACTCTGTCTCTTGCTGTGGCTTGATATGAAAAACGAATCTAAGCAATTGAATTACTAATAAAACTTATAAAAAACAACAAAAATTACTAACTCTTCTGCAAAACTGAACTATATCTGATTCAGTGGTTTGAATGCTGCCACGAACTTCCTGTCCAAGGCAACACGAGACAAAATAAATTATAATAACTGATTTAATCTGATGGTGCGAAATCAAATAGTAACACTACCTTACTGAAGTATCTCTGAAGCAATAAATCTTTTGTCAACCCACACATACCACAGAAGTAAAGCAAATTAGACATCACCTGAAGATTGCATTTAGAAATGAGAAAAGCAAAGAAGTTTGCACATGAGTAAGGTTTTCCTTTTTCCCGTTGTAGAAGATTTAAGGGAGGAATACATACCTTACTGTAGAACCATTCTGTCCAGGAGGGAGCTTTACATACCGGCGACACAACTATTAGACCAAGCACCCGGTCTCGATATTTTGACTGCAGTAAGTAGGAAGAAAGTTAGCCTCCAGATTGAATGGTTTGCGTAAATTTACAACTTCTGCAAAGCACATACAGCAAAAAGCGTAAGGATATAAGCACCCGAAGTGACGCCCATGCACATCACAACAGTTAACCTGCTTGAAGAGATATTTTCAATAGGAAATGATTCAGAAAATGGTGCATCTTGATCTCTAAATGCAATGTTCTGCTCTACACTTTATGCTTATGAAATAGTTAATATTTTTAAAGATAATAAACAGCATGCCATAAGAGTATTACCCAAAGAAATCAAGGACTTCTGCAACTTGGTCTGCCATCTCATCAACAGAAGGCAATGGCACGTCTGAAGAGATAGGAGCAGCACCCAACTGTAGTAGTTCTTAAGGAAGACGATGACAGACAAAATCATGTGAGCTGCTTGCTCCAACAATGGAAAATAGAAAATGAATATGGCAGTGGAAAAATGATAACCAAATCACTGACCTCATGCCCGGGTGGGCTGATATGATATATGCAAAAGTTGTGAAGCATCAACGCAGCAGCTTCGGGGCAAAAAAATAATCCTTGAAAGCATGACATATCTGCTCAAATTGACAAGAGCACAATAATCATGAGATGTCCTATGCGTGCATGCAACTTTTGTTTTTTTTTTTTCTTTGAATGATTCTGAGAGGCTGCTTGGACTGGGGTTAACGAGGCTAAGTAAATATTACTCAAACATACCCATGGTGTAAGAAATAATAGGGTCAATGGAATTTGTAGGTTAGTGAGGATAAGAAGCAAAAATGATCAAGCTAAGTTTGGGATGAAGATGGAGTGGGATATAGATGAAAAGATAGCCGACACATAAAAATGAAAAGCCTAATCGAACACTCATACAACTAATTATCTAAAACTGAAATAAATGGAAAATTCTTAGAACACTTACATGGTGTACATAACTACACAGAAACGATCAAATAAAGAAGTTTTTCAAATAATAATAGTTCTGTAAAAAATTAGTGGAAAATCAAGAGTAATTAAGCTGATAAATTCTGTCATAAAGCTTACAGTTTAAAGCTACATCAGGATAAGTTATAAGTGCAGGCTTTTCCAGGTCGCCAAATATGGTCACTGAGACATGCCCATAACTTGTGTGTATAAGGTGTTCCCGCTGGCATAGGCAGAACACGGAAACCAATCAGGATATCCAGTTTAAAATCTAATTTCTGGTAAAAATCACATATTGCATGGTCGGATGATGATCATATAAGACCCAAATGAACAAAAATCAGAAGTTAGAGTATAGCAGAAGAAACAATCAATCCAAGCTTAACCCCTTCAGGTCAAAAAATCCATTCGTCTTCGTTAATTGAAAAGAGCCGTTCCTCAATCAGAAAAACATAGCATCCAAATGTAGCCGTAATCTCGAAAATTGGCAAAAGAGCCTCAAGAACGAATCCTCACAAAGTTCCGGAAAAGAAAAATCGCTTTGGGAATTCAACCGTGTCTTATGAAATGAAACAACATTCAAGGTAAAGAAAAAGAAGCGTCCGAAAAAGAACCATTTCGTACATCACATTCGAATCCCGTTGCACAAGCAAGATCGTAAGGAAAGAGTCGAGGTTTTCGGAACCCGAACCTTTCCGCCGGTGGAGATTTGCTCCACATCAATGAGCACCGAGCCACTCGATTCTCCCATCAGCAGTTCATTTCCCCAAAAACCACGCTTCCTTCTCTTCTTCTCCTCGCATTTCCCGTCTCGCATGCTCGTTTCTTCTTCCCTCCCATTCCCGAGAATTTATAACGCAGGGGATGCGGGCCGGGTTAGGTTTAGGCCACCGACAACGTATGCTTATTCAATTTCGTTCTCTACAACATGCTTCGCTCACAAGGGGCCGAGGCCCACCCGACCTCACCATCCAAGCTGGCGTCCAGTGGGACCCGTCCGGTGAGGCCTTCCACAAAATCGCCGGATTGATGATGCGTTCCAAATGACGAACTTAACCCAACTCCCGGCCATTCAAGCGGCTAGTTGACTTAAGCAGTGAGTGGACCCCACCAAGTGTCCCAGATTGATGACTAGGAATATTCGCGCCAAACGGCCCATTGGTATCTGGTAGAGGACCGCGGCCCGCCAGCTAAGCGGGGTCCCCCGGGGTTTGGCAGGAATTAGACTGTTGGTCAGAAAAAAGCCAGTGGGAACCATATGATTATTAAACCAACGGCCGTAGGCCGTCCCTTCTTGATCGGACGCTTGGCATTAATTCTTCCGAGCATTAAAATATTGAATCAATATCGAATCCTTCGACAGCATGAAGTTTTTAATTTTTCACGTAAGCTTTTGTTCCAAATGAAAAACTAAGTTTGTTTCTTCATTCGGTTTGAGAAAATACTGAATGATTTATTGTAGTAATCAACTATATTACTCACAAGTGCATACAGATCAAATACCTATTCATTTATCAGCCACATTTCTTTTACATTTGATCTGGATCTACCATTTGGTCAGGTTCTCGTAATAAACATGTTTAATAATCAAACTATGTCCTATATGTCGAAGTTGTCTTTCAGTTAATGTTTTCTTTATTTTCTTCCTTGATTAATTGGGTTAGGCAAACACAAATTTCATGTTTTTGTAATATAATCAAATAATTTTTAATGATGGTAGTACCAATTCAAAAAAAGATGCATGCATTGTACTTGGATCATTTTTGTGTTGTTTAATATCTTGGGTATAATAATCAATTTTCTTACTTTCAATTAAAGAAAATAGGTTGTTATTTTAGTTTTTTAATATGAGCATATAGTATAGCATACAATAATTCTTATAGTTGTCATTTTTATAGAAGAATCATGTGTGATTTATTTGTTATGCATAAACAGAAGATTTTTTTTGTTGAAGAGACATAATATTTATTATATTATATATTATACATAAGTGAGATTTGGTTTAATTTTATAATGTGAGTTAAGTGTAATGCTAGAATTTTAATAATAGTTGTGGCATTTTACCTATGAGCTTAAACCTTTGAGTTATTAATATGTCAATCTACAACTATATTAGGCTCAACAAGAGTAATAATTTGATGAAGCTTTTTTACTAAGTGATTTTAGAATCAATGATTACATAAGAGAAATAATGATTCATATTATTTATAACTCTCATAAGTAGTAGTCTTATCAAGACTCAAATATTTTTCAATTCCATCAATTACTACAATACTTGGGTTGTTGTTCTTGAGTTAACCTTAGTTGCAAGATTAATTTGCATAGTTTCTTTGAATCATCTTGGAATTATTTTCTTCTTTCTCCTTTTCTCTCTCTCAAACACCTTTGGCTAATCTAATTGCCAATGATTTCTTTCCAAATAATTTTATAAGTCTCAATTAGCATCTTATTTATACTATTTTTCATGATTTTTTACATATTTAATCTTTCAAATGTTTCTAACAGTTATGTCTTTTCATATGAATGTATTTTCACTTTCTATCATCTTATTTACTAGGGTTTTATGACTTTAAACACACACTTAAGTTAATTTTCTCGATCATTCACCATTTCAAGTTTTAAAAATTTGTTCGATTTCTATTGATCGTACATGTATTATCACTAAATTCATACTATACGTTTCTTAATTACCTAAATATACATTAAGTTTTCCTCATCGTACTATTACGATCGCACTTCATACTAACTTCTATTCCTCTTACGTAGTACTAATCATTATATTTATTATACTTTTCTTCATATTATTGTATTGTATGTTTTATGATTCCATTTATTATACTTTCCTTCATATTATTGTATTGTATGTTTTATGATTCTATTTATTATACTTTTTTTATATTATTGTATTGCATGTTTTAAATCATTGTATTATGCATCACCTTTCAACTAACTATAAGAAATCTTTTTACGTTATATTGTACAATAATACATTTAGTATTTATATAATACATTCACTATATCTCTTTTCTAAGTCATAACCAATGACAACTTTGTACATTATGCTCTTATATCTTTCTTATACTGATATGATCAATTTATCATATTGTATGATAACTTAAGAGATATTTACTTAAATATTTTCACCCAGTAACTTCATTTTCTCTTGTATGATTGTGCAATACGATATACTTTTATTATATTATATGATCTAATACTTCTATGAATTTACACAAAGTACATATTTGTCATACTAATACATTTATCATGGCGTACTTGTATAATTAAATGTTGGGTTTTGACTTTATCATACTTATATTCATCGATTTTGACCTATAAGATATTATATATCGATGTTTTCCTTTATGTTTTAACAACCTTAAATGATGGTCATAGTATTTGGTACGATCCTTAACCCATTTTATGTGTGTTCACACTTCTCTCAAGTTTATTTTCTCTCTTGTTTGATCATAATATACAATATTTTATGATTATATTATTCGATAAATATTTTTGTAACTTAACTTATTAGATTACTCTAACCCATTATAATAATATACTAAAAATATTTTATCATACTTGTACATGAATTTAGTCATATGTATATGATATAATCTCATATAATGAATCTGTTTATTAGGTAGATTCTCTTGTTTGATCGATACAATCTCATAATATTATATTATGTGATACTTTAAAATCTTGAAATATTCTTAATTTTTTTTTAAAAAATTATACTTAAAATATATTTAGATCAAAATTATTATTTTTAACTTTTTATTTCTCAATATTATCAATCATTATTTAATTTTTTTTAACATCATATACTTTGAATTTATTAAATTTTTATACCCTCACTTTTTTATGATGTTATGCATATATAATATGTTATTTAATGTATCATTAGTACTTTATATAATATGGCTAAGTACATGTGCAAAGGCCTTACATTTGTAGATAGATGTTAATTAGAGGTTATTTAGATACAAATATAATTGCTATTAGATATAGAGGATAATAATTAAGATTAAAATTGGTTCTTATAAAATAAAATACATGAAAAACTATAAACAATTTAACAAATTTGGAAATGCATTGTTATACTCTATTTAGTTTTATTTATATTTATTTGTTATCATTTGACCACTTATACTCTGAGTTACTCTTTTATATCATCATTATTGGTTATCATGTTCTTATGATGTTTGTCTTATATTGTTTTATCATATTACGTGTACATATATTATTTTATTAAGTTAAAGTTTTATAAAAGCTTATTGGTATTTATATCTCTAATTATGCCTCTATTATAATAAGAGATGGTGATTATGATGCTCTAAATAAGGATTTTGTCTATGAGATGGATTAGAGGATAAACTTTTGTTAGGAATTAGTTTTATAGGAATTTTGTATGTAGGATGATTTTATATGCTTTATTATCTTGTGATATTGGTTCATCATATTTTATTTTATAATTTTTATACATAATTTTATAGATGAGATCTTTTATTTATATTTTTAATTTATAATTAGTTTTAATAAATTATATAAAGTCTTATTAGTATTTATGTAATTAATTATGTCTCTATTATGATAAGAGATATAAATTATAATGCTATAAATGAAAATCATGCTTAGTAAATTGGTTAATGGATATACTTTTATAATAATTTGGTTTTGTATGGATTTTTATAATGGATGGTTTTATATGTATTGTCAGTTTGTGATATTAGTTTGGTAAATTATATTTTATAATTTTATATACAAAATTTTATAATTGAGATTTTTTATTTATATTTTTCATTTGTAATTAGTTTTAGTGAGTTATATAAAGTTTTATTGATATTTTTATTACTAATCATGTCTTTATTATACTAAGAGATAAAATTATAATACTATAGTTGAGGATACTACTCAATACATGGGTTAACAAATAAGCTTTTGTAAGTAGTTTTTTTTATATATATTTGCATATAAGATGATTTTATTGTATTGTTAATATGTGATATTAGTTTAGTACATTTTGTTTTATAATTTTTCATATATAGTTTATAGTTGAGATCTTTTATTTACACTTTTAATTTATAATTAATTTTGATGAGGTTATTTTAATGAATAATATTGGTATTTGGATAGATTTAGATTTGTCTTATCATCAAATCCCTACTAGATATTAGGGTGTCCTCATATGTTAATTATTGATGTTTTAACTCATTTCATTACTAGCTATTATGGTTAATTAAGAGGGCATGACAATTATTATCATGTTGCTATTTCTATAACAATAATAAGTAACTAATGAGTAATTGACATCTTTGCATTATACTATATTATACTTTAATATGCTAATATATTGGGAGTAGCTCCCTATAGAAGGTCATAATATTACCAAGCCTTATTCATGATGCAAGAAAATTATTTCTCATTTATAACCCTTAAAAGCTAAAAATTACATGTCATTCAAAGATTACAAAAATGACAAATTAATGATTAAAATTAAAATTACTAAAAGACAATAATCATGCTAATATGTAGTTGATATTAAACTCGAATATTATGATAATATAACTCAATTAACTTTTGCTGTAAAAGATATCTCAAACTTTCAATTCTTATCTTTGAAGCACTACGCAATATTCTTGTTATTGAAATCATCATAATTTATGAGTCCATTGATATTCATCAAGTCAAATTTGCAAAAAAAAAACAAGATCCATAATAGTAAATGAATAATGATGTATCATTATTCATGATTTGCTTATGGAATAATGAATAAAGACACAAGTTTTATTTTGAAAAAACTTGTCATACATCCTTTTTTTCTTGGAAGCTTCATTATAATTACTTTCTATAAATGACTAGCATGGGTAGGTACCTCTAAAACTGACAATCAATGAAGTGATAGTGGTTGCTAAGAAATAATATTGTTAGTCATCCAAGCTTTTCACTCCAATTAATTAACAATCTGTGCTCAAAATAAGCAATTGGAAAATACAAAAATCCTTTGTCTAACCAAGACATGAATTAAAATTATGGGACCACCAAGTCTATGATGATAACAATTTAAATTTCCTTATAGTCATGAAAAGTGACAAGTACTTTAGAAGGGTTAAAATACCAATTAGTGGTCACCTTCTTTACTTTGAAAGCTTCATCATAATCTTGAGAGTTTAGTCCCACGGGAGAGGTGGATGGACTTGGGGATATGTCTAAAGATTGTCTGAACCTTCATGGTGTAACAATGAGAGGTTAGTTGGCTTCCTGAAGCAATATGGAGGAAAAAGGACTCGAGGAGAATTGTGGTTAAGGAGTTTATAGATCTTATGGAAGTTTTAAGACATTCTAAGATGTTATTTTTAAGTTTCATGAAAGTTCTAAGGTGGTTGAAATGATATCTTAAAGTATGTTTATAAATATTAACAAGGCTACTGCATGATTAGACAAGGAATCAAATTAGATTATGGATTGTGGGTGACTTTTTGACTCAATATAGTTGTGATTTAAGACCACTAATTTGAATTTTTTTTTTGAGAATTTTATTAACTTTGCAACATATTTTGAATCATAGAATTTTCAATTCTAGGAACAAATGTTTGCTTTACCACAATTTTCATGAGCATTTATGATAAGCACAAATTTTATATTACAGAATGTTATTCAGATTTTTAAGACTAGTATTTGATGGATTTTTTTTATTGTATTAGAATTGGATTTTTAGTTCTTATACCTTGTATTTCTATTAAAGCATATGCTAATAGTTTATAAAAAGGATATGATGCTATTGCTTAGTAAGTGTTTGTGAGTGTAAGATTGAAATCTTAGGAAACTATTGTTTGTAAACCTATAAGATTAATTGAAGACTCTTGCAAACTTATTGTTTTAAGGGAAAGAAAAATTAGTGGTATGCCATTTATAGGGTGGTTATTCAGTCTCATGATTGTAACTCTTATGCTTTGTTGTGTCCTTTTTTTCTAAGTAGTTTTGGTTGGCTTTATTTAATTATCACATTTAATGTTTTTTTATATGACATCATTTATGTGAAGGTGAGAGGGTTGATCTTCTTTGTTATCTAAAAAATTAGCAAAGGAATTTGAAGCAAATGTTGTTTTTTGAGACTTTGTGACTCTTAGATTGTTTTACAAGAGGGTTGAGTTTTAGGTTATTATTGAAAGAGTGTTGAATATCATATTATTATTAAGTGAGTTTTCTTATTTTTTTTGTATTTGTATTTTTTTATTATTGTTTGGTTTGTGTGAACTTATGGTGATTTTTATCATTTCTGCTTTAATTCTTTTTCACTTCATAGCTATCAATTGAATTTAAGTAGAACTACATTTTGAAATGAGACAACATAAACATAAGTACTACTAATAATAAGGGATACATGTAATATGTGATATGGATACAACATTTTCCATAATTCCAAACTAGTAATGTTCTAAACTACTTAACATCATAGTCCATGACAAGTAAAAGAAAGATATAGAAGAGAAAAGTTTAATAAAAATATGTCATCATAGATTATTAGTATAATAACAAGCTTATCTATTTAAATTTTGATTAAAAATTTCATCTCTTAACATATATTTAAAATACCTAGAATCATTTTGGTAAAACTATGGAGAAGCTTTTATAAAGGTGTGTTTCTTTAAAAATCTTCTACAATCCTAAATATATATTTTAAAAATCTCTCTCAATTTACCATTAAAAATTTTACTATTATCATTGGCATACTTTATTTTTTTTTAATTGTTTCCCTTTGAGCTATAATAATGATCAAACAGTTCATTTTCATGGATTGGATCAACCCATATTTTGACATCAACTATATGTGAAGGCATGCATTAAATATATTGTTTAATCTTGCAATCAAATGTTCTAATCTATCATCCAATATTCATTTGGAGAAACGCGAGTTGATAGACAAAATCATCAAAAATATGATATTATGTCTTTCATATATATTTTTTTATATATGTTCTTTAGATGTGATTATTATAAATTGAGATATAAATTTAGTTTTTTATTGAGTTGATGAGAAATTTACTTGTTAAAGTTGAGTTTTAAAATTTCAAAAGATTTTATAATTTTTATAGGCTTATTATTATATTTTTTGATAAAAGATAATTATAATAATTATGATTTCAAGTTTATGTTTAAGGTGTAATGATAATATTATGAGTTTGAATAATAGAGAAGTATTGTGAGTCGCAAATTGATATAAATGAAATTAATAGTTGTTTTTGAAATATGGAATTATTTAGGTCGTTTAATAGTTAAATTTTTTAATTTTCAACAATATTTTGATGGGAGTGATTTAAATTATCAATTTTTAATAACTACCTTATTTTTAATTTCAAAAATAAAATTTTCACTTCTTGGCTCTTATCTTGGTTAGAGTTTGCTCTTAATCAAGCGTATTTTGATCAGGATACATGTGATTTATGATAGTTTAATGAGTTATGCTTTGTCGTTATCAATTATAAGTCATCCGAATGTGGATTATTTGACTGAAAATTTCAAGAATCCAAATTGCTAAGCAAAAAGCCATAGTAGTGCATGAATCCAAGTTGCTAAGATTTAAATGCAAAGTTGATGCATTGTTCAAAAGGGTTATGTTAACGCTGATTTCTCCTTCTATTGAACTTATGTTGTCACTATTATAATGTGGTGTACATGCAAAATATGTTGTCCTATCAATTCCATGTGCTAAAGATTGTTCCTTTTTGTTCCATAGTTCTTTCAATCTTTAGAGCACATGTTTAGCACAAACTTTTTTGCATTGCATGTGAGACGTGAATCTTGCCTCATTTGATGGCCATCAACCATGGAAAATTATACATAAAAAGTTTCCATGTGCTGAATAAGATTTAGGAAAACAAAAATGATTAAGAAAGGTTAGATCTAAAAAAATGATTAATAATAAAAAAAGTTTTACTCAATAATTAAAAATTATAATATTTGTTTATACATGATAATAATGTTAACATTTGATATGATTGTTAAAGTTTTCAGGATATTCAAGAAGGATTTGTTATCTCAGGTTTGATTCTACTCCCAAAAAATTGTACTCATCTCTAGCATTTTCATATCATAGTACATACAGTATACTAGATAGCATATTATTTGCCAACTTTTGACACAAACTGCTACAAACTCGAACAGATTATTATATATTATATGATATAAGATAAACTTCACGTGATTACCTACAACATATCATTAAAAGATCAAGCCATGTATGCATTAGCTTAGGTTTAAGCAAAATAATAAACTGTTACTCTTAGGGGTGATCATATTGTTTGTGAGTCAATGGGGTGGGGACATCAATACTTACAAAGGCTTTCTTCTTTAGTGATACTCAAAGCCATATTCGTTCAGGAAGCTTAAAAAGACTTGCAAGCTGATTAATTTCCTTAAAGTTTAGATCTTTTTGCTTCTAAATCTAATCGATGCACATTGATAATATCACAAAAAAGGTGCCCAAACCCATGTGATGGAGGAAACCATCTGCTAATCCACAACTGCACCTTCTCTACATGAGTTGGGTGATCATGTGGTCAGAATCACTTTGAGATCAGTTGCTTCTCTTTTCGGTTTACTTTAAAAGCATCTAAATTATTATAACAAGAACATAAATGGACATCTAACACAATGTGTTGATGTCAATAAATCTATCATGTTTTGTTACAAACAAGCAGAAAGTATTCATCAAGAAGATCTCCCAACCACTAAACAATGAAATGAGAAACACCACAACAAAGTAAAAAATTGTAAAAAATTTCTCATATTGTGCGAGGTTAGGCACCTAATGTGATGGTGTTGGGAGACGTAATAGACACAAATCTTGCTTAGATTTCTTATGGAGCTCCTTATATGTAGATATTGACACCTAAAAAATCACATCTTGAGAGAGTTTTTCCCCTCCAAATGCACTTTCACCTTACCAATAGCATTTTATTCTTGCTTTATGGTGTGTTGAATTTTGTAATACTTTTTTTCGTCAACTAAAGCTTTATTTGTCCTAACAATTTTATGATGTAGTGGATACAAGAAAGTCAAACTTTTTTCATCCCCATTCATTAAAGTAGAACTATATGACATTGTTATCAAACTTGTCTAGTGCTCTAAATCAACATAGGGTATGGCAAATATAAAAATATTTACATGTTTTAGACTTTATTAACTCTTCACTCTTGTTTAGGTAACTTGAAATTTAATAGTATAAAGAGTCATCTACTGAGTATGTTGATGGTTAGAGGTTATCTAAAGCAAGTTAGCATGTAATCTCATACATCCTAAAACTCATTAAAAGTTATGCCCATCCATTCAATTATTCTATGTTGTTATCACCTATTGGAAATTATTTTTGTCATTTAGATTCCATTAACCATTATAGAATTTGAAGAATTTAATGTTTTTGTAACTTATAACATTTTTTTATTATAAAGCTTTAACTTTCCAAATACTTTTCTTCTCTACTTTACCTTCCATTTCTTAAAGCATTGAAAGCATTTAACTTATCTTCTAAGCGATAGACATAAAGCATAACACCTAAAAAAATATTTCGAATAGATTACCTCTCTAAAGCAAGAAATGTGCTAATATGATTTTTTAAGGTAATTTTGAGTGTATTAAATTTTGTGACAAAAATGATAGTAATTATGATTCTAGACATACATTTTCACAGAACTGTCCATGAGATATATCCAATGAAAATAGTTTGATTAAAATAAAATATTATATTAGGTATAATGAAAGCCTAAAGTTTATATTTTAAAAAAATTAAATATATATAAAATTCCATTACTTATTGATGAAAAGAAAGAAAGGTCAACGTGAAAAGACAAAATTTAAAAAAGAACAAAGTTAATGATGGTGTAAGAGGGAGAATAAGACAAGAGAAGTTGTTGCATCTAATTTTTTTTTTTAAGATTGTCAATTAGATTTGTCCATTATCCTATGATTCTCCTCCCTAAAGCATTCATTGCTCTAATAACACATTGCAATACCCTTAGTGTCACCAAATTTTACAACTATTTTACTTTTTTTTTACAAGTAGTAAACAAAAACTAAATAAGTTACAATTTCAAATTTGTATTAAAAGTATCCATACACTATTACATTGTACTAAAACAAAACAAATCTAATATAAAGTAAGATTCATGTCTCATTTGATGCAACAATGTTATTTAAATCATACTACTTGATGTGCTAAATAAAAAAAAAAAGCTCTAGATCCATCTCCACTCATTATTTCAATTTGGTTTCTTTAAACCTTTTTTTCATGTTTTTCAATGAACCTTTTATTCATTTTTCAAGTATAATGTAAATTAAACAATCCAACATTGAGTTATAGAGATTCATATTCAAGATTAATTCATTCCAATACATCACAACAATAATCAAATGCATAAGAACTAAAAGATTGTGCATCTTTAGTGGATATGCCTTAAGGAGTTTTGTCTTCATATGCCTTGAAAGTTTGGAAAAATCGTTTCTTTTTTTTTTTTTTTTGTTCTCCAAGGTTTTGACAATGTTTTCTCTTTACAACCTCATGACTACTTTTCTTAAATTTTTTTCTATCATTTTTTATTTCTAAACCATAAAAGGCACCTTGGGAAAGGATATATTTAAGAAATAAAGATTTTGTAAAACTTGAGATCAAAGAAAATAATAAGTGATTGCTGTGTGATATTTTGACAAGCTTCTAAGCAACTCATGACATTTAATTGAGTGCTAATTTAATAATATAAGTATCTAAATCACAATATATACATGTTACTTTTATCTAAATCTCATTAATTTTTTATAAAATCTTTAAATAATTTTATTTTATTTTATAATATTATTGAACCAAATGTCTATTATTTATATATAATATCAACAAAAGCAATAGAGATTTTCTTTTGAAAGTAGCTGATGAACAACTGAAAAATTAAATATTAAAAATAAAGATTATTTAGTGAAAATAACATTGAACTAGAATGTAGTGGCCGGAAGGGTCCGTGCGCATAAGTTGGCAAAATACATCAAAAAAGTTTTGGCCACGAAAGGATCGAAGTGTAAAGGATGCGAATGAGTGCAATTAAGACTTTTTTATTAGCTTAAAAAATATTAAGGATCACATGCAATCGAAATTTTTTTCATCCACTGTGGCTCTATGCGATAATAATTGTGCTTAATAATTAAGTCTTTGAAAAGAGATTTTAAAAAATAAGTTTTATAAAATATTTTTATTAAAAATTATGATAATTATTTGATAAAATTTTCAAATAAAAATACACTTCTAAATTCAGCAATCTTGCCGTTGAGCTAATTTAAAAGCAGCAGATTAAGATATAACACCTACATCTTTTAATACCTTATTTTAATCCCTTAGAAAAAGTTTTCTCAACAATTATGTTCCCACATCATCCAGCTAAATTAATCATGATGTGCACGAGATTGAATTCCTTCGCCGTCGAAAACAACGTTGGGCCGGACTGACATCAACTACTTGGATTTTTTAGGTTTATGTGTTGACGGACTTCGTCCAATGCTTTTAAAATGTAGCTACGGCTTGATGTCAACCTTTTTAATTGCTTCTGTCAAGTTTTTTAATGTTTTCAAATTTTAGAATCAATGATTCAATAATAAATTTAATGTTTGATAATTTGAGAATTAACTTGTTTTAATAAATCAAACATAAAAATAGATATTTCTATTTAATTATTGGATAAATCATTTAAACATATCTTAAAATTTAATTTGTTTAATTTGTTACAGATATTTTTGTGAAGATTTAGTTGATAATAGTTTAAATGAATAATTTACAATAGAACAAATTCATCCCAGTCTATAACAGAGGTTAAGCAAAGACGACTTAGGAGTTAAGTATTTGCTTGTTAAAAAGGAGTTTTTGTTTATGAAGCCTCATTTTGACATAAAAATTGAGTTAATGAATCTAACAAGTCTAAATGTTCTTCTGCATGCTTAATATTTTCAGGCTATCAATTTGTCACCCACCACGAGATAATTCATCCCAAAGATGTCAGTAATATTTTCATATATGAATTGCTGTTCACAAATGGTTTCGCATGGGTTTTGCTATGATTAAATTTTTATCTTTAGCTTAAACTTTATTCATGTGAATTTAAAGTTCAAACTAAGTTGTATCACTGCAATATGGAATTTATACAATGGTTGATACATCCTGGAAAAATATCATAATACAATCGAGCAGCACTGACGACATTAAATTTGCTCGATCATTTTGCTAGCAGAGTGAGATGGTTTGCTGCCTTTATGACGACTTACTAGAACACTCTTCTTCTTCTTCTTTGATAACCTGTTCTCTAGGGACTTAACCCTGCTATTCAGATCAGAGATGGCCGACACTTGCTTCTCTTCAGCTTTCAATAACCTGTCCAACAGCCGCCTTAGCATGATATTCTCCTTCACCGCATCGTTCTCTTCAAGGGAAGCTACAGAAGCGATTAAAGGAGAGCCTTCATTTGGTTTACATGTAATGTTTTCTGGTTTAATATCTGAAGGAATATATATTGTTGTTTCCAGTGAACCAGGGGGAAAAGCTACAATCTCATTATTTTCTTTCAATAAAGAAGCTTCATCTTCCCAGACCTCTTCTGGGACAACAAGAGCTTCAGTATTCAATGGAGACCGTTCATCCCCATCTGCCATAGATGCAGGTCTAAACTCTTCATACATCTTTCGCAATACTAGTATTTTCCAGAATAACTTCTCCAGCATTTACTTCTTCAAGTTGAATAGATGCACTTTCCTTAACATCACATGCTTCCCCATACTCCAATGTAGTACCCTCAGTAGAGTTTTGTTTCTTTTCCTCGTCAGTTTCTACTACAATTCCGGCGTCCAATTTGAACTCTTTTGAGAAAGAGATTGAGGGTTCCTCATGCACTGTGTCAGAGTTCACATTTTTATCCAGCTCAACCTCAACAGATGTTTCTTTGAAAGCTCGCAACTGCTCGCCCTCATGTTGTTGCGGTAATATTCCAACAAGAATTTCGCCAGCCGAAGGCCGCACAACTTCTTGCTTTCCAAGCTCGCCTGCCGTACCTTCAGTTGCCAAATTTACAATCTGGCTTTCATTCTCATCTTCTTCTTGGCGTCCTTGATTATATTCAATTATAACGGGCTCATCCGTCAATGTCGGTTCTACCATTCGCAATACTGGTTCATTTTCATCTACTTCAGGAACACAGCGTGAAGTTTCAGAAGATGTGCTCAGTTTCAGATCAGAGGTATACTCTCCGGCTATAGAAAAAGAAGACTGCTCTGCCACACTATTCTCATTAACAGGTCTATCGGCAGCAGAACAAACTGTTTCTGCAACAGGAATAGAGCACATTACAGTAGCTGCATCATCAGGACTAGCAATTTTATCATCTTTCTGAGTTTCTTGCTGTCCATTAGTGGCTTGGTTGCTTAGCTGATCGACCTGCTCCTGCAGATGAACTAGTTCTCTTGCCACCAATTTCCTAATTTCCCTAAGGCTTGGATGCAAACCCTGTGACAAAAAAAATGTCGCACAATTTAGCTTAGCAATCATTATAAACTGAGCATTTACATGTTACATTCTTCTAGAAACGTACTAACACAACCTTCCTTCAAAATAAGATGTGAACATTAAACGGCATCAAACTGCTTTAGTAATGTTGAACTATCAACATACCTGAATGGAATCTAATTGTAGTAGCAAATTCATTATAGTTTCACCAATAATATCCTTTTGCTTCCTATCCCGCCCTGAAGAAGTTTCCAGTTCATAAAGTTGTTTTCTTACATCAACCATTTTATCACGAATATCAGCAATCTTCCTGAGTTTCTCCAAAGGCTTCCACCTTCTAACACTGTATCCTCGAAAAGCAGATTGGATAATGAGTGCAGCATCTTCTTCTAACCAAATTCTCCTCACCTCTTCCTCTTTATTTTTTTGATAATCTGAAGTATCAGCTTCCCCTTTGTTCTGTTCAGTCTCCTGTTTTAAATGACCTGAATTATCATTTGCTTCATCTTCTTTGCTCACATCCACAGTGCTTCTCATTTCGATATCAAAAGCACTAACGTCATCTTTCTTGTTATTGCTAGCACACTCCTCTCCGACACTGACCACACATTCTCTAGAATCAAACGTTTGAACTTTCTCACTCCCTTCAATAGAAGGTTTGCTTGTCTTGACATCGATTTCATTATGATTATTTTCAGCAAACTCCTTCATGGTGGAAACTTGCTCTGTGTTGTCTTCCTGGGATTTAGTTTTCTCTGTCCGGGTAGTTGCTTCTGCTGATCTGACCTTCCCATTTGTTCCATTCTTCTTTAGCAATGGCTCCACTCTCAAGCAAATAGGAGGAAGCTTTGATTTTACTGTTGGCGATGATTGCTTCTGACCAGAATCTTTCTTTGTTGAAACAATTTTCCTTTTCCCTTCCGAATTAGAGTTCTTCAGCTTATTTTCCTCCGATAGTTTCTCAGACATGATAGCCTTATCCTCGTCACCTCCTTCAAGCTGCTTCACCGGAATTATCTTCAAGGTCCTCTCTTTATCTGCTACCCTAGGGGCAGAGTCATTCATTGTAGATTTGTCCTTACAGCTCTCTTGTATCTCAACAAGAGTAGGGTTCTTCGGATCTTTTTCCCCACTGGGTTTCTCAAGCATGACAATCTTCCCCTCATTTTCCCCTTCAACCTTCTTTACAGGAATTGTCTTCAAGGATCTTTCTTTATCAGCTATACTAGCGACAGCTTGCTGATTTTTTGACTCCTTACAAACCTCTGGTATTTCACCATGGTTCCCATTCTCCAAAAGTTTCAGTGGTACTATCCTGAAATTTGAAGGCCAGGCTTCATCAGATCTTGAAACATCATTTATTTCCTTCAAATCTTTGACGTGTTCATCAGCCTTCTCATTGCCAGGTGGTGCGTGAATGATCTGATACGGTCCCTGAAAGTAATTCCCATTTCCCCCCTGGCTCAAGCCCTTGTGATAGCTCAGAGGAAACCACCCTTTGTGAGATTCAGGATGAGCTCCAGATTTTGGATCCATTTCACAATCATTCACACGGTAATTCGGAAGAGATATAATTGGATATGGATAGCCAGGTAATTGAATCAAACTAGATTGACTTTCTTTTGGCACTGAATTAGGTTGCTCTTCTATTTTCAAATTGCTACCATCTTTCACATGGCAAGTATGATTCGGGCAGTTGCAACAGTGACTTGTCTTACCATAATCGAATCCAGCATTGCTAGAATAATGTGGAGGAATGAAGAACGGTGGATAGGCATTAGGATAAGGAGGATAAGGCCCAGGATAATACATTGGATGCTGGAAGTGGCAATATGGATACCCAAAACCAGGGTAACAAGGAGCACAGCCGTGGTCACAGCTACAATTGTGCTCTGGATGACCTTTATAAATCCCCGACCCACAAGGTGATGGATGTTTCATAGAATCCATTCTCCAGTGAGTGGGTGGTGTTTCCCAATCAGAATAACTATTATAGGGATATGCATGGTGCTCTCTTAGATGAGGAAAGCCTTGCATGTGAGGATCCACGTTCTTGAAACCGGAAAACATCCCCAAGCTTTTTTTAATGAAAGACTCTGAATTTGTACCAAAAAATACAAGCAGGAAAATCGTCAGAAGACAATTGCCATGAAACAACTAGACCTAACGAAATCTAAAAAAAATGTTCCTAATTCTTTTCAGCAGTAGATAAAATCCCCATAGATCAAACAATGCATAATCTATTATATACAAATTGCAGCATAAGCAAGCAAGACGTTAAAGAACCACACGAAATCGGATCAACTGCTAGCATAAATCTCACAAAAGCATTCGAAAAATGAGAGAACTGGAGATGGAAGAACTTACAGAGAGATGATAGGACAATGAATTGATGCCAACTTTGTCGAGAAAAATGAAGGCTTGATCGTTTGTACGAAGTGTTTTGGTTTAAAGCGTTCTTTCAAAAAGATGAGCAATTCATCGAAATCGGGGATAACTTTATATCCAGCACTCGCCCGAAGTCTCCCGCGTCTTCTTCTTCTGGATTGTTCTTGCGGCCCGAAATAAGTTGTCCGTTTCGTTGTTCTCGAGAAATCTAGTTGCACCAGAACATTCGTTCTCTATGACGTAATTATGACGTGAAAAAAATTATTTAAGGGCATTTTTTTTTTAAAAACAATGTTTTCTCAAAAAATTTACTAAATTTAAAATTATTTTGAATGCCTCATCCATATGGGTGAAATTTTTACTTTCCCGCAAGTCATCATCACATGAATGATTTGCAAATTGATAATATCACTGTTGTTTACAATGCTACCAATCGTTTTGCCATAAATATGATCGTTTACATTAACACCCTTATATAGGTAACCATATTTCTTGGTGTTCCAATTAAAGATCTATAGGTTAGTCATTGTAGGCCATTGGCAAAATCACTCTGACATGATAGTGACCTACATTGTCGTCGATCACAAATAAGAATTTAAGAAATTTTATATAAAGTAACAACTAAACATATAATCAAGGGTAGAAATATTTTATATTGAAAAAGCAATAAGAAAAAAATAGTATTAGTCAAATTTTAAAAGATATTTTATTATTCACTAAGTTCTTAAGAATATTAACAATTAATAAAATAAGTTATCAATAAAGAAACAAAAAAAAAATAACATTAATATTTTGAGCAAATAAATTTAGAGAATAAGACTATAAACTTCAGATTCTAATCTTATACAACTATCTAATATCCGATTTTAAATAAAGACTATTTAATAAAAAATATAAAAAATATAAGTATTATTGTCTAAAATGCACAAGGTAGCTATATGTTGTATACATGGCATCAGTTTTAGTAATCTTATTATATGCTTCTAACTTTTTGATGTGTTTGTTGTGATTATGATTGTCCTCGATAGTTAAAATAATTAATATATGATTATCTTCTTGATTTTTTACCTTTTGAAGAATTTAAAATGTAATAGATAAGAAGACAAAAACTTTGAGATGTAAGAACCAATCATAGTATTGAAATCCTAATTAATTATACTAATTAGACTATCTTCATCATGATATATCTTATAAAGAAATAAAAACTTTTGAAAACATACAATAATTCCATTTCATATCACTTTCAATATCATTGTGCTTAAATGTGATAATATTGTATGGTAAATCACATGCTTTATTCAAGCTATTAAATCAAATTAAAGCATACATGATAGAAGGATTCATTTGTTGAAGATCATATACAATTAACATAAAATGTTTTGACATTACCAAGTTTTAATATAACATTAACTTTTGAAAAATAAAACTTCTTACATAATTTCTATCATGTATAATCTTGAAACCTTCAAATGAGCTCCCTTACATATCATTGAAATGTGCATATTTTTTATAATGAGAGGTTATTTGTATGTCAAACATTATTTATAAGTTTTTTTTATATACCACAACAACTTCTTTTATGTATGATAGATATTTTCTTTTTTAAAAAAATTGGTGGGAGTATTAATATTTCTTAAATACAAAAAATGCAAATAATTCATATGATATTAACATTTTTTGGTTAACACTTATCTCGTAACCTACTAGATGTATCATTTATAGGTCTAAGAAGTCTTAATTATAATTCAAAAATGATTAAGTAGTAATAATAACATATGAAATTCACATATCAATATGATCAAAGAAAAAGAAATTAGTTACTCAATCTTCTAAAAGTTCCTCGCTTTCCTCAAAATATTCTCTATTCCTAACCTTCCTCTTCATCCATGATGAGCATTACAAATGCTACTACTTTTTCACTTGTGAAGAAGATCATGATGAAGGGATCAATAGAGATGAAATAGTTATTTGCAATTAGTCTTATGCCTTCATTTGCATTTATTGTAGCTTCAAATGAAAACTTTTGTTGTATTAGTAGAAGTCTTTCCCATTGAGATTTTCTTTCAAGAGCTTCATTTGTAGATCTACATCCCTCAGCCATTCACATTTTCTATAAAGGAACAAATTTGCTCTGCCTTGATTCCTTGTAAAAGGGTAATATTTTGGATTAACACTTGTCTCTACTCAAAATTTACTCTCACCGCTTTGCATATGCCTTTGCATTTTATGGTTCAGCATTATAGCAACAATGTTTGTTGCTAGCAAAGTTATGAACTCCATGTCCATATATTTGTGCATAATGTGATATAGGTTTATACAATTCTATTATTATTTATTTTCTTTATTGAATACATGTACAATCTTGTTAATATTATTTAAAAATATTTTGTAAATCACACTTATTATAAATTCTATCAAAGTGGATTCTTCCATGTGTTGTTAAATTTTGACTCATTTTAATGACATAAAAGTTATACAAGTCTTAATTTTGTCAAATTTTCATTCACAATATTAGTAAGCTATTGTATGGCTTGTCTTGGAACAATCAAAACGTAACTAATCCCTTGATATTTGTGATATTATGAACCTAAACAATATCATAAGTTTTAATTATTCTTAATTGAATATATGTTTTGGGCTTATATTAAAATGACATTTAAAGTAACCTTTTTTTCATGATATTTGGTAATATAAGTGCTTTGAAAATTACTTTTGATAACCTTAAATGACTGAACATTGTTTTTTAATAAAATAAAAATATTTCATTTTTAATTGACATGTGTTAGAAATTGTAATGAATACAACAACATGACACAAATTTAAGCATCGAAAGATCCTTATATGTCTCTTTATTGAGATAGTTACACAAAAGTTAAAGTGGAAAAATTTTGTTACAATTGAATATAAACAATTAAAAAAGTTAATTAATTGTATTTAATATGTGCTTAAATTATTCTTTAAACACAAATTTTTAAGAATGCCATTATTGTCTTGGTTATATTCTACACAACTTACTTTTCCTTAATGATTGTCATTGCACTAACTTAGTTGTTGTATCACGTTTCCATTTGAGATATGCATATCTATGTGTAACATTCAAAAATTAAGATAATTATTAAAATAACTATTTTTAAAATCTAAAATGATCAAATACTTAAATTAACAAGATATAATGACCAAATGATTGATCAAAGAACATGAGAGAGAAAAACTATAATAATTTTTTGTGTCTCTTCATTGGGATAGTTACAAAAAATTAAAATGGAAAAATTTTGTTACAATTAGATACAAACAATTAAAAAGTTATTTAATTGTAGTTAATACATGCTTAAATTGTTCTTTAAACACTAGTTTTCAACAGTGTCGTTATTGTCTTGGCTATATTTTGCACAACTTGCTTTTCCTTATTAATAGTTATTGCACTTAGTTGTTGTATCACATTTCTATTTGAGATATGCATATATGTGTGCTTAACATTCCAAAAGTAAGATAATTATTAAAATAATTATTTTTAAAATTTAAAATTATCAAATACTTAAATTAATGAAATATAATGACCAAAATATTGATTAGAAATCATGAGGAGGGAGAAAACTATAATAATCCTTAGAGATAAGCAGATGTATTAATAAGTTTTAAGTTTATTATTATTATTTTTTTGTAATAATACACTATAAAATGAAAAGAAAAATGAGCTTAAAAAATTAAGGATATGAATTATTAAGAACTTAATAGTACTAAGTTCATAAAAATCAAAAGTATTTAAACTGAAACAAAATATTAGAGGTAGTATGAACATAATAATAATTTGAGATGTAAATCTTATAGAGTAGCTTGTGAAATTATTTAGACATTAATACAAAATGTTTGGTTTAAAAATAAAGACCTAAACCTAAACAAGAAAAAATAATATAATAAATTATGCAAGAAGATTACAGACATTGGATGATGGGTAAAGCTCATTAAGTAGTTTCAAATAAAAAGTAGTTCATAAATTTTTTAAGATAATTTGAATTGAAAAAATTTTAAAATATGAATATGCTTAAAGTTTTAATTAAAATTCATATTTTTATTTATTTCTAAAACCTACTTAGCAATCTCAATTCGTGGAGGCTATGATTCAAATGATGGGAAACATCAAGAGAGAAATGAGGCATGATTGTTTCAAGGAGAGAAAAGGTTGAGTATGTGAGAAGGTGATTCAAGAACCTTACATGGTAAAGCAATCATGTGATGAAAATTTTTGGGGATTTTTTTGTTAGGGGATTTAGAGAATTTGTAAAGTTATCCTTAGATTATCAAGAGGAGGTTTTCAAAAGAATATGAAAATAATTAATGAGAGAGAAAGACGAGGAAGGTTTTAGTAGCTATTTGGAGGAAAGAGGAGAAAGACTTCTTGTAGGAGAAAGAAAAGTAAGTGGAAAGCCCAAAACTTTGGAAATTTGTAAAGTTTTGTTGCAAGAACACTTCTTAAGGTGTGACAACTACTTTAAAACAAATGTTGACAAATTGTATAATTTGATGTATCTGTATAATATGTGGTAGTTTGATGACCTTTTAAAATAATATGATTATACTTTAAAAGATATTTTTAGGCTATGTGCCTTGATTTATATGACTTAGTGGTTGGTAGATATCTATATCCAACTTCTAAATTGATTAGTCAACATGTTATGATTGAATGGAGTATTAAAAATATTTAAGGACTTTATTTTATTCATTTAAATTGATTAATATAGAAGTATGTTATGAGTATTTTTATAGTTTTTGCTATTGGAACATTTATCATCCTTGGTATAATATATGTTCTTTAGTTGCATGAGACTAGGGAAGGGTGTATATTGTTAAATAAATAAAGAAAAATTTAAAGATATATAAAAAGAGATTATAAATGCTAAGAACAAAGGTTAGTATTTAAGAATAAATCATTATATTAAAATGAAAAACTTATCATACTACCAAATAGATATATCTTGCTCTTGGATATCATCTGAAAATAAACCTTAATAATGGAACTCAATATTTGCCTAAAGGTGAAACTTAATTTAAAAAAAAAATAATCAAATATTTTTCCTTTATTGTAAACACTGTTGAATTAAAAGGGCTTATGAACCATAGGTTTAAATAAGAATTTCAAATGGAGGTTAGAATAATTATAAAAAAAATTCTAAAAGGATTTAATTAAAAGGGTGAGAGTATTAGATTGGTGTTTTTTAGTATTATTCCAAATAGATTTGCTTTATATATATTATGATATATTTATTTATTTAGACCTAATATTATATGTTACATTCTTGTTACATAGTTTTGTGAATTAAGTTTGTTGTAATTGACTTAGTTTATTTGGGTTTAACAATTTCAAAAAATAAAGATACACATCATAGAAATACAAGAAAAACAAGAAAAACAAGAAAGATGCTTTACAATTCTTTATTATAGCATGTATAATTGTATTAGTATTTGAATTATTTGATGTATAAGATGCTATTATAATAGTCATATGTACTAGTTTAATAATTAACAAAATTATTATTTTAGTATCTACTATAAAAATTACTTCAATGTGAATTTAGTCTTTGCAAAAGAAATTTAAACTTATTATTTATTTGAGCATTTATTTGATTTTAAAATAATAATTTTGTTTATGAAAAAAGATTTTTAAAATAAAAAATTAAAAAATAATGGTTTTTATATGCTAAAAAAGGATTTAAAATTAAGTGGCAACAAAATAAGTCCCACAATGTGATTTCATTTTACTTCGACATTTTAATTTATTCATGAAATGGATTTCACAATTTTAATAATGTTATTACCTTGTGATATTTAGACTAGTCAAGTTGGCCTTACATCAAAAGGATAATATATAGAGCTTTGTGGTCTACTTGAATCATAAGCATTTGAGATATATGAATTAAATGTAAAAAGGCTTACTAAAGCAATATATGACATTTAGGTTGCTTGAGTCAATGGTAATTGATGTGTTTTTGTGATTATATTTATGATATTTTTAATCTTTGTAATTTTTGTTTTTTGCAAATTTAACCCATGGATGAATCATGGATGCATATAAATAGACATTCGTCTGAATATAATAATGTCCTAAACATTTTTGTTTATTTGTTATCGTTTAAATTTTGTTAATATATCAAATTAAGATATAAAACAACAAATTCCTTAAAAAATAAAGCCATATACTATAAAATCAAACCAACAAAAACAAAAAAAAAAAATCACGCACAAAATTATATTATACATGATAATTTTTTGATTGATTTTATTTTTTTATTGGAAAACTGAATAGAAAATATAAATATTAATTTTTCTATCATAAATAGAACCAATCAAAGAATGTCTATCAGTTGAGCCCAACTTGATTTTTTAGTAATACACAAGTAAACGATCAAGTGAAAATAAACCATCTATCTATTAATAAAACAGAAGAAAGTTCACCGATTGCTGCGATGCAGGACAGATTTTATGTAATCCATATCATAAAAAAGAATAACTGGTCAATTTAACCAAGTTCAAACACAGTTCTTACAATTCTATAACGGAGTTAAAAATAAAATCCGCAATGATATGATTACAAAAATATTGGAAAACAAGTCAAAAAAGGAGTTTAATGTTTCCACAGAACTGTTGAGGACCATGACTGACTTAGTCTTCATGGGAAATCCTGCAGGTCATGAAAGATACAAGAAATGTTGGAATTAAAAATCCAGATAAAAGATCATAGTTGATATTGAAGGGATGTTCTAGTTTAGTGACAATGTCATGTACAAATTATTATTTTATTACTCAAAACTGATATCTCAATTACTCAAATTTGAATGAATAAAATTTAAATATCAATTATTTTGATAATTATCAAAACAAAGCAAATTCTAAGTTAAAGCAATGAACAAGGGTTTACCAAGGTGACAACATTGAGCAATCTGCTAACTGATGATTTCAAACATTGTGACACCAGCGAAGACAAGAAAGAGAATTCCTCCAATGTATGCAATAACCTGCATGTAATAAAAATCACCGATAAAACTATCAACCATTCAATGTGAGCCAAATTGATCAAAAGGCGAAAATTTAATTTTCCTTAGAATTTGCTGCTCATAGCATTCTACCCATCGAATTACATGTTGATTTCACACAAACAGATGTTAAGTTTAAGCAGTGGATGGAATTCAATCAAATTAAGAAAACCTTGTCATCCCATTTGTATACTGCGTTTAAGATTCTGCTAAGTACAAAAGTTGATGAATGTTTTACCTTGTCAGAGACAAATGTTCCCAGGAAAGAACCACCCAAAACTGCTAGCTGTAAAATGTGAGAAGATTGAGCCATTAAAAGACCAGTAAAGCGGTTAAATGAAGCATTGAAGCATTCAGAGGTATTTGCACTAAAATAACCGGACGTAGGTGTGATTTTATTTGCATACCTCAAGACAAAATTTGAACTTACATAACAGAAAAAAAAAAAAAAATCAATAGATAAGATTGTTAGTACATTTTTCAATTGTTGTTGGTTGCATGCTTTTAACTTCATTACTTGAAATATGATAGAATGAACACAATTGGATTGCTTGGAACAAAATGTTTACTACTAGCTTACCACTGCTTTTTGGAAAATTGAAGTTTAAAATACAACGAACTAAATAATAGCTTTTGATTTGCTATAATAAATATGTTATCTATAATTTTGTCACTTATAACTTCAAGAATCTGAATCAGTTCATGTGGAATTTGTATTGCAAACAACCAAATGAGCCCCTACACTTGAAAATCTTTTCTTGTACTCTATGATATTTGGGCTCTTCACCAAAGCTAACCATAGCAGGAATTCATGGCAATGTATGTAACTTAAAGATTAAGTTTTACCAAAGTTGCAAATGCATGGCCAGCCAATGCTCCCCCAATGACTCCAAGAGGTGAAGAAGCTGCAGCAAGTGCTGTAGACGAAACAATGATATTAAAGCAAGAAATAATTTGACTAAGTTCAAGAGAAAAGATATTTCCCAAATCATTTTACAAGGTTAAAGAGAAGATATTCTGAAACCAACCTATTGTAGAGAAAAAAGATTTATCGCCCCATTCAGCAACAAAGACAAGGAGAAAAGTGCTAATCACTGTATTTGCAGCCGCCATTATTCCTGCTCCATCACCTTGCAAGTTTGATATTGCTAATTCTGCCTGAAAGAAGCACAGGAAAGGAAAAACAACGCTTATTTAAAAGCACGAGTTATCCTATAAGATGACATACATAAATCTCCATAAGATTGGGATCATTTGCTATATAAAAAAACAGTCTGTTCTTAAATTGTCGCATGGTTTGAAATGAATAGCATACTCAGGTGATTAACGATATAAACCAAGACGACAAACATATAGAATCAAGTGATCCATTTGAATTAGATGGGGGCAAATTTTAGTAAAAAAAATGCCTTTCTGATTCCAACTAACAAAAACTCCAAAGTGAACTATGTAATCAAAATCCAAGCATGATGATGGAATTGAAGCTCTGGTTAAATAAGAATAGTGACCAAATGTAAAGAGACTCCAATTTCTTGTAGAAGAGTTAGGATCCATTCCAAAAAAATAACCATTAAAACACCAATATTTTGAAGCTAAACTAGTCAAAGACATCAACAAGAATAGTATTGGTACCGTTAGCATTGCATACATGAATATCATTATCCATTTTGTCATAAACTAATGAACTGGTGGTATGGTTTGTTCTAAAAAAAATAGTGCCTTAGCAAGATAGGGCATGTGTACACATCTTGTAGCAATACAATCATAGCACTGTAAATTAGGAAATATTTGCTCTGATTTCCTTTATTTTTGTTTCAAATGGAGAAAACTATCTGAGTTTTCATTGGCATCCCCATTTTCATCTTCGCAAAATTTGGGCAAATTTAAATTTCATCTTCCTCATTAATGATTATTCCAAGAACTGCCTAAATTTTGTGTGGAAATTATGGAGTTATTCCACATGCAAAGTTCTTTTATGCATATGTTCCACAAAGCTTGAACTAAAGTATCCATATATCAAGTTAAGCCATCATGCCAATTATATACCAATAAGTAGGTATTTCTAAAAATTTTGATAATTTCTTTGCAGTATGAGTAAAGGCAGGTTATGAGTGGCATATAATGATACTACTACAATATGAAAACACAGCAGCATTAGCCCAAAGAAAGTAACAATAAAAATTGTAGACAAGCTAATCAAAGAACCTGTTCACAGGAGTAGCATGAAACTGATAGAAGCTAAATTAAAATGTTTCAGAAATAGCAGAACAAGGAAACTGTCTTAATGAAAGTGTTCAAGTAATTCATAACGCAAAAAAACTTAACAGATGGTTTACTGCAATTAATATCCAAAACAAAGATTTTTCTAAAGAAACAAAAGCACCTCTTCTTTTTCCTCTGTCCTGAATTTGTCACCTGAAGCAGCATAAAGCAACGTAGAAATTCCAAAATAAACCTGAATCCAGAGGAAACGTAAAGTGGTTACTTTTAATTCTGGGTAGACACCCTCCATAGAATTACCTTTTTATTTAATATCATTATACTACTGATTGCCAGTTAATAAATCTTACCAATAGGCACACTGCTGCAAAATCATCAATAGGAAAGTCTATATCACCAAGCCTGTAGTTTTTAAAAACATTTTTAATGGACGAGTTGATAGGTAAGTCGGGACTAAGAATCAAAAGTGTATATGAACAAAGGTATGCCTTGCAAATTAACAGTACCACCTGAAAGGAAGGACACCATCGACATAATGGAAAGTCTGACCCAGAATGACAGAAACAATAGTCATGACCCTGTACAATACATCTCATTATCATGGGGTATGCTATGAGATGATACTAAAAGTGCCATATTAATGATGTGAGCATAAAAGAAAATTTTGTAGGAGTTTCACAAGGACTCAGAATGAATGACAACTGAACACAACACAACATAATTCAGAAAAGCCAGAGTTCATTAACTACAGCAATAGCATCAGGAATTATTGCCTTTGTTCCTGCAAGAACCTAACCATAATACATGGCACCAAGTTCAGTTTCCGAGCATTGATCTGAAAAAGAAATTGTTCCCAGTGAAAGAAATTCTTCTAGCAAATGCTTAACCTGGACTTGTTCCTGTTTTGTCTTAGGTTCAGCTTGGAAACCTAAACAGTGGTCTGCATGACCCAATCACCCCTGGTAAAGACATTGGAATAGATAGATAGATTCTCAAGATATTCTGGGATGCAAAGGGGAGTGAGGGGGATGACTTGAAGGAAATAGGACCTCTTTATACAAGAAGTTCAAATGGGTTTCAAAGGTGATATATGCAGTTTGTAACTCGCTATGGATAGTCTATTGTCCTTCACGTTAGTGCTTATGGACCTACATATTCTGTTAAATAAACGACAGCGGGTTACAAAGCTTTCAAGAAAGCAAAAGATTGCCCAAGGAAATTCAAACCTTACATATGCATTACTCCAGAAACACAAATTTATGGGAAAGATCAAATAAAGTGAACACTAAATTAGAGGGTTAGCAAGTTTAACTTCATATAAGGTGAATAACAAAGGACTGATGGAAGGAATGAGTAATCTAGTTCAACAAAACAAGCAAATGTTAAATGATACTTAAGAGAGAAGTGATCATTGAGTGATGTATCAAATGTGAAATCATAGATGTAAGGAGTGGTTCTTCATACTTCTGGATGAAGTGATTCAGGGATTGATGTCAAGATGCTCATCACATTTGTTTATCCCCAAAAGGCTCATCAACAACTTAAGATTATGAGTTCACATATATAACCTCATATCCCCTTTTGGTGTGACATTATTTATCCTTATATTCCTCTACCAAGACAAGAGCTACTCTTTGCACTAGTGAATCCACCTTTATGACATCATTCAATGATAATTTCTATTGTTTTCTTATTGGTCATCACAAGCCCATTAATTTCAATTTTTACTAAGATTGTTGTGAGCTATGGCTTTGATAAGATTATGTCATGACCTAATCTCATACATTACCTTTGGTCATTCTATATCAACTTCATGGTTTTGTTTACCAAAAAAAAAAAAAAACTTTTAAAAGTATATTCTTCACATATATAGTCTAAATTTTTTTCCCTTCATTTTAATATGAAACTATTTATCTATATATCACTCTTTATAAAAGCTTGCTAAAAAAGCCTATCCTTGCACCAATGATTTCACCTCTAGAGCATCTGATGATCTCTTGTTGTTCTCTTCAATCCCAAACATCATGTTAATGCTCAACTTTGACCACCAACAATTCAACAATGTCTTGGGAGTCACAAAGGTTAGGAAACAAAAAATGACATCACCCACCAGTGCACGCTAGTCCACAACTTGCCACAAGGTTTCTATGAAGAGAATTGTCTGAGGTTGACCAGAACTGGCCAATACCATATCAATTATGTAGTAATTTTAATAAGATAGTGATGGAGTAAGAAAAAAAAGGAGGGAAATCTTTTTTATAATAGAAGTTGAAATGTAGTTAGATTCACCAATGAAGTAACTTGTGGATATGAGTGCAACATTGCTTTGGTTAATTTGACAATGTCCAAAATGGAGAAATTATGAAAGGATGCACGGGAGAATAGACTAGCATCTTTGAAATGCCAAATAGGGATCTTTTTCCTTAAAGGCAATCATCAAGATTCTTGTCAAGTTTGAATTAAATCATCACCCCATTCTAATTACAATGCTTCATAATGCTAGCATGAACATAAACAAAAGCCATCTTATGTTTGAAATGATGTGGGACACTCACAAGGACTTTCAAGTTATTGTCCAATCTGAATGAAACAATCTTTTAAGATTCACCAAAAATCTAGATGAATTGAAGAACATACTTGTAATTTTGTACAAGTTTTAGCAATATCAAACAAAAGAAATCCATGCACCTCAAATGATTAGCGGAAATTTAGGGAACATGCAAAGTTAGGGGCACAATCCTTTTCTGGATTGGCTAGAAGAGATTATCATAAAGGAATTGGAGGCACTGTTACTTCAAGAACTCCTCTGACTATAAAGTCAGAAAGAATTTATTGATTCTTGAGAGTAGAAATATAAAGTATTTTTATTTATTAACAATCATTAGAAGAAAAAAGAATAATATTAAGTGACTCAAAGTGTAAGGCAATTGGACAGAGGGCAACAAAAAGCTAAAGGCTCATGTTTAGAAATCTTTCAAAATCTCTTCAACTAGAAGACAAAGTACAAACACATTCTTGTTTGATCTTATGAATTTCTAGTCTTTCTAAGAGATGTATCACAATAGGTATAAAATGAAAGATTAGGGGAGGAGGTTTTTGGTGTGGTAAATTCCATGGAAGCATAGAAAAGTATGTTGCCTAGATGACAATTACAATAGACCGCTACTGATAATCAAGAGGGATAACTATGGATTCAATTGTTGACAATATCAAAAAAAACATTTTTAAGCATGGAGTTTTTTTAAAAGGGTTGAATGTGACAGCCTGTTTTAAACCCAAAAATTAAAGCATCTGAATTGGTTTCTCAATATAAATCAATTTTCTTTTGTAACATCTCCTTTTAAGATAAGCATGAAGATCATTCTGCAAAGTTTGAAGGACAGATCATGCTTAAATTGTGGCTCTAAATCAGGGTAGCTTCATAATAAGATTATCCAGGTAAATATAAGTGTGGCACAGGAAACTTAGCATTTACATACTATGAAAAAAAAATAAAATGGGAAGAAGTATATGACTGTTAAGGTTAACTTGGAGAAGGCTTATGAAAAACTTAGTTGGGAATTCATTAAGTAATCATTGTACTTATTAAATATCTACTAAGCTCACTGATTTTATTATGACATATATCTCTTCATCTTCCACTCATATTCTCTAGAATAAGGGTCTTTCAAGCAATTTTTTGCCATAAAAGGAATAGGACTAGGGGAATCTTTTTCCCCTTATTTTTTTGTTCTAAGCTTGGACATACTGACCCACATTATTCAAGATAAAGTTAGTTCAGGTGCATAGAGTATCTGGAGATTTCATTTAATGAGATAACAATGGAAGAAAAATGCAAGGTTAGTGAGTTTTGCAACGTGTGTAAAGCAAAAGAAGAGGTAGGTCTAGGTCACAGGGGCCTAACGTGCTTAAAAAGACTCTTCTTATGAACCTTGTTTGGGAAAAGCTTGAAAACTAAAGGTGGTGGGAAAGATCCTTAAGTAACAAATTCAAGAAAGGCAAGTGGGCTTTAATGATTGGAAGGGCAGAAATTTTGATTCAAAACATTAGACAAGCATCTACAAGCTATTACCACTTATTCAAGAAATTGCAAAAGAGAGGTTAAGCAAAAAATGAGGTTCTGAAAAAAATAATTGAATGAACAACAAAGGAATTCTTCAAGACCAAGCATTGGAGAATCTCGTGGTGGAGGAAGTAAACATGTCATGTGGTTAGTGTTAATGGAAGGAGAAGATATTTACTTAGATTTTTATAGCCAAATCATCATAGAGCTAGAACAATTTAGTGAGGCCTCTTCTCATGAAATTAGTTGGATAAAGACAATGGATGGAACATCTCATTAGCTTATGATAACAACTTGTTAGTAGATAATAAATAAGCTCCCTCAAATCAAATGTGAAAGGGAATTGAAAGGCAAGGTCCCCAAGAAAATCTGAAGCAGGATAAAAAAACCTAATTAAGCATGAATATAAAAAACATGAAACACATAAAGAGCAAATACAATTTGAGTCAAAATTCAAAGATAAAATGTTTAGCATAAATCTGTCAAATGAACCATAATAAAGAGAGCTAGTAATGGCCTAAAGAGCTAGTCTTGGACTAATAAAGGAGAATCTAATCAAATAATCATGAAAAATGTTAGACCAATATTTTTCAACCTAAAGTAAAATTTTTAGAATAACTAAAGAGTTAGGGGTATGAAGTAAAGTAGTGGTAAGTGGCTCATTATGTGTGCCTCATCTAAGTGACACATGGCGGCTTATAGAATATTTCAAGTTATCAATAATATAAGATTTGAACTTATATAAATATTCATAAAACTATAACTGAAGACATGCCATTACTCATTTTAAGTTATTCTCATTATATTCTTACTTGATAATTTAGTGTAAGAAAAACTTAATAATTTTTCCTTTCTTTGTAATGCTTTGATGAGTATTGTAAGTAACATTTTAGTTGTGTGTTACACCCTCTCTTATCTTCATCTCTTCAACTTATTACCTATCTAACTTATTTAAACATCACTTGAATCCCTCCTTTCCACTTTCCTCTCATTTCTTTTCCTTTATACCTTAGGTCCTGTAGTAACAACACAGGTCTTGTCGTTCAACCAGACTTGAACATAGCTTGTGTGCAATAGCATCCACGCATGCATCACCCACATAGCCTACACACAATGGCACCCCAATGCATTTGCATGTAGTAGTGCCCTAGTCAAATTGCATGTCTGTCCATTGCGCCAATACCTACACTGTCGCTCATCCTCCGCACAATTTTGTAGAATGAGCAATGCTCATATAGTTTCCTTCAATCTTTGAGCCCAATTCCTTTTGGTTTCTCTTCTTCTCCAAAATTTGGTATTAAAGCATAACATTATAGTGTTCCATCCACTATGATGATGATAAAATTAACAATAATTAAATTTACTATTTTTATATCTTTTTGATAATAAAGTTTCTTCATTATTTTCTCAATCAAATGATAACTGAAGTTATAAAAAGAGAATAAATAGAAATGTTTTCAAAAGTAATTGAATACTTGTCTCAAATGACAAATCAATGTCAAGACAAATGCAAGATGAATTATAACCTTTCAAGAAAAAGATGCAAAATACAATGCAAAGCCTCAAGAATGACATACATGTGCAAATGAAAAATTCTCTCACTCCTATTGAAGAAATTGAGAAGGACTAGGTCTAAACCCATGTGAGGAAACATGATGATTATCCTTTTGAATTGCTCCCAGATATATTTATTAGACTGATGTTTAACGTTGAAGATGATCTAGCACATAGGAAATATTAAATTTGGGGACCACAATTGCTATTATTGTTGAAAAAAAATTTTTTTTTAATAAGGCAATATCATCACAACTAAGATTTCTAATTTGGATTCTTCACACATATTTCTTGAAAGATAAAAAAATAAACCACCCAATGAAGATGTATGGCCCAAAAAAAAAAGAATGTGACAAACCAATATCACAGTTGGTGGAAAACTAACTTAAATTTAACTTTATATAGCAAAGTTTCTTCTAACAAAGGAATGATATAAGAGAAAAAAAGCTAATTAAGCATAAAATAGAGAGCATGAACCATATGTGCAATAAGTATAATTTGTGTAAAAAAATTAAAAACAAAATTTTTATTGAATGCCTTCTACCTTAATTATGAAAAAGAGAGCCAATTATGGCCAAAAAGCATTAGTCATGAGCTAATCTAAGAGAAAGCAATTAAATAAATATAAAAAATGTTGGATTAGTAATTTCAAACCTAAATTAAATTTTTTGGAGCAGTTACACAACTAGAGATATGAAATTAAAGTGATTTTAAGTAGCTTATGATAATTGACTCATGATAAGTGGCACATTTGTGATGGCTTATAGCAGGTTTCAAGTTATCAATAATTTAAGATTTAAGCTTATATAAATATCCTTAAATCTAGAATAGAATTATTGCTGGTTTTGAATAGTTTTCATTGTACTTTTGTTTAGTGTCTTGTTTTTGGATAAAGTTCGATAGTTCCCCTTTATATTTTGATAAGAATAACTCAAAGTACATCATCTACCATGAAATTGTCACAAAGTGGTACAAAAGAAGGGGTAGATCCCAAGCTTTACCTACACTCAAACCATCAAAAAAGAGTACAATAAGAATAACTCAAAACTAACAAGATCATACATTCCATTTCAGATTTATGAATATTTGTATAAGTTAAAAACTTATACTATTAATAGCTTGAAACCTACAATAAGCTATCGAGCATGTGCCATCTATCTTGAGTCACCTAATACTAATTTAATTTCATACCTACAACTATTTAACTACTTTAAAAGCTTAATTTTATGTTAAAAAATTTTATTCCAAAAGTTTTCACAATTGCTTCTTCCTTTATTATCTTAAGACTTGCTCCTTTGTGCTTTGACTAACTCTTATCATAATTCATATGATAAGCTTATCATAAATATTTGGTTTTTAAATTTTTGAAATCGTACTTGCTCTTTTTATACTTCATACTCTCTATATTCATTCTCAATTAACTCTTTTCATCCTACATCAAAATTAGAACATTTATTAGAATTGACTTTGATAGAGAGCTTCTAACAGATATTTAAAATACTAGATGGAATGCAAGGATGGATCCCATATACCATTTGTGTGGTCCACAAGAGTAAACATAATTAAATTGTCTTCATTATTGCATAAAATCCTTTGGAGTTGGCTGGTATAATCTAAATAGCAAATGATGATCTTTGAGTCATAAGAAATAGAATGGACTTGCAAAGATGGAAAGTTTCACTTTATAACTAAATATGTATGTTATGGATATGAAGGAATAAAGTGATGCATGAGGAATGTTTCAAAGATCAAAGGAAGAAATTGAACACGTTAGAAATATGGTTTTGAATGGCTAGCAGGCTTTGCTCCTTGTGTCCAAAACATTGTCAAGTTTGGGAAAATCCATTGTAATTTAGTTGTGAGAAGACAAGGGATCGATCAAGATCAACATGAACACCATGATGCCAACTCCTAGGTCTAGCAACTATGGTAGAGGTTTGGCAAGACAATCAAAAAGAGGCTATGTGGATAGTTTTGGCCAAAATTTAAGATGGGCAATAATTCTAGAAATATAGTTTTGAGTAATCAAACAAGGCTTGGAGGTGGCTTGGAATTAGGCATGTAGGGAATTAGTTCTTGAATCGAATTGCCCACCAATCATCAACTCTTTGGAACAAAGAAGGAATCATTGTCCATTAATAGAGGTGCTAAAAGAAGTGTGTTGATTTAGCTATTGATATTCATCATACATTTTGAGAAGAAAACATGAAAACCTTAACAGAATATCTTAGAGTGCCTATTATATCAACATGATTCTCTACTCAACTCACATATGAAGTGTCTCTCTAGGTGGAGAATCAACAATTTGTAGCACTTGCAATGTATAGTTGTTGTTTTGGGCCTACGGCCCTATTCTGTTAACCAAAAAATTCCTAATCAAAAACTTATGCAAGTTTTGTCTTACATCACAAAGTACTTTGAACCACAAAAAAATGTAAATATGCAGAAATCAAATGTTCAATATTGTGACTTACGCAAGAGCACCAAATGTTCCAGCAAAAATATTAACCCAAGAACTTCGAGAAGCTAAAAGTGCCTGCAATGAATGAAAATAACCAAAGCATTGAATTTACGTTAATTTCTGATCTATAATCTTCAAAGAATCTACAAATTGAGAATGCCCGAAGTTGCTTAAACTATCAGTATAAGTGTTATTTTCATCTGAAGTTTTATCAAAGGTTCGTATATTTCTTAGGGAAGATACATTGAAAATCACATTATATAGCTTGTTTTTGAAGATGGAGGTTTCTCAATTTCTTTAGATAAAGAGAAATTTTTACCCACTCATGAGTAAGATACTTCCTAGGAACTTGACCGCATCATTCAGTTCTGCTGAAGTTGAATCCATCACAATTTCTATCAACATGAGATGGCGGTTTCGCAATTTCTTTAGTTAAAGAGACACAACCCATTCATGAGTAAGCTATTTCCTAGGAACTTGACCACATCATTTAGTTTTGCTTAAATTGAATGCATCACAATTCCTATCAACATAAGACACATGATCCCTAAGGCTTTGACATAGAAATATTGTTTAATTCCATTTCTTTGTAGCAGCTTCTCTTTCTTGTAACTTATTCCTCGTTCTCATGAAATTCAGAGGAGTTCCATCATTAATCAAACCAAAATGTATCATCTATTAATAACATGATAATGTGCACCATTTTAAGCAAGCAACTATTAGTAATCTATACAAAAGAAAATAGGAAGTTAAACCCATATTGCAAGGAATATCTTTTGGAAGAAAACCTTGCTTATAAAATTTGGTGCATACTAGAAGCAACAACTTAAAATTCCAAATGCAAGTGGAATAATTATTAAGGAAAAGGTCTGATGTAATTCGTATACAACTATTTAATGAGCAAATATGTAATTGGAATGGGATGGCAGTTAAGTACGTCCTTACAGCAATAAAAAATGTTTTGTCACCAAGCTCAGAGAAAAAGATCAGCAAAAATGCCTGAAACATAAGATAAAAGAATATCTGATGCAACAGAACAAAAACTTGGAAATAATCAGTCTGGATTAATAAAAAAACCTCAAACAAATAAGTTTTAGTAGTATTCTTTAACCATTAAAAAAGATTATGTCGAAAGTGAATAAAAAACATCATAATGCATAAACTTAATAAAAGCATGGCAGAAAAGCAAGCTTCATCTCAAACTTCTCGCTAAACTGAAACAAGCAACTCACATATGTCAATTTACAAGAATAAATCATGACGAAACTCTTATTACTTCATCAATATCATCAGCATCTCAATTATTTAGGCTGAATTATTGTCAATAAAGAACAAGCAAAGCTACAAGCATAACTGGTAATAATTATTACCATTTTAAATGCAGAGCCAAAGTTCAACAATTACCAGACTAGCTCTCACTTATAGGATGTATTTGGTCAGTCTTTTTTCTTTTTTCAGAAAGCAAATTGCCTGATTGATAAGGATATTGCTGGCATAGCAAATAAGCTGAGTTTCAAGAATACCAAAGTGAACAATCAAAAGAACTTTCAAATTGTCTTCTTTGCTGACATGCGAATGTGTATATGTATATATAAGATATCTTAATTTTTGTAAAAGAGAACTTGTTTTCTCTTTTCAATTGGTAACAACATTAGTAAAATATTTTAGAATTGTTGAAATTAGAGGATATACATAATCTTCTATTGTATCAACTTCATCAATTGTATGGTTTATTTCCTTCTTAATAGTTTTCATTAGTTCTAAGTTTTGTTAATGAGAGATAACATTATAATTTTGACATTTCAATAAATAAGTCAATAATCATATATACTATTTACTTATCAGTCTTATTTCTTTGTTTTGCAACAACAACATATATCATCATTTTATGTGAAGTTTCATCAATTTGTTTATCATGACAATCATCGACATTCCACTATGAGTTTTCTACTTTAATTATCTATTACATGGTTATCTCTCTCTTCAAATAATACTTTTAAAGGCATTGCCCTTTAATAATAATATTTATCTATATGTCTTCCTTCATATTTTATTTTATTTAGTAGCAAAAAGAGTTAAAAAACTTTGGGAGAAACTTCTTTTGCAGGAAATATACCTTTCAATAATTATAAATATGAAAGATTAACAAATAATCAAAAGAAAAAAATAATTATAAAATTGAGATTAGCTCTTTGTAAGGATATCAAATTGAGATATTAACTAAAAGAAAAAAAATAATTATAAAAAGGACAATTAGGAAAATTATGTGAATAATTTGCCCATAAAATTCCTAGAGAAAAAGAACAAATAAGGAAACATGATTTCCCCTCAAAACTAAATAATCAAAAGAAAAAAGATAAGAAGCAAAATAAGGTAAAAAGCAAAAAAAAAATGGAATATCCCTAGATAGATAAGTAAGTAGTCCATTTCTCAATGATACCATGCCAATAGAGAATAAATTTTTCAGTGAGATCTACTTTGAAAAATTTTAAAAACAGTTATTTTCAATTTGTTGAATCTCAAAATAATTATTTTAAATAAAATCAAAACAATTAATTTAAAAGAAAATCAAATAAAGTTTTTGAAAGAAATTCACCTTATTAAATTACACAAGATGCCAACCACTGATTAAGATACAAAAAAAAATTGAAAGCATAAATATTTTTTTAAAAGAAATTTGTGGAGAAATCTCTCGTACTTTCTTGAAAAGAAAAAATCATAATGTTTCACTTTCTTACGAAGAAAAGCTTGACAAAAAAGTATTCTCATCATGGCTAAACCTTATCAAATGAATAGGAATTACTTAGAGTTATATAAAAAAAAATGATCTTTTGGAGAAAGATTTAATTAAAAAATTGTATTCACTATGAACCTATACAAAATTATATGTTAATAATGCGAAAAACAACAGGAAAGTTCTGCCACAAGTCAATAATAAAATCAATCATAGATGTAATTTATGTAATCTCCCTAATGAAAAGGAAAAGGAAGAAGCAATCTCCAGTGCTAAAACCACAAACGGTGAATCATCCTCCCAAACAACTTCAAAGAAAATCATTACTGACTTTGAAACCCGTAATTATTACAAAGAATATAAAAAAATTATAGTAATTAATCTTGGTGACCATGAAATGGAAAATTACCCATGAGGAATTAAGAAGAGATATACTAATATTTTTCTTTATCCTAATAAATCTGAGACAGAAATCTGAAAAACAATATTAAGAAAACTAAAAGTGATGGAATTCAGACACCATAAAAATCCTGATAATTCCTTCAATGCCTACAGTAAAATCATGATAAATGGAATTCTCCATCGTAAAAACCCTTTCAATGATACAATGAAATAGTGTTCTTTAAACTATAGAGCTAATATATCTTAACAAAATGCTCATTATTTTAAAACAATAAAGTTTGATATAATATAGACAAAAAAGTAGATAATCAAATACTACATTATGAAATTAATCTAAGAACTTAAATATTGCCATCAGAAGTTATAACGCATCAGAAAAGTAATAATTAGCAGTAGAAGATTGCTGAACAATAGCATAGTCTACTAAAACTATTGCCAATTTGAAAGGTATCCAATGAAAACTCCAAAAATTATTTTTAATAAGTTCAACATTACTGTTGTATAATCTTGTGCAAAAGATGCGACATCATAACATCCACTGAACAGAAAGTTATTAAACTATCATGGAAAGATAAACACCAGAAACTTTTGAATGCAAGTGAATGTGATAAGAGTTCCAAGGAAGCACTCCTAACTGAAGCAAAACCTGTATTAATGTCACCCAAGTCACCAATAAAGGAAAGAGGATGAATTCCATTGTTAAATTCAGGAGCAGCGGCTGCCTGCTGACATGCTTGAAAACTGAATATACAAACAAGGATTGCCATCTTATGCCAAACATGGAATTCCGCATGTAAAGAAGATAGACAGCATCCTTCTAGAATATCTTGAGTTTCATCCATCACAAAGTAGGCATGCTTAGTTTCTGTTTGAATCATAGTTTTCCATCCGCCAAAGCTTCTGAACTTCTGCAGAATTAATTAAATAACCTTACAATAGAATTTAAGGTGACATTTAAAATGCAGAATTAAAATTAGAAAGTTTATTATCACAAAAATGTGATGAACCATTTGAATGGAAAAACCTCGCTTACGTACTTCTGTCTTTAATAATCGTAAAGATTGAATTGCAGAAGTCAATTTCACTATCATATATAGATCATAATAATTAACATATTCATGTTTTGTATTTCAAGATATTACATCCATAAATCAGCTATTATTTAAATATCAATAAACAATATCCCATGAAAGGCCAATGCATTGATCCACAAAAGTTTGTTGGGATTCTCAGAAGTTGTAGAAGCTGCTTGAAACAAAAACTTGCTATTTATTAATAGTGCCTGTGATGATTCACAACTGGATCATAGATCTGCTTATGACCCAACACAGCCTAAGTTTCAATCAGATTAACCCTCAAAATAACCAAGATATCTAATTTATAGGTCACCTACTCAACTTAAGATGATACTAACTAGTAATAGAAACAATTTTACTTCACTTTCACATGTCTATTCCATAATCATAAATATAATAATTTTTATTGTTTGACTTGATTCAGGATTTGGAAAGAAAGATTCATTTGGACATAGAATCATAAATAACCAAGATATCTAATTTATAGGTCACCTACTCAACTTAAGATGATACTAACTAGTAATAGAAACAATTTTACTTCACTTTCACATGTCTATTCCATAATCATGAATATAATAATTTTTATTGTTTGACTTGATTCAGGATTTGGAAAGAAAGATTCATTTGGACATAGAATCATTAAAGATTGTGATATTAAAATTATCATATCTTTCTAAAAATTTGGAATACTGTCAGCATATTTAGTGTTAGATTTTAATTGATTAAATATCCTAAAAATACATTATGATTTTTCCTCTACTATAACACATTAATATTTTTGTGTTGTTATATTACCATTTTTTTCATAGGGTTTAGATCCAGAGGAAACCCTAATCCATTGTAGATCATGGATTGGATCCCGGTGGACTTTAACCTGCTCCAATTATTGTTCTAATCAAGATTATATCAAGGTTTGACAAGGGTCAAAATCAACCTGATTCGAACAAATTGACATTTTCATACCTAATGAGGTATAAAAATGATAAAACTCGAAAATAAAAATAAAAAAACTAGGCCATACTCCAATAGGTAGCTGAATTTGATTATATGATCATAATGTCAGCCATAATAACAGCTATGGTACTGCTCTAAATTTCTTTGGTTTATTGATATAAATCCTACTCCAATAACAAAAGCTAATCGAATTCAAGTGAGAACCTTCTGATTCCAACCAGATCAAATGGGTTTAGCTTGAATTTACACTTAATTTGAAAAGTAAATCTTTTCAGAAGTGCCACAAAAATTAGTATTCAATTAGTAGATAAAACTTTTGTAGCTTGCATCAAATTTCCATATGGGATCAAAATCTTTTCAGCAGTGCTAGTAAGAATTAGAATCTATTTTAATGCAAGATGGGTCGAAATATTTCATAAGAAAAATATAAACTAAACTCAAGATAATGTTAAGAGGGAAAACTTAAACTTAAGGACCATGTGAACGCATGAAAATTGTTCAATGGGTTTACACATTTTTATAAAACGAAAACTTAAAATTTCAAGTAAGTTCAAATTCCATCTCAATTGAGCAACAGTGGGCCTGAACTCAGCTTGTTGTTGTAGTTTCTGAAGAGTAGCTGCTGTTATTTGAGTAGTTCTTCAAGCTCAGAACTCAAACTTCATTGTCACATTTGAATCCACTCAATGATCTAGTGAGCTTGAGCAAATTTCAATTGTCAAGGAATCTTCATCACATAAAATAACTGAACTATAAAACAAAGAATTTATGCCACCTTGCTAATTGCCAACCCATTGAATGCAAACAATTAGCTTAGGAGACGGATTATTTTGGGCAGATTCAATGCGACGAAGTGAACATAAATTATTTAGAAGTATGCAACAAACAGAGATTGAATGATCTAGTGCTAAAAGATGTGCATCTTTTCCACTACTGAAAAAAAAAGGTCTGCTTTCATTTAAAATCATACTCCATGATACATAGTTATTTCATGCATTTTGTAATATTTATTTGATGTTCCCTTTTATCATTTAGATCAAATATTAACTTGGCAATTATATTTACTTTAGCCAAATGAAGCAAACTTAAATAACTACTTCATAGTAGATTGTTATTTCACGCAATTGGGAATTTTTATTCAATGTTCCCTTGCAAAAATCAAATTGCTAACTTGGCAATTACCTTTATCTAGAGCAGCCAAATGGAATAGGTTTAAACAGCTGCTTTCAAACTTGTAGCTCACTTTTTGCCACATAAAAATGTTTCTCCATGAATTCAGGGAAAGGGTCTACATTTCATTCATTCAAACAGTTTGCTACTGAAGACATTTGAAGATTAAACATAACATACCCTCCACCCTCCCCTCTCCCCCCTCCCCTCTATCTCTCTCTCTCTAGCAGACCTACGATGTGCCCATGCTTTTCCTTCCAAAGCCTCTTTTCTTTAATCATCATTATATATAGCTCCAACTAAGTAATAGACCTTCCCAATCACAATTCATTTGTTGTTGACTAGCTCAATAGCAAACAATTTAAACTTGTGTCTAGTTTAATGGCAAGTAAGATAATCCAAACAAAATCATGAGTCATTACTAAACTTATAGATTCTCTTATTTTTTTTACAATGTGATCCATTCTTAGAGAGGTAAACTTTTAGTCTATGCAATAATAATATTGAACAAAATTTCATGCATAAAAAAATTAGTCTAACAGTTTTTTTTAATGCTAAATAATTCACGAGTAAAGCTTCATACATGATAGGGAAAATTGGACCAACAAAATAATAGTTGGCTGCAAGCCCCCCTATTAACGTTAAAAATAAACCTAGATGGAAATCAATAATGAAATATTTAAGCATAAAGGGAACCTTCTCAAGCGCAACAGGAGGGAATGTTTCACTCTCGCTTGATATTTTATTTTCTTGATTTTCATGGTCATAACATTGATCACCAAACCTATAAATACAATATCACTTGTTATAAGCATATAATATATATATATATATATATGCATATAGATTGAACAATAGGAAAATGATCTATTCTCTAACTTCTAAAAAATTTCATTAGTAGATATTAAACTAAAATGGAATGGAAAATATACTAGATAATAAATAAGGCTTCCCAGGATAAATCCTTATCCACACATTTAGTGGAAACGTTTCAAAGTAAAACTTAATACACCCAGTTTGAAAAGCATATAATACATGTTTTTCATCTTGAAATAATACTTTAGGCTTTCATACATTTATTTAACACAACTTGTGCAGCTGAGCCATTCATAATCATTCAATTGAAAAATTATCATATGGCAAAATTACCATATATTAATGCAATGACACTGTCAATTTTGACACATTTTGTTGTTCTAGAAATACTGCTTTCTGATTTAGCTAAAAATATAAAACACTAGCATGCAATCATATATGCAACCACAATGTTTTTTTAAGGCTTACATATCTATGTTTGACTCTATGATACTTGCCTAATATGTGTAAGATGCACCATTTGGCATATCATAGTTAAAAAAATTCAAATGAACTAACATTCACTAATACTTGTTAGCTACTCGTCAAACACTACTACATGTATATTGTGCATGATATTTACTATTTCGTGAATGAAGAAGACATTTATATATACAAAGAAAAAGATAAAAAATGATAAATACAATTACTTTAACATTGTTTATAATTTTAATGTAAGATTGAAAGTGATAAACAAAAAATGCTATAATACTTATATTATAATTATTTTAAAAATGTCAAAATGTATACTAGAACAATAGGTGTAAAGATGATGAATTAATATTGTGAATCTTTATCATTTTATTTATAACAATTAGAATATTATATTAACCAAACCAAATGATGTGGCTCTCTGTATCTTACATTAAAAAATTTATAAACAATGTATGCTAGAATAATAGGTGTGAAGATGATAAATTAATATTGTGAATTTTTATTATTTTATTTATAAATAATTATAATATTCTATTAACTAATCCAAACCATATGACTCTTGCCTATAAAAAGTAAGATGCTTTTTTTGTATAAAATAGTATGCTGAATTTATTTTATTTATATTTATGTTCAACTATATTATATTTAAAAATGATATCATAATGTATTTTAATTCTACCTTTTTAACATTTGGCATTGTCTAACTAAATCACATCGCATTTGTATCCTCATATGGTTTTTGAAAAAATCACAAAAGCGTAAGCAAAAGTCAAAAGGCAATTACAAAAATTTCAAGAAAAGCATATAATAAGGCATAATCGATATCAATTGGAAAAGAAATTAGAAATTGGTTACATTACATGGTTATATATTAGCAATCCTATATGGTCTTTCAAAATCTCAAAATTGCTTAATGACAATTCTTAAAAGTTTGAATTATATACTACCATATAGAAATTTATTTTGTCACAATATCAAGAAACTAAAACTATTTGATCCATGCTTCATCAATGATGATTATGAGTTTGCTAAACACAATATTGCTTGTTGTCCTCCCACTAATAATAGGAATAAATGTCCCTTTCTTTGATGTTTATGATCCTAGCCACATAGCATCATTGAATGATTGCAAATGGTTTGTCAATTTTATTAATTATTACAATAGAACTACTTAATTATATGCAATGAATAATAAAAGTTTCTACCTACATTAAATTGATTCATAAAATGGAGCTCGCTTAATTTATTACAAGAGTATGCCTTAATAAGAGACAACGGCAACGGAAAAACTAGGATTTATTTACAAGCATTTGTATGGGAAAACACAATACTATAGACTACTCATCTCAACAAATAGTCTCAAAATGAGGCCTAACCACACCCAACCATTATTGAAGACCTTTTCTTCTTTATAAATTGACTCCACTAAAAACCATCTTCTTGTCTCTTGACATAAATAATGTATGCTCCAACATTTTTTGAACCCATAATCAAATATGAGAAATTACATTCTAATAATCGAATTTCCATATTTGTCAAATGTCATATTGGATATAAGAGTTAAAATTGGGGTTTAATATGAGTCCTCCTATTTTTTAAGAACATTATTTATTTGTATTTGAAACTTGCATTGACAAAAATTAAAGATTCTCTTCTTCTTTAAAAACTAGTCCCCTTGAACTTTATTTTGACACCAAATGCCAAATATTTGCTTTAATAACCCTTTCTACCTCCTCAGATGGGCTTTGCCTACTTTGGAAAGTTTCTAAAATAGACCAAAAGTTAGGGTTAGTCTAAACATCCTAATGTGATGTGGCAGGTTGCTAAGCTCATGTAAGTAACACTGATTCTGATGCTTGGGAAGGAAAGAGTAGTAGAGACAAAAAATTCCATTGCTCTTCCAATGACCATAACTGTAGTATTAGCTATGAAGGATGGATTGATGACGATGTTGGATCCTTTGGTCTCACCAAAGATGATTAAGATTGCATAGCTAATATAGTTGGAGAGATTGAAAAGCACAGAACCCAAGGAGGAGACCTTATGAAAAGGGAAGTAAACAGAAATTAAAAAAGAATGAAGGATATAACAATTGAGAGGAAGCTAGAAAAAAAATAAATGTAGTATCCATAGTGAAGAAGGCAAGAAAGATAAGTTGATTTCAATTGAATTTTTCACCTCTTACAAGTTTTGGCCAAGCCACCAATGATGGTCATCCAAGAGGCACTATAGTTCTACTCAATCTAGAAGGATTGACTATATACCCCACTAATGTCCTATGATATCACAAATGAGTCTAGATAATGATGATTTCAAATAGTTTCCCATTAACCTAAAGAATCTTCTATCAAATTAGAATGCGGACAACTTAGCAAGGGAAACAATGCCTTCACTAGAGGTTGTGGACCAAAATGTGGACAACCTAGTTGGTGTTGCCTAACATGTTCAAGCTAAGAACAACAATTTGACTAAAACAATTGCCTACTTTTAGGAATCAAGAAATTCTAGGATTACTTCTTGAGGACCAAATGTTCTCAAGAAGGATTGGCTATATACCCCATTAATGTCCAATGATATCACAAATGAGTCTAGATAATGATGATTTTAAATAGTTTCCCATTAACCTAAAGAATCTTTTATCAAATTAAAATGCGAACAACTTAACAAGGGAAACAACTACCCCTTCAATAGAGTGTGTGGACAAAAACTTGGACAACCAAGTTGGTGTGGCCTAACATGTTCAAACTAAGAACAACAATCTGACTAAAATAATTGCCTAATTTTAGGAATCAAGAAATTCAAGGATTACTTCTTGAGGACCAATGAGCTTCCAATTCATTGAAGTGGGATCAATTCCCATGACAAACAAGTTCTAGAAGATTAGTGGCATGGGCAACAAAGGACCCTTTGGCTCTATTAGGTGCATAATGATTTTTTTTTCATTATTCATCATCTACTTCTGAGCTCATTTATTGCTCCTCATGATAATGAGTAAAACCCTTTGAAACAAATGTTTTCTTGTAGAATTTTTCTTGTTTTTCGGAGCCTTCAACAAGATCTCTTAAGTTTATAAGTGCTTGTGAAGGTCCTAAGCAAGTATCCCTCCTAGTTGAGGCTAATTGCCATCAGATTTGCTCAACTCAAAACCTAGTTGAAAATGTAGTTGATAATCGACACCATTCAACGAAGGCAATGTCAAGATTTCTTAGGTTTTATATGTGGGCAAGTTATGACAGAAGGTGGTTATTGTCAATCAAAGCCAAGAGACTAATGAATCACTAATATGAATCTTTCTCTCAATTGAAGAAATAGACGATAATCAACACTATTCAACAGAGACAATGTCAATATTTCATAAGTTTAGATGGGCAAGTTATGAAAGAAGGTGGTTCTCAAAAAACATAAAAATGAAAAAAAGAGGAACACTACAAATGATTCTATTAATGATTCTTTGGTCTTATAATTCATAGAACACCACACTTGCCTATATGATCATCACAAATTTGCAATCATAAACTTATTTCTCTTCATAACCACCATCCATGACATTCGACCAACTGACTTTGCCTGTCACAGCCAGTACAACCATTGTGCCCCATGTGCTATCATGAAGTTGTTTACCAATAATCCCCCATTTTTGTCAATCATGTTGTCCTCAATCAATAGATCAACTTTTCAACCTTATTCCATTAGCTAGTTTCAATACTTGTCACAATTGAACATATTTCACTAATATGCATCTCAAGATGGATCTATTCATCTCGAGTAAGGATAAGTGATCTATGACACCTCTTAATACCTATCATAAAAGGTCTTTGTTTCCACGACACCTTATCCTTTGTGTGGTGCAAGCCTCCTTGAGGTCCCTTTTCATGTCGAGCAATCATTACATTGGTTTCCTAAACAATGGGGATGTGGCTTAGTTGGTCTAAAAACATAAAAGGTTTATTTGATCGACAATTGTTAAGGCCAAGCCATCCCACCAATAAAGGACCAAGGACTCATCGATTGAAAAAGAGAAGCAAATTAGCCAAATTGCTACAATCTAAATCCTTATTGTTGATGATATTGCATCCATTAGTGTAAAAAGTCTCTTTGTTAGTCTCCATAATCATTGTTAATTTTGGAATAAGAAACAAGAAATTGTCCATCATTGTGTTGCCATGTGTCACTCATTGAGTGATAGCATAAGCCAAGCCCATGCACCTTATTTACTCTTTAAATATGGAAAAACATCAATTTTTGCTCACTTTTAACTACCTATATTTGACCTCGTGTTCTTCCACCTCCAAAACCCAACCTCTTTCTGAGACTAAAAATGTAGAGGATGAGAGCTAACAACCTCATGAACTTAATTTTTGGGAATGCCTAAAGTCTCCACAATTGATAAAGACAACCAGTAACTAACAAAAAGGTTTAGTTTATCGGTGGTGATTTGGCTACTCATACCAAATTTATGACAAATTCTTGCATCTCTTTAAAATCAATAGAGTTGAGGCTGTCTTCCCTTTAAAAATTATTACACAGAAATCTCCAAGCACTTTTGACGCAGGTAATGGAAGAGTTCTATTGTTATCAGAAGAGTAAAGCCTTGACATTGAAAGTGTCTCAAACTCACATCCACTAGCCAGGAACAAGTACTCATTCAAAAATTGGTAGTATAAATAGGGCTCTAGAACAAAAGTTCATGCACAATAAATGAGTCATCTTTATATGATGACCACCTTATTGACAAATTAAAGATGGTCCTAGCTGAGGTCCCCTTTGTCTGTTAGGTTTGACTAATTGCAAAGAGAATGAGCAGAAGTGAATTTTGCATCTAGATCTTAATTAAGCTCTAATATCAAAAATGACAAAGGATGAGACAAGATAAAATCCTGCTGTGAGATCTGAAGTGAGAAATGGCAAAGACAAAGATGACAGCAATGATAGAAGTTGAACAGAATCACAAATCGTATATCTTCATATTACAACCCAAAAGAGGGATATTCATGCATATATGATAAAAGAACCATAGTTTCTAGCAAGCAATACCAAGAAAAAAATCTCATCTTGTTATTTCATAATAAGTGTTTAAATAAAATACAAGACTAAAACCTAGACTTAGAAACAACATGATGAAACTCCTAATCAAAATTATAAAAAATATATAAAAAAGGATAAAAAAATTGTGATAGTCTTATATATATAACTCATTATAACCCATAATGCATTGAAAAATAAAATAAATTAAAGAAAAGATAATAAGATCTACTAAATTAGTTTAGTCATTACATTTATTCACTCCATCAAGAAAAACTTTATCCTACAAAGTTTTGTTTCAAGTGAATCTTATCAAATTTAGCATCAATTTGTATAAGTTCTTAGAAATCAAGATATTAGATAACGTGATTATATGAAAGTTCACACAATTCAACTACATAAATACTCTGTTTAACTCATATGAAGGTTTAATCATATAAAAGCTCAAAACATCTAGTTGAGTAAATCTTTTATTTTTTGAGTCTATAAATGAATTTGGTGGCCTCAACATACCCCAATAAATAGATATATTTTCAATGTTAAAAGCTAGACTAAACATTTTATACATAATAAAACAAAAATTACAAAAACTTATATGCAAATAAAAAAAAATACATGCAAATAAAAAAATATTTATGTTTAATGATTGAGATAAAATTAGGAATAAAAAATTTGTTGAGACAACATAAACTTAATTGATTCTTCTTTTAATGGCTCACTTGATTATGGCTCAAGTGAAATAGGCTTAGATGGATTTCAGTTAGTTTAATTTCAAATAAAGTAGATTTTGATTGATAGATTTCAAAAAATTATAAATGTTCAAATCCATAAAAAAAAATTCATTAATTTTCCTTTAAGCGATATCAGTAATAACTTGTAAATTTAGTTGATATAAAATAAAAAATTGACAATTTAGAGTAATAGCAATAACTTTGTTAAGGTGTCAAGCTCTAACTAACAAAATCTAAGTTTAATTAAGTATAATAGAATCTTGGCATGACATATTAACTACATCAAAGCAATTATTATCTAAGTAATTTTCATAATGGCTCACTTGATCAATGCTCAAGTGAAATATACTTAGATGGATTTCAGAAGTCAATTTAATTTCAAATAAAGTAAATTTTGATTGATAGATTTCAAAAAATTCTAAATGTTCAAATCCATAAAAAGAAATTCAACAATTTTCCTTTAAGCTGTATCAGTGATAACTCGTAAATTTAGTTGATATAAAATAAAAAATTGACAATTTAGAGTAATAGTAATAACTTTATTAAGGTGTCAAGCTTTTACTAACAAAATATAAATTTAATTAAGTATAATAGACTCTTGGCATGACATATTAACTACATCAAAACAATTATTATCTAAGTAATTTTCATAATGAATAGGAATAGAATATGTTTGAATAACTTTAATTTGAATCTCATAATCAAAAGTAATTAAATATGATCTAACATGCAAAAAAAATAAATATTTGTAAATTCAACAAGTATAAATAACACATGATTAATTATATGATCTTCATAAATATCAATTATATAGCTTCTTAAGTAACTTCTAAGATGAGTCATAACAAAATATTTCAAATTATATTCATGTGAATATCTAAAAGAAACAAGATAACACAATCCATAAATGAGATATATAATGTCAAAGTTTTAATATAATAAAATCCCAAAATAGTTATAAGATATTTATCATAATGAAAATTTGAGATATAGAATATAAAGAAACAAGATGACACAATCCATAAATGAGATATATAATGTCAAAGTTTTAACATTAAGATGAAGATAATAAAATCCCAAAATAGTTATAAGATATTTGTCGTAATGAAAATTTGAGATATAGAATATAAAGATTTAAATATTTCAAAAATAAAAAGTTTTTGTAACATAATATTAAAATAAAATGGATTCAATAATCTAATTTTAAAGTACAAAATTAAAACTAAACTTTCAAAAATGTATCTCAAGAATTTCCAATGAGTAGCACAAAATCTAACTAAAAATCTAATACAAAAGCTTCTAAAAAGCTCTTCTAAAAGTTATACCAATACTGAATAAAAAATAAGTTGAATTTAAGGTTTGGTTTAGACATGACGACTAGTACAGTTGAGCCAAGCAACTTAGTTCAGATGTGCACATTAGTTAGGTTGGGTAGGTCAGCTTCACTCACACCTGCAAGGCATGAGCTAATCTAGTCTAATACTAAGATGTGGTTCGATTTAGCTAAAAGGCAGGCTTAACACACTAGTGTTTACTTTCTCTTATTCATTTTTCTTCGTTCAATAAGGAAGAGAATCCTACGGCTGTAGCGGCTAAGGCCAACTTGTGCAGATAGTTAGGATGCAACATGGATGTGACGAAGGACACAATTAAGGTGTGGACAGGGCACAAATGGTCAAAAGCAAAGTGGCAACGGTTTTGCACGCATGCACAACATGCAACAGTTAGCAGCTATCTCTCGCAGGTTGGCAATGAATTGCTAGTGCATAGCCATCGTATAATGTATGTGCAGGAGGCCAAGCGTGGGCTAAGGGTGGCTGCATACAAGCATGGCTGGTTGCAGTGGCTAATTGCTATATGACGTTGGCGATGGCCAGAGCCAAGGCAACCTTTTTTTATATTTTTTTGTTCAAGCAACTTGATAGCGAAAAAAATTGATGAAATTCATGGCAAAGTACAAGCAACAACTAGAGATGGGAAGACCAGTGAAAATTACTTGGCTAGTGACGATGATAGATCATCACGACGATTGAAACACTGAAAAGGTGTCCTTGATACCAAAAATGATGGAGAATGAAGCAAGCTAAAATCCTATATCAAGATCTGAGATGGGAGATGACGAAGACGAAGATGATGATAACTATGAATATAAATTCAAATCGTAACTCAAATACCTTCAAATCAAAACCTAAGGATGTACACACATGCTTGATAAAAAAATTTGAAATATTCGACAAGAAGCAATTCCAAGAAAACAAGCTTCTCCTTTTATTCTCTAGCAAATGCTTAAATAAAATGCAATAATAAAACCTAAAGTTGAAAATAAAAACATAAAAATATTCTTTCCAAATAAAAATTATAAAAACATAAGAAAATATAAAAATACAATGAGAGATTTATATAAATGACTCATTATAATCCATAATAAACTAAAAAATGTAATGAACTTAAAAAAATTAAATAGAATCTATTAGATTAGTTCAATCATCATATTGATGCAACTTATCTTGTATCAAGTGCAAATCATTTTTAGGTAATAGGTTTCAATGGTTTTGAAGCAAGGGGCACTACTTAATGACAGCATATGCAATTATTGATTAGCATGTTCTACGTCTACTAGGATGCTTATGGTCACAATAAAGGGTGTGAATTGGGTTCCTTCTAGTTGGAGGAAGTGTGAAGCTAAGAAAATGGTATTGCAAGCTGCTCATTGAACAATGGTACCACGATTGGTATCAATAGAGGTGAAAGTCCACTTTTACCATTCATGTAGAGGTGAAAGTCCACTTTTACCATTCATGTATGCATTGGGTCCATAAAAGACTTATTGTGATTGATTGAACAGTCCTAAAAGGTAAAACCAATATAAGAAGGCAATGTAATGAGTTACTCTTAAGTCTGGTTGAACACATATGCTTTGTAACGAATAGAAAAAAGTGAACAAGTCTAATTGAATTGAATCAAACAAAATTAAAACTAAAATATAATTAATAAATTCTAATAATCTTAATATCATAATCTAACTTCACTCCACCCTTACTCTCTTGATACTTATCTCTTCCAATGCTTTTATCATAATGCTTTGTAACGAGTAGAAAAAAAGTGAACACGTTTAATTGAATGGAATCAAACAAAATGAAAACTAAAATATAATTAATAAATTCTAATAATCTTAATATCATAATCTAACTTCACTCCACCCTTTCTCTCTTGATACTTATCTCTTCCAATACTTTTATCATAATGCTTTATAACGAGTAGAAAAAAGTGAACAAGTCTAATTGAATTGAATCAAACAAAATTAAAACTAAAATATAATTAATAAATTCTAATAATCTTATTATCATAATCTAACTTCACGCCACCCTTAATCACTCGATACTTATCTCTTCCAATGCCTTTATCACATTCTACCTCTCACCATGTCCCCTCTCTACTACTCTCTTTCATTCTTTTGGTTGCACTAAAATCACTGGACCTCATCATCAAGACCATCGTCAAATCATCCATCTTCAAGGATGCCATCATTCTTCTTTGATTCTTCGTCAAACATCACATAATCAAAACCCTAGTTTTGGCTCCACCGTCCATCTCATCGGATTATACTATTATCGCTATTCCTCATTGAGAGCAACCATTATAGAAGTATCCTCTCTAATCGTGAAGGCTATGACCACTGGCGTCGCCTCCTTCCAAACTAAAACCATAGTTCAGTGTCGCACATTTCGTTTTTCCTGGTGAGATCACTGTCACCCCTAGCAACATCTTTTATGGTCACAGTTGTGAACACAATTATTTTACTAATTTTTTAAATTAATTGGAATTACTTGAATTAATTGTAAGCTCTAAGATTTAAATTGATTAATTATATTATGTTTTTTAGAAATAATCTGTGGTATTGTAAGATTAAGCTGGTTAATAAGTTACAATTTTGTTTTCTTAATATATCAAAGTCTATGTTTGAAGATGATTTATATTGGGTAAGCCATAAAGCAAAATTCAATATTTGATTTGGTATTTTGAGTACTATTATGACCCTAATTATTATGTTAGGTTGTTCAAATCAATCATAGACCATGACTTGGTGAATTTTTGAAAAGTTTTTACCCAAGTTGCACACAGCAAGATAAGTGACTCCTACTTATTAGAAGATGAAAGTATCTTTCATTATTAGAGACCCTCTTTTGACATAAATTGATTCGATTTGTACCTTTATCCTTGCATAGTGTTTATTTAATATAATCATTTTTTGTCTTACTTTCATTAGTTGTTATGTATAAGCATGTTGTGATAATATAAGGATTCATATATTATGTTATTGCTTAACTTATTATGCTAGTATTATTCTGTTCCTTTTGTTACGTGATTTTAATAGTAGATAGATTTTTTTTTCTTAATATGTCAAAGTCTATGTTTGGAGATGATTTATATTAGGTAAGTCATAAAGTAAAATTTTGTATTTGATTTAATATTTTGAGTGTTAATATAATCCTAATTATTATGTTAGGTTGTACCATAGACCTTGACTTGGTAAATCTCTAAAAAGTTTTTACCCCAGTTGCACACATTGAGATAAGTGATTTTACCTACAAAAGGATGAATGTATCTTTCATTGTTAAGGACTCTCTTTTGACATTTTCTATAAATCAATTCAATTTGTACCTTTATCTTTACATAGTATCAATTTAATATAATTACTTTTTATGTCTTAGTTTCATTAGTTGTTATACATAAGCATGTTGTCATAACATAGGGATTCATATATTATGTTATTGCTTAACTTATTATGTTAGTATTATTCTGTTCCTTTTATTGCATGATTCTAATAATATATAGCTTTTGTATCACATTACATTATCAGTTTTTTATAGACATTTTATATTACACTATATTCCTTTAAGTTTTATGATGATTAATAATAATCAATAGACATTTGTACACAAAGTGCATTTATGCATTTACTTAAGTGATACTATGATTGGTTATGTCTTACTAGGCAAAGTTTACATTATGCTAACAATGAGGTGAGATGTCAGAAATGTGATATGATTAGTTAGCTTGATTGACAAGCCTACAAAGTAGCAACTCTATTGATTCAGGTGATTACAATCTTCCTAAATAAGGTAATCATACTATACGAACATAATAATCATAACATTATATTATTGATATTCTATGATAACCACTTATACATTAATGTTAATAGATGAATATTAATAATGAAATGATATATACATCTGGTTGTATGTAACAAATGATGGTTTACTTTTACTTCATTTATGACTATTTTTATAAATATTATCATGATTTGAATTAAAATTATTAGTTATTTGAATATGTTCATATAGTTGTTTTATTTATTTTATTTAATCTTGTATTTATTTAACTATTATTAGTTCAATCCTAATTTTTTATATTTTAATAGATAGTTTCGCCTATTGGTTTGTTTCAAAAAACTCACCCATCAGGATTTATGTTTTTCAAAACGATTAAGCTGACAGAAATCTCCATCATAAGAATAACATTAATAATATCATTTGGGATGGATATTAGATTGTGATACTTTTATTTTATTAGTTTTTTTGTTAAGATTGGACATTTGAATAATTATGTTTTTATTTTAAGTATTAATATTATTGGATTTAAATTTAAGTTAAAATTAAATTATCACTTTTCACATTTCTATTGCAATTACATTGTCTTTTTTTTATAATAAAAAGCTTGTAATCCTTGGCCTTGATTGTTGTGTAGTTAAGGATAAGATACTTTATCATGCTCTATTAGTTAGAATGAACCAACTTCTATACCTAGCATGTGGCATGCTCTAGTGCATGATAAAATACCCTTTGTGACAAAGAATTCATGATGCATGAATCTCAGTGTGTTCAGCACTACATTTTTTGGGGCGAGATTCATGGACCTAGACATACATCCTCATGGAATCCATGCTTCAGCATTAGATAGACTGAAATTTTAGTGAGAGAACAAAAAAATATTAGTCTAAAAACATGGTATGAAAGCAAGTATTTGGATTGCACACATAGGATGGTTCATATTGTTGAAGAATAGAATATTAGAAAAATGAAATCAATAGTGAAGAAAAAGAAGAAAGAAAGAGAACAATAGAAGAAGGCGGGACAAAAATTTGGTCATATGAAAAAAGAACATGAAAACATTGACATCTATGATAACTAGAAGTTCCCATTAATGTTTCCTTGAAATACAAGGAAGGTCTCACCCAAGTTATTACTTAGACTGTATTGCGGGGTAGAGCTGAACGAGTCAAACAAAAAGCCAAGGAAGAAAGCTTTACAATCGAATGTGTAAAGAAAATTAGATTCAAGTTATCCGAAAAAAGAGGAAGAGAAAAAAGATAGAGTTCACAGAAAAGCCTCACTTTCTAGTAGTGGTTCCTTTACAGGAAATTGGAAATGACCTTTCTTGGCCATGCACAGCCACCAAGGCACGCATGGACCAGTGGGATAGTACAAGGACAATATTTCTATCTTCTAAATCTCCAGACCATTAATGACTATTCCCAAGAAATATGTGGCTCCATTTGTAAATTAAGTTCTAAATTTCATTTCAAAAAAATTTCTTTTGCACTCTTTAAAATATTTTTCACCGACATTCCTTTTGCTTCACATAAAACTTAAGTTAATGAATTCTGCACTTCATCATCGAACTATTCCGCTGTTCTCAAACCCCTCTAATTCTGCTAGTTCCGCCCGGGACGAGGCCCACCATGAAGGCGGAGGGTTGTTGGAAGGAAAATTAGCTATCAATTAGAAAAGGTGCCCGTTGCTCCAGCACCGGAAGGCAACCATCACATAGTAAAGAACACAAAAAACATTTCTCTGATACAGTCTTATCGTTACCATCAGTTCTTTCATTTTGTTTTTGGTGACATCGATGCGTAACAAAATTGAAAACAAGCAAAAAAAAAAAAAAAAAAATCTCGAATAGCACCAAAAAATCCTAGTAAGAAAAAGAATCTTACTTGAAAGACCAACGATGGCGCTTCTTCGAGGTCGAATAACAAAAAGGCACAATGCTTGACGACTTCCAGCGTTTATCATAATAGAGAGAAGAGGTAGATGCTCCGAGTACCACCTCACATAGAGTCAGGGAGTGCATATTTCTCCCTTCCGCTGGCTACCAAGGCGGGAGCAGAAGACAATGGTCGGATAAAACTACTGGGTGAAGACCGTTGGAGCGAAAGGCCATCTTTTGTCAGATAAGCTCGGATAAGCTCCTGGACTTCCTTTAACGGACGGGGGCCCCATACGATACATGCACCTGTCCTTCCTGGAATGGCCGGCCGGTCCAGGCTGGTAACGGCCGTTGCTGAACCTGCTCGATTTCAAGGGAGCTGGACATCAGGTCAAGCCGCATCCAATTTATTATTAATTGTAAATTAGTTTTTTTAACGTTCGAGTAAAATTTTAATACATCTCATTTCTTTTCAATATCTTTCTCCCATCTTTAGCATTGTGCAGCAACTGATCAAGTAGAAAGACATGCTGAATATTAACACCATTTATATGCTTCTCTTACGTTGAGCATTTTGCAATGATTACATACCAATTATTTGTCTTTAACAACATGCTTGCGAGATTCTAAATTATTTAAAGTTTCTTTTGTTTTATTTCTTAAGGTGTTGAATACCATTAAGAAATTTAATGACATCATTCTTCAAAGCGAGAATTCTCGTCGTAAAGTCATTTGTTATCTTAAGAAATTGTTGACAAGCCAAAAAAATCTTGATGTGTTGGAGATCTATAGACTCAAGAATTGGAGGGTTGTTATGATCTTAAAACTTTATTTTTAACATCTTAGCTCCTCGCCTTCTTTTTGAATAGTTTATCTTTGTTTTATAGAGCATGTGGATCCATTTGAGGTTAGTAGAGGTGGTCCATCTCTTTGAAAGCTTATCTAGTTTAGTTTGTTCGTTTCTATTTGTGTTGGCCCAACCCCATTGACAACTTGTCTATATTCATAAATGTGTATGTCCCATGACCAAGCTATGTGCATGACATCCTTTATCATGTAAGGCTTTAGAGAGTAAAGACTCTTTCCACTCTATTTCTCTACTCTTAGATCGAGAAATTCTTTCTTGATTGAGTTCCTTTAAATCTAATAGTGTTCTCACTTTAGAAAAAAAACTCTAGACCTTAGTGATTTAATAGAATATTATGGTTAGCTTCTTAAGAGATAAAAGTTGAGTTAAAAAAATAAAAACTCAACATGATTTTTATATATTCCTTTAGAGGAATTGACATGATGCTACTCTAAGTCATCATAGAATTCGATACAAACTCTCTTTTATAGACTATGTCACACGTCACTAAGTTCCTTAACTCTGTTTGCATTTATGGTCTTGATTATAATACAAGTAAGAAATAAATATAAGAGGCTCAACAGACAAATTAATAGTTATAATCAATAAAATAGTAAATGAGTAATAAATAAATATGTATGAATCTAAAAAGTATTCATAAAAACATAAAATTAATATACACATATATATCATGTTTATTTTATATATTTTATGCATTTTAATATTATAATAATTCTTTTTTCATCATTTTTAGTTTTATCATTTCTTATATTTCTCATTTCTTCATAATTTTCAAAGCATAAAGCTTTGATCTCCCTAAATGATCGTTATCCTCTACTACATAAGATCATATATCATCATACATCTATTAGTATTATCGCATATCATGGCCATAACCCATAGACATATCATAGCTACCGAATAATCTCAATTACATCATCTTCGCTTATCATCACGCCATGCAAATTAATAAATCTTAACCTGTCAAGGCCTTACATAAAATACTAACGATAACAACGAATATGGTCTAATATTAATTTGCTTATCAACGCTCTTTGTTAAGTGCTAATGATGATAAACCTATCTTATCATATTGAACAATCATGAGATAATATCATAGAAAGTTATATCATTTATTTACCATCTTATCTCAAATCATAAGATATATCATTGTACGCTTATAACCAACTCTTAAAGATTATTTATTTTTCTTTTTATTCATTTATATTTTTTTTATTTTTCATGTTTGAATACTTATAATAATTATAATGTAATGAGCAAATATATAATATTTATTTTATTTACACACAATCACATGATGCTAATAACATATTATATATGCTCAAACTTATACACAATCATTTAATGTATTATTATCATGTTTACATCAATTCATTTCAATCAATGATTGATAAAGATTAAAGAGGGGATGAACATGATTCAATCTAATCAGTGATGGATAGTGCATAATGTTGGCATATGAAAAATGACTGAGAAAGTTAGTGCATAATATATTCAGTCACCATTATATTTATTAAGTCAAGTCATAAATATTTAACATTTTATTCTAATAAATTTGTTTAATATAAATTAAGTTTGGTTATGAAGAATAAATCATGCATTTTTGAAGATGATGAATTAGTGATGTTTAAAGTATCTTGGAGTATTCAATAAGTTTTAAGAATTGAAGACATGTATATACACTATAAAAAGATTTTTTTTACTATAAGATAGAACTCTAACTTATTGATTATTAATCATAAAGCATATCTCTTCATTCGTATCACTTTCAAATCCTTTTTAACTATTCGAATTGTTTAATCCTTTTCTTGATTTAAGAAACATCTAAGATTTTATTTTTCACTCGCTCAATCATCTACTTAATTAAATCTTACTTATATATTTTTGTGAAGTTTCATATTAGGTTTATTATTAAATTTTGTTTAAATTAGAAACATAAAATCTAATAAAAACAATTCTATTAATGTTTTATAATTAAAAAAGAAAAAATAAATCATAATCGAAAACCATAAGAATGGTCCAAGTGCAATGCATTGAGTCGACAAAGCATAAATGAGCTTTGGAAGCCTCTGGTTAGAAGACCATCCCCAAGTCGGATTAAGCTCAAACTTGGTTAGGGTGTTATTTTGAACCAAATTGAGGCAAAGGAAGGATCGAGCTAGGTAAAACTCGATCAAAGCATGTAATAGATCAAGTATGACTGTAAATGATAACCTTATAATATGAGTGACCTAGGTGATGAAAATCCCATACATATAAGGGTGGATGAGTGACCTAGGTGTTGAAATCCCATACATATAAGGGTGGAGCCAATCCCATGTTTCTATTCAACCTATAGGCACACTAAAAGACTTATAAATATCAAAATTGTAAACATTTGCACCATGTAGGACAAATGTTTTCCCACATCTAATGCTACATCGCACATGATATATCCTTGAGTTGATGGTCTGGATCTCTCCATTTTGAATCTTATAACTAAGTTCATTCTCGCATTTATCATTGATAAATCAAATGATTTAAATCTCATTCGACATGATCAGGTGGCTCACATTTAATCTATCATAATCCAACCATTCATAACTTATCTATTTTTAAATTCATTGATCGAACAGAAAAGATCTTCTCTGATTGAATCCAATGACTGGTTGATCTAGTTTAATAGTTATTTCTCTAGTCATTAATCAAGCAATTAAAGAAGTTGTTTAGAAGAATTCTTTAAACTGTTTGATAGTAACTTATAAAATCTTTTTTCTTTCACTTTCTAATTGTTATGATTAAAAAATTTTAATAAAAACCCAAGTTTTATAAATAAAATAGATAATAAATATGAAACAAATTTTGATATCTCAATAAAGTGCTATGTGCTATTCTACTCATATAAAATCTCTTAGTAGTACACTATGGCTTTATAATTCTCAAAATGTAAAATTCTTTTAGTTAAGTTTCACACTTTTAACATTTCATTTTTCTACTTCTTTTTATAATTCTAAGTTATTTGTCATTTTTTATTCATCAACAAGCATAAGAAGTTGTAATTTTCATTAAAAAAAACTTTCTTGCTGTATTTTTCTTTTTCTTTTGGGTTAGGCGACCCAATATTTCTAAAGGCCTGCGTTTAATTTAATCTCTTAAAAAAATCAAAGTAGAGTTGAGTTTGCAAATGCTTAGGCTATAATTTAACATATAAAAGTTAATATATTAGAGGTGAGCTGTAAGGAGAAATCTTATGATATAATTTTTTTAATAGTGATGTTTTTCTCGACTTCAGTTGAGAGTGGACATAAGTTTTAGTTTGGATCGAACTATCTAAAACTTTTAGTGAACTTTTCTAATTTATATTTTTATTTTTTTATCATTAAAACTAATATATATATATATATATATATATATCAAGATTTTTTATAAAGTTGTCCTGAAGATAATGTTTGTTGATGGGCTTAGAAGATAATGTTGTTCTCAAGATTAGAAGATAATGTTTCTTGATACTATGAGTTGATCAGCCTAAACTACGTTAGGTTTTAGCTGATTTACAAACACTAGTAAAACAAATAAATGGGAGAAAATCATGACAGTGAGAAACATTTAAATTACAACTTAAATAAGGAGAAGGCCAAACAACACTTCTTATATAAGCCCTCTTATGCATGCAATATCCTCACAAAAAAACTTCACAATCAATTAATGATAAAATCCAAAAAAAATCTTTGTTTTAAAGACTAAAACATTCTTAAACCAAAAAATAAGAAAATAATAAAAATAAATAAACTAATAAACAATATGTGAATACATATGAACAAAGAAAATAAGAAATATCATTGAATCTTGTAAATGACACATTACAAGTCATTGATGGTTGGACTCTTTTAAAATTCTTTCAAGGTCTTTTCTTTAGATTTTTGGTTTTGATTTGATGTAAAATTAGTTCTATATTAAGCTTGAAAAACACTACCTTTCAATCATCTTCCTAATGCAACATATTTAATATTAATCCATCTTATCATGCAAAAATCAAATCAATAGGATTATACTACAAGTATATTTTCATAAAATCAACATCAATCTTTCTAAATCTTTTTTAGTGAAGAAAATATCAAGCAAATGATTATCCTTTTAACATATTTGAAATCTAGAATGAAAAAAAAAAAACAATTTACAAGAATAATATTAGAATAAAAATAATAATTAGATTATTTAAGTAAAGAGATATTCAATAATTGTTTATTAGCCTGACCACTAACAAGGTTTGCCATTAATCCCATTTTATGTGATAATTTTTTATAAAATAAAGAGAATTTAACATCAAAAATATTTTTTTGAAATATATATATAATAATAAATTTAAAATATGTATTGTAATATTATGTTCTTATATAATTCAAAAATCTTTATATAAAATTTTTTTAATAGTAAAAGGTTATATCTCTCTAAATAAATTAACATTAATAATTACTCATTTTATTTAATTTTTTAAAGATAAATTAACATTACTAATTAGTCAATCGCATTAAATTTTTTTTTAAAATTCAATATGTTTTATTGATTTAATACACTTAAATTTAATAAATATATATTTTTTGTTTAATTAAGAAAAGTATGTAATAAAAATTATTTTTGTATGCACATCAAAATTAAAAATATGTATAATAATGTTTAAGATATTTTTAAGCCTTTTAAAACTTAACTAAAATTTCAAGACACTTTCAATTTTAACAAATTCACTCTTCGATGATCATTCATACCATGATAATCAACAATAATAAAAAAATTTTATATGATCCACAAATAACATCAAATATAAGAACAAAAATATTAGAATTTCGATGACATAATGGTGATGTGACGAACCTTGACTGTGACCCACTATCTAAAAGTCAATTGAACATGACTAGGCCTATGACATGACCAACAAATCACATTTATTTATTTACATTTTTTTCAAAATATAATATACTTATTCAAAAGAAACAAATATAATATAACACTAAATTCTTCATGAATAATTCACCAACAATATATAATACATTTCAAACAAGTACAAGCCTTTAAACCTTCATCATTAATATATAGAATTTTGGACCTAGTCTTTTTCATTATCATCAAATATCCTTGTTTAATAACCATTTAGATTATTCCTCTTGAGGGAAATACCCCCATGAAAAAGTTTTGACTAAATCTATTCACAATAAATATTGTACTCACATATGTCTCTCAACTAAAAGACCTCTTGTTGAATCCAAGGTGACATATAAACAACACCATACAAGATATGAGTAAGCCTTTTATTAAGTTGTGATCTAATGTAGACATTATTACCAAATTACATGCACACACAAATTCTAATAACAATTCCCTAAAAATCAATATCTTGGCATTTACTAGAAATAGACTAAAATTGGGCACCTAGATTTAGACTTTAATGTGATATCTTCATAAAAAATAACAGTACAACAGCATAAGATACTTTTACCCAAATAAGAAAATATAAGATACTTTTTAGAATGACTAAGAACACATCCTCAATCTCCATCATATTATCAAGCAACAGGCTTCAAATCTTCTATCATCGTCTCATTAAAAAGAGTATCATAACTCAAGCTTCTAACAACATCAAAGAAATGCGCTACAGCTTCTTCTGGAGTATTCAAAAGAACTCCATGGCCAAGATTAAGAATGTGTCCCCTTTGTCCAGCACTCAGAACCACCCTGATAAAAGAAAAAAGTAGAGCAGCGTTTAAAAAAAATGGAAAAGTAGATATCTTTGATGTTCTTGCAATGTTTTGTTTTAGTAGTGGTGGGAATAACCATATAACTTTCACTAAGAGTATTTGAACCATGTTAAAATATTTTAATTATGATAATATAATAAAAAGTTTATTGTAAATAAATCTCTAGTTAATATATCATTGTGCAAGTACATCTCTTCAATATCAACAGTAACTAGACGATCTATAAACAATTATAACCTCATCCATTTTTTTCCTATAATATCCTGACGTACACATTGACTATTTGCAAAATTATACAAATCATAAGAATTTATAAATTTATTTTTGAAGATTAATATGCAACAACATAAATTTTAAATTCAGCAAAATACCATCAACAGGAGATTTCGTTAGCAAACACAAAAAGAGTGATATTCTCATAACACTAAATTGTTTCATAAAAAGATTTAAAGCTTGTTATATGTGTTGGCCTTATGAAGCCAAACGAACAAATATGATTTTGAAAACAAACAGTGACTTTGGTGATCTTATGGTCTGTCTAGTATATGATTTTGAGACAACAATTTCGTAAAGTAGAAAAAAAAACCTTATCATCTTACAGAGTAAGTGATGCTTGAGCATAATTTTGAACAAACATTGAAGTTATCAAATCAACACAACCAATAGAATAGACTATGTGGAACTTCAAAGACAATGTGTCCATAATCAAGAAATCGACAAAGATGACAAGGACTAATGTAAGGGTTTAATTATTGATTACTATGATTTGATCAAGAGCTACAAATGTATAATTTCATTTGCATTAATATGCCATGTTTTATTATACATCTTAGGTATTGCAAAGAATTAATATAAACCTAATGTCTAACATAGGATCCAAGAATTGAATGCCTAGATTAATTCAATAAGAATCAAGGAAAAATGGATCCTCCTATTTATATAATAAATAAGTTAATCAAAATTAAGTACAAAGGCATACTTGAATCTGGTTACATGCAAGTTCATAAAAATGTTCTAATTTCCAAATGTTTTATTTCGTAAAGTATACTTATGAAAATGCATGAGTTTAATTAAATAAATATTTGAAAATACATAAATTCAACTATGAAATAAGTAGAATAATAAAACCAGTAAAAGGATCTTTATTAGCCGATGCAACAAACTATCTGAGTTATCATGGCACATATGATGGACATTGGACCATTTGATAAGGCTAGATACTATAATTATAATCAAATCCTAATTTGAAAATAGACAAAAAGTCTATTAAACCACCTGACCAATCGTCTGATGATTAGTTCAATAATTAACAGACCATCCGATGCTTTAAACTGATATGATATAAAAATTGATCATCAAATTAAGTTTTTGTTCAACGAAATCTAACAATAAACCAGATTGTCTGATGCACATTTATAACATATAACATAATGACCCATATGACATTTAAATAATTGCACTTATCAAGATCATTTCATACAAGGTAGCATGCTCACATTCCTGTTAGTATTTTTGATCTTATTCTATTGCACATTATATATTATGAATACGTAAACATTTAAATATTGTTATCTTATATTCTTTATTTTCATTGTATATATCTGTCATAATACATTGTCATTCACGCTTTGACAGGTTTTTTTTCCAACTTCTCTTTGCTAACTCAATGAGCTTTTTAGATATTTTTCAAATTCAGACCATTTGATTAATGGATCAACATTACAAGAACAACAATAGTAAAATTTCATTAAGAAAACATATTAAACATTTTTTATTTATTATTCATTAGTTTATCTTCGTCTTAAAAAGTTGCTTTAATGACTAGAGTCATGTTCTTTGTAGCTTTCAAAACCATATTAATTACTATTTGGAATTAACAAATATTACATTTACTTCTCTTGAAGTAATATTTCGTTGATATATACATTCTCTTTTATAATGCAAAATAAAGTAATTTAGACTTTAGACTCTATATATACCATAATGGATGACACTGAAACACTTATATCATACTCTAGTTGTTGAGGAATACAACCCGTCAGACCCCCAAGTTATAATGGAAAAGAATAAGAATTGTGAAAACATCATTAAATGAATGAAATTTAAAGCCTGCGGGAATATAAATATGAAACAGATTATATAGAATAACTTAGTGCCACTTTGGTAATGGAAGGAATTCTTGTTCTATGCTATGATCAATCCATCTTTACTCTTACAATATTTGTCAAACTCCATATTAAATGCGATTTTACAGAATAAAATTTCATATAACAGTTCATAAGAAATATTCCTTAAGTATGTTAGCATACATAATTTTTTTTATTTTTCAGCTTTTGCAATAAGCAAAATTTAACAAAAACGTTACCAAACAGTTTGCACATGATGGAAACAAGAAGCGTCAACTAGCAGGTGAACCTGACATCCAATGAAATCAGAATTCAATCCCGATCAGACCATTTCATTACAAAGTTTTTTTCAAATTGGCTCACAATCAAATCAATCAGCTCAAAATGGTTGAAATTAAAGCCAAGCCAGCTTTAAATGGTTAAAATTCAAGCCAAAGAAGCTCAAACAAGATCCAATTTCGACTTCTAGTCCAGGTGGATGCGGCTCTTCATCGAAAACTAAGAATTAGAGGCAAGAAAGATTCACTCTTAACACAAGTCAATACCAACCTTAGCTGTGCCATGCTTCTTGAAATGGTTCCTGAACTCATGATTAACGATTGAGCCTCTTCGTTTTTATCCTTTCCACATTTAATGTGAATCAAATGATTCCAATTCACATTTTTGGATAAAAAAATACCCCAGTAAAATTAACTCTACCTCATTCTCTCCCTCTAACTTCCCCATCATGCACGCCAACACCCTTATTTACTTGCCGCTGACAGACTCATTGGTTTTGATTCCAAAGATGTTTTTGCCTGACGCCAGGAAAATGTCAAAATGAGGGTACTGACATGCATGATGAAAAAGAGGATATATATATATATATATATATATATATATATATATATATATATATATATATATATATAAGATTATTTTGTCCAAAAAAAATGTGAATTAGCATATGTTGGCCAAAGATATAATGATGAAAAACGCCTAGTCTATAAAAAAAAGGATTAAATTACTAGTGGGTTCAAAATGAGGAATCAAAACACATTTTACACTAAGAAATGCTATTAACATACACGTACTTCAACCGCATCCACAGAATAACAGCATAGTAGAATTGACTAAATTGATGAAAGAAAGACCTAATAAAATAGCATTAACCAAATTTTAAGGGTGCAGTAGGCAAAAAAAGTTCTGGATGTCGGTTAAGAACATGGTCTAAACAAAAACTTGAAAGAAGTATGCCAGAAAAAACAAACCTGTGGATTTCATCAGTTAAAGCAGGAAGTGGACAGAAAAGATAAGCAGGGTCTACATTGCCCTGTACGCTTGCTTCTTTGCCTATTCGCCTCCTTCCATCTGCCATATCAACTGTCCAATCCAGCCCAATAACATCAACTCCAGTACCAATCATCCGTTCCAGTAGACCACCATTTCCATTAATATACAACACAAGAGGTACACGAGGACACTCCTTCTTGACAGCAGTTACCATCTGCATATCCAATGATACAGAACATAAGCAAATCTACACATCTAAATCATTTACGAATGCATTGTAGCTCATACCAGACCATAATAAACAGGGAATGCAAGAATGCATGCATCCAATGACAACAAAATTAGTAAAGAAAAATTAACTAAACCTTGAAAATATCTACTAGAACGACCAGATAAGAAATTAACACATCCAAACATACATTTAGTGAAAAATTAAGGATGCTCCATACAATATTTTAGCAAGATAACAATGTCTCAAACAATAATAAAAATTTCCATGGGTTAATTCACGACAAATGAAAGTATACCCATTATGGCATCTATAAAAACCTAAATGGCATGCGAGAAAGAACTCATCATAAGAAAAGAACTTTCTAGGTTTTGCAGGAAAAGAAGAATAAATTTCATGAATGGAGTAATTGGCTTTAGAATGAGCCGTTCTAGCGATCCCATGTTGTCCTGGCATGTTCATCTGTTCATGGCCCTTCTGCCCTCCCTCATATTTGATCCACTTCCATGCTTATTTCTAAGGTTCCAAAAAGAAGCGAAGTGAACATTTAACTAAGTTCATGAGCTTGAATAAATATGAGATTGCCAATAAACATTAAGCCAACCTTCAACTGAATCATCAATAACAGATAAGATGTTATAGAACTACAAAAAAAACCAAATTAAGTGGTCATAAATGAAAAACTGAATAGATTATATACATCTTTCCTTTTTTCTTCGGTATTTCAGATATATTTCATCCAGTGTTATGTACAGTGATACCCTCAGAATAGGAAAAAAAATTTAAAATCTGCCATAAGAGCATAAACTGGACAGCTTGTAAGTTGGAAGTCATTATCAACACCATTTTTTTGTAATTTGTGATAAAGAATAACTAACAAATCAGTTTTTACACAATCATATTAAGAATATTTACAAATGAAGTCGATCATTTCACACACAAAAAAAATAGCACAAGCAAAATGAACCCAAAACAGCCAAGAAGCAATACCTCTTGAATATATGGTCTAGACCATTGCTCCCAAATATTTGGCGGTAGTTGACCACCCCATGAATCAAAAATCTGGATGCATTGTGCTCCCGATTTCACTTGAAAAATGGCATAATCAGTAATTGCTTTTGTGACATGGGAAAGAACAGTCCTTAAGACATGTGGTGCAGTATGACACATGCTTTTAACAGTTAAATATGTCCGGGTTGTACCCCCTTCTACTATATAAGTAGCAATGGTCCAGGGTGCCCCTACAAAGCCAAGAACAGCTGCATGCTCTCCTACCTGTTCAAAAGGTTGTAAATGTTAAAACATGAACAAGACAACATGAACAATAGTTTAATGCTATTGGCCTCACAATGCAGTAAGGCTACTCTGAAGATGATTCAAGATCACAACTCAAAGCTAGATAACATTATCTACATGGTATTAATTTTCATCAACCGGTGACAATCAACAAAGTCAATAATAGGGTTGTTTACATACTAATATTTCAAGCGTAAAGAATTCTCATCAGAGAAAGACTTTATTTAAATTGCAGCCAACTGCAACAGTAAATATAACCTCAAGCAAAAATCCAACTCCAAGTTGCTAGGAAATAGACAGAGGAGTGAAAGGGCATAAGCGTGTGAAACAAACCTGCACAACTCAAATGCTTCTTGTATGCTACTATTTGAAAAGAAGCAGAAGCACCTTAAAATTAAAATTTGCAGAAGATATTGTAGAATAATAAAATATATATGCCCATTTTCTTCAAATATTGTCCAATACTAAAGCCAGGAGTACCAACATTCAAAGTCACGACATGATGCCAAAGATATATAAATGAAAGTGCATGATGTAAACCTAACACATCAATTTTAAGGAATAATAGGCATATAAGAAATTTATTTAAAAAAATGAAAAGATAAAACTCTATAAGCACAAAACACTAGACAGAAAGATACTTACACTTGTACTATAAAGATAGCTTACCAAAATCTAGTCAAGAAGACATTAAATGTGTTTAATGTAATATCTAAGAAAACATCAAATAGAATCATTTGTTTTTGAATATTTCAACTTACAGATGCAATCAAATTACTTCAACAAACAATCCCTTTTGGGTGCAAGTCTTATATCATACGTCTACTCATCGTTCTCAATGTAACATGAATACCATAGCATCAACATATTGCTGATCATGAGTGAGTGCCAACTAACTTACAATGAACATGAGTGCTAATTAGCTTAGTTGTAAAGTTATTCAGGATTGCTGTCAAGTCTTAGGTTTGATACTCAGACAATTTGTACTTTCCCTTGATAAAATATATTAAAAAAACACTTCCAACCTATACAATATATATAAAAATGATAAAAGAACCAAAAAACCTTCTCCATCAAGTTGGGCAAGCCACATGGATCCTTCAACACAAATATCTTCATCCATTATGCTGTGGAAAGAGAAAATTCACAACAATGCATGCAAGTCATCTAAAAGAAACACAAAAAATCCAAGAGAAAAACACCATATATAACATTTTATATAATTTGACCCCAATTGGTCTATTATTTTTCAAACTCTCAAGAGATATCTTCTATTTCTTTAAAAACCAAAAAACAAGTTCCAAATTATTCTCTCTCTCTCCCCCACTCTTATCTTGATAGTCTTCCTATAAGAAACAGTGTGCATGTGCGTAAGGATCCATAATAAATCTTAGCCACATAATAATAACTACCCAAACCAAATAAGATAAATGAGATCACCCAAACCAAAAACTACCATGAATTTAATTATAATTATATAACTACATAATATAAGACAACCTTAACAAATTTCCCCCTTAGCATGAATTATGCAAGCAACTGATAAAATCCAATTGTCGATGATCCTTTGCCCTTTATGTTGGCTCCATCACTGCTACGACAAGCTGACATAACTTACACCCTCGTCTGTGATACACACGTTCTCTTGTGGGAGATAGCACAGCTCACCATCATGCAATTTGACATGCTCTGTCCCTCACACACAACTAAAAAGATTTCTGTCACCCTCAAGAAGTTAATCAAAAATCACATGGTTCTTCATAATGAACCATATGTCCTCATCCTTGGCACACTCAACCTAGGATGTGACATAGCCTCCACTTGTCTCCACTCTTCCTATGAGTTTGTACAAATCACCAACCATCTTATTCTTTAACTTTAACATTGTTTATTTGCAAATCTTGAGGACATTATCATCACCTAAATACATATAACCTCTTAAATCTTGGCTCCATCACTGCTACGACAAGTTGACACAACTTACACCCTCGTCTATGATACACATGTTCTCTTGTGAGAGATAGCACAACTGACCATCATGCAATTTGACATGTTCTGCCTCTCATGCACAACTAAAAAGATTTTTCACCCTCAAGAAGTTAATCAAAAGTCACATGGTTCTTCCACCATCTACATGTAACCTCATAATGAGCCATCTTATGTCTTCATCCTTTACTTGTCACACTCTACCTAAGATGTGATAGCCTCCACTTGTCTCCACTCTTCTTATGAGTTTGTACAAATCACCAATCATCTTATTCTTTAACTTTAACATTGTTTATTTGCAAATCTTAAAAACATTACCTTCACTTAAATACATAAAACCTCTCAAATCAAATATTTCCACTATAATCATATTCATATTTAGATCTATAATAGACCCAACATCAACCAAAGTCCTCAAATATCATCAAATATGCAAATGTGCATTGATCCTACTCTAGCAATCTTAACACCCTACATTGCTTTCTATCAATAACACTATTACATGCTTGATACATGCTGCAATACTATTGCAATGAGCATCCAGAATCAAGGCTTTAATTTGAAACATTCATACTGAAGTTGTAGTTATCAAAAATGATGATCATCATCATCAGAAAAAAAAACTACAATCTTAGAAGATTCTTTTTAATGCAGCACATTAGGAGTATCAAACAAATTCAATGGATCCCAAAACACATGAGATCTTATTTCGTCATAGGCCAAATATTCAATCACAAATAAAGGCCCATAATGGGTTTATATAATATTTTCCTATTTAATATTTTGATTCATTAATAAATTGTAATGGGTCATAGATGAGACCCATAGATTTATTTGGTATTTTGGTTATTTTTATTTATTCTTAAAAATATTTTAGTCTTTTTATTTTTACTTTAGAGTTTATGTTATTTAAGTATTGTTGTTGAAGAAAAGAAAGATCTTTTAACTTAGCATTTTGTTTTCAAAAATTGAAGCATGTGTACACAATTTCGATTGTGAAATGGGGTTTTATGGGTAACTTACCATCTTGTTTTCAAAAATTGAACCATGTGTGCACAATTCAAGTTGTGAAATGGGGTTTTCCGAATTGCAATCCTACATCCAAATTACGAATCAAATCCTTAATCGTTTGGTATCAAAACCAAGATAAGATATAACTGTAGGAGTTGATCATGCCCTTCTTTCATCAATTTGGTATCAGAGCTCCTTTTGCGATGTTCCAACCACTACAATGATCCACCACTGCCATCATTTGGAAGCTTTCCTCGGTTTCAACATCTCTAGTTGTCACGTGCTACTTTGTTTTCCTAATTTATATGTTTCCATCACCTTTAGTCCTTCCATTTGCCATCGCTTCTGCCACCATCAAGTTATTTGGAAAAACGTTTGTCTCGGGTCCTATGCCATAGGCCACTACTAACTGCCACGGCATGGCACCAACAAACATCTGCATGCACTTATTGTTCCTCTCATGCCATCTCACGATCTATGCACAGCTCACCCATACACACAAAGTGCCTCGATTGCACTACTCTCTTGTGCGTAGTGTGCACATCTCTTCACAGCTACGCACAACAACTGTACCCTAACAACCAATTAAAGATCCTCTATCATTTGATATCAAAGACAGGTTAAGATATGTCAACAAAAGTTGCTCCTTCCTTTCCACCATCAAATTGGAATAATGCTTTAGCCAAATTAACATTAGTTACATTTACACTTAAATTTATCATTCCAGGTTTTGACCATATAAAAAATGAATACTTGACTTTTCTTGATTTTCATATGTTTTTGGAAGAATTACAAAATAAATCTATAATTTTATACAACCTTTTCCATTTAGCAGATGAGTATCTATTTAAGGAAAGGGCTTTGTGTATTCCAAGAACCTAGTTACATGATTTCGTAATTATTGAGCTACACTCAAAAGGAATAACAAGTCATGTAGGTTAAGATAAAACTATTAACCAAGTGGAATCAAAGTTTTATTGATCCTTACTAAAAAGAGATGTACATAAGATTGTGTCCCAATAAAGAATTTGTAAATTAACTAAGGCCATTAAATAATAATCTGGTAAATATATGTCTTTGCTCATTCTTATTAAACCTTAGGAAAACTTATCCATGAATTTTGTTTTAGGACTACTATGTACCGTCTGACACACTGATAATATATTTGTGAGAATTAATAGGTTTTCTAAAATTTCACATTTTATTCCTTACCCAAAACCAATGATGAATCCCATGTTGCCAAAATTTTCTTTAAAAAAATTGTTAAATTGCATAAATTGCAAAACACTATTATTTATGATAAGGATATGAGATTTATCACATGATTTTTGAAAGCTTTATAGTTATTATTTGAGACCATTGAAATTTTCATTTGTATTTTAACAACAAACCAATGGTCAAACTAAGACAATAAATTAGACATTAGGAAATTTATTTCAATGTTTAGTTAGTAAAAATATTGGGAATAGAGATTTACATTGCTCACTAAAAAATTTGATTATAATATTATCATTTCTAAGACAACAAAATTATCGTCTTTTAAAATAGTTTATGCAAAACCCAAAAAGACAGATTTAATGGATGTTTCTTACTCACCTTTGTTCTTATTTTATAATTTTATTTGCAAAAGATCTTCAAAATTGGTATGAAAAAGTAAAGCAATAGATTGAATCTAGTAACTTAAAAAATGCTGAAACTGTTAATCGAGATAGAACGTTAAGAAAATCTATTAAGGGAGATTATACATTAGTACATATTAGCCCTAAGAGATATACCACCTCAAGTTCAAAAAATTACATTCACGAGTTTGTAGCCCTTTCAAAACTATTAAAAAGCTAAATTCTAATGCTCATGTTTTATAATAACTATTCGACATATTTATTAGTAATATCTTTAAAATAGGAGATTTAATATCATATAAGAGTGATTTACATGATAGGAGTTTGCAGATTAACTCTCCTACAAGTAGTTCAACTTATGAATAATCTCATACTTTCTAAGTGTTAGGTTATTTATTATTGATAGCATTTTGAATAATGTCTCTTCAAGTTTTGATGTTTTCATGGGTTCTTAGTTTATTTGTGAGATCTACCACAATTAGAGGACACTTAACTGACATTAGAGGATATGGAGAGACTTGCATTAGATCTCTTGAGTGACTATTTAGAGTTCAATTTTATGAAATAGAATTCTTCTTGATAAAGGGACTTGATGCAACACATCAGGAGCATTAGACAAATCCAACGGAGCCCAAGACATAAGAAATCCCTTTTCCATAAACCATGGACTCAATCACAAACAATGGTCAATAATGAGTTTGCAAAACATTTTCTTGTTTAGTATTTTAATTATTAGTGAGTTGTAATTGGTCATATATCCATAAACCTATTTAGTTCTTTAGTTATTTCTATTTATTCCTAGAGATATTTTAATATTTTTTTTATTTTAGAATTATGCTATTTAAATATTATTTCTAAATGAAAGAAAAATCTTTTTGTCTTATCTTTTTTAGAAATTGCGACTCCTGTGCACAACCTGGGTTATGATCTAAAGATTTTCAGGTTGCGATTTGACATCCGAATTGTGATTCGAATCCTCGATAAATTTCTTTTCTAATTTCTTCACCTTCAAAAACTCTTTACATCAAGGACAATCCTTCATTATATGGTTTTTCTCATCACCAACAAAATACATTCTCTTATGAACTTTTGGCTTAAAGTGTCATTTGTTCCTTGTTAATAAACCATTTTCTCCATTGATCTACCTCTACTTTAACCATCATTTTCGACAACCAATGCATTACCCTCAATTAAAATTATTTTACCATTGTTCCTCCATCACTACATATCTATCAATGAATTAATGATCACCTTCAACATAAAAGTACATTTTTCCCAAATAGCAATGTGATCATAATGTGACCAAATAATGATGGCAAAGAAACCAATAAGAGAAATACTCTATGCTCCTCCTTAATCGTCACATCAAATGTAGATATCTTTATCAATATCACATTGAACTTATCCAAATGTGCATCCAACTTTTTCTCAATCAATAATCCTCAAGCATTAGAGTAGTCACTTCAAAAATGAATGATTTATCAATGATTTGGACATGTGTTTGCTATCCAATTTTCTTAGACCTCTAGCATAATCATCATCCCAATAAACTCTCAAAGTTTATTATCAATAAGAAATAATTGTATCATGCTATTTGCCAACTCCAATAGATCTTGACATAACTCATTTGTCATTGTTGCAAACATATATGATTTCTTTTAAATAGCCTTAATCAGCACTTCCTTGTAACTTATTCCATTGTTGTCACAATTTAAAGTCATATCCACTAAAAAGTTCCTTTGCAAAGAAATTTGAACTCTTAATTGCCACTTCTTGCGACCAAACATGCCCAAGATAGCATTCATTGACTCTAAAAATCTTGATCAACCTCGATCCACCAAAAAACATTGTCGATCTTAGCAAAAGCTCGCTACTTGACATAGAACTCAAAATATGAGCAAGATCTTCCCAATCCCAAGCATCATGCTCTAAAAAATTGAAATATCTTGAAATTAAATCTTGAAAGGCCAAATTTCACAATTGTTAGACCAAAATATCATAAAAACAAATCAACCAATTTAAACATTCAATACCTTCTTCCTAAACCTCCTGTAACAAGAGGATAACAACTCAATCGACTCTAATTTCTACATAGAAACTCCACAATTCACACAAGTATCAAAACCCCTTTGTCCAAAATCTTTGATGACGTCACTGCTAAAGCCTTCGTTGATGGTCTCTAACAAACGATCTCTATTTCCATCAGCAACCTACAATGGCATTGTCTTGCCAAGGATGTTCATTGCAAAACTTCTCTAAAAATGAAAAAACTTCACCAACTTTAGTGCCAACCAACTTTGTTATGACTTCCTCACAAATATTTTGTTGCCAATATTAAGAAAACATAACTCTTTTGACAAGAGAGAATTCTCATCACAATTCAAGTACATCATCTAGAGAAAACATAAAAGTTCAATAGAAAAACACCAAAGAGAAAATAAAAGATTTTATGTTTTGGTCCCAATTGCTCCACCCTCATTCTTATGAGATATCTTCTATTTTTTTCACAAATGAAACGAGTTCCAATCTTGTTTCTCCCTCCCCTCTCTCTCTCAAAGGTTTCTCCACAAGAGGCAATACTTATAACGATGCTCAATCAATTGTACCCACATAATTATTCCAACACAAATCATACATGATAAATAAGTTCACCTAATATAAATATCACTATAGATAAAATTATAATTCCATAAACTACAAGATATAAGACATAACACTATAGCAATGTAACAAATCTTTGGCAAGCTCTAACTGCACCAAAATGTTCATAAATTCTCTTTTCATTTCCTTTTGGATTTTTCTAATATTAAAGTTCAAACATAGAATGACTCATTAATGTAATGTACCTCAGATCTCAAGATTTTAAGTGATTCACCAACAAAATGAAGCTTTTGAAGATCAATAGGATGCAAATAATGCAAGTCATCTTCCGAAGAAATTGGACTCTGAATTATCGGGCCCTTTACTTCATCTATCTCAAAAGGCACTCCAAATGCAGGTAGAGGAGTAAGTATGTCTGAGAAAATGATAACACCATCTGGATGAAAAGCCCTCCAAGGTTGCAAAGAAATTTCCACAATTAAATCAATTGTCTCTGATCTCATTCTAAAGGATGGATATCTCTCTGCAAGCTTTCTATAAACAGCCATATATCTTCCTGCTTGGCGCATCATCCATGCTGGTGGTCTTTTGACAATAATGCCCCTGGCAGCTTGCACGATTAGTGGATCTGCCAAATTTACTCATAGCAAGGTCAACCAATTCTGCACATTGCTAGTTACACAGTAAAATAAATGCAAAATACAAATGGATTCAAATTTGGATTGATAGAATAAAGAGAGACTAAAAGCAGTACTAGATCATACAAGGAATAAGCTATAAAAAGAATAACTGAAGGATTTAAATGACAAAAAAATGCAGGTGTAAGTAAAATCCTAATTGTCAATGTCATGGAAGCACTCAGAATATTCAATATATCATTTACAAAAACCATATATAGTTGAGCAAAAGTGTAATAAGATAGAAAGAGAATATGGCCTCAGGACCCTTACAGACCAAGACAACTAACATAAAATGAAAAGCACAGAGTTATACAGTATGAAACTATAGACGCAGAGATAACAAAACAAAAAACTATGGTTGCAAACTACAAGGACTATAAAAAGTTATAAAGTCATATTTCGAACCACGGATGGGATAAAACCAACTTAAAAACGCAATCAACTGGTACAACTAATAATTCCACAAACATCAAGCAAACCAATATCTGATATTATCTTGTAGAAAAGGATGTCTCATGACAAAGAACATATGCTCAAAAATAACATGGCTTTCATGCAAGCAAGAATGCCAAACAAAACATGGAAGTTTAATTGCATTTTTAGGCAAAGAAAATGGTGAACTTATAACTGAACCATCTAATGTGTATGTTTGTAACTCATAAGGCTAAATTTATTCTACAAAAAAAGGAGCTTAGCTCTTGTAAAAAAAAAATATCAGAATTGAAGCCCTAAAAATCTAGATGTTAAAGTATTCTCTGTTCCTTAGTCTACTTCACCGGCTGCTAAAAACAAATTTGAACCTTATATTTATAGCAACAAACAAGAGAGCGTGCAGATATTTGAAGGCTAAGAGCACTGTAGTTGTCATCCATTTAGCACCTTTTCTTTGAAAAAACATGTCTTCCACTTTCTCCACGTTCTTTATCTCTTTACAATTCTAAACAATCATGTCATGGATATCTCTTCAAATATTTTTTGCATCAATATTTTTGATGATTCCATTCAGATACATCTTTCAAGAAAGGGTTAAAAATGTTGATCAACACAACAAAGGTTATGAATTAGGGAACTCCCACACAAACAGCAGCAAAGATCAAATTCCATTCAATTCTCAATAAAATGAAGTAGCTCACTGAAGCCATCAACCAAAAGCGAGTACAGCTAGAAGCATCTTTTTTCCCCTCTAATGGGTCCAAGTAACTCTCTACTACAAACATTCATTCGATATCTTCCTTTGGGAATGGGATATTATGTCCAATTTGTGGCACCAATTGCATTATCAAAACCTCATGAGTGTCAAGTGTAAAATCATGATACCTCTACTATTCTCTACCTAAACCAATAGCACCTTCTTTGTCCAAAACTTTAGATTCAGCAGTAGAATTCAATCCCATTGCAACTCCACCAACTGTTGTTCAAAGATGGGAATCAAAAGCTCTTATTTTGAGTCAAGTCATAGAAAAGATGACATCCAAGTGTGTGCTAATCATTCAACATATCATCACCAATGACATCTCATGACAACTCATTGGCAAGGAAGACGTATCATGCTACTAAGGCATTATTTCAAAAAGAAAACCCTAGTAGGAGCAATGGTTTCTTTTCTTCGCATTTCAGAGAATTGTTGGCTGATGAAATGCCTTCATTCTACCAACTATCTCCTCTTTATCGTTAGAAAGGAACAACTAACCCAGATGACCAAGTCGTTACCTACAATCATGACCTTAATGTCTATTATCTTCCACAAGGAATAAAGTACAGGTTATTTTCTTCAACTTTGAAGGGATTTGCATAACACTAGTACATAGAACTTCCCTCAACTTCCACAGCTTCATTTGTACAAGTCAAGATTAGTTTCACCATCACAAGAACATCTCAGTGATTGGAGAATGACCCTCTTCAAGATCAAGTAAGGAACTGCTTAATAGCTAAGAGACTTTATTGATAGCTTTAATTCAGATTTCATGGTGATTATGGGAAGTAACTATGACATGCAAATTCTTCTTAAGAGAGGGATTGCATCCAAGAGGAGAATTCAAGTCTAAACTTAGAAGAAAACCTCTATTACACTTCTCTCAATTTCTTGAAATGACTCAAAAGTATATTCAAAGTGAAAAGATGAACTTCCTATATATTACAGGCAAAAAGGGGCGGTGTAATATGCGTGACAAGCATTTGTACAAGGCAAATGGAAAGCAACAATGAGGAAATTTCAATAATACCTGTATATTTAACCATTTATGTTTGGATGCTACTCTTACAATATGCATTGAGAAACCTAAGAATTTTGAAGAAGAAGAATTGATGGAAGAGCTTGACCAAGAAGATTATGATCAAGAGGAAGTATTGCCCATTTTTTGCTCACCTGAAGATGCATCAGTGGATATAAAAGAACAAGTGTTATATCAAATGCCACCATCAATTATTAATCCTCTCCGATTTGTGATTTAAGAATGTTTGGCCATAATGGGCTTATATTTGCAAGAGGGGATGTTAAACTTTTAATAAAATGTTATTTGGACAAGATATACTCTAACCATCATTTACAAGAAGACCTCAAAAAGAAAAGTAATATATGCACAAAAAAGCTAATTATAAATGTGCTTCTCACTAATAAGAACATTGTCTTTAACTTCAAAACTAGATAATAATGTAAGTCAATTCAAGAGTATAATATTGCCTTTGTCTAGTATCCACTTTATATCCTACGAATAGATCGACAATAGTTCAACATCATTTTAGTATCCAATATGACAACCATTCTTCAACGGCAAAAGCTTAAATTTTGCAAATAAAGGAAAGATATAATTAAGGCTAAAATTAATAAATTACTTTAAGCTAAATTATTGGGAAGGTTCAATTCCAACGTCACTAACAAATGTGGTATTTGTCAAAAAGAGTAATGACAAGTGTTGGATATGCATCAATTACATGGATTTAAACCCTACTGTCTACTACCTTGGATAAATCGTTGGTAGACTCACAGAGAAAATGCCACGGAAAATGCATATATACAGAGAAAAGTAATCAAAGTAATTATTGTCATCAAAGGTAGCAGAGATGTCAAGAAAGTCAAAAGATAACATAGACAGAGGATAACAATACACTTTACATTACCAAATAGAGAAATTCAATAAGAGTGCAGCATTTTTACCAAAGAAGAACAACATAATTTTTTCATTTTAGAAACAATGCTAGCAACTTGCAAGAGCTAATTAACGAATGAACCAAAAAAGGAAAAGGAAAATAAGAACAGCGAAACGTCAAACATACCCTCGGAGAAGCATGCCTTAGGAAGGCTCGGCAGAGTTTTTCCCCGACAAGTTCTTCTAACTAACACATCTCTTGGAAATCCTAGATGGGCAAACGATACGGAAGAGCTCAATCCTGTGAAGAAACTAGTATGGGAATGCCAACCAAAGGCAAGGTTCAGCAAGAGAAAGCGTCAAAATTGCAATTTCTAAGACTCGGAAGAGAGTAATTTTTGAGACGTCACCTTCTTGGAGGCGCCAACATTCCCTCTTTTGATGAAGACCTCTCTATGAATTTACACGAATAGACCGCCTTCTTCCTTTACCGTCACCCACCTTATCTCAGGTGTCATTGGAGTGTCTATTCCTGTTCACTTGGCCCAATCTCATCGCAAAATACAGGGCATATATGTAATTTTAGTGCATGTGATCATTGACCGAGCCGAGCTTGTCCAGGCGAGGAAATGTGGCAGGAAAATCTCAGTCCCGGCTACCATCCTGGGGTTAGACATGAGAAACTTCTGCGCTTACAGCGTTGACCTCCTTCTCAAGTTGCCAGGTAGGGTAAGGAGAAAGGCAAGGTATCTTCAAGGGCTGCTGAGAAGGAATGTTATGCGAATCTAGAGCGACATGAGCTGTAGATTCGAGCAAAGGGGCAGACCACCAAGTTTTGAAGCTGCCTGCCCTACAAAAATGGCCGATATTTCCTTCACTGCGGGAATGGCCGAGGATCCCTTGGATCATCCTATGGAAGCCGGAGACTACGCACGAAATGACATTCTCCGGCCTGAAGGAATGTGGTTAAATTATTAATCTATAAATTTAACCTATATCATAAAGAATTAGTGAAATCAGTATTGAAATTATGTTTGACTATTAATTTAATTTGAGTAAATTATTAATCTATAATAATCTTTTGTTGTTTTGTTACTTGACTTCTTTGATGTTGAATCGCATGCCATCATTGATTGGATTAACTAAGATCTAACGTTGAACCAACTTTTACACTCATATTAATCAACATCACAAGCCCTTCTAGCAAAGAATTCTACAAGATCCTCATTGTTAATTGATTCTGTCGTTACACCCTTTCTATGTTAAGCCACATTAAGGAGCTCTATAGGTACACAATCATCTTTTATTATATCATAAACAAACAAAGATAAATCATTTCTAATATTTTGAAGATATATTACATCTAAGTGCAAACATGAGTCAAAGATGGGCTAAAGCTAGCTATATCTATATAAAGTCGACTTAACCCTAACTCAAGTTAGCTAGTTATTTGGTAGCCAGTATGGTTTTAACTAGCTAGTATAAGAGCACACCGTATCTCAAGAAGAAGTCCATGTTTTAGATGTAGCTCATTTAAGGCTTATATTGGAACTTAGTTAAGCTTCATATGTTGAACTAGTTTTCTTAATCAGAAGAGTTGTTAGGTTAACCATACAACATTTTTTGTCAACATCTCCTCAATTCTTCTTAACAAGAGTCGTTTGATTGGCTGTGAGTTAACTAAAGTACACACACATTCTCATACCTAACTTAATCGATCTCATTTTTTACATTTAGCAAGTCAATCATATTGTTAACTCATCCACGCATCTTACATGTTTTATGATACATGTACAACCACATATGCATAATCATTTGAGTTGATGATAAGATTTTTTGGTATTCTAATACATGATTTCATATGTTTTCTTCATTTGGGCCTATACTAATCTCATACAGTTATGATTACTTTTATTTTCATTTCATGCTTCGATAGACACATGTTAAATCCTATACAAATTAGTGTCTAACTTATGAGTGAAATCCATATAAAAACTTCATTTCTCTTTTCGTGTTATGATTCTTCTAGTTTAATTCCATATTTGATAGTTAATTGTCATGCTTTTCAAAAGATTTTTTTATCAAAACCTTCCTTAGCCAAATCATATTAATTAAAAAAAACTATAAACATAAATAAATAAACATGTAAGAATACATTAACATCTAAAATAAGAACCTAATAATGAGATAAATCTAAAAATCAATTTCATACCAAAATGTTTTCACCACAAATTTAACTATTAATAATTAAAATATCTAAACAAAAGTCGTATTATAAAACGCATCTCATAAATAAATCATACTAAACAAAAAATATAAAATATCATAACTAATAAATCATGGTCGCCAATATATATAAGAGAGTATTGAATATACAAAACTTATATGATGTAGAATAGATTTAGACTTATACTATGGTTTAAACTACAGTCTAAAATACTGAAGATGTTCAATAGATTATTAAAAAATATAAAAAAGATATTATACAATAATCAAGGTTATGTGATATGTATGATATTTTAGAACTATTTAAATATTAACATTCCAAAGTTGTAACGTAGATTAGTAAATTAAGTAGGCATCAACTCTTTAAGCATCAAGTATAAAATCTTACAAAATAGTTTTTATCACTTACAATTTTATGCATATAAAATAAATAATTTAAACAAACTTTATATAGAGTATTCTAATAGAAAAGAGTAACAATAACTTTAAATTATTACCTAAAAAATAAAATTTTTTGAAAGTTTAAATTTTTTGACAATGATGTGGATGTTGTGGAAGCGATAATTTGTGTAGTTACTAGCTCTCTCGATGGAAAGACTCTCATTTTCGATCCTTATCTCTTATAAGGGATTTATTTGTCGACTCTCCTAATGAAATATTTTTCATATTTGATCTTTGTCTCTCATAAGAAAAATTAGAATCTCCCCAACTAGGTAAGTGTGCACACTTACAAAAGTGAAAGCATACAAATAAAATAAATTTTATTCTATCATTTTTTATAGCTTGGTATCCATATTTATATAGACCTCAAAAATTTATCAATAATTTTTTAAAAAGTTTAAAAAATAAAAATAAAATAAAAAACAATTAAATTAAGCTGTTCCCAAACAAACTGTGTATTTTGGATGACGATAACGAGGGGCAACGAAACAGTCAGGGGCGATCAATGCGATGCGAGAGGGTGTCTCGATGCATTTAGTTCGAGTTTTGGGCAGGCAGGGTCAAGCATAACAGAATGGGTCAACAGGACTAGCAAGCCGACACTGTTCATTGTGGGTCATCAATGGTAAAGGTCAGCATTGGTCAAATTGTGTTCCCAAGTCAAACCGGGTCATACGGGTGGGTAGGTCAGCTTAGGTGATAGTAGCAATAGCTGACGGAGGTAGATGGTGGTGAATGGCGATAGGCAACAAAACAAATAAAAAATTATAATTTAAGTATTTTTTTAAGCAATTTTCAACTAAATTTTGCACTGATAGACTTGTGGAACTAGTACGATGTTAGCAAATGTGTTTTTGTGAGCTAATGTTAGAGCTCTTGCCTCATCCTCCTAGGTGGAAGAGAGTTTGGCTCGGTGGTATCAGGGTGATGGGTATAGTAATATTTTAACAATTATGGAATGATATAGTGTAAGTCATTATAGGTAAGTAAAAAGTTATTGATGAGACATTTTTTCTTCTATCGAACTAAAAATGTTTTAAGTTTACAATCTTTGGTTAGAATTATTTCATGACTTAAAATTTTTTTCTATATCATTCTTATTTACTCTTAAGACTAATATAGTGATAAGAATGTGTTCATTTAATATGAAAGAATCGGGCTCAAATGGCTTATTAAGTATTGGATGTGATACCTTATAAGGAACTAAATCCTTGATGTTAAAGATTACACTAATTCTATGCTCTTCTAGTAAATCCAACATGTGTATATTAGTTTATAGTTTTTGAATATTCTTAAAAAGTCAAACTTCATACACTTGTAATTTTCTGTAAGCTCTCAAAAGGAACTATTTTGTCATAATTTTAATTATAACATGATCTCTTTCAAAAAATTCTCCAATATTTTTTTGAGCATCTGTTAGTTTGCATATGTTAGTTTCTTATATCTTTTGTTACTTAAATTAATTTTTTTAGATATTATTTTATGAGAAGTAAAGAAAAAGTAAAAGAAAAAATCTCAAAGTTCAATGATAAGAAAATAAGATCAATAGGAGATATCAGTTTATTACCATAAGCATGTATAATAAGTGGTAGGTCTCACAAGGTGGTGAGCCAAACTAAGTCTCTTTGATCAAGAGTCTTCCTAATTTGGGATTATGTGATTAAGCTTAAATTAATTATCTATTTCTTATCCATGGGTTTAGAATTTTCTATAAATTTGTTAGGTTTTAGTGATTGGGGTCTCTCATGATGTGGAGTGAAATGTAATGTGATGGTTTTTTCTTTATAGACAAAAGAACACATGTTAATCTTATCCTTCAAAATTACATTCCTATCAAAAAGTCATGGTCTTCTAAAGATAAGATGACTTACTTGTACAGGTACAACATTACATAAAACATTATCACTATACCTACTTAATGTCAATGGTACATAACATCGTTGCTTAATAGGTATAACAGTTTTATCTATCCATGACGTAGAGCAAAAGTTTGGGTGTTTCAATAAAAAAGCTCTTATTTGCTTAATAGTATTATGGAATATTACATTAATGCAACTACCATTATTTATGATCGTCATATATGGTTGTTTCTTAATTATCCTAAAGATATTGGTGCACTTCCAGTCGTCTTGTAGTTGTAAGGTTGTAGGGGTTCATCTAATCATGAAATTTTCATGCTTTTCTAATTCTTGCTCAGCTTCATTATCAGGCATTATGTTTTTTTTATTCTAACTCTTTTTGTTTATTAATATTTTCTAAATTTATAATCATGGTTCTCTTTAGGTAGTTTGTAACTACATATCCTTTTTTATGACACTTAAGTAATTTTAGATTAGGTTGGTTAGCTTAAAAAGGTTATGAAGAAATGGGTGGTAAAACAAGTTTGAGAGTTTAGAAACTATGATGGATGGGATATATAAAGTATTAGTATAAGTGTCTTAAGAAATTATGATGTGGGTTTTTTGAGATTTTAACTCATCATTTCTCTTAAAATAAGAAGTTTTATTTTTTTATATTTATAGTCATGTGATAGGCTTTCTATAAGATGATAATATTTTTCAAGTTAAGCTAAGCCTATATGTATTTCTTTAAACCTATCTTAAAATGGGATAATACTACACCCTTAGGTTCATCTACATCGCATCTAAGTTTATAATCCAAAAATTTGTTAATATACTCCTTAACAGATCTATTATGTTGGAAAAATCTTTGTCATTTATTTAATATTTTGACACTATAAGTTATTGGAATAAACCTATTGTACAACATAACATTAAGATTTCTCTAATTTTAGCATACATATTCATCATTATTAGTATATTATTGTTTTAAGTTTTTAAGAAATATACAAATAATACTAGTAAGTTTAGCATTAACAAATTGATACTTTTTTATTCACTTATTTAGTGCCAGTCAAACTAATCATCTATACTAGTCTGTCAGTTAATACAATATTTAGAATCATAACTATCATCAAAAGTTAAGACATCTAGTTTCAGATTAAAGATATGCTCTCTATCTCAAAACTTTTTAAGTCTTTCCTTATCACTAAACAGATCTAAATCATATTTTAGTCTGAATCATCTAAAGGTTCATTTATTCTATGGTTATGATTTTTCTAATATATATCTTGGTCAGATTTATCAAAAGGATCATCATGTCTTCCATAATTCCTATGCCTCTTAATGCTTCCTTCTAAATCATTGGATGTGACACTTCTTCTCATATCATCTTTTTCTCTTTTAAGATTTGATTTACATTATTGGTTTAAGAGGATTTGACTAACCATCTAGGTGAGTTGTCTATTGATTTGAATATTTCTAACATAGGGTCTTGTTTTAAATTTTGTCTTTAGTTTTGAACTAATTCTTAACTTTGATTTGTCATTTGATAAGACCTACCAAATCTCATGATCATTCAAAGATTTGTCAAATAGGGAATATCAAATAAAGAAAAATAATTTAGGATATGTTTTTTTCATAAAAAAATTATGAAAGTAAAATCATCGCCACCATTGACCAGCAAAGCTGAGATGAGGTGTATTTTTAAGAAAATGACGAGTGATTAGGGCCCTACTTTTACCAAATCACCTCCTTGACAAAATCAGATAATTTTTATGGAAGATGATGGGGAGTCATATCACTGCTTTTGTACTACTTTCTAAGATAAAGTTTACTTAAAATTAGTTAAGAGTTCTTTAGTGGATAAGGTAAGTAAAAAAAAGAAAAAAATATTTTCTTTTTTAGTAAAAAAATAATATTATCTAATACCAAAATTGATGTAAAATAAGAAAATATATTCTTTAATACCAAAGTTGAATATACTAAATAAAGGATTTTTTAATAAAAAATCTTAACCTCTAATACCAAAGTTGAATATAATAAATAAAAGAAAAAGATTTAGTAGAAAATAATATTATTTGATACTAAAGTTGGTGTACTAAACAAAAAAAAATTGTTAGTAGAAAACCTTAGCTTTTATATTAAATTTAATGTATGATGGATTTAAACTTTTATTAGGATCTATATTGAAGCTTATAATACTGAAGATGATCAATAAATTATTAAGAAATATAAAAAAGATACTATGCAATAATAAGGGTAAAGTATCGTGTGTAATTTTTAGAACTATTTAAATATTGGTATTCCAAAGCTATAATATAGATTATTAAGTTGAGTAAGTAGTAACTCCTCAAGCATTAAACATAAAATCCTTCAAAAATGATTTTTGTCACACCCAAATTCACACATATAAAATAAAGAATTTAAGTGAACTCTATGTGAAGTATTCTAATAGAAAAGAAGAATTTTTAACTTTAGATTATTACTTAAAAAATAAAAATTACTAAAAAAAAATTAAACCTTCTAATGATTACGTAAATGTTGGTAAAAGTAGGAATATTTTTTGTTATCAATTCTCTTGGTAGAAGTTCTTTTACCTTCGATCCTTGTATCTCACAAGGATTTGGTTGCTGACTTTCTTAGTGGAATGTCTCTCTTATCTTCGATCCATGTCTTTCAATAGGGAAGTTAGAATAATCGAATTAAGGTTGGATGCATACAATTTATTCACAAAAATAAAAACACAAACAAAATAAATTTTATTTTATCATTTTTTATAACTTGGTGAGTATCCCTATTTTTATAGACTTTAAAAGTTAATTAGTAATTTTTTAAAAAATAAAAAAACTAAAAATCAATTAAATTAAGTAGCTACCAAACAAATTGTGCATTTTGGGTGACGATAACGACAACTAGCGAAGCAATCAGGTGTGATCGGTGTGATGCAAGCAAAAATCTCGACGTGTCTAGTCTCGGTTTTGGGTAGGCATGAGTCAGGCAGAATATAACGAGTCGACAACGAGTTAGCATGTGTCGTCATGGGTCATCAGTGTCATGGGTCAGCACAGGTCAAACAGCGTTCCTAGGTCAAACTGGGTCATGCAGGCACCTAGGTCAGCTCGGGCGACAACAGCGGTGGCTAACGGTTGCAGGCAGCAAAATCAATAATCAACCAAATTTTGTAGTGGTGGACTTGTGGAACTAGTGCAACATCAATGAATATATTTTTGTTAGCTAATATTAGATACTCCTGTATGATTATAAGTACATTAGCCATCAAAATATCTAATTTGTAGTATATTAATCCATGTTTTCATATTCTCAGCTCAATATATAGTGAATGTATGACTTATAACGTAAGTATTATTAAGTTCATATAAAACTTTATAAATAAATTAATAAAATAATAATGATATAAAAATATGTATAACATAATAAACTAATATAAGAATAAAAACATGATAATCAATAGTCATAATAAAATAGAAAATATGTAAGATATTTTATTTGTAAACAATTATGCTCATTTTTATATTTTATTTTTTAAAGGCTCTATTTCTCCTTTTAATCATTATCATCTGAATCCAATAATAATCATATCTATATTCAAAATTAGTCGCATCCATCAATAATGCTATAATATTTGGAGTAATACCTAGCCACCCTATATAAAGTATTAAAGCAAATATAATATTACATAAGGTCTAACATATAGACTTATATTTGGCTACCTAACACAAAGTACTATTGATTTATCTAATAAAGATATACTATCATAACAATATCTAATGAAGTACAAGTTTTACACCTATATTAGTCATTTTACATAAAATATTATTGACATATTCACATATAATAATAATAATATATCAAAAAAATATAATTTTATAAATTTCACTATATTTAATATAATATAACTTATTTCATTATCATGTCATATATTTTTCACTTTCTTATAAACTAACTTTTATAAGATATGTATGTTTTCATGCATATAACTTATCATAAAATAGGTAAATAATTAATTCATTAACATATAAAATTATTTGAAAATATGATATAAATGATTTTCACTAAAATAATCATATCATATACTACAATAAATAATTTAGAATAGCATATAAAAATGTTTTAATTTAAAAATATCATATATTAATTTAATTTTATATTTATATTATAGTAACCAGTTTGCATATCTAAATAAAAAATTAAGTTATTTTTTAAAAATCCTCATTTTATTAATTCTCTAAAATATCATATATACAAATGAATTATTAAATATTTTTATTTAATATATAATTTGCTAAAGTAAGTAAACTTGTGCTCATAAGCTTCACTATCATTCTCTCTACATCAGATTGTTTAGCTCCTCTATTATTCAACCTTTAGTTGACATAGGAATGAATTATTTTTCAAAATCTTTAATAAAAGTTTCATATGATATCTCTCAAATTTATCTATCATAAAATTAATCCTTTGCTTGAAACTCCATCATAAATTATTACATCCTTTAAAACTATAACTATTAAAACAACCTTCTTATCCTCTAGGTAAGACATACCATCAAAGATTCTTGTCTTTTGTTTTAGCAATTTTTTTTTGTTATCATGGGATGCACTTCTCCAATAAAAATAAGATTGTTGCATTCTTTGTCATTTATTTACTTTTTTCTCTATTACAAATCTTATAAACTAATTGCTAGTGCCTCCAACTTATTACACTAAAGAGATCAATTTTTTTTGTCAATTCTTATTATCTCTTTGTTACTCTGTTTTCTCCTCTTTATTCATATAACCAAATTTGACTCAATCTATTCCTTTATAGAGTTATAATATTACAATATTCCAAAATTTATATGTATAATCACTTATAACCAATTTATGTTGTATATAAAAATAAAAATATATATATTGTACTCGTGTCTTCACTCACGTATCACATCTATCATTAAAATAAAAATTTAAAACTCATTTAATACCAATATTTATTCCATAGAAACTATAAAATAACTTTATTGTAATATAATTCATAAACCAAAAGATCTCAAATATAGAAACACAAAATATATAAATATAAATGTACAATAGTTATATATATACACATAAAGTTATAGTCTTCAAAGCCTCATATCATCAACTGCACACACACATGGTCTTTTACTTATTGAGCTAACTAATGGATATGATTCTTATCCATGGCATTAAAGTCTATACTTTTTAATACAATAGATTATTATCTATGATGTAAATATTAGTATGATTATAATGAACTCAATAACTAAATAAAATAAGATAACAAAATGTGACAATATTATAATGTAATATCTTAGTATAAACTAATGCTATGATAATAAAATAATAGAAAATCATAAAAAATAAATCATGATATAAGCAATCCAATAGAAGAAATAATCATATATAAACTACGTAAAATATAAACATCAAATTTTCTTATTTATTTTTTTAATTCAATATTTTCTCATATGTTATATTTGATAGGAATCAATTTCCTTTTAAAATATTATTCTTTGGATGTAATAACCATTATTATATGACATTAGCTAATATTTAACCAAATAAATGATATATTGACTTTAACCATTATGCACAGAGTGCCAACAACTTAATATGTACATATATAAAACGATATTCTAACTCTATCAAATGAGTTCATGTCACTTATAAGAGTATCTTAATCTTAAAAAATATGTATCTATATAATGAAGATAAATCTCAAAAAAATACTCGGTATTATTTTTCATTTCCTCTATCATCAAATAATCATACTAGATATCTATGTACTATATTATCTCTTTATTCGTTTCTTATATGTATACATTCTCTTATATAAACATGTCTATATGAATATCCCTATTTTCATATTCAACAATTAAGTACTCAATGTTATAAATCGATAAAATGTTAAATGCGATGTCAAATAGCTATCTCATAAAAAATGTAAGAACCAAAAAAATAATCATAAGTGAGACCATTTAAAAATATAGATAAATTTGTTATTTTAGTTATATTATATTTACCATATTTATTTATCTAAATCTAAGATGAAAGCTTATTGTGTAATGTCTTTATCTTTTGGTTTAACTACAATATCATAAAATGCATGTAAATTACTAAATATTTCTTTACATATAAGCATAATATTTATTTTATTTCCTATTTAATTTCTAAAGGAATTTTTCTCAAAACTCTTTTATTGGCCCCTTAACATTTCATCTATTGATTTCCATGTACACTATAGTTCTCTTAGAACATACATACCATACCATCTATATGGTAAATCATATCATCTAGTACACCAAACCCTTTTGCTAACCACTTTGAAATATTATCCTTTCTCACACCCTTGATTATCCTCATCTTAATGTACTATTCCTTGTAGCTCACATATCATCCATTTCCTCAATGGTATGCTTCCTTTATTTGATTCACCTAATATATCATACTTTGACCTCACTGTATGGTACATTTCATTATACTAAATACTCCACTAATCTAAAGGACCATCTTTGTCTTCATAGACTCAAGACTCAAGACTCTAGACAATATATCGTATGTGGATACCTAATGTATAGTATATTCAAATCACACATACCCTATTCACTCAACCGGTTTTATCTGAATGGAGTATAAATATAATATAATATACAAAATGTTCCTATATAAGCAAGAATGTGCTTCTATGAATCTTCTTAGTTTTGATTTAAATATATTCCAAATGCTCTCAAATCCTTTTTAGAACCTTTCCTAACTCATGAATCACACAACACCTTCCATCTTTGGCATATAACAAAATTGAATCCAATAAAACAAATCTTAAACCTTACTTTTTCATGACTACCTTGATATTCACTTAATTCTCTTGCTAATGCTAGCTCTAAGCTAGTTTCCAGCATCTTCTCTCCTCTTCTCATTGCTTTTAAGCTCTCTCACCAAGGTACAACAATGGTTTCTAAGCTTCTCTACTATTCTCTTTATTTCTTTCTTTCTTGCTCTATATCCATTGGCCAAGAGTTTCTTCTCTTTACTTCCCTTTTTTCTCATCTCCCAATCAACTTCTCTCTCTCTCTCTCTCTCTCTCTCTCTCTCTCTCTCTCTCTCTCTCCTATTTAATTATTTCTAATCAATCCACATAACTTAATTAATATTTTCAATTAATCTCATCATAGTAGAGATAAAATATTTTTGTTTGTTAAATTAAAATTCAATCCCTCAATAACTAGAGATATTATATTTATATTCTTACATTTAAAAAATCATAACTAATTATCTAAATATTCAAAAATTATAAACTCAATATCATTATAATCTTTTTAAAAAATTATTTTCAATGATATGCTAAAATAATTTTTGTATTTCATTTAAAAGTATAGCATGCCTCACAATATCATATAAACTTAAGAAAATTTTAATTAATAAACAACTTATCTCAAAATAATGACTTTATTATATGAAAATATATATAATTATAACTCTACTAATTTAATTTTATTATTTAAAATATATCATACATCACAAAATTTTGGAATGTTGTAGTATTGTACAAAGATTATGTTATATGATATGTTTAGTTATATTGAATGCTTTCATTCCAACTTATACTTTCCTTTGCTCTCATCAAATTTCAACTAATGTACTGTATATTGAATAAATGTACAATATGGATAGTTTAATCAAACAAACTTACTAAACTAACTTATAACTAAAGGTACCATATATTGTGTCTGATTTATAATATGTTCTTGTCCAAATGGGCATGTGCTCATTAAAACCTAATCCATTCCACTCTAAATTATTTCTAAATTCTCTCAAACCATCAAACCATGCCTTTCTTACTCAAAATGGCTATAATTATATTTAACTTTTCATATAAAATAGAACTCAAACAAAAAAGAATTAAATTCACTACTTATATCTCTAGCTTCCTTATTCTCTTTTATTTTCCTATTAAAACCAACACTTTTAGTATATGTCCCACTCTCTTTCTCATTTCCAACACCAACGACTCAAGCTCCTCTTGCTTCTTTTGTTATACTTAACTCTTCCTTTAGATGAGCTTATCGTCTGTTTCTACCTCTTTCCTAATTTTCTCTCTCATTCTCTCACTAAATTCTATCTCTGCTATTTCTCTCATTATCATAACATTAATTCCTTTCTTATCAAATTAGAGGCAATAAGGATTAAATTTTTCATAATTATCAAAAAATATCAAAAAATGAAGAAATAACATTCAACCCTTTTTCTTTAAATAATCGCAACTGATTGTCCATATCTTAAAAAGTAATAAAATTGTCACTATTAGATTTATTTTGAAAAGATTTTCTTAATGGCATGTCAAATAAAATTTATGAAATTATTTGGAACTATGGCACACCTCCTACAACTATACTAATTTAGTAATATTTCATCAAGAAAGCTGGGATGTTACATCATTAGTTGTTCATTTCGATTATACCATGATATTGTAATGATAGTGAATTGCTTCATTTATAATATAAATATGTATTGTGCTAATAGAGGAAAATAAAGGAATGTTATAGAAAATAATTGACGCTTATGTGGAATTTAAAAAGAATATAAAAGAAAAGATGAGTAAAAAAAAGTTGGTTGAAAATGTGCTTGACATGATCTTAAAATGTATAAATAATGACTATCTAAAGCGGTTTAACCCAATTTGAAATAACATAATCCCTAAGAGAGATGACAATTCAAAGTAACATATTTAAAGGTTGTGTCAAATGAATCATAATAGAGATTGTCATTATTTGGAATTACATTTTCTAAAGTAGAACTTTGAAGAATTTGAAAAAATGTAAAAAATCTTTGTCATAAAGCCAACAAAAAAAAATGTCAATTGTGAAAATATAAAAAAAAGCAAAAGAAATTTACATAATTTTTTGAAACAAAAGATTATTTTGGATTGCTATGCCATTATTTAGACTCCTAGCAACTAGATTTTTTTTTTGTACTATTTTGGGTTGCTATGCCAACTATAGTAGTCTACGTTAGATTATTTGATTTCTTAGCTAAATTAATCTTACTCAACAACTTAATTATAATATTTTCCTAAGATATTTTTTTTATAGTTAGAGATTCCTTATTGACTACGTGGGGGTACTTCTTTTGCATGGGGTGATCTAACCATGCATATTCTGAATTTTATTTTATTTTTTATATATTTTTATTATTTTGAACACTTTTAGTCATACATGACTTGGAGAAGTTCTTGACCTATAGGTAAGCATCACATAAAATGAATCGTTTCACATTTTCTCCCATGGTTCTTAAGTTAAGTCATACATAATATAAGAGCACTTCGTGTCTTTATGAAAACTTTACATATAGAAGGATTGGAAACTTATTATATTTTGAGCATGATTTTGAACTATTTTCTCTTGCATAAGAATTCCCTTGTTACTTAACTAAAAACCCAATAGATGGATTTGCACTATGCCCAAAATAGTAGGAATTGAAGCCCAAAGAGGGGGATCCGTACAAAAAAACCATGTTTCTATTACTTCAACATCATAAGTACTTTTCTATCTAGAACTCACTTTTCCCATTTCTAACCCATAGCTTTCCTCTTTTAATTCAGGTTTCCTTTAATTAAGGAATGCCCTTTACAATGTCTCATGAAAATTGAGTTTTTAAAACCAAGAGGATTTGATGTGGCATGGTGTAGCCTTTAGTTCATCTTGTATTCAGAGTTCATATGCATATCGCATGTTGGGACATTACGATTTTGTGCATTTGGGATCTTTAAAGTTATCGATATGCATCACATATGTTTGGATCTTTTGTACAATATTTCAAGACATATTAGATACTATTTGATGATTTTTCAAAAGCCTCAAACTAGTTTTGCAACTCCTCAAACTACTTGCACAAACTATTGGGATATGCCCAAACCACCTCAATTGGTCAACCTGTTTCAAAATGTTCACTAATGATAGCTCTATGGTAATAAAAGAATCTATTTTATTATTCTAAGAAACTCTTCCAAGTTATTCATGTGTTTTTGTATGAAAGCTTGCCTTTGTATGTGATCCTCGATCAGTGCAAGCGTGATAGTATAGTTCAATGTCTTCAACCATGCTTGTATCCCAAAGAATCAGCGTGTCACAGTGATGCAGTCGATCTATCCCTTTTGTCAGATTTTTATTTTGTTTCCTTGTAGTTAAACAATCCATCATCGCATTCTACATAGTAACGTACCTAACAACCCTCTATTTTTTGTTTATCAAACCTATTAAACAAACTTCAAATTCTATGAGATTTGGTTCACATTAGATCATCAGCCTGATACGGCCGTACTTTCAGGATCATATTTCAATCTGTTCAGAATATTTACGTTCTCAACTAGAGTTTGATGTTCTCTCTTTTGTTCCATCACATCTAATTGTTGATGTACAGCTTCTTGTTTAACTTCATGCAAAGCAATCTAATAAAAAATGACCACTTGGAAAGCACAGTCAACACGCCAAGGATATATTTACAAAAAACAAAAAGATAGAACACTGAAACTTCGTTATAGCCTGCCTTTCCCTTCCAACAATGTAAGTGACAGATTATGCTACTTGGTCAAGTGATTGCTTCTTTTCTGTACTGGGTTTTTTCAGAGCAATGGCAATGACATTGTCGTTTGGGAAGAGGTCGCTGAACACAGCGTTGGCAACAGTGGAGACGAGCAAAGCTATGACTGCAAGGGCCGAGATGCATGCAAGAGCCACCGAGAGGACCTTCATAAAGAGATTATCAATTTCATCTGTATATCTAATGGCCGCGATTGAAGCACCAGTCATAGGAACAATGTATGCCCACCAAGCCAGAGAGAACCTTTTAGGAATAAAGGGCCAGAGTTCAGAACGAGCTAAAAATGTAAGATATAACGAAAGGGGAATGAAATACTTGTTTTTTCTACTCGGTTACCTGAAGCCTCTGAAGAAGTTAACTCGAACAACCTGCAACCATTCACAAATTTAAGGTTTGTGACAGCCACCGTTTTAGAAGCCAAGCATCATGTGAATGGGAGAATCTTACCAGAGATGCATAGAGGAACATTGCTATGAAGAAAGCAATCCTCGAGCATACATCAAACTGTCCTATTATCATCGTCCACGACAGGGAAGTCAAACTGGGAGCTGCAATAAAGAGGAAGAACACAGGATGGAGATCCTTCGGAAGGGTTGCGTTTGTTGGAAGCCTCTGATAGAGGGTTACAAACACCACCAAATAGTGCGCCAAACCAACCGAAAAGAAGAAGAGCGGTCCTTCTTTGAGCCCCATGGAGGATCCCAGCATTGCACCGGCAAAGTTTCCCACGACCGACAAATGGGTTGATGGGTTTGCCACTTTCGAAAGCCTGCGTTCACCTCCCAGCATCCATTGTCCATAGATTTTGAGTTCGAGGCAGAGGATGGGTGCCATTAGTATGTACCATAGAGCAGGTTGAAAGTTTTTTGTAATCCATGACGGCGCACTAATTGCTAACAGAATGCATCCTATCCATGGGGTAAAGAAGAGGTTAACTCGGATAGGATGAAGGAACTCCTTTCTAACTGCTTCGAAGTGAAACATAATCTTTAGTGCATAGACGATGGTCACCAAGACCATTAATGAAAGGGAGATGCACCAGAGGATTAAGTTCACAACTGGGCTAATATGCATAAAGCTCATGGAAGGAGATGCGGCCGTTATCTTCCAGAGGAGGGCTTGGATGCCCACACCGAGAGGAACCCCAAAAGTGGAAATAGGGAAGCGTAGAAGAAAGGGCCATTTCTCATCTTCCGGGAGCTGCTTCTCGGATGACTATAAGGGAAGAGAAAAAGAGTTAGTTCTTTGAAACAATTAGCCATCGATAGAGGTCTCTTACCTTGACGCACTCCAGCTCGGGACCTTCAAGATCATCAAGATAACGTTCAAGAACAAACAAGGAATGTGTTTCCCCAGTTTGCGGGCCATCGATCTTAAGTAGCTCCTCCTGTGGCTTCCAACCCATGCTCAAGAACTGCCTTTCAAATCTTGCAGAAGATGTCTGGAATTGATAACAGCAGTTATCCTTCACTCAATGTGGGAAACTAACAATTAGAACAGAACTAACAAATATACGATGTGGGAAGATTCCCAGAACTAAGAAGGATATCTTAACGTTTTACCATTTTGACTTACCTTAGCATTCAAAAGTCTTCCCGACGATGGGAAGTAGTATTAGAAGTACGAATGGCATCACAAAATTGAAGTGAAATCTTTCATGAAAACCGTAGACCAAGGGTCCATGGTCAGCTGGATATTCCATAGTCCAGCGGATTCATGCAAACAAACTCAAAGAACTGAAAAATGCGAAGCCTTTCGATGTTTCTGGGTGATTATAAGGAAAATTTCTATGAATAGTATTGGTTAGTAACAGCTTGGAAGGCACATAGATTCTTCTTGGTTAACAGTGGTTGAAGATGGGAAATGGAAAAGCATTTAATGAAACCGATGGAGCAATAGAAAAGAAGAAGCACCGAGTAGAAGACGTGGAGCTTTTCAGAGAATATCGGAATGGCTGATGGAGTTGGGAAGTGGTCATCGGGATCGTATATATATAAGCTGGAGCCTAAGCTGTGGATTCCTAAATCTAACGACAATGGAAGCGTATTCCTCGTTCATAACTGTAGACGACTGGCGACGAATTAGCGATGGTCACGACTTTTCTTTAGTGGGTCGAGCACCTTCCCTTCTTTTTATTTTGATGACGAAACTTCCATAGCACTGATGACGGTGGAAAAGATGACGCTATTCCTTGGTGGTCTCCACGTCAACTAAAACGTCAAGTCGATGGTCTCCTGTTTGAGCACAAGACTATTCATATTCTTGATTAAAATATAATTATATAATTATATAATAAATAAAGATATAACTTACCTAAGTATATAATTTTTCCCTTAAAATCAATGTTATTTTCTAATTTTCCTTGATAAAGTAACCATTAAAGATTACTAATTCTAAGAAAGATAATAAATTAAATTTTACTATGACAAACAATAAAGAAAAAATATTAATAAATGGACAGAATACTAATTAACAAAAAAATAATAAGTAAATGATAACATAATATCAATAACATTACCAAGTATCAATAATAGCTTGTATTGAAATAAAAAATAATTGGGTAGCAAGTAGCAATAAAAGTAATAGAAATTAGAAGAAAAAAAGCTAAAGAATAAGCATCGACAAGTTATCCCAATGAAATTTCTCAAACATGCATTTGAGACCTTCATGGTAGACCAAGGGCATTGGATTTGTTGTTGAAAGGGTCATTGCAAATGAGAATACGAATACAAATATTTTGTAGCTTTATTGTGGCATCGCTCTTCTTATACACCCGATCATTCTTCGAATTTTTTAGGAAGTCATTTACATTTTTTTCTTTTACCTTTTTTCTTTTATTCACATTTGAAAACTATGCCAAATTTTCTTTTAAAAACACCATAAGTATTTTCTTTATGTAATATCAATAATGGAAACATTTTCAATTCTCCTTTAAAATCAAGTTATAAAAAATGATACGAATTTTTTAGAGGAAAATATTTAGAACCTATGTGAAAGTGATATTTATATAATTCATAAAAATATCAATTTTTTACTTTTTTTAAAACAATATATCTAATATGATATCAATAGATAACAAATCATTTATTTATCTTTTTTTATTAAAATAAAATAAAATAAAATCACATATCTAATGATAAATGTGATATTTTCCAAATCATCATGCATTAGCTATTACTTCATATTAGTAGCTTCACAAAGTGATTTTCTTTAACCTGAAAGTATTAAATCCAAATAGGCATATGCCATTCTACACTAGCTTAGAGGCAAATACATATGCATATATACAAATAAATATAGTATTTGGGTAATCATATGCATGAATCAACTGCAAATCACTCCAATGTACAAAATAATCATATAAATGCAAGTATAAATAATAAAAATAAAGGCAATTATCATATACAATTCGTTAACACTGTTATTTTATATCGCATTTTCGCAATAGTCTGTTACTTTAACTTTTCATTTCTTTAAGATTTTGCTAAAAGAAATGCCCTTTTCACAAACAAAATTAAGCATATTTAAGAATACATTATTCCAAACTTAAATAGCTTGAATGAAGGCATTATTGTCACTTTGGATAATGTTTTGTCTTTTCATTTTGAGCAATATCTTCTCTTTACCAAACCTCTTTTTTTTCTCTTTTTATATTCTTTCTTTCTATTCTTTCATGACTATTATTATGATAACATATTTTCTTTTTTTTCTTTTTTTTCTTTTGTTGACTATTATCATTATAATAATTTTCTTTTCTCCTTTTTTGTGAATGTTATCACATAATTGATAAAATAATAAATCTTGTAAATAAAATAATATAATATTTTATGTTCAAACGATATATACAACTAAATATGTTATAAGAACATTACAAATAATAACAACTCAAACATCTTTAAGAGGTTTCTTATTGATTATCTCCTAGAAATCTACCCCTCTTAACAAGCATCAATGTATCCATCTTTTCTTAATAGCATTTCATGATTATGTTGTTATTTAGCAAGCAAATGTAGTTTTTCATTTTTGAGTTGATTTGATCATATTCATTATCATGATGGGATTACTATTATATATTTATATTATATCTGAAGTAAAAATGAGTATGTGAATCTCATAAAAAGAGGGGACGAATTATTAGTTTTAAAATATTTTACTAATTTTAGAATTATATTTATTTAAAAAAAAATAAAAAATAAATTTACGATTGTAGAAAAATTTAATTTATAAATATATTAATTTATAATTTTTATGATTATAAGAAATAAAAATAAAAGTTAAAATGGTATACCAAATTTTTAGATAGTTCGATTCAAAGTAGAACCAATGTCCACCCCTAACCAAGATCGAGAAAAACTTCACTTATAAAAGAGTTATAACTTGAGGTTTTTTTTATGATTAACAACTAATTTACTTGAGATTTTTTCTTATAGTTCATCTCTAACCTACTAGCTTTTATGGGTTTAACTATAACTTAGGTTTTTATGAGCTCAACCACAACGTGATTTTTTAAGAAATTAAATCAAACTACGAAATTTGCAAATGTCGAGTTGCCTAACTCAAAAGGAAAAAAATACACCAAGAGAAAAATTTTAGATGAAAATGTATAAAATTTTTTATGCTTGTTGATAATTATAGAAAGTCATAAAGAGTTTAAAACTATGAAGACAACTATAAAAATAAAAGCTTAAAAGAATTAAAAATAGCTAGAATAATTTAAAATTTGAGTAGTTATAAGTCATAGGTATTACTAAGAGAAATTTACACTAGTAAAATATAATACAACTCTTCTTTGAGATATTAAAATCTTGTTCATATTCATTAGTTCTTTCATTCACAATAATTAAGTCTTTATAAAAAAAATTACTATAGCTCTTACAAAGTCAAGAAAAAATTACAAAAGTTGCTTCTAAACAACTAAAAAAGCTTTTCCAAACTACTTAAATAATTCTTTTGAAATGTTGACCACAATGGCACATGTAATGGCTAATGAAATAGTCATCTGGCAGGATGGACATGAGTCATTGGATTTTCCCAAAGGAGTTCACGATTGTTTGATCAAAGACAATAAATGTAATTGAGTTCTTGATGGTTGAATCAATGTGAATTAGATATAGGCCATTCGATTAAGTCGGATGAGATCTGAATCATTCGATTCATCAATGATAAAAAAAATTATTAGATCTAGATCATAGGATTCAAACTGGAGAGATCTGAAACATAATATCAATGATATATTATTTCAAAAGACAAAAATAAGCAAAGTCATCTGATAAAGTTGGACTTGATCTTGACCTTCCAATTTCAAGCCAAGATTGAGCTTTTGTAGCAAATCAAATCGATACCATCCAATCAAAGATCAAATGGTAAGAAATAACTCATGTTTTAGCTGTTGACTGCTTGATGTAAGTATCTAATAATTTTTTTTTTATCAATGAGTATAAAGAGGTGGTGCATGTATCTTTAATCCACAAAGGTTGGTGAACACTCCAAGATATTTTGAAAACTATTAATTCACCATCTTTAAAGGTGTATAGTTTGTTCTTTATAAGTAAACATGTTTCACACTAAAGAAGCCAATTATAAAAAAATACTAAACATTTAAGACTTCACCCATCAAATACAATGATGTCCTAATAATATCAACAAGCAATATTATACAATATCTTCAATTTATATCACTTCATATTATCATCTAACAGATCTCTATTGTTTTAACATACATCACACATCAAAAAATTCATAGGTACAAGTTTCACAAATCATCAAGTGCTTTTATCCTATAATATATATCACATTAAATAGATACACATAGGTAAAAGTTTCTCTACCTTTCAAATTGATGTAATATTATCATCAATGCTTACATTTTTGCTCTAAGTCTTGATTGCTACTACAATGAACTTTTTCTTCCCCTTTTGCCTTTGTTATGCACCTAACTTATCTTGAATTTCTTTCAATACTTAATAGTACTTCCTTTTTTTTACTTTTCTTTACTCTAATACTAGTGATAGAAGTTAACTACATCACTTTTTTTTTAAAAAAAAAAACTCTTCCCAAGTTTGGCCTCACTTATTTTTATGCTAGAACAATATCTCTTTATATTTCTCATCCATTCATCTCTCTCTAATAGTTGTAGTCCTTTGGTTTTGCATCTCTTCGACTACATTTTCACTTAAATGTAATAGTTTTTCTTCGATTAAACTCTCTTTATGATAGTTCATACAATCATTCATCATTTCAAATCTTAAATTATTTTCTATTTCTATGGATCATACTAGTATGACAAATGTGATCATACTATACATTTCCTAACATTATCAAAACCTATATTAAGTTTTTCTTATTGTACTTTTATAAAATCATTATTATACACATATGATATGCTCATTCATCTTATTGCATATCAATGATTTTCCTTATACTTTATTATTTTCAACTTGATCATACTTATATGATACTCAACTTCATATTGTAGCTTCATTAAATATCTCATCATTTGCATTTATTTATGTTAATTATATTAATATGATTTATTAGTTGAATGAGTATAATCTATTTCTGCTTAGTCAACTCAGTTCACCCTACCTCATACTTATATGGTTTTTCATCGTATTACATAATATATCTTCTTTCTTACATGAAATCTTATAATTCTCTTGCATTATGCATATCATATACTAGTTATACTTATATATTAATACTTATTATATTGTATGATTTGTTCATTTGTTACTCAATACATTTGACTTAGTTAATTTTTTCTTTTCAATTGATTATTCTTGTATATTATTTGTTTTTGTATTCTATGATGGATTGGTCATCTTATAGATTATTAGCCAACTTTTGTCTTTATTCATATTTCTCCCAAGTTTACTTTCTCTCTCTCTTAATTGATTGTACCATGCAAATATTTTTTAGTTATACTATATAGTTAGACCTTTTCTTAGACTATTGGATTATTTGTTTCATAATGTTGATGCATTTATTCCACTTTATTGTGCTTATATAATTGTATTGTCATACTTATAAGATTTGTACTTGTATGACACAAATCTAATCTTAGGAACTTATTCACATTAGATCATAATACTAATTTTCTATTATTTGATCGTATTGTACTTAAACCTTTGTTATACCATACATCCTAAATCTTTCTTCTTTAGCTTGTTGGACTAATCTCACCCGTATAGGCGACATAATTGTTTGTCATAACACTGCATTGACATGATGGTTTTTATCATACTATATGATCTCATTTAGCTTAGTTCGCTTACTAATTATTCTATTACATTTCCTTTATTATATTGGATGATGACTTTTGCCAAGTCATATTCCTTACTATTAACCATATCATATTTTATGATCTATTGTCATTATACTATATGATATTTTTTAAAAAAATATTTTACAACTCAATTAACTATTTTTTCAATCAAAATAATAATTATTTTATCACTTTTTTTACTTCTTCCTCTTTATACTCATCAATAAATCTCTAACATTTTATTTTTAATATCTAATGGTTTAAATTTATTAAAATTACTTGTCTCTACTCTTAAGATAATACATTCAACTAAGAATATATCGCTCTTTGTTCATCTTTCTTGGCAACTTCATTCCATAACTTTTCATCTAGTGCTGTCGAAGTCCTAGGAGAGAGAAGAATAACCATTAAAAATTTTAAGAATGTTGACATTACAAGAGTAAGAAAAAAAATCTACCAGATAAGTGATATTTTTTAAAAGTGGTAGATGTTAGCATTTTGAACCTTTAACATTCAATGATTATCACATGAGAAAATCTTAATAATGAATTTAAATTTCGTAGATCAAGTGCTAGTTATAAGGAAAAAGGTGTTGTAAATGACAACTCATGAAGGAAAAAAAAGGCAATGATAAGCCAAAAAAATAAGGGGAGGAGGGGAAACTTGGGAGAAGGAATTCTTCTAAAACTATATGGTAAATTGGATATTTGAAAATTTATAATTAATTATAAGCTTCTAAATAACCACATTTTTTCAAACCAACCTCTTAAGATTTCCAATTTCCATAAGCATTAATTAAGGATAACATTTCTAAGAAAAATAGGTAGGTGATTTAATAAACCTTTCACTTTTTTTTTTTTGCCACTTGAAAAATTAGGACAATGTTGGTCTTCAATTTAGTAAGTGTGATCATTTATTTTAGCATAAGGAATCTATGATAGTGGAATTTAAAAGACATTTAAAATTACTTGTATTATATTACAAATACATAAGTAGGATAATATCTTAACCTTATAGGATTGGGTCAAGATAGGTACACCAACACCCCTTAAAAGGGACCAAACCTCAAGAAAAGTTCAATCGATAATTTAAAACTAAGAAGGACAAAAAGAGCACTAAGGAAATAACATCTTAAATACAAGCCATAGGTCCTACTCAAGAATAACTCTTTAAGCCTTAAAATGATTTATTAGAGAGAATTTAGATCTTAAATAACATGGTAAAGAAATAATAAGCTCATGTAAAGGTAATACACAATCTCAAAAAGTATTGAGATGCTCATGATTGAAGAAGAGGGTGTTAGGGCCCTATCTAGCTAACAACATAATTAAATATAATAAAGAAGATTTAAATGTAAAACTACTAAATATATAAGAAAAATAATCTTAGGTGGGGACCAAACTATGAGATAAAAATCTAAAATCCAACCCACTCAGCAATATAAATCAAATAAAATATTAGAATAAATGAAAGATCGTAACTACAAAAACTATAAATAACCACCCATATTGTAATAAGTATTGAATATAGTCCATACGACACCAAAGTACTAATAAGCTACATAAACCTAACTCATCATAGAACATTACTTATTATCACATCTCAAGAGTAGGTCCCTCTTTATAGTATCAAAGCCCCCATCTTGTAGTGTCATGAATGCATATTTTATAATATAAATCTTAGTGAGAGTTTAAAGAACTTAATAGATAAATCCAAATAAAATAAAAAATAAACAAATGCTAAACATGTAATACACCATGCAATAATATCATGATGATAAAAGAACTATGTACCACAAAAGAATAACCATGTTAATAATAAAAGCAAATAATAATGAACATTTTTCTTTATTTATTTATTTCTTCAAAATTTTTCTAATGCATTATTTCCCATAAAGCTTAATTCTCCTTTGAACTATTCTCTTATGGACCCAAAATTAATATCATATGACCTTAGCTAATATCTATTCAAATAAAAATATATTCTTACCCCACACGACCACCCTACACAAATTATCAGTGACACAACATATAAGTCATCATCATCCTATCGCATAAGATCATGTCACTTGTAAGGACATCTTTACCCAAATAATACGATGGTAATATTTCAGGGAACCAATTGTTATCATTTATTTTATTCTTTACAAAAAAAAACCTTTCAAACTATTCATTTTGTTAATGTTACTAATGCTTATCTTTAACATAGTTTGCATATGTTTATATTTCTTTCAAAATAACCTTTTATATGATTACTTTTATGATAATATAATTCAAGTGATTATAATTCTAGAATAAATATATGATAATAAATCTATGACAAATAAAATATCAAAGTAATCATTTAAAAATAAAATATTATAAATCATACTATAAAACATTAAAAAATTTAAATAAAAACATTTGTACTATATTAAAAAAGACTATTGCATTTATAATATAGGTTACAGTATTTATTTATTTAGATATGGAATGAAATTCTCTTATATTGCTTTCTATTCTTTTAAGTTTTCTATAATAAAATATATGCATATAAATTATTAAACAAGCTTATATATTATAACTATCAAATATTTTTCTTTATTTTATATAATTAAAGAACTCCTATTTCTCATGTTGTCATAACTACATCGCATTGCATGATGCCTCACATCATATAATACGAGAAACATACAATCCTATCTATCATACTGTTTTATTCAACCACCAAACTTCAGTTTCCTATAGATCATACAAGTATGATTTCTCATATCATCTAATATGATTCATTAGCTTGAGATACACAAACTAATTTATTATTTATTGGTCATTCTGATGAGGACCATCATCCTTGAATAATCATATTCTCTTTTCCTACTAAACTTTGGACTTAGTCAATTCACCTCGCTTAACCTCTAACTAATCATCCAATATAATTGAACTTTGCATTGGTATAATATCCCCCTAATAATCTTTATGACACACAATCGACTCATCCAATCTTTTATTCTAATCTCACTCAAACTAATTATGCAAGTACAAGAGAATGCTTCATACTTGTATGATGCTACCACCTACTCAATTCCTACTGACTTATGTCATATCGTTTAGTATGATTAAATCATCATATTTATAAGATTTACTTATAAACTTTTGTAAGATCACTAACTAGACTAATTTAATCCTTTATTTTAGTTGGTTTATCAATCATACAAAAATGATTAAATATATTATACTTACATGATCCTATTCAAATGTCTAAACGTATTTCTTTCACTTCTCAGTTCTATTAAAAACTTTTTCAAATCTTCATTAGATTCTTTCCAAAGTACTCTAACACAATTCTAACTCCTACAATAACCTAACTCCACTTAAATTTACATAGAACCAAATTAAACAACTATAATAATATAAATCAAATGCTTACCTTCCCTAGTTTCACTCATTGTGCTCAATTTTCTTCTTGTAATAGTTGTTTATAGCTTCTCTCTTTCTCATTTTAATTTCTCGCCCTTTCTAAGTTGAAGAAATGGATTCCCCCAATCTAGTAATCCTTTATCAAATTTTTTGCTCTTCTTCTTTTCTCTTCTAACTAATTCTCTTGCCTCTTCTTTTCTTCTTATTCCTTTTTCTTCTTACCTTCCCACTCTTAATTTATGCCTCCAACTTACTACCTCATACCTAGTCACCATATTAATTCCTATCAATTTAATGGTAGTAAGGATTAAATTAATGAAATTATAATTTTACCCTTAAGTAATTTAAACCATTACCTTTATATCCTTTTTTTTTAAATCTATAATTAATAATTTAGACTTTTAAAATTATAAATTAATGTCATTAAATTCTTCTTTAAAAAATTCTTTATTATAATATATTATAAAACTATGACATACTTCTCAAGATAAAAATAATACGATATTTTAGAAAATTGATTTTATTATATCAATATATATAATTAGAACTCTACTCACTTAGTTTCATGATTTACAGAATATAATATATATTAAAAATTTTGACTATTATAAGAAGAGTTTCTATAAGATAATATCTCAAATAGAGTAATTATTGGATAAGCATTACAATCTAATATGCTTCTAGATAGAGGTAAAAGGGATGAATAATCTAGCATCAACAAAGAAGGAAATAATTCTAATATATATATATATATATATTACATATATAAGATTATGGCCTTAAGATGTCGAATCTCATTTTGGAATACAATTTTCTTTTGCTAGTATAGGATAATCAATTGGGAAGATTATGAAATACCTGCAAAAAAGTAGAAAGAGAAAGAGTTCAAATTGAATCGAGCAAAGCTATGCTCAATGCATTCCCTTCATCTCCTTCACAATTCAAGAAATGTGATTCAAATGTTTGATGTATTTTTTTAAGACCTAGTGTAAAAGGGATTTAAAGGATTGATATGGAAAAAGAGAAATAGTTCATACGACTAACTTAGGAAGCTTCTACAAAGATGATTCAGATGTTGGTGACAAGACATAATTAAAGATAAGTGAAAAGAAAAATATTGGTGTGGATTATAACTTGCTTGTTGACCATCATTAATGGGTGGCTCATTTTATGATGTTGGCAAGGTTCTATATCTTCAACAGTCATATGGGTGATGATGATTTAATGTGAGGAGATAAGTCTTGACTATTAATGATCTACTAGCTAAAAGGGAAATATGGCAACCATTGCCCACCTTTTTTAGTTTTTTTGTCACATCAATTTTTTTCTTTTCTTTTAGTTTTTAAAAATTATTTTTTGTAAATAAAACTATGACAAAATCATTTCAAAATCTCATTTCTTTTTTCAAGAATATAATGTTAAATTTTATTATTATATGCATGATCATATATATGCGAATCAATCACCCTACAAACCATATAAATTAAAAACACCAAATAAATATTTAAGTAACAAGCTAATAAAACTCATCCAAACCCTAAGATAATCTTACTCAATATCAAAGTAAAACAAATAATGAATGACATATGATAATACATCAATGTCAAGAATTAATTTACTATTGAACTTACATCACTGTAACCAAATTTGTCTATATGAATCTAAAGTGAAAATGACTTCTTATTCCTCTTGATTTGTTACAAAAGCCATTATATACACATTAATCATTGAATTATCAATTTAAATAATTCTTATATACTCTCATACGATTATTTGACTAAAAAAATATCATCCCTTCTTACTATAGTACCAAAGCACCATATATTATTTGTTTTTATTTTGATTTAAAAGTCATGTCTTAAGCATGGTTTTAACTTTATTTTGAGGATTTTTTTATATCAAAGTAGTTTAGATATTATTCTTACATAGAGATGACTTGTAAAAGATTTGATGTGGCTTAAATTCAATGGTTTTCTAAGTTTTGTAGTATCAAATCATAGTCTATTTTTGTTGTTAACCATGCATAATTGTGATATATAGGTAATTTGATTACTTTTTTGCACCTTACAAAGGATATGTTGTCAATATTTTTGAAGACTTTTAAATAGTAGTGATTAATTTGGTTGAATTCGCTTGGTGTTTATGATTACACGTGTGTACGCCTTGACAATCCTAAGGAAATTAGCAAGGTCAAGCTTTATACAACACTTTGATATAGTAGGCTCGAATCATACTATTATAGTATCAAAATAACATTTCTTATAGTATAATAAGGCTCCAGACAAACTAAGTTTGAAATTATTTGTTTTTTTGACACTTAACAAAAATAGAATAGAGAATGATTGAAATGTGAAATATCAAGAGATGAATTATTGGATAATAAATAGTTCTTAATAAGTTTTTAATTGGAAAATATAAAATAGTGTCACATTAAAAAAAGAGAAAAATATTTTAATCTATATATATATATATATATATATATATATATATATATATATATATATATATATAAGATGTTAATGCATATTTTAAGAAAAACATATTTTTTGACTAACATGAGATGTTAAAGTGGGATAACAATTTGCTTAATAAAACTAAAAGTCTTGGAGGAAGCAAGCTTGGTATTGAGAAGAGCATCTTGAACCAGTAGAAGAAGAAGGCTGCCTAGACGAGAGCGAACAAGGTGTAATAATTTCTGAAGGAGGCCAGGTGCAAGCTGGTAGAAAACCAAGGAGAACCATTGGCTTGCTTAGGGATATGCAGGAAATGTTCGACGAGGACAATACACAAGCACACATTAGAATCATTGTTTGATACATCTCATTTTTAAGAAGAAAATACAAAGCGCAATTATACAAACTTGTGCTTAAATTAACATAGTTTAGACATGAGCATAATGTGCAACTAACTGCAATAAAATAGATTTCAACAAATTGTTGGACATGAGAATAATGTGCAACAACTAAATCTTTTCCTTGAATTGGATTGTCAAGCAGCTCTAATCTTCTGGAGCAACAATAGAGTTCATCTTTCTATTCGTGCTCTCTGCTCTACGATGCGAGTGCTTCTTCCTTGAACTCGTCCTCTTCACAGAGATGGCTATGGCTATGTCATTGGGGAAAAGGTTATGGAACACCAAGGCATGGAGAATGGTCGTGATGAGCAATGCTGCAACGGCGAGGGCAGAGATGAAAGAGAGAGCCACCGAAAGAAATTTTGTGAAGGGATTAGTCACTTCCGTCGTATAGTCGATCGTTGCAGTTGCAACACTGGTCATTGGAACTGTGTACGCCCACCAAACCAAAGAAAACCTGCGATTCAAAATAGGATTTCAGCATAAGCTACATAAGCAAAATTTGAACATTTAAGAAGGTTGCATACCTGAAGCCGCGGAAGAAGTTAACCCGAACTGCCTGCAAGTAGACGACCAACCTTTTCAGCATCCGGTGGCTACACTAAATGATGATGGTTTATTGTTGAGAGGGAGTCAAAGAATTACTTACAAGAGAAGCGTAGAGAAAAAGAGCAAGGAAGTAAGCTATCCTTGAGCCAAGATCAAAGCTTCCTGAAATCTTTGTCCACGACAAGCAAGCAAGACCGGGCCCCGATAAAAACAGGAAGAACACAGGATGAAGCTCCTTGGGAAGAGTCTCGTTTGTTGGTAGCCTCTGATACAGAGTAACGAAGAGCACAATATAATGTGCTAACCCAATTGCGAAGAAGATGATTGACAATTCTCTGAGGTCCACATATGCCGCAAACAATGAAACGACGAAATTTCCAATAATGGACAGATGAGTCAAGGGACTGGCCACCTTCGAAAGCCTGCGGTCTCCTCCCAACATCCACTGCCCATAGATTTTGAGGTCTAGGCATAAGATTGGAACCATGAGGACAAACCACCAAGCAGCATGCAGGTTTGCTGCAACCGAAGTTGGCACGCCTAGTGCGAGTAGTATGCCCCCAATCCATGGCGCAAAGAAGAAGTTTACTCTGATGGGATGCATGAATTCCCTCTTCACGGCCTCAAAATAAAATATAATCTTCAGGGCATAAATGAAGGCCACCAACACAGTCAACACAAGGGAAGCGCACCAGAGGACGAAGTTAACAGCCGGGTTTACGTGCAGGAAGCTTGTTGAAGAAGACATTCTCATCGTCTTCCAGAGGAGCGCTTGGATCCCCACACCAAGTGGCATGCCAAAGGACGATATAGGAAATCGAAGAAGGAATGGCCATTCTTCGTCTTCTGGCAGAATCAGCTTCTCTGATTTCTGAAACAGAGGAGAAGATTCCATGTTATTGGGTTGAACTGACATGCAATGTAATCCAAATTGTCACCCACCTTAAGGTTCTCAAGCTCGGGCCCTTCAAGGGCATCGAAGTACCGCTCCGCTTTGGGTATGGGCTCTATTTCTACAACATGGGAATCGATATTCTTCGGATGCGAGAGCTGCCTATCAAAATTTGCGGAACACGTCCTGAAGGAATCGTAGCAACTTTCCTTCGCTCTTTGACTGCATAAGATGTGCTCGTGGGTTGCGGATTCATGAACTTCGTGGTTCGGCTTCATCTTCATGGGCTGCTCTGAGCTTTTAGGAGCAGGCGATAATGGCACTTTCATAGAAAAAGAGTGCAAAGGACTTTGGGATTCCCCTGCTTCAGTTAATGGAATGTCGATGATGATGGGTGGGAATTGATCACCCTGCAACGAAACGTACAACAAATTATGTAACTCATAAGCCATAACATTTGATGGAGAAGGCTCATCTTACCTGAGACGCCATATGAAAAGCCCACTTAGAATCCCAGTAAGACGATTCCGAGTTTAAGGAGGATATGATTTGATCGAAGAAATATGAACAAAATGAAAGGACGAAAGGAAGGCAGATGTGAATGGTATCTATACATGGGGCAGTGGCTATATATACGAATTGTTAAGCGGGAAGGGATCAATATAGAATTTCCTGCCGCTTTCGTGTTAGTGCGGTGCAGTCGAAACGGCTATTCGAGGTTAAGAGGTTCATACTTTCAAGTATTCGTCAATTTGACCGTTCGAGTAAAACTAATGACGGATGTGCTGAGGTTATAGATGTGACGCCGAGGGGTTTAATTAATTATGGAGAGTTTTTTTTCTTAGTATGTTGATTCACATTCATCTTTATTATTAAGGGTTTGTTGAAGGTGATGACGTATATTCACAAAGTAAATTTTATTTTTTAATTAAGAAAATTTTATCTAGATAGTTATTTTTAAAATATTTGTCGTGCTTTCTTCGGAAAAATGGATTGCATTTATTTTTGTTTCATTATTTTTTAATAACTATTTATATTGTTCGACATATTGACAAATTTGTGAAATTATAAATTTATTTAGTAATAAAAAGTAAGTATATATTAAAAGAAGATAAATCATCATGATAAAAGATAAATCATATACAAAAAAAATCTAATTAAAGATTATTTTGAAATTATTAAGTTATTTTTTGAGAATACAAATTATTAGAATAGATCATAAAATTTTTATTTCTCAACCAAATTATAAACTACAAATACTTAAAAATTATAATATATTAACTTATAAGTATTTTTTGTCATACATAATTACAAATATAAAACTTACTTAAAATGATGAAATAACAAAAACAAATGAGAAGATCTTTAAAGTAATTGTGAGGGACCTTATATATGTGAGATATAAATGATCAAATGTTATGTGCATATATGTAGTCTTTTTGTAGATTATTTTGGAACAATGAAAAGGATTCTACACTATCTTTGAGAGACAACGAACTATTAGATTTTATATAAATTTGTTCCTTATTTAAATTAGTTGGTTTTAATCATAATAATTAGATAGGTTTAAAGATGATAGAAAATGTATAATTTGATTCATATTTTATTTCAAATCTTAAGATATCTTGAAATTTAAAGAAGCAAACTAATATAGCTTAATCCTCATCAAAGACAGAATACAGCATAGAGACGTTTTTGAAATATCAAACATTTTGAACGAGAAGTATTTGACAAGACCTATACCAATCTATTAAAAATATTCTATAACAACAATATACATTATCATCGAAGAATAATCATATAATTCATGAACAACACATCACAAAGAGCTTTGATATAATTTTGTACAAGAAACTATTACTAAAAGGATGATTACGATCAAATAAATTCCCACTTAGGTGCAAGTTGTCAATGGCTTAACTTCTTCAAATTCCACAAAGAATTGTTCATGAAGTTGAAAATTTCTATTAAAAGAGAAAAATCAATTAGTCCAATATCTAAAATTTAAGTTGAAAATTTCATTTTTTGAATAAATCAATATTAGATAAGGCCTTTTTTAAAAAAAAAAGTCATAATTTAACTAATTATGAAGAGTTTTTGTTAAACATAGATTTATGTTTGTAATTATTATTTAAGTGTATTGAATGTAATTATGTATATGAAGAGAAAGTATTTTATTTTTTTACTTAAGAAATGACTTTTCAAATGTCTGTTTTTAGTTGTGTTTTTCTTTCTTTTCTAAGAAAATGTTATACTTGTCTTCTTCTTTTTATCTTTTTTTCATTATTAACAATAGTTTTTATTATGATAAATATTTCTTTATACATGTAAATGAAAATTATTTAAATTCTTTTTCTAAAAATAATCAAACACATGCTATTATAGTATCAAAAATCAAAATGAGTTGATACTAAAAATGTTTATGTGGTTCACTTCAAAAATATTTTTCATGTGCACATAAAAGCACAAAATTTATCATCAAAAACAAGTATGAATAAATAAAAATAATTTTGAATTAAAATTTTTAATAAGAACAAAAGAAATAAAAAAGAGATCTCACCAAGCATGGACATTGACTTAAAATTTAAATCCAAAATAAATTACCAAATCATATCAACAAAAAAGTAGTATAAATAGCCAAAATATAATTATTTTCTCTATTAAAGATTAACCTAAATAGAATACAAGAAAGCTACCAAATATAAAGAATATAAAGAGATATTCCATTAGATATAGACATTGACCTAAATCTTAAATCAAAATTTGGCTTATCATATCATATCAACAAAAAAGCTACTAGACAACCACATTACAATTCCCTTCTCTATTCAAGATTGACTTAAAAAAGAATACAAAAGATAACTCAACTAAAAATCTACAAAATAAAGAGAATATAAGAGAGATTTCATTAAACATAGACATTGACCTAAAATTTTAATCCAAATTAAATTACCAAATCATATCAACAAAAATGTTACCAAAAATAACAAAATATTATGTTATTATCAAGCTTAATTCTCTTTTAATCATTATCATTTATAGATCTAAATTATAATCATATCTATCAATGATCTTTTATCAAACCCATTTTTTTAAATCATTTAAAATTATTATATTATAACCTTTGATTTCTTATAATAAATTATACTACCATGTTATAACCTTTCTTCTATCTTCATAAGTTATAATAAAACTTTCTCAAATGTTTTATAGCTTTTTTCTCTTTTTTATGATTTACTCTTTACTTAAGCTTCTTCCTCTCCTCTACTCATAAATAATTATAGCATAATAATCACATCGTACTTGGCAACCTCCTTGGCTCACCTGCTCTAGATATTTCACAACAACATTCCTTAGCTCCCCAATAACACTACCTTCTTGAGCTCCCGACAACCTCTGCAAGTACAAAACTTGAATTCTTTCTCCCTGCAACTTTTATAAGTGTATTAATATCTACAATTATTATACAAGATTAAGGAAAAAATGCATATGCAATAGAATCACAGAAATGTGAAATAAAAAATCTTTATTCAATTGAATTTGTTTCAACCAAATAATTATTGTTGAAATTTACTTCTATCACAATGCCAAAATGTTAAAAGAAGATAACAAAAACCATAACCACAAAAATTAACATTTTATCTCTCTCACATTTCATCATTTGCAAAATTATCCTTTGTCAAACCAATTCTGACTACATCTAAATATATGGAAGGATACTCATATATTTCATGAAAAACACATTACAAAGAGCTTTGATATAATTTTGTGCAAGAAACTATTACTAAAAGGACAATTATGATCAAATAATTTCCCACTTAAGTGCAAGTTGTCAATGGGTTAACTTCTCCAAATTCCACAAAGAATTGTTCATAGAGTTGAAAATTTTCTATTAAAAGAGAGTAATAAATTAGTCCAACAACTAAAATTTAAGTTCATAATTTTATTTTTTGAATAAATCAATATTAGATAAGGCCTTTTTTAAGAAAAAGAGTTTTAATTTAACTAATTGTGAAAATTTTTTGTCAAACATAGATTTATGTTTGTAATTATTATTTATGTATGCTGAATGTAATTGTGCATATGAAGAGAAAGTATTTTGTTTTTTAACTTAAGAAATGTCTATTCAAATGTCTGTTTTTTAGTTGTGTTTTTCTTATCTTTTTCTTTTTTTTTATCTTTTTTTCATTATTAACAATAGTTTTTATTATGATAAATATTTCTTTATGCATGTAAAAGAAAGTTATTTGAATTCTTTTTCTAAAAATAATCAAACACATGCTATCATAATATCAAAAATCAAAATAAGTTGATACTAAAAATCTTTATGTGATTCACTTAAAAAATATTTTTCATGTGCTAGTAAAATCACAAAATTTATCATCAAAATCAAGTATTAATAAATACAAATAATTTTGAATTAAAAGTTTTTATAAAAACAAAAAAAATACAAAAGAAATCTCACCAAGCATGGACATTGACTTAAAATTTAAACCCAAAATAAATTACCAAATCATATCAACAAAAAAAACTAGTAGAAATAGCCAAAATATAATTATGTTCTCGATTAAAGATTAACCTAAATAGAATACAGGAAAGCTACCAAATATAAAGAATACAAAGAGAGATCCCATAAGATATAGACATTGACCTAAATCTTAAATAAAAAATAAGCTTAACAAATACATCAACAAAAAAGTTACCACACAGCCACATTATAATTTTGTTCTCTATTCAAGATTTATTTAAAAGGATTACAAAAGAGACCTCAACATAAAATCTACAAAATAAAGAGAATATAAGAGAGATTTCATTAAACATAGACATTGACCTAAAATTTTAATCCAAACTAAATTAGCAAATCATATCAACAAAAATGCTACCAAAAATAACAAAATATTGTGTTATCATCAAGCTTAATTCTCTTTTAATCATCATCTCTAGATCTAAATTATAATTATATCTATCAATGATCTTTTATCAAACCCATTTTTTTAAAACCATTTAAAATTATTATACTATAGTCTTTGATTTCTTATAATAAATTATACTACTATATTATAGCTTTTTCTGCTCTTTCACAAGTTATAGTAAAACTTTCTCAAATGTTTTACAACTTCTTTTCTTTTTTTATGATTTATTTTTTACTTAAGCTTCTTCCTCGTCTCTACTCATAAATAATCGTAGCATAATAATCACACCATACTTGGCAACCTCCTTAGCTCATCTGCTATAGATAGTTCACAACAACATTGCTTAACTCCCAAAATACACTGTCTTCTTGAGCTCTTGAAAACCTCAACAAGTATAAAACTTGAATTACCTTCCCCAACAGCTTTTATAAGTGTATTAATAGCTAAAATTATTATTCAAGATTAGGGAAAAATGCACATGTAATCGAATCACAAAAATGTCAAATAAAAAATCTTTATTCAATTATTTATGTTGAATTTGTTCAAACTAAATAATTAATGTTGAAATGTACTTCTACCACAACGCCAAACGGTTGTAAGATGACAAAAATCCTAACCACAAAATTAACATTTTATCCCTCACATTTCATCAATTTCAAAATTATCCTTTTGACAAACCAATTTTGACTACATCGAAATTCTTAAATTTACATATTTATCTTAACGTGGTCAACTTTTTCTTATTTGTAGGACTACGATTCATAAATTCACTTTGATCTAAATCAAAATTCTATAAATTATAAATTCATCATTAGTAAAATTTTTAAAATTATAATTATATCCAAATCTTTAAAAGTTCATAATTAATTCTTTTGATCTTTAAAATTGCAAAATTAATATCACTAAGCTCATCTCAAAGAGTTCTTTATAAGCTTAAATATTACTTTCATTGAGCTTTAGATGATGACATAGTTCTTAAGTTTTATTATAACTTTAATATTTGTATATATAAAGAACACATTCTAGAAAAAGAATTTTGTCATGTCAAATATACTTAAGCATCTTCCCTTGAGCTTGATTCTAAGGTCTATCTTATATGTATTTGAGTAAAAATGAGGGTTATTATAAACTAAATTTAAAAAAAGTATTGATCAGATGATAGACCAGAACGAGATTGAAGGAGAAGACTTAGAAACATCTTCTTATGTAAAAATTTATCAAATTATGTTTTTCTTATTTATAGAAATGTTTTGAATTATTAAAATTTTAAAACAAATGTACATTGAACTAAAATGGACTTTTAAGTGCCAAAAGAGTAGGTTGACCATCAAATAATAATGTATGAAATATACAAAAACTAATGTTACAAATTTTGTAAAATTTGAACTTAAATTGATAATAAAATGAACGACCAAAGTCACAAAAAATATTATTATAAAATTTTTTGATTGAAAAAATTATTAAATAATCAAATGATATCAAAACATTTTGATAATGATTATGAAAAAAGATATTTTATTAGTGGTTAATGGATACCAAATGTCTATCAAACAAGAAAGAAAATGCTAGACTTATAAAGAATAATATTTATATGATTCTTTTTTATTAAAAATAGTAAATGATCTAAAACTGTTTTAAAATAATTATTTTCTATAGAGTTTGAAGAGCAAATTAAAAATGGCTAATGAATACTTAGAAGATGGTTTGATAAAAAAAAATTTAAGAAATTTGATGTAGTTTAAAGTTTTAATTTAACCCAAGAATTAAATTTTTATTTTTAAATGACTAATGGTCAACTTTGAGAAATGTTGGAGAAGGAATTAAATAATAAAATTTTAAAGGTTAAATTAAAATTTGAAAGGTTTAAAAATATTTTTTTTATTTAATGAGTTAAGTAATTTTGAGAAGCAAAGGAGTTAAAAGAAAAAAATACTTCAAAAATTAAATAATAAAACTAGAAAAATGTTAAATCAAATTTTAAAAGTTTTGAAAATTTTTTCATTTAATGGATTGAGCTTTTCAAGAATAAAAAAGATTGAAAGAGGAAAAGATAATTAAGATATTAAATATTAAATTTTAAAACATTTGGAAACGTAATTCATTTAATGAGTTTAGTAATTTCAAGATAAGAAAGGGTTAGGAGAGAATAAAAAAAAAATAATAAAATTTAAAATGTTTGAAAATATTTTTTGTTTAATGGTTGAGCGGTGACACAGGATTATCTAATATTAGTTTACAAATACACACTTGTCTGTATCACACTAATTTCATAAGTTCACTAATGTAAAATTTGGTTAAAAAATTACTTTAAAAAATGCTTAAAATTGAGTTTTTTTCTTTTTTTGACGTCTATTATCTTCCATGGCAGTCTACTGTCATCTATAGTCATCAAAAGTAGTTGCTACCACTCGAGCCGACCACTACTCTCACGTGACTTAATTTGACATAGGAACTTGGTTAATTTGCTTGACTTGGGTCAACCCATTACCCGAGACAATTTGCTCGATACACTGATGACCCTCACCCACTCTTTAGTCCTCGCCAACTCGTTCTTCTCCGCTTGTCCTGCGCCTACCCAAAAATCAAATAGGCAGCCCCATCGTTTTGTCGCCCACAGTTTCGCCGCTCGTCATTATTACTGCCCAAAACCAATGACTAGTTTGAGATGTTTACCATGCAGATAATAAAAAAATTATGGAATAAAATTTTTTTGTTTATGTACTTCCACCTTTGTGAATAAAGTATGTACGCTCAACTCTAGTTGGAGAGACTCTAACTTTCTTTATGAGAGATAAGGATTGAATGTGAAAACTTTTACTTAGGAGAGCCGGTAACCAAACAAATTCTCTCTTTTGCTAAGACGCCCATCATAAAAAGATACATTTTCAATAACTTTTATTTTTTAGATATTAATATAAAATTATAGTTGTTCTCTTTTATTAAAATATTATACATAGAGTTTACTTTAAATTATATATTTTATGTATGAAATTGATGTGAAAAAAACATATTTGTATAATTTTATTCTTAAGTATCAATATTTAAAACATTCTAAAATACTATACACGTCATCTATCCTTAATTAGTATATAGTAACTTTTCATGTTCCCTAATAATCTATTAAGTACTTCAGTATTATAGGCTCAAAATGGGACTCATATAGGTCTAAATGTGCCATACATCAACTTTGATATCATAGCACATAGTTTCTACTTTGCATCAATTTTGGCATTAGAGAATGTCATTTTCTACTAAAATAATCTTTTATTTAATGTATTCAACTTTGACATTAGAGAATATTATTTTTTATTAAAAAAATATTTTTCTTCTTATACTTAATATATATATTAAAGAACTCTTAGATGGTTTTAGATAAACTGTCTTAACATCTAATACAAAAGCAGTGATATGACTCGCCACAATCTTTTTTGAAAAATATCTAGTTTTGTCTAGGAGATGGTATGGAATAAGCGAGACCCTAATCATAAGTTATTTTCTTAGAAGCACACCCTATTTCAACTTTAGTGGTCTATAATTATGATTATTTTGCTTTCATAATTTTTTCATATAAAAAAACTTATATTACATTATTTTTCTTCCTTGATATCTCATGTGTGACAAATCTTTAAATGATCATAAGATCTGATAAGTCTTATTAAATGACAAATCAAAGTAAAACATTAATAAAAAAAACAAAATAAAAAAAATTTAAAAGAACATCTCATGCTAAAAATATCCCAATCAATAACCCAACTCACTTAGATGATTTGATAAATACTCTTAAACTAACAGCATAAATCAAATCATAGAAGAGAAAGGGATAATAAGAGAAGTGCTACACCACCCAATGATTTAAAAGAAAAAGCCCAAAAAATGTAAAAACCATAAAAAACATGATCTTTCTAATAAATTCTATCAAGATATCCATTGGTAAAATATTACATTATTAATTCATCATTAGTAATATTAATTTATTAAGACTAAACTCGTCGATACTACCTGTCTGTTTTTTAGAAAATTAGAGTGCCAATATGCTAACAATAAGAAAGAGGTATCCTAAATGTAAAGAAACCTTAATGTTATGTTGTATAATAAGTTTGTTCCAGTAACTTATAATGTCAAATTATTAAATAAATGATAGTTTTTTCTAAGATTGTAGAACTTTTGAGGAGTACATAAATAAGTTTAAAAATTATAAACTTAGATGTGATATAGAAGAACCCTAATGTGTAATACTTTCCCATCTTTTATATATATATATATATATATATGTTGAGTTTAACTTAAGAAATATTACTATCTTAGAGAAAGCATATCACGTAGTTAGAAATATCAAAAAATAGGACTTATTTTAAGAAAAATGATGAGTTAAACCCTTCAAAGATCTGAACCATCATTTCTCAACTAATTTATACTTACATTTCATCTAATCCACCATTGTTTCTAAACCTATTAAATCCACATTATCATCCACTTCTTCACATACTTCTTTAAACCAACTCACCTAATTTAGAACAATTTATTTTAAATGCCATAAAAAAGAATATGTACCTACTAATTATCTAAAGAGATCCATGATTAAGAATCTAGATAGTGATGATAAATAAAGAGTCAAAGAAAGAAAATAAACTATAATGCTTGATGAAGAAGCTGAGTATGAATTAAAAAACATGAAAATATTCATAATGGTTAGATGCATCCCTAAATCCCCATAACCACAAGACGACTGAAGGCGCACCAACATGTTTAGTACCAACATAAAAATTAAGGAATAACCATATTTTCGACCAAGAAGTAAAATGTATTAGTTATTTTGAAGACCTTATGATATTTAATAGGGACTAATCTGATTTGTTTTACTTACCACTTATAAATAAATAGACAAACAAGAGTAGTAAATCGTAGTCTAGAAAATCTTTATCATGGCTTGATAGTGGACAAACCTAAGCTTTAGGATCAACTATTATCACGAGCCAAATTTGCATACAATAATTTAGTGAATCATAGTATTGGGTTAAGCCTCTACAAAAATTGTTATGGTAATAAGTCAAGCTCTCATTAATCTTATTCCCTTACTAGTAAACTTTCATGCTTCTACTTCTTATTTTTTTATCTCTCATAAAATACTATTTTAAAAAATTAATCTAAGTAGTAAAAGATATAAGAAACTAATAGATACTAAAAAATAGTTAAAAAATTTCATAAAGAAGACTTATAATTAGAATTGTCAAAATAGTTTTCTTTCAAAGCTTATAAGAAATTATAAGTACGTCAAATTGGACCCTTTAAGTTATTCAAAAATTAAAAACTAATACATATGTGTTTGATTTATTAGAGTATGGGATTAGTGCAACCTTTATCATTAAAGATTTAGTCCCTTATAAGGCATCACATCTAATATTTAATTAGTCATTTGAATCTGATTCTCTCATGTTGATTGAACCAATTCATATCAATATATTAGTCTTAAGAATAAGTAAGGATAACATAAACAAAATTTTAAATCATGAGACAATTCTAACCAAATATTATCTATGATGACTTACACCTTATCACACCACACCTGTTAAAGCACTACTGTACCAATCACCCCGATACCACAAAGCGAAGCTCATTACCACATAGAGAGGATGACGAAGAAGTGTCTAACATTAACTCACAAAAACATACCTGTTAGTGTCATACTAGTTCCACAATTTCTTCAGTATAAAATTTGGTTGAAAATTACTTCAAACAATATGTAAAATCAAGTTTATTTGCTATTTTTGTTCCTTGTCATTTTATGCTGTTGTATGTCACTATCATATCCCTGGCAAGAGACATTATCATCACCTAAGTTGACCCACACGTATGTGTGAACCAATTTGACCCAAGAACATCACTAATCTACCAGCTTTTATGGGCTCAACCACAATGTGATTTTTTAAGAAATTAAATCAAACTATGACATTTTTGCAAATGTCGAGTTGCCTAACTCAAAAGGAAAAAAATACACCAAGAGAAAAATTTTAGATAAAAATGTATAAACTTTTTTATGCTTGTTGATAAATATAGAAAGTCATAAAGAGTTTAAAACTATGAAGAGAACTATAAAAATAAAAGCTTAAAATAATTAAGATTAGTCAGAATAATTTAAAATTTGAGTAGTTATAAGTCATAGGTATTACTAAGAGAAATTTACACTAGTAAAATATAATACAACTCTTCTTTGAGATGTTAAAATCTTGTTCATATTCATTAGTTCTTCCATTCACAATAATTAAGTATTTATAAAAAAAATTACTGTAGCTCTTACAAAGTCAAGAAAAAATTATTACAAAAGTTGCTTCTAAACAGCTAAAAAAGCTTTTCCAAACTGCTTAAATAATTCTTTTGAAATGTTGACCACAATGGCACATGTAATGGCTAATGAAATAGTCTTTTGGCAGGATGGACATGCGTCATTGGATCTTTCCAAAAGAGTTCACGATTGTCTGATCAAAGACTATAAAGGTAGTTGAGTTCTTGATGGTTGAATCAATGTGAATTAGATCTAGGCCATTCGATCAAGTCAGATTAGATCTGAATCATTCGATTCATCAATGATAAAAAAATTATTAGATCTAGATCATAGGATTCAAACTGGAGAGATCTGAAACATAATATCAATGATAGATTATTTCAAAAGACAAAAATAAACAAAGTCATCCGATAAAGTTGGACGTGATCTTGACCGTCCAATTTCAAGCCAAGATCGAGTTTTTGTAGCAGATCAAATAGATACCATCCAATCAAAGATCAAATGGTAAGAAATAACTCATGCTTTAGCTGTTGAATGCTTGATGTAAGTAAACCCCATATTGCTTAATAGAAAAATAGTTTGTGCTTTATAAAATATTTCGGGCTTAGATAATGTGGCCAAATTAGAGGTGGCTCTCTCTTAGTGCACTAAGGATTTCACCATCCGATTAACTCGTATGCTTGTAGGATTATAGGTTGTATTTTAGATCTTAAGCTACCCTTAAACACATTACCTCAACTGAGTTCAAGATTACACTAGATCAATATTGGGCCTTGACTCGTCTTGGTTCCAATCTCTAATTCCCATGCATGTGAATGCTCACTCAGGCTTGCTTGACCTGATACCTTTATGCTCGAGTAGACCTTGCGATGTGGCTTAATATTTTTTTAATTAAGAAAAATTAACAAAATTAATATTTTAATTTATCCAAAGTTTAATAATGAACATAAAATTTGACAAAGATATAGATTTAATCAAAGAACATATTGGACGAAAAGAAATACAATCATATGTGTTTCCTAAATAAAAAAAGATGATCAAATCGAATGTTTAAATTAGAATTTGAAAGTAAAATGAATGGAGGTGTGCCTTATAATTAACAAGTTAATATTCTATAACAAAATAAGAAAAAAAACGTTTTCAAATTTGATGCATGTATCTTTAATCCACAAAGGTTGGTGAACACTCCAGGATATTTTGAAAACTATTAATTCACCATCTTTAAAGGTGTATAGTTTGTTCTTTACAAGTAAACATGTTTCACACTAAAGAAGCCTATTATAAAAAAATACTAAACATTTAAGACTTAACCCATCAAATACAATGGTGTCCTAATAATATCAACAAGCAATATTATACAATATCTTCAATTTATATCATTTCATATTATCATTTAACAGATCTCTATTGTTTTAACATACATCACACATCAAAAAATTCATAGGTACAAGTTTCACAAATCATTAAGTGCTTTTATCCTATAATATATATCACATCAAATAGATACATATAGGTACAAGTTTCTCTACCTTTCAAATTGATGTAATATTATCATCAAGGCTTACATTTTTGCTCTAAGTCTTGATTGCTACTACAATGAACTTTTCCTTCCCTTTTTGCCTTTGTTATGCACCTAACTTATCTTGAATTTCTTTCAATACTTAATAGTACTTTCTTTTTTACTTTTCTTTACTCTAGCACTAGTGATAGAAGTTAACTACATCGCTTTTTTTTAAAAAAAAAAACTCTTCCCAAGTTTGGCCTCACTTATTTTTATGCTAGAACAATATCTCTTTATATTTCTCATCCATTCATCTCTCTCTAATAGTTGTAGTCCTTTGGTTTTGCATCTCTTCGACTACATTTTCACTTAAATGTAATAGTTTTTCTTCGATTAAACTCTCTTTATGATAGTTCATACAATCATTTATCATTTCAAATCTTAAATTATTTTCTATTTCTATGAATCATACTAGTATGACAAATGTGATCATACTATACATATCCTAAAATTATCAAAACCTATATTATGTTTTTCTTATTGCACTTTTATAAAATCATTATTATACACATATGATATGCTCATTCATCTTATTACATATCAATGATTTTCCTTATACTTCATTATTTTTAGCTTGATCATACTTATATGATACTCAACTTCATATTGTAGCTTCATTAAATATCTCATCATTTGCATTTATTTATGTTAATTATATTAATATGATTTATTAGTTGGATGCATATAATCTATTTCTGCTTAGTCAACTAAGATCACCCTACCTCATACTTATATGGTTCTTCATCGTATTACATAATATATCTTCTTTCTTACATGAAATATTACATATATAAGATTATGGCCTTAAGATGTTGAAGCTCATTTTGGAATACAATTTTCTTCTGCTAGTATAGGATAATCAATTAGGAGCATTATGAAATACCTACAAAAAAGTAGAAAGAGAAAGAGTTCAAATTGAATCGAGCAAAGCTGTCACGCCCCGCCTAAACTATTACTATAATCTACTGATAAAATCAGCTAATCAGAGTATAGCAGCATATAATTGAGGACACAACTGTAAAACTAGGCGAGGGTAACGCAAGCAAAATAAAACTGTTACCTTTATAATCAACAGCAACTTTAATATATGCATACCTGTCACTTGGGAAATCCTGTACAAAAGCTACAAAAACAGAAATAACTGCTACATTTGTACAAAGTCCCATACCATCCTAAGCACCCTCTCTCTGTGAATCAGTGGCATGTCCTGTAATGTAAGTAGGGGAAATGAGCTTATAAAGCCCAGTAGGTGAATGCTATGGCTACAAGGATATAACATGATGAATATCTAACAACATGCTATAACTCAAATATAAATATGGCAAAGATAAATCTGAAATCAGCATGCAATGAATCAAGCAAAGTATGCAATTCATTTCTCCTTCTTTTCAATTCTTTTTTTTTTCTTATTCATTTTCTTTTTCTTTTCTTGCTGGGTCCCAGACTTTCCCCATGATCCACATCCCCCATCCCTATCATATCATATCACATCTCTATGGCATCTATCTCATCTAGAGACTATTGCCCGTAGGCATATCGTGGCTGGCCAAGCCTATCACGTCGAACCATCTCCGTATCTCAGCCCTGCACAAAGTGCTAGCCATATACGAGATGTCTCGATCTCTATCACGTCGGACCATCTCCGTATCTCAGCCCTGCACAAAGTGCTAGCCATATAAGAGATGTCTCGATCTCATCATATCCCTCCGCACTCAGCCCTGCACAAAGTACTAGCAATGCGGGGGAGGTCTCTATGCCATCTCATCATGCCCAGCATCCTGTGCTGGTGCTAATATGTCCGGGGACTACTGGGATGCGATCTAGGGTCAATTCTTTTCTTTTTCTTTTATTCTCTTTTCTTTTTAGGGAATTTAACCCTTTAAGAGGCATAATCGATACCTCTACACATTTTCTTTGGCATGCTTTATATTTTACTATACCATAGTATCATATTGCAAATTCTCATTTCATTTTCATATAATGCCATAGCCATGCTTTTATAATAAAATAACAATCACTACTTACATTACTATTTAAATAAATTCACCTACCTGAGTTCCTGAGGGTCCTGCCATTCTTTGGCCTCTTCCTCTTCCCCTTCCTCTTCTTCTCATTTATTTCAATTACAGGGTGCTGAAATCGCAAATCAATATATTTTTATCAAAATTTGTTTTAAATGCTGCAACATACAGGTAATTGATCTCTGCAGAATGAACATTAAATTACCTGTCAGAGTTTGCTTTCTTCACACTTATGCAGCCTTCGCCACTCAACACTTCTTTTCAATTTCTCCCCCCTTTTTCACACTGCTCAAGCACAAAATAATTCAAGGGGATAAAATAAATAGAAAACCTCTTACCGTCGGCTTAAGAACAACAAAAGAAACTCACCGGAGGCTGCCGCTGACCGCTGCACGGTTCAGAAATTCCCCTCGGATCAAGCCAACACTCGTATGCAACCCTCCTTTCTCGGCACGGAAAACGAGAAAGGGCTGCACCGCAAAAATTCCAAAAATCAAAAAAAAACTTTCCCTTCTACGGTTCGAGGAGAGAGAAACCGCTCGGGAAGAGAGAGAAACTGCTCGGGAAGAGAGAGAAACCGGCTCGGGACTTACCCGGTTCCCTTCTCGCTGAGCTCGGAACCTGAATCGCCGCCGCCGGACGTCCGATTTTTCGTCGGGACGGACTTCTTCTGCGGGAACGGGACGGAGACTGCTGCGGGAAAAACCCTCGATCCCCTTTTTTTTTTCCTCCACTGCTTCGCACAGTTCGGCACGAGAGACTAGGGATTAGGGCTCCTTAATTAATTTTTTTCTAGGGCTCGCGTCCGGCCCCGACACGCGGCATCGTCGGATCGCCTCGCGTCCGGCCCCGACACGCGGCGTCCTTCTTTTTTTTTTTACGCAGCATCTTTTTTTTTTTTTCCAGGATATTACAAAAGCTATGCTCAATGCATTCCCCTTCATCTCCTTCACAATTCAAGAAATGTGATTCAAATGTTTGATGTATTTTTTTAAGACCTAGTGTAAAGGGGATTTAAAGGATTGATATGGAAAAAGAGAAATAGTTCATACGACTAACTTAGGAAGCTTCTACAAAGATGATTCAGATGTTGGTGACAAGACATAATTAAAGATAAGTGAAAAGAAAAATATTGGTGTGGATTATAACTTGCTTGTTGACCATCATTAATGGGTGGCTCATTTTATGATGTTGGCAAGGTTCTATATCTTCAAGAGTCATATGGGTGATGATGATTTAATGTGAGGAGGTAAGTCTTGACCATTAATGATCTACTAACTAAAAGGGAAATATGGCAACCATTGCCCACCTTTTTTAGTTTTTTTTGTCACATCAATTTTTTTTTATTTTCTTTTAGTTTTTAAAAATTATTTTTTGTAAATAAAACTATGACAAAATCATTTCAAAATCTCATTTCTTTTTTCAAGAATATAATGTTAAATTCTATTATTATATGCATGATCATATATATGCGAATCAATCACCCTACAAACCATATAAATTAAAAACACCAAATAAATATTTAAGTAACAAGCTAATAAAACTCATCCAAACCCTAAGATAATCTTACTCAATATCAAAGTAAAACAAATAATGAATGACCTATGATAATACATCAATGTCAAGAATTAATTTACTATTAAACTTACATCACTGTAACCAAATTTGTCTATATGAATCTAAAGTGAAAATGACTTCTTATTCCTCTTGATTTGTTACAAAATCCATTATATACACATTAATCATTGAATTATCAATTTAAATAATTCTTATATACTCTCATACGATTATTTGACTAAAAAAATATCATCCCTTCTTACTATAGTACCAAAGCACCATATATTATTTGTTTTTATTTTGATTTAAAAGTCATGTATTAAGCATGGTTTTAACTTTATTTTGAGGATTTTTTTTATATCAAAGTAGTTTAGATATTATTCTTACATAGAGAAGAATTGTAAAAGATTTGATGTGGCTTAAATTCAATGGTTTTCTAAGTTTTGTAGTATCAAATTTATAATCTATTTTTGTTGTTAACCATGCATAATTGTGATATATAGGTAATTTGATTACTTTTTTGCACCCTTACAAAGGATATGTTGTCAATATTTTTGAAGACTTTTAAATAGTAGTGATTAATTTGGTTGAATTCGCTTGGTGTTTATGATTACACGTGTGTGCGCCTTGACAATCCTAAGGAAATGAGCAAGGTCAAGCTTCATACAACACTTTGATATAGTAAGCTCGAATCATACTATTATAGTATCAAAATAACATTTCTTATAGTATAATAAGGCTCCAGACAAACTAAGTTTGAAATTATTTGTTTTTTTTACACTTAACAAAAATAGAATAGAGAATGATTGAAATGTGAAATATCAAGAGATGAATTATTGGATAATAAATAGTTCTTAATAAGTTTTTAATTGGAAAATATAAAATAGTGTCACATTATAAAAAACAGAAAAATATTTTAATCTATATATATATATATATATATATATATATATATATATATATATATATATATATATATATATATATATATATATATATATATATATATATATATATATAAGATGTTAATGCATATTTTAAGAAAAACATATTTTTTAACTAACATGAGATGTCAAAGTGGGATAACAATTTGCTTAATAAGACTAAAAGTATTGGAAGAAGCAAGCTTGGTATTGAGAAGAGCATCTTGAACCAGTAGAAGAAGAAGGCTGCCTAGACGAGAGCGAACAAGGTGTAATAATTTCTGAAGAAGGCCAGGTGCAAGCTGGTAGAAAACCAAGGAGAACCATTGGCTTGCTTAGGGATATGCAGGAAATGTTCGACGAGGACAATACACAAGCACACATTAGAATCATTGTTTGATACATCTCATTTTTAAGAAGAAAATACAAAGCGCAATTATACAAACTTGTGCTTAAATTAACATAGTTTAGACATGAGCATAATGTGCAACTAACTGCAATAAAATAGATTTCAACAAATTGTTGGACATGAGAATAATGTGCAACAACTAAATCTTTTCCTTGAATTGGATTGTCAAGCAGCTCTAATCTTCTGGAGCAACAATAGAGTTCATCTTTCTATTCGTGCTCTCTGCTCTACGATGCGAGTGCTTCTTCCTTGAACTCGTCCTCTTCACAGAGATGGCTATGGCTATGTCATTGGGGAAAAGGTTATGGAACACCAAGGCATGGAGAATGGTCGTGATGAGCAATGCTGCAACGGCGAGGGCAGAGATGAAAGAGAGAGCCACCGAAAGAAATTTTGTGAAGGGATTAGTCACTTCCGTCGTATAGTCGATCGTTGCAGTTGCAACACTGGTCATTGGAACTGTGTACGCCCACCAAACCAAAGAAAACCTGCGATTCAAAATAGGATTTCAGCATAAGCTACATAAGCAAAATTTGAACATTTAAGAAGGTTGCATACCTGAAGCCGCGGAAGAAGTTAACCCGAACTGCCTGCAAGTAGACGACCAACCTTTTCAGCATCCGGTGGCTACACTAAATGATGATGGTTTATTGTTGAGAGGGAGTCAAAGAATTACTTACAAGAGAAGCGTAGAGAAAAAGAGCAAGGAAGTAAGCTATCCTTGAGCCAAGATCAAAGCTTCCTGAAATCTTTGTCCACGACAAGCAAGCAAGACCGGGCCCCGATAAAAACAGGAAGAACACAGGATGAAGCTCCTTGGGAAGAGTCTCGTTTGTTGGTAGCCTCTGATACAGAGTAACGAAGAGCACAATATAATGTGCTAACCCAATTGCGAAGAAGATGATTGACAATTCTCTGAGGTCCACATATGCCGCAAACAATGAAACGACGAAATTTCCAATAATGGACAGATGAGTCAAGGGACTGGCCACCTTCGAAAGCCTGCGGTCTCCTCCCAACATCCACTGCCCATAGATTTTGAGGTCTAGGCATAAGATTGGAACCATGAGGACAAACCACCAAGCAGCATGCAGGTTTGCTGCAACCGAAGTTGGCACGCTTAGTGCGAGTAGTATGCCCCCAATCCATGGCGCAAAGAAGAAGTTTACTCTGATGGGATGCATGAATTCCCTCTTCACGGCCTCAAAATAAAATATAATCTTCAGGGCATAAATGAAGGCCACCAACACAGTCAACACAAGGGAAGCGCACCAGAGGACGAAGTTAACAGCCGGGTTTACGTGCAGGAAGCTTGTTGAAGAAGACATTCTCATCGTCTTCCAGAGGAGCGCTTGGATCCCCACACCAAGTGGCATGCCAAAGGACGATATAGGAAATCGAAGAAGGAATGGCCATTCTTCGTCTTCTGGCAGAATCAGCTTCTCTGATTTCTGAAACAGAGGAGAAGATTCCATGTTATTGGGTTGAACTGACATGCAATGTAATCCAAATTGTCACCCACCTTAAGGTTCTCAAGCTCGGGCCCTTCAAGGGCATCGAAGTACCGCTCCGCTGTGGGTATGGGCTCTATTTCTACAACATGGGAATCGATATTCTTCAGGTGCGAGAGCTGCCTATCAAAATTTGCGGAACGCGTCCTGAAGGAATCGTAGCAACTTTCCTTCGCTCTTTGACTGCATAAGATGTGCTCGTGGGTTGCGGATTCATGAACTTCGTGGTTCAGCTTCATCTTCATGGGCTGCTCTGAGCTTTGAGGAGCAGGCGATAATGGCACTTTCATAGAAAAAGAGTGCAAAGGACTTTGGGTTTCCCCTGCTTCAGTTAATGGAATGTCGATGATGATGGGTGGGAATTGATCACCCTGCAACGAAACGTACAACAAAATATGTAGCTCGTAAGCTATAACATTTGATGGAGAAGGCTCATCTAACCTGAGACGCCATATGAAAAGCACACTTAGAATCCCAGTAAGACGATTCCGAGTTTCAGGAGGGGATGATTTGATCGAAGAAATAGGAACCAAATGAAAGAACGAAAGGAAGGCAGATGTGAATGGTGTCTATACATGGGGGCAGTGGCTATATATACGAAATGTTAAGCGGGAAGGGATCAATATAGAATTTCCTGCCGCTTTCGTGTTAGTGCGGTGCAGTCGAAACGGCTATTCGAGCTTAAGAGGTTGATACTTCGAACTATTCGTCAATTTGACCGTTCGAATAAAACTAATGACGGATGTGCTGAGGTTATAGATGTGACGCCGAGGGTTTTAATTAATTATGGAGAGTTTTTTTTTTTTCTGAGAATGCTGATTCACATTCATCTTTATTGTTAAGGGTTTGTTGAAGGTGATGACGTATATTCACAAAGTAAATTTTATTTTTTAATTAAGAAAATTTTATCTAGATAGTTATTTTTAAAATATTTGTCGTGCTTTCTTCGGAAAAATGGATTGCATTTATTTTTGTTTCATTATTTTTTAATAACTATTTATATTGCTCGACATATTGACGAATTTGTAAAATTAAAAATTTATTTGGTAATAAAAAGTAAGTATATATTAAAAGAAGATAAATCATCATGATAAAAAGATAAATCATATACAAAAAAAATCTAATTAAAGATTATTTTGAAATTCTTATGTTATTTTTTGAGAATACAAATTATTAGAATAGATCATAAAATTTTTCTTTCTCAATCAAATTATAAACTACAAATACTTAAAAATTATAATATATGAACTTATAAGTATTTTTTGTCATACATAATTACAAATATAAAACTTACTTAAAATGATGAAATAACAAAAACAAACGAGAAGATCTTTAAAGTAATTATGAGAGACCTTATATATGTGAGATATAAATGATCAAATGTTACGTGCATATATGTAGTCTTTTTGTAGATTATCTTGGAGCAATGAAAAAGATTCTACATTATCCTTGAGAGACAACCAATTATTAGATTTTATATAAATTTGTTCCTTATTTAAATTAGTTGGTTTTAGTCATAATAATTATATAGGTTTAAAGATGATAGAAAATGTACAACTTGATTCATATTTTATTTCAGAGCTTAAGATACCTTGAACTTTAAAGAAGCAAACTAATATAGCTTAATCCTCATCAAAGACAGAATACAGCATAGAGACATTTTTGAAATATCAAACAATTTGAATGAGAAGTATTTCACAAGACCTATACCAATCTATTAAAAATATTCTATAATAACAATATACATTATCATGAAAGAATACTCATATATTTCATGAACAACACATCACAAAGAGCTTTGATATAATTTTGTACAAGAAACTATTACTAGAAGGATGATTCTTCAAATTCCACAAAGAATTGTTCATGGAGTTGAGAATTTTCTATTAAAAGAGAAAAATCAATCAGTCCAATATCTAAAATTTAAGTTGATAATTTTATTTTTTGAATAAATCAATATTAGAAAAGGCTTATTTTTAAAACAAAGTCATAATTTAACTAAGAGTTTTTGTTAAACATAGATTTATGTTTGTAATTATTATTTAAGTGTGCTGAATGTAATTGTGCACACGATGAGAAAGTGTTTTATTTTTTTACTTAAGAAAAAATAAAATTAAAAGGTCTCTTTTTTAGTTGTGTTTTTCTTTCTTTTCTAAGAAAATGTTATACTTATCTTCTTCTTCTTTTTTATCTTTTTTTCATTATTAACAATAGTTTTTATTATGATAAATATTTCTTTATGCATGTAAAAGAAAGTTATTGAAATTCTTTTTCTAAAAATAATCAAATACATGCCATCATAATATCAAAAATCAAAATAAGTTGATACTAAAAATGTTATGTGGTTCACTTCAAAAATATTTTTCATGTGAATATAAAAGCACAAAATTTATCATCAAAATCATGTATTAATAAATACAAATGATTTTGAATTAAAAGTTTTTATAAAAACAAAAAAATACAAAAGAGATCTCACCAAGCATGGACATTGACTTAAAATTTAAACCCAAAATAAATTACCAAATCATATCAACAAAAAAAAAGCTAGTAGAAATAGCCAAAATATAATTATGTTCTCGATTAAAGATTAACCTAAATAGAATACAAGAAAGCTACCAAATATAAAGAATACAAAGAGAGATCCCATAAGATATAGACATTAACCTAAATCTTAAATAAAAAATAAGCTTAACAAATATATCAACAAAAAAGTTACCACACAGCCACATTATAATTCTTTTCTCTATTCAAGATTGATTTAAAAGGAATACAAAAGAGACCTCAACATAAAATCTACAAAATAAAGAGAATATAAGAGAGATTTCATTAAACATAGACATTGACCTAAAATTTTAATACAAACTAAATTAGCAAATCATATCAACAAAAATGCTACCAAAAATAACAAAATATTGTGTTATTATCAAGCTTAATTATCTTTTAATCATCATCTATGGATCTAAATTATAATCATATCTATCAATGATCTTTTATCAAACTAATTTTTTTAAAATCATTTAAAATTATTATACTATAGTCTTTGATTTCTTATAATAAATTATACAACTAGATATCCCGACTTTTGATTGTAGTTTTGATCCTATGAATTACATAAATTACCAGACTAGTATGGATGATTACTTTGATTTGCACCAAATGAGTGAGTATGAAAAATATTAATTTATTAAGATTAAACTTGTCGATACTACCTGTCTGTTTTTTAGAAAATTAGAGTGCCAATATGCTAACAATAAGAAAGAGGTATCCTAAATGTAGAGAAACCTTAATGTTAGGTTGTACAATAAGTTTGTTCCAATAACTTATAATGTCAAATTATTAAATAAATGATAGGTTTTTCTAAGATGGTAGAACTTTTGAGGAGTACATTAATAAGTTTAAAAATTATAAACTTAGATGTGATATAGAAGAATCTTAGTGTGTAATACTTTCCCATCTTATAACAAGTTTAAATATATATATATTTATATGTTGAGTTTAACTTAAGAAATATTACTATCTTAGAGAAAGCATATCACGTAGCTAGAAATGTGAAAAAAATAGAACTTATTTTAAGAAAAATGATGAGCTAAACCCTTCAAAGATCTGAACCATCATTTCTCAACTAATTTATACTTACATTTCATCTAATCCACCATTGTTTCTAAACCTATTAAATCCACATTATCATCCACTTCTTCACATACTTCTTTAAACTAGCTTACCTAATTTAGAACAATTTATTTTAAATACCATAAAAAAGAATATGTAGCTACTAACTGTCTAAAGAGATCTATGATTAAGAATCTAGATAGTGATGATAAATAAAGAGTCAAAGAAAGAAAATAAAATATAATGCTTGATGAAGAAGCTGAGTATGAATTAAAAAACATGAAAATATTCATAATGGTTAGATGCATCCCTAAATCCCCATAACCACAAGATGACTGAAGGCGCACCAACATGTTTAGTACCAACATAAAAATTAAGGAATAACCATAGCATTCGACCAAGAAGTAAAATGTATTAGTTATTTTTGGAAGACCTTATGACATTTAATAGGGACTAATCTAAATTTTTTTTGACTTACCACTTATAAATAAATAGACAAACAAAAGTAGTAAATCGTAGTCTAGAAAATCTTTATCATGGCTTGATAGTGGACAAACCTGAGCTTTAGGATCAACTATTATCACAAGCCAAATTTGCATACAATAATTTAGCGAATCGTAGTATTGGGTTAAGCCTCTTCAAAAATTGTTATGGTAATAAGTCAAGCTCTCATTAATCTTATTCCCTTACTAGTAAACTTTCATGCTTCTACTTTTTATTTTTTTATCTCTCATAAAATACTATTTTAAAAATTAATCTAAGTAGTAAAAGATATAAGAAACTAATAGATGCTAAAAAAATAGTTAAAAAATTTCATAAAGAAGACTATTATAATTAGAATTAAGTCAAAATAGTTTTCTTTCAAAGCTTATAAGAAATTATAAGTACGTCAAATTGAACCCTTTAAGTTATTCAAAAATTAAAAACTAATACATATGTGTTTGATTTATTAGAGTATGAGATTAATGCAACCTTTATCATTAAAGATTGTCTCTTATAAGGCACCACATCTAATATCTAATGAGTCATTTGAATCTGATTCTCTCATATTGATTGAACCCATTCATATCACTCTATTAGCCTTAAGAGTAAGGATAATATGAAAAAAATTTTAAATCATAAGATAATTCTAACCAAAGATTACAAATTAAGAAAATTTTTTATTCATTAGAAGGGCAAGCCTCTGATCAAGAACTCCTAGATTATCTATGATGACTTACACCTTATCACACCACACCTGTTAGAGCACTACTGTACCAACCACCTCGATACCACCGAGCGAAGCTCATTACCACCTAGAGACAATAAGAAAAAGTGTCTAACATTAAGTCACATGTTGGAAAATGCCGGTTACAAGAGGGGGGGGGTGAATTGAATCGTTCACAAAAATAAAACTTAACAGAGTAAATTTAAGCTTGAATTTGTGAACTTAAGAAATAAAATAGCAAGGCACACGATTTCAAGTGGTTCGGCAAAACCTTTGCCTACATCCACCCCCAGCTAACCTAGCCGGGCTTCACTACCAATCCAATGCCTTTTGCCCAAACCGGCGGGTAGGCCAAAAACCCTCACAGCACCCAATCACAAGATTGGTCACACACAAATACAATCAGCTTGGTTTTCACACCAAGACCACAATACACCGTCGTCGTCAAAAGCAAACAAAATTTTCTTAAACAAAATTAAAATTCCACAGACCTTACAACTTGTGAAACAAGGTGGCACAAAAAAAAACTTTCTTCGAAATTAAAATAACCCAAACGCACTTCTGACCGCGCTTTCCAAACTGGGCAAAGCCCAAATTGCGTTTGCGAAAGGCGCTGTTCTGTTTTCGTGCGGAAGAGGGTTTTGGAGAAATTAGGTCTAAAATTCGACTTCAAAAGAATTGAAACAGGTAAATTGGATTTCGAAAAGTTAATTGAAACGGAAAGGAATGAAAAACAGCGCAAATTTGAAGCGAAAAGAACGCGTTTCGTTTCGATCCGAGAAGGCTGAGGAAGACGATGAACAGTAAATCTTTTTCGTCCGTCTTTGCAGGGAATTTTTTAGTTCCTTTTTTTTTGTATTAAATCCCTCGAATTCAATCCTTCTTATAGAAGGAGATCGAGCAAAGAGCAGAAAACATGGAGTCCTTGCGCCGGAAAAGCAGGAAAGGAACGCCGAAAGCAAACGCAGTTGCGCCGGGAAAACAGTAAAAATAAAACGCCGTTGCACCGGAAATGCCGTTGCGCCGAAAAGAAAAATACTTTAATAACTGGAAATGCCGTTGCGCCGGAAACGCCGTTGCGCCGAAAAAAGAAAAATACTTTAATAAATTATATTTTTATTTAACCCAAAATAAATATGGTGTAAAGTGTTGATTATACAAGTCAAGGACTTGTTTAATCACAACACCTTCTTAAATTTAAGCCTCATACGTAGAGTTGCACTAATACGATATATAAAATCGTATGGTACAACCCTTAGGCAATTAAAACTTGAAAAAAAAAACATTTATAATGTGCCACACAAACAAAGTTGTAAGTTTTACATTGTGTCCTAAAAAAAACTTATACACCTCCATAATGGTTGCCACACCATCTGGAGTACCAGGGGCTGCTTCATCACGATCAAAGTTGTTGGTAACCTCCTTCAAGTCATTTAAGCTTCATGTCACTGTAACAAATACTCAAGCAAGCAATTAGAATACACTGTTTTGTTATCATCAAATTATCTTTTAGGCCATGGGGTTCAACAACAAACACATACATATTAGTGTCATACTAGTTACACAAGTTTTTTAGTATAAAATTTGGTGGAAAATTACTTCAAATAATATGTAAAATTAAGTTTATTTGCTATTTTTGTTCCTTATCATTGTCTGCTGTTGCATGTCACTATCATATCCCTGTCAAGAGACATTATCATCACCTAAGTCAACCCACACGTATGTGTGGACCAATTTGACCCAACAACATCGCTGATCTGCTTGAAAAATGCTGGCCCATTACTCATGATAACCCTCTCGATTTGCTCCAACCCTCGATGACCCCCACTAACCCACTTGTCCTCACTGACCCACTCTATTCCACCTGACCTATGCTTACCCAAAAATTAAAATGGCAATTCCACTCGCATCACTTGCTATGACATTTCACCACCCTCCATTTTGTTGCTCATCATTATCGCTACCTGAAATGCACAGGTAATTTGGGAACTACTCAATTTAATCATGTTTGTAGTTTTTTTTTTTTAATTTTTAATTTTTTTAAAAAATTATTGATGAACTTTTGAGGTTCTTATAAATAGGGATGTTTATCATATATATAAGAAAAAAATTATGAAATAAAAATTCCTTTTATTTGTATGATTTTTATCTTTATAAATAAAGTATGTGTGCCCAATTTTGATTATAGAGATTTCAACTTCTTTTGTAAAAAATACCTTCAAAAGTGAGAGACATTTTATCGAGAGAGCTACCAATCAAATCCCTTGTGATAAATAAGGATCAAAGATGAAAGACCTTTCATCGGGAGAGCTGATAATTAATCAAATTCTCACTTTTGCCAACATTCACATCATCATAAAAAATGTATGTTTTTTTAGCCACTTTTATTTTTAAGTAATAATCTAAGGCTATAATTACTCTTTTTTATTAAAGTATTTTACATAAAATTTATCTTAAATTCTATATTTTATATTAAATATGAGAAAACATTGTTTATAAGATTTTATACATAATGCTCAAGGTATTATCACCTACTCAACTTAATAATCTATGTTATAATTTTAGAACATCAATCTTTAAATAGTTTTAAAATATCAAATATATTATATAATCCTAATTAGTATATGATATCTTTTTATATTATCTAATAATCTATTGAGTGTCTTTAATATTTGAAGTTTCAAGTTAGATCATGTCCTATATTAAGTAGTTTTGAAAAAAAGAGTTGGTTGATAAATTAAATAATAAACTTTAATAAATTAAATTAAAATTTAAAAGATTTGGAAAATTATTTTTTGTAGGTTGAGCTGTTTCAAGAAAAAAAAAGTTGAAAGAGTAAGAGATGCATGGAAAGCTATAAAAGTAAAGAAAAGAAAAATAATTTTGTTTTAAGAAAAATTCAAGAAGTGGTAGGCAAGAAAGAATTCTTTTTAAGGTATGTTCATTCTTTAAGACTTTTAGTAGACTTTTATGAACTTAATGTGCATATGTTTGACTCTTGATGATCTAAAAGTTAGTTGCCATTAGGTTTTAAGAATTTATTAATTTGCAAAAGGATACTTTAGTACCACATGTTATGTTTGATTTGTGATGGGTTATAATTTTGAAGCTTTAATATATAAGATGATAAATTTGGAAAGTAAACGACTTGGCTACACTTGATATAATGACTTGATTATTAAATCCATGTTATGTTGATGCTTAGAATAATGGTGTAATGACATGTAGTTTTTTTCTATTCTCAATTTTGTAAATGATATCAAATGGTTATGCTATAAATTTTTATTGGCATGAGCATTAATAAAAAAATTGTGAAATTTTGTGACAATATTTGAAAATTATAATGATACAAAGATAAGCAAAATAATACATAAGAGTGGTCTACATTATCATCCTAGAAATAAGACAATGCACCTTAGATTTTAGATAAGTAAAGGAATGCATAGAATTTGTAAACTTAAAAAAAGGTTCCAAGATAAAAATTTTATTTCACTATAATTTCAAAAGAATTAATTTGAAGTTAAAAAGACTTTATGAAAAAATGGTTTTCCAAGATAAAGAATTTTTTAAAGAAGTTCGTATCAAAAGGAGATTTTTTTTATATACAATATTTTCTATATAAATCTATAACTATTAAAAATATGGCTCAAAAATTAAGTGACAAGCTTATTATTATTTAAAAATAACATGGACAATTTTACAAATAGGCAAACTCATTTTGTTGTACTTAATTATTAAGGACAATGGTTTATATGATCTTTTTTATGTTAGTTCTAGTTTCTTCTTATCTAAGATGATACCTTCGATGAGTTGATCCTATTTGCTAGCCAGGTGCCTTATTCCATGATACTATTTTGTTATAATGTAAACTCAAATTGTTATTTTCCAAATTTGTAATTCATAATACATCAACCCATATCACAAAATAACGATTCTTGCTTTCATTAATCATTTCTCCATTTATAAATAATATTTTTCAAATGTTTATTTCATATGGTTCAATGCTCTTTTTTCTTGAAGCACTTTTTAGCTTTTCATTTAGCATGACTCAATGCTCATTTCGTTTCTCAAAACATTATTTAGATTTTTGTTTTTTCAAGTTACTATAGCTATTAACATTTCTAACTTTTCATTTCACTTAATTCATTAACTAATTTTTCTCATACATAAAAATATATTTCATTAATACAATTTAATATATATTACTTGCATAAAGCATATAACAAATTTATTCACATGCTCAACATATAGCATTCAACATTTGATCTGGCAAGTGCAAGATCTATCACATGAATTTCTACTCGTGTCATTCATTATATCAATTATAATTTCATTCATCACACTATATATATATATATATATATATCATAAAGTATTTTATGTTAACACACATCATATTATCACATATTAAACATAGAATAATCATGAAATATACTTATTTATTCAATAATTTAGTTTTCTTTATCTTTCTCTTTTTTGAAATAATAATATATATATATGTATATGTTTGTATGTGTTCTCCTTGTTTTCCATCCTTGTTATCATCTTTTTCATAGCATATTGGATCACAGTTGCTGCATTTGATTGATGCCTCTTCATTTTTTTTCTCACAATCGAATGTGCATTCGATGAAAGGGTTGATCGATTAATATGCATCCAACTAAATTTTTCTAACCTTCTAGGTTTTGATTGCACCATTCCATATCTCTATCAAGAAGTTTAATGCACGTCTTATGTAGATCGAACTATTCAACTAGTGTCCAACATAAACTCGTACCAATTTTGTAGAAACTCATTGAATCAGCTAATGGCATCCCATAACTAGTTGAAGTATCTTTAAGGCTTCTAAAAGAAATTGCAACCCATTTTTTTCATGAATGAGTGGATCATTTGATCATGTGGCCGAACTATTTGATACTCTCTTGTAGCTTCATATCATCATGGATGTTAAAATACAACTTTCACATAAAGCTTCGCATAACTCTAAGCCTCGTGGAAAATGCATACTTAAGCTTGCATGCAACTTTCACAACTTTATATAAAATCTTTTGATGACTTCAATTCTCAAAAAATAAAAATAATAAAAAAAAAAAGCTAGCTTTATTCCGCCCCTTACTGATGTTCTAACTCAAACCTTTACTAAATCCCCAACACCAATTGAATAAAACTTTGGTAGCTCTACCTCTTTTTGCGGCAACACATTTACTCGTATCTCAGCCTTCCAAAAGTTGATATCTTCCCTTTCCTTGTTTGCTAGCTTTTCTCTTTGAAAGTCTCCTAGTCATAGTACAATTTAACTTCCTACCACTTATTCTATCCCTTCAACAATATATATTTATATATTATAATTACATGAGTTCAAACATAAAATTTAATGTTAAAAGATACTATTTGTGACATATCTAAGTGTAAAATTATATAATCATTGTTAAAAAAATTATGATTATAATGATGTAAATATAATATAATACGTGACTTTTAATATTAAATATATAATATTTGAAAAAACGTCTTCAGTGAGGTCGGCTCAGCCGTCATCACCAACCAAGAAGTTGACCAACTAACGTTACCTACTACTACTACAGTTTAAAAAATGAGACATTTTTTAAATTAATTTTATTTACAAGAGTAGGCCCCACTTGGTGCAATGGACGTTGTCGTCAGCTATTACGGCGTTAACTGTAATCAAGTAGCTCATCTTGTCACCCAAGTTGAGTGGATATTATTACTAAGATCTACGCTTTGCCCTGCCTTGGGTGTACCTTCACTAGAGGGAAACAAAGCTACTGGTCTCTACGGTTGGATAATATCATTTTACAATAATAAAAATGTGTGTAAACGTTAATTATCATCACAAAATTCACAGATAATCAAACAAAGTAAAAAAATAAAAAAATAAAAAAGGGGTAAGAATAGTAGGATTTATCTTGAAAAATTTTGATATGAGAAAAAATTAAGCCAATAATACCTTTAAAGATCTTAAATGTATTATTAAGATTAATAGTTAATGAAAAATATTATATTATGTGTTTTTATGCATTATTAACTCTCTTCTTCTTAGAAACTTACATGGCTATTTGTTATTAGATGATTATGAAATGTAATTATAAAATATGAGATATTAATAAGAATACTGTGTGCAAGACATTTATGATGATATCATATGAAACTATAATATGAGATTTTTTTGATACAAATTATTTATGTTTCTTATCTTATAGTATTATGTTATACATCACATGTGATGAATGCATATCTATAATATAATTATGAGAGAGGCGCTACATTCGTAATTGTTCGAAGAAACTTGTGGCACCTCCACCTATGCTTTTAACTATTTTTATTCTTTCTTTGAAAAAATAGAAAACATTTATTTATAAAAAATTATCATTTTTTTAAACCAAGTAATTGCTCAAAAGAATGACATTTTTTTATGTATTTTACAAAAACAAAATTCTCATAATATAAATAATTTTTGTAAAAAATCTAAATAATATTTTTATCAAATTACAAACTAATACATATAACTATTATACTAACATCTTATACATCATTTATGATCAAATATTAATTCACACACACACACACACAATAACATATATATATATATCATCTCTTTTATTACTCTTTTATATATTCTCTTGATGTGCATATTTTTGTTGAATCCAATGAGCTCTAAAGCAATATATTTTTTTGATAATAATAAATTATTTAAATATGTTATTTGTAGTCTAATATATCTACTTATTATGCTATATGTTATTTTAAAATTCATTAGATAAATTGGATCACTAATAATGTTTTAGATGAATAAACTTTGGATAATAAGTTAAGATATTTAAAGGTAATGAGAAAGAAATCATCCTTTAATAAATTTGAAGAAGAAGATAAATTTATGTGTCATAAAAATATATCAATATTTTCTCAATTCTTAAAACATATATAGAGAATAAAATTAAGTTATTAATTATATTCAAGAGCTTACACTTATGAATTTACATAACACTTAGGATAACTTGTCCTAACTACTAAAAATCAAATTGCACACTCTAAAAACTTTGATGTTCAATTTAATACATTTTGTGATCATAAATGTGTGAATTTATAGATAATAATTTACAAAAAATGAAAGAATTTAAATTTATAAAAACAAGCTATAAAATAATAAAACTATTCTAATCATATAATATAAAACCCACTTTGTATAGTATAATTATTTTTAATTTATTTTGTAATACTAAGCTTTATAATCAAAATAAATGAAAACATTTATTTTTGTTATTATCGTCTTATAACTTGTTAATCCCATCTTAATTTTTACATAATATTTTTGATAATTTTAAGATCTTCCTCATTAGTTACTAAATTTTATACAAACAAAATTTAGAAAAATTGTTTTAGCAGCATAACAATAAATAGATTAAATGTATTGAATTAAATTATTTTTATAATATAGTATTTTGTGATTCTAAGACTCTAGCTTTTTTGTAAATGTGCATAACTGTCAAAAAAATGTTGTAATTAATTTGTGCGTTTTGTTCTTCCATTTCGTTACAATTTTCTAAAATATATAATTATAAAATAATATTTAAACCACGGTCAATAATATATAAATATGTCTTGGAGTTGCTATGTGCAAGTTTGACTGTTTTCACTTTCAATATTTTTTGTAGTAATTATACAATGCGTTACTTTGAATTTAGTGATTTGATGCAAACTTTTATGTAATATGTTTCAATAAATTTTAAATATAAAATATAATCAAACCTAGTTTGACATTTTTTTTGAAAAATAAATATAAATATATTTTTTTGAAAATTAAACTTACATAGTGCAAAGCCGGCTTTTAATAAAAGAATTTAATGAATTAAATTACGAATAAACATAATCTTATATTATTTTTTCCCATTGTTTAAAAAGGCACGATTATGATAATCATGATATCTGTCGTACTCATAAGCGTGTAAATAACTAAACCAAATAAAAGATTAAAAAGCTAAAATAGAACATATGTTTTCGTAATACATTATTAATATTTAAGCTCGGATAATTTTTTGCAATTTACAACTTTTGAATATTGTAGATACTATACTTTATAATAAGTAGATAATTCAAATAATAAATATAATCGTTTAATTAGCTTTTTTTTAATCAATTTAAATATAAGTTATTTGTGAGGTTGTGATGAGATTTTTTTCTTCTATATCTAACCATAAAAAAATTAAATCCGTTAATTGTAATATTATTATTATTTAGAAATAAATCTAAGATATATTTTCATGTTTCTTTAATTGAAGTTGCATCAATGTTTTTCAATAAAACATCTAAGTTAGATATTTTATATATTCATAACCAATATCTTTAAAAACAAATAAAAAGTATACAATAATTTTTCATAAATATGACCAATTATAATACCATAAAATACTTTTAAAAAGTATTACATAACCTAAGAAAAATAATTAAAATTATAAAGTATGAGAAAAATAACATTTAAAAAATTAAGAGATTTGTTGAATTATATATAATAAAAAAACAAGAATAATGAAAAAAAATGAAAATAAACCTTTTAACTCTATGAGCACCAATGGGGAAAGAAAATGTTAACAAACACAAGAACTAAACCCAATGGACAGTTAAAAGAATAAAAAAAGTACAAAAGTTTTTTTTTTATTTTAAAAAAATATTAAAAGAGATAATGCCACACTCGCTTACAAAGATCAAACACCTTTCGTAGTCAATGCGTAGTTCCTTGGAAGCTGCTCCTTGCTTCTATTGTATACCACACAAATACCTGGAAAAATATAACAAATGATATTTATTTTGATATTTGGAAAAAATTAAATGGATGATCGATTAACAAAACGTGCTATTTGAACTCATTCATTTGTTAATGATGCACTGGATTTGGAGTCTATCTCTTTGGAGTATGCAGTAGCCATTTCTGACCCTCAAGCTAAAAGCTTGGACGTCAACTGAATGAGAGTTCACATAAAATGGTAGAAGAGATGGAGTTGGATAAGAAAAAAATAATTAAAAAAAAAAAAGAACAGGGAGACATTTATAACAATATTAGAAGATCAAGAGATATGTGATCTAGTAATTTTTAAAAAAATTGTTTAATATTTATTTTAATTTATTTATTGGTTTAAATTACATAATTAATTTATAGTTTAATTTTTAAAAACTTTTGATTTTTTTATTTTATTATTCATATATCCTTATTTTTCTTTATTTTGATACATTTAACATTATGACAAATTACACTTAGAATTTCTAAATTTTTCTCTCGTATTACAAGTTTTAATTCCTTTTTATCCAATTTACGAGTTGGTTGAGATAATGAATGATAAAAATCATTAAATCATCACATAACATGTTTATTATCTCTAATGAAATTTGTAGTTTTTTCTTTTATTTTTAAAATTTCTGTCTCAATTTTTAAGTCCTATAATAATATCAAAAATATAAATTTTATATAATTTTTATTAATATAAAAAAGTAAAAAGAGAACTGTAAAAAGAAATAATCATCAATCACAGTTAAAAGGTCTTAAAAAAAGAAGAAGAAACTATTGGTCTAACTAATTATTAATTTATCAAAATTATTACAAATACAATGTAGTTTTGTTATTTAAATCTAAAAGATTATCAACAGGTTTCTAGCAGTCTAAAGATAATTTCCTTTTAACAATTCCTGATGGAGGTTAAAAGAGTTTTACTAAACACTTGGATGTACTTTATTATTCAATTGATCAAGCTTGGTTTAATTCATCTTCATCTTTTTTCAATTGTCGGCCAAAGCTTAGTTTATTAATCACAAAAATTAGCATTAGTGATTTTCTTCCAAAATTGCATTAAAAAATAGGTGAAAATGACTTGCCCTTTGCAACCTAAAATTGCCCAAAATACCCTTGCAAGCACAAAAATCATGTATGATATTTGTGGACCTAAATACATTGACTAAAAAAGGGTGAACAAAAATAAAATTCTATAATTTAGATAAGCACAATCTTCTATGGATCTTTAGATAATATCACACATAATAGTGACCAAAAGTATAGAAGTTATAAACCTAATTACTTAAGCAATAGATTGTATCAAATAAAAAATGTCTGAATTATTTGGTGTAAGATAATATGCATAATAAAACATAATTAAAATTTCATAATATATTTAATTAGATTAAAGTCAATTTATAATGCTAATAAATATTTTCATTTAATAACAAATATATATGATCATGCACTAGGAGAATTTAAATCATTAAAAAAGTGTTCTATGATTCAATTTCCTATAAAGCTAATAGTTGTATTGATAAGTTATAGGTTGCAGAAAATTTTAAAGATCAAATCAACATTAATAAAATAGTTAAAATGTATTAATAATAAATAAATTTTAACTATTTTATTAATGTCGATTTGATCTTTAATACACATGAAAATAGAAAGAATAATGAATTGAGATTTTCATGGCTCATATGCAAGCAAAATACAAGATGAATAAGATTATAACACATTTTAGAGTGAGAAACAAATACATGCAAATGTCGATGAGTGAGTTAAAGGGAGAGGAGAGAGGGAGCCATTAAGATAGACTGAGAAGGTGACTATGATAGGTGCTCATTCAAGATAATGGGTTCAATAGCTAATGAAAGTTAGGTTAAAGGAGCTCAATCAATGGGAAGAGTTGAATTAGTTAGAGGCTTGCTTGTGAGATTTAAAGCTTGAGGTCTTGCCATGAATGTTTGTATACAATGGGCATAGAAAAAGCATAATATTAATACTGTAATCAAAATTTTTAAACGAATTTAATGTTAAATATTGAAGACTTTACAAAAATTAACCTATTTATTGTAGATCCTATGTTAACATCTCATGTTCACTTTTTTTAACATAGGCACTAAAATATATATTTTGCAACTCATGTTAAAAATAAAAAATTGATGATTACTAAAATAAATTTTTAATGATTTTTAAAAACTCAAGTTAAATGCCTCAAATTATATAAGCAATAATAAATATCATAGATTAAGAAAATAATTAAAAAAATCAATCATTTTAATATTTTGTCTTTCATAAGATATTGTAATTATGACATAAGTTCTAGAAAAGAGACACACTATTAGTTTTGAAGTTGTTATATCGATTTCTATAATTATGATCCCCTATAATTGAGTCGATGTCAAAGAGAGAAAATAAAATTAAAAAAATATATATATTATTACATAAATTTATTTCTTAAGTATAATATTTTAATCTTACTCTCTAAGACAATAACGTATAAAAAAACTTATTATATTAAACATCTTAAAGCTTATAATCATTTTATCACATTGAATTATATATATATATATATAATTAAGTTTGAGATATTTTTGAAGAATGAATTCATGTATCTTATTATCTTTCATTAATGCTCATCTAATATATTTGTTTGTGTTTCTTGGGTTGTATCTAATTGCTTCTTTGTTAGTTATGATAAAATTTAAAACATTTGAAATAAATAGATAGAAAATCATTATATGACTTTTAAATAGTAGTTGAAAATACATAAATTGTTTATGAAGTATGATTGAATAAATGACAATAAAGATTAGGTTGAATATTTTCAGGTAACTTGAACAAATGAAAGTATTCATAACAAAATGTAAGTTTTTAGAATGATTTAATAAATAAAAAATAATGATTCAATAAATAAGTTTGTGAATAATAAATGTTTTAGATTAAGAACTCAATGATTAGCTGAATAATTGTTTTACAATAAATGTTATATTTTTTAGTTATTAAATAAAATAAATAGATTGATAGATATTACATATTTAGATATCAATTAAATAGATTGATGGATGCATTTGCTAGATTTGGATTTTGTTCTGGGTGTAACAAAGTAACTACGCGCCAACCCGCTTCGTGCATCAGATGATTGTGATCAGGTAAACCATATAAATACGAGGTAACAAAATAATTTTAATATATATATATATATATATATATATATATATATATATATATCTATATTCCTTAACGCGCACCGGTAAGGTGCAACGGTCAAATGCGCCGGAGTTTCCTCACACGTACGAATCAAACTTGTACCACACGTGTTGTGGGTAGGCCAAAAGTAAGTGGTTAGCATGCTTGCTCTGCTTATCCTGCACCCCTTAGGGCTGGAAAAGGTATCGGTCCCGCTTTGGTTTCCGGTTGAAGGCGGGAAGACGGCGCCCCTAGATACCAAACTGAAAGCTTGAACAAACGCTGTAAGAGCAGCCCTCTATCGTTTTCTACCTCTTTTATTGGATCGGTTGACGAACCTGGAGCTTTGATTGCTCGGACCGGCACGAAGGTTTGGTCATGGAAGAGGCGGCGGTAGACGGCCTCATATTTCGTCTTCTTGACGCGAAGAACGGAAGGACGGTGAGGCAGGTTCACATGAACGAGGCGGAGATACGGCAGTTGTGCATAGCCGCAAAGGAGGTTTTCCTTCGCCAGCCGAATCTGTTAGAGCTTGAGGCGCCCATAAAGATCTGTGGTAGTCTACTTAAAGCAATTTTTTTATTATACGAGGATTTCCCTTTGTATTGTAATTGTTTCTTTCCTTTTGTTGGCACTTAAGCGACATTTTTTTATATTAGAAATGTGGATTATCTTTTGCATAACCTGTAGCTTACCTATGGCTTGGTGAACGAATTAGCTTGTAGTTCCTTATGGGGATGCAAGATCGTTAATTTCTTTTATTGATTGCATTGTTGTTAATGTAATCTGAAGAATTGTATAGTTCATTTGTTCTACGAGCTCTCTAATTCTGTAGTCATCTGACGCTATCACTTAGTGGAATAGTCACGCCTAACTAGTTTTATAGTATTTCCAGATGACGCTGATATTGTTTTTGCAATTTTTATTTAATTCCTGGATTTATCATATCAGTTGGCCCTTTTTTAATCCTATATTTTGTTATGGAGTAAACTTCACAAAAGTTTAATTTATTGATAGTAACAGGCAAACAAGTGAGAAGAAAGCATGCTAAAGTGTTATTCTGTGCCAAGGTTGTGTGTGTGTGTTTTGTAATGATAATGTCTAATGCACTGCTAAGTTGTATTCTTCATGAGGCATTTTTGGACTTTTGCTTGTATTAGCGGTGTGGAGGTACGGAGACTACAGAGTTTTGTTGGCTTTGAAAATGTTATTCTCGAGTATTGCTCCATGCAAAATTCTGTCGTGCTGCCATGCCTGCAGGCTTTGGGGATGCTTGGTGAATCTAAGACTTTTTTTCGTACTATCATGTCTTGAATGCTTAGTTTATTCTTTGTAGATTTTTTTTCCTAACTGCTGATTGTGCTATGAACTTCTATTTCTTGCTTTTTTATCATCACAAACATATTAATTATGATTGATTTATTTTTCTGCTTGTTTGTGGGAAGATGCTCCTTTTGTTGTCTGGAAATATATTCCTGCTTCTCTCTATGGTGATTGAATGAAGCTGCTGTGCTGAAGAGAAGTCTGTTTTTTCAACCCAATAATCATTGTAAGGTGGATATGCATTTGTTTATTTGAATGTTTCCTGGTATTGGGAAGGATTAAAACGAATGATTAATTTCCAATGTAAAATTTATATGTAAATGAACTTGTTACAATGCCATGGAATTGTTGAAGCTTGCACTCAACAGCAATGAAGAAATAAAAGCGAAGATATCAAGTGAGAAACTAGGAAACTCATGGAGGAGAAATGAATAAAATGCATGAGAACAAAGCATCCAAGAGTTTTATGTGGAAAACCCCAAAACTTTTATTTTTATACTATGGATTTATTAGAAAAATCTTTGCTACAAATGATGATTTTTCTTGTAGAAGAGGATGATTTTCATCCTTTCAAGCTCTAAGATTCACTCTAACTAGGGAAAAACATTGATGCATCTCTTAAATAATAGCCAAAACAAGTTTGGTAATTCGTCAATTCTTTATCAGACTATCTTGCCATGAATGAATGGCTTGATGCCCTTGCACCCTTTAAATCAATACTCTGTTGCAACGTCTAATGCTTGCATTGATTGATCTAATTGCTGATTCAATTAGCATATTGGTTCAATAATACATTTTGTCTTCACTATTCTATCAATATACTCGGACGGTCTAATGAAATTCTTATTAATCTTGCATTGTTTGCATCATGTAATGTGCTGATTGAACAATCCAATTTGGATGACTTGATACTTGATCATAAATTATCTCCTTGACAATTGTTATTTTTATGTTATCCAACATCATATTATTCAATCTTTTTCTTAGAGGGTGAGCTTCAATCCATAATTCGTTTCTATGATCTTCGCTCTCTCAAACAAATCATATGCCTATGTGGCATTCCTAATTTGTCAATGTGGTGGTTAATTGAGGCAATGCAGACTTAGTTTCTTTGTAACATTCATGTTGGTTAGCAGTAATGATCCATCAGCATGTTTTTATTATAATACATGCGGTTTAGAAGTATAATATTCAACCTTAGAACACTTAGACTGGTTCAGCGCTTATAGGCAGTAATTATGATTTGATTAAGAACAAAAATCTTAAGATGCCAAGAATATATCTAGAGACCTTTTGTTAAAAATAGCTTCAATTACTCTGTCAAATGCAAATTTAAAAATTATTGATGTAAATGTCTCTTTATCAATCAAATCTTCTACTTTTTTTATCATTGATTACTAAGGAAGAACCCTTAGGGATGCTTGATAACCAAGTAGAGTTTTTCACATTATTAGATTTTTTGTGAGACACTTTTTGTAATATCTCTTTTTTTTGGAAGTGGGGACCAAATTCTACTATGTGAAGCCATAGTTTAATCCATGGGTTATGAATTAGAATTACAAGTATGTCATCAAAGTTATCACATGTGGCATTTAATTTTATAACCAAGCTTGATCATGGATTAAATTTGTGATCTTTAGTGGCAATTCATCACTCCAAACAAAATAAAGTTTATTTTTCATAATTGATATGCTTTAGACATCTTTTTGGTTACTTTTATGTTAGAACTATCGTTAATGTCTCAAGATTTTTTATTTTGTATAATATGAGAAACTCAAGTATATGGGCTTGTAAATATTTGTGTTTGGCGTATTAAAGTTGTTATTTTGAGAATGGAATGCACTAGAATAAAATAATAACATTTTAATCGTGTCACGAAAAACATGTTAATTTACAAAATAGTTCAGAATTTTAAAAAATATATATTTGAATAGAGTTCAATACAAGAAATTTATTGGTATTTGTTTTGTAATTGTTGTAGTTCTACTAGATTTATGATTTATTTTCAAAGTTACAAGACATAAATGAATTATTTTTAGATAAACTGCTGAAAATCTTGTTGATCAGCAGGGATAAACTAGTCATTAACATGCTTACCATCTTAAGGAGATGAGGATAAGTGAGAAGTTGAGTGTAGTAGCTTGTGAAGGAAAAGGAGTTGTGTGCAACAGTTGGAGGCTAAGGAAACTTAAGTCATAAGAACTTAGAGCAAGAGAAAAAGAACTCCCAGCACATAAGGAGCTGCAGCTTCCTCCATTGTCGTTTCAGCTGAAGGAGAAGAAGGCTCTGCAACAAATAAAAGAAACAAAAAGAATAAACTGTAGCTGGAAGGGGAAAAACAGATGAAACCAGGGAAATAGAGGAAGGAGAATTAGGTGCTGCGGCTTGAAAGAGTGGCAGGGAGCTTGAGGAAAGATTGTCGAAAGAGTTTAAACTACTGTAGGGATGAGAAGATCAAGCAAGGTTGGTGTTCTTTTGTTTTGTTCAAATGTTTTGTTAAAAATTTAGTTTAAGTAGGCTTCACAATTAAGTTATCCTGATAGAAAATTTTTTTTGTGGAATATTAGGTGTTGTTTTAATGGAAAATAATGACATAAGACCAATCTGAGATAGTTAAGTGTTAATGTTTTACTGTAAGAGCATGAGTATTATTTGTTTGCTGTTTAGAATCCAGTTTGAGCTGAAAAACAGAAAGAAAAAGGCATTTTGGCAGATGCTGTTTTATTGGACATATCCATCAAACAATCTGATGAGTGTCTGATGGGTAATTGGAATTTCCAATAGATGATTTTTCAAGTAGGGAATTGGTGGTGGGAACTCTATCAGAAGATTCGATTGATTGATGGGATGGTCCGATAGTGTGATTAGATGTTCCAACTCACAAATGGACAATTTGATAAGTTTTGGCGAACAGATCAATGTTAAAGTTTAAGTCATTTGTGCAATGATGTGAATTTTGGAAAAATGGTAAAATGTATAAATAGTTCAACAAAATGTGTTTTTTTTAGTATTGTAAGAAAAATGAACATTAGAAAGCATCCAATTTATAAAAAAGTGGTTTGATTGTGATGAATATTTGCATAATTTGATTTATTTAGGAATTTAAAAGGAAAGGAAGAATGAAAAGAGATCAATAATTGAGTATCCATGTAGGTAAATTTAAACTTAACTGTAATGTAAGTGTTAGTTATTTAAGCTTTTAAATATGAGATTTTTTACTATATGTACTATGATGTTAAATAAGAAATATAATCGATATGATATAATATATATTAGAAGTATAAAATTTTCTTATATATATTTCATATATTTTATGAAACAAATCTATTAGAACATTAGGAATGAATACATTGATATAAAATAAAAGAAAGATGAACTAATATAATAGACTATGAGTCTCATGTGCCCAACACCTATGATGATATTATATTATGATATTATATATAACATAATTAAATACCTTGATATAAAATAAAATAAAAAATAAATGCAATTTTTTAAGACATTATCCAATATTTACTATGATATATAATTGCCTTATAGCATATGGTGTATGGTTTAATAAGCACTGGTTATAAGCTCTGCTATAAAATAGCATTAGAGACCTTATTCTTTGTTATCGCTAATACTTTGTGTAGTGTGTAATGTGTATGGATAATATAGTTATATGTTTAAATATCATTTTATTTTGTGTAGGATATGGTGTATTGAGAATATGATATGATTAATATAATTGATTAGTTATTATATGATTACACGTAGAGTTTTCGATATGAAATGATAATATATTAAATGAAAATGAGACGAGATGTGATGATATGTAGATGAAATAATGGTTATTTAGTGAAATTAGAGTTCTTTAATATTAAAAATATAAAAAGCATATAAAAATGATAAAAAAAAAAATAATTAAAATATGATTATGAAAGAAATTATTGTCATTATGTGAATAATATAAACTATTTATTTATACACATATATGATACAAGTATATTATCTATTTGTGATATGTTTAGTTATGAGTATTGTTATGATGTCATATTTTATTATTGTTTATTGTTATTATTTCATATTAAAATATTATTGATATAAATTCATCTACCAAGTTTTGTAAAATTGATTTCTCTTCTTATATTATAGGTCATATCATAGATATGTAGAGGGAGGGTGAGTAGAATGACATGTAAGTTAAGTGATATGATATAGAGATGTGTTTTTGAAAAATATTAACATGTATATTTTGATTTTGTATTTAGTATATTGGTATTGAGATTTTGTTTTAGCAAGGATTCATATGATATTATAGTTGTTTTATTTTATAAATTATTTTAAAAATGATTCTAAATTCAATTTTATCATCATTTTGCTTGATGTAGTTTTTTGTCTTCTATACTATGTAAAAGCTCTTATTTGATGTTGTTATTTATATTATCTTGTAAAACAGACAAATGGGGTGTGACGCCATCAAGTAGGGTAACAGATTATGGTTATGGTTGTTGTTTGGGTCTAAGATTTTTTATCCACAAAGAGTTTGATGAAACTATATCTTTTATACAGCTTTTTTGCATTCCAGTTATTTAGGCTCTATTTAATCGCAATTTGTGAGCATGGAAGGAGGTCTTAAGGAAGAGTTTTTGGAAAAGAAAATTTATGTTGGTGAAAATGAAGTTTCAATGAAAAGTGTTTTGATAAAACAAAGGTTGAAAAGTAAATTTTTGAAGGAATATGAAACGCCAAAATTTATTAGGGTCATAGTGTCCTAAAAGCTTTTAATAGATTAATACTAGATTTTTGCATGATTGCTCAAATCAATGTGTACGATAATAAATGAAATAAGTCATAAATAAAAGATAAGATCAAAAAGCATTTGACTAATTATGATCGTATAGATATGGGTCAAGTGAAGAGAACTATCACATACTTCATCATATGAAAGCGATGGATTTTTTCTATATTCATGTACCCAATTGGAGAAAGATCATAAGATGATAACTTTAAGATATTAATAATGAAATTTGGGGCTTTTCATTCTAATTTATAACTTAAAGAGGAATTTAAAATTTAAATGAAGAAAATATAATTTTTTTAATACTAGAGTTGTGCCAAAGAGCACTCAAATAGACATATGCAATTAGAAATGTTATAATCTACAAGTAAAATATTACATATCAAAAGATTTGAAAGAGCATGATCACATGGATATGGATAAACACTTAAAAATTATCTCACTTCATCATACTAAAAATATTAATGCATACACCCAATTGGAGAAAGATCATAAGGTGCTATCTGAGATATTGATAATGAAATTTAGATTTATGCAATCTAGTTTATAAAATAAAGAGAGATTTAAAATTTAAATGAAGAAAATGTACATTTTTTAAATTTTAATCTTGTAGCTAATTGCAAAAAGGCATAGGAAGAGATAGACTTGACAAGACATGTTTGAAAAGGCCCAAAATTGTCTTATTGTTATAGTCAAAACCAATAACAAAAGAATTAATTAGTTCTTAACATTCACCCAAAAACTTGCTATTTTATCTTATAGATTTGCTTTTTTTATTTTCTCCTTTTCAGCTGCCTTCTAGACTCTATTGGAGGCAATAATAGTTGGACTATCCAATTGTATGACAGATCCTGAGGGCTTAAAATGGTGGGAATAGGTGGTGAGGAATGCACACAAATTAAGTTTGAGATTGTTGTCAGTCTGAAAGATGAGAAAATTAGGTTCTTGAGGGTTGCAATTTGCAAATGATAGGGAGAAAAGGAAGAAGCAAGATTTTCATTTTGCTTTTCACTAAGGTAACTAACTAGCTGTCATTTTTTGCTAGGGACACCACTTATTTGCATTGCAAAGGCTTCACAAACAATAACAAAAAGAAGGTAACTTTAACATAGGCTCTTGTGTTAGTAAAACTTTGATATGCTCAAAGGCATGATTTTTGAAGGCTGTTCATTTCAGCTTTCCTAAAAGTTACTCATGTTAGGATCCTTGGTCATGCTGAAGTTTAAACTGAAAATTTAAAATTACATGTTTTGATGCTAACCTGATATATGACACGTATCTAAGACCTTGTTTCTAGGTATAAAGTTCATTCAGAGCAGATAAAATGTAAATGTAAAATAGAAGGCATCACAGTGATGTACACTTCATTTTGGAGTATGTTAACAGCTGAAATGCATTGATAATTTATTCAAACAAAAACCTAAAATCCTAGGATACTCGATGAAAAATGAGTAAAGCACCCATAGTATAACTATCTAATTATAACAAACTTTCCAATTAAATGAGATAAATTTTACAAAATTCCAAATTTTTTAATTTGTACAATTTTTCTAGATAACCACTTTATGTTCCTATATTTGTTTCTTCTCTTATTTATCTACATGACCTTGTAGAGTAGCATCATTCCATTCGGATATAAAAGGCCACTTTATAGTCTCTTTATACTACTTCCCTTGGTTAATTTACTTTCAAATCCATTACATTAACTATGTGAAATTTTTTGTAATATATAACATACATTAAACTCACCTTGATGCATGTGAAACCTTAACAATTTTTTTATGCTCTTTGTTCTTGGTGACTGCTAGTTTGACAATCTGAATTAACTTCTTAATGGACTACATTTGGGTTTTGCATCCTAAATTCTAAATCTATTCTACACCCTTACAGTGTATTTTTGCAAGAATAGTTTGAGAATACCTTGTATTTGTTGCTTTTGATTTTCATCCCGACAATCTAATTTGCTGCCCAAATCCTTCATTTCAAATGTTGTAGACAAATGTAGCTTCAACTTAAGGATTTTGTTTTTGTACTTTAACACATAGTAAGCATATTATTCACATACGTAGTTGAATGATATTAAAGTTATCAAGCTTTTTGAAATAACAATGGTGAATTGGCATACAATTTGTTTCTTCATGAACTTGAATGTATTAAATTTTGTTAGTCTTAAGTCCCATTCATGCCCATATAAGCTCTTCCTCAATATGAAGATGTGGTTTTTATTGCCAAAAAATTTGAAAATCCTCAAGCTTTTCATCTATTTGTCTTTCTCTAAATCATTATGAAGAAATAGAATTTTGATATCTCTCTTGATGTGAGTTCTCAATTGCTACTTGATACAAGTCCAAGCAGTTAGCTTTTCCATTTGGAAAAATATCTTTGCGAACTCAATACCACTTCATTAATAGAGCCTCATTATTATTTTCATCTTATTTTTCTACCGTTTTCTTTTTATTTTACTTGGTACTTTTTTGTGGTCTTTTTTTCTTCTGTTATGGCAACCTGTTTAGTTCCATGTTCTATTGGTTCAATCATGGCAATTGACTCTTTCGTAGAGTCATCTTCCTAATTTGGTTCATATAAAATCAACATTGTTCAAAAACAAATATTGTAAAAATGGAATAATGCATTTTTGGTCTAGAAATTTAGTAAACTTTCTCAATTTAAGTAGTTATTTCTGTATAGTATGTGATCACTTAAAGTTCTCCCTTGAAAGTTATAATAAATTCATGAATAATTTTCTCAGCTTGAACTTTTTTTGGGTGCTCCCTCAAGATTTATTGTTTTAATTGTTTTATGATCTGATCAAATAGTAAATCCATCCTTATATATTATGCTTTCATTAAATGTTGTATTATTGTTTCTAATTATCTTTTCTTCTTATTCATCCTAGTATCTATAGCTAAAGAACTATTATTGTACCAAATGAAAGTACACTTTGCGTCCCTAACTTCTGTTTTGTGTATGTTCTTCAAGTCAACATGCACATAAGAAACACATTCAAACAATTTCAATTGAAAGAGATTTGGTTATATTATTGTGTTGGTTGCATGTGCCCAAAGTATGCATCTACGTATTTGCATGCAATTCTGTACTTCTAGCATTCTTTTCAAGTGTCATCCATTCAGTGATTCCTTTCTTTTGTTTTCTATTTGGGACCACCATTGATGTATTGATTTCATCCTTAAGACAAAATTTCTTGAACTATCATGTCTGCCATCATTGTCTTATATCACATCAGCATTCCTCTTAAATATGGATACACATCAGATTTATTCTTCAAAAAAACAAACACAATTCTTCTTGCAAGAGTCATTATTGAAGACCTACTTATTAACCCAGGGCTTGGCCATTCTCTTCCAAGGGCTTGTTGTTGGCCACTTGCAAGTTTTGACTATTGTTGCTATCCTTGATCTTTGGTGTCACCATTGTTGCCACACTTGACTTCAATCTTAAACATCATTTCAAGGAGAATAGCAATGTTCTAATTTTCATAGACTTAGGTTGCCTTAATAAGAAAAATGTCGTCTTAAGATCGGCATTTCCAGCAAGACGAGGATTTGGGCAACCGTAGAAATAATAAATCCCATTTTGGAGTATTAACCATGTTGATAGCTTACACTTGCCTTTTGTGCTTAAGATAATAGATGAAGATTTGTTGGATTCCCTTGTATGAATATCTTTGTTCAAAAATCAATTCTTTATCTTCTTAAAGCTTCAACTTGTTCTGACCAAACAAATAGCTGGTCATAGTGATAATTGTAGCCTAGCTTTCAAGTAAGGCAATAGAATAAAGGTAAAACATGGACATCAAAGTTGATGCTCATAAAACTCAAACTAAGGTAGGGTTACGTTGAACTAGTTATTGTGATCATTTATAGAAGATTCTTTAATCATCTTTAAGATTAGGCATACAACTTGTCGACTAGATGTTATTTGATGTAGAATTTTTCTCATATGTATTGCGCTGCTCTTTTATCAAATCACCAAGTGTCTTCTCTTTGGCAATGCTAAGAGCCATTTTCCTTGCCATCGTGGGGAAAATGATGCTTAGTTCTTTTCAGTCTAACAAATATTAGTCTTGTTTGTTGATTGCGGTTTTCTTCTTGCTAGTGGTTGATTTATGCTTTTTTGGAACATATGGTCTTCATTCTACATGTTCCAGTACTTGAACTTGCCATGGATTTCAGTTTTTCCAACCTTCATTTCTCTTATAAAACACAAGAAAATATTGCTCGGATTTCAGTTGTTATGGAATTGATACCTTTTTATTGGTGATATTGAAAGCCACTTTTTTTCAGAGTTGAATTACATATATTGCTTGTCAGTCAAGCAATTCTCACTCTTCTTACTTTTTTATTGTGCCGTATCCTCAGTTTGTGTTGACTGAGATTCTTTGAAAATATATGGTCTTTAATTGACGTTGTTGATATTCCCCAATGTCCATGTCATCTATCAATCTTTACTTTCCCTTTGTTGGTCCTTAGACTTCATTTCTCTTGTTAATAATGGGGAAATAATTCCATGACATTATTTAGGAAATCAGTATGCACTTAAATGCAATAATTGTACAGACATGGAGTTACCAAGCGACAAACTCAAAAACACGAGGAAATTAGTGAAGCACAAAAACACAGTTTTTTTTAGAAAATCTCAAATTTTGGAAAGAAACTATGGATGCGTAGGACAACCTTCAATCTGAAAGAAATTTTTTTCTTGTATGCAAGAGAGTTTTTTCTTTAGAATGGGATACAAAAAGATGGCTACCAAACTCTAATTAAAGAAGAAATTACATTAAATCTTTTAAAGAATAACTAAAGTTAATTTAGTTAATCCTTTCGATCTGATAGTTTTCTCAGTGATGCCCTTGCGCCACTGAAAAAATTTTCACTGCCATTGTTCTGTGCACAAATTGGATGATTTGAGCCCCTTGATCAAAGCATATTGGCTCAGAAACACTATATTTGTTACCACTGTTTTATCAACTCAATTGGATAGGTCAATGAGATTCTTCTGAATGTCTAATGAAGATGTGATGCATTTGATCATATAAGATGACACTTGTAAGTGAACAGTCCGATATGTTTTGAAAATGCGTCCTTTGTATGCGATGATAAACCATCATCATATAATTAGTAGCTTTGTGTAATTTCGTTCCACACTTGTGTCGCAACTGTCTTTTGAAAGGTTACATTTTTAATAATGCATGCACGGAAGCCTGGCTTGTCTATCTCAGTTGATAATTTTATTCAAGAGTTTTCTTTGCCCACTTAGTACTACACACTAAACCTTAAGCTTTATATGCACTTCTAGAGTTTATAGCTATGGCATACTTTTGCTCTTTTGAGTGTGATTGATACAGCTTGGGAAAGGACTTTTTTATATGAGAAGCTAAGGGATTGTTGGTTCTTCATGAACTTAGGAAATGCATGTTTGTTGCTGATATTTTTATTGCAATATGAAATCAACTCAGTCATTTGAATGTCATTATCTATATCTTTTGTTATCCTTCTATAGAATTAGTGTCCAACAAGTATTGTTTAGCTCTAATTGCCATCATTTATTAAGATATTGGCATTTGGAGTCCTTTCAGATTCCCTTGGTGACATTTCCATTGTCTACTTTTTTTACTTTCATGTCTGGTTGTATTTGATTGTTTAATTTGATTGACAGCTAAAAGCTTTCTTGAATCTATACTTGGCATAGGCATGGCATTGTTGTGCTCATGCTTTTCAACATCCCCTGTTACATAAGATGCCTCTCCTCAGTATATGCTAGTCATAATGATGAGCGTTTGTCCCTATGCTTTCAGCCGCACCTGTTTCATGATTATCTCATCAATTTCACATGTACAAGCAAGAAAAGAAAATAAAAACTATCCTTTTAAATTACTTATGCATTTTTTTTCTCATGTTTAATGCATTTAAAAGTGCATATTATATATTCTATTTGGGGCTCTCAACATTATTATATTATTAAAAACATTATTTTCCAACTTTCTTGATTTTATGAAAAGTAACCCCTTATTTAAAGTACGTTTTAAAAGTCTGTGAATTGATTTTTATTGCATGATGTATGCGACATCATGGTTAGTTCAAAAGAGAAATAATGTGGAATTTTTACATGTAATGTTAGTATAAACAGTCCTTCATGAGTATTTACTTACTTTCAAGAGGGTGCTAGGATTCTTTGCTATTGAAGAGGTCATGTTTACTTTAATCCCATAATGGCTTAAAGGTTGGACATTCATAACTTCCATGACAGTTATTCAATAGCTAACATTTTGATAGGAATTGGCCCTTCCAAATGTGTCTAAATTACTTTATATTTTTCATTCATTTAGTGGACCCTTGACCATGTCTATTGTTAATTATTAGCTTCATTATTCAATTAATGCTCTATGATCTCTTTCTGTACCATTAGTCATGGGGAGTATTTACACTAGCAGATGGATGGATTTTTTATCAGTGACTCGAGATAAATTTTGGACGGTTATAGTGTCCCTTTCAAGGACATCTAGGATAATATTACTTTTATTACTTATTTGTTAGATATTTTGGTTTATTAATGGTTGGTGATATTTCTGCTATTTGATCAAAGGACGGTCAAATGTTTACATTAATATGATTTTGGTGGGTTTTAAGGTTCATTTTATCTGCACGTGAAAGTTTGATGTCTCTTATCAACATACTAGCATTTTGTTTAAAATATATCACCAGACTCGTCTGTCATGCTTTGCTTTAGACTTGATGATCTGAATATGTGCAGCTTATTACCAATGATGCATTGTATATTTTGACTATTTTACCGATTGGTCTACTGCTATTTGATATATATATATATTTAGTACTTACAAATTCTCAGGAATTACCGACCTTGGACGATGTTATTGTCAATTTTACAGTATATTAGCTATTGTAAACGTTTGTGTATGCAATGTCTGTGATGTACTTTTTTGTTTGCGATGCACATGTTAAGAGCATTTAAATATTGAAGAACTTTGGAGAAAACTATGGTGAAAGTTTAATTATTAATTTCTTTTAATGTGTTGCTTAACATCATTATGAGTTTCCTTGTGCCAATAGTTATTGAAATAGCAATCTACATAGCTTATGCACTCACAAGTAATTTTTTCTCCTACTTAAAGGTGACATTCATGGGCAGTATTCTGACCTTCTCCGGCTATTTGAATACGGTGGACTTCCACCACAAGCTAACTATCTGTTCCTTGGGGACTATGTTGATCGAGGCAAGCAGAGCATTGAAACTATATGCCTTCTTCTAGCATACAAGATAAAATACCCAGAAAACTTCTTTCTTCTTAGAGGAAACCATGAGTGTGCATCAATCAATCGCATATACGGGTTTTATGATGAGTGTAAGAGAAGATTTAATGTTCGACTTTGGAAGGTTTTTACAGATTGCTTTAACTGCCTTCCAGTTGCTGCCCTTATAGATGAAAAAATCCTTTGTATGCATGGTGGATTATCACCAGACTTAAAAAACTTGGATCAGATACGTAGCATTGCTCGCCCTGTAGATGTCCCTGATCAAGGTCTCCTTTGTGATTTACTATGGTCTGATCCTGATAAAGATATTGAAGGCTGGGGAGAGAATGATAGAGGAGTATCATATACATTTGGGACTGACAAGGTTGGCGAGTTCCTCCAAAAGCATGACTTGGACCTTATATGCCGGGCTCACCAGGTAAGAATTTTTTAATAATTCTTGCTTGGCATGCATATTTCGTTTTAAAAAGCCTTCAACTTTTATAATATGGTATTCTAGTTCTATCTCATGTTAGTGATTGCAATGAATATTTATTATCAAAATATTCATTTGGTCTGTTATTGTTCTGATTTCAAACCAAGGCAGGCACCACTAGAAATTGGCTTGAACCTTATTGGCTTACAACAATTGCTTCATTGTTTGGGATCAATCTGAACTGGCCTCAGCTTGCACCCGGATTGAGTCATTTCAAATTTATTTCTTTTTTATTTTTCTGGACATTAATTTATGATTTGTATGCTTTAATAACTCCACAGCTAGTCAGATTGAAATTCAAGCCAAAAATATGCATATGGCCAAGTTTTTTTTTTTTTTGGTTCATTTGAGCTAAATATTAATCCAATTTGTGGTGGTTTTGGTTTGATTTATGCTGAAATTGGTTCAGTTTTCAAGCTATCTTCAAGCTAAATGGGTAAACCTGCTCATCATTTAGTCCATTTCCTAATATGGGGTTTAATAAGGTTAAGCATAAGTCACTTGCTTTTATTATCACTCAATGCAGGTGGTGGAAGATGGCTTTGAGTTCTTTGCTCATCGTCAGCTAGTGACGATATTTTCTGCACCCAATTATTGTGGGGAGTTTGACAATGCTGGTGCTATGATGAGTGTAGATGACACATTGACATGCTCATTTCAAATTCTTAAGCCATCTGACAAAAAAGGAAAATTTGGATTTGGAAACAACTTACTGAGGCCAGGCACTCCTCCTAGAAAGGTAAATGGATAAATAATATTATTTTGTAGCCATACCGATTTTTTAAATGATTTATTTTGTGATAGGCTATTGACAGTTTAACTGCGTTGCGTGCTCTGATCATTTTGTTAAATTGGCAATATTTAAAATGTTTTTGTTGCAGATATAATTTATTTTATTAAATGAAAATTGTGTGTTTTTTGTACGTCAATGTCTCTGATTATAATACATCTATATCTAGTTGTATGGATTTCTAGTAGGTATCGAATTTGTGAAATTTTGGTGAATAAGTAACCAGTCAAGCTCTTGAGACCATAACAAACTGACCTGAGGAGCTTCTGGCAAGCTCTGCAATACCCATTACTTCATCAGACAAGGCAGAGCTATCAAATTTTACCTCAATGTAGTTTGGAGGCGAGAGATACCATTCCGAGAGAGAGAGGGGGCCTTGGTGCAACAGAAGAGCTAAACTTTTTTACTAGCAATTGGTATCACAAGCAAAATATGATGCATATAAGATGTGAGCAGCTTTAAGGAAAAGGAAATGAATATGATTGAGGGTTTCCAAGTAGTGGCATCCCCAAAGGTTGGTTAAATAATGGCAATGTTCCTTTAATAGACATTGTTCATCGTAGGCCAAAGAAAGGTGAAAATTCTCATATTGAACATTCAACTTCCAAACCCATGCACCATTTATTGTAGAAACACTATTAGTTAAGCTTTTCTAAAAAAGAGTTCTAGGTGTCCTATTAGATTCATATATGTGCCAAGAAGGTGCCCTTAGCATTTGTGAGGAAGCAGTTGAGATTGTGTATCCATGAGAGTTGTGAAACAAGGTATGAAAAGCACAGAAGTTTCAATTCCTCATGTCATCCAAGAGAGAGATGTGAGTTGGACAAGAGGCACATGTTGATTGAGGTAGATCACCTATCAGTAAGGTTAGACTCACGCTAGCAATCTCTATTAAAAAAAAATACATGGATTAATGCCAACCTTCTAAAGAGTGTTACTGGTGGCAGTTGGCCCAACGAGGAGGCTAATCTATTTCTAGATAAAAGAGATCCCCTATTGCACTTGATAATACTCCTCTCAAACCCCATGACTTGAGAACCATACAATCCACGAGGAAGGCAGTCCTACAAAGAATTAAGCAAAGAATTCTTTGCCACTGTGATGTTTCTCAAGTCCTTATGATGGTGTATTCCCAAGTCACCATGGTCCCTGGACCGTGTGACAACTACCTGAAGTAGGAAATGGAGGCAATAGTTATTTAAATTCGCTTCCTTGGGAAATATTGAATCAACCTTTCAATAATTTCAAGGATATTAAGAGGGACAAAGATGTGTATAATGTTGTAAACAAGGGAAGAATAAAAAGCACTATTGATGGGGACAATCTTAACATTAAGCGATAACATCCTAGTTCTCGATAATGTTATTCTGGCCTGGACCTTTGATATATATTGGAAATTATTCATGATTATGTGCATCATCAAAATGGCATCTCAAGTTAATATCTTCTTGAGTTTTATACCAGTACTTGTTGGCAATTATCATTTTGCATTTAAATTGCAATTTTTTTGTTGAAAACGAGCGGGGACTTATTTTTGTAAACCTTCTTTTTGGAAATGGCAAAATATAACTCTGAAATATTTGAGCAAGTGTTCAGGCCAAATTGAAGGATATAATTAACCAAAAAATAATGGGATAGTGGTAGGGTCTTAAGGTGATATACAGATACTCTTGAGGGCTCTTGCCTCCATTTGTTATTGGGTCAGGAGGGGCTGTAGTTCAGAACTCAAGATGAGTAGGCACGTGGAAAAGCGACATGCCCTTATCTAAGACCACAAACATCAGTTATCTAGTCCATTCGAGTACCATTAACCAAAATTGAATATTTCTGCTTAGAGATGCACTTGAACACTTGAGTGCACTAGCTCGTAGGGAAAGTAAAATACTTCAACATTGTCACTAAGAAAGGCCAAATGACACTGTCGTAGGCTACTACATGTCTAATTCGAGGGCAAAGAGCCCAAAAGTTGTGTAAGAATCAATGTGATGCAAGATCTCTCGGGTCAAGCAGTTGTCAATGTTTCTCATTTCAAGCATAAGGGCTCCCTGCTCCTGAGCTAGGAGAGGGAGCAGTTTTTTGTGTGATTAGCCATGAGTTTTGTAATAAATTTTGTAAGTTGTGGTGCACAGGATGATGGGTCAGAGAAGATTAGGATGAGACGCACTATCAACCTTGGGGATGAGAACAATGGCAATGTCGCACCACGTTTTGGGTTGTTCATCGGCCTTCAAATGGGAAAGGGAGTTCCTATCTCCACCTAGTTGGAGCCACTACACTTTAGCTTGGAGCCACTACACTTTAGCTTGAAGCCACAACCAAGTTTCAAGATTCAGTAGTGAAGACAAGGCTTATCAATCTCCTCATTTGAAAGAGTCAGGTTGGCACAATCTTTACACTGGAGTAGATTGATTTGGTCCTCAAGGCCATAATGAAATCAAGTCATCAAACACTCGGCGTACACCAAGAATGGAGCTGGCAAAATGTTCTGGTACACTTATTGTTAGGAATATATAGAGGACATCCCTCGATACGGATCAAACAAGATTTAGAGATGATGTTTCTAGTCTCAATGAATAAAGTCAAACATCTTCAAACTTACCAGTCAGCTGAAGAGGAGAGCAGAGGTCTGATCCTATACAAGTAAAATGAGCAACTTTATTTTTATTTTACATGAAATTATGCAGATTGTGGTGAAATCTTTAGTACTTGGTGGCTAAGCGTGCAGTCCTCCATGTATCAAACGTTTTGATATCTTTTACAAATTATCGACCCATTAGTGAGCAAGACGTCAGAAGAGTGCATTCTCTTGTTGCTAGGCATGAACAGCGGATGACCTTCCTTTGTGAGAATAGGTTTGACACAATGTTACGCTTCCTTAGGATTGATTCCCTTTATTATTGTGTTCTAAACGCATTTTTATTCTGTGTTGTAACACATTTTTATTCATTTAATTTCTTTTGCTTTCAAAATTCACGTTGATCCTAGCTAGTCTCATTTTTTTGCATCAACACTATTTTACATGTTTAAGTATAGACAACTAATGACTTTCATAAGAAAAGCATAAGCTTATTCTGTCGTTAGAAGGTGCAAACCATGAGCATTTTTTCTTTTGAATAAAAGATGAATAAAAAGTGATGACATGTTATTAGAAATGACATACATCGATATTAAATGAAACGTTGTTAGGTGATTGATGTAGCTTATCCCTCTCAAATGAACAAATCTTATTGAGCAATATGATCAACTCTACTTCGACACTCTTATAATTCCTCCACTTAACCTAACTGAGAACGTATATTGTCCAGGGTGGTAAAGGTTAAGCTCATCACGCCTAGTCTCTTCCATAAGCCTTGGTGAGCTCCGGCTTTTCTCTCCTTCTGATGCAGGATTTGACTCGCTGTTCTTCCTGCATGACCCCATTATAACAAGCTGCTCTGTCTCCAGCGGATTTCCATTTGTACTTTGGCTCGTGAAAAGCTAAAAGACTTGCACGGTCAACAAAGCCTTCTTCTGAATCGTGGAATTGTTATTCTTAACTTGTGAACATGTTGTTCCTCCAGAGCAAACTAGTTGTGGTGGCCACAAAACCCAAACTTATGCTAAAATTTGTGAAATCACGAAACTTGTTCTTTGGTTGTCACAAAAGCTTTTCTATACATGCATTTGTTGCCACACGTTTCGGCATGGGGTAAGCATGATGCTACTTGCTCTCCTTTTTTATGCATTTTTTTGTGTAATGTATGGTGTGGATTGGAGAAGTGTTGGGCCGACTTCGTATACTTGGTTTTTTATGATCAAATAATAGTTATATTTCGCTGTATACATCTTGTACTGCCAGTAATCAAATTTGTTACAAGCTGTGGAAGATGACATGCATTACAAATTACTGCATCTACCCATTCAATCTTACAAACTCTACTTTGTTTCGATTCCTTTTTTGCAAGGCTAGTGTTATGTTGGTTTGGATGATCAATTTATTTTTTTTATTTTATTTTATGTATATTCTTGTATAATGAAGGGGATTGTACTAAGAAGTATTGTGGAATGGAAGTTGTGATGTCACATATTAGCCTAATGTAGTAGCAACTCGACATTTATTTCTTTGGTTTGGTCACAAGCGATGATCACGCTTTGCACCTTTAGGTCCCATTCTTTGTTTCGAGCACACTAGATAAGGTCCACTTTCAGCAGTCAGCTCAACAAGAGCATCCCCCTCTATCTATTTAAGCCACCTAACCATTACCAAGTGAGCATCCATTTAGCTTGGATGGCCCTTTTCAACGGTCTTGAACACCCAATTCAAAGGATGTCTCCTCTTCGTTGCTACAAATCTTGATTAGAAATTGTGGTATCTCAAAGGATGAGTCATAGTTTAAAAAAAAGAGAAAAAAATTATAAATATTATTAGAGATAAATAAATATGAATGCTGTTTTTTTTTTAGATATTTTATTAAAATATTAATCTTTTTTGACAATTCATACATCAAAAAAAAAAAAAAAAAAAAGATAAAGCTATTAAAAGAATTAGGAAAATTAATAAAATGTAAATACAATTCATTTAGAATTTAACGGTATCAAAATGATGAAGATCAAAAATATCTGAATAATAAAATTAAACATTAGATATTTGTGAGAATTTAATGATAGTAATTGTATAATTAAAATCAAATAGTAAATTAAAATAAATATCAAACAATTTTGAAAAATATAACATGTAATGATAACAAAATAAGAAAAATTAATTATTTGAAGACAGAATTATTTAAAATACTAACTTAAATTGTAAGAATTAAAAAAGTAGTAGAAAGCAGATATCATGAAATAAGAAATTTTTAAAATGGTTGATAAAGTTTTTAAGTTAAATTAATTAAAATAATTATAAAATTAAATTGTGTAAAATTCTTTAAAAGTAATGAAAAAATAGATCCCTAATCACTAATAATAACTAATTCTAATATATATTAGTGGTTGCAGCTGTTAAGCTGAGGTAAAGGGGATTAGGGATTAGTTAAGAAAAATTAATTAGTCAAATAATATTCATTATGTGTGTGTGTGTATATATATATATATATATATATTATGAACTTTAATATAAATCCTAATGGCTACTGCTATTGTTTCGACGCGACTACAGTGGGAGCTGTTGCGAAAGAGATCGGGAAGCGTTCATGAGAAGTGGTAATATTTGGGAACCGCTCGGGGAGGAGAGGAAAAGTGGAAGAAGGAGGAGGTGATTCCAGGGAGCTGAGAGGTGCCGTGTGAGGTTAAAAGCCGAGTTGGCTGCATGCATGGGTTCTGGTTTAGCAGAGAAAGAAAGAAGAGGAGCGAGAGAAGCACTGCTGCTCATGAGAGAGAAGGAAAGAGCGAGGTTTGGAGAGAGGAGGTGCGGCCGTCGGGGAAGAAGAAGAGCTGTCGAGAGAGGCTGCCGTTAGGAAATGTAGAGAAAGAGGAGAGAGGGAGGCACGCCATTGTCTTTGGAGACAACGAGGAAAAAAATTTAAAAGAAAATTTAAAAAAAGTGCGAGAAAAAGAGAGTGGGAGAGGGGGGGAGGGAAATAGGGATAATTTTAGGAATTTTTAAGGGAAAAAGAAGAGAGAGAATGAGAGTATTGTAGAATATTTTGGAAAAAAGAGAAAAAGAAAAAATGATGTGAAAATTTTTGAAAAAAGGAATAACATTAGAAGAAAAAAAGGGGAAGAATTAAGGAGCTAACTTAAGCAAAAAGAAAAAAAATAAGCTGTTATAGTCCTAGAGAGAGAAAGAAATAGAGATAGAAGAGCATATATTTGGAAAAACAATAGAAAAATTATAGAAAATCTAATAACAACCAAACAGTTAATAAATAAAGAATTGAATTGTCAAAAGCTTAATGCATATGAACAAAATCAATTTTTAATATAACCACTACATTAGAATCGAGATATGTATTATTATGTAATAGTACATTTGATTTAATGTTTGATTTTTTATAGTTCTTTATCTTTACTTTAAATGAAAAGATTTTGAAAATAAAGATATTCATGTGATTATTGATGTATCACAAATATTTTAAAAAATATTATATTTTATATTCTAAAATGTGGTGCATATTTTTCTATAGAATAGATATAAAATTGTAGAATTATGATATTTTATTTGAAATGATTGATTTATTTTGTATATCATAATAACATAAAAACCTAATTGTATAAAACTAGGATAAAAGGAAGGAAAAGAAGAATAATTATTTAAATATATAAACTTATTTGAATAAAAATAGGATAAAAGAAAGGAAAAAGAGAATAATCATCTAAATATATTAAACTTAGCTACATAAAACTAGGAACAAAAAGGAAAATGAACAAAGATTATTTAAAGGAGTGGGATATTTTCTCAACATAATTTAATCATTATTTTATCCAAAGAATGGTGTATCTCGTTTTGGGGAATGATTTAATGGTATTGCCCAATTGTAGAGACTAATGACTAGATGTATCTCGCATTTAAAAAAATCTCGATGGTGTAGCTCAATGATAGAAATAACTTATTGGGTATATCTCATTCCATGGAACAACCTAAATGTATAGTCTTAAAGGATTTCAAAAGATAAAAATTGAAAATGAAACAAAGGAAAATAAAAGGAAAAAAGAAGGAAAAGCAAAACAATAGGCTCAAATAGAAGAATTTAAAATGGGGTTAACGTAAAATATAGGAAAAATAAAAGAGGTTTAATTATAAAGAGTGGAAAACATTACATATGCAAGCATAATTTTTATTATATTCAGCTTTTAAATTATATAAAATGCCTGTTATTTAGACCCTAATATACACCATAAATCCAATATTATAATATCTTGTATTTATGTTATATAATTTTTTTTATTGAGTTTGTGATTGTGGTTAACCTTTATTTGAAATTAATAATTATAGATGATAATAATACATATTATGAGAACATAAAAAAAAAGAATAAATTGATGAATTACATTTTAGTATTTCAAATTTTTTTCTATTTTAAAACCATTTATTAAGGTTTGGTTTTGAAATGTAAGAAGTTGTTATTTGAGTCAAACTAATATCTTTTATTTAGTTAAATTACTTGAGTTATTTTCATGTATTAGTATGAAACTTTATATTTAGTACTATTTGAATTTATTTTATATTCTATTGTTATATTAAAAGAGTATGTTTGTTTGTTTTTCAAATAAATAAAAACATATAAGTTTTAAAGAAAATGTTTTTTTAAACCAATAAAAGAAAAATGAAAAATTTTAATGGTGATCACGATTCTAAAAAATGTACCTAGGGATGCCACAAAAGCTCATTGTTATGCAGAGTTAGCTCACTACTATGTAGAGATACCTCTTTACTTCAGATCCTTATGGTAGAAGTTGACCTCAAGCATATTTGTTCTTTGATCTCTTCTATTCCTTTAATAGGTGTGGCCAGACACACTTTGTTAATGATGGCCCTTCTTATGATAATTGAATCATTGCTCACTTTGTTATCCTATCTTTTTTTCCTCCTTACATTATAAGTCATAGTGATCACCTTTACAAAGTGTGGTTGCCCACTACTTTAACAATCAATGCTCTACTAATATTAGAGGGGATCTTTTTTTTTCACTTAGTTGTTTATTAACAAACACGTCTCCTATCAAGTCAAGAGCCTTCTTGAAGATTGTGAAAGAGTTCTTTGCATTAATCTCTTTCTAATAATGGTAATGTGCCCTTCCTTTATCCCATATTTAAACTTTGAAATGAATAATTAGGATTGTTTTGTTTTGTTGAATGCACATAAATATTTTATTCTTTTGAACATAGTAAACTCTTATCAACCTATATTTTCCCTCCTTGCATTACACAACACATGTTATCGACATGTCCCTTTCTTTATCTCATTATCACTCTTTAACCTAGTTAGTTGATTATTTTTGTTGTATAATATTCATCTTCTTGGTTTCATTATTCTCCATATGGTTATCTTATTGATGCATTTTTGCTTAGGTTTATCTTGATCTAATTGGTCAAGTTCTTCTATTTTACTAGGTCAATCTCTACTTGGTCTCTCTCCATACTAGAAGTTGTTCTCTAAATCAAGACCTGTTAGCCACTATAGATAAGAGGTCACACATTCTAAAACTGATTGCCATCTTGATTTACACAAGCATCCAAATCATCTCTCTACAACCTCTTAAATATTGGCCCACATCTTAAACTCTAGAGTAATGGTCTACTCTTTTGCAATATTCTATGTTAGAATTGAGATGTGGGTGATAATTTTTTTAGGCCTCATTTTAATCCTAATTGTCATTAGTCTTCAAACATCAATCTTGACTTCCTTGCTCATATTTAAATCATGTGTCATGATTCTATTTGGTATTTTGAATCAATTTCTGTTGAATCTAATATGAAACTAATCAAACTGGTCTTGTTCTATTTAATTTTGTCTAAACATTGAAAGTTTTGATCCTAGTTGAGATCATCAAATTGCATGATGTTCCAAAAATTCAATTAGTTAAATAAAAATCATGGATTTCTAATCCAACTAAACAAATTCTATTGTGCTTGGTCAAGATATTGGGTACAGCTGAACTTTTATTTTAGAATAACCATTAACATTACCTATTGTTTAGATTTTTCATAAATATTAATATATCTAAATTTTAGACTATGAAATATTATTTCTTTGGAGAAAAAAAATTAATATTTGGATATTAAAAAACTTGGATTTGGTTTGTTATAACAGATTTTAGAAAAATATTAATTTGGTATATCCTTTAAAAAAAATATATCTTTAATTTATTCATAATTTTTAAATATATATAAACAATAATTTAAGAATATTAAGGACAAGCAAACAAATACAAGTGTTGTAGAAAGGTCTTCAATTTCTAATTCTAACATTATTCTTTAAGTGATTATAAGAGATACAAGCAAAGATTAATAAATCATAATTTAGCTTATTTATTTCATGATTTTTATATGGATTTATTTTCTACTCATGAACTATGTGATAATAGTTACATTTAATGAAAAATAATATAAAATGTAAACTAGTTTTATGATAGAGTTGAAAACTCATGATATCATAATTAAAACATTATCTTATATCAAGTATGTTTTGAGTCCAAGAAAGAATCTTATATCCTTAAATGTTGTTGGACATCAATGACAAAAATCCTTGAGAAATCTCAAGGCTACTTGAGTAAACAAAATTGCACTTGTTTTCGTGAAGATTTAACGATTTAGTCAGGTTTGTGTTGCCAGGTGTAACTAAAAGCAAAGTTGTTTTAGTTTTAATATCTTTGATTTATGCAAAAAAACATCGTAATATGGATATGCATAGAGTTGATTTAAGACTACACTTGGAGTTTCTAAATGTTGTGAGACACTTATTGAAAATATGACTTTAGAAGATCAAAGTGATACTTAATATGTAAGATCAATCATAGTACCAAATCATGCCATAATAACATTTAGTTTTAATATCTTTGATTTATGCAAAAAAAAACATCGTAATATGGATATGCATAGAGTTGATTTAAGACTATACTTAGAGTTTCTAAATGTTGTGAGACACTTATTGAAAGTATGACTTTAGAAGATCAAAGTGATACTTAATATGTAAGATCAATCATAGTACCAAATCATGCCATAGTAATATTTGAAGTGTAGGACAAACTTTTAAGGAAATGACGATTCTATATCAAATACACTTTGGTTTATAGAGTCATATATTAGATTGCAATAAATTTGCTGAAGAGATCTATTATTGACACTAAATCTAGAAGAAAAATGAGATTAATGAGAGTGTGTTCTGCTCATGCTTTTGGGGCTAGGTAGCTTAATAGATTGGGTTGTGAGAAAGTGTCAAAAAGGATTCATAGTGAGACTAAGGTTGACGGGATGATAAAGATGATATGTTGGAAAAGAGTTGACAATATAATAAAACAAGCATGTTACATTAATTCTAATAGAACACAACATTTGACAATGCCAAATTGCAATATTCACAACCAATAAGATAATAGAATTGACTAGAATAATTCAACATAACTTCAAGATAAAATCAAGTAATTATACAAAGTCAATATACAACATAGCTACTGTTTACAAATTCAACAACAAAATAACTGTTAAAAATTTAACAACACTAACGATACACACACTTCACAATTAAAATATGCTTTCATTAGAAATAAAATAAATCTAATATAAATAAATCAACTGATAAAAAAGGTTTATTGAAATATATAAAAAAAAACTATTACTTTACACATTCAATAAGTTATAATATTGACATATAAAAGTAATAATCCTAATCCAATAACTTCAACTTTGAATTGATAAAATTCACTTATACATTGAATAAAACATATGCCCTCATTATGTTGCTCTCCTAAACATAACTTTTAAAATTATTTATACAATTTTCTATAATGTTTTCTATCTTGAAATCAAAGCTTTAATATTAGTCGAAACTTGAAGCACAAAATTTGAACCAAATAACTTATTCCATTTTGAATTGTGGACAGTATTCAAGCTGAAGCTTTACGGCTTTTCCTCGACAACTGCATGTAGGCTTAAAGCCGTGATTCACAATACTAAAACCAGGGTTTCTTTCCCTGCAACATTCCCATCAATTGATCAAAAACCTGAGACCCATTGTCGCGAAGCCCAGAATGCATGAATTCATTGGTTACCCATAGCCTTATCCCAGCAATCTCTGAAGCTGTTTCCATAGCAATATGGAAGTTAACGTACATGTCCTCAAAATACACAGCCGCTGCCACAGGAACCTGGAATGATTATCTCCATTAGAAAAGAAATATGTAAAGATGGACCATTTTAAGTTCATTAATTAAGTTGCAACTAATATGATATTGATCTTATTCTCTAGGTAAGCAGTGTAAATTGTAAATCTACTCTTAATTTTCTTCCAAAAAGAAAACATGGAATAGAATTTCCTTCCTTGAGCAAAGCATTGAACAGCAGTAGGAACGAACCATGAGTCCACTGACAAATTAATGTTTACTTCTAGCCCGTATGATCCTGTATGACTATTATTGCAGCATAAAAGAATAGCATACCTGATTATTATTAAGGACTTTGGCATCGTATAGTGAAGGCCAGTCCTCCTTTTGAGCCAACATGTGAGCAGCTTCTTTATATGGTCTTAAAGCATGGAAGTCATCAAACATCCATGGGAACACCATCTGATAACAAAAAATTTCTACAGGCGTTAAATCCTCTTCTTGTAAAGAATCTTATACCTGCATGCATATCAATGTAGAATATTTAATCACACTCATGAAGAGTGCCATTTTAATCAAGCAACTAGTTCAAAATAATTATGAGCAGGGCTCAGAACTCTCTTGGCAAGTGCTTACTTGAAGATGAGACTACTGTCAAGTGACTCCACATAAGGATTTTAGTGATGATCCTTACCTAATAGTTTGAACTTAGGGTTGTTGGTTGTCCATCAAATAGTCTTTCATGTCTAATGTGGATACCCTAGTACTAATCTCCTACCCATGGAATCAAAGTTGTTAATATGACTAAAAGATTGTGGCTTATATAGTTTGCATTTCTTGGGTTTTCATGAAACTTTCGACAGTTCACTATATTTTAAGAACTAGATTTTTCACAGCTTAGGAAAAAACTTCCATTGAAAGGGGAGTGGGATATCAATGTGAAAGAATTTTTATGTGAGATAAATTATGGAGTGATTGTAATTGAAAATTGTCTTACATTACAACTTAAACAAAAAATTATGATCCATATATACTATTTATTAGTGGCCCTTACCCATTAACTTGGCTTTTAGGGTAAACTAACATCCATCAAATAATATATTAGGCCTAAATTGAAACCCTATGTACAAGAACATTATCTAGGTCCATGTCATTCTCAACATAGTAATTTGCTAGTATATCATTTAAAAAATGCAATGAATAATGAAAACGATTAACAAATCTTGGATAGTTAAAAAAATCCTGATATTAGGTTATCTTAAATTTTAGTAGGGTCTAAAGTAGCTAAAAACAAGAAGAAACACCGAGGTTCATGATGAATTTAAGCCAAACAAAGCCATAAAAAGTTTTCCAACTATATAAAGAATTAAGTTCACAAACATTACAAATTATATCTTCAGATTAATGATGAGTTGTTCTCCACAATTAGCCATAAATTACCTCTCCAGTGAAGAATACTGGACGATTTTCCTTTGCAGCTCTTACAGGATCGAACACGTTCTCATATTCATCCCTTATTTTATGAGCAGACCACTGGGATGGAGCTCCCTTTAGTTTAAGGCAAAGACCAAAATGTCAATACTAACTCACTAATTATATCAAGTTTCATATGTACGTTCACACAAATAAATAAATAAATAAATAAATAAAAGATTTCACATGTGCAACTATGAAGGTATCACCTGGCAATAGATAGATTCATGCAAAAGAGCATAAAGAGGATTCGTATCAAACTCAAGCCAGTTTTCAAACTGCAATTGAAATGAGAAATTGGTTAAAATTTGCTTGATCTCGGCAGCTAATTATTATAAATGAAAAGAGAAATAAAGTTATGTAATCTGGTTATCATTATTCCCTGGAAAATTAGATAGAGGGGAGATGAGCTTACAGCCTTCAAGAAGTAATAACTGATTTGTTTCTGAGCTGCCGGAACTAACAAAGGATCCCACACCCTTTCAAACCTATGAAATAATTATGCTGGTTATCCTTGTTTATACTTCAGTTTAAAAGTCAGACAACATTACTTACATGTAATGCATACGTTCAAATCCCCCACCAGAACCTAAACCTACAAGTCCAAGAAGCTGTAATCCCTTTGGAGTCAGAATTCCTCCTGATGGAAGAGGAACCTGTCAAAGAAAATGAGCTCTTTGAAGATACATCGACCCTTTATAAAAAATAAGGGGCACAGTGGTTATAAAGTTATGAACACTAACACACCCCTCCACCTTCAGCTTCACTCAAGAAGTTCACTAGTTCGCAAACAGCTTTAATATCTTGAGGGAATCTTCTATAGTACTTCTCATTCTGATGTATAACCTGCTCATAGCAGGCCCTGTATACAGATTCTGCCGTGCAACCATTTCCTATTGGAGGAATTCCTCCAGTAAGTAAAACAGACTTCAAGCCCTCTGGAGCAAAACTCAAATAGGTGATTGCACAAAATCCGCCATAGCTCTACAAGGTAAGAATGATAAGAAAAAAAAAACAACAAATATCACAAAAGTTTGAAAACTAATTTGGCACTAAGCAAAAAGTATGTATAAGATGCAAAATATGATGTTGAAATTTTTACGTACAGTGCTCCTCCTTCCAATCCCAAAGTTCACACTGCTAATTTAACAGTTCAACTGACATCAACATAGCCACAGATGTGCACAATAATCATTCTTCTTAAACAATCATATCTTACCAAATACTTGACCTGCTATGCCACATTTATTATGATAATGATAACTTCCATCAATTCAAAATCCACTTAACACCAGACCTATTTCTACGTGGTGCTACAACTCCTATTCCATTCACAATTGTGAGAAAAAAATCAATTGCATTTAACTTCTGTAAATACCTTAGCCACCAAATAATTCTCATACCAAACTAAGTCCTTTAAATGTTTTCAAGGCTACAAATATTCATGTTCCAGCTATCATCTAGTTTAAATTTCAAGAAAATACACCTGCCCTAAAACTGTCCAAGGAGCTGCCTCAGGTACAATACGAGCACGGATGAATTCAGCATCTCTTACTATATTGTCTGCTCGAAAATGTTTAAGGTAGTCAACCAACTCTGCGGAAGATTTAAATTGGGCAAGAGATGACACCGTCAAAGGAGTAGATAATCCTATACCACGCTGTCATAAAAAACTCAATGAGAAAATATAGACTTAATTCCAATCAATAAACATTCTATAACAGCCATAATAGTGAATACTACCTGATCTAACAAAATAACTCGGTGATCTTCGCATGCTTTTTTTATCCATCCACTAGCTTCTGTAGGACGAGGGCTCTCAAATCCTGGGCCACCTTGTAGGAATAGCAAATACGGCAGTATTTGTTTTTCCTTCCCAGCTGAACCATTTTAATTTAGCAATTTGATCATCAAGGATGTGATATATCTTAACAGCATACAAGAATATAGAACTAAAAGAAAAAGGCAGCACCGCAACTCTGCACAACATATAAACATCTTAACAACTAAAAGAGCATCTTTGCACACGCATCTTTACAAACAAATTTCAAGTAAATTAGCCACTTCTTCGGACTTATGTGGTTGCATGCAAATGAGAAGAAACAAACAAATTTCATTTCATTAGTGAAGATTTGGAAAAATAAAGCTAGAATAGAAGAAAATCTTTCACCCCTTCTATGTCCGAAATGACTTCCTACCTTCTAAACAAGCCAGACACTAAGTCAATCAATTTCTTTACTTCAATCTCCACTTTTTGTGCATACAAAAAAGCTAGCTAACCACTGAAGAATCTTATTTCCTATTACAGGACATCCGAAATACGACAATAATAAGAATAAGGTTATCTTGCAAGGTGATAGGCTGAATTTAAAATGGTGGTTGGAAGTTGAAAACTTAAAATCCAAAGATTATATTTTGGATGGGCAAAATAAATACACATTGAAAAACGTTAAGAAAAGGAAGAAAGAAAAAAAGAACCAAACAGCAGAAACATTCAACCGTGAAGCAACAACACACATTCAGCAAAGCTTCAGTTTTCACTTCTTGGTGAAGTTACCTGCAACGACCTCTCGGGCAAAGACAATGATCTTGTTGAAGGCAGAGTCGGGGTCGGAGTGATCGAGGGGGACACTGAAACGGTGATCGCGGAGACTAAGATCAGGTACGGAATACCAATCTCCAGCCACGTGGCCATCCCGCTCGCAGCGGCCAACGGCAGCAGCGAAGAGCGACAGTGGTTGCGCCGCCATGTTTCTGTTATCTTTCCGGAAAGGCGTACCGTCCGATTCGATATATTACGCTCAGCATTAAAGCTGTGGATGGCAGCATAAGTAATTCTGCCCAAGACCGGACTCCATAAAGGTCATCTTTTTAGATTATGAGTCCTAGTACTTCAGCAAAATAACCAGCTTTTCTTCTTACATAAACATTTTTATTCTTTTTTAAAATTTTAAAAAACTTTCTGTATTTTTAAGAGATAAAAAAGACCTTTCTTATGTTTAAATCAATTTTTGATAAATTAGTTAAACATTATAACATTTTTCTTAATTTATTTCAGAGAGAATAATGTTTCAACTTTTTAACGCGTGACTTGTTGATGTGGCAAATAGAAAAATGAAATTAAAAGAATTTGAATAAAATGTTCTTTAAATTCAATCAGTTAAAAGGATTTTCTCGATATATTCTAAAAAAATAAAAAATATATATTTTATTTGAATAAAAAGAATCATGAAAACTATTTGACATAGGGATTAGGAATTATGAGAAACAATTGTCAAACATTATTAAATTATGAGATTAGAAATATTGGAATACACACGTATATAATTTCCTAGTGCAAAATATTATGTTTTGTTTTCAATATGAGATATTGTTTTGTAAAATTTTTTTAAAGCTAAGCCTTTATTTACATACAAAAGAGGTTCAAAATTTTCTACAGATGGAACATAAGTTTGTCTAATCATTTAGTTTTATTTCATCTCTAAAATTCGATTTTTGAATGCTTATTTTGCTATTTCATTTGAATTTAATTGATGAATGTTGTGTTTATTAATAACTTTTAAAAAAATAAAAAAATATTAAAAATATATCAAATAAATTTTGCAATATTTATTTTTCTCTTAATAAAAAAATTATATTTAAAAGCTATTTTTTAAAATATGTTTTCTTTTTCAATAATAAGCCTATTATCATATGTAGTGAAGATCTTGTATAAAAACTTCATAAATAAATTAAGTAATTATAAAGTTCTCTATAGATAATATTAATATAAAAGAGTGATTTTAACTAGCATGTTTTAGTTTGTTTTATATTATACTTATAAAAATACAAAAAATAAAAAATTAAGTCTATTGATTAGGCGAATAATATTATTGTGTAAATGTGCTTCAATATATCACAAAAAACTCTAAAAAGGACACAAACTATAATGTTTATGACTAAAAGAGCTTTGTTACATCCTTAGAGTACTAAGGAGAAAATTACCACCGCAATGACCCTTAATAAAGGTCAATCTTATCATTGTGAAAATAGAGACTAGGAAACATAAAAGAAGAAATTAGTGGGATTGCATAAGCAAGAGCCACAAAGGCAAGCATAAAGAAAAAATGTTTTGCTTGGAGTTATGATATGGTATTTTTAATTAGACATAATATGCATTCAATTATATTAGTTAAGATGTTAAGTGATTATTTTTTGTTAACAAAGTTGGATAGCCAATATTTACAACTTTAAATGAACTTATAATATTTAAGGAAATATTTTTGTATAGCAACAAAGGTTATGAACACTAAAGGAAAGAGGGAAAGCTTGGTTTATTCAAGTAGGCCAGAAATATAGGTATCTTAATTGAAGAGAGGCTTGATCATCTTAATTAAAGAAACAACTAGCCTTTACGGCATAAAAGAGATTGGTCTTTCTAGCTAGAGTATAGACCTTTAAATAGACTTATGGTAAGATTAACTTGTCTTGTAATTTCAAGCAGACACTTAAGGAGATTAATTTAGAGAATTATATTGGTTTTCCTAAAGAAGGCAAGAAGTTTATTGGGCAAGATGACTACCAAAGGTACTCTAATTGAAAGCACCAAAAGGAAATTGTCATGAATAACCTAATGTAATGAAGCAAATGTAGATGAGAATTAATCCAAGAATAAATCAACAAGGCTTGTTTATAAGTTATGCTGGTAGCAAACAAATGATAAAAGATAAGACAGACGATACAAAGTAAGATAAGACTTTAGAAAAAGAAATGTAAATTAACAAAAATTCACTTATTTAATTGTTCTAAACATTTTGAGTTCATTCAAACACAATTATTACAATTATTGCTCTTCAAAGGCATAAAATTAAATAAAGCTATCTAAGAAGGATGAAGGGACTTAACCCAAAAGAGGGCAAGTGAACATTCAAAGTATGGAGGCTAAAGGAGAATAGTCTCACACTTGAGAATACTGCTTAAGAAGGATAGAATGACTTAACCCCAAAAGGGTAAGTGAACATCTAATGCATGGCTAGAAAGGGAACAATTTCACATCGATTATAAGAGAGAAGATCCTAAGTTCTATAAATAAAATCCTAAATTTTGAAATTGTAATACTCCTTTTCATGATAGTCCAAGCTTAGATCTTATAAGAACTCTATGATTAAACATATTAGAGTTAGAGAAAATTTGAGATAGATGAACAAATGAGAAGGAATATCTTTAGAGAAAATTTGAGCTAGATGAACAAATGAGAATGAATCGCTTAGGTAAAGGTAAAACTTAATTGGATAAGAACAATACATTATTAGGAAGGTTGAAATGTTACAATACATGTAACACTTGACAATGATGCTCAAGAAAAATGGAGCAACCTAACCCCAAAGAGGGTAAGTGAACATGAGAAGTATGAGGGGCAGGAGAGAATAGTCCTACACCCAACAACACACTTAAGAAGGATAGAGGGACTTGACACCAATGGAGGTAGGTGAACATCTTAAGTATAAAAGCTAAAGGAGGAATAATCCTACATTGATTGTAGAACAGATTATCTTGAGTATTATAATTAATATTATAAGTCTTAAAATAGTGAGACATATTTTGGGGATAACTCGAGATTAGATTTCATTAAAAATTCATGATTAAGTATAAAAATTATAGTTTTGTGATAGGTAACAAAGTGAGAATGATTATCTTAGATAAGCTAAAATTTGATTAGATCAAAATAATATCTCACTAAGAATTACAAAATGACTATACATAAGAGATGAAGAGTATAAATATTTTTAGATTTATTTTGCAATTTTAAGCAATTGTAACCTTCTTTAGTTTAATAGTATATCTTAACTTCATGGTCAAAAATCTTTTTGATTGGCCATTGGAAAGGTAGTTAACAATGAAGAGAAGTTCCCTTTTTCTAGCATAGGGGGTCAACATAATCATTTGGAATGATGGAAAGATTTTATTAAAGGTTCTAACCAAAGTTGGGTCATGCATGTCCTAATAATTAAAGGAGAGAAAGCTAATAAGAAATTTTCTAGTTGCATAATGGCCACTAATGATTTCTTTACTGGGGAGGATTTCTCACTCAATCACTTTCTTAACCAAGCAAAAAGAAGAAGGGCAAGGAAAAGCCTTATAGAGGGTGTTGGGAGAGGACAATGCCTTTAAGCAAGAGCATATCTTTCCTAAAAGACAAGAGGCTTCTAGGGGGTATAGATAATCTTTATAATTAGGTTTTAGTATAAAGGGCTCTTCTTGCCCAATAAATAGACTTTAGTTACCATTTGTAGCTAGAAAGGAGGGATTAAAAACTAAGATTTGGAAGAGATTTTGACATTGGTACTCTAAGAATTCTCTTCTAATCAAAGGCTAAATGAGAATGGGTGATGCAAGAAAAGCATATGCAACCAATACTAGAACAAGATGCCCATATGGAGTTTGTAGTAGAGTCAAATAATCACTTTATGCATAAACCTCAAATAGTACACAAACCATTTATTAGAGCTCAAACTAATAAGATGTAGAGAAGTAGGTTAAGAGCTCAAATGCCTTTATTGGGAGCAATTTTTACTTGTTTTTATTTATTTATTTTATTTTTATGCTTTTCATTCACATAATAAACCTAATAAAAATCATAAATGTTGAGTATTTTTTCATAAGTTAGTTAACTAAGCTATTTTAGTTAATTTTCCTTATCTTTTATGTTGTTTTATAAATAACATGTAAATCATGCACTTAAAAACTTTTTGATGAATTTAAATATGAGTCTTTAAGAGCTTATGTGCTTATGAGTGCATAATCATGCCTAGAAGAGTCTAATCTTACCTAAAAGGGTAAGTTTCATCCTTATTTCTCTCTTTTACCTTTTATCAAATCCCTCTTAACCTTCACCTTATAGCTCAAAAAATCCCAAAACCCTTAGTTGGATCTACTCTCATCGCATGCCCCACCTAACACCATTAGAGGGTAGAGAAGGGAATGAGTTTTATGTTGACATACATATATAACCTATTTTAAAAGGATAATATTTAATTAATCAATCCCTCCAAGTAGGGGTACCTTATTGAACATAAGGAATTTCTTAAGAAGAATAAAATTACAACTCAATAAGCTTGCTAACAAGGAGGTTCCACTCTTGGCCCAAGAACTCTTATCTATAATATGTAAAACTTATGCACATGCACATACACAATCACAACCACACTTGCACATGTGCAATACACATACAAACAAACACATGTGCATGTATAGGTATACACTCACACGTGCACCCCCGCACGCTCACACATGCATTTGCAAGCACATGCACATGCACTTACACACACAAATATATATATATATTGAGTCAATTTGACTATTGTTCAAAATTGAACTTCAATATTATTAAACTAATTTTTTTGTTCATAACATAGCTCAATAACCTCAACTTGAGCTTAATTTAACCAAAAATCTAATCTTCAACTGATATCTAATGTTCAAGCAAGACTTTTAACCTTACTCTTGATCATTCTCTTAGTTGATGGGAGTATCCCATCACAACTGTAACAATTACAACATTTACTAATATATGAATATCTTTTCTACACATGTTTTAGACTCTTTTCTATAAGATGGATTGGTTAATCAAGCTAGTGCTTAATTAAAGAATCAACTTAGTCAACATGAAAAATGATGTGGGCCCTAAGAAGGCGTGAGAGGCAAAGAATGACCTCAAAGGTTTGTCCTAAATAAGTGTTGGCTAGATTTGAGAGTAACTCCAATGGAATCCTATGGTTGAATATTTCAAGATAAAATCTTAAGGAAGAATATATCCTCAAGATGGTGTAGGAAGGGGAAAGATAGCCTTAAGAAGAAAGCTCGAGTTGGAAGCATGGCTCATGAAGTAGATCTCAAAAGATTAAGGTCTCAAAGGGTAGGATGAAGGTGGTGAATGGCTTTAAAGGAAGAAGACCCATGTGAAACGAAAGAACTGTTCCTACAATGTCTCCAAATGGAATTAGATATCTTGGAGATAGTCTTGATAAGTTTGAATGACTCGAGATATATTTTGTTAAGAAAGGAATATTTCTGAAGTTGTAAAGGTTCTTGGAAAATGGCTTTAAGGAGGCGTCTCAAGATGTTTGCAACAATTATGAGATTAGACGAGTGGTAATTTACTTTGAGAAAGAATTTGGAGAAAAATAGGTTTGTGGTTGTGAAGGAGTTAGCAAGGCACTAATAATTTTAATAACTAGGTTTTGTGGGATTTTATTATAAATTAAATTTTATAAACCAAAATGTGTGTTTGGTTTCTAAATCTGTTATCATTAGAATATCTTATATATGCTATTATGCCCAGGGCTTTTATGTTAGCAAACTCTAAGGATGGTTAGCACTTTTCAAGTGCTTGTTAGCATTTTTTAAGGAGTTGTTAGCACTTTTTAATCATGGTTAGCATATTTTAAGTATTTTGAAGATTTTTAGGGATTAGAAACAAACTTTTGAATTATGAGAAAAGATTTGGGAGATTAGATATTTTTTTTGGCTATAAATAGATGTAATTGGTTTATTGTGATTATGCAATTTTATGAATGAAAAATTCTTAGTTATTCTTTTCCTCTTCCTTAAGTCTTTCGTTGTCATTTCCAAATTTCTCCCTACTCCCATCAAAGTGGTATCAGAGCTAAGGAAGTAGATCGAACGCCGCAGCGTCGAGGGAGAAGAGCAAAGTTTTTTTTAAAGGGGTGTTTTCATTTACAATGTCTGGAATTATGCAACAGATCGTTCCCAAATTGATGAACGATAATTATGATAATTAGTGCATTCAATTTAAAGCCTTTCTTGGCTCGCAAGACCTTTGGGAGATTGTTATCGATGGCTTTGATGAATCAGATGCTACTAAAGCAGAGAAGAAATTGTTGAAAAAAATCAGAAAAAAGACAAAAAGGCATTGTTCTTGATATATCAAGGACTTAATGAAGCCACTTTTGAGAAAGTTGCAGAAGCGACTACAAGCAAAGAGGTTTGGAGTAAACTCAACACAATCTTCACAGGTATTGAACGAGTGAAGCGTGTATGACTTCAAATCCTTAGGGGTGATTTTGAGCAAGCAAAGATGAATGAAAATGAGACTATCTTAGATTATGTCTCACGCTTAATTGCTATTGTGAATTTGATGAAGAGAAATGGAGAACAAATCGATGATGTACGTGTCATTGAAAATGTACTTCGTTCTTTAACTCCTATGTTTGAACACGTGGTAATAGCAATTAAAAGAATACTAAGATATATTAAAGGAACACTTGATTATGGTTTGCATTTCACTAACCAAAGTGGGACATCATTGCTTTTTCATCTTGTGAAACAGAGTATATTGCAGCTTCATCAACAGTTTGTCAGCCATCAAATTAGCCAAAAATCCAGTTCAACATGGGAGAAGCAAGCATATCGAGACAATGTATCATTTTCTTCGTGATCATGTCAACAAGGAGACTATAAGACTGGTACATTGCAGTACTGAAGAATAAGTAGCTGATATTTTCACTAAATCGCTTGGAGTGAAGAAGTTTAAAGAATTACTAGATCAATTAGGGTTGAAGATAATTCAAGTTTGAGGGGGAGTAATGTTAGCAAACTTTAAGGATGGTTAGCACTTTTCAAGTGCTTGTTAGCATTTTTTAAGGAGTTGTTAGCATTTTTTAAGCATAGTTAGCATATTTTAAGTATTTTGAAGATTTTTAGGGATTAGAAACAAACTTTTGAATTATGAGAAAAGATTTGGGAGATTAGATATTTTTCTTGGTTATAAATAGATGTAATTGGTTCATTATGATTATGCAATTTTATAAATGAAAAATTCTTAGCTATTCTCTTCCTCTTCCTTAAGTCTTTCGTTGCTATTTCCAAATTTCTCCCTACTCTTTTATTTCCATCATTTTAATCTATGAATCAAATCCAAGGGCAAGAGAAGAGAGAAAAACTATCTCGGGGGAAAAAGAGATCCAGTTGCAGATTTTAGTCTTATAGACTATCATTATGGATGAAAGAGGATATAAGTCTTTGAGAGATGTCCGTAGGCCTTTGGGACAATGATTTCTAAGCTATGAGAAGTTTGAGAACATGACAAGACGAGGTATTAACTGTCATGGAGTTGTTGGAGTGTCTAAGAGCTTATTTTGTCATAGATTATTTTAATTTTTTTTTTCTGATAATAGGAATTACTTTTGTAACAACCCAAATTCATGTTCTATCTTAGCTTATGAGTTTGATAATCCAATTTTAATAGTTTAAAATTTGGTACAAATAGAATAAAATAGTATTTTTGAGAGCGTCTCAGGTAACATGCCAGTTGCAAATTTTTGGGAAGGCCTCATGCAGAATTGTTATAGCAAAATGAATTTAAGGATTTTATTGTTTAGTTATCTTCTTAGCAACCATGTTTTATTTTATTTATTACTTTTTCTAAACTTCCTTGCATGCTAAGTTTGAGACGAGGGTCTGTGTTCTGTGGGTTTGAGAAGCTGTGAGTTTAGCTTGGAGAAGCTACTGTTGTTCAAATCAGCTGAGAATAGAAGCAGGGTTTTGTGAACTAAGGCTGTTGAAATTCCTCCTTTGGCTTGCAAGTTGACTGGGAATAGCAGAAGCGTTGCCTTCTGTCCAAGCGAGGAAAGGCTCTTAAACCTTGTGTTCTTGCTTTCTTGTTTGTAAAGAAGCTCTAGACGAAAAGAATGACAATGGTGTTGTTGCAGTTGTGGGGAGAAGAAGAGCAAGAGGCTGTGAAGGCTGGAAAAGTTCTCGAAGCAGAAACCTGCTTGACTGGGAGAGAAAGCTTGTCTTTGGGAAACTGCAGCAGTAAGTCCTTGAAGAAAACCTTATGGAAAAGCTACTATTTGTTGCATGCATGAGGAAGCTTAGTAAGGTAAGTTTTGGTATGAAGGTTTTCTATAAGTTTGCTTCAGATTCTATTCCTGTATACTGGGACTGTTTTGGGTGAACAATGAAATAGGTTGTTTGCTCTTTTAAGCTTTGATTTTGTGCAATCTGTGTCCGATGGTGCTGAAATAAGATTTGGATGGTTTTATGTATTCCGAGCTGCTATTCTTTGAGTTTTGATTGCATTGGAAGTGTTGCATTTGGATTTATTTTTTCTCCAAATGCTCTGTTCTGCTTCCCCCAAAGAATTATTAACATTTAAGCTTTGATATTTTTTTTTGAAGGAATTAAATTGCTGTGATGTAGGTGCACTAAAATAGAGTATGCTCATGTTATCTAGGATTTTAGACATGCACCAAATATTTCATAGTTATCTTTTACCTTTGTTCATTCTTTTTTCACTAGGTTTTGGTTGTTATCTACCCAAGCATGTTCTTAACCATCCCAAGCTCTTGGTAGTCCAAAACATGGCTAATCAACCATAACCTCTCCAAACAATACGTAGGCAAACAGAAAAACTCAAACATGCCTTACATTTTGAATAATACATTAATCATCAATCATTAATTTCATTTAATCTATAAAACTTAATACACCAATCATCTTCTAATTCTCTCTCTCTCTCTCTCTCTCTTTATATATATATCTATATATATATATATATATATATATATATATATATATATATATATATATATATATATATATATATATATATATATCATATAATATAAAGTGTGAACATATGACATATTAGCACAATGTATGCACATATAAATCATGCAGTCTATCTACTTAATATTTAATAATTCAATCATTCTCTTTCTTTTTCAAGTTTTTTCTTTTATTTTTTTGGCAAACTCGCTTCTAATGGTGGGATCTTCAAACTTCTTTTTTTGTGACCTTTTGTTCTAATGTCAAAATGTGAAGGTAGCAAAAGAGCAGTTGTACTTTAAATCAAGAATAGTAGAGAAGTGTGACAACCTAAATCTAGTTTTTTTTGGATTTGGTGTCACATCATCTAATTCTTTTGTTTTTATCTTTGAGTTTGAAAATCAAATTTTTTGTTCAATTAAACCCATGGCAATATTCATTTGAAATTATTTTAAACATAGTTGTAACAATTTAAAATCTTTATAATAAAATTACAAGTAGCATTATAATAACATCTCTCTTCATAACAAATGACATTGTCTTTATCTTTTTGTTTCCCTTTTTGTGACCATTATCTGTACTAAGGATCAACATAAATATTGGATTATATAGTATGACATAAGTATATCAAAGAATATGATTATGTTAGAGAAAATGAAATAGGTTGGTGTAAAAGTGTTCAAAAGAAAGTTATCATAGATTGATGATATAATATGATAAATGAATCATCTCAATACAATAAGTACATAGAAGCATAATGTATAAAACCATCATTGGTTATGACCTTAATAAAAGATATAGAGAATGAATTATATAAGTATTACAAGCAATATCATATAATGTGACATAATGATAGCTTGAAACTAATCAGTTGAAGAGTATCATATAATATGATAATTGACAACATACAATATGATGAAGTGAATACTAGCATCATAAACAAAATCAACCGTAAGATGTAAAAGGAATTGTGGTATCATACCAATATGATAAGAGGATCACAATAGTATGATAAGAATGAATTAAGAGAGAATTGGATAAGATCGAGAAACGTATTATCATAACTCAATTTTTCAAATTTATTTCAAGATGTTTTAAGTGATTTCATTAATAGAACTTACATTTTGATTCTTGATAAAGTGAATTAAAATAATAATTTTTAGATGTCTCATAAAATTGTCATTTATCAAGTATTTTAAATTTGAAAAATGAGTATATATTAGATAGAACCCATGGTGACGAGTTTGTCAATGTTTGTTTCATTATAATTGAAGTTTATTTGGATTTAATGCAAATTTTTAAATCAAAAAGAAATAATTAATAATTTATAATTAATTAATTAAAAAAATTAGAAATCCCTAGCTTTTTCACATATCTTCCTAACATAACACTTATAGGTTTCTTTTTGGTTGAAGCTTTGGGATCAAGCTTAGTTCCATTCTTTGCACGCCTTTAATTAAGGAAGGAAAAAGGATCAAAGCTGCACAAGGAACCCTATTAATAGCTCTTCTCATCTCTCCTTAAAGAATCGTGATGAAAAATGATGACACCCATAATTGGGAAGTTGCCTATTGCTTTGCAATCTTGGTATGCAACTCATGCCTAACTTTGGAGGTATTATGAAGACATTCTTCTTCAATAGTGATGAAGGAGGGTTGGAAGTCATCTATAAGTTTTTAAGTTGATATATAGTGTTTTTGCCATTGTAGATGATTTAGCCAACCCCTTCACTTTTTTAGGTCATTAAAATGGATGGTACATGTGGGTGACATTATGAGTGTTGGTTAGATTCCTCCCAAATTTAATGATGCTATCATTTGTCTTTATGTTGAAGATGTCCACTCTATGTCATAACAGCAACATAAGATTGTTAAGTGTAATGATTTTTAAGTTCATGAAGTACACTTTGGAGTTTCTTAAGTATACTTGAAATTGGTTGCTACTTATTTAAGAGGCCATGGGTGGATTTTGCAATTAATTATTATTTATGGTTATAGGTTTTGAACTAGAAAACCAAATAGAGAATGCACTTGTTGCCAAGTTATTTAGATCAATAAGGAAGAAAGATTCCTTTCTTTCATTTATCATTATTGTTATAGATTTTGAATCTTTGCAAGATTAAATGATTGAACACCTAATGATGAAGATGCTCAAGTTATTGTAAGGAATTTCTTGATTATCCAATGTTGGAGTTGGTTTCAATGTGTAAGAATTTGGCAAGAGAGTTCTAAGGAAGCCAATAGAGAATTTTGCAGGAATATCAGCTCTTCAACTAGTTCTTCTCAATCTATCTTTATAAAAGGAGGTTGCCAAGCAATCAAAACTTGGCCTTTATAGAGGACTAGTGTTAGCAAATGTTTATTGAAATAATAGTAGACCTATAAAATTCATCATTGTGATGCTATAAATAAGGAGAACCACATGAAAATCATGAAGCTATTAGATTAAGCTCTACACGTGCTAAGGCACTAAGCCATCTTCAAGGAGAGTAAATAAGAAAATTTAAATAGCTATAATATAAGTAAGATATTACTTTTATTATTAAGTATTGTTTATAATAACATGCCATGCTTTTTTTTATATATCATATGGTAAATCAATTGAATGATCAATAGTACTATTGATGAAGAATGTGAGAAATAAATATAATAGAGAAGAGAGAAAGAAAGAAATAAGAACTAAAAAGAATAAAAATAAAAGATAAATATTTATAACATAAGATCACATGAATACTTGACATAATCTGGTTTATATGAGTTTTTATTATGATGATTATACTAGTGATAATATTGATTTGTTGTAGACATACTATTGTTAAGATAATTTCATAAGAGAATAAAGGTATCTTACTTAATGACACTATCTCGAGTTATTATACTTTGTTACGTTATATAATGAGGATGAGTGGATATGATATGATGATGTAATATGATATGATATCATTAACATCAAATCCTATATAATATGAGATAAAATGCGAATATTTTGTTCTTAATACAAACATAATATATGATAAGCTACTTGTATGATTTAGTAGCCTAGAGATGAGATAGTTATGATATTAATATGATATGAAATGAGATCTATTATGAGACGAATATGATGTGATATACTCATAAGCTAGGCCTATATGAATGATGTGTTATTAGAATATATGATATGAGCTTTGCATATTATATGCTTGATGCCAACATAATAAATATGAGATGAGATCTTATGGTATTAAAATAATTATCATTTAAAAAATATTTGGACCGTTATGATGAGTATGAGCACTATAATGTATACGAGAAATATATTAAGATATAAAAGTTGAAAAATGTAAGAATAAAATGTTAAAATAAAAATACATAGAGAGATTATATGTTAGATGGTTAAATAAAATTATAGTAGATAATGAGATGTATATACATGAACATGATCAAGAGCTACATTTATACATCTTTTTATGTATTGGTTATTTTATAGTATTTATACATTAATCTCTTGCTCTTAGATGTTCATAAAACTTTTTTATATCAATATCATGATTTTATTGAATTATTTTATGTATTTTTAGATGATAATCACAAGCTCTTACTTGGTTATATTATTTGTTCTTATACACAAATGCCATAACTTTATTATTATTCATTATTCTTTAAACTTGTTATAAAATTTTATTTTATACTATTGCTTAGATAATAATTTACTTATTAATTTTTTAAGTTCATTACATATTTATATTATAAGTTAAAATATTAAAGCATTAAAAGATAAAAACATTAACTACACATAATATGAGATGACTTTGATACTAAGTTTATAAGGAATCTTGTGACATTACTTTTTGGATATTACTTATGTATTTAAGAAAATATATTTTAAATAATAATATTAAGTTATGTAAAAATGTGTATATTATTTGTAATTATGTTAATAAGTGGATATATTTTTATTGAGATTGTATTTAAGATATTTTATATTATAAAAAAATAAATTTATCTATACAATTTATTATTCATATATATTTAAGGGTTGTATAGTTTAATTCTCAAATTGGGTCATATTTTGGTTTAGATTATATGTAAAAAGGAAGTGAAAGTTGGTTTTGTCATCACCTTTGCATAAATAAATGGATAACGCTTTCAATCACTCAAAAAACTTTAATCAAACTAGGTGTTTAAGCTGCTTGTGTTTGCATTAGGTATGGAAATTAAACAGGATGTAACATTTTACTACAGTATGATGATCGTACATGTATGATTAATAGAAATTAAATAGATTTTAAACCTGAAATGGTGAATGATTAAGAAAGTTGACTTTGAGGCTAGTTTAATCATCAAAAAAATTTTAAAATGAGAGGTTAGAAGGTAAAAAATTATCTACATAAAAGGACACAACTGTTAAAGAAAAATAACGTTGTGAGTTCGAAAAGTTTTTGAAAAATTGAGAGATTCAACATTTGGCTAAGGGCTATAAATAGAAGAAGAAATTAGGAGAAGTTGCATCCAAGACAATTGTGCAAAGATTTCAAGCTTTGGTGTGAGCACTGCACAAAGGGAAATAAAAGATAGACAAACTTATTCAATATGTATATATTTGTTATTTAATGCTTATAAGTAAAAGGCCATAAAATGATTGTTTTTTTTAGGAAAAATTGGAGATGCTTGTATAGATTGGCTGATGTTATGAATAATGAATAATGTATGCTAATTTGTTAGAGCATTATGAAGGTTTTTAATTGTTTCAAACAAAAGTTGTTGCATTCTTTTGCTAATGGAATTACTTGCATATATGTTATGATTTTTTCATGTTGATTAAACATGAAATATATTGGTAATTTTTTTATAATTATGAAGGTTTTTAATTACTTTAAATATCACTTATTGAAATCTTTGCTAATGTTATTACTTGTATATATATCTGATTTCATAATGATTGAGCATAATATATATATTGGTAATTTTTTATAATATTAATTTGTTTATTGTAATGTTAATTTATATATTCATGCTCATAAAAGCTATAATATTTTTCTTTCATATCAACTTCAACTTTTGAGAAAATTTTCTTTTCAGTTTAGTCTTGTCATAAATCTTTAATTATCAAAATAACTTTATTCATCAGTACCCCTTGTCTTCTTCAAAATCTATATTGATATCTCTAGATGAGTTAAATATGATAAATCTTAATATTTCAAGTATCATAACTAATAGTATGCAAAGGACCAGAAATATATTTTCTTGAGAGTAAAATGAAGAATATATTATGAATTTTTAACAAGTATGATGGTAAGGCTATCATGTAAGAAACTTGCTCCATTTTTTCTAAAATTTAGTATGGTCCAATAAATTTAGACTTTAATTTCTTAGCCTCCAAATCTTATTACATATAGTTGGACTTACTATGATAAATACATGCTCATCATTTTGAAATTTCATAGTTTTATGACTTACATCAATATACTTTTTTTTATATATATTTACTTGATTTTAATCTATCTTGAATAATTTTATCTTTTATGTAGCTTCTTTAATAAAGGATTAGTTGCAACTCTTTTATTACTTATATTTCAACATAAAAGTGATTAATGTTTCCTTCCATACAAAACTTTATATGGTACAATTTCAATACCAGATTGATATCTATTATTATAAATAAATTTAATTAATTGTAAGTGACTTTTATAATCACCACTAAAGTTTAATATACAATATCTCAACAAATCCTCCAGAGTATTGATTGATCTTTTCATCTAACCATCAAATTATGGATAAAAAATTATTTTAAATTTTACATTTTACCAAAAGCTTGGTGAATATTTTTTCCAAAAATATGAAATAAGTTAAAATCTATATTCAAAACAAATACCTTTGGTACTTCACATAGTTTAATAATCTAATTCATTTTATCTTTTAACTAATATTTTTGTTTACTATGTGATCTTGATAGCAAAAAAATAAGCTCATTTTATTAATCTATCTATAGTTACTTATATTAAGTCATGGTATGTTGGTGATCTTGGTAATCTTACAATAGAATCAATAGTAATTTTATTTCAAATTTCACTCAGGAATAGTTAAAGGCTGTGGCATCCATCCTTATCTTTATTAATCTTCTTTTACTTGCTAGCAAGTTTTTTTTGTTCCAATTTGAGACATTTTTGTTTATTCTTTGCACCAATATCTCTATTATTTATTCCACATTTTGATACATTTTTCTTTTTTAAAGATAAATTAAATATTTTGATTTGTGTTCTTCCTTAATGATATGTTTTCGAGGCTCTTGCTTTGAGCCATCAATATCATATATTGCTTAAGAGTTACAATAGCAAACAAAGTGTGAATGACAAAAAACTATGAGAACAATAAAAAAAGAATATTTTTGCTTAATGTTAGGAATGCATTCATTTACTTGTTCCCTTTTCATAGAGATTTGTATATAATATTTTATTACAAAAATACATATTATTTAATTTTCACATGATACATGAAGTTTGACTCAAAATCTATTACTACAAAGAACTTGGCTCACATATTACACTTGGACACACATGTTGTTACACCCTTGTGTTTGATGAGTCAAGCATAAATACGTATATTTTATTTGGGCTTGATTTTAAGTAAAATTTTTACTAATTAATTAAATCAAGCCATGTATTTTAGATGTCTAAAATAATGGTCTCTAAGGGCCTTGAGGTCATGGCATACTTCAAGGAAATTTGAGACATGCACAAGATTTTTTATAATTAAATTTCTTTTTATTTCTCTTGAATTTGATATGTCCAAACTTTGAGATTATGAGGCACACTAGTAGTATTAATATTTAAAAATATTATAAAGTTATTTAATACTGAATTTTGATTTTTGGGCCAAGCATATTTGATAAAATGTATAGACATTGGTATTTGATTTTTTAATATTGCTTTAGAATTGTTTTTCATGAATTTCTTTTCATAGCTATTTAAATGACTTATAATACTATAAGAATATAAAATTATCTTTATACACTTATATTCAAATTTTTGGCACAAAAATTTGTCAAAAATACCCCAAAACAGCTGAAGTCTCGGGAAAATGTACTGTAGCAATGGGCGGGTCGACCCCGGCACGAAAACAGCCCGTCCAGGTCTTTTAGAAATTAAAAATTTAATTTAAAAATAAAAATTTGGTTGACCAGAGAAGGCCGAGCAAAGCCCGCCCAAAGCCCCGTCAAGAGGAGCTCGGCTAGTGCTTATCAACGGTCAAATCAACAGTGCCTGGCTAAGCCAAGCCAGCCCAAACCCCACCGAGAGGAGCTCGGCTAGGTCAAACTGCAGCGCGGTCAACAGTCAATGAACAATGTTTAGCTAAGCCAACCCGAACCAGGTGATCAAGTCCTGGTCAAGGAAGGGGGGAACCAACCCCAAAGAGGCTCGCAATGTAAACAGGGTGGATTTCTTATATAGCGCTCCAACACTTCCGCATACGCAATGTGGGACTAAAAATCCCAGTTTCAGCCTTCGCGGGATCCGATGGCTCAGATCAAGCCAGCCCGGATCCAACGCACAGGATTCATCCCGTAAGGTAAAATCTGTGTCGTTCATCTTTGCGCCCGGATCCTATGCACGGGATTAATCCGTGCCATTCGATTACACGCCCAAATCCAACGCTCTGGATTAAGCCCGAATGGTAAAATGCGTAAATCAATCTGCGCCGTTCGTTTTTGGGCCTGGATCGGACGGTGGCTGCTTTCCGTCCGTAGCCCAAACGGCTAATTAATTTTTGGAGCCGTTGGGGGTGTTTTTAGAGCTCAAATTTGAGCTCTATAAATAGGGAAAATTGATGTATTTTTCAGTTTAACCTTTGTTAAATTTTCCAAAGATTCCAGATCTTAAAATTCGAGTACTCAAGCAAAAACGGTGCATCTAAGCTCAAAAAGCAAAGCGGCAAGAAGGCTATTGGAATTAGAGGTTTTTCAATTATTTTTCAATTTCTATCCCTCTAATTTGTCGATTGTGTGTGCCTCCTCTTTTCTCCTATTTCTCTTAAGTTTTTTGCCAATCGTTGTACTTTTCGTTTTGGGGCAAGGGCATCCCGGCAGTAGTGCTAAAGCCCCGGTTTTGAGTTGAGCCCGGTAAAAACTCAAGTAGGTTTGGGATTAGCCGTAGTAAAAATCCCAAGTAGTTTTGAGGTGAACCGTACGAAAAACCTCACTTGTAATCGGTGCATTTAGTGGATTTTTCCCAACACCGGTTGGGGGTGGACGTAGACTCGGTTTTGAGTCGAATCACTTAAAAATTTGTGTATTCAACTCTCTTTACTCTTGCTTAAAGGTTTTTAAGTTTAATTTCAAAATTTATAAAATTTTAAATACACAATTCACCCCCCTCTCTTGTGGGATTTCCTTAGCACGAAACACTTCACTTGTGCAAATTGTGCAGGACTACATGCCTACTACATGCACGCATTCCACGTGCATAGTAGTTGTACCGACCTTAAGGCAGAACCATGTGTGTTAGTAGATGTACCTACCATGCAGATGTTGTGCATAATATATCACACATTCTTTGTTGCATGCTCGCATGTGTGATTGTGTGCACAACCACCCAACCTCTATGCTCCAATGCATGTTGGGGTGGTGTCGCATGTGTGTTGCTCTATGAAGTCTTATCATATGTATCATTCCTTAAATTGTTCTCAATCATGGATTGCTTAATAATCGATTAAAATTATAATTAATCTTCTGATTACTTTATTAATAACATTTTAAGCTATTGATGCTTTGGTATATATAGCATGTTATGAAATTTCAATACTCTATTATAAAAAAATTAGATATATAATTGATTTTTTATCTAACATTCTAATTAATAACAGATCTTTTAATGCTTGTAATTTAATATTCAACTTATCATGTATGTGAAAATGAAAGAATATGATGCTTCACAATCAAATAAAATAGTAATAAGTAAACTCTATAAATGTAGTATACTTGTGATAGCATTTGTAGATTGAGGAGTCACCTACTGAGTGATAGAGCTAACTCTGGTTTGGCCTCCTCCTTGAACCATATTGCCTCTACCAACACAATCTCACATTAAAGAAGAATCCACACTACTTTTGCCTAAGGTTCCTTTTCTATTACTCATGGATATACTTGATGATTTTAATTCTATAACCTTGAAACAATCTCTAGTAATATTTTTTATTTCTTCATAAACAACACACCTTATTGGTATTACTATGTTTGGTCAATACTTACCTTTGTGTCATCTATCACAATTATTACATAAGCTAACACCACTCTATCCAAACTAAAATTACAACTTTTAAGACCTTTTTGAGGTTTGAACTTATTAAAACTAACCTTATTAAAGCTAACACTAGTAGAATTACTAAAAACACCTTCGTTTCTTGAAATGTTGTCTCTAAAATTTTAATATTCAATTTTTGTTTTTCTAATTTTTCTCCTTATTTTCATATATTTTGCTCCATCTCTACAATTTTTGCACGTTCCTATAACTCAATATGGTTTACAATTCTTAGTATCATCAATGCTATTATGACATCATCACAATATACTCTACAAAACATGTAACACCTATATTTTCTTGGAGCAACTAAGTTTTGGACATACCTTTTTAATAGAATAAATTTATGTTCATATATAATGATAGTCGTTCTCTTTGCATCAAATAATTTAGTTCATCTTATATTTTTGTTTTAATAGATAAAGCAATGAATTGCCTTTTAAATTCCTTAGTGAACTCCTAAGATATGTTCTTGATAGACTTATCATGGAATTACAGTCTTTGTTGCGAGCTTTACCAAAGCTTGTTGCGTCTTTTCATGCCATTACTACTAAAGCAAATTCATACTCTGAGCATGCTATACCATCAAAAATCTTGTCATCTACTCTAACCAATTCTTAGACACCATAAGATTCTTCTCTCGTACAAAATAAAGTGGATATATCATTTGAAATTTGTCCACAACTCTATCTATTTGTGACCTTCAACTAACTGTAATAAAGAAAATTAAAGTCTATGCCAACTCATGTTGAGTGCTCCCATATTGTTCTTTTTGTTTCTTTATATCCATATTACTTGACTAAACTCAATCCATTTATTTTATTAAATTAAATTCCTACAATTTACCAAAATTTTTATACTTAACCATTTATAACTCAATTATAATACAAGCACTAATACAATACAAATGTTATGCTACTATTCTCATTTTTATAATCTTATATAACCTTAAATCTTTAACTCTAATATCATATTGTTAAGGTTTTACCTAACTTAATCACAATATATCATAATGATAAGAGATTGATTATAAATAAATAAAACATAAGACACACATATATCTTAGTTAGGGACATGATAGTGAGATAAAATATAAACCAAAACCCATAATATAATCTTATAAAAACCAAAATAAAATTAATATTATTTAAACATCTGAAAAACTTTTACATATAGAAGTCATATCACAAGTATACCACAGCAACTCATTGATATATACTAAAAACAACTAATATCAAAGTTTCACTGAAGTACATATATAAATCATACAAAATCATGGTACTAACTTTATCCATTAATTTAGTTATTGAATATAATTCTCATTTAAAACATCATAATTCTCATCTCTATGCATAATAAAATTATAACTTATGTTGTAAAAATTAATAAGATTTTATGGAGTTTATTATATAAATTAATAAATAATAAAATACAATGCCATGATATAACAAAATAAATAAATGTTTGAGTAGTAATATAATAACCAACAATCATAATGTAAAACTATTAAAATATAAATAAATATTTATCATGTTTGTTAAATTATTCTAATTTTTTATTTATTTTATTTCTTATACCATTGTTTTTTTACTATTATCCTCTATATCGAATAATATTTATATACACATCTAAATGGCCTCTACCTATAGGTATCAATAAGTTAGTATCTATTCATAAAGATATAATCTCCAAATCTATACATAATTAGAAATACAATGTACTAATGTTTATTAATATATAAATACATGACTTGTATACCTATGTTTTACACTCTTCTTAAAAAGTACTAATGACAATCTAATGAGGTCATATAATAGTGTCAATATCTAATTAGGTATAACCTCCTAAAACATCAATCAATCATCATGTATAAAATACTAGTGATTATATATATTCATATAAGCTCATAATAATATCTCAAGGGAAACTGAATTTTTATTTTTATTTCATAAGTTACAAACTTTCTCATATGTCATGACATAGTCAAAGCAAAAGATTATTCCATTTCTAATATAGCAAATCATTCCTTTATTATGAATAATTCTATGTATATATTTATATTATCATGTAAACTAAATAAATAAAATATTTTATAAAAATGTAAAATCATATGCCAATGTAAAGCCATCAACCCTTGGGATAATGATGTGGGCATTAGAACAAAATAAATAAAAAAATAAAATTTTAAAGCATTCAACTTAAGAATTATATCATGTTTAATTAATTTATTTATATAACAATTATTAGATTTATATACTTTAATTTGAGATACAGATTCATTATTTAATTTTTTTTGCTAATTTCTTGTAATATTACTCATGCATATAAATTACTAAATATTTTTTAATTTGTATATATAATACACTTATTATAACCATATAACTTCAAAAGAATTCTCTTTATTTTCTCTTTATTACAATACCAATATATCATTTATTATCTTTAACATATTATGCATTCTATATAAAATCTTAATATCTTATTATACACTAGATAGATCATACTGTATAATTCATCTAAAACCCTTACATCATTCTTTATATATTGCATGAAGGTACAATAAAAGATGTATACACACATAATAAAAAAAATCATAGTTTCAATTAAAAGGTAAATCCAAATTACAATTCAAATATTTTCATATCACAACTTGAAGATATTTAGATCATAACTTGGGGACGTGCCAGAATGTATAATAAAAGAAGCTATAGTTCAGTCGATACTAAATAAAATTGTTTTTTTTTATTCTATACCAAAACATTAAATAGATTACAATAATAAACTTAAACAAAAAAATAAGATGACAAAAATAAATTTTTTAATAAAATAATACAAAATATATAAAAATAAATTAAAATTCTTAAGTATCTTATAAATAATTAATTACAACTCAAAATTAATAAAAACATGAAATAGATAGAAAAAATCATATACAACTTATTAAATCATATCAGAAATAGCCATTAATTCTACATGTCATGCATTAAGTAGTTATCTTTTTGAAATGTTGAATAAATTTTATATGCTTTAAGATTCCATATGCATTTTTTATAAGTCATATTATTTGACTTCTTCTAAGTATCATTTTTGAAACTCATTACTTGATGTTTTTGTATAAGTTTTCATAATTATCATTTGTGATAAATATGATCTTAACACCAGGTCCTTTTACATTCACAATAGTATCACCATACTCTTTGAACAATCTAGTATGTTGTTTTCTATTTATGTATTATGTTATAGACATTTTCTTAAATAAATAGAATTATGCATATTTTTTTAAGAATTAAATAAAATGACGAAGATTTGGATTATGCATGTAAATTGAAATGATAATTGATATAAATACAAATAACATTTTAAAAAATTTATTTGATGTATTTTTAAAAAATAATTTTTTTTAAATTGAGATATTATAACAAAACAAACCATAATTGTTATGATTAGTTAAGAAACTCAAACATTACTAGAATTATACCCTAATTCATTAGAAGTCTATTGTGTTTTGATCTCTTAATATTTCATCTCAATGTTGTTTTTTTGAGAACTTTGTTATCACCTTATGTGTATTGCTCTTACCATTCTTTCAAAGAAAGATAATTTTTTTTCTTGTCATTCATTTTATGCACCCATTAAATTTCTCTATCTTCTATTATATACAATTACATTAGTTTAACATTACACTTTTATTGCAAAATATCAAAAAATTAATATATTTTCACAGCATATTCCAATCTTTTATTAATCTATCACAGTTTTACCCTAATCAAAATAAACCTTAGCATCGTATGGCTTTACAAAATTATTATTGAATATTAAATTAAGTTTAAAAAATATTTTTAAAATATTATGAAAAGGTATACTTGATAATATATTATTAAGATGTTATTATCTCGAAAAGTGTAACTAAATCATATATTGATATTAGGTTTGACAGTTAGATAAAAATTGAATCTTAGGAAGAAAAAAAAATATTTAAATTATTAAATAAAAAAATAAAAAGCAATACCAACCGTTAATTGAAAAATAAATTTGTTGAATATTTAACATATGTATTTTTTTTATGATAATAGTATTTAAATGTAGTCGTGGTCGCGCTATAAAAAAAAAAGGAAAAAAAAAAAAAAAGAAAAATCGTGGTGACAGTATTGCGAGGTCAATCGATGCACCTTTCCTCGTGATTCCGGCCATCGGCGATGGCGACGACCACTTCTTCCCCGTCCGAGAAGAACGCTTTTCTTTCCATCCAATCTGCTGGTCGTTGTGTGCAATGCCTTGCCGATAATATCCTATCTCATTTCCCTTTCTCCGCCCTCTTGTCCTGTCGCGCCGCCTTCTCATCGAAGATTACTCCACCTTCACCGCCGTCATCAGTGGTTACTGGTCCCTTCGTATTATCCTCGTTCTCTTCCTATTCTCCTGGCCGGAACGTGAATCAGAAGTTGCCATCGTCAGCGACAAGGAGCTTCTCATCGGGCGTTCGGGTTGATGGGGCTGGGTTGAGCGGAAAGGGCAGAGATGCTAGAGGACCAGCTTTCGTCGGGCAGGTGTTCAGCATGCTGGATCCGTCGGGAAACGGCCTTATGACCTTTACAACTCATTTTGACATCCCATTCATCACTGAAAGGTTGGGATTTTACGATTTTTTGAACTTCTGCTTGAGTAATTATCCGAAGAAGATAGGACTTTTCTTTCAATGTAGAGAGGAAACAAATAAATCTCGAATAGGAGTTCTATATTTGGACAATTCAATTCGACTTTTGCCTTTCAATGCATCGCTCTTTTTGGTTAGGAAATCTTGAGCCCCTCCGAGTGTTCTTGGTTTTTGTTTATATCCTCACAGTTTGGCTTCTGTTTGTTCTAGGTATTATTTTATGAAAACCATTAAATAATTTTTGTTCCTCCATTGCCAAAGAGGCTTTGCTTTGGTCAGAGTCGCAGAGCTGAACTAAAATCACCCTCACAGATTTTAGGTGCTTACAATCATGGAGAATGGTGAACAACTATCTATGTCCGTCTGCTTGACTGTGTCAGTTGGGTTTTCTTGTGCCAGAGAGTTGGAAGATTGGCTCTCCTTTGTAAACACATTGGACCAATACTTTGGAAGGGATGACCAATCACTAGTGAAGTTGCTTGGATCACCACTCCCATCTCCCTTGAGAATGGACTAGCATACCTATCTAAGCCTCATCTTGATCTTCGTTGAGAATGAAAGTCCTAGCCTGGCAACTACTCATTTTTGTTGTCATAGAAAATAGATGGTGTCCCATTTTTAATGTGGTAACTACACAGAAATTCTTAACTAGTATCAAATGACACCGCGTATCAGTTTGACGATGTACTCACAAGTGATAGCAATTCTTAATTGACATTACCTCCAGCGTTTGTTTGTCCATAAATCCATTCCAACGCATAAGGATGTTGATGTGATGTTATCTCCAATCCAAGCTTCTTAACCAAGCTTGTGGCAATTAAGTTACTATGATATGCATAATTGAAGATGATATGCATTAATCCCTCTACCTAGATCTAAAGGTAAATATCTCATTTGATCTAAGACCTGCGATGCCTTATCCTCTATGTCATCAACAAGAGGCTTTGTAGTATCTGATTCTTTAGATGCATGTCGCCATCTACAATAACAACACCAAAAACCTTTTCCTCCCACGTAATATCCTTCATTTCCATCAACTCTAGATGTATAATCCAACATTTCCTCTTAAAATGCTCTTATTTCTTTTAGTATTGACATACTAATAATTTGATTTGAAACAAGAACTAAAAGTAACTTAAGAGACTCCTTGTTGTTTTTAAATATGCCATTTAACTTTTTATCATGCTCCTGATTCTCCTTCTTAATGGCCATTACAAAGGAAGTAGTCGGACTTTTATTTGTGATTAGAAAGGCTCAAAGTTCCTTGGCAATGTAAGAAGGTAAATTTGCAATGTGCTTTGTCAATGTGCCATTATGTCAAAGATTTACACCAAGTGAGATTGTTTATCTCTTGAACTATATGATGCAACACCCAAATACTTATTTTTTTAACTTAGCTCCCTAATCTAACTATTCATCTCGGACTATTTTAACTCATTTTTCCTTAGCACAACTTCATTGGTGATGTAGGAAGGTAAATTTATCAAGTATTTTGTTAAAGTGTTATTCTTTTTAAGATTTATACCAAGACTTCTTGTCTCTTGAATTCCATAGTGTAATCTTTTATTGATTGGTCTTTCTATTATTGGAGTTCATGTCACCTTCTCCCCTTCTTAATGTCATAACCCATAGGTTAAAATTATTCTTTTAAGATTTGTTTTGTTGAGATGAGTTAATAGAACCATTAACCAGTCCAACCTCTTATTTTGCTAACCTAACCCCATAATCTAATTGCTTCTCCTTAACTCTTTTAACTCATCCTCTCTCTAACCTAACACCTTGGCAATGTAAAAAGATAAAGCTGCTAGATACTTCATCTTGGTGTTTTTGTCTCCAAGGTTTATGTTAAGTGAGATTACCCATTTCATGAACTCTGTGGTGTAATCTTGTATCAATTATTTGTTTTGTTATCAAAGTTCACGTCATTTTCTTGCCCTCTCAACCTCATAATCCATGAAGCAGAATTGTTTTTAGGGATTGTTATGTCAGGGTGAGTTAGTGGCCACTAATGCACCCAAACACTTATTTTGTTAACTTACTACCCCTTAAAATAACTATTCACCCATAATTACTTTAACTCACCTCTTTGCCCTAACCCAACTCAAATTAGGGTTAAACCATACTATGTTGGGCTAGCAATCTAACACATTTTTTCTCCTAACCCATACTAACCTGATTATATTGATCCCAAGAGGCTTGTTGCTCCAATTCCAACTTGTATAACACCAAAATAAAGAAGACTTTTCTACTATGCAAGCATACCTTGGTTAAGTTTTAACCTTGAATTTCTGTTCTAGTTGTCTCCTTGTTGTGTTTTGGCTACAATGGGATTCTTTTTTAAGTCTCTCATCTACTCAACTGGGCTTGATCCTGTAATCGGCATATCATCACATAACCGTGTTCATTTACTTGATGGATCACCCTATGTGGTTTGGGTTTGAATTAAGCTTGGATATGTTTGTTTTTAGAATAGTTTGAATAGGTTTTAGTTATTTTTTCTCTTTTCATGATATTTTCTTTGAAGTGGTTGATGCTGTAAGCCTGTTTAAAGGCACTTTCTTCTTTAAAAGAAAGGAATCAAATTTATTTTGCTAAATCATGGAGGCCTTTGCAGGGGTTCTTATAGAGAATGGATATCTCATATAGTTCAAGTTTTCTTCAATATATGCCTAAAGTTTTGCTCTCTGTATGCTAATTATTTCTTTTTAGTTTTATTAAGACTCAAGTGCTATTGTAGCTATTTTTATCTTAGTCTTTGTCAACTTGAGCATTAAGAAATATAATTTGCATTGGGTAACGCTTGAGGGTTATCCTTTTCAATAATATTCATAATAAGCCACTAAAATCATCTGGAAATTGAACAATATCATATCTATTGTGAAGGGTGTTGATTCTATTTCTAATTTTTAATTATTATATTGTTTCCAGGTTGCCTGAGTGGTTTAAAGATATTTTTGCTAGAATTACCAAGAACAAGCAGAATGGTCCAGTATTCCGCTTTTTCATGGATATAAATGATGCAGGTATTTATTTAATTTCAAGCAGTTCTTGGTACTGTATGTAGCCTGATGTTAAATTAAGCACAATCATATAGATGGTGTTTGTCTTGCCTCTTTTACATTTTAGAATCTCCTGTATTCTTTGTAGATAGTATATATTGCATGTTGATTCTTTTTTGTGAATGTTTATTGTTTAATTTTAACTGATCAAATTCTCTAAAATATCATAGATACAAGCGTAAAGTAGTTATTCTTCACATAGAATTTGGCTAACTCATCTGAGGCATGTAAAAGAAATTTGGATTTTTGCAGTACACAATTTCCTTTTTATGTAAATGAATCTCAACAGTATGATGTGAAATTTAAACATATAACAGAAATGGGTATTCTATAGTGGTTTATATGGGTGGTTTACTCATGTTTCAGAATAATGTTAAACTGACCCTGCCAATAATTGTACTTTTGTTCAATTGAAACCAGCCTACTTTGTCTGATCTGGGATTAAATTTAGCTTATGTTCGTGTGCATTGAATTGATTTCCATTAATTCTTGTAAAATTAAATAGGCAATGGTGTTGGATATAATTTCATAAGGTTGAAAATGTGCTTTTGTAACACTTACATGAATATTGATTGAATTTTTGGTTTGAGTTGTTTGAATAAGTTGTGAGTTGGTCTATGCAAGTCAATTGTACACAAAGTATGAATGACATAACTGTGATTTTGACCTACCAATGAACTCATAGGACTGGCTCTAATGTAAAAGGATAAAGATTTATTTTATTCCATCCTACTCTGTACCGCATATGTATAGTATCTGTATTTATTTCTGCTATTGTGATAACTTTATCTTTGTTTGGTAAATGCCATGAAAGGAAACATGGTATTTAAATCTGAATTCTACTTGCTTGACTTTAGATTCATTGACAACTTATTTTCTTTGACATGTTTATCTTCAATTGATTTGTCCCTTCTTCCCTAACACAACCTTTGATTTCTTACCTTAATTTACTTCAAGAGATGTTGGAGGTCACCTCTGTCACATAAGAGCATGCTAATTTGAAGCATATGAACAATATCTCAATTTCCTTTTGATCATTCCCAAGATCTTAGTATTTTAATTAACTTTGAGGGTCATGTCATTGTTATCGTGCTCCATTCGCCAGATTTGATGACTAGATATAGCTATGCTGATTTTTTTATGTTTGGAATTGTTTAGGAGATCCTATTTTACATCGAGTGCCAGTTTCTACTGGTTTGCATATCATATGATATAGGTATTTTGGTCATATCCAAGGCCTGGATCACATCGAGTGCCAGTTGCTACTGGTTTGCATATCATATGATATAGGTATTTTGGTCATATGTAAGGCCTGGATACAAATGATTTGTATGCATGTGGTATATAGAGAACATTATAGGCTGAAACTAACCTATTTGTTCTTTTTCAAATATGTTTTAGTGCAGCTAGTTGTTGAGGAAAAACAAGCTGATCTATATTAGGCACTGAAATGATTAAGAAAATCATATTGGAATGGTTTGAGTTGTTTGTTACTCAAAAAAATTAGAACCCTTGACCACATTTTTCCATGTTAAGAAACCTGTTTTGAAGAGTTTTCACCTTATAAAATGTCAATGTGAGTGTTTTTTAATGTCACTTTCTCTACTGGCTATTTTTTTATGAAACAAGTTGTGCTGATGGAATCAGTAATCTTTTTAAAATGTTTTGCAGATCAAAATCCATGGTCTGTTTTTCCAGTGCAGAATAAATTTTGGATCAACGTATTATATGAGTCAAATATCTTTTTTTTTAGTTTGGGTGAATTGGATATTTCACTAAATAGATCTCTTTGATATCAGAAATAGGCAGATGGGTTCTTAAGTTTTGCAAAAACTGCAAGTAGGTCACATTGTCTTAAAATTATGAAACAAAAATCTTGCCTTGAATGCTGTGACTCCATTTTTAGCTACGAACATGAAATCCTTGCAATGCCTTTCATACTTCTTTTTGCTATAACATGTGCCAAACTCGTTGATATTGCTCTTTGACACATCTATTCTTGCAATTTTTTTAGCAAAGTTGATTTTGGTAACCCTTCTTAGCTATAGACCCTTGCAATGCCCTTTATACTTCTTTTTACTTGTAACATATGCCAAACTTGATGGCACATTTATTCTTGTAATTTTTAAGTAAAGAAGTAGATTTGCTAGTTACTTCTTATGTTGGAGTTTATGTTTTTTTTCCATTTCTTTAAGGGTCATCAAACTGCATGAAAATTGACCAGATAGTTCACCAAATCACCATGACCTACAATGTTGTTAATTTTCCTGCCTATTTTCATAATGCATAAATGATGTAGTTTAACTGAAGGTTAGAATGCTAACAAAATTGTCTAGTTGAATATATATAATCATATATTTGGATTTTATAGTATTTTTGAAGCATTAGCAGATGAAAAACGTTGATTGTTTGACCTGGTGGTGAAAAGCTTTTGCTTTTTCTGCAGTGGTTTTGGGACTTGATTTTTTCTTGAAAAAGCCCACATTGGTTCTACTTTAGCTATGCGATTTATAAGAGGTAAAACGTGTTGAATGTCCATGCAACCTTGTACTGCTACCTTGGTATATAAGTGCAGTAACCACTTAGCATAGATTATTTGAAAGCATAGCCTTGATCCATTCATGCATAGGTTTTACTTTTCTATATGTTTATTTGACACGATGTTGGCTATTTTGTTTTTTTTCCAATGATGTGTGAACATATCTTTCGAGTCTTACCTTCTAATCTTCGAGTTATATCTCCAGCTTGTTGTATTTCAAACCTTTAGGTGCATGAACATAAAATAATGTTAGAAATTTTTTTTACTGAAAATTTAATCACTGAAAATTTAATCTGCTATTTGTGACTCTCAGAACTGGACTATACAGTGTTAAATGAATTTGACTATGACATATACTCATTTTTTAGCTTTAGAAGTCCTAACATGTTAAGTTTAAATAAATTGATTACGGTTAATGATTTTTCATGATATGAATTCGGCAATAAATCTTGAAAATCTGTTTAATTATTTGGAATAATGATCGTTTATAATCAATTTCTGAACCGTTTTTTGTTGCAATAGCAACATACGTCAAAAGGTTGAATGTTCCAACTGGTATTGTGGGTGCTTGCCGCCTTGATGTAGCTTATGAACATTTCAAGGTATGCTTCGTCATTCAATTTGGAATTTTGCATTGTACTCCTATATGCTCTTTGAAGACAATGTTTTATTTTTATCATTCCATGAAAAATGTAATTCTTGTTAGTCGATTTTTGATATATTGGATGATAAATGAGCAATTGCAATCTGATAGTTGTATATAATTTTATTTCAAGAAATTATGCCTTTTTGAAGAGGTTTGAAGTTAATGAGTTTATTATGGACTTTGGTTGACTTTGATAGTAATCTTTTTCTATACAAAAAAGAAATGGTATTTGCCATAGTTTTTTGCATGTGTTATTTTTCCTGAAAGTAAGATAATTATCACCCTGAACAGTGTGCGTTCCAATAAGATTGTGCAGAGTTACATGACTATAAATATGAGGGTATATTCATGAATGTTCTTGTTTTCTTGATCATGCTATTACTGAAAGCATAAAGTGCCCTGCATAGTTGAGTGACTGCAATTGGAAATGTTGCTTTTACCTTTTATTACCATTAGAAGTTTTTATAGGAGCATGACGTAATATGTAAAATTTGTAACGAAGAGAATCTTAAACACAAATATAAAGGCAGAGAAAAGTTTCTAAGCTCTTATAAATTGGGTTGATCAATGCAGTTTACTCCGATCTAAGATATTTAGCCAATTCTTGAACTCATAATTTTTTGAGTTGATTTCTATCATGGCATTGCTTAAATTACTTTTGTCCCCTTCTCAAAATAATCATAAGATGTACTATTATTGTTTATGTTGTTAGTGAAAATGTAGGGTACCAGTTCAATGGAATTATTGGGAGGAACTAGGGTTCAAATGGCGACCACACCATAAATCTTTTACAGTGGTAAAATGGTATCACGTCAATGTGATTTGACTTTAAAACAGATATTTTCCAGTTAATTAGTTTTACTTAAATGTCTGTTCTAGTTTGAACTGCATTAAGCTGAAAGAGTTGCGAGTTGAGGTTTCTCTTGCTGTTCAAACTGGATTAGTAAAAGTATGTGCTTACATATTATTTTGAATGAGGCAAAAAGTTATCTTTGAATAGCCCATTTAATATTTTTGTGGCAAAGGTGATTTCCTGATACTGGGCAACCTATCTAGAAGTGTACGTATTGTATCAGCAAATCCAATGCCTTTTTACTTATAAGGTGCAATTATAGAATGAATATTGTGGCATGCTAAAGAAGTAAATGTTTAAAATTCACTGGCAGGTATTCTTTGAACTCCATTAAAGTTTTTATAATGAAGTGTTCATATAATTTTTTTATGTGCAGCCGATCCTTTTTCAAATAGATGCAAACTCCATTAGAATTTGCATCTTGGCTTAATTTTATTTTTCAGGATCATTTTCCTGAAAGCTACACTTTTTGCAGGCGAAGCCACATATGTTTCAATTCATTCCAAACAAAGAACAGGTATGTGATGTTATTGTCATGGGTTTATGATTTACAACAATATGTTGTAATTTGCTTTTTCATGCAGGTTAAGGCAGCCAATAAGTTGCTTAATACAAGACCTAAGAAACATGGAAGAAGAAAAGTTAGTGGAGTTCCTGTTTTTACTGCAGAGAACTTAAACATCGCAATAGCAACAACTGATGGTATAGAGTGGTATGCATTTTAATTTCCATTTATTAACCATGACTTTGCACACTTCCCACTTTGCACATGTAAGCATTTCTGGTGGTCTCATATTTTTTGTGTTTTTAAGTTATGAAACTCTAGAACTCAAGTTGTACAATATTTTTCATTCTTGAAATAGCTTATTCTTTTTATTAGGAAATTGCATGTATTTTGTAGCGGGGACACTTATTTAGGGTCATTGTTGCTGTGTTATTTGTTGACGCTCATTTTGCACGTTTTAGGAAATCCAAATTACATGTGTTCTTATTTAATTAATTAAAATTTGTTGGACATACTTAAGATACTTTGAGGACATATCGAGCATGGCTCTTATGATTTGGTTATTAAGAATATAATTTTGTACACTTAATTTTGTAAAATTTGTTTATTAAAGTTTTGTATTTTGGTCAACTATTGAAGTATTTTTATTTTCATTAATTTCAATAAATGAAACTCCAAAACTCAAGTTATATGATATTTCATGCTTGAAATAGCTCATTCTTTTTATTAGGAAATTACATGATATGCTTTGAAGTGTGGACACTTATTTAGGGTCATCATCAAGGTGTTGTATGCTGACACATTATATACGTTTCGAAAAATCCAAATAATATGTCCTCTTATTTAATTTATTAAAATTTTTTGGACATACTTAGGACACTTGAAGACATGTCAAGCACGACTCTTATGATTTTTGGTTATTAAGAATGTAATTTTGTACACTTAATTATGTAAAGTTTGTTTCTTAAGGTTTTGTATTTAGGTCAACTATTGAAGTATTTTTATTTTTTATTAATTTTAATAAATGCTTCATCAATAATGATTAACTAGTAGTTAGCTTGAAGATCTTGAGCCCCTACATTTGCTTTTTAACCCTTCGTTAGTTGCTGAATCAATTGATGCCAGTGACTTTTTTGCAATTTGTAGCACTCACAACCATATCATTGTTGTCTATCATCTTCTTTCACGTTCCTCCTATATTAGAACACACTTTCTCTTTACGTCCTTCAAAGTTTGCCCTTTATTACTTTCTCTAAGGTATTCAAAGCATTGGTTCCTTCCCATCCTTTTCTTTCATCAATAGTTGGTATGTTTTTAGCTTCTTTAAATGATGTCAATCATTTTTAAGTAATAAGATAAAATGCCCCTTTTCCTTCATCAATAGTTGGTATGTTTTTAGCTTCTTTAAATGATGTCAATCATTTTTAAGTAATAAGATAAAATGCATACTTATCTCTACCAAGTTGATATGTGCTATGACGTGATTATGTTTTTTTTAAAAAAAATTGGCATATCATGGTGTTTGTATTGTGTTGTGCTTCTATTCATGTTTGTGCTTCATAGATGACATATTTTGAAATCTTTGTATTACTTTTCATTGGAAGAGATGTTTTGTTCTATCTTAGTTTGCATGTACAACTTTTTTGTTCTATTAAGGCAATCTGGTTCAATTATATGGATTGTGGCATAGTCTTAGGGAAGTCTAAGTGATCAAACGTAATTCAACATTTAATGACCTATATTTTAAGTGAGACGATCATTCTTTTTCTACAAATGCTTTCTTTAAGTGAAATGTTGTAAGAGCATAAATTAGCATTTGGTGCATGCCATTATTAGGATGCTGATTCAAGGGTCTAAATAAGACAGAAATATGACAAGCCTTGTTCTTGGCTGAATAACATTGAAGGAACATGATCTAAATGTTACATCCATTATACTGTGGATTTCAAGGGTCTAAGTTAGGGCTAGTTTGTACTACCCAAAAGCTATATTTAAATCAAACAAATATTTTTGACAAATAAATTGTATTAAATTTAACAAATTAATATAATGTTTCTAATATTTGTTATTTAATTAAAATTTGCTAACAAGGATAACTAACAAAATAACTGAATCACAAAATTAATTTATTCTAAAATAATTAAATAATTAAAATGGATAAAAAATGGTTTGTTTAGGTGGAAAAGGAGAAGGGGAGGAAGAAAAATCAATGGAAAAAACAAAGAAAAAGGTAGAGGAAAAGAGGAATGGGAACTCACGATGGCATGGCTCAGAGCAGTGGTCAATGATGGAGCAACAAGTGCGACTCTTGGTGGGAGTAGTTAGATGATAACTTTGCGACTGCGATTGCGACAATGATGGGAGATAGAAAAATGGCAGTGAGAGTGATAGGTGGAGTTATGGGACAGGAAGGTTAGGGGTAGGCGTTGGCATGTGACCAGTTTCCAAAAAAAAGGGTTCAAATGAGGGTTTTTTTAGATGTGATTAATTAATTTTTTTTAATCTAGTCTAGTTCAACTGAATTAGACTAATTCAACCTCTTTTGTTTTTCTATTGTTTTTTTATAAAATTACATTATCTTCAAAAAATATTTTCGTAGTGCACACAGAAGGGGATCCTAATCACATGGCTGGTTGTCATTTTGTTTCCCCTTTGATAATGATACTTGTGATGGGGTGTAAGCATCAGTTGTCAATGTAGCCGCTTTCAATATTATTAGCAAAGAAACTATGTTTCTCCAAGACATTTTTGCTGTGCCTCTGTGTTTCATTTCAGCATTTCGTACTATCTAGGAGCAACCCAACAAGAGATCTTAAGTATGTGATCTCATTTTACTTTTCCCTTGTACCTTTCAAGATCTGACTTAAGTGAAGACGATTGATAGTGCTAAGGTATGTAATGGTTTATAACACTTTTCATATCTTATTGCTTCTGCTTATCTAATGGACATGCATGCATGCTTGTCTCATTTTAGCTAACCTTTAGGTTTCCCGAGGGTAATTGTCATGCATTTAATCTGAACTATTCTTCTCCATAGTAACCTTGTCCTATATCAAAGGTGTTCAAGCTTCTTTAAAGCATGGTCCCTGTGTGCGTGTTATACTCTAGGATCCAATGCAATTCTCCATATTTATTCTTCAGTTAACATTGTTCCAATTGATGCTTCTGTCCTTACTGCTGCTTTCTATGTTGATATCACATTGATGTTTAAGTGCTGTACCAGCCTTGCCTATAGAAAGCATTTCTGTTCAAGTTGAACACATCATTGAAATTATGCCTTTTGGTTTATTTCACACCTCATGAATATTATTTTGAGTTGGGATGCTTTCTTGAGCATCTCATGACAAAACTAGTTTGCATTCATCCCACCTTAATTACTTCCAGAGGCTAATGGGATGGAGCTCACATAAAGAATGGAATACGGTCCTAACTGACCTGAAAGCCCTCCCTTCATAAAGGGAAATAACCACCAATAATTATTGGTTTGGCCAAAGTTCTGCATTCATAATGAATCGGTTTTTGTGATAAGCTTCAACTAGTACAATTATAACAACCTAGTATGAGCATGTGTTTGTCAAAATTTGAGCAACTAGGTATTTGCATGGATTAAAACTGGCAGTTTGTCAGATGCCCCACCATTTGATCTCAATCAAGAAGTCTCATTATCATGTTTTCTATTTTTCTGAAAGTACAATAGGCGTTCCCTTTGATTTATTTTCTTGGTGTTTATGATCTCAATCTTCCCTTGCAGGTATACTCCATATTTTTTTGACAAGAATTTACTGGATAACATTCTTGAAGCTTCAGTTGATCAGCACTTCCATACGTTAATACATTGTCGCCGTATCCAAAGAAGGCAAGATATTATAGATGATGGCCCCAATGTAGGAATGGAGGAAAATTTAGATAGTTTATTTGAACCACAAGAGGTAATCTTCAAATGAAAAGTTATATTCTTGGTTTCATTAGTACATCATACAATCATCTTTATGCAAGGAAACTAATGTATCCTTCTTCGCTATGTGTTGTTTATAAATTATGACCATTCTTGTGCTTAAGGTTTTTTTCTTATTTGACCTTGTTATATTTTATTGTATGTTTTTGATTATTTTCACTTCGTAGGTTCAGGAGTTGTTGACAGAAATGGATCACTCTGCTCTACCACTCAGTGTCATATCAAAGGCTGCTGAAATCCAATTTCTTGATGTTATTGATAAAGCACTCTTAGGAAACAAGTGGCTGAGGAAAGTTACGGGCATTCAGCCAAAGCTTCCCTACATAGTTGATTCATTTGAAGAAAGGTATTACACCAATGTATCGATATAATTCATAAGTTAAGACCTATTAAATTAGACAAAAAAAGTTGAATGTGACTAATTTTTTTTCCTCATATAATGACAAAAACCAAGAAGGTGGAAAAAACTATTAAAATAAGATTAGTTTTGATGATCTTGAACTTCAGAACTAAAATCATGTTGCAAGCAGTAAGTTTTTTTTTTTTTTTTTTTATAATTTGCATGTTTTGTATTTTCTGAAGAAAGTTCTGCTGATCATTTTCAAGAAACTCAAAAGTTCTTGAACTCGTTATTTTCATTTTATTTTTTTAGGAGAAGTTGAGGTTTGTTCATATAAATGCAAAGGTAAATGTTTATGGCTACAAAATTTCATAATATATATCGGATTCAGGATTATGATATAATTCAATTGATCACAAATTATATGACTAGATTCATCATGATCAATGCAATTGGCTAGCAGTCATCCAAAATACAATTTTGCTGGATTGGTTATGCAGACCAAGCGCATATCCTCAACATCATTCTTCAGTTAAATGTATGATCATTGGATTGCAAGATAAGAGAGCAGTTTATTAGTTCTATTCCCACATTTAAATGGATCATAAAACAGGATAAAGTTCCAAGCACTTCTCAAATGATATGTGCATCTGGTGCTAAGAATGATCTTCACTTTAAATAACGATTTCCAAATCTGAGACCATTATTATAGACACAAGCTAACCAGAAGTTTGATCTATGTAGCTATATGCAATTCATTCGCTATATTCCAGTAGCACTTTTTTGTATGAATCTTGGAGCTAAGCATAATCCATGGGGAGAGCTTAATCTAACACGGTCAAGCCTCCCCCTAACTACCCATAGATTTAAGCAAGCTCATGGAGGACCAAGAGATTCAGTGCACCGAGAATTAATCCATGACAAAGAGAGATAGATCTTCATTGAGATGAACTTATATTGTGATAATATGAGGATAACAATGTTTTCAAGGCAAGGTGATCATAATTAAAATATTATAACTGTGTTGATGACAAATGTATTATATGATGTTAGAATAATTTAAGCACAATCATTGATTTTGAAAGTCATCATTCTATTCATCCCACACAATCATGCTTTAGATCTTGTATGATATTTTACTGGTATTTTGGTTTTCTCTATTTCTATGATGTCCTTATATTTATTGATGATGAATATTCCTTTATCTTCTCATAATTTTCTTACATGCCTTACTAATTTTGTAAGGGCTCTCATAACTTTGTTTTCCACCTTTAAGAGGGGCATTTGGTTTCATGATATTAATATTGTTATGTGACATAACATTTGAAGTTGTCTTTAAACCAAACAAATTCCATGTCAAAGGGAGACAAACCTTTAGCATTTATTTAGGTGGATTTTGGTTTTGTGATATTGATATGTTATATAATGTAAAAATATTAACCATTTAATTTAATGGAATACTTAATATTGTTAAAAATTATAATTGTCATTCAAAAAATATCATTGAGATGTTATCCAAATTTGAACATCTAGATACTAGTTCTCTTAGTGTTAAAAATAGGAATGAGAGATTTTGTTAGTATCATTGAGCCAATCAATAAAAAAAATATTAATAAATTTAAAATAGCATCAGCATCTAAATAGCATTGTGATTTACATTTCAAAGTTATCCAAATAACATTCAACCAAACACCGCCTTTAGTAGATTATAGCTTCACACTAGAATGCCATTATCAATGCTATTGTAGTCTTATCCAATACAAGCCTTAGACAAATGATAACCATCAACTCTTAAACCTAGAGAATTTTCTATTAATCTTATCAGGTAATGGAGAGCAATGATGTGCATTCCGTATTATGGATGGAAGAGGGGCCCCCAAGTATGTAATGTGTGGTGAGACTCTTGAAACCTTATCTTGTTGACTAGCAAGACATCACTGGTGACACTATTAGCAAAAATTAAAGATTCTTCTAATGTTGGTTGCAAGTTCAAATTGCTATTTGAATTTCAATAACAAAGCAGAAATAATTAACATATTAAACTTAGAAACTTTGCCAAATATGTCAACATCATCTACAAAATGCAAGTGAGATGGAAACTTCCCCTTTTGCGTAATCTTGAAATCACTGGATTAGAAGTACGTGCATAACGAGGAATAAAAGAAGAGGTTATAAAAGAAAACTTTGTTTTAGCCCTCTAGTTATACCAAAATATCTTTTTAAGAGTCATTAATATACATAGAGAATGACACCTTTGTGGAAAATCCAGTCAACATTTTAAAGAGAAAATCCTTTGTCAAATAATATTTGGAATGATTTCTTTTAACTGGACTAAAAAATTTATTCATTTCATATTTGCATAGGATTCTTTTTTATGGTTTGCCGAATGAAGCCAATTGTTAATGTTAGGCCAGCTGCACAGTCGCATGTAATTGTCATGTAGATATGAAGGCAGCTTAAGATGGAGAAGTGGTCACAGGGAGTATATGCTCGACTCAATCTACAATGATCTTTGCTTAAATTGTATAGAAAACGTTCTATGCTGAGATATGTCTATGATCTCGTAATGGGCATGCAATTTTTTTAGGGATTAAAATGATGAGTTTAGTCTTAACCCACTTGTGGGTTAGATGCAGGAATTGAAAGCACATTGAAAAAAAGTGAAGTCATTTTCCATTATGAGACAACGAGTGGTAAATAATTAAGGATATTAAGCATCAGGCCCATCAGTGGTAGATGATTTATCTTTTGGCAAGGCAAACTCTGTATGCTTGATTTGCTCGTACCCAACATCTAGAAATTCTCACTAGAGGCTTTAGGAAGGAGTTTGCTAATTGGAGCACGGATGTTATTGGCTTGGGATAAGATGTTACAGAATTTGCTAGAAATTGTCCGTCTTGTTAGTACCACAGTATCTTTCCTCACTAAATAACTTCCAATTTGAACTCTATGGATGGTTCTTGGCTGTTTGGTATTTGCAGGAATTGATTTCTTGGGGTTGTTTCCAAACCCTTTCAAAGCTTGTCATCCTCGTCTTCTTGTGCCTTGAGATAGAGACTTCTCTGCTTGTTGATTCCTCAATTTCTAATAAATCTTTCTCTTCAGAGAACAATTCAAATTATTTAAGGTACAATCACAAAGAGAGAAGAGGAAAATAGATACATAACAAGGGTTTATTATACATTAGTGTTTGGTTTCCTCATGTATGCACTTAATTAAATATGGTCTATGTAGTAGTTGTGAGTATTTAAATGATAGATTTAAACATGCTGATTTAGAAAGTCATCAAGTGATTTCTTAGGTATCTTAAAAGCATTACAAATATGACATTTTGTTTCAAGAAGAATATAGTCACTTGAAAGATATATAGATGTAGATTTTGGGTAGTGTATGCCATGTTATACTTTCATTGTAAGAACTATTATTAATAAGATGTTAAGGGTTTGTAAATGCCTCATCTTCAACCACTCTGAGGTTGAGTATATAACAGCCTTTAAGGTGGGAAAGAGATAATCTTGTTAATTCATTTTTTTGAAGTAGATTGTTAAGAAATAAGATGTCATTGCATTATTTACTGATAATTAGGGTTCTATCTATTTGTTGAGGAATCATGTTTTTCAATTACGAATTTTGTATATACAGCTCAAGTATTATTACATGTGAAAGTTGATAGATGATGGAGCATTGACATTGATGAAAAATTTTGAAATTAGAAACCTATTGAATATATTTATCATTGTAGTTATTGGTGAAAATTTGAGATTGTATATTACCTTAGTTGGTCTTCATATTGATTTATAAGGACATGTATTGCAGTGGGAGGTGAGAATTAGATTGCAAAGGTGCAGTGCAAGGTTTAGGATAGTACAATTTTTTTGAATTGGGAGGTGGGGATTAGATTATATAGTCTTAATTGGTCTTCATATTGATTTATGAGACATTATATATTTCTTTAATTGGTCTTCACATTGATTGATAAGGAGGTATATTGCATTGGAGGTGGGGATCAGATTGCAAAGAAGAATGCAAACTTTGGGATAATACAATGTTTTTTGAATTGGGAGGTGGGGATCATATTGCATATTTTCCTTAATTGGTCTCATATTGATTTGTGAGGAGACTTGTTGCATTGGGAGGTGGGGATCAAATTGCAAAGAAGGTTGAATGCAAGGTTCTAGGATAATACAATTTTTTTGAAGATGTGTCCAACTAGGAGATTGATGAGGTGGACTCAAATCTTTTTTATAAGTCTTTTGTTGTAGATGATTAGATTGTTTGATGTGTTATGGATTGTCTGATATATTTTTTAGATGATGGTGACAAATGTATGGTTTTCGGCTGGAATGAAGATTGATTGATGACTATAGAGTTCACAATTAATGGGACAAGAGATTAGAGCATTTGATTAAGAGTTGGACAGTAGTGATAGAAGAGTATCTCAAATGGTGAAGAGCTGATTGGATTGTCCAAGCACATTAGTGATGAGGCACATTTCCTTTTGGAGCAATTTTTATTATTAGTGATTGTAAGTTAAGTCTTTGTAATCCATCTAAGAGTGCCTTACGGTTTGAGAGAATGTCATGTTTATATCCATTTTGGTAAACCCTCATCTGGTGGTGAAGATTTGCTTGATGCAACTTTGGTATATTGTCAAATTAGGATTCTTCATGTAAATATTGGATTACTTTTCTTCTTTTATTTTTGGATTGTTTTTTGGTGTTATTGCACCCCTTTAATGTTTTCATCATTTTTTTTGGAATTGTTAATGTAAAGTTGGTTTTATTGGCCTTAGTGATTTCAAAATCCATGATATAGTTCTTCTAATTTCCTTAGGAGCAAATGAGCTACTTACTAAAGAAAGTGGGTTGAAATGTAAATATTCACTCATTTGCTTCTACTATTAGAAGGCTAATGCTACTTTGATGTTGTAAAATGTGCACTTTTATACTCGCTCATTTGATGATAGTTACTGGGCATTAGTTAGCTATGAATTGGATGTAAAGGTTGGTATCAGGTATAACGATAGTCTTCAATTAAGGGATCAATTATGGGTTCATTTATCATGAAACGATCCACAATTGAGAAAAAAAATGAACAAGACAAACGACAGAAGTCATCAAGCGGCATCATGTGATGCCACCCGCACGGAAGCTGCGGCACGCAGGATGTTAGTGCATACACGTAAGCAGCATGACGCTCACATAAACCTTGTGACGAAATTTTTTTTCTATGATAATTTTTTAGTCAAAACCTTGTGGAACTTATGCAAAATATAATAATATATATTTTATAATAAAATATTATATCAAAGTTTTTATAAAAGGGAGAAAGAAGAATGAATAATATAATTGGCATCTTTTTGGAAATTTTAGCATTTGGGTAGATCTTTTCTTATTTCTTTCTTCTTTAGTTTCATTGTCATTCTTATATTTTAATTATAATATTGTAACTCTAAAATAAAGTCTATTGTTAGAGATTTGGAGTAAGATGCCTTACAGACAGATCAATTCTTTTATAATCAACAACTATATATGTTTGGGCTGTTAAGAAGTGTGAAAATGGGACTAATTTTGCAACTAGGAGAACCTTGTACTACGAGAGTAAAACTCAAATTCTTAAGATAGAAGCTAAGGCCGATGATGATATGTCAACTATGGGGGATTGTGAAGGACTGTTGAGTAGGGAAGAAACTTTTACAAATATAATAGTCTTATATTAAATCATCCTGAGAAGTTTATGAGAATATGGAAAAGAAGGGGCCTTGGTCTTGAAAATCTCCGTCTTGTTTATAGCCATCGGGAGGGGCCCGATCTCCCATTGAGCAACTTACCACATGAAATTGAGAAATCTTTATTTTAATGAAGTTGAAGAATGAAGATGGATTAGATTTTATCATCAAGAGATGAATTATTAAAATAGAAGTTAAGGTTGATAATGATTTATCAACTAAGGGGGCATATGAAGAAATGGTCAATGAGAAAGAAATTCCTATGGATGTAGTGACCATGTATAAATTATTCTTATAAATTTTCTAAGAATAATAGAAAAAGGGGTCTCAAAATTGGAAATCTTCTTTTCCATGGCCATAAAGAGGTGCTTGACCACCCATCGAGTGAATTACCATAGGAAACTAAGTGATAAAGAAGTTGAAGTATTAAGATGGGTTAGATTTCATCATCGAGAGGAGAAAGTTAATTAAACCTTGTGTATTTATTGCCCTTAGACCATTCCAACAAAGAATGGGAGCGATAATTGTTTGGTAGATGCTAGTCAAGGAGAAGCCTGAGCAATCATACACAGTTGTCAAAGCTAAAGTAGAATGCTGCATGCTGCTCTCTTTGTTATGTGTCATGGATCGCACACATCATTCTAGATGCACAAACATCGGCAAAGCATATTGGAGTTGTATTAGAATCTCAAATACAATGCTCACTCATGTGCTCCAAATATATACTTCAACATTGTCATAGGCCCAAGACACAAGGCTTTCACCCTCGCATGCCTAAATCTATAAATACCATCATCACTGTCAAAATTGTGCCTTAGACATCTCTGCTGCCCGTCCACTTTCTAGGGCAAAGGACATGGATCATGGACACAAAAATGAGCAATCCAAAAGTGTACTAATCATCTAAGAACATGTTGAACATTTGTTCCAAATCTAATGCATTTCACTAAAAGTTATGACAAAATGGCCCCTTTTGAGGACCATCTTTAATGTAGATATCCAAGGTCGAAAAGGATGCGAAGAACCTGAGATGGCTATCCTAGCTCTTAAACGAACCATTTAGACATCAACGACGATGCTGCTTGGAAACCAAGTCGTGTTGAACTCTAGTTTCTTCAGAATTCCCCTATATTATGGTTCATTTTTTCACTTCCACATGTTTTGTGGTCTGCATTAATGGAAGCATACAATTAAATATCCATTGGAATAAATAGAGAGGTAATGGAGCACTTCTAATATGAGAGGTGAATAAAATGATCAATCAGGTGTTTCAGCCCACAAAGTGGGAAGAAAAAGGGAGTTGGGATTGTCTTTGACTTTTTGTCACGAGCTATATCAATGATAGCAGAAAATCTTACAAATTGTATTTTTTTTTTTTTTTTTTTTTAAGAGCTAGTTGTAGTCTATATGTGATATATATCATGAACTAAATACAAAAATCACTATACTCGTCCAGACTAGCAGAAAAGTCGTCTTACAGGGAATTCCTCTTCTTAAAGAAAATTGCCCAAAACTATCATGCTTGCTAAAAAGCCAATCTTCTTATTGGCGGCACTGTACATATTTAATTTTTTATTCAGCAAACGTCGCACAGAAGTATTGGTTTTAATTTCAAAAAGCCTACTGACCTTTTTGTTTTTGTGACATTCTATTTTTAATGTAGTTTATAGTAAGTTAGGACAGAATTACTGTAGTACTAGGTCAGAGATCTGAAGGTGATCAAATTTCTAGTGTGCTGAGTTCTGAAGAACTAAATCGTTACTGAGCTGGGTTGGAAAACAGATCCAACTGTGCCCTTTATTGTCTTTAAAAATACATTTCTATCAATCTTTCTCATGTTTTATGTTATTATCGTCAATTAAAATGTTGAGATGTGCATATATGCGCATCAAATTCTCATGAATCCCATCCATTCTATTTGTTTTTTTTTTTTGCCAAATGTTGTAGCTCAGAACATTTTATGGCCCTACAACTGGATTCTATTCTGCCATGTTTATGATAAGATTTTGCAGGAGCGCAGCTTGTTTTCAGAAGACTTCTGCTCTGTCAACTTCAGCTAAGCAGGAGATTTCCCTTAATGATGAGGACCAACTGAATCCCTTGGCTTCCAACTGCAGTTGTAGTGAAAGCGGTCGCAGTGATAATGTCAGCTCGGTAAGTCAGATGGAGTATCAGTTTCCATTTGGAGACTGGTTCTTTTATCCATGGTCAAGGCTGCAGGGAAAGCAACATAAATCAAAAGGTCATGTTAACTCGAGGTTTGTTTGCACTCTTCCTTGGTCGGTTGAACTCATTTAGTTCTTAATGTTCTTTGGCAGTGACTCACATTTTGCATTACTCCTTTCCAGAATGTTGGAATCTGATGACAATTCGAACCAAATTCCCCCGAATCCCCTTCTTCCGAAAATCACAATGGTGGGTATATCAATGGGTGATGGAAGCCATATAAATGAAGCAAGCTTGAAGAAGACAATGGAGGATTTGACCAAGGATTTGAAGCAGGAAAAGCAGAAATCAACTAGTCCAAATAAAGATAAAGATCCTCTGTTTGTTGCAAACGTGGGCGATTTCTCCAGTATTGCCAGAATGAACATAACATAACCTCTGAACTCTAAGCCGCCTCATGTCATGTATATCAACTCGTTGGTCTATAGGAAGATCATTTCCATATTGGAATTTCCCAGCAGGAAGGCAATCGATGGATGAGTGATTCCTGATTCGCTGAAGGTTCTTGCTATTTGGTTCAAGTTGTGACATTGGTCAGCCTCCATCGCAATTCTTTGGTATGTTATATAATGTTTGAAGTTGTATGCCAGTTCAAAAGTATATTGGGTCATTGTGTGTCTGCCGTGTTCGTGTTAAGAGGGTGGTGAATGATTAGATAGTTTTAACTTGTAGTTTGTATTTTGTACCCCAATATAGTCTTTGAAGATGTTACGAAGGCATTTCTGAGTATTGTTTAGCTGTCTTGGCTGATTTATCACTTCCTATCATCATAAGGCCCTTAAAGGGCTGCTTTACAAAAAAAAAAAAAATTCTTAGACATTTCGAATTAGTTATTTGAAAGTGTTATAATTTATTTATTTATTTATTTTTGTAAATATATGGTTTAAAAATCTAAATAATTTGATAAAATGCAAAAACTTCGTCTGAAAATTTCGTTAGAGCCTTTCATATGGGATGAGGGACCTGCCAGTGCTCGCTGCGAAACATCAACGCTTGCCCGACGTCGTTTTTGGTCAGCGTCCTTAAGCATCAATTATATGTTAGTATTTTTTAAAAAAAAGTTCAGAAAAAAAAACACACCAAACCACTTTAAGCATAAATATTAGTAGATTCTTAATAAGTAAAATAATATTCATTCAACCACCTTAAGCATAAATATTAGTAGATTCTTAATAAGTAAAATAATATTCATTCTTTTTATATATTTAAATTTTATAAATCAATATTTAAACAATTTATTTTGATTTCACTATAATTTTATACAAGTTGATGTAAAACACACTCATTTTAACTTATTTACATTTATCTTTCAAAATTTTTAATATATACACAAAATGTTGAGGAAGATATTGGTCTCATGACCTTGCAGAGGAGCGACAAATTAATGGTGATGCACTCTCTCTCTTAGCAATATGCTCACTCACCTCTTTGATAAGCCTCTTTGTCTTAACCTCACCTTAACATTGCCTATCATACATAATTCTTGAAAATGAACAGTTTCCCAATTAATAATGTGACATGATCTCTTTCTCTTTTTCCATTAAAGATTTTATCCAAATCTTGACCAAGAGCCACTATGTAGTTAAAGATCAATGCCCAAATCTCATTAGGTTTGGCTAAGCACTATCACAATTAGACTTTGAATCTAGGGCTTAACACCTAGTTTTAATCTTCATTAAATGATCTAGATTTTCCAAGTTGGCTAATTCTTCAAATCGCTCAATTAAAATCCTCTCACACTTTCATGCAAATCATCAATCACATCAATGGTCACATATGACCTCGTAGATCTTAAAAGTAATTTTATTGAAAGAATAGAGGCATAAGAATCCAATCAAATGAAATCTTAATGATCTTAATGGCTAACAAAACTTCTCAATCTCATGGAGATTTCTTATTTCAATTTTCACTCTCTTATTAAGAGTATTACAACTTTTGAGCAAATTCTATGTCATATTAGTTTGAGAGTAAAACACCATTCTATCTAGTTAGAATTTTCCACATCATGTAAGAGTTTTTTATATCATTATTATTAATTTTTAATAATTTAATTAAATCTTTCACCCCATTAACTTTTATATTTAATTATTTTAAGATTTTTCATCTCTCTCAACTAGATTTACTTCAAGCCTTTCTCTTAGGCCTAATGCTCCTTATCTTTTCCCACCAAACCTCGCATAACACGATTGCTATTTGCTTGCACATGAACTTGTGTCCATATGCGTGACGAAGGGCTGTTCTCAACATCATTAAAAATTAAATGTTCACACGACTCGATTTAATTTGTTCAAAAAAAGTATAGAAGCCAACACAAACAAACAAAAGCCGTACATGCATGAACCTTGAAACATTCGTGCATCATTTCATAACGGTTCATATTCTGCATTATACCTAATCTTGCATTATAATAATACTTCTTATGGCATTGGCAAGATTAATACAAGCCAATACAACCCGGTCCTGCAATCTGTTTTAATCTACATAAAAGCTAACATAAACAAAAGATACATACATGAACTGCGAACCTTAGAAGATATCTAAACAGAAAGGTGGATCCTGATAGAATACAACATCTAAAAGAGGATTATGATACCAAATCACATATAAAACAGAGATCATAGATAGTATTTACTACAAAATAAACAAAATAATCATCCAAAATTAGGTCTTGGACATCATGAGTTCATGGCATCTTCCTCATCATCCCCTCCAGGAACTTCACTAAACATGAACTGGCTTTGGTATTCCATCAGGTACTGTGTCGATCGCTTAACATCAAGAAACAAAGAGTAAACTCGGCAAATGTCTTCCATCTCCACCACCTTCCCCTTTCTCTTCTGGTATGCCAGAGCAGCAGCAGTTATCAAGTGGATTGCATACCTAAGGGAGGTCTCCATTCCAATCTTTGTCAGCAAAATCTTTGAATCCTTAGACATTTCCACCTCTTCCTCATTGCATCTAATTTCAATAATCTTATGGATCTCATCTTCCAAGTACGTTTGAGTTGATATGATGAGAAGGCGATCGAAGAAATCGGTTGGTATCCCGTGTGGGTAACAGTAGTTCGTGCCGCGAATGGTTGTGATCCCTCGGTTTGTTGCAATGACCAGAATTGGGACCATTTCATTCTCCAGTGCAGGATTGAGGAAGGAGAAGCATTCAATGTCAAGCATATGGACCTTATCTATAAACAGAACACCTGCTACTATTTCAGCTTTGCTTTCTTCCCTCCATTCTGCCACTTTTGAATCAATCTGCTCCCTAACCTCCGATCTGATTTCACCAGTGTCTCCTGTGAACAGTGCAAGGAAACCCTGTGTCCTAGAAGTTAATACTAGCCACAAATAGCTTTTCAAAAAAAAAAAAAAAAAAAAAAAAAAAATTGAAACTACATGCAATTCATCAACAGATTTACGCCGCCCAAAAATCTTAATTTAATTGAACTTAGAGAAAAACTTAGTGAAAATAGTGAACCTTCTTCCCTTGTTGTGATAATTTATCTAAAATATGTGAGGGCAAATAATGTCAACCTTCATGGGAGCTTATACTGATTCAAGGCATGAAGGTCACTTCTGTAGACCCCCATTGATACCCCACAAAGAATCTAGGATGCCTTCAAAAAATTTTTATTGGTCGTATTCTTCCTTTTATAACTGCTTTCTTTAACATACGAGGGAGGAGACGATCACTTTTTCTACTACCGAAGGGAATAAGTTCCCTTTTGAAGAGGTTTTGGTCAAGATCACCAAAGAAGTTGAAGAGAAACAAAAGACAATCTTGGATGTTTCCAAGCATTAATTTTCCATCATCCTACAAAGATTAAAGAAAGAGTTGGAATTGAGTTAAATGACAGCCTACCTCAGATTAGGTACACCAAAGCTCCTCTTGAAGAGCCAAATTTTTAGAGAAAAGAGGTGAACTTAATTACTGAGGAAGACATCTTATTGCCAAGCACGATGGTATCTCCCATGATGAGACCCAATTGCTTCCCTGATGATCTTAGGTAGAACTTCAAAGAAATCCAAGACATGATGAAAGTCCTCAAGATCGTGAAAACGGGTAGATCGATCTCACAAAATTTCTTAATAGCATTGTTGGATGAAACCAAAAAAATAATGGACAAGCATAATGAAAATACTGCACTCAGACCATCAAAGCAACACTTGGAATACAAAGCCATCTCTGGTCAAAAACAATTATCCTAATTGGAGGAAAATGCAAAATTGCAGAAAGAATCTGAAGCTATCCTTCACACTTGGATGGAGGAGAATGATAGGAAGGAAACACTACCTTTAATCCTAAGAAGTTGGTTACTAAAGCGAGCGTATCCATCCTATTGACTGGACTTTGGAGATTTGTTGAATATCAGAGAGATCTCAAGGATGGCATTCTATACCTCATGGAGGATGGGATTTTACTTCAAGGGTACTTGAACTCTGCTTTTAAAGATGCACATAAGAGAAATTGACACGAGGAAAGTACTCATAAGGTGCGAGAACCTCAAGACTAAAAGGACCACCTTGAGGAGCTAATCCTTGAGCATACTTTTGCAATTTTTTCCTCTTGATTGATTCCAAACCTTGCAAATTTTATTTAAAAAAGTTGGATGGACTTTCATGTAAGAATATCTAGCTTTTCTAAGTTTTGTTTTTTTTCTAGATGAATGGCAGTTTAGAAAACTATACCAAACGTGATTTCACAAACTTATTTATAAAAACTAAGAAGACATAAGCCCATGACCAATTGTCTGACATATATAATGAAAGAAATTTGATGATGAGCAAAAACCATTGTGAATCCATTTGAACTTCTTACTCTAAACCCCTTCATCTTCCTCCTAAAAGAAATGGCTCCTTAAAAAAAAGAGCCCCACTGAATCAAGCTTTGAGCTAAAAAAAAAAAAGGTCTAATTACATCTAACATTATGGTGAACAAAGATTTTCATCCAGCAAAGATCATAATAAAACATACCTTCACAAACTCTCACAATTTTAGGTTGCATCCAAAGATTACCCTATTAGTATCTCTGCTAAACAAGTGAACCTTTACCAAAAGATGTGACAAGGTGGACATGTTCATATATTTCCATCAGCATGAACCATTCATAACTGTTCCGTCCATTTTTTTTATGGAGTAAATGGATCATTTTTGTATAATCCCGACTAAATTGACGCCAAGCATGGTGGCCAAGGTATATGCTTTTAATAAAGCTTTGTAGCGAAACTTGAAATAGTTGATGCAAAAGTTTCATTTCATGTTCAAAGTAGAGGAGAACCTTTTTTATCTTAGATTTGTATACATTAAGAGGCATGATGGGTGTTGATAAGAAAATGTGATTTAAAAAAATTAAATAAAAACTTAAGACAAAGACAAAAAACTTGATCAAGTGGAGTTTCCAAATATATATAGGTGGAGAATTAAAGTACCTTTCGAGATCGGTTGGCACAACATGGCAAAATTTTGATTTGGGGCTCAAATTTAAGCTTTTTTATGGTAGGCAATGCTATTAGGGATAGTCTATCTCTATTCAAGAGGTCCTACTGAAATAAAAAATGAAGCCAACGTGGTTGACTGTTACGAAATTGGATCAAATCATAGCAAGCCAAAAACACTAAATGATATGGAGATTTATATGGAAAACCCAAATGAGAAAAACCATGGGAGAGCGCAAGCAAAGAAATTCACAATAATTGAGAGTTACAAGAGAGTTTTGGATGAGGAAGAAAAGTGCCCTTAAAACAGCCCAAATGCAGTTACAAAATCCTAAGCAAACGTAGCATATATATATATATATGAGTTTAGGACAAAATGCTAAGGAAGTGAAATTACAAATATACCCTCATAATATTCTTTTATTTCTTTCAACGATAGTTATCCTATCCATCATATTTAATTGCATATTTAGGATATACTTTATTTTAATTTTTAAAGTTCAAAATTCAACACAATATCAACAAATCTCCATCTTAACTTAATTTTACTCTTGAATTAAAATTAACTAAAATAAACTCAGCTCTCCAAAAAGTGCCTCCATGAATCATATGATATTAACCAAGTCCAAACAAAGTTTGAACTTTATTGCTGAAAGCATCTTTAGTCATCATGTCTATGAGGTTTTCCATAATGCTGATTTTCTGAATAGCTAAATCTCCAACTTCAATTTTGTCACGAGTAAAATGATACCTTATATCAATATGCTTTGTCCTCTCATGAAACATGTGATCCTTAGACAAGCATATAACACTCAGATTGTCACAAAATATGTGATCTCTCCACCAATCTCACTTAGCTCTTGGAACAGGCCTCGTAACTAGATAACTTCTTTCACAATATTAATAATTGTCATATACTTTGTCTCTATAATGGACAGTGCAACTGCACTCTACAAAACTAATCTTCAATTGATAGCACAACCCCTAAAAGTGAAGACATACCCTAAAAGAGACTTTCTTTTATCAGTCACCTCCATAATCTGAGTCAACATAACCTTTCAATCCTAAAAAGTTTCCTCCAAAATGTAGACAAGTGTCAACAATGTCACATAAGTACCTCAAAATCCACTTAACAAGCTCCCAGTGTTGCTTTCCAGGATCAGTCATGTACCTACTGACAACACTAGCAACATGAGCCAAATCAGGACGAGTGCTAACCATCGCATATATAAAATTACCAACAACATTCATATAAGGAATATGTTGCATGTATTCTGCCTCTTTCTTAGTGTCTGGACACAGATTTCTAAACAACTTCAAATGATTAGCCAAAGATTTAGAAACACGTCTAGCTTCTTTCATCCTAAATCTCTAAAGCACCTTCCTAATGTAGCCACTTTGAGATAAAAGAAGCCTATTTTTCTTCGTATCTCCCATGAGCTTCATCCCAAGTATCTTCCTTGCTACCTCCTAAGTTTTTCATGTCAAACTCGTCTAAGAAGTACTTTTAAGCTCTCTACATGAGTCGTGCTTTTTGCTGCAATAAGCATGTCATTCACATAAAGCAACAAAGTACAAGAAAGATTCATGTATAAGTTTCTTCAAGTATACACAACTATTAAAACTGCTCCTACATAATTGATGAGATAGCATGAAAAAATCAAACCTTTTGTACCACTGTTTAGGAGATTGTTTGAAGTCACACAAAGGCTTCCTTAATCTGAACACATGGTCTTCTTTATCTTCACAAACAAAACCTTCAAGTTGCTCCATGTATATCTTTTCTTCCAAGTTTTCATGTAAGAAAACAATCTTGACATCTAGTTGCTCTAACTCTAAATCATTCATAGCAACCAAATTAAGCAAAATTCTAATAGATGTGTGCTTTACCACAGGTATAAAGACATCAGTAAAATCAATACCTTTAATCTGGTTATATCCCTTGGCTACAAGCCTAGTCTTGAACATGTCTTCCTCAACATTTAGAATATCAAACGTTTTCTTAAACACCAACTTGCATTTAATGGTATTCTTACCAACTAAAAGCTTAGTCAAATCCAAAGTTTTGTTCTTCTGTAAGGACTTGATCTCTTCCTACATAGCTAATAATCAATCTCTTGAGTTTCCACAAATAATTACCTTTAAATAAGTACAAGACTTGCTACTTAAACTTGTGTCTTGAGTTACAGACAAAACGTATGCAACCAAATCAATAAATGGATATCCCATAGGACGTCTGATCATCCTTTTTTCTTGATTTCTTCCAATGCTATATGATTGTCCTTCTTGTGGGGTCTCTTCGATAACCTGTGTATCTTCTGGTAAGTCATTTGAATGAATCTCAACTTCCACATCATCTGGACTATTACTTGCAACATCATCACGAATCACGAACAATAGTAGATTGTTTAGAAATATTTAAAATAGACCCTTCATCAAACATATTTCTATTAATTATTAATTTAGATTCAAAATGATACCAAAGTCTATGATCTTTTGTTTCTCCTTCTTAAGCATAACCAAGAAAGCCATATTTCCTAAACGCAGGGTTCAATTTTCTTTCTCTACAATGAGTAAACAACACAACAAAAAACATTTAACTGAGAATAGTCAAAAGTTTTATCTGACCAAATCTCTTCAAGCATTTTCATGTCTAGGGCTATGTAAGATGAAATATTGATCAAATGGCAAGTTGTCGAACATGCTTTTGCTCAGAATAATTTTAAAAGACCTGTAATAAATAGTATGCATCTTATCCTCTCTAAAATGGTTCGATTATATATCTCAGAGATACTTGAGGAGTTCCTGCACAAGTTTTGCGCCTAACTACGCCTTCTTCTCTATAAAATTCATTGAATTCATTTGAACAAAACTCCAACCCATTATTAATTCGAAGACGCTTTGTGACTTTTCCTATTTGCTTCTCAATAAATGTCTTTTATTGGACAAAACTCTGAAAAATATTAGCTTTTTCTTTCAAAAAGGAAAGCTCATATCTTCCGAGAGTAATCATCAATAAAAGTCAACAAATATCTAACACCAGCCTTAGATGACTGCTAAGATGGATCCCATAAATCTAAATAAACATAATCTGAAGTCCATTTAATTTTGTGTTGTCCAGGACTAAAAGATGCTCTTTTATGTTTACCCATAATACACTGCTCATAAAACTCTAGCTTTCTTGTCATATTTTGAAATAAAAGATCTCTTTTGCTTAGTTCAATTAGACCTCTTTCACTCATGTGTCTCAACCGCATATGCCATAGCTTTATGATGTTAGAATCTAAAATAGATGATACTATTGCTACTCCTGTCCCAATAGATCCTTCAAGAGTGTATAATCTACTGTTAGCCTTCTTCTCTTTCATTATCACTAGAGAATCATAAACAACTCTTATAGCTCCACCTTCTTTGATATATTAGTAATCTTTACTATCAAGTGTACTAAGAGAAATAAGATTTCACTTTAGATTTGGAATAGGCTTGACTTCATCAAGTGTGCAAACAGATCATCAAACATCTTGATCCTGACAGTTCCAATACCAGCAACTTGCATGATGTGTCATTGCACATAAGCACAACTCCATTTGTAATGGGCTCATAAGTGGCGAACCAATTCCTGTTTGGTGTCATGTGAAAAGAGCAAGTTAAATCCATAACTTAAGAATTTTCTAAATCTGATACAAACATGATGTCTCCAATACATTCTTCCTTACTATGTTGGCGTCTCCTGATTTTTCAGATCTACGATCACCTTTCTCGAATTCTTCTTTTCTCTTCAATTTAAAGTAGTATGCTTTTATGTGACCTTTCTTCTTGTAGTAGTTACAAATCAAATTTTTGTGGTTGGACTATGATCTTCCTTTTTGCTTTGCATCAAAAAAAATTTCTTTGCTTTGACCATCCTCTAACAATCAAACATTCTCTTTGTGATTCAAAAGTTGACGGATCTTTTTCTAGCATTGTTTTTGACAACAAGGCCTGTGAAACGTTCTTAAGCAAAATCGAATCTCGACCATAAAGCATTGAATCCCTAAGATTGGTGTAAAAAGACAGAGAACACAATAGAAGTAGAACAAGGTCTTCATCATCATGCTTAACTTCAAACATCTCCAGATCTATAATAATTCTCTTGAACTCATTCAAATGATACTTGATATATTTGCCTTCAGTGAGACAATACGTATACAAAAGCTACTTTAGAAGGAGTTTGTTTGGTAAACTCTTTGTCATGCAAAGAGCCTCCAATCTAGGCCACAGAGCCGCAATCATCTTTTCATTCAAGCAATCTTACAGAATCTCATTCGACAAGTTTAACTGGATCTGGGTTTTTGCTTTCCGATCTTTTCTCTCTTCTTCCTCTTCTGTTAAGATTGACATCTCCATTCTGAGAAGGGCGTCGTCCAGATCTAACTATACCAAAATTGCTCACATCTTGACTTGCCACAGAACAAACCGTGTACTCCGATCTAACTTCTTGATGTCGTATTTCATGGTTGCCATTCACAGAAAATCCGATGAATCAACGAATGTGGCTTTGATACCAATTTGTTACGAAATCGGATCAAATCAGAGCAAAACAAAACTAAATGACACAGATTTACGTGGTAAACCCAAATAGGAAAAATCATAAGAGAATACAAGTAAAGATATTTACTATAATTGAGTATTACAAGAGAGTTTTGAAGAAGAAAGAAGGCTGCACTTAAAACGACCCAAAAATGGCTACAAAATTCTAAGCCAACATGACTTATATATAGATGAGTTTAGGATAAAACGCTAAGGAAGTGAAATTACAAATATACTCTCATAATATTACTTCATTTCTTCCAATGATAGTTATTCTATCTATCGTACTTGATTGTATATTTAGTATATATTTTTTTTTAATCTTCGAAGTTCAAAATTCAAGATAATATTAACATTGACATTGAAACGATGCTAGTAAATGCAGAGGCAACGCAACTGAACACGGAGGCAGTTCTACTAAACCTAGATGGTCGCAAACTGATTCGTGTGGGAGCGCTACGGTCATAAGTTGGCTTGGATCAATGTAGGCCTGTGCAAAGGTGAAGCGGGTCAGAGTGGGTCGGCATCAATAGACATGAGTGACGCGTGTCAAAGTGCATCAACGCAGATCGACGTAGGTCGTGCTTGAAAAGTGGGTCGATGACGTCAACTAGTGTCAACGTGGGCGGCTTGCATCAAAACATGTCAGTGTGGGTCAACACGGGTCAACACAATTAGCACAGTTGGTGTGGTCAACCAGTGTTGGTACAAATTGACACTAGTCAATGCGGTTCAATCATCTTCCAAGTTCTCAGGCAGTGCAGGCAGCTTTTGAAAAGCTACGGTCTTGCGTGAGTTCTGCAATCCCTAATAAGCGCGATCGAGTGCTATTGGTTCTCAAGGAGACAAGAACAGCTTCGCCAATAGAGAGAGAGAGAAAGAAAAGGAAAAAGAAAAGACAGGTGAAAACTTCGAAGGCTCGAAAACTGACGACGGTATAGGATCACTTCCAACGATAGAGGAGAGAAGACAGTGGAGCTTTCGATGAACTCGGGAGCGTGGACATGAGATTCCAATCCTTGACCAAAGGCTGCTCAACCTGCGAACAATCTCCAACAACAAAGTCCAAGGGCTTATGCCAAGATGAAAGGGCCTTCAGAGAAGCTCTCCCTTCCCCTACCAATAATCAGTGAGATGGGGGATTCCTATACTGTTGATCAACGAATTGCGCTAAAACCACGTCGGATTCTCGCTACTTCTTTATTCTGAGGTGCTGGCTTTTCTCGAGGAACCCAACGGACTGTGATAGGTCATATTTTTTTTTTTTTTTTTTTTTTGCTTATTTATTCAACCCCAATTTTTTATATAATCATTTTTGTTAGAATGAAGAGTTTCCTACAAACAATTTTACCCATAAAACACCTAAGTTGTTTTTTCAGAAGGACATCATTTTTATTTTGCCTTGAAAACTATCATTGATAATTGCAATAGTGCAAGAACTTGAGGTTACAATAATGTTTTTGGAGATGGAGATGTGAGAGCAATATTCAAACTTTTTTAAGCTTTTGCTAAATGTGATGAAATGATAGGATGCAAAACCAATTTTTCTTGAGATCTTCATGCTACCAATAATCATTGGGAGAGAGAGAGGAGGGTAAGATTATGCTTTTTGAATCCATCATATTACCCAACTATGACAAGAGAAAAGAGAGGAAGCAAGAGTATGCCTCTTGAAGCTTTCATGTGATGGAACAATGATGAAAAATAAGAAGACTCCAAATCTTGTCTCTCACATATTTTGTTCCAAGAGTTGCCAGGAAAAGAATAGGCCAAAGTCATCTCACTCGATACTTTTTGACATTTTGGTGGCAACGAAAGATGTCAACAATGTTCTAGTCAAGCTTTTAAGTTGTGTTAGAATATTTATTAGATTTTGTAAATGGTTCTTAGTTATGTTGATTAAGAGAATAGATATATATATCTTGCATCGAGAGCCAACAAAATATGTTAATGCATATTTTGAATTTTACCCTTTAGTGGTAAACTTTTTCTAGTGATACCCACTCCAAATTTAGTAACATCTCCTATTTGAAGCCGATAAGCATTCGGTCCAACGATTTCTTTTATAAAATATGACTCCCTTCAATTTGGGGCTAACTTATCGAGTCCTTCTTACAAAGTTGAAATCTTGCATTTCCTGAGGACAATGTTCAAAAAGGCATCTTTTGATATCTTATCGAAGTATTTTTCCATGATTCACTTTCTATTGAGTTGTTTTAAGTGTGCTTGAAGGTGTTTCTCTTCAAGAAGATATAGCTCGAGTTTTTAACTTCTTTGTTTGTTTGATGGGTATCGATTATGTCCTATCATTCTATTAACGTTTAGATTCGTAGAATGAAATAATTGATTTCTAATAAGAGCACAGCTTCGAAACCATAAACCAGAGAGTATGGGGATTCTCTAATAATAATGGGAGTAGTTCAATATGCCCATAGCACACTTAAAAACTTGTCAACCCAAACCCCTTTCTTGCTTTTCAAGTGAGATTTCCAAATCTTTAGCAAACTCTTGTTTGTTGCCTCAGCTTGGTCATTTGTTCAAGGATGGGCTACAAAGGCATACTTTAGGTGACAACCATATTTCTTGCAGAAGTTTTAGAGTGTCTTTGTTTTAAATATTGCAGTATTGTTAGTTATTATAATTGAAGGAACTTTCAATAAATTGAACATATCTATCCTGAAGAAATTACAACTTCAACTATCGTCTAGTCGACAAGAGGCTTAGCTTTAATCTATTTTGAAAAGTAATCAATTGCAACGATGAGAAACATCCCCCTTCCTTTGGCTATAGGGAAAGGTCCTAAGAAATCTATAACCAATATAGAGAATGGCCAAGAAATATCGATGGCTTTCATTGGGGTTGTCGACTGTCAAGAAAGAGAAAAAGTTGGCATCCTTTGCATCTTCTAACAAATAGTGCAAAGTCTTTTTGCATGGTAGGAAAAAAGAATCATTCTCATAATTTCATGGACAAATTATGACTAGAGACATGGTTACAATAATCCCTTGAAAAGAATCATTCTTATAATTTTCATGGACAAATTATGACTAGAGACATGGTTACAATAATCTCTTGAATGTACTTCCTTTACGATGTTTTCGACCTCATATAAGTGAACACTCTTGAGTAAAAGCTGGAGGTAGAACTTTCGATAGAGTTGATCTTCGACTAATACACATTGTTGGGCTTATCTCTTGATTCGTCTCGAGTTCAATTGTGAAGAAAGGTTCCCGTGTTGAGGTAGGCTTCTAAGGGAGTTGTCTGGCAAGCAGACCTCTCGAGGTTGAGGATTGTCATTTCTATGTTTTCAACAAATGGTTTAAGAAGGAAGACACTTAACTTGGGGTCCCCTAGTTTGGCCAGTAGGTATGCCTCTTGATTTTGCTCACAAAGGCTTTGTGAAGCTAGTTTGATCAAATTTTGCATAAGTGTTGTGTCAATGCCCTATATGTTTTAAGAATTGAATCTCTAGTTTCAAACAAGTCATTAATTTATCTAACAACCAACTATAAGTCACTGAAGATTAGTAACTGTTTGACTCACAAGCACAAAGAAAATTTTAATCCCACTATTAAAGCTTTATATTTGGCTTGATTATTTGTGACTAAAAAATTGATTATGGTCCCTCATTTTAGTTTACTAGACTTGTAGAATAAAACTAATGTCACATGAATCTTGTCTTGAGGCTCTATCCACAAATAACTTGCAGTTGTCTAAAAAAAGCTCGGGTTTTACTTTGAGAGAAATCCCTCCAACTAGAAAATCAAAAAATATTTGAGATTTAAGGAAAGATCAAGATATGAAATCAATCTCAAAATCGCTAAGCTTGACCACCTATTTCTGCAATCTCCCTTAAACTTATATTGATTGAAGGATGTGTTTCAAAGGCTTGTTTATGAAGACATTAATGGTATGGAATTGGTAGAATCGTCATAGCCATCGAGCAAATATAAGAAGTGTCAGCACCAACTTTTCCAAGGGAGAATACCATGCTTTCGCATCCTTTAAAGTGTGAGATAATAAGGGGCTCGCTGCTACTTTTGTCTTTTCAAATTAATACAGAGCTAACAGTTGAGCTCGAGCCTGTTAATTAGATGAATAATGGTTATCCAGGAATCAAACTTCTTAAAATAAGGGGATAAGATAAATAAGCCATGAGTTCCTAAAAGGCATTTCCATAATTCTCTATCCATATTAGTCTAATTTCCACAATTCTCTATCCATATTAGTATGGTCTTATTGTGCAATAGTTTGAAGAATGGTTGAGTTTTTTCTCTTAATATGGAGATGAAACAACTAAGCCCCGTGATGCATCTAGCAAGGCATTGAGCGGCCTTTGGAGTCTTTAGAGAAGGCGTGTTTAAAAGATAGATTACTTTGTTAAGGTTGCTTGGATTCCCTCTGTTGATATCATATAAATAAGAAACTTCTCTAATGATGCATCAAAAGTACATTTTAAGGGATTGAGTTTGAATTTTTAGTAAATTTTGAAGGTTTCTCTTAGGTATTATAGATGTGCCTCAAATGAAGTGTTTTTTTACTAAGAGGTCGTCCACATATGCTTCAAAGTTTTCATTTTTTTTATTCTAAGAGATGGTGTCGATCATCCTTTGATAGTTGTCCCAACGTTCTTGAGTCCAAAAGGCACGAATTTACAACAGAATATCCTAAAGTCAATAATGAATGTAATTTTCTCTTCTTCTTTAACCATCTTAATAAGATGGTATCCTAAGAATAATAAAAAAAGTGAAGTATGTAAAGCCAGTGACTAAATCCAAGAGAACATCAATTCGAGACAAACAGTACGAGTTTCTTGGGTTGGCATGATTAAAATTGGCATAATCCATGCACATACGTCATTTGCCACTGCTTTTATTTATGAATACCACATTTGTTAGCCTATCGAGATAATGCACTGGTCAGATAAAACCACAACAAGGAGCTTCGACACTTATTCTTTAATTGCCTTTTGCTTTTTGATACTAAATATTTGTTTTTTCTGTTTAACGATTGGGACAACTAGATCTATATAAAGGGAGTACTAGGCTATTGAGGGGTCCGCCCTTGATATGTCTGAGGGCTCTCATACAAATACATCAAGTTACTCGACCAAAAGCTTGAAGGTAACCTCCTTATCTTTTTCATCTTAATCATCAAAAATGCTTAGAAGCTCAATTGAGTCAAATGAATCAAGAGGAAATGAGATACAAAGTGAGATAAGTTTGACAATTTTTTTCAAGAGTTCAATGGATGGCTTAACTACTATTTTCATGGTGTTCAGCTAACATCTTCTTGACTGAAGAAGATCCTCTTACACTCAAACCATCCCTAAAGAAGTATTGAATTTCACACATAAGTGTGGTATCAAGACGACCATCTTGAATGCGCTCATTGTTCGCCATCCAAGGATAATAGTATAGGCAAGAGCAACAACGATAATGAAGTTAACTATATGCATAGTTGAGCTAGAAGAATCTCCCATTGTAAGTGACAACGTGATGGTCTCTTCTAACTTCAAAGACTCTTCAAAGGAGCTTACGAGTGATCGTTTAACTAGGATTATAACATTTTGATTAATACCAATTTTATCGAAAGTATCAAGAAAAGAGGTATCAACCAACTCCCGACGTTAATAAGCATGCAACGAATTTCAATGTTAGCAATTATCCCTGAGATTACTATAACGTCGTAGTAAGAGTTGCCAAGAGACGGCATGTCTTGGGGATCGAATGATATTGAAACTGATGATTTTTGCTGTTTTGTCACATTAGGAATCATAATTTGCCTATGTGTTCTTAAGATGGAGTTCTTCGAGTGGGATTGCCTCTATCTGTGATAATATAGACGATTCTAACATGGGCCTGGCTTTTATCGTTTAACAATAACTAAAGAGTCTGGTCATCTTTCTCAATTTTGTCGATAATACTAGATCCTTTCAAGATTATTAGATGTAGAATTAGGTTCAAAAATTTTTATCCAAAACTCCTGGATGTGACCTTCCTTCAATAGTCTCTCGATTAAGAAGGCATTGCATTCAGAAGTTGTGGTTGTGATTCTTTCAATATTTGTAGAATTTTGGTTACTTCTTAGACTACTAAAAAGGGATAGAGGACCAACCATTTAGTTGAAGGTTTCTTTTTTTCTTCATTTTATCTATCCCTTAAAAAGTAGATTTCTTCACTTTGTCAATAAAAGCAATTAGATTTTCATCATCTTCTTTTAGAGCCTTTAGAGCCTTTGACAAAAGAACAAGCTTTCTCTTATTTGCCACAACAATCTTTTCCTTAAGGTTCCTCTTCTATCTCTCAGTAGCTTCTAGCCCTTTTATTTTTGGTCAAACTCTTACGAGTGCTTCAACAAATATGCTTTTTTACCATCGTAATGATACTGTCATCATGAGTTATTTTTTCCGATCTTAAATTAATCTTTCATCCAGCGAAATTTAAGTCTTTTCTAGAGTAAAATCTAGGAGTTTGTCGATATACATAAGGGTGTTGAAAAGTGAACGGTTTCTTTGCAATTGTTGGTGCTAAGAGGTATGGCTTCAATATCTCCTTCTAACAATCAAATATTTTTTTAAGTTATGTAGAGACAACAAAATAAAAGACTTATCACTACCTCTAATTTTGGTATGATAAGAGCAATCCTTAAACACTTCTACCCATAGTTGATACGAAAAATGAGATTAAAAAAATTAAACAAAAACTTACGACAAAAGAGATAAAGTTTGATTACGAAAAATTTCCAAATACATCTAGGCAGAGAATTAAAGCACCATTTAAGACAAATTGGCATGACATGACAAGTTTTTGGTTTAGGGGTCGAATTTAAGCTTTTTGTGATGTGTAATGCTGTTAAGGGTAGTTCGTCACTATTTAGAAGGTCCCAGGCAATGTGGTCGAAGTTGAGAAAATGCAACTGGATATAGAAGTGGCATGTCCAGGTTCGGAAGTTGTTTGATAGAACCGGAATGGGCGTGTGTGTGAGTGCGTAGCAATTGTAGGTTACTCAAGTCGGTGCAGTCTGGCACAACTCAGGTCAAAGCAGAGGCATAGCGAATCAAAGTGGGTCGACACAAGGGGCGAGAGTCGACCTGCTTTGACTCACAACACCCGCACCGACCACGCCAACCAATGCTGACACACTTTGACACGCCACCCGCATCGACCCACTCCGCCTCCGCACAAGCCTACACCTACTTGAGTTGACCCTCAACACCCAGCCACCAACCGAACCACTTCCGCACCTGGCCACCCCGCCTCAACATTCAACCGCACTATCTCAATGCTGATCACATTGTCTTCATTTCCAATATCATCAGGATCTTCTAAATAGAGACAAACTTCCTCCAATAGCACTACATATCACAAAAAAGCATAAATTTGATCACCCAAACTAAAATCTTATTATATTATGCCAATCTGCCTCAAATGGTACTTCAATTTTTTACCCATACTTATTTAAAAATTTTACCTGACTAAGCTTTTTCTTCTATCTCCTAAATCAGTTAATATTTAATTTTTTTCGAATCTCAATTTCTTATCAATAATGAGCAAAAGAGTTAAAAGAAATTTTAGTGATAAGTCTTTCATTTTTGTGTCTCAACATAACCTAAAAAGACATTGATTGTCCAAAGGAGATATTGAAAAAATAACTCTTATAATCAATATTTACAAAAAAACTATTCACTTTTCAACACTCCTACGTGTACCAATAAATTCTTAGATTTTACTCTATAAAAGACTTTTAATTTCGCTATATGAAGGATTAGTTTAAGATCAAAAAAAAAAAATAACTTGAGATACGGTACCATTGCGATGGTGAATAGCAGATTTGTTGAAGTGCACATAAGAGCTTGACCAACAATCAAAGAGCTCAAAGCTTCTTAGAGAGAAGAAAAGATTGTTTCTAAAAGAAAAAGCTGGTTCCCTTGTCAACGACCATCAAGGCCATAGAAAAAGTGGATGAAAATCTAATTGCTTTTATTAACAAAATGAAAAAAATCATCTCCTTAAACGACCGAGATGAAATGAAGCAAAAAGAAGCTTTCAACCAAGTAATTGGTCCTCCATCCCCTCTATATAATCCAAAAAGGAAGATGAAAAAGAATTCACTCAAAGCAACCTTCAATAAAAAGTATGCGGATATGCCCTTATAACAATATTTGTCAAGAAGAATCTAGTTGCTTCTCATGATTAGGTGTACATAACTTTGAAAGACCTAGAGCTAGTAAAAAAGGGGGTTCATTCAACAACTATTCAAGCCTCGATAAATGATATTAAAGGGTCTGTGGACCTATCCAATTTGCCTCAAGGTGGTCTTGCAACAGCAACAATGACAAGCCCATTTTTTACTACAAAAGATCAAAATACACATAAAATGGAAGTAAAATTTTACACAATATTTATGACTTCTAATGATATTGTTATCTCTGAACAAAACTTTCTTATAAGAGAAGACAATATTTCAAGCCCCAACAAAGCAAGACATTAAAGAATAATCTTGCAATCCAAATCTCAAGACTAGAATTTATAACTTTTGGAAAGTAAACTAATAAAAAAATAAAGAGAATAAGAGGTGTCTAAACTATAATGAATTGTCATAAAAAAATTCAAAAAGAAGAACGAAGGGGTAGATTTTTGTAAGTTTCACTGTTTTAAAGAACAGAGGCATACTCATGATTTTTGTCCAAATGGTACAAGCCTTTTTGCTCCACTTTTAACTTCAAACCTAATATATAATGTAGAAACGTTAGTTTTATTTTACCTTTCAATTGCTATTAATTGATTTATGCATTCATCACTAACTAATGTGTTTGAAATTTTACAAACTATTGATGCTGTCCTTCAAGTTAGTGCTATGACTAAACAACTAAGCATCACATGGAAAGCACTCAATTTGAAATTAAGAAGTTGAGAAGAACCACGATAACTTTAGCCCAAATGTGCATTGACAAATTGGTTGTGACCATCATGGAGAATCATGCCATAGCCCAATATGGAAGAGAAAAGATTGAGAAAATGTGAAATTCAAATCATGTCTCACAAAGAGAAAATAAAACAAGTTTATAATTCAAATATTACTACTTTTTTTGAAATGATGTTAAATTTAATTAATCCAAATTCAATTATTTTCAAGGAGGCTCTAAAAAGAGATAAAATCATCAAAGAAGTCACACCTCAAATGAGTCATACAACTCCTATTTTAAAACATATTTTCAATGCTTTCAAGTACTCTCACAAATATGGTTAAATGACAAATGGTTGGCACAAAAGGTTCTTAACGACAAAGACAATTGTTTGAGACAAGGGAGCTATGGCTAAAGAAGAATAAACAACATTACTTGCTAGGTAAGGATTGCCATTAATAGTGAAAGGAAATTATTAAAGAGCCCATATTTGATATGTCAAAAAGGTTCTTCAAAATAATCTTAGAAGAATGATGATGTAATTTTTTGAACATTAACTTTAATGATGTTTTTAATTTTTGTTTTATTGTTACGCATATTTCTTATGTGATTTTTATTTAAATAAATTTATTTGAGAGAATTCAACAAAGGTCAATCCCCAAATTATGGGTTCTACAATTGAGGGAAAAAAAACAAAGGATTGCCTATAAGTGTGAGTTGTACACTCAAAGAATGAGACTAGCTAAAATAAGGGAGCTAGTGATCTTTAAATGCGATAAAATAAGGTGCGAATGTTTATGATGGAATAATAATGAAGGCAAATATAGAGTAAACACAACAACAATACATCTTGAGATCTTCATACGATAAAACAATATTGAAGATAAAAAAGAGAAAAATAAAAGTTATATCATTCGAAACTTTTACATATTTAAGCTATGATAAAGATCTAAGTTCAAGAAGCTTTGAGATGAAATATAAGAAAAAATTGAGACTGATTAGGCGTACGAATCGTCACCATAATCACCTAAAGTACAAGTTTTTTCACATTTTGTCAAATAATTTTCAACTTAGGGCTTGGAATATAAATATAAAATTGAATAGAACGCTCGCGATGAATTTTGGTTTTTATCACATGATTTTTTTTAGAGGCTTGGATAATTTGTAATTAATTTTTGAAGTTATTAGTAAATAATATTAAATTAAATAATTAATTAATTAAAAAAAACAAAAATCGGGATTTAAGTATCCCGAAACCCCTCTCGCTCAAGATACTCTTCTTGACGTCGTTAAGGTTTCGCGAATCGGCAACGATCTGAGGGAATATCAAAGGGAATTGCCAGGCAAAAAGACGAGATCCAATCGCAGAACGACCGCCACAAAGAAATAAAAGCGGCGATCGAGAGAGAGAACACAAGGGAAAAGAAATCCAACAGTGCTACTTGACCGGAACCCTAATCAAGTGGGCCGCAAGGTCTCTTGGGACCAAAAATTTAGAAAAAGGAGTTTTGTGGCCTCAATTCAAAGCACAAAATGGTGGAAAATAGAAAAAGTAAATTTTTTGTTGGTTTTCCAAATGTTTCCCGTTGCATGCAGTATTTCGGGCTACACAGGGTTCCCACTAGCAAGCATGCGGCATCGTTTTTGCCACCGGCCTGTGGAAAAAAAAAAATGCGAGAAAAATAAAATATGAAAAAAATGGTGGTAAACACAAAAAAGGAAAAAAAAATGTAGAGAGAAATATGACACGAGAAAAATATCTTGTATGTAGATATAAATCGAAAAAAATAACAAGAAATGTTGTATTTATTTTGTAGTAGATTGTTGTGTAAAAAACAAAAAAAAATTGATAACCTCTTTTATGCAAGAAAAAGGTTGTCTTGAAAGCAATAGAATAAGAAGACAATTTTTGTTAATAGAAACAAGCTTATAAAATTAAATTTAAATTTTAGCATTTAATTGATGTTGATACTAGAAATTGATTAAAATATTTAAATTTTTTGTAAGAAAATTAAAAAAAAAAAGAAAAAGAAAAAAATTGAAGAAGCATCTAGAACAAGATAAGTGAATTTAATTATGTGTAATATAAATAGATATAATTTAATTTAAATTAAATATGATATGAAATTCATAATACATACATTGCACAATCTGATATTATAATACACATTAAAAAAAGAATAAAAAAATAAGCATATGACATAATGTGTTGTGTGATAAAAATAATAAGATTAAATACTCTGATAGAAAAAAATAAAAATAGAACGTGAAATTTCTTTGAGCTTCGTAATCTCTTGAGATGTGATGAACATCAGTACAAGATATTTGGGCATGACAAGATAAGCATCAATACAGGATGTTGGGTTGATATCGAGCTATGAGATAAGATAAGATGGCATCAAAGGCCTCCTCCAATACCGTTTGCACTTAGAGCGGGGACGAGAGATGAAAATGATATACGATAGATATTGTTGGCCAGCTATGCCTATGAACATGCCTATGGGAAGACATCTAAAAATGATGAAATGTCACAGATGAAATGACATATGATTGAAATATAGGTATACAGTCCTATAGGAACTATTTAAGACCTAGATATAAAAAATATAAGAAATAAATATAAAAGAAAAGAAATGAAAGAAAAAAACATGAAATAAAAAAACAAAGATGTGTATACATACTTGATGTGTATACAATATGTTGCTATTCATATTTTTATATGTTAAACATTCATGATATGTCATGTGACATTATACTATTACATTATGTTTATCATATATTTGTTATTTATTAATGTCGATTCGCTTACTAAGCATTTTATGCTCACCCCTACTTATATTATAGACATGATATAGATCCACACAGATAGGATACATAGAATGACATGTGAGGTGTATAAACCCTTATATATGTTGATTTTATTTGCTATCATATTTTCTGAAGATGTTTACATAACAGAACAGGTATATATGCATTTTATTTGTTATGATGAAATATTAGAATTATCATTAAAGTAAAATTGTAGTATCATTAATTTGTCACTCCCGTCTACAGTAGTTTATGTCCTCACAATTAGCTATGTAAACTCTGATCTGTCGTCAGTTAGATGATAATATTGGTGATATGATGGTCAGGGCAGGGCGTGATATTAGATCCAGTTGATTAAACTAAATTTAGCTCACCAAATAAAAAAATAAAAAATAAAAAATAAGGTAGTTCATAAATGACAAATACTTTGATCTTTGCATCTGAAGGCTAGTCGAGCATACTCCAAAACAATTATTTAATAATTAATCATCATTATTCACGTCAAGAACAATTATTACACCAATTCTCATGAGTTACCAAATATGAAATGAAGCTCTCTTAATAAATGTGTCACAAACAATTGTTAACTCGCATCTATGGATCTAACATAAAAACGTTTGTGAGACACTCAAATAGTTGCCATAACAAGTTTTGCCTAATAATCATTGTAGGACTTGGCATTCAAAGACAAGCAATCCAAATAAGAAAGTTCACATCACAAGTTAAAGGACACTTATACTGATTTGATTTGTGTTTTCTTGAAAAAAATTCACATCTCAAGAAAGTATAATTAGCAAAGAAAAGAGAAGGCTAGATCCTCATAAGTTGAGGATAGCACTTTAAGAAATGAGTATAACTAAGACTAAGGTAAAGCTAGGCTTCCCTCCAATGATATGTCCCACTATTGAAAGTTTAAGGTTGTATCTATAGCTATTAATCGCTTGACCGTCCAAATGCATGGAGGGAATTATCACCATTCCCAACGAGTTATCGTCATTTAATCATGACTTAATTACTAAGAGTTATAGCATTTAATCATAACTAATGAGAATTAAAACCATATAATCATGACTTAGCTACTAAGAGTTACAAATATTTAATTATGACTTGATTGCTATGAGTTACATCCATTTAATAATGGCTTAACGTTTATGAGTTGTTATCATTTAGTTGTCGCTTAACTACTAAAGCTTCAATCATTTAATTGTAGTTTAACTATTGAATGTTAGAGCCATTTAATTGAGACTTAAATACTAAGAAGTTAATTTAATCATGACTTAACTAATGAGAGCTACAACCATTTGATTGCGGCTTAACTGTTGGCACACATGGGGTTACCATGGTTTTAGGTAAGCCCAAGGATCGCTTTATTGACAATTCATGAGAAAAGTGTACAAAAGCTCAAATAGGAATTCTTGCAGAGTCGAACTGGAACAACTTGGGTTCAAGCACACTGACTCCAATGGTTAAGCGGGAGTGAAGATCTTAAGGAGCCTAGGTCTCAAGGGCTAGCCTGAAGTGCATGATCTCAAATTTTGGCCCTTTGTTATGCTCTTCACGTGATTGGTTTCTAGAGCAAGATTATAATTCACTTAAAAACTTCTCGCATCTTCATTATTAAGTCCCTGAGCCATTCAAACCATTATTTAAGTTTTAATGAAAAGTTGTAAACTTTAGTAAAAAAAATAAAATCATAAGAGTAACATGCAAATTAAATCTAATAAGAAACAATAACTTATCTGATATGTAATTCGGCTTATCCGCTTGACGACTTGGTATTCATTTAAAACAAAAGACCACCAACAAGAGTATATTTGACACCATCATCTTGGAGAAACTTTCAACGAATGGAAGTGAAACCCACAAAAGGAAGGGGGAACACGTTGAGGCTAAAGAGGTCACTAAGAGGAAGGTTGCATCGGTGAATGTTATAAGCTCCCTAATAGTCCCCTAGGTTGGGACTGAAACGACTACATGTTCAACCCGAGTGCCACAAGGAATGTAGTTGGGTTGATAAACTTCCTTAATTCTCTTAATACATCTACGGCTACCATGATGAAAGGTAATAATCTCATATGCCATCACTATCGAGATCTTAAAAATGTCAGCATAAATAGAGGAAAAAATGAAAGGGGAAGAGGTCCATGGTGTGTCCCTTAAGGCGAAGAGAGCTTAACGACTGTTTAGTCCAATGGGAGGTTGTCTATTCTGATCAAAGTTTCTAACGATTGTAGGTTGTACTAGCACACCCAAAGTGTGTGGGATTCCTCCTTGGGATGATAAGGCAATCCTCAAGAAGCATTGAGGTATAGAGCTTGGGATGCCTCCACATTGAGTCAAGGGAAAAAAGGAGCTTTAAATGGGTAAGAGCCAGAGAGACCTACATCATATTGAAAATGTGAAGTGTTTGTAGGATGAAGCTATGGTGTTTAAGTTAGAGGTTTTGTGAAATTGGAAGACAAGTGATTTAGTTCAATTGTAATAAGAAAAACCTAGAGAGGCTCTAACGAAAGGTTTAGTGACAACTCGCTCAAGTAGTTAGATCAATTCTAAGCTGCTCCACTATAAATGTTAGAAGAGTAGAGAGAACCTTAATTAAGTGGTTTACCTATTGTTAGAACAAATGAAAGATATTGCTTGAGAATAAAAAAGAGGATTCAGAGAAATGAAAGGGTTATGGTTGAGATGCAAAAATCTTTCCTACTTCTTGGCCCTAAAACTCAAAAGGCTTTCCATCAAGAAAGAATATTGTGACCCCCCCAATTCTCCATTTCGACTAGTCCATCAATTTCCACAAACAATACTAAAAAATGTTGTCCAAAAAATTGGATCTAGGAAAATGAACAAAAACTCACTTGTATTAGAGAGAGAGTACAATGACCAAAGAGAATAAGGGAATAAATTTTCAAAAGTCAAAGATAACTGCTTAGTTAATGACTACAAAACAAGTCTAAAAATTAAGCTTCCCTCCAACGATTAGCAATCTGTTATTGGACTTTCAAGGGTGTATTTATAGGTGTTGTTCATTTCACCGTCTCCACACATAAGAGAACATTATCAACATTCTTGAAAAGTTATCACTATTTAATCATGGCTTAACTGTGAAAATTAGTCATTTAATAAAGCTTAAAAGTCGATAGTTATAATCATTTAATTGTAACTTAACTAGAACAATTTGAGTTCAAATGCAGTGATTGCAACGTTGGGCATTAAGCAAATGTCTTCAAGAGCTAGGGTCTTCAGAGCTGAATTCAAGCACACGGTCTCAAAAATTGGCCCTTCACAATGCTCGCCACAATTGTTTTCTAGATTGAAAATTGTGATTAACTTAACAAATTGGTGCATCTTCAGGTACGAATAGATAAAGATTGAGGATTTCAAAAGGTCCAAAGCAGTCTAACTAATACAACCTACTACGTACGTTACCCCCTGAAATTGCCTGTAAAAGAACACACTTATCTAGATAAAGAGGCCAACAGAAAGGCACAGAACAAACCTGCTATTGATGAAAATCAATCTCATGAAGCGTAACACGGTGCAATACCTCCGTCCTTTTCTGCAACTCACCCTCATGGCACCTAACAAACTTGGTATGTGGCCCTACGGCATCATAATCCCTTGAACGCCCAATCGAAGCTTGGACACCTTGCCTGTTGCCTTATCCATCGTTATCACATCACCACTCTGGACCTTTGCCTTGGTCAGTGCCTCGATCATCTTCCCGCCCAGCTCATAGACCGTCTCCATGTGTGTTATCTTCAATATAAGCTTCCCGGTTTTGGCGGCTGCATATACAGATGAAGATGTGCCCGAGCTGCTGGCTGCTGTGCCCACCGGCTGGTCAATTGTGATCTCTAAAACCTCGCCCTCAATGATCTCGACCTCCTCCTTGATGCGGACGCCGATGGCAAGACGAAAGGCTTAAGGGCCTCAGTCTTGGACATCTCGAGAGAGAATAGCTCAGAACCGGAGAGGGTTGCGAAAGGAGTCTCGTCGCCTAGCGATTTGGTCAGGCCCATTGCAATGGCGGTCTTTCCCGTTCCCGGCTGTCCAGAAAGGAGGACGGCACGGCCAGCTATCTTTCCTCTTTTATGAGCTGAAGTATAAGGCCAGCAGCCTTGCGGGCAGGCTGCTGGCCAACCATGCCGACGGAGACAGCGCGGGCCTCAAAAGATGAATCGAGGCCGAGACCTCGAATATACGAATGAGCGCCAATGCGCTCGATGCGAGTGATGTCACGGCTCTCCAATAGCTTCTTAAGCTCCACCGCCATGAAAGGAGAGGATAGCTGCCTCACCCGGAAAGGGAGATATTGAACGATTTTTAGTGGAAGAGGCAGGGTTTCTCTTATATCATCAAGGATTAAAAGGAGTTAATAATGCAGATTATTTATATGATTATTTGACTTATGGGAATTTAATAAAACTTCGTTCAAAATTTTATATAATGAAATTATAAGTAATGAGAGATAATTAGACTCTCACAAGTCGAGAATGATTAAGGAAGGCAAAAAAACACAATGAAAGTAAAAATCTTATCTTCAATTGTCAACACCTTTGAAGTGATCCTCTAAAGATGCACTTTTAGTTGATAGAGAGGTGGACAAGATTAGATTTCTTTTTTGTCAAAATATAAAAAAGTTTGTAGTATTTCAGCTTTCTTAGTTGATAAAATATAAGCCTAGATTGTTCTTAAAAGAAATCTTATCACTTCAATGCTTTAAACTTTAGTTATAAATCTTAAGATTTGTCTACCTGTAGTCGATGAACAACTTATATATCCATGTATCCCTAGAAGCCTTACGTATGCACACTATTGCTAGTGTATTTTGTCACACTTTCACTCATGCGTATTCACTCTCTACTCTTAATAGGTATTATAGACTTATCAACTTTTATTTGATTTATCCTCAAACTATATAATTAAAAGAGATATTATTTCGATATCATATTAAAAAATTCTAATGTTTCTAATAAGATATTATTTTGATCTAATAAATATTTGTCTTTGTCCAAGAGATTCTTTCTTACTTTGTCACCCATCCCAAAATCATTATAATTTTAACATGTTTAATTATGAAATTCTCATGAGATCTAAGTTCATGCTACTTCTAAAAAACATCTCATCATTTTAAAAGCTCATGAATTTACTTATAAAATTTATGATCTACCTCTTGTAACTAAGGTAAAACTTATTCATCTATATTCCCTAGAAGCATCACATAAGAACCGCACTTTCATTAATGCATTACACTTTCACCTATATTATCCACTCCCTATCATCGTTGAGTGTTACAGAGTTATAATCACTTTTTATGAACATTTTAACTATTTGGAACATGCAAACATATAAAGCGAGTTACCATCATTTTATTGATTATGTCTAACTGTTTATGATGATCATATCGTCTTTAACCCAATATTAAAATTTTTCAATATTTGATAATATATATTTTTGAAAATTAATTTTTCAAAATTCATCAAAAATTTTTGTAATAAAAATAAACAAAACCAAGTTGAGAAAATAACCTATTAATATAAATGAATCTTTTTAGAAGACAACTCGATGAAAAATATACCAAACTTTTGAATATAAACCAAACCATATACAATATATTTCAAGTATTATTACATCAATGATAAACATTAATCCATTTTTTTGATATAAAACAAAATACAACAGCTTCAATATTTAACAATTTCTAAATTGTTAGTTTTTTTTACTACTCCTTGGTATCTTATGATGTGCATTTGTGATACTTGAAGGTGTTATTCAAAAATAGGCTAAATCATAACACATTTATAATAGCCAAATTTAACATATCCATGCAAGATAATATAAAAGTAAGGTTATGCCATATGTTAGGTATTTAATATAAATAAAATAATATAATATATTTTTTATGCAATATTTTTAAGAATTTTATGAACCATATTCATTCATTTTTTATGACCTAGTTGGTCTTATTACATATTTTATGAGTCAAATATATTAAGTTCAACCTATTTTGGTATTCTCTTATGATACTTATTTCTTATTCAATTTGCATTTTATTCTTACAAAACATCTTTCACTTTTTATTTTCAAAATATTATCATTTTCTCATTTGTCTCTAACCTTTTTAATTATGGGAGTTATGTAATTTTTATTATCACTTCTACTCTTTTATGCATGATTCATTTTGTTCCAATTGCAAAATGACATAATATATCCATATACATATATCTCATGCATTTTAAATCATATAACATGCAAGTAATAAATCAAATGATCAATATTAAGCATAAAGCACCCATGTATTACAATAACTATAACTCAACTAATGAGTTGAAATAAAGCATGCTTAAATATTAATCTAATTAAAATTAAAATAATCATCACAAATATTACACATAATAATTGTGTTGAATATCCACCCTTGGGCCTTTAACATATCACCAATAAAATAGACAAATGCACTTTCTAAACATACAATATGCCTACCTCATTTCTAGTTGACATTTCCCTTATTATATATTTTCTCAATTTTAAAAAATTATGCACACACATATATATTTGTTTTCCCCTCATAATTATTGCATGTGATACTTTCTCTCATTGTCCAAGTACTTCCATGCTTTAGTTCCATTGCTTTAGTCACCTTTGAAATCGAAAATCAAAAGTTAAAAAAATTTGATTAAATCACTAATCGACCCATCAATAGTTTGACTATATGCATCAAACAATTTGATGTGCATCTAATTGACAATAGATGCTTACAACATCCAAAACTATTTTTAATTTTACTCCAACTCCTTATTAGATCATCTAGTCTCTCTATCGAACCATTTCACATCCATTGGATGATTATTGGATTGTTGAGGCATTCAATAGAAACTCAGAAACCAAAATACTAAAATTATTAAATCATCTAATATCCTTTTTTGATCGTCTGATCTCCATTATACACCAACATGAGATTCAAGACCCTTATTGAAAAAAATTTTGAACCATCCATTTCCTTCATATGATCATCTAATTGTATATTAGACAATCTAACCGACCTATCAAATCTTCTAATGGAGACTCTTCATCCCCATCTATCAATCAAACTATGCAGTGAAGAGAATCTAGAAAAACCAAAAATATTGTATAATATTGCATATATTATTGTACATTATATTTTTTTTGATCAAGTTTCTATTTGAGAAAACAAACTTAATAAAAAGTTTTTGATTTTTCTATGATATAATAATTATTAGCATACAATATATTTAAGACATTAGCCTAAGCATATGAAAACCTAAAACTTTCATACAATACGATATTTATTTATTATATAGTAAAATTTACTTAATTTCTTATATAAATCTTAACCTAAGACTTACATATGATATGATATTACTTATTATAGAGTATATAGTTCATTTTGTGATCATTATATATAATAATACATTGAATTATATAGTATGAATGGAAGTATAAAACTATTTGACTATTTCAATCTCATTAAGAAATATAAAATAGTCATTAACTAGCCTTAAAAACTACCTTAATCAATCTTATAAAGGATTTAATCTTATCAATAGCTTAACAAACCAATAAAGAAGAAGTTGATGCAAAAAGATTCATTCCAAAATTACATTTTTAAAGTTTAAGATACAACTAGAATTTTGGAAGTCCTTTTCTAAAGTTACTTGCACAATTATTCTTCTCATATTTCCTCCATCAATTGGTAACATCATTTAATTCATCTATATAGTGTGTCACTTGTTTTAGGTATTAGTTATAGGTAACTATTATACAAGCTTTTATTTGGAAAAGTGTTGTGCTTATTTCTTTTACCAATGGCCTTTGAAGCCTCTTTATACCTTGGCTCTTATAAGGCATTATTTGATTAGTTCTTTTGGTTTATGTTTAAAATCTTATGAATCTTCTTATAAGGTTATTTTACTTACCCATCTTTCCACTAAAAGTATTTGAATTTAGTAAACCTAGTCTTACATTAGTGAAGGTCGATATAAACTTGTATTTGATAAATCACCTAAAAATTATTAAGAAGTTTTCTTATTACAACTATCGCACAATCTCTTTCTTATAATCGCTATTAAAATAGGTTGATTCAACAAGAAGAAATTCTCTTGAAATAATCTATCTCATAATATTATTAAAGAATCAACCTTGTTGAGTGAGAGTAAATGTCCCATCTTTCTCCATTGTTTATATAGCACTATTATCTTAATTAGAAAAATAAGATTATGAGTTATATTTTATCTATTTTTTTAGATATTTAGGCTACAATATACGTTGTAGAAATAATAAATTTAAAGCTAAGAAATTTTAAAATTTCAAATTTTGCTATAAAATGTGAAATTTGTCAAATAGATTCATACAAAATTGGTTAATAAATTTTTGGATGTCAATAAGATAAAAATATTAAAGAAATATATAAATAGATAAAACTTTAATTAAATCTTAAATTAAATTAGTTAAATCTATAAACCTAAATAGTGGCTACGAACCCAAAGGGATGTGAATGACCATCAGAGCTCAACCATTGACAATCAAAGGATGTGAATAAGTAAGGTAAGCTCAAAAGGAGATGTATACACAAATCTTGATTATTCCAAGGAGTTGAATCAATGAAATAAGAAGAGTTTACTATGGATCTTTAGAAAGGGAGAAGAGTTGTGTAGAAAGAAAAATTTAGGGAAAATTTTTTTAAGTAGCCATAAAGAGAATGAAAGGAATTCTAAGAGAAATCCTCTGGGATTTGGGGAATTTGAAAGGTTATTACATGAGAGAGTGAAAAGGAGAGGTGTCGTTGAAGCAATGAGAAGGAATTTTGGAAATTCCTTTTGAGTACCCAAGCTAAGGAGAAGAATTAAGCTTTAAATGAAATTTTGTAAAATAAGAGAAACTTTAAGGTGCAATCACAACACCAGATAAAGATAAACATGCTTGGTACATTCATGCGTATGTTTGAAGCATATATGATTTTAAATAGATGATATAATGTCATCATCTTATTGGGGCATAATGTCGCTCAATTTAATGATAGATTTGTATATATATATATATATATATATATATATATATATATATATATATATATATATATATATATATATATATATATATATATATATATATATATATATATATATAATATTGATATAACTATGAGAAATCACATGTTAGGTTAAACTTTTTATCATCATGCTATGTATTGCTTGGTGATATGCTTGCTTTTTTATGCAAAAATTTCTTTAAATATATTATACCAGCATAAGGATTTGGGTATTGTTAAATCTAACCTTTAGAAAAAAATTCAAATAAAAAGGAAATATGTTTTCAAGTATGAATAAATAAATTGATTATGAGTTTAGAAAATGATAAGAAACGATTTGGATAAAAAAATTATCTAAAAAAAACAAGGCAATTTGAAATGGTTAAAATGTCTTATATTAAGTAAATGTTTGGGTAGAGCTTAATATTGACATGCTCTAAACCCATTAGTTGTTTCTAATAGGTAGAGCCTCAATAAAATAGTAAAAAAATAATCTTAATTGAGTTTAAATATTTATGGATTTCAATGGATATAGCCCTAACAAAGACATAAAGGACTTATTTAGTTGAGTTAAAATATTTTTAGATCTTCATGGTTAGAGTCCCAATAAAACTATAAAGGATTCACCAAGTTGAATAAAAATAATTATGGTCTCTTTTTCAAATAATGAAAGCTAGAATTTTAAAGAAAATGTAAAATTCTATATAATATAAAATAAATGAGTAAATAAGGGAGATAAATGTAATGTTAAAGGCTCTGAAATTATTTAGATATAATATGATTTCTTTTGTTTTGTCTTTTTCTTATATTAGTTTATTATATTATTGTATGTTTATTGACATCAACATATGGTTGTCTCAAACTTATAATAATTTATATGAGTTATATATATATGTTTCCATTAAACCTATGTTGATAGGCTTGGTCATTTCTTTTGGCTTAAATATTACATGTGATTATAATGCATAACATGGGACACTAAGGGAAAAACCAGAGGAGAGAAAAACATAACCTTGAGGTTTTTTATTTATTATTATTTCTAGTGATCATGTATTAAGATTTTTATTATGTGATTAAGTTTTTGTGTCAACTAATATGACTTGGACTTCTATGATTATTTATTTTAATTTATTGTTATAACTTTTAAAGTTTTTTAATTAAAGCTTATTGAGAGATGATTTTATTATTTAAACAAATTAAAAGGGTTCTTTTTTTCTAAATTAGAAAAAAGAGATTTTTACAACATTAAGGATATTTTGTTATGTATCGATATATAAATCTCATAACCTTCTATATTAAAATAAATGAAGTTATTTTACAATAAAGAAAAAAAGACTCTTTAAGTATTAATTCTTGCTTTCTTTCTTATATTTATAAATAAAGAAATCAGGGACACTACAAGCATCAATTTAATTATCCTAGTAAAATTATGAATAATGAATTATTTCAAAAGAAAATTTTTTAATTAACTATAAAAGAGAAACACAAAGTGCAATAAAATGCACATATTATGAAATTTTATATTATAGTTTGTCTAACATCAAATAAACTCTTATTATAAATCTACAAAATGCACATGAGATTTAGAATATTATCTGGTAAAATCTTTAAATCCATGTTTACTTGTTTTAAAACACTAATAATGATTATGCTAGCTTGGGAAAGGTTATTTCTAATAGTGAATAGGTGAGAAACATCCTTAGGGTGTTGCCTAAGGAATACAATCCTCTTATTACAACTATCAAGATAGTAATGGACATTTCAATGCATGAGATCAAAGCCAAAGAAGATAGTCTATCACAAATATAGAAAGCCTTGGCATATTCATCCTGAATGCCTAAAACTCCTTGAGAGAATTCAAAAACACAAGGGCAATTTTACGAAGAAAGCAATGAAGGTGGCTTGGAGTGACTTAGTGGAGTCATCCTCTAGTCATGATGAAAAGAATGAAAGCTTAATATGCCTTATGGCCAAAGATAATGACATTAAGAGCTCTTCTTTTGATGATAAAGCATGTTCCCCTACATTAGATTAATTTGAAGAAATAATTCTTGTATGCTAAAAATATGAAGAGCTTTCAAGAAAATATAAAATGTTTAAAAAACATCATTATGATTTTCTTAGCATGTGTGAGCATTTAGCCAATGAAAGATATTAAATGATTTGAAAAAAAACTAATGATAGAATTGCTAACACAATTTCTTAACACTCAATAAAAGTAATTAAGTTCAACACTTTTAAGAAATTAAATTCACATTATTTTGTTTCTTAGCATTATGTGGAGCACAAAATAACTTAATTTATGCTTTCTCATACTTCATCATACCATAGTAACTTTTGTTATAATTTTTATATAAGACTTTGACACAAATCTCTTTAAAATCAATTATTTATAATTTTACAAAAGTAAAAAAACAATTTATTCTAAATCCTTTTCTTGTAAAATATTATTTAAAATATTTATCTCTTTCCCTAATACTCATTCAGCCATGCATGAGTTTGAGTGAAGGATTTGAGGGAGAAAGAAGAGCTCAGAGAAGGGATAAAGAGAAGAGCCACTAGAAAGGGAAAGCTAAAAGAAGCCTAGGAAAACTATTATGGAGTCTTATTAGACCTAGAAATGAGAGGGACTTGATGAAGAATTGGATCTTATATCTACAAAAAGTACTACTAAAGGTATGATTTAATCTAAGTTTTTCTTTCTTTTAATTGCTATTGTGGTTGACTTTTAGCTACTTAAGATTTTGTTTTGAATGGTTTAGGATTGGATCAAATTTGGATTAAGTCACTAATAATATATATCTTTCATGAACTAAATATAAAGGGCAAAAAATGGTGTGCTAAGTAAAGACCTAAGATCAACCTTCACTCTAAGATACATCAATGGTACATTATACATTAACATATCCATATGTTTAAGTGAAAATGAGAGCAGCTATTGGCACCCAATTTCTTAGAAAAAACATACAATGTGTTAAAATTCGAATATATCATACAGTCAATATATGGAGCAAGATTATAAGGATTGGGGATGTTGCATCTGATCTTAGAGATACGGTTTAAATTGAATGAAGCATACATTGGGATCAGCATAGCGTACATTAAAATCATTGGTGGGGTGTATATAGCTAAAATGTGAAGAATGTATTGTTTGTTAAAGTGATTGTACCAATTAATGTATGGTATAGTAAGGTGGTACAAACAGCACATTAAGAAGGAATTGAACAATTTTTTAGTGAAAGAATATGGATATTATGTAAAAAAAATAAAAGTAAAATATTAAGAAAAAAGAAAAGTTTGAAGAGATATCCTAGAGTCATCAAGGAAGCAAACAGAATAACTATAATATCAATATGTTAATCATTAATTATTTTTAAATATTATTATAAAAAATGATGTAAGAATATTACATGATAGATAAATTTATATATATTTTAATCTATAAGATGGTTTATTATTATGAGATATGTGCGTGTGCATGTTAGAAGTATCATGACTATAAGATAAGAAAAAAATATATATGAAATAAAAAATAAAATAAAAATTAAAAATAGTTGAATAAAACTATTAATTTAGCAGACCAAGAGAAAAATTAAATGAGAATATGATGAAATTTTTTTCATAACCTTATCTTACAACTATCTAATATAATGAGATCACCTATATTGTTGTAATATGACATTGCTATATCATTATGTATAGGTATTACTCCATCAAGTTCATATATCCCAAGAAAGTTTTATACTAAAAAAGAGTATCTAAATCTTTAATATTATGGATTTTCGTATCAACATTAAGAATTTTTTCTTAATAATCGATTTAAAATTATTTATCCCTGTACTTCTCCACCTAAAAGTCTACCAAAAGTTATTTTTTTTTAGTGATTCTTTTCCCATATAACATAACCCAATGCTCACTTAATCTCCTTGATCTCAAGTGTCATAAGTCTACTAATTTCTACTTGGTTAATTCTTAAATTTTAATGGACTAATAAAGGTCAACTTTGATACCATATGTGATATCTTAATCTCATTATGTTAAGGTATTATCCTCTTGAGTCCATATAACAAAAAATAATTTTTTAGGATAAAATCTCTAAAGGCATATGAACCCAAGAAAATAATATCTTGATATAATAAAATCAAGATGTCATATGTAAACACCTAGATTTAAAGCCTTGATAAATATAGACCAAGCCATCACTTAAGCAAGGATTCTATTATAGGTTAATTCAATTTTTCACACAATTCATATTTGAGGACTCAAGAGAATTCATTTAACAAAATTTTATTAAATGGAATATTTATGATGTAAGGGATAATATGTGGCATAGTTGTGCCAAAATAAAGTACTAGATAGTTTATGTGATATAAGTCAAGCATCAATAGATGATTCACATGTGTTAAATCCTATTTATGACATGCAAATTGAACCAAATGTTGATTTAGATAGTTAGAGAGTACACAAACTCCAAGGGTGTATACGCTAATTAATAAAGCTCAGACTAAGGAGTTATAACAAAGCAAAAGAAGAGTTATGATGATTCTTTTGAGATAGATTTTTTATATTTATTTATTTATTTTGTTTCTATGTTTTTATGTAATAACTCAATAAAATACTATAATTATTAAAAGTTTTTATTCTTTCTTGAGTTGATTACGATAGTTAGTAATTTGTAGTTAATAGATAAGAAATTCAAATTTTAAGTATCTTTTCTTCATAAATATAAAGATTAGTTAAGTCTTTCTTTCTTTTTATTAAGTTTATAAAAAATCTTAAAAGCCCTATAATTAAGGATTTTTTTTTGAATGAATTAAAATTGAAGTCTTGAAGAGCTTTTGAACCTATCAGAGCTCACCACATCCTTGAAGAGTATAATCTTGCCTAAAAGAGTAGAGTTATACACTATCCAACTTGTCATCCTTGTCCCCCTACATGAGTTTTCTTTCGTCTCTCATCCATGCCATTAATTTGGTACCAAAGGTTTGGACTCCATCATTAATTTGGTATTAGTAACTATTTTCACATCTCTATGTAATATCCCAAAAATAGGGATAATTTATTTTAAAAAATATGTGATAATTAATAATCTTAATGGAGAAGTTATAAAATAATAATTTTTATATAAATATATTTTGAGAATATTTATGATTTTTTTTAAAATTTTTTAAGAATATTTCAAGGTTTTAATATATCATATAGTACGACATCATATGATCATACAATACAATCGAATGAGAATCAATTGGGTAAATAGATTCATAAAATAAAATTGTGTCATATAAGTATAATTGTAATAACATATGAGTATGATATAATACAATTAATGAATCACAAATATGGGTTGAAGAACCTTGATAAGTTTACGAAGGGATTAACCATACAATACGACCATAAAATATTATATTGTATGCTAAAGTAAGAGTAAAAATGAACTTGGGAGAAGTGTAAACATGTATAAAAGTAGGTCAAGGATCATACAAGATGGCCAACATATTGTACAAGGTCATTAATGCATAAGAAGGAATGATCAGTATAAACAATATTATATCGTAGAATATGAAATCAAGAAATGTATAAGTATGATTATTTGAGAACGTAAACTTAACTAAGTCCAAAGAGTTGAGTAATGGGTAAACAAGTTGTACAATACGATAAGGGTTAACATATAAGTATAGTTTGGTGCATAATAAACATAATATAAGATAATTATCAAGATCTTACATAAAATACAAAATAGATCATATAATAAGATAGAGTAAATCATAAAATCTAATCAAGTAAGAGATAGAGTCAAATAACTATAATGCATGTATGATTATACCATCATATAACCATGTTAGAGCATAAAACCCAACATCGTATCGTTAAAGTATAATGGAGGAAACATATTAATATAATAATTTATGTGAATTTATAGAAGGATTAGATCATATTATATGAGAGAAGTATATCATGTCGTACAATCATGTGAGAGAAAATGAAGTGGTTTGTACTGTGAAAGCATACAAAGAAACATATCTAAGACTTATCATATAATATAATAAATTAATTATATCAATATAATTAAGACATAAGAACATATTATGTAGAATCATCATTGATTATGACATAATAAAAAGATACATATAATTGATTATACAAGTACTGCAAATAATATCGTATAGTTTAATGTAAAGAGAGTGTTTAAAAACAGTTAGTTAAAGGGTGAAGTACAATACAATAAAAAAAGCATACAATACAATAATGTGAAGACTTGCATCATATGAGTATGATAATGTAGGTATCATATGAGTGTGATAATGATATCCTAATAGCATGATAATAAAAAAATTAAGATAAATTTGAGTAAGCCTAAGAATCATATATATGAAAATGGTTATTATACTTATATAATTAGTAGAAACTAAGTAGATCTAAAACCTAAAAAAATAATCAAGAAAACTAATATTAAGACAAGTTTAATCAATATGAAACCTTTGAAATAAGAGGATAGAACATGAAAAAATATTCACATAAAAACACATGACTAGTAGAGGCATTTGAAAGATCTAGAATATGAAAAATTATGATAAGTATAAAAGAAGGGTTAACCATAACTTAGAAAGTTTTTGTGAAGAATTTAAGAGACCCAACACTTGATCATAGTCAATAAAACATAAAAGAAAGCAAGTAAATGTATCTTCAAGAGATTTGAAAAAGATTTATGTAAGAGAAAAAGGAAAAATCAAAGGTAAAGGCTCTTGGTTTTGAAATAACCAAGATGTTGAACAATATCTAAATTTGGTAAGATCACTACACAAATTTGAGAAGTAAGAAAGACATATATTTAATGTATATGATTTGATGCAAATGTGTTTTACTAAGTTAGAAGTTTGAAATGATATGTGAAAAAATGATATATAAGATATACTTGTTATTGTTTAGTATAATAATATATTAATATTCTTATCTTATTATATATTTTGATTAGTTAAATACTAAATATATATCACAAATTGACATGATGATTTGATACATGATTTCTTTAAGCATGATTATATTATGCTCTTTTAGTGATATGCTAAAAATTTATAATTCTGTGTTAAAAAACAAAAATAGTGATTAATAAAATATTGATATAATTAAATTAAAAATGAGATAACAATGGTATGATACCTACCACCACACATGCATCATGTACTATGGTAGTACACTTATCGTGCACATGCATCACATACATATTGTAGGCATACTTATCATGCACATAAAACAAGCATGCAACATCTACCATCAGTAATAGATCATGCAAGCACAACAAGACACAATTCATGCATGTACAGCACTAAGTGTGTGCTCAGATGTACACCCTTGCATGTGTAGATTTTTCATAAAAGCCAATTTCAAGTCAAATGCAAGCAACATGTGAAAAATTAAAAAAATAAGTAATTTTGTAATAAAATATTATGCCCGAGATTCTATAGAAGAGATGAAGAGGGGTGAAGGAAGATATTCTCAATCTTTGACATAAATAATCTCCCTCTTTATTCTTTTAGCTATTTTTGTCATTCTTACTATATTTCTATTAATGCAACTTTGAAGAAAGGGTTTGCTATTAAGGGCTTAAAGCAAGGCACCTCTCAGATCATAATGAGTACTTTGTATTGGGTGATGTTGGCATTAATTTCATAATAAAGATTGCCATATGACCATATTCCTATTGTTGTGAGCTTTTGGTGTAAGGTAATGAAGAGTAAGACCCATTCTTTAGTTGCACTTTAGTACAAGTCGGTGGTGACAAGAAGATGACTTTGATGGCTTGACTAATTATCAATACACATTTAGGGTATGATTAATGCCCTATATATAAGTATGATATCAATCATACGGAGTAAGCTGTAATTATGTGAGAAAATTATGGTCATAAAGAAAAAATAAGAAGGAAACAAATGAAAGAAAAGGAAGAGAAATATCACTTATTTCTTTATTAAAAAATGTTAAAAAATGATAGTGAATGATTATTGTTATCTATTACGACTGTTAATAAAAAGTGTTTAAGGCCATAGGACATGTCAATAATTTGTGAGTATTTATAATATCTTAAATTTTGAATAAATAATATTTATTATTATCATTTTTAATTTTTAATTTTTAAAATTTTTTAAAAATTTGTTTATAAAATTTGTAAATTTTTATAAGACATCATACATTATAATCATGAGAATTATATGGTATAATAAAAAGGAGTAGTCAAATAATCTCAATTAGAGAAAATTATACAATACCAAATTGGTCATCGTATCAATATGATAAATTTTTGAATAACACATCATCTCAAGAGATCAAACAAGTCTAATAAGGTAAGAAAAGGGATAATTATATTATATATACAATAACATTCATCGTATATGAAATCAAGTGAGAGATTGAAGTTAGATGACTATCGTGTAGGTATAATAATACCATTATATAGGCATCATAAACTGTTAAACGAAACACTTAATAATGTAAGTATTATATGCAAAATGTATCCATACAATAATATGTATTTAGTGTGAACTTGTAAAAGTACTAGATCATATAATATCATAGAAACAAATCATATCAAATGATCACTTAAGAGAAAATAAAGTAGGCTATAATGTGAAAGTATTAAAAAAAGATACTTAAATTGATCATATAATATAATACACTAATCACATCGATACATTAACATAACACATAAGATAATCATTAGTTATAACTTAGTAAAGAGATAGAAAGAATTAATCACAAGAGCACTATAAGTAATATTTTATAGTATGATATAAAAAGAATGCTTACAAATAGTTAATTGAGGAATATTGTTTAATATAATGAGTAAAAACAGTTAATATAATAATGTGAAGACGAACAATAAAACAAAATCATTAATACAAAGAAAAATGAGGGTATCATACAAGTACACAAGTGGGATCATAATAATATAATAAGAAGAAATTAATATAAATTTAGGAAAAATTAAGATTTTTATATAACAATTGGAGTGATCGTACTTGTATGATAAGTATAAACTGAACAAATTTTCAAATCCCAAAATATAGAATGATCAAGAAAAATGATTTGGGTAAGAGTTTATTCATTAAGAAATGCTTAGAAATGAGAGACTAGAAGATGAAAAAGCATTCACATGAAGGGCACAACTATCAGAGAAAATTAAAATGTTAGAAAGGTGAAAACTATAAGAACAAGTATAAATAAGATGTTGGCCACAACTTAGAAAAGTTTTTGAGAAATTGAGAGCTCCAACATTTGGTTAAGGGTTGTAAATAGAAGAAGAGAGCAGGGAAGGTGCGTTTAAAAAAGTTGTGCAAAGATTCAAGTTTTGGTATAACCACTATATAATGGAAAATAAGAGATAAGCAAACTTGTTCAGTGTGTATATATTTATTGTTTGTTGCTTATAGATTATATTTCATCAAATAATTTTATTTTTTTGGCAAGTATTGGAGATTCTTGTATAGATTTCCTATTGTCATGATTGATGAATGATGAAATGCCAATTCGTGAAAGCACTGTGAGGGTTTTTAATCATTCAAATAAAAGTTGTTGGATGCTTTCATTAATAAAATTCTTGCATATATGTTATGATTTATGATATTTTCATGATGATTGAACATGATATATGATGATACTTTTTTTAATAAAGTTAATCTTTTAATGTTAATATAAATTTACATATTCATGCTCATAAAAAGCAAAGATAAGAAAAGAGAAAATATAATGTTAATGTGTAGATAAGCATATGATAAAGAAAAAAAAGGAAGATAAAGAAAAGCGAAGAAGGATTTAGTGAAGAGAATGAAATATTAAAAATAAAGGGATGTTTTATGTTATCTATAATAGTGACTAGTGTTTTAGAATAAAATATTTTGAAGATAAGTCAAAGGAGCCAATTTCTTAAACTATTTATATTTGAATAATTGCTCCTAAACATGTCTAATCATTGATAATGTCTTTTCTCTAAGCAAATTCTTAAAAAGATTAAAGAAAAAAAGAATATGAAAAGTTGTAAGGTAATAAAAAAATGTGATTACAAGTTTTTATATGAAAGCTTACTTTTCACTTTACATTTTATTTTACACTATTTTCTTAGTTATAATATTATTAATAACCATGCATGCAACTACCCAATAATATATTTCTTTATTTATTATAAATACTTTTGCTACAAAGCTAGTATTAATTGGCTCATAACTCTTTTGGCATAATACTTTCAAATCAAAATGCAATACTATGTGAGGCTGCAAGAAAATAATGATATTATATCATGCTGGTTGACCTACATAATAATTTACTTTTTATTTAGTTTTGTGCAATGATGTTAGTAATATCTATATGAAAAAGATTGGACATGTAATAGAGTTAAGCATGATGATAACTGTACTTGTTATTATTTAAGTTATATAACAAGTATGCTTCAAATATTCTAGTTGTTGAATTGACCTCTACTTTAGTAATGTGTTCTTCATATTAATTGATTTGCAAGTTAATGGTTTTTTAAATCACTATCTTTCATTGTGTTTTCTTAAAAGAAAATTTTTTTAATGGAAAGAGTTGTATGTAAATGATATATTTCAGTTATATCTATGAATTAAAAAGGTTTTTTTTAATTGTTTTATATTTACAAAGTTTTAAAGGTTGGTCTCACTATTGTTTTAATATAAATATTTTATAAAAAAGGAAAACTTTTCATAGTTTTTAAAATTTAAGAAACAAGAAAAATTAGATGTCATGGCTTTGAAAATTTGATAATAATAAGGTTGAAAATTTGGGGATGCCCCAATATGTGGATGTCTTTCCAAAGGAGTTTCATAATCTCCCTCCTAAAAAAAAGATTTAGTTTGAGATCTAGTTGATATTGAGAGTTGAGCATATATATAAAGCTTTGCATAGAATGGTAGAGTTGGAACTCTAAATTCATGAATTATTAATGGTTTTATCCATTTTAGTGCATCTTTGTAGGGAGCATTAATCTATTTTATAAAAAAATTATTAATATGAGAATATATTTTGATTATTATAAATTCAATAAGTCAACTATCAAAAACAAATATCCACTACCTCAAATAACAATTTATTTGGTAATTTCAAGGTGTAGTAGTATTTTTCAAGATAGATTTATGATTAAGTACCATTAATGGTAGATTAAAGAGGAATATATAATTGAGACTACTTTCAAGATCAGTTATAGGTATTTAGTTCTTGGTATTACATTTGGATTTAACGAATGCACCTATAGAATATATGGATTTGATGAAAAGGTTCTTTTAAAGATTTTTGAATAATGTGTGATCTTCTTCATTAGTATTATTCATGTGTATTCTAAATCATCAAAAGATCATGTTCAACATTGGATAATATATTATAGGATTTTAGAGAAAATTAGTCATATAAAAATTTTTCTAAGCATGAATTCTAGCAATCCTTATTCTTACTTTTAGGGCATATATTAATAAAATGGGGATATGCATTGGCTTGTCAAAAACTTTTTTTATTATAAATTGACCCAAACCTACTTCTATCACAAAAATTCAAAGATTATTACCAAAAGTTTGAATAAGGAGTTTCTTAAATGGCATCCTCATCGACTATTTTGAATAAAAAAATCCATGAAATTTGAGTGGGATGCTAATTGTGAGAATCTTTTTATAAAATTGAAATAGAAATGGATAATAATTCCAATCTCAGTTTTGCCAAATGGGTTATAGGTCTTTAGTGATGCATCACAATGTCAAATGTCAAAATTGTTGAATATACTTCTAGAAAAAAGAAACTTCATGAGAAAAATAATTGGATGCATATTTGGAGTTAGACACAATGGCTTTTTGCTTTAAAATCATAAGACATTACTTATATGGAGTGAAATATAATGTGTTCACTATAATTAAAGTTTAAAATATCTTTTCACGAAAAAAGAATTAAACATAAGGTAGAGTCGATAGCCAAAGTATATTAAGGGTTATGACTTGACTACAAATTGTCATGTAGACAAAGCTAATACGTTGTTGATAAACTAAGAAAGAAGGCTAATGTGTGTTCCCTAGTAGAACAAGATCATGAAAAATAGATTTTTTTAGGTAATGTATTACTAATGGAATAAATTATATATATATATATTGACTTCTTGTATCTATTTCTTTAAGGTTTGTTATCTTTTTTTATGAAAGAAAATCAGTTCTAAGATGAGGAATATGAGAAATATCTCTTAGAGTTAAAGACTGATGAGAATCAGATTTTACTCTTGATGAGAATAATGTGCTAATATTTTAAGATAGATTTTATATTTTTGCTTATTAGTAGTTTAAGAAATTATTACTATATGGAGCTCATAACTCCAAGTGTTCCATTCATCTATGAAATAATAAAATATATCAAAAACTTAGACAAAAATATTGGTGGTCAATATGAAAAGTGATATCACAAAATGGGTTTGGGGGTGCCTTGGTTGCTAATAGGTTAAGGGTAAGTAATAAAAATTTAGTGATTTGTTACAACCCTTATTAATCCCAAAATAGAAGTAAGAATGTGTGATTATGGATTTCATTATTGGACTAGTCAAGACTTTTGTCAATTGTCACTTAGTATGGGTAGTTGTTGATAGAATAACAAAGTTTACATATTTCTTGGATATTAGAATGACCTTTCTTATAAAAAAGTTGGCTCAACTACATATTCAACAAATAATGAAATTGCATGACGTTCTTAAGACGATTATTCTTAATAGAGATCCTAAATTCATATTTCAGTTTTGGAGAAATGCACAAAGTTTTTGGTAGTGAATCGCATTTCAGTATAGCTTTCTAGTTTCAAATGAATGGTCAAACTAAAACAACTATTAATACATTTAAAAATTTAATAGGGCTTTGTGTGGTAGATTTAAAGGGTGATTAGAAGAGCCATATACCATTGATATAATTTTCTTATAATGACAACTTATAGTTTAATATCAAAATGGATCCTTATGAAGCCCTATATAGAAAAAAGTTAGGCTCATAAATGTTAGGTTGAAGGCAAGAAAAGATAATTGATTAGATTTTGTTGAAAAAGCCATAGAGAAGATCAAAATAATCAAAGACAGAAAACATATTTCTCAAGTTCGTAAAAAATTATTATGATGAGAAACACAAAAATGTTGAATTTCTTAAAGGAAAGTATGTCTTCCTTAAGTTAAGTCTCTTGAAAAGGATAATCAAATTTAACAAAGCTAAAAAATTGAGATCTTAAGTATATTAAATCTTTTTAGATATTAGAAAGAGTTGGATCTATTACTTACAAAATAGTCTTGTCTTTGCAACAACTATACTTCATAATATTTTTCATGTTTTTTCTTTGAGAAGATATGTTATTAATTCTTTTCTTATGATCTAATATGATTCTAAGAAAGTTGAAAAATAACCCAACAAATTATATAAATAAAAATTAGTTAAATTGTAGCTAAACAAGAGAAGAGATTGAGACACAAAGTTATTTCTATAATTAACATAATCATAATAACTAAACTAAAAGTTATTTCAATAGTTAAGGTAAAGAAATTCCTTATTACTATAGTAACCTTGTTTCTTTCTCTTTTTGCTATTTACCTGCTTCAATAATAACTGTGATTGCATAAATCTCTATAACAATAGCTAACTTGTTTGAAATTTCTTTCCATGGCTACAACACTTTAAAAAACCTCATAATAGATCGCTAGAGTTTTCCATATCACTAAAAGCTCCTTAAAATCCCTTCTTTGAACAAGTGTCTCTCAACTTCTCTAAAATAGATTATTTTGTAAAGGTTTTTTGTTGACTAATCCTCTTTTATTTTCTCATTTCTTATCTCTTCCTTCTTAAGGTAGTTTATTGAAAGAACTAAAATTCTCATAATACTTTTAACAATGAAGAAAATGATCATTTAATATTTTATTTCAAGAATTCAAAATATTTTAATTGAAACAACTAAAATTATAAATAAAATATCATTAGATTTCTCTCAAATAGCTCTTTCAAATAATATGATAAATTTTAAATTTTAAAATTTTTTGTTAATTGACATGTTTTTTATATGTAATTAAAATATTATTACTATATTTTTATATATCAAATTTTTAAAATAAAAACTTTATTACTTTAAGTACTAATATTTGAAAGCTTAATTACATAATTTATCATTTATAATAGATTATATAAAACAAAATCTTGGAATATTATAATAAGTGTCAAACTTAGTCATAAATAGGGTTATAGTTTTGTATGGTGGTTTAGAGATTAAAATTTTAGAAAAATCATAGGAACATGATGATTTTGTTTGAAATGATGGTGATTTCCTCAAAAGCTGGTGGGAGATGGTAATAACAACATCGATTGACCAAACCTAAGGGAGAAAGGGGGTAGAAGAGATATTATGGTGAAGCAAATTCAATAAGGGGAAAGGTTAGGAACACTTAAAATTTTTTCTCTTTTTCATGAGAGCACCTCAACAATCTATTTCATTAAGTGGCATTTCCTTTTAGCATGAGGAAGTAGACTTGAAATGTTATTGGCCATGTAGCAATTGATGGTTTGGTTGTCATGTCAGGGGAGAGACGACTGTTTGAGGTGACAAAGTAGGTAAAGAAAACCTATAACATCTTAACAAGGTATGTAGATAATTAAATATTTATTTTATTATTTTAATTTTTTTTTAAATTATAATATTTAGGAAGTGATATAAATCTTTAAAAGAAAGGAGATTAATATAAAATGAATTATTTTAAATATTAAATGAGGTTGAAAATTTGAAAAGAAATTAGAGAGTAAATAATATTAAAATTTGTTGATAAAATTTGAGAATTAAGTAATATAGAGAATGTAGAAAATACAGTTTCTTATATAGCTTAAATAAAAAAAATTATTAAATTCTTTAAATATAATAATAAAATTAACTAACTTAATTTTCTGTAATCTTAACTCTCATGATAGTAAACATATGGATATAATCGAGAAAGATGAAAAATTACACCCATGAGTTATAGAAACACATATCACATTTTGCCCTTTATGATTGACAATTATATCTGTGGCTATTGTTGTTTTTTCTTTTACTTAAGTTATTAAAAAAAGTGAAACTTTATATCTTTTTTTATAGAATTTTTTTATTCTTTATCTTTTACTAATCTAATGAAAATTCTTGTTCTTAATGTATTTATATTACTGATTTATTTTGATTGAAATTTGGGAAAAAAAGATTTAAAAAGAGTTCTCTTGATTCCACGTCAATACAATTCTGTATTTTAAAGCATTCTTCTTATTTTATAAGAGTTTTTAGTGAAGATGCTAAAATATGGAGTGAATTAGGATCACTAAGAGATCAAAAAGTCTACAAGTTAGTAACGTAAGCGAATTAGTTATTATAATTATTTTAAAACTATTATCAAATGTGTTTCAATAGTTTTGCTATGAAACCTAATTAATTTATTAAAAATACAACTTGAATTAAAAAAACAAATTTAATAATTTATTAGTAAAATAGAATTTATAAAGAAAAATAAAAGGATTTTTTAGAGTCTAAATGAATACGTTGAATAGGCTGTTTTGTTTCATAAGATTTGTTTTAAATCAATTTATACTATTTTTTCAAGACAAATTTTTAAAATATACAAAATTGATCAAATTTAAGAATACATTAATGATTTGTAACGGAATAAATATATTTAAGTTGAGCCAGCAAAGCAATTTCTAAAAAATATATTGTTTAATAGTATATTTTATATATGACAAATCTGATAGAAATGTATTGTTGAACGATATTTCCAAATAAATACTTAAATTTTCAGAAATTTTGGATATATATATATATATATATATATATATATATATATATATATATAATAAATGTGATAAAACGAAAAAATATTTATAAAATATGAATATAATATCATGATCAAAGTATCATAAACAGTCAAATGATTATGAAATATAAATATAATAAGATATCAAATTTATTAAAATATTTATCAATTACAAATGCCATAAAATATATCAAATTTTTAAAAATTTGACCTATCGATCATTTGATATCGCTAATTTCCTCAACCTAATCATCATGTTTTGTCCAATTACCAAAATACCCGAGCAAATAAAGATCACGAATGGGATAGCAAAGTTCAAACAATAAATTCATTGCCTTTATGTAGATTTTGAAGACCATACAAAAAATCACATAAACAAATTTTTATGGTCTTAATTTTTAGAATATTTTTATCATTTTAACATTATTATGATTTAGTAGGCATGAGAAATTTGGTGGCTAAAAAATACTTTAAGCAATATAAATGTCAAACGATTATAAGATTAATTCCAAAGCATTAAAGCAGTTTCGTCACGTTTTGTATTTGAAGGATATCTTGATAATTAGCAAAACGTTAGGATATTTGAGTAATTTATAATCTTACAAATAAAAAAAATTAAATATTCAAATAGATATGTTTGTAACTTGCGTTGGCTGAGAGAACCTAGTATTTATTTAACAAACTATTACTCTACTTTTATATTAAATGAATTAAAAAGGTCTATCTTCTTTATTTATTTTTCGATGCCCCCGAAGTCTTGATGCATGATCTCAGACGAAGAAGTCCGGTAGCATCTTCAAAATTGTCGGCTTCTCAGTAAAGACAAGTGCGTTGATTTATTCAAAATTTTGAATAAGAGGTTGCAGGAAAAGACTGTCGTATAAGTACCCTTTCCTCCTACCAAGCGACCACCGGCTATTTTCCATTGCTGAAGAAATGTCGAAGGCACGAGCGTCGATGGAGATCGGGAGTGATGGAGTCGCCGTAATCACCATAGAGAATGCAAGGATTAACGCGCTCGGTACCGCAGGTATAACTGACCGCTCTTCCTCGTTCTCGATCTCTTGGGGATATTCCCTTCCGTCTTGTTTTTAGAAGCAGTATTTCGTCGAACACTTCTCGTGCATGTCTTGGATTCGTATCTGCAGTTATTTCGGGGCTGAAGGAGAAGTATACGGAGGCCATGCTTCGTGATGATGTGAAGGCTGTCGTGTTAACAGGTGATCTTTCTCGTCAGCTTTTTATTTTATATTTGTTATAGTTTTTCTTAAAAAAACGCATCGTTTATCATTTATATTTTATTAATTCTGGGTTTTAAATTATGTCTTGTGACATGAAGATTCATTTATGATTTAATCAAAATGAACTAAATTATAAAACAAAGACTTTATCGAATACAATCAATTAATATGAAATTTAAAATGTATACAAAATATTAACTATATTAACAAAATTTTAAAATTATATTATCTTTATTTTTTTTCTTTTTTCTTTTTCTGTATTTCGATGTGTTGATCCTCCTAAACATCTTTTTTTAGAAGTGTTTGAAAAAGAGTTAATACTCTAGACTACTTAATATCATATCTCAAAGCATTCTAGGTTATTTTTATAAGGATAATTTAAGTCATGGTGTGACATAAGGGAGCGTTTTGATGTAATTAATTTTTTAAAATGCTTGTGCATGAATATTTTCTTTCGAAAATTTAGAATTTTAAAATAGATAAATTAAAACTAATTAGTAAATTTTTCAGATTTTTAAAACAATGTTTAATTTAGCTAAACAATTTAAATAATATCTTGCTTGGTCAAATTTTTCCATAATTCAAAACAATATATTTTATTTTAATACCAGGAATTCAATTTTAGAGCTTAAATACGTTGTAGAAACTATGACAATTGGTTAGTCAAAACATATCTGCTTTAAAATTTGTGTCTTTTTTATCAAACTTTGACACTTGTACACAAATTAGTTAACTAACCAAAAGCTTGACTTAGAATTTTGTTGCATGAATTTAAAGTGATTTGACCCCAATGGAGAGCTTTGAAAAGGAGACTAAATGTGTTTGTGCTCGCCTAATGCAAACAATTCGGTTTTTGGATTGAGAAATTTTGGCAGCATTTCGTTGGATTATTTCGTGTGGGTGGGGAGGTAGAAAAAGCCGGTAGGACAAAACTCGATATGCTCGACACGTGTTTCAAATTAAGTGATTAAGGATAACTTAAAAAAATTAAAACGTACCTTTTTAGGGATTAGGGATTAGGGATTAGGAGTTATATATAAATTGGTTTTTCTAATTAGATATTTTATAACGAAATTTAAAATCTATCCTAAGTTGGTAGCTGGCAAATTTTAAACCATAACAAAACCATATTGGTATAGTAAATTTTCAAAAATATTATACCAAAATCTTAGTTTCAAATCAACATTTTAATTAATAAGACTATCTCTAACACTTTAATGTTTCAAAAGCAAGAAGATATAAAATATTATAAAAATTCCATAATTAAGTATATTTAATTAGAAATAATTTAAAGATTGGTGACCACCTAATTGTCGTGATAATACCTCTATAAGAAGGTGGAGTTGTTATTCCATTTTGTGAGATTATTGATAAATTATAATATTCAATTTGGATTTGATTGCTAAAGGTGTATTATTTAATTTATATATCTATTAATTTAATGCTCACGCGATTATTTTTTTTGCACATATAATTTTGTATGTATTATTTAGTTTGTGTATTTATTTAATGATATGTGTATTTATTAATTGGGTACATATGAAATTATGTATATGTTGTTTAACTTATGTGTATATAAATTACTTATACATATTATGTAAGTTAATAATTATGATATGTTATTTAATTTAACTTTTTTATAATAGAGTTCTTTCATTTTTTATAAATATTATCAATTTATTTATATAGATATCCTTAGTTAAGTGAGCACATACTCATGGGCTTCTCATATTACTTTGTTTTATTTTTAAGTTTATTCTAGTTGTTAATTATAAATTTATATGAATAAATATAATTGTCAAATAACAAAAAATATCTTGTTAGTCTATTCCATTCTTAAAAATAAAGTCATTCACAATTTAATGAGCTTTATGCTCCAATAGATTTTAATCTTACTCTACTAAATACTCCTTGTTAAATTTTAATGATTTTATATCATTATATAGTCGTATGAATGTCATTCTTATATAAAGAATTCCCCTTCTTTTGTATAATCATTAATTACTTTAATTTTTTTAAGTCAAACTAAAGCTTATACCTCACATAAAAATAGGTAGAGCCTAAGTACAACAAGTACGATACATAACAAAGGTAACACAAAAATCATGAAAGTGTTTTCTTTAGGTTATTAAGCGAACAATTTGGAGAACATGATCTTTGATTTAAGAGTTTAATTGGCAAAGTATTTGATAAAAAAAGTAACAAGCACTATACTTAAAACTTGAGTTATTTTGATAAAGAATTTAAAATCTTTTTTATTGGTTCTTAGTTTGTAAAATCTATTACAATATTTTAAAAATTTAGGAACAATGACTAAGATTTTAAGTGGGAGTCAAAAGCTTTTCAAAGTAACATTTCATGACGTCTTCGTTAGTTTAAAGTATACATTTAGTTATAATTTCATACTCAAATAATTACCTTTTTGAAGCTTAAAAATGATAATTTAAATTCATCATACATATAATACATAGTTTTAAAAATATCTAAAAATGAATAATACCCTTATGTACAATATGTTAGCCCAATATCAATATGTGAAAGTCTTTTATATGGTATGCATGGTATTGTATTACCTTTGATTACTAAGTAGAGAATTATGTATAGTATGTTAATATTAATATGCAATACATTTATGTCAAATGTATGTAGGTGAGCAAATAATTTGTTGAGTAAAATATAGAATCAAAGCTTTGTATATAATATATTAATATTAATATATAATACATTCAATTTAATTGACTTAATGTATAGTAAGATGGGCAAAATCTAGAATTTAAGAATTACATATCACATATTAATATTAATAAATATTATATTTAGTTTATTTAGGTTTAGATACTCTAATAAAGAAGTTGAACCCAAGGATGACAAATGATACATGAGTATTTTATATACAATATATCTTGTATATTTAAAACCTAATATACAATATATTTAATAATCAATTTTTAGGATAATTGTAAGTTTTTTTACTTTTTAAATGTCATATACAAGAAGATATAGTAAGAGTGAAAAAATAAAAATTAGAAATCCTTTGACCCTTAATCTCATATTTTTTATGCAACAAAATATTTTAGTTTTCTTTTTTATGCATGAAACAAGGGGAGAGAAATAAATAGTGAAATAAAAATTTTATTTCTTCTTTAGATTAATTTAATTTTGCATCAAATACATATATTTGTAAAAATAAATTTAAAGGAGGTATTTATATGCATATATGTTTTTATCATATTTTTATTTTGTTATTGACAAATGATTTTATTATCATTAAACAAGAAAGATTGTTGAATCATCAATGTGAAACCCTCACCTAATAAATCCATAATAATTAATATTTAATACAAGTAATAAAATATGTGAGTACACATATTAGTAAGTATTATTTTTTTTATTTTTAAATATCATATAGAAGAAAATTTGATGAGAAAGATAAAACAAAAATTAGACATCATTTAATCCCTTAGTCTCACATTTTCTATACAACAAAATATTTTAGTTTTTTTTTATGTGAGAAAAAAGGGGTAGAAATAAATAGTGAAATAAAAATTTTATTTCGCTTTTGGATTAATTTAAAATTGTCTTAATTGCATATACTTGAGGAAAATGAATTTAAGGGAAGTATTTATATGCATATATGCTTTTATCATCTTTTCATTTCATTATTGACAAATGGTTTTATTGTCATTAAAAGGAAAAGGCTATTAAAATATTAGTGTTATAACCCCACCTAATAAATTCATAATAATTAATATTTAATATAAATAATAAAATATGTATAGATACATAAATCTTAAATATGTGTCCAATGACAAAATAAAATTTCTTATAATCTAACTAAACAACAATATCATCCATTAGATCAATATAAGAAAATTAGTTAAAATTAAAAAAATAAACAAAAGATCATAACTATACAACTATATATAAATCCACAAATATAATATAAAGTGTTGAATGAAATATGTGTAGAAATCCTTATATGTGGACTAAATTATATAAATAAACTCCAAAAATTTCATCTATTATCTTATCTAAACAGTAAACTTCTCTTTCATAGAATCAAAATATTTATTTCTTAATATAATGGATGTATAACTTGTGATATAAATACTAATAAGATTATAAAAAACTTAATAAACAAATTATATAAGACAATAAAACATAAAATATGTTATAATAAAAAAATCTAATATAAACAATGCCATAACAATAGAATAATTTATATCTATAAAAAATAAACCATGATCTAAATAATTCAATAAAGTTAGTAACTATCAATGAGATCATATAAACTATGAAAATGATTTTCATTGTTTGTTTTTTTATTTTTATTTTTTCTATTATAATATACTTCATAAGACTTAATTATCATTCTAATAATGATCACTTAAATCTAATGACTAATATTCATATAACATCAAGCTATAATGATATCCTTAAGAGAGTCATCTTGCATAAAGTACTATCAACTATATATATATATATATATATATATATATATATATATATATATATATATATATATATATATATATATATATATATATATATATATATATATATATATATATATATATATATATATATATATCACATGAGGTTGTGGCACCTATAAAGACATACGTACCCTATAACATATTATTATGGGATAATACCTAAAAATATTAATTATTATCTTTCATTTTTATTTTTTAAAAATATTATTATAAACAATGTCATATATTAACATCACAAGGTATTATTTTAAACATTACTTATATGTTCATTTCTTATTAAGGTGAAGTTTTTCATATAAGTATTTTAAATTCTACATTAATCAAATAATACACACCACTAAAATAAAAAAAATAATGTAAACAAAATATATGTCGAATAAAATATCATAATAATCAACAACATAACAACATGTGAAACCATTTAAAACATATATGAGTTTATTAGTCTAACTTTATAGACTTGAATATGTGATGAAGGTCCGTTGTCTAGTTCCTCTATCCTTTAGATTTTTTACAATACTATGCATGCACATAAATTATAACTATTTTTTCAATATATATATAACACATATCTTATTGATTATAAAATTCTTAAAAGTATTTTTTTATTACTATTGTTTTGCTCTATTAATGTACTATCATTTAACTTTCATGAATAATATGTTTTCTCATAACGTTCTTATTGTACCAGCCATAAGGTATACCATACTATATAATATATTTAAACTCTTAAATTGATCATTATGAAATACTGTCTTTTCTTTGACCTTAATTGTCCTTAGCCTAACATCACCATCCTTTGTTCTTACTTTGAATCCTTTTTGGTTTCCAATCAAATTACTTTCTAACTTTCTCAAATTATTTTCAAAATATTCCTAACTCACATAACACCTTAACCACTCTTAACTCTTTCCTTATACCCACTTAAACTTTAATAAAATCATAACTATGATTCTTTCCTCTTCTTAATTAGTAGTTTCTTCCTTGCTTTACTTAACAAAATTGGCTCCTTAGCAGCTCCTCTCCGCTTCTTCTTGATTTTTACTCTTTCCTTTAATTATAGAAAGGAATTTCATACTTCTCTATGCTGACTCCTCGTCTATACCTATTATTCTTCCTTGGTTTTCTTCTTAACCAAGCCTTCTCTATTTTTTTTTAATCTTGCTTCTCATTTCCTACTTTTCTTCAATTATTTTTTCTCTCTATAGGTTTTCTTTTAATAATCATCTACAAGCTAAAATTCTTCTTAAATATTAGTTTAATTAAGGTAGTGAAGATAGAATTAGGTAATTTTTCATTTCTCTATCAATTTATAAACTTATTTTTGCATATTTACTCTTTAAAAAAAATCAAAAATAATTATCTAAAACTTTAAAAAATATAATGCCAATGTTATAAGATTATTATTGAAAAGTGTTTTTTAATTATATACTAACATATAATTTTTTATTTTCATTAAAACCATTACATAATTCTCAAGTTAAATCTCAAAATTTTAATATTTTAATTAATAAATACTATAATTTAAAATTTTTAATTTATTACATGAAAATATACTTAATTATAATTGTATTAACTTCATCTCATAATTATAATATATTATATATGATAAAATTTTGAGATATTATAACTGGTCATTATGTGACTTATGTAATGATAATAAAAGTGTTAATATTTTTTTTTAGTATTTTTAGATTATAGGTCTTAAGATTTTTAGGTAAATAATATGGAGAAATTGATATTTGACTTAAGGGATTAATTAACAAAATTATTAGAGAGAACATAAAAAATATTAAACATAAAATTCGAGCTATCTTGTAGAAGAATCTATGGAAATCTCTTCAATGGTTCTTAATTTGTAAAATCTATATTAATACTATTGAGGTATTAAAAATAATAGATGAAGTTGTGAGTGTGTAAGATAAAAGATTTTAAAATATCTTTCATATATTTCATCACATCTAAGTTAGTTTAAAATATGTATTTAATTATAGTTTCGTACTCAAAGAGTTACTTTTATAAAGTTTAAAAATAGTGATTTGTATTTGCAAAAACATGTTTATCATACTTAGAATTCATAATTCTAAAAATATCTAAAAATAAATATAATACATAAAATGTAATATCTTAATATATGATTTATTACTCTCACATATAGTACATGAGAGTCTTCCTATAGTATGCATGATATTGCATTAGTTTTGGTTACTAAGTTAAGGACTTGCATGTAATAGTTCATATTAACATATGATATATTTAAGTCAATGATTATACGTAGATAAACAAATGATATGTTGAGTGAAAATTTGGAATCAAAGTTTTGCATATCATACACTAATATTAATATATAGTATATTTAGTTTAACTAACTTAGCACATATGAGAACATATAATATGCTAATAGTAAAACATATAATTTGAGAATGGCATCCAATATATTAATATTAATATATAGTATATTTAGTTTATTTGAGTTTTGGTACAAAAACAAAGAGGTTGAAGCCAAGGATATCATATGATATATATATATATATATATATATATATATATATATATATATATATATATATATATATATATATATATATATATATATATATATATATATATATATATATATATATATATATATATATATATATATATATATATATAATTTTTTTAGTACATTTAAAGCTTATTGTATGATACATTATCCTTAAAATATGATATATTTAGTATATTTTGGTACAAAATACCCAATTTAACTAGAATTTAGAATTTTCTAATATAATCATTAGAGAATCATTGGGGGTGTTTAAAGTGATTAGAAAGCATCTTAAAATCTATAAAAGAAATCAAACATAGTGAGTAATAAATAATGAACAACTACAAATCATTTAAAATAAATTTCATTTGAAGATCAATACTTTTCTTGTGGACTTGGATAAATAACAAAACTATAACATTAAGCATCATTTCTTCATCCTTTCTTAACCTTCTTTTAATCAGTTGCATTGAGTTAGGTTGGATATTATTCTTAAAATTTTTATATGATAATTTAGTATGCCTTTTGATCTTATTGCTAGGTTATAGGACATTATATTTTTTCTTTTATTTTATCCTTTTTTCTTCTATTATCAAAGCTTATATTTAGTTCCTTATTTAGTATTTTGGCCACCTTTGTAAAGTTCTCTAGCTTAATCATTTGTTGGCTTATCTAGGCCAATATTATAAGATTCTTTAACCTAATATGTAGGCTTCTTTAGACCAGTGATTATAAAATCCTCTGACTTGGTATATAGACTCATCTAGGCTGATGATTTGTAAGGCTCTTTAGCAAAATGTATATTATTTTTTAATTTGCATCTATATAAGACATTGACTAGTGTTTGCCAAATCTTTTGGTTGGGGATAAATATAGATTTGATTTTAGATCAAATCACCTAAAAATCATTGTGTTATATATGTTATCACCTTCTTCAAACAAAAAGATTTTATAATTAACGAGATCTTTTAAAATAAAGTTCTATAGTAATTATACTCAAGAAATGTAATTTGTTTTTGCTATTTTGTCATATATTCTTAAGTTTATAATTTTTTTGTAGTTTATCATTCTCTTATATGGGCAGCTTAGCTCCTATTTTCTAACATTTCTATAACTACTAAATTTATTATCCTATTAGTATTTTTATGTGTGATATGTTATGAATAGATAAATTTGAAAATATCTCAAATAGTGAGTCCAATAATATCATCATCCCTCTCATCCCTATTCATATCATGGATCATAGAGATTATGAATGATAAGTCATCTTTAAGAATGTATGTGTCATTAAGGTCATAAGCCTCATAATAATGATCATTATTTCTTAAGCAACCTACATCTTAACCATCTTAATTGAATAAAAAATGTAAGTGCACCTAATCACCTTTGAGCAAATGTCCTTGCTTATCTCTACCAAGTATGCCAACATTAGTTATGACATTAAGCTTCATTAATCATCTCTACCAATTGAATGAACCCCTATCAATGCTTGACATGACTCATCATTCTTTTGCCCTTTATTGATTATATAGGGAGTTAATGGGTTAGAAGCCAATGTTAAGAAGAGGGGTATGTGGTAACATGTCATGTTGTATGATAGGTTAGAGGATGAAGATTCAATGGGAGGAAAGAAGTAAGAAAATAAGCATCAATCATAAAGAGGAAGCCAAATCATGATGCATTAAGTCATTTCACCTTCTTCGTAGATGGTAGAACATTGTAGCCAACACACAAATTTTGTAATATCTATAGTTTATTGATATGTATTTTTTAGTTTATATTGACGTGTCAATAAGCCTTTATCAACTAAGGCATCATCCATACTATCTTATAACTCATCCAATACACAATGGGGTAAGCCACACTTTAAAAAAAAATTACCCTAAGTCCTTCACAATAAAAGATGCCTTAGAATAATTTGACAAAGCAACTATGTTATGTGCATTCAACAAAGATCTCATTGACATAGTATTGCTTTAGATTCTTCACAAGAATATAGTGAACCTAAGATGGGCGTTTCACCATTAAATCTATTTATCAAGTCCTTACATGTTGGCAATATGTGATTATATAGTCATAAGGCTAAGGCCCTACAACTCTAAGTATGTTGCCACAATAATTGATCCTTCTAAAACAGGGCATGGAGTGGTGACAAAACTCTATTTACAAAATTACTTCCAAAGAATTGTCTCATCAAAAGGGGCCTCATAATGTCCATTTTTTTGTAATAAAACATTAACCTTTGTGTTAAATATTCATATTCATTGGTGTATATTGACCATTTTTGCAAATGAATAATGACAATCTAAACAACCTCCACATTGGATATGTCTCTGTCTAAGCCAATCTATTATATGTTGCTCTATATAACTATACTCCCCCACTCCTTGACCTTACTCCCCTTCTCTCTTAAATAGATTAAATTCAATACTCACATATCCTCCCTCTTGGTTGCAAAGTACCCCTCTTTACCAAATCTCATTCTAAGGTTCTCAACCTTGAGACTATCATCCCTAACCAAAAATATTGTTGCAAAATTCACCATTATAACATCCATTTATTTTCATAACTTATGTATCCTCAAACTACCCAAATACTTGGGTGTGCAAATTGGTAACATAATGCACATTATACTTTTACAACTGACATCCTAAAAAAAAGAGCATATCAATCTCTTCATATCTTACAACATTTCAACCAAAGCATAATTCTAGAAGACATATTACATGAGAATTGGTGTTATAAAACTATTGAATAGAGTGAATTAGCATGCCAAAGGTAATGAATGGTCTTCTCATACTGAGATCCCATCCAAGAAAATTAAGAACAATGATAAAAAGTCATGTAAGGTATGTTGCTTGTCAAAAGTATTGCACCTCCCTCTTATAACTTAAACTTGATTTTCCTTCAATCAACTTCCTCAACATAGATCTCTTGCTAAAGAAGACTGAAAAATTATATCGATTAACACTTTAAACCATGACTATACAACAAGCATTAAGCTTACTTAAAATCTCTTTGGAGGCCTAAGATGACATGGGGGAATTAAAAAATAATGTTATCGACAAAAAGTAATTGGTGATTAAATAGCCTGATTCTAAAGGGCAAAGACCTAGATTAGTACCCACCTTGATCCTTTATTATGAGTAGAGCCAATTGTTTCAAGTATATAATAAGCATAAAGAGCAATAAAGGGTACCCCTATATGGATCTATAATAAGCAACAACCCAATTAGAGCAATTGTCATTGATGAGCAATGAAACTTGTGACCCAAAGACAAAGATCAAAACTAAAAAATACCATTGATCAAGAAAGCCCAAGTGTCAAAACATAGTTAATAAGAAATCCAATCACATTTGATTAAATTCTTCATTTATATCTATTTTAGTTGATATAAATATAGGGTTTGAAGTGAAAAATATATGCATAATCTTTTGCTTCATGATATGATTCTTAATAATTTGATTAGGTTCTTAAGCTCCATCTCTCTAAATATAAACACATTAAAAAGCCTTCATGTGTTTTGTCATGACTTGAGTAAATGCTTTGCTCTCCAAATTAAAGCTTCTCTTGTTTTCTGTGACTGCTTACTTGTCTTCTACTTGGGTTGATGACAACTTCCATTATACGCATTACTCAACTAAGCTCGTCCTTTTGTCTTGATATCTTTGCCTTGTAGAAATATTATATTTAATTTATGAGCAAATGTGTAGCAGTCATTTGATTTTGTGGCATGCAAAATAAAAGCTAATGAGGTGGTCATATTCAATTAGTTCAAAAGGCTTATCAACTCTTGTCTTAAGCTAAATGGGTTGGCTAATAACTATAGTGGAACATGTGGTGGCATTGATCACTTTCTCACTTTTTATAGTAACAACGTTAAACCAAAATAACATACTAATTCAAGATCTAAATCTCTCCTATGTCATAAGTAATATATTGACAATTTGAGAAGTCTAGATCAAGAAGGTATGATTATTATTCATTACTATAGAGATTGCCTAAACTTTATACTTTTAGGCTTGGACTTGATTAGCCATCATTAATTGCTTGACACGCCATACCAAGTCTTGGTTCACCAACCTCAAAAATGATGTAAGAGTTCTTAGAATTTCTTTATATAAGGCTAACTAAAATTAATGTAGCCCTTAATAACATTTATCCCTATTAGCTTATCAACCACATCCAATGAATCAACTTGGCTTTGTAACACTTGATCAACTACCCAAGAATGATGGAAGGACAAAGAGAACATTCAAAGTATAAGGGCTAGGAGGGTGCATAAGTTTTACATCAGCTACAGAAAACAAGATCCTGATCGATATAAGTCATAAGTTTTAAAATAGTAAGGTGCATTTTAGGGGTAACTTTGGCTTATATCCTATAAAAACTCCATAGTTAAACATGATAGAGTTAGTAAAATTTTGATATGGGTGACCAAGTAAGAAGAGATCCTTTCAGAGAATGACAAAACTCAATTAGTTTAAGATAATATCTTATTAAGAAAGATTATAATCTTATAATATGATATTAGAATTGACCTCTTCTAGTTTGATGTGGTTTGAGGACAAACCAAACATAAGTTAGTTGGCATGTGATACTTGACTAGTTACCCAAGAAGGATGTAAGAACAAAGAGAATATTTAAACTATGGGATCTAAGAGGATAAATAAGTTTCACATAGATTACAAAAGAGAAGATTTTGGGTGATATAAGTCATAAGCATTAAAATGGTGAGGTGCCTTTTTGGGATAACCTAGGCTCAGAACTCATAAGAATTTTAAAGTTAAGCATGTTAGAGTTAGATAATTTTTGAGAATAGTGACTATTAAGAAAAGATCCCCCTAAGAAAGAACAAAACTCAATTAGTTTGGGTTAAGAATATTGGGATGTTATAATATGATATCAAAGTCGATACTCTCTAGTGCGATGTGATACAAAGACGAACCAAGGGGAAGCTTGTAGGCATATAACACTTGAGTGGCTGTCAAAGAAGAATAGAAGGACAAAGAGAACATCTTAAGTATGAAACCAAGTGGGTAAATAAGTTTTACATCAACTACAGGAGAGAAGATCTTGAGCAATATAAGTAAAGTCACAAGTCTTAAAATTATAAGACATCTTTTGAGGGTAATATGGACTCAAATCTCATAAGAACTCTTTGATTAAATATGTTATAATTAGAAAAATTTTAATAGTGACTAATCCTAGAGAAAGACAAACTCAATTAGTTTAAGATAATACCTCACTAAGGAAGGTTAGAAAATTTTAAGCACTTTCTTTGAAGTATCACCTCTTTTTCTCTTTGAATATCCTTACTGAAATCCTTGCTAATCATCCTTTGTGGTTGGTGGTGGAACAACCAAGCTGTGGCTTTTACTTACCTTTGATAACTTCACTGGTAACTTATCCAACCATTAGATTAACCAAGTGACTGTTAGTTGAATGCACTTACTGAGCAAAAGATAGAAAGCCTCCATGTGTCACGCTAGTAAAGGAAACATAACCATCATTCCTCACTCTATAGGCACACATTATGCAACGTCTAATAGGAGCAAATTGCATGAGGGAGGTATGATTTTTGTTAACAAGTTTTAAAGAGTTTAAAGATAATATATCTTGATCTTAAGATGTCATACACCTTTTTGGGATAAATTTTTTTTGGATTACATAAGAATTTCATAATTAAGTATGTTATAATAAAAATAATATTAATATGGGTAACTTAAGAAAAAAACTCTTTAAAAAAAGAAAAATATTATTTCAGTCAAAATGAATGGATAATATCTTAACATAGTAAGATTAGAATGACACAATTTAATATTAAAATTGATCTCTCTATTAATTCATATGACTCGATAATGAACAAGTAAAAATTAACTTGTTTATAATACTTAGCAAAGACGTAAATTAAATCACATGGGAGAATATGTTTGAGTTGAAATAGAATATCCTAGGAGAATATTATTTTAATATAATAAGATTAAAAAGTCATATATTTTAATCTCAAAATTAATAACTATAAAAATGTTTAGAAGAATAATATTTTGATATAATAAAATTTAACTATAATAATTTGTATTACTCTTCTATCAACTTAGTCATACAATATGTGAAGGATTTGAGATCATACGAGAGAGTGCGATTAATGGAAGTGGCGACCGACAGCAAGACTTATGAGATGGGGAAGTCACACGCCGCGACTGTAAAATCCACGTCTATGGGGATGCCCTCGTCCGCCTGCATCAACCTACACCCATGCGTCCCACTGCTGTGCTATAGAAGAAAGAACACTAGCGCCAACATTCGCACCGTCGGCCACACATTCAGTACAAATTACAGTGGCGGATGCAGAAGGAAATGGAAATCCGAACACACAGACCATCGGGCTCCCGCTTGGAGCCATTTCAATCCTCCGTACCGTTGGCCTGACCGGCAACTTGAACAAGGACATTCACAGCTCCAGCTGTCAAAACAGAAGCCCCGACATGATGAAAAATGGCCACCAAGAACCTACATTGGCCGCCGCAGATCCTGTGCCAAGAGAGCCAGAGGGCGAAGCCGTTGAAGCAAATAAGGCACCAACCTCCAAAAGGGACTTTCTCTTACTCATCCCTCCTCCTCTCCTAACCTGACCCACGTGCTTCCCGTCATTCCCTCTAGTGGCCAAAAACCCTCGCTTGCACAGCGCAATTGCCACCGTCACACTCTTCCTGGTCTTGCCAGCATCCTATTCATACTATCACCTGCCAAAGTTCACCTCCTTACATCAGGTTACTAGAAAGTTATCCATGTTTTTACTTAATTAACCTATTGCATTTTTGGTTTTTCATTTCCCATATGTGTACGTGTAACTAGGTTATTTAGTTATTTACATGAGCATTGTATGTTTCGTTGCTGATCTAATAGATTTTATATTTTATTGGACCATTTTGGATGGCTAACGAGGATTATCAGCTGCCTGTGGTTTATGAACTTCTGCCGCAAGCTTTAACGCAATTCTTGTGTTTTACTCTTCAAAACCATATATATTGACCTATAACTGACATGAGAGGTTATCAAGCTGCATATAGAAGTCTTGTACCATCTGATGAAACAGCATTTTCCAATCCAAATTGGAGCTTGTTGATGTAAATCATTATGGGCGATGTCGCAAACTGTTTCAGGCAGTCTGAACCAACAACTTCTGTCAATTGTCTCATTGTCTCAGGCCACTTAGTTGATTAATTTTTGTATGTGTGTTATGTTAGCTTGTTGCCCAAGGTTTTATTTCTCTATGTAAGGATGCTCTAGTCTAGTCCTATTTGGTCCCTTTATTATTCTACTTGGTATACTCATGAAATCAGGGAATGTTTTGCTTGTGCTTATCTACATGCAAGTGTGGTGGTTGTAGTATGATGCTCTCTACTCCATTTGTGGCCACATGGTTTGAAACCTTAATCTGGATGCATGTCTCTATGGTCCTATCAAAGTTATCATCAACAAGTTTATCAAAATGTAGCTCTTTTCATCTGTTAAATCCTTCCATACTTTGTTGTACATATGTTGTAATTTGAATTTGAAGCAAGACCTTTTTCACTTAATAAACCTATTTTCAAAAAAAAAAAAAAGGATAAAATTGAATTGCATGTTTAGGCTTTATCCATATTGTTTCATGAGCTTACAATCATATTCTAGCAAAATGTTATGTTCTTGAAAGTTTATTGCACCAAAATCTCAACTCTACATAAAAATCAGACATGTTTGCAATGTTTGTGATTATCTATTTTTCTTAGTTTAAGTTTGTCTATTGGGTTTCAAATCTATTTAAATTTTATTGTTCTAAATTCACCGTAATATCTATTATATTGATGTTCAAGATTTTGTTTGACATAGTCTTTAAGTTGGGTTTTGCAAAACTTAAATCTAGACTATTAAATTATCCCCAAATTTTCATCCATGCATACTTGGTCTAGTTGTTCATACAAATCAAACAAAATGAGTTTGGAATTTTGAAGACTTATAGATCTATTATTCTTCTATAATTTTGATATTCAAAGATATTAGAAATAAGGTTTCTATATGGACAACTCTAATTTAAGCTAGATTTCAATGCTTTTTACCTAGTTTTTTCACTTTTTTCTTCCACCTCTTTACCATTTAAGCTTCACCTTTTGCAAATCTTAGTGACATACAATGTGGGTCTATTTCCTTGCTCAAGTGTTATATTACATGAGTTGCATCATCGTAAGTCCCTTGACTTGTTCTTAGTTGTTGGCAGTTGATTTTTGAAAGAAATAGGTAGGTATCAAAATAGACATTTTGCTAGAAACTTGCAAAGACAAATCTTTTTGATGTTTTTTTATCATTTGATCTTTCTAAAAAATGACATCCTTGTTGCATGCATAGATGTTATGTGAACACAAAAATGAAATCCAACTAGGTGATGGAACAACAAGATTGAGATAGTTTAGAAACTACCTGTTGGTTGGAGATGTTGGGTTCAATATCATAGAGTTAATGTATACCTGGATTGGGAAGGGAACCATCAAAGGATGGAAATTAGGAAGATTGATAGTCATTAAGCATGAACATGGACTAACAATATAGGAATCTTATTAGTGAAAAGAGATGGGAATGGAGATAGTGAGTACAACATTAATGCTCTCTAGGAATTTATCTTTCCTCTTATGCAGTTCTCTTTGCTAACAAATTAAGGTCTTGACACTGTGGAGCATCAACTCTTCCTCTTCTCATGAAGCTTATTTAAAATGCAAAGAGTGGAATTCTACATCTTGGCCAACCAAAATATAAAATCTCAAACTAGTAATTCAATTATAGATCTCAAAGTTAGTAATGTTTATTTTAAATGGATTCACCACTAAGTAGGTATGATAAAACTTATAGATGGTTCAAAAAATAATGGGTGGAGCTTATTGAGCATATGGAGGATGTGTTTGGCTCCTGAGGGAATATTATAGAGTGCCAAAAAGCATTATCTCAGCAAGTTTCCCATCACAAAACTTGGAAAACAAGTTTAGTAGAAAGATAAAATATTGAAGAAGTATAGGAATAGAGACTATGGGCCTTGAGAAAAAAAATAAGACTTTGATAAGGTTAACAATGACAATGATGAAAAGTTTTGAGGAGAGAACAAGGCTTAAGGGAGAGGGTATTTCTTTAGAGAAGAATCTTAGAGGTCTCAAGGGCATTTGATGGAGACGTTCTCAAGGTGTCTTTGGTTACAAGGCAAGGCTAATGAAGATGTCCTCAAGGGGGTCACAATGGGTATTAGAAATGTCTTGAGGGGATTAAGAAATCTAAGGAAGGAAATACTAAGGAAAGTTTGGGTGAGTTTGAATAGGTAGAACATTTGTAAGAGGAGATTATCTAAACCAACTTAATTGGTGATAGTCTTGACGTTCGGGACATTAAAAAGTCAAGGAAGTGAGAAAAGTATTGATGTCCTCATCACTTCTTATGCGTAGCATTTTCTTTGTAATATCTCATACTTTGTAGCCAAACTCTCGTTTTATTTATTTCATAGATATACAAGAAATAATTTTCTTAAATTTTCTTTTACCTTGTTAAATGAATGAATGCTTTGCATGCAAATACTCTTAAATGAGATAGGGAGAGATCTTTGCCTCTTCAAGGCAATCTTGAACATCTTGTAAATAATTGAGATAATAATAATCATTTAAGTAGCTATACCTATGACTTCACCTCAAAACTACAAACTAAGGGATAATTATGATTACATAGAGTAATGGTCATCATTTGGTATAATCTCAAATTCATGGTATAGTTATCAATGCAAAAATGCTTTAGATTATTTTTTTTGTATTGATGGAACAATCCAATCATTGGAAACTTAGAATCCTAGAAAATTAGATGCAAAGTATGTTTAAACCAAATATAAAACATAAAGATATAAACTAGTTGAATTAGACATGCTAAATTTAATGAAAATAGCCTTTTTAAGAAAAAGAATGTGTAATTAATGTTATAAATTTTGTCTATTAAACTAAAAAAAAATTAGAGGTATATGAATAGTGAAGCAAAAGGAAAGAACAACTTAAAAAAATTAGAGGATATCTTACTAAGTAAAGTTGAATTTAGAAAAAATTGATAAAAATTAAATAATTTTTCTTTTTGTATTTGTCTCTTTATCTCTCACCTCTCTCTCTTTAAATTTTTTATTATCCCTTATTTGTGCTTTTTTTGACTCAAGCTTGTATTTTCTTTGCACTCTGAAGGGATTTGGTCAGTTTCTATAACCATTCTTTGGTTGCGTAATTTAATCTATCGAAAATGTACTCTCATCCACTAATCTTCTTCATATGGCTAAGTTACCATTATTGAAAAAATTACGTGACTACTTATGTGGATGATTGGGTGAGATGGTTAAATTTTCAACTAAATGGTGTATGACAATTTTCATTAAGTGGATGATATTGAGTTATTCTAATATATTTCATTTAGTTTTTTTTTTCAATTTATTATATTTTTAGATAATTTTGGGTTATAATTTGTAATATATGAGATTTTTAAATTTATTTTGCATATTATATTATTTTTATATTTTTTATTTGGAATAATATTTTTGTTAATTTTATTTTTGGTTTTAATTTTTGCTTTATAGAATGAAAAGTAGAAGATTTTTGGCTTGGTATTTTATTTCTTAGAAATCGTAATTTCTTCTCATGCATGTGTGCATACCTTGGGTTTTGATTTGTGGTATTTTGGGTTGTGCTCTGAGCATTTGAATTACGATTTAGATTCTTCATCATTTGGCTTTAGTGCTTGGTTAAGATCTAGTTGTAAGTTCATTTTGTTAATTCTTTATTATTTTTGTTATAAGAGCCTCCTTTGTAGTGTTCCAACCATTGCAATGACTTGCCATTGGCCAATTTGTTTTCCTCAATTTTTGTACCTTTGTCACTATTAGTCTTTTCGATTGTCATCAATTTTGTTCCTATCAAGTTTCTTAAAGAATTGTCTTGGGTTTTGTGCTGTCAACCACTGTTGTTCATTGTCATGCACGACAATTGTTTGCCACAGCCAATCGTGTGTGCTTGTAGTTGCCCTTTCCATTCCGCATGCATTGAGCATAGTGTCCGTGCTTGCATGACCTAGCACGAGGCCACTGTTAACGTCCATGGCACCATGGCTTGCGTGCTCTGCCTTCATTGCGTCCACACTACTATTTTTGCACGTAATTGTCGTGTGATCTCCTTTGTGAAATCGTAGTGGCCATCACTGCTTCTCTTTTGTGCGCTTCCCAAGGTTGCAATGTGAAAATATCCGAGTTGCAATTCAAATTTATCCTCATCGTTGCTGTCATTGTCATCATCATCTTCTTTCACCATAGATCTTGTTGGAGTTTCTCTTGCCTATGCTCTATTATTTGGTATTAGAGTTTAATTGAAATCTAGTTATAGGATTTCTTCCTGCCAATTCTTTATCACTGAAGCTCATAAATGATCCATTAAGTAGCGACTTATATTGAAAACTATAGCCTTTTACTATACCAAATTTGCGTCTAATTGACTCAAATATGTACTCAAACTAAATATTTTTCCAATCTTTGACCTCTAAAGGACTAGATGTTTAAGTTAGCCATGAATGTTGTAGTATGATTAAGACAAAAACTATTTATTAATTTTAATATATTACTAATGTTGATTCATAAATACATAAGTGTATGAAAATAAAATGACATGCTTTGCCTCATAGTTGCATTAGGCTTTTGTAGAAGAGGACAGTAACCATTATTGAAATTTAAAAATAAGAATATGATAATTCTCTTATTTTGATAAAATTGACACAATATAATGTATATAAAAGGGGCAGAGGTGACAAGTATTACATACAAGAATTGGATGATTAAGAGCATTGATAGTGAGAAGTGAATTTAGAGATTGGTACTTACAATGGTGAAAGGATCCTTAGGGCTACTTTGTCCCAATTGTTGTAGTTTAAAATGGAATTTTTATAATGTTTTTTAAAATGAGCTTTTAAGAGGTTAGCTTATGTGAATGAAAAAGAAATTTTAACCATAATTTGTTGGTGGGAAAAAAATTTAGGCAAAACTATTGAAAAACTAGCTTTTTATGAAATGTCTCTAATGGGCACATTGTAGGCACAAGACCATGAGGTTGCAACCATGTTTACATCTATATGAGAAATTTTTAATTATGCCAATAAAGAGCAAAGTAGAGTTAGTTATGTGAGCTAAACTTCAAGTCATTTACTCATACAAGTATTAATAATATTGAGATTTTACTTTACATGTTAATTTAAACTAAATGATGTGTTTAAGATATAATTTGTTGGGAGATGACACTTCAAATATTTAGATTTGAGCTTGCTACAATTAATAATTATGCAAATATATATATTTCTTTGTTGAAGATGTTTTGCATCTTATGACACGTACGCATTATTGATCACTCCTTTAATTTTAAAAGCTTATGGCTAACTAAGTTGAGTTTCATGTTGAGCTTCCACCTCGCCTTTCACACTTTTTATGGACGGCTAAACCATGGGAGCCATGTGTCGACCAATTGAATGATACTTATATAACTCTGCAAAAGCTTATTAACACAATCAAGTATCATACATATTAAGAGCTAATTAGTCAAGTGGAAACACCTAGTGAATTTACTAAAATTTGTCTTAACCATTGTAAAAGGTACCAAAGTTCCATGAGTGCCTTTAATAATATGAACCAACTCCCCCCAATCAAAACATTTGCTCAAAATGCACTCGTGTAGGGAGCTTCTATTAAATGAGATCTTATATTAAGTCCATTAAATATACACGTACGCATTATTGATCACTCCTTTAATTTTAAAAGCTTATGGCTAACTAAGTTGAGTTTCATGTTGAGCATCCACCTCGCCTTTCACACTTTTTATGGACGGCTAAACCATGGGAGCCATGTGTCGACCAATTGAATGATAATTATATAACTCTGAAAAAGCTTATTAACACAATCAAGTATCATACATATTAACAGCTAATTAGTCAAGTGGAAACACCTAGTGAGTTTACTAAAATTTGTCTTAACCATTGTAAAAGGTACCAAAGTTCCATGAGTGCCTTTAACGATATGAACCAACTCACCCCAATCAAAACATTTGCTCAAAATGCACTCATTGAGGGAGTTTGTATTAAATGAGATCTTATATTAGGTTTGTTAAATATTTAGGTGAACAACCAATAACATAAACCTTAAACTTATGAATAGAGACCACATTAATTATATATTGAGATTCAACATTATGTTTGACATAGAATGTGAGACTAGACCTAACTTGACGTATGTTCATTAGCCAACACCTTCAATGGCAATTTGTTTGTATGGCATGAATTTGTGATTTCAAAGGCAAGGTAGAATGGTAGATTTGGTATATTGGATTTCGTCATGGTGTTGACATTGTTGTATGTTGGTGATATTTCTTCTTAAATAAGAATTCAAGGTCTTTGGTACATTATTTGTTTTAATCTTTTGTCTTAGCAAAATTTTAAGTTTCTTCTACAGTTTGGAATTGGGTTTACTTAAAAATTTGAGAAACAAATTTCTTTGCTTCTATTTTCTACTCTAGTTTTGTATTTTTTTAATAAGTGGATTATTCTCCTTTCTTGTGAAAATATTTCTAATACATGACCAATTTACACAATTCTTGTCGTTCTTTTTGGTGTTTAATTTCTTCATGCTATTAATTTATTGCAACCAATCCTATTGGTGTTTACATACAAATTAATCACTCAGAGCAACAAATACTACTATTTATATTATGTTGGTTCATTCTTTATTGAATCGGATCAAGTTAACCATTCAAAAAGGTTAGTTTGGGAGCTTAATCAGTATGGTTTGTGATCAGGACTTAATTGGTAATTTTGCTTGTTATATCTGTTATTTCCTTGGTTCAGCAGTATCTTCTGGGCATTAACATTGCACTTTTCCTTTACTATTTTATTTATTTGCCTAGGTGGGGCTGGCAAGTTTTCTTGTGGATTTGATATCAATAACCTCTTTGAAGTTCAGAAGACTGGTATGAGGACATGCAAGCTAAATGTCACTAATCTCGTGTCATACCTCTTTGGTGAGAGCATTACCTTTGATTTTTGATGCTTCTTTCTTGTCTTTTTATTGTTCTGGCAGGGAATCTTTCACTTCTGCCTGATGTATCCATTGATCTAATTATGAAAACAATTGAAGGTTTGCACCTTGTGCCTTCAAATATCTATTTTTCTTTCCACTAACAAGTACAGTGATCCGCGGAATTCCTCTTCCTCTGATGGTCAATTTATGTTACTAATTTCAGAAGCCAAAAAGCCTTCTGTTGCGGCAATTCATGGACCAGCTCTAGGAGGTGGATTGGAGTTGGCAATGGTGTGTTTGGTTTTCAACGTTTCTTGCTCTATGGAAATGCTACAAATTTTTTGAGATTAAATAAGTCATACAATTCACGCATAAGAAATACTAAGGTTTGTTCCTGAATATTATACTCTTGCCCTCTCTTTCTGCCATCTTTTCAGGGATGTCATGCTCGGATCTCCACTCCGGATGCTCTCCTAGGATTGCCAGAGTTGTCTCTTGGAGTTATTCCTGGTTTTGGAGGTACATAAGACTGCATTGCTTCTTTTTTCTGGCCTTCCAAATAGGTCACAAGAGGCCATTAACCTATAAACGAGATCTAACTTATTTTAAGATGGATGTTGTTCTCATGAAAATATGTTATCTGACTTCTCTAAAGGCACCCAGCGTCTTCCCAGATTAGTTGGATTGCAAAAGGCTGTAAAAATGATGCTGGTATGTAGTGCACCAGCTTTTGACTACGCAGAATATGCAATCAGGAATAATCTTCCATATTTTTCTTTCATTCACATTGTTTTGAGCATGGCACAACAGATTATCGATTTTGAGGCATTGAATCTTTAGCTTATAATCAAAACCTTATATAGTTCTTCTGTACTGACCTTTTCTGGTAAAAAATTCTTTGCTGATATCTACTTTCAATTATTCAGTTCTAGCCTCTACTTTTATACTGAAGCATATTTAGTCCTTTAAAACAAATCTCAATACGTACTGTTCCTTAATTCTGCCTTGTGTTGTAACTGTAATTTCATGCAGCTGCCCAAGCCAATTAAAGCTAAAGAGGGATATGAGAGTGGGCTTGTTGATGAAATTGCTGCACCGAAGGATTTGCTTGCAGTAGCAAGAAGCTGGGCATTACAAATAGCCAATGGACGGAGGCCTTGGATTAGATCACTTGACCGTAAGGATAGACTGTGTGCCATTTATGAGGCACGTCAGATGCTATATGCTTCAAGGAAAGATGCAGAAAGAACTGCTCCAAATATGCCACAGTACCAAGCATGTCTCAATGCCATCGAGGAGGGCATAGTTAGTGGAGGATATGCTGGTGTTCTCAACGTAAGTATGTTTAGTCTAAAATTCTTGTTCATCTGCATGCATCAGGAAAATGTGTAGAACTCGTTTACTTCCAAGCAATGTAAGGTAAGCAGAATGGCTTATCTATTGGGAATTCTTATTTCAAGCAAGAGAATCCTCAAGTACTGATTCTTAGAGCAACGGTGGTATGCTTGAGAAATTTTCCAGTTTTAATAGAGAAGCAAAGAACAGGACCGTTTCCTTTTACATTTTGACTTTGGTCCTGTTGCATTAAATGCCGGATAAATTGGCATTCAGCAAAATCTGGTTCTACATAATTAGCATGAAGCAAAGGCTTTCTGGGAGAGGCTCAATAACATATATACTGTTCTGCTTGAAAGTATTCTTGTTATAATTCTGTTGTTGCTCATTTGGTGGTCATGTAAAATCTTCTCTTCCTCTAATTCCTGACAAAATAAAGTTGTTCACCACCTTCAGGAGGCAAGACTTTTCAAGGAATTAGTTTTGTCGAGTACTTCAAGAAGTCTTGTCCATGTCTTTTTTGCCATACGTGCTACTTCAAAGGTAAATATTTTAATAAATTTTGTCCTTTATAGCATTTATGTCAATTTTTTTATGCTGGTTTTTTTTATCATTTGAGGATTGTTAAAGGAGATTCAGTAAAAAAATTACATTAATATATTAAAATTTTAATATTATGTTTTAGTTTTGATGTTTGACTAAGTTAAATCTCACTTATACTCAATAATCTCCTTTTTAAGCGAGATTCTCATCTATGTTGTCCATCTCTCTTCTTGAATTTTGAGTTCTCTTCATTGAATCGATTTTCATGTCAGGTATCAAAGATACTAACATTATCCATCATGTCTTCTCTTTTGTGTATAGATTATATTTTTAATTATTGCATTATGAATGAATAAACTATCGGAGTCATGAACTTTCATTTGAATGAAGCCTAAGCAACTATACAAAAGCTTATCTACAACATCAAAAGTATCACATACATATTGAGCTACTTAATCACATGGAGGTATCACATGAGTCACTACAACAGTATGAGATAAAAATTTCATGGGAATCACAAATTATTAGAATGTCTTGGTCTAGAGCTAATTTTAATATCACTTGTTAAAAGAGATTCACTAAATGGGCCCTAAGTAGTGTTTTATGTAATGTTTCTTTTGTGGATGTCTAATGATCTAAGAGCTTAAGCTTATCAATAATAATTAAATTAATTGTATAAAAAGGTTTCAACACATGTTCACCTTTCAATGTGGGATTAGTTCTAATCTAAGTTTGATATATCCAAATTTTGAATTTTTGAAATATGGTCTATTAGTAATAACAAATTGAATATTTAGATATTTAACTTTTAGTTTGTTATAATTGTTTGCTATGACAAGTGATGCATTCAATGTAAAAGTTCTTATAAAATACTAAAATTTATATGATTCTATAATAAATCAAGCTTAATCCTATGAATGGAGAAAGATATTCTACTAACAAAGAAGTCAAGATATTATTGTATAACATAGATGACTAATTCTTTTCCTAAATTTTGAATCTAATTCTCGCCACATTAAAAACCTTCAAAATTATTTATTTTAATGAGGTTCATTGAAGAGACGAGAGATCTAAAACAGATGACATAAAAAGGAGCTCTATTCTGAATCAATAAGGAAAATGCTAGCATTCAATGATGACAACACCACCATGAAGTCCTGAATATGAAATTGGCCACTTCTAATCATTGCCGAAAGGACACAAACTTCATGAAAGATAATGACCCTAATCCCATCAATCTGGAATAATCATGTTAAAGAGATCCACTTGGTCTTTGTCATCCTCCACACGTTGATCCCTCAATCAAACGTAAACTAAGATGTGACAAAACCTTTGAAACAGACCTTTAAATAGTCAGCCATGGAAATTCAATTGAACGTCTTGTTGTCATTCAAATAATTAAAAATATATAATGTCACCATGATGTCATAAAAAACATGCCTAGCTTATAAATCTATGCATTGACATCATAAATTGGATTGATGATGCCATGTTCACAATTATCCAATCTTTCTTTCGTTGTGATAACCATACTAAATTTATCACCCATTAATAATTTTCTATAGATATTTTAAGATATATCCAATTACTTTTTCCAATAAATATATCTAAATGAATGTTTTTTGATGTAACAAACACAAAACGTTATTCCAAATGTTATGTTTGCTATCTTCAATAAACTTTATCTTAAATATGGGATTTTGATTAATCAATATTGAGACAAATCTCAATGATTCTATTTCTCGACCCAATATTGGAACTATCATCAAATTGTCTCTTTTTGGCTCCTTATCTTTAACTAAGCCAAACCATTATACTCTTAAAGTCTAAAAGGATTATGCACTTTGTAATCAAAATTCAAATTTGTTATGAACATAGCACTAATGAAAGACCTTTTAAGAGCATATGCAACAAATTGTACCAAATTTACAGATAAAGTGTAATTGTCACAAAATATTTGTACTTTTGAAGTGGTCATCTCTATGCTATTAATGATATCGTAGCAAGGAGATTGGTATATTATGTCAGGATTTATTATATTAGCTTCCTAATGTTTTCTCTGAAAGTATCCCAATGCATTTTATAACCCACATTATTTCTCTAGCTTTCCCAAATCTTGCAAATCATGGTGTTTTCTTAAGGATGTCACCTATAACCCGCATCTAAATTTTATATATATATCAAATGATGGAATTAAATGAAAGTAGATGTGACTTAATTGGCATTCCCATGTGAAATCCATGACTTGTACTTCATAGAAGTAACTAACAAATCAACTCTTCTTGCATACTTATTCTCCAAAAGACCCAAATAATTTTGTGTCATCCAATTTATTGATCTTTAACTTTGTTGTTATCTCCATCCACTAAAATGCTGATATGAATTTGTTATGAGGAATGGCATCTTTGATGTATTAACTCCAATTGAGCACAACAAATGAAATGGTAATAGTATGAAGATATCAAGCAAATAAAAGAGAACAACAAGTCTATATTCTTTGAACATAAATTGGACTTACATCCAAGGAAATGGATGATATTCCTTGGATATATATAATAGAGGCTAAATAACATTCTTTCTCAAAACCCAAAGTGTACTTAAATCCTCAATCATATAAGAAAACCTCTAATTTTTTTTGTAATCAAGAAGATTTGTTGAAGAGAGTAGAAATTTAAATAGAGGAATTACTAAAGATCTTAACTTCTAATTACTGTGACAGATCATTGGCATATACAAATACCATGTTCATTACTACAAAAAATCTTCAAATGTTCATGGCCTTTATGAGGGGTTACTACTTTTGCATCAAACATTGGAAACAACCATTCTGAAAAAATTTTATGTTATCTTTGTCATCGTCTATACTAGATATGTTCTTCAAACATAGATTGAGATAAAATAATTTTTTTTGCATTTGGCCTTTTAATGGCCACTAGAAATCCACCCAGATATCATGGAATCATCCAAACGTAAAATTTATTATTTTTATTGAATACATATATCTAAACATATACTATTTATTGTAATAAACTCAAGATCAAATCTAAATATTAAATTTATTATCTTTGGTAATTTCTTAAGTCCAAAATTCAAATTAATCAATATTGACATGAGTTTCAACAAGGGCTTATGCTTAAGAGTAATTAAGAAATAATCTTTATTCCCTTTTGTTTCATTTTGGGATGACGTCTTCATATCATTTTGAAAGTCCTATGGAAAAAGAAATATTACATGATATAGAAGTAAAGATCTTTTTGAGCTAAAATGATTGCCTAAGATTGCTAATTATGCATTTTCCTTTCTCTTGTATCATATCATTTTGGAAAGGTACCTTGTTTCAGTAGAGTTGGACAAAAACCAAAGGGCATAAGAAAGGTTGCTATTATAGGTGGTGGTTTGATGGGTTCTGGTATAGCTACAGCTCTTATTTTGTGTGACGTGCATGTTGTTTTGAAGGAAAGAGATCCTAGTTTTCGTGGAATGAAATCAGTGGAAGGTACGCATAATATTTTGATGTTTTCTTATTATTTTCTTCTCAAAAAACCATGATACAGCATGCATACTTTTTGCTACAACAATAACAATGAGTTTTAATCATTTTGGGGTATTGGTTACATGAATTTTATGTTTCTATTATATTTTATCTATTGAATTTTCAATCTAAATTGTATCCACCTGTCATTATTACATAAATTCAAATATGGAACTTAGTTTTATTGATTTTTGGAAGATAGTATTTATCACATGCTAAGTGTGACACCGTATAACTATGGTTGAAAATTATGGTTATGACGAGCTAAGCATAAACACAAGACTTTTAGTATTGAACGTGTTATTTATAATATATAAATACTATGAAATTCATGAAGATGCAGATAAACTAGAGTGAGAGCGAAATGATTCTCTTGAAGAGGAAGAGATGTAACTCTTTTTGGGTTTGTTTTATACGAGAGATTAAGGGATATTGTTTTTTTTTGTAAGAGAGTTAATATTATTCTATTTTTATAATAGTGGGTATATTTGTTGTTTTTTTTTGTGTAGTGCATATTTTACATTTTATGGCCTGAGGTATGATAGATTTTTCCTCCACTGTCTTGGACATAGTCCTAACTTAGATTGAACAAAAATAGGATTGATACCAATTGTTTGTCATAATTGATGTTCTTTCAGTTATTATAAAAGTTAAAGAATGGTGATGATTGGATTATTGACTTCACTTGTTTATACTTGTTTATACCACATGTCTGAATAAAACTTGGTTTTCATCTTATGAGTCATTTAGTGATGGCAATATATTGATAATAAACAATGCTATGTACAAACCTATTGATTTATTTACAATAAAAATAAATATGCATGATGGTATTATGTGAATATTAATGGGTATTAGACATGTCTCAGAATTTTAAAAAAATCTTATTTAATTTGGAGTACTAAGTGGTTCTTGTTGTGCCTTTATTGAAGATGATAAAAATTCTCATGATAAGTAAAGGATATTTGGTTGTTATAAAAGCAAATAGAATTGACAATCTTTACGTGTTATAAGGAGTAATAGTAATTGGTGCTAATTTCTTCATTATCTTTAACAAAAAAGGACTCCACCAAATTTTGGCATATGAGATTGGAACATATGAGTGAGAAAGTTCTAACTTTGCTTAGTAAGGTTTATTCTATTAATACATCATCTTTGTGAAAATTGTGTTTTTGGGAAGTGAAAAAAAAGTTAACTTGCTCTTCATTACAAAAAGCATATTTTATTCAGATTTGTAGGACCATATCCAGTTCTATTGAAGAGTGGTGCATAATATATGTTCATATGTTTACTTTTATTGATGATTATTCAAGAAATGCATGAATATATATCTTAAAAATCAAATGTTAGTTATTTTTTATTTCAAACAATGTAAAACACTAGTAGAAAGACAAATTGACTAGAAAATCAAAAGACTTATGAAGGTTAATGGTCTAGAATTTTGCAATAAAGAATTTAATAATTTTTGTAATAAAGAAGATATTCTTAGGCATATAAAAGTTTTTCACACACCACAACAAATTGGTGCAACTAAGAGGATGAATAAACTCTTTTGGAGAGAGCTCGATGTATGATTTATTGGGTAGAAATAGCCTCTAAAATTGCTTTTTTGGTGAATAAATCCTTGTATACAACTATTGGCTTGAAGACTTTGGAAGAAAAGTGATTAAAATGTCTAATTGATTACTCAATCTTAAGGATATTTGATTGTCTATCTTATGCTCATCAAGGTAAGTTGGAGCCGTAAGCTAAGAAGTGTATTTGTTGCGTTTTTCTTTTTGAAGAAAAATGACTCATATTTTATTACTCATCTAAGAGATTATAAGTGATTTCATATATATTGCATTGACACAGTAGTAGTACAACTTGTTAAACAATAGAATGTCTAGTAAGGAGCAGTAAAGTTTAATGCTTGGCTCGACATAACTTTCCTTTTTTTCTTTTGCATTTGTATTTACGAATTGGGTGGCTTTTGATCACTTTATTTGGAGCAAGGTAATTATCAAAAAAATTCGACAAGATTAAAAATTGTTTGGTTATGGTCAAGCATAAAGAAATACAAATTATGGTATTCGGATCTAGTGTCATTTGTATAACAGATTATTGAGTTTGATCTCATTAGTTCATGAACAGTTTCATATTATTGATAGATAGAACTTGAAAACAAATTTGACCATTAAAATATATAAATCTTTTTTGGCTTATGCATTTTTAATTGCAACTGATACACACATGCACAACAAACCTTTTAATTTCTTGGAAACAATTTCAAATGCAAATGTCAAGAAGTAGAATTTAGTTATGCAAGAAAAAATTGAATTTCTTAATAAAAATCAAACTTGGAGATTAGTGAAGCATTTTTAAAGAAAAAAAATTATTGGTTGCAAATAGGGTTTTAAAAAAAAATATAAAATTTTTCGTGTAGAAGATGAAATGTACAAAACATGATTGGTAACAAATTGTTGCTCTCAAATGGACGGAATGGACTTTCTTAAGGTATTTTTTTGCTGTTCTCAAATATATCTTTATTTATATTTTGTTGCTTTTAATAGTAAAGCTTGACTTAGAATTAAAGTAACTTGATGCTAAAATAATTTTCTTGCATAGAGAATTGGAGGAAAAATTCTTATTTAGCATTCAAAAAGTTTTGTTGTTTAAGACAAAGATGACCATATTTGTTTGTTGGAAAGGTTTTTATGTGGGTTGAAACAATCTCTTTAAGAATGGTATAAAAAGTTGTTTCTATAAAGGTTGTATAAAAAGTTGATACTTTTATATTAAAACAAAACTTTATGAGGTATAAGTATACGATAATTGTGTTTATTTATGAAAGTTTTCAGGTGATAATAGATTTATTTTCACATGTTGATAATATGTTGATTGTATGCAAAAGAAAATCTAAAATTGAATGGTGAATTCGAGATGAAAGACTTGGGACTGACAAAGAAGATCCTTGGTATGGATATTATGAGGGATAGTGGTGCTGAAAAGTTATGGATAATTTAACAACATTATGTGCAAAAGGTTTTTTTTTATAGAAGATTAGCATATTTGATGTTAAGTCAATTAGCGCTTCTTTAGTAATTTATTTTAAATTATCCAAAATGGATTCTTTAAAATCAAAAAATTATATATAGATGGAAAATGTATCTTATGTTAGCATAGTAACTAGTCTCATGTATGTCATGATTTTTATACTCTTACATGTTGCATAAGTTGCCAACTTTGTTAGCAGATATATGAGTATCCTAGAAAAAATATATTGACAAATGATGAGATAGATACTATGATAGCTCAAGATTACAAAAGATGTTTACTTACTGTTTACTAGAAATTGTAGCTTACTGACTATGTTGATTTAGATTATACGGATGATCTTGATAAGAATATATCATTAATAATTTGTGTTTATATTTGAAAGATATGCTATTAGTTGAAAAATAGTGCTCTAGCCTATTATTATTCTAGCCATTGTTGAGGTTGAGTATATGATACTTAGAGAATCAATATTGAATGCTATTTGGTTAAGTGATTTAAATGTTAAGCTTAGGAGAACCTCAAATGCTATCGTTATTTATTCAGATTCTCAAAGTGTTATCTTTCTAATTAAAGATTAAATATTTTATAAGAGGATGGAGTATATTAATGTCAGACTTCATTTGTTTGGAACATCATAAATGAGGGAGATATCAAGATAATAGAAATTAACACAACTTATAATGTAACAAATATGATAATGAGATCTCTTATGCCAAGTTCAAACACTGCTTCAACTTTATTAGCTTATGTGACAAATGATGTTTCTATTTTAAAAATAATGCCATTTTCAATAAAGTTTATCAGTCACAATATTGATTTGAGGAAAACTTAATGAATTTTTAACCCAAATTGTGACCATCTACCATCATTATATGAATTCAAACATGGAGCCTGATTTTGTTGAGCTTTAAGATAGTGTTTATTACACGTTTAAGTATAAAACTATATAACAATGTCTGAAGAAAATTATGACTATAATGGATTAAATATGAAAACAATATTTTTGGTATTAAACATGTGTTATTTATAATCTATAAATATCATGATATTTATAAAAGCAAATACAAGCAAGAGTAAGAGTAGAAGTGTTTTTTTTTTTATTTTTGAAAATTAGAGGCATTACTTTATTGAGCTTTTTCTTATATGAGATATTAAGGGATTTTTCTCATTTAATAAAATAGTTAATATTCTTTTGTTCTTGTAATATTGGTTTTTGTGGGTGAGTTTATTTTATATTTGTGTGAGTTTATATTTTGTATTTTATGATTTTGACTATAGTGAATCTTTTTTCTTTTTTAGTGGACTTTGATCTAATATGTATCAAATTATGTAAATTTGTTTGTTTATCTTTTTTCTATATTTTATCATTATTGTTCTTATTGATCATATTTTCATTGTGCCTATATCAATCTCGTGGGTTTAAATCCTAACGTTATCATATGATCATTTCTAATTAGTCTAAGTTTGAAATTTTTTTTTGAAACTTTTTAAAGCTTTTTCTTCCTTATCATATGTGTAAATCCTATACATTTTCATTTCCTTAATGGGACATCGTTTGTCTGTTAGCTTATCTTAATTTTTGACAATGCTGATATTCAAATGGAAAAAGCCATTGCCATCTTGTCCCTTTGTGTATATCCAGACTATATTTCATATGGTATGATTAATTTAATGAAATTATGCATTCTTTTTGCTATAGCACTAATTATGTTTTATTGTTTCCATTCTTAGCAAATCTCAAAGCACTGGTGAAGAGAAGCTCAGTGACTTTGGAGAGAGTGAGCAAAGCCCTGTCGAATCTCCAGTGTACTATGGATTACTCAGACTTCAAGGACGTGGATATGGTTATTGAGGTAAATGAGTAAAGCTTATGACACCCTTGGAAAAACATTTAATTATTCTTAGTTGTATCTGAGGTTTTTCTCTCAATTTTAAAAACCTATGTTGTTATATTGTTGATGATCTCATCAACGTCACAATTTTCTTTATAGGCTGTCATTGAGAACTCTGCTTTAAAACAGTCCATTTTTAATGAAGTGGAAAAGCTGTGTTCTCCGCATTGTATTCTGGCAACAACTACCTCCAGTATTGATTTAAATGTAGTCGGCGAGAAGACCAATTCCCAAGATCGCATAGTTGGAGCACATTTCTTCAGGTCAGTTTTACACGCTATACTACATGTAGCTGCCTTGATTATGAAAATCATAAAATAATGGGTTAGTTTTTTAATTAATTGGATTAAGCTGATGATTTTTAGGCAGCTTTGTCTTCATATATAGCTTACTATGGAGACGTTTATATGTATACTGACTTTTCTGAATTACCAATCTGCAGCCCTGTTCATCTGATGCCTCTTCTGGAAGTTGTTTGGACGGAAAAAACATCTCCGAATGTAATTATTGATCTCATTGAAATTGCAAAGAAAATGAGGAAAGTTCCCATTGTGGTCAAGAACTGCACGGGCTTTGCCACCAATCGGACCTTCTTCCCGTATCACCAAGCATCTGCATTAGTGTTACATCTTGGTGTTGACCTCTACAGAATTGATAGGGTCATAAAAAGTTTTGGCATGCCATTGGGTCCTTTTCAGTAAGCTGTTTTTTTTGGCATATAATGCGTGATTTTATACCTTTATATTTGATATCTAAAAAGCAAAGTATGATGAAACGCAAAGCATTATTCAATATCTAATTTGCATACTTTTACCTTGCAATGGTTACATTTCCTATGCTGAATAACCTTAAAGATAATTGAACAAACATGAACTATGATCGAATGGAAGACATGCATTACTTTATGGTCCTTTAATAGTTGTTCTACACAGATATAATATTGGTTTGAATTATCATTGTTCTTTTGACTACTAGATTGAATTATAGAAAGCTTTATTCATTGGAGTGCTTGAACAAGCTAATGATAAGGGTCATATCAAAACCTAATCATGTTTTGTTTGTTTGATGTTGGACAATTCTCAATAATTCTGTAGTATACAATTTCTATGCTGAGTAGCCTTAAAGATGATCGTGCAAACATGAACTGTGATCGAATGGAAAATATGCATTACTTTATGGTTCTGTAATTTTTGTTCTGCACACATATAATATTAGTTTGAATTGTCATTGTTCTTTTGACTACTAGATTGAATTATAGAAAGCTTTATTTGTTGGAGTACTTGAACAAACTAATGATAAGGATCATATTAAAACCAAATGTTTTGTTCATTTGATGTTGGACAGTTCTCAATAATTCTGTAGTATACACATCCTATGCCCATGATTGGAGTTGACTATTTAAAGTAATGGAGGTCATACCTGCTTTAGATTCTTGTTTGTTTGTTGTGCTACCAACTTGGCCTAGTGATTTGGATATATCACCCTTGTGGCTTGTTAACTTTTGTTGGCTCTCTTTTCTTTGTCTTACACTCCTCCAGATTCTATTCTGGATTGTTTTGGAACTCCCCTTATATATATCCGACAATCTCCTGTGCCTGTTGGCTTTGGTGGAAAACATCTTGCTTTGCTCTACCGTTAATTGTACCTTTTTCCTCTTTACCTATCTCCCATGCTCTTTATATTCAAAATCTCCTTCAATTTCAAAGATCCTTATTGCATGTGCAGACTAGCTGATCTGGTTGGTTATGACGTAGCATTGGCAGCTAAAGAAGAATATGCATCAGCTTTCAAGGGTCGAACCTTTGATACATCTCTTCTCGATTTGATGAAAAAAGATGGTCGCAATGGTATGGAAGTTGAAGACTATTTGTGATTCAGGAAAAAAAATATGTTGACATTTTCCCCATCATGTATATTTTCACACATTTTCCCTGTTCTCGTGTTCTACAGGAAAAAGAAATGGAAGGGGTTACTATTTGCACCACAGAGGAAGTAGACCTAAATCTGATCCTTTGGTGCAACCCATCATTGAAGAATCCAGAAGGCGTGCTAATTTAGTACCCAGCGGAAAGGTTTCGAATAATCTACTTAAAAGAAAAAAAAAAACTTTCTTCAACCATCTTTTTTAATCTTCAAAGTTGCACGATAGAGCAGCTTTCCTGTAAGCTGTTTTTTTTTTTTTTTTTTTAACGAATGTTCAGTAATACTTTTGTAGGCCATAAGCATGTCCGACCAGGATATTGTGGAGATGATATTTTTCCCGGTGGTGAACGAGGCGTGCAGAGTGATAGATGAAGGAGTTGTAATTCGACCATCAGACATTGATGCTGCCTCTATCCTTGGTATGGGTTTTCCCAGATACAGGTGAGCTCATATTGCCTTAAAAGTCGAAACTCTTCTCTTCTATACTTGAGGAGCATTTGTTTGGAATATGCAAAATTTGAACCCAAACTATGTTCTAGTTAGGTGCTTTCAATTTTCATTCATTCATCTGTATGTAGTACCTTATTTGATTGAAATAACCTTATAAATTTGTATTGCGTGAAGGGGTGGTCTGGTATACTGGGCTGATACAATTGGGGCGAGTTATATATACTCAAAGCTCCAGATCTGGGCTGCTGCATATGGTGGTCTATTTGCACCATCTTCATACTTGGAAGAGAGGGCTAAGAAAGGACTGCCATTGGTAATGACTCTGTTCTTTTATATTTCTCACTTTGGTTTTGTCAATAACGCCTTTAATAATGTGACTGAATGCATGGTAAAATAAAGCATAGTCAGCATCCCATCCTGAATTAAAATAGAGCAGGACCTGTGCCTGTGTATCACAATCTAATTTGAGTAGTTAAGCGAAAAACCAACAGTTTCTTGTCCAAGTGTCTAAAAATAATGAAAAGCAAAGGAGAAATCATAACTCACAATGTCCTTTTCCACTCCCAACAGAGCCTGGAGAGATCTCCTTTGCAATCTTCAACATCGCGCTTGTGATTCATTGCTTTGCTATTGAAAGCATTGATGAGACCACAGCAAGGCACGGCAAACTTTCTTTCTCGGATTTGTTTTCTAATGGTTGGCTACAAATACCAGAGTGGTTGATGTTAATTCTTCTTTATGTTTGCAAGAATAACAGCTACAGGCTCAATAGAGTTTATGTTTCTTTGCATTTTTTCTGGAATTAAGTGAGGTTTAAGACCTTGTAATTGGTACATAACATGTGCTTTCTGTGCACACGAGTTTGCATAATGCTGCTTTTTCGAGGAACAAAAGAGACATTTCTGTAGGTTCCCTACAACAGTCTTAAGTATACATGCTTTAGCTGAAACCATCATCTGTTAAAGCATGAAAAAGCCAAGGTTGATGCACAAACATGAACAATAATATGATTCCAATGATGTAATAACATAACCAAAACCAATAATTGAATGATAACAAAATCACCATTTTGAAAACAACCGTGATGGGGTTTTTTGGGGGAAAGCTCTTGCAAGCAGCCCTTTATTGGAGTGTGGTTCATCCTTTGGCGGACCGTGCTCAAATGTGGAATAACCAATCAATACCTTTATTGGCTAGTTCTCTCAAATTAAAAAAATAAATCCCAAAATGCCTTAAGCAATTCATAACTTGTACCCTTAAGTCCCCTTTCAATAAAATCAGTGGTATCATCCACGAACTTTGAGCTCCTTTCCCTGATCTACTCTAGCATAAAGTCCTCAAATTCTTTTATTGTATTCATTTATTTTATAAAATAATTGAATTGAAAAACTTTAATAATTATATTATTTTGTTTCTTATGGGGTGATATATTTTTATATTTCTGCAAATTTAAAAATATTTTAATTCACATTTTAAATTTTATTTTATAAATTCAATATATTTGGTATACTAATTTTTAAATATAAAGTGGATAAATTGATTTACAGTTATAATTTAAAAGTTACATGCTTGTTTTTATTTTTAAAATAATTTAAAACGAAAGCAATTCAAAGCTGCGTAGCAAATTTCCAAAGTTGTTGAAAAAAAAAAAAAATCAAATTTTAAAAATCAAACTGAAATAGAAAACAAAACCAAGGTGTCGAAGCATTATTCTATCCAAGGACCGTTCCAGTCGCATCAAGGAAAATGAATTATTGAAGTCCATTTGATTTCTCGATGTAAGCACATCGAAGCGCAAAATCGTCGCTTAAACAAGATCATGCGCAAAACAATTATTTTGCCCATCTCAGTTCGCATTTTTTGTCCAGGTGATCCACGACGCGATCTGAAGAGACGGGAAACAGGGTTCCACGTAACTCTGCGTCAGGACGCAGGCGTCGGTGACCAGCCGGACTTTGCTCGGTGTGTTCTGAGAGCGAATTTAAGATCCTAAGTTGAGACAATCTTATATTTGGTGTAGGTGATGGGAAGAACCTTTTCCTAATCTGCATCTTTCCTCTTTAGAATCGGATGTTCTTCCCAGGAATCAAGACCCTGCTCGGGACATTTTTTTTCAAGTACAACACTGCTTTTTTCTCGATGAATTTCTTCTACTGCTAACTTTAATGGGAAAAATTTGGATTTAGTATTTTGTTGTCTGCGTGAACAGATTTCTTCGAGGATCGGATGATGCGTTCGAATCTTAACCCAGCTGTGTACAAACGGTTGACATCAAAGGAACTCATGGATGTTTTTGATCGGGACGATGAGGAGAGTTCAGGTAAAGCCAGATTGATAGTTTTGGCGTGTAAATTCCATGAAGTATGTAACAAGCATTTTATTTTTGTTGTGTGTTACTGTCGTTAGCTCGCTTGCTCAGTTCCCCGATCACAGAAGAGCAAAATAGCAATCCACCCTGGAGGTTGTCTCTGCCGCACGTTTGTGTGGCAACAATATGTTCGTTCTTGTTCGGTTACCACTTGGCGTACGTGTTGTTGTTTTTCTTATATAAGGTCGACGTTTTTGTTTTTTTTTTCCCTCTCTTGGAGGAAACTTTGAACTTCAACTTGTGGGTTGCAGTGTTGTTAACGAGACACTGGAGAGTATTTCCATGGAACTAGGTTTTGCTGGGAACACTTTGGCTGAAGGTAGAAATATGGATTTCGAGATTGCCACAATATTCAATATGTTTTATTTTGATGATTTGTACTTATCGCCTATTGTTTTAACAGGGTTTGTGGTAAGTATCTGCCTTGGAGGTGCTTTTGTTGGTTGCTCGTTTAGTGGATTGATTGCAGATGGTGTTGGGCGACGAAGGGCTTTTCAATTGAGTGCCTTGCCAATGATTTTTGGAGCTTGTTTAAGGTATTGAGCTTCTTGCCACCCATTCCATTTTTAGGAGATCCAACGATTCCATCCTGATTCTATAATCTTGACAGCATTCCTTGTTATAAATTTGAGTTTATGATTTCATGTAAATCTCTTGTACTGTATCATGATATCAAATTGAGGGATATTTGCAAATGAGGAAATGATCCCTATCTTTGTTCTTGATCCTTAAAAATCCTTTGAATTTGCAGTGCAAGTACAGGTAACCTACAAGGAATGCTCCTTGGTAGATTCTTTGTTGGAATAGGAATGGGTATAGCTCCACCAGTTGCTTCTCTGTATGTTGCAGAGGTTGAGTAAATAGTTTTTCTTCTATGTCTTTTATGATCTTATACCATCCATTTATTCATTTCATTGCACTAATTTTATCAGGTTTCTCCCCCGTCTGTGAGAGGAACATATGGGAGCTTCATTCAGATTGCTACTTGTCTTGGGCTTATAGCAGCCCTTCTTGTTGGACTTCCTGCAAAGGACGTTATGGGGGGGTAAATCGATACTTTTGTTTTCTGTCTCTCCACTCTTTTTTTCTTAAAATTCCGTAACTATCGAGCTCTTTATACTTACTAGTTGGAGAGTTTGCTTTTGGTTGTCTGCTGCTCCTGCTGCTATGCTTGCCCTCTGTATGGAATTTTGTGCTGAAAGTCCTCACTGGCTTCATAAGGTTATGTACTTCCTCCTTATGAAAATCATGTTGAAAGACAGCAATTTCTTTCTGCATGATTATGCATTCTTTTTAAGCAACCATGTTGTTATTTGATATTTGACTCTTCGGTGGAATGTTGTGGATATAAATTTCTCATTCCTACTTTCCTCTTAGTTTATCAGTAATTTTCATGGAAGATATTGTTCAATGAATAAGTAAGTTTGTAGTTCTAGCATGTTGATTTTTTTGTATGTTCCAAACATTGCATTAAGATGTTGGCAAGTTTTTCCTTCTAGATGCACAATGCAAGAGTAGTAAACTTTTTACTTTATGAGAAAGTGGATTTTTAAGCCATTCTAGTAGAAAAACATGGTAGAAATCAGTTTAGTTTGAACGCTCCACTATCACTTTATATCTACTTTATTAGGGGGCAAATTATGTGGTGCTTTGATGCAAATCATTTTAGGGTAAAGAAGAACAGTTGTTTGGAGTTTGGCAGATGCATCACTGTAATTCAATGCTATGATTAACCCAGCCATCCTCATTCTAAAGATTATTCCTTTTGCTTACTGCTGCACTATTAATATGGAAAAATTTAGTCTATAATTGTAAAATTCTGGGAAGTGAATCCTTGCTATATTAGTCTACTAAATGCACCCCATTTAGAAAATTACAGGCTTTTATGGTCTCCATGTGTTTTAATGGCTAAAATACCTAGGTTTACTTTCATGAGGCTTATTCTGTTCATTCATTATATTTTGTTTGCTGTTAGCATGAGGCAGAGAGGCAAACGATTTTTTTACCACGATTCCTGATATTTTGTTTTCAACTTGGGTGTATATGCTTCTTTTATTTTACAGTATTAAGGATATTTTACTTTTAGCTGTAGCTGAGAGTTAGATCCATCATATGGTGACATGTTGGAGCACTTATTTTGGGGAATAGCATGTATTGTGATCAAATGGGTTTTACATATTTTTGGTTTTTTGACATTATATATATATCTGTGATCACTCATGGATATAAACATAATCAAACCATATACATTTTGTTTTTCTCCTTGTGGTTGATACTCTGGAATTTAACTGAATTTTTTAAAGTATATTCTTGATTGCTTTTATTTATGTTAATTGATGCAAGGCTCAGTAAAGCCTAGATATGTGATGCTGAACGATTCAGCAAAAAACAATACTTTTGCAATATATCAGGGATTCATACATTTAGTAACTTGGAGGTTTACATTAAAGAGCCCTAGCTTATCGTAATTGAAATTGAGATCCCATTTCTATTAATAAAATAATTTCTAATTGACTAATTTATATTCATCAATCAGTGTAGAAAGATGAAAATTTGCCAATACATGGAGTCATTAGTTCTTAGTAATAATCCTCAAGGATGCCTTAGAATCTAGGAGGATGGCCTAGAAGAATTCTACAGCTATGAAATTGATTTCAAAAGAACGTATTCTTGACGGAGCATGCCTTATCTTCACGTCTTAGTTCTTGTTATGCAACTTCAACATGCTTTATTACTAATATAGGTCTGTGAAGTAATACTAATTTTGTGTATATTCTACATTGATTGATGGTGATTAAGTGCATTGGCTTGTATACTGCATCTATAAATGTTCAAACAAGAATATTATTCCACTACCTATGGCTGAATGTTAAAAGAATGCTGTAAAGCTGGTTCTTCCCTTGTCTTTCAATTAATTCCTAAGTTTTCAGATGAATTTATGCTGTCAAGCTACCCTCTATCTTTAGTTTCAGTAATTTGGAACGTGTACTCCAAGTTGTGTCTCTTGAAACTGCCAGTGATTCAAATGCCATGGCATAAGGTAGGATGGAATTGAAGCCATCAAAAGGGTGGAAGAAATGCCAATGACATTAATTAGAACATTATTCATTGAGTACTCCACTTATGCTAGCATCCTTGAGAGATTCAAGTTGTTTGTATTGGCTTACAGTCTTTGGACTTGGTACTGTATCCATATCACTTTTATTTAGCTTATAGGAGTTCCTTGTGGGAATCCATTTTTGATGTTGTGGATTATAACTTATTTTTTATGTTTGTTATTCTTGATGCATACTTTTGCAGTATGCTGATAGTACAAATGCATAGTCTTTGGTAATGATTATGCGAAATTGGGAAATTTAAATAGAGTTTGTAGTAAATCAAGTAAACCTTTGGTCTTTACAATCCTAATTGGTTTAGTGCAAGTAGTAACTTTAACCAAAATATTATTTTTAGCTAGATGCTGAGTATCTACCAACGTGCCTTATGCATCACAATAAATAAAATTTTTAGCTAGAGTGAAAGCTTCAAATTTTTCTAGCAGGTGGGAACATCACCAAGCATTTTAACAACCATTTGTTTTTTACTTATTTTACAAAAGAGTTTAGATTCCACAACATTATAATAAAGCTCTTGCCAATGTCGACACTTTGATATAAAACTCTTGTTATTTTATCTATTTTTTGGCAACTTAAAAGGCTCCAAAATATAGTTTTAGCTTATAATATGACAAAATAAAGCACAAAATATTTTAATAGAAGTTCAATTAGAGATAATTTTGGGTGTATTTGGTTTAATGATATTATTATGTAATGTTATGATATTTAATAGTATTAACTGTTTGATATTATGATATTTTTAAATAACGTTACGAAAAATTACAATTTTATCTTTCAAAAATAACACAAAAATGTTAGTCATTGATATTTAAAATAAGTATAAGAGACTATTTAGATAATATCGAACTAAACAATAAAAAAAATCTCAACGACTTTTAAATAACCTTAACATCTATATATCATGTGATTTTGTTGTCAATATTATCAAAATAACACTAAAATAAATACTTTTTAATGTTATCTAACTAAGTTGACAGGAGTTACTTTTTTTTATCATAGTGGTTATCAACTACTATTAAAAACTTTAGTTCTTGTGCATTGTCTTAAGCTCTATCTGGTTGCTAATAAATTTCTTGATTAAGTAAAATGAGTTCAAAGAGGCAACTACATCCAGTTATGAATGCACTAGGGTGTGGATAAAATTCTCAATAAGAGCTGCAATTTTGATCGGAAAGTTAGGTTACATTTTATAAGAAATAAGAAACTGGCTATCTATGCGTGAGTTCTCATGGAAAAGATATTTTGATGGCCTTTTGATATCTATCAATTTAGTCATTTCAAATTTGAAGAGTGATTGGTTTCACAATTTTTTTTTTCAAATTAGTATGATTTGATAAATATAACAATTGGTTAAAGCCTTAGATATGGGTTTAAGTTTTTGGCTTGTTTAGGAACTTGAATTTTGCATGTAAGATTTTATATTTTTTTTCTTCTCATCCTTGGTTTTCTCTAATAGAACATCGAAAATTTCCATGGATTATTAACACACCTCATATCTTTCTTCGTGCACAATTTTGTGCTCAATCAATCATTATTTTCTTTGAAAAATCTTCATTTTCTTGTGATATATGGAAAATACTAAATGATTGGCTGTCATTAACTGCATGTTACATGAAGCTTGTAAAGATTAGTGATATAATAAACATGCCAATGTGGCATGCATTTATGCTGAATAGTCAACTTATTTAAAGATGTTCTAGAATTGCTTGTCTATGCACTGCTACTGAATGGTTTCTATTAATTTTGAGGTATATATTTTAGTAAAAGTATGACAATATGGTGAGAAAATTTTTCTCTTGAGAATGCTTTATTGATTAATCCCCTCAAGTTTAACATGCAATGAGTGTTTTTGATTGTTGTAATTGTATAGGAGTTCTATGATTGTGTTAGAAATATAAATATGGCTTGGAAAAATAATAGAGTTTCTATGTTTGGGTATGAGTAGCATTGATAGAAGAGAAGAACCTATTGAGAGAGATGTAGTGAAATAACACACTGTGGACAGTTTGTGATCAATTCTTATACAGTACTATACCAGTTTTGCTTATGCAAATGACTTTTATGGTAAGGGATCTACACTGGCAGATCGAGTTTCACTATCATATTTATGCGATGCCACATAAAATAAGTTGAAAATAGAAGTACCATAGAGATCAAGGATTTAATGCCTATATACAAGGTAATTCATATCTACCAGATTTTTGGCTAATTAACTATATTGCTTGCATCAAATTTTTGCACTGTTTTTTTTGCATCATGTTGTGCCTTGCCAACATCTCAGTTCAAAAGCATTGGGAAAGAAATAGTCATATTTTTCCAACATTTGTTACTTGAGTAGTTGATAATGTATAATGAATTATATTACCTATTTTTGGTTCAGGGTATAATTTTGAACCAAAAATAGGAATTTATTCTTGCAGAAATGGGTATTTAATCAATGGATAATATGCATTTATAATTTCATTCATATGTCCGAGTGGAAAGTGAACAAAGCATAATCACTAAGGTTGTGACCCATGATTTTGAGTTGATGAGAGTGCCAATTTGGTAGAAAGAAGATTTATAGAATATATACATTAAAGGACCCTTTATGGGGGATCTTTTGATGTCAGTCTTTGTTGTGGTTGGATCAATCCAGTGTTCTATTTCTTGCTATGGTTTTGTAGAAGTAAATTACCATAAAAAGGTACTCTCTATCTTAAGAAGGTATTTATTGCTTGATAGAATAATTCCATTTCTCATAATGTAAAGATAAAAATTGGTAAGGTAAAGAGGTTAGAAGATTATACAAATTTTTACTTAATAATATAGCTATTTTGGAGCTTTTCGTCAATTTAAAGGTCGACATTGTAGTGTCATGTCATAATTTGTTTGATGAATTATGCCCACCTCAAATAATGCTATATGCTGTTAAACTAGAAGATGCATCTTAATTTGACTTGCAATCATTCTGGTGCATGAAATTATAATTTTAATAACAATTTCATAAGATAATGGCAAACTTAATTGCCTCTGTTCTTTAATGCTTCAGCACGGAAGAATTGGCGAAGCAGAAGCTGAATTTGAAAGGCTTCTTGGAGCATCCCATGTGAAATCAGCAATGTCGGAGTTGTCACGTTCAGATAGAGGGGATGATGCAGATGGTGTAAAGTTTTCAGAGTTATTATATGGTCGACATTTCAGAGGTATTTATTTTATTTGCAGTCCTTAATTTTTGCCTTGACAGTAGATTTTGTTAGGTTTTTCTTTCAAAACTTTTCCTTTTAGAAGTTTTGGTCATTGCAAGTAACATTTTCTTTTTACAGTTGTTTTTATTGGAACAACACTATTTGCTTTACAACAGTTATCTGGCATAAATGCTGTATTCTATTTCTCTTCTGTTGTCTTTAAAAGAGCTGGGGTGCCTTCAAACATTGCCAACATATGCATAGGGTTTGCAAATTTGATAGGTAAAACAAGAAGTTTTACTGTGTAACTTTTTTTAGTTGAAAGGTTGGCCTACTTTTTTTTTTTCTTTCATGTCCTGAAGGCTCAATAATTGCTATGCTTTTGATGGATAAGCTTGGAAGGAAAGTGCTACTTGTGGGGAGCTTTTCCGGCATGGTAATTTGTTTTCTGACATAAGTTGTTATTATCTAATTTGCTTTTACTTTTTGAAATTGTGAACAATTCTGTACTGCTCCAGGCTGCAACATTGGGACTACAGGTTTTTGCAGCAAGCTCTCATTTTCTAGGTTCTTGGACATTATATCTCTCTGTTGGTGGGATGTTACTGTGAGTGCCATGCTATACCTGCTCACAGATTTACTTTCATTTACTCATAATCCAAATAGTTGGCATGAAACTTGAATATGACAGCGTTGGGTTATTTGCAATTACTGTTTACATGTTTTTTAGAAGCTAATTTGCCTAACTTAATGTGATTATAATTTAGAAAACGTTAGGTAAAACTTCCATGGGGACAGCTTCTAGCTCTTTCAAACAGCAGTAATCCTATATATGTTGATCATCTTTCTAGAATTATTCTGTATAATTGTCAGTGATAGATCTGGTGCTGTTCAGTTGTTGTATGTCACTAGCAATATTGTACCTAGAACTTTCAATACTCTTGTGGGCTGTACCATGAAATATCAGTTTACTTTCCCATGTTACCATGTGCTTCTGTTTTGGACAGCAACTTCAATTTTGTTGCAGCACCATATGGATTCATAGGGAATTGATATGATATGAACATATACCTTCATAGTGCTTTGTCTGGTGATTCAGGAAAGAAGGCAGCAAATAACAATGTCAGTGAAACTTGAAAGTGATATTGTCTACTTCGATCTATATATCCGTGTTCTTTATGTATCCAGAATGCTATTGTTGCAGAATTGTTTGTTGTAAGAACTGTAGATACGTTTATTATGTGTATCTTGCAGGTTTGTCTTTACATTTGCATTAGGAGCTGGTCCAGTTCCTGGTCTTCTATTGCCTGAAATATTTCCTAATAAGATTAGAGAGAAGGCTATGGCTGTATGTATGTCTGTGCATTGGGTAAGAATTTTTATATTATCTTTCAATTAGATTTTGACTATACTTGTGTACAACTATTATGTAGCCAAGCTATTACGACAGATACGCAGTTAAAACATTGAAACATATTTGTGCTTACATGGGAATGTTTTTCAATTCCAGTTTAACCTCCATCTCTTTTCTCCTTAATAGATGAGTGATTGAGAATATTATTGTAATGATGAAAATTTCAGGTATTCAATTTCTTTATTGGCTTGCTGTTCCTGCGGCTGTTGGAATTAATAGGAGCAAAGATTTTGTACACAATTTTTGCATCCTTTTGCTTGATAGCAACAGCCTTTGTTAAGAGGAACGTGGTGGAAACCAAGGGAAGATCACTTCAAGAAATAGAGATATCTTTGCTAGCTCCTGAGTAGAGGTACTTCTTGTTAATTACCTTGGATTTCTTTCGTTCTACATGCTGCCTTTTTTTCTCTTATTTTTATGTTTCACAATGCTGCATTAGATAATTACCCATATTCTTGTGCAATAAAGTTTTGAAGAAATTTTTATTTCCTTTTTAGTATAGGGACATTGAAGTTGTATACTTTATTTGGTTCTATTGCATTGAATTTCATCTTGACATGGTTGGGCGGGAAAGAAGGGTTTACATTTTTTTTGAAAGACAACTATGACCTATATTTTGTTAATGGTCTATATGGCTAAAGTACAAAATATGCATCCATCTGTGAAGCTAGCACAATATTGATGTTGGGACTATAGTCATTAGTGCAATTTGCACTTTGATGCACATGAGAGATTTCATAGGACTTAAAGGAAACTAAAATAAAAGCAGTGTCTTGCAACAATTTGTTATCATTCCCATTTCTTGTATTTTGAAGCACACTAGCTACTGAAATCAAAGAGTTCCCCTCGACCTATATCCTGTCAGCTTGGTCAACCTAGTGTCTCGCTGAGCACATTGCCTTCTAGTAATCTTTGAATTTTGGAATAGATGTGCCATTACTCTGAATCTTCTTGTCCTCGATATGGATAAGATTGCTAAAGTTTTGCAAAGGACAGCCTTCTAGTAGCCGTTTATGTTTCATAGGCTTGTTGAAGTTAATTTTGATCTAAATCAGAGAAATCCCAATGCAGATAATTCAGGTAATAGGCATCAATAATGTCATGTGTATCCCATTTCTTAAGGCTAGATCATGTCTCAAGATATTTTTTTAGAGCTTGCATGTCAACCACAACAAGAGAAGAGAATGACTTATCATGTACCTTTCATTGTGAGTCTTCTATATATAGTACACAGTTGTAATAATTCAAGAAGCAACCTAACTTGTACTGGCACCAAGTGGAAGAAGAGTGTGTAATTGATGGAAACAATCATTAGCCCTTATAGTAGATGAAATTATCTAGGTTTTTGTTATCATTATACTCCCATGGACATAGATTGGTTGAAGATAGTCCCCTTGAAGCCAATCTAGTGGATACAACCTTGTTTAGGACATGTCATTGAAATATAATGAATCTTGACTTAGTCTTCAATCCTTTATGCTAAGATCCTTGGAACTAATATTGTCACCTTGATGGATTAGGCTTTAAGCCTACAAAGCCTCTTCTAATTACAATGCAATCCTCCCTCTTTTCATGTTTTATCAAGCAATGCTCTTTTACTACATACTTTATTGCAAATCTATGTATACCCAAGTCTTTAAAGCACTTGAACTTGCAGATTTTGTCCTAAGCAACATGATAGAATTCTTCTTTAAATCACCACTTCATAGAAAGTTTTGCATGAGGTTTTTGACAATGTCTAGGACATAGTATGACGAAAATTAATGATAAAATATAGTTTGGAAGTTAGATAAGTATGCTATTAATAAAGGTAATACATTTAGCATGTGAAAAGGTATGGAACATGCAATCTTTTCTTTGATGCATTCATGATGTGGTAAAATTTGGCCAAGAGTGGGCCTTTTACTATATGAGATGCCAATGCATTTCCCCACTTCATGTTTCTTAAATCTCAACTTATTTATAACAATTTGCCATCTTTTCTGTACAATTTTCTTACTAAAAAACATAGGATGTAGTACAATTTGCCTTTTGATTAAGAAAAAAATAGAATGACAACATAATGGAGAAATATTTGTGTGCATGGGAGTTTGTTAAAGCAAGAAAAATGACATCATCAATGAACAAAAGTTGGGACACAATAGGCTTAAAAGAAGATATTCAAATCACAATAAGGCTCCTTTGCTCCTTTTTTATTAAATCAAGAAAAAAAACTGACAAAGGAGTGTCTAAAATTAGCTTGCAAACACACATTCATTGGTGTCGCACTAGTTCCACAAACCATCGGTGCAAAATGTGGTTGAAAATTGTTTTAAAAAATGCTTAAAATTGAATTTTTTATTGATTTCGTTGACTGTTGTTGTTCACTGTCGTCTGCCGCCATCAGTGCCGTCGTCATCGCTCATGGTAGTCGCTCGAACTGATTCGTGTGCCCATGTGACCCGAATTGACTCGGGAATATTAGTTGACCCGCATTCGACCCGCATCAACTCGTTACCACACCGACTCACTACAACTCGCGACGACCCACACCAACCCCTGCCAGTCCCGTCGATCCGTTCTTTCCACTCTACTTGCACTTACCTCAAACCCGGAACGGACGCATCAAGAACCCTGCCCACACTGCGTCTATTTCACTCGGCCGTTTCGCCACCTATCGTTTTATCGGCTGTTGTTACCACTGCCCAAAACTCACAATTAATTTGGGAACTGCTTAATTCAATTAAATTTGTAGTTTTTTTGTTATGTTTTATTTTTTTTTAAAATTAGTGATGAACATTTGAAAATCTTTATAAATAAGAATGTTCACTATATTAAAAAAAATGATGGAATGAAATTTATTTTGTTTATTTGTTTTCATCTTTATGAACAAAGTGTGTGCGCCCAATCTTAATTGGAGAGGTTCCAACTTTCCTTGTGAGACAAGGATTGAAAGTGAGAGACTTTCCACCGAAAGAACCAACAACCAAATCCTTTGTGAGAGACTAGGATCGAAAGTGAGAGACCTTCTATTAGGAGAGTCGGTAATCACACATTTACGCTTCTGTCAACATCTACATAATCGTCAAAAGATTTAATCTTTCAATAACTTTTATTTTCTAGATGGTAATATAAATAATTTTTTTATTAGAATATTCCACATAAAGTTTGTATAAATTCTTTATTTTATGTGTAAAATTAGATGTAACAAAAATCATTTTTGTATGATTTTATGTTTAATGTTTAAGTAGATGCTGTCTACTCAACTTAATAATTCACGCTACAGCTTTGGAACACCAATCTTTGATAGTTCTAAAATATCACGTCACCTAATCCTGATTATTATATAATATATTTTTTTAATTTTTTTAATAATCTATTGAGAATCTTTAATGTTGTAGGCTCTAATTTAGACTTTGGTAAAAGTCTAAATTTATCCTGTATCAAAAACTTGATGTAGATAATGACTAAGGGGATAATAGACATCATTATTCGATACCACGTAATGCCTTGATCTAGTTTCATCCATTGCCATTGACCAATAGGACAAATTTGGGTGAGAAATGTACTCCTAGGTTTGATGTAGTGTAAAATTGAATGCCTTTATTTTGGTAGGTGGAAATATGCGCGTCTTGGGGAAATGTAAAAGTCAATGTAAAAAATAAGAATGAAAGAGGAAACTAATGAAACGAACAAAAAATAAATATAAAATGAACATATATGCACAAAATGATAACAAGGAAATTATGAAGAAGGTAAAAGAGGAATTCTAAACCCATTTGAAGCTCTCTATGTGGGCAGCATTTTTGGAATTCTTTTCAAGCAACACTTCTACAAGACTAGTCAATCTCCAAAGTGCTTAACTCAGTGTAACCCAAAATGACTTATATATATATATATATATATATATATATATATTATGTCCTATTTATTATTTTATTATCATTATTGTCTAATAGTATAATAAATCATAGTACACAGCATAATGTAAGAACATAAAATCATTATAAACAAGTGTTAAAAATAATAAAATAGATTATCAGGATATTCAACCAATTCTATTGCTTAAAACACTAATACATGTATACATTTTCTTTCCTTCTACTCAAATTAAATGATACAATCTCATTAATATGTACAAGATCAAATTCACAAATCTCATATGTTATTTTAAGCATTCGTTCTATGTGAATCTAACATGTCTTATAATGTAAATAGGGGATAAATATAAATTATCAAGTAGGCAAATTCTAAATTATTAAATAATAAAATATGATAAAGAATAATATCAAATACCACAAGTATAGTATCAAAATAACATATTGGTAATGCTCATATGTAATGAACTAAAAATAGGGATAAGCAACATGTTGGATAATCAAAATGCACACACATTTTTTTATTCTTTTTACACGTTGCATATTTTATTTTTTTAATTTATTTTTTTTACTTTTTTTTGTTTTTAATTTTATTTTAATTGGTCTCAAATGTTTTCCAAAGGATAATACTCCATATTTTTAATCATATTTTATCTCATCTGTAGCATTTCATTATATTATCTCTAAACTTTTGTTCATAGACATATCATAGTTGGCTAGTCACAATCACATATCATTTTTGTACATTTTTTTTTGAAACTATGATAATATTATATCAAAAGTGGCATTAGCCATACAAGAAACCACATGTAGGATCCTCAAGGAGGATCAAACATGAAATCAGATAGCATGAGTTTGAGTAAGGGCTTGGGGATGGATTCCCCGGGATCTCATACGAACTCACTGAAGCATGTAGCACGAGCCACCTAGTCAGTAGGCGCGTTCCCATCTCTGTGAATATGGGAAAATCGGACTGCCTCCAGACCCCTGGCATACTTAAGAGTCTCCGCAAAATGGCCATCCTCAGGGGGGCGAGATATCATCTCACGGACCACCTGGAGTGCCATCATTGAGTCAGTCTGAATTTCCACGGCCCGGTGAAGGGGAAGGGAACCCCTTAGCATGTTAAGGGCCTCGAGCATAGTCTGGACCTCCATCATATCAGCAGCCTGGGAGAAAACCCTCTTGCCAGCCACCAAGAGCGGCCTTCCCATGCAATCGCTGACAACCATGCCAAGACCAATAATGTAATCACCTACCGCAGCATCGCAATTTACTTTTATCCATCCTGTTGGGAGGGAAGCCAACCGTGTGTTACAAGCAAGTCCGAAGAGTTGCAGGGATTCCCGCTGGACAGGGATGAGTAGAAGTAATGCTGCCTGAATGCGGTGTTCACCTCGATCTTGATCGTACGTAGCAACGAGCACGACATAGGCATCAGATTATTATGCCTCATCGCGTTCCTCCTTGCCCAAATGTAATACATGGTGGTGGCCAATGTGGTAGCATGCCTCGCACCATCGCCACAGCGCCCTGCCGGCGAACCCACAAACCGGAAGAGCCAGTCAATGAATTGCATCCCAGCACCCCCACCCCTGGACCGACCCAGCGCAGTCAAAGCCCCACGAGCCTGGCAGTCAACCCATAGTTGTGCACGCGGGCAGTCCCAGAATACGTGTTGCAAGGATTCCTCTGCCACGCAGCCCAGTTGGCAATTGCTGTTCTGAAGCATACCTCTGCGGGCAAGCCACGCCGTCGTAGGGAGGAATTCACCGGCGACCCACCACAAGAACATGCGCACCCTCGGCATTGCTTTGATCTTCCAAATGCTCCTAATCTCGTCAGCGTGACGCCGGCCGCCCCGCCTGACGGTAGCCTCAGTGCCGCAAACCATATGTGTGTAAATTCTCCTGCTATCGACCCTCGCCGTCTTGGTATGCAGTTGGAGGAGCACGTCCTGGGCAGACATCAGAGTTCTCGGAAGGTGCAGAATTCTGTCAGTAAGCTCCTTGCCCACCCAAAGCACGAATGAAGTCCACGTCCCAGTCCCCAGCAGCCGTGATACAATCAGCGACACTCGCCGGCCAATAAATGTGAATGTTGACGAAGGTCGGCCAGCAATAGAGTTGAAGGACGCCCAGCCAATTGTCCTCTTCGAAATGCACCGTCTGCCCATCGCTGATGCGCCAGACGAAGATCGACATTGCCACAGGCATTGCCGCCGAAACCATTCTGCACACAGGTGAAGCGTTCCGGGGTGCTTTCATCAGAGGGTTAATCAGTGTGTATTTCCGTCTCATAATTTCAACCCAAAAGCTCGCCTCGCGACTGAGAATGCGCTTGCAGTTGCTCATTTGTAGCACACATTGCCAAACGCGGAAGTACCGGAGTCCAAGCCCGCCAACGGCCTTCAGCAAGGTGATACAGTCCCATGATGGGTAATGTATCGTGTGCGTGCAGCTCGTCCAGTTCCAAAGGAACCTTCTAACTCTCATCTCCATGTCATTTTTGTACATTAATGCTACACCAAGTGCTAGTGATAATGGAGGTCTTTGATGCCATCTCATAATACGGTATAAAACCAGTACCTATCATACCAAACAATTTGTGTTGGTGCTCATCACGTATTATAGAATCATAGGGATAAGTTTGAAAAAATTTACTTGTTATTTTCTTTTTTTTTTTCAATAGAATATTTAATTCTATTATTTTTATCGCATATCATATTATACAATTATATTTTATCTTTCTCATAGTATATCATAACATTAGTAAATATAAATCATGCATTATGAATATCATGTTATGTTGAAAATAAGTCATACCTATTTAAATCATAATTAATTGAATACACCTACCTTGGTTTTTTTATGACTTTTCAATTCCTTTATCTTTTTTATTCTCTTTCATTTTTTACAAAAAGTTTATTATTTATCTCAAAATAATTCTTGCAATTTATATCATTGGACATATATTAACATCAATAATAAATCGTATAAAGATACTAATCTTATATATATTTCTTCTATTTTTATCACTGTTCAATAATACTTTTTAGTTGTTTCAGTTTTTCACTTGTTGAAAATATAATAGTAAAATATTTTTTAATAAAAGTTATCAATTATTGTTTTTAAATAACATTGTAATTAATCTCACCTTAATTGGAGTTTTTCTTTTTCCCAATTGAAAGAAATTTGTTTTATAAAAATAGCTTTCACAGCTTAACTCTTGTCTTTTTTAAAATAATTCTCACAGTGAGCACAACAGTTACCATTCTTTAGGAAAAAAAAGAAAGAACGATTGAAATCAATAATAGTATTTATTTGTGTTCGGTGGCCATGTTAATCCCACTTTCTTCCTTCCAACAAGCTTGGTCCTTTACTACTAATCAAACACTAAGGGGAATTAATTGCTATTCTTGCATACCAAGAAATCAAGAGATTGAAGGTAGTGATGTGATAAGAGATTACCTTCTTTGGTGTTATCCCTTCTGGGTTTCAAATTGCAGCTACATTGCAATTCTCCTTTGATTTCCAGCAATAGAAAGCTCCATGGCCTGCTCTATTAGGTTTTCATTTGATTGCCACTAACTTCCGATTTCCCTTGCATCTACTCTTTCGATCGTTGGCTCCCTTTGTTTTCCTCCCCTAAGAAGCCTTACTGTGAAATCCTAATTTATTTTTTCCTCGATTTCTTCCCGAGGTCTCGACTGGGATGCTTCAAGAGATTTCTCAAGGGACTACCCAACACAATGCTTTATTGAAAATTAAATTTATTAATTCAAAATGAAATTAATTCTATTTAACTTCAAAACTTTCTTAAAATTCAATTTGAACTTAAAAAATTATGTGACAATGACAAAAATTATTTGGTTAATTAGTTCTATTAGAATTTATATTCATATCTCAATTTTAATTATGCGAAATTTATTTTACCAATTGTTAAAAATACGTACCTTAAAGTGCTTGTGGACGTTAGAATGTTACATATATAATTGTATCTTATTATATCTCCAATTAAATACACTAAAGTTATTTATTAAAATAAAAACATGATTCAACCAATAAAAATAAATTAAAAAGTATTTCTCTAACATTACCTAATGATGGAAGGTTTGCTCCGTAGAAATATGATATAAGGATTGTTTGTTACTTTGCATCAAATTCTCTCTCTTTAATAAATTAATCTTTTGAGTTATAGTAGTTGATTGAGAGAGGTTTAGTAATGTGTCATATTGAGCTAATCATGAAGACTATATTCATGAACTTCTATAACTATCTTTGTTAGAGAATAAGACCATGCAAGCTCCATGTGCTAAATAAGATCATCTAGTGAAGAAGTCTAGTAAGATAGTGGTCTCATCAATCTGTAGTAATTCTATAGATCTATAAATTCTTGTCTTTATATACAGGGTGATGGTTTGATTCTCCTTGAAAAGAAACATAACATTCATTGCAAAAGGGGAATTAGTTCTAAATTTCATAATAAATAATGAATGAAATGTATATGTGCTTCTACACAATTATAACTAGGATTTACATAATATTAGGTTTATGTTGGTTTTAAAGATAATTGTAGACTTTATAGGATAAATATCATATTTAGAAGTTGCCAAGTAAATAGCAAACTCTAAAATGATAAGCTTAGGATGTCTAAGCTTAGCATGAAACATTGTATCATACGAATCTTTGTCAAATATAGTATTATTAATGGCTTAGTATGTCATGTATGGAATAGTAATCATAATACTCATAGGTGCCTTGGAATACTTAAGTTTTGTATTAGAAATATCTAAGTTGGATAATAAATTATTGTCATTTCTAAATTCGTACTTTAGATATTTTTATAGGAGATAATGATGTTTCTTTAAGATTGGTCTTCTGATGGATTAAGACCTATTATAGTAGTCATTATTGGATCAATATGGCAGGCACAATGCGAATAATGGCAGATTATAATTTAGACCCATAAAACTTGTATCATGTTGAGGTTTTATAGGAACTAGTGAGAAATTTGTGTTCTTTTAGATGTCTTAACTTGCATATCTTTTTGAATTGAAGAGGATAAAGGAATTGCTCACATGTGGCTCTTGGATAGGCTTGGGTATTCTAATAACCTTGAGGTTGGCCTTTCTTGGAGTTGAATATAGGTATAAAATAACGGGTTGCTCATAACAACATAGAATTTCAGTGTTGTTACCATAAGCATAAATATATTTACTATTTTTGAAGTTCATGTTTGACCAAACATACTAAACCTGCATTTGAATGAAATTTCACCAAGTCTAACAATAGTTTCCAAAGGTAATAAGTAAATAAGACATCCTTGTAGGACTCTTAGACAACTCTCTTAGCAATATACCATTTTTAAGGCTTTAGTTAGCTCTCAAATAGAAGATTTGAAGAGTTAGTGTATTTTTTTAAAATAAGAGTTATCATGCAATAGGCATAAACTAGTGGTGTTCATAGTGATGCATACAAATGCATAATGAATTTTTAAACTTGAGTAAATATAGTGTTATAAATGTGACAATCAATAAACTAAAGATGACGCTTTAGAATTGTTTGACGATCATGTTAAAATAAATAGCTTAAAATATTGCGATCTATGTTATAATTAGTTAAGGATTGAATAGACTTAGGGTACATAAAATTATTAGTGAGATATTGTTTTCTATAGAATGAGAAAATACTAATAGGTACCATGATCGATTATATAATATGGAACTTAAGCAAGCATTAATTTATTGAATAATTAGAGGAACAATCTAACTTTAAAATAGAAGTTTACCTTTCAAATTTTGCAACGAATGGACATCCAATGGCGATGATGGATCAGCATGGTAAATTACTAAGAATCAATGACGTCGAAGGCAGATAACCAATACAATGTCAGTGATGCTAATTACTGCAACTGATGAGGATGGCGAGATGATGGTTGTAGTACAACTGGACTTTTTGGTGACCAAAGGGGATGAGGTGATTGATGTACTAAGAACAAAAAGGAAGTGCAAACTACAAAATGCATATTGGATTGTTAATGCAGCAAAGTTGTTTGACTGTCAAAAGTCAGCATTTGGTTTCTGCAACAAGGTGGATGTTGAGCGGTTGTTAGGGTTTGCAGGTGCTGTTGTAGGAAGATGAAAATGGGAAGTAAGGTGCTGTTGTAGGATTCATGGTGGCAAGGCCATGCTGGAATTGACAGCAAGACATGTCGGAAGCGAGTAAGAGATAGCTAGAGAAGTGGGAGATGGACCTTTGTGTCAAGGATGAAGGCTAGCATGTGGGTTAAGGCATGGGATTGAGAGAGTTCGCTTGAATACCAATGTGTGTTCTCTTGGTGATTGGATGGAAAGTTGGCATTAGACTGTGGGCTGTTTGTTGTGATGGGTGTTCTAGAGGGTTAAATTGATTACAATGTTCAGTGGGTTTTGGGATGGTTGTGAGACGGCCCTTCGTCAATAAAGGATAGTGGTGAATGACTGGACGAGAGGGAGACATGATGAGCTTGTTGGGTGTCGAGGCGATCATGGGAGGTTGGTGCCTGTGATTGTTAGGTGATTGTTGGAAGAATAGAGTTAGGTTTTATAGACAAGGGATGGAGGTAGGTGATGTTGTACAGGGTTGGAAAGATAGGTATAGTTTTTGTATGGGAATGATGTAAGTGATGGTGTGGAGGGAAGATATTTGGAGAGGTTGATGTAGCAAGCATTGAGTATGTGTTTGCCAAGTGGGACTGAAGTTAGTAGAAGAAGAATAAGGAACATTTTTGGCCATAATGCAAAAGAATTTTTAGGAAAGACAAAAATTGAAATGAATGGATTTGGTAGTGGAAATAGTTATTTTTATAGGTAATGCATTGTTTGTTGTATAACTTGGGAGACTAGGAAATGCAAAAACAGAAAAATACAAAAGAGACTTGGAGGATAGTGGAGGAGTGGAGAGAGAATTTTATGACAAAAGAACCAACAGGAACATGGAGGGGATTTTGTGTTAAATCAAACAATCGAATCAATGATGATAGGTGGAGATTTGTGGTTATTCATGAAAAACGAAGTAGATTGCTATAATATGATGCAAGGGTGGCTGGCTTAATTGCATCAAGGTTCATGAGCACCAGAACTTTGAGAAGACAAAATGGAAGCATGTGACGCAACAAGTCTCACCTCATTTGATCAGATGCCCATACCATACCTTTTAATATTGAATGTGGAAAATCACAAATTGTGCATAACCTCTTGTGCCTTCAGATCTTTGTCGGCAATGTTACGGCGTGGCATAAAGGTCTCATGTTTTTGGGCTATAGTGAGTCAAAGATGTTCTTAATTCTACTAAGAAACACCTTGGTAACAACTTTTTATGAATAATGAATTGTACACAAATTGATAAGATGTAGCTCCTGTGGTTTGGGGATGCTCTCACCTCTGGGATGAGGAAAACCGTATTTTTACACTTGCGGGACATAAAACATTTCTCAAAAAACAGTGCAAGATAGATTTTGAGAAGTCACTGTCAATTGCTTAAAGGGCATGGAGGGAGAATGCACACCTATTTATTACAATGGGCAGGCTTCTCTTTGAGGGGCAGCTCAAAGCATTCAAAAGAATATCATGCACAGCTTCAAAGAAAGCCAAATGTCTTTGAACTTAAGCCAACTGCTTTTACGTTTGAATTTTTTCTCATCCTACTAAAGAAAAAGCTTACAATGATCGCAACCAATGCACTTGAGGTGAGATAGTTGAGATCCTGGAAATTACATTGTGGCTGTAGAGTTTATTACTATTCATCTAATCGAACTCCCAGATTGCCCCTTGCCTATTATTATACAAGAGGTCATGGAGATACAAACTCAACAAATTCCTGATCAACGTTCATGGGACTAAATGGCTTACCACACATTTTCTTATCTTTGCTCAGGATATAGTTGAAATCTTTGCGGTCTAGCACATGTGTAAAGTCCACCAAAACATCATAGAAATTGTCCCTCTGATAGTATAATCCTTATCCGCATAAATTGCACATAACTGGCAGTAGGGTTGATCCTTGTGCGTCACCACCGCTGCTATTGCTAATTTCTTGTAGGAGCAAAAGATTTGCAGTCGTTTGAGATAGCACACCCAAAGCATTATCAAATTGCCAGACTTACCCTTGGTTCTACATTAATGCATCATGGGCATTTGACCAAATTGACCATTTCTTGACAAGAAAATGACTGAACTCTATTTTCATGATGACGAACGGTGAGTGCTTTCTAACCATACAGTTCAAGAATGATTTGAAGACCTTTTGATTCCTTGGTAACATCAGTGCTGGACATTCTTGTGCCTGCTTACTGTTCAGGTTGAACTGAACTGGTCACCCTTAGCTGTTCATGCTAAAGGACATTTAAGGATACACTGCTTAGTTTTAGCTCGGCATTGCTCATGTTCACAGCTCATTTCTTGTAGCCTCTTTGTTTTCCTTGGTTCTAACTCCACCCTTGCAGCCCGCCAAGTTGCCCTTGCTTTAGCCCTAAACCCCTTCCCGGAGAATGGAATGATTCACTAATTGCAACAAGTTATTCATCGACTGCAATCAAAGTTTAACTTGGGCAATGCCTTGGATGGCCTTGAATGCCTGGTGACAAAGCAAAAAAGGAGAGTGATATTGGAGGAAGAGGGGAATCAGGGAAATTGAGCGGAAAGGGGAATGAAAGTTTGACGCATGTCAAGGCTGCAAATGGGATTTGGGCAGGTATTCAAAGCAGTTAGACGCTATAACAAAAATCAAACCATATATAAAATTGATCCATAATAGCTATAATAATATCAAATTAGTTTGGTAATTCGATTTAAGCTGAGTTTTTCAGCGCCTGTTAGCTGCCCAGCACTTAAAAGGTTTTTTAACTCGCTGTAATTCTGTATTCACTGTTAGTTAATGCTGTAGATATTATTCTAAATGCTAGCTGTTTTCATAGTATCACCTCTTGAGAAGAATCTTCAAATATTGTAGTTAATAAAAAGGCAGTAAACCTTTCTTTTCTTACCATATAGCATTTAGATGCCTTATCCTACATCACTTTTTTCTGGCTTTTGTTGCATTCTCAAGCTGAGCAGTAACGACATTAACTGACCTCTATTTTGGGTAGGAATGTTTATGTACTGTAGATTGAGAGCTGATGTCCCCACGGCATCTTGGGTTTTGATTGCAAGCATCCTTTTGTGGCGCTTATCACATCATATGACTACTACACCAAAGTAAGCGTCCCGTACAAATAGCTACTTAAACTGTTGTGTGATAACTGTACTTGTAATTATCTACTCGTGTATTGTATGCATTAATGTTGAACCAATTTATGGAGAAGATGAGATGCGAATGCTCGTATATTAGTCGTTGAGCTTATATAATCTTGTATTTTACTTAAATAAAGTATTTAGGAACATCCTGATTGCTTCATTTAGTCCCTTCTGTTCATTTGGCTATGCAGGCCTGTGTCAATGTACGTACAACGTTAAAGGTGTGTTTGTTACTAACAGAAAGCCGAGTAAGAAAAAAATTGAAATTAATATTATTGCTTGATTCATTATTGGATAAATCGTTCATAAATGATTTTCTTTTCTTTACAAAATATTTATATGAATTTATAATCTTTTAGATTTTCTATGCATTGGTTGGGCTCTTTAAAATAATTTTGTTTCATCACTTTTTTGCATACTGTTTAGAGTAACTTTTTAACAAAATTGCTTTTTGAATTGTAATTGGATATCTATTTATGTGTTAATGCTTTAGATTGCAATGTTTTAGTTTTAAACATAAAAAATAATAATGAATAAAAAATGTGATTTGTATCTTCAAAACAATGTTGTAATATATAATATTAATTACTTTATTAAACATTTATTGATAACATGTTGATCAAATTTGTAATTTTTAAATAACATTTCATGCAGCTTTTTTTAAAAAATATCCAAACTGCATCATTAATCTCTAATCTCTTAAACACCATGTAGAAACGTTAGCTTAATTAGAAAGAACAAAAGCTTACAAATGCACAGTCTAATTCCTTTTCTTTTAAACTTCACACATTTTCGTTTATAAATGTCACTAACTTTACATGCATTCAAGTGTACAAAAAACTTTTGTGAAAATTGCAGTGGAAGAGATGCAACCTTACTAGCTACCTCCCTCTCATATGCATGATGTTGATGTCCCTCAAGCCGATTCACATTCTTTGCATATATGCCTTTGTTGCTTTTGAGGAAGGCATACATTCATGAGAATTCCTAACAAATCTATCATGGAGAACTTCATAGCACATGTTGGTTAGGATCAAATTATTTAAAATCACTGTATTAATTTTTAGTATTTTTTTTTACATCATTTTGCATTTTTTTAGATCACTTATAATGTTATAGAGAAGATTTTTTTTTTATTTTAACAAATAGTATTAGAGTTTTTTTTTCATAGATCTTAAGACCTTAAGATCACTAGGGTAGCAAACAAGATATATAGATTTGAGTGGAATTGTAGCAATGAGGTGGACAACAATAATGTAACAACGATTTTCATCATAAAAACATTTTTGGTAAAGTTGCACTTGGAATGTGGACCAAGAGAATGATGGTACCTTGATATCAAATTTAATTTCATCATGAACTTTACAAAGAAAACGTAAATCGAATGGTCTATGAATATAATCAATGATAAAATGATCATATTTGGGAAATGTTTCAAAACTATGATGATGCACTTTTCTGATAAAAAGAATAGTTATGAAAAAATTTTGTTGTTGAAATTGAAGAAATTTTTAATAATCTTCGAGGTGATACAGATTAACTCAAATAATTTGTTTATCAGCTTAATTGAATATGTCACTTCATTAATAGTAGAAAAAAAGGATAGTATTCAATCATAACCACAAATAAAAAAAGGTGCCAAAAGAATCAACCCTTAAAAACCTCTCAAGGTTTTTAACAAATAACTTTACTCCCCAAATTTGTTGTTGATAAAAATGTGTAGTGTACATTGAGAAAAATTAAGAAAACGATATACATAAAACTCAATTACTACATTCCATGCAAATTTGACTTTCCTTTTAATAATTCCCATTACTCAAAAGTTCAAGAAGTACTCTCTCACATGCATAATACTTATAAATGGATTTAATTTCCTTATATATATATATATATATATATATATATATATATTTATATAAAGTATCTCATTTCTTTTTGTCGATGTGAAATTGATTTGTTATAAATTCTTCTTACAATTCAATATTTTGGCTCATGTTCTTTAAGAAAAACTAAAGAATGTGATTAAGGACTTATCATCAAGGATGGAAAAATAAAATGAAATAGCTAACATATGTAAGACTTTATCCTAGGTTTTTTAAATTTTTTTGACTAGAAAATATTGGTTTATTAGTCTTGTTCTCCATGTCTTCTAGCATGCTTGGTACGAGTATAATTAACAATTCCTTAAACATAAAGATATAGTTATTCATGTTCTTATTTTAAGTAACATCATTATCATATAATTATTATTAATATATTTTAGGCTAAGAATGGCCCTTCAATCTTGGCATGACACCTAGCATAAGAGATGAATGTGGCATAATTGTAACACCTGACGAGGACGAGAAGTGAACATGCATAGGTGAAAGCCTTGTAAAGGTGTAGAGATAAATAAGGTTTAGATCATTATAAGAAGACATATTCTAAGTTTTATAAATAAAATTATAAGCTTTGAAATAGTGATGATCTTTTGGGAGAAACATATGCTTGGGTTCCTTAAGAATTCTATGATTAAGCATATTAGAATTAAAATTGTTTTGGGATTATTAACTAAATCTCCATCTGTCGGTGTTATAAATGCATGTCTTATGATGTAAATGCTAAAGAGATTATAAATATATTAGTAGATAAATCTAGTAAAGTAATCATTAAAAAATATCATAAAATAATGCTCGTATCAAATAATATCTAATAAAACAATAACCAAAAGTAAGAGAATGAATCATGAGTAAACAAACAATACTAAGTATAATATAATATTGTTCATAAACTAAACCAAATTTTTAATTTTTCATATATTATTTTTCATAAGGCTTGAATTATCTTTGAACCATTATTTTCTAAATCTAAATAATTAATATCATATGATCTTGATTAGTATCCAACCAAATAAGAATTGTATCATAACTCTAGATATATTGTGCAAGAAATGTTGGAGACTTATACTTATAAATATAAGGTATCCTCATCCTAAGGAAAATCCTCATCATATATCATATACGAGCAATCCTTGCTTGATATCACACGAGATCAAGTCACTTGTAAGAGCCTCCTCATACTAAGGGTAATCCTTATTGTATTAATATGGAGACAATATCTAATAAAACCAATTACCTTATTGGCATAGATTTCATATTCCAATTACTATACCATGAAATACGTCAATATTATAATTAATATACATTTTTATTCTTTTTTCTTTACCTTTTTATATTGGTGTGTAACAAATATTATTATTATACAAAATAAAATGATAACATGTGAATATAAATCATGTCATATCGGTTAAAAACTATAATAATTATCAACATAATTTGATAGAATGTAATACAAAAAATATATATGAATACAATGTAATAACCATTACCAACATAATTAAATAAAAAAATCAAAGTAAATCATAGATATAATATGCTATTATACTACATGACAGATTATTAGATTTATCAACTTGAATTTGAGATAAAAAATTATTATCTAATCTCACTGATATCTTAATTTTTTATAATTTCATAAATACACATAAATAATGAAATATTTATTTCATTTGAATATATAATTGATACGTATTATTACTCATTAAACTGCCAAATTTATTTCTCTTATTATTTTTATACTATCTCACTAGTATACTATCCTTTTTAATTATGAAAACTTACTTTAAATCAATTCTATTTTCACTTCAATCAAATCCAAACATATTTTAATCCTTAAAACATATTTTAATAATATATAATAGTTAAAATATTTCTTATTCTAATATAAAAATTATAGAATTTGAGAAAAGGATCAACTTCTAATTACCTCTTTATTTGACTTGTTTTTCTTTAGATTTTTATTACTACAACACCTCTTTTATGCCTTCCACCATTATTTTTGCATACCCTCTTTAATTTATTGTCATTGATCATTTCTTTTACTTTCACAAATTGTTATCTCTTTTCTATTTTTTCTCTCTTCATCTTCTCTTCTCTTTTTTATTTTCTTATAACTACCTTTTTTATAGCCCATCCTTATCTCTTCACTCCTAGTCAACTTCCCTTTTAAACTTATCCACAAGAGGTGGTTGCATTATAATAATTACCAAAATACCTTCAAACAATTGCTAAAAATATATTTATTTCTATTTTTTTCTTTAAAAGTTCATAACTAATTTATTAGATTTTTAAAAATTACAAATTTATAACCATTAAATTTATCTCAATAAGTATTTTTTTTAATAATATGCTCCAATAAATTTTTGACTTCATTAAACAATGAGATACACTTTTTAGAATAGATTTAAAATAATAATATTTTAATTAATAATTTGAGCATTTTTGAAAACTAACTTTATTATATTAAAACATATTATACACAATTATAATCCTACTAATTTATTTTAATAATTTATAACACATTATACATAACAAAATATTATGATATTGTAAATATCTTACCATGAAAACGATGATGTTACAATATTGTATCAAAATGATATATTATCTAATATAATGTAGTTCAAGAATAGATCAAGTAGAAGTTGGTCAGATTGTAATGCCTAACAAAGTTGGAGAGCTAATATGCACTAATAACAGTTTGATGAATTGCACTAAAACAAGTGCAACTCTCTTATAATTATGGATATATAGATAAATAAGTTTTATATTGACTACAATAAGATGGATCTTAAACTTTTTAAGTAAAATAATAAATCTTGAAATGATAAAATATCATTTAAGAAAAATCTAGGCTTAAATCTCATAATAATTCTATAATTAAATATATTATAATCAAAATTTTTTTAAGATAGGTGGCTAAGAGAGAAGAAACCTATTGGATAAAAACAGAACCCAATTTGATCAAAACAATATCTCACCAATAAACCTAAAAAATTTAAATAATAATAATAATTAATTGGCATAGATAATTGGTAAAGGAATCTAATAAGTACTTCATTAATGAAACCAAATTCTTCGTCACTCATTATTGAATCAATAAACAAGACTTGTCCAACAAATTGTGTTAATAGTGTTTGTTTAACAAGATCCATTCAATAGACAATATCATGGACCTCGATCCTTTGTCCTTAGTTCCTCTATAGACTGAATAAGTTAGTCTCCCATTTAAGCTCGATCTTTATGTGGCAGCCTTTTGATTTATTTTATTTTTTTTAAATTAAATATACATATAAATTTGGTTGCCACTTAATTTTTAAACTATTTAATATGTATATACACTCGTATGTCAAATAAATTTGTAATGATATTAAAATAATAAAATCTCTTTTTATATGATCATAAAAAAGATCTACATAGAAATTCTTTGAGTAAAAGTATGCCTTTAGTATTACCCTCCTTAATATAAATTTTTTTAGAAATAAATTAAGGCAATTTTCCTTTGAAAATATTCATCATATAGCTTTTCCTTTATAATTAGGTGATACAAAATTTTCTTTCAAATCATAATAAAATTTAAAATCATATGAAATTAAAAAAAAAATCATAATTTTATTAGCAACATAATAAAGAGCCTAACCATATTTAACATTAGCCAAACATCACAACATATTGTTTCACATCAACTCTTAAAATTTTAAAATAAATTACTCATAAAACTTTACATTTTCAAAAAATTTCACAATTATTTTGATATTTTTTTTAATATTTTAATATTTTTCTTCTTTAAAAATAATCAATTTGCAAAAAAAGGGCCTCTTACACATGTCAAATTTTCATTAAATTTGTATTATTAAACCCTAAGAAAAATATAATATTTATTATAATTTTTTTCAAAATTTTCTTAAATAATCCTATAATTTTAATAATTTTTTCTCTATAAAAATTTATAATAATATTTTACAATACTTATAGCTTTTTGTTTTGTGACTAATTTAAATCAAATTTGCATGATATTTATAATGTATTGCATGATTCTCAAACAGATATATCATGAAGAAACAAACATAATGATGTTAGTGTTATTTTAATAGAAAGAATATTGAGTATGATGATTCTTTAGTTATAAAGATGCATAAGACGTATAATCTAATTAACATATTTACCTATGTTTTATTAGTTAACAAGTTTAGATTATTTAAGGATTTGCACAAGCAAAGAATTGTTATAAAAAAGTAAAGTTAAGCTATTGTACATACTAATAGACTTTTCAAATAATTATTATATCGTTTTTACGTATCAACAAATAAGATTCTTTATCACTAATTAGAAAATACAAAATATGATATTACTATAAATAAAATATTTAAAACAAATATAAAATAAAGTTCATAAAAATTACAATCACATAACATTCATTTCATTTTATCAACTTTTACAAACATAAAAACATGATATTCGTTATAGTGTCATGGTAACAGAAAATGATAAATTACAAATAAATAATCATTAAATGAGAATAATGAACAAGTCTAATAGTATAGAAATTGCTGATTAAATTATATATTTAAATTTTTTTTAAAATATTAAATAATATTAAAATATGTGAAATTTGGTTGACATGTAAAACTTATGAAAAAAAAATCAACATCAAATTAATTAATAAATTGTTGGAGATTAATTTGATAAGACAAGTTCTAAAATCTTGATAAAGACCAAAGTTTTAATGATAATTAAATATTTATTTTTATCTTCTAAATCCTTAAAACTAACGAATCAGCAGAGAACCAAATGGAGGTCTCAAATCGGCGGAAAACCGCCAACATCGTAACGGTGGAAAAGTGAGGCGGCATGCGACGAGTGTCCATTGAAGGGAACTACGCAGTTTTGGGGAATAGGGAGAGCCGTGGAACTGTTAAAGACCCATTAGAGAGTTTACAAGGTTGGGAGTCGGTTGCCCCCAGGGGGATTTTAGTAATTTAGGAAATATTCCAAAGCTAATAGCTAAAAAGTCGCTTTACAATTACCTTATTACAGCGGTCATCATTTATAAAGTTTATTTTATAAAAAAGCAATTTAAAAAGAATCGTTTGAAAAAATAGCTTTATTGCTGTTTTAAAATGTTCTTATTCTTTTTACCGTTGTATTATACAAAGCAATTAAATGAGAGATTATCTACTTGTGCTTTTCGACTATTTTTATTAATCTTACAAAGCAAATTTTAGCCTCCTCAGAGCTTTTTCTTGTGCTGGTGAACTTTCGCTCCTAACTTTTGCTTTATTAAAGTTGTTTTATAGATACATAGAAAAGCAATGGCTGCTTTATTAGCTGTATTGCTCTTGTGGAGCAATACTCTATAGAGAAGGCTTTTAAGGAAAGGCGTATTACATTTTCTCTTTGGGCATGCCAACAGCAATCTCTCTGTTGATTCTTCTAGGCAGCGTTTAGATTAAGCACACAACGAAGACAAAAAAGACTTAAGTCTTTGACTATTTGTAAATATTCCAATTCAAACTTATACTTCTTGTTTGAAAATTAAAAATAACATCATTTGTGTTATAACTCATCAATGGTTTAATATGTATAATTTTATTAAATTGGAACAAATTATCAACATAGTTGTAAACTAATTTAGTTGATGGTTGTTATTTCATCTTCGGTACTATTCCTTCCAAAACTATATTTGTGCTCTTTTATCGTTTTTTTTAAATTATCGTAGTTGTAATTTTTTTTTGTGAGATCAAGTTTGTATAATTATATTTCAAATAATACACACAGAAAAGGAGATGAATAATTTTTAATAAATGATTTTTTTAGAATAAAACAAGCTAGAAAATAAATAACAGACATCTCAATTATGTATATTGTATATAAAGGAAAATAAAGTTTTACAATATCCCACCAAGGGATTAGTTGTTTGGTTTTATTTTTCAATTTTATTTTACTTTAGAAAAAATTGCTAATTTTATCTATTTTTGTTTAATAATTTGTTCGTTCCATATAATTTTATAGATTTCAATAGTAACTATTTCACATTTTAAATAGTAAAATTACCCATAATTCAGATGATATATAAAAGTCGTCAATTTTAAATGAAAAACCAAACATAAAAGTTATTAATTCTATAAACCAAACAATAAAAATATATCCTTCTCCAAGTTTGGTAATTAATCAAGCACATGTTCCAATATATACATGCAGCATTTTTTTAATGATTAAAAATAATGCATTCAACGTTTTTTAGCTAAATAATTCATGATACAAGAGTTAATTTAGCAATATTTCTTTCTCTCTCTTCTCTCTCTCTAGCTGTTTTCCTGCTTATAATAGCAGCACTCGAGAGAGAAAGAAACAAGCCATGAATTATATAAGTCCAGTAGCGTACAAAGGAGGCATGGAAACATGGAATTAGAGTAAGCAAAAAGTTGCTGAACAGATGAAGAAGCATATACATATATTAATTATATGTTAAAATTAAGCAGAGCGTGATGAGTCCACTGGAATGCAGGCTTTGTCACTTTATTAACGGTAAGATGATGAAGGTAGTGCATATTATAGCATCAAGAGAAGTCAGCCTTTTCCTCTTCCTTAACTTTCAAGAGCCTGACTGCTCATGATGATATATCTATCCACAATCTATGAAGAAACCTCCGTCATCCATTCTCTAACGTACATACGCACCTCCAGTGTGTGATCTATTGATGCTAACTAGCTTGCTTATCTTAGCTTTCCACCAATGGAGGCCGCCCAGTAATCTGCGCCGTTGTCGCTGCCGACATGCAATGTGCACGACACTGGAACCAGGCACAGCCCTCTGCTCCTCAGATCCTTCGTCTCCTCCGTTCCAACCTTGTATTAATAAAACATAAGAAAGATTAGGGAATTATAATTCATTTTTTAAAATAGATTTATAATTACCTGTTCGTCTGGGCTTCGGCCCCTCTTTTTCAAACAACCGTCATTCAGCAACTGTTATTATAGAGAGAAACTGCTTAAACGTCACATAAAAGTAAAACCATACTTTTAATGTTGCCTAAATCGAAGTACCTGACCAGGGTCTTCTGGAAATATGCAACTACCTTCTCTTTGTGCCTAGATAACACGGAAAGAAAGCTCGCCAGTTAATTTTGAGCTCTTGTCAATAGCAAATTATGAATGATATAACTTACGGGATGCCTCATGTTTCCTGATCCATTGGCCAAGTACGGGGAGCTCAGAGCCTACATTGAAATGATGGAAGGTAGCATGATTTAACATCACATGACAAAACTAAAGATCAACAGCAAAAAGATTCCACAAGACGCAACTCCTCCATAGTTACATCTCATCAGCTACACAACCCATAAAAAGTAGAGAAGAGATCAAGTCAGAAAAGCAGAAAGAGAAAAAGATTAGACCTCAATCTGGTTCTGAAGGAATCTGATGTACCCAATGGCTTCCAACAGCACCGAAGCCGTGTCAGTCTGGACCCAAAAAGACACAACCAACTCACATTTTTTTAGAGTATGTTAAAATCAGAATATAAGTTAAATCATGGGCGTATCGGTCCAAATGATAAAGTACAGACCTACAGAACCGATGCTTCAACAATGGTGAAGATAGTAAAAAGTAAATTTGCTTTCACCATTCTCGCATACCTTTCCAAAAGGGGAAACCAACTGGTGCAGTGCCGTTATTCTATCTCCCAACTTCTCCTTCCTCGCCTGCAAAACTACAAGACGTGAATCAAACTGATGCCTGCAAGCTAGCGTCCATCGGTTTAATTAATAGATTGAAAAAAAACCTTGAAAGCATTCGACTGTGATGATGAGGAGCTTTGAACCCTGACCTTCTTCAAAGCCACGCCTGTTTCTAAACTGTTGCACTATACCAAGAAAGTGCAAGAAGATAAGAAAGAAGAAGAGAACATGCATGCGGTGACCTTTCTTTATCATTGAAACAGAGACGCATGCAGCTTACTTCAGGAGAGTGCTCTTGGGTGATCATATGCCTTGTTTCTGAGCCGTTGATTGAGAAGTCTAGCACGCTGCTGCTTAAGCTTGGAGAGGTCACGCAAGATTTAGGAGGGGACACCTGAGGCAGAACCTGGCTCCATGTGGCCCGACTTCCTGTGGCGGCTTGGATTTCTTCGCCACCGAGGTTGTACCTCACCTCTTCGCTTGCTATTCCTCCTCTGGACGATGACAAAAAATATAATAATTAAGCTTCTCCTTATCTTACAGACATGACAGCCGAGTTCATAGAATAATAATAACGGCACAGGAGGAAGAAGGATCGATCGGATCAATACCACCATACAAGATTTTTCTCATTTAATTTAATGGATAAGCACGAATTTAAATAATTAGAAAAAAAAAATAAAAACACGCTTATGAATGGGGGTTGAAGAGAACTATTACAATAACAGTTGACTCCATGACTGGGGAAGCTCTTGGGTCTCGTCCAGAGAGTTTAGGGAGAGAGAATTAGTGGGTCGAAGGAAGAGAGGAAAAGAAGAGAAGGAGGGAGGAGGTGACTGGAGTAGAGGAGGGGATGCTTCATCTGAAGAGATTGGCCTCAAATCTGTCGCACCCCACCTGGGCTGGCTTCCCACCATCGTCTGAGGCAATAGAGAGCCTTGGAAAAGACCTCTGTTCATTACTGAAACCCTAGGGAGCGAGCTTCGATCTCTTCCTCTTCACCCCTTTTGCCTTTCACCCTTTTCTTCTAACCGGAGGTCAATCTTTGGAAGCATTTCTTCCTTTACCACTACGGTTGTGGTTTTAGAGAAGAGAAAGCAGAGTCACTGTTTGGAGCAACTTCTTTTCTTTATTGTTTACCTCTACTGAGGCCTGTGGGTCCTTCTTTTTTGTCTCCGTTACTATCTCCTTGCTTTTTAAGCGTAAATATGTTTTTGCGTTTCTTCTTTATTACTTTTTTTTTTAATCTTTGGCCCTTGCTTTTCCTTTTTTTTCCTTTATTTTTTTTTTTTGGGGACTTTATCGAAAGCAGCCAGGAAAGGTGGTGCCCGTGTTTTCAGAGCAGGTGTTTGCGGACGTGTTTGGTTTAAGCTTATCAAGCTTTCATGTATAACCATATTTTTTATCGATAATATTCTTTCACAATAAGCTTATCAAGTATGTGTACTTGTTCTTTGCGTTTAATGGCTTCCGAAAAGTTCTTTTTATAGCACATATTTCAAATAGATTAATCTTAGCCCCAAATCTCGTATATATAACTTTGCTGTGTGGTTTACGTAAATTTATCAACAACTTCACTTAATATCGCAATGTTAATATTATTTTTCAGCTTATTTATGTTTAATAGAGCCTTTTAAAATAATTTTATTAGCAAAATTGACACAAAATAAAAAGAAAAAGTAGGCAAGCTGGACAATATTGTAACAATGCTAACAAGTCGAACAGAAAATGATAGATATGCTTAAAAGAAAGACAAATTGGAGTTTGTTATCATTAGAAATTGATGTGCAACAACTAACTATTAAAATATAAAGTTAAATGTTTCGATTTGATGATGGAGAGTAGTATAGTTGGCAGATTTATATCAAATTTGCTAATTAAATTAAAAAAGAAAACACCACGTTATCTAGAGTTAATGAAAATAACTTGACAAATGATTGTGCATATTTGATGTGTTTGAGATGAAAAAATTATGTTCAAAAAAGTTTATTGTTTGAACTATTTTTTTCGTTCAATAGAGAATAAACTGTGTTAAGAACTAAAGTAATTGTTTTAGGGAAAGGCTTATCAAGTAATTGTTGTTATAATTTTTTGTTCTTATGTTGAAGTGGAAGGGCAGCGATGAATTTCATCTTGGGATTGTTTAGGACATGATTAATTATTTTATTTAGATGATCAATAATAGATTAAGTTAGTTTATTTTTTATTAAAAAAATCACTAATTCGATTGATATGTCAATAACGATTATATTAATCATATCCTCAAGTTGAAAGTTCCGCCAAATGTTACTCTTAAATGCACATATCAATGCAAAACAATTTTTAAAGCAAACTCAATGATATTGAATTTATAATTTTTTACAAAACTAAATAATTAATTATAATTTTTTAGAAATCTAAAAATAATTATATTTTTCAAAAATTTGCTCAGAATAAATTTATAATTTAAAAAATTTTAACTTATATCAAAATTGATTAATATATAATAAATTTGCATAAGAATGTGAGTTTATGTTAAGGTAGATTTGTAATCATTGGATTTTAGTGCATAATGAAACCAAGGTGGAGAATAGATTTGTTATTAATAAATTTAATAGGGTTTATTGAAAGTATAGTGTTGAAACAAATGTGAGCGAGATTTTTGAATTTTTAACGATAATAGTGCAAGTAACTTAATTAAATAGGATTTTTCAGTTGTTCTTGCTTTCCAAACATGATATAATGAGGATCATAGAGAAACTGTAACAATTTAGACTCACAAACCGTTCATCTTAGCTCATAAATAAGTTTGGCAAGTCCAAGGGGGAGCCTTGGATGAGTAAAACTTGGATTACTTTGATGAGTCACTATTTGGTCAAAAGTTGATTGAAGTGAGCCAAGAAACGTATTGTTGTTCTGACAAGGTAAGACTTGAGAATATTTGATATTATTATAATTGTGTATATTTCAAGTTCCTTTGGGTACAACGGTAAGGATAGGATTAGGAAAAGCTGGTTCTGTTGACCAAATAAGCTAAGAAATGGCAACTGCAATATGGAAAGAAGGTGATAAATGCTGGGAGAATAAGAAAGAGAAAAGGAGAGGAGAAGGAAAAATTATGGCTACTGATAAGTATTGTACTAATATAATAGTCTACATCATACAATACCATCGGCTTAAATTGGTATGAGCCATAAGGATATGATACTGGGTTGTGTAGGGTTTATTGAAGATATTGTACAACATAATTTCCTAGGTTCTATTAATACGAAGCAAATTTAAGTTGTGGCTTACAACATAATTTCCTAGGTTCTATTAATACGAAGCAAATTTAAGTTGTGGCTTGAGCTGTCAAATTTATCTCACAATGATGTATATGTATTGTACTACTACTGAGGGTTGAACTATCAAGTTCATCATACAAAAGGTGATATGGTTATCAGCTTTGTACGATATAATTGTGTTATATTATATAGGTTATACTAAACAATAGTATTAACATATTGACATATATGTTTTAATGATAATATATATTTATTGATATAGGATAACCAAATGGGATAATATTTTAATATAGTGAGATAAGGTTTTGATAGCTAATCCTTGTCAAAATATTATCTTATGTTGTTCTACCGCTTTCATCACTTCACTTTTAGTATAACAAATTCTCTTAATAAACACCACTGCCCTTATAATAGTCACCATTACCCTTCAAACCATTCACACTTCTCCAACATAGATTTGCACTCTTAAAAATCACTCCTCTCTCTTTTGTCATCTTCATTTCATCATTGCCCCACCCACTTCCTTCATTGACCACTTCTAGCTCCTAATTATTGCTTGGAGATTAATTAAATAGCTTGTTTGTTACCCATCCTTGGTGAACTACATTGATTATATCAATTAATTTCTAGCAAAAAAATGTTTTGTCATCATTTCTATTATCCACATAGGTATTAATATTGTAAGAATTTCTAGGATTAATCAATTGTGTTTGTAAATTATCTTTCTTAGTATGTTAATATGTGTGTGTGGGCAAACAATTGTTTATATATATATTTTAAATTGTAACCTAATAAGAATATTTAGTTTGGTGGTAATACATAATGCACTTAACTTTTGCCTTTCATTTGTTAATGTTTTTAAAAAAACTCTTGGTTGCTTGGGAACATAACTGTATGTGACAAAGTTAACCCTTTTTAAAATTATGTGAAGATAACTTAAATATACTGATTATCAATAATGGGATTTCTAATTAAGTTGACAAAGTTTGGATAGGTGATGTAGGACTAGACGAAATTTGCTTAGTTAGAAAATTCGTGACTGATGCACAACAAAGAGCAGGGACGTCACCCTAAGGGACACACACCGAGATACGATGAGGGTTGAACGCAAAGGCACCAACCAATGAATTCTAACTAAACTTAGGATCGATAGCGACTAAGAAGTCGCTAAATCGATTACGGCTACACACTTTCAAACACGCAGAAATAGGGAGTACTTAGATTGGTTAAGTACCAGTTGAAATTAAAATATAATTTATAGTAAAAGTTGCACTTCGCAGAATGAAAATATATTGAAGACAAATTAATAATCTAGGAATGGAAATTACTCGTAAAAAGGAAGACGAGGAAAAACAAAAACTTCACTTGAAGATGGTTGAGCGGTGAAGGAAGATGATAGACTGGAGTGGCGTCACACCACTTGGACCTCGCGTCCCTCCTCCCAGTATCAGAGCTTTGACGAGTCGGCACGCCAAAGACACTCAGAGCACTCACGAACTCAGAATGGAAGCAAAGAACACTCAAAAGCTTGCATTAACTATTCAATATCCTTACAACAGAAGAGGACTTCCCCTTATATAGGAATCCATAAGGGTACAAAAGACATTTAACTCATAACATGGGAATACTAAAGGACACATGGGTAAATTAAAAGTCACCTAAAAATTACAAACCGACTCCTAAAATTCTGAGAAAAATAATGAAAATTAAGTTTATTTAACCCTAATTTCGGATGGCTGGAGACGCGGCGACGGCGGCGGCGGCGGCAGTGCGGGTCGGTGCTGGCTGGCGTGGGTCGGCGCGTGTCACAGGTCGCGGGTCGGTGCGGGCTAGCGTGGGTCGGCGCGGGTCACAGGTCGCGGGTCAGTGCGGACTAGCGTGGATCGGCGCGGATCATCCGGGTAGCTTGGGTAGGCGCCTGGTGGGACACATGCACAGCGGTTCGGGCACGAGCGGTTCGAAACAGCGGCGGGCAGTTCACTGTGGCGGCGGAGGCTGCGGCGGAGGCGGCAGTCGGTGGCAGGAATAGTGATTTTGACCTTTTTTTTTGTACAAGATCAGGTCCTTGGACGTCGAAAGTCCTTCTCGAACATGATGTCCTCATCAATAGGGTAATTGGAGTTGGATACATAAATCTAGGTATAGAATTAATCAATTTATCAATTTTCTTATTAAAAACTAGTGAATTATTGTAATAAAAAGTTTTATATTCCTATCCCTCCTACATCAATGAGTATTTTATATCATTTGATGAAGGAAAATAATGCTAAAAAAGAATTATATGGATACATTGTATGAAATTAGCATGTAAAGGACTAAATTAGATTTCTTTTGGCACTCATAGTATTACCTAAACCATTTTATTTATTTAATTTCTTGAATAATTACAACAATCTTGGCACATAAAAGTTCCATTTAAAAGCATAAAGCCAAGTAATAAGAAAAAGATAAAACCAAAGTTTTTTTATTACAAGTAAACCATGCTAAATTGATAATATTATTTACAATGAAATATAATGAAATAACATTATTCTAAATCTTGCTAATGCAAAAGAATTTTCCTAAAGGTCTAACCTTATTACATCATAATGAAAAAAGTAAACCAAGCTATAAGATCTAGTAGTTTTATCTCCATGCACTACTCTCCTAGAATCTCATGATGTACATACAATTTATCTAAAATATTTAAACCAAAAATCGATTGACCAATTATCATAAGTTTAATAATCAAGACTACATAACCATAGTATAAGTTAATACACCTTTTGGGTCAAACCAAATACTAGGTTTACAACGAGGCCATGTGAAATAAGAGGATAACAAGTATTGCCATGATAAAGTACATCAATAACATTCATCAACAGTAATGTTGTAATTTTTTATCATTAAAACCTTTTTTTATTTCATATTTTGTTTCAATTTGATCCCTTGAACATTTTCAATTATAGCCCATGTTCTAAAATTATCATAAGCTTCCATTACAAAGCCATTGGATATCTAACTTATTATTTCTATAATTAGGTCTACCCATAAGAGTCATGTCTATTTTTAATATACCACCTTTAGAGGTATTGTCTTAAAATATCATATTAATATCCCTTAGACTTCTACATTTATTTCATGGGATTTTTTTTATAATAGTAACCCATTTGTCTTGGATGATTGTGCCATTATCATCAAGAAAATACTTTGTTTGCTTTGTTTAATACCATTATCAAATGCTATTGGCATCCATTAATATCACTATAATTTTCATTTTTATTCTATATCCATGTCAATATAATTCAAGCATATGCAAATTTATATAGTATATAAAAGCTATTACAAGAAGAAAATCATGTGATAATATTTTCATGATAGATACTCATTCAAGAATTTCAATTTTTAAGGGCAATAATTTTAATATAACAAACATCAAATGAAATGCATAAAAAAAGCACATAGATCGCTTATAATAGAAAATTAAAAATTTTCAACTCAACCTTGAGTTGAAGCATACATATGAAGTACAACCATAGTAATAAAATGAGATTCAAATAAAACATACCAAGGGAATATAGATTTCTTATGATAGGAGTTCCAAATTATGTAACTCGTTTGAGAGTTCACTCATAGTATATAAAATGACAAGCATTTGTTGTGACATATATATGAATTTTTTTATTTATAAAAAAGTGCAATACCATTATGAATAACTTATATACTAAAATTCTAATTCAATTAATTAAATACAGTTAAATATGACTATTTTAATAAAATATTATTAAGTTTCTAAAATATTATTATTGATCATTAAAACATCATTAAGCTAAAATTATCTTGAAAATGTGTTATATTGTGAAAAGAAGTAGAAAATTTATTTAAATATACTATTGACATATGAAGAATAATTCAATGATAATTAATAATTTTTTTTATGTCTAAATAATTTATTATGTATTTTTAAAAAATATGATATAAATGTTATTTTGGAATTTGTGAAGAATGATTCAATAATTTTAGGATTTTTATTCCAACACCTTATTAAGATAAGGGACAAAAGGAATTGTGACTACAAAATTGTGTTGGTAAGAGAATTTGAGTAAAATAGAGCACAAAGAGGAAAACTAAATGGAAGAAAAAAGAAATAAAGAGAAAGCGAAGCAAAGAGGAGAAAAAGGAGATATTTTCAATAACAAGGCGATGAGCAAGGAGACGAGAAGAAGACTCTGTACTATTATTTGAATCAAACAAATAAAGGAAAGGATGAGATGTTTCAGTAAGGAGAATAAGAAAACAAATGTTGTAGTTATTACTAAAATCAAAGGTAAGAAGCATATTATAATTGTTTTTTTATTTAATAATTTTTATGTGAGAATTTAAAAGAATTTCAATGTCTCATAGGATTAGAAATGTTTGGATTAAGTATGGAATTGATTAGAGTAAAAATTGAGTGAATTGTATAAGTTTCATTCCATCTTGAATTCGAACATATGTGTGTTAGTCTTAACATATCATTTTAGAGATTAAATATAGGAAGAGATGCATTGAGTTGTCATAAGGTATCATGAGCTAAATGTACCATATGTCAGCTTCAACATACAATATGTTAAACTAAAGAACAGTGAGAGTAAGGATTGCATATAAAGTATTTAGAAAAGCACAATGCATTTGAGCTATATGTATCGTACAATAAAACCAATGTAAGTCACTTTAGGTTGAGAAACAGTATAACAAAGAAAAAGAAAATAATTATTAGATGTCTTCAACGTCTAGCTTAGCTAAGCTAAAATCTATTATAATTAGAAAGAATTAAAGATTAAAATTATTAGGCATGTGATGATACATAAATCCTAGAAAAAGGCTTGATAGTGAAACAAAAAGTCTAAAATTCAAGTAATAAAACTCATTTATAATAATTTATTTAAAATGCCAAACTATAAATAAAAATTATATTATAAAATTGAATACAATACATAGAAACTGTATAACACACTAAGCTAAATTTTTATAAAATCGTCCTATGAATATGTTACAAAAAACTCAACTCGACTATAACCACTATCCCATCTTAGAGGTCCGATCCTCCTAATTAGATTTAAAATCCCTATCTCTCGATGTTGTGAATGTATGTCATGTGATATAGATGTTAATAAAATTCTAAAGAGCTCAAAAGATAAATCAAATGAAGTAATAAATATAAGAAATACTAAATATGCAATATAATATAAAATAATTTCATGATAATAAAAGAACTAATAATCACAAAAGAATTATCATGATATAAATGAAGCAAGTAGTTGTGAAAATAGTGCATCTCTTATTTATTCATTTCTTTTATATTTTTCAATGTATTATCTCCAATAAGGCTTAATTTTTTCTTTGAACAATTTTCTCAATTGATATACATCAACATAAAAAGATATCCTCCCCGTAGCTAGTTATCATGTATAAAGTATTAATGACACTATATATAAGGGCATCACATCCTCAGATATCCTCGCTCTATCACATAAGATTATGTCACCTATCAGGAAAACCTTACTTTAATATCATGAGGATAATGTCTTAAGAAATTAATTATTAACTTTTATTGATTATTTATAGATAGAGTTTCAAATTGTAAAACATGCTAATGCAAACATAATTATTATCTTTAACATAACTAGCATGTGTTTATATTTATTTTAAAAAATCTTTGTCATATTTTTTATGTTGATGTGAATCAAATGATACCATAATACTAAGATAAATACATCTAAATCGAATTCATGCAAAATCAAAATTGAAATTATCATATGTGAAAGAAATATCATAAACCATGCCATATAAAAATATCTTGAAATCTATGTGAAACTATTTAAATCACATGAAATATATCTTTATGTTTATATCATAGGTTATCAGATTTATTTATTTAAATCTAAAACCCAGATTCTTTGAAAAAAATTTTTTCCTTTAAGGTTTCTTATGAAGTCATGCATATACATGAATTATTTTATAATCATTTATATGGTGTATCCATTAACCATTTTTTAAAAATTTACTTAGCCCAAAGAATAATCTTTAGTTTCTATTTTTACTTTAAGATATTATATTATATAATTTTTCTTATTACATTATATGTCCAACATTCTTCTGAAGTGTTAGATTATTTAACCTAATCCCAATTAAAACCTTCAAATGATCGTATAATATGATCATACACAGTAAAATATGATCCTTATATCTTCTTAAGCTAAACAATTTAACCAATTATCATATTATATGATCTACCTCATTGCACAATATAATTCATTCATTTGCCCAACACTTTCCTACTTACCAGCCAACATACAAAATGGTTTGTGTTATCACTACCTATCTATTAGGGTTATTTGATTTGTACTATTTTTTAACCCATAATAGAACATATTATATGATAGAATAGGTCTAAACTTATTAGCTTACAGCTTTTCATATAATCCTTTAAGTTATATCATAGTATATGATTTGTCTATAGATATGAGCATTAGGTCTTAATAGACTAATCTGATTTCTTGCTTTATACTAACTTAAATTGATCATACATTTTAATAAACCCATCATTTGTATGATCCAATATAGAGGATGACTATCTCAGTTTAAAACCTCTCAATTAAAACTCAAATCATTTACACAATTTTTTTGAGCTTCTTGTAACGACTAAACCCCCTTATCTTTACATAAAAACTAAATTAAATTTAATGAAAACATAATTAAATTTCTTACCTTGCTTCTTTAGCTTTCTTCTCCTCCATTTTCAACCTTACAACAACTAGTCCAATTCCCAAATTAACTCTTGATTTTATCTTCCTAGTTATGTTGTAGTAATGTGCCTCAAGTTGTTTTGAGATCTTTCCTTACTTTTCTTGCTTTTCTTATGTATGCTCTCTTTAAGTCAAGTTTGTATCTCTTTTTTCTTACCCTTTTATATTTCTTACATACCACCTCTTGCAAACCTACAACTTTTTTCTTATTAAATGTAAAGGTAATAAGAATTGAATTAGTCAAATTATAAATTTATTCTTGAACAATCTCATTATCTTTATGTCCTTTACTCTAAAAGTTCTTTAATTAATTATCTAAAATTAAAAAAATTATAAACTTAAAGTTATTAAATTCTTCTTGAAGAGTTCTTTCCGTGGTATACACACAAACAATTTCTATTTTCATTTGAACCCATGACATGCTTTTCAAAATAATTTAATTAATATGCATTATATCTTAAAATATAATTTTTTTACATCAAAATATACCCAATTATAAATTAACTAACTTAATCTTATAGTTTATAACTAATACAAGTATAAAAATTTGACTACTACAATATCAACATAAGGGAATTAGATTAGATATATCATACATTAATTATAACATACAATGTGGTATTAACAAAAGAAGAGATTGTGCAACATGTCGAGAAATATAAATGATATGTTAGTATTGTAGAAAGAAGGAAAATAAAAAATATTTACTTGAGTTAAATGGTAAAGATTTTGGTAATATATGTATTGCAAATGCTCATTTAATGCTTCATATGAATGCATTACATTTGTAACAAATGTAGGGAAAAAAGAATTTGGAAAAGAAATTTTTAATTAAGATTTAGGTAGATAAATCTACTAGCTATAATATCAATATATTAGAATTTTAATTTATGACATATTCCATATTTGATATATTCTCATGTTTGCTTAGTATTTGTTTTCTTGAGAATCATTGGTATTCTATTAGCATTTGGTTTTATATATCATCAAGAAATTTTCAATCTTTCGTTTATATAAAAATGAATGTGAATATATGAAATTATGCATATAAATAGAATTTATATATATATGTTGAAAAAACAATACTATGTTACCATTGTCTTGTTATGACATATTTGAGCAATTATTTAATCATGACAAGATTACAACTTGGGAACTAAGTTGCTTAAAAAAAGCAAGATTTAAAGGAACTTAAATTACTAAAAGAAGAGGTGTATAACCAAGGGTTTTGTTCATCTTCCAAAAAAAAAGTAAACCATTTAATATCAAAAAGAACTTAAAGAAGAAAACATCTTCTTATAAAAAATTTGGCAAAAAGAATCATTACACATATCAAGAAATAACATAAGGGAAATGCTGGATACCCACGACACATGCAACATATCACGATAGTTAACCACATGCATGGTGGTTAACACATGGCTAAAAGACATTTGAGTAGAATCAAGCATAAGCACACTATCCATGTAGTAAGTACAGCAAGTCTGCCAACATGTGTGTAGTAGGGGCAACACAAGTCATGAAGGAAATTTCTTTATATAGAGAAAATAGACTTAGTGATTTATATATTATTTAATTAAAAAAATATAAAAATTAAAGAAATACAAGTGTATAAACAAAAAAATACCCTTATTAGATTATTATAAATATATAATTAAACATCTTATTAAAAAGAGTATCATTCTTGAACTTAAATTTCTAACCTTTCTTGATTTGAAGATCATTTTCAAAGTCATTAAATTCAAAAGATGAAAAAAATCAAAAAAGTGAATTCAAAAATTGAAAAATCTAGAAATATTCATAGTGAATTCAAAAAAATTTAGAAGTATAAATGTTAAGTTGGTTCGAAGTAACGTTTAAAGAATTCAATAAAATTTAGATAATTCTAAGAATTAAAACTTCGTGAAAGTTAAGAAACTCTTGAAAGAACTCTTCTTAGAAAATTAAATATTTTGTGACAAAAAATATCTTCTCTTTCTACTTCTTTTGCTTCTCACCATTATCACGCTTCTACTTCTATTACTACTACTCTAAAAAGAAGTTCTACTAATGATGGTTTGAGGCAATAATGCATAATAGATAGTTTATTTTTCTTCTAATATCAGAGCTCTTCGATTTGACACCGATGATAGGTTCAAAGAAGAAGATAGTTGAAAAGAAAATTACAAAAGAGAATCAAAAGTTTGAAGAAGCTTCAATCGAGATTACTATACTAATTAATTCAGCATCAAACTTAAAGGCACGAGTAGTTCTATTAACCTTACAAATGCATATATAAATGAAGATAATACTAAAATCTCAAACCTATCTTACAAAAGATCTAAAAGATAATCTACCAAAATAAGATAATCTTAATCAGAGACATTCTAGATTAAGTAATAATTCCAAAATAATTAAACATAAAGATCAAGATGACATCAATATCATTTTTTTAAGCACGAGAATGAACAACTTTCTCTTAAAAAAACAAATTAAATTTACCAAAGAATAAGTTCGATCAAAAAGATTTGATGAAACTCAAATCTTAAAAAAAAGAAATCTATGATCAAGAGATTATTTCCAAGATTGTTAAGTTAGAATGGATGAAAAAAATTAAGAGAGTGAATTTGAAGAATTCAGAAGTTGAGGAATTCATAATAAATCAAAGTGAATTTGGAATAATTTAGAAGTGTAAGAATTTAGTTGGATTCGAAGTGACTCTTAAAGAATTCAAGAAAACTTAGAGAGTTATACGAATCATAATTTTGTGAAATTCAATAACCCCTTAATTGCAATCTTTTTGGGAAATTCAATTCTTTGTGGCAAAAAACACTTTTTTTCCTTCTATATCTTCATTTGTTTCTTCTTATTATCACGCTTCCACTTTTGTTATTACTACTCTAGAAGAAAAATTTGTTGTAAGGGCTCGAGGTGAGAACACATCACAGACAAATTATTTTCACACGCACACTCTCTTTTTTCTTTTAGAATTTTTTTCATTCTTGCTTTAGTTTTATTGTATTGATGTCTTCAGTACAGCTAAGAATGTTTAGCTGGTTGAATCCATATAGCTTTCAAGTTATATTTTTAAGACTTGAAACAAAACATCTTGCAAATAGATCATAACCTATAAAAAAATTACAACAATAAAATTGGATTTTTATGAAATTATCTTAAGTTCATATGATTATTATTAGATAGTCATTAGTACTCTATGTATGGTGATTTAGTATAGGTCTACTGACTGTACTAAGATTTTTGTATTAATAAATATCCACTAATACACTATTTATGGTGGCTTAGTATAAGTCTCAAGGTTATATTATGAATGGATATTGGCCTAATGATTATGAAATATTCTCTTTAGATAGTCAATAGTACTTTATCATTATGTATTGGTCTAGAGGCCATGCCATTATATGAATGATACGATATTTGCATTAGCACTTTGTTCGAGATGTTGAGTAATTTGGGACTTTATACATAATTAGATGTTGACTTTATATAGGCCTAAAGGCAAACATCATTTGAACATAAATGTTGGATATGATTGAATATTCAAGATAATAATTAAAGGAAATATAGAGCCTTTAAAGAATTAAGTATAAAAAAATGATATAATTTAGTGGATATGTAAAGCATCATGCATATATTTCTTTATTTCATATTATTAATATTGTTGTCATGTTCGTTCTATATATTAGTTTACTTTGATTCATCATGCTATTATATTTTGTTATATTATTGATTTATCTTCAAAGTGTCATTAATATTTATTGAAATGTCATACTTATGATGAGATGGATAGTAATTATACTTATTAGATGATCAGTGGATAGAGTTTAAGACGTGATGATTGTATTTTGTTTAAGTTTATGGGACATTATGTTATATCTTTGTATTTATACTATTTTTTGATTCTTTGTATCTTGTTAATTTATTTAAGTTGTTTATTCCATGATTTTTTAATTGTGAATCTTTTGGTGTGGCTATTTTTAATAATGAAATTTTTTTTCTTATTTTATATGATTTAAGTTTTTGTCCCACCATTAGTTCTTTGCCTAGGAAACTAATTTTGTTTTCATATATGTACTATTATTTATGCTTTAATCTTTCATTATTATTGAATTATGAGAATGGGTTAGGTGAAGCCCTAATAATTCACTTTTTCAAAGTACTAATTGAAAATAAAAAAAAGAAAAAGTGACATGTGAAAGTTATAAGTTATCACAAACTACATATGATCACCACATCTATTATTATATTTTATTATATTATTGTTTCATTATAGATTAATAAATTCAACAACTGACATACTTATTAACATCATAATCTCTTTACACAATTCCATGCATATCTTATTATGTATTTTATTTGTATTTACAAATGTTAATAAACATGAGCTCAGTTAACATAAAAGACTTAGTGGACTAAATCATAATACAATATGTGACATTAAAACAAGAGATACAATATACAAAGTAAATGCATAAATAATAATAACAACTAATAACTATGTTTCACAATATTTCTTACATGATATAAGAACCATATCATCACATATCTTCTCTCTAATTTATTGTTCATCTAATTTTGTATTAGTATCACCACTACCCAAATTGTATAATATGTCGTTGTGACATTAAAACCATTCTATATCATATACACCTCATGATGAAGTCACATAACTCAAGGTTCATATCTTACCTCCGCTTAGCGTCATCACCACTTTAAGGCATATATCACTCATTCTCATGGCATCATCGCCTTCGAGAGAGATATTCTATCTTTTATTGGCATTATTTTTATACAAGGCTATTATCTTAACTCATTATGATATCAATTCTATTCATACTAATCACAAGTCTCATTGTATTATCATCACCACTAAAGATTACATCTCACCTCTTGATAACATCTTCTTTGTTGAAAGCTAGCTATATTTCAACTCATTGTGGCATCATCAATACTTAAGTTGATATTACCTTAATGCATAAAAAAAATTATTTTTTATAATCTTCTAACTCAATATAAAAGAAATTTCAAAATAATCTATCATGTAAGTAATATTCTAAATACACTATATGAAACAATGAAACAATGTTAAAAGCTACAATTTAACATTTTGTTATGCTATACATATATAACTTTTATGCAGATACTTATATGATTGCCAGAGATTAAAGTAATATATTCTTTTACTTCATCTCTTTCTTATCTTATAATTTTATTTAAAGCATTTGTCATATAAACATTATTTATAATTCTTGCAATTTATAATGTCCATTACATTTTCTAAGCCTAATTGAACCCCTTGATTATGCTCAAGATCTCTCTCTCTATTAAACTATCTGTCGGTTCCATTAAATGACTTGATCTCTCTTATTGTATCATCCAATGTACGATCAATGCTCAGTCTAATTATCTAACATTTCATTAACTTTTCTCAAATTCTCAATTTTTCCTTTGGATATGAATTGTTTCATAATAATAGAAGTTGGATATAGAAAATAAAATAATTGACTTCTTTTATTAATTTAGATAAATATAAGTGAGTAAAATTAATTTTCTCCACACTACATTTTCTATTTTCATTATTGAATTTATTTATTTAAAATTTTTAAAAAACATTATTATTAACTCAAATTTCATTCACACATTGAAAACCTACTAGGTTGACGACCATCTTCTTCATCATATTACTGATGGACTTTGTCCTCGTTTCTATTGTGATCATCATTAACCTCCAAAAGTTGATCATGTTTGCTAACTTGAGTTTCTTATATAACTGACCATTGAATAAAAAATAAATATTTTCTTCAACAACTAAATAGTATTTTTAGAATAAACTTCATAAATTTTACATTAAGAAAATAAAAGCGGCAAAAAGGAAAAAAAAAAAAAAAAAAAAAAAACAACCCCTCAGCCGGTTCCCCTCTATATTCCATCTGTTTGACCTAGATTTTACATTACGTTTGACTTATGGGCGTGAATATTTAGACTAGTTTTCAAACTCTAATTTTAAAAAACTTCTTTTAAAATTTTATTTTATCAATTTTTTTAAGAAAATTTATTTTTCGTCTATAACTTTTTAAAAAAAATTGAAAAATATTCTTATAATTTTTTTAAAACTCGTAAACCATACACAAATATAATCTTAATGGTTTTCTCCCTCTCGTTAGAAACTTCACTTGCTCGCCAATGGTTTATTTAATTATTTATCAAATAAGAAAAAAAAAATGTTGTTTTTCCTCGTTTGCTGGTCGCCCCGTTGCTTATCCTAAATACTTTAGATTCTTGTTTGCAAGCATCATCTCAAAACGTTTTTTAATTTTTTTAAACTCAAAAACATAAAAATCCTATTAATTGTTTATTTTTATTCATATAAAATCTATTTTCAAAACTATTTCTTAAAATTCATAATTATTGACAAACAGAATCGTAATTAATGACCACATAATATTAAAACTTAATATTATTTTAAAAACAACATTTATCTAAAACAAACAACTAAAACAAATCTAAATCTATTGCTCGTTAAGGAATGAGCATTCGAAGGAATCGAGCAAAAGGTAAACTGTTGTGATGAACTAATTAGACTATTATTTTTATAATATTATCAGGATAGATTTTTTTAATGATGAAATCATAAGTTTTTGTCATATTAGTACAAATATTATCAAATGAAATATGTTAATTTTTTAAATTAAAATATAACTTATTGTTAAACTAAACATCAGCTCAATTTAATATATTAAATTCTTGAGGTGTTAAAAAGAGGCTATCGATTACTAATTGGTATTTCTAATTAAAGAAAACGTGCTTGCTTAAAGCGATGTTCCCGTGCTTGACGTCGATGTTTCAACTTCCCTGAACGGGCTAATTGATAAAAACTCAACGCTTTCTTATCGAGCAATCAACCCAGCGGATAATTGTCTGCCGTTGAATGTAGTCAATGAAACGGTGACCTCGTTTGACCGACTAACGAAGCACAGCCTTTAAATATCTATGAAAATAATAATGTTTGCAAATTATAATTTAATTTTAATCAATTTATCGTATAATAAGCAGTTATTTTTTAAAATTTCTTTTATACAGAAATTTAAATAATTGAAATAATTGTTATATTTTTGGTAGATAACGAATTATAATAAAATAATATGCAACTAGATATTTGTGATTTGTTGTAAAAATAATTTTTTATTTGCTAAAAAATGATTTATTTATATTCACAACAAAATTATTAACTTATAAAAAAAGTTTATCAAAACTAACAAATCAATTTTAGTTAAGTTGGATTCATATCAACCAAGATTTAATTTAAAAATCAACTGAATCAAAATTCATTAGTTAGATTTTGGATATTGAGTTAAATTTTCATAACTTTTACATTAATTAAATCTCATGTATTAAAATGTAAAAAAGAATGAACAATTTAATAAAGGCTTCAAGAGCTATTGCAAAGCCCAACCTCTCTAAAAAAATTTCTATATAACTTTTTGTCTTCCCCACAGCATTATCAACTTTCATGTCACAACTAATTATTCAAAATTATATAATAGTAATTCCATTTGGATGCAGAAGAAATAATCCAACAACTCTGTATTATCACAGCCACATGGGCAAGAAAACAACTAAACAATAATCCATTGATAGAGATAAGGAAAAGCAAGCATAATATCATTACATATTTTTCAAAGAAAGACATCACACTTATATCAAGTCTTGCTCTTTGATCACCTCAACCATTATACAAGCAAAAAAATTAGACTATAACATCAAGGAAATGGCATCATTAGAGTAAATCTGAATGTAGGTAGGAGACTAAAGCAACTAGCCAAATCCTCTCCATAGGACAAGAGGAGAACATCTATTCAAGGCTAACTTCATTAAGGAGGGAGGGCACAACTAAAGGCTAATCAAGATAGACATTAACAAACATAAGCCAATTACAAATAAGTTAATGGTACAACAAACACTCCTTTGAGAATTGGCAAGTCTACCATTGTCGCTTTTCCATATGTTCTCGTGAGCAATAGAGCCTTCTAAGGAAAAAAATGTTAAATATTAGAGTCACATTGTCTTATAGCGAAGGTGGTTAGTCTATTATCATACCTATTAATTTACAAGGAATTAATTAGATTTATAAATGGAGTGGAGAATTTCAAGAGTAATTTATTACCACTCTTATCATAGTTAATTCACAAGGAAAGATTCTGACTGATAAATAAAGCACAAAATTTTAAGAAAATGTCTATCTTGTCTCATGTGAGTGGTGGATATCGAGGATCTTATAATATTTTATCTCACAAACTTTATCACAAGATAAGTAACTAATACTAAACTTGTTAGGGATAGCACTCTAGAAAAAACTTCTCATCAACATATCATTAGTGTCAATGACCCTCAAAAGATTGGAGGGTGTGATATGATATTCTCTTTTCTATTATTTAAAATAGAGTATAAAATAAAATATCACTTATATTTAAAACTATTATTTAGAAAACATATGCTTTAAACTTTCACTTTTTATAATAGTTTCTTGTTTTGAAAATTGAATAAGATTTTATTGTAAAATATTCTAACTCCATTTTCTAAAAATAAAAGAAAATCATTTCCTTTATAGCTTATAACTTATTGGTTTGCAAACCACAACTCTTTCTGTACAAAAATACAAATTTTTACTATAATTCTTGACGTCAACTATAGCAAATTTACAAAGTAATGTTTCATATTGTAACAAAAGAAAAAACCAAAATAGAGTCATGATACAAAATATAACAACACAATAGTAACCAATAAAACCCAAGTAATCCAAAACCTTGCAAATGATATATAAAGTAAAATAAAACAATCTGTATGATTCTAAGTCATCACCTCTACTCAATATTTTCTTAATCATAATGGAATGCATTAGTATTACTTGAAATGATAAAATCAAAATAGGTTGAACTAATCAATATTAGCTTAACAAGTAATAATAAATAACATAATACAAAATAGCATCAATTGAATCGTGACATATGTTGGGGGTCTATGACATACATGTGAAATATATGAGTAACAAGCATTGCAATATGTAAAATAACATACAAAAATTATGCAATGTGACCTAATCTTAAGAAAATTTTACTTTCTGATTCCAATTTGTTTTACATAGTCACTTAATTATTTAAATTTATCAAATCACTTTTATATTTAATTTCTAGATTTTGAAATCTATACAAAATTTTAAGAGTTAATTTTCTCAATAGGTTGGATTATTATGGTCTCTATCTTGGATTATACCCAAACTAAGTCAACATCCATGAGTTTACTTTGTCAAGTGTCAAGTTATGCTTTGTTAATTACCAACTTCATAGTAATAGTAGGAATTACACGAAGAATGTGAGGACATTCAATTTTTTTTCACAGACGAGAAGTGATTGTCTTAATTTTAGTTCTCATTGTTTCTATATTTCAAATAACATCTATAATGATATCAATTATCAAATTAGGTTCTATATAAGAAATATACGAAGTCGTTTATTCATCTAAACCTATATAATTTCATATTACTCATGATTCTAATATGAGATCGTACTCATCCTTTTTGGCTTCTTGCTTTACTCTTCTCTCTGTAATAATAGTACACCCTATCTTGCAAACAAAGTAAATAATGAGTAGATTATCTAATTAATAAATTTAAATAATAAATTGTTTTTAAATATAATTAATAGAAATAATAAAGATAAACAAATTAATGAGATAACATCATAACATCAATCATATATTGTACTCCTCTCCTTATGTGTATTTACAAGTTACTAATGCTTTGTTAAGTCAACCAAAATTTATTATTAGATATTCATATATATAATTATTTTTTTATAGAATCATATATATATATATATATATATATATATATACACACACACACATACACACAAACACATAGATACATACACATATAATTGTTTCTTCTTTATTTCTTTTAACGTTTTCTTATTCTACCTAATTATTCAGATTTTTATCTTTTTTTATCAATATTTTGTTTTCTCTTAATTTATTATTCCATAGTTTCTATCATTTCAACTTAGTATATTATTAGTTCACATTATGTCCAATACTTTGTATTAATAACTTTTTTCTTTTCTTTTCTTTTCTTTCTTTCTTTCTTATGACTTGGTTTAATGTAGTGTCATTCTTTTTCTTTTTCATTGAGTATTTATTGCTAGTGTTATACTTTTTTTTATTCATGACCTAGTTTACTAAGCATCATATTCTTTTTTAATCAACTAAGAGATAATGTCTTTAGGGAACTATATTTCATTTTTTATTCTTTGTTTTATCTAATAACATATATAGAAATGATAACAAAGGAAAGGTTCTAGAAGGGTGGTTAGTTAAGAGTATGGCGTGTTCGATGGTGACTTAAAGCAATAAGAAGGGGGAGTGGTATGCATGAGAATTATAAACGAAGAAGCTCCTAAATATTACAAGACTTTGGGTAAGTCGAGAATTTTCTAATTGCATCTATGCCAAGTAATGAGAAGAAAGAGAAGAGGGAATGGTGTCATTCCTTACTTGGCCAAAAAAATAAGTAAATTCAATAAAATGCTCAAAAATAATAAAATATTATAAAACAACAAAGCATAAAGCAAAAATCTAAAAAACGTCATTTAAAATAACATAGGTGACAAAACACTTTATAAATCTATATATCACAATAGACAAAACAACTAAAAGATAACTTCCAACTTAGTGACAAATCTATCATAAAATAACACAATCTCAAATAGTGTTTTATATAAAATCCTTCACTATGCTCTCAAAATAAAAACACACTTTAAACCAAAAGGTTCCACACTAAAGAATTCTAAGTAGCCCCAACTTTTATGACTATCTGTATCATACCAACATTTATTGGTAAGGTATTTTTTTAAACTAGTCGAGTTTTATCTTTCTCTAAGGAGTCTTTTCTTGTTCTGTCACTTATCCCAAAATTTATCTAATTTTAGCGTACTTAACAATGAAATTTTCATGAGATTCAAGCTCAGGTTGACCCCAAAATGTGTCTCACTATTTCAAGGCTTATGGATTTACTTATATCGCTGAGGATCTTTCTTTTTGTAGCTAATGTGAAACTTATTCACCCTCTTAGCTCTCTACTTTAGATGTTCTCTTGATTCTTTCATCCTTTTAGGGCAGCCAATCAGGTATTACATATTCATCAATTTCTGCTTGGTTCATCTTCGAACCAAACCGAATTAGAGGAGATTGATTCTAATCCATATCGTAACATTCCAATCTTTTTTATGAGATATTGTTCTGAACTAAATTAGTTTTGTCATTCTCTATGAGATCCCTTCTTACTTAGATGCTCATCTCAAAATTTATCCAACTCTAATATGTTTAATAATGGAGTTTTCATAAGAATCAAGCCTAAGTTAACCTCAAAAGGGACCTCATCATTTCAAGACTTATGACTTTATTTATATTATTTTGGATTGTTCCTTCTATAGTCGATGTAAAACTTAATTTACCTTATTAACTTCTTATATCAGATGTTTTTTGAACCATCCATCATTTTTGAGTAACCAATGAGGTGTTACATAATCTATATCATAATTTATAATATAAGTAATAATATAGTATGCTCAATAAGTAAATAACTAGCTATGAATAAATAAAAATATAAAAAATTAAAAACTCAATGTTATTAAATTCCTTTCAAAAAACTTTTTCAATAATATTTTATTTTTATAAAATAATATTTTTTAACCTTTTCAATAATATTTTATTTTTATAAAATAATATTTTTCGAAAATCATCTATATATCAATAAATCATCAATAACTTGATAACAGATGACTATAATAATAAAATAATTTAGTACCAAATATTTTATAAAATAAGTTACAATAATTCATATAATCTTATCCTAACTAAGAAGGTTCATATAGTTTAAAAAAATTATTTTTTTTTTTGAAGTGGATAGTTTAAAAAAATTATGATTTGCCCTCAAACAATTTAAGAAATTATTTTTATATTATTTTTTTAAAAAAAATTTATAATTAAATATTGAAATCTTAAAAAATACAAACTCTATGTTATTAAACTATTTTTTGAAAAGTTATTTTTAATTATAGTTTATTTCTAAAAAAATAATAACCTTTTCAAAATCATCTACATAATAGTAAATCTTCAATAACTTGATAGCATATTACTATAATAATAATCCAACACCAAATGTTCTACAAAATGAGTTCCAATTAAAGTAGTACATATTCATGATTTTAGTTTTCTTGTTCATTTTATATTCTCATAACATTTATAACAAATTAATCAAATAATAAAATCATGACGACTCAAATTTTTTAATTCATGAATTTAAAAACATACATTTAAATGAGCTTACTTGAATTACATCGTCTCTTTACTCAAATTTAATAAAAATTATTAAAAACAAGCTGTCTGAAGCTGATGAACATCTGCAAATAAGGATAGAATTTACCACTTCAAGAAAAGAAATAATTAAAATTAGCAAGTAAGTAGAGTGTATTTCTAGGTTACATGAAGCTACAAGGCTTTCAAGAAGCGGTACGAATATTGCAATTGTCTACAATTTTTTAAATTATTTTTATTTCTTATGGAAACATTTTTCTTTACATGATGCCCGTTAAAATTTTTCACATGATGTTTTTTTAGTTGACATTTTTTTAATATTTATATTTTTAATTCTTTTGTTTTTCAACATTCGTAATAATCCAAACGCTGACCCTTATGCAGGGGCAAAGGACGACATTCCACGTTTTAATCGTCGATGAATCGGGACAGGGACGACTAAAGTCCGCAGGACGGGAAATGGTAGGCTCCAGCTTCGTCTCCCGGGCGCGATGGTTGGACCCATTGTGGGTACCGGATTCGTAGCCGCCCCAACATCGACGACCACAAAGAACCTAAAGGATAGACACGTGTCGGTTATTATTTTATTCCGTTGTAATTTTCGCTCTTACGGAGATATTGTCTATGGCGTCACAAATGCGTCACCAGAAGGTCATCAAAATGTTAGCCAGCGCTTTAGACGGATTTTTTTTCTCAATAAATATCAAATATTAGCCATTTTTTGTCGAATTGGTTTTATATTCAAAAATATTTTACAATTAATAATTTGTAACTACTATCTTTGAATAATATTCAGATAAATATTGGGGATTAAAAACTGTTAAAATATTAAAAAAAAAACAATTAAAATATTACAAATTATCACTAAAATATTCTAACATAAATTTTTTATTTGTTAAAATGTAAATCTTAAAAAAACTCTTTTATTCCATAAAAATGATAAGAAGGTACCACATATTTTTCTTTTATAAATAATTATATAATAATAAAATTAATTTTCAAAACTAAAGATAATAAATAAGATCGATAAGTTTTTTTTTAATCTTTAATCAATCATAAGTGGGAGATCTCCTTCACAAACAATGTGTTATTTTTCATGTCCACATTTTTTGTTTTGGCCATCACACTTGTCTTTTCGTTCTCATTTGTTAGATACACTCAATTTAAAAAAATTAGATTTTAATAACATCTTTTTAAGTTTTGTGTACATGAAAAGAAATTTTATATAGTGAAAAGTCTAATTAGTTCTTTAATCAATGATATTCATATGAAATATAATATTAAATATTAGACTTTTGATTTAGTAATAATTTTGAAAAAACGTATTTAAAATTATAATTTTATTACAAAAAGATGATATCAATATATCACTAAAATTTGGTAAATATTAATATGTTGAAAATCTTAATAATAAAAAATAAATAAATGTTGTTTCTATAGTACTAAATTAAACAAAATAAATAAACTTTAAAATAATATCAATGTCCAGATGCTAATCTATCTAAATAGTATTAAACCAAAATGACAATAAAATTTAAGTTAAAGACATACAAAATATGTTCATCCAATATTATTCTTTCTAGGACTGTCAATTTCAAAGTATTATATTTTACTTTTATTGATGCCAAATAATGCTAAACAAATAAAAAATTTGAGTTCCATATTTTTAAGAAAACACAAAAATTACAATAAATTGAAAATAATATAAATAGATATTCAAAAATGAATTTGAATAAATAAATAATTGGCAAAGATTTATGTGAAAAATTACAAGAAAAAAACTATTAACTTAATGAAGAAAACTAATTCTAATGTGACAAAAAATAATTAAATAGCTTCTTCTCATCTTAAACTCTACATCACAAGTAGGAATAAGTATAAGACAATATACAAGAAATTGACTAATGCAGTTTATTATATGCATGAGAACAAATGGAATGAGCGATTAGGAGAGTAGTCATCTTCCTAGTGTAGCTTTCCTTTGCTTGCTTCTTATCCAAGTAGATTATTTACGATATTATTCATTGTTATTTCCTTATTTTAACGAATTATAAGATAAATTATTGGTATTATCCTTTATTAGATGTTGATGTCTTAGCTATTGATATCATCATAAAAAAGTTAATAAGCATAATATTTATTATTAAAAAAAAAGAAGCTAAATTGACGAGCTAGATCATATGGATTACTTTTATGGTTATCATCTTCTTTCAAATAGGCGCATTAATTATGATTTTGGATTCAATCTTTTATTTTGATATATAGTTGATTCTATTACCATTATTCAAACATAAATAACATAATAGACAAATTTTCAATAACAATTAATTATTACAATATAATGATTTTATTTATATTAATTATAATGTTCAATATAAATTAAAATGAGTGAAAATTCATATGATACATATTTTAAATCATATATGTTAATTACATTGGATTATCACATGATTTATTTCTATAAAGAGTAAAAAGAAAAAAAAACTTAAAAAAATATAAGTAAACTTCACTTGTGTCCCTTCACATCTCTTTCTCCCTCACTCTCTCAACATACACTCTTCTTGCACTTCTTGCCTCTCTCTCTCTCTCTCTCTCTCTCTCTCTTTCTCTAACCCTCTCTAATTCTCTCTCCATAATGGTCTCCTTACTTTTCATTCACCCTTAATCAATATGCTCCTCTTATCACCTTTTTATTAACTCTCTCCCTAATTCATTGCTTACACATGAGTAATAAAAACCTTTTGTCTTAATATGCTTAAGCTTATTTATTCTACTATTTAAAAATTTGACAACAACCTCCCTCTTATGCTTATGTCTTGACCTTAACTCTTCTTAATCTATCACTTTGTTATTGACAATTTGTAGCCTTTACACTTAGATCAAAAGACCCATATTTTCAATACATTGTACCCTAAGCTTGCTCCAATCAACCTTTGCAATTTCTATTTTTTTATGACCCTCATTAACTATCCAAGTCCCTTGCTATTTTGTGTAGTGTGAATGTGTATACAACCTCAACTATTGTTGCATATACTAAGAGTTTTGTTAGCTTTGGATATTTAGAAATAAGTTGTGGTATATAATAACTAAACTATCTTATAATACAAAAAAAGGTAATTGATTCTTTAAGATAAATAAGACGCCTCTTTTTTTATATTAATTTAAAAAATATATTCATATTAATAGGATTGTTTATATTTTGTTTATAGTTTTAACAACATTTATTTAAAATCTATCATTAATCGTACATTATTGATTTATCATAATTTTGAATATATTTATACTCATATTATTTGTGACAAAAATTACAATGCATTCTCAACATTTTTGAGACAATACTAAATGTATTTAAAATAAATGCATTACATTTTCAATACTTCTTTAGAAAACACAAAATATATTTGAAGAAAAATATTAAAATCATGTTTAAATGATACAATTACAATGACAATAATGAAGCATATTAGCTAGATGAAACATAATCAATTTACCATTAAAAGGTTCCCCTCAAGTGTTGAAAATAAATGAAACACTTGTACAAAGAACATAATTCATTTCAAATTCTTTCAAAATACCAATTGCTTATTAAAATTTTATTCCTTAGCCATTTTCTTATTCTTTTTCAATAAGTTCTTCTTTTTCGAAGTTTATTATGTGCTTTTGCAAGTAGCATGCAAAATTTTGCAAATACAAATACTCTTTATTGCGATATATATAAATAAGTTAAATGATAAACCAAAGTAAATCATATTTTACATATGCAACAAATGAGTCTTAGTAAAATTGAAAGTTAAATGTCATAAAATAAAATAAGTTTAGTAAACAACTCAATGTTTCCACCAAATAATGTTCGACATATATATCAATAGCATGAGAATTATAATTGATGAGGAAATCAAATTTAAAGAAAAATAATACTGAAAAAAGAAAAAAAGTCACACACGAACGTATGCGTAGGTGCACGGCTTTTGACGTCAGCAAATGCATGCACCAGACATCAAGCGCCATGCACTGCAAGGTAGGCTCTTGATTTTGGGCTCCGCGATAATAGGCGCATGTGCACGCAGCATCACATAAGCACAAGAACACTCGTCCAACTTTGGTACGATGTGCATTGATTTCATTGTGAATGACTTTGCACCCAACGCTTACCTAACATGTGATCAAGCAAAAGGGAGTTTAGCATACAGATGATGTGCACTCATGCAGCTAGGTATGTTGAAGACATTTGCAAGAGTGAGATCCATGCGAGCAAGCAACGAGCCAATCAGTCCAAAATTTTAGAGTTTTGGCTAGGACAAATGTATCTTTTGTCTTAAAGTTATGTATTAAAAAAATTATATCAAACCCCTTATATAAATGGGTAAGAATGCTAAGTGATGGAGAAATTTTTTGAAATAAATTTTCAAAGAGAGTCAAAAGAGAGTGAGAGAGAGAGAGAGAGAAGGTATAGAAATCACTTTAGAAAACAATTCAAAGTGAATTTTTTGAGAATTAGAACTTTATTGTTAAACCTAGAAATTCTTTGAAGAGAATTTTCTTAAAAAAATTATAATTTTTGATAAAAAAAATACTTCTCATTCTCTTTCTTTCTTTGCTCCTAGTCATATTTATGATTCTACTTCCATTATGATTAATCTGTAAAAGATTTTCTAAGAAGGACTCGAAACGAGAACACCCTACTAAATAGTTACATTATTTTGTTATCAAAGTTATTTTGATTCTACACTGATGATAAGAAGAAAAAAAAAGAAAAGAGTTTAGTAGGCCTTAAGCCTTAAAAGAAAATCAAGAAAAGGCTTCAGTCAAGGTAACTACATTGACTACTTTAGCATAAAACCTGGAGACATATATAGCTCTATAAACACAATAAATGCAAATGTTAATCAAAATAGTGCTAAAATCCCAATCCTATTCGATGACAGATTTAAAAGACAATTCATTAAAGGAGATACTCAGAGACATTATGGATTAAGTAGTGCTTTAAAAAATTTGAAGATAATATGAAAATGACATTAATCTTTTTTTTTTTTTTGACATACAAAAATTGACAACATCCATTTAAGTTAGACGCTACAATGGATTTGTCAAATTATGATAGTAGAGTAGTTGTAAAAAATTAGATAAATGATAGAAGAAACTAAAGATCTACTTTTCTCTATATGAATACTCATGTGGCAAAGTGATGTATACTTAACTGAAAATGATAAGACTTATGTTAGTTTGGTGGAATGCTCATCTAAAATTGGCATAGATATAGAAGTGACATAGAAGAAATTTAAACAATTGATTCAAGAAGAATTTTTTATCCCATGGGTTACATGAAAAAAAGATATAGAAAGTGGCATATTCTACAACAATAAAATTGACGAACAGTGTAAGAATATATCATAGAATTTCGAAGACAAGTTGTGAGTTCGGGAATACCTATTGAAGAAATGTGGATTTTATCAAAATACATTATAGATTTTTATTTCTTAATACTACAAAACTATTTTTTTCTTATTCAATTCTTGAAGCAAGCAAGTACATTTGCTATGACTATTGAAAAGAAGAACAAATGCAAAGGAATAAATTTTGAAGGATGATGTACCAGGAGATCTAAGTATAAGTCCAAAAATGAGTAACAAAAGAAAGAGTAATCTTCAAAAACATTTATTACCACTAAAACAAATAACAAAAAATAAAAGTATTATAATCATTACAAAAAGAAAGGACACATACAAGAAAAATTTGAAAATTATACCATGATCTTTTTCAAAAAAAATTCAAGGATAAAGTACTTATTACAACAGAGACTAAAAATATACTACAAACTCCTTCACAATAAGATGAAACTATATCTCTTATAGTGACTCTAAAGGTGAAATCACACGAAGCAAAAAAAAAAACTCTTCATTATCCGACTTCAAGTAGAGAAAGAGCTTATAAGTATTATCATCAACACTGAAAGCGAGAAAAATTAAATTTCAAAAGTCTTGTAGAAAGGCTAAAGTTGGAAAGTATACTACATCCAAAGCTCTATTCTTTGGTATGAGTCCATAATGACTTTAAGGAAAGAGTTGAAAAATAATATAATGTGAAATTTGCTACACCAAATACTATACCGATGAAGTTGTATGTGAAGTAATAACTATAGATGTCTACCAGGTTATATTGGAGAATCCTTATTTGTGGGATCAATGTGTCATCTATTATCGATGAGCACAACAATGTCAGCTCATGAAGGATAGACAATATTTTCTTTTATAGAGAGACAAAAAAGCATTGCCAAAAGACATTTTTAGTGTGAAGAATTAAGGAGGCTAGCAAATACTTACCAAAAATATGTATTATGAAAAAAATATAAGAAACTATTCGATGAGATAAATAAAAATCTCATTCTATCAAAGAAGACCATAAAACATTAGTCCATCAAGGAAGATTCGATGAAACTCAAATCTTAAAAGATTGGAGATATAATCAAGTGTTCAAAACCATAAGAAAAAAATGCTTGAAAAAGAAAAAAAGTCATGCATGCACATAAGTGCAAGTGCATTACACATGATGTTAGCACATGCACATGCCGACATCTAACATCATGCATCACAAGGTAGGTGCCTGACTTTTGGCATCACAAATCATAGAGTGGGAGCTCAAATTCAGGCATTGCCAACAGGCGCCTGTGTATGCACTCATCGAGCACCATGTAAGAGTAGGTGCACACACCCTACTTGGGTTCAGCGTGCATTGACTTCATCACGGACAACTTTTCCTCTAGCACAAGCACAACATGTGAGCAAGTAGAAGGGAGCAGGGCATGCGGATGGCGCACGCTAAAGTGATGGGGACACGAATGACAAATGTGAGATGGAGATCCACATGCCCGAGCAATGAACTGATAGGCTCAAAATTTTAGAGTTTTGGCAATGACAAATGCGACTTTGGTATTCATGTTATGTATTAAAAAATTGTACCAAATCCCTGTATAAAGAGATAAGAATATTAAGTGTGTGAGGAATTTTCTAGAAGGAATTTTTAAAGAGTGTCACGAAAAAAAGAGAAAAAATTGGAGATCATTCTAAAAAAATTCGAAGTAAATTAAAAAAATTGAGAGAATTCTAAGAATGGGAACTTTCTTATAAAATTTAAGAATTCCTTGAAGAGAATCTTTATAAAAAAATTATTATTTGTGACAAAAGTATGTTTCCTTCTTCTTCTTTCTTTGCTCTTAGCCATATTCACGCTTCTATTTCTGCTACGACTATTATGGAAAAGTTCTACTAATGAGGACTTAAGATGAGAATACCCTTTGAGACAGATCAATAACTATAAGCTAGATAGATATCTTTTTATAATTCGAAATTTATCACATGTAAATCAATTTGTATTAAAGCATTAGAAAAGCAACATATTAATTACTAATTACATTTAAGGGTGATAATCAAACAATATTATCAATATTATGTTGCTCCTTATCACATTTTTTGTAATTCTCTTTGCTTGATTTATGAGATAAGACCACAAATTTGCACATTTAAATTAAAAAAAAACACCATATTCATTTATATTGGACAGTTTGACTAAATGATAACTCAAAATTAATTTATTTTATAATTCACAAAAACAATTACCAAAAACATCATAATGGATTCAACAAGCTAAATAGTAGATATGTATTTAACTAATTTGACCCTTCATTTAAGATCAAACAAATTGGTTAGAAATACTATAACCCATTTTATTTTAAATATTTTTTAGTGTAAAACAAATGCATATTACTAAGCTAATACAAAAATGAAAATGATGCAAAAATATCAATAATACAAGAAGAATAAAAAATAAATAGAAGTAATGAAAATAAATATTATAAAGATTTACACTAAGAACTCTTGTTGGAAAAATATCATAAAAATAAAAAATATAATGAATTCCACTATAAATATAATAAATAAGTACAACATAATTATTTTTCTTACATAAATTTATGAAAGAAAAATAAAAATTAAAAAAATAGATACAAATAACGATAATAGAAAATTTTCTTACATAAATAAAGAGATTATATAGAGAAAATTCTTTGGAGCAATTTTAGTAAAGACTTGCATTCTCTTTTTTCATAATGGTTTTTCAATATGTAATTTATATAGTAATGTTATACATTAAAGTAATACACAATAAGATAGAAAAAAATAAGCAATTTTTAAAAAAAATGACAAAAAAGTTATACATATAGTGATTGTATTTCATTCTGAAAGTTAGCTAGGTAGCTGACCTTTTTAGTCCATTTTTAAGAATAGGTGCATAACCTTTTGGCTTCTTATAATTCTATTTTCTTCGCTCAATGATTAATTATAACTATTTGCTATCAATAGAGATCTGATTCCCATATCAAACAAAATGATTAGATTTATACAAATAAAAATCATAAATTCCAAAAGATGACTATAATATAATAGAGGTATAGAATGAGTCTTCTTTTTAACATAGTCAATAAAATAGTTGTCTTCCATTCTATTTATCTTATTCCATGGTATTGTTTATTAATATTAGAAAAAATTATTACAATTCTTCAAACTCATGATCCGAACTAAACGAGTTGCACATACACCCTAGTACATGTTTCTCGACACTGAGGGCATCATCAAAGAGCATGAGTTTTCACAGAATTTCTTTTTTCCTATCTTGAATTTCTAATAAGTTGTCTAATGGTCAACATGTCATGTTAAGAGAATGTCATGCTAGATAGAAAAGAATTGTTTGTCTTAGACCTATCTTAATAGGATATTTGATGATTTATGGATTGGATGATCAACTTTATCTTTATTAGACAACACAATAATAAATGGTGACATCACTTGCCATATTATAGTATTCAATAATGTAAGCATGTGTAAGTCATTAAAAAAACCCCATATTGTTTGCAAATAAATATTAAAAATCATGTAAATGATCCAAATCAAACATGTCAATTTTAAGTTTAACACATCTTTTTAGATTGATGAGCATGTGATATTACAGAGAAGGAAGAATCTATCTTGTAGTGCATCTTGAAGGTTTGGCTCCATCCAATGTTTTGTCAAACATAATTATTGGTAAATTTATATTTATTTTATATGACTAGGGATTCTACCAGCTTAAATATATTTTTTTTTGAATTTATGCTTTAGTATATCTACATGCTCCCCTCAAATTAATTAGGCTATAAACACACAAAGAATTAAATTTAAGTTATTAAAAATTAGTTTATAAATATTTAGTAATTAATAGTAGCATTTTCACATTTGACTTTTGTTTGCATGTTTATAATATGGACTCAAATTATTTCAAAATAAGAAAAAGGTACATTTATTTTGTTTACTCAAACAATTTGAGTAAATCGGCTCATCAAAACAAGCCACACAATCATGAAAAAAATTTATTTTTGAATTATGATAAAATTTTTTTGAATTTGGAAAATCACTCTTACACTTAAAATAGATCACATATTGTTAGAGTAATAAACTCATAATAACATGTTTAGTATAACTTACAACCACTCTTTATGAAGAGCCCTATTATAAGTCATTATGTCCTTTACAAAATATGGGAATAAAGTTCACAACATACAAAAAACAACAAAAGAATATTTCATACATAAAGTCCACCTATAAGTTAAGTGATTGTTCATTATAAACTAAAGAGTGTTTGATTAGATTAATAATAAAAATTGCAAAAAAATTTTCAAAAAATAAGGAAAGCTTTTATAGATGCTAAAAAGAAAATGTCTAATTCAATTCAAGAATTTCTAGTTTATTATGACAAAACATAATCAATTTGATGTAGTTATTATTATTGTGACCTCATATGTTTAATCTTGAGAAATGTTATCATCAACAAAGAATTGAATGTCATTATTTTAGGATTATTATAAACAATTTATAGAATATCATGAGCTAAAGAACATTGTGACTGACTCAAAAGAAAATGTAGATTAAGAAAATGCAACCATCGACTAAGCAAACCATATTGTACACAGAGATCAAAGTCTAGCATGATGTTTGAATAGGACCATTCTTACATTTAATAAGGTTATCTTTGGCACAAATGTTGTAAGTGTTGTGCTCCATATCCCATCATCAATATTGAGTAGAAGCCAGATAATAGCAATTGGCCTTGGTATGTATATTTCTTTTAAAGATAATTTTTTATTTTAGATTTTAAAATACTAACATTTTATAGAAAAGAACTTTCATAAAAAATAAAGAGTTGTGCTTTGACTGATTTATATGGTATTTTTCTAGCTTTAAATAAAAATCTTAAAATATGATCATCTAAATTGAAAGAAAGTATTTATTATAATAAATATGAAAAAATATTAGATCTCAAATAATATTTCTTTCAACTTTCAATTAGCATGAATTGCAATTTATTTGGAAGTTATTAATAACAAATTTATAACTTTATTTAAAAAAACAAAATCATGCTCCGACATTACTATTAAATTTGTATTTGTAGTACTTAACAAAAATATGACTTGTATTTAATCAATATCAATAATTTTTTGACATTTGTTATAATATATTACAATAACATTTTTTACATCTATCAACACAAGTCTAGCACCTTTAAATACTTAGTAACAAATAATTTAATAAAATAATAAGAAGAAAAATAATTAAAATATTTGTTTACATTTATAAATAAGCAAACAATTTGAAAACTTACTATTAAAGAAATAGTAGAAAAATCTTAGCTCATTAGTTGAAGAACCATTGATCTTATACCAAAGTAAATGTAAAGATTCATGTTTGTGACTTATAAATTATAAAACATAACATTATATTTAATTTTTATTGATGGTGAAATAAAAATAAATATAAAATTTAAAAATCTTAAAAATATTAACAGATAACGAACCGACTTTTTAAACTAATTATTTAAAATTTAAGAAGTATTAAAAATACTATAATGTACATGGCATAAGATTGAATATTAAAAAGGCTTGGCATGCGTGCCATCATTGCTGGCTCAGAGCACTTGAAAGCGTAGAAGACGAAGCCTATTAAAGGACAAGAATGGGAACCATGGCATTTTTCTGCATCAAATTTCCGAGCTCTTCCATCCCATGAATTGCCGCAGCTGCAACGTACGTACGGCTACAGAATACTCGGACGCATGCATGATTACGCCGAGTCTTCAGCACCAAGGCATGAGAGCATCAGCTGACTTCTCCTTAAAAACTTTCTCTAGATTTCTTCATCTCATCATTGCAGGGGTCGCCCTCTACTTTAGTTTGGAGAAGACTGGAGAGTGCGTTGATGACTTTTGGGTCACCGAAAGGGCACGTGATGCAGTTTTCTGCTTTAATGTCTTTGTTGTTAGATTGTGAATTAAAAAGCTGTCTTATAAAAAAAAATTATATATAAGTTTTGAAAAACTAACCTCAAATCAAAAGTAAGCAATCCAAGAGAGAAGCCTGAAAACAGATCATCCTTGCAGGGTCCTCAAACCACAAGAACATGGGCTTTCATGTGCATAAAAAAAAATTGTCAAACAGATATTTTTCTACAACACGTTAAGTTTAAGTAGAGACCATACTGCAGCCCGTTCAAGCTTTGCATTTAAGAAACAGAGTCTGAAACACTTTGGAACTTGGTTTAGCGACAAAATAATTGCTTTCACATAAACAATTTTTAAGAATAAATTGCAAAGAAATATAGGTTTTAAAGGATATCAGCATGGATCAATATGAATTTCAATTTCGTAAAATGCACAAAAGAACGATTAAATATGCATATGAAAACCCCAATGCCATTGGGATAAAGAATAACTAGGATTAAGGTGCCAACACAAGCATAACATCATCAATAATCATCTCTTGAGCAGCAACAACAAGAGTTGAAGGGCAGATGTGATATGATCTTGGTGTTGGATTCTTGAGATTCTATCAGCTTGGCTAAGAAAAGTATAAGTGAGATTCTATTAGAGGCAATGGCAACAAGACATAATTGATTAGATTAGAATCAAATTCACCTACATATTGCTTCAACAATGGCTATTAAGAAGTGATTCTAATCCATATGGAGATCACATACGAAGAAAATATCAAAAATATCTATCTACTTTGTGGAACTTGTCCTAACTATGTAGGGCACTTTTGACAACCTAGCATCATGCATTTAATGATTATGCAATGAAGAAAAAATGTTGAAAACAGTGGCATCAAGTTTCTTTAGATTATTCTACAAGAATATTAAATGTTATTCTAAAGCCTACAATGCATTGTTATACATGATGGCTATTGTGTCAATGAGTTAATTGGAGCAAGTAGGAGGTCAAGTTGTACCCAATTACATTGCCATTGCATTTAAGTAGCAAGTTCAACTTAAGAGCTATGATTAAAACATTTAAGAAGCTGCTCGAAGCTCTTTGTGACATCTTCCCCAAAGTTGATATGATCATATTTTAATGCATAAGTATTCAAATTTCAATAAAACCTTGTAGAGAACTATATGCTTCATAGTCAAATATCATTCATCTTAAGTTTTTTTTTTTTTTTTTTTTGACAAATCCATACTAGATAAACACATTATAACCCATGTTTTTTACTTCGTCAGAGTAGAACCATAATGTGGCATGAGATTAACAACCACTTAGAGGTAATAAAAAATAATAAGACAATATTAATTATATCTAAATAATTTTTAATCTAGACAGAGTTAATTTGTTATTCAAATGTCTTTTTTTAATAGAAATAGTAAATTTCAAATTTTAGCTAGATTTTATTAAATAAAAGAAAAGTGACTTGGAAAATAATCTACACACAATTTTCATATGAATTGTAAAAAATAATAGAGTATCAAGTTTTTTTGGACACTTAATGAATTAATAATATAAATTAAAGAAAGTTTTATAATAAAATTGAGGTCGTTATAGATAATCAATATGATGGTTTGATAACTCACAAAACTGTATAACTTAGATCCTTTTAGATGAGTTTTTAGATGTAACTGGAAAGTCATCTTAAGAGATTTCTATGACTAGAAGATAGTGCTTGTACAAACTCTCTCCTATAGGTTGCAATGGAGTTTTTTTTTTTGTGATTGTAGGATTTTAGAATTTAAAATTTTCAATCAAAAAGAACTTTGTCCTTCTCCATCTTTCTTGAGCACAACATAATATACTGGGTACAACATTGTATATTCTATGCTTGTGAGTTAGTGTATTGCAATCCCATCCTAGGCCTCTTTACCCAAGGATCTCACTTTTATGATGTGATATGATAAAGCTAACATAAGCTTTGACACCATGGTTTAGAAATTTAACTTCCAAAATCATAACTCAATTAATTGATCCAATCAATCATTACAAAATTTGATATAAATTTTAAACTCACATTAATTTAATTGGTTTTTAGTGATAGTGGTTAGACAAGTTCCAAAGACAACGAAAAAAGCACAAGTGTGTTTATATTTCATCTTGGATTTAGAACATTAGCTTGGAGTTCAAATAAAGAAATTAGTATGGTATTATCTTTGTGAGATGACAAGCACATTCAACAAACAACTATACTACATCAAGAAATTTAGATAAGAAAAAAATTTAAGAAACCTATTACATTTTCAATTTTGCAAAAAAAAAAAAGTTATGACAACAAATATGTAATATCAACAACAAAGAATCAAACATTTTATGAAATGACAAAAAATATAGTTACTAAAGGGATTGACCAAATATTGCTCCAAAAATGTGTCTTTATTGAAGATACAGTTACTAAAGGTTGTAATAATGCTCTCAATTTTTGAAAATTTGAAAAAAAATATTCATGATTTGGTACTAAATTTTTTTAATGTATTATTAATTTTTTTTGCATGAGGTGATATTAGATACAATATTGCTTGAAAAAAATAGTTTATATTCTTGCTCTAGAAATATTTTTTTATGAAAAAAATATGTTACCTCTAATAATAAGAACTTTTGTAAAAATAGTTATATTGTTTTTTATTTAAATATGTGTAAGGTGATGGCTACCTAAAAAATAAAAATAATTATATTATTTAATTAAAAAAAATTAATTCCAACTTTTATTTCCAAGTTATTTATTTCTCTTCTTGTGACGTATTTATTTTTCCCTCCATATTTTCCATCGCACCGATCATGGGAATCATAAGCTCGTCGGCTCACCACCGCCGTAGGCACCTCCCCACGTCAACCATGCTGCAGCTCGAATGAGGCTGCACGTCGGAGAGTTATGCTGCCGACGCGACTCCGCGACACCTTTCGATGCTGTTCACCAAACGACACGCAGCAGGACAGAGATCCCTTCTCCACTCATGCACGGGATCTTGCAGGCGACCTTGCCTCCTTGTTGATGCTGCTCGTCGGCATCCCTCCCGTGAACACCTCTGTGGCCCCTGGTGAGACGCGATGACAGCTCCTCGCAACACCTCGAGATGGGGGATACACGTGTCCTCCACCGGTCCCATTATCGCTACAAAGTACCCTCGCTCCGACGCCGGTGATCGCCAAAGCTTCTTCATGTCGCTCGTACTGCCAAACGCCCTTTCTTGCTTTACCTCTCCGTTGCTAGGGGCCCTCCCCGGCAAACCCTGGCTGTCCTTCCAATTGGACCGGGTCCAGTCTAGGTAAACCAAATCGCAAAACAAGGATTTCTTCGTGTGTTGATAAGTAGGGTGCTTCACATAAACCATCAAATTCATATTAAAAAAAGATAATTAATCAACTTATGATTAATAATATCTCTAAATCCGGTTGTAGAAATGGAAAGAGAAACCATGCAGTGTAAAAGAAGGGCCGGTAGAGAAAGAATAGAAACGAGAGAGGACCGATGGGACAGGGAGAGAATTCGGCCTTCTTGTTGAATCCAGAGAAGAGGGAGGGTTGCATGTGTATAAATTTAATTTTTATTAAAAAAAAACCTAATCTCATTCATAGCAGTTATTGTTAATTTAAAAAAAAAATCAAAGACGAATAATTTCATTCAAACTGTAAGTACTCAATAACAATTCAAATATTCTTATTTTTTAAATTAAATAAGCAATCTACTCAATTATGATAAATTTATAACTAAAGTTAAATGTTTTGAATAATTAATTTAAACAAAAATTAAAATTGAATGACTTTATTCACTTAAATTTAAATTTAAGTTAAGAAAACTTAAATTTAAAAATATATTCATTAAAATAAAAAAATTGCATTTTAGTCTTACGTGAGATTCTCTTCCACAAGAAACAACTCATTTTTGAGTTTTATTGTAAAATATGTCTTGTACCTAAATATAATAATACAATATTTTTTTATTTTTTATTTATAAATTATAATTTTTTCATCCAAATAATAAAATTCACACTTGTTTCTTCTCATTTTATGACAAAATCTCAAGATAGTTACTATATTACATTATCTATAGACAACAAAGTTTGAATTATTTCTTTAACAACTGTCAATCTAATTAGTTGATATGTGTTAGAGATTAAAAAAATAATAAGAATTGAGAACATCATAGAGTGAGAGAAAGTTTAAAAGGCCACAAAAATTGATAATTATGAATGAGTAATCTTAGGATTGTAGAAAATAGACATAATGAATTATTGTAGTCATTGCCAATAATTGTAGAGTTGCTAATTAAAAGTGTTGAAAGAAACAACATTAGTTATACAAAAAAAAAACAAAAGAAAACGATAGGAAATGCATTATTATTGTCATTGATCAAAGTTAGATACATGAAATCATGAACAAGACAAATCACTTCTTACATTTTGACATAAAAATATATATGATCATTTATTAATTGGTAATAAGTCAATCAATTTTTGTAAACATATGGGAAGAAATCTTTGCCCAAATTAATTCATGGCCTTCTTGGATAACTTTTATTCTCATTCAAGAATAAATGCATTGAAAATTAAAAAAATAGAAATCCCATTTTGAATGTTGATAACTCATAATATATATATATATATATATATATATATATATATATATATATATATATATATATATATATTAAGTAGAAACTTTCTTATTTTTTAATTGAATTTCTGTTAAAAATTAATCAAATATAAACATAAAGACTTAAAAAAATCCGGAAGTAACCAAATTATAATGGTTGACATCTCCCACGTCAGATGGTAAGGCTAGCATCTTTTGGAATCTCCTGTTTGTTTTAGAATTGCGCGTAGGCTTTTTGACGAATTGATGAAAGGGCCGGCAAAAATATATGGACCGGTCCATCAACTTGCCAACTAAATTTATCTTCCACGTGGCGGAATAGCGCAGGAAGGGATGTAACAAATCGATGGGCAGCCTGTTCGAGTTTACATCTCTTTTATAAACCAAACGTTGGAAATTAGCTGCTTTTTTTTTAAATAATTATGAACATTGTTTGTTGATCATACTTTATTTTTTAAAAGATACAAAAATGCTCAAAAGGAGTTTTAAAAAATAATGATAAAATATATTAACCACAATTTAAGTTATTTTTTTAAAACAAGAAGGTGAACTTTGTGCAACGTCTCCTATTAATGATTAAAACAAAATTTCACAAACAGAGATATAGCTAAAATAAAATTTTAACTAATTTAAACTATAATTTAAAAAATAATTTAAAATTATTAAGATAAAACTCATTTTAAAAAAAATTAAAAAATCTACTTACTATTTAAAAGTCACAAATCAAAGCCAAACAAAGCCTACATCTCATCAATGGGTCCAAAACACAAAGTAACAAAGCCAAAATCATACCTTGTAATTTATTCCACTGATGTTTTATGCATGACAAGTGAGACTTTTAATTTAATGGATAAGATAATATTGTATTAGTTTTCATTTGTAGTCATATCGCCAGCTTACATACATTATTGGTATGCATTATATATGTTGCTCTATTTTTATATTATTTGCGCGTCACGTTGCCTATGGAAAACTTTTATTTTTTTGCGCTAAGCGTGATCAAATGCGATTGTTAATTAATGTCCATGTTCCCGTGTCGACATGTTAACACCTACTTAACGAAGATAATGTCTTAAATAAATGGAATATGAAATAAACTCTGGAGATTGAGTATTTTTATAATGACTAAATTAATATATTTAAAAAATTTAAAATTAATTCTTAAAAAAATAGGAATTACAAAACTAATTGCCCAAGGATGATCATGGCAGGAAACACAGAGCATAGTGGGTTGAGTATCTGTAACGTACTTAACATGTGTTTTGTATACTGGACTGTGTGTTAGTATTATAAGGTGCTTGAATTGAATTGAATTGTATAATCTAATAAACATTACAAAAATGAAGAAATTTCTTTTTAAATAATTTGAAACTCTTTTGAATTGGCATTAGAAGCGGTGGCAATCAACGGCTCACATGTAAAAATGGAGAACGAAGGGATAGAAAAAAGGGGGATGTGACTGAGAGGGGCAATGGGATGTTCATTTCAGCCATTCGAATATGAGGGGCTACCTAAAATATGTTTTGAGTGCGGCCTTGTGGGTCACTTTACTGAGCAGTGCAAGCTAGGGAAGATGGGTATCGCTGCGTCTGCATCTTTTGCTGGGGGTGTGAGGACCTCGCTATTGGGCTCTGACAAGGCTTCATCGTCCATGGTACCGCAATGCAACTCCGGCGATCTCAACTTGCATTCGCAGGGGTCGCCTGCTGTGACATCCATGCACTCTGGGTAGAACCCGAACACAGCTGTTGGTAGGACCTCCACAGATGAGAGGACGTCCCTTAATACAGTGAGGGAAGGAACCATGTCGGATGACGAGGAGGGTACCAAGAAGGAGAACCTTGGGCCGTGGATGTTGGTACTGCCAAGGAGGAGGAAGCAGGCCACTAATGCACGAAGGAATTTCTCAGGTAATTGAGCGCTTCATAATGAACATATGATGGCAATTGGAGTTAATAAGGCTGAGGAGGGTGGTGGCCAAAATGACAAAAAGAGAAGCATCTCCCAAACAAGGCGGAGGGTTCCAAGTAGAAGAGCACTAAGCCCCCATGTGTCAGACATCAAAGGGAAGGCACCAATGCTGGCAAACAAACAGGCTCTGGACGTTAATACCTGTTATGATGATATTTATCGCAATGAGGGCTAGGAGGATTTCCTCCTCACTGCACATCATGGGGTGTAGTAAACATCTTAATCCCTTGTGGGGACACTAGCATAGGATGAATTACCACGGGCGGGTATATATGGAAGCACATACATTTCTGGGGTGCTGTAATTCATTAAATGGAGAGGATGGGCATCGCCTTGATGCATGACTCTTTCGCCAAGACCTCTGAATGAGGGGGGCTGAGGCAAACGCTTTGGCTGGTGCGTTGTGAATCCATGACGTGGAGCGGTACAACATACACCTTTTAAATGACTAAAATAGTAGTATGGAATATCAGGGGCATTCATGGTAAGAAGTCGCCGAACTACCTGCAGAGGCTTGTGAGAGAAAGGAAAATTGGCGTGGTCACCCTTGTGGAGATGAGAGCCCAAACCTTTACGCGGAGGGATGCCGATTGGCTGCTTGGCAGAGACTGGAACTATGCGACACAATCTTCGGCAGGGAAGTCTGTGATGGAAATAAAAGAGGAGGGAGAAATTTGGAAATGTCAACAAAAGACTTAAGGAAAAGGAAGAGAATAGCTAAGAATTTTTCATTCATAAAATTACATAATCACAATGAACCAATTACATCTATTTATAGACAAGAAAAATATCTAATCTCCCAAATCTTTTCTCATAATTCAAAAGTTTGTTTCTAATCCCTAAAAATCCTCAAAATACTTAAAATCCCTAAAAATCCTCAAAATACTTAAAATATGCTAACAAGCACTTAAAAAATGCTAACCAAATCCATCCTTAAAAAATGCTAATAAGCACTTAAAAAGTGCTAACCAAACGTTTAAAAATTAAAGTTTGCTAACATTACTCCCCCTCAAACTTGAAGTATCTTCAACCCTAACTGATCTCGTAATTCTTCAAACTTCTTCACTCCAAGCGATTTAGTGAAAATATCAGCTACTTATTCTTCAGTACTGCAATATATCAGTCTTATAGTCTCCTTGTCGACATGATCACGAAGAAAATGATACCTTGTCTCGATATGCTTGCTTCTCCCATGTTAAACTGGATTTTTGGCTAATTTGATGACTGACATATTATCAATAAATATAGTTGTTGGCTCTTCTTGTTGATGATGTAACTCCTGCAATAAATTTCGTACCAAATTGCTTCACAAACTGTTGATGAAGCTGCAATATACTCTGCTTCACAAGATGAAAGAGCAATGACATCTTGTTTAGTTGATCTCCACATAAATGCTGATGATCCTAAGAAGAAACAATAACCAGTTATACTCTTTCTTTCTTCTATATCACCTCCCCAATAACTATCAGAGTAGCCACATAAATCTGTCCCACTTTGGTTAGTGAAATGCAAACCATAATCAAGTGATCCTTTAATATATCTTAGTATTCTTTTTGCAACCATCAAATGTGTTTCCTTTGGATTTTCCATATATCGACTAATGAGTCCAACAGAATATAAAATATCAGGTCTTGTGATAGTGAGGTAACGAAGACTACCTACAAGACTTTTAAACAAAGTAGAGTCAACATCTTTTCCTTCTCCTTCTCTACTTAGTTTCATTCTTACATCTAGTGGTGTTGCCACTGATTTACAATCATTCATTCTAAACTTCTTTAGAAGTTCAATAGCATATCTTCTTTGAGAGATTTGGATTCCAGTTTTCATTTGCTTTACTTCTAAACCAAGGAAGTATGACATTTCACCATTATCTGTCATGTCAAATACATGCTGCATAGTTCTTTTGAATTCTTGAAACAATTCAAAAGAATTTCCTGTATAAAGCAAATCATCTACATAAAGACAAACTATAAGAATATCATTTTGAGTTGTCTTAATGTAAAGTGCATGCTCAAATGGACATTTTTGGAATCCTTGTTATTGAAGATATCCATCAATCTTAGTATTCCATGCTCTTGGTGCTTGTTTCAATACATATAAAGCTTTTTTCAAACGACAGACTTTATGTGGATCATTCACAATCTTGTAACCTTCAGGTTGATCAATATAAACTTCTTCTTCTAAAACTTCATTCAAAAATGCCGATTTAACATCAAGTTGACATACCTTCCATCCATGATGTGCTGCAAGTGCTAAAATCAACTTCATTGTATCAAATCGAGTAATTGGAGCAAATACCTTGTTGTAGTCTATACCATATTTTTGCTTAAAGCCTTTTGCCACAAGTCTTGCCTTGTATCTATCTACTGTTCCATCTGCTTTATACTTGATCTTGTAAACCCATTTAACTCATATGGGTTTCTTTTGAGGAGGGAGATCAACCAACTCCCATGTATTATTCTTTTCTATAGATGTTATTTCTTCATCCATAGCTTTTTGTCAATTTATATCTTGCACTGCTTCATCAAAAGAAATAGGTTCATTATCAGTAAAATAACAGAATAAGTTAGAATATTGAGACGTTTGCTCATATATCTCTTGTAAATTTTTCATCTTTCTGCTTGAGTCAATAGGATGTGCTTTCTTTTGCATAGTAGTTGATCTTGAGGGAGAGCTTGTTGGAGAATTCAAATCATGAGTTTGTTGATTTTGAATTTCTTCTTCTTGCCCAAGCGTGATAGTTTTATCATGCTTCTCTTCCGTCCACTTCCAAGTATCTTCTTCTACAAACACAACATCACGACTAATAAATACCTTTTTGGTTATGTTGAAACTCGTGGGTTTTCCCTGCATATGGTGTGATTGGATAGAAGCTTGCATCGCGAATCCGAGGTATGGGGTCTTGCTTAATGGAATCCAGTTACTATGGATTCAGGCGCAACATGGCTTAGTATTAAATCATAAATTTAATACTAAGTTTTTTACTAAAATATATAATTCTTAATAATATTTCAGATTTAGGTTGAAATTAGTATTATATAATTGTTAACATGTCATTCACAACTTGCCAATAAAAATAGATCAAAATTAACATATGAATTCTTCCATTAAAGACATCCACTTGTAAGTTCTTAATTTAATGTCCACTCTTGCACCCATTATTTTTAAGCATGCACTTAGAATCATTTTCTAATTATTTTTATTTATAGTTGACATGTTATTCATTAAAAAATATAACAATAATAACATCGTGTTATTTCATAAAATCTTGCTCTAAGGCTAGTATGAAGCTAGGATTATACAATAAAAAGACAGGAATTAATAAATGCAACTCTTTGATATTATATTAGCCTTTATCAAAAACTTAGAATAATTTATTCATGCCACTGTAATCATAAGTTTTTTAAATTTTATAAAATAAAATAAAATAATTAAAATTTATAAAATTTAATGAGATGCAGACGAAAACATAGCAGTCAATGGCTTATTTTGATGAGTGCGAAACACGTGATTTCCACAGTTATTTGTTTTCATAAGCTACTTTACTACTGAGCCACAATGGAATTACAACTTTACCCTCATCAGAAGGCACGTATCATGTGAACCATTGGGTGCGGATGCCCATTTCTAGCAGTCGCTTCAATTCCTTTCCTTTCAGTTGTCTAACTGGTTTTTTGAAAAGGTGTGTTTGGGTGCTCATTCGTAATGATTCAATTTTTGCGGTCTCTACGTTGTAAAGTTTTTTTTTTTGAGGAATAATTACTTCTTAATATTATATATATAAAAATAACTTTTGTCCAAAATGATTTTTACTTGTTTATAGAGCAGCGAACCACTGATATAAGAACGGACGAAGAGGAAAAACGGAAAACGGTGTAGTGATCTATAGAAGAAGAAATAAGCTCATGGCGCCAAGGATTGCCGTCGGCCACCACGACGAGGCCAGACAGCCCGACTGCATCAGAGCCGTCGTTGCCGAGATCGTCCTCACCTTCCTTTTCGTCTTCGCCGGCGTCGGTTCTGCAATGGCCGCCGGTGAGGCCAGTCGTTTCTCAATTAAATGATCAAATCGTTCTTCCTCCACATCCCTTTTTACAGCAGACTTCCATAGAACGATTCATTGCGTTGATTAATTGGATACTTGTGCAGTATGTACTAATTTCTGGAAATAATTGCACGAACAGGGAAATTGGCAGGAGGGGATGGAACTATAATGGGATTAACGTCGGTGGCCGTGGCGCACGCGTTGGTGGTGGCGGTAATGATATCGGCAGGGCTTCACATCTCCGGAGGCCACATCAATCCGGCAGTGACCCTCGGCCTCGCCGTCGGCGGCCACATCACTCTGTTCCGTTCCGTGCTGTACATCTTGGCCCAGTTGATCGGCGCTGTCCTCGCTTGCTTCCTCCTCAAGTTCCTCACCGGAGGCTTGGTTAGCTTTTTTCGTTGATTTACACAAAAGTCCAGCGTTTGACCTAATTTAAAAGAAAAAATAATTGTGAAAGTTTCTTTATTTTAAACTCTGTGGCCGGGTGCGCAGGAGACCCCGGTTCATACACTCGCCGCAGGGATTGGGGCGGTGCAAGGAGTGCTGATGGAGATTGTGCTCACATTCTCCCTCCTCTTCTCGGTTTATGCTACCATTGTTGATCCAAAGAAGAATGTTCCCAATGGGCTCGGCCCACTTCTCGTCGGGTTGGTAGTTGGGGCCAACATCTTAGCCGGCGGGTGCTTTTCCGGAGCCTCCATGAACCCTGCTCGGTCCTTCGGCCCTGCTTTGGCTGCGGGAAACTTTACGGACCATTGGGTTTATTGGGTCGGTCCTCTCATCGGCGGTGTACTTGCTGGGCTTATTTACGAATATTTCTTTAAGGTGGATACCCATATTCCTTTGTCAAGGGAAGAAGAACCTTACTAAAGCATCATGTTATCGTCTCCTTTGTGATTCCTCTTTCAGCTCTAGTGCTGTTGTCCTCGTGTAGCAGGTGTTTCAGTGCAGTTAGTTTATTGACAACTTGGTTTGATTTGACAAATAAATCGATTACGATAAGGTTTGCTTTTGTTGGTGTCGAGTCATGATTTTAGGAAAAACGGGTTAGGATTGTAGCGGTGTTATGTTGAAGCAGAAATGATATACTAAGCAGCTGTTTGATAATGGTGTGTTAAACGGGTAAGTGAATTAACCCAAAATTTATTATTAAACAATGTTAACTTAAAGTAGTATTAATTGAACTTTAACGATAAATTAAATTAATAGAATATATTTAACTTATTTTAAAATATAACTTTATTTCAACATAGTATAATCATTTATTTTAATATAGTCCAACACAACAATTAAATATTAAATCATTTTAATCTAGTTTAATTTAAGATAATATTTAAACATATTTTTCTCTTTTTAATTTTATTATCAAAGAGATATCATCATCATTATTAAGTGTTATTATCATAATTTCAATACTACTAACAATTTAAATTGTTGCCATTATAGATAAATAATAACAATAATTGTTGTTGTTGACTTGCATCAATATTAATAATTATAAGCACTATCACGAACCTCTATTAATAATAATGGTAGACCAAACGCTAATTATAAAGTAAATCAATAATGACAATCATTTTCGATGCTAAACATTAAAACCTTATAATCTAAAACAATTGTTCTTAAACCTCAAATAATGCACGTGTTCACAATAAAGTAATAGCTTAAAATAACATAATAAATTTTTATGAAATCTATGTATCTCAATAAAAATTTTTAGGATATTTACATAAATAAAGAGAATATATATTATTCATAGAATATAATCTCATATTAACTTACACTATCCAATCAAATAAATTTACAAATTAATATCATCATGTCAACACATAAGTAATATTCGAAACTTTATAAATATTAACAATCCACCTCTATGTCATCTAATTTATCTAAAAGAAAAATTACAAAAGGAATAAAATCATATAATATTAAGTAAAAGAATGTAATACTCAACAATGTAATCATTCTTTTATAGAGAATGACTAAAAAGTAGGCTCGTCTTGTTGTTAATTATGCTTCTCTTTGATAGCTCAATAGAGAATAATAATTTGATTTACTTTTGAGTCTCTTCAATCCTAGATGCCATACTATTCTATAAAAATCTAATATAATTAAGCAAATAATAAGAAGATGAATTAGTATACTTGAAACTTTTTAATATATATATCATATGATAATGCTTGAAATAATCTTCTATTTAAATTTTAAAGATATAATATGACAAATAAGTCACTACAAAGGTTGCACTAAATGTTGTTCCTACAAGTTTTGATTGTGAGACAAAATTTAGTTTAAATTATAGTATTTAGCTAATTAAATGTTCTCAATAAAATCATTTTTCTATAATAAAGTTATATTTGTTACATTCAAAACTTTAAAATTGAACCATCGTTATCTATTAAATTATGACATATTACATTATTTATCTATTCTATTTTTTTATATTATTATTTTTTGTTATTATGATTCTCATGAAATTTGATGTTTGATATTGTAAACTTTTGAACTGAATGTTGTATGAGAAGTCATATTAATTAAATTATATAAATATTTTATTTATTTTGTCGTATCCTTATAAATATAGATTAGGCTATAATCTTGACCAATAAGGTGAATCCTTCAATAACTGGCTTGTAACTCAACATTGTGCATTTTCATCACTCGTTATACTTGCATGTATCTTGATGTAAGTCATAGATTTTTCAATAAAAATATTTTACATAAAGATTTTTCAATTTGTTGACTTATATGTGATATTTTTGGGTGTGTCTCCTTTTGTATTGTTATATAATAAAAGTTAGGTTTAATTAATTATTATCAAATGTCAAATTGACCAATTTATAATAAGTTTAAAAAAAATTATTTTCAAGTAATATTAAAAAAATATGTATTTGATAAATATAAAATTGATAATTGTTGAATTAATATCTATATTTTAAAAATATTTTAGATTTTTTCTTTGACAACTTTAACATTAATTTAAAATAAATATATTTTTTATTTTTTTTATTAACGATATATTTAAAAAAAAGATTAGATGAATACTTAATTAAATTGTATAAAATAATTTCACCAAAAATCATGCATAACCTTTACATTCTCTACATGATATAAAATATAATGTTTTAGAGTTAAAATAAGATCTTTGTCACTGATATCTTATTTCTAATCTTTAATAATGGCCTTGTGTTAAATTTTTATAATGAAAATGAGACATAAAAAAAGGTAAAAAAATTATACAAAACTAGAAATTGAGACAAAAATAAATATTTCATTTTAAGAAAAATTTTGATAATTTTTAATTTTTTTTTTCTTATCAAAGTTTTAAGTTCATATTTATAATAATAAGAGAACATATATTTTAGTTATTTTATATATATTTGAACTTTTTCTCATATAAATTGTTCTAAGAGGGCTCGTGCACCTATGACATGTATGAATCATGTAATGATGATAGGTAAAGTGTTTTGTACAACTGTGTGTGGGTGTTACACAATCTACACTTGCGATCCATTTTCTCAGTAGTTCTTTCTATGTGCAATCTATCGTTTCAAGGACAAGGTTCATTTTCCTTCCATTAAACACAGTGTTCTTTTTTATAAACATTGTGGATATATTTTCATAGAATGTCTCAATTGTATTCTATTAAAAATTAATTCAAATCTTTTATAATATAATTTATTTAGTCTCTCATAATGATAATACATTGCTACTTTTTTTTTGAAATTCAAAACTTTGCTAAGATCTAAGTTAAAACAAGAATTTATTTATAATTTTTTTTCCATACCATCTCACCCAACAACAATCAACTAAATTAAATTAAAAAGCAACTTATACCAATTTTTTTAAAATTAGCTATTTACCAAATGTAGCAAAGAATCCATTTTATTGCTTTAAGATGACATAAAGAAGGGTTACGCATAATTTCTCATAGGAAAGTACGTGAATACATGCGACAACTCAAAATTTTTGTGATTAGCTTCTCATTTGTTTTTGTTAGTTCATCATAAGAAAGTAACCTTCAAGGAATCATTGGTTTTGAAAAGAACTTGTAAATCAAAATGTTATATTTTTTTAACTCTAATAAATACTCCACTTTAGAAATAAATATCTTATGATCTATTTGAGTAATTGGTATCTAAAAAAAATAATATAGTGATTTCAAATAAGTTTTATTAAACCATTTCAATGTATCATCATTGAATTTATTTCATTCAAAACTTTAGATGATCTAAAATTAATAATATCACATGTAAATACAACCAACAAGAGATCCATATCTTGATTTCATTACAATATCTAATACTATTATGAAATCCTTTTTCTCATATTATTTCTTGCTGTTTTTTAAGCCTATATGAGCCATTTTTTATTTGTACATAATGTCTCTTCAATCTATAATAATAAATTCTTACTCTTGCTCTATATAATCATAAATTGTCGAAATATCATATAAAAACACATTTGACATCAAATTAAAAAACTTCTTTTTTAATTTTTGAAGCTAACATCAAAATTAATTTAATAGTTTTAAAACATGTGACAAGAAGAAAGATTTAAGAACTTTATCCGGAAATAAAAATTCTTCTCTCATTATTGGTTTAAAGAATCTTTATATCATTGATTCATTCTTTTTTCTTTACAAAATATTTAAAATTTTGAAAATTTTCTAATTTTTTTTTAAAAAAGAAAATACCTAACTCATACAAAAAACAATCATTGTTGATTAAAAACAATCTACTCTAATTTAAGGGAAGAATTTATGATACCATAAGTATGTCACAAATGTACTCATGGCATTGCCCAAGTCTTAGCAATTTTTTCTTTTCAAAGTGTAACTTTATAACCATAAATATTTTAAAATTATAAGACAAATTATTAATCATAATTTTTTAAACTCAGCAATTTAAGTTCGTTAAAGTTGAGATGATTATACACATATACCTTAACATTTATACTAATAGATAATTTTTGTTATGAGAAATGCTAATTGAAAAATAATCTTGATAGATCACATATACTAGATTTGATAAGTAGATATATAGATTTATCATGTTTAATTAACACAGCCTTATTTTTAAACATAATAGAATATGTATGTTATGTTCATTATTTAAATATTAATTTATTATGAGCTAATCAATGTACAAAATAAATACCATATATCAACATTTATGAATATAACTTAATTTCAATGAAATTGTTTATTTGTCATCAATTTACACCTAAGTACAACCAACAATATTCATTAAAATTATGAAAAAATTCTTTTACTACTATCATATAAATGCTATATCAACAATCCAAACGACAAATTTCACTATCAATTATTTCAAAATCTATAAAGGAAAGAAATAATTTATATCGTTTTTACTAGTAAACAAAATTATTTGTTATATTATCTTATCTCAATAACATGCCTCAATATATTATATTTATTTTCAAAAAAATTTACTTATTAAAATTGTCACTTATTATCGTTGCCGTTATATTCAAGCTTCTTATGATTAGTTAACATGTCATCCTTTTGTCATTACCACGAAATCCACCATACTTGGATACCTACCTACACCACATATATCATTGTTCTTCCTTTTTGTTCTTGAAATATATTTTTGATTGAAAAAAATTGCTAATTATTTGTATTAATCTCTTCATCATTTTTAATTTTCTCATCTTATCTTTGACATAATAAAATATTTATTTTATGTCAATTATCTAAATTTTAATTTATTATGAACTAATCATGATAAAAATTAATGATATATATGAACTTTTATTGTGAGCAAAATATTTTTGTTAAACATTTTTTTATAATTTATTTATAATATTTGCTAATTATTATTATTGATATGTTCATTGTTTCCTTACTGTCCAAATAATGAGCCCATTAATTATTTAAAGTGAATATGAATGCAAATTTTTTGATTCGTCAAAGCAGTAACTGCATGACAAATTTTAAAAGGCAATCTTCTTAACATTTTTCAATATTTTTTTTATTATTTTTCTTAATCAGCATAAGTTTTTATCTAGTTTAATTGACTTATTTTGTTATCATCTACATAGAGTTTCATTGATAAATTACAACTTTGAGAAGATTTTAACGCTTCATTATTAATCTCTTGATCTCTAATGTGCACAATCATGCCCAAATGAGCCATAATAAACTATATGAGACTGTTCTACTAACCATGATATCTATAAAGCGCTTTATAGTTTTGGTAGTCAAGAAATTATAATAGTTGGACCTATTATATACTTCGATGGAGTCTGTAAAATTGAAAAACTTAATCTTATTAATAATAGTCACTATAATTTTATATTAAAATTATAATAATATTCATAATTTACAATATGACATCAAAATATAATTTGATCAAACAATTTTCAATTATTAAGATAGATGAATATTTGATCAAATTTGTTTTCTCTTATTTATCTCAAAAAGAAAAAATCAACAATCTACTATCAATTTTTTATCACATAAATATATAAATATTATAGTAATTTTCAAAAATGTCATGCCATAATGTTCTTAACAATTTTAATCATTTAAAATTTCTTTATATGACGGTATATATGTTTTCATTCTTCTTATTTAATAACTATTACTATCAATAGATGAATTCATTAAGATATTATTTTATAATATTAAAATCCTACAAAACATTTTTAAATTTTTAAAACCACTTTTATTTCTATAGTGGACAAATTTTGAAGTTTAAGTCTTTCTAAAATTTCTTCTATTTAATTGAATTTTGTTTTTATATTTTTTTATCCAGGTTGATATTACATTTGTTAATTTATTATTTTCTTCCAAACGACTCTATAATCATTTTGAAATGCTTCAATCTTTGCTACTTTCACCATGCTCCTTCTAGATCATTAACATGATCATTTGACATCATTTAGTCAAGCCAAATGATGCTTGACATGATTGTATAGTTCTTGATGCACATAATTTGAAAGTATCCAAAATATTTCATAAGCATTTAATCATAGTTATTTGAAGTTTAAGAACATTAAAAGAGGTTCGAAAATATGGATAAGGCTATAAATTCAAGAGATGAGTTTTTTCACATAAATAAAAGTTTAATTATTCTTGAATTAAAAGTTCAACATTATGTCAAACTTTTAATGGATAATCAAAAACATTTATTCATAGGTGTTGACATTGGAGCCAAGACTAGACAAATGTGCTACAAACAAGTTCAATGTATATGTATTTAATAAGATGGTTTGGATCTAACATAATAAATACAAGAGAATTGTGCGTACAGAGGCCAGTGTGTATAGGCATATAAGACTATACAAAATCTAATATGTATGTGTGACATTCTTCTGAGATTTAGAACTTCCTCTTAATTAGATTGTGATCATCAAAACAAAAGTGTTAATATTACTTGTAATGAAGCATGTCCTATATTTTTCATTGCCCTTCAAATGTTATTCTATTTGATTTTGCAACAAATTCAAATAGCATCGAACACTTAATTAGTTTCGTTAAAAAGCAAGCACCAAATAACTTAGATAACATAGGAATATCCTTCTTGAATCCGACTTTATTTTATACATATCGATATTTATATTAATTATTAATTTGCTTTATGAAAATATTATTCTCCATCTATTCTAGATACGTCTCCTGTACCAGAACCCCACTCTCGTCCACATCATTCGCTTCAGAATGCAGCCCCTCACGCTCAGGAAGACTCATCTCCAACTCCTCTTCCTCCTCTTTCGCCTCCACCCTCGACCTCCGGTACTCACCATAGAAATACGAAGAGAATCCCCACAGGCACAGCACCATCGCCACTGTCTTCACCCCTCCGAACTCGTCCCCAAACGCCACCACCCCGCCGACGACGTTCATGGACAGCATCGCCGTCATGCATACGCCGCTACTAAGGGATGACGTCAGGAAAATCATCCCCGCCGTCCCCATAAACACCATCTGCCACCCCAACACCTCCGCGACCACAATAGCCCAATACGCTCCCTCCCCTATGTCAAACCTCTCCCTCGCTTCCGTCACAATGTCCCCCACCCCTCCTCCCGCCGCCGCCATCCCGATGACTGCAAACAACGTCGCCGAAGCCTCCATTACCACCTGCATCTCCATCACCGCTCGAAATCCGGTCACCCCCTTGTAGACCATCTCCATCACCGGGAGGTATAGTCCGAACATGACGGCGGCGCCCAAGGTGGCTGCGAATCCGAGGGCGAACTGGGTCCTGGTGATCCCACCAGGGCGGTCGGAGGAGGAGTTGACGGCAAGGAGGACGGAGCTGAGTGTTAGGAGGATGACGGAGTTCAGACTCGTGAAGTGGAGGGGGTGGCGTAGCAGGACGGAGGATATGAGGAGAGTGAAACCAAGCTGCGTGGAGAGGAGAAGGGAGGAGGTCGATACGGGAAGGTAGGAGACACCGTAGGAGAACAGAAGGTTGTTGGCTCCGATGAAGAGACCCATGGCAAGGGAAGCGAGGAGGCGTTGGAGCGGGAAGGTGGAGAACGGACGGCGAACGTTGACGGGGGTAGAGAAGACAAGGATAAGGAGGAGAACGGGGAAGCCAGCGGACTGGACAAGGGTTGTGACCCACCGGTTCGAACCGCCGTGAACGAAGTAGAACCGGGAGAGGAGTGTGGAGGAGATGGACCCCACCAACAGCGCCACGGAGTTCGCCGTCAGGAGAAACCAGTACTTCCATGTCAGTTCTCTGGGATTCACGGCGTTGATATGCGGGTCTCCTCCAGCAGGCGCCGGTCGGAGGAGCTTCTCCATGGGCGAAGTGGTGAGGAAGGGTAGGAGTGGTTTGTTGGCTCGCCGGGATGAACGGTGCGGCCTGATGTAGTATACGATGGGGTTTACGGGATCCATTTATTCCGGTTCGGAGGCGACGATGGCAGCCTCCGGGATACGTTTTTGCCACGTGTAAGCTGTCTGAGGATTTGGGTTTTGGGATTTCAGCGTGGGTTTTTTTTGAGAATGCGGGGAGAGCAAAGGTATTCCAATTTTAACCCATGGAGTTCACGTTATGAATAATTATATAGATATGTGTTCCTCTTCATACCGCAGCCTGCCCAATTGGTCAAGCAGCAGCATCAATATTATAATTCTTTTGTATTTCTAGTTGTCCAATGCAGCGCTCTCATTTCATCTGCTTCAGAGAGGCTAGGCGGCAGGTTAGCCATGGTGCCAAAAAACAAATTTTAATTATAAAAACATTATTAATCATTAAATTAACATAAAATATATTACTAAGTGAAAGGAACGCCGTTTGTGCCATTCAACAAGTCAAAGTCTGCCTTATGATGTTAAAACCTCATACATAGTTTCATTCACACAAAATATAATCTACTAATGGAATTTTAAAGAAATATCTTATCTAGAAATAGATTTTTCAATAAATTTGACAAAATCTAACTTATCTTATACTATTTGTTCTTATCATGTGCTCTATGTTACTTATGTGGTCTTCAATTTTTGTATTTACAAGATCACATTGTATGATTAAGCAGTTTTATCTTATGATTAAATGAAGATAAGGACAATAAGCAATGATCATCCTCATATTTTGGAGTTGTTGATATTGTAATTAGATAAAGACAAGGTAGCAAATATTGATCAACCCTAAGTTTTGATATGATTGACTAACAACTACTCAAGGTAATCAAATAATTGTCTTGGGCTGCTGGTCGATCACATCAGACAATTAAATCAAATTATCTCAAATATTTGGATTGATTTTGTCTTGGTTTTTTTTTTTTTTGCAATGCTTTTTTTTTCTTATTTTATATGCCATGTTATAATCTATTTATATAACATCATCCAACTCTCAAAAAGTTAATAAAATTATATAATGTTTTTAAAGTTATAGAGCTTGGTTGCCTCTAATATTGATGCCTACAATTTCAAAGTGATCCTTGGCTTATGGAAACTACTTAGTGGGCAATCTATCTTAATTTTCAAGGTGTGCAAAGTTTGAATCATCATGTCCAAATATCTTAGAGTGATGTTCTATGTGATGCATCTATTGAAAATAATATAAGATTTTTGTTTTATCTTTTCAAAATGTTTTTAACAAACTAGTTTATATTCTCTACCTTTCATCTTTGTTCATATTTTGCTTGGTGATTTTGATATGGCAAATCAAATCCAAGATAATCCTACTAAAAGGTTTTCAAATTTGATTTTTTTTGTTTGTTAAAAAGTTTCATGTTCACATTTGCTTGTTTGGACATTAAATAGAAGCTTGAGAAGGATTTCTGAAAGCCATCGTTTAGATCACTATTATTTAAAATTTTTGTATTTAGCATCAAAACTATTAATGGGGATCTACAAATAATGAAACTTAGCAATTTGAAAACTTATTAAGTTTATTATAGCTTTCATGTCTAATATCTTTATTAAAATTGAGTTTATGGATAAAATTAATTACTCAAATTATGTTATCAAGTAATTATAAAATCCTAGAAGAATATATGATTAATTTTGTTTGACATTTGAGCAACCAAATTTGCTTATATTATTCTAAAATTTGTCATTTCTTTTTGATAATCAACCTGCAATAGCTTTTATTTAGATCAAATTTCTATTTTTAAAGTAGTTTAATTGTTATTTATTGTCTTCCACCACCACTAAGGAATCTTATTAAATACTTTTTAGTATTTAAGCAAACTTAATTTTAATTTTATAAAATCTTATTAATAGTGATCTAAATCTTTGTGAAATATTTTTTTTTCAATCTTATTAAATGTGTATCTTAAATATTTGGATTTAGTTCCATCATTTCTTAATGTTTAAAAATTTTAATTATGTTTGTTTTAGTTTTAAAGTTTTATTTTCTATTATAGTCCTTAGTTTTACCTGATTAATCAACTTGTAAACTCAGGCTCAAAAGCATCCATATCTTACCTTATGTTGCTTTCTCTCTGATCAGAGTCACCTTAATTTAGCCAATAATTGCCTTCCATGCTACATCAACATGGCAATGTAATCTCTTTTCAAGGGATAGCAATGTTTACTATATCTTATATTTGTGCATATTTATATACTCTATTTTGTACAAATGTTTTAAGTTTAAAATATGCTAGGGTTTAGCTAAGCATATTATATTTGTGTATGAATATGTATATTCATAGATATTCAAAGATGCTCTTAAACTATATGTGCATTTTCTAACAATTATTTTGATCTATTGAGGTTCAAAGATTTTTTTAAACATCTCGTGAATTTTCTACACTATCTTGAATAATAAGAACTGTTCAAGTGGTATTTAATGGTGTGTCATATGTCGCTTTTGTAACATGGGGATATTCAATTATCTCAATTAGTTTTTTTCTAAATCACATTATGATATCCCCATTTTATTTAACATCATTTGATTTTAAGAATTTTTTAAATCCTATATTTCAAACTCTTTCTTTTAATTTATAAAAGCCTCTTGATTTGAAAACCCAATAAAATTTTATTATAAAATTATCAAACTCCATTTTTGAATTTTACTCTTAAACAGAATATGTAAAAGATAAAAGAAAACCATCTCCTTTATAGTTTAAGAACTACTAGTTTGCCAACCACATCCCCTTTCATTATTTAAGAAAATCTCTTTTTATTAAAAATATTTTTTGGCAATTTAATTAGCTCTTTTGAAATCCACAATTCATATACATATATTTTAAGGGTTCAAATCATGATTTTTGGTTTAAATCACAAAATTAAATTCTCATACAAAATTATAATGGAGAATATAAATTTTTAACAAAAATCATTCTCATTATCAAACATAACAAATTATTGAAAATAAATAAATAACAAGGCAAAATCATAACAAAGTTAAGACATAGAATATGCTAACACAACAACAACTAGTAGAACCCAATTAAGCTTAAACTTAGAAGATGATATCTGAGGCAATTCAAAAGAAATTCACATTATGTTAAGTAAACACCTCTTCTCATCATTCTCATGACTTTTGTGGAGTGCACCAATATGATCTTAAATATTTTAAACTAAAATAAATTAAGTCAACTAACATAAGCTCAACATTTTATATTATATGTAACAAAATGCAATATTATACAAGTTTGTTTATGTCGCATGCTATAGTCTATAACACGCATATAAATATACAAAAATATAAACACTATAATGTAAAAGCTAACATTTGAAAATCATGTAGTATAGTCTAACATTCAAAATTTCATACTTTCTTATTTCAATTCATTTTGTATTATCACTTAATAACTTCAATTTATAAAATCCCTTTTATATGTAATTATTAGGGTTTTATCATATTTATAGAATTTTGTAAGTTAATTTTCTCAACAATTTTGGTTAAAATGATCTATACTTAGAGCTTTACCCAAATTATATCCACACTCAAATGTTTATCTAACTAAACTTGCTATCTCTTTAGAATGCATCCATTACAATTATATTGGGGTGACATTTAATTCTAATGATACCCTTCTAGTTCACATGATTTTTGTTTGATCTTTTAGACAATGTAATCAAGCTATTTTTTTAAATCAAGTTTCAACCTAAAAATTTGCATTTTATTTAATTCCATCTTTCAGATAATTTATTTTATTTATTTATTTTCAAAATAAGCTAACATCTTTGTCTAATTTGATGAATATATATGCATCTTACCCATGTCTAAAAAGAATAATAGTATAACACATATGATAAAGCATATAACTTTGATATATGTAAAATAAGAATTTTTAATAAAATCATATTATAATTTTTCATAAAAGCTTAAGAAGTAATCATTAAATACATGGATTTGGCACTCTATTTGAGGTTTCATTTGAACCGGAGGTGCCGGGAGGGGGCCGCGGTTTGTCTGGAACGGGACGAGGAGGGGTTTGGAAGCTTGACTCGAGGTGCAGCCCAACCTTGGGAAGGGACCGGAGGCGCAGGCGGAGGCGGAGATTGCGGGGCCGCGGGGTGGGCCTGACATGGGCTTCACCGCGTGGCTGGGTGCAGAGGCGAGCGGCGAGGTCGAGGAGACGGTCTTCGGTCAAATTGCACGTGGTCCGGGTTCGTTTGAATTTGAATTTTGGTCACGCGGGGTGTGCTGGGAAAAGACTAATCGGCTCAAGTTCCTGCGGGATACCTGAACCTTCATCCCGGTCGTCGCGCTAAGGACCCTGCAGCCCTAAATTGACGTTCGATGGCGGGAAGTACATTACGAAGGAGCAGCCGGCATGCAAGGACCACTGCTAGCAACTCCCCGGTGAGGGAGTGTGTTTCATCATCGTCTGAAGAGGGAAAGCCACTTGACGGGGATCCTCCACATCCTGACGGCGCTGTACTGGAGGTCGATGACAGGGTGACGAGAGCTGGGGTCGTGGAGGAGAACAATATCACTGGAGAAGCAGAGACTCATAGGGGTGCGGAACACTTGCCTACTAAGGCTAGCTTTAGAGAGGTTTTGACAGCCCGCAATTTCCAGAGTGGTAACCTGGGGAACACTTTCGCACGGCCGGCCAATATTGATGTTAAGGAACGTGCTGCTGCTGTTCCGGACGTGGCGGAGGATGGTGAAGTCCTCGTTTCTTCTGAAGCCTGTCAACGGCGAATCGAATTTCACAAATAGGACCTGGTGGGTCGTATTTTCGGGAATACGTTGCCTTTTCCGATGATCGCCAGAGTGTTGCTCAAACGCTGGGGCCACTATAAGAACTTTAGAGTGTTTGATCTGTCCGCGAATTGCTTCTGCTTACCCTTTGAATCGAAGGAGGCTCGGAATGATGTGTGGCTCGGGGGGCCGTGGCAAATTGCTGGCCAAGCCATGGGCTTGGACGTTTGGTCGCATGAATTCACTCCCGGCGACTCCCACGCTATGTGCACGCCAATCTGGGTGCGATTCCACGACTTGCCCCTGATTTATTGGGATACGGACAATATCTTGCGGATTGCGAAGGCTATAGGGGATCCGTTCCTTCTTGATGGGTGGACGGCGGATATGGAGAGAGCGTCCTATGCTCGGGTCTATATTCGTACAGAACTTTCGAAACCCTTGAAGCCGGGCGTCTGGCTAAAAGGGGACTATGGGAGAATCTACCAAAGTTTCGAATATGAGGGACTGCCGAGGATTTGTTTCTCATGCGGTCGCGTGGGGCATCTTGCAAGCCAGTGCAATGGGCAGGTTACGAAGGAGGTGTCTGAGCCTGGACAGAGTGAATGCTCTGGAACGAAGGCGAACGGGGAGTAGAGGAAAGGAGGAGAGGTCACCACCGAGATTACGGATGAAGCACAAGGACTTGGGCCTTGGATGCTAGTTCAACACAGACGAAGGAAAACGGGTGCTGATGCTCGTAAGGGTCTGGCGGCCATGGCTAGCCATGAACTCAGGAAGGACGTTCAAAGAACCCGTGGGAGGGAGCACGCCGGCTCATCCAGGGGGGTCAGTCGTTCCTCGAGGGAACGTAGGAGGAGCAGACCTAGGCGGGGCTCACTATCCAGGAGTCGTGCTCAACACGTGGCGGATCCTGGTGATCGGAGCTTGGGGGCGGAAGGCGCGAAGCGGGAAGCTCAGGGGGGCGGAGTTAAGGGGAAGCTGATTGGGTCAATGACGGCTCGGGAGAAGGAGCCGCCCACTGGTGTGGGGGGCGATGCGGCTTAAGAATGTGGACTGCGGCTGCGCTTCGTGGGGCGCAGCGGCCATCTCTGGTGGTTGGCAGAAGGTCGGGGTATGCAGCAGCTTGGCGATGGGCTCTCTGATGACATTATCAATGAACATTATTGTGTGGAATATAAGAGGCGTCAAGAAGAAGAAGTCTAGGAACTATTTGCGCAGGTTGATCCGTGAAAGGAATGTTGCTGTTGTGGCGTTAATGGAGACGAAGGCTGCGGGGTTCTCCAGACAAGATGCAAATTGGCTGCTAGGGGGTGGATGGGATTTTGAGGCACAACCCTCAGAGGGATTATCTGCTGGATTTCTTATTCTGTGGAGGAAGGAGGTGGACCTTGTGGTCTCTGGTGCTTCATCTCATACCATGGCTTGCACAATTAAAACTTCACATGATGACAGGTTGAATTGCTATTTTATTTACGGCCCGAAGTGCCATCACAGACGACGGATTATTTGGGAGGATGTTCGAAATTTCTGCGGTAGTAATGAGCCTTTGCTTGTTGCTGGAGATTTTAGTTTGATCCTGGCACCGGAAGAAAAACGGGGGGGGGGCCGGCGCTTCTTTTATGGTAAGGACCAACAGGATTTTGTGGATTTTATGCAGGAGCTTCAACTTGTGGATTTGGGGTTTTCCAGCAATAGGTTTACGTGGAGCAATGGGAAGCAGGGGGGTGCGCGCATTCTTGAACGCCTGGACCGGGCTCTTATGAACTCGGTGGGGCTGATTGCTTTTCCCAATTGTTCGGTTCATCACCTCAGCAGGCTGGGTTCGGATCATTGTCCATTGTTCATCAAGGTGGGAGGTGGAGATCAATGGCAGTATTCCAGCAGGCTATTGTTCGACAGTGTGTGGCTGGACTTCCCTCAATCGTTCCAGGTGGTGGAGAAGGCCTGGAGGAGGACTGTTAAGGGCGACAGTATGGAGATTGTGATGACAAAATTTCAGCGGTCGATGTGGGCGCTGCGCAGATGGAGCCGTGAGGAGGTGGGGAATATTATTGATCGAAATAAGGTGTTGGAGCGGGATATTGAGGAGCTCCAAAACAGGGAGTCTAGCGATGGTCTGTCGGTCGAGGACCATAAGCGGCTTGGTGATTTGGTTGCTGCCTTTCATCGGGGGTGTGCTCACGAGGAACAGTGGTGGTGGCAGCCCGCTAAGGTGCATTGGGCGCAGCTTGGGGATTGCAATTCGAGGTTCTTTCACATTGCGGCATCGGCTCGTAAGAGGGAGAATCGCATTACATTCTTGCGGGACGTTGACGGCAACATTGTGGACTCTCCCGACAACATTAGGCGGCTTGTCTTCGAGTTTTTCGAACGAAAATGGGGCGATAGCAATTTGGCGCCATTGCCCCCAATTTCCCCGCTTTCGGGTTTGGTCAATGAGGAGGCTGGTTCTGGCCTTTGCCGGAGGGTGACGGAAGATGAGATTTTGGTGGCTATGCGGGGCATCAAAAGGAATCGCGCCCCGGGTATTGACGGTATTACTATGGATTTCGTCAATGGATATTGGAGAATTACACAGCGGGACATCATCAAGGCTGTTTTGGCATTCTTTGAGGAGTGTAGAATGCCGGAGAGTTGGAAGGACACCCTTGTGGTCCTTATCCCGAAGAAGCAAGATGCTTGCCGGCCGGAGCACTTCAGGCCGATCAGTTTGTGTAACACAATCTACAAATTGGTGGCTCGAATTCTTGTTGGCAAGCTGAAATCGCTGCTGCCTAGTCTTGTGTCTCACGAACAGGCGGCCTTTGTCCCGGGGAGGAGTATATCGGATAACATAAATATTGCCCAGGAGATGGTAGCGAGAATGTGATCCTGCACCGCTGCTTCCGGCCTATGGCAATGAAAGTCGACATGGAGCAGGCCTATGACAGGGTTCGATGGGATTTTTTGCTCGAAACTATGAAGGCTATGCATTTCCTGCTACTTGGTGTAACTGGATTACTGCATGTATTTCTGGTCCTAGGTACGCTGTACTCATTAATGGGGCACGTCTTCCTTGGGTGTCGGTGCGTCGTGGTCTCCGGCAAGCCTGCCCATTATCCCCCTTCCTCTTTGTCATGTCCATGGAATACCTGTCGTGCATGATGCGGGAATATGAATCCCGGCAGCTGCTCGGGTTTAGGCCGGGGATGCATACACCGCGGGTTTCCCACCTCTTGTTCGCGGATGATGTGTTGATTTTTGCTCCTACATCCAGGGAGGCTGCGTGCGCTGTCCGCCGCATTCTGCGGGCGTTTGAGGTTAGCGCTGGATTGAAGGCTAACTTGTCCAAATCAAAGGTCTATTTTAGCAACAGATTTAGCAAGAAGCAGTCCAGCTTAATTTCTCGGAAGCTCGGTATGGCAATCGGCTGTGCCTTGGTGTATTTGGGGGTCCCTATTACTGCGCGCCGATTGACTAAGGAGGACCTGAGTGCCATCATCCAAAGAATTGATAATACAGTAATCAGCTGGCGCGGAGGGGTACTGTCGCTTGCTGGCAGGGCTGTGTTGGCGTCCTCGGTTTTGTGTGTTATCCCCAACCATACTTTGCGCCACTGTTTGGTGCCGGCGGGAACCATTGCTGCAATTGAACGCAGAATCAGACAATTCCTATGGGGCGGCACGAGTAGTGCTCGGACGCTGCACTATGTGCCCTGGGACTGTGTGTCTTCGCCGAAGGTGGCCGGCGGGCTCGGGCTGCGGGACCTTCGCATTTGGCACCAGGCCCTGCAGATGGGGAATTGCAAGCGCATCCTTGGGCGGGAAGGCGGATTATGGGTCGAGATGATGAGAAGGAAGTACAGGTTCATCGACCCGTTGATGAAGACATCCCGGAATGCCTCGGTCGTTTGCAAGATGATCCTGGGAGCCATGCCGACGGCAATTTCGTGCTTCGTGTGGCGCATCGGCGATGGGCGGAGGGTGAGATTTATGGAGGATAATTGGCTTGGGGTTCTACCTATCAACTGCTGGCCTACGTTTATTAATGTCCGCACAAGCTGGCCGGAAAGCGTTGCCGAATGCATCAGGGACAACGGTGCTCGGAATGTTGCGGCGATTTCCAACTGGGCGGGCACTTCACTTGCCCGGGAAGTGTGGGACTGCCCACGTGCCCGGGAAGTGTGGGGGACCAGCCATGCACGTCACGTGCTTAGGCTGCTGAGCTGGCCCACGGGTGCGGCGTCTGGGTTCAGTATTTTGGAGATGCTATTCAAGCTCTTGAGTTCTCCTGCGGCGCGACGCGACGGTGCGGTACAGCATGTGGCGACTATTGCTACTACCTTGTATTACATCTGGTCGAGGAGAAATGCGCTTATACACAACGGCTTCGTGCCTACTCTATGCTCGGTGTCTCGGACGGTTAGGTTCGAGGTCAGCACAACCCTCAGGAGGCTTCTTATCCATTCATCTCTGTCCAGCGGGAATCCTGACAAGTCCTCGGATTTGCTTGTCACGAACGGTTGGCTTCCCCCCCCACAGGATGGATTAAGGTCAATTGTGATGCCGCGGTCGGTGACTCCATAGCTGGTCTTGGTGTCGTTGTTAGAGACTGCTCGGGCAAACCTCTCATGGTGGCCGGTAGGAGGATGTTTTCAGTAGTTGCTGATATGATGGAGGTCCAGGCCATAATTATGGCCTTTGACCTTCTGAGGGAGTTTCTTTCCCAGTACCGTGCAGTTGAGTTCCAGTCTGATTCGATGGCTGCACTTCTGGAGGCTCGGGATATGGTTACCAAACCCAGTGGGGAGGGGATGCTTGCTGTTACTCTGCAGTATGTTAAGGCCATGGAGGCTTTCCGGTTTTCTCATATCCACAGAGAGGGGCATGAGCCTGCTGACTGGGCTGCCCGTAGAGCTTGCACTCATGAGTTCATTTGGGGTCCTAGGGAATCCCTTCCTCAGCCTCTCATCCAACTTATGTTGTCTGATTTTCTGTTTGATCCCCCTTGAGGATCTAACTGTAAAACCTATGTGGCTTTGCCACTTTTGATATAATAATATATCATTTTCAAAAAAAAGAAAATACATGAAGCATCAAATAGAATATAAAATAAATTACACAAGTTTGATTTTTTAAAATAAGAATATTTTATTAAAAACTTTACAATCATTAACCAAATGTATTAAATATATAAATTACATTCCTTTAATTTTGAGAATTGCTCACATTGAAATGGGATTGATTTTTGTTTATGCAGCACGTCAAGAATTTTTCAAAAATCAACTTTTCTTTCTTCCATTTCTCTTCCCTCCTATAAGTTAGGATGGTTTCTCTTTCTTGAACATGGCATATGAATTTTCTACAAAAGTTAACCTCCCTTGCTATTGTTGTAATATCTTAACCCCTTAGTGAGGTATTGTATCCAACCAATTAAGTTTTTCCTTGATCAAATGATCCTTCCTAGCTTTGTCATTCATCTTAAAACTCTTACAATTATAGAATGTTTAACTTTAGAGTTCTAATGAGATCGAAGCTCATGTTGCCCCCTAAAAAATGTCACACTAATTCAAGTCTTTTTGCTTTACTTATAATTGTCATGATATGTCGTCCTATAATTGATATGAAACTATTTACTGTTAAACACTTCTACTTAGAAGCGTAATATGAGTCTCTACATGTCTAATGATTCCCTCTCTAAGACATCACTTAAAGATTACTCTTTAACATCTTCAACCTTAGGTGTTAGAAGCTCATAAGCATCTGTTTAGCTCATCTTCAAATCAAAATAAATAAGAGGAGATGCTACTTTGATATCATATTACAATATCTCAATTTTAATTATAAGATAATGTCCCAACCTATTCCAAAACTTCTCAAACTCTGACATATTTAACTTTAGAGTTCTCATAAGATACAAGCCTAAGTTGACTATAAAAAGTGCTTCACTAATTCATGACTTTTAATTTTACTTATAAATTATAAAGCTTAGGATTCGCAATCCTATAAGTAATGTAGAACTATTTATCTTGTATCCCTTAAATTAGAAGCCTATTAAGAGCTGCTTATTATTTGATGATTTACTCTCTAAGAAATAACACAATGATCACTTTCTATTCTCTTTAGTCTCAAGTATTACAATTGCCCCCAAGCTTTCCCAAATCATCTCAACATAAAAAAATTGCTTTAATACATTTCCTTAACCTAATACTCAACATCTTTAGTGTTTCTTCCTTTCCTCTTCCTAAAATAAGTCCAAAATCTAATTTTTTATTTTTCCATCTATTAATGAATTGTTCACTTTCAATTTTTTTTTAATCCTTTGTGTTTCTCATCCCCCTTGTTATTGTTTCTCCAATTTTTCATAGCTGTGACAAATAATTTTTTTTCAAATTTATTAGGTTTAAAAAAATACATTTTTAATTAAGGGTTAACCTTTTAATAAATAATTGTTTTAAATTTTTAATATTTTTAATCTATGTAATCTCCAAATATTTGTGAACCAATTCCAAATGAATCTACTCCCCAAAATGTAAATAAGTATTTTTTTCTCGTAAGTTCTATTTTTTATTTTATGTTGGAGATAATTTTGATTTTTACAAAATTAGTACCATTGAACTCCTAGTAAAACAAATTATTTGTCATGAAGTTTTTATAATTTTTTAATAACCTTGGGCAATTTAATAATTTTTTTTCTAAAAAAAACTTATAAATTAAAATAAAAATAAATTTTTATAATTTTGGCCCTTCATTTTAAGATCTATATATTTCTAAATTTCATTAAATTTTAATCATTAGATTTTTATTAAGTTCTACTTCATTATTTGAAGTTTTCATTCTTTTTTAAGACTCTTTTCTCTTTTTAACGATTATTACTAATTTTTTAATTTAAAATAATTCATCAATTCACAAAATTTGCTAATGCGAATGACATTTTAGATTTGTATTAACTTCTACTTCATTATTTGAAGTTCTCATTCTTTTTTAAGGCATGTTCCCAGTTTTAACAATTATTACTAATTTTGTTAATTTAAAATAATTAATCAATTCACAAAATTTGCTAACAATGAATGACATTTTAAAATAATAGGCTCACATACCTAAGAGGATGATTAAAATTTCTTTTCTCCATATAAGGCTTATTCATCTTAAAATTATAAAATATAATAAATAAGAAAATTCCTAATTTAATTAATTAATTAATTAAATAGCTCTCTTATTCCTTTTGAGATGTTAAAAACACTATAAATTAAATTAATTTTCTTTGGAAATTGAGTTTTGAATGAGACAATTTATTTAACTTCTTGGTGTGATTTAGAGGAAGCTATTCCAAGAAAGTTGAGCTTAGAGTGAGAAGAGTATTTTTGCTTATCATGATGCTTCTTTGTATTGCAAGCTTTTTACACTTTATTTAAACTAATGTAAAACTTGGAAATGAAATTTAACTACTATAAAATTGGTTGCTACATATCTATTTAAAGTTGATGAATGAATTTAACATAAAAAAAGACAAAAAGAAGTTGATTTGCCCTAAAGGTGAGACAATGTGTTGTGGTTGGTTATCCTTCTCAAGTTATCTCCATGTTGTACCATTCATTATCCCCATGATCCTTTTCCATAAATTCTATACATGATTCTTTTATTCTACAAGTTTTATTAATACTCAAAGAAAGAATCAAGTAATTTGATGACCTTATGTGCATAAATTTTTATCTTTGAAATTAGTCATTGAACTGATGTTTTACATATTTTACTTATAAATTTTATTTTTCTAACATACATATCTCAATTTTAATTCAATTTCATGAGTGATAATTCATTATCTCCTCAAAACCTATTTATTCATCAAACCCTCGACTCTAACTAAGAGTGTTTAATTATATGAGTAAGAGCTTATCAAAATTTTGAATTTATTAGTTTAGCACTTAATGCCTGCTTTCAAAACCCATAATGAGCTAAATTTTTAGTAGAATTTATTATCCTTTCTGTAATCTTTGACGTTTATCTTTTAACGGAATTTGCCTTTTTTGCCAATTTGTGTTATCTCATTTTTTCATCCAAAATTGGTAGAAAAAATTCATGATTTGTCACTTTTGGTATAGTTCTTCTATTTGTCATTTTCTTTGCTTCTATTACCTGTACTCTCTATTGTAGCTTGCCACTCTAAAATGTTGGTCTTTTTATATTACTTAAACTATCATAGGGGAATATTATATTATAATAAGCTATCTAAACAACAATGTAGTTTCTAATAGTTGAAATCATACTGCTATATAATTATGTCCATTTAAGTTTTTTGATGTTTATACAAAATGCTCTATAACACCTAAATGATTATCCGAGAAGGATAAAAGGATCAGGAGAATGTCTAAAGTATGAGGCCATGGTTATCTTGGATGGATGAAAGGATCAAAAGAATATATGAAATATAAGAGCTTAGAGGGTGAATAAGATTCATATTGACTATAAAAGAGAAACCTATAGTGATATAAATCATAGGTCTTGAAATGGTAGGCCCCCTTTTGAGAGCAACCTAAGCTTGGATCTCTTGAGAACTTTGTTGTTAAGCATGTTGGAGTTGGAAGGATGAGTAACCAAGTAAGAGACCCACTGGTGATGGAGAAAACTTGAATTGTTTTAGACAATACCTCACCAAAGAAGACGTAAGATGTTATAATATGATACCAAAGTCAATCTCCTCTAATTTGATGTGGTTCAAAGATGAACCACGTAGAAGCTAGTCGGCATGAATTATCTAATTGACTTCTTAAAAATGATTGAAAGACTAGGAGAGCATTCGAAGCATGGGGCCAAGGTTACCTAAGAAGGATGGAAGGATTAGAAAAATATTTGATAGTTAAGAGGGTGAAATTAATTCCACATAGGCTATAAAAGAGAAGATCTTAACCAGTATAAGTCTCAAACAATGAAATGTATGATGCCTTTTAAGAGTTAACTTAACCTAAGTTCTATGAGACTTTCATAATTAAACATGTTGAAACTAAAATAATTTTGAAATGGGTGATCAAACAAGAATTAACTACTTAGAGAAAGACAAAACTTGAAACTTTTGCATAATACATGATCAAGAAAGGCTGAGATACTACGTGATTACTATAAAAAAATATAATTCATTGATACTAAGCACTCTTCAATTAATTTAAAACATTCTTATCAAATTTTTATAATGTATTCAAGTAAAAGAAACCAAATTTAATCACCTTTTGCACTTTTAAAGGTTTTGATTATTTTTGTTAAAATATTGGATTTAAATTGTTCCAACTTTGACTATACTTTTAGGCAATTTCTTCAACATTTAAAAAAATAATACACTTACTTATAAATAACTAGAGCAAACATATGTTTCCTTTATAATTTCAATTTTATTTGGAATAAAATTGAGAGAATTATCATTGTTTTTGTCATATTTTTATAACATATAGTGTGACTATCAAATCATGAATCAGAACTTCAAAAAATTAGCTTTAGTTTAATTAAGTTTAAAATCATATCAAATATCATAGAATGAGCTAAATTGAGAGTTTGTTATATTTATTGTTCAATCTTTTTTGTTGATTTCTTTGTAAACTTACATAATTTTAGTTTGAGTTTTGGTTATCACAATTTTCATTCAAAATTAGCCAAATTTTCATGATTTATCATTTTCTTTGTATTACTTCCACTTATCTCTCTCTTTGTTTCTACTAATTTTATTCTTTATGATTGCTTCCAACCTCGAAGTGTTGGTCTTTTACATGACTTACACTACCATAAGCATAGGCAAATGTTATACTACAATAAGTTATACAAATAGCATGGTAACCCTTAATTGTTGAGACCATAATACTAAGGAACTACCTAATGAGGGTTTATGCTAATTGGTCATATGACAATAATATCATTCATTTCTATCAAACTTCCTTCCTATTTATTAAGCATTCTTATCAAATTTGTATTGTGTATCCATGTGATAGAAACAAAATTTAATCAAATTTTGTTCTTTTAAAGGTTTTGCTTCTTTTTGTGAAAATATTGGATTTTAAGTGTTCCAAGTTTTAACACACCTTTGAAAAATTCCTTCAACATATTTGGAAAAGTAATAAAATCTATGTAGAAATAATCATAATAAACTTATGTTTCTTCCATTGCTTAAACATTATTTGAAGTAAAATTGAGCATAGTATCATTGATTTTGACCCTTTTTGTTTTATATTGTATGACTATCAAACCATGCATTAGAGCTTAAATAAATACACTCAAGTTTTTTTAGTTTGAAACACTATCAATCATCTTAGAAAGACAAAAATTTTTAAGAATTTTTATTATATTTATATTTCAATATTTCATGTTTATCTATTTATAACATTTTGCTATTTTGGTTTTAGATTTTGTTATCTCAATTCCCAAGCAAAGTTTGGATAAATTTTTATGATTTATCATTTTCATTGTATTTCTTCTACTTATCCCTTTGTTTCTACTTTTGTTACTCTTTATGGTTGTCTTCAACCTCGAAGTGTTGGTCTTTAACTTTGCCTTCACCACCATAGGTAACTTTGTTATAATTATAGTTTTATACATCTCAAAATGAGCTATGCTTTTAAGTGAGTTTGTTATAATTATAGTTAAATTTTGGTGGTTATATTTTTATAAAAGTTAGCTACTTTGGTTCGAGTTTTTGTCATCTTAATTTTCATTCAAAATCTAGATAAATTTTTTTGATTTATTGTTTTCCTTGCATTCACTTACTCTCCTTTGTATCTATTATCTTTATTCATTGGGACATTCTCCTACCTCCAATTGTTAGGCTTTTAAATCGCTTACACTACCAGAGGAGGATGATATTCTACAATGAGTCATTCGAACAACATCGTAATTCTTAGTGGTTCAGATCATAAGCAATCATCTAATGAGAAAAATTCATCAATTTGAGGATTTTAAAGTTTATGCAAATCAATCACTACAAAAGAAAAACCTTAATTCATTTATATCCATCTTTATTCCTACAAATATAAACATTATTATAAAGTTTTTATTGTGTGTCCTTGTCACTAAAAAAAAGTTTATCAAATTGTGTTGTTTTGTTGGTTTTGATTTTTTTTTTTGTGAAAATATTGGATATGAATGTTTCAATATCTATCATACTTTTGAACAATTCCTTCAACATATTTAAAAAGTTAATAAAATTATTTAGAAATAATCATAATAACGATATATTCCCTTTATAAGTCTAACATTATTTGGAATAAAATTGAGTACACTATCATTGATTTTCTCACTTTTTTTCTACATATTGTATGACTATCAAAAAGTATATGGTTCTAAGTAAACTAACTTGAGATTATTTAGGTTTAAATCCTATCAACCATCTTAGAATGAGCTAAATTTTTATGAGATTTTGTTATATTTATATTGCAATCTTTCATGTTTCTTTTTATAAAATTTAATTATTTTTATTTGAGATTTTATTATTTGAATGTTTGCCCAAAATTGAGACAAATTTTCATGATTTATTGTTTTCTTTGTTACTTCCACTTAATTATTCCTCGTACTACTTTTATTCAGCATGACATCCTTCACCTCAAAGTGTAAGTCTTTTAAAAAAAAAAAAAGTGTAAGTCTTTTATACGACTTACACTATCATTGATGGATGTTATGTTGTAACAAATCATTCAAACAACATCGTAACTTTTAGTAGTTAATATCATACTATTACTACTCAATGTGAAATATTGATCTATTTGAAGTTTTTAATATTTATGTGAATTATAATTAATTAAAAATTTGATTCATCAATATCAAATCTTTGCCTTATTTGTATACTACAATTTTGTCAAACATGTATGCATTTGATGTAATGTGATAAATGAATCAAATTGTGTTCTTTTGAAAGCATCGTTCATTTTCGTCAATATATTGGATTGGAATGATCTTACGTTTTATCATACCTTTAACATATTCTTTGAACATTATTTGAAAAATAATAAAACTATTTATAAATGATCAAAATGAGCTTATGTTTTCATTATAATTCTAATATTGATTAAAACAAAACCGAGTGTCCTATTGTTGATTTTTTCACTTTGTCATCGACTACCAAACCAAACATATGGGTTCAAACACTAACTCAAGCATATATGATTATTATATATTTTTTTAACAAAGCTACAGGCGAATTAATTAAATTCTTTGAAGTAATTCTTAATTTGAAAATATTATTTCGGTAATTCTACAGTTATTTTTTTAAAATCTCAGCCAAAGGATGGTAGGGCTCTCTAATGATTAATAACGTGACAACCACTAATGTAAAAATAATAATAATAATGGCTTTATTTCATGGCACATTGTCGTAACCTTTAGATTCATCTACATAATAAGGTGTTATTTAGTTAGAAGTTTGTCTCAAGCGTAACATTATATTGCTTACCTGTGCTCATTTGTCTTAAACAGATGGCGAGTAGTCTTAATTTTTTGTTATAAAGATTAAAATATATTAACAGGTTTGATTATTGAACTAACATTATAACTAACAATTAAAAAAAATTGCTGCAGTAAGCTTATAATACAATTTTACAAGTATTGAACTATTAATAATTCTAACATGCAAAAAAAAAAAAAAAAAAAAAAATTTAAAAATTAATTAACAAATATAATACATGCGTTAAAATTTTAGTTGTTCTCATCGAATACTTCATTTAATATAAAGCTATTATATTTGACTAAAGCAAGATCAACACAATTGTGCTTCGAATAACAAATGCAAACTAAAAGGCAAATCCTGAGCTGTACATGTTAATCATCTTAATGTAACAACAAAATAGCAGACAATGGGCAGGATCGAGTCCAAAGACAACAACGAAGAGGCCCCATCGTCGAAGTTGCACGCGACACATGTCCTGATTCTGCACCATTTTTAATTAAATTATGTAATAGTTTTAAGTTTGAACTGTACAATAAAATAAATATTGATTTTCTAAAAAAATAATTTTTAATTTCAAAATATGAGAGAATATTTTTTTAAGTATTTGAATAAGATTCCTTTTGTTTTGAAGTTTTACGTTTCTATGATTTGAAGTTCTTTAAATTGTTATAAGATGTAGCTTCCACAAAAGATTAAGTTGCCATTGCAGAAATCCGCTTGATAAGAATCACTAAAATTAAAAATATATATATTAAATTATCATCTAATATTGAATATTGTTTAGCACTTAAAATTAATCTTAAAATATTAATAAGTAATTTTATTTTTATATATTATCAAACATTGTTTTGACCAAAAAATTCGATTGAGTAACATTACTATTTTCTAAAATAACGACTAAACGATAAGAGCTCGATCATTGAAAAATTATAAAGATATTTAGAGATATTTTACCTAGTGTTTCTTTATGATATTGTTGTTTTTAGTTGCTAATATTTTTCATAAATTAGTATTACATCAAAATTATCAATTTATTTTTCTCAATGTTATAAATAATTTTATTTTTATTTTTGAATATAACTATAAATGTCATTCAGATTATATTTAAATTTGAGAGATATTTATCTATTATTTATAAAACTTAAAACAATAAATTTATAATATTATTTTTAAATATTAGCAAAATATTTTTAAAATTTTTTATATAATATTATGTGATGTAATAACAATTTTAGTAAGTTTTCTTCTTCCCTACAGTTCTAAATTTAATCAGTCTTATATTAATTAAATTTATCATTAATTTCTGTGAAAGAGTGGTTTACGTGTTTAAATTTTTGCTATATTTTTAAATATTATTTATTTTAATTTAATTTAAAATTAAATTATTAATATAATTTAATATTATTAAAATATTGTTGCTCACAAAGTATATAGAATTCCACGGTTCATCAAAATAGAATTAAGTAGAGACCTACAGACTTATAACAATTTGATAAATACGTATTATCTATAATGAATAATTTATGTTGTAAATTATATGAATGACATAACTGCCCATTTTAATATTCATCTTTATAACGTGGATTTGATGATTATGTGGCCAGAGCACATGAAGGGTAAGCTTCAAATCTAAGAATAATAGTGGGTTAATGGATTTTTTTTTATAAATTTAAAAATTGTGAAAAGTATTTATCAATTTTTTTGTGATTTAAACTTTTAAAACTATATGAAACAAATATCAAATAAAAAGAAAATAGACACAAACAAAAATGACCTATGTAGTTTATTCAAGTATTTGAATTACGTATATATGCAAAAAGATATCTAAAAAGAAAAAATATATATTTTTTTTCGATGATAATGGTTAAGATTTGATTTGATTTTAAATTGATAAAGACTTCAAGATATTTTTATAAAATAATTTTCAAACAAAACGTAAAAAGAAAAAAAATATTTCTATTCCAAAACCACTAAAATCTATAAAAGGTATATTCTTTACCTCAGCTTTTCTTAACTTAGGGTTTTTTGTATTATCTTGGAAAGTGTTCTAAACGTACCGTTGTATCCATATATGCATCTGTTATTTTTTCATATAGTTTGTAAGCCATTGGAAGAAAATTGAAATTAGTGATTGAAATATTTTAGATAAAATAAAATAGATGTATGAAATTATTTTAATAATTTTAAAAATTAATAATCATAAATATTAAATTTTGTTTTTAAAAAAAAATTTAAAAAGCCTTATATGAATCCCACCACCTATGGTATGAATAGGTCCTATCCATATAATCTCTATTCTCAAGAAAATTCCAAGATTTTAAAAGTCCTCAAAATATTATGTTAAAAAGACTCTTGATTTTCAAAACAGAACAAAACAAACAAACTATTGATATGAATTTTGAGAAAAAATATATATAGGAACATATTTTGTCACAAAAATATAAATAAGTGAAAAAGATGAGTAACACAAAACAATTTTATTATTTGTAAAAATGTAGAATTTATTTGCATGAACCTTGAATGATAATACAAGGTGAATTTCAAGTTTTTTTTGAAGATTTTTTTTAGGAAAAAAAAGAAGAAAGACATATTATAAAAATGATTTCAAAAGTCAAAATTATCCATGTTTTGTAGAAATTAAGTAGGAATCTCAAAAGAAACATTTTCTCAATCTAGCACATTTAATCACTTATTTAGTGCTTGGTTACTAATTAAAGTGACAATATAAACATTGTAGAGTTTTGTTGTTCACCAAACGCATTCAACAAAGTTAGAAAGATGGCAGGGCATTTAATGCCTTTAAGGTAGAGCGTATCTTTTAAAAACAATAAATTGAAAAAACTAATGATTAAGAATGGAGAACTTGTCATAATATGACATTACTATATTAAGCATTTTCTCCTTCGAGTCTTCTCATACTGGTTAGTATTAGATTTGTCTTAAAAGATATTTCAATATCTTAAAATCATTATCTTATATATACATATATATATATATATATATATATATATATATATATATATATATATATATATATATATATATATATATATATATATATAAAAGATAAATCTAATATTAACTAATATGAGAAGACTCAAAGGAGAAAATGCTTAATATGAGAGATTATATAACTTAAATTTTTATTCTCTTTTATATAAGAGATTATTTATTTATATGTCATTCTATCTAAAGACATTATCAAGAATTTCTTCTTATTTATGATCTTACCTCCACGACATCATCTAATGATAACTCTATATCATCTTTAATCCCAAGTGTTATTGGTATATTAACTTTTACTTGATTTGTCTTTGAATTATATTAAATTATAAGAGGATCAAAACATAACTTTAGTATCATAATATGATGATTCAAACTTACTATATTAAGGCACTATCCATCTATAATCGTTATTTCCTAGTAATAATAGATTTTGTCCTAAAAATTTCATAATATTTTAGGATCAGTGTCTTGCATATATAAACTTGAATCTTTTTCTTTTTTTAATGTGGGATTTTTTTTTATTCATATGCCCTTAACCTAAAAGCTTTGTTATGCATCTTTCATTATTTAGTTAATCCACATTAAGATGCAGTTTCTCCTCACTTTATTCAATCATTTGTTTCAATGACACACCCAATCCTATTTGATTCATCCACAAAACACATTGTATGTACTACTCTAATATTTAAAATGTAAAATGCAATATCTTCAAAATTTACATATTATATGCTTTCTTCAAAAAAATAAGTTCGACCAATTGGTTGCATTCCATTTACTAACTATAGTACTTTGGAAAACAACACAACATCCTTTTCTCTAAGGAAAGGGTTAGTTAAAAAAAATACTATATCAACTCAATATATGGTATGTTGGGACTAGCACATTATAGGTTAGCATTCTATGTATAATATGTAAGACACAAATATTAACTTTAATTTCATCAATTTGACTCAAGTCCCATTCAATCAAAACATAACTCTTAAGTAGCTAAAAAATGTAATGGTAATTGTTCATTTATGATTTTCTAAGAAAATTTCATATTACACTTTTGAATATTGTCAAATAATTTATTTTAAATAGTTTATAAAAAAAGTGGTTAAAATTCATAACATATATTCTAAAATTATTAAAGGTTAAAAGGACCATTGTTTTTAAAATTTGTGACATTATAATAGATGCATTTAGAACCTATATGATTTTATTATGTTAATTAGACTCTCGATTTTCAAAAAAGATAAAAAAACTATTTATATGAATTTCATGGAGAAAGATGATAAGAACATATTATGCCACAAAAAATAGAAATAGATAAAAAAGGTGAGTAGCATAAATCAATATTAACATTAGTAAAAAGAATATAAAAAATGTACAATTTATTTGCATGAATCTTGCATGACACAAGGTGAATTTAATTTCAAACTTTTTTTCCTTGAAATTTATCTTGTTGAAAGAAAAAGATTAAAGAACTCAAAATTATTTTTTATTTTAGAAATGTATATGTATATCACACATACACACTCACACACATACAACTATACATATGCAGATGTATGAGCTATTATATGATGATATAAATCAGAATATATAATAAAATAAAAAAAATAAGATGAAAATAAAAAAGAAAAAATGCTAATATAACATGAGAAAGAAATTATTTATTCATGTGTCTTTGAATAGAGAGACATTACCAAGACTTTCTTTATGTCTATGATCCCAATAGTACAGTATCATTCAACTATATTGTCATCGTCAATCCTAATTGTCACACACATATCAACTTGTACTTTATTTATTCTTAAATCATATTGTACTATAAAAAGATCAAAACTTAGCTTTGGTATCATAACGTGACTCAATCTTACCATGTCAAGATAATATACATCTTTAATCATTCCTTGCTAGTCAAAGAAGTTTTTGTTCTAAAAGGAGTCATAATTATGAATTTTCTCTCAACAACTAGAGTGAGATATTGTTAAATATTTGACACTTCTTATGTACAATAGCCTCTCTTGCTTCCTTGTTTATTCTTCAAATATGCAATTAAGTGTGATTAGTGATGTCAATAATATGATAATAATTACTATGATAAAATAATAAGATTAATTATATATATATATGTAATTTTATAAATTATATTATCATCTTTTACCATTATTGAAGGACGTTGGTAGTGTTGGAATATAGCCGAACGATTGATGATAAGTGACATAGGATAGTAATAATTAGTGATATTAAATGTGAAGAAAAAAGAAATCTAATTTTTCTCTTGGCATATAACAATAACTTTTGAGATTGCGGTAACTAATTTAAAAAAAGTAAAAAAAAAATAATACATTGAAAAGGAGGGCATTTTTTTATATTTTTTTGTTTTTCTTAAGCTTATTTGCAAACAACAAAAAAATAACTTATTTGAATTTATTTTATTGCATCTTATAATAAGAATTTTTATTAAACAAGGTTTGATCTTCTAAATTATATTTATTCTTCCATAATTTTATTTTTTAAAATGATGGTTAATATTTTAGTGTTATTCTAGATTAAGTGATAAAAAATATGGCTTGGCATAATTTCTTACCCAATGATGTATAGGAATTATAGGATTTCTAAATTATAAGATTGTTCTATGTTATTTGAAAAGCCCTATGTTATGTATTCCTTAAGACATAATGTTTTAAAGAATTTCAAAATCAAATTTTTCCATAGGTGCAAACAAATGTTTTTTATTTTTTTATCGAAAACCTCCCAACAAAATTATGCATCATCCTTTAAAGAGATTTTGCTTCCCAAAAATGCCTTATATTAGATTAAATGCTTTAAAACTTGAACTTATGTTAAATACTTTTCTTCCCAAATATTTTCAAAAAACAGAAAAATACAATAATTAAACCAGCCATAGACGAAGCAAAAACAAATAAAAAGTAGGACAAAATACGCCCGAAAGGCTTGTCTTTTTAATCTTTGTTACCATTTTCACATGTTTTAAAGCAAATATGATAACGGTTTTCCCTTAGAAGAGTTCAAGAGAGCCGGCTCTACTATGTGACATTGCCGAGCAAACGAGGATAGAATGTTCCAAAGTGTACAATTTCCTTTAAAAGAGGACATCCATGGCCAAGATGCTGCTCGTGTATGACTAGCAAGAGACGACCTTATGGATATATAATATATTTGCATGTATTGTTAGACAAATTCTCGCTGCAATATGTTAAATAATTTGTAACGCAGTGTCCTTTGGTGCTTCCTTTGTGACGCGTGGAAGAATGTAGAGACTCACGAGCTCGTGTGCAGGCCGGCGAGCGTCCAAAGGCCGCCGCTCGTGGCTTGTTGCTCGGCCTCATTCCATCATAGCTGGAGATGACATTTTGACCTTCTCGTAAACCTTCTTTGTTTATTAATTATGAAAAGGATTTCTACTAAACCTATGAATTATTGCACATATACTTTATATATATATATATTTTGATAGATTATAATATTTATAAAAGTTTGAAACCCGGTATTTGGGAAAAAGGAAGGAGTGTTTGTCACTTAATGACGAAGATAGTGAACAATTTTAGGATAATGTGACCCAAGAGAGCCCGGCCTAATATTGAATTGGTCCAGGCAAGCCCAATACTTTAGCCAATTCCTTATGTTCGCTACATAAAATCTTTCGTTAAACACTTTGATCTTATTTCTTTCATTAAGAGATTAAGAAATAAGTTGGTTGGAAATATCACATGGCTTCAAAATGGAACTCTTCAATCAATTTTAGATCTTTTTGACCCAAATATCAACTGTATAACTATAATTCACTATTTTGGAAACCATTAGAAACACCACCACATAATTTTTTAATCAAAACTCTTATTGTAATTAGTTTAAATACAAGAATTCTATAAATATATAGAAGTTTACATCACAATAAGTAACTAAAAGGAGAAAACATCGATAAAACAATAACTATAAAAAAATACAATATCATTGTACAAATTATGAGAGAAGAGACATATTCTTATCACATCAAAAGCTCATAAATTTGATCTTGTATGTATAAAAATCAATTATATTATTTGTAAAATATTTGAGCAATGGGCTCATAATAAACCCACCTATTAAGAAAAAAAAATTAGAAGAAAAGAAATAAGAAAGAGCCTAGAAGAAAAATTGATTGTGATTGATTAGTAGTTGAATGATGCTAAGATTCTTCATCTTCTACAAAAGTATTAAAACAAGGAGTTGGGAGATCAATTAAGATAAAATTATTGATCGAGTTTATAATTACCTAAAATATGCATATATTAATCATTTATGATTAATGCAAATTAAATTGAATGTGATAAATAAATTTTAAATATTTGTAATTTTTTGTTATAGAATAATGTGAATATATATAAAAAAAAGAGCTTAACAGTGAAATATTTATATATATTTTTGTTGTTGATAAATATGTGCTATGTTTTGTGTCAAAATTGAAAATATCTTATAAAAAATTTAAAATATCTTGATAATAAGATTCTAATGACATTTATTTTACTAAGATAAAAATTAATAAAAAATAAGAATAAAAAGTAAAAAATTTATATGTATATATATATATATACTATTTATATTTAAATAATAAATATATAATATTGAACTTATATTTAGCCTATGTATTAAAAAGGAGAAGAAAAATAAAGAAGTATAAAAAAATAAAATAAAATATAAAAATAGAAGAGTCAAAAGAATAAGTCCTTTTAGAAAAAAGTACAAATGTTATGTGGGTAAACAAGAGAGGCTTCATTTAAAGAGTGCGTGCGGCTGCTCAATTAATGTTAAATCATATTAGATTCTAAGCTACAATCTTATTTTATTTTAAAATTTTTGAATAACGTTAGTTCAATCAATCATCTAAACATCACATCAATACGTTAAAGAGATTTTTAAAAAATTTTGCAATTGTTACATTATAAGCATAATATTTTGTCATGTGGCATATTGAATTTAATATATATTAATAAATGGTTGAAACAATGCATGAGATGCGTAACTGTCTGAAAAACATGATTTTGTTTATTTATTATAACTGCTTTGAAAACGTCAAGAAATAATAAATATTTATTTAATTGTTTTCATCTTCTATTTTGGAAAAATATGATAACATCAATTTTTTTTATGTAAAACATGACAAAACAATCATATACAATGAAAACAATTTTTTTTTATTATAATAACGAAATATTATATATAATTTTGAGATAAATAACCTAAACAACAAGGATATTCATAATGATAACATTGAGTTATCGAAACATAAACTATTTAATGGTACTAAAGTCTATCACTTGAGGTATCAATGATTATTTTTTCGAGCAAAGAATTGTCGTTAATTTCAAGGGAAAAATATTAATCTATAAGCAAAGAAATTGTTTTGAAATAAGAAAATTAAAAAAACTATGTTGCATATGATTATATTGATTAATAATATAGTTACGAGAGCTCTAAGACATAGCATGCTAATACTGTCACATTTAATTCAAAATCCTTATGGTCTAATCGATTGGGAATCCAATGCTACCTTGGATCCACTAATGCTTTAAAGGCATCTATGATTACACTAATTATATTCTGACATTTTTAAAATTTTTACAACTTATAGAAACTTCTGCCTATTTGTCACAAAATAAATAAAAATGGAAAATGATTTTAAGATTTTTGTCTTGGTATTAACTTATCTAAATTTAAGATTTACATATTATATTTTTGAAAAAAAATAAATTTAATATTGAATATTTTAATATTCAAATTTATATTTAATATAATGAATTGGAGAGATATATTAAATTAATATATCTTTTATAAAATATGTGAATAAATTACTCATAGTTTTAGGATCAATAAATAGTAATCATAGAAGTGAGAAAATACATAATTTAATTGCGGCCTTCCATCCATTTGGGAAAGCTTATTTCTTTGTTGAGATCCAAGGTATGACAATGTGTGTTTTGATATTTTATTTATTTTTTTGATAAAATCGTTGAATTAAGAGAAATTTAAAGGATTTCTTTCTAATGATCATTTTGATTTATTATAGAACGTAAAAAAATCTTTTTTTTTTCTTTTTAATTAATACAATATCCTCCTTCTTTCTTGTGGAGTAAGTCTTATTTGTGGTCAAACTATATAAGACTTGTGTTCTTAGTTTATATTTTCATCTTTACACCTCTAATAAACTAAAATCTTTTTCAATCTTGTTTCTTTTTATGTTGCTTTCCTTCATGAAGTGATTGCCTCTATTATAATCTATTCAAAACTAAAATTTTCATTTTATCATGTAAAGTTTGTTGAATTTATCTTTTCATGTATCTCTTTTATACCACAACTTTCTCATTCTTAGCCTTATATTAATTTCACTAAAATCATCACTCTATTACCAATAATCTTACATAGTCAAATATCATTTATCTAAACCTCCTATTCCAAGCCTCAATGCTAATGGTTCAATAATATGCTACATTATTTTCTTATGCATGATACCACCTCTAAAAAACAATACCATTTCCACACTTTCCAATGAAAATCACATCACTCTTCCATCTTCAAAACTTATCTCATAATAATAAGACCCAAATTTTCATTTATGAACTTGTACAAAAAACCACTTGCTCTTGTTCTAAATGGACATGGCATTTAGCTTCATGTTCTCCCACACAAAAATGTTATTGGCTCCTAAAGATTAAAAAATGTGCCTATTAAATCTTAATATTTTATTAAAAAAAGTTAACACATTACAAATATTAGTGGCTTGCATTTATGTCTTTCAAGGCTAGAATCTTGAGGCCATATCCTCAAGTTCAACCCATCAAGGTCAATCCCTTTAGACTGTTTCATCAAAGATATTCCCTCAAAGCTTGACTAAACTATTTGCTAGCATTGATCTAACTTCTTTAGACAAATGTTAAACAAGTGAGATTCATATACATTTTACCAAATAATGATTCATTTAGAAATTATAATTTATTGTGTCATTTTCATTAAATCTCATGAGCATAACTTCATTGTGTCGTTTTCATTAAACCTCATGAAATATGTAAGAAATATACATATATTAAATTATTATATGAATACTCATATACAACATATTTATACATGCACATAGTCATCATATAATGTATATCATATCAAATCTTTTATTTTCCTTTTTTATGTTTAAATTTATTTTTTTTATTTCTTCTTTCTCATTTTTTTCTTATTTATTTTAGAACGAGATTTTCTCATATTATTGTTATCTCTATTCCTCATAATCCCATATCATATCATTATTTACCACAAAATCATCTTTTTATATTTTTTTAACTTTCTTATGTCAATAATAATACTATTTTATGGCCTAATTTTATCTTTGAATACTTATGATAATAAGGATAATATTTATCTCATCTATAATGAAATTGTTGCCCTGTATTAAAAGAAGCATCTAATAATGAGAATAGAATATTCATTATTAGTAGTTCTATCTCTCAGTATACACAATAGCAAAAGTGATGTTTATGTTATGTTGGGTAGCTAAAAGATTAGTTTTTCGAGAAAATATTTATATTCAGCTTTATTTCTTTCTTATGATCTTTCAAATGCCAAGCTTAAGCGATATTCTTTCTTTTTTATTTTTATTTTTATTTTTATTTCTTTCTTATCATATGTTTTAATTTTACCATATTATTTATATATACATACATGAGTGTGTATGTATGTGTGTATATTATTAATGATAATTTGTAGTCACATAATCAAAATATATACAAATAATATCATGCCAAATAATTATTCATAACATCTTTTACTTCATAATAGTAATTCAATGAATTTTATAGATCTGCATATTGTATTATAATTATTTAGCTTATTTATCTGATTGCTCTAAAAGATCTTTTCTATGATGTTTTTCTTTTTTATCACCTCTTTTTATTTCCTATATAATCTCAGAATATTTTATCAATAACAATTCATATTCTTTTTTGATCTTTTAAGTAAATTCATGCACTTATTTCTTTCACTTTTTATTCCTCTTGTTTCACAAAACTACTGAATTTCTATAACAACAACACTTACAAAAGCTATTTCAAATTATTGCAAAAGATAATATAAAATCAATTTAAATGTAATATTCTAAGCTTCAATTCATATAATTTCATCTCTCATATCATATTGTATGATCACTAATAATGTTGGTTTTGAACATGGGGCCAAACCAATGATCTTTGTTTGTAATGACTTTGATTTGACCTTCTCAAATTATAGTGTCACAACTTCTAATTATTTACATTTCTTTTTTATTTTAAAACATGATTTTTTTTAAAGAAAACACTTGATGAAAGCAATTTTATAAAACTTGTTCTTTTTAATAAAAACTTATTAAAACATTATGAAAGTGAATTAAAAAAAAACAAAAGAAGCCATTATAAGGAAATTAATTTTAAAGAACTTCTTTTGCATTGAAAATTTTCACTTTTTCATAAAGAGAACATTTCGACATTTAAATAAATAAAACATTTAAATTTTTTATTTTACCATACATTGTTCAAGTCACTAAAAGTCTAAACCAACAACATGATAAGTGATATATTACATTGTGATATCCCTTCTTCCCACAAACTCTTGTTTCTAATTCAAATAATTGCATTCTCTTAAAATTCTAAATTTTCTCCCATTATTTAGATTTCAAATGGATAGAATATTCTTTATATTTTATCTATTTTTTAATTTATAATTATATTAATACAATATATATATCCATAATTATAATATATCATATAGTTTAAATCTAGAATTATCTACTAAACAACTAAAATCATCACTAAAAGTTGTGTCTATAACTACAATATGTCTCAACACTAATTTCAACAATAAAATATATGCATATAAACATCATTTAAACTATTGTAAGCAGGGTTATTATGGAATAAAATAATAGATAAAAAATGAAATAACGAGAAATTTATATCTCAGATAAAATAACATGTTATAAGGAACTACCTTATATGCAAATAAATAACTTGTACATGTATAACAAAAATCAATATTATGGTCCACTAACTATCAGCATTCATCACTTTGATGAATCTTAATAATATAACCCACTAATCATTAGCCACTCTCTCGGTTGTAAGTATCAGCCTTATAACCCACTAGCTCCATTTCAGAAACGATATAATTATGTAGCCCATTGACCATTGTTCATAAAATATCATATTTTTTTAATTTAGCTAGTTTCAATATTTATTAATTTCTTTAAAATATGATGAATGTAATAATAATATTCTCTTAGCTCATGCATACCACAAATCCACAATTTATTGAGCAATTGATAACATAAAATTTAACAAACATGATATTACTTTATTAACTAAAGTAACTAGCTTCACAACTAGTAACATACAAACTCACAATAATAAAGATATTTTATATATGTAAATTACAAACTTGTATATAACAAAGCTCATAATCTTTACATAGCTCTATATGCTTCTCATTATAGTATTACAATAATCATCTCAATCATTGAGCAAAATTCATTATACTTGTCTTAACACAAGTATGCAACAACACATTGTACATATGCATAATTTATGTTAAATTTAAATACATCAAGAGTTTTCTCATTTTTTGTGCTTATCCTTTTTTCTAGCAAAAATCTTTGCCTTTCAAATTCAACCTACCAAGTAATAACATGTCTTAACTCATCATAGAAAATTGTAAAAATATAATTTATCAAGATCTATAAATTTTTATTGCACAACTCACTTCTAATTGATGATATTTTTTTTCTTGTCTCATTGCTTTCTTCTTTCTTTCTTCTCCATTTTCCCTTTTTTCATAACATTAGTTTCGTAAATCTCTAGTAAATTACCTTTCCAATAGTTCTAACAACTAAATGGAAGCCTAATCAAGGTTAAATACTTTGATTCTTGTTATAAATTGAAAAGATTCAAAGTTAAACCTCTAGTAATAAAAAGGAATTCTATTTTCTTGATTTTTTGGACTTATTGAAACTTTCTTGTAGAAATCATGTCTCCTCGTCAAATTTGCCAAGTTTTTATTGGTAAACATTATTCTCACCTTTGGTGAAAACAAAAATCTAGGCGAATTAGGTTGATCGCACAAGAGGAAAACCTAGGGTTGCATTGGGCATGAGAAGAGGAAAACAAAGAGAACTATTTTCAGTAAAAAAAAAACATGTTCAATAAATGCCTAATAAAAATAAAAATATATAGTTCTCTATTTATTCTCATTTACTTAAATAATTTGTAATAATTTCAAATAAACTTTGATTGAGGTGAAACAAATATCATTAGGTTCATGCTGATAAGTTATATCTAATTCTCTATTCATTTTTATATTTTAGAGTACTTTATTTTATATTATTTTAAAATACTTTACAAGATAATTTAATAAGTGCATAGTTTGAAGATGAAAGAATATTACGTACATGTCTAATATTCTCATATAAGAAGATATCGTTATATCTATTAAAACTAGATAAGAAAATGAAGCATCCTCTAGCACAAGCCAACATGGTCTTGTCTTAATTACTCTCCTATAGGCCCTTGTTTTGTCTCATTTTTTACTTAAAAGTATTAGGCCATAAATAAGCTAAGCCAATCAATACTAACTCAATGGCAAATATATTAGAAATTCAAATTTTCATATAAAGCTTTCAAAACTCTTATATTTTATCTTTTTCTAACTTTTGCTTATTCCTTTCCATTTCTTCATCTTTTTTGTAAGTGTTTAAAGTAAGGTCACATCATAAATAATTAGACATGTTTAAGAACACATTATTCTATAATAAGTAGCCTAAATAAATCGCTCATTTGGCTCATCTCTAGAACTATTATTCTACAATTATAATCGTCACTTTAAATAATCATATACTCTATCATATTTTGAATCTTGTTCTCTATTCATCAAACCTCTTTCTCTTTCTCTTTATCTTGTCATTCATTTCTTTTGGTCTGTCATTACAAGTGGTATTTTGCTTTCAATATTTTTTACTCCTTTTGTAAGCATTATTATATTAACATGAAGAGCTAAGTTATGTAAATAAAGAAAATCAAAGTAAATGTATTAATGTTATGTGAAATTCATCATACATTTAAATAAGGCAATTCAACATATCATGTTATATCATCTTGTGGAATTCAACTTATCTCAAACATTTGGAACACAAAGAAATAAACATCCTTAAAATAATAAGCTAATTATGTGGAGAGTTTAACCATGTGACTCAATAAGCTTGACAAAATTGCTTGGCTTAAAACCTAAAGTAGCACAAAAAAACATAAGCTCAAACAATATGAAGAAAAAAATCTTTATTGAATCTTTTTATTTTAGTAATTAGAATGTTAAAACTTATAATAATTTTTTTGAGATACTTAGGTTTACTTAAGGTATGTATTTCATCTGTTTTACATACATTGCTTATTTTAGAATATTACATATACTGTGAATTACATTAGTCATTAATGCAAAAATTGTACACAACTAAAAGAGAGAATCAATCAAGTGGAGCATGCAAAATGTATAATAATTGTACATTTATGTTGACTTAATCATACCATATTATTAACTTATTTATATGTCAAATAATGTGTTATCTTGGGCATTTCATATTTTAGTAAAAAGAATGTATTGTTCGTGAGTGTATAACAACTCTATCATACAAGTACACTAATACTTTACTGTAGTGATATTTATTAAGACTTAAAATTAGTAATATATTCATTTCTTATTAGTAAATCTCTTTTATAGTTTAATAAATAGCAAGAACTTGGTCTATGAGCATACGAATTTTTCTCATACCCATATGGTACGACTTTCATCATTTTATGATAATATTTTACCTAAGAGTCTGATAATGAGGCATGATCATATATTAAGTATATTTATATTATAAATGTATGATCTACTTATTATACTAATATGATATCTAATAAATAATATAAATAAGTGTTTTGTAGAACTTATCATCCCTATATAATCGCCTTTTGTACAATATTATTTCGAGAGCTCAAAATTAGAGTCTAAAGTTTTTGTTTTATTCATACCATATGATGTTCTCATCATATCTATATAATATAGTTATTTTATATTAAATAAACTAATCAAATTATGGAGATTTATTGGTTGATGTGCTTAATTATGTATATTATACTTGTATGATCACTTTGATCATAAAGTATGATCAGTTTAGGATTTGAGTATTGACTAATTTAACTAGTTTTTTAATGAAGTTATTAAAAAATGTTTTAAAGCTATTTAAGAGCTTGGGAAGAACTATTTAAGGGCATTTAAATGTGAAAGGTAAGATTAATGCTAAAATTGATCTTTCTTGCAAAATATTTTAATTCGATTCATCATTTCTATGGGGAGAAAAGTGTAAAATGATAATATTTAGTTGGAACACTCATCATAGACTTCCAATTCATCTTTGAGTTGAGTTATACATTGTTATCTTAAGTTATATCTATTATATTCTTCTTTGTATGTGCATTGAACTTCATTGCATATCTTATATTGATTCAAGTAATGTGCCTTGAACTTTCATTTGTTCTTTTTATTGACTTTTACCATGATTATAAGATTTTACTAAGTTAGTGTTATAGACTTTTATTAAATCGATATTATGGACTTTTATTAAGTCAATTTTGTAAGGTTTTATCAAACCAGTACTATATGTTTTTATCATATAGTATTATAGGTTTTTATCAAGTTGGTATTGTAGGTTTTTATCAAGTCGATACTTTAAATTTTTTATTAGCTCAATATTGTAAGATTTTATTTAACTAATGTTTTAGTAGATTATCTAGTTATTTGGTCATACTGGATATAAATTCGAGCTTAGATCAAACAACTTAAAACTCTTATTTGTACTTCAATCTTAACAATATTTCATAAAATAATTATTAAAAGATCCAATAAGATTAAAAATCTTAAAATCTTTCATTGCAAAGGTTTTTTTCAATTATTTGTATTAACTTAAAATTTTTGTACTTATGCAATTCATCTCTCTCTTATGAACATCACATTACTTCTAGTACAACTTCTTCACCTCATAAGCTCTTGGTTATATTTTGTAACATTTTTAACTAATCTTTTAGAGAGCATTTATTCTTGTTTTTTACACCCTTTTGGGTTATGGTACTTGGTCATTTTGGATTGATTTTTTTAGTCTTTTAGTCACATTTTGTAAGATTTTTTGGTATATCATTGTAAGTACTTGTAGGTTGGTGAATTGTAAAGTCATTTGGCTAAGTGTGAGGATTTTAGCTGCCTATAGATATTTTGTTATAAGCTTAGTCATTTAATTGGGGGTAAACATATATTAACTTTTGGATCAAACCACTTTAAATTCCTGCATGTATTTTTCTTATTGCATTCTTCACTTAAAGGTTTTAAATATTTATAAGAGTTTTTAAAATTTACCCTTAAAGTCTAATTAAAGGCATGTAATGCCATGCAACTTAAGTTAGCCAAGTTCAACTCACTCTAACCATTTCATAGAGAGCTTTTCCTTCTTTTTTTCATTCTTTTTTTCTCGATCCATCATTGTCTTATAAAGAACATAAACTATCTTTTTCTCTGTATTTTGTAGCCCCCTAGCTAGGCTCTTAATAAAATAAATTTATATTATATTCTTTTAAATCTATAATTAACATAAATAGCTACAAGTGGATCTTTCATTTTAACAAACTTTCAAATGTTTCTATTACAAAGTATAAAGCTTGACTTATTGCAAAGGAGCTCTACTAATGTTTTAGCATTAACTAAATTGATATCTTTGATCTTGTGGTCAGACCTGCTATGTTGCATCTCATTTTTATCATTTGCACTATTAATAAGTAGCCTTCAAATTGTTTGGTCCTAAAAATGTCATCATCTTAGGATATTCATCTAAAGATATTTAAATAGATCAATCTCACGACTTGATGTGCAAACTTAACAAGTTAATATATAGTATGAAATAAGCAACTAGTATTTATTATAATGAGTTTTGACAAATTATCATTTAATTTGGCTTCATTAACTATCATAAGATAATTTTTTCCTCAAAAATACAAAAACAAGCTTATATCTACTTGTTTATGCTAATGACATCAGATAAATGCTTTGAAAAAATCAACAAAATAGCTCAATATCTTGCACAACACTTTTTTATCAAGCATCTTGAGCCGCTCAAAAAAATTTTCAAACTTGATGTTATTCTTGATGACCATGGCATTAAGCATTATCAATTATAATATATCATGAACCTTCTATCTCATGCCAATATGACTAACAATAATCCAATTCAAATCCCCTTCTTTACAAATCTACCCTACACTCTACAGTTTGTCATGGCTCTTAATGATCCAATCGCATATAAAACTATTATGGATAGCCTATAGTGCCCTCATTTGCTCAATTTGACATTGCCTTTATTGATAATAACTTGAATCAATGCATGAACTGCCTTATCTTTGATCAGTGGAGCAAAACAAAATAGTCTTCATCTCTATCATAATTTTTGCTTCTCTTTACATGCATTTTTTGATGTTACAGGCAAGAATCAAATACAACATCTCCACCACTAGAGCACATATTGTCTATTTTTGTTATAATCTCATTTGTTTTAGTTCAAAGAAATAAAATGTTATAATTTTCTCCTTTATCAAAGTCAAATATTTGTCACTTTATGACTACCAATATTACTAAATTTTGTTGGAATTTTTTACATATGTATATGCTTCACATCTAACTTTAGCACTCTATCATACTCTATTATCATATTGTTAGTGCAACATTATTATACTCATATCTAGTTTTTTAATCTTGAATTAAATATACTATTATAGGCTTTCATTTCATACATAAACTTGTTCAAATTGGAGCTCTTTGTGTTGCACATTTTATTTTGGTTAACTAACTTATTGTGAACCTCACCAACCTTCTTCTTTGTGCCCAATTTATCTCTCTTCAAAATAAGAATGAATTTTCTTTCTACAACTCCATCTTGAAAGAACATGATAAAGAATAATCTCTTTATTAAAGAATAACACTTTTTAAATAGGTTATCCAACACTAATGGGACATTAGTCAAAGGACCTTAATACATATAAGAAACAAAGAGAATAAAACATTTTATGTATGTCCCTTGGGTATCATCATTAGTGTCTTAGATATATCGATCTCTCCTTTAACATACAACTCACTAGCTAAGGTCTCAACCTCATCTTTCAGTGTTCATTGACCTTGTAGCTAGCAATCCTCTTATTATTGATAAGATTAATGATCCTTTTCTTTTTTATGTTTATTTTCTTTCTGTTTTCATTATGTAATGCTTGATGATTAGTATTTATGATTCATATTATTATAAATTGACATTTCTTTTTTTTTAGAGTATTATTGGTGTTTGGTGATGTTGCTAAATATAAGACTATTGTAATTTACTTGGTATTCTACCCCTTTCTTATTTTTTTTCTTTTTTATTGGTTATTGTTTCTCCTTTTGTTAAGTGTAGTGAAATGCAAACTGTTACCCTTCTTAGATTTTTAGGTCCCTTTGGTTTAATTGTTGCCTAGGTATGCCATACATTCTCTTGCTTGCTTGTCACTTATTTTGAGTAATGATTATTGATTACTAATGGTGAGATGGTTTGAATTATTAGCATTACTCAACATCATCAACTATTGTCATTCAATTTAATGAGCCTTTAAATAGAGATCGAGAATGCATACTGGTCATCTTAAGAGCTAATTATGTTGAAGCTTTTTTAATTAAAGTTTAGGAAATTAACTAGACTAATTTTAAGGAAAACGTTTGTAGTTATATCCATGATAATATAAACCTATATCTTATTTATTAAATCATTCATTTGATCATTATGACTCTATTATTTTACATATTTATATTAATTTAGTTCATGATAATTTTAATATAACTGAACGTTATTTTGATCGTGCTTCACATAAATCTATACCCAATTTGAATATATGCATACATTATTTAGATTTTTTTTAAATCAATATCTTTCAAAATTCTAGGGAAGAGTTGCTCAAGATACATCTTATATTTTCTTATTTGCTTAAAATTTATTTTGAGCATTCATTGTAAGTTATTAGTAGTGAGAGAGTTTTTATTAATAATGTTTCTCACTACTATTGTTCTTGTATTAATTATCCTTTAAAGGAGCTTAAAAATCCTTTATAATCATCCTCATAGTTGAATAACTTGAAGTTTTTTTGATAAAAATAAAATAAATATCTATATTGATTTTAAAAATATATTTATAATTTTATCTATGATTTTATTAGCCTATATCATATTTATTACATCATTTTTTTGCTATTATAAATTTATTATTTTAACAAATATATATAAATTGTGTCATGATTTTTTCAAGAAAGATATTATCATACTCTCTTCAAATTGACATCTATTTTGAGTAGTCATCAAATATTTAGATTTTTTTAATTCGATATATCTGTTTATTCTCTTTCTTCTTGATTGTGTACTATAAGCAAATATACTTTTTTTTTTTTATATGTTAATTCCCGTACAAGATAATCCCAAAAAAAAATCAGCCGGTATTTTTGAGATTTTTGGGAAGGGAAGGGTGGTTTTTACAAGCCATCCTGTCTGCATCCCTGGCATTTGTCTAATTCCTCCTTTGTTCCCACTTTGCACACAAACAGATCTACACATCCGGCGATAAAACAATCCACCAGAAGAGCAAGAAGAGGAAGGTGAAGTCAAGATGGGTTACTGGAAAACCAAGGTTCTACCAAAGATCAAGAAGGTGTTCGAGAAGAGCGGAAACAAGAAGGCTGCTGCCGAGGCTTCAAAGACCTTTGATGACTCCAAAGTTTGCCTCTTCCTCTTTTCCTCTCTTTCTCTCTCTCTATCTGTCTCTGTTATCCTACCACCAATATGCCTCTTCCATTTCTCGTGTAGGAGGAGATCGGCAAGGAGTTTGAAGAGAAGAAAGGCGACTTACAGCCAAAGGTCTTGGAGATCTATGAAGCTTCCCCCGTTGAGATCAAGGTACATATAATCCAGGAGTGGTAGATCTGTATAATTAACTCCAACTAAGATAATTTCTCTCGAGGCAGACTTTGGTCAAAGAACGTACTGATGCCGGGCTGAAGAAGAACTCCTCGGCCGTCACCAAGTTCCTTGAGGAGCTTGCAAAGATAGGTAGATAGATATTCACAATGAATATTTTCTAAATAAATTAAATATTTATTAGTTTCCTCTGAAAATTTTTACAACACATTACTGTCAATACGGGCACAGAGTTCCCCGGGTCGAAGCTAGCAAGTGAGGCGAGCTCCAAGTTCGGCGCCGCCAACGCCTCAGCCACCATCTTCTTCATCTTCGAGAAGATCTCCGTCCTCCTCCCACCGGAGGAGGCCTCCTCCGCAAAGGACAGGGAAGTGGTGGTCGCCGAGGAGGACAAGAAGGGCGAGGTGGAAGTAGTGAAGGTAGAAGATGAGAAGAAAGTGGAGGATGAAACTTCCACGCCGCCACCGCCACCTACCGAGGAAAAGAAAGAACCAGCGACCGAGGAGGCGGCTGGGGGCGACGACGCTGCCAAACCTTGAGCCATGGCGCTGCCTTCGTCTTCATCTTCGTCTTCGTGTTCATCCACCCATCCATAAGTTTTATCTTTTGTTTCTTCTATTTGCATGGTCTGTTATTCTTTTGCTTAGATAATTTCATCATCATTTACTCTCTTGTACTTAAAATCCACGTTCGTTGGTGTATGGCATGCACTGTATTTGCTGTATTTAATGTAATTATCATTTATGGAGAAGCCAAGTTTCGCTTTCTGTGGATCATGTAAACGATTCCAGATTATCTGGAAATTTCTTTGAAATTAAATTCATGCTTGCCACGTGGAGCGCAGTGTGGAGACGGTGTCTCCGAATTTGGGTGGCTTCTACAACCAAAGGGCGTGAGTTGGCAAAGATTTGAGTTTGTGAAGCTGGCGTTGTCTGCGACAGTAGAATGAAGACAAGTCATGCCCACGGCGCTCCACGTGGATGTCGAAGCGGATGAACGTTGGAATTATTATTTTTTTTATCTAAGTCTTGTGATCGAAGAGGAAATTGCCCACACGCAAGGCTTTTCTTTTCAACTTGGTCGATCATACTTGTTGGCTTATCAATCTAATTAAGGAAAAGAAATGAAAGATGCGTGAGTTGATATGATCAAATTAGAGTGGGCCACTCCAGGGAGGGTCCTTGGTTATTGTTAACTTAAAAAATGACATGTTTCTCTTTGGGTCATCACTGCGTTGTACTGGACATACTGAGCAGCCTTAAGGTAGTCTCAACTGTCCCTTTCATAGTGAATTCGTTGCTTCTCTGTATTTTAACCTTATCTCTCTCTAAGGATAATGGGTTCACTGTGGCTTAGGAGATGTATTGTGTTGTATTTATACAAAAAGTTTGATAAGATTAGTTTCTCTAGATTAGACTATTATGATGGACATAGGCTAATCTTAAGTAAAGATTAATTAGAAAGAGTATTTGTAAGATATTATGATCTGATCTTAAATCTATAGAATCTCATACTATAAGTTGTAGAATCAAATGATTTACAATTGAGATTAGAAACACTCTTGATCTTTTTTTAATAATTTTTAAGTTAATTAAAAGAAGAATGATAGGTATTTGAGAATCTTCTTGATTAGTTGCAAGACCCACTTGGGGTTATTAAAATCTCCACTTTGAGGCCAAGTAAAAGAACCATAAAATAATTATATCATTATGTTTTCTAAAATATATATACTTTGCACACATTTGATAATAGGAATATATATTTAAGACAATTTCTATCCATTTCTCATATTTTTTTTGCCTAAAATAAGAATATATCAGTCCGAAAATGTTTGTCACTAGTTTAATAAGTTAAGTTGATGCAAACGTTCATGAATGTATGATAATTGTATCGTATTTATATAAATGTATGACAATTCTATTATTATGTTATATATGTGAATCATACTAATATATCAGGTTAAACGTATTTATATGATCCAATTAAGATTTCTTTTAACTTGAGTTTTCTGTATTAAAATATTATCATATAGACACAAAATATGCTTTCTATATGTACGATGCATTGATAGCCTAAATAACGAGAAAAAAGTATTTTGTATATAACTAAAGTCATGCACGACCAAATTCTTTTTACTTCTAATTAAATAAATCATCATATAAGTACAATGAATCTATCATACCTACATGACATGTAAATTAGTCTAAGTTATGCTTAAAACAGAGTTGAAAATAAAGTCATGCCAATGTAATAAATAACATCACATTATCTGATCATATAATTAGTAAAATGATTAGCTTAATGTCAATTGATTTACTTCAATAACTTAGTTTTCTTTTGATTTTAGTATATTTTTTATATAAATTTAGATTATGTGACTCAAGAATGTTATAACATAATTTAAAATGATCTAATCTATATATATGTATGAAATAAAAAAAAATAAATATAATCCTAATCATAATAAGAAACAAATTATAGATTTTAACAATCTAACTATACTAAGAAAAATAAATATTGCCTATGATAATTTCCACACCATCAAAACGTAAAATCCTCCATATGTTGATACATTCTTTGTGCTTTATATTTTGAATTTCCCATGATAGATCTCTTCTATGTTTGTAAAATAATTAGTTATGTCTTTTACCTAAAATATCAACTTGACAAACTAATAACAATATAAATATATATATTTCTTATTATCAAACTATCATAAGGGATAATCTTCTTATTTTAATGATAACAAAATCTCAACTAAAAATGAAAGCAAGGTAATTAAAATAGATTTTTAAAATTATGCTTAAAGTTAGCTACTCTTCCCAAATTCTAACTTCCCATTAAGTCTAGATTATTCTCCCTCTTTTTATTGTCACTCAAAAAGATTAATTACTTTAAAATACATCTTAATACTAGTAAAAATATCACTTGGTAAAATTTTGGTGCAAAAGTTTGCCAATTGACCATATGAGGGAAAAAATTGTGTTGTCATTCTGTGGTTTATTTGTCCCAAATAAAATAAAACTTCATATCAATATGTTTAGTCCTTGAATGTAAAATTAGATTCTTTTTAAAACATATAGTGCTAGCCTTAATACAAGATATTGGGATCTCTTATAGCTTAACTTCATAGTCTTATAATTGCTACCTAATCCATAAGACTTTTGTTATACAATTTCTTATCGATTTTGCTTCTAACAAAATCAATAACTTAGTGTATATAAGGATCAAATCCTAACTCACTCTTTAGATACCATGGTCCCAAAGAAGATATCTAAATGTGTCTCTGATTCCGTACAATTGAAATTACTTGAGACAAGCATGAAACCTAGCACATATATAAACACTAAAAATTATGTATAATTTATTGTTGTTAGATACAATAAAAATTTTATCATTACTCTTTATATCTTAACATCCACTAAGTTTTCTTTTCCTTGTCTAAACAAATAATAATAGACATGGAGGGCACTTTTGATTTTTAACTTTATAAAGCCAAAGTTTTTGAGTAATTTCAATGTATAATTACTTTGAGATATAAAAGTACCATTTTCAACTTATTTTACTTTTAAATCTAAAAAACAAGATAACTCTCTCATCAAGCTCAATTCAAATTTTATGTTTATTAGATCTAAAAATTCTTTGCAAAACTTATTATGAGCTCATCAAAAAATAATGTTATTCACATAAATTTTACAAACCAACTAATGGTTATTTTGATGAATAATATATCATATATCTTTTCCCTCATAAAACCATTTGATATTAAGAAAGTACATGATCTCTTATATCATGTTTTAGGTGCAGATTTTAAACCATACAAAATTTTTTTTATTTGTATATATGATCTAGCTTAACATAAATGTCAAAGCCAAGAGAATTTTTAATATATACTTCTTCATTAATGAATCTATTTAGAAATGTATTTTTATATCCATTTGATATAACTCAAGATTCATTTAAAATGCATATGCAAGTAGAATTTGGATGGGCTCTAACCATGTGCAAAAATTTGATCTTTCAATTTGGTTACATCCTTTAGCAATTAATTTAGCTTTATTCCTAATATAAATATGTAATCAAACATCTAATGTGGGAGGCTTTTTTTTAGTTCAAACTTTCAACTTTTAACTGAAATACTTTCTCTCTATTGTTTTAATTTTCTTTAATATTTTTACTTTAAGTCCACTTGATGTAACTTTGAAAAAAGATTTAAGAAGTCACCTCATAAACAAAACAATAAATCGAGAGGATTATGCTAACATATTTTGGTGTTAAAGCTACTTTGCTTCAATCTTGATGGGATTGATTAAAAAGGGAGTTGAACAACAAGCCAAAAAATGGAAGCAAGCATTTGGGAAGGTTTCGATTGAAATGATTGTGCCAACAAATCTATCAATAAATTTGAAAAATTAAGCAACTTTATTGACTCAGCAAATATAGAAATAAGATAATGATAAAATCTCAATTCATTCAATAACAAATTCATAGGACATTCTATAAAACAAAGCAAGTGCTCTTAATTAGAATAATTCTAGACTATTAATCCAAAAGCAGCTAAAGATGGTAACGAGAATGATGACAATATCATTAAACTTGCTCTTTTGGCACACAAAAATCGATAACATCCATTCGATATTGAAGCTTAACTTCAACTAATAGTTACAACTGTAAAACCTTAAGAATGATGGATATATATTTCTCACACTCAATTTCTGAAAAATATAAAGACTTTAATGAGATAAAAAAAAACCAATATAGTCAAGGAATTTGGATATATTTGAAAAAGTTTTAATAGTACACAAATCACAAAAAAAACCTTCAAAAAATGAGTTTTATTCTAGGTTGACAAAACTATAGCTTGGAAACAAAGCTAAATTTGAAAAAAAAAATTAAGAAAATCAAATCAGTAAAAGAATAGACATATTCTGAAGACATTTCATGATAGAATAAGAAATTAAACTATTTAACACCAAGAAAGTTTGAAAAAAAAACAACAATCTTTCAATAAAGACAATTGAAAAAAAGAACCAACACACATGTGAGAAGCAAAATAAGGAGCATGCAAGGCACCCATGGCACGTGATAAATCATATGCAATCATTTACTAATGTGCATGTTAAATGCATCAATAATAATTTATATACAAAATATTTGCATATGGAGATAGTATGTGTGAATTTTAGTAATTTTTATATTATTTGAGCAAAATATAAGAGATTAAAGATATTCTTATTCTCTATTTTTTTAGTTATTTTTGTCATTCTCACATTAATCTTATTATTGTAATTCAAAAGAAGTATCTATTATTGAGGGTTTGAGACAAGATAATTTATAATTAAATCATGATGGATCCCAAAAAAAAGATATTATCCTTCAAGAGTCATATTTTATCAATAGAACTTTTAATACATAATAAAAAAAAAGTTTAAACCTATCACAAGATTAAGACTAAACCAAAAATACTATATCTAGATTTCTTTTTATGCTTAGGCTTCATAATTTTGTTGAATATCCTCTCTACTTATTGGTGTCATCTTTGATAGTTAATCCTTTTGCTAATAAATGGCATACCATCTTATAAGAGTTATAAACCAAAAATTATGTGAAATATGTACATAATTATCAAATAAATCTTTATTTCTCACGCCTCCATGCTATTAAGTCACATTTTTGTTTTTTAGCCCTTCGATTGATATTCTACATTGAATATTCTATCAAATTTTAAAAAATGTGTGTCACAACAGTGAAAGATTAAACAATGAAAGTTTTGTTAGATTAATAAATGTATTGTTTCTTTTTAGCACTTGACAATATTGGCTACTCTCAATGTGTGAGGTCTCCTTTGCTTTATAACATTTTCATTGATGGCTTTGCCTTTGCTTATTCTATTTTATAATTTTTTTAATTAAATATGTCCTTAGATACATGCAAAGACAGACATAAGAATTTCAACATGACATCGACAACATAAGTGAATATTTTTTTCCATCATATATTGTCAACTATAAATTTTATATATTTTATGTAAATTCATTCACATATCATTAACTTGCAATATTTACATAAGCCATCTTTGGCTCACAAATTGTTTCAATTTGTTCATTATTATTTTATATAGTGTCATTAACTAGAGGCAATCGTTAACATCTAATGGTTTCGACCACATGCAACTCGCTGCATATGATTAATCGTAGTTTTGTGTTTCTCATATATAATTTAGTAATTTATATGATTGAATAATTTATTTTTTAATCAGGTTTTTCTAATTTCGTGTAACAAAACTGTTATTTGCAACTCATTTGATATTAGTTTTAGTTTAAAAAAAATTAAAGTCCAAACTTATTCCTTAGCTCCAAAAATAAAAATTAAAAAAAAAACGTAGTGCACAGATCAATAACAACTCACTGTTCATTGTACGTGCCGCGGCCAGTGCTTGATAAAGAAATGAAAGTAGCAGAAGGAAAGCAGACGACCATTCAAAAACTGCGGCAATAAGGCGGAAGATGAACAAACTACCGAAAGAGCTCTGGATTTATGATCCAAACGAGGAGTTATCAGAGGCGAAGCCTACAAGTTCAGTCACTTGGGACTCATGGAGGGACCCTTTTAAAAGCCATGCCCCCTTCGGCGAGACGATCGAGATGCAGGGGATGGAAATCTTTACCCGACATCTCTCTTTCTCTCTCTTCCTGAAGGACCAACAACTGTGTTCATATCAATAGGTTGTGGAGGAGATGGGGTTGGGAAAGTAGAGCTCTTCAACGATCACGGCCAACTGCTTGCTGGATTTCTGAAAGGAAAGCCAATGAAGGAAAGCTCCTAGTCTGCTACACCTGTGCGGCTTGCCCATATATGTTTTGAAAGACATCTCGGTGTACTTCGTGTATCTCTAAATGAGCTAATTTTGTATTGAAAATATGCTGGGGATTCAGCTCACCACACATTTTTTATTTTACTGCTGAATCCCCAAATAAGAACAAAAAGAAAATTGGATGCTGATGAACATTGGCAATCCAACATATACTTCCACTAATCTCAGCACAAACAGTAGCCAAAACTTCAATACAGAAAAAGGGAGCACAGACTTGCCCTGCAGACGGCAGAATGCTTGGCGGATCTCAGGGAAGAATTTCAAGATGGAGCAGCAACTTGTTTACTTGGCAATCTGCCGCACAACATGCACTCTCCAATAATGCACGCAATCAAGATGAATGCGACGCAAAACCCATAGCCCACTTTCCAGGAAGCTCCTCCATCTCCAACTCCAATGCCAAGAACAATGTTAACTGCGGCCATAAAGAGCACAAGCCTCCCAACCCAATGATGGTACCAGTTCCAGTACTTGCGAATCTTCGACTCTTTGGAGGGGCGCACAAAAAATGCAGCCACCTGCATCATAGACCATCAACTGAATCAGAGAAGCATACAAGAGCAGATCAAGTCATTAAATGATAGTACCTTCTCACCATAACAAAGATTAGCACTAGGCATAATATATCAAAGACCAAATTATAATGCAAAGGCTGTTCGGAAGTTTGTCGCGAGGATAATTTCTTATACCTGAAGGATGCCAAGCGCAAGTATGAAAATGCCCAGACCTCTGTGCAAAGCGATTTCTGCATATATTTTGTTGTTCAGAGAAATTCCTGTAACCACAGCAGCAAGCCCAAAGAAAAATCCAACGAACTGAAAGGCTAAATGAAGCTCAAACCAAAGGCCATCCCACTGTTTACAATATCTTGCAACCATGGCACCAATAGGTAGTAGTATCCCCCATCCAAATATAGCTAATGCACCATGGGTCCTCTTCATTTTGTATGGAAAAGATGAACCAGATGAAGAACCTGTAAAATGAAAGTGCTGCTGAGACGTTTGTTTTTTTAAAAAGCCAAGCAAAGCTGGTATCGGACAAGTGTTAAAGCCAACCACATATAGTCTGTCTAGCCTAGTATAATCTAATTTTTTAACAAAATTGGTTTGAAAAATGGAATGCTGTAATGAAATTTAGAGTTATGGGACCTAATTGAATTCACCTACTTCGAAAATATAGAGCAAAAACTTCGTATGGAAAATAGTATTTGAGCGTTTTCTAGCAGGAATTTAATTTGTTTGAACTACAGAAAAGCAGTAGGGCAACACCTGATGAGAAGTCGAAGTTAATGGACACTTTATCTTCATGTTTTGTTAGACGGAATTCATTTGGAGTTTCTGTAGCAAAGGCAAACAGGAGTTTTTGCTCAGCTACAGGACTCAAAAACTTCACTTGGAAAGCCAGATAGATGCTGGATCCAAAAAGAAGAACAGCAGGCTTAACCCCAGTCAATAACAGATTGCCCTCATTCACTATAACATCTGAACTAGACTGGCTGCGGAGATGGAATTGTCTAATGTGTGCCTTGCCTGCTCTCCCGATCCACCCCACCATGGCGCTGGATCCAACCATCATCCCGTCATTCGAAAAACCCATACCAACCCATCCTGTTGTATAAGGAGCAGAGAGCACAACACTCAAAACGCCATCTTCACTCTGAGAATACTGAAACAATCACCCTTGGAAATTAGTTATTTTCGTAGAAGGAGATAGAGGGATCTGATGGGAATTGGTGATTACCCTAAGAGTAAAGCTTTTCCAGACAGGGTGGCAGGTGAACGCCGAAGAATTGAATGGAGAATGGAAAAGGATGGAGATCTCGGTGGCGCAGCTGTCCAACTGTGCTTGGATGGCTGTTATTGCTGACAAGTAGGCGATAGCGGCGGCGAGGTAAGCAGCGGTGTCCATGTTTCCCCGGTCGAATCAAGGAGGCTCTTGGTGGCATTTAGGGTGAGAGGAAAAGCTGGGGAAGGAAGAGAAATGAAACAAGGATTGGAGCGAGAGGCTTGGTGGGAGGTGTTGGGTTGCCGTCGCTTTAGTTGTAAGGCAGTGTGCTATCATTATTCGATAGGTGGTTGCTGGCGGGAGACCAGAAATTTCATCATATTTCAAGTTTTTTTTTTATCTTTTTAATCATAAAGCAAAACAATATCAAAATAAAAAATATAAAAATATATTAATATTTTTAAATTAGTTGAGAACAAAAATCGAATGGTCGGGTGATGATATACATTTATTAAATGAGGCTTGAGAACAACAAGAGAATAATAATTTCCAATCTCAAATTCACAAATTGAATTTTTTTTTTGATTTATTTTACAAAGCTAGTAAGTAGAATCCTTTCCAAGTTAATAAAATATATGAATTTTATTTTTTTAATTTAATTAAATAAAAGTAAAAAATACTATACAAATCAATAAAAATTATCCACATCATAGAATAAGAAAAATAAATTGAATTAACAGAATAAACATCAACTTCATGAACACATAGAATGAGCAAATAATTTTTGTTTTATTCAAATAAGCAAAAAGATAATTTTGTTTTATCCAAGTTCATAACATTAGATGTTTCTTTCATATTCTAACTTTTGAAAATTTACAATTTTAAATACCATCATATATTGACTAAGTCTCTAAATACAAATTTTGTATAAGTAATAAAAAAGTGATTAAAAGAGTTCGATATCTCAAAATCATATCAAAAAAATCATCTCATATTTTCAAAAGTTAAATAATATTTTTATTATTTTGTAATAATTATTATTTCCTTCAAAACTTCTTGATTTTGTTTTATAAGATATATAACTTTTTAATAATACTTAATGATAGTACTTTCTAAACAAACTTATTCACTAATAAGCTTAACATTTAGTAACAAATGGGTAAAACACACCCTAAATGCTAGGAGAGTTGGATCATATGGTCCCCAAATTTGGGTTAATAAAAATGATTATGAATAAACAAAAAAAATAATAGATCTATTAAGATATGGTAAAAGGGCAAATGCAAGAACAAAGAGAGACCATTTACAAAAAAAGAGAAAAATCGATATAATATACAACATTTTTATGTGAAAACTCCTAAGTAAAGAAGGTAGTATCACATCAACAATCGCAAACTATTTATTATCCACCATTGGTATTACAATTACCTTCTCTTATTACAATGGAGCATTGTGGATAAACGTTAATAAAAAATAAAAGATAAGTGATGGAAAAAAAATCATACATCTCTTGTGTACTAAGGAAAAAAAACTCAATCCTTTTAAGCCCAAGAAATCAAACTTAAAATGGCAAGGGACTCAATAACTATATTTACACCCCCATCAATCAAATCTTGACCACAAGTTAGGGTAACAAATAGAACACAACTATCAACAAATCACGACTAATCATGAAAAAAAATACAATGAAAAGTTATCCAAATGCTATTAATATAGGTGCCTAAAAAGATTAAAATATAACAATAATATAATGTTTTGCTATAAATAATAATACAAAAGTCCATTATCCATACATCTATGACCTAGTCTCATTATATTGATGATTGTTTATTTGAGTTATCCTATACATACCTTAATAGTTTTGTCTTAAAAAGTTGTTTTAAAATTTTAAGATTATGATATTTCATATAAGCATTAGAATTATCTTCTTAAAAAATTATGTGGGACAATTCATTAATGTACCACTCTACTTAAAAGCCTATTAGGATTTGTTATTTTCTTCAGTGATTTCTCTCTTGAGACATTAAATGACTCTCATTGCTCGTCATCTTCAATCTCAAGTGTCACGGGCTCACTAGCTTCTGCTTGGTTCATCCACGAACACATTAGACTAGTAAGGTTCTGCTTTTATACCAAATGTTGTATTTTGGTCTTACTATGTTAAAATGTTGTCTCATTGGGTCGTCCAATATCGACTCATGTTTTTACCCTCAAAAGGCATCTTAATATCTTAAGACCATATCATATTATATAAACACTAGAATAATTTATTTAATAACCAATATGAGAATTCATTTATACATCTTTTCATTAAAAGCCTATTAAGAGCACTATTTGTTTAATGATTATCCTTTCAAGACATCACTCAATACTCACTTTCCATCTTAGTCAGTCCCAAGCATCACAATATCCCACCAACATGCTCATAACGATATCTCAATTATCACTAACTTCCCTTGCTTTTTGTGTATCAATGTCATTTCCTGTAATGCAAGTAAAAAAAAAATACAAGTTCAATATGCTCAACAAATAGTAATAGCTACACACAAAACTAGGAAAAGATCAAATGTGCAAGATGACATAAAATAGAGAACACGAACTCAACCCTAACCATAGGATTCAAAAGCAAATAAGGAAAGGAAAATTTTATCCAATAGAATGTCAAAAACCTTCTCAACTCCCAAACATACTTTTTATTATCTCGTCCCTAATTTTCATTCTCCTCCAGCTTTAGTGCAGGGATTTCTTCTCATTAAAAGCTACAACCAAGACAAGCATGAAATCGTTTTCTTCCTATAAAACACCAGCACTCTTCCTCTTTTCTTCCCGAAATTCAAAACAGCAATATAAAGAAAAGTTTAAGAAAGAGAACTCAACAACACCTTTCACAAACTCTTATTACCACAAATAAAATATCCTCTTCTCCTCTTCAATTATCTTGTAACAAATTTATGAATTCACTACTTGTCTCTCTGGTATCTCCATGGAAACAGTTTACAATAACATGCATGAATGTATAATAAATGCGAATTCAGCGAGCAGCACCTAAAAAACATTTCCTTACCTTCTTCTCTCTAATTTCTGACTGCCGAGGCTTCATCGATCACTCCAGCTGAGCTCTGCATCTTCGCACAGCATCTGTCTTTTCCATGCTCTTCCTTTGTTCCCCTTGGCAGCAAGCTTTCTCCTCCCTTTTACTAATTATTCCTTATCAACCACACTACACAAAACCACATAAAACATCCTCTCCAAGTATTAATCCAAACCAAGACTCAGGATTTAAGGAATCCATGCCTGGTCTATCCATGCTGCAGTCGCCTCAGGGAAAACCACATAAAACAATTTGGTATTTTAATTCTTATTGTTGGCACCTGGTAATCTACTTATAGATTTGATCCTCTACTTTGGTCTCTTGTAAAGATTCTTCACCACATTTGGTGGAGCTATAATATCAAGGTTCATCACAAGCTTCTCCCTTATCCAATGATTGTTGTAGCTCTCTTGCTTGACTCTCTTAACCTCTCTTTTTCTTGATAGATCTCACATCGTTGAAATGGTTTAAGGTCAATTTCAATGGACTTGTTGTAATAGCTTGACTAGTATTATGATCACTATCAATGACAATTTGGGTTCCTTTTTGATGTTGAACTCATCAAAAGAGTACTTTCTAATATGTTTTTGTTTTTTTGAGCCTAAATTTATTTAGCTTTAATACAAAATTAAAGCATGTTTTATTTTTAATTACTATTTGATTATAATAATATTAAATTTTAATTTAGTTATTGTACTCCGAATAGTATTTGATTACAATAAAAATCATAAATGTTATACTAATCTCAATGAACACTTCTCAGTGCCACCAAATTTTTTTGAGATATTATGTTGTATACTTTTTTTGCTTAGTAGTTTGTTCGCTCTTGCTTTTGGCTTTATAAAAAAATGGTCATATTTTATTATGAAAAAAATTATTAAGTTAATGTCATTTTTTATATGCTTTGAAAGCTGTAAATTATTTATTTATAGTAAAAATTAAGAAAAAATATTTTTTGAAAAAATGGGTTACCATAACAATCATCATTGTACTAGTTATGAGTGTGACTCAATTTACATCGACGATATATGAATTTCACTAAAAACATGACAATTACTATTATTTATTCAACTTGAGTATTTAAGAATGTTCACACATGAGTAAGGAAGGTTGGTTTTGTGTTGGGCTATGATAAGCATGGAATAATTTTTTTGTGTTTTGTTTAATTTTTTATGATAAATTTTATATGAAGATAGAAAAAATGTGATTTTCGTTTTTTATACACCAACGTTAAGTAATTGTATGTGTATTTTGTAACTTTTTTTTTGAAACTATGATATAATATTATATCAAAAGTGGCATTAGCCATACAATAAACCATATGTAGGATCCTCAAGGAGGATCAAACATGAAATCAGATAGCATGAGTTTGAGTAGGGGCATGGGGATGGATTCCCCAGGATCTCATACAAACTCATTGAAGCATGCAGCACGAGCCACCCAGTCAGTGAGCGTGTTCCCAACTCTGTGAATATGGGAAAACCGGACTGCCTCCAGACCCATGGCATACTTAAGAATCTCAGCAAAATGGCCATCCTCAGGGGGTGGGATATCATCTCACAGACTACCTGGAGCGCCGTCATCGAGTCAGTCTGAATTTCCAAGACCCGGTAAAGGGGAAGGGAACCCCTTAACATATCAAGGGCCTCGAGCATAGCCTGGACTTCCATCATATTTGCAGCCTGGGAGAAAACCCCCTTGCCAGCCACCAGGAGCAGCCTTCCCCATGCAATCTCTGACAATCATGCCGAGACCGACAATGTAATCACCTACTGCAGCATCACAGTTTACTTTTATCCATCTTGTTGGAGGGGAAGCTAACCGTGTGTTACAAGCAAGTCTGAAGAGTTGCAAGGATTCCCGCTGGATAGGGATAAGTAGAAGTAATGCCGCCTGAATGCGGTATTCACCTTGATCTTGATCGTCATTAGCAACAAGCACGGTATGGGCATTGGGTTATTATGCCTCATCACTTTCCTCCTTGCCCAAATGTAATACATGGTGGTGGCCAACGTGGTAGCATGCCTCGCACCATCACTACGACGTGCTATTGGCGAACCCACAAACCGAAAGAGCCGGTCAATGAATTGCAGCCGATCACCCGCACCCATGGATCGACCCAGTGCAGCCAAAGCCCCACGAGCTTAGCAGTCAACCCATAGATCCTGTGCACGCGGGCAGTCCCAGAACATGTGTTGTAAGGATTCCTTCGCCACGCAACCCAGTTGGCAATTGCTGTTCTGGAGCATACACTTGCTGGCCAGCCTCGCCGTCGTAAAGAGGAAGTCACCGATGACCCGCCACAAGAACATGTGCACCGTCGACATTGCTTTAATCTTTCAAATGCTCCTCATCTCGTCAGAGTGACGCCAGCCACCCTGCCTGACGGTAGCCTCGGCACCGCAAATCATATGTGTGTAAATTCTCCGGCTATCGACCCTCGCCATCTCGGTATGCAGTTGGAGGAGCACGTCCTGGGTAGATGTCCGAGCTCTCGGAAGGTGCAGAATTCTATCAGTCCCAAGCACGGATGAAGTCTACGTCCCAGTCCCCAGCAGCCGTGATACAATTAGCGACACTCGCCGGCTAATAGATGTGCATGTTAATGAAGGTCGGCCAACAGCAGAGTGGAAGGATGCCCAGCCAATTGTCCTCCGCAAAACGCACCGTCCACCCATCGTCGATGCGCCACACGAAGATCGACATTGCCACAGGCATTGCTACCAAAACCATTATGCACACAGATGAAGCGTTCCGGGGAGCTTTCATCAGAGGGTTAATCAACATGTATTTCCGCCTTATAATTTCAACCCAAAGGCTCACCTTGCGACTGAGAACGTGCTTGCAGTTGCTCATTTGTAGCACACGTTGCCAAACGTGGCAGTCCCGGAGTCCAAGCCCACCAACGGCCTTCGACAAGGTGATACAATCCTATGACACGTAATGCATCGTGTGCGCACAGCTCGTCCCGCTCCAAAGGAACCTTCTAACTCTCATCTCCATGTCATCAAGGACACCAGCAGTCATCGCATAAAGCCTCAAGACATGGTTGGGGATGGCAATGAGAACAAAGGAGGCCAAGGCGGCTTTGCCAGCAAGCAACAGTGGGCGGATATGCCAGTTGACCACCGGGGCGTCAATCCTTTGGACAAGAAAGTTAAGGTCGACCTTGTTCAGGAGCCTCGCAGCAATGGGGACACCGAGGTACGTGAGCATCCGGCCTTGCTCCATGCGAAGTTTTCTCAAGACCAGCTTAGCTTTCTTCTTGCTGAACTTCATGCTGAAATAAACCTTGGATTTCATAAGGTTGATGCGCAACCCAGCTGCCTCACCGAATGCCCGCATGATACTACGAACAGTGCGCGCAGCCTGGTGCTTGGCGGGAGCAAACAGCAACACATCGTCCGCGTATAGAAGGTGCAAAATTCGCGGCGCGTGTTGCCCAGGCTTGAAACCAAGCAGCTGCTTCGTCTCGTAGTCCCTCACCAATCTCGAAAGTTATTTAGTAGCCATGAAGTACAGGGAGGGCGAAAGCGGACATCCCTGCCGGAGTCTCCGCTGCGCCACCACCCAAGGGAGGCGAGAGCCATTGAGAAGGACACCAAATCTCGGACAGGTTATGCACGCAGCGATCCATTCACACTAAACGAGGGGAAATCCCATGACCTTCATCATCTCGAGCAGGAAGTCCCAGCGCACGCTGTCGTAGGCCTGCTCTATATTGATCTTCACAGCCATGAGGCTCAAAGTAGCTATGCAGGTGTGCATCTTCGAGGCCATCTCCTGTGTGATATAGATATTATTAGATATGCTTCGCCCAAGGATAAATGCAACTTGCTCGCACGAGATGAGGCTTAACATCAGTAGTTTCAGCCTCTATACCAGAATGCGTGCCACCACCTTGTAGATGATATTGCAGAGGGTGATTGGCCGGAAGTGTATTTTGTAACTTGTATTGTAATTAATGAATTGAGTTGATCTTATGAATCATAACTATATATTAAAAGTTTGATACCTGAATTGTAAGTTAAAATAATTAAAAAAATCATTGAATTCAGAATTTCTAATGACATTAAAAAATGTTCATTAAGATGATTACAAAAGATGTTTAAGGTGGCATGGTATACTCATAATATTCACAACTATGATCATCCCAGATATGATGCCTATTATTATTAAATTTTTTTTGTATATTTGATTGTATTTCTTATACTAATAGTTAAACCATTAGTTGTTGTTTTTTCTTATATTTCTAGTCAATTCTTAGGGTTTATAAGTCATTTGAATTGCAATAAGATGGAGTACAAATTACACTAAATAGTCAGACCTACTTTAGATAATTTGTTTGACTTGTTTTATATCACTTGTCTTAAATAACAAATTAAAATTATCCTCAAGTGTTTAGTAAATCTCACAAAATGATCAGTAATAGTTGACTTGGAATGATAAGTTGACACATTAGGCGATTAGTATGTTTAAATTATTTTAGTGTAAAATTGTTTTTGTGATCATTGATCATTTTTACTTTATTCCTTTAATATATAACTCTTTTAATTGATTATTGTATGAACTAATGAAGGTTTTGCTATGAAATGAAATAGTTCTATTGAAAATGAAATTTATTAATCCTCTTTATTTTATGCTTTTTAAGGATAATATTTGAATTGAGAGTATTTAAAAAGAACAATGCTTAAATCATATGCTTAATAATATAGATGATGGTTGTTGGTGTTATGTTAAAGAATCCTCTAGAATTTAAAGAGGTTTATAGTTTTTTTAAGATTAATTTGCAATTTTACTTAAAAGATTCTAGCATCACTTTTTTTGTTGTGTTTAGAAGATTATTTATACAAATAAATATGAGCTTTATAATCTCATTTTTAATCTTAAAAGCTCATATACTGCTATAAAACAAATCCTTAGTTTCATATTTTTTTTTTATTAATTTGACATATAATGTTGAACTAAAGAATAGTACCAATCACAATGTTGAATATATGCTTAGTTCATGCTTTTTATCAACTCTTCGGTTTAGATAAATTGATTTTCTTACTAATTTAATTAATAAGTGAAATTAATTATTCTTTTTGCGAACTTAATAATGTCATGCTTAGTAGCATTAAAAATGATAAATGTCCGAAATTAATTTACACATCAGCAGAATTAAGTTTTACTTGGTCAAACTGGAATTATGCGAGGCGGACCGTTCCCCGATGAGACGGATATAACACGGTAACCGTCCTGGACGGCTTCAAAAGGAGTTCACTTCGTTAAAGTCCACGCGATCAAAACTGGCAAAAATTTCAAACTTCGAAATCGCGAATTAGGACGAACCCGCAACTTGCTCCCTCTCGCATCATCAACCTCGTCGGTTCTTTCCAGTAGAAGTTATTCGGTTCTTATTCGATCTCTTTTCCATTGTCCCGTGTATATACGTGGGATCATCCTCTTCGAAGGTTCTCGGGTTGGAAGTAAAGAGACATGGAAAACTTGATTTCGCTCGTCAACAGGCTGCAGAGGGCTTGCACTGCGTTAGGGGATCATGGAGAGGAGAGTGCGCTGCCAACGTTGTGGGATTCACTACCTTCTATTGCAGTTGTGGGAGGACAGGTTGGTTTAGTGGATTTTTTCAATTCACTTGCCCTCCCGTGCTTTCTTTTCATTGTGATCAAAAGGATCAGGCTACGTTTCTTTCTATTGTTTTTAATGGTTTTCTTTTCTTCTGTGAAAAATTATTAGGTGAAAACATATAATTTTGAGAATTATGGATTGATTTGACATAATTTTGCCCACATATAACTTTGTAATCGTGGAAGCATTCACTTATGCAAACGGTGGTTGATCGCCGTTTATGTATGATTTTAATAAGGTGCATGATATGTGCATTAATTTTTGTGAATTACGCATTTGTTGTTCAATGTTAGTGTCATTAATACAGGAAAGTAGCTTTCCAATTTGTATATTTATTGAACATTACTAAAAGAAAAATATGATTCTTTTAAAAATATGTTTTAAAGATTTACTTTTTTTGCACAGATGTTATTTGAAATTTTCATAAATCTGGAAATATTTGCATTTTCAATACATGTGACTAAATACGTGTAGTTTTGGTTGCCATGTTTTATTTTCGTTGAAAGAATGAATAAAAATCTGAATGTTTTGATGAACATGAGATTGCAAGTTGGTTTACCTAACTCATTTACGGTAGATAACGTATACATGCTTACTTGCTCAATAGAAGTTGCTTTGTACAATTTGACATCTATAAAAAGAAGAGTGGACTTGAAAGAATATTATTTTGAAACAATTTGAAGTCTTTGGATGTATTTAGTATGTTCATGTTGATTCAAATCATAAGGATAATCTTGATACTGGAATAACTAAAGGCTATTGCATTGGGTATAGTGTTGATAATTTTTGATAATGTGTATGGGTCACAATGCACAAGAAATTGTTAGGACTAATGCTGTCATACGATCAATGAAGGACTTTTGTACAAGGACTAGTACCGTGTTGAACGAGAGGATGAAAAAAATCACAAGTAGGGAAACTTAATACCATATAACTTATATTGAGCATTTTTATTATGGAAAATCTACACCTAAGACAACTTGATGCGAAGATTGCATTTATCTCTAGTGACTTAGAAAACAATGTATTTTTGTACAACATGAAAGTTTTCCAATTTATGGGAGATATCTCATATGCAAAGTCAAGAATAGTTTGCATGGCCTAAGGTAACCTTTATGATAGTAGTAAACATGTTTTGATACATTCATGTGTAGTCATAATTACACAAGGCATGATATAAACCATTATTCTAAGAGATTTGTTGACTACTATATTATTTTGTTATTTATGTACATGACATGATGGTTATGAAATTAAGCTTATAGAGTATCCATAAGTTATAAATAAATTTATCTAAACAATTTAAAATGAAATATCCAGGTACTATAGTTCAGATTTTTGGATGAGGATCTCAAGGAATAGGTTAAGAGGAACTTTAAGGTTGTCACATTAGAGTTACGTCGAAAAGGTTCTTAATAAAATTGGAGTATCAAATGCCATAGAATGTGATTTAATGGCAATTAATGATTTTCCATCAAATATTGTTTTGATGATGAAACAAGGTAGTGCAAATTGTATAAAAATGGGAAGATAATGAATTGATTTTATAAGTGATGTGTGAGCATACATCCAAACCCTCAATGACTCTTGTCCCTTTAAACTTTACGGAGAGATTGACGGTGTTAATGTTGGTTAGAAAGTGTGTAATGAAATTGTGAAACAATTTGTATTCTTTTGTAATCTCTTAAAGTCTTAGTTAAAGTTTTCAAATGTGGTCGTATGTTTTGTGTAGAGTTTGGGGTTATCACATAAAATCTTGTTTATGCTCCTTTTTATATTTTCATGTTTGTTTTTTGTGTTTAATGGCGATCATTTACGTAGTGCTAATGAGAAAAATATTCACGTATAATCGTGTTGGAGTATTTCTCAAAGATTGTCTTGAATTTTCTATTTATCTCCTCAACTTTAACACTATATTTATTCTAGTGCACATTTACATAGTAATAAGACATGATGCTTATGTATTAACTTGACTAAACGTTTGGCCTACACATATACTTATGGTCTTTGAAAAGGTTACAAAATTCAAGTATATTCATTCATTTGCTTAGTTTTTTATTATGTAATATCTTTAATTCCTCATGTTTTTAGAGTTCTGGCAAGTCATCAGTGTTGGAGAGCGTAGTTGGGAAGGACTTTTTGCCTCGAGGATCAGGTAAATTTTATTTTTGTAAATTATTTTTTTATTCATGTCAATTTTATATCTGTAATATTTGGATATTGTTCATTTATATATCAACTGATCTTTCACAGGAATTGTAACGCGACGCCCCCTTGTGTTGCAACTTCATAGAATTGATGAAGGGCGAGAATATGCAGAGTTTTTGCATCTCCCAAGGAAGAAATTTATTGATTTTGGTAAAGCAAAAATTATGTTTTGTTTGGCTTTTCTTTTGATAAAACTTCTTTAACTTCTTTTTTTTATCATTTATAAATGTTTATTTTGTATAGTAGGGTCAAGGCCTATTATTCTAGTTATTGTATTGTGTTTTATTTTTATATCATCTATTTTAGATGACTTTGCTTTTTCTATAGCAATTAGTTGACTTTTTATTAGTGAATACAAAAGTTTTTTTTCTTATTTTGAAGCTTTTGTTATACTATGTTAACATCTTTAGTTTGATTCAAAAAACATTAAGGTTCGTCTTACTGTCATGATAATAGGAAAGTTTTGTTCATTTTTTTTGTTGGTATCATTTTTATTAGCTTGGATTTCTTGTTGTATTGCAAAAAAAAGGCCTAAAGCTCTATCGTTCTCTTGAGGATACAATGTGAAAGAATAATGTATCCAATAAAACAAATCTTTACTTGCTTATCTTAAAATTTCTTAGAAACAATAATTCTTGCTTTATTTAGGAGATTCAAATCACTTGTTTACTTGTGAAAATGCTGACATTAGAACCTAGACTTGGACATTGGGTGGGCATTGGTCCCATAGACTTGTGTTAGGATGGTTATATTTGCAAAATAGGGGTGGGAGAATGAAATGAGGTCAAGACAAATAGAGGCTATAAGTTGGTGCTTGGGTGCTAGGACAAAGGCATGCTAAAAGTGGGAGGGTTTTGTAGCAAAAAATTCTTTAAATTGTGAAAAACCAAGGTAGAGATGAGTTTGAGCTGATTTTTGAGTTAGGTTAGATCAAATCGTTCTCGAGCCAACTCAAATCAAGCAAAGAGAACAATATTGTTTTTTTTTGTTTTCAATGTATTTTATAAACGTATAATTTTATTGTATTTGAATGGGCACAATAAGTATGCACATAATAATCCATTTTTGCTATATGTTAATCATGTGCATATAGCATGTGCACGATTTGTACATGCATTATGTGTGCATAGAGTTTGTGCATTCCATGTGTATTGTTCATCTTGTACTTGCATGATTTGTATGCACACACAATGCACTTATGCATTGAGTTAAAATAATTCAATTTTGGATTATGTTGACCCAATCCAATCATGACTCAAAAACTTCTTGCAATGTGATTCAAGGTAATTTTTTGGTTCAAAGGCCTGCTTAATTACTTCAATTTGAGCTTAATTCTTGAAGAAGAGGTGAAAATTTGGGCTACGGTCATTAGCTATACTTGAACTAGCATCTATATGGCGAAGGTTGGGTGGTACTTTGTTGAGGGTGAAAATTTGGGCTACAATCATGTCTCTAGAACCTAATGAAACTCTGGTTAGTGGCATAGTTGTCATGGTCCATGTAGTTATGTAGTTGTGCTCATCATTTAGGCTAAAGAAATCTTATGGATTTGGTAGCCTTGCATGAGGTCATACTTTGGCATTAAAGAGATGAATTTCTTAATGAAAGCATCAAATGAAATGCTGCTAGAAGTTGGAGTTTGTATGTGTATGAGCATATTACTATAGACATGCATTTAGATGGTTTAGATCTCCAAAAAGTGGAGGGGGAAATTAAGGAAAAAAGATCATCAGATATGGATGAGAAATCAGAATGCAATACCTTGACACTAGGATGAGGAATTAGAGAGAGGGAAAACAGGCAATGAGAGAACATAGCTTTTGTCCACACAATACTCCTCGAATGGAAAAAATATCATGACATCTTTGACTTCCAAGGACCTCTATTTATGGTTGTTTGTTTACAAGATTGGTCCTTCTGCAAGTTACAGGACCTTGTCGAGGGGAGGCCAATACAAGTACTGAGAAAATGAAGAGAGGTTGGTTGCAAATATACTTGAGTGGAGAGGGTGAAAAGGTCCTTTTATGGTTTGAAGGTGGCCTTGACCTCTGTGACCTTGTGTGGTTACTGATTCACGTATCAATTAGCTGATTTAGGTGACAAAATGTCTTTCTTTTGAGTCTAGGGTACAAAGCTCTGAGAATAAGGTTGTGGATGCCAGGTTCTAGACGTCTGACTCTAGACTATAGACTATGATGGAACTTGGTCGGTCCAACAATGCTTGCAGCTGTGGTAGGACTTGTTTGATTCGATGAAGGTTTTCTTGTGATATCTTTGATGACCTTTTGTTAGTTGTGAGTCATCATGCCATGTGTTCCACAGGGATCGGAAGGTTAGAATCTTGTCTTAGCAATAGTGTAAGGAATAGTTCCATTAGGTTCATGAGCATAAATTAGTGCTTTAATATAACAGCACTGTCATAGTTCTGATTCAACTGATTACAGTGATTTAGGCTTCATTACTTACTGATTTTGTAAATATGCACTGAACAGATTTTTTTTTTTGTTTATGCAGCTTTGGTAAGGAAGGAGATTGAAGATGAAACTGACAGAGAGACGGGTCGTACAAAGCAAATTTCTAGTGTCCCAATACATCTCAGCATCTATTCTCCTAATGGTGAGCCTTTCTTTTTTTAATTAACATAATTCGATGGATTAAGGGAAAAAACAATTTGTAAAGATAATTGTGTGATTTGATGATTATGAATCAATGGTTTTTTCAATTAGAATTGTTCTTCTGCCTTGCCAGTTCTCTTTTGGATTGTCCTAGATTAGTTGGTCCCCAAAAACTGTTTGGATGATAGTTCTTGAAAGATAACTTACTGAAGCCATTATTTCATATGATTCATAAGAAAAGTATTGCATGTTAACCTCCAAAACATAGTAAAAAAAATGTGGAGCAGACATTGAAAAATACCTTAAAAACTATTATGCTTAAAGAAGATTTATGTTTCGTGTTTCACCTAAACATGCAATCATTCTGTAATCTGGCAGCCTTTGCCATTTTCTAAGTGGTTACATTGTAGTCTGATAGTCTTTTTGATGTAGATATTAGATTGAATATATAATAATTTAGAATAGTATAGTTCTCAATGGGACTAATGTTCTCTAAACTTAAAACATTTTATTTTGTCAACACTTTTGTGGCTGTTTGTGGTTTTTTTCTTTATGGTTTGTTGAACTACTTGAGCTCTCCTTGTTTTATAACTCTGTGTTGGTATTTAAAAGCTAAAATGTTATGATTGATTAATTTGCAGTTGTGAACTTGACACTTGTTGATCTTCCAGGCCTCACAAAGGTGGCTGTAGGTGAGTTTTTTTTTCTTATAAAACATTGCTGCTATGCATGCTCTTATTTCACAATCATCTAATGCTAATCAACCTTATAAGCTTTTCTTTAGAGGGTCAACCAGATAGTATCGTTGGAGATATAGAAAACATGGTTCGCTCCTTCATTGAAAAGGTAAGCCTTTTTTGCTATCATTGAAGTAAACAAATGTAATTGGTCCAGACACATGCATTAACTGTCAAATTTTGATACTAATATGAATGATATTTTTCACATATATCTTTTATTGTTTCTTTATTATTTATAAACCATCTTGAGAAATGAATTATATGTAATAGTAGCTAGAACGTATTAATGTGTTGATGCCTTCTTGATTTGGGCACTTCGGTGAGGCAGTATGCTTTTGGCTGCACGTCAGCAATTTTATCATCAGCCGCCTACTTCAATAATTTGTAAGCGTTAGGAATTTTTATATACCATCTCATTTGCTGTTTTTTATTATGTTTTTATAAGCCATTATGGTGTACTTATGTTGTTTGAAGATCCTATTGTGCTTTCATTCCTGTTATCATGTGATTTTGTTGGTTCTTTATCTTTTTCTATAATTTTTTTTTTATCCTATTCATTATCATTTTCTCAAGTCACGAGGGCTGCTAGGCACTCACTGCTCATTTGAGCTGGTTCATCTCTTTGATGCCATTTTTCTTGTTTCTTGTGTTATATTTCTTGTTTAATTTTTTGCTACTACAATATTTAGTATTGTGATAAAACTGCTATAGTTTTATCATCTTTAGTGATGAGGATATTTAATGAAGCCTTACAGTGTCTTCTGTTGAAAAAGGTGACATTTACATTGCTAAAAAGGCTAATTTTCCTTGATTAACAAGAAGCAGAATCATTAACAGCTTCTATATTTTTTGTGAAATGATTTAAGGCTAGAGTCAGTATTACTATGTGAATGGGAATTCATTGTAGGATCTTGGTAATGGCTTTCATGGTCTTCACTAATTCATTTAGCAGGCATCCTCACGTTCAGCCACATTATTCTTTCTTACCTGAAATTTAACCCATCTAGACTCTGCTCTCCAAAGATCCATAGTAATTTGTTTTCCATTACCTTACACTTAGTACCATCTTGACATTTATGGAATTGACACACTATTTGGTAGCTCCTCTTGCCTGCCAAACAATTGAACTTGTATGTCATGCCATGAGATATAGTGATTGTGCAAGCAAGCACGTGGTTTAACTTGCACCGACACTTAGGATTTTTTGTTGTGCTCACCATGAATGTCTCCACTTTGTTCCCCTAGTCTTTCTGTGCAGCGTCCTTAGACCCAATGTGTGATTTTTCAACCATTAGAGCGCATTGACACTTTTTCCACTATTGTTGAAAATCTTGAGCGAGCAACTCCTTGACAAGGATGCCTAGCTTGTCAACCTTAGAGGGCAACGAGTTCCCATGGTACAAATCATGATAACTTTTGTTGGGCGCCCATGGTTGATCTTGTTCACTTTTGCATTTCATAGATAGCAGAACATAATATTGGAAACCCTGTTAGAAATCCATGGGTTTGTAAATAAGGTTTTAATGCTTGCATTTTACAAATTTACAAGACATGGATCACTTGCACCATACTACGGGTGTTCAAATAACTGCATATTTGCTTTGTTTGCAAAGATCAAATTTCTTTCTTCTTATAGTCCAATAGCTGTTATTTGGTGGTCTTCCTTAGAGAATGAGCACCTTTTGTTTTAATTTTACATAATTGACATATATGTATAATGATATTAATCAAAGCATTGTTATTATTTCATAAAAATCTACCTTATTTTCTTTAGTTGTCTTTCAATGATATACTGATATGTTAATGACATAGCTGATGGCATTATATTTGTTAGTTTTATATGATAACTATATGTGAAGATGCTTTATCATAATTTTCCTTTTTTTATGTAGCCAAATTGCATAATTCTAGCAATATCACCAGCAAATCAAGACCTTGCTACATCGGATGCAATAAAAATTGCTCGTGAGGTGGACCCTAAAGGTGGTTTTTGATATTTTATGTATATTTAATATCATTAGATTAGATATATTGATGTAGATTCACTATAGATTTATCAACTATTCTGATGAATTGATAAAAAAATAGTTATATTTTATATCTTAATTTTTGAATAGTGAGATTTGATTATATATATATATATATATGTATATATATATATATATATATATATATATGTATGTATGTATGTATATATATGTATATATATTTATTTATATGTTTTAGTTGAAAACTAAAAACTAACAAAACTTAATCTTATCTAAAATATCAAATCTCATTATTTGAGAACTATAGAGTACAACTATTGTTTATCAATTTACTAGAATGGAGAGAGAGATTATCTCTCTAGTTATCAATAGTGGGTTTTTGTGTTGATTCAATTCTTCTTAATTTTTTTTATTCCAATCTATGATTTTGCATGAATGTATATTTCAAAGTCAGTATTCTAATGAAGAAGATTATTGAGAAGAAAATACATTGCATTGTAATGTAATTCAGTTGTGTAATTTTTGGTGCATTGTGTGAGCTATACGTTTAAGATGTTCACTGCTATTTTTGAAATTGATTACTTTTCCTCTTTACAATTCAGGAGAGAGAACATTTGGCGTCTTAACTAAGATTGATCTTATGGATAAAGGCACTGATGCTGTTGATGTAAGATTTCTATGTTTTTTCTTCATTTGTTTTTATCAAAAATCTTTTTTTTAATCAATTGTTTTCATTTACTCATATTTGTAGTAGTCCTCTTCATTTTTATCTTTGTTTATAGCTTTAGTATTTTGTTTCTCTCAGCTTCGAAATTTTTGTTTTTGCTCAAGTAGATTAATTCTAGTTTTTTTCTTTTTGAATATTTGCAGTTTTAAATCATTACTGTTACGATAGTTTTGGATTAAATATTTAAGAAATTCTCATATTTTATTTAAAAATAATCCTCAATACAAGAAATGATAGCTATAACATTTCTTGCCTCATCGTCAATGTCAATGAAGATTTGTGATCGATTGTCAAATTAAAGGGCATATTTACAAAAAGTGTTGTTAGATGCATTCAAAGCCTTTTCCCAAGAGGTTGATAACAGAAAAAATTGAAATAGTTGAAAATATCGTAGCAAAATAAGTCTTCAATGCTACATAGCAAGTTGCACTAGCTTGTCACTAATGGTAAAGCTAAAAAACAACACTTAGAGACCTGATAGATGCAAAGAAAAGGAAAAAATTGTTTATCATTCACACATAATTGAAGTAGATTGTAATCATTAGAATGATCAACATTGGTTTTCAAAAGAATTTGATTTTTGAGAGTCTAGTAAAACAATTGAATTTGACCATGACACCTCATCCTAAACTTCTTTGGGGTGGATTTAAAATTGATTCAAAGTTTAGTTAAGAAACAATGGAAGTTGAAATTTTCTATCACTTGAAATTATATCGATGAAGTACTTTGTCAAGTGCTTGCTTAAAAATGCCAAGTGATTTTACGTTGTCCATACTAATGGGATCAAGATATCTTTTTTTTCCTGATCATTCTTGGTAACATCAATTCATGAATGATATCAAGAAATTTCTTGTGGTTTGAGACCAACACAACAAATGTTGGATTAGTAGTTAAGAGACTTAAAATTTTTGGAGTATTGTTTTATTACTCATTACACTAGAAAAGTTGAATGCAAATATTGTGGGCTCCATAGAATTTGATAAAACCACTTAAAGAACTAGTCAACAAATGCCAAACTGTTTTTAAGAACCAAAAAGTGATGGCTAAAGTTAGGTAATTAGCCTCTTATAGGATGTCTCCTTGCTAAAAATTGACATGCATAAGAACTAGATATTGGAAAACGAGGAGATAAGAAGGTAAGGTAAATAGTTGCTAGAAAATTGATCCCTTGAGCCAAACAATTCATATTGTGGCTCTCCAGGGGTGATCGCATTGAAGATAAATGTTGATTAGAGAATATGCATCGGCCATCAAGCAGTGAATAACACCACTATCAATAATAGTTATCCTCTATTAAGAAGTGATGATTTGTTAGATTAGGTTGTATTGGTCTAGATGTTTTTAAAGTTTAATTTGAAATTGGGTTATCATCAAATTTGAATCCATAAGAGCAATACATAGAAAACATCCTTCCATCCATAGGTTGATGGTCACATTGAGATTGTGAAATGCACTATCATGCAACTTCTATAAGGACGCAATTCACAATATAAAAAATATTGGAAGAGAGTTTGACACGTGTTTAGTTTGTTTATGATTGAGCACAATAGGGGTTGGCTCAATGAAATCTCATTCGATACATGTCTCAAATCCATTCTACAAAGTCTATATTCATTTTAGGATTCAAATTCAACATTACTGTTAGTGTTAAGGGGCAAGCTCAGCTTTCTTGAGGAGATTTGAAAAGCGCATGTAGTAAGTCCTAAAGTCCCAATAAAAATATAAAAAAGGCATAATCAACATCAAATTGAGAAAAAGTATGATGTTTAAGGGCTTTTTTTTTGTTACAAATAAATAAGAAAAGATTAAAAAGAGAAGAAATGAAGCTCAAGTCAATAAGCTACAACTTGTCAGATTTGGTAAGAGTTAATTAGACAATTCAATGATGTATTATTTTTATAAATAAATATAGGATATTTTTTCAAATTTAATAGAAAAAAACAAATAAATCTAAAATATTTTATCAGATTTTGTAGTAGAAAAAATAAATAAATCTAAACTATATGTTAGATTTACTATTGTGGAAGTTACTAAATTACTAATTTTGTTGAGCATTCTTTAATTATTTATTTTTATATTTAATTCTTTGTAATTGAAGGAGAATTTATTATGTATTTTCTCTTCTTAGAACCTTCATGGTATCAAAGCCAAATTGCTCTTTTTTATGATGTTCTATAAGGTGGAGATGGTTGACATAAGAAAAACCCACCATCTTCTTTAGTTTTTCTTCTGAAATTAATTACCACAATCTTGTGATTTCTTCCATGCCTATTTTTGTAAAAGTTTTTTAGTATAATTTTTCTTTACAACTCACGATTATGAAATTGAATGGGTACAATTATCTTAATTTGGCTCAATTCGTGAAGTTGGTCATCGATGACAGCACATAATTGGTCATTTGATTGACAAAATGATCAAACAAGTTGCAAGAGATCTCAATTTGAAATAATAATAAGTCCAAGAACTCTCTTATTGTTGCTTAGCCCATTAATTCAATGGAGCCGACCATTAGGAAGTCACACCTTTTTCTTCATACTGCTCAAGACATTTGGGAAGTTGTTTGTGATCTCTATCCAAACCTCGAAAATCCATCTTAAATATTTAAGCTAAAAACTCATCTTTGGAAATCCAAGAAAAGTGATCATAACGTTATCACTAATTACAATAAATTGATGAAATTATAATAAAAGCTTGATCAATGTTATGGTGATGTTTGGGGGAATTCAAATAACTACTCTCGTCACAAGAAGAAATGGAAAAATTATGGGGTGTATATGTTTTTAGTTGGCTTTAGTCAGAGTTTGGATGAGGTTTGAGGCCATATTCTTGGTAAAAAACCTAAGTCTTTCATTCGAGAGGTGTGCATTGAAGTGAGATGTGAAGAAGCAAGGAGGAAAATGATGTTGTGTAGAAATGAAGCCTCCTCCAACCTATAAACTGAAAGCTCAACCTTTGTGTGTAGCAGTACCACTTTGTTTATCAAACTACTATTAAAATTCTCATGAATCTTCTATCAACTCAAAGGTTTCTCCTTTTATCAATGAACAATTAGAGAAATTATACTAACTATTTCAATTTTTAAAATTGTCTTTAAACTTATCTTGTTTTTTGGATCAAAAAGGTAATTCTTTAATCACTTCTTGTTTGAGTGTCATTTGTAATTCTATATACTCTTGAATTATTAATTTATGTGCGACCGATCATATTACTATTTGTTCTAAATTGTTATCATCCCAAAGTCATGGCTTGTATTTGGAATTCTATTGTATACTATTGCCCCATTTATTTTTGTTAGTGTCGTAAGTTATGCCAGTTCCTTCACATGATTCATGAGGTAGAACTCTTTAATTAATTTCTTGAACTTGCTCCATGTTACTTTTCCAATTATACCAATTCTTAAGTAGGAATTCCACCAAACTATTGTATAGCTTGACATCTTCAATTGAGCATATGTTATCTTATCAATTGATGAACAATCATACAAAAAAATATCTTCAATTATTTTAACCAAGCATCCAATTTTGCTACATTCATTAAACTATTATAGATTGATAGTTCAAATTTACCTTCTACCTTGAATGAATGTTATCAATTCCCGAGCATTAAAGGGGCGAGACCAGTGATGTTATCTTCATCTTCATCTTCAATCACATTTGGATTAAAGTTCTAATTAGAGTTTCTATAATTGACCTCATTTCTTTTGTTTTGCTAGTTGTCCTTCAGATTCATATTGGAGGGGATTAAGTTCAGTATTATCTCTATTGACACTTACATTTGTAAAGTTAATAGTCATATGAGCCTTAGGTTTAAAAACTAAATTGTTGGCATGGTTATCTTGATTAATGCATCTCCAATTCCTTGCTTCCCTTTCTCAGCTTGCTCTTCAACTCTCTTCATCTTAATCCTTATCATCGGCATTGAATGAAGTGCTCTAATACCAAAATAAGTATGTATGTGAGAAGTTTTGTTCTAAGGCATCGCAGCAACCTTACTCCAAAGGGGTAGGTGCAATGAAATTAAGTGAAAAATGACTAAAAAAAAAGAATAGAATAAAAGAGAGAGGACATGTAACTTAAGAAATGAAACTTAGCATGTTTTTGCTTAAAAAATGCTTGTTTTTCTTCCCAAAGCTCTCTTTCTGAGATGAATGTTATATTGCTAATTATAGTACTAAAATATTGGATATAATATTTTACTCTCAATAATACTAGATTCCTTCTTTTTTGTGTCAGATTGACATTTTGGCCTTATATTAGCACATTTCCATCACATGGATCCACTTGGGTCCTCTACATATGCTCAATACATGACTACTTTTAGTGTGCACATATACACAACTGTGCTTTCTGTATGCCGTGTGTGTATGCCCTATATTTATGTGGTTGTCTTATTTTACTTCTATTTTACTCTTAATTCATTCATTGAAAATGAATTGATAAAAAAGGAGATGAACTTAAAATAAATCTCCTGATCATTTATAAGGTTAGGATTTTGTTCAAACATCTTGAACCAAATTAAAAATTCCCTTGAGTTGGTCTATATGAACCATGGATGACTACTTTCTCGAGTGATTGTCACTGAAATCTCTGGAAATCGAGGGACTTGATTGAATCTGGATATAGTTGAATCCAAATTATTTTCTTGCCATTTTTTTCTTTCCTATTCTTTTCCACTAGGCAAATTTGGGAAAGAATTTTGGTTTGCTCATTTGTGCACCAATGATGGCTTGGGAATTTGGGGAAAAACTGTCCATTGCCAAGAATTCTGAAGTTCCATGCCAATCTTGATTCGGTCAATTCACCAAACTGGGGTTTGAAATTTAGGAGAAAGATCTTGTGATTTATATTCAACCTAACTATACCTTCTGTTTTTATATGTTTTGGTGAGTATGATATGCCAAACTATTGTTTTTCAAATATCAATCTAGGCACATTTACTGGATAATTTATACTGTTTAGTTCTAAAGCTTCAAATAAGAGTTAAAAACCAATCATGGCAAGCTATAGAAAGTTAGCGATAACCAGTTTCAATAATGCCAAGTTTGCACCTCATTTTCAGTGTTTGTTTCATTGGAGAGTCAGATGACCTATACCATACTTAAGGCTTTTTCCTGATAAAAGTTATTGTTTTTTTATCCTGCAACCTGGAGTTTTTGTATTTATTTCGAAATATATTATTGTTTCTTCTTTTACTTTTTTGGGAGTTTTTGTGCTTGGGTTCTAAGATTTGAAATCTAACTAGCAACCCACTCTTATACAAATTCATTCCCTGTACGGAAACTAAAGTTTGATTGCTGCTAGCATTTGCCTAAATATAGTAGTATTTTACACCTTTATACATCGTACGGCACAGATGGTGTTCATTACCATACTTTTTTACATTTATTCTGAAGGTTCACAGATTCAGCTATAGTAGATATCCCGCTGAATTGGTTTGCTAATATTTTTCTGAAGTACATAAACAGGCTGTACTTGTCAAATTTTCTGCTGAACAAATAGATTGTTTTAGGGGTTACTGCATGCGTAGGGAAATTCCTTTCTGTTTTCTTCTTAATTCCGTATCTGATTCAGGGCACTTCCGTTTTGTTTCTTAGATTTTGGAAGGAAAATCTTATCGATTGCAATATCCATGGTTCGGTGTTGTTAATCGTTCACAAGCTGATATCAACAAAAATGTTGACATGATTGCTGCTCGGCGTAGAGAAAGGGAGTACTTCTCTAGCTCCCCAGAATACAAGCATCTTGCTCATCGAATGGGTTCTGAATATCTAGGAAAAATGCTTTCAAAAGTATACCCTACATTTTTTTTCTTTTGTTATCTTTAAGAAACGTGTATGTTTAGATAAGCTTGTTCTGAAATTTGCTATAAACATCACTAGTATTGGTGTCTTTCAGCATTTGGAATCAGTTATCAAGTCTCGTATTCCTGGATTACAATCTCTGGTTACCAAAACAATTGCTGAAATTGAAGCCGAACTTAATCGGCTTGGGAAGCCAATTGCTGCAGATGCTGGTGTAAGTATTTTCATTTAAATTTCACTTGATTTATTTTTCTCTTTGTATCCTCCCTAGTGTAGTGTTTACTGCAGAACGTACTCATTCAACTTCTTGAAAATAATCAGGTCAAAACTTCAATTGGATAGCTTCTCTTGATATTCACGTTTTATGTTATTTTCTTTATGTGTTTTCAGAAGCAGCTCTCCAGCTAATTCTTTGGTTTATCACATCCATACACAAAAAGAGTTGCCAACGTCCAAGTTGAGTGCAACTTGGTTTGGTTGGCTTTATTTCAATCTCACACTTGAATCAAACTGAATTGGTTTTCTGTCTAAAAGCCTGAGCCAAATCAGGGCCCATAGTCTTGCTGATATAATTGGTTCGGTTTTCCTTTTAGCTGTTCAAGAAATAGGAGACAAAGGGAGTGGATCATAGAGGACGTTTATTTGTTTATTTATTTACTTGTGTAAACCAGCCATAGGTTTGGTATTTCTCATGGTGCACACATCCGGCAATGAGTCATAGCCAAGCAGGTTGTTTTATTTTTTTATTTTTAATTATTTGGACTTTGTTCCAACTTGCTGGTAACTTGAAATGGATTTGATCCAACCTAAGTGTTTCCTTAAATTTATGATCTGGAATTGGCCTGAAATTGTCAATCTGGTTCAGCTTCCAGTTCTATTCTTCATTTTATGAGTATTTTTGTGCATTCCTAATCCCAAATATTCTACACAGAAGAAGTTTGAGTAGTCTTTTGTAATTAGAAAAACCAATATCACTTCAATGGCACCTTGAGTTTAATGAGCATCAATCCATGATTTTTTTTTTCAATAAATTTTGCACAATAGTTGTTATAGCTGTTATTCTTTTTGAAAGATAAAAATAACAAATCTTTAATTGTGTGCATAGTAATTCAGTTTTGTAGATTCTTTATGATTGCAAATTGTTTTAGGCTTTGTTTGGTGTGTTTTATTTTTGGTGCCATTGCCAAATTGTTATAATATTGTAATTTGCTTCATCTGCACAGGGAAAGTTGTATGCAATTATGGAGATTTGTCGTAAGTTTGATCAAATATACAAGGAACATCTTGATGGAGTGTATGTATTCTATATTATTATTTTTTCTTTGAAGTAGCATTCAGCAGAGCGTTATTTTTTCTCAAAGTCACTGCAACTGATTATGGAATATGTTTGGAAGGAACAAGCAATGTTCTTGTTTGTTTTCTCCTGTAGATATACCTGTTAAAACTTAATCCGTATGTTGGAATCTTCTTTATGCTTAACATTTTTTTCCTTATCATAATTTGATTTGCAAATATGTGATAACTTTCTTCTATTTATCATTTAATTAATCTGTTTTCTTTGCTCTGTAGGCGGCCTGGTGGTGACAAGATTTATAATGTCTTTGATAATCAGCTCCCTGCAGCTTTAAAGAGATTGCAGTTTGATAAGCAGCTCTCAATGGAAAATGTAAAGAAGCTAATAACTGAAGCTGATGGGTATCAACCCCACTTAATAGCTCCTGAACAAGGATATCGCCGTCTTATTGAGTCTTCGTTAGTCAGTATCAGAGGTCCTGCTGAGGCATCTGTGGATGCAGTATGCATTCTTTACTTTCTTGACATTTAGGAGTTAATCTTACCACCTTACTATTTTAATCATACTTGCTATTATGTCAAAACCGTTTGTTTTTTGTTGCAATAAAATACTCTTGATAAATGATTTGCACGAGCGTGCATTCCATTTTCTACATAATCTACTATTACAGATGCATACACATCTTTTTCAATTAAAAAATTCTCAACCAATGGATTATTCATTAGTCTGGTAAAATTTACTGTTTCATTTGCTTTTAGGCTCATTCAATCCTTAAAGAGCTGGTTAATCAAGCTATCAGAGAGACTGCAGTGAGTTCTCTATACTACCTTATGTGTTTCCCATTGTTGTTGAAATTGTTCTGCTACTAGTTATTGAATGGTGTGTTGGTTATGTTTTCTCTTGTTGAATCATAGGAGAAGATTAATTAGTTTGTAGTTTTTAATAATCATGTTTATGCTGTTGAGGTTATAGCCAAGTACTGCATTGTCTGGGAAGGCATCTTAAAAAGAAGTAGACTGCCCTTTACTAAATGAAGCACTGGTGCAGTTATAGACCTGTACGGCATTACCAGTAAGGACATCTTAAAAAGGAAGGCGACTAATCTTAGTACATAAAGCACCATTCAATGGCAACATTACAGCCCGTTTTCATTTCTATTACTTCCATGCAACAATAAATGAAGGGTTGCTTTCGTTCTTTTCTTCCATTTCTTGTATGCAGTGGCATGCGTATAGATTCAGAGCAATAAGCCCACAAATGTCATCAAGCATGTTATGTCTAAGATTTGATCTCAAATAATAGACCTTACTCTATTAGTCACAGGAATAGAAGAACTCCAGTGACTGTTAACTGAAACTGGTCCAAGTGCTCATCATAATTTTTTCCAGAAAAGGCAGCTTTTGAAGCCTATGATATCAGGATAGTTTTGTCTCTTTTCTTTTCTTAGTTTTACTTTTATCTCCCAAATTACATGAATGAAATATTAAAATATCGACTGTCTTTCACTTTATACAACAAAGATGATCAGTAAGTCAACGAGCTTGCTCACACTGGATAAATATTCTTAAACTGAATTAAATGAAAATGGAAGCTCTATTTGGTTTGAACCAAAAAGAAGATTTCTATTTTAGTTTATTAGGTGTAGTCTAATATAATATGTTTGCAATACTTGTTAGTCTTGTTATTGTTGTTGTTATATGAGGACTCTATTATCCTTGAGAATTTGTTCATGTTCCGCAGGCAAAGTTTTGATAACAAATATTCGTGCTTGATATGAAATACATTTCTTCTATAAACCTTTCTGATCTATCGTGTTGAATGGTACTACAAATCAACAATTGTGGGTAGATACTTATCTATGTTAATATCTATGGTTTGGGAAAGTAGTGTGACTGCTTATAAGAGTTCGAGCTCTGTTGCTAGGGTGGTTGATTTGAACTCTGCTAATTGGCTTTTTAATTCATGCCTTAGATACATATTTAAGGAGTGCATTAAGAATTCCATGGTGCTAGGAGGGCGGCGAGCAAGGAAGTTTTGGAGATAAATCTATGAGTGCTGTTCTTTTGTTCTTTAGTGAATCCTTTGTTTGTGAGAGTGGTACATTTGAGGGCTTATTCTATACCAAAATAAGTCAAAAGCATTTCATCCATGTTTTTTTTGTTCTGATGGCTCATTTCAACTGCACTCAAACTACTTTTGTTGGCTTAATTTCCTAAAAGCCATGCTTTTGTCACATTTTAAACTTGTTGATTTTTTTTTTTTAACGTGGGTTAAGCTTGTAATATTTATAACCGATTTTGTTTGTTTTGTTTCTTAAAAGGAGCTGAAGCAATATCCTGTCCTGCGATTGGAGGTTGGAAATGCAGCTGTTGATTCATTGGTGAAAATGAGAGAGGAAAGCAGGAAAGCAACTCTTCAGCTGGTAGACATGGAGTGTAGTTATCTTACTGTTGATTTCTTTCGGAAGCTTCCACAGGATGCTGAAAAAGGAGGAAATCCAACTCATTCAATTTTTGATAGATACAATGATGTCTATCTCAGACGTATTGGTATGCACTATAAAATCATTAGATGAAATGAAGATTTATACTAACTTATTAATCTAAAATGATGCCTATAATTCATCTAAAACCTTCCTAAAGTTGAATGGCAAGACAAATTTGTTCACCATCTTATTAACCTATCTGCATATTTTGAAACATTCAATTTTTACAGGGACTAACGTTCTGGCCTATGTCAACATGGTATGTGCAAGCTTACGCAACTCCATTCCAAAGTCTGTTGTTTACTGTCAAGTGCGGGAGGCCAAGCGCTCTCTGCTTGATCATTTCTTTACAGAATTAGGAAAGAAAGAGGTGAGGGGCATTCAACTTTTTCTTTATTTTTCTTTTTTTAACTGCCCCAAAATTTAGTTTTGTTACATGAATGTTAGATACTTTTGGAAAGCAATTTTAATTTTTTAGTACCAAATAAATTTCATATATTTTCCTTTTAAACTGTTGTTACTTTTCCATTTATTGGGTGAAGATTGTTAATGTTTTTCTATTGCACTTCTATATCTAACATTTCAGCTTTGACTGATCGTTTCTGCTTAAAACTCAACCGTTGTACCGAGTATTTTAATTTGCCCCAATAATGCACTAATGCTTGCAAACATTATCTGTCTGTTTCTCTTCATGGGTGCATAATGAGCAGTATAATGGTGATATTGAACTAATTCCTATGCAATAAGAGTGTTGTCGAATAATGTTTTGTTTTGTGCGATGTCTTTCTGAAGATGTCTCTGTTTGCAGGCTAAGGCGTTGTCTGCTTTGTTGAACGAGGACCCGGCCGTCATGGAACGTAGAGCTGCACTTGCCAAGAGACTAGAATTGTACAGAAACGCGCAATCTGAAATCGATTCTGTGGCTTGGGCTAAGTAGTAGATTTGAGTACACGCATGTTGCTGCAGCAGCGAGGCAGTAAATTTTTGGAGGATCAATTCACTTGCTGGTCTCCAAAATTTTGATAACTGTTAAGATCTTTATCAAGTTAGTTAGCAAACAATCAGAAGATTCACTGAAACTTTCATGTAATTTTTTTATCAAATACGGCTGTGGAAGCATACTCTACGGTTTTGTCAATGCTCTAAACTAATAAATGCATGATAGAATGGTTGTCCCAAATGACACTATTAACATGAAGTTTTTACTATCAACTTTGATTTGAAACATATGATATCATAATGAGTGATTTTATTAATGATGTTAAATCAATTATTAAAGAATAACTGATAAGCACTAATATGAATATGTATAATAATTATATGAACATATTTATATAATCAAATTTGTAAATCAAAATAATGATAATAATAATAATATTAATAGTTTGATATAAATAAAATAAATCATCACATGTTATAAGACAAAATAAATGTGATAATCATTATCATAGAGTTCATAAATAATAAAAATCAAAATGCTTAATAAATAGTATAACACAGCATATAATATTAATATCAATCTTTATTCTCTCCATCATATAATAATATAATAATCATATTGATATTGATAGATTATGATCAATCTATTATAAGAAAATTGTTATGAACTTGAACAATGGAGTTGTCACATTCAATTTATTTTTTTAAATAACATGTAAAAAAAGAACGTATTAAATTTGTAAACAAATAGCTTGAAAGAATTATCAATCACAACAAATGGCAATCAAATGACAAGGATATGCTAGACTTTGATGGTAATTAATGCAAGATTTGGAAGCAATCACCTTAGCTTTTTGGTGTTGCTTGGATATCAAAAGATTTTGGTAAATAACAAGACTTATGAGTGATGTAGGACAATAAAAAAATATGAACATATATATTATGAAGTGTATAAAAAGAAAATGAATATAGAGAATATGAGATGTATGAAAAGAAAATATTATTTGAATTTAAATTGCATAAATAAATTGTTTATCATAAGTCAATAATATCAAACCCATCATATGAAGCAATGCTCACAAACTCGTATAAAGATAATTTGAGACAAACAAAGAATAAATATTTAATAACAAGTTTTGATCATAATATGCATAAAAACATCTAGAGAGTTCATTTGTAGTTGGTTGTTTTAACAAAATGTTAGTACTTTCTTATTTTGTAAAAGCATGTATGAGTAGGTTTTAGTGGACATTGGTGGTTATAATGTAAGGCCATATATAAATAAGCTCAAAATATGAAATTAAAGAAGATAATTTGATGGTTTGAGTTATCACTTTATGGTATTGCTTAGTGGCTAAACTATGGGTAAAGATTAATAGTTTTTTCCTTCCATTGTACAACTCTTTGATTAATATTATAATCTCGTTTTGTAAGTGTTACTTATTATTTTTTTATCATTTTTAAATCATTGGTAATCACCCACAAAATTGTTCTTCACTTTCTTTTATCTTCCTTTAGCTTTTTTTTGCAACTTAGAATATAATACTTTAACAATCGCTTAGATGGTATTGTAGCAACTGCATGTACGCTATTTTTGCACTTGTCTACCCATAGAGTGCATCGTAAGCACCTAGCCAACGCACATATAGTCCTTAGTAGCAAATATTTGCAAAATGAATAGTAATGTATCCATTTTTTCCATTTTTAGCTCAAGGTTTATTAGTTCTATTCCATATTATTTTGGAAAAATATAAAAATCTTTGAACCCTTTCCATCATTTGTTATTAGAGCTCGACATCATAGTATTCTATCCAATATAATAATTACAAAGTTATTAGTGGTTAAATTAATTTTCTTTTGTTATATCATTTTGATAACAAAGATTTTTTTTAATCATTTTCTTAATCAAATGACTTATAGACTAACAAGAATGGCATAAATAAAAAATTTGTTAAAATTAATGAAAAACTTGATTGAAATGACAAATCAGTGGTGAAAAGAAAATAGAAAGAATTCAAACTTTTAAGCATGATATCAAAAACCAATTTCAAAACTTGTGAAATAAGCTACAATCACAAATGTAAGACTCCCCCACTTTTTGTACTGAAGAGATTGAATAGATGTTCATGCCCATAGAAGAGTGATGACACTTATGTTGTTGAATTTGGCTTTAGATAAGTCTAGTAGTATTATTTCCAACAATAAGAGGATTTACGACGTAAGAAGTTTCAATATATGGATTTGCAAACAAACACTTTTTTTTGTGTGAATGAAGACAATAGTTATCATTATTATTGTATCAAAAAAATTTTGAAGGAAAACAACATTGTCATTAAGAAAATTCTTAAACTAATTTTTCATTTAAATTTCTTGTAAGATGAAAGAATCAACCAAATGATGATGTTTGTTTAAAAAAAAAGAATTAGCAAAACAAGTATTATAATTTATTAAAGATTGCTTAGACTGTAACTCTACGAAATAGAGTTTTTCTTGGCAAGACAAGAATGATATAAGAGAAAAATAAGCAATTGAACATAAACATAAACAATCATGAGATGCATGAAGAGAAAATGTTATTTGAGCTTAAATTATATAAACAAAGTGTTTATTATGAACAGATAAGATGAAGCCCATAATATAAAGCAATGTATGCAAGCCCATATGGAGCTAATTTAAGCTAAAAAAGATTAAATATTCAATGATAAATTATGATTAGTATTATACATAAATATTTGGATCATTTAGAAGTTCATTTAACTATAAAGTGATATTGTTAGTTAGTTATTTTATTAAAAATAAGTTTTTGTAGTTTTTTACTTTGTAAATGCATATATGGGTGGTTATTATTGAATATTAGTTTTTGTAATAAAAAATTATGTATAAATAAACCCAAAACAAAAATTAAAAAGAGACAATTTGATAATTTAAGTTATCCTTGTATGTTATTATTTTGTGGCTTGAGTGTGGGTAAAATTTGATGATTTTTTTTCTTTGTGTAACTCTTTGGTAAGTATTACAAACACATTCAATAAGTGTTATCTCTTCTCTCTTCATTTTTGTAATCTTATTTTTCATCATTAATAATCACCTATATAACTATTTTTCTTTTCCTTCCATTTCTATTAAGCTATTTCTTTTCAACTCAGAAGTTGCTACCATAATAATCACTTGATTGTTATTATAACTACTGCAAATATGCTACCTGTGCACCAATATACCCATAGAGTGCATTGACAAGTTTATAACCATTGCACATCTAGTGCCAAGCAACAAGCATTTGTAGAATAAATAGTACCATAACCACTTTTTCTATTTTTAAGTTTGGATTTCTATGATTCTACTCCCACATCATCTTGGAATCAAAGAACTTTTATTTTTCTTCATTAATGAGATTAAAAAGTATCATTGAATATCATATTAAAGGGACTTAAAATTAGTTAAGCAAATCATTGAGGTAAAACGATGGAAGTTGACAAACAAATTATTAGATTTATGACTTTGATATAGACCAAAACTATAAGGGAGAATGAAGGACAAGAGGAATTACTTCACTTGCATTGCTTGATCAGATTATTAGGTCAAGTAGTGTGGGGATCAAAGAGAATTTACAATTAGTTAGTTGAATAGTTTGTCAACATAAATTTATGACAGTCAATTAATGGGACATCCAACTTTGTCAAATTTCACAATGATGATAAAAGGCAAAGGCTAAAGAAATAGCCTTAATGTGAGCCACACAATTTGGTTCTAGGATTTTGATGAACAAAAAAAATGACTAAATGTGGTGTCCCCATTGTCTCCACTTAATTAAGAAAACCACACATATTGATATAGAGTATAAAAACAAACATTTGTTAATTTTTTTTTGTTATTATAAAATTGTTTATTGGAAAACTATAACATAAGAAATTCCCTCATTAAGTTTTGTAAAATAACATAACATATATTTCATCTTTTTTGCAATATGATTAAGAAAATATACTAACTATTTCAAAATTGTAATCTACATGTTAATTATTTCATAGCAAAATAAGAGTAAGAATCATGCATGATTCAAACCAAATAGTTTGTGGATCTAATAGCTCAAGTTTTAATACATTGTCTCTAATAAAGTAATAAAGTAGAAACTCAACTATCTATTCATTGCTCTCTTAGAGTCCAGTGAATTATATCTATATTACTTAAGATTTTTAAGTAAGAAATAGGTTAAGTCAACGAACAAAAATTTAATAAAAAATATTATATATTCTAAATACAAATATTATAAAGTTGGAGGCATATAATATAATGGATACATAAACATCCATGTGATTTATTTCATACTTAATATTTTATTTTATAGAATTAACATCTTTAATTAATCTTAAGTTATCATCATTTGTATTAACTTAAATATATTAATTATCTTATTTTAAGTGAATCACTCACCATGTATATCGATTTTAGGATTACAACCTTTGAGTACATCACTTATAAGCTCTAACAAATCTATAATTAATTTTTTTTTAACATTTTTTATTATTCTTTAAATGATTTAACTTGGCCTTTTTTTTAAAACATGTTTTAAATATGATATTTTTTGTTTATACCAAAATTTTCATCCATAATTTTTATTTTTACTTTTTTCAAAGGACACCTCCATATACATGCCCAATTTTTTATTCATTCATATGAAAATTTAAAGAAATATATGTAAGTCATTTAATATAAGACAGTTTATAATAACTTCAATAGTACTAAGAATACAAAATGGTGAAGAGAATGGACTCTGAAGTCGTGTAGGCCTGTACTTAGTCTGTGAGGTGGCCGTTGGAGCCCGAACGGACTGCGTCTAGAATCTCGAAGGCGTCCGTCCGTACTCCTTTCGTCTCTGGCTTCGGCCGGAGTAGGAACCATGTTCTAACTATGGGGTCTGCTAACATATCCTTCGTTGAGGTGCTAGGTGGGGGTGCCAGGCCTCCACCGTGCAAACCACGTCGTGCTACTGTTTTCCATGGAGAGCCCGAGATTACGGTCTCGCCGGAGGAGGTCACGAAGCTGGCTGAACCCTTCAAACTCGCACTGGTAGGCAAATTTTCCCACGGCCGCCCAACTCTGGAAGTCATTCGCTCGTCCCTGGCCAAAGCCGGCTTCCGCGGTGTGGTCACTGTCGGGCTCCTCAACTCCCGGCATGTCATCCTTCGATTTGCACTCGAAGAAGACTATTTGTTCTGTTGGCTCAAAACCATCTGGTACATACTCGAATTCCCAATGCGACTGCTAAAATGGTCTCCGGAATTTCGCTTCGAAGCTGAGCCGACGACTGCCCCTGTCTGGATCTCCTTCGCTAACCTGCCGCTGCATCTCTTCGACAAAGCTATTCTATTCTCAATGGCGGCGGCCATTGGTAAGCCCCTGAAACTTGATACGGCGACGGCGTCCGTCTCGCGACCGCACGTCGCCAAGGTATGCGTAGAACTTGACGTTACTAAGGAACTACCTAAACGGATTCGGATTTCGGCTCATCCCGGCGTGCATGTGGGCGGTTTCTGGCAACCTATTACCTATGAGAATAAACCAAATTACTGCTCCCAATGCCTTACCATTGGGCACAGCAGAGATGTCTGTAGGAATAACCCACTGCCCGGCGGCCCCACTTCGGATAAAGGTAAGAGTCCGATCGTATCTTCGCCGCGCTCGGAAAGCTCCTCGCCAAGATCTCCTGTTCATGATTTGGGCCAGTGCTCCTCTCCCAAATCTCCTCTGACATCGCTTCCCCTGCCGCCTGCAAAATCGGCGGGATCATCTCCTCAATATGACCTTCAGTCGGGACAAGAGCTAAACAACATTGTGCGGGCGCGGCCCACTCTCCAGACGGCGCTGGTCGACATTCAGGACAGGACCATGCCAGCTATCCTACAGACAGAGACTCAGCCCATAAATAATTCGAATCTTCTACCCCAAACAGCTCCGGAGTACAATTCAATTACAAAGGACCGGCAGGCCGAACAAATTCGGCACAGAGGACCTGAATCAACTCTCACTCCCTCTCCATCTTCCCAGGAAATCTACATTGCAGATGCAACTTCAACGAACGAGTTGAATTCTCTCCACTCTCCAACAGCTGAAGCTGTCTCACCTTATGCACCCTTAAATGGGTCTCCAACGACACTACAGAATTCCGGGAAGGAGACATTGCAGACTAATTCGGGGAATCTAATAAACGTTGTCATTCTGGATCCCCCCTCCGCAGCCTGAGGCGAAAATGGACTCGGCAACGGACGAAGAAATGACGATGGACTTTCCACCGTTGGCCCCCCGTAAATTCAAAAATCGCAGAGCAAAAAACAGAGGCCAGGTAGTGATCTCCCCTCCTTGTACCAGAAGCGCGGCGGGCTCTAAACCGCCTACCACACCCAATGATTAATGTCCTCTCATGGAACATCCGCGGGGCTGCCAGCAAAGCTTCCACGGGCCGCCTCCGACAACTCATCCGCTCCCATCATATTGATGTCCTCGTTCTGCTTGAACCATTCCTTGGTGACGACAGCATACCTCTCATCTGCCTCAAATTCGATATGCAGGATGGCCTCAGTTCCCCAAATGGAAAGATTTGGATACTATGGTCTTCCAAATGCCGGTTTAGCCCAGCTCGCCTCTCCGAACAAGCCTTGACTGTTCAGGTAACCTTTCAAGGAGCAAATTCTGATGTCTGGCTCTCGGCGGTCTACGGAAAACATTGCCGGAATCTTCGCCGACCTTTGTGGAAATTTCTCGCTGACTCCTGCAAGATGGTCGGAGATTCTCCCTGGTGCATCTGCGGTGACTTCAACGTCACCATGATGGAACAGGATCAACTTGGTGCTGCTCGATTTCGCAATAGTGATGCCGGCGACTTCCACGCAGCCGTGATGAAATCAAACCTTCTTATACCCCAAACTATTGGGGGTCCGTTCACCTGGCAGGGCATTAGGCGCGGCGCCATTGTCCTAAAACGGTTGGACTACTTCCTTCATAATGCAGCTTGGCTGGAGGCGGCGCCGGACGGAGTTGTCGAAATTCTCCCGCGTTCCACCTCCGATCATGCCCCAATCCTCTTCCGTGCTCTGTCCCATCGCAACGGGGGGCCAAAGCCATTCCGCTTTTTAAATGCTTGGCTACTTCACCCGGGTTTAGAGGACCTGATTACTCATTCTTGGAATGCCCCAATCGCAGCGGCTGGCATTTACAAATTCATTAGTAAACAGGCACAACTCAAGACCGCGCTGAAATGTTGGAACAAGACTACCTACGGCAACCTCTTCAGCAACTCCAGGTTAGCTGAGCAGGAGGTGAGGGAGGCGGAAGCTGCCTTAATTGATGCCCCAAATGAGATAAATGCAGCTCGGTTACAATCGGCGAACACTTCTCTTCATCATTGTCTGGCCGCGGAAGAAGACTTCTGGCGCCAGAAAGCGGGTCTCCGGTGGCTGAAGGAGGGAGACACAAACACTGGGTACTTCCACGCCTCTGTTAAGTCTAAGAGGAATGTGCTCCACATCCAGAAACTTAAAAAGCCAGACGGCGAATGGACGGAGGGGGATGAGGGATTGGAGAATCTTCTTATAAATCATTTTCAAGACTCTTTTCGTGGGCGGGCGGCCTGCCTACCCGCAATTGACAAAATTCTTCATTACGCCCCACCATCCCTTTCACCAACACAGAACGACTCCCTTACCAGGTTGACAGACGCCCAGGAGCTGCGGACAATTCTCACCTCAATGCCCGACGCCAGTGCCCCCGGGCCGAACGGCTTCACAGTCAAATTCTACAAACAATTCTGGACACTCCTCGCCACGGATCTAGTGGACGTAGCAAACGCATTCCTCGAGGGCTCGGCAATTCCTAGAGCCCTGGGCTCGGCGTGGATCTGCCTCATCCCCAAGACCACGGCTGCGTCCTCGCCTACAGATTTCAGACCAATCTCCCTATGCAAAGTCGTCGGCAAGCTTCTCTCCAAGCTACTGGCTTCCCGGCTGGCTGCCATCATGCCTTCAATCATCTCAGCTGAGCAAACCGCCTTCATTAAAGGACGAAGCATCACTGATAACATTCTGTTAATGGAGGAAATGATCACCCGCCTAAAACCGACGCCGGAAGCACAACAATATCATACTTAAACTAGACTTCAAAGCAGCATTCGATAATATTGGATGGCCTTTTCTTCTCGCGGTGCTCCGGAGCCGGGGATTTAGCGCTGCTTTCTGCACAATGGTGCTCAACATCCTCCAATCCACGTGGCTCTCGGTGCTGGTCAACGGGCGTCCAAAGGGTTTCTTCAAACCGAGCTGCGGTGTGCGACAGGGAGACCCTCTCTCGCCGGCCCTGTTCTGTATTGCTCTGGATACACTTAGTCGGTCCCTCTCGGCGGCTTTTGCTGCTGGAAACCTTGACTCCTTCTCGACTCCTGTCCACTGCCGCCCGATCACCCACCTTGCGTTCGCGGATGATGTGGTGATCTTCTCAACATGCAAAAAAGCATCACTCCTGCACTTGTCTTCCCTTCTTCAGAATTTCCTTCAAGCCTCATCACTTGAACTAAACTGTGGGAAGACTTCTGTAATACACGCCCGTCACTCTTCCACTCGTGCTAAGAAGAGAACGCTCCGTCTCCTCGGTTTCCACTCGGCTAGCCTCCCTGTCCTGTACCTTGGCTGCTGGCTTGACGTCGGTATGCCACGCGACAGACATTTTCAACCATTACTTGACAAACTTCGCCATCGCATCGCCTCGTGGCAGAACAAATTCCTCTCCATGGGTGGCAGACAGGTACTCATCAACTCGGTTCTTACTTCGATGACTGCATACATATCCATCGCTTGGTCGCCTCCCCTGAAGACAGTCTCCGCTATCAATAGCTTAATGGCCAACTTCTTCTGGGGCAAATCTTCCAAGGGCCCTCGTCATCACTGGGCGGCCTGGAACAAGCTCGCGAGGCCTATATCAAACCAAGGCATAGGCATTATTAACTTAGAAGCGCTAATCCGAGCTCAAACGGCGAAACTCTGGTGGAGGCTGCTCCACACGGTCTCCCCTTGGTCTTGCTTCCTCATCCAAGCGTACATGACCCGTGACGACAATATCCGGGCAACCAAGCAAGACTCGCACAGTTGGCGCCGCCTTGTCAAGTTCTGTGATTCCCTGCTCTTCATTCGCGCGGAGGAAGAAGACGGTTTGGGGATTCCCGGTTCGCCCAACTCGACCGGTTCATCCGATTCGGTCTCCTCGGGACCCAATCGCTGCCGGTTCAGGCCCAGTCAACCTGACTTCGCCAGCCACCTCAATTGGCTAGGTCTCTGGCTCGGATGCTGCTTCGACAAACGTGGTTCTTTCTCCTCCGCTTCCGCTTATGGTATTTTCTGCGCAACATCTATCCCCCCGGTCCCCAAGAGATACAACCACAATAAACTTATTTGGCACAAAAGAATTCCGTCAAAAGTCTCCATATTGGTGTGGAGAGTACTCAACAACGCACTACCATTACCACACAGAATACAGTCTATTGGCATCTCTCTCGCTCCAAAGTGCCCCTCTTGTCCTCAGATTGATACCTTGGAGCACATCTTCTGGCATTGTTCGATCACCAAACCTACATGGACTTGGTTTGAATGTCGCCTCGACATTGACATTAAGTGGCCATCTCTTCCCCAGATTTTCAGTTGGTGGTCCCACAAATCAATTATCAACTCCTTAGCCTTCTCAATCCCAGCATCAATATGCTGGATGGCCTGGAAAAATTGGAATTCAGCAACCCAAGATGGTAAAGGGGCTACTCCTGATCGCTTCTTATGGGCTACTCAAAAGTTCATAGCCAATCTCTATTTACTTAGACCGTCTGGTCAACTGTTCAGTGCAGAAATTATCTCCCTTACTAAACTGGGGCTCATGTAGTTCTTAGCTCCTTGTAGCTTGGAAAACTCTTGTACCTTTTGCCTTATTAATAAATCTACTTACTTAAAAAAAAAAAAAGAAAAAAAAGAATACAAAATATTAAATAAATAAACAGTTTCTAGAGAATATCTTTTAACTATTATTTGATAATCTCAACCAAAATCTTATCCTTTAAACGAAAAAGCAAACATCACACAATACATCAAGTATCAAACCGTGTGCATATTATGTTAAACAATTTTTTTATCCAAAATAAAGTTAAATTTTTACATAAAAAAATGCTAATTAAAACACTATAAGTATTAATTAAATATAGAAAAGTTGTATAGATGATCTACTTTTGTTTTGTTATTGTAATGGTCACGTGTTAGAGCTTTTTTCTTATTTTAGCTGCTTCCTTGTGGCTCTTTCAAGCTTCTTCTCTTTCCCATTTGTTTCCGCCCATAAGGTTTACCCTACTCCCTTTGCTGGAGAATTCCGTTAAACAAATCTGAAAATAATTAAATCTTTAATTAAAATCGTATAAAGTTTGATATTTCTTAAATTTTTTAAAATAATTTTAAATATATATATATATATAATTTTTATACCATTTAGTATTTTTAATATATATATAGCTTTGATCTCTAATTTTATGTTCAAGATAAGTTTGAAAATAAAAAATTGATATCATTAAATTCTTAATCAAGTATATTTTAATATTTGGAATTCATTTTCTTTTCAAGAATTATGACCTTTTTTTTTACAAATGTCATAAATTTTATTAAATTGAATAAATCTCTAAGATTGATAATATTTATTAAAGTTTTAATTTGATAAATTTGCATGTCTTTGAATATGTTTATACTTTTTTGTTCCTTCTTGTATAGAGTTCAAACACCTAAAGCTTATTAAATTTATTAAATTATGTGATATCTATATTAAAATTTTACTATGATCATACAAATTATTTTTCATGCCTTTATAAAATATTACAATAAGATAATCACATCAATTCAGAGAGTATTTTTAGGCATTATATAACAATTTTGTTCCAAAAATTACTTTATAATGTTATGATATTATATAAAGATTATTTAAGATAATCATTATATAACATAAGAAACATTAGCCCATTAGCATGAAAGATATTATACAACATTTGCCTTTAAATAATTTTTGTATAATATCATAAAATTATATAATGGTTTTTTGGAAAAAAAAATTATTGTATAATGTCTTGAGAATAATGCATACAAATTATACAAGTATTGTAATTAAGGCAATTGCTTTTTAAAAAGTCATATTTTTTTAAAAAATAATTTTAAAATAATTTTATTTTCAACTAGTTTAAAATATGAATTAAATAATACCTAATTTTTCTTAATATACTAAATATATCTCATTTATTTATAAACAATTACACAAATACATATGCACATATAAATTACACAATATTGTAATCAATATTAATATATTTGTATTTGAAATCTCTTAGAATCAAATACGAGTGTAGCTAGCATTAAGAGTAAACTCAAGTATAGACATATTTTTCTTACTACAAAATACTTAACAAGATTAACATATTGTTAACATCATGTAACAATGTTAGGTAAATTATGTCATAAAAAACCAATCTCAAGCTATTAGACACGATCAAAGATTTCAAACATGTCTCATAAATTTGAATGTAATAAAAAAATAATGTAATATCATAAATACTCTCAACAAAATATATATGCTAATCATAAAACCTATATAACAAAGAGAATGCAACTCACATCAATTGCAACAAAATAATTTAATCAAAACATCACTTATTATAACACATAATACATTATTCAAAGAAATTTAATAAATGCAACAAGTAATTGAAAATAAAGTTTTTTTATGGTGGGATACAAGATATGATCAAGAACATATATAGTCTAATATGTGTACTATATATAAAATCAATAAACCACCTATTAAAAAGATGAAATAATAAGAAAATAATAATTTTGTTACATAAAATAAATCATAAATAAAATAAATTTTATCTTACTATCAATATACATAAAAAGTATATTTATAAGAATCAAGACATAATTATTATAAAATAATAATAAACTTGAATTTTTAAAATTTTAAAATATAAAAAAATATTACAAAAAATTAGTTAAATTTTAGTTTTATTCATGCAACTTTTATTTTAATTTTTAAATTTTTTTTCTAATTTATTTTGAAACCTATTTTAAATTTAAAAATCATTTAGAGATGAAGCCTAAGTAAGTTGGGAATGCTACTTAGTCATTTCTCCCCTTCATTCATGCTGCTTATGTTTTCACTGTAGCTTACCAAGATTGATCACCTCTAACATTTCTCTTAAATGTTAGATCTATTTTTAATCAACTTTGCTTAATTTGGCCATGAGACAAGTATACAAAAAAAATTAAATAGTATGATTAAAAGGTTTTTGTATTGAGTTTAAATCATTTTTTTAACTTTTAAAAATATTAAATCATTATAAATATATGATAGTTTTTTAAAAAAAAAATATATAAACCTTATAAATTTTATGAAAGACTTTTATGGTACATATCACTTGATAAAAATGGTCGTTCCAAAACAACCATAACATGCTGAAGTTCAAATTCTATTTATCCTCAAGATAACAATGGGCCAAAATCGAGCTTGCTATCAACACAGCATGTGATTGGTGGCGCTGCATGAAAATGAGTTTGGGCCCACGTAGCAATTTGTTCAGTGCCATGTGGTTGCAGAATTAATATACAATTCTCAGCACATGCAGAATCTGACTCCACTGAATTAATTGGCCATTTTTATGTCATAAATTCCAATTAAATGTTCCGTCATATTTATGTCGACGAGACAGCGATCTCCCATAACGATCGGAAATCCACGTCATGCAGGAGCAATACAGGCCAACCAAAGCCGCGTTTGCCGAGTTTTTTTATTATTATAAAAATATTTTTCAATTTTGTAAAATTCCCAAAATAAAAAAATAGTTACAACTCGTTATTACGTTACTAAAAATTTATTTATAAAAACAATTGCTAATATGCATAGAAAATTATTGTTTTTATAAGAATTATTTGGCCATTTTTATAGGGATCTGTATTTAAATAGTTAAGTGAAAATTAATCTTTGATCAAAATTATTTGTTAAAAATAAAATTTTTTCAAAATTCAGTTTGAAATATCTGTTTTATTTGAAGATCACGTGTCAAACTTGTTTTTTTAATTTTCTTTCATACTTATTTCTAACGAATATTGTGTTCAAAATTTTATTTTTATTTATATAAATATTTTTTTATAACAAATAAAAGAATAATGAAAAACAAGCAGAACATTTTAGGACAGGTTTTTTTTTTATTTTAAAAATATCAAAGGTTTATCTGATCAGTTTTTATATATTTTTTATTTCTTAGATTTTTTTAACACCTTTTTTTAATGATAAAAACCGTCATGACACAAAGTGGCGGTGCGCTCGCAACCAGGTGGGAACGATGTCCATTCAGATCCTTTTCTTGGTGGGTAAGGAAACAGCCTGTATTGGTCTCTTCTGCCTATAAAGTTTGCAGAGAAGTGACATAAATAAAAAACTTTAAAATATATTTTAAAAAGTATTAATAATATATTCAATAAAAAATCATACTAAAAATTACAATCAATTTGTTAAAAAAAAAACCTTTATTATGGATCACGACATTAATACTCTTCCTCTGTAATTAATTTGGAAGGATGTTAAAGTGCCACGAATTACTTTAATAGATCAATTAGGTTTGTAGCATTTATTTACGTCAAAGGACCAAGGATTTGCTTAAGACATTATTTCAAAAACAAAGTTCACAAAAACACTTGTTTCGATAAAGAAAAATAGAATTTAAGAAATGCAATTAGCTCTATGATTTTAATTAAGTTTTAATTATTTTTTTTAAATACCTAAACCAAAACAGCCATGATGAAAGCAAATGCTTTGGCAATTGGAAACACATGAAACGACAGAAACGCTTGCTTTGAATGGGGAAAGAAAAATTGAATAGGCATTTGTGTGGTTTCGATAATAGAAAGAGAAAGGAAACAAAGAGGGAGCTCAAATAATTTTAGAAAATATTATAAAAAGGATCCAGAACTATTTAAAGGATTATTGAAAGAAACTTAAGAATGACGTAAGAGTAAAGAAGAAAAAGATTTGTAGTAGCAATCTTGAGAAAAATTTATATTAAAATTCATGTTACAGTAAGATGAGAGAGAAAGAACTATAGTAGTTGAGCAAAGTGAGAAAGAGAAAGAAAATAATCAAGTATATTAAGAAAATTTTACAAGAAATAATTAATCTTCTCAGTGTGATTATTAATAAAAAAATAAGAAAAGTGATCTATGAATTTTAACGTATCTTTCTTGATAAATGTACACTAGCTACTTATTATCTGATAATTTTTATTAATATGACTCACTAATTACTAGTCACATTATCATAATAATTTTCAATCATGTGATTCACTAGTCATTAACCAATATGTTAGTGACAATTCTTAATCATGTAATCTACTAGTTGATGTATTGATTGCTAGGCATTTGCAATTTTTTATTTTACATAGTAACATGTCTTTTCTTATGTTTTGAATATTATAATCTTATAATATTTGTGTCATTAAATTTTTCAACTTGACATACAATTAATTTTATACAAGTGATAAGCAATTAAAGTTAATAAATGTTTTAACCAAAATATTATCATATTTATGCATTTCATAATTATGTTAGATATCAAATCTATGATATAATTTAGACATCATTTATTTTGTTAAACTAGTATATTATTTATATAAGCAGCACATCAATCAACATAAGGTAAACATATAAGTTGTATATTATATGTTATACTCTCATTCTTATGACTATTTACTGCATAGTTTAATCTATTATAGCATAGCAACAATATATCAAAGTAGCATAATTATTGTGCAAAAATACTTACATTACTTTGCATTTGTCACTTAGTATTGCATCAAATATAAACATATAAAAACGAACTGGTTGCCTATCTCAAGGTTGTTATTCTTTTTCTTTTTTTTTATTTTCCTTGGCTGATTCTTAGTACTCTTTAGTTATGTTTTGCTCTTTGAGTTTAACCTATTAGGTGGCAACAAGCTTTATTTTTATAAAGAAATTATGTTTTCTTATACTTAGATCAGTAAGATATAAAGAATATCAATTTAGGGTTTTCTAGAAGTTTATCGAACAACTTTGTTGATATTTCAAAATTTTCTCAACTCAATTTTCTTTTATTATCTTTCTCTTTCTCTCTCCTTGGGTTTGATTATTCTAGAGACCTATTTTTTTTTCAATTTCATTGATTTACTCTTCTAATCAACATAATAATGGTATAAAACATGATTAGGGTTTATGAATAGTATTTTTTGTTAAAAAAAGGAGATCAAAATTTTAAATTGCAAAAATCTCATTTTTTAAGTTCAAGGAAATTCAAAAAATTCTCTTGTCAATGCCACCATCAGGCTTTGCCATAGTTGAACTTTCTTTCTTCTCAATGATCTTGTTGGAAATCAAAGACAAGGTGGTCATTGTTACTTGTGAGAGGGAAGACTAGGTTTTGGTCAATTTCATAATAGAAAAAACTAAGTGTGAGATAGGAAAAGGAGGGTTATGTCCTAAAAATCTCAAAATTAAAGATTTTTGTATTATTAATTTTAATTAATTATTTATTTATACATCATTCATTATTAAATTCTAACAATTCATAATAATTTTAAATGAATTTTGATAATGACAAAATAAGTGTCATAAAATTATTTCAATAAACTCTACCTAATAATATATTTATTTTTATATTTTAGAATATTTTATTTTTTTGATAATTTCTTATATTTTATAAGACAACTCACTTATTTAGATATTTCATCTCTTTTTATTTTAAATGAAAGAAGAATGCCATAATTGTTATATCAAATCAATTGAAGTTTTATGAAAGAGAATCTTATAAAATAAACAAACTTAGCATACAAAATTAAGAAATAGATAAACTAAGGATGAAAATCTAGAGTTTGACATGTTTATGATTAAATTTAAGGAAAATGCTAACTTATTGTGGAACAATTTATTAAAATAAACAACTTAAGTATGTGAGCATGAATAGACATAATAATAAGAATACAAACCTTATTTATTATAGATTCCATATTACATGATTTTTATATGCATTTTACTACTTAAAAGAATAATTTCAAAGAAATTTAGAAAAAAATACATAATTAGAACAATTCTAAAAATAGTCATAATGTATGATACATTAAAGCTAATGTATGATACATAAGATTTAAAAGACTTAAAATGAACTAAGAGAATAATGTACAATACATCATTTTTGACATACATTTTGTAAGTGTAACTCTGATGACCTAAAAAAGATGGGGAATGATCATCGAGTGATATCCTTTGAAATGAATCACTAGACAAGGAGCTACTCTTGATAAGACTTCTAGATAGAGAAGTGAAAGAATACATTATCTCATATTTGTTATTAAGGGATTAATCTTAATATTTACATAAGATATTATAATCTTAAGATGTTAAGATATTTTTTAAGGATAAAACCCACTTGAGTCAATATGGGATGACTCAATGAGATAATATCATAATATAATAAATCTAAGTCGTCATATTTGATATAAGAATAATATCCTCTATTAGTCCCATGTGATTCAAAGATAAATCAAATAAAAGTTGGACTTAAAATACTTAAGACTAAAGAGGATAAGAAGTGATCACGAGGTGATAATTTAAGAGATGAATCATTGGACAAAAAGTAACTCCTAATAAGACTTCTAATTAGAGGGGCGTAGAAATGGGTCATCTTGTATTGGTTACTGAATAATTAATCTTGATATCTATATGAGTTGTCATACTTTTAAGATATTGATATATTTTTTAATGATACAATCCACTTAAGTCAATATGAAAGACAATTCATTGGCATAGTGAGATCGAGATTATGATAGCTCACATAATTAGACTCTCATATCATCTTAAAGTTTGTTTTATATATTAAAGATAAGTGTTATAAATCTAGAATTTCAAAATATATTGAGTTATGAGCATCTCAAAAAGCATTCTAAAATACCAATAGCTAAATTTTATATTTAAACACATCATTATGAGGTCTTATTACAAGAAATCTATTGGTATATGATTTGAAATTTTTAGAAATGAATTGAATATTCTTAAAATTTATAAAGAAAATTTTAATAAAAAAGGCTATTAAGAAGTAAGGTTAAACTCCAAAAAATATATTGCTTGTGTTGAGCCCTCTCTCACATGGATAAATTAACTCTTCATGCATGCTAACCTCTCATCTTTCTCGATTTGTGTTTATTGGATTTCAATTGTAACTTGCAATGCTACTAAATGTTCCAATTTCTGGGAAACAAAGGCATTATTTAGTGAGAATTTTGTTGTTAAAGAGTTCTATTGAAAGATAGTTATTTTTACTTTTTTGATCTTTTGACCATTATAAAAGCACTGCATTTTATATTTATAGTGAGCATAGATTGTTTTGGGCAATAATCTCGTATTATTTTTCTAACATTTCATCCAAATTAAATTTATATTAAAAATTTATCATAAAAAAGCACAACACTTCATTTTCTTCTCCTTTTTTTTGCACAAAATGGAATTCATTCACTCATTACCTTCTTTCTTGTCACCATGGATGAGGTACAAATATGTTTAACAATGTACTTAAATGTTGTAACTAAATCTAACTATAACATCACATGTACCATACAATTACTTAAATGTTGTAAATAAATCTAATTATAACATCACATGTATCATAGAATTGGAACATTATATCATTGAAGCACATGACTTAGGCAACACGAGGAAGCATGGTTTATGTTGCTTACCAATAACATCATTGTTAATTATTCTCTAAATGCACTTTTGTTAACATTTTTTAAATACCATAGCAATTGTTTAAACTAACATTTATTTTTGTATTACTACTATATTACCATTTTATCAACTAGTCTATGAAGAAGACAATTCTAATATCTAACATCATATTGGCTAAATCATTTGGTTCTAATATACTGACAAAGGACTTTTCAATAGTTGAAATAGTGTTCTAAGTTAGAATTTTACCATTGAAAAAATGAGTTTTTTGTTGGTAACATATCAATGGTTGACTTAAGGCTTATGCATGTCCTCTAATTTTCATTTTTCCATTTCTTCTTCCTCTTTTTAGTTTATGAACTTCTCACCATCACCTTATAGTCCCATCACCTTGCCACTCTCATTCATTATCCAAGGTTTTTAGATTTGGGAGCATTCGGTCTCAAATGCCATCATGCCTCTTTTCCTCTTCAATTAGGCACCATCTTCTTACTACACACAACATAGTTTTGTTTATGTGCACCATTTTTATATTTTTATTTTTATTATTAAAATTATTAATACTATCATTGTTATCATCATTATTATTAGTTTTAGTAAGAAATTTGTCTTTAAATGTTAGTTATGGATTCTTTTCTTTAATCTATTTAAGTTAAATATTTTTTATAATTTTATTATCAATTAAGAGCTAAGAAGATTTTGTAAAGTGCATGAATGCCCAAAAGATCCTTGGATGAAGGCTTATGATGACCGTTATCTTTATTTAAATCTTATTGGGATTTATCTTCATTGTCATTATCGACTCCTCGCTCTTTGATTATTGTTAATGATCCTAATGCCCCACCACCCCTCTCATTAGTTGTTTTCACTCAAGCTTTATGACCACTGCCTCCCAAAACTTCAACTAGCCACCACTATCATAGCCATGTCTACTCCCCAAAGTGAGCCCACCACCTCTACCATATTCAAAGTTTGTCATTTTCAGTGAACTCCTTCATGAGTACCTCGTCATCTAATCAAATTTGGGCCAACCCTTAGATCCTTCATGGAAGCTACCACCATGACCATGCCAACAGATATATCTTTAATTGTAGCTCTTCTTATTGCCTCCACCTCCAATGAGATGCCACCACTCTACTCAAGGCCACTTTGAGAACTTGGGGTACCTTGCATACAAAATGGTTTCTTCTTACAATCTTTTGTTGCTCTTAGAACCTTAACAAACTCCTCTCACTACTATTAGCTTAGCAAGTACCCTATTGTCCTTGATCTTACCTCTCGTTGAGCCTAATAGAATGGCTTTCCCAAGTGCTCCCCAGAATACTTATCATCATTGCCATTGTCCATGTGTGATCCTGTCACTTGCATCCGCCATCTCCTACGTGTTCCTTACACAAATTCATCTTTGTTTGGTGTCAAATTTAGAGTTGGATTTATCCGTAACCCTACCTTCATTAATATCACATTTTTTAATAACTATATTGGGGTTAGCCATATATCATATATATTTGATGGTATAGGTGTGTTTCAAGACACTATTGAATCAACTCTATGTATATGCCTACCTACATAGGTTTAGACCCAACACATGATGTGATGTAATTATTGAGCTAGAAGTTACATGATATATGACTTTTCTTCTTACTCAAATGTCAAAAACATTCTCATTTAGCCATGACATGGCATTGATGTATGTGGGGTTACATTACTTACATCTGAACAATTGAGCTCTTGCAATAAACAGTGGAAGCAAATGCATGTGATCTTAGAGCTCTGTTTCTAACAAAACTTATAAAAGAGCCTATAATAGTTATACAAGCAACAAGTTTAGACATAAATGAATTTGTGGTGGTGCTTATGCTCCTAAAAATATTGTATCAAGGCATCAATTGCCATCTAAGATGTTAAATGTTGTACACCTAAACAACCTTATTACAACTATGTTAGTATTTATGGTTATTATATTTAATATCATTACTTTATAATATTTATATACACATGTTACATAATATTAAATGTGATGTATCCAAACAACTTTATTACATTTATATTAACAATTATATTTATTAAATTTGTGATCATTACTTTACGATATTTATTTGTACATGTTGTAGATTTTGGGCCCCAAGTTATTCTAGGACATATTTAATGGGTCAAACAGTGTATGTGTGTGATATCTTAGTCCTACTATGTTAAGATATTATCCCTTTGGTTTACTCAATCTTGGACTAAATAGGTTTTGTCTTTCACACAGAAGTCCTTCCTACTTGATCATCCATACCAACATTATTTTAACCTAAGAATACTTAACTATAGAGTTCTTATGAGATCTAAGATAAGTTTAGCTCAAAAAATCATAATATCTTATATAAAGAGTAAAAGTTTTCTTTTAGTTATTAATGTAAGATAATTCATCTTTATATTTTAAAAACCTTACATAAGAGTAACACTTTGTTCAATGATTATTCTCTTATGATATCACTTGATGCTCATTCTCTATCTCCTAGCAAGTTGTGCTTAACTAGAGGGAATATTGTTCTTCTTATATTGTTTTATGCACTTATAGAATTACATTGGTTGATCTTAACCATCCTAATTGTTCATCATTGCATTCAATTGTCATCACCATATTGGCTAATCAAACCTAGTACAAATGTCATATGTAATTTATGTGGTCAACTGGGTACTTCTTAGTGAAGTTAAGACCACAACATTTAGTGGTTAGTATAAACTCTTTCGGTAGATGCTCAATCACATTGGGTGATTTTGTTACTATTTTGCAACTTGAGATATTATCTTTTGCTCAAAGTTTTCACCCACTATAGCTTTTTTAAATGCATGCATTTTGATTTTATTGAGGTTGATGAATTTATTTCTCATCTTTGACATTATTGTTTTTCCTTTGTGAAGGAATGAAAGCTTTCTACTTCTACTTCTTTGGGTTCTTAAAGAAGTTTATTTGCTAACATGTTGGATCCTTAGTTCTTGTATCGTTAATTTGATGATAACAAACTTATTTTATTATTTAACAAATATTTTTTTCTTAAATTTTTAAAATCATGTATCTAAAAATTAAATAGATAAATTAATTAAAGTATGATCTTAAACTTAAGAACTTTTTGACAATACATTGATATAAATTATAACTGACACTAAAAGAAATATAAGGACAAGCATTAGTGTCATCTTAAAGCTCTCTATATTTTTATCGTGAATCTTGTATTGTAAGAGTTTGTCTTTACTAGTGTTCTGATAAGAGGGCATGATTGTTTCAATGAAGTCCAATTATTGGACTAAGAATAAATATAGATTTAGGATTATATCAATCCCTCTAAAAATTACTTATATTCTTTATTATTTGTATTCTCCCATATAAAGAGTTTTAAAAATAAATAATAATTTTTAAAATAAGTTCATAAGAACTTGTTAGGTTATATAAAGTATTTTTAATATATTATTTGTGTTTGTTTAAATTTATATAATTTATTTTCTCTTTTATGTAAATATCAAACTCTTATATTTCTTTAAACAAAAACTCATTGTCTTGAATTAATATCTAGTTAGCAAGTTCTTGATGACATCTAAAGTGTTGGAACATGAAGATTCATGTAGTGGATATCCAAAACTCTTTAGGTAACAACAAAGTAATTTTGTCATCCCTCCTCTCCAAAAAGGATAAATTAAGTTTGAAAATCCCTAAATCATTCTAAACAAAAAGCCATAACATTACCAAATAACTACTTCCCACTATTTTATTAAAGCCAGATTTGTTTTTTTTTTTAATTTGAAAATAGTTATAAAACTTATTTCTTAATTTTTTTTTTCAAATATTTCTTTAAATTCGCTATCAAATCGCAGTAATTAACTAGAACGTGAGAAAACGTGACGTCAAGAAATTCTTTTACGTGAAAAACAGCAAAAATATTAATGCTACAATGATAGCAAAACAAAATAATGCAACACAGAAGGAGAAGACGCGCAGCTCATGCTTCGTGTCCGTCCGATTAAAATAAAGATCTGGAAAGCAAATTCTCACATTCCTTTTTCACCCACATCGCCACGTAGGAAACGTCGTCTTCTGCGCTGCCACATGAATTGTCCCCATCCTTCTTCTTATGAGTCAGACGCAGCCCATCCTTAGGTGAAATGCGCAACAGATGCTCTTGTAGAATATTGACTGCAAAAGAGACTATACATTTTTTATCTTTAAAAAATAAACATAATATTCAGAATTTAATAAATAATAAATGAGATCATTTATTAAATCATAATCTTTATTTTATTCGAATCTTTTTTCTTAAGCGAAGAAGATAATGTTTTGAATGCATAAAAAAATATTTTTTATAATCAAAAGGAGAAAATGATGAAGGAAAGTTTGCAAGTAATCAATCTTAAAGTCTCAAGGGATCGCCGGCGGCTACTAATCATTATAATGGAAAAGTAAGGTGATGTAACATATCATTAGGTAAGAAATATGTCTTTTCATTTGAAATATTTTCATTATATTGTAAATATTGAGTACGTTTAGATTAAAGTGCTTTCTTGCTTGATGCAGGTCTTTCAATGATTAAAATGTGTTTAATTGTGTTACCAAAGTATACTAAGAAAAAGGTCTTTTCAAATAAATTGTACCTTCAATAACTATTAAAGCATGCACAAAGTACACTATTAAATCCCTAAACAAATTGTGATATAAAATGTCAAAAAATATATACATTTTTTATTCAAAAAAATAGCACTTGTACAAACACTAACACTAGTACAATAGTACAACAATAAATTAATTAGTTTCATTTACCTAATAGTTTACAGTTTTTTTTGTGTAAAAAAACTTAAAAAAGCCACATTTTATATCATTATGAAGATTTTTTAATTAATTTTTTCTTTTAAAGCATTGAAATTTGATTCTTAAAAAATTTTTATAACTTTTTTAAATTCTATTTTCTAAATTTTATCCCTTTTATATTAAACGATCTAATTGTGGATTGAAACATTTAATTAAATAAATCAGAGCATTTGATTTTCATATTGGTTCTTATAATATAAATCAAACTCCTTGATTTTAGCAAGTATTTGAATGATTCTCTTAGCCATTAAATTATCTAACATTTCTGATATAAAATGCCATTAATTAACTTTCAAATTGTTTTCACAAAATTCATTTTAGTATAGTCTTTCCAACTTATCCTCCTCTTAGGTTTTTTTTTTAAAATTAATAAACTATCAAACCAGCTTTTAATTTTAACAAAATAAAAACCATTAAACTAAATTCAATTATAAGTTTCATAAATTATTGAAATTTATTGAAGAACTTTAAAACACCAAACGTTAGATTTATAATAATATTTAAGACATCAAAAAATGACTTTCAATTTAAATTAATATTCAAATTATTATAATTATCATATATTATAAAAATTACAAAAATTCACATTATGAATTTCATGGCTATGAAAATTTGCATTGCAAAACACTAACGTCAAGATAATGCTATCATGGATGGAATTAATGCTAATAACAATATAGCTTAAAGTGATGATATGTTTTATATTAGAAGTGCTACCTTAGTTTTTTTAAGGACAATGTAAATGACATGTTTGAGAAAAAGTTATACTCTATGATACAAAAAAAAAAAAGATTAAAAGGAAGTTTTATTTAGTTTAAACTTCTTTAAAAATCAAGATATTGATAAGCTGTATTTTGATATTTATGATTTTACACATACATCATAAAATACTATGAAAAAAGAAAATAAGTGTGAAGATAATACTAGTAATAAAGTTAATAACAAAATTAGGAATAAGAATAAAATTTTGATGTTGTGAATGATAACTTTGTTATTACCGGTGAGGATTTTATAATTGATATGTTGAAGGATCAATTTCGTGAAAAAGAAATTAAAAAACAATTGCATGTTTTTCATTAAAAATTTAAAAACAATAAAATTATAGTACTTTAATAGAACTAGAAAGGGAAAGCTTTAATTAATTTAGCTTCTAAGAGGAAATAAAATATTGTTCATAGTAATATTTTTATTGTCATTTTAATACCAAATTTTGTTGAAAAAAAATATCAAAGAATTTCATTACTTATTATCAATATTATGTGATTGATAATTTTTATTATATTTAATTCATGATAATAGTTATGATGCTTTTTACAAAGAAAATCAAGATCTTTTACATCAAATTACATCTCTAACTTTGTTATATGATGTATGCACTTTAATCTTGTTGTGAAATACTAATAAACAATTGACAAACTTATTTATTCATATTTTTCATTAATTTAAAGTATTAATATTTATTTGTTATATTTTATTTTATATTTACAAAAATTTGGATGACATTTATAATATAAATTTAACAAGATCATGATAGGTTCATTTCTCATATATCCTTACAACTACAATAGTGTGTTATGACATAAAACTAAATGTAACATGTGAACCATTTTATTGTATTTTAATTATTTATTTTGTTGTGAAGCTTAGTCTCAATTTTGAGCAATGATTTAACTTTTTAGTGAATTTTGTACTATTCTAATTTCGTTATATTATTTGAATGAGTTAGTACATTGACATTTAGTGTAACATCTATTAATGATTCGTTTTGCAATACTTTAACTTGCATAGACTTTCTTATTATTTAATATTCATAAAACATACAACTAAAAAGTCTCAATTTTAAAAATATTAATGATCATTTACTTTATATAAGAACAAGATGTTTTATTGTTATTGTTCGTACTATAATTTATTTTTTTTAGTATATTTGAGCTTTTATGCCTTCACAGCTTAATACAATGATAAATAACACGTGTTTCAAAAAATACAAAGTGTGTTTCACAATACCATTATACAAAAAGATGTTCGTTGGAATAAAATGTTTATCTGGCTCCAATAAAAAACCACATTAAAGTTGAGTTATAAGATTCTTTAGAGAACAAATGCAATAATAGTGAACACCACAAGAACTTTAAGCTTCATTTGCTGAATATCAATTGCCAATAAAAATTGAAAGTTGATTTACAAGAAAAAAAATTAAGTAAATAGTCAATGATATTTTCTTGGAGAAAATGTAAGTGATTAGTGATTAAAAGCATAAAAAAATAAAAAATCAAGTGCAATTTATCAATAGAATAGTTGTGATATCTGAGACCATTTAAGTAAGAAATGATTATTGGGTAATGTCTTAAGAGTAAAATCATAAAACAATGAGTGGTTCTAAAAAAATTTCTAATCAGAAGAAGTTCAAGACAAATAATCTCACATTAGAAAGAGAATAAATAATTATGAGTTATATATTTAAAATTATAATGTTATGGTATTGAGGAATTCTTTAGGATAAAATCTTATTAGGTGGTTTATGATATAAAAGTCTTGCAAACATGTCAAGGTTAGATCATGATATTGTGGTATCACAATGATACCAATCTTATAATGGTGTGTTTTAAGGATGAATCATGTAAAGATTGGTAGTTCTATAAAATCTATGATTAAAGAGGGTAAAAATTAATTATTGCATGATATCTTAAGATAGAAATTATTTAATAATAAGTGGCTCTTATAAATGGATATGTTTAAGAACAAATAATTTTACTTCAAATAAAAAAGAAATAGTTATTGGCTAAGTATATAAAATCATGATTCTAAAATTTCAATTTTGAGGAGAAAAATCTATCTTGATTATTATAGGATAGACAAACAATATAATATCTTGATATAATAAGGCTAATCATGATATTAACAAAAAAGGATAGATATTGATTACTAAGTTAGCTTAAAACGATAAAAATCACTAACGTTGACATATAGATAGAGGATAAAAAGATGAGTACACCAAATTGAAAATGATAAATAGTTTTGTCAGGGAAAAACTTACTTTTTATTGTATGTGATTATAAACTATGGAGAATAATTTCAATATAGAATACTTTAGTCATGACATAATGGTATTAGAGCAATGTCATATATAATATAATATGGCTAAAAATGAATTAAATAAAAATTTGTAAGTCTCTGATGCATAAGAAGAAATAAAATAGAGAGTGATTCTAAGAGGTGAAATCATTAAAAAAAAGAACATTTCTAATAGTTTTTAAGTGGAGGGATATGAGGATAACTATTATCATATAAGTTAATTAAGGATATGTTATAATCTATTTTTATAATATCATAATCTTAAAATGTTAACATGTCATTAAGAAAAAATAATGCTTTGATTTGTATGAAATGTCCAATAAATTATAAAATCTTGAGATTTTGAGTTTGGTTCATGATATTAGTGATACAATATAGTTATCCATTAAGTTGTTTTAATTGAACCTAAAATGGATACATGCACATCGTCCTATTTTTCTCTTCAACCACAAAAAATGTCCACAAATGCTTCACCAATTTCCTTTTTTGATGACCCTCTACATCACTCCCTACATTATCATTTGGAATTGTCATACCTTCTCTTTTTCATGCATTCAAAACATGCTTTACTCCACTTCTATCTTTTTTCTTCAAAAATGTTGTCACTTGATTCAACTCCAACCATTATATTGGCCAACATGCTTATATGACGATTATCAACAACTTTTCTTCCTCTTCATGTCTCCTATTTGAGACATTAAAAACATAATTGATCATTGAATAGTAATGTTCTTACACAATCATTATGAGCACTTGCACACAGATTGGAGATTACACAGATGGCTTAGTGGTCACCATGGACAAGGTTACACTACACATTGTTTGTGACAATGTAATATCTCAGCCTTCCTTATTGAGATGTTATTACTGATTAATTTGGTTTTATTCTTCTCTAAGAGGTCTCTTTCTTATTTATTATTCAAATTTATATACATTAATAAGTTCAATTTCATGATTATTAGTAAGAAAAGGATCTCTTAGAGAAGGATAAAATATATTTAGTTTAGAAAATACCTCACTAAGAAATGCTAAGATATTATAATATTGTAACAAAGTTGACCTTCTCTAGTCTAATGTGATTTGAGAATGAACGAAACAAAAGTTGGTAGAAAAATAATACTCGATTAACTGCTCAATAAGAATGGAAGGATTGAGAGGACATCTAAAGTATGATCGCCAAGGCTTCTTGAGAAGAATGAAAGGACTAGGAGAATATCCAAAGTATGGGAGCCAAGAGGATAAATAACTTTCGCATCAACTGTAAGAGAGAAGATATTTAGTGATATAAGTAGAGTCATAAATCTTAAAATGGTGAAACACTTTTTGGGGATAACTTATGCTTGAATCTCTTAAGAAATCTATTATTAAACATATAGAAGTTGGAAAACTTTTAGGATAAGTGCCAAGCAAGAAAGGGACCCCTAGAGAAGGATAATATTTGATTAATTTAGAGTAATACCTCACCAAAGAAAGTTTTGATATTATAATATGATAATAGAGTTGATCTCTTCTAGTTTGATGAAGTTTGAGGATGAACCAAATAGAAGCCAATAAGCATATAACATTTTACTGGTTGCTTAAGAAAGATGAAAAGATCAAGAGAATATCCAAAATATGAGGATCATGACTCCCCAAGAAAGATGGATAAACCAAGAGAACATCCAAGATATAAGAGGGTTAGGAGGGTGAATAAGTTTTATATCAACTAAAAATAGAAAATCTTGAGAGATATAAGTAAAGTTATAAGACTAGAAAATGAGTATTTAGGGATAATCTATGCTTGGATCTCATAAAAACTATACTATTAAGCATATTAGAGTTGGAGAATTTTTTTATGGGTGTCTAAGAATGAAAAAAAACTCTTAGAGAAGGATAAAACCTAATTCAAGACAACACTTCATTAAGGAAAATTGAGATGATATAGAAAGCTTTGACACATTGTTTTGTGATGACATGTTATTTGGAATCCCTTGGGGTGGATGCTAGTAAATGAGGTGTCTATATATGCACGTGCTTACATATTACACTTGGCTTAATGACTATTAACATGTAATAGCATAGGAAAACTTATGGCGAGGGTAATTATTTTGTCGATGTGGGTCATCCTTCATACCAACGTGTAACTATGGGACATATGGAGAGAGGTGAAACAACAAGGGAAACCACAAAACATGATGTGACACATTTTATACCTCTTATTGGCTTTCTATAATACATTATGTTTTTTATGTGCATTGCACTCTTATGAATACAATAACACTTCGGTTATGTTATAGAAATTATGTTAAAAAAAGTGATAATAAGATGGATTTACTTTCATTTTTCATATGCACAATTTTATTGCTTGTTTTGAATTTATAAAAAATGTGCAAGTTTTAAGTTTTATTATTTATAATTGATAAATGATAATTCCATTCATTGTTAATTTCAAAAAAAAAATTATAACCTTATATTATCATTATTTAATTTGTACATATTTTTATATTGATTTTAATCATCAAGAAGTCAAATATTAAACTTAATTTGAGTGACACATTATATAGAGTACAAAGAAATTGAGAATCAAAAGATGAAAACTTTTATTGCTATCATTATTGATGGTGTTTATTTAGAAGGGAGAGAGTTGAATCAGTTCCAAAAATTAGTTAAGAATAGTAAGGCTTCATTGAACCAAGGCCGAATGCTTGAATCAAAGAGTCAAAGAGAAAGACCATATTAACATGTTTTTCTTCCTGCTCCATCGTATGTTAAGAAGGCTTCTGATTTTAACTAATATATTACTTTATTTGCACAACTGACATTCCACAATACTAGGTCAAGAACCAGGGGTATGATGTTCATATCTAATGCGAAATTAAACAAGCAAGACCTACCTTTGAAGCGTTCATTGTATTCAACTCTTCTCTTATCTATTCCAAAAAAAGAAAAAAATAAAAGCGATCTAACTTCCATGTTAGTCTATGTGTTTCTTACACTAATGTCTTTTAATGTGATAAATTATATTAAGAAGCTGATATGTTGATCATTATAGAATAGCTCATTGGAATAGTTCTTAAAAATTTTGGGTTAGAAAATGCTCTATATGATACTTATAATGTGGTATGAAATTTACATAATGTAATTTTTATGGATCTATTTTTGTTTTATTTGCAAACTTTCATTATTGGGAGGGTAAAATATTTGGTCAAATATACCCTAAAAATTTAAGTCAATATAAAAATAATTTTAAACTATTGGACATACCCATGAAACTATGAAAATAAGATGTTATTGTAAAACTTACAACTAGTTAAATAATCATTATTTTGTTTATATGTTATTTATTCCTAAATGGGATAACATCCTTAAACAATTATAAAGGAATGTAGGTTAACCATTGAGTGAAATGTATGTGTATCATGCGGTTAATTCATTATGGTGTATATATTAAAGAGAGATAGCTAATGCTTGCTTAACTAACTATTTCTTCAAACTATTAAGAAATTCTTAGATATTTCTTATTCAAAGGAAAATATCTTCAAATATGGGAAAAATAAAATTTATATACAAAAAATAGAAAATTTTCATTCTTTATCATAAGAGACAATATCAAGAACACCCACAACATTTAAGAGTTTCTCCAAACTACAAATAATAGTTTTCGCATAGTGGATAATATACTTCATTGATTAAGTACTTTGAGTGTGGGCACCATGCTAACAACTTAGGCTTCATTAGTAAGAAGTCTAGTTAAGAGTTTCAAAACTATCAAGTGATGGTTGAAGAGGCTATGGAATCATAACAGACCATGTTAGCATATGATTAACAACTTAACGCCAAGGTACTCAAGGTCTTGAATTTGTTTTGGGCTAAAATAAACCATTGTTGAAATATTTTCAATAACAAGTAAAATTAATAGTAATCATTAATCTTTTGAACTTAAAATCCTTAACAAACTTACTAAATACATTGTTGAATCAAATGATATATATGTTTAAGTGTTATATGTTAGTGATTGAAAAAATAAATCCAAGATTTAATGAGACACAAAAATGATAATACATATTAGTTTAGGTTATTTGAAGGTTGATATTTGTTGGGATAGATGCATTTTTTGTTTTAGATCTAATGCCAATAAATAACGTGTAGTACATATAGAAGCCCATGTTTTAGGATTGAAGTAGAAGAAAATAATTATCAAATAAGGTCTTAGATAGCTATTAATACCTCCATGATTGTGTAGATATAAATTTCATGACAAATAAAATCTAAGAAAGCATTTATGGTGATTTTATAGATGATAAGTATTGTATATTTTGGTTAAGCCATTGAAGTTTGCCTTCACTAAATTGTACATTTTAATTAAACATTAACTCATCACATAAAATGACAACTAAATGAGTAAAATTATTATATTAAAAATAACTCCCTTGTAATTTGTGAATTATTCTTTTTTAACAAAATATTAGGTATTATTTTTGTAGATTATATTATTCCTAAAATGTCCAACCTCTTTTACAATAAATAAATTTATCTCATCTGCTCTTTTTTCTAGCTTAAGTCGTCATATGCAATAACTTAGTTTTTTAATCTGAAACTATTTTTTGGGAACCTTAATTTTCCCTATAATGAGAATATCATTGAGTATTTCTACAAACTTCCCTATGCATCCATTCTTCTATAGCATGACTTTTCAAATTGCTTTGGTGTATAGCTATTTTGATATTCTTATGAACAAACAAATTTTCTAATTTTAATCTTCTTATGTCACACCATTGAGTGTATTAAATTTTATAGGCACTAAAACAAATATTGTAAGCATAGATGAGTAATTTTTGTAGGCTTTTTCTTCATTGCAAAATTTTAGCTATCTTAAAATAACCAACATTACTATGATCAACTTATCAACTAATAATGTTGAATGTAATATATGGAAAAAGGTTAGTAATGAAGTTGATCTATACAAGAAAAATATGTAATTATCTTTACATATTCAATATTTATAACTATATTTTAAACTATTATCTTAGATGAAGTACTTAAATATTTTAATTATATTTATCAAAGAGTTAGTTCATAATTCTAAATTATATACATTGAAACCAAATAATATCACTATTCTTTAAACATCTTTCAAGAAACTTGCAAGGCCAAACATAACACAATATAGCATTCAACAACACTAAAATTGTACACTATCTATTCATAATTATAATATTAAAATTGTTCATTTGCATAAAGAGAAACTCTCAGAAAAAGAGAAAAATAAAAAACAAATAAATTGATTTGATAATAAAATAAAATAAATTAGTACATGTCATGTATAATATAATTATGGTATTATTCACAAAGCTTATCTGTCATGCTTCCCCCCTCGTCCCTCCCATTATCCCCCATAACAATATCACATCGAGCTAGCTCAATCATCAAAATCATAAACATAGTATAAAGTATGGAAAAAAATTAACATTAGTATCAAATAATCATAACATTTCATAAATGAAATAAATTGGTCATATTGACCTTAGATCTTATTGAGATAAACATTACAAAATGATAATGTAACATTCTCATTCTTTTATAAAAAAACTTAGATTCTATTATCATAATTTTAAAATAATTTAATGACATTTAATCTATGTTTTTAGAATTTAAATAGATAAAGTTTCTCTTGCATGTGATTCATCTTTACTATAAACGTACAATGTAATTACGATATCCACAATTATATACATGCTATGTAATTATCTATGGCTTAATTAATACAATTATTTACTATTTAAACTACATGGTTATTTATAATATTAAATGTAATTTAAATTGATAACACATCCAACAAAATATACAAACCTTCTCTAATTTCATAACTCCACATTTCTTATTTGTATTCCCGTTTTTTTTTCTCAAGTCACTATTCATGTGTCCTAGTCCTAAGATGACTTTCTAAACGACACCTCAAATCAACTTTGTCAACTCTCTTCCTTCATTTTCTCTCTCTCTCTCTCTCTCTCTCTCTCTCTGACTCATAAAAAAGGATTCATTTGGTTGTGCTTAGGGTTGGCCTACGCATATGAGGAAAGGGATTTTAGAAAAGTTAAGCTCAGAGAGATTAACAGTATTAGCAGGAAAAATCATATTTAAATTATATATATATATATATATATATATATATATATATATATATATATATATATATATATATCATCTTAATTAAATATTTTTTTCAGTTAATTTTCAAGCATCAACAAATTATAAATACTTTGCTTAAGACAGAATAAGTATAATTAGACTAATATTAACAAACTTTGTCAAATATTATTTTTATTTTTATATTTTAAAATAATTTATTTCTTAAAATATTTGGCATACTTTAAGAGTTGTCTAGCATATGTATAAAATTTTAGATATTAATATAACTTTATTATATTATGAAATTGAAAACATTGCAAGTAGAAATTGACATGTAACTTGTGGATCAATATAAAACAATATCATACATGAATGTGAAGTATGACATCCAAAAGGAGTAAAATGGACTCCTTTGATTACTTATTTATTTTTTGTGGGCAAAAAAATAATAATTAGTAATAAGATAAAGTGAATGACCATTATCGCAAAATAAGATAGATGTGATATAATACAATGAATAATAGACAATTGATAAAATAAATATAAATATCAAACTTTAAAACACAATTTATAAGGATCACAACAATATCGTTATTGTGAGATGAAAAAAATGCACTAATATAAAAGCATTACCAATGTGACTATGAGTACCTTAGTCATTTGATTTTATGTACCAAAAAAATGGTTCATTAACTATTGTGATTCCTAAGTATTCTTACCATTATATTATAGTTATTTTTATTAGGCCTAAGAATGTTTAACAAAGAGCCATACAACAAATTTGTGCATCATTTGGTCTAATTATTAATTGGATCTTCATTAATCAACTAACTCAAACCTTGGTCAAGGCATGATCAAATTAATAAGAATTAGTCAATCCCAATATGAGGTTTAAGAGAGAGGTAAAGAGAAAGTGAAAGATTTTGAAATTGGCTTGGGATGATTATCTTAAGATGGGAAGTGTTTTGAATTACAAAGGGGAAGATGCATTAAGAGCTTTGAAATAAGCAAAGAGGTGTCGATGATAGAAAACCTTGAGAAAAGAAGCTAGGTAATAATGCTAGTTCATTAACATCAACTTAAAATAACTCAAAAGGGTTAAGGCTTGCTCTTCCTAAAGGTACATTAAAGAGTTATTTCCAAGAAATAATTGAGATTTTAGCATGCATGATGAATTATGTGATTCTAATATCGCGATCTCATATAAAATCCTCCAATCTATAATCCCACCATAAATTGAGTTTTCTAATTAAACATGCCAAATTATTAGAAAATAAAATATTCTAAAATATAAAAATAATTATAGAATTACATAGAACTCATTGAGATGAGTATAATAAATTTATTTTATCTTAATTGGAGTTCATTTGAAATTATTATAAATTTTTAAAATTATAATAAATTATATGTAATTTACTAATAAAATTATTTATTTTTTAAATATTCAAAAATTCTTAAGAATGGGATTTCATGTTTGACCCTTTTTAAATCCTTTCCATTGTGCTTTTTCTCATTACTGAACCTAGGGATTAACTCTTGTAGACGACAAAGAGTAGTCCATCGATGAATTCTTGTGGCATACTCCTACGGAGAGAGAGAGAGAGAGTTAATATGAGAGTGAGTGAGAAAGAGAAAGAGAGAGAGATAATGAGATAGAGAGTTAATATGAGAGAAAGAGAAAAAAAAAGACAGTGAGAGAATTAAGAAGATAAAGATAGAGACAGAAAGAGAGAGAGAGAGAGAGAGAGAGAGAGAGAGAGAGAGAGAGAGTTAACAAGAGAGAGAGAGAGAGGGAGAGAGAGACCATGAAAAGCTGAATGGCTGCGACAAGGATTTTGTGAGTTTCTATGTCGAAAAAATTTTGTTCTTATTTTTAATTTTCTTAATTTTTGGCAAATATTGTTAAGATTAAGTCCCAATTAACCTTTTTTCTTTTATGAGGTTGATTACAAAGGAATTTATTAGAGATTATAAAGTTAAGACTTTTGGAAATAACAAGATTGAGGAAAGATGAAGAGGAAAAAATAAAAAACAAATACAAATTTTTTTTATCAATTTGAAAGAGAGTTTATGCGACCTTTAACATGTAAATAAAATTATAATTATACTAATTTTTATTTAATGCTAAGTGGTTATTGTTTAATAGGTTGAATATGAAGAACAAAAAATTTGTTTGGTAATAGGGTTAAGCATAAACAATAAGAAATTTTTGTGATAAATATTAACATAAATTATATGCATATATTTGATATAATATTGAATGATATATATATATATATATATATATATATATATATATATATATATATATATGACTTAGTGTAAGAGTCTTACAAAGTATTTGTGTTGTTTGATGTATTACTATTTATGACAATTTTATAAAAATATGCATGAAATGATAGTATTAGTTTTTATTATAATCATGTAAACTTAAAATATAATATTGACTCATTATCTCATGATAGTGGGAGCAGTAATATGACCATCATAAAATTTATATAATTAATTGAAAACATATGCCAATAAATAAGACTACATTAAAAAATAAAAACAAACAATAATTGCATATGCATGTTACTTTCTTTATGATTATGTTACATTCTTTTATAATATATTTTGTTTCATGTCATATTATAACTTAAATGAGGTCTTGTTTGTTTGTTCTTTAGTTTCATTTATGTGATTTAAGTCATAAATGTGATTTATCTAAAAAATTGTTTATTCGAATTTACATTTATTATTAGATACAACATATCGAGCTTATGATTATTGATTTAGTATTTTCATTGACATTAACCTTTGAAGAATATTATAACCAAATACAAGTAGGATCACTTGTAAGAATTGCTTGTGAGAAAAAGAATTAAATTTGTAAAACTTTTGTACCAATTAACTCTATAAAATTATATGTTATATTTAATATCATGACATATATCAATAATATGAATGTAATGATTGATAAATAATTGTCAATTATGAAATATGGATATAAACCTATATGGATAGTTTTAGTATATATAAATATAATATAATGTATAAAATGCTATAGTTATTGATATATATTCAATTGATATTATTATATACCAAAAAATGGACAAAATATACTAGATTTTATACATTATCTAAAATTTGAAAAAAATAATAATAATTTTAAAAATTTAAAATTTAATATTCAAAAAAATTATAATATGATAAGAAGAATCATCATATCTCATCTATATGAAATAATTATTATGATATAGTATGGAAAGTGAGATTGAAAAAATAATTTTTATATTATTATTATTATTATTTTCTTTGTCTTGACGTACTTAATATATTTGATCTTAATATCAATTTGGTCAGAACAAAGTTATTGTATGTGCATGCTTGTATGGATTAATTGGGATACATGTCTATGCTTCAACGTCCTGCCAAATCAAGTTAGAATGTTAATTTGATATGTAAAATCCTTCGAAATGTAGATTTAATGAAAGAAAATATATTGCCAGCTTACCAAGCACATAACCGCTCCACTAAATATTGTCAAATTTATACCCTTTGGCAAACGAGATCTAAAGCCCGAACATGATCCGAACAATGAAATCTTGGACCAAAAGAGACGGATTCCACTGCTAACTACCATTATTTATTCCTCATTTACACCGATAGCGGTCTCACCATCTTATAAAGCCGACGCCAGGAATAAGCCTTTGCCAATGCCATTGAGTCGATTGCTCGCTTACAAACGATGGAGTACGACAGAATTGGCCCGTCCGACTCCACTCGCTCCATATCCCACCAACTATACGCGGCCGAGTACCGTCACCGTCAGCTCCGCCGCCGGCGCTTCTTCGTACTAACCCTTTCCTCCTTCCTTTTCCTGCTAATACTGGCCTCATCCGTGGCAGCTCTCCTCCGTAGCAACAAGCAATCTGATCGGAGCACAACCAAAGCACTCTTCCACACCTGCGAGCTGACGCGTCACTCGGCACTGTGCCGTAGCTCGCTGCAGAAATTCCCGGGCGTAGCCAACGCCAGCCAGCGCGACCTCGTTCATATATCACTTAACGTAACCCTTCACCGCGTTGGTGCAGCGTTCTACGGGGCGTCGGCCATGGCTAGCATGCCCATGGACCCGCGGACCCGCTCGGCCTACGAGGACTGTATGGAGCTACTCGACGATTCCGTCGACCAGCTCTCACAATCCCTTCTCACCGTCTCCCGCGTCAGCGCCGGTGGGACGAGCCACGAGGACGTGGTCACCTGGCTCAGCGCTGCGCTTACCAACCACGATACCTGTACGGAGGGTCTGGATGGCATATCCAACGTCAACGTCCGGCAGCAAATGGGAGGGCATCTGAAGGATCTCTCGGAGCTCATCAGCAACAGCCTCGCCATTTTTTCCGCCGCTGGAAGGAGCCAGGAGTTCGCTGGCGTTCCCATCCAGAATCGCAAGAAGCGCAGACTCCAGTCTTCAGGGGATGAGTTTCCGTTCTGGGTGAATCCAAACGATCGGAAGCTTCTTCAGATGCCAGCGCCGTCGATTCAAGCCGACTTCATTGTCTCGCAAGACGGGAACGGCACTCACAAGTCAATCGCCGACGCCGTTAAGGCCGCGCCAGAAGGAAGCTCACGACGCATAATCATCTATGTGAAAGCCGGGCGATACGATGAGAACATCAAAGTCTCGCGGAAAAAGATAAACCTAATGTTCATCGGCGATGGTAAGGTTAAGACAATAATCGCCGGATCCCGCAGCATCTACGACAACTATACTACCTTCCATACAGCTACCTTTGGTATGATTGTTTATTACGCATTTAATCAAACATTTAACGTCCATACAGAACTCATCATACTCTGTTTGCAGCCGCAACTGGTGCCGGGTTCATAATGAGGGATATGACAATCGAGAACTGGGCGGGACCATGGAAGCATCAGGCAGTGGCGCTGCGTATTGGAGCAGACCATGCGGTGGTCTACCGTTGCAACATAATCGGCTACCAAGATACCCTTTACGTGCATTCGCAGCGGCAGTTCTTTCGCGAATGTGACATCTATGGCACCGTCGACTTCATCTTCGGCAACGCCGCCGTTGTGCTGCAAAAGTGCGGGCTTTGGTCTCGCAAGCCACTCCCGATGCAGAAGATCACCATCACTGCTCAGAATCGCAAGGATCCGAACCAGAACACTGGCATTTCCATCCACAATTGCATGATCCTGTCATCAAGCGACCTCAACACGGCAAATTCGACCTACCAGACCTTCCTCGGTCGGCCATGGAAGCTCTACTCGAGAGTGGTTTACATGATGTCATACATGGGAGGCCACATTGAGCCGAGGGGATGGTTGGAGTGGAATGACACGTTCGCTCTTGACACGCTCTACTACGGCGAGTACATGAACTCCGGGCCCGGCGCCGCCGTGGCGAAGAGGGTGCAGTGGCCGGGATACAGGGTGATCACGTTGCCTGAGGAAGCAAGCAAGTTCACCGTCGCCAATTTCATTTATGGCTCCTCGTGGTTGCCTTCCACCGGCGTCGCCTTCGTCGCCGGACTCTCTTATTAAAAAAAAAAAAAAACTTGAAAATTTACCCGTTTTCGTTGCTGTGATAATTCAGTACATATTTATTATTCTCGAACGAAGTCATTAAATGAACCTGTGAAATTTTTGAATTGTACATTCTAATGGCGTTCTTCTGTCTGGGCATCCTCTTCTCTAATTGTCCTTGGTTAAGCTCCTTAACCTTCTTTAACAGTTGAGTTTATCTTTGTTACACTCAAATTTTTAGTATTTTTTTTAATATTTATTAATAAATTTAAAGAAGAAAAATAAAAATAAAAATAAAATTACATGTTCTATTCCTTCCAACTAAGGCCTAATTTTGCTTAATATCTTTTAAATTAGCTTTTAGAAATCCCTTATTTTAAAGCAAACAAGTAAAGTAGAATATAAAAAGGAAAAAAAAAAACCTTTTCTCATGGAACCACATAATAGAAAGTGGAAGAAAGGTGTCGGTGGTGGAAAGGTAGCAGAAGTGCGAAAGTTTATATTATCTATAAATGCTTTGGTACCGTTCGAGGCTGCAGACTGCGTGCAGCGGGCCAACTTTCTGCTGCGGTTGATAAATAAACAAAAAATGTCATCAATCTACTATACAACTTGAGTGTTGTTTAAAAAATCATTTTACTCGATTCTTTATGAAGTACCTAAAATAATCTTTTTAACACTCAGATTTATTTTATTAATTATTAATTACTCTTCACAACAAAACCCATGTGCAGCAAAAATTAATCTGATAGGGAAATGCTTAGCGACGGGTACATCTGTCATTCAATTTCTTTAAAAAAATTTAAAATTTTCTGTTATAAATATCTTTTTCTGAAATTGAAGTTATAATTTATATTTATGAAAGATATATATATATATATATATATATATATATATATATATATATATATATTTTAATAAAAAAACATCTATCTGAAATTTATTGTCCGCTGATAACGCGTCTACCACGCGGGCCTTTGTGGCGTCTTTTCGTGATATCAATTATTTCTCTGTAAAGAGAACAGCAAATGTGAAGCTGTCCTCCACTTCATCTTAATGCGTGTGTTTGAGAAAAAAAATTGCAAATACAACAGTAAATATAGAAATCCGAATAAATATTTACTTGTCGGTTGCATAATATATTATTCTGTTAAAGGATAATTTAAATAAATAAATAAATAAATAAATAAATAAATACGTGATAAAAACTCTTTTGGGGATGCCACGAAGTTTCCCAAGATGCTACGTGTCGATAGATGGCAAATGCAAAACGACAAAGCGTGTCGGTAATAATAGTTTTCTATGAAAATTCTTGATTTTGATATAAAAATTTTTACAAAAGATTTTTTAAACATTTTTTTAAATATTCTCTCTAGCAATTTTAGGTCGACAAAAATAAGTTCATTAATAATTGATAAAAAAAAAAATAAATAAAATTCGACTTTGAGTTTAATTTATTTAATAAGATTGACCTATTCAAGAATTTTTCGTACATGAGAGTAAACTTTCTCTCCAAAAGACTACATTATCAATGTTTTTAAGTTTTGTATGATGAACATGTTTTGAAAATTGTTATTTTATTATAACTTAAAAATTATTAAAGAATTATAAATAAATTTGATTTTTTTTTTGTATCATATAATTATTTTATAAAAATATATTTTTAATTCTGTTAATTGTGTAGAGTTTTTCAAAGAAATATCCTTGATTTTATCATTATGAGTCAAGTGGGCTTATCATTTTCAGAACTCCATTTTAAAAATTTCCATCAAAGCTCTTAGTAATATAATATAATTTTGAACAATTTTTCTTAGTAATATAAATTAGAACAAAGAAAATGACATCCATTTATGCATACAACATGTTCCAAAGGTAATGACATTTATAACATCTTAAAAACTAGATGTATCCTAGATTTGTTTATGCAATATCTTCATTTTTTTTTGTATCAATCTCAATGATACTTTTGTTTTTCTTTTCAAATAAATATATTTTTTAAAAACTTATACTCACGTGTGAGTGCTATATTAATTAACCAATTTTTTTTTTAATTTCAATTCAATTATTTGTTCTTTACAATTGCTCCTTTTATGTTAGCATGGTATTTGATTAGTCATTCTTTAATTTTTTTAATCCACAAGCCTCCATTATTCTTGACCATTTCATCTAGGTCTTCCTCCCTAGTAAGATTAGCTGCATCATTATCCCTTTAATTAGGCTCCTTGTTATTGTCTAGATATTTTGTCAAAATCTTAGTTGTACCTAATTTTCAATGAGTTCGATCACATCTTTCATTCTATCATACAGCGTTTTGCTCCTTCTTAAGCAATTTAAAACAATTAATTACTTTTACATATTATTAAAATCAAAATATTGTAATTAATGAAAATATTGCAAGAAATGAGTTCTTTTAAGCCTTGCTGGTGCAAAACATGATATTTGCATCTATTTCAACCAAAGTTGTCAGATCATAATGAAATTGAAATTCTCTTATGAAGAGCATGGGATATTGGCAAGTTGATGACAAGAAATTTTGGGAAAGGAACAGGAATAAAAGGATAAAATATTAAATGATAGAATTTTTAGGGTTCCCATTGTTTGGAAGCATCACACTTGGAGGCAAATTATTGTTTTAGGTACTATGAGGAAATCCTTTCAAAGGAAACATGTCAGAAATCTTGTTTAAGCATGGTAGCTTGTTGGGCTCTTTGCGAGGGTCATGTAATAGGTTTATTACCTATATATGAATATTACGTTAGCTATTTATCTTTTCTACATCTACAAAAATGTTAGTAACATGCACCTTTCAATTCTGTTGTACTTTATGGAGTATCAATTTACTTTAAGAACCATGTAGCAATGCAGGATTTTTCTTCATATTCTTTTGTCATTTGTTGGGTCACTCTCTTTGTCACACTATTTCCTGATTGATATAAAATTGGTTTCCCTTGCAGATGCATTTACTTATTATATTAGCTTACTGTTTTTGGTTTGTTATCTCATGATCATCTTCCTCAACCAAAAAGCAATATATATATATATATAGAGAACTAGCACTCATACACATGCTCAAGACCAATTTAGGCTTCAATGTTTACGTATCAACTTAAATTCCACTACTCATGTCATGTCAAATTACAAACTAAAAACTATATTTGCTATGTTATTCATTGTTCATGCACAGTGAATGAAAAGCCCACTTAGTTCAGCAGGATTGGGCCAACAGAATTCCGGTCTACGAGTCCGCATCCTTTTCAGATGAAAACTTCTTATCCACTAAAAAGACAAATTAAATGCTTCAGGTTTGACCGTCCAAAATATAAGAAAAAGAGTTTAGAAACAAATAATTTTTTTATAATTCACGTAAATAACTTTTAAAAATCAATTTTATAATCATGATATTCATCATCATTATACAGAAAAAAATAGCAGACGAAGAAAACATATTCAAATGTGCGAAACTAAAGTAATATAATGAGCCGCATGCATGCCGGACAAAATGACTGAAATTAGCTACGGAAAAGCTCACAAACACAACGGCATGTTTTTTTTTTTTTTTTTTTTGTCCTTTTTAAGTTAAATTATTTCATAATAATTCCTACCGTTCTGCCTTTCTTTTTCCGGGGAATTTTTCAAGAAGCCGCTGATATGATTCCGACCGGTGATCAGCACCGGAATCCAACAACCGACCCGTTGGCACCAGAGACGCCGATTCGGCATAGGGCATCCACCTCGATGTGGTGTGTGAAATACATCAGAACCCTAACCCTACCCTTCACGATCATCGAAGATTCTAGCTCCAGTATCCCGTTCGGCGCGTCTTCCAAAACCCGGAACGATTCAACGGGGAAGCTCGCCGACATGTATAACGTCTGGCCACCGGTGACCTCTCCAGCGGGGATGTACATGAACCCTACCTGACCACCGCCGTACAACACCTGCAGCGAGCTACCGTAGTGGGAGAATGCAGCGTGGTTGGGGTTTCGCACGGCGGCATATTCCGCAAAGTAGAAGCTGGCCGTTCCATTGACGAAGGAGAAGTGCGGGAGCTGAAAAGCGGAGATGTTGATCTCTGGTTCGCGCGGTCGGAAGAGGACGAATAAAGTCACCGTGAGGCCGACGGCTGCAAGGATGATGAAACCGGCGGCCAGGGCGCAGGATGCTATTATCGTTCCGCTAACGCCACGGCGGTCGTTGGGTTTGCACTGAGGCAGCTTACAATGCTTGTCAAACTGGTCCATGGTAAGCAGCGATCGCAATGGATCGGTATCCTGTCCTCTCTCTCTCTCTCCTCTGACACACACTATTAAAGCTATAGCTCTGTCTTCGCTTATAGCTTTCTTTTTGTCCGTTCAAATTGGTCAGCGGAACAGATGAGTGGCATCTGAATGAAGAGGGAAACACATTTTGATGGCCAAATATGTTGTATAAGGTGGGTAGGATCGTATGTTTGTCTTTGATGTCTATTATTTATAAACTTACATTATTAAATTATTAGAAATCCCGCTAAAGACGTATTAAATGCAACTAAGACACACACTGAACAAATGAATCCTGAAATCGGGTGGACGTCACGAAAAAACAGCGTTTCTTCTTCGCTGCCTTGGTTTATTGAATTCGATCACCCATTCCTCTTGTAACAACTTTTTTGTGACCACTTACTTTCATCACTTGATTGACAAGACATTGACAGTTTGTTGCGCTAAAGAAGAATCTAACGTGTGCTATTGTCAGGCTGCTTCAGAAAAGCAATTAGAACAAAGCAAGTTATTTGAAATTGTCTCTGCAAATATTAAAGAACTTTCAATTCTCGAAGCACACATCAGCCAGAAGCAGGAAGTAGACACAAGAAAACCTGATCGTAGAAAATATAGAAACAAGGGCATACGCCATATTCCCATACAATTAACTAGTAACAGAAACTACTACTACAAGAGTAGGAACATTTGCCTGAAAGAGCATCTCCCGTCCCTTCGGATGATCACTACAGACCAACTCATACCTATTAAAAAATGCAGTGGGGCTTCGCCGGGTAAAATTAGTGCAAGCCCATGCACCGAGTCCATCACACAAGGAGACCATCCCCACATAAAGGTTTTTTTTTTTTTTTTTTTTTTTTTCCCCACATAAAGGTTCTATATGCAACAAGAGCTGTTTATATCATACACTATACATACACACACATGACGAGTATCATCCTCCGTTCTATTTGACCATTTGGTCAAGATAACGATCCATGATATAGGAAATTGCTTCCAGGAAAGCAGTCTCACTGGTGCCCGGAAGAACGGCATCCTTTGCTTCGCGAACCATTTCCTCGACCTTGGATTCCTTCTTCACAGTCTCCCGACACAAGATATTTCCTATTTGATAAGGTGTGAGCCCCTTCGCTGCTCCTTTCTTAAGCAGCATGGTGGAAACGCTAAGAGTTCGACAACAGGCGAGCGAAGGCTCCCAACCGTAGAATTTGAGGAGGGCGATGTCCTCCTCCGCATCCAGTGATTTTATGTAATCCAGCGTTCTTGAACTAAAGGCCTGGCGGGCTTGGGGCCAAAAAAGCCAGTCGAAGGTGCAATCCTCAAACTGCAAAGCCGTTATAGAAAAAATGACAACTTTATAACCAAACTAACAATATGGTATTTCATAAGAACATTAGACGGTCAGAAGTAACTCTATTTGCTGCAAATAATAAAATACATATGTCGACATCTCGCTTGTATAAGTGGCCCTCGGATATAAGTAAATAAGTTGCTAGGAAGATCCTTTAAAAATTTTCCCCGCAGTGTCACAATTTTGGTATGCTAGGGTCAGTTAAACTAGTCTAGCACCTCCTTTCAGTAAGCAGATTTCTTGGGTATTAAAAATGTTCTGATTACCTGTTCTTTATAAACAAAACAACTACCCTTGCCCTACATAAATCTGCATCAAACTCTGAGGTTCTTTCACTTGCTTTGACAAATATTAGGTTTGGAAAACGGAGATGTAATACAAGTAAAAAATGTTTTCCAGAAATTTGAAAAAAATGGTGCTTACACTATTCCAAAAACAAACTTGGAAAACAAAAAAAATTCCAACTGAATCAAGTTGTTTTAATCCAAAATGAAAAAAAATAAAATAAAATAAAAAATAAGCAAACTCAAAATGCAAAAAAATAAAAAATAATCCAATATGATGTAACCCACCAGAGGAAAAACAATACTTCTAAACAAAACAACACCAAGCGTTATAGTCACAAATGCAGTAAGCCACTAAAACAAACGAGAGGCCAAGCAGAAATTTAGCAGTTCGAAAATGACCGCAATAAGGAAAACTTGAGAAGAATACTTTGATAGAAAATAATGTTTTTTTTTTTTTTTGTGAAAAACTTATTATGGTCAAACAGTTTGCACAGTGTTATGTAGGGCACCAATAACACTAATATTTTTTTTTTTTTTTTTTTTACTGAAACAATATCTTTCAGCTGATGATAATGCATAACCATAAGAATATTAAGTATGTTAAGATAAATGAATCAAATAGGAGTTCAAATTGGACCTAACGTATCCATAGATAGACACCCAATATCCATGACACTTAAGTCTTATGACTTCACACTAAGTTGTGAAAAACTTTTTATGATGGTCTAACAGTTGGAATTCTGTTAGCTATGGAACCACTTATTATATGGAAAGAGAAAAGCTATATAATAATAGATTGACATATGCAGTACTACTCAAGTAAGAAATTTTTCATTAGTCCAAAACTAATACTAGAAGTCTTAAAAAAATATATCTTTCTGCTAATGAGAATGCACAATCATAGAAAATAATCAATATACTCATAAGTGGATACCTAAAAACCTAGAAGCTTAATCTTTATAAGTAAATGTTACGCTATTTATATATCAATGCTTCAAAATTATCCTTGATTTATAATATCAAACTAAATTTAATCTTACTTATACTCAGAAAAGAAAATATTCAACAAGATGCAGAGATTATTTCAAACTAATGGCCTGGTTAGGAAAACTATCACTACTCATAGAACAACGAATTATATAAGAACCTCGGAAGAAAAAACAAAATGGAACTGCAAATATAGATTGCTAACTTCTAAACAATATAGGCTACAAAAGGTAATTAGTATAAAACAAATTAAAAAAGCAAACGTCACACAGAAAACTATGCTCACATTCTCTGGTAAACAGTAACCATGGTCAATGGGAACCAGAGTAATCTGGCCCTGTTCTCCCTCCCTGCAAAACAGGATATTTCCAGCATGGCGATCTGCATTAGCCATCCTTAAATCTAGAACAGCTATCTTGTGCACCTCCTCAACCGGAAATGCCCCAGGTCCTATATCTTCACAGCTTCCGGAGTTCTTAACAAACATCTGTAGTGAACCAATCTTTAAATCATTTACTCCAAACATATCACCAGTATGCAAGCACCGCACCATGACCGTTGGGGGCACCCCAGAGAAGCCAATTTCATCAGACATAAAACTCCGACGACCACTTACCGGATGGTCTATGATATAAGCTGCGACTTCTCTCAAAGCCCCCTCTCCTACTCGTGTCCCCCTTTTGAGCCCCTCACCGTCCAAAGAAAGGGGAAGACCACGAGGATTATTCTCAGCCATTGGCTCCTCATCAGTTGGCTTGAATACTGCAAGATAATTATGACCTGACCTATCCTGCATAAAGTAAGCTCCGCCTGAACCTTCTGAAGACATGACTGGATTGTTTTTCTTCTCTAACCCAACATATGTGGAATAAATCAGACCCTCTAGCAAAGGAGAGAGCTTGACCTTGGGATTAACAATTACCGGCTCAATCAAAGGCTGTATGTTCGATGATTCCGTAGCATCTACCTTTGGACCATCATCTATCTTCGTCCGTTCGGCGATGGGAACACCAATTGACCACTCAAAGTCGTTATCAATAGATTTAGCCCTAAATTTAACCGATTTCTGAATCAACAAATGGATCACAGTTTCAGTATTCTTGCTGATGTCATTAATCAACAACTGATCATCCAGCTCCTCTCCATCACATATGAGCTTCTGGCTTTGAATATCCACAAAATCTGCACCCTTAATTGCAATCTGATCCTTGATGTAAGCAACATTTCGACTCCGTTCCAGTTGGAACTCAAACTTCTTTCCACAAGTGGTATTTACAGTGATGTATCTGAGATCAGAGAGCCGGATAACAAGATGAAGGACATTCCCATCAGAGATGCCATAATCCCGGACGCGACAATCGTTCCTGGCCAGCTCCCGTCCATCAAATACTAGTTTCTGGTTCTTGACAACGAAACCTCTGCAGCTCTGAACTCGAAGCTTGACGGAGGCAATCGATTCAGAATCAAAAACTCTCATTGGGATCACAGATGAGTCAGAAACTGCGAGGTAGATCAGGATGGAGTCATCCAAGTAATGCAAAAACTGGTTGTATTCAATGCGAACGTGAGAGAGGACAGGATCCTCCCTGATGTGGCTAAGAGCAATGGCGGCAGATGACATCTTGCAAAGCTAAAGACCAGATCGATGTACGCAAGATCTATTGAAGATTATAAAAGCATCTATCTTATTCCATCGAACCACACACTCCACCAAAATCGAAGGGAGACGCCCTTCTAATTGAGTCAAATAGGCTCCAAACCTACAAGAACAAGGATAAAGAAGGTGATCACGATTAATTTTTTAAGAAAAAAGAAAAAGCAAAATCAATAAAATGATCTAGCTAGGAAAACATGGAAATGAATGATGACAACATAAATTTAACAGAACAAGAAAGAAATCCTAAAACCAGCAAGAATATGAATCTGGAATCAAAGAAAGCAGAAGGAATACTGTTTCTCACCGGAAGGGAATAACCAGGGGAAAAGAACGTTGAAAATCTTCAGCCGCTGTATCAAAGAGCAACCAGCCACCACAATTTGCCCAGCCTTCCGCTCGATTGAAACAATATTCCCCCACACCGGCTCTCCTTCTTGCCAAATGCCTTGAAGATCAGAGAACTGGTCACTACCTCTTGGCTATTATAACAGAAGAGCTCGATGGCAAAACAAAGGGGAGACGCGGTGTTATAAAAGGCGCGGAGAGGTACCTGGGCATTGACGACGTTTGATGACGAGACGGCCGTTCCGAAACGGAGCAGCTTGCATGGAAATTTAGGAGAGGACATTAAGCGGAAAAATTCTAAAATTTCTCTCTTATCTGTGGTGATAAATTATTAAGGTTAGAACTCCGCTTACAAAAATCTCATTTACAAACTGTCGGTGAACAATGTTGTGTTTGTTTTTGACAATTATAATTGTAATAAGGTTCTATTATTTTTTTTAAAACTATAATTTTTTTTTTGAAGTGGATATAAATATATTATATCAAAAGTGGCAAAGCCATACAAGACTCACAAGAAGGATCCTCAAGGGAGATCAAACATAAAATCAGACAACATGAGTTTGAGTAAGGGCATGGGAAAGGAGTCCCCAAGAACCAAAACGAACTCATTGAGGTATGCAACACAAGCAACCCAGTCAGCAGGCGCGTTCCCCTCTCTGCGAATATGGGAGAACCAGACTGCCTCCAGACCTCTAGCATACTTAAGGGTCTTGGAAAAAACCCCATCCTCAGGAGGGTGGGAAATCATCTCAAAAACCACCTGGAGCGTCGTCATCAAGTCAGTTTGAATTTTCACAGCCCGGTTAAAGGGAAGGGAGCCCTTAAGCAAGTTAAGGGCCAATAGTATAGCCTGGACCTCCATCATGTCAGCGCCCTGGGAGAACATCCTCTTGCCGGCCACCAAGAGCGGTCTTCCCATGTAATCTCTGACAACCATGCCAAGACCAGCAATGGAATCACCAACCACAGATCACAATTAACTTTTATCCATCCTATTGGGCGGGGGGGGGGGGGGGGGGGGGGAAGCCAACAATGCGTTACAAGCAAGTTCGAAGAGTTGCCAGGATTCCCGTTGGACAGGGATGAGTAGAAGAGATGCTAACTGAGTGTAGTGTTCACATCGATCCTGATCGTCCGAAGCAATGAGCATGGTAGAGGCACCGGGTTGTTGTGCATAATCGCGTTCCTCCTTGCCCAGATGTAGTGCATGGTGGTGGCTAATGTGGCAACATGCCTCGCACCGTCACCACGGCATGCAGGGGGCGAGCCCACAAACCGGAGGAGTCGTCTGTGAACAGTGACCTGGCACCTGCACTCGTGGACAAGCCCAGCTCGGTCAGAGCCCCGCGGGCCTGGCAGTCAACCCATAGATCCTGGGCACGCGGGCAGTCCCAGAACACGTGTTGCACGGACTCCTCTGCTGTGAGACCTAACTGGCAATTGGTATTCCGGCTTAAGCCCTTGCGGGCCAACCACGTAGCCGTAGGAAGGAACTCACCGACGACCCGCCACAAGAACATGCGAACCCTTAACATCGCTTTGATCTTCCAGATTCTCCTAATCACCTCAGCAGGATGCCGACCACCACGCCTGACGGAATTCTCAGCACTGCAAACTATATGCGTGTAAATCCGGCCAATGTCAACCCTTGTCATCTCGATGTGGATCTGGAGCAGAATGTCCTAGGCAGGCTCTCGAGCTCTCGGAAGGTGCAGAATCCTGTCAGTGAGCTCCTCGCCCTCCCAATTACGGATTGCATCCACATCCCAATCCCCAACAACCATGATACAGTCAGCGACACTAGCCGGCCAGTGGGTGTGCATATTGACGAAAGTCGACCAGTAGTAGAGTGGGAGGACACCCAGCCAGTTGTCCTCCGCAAACCGCACCGTTCGCCCGTCATTGATGTGCAAGAAGAAGATCGAAATTGCCACAGGCATCATCTCCAGCATCATTTTGCTCACAGATGAGGCATTCCGAGGAGCTTTCATCAGCGGATTACTAAGCGAATATTTCCTCCTCATGATGTCAACCCAGAGACTGGCTTCACGACTAAGGATGTGTTTGGAGTTGCTCATTTGGAGCACATGATGCCAGATGCAGAAGTCCCGAAGACCAAGCCCGTCAGCGACCTTCGGCAGGGTGATGCAATCCCATGACGCGTAATGCATCATGTTCGCACAGCTAGTCCCGCACCAGAGGAACCTTCTAACACGCCTCTCTATGTCATCAAGGATCCCCACCAGCACCACACAATGCCTCAGGATGTGGTTGGGGATAGCACTGAAAACAGAGGAGGCCAAGGCTGCTCTGCCCGCAAGCGACAGCGGATGGATGCGCCAATTGACTACCGCAGCATCAATTCTTTGGACAAAGAAGTTGAGGTCAGCCTTAGTCAGGTGCCTCGCAGCGATGGGGACACCAAGGTATGTAAACGTCTGGCCATGCTCCATGCGGAGCTTCCTCAAGATCAGCTTGGATTTCTTCTTGCTGAACTTAGTGCTAAAGTAGACCCTGGACTTCGTGAGGTTGACCCGCACCCCAGCAGCCTCCTCGAAAGCCCGCATGATACTATGAACAACTCGCGCAGCCATGCGGGAGGCAGGAGCAAACAACAGCACATTGTCCGCTAACAAAATGTGCGAAATTTGCTACGCGTGCTGCCCATGCCTGAACCCAAGTAGTTGCCTCGACTCATAGTCCCTCCCCAAAGCTCGAAAGGTATTCAGTGGCCAGGATGTAGAGGTAAGGCGAGAGCGGGCAGCCCTGCCGGAGTCCCCGCTGCGCCACCACCCACGGGAGGCGAGAGCCATTGAGGAGGACACCAAATCTCGAACGAGTGATGCACGTAGCGATTCAATCGTGCCAGACGAGGGGGAATCCCATGACCTTCATAATCTCGAGCAGGAAGTCCCAGTGCACGCTGTCGTAGGCTTGCTCCATGTTTATCTTCACAGCCATGAGGCCCGAAGCAGCGGTGCAGGTGCGCATCTTCGCGGCCATTTCCTGTGCGATATTGATGTTATCAGAGATGCTCTGCCCAAGAATGAATGTAGCTTGCTCACGCGAGATGAGGCTCTGTATCAGCGGCTTCAGCCTCTCGACCAGAATGCGCGCCACCACCTTTTAGATGGTGTTGCAGAGGCTAATTGGCCGATAGTGCTCTGGCCTACATGCCCCCTGTTTCTTCGGGATAAGGACAATGAGCGTGTCCTTCCAGACCTCCGACAGCCTCCGTTCCTCAAAGAAGGCCTGCACCGCGTTGATGACGTCGCTACGCGTGATGGCCCAGTGGCCATGCAGGAACTCCACCGTGATCCCATCGATGCCTGGGACTCTATTCCTTTTGATTCTCAGCATGTCCGCGATGATTTCGTTTTCAGTAACCCTGCAGCCAAGATTGGATGCCACTTCATCACCGATGATGCTAGTTAGCGAGGAAATCTGCAGCAAGGCCCCCTGGTCCCCGCACCGCCATTTCCGTGCGAAGTAAGCCAGGATGACCCATCTAATGCTGTTGGGAGAGTCCGCCACCTTGTCATCGTCGTCCCTCAGCTGGGTAATCAGATTCGTCCGAGCCCGAGCCGTAGCTGCATTATGGAAGAACCTCATGTTGCAGTCTCCAAGTTTCGCCCAGTGTACTTTGACATGCTACCACCACCATTGCTCTTCATGTGCACAGCCGTAGTGGAAGGCCATGACCATATTCCCAAGCCACGCATAATCCTCCTCAGTAAGACCCTCCTTAGACTCCCTTGTCTGAAGTTCGTCAATGCCCCGTTCCAGCTCCCTGTTCCTGTTGACAAGGTTCCCTACCTCCTCCCGGCTCCATCTTTGCAGCGCCATCAACGAGCGCTTCAACTTGGTCATGACTGCCTCCATGTGATTTCCCTTCGCCCGACTTTGCCATGCATGGTTCACCACCTGGAATGATTATGGAAAGTTTAACCACACGCTATCAAAGAGCGGCCTGTTGGTTTTCGGCCACGGGTTCTTGCCACCCAAGTTAACCAGCAGCGAGCAATGGTCCGTCCCGAGCTAGCTAAGATGGTGCACAGAGCAATCGGGAAAAGCCAGTATCCCTACAGAATTCATGAGAACACGATCTAAATGCTCCAGGATTCGCGTGTCGCACTGCTTCCCGTTGCACCATGTAGAATGGTTGTCGAAGAAGCCCAAATCAGCAAGCTGGATTTCCTGCATAAAGTCAGCAAGTTTTTGCTGAACCCTACCATAGATGAATCTTCGCTTGCCGTGTTTCTCCTCCTGGGCCATAACCAGGTTGAGGTCCCCAGTGACAATAAGGGGATCGTCCCCACAAGAAGACTGTCGGATGGCGTCCGAAATCTCCCTACGCTTATGGTGGTCTTTAGGCCCCTAAACAAAGAAACAGTTGAGCATACAGTCGGCGCGAGGACTAATCGTGCACCCCACAACATGTACCGAGGCCGCCGTGATCATAAGATCAACCCAGTTTTTCCACAAGAGAACAATGCCAGCCGACATGCCCACGGAAGGGTGAGCCGCGAATTCCCAGTCTCTCTCGAGGAGCCAGTCTACATTCTGCCGTGAGAAGGTCTTTGCTTTCGTCTCCATTAAGGCCATGACCGTAGCATTCCCCTCGCGAACCGGCCTTTGCAAGTAACTCCTCGACTTCCTATTTTTAACACCTCTGATATTTCAAATTATGAGCAGCATTTTGATGTAGGCCATGTTATCAGTGCTCCCATGCAACCATGCATCAACTCCACATAAAGCCACCGCCATCTTACTCCTTGATGGCCACTGGCCCCACAAAGCGCAGCCCCGGAGACGTCTCCTAATTTGGTTTAGTGACATGCCTATCTGGGCTTGTAGGTATATCCCTCTCCCGTTCCTCTTGCAACAAGGGTAGTTTCCCCTTGTGCCCTCCTACATGGAGTGCATGGCCCGTTCCTACAACCATCATGGGATGACCACCCAAGTTTGTCTGCATCCAGTCCTCGCGGCCCCCAGGTTGCGAAGCCCGCATTGCTCTACTTCTGTCATGGTCCGTGGATGGGCTCCTGATGCCGTGGGACGTGCTAACAGTCTCCCGACCACGAATTCTGCGACTAGCATCATTCCGAGGAGGTAGGTTTGCCATAGTAGCCGAGCCTCTATGGTCAGTTGTGCCCTGTCTCCTGTGCCGTGGTTGGACGAGCATCCATGGCCCCTGTCAATGTGCCTTTCCTTCTGTATCGAGTGTGTTCTCCTCCCGCTGCCGAAGGCCATTAGTGCCTCCCGCCTCTATGGGTTTGCCATCACCAAAAGATGTGTCCACCGCCACCGTCAGTCCTTCACGACCCACGTCAGTAGACGAATGGGGAATAAGGCAAGCGAGCCCCGCCTCTTTTTGCGTGTTATAGTTGCTCATCAGATGACCAACATGACCACATGTGAAGCAGATCCGCGACAGCCTCTCATACTCAAAAGCCTGATAGGTTCTCCCAAATTCACCATTGAGCCATATGCGCGGTTTCAGCGGCTTCGAAAGATCCATCCGGACTCACACCCGAGCGTAGGAAGAGCGTTCCATTTCAACAGTCCAACCGTCAAGGAGGAAAAGTTCTCTGATTGCCTTAGCAATTCGTAATATGTTCTCAACGTCTCAGTAGATGAGTAGGAGACCCGGAAGGCGCACGCATCGCGGTTGCAGTGTTTGGTCCGAACTCGTGTGTCCAGATATCAAGCCCCATGGCTTGGCTAGCAATCTGCCACGGGCCACCGACCCAAACCTCGTTCCTGTCATTGATGGAATCGAAGTGCAAGCAAAAACAGCTGGAGGACAAGTCGAAGACCTTAAAATTATTGTAGTGACCCGATCTCTTGAGCAATACCCGTGCGATGACGGGAAAGGAGAGTGTGTTCCCGTAGATTCGGCCAACCAAATCGAATTTATGAAATTCGATACACCGCTGGCAAGCATCTAATGACATGAGTATGTCACCACCCTCAACGTAATCAGGGATTCCTGCGGTGTGCTCCTTGACGTCGATGTTGGCCGGATGCACATAAGAGGTCACCAGACTGCTGTTGTTGTTTACGATCAGGGCTTCTTTGAAGTTGACCTTAGTTGCGAGAGCCGCCCGATTCCCAGCATCCTTGTACACAGGTTTGGTTGTTTCTCCCATGAATTTGCTCACCATGAGCTCTACCTTCTTGTGCGTCTTGTCCTGTAGCTCCAGCGTAGCAGCATTCGCTGAGCGGCCCTCCAGGGCTTCCCCCTCAGCATCCCCCTGAATCTGATAGTCAGGGAGGAAAACTGGAGTGTCCATCTTTTCCACCACGATCACTGGATCATCCCCACCTTCCAACGCGCCCCTTTGGCCCTTGAATATGTCAACCTCAGAGTCGAAGTTTTGGGGAGGAGGGAGAATTTCATCGGTGGTCATCGTTCCTCCCACAGACGTAAAGGAAAGACACTCCCTCACTGGAGAATTGCTCCCAGAAGTCCTCGCCTTCTTGTTGCTCCTTCGAGTCTTACTTCCCGCCATCTTTCGTTCAGTTAGGGCTGCAGGTGGCACAGAACCAAGCACGGGGATGGTGCGGTGTGGTGCTCCGTAGGATAGCTGAGCTGTTTAATCCTATCACTGTGCCCCCGCTTTAGCAGGATCCAGATATTCAAATTCAAAGTTCCCGGATCCATGTGACCCGGCAAAATTCCACAACGGTCGAGAGCTTCACGTGCCCTTCGCACATGCGACTGTTAGCCGTTGTCCACTGCCAGTCAGGTGCCGACCAACGCCGCCGCTTCGCCGTGACACACCCCCCGATTGCGCCGCCCAACCAGTCTTGGATATCAGCTAGCCGGCCCACCGAGTCACCGCACCCGTTCCGTCCCGTGCACACCGTCACCACCTCCTGGGCTGAGCCACCAAACGAGGACCTCCCGGCACCACCGCCCGAGCTCAGTCACCCGAGTGTGGCCCACACCACAGGCACAGGTCGCCGGTTACCGTCGCTGGCTCCCGCCGATAGCTCCGGTCACAGGCACCCGACTCTAGCACACGTCACAAGCTCCTGGCACAAGCTTCCGTCACTAGCTCCCATCACTAGCTCTAGACACTGGTTGCTGTCACTCCCGTCGCTGGCTCCCGCCGTTAGCTCCCGTCACAGGGTTGGCTCCCGTCGCTGGCTCCTCAAAATAAATGCATTTCTATTTTCCAATTCTGTTGTGGACTTTTGATATTCATCAACTTACTAAATGCATTTAAACTATAATTGAAACATAATAAAAAAAGAGACATCATATTTTAGATTTACATATGATAAATACATATGTTATCTTCATTATTGAAATATTTTTGATATCTCATTTATGTGTGATTATAATAGATGCCTATTCAAAGTCATCATTTACATATAATTGTTGTTGCTCACAATTGCTCCACGACGATCTTCTTATAGTATGAGAGTTCGATTTTCTCACTTTTGCTCTAAAGCAATCAATATTAGAGTTTGGAAATTTTACTTTGGTATCAAAACTTTAAATTTACACTAATTTAGTCTTAGAGAAAGAGTAATCTTGTTTTGACCACATTGTTGATTTTGTTTACTACCATCTTCTTCCTTAAGCATTTTTAAAGGAGCCTAGAAATTACAGTGTCTAACTTAGTAGTCAACTATCACTTTATTGCATATTTGCTAACCCTATTGATTTATCTTAGCCTTTGACAATTGGCATAGAATCCCTCATTGTATATCATTATTACCATCTTGACTTACAACTACCATTTTAGTCTATGCAAAACCATCACTTTGATTCTTTACAAATGTTTTTCATAATGAAATTAATATATGTTAAAAATTACTTTGAGTGTCAAATTTATGTAAGTTTTATCCACGTACTAATTAACACTTGAGAGCTTAATGTTGTGATGTGGTTATTCACTATTAAGATTTCCACTTTCTAAGGACAATTCCACCTACAAAAAGGAATCAAAATCATTTTTGTCTTGCTTTATTATTAGATGAAGTAGATCTGAGTAAAAAAAACATCCAAAAACTTACCTAAAATGTCAATTCCTCTAATACTTTGGAATCTTACTAATTATTATTATCAATAATAATACTATATTTAATTCTTTGTAGTTTCAATCTTTTTCTAATAGCAAGTCTAAAATATACCTTTGCTAGACATACCAAATTAGATTAAAAAATTGAGGCTTGAAGAAAATAAACAAAAATATATTGAAAATTCTCATGGATTTTATCACACAACTTCTCTATAACAACTTTAGAAATTCCATGTTTTTAAACTTATGAAGGTGCAAATACTTCTAAGATAAATTAGAGTACTTTTTATTGATTTAAAAGTGCTATAGTCATTACTCAAGAAAATTGAAGAATGGCTTAATAAATCTACCTAACTAGATTTGCAATATGAAATCTAATTAAATGTGAATGTGAAGTATAATAAGAGCAAATTGAATGAGCAAAACTTTAATAAATATGAATTAATAAGAGTATTTGAGCATGGACAATAGAGGATCTCAAGAAAATAAGTTCTTACGAGTCTGTGTTTAAAAAGGGCCTCAGATGGTTTGGTAATGTATGAGAGCTGGACTTATAAGGATCTGGATGAGTGGCCCAAAGGGATATGTATCTCAATTAGTGATCATGAAATAGTGATGTTTTGAGAGAAAGTTCTCATAAAGTGGTCTTAAGAGAGTCTTGAAAGGAATATGTGCCTCACGAGATGGCCTCGATAGTGATGTCTTTAGAGGACATTCTCAAGAGATGGTATGGAGATGTTCTTAAGAGTTGGTCTTGAGAAAGATGCGTCTTGAGATGAGGACTTGAGATGGAAGTTTGGATTGATTATTTTGGAAGTTTTTGATATATAATGAGAAAAAATTTTAAAACATTAGAATGAGTCTCAAGAATAAGGTCTCATTAAACCTCAAATAACATATTTTCTAATTGAGTTGTTGATTAATAAGTAGAGTTAAGTTTCTTTTGATTATCTATCTAATCCAAGTATCAAATAATATAATTAGAAAGGCTAAATATGTCAAATTTAGAATATTTAAAAAAATAAAAAAATATTTATTTTAAATAAAAATATTCTTTTGAATTTGAAAATTTTTTGTTCAAAATCATATTTTTCATATAAATTTGAGATATATGAGAGACTCAAGTATTCTAATTTAGCAAAGTAAATCCAAGCTATCATGGATTGTTATGTTAATTGCTATAATATATTTCTATATTGATATTGAAATTTAAATATGTTGAAATTGATTATGGAAACATGGTGTCCTTATTTAATATATATTATCAATTTTAATGCTATGCAATAATAAATAAACATTGTCAGAATTTATATGCATTTAAATGATTATGATGATATGTTTGTTCCTTATTATATTCATAAAGCCATGAAATTATAATGTATTTAAATATTTGAGTTATTGTATTCTACTTTAACAAGTGTAATCATCATGAATGTGAAAGGAATAAAACATAAAAGAGGATAAAGGAAATAATAATGTGGGTTTAAAGGGTTTATGCATGATATGAATGATAAAAGAAAGTGATATGATTTTCCTTGTGACTTTACACACCTCAGCTCGATCATTATGAAATATTGTGACATTTTGTGATATTGGTTTGATATTTTACTGGGCATAGCTTGGTAGGGTGTGAAACTAGGGATATCATACCATGCCTTGACAAGGTAGAGGGCTAGATAAATTGAGGATTAGAGATTTATAATGTGTCATATTACCAATCATGTGTAAAAGAGAGTATGTGATTAGCCTTAGTATAAACTTATATGTGATTATGCAAAGATTGAAAAGACATGGGCCTAGGCATATTATGTGATAATATTGATTGTGTATATTATATCAAGATATAAGATATGTATATCATAGTATCTATGGATGTGTTATGAGCAATATGTGACTAGGTATGTTTGATAGAATATAAAGCTAGAAATATTGTATTTTAAGATGCAGGATGAAAGTCCAAAGAAAAATGGACCCACTAAAGAAGAACATAAATAAAGAAAAAATTGATTTGGATATTGTTTGTTATGAGTAGCATATGTCATCATGATTTTATATCAATTTTGTTTAATTTTTTATATCATCATTACATTATTATTCATATTTTTCTATTGAGTTAGTAGTTTGCTTATTTCATATTTGTTTATTTCTTCATACACTATTTAGAAAGGAAAATAGTAGAGCTAAAATGTAACTAGTATTTGACAAATAAGATAACATAGTTGAATAGTTTTGGTTTTGTATTATATAATTGCTTTTGTTTTATATCATTAATTCTTCATATTTTGGTTTTCATAAGACTACTATATCTTCCTTTAGCTGCATACTTTGAGATATTTTTTTATCATTTTATATTTATTAAATAAAATGTTTTAGAAAGAAAAAAGTTAAACATCTTATACATGATCATTTACAATAGTCATCAATGTGTTATTAATTCGATCCACATTTGTGTCACTCCGATTTCATATTATATCATTGTATGCATAGCTAAAAGATGATAGCACAAGTGTCAAAAGTGGACTCAAACACATGTTTGCAATCTTATAGAAGAAAATAAGAACAAATCTTGGTATACTATATGGTAATATCGTGACTCATCTTGTTATACCCGGTAAAATATTATACGTTTAATCTTCAATAATTCAATTGTGGCTTGGATGATTTCAGATCGACAGTAGGATGAGCCAGGAACTCAATTGGAGGCTATTGGAATTTCTGAAATTTTCTGGGGATTTTTTGGAGCACCGAGGAAATTTTTAAGTAATTTTCCCTGTTTAATTGGATTTATTGGATTTTTGGAAATTCAAAAATCTAGTTAAATCGGTCTATTAGATTTTTAAACCGGAATTTGGTTTTTACCGCGCGTGAACCGGACCGGAGCGGTTCAGCGAAGGCGGGGGGCGGTTCGCCGAGTGCGTTTGCGCGTGCGGTTGGATAAGCCACGGATAAGCGGATCGGACGGACGAGATCAGCGGTGGAGATTAACCGGCTGATCGGGTTTAAGCGGCGTTATTAGAAGGTCAACCGGCGCTTAATGGGTTCTTAACGGGTTATTACCGGTTTAAGCTGGGTATTTAACCTGATTTGTTCGGCTGTTAGGGTTTCGAGCGGTGGCCGGAGACGAAGTGTTCGCGGCGAACGGCGATACTTTCCGGCAGCCTTTCAAGGGGCTTTTTGTACCTGGAGGTTCGCGGGACCGAGGAGAATCAATTGGTACCGGTTTCGTTCGGCGAGGGGCAGCGGTTGGTCGCGTGCGAGCTTCACCGTCGCCGGAGAAGAAAGGTAGGAAATTCAGATTTTAAATTAGTTATTTAGCAAATTAAAAATATGGATTATTTTGCAAATAGCTACCGGAGCATGCAGATTGTGGTTTTTGGAATTGATTAATGCAAATTATTGATTTTAGCATTTTAGGGTTTTTCTTCGGAAAATTATAACCGCCGAATTTGGAAATTTTACCAAGCATGTGTTGATTCGATTATGTGCTTTAATCATGTTAAGATAGTATCAAATGTTGAAATTTGTTTAATTTCATAGATTGTTAAAATGGGGATCGGATGAAACTTAGGCTGAAATTTTGATTGAACCTTAGAAATTAGTGGCATTAATGAAACATTAGGATAGTATGAACATCGGATTTTGTTTCTCTTTGATCTCGGTCGTCGAAAATCGACGGGGGAAACGGAATTTTCCCGGAGGAATCGTCGGCTAGGGTTTCGCGGGCGCCGGGCGGAGGAAGGAGATGGATTAGATTAATTTCGGTTTAGTTAATTAAGTAATTGTAATTATTCAATATTTATTAATAATTTAAATGTTAAACGTCGGCTGGAAATTGGATTAATTATTCGACCGGTGGGTACTCGGTTCAGCGCGAAGGCCGAACCGGCAGCGAAAAACCGGTTCAGCGGGATTAGGCGCGGACGAACGGCGCGAAGGCCCGAACCGGCAGCGAAAACCGGTTCAGCGGGATTCGGCGCGGACGAACGTCGCGAAAGCCGAACCGGCAGCGAAAACCGGTTCAGCGGGATTCGGCGCGGACGAACGGCGCGGAGGAAATTTAATTCGGAAATTAATCCGAATTTTCGGAAAAAAGATATATGTGGAATTTAAAAATTAATTCGGAAATTAATCCGAATTTTCGGAAAAAGGATATATGTGAATTTAAATTTTAATTCGGAAATTTATTCCGAATTTCGGAAAAATTGAGAAAGGGCAGAATTTGATTTTTTGGAATTTGAAAAAAATGCAGTAATTAGAATTTCGGGATTTTAAATTCTGAAAAAAATTCAGAAAAAGAGAAATTGGGATTTGAGCGATCTCGAAAATTCTGGAGATCCGTATGTAGAGAAAAATTTCCTGAAGCAGGGAAAAATGTGATCAGTGATGACAGTACAGTTGAAACAGTCAGACAGAGGTATGGTACATGGATGCTACCAGAATGGTCAGAATTTTGGTACAGTTTGTGTTGCTTGGATGGCAATGACATGGTTAGAGTCAGTTTACTCAGTATTGGCATATTTCACGGATTGGCATATTGGACCGGACTACTATAGACACTATATGATGTTTTAGGGTAGTTGTGGTAGGTAATTGTGCGGTTCAGACTTAGCTTCCACAGTATACATGTGACTGGTAGGCGCCATGCGTGTTTCGAGATGGGCGTATCCCACTGGCATGCTACCTGGAACCCCAGGCTAGGTTGTGATGCGTGTTTCGAGATGGGCAATCCCACTGGCATGCTTTGCCTAGGCGCCATGCGTGTTTCGAGATGGGCAATCCCACTGGCATGCTACATAGACGCTGCGGTGTCGGGTGTTAGGCGTTATGATGCGTGTTTCGAGATGGGCGTATCCCACTGGCATGCTTTGCCTAAGCGCCATGCATGTTTCGAGATGGGCGATCCCACTGGCATGCTACCTGGAAGCCCAGAGGAGAGCTACTCTGGTATGACGGGTGACTGTGGTTGGTCGGAGTCTGGAACTGAGAGTGCCTTTCCACCATACATTGTTATGATGTATTCCTATACTCTTGCTATTATCCTTCTCTTGCATGTGAGTTTTACTAGCTGTCTTTCCTACTGGGCGTAGCTTATTCCTTTATTTTCTATATTTTTCCAGCGGCTCGGCAGACTTGACGCCACCCAGATTAGGTGGGATCGTGGTCAGCAGGCTAGTGGAGGATATCTTGTTATACCCAGTAAAAATTTTTATGTTAATCTTTAATAAATTAATTTTTTGGCTTGGATGATTTCAGATCGACAGTAGGATGAGCCAGGAGCTCAATTGGAGGCTATTGGAATTTCTGAAATTTCTAGGGATTTTCCGGAGCACCGAGGTAAATTTTAAGTAATTTTCCTGTTTAATTATATTTATTGGATTTTTAGGAATTCGAAAATCCATTTAAATTAAACCGGAAATTTGGTTTTTTTTTACCGCGCGTGAACCGGACCGGAACGGTTCAGCGGAGGCGGTCGCCGAGTGAGTTTGCGCGTGCGTTCTGATAAGCGGATCGGACGGTCGTGATCGACGGTTGGGATTGAACCGGCTGATCGGGTGCTTACCGTGTCGAAAGCGTGTCAACGGTGCGTAACGGGTTTTCACGGTGTCGGCCAGGAATATAAAACCCTCGCGAAATACATCGATTAGGGTTTCATTCGACCGACCGATAGAGAGGAAGTTTTCCGGTGTACGGCGCGTGATTCCGGCGACCTGGCAAGGGGCTTTTTGTGCCTGGAGATTCACGGGACCGAGGAGAGTCGATTTATACCGGGTTCGTTCGGTGAGGAGCTGCGGCGAGCTGCGGACGAGGTTCATCGTCGCCGGCGTCTTTGAGGTAGGAAATTCAGATTTTTAAATTAGTTATTTAGCAAATTAAAATATAGATTATTTTGCAAATAGCTACCGGAGCATGTGAATTGTGGTTTTTAGAATTGATTAATGCAAATTATTGATTTTAGCATTTTAGGGTTTTCTTCGGAAAATTATAACCACCAAATTTGGGAATTTTACCAAGCATGTGATGATTCAATTATGTGCTTTATTCATGTTAAGGTAGTAACAAATGCTGGAATTGTTTAATTTCGTAAATTGTCAAATTGGGGATCGGATGAAACTCCTTTGGCAGAAATTCTGATTGAACCTTAGGAATTAGTGGCATTATTGAAACATTAGGATAGTATGAACATCGGATTTTGTTTCTTCTTGTTCGCGGTCGCCGGAAATCGGCGGAAGAATTGGATTTGGTCGGCGATTGCGTCGGCTAGGGTTTCGCGGGCGTCGGACCGAGGAAGGAGATGAATTAGGTTAATTATATTTAATTAAGTAATTGTAAATTTAATTTAATGGTATTTATATAATATTTATTAACGGATTATTAATTAATTCGGTTCGACGGTGTCGCGGTTCAGCGCGAAGGCCCGAACCGGTGGCGAGATCCGGTTCAGCGGGATTCGGCGCGGACGAACGGCGCGGCGCGGAGGAGAGAGAAGCGGAAGGAAAAATTCGGAAATTTATTATTAATCCGAATTTTCGGAAGTAAAAAGATAAGCGGAAAATGTAATTCGGAAATTAATCCGAATTTTCGGAAAATGGATAAAATGCAGAATTTGATATTTCGAATTTAGGAAAATTCGATAATTGAGTTTAGGGATTATTTATATTTTGGAAAAAATTCAAGAAAAATCAGAAAATTTGGAAATGAGAAATTTCGAAAATTCTGGAGATCCGTGGGTAAAGAAAAATTGCCGAAGTGGGGAAAAATGTTATCAGTGATGATAGTACAGCTGAAAACAGTCAGACAGAGGTATGGTACATGGATGCTACCAGAACAGTCAGTAATTGACAGTTGTGTTGCTTTGATGGCAACGGCATGGATTGAGTCAGTTTACTCAGTGTGGGCATATTTTATGAATTGGCATACTGGACCGGACTACTATAGACCCTATATGATGTTTTAGGATAGTTGTGGTAGGTAACTGTGCGGTTCAGACTTAGCTTCCACAGTATACATGTGGACTGGTATGCGCCTTGTCGTACCTGGACATATGTTGCCGAATCTTGGAGTTAGAGAATTGACAATGACTGTAGGGGCGTGAGCTTCTATGGAAGTTGTTGGTAGAGGACTCCTTGGGACGGTGGCTGAGTCGATCTCTCCTGGTCCATGTGTGTAGGCCTGCGCGCCTTAGGGTGGCAGGGGTGTCTCACATTGGCTAGAGATTTTGTGACTGGATCTGTCTATAGTCTCCAGGAGATTGATTGACGAGAGACGCTGCGGTGTCGGGTGCTTAGGCGCCATGCGTGTTTCGAGATGGGCGTTCCCACTGGCACGCTACCTGGAAGCCCAGAGGAGAGCTACTCTGGTGTGACTGTGGTTGGTCGGAGTCTGGGACTGAGAGTGCCTATCCACCATATATTGTTATGCTGTATTCTTATACTCTTGCTATTATCCTTCTCTTGCATGTGAGTTTTACTAGCTGTCTTTCCTACTGGGCGTAGCTCATTTCCGTATTATATATTTTCAGTGGCTCGGCAGACTTGACGCTACCAGATTAGGTGGGATCGTGGTCAGCAGGCTTGTGGAGGATATCTGATCTGTGATTATCTGAGAAATTTTGGTTAGTTGATTGTTGCTGTTGGATGTTGTCAGTGAGACTGTTATTCTCATATGTCAGGTATTATGTGAGGGTGATTCTGACTTATGTATCTGGTTGGACAATATTGCACTTGTTGGACTTGGATCTTATTCTTGTAATGTAGTTTCCACTACTGTTTTACTTTATTATCTTGATGGTATAGTGTGTGGAGTGCCATATTTTATCTGAAGATGTTATGTATTTTATTTTTTATGGTGAGGTCATTACATGACAAATGAACTTAACCGTGGGGGTTCAGACTTCTATTAGACCGGTTCTCCTATCGGTATGGGTTAGGAGTATTGGGTATAGTAGGAATAACATTGCGCGAGTCCATCTGTTAATTCAGGAGTCATGAACTTGATTTGACGGTGTACCCGGGAGATGGGATCCACATTGTTAAGGAAAGTAGGTGTGTAATGATGTGTTATATCCTATGTTTTTCGTCGGCTACTCAGGTTGGTATGGGACGATCTGAACTGTCTATATGCAAAAAAAAAATATATGCCAAAAATCAGCATAGGAAAATATGGGGTGTAACAGGAGTGGTATCAGAGCCCTAGGTTAAGATAGTGGGACTAGACATATCAGAGCCCTAGGTTAAGATAGTGGGGCTAGACATGTATAGGAGTTCAACCCAAGGTGGGGAGAACTGTGGATTCTTTTGTTTACTATAGTAGTCCATATGCCAATTGCCAAATGACGACTCTAATGCCAGATTAGTTGCTTTTGACAGTATGGCTGGTACTAGGAGACTTTCCGCTCGTGGAGCAGCTAGAGGCAGACCTGTATCTACTACTCCTACCCCAGAGACGAGCCCAGCATTGCCAGTTGAGCCAGCCGTGGATCGTTGGATCGATGCCTTCATGCGGTTGCGTCCGCGGAGCTTCAGTGGGTCGGCTGACCCAGCGGTGGCAGATGACTGGATGGCTCATATGCTTGAGCTATTTGATGCCTTGGGATGTCCATTCGGCAGAAGGGTAGTACTTGCTGCTCTAGTATTGGAGGGAGAGGCTGCTACCTGGTGGAGAGGCCAGCGGCACGCCATGTTTGGGGAGGCCCAGAACAGCGAGATAGCATGGGAAGACTTTGTTGAGGCATTCAGGGAGTGCTACATTCCGGCTTCTGCCATGTCTCAGTTCAGGAGGGAACTTATACAACTCAGGCAGGGCCAGATGTCAGTGAACGATTACTTATCGAGGTTCACTTATCTGGCGAGGTACGCCGCTGAGCTGGTGCCTTCTGAGGAGCACAGATGTGAGATGTTCCTGGAGGGACTTCGTCCTATGCTGCAGCGCCAGCTAGTTGTGAGTCGGTTTGCCAGGTTTCGTGACTTGGTGGAGGCTGCGAGATCCGTTGAGCTTATTGACACCCGGATGGAGGCCCAGAGAGAGGCTCACAACAAGAGGAAGGAATTCAGAAATGCCCAACAGAACAAAAAGGGCAAGAGACACATAGGTCACCGTGGTACTCAGGAGGGCGTGTTCCAGCCATGGCCTATTTCCGAGAGGCCAGTGCAGCAGACAGGTACTCGGACTGGGGGGATTATTTGCTACCACTGTCAGCAGCCAGGACACATAAGGTACGATTGCCCGATATGGAAGAAACAGAGGATCACAGGACCGGTTGGTTTATCTGGGGGACAGCCCAGAGTATTTGCATTGACTCAGCAGCAGGCTTCAGAGTCACCAGAGGTGATCACAGGTATGCTTTATTTTGGCAACGTGCAGTGTGTGACTTTGTTTGATACTGGTGCATCTCATTCTTTTGTTGTTGAGAGGATTTGGAATCAGATATCAGGATCCAAGGGTTATTTAAAAGAACCCTTACTGGTTAGGCTTCCTGATGGGAAAGAGATTCCCACTGTTCAGAAGATTGATGGGTCTATTCTGAGTAGTGGACACGAGTTCGTGACATAGTTGATATGTGTACCACTAACAGAGTTCGACATCATCTTAGGGATGGATTGGTTGTGCTACCATGTAGTGGTTCTGGATTGTTGGGAGAAGAAGGTTAGGATCAGGGTGCCTGGTTCGGAGGATGTGATATACTTTGGTCTGAACAGGCAGATTCCCCTAATCTCAGTTCTTCAGGCAGAGAGGCTAGTGAGTAAGGGTTGTACTGGTTGGTTGGCTTATGTGGCAGATAGCCAAGCCACCACTACCCCTTTGTCAAATATTCCAGTGGCGAGAGACTTCCCTATGGTTTTTCTAGAGGAGTTGCCTGGACTTCCACCAGCTAGGGAAGTGGAGTTTTCGATTGAGTTGGAGGCAGGAGTAGCTCCTATTGCTAGAGCTCCCTACAGGATGGCTCCAGCCGAGCTAGCAGAGTTGAAGACTCAGTTGCAAGACCTATTAGACAAGGGACTCATACGCCCCAGTTGTTCACCTTGGGGTGCCCCTGTCTTATTCGTCAAGAAAAAGGATGGTAGTATGAGACTGTGTGTGGATTATAGGGAATTGAATAAGGTTACGATTCATAACCGGTACCCTTTACCACGTATTGATGATTTACTAGATCAGCTGCAGGGGGCAACTGTGTTCTCCAAGATCGACTTGCGTTCGGGTTATCACCAGATCCGGATTAGGGATTCTGATATACCCAAGACAGCCTTTCGTACTAGATATGGACATTATGAGTTCACAGTGCTACCTTTTGGATTGACTAATGCTCCAGCAGTGTTTATGAATCTGATGCATCAAGTTTTTCATGCTTTCTTGGACCAGTTTGTGATCATATTTATAGATGATATATTGATTTATTCCAGAGATAGGGAGGCTTATACAGATCAGTTGAGGACAGTGCTCACAGTATTGCAGGAGAATGAGCTGTATGCAAAATTCTCCAAGTGTTCTTTTTGGCTAGACTCAGTAGCATTCTTGTGACATATTGTCAGTGCAGAAGGCGTGGCTGTTGATCCTAGCAAGATACGAGCTATTACTGATTGGAAACGACCATCTTCTGTCACTGAGATCCGGAGTTTCCTTGGTCTGGCAGGTTATTATAGGAAATTTGTTCCTCACTTTAGGCTGGCCGCTCCACTGACACAGCTGACCCGGAAGGGAAAATCTTTTGAGTGGTCAGAGAGTTGTGAGAACAGTTTCCTAAAGCTGAAGCAGAGGCTTAGTACCGCTCCAGTATTGATTTTACCTACTCAAGGGAAGCCTTATCAGATGTACACTGATGCTTCACATATAGGCTTGGGAGCTGTACTGATGCAGGATGGTAGGGTTATGGCGTATGCTTCGAGACAACTGAAGGATCATGAGAAGAATTATCCCACTCATGATTTGGAGTTAGCTGCTATCATATTTGTCTTAAAAATATGGAGGCATTATTTATATGGAGTATTCGTAGATTGCTTCTCTGATCACAAGAGTCTCAAGTATCTATTCACTCAGAAGGAACTGAATTTGAGACAAAGGAGATGGTTGGAATTGATAAAAGACTATGAGCTGGTGATAAATTACTGCGAGGGTAAGGCTAATCCTGTTGCTGATGCTTTGAGCAGGCACGCAGTTATGCATACTATGTTAGTCTGTGACTCTATACTAGACTTGGATTGGGATGTTGAAAGATGTCAGGAATAGTTGTCTGTTCAGAGACTGGTTCACAGACTCAGCTCGTTGACTATTCGGGCTGACTGGTTATCTGAGATGCGTGATCTTCAGCTTTGTGATGAAGAGCTGAAGGAGAAGTTTGAGTTGGCATCGCAGGGATTGGGAGGAGACTTTGCTCTCAGAAACGACATTTTGACTTTCAGAGGTCGCTGGTGTGTGCCATCACATCAGGAGTTCAAGGAGAGGATCCTTCGAGAGGCTCATTATGGAACTTTGGCTATACACCCTGGAGAAGTCAAGATGTATAGGAATTTGAGGAGTGTTTTCTGGTGGAGAGGTTTGAAGACAGATGTTGCTGCTTTTGTTAGGAAGTGCCTTACATGTCAGCAAGTTAAGGCCGAGCACCAGAGACCTGGAGGATTGTTGCAGAGTTTGTCGATTCCGGAGTGGAAATGGGATGACATCACTATGGACTTTGTGACTGGTCTTCCTCGTACCAGACAAGGTTTTGACGCCATTTGGGTCATCGTGGATCGATTGACCAAGTCAGCCCATTTCTTATCAATTAAGAAGACGGATTCAGCGGCACAATTGGCAGAGGTATATATTCAGCAGATTGTCATATTGCATGGGATTCCCCGATCTATTATTTCTGACAGAGATGCCAAGTTCACATCACAGTTTTGGAGGAGCTTACACACTGCCATGGGTACACAGTTGAAGTTCAGTACTGCTTATCATCCTCAGACAGATGGACAGTCTGAGCGGACTATTCGGACCTTGGAGGATTTGCTACGCCTGAGCGTACAGACTTACTCAGTAGATTGGGCCAGACGGTTACCCTTGGTAGAATTTGTGTATAATAACAGTTTTCAGGCGTCGATTGGTATGGCACCGTACGAGGCACTGTATGGACGTCAGTGTAGATCTCCTCTTTGTTGGGAAGAGGGTGATTCCAGGAGAGTGTGGGGACCCCAGATTGTGGAGGAGACCACAACGGAAGTCAAGTTATTGCAGGACAGATTACGTACTGTGCAAGATCTCCAGACGAAATATTATGATCCTAAGCACAGAGCTGTTGAGTTTTCTGTGGGAGATAGGGTATTCCTGAAGATCAGTCCTATGCGAGGTCTATTCAGGTTTGGCAAGTCTTCTAAGCTTCGACCTCGTTACATTGGACCCTATCCTATTCTGGAGAGGATTGGTGAAGTGGCTTACAGGTTGGCACTTCCTGAGCATCTGACTGGGATTCACAATGTGTTTCATGTTTCGAATCTCAAGAGATATGTGCCAGATCCTTCTCATTGTATCGGAGATGATTCTCCTGGTTTGCAAGTGGCACCAGATTCTTCTTATGTGGAACTGCCAGTTCGCATCCTCAAGGAGAGCAGCAGGCAGCTGAGGAACAGGTCGTTTCCTATGGTCAAGGTTCTGTGGAATAGACATGACGAAAGGGAGGCAACCTGGGAGCTGGAGCAGGATGTTGCGGAAAAGTGGCCGGAACTTCTTGCTGAATTTCGAGGGCGAAATTCCTGATAAGGTGGGGAGATTATTATACCCGGTAAAATATTATACGTTTAATCTTCAATAATTCAATTGTGGCTTGGATGATTTCAGATCGACAGTAGGATGAGCCAGGAACTCAATTGGAGGCTATTGGAATTTCTGAAATTTTCTGGGGATTTTTTGGAGCACCGAGGAAATTTTTAAGTAATTTTCCCTGTTTAATTGGATTTATTGGATTTTTGGAAATTCGAAAATCTAGTTAAATCGGTCTATTAGATTTTTAAACCGGAATTTGGTTTTTACCGCGCGTGAACCGGACCGGAGCGGTTCAGCGAAGGCGGGGGGCGGTTCGCCGAGTGCGTTTGCGCGTGCGGTTGGATAAGCCACGGATAAGCGGATCGGACGGACGAGATCAGCGGTGGAGATTAACCGGCTGATCGGGTTTAAGCGGCGTTATTAGAAGGTCAACCGGCGCTTAATGGGTTCTTAACGGGTTATTACCGGTTTAAGCTGGGTATTTAACCTGATTTGTTCGGCTGTTAGGGTTTCGAGCGGTGGCCGGAGACGAAGTGTTCGCGGCGAACGGCGATACTTTCCGGCAGCCTTTCAAGGGGCTTTTTGTACCTGGAGGTTCGCGGGACCGAGGAGAATCAATTGGTACCGGTTTCGTTCGGCGAGGGGCAGCGGTTGGTCGCGTGCGAGCTTCACCGTCGCCGGAGAAGAAAGGTAGGAAATTCAGATTTTAAATTAGTTATTTAGCAAATTAAAAATATGGATTATTTTGCAAATAGCTACCGGAGCATGCAGATTGTGGTTTTTGGAATTGATTAATGCAAATTATTGATTTTAGCATTTTAGGGTTTTTCTTCGGAAAATTATAACCGCCGAATTTGGAAATTTTACCAAGCATGTGTTGATTCGATTATGTGCTTTAATCATGTTAAGATAGTATCAAATGTTGAAATTTGTTTAATTTCATAGATTGTTAAAATGGGGATCGGATGAAACTTAGGCTGAAATTTTGATTGAACCTTAGAAATTAGTGGCATTAATGAAACATTAGGATAGTATGAACATCGGATTTTGTTTCTCTTTGATCTCGGTCGTCGGAAATCGACGGGGGAAACGGAATTTTCCCGGAGGAATCGTCGGCTAGGGTTTCGCGGGCGCCGGGCGGAGGAAGGAGATGGATTAGATTAATTTCGGTTTAGTTAATTAAGTAATTGTAATTATTCAATATTTATTAATAATTTAAATGTTAAACGTCGGCTGGAAATTGGATTAATTATTCGACCGGTGGGTACTCGGTTCAGCGCGAAGGCCGAACCGGCAGCGAAAAACCGGTTCAGCGGGATTAGGCGCGGACGAACGGCGCGAAGGCCCGAACCGGCAGCGAAAACCGGTTCAGCGGGATTCGGCGCGGACGAACGTCGCGAAAGCCGAACCGGCAGCGAAAACCGGTTCAGCGGGATTCGGCGCGGACGAACGGCGCGGAGGAAATTTAATTCGGAAATTAATCCGAATTTTCGGAAAAAGGATATATGTGGAATTTAAAAATTAATTCGGAAATTAATCCGAATTTTCGGAAAAAGGATATATGTGAATTTAAATTTTAATTCGGAAATTTATTCCGAATTTCGGAAAAATTGAGAAAGGGCAGAATTTGATTTTTTGGAATTTGAAAAAAATGCAGTAATTAGAATTTCGGGATTTTAAATTCTGAAAAAAATTCAGAAAAAGAGAAATTGGGATTTGAGCGATCTCGAAAATTCTGGAGATCCGTATGTAGAGAAAAATTTCCTGAAGCAGGGAAAAATGTGATCAGTGATGACAATACAGTTGAAACAGTCAGACAGAGGTATGGTACATGGATGCTACCAGAATGGTCAGAATTTTGGTACAGTTTGTGTTGCTTGGATGGCAATGACATGGTTAGAGTCAGTTTACTCAGTATTGGCATATTTCACGGATTGGCATATTGTACCGGACTACTATAGACACTATATGATGTTTTAGGGTAGTTGTGGTAGGTAATTGTGCGGTTCAGACTTAGCTTCCACAGTATACATGTGACTGGTAGGCGCCATGCGTGTTTCGAGATGGGCGTATCCCACTGGCATGCTACCTGGAACCCCAGGCTAGGTTGTGATGCGTGTTTCGAGATGGGCAATCCCACTGGCATGCTTTGCCTAGGCGCCATGCGTGTTTCGAGATGGGCAATCCCACTGGCATGCTACATAGACGCTGCGGTGTCGGGTGTTAGGCGTTATGATGCGTGTTTCGAGATGGGCGTATCCCACTGGCATGCTTTGCCTAAGCGCCATGCATGTTTCGAGATGGGCGATCCCACTGGCATGCTACCTGGAAGCCCAGAGGAGAGCTACTCTGGTATGACGGGTGACTGTGGTTGGTCGGAGTCTGGAACTGAGAGTGTCTTTCCACCATACATTGTTATGTTGTATTCCTATACTCTTGCTATTATCCTTCTCTTGCATGTGAGTTTTACTAGCTGTCTTTCCTACTGGGCGTAGCTCATTCCTTTATTTTCTATATTTTTCCAGCGGCTCGACAGACTTGACGCCACCCAGATTAGGTGGGATCGTGGTCAGCAGGCTAGTGGAGGATATCTGATCTGTGATTTCTGAGACATTTTGGTTAGTGTGATTGATGCTATTAAATGTATTCAGTGAGACTATTATTCTTATGTCAGGTATTGTGTGAGGATGAATCTGACTTATGTATCTGGTTGGATAATGTTGCACTTGTTGGACTTGGATCTTATTCTTGTGATGTAGTTTCCATTCACTGTCTTACTTATTGTTTTGGTGCTATAGTGTGTGGAGTGCTATATTTATATATTTATTCTGTGGATGTTATATATTTTTGTTTTGATGGTGAGGTCATTACATGACTATGGAACTTACCGTAGGGGTTCAGACTTCTATTAGATCGGTTCTCCTATCGGTATGGGATAGGAGTATTGGGTCTAGTAGGAGTAATATTGCGCGAGTCCATCTGTTAATTCAGGAGTCATGAATCCTGAGTTGACGGTGTACCTGGGAGATAGGATCCACATTGTTAAGGAAAGTAGGTGTGTAATGATGTGTTATATCCTATGTTTTTCGTAGGCTACTCAGGTTGGTATGGGACGATCTGAGCTGTCTATATGTAAAAAAAAATGTATGCCAAAAATCAGCCTAGGAAAAATGGGGTGTAACACATCTTCTACATAAGTATTGAGGCAATAAATTAGGAGGCCAATGATGTGACTTCTTATTGGCATCATCTCAACTATACCTCCTCTTCAATAGTTTGACAAATAACATGTCTTTGAGTACAACTTAAATATATTAAGCTTAGTTTTTTTCTACTTAATCCACGCTATTTTTAATATAAACTCAAAACTCATACCTTGACCAATTTTGACCAACTTTGGTTTGCATCCATTAAACATTTCCTGATCTAACCCTTCCAAACTTATTCCCCATGGCTTTTCTTAAGTTACTACTTGAAAATACCCTCAAGAATTCAAAACCATGTAATCTAGACATTGCTATTATTTTCATCAATTAGAAATTTCAAAAGATTAATCAATTATGCCATATGGTTGCATTTCTTACTAAATATCTTCAACTTTAAATAACTTGCCCATGAGCCATATGCATAACTTTTGGTTCTTTGACATGTCAACAACTACTTTACAATGTCAATAAACTTTTAAAGGAAGTCAGAGAAAGAGTTTTGGTTCTAAAGCATACATACATTTACTTCATCCATATTGAACTCTCTCTTATTGTCTTTCTGTTTCCTTATTTTCACATTATTCTTATTTTGTTTTAAAATTCATATCAAAATTATGTATTGCTAATACATATGCTTATCTTAAATAAATTACATGATTCCTCCTTCCTTGATCTATCATTCCATAGCCAATAGTGGTCAATTTGTTTACAATATATTGTCTCTAGATGATGTGCATTGACTACATTATAGAAGAAGCATAATTATAGTGAAAAATAAGCAACTACAATAATGAAGAAGGTATAATGTCAATTTTCTTCCTTGGTTTTGGATTTGAATCTCTAAGAACAATTAGAGAACATAAATCTATTATTTAATGACTCTTTTACCTACAAGATGCATCTAATGGGTTTTTATATGAAATATTACTATATTAACATGAATGGATTAACAAAATAAAGACATTAATCTAATATATCAGGAAAACTAGTAATCATTAGGATTTTTAAATGTGAGAAGTAGTCCACTCCACTTTCAATGATTTAACTCCATATATCTTCAATAGATAATATTTAGTTAATCTCAAACATGTTAAATCATCATTATATTTGATGAATCAAGTCATAAATATTTAGTATTTTATTCTAATAAATTTATTTAGTATGAATTAGATTTAGTTATAAAGAATAAGTCATGTACTTTTGAAAATAGTAAATTAATGATCTTCAAATACTTTGAAGTATTCATTATGTTTCAATGATTGAAGACATGCATATATATTTTGAAAATATATTTTTTATTATAAAATAGAATGTTAACTTATTGATTATTAATCATAAGACACATCTCTCTATTCATATCACTCTCAAATCATATTTAAGCATACAAATTGTTAAAGCTTTCTTTAAGTTAGGAAATATCTAAGATCCCATTTTCACTCCCCCTAATCACTTACTTCAATAATCATAATTTGATTAAATCTTACTTATGTATTTTTTTCAAATTTTATGTTAGTTCTCTTGTTAAAATCTTGGTTAAATTAGAAAAATAAAATCTAAAAAAATAATTTTATTAAATTTTATAATTAAAAAAGAAAAAACATATCTTAAGTCATAATCATAAGCATAGCTCAAGTTTAAAGCACTCAAGTCGACCAAGCCTAATAAGGCCAGGAAAGCCTCGGGCTAAGAGATCAACTAAAACCAAGTAAAGTCGATTCCAAACTTAATTAGGATGTAGTTTTAAACTTGATTGGGGTATGACAGAGCAAGCATTGAATCATGTAAGACTTATATAATGTGTGCAATAGGTTGGGTAGGACTCGAAATGATAACTTGTAATCCTATATGCATAGTAGCGACTCAAGTGACGAAATCACAAGAGCACAAAGAGAGACCCTTATAAATAACAAAACTTTGAACACTTGCATTGTGTGGGACTAAAAGTTTTTCCTACATCCAACATCGTAGCACAAATGATCTATCCTTGATCTAACGATCGAGGTCTCTTCATTTTGAATCTTATCATTAAAATCATTCATGTATTTATCATTGATCAATTAAATAATCTAAATCTCATCTAACATGATTAGATATCCTAGATCTAATCGTCCATGATCCAATGTTCATAATTCATCCACTTTTATATTATTTGAATTGAAGAACTAGATCTTCTTTGATTAGATCCAATAGCTCTAGTTATTCTATTTAATGACAATTCTCTAATCATTTCTTGTGCCATTAAGAGTTATTTGGAAGAGACTTTTTAAGTTGTTTGGCAATAACTTATGAAAGCATTTTTCTTGAATTTTTAATGATTATGATTAATTTTTTTTATGAAAACCATAACTTTATGAATAAAATGGCTAGTAAACATAAATTAGCTTTTTGAGATCTCAATGAAGGAATGAGCAATATTCGACTAATGTAAAATCTCCCACCAGCACACTATCATCTAATACTTCTCAAAATGCTAAATTCTTTTAATTAAGCCTAACGCTTCTAAGCTGTCAATCTTTTACTTTCCTTTATAATTTTAAACATTTTGTATTTTGCTCTATTTATTAACAAGTTTTAGAAGTTATACTTTGAATAAAAAATTTTCTTGTTATACTTTTTCTTTTTCTTTTTAGGTTTGACAGTTTGACATTTGTGAAAGCCTAAGTTCGATTTGATTTTATAAAAAATTGAGTTAAGGTAGAGCTTACAAAAGCCTAGGTTATAGTTAAACTCACAAAAACTAGTAGATTAAAAAGAAATCATAAGGAAAAATCTTAACTTATAATTTTTTTAATAGTGGTATTTTTCTCAACCTTAGGTCGAGATAAACGTAAGTTCTAGTTTGAATCAAACTACCTAAAAATTTTGATTATTTTTATTTTTTTATTCATAAAAATAAATAATTGTATATAAAAATTTGAATATCAAGATTTTCTACAAAAAATTTATCTCTATAAAAGCTTTTTTAATAGAAAATATTTCAAAATCTATAATTTACCCCCTTCCTCTCTTTTGCTGGATATGCACACACTCCTATTTCTTCAAAACAATCCTATAGCATTAATTGGTTGCTTAAGTGTTTTGACAAGTCAAAGACTCCTTGAGAACTATGACTAAGGCATGATTCATGCTTCAAAGGTTTGAATAAGTGGAACACTATTATGCACATTTTTATGACCTTAATTTTTTTATTGGATCATCTCTTTATATCTAAAGAATTGTCCTTAATAATTGTAAAAGGTTTCATGACTTTTGTTAAGGCTCGTTACTTCCTCTTATTATCTCATTGAACTAGTTATATTCCTCCTCAAACTCTCTTAGGAAGACATTTTAAGGCTTCCTTGAGTAGTGTTACCTCTAGAGAAACTATCTTCTATCCATTGTAAAAATTCACTTAATTAGTCATGAACTATATTCTTAATAAAAATTCTCTCATTGCATTTAGGTATTTCAAATCTAAAACTTGAGGATTATTATTATATGGATACCTCAAAATGCATATTAGTATAGCAATAGTTAGATAAAAAATTGAGCATACCAATGTGAAGGTCTTGACCTAAGAAATCCTTAAGTATGTGATTTATAATTTTTGGAAGTCATTTTGAAAGTCATTTTAAATTTTTATGAATTTTTAAATCCAAAAAGAGAGAAAAAAATAAATATTAAAATGATATTTCGTATATTATATTTGAAAAGCTACCATATTCTCTCCCTTCCTAAGTGGTAGGGTGCAAAGAGTTGGAAGGGATGAGAAGGAGGAGATTCAAGTATATTTGACTTGAGTTCTTAAGAGATTTAATAAAATTGAAGAGAAAAAGGGACAAGTTATGGAAAATAGGATTCTAGCCTCATTCTTGTCAAATTAGTGCATTAAAATTAGGTTTCCAATTATATTTTACTTATGGAGTCATGTATTTTCTAATTGAGTCATTAAGAGATTTAAGGAAATTGAAGTGAAAAAATTGAGAACTTGTGAAAATAATTGGAGATTTTGGCCTCATTCTTATCAAATTAGTGCATTAAAAGTATGCTTCCAATTAAGTTTCACTTATGGACTCATGTATTTGCTAATTAAGGTGTGATGGAGAATGAACTTTGTAGATTTAACAAAATTGTGATTAGGTGTCTCATTCCTTATTTTTGGCCATAATGATTGTGTAAGATAATCAGATCAATCAAGCTTAATGATGGATCACTAGCCTGGTATAATAGGAATGGAAGTTCAATCAATTAAGGATTGCTCCTATGATGTGCTAATTAGACAAGCACGACTAAGCTCAGGAAAAATGCAACAACAATCATTCATCCAAACCCTTGTATGACAAGTGATTATTAAGGATCACATGATTTAATGAGGCAATCTTGTATAATGGAGATCTTCTATCTAATTCCTTATTTGATCAGTGATTGTTAATGATCTTATAGTATGATGTGGTGATCAGACAAGTATGATGGCTTCAAGAGTAGGCATAATAATGATCACTATTTGACCCCTCATTCGATTTGCAACTGTTGAAAATTGCATAACATAATGTGAGGGATCATATTATGTAATTTGAAGTTAAAAGCTGGATTTTGATTATGTTTTGTAAGATTTTTGAGGGATTATTTGGAATAGCTTTCATAAGTGTTTTTATAATAGAAATGAATAGTTTTGTGAAATGTAGTGGAATAGAAAGTGAGAAAAAAAGCATGAATTTTCTTAATGCTAAAATATAATTTGAGCTATTATTGATATAATTTAATGAGAATTATACAACAAATAAAAATATGTGACATAAGAATGAGAAATATACCTTAGATGAAACCTTTTAGAGTCATTAGTTAGACAACATAAATAATTGTTATGTAACTAGGTTAAATTGTTAATTTTTTTAAGTTATTATAGTGAAATATAAGATGTTATAAGCCTTTCATGACATCATATGTTTTGATTATGCAATAACACTTTATTATTACACACACACACATATACATATATATATATATATAACCTTGTATAATATATATGTATGAAGCTATAAAATTAGAACATATGATAAGAAGATAAAGGAAAGAAATGAAAAAAAGGAAAGAATACTACTTAAGCCTAGTTATTTGGAAGATCGCAAGAAAAAAGGATGATGAATGTGAATATTTTCTCTACGACTTTATCTTGTTAATATCAAATAAATAAGAAAGATATCACCTTATTGATGTGAGTACTCAAAGATAGGATCATGACACAACATAGGCTCTATCTTTATCAATATAAGATGTTAGCAATAAAGAGTGACAACTCTTTGATAAATGAGATAAACATCATCCTTATTATCATGGATACTTAGAGATGTGACCAAGGTATCATTGAGGCATTGTCCTCATCAACACAAGATGTTAATAATAGGTTGACAATAGCTCTATGATATAGGATCTTAAAGAAAAAATGAATGATCATATTAGAAAATCTGAGCTCAAAAGAAAGAAATAAGAAATAAAGAAAGAAAAATGTAAGGAATATGAATGTGAAAGAAAGAAAGAAATGTGTTATAAGATAAGAATTATTTGATGACTATGTGCATACATGAGTACTATACATAAAGCATTAATATAATAATTTCGTATATGCATATTTCTTTATAGATTATCATGCATTGGTTATTTATTATTCTTTTCTTATTATTAATTTCATACTTATAATTTTATACTACCTTTATGGTTGTAGTTAAAGTTTTTCTATTGAGCATATCATGTTTTTTTCTTACTAATATTACGAGCTAGGTTGTAGACACTCATTAAGCTAAGGATCCTTAAATGATAGCTTAAGATCATGTGTAAGAGATTATGCTATATTTTGTGAGTTTCATGAGAGATTTTTACATGTGAGAACTATTTTTATACTTTAATAATAGATGATGTATTTATATTCTAGTTTATTTTTTGTATAATTTGATAGCTTTGAGATTATATGTATTATTTTTATTTGATCATTCTTCTATGATTACATATGATTTGTGATGTGATGTTTTTTTGTCACCTTGACTCTATTTGAGGTTTTTGTCCTCTGTGTTTAGCTGATTGCTTTGGTTTTTAATCAATAAATTGATATTTAGATACAATTTATCAGGTTTTATTTGATTTAAGCTAGGTAAGATGTGACATCACTATTGGTGTCGAGGCATCTTAAGCTTATCACCTAATTGATCAAGATTAATCTCTACTTATATAACTCTTTTTTTTAGGACTAAATTCTAATTGAATCTCTGTAGTCATCAGGGTCTTAAGTTTCTCATGTAGAAAGAATGATATGAGGGAATTCTTTTAACCTTGTTTTAAATTATACCACTTTCTTGTGGATTGTATTTGACCTTTCTTTCAATGCAAAGTACAATCTAAGTTTCTCTTCTAGTGGTGATCTTCTTCTTCTTAAGAATAATTTTTATTGAGAGAGACTAAACACCTCCTATTATGAGATTATTCATAGGTGATAAGACTTCAAGCAATTCATTATTGATCATGAGGAGCCAAATGGCTTCAACTTCTACATATTCACAACTAAATAGATCTTTAAACATGATAATAGGCATATCATTAATCACTTGGAAATGTCCATTCCATATTGCCATAAACATTCATCATTTTACCTTTGGGTGCTCCTTCATAATTTGTAATCATACTAGATTTCATATATCAAAATTCTTCTTGACATAATGCATGTTATATCTTTTTTTATATTTCTTCTACAAGAGTTCCAATTTCTTTCCAATAGCATATGCATCCATGAATGCCCTTAGCAAAATACTAAAACTTTTGTTATGTCATCACCTATATCTCTTGAGATGTGTTTATTTGAAATTACAAATCAAACTAATTTTGCAAAAATTATCCTAATATTTTGTCTCATAAAAACTTTAAACCTATTAAATTGTCAATAGCTTGATTGTAGGAAAAATTAATAAGTGACAAATTCTCATTCCATGTATTTGAATGCTTTAAGCTATACTTTCTCAATAGATGTATTATTATTTAATTAATAGCTTCTAACTAGTTGTCAATTGAAGGATGGAATGATGTATTCACCTAAAGGTTTGTATTCATCATTGACTAAAGTGAGCATTAACAACCACAAAAAAATGAATATCTTGATCTAACATGCTGCTTGTTAGCAATCATTAATGTATTATACCTTCTCAAAAAAATTTATTTCTTCATCACTCTTAATTCCCTATTTATATGGTATGATCTTTAATATTTTAAAAAATTTGTTAATCAATATGAATATATGGGGACACTCTCTCATAAATGGTTGGGTATCAATAATGGTTGATATAGACCAATCTTTTGAATCCCTGGTTTTCTTATGTTGAAAAATAAATGTTCTCAAATGAACATTTAAATACCATTCTTCATTCAAGACTAGAATTTGTATCTTTGTAGATTCAACAGTCTTCTTCAAACTAATATATAAAAGCATTTTATTTGTGTGCTTCTCTTATCTACTTTATCTTATAACCATCTCTTGGAATACATAGTTGATGTTTTCAATAAGTAGTAATTCTTATGGAATAAACTTTGATGCTTCTTAATCTTTAACTCCTCTAACATGTCCTGATAATGAAGATAGTTGTTATAACTCACTATTTGTCCTAATGTCAAGACTCCATATAACTAATTATTAATAATAAACATAAATCATTATATATGTGAGGTCGTTAAAACTTTAGCTAAGGATGTGATGGTGAGATTAAATCTAAAACTTATCCAATTATACAAAGTAAAGCAAATAAAGTACCATAATAAATAAAAACTCTAATTTATAGGACTACAATAAGCATTAAAACCATACAGGATACAAACTAAAAACATACAAAAATTAAAGTATTGTTACACTACATAACCCAACTTTATATAAAACATTATCTACTCTCACGTCTCAAGAGTAATGTACTCCTTTATAGCATTAAGATCTATATCTCCCAGTAAAATGAATACATTACTTATGATTAAACCTAGTGAAATTTAAAAGCTCAATAGACAAACTAATTAAAATAATAAAATATAAAATATAAAATATATAAACTAAGGTAAGAATGATCTCATGATGATATAATGCAAAATAATAGGCACAAAGCAAATAAATTAGATGTGATATAATAATCTATGCATATAAGAAAAACTCAGTGACACATAAATCAAACTCTTTGTTTTTCTTTTTTTATTTCTAATTCTTCATATTTCTTATGCTTATAGAACTTAATTCTCATTTGATCATTATCTTCTAAATCTAAAACTAACTAATATGCATACTAATGATCTCTTACCAGCATCCATCCAGCCTTTAAACTTATATCTATAATCACTATCAAGTTTAACCTCCAAAATTATAACTTTTCATCCTACAAATATTATTATTATATATATATATATATAAATAGGTCATTACACTAACATAATATGGCATCTATATATATATATATAAATAGGTCATTACACTAACATAATATGGCATCTAGTCTTATACTTATATCATATAAAATAAGGATAATATCTCAAAAAATCAATTCATTATTCTATCCCAATTTTAGTATATTTTTAATTAGAATGCTAATTATTTTTATTTCTAATTATTAGATATTCAATCATGTAACTAATAGTATCCAAAGTATAAAATATATAAACCAAGTATGACACAAGATTTTTAAGTAACTCAGTACATCAAATATCCATAATACATAATATAAAGTATTATAAAAATATTTTAGTTTATAAATAAATCAATAATTAATTTAATAATATGTTTATATCATATTTACTAATTTATTAACCTGATTTTAAGACAAAAATGCCTTATATGCTTCCTTTCTTCTTAAGTTTTCCTATAATATCATACATGCATAGTAATTATCATATAATCCCATATATGATATAATTATCAATTATTTGTAAATTAATTTAGATCTTAATAATCCTTTTTATTTCTTAAATTATCATTAAACATCATACTTGTAGAACTTTTTAATCATCTAGTGCATTCAGTAATGCCTCCCAACATCTTTACTATAATGCAACTGAGTGTATAGTATGATAGCGTTTCATCTTAATTGACTTGTATGATTCAACTTATAATCTTTTTGTGTTATAATAATCATACAATATGATCACCCACATCATACTATTTGACAACAACCCTTCATAATGTTTCATAAGATTTCATATTAGATAGATATGGTATTTTACTCTAAACATATTTAGTTGGATCATATAAGTACAACTTGACTTGTACAACGCCACTAATTGCTTAATCCTATTGATTTACCTCACAACATCTAGTAAAATCAATTCACTAATGCTTATACGACAACTCATTAGATCGGTCAACTCATATTTTTTTTCCAATCATTTGAATTGATTGTACAGTAGACAAGTTTTAAACATCTCAACTCTCTTCTAAAGCATTTTACCATTACTTATAAATCATATTAAAGCCTAACCTAATTGAGATTTGTGTGAAACCAAGTTAAATTCATGGAAAAAATCTTAAAATATAACTTCTTCTTGGCTAGTTTTTTATCCCTAATTTTCATTTTCATTCCCTCATACTTCTCTTCAACTTGCTTTCAATCTCTCATTTGAGTTGCACTAACACTTCTAACATCCCTTGCTTTATTTGTTCTTCTTCTATTATAACAATTCCCATATTTACAAAGTTTAGTATATGATAAACCATGAAACTTTGCTAATATAATTATACAAAGGCATGTTTTGATATAATAAAGTTAATTTATTAGAATATGGTGTTTACACATAAAAATATTAATATAATATTAGAATCTTAAAAATATGCTATAATTTTTAAATCTAATCTAACACATTATTTAAGTAATGAAAAGAACTCTTTAAAATGAGTTTAACATCATTGAATTTATAATTTTTAGATCAGTAATTAATTAATTATAAATTTTTAAATAATCAAGATATAAATTTAAATTTAGAATTTTTAGTTGGAGTATATTTGTAAATTTGTAATTTTGACTTTGTTATAACTGATTTGATAGATGATATATCTATAAATAAATAACAAAGATGGATTATAAATAAAATATTATTATTTTAATTAGGGAGATGATTTAAATCCATTAAAGTAACATTAATATAGCCTTACATTAAATATTTAAACATAGTTTTCCTTCTTAAAGTGTTATTGGAAAAATTACCTTTTTACTCTACAAGTTTACGAGAGTATTGTTCTCGATGGTTGTAAAGAATTTGAACGATTACCAATGTAGAAGAGTACTATGACTATGATGGTGTTTTAGCTTGTGGATCTGATGTTACTAGAGAGGTAAGTTCTATGAAATAGTTTTGCTATATTTGTTGTGTTGTGTATATGCCCTCATATTTTTGTGAGAAGAGGAGAGGAATGAGAAATATGGAGGACTTCAAGTTCACATAAAGAAAGAGGAAAGGGGAATGAGAGTGACAAAGAAAGCTCATGGTTTATAAAAGAAGAAGATAAAGTTTTAAAAGAGAATAATAATTTTGGAGATGAACGATTTTAGCATAAGACTAGTAAGGGGGGAGGTTTTTGGATAAAGGCATGGTAAGAGAAGAGGAAGATTGAATTTTTAGTTGGTTTTGTCAAACTTAACTAAATAGGATGTACCAAGTGCTTAAACTGGGGGTTTGAATTGCGTACACGTATGAGTAGGACCCATAGTAGGTGTCAACCCAATGTAGTTCAAACAATGGAATAGTTGATATACATAATAGAAAAATGAGAGATAATAATGAATTTATTAATTAAATGAATTAGATAAAAATGAAAAAATAAAATTAATGGAATAAAAAATAAATAAAAATAAAATATATATATTAAAAAATATAATAAAATAAATAAATAATAAAAAATTACAAATAATATTTTTCTATTAAAATATAAAAATATAAAAAATAGAAAATTATAGAAAAGTTAAATAAAAAGAAGAAAGCATTTAAGAAATCTTATGTAAATAAAAATTAATAAAAATTTAATGAAATAACATTAAAATATAAACATATGAAAAAAAAGAAGACTTTAAGAAAAGTTAAATAAGAAGGAGAAAGCATTTGAGAAATCTTATGAAAATAAATTTTAAAGGTGTAGTGTGATAATTGGCATAAGATTGAGTTATTTAGATATGAAATTATTAAATATTTAATAATAAGATAATAAATTAGTAAATTTTCTCTTTTTCATCATAAAAATTTAACAAAAATTAGAAGTGAAAGAAATATTCTACTCTTATATTCAGATAGATAATTTTGATAACCTATGATATAGTAACAGAACATAATTTATATATTTTTTAGTTTTTTACTAGATGACATTCTATTTTAATATGCTAATAACATTATAGTTTTTTTAACATGGGTTACTTATTATATAACTTTACTTATTACATGTATTTACTTGTTACTTATTACATGGTTTACCTATTTCATGGCTTGATCCATTACATGATTTCTCTTATTAAATGACAATATAAAGTATAACTAAAATAAAAAAGAATAAATGTTAGCTTTGAAAATGACATTTGGATTAATGGTATTAGGGTTAAAAGATTTAAAATATGAAAAAAGGACACACGAGCTCCTAAAAGCATTATCCTTTCCACTTTGTCTAATGTGTTGAATCATAAGGTAATGATTTTTATACCATACCTACCAAATATGAGTATCATGACCTTAATGTGTGTGTGTGTGTGTGTGCGTGTGGATAACATCAAGCCCAACATGTTGGATGTTAGAGTATGGGTACCATATACACACAACATATTGGATCGTAGGGTATGTCTTTGGACTATATTTAAGTTACCTAAATAAATTAGATGTATGTCTATAAAATGTTATTGATACATATGATTATCATTGGGTCGAGAGAAAATAATAATTCAAAGAAAATTAAGCACAATGATTAAAGAAAACTAGAAATAAAAAAATAAAAGCATAACTAATTTTTGCATTTCCTCAGTTTTCTATTACAAGAATGGATTTTGGTATGATTATGACTTATTCATATCATCATGCTTGCATTTTATCTTAATATTTCCTTTATATAGTGTTACTTTTATATGATTTGCTTATTGGGAATATTATCTCTTGAGTGTAATATCATAAGTTATGCATTTACAACATCATGAGATAAGAAAGTAGACATTATAGAGGAGGATTACATTGTGATTGTGTGAATAAATACTTGTTATGTATGGAGTATGGTGTAGTTGTATTTATATTTTAGAAATTTTGTGGTTAGCTTACATTATTTTACATGGACACTAAATTTCGTTAATATTATGTTTTCTATTAGCTTGATGGACTTTAAATATTTTCATATTATTTAGGTTGTGGTTAAGAGTTGGCTGAAAATTAGCTTTTTGCTGAGAATTTTGTGTCCTTGCTAGTTATTATGTGCTTAATTTTTTATTTTTTATCTTATTAAAGATATAGTTAAGCAAAGCTCTAATAGTTTTCTTATGTTTTCTCTTTATACAAGTCTATCTCTCTCTTCTCATTTTTTATTTCCTTTCTCTAAACCAATTTCTCTTGCCACTTTTATTTTCCAATTAACACCTGTCAAACCTAGCCAAGGATCATCCTTAATTCCATCTTAGTTGAGGTGATATAGCTTAAGATTAAAAAATTATAGTTTTCCTTTTACTTTATTTAAGAAATCATATTTATATCATCTTTTAAAAAATTCTAAAGTAATTATGTAGACATTCAAATATTACAAACTCAAAACTATTATATTCCTCTTGAGAGCTTTATTTTGATGGTATAGTCAAATATGATTTTTTTAATATATTTAAAACTTGATATATTTCTTATGATCATAATAAAATAAAAATATCTTAATTCATACATATTTTTTTTATGAAAAAATTTTATTACCTTATTCAATAACCATCATTTTATCCCAATTAAGTTGAAGAAATTGTTATTTATACATAAAAATATTAAAATAATATAATATTAAAGTGTGTTTTATAAACTCAAATTTGATCAGAAATATTATTTGAGTATATCAATATAAATACTTCTAATAAATGAGATTAATAATATTGAGTTTATAATTTTTAGTGATATAAAAATAATATTATAAATTTTTATAATTTGAATATAATTATAATTTTTAAGATGTCACTTAGGATAGATTTGTAATTTTTAAAATTCTGACTTTGTCAAAATCAATTATGGATAATAGATCTATAAATATATAAATGTTTACTTATGTTGTGTTAGATTTATAATTTCTAAATTTTGTCATATAAGGAATTAAAAAGGTGAATGCTAAATAATTAATAGATTTGTAGAGCATTTTCTACAAATATCATGCCAAATCCCATGGGAATGAGATTTTCAAATTTTTGACAACAACGATGTGTATACATTTTAAAAAATAACTATTATATGGCTCTTACTTTTCGAACCTAATTTTGTTAGGATCTTTAAGGAATTTTGGCTATTAAGACCTTAATATCATGGCTTATAAATAGATTCATCGAGTCTAATAGGGAGGCATAAATGATGGAATTAAGAGTTACTCTAATAAGCCATTGTTTGTTAAAAAATTGAGTGTGGTGAGCAAAGTAAGGTGTTCCTCAAAGTTGTGACTTAAGAAAGTCTTGTCATCATGTTCTAGTCATGTGGGAAGCTTTTAGGCTCATAGTTTTGATGTCTCTGGTGAGGTACATCTTATGATTTGATTAATTTTATTTTACTTTAAATCTAGTATGCTTTGAGTTCCTGTGAATAGAGGAGTGAGGATAAATCAGGTAAAGTGGATTTTGCTAGCAAAGTAAGCCATGAAATTTCATGTTCGTCTTGGAAAGAAGATGTCAAACATGAGGAGAATAAGGGAGAGAAAGAGAGGAGGAAGAGGGATTTGGCTACTAATATATATTGTATGAATACAATAGTATATAACTTATGGTATGATCAACTTAAACCCATCAAGGTAAGAAGAAGATACTGGGTTATATAAGGTTTATTGAGGATATCATACTAGATGGATTCAGGGTTGTATTAGTATAAAACAAGTTTATAGTTGAGCTATCAGATTCATCTTATGAGGCATTATATGTATCATACTTGCATTTTAACTTAAGCTGTTGATTCATCATATGACATCGATATGGATATCAACTAAGTATGATATAGTTAATGCATACTTTATTGTTAAACTAATACAATTATAAATGTCGTATTGGATGATCCTTCAAAGGGTTAATGGCATGATCATTTTTTGTATGATTTGTTAAATTGAGTTGTACGATAGAAATAATGATTAAATTAATGCATTAGTTGATCTATTAGAGGGATAATATAGAGGTTCTTATATGCAAAATCATATAGTATAAATTAATAATGATACTAAATGATCAATCAAACAAAAGTGCAATCATTTTGTATGTCGAACATAATCATACAATATGATTTATTTGTTGTTGTTTTATAATAGGATTCACTAATATGGCCAAGAGGGATTATACTGTATAGTGAAAAATAATTATTATAGAGAAAAGCGTATAGGATGATGGGCACATCATCTCAATAGTTTAAATGACGAATGTATAGTAGAATGCTAAAAATCATACTATATGATAGTCTAATAAATGAAGACATCACTATAACTTGTAAGTTGGCTAACGTAGAGTAGGATTGTATGATTATGATTATGGCAATCAGGCTATACAAGTAGGTTGAATAACATGAAATAGAAAAGATGGTACACATGATTTATGATAAGAAATTATTTATATTATTTGTCATATTTTATGATATAGGAATCAAATATGTGTGGTCCAAAGTTATATGAAAATAATTTCTTGGTTTAAAAATAATAAATATATACTACATACAAGGATTTATATTGATTATTTTATATGCTTGGTATTGTTGGAAATTTAAAGGAAAAGAAGATTAAACATGAAAATTCCTTTACAAAACTAGGTAAATAAATCTATCACCTATGATGTAATATAATATTACTTTTTATATTTTTATATGGTTTTTCTTTGACTATATTCTATTATGTTAAAAAATATTTATACTTTTCTTTATGGTTTGACATGATCTCTTGACATTCTATATTATTTATTATATATTTTCACTAGTTATATTATTTTACTTGATTGATGACTTTTCTTATTACATGGCAATATAAGGAGTAATTTAAATAGGAATTGACATCTCGATTAACATGTTATGAACATAGTTAAAATGGTAATTTAGTTATGAAAAATTTAGACATTATTACTTTGTAATATAAGAAAATGAAAAATAGTACTTTGTATATTAGAGCCATTTACCCTACATGTATGTGCATCACTTTAATGTAGTCAAGGCTGCTACAATTTATACAAAAGCCATCAACACTTCAGCATGGCCAAGGTTAAGATACATTCTATGTAAAAGCCACCAATATTTTGGTATAGCAAGAGATATAATACATTTTATACAAAAGCAACCAACACTTTAATATGACTAGAGCTATGATATTTTCTATGTCAAAGTCACCAAAACCTCAGTGTGATTAGGGTTATGACACCCTTTATGCGAAGGTCACTAACACTTTATTTGGGATTAGAGTTATGCTATCGTCTATGTAATAATTACTAACACTTTAGGATAGCTAAGACTACATTACCCTTTATGCAAAAGCCATAAGAATTTGATATGGATAAGATTATGAGATCCTTTTTCTTGATTTGATTATGTGATTATTAATTAGTTCAAAACTTTTGAAAATGATAATCATATAAATTAAAAATAAAAGTAAAAGTGATTATTATTATTACATTTGAATTTACTATGATATCCACATGGCTACGTTATGATTTTTTACTTACTCATTTGTCTTTTAGTATTATTTTACTTACATTTATATACTATTTTGCAATTAGTTACTTATTGAATTTATCTATTAAGATCTATAAATCTCACTAGTGCTCACAAGTCATGTATCTATAGAACTACGAGATAGAAAATTAGATATTATTAAGGAGGATCATATCCCTAAGATGAAAGAGTAAGTGGTGCTACATAGAAGTTGGACATTTTATATTGTTTTAAGTTCTATATATACATTCTAGATTGGATGATTTATGTAGTCTTTAGCTATGAAATTTTAATTCTTTTAATGATTTATGGTTTTAGTTAATTGTCTTTAAAAATTTAGTTTCATCATCAAGCCTTCATCGAAGATTTTATATCATCATTTATTGAATTAATTATGTATAATCTTTAATTTTCTTTGTGATTATACAAATGATGAGATAGGGTCCAAACACTTTACAATGTATAGAAGTATAACCATGTTAGCTTAAATCCAAGGATTATAATACTTTAAATATAATAAATTACACGTTATTGCACCATTCCTTTGGTTGCATTTACATAACAGTTGATGAACTTAGGTAAGAAATGAGTCTAGATTGCATGTGTGGCATCTATCATTAACCTTTCCCGGGTTAAGTACCATGTCATCTTTTTCTTTTACTTTTTTTTAAACTTTTAAAAGCATTTTTACAAATAAAACTATAGTAACTAATTTTAAACTTTAAATAAAATCATAATTTAAAAGCTTTTTTTTAAAAAAAATAATAGTAGAAGAAATATCAAAGTTTTTTAATTTGAAATCACAATAGAAGCAATTTAAGAACTTTTATATTATTTGAAAATAAAAATTTTATAAAACCATGATGCATACTAAAATGTTCATGCTAACTAATTACATATGACCAACTAACATATCCAAACCAAATATATAAGATACTAAGAATATTGATGAAGTCAATGATAAGTGTGCAATGAGGTAGCATAATAGCTTATACAAAGATATGGTGATATAAAACAATAAATACTAATGATTATATAAGCTACTCTTATTACTCCTCATTAATCTTATATTTTATCTTATTCTAATATAAAGTTATTAAGTTATAAAATTGGTTGAGTGACCTCAACCTAATATCAAAATCATGTACATATATGTTAAAAAAGGAATATTTAAATTCTATTACATGTCGAGTCACTATCATATAATGAAAATAAACATAATATGTTATAAGTAATATAATGAAATATCATTTATGGTTTTAACTTTTAACTTTTTTCATGTAATTCATTTAATTCTTTCCTTTTATCTTTTATCTTTTTTAATTTTTTTAATTGGTTTAGTGTAAAACTTTTTATACTACATAAAATAGATTGGGTCTATTTCAAATAAAAATAATCCTAATTGATGGCTCATTTGACTCATCTCAAAAACATGTCATTTTGGAATAATAATTGCCACTTTGGATATCCAACATATGTCTATAATAAAAAATGATGACTCTTTTGTCTCATCTTTGAAACATGTTAGTACAAAATGATAATTACCACTTTAAACAAAATAATATTTACCAACTTTGTTCTTACTCATTTTATTTTATTTTTATTTTTTTACAAATCTTTATGTTTTCTCTTTAGTGACCATCATTACAAGTTCGTATTTTTTTTATAACATGCTATTAACTTATATTAAAATAAACTATAACAATATTATGTACGATCAAACATAAAAAGTTTGAGTTAAGTCAAACATCAACATCATATCAATGCAAGCATAAAGCCAATCATGCTCAAGTTGATTATTCTAATTCTTTTTTTAATAGACTTTATGAGCTTCAAACAATATTATATCAAGCAAATACATAGACATAGGTCTATTTATCTTAAATCTTGATTATAGTTGACTCTCTTTGGATTAGATCTTGAAGTTGATGCCTTCTTTTGTCTCTTTTTTGTAACATCCCAAAAGTGAGACTAAATATTTTGATAAATAATTTGAAGATTTTAAATTTCAAATGTTTTAATTAATATAAAATAGTAATCTTAAAGTTGATTGGTGATTCTAAGTAGAGAACATTCAAAGCATCCAAAATATAAACAAAATTAAGTTTATAATTATTTAAAATTTTTTAAAATTTTAGAGATTTTTTGAAAATTATTAAAAATTATTTTATAATTATCTAAAAAATTATGCATTACTAAAAGGAAATGCAATACCTCAAAGGAGAGAGATGAACTTAGAAATCACATATAATAATTATTTAGAAGCCATTACTATTAACTTGGTTAAAAATTTAAATTTTATAATTATTAAAATGGAGGGCGAAAGATGAAGATTAATATAAATTTATTTATGAGATTTAAAAACTCTTATGAAATAATAAAAATATTAAATGAACTAAAAAATTATGAAAATTTAGTTAGATATAAAGGATAAAAAATAACCTTAATAAAATTTTTATGACACAAAAATAATGTGCAATAAGCATGGAATTAAAAACTAAAGATGATTAAGAAAATATTGTTAACTAAGTTTTCCAATATTAAGTTCGAGAAAAATACTTTATGCCATAAAAATACTAGAATTTGGATGACGAGTAAAACTCATCATGTTAAATCATGAAAAATGGTCGATAAGGTTTTGGAACTCAAACTGTTGAAAAAATGATGAATATTAGATTTCCCAGAGCTTGATTTAATTAAAATTTTATTAATTTCTAAAATCTTATTATCCTAAATTCTAAACAAGCGGTGAAGGAAACTCGCAAAGCACAAAACCCAATTAATGAGAAAGTATAAAATCTAAATGATGGAAAGTCAAGAAGGCATCTAACAAGATTCCTCAAAGAGCAACAACCATTTTAGGGATTTGAAGCATTGGAAAGAGGTGTAAGCATTGTGTCTTTATAAAAGGTGGATTTCATGACCAAGAAAGTTTTGAAAAAATTTAGTATACTAAGAGCACAAGAGAGAGAGAGAGAGAGAGAGAAAGAGGGAGAGATAGAGAGAGAGAGAGAAGAGGTGCTATCAAGGTATGAAAAGAATTTGTGAGAAATAGAGGAAGAGATCAAGAGGAAAATCCATAAATTTGTAATAAGGTGCAATAACAGTATTATAATAACACTTTAGCAATCGAAAAGCAAAGGAAAAGTTCTTAGTAAGGCATCGATTTCAAGATCCAATAATTGGCAAGACTATTAAAAACAAAATTAATACAGGCAAGCTTTGTTCCTTGGTGTATATTGTTGATATATTGTTGAAGTGACTACTTAAAGATCACCTTATGAAAGATTTGCATTACAAAAAATTTTGAGAATGATTGTTATTATTTATTTTGTTGTCAAATGTTATGTTCTGTGAGAATGTTACATTAATAATATTGATTGAAATATTTAATTTTATTTTTTATTAACTTTATTTAAAAAAAATAATGGTATAAGAATAAAGGTTGGTAAAATAAGGTTATGCATGATTTTGAAAGGTGGTCTAACAATAATTATTTTAAGAGGCTAACTTATTATCTAAAATAAGATACTTTTAAAAGCAGATGACTTACTATCTAAAATGATGTCTTTAGTAATAGAATAACTATTCAAAATAATATGCTTATGAAAGCAATGTCAAAAGAGCTATTGTGAGAGCTATATGAAATAATATATTTTGAACATGTCTAATTTGATTTGAAAAATGCTTAACCTTAAACATAGCTAAAGTGGAAAATAAAATTGAGAAAATACATGTAAAAAAGAGTTAAAAGAAGTTTATAAGTTTACTTAAAAAGAAGAATGCATTTTTAATTGAACTTAAAAGAAAACATAGTATTTTTATTATTTTCATCTATTGTTTATATATACATTAATGATACAAACCAAACATGTGACATGACACAATAATTAATTATTCTATATTCATATTATATTATTTTGTTACTAAGCCAATAATGATTAACTTGGCCTATTTATGACATAATATTCAATTATGATGATCATAGCATGACAACCTCAGGAAAGTAGCAAGAGTCATAAATCGTGTGTTATCTTACTTGGTGGATTGTTGTATTTCTTTTATGATGTTTAATTTACTGTAATAACTCATTTTACAATTTAGTTATATAGAATTCATATAGTTGAGTATGACTTAATACATGTATTAGTTTTAGTATTTGAGCTATTATATGAAAACTTATGTTTAAAAGAACGTGATTTTTAAATGTAAAAATTTAAATTGCTTTTATTATAGTTTTGGAAAAATGTTATTGCTAATGACTAGTTTATTATTATAAAAAATATTTTTAAAAAATAAGAGAAAGAGAGAGAGAGAGAGAAAGATAAAAAAAGGTTTCATGGCATCGAACCCAAGAAAGTTTGAATGAGGTTGCCACATTTTTTTCTTCTCCTTCCTATTCTATAGTGCTTGATATAGTATTGCTACAATATTTTTTCTCAATTTCTCTTGATTCTTGCTCGACTTCTCTCAACATTCCTCTAATACCTTAGTAGCACCTCCTCCCTCCTATCATATTCTCTTTGAGCTCTCTATTGACGTCTAAATTACTTAATTTTTTAAAAAATTCCTTCAGCAACCACACAAGTTCCATTTTTATTCTCTTTTAGCAACATTTCCTCTTCCCACATCTCCATTTCTTTCCAAATGGCCACAACATTTCATGTGGATGTTTCATTTTTTTAACACTTGGGATCTAATGATTTCGTGTCATTTCAGGTCATCATAAAGTTGAATTTTTGCTTCCTTCGTGCATCATGATAGGTTTAGGGAAATTAGATAATTAGTTTTATTAAAGTCTAAATTAATTAAACTTAGGGATTTCTAATGTTTCTTATATTTTTCTAACTAATCAATCTTTAAAAATTCACCAACTAGTTTGTTTAAATCTTCTTGACAAGCTTTACACATCGACTAAATTTCATATTTTTAAAGACATTTAGTATTTTTTAATAATTTCCCAAACTAATATATTCAAAACCATTATTTAATTTTTTTTCATTTTCTTTGACTTCAAATTTCATTCTTTTTGCACCTTTTTCTTTGTGTTAAGAAACTTATAGTGAGCTTATCTTTTTGTGCCTTATGTCTTAATAATTTTTCATAATTTTTTTAGTCTATTAAATATTTTTTAGTTATTACCAATATTTTTAAAACTTATAAATAAATCTCTATTAATCTTTGATCCTTTATTTTATCATGTAAATAATTTTGATTTTCAACAAATTGGTGCCATTATATTCTAAATGATTTATACATCTTATTTCTTAGTTCATCTCACTCCTTTCATATTTTATACTCCTTTAGCGATGTACAATTTTTTATGACAAATGAAGTATATTCTAAAAATTCTCTAGAAGTTTGAATAATTTAAAATAATCATAAATCTCAATATTATTATTTTTAAGATATTGTAAATCTGATTCTCTAGAAATTTGAATAATTTAAAATAATTATAAATCTCAATATTTATTATTTTTAAGATATTATAAATCTCCTATTTTTATAATATTTTTAATTGAGTTGAGATCACAATTTCTTTTCAATTCAAGGGCTTGATAATTGAAAATCCTTAAAATTTATCCAAAATCATTGCTCTCTTTTTAAATGTTAGAATACTCCATTTTAATAAAAATTTTATCATTAAAATTTATATCAATCAAAATATTTCTTTTGTATTTTTTTTCTCATTACCTTCTCTTATAATTTACTAGTTCACATAATTTTAATCATTGTGTTATTTCTTTAGCATATATCTTGTTAATCTTTCACATTAATATGTTAGTTTCACTTACATTATCACTTTAGTGGCACATAACCCGCTTCTAACATTCTTATTTTCTCAAAATCCTAACACTATGGCATCTTGATTTGTAATTTATCTAATTTTTATGTTACTAGTTATTCTTTCTAATCTTTATCTTTTATTTCCCTCAATCACCATCTCTTCTTAAATTCATGATCATAAAAATCAACTAAGTTCTACCATTTCATTATTAACATCTTCATATTTATAGTACAACTATTAATACTATCATCAAGGGTTCTTATAACATTTCTTTTGACTTTAAAGTGATTCATTTGCCTTCTTCATGTCAATTAACTTCTTAGTTTAATCTATACACATTCATTAATGTTTTTTTTATTATAGATAGCCATTATCACTACTTATGTTCATCTATTATTCTTTTATCCACACAATTTTTCTTATTACCTATTCTAAATCTCTTTTCATCCCCTTTAATTTGAATTAGTCAAGCATTCCATAATTTATCTTTTTGGTATTTCCTATAATCTATTCATTATTTTTCCATAATACCTATAATTATAAACATATACATTAATTTTATTCATTTAATAATAATTTAAAACCTTTTAAAGAGATAACATGCATTTGTTAATATACTAGCAAATCAATGGACATAAGATATAAAATTTACTCATGTAAATAATATCAAATGTTTACCTTGTTGAAAAGTAGAAATGCTAAAACCTATTTGTTTGACCTTTCATCTTTCTCTATTTCTTTGTGATTTTCAACTATTCGCTTAATATTCTCTCACGTTGCATGCAAAACATTACCAGGTCCTTTCTATATGAGAACCACCAAGTATATCTATTTTGTCCTTCTTGATTCTAATAGTGGCTAAATTTTTAATAAAAAATAAAAATTCTTTAACATAATGTTTGAGTTCATTGCAACAAAAATACCTAATAGATATTTTCTTTATTAATTCTTATGAATTTTTTTACGTGTCTAGCACTTTGGTATCTCTCTTGTCTTAAATATGATGGTTTGAGATCTTACTTCCATCATCCAAATCTTCTTATATTTGAATCTATTATATGAAAAATTGTTTTATTTTCCTCCCACTTCTCCACCCTTCTTTATCCTTTGATTTTGTTTTGTGACTATCATTATCCCTTGTATATAAGAACTACATAACACTTTCAATGGAGTTCCTTAACCCTTTTCAAAATATATACTATTTTGTTTCTTTAATAAAGCTGGTTTTGGACAATACATAACCAATTTATATAACAATACTTAGAACTCAACATTTGTTCTCTATTTCTTATACCACTTTTATAGATTTATTAATTTCCTTTCTTTTATTGATATTGAAATATGTCATCTTATAAAACTTAAGTTCTTCTTATGACTTTTCTAGATTTAGTTTCTATTTTAAATAAATCTTTATTACTTTTGTCAAAATTGACTTGCATCATCATCTAAGATCAATTTCATTATGGAGCCTTTCTTATGCTCTTGGCAAGCCCATATCATTGTTCTATGTGCTCAAGATAGTGTTCTACTTCAAAGCAACCAAACCTCAAAAATTGTTCAACAAATTGGTTGGTTTGATACCATTCCACATTGTCCTTGTTTGTAGTACATGTGATTTCATCCATGCAAAAGATTATTATTATCTCATTAATTAGCTTTTGTTTGTATTAAATCATGTTGTGTATTTTCTTTCTTGTTAGTTTAACTTTCTATAAAGGATGATACACTCAATATTAGTTAAAAAACCTTAATAACTAATTTATAATCCCATTCTCTTATTATTTTTTAACAAACTATGTCATCAATTATTAATTTTTTTTTAATAGACATTTAAGTACTAAACAATAATAAAATTACATAGTAAAGACCTTCATAAAGATCAATGACAAATTTCTACAAAAAAGCTTAAATATATTTTAATTTCTTTTTGTAATTATCCATACGTGTATATATATATATATATATATATATATATTAATAATAAAATCTTAAAATAATTTATTTTTAATATTGATCTATTATTTTTTATGATATTCTTTAAATTTTTTGTGTTGTGGTCAACGATCATATGTGAAACTGCCGTTTATAATGTGAAAATGAGCAAATAAAATTTGCTTTATTTTAATAGCAACGAACAAAATGGAAAAATTTAAATATTTGATGGTGAAACATCAGTGACACATCCATGAAACAAACATAAGGATCGATTCGAGACAGCCTTTACCCATTCAGCTATCAGCTTTTCATTTCCAATTTTAAAGAAATCAAAATCTAATTAAATGCTATTAAAAAAAACTAAATTGTCATTCACCCCCCTCATCTTTCCAACTATTACGACATTGCTTGGTGAAAATTTTTTAGATTTTCTTTTCATTTAAATATCAAAACTATAAAAAATCTATCATAATTTTCATACCTCTTATCTTTTTTAAATGGCATGTCTTTTTTAAGGGCTTTTTTTTTTTTTTTGAGAACTCGTATTTAATTATAAAATTTGTCATGGAATAAAATCTAAATCTTCTAGCTTTATTTGATTTGTTCTTCGAATTTTGTATAGAAATTTATACATTATAAACTTCGCTTTCAATAATGTTTTTTCATGCTTTTTTAAAATCATAAAAAAAAAATTCTTTTTCGGGGGTTTTAAATCGCGCGGGTTGCTGATATCAAGATGGTTTCGGAAATATATATTTCAAAAACTACATTTTAAAACAACAACTGTCATCTATTCAAAAGCGCAGGAGATGGTCCACACAACCGCTCATTTACCTCGATCGTATCGACGATACTGTACAAAACACACGTACAGCAATAATCAAACGATGGAGCACAGTATATTATCTTATACACTTTTCCGGATTTTTAAAATTAATATTTAATCAATACCAGAGATAAGTTCGCAGTCTGATTCAAGTGTCCAACGCTAAAATTGGAATTTATGGTTTTTTTCAATTTTTTTTTTAACCCTTTCCATGGATGTAACTAATGCTTGCCTCTATGGGACGCGACGAACGTACAGCTGCATGATAAGCTCAATTAATATGTTAGCAAAACTGATCACGAATTTTAGAGATTAAAAAATTGCGTTTGACAGGTACCGTAAAAATTAATATTATCTTTTTAATAATGTCTATTAAACAATATTTAAATTTATTATTTAAATAATATTTTTGAACTCGTTCCTTACACTGAAATCAAAATGAGCTTTCATAGGATGATTACTTGTTCCAATATAGGGTACAAGTGTCCCACAAAGGGTGGTTTTGGTTCGTCGGGTTTGAGATATTTTTACATTTCATAACAATTAAAGAGTATTCGATATTTTTTATGAGAATTAAATTTTTAAAATTGAGAAGAAATATTTATCAATATAACCTTTTTCGAAGAAAATTAACAGATGTCAGGTTTGAATTTAGACTTCTCTCTTCAGACAATAGAACTAATGCTAAGTGGGTTTTGTTTGTTTTGATACTTATGGAGGGAATATAACGAGATGAAAGTTTATTAATATTAATATGATAAAAATTTATAATTGAAATATAATTATATTTTATAAATTATTATTAAAAATAGTGTTAAAAATAGAAAAAAATATTTAAAAAGAAAAATGTGTCTAGATGCAAGATAGTTAATGATAACTTAAAATTTTTTATTTATTTAAATATTACTAATAGCCTTGTTTGTTATCATTATTTACATCAAGAATATATTATAATTGAGACTATACACAATCATAATTTATCATATCTTATTATCTCAAAACCACGTATGAACATGACTTTCTCAAAACATAATCCATACAAAATTGTATACAATTAAAAAAAATGAAAAATGCAGCTTGAAATGTAATGGTTGTTTGGAGCTCTTATGTGATATTTAGAAAAGGTGTTAAATTGTGATGGAATGAAGAAGAGTAAAAAGGGATTATTAGGTTATATTCTATATAATAAATTATTCAACAAAGAAAAACTCATAGAAGATTGTTAGATATATGCATGTATGAATAAATAACTTCGCTTAGGAAAGAGAAGACAATGTATTAAATCACATATATAAACAACACAACTTTAAATGTGATTATTGAGTGTCTTTGATCACATGACAAGAATGTTTCACCCTTTGGTAAAAGTAATAATTTAGTTTTAAATTTAAATGTATGAAATTGATGTCGTGTGTTACTCCAAAGCTTGAAATTGTATCAAGGTGTTAATTAAAAGTGAATAATAAGGTTTCAAACTCAGGAAAGACATTTAATAGCTATTTTTTTTTTATGTTGGTAATATAATGATATGAAATGATTTATATATTAAATCATCTAAAAAATAAAAATAAAAATAAAAGCTATTTATTAAAGAGCTAAATGAATAAGTGCATTGATTGATATTTTGTTAAATTTTGAGATAGAATAATTTTTAACTAATTATGAATAATAAAATATTTTACAAAGAGATTGCATAAAATAAATTATGAAAAATCAAATAGAGTTTGCAAATTAAGATTAATATATGGAGATGTAGGGTTTGAAGCATTTGATTTAATTAAAATAGTTATATAATTTATTAAAATAATTTGATAAGAAAAAATTAAATAATATAGCGATAAATAAAGTTAGATTTAATTTATAATAGGCTATATAGACATATAATTGTGTGTAGGAGAGGTGGAATCCCCTCTTCACTGCTATAGCGAAGCAAGGGGACTATAGAGGAGACGAGATGGGGACAAGGAATTAAAGAGGAGAATAAAACATTGAGAGTACTTGAAGAAGCGATTTGTTCATATTGAGTTTGTTGTTGCTTAGGGATTAAGCAAAAAGAGAAAGATTTTGAGGTAAGATTTTAAATATAAAGAAAAAAATATATCATTTTCCTTAAGACTAGGTTCAAAATATTTGCTAGATTGTACTTTATTAAGGTTTATAGAGTTAAATTTTATGACTTTTTATGTTAAGCTAACACATTGTGTTGTATGTGATTTTTAACTCATATTTTGCCACTATCCTTATCGACAATGAAACAAAGTAAAAGTTGATGAAGTTGCAAAACTCAGGATTAAAGAAAAGAAAGGTGATTTCTTAAAGGGAGAAATAAATAGAAAAAGCATAAGTAAGTCATTAATAGGTTTTAAGAAGAATAGAATACAAATAAATATTATATGTTAAAAAAATGATTATAATATGTGTATATATATATATATTATTTTAAGAAGCTTATTTTAATTTTTGGTCTTTTTCTACTTTTTATCATTTTAAATAATTATCGTATCAATTAATAAAGCAAAGATACATACAACTAATCTTTACAATATTAGTTGCAATGATACTAATAAGTAATTAATAGACCTCACAACTTTTTAAATATGCAAAACTATAACTAAGTTACACCCTCATTACAGTTATTAAGATAATTTTAATATAAAGACATGTGAATATGCTATTAATTTACATCTAATAGTCTCACTTTCTTATCAATGTTTCGACCATTGTATTGAGAAGTGATTATGCCATTGACTCAATTCAATTCTAAATAGAATATAATAAACAACAAATATAATATACGATTGTTTGTAATATTCAAGATATATATCATACAAACAGTAATCAGAAAACGATAACTGGTATGCAGAATATCAAAAATATGCAAATCATATAATCAATGTTAATAAAAACAATGACGTCTTTCTCTTTACCATCATGAAAGGGATTTTAAGGCCTTACAAACGCAGCGATCCAAAGCTTCCACGATTTTCCCCCATACTTCTAACTTCTCCTTCCTTCAACTTTGCGGCAAAGAAACCTCCTTGATAGTTACCTTCCTGCAGATTGACGTAATTCCATTAATGACGGCTTCGACGACAGTGGCTTCACAGGGATGCGTCACCTCTTCGATCCGCTTTTCTCCTTCTGTCTTCTCTCTTTTCTCCACCTTCTCTCTCAGTCTTCTGCACCACGACCGGCGAATCCGAGTAGTCCTTCTCAGCCTCAATGCCTCTTCCTTTTGGGTGTCACCGGATATCCTCGGCAGCCTCCTCCTCCTCCCTTTCATCTTATTATGTGTTATCCATCTCTCTCTCTGCTCGGCAGCGTCCTCTTCCTCTAGGGACTTCCCTCTCATTTAATAACACGGCATGGTATTGTTTTGATTTAATTATATCAAAATCTGATAATAACATCAACATTATTTCTTTGGTTTTGATAATAATTTCAAACGACAAAATAATATTTGACATGTCAACATATAAATCTCTTAGATCAAATAGCTTCTTATCAAAATAAAATAACTTGTATTATATCCATCTAAGTGAGTACTCATCAAAGCTTCCAACCCCATCGAAGCAAGGATCCGCTAGTTTTTGCTTAAAGTTCAACTTCTCGCGGTTTTGGTATTACCAAATAAATTATCAACTTTTATTATGCTAAATTTATTCTTAAACCAAATGTTAATTTATTTATCTTTAAAAGTATGAGTCATGTATTTTTTATATCAATTAGAAAAATAAAATTGCTCAAAAATTTTAGGCATCACTGCTTTTACTTACAATAAATTTATTCTTAAAATTATGAGAATCCTACTCTTCTAGTAGAAAATCTCCTATACTAAACATATTAATTACTACTCATTGAAGCTCCAACAAAACTTGCATTAAGCTGATCTCTTTTCTACTCACAAGATCATCATTCTATTACTCAACGGGGTAACAAATTTTGAAAAATACCCTACTTCAACTTTAAAAAGCATAAAGATGTACTTCACAATTTCAATCCTTGGCACACACATTATACTAACTCTATACTACATCATCAATCGACTAAACTCTTCCTTTTCGCTCTATTTTTATTTGTGCCAAGTTGGTGAGTGGGCATTGCAATTTACTAAAATCATCTTATGAGGCATACATAATAATTATCACAACCAAGGATTAAACTGATTTTAAAAATTTAATTTATCTATATGACAAGAATCTTAACAAATAAGAATATGAGCTTTAAAATCAAACATTATGAAAGTGCATAAAGTTTAATAGAGTTCTTTTGACATCAAATAAAGGTTCTAGTATTCTCAAACTCTATTTCTTTGATATCATTGTTTTATATATAAAATTTTACCCAAATTCAAAACCTTAAACCTAGTCTTCACCACCTTTCTTAACCTTATTCATTGGACCTTAGCAAAGATATTGACCTAGTTAATTCCAACATTTAGTTACTAGCCTCATTACTTCACTTGTCACTTAGGAAGCCTAACTAATTCCATAAAGTAGATTCCACTAGTGCTCCTACCATTAGTCTTTGTGATTCCATTTGTTTTTTACTCTGTTCCAATCCCATGATTTATTTTCTCTTATTTTGGGCATCTTAAAACTATATGATATTAATGACATTAGGACTAAAGCATGGGCATATTTTATATGATATTATGCTTAGCAATCATGATTCAATTAATAAATTATTTTTTGGGCTATATTATCCTCTTGAGATGGCCTAAGTGATTGTCATTCTTGTATGAGTGTTTTTAAATTATTATTTTTTTACTTATCTTTATCATTGTTATCAAAGTTTCATCTAAAGGAGCTTATCATGGATAATTATGTGTGCACATTTAAACTATAATTCATTAATGAGCCTTTATCTTTAATATTATCTCAAATGATTCTATATTTGAAACTAAGTTAAGAAATTATTTTGCTTATCTTTACCATTGTCATGTAATGTTCATATAAAGGACCTTACCATGAATAATTAGGAGCACACATTTAAACTATAATTCATTAATGAGATCTCATCTTTAATGTTTTCTTTAAATGTCCTTATATTTCAAACTATGTTAGAATGGCCACAGATTGTGACATATATGCTAGAAAACCAAGGTTATCCAAAATGATATTTTAAGCTCATAAAGAGGATATTACAATATCAACTTGACATTTTTTTTATATCACAATATTTTTTTGTTTGAAGTAATTTTAAGTATTAAAACTTAAGACCAATAATATTTGATCTTTCCAAAATGTTATTTTACAATAAAGTATCATTTAATTTTAATGAGCCAATAGTCGAGATTAAGAAATAAAACTATCGCTTATACTAAAGATTGCTAAAATGAATTCTACGCTAAAATCTAGTCTTTTGAAAGCTCATTACAAAGATAAAAGAGTTTTTTTTGCACACTTATGAAATTTGAAGTTTTATTTTGTAGATCTACATAACTAAAGCAATACAGTTTGTCGATGGTGATAATAAGAAAACTCAAAGGACCTATGCACATAATAAAAATTACCCAAGAAAAATACTAATCTAGCCCAACTACTCCATGTGTTTGACTTGATCGCACAGTTCAATTAAGAGGAACAACCCAATCTGGTCATGCAATGGCTCTAAAGAATTTGCTCCTTATTGCTTAATTAGTATAGAATAAATTATTAAGTATGGTTTGAGATCATCTAATCACCTAAAGAAAATGTAATCTACCTAAGGTGCTACCATAACCCCATCAAAGCTCTAGATATCGCCAAGAAAGAACTTAGATAAGTAACATATTTAACAATAAAAAATACATAAAAAATATTATTTCTTACACCTATGAGTCAAAGATACATGAGTTACTACTTCTAGATAATTAAGATATTTATTTTTCATATGTAGAGTCTGTATGGGCCTAAAATTGCACTTCGAGCTTAAAATTTGCAACAAAAATGCAAAATGGCCAAAACAAGCCTATTGGTCTCTATTCCATTGGATATGTCACTTGTACTACCTCCATCACTCATCATTGGCTTTACCCGACCTGACCGATTGACCTGATCTAATCAAATCAACGAATAGGCCTTCTAGGTCTGATTTGGATCACAGGTTTGCAGAATTAGTGATCGAGCCACTTCGCTACATTTACTCATTGATGGAGTTTGTGACACATCAACTTGTCTCCAACCCACAGCTCTACATTGACCCGCCAACTCTCTTTGTGACACTCTGACTAGACTCTGATCTGCGACTACACCAACGTCACATCAACCCACTACGCTACTCCATGGACGACTCTTGTCACTCCTGACATCATGTCGACCCACTAACCTGATATATGGCATGCCAACTAGCAACTTATCGATGCTAGGCCAACTAGCCAACCAAATCTACAACACACAACCTCAGTTCTGACTCACAATGCTGTTGAGGACACACAAATCTATCATCTGCAACTAACTGACCCATGATAAACCATACGAACTAAAAACATAGCTTTTCAAAAAACTGTTTTAAAATAGCTTCGATCCAAAGATTTTTAAACTAAAATAATATTTTTTAGAAAGTTATTTGATACTAGCTTTAGTCACAACTTTTTAGTAATGAGAACAAAAAACTAAAAGATATAATTTTTCAAAAAATTATTTAACAACATTTATTCTCAAAACATCTACATTATTCAAAACATTTGTGCAACTCATCCAAAGCATCACAAACATTGTCATTCTAAATACCTTAGATGACCTGAGTACTCCTAGTTTTAAGGCATCACTATGATTAAAAAAAATACAAAGTTATAATTTACTAATAAAAAACTTAAAATGAAAAAATACATGACATATTAATGAATGTTAGAAATGATCAATAAAACCTTTTCTATTGTCTCTGAGTGGAAAACTCATACAATCGATTATTTTCTATAAATAACAATCAGTCTACTATCTTGTATGGTGGGACCACTTGAGCTAAACATCAATGGTCTTTAAAAAGGCTCTAACAAAACTAAACTGGTTAAAAACATATAACAATCATCACCACTCAATGGAAAAGAGATTGATACACTACAATATTGATTCTCACTTTTAATGTGTTCAGTGCATCCTTATGATTGTTTCTCTTTTCCTTATTTCATTTTACTTTGACTTTTTGATGATGTTGATATACTTTTAATGAAATAATGATTAATTTTGAATGCTCCATTGGTGTTTTGGGTTAGCCAAGGCATAAGTGTAGTTACCATCATAAATTCTTGATTCAAGCATATAAGGCACTGCATCATTAGCTTTGCTCTAAGTGGATGACTAATTGAACTATGGTTATGAGGAAAGTTCTTAAGAACATAAAAACATACAATATGTGTGCAAACGTAGTGACATGGCCATAACTATATGAAAAACAAAAAATGTTATGATAAATGTATTCATGGTCATGGTATAACTCGAGACAATATAAAAATTAAGTTGAGACCTATTATAGAGTGGTGCTCAAAGACATACATGACACAAGTAAAAAGGCTTTTTTGCTACAATTGCATTTATGATTGTGTTTCCAAGTTAATTAAAGAAAAAAATGTAAAAATGAAAGTTTAAAATAGAGATACTAAATACTTGATTGAAATTGAGAGACAATACATCTATAATAGACTCATGTCCTAACTTCATCACTTTACATCATTTATGTTGTAGTTATATTTCACTACATGTTCATATATTTTTATATTTTATTGTATATTTTATGGAATGTACCCCAATGTTATCAATGAACTTAGCTTATTTAATAATAAGTTAATACCTTATGTTTTATGTTAATTTTTATTATTTATTTAGCCATTTGGATAATCCCAAATAGTTGACTAAAGTAAATTATCAGAGTTGAGCAACAACTATTTATGATCATAATTATATTAGATGGTTAGAGATAACCTAAACACCCCCATAAGTTAATACAATCCTAAACAATTATCTCATAACCACCTTCTGTAATTATAATGTAAGTTAAGTTATTAATTTATCTCAAAATAGGATTATGAAAATGATGTAATGTAAGCATATCGTATGACATACATTTATTTGTATATTTTTGATTTATGAGATAACATATTATTGTGAAATATATATGTTCACAACAAAGATCTTATCATAATGAGTATAAGATATTGGGTGATATGAGTGACTATGTGATGATATCTAATGAACTTATGTTTTTTGTTGTTGTTTCCTAGATTATGAGTCATAATCTAATAAAAATCATATCATCATGAATACATGATATTAGGCGATGTGAGTGATCATTTTTGTGATAAATAATGATGTGATATGAGATTTTGAGAAGCTAAGATGATAATCATACCAAAAATCATGATGTTAAGAAAATAAATAAAAATATGAAAAAAATATGAATTTGAAAATAAAAAAATACATGATATGAGTACTATATGATGTTAATACTATATATATATATATATATATATATATATATATATATATATATATATATATATTTACTAATGCTATGTAATATTTTTATTATTTTTATCTTTATTTATCTATTATATACCACACATTTATATTATTTTATCAATTTATAACTAATGATTTAAGTATTAAGCATATTATGCTCATTATTTATTTATATTATAAGTCAAAATATAGTTATAAATAAAGCCAAGGGTCTCTAAAAGACAGCTTGGAATTTTGAGTAAAAAAAACAAATTGTTTTTTGAGCTCTATAAGACATATTATATTTTAAAATTTTTGTTGTACTAAATTAACAAAAGATGTATTTTTGTATTTTTTTAACTTAAGTTTTATATAGCAACTTGAGATAATATACAATCCTTTCTATGTTTTTATTTTTTTATCTAAGATATTATATCGAATTTTTGATGTTCTTAATTTACCTTTGCTCAGTTTTGGGATTATGTTCTCTAGATTATTGCATGTTTTGTATTTTGCCTTATATTTTGATATTGATAATGTATTATATTGGGTTATTTTAATATTAAGTTTTGTGGGATGTGATAATGTTCTTGTGAAAACATTTTAGTGATGTTCAAAGGCTTAGTAGCATTAAAACAAAAGTAAAATTTAAAGTTTCAAATTTTAAAAGAAAGAAAATTAATATTATTTATATTTCTTTAATAATATTTAATCAAGAGTATAATATATTAATAAATACTTCTTAATAAAGTTTGAACAAAAATATTAAAGATAAATATCTAAACCGTTATAAGTTAACTCAGCATTCTAAAGAAGTAACAAAATATTTTATATTTTGAGGATGAAAGATAATGAAAAAGATACTTTGGTGAGTTTTTTAAATATAAGATAATACACGATATAAATGTAGTGTTAAAGGTTATGACAATATGTAATTAATTACGTCTATTTTATACGATATTTATGTAAATATCTCATGTTTTAGATGTATTTTTTGTTCTATATATTTGAAAGAATTTATAAGGAGCTTGACACTTTTGTTTTCACTTACTAATTGAAGAAAGATGATCAAATCCTTGTGCATTATACTCATGAGAAAAGACATTTGATATTTTATTCAAGGCAACTTCTACGTTTTTTTATTATGATTATTTAAAAGGATATAAGATAAAAGAAAAAAATAAAAACTTAAAAAATAAAAAATATATTATTTTAAAAATTAGGAATAAAAAATAAAAAAAAAATAATTAACACCACTCATCCTAAATACATAGTTGTTAAAATTGAGAATAATCAAACTATTTTTATGTTAAGCACTTTTAATGGGATGGTGTATTAGGAGAATTATATTTTATTAAGATTCAATTATTAATATCCTTAAAGTTATTGGGAATCTCATAATGAAATTGGGGTCATTGGTATTTATATGTTTGTTAGGAACATAAATCATTGTTGTCCTTGTTTGAGACAAACACAATACTATAGATTTATTAGGATGCCCTACCTTTATTTAGTGATGTGATATCAGTTAAAATTGCCTTACCTAGTTGTTAAAATTGAGAATAATCAAAACATTTCTTTGTTGAGCACCCTTCAATGGAGAGGTGTATCAAGAGAGCCTCATAATATTAAGATTCAATTATTGATTTCTAAAAGTTATCGGGAACCTCATAGAGAAATTGCGGTCATTGACATTTATATATTTGTTAAGAACATAAATCACAAATGTCCTTATTTAAGACAAACACAATATCATAGATTTATTAAGATTACCTTACCTTTTGCAACTGATGTGATATCAATTAAAATTGTTCCAATCAAATCAATTATTGTTCATAATTTGAAAACATTTTCAAACGATTTGATATCCTAATTAGACATAACAACACATTTTATTTATAACAATTGAGTTGATATAACTTAATTTCAAATAAGTGCTTTTAGTTACAAATATACTATTTGAAGTCATGTCAAACAGATTAACATTATTTTCTTTGTTTTTAAATAATAGATTATTATTATTATTATTATTTATTACATTATTTCAATAGTTTAAAAAATGTTTTATATTTACTTTATGAAGTTATTATTTATCTTTTTATTCTTTAATTATATACTAAAAAATTAATTCAATTAAATTTATAAGAATAAAAGATTATCAAACACATAATATTTTTAATATTATTTAATAATAATATTTTCAAATTTAATTTTATTAATGAATTTGGTATTTAATAATAGTTCTATCAGATTAAACGTAAGCGGTGTTCTCTGTTTTTGAATTTTTTATCTTGGTTTCATACTCCACAAAATTTGATGGAATCAAATAACATTTTCCATGAAAAGCAAATGTAGAATTAAAACTTGTTGTATTAGTTATTTTAATTTTATTTTAAAATTATATTTTTAATATATATATATATATATATATATATATATATATATATATTATCAAACATTTTACTTCCATCAACATAATTTTTAGTTAAATTTTTTTCTTCAACACTAATTTTAAAATTTGTACACAAAACACATAAATTGCCATCAACAAAAGTTTCAGAATTTTGAAAAATTCACTATAAAAGTATTTTTAAAATTCATTAAAAAAAGTTTTCATACCAAATCGATAATAAAAAAGACTTTTTTTTGTTCATGCAAACTAATTTTTTGAAAAATTATTTTTCAAAAACTCTTTGAAAAGTTTTTTCAAATCACACCGATCACGTCAGATATGGCCTTAAACAGCGTTAATGTGTTTTGATTTTTTGAAGAATCAATAATAGTTCTTATATGTAAACATTGTTCAAGGGTTGTGGCTATCATTATGAAGAATAATATATGAAATAATTGGACAGAAAAAAACAAATTAAGCTTAAAATATGTTGCTATCTGTGCATAATATTTGTGATGATTTGTGCATCTTCGTCAGAATCGATTTATTTCTTAATATTTTTTAAATATTCTTTACTATATTTAAGAAAGATTAATTATTGTGATTAGATATTTACTAATAAAAAATTCATAATGATTTGAAAAGAACGTGACTCTTGTGATTTGAAATGTAATCGATGGAAAGATGTTTAAAAGTGTGCTTTTCAAAATAATTTTTATTTGATAAGATATAATTGAGAAGTTATAAGAATATTTTATGCATACAAAAATCAAATTATTGTCCATTTTTTGTGAATAATATAAACTATATAAAGAAAAATTAAGTAACACTAAGACCACCAGTAATTGCTGTATAAAAATAAAACATGTTGATAGCATGCATTAGATCTTAGTTCATAAAAGACGTTAAGTGTCATGCATAGTCTATTCTTTTTACATAATAAAACACGTAATAATATACAATAAAGATAGGTTAGAGTATAATATAAATAGACGATGCTAATACCTCACTTAGGTAATGAATATTTGATAAAAATAAAATTTTGAAATCATTTTTATAACCAAACAATTGTCTCATAACAAAGAAAATAATTAATGCATGTGCATATTACAAGACCTAAGTATAAACTTTCTAGCAACAATAATAAGACATATAATGATATAAAACTCCTTATCACAATCTTCAACATAACTATCAAGGATCTACTTTCATAATCATAAAATTAGGTATAAAAACAAAAACTTATCTTAGATAACATATATTTGAGGACATATAAATCTATATAAAGACCTGATAATGAGACTAGAAACTTGTTATACCCGGTAAAAAAATTATATGTTTAATCTTCAATAATTCAATTGTGGCTTGGATGATTTCAGATCGACAGTAGGATGAGCCAGGAGCTCAATTAGAGGCTATTGGAATTTCTGAAATTTTCTGGGGATTTTTCGGAGCACCGAGATTTTTTTTAAAAACCGGAATTTGGTTTTTACCGCGCGTGAACCGGACCGGAGCGGTTCAGCGAAGGCGGGGCGGTTCGCCGAGGTGCGTTTGCGCGTGCGTTTGGATAAGCCGCGGATAAGCGGATCGGACGGGCGAGATCAGCGGTGGAGATTAACTAGCTGATCGGGTGTTAAGCGACGCTTTTGGAAGGTCAACCGGCGCTTAATGGGTCTTAACGGGTTATTACCGGTTTAAGCCGGGTACTTAACCTAAACTGTTCGGCTGTTAGGGTTTCGAACGGCGGCTAGAGGCGAGGTGTTCGCGGCGAACGGGGGTAAATTCCGGCAGCCTTCCAAGGGGCTTTTGGTAACCGGAGGTTCGCGAGACAGAGGCGAGCATTTTGGTACCGGTTTCGTTCGGCGAGGAGCTGCGGTTGATCGCATGCGAGCTTCACCGTCGCCGGCGAGCAAGGTAGGAAATTCAGATTAAATTAGTTATTTAGTAGAAATTAAAAGCATGTAATATTTTGCTTAATGAACACAAGCATGTGGATGAAAAATCGGACTTAGTTGAATGCTAATCTGTGTTTTTTATAAATTTTGGATTTCTGGAAAATTGCCCATTTCGCCGAAAAATTTAGTTAATGATTGAAACATTAGGATAGTATGAACATCGGATTTTGTTTCTCCTTGTTCGCGTTCGCCGGAAATCGACGGAAGGATTGGATTGGTCGGCGATTGCATCGATTAGGGTTTGCGGGCGTCGGACCGAGGAAGGAGAAGGGTTTAGATTAATTACGAATTTATTTAAGTAATTAACGGTATTTATATAATATTTATTAGTAATTAATTAATTAAACATCGACCGATTAACGGATTATTAAGAAATTTGGTTCGGCGGTGTCGCGGTTCAGCGCGAGGGTTCCGAACCGGCAGCGAAAATCGGTTCAGCGGGATTCGGTGCGGAGGAAATTTTAATTCGGAAATTAATCCAAATTTTCGGAAAAAGGATATATGTGGAATTTAAATTTTAAATTCGGAAATTATTCCGAATTTCGGAAAATGGATAAAGGGCAGAAATTGATTTTTTTTGAAATTAAAAATCTCTTGAAGTGAGAAAAATGTGATTTTTAGAAATCACGTAGCCAAGTTGAAATTGACTGTTGGAAATTACCCATAAATTCAGTGCAGCTGGATTAGTTGGAAGAAAGTGTGACACTTGGGTGCTACCAGAATAGTCAGAATTTTGGTACAGTTTGTGTTGCTTGGATGACAATGACATGGATTGAGTCAGTTTACTTAGTGTTGGCATATTTCATGGATTGGCATATTTCATGGATTGACATATTGGACTGGAATACTATAGGCCCTATATGATGTTTTAGGGTAGTTGTGGTAGGTAACTGTGCGGTACAGACTTAGCTTCCACAGTATACATGTGGACTGGTATGCGCCTTGTTGTATCTGGACACATGTTGCCGAATCTTGGAGTTAGAGCTTGGCAATGACTGTAGGGGCGTGGCTTCTATGGAAATTGTTGGGAGAGGACTTCTTGGAACGGTGGCTGAGTCGATCTCTTCTGGTCCATGAGTGTAGGCCTGCGCGCCTGAGAGTGGCAGTGGCAGGGGTGACTCGCCGTGGCTAGCCAAGTGTGTAGGCCTGCGTGCCTGAGGGTGGAAGGGGTGTCTCACGTTGGCTAGAGATCTATGTGACTGGTTCTGTCTATAGTCTCCAGAAGATTGATTGACGAGAGACGCTGCGGTGTCGGGTGCTAGGCGTTGTTGATGCGTGCGCAGAGATGGGCGTGTCCCGCTGGCATGCTTTGCCTAGGTGCCATGCGTGTGCAGAGATGGGCGTGTCCCGCTGGCATGCTGCCTAAGAGCACAGAGGAGAGCTACTCTGGTGTGACTGGGGGTGACTGTGGTTGGTCAGAGTCTGGGACTGAGAGTACCTTTCCACCCTACATTGTTATGCTGTATTTCTATACTTTTGCTATTATCCTTCTCTTGCATGAGAGTTTTTTTTTACTAGCTGTCTTTCCTACTGGGCGTAGCTCATTCCTTTATTATCTATATTTTTCCAGTGGCTCGGCAGACTTGACGCCACCCAGCTTAGGTGGGATCGTGATGAGTAGGCTAGTGGAGGAGATCTGATCTGTGATTTTCTGAGACATTCTGGTTAGTTGATTGTTGCTGTTGGATGTATTCAGTGAGACCGTTATTCTTATGTTTTGTATTATGTGAGGGTGATTCTGACTCATGTACTCGGATGGATAATGTGGTATTTGATGGATTGTGATTTTTCATATGAGTTACATTTTTATACACTGTCTTATTTTCTATCTTGACGGTATGGTGTGTGGAGCGCCATTTCATATCGGTGGATGTTATATATTTTTTGTTGATGGTGAGGTCATTACATGACTATGGAACTTAACCTTGGGGGTTCAGACTTCTATTAGATCGGTTCTCCTACCGGTATGGGTTAGGAGTATTGGGTCTAGTAGGAGTAACATTGCGCGAGTTCATCAGTTAATTCAGGAGTCATGAACCTGATTTGACGGTGTGCCCGGGAGATGGGATCCACATAGTTAAGGAAAGTAGGTGTGTAATGATGTGTTATATCCTATGTTTTTCGTAGGCTACTCAGGTTGGTATGGGACGATCTGAGCTGTTTATATGTAAAAAAAAAAAAATTCCTTTTAAAAAAAACCTGGGGTGTAACAAAACTATAACTACAAGACACAACATAAACAATATAATAAATTCAAAAAAAATTTAAACTAACAAAAATTATCATATTTATTTAGCCAAATTTAGTATCTATAAAGTAGTATAAACCAAATATAAAAAATTTCAAAATGCAAATACAATTAAATCATATTCAATACTAAACATCTATCAAATCTCACATGGCTAGAGTATGATTATCTCTATTATGGCTAATCCCCCAACTTGTGTTGTCGTAGATATATGACTTATGATATAATACTAGTAGGACAATAACCTTAATAGATAAATCAAATATGATAATAAATATAAGTAATATCAATGTAACATATTAACGAAAAAATCATACTGAAATATAAACTAATAATCTTAGCATGCTAGGTATAAATAATGGTAACAAATAAAATCATAAATATATTTTTAATTTAATCTTATTTTTGTATATTTTATTTAACCATAATTTTGATTTTCTCTTAATAATTATACTCTAGATCTAATTATAAATGTCTAATTACTTTAACCCCCCTTCTTTTGAGTTTGTAAAATTGTATTACTTATCATAAAAGTTATTTGAATTGGTAAATTTTATATGTTACAAGGTATAAGTATAAGAAAATGCATTTTAATTTTATTAGCTTTTATTATTTTGAGAGAACATTGTTGATACAACTCAGCTTGTTATTACTTGTGTTTACATGTTAGGATTTACCTTTACTTATTGCATTTTAATCACATTGTGTATGTTTGTCATAATGTATTTACCTCTTTTAATCGTTCTTTTGTTATATTCTATTCAATAATGTAAGGAGATTAAGACTCAAGATCTTTCATGTTAATTGGATGAAATACTACATGATAATGTAATTGAAGTTTAGCATAATCAGTTAGTAATAATGTCCTCTAATTGCTCTTCCACAATTTCATGTGTATATCATTTTCTTATAATTGTTGAGCTAAAGCAAAATGATTGAGCTAAATGACATAGCTTAGTTAGAAAAAAAATTATATAACATATATGCAAATTAATATATCTTTTGGATCGTATTGTATTATGGGTCAATTAATATATTATAATATATACAAAATAATAAAATTAATCATGTAGAAAAGTATATCAATAAGAAGCTTTTATTAGATTCACCAATGTAATGTATTAACATATCTTGCTTATTTAATATTTTCATTGATCCATTTATTCTTTCTAATCAGTAACTATTCTAATTTTCAAGCTTAATTTTGTTTTTTTTTTTGAAGTGATAAAGTGTAAGATGAACTCTTGTGGCTATCAAATTTGAGCAACATCATTTATTCTTTTTTGATGTAACTTAAGTTTTCTTTTCATGTGATGAAATATAAATTATAAGATGCACTCTCGTGGCCCTATGTAGCCTCAGTATCATCTTTTATTCACTTTTTGTTAGGTCATTCTTATTTTGACAAGTTAAGTCTTAAATATTTAGTATTTTGTTCTAATATACTTATCTAATATGAATGGGGTTTAATTATGAAGAACTAGTAATGTATTTTTGAAGATGATGAATTAGTAGTCTTCAAAATTTTTTAAAATGTTTAACAAGCTTCAATAATTAAAGACATGTACATCAACTTTGAAAAGATTTTATTTTTATTATGTAATAAAATATTAACTTATTGATTATTAATTATAAGACACATCCTTTTATTCAAATTCTACTTAAGCATCTAAAATGTTAAATCTTTGATTTAGAAAACATATATGATTCAATTTTTCAATCACTTAATCATTTCTTTGGTTAAATCTTACTTATAGATCTTTTTTTCAAACTTCATGTTGTGTTAATTCTTAAAGTTTGGTTAAATTAGAAAACAAATGTTAAATTTTTTAATTAAAAAAGTTAAAAAAGATCCTTAACCATAACCCAAGTACAAAGCACTTAAACAAACCAAGCCAGAGAGGGACTGGTAAGCCTCATGTTAGAATATCAACTAAAACCAAGTCAAGTTAGATTTGAAATTGGTTAGGGTATAGTTTTGAACACAATTGGGGTAAAACAGATGAAGGATTGAGCTAAGCTAAACTCAAATTAAATATACAGTGAGTCAGGTTGCACCATAAACATGAATTTACTTATAAGTATATGAGTGGCCCAAGTGACAAAATCTTAAGCACACAAGGGGGAGCCAACCTTATTTCGGCTTGATTTATATGTGCATAGAAGTTACTATAAAGAGTAAACCCTTTAACAATTTTACCATGTAGGACTAAAGTTTTGGCACAATATGCTTCCAAAGTTAGAGCAACTTAGTGTCATATGATCACGCATTTTCATAATCAAACGATAAAGATTATATCCCTTTATTTAAATATTGATCTTGATCCATCTTATTATCTATTTGATGAGTCTGATTGAATGGTTATGATTGATTTCACCCTTTTTATACAACAACCCAGATCTCTCCAGTTTGAATCCTACAGTTGAGATCTATTATCATTGCGAATCAAACAATCTATATCTTATCCAACTTGATCAAATGACTTAGATCTAATCTTGCTTGATTTAATAGTCCACAACTCATCCACTTTTACAATCTTTATTCTGACGATCCAAAACTTCTTCAATCAAATCCATGGCTCCAGTTAACCCTACCTAACGGTTAATTCCTTAGTCATTAGTTAAGCTATTTAGAAAAATATTTTAAATTTTTTAATAATAATTTTTTAAAATACTTTTCCTTGATTTTCTAATAGTTATGATCAATTTTTTATATAAATATAATTATTATGAATGAAAAGGTTAATAAATATGAACAAGATTTTAAGATTTTAAAAAGATATGTCATGATATTTCACTAGTATAAAATCTTTAGACAATATACTATAACTTAGGGTTATTCAAAATTTTAAATTCTTTAATCTAAATCTAAATCTTATAAGCTTTTATTTTTCTATTTTTATTCATAATTTTGAACTCTTTGTATCTTACTTTATTCATTAACAAGCATAAAAAATATTTATTTCTTATTATATTTTTGTTTTTTTTTGGGTTGGGTAGCCCCACATTTATGAAAGCCTAAGTTTTGTTTGATCTCATTAAAAATTTGAGTTGGGGTTAAGCTCGCAAAAACTTGATTTATAATTGAACCAAGAAAAACTAGGATGTTAGAGGTGAATCATAAGAAAAAAAATTAAAGTAGTTTGAAAATGAATCATATAAAAAAATCTCAAATTATAATTTGTTTTAATAGTGGTGTTTTTTCCCAACTTAGATTAGGGGGTGGACATATATTTTTAGCTTGAATCAAACTACCTAAACATTTTAGTATACTATTTTAATTTTAATTTTAATATTTTTAATCATAAAAATTAAAAATTATATATAAATTTGAATATCAAGATTTTTTTATAAAAATAAAATTAGTTTATAAAGAATATTTAAAAAAGAAATATAATAAAAAATTAGTAAAAAGTCTTTAAAACCTATAATTCACACCCCTATTGTGGATTTACACACTTATTTTACTTCATTTTTTGTATTAATTTATTTTATAAATTTTAAATTAATTTTTTTTGTTATGATTGTGTTATTTAGCCTAATGAGCATACAAAATGTTGGTTGAAAATGAATCTCATGTAATACCAAATTACATACATAAATTAATGTCTTAAACATATACCTGAAGTAAACCATCCTAAAATAAGATCAATATCTTTATAAACATAATATACATAGTTATCACTTGTGAAAAATATTTGATTAATATAAATAGTTTCCAATGAAGTGCCATTAATGACAATACGCCAAGCATGTAAAATACGCGATGCTTGCAAGTAACCAATAAACACATAAAGCATATGAAGAAGGTATGAAATCATTGCCCAATTAGCTTTTTAATTCTTTCAATTTTTAAGTCTATAAATTGCATTCATCAAGACAATAATTAGATAAACATAAGCTATATATGAATGCTTACCTTAATCTGGATGTGTATATCGCATAAAGCTAGTTGATCAGATGAGTTTGTTGTGCCACCCATTCAAATCTTGATCATCTTTGTATGACCAATCTCTTATATGGATCAAACATACATGTTGGTGCTCATTGGTCATTCCTTTATCATATGATTATGTTGTCATTCATCATACTACATAACTAATCTTTGTAATAGACTTTTCTTTGGCTAAGTACATTGATAGGTGTAGATTGACAACCTCTTTCATTATGCTTATAATTCATTTTTGGTTTGTCCTATTATAGTTACTCCTTTGTGCATTGATGTAGGATAATATGTTAAAATAAGATAAAGAGGCTAAGCACTTTCCTGGTAGTTTGATGCTTTTTGTGGATGTTGGATAACAAGTCAACATCTCATCTTCTCAAGACACCTTTGGAATCATACTGTTAAATTGTTCGCACACAACATTCTTGTATCACACAAGCTTGGTGATGAAACTCCTCTTTAGTAAATGTAATGCTTATTCCATAATCTTCGAGTAAATCCAAAACATTCGAGGACCATAGACATGCTATTTCTTGAGAGGCTCTATGGGAATCTCTCGAACTTAATATAGATCATCACATAATCACCCTCAATAAACTTAAAAAAACTCAGAAGTGTTACTCTCATATCACATAAGCTTGGTGATAGCACTTTATTACTTCATTTCAAAAATTCATTAATTCATGACTTAAGTTCTTATCAATTGCTTGAACTTTAGCACATCTCAATTGTTTACAAGCTAAAACATGTTTTATCAAATTATCTTGCATCATGCATGGTTCAAACTACTCCTTTAAGGTGCATGCCTTTAGTCGTCATCATATGATCCCTTTATTAGATTGGTCTAACACTTCATCAACCTTTTGCCTGAATGTCCACAACATTGATTACCCATGTGCTGTATGGTTCCTTTATGGTTCTTAGTTTGGCCTCTATGCTTCACTGATGTGGTGCATCATCTTAAATGCTTCAGTCTAGATCTTAATGGACTCCATGGATTTCATTCTCTTATGATCTTAAGGCTTGTGTGGATTATATTTTTTATACTATAGACCTCTAAATTGTGCATAATGGTAGCAAATTGCTTAAGATGTCATTGCGGACTAGCTTATTGAAAGAAAGTGGAAACTCAACACCCATCCAAGCCTTAGTCAATTCTTGAAGTTTTTGATTGTTTGTTTCAATGTTTAATAAAGCATAATGTTTATCTAGGTACAATTTCTAGCTTGTAAAAAAACTTAACAATTCAAAAAAAAATCTTGATTTGTAGTGATTACAATGTATAATTAAACATGTTCATGAAATTGCTTTCCAAAAATCTCAAATTCTTCTTTGGACCATACTATGAATCTTCTTAAACTCCCATCTCTATCTCATGGTTGCATAATCAACTCTCTCTCTCTCTCTCTCTCTCTCCATTTGTTTGATTATTTTCCTCTAAAAAAAAAAAAAAATCCTAAATTTTCTCAAATTCTTGATGGCACCACATCCTCTTCCTCTTAATTCCTCACTGCTCCCAAGGTAACACACAAAACTTCTTCCATTTTCTAATACTCTTACATGGTCATCGATTTTCCTTCTATATATATATATATATATACACGCCCCCATCGATTTCCTCTTCTTGGCTCTTCGTATTCCTTAAAACGTCCCATTGCCCACTTTACTGCCTCTTGGTTTTCGATGGTTACCAATCGATTTGAGTTCCTGACAAGTTTTAGAAAATTAGGTTAAATAAAAATTAATCAAGTTTAGTGATTTTCAAACTTTTTTATATGTTTTAATCAATTAGATCTCCAAAAATTCACCAACAAATTTTATTTAATTCCACTCTAAGAGTTGTAATGTAGATAATTTTCATATTTTTTTTTGTATCATTTAAGATTTTTAATATTTCTAAAACTAAAAGTTCTCAATATAATTATTTTATTATTTTTTAATACTTGGCCTTTGCAACACTTCATTTTTTATATCTGGTTAATTTTATTATAATCCTCTTGGCCAAGTTTCATAACTTTATAGCTTCAACTAATATTTTTGATAATTTTTGGCATTTTCAACTCTATAAAAGACTATTATTTAATTCTTAAAATTGCCTTGTCCCTTTTTTTGAGGTCTATGTACTTTTGATTTTCATCGTTTGGGTACCAATGTGTTCCTAGCAATTTATTATATCATTTTCTAAGCTTGCCTATCTTTTATAGAAGTCATAACTGTTTTTGCTTAATGCGTGAATTTTTAAGAAAAATTTAATAATTCATTAAAAATCTTAAAAATGATAAAGTCATTATTTAGCCTATTTAGTCTCTTCTAATGATATTTATAATTTTTTTTCCTCTTTGAAGCGCTAGTCAACCTTGACTATTATTTTTCACCATCAAATTATTCATAATAAATTTAAAATTCTAAACTAATTATTTAAATAATTCACCTTACTTTCGTGATGTTACGAGTATTTCACCATTTTGCATCATTTTTTTCCTATCATATCCACCATCTATTAAGAATAATCTTATGCCTTCTACACTTTTTAATAACTTATTTCTAAGTATATTAAATGTAAACAATCATTTGAAAGTAAAGATGTCATCGATGTTGATATATATACGTGATTCACCTTATGGTAATGATGCTTCTATTCCAAAGTGAGTTTAGGAGATCATGGACATCAATTTTTGTGATTTATATACTATAGGATATTTGGTTATGTTAATTGTTAAAGTGTTTATTTTATCTACATAGATCATTATATGTAAACATATTTAAGAAAACTTAATGGATGATTATATAGATTTGTTATTTTACTTACCTTTAGAGTAGATTGAGTTATTTCATCACTAATTATCAACATGTCTATTGTTTTAATTATGAAATTTCATAAGTTGCTTTTAATGGATTCATTTGTGGTATTTTTATTAAATTAGATACAATTTGTTAGATAAATTGTTAAAAGCTTCATGTCATATGGATTTGACACTTATAATCATATTAAAACTATCTTATTTAGATCCATATGTGTTACTTAAGCTAGAGTTGGTACGCCACAAACAACTATTTATTTTTAGATTAAGAAGTAATATGTTTATGGCAAAGTTATATAATGATTTCATTCATGATCTAGTTTTTTTTGTCTTAGCTTATTAGCATATGGTCCAAAATTGTACCTTATTGAAAGATGCACTAGACACTTCATCACTGGTATTCATTATAGCTAAGTTTTTTATGTTAGGAGAATTTAATATGGACCAACTTGGTGCCAGTTATACTTATGTTAGATGCTAGAGTTTACTTATATTTATTATATTTTAATCACATTATATGTCACAATAAAATTACATTTGCATCTTTTGTGATTCCTTGGGACTTATTTAATTAAGATCATAGGTTATTATAATCACTAAATTGAATAAGAAGTCATGTTAGATAGAATATTTGTAACATTCCTAACCTTCCAAGAGAGGTATTATCTCACATTTTTATTTTTAGAATGATCTTGCATTATAGATAGGCATTTATTAAAGTCTTCAAAAGGGGGGATGCACCTTTTAAGAGCATAAGAAAAAATGTGAGTGATCAAGATAATATCTTTCTAGGAAAGTTAGGGATATTATAATTTGGTATCAAAGATAATCTTGTTAATAGTCTAATATAAGGGTCAAAACCTAGATACTATCTATGAATCGATATGGGAACTTAACTTTGAAGAAGGTAAAGAATATCTAAATGATAGGAATCGAGAGAAATAATCACATATTGGCTATTGTGATGATGATCTTATCTTAAGAAGAGTCTCTTCTTTTAAAGATTTGATACTTATCTATAATTTAAGATTATTTCTATAATAGACAATGTGAGATAATATCTTTCTAAAAAAACCAATGATGCTATAATATGATATAAAATTTAACTCTAGTGTTAGTGTAATGTAAAGGATAGACCTTAAAGACTATTTTGAATCAAATAAAAGTACTTAACCCTAAAGACGATAATGAACATTAAAGGTTATGAGTTAGAATGGATAATCTCATATTGCCTGTTATTAGAATGATCTTAGGCTATATATAGTTATTCTTGAAAATCTTCAAAAGGAGAGATAATTTTTTAGATAAAAAAAAAATCCAAATGATCATAATACTTCTTTAGGAAGTCAAGAATATTACACCAGTATAATGATGCATAAGATGGTTCAATAGGAAACCTACCTAAACCATCTTATGTGTTCATTAATATGCTTAGAGATTTTAGCTTAGATTTTCTAAGGTAGTCAAGTTCATAAGATTGGATTGTGGTTTTGGAAGCCTTAAGATTTTCTCTTCTTCCAGTTTTAAGAGAACCACATAATATAGTCATGGATGATGTTTGTGTACTGCGTTCTTATTTTAGCTCTTAGAATGAAATTTCTATGTGAAATTCTTCTTCTAAGCCTTATCCTACAAAAGCTCATGTGGTGATCAAGAAGGAGATTAAAACCCAAAATCCTTAATGGTATTAAGGGTGACATGGTGAAATATAAAATGCTAACATCATTAGAGTTCTTTTGAGTTGTCCTTACATTATACTATAAGATACTGCATTGCTTTTGTTATATTTGATGAAATTTTGATTGGAAAATTAATTTTTTTACGATAATATTTGTGTATGTTTTAAATGATCAAATGGTTTTCAAATGTATTGAAACTGTCAAGATTTGTGTCTAAATGAGTTACCTAAAACTTTCATATTTAGCACTTCTTAATATTTCATAGTTTCATTGAAGTTTGAAGTACTTAATGCAATACTATCATTTAAAACAAAAGTATAGAATGTTAATGTTTAGATAATATCTGCCTTGATAGAGAACTCCAATTACCATGAATCTTCATTAAGTTTTTTAAGCTTTATTGCTCATAGGGTTTATAGAAAGGAGGTGGAGCATAAAGTTTTAAAACATTAAAACCAAAAAAAGAATGATTGAAATTGAAATTTTATGCATGCTTGCTATTTGATTTGATAACCCAATCAAACATGCTTAGAATAAAATAAAAATTTGTAATAATCTTATTTACATATATATATATATATATATATATATATATATATATATATATATATATATATATATATATATATATATATATATATATATATATATATATATATATATATATATATATATATATATATATATAATTTTTCTGTTCATCGCTTTGTTATTTGAAGTCATCTCTAAAGAATTCTAACAAGTCATAGTTTACTAATCTAATGGTATCTTGAAATTGTTTAAATTTTCAAATATAAATATAAAAGTTTCTACACCTCTTTACCCATTATCCTTATACTAATGGCATACCTGTCGTCATTAATTGGTATCCAAGTGTTACTAGTGATATTTGCTATATTTTAATTTTATCAAAGCATCTTAACTATGTTTTGTTTGCAATTAGTATTAATCCATGCTAGTGAATTTTGAATTTTAAGATATCATAACTATAGTAATTGATCTTATATATTAATGTTAAGAGATATCATATCATATTAGCTCTTGGATGGTAAGATGACCATTTTGAAGTACAAAAATTCTATAATAAATTCAATTAATTATATTTTCTATAGTTTCATGATAGATTAAAGCAAACGTCCTTTAATGAATTCTCTTTGTGCTAACTTCATAAGAAATATGAGTTATATGAGATTGAGAGATAAATCTTTTAGAGCTTTGGGAGCTTAATAGATTGGGTTGAAGAAAAGTAAAAGATGGTACATTGTAGATAAAACTATAATGTTAAGTCGAAAGGAATAACTATTAATATTTTATTTTAATATTTTTATATAAAAATTTCATATTTAATATATTATTTATTTGAAGAAATCTTAATATTTGATCATTTGAATTTTAGTTTGTTATAACAAATATAAGAGATATATTGATTTAATGATTTTTTTTTCATAACTTACCTACATACATACATATTATATACTTATATAATAATAATAAAGATGAAAAAAGGCTTTGCATGAATTTTGAGCTTCAATTAATTTGAAAAACTTTTTTGTTTTACTAGTTTAATTGATAGCTTAGATGCATTGTCTTGACATATATAGGCTTTATTATATTATTGTCATTATTGCATATGATTGATCTTTTGGTATGGTATGTTTAGATTTTTTTCATTCATTAATTAATCTATTTATTTAGAAAGAAATCAGTGAGATTCTTTTTTATAGTGATGATTTGAGCATATTTTTAAAATAAATAAAGATAAATTTTTTTATCATTTATTTTATATATTATTATTATTATAACTTTTTTGTTAATGACATATTTTTCTCATTTATTAAGGGTATAGATCTGATTTATAATTATAAGTTTTATTGTGTACTTTTAAATTTATAATCTTTGTATTTTACTATTTTATTGATCTTCGAATTTGATTTTATTATATGTAAACTAAATTTATGATTGAAATAAATTTTGATGTCTATTCTTATATTCTAGATCCTTATATGTTATTATTATGAAGATTAATAAATTTGATTTTGTTGACAATATTTTCTCATAATTGTGCCACTCATAATAATAATAATATATATATATATTATAATGTTTTTTTATATTGAAAGATTTAAATTAGGTTGTCATTCTAGAATCCGTTCAATTTAACTGAATATATTAGAAGTTGGGATCGAACAAAAGAAACTGAAACGATTCATCACTTCTTTGAAGCTGTTCACGCAATCGAGTACTTGTTCTCAGAAGATAAAACCCTAAAACCTCTGATCGTTTTCTACTTTACCCTAGCATGCTCTCAGGCCTGACCGATCGCCGGCACTTAATGGCGTTGCCGAAACTCCTTCCAATGGCACAGCGAAGTTTCAAATCATTCCCGTTTTACTCCGTGCGCTTTTTCTCCTTGTCCTCCCCAGAGGAGGCAGCTCTGGACCGTCGCCGTCGCCACCGGTTCCTTGGCATGGCTCCTCCATCTCCCCTCTCCGAAATTCCGCTTCCACCGCCACCTGGCCAGCATCCCGTTCAAAAAACCATAGTATGCCCAAGCGTCCCTAAGCTCCCCGAACCCGTTTCTGTCCTCTCGGGCTCCCGCCTCAATCTACACAATAACATACTCTCTCTCCTCCGCTCTGGCGATCTCCAAGAGGCCAGCCTCCTAGTCCGCCACTCCGTATACTCCAACTGCCGTCCCACCATATATACAATTAACGCTGTCCTCTCTGCCCTCCTCCGCGAAAAGCTCCAGGCCGAACTTTTGGCCCTCCATCGCTTTGTCATCCAGGCGGGCATCGTCCCAAATATCGTCACCCACAACCTGATAATCCAGTGTTACGTTGATCGACGCAGGTTAGATCTCGCCATCGAATACTATCGTTTCTTCTGTCGTGAACTCCCTCTTTTGCCATCTCCGACCACCTATAGGATTTTAATTGAAGCTCTTGTTGATGCCTCCCGGATAGAAGATGCGCTGCAGTTAATTGAAGAAATGGTCTCCATGATTAAACCAGATGCTGAAGTTTACAACCTTCTCATGTCTACGCTTGTTGATAACGGGGATCCAGAACGTGCTCTGCGCTTATATGAAGAGCTCAAAGAGAAGCTGGATGAGGACCCCAAGGATATTCATGGAACTATTCGTGGTGGATTAATGAAGGCTTATTTTAAAAAGGGAATGGATTGTGAGGCGATGGAGCTGTACAATTCTGTTATTGGCGAGGAGTGTTCTTGGTTTAAGTTCAGTGCACGGAATCATAATTCTGTTCTTGATGCTCTCTGTCAAAATGGCAAGTTAGAAGAGGCATTGGCCTTGTTTGAGAAGATGATGAGCGAACATTCCCCTCCAGTGAGAGTTTCTGTGGATTTGGAGAGTTTTAAACTAATCGCGAATGGTTTTTGTGCCACTGGCAGATTTAAAGAGGCTATCAATGTCTTTGGTAAGATTGGTGAGAAAAATATCAGTGCAGATACTTTAACTTATAATAATTTGATTAGGAAGCTTGGGGAGAATGGAATGCTGGCAGAGGCTGAAGAGCTTCATAGACAAATGTGTGAACATGGAGTTAAACCAAATGAGCTTACTTTTGTTTTACTAATGGAAACATGTTTCAGTATAGAGAAAATTGAAGACGTGACTAGGTATTTCAATGTAATGGTGGAATCAGGATTGCAACCTGGTTCATTGACTTACAATATGATCCTAACTGGGTTTGTGAAAGCTGGTAGACTGGATGAGGCTAGGGTTTACTTTAATGAGATGTTGGAGAAGGAGTTGAAATGGGATCTTGCAAGTTATGAGATATTGCTGGAGGCTTTTTGTGAGGTTGATAGACTGGAGGATGTGCTAATTGTGGTTAAAGCCCTTATGATGGATGATGGCATGGTTTTTAGACCAGAGATGGTGGAGCTTGTGGAGGCTGCTGCAAGGAGAGCAAAGAAGGAGGAGGAATTGGTGAAATTTTATGATGAGGTGGACAAGGAGAAAGAAGAAGCATTGATTCGAGCAGCTGAGGAAAAGGCAAGATTAGATGCTCTTGATAGGGAAGAGAGGCTGAGGAAAAGAGATGAAGCTAAGGCTAAGCAGGCTGCTACTACAAAAATCACTAAAGAACATATTGAAATGCACATCAAACGAAATTTGTTGAGTAATATGGAAGAGAGACAAGATGCACCACTACTCAGTGGAATTTCCTGGAATGGGAGTCAACTAAGACAGGTTTCTGATAATGTTACTTTAACTGAAGGATTCAATATTGCGAAAGAATTTGCTTCCCATAGTAGTCAAGGAACAAGTCCATAGATGATGGTTGCATTAATAGGAGATATTCAAAGAGTAATTTGTGTTGGCATTGTCCTCATAAAGCCATTTCATCGTATTGCTGGGCAGGGAGCAGAATTCTTCTTGGTATTTCCTTCTCGTAATTATTAATATGGTATTGCCACTGACCAATTGCTTTTATGTTTTGTCTTTTAGAAATGGAAAAAATGAATGTTTAGATAGATTGTTTATCTTAACATAAATACTCGAAAAAAAATAGTTGATTTAATAACGGATGATAATCCTTGTGATATGTCTTGACCCTAAAATGACATTGTTATATAAATTTTTCATGTTTTTTGTTTGGCAAAAGTGGTATTTATGGCAAGATAGACGTATATAATATCATATGGGAGAATGTACTACAAAGTGGCACCATGTAGGTTTCCCATATGTGGGAATCTCTTTACATGGTTCTAGGTAGGGAATTGTATTCTAGACCACGATCGTAATCTATTTCAATGATTGAACTTAGGAATGTGAACATTCATCTAAGAAACATAAATACTGTATTTGACTCATATGTATAGGTGTCTTAATTGCAGAAGTACTAATAAGTTACGATTATTAAGTATCGAGGATAATGATTTTTTTATTTCCATAAATAAAGGAACCTTTCTTGGAATTTTATGTGGCATTTAGGTTATGGTTATCAAGTATCGAGGATAATGATTTTTTTATTTTTGTAGATGAAGGAACTTTTCTTGAAATTTTCATGTGGCATTTGGATATCATGCAACTATATTGCAAGTTGGCCACTAGTATTTGGTTTTAATATAAAAACAATTTTCTTAATGTGTAGAAAGAGGAGAAAGAGGGATGACTAAGAGATATAGTGTATAAGAGTTGATATTTTTTGCCTTATTTGCATGCATAAAGATAAAAACATAATAAAGTTTTAAAGGTATATCGTCAACATATTCTTTTTATTCAAAGGGGTTTTCATAATAAATCTTGAGTCTTATCCTTTATCAAAGGATTATTGTTTGAGATATCTCGAAATTTTACTTTTGACCTAGAGTGTTGTAAGTATGAAATTATGTAATTGAGTTTGTAATTAGTTATATTTTACTTAATTGAGTTTGTGTTGAAAGTTTGATAGATGAAAATAAAATAATAATATAATGGGATGTCTCATAAAAAATATTAATTTAAAAAGATTTAAAATTTTAATTTGAGCATGTTAATGGATATAGTTCTTTAGAAGAAACTTTTTTAATGTTTGTTTTGTATGTGTTAGAAATCACATTAAGTTGCTGTGAATTTTTTAAGTTTAAAAGAATAAATAAGTTATTTTATGATTTGATTAAAGGGGTAGCAGGGCATATAGATGGAACTAACCTTTTGAGGGGTGTATGAGGAATTATTTTTCCACCGCCTAATACTACAGCTAAAACTACAATAGGGTGAGGCAATGGTCTCAGGGGTGAAAAACGGGGGGATTTCAGAGAGAGAGATAGAGATAGAGATAGAGAGAGAGGGAATTGAGAGGAAGAAGTTTTGGCTTTCCTTGGCTGTGAAAAGGTGGGCGGAGGAAGGGGTGGGAGGGAAAACGACTGCAAGGGTGAAGGAATTTAGGAGCTGTTGTTTCTGAGTGCAAGGAAAGAAAAAAACTTGGAGCTATTGTTGCTGGAAACAGTGCAAGGTTCAATAGGTAGAACTTTCAGTAAGAATGGGGAAACTGAGAGCAATCTTGGAGAGAGAGAGAGAGGGAGGGAGGGAGGGAGGGAGAGTGAGAGAGAGAGAGAGAGAGAGAGAGAGAGAGAGAGAGAGAGAGAGTTAATTAGAGGTCATCAGTGAAGAGAAAACTAGAGGAAAAGAGAAAGTAGCAAGGCTATGGTTTTCAGTTGAGCAGAGAAGAAAGAAGAGGAAAAGCAGGAAAAATGCTGTCCACAAGAGAAGCTGAAGCAGAAAAGGAATAGTAATAAAAACTTTTCACTGAGAGTAAGAGACGGAGAGAAGAAAGATTGTTGTAATAAAAAGGGAGTGTAACACTGAGAAAAGAGCAACATAGCAAGAGAGAATAAGAGAAAGAAAAAAATTGCTAAGGACAGTAGCTGCAGTAAGTTAGAAACTGAGGAAGGGAATCTGCAAGCTCTCGGCAAAAGTGGAGAAGGAAACATAGAGGAAGGCAGTTGGAGCAGAGAGATAGTAAAAACATTGTGAAGAATTGAATGAGGAAAGGTGTTGGAGTTGCTGTATGTAGAAGGAGTCTAAATAATAAAGTGATAGGAAAAAGAACAATGGAAAAGAATCACTTGAAAAATCAGTTAGTTAAATTTATTTAATTACAATATAAGTAATAATAATCGCATGATTAGAACAATGCAATAATATGAGTTTACACATGACATTATTTTATGGTATTTTTATAGTTTGAGATGTGATGTGATATTTGTGATGCATATTGCGATTTGGTATTGTGATATTGAGCTCAATATATGTATATGTATATACATGAGTTATATGTTATATATAAAATATATGATTTATAGGCCATGTGAGTAATATGAGTTATATAAATTCTATGAGTTATGTATATGTATTAGAAGCATGGAAATATGAAATTGAGAAATGAGAAAAAAAAGTTTAATACATTGTTCAATGATTACTACATATATGAGATGATCTTAGCATATGATATAGGGTTTGATGATATTGTTATATACTATGTTTTGTGATAGCATTATTGATCTTAGTCTCTATTATTATTAGAACTTTATGTAAGGTAATCATGGGTAAAGAGTACATGACTTAGATAGCATCATATCTTATACTTTTTTGTTGCTAGTATTCATGCAAAATGATGATAAGAAGAGGCTTTGTTACTATTAGTAATTTGTGTAGGCAGATGATGGATGGAGTTGATGTTATTAAGATAGCATGGGTAGTTATTGAGAGGTCTATAAAAATAATGATGTCATAAAGATATGATATGATATGAGATCTTAATTGATTAAGTGAGGATACTTACACAACCTTTATATAGTATATATACATAAAATTATATGTCATTAATTATTAAAAATTCATGAGACTTTATGTGCAACATGTGGTCCAGGAAATATTTGCTAAAAGGGATTTAAAAAAAAGAGTTGAGTCTCAAAATATCATTGAAGGAAAAAATGTTCAATAAAAAATTGAGAATCAAAACAGTCTATTATATTTGTCATCTTCATAGCTTATTGGTGGTATAGGAGAAAGTTATGTTATGGGTAAAATTATTGGCCAATTTCATTGAATGCACTCTTCGTATTTTATAGGAGGATTTTATCTATTAGTTGTAGAAAGATGGGTAAAAAGAACAAGTAAGATTTTTAATGGTATGACATGCCTTGAGAACAAAAAATTATCACTAGCTACTATAGTATTATAAGAGGATGCATATTTATGGTGGGATTGTTGACATCAAATTGAGTTCAGAGATAGGCCTAAATAATATACATTTTGAAAATAATTTTTTGAAGATTTTGAAAATATTATAACCCTATATTAGTTAGAGAAAATCAATTTTGTATAGAAATATTTATCATAATTTTAATGAGTGAAAATTTGTTATTCAGATATACCTCTAATATGATTGGAGATGATTTATATTTAAGAGAGAATGGGGACGTGATATTTAGTCTGTCTTAATTACTTTTAGAATTGTCAACTTTGCTAAATTAATGGAAAATACCAAATTGGTAAAGCAAGGTCTACAAGCTTTAAGAGTCCTAGGAATTAGGAGAAAGAAGGAATGATGAACTTCTTAGAATTAGAAGTAGATCTTTCTTTAAAAGAAATATTAGATGAGATAAATGTATCAATGGTTTGGTAAATCTAGTTTTAGTAGGCAAGGGTTTGGTGCCAGTAGTGGCATATCAAATGTAGTATATAATGAAAAGATACCTGAATGTTCAAATCATGGATGATTTCATAGAGTTACTTGTTGGTTGTGGGAAGGCCAGATGAGATGCTTCATGTGGGGAGTTGGTCATATGACCAAAGTTTGTCACTGAGTTGGATTAGGATTTAGTGAAGATTTAATGTCCTAGAATTTTATTAGAGGTGGTAGTAGAGGAGATGTAGGTAAAGGTAGAGGTATGTCATCTCCTATGATATCAAGGAGAGCAATAGAGGACAATTTTTGGTAGAGGTGGCCAGTCTCAACTAAATGCTATTTTCCAATAGGATGCTCTCTGTTCTAGTTTGTGCGCTCGATAGGACATTGTTTTTCGTTTGGATCACCACCATAAGCATAAAATTTTAAATTTATAAATTTAATTTTGTTGTATTTTGAGTATAACATAATTATAATTGAGTTTTGTCATGGTTTCAAGTTTATGCTTGGAGATGTTTTATGTATGACTAATTAGAATGATAAATATAATTAATTTGACGTCTCTGACACTATTGCAACTTAAGTATTATTTTAGGTTGTTCAAGTAGATCATAGATTGTGTATGGTGAATCTTCAAGAAGGTTTTATTTAAATTGCGCTTCTTGAAATAGATGACTCCTATTTGCTAGCTATAAGCATATCCTTCATTAACAAGGGTTCTTCTTTGACACTTGTTATCAAGTAATTCAATTTGTATAGTTATTCATGTTTAGTATTTTTTTTATTTTTGTTTTCTTATATATTATTTTTAAAAATATTTTGATAGTATATGACTTCATGTATCTTTTTATTATTCATCCTATTTTGCAATTATTACTTTATATTTGTTTGCATGATTTTGGCAGTAGATTGTTGTTTGATGCACATTATAGTTTTAGTTGCTATTATATGCACAATTACTATAGATTTGAAAAATGTATTCACAGCTTCCTGTACGGCAACTAGGAACTCCAATTCCTAGATCAGACTTATTGAAATAAAAAAATGCACAAAAAAGATGAAATTAGGGTTGGAGAAACACTTTCTTTTTTGTTGGATTTCACGAAAGAACATACAAGGTAAGAAATGCATACAAGTATATGGGTGGTTCTTCAAAACCATTTTTACAATGATTTATAACTTTACAAGTGGTGGACGGTTACTCAATTTAGCACTCTGCAATAATTCTTTAACTTTCTCAACAATTAGTCAAAGGACAATGGCTGCATTTTGGAATTTTCCCCAGATCCACTGAAGCTAAAGGTGTGGCAAACCCCCCACCAGAAGAACTCAACATCCTCGTCGACAATTATTCAACAATCTGCCTCTCACATTGCCATAGAATAGTGTCCTTCTCCAATGATGTTTCATTAGTAGGTTTCCCTTTCCATTGAGCCAAAAACTCAGTTCTACGAATCTTCTTACTTTGTCCAAATGTTCGATGATTTAGGATCTTCTTCACATCTTGAGCAAATTGTTATTGCACAACAAGTGGAGCATACTTGGTTTGGCTCCTTAAGAGCTCCACCTCATCTTCGTGATATTTCCTTAAGAAGTTCACATGAAAGGTTGTGTGGACCTTGATTATGTTATTTAAATTTAGTCTATACTTTGAGATCAATCCACAGTGCACAGGTTGGCTATTGATTTTCCTTTAAATCTGTAGAGTCAACTTTAGCAATACTTTGTCTTCTATATTGAACTTAACTTATTTGCACTTTTGATCCACATACTTCATTCTTTTTGTAGCTTGCCTCAAGTCATCGTGAGCTTCCTTAAGCATTTTTTGCTTGTTTCTAGCATACTTGTTTGTTGTAGGAGACTTCCTATTGGACGTTTGTTGTGCTCGAAGGGAATATGGGGTTGCTGTCTTAAAACTAGCTCAAACGAACTCAGCTCTGTTGTTGAGGACTTGTGCAAGTTATAACAAAACAACACACTGTCTAACAACTCTAACCAATTTTTTGAACTTGTCATGATGTAAATATCTTAAGTATTCTTTTAGCAATTGGTTTATCATCTTTATTTGTTCTTCGTTTTGTAGGTGACTGCTTGTAAAGAATTTCAGATTGGTTCTCATTAAATTAAGTAGTGAAGTCTAGAATTTTTCTGTAAATCTTGCATCTCAATCACTCACAATGTCTTCGAGCATGCCGAAATACTTAATCATATGCTAATAAAACAAATTAGTAATTACATCGGCCAAACAAGCTAAAGATGCAGTAATGAATACAACATACTTTGAGAAGCGATCAAGAACTATAATTACTGAGACCATGTCATTGATTTTGGGGAACCCATTATGAAGTCCTTGGAAATTGATGCCCACGATTTCTTTGGAATTGGAGGTTGTAACAAACTTGCTTCCTGTCTCTTCTCTACTTTATCTTATTGGCATATCAAATAAGTCTTGATATAGAACAGAATACTAGTCTAGGCTACTAGTAAGAGCAAGATGAGAGAGTTAACATTCTTTTCCTACTAGGATGTCTAGCCCACTATGGATTATGTTACTCTTTAAGTGGCTCTCTCTGTAAGCCATTTTCATAAGGGACAAATATTTTGTCATCCTTGGACATCAAGAGACCATCCTCGATTCAATAGCGTCTCACAATTCCTTCTCAGACCTTCTCAACAGCTTACCATGAGCTTCATCATTTGTAGCAGTAGTCCAAATTTTGTCAATCATGTTTGTTTTCAACCTAATAACAATATAGATAACAACAAATACCTCTTTTCAATTCAGCACATCAGTAACTTGATTGTGCTTATATGGCTTGCGCTTCTACATAATGTCATATTTAGCTAGGAAATTTTGCCAATGAGTTTGCTTTGGTGATAATATCTTTTATGTTTTGAGGAATGTGTTGGCAACGTTGCTAGTTCATGCAACAAATTTTGTTCATAGCAAGTGCACCCTTAATTTGAAGGCAATGCACAACAGCAATTATTTTTTTTTCATGAGTTAAATACTTTTGTTGCATAGTATTAAGGTTCTTGCTCTCAAAAGCAATGGGGAAGCCTTCTTGCACCACAACCTTGCCAATAGTTTTGTTTGGCGCATTTGAATGCACTTCAAATGATAACTCAAAGTCAGGTAGTTGTAACACTAGTTCGTTGAAAATGACAACTTTGAGTTTGTCAAATACCTCTTGACAAGCATCAGAGCAATTCCACATTTCTTTCTTCTATAGATCCATTAATGGGATAGCCTTTTTTGAGTATTTAGCATTGAATCTGTGATAATAATTTTCTAAACCGAGAAAAAAATCTCAGTTCTAAGACCTTTGTTGGAGCTTGCCAATCCACAATGAATTAAACTTTCCTTGGATTCATTCTCACCTAGCGATTGCTAACCAAGTGTCCAAGGAATATGATTTCTTCTTTAGTAATTTCACATTTTTCCTTCTTCACATAGTGTTGAATTCTCTTAACCAACACCTTCCTCAAATGCTGATCATGCTCTTCGAGAGAGTTATTATAAATCATAATGTTATCCAAGTAAAATACAACACATTCATCAAGATACTCATAAAAAATATTATTCATTAAATTGCATAATATAGCAAGGGTATTTGTTAAGCCAAAAGACATGACTAAAAACTTAAAAGAGTCATATGGGGTCACACAAGTAGTTTTGGTTTCATCTCTAGTTGTAACTGTGACTTATTGATATCTTGACTACAAATTCAGCTTGGTGAACCTTGTTATTGTGCATAATCAATTCAGTAAGTCCTGCACCAAAAGAGTTGGGTACTTATTCTTTACTATCACCTTGTTCAATACATGGTAATCCATACACATTTTCACAAAAATCATTCTATTTTCTTTGAAGTAGCATGGGGGCAACAATGGGAGTTTTAGATGCTTGAATGAAGTCTACTTCCACCAACTCATTTAGTTGTTTGTACAATTCAGCTAACTCCAAAGGAAACATTCGGTATGATAAACATGTAGGAGGAATAACATCAGGTAGCAGCTCAATTTTGTGATTGATCTCTTTTCTTGGAGGTAGGCTTTTAGGCAACACCTAAAGCATGACATTTACAAACTCATTCAAAACTTTTGCAATTGCATCAAGCATCTTGTTGACTTGATTTTCTTTGATCTCAACCAATGCAGCAAGGAATGCATCCTTGTCAGTTGTCAACCACTTTTCTAGTTGTATTGCTGAAATACATTTTTTTGTTTTGTTCTTCTTTTCAACTCTTTTCTTCCCATACAGATGCTAGCAAGGAACAAAGCAAACAATTTTTTTTTTGTATCACTATAATCCCATCAAGGTGAGGCATTGGGGTTGTTTTACACTTTGTACAAAAGTTTATTCCAAGGATCAAATCAAAATCATCCAAAGGAATGACCAGCAAAATGGCTATTATCATCCAAAATCCCAAAGTTAATGGTACTCCATAAGCCATTCCAATCACAATTTTGAGCCTTTGCATTGTAGTTTTTAAAAAATTAGGGCACTTGCTTACTCACAACCCAAATTTCTGGACAAGCTTTGCAATCCCAAAAGCACTTGTGTCCACCATTACCACCATCGCTTGGCCATTCATTTTCATTGATATGTGTATCAACAAAGAGTGAGCAACAGCCTCATCGCTAGTTGTATTCAACATCTTAGTTGAATCAGTTATCAAGGGATTGAGTAATTGTAAGGGATTGACAAATACAATAATTTCTTTATTAGATTTTTCACTAGCTTTCTCAACCATGAGGGTATTAAGTTTATTGTGCTTGGGGCAATCTTTTGCATAATAAGGTCCATTGCATAGAAAATAACTTTATTTATTGATTTGTTTGTACCTTATAAGGAAGATAACTCTTACTTCTGTTTTTCTTTTTAATTCTTCTCACTCTCACCATGCTTTGTTGTATCTTGCTTCCATTCTTCTGTTTTTTTTCTTTGCCTTTCTCTTTGGATTTTAAAATGGTATCTGAAGCTTTGGAAATCCTCAAGTCCACCAGAGCGTCAGTACTAGTGATTGCACTTGATAAGTTTTTCATATTTTGTTGACAAAGCTTCAGTTGCACCTAAGGTTGTAGCCCAGACAAGAAGTTAATGTAGTGTCATCTTTTAGCATTTCTTTCATATATTTTTTAGCTTTTTGTGTTTGAAATGTGAAGTAGCAGTGCTCCATTAGTGCTTATACAAATATATGTATATGTTTATGAGCCTTTAACCCAATCTATCCTGTTTAGAGTTGTCAATTTAATTGGTAGATGCAACAAAGGACTTTGTTTACTGTTTCTAATACCATTATTATCCAGATAGGTTTCAGTTCATATTTTTCTAAATGCAATTATGTCTTCAAAAAAGATACGTTTTCACCTTGTGTTTTCCAGAACCAGTGCTGGAGGACATTAAGTTATTTAAGGTCTCTTAAGTTTATTATGTTTATGAAACATATATTTGGTATATTTAAAAAGTTATGTCAAGTTTTTCAAAATTTGTTTTATTCACACTAATCAAATTTTTAAAGGCAATCTTTTAAAAACTTTGTTTCTAAAGAGCTTCTAATTAATTCTCTTAATTGCCGCGTAATCTCTTTGTTTTTTAGTTATATATAATAGTCATCTGATTTTTGTTGTGCAGTCTATATTAAAATGAACAAGTATTCGGGGTGAATTAAGTTTAATTTTGATGGCTTGGTTTGTGGGGACGAGAACGTGTGCTGTCGGCATTGGGGTTTTCACATGGGATGCCTTGGCAGTGTTCTTCTGATAGTTTTACAGTCAATAATGGCAGGAAAAAAGTACAGTTGCTTAATTCGCAGTGTATTGTAAGCTGCTGTTTTAAAATCTGTTATTAATGTATAATCCATTGAAAGATTTGAACGTTAACGTATTCATCGTCTATACAAGTTTACGATATTTTAAAATTTCACGTATTCTGTATATTTTAGAAATTACGGACTCTGGCAAATTTTATTTATTTATTCTGCTTATTCTAAATACATATATCTTCAAGTTAACCTATTCAAGTTTGTGTGTCCATGTGTTATTACATGCCAAAATTTTTACTTATTATTGAAACTTGTATTTCAACAAAAAATATTTAATTTGTTTATGAATATCCTAAATAGGTTTCACCGACTTAGAGTTTGTCAAAAATTTTTGAACTCCAAATAAGTGAAAGCTTGTCTGTTGTAGCGTCATGAAATTGTTGAAGGTGAAGAGAGTGCTCTGTTTGGTTTAGCAAGTTGTTTATTCTTAACAAGTTTTTCTATCCTCTTTGCCTAGTATATGCCACGTCTCATGTTTATATTTCTATGGCAGTGTTGATTATAGTTGAGCTTAAATAATTGAATTGCAATCAATAAAGACACTGTGTTATCTAGTTTAGGTGTGGGTGACGCAACCCAAGTCCCACGAAGTCGCGTGTAAGTTATAAGAGTGGTGAGATTTTATTGAAGCATAGTTTATTTTGAGGATCATACCTAATGATGGTACGTTATGGATGCATAGATTCAAGGCTTGTGAAAAGACCAAGAAAGATTTTTTGTTTGCAAAAGGACTTGTATATTATTGGTTGATTTTTTTTGGAGGTTGGGGTGTGGGGAATGAGACGATTGTAGATTATATTATATAGTGTGGACAATTCTTTGATAGAAGACAATTGAGCAGGCCTTTTTCTTTACGCAAATGGCCTGGTTTGGTTCAAATAGAGGTTGACCATCTTGAAAAGTTTAGGGTTTGGTCATGGATGATAGATAGTACGAATGTAGCGTACTTATTGCTCACTTTATGTCTCATCTTATGGATAAAGAGATTAGTTTTACATTTCATTGAGGGCAATAACATCTCTGATGATACTTTATATGTTTCTCTTTGGCGAGTGTGGCAATTCCAAGTTGGTGCTAAAAGATTATGGCTCAATGGAAACATTGGCTACTTTCTTGTGGTAAGTTTGTTTGGGACGTTTTTTGACTTTTTCATGATTGAGGATGCGACGGTTTACTTTTTTTGTTCATTGCCTTTGGGTAGTTCTACTTCTAGAGACTTTGAGCATGCTCTCTTCTATAGGTTTTCTTTGGATGTCTTTTGTTAAGTCAATATGGTCTTGCACATTTATGGGATGGTATGCTCCATTGTTTTTTTTTTATTGTACTTTTGCTAAGGCAACAATCATTGTTAATTCTTTACTTTGGATTCTTGTGACAAACCTTTACAACATTTGCTAGAGCCTTAATGTTAGGGTGCACGAAAGTCCTATGTCCACTCTAGAGAAGGTTATAAATATAATTGTCCTTTTAACTCAATTGATTCATCCTATGACCCACTTGTAGTTGTATACATTATGATCAAATAGCCTTCCTGGCTATTGTAACCCTCTTGATGGATTCTTTTTCCCTAAACTAAATAGAGATCAAATTTGATAGATTTGTTTGTCTTGACGGTTTAATTAACATTAACTTTATTATCAAAAGTAATTGTGAATGTCTTTTAGAAATAAAGGAAATATTAGTAATTTTGTTTTCAACTCCAGATGTTAAGGATAGAGAGATGTGGAACATTGTCGTATTTGTTAGTGCATGGACATAATAGATTTATAGCATATGCTTTTGGGATTATTCTTTACTATTATTATGGTGATGGAGACATTTTTGGTGATGACTTTGACTTGATAAGTTTTACATCTATCATCCTCTTTTTATTGGAACTAGAAAGTTGCTCATTACTTTTTGGCATCTTCAACCTTTACTTGGCTCCCCCCCCCCCAAACGGGATGGATCGTGATTAACTGTGATGCAGCAGTCAAGTGTGAGGTGGCAGGTGTGGGTATAGTGGCTCGAGACCATTATAGAAGACCCATCTATGCTGAGGGTGAGCGTTTTATATCTCGGTCTTGTAATGTTATGGAAGTCCAGGTGATGTTAGAGGCTATAGTAATGACCATGACGAAACTTCAGAGTTTCTCGACTGTTGAGATCCAGTCTGACTTGACCATTGCAATTCATGAGGTGATGCAGCTGATTCACTATCCCATGGAGAGAGGTTTTTACTCGGACGAGCTACATCATGTGAGAAGCAGGCTGGCTCTATGTTTCACTCATGTTCTTAGGGAGGGTAATGGTCCTGTCAACTGGATTGCCATGATGGCATGTTTTTTAGATTTTGTTTGGGATGGGGATATGCCCTTATCCAAGCCTTTGAAAAAGCTTTTGTTGATTGATTTTGCATTTGAGCCTCTATAAGAGATTCGGTTTTGTAGGCTTCGGCCACTTTTGAATCAGAGAGAAAGTTGCTCATGCTTGTAAGGTTACCAAAAAGGCAAAGTTTTTTTTTTTTTTTTTTGACTCGAGTGCTTTTTGGAGACTTAGTTGAGATGAGAGTGTCTAGATGATTTTTTAGCCATCCTCAATAAGAGCTGTGCATTTTAATATATATTAAAGACATCTAAGAAGATTTATATATGCATTTAAGTCATTGTTATAAAATTTATTGAGTCATTTTTTTTATAGTATTATTTATTATCATTCTAATATTTGAATAATATCTATAAAAATAATATATCTTGATATTAAAAGTATCATAAAATAACCATTTATATGATTTTTTTCAAGCACAAATTATTGCATAATGTTGATATTTGGTTATCCATATTTTTCAAATAATACTCCAAATTGTTCTTTTAAAACCATTAAATATTAATGTGATAATATTGTTAAATAATATTATTAAAAATTATAATTGTATAAAATAATATTATTTAAATCAAAATCAAAATTGAACATCTAAATGTCATACAAAAAAAGTAAATTGAAAACCTAAATCAAATCAAATAATAGGTATCAATGATTGTCATCTAATAACAATGCTTATATAAACTTAATATCTCAATGTCAATATCAATCGAATAACGTTTAATCAAACAACTTCTGAATGTAGGTTAACATATTAAAAACAGTCTCTTTCGCTATTTAGCACTATCTTTAAAGAACTTTTCCAGAACCCTTCACAAGAATGGTTCGACTTTCCTGAGACAAATGCCTGCGGGACTATTTACAACTTGTATACTTGAAAACTACCTTGGATACTTGTAAACAGAGTTGTGTTCGATACAATCGTGTCCCCTCTCAAAAGAAATGTTAATCATTCTTCAGTTCTCAGGTTGACAAAATTTTTTCCACCAAAACAAAGAAGATTCGATTCCAAACAATTCCCTCAATTTTTTTTAAAAGTGAAAAAAATAAAACAAACAGATGAACATGCTAAAGCTGATCCTTTTTTTGCATAAAAGAAATCTTCTTTGTAGTTAAACTGCTCCATCCTGTTTCAAACAAAAGCCAAACTTACATTAACATGGTATCGCCGATATCTTCACTAATCGTACAAAGTTGATGCATATTCCCAAAAGGGTTTTCAAACCCAAAAAAAAATTTCCTTAGAATGAAGTTCGAGGGTGAAGCAATTTACAAAACAAATATCCTCAAGAACCAAGTTCTCCATTTTGGTTTACGCCTTGCAGTAGTTTATTCATCTCTAGATTCAGAAAATACATGGGCATATAAATCTAAAAAACCTGTACTGATAATTCAGAGAGTCAAGCAGTGTCGGATTCATTTTCGCCCTTCTTCCTACCATTGATTGGGGAAGGCTTCCCTGTACTTGGAATCCTCACCAAATGTAAACCGTCTACTTGAAGCATCATCTGCTTTGGTGCTCAAAAGCCTCCGAGATATTCTGTCCCTTGCAGTTACTTTCTTTTTCAGCATGGATGCTAAAGTTGGTTTTTTTGCCTTGACACCGAATCCAATATCCAAGGACGCAGCTGTTGTACAATCTGCAAAAGCTTCTGAATATGAAGTCGAAGCAATTGCAGCTTCACGTAGTATGGCTTCGTTGTGTTTGCGTACTTGTGCAAGTTTTGCTCGCTTGACTGATTTCACATCTGTATCTCTCTGGCGTACATTCAACACTGCTTGTTTCGCGAGATCTTCTACCAGTTTTTTGCATGAATGTGGAGATTCTCGCGGTTCAGCTTGCTTAGGTTCAATATGATTTACCTCTGTTGAAAGCTCCTTCTCCTGTTCTTTTTCTTCAACTTCCTCAGAAGGCTGCCCATTGCTGACTCCAAAAAGAGGAGATTGTTCTATAGGGTTACCATCTACGTTTCGTGGTACGATGGTTCCATGAAATGGGCAAACCTTCAAGTCTCTTCTCTGGCATAGCCCACCCTTTTTAAGAGGTGCAAGACATGGCCGTATTTCAACTGGCTGCTCTTTATACAAGGTGCAATGAACATTGAACTCAGCAATCTTTTCTGCTGGAATTACAGCATCTGGGTCCACCCTACCCCAGTGACCCTCAATCTCTAATCCACGTTGGTTGGCCAAAACATCATTGCGTGATCCCCATTTGTCGAGGAGGAAAGGACTCCAAGTCAGTACAGGAGCCACGGCTAAGAGTTTTTCCCTGACAGATTCTGAAATTAAAAGTTTACTTACAGAAGACTTGTTATCAAATGGAGGAACTACATCATGCCTCCTCTGGGAAGCTGGTTCAGTAAAGGAGTCCTCAGACTTACTTGTGGAAGAAATAGGATCATCAGGCATGTAAGCCTCCACCTTACCCTCTTCCCATAAATCTCCATCTTCTTCAGGGGCAACAATCACATCCAAAGAAATGCCACAATCGGTGCATCTTTTATTGACTAATAGAATGAGGTTGCGAAGATCGATGAATTCCTTTAAGGCCATATCCCTAAATTTGTTGTCTGTTGTATCAACTCTCACAAGGACAGATATCCACTCTTGAACGGAAGGTAAGTGCTTTGAAATGAGAAGCCTGTATGATTCCCTTAGTGCATCAAATATTGCTTTGTTTTCACTGTTTTCATGAACCTTCTCTCCTTCCTTCAAAGATTCCAAACGAATTTGGCGCAATGAGAGAGAGTTGAGCTCTTCGAATTCATTATCTTCAACATTAAAGTCCAGTGGATTCCCTTCTCTAACATTAGCAATTTCCAAGCATTGTCCAATTTCATCTACAGTGGACTGAATGTCAGATTTGATGGAGGAAATATTTTCCTTCAGATTCTCAAACTTATCAAGTAAAATTTGCTTTGTTCTGAGCTCCCTTTCTCTTTTCTCCTGCTGCAATCGAGAAGCACTTTCAATACGATTAGGAAAGTTGTACCTAAGCGTATTCTTTAAGTAATCAAAACCCAGTCTGAGTTGTTTGTAATGAACCCCAAAAGAGGAGTTCCATTTCTCCAATAGTTCTATAGTCTTTGAGCGCAAATTGGCTGCAATGGTAGAAGGTGGTGGTAGAGGAAGATTTTTCCTAAAACCAACACTTAGACTCAAGAATTGATCAAAATTCACCACAAAGATGGTTCTGAAAAGCTTTGAGCGCATGAATAGCTCATCAATAACAAGAACTGTGAGGTAGCGCACCTGCAAAATAAGTAATCAATTGAAAAGAGTAGAAAAATTACAACATAACCTCCTAAAAGTTCATCTAAAATGCCACAAGATGATCAGAAACAATGTTATCATCATCATAATAGCTAAATGCATCCTATTTTTGTTCTGTTTTAGTAATCCCGATCCTTAGCTCATTCCAACATCATGGTGTAAGCTGTTTTAACTCTAACGAATGCAAAGTATCAAAGAACTTCTAGCCACATTAGCTAGTTTATGTACCTCGTCTTGATATTAATTACATCGAGTTCGCTCAGTGGTTTGTCTTTTAACCTCCAAGATATATATCTTTGATTCAAATCTATGTTTATAACCTTGTCATCAAATAAAGTTGATCATTAAACAACTTAACAGAGCAATCTTGTCCTCCCTAGTTTGATTTAAATTCAATAATTACAACCATCAAGCATCAACTTTGGCTGGAAGCTACTCCACCATTTAACAGCCCCCACTTTAATTTTAATATCATCTCACTCATACCGGTATTTTAAATAACTCATTCTTAATTGGTTAAATGTTCATGTGGAGCAACTCAAAGAAAAGTCCCCCCCCCCCTCCAAAAAAAATAAGTATTTAAATAGAAAGTTTTCCCCCTTTGCTGATCCAATCAAGTGGACAATAGACAAAAGAACAGTTCTAACCATTTTAGCTAACTTCATCAAAGCATGAAGATGCAAACCTTCAAAGGTTATTTGTTATGGATGTATTCCCCAATGAAAGTTACCATTAGACAAGAACCAACATACACCAAGTGTTTCAATGGGATATCCTGGATACATTGTTAATCTAAGAAACCTTCCCTTTTAGACCAGAGGTATCTTTAACCTGATCCACTTGCTAGGGTAAGAGATAAATTGTTCTCTCTTTGCTCTTAATGAGACAATACCTACATGAATCTCCAACTAGTCAACTGGTGCCCCTTTGTGGTGCCTCTCAGTCAATTGCCATCCTCCATGGTATTTAGGCAACTAGCTGATGCCCTCTAATGGTACCTCTTGATCAGCTGAAATCCTACTAAGTCTTCTCTTGGTATGACAATACTCTCCCTTAATGTCTTCCAAAAGCCATGAATCTTCTAAAGCTTTGATAACAAATTGTCGGTTTAGAGAGATTTGAAAAAGTAGTTTATGAAAAAAGAATTTTATGTAAATGAAAATAAAATTTTGCTAAAAAAATATTTGTTAAAAGTGAAGAAAAGAAAAGATTTTAAATACAATCTGAAAAACTACTATCAAACAGGGGTAAGAATTCGGAAAACTTATTAAGGGGAATAAGCTACTCGGATTTAATTAACACTCCCCCATCCTAAATGGGCACAAAGCGTACTTGTTATGTAGTTATCCCCTGGTTAAACTTAACACTGGGATAAGTGCAGAAGAAGTATTTTGTGCCAAAGCCATAACTCCTCTAACCTTGAGCTGTTTTTATTCCAGGTTTGAAATTAACTCAGCCACTCTCTCTTGCTAATGCAAGAGTAAGGCCCCATTTTGATCTTGTTAATTATCCAGTAAACAAAAAAATCTAAAGATCCCTCAAGCAGATTGTGGGCTTAATATCCACCCTAATCAGGCTGGACTAGCTTGCTAATGGTGTTAAGGTAACTAAATATATTTAAAATTGTAACCGAACCCTGTTCCAAACAAGGGAATAATTTGCCATAAACGCGTACCAAGGGAGCCAAACTTATAAGCCCTAAAAACCTGAATTCAAAGCAATTACTTCCAAAATTCACCAATTTAACCACGATTCCTCCAGACTCATTCCTTAGAAAGTAATTACAATCTCGAATCCATGGGTAATTCACCAAGATTTCTAAATCTACACCTAGATTGCAAGGCACCTTACTCGCTTTGACAACAGAATCTGTCGCCCTACAAAAGATAGCTATCCTTTTGCTACAGAAAAGATTATGATAAGAACTTTTTCAATTTACAGATACGCTGCGGCAATAAGAACCTGGGAGTGCGGCTTCTTCATTTGGTCCATGAGGGCGTCGACAGCGGCGCTGATTTCATCGTCGTTGGAGCGTGCAGCCAACTTGATGGCCTTCAGGAGACGAGTGTCCAACTCGCTGGTGGTCGAATTCGTTGCCTTCTCGATCAACCGCGGCGTCGTCGCCGCTGCACCCCGAGTCACCGCCGTCAGCTCCGTCGACATCATTTTTCTCTTCCCCTGACCGTGGCGGTTACACTTAGGCGGTTTGGCCTACGTTTTTTTTGCGAAACATCGAAAGGCCAATCAAACAAAAATAAGCTGAGTTTCATTACCTGAACAACATTATTATAAGAACATAAAACAAAACTAAGTAAATGATTTTTTGTCATTAAAATTAGGGGAATGACAACTGCACTTGAAACACAGTTAGCCCTTAATTATACATATATAAAATGAGAAAAAAAAATACTTCCGTGATTAAAAAAAAGTTGAGAGGCAATTATAAGGATAAAAAAAACTTAAATAATAAGAAATTATAATAATATTGATGTAAGAACATAATTGAAATATCGATTTTATTTTACTAATAAGTGCTATGATCTTATTGTAGGAACTATGTGGTCATTGATGTGGATGGGCACAATAATATAAAATGATCCAATATACTGATTAAAGGAAATTAGAGATGATATTATTGTTTTTTATGTAAAAGAGATATTGTTAAGATAAATATAATGATTGAAGAAGTAATGTATATAAAAGAGAATTTCATGATAATTATTGAATGAACTGTCAAGTACTTATCAAATCACACATGAAGAAAGGTACATGGGAGGAGTCCAACTAGGTTGACAGTATTTGTCAAACACCGTTATAAAACCTTTCCCATCAACACGAGAAGGGGAGACTTCTCAGAGGATCTTATGTCTTTGTCCTTTTGATGCCCGTTGCCTTAAGATTGTTGGACTTGTCTATCATCCCACCACTTTTCCTTTTCAAACATTCTTGGTTCTACTCTTTGGCTTTCTCAATCATTAGCTTTACTATGTTCTCCCAGACCATTTTCCTATTTTCCCATTGCCCTAATCTCCTTCTTCCTTTGTCTTGATACAAATTTTGAACACCTTATAAAATCCTTAATTTCTTTAAGACTCATGTGAGTTATCAGAACAAGCGTGCTACCTGGCTTGTAGCGATTTATGCTAAATTGGGTTGAACCTACTCATGCATTAAGCTAAACTAGACATGCTTTGATTCACTCCGATCCACCATGCATCGACTCAGTTGACTTACACCAATAGGCACATTTCGCATCAACTCTCACCCCACCCACCCACTTCGACACATGTTGACCCACTTTGACCCACTACTTCTCCTCACCGACCCACGCCTACCTGAGTCGACCAAGGTCAACTTTGCTTGCCTAAGCCAATCCAAGCTAGCTTGTGCCACCCCTAAGCTCACTCAAGACCTCAGTGCACCCATGCGGGCATCTGTGGGCCCAGTCTTACCAACCTCTATCGAACGAGCCACCGTTGCTCCAATCGAGTTGTCGCCATTTCTAACAAAGTTGTCACCACTTTCAACTATGCCATTGTAACATCCGTCCACATTGTCTCCATGCCAACCACATCACATTCTCTTTAACATCACAAAGACATCATTTAATAATGTCATATACTAGTAGCTATTCGAATTAAAGACTTTTAATCAAAATTTCACAACATTGTACTAATCTGCTCTAAAGTGTGCTCTAATTCTTTCCTAAACATATTTGAAAACTTTGCCCGATTGAGCCTTTTCATCTTTTGTCTTAAATTTTTGTTTAAATTCAATGAATCTTCTTCTTTTATCAATATTTTTTTGACACCATTTATGAGAACAAATAAAAAAATTAAAATAAAAAACTAAAAAGAAGATGTATTTATTTCCAAAAAGAAAGAATCTAACTACAACTAATAAGTAGTTGAGATTCCTATACCCCTACTTCAAATTGTACAAACTTCAAAGCCTCTTAAACTACTTACTAATAATCTTTTTTTAATTATTTTAAAAATAAATATAACACTTTATAAGATTCATCTCCACCCTTCCTATGCTTATAGGAGAGCAAATCAAAAAAAGTTTAGCCACCTTATCAAGGAAAAACATACCAAATATGCTAAACATTTTTCCTTCCAATAGAGCCACTCAAGGACTTATCCACAACATACAAATCTCATTAAATTATACCCACTTCCAAAAACCTTCAAGTGCATTCCACTTTGTAACAATATTTTATTAACTTATTTGTTACACCCCATTTTTCCTAGGCTGATTTTTGGCATAGATTTTTTTTTTCTTTACATATAGACAGCTCAGATCGTCCCATACCAACCTGAGTAGCCTACGAAAACATAGGATATAACACATCATTACACACCTACTTTTCTTAATAATGTGGATCCCATCTCCCGGGTACACCGTCAACTCAGGATTCATGACTCCTAAATTAACAGATGGACTCGCGCAATGTTACTCCTACTAGACCCAATACTCCTATCCCATACCGATAGGAGAACCGATCTAATAGAAGTCTGAACCCCCACGGTAAGTTCCATAGTCATGTAATGACCTCACCATCAAAACAAAAATATATAACATCCACAGAATAATTATATAAATATAGCACTCCACACACTATAGCACCAAAACAATAAGTAAGACAGTGAATGGAAACTACATCACAAGAATAAGATCCAAGTCCCCGATCAGCCAGTTAATCTCCACCGCTGATCTCGTCCGTCCGATCTGCTTATCCGTGGCTTATCCAACCGCACGCGCAAACGCACTCGGCGAACCGCCCCCCGCCTTCGCTGAACCGCTCCAGTCCGGTTCACGCGCGGTAAAAACCAAATTCCGATTTAAAAATCTAATGGACCGATTTAAATAGATTTTTCGAATTTCCAAAAATCCAATAAATCCAATTAAACAGGGAAAATTACTTAAAAATTTCCTCGGTGCTCCGAAAAATCCCCAGAAAATTTCAGAAATTTCAACAGCCTCCAATTGAGCTCCTGGCTCATCCTACTATCGATCTGAAATCATCCAAGCCACAATTTAATTATTGAAGATTAAACATATAATTTTTACCGGGTATAACATTATTCATACTTCATGATGTAAGACCCTCCAACTAATACTAAACTAAAGCCCTATTTTATTCTCTATCTAATCTTATCTTGTAATACACATGCTCCTATATTTGATCAAGAATCCCTATGTTACCTTAATAATGAACTTCAATTATTTTTGTAAGATGAATATAACCCAAATATCATTGAGAAAACTTTTATTTTCACTGAAGAAATCCTTTTGAAGCCTTAATCTCATAAACTTCAATTATCTAACTCCACTTTTTACTAAAGCACTTCAGATTCTTATATTTTTTAAGAAAATTTAAGATAATTATCTCTTTACATATCATGATTAGGTTTATCTAATATAAATTTTTCTTTATATATCTTAAACATGTAGTCTCAAAGTGGTTCTAGAAGTTACCTCATTGGTTAATTTTTTTTATTTAACAAGCTTAAAAGGCTATTCCGATCATCCTTTTGTCAGTTATTTTAGACGTAAAAGATCTCCGAGTCTCCTCTCAATTTAAAGTAGCATTAATCAAAACCACTTTGAATATACTTCTAACACTTCAGAGAAGTTCTTAAAGAGGTTGACTAAGAGGACTCCTAATTTTCTTGAGTGACCCTCATCAGATCTCTTCAATTAAGAGATTTCCAAAAATACTTAATTAGAAGTTTGTCAAAATACTTATAGTAAATTTTCAATAAAGCCATTTGTTTTATTAATAAGGAGTTCTCTTTAGCTCTATCTTAAAGATTGAAAGGGAATACATCGTTACCTCCAAGGCCCATTGATTGAGGATAGAAAAGGCCTTGAGATAAAAAAGACCACGCACGAAGGGCTTTATAATACTAACAAAGTTACAAAGCTCAATATTTTTGAACTATATTAAGTGTAACCTCAAAAGAAATTAGAGCAGCCATTAAGAAAGATAGATTGTATGAGAGGATGAGACCACACTCGAGAAATAATCGAGACATAAATATTCTTGAAATATACTATGACCATGACCACATAACTTTTGAATGTAAGGCTCACAAATCCTTAATCGAGATATTGTTGAAAGAAGACCACCTTTAAGAGTACTGAGTAAAAGTCTCTAAATTAAATTCTATTTTTAATGAACTTGAAGAGCAAGTATCACCAAAAAAATTGAGAAAGATAACCAAATTTTTTAGTTGATACTAAAAGGTAAAGATAAGGCTCCTGTTAGGATCATTTATGTTATCTTCAGATGAAGACAATCCTACTCAAAGAACTCTATCCTAAGAAAACTAGAAAAACTATAATTGCTAATGTGATAAGGTAACAAGAGCTACTAATTTTGATATCATTCAAGCCCAAAAACATGTTGCCACTTGGTAGCCCCTATGATGTGCTATAGTAATCTTGGTAATAATTGCCAATATAGAAGTTAGTCGCATGCTTATTACACCAAGAGTTTGGGTGATATCCTTTTTCTTGATGATTTTTATAAAATTGGTATTGGTCAAAACGTTATCCTCCTAATTACATGATCACTCAAATGTGTCTTTAGAGAGTCTCTAGAGCCAGAATAAACCATCACATTACAACTTGAAATGAAAAATTCTTTTGACTCAATCATGCATATTATCAACTTTATTATCATAACTACTTCTATTATAATGTTACTCTTAGGAAGTAGATAATGAACACATTTCATACGATCATCTCAATGCCACACTTATGTGTGCATTTAATACTCATTTATGGGTGGTTCAAGTGTAAGGGGAGCTTTTATAGACAAAGAGATGCTACTTAAATATCATTAAAATAATAGTTTAGCCATCTATTGAATGCTCCCAAAGAGAAGTTAACACTATGTTTCTTTATGTCTCAATTCTTTTTGATCCATTTGAGTTGACCAAGCTTGAAACTATTTCTATTGATTTAGGTGAAAGAGAAAGAGATACTACCCTCAAGCTTTTAGCTAAATATCTTGATATTTTTGCATAGGAACCCTCAAACACGTTAAGGGTAGACCTCTCAATAACCCAATACTCCCTTCATATATATCCAAAAGTTTTAGCTATGATAGAAAAAATAAGTATTTAGCATAAAAATGAAGAAGATAATTAAAGAAGTGTTAAAGCTCCTTGATGTTGGTTTCATTTGACCAATCATTTATCTTGGATGGTTAGCAAACAAGTTACTCATAAAGGAAAGTAGTGGCAAATGGTGCATGTGTGAATTTCACCAATCTTAACCTTGTCAACTCAAAAGACTTATATCCTTTGTCTTGAATTAATGAGCTCATGGATTTAGCTACAAGATTCACATGCTTCAATTCTTTAGATGTATTCTTAAGATATCATCAAATTAAGATAGCTAAAGAAATTAAAGAAAAAATGCATTCTTTACTAACTTTAAGATATTTTGTTAGAAAGTTATACTCTTTGAGCTTAAGAATTCTAGGGTAACTTATTAAAAGATAATTAACATTGTCTTTCAAAATTAGAGAAGTAAGAATCTTGAAATCCATGTGGATGACCTCCTAGTAAAAAACATTTTTTTTGAGGCACATTTACAAGATCAGATAGAAACATTTAAAACTTATCAAAAATTCAATCTCAAGTTCTACCCCTTAAAATATAATTTCAATACATCCTTAATAAAGTTTCTTTGTTATCTAATATCAAAGCAGAGAATCCAACTGAACTCTAACAACATAAAAAATCTTTTAGATGTGCCCTCTACAAAGACTCCAAAGGGCATCCATGCCTTATTGAACATATCATAGGGCTTAGCTGTTTCAACTTTAAGTTAAGAAAAATGTTTTAACCATTCTTCAAGCTCTTATGCAACAAGACAAACTAATATGGACAGAAGATTGTAAAAAAGCCTTTAAGAAACTCAAGACTTATCTTATTCTCCTATTTTAAGTAGTTTGATACCTAGAGAACTATTATTTTGTCTACGTGATAATCTGAAGTTCAACTATTAGCTCTATGTTGATATGAGAAGACAAATGTATGCAATGAAACATCTATTATATCTCTCATACTTTAAAGGATGTAAAAATAAGATTTTTTTTCCCTAAAATAGATGGAGGTAGCACTCTTCAAATATGGTCGATGACTATGATGATATTTCTAATCTTACAACATCAATGTAGTCATAGACAAGCATTTGGAATGCATATTTCAGTTAATAAAAACCTTAGAGAGATTGCAAAATTGGGTCATCGAACACAGTGAATTTGATATTGATTTCATACATTGATCATCTCTTAAATCTCAAATACTTGCTGATTTTTTGTCGAAGGGATTTCTCTTAAAGTATAACCCAATCCCCTTTTAGACAGTTAGAAGCTATTTGTGATGGAGCTTCAAGATATGATTCATGTAATATTAACATTGTTCTACTAAGTCTAGAGGATGTTAATCTAAAAGAACTAATCAAAATCAGCTTCTCAATCATGAATAACCAAGCTAAATATAAAGCTTTAATAGTTAGATTGAAATTTGCTTTTAGGTTTACGAGTAAAACACCTATTGATCTTTAATGACTCACACCTAGTTGTCAGCCAAGTTAATGGCTCATTTGAAACTAAAGATCTAATTCTCAAAGTATACAAAAAATTGATGTAAATTGTCCTACAAAAGTTTGATTAAAATAGTCTCACCAAATCACTTGTGAGAAACATCAAGAGGTAGATCTAGTGGCCATACAGGGGGATCCCAAAGAAGGTTTCCCTCTCTTAGAAAACCATATGATGAAAAAGTGAAAGTGAAAATCCTTAATTTTGAGATACCTATTTGTTGGATAACTCCCTTGAAAGCTTATCTCAAGATGGGAACCATTCCTCATAAAAAAATTAGATGCAAAAAGAATCAATTGACAATCTTAACGTTACATCTGAATCGAAGATCAACTCTACAAAACATCTTCAAAATTCAAGCCTTTTCTTAAATGTATTTATCCATCTAAGGTTGAAGACATCATAAAGGAAATACATTTAGAAGAATGTAGTAACAGCACTTTTATTGTAACTTAGCTATGAAAATTATGAGATAAGAATTTTTATGGTCTACCATGCAAAAAGACATCACATTATCTGTTAAAAGATACAACGATGCCAACTTCATGCTCCTCTATCTTGACAACTGATGACTGCTATGAAAGCCTTCAACTTTTTTTGGCCTTTCTTGGTATGGGACATGGATTTCTTGGGCATTTCTCTAAAGCAAAAGGGGAAAAAGTTCCTTGTTGTAATTAATTACTTTTCAAAGTGGAATGAAACAAAATTGTTTGTTAGCTAAACAATATCCAAAGTTTGTAATTTCCTCGCAGGAGATATATTTAGTCATACGAAAATTCTATTAGTTACAGTCATTGATAATTCTATAATGTTTCAAGAGGAGATACTTCAAAACTTCTGTAAGAAATAAGATTATCATTTAATATATGTCTTTGTAGCCCATCCTTGAACAAATGGCCAAGTTGAAGAAGAGAATAAGAGTTGGTTAAAGATTTCGAAGCCTCGCTTGAAAAATAAGATAGAGGCTTTAGTCGATGAACTTCCTGGTATGTTGTAGGCATACTATACCACTCCTTCCAATACCACAAAAGAGTCCCCATACTCTTTAGTTAATGGCTCTGACGTTATGCTCATAGTAGAAATTAACTACTCTAGTTTAAGAGTCTAAACGTTAAGAGAATGTCAAAACATAGTCAATGTCCATCAAACAAATGACAAAGCCAAAAAGTTCAAACAATATCTTCTTGAAATGAAACACCTCCAAACACACTTAAAACAGCTCAATAAAAAGCAAAGCATGGAAAAGTACTTCAACAAGCACATTAATATACATCCTCTTAAAGTGATTGGCCTTCCCCTTAAGAAATGCTAGATTTCAAAGTGATAGAAAAGGCTCAATAAGTTAGCCCCAAATTGAGAGGGGATATATCTCGTTAAAGAAATCATTGAATCAATTACTTACTAACTTTAGACAAAAGATAATGCATAGCTCCCATTGACTTGGAGTTTGGATCACCTAAAAAAAATTATTTTTAAAATGTAAAGTTCATTGAGTTATGAGTTAACATATTTTATTAGCTTTGGATGCAAGATTTATATGTTTGTTCTCTTAATCGACATGATTAAAAAGTACTCACAAAATTTAATAAATATTCTAGTTTTAATTAAAAGCTTGGCTAGCACACTCTTCATGTCTTTTGTTGTCAAAACAACTAAAAGTGCCATGAGAGAAGACCTCTACCTCTTCTTTTTCTTATAACTCTCACACGAAGAATATGAGAGATAAGATTTGGAGTTCTTATCATCCTCCATTGTTTTTCCATCACATGAAGATTTGTGAAAGCATGCTCTTTCCTTCTCCCTTTCCTCTAATAATAGGTACGTTACATGATGGATTCAAGAAGTGTATCTTAGACCCTCTCTCTCTCTCTCTCTCTTTCGACAATTATTGATAGCTCAGAAATCACAAGAAGAGCTAGTTTTGCAACATATCGCTTTATCACCTCAACAAAAGCTTGATCTTCTCCTTCCTATGTGACTTTCTACAAAAATACTGTTATATCTTCAAATTCTTGCCACACTATAATACCAATGAAAATTTTTCGAACAATTAAAATACAATTTCTTTTTGAAAAGTCGACTACCTGGTAGCTCCATAAGTAAATCTTCATTCCAAAAAGATTATTAGTAATTCTTTATTGTAACACAAATGATGGTATGAAAAATCGGGAAACCAAATAAACTAGAATGTGTGTGTGTGTGTGTGTGTGTGTATATATATATATATATAAAGAGAGAGACAAAGAACCCCATGACACCTATTGAGCACACTGTTCAGCATCTGTCAAATCATGCAAGTATAAAATCACACTGAAAAAGTAAAGCCAATTTAGCAGCATCCACCAAACAATGTTATAAAGTCCTTTGTATCGATTGAGAAGGGGAGACCTCTCAAAGGATCTTATGCCTCTCCCCTTTTGAAACCCTCTGTCTTAATATCATCGAACTCGTCATTGTCACTACTTCCTTTCAAACTTTCTTGGACCTTCTCTCCTACTTTCCCAAGCATTTGCTTCACTGTATTCGCCTGAAAACCTTGTCCTTTTCCCTGAAGCTCCAATCTCCTTCCTTCATTAGATCCCGATTTCAAACACTTATAAAACCCTAATGCCCCCACAACTCATGTGTGTTAACGGATCATATGTGTTTCCTGACTCCTATTGGTCCTGACTAGGTCAAACTTACTTCGACACTGAACCAAGCCAGACCCGCTTCGACCTACGCTGACCCATGCTAACCTACGCCAATTTGCATTGACATTTTCCTTCCGCACCAACTAGGTCGACCCATGTTGACATGCATCACGAGCGTTGACTCGTGCCAACACAACCTACTCATGCAAACCCACTTTGACCCACTAATTCTCTATGCCAACTAGCTCCTACTCGAGTTGACTTGTGCTAGCCTGTGCTGACCCGATTCATCTTGTGCGGCCCAATGCCTACCTAATCTATCCCGCTTTAGCCCATGCTACCCCGACCTCACCTGACATTGCAACTCACCCTTGTGTGCATCTATGCACTCATTCTAACCCAGTTGGAGAGAACCCATAGTCAATCACCCTCCCGTTAGTTGGCCCAGCCATTGCTGCTTCTAGTCTATTCTCCAAATCTCCTAGTCAAGTCACTATCACTTCTTGTCCTACTACTATCTCTCTCGACAATGCCACCACTACAAACATCCCGACCGTCTCAATGTCGACCATGTTGTTTTCTCTTTTACATCATTGAGATATCATTCAATAGCATTGTATACCTGCAACTATTCAAATTAAAATCTCTTAACTAAAAAATCATCATATTGTACCAATCTACTCCAAACTATACTCTAATCTACTCCTAAACATATTCAAAATCTTTGCCCAATCAAACATCCTCATATTTATCCTAAATAAAATTTTGTTTAAATTTTCCAATCTATTTCTCACATCAACAATGATATAATAAATAATAGTATTAAATATAAATAGTGGTCTTATTAGTCAACTTAAATTTTTATATTGGTCAATATCATATGTGTATGTATTGAACCTAATGTGAACTCTCAAAGATTTTTCATCCTCAACCATTTCTCATCTCACATAAATCATTCAAAACAAGCTAAATCGACATTGCAATCCACCATTAGGTTAGAGAACATAAGAAACTTCAAAACTTTTTTTTAAAAAAGTATCATATCAAGAAGCATTAATCTTTGGGATGATAGAGAACGTATCTTCCTCGATCTGCTTGCCCTTAGATTTTCACTGTGCACCTGGTCAACATTACACGAAACAACAAAAGGAAAGAGTTTAACTATGTTCACAGAACTTTGCAATTCTTTTGTATAATAATCCTTTATGATAACACTTGCTCCAAATCGAACAAGGAATTTAATAGGATCACCAAACAATGTGATCATATCCAATGGAGGGGAATCAATGTACCAATTCTTCTGCAAGATTACCAAGGGAATTCTAGCTCATTGAATTAAGAAATGCTTCCAGGATCCTTTTACTGTAAAGAATAGTAGCAATCATCACCAACAACAGCCATGATAGTCTTGTTGTGTCTCTTTACATTATTATTTTGCCAATGATAATACTTTTTATCGCAACTCTTGGAGCAAGGTCATAATAGGTCCATCTAATTGAGACTGAGGTGAGAATATTTTAGTGTTCCAACTCCCATCATTAAGATAAACTAAACTCTTAAACTATTGCTTGTACTAAGTGATAATAGAAAGTTGGATTGTAATAGAGTGATGACATAATAATTAATTTTATATGTTGTTTTTTAATTGAAAAGTTATCAATAAAAATTTAATTTGGAAAGGTTCTCTTTTTGTTAATAAGATAATTGTAAAAAATCATTTGCTATGTGACAATTGTGGACTTAATTAATTATTTATTTTATCTTATTTTTGTGAAAATATGTTGTTAGTTTGATTAGGTTTTTGTGATTTGTTAAAAAAATAATCTTTTTTTTTTCTTAATTTCGTGAATCTCCTTGTAAACTACATTAAGATAAAATGAATCCAAACAAGGTTTTAATCTTCATGAATTTAGACACATATGTGATGAATGTTATGTGGATCATCCACATAATAAGTGACTAATATCTAAGTTGTAATTAGATAGACATAATATATAACAATCAACTTTTATTTATTTCAATGATTGAAAACCTACTCAATACCAAACTTCATTGATTTTACAATTGATTATGTAGTTAGAGGCAAATTATCTTTTAATTAGTGACAAAATATACTATTAAATTGATCATTTAAATTAATGATAATTAGTTGGTATATATTAACAATTGAATATTATCTATATTGAAAGCTATTTATAACATAATTATTAATCGTACCTTATCATTGTAAAACTCGTCGTAATTCAATTTGAAAACCTTCAATGAGGTGATGCTGATCATTTAAAATTTTGACTTAAGATATACCAATAGATTTAGTCATATGAGTTTTGATAAAAAAAGGACTTATAATGATTAAAATACTTTTAATTTTGTTAGATATTTGATCATAGATGTCATATATTGTTATATATTTTTGCGTTACTTTTTGCAACCACAAACCAATATTTTAGATAAGTGGATTTGTGTCCACCTTGCTAGCAAGATAGTGGAAGAAACAATAGACACTTATTATCACGATAAAAAGCAACTATTTGCTCTAACATACCTCAAATATATTATAATTTATTTTGACTTCATTAGTTCCATAATCTTATTAATCTATTTTATATGTAATTCTTGTTTTATTAGCAAAACTTTTCTATGCTCATCACTTGCAAAAAAATAAAAAATAAAAATAAAAATAAATACTATAATTTTTATTAGACTTAACTAGAACATATATTTAGTCTCTTCTCTAATTATAGTCCAGAAACTAATGGATTTATTTGAGCATATCATTATTTTGGCTCAACCCAATTTAATGGAATTTTTATTATTAAAGTTTGATGACTTATATTTATTTAGCATTTTGTTTTTCATTACATAGTATTGTTTATTGAATGTTTTTCAAAAAGAAAAATCTATGTTTGTATACAATAAAATGCATAATATTATTTTAGCTTATTTTGTAAATGAACTTTCACATCTATTTAAAAAAGTTTTAAAATTATATTTTAACAAATAATCTTTATCAAAATTTAATTTTTATTTTTTTAAAGTTTTTCTAAACCTTCTTTTCTATTATGTTTAAATTCATAAGTTATTTGTAAATAATCATGTAAATAAATGAGAATTGAGTAAAAAAAAAAGAATTTAAAAAATTGAAAAAACATTTTATGATAAATTTTTTTTGAGAATATTTGATAAAAAAATAAACTTTAAAATATCAAAACAAAGAACAGTTTTAAAATCGATTTACAAACAGTTTATATCCCATCAAAATGAATATTAATTAATATTGATTATCTGAAAGCCAAATCCATATTCCTAAATCCTGCACGGTGAATTTGAGACTTGAATGAGCCAACGACTTCTTTTTCGTGCATTTAATTTATATAAATCTAGTGGCGGTGCTGAATTGATGTGTAACTTCTCCGCGACTGACGCCACGAAGTTCGGCTTCATTTTGCCTTTTTCTTACCTATTAACCACAAAATAAAGATTCATAGAATACTGTTTTATTTGTTTTTAATCATAAATCATTAATGTTTTATTAAATTAATTTTTAATATTCTTTTCGTTTACTCAAATAACATGTTCTTTTAAAAAACCTTTTTTTTTTTTTTTTCCAAAAGTGGTTTCCATCGTACCATCCACAGACCCTTGGTCACTAATAATGCAATTTGGCGGCTAATTTGCAAATGTATTTTTACATAAAATAATTTTTTTAAATACAACCAAATGTTTATTTAATCATATTTTTTGAAACATATCTCTTTAACATAAAAAAGGTAAAGAGATATTTTATTAAAAAAAATAACATGTTTTTTAATTTTTTTATTAAAAAGTAAAAAACTCTTTTAATTGCTCATCAATAACGATCTTGAATAAAAAATTAAATTAAACTTATATTATTGATTTCGTATGATTTTTCAATTTAACCTAATAAATAATACACTCTCTAAATTCCCACTTGAGAAGTTTTTAACCTCAACCATTTGATTAGCAAAAACAAAAAATTAAAAAATATTTTTAAATTATATATATGTATTTCGTTTGTTGTTATTATTATTATTATTTCAACATATCAGCTGCCTCCTATTCTTCTTGCTTGACTTTTCGATCTGGCCGCGTGCAGAAAGCTGCATCCTCTATTGAATGCTACCTCTCCTACTCCGCCATAATCCACGCCACCATCACAGCCCTTCGTCCCCATCTCTTTCGAACAACATTTCGCAAATCACTCATCGTCTTCACCATCACGAGCTCTATATAGGGGAACATTGCCAGACTTCCGATATCGGTCACTTGTTCCTCATCCCCTCAACCATCCATGACTTCGTTGATCCCAAGCACTGCTCTGTTCTCTGTAACCCTCTTTCTTATCACCCTCTCTTCTCTTAAAATTCATGCAAGAGAGCTCACCTCCTTCGGCAAGGCACTTGGCAGCGAGCTCCCAGATGACGCCACCAACATTCCCCAACGCACTTGGGTGAAAACCACAGAGGGGGAGCAACCGGAGACTTTGCCCCCGCAGAGCCAGAATGGTTACGGACTTTACGGCCGCCCGGAGGAGTACTTCCCCACCACCACCACCTCCTCCTCCTACTCAGGAATCCCAAGAACGGAGTTTAATGGCAAAAGCTTTGATGACAGGGAAGCCAATGCTGTTTACCCTAACGACCAGGACGAGAGCTACAAGAATGAGGTAGGGATCAACAAGTTGGACGGTGAAGGGATGAGCGACACGAGAACAGTGGAGAATGGAAAGTATTTCTATGATGTCAATGGCGACAGTCATGGCGAAGCTTATAATTTTGCAAGGAGTGGTTCTGTAGGCCGTGGAGTTTATGGCTATGATCCAAAGGGGAACGGGTATGAGTATCAGAACCAAGAAACGGAACAAGCACAGTACTCTTATCCATGACAAGTGGTAGCAAACCCACATCTCCTTCAGCAATTTGGACTCGAAGATGCATGTTTTGTTTAATCTATCACGTGTAAAGCCAAGACAATAAGTTGTTGAGTGCTGTGATACTTTCTTTTGTCATGAACTTGCGTCGCGTAACCCTAATCTCAATAAACTAAACCAATGTCGAAATAATTCCCAATCGTCCTTTGTTATGTGCTTTAGCTTTGTTCTTGGTTATTTAAGCAAATCTTGGCATTGTAGTGGTCATGTAGCCGGTCTATTCATTTAGCTTTCCATTCTACCGCTGCATAATTGCTTATGTACCTTTCTTTACTTGAGCATTCATTTACATAATAAACTGTCAAAAATCTACAAAATTCATAGCACATAGATTAGCTTTCATGTTGTATCAAATGGCGTCGAAGCATGAGAACATTTTGGTACCACTACTTCAAAATTTCCCCCCAATCTTATCACTTTGCATGATGGCAACAAGACACAAAAGAGCCAACTTATCATAACCTTTCCGGATAACTTGGCGTAGAAGAAAAAAGAATTGATAGCACATCTATCTCTAACAGGAGACGACTCTTTGTCCAAGTTTCCTGCCAAGCTCTCATTCTGCATAGGGACCTCATTTTTTTTCGAGTAGAGATTTTATATATTTAACATATGAATAGAATTATGTACTTAATTCGAAAATTGCTAATTGTGTGCTTTTAAAGTGTGCAATTTTTTTTTTATATTTTTTTGCTATAATCTTTTGCATGTAAGTATTTATTATAATTGCAATTTTATTTGTTATGTACTTTTATTTTGCTAAATTATAAGACTATTATGGATATACTTGTTAATAGTTACAATATGTTTATATTATTATTATAATACTCTAATAATATATTATAATTAAACTCATAGTATGATTAATATATCTAATGCTTCACTTATAAAATACTTATTTTAGGTATATTGTAAGCATACTTATAACTAAATATCTAAATATTCATTTAATGTATTATTCTATTTTTTTTACATCTCAATTATATTGATTTGTAATACTCTTATAAATATACTTATGATAAATATTTTGAAATTATTTTATATTTTCAACATACTAAACATAAAGTATATTTAAAAAATTGAGTAAAATTATATTTTTATATTATAAAAATATACATAGAATATATAATGAAAACATATAATTTAGATGCATGCATATATAAAACACACTTGAATAGAATTATATCTTATATTACTCATGTGTATGAATAAAAAGAAAATATGCTTAGCCCATTTAATCCATGAAGCATTAAATTTTGTGAACATGCAGAAAATTTTAGGCCTATAGCTTACAAAATAAGGCTTAATACATGAAGCATTAGATTTTGTTAGAATCTTTGATGCGCATAGCAAGAATTGTATACATCCAACAAATTGACCTTGACGAAGTTGTAACTTACGATGAATGAGTGAAGTAATAATGGCCTCAAAGAAGTATACTAAGTCAAAGCTGTAGGCATTCTTGTCCTACGACCCATCAAAGTGAATAGTACCCAAAAAATGTCTACGTAATGACATGTACTATTATCATATTAAAATGATGAGGATAGAAGGTATAGTTGAGATACCATAAGTTGATAAATTATACAGTGTGATGAATATTAACTTATTATATGAAGGCAAAATTAGTTGAACTCGATCATTGAATCTGAAAGTCATCTTTATGGTCATTTGGGATGTTCAGAATTTGCATCTTACATGAACTATGTCTATAAGAAATTCCAATTTTTCCATTGCCTTGATAGCTATGTATCTATAAAATAGGATAATTCCTTTACTAACTTGTTGGCTTATAGTTTTTGTAAGGGCATTTGCATCTTTGTTTTCCTTTTTTCAATTCTATTTATGCAAGTGCTTAATTTGTTAGATATTTTCTATTATAGTCCAATGTAGAATTGTAATGCATGTTATCATTTTAATTAGAACAAAATATTCAAGATCAGTGATTACTTCAAAAAATTATTAACAACAATATCATTGTATACCCTCGATGATGTCAAAGATTGTAGTTTCTAAAAACCATTCATTTATAATATTTATATTTTCTTTAAACATTTTAGTAGAGTCAATAAATAATCAAAATTATGATAATCTATTGTATTTTTCAAAGCCCTTTCCATTGTTTGGCAAAGTTTTAATATTCTTCAAGCATTGAAGGAACTAATAATTGCAAAACATCTAAATCCTATAATTGCTTATTAAAGTTCAAGAAAAATTAGAAAGAAACAAAAAACCTTAATATTATCAACAGACCAAAAATCAAGTGCTTTCTACTAATATGCCATTGAGAGATATACACCCCAATGTCACACCAAGTTGTTGACATAAAGGAAGACAATTTTTTGTAAGTTTTATGTTATTATTGGCTAACTTGTTTCATTTATCATAAAATTATTTCATTTTTAGCATGGGAGCAAGAACAAAAGAAATAATTTATAACAATTTAGTAAACATTTGTTAAACTTAGTATGATATAGAATAATATAATGACATTATCAAACTTTGTGTCATTACTTAAGAATATCATAAAACTTTATCACATGATATTGAATAACATAATGACATTACAAACCCATATTTTCGTAATGTCATATATCATTAATCATCTCATGTAATCATGATTATTTTTTTTTGCATATTGTATATTTTTATGCATATATTATTTTAGATTTTAGATTTATTTATAAGATTTTACATGATATGTATTCATATAGAGATGTTTTTTTTGTTAATTTCTTGTATATTTTATTATATCATAATTTTGATCAAGTTTATATGATGGGGTTATAGATATATTTTTTCTAGTTTTTTTTAATTCAAGGTGAATTAAATTTATTTATAGGGTTTCACATGATATGCATTCAAATAGAATTGCTTTTTATTCATTTATTGTATATTTTGTTATATCATATTTTTTTATCAAGTTTATATGATAAGGTTATAGATATATTTTTTTCTGACTTTTTTTATTCATGATAAATTAAATTAGGATCTCATAAGTTATGTAATCTTTAGAATTATTTTTGAAATCATTAGAATTTTTATTATTTTCTGACTTTTTATATCAAATCAATATTTTTATGTCAATTTATTATTCTTACTTTGAAGTCATAAATAATATATCCTAGTGAGTGTAAGGTTATGCTAACTTTAAAAATGACATCCTTTGTTTCATTAATTTATGTAAAAATATTTGGCTATAATTGTCTTTTTTCATCCACAACATATGATAATTACAAATTTTTTTGCTAAATTATCAATAGAGCACATATTTATCTAGTGATGAATATAACAAATTAAAGAGTTTCTACATCCTATTCTAAGTATAAAACATAAACCCTATTACCAAGGATGAAAGACTACTATAAAGCTCTCTTTTTCTCTTTTTTTTTTTTTCTCTCTCTCTCTCTCATTATTATTCTACTTTGAGTACTATCTTTCTTCCTCCTCATAATTGCATTCTATTTTCTACTATGACATGTTTTATGATTTTTTTTCATCATGAAAGTTAAAGAAGAATACTAATTTTGACTCTTTTTTTTTTCAATCATAGTGAAGATTGTTATCATTTTTGTTTACACAGTTTTATTTAATCCTCACTTTTTACTTAAATCATTGTATTTCTTTTATTGTGATTTTTCTCATTCATGTATCGTACTAATTCTTCTCTTGAGCATCATTTACCCCTTTTAATAAAGGGGTAATTTTGGCATCAACAATAGGTATCTTTTAAATAGTCTTGAATAAATAATATCTTATTTCTAAGATTATTAGAAATAAGATGGAGTTTATGATTATTTTTTTATGCAGAGAAAATAATTATGTAATACTTTTGTCAATAAAAAGCTCAAAATGTTCACTTAAATATTTAGTGTATTTTCTCAACCAAAGTTATATTGTTTGATGTGAAGCTCTTGTACATATCATATTAGTTGGCTCATATCACTTTTGGGATTATTTTACTTAGCTTTTCCAAATCTTTGTAGGAGCAAGCAAATGAGACCATATTGTGTTATTCTATAGATTGTCTTATATTATTATAGTTTTCATTAAACATATTGTATCACCTATCTGCAATCATAGTATTGTTTTATTTCTTTGAACTTTGGCCATAGTTGGTATTATAATATGATTTGGGATCATACTTAGTATTACGTTATATTGTATAGTTCAATTCTTTATGCTTTGTATTATATTATAATGTTACTTGCAAGAATCATTTTGATTATAAGCCATTCCTTTTTAATTGGGACTCATCTTAGATTTTATTTGGGAGGTCATATCTATATGACTTGGTCCACACCACATCTAAAATTGTATAACTCAATTTCTTCTATGATGTTTAGGAATGTTCTATGTTGTCATTGGATTATGAAAAAGATATTTATCTTATCACATTATGCACTATCCTATTGTACCATTGAATGGATAATACTACAACTTAGTATTGTATTGCTCTTGCATTGCCTGCTTTGATCTTGGGCCATTCTCTATGCATGTGATATTCTTTAGTAAACTTTAGTTAGCTCTATTTTTCGATACTCGAAACAATTTTCTTTGATATGATGTATGTATTTTTTAAAATTTTTGTAAATCAATCTCTAATGTTTACTTGTAATTATTCTATTTCAAACACAAAACTAAAGGAAATATAATAATGGGAGATATGTGAAAATGACAGTAGAATGCTTAAGAAGAGAGAAAAAAGAAACTATGAACTTTTCATTCATGAAATGCATATTTACAAAACAACACTTGCATCTATTTATAGCCAAAAAAACATAACCAACTCCCTAAATAATTCCTCTTAATTCAAAAGTTTGTTTCCTAAAAATACTTAATAAATTAACAAAATATGCTAACCATACTTAAAAGTGCTAAAAAATCTTTAAAAATTGCTAACAAGCACTTAAAAAGTGCTAACCAAATGCTAACAAAAACATGGACTCTACCATCAACCACATATGAGAAAAATATCAACATATAAATATGAGACTATAAATCTGCACAATTCAATAAGTAACTACACTGCTGAAGGAACCCAATAAAAAATAGTTAATAGCATGCAAGATCAATATATAAACAAGAAACAATAACTTATTATTAATGACTTTGCCTACTGGTTTCCTCTAATATTTTGTTACTTAAGGCTTGCATTCATTCACGCCATTGCCTCTCTTCTACCGAATCTTCCTGAAGGTTTTATCTCAACTCCTCTTGTATTTGACTTCTTAAGTGTTCAAGTTCTTATGTTACTTGTTGTTGTATTTAATTGATTGATTAATATTATTTTGTAGTTCAAGACTTGTTTCTAAACCAAACACAGTGCCATGCCTATGTCCAAAAGCTTTTTTGTGAAAAGATTATTCATCCCGTTTTGATATATTTGATTTGCATTTCTTAAAAACTCCTTCAGCATTATTACTGACCTGTTGTTCATTCTATCCTTACGTGAATTTGTATATGCATACAAGTACTCTGCTTTGAATGATTAAGATTATTTTTCTACAGTAAAAATGGTTTTTATAATCCATAGGAAAGCACTTGAATTTTCTACGTAGGTCGCTGGCCTTACAGTTTCCTTTGCCGTGTAAAGAAAAATACATCATGTAAGAATTGCATTTTAAAAAAATAGATTAATACAATTTTTAAAATTAATTTGACGACTCACTCAAAATAAAATTTTAATAAATATTTTACTTAAATACCTTAGCCCGGTTTTTGACATCTTTTAAGTTCCCATCCAACCGTCTTTTACAAGTCAAATAAAAAAATGTAAATTATTGGACAAGTCAATAATCGTCTTCGAAAAAAAGTAAATTATTCATCGCTTAGCTATAAATTCTTAGTAACATTGAATAGCATACTTCATATATTAAATAGCAAATAACTAATATATGTATATATATATATATATGAACATAATTGATACAAATTAATGACTTTTTTTATTAGATGTGACGTCAGTTCATATTTTTTTAAATGTCAGATATATTTACTACTATAATTAATTATCTATATATTTAAATTTTATACCAAATAATTTCATACATTTCTAATTATCTAATACAATAGCATTTCATTTTTTATGCAATTAACTAAAAAAAGACATAAAAAGATTAATAGAAGTTGTAAGTAATCATAGAATTTTAGTTATTATATGCCTTAAACAATCTTATTATATCACCATTTTATTGTGATTAATCAAATTTTAGATTTTGACATATACTCTAATAGCATAATTTCTTCTTATATTCTATATGTATCTTATAATATATACTATTTATATTGTACATACTAATAAACACATATTAAACTAAAATAAAATATTTAGTAGACTAACTAACATTAGCATATGACAATAAAGAAATGAGCATAGTATAAAACAAGTGCATACGTAGGAATGTTTTCATGTTCTATAGCTTTTCCTGCATTGTTTAACAATCATTTCATCACAAAATTTTTTTCTAATTTATTCTTGGTAATATTATCTCAAATCTTTTGTGATATTAGTATCACCAAGGTTTTATCACATCTAAATATAGTATATGCATCACTCCAGATCATATACATCTCATTATGACATCATAACCACTCAAGATTCATGTCATATCTCCTCATGACATAATCATTACCCAAGATTGTATTCTGTCTTCTCATGATATCATCATTATCCAAAGTTATATAATGCATTCAAATAATATTATCATTACCTAATGCTATTATCTTATCTTATTGTAATATTATCATCATCCAAGATCATATTATTTTATCATATACATATAATTTTACCTCTTATGATATTCTGATGTAGGACAAAAAGGGGTAGGGTGACACAAAAAGATACAGGTTTGTGTGTGTAGATAAAAAAGGAAAGGGAGATGGTAAAACTTTAGATTTTGGGATAGGAAGATGGATAGTAGAACCAGTGTCGGGGATAACTTACTGGTGTGGCATCTCACCACTTGGGCCTCGCACCCCTCCTCCCAGTACCAGAGCTTTGACGAGTCGGCACGCCAAAGACACTCAGAGCACTCACAAACTCAGAATGGAAGCAAAGAACACTCAAAAGCTTGCATTAACTATTCAATCTTTTACAACAGAAGAGGACTTCCCCTTATATAGGAATCCATAAGGGTACAAAAGACATTTGACTCATAACATGGGAATACTAAAGGACACATGGATAAATTAAAAGTCACCTAAAAATTACAAAATGACTCCTAAAATTCTGAGAAAAAAATAATGAAAATTAAGTTCATTTAACCATAATTTCGGGTGGCTGGAGGCGCGGCGACGGCGGCGGCGGCGGCCGTGCGGGTCGGTGCTGGCTGGCGTGGGTCGGCGCGTGTCACAGGTCGCGGGTCGGTGCGGGCTGGCGTGGGTCGGCGCGGGTCACAGGTCGCGGGTCGGTGCTGGCTGGCGTGGGTCGGCGCGGGTCACAGGTTGGTGCGGGTCGACGAGCCCGGGTGGGACTCAGGCTCGGGTCTGGCTTGTCGGTCGAACCCGGGTCTGGTTCGGCGGCGGCTCCGGCGGAGGACGGCGCGGCAGGCGGCGGCCGTAGGCGGCGGAGGGAGCCGGCGGCAGGAAAAGTGTTTTTCGCGCTGTTTTGGCTCCTGGGAGTTCGTTTGAACTCGAAATTCGATTCCAAAAGATGTTCCGAAATCCATGTTTCGGCGCGTACGTCACTGCATCATTTTTTACCTCATAATATTTCAAAAAATATTTTGAAAATAAAAATTGTTCCCCTATTGTTCGTGCAACGCCAAGCTTTGATGTCCGCATCATTCTCCCGATGCAGGAAAAACTCAACTCCGTTGAGTTGAAGGATTCTTTCTCAGCTGCAGGAATATGAATTTTTGTATCTTCTTCGTCACTTCTTTCTAGTTGAATCTCTTCGCATATGTGTTCTTCCTCCTCAGTAATTTCTTCTTGTTCATAATAAGCGAGACATAGTTCAATTGGGGCAACATACTCTTCAAGATCTAGAGCTTCTTTTTCTCGATGCACGATTGATGGATCGACTTGAATAGGAGATGTAGAATTTTGAAAAAGTGATTTATTTTGAATTTGGCTAATAGGCTCTCAAATAGTTTGAGGAAGTTTAGCAAAAGCTTGGTGTGTAGGTATTTGAGTAAGTGAAGAAGAAAAAAGTGAAATAGGATTTGTAGACTTTCTACGCAGTTGTTCTAAGCGAATGATTCTACTATTTGATGTTTCGGCAAAGATTTGTAAGGTTTGTTGCAATAGTCGCATTTGGGTGAATAAGTCTTTCATCTTGGTTTTCATGATATAAAAAAAAAACTAGATCGTCGCAACGATAGAACGTCGCGAAACCTCGCTCTGATACCAAATGATGTAGGACAAAAAGGGGTAGGGTGACACGAAAAGATACAGGTTTGTGTGTGTAGATAGAAAAGGAAAGGGAGATGGTAAAACTTTAGATTTTGGGATAAGAAGATGGATAGTAGAACCAGTGTCGGGGATAACTTACTGGTGTGGCATCTCACCACTTGGGCCTCGCACCCCTCCTCCCAATACCAGAGCTTTGACGAGTCGGCACGCCAAAGACACTCAGAGCACTCACGAACTCAGAATGGAAGCAAAGAACACTCAAAAGCTTGCATTAACTATTCAATCTTTTACAACAGAAGAGGACTTCCCCTTATATAGGAATCCATAAGGGTACAAAAGACATTTGACTCATAACATGGGAATACTAAAGAACACATGGGTAAATTAAAAGTCACCTAAAAATTACAAAACGACTCCTAAAATTCTGAGAAAAAAATAATGAAAATTAAGTTCATTTAACCATAATTTCGGGTGGCTGGAGGCGCGGCGACGGCGGCGGCGGCGGCGGTGCGGGTCGGTGCTGGCTGGCGTGGGTTGGCGCGTGTCACAGGTCGCGGGTCGGTGCGGGCTGGCGTGGGTCGGCGCGGGTCACAGGTCGCGGGTCGGTGCTGGTTGGCGTGGGTCGGCGCGGGTCACAGGTTGGTGCGGGTCGACGAGCCCGGGTGGGACTCAGGCTCGGGTCTGGCTTGTCGGTCGAACCCAGGTCTGGTTCGGCGGCGGCTCCGGCGGCGGACGGCGCGGCAGGCGGCGGAGGGAGCCGGCGGCAGGAAAAGTGTTTTTCGCGCTGTTTTGGCTCCTGGGAGTCCGTTTGAACTCGGAATTCGATTCCGAAAAATGTTCCGGAATCCATGTTTCGGCGCGTACGTCACTGCATCATTTTTTACCTCATAATATTTCAAAAAATATTTTGAAAATAAAAATTGTTCCCCTGTTGTTCGTGCAACGCCAAGCTTTGATGTCCGCATCATATTCTAAATAAATGAATAAAATTTTATCCAAGTAATTTGCATAAAAAAATGCAAAGTACAATAGATAAATATAAGTGCTTAAACACTTATCTGATAATCAAAAGTTTGATTATTCAATTATTTTTACTCCATCTCCTTCACTTTTTACGACTATACAAGGTTTACAATATATTTAGTAATATTTATAATTTCTATACTCTATTATAGTCATTATACTCTTAGAGTCTAGTTAGATTCATAGAACCTAAGATACTTTTATTATTCAAACTACTTATTAGTACCACTAGACAATTTGATCTTTCTTATTAAATTGTCTAGTGTGCACCTAACACACAATCGGATCCCTCCTAAGTTTCCACTGTACCATTTGATCATCTCATTGGATCATTCGATGCTCACAACCCAAATTTTCTAAGGATTTTCTTATAGTAATTAGGCATCTCATGAACCTACGTTACTTTGTTAGACTGCCCAATTGATTCATGTTGGACTATATATGACCCACTAGAGATTACTAAACCATCTGATGAACATTTAATAAAACTATTCTTTTTCTTTAATGCTCCATCAAATCTTCTAATTGCTTGATTAGTTTGTTTGATAGAGACCTTAAGCTATAAATTTTCTTTTGCACAACAATGATTTTCTTTAATTGTAATAATCAGAGGCCTAGTTAACATCACAAAAACCTACATGTTTAATACTCAATTTCATAAAAAAGATTTTTTCTTTTCAAAAGTTATTAAAAAATTAGAGTAAAAAAGAGAAAAGACTAATGCTACCTAAAATTGAGTTTTCCTTGCACTATTTCCTCCTAGATCAAGCTCTTTCCTTAATCATTCTCCATGCACGTGAGAATCTTCTCGTCACAATTGTAGGAAGCCTTAGGGTTGTGAAGCCCTCATGATTGCTCCTTATTTCCCTTCTTAATTGGAGCTTAACTTATGTTTCATTTAATTAAGAATTTATTATATTCTTTTATTAATTTATTTTTAAAAACTTTGAACTTTTTTTTCCTATTTTGTTACAATCAATTTTACTTAACTTTAGATATTTTTCTCTATAATATTATGTATTTTCTACCTTTTTAAGGAGTTACACATATATAATGTTATTATGAACTATTTATAAAAATATTTTTTTATAATGAAAATTGTTACATTTTCACATACAAGGCATTTATTCAATTACATTATGTTAGTATTTATTTGAAGTTAAGGGATATTATATTGGAGTTTTTTTCTTATTTATTCCAACTTCTTATTGGTTTGAAAAATGTAGTGCATAAAAATTTTATGATTTTTATATAGAGATACTGAAGGCCCTAGCATCCTTCAACAAAAAACTTATCAATCAAGTAAGAAATAAGGAAAATTTTTGGAGTTAGGATTTATTAAAAAATTTTCAAATCATGGCTATCTCTGGTAATGATTATAAATGGATTTTGAGAATTTCGTTTTTTTAATTCTCACAATTATGCTTTATATGATACATTAGCTCTTAAAATTTTAAATTTTGTAAAGATGGAAATAAAGGATTTAAGTGGTATATACATTTGACTAAGAACTCAAAAGGGAGGAAAAAAGGTAGAAAATCTCATTGGCATGGACAAAATTATAACTATTATGTTCTTGAAGTGGTATTGGAAAGAAAGAAGGTCTCACAATAAAATCTCAAAAAACGAGCAACTTTTTCATCAATTATTGAGTTTGGCATCCACCCTTTTTTAGTTCCTTTATCTTAATCAAGTAATTAGCAGTGAATCCTTTTTACTTACGTAACATATTTTGTGAAAGTTAATAGTTTTTGCAAAAAACTTGACATTTTTCTTGCCTTAGAGAAGTTCTTAAAAAATCTATGAACAAGAGAGTTAGACATAAATTCCAAATGTAGCAAAGCGATGTATGTTTAAGTAAAGCTCATTTGTTGACATCCAAGGGGTTATATAGTAAAAGTCCTCTAGAAGCATTGAAGAAGTAAATTGGATTAAAAAAAATTTAAACAAAAATTTATTTAGAACAAAGGTAAGGAAGTTAATATTATAGATGTTATGTTTTTAAGGTCCTTGTTAAGACCTCTTTGCAAAATGTTATTGAAGTTCAAGTGAAATGGCATAAGTTGACATAGTTTGGTTTATTTAGGTTGGGCACATTTTGCTCAATTCAATGTGATTTGGCTTAGTCTAGATCAATTTGGTGAAATTTGGCTTGTTCTAGTTCGACTCCGTTTGGTTGAGTCCAAATTGATTTAGCATATTCTATCCTAGCTAATATGGTCTAGTTCAATCTAGCATAGTTCGATGCATCCAAGCCTGGTTTGGCATGTGCTGGCCTAAGTCAGTGCAATCTTGTGTGAACCAATGGTGAATCACTCATATGGTGTGGTTGGATGCCAATAACATTGTTGTGAGCCAAAGTGGGGAATCACTTGATTAGGTGCACAATCAGGTGCAATGGTCACAATCAGGTGCTATGAGTGTGACACTGAGAGTTGAGCAAGCTCTGACGGAATGAGGGCATGGTTAGATTTGTTGTGAGAGATCTGAGTAGCATTATGAAATAAGGGTGATGTTGATAAAAAGTGATTGACATGGGATGGGGTGAACTATTGGGTTAGAAGGCACTAGCATCAATTAGATGGGTTAGACTAAACTGTTGGGTAATGTAGGAGTGTCTAACATTAGCTCATAAATACACATCAGCTGATATCACACTAATTTTACGAGTCCACTACTACAAAATTTGGTTGAAAATTATTTAAAATACTTTAAATTAAATTACTTTATCGATTTCATTGCCTACTGCCATTCGTCGCTTGAGTTAACCCACGTGCCCGAGTGACCTGAATTGACTTAGGAACATTGTTTGACCCATGCTTGACCCATGATAACCAGTTATCCATAGCAACCCACGACGACCCGCGCCAACCCACAAGTCCTGCCGACCCGTTCTATTCCGTCTTACTTGCGCCTACTTAAAAATCAGACATACAGGTCTGCCATGTCACTCGCCCCATGGTTTTGCTGCCTACCATTACTATAATTCAAAAAATAGAGCTAGTTTAGGAATTATTTAATTTAATTATTTTTTTTAGCTTTTTTCAATTTTTTATTTTTTTAAAAAATTATTGAAGAACTTTTGAGATTTTTATAAATTGATATGCTCACTATGTTGTAGGAGATGAAAATAATAAAATAAAAATTATTTTATTTATGTGTTACTACTTTTGTAAATAAAGTGTGTGTATATATCTGTTGTTAGAGAGATTCCATCTGCCCTTGTGAGAGATAATGATTGAAGGTGAGAGACCGTCCATTGGGAGAGTCGACAACCAAATCTCTTGTGAGAGACCTTTTACCAGGAGATCAAATAACTAAACAAATTTTCACTTTCGTCAATACCTTAAGCTTCCCTAATAACCCAAATCACCATCACATCGCCTTTTTACCACTTTGGTGCTCTAAATGTAAACTCTTATGAAACTATATAACATCATTGCAAAAAAAGTGAACATCTTTCAAAAACTTTTAATTTTTAATTAGTAATCTAAATTTAAAGTTATTCTTTTCTATTAAAGTATTTAATGTAAAGTTTGTTTTAAATTCTTTATTTCATATATATGAAATTATATATCACAAAATCACTTTGTAGAATTTTATACATAATGCTTAAGGTGTTATCACTTATTCAACTTAATAATTTATTTTATAATTTTGGGATACTAATCTTTGAATAGTTTTAAAATGCCATATACATCATTTAACCCTAATTAGTGTGTAGTATCTTTTTATATTTCTTAATAATCTATTGAATATCTCTAGTATTATAAGATTCAATTTAGATTCTAATAGAAGTTTAAATCTATAATCTATCAACTTTGTTATAAGAGATTATGATTTTCTACTAATTTTTTTCTTTATTTAGTTATTCAAGTTTAGTATTAAAGAATACAACCTTTTACTCTACATCAATTCTAGTATTAGATAATATTATTTTCAAATTAAAACTTTTTTGTTTAATTTATCCACTTAAGAACTCTTAGTTGATTTTGGATAAACTTTATCTTATGAGGTGATAAGAAAGTAGTGATACAACTCCCTACCATCTTTCTTAGAAACTATTTGGTTATGTCTAAGAGGTGGTCTAGTAAAAGCAAGACCCTAATCGCTCATAATTTTCTTGGAAGCACACCCTATCTTAGTTTGTAGGTCTATAACTGTGATTACTTGGCTTTCATAATTTTTTTATAAAAAATATTTTTCATATTATTTTTCTTGATATCTCATTATACAGCAAACATTTGAATTATGATAAGATATGGTAAGTCTTATCAAATGGTAAATTAAAGTCAAGAATTAGTTCAAACTAAAGACAAAATTTAAATCCCCAGACTTCTTACTAAAAATATCCCAATCAATAGTACAACTAATTCAGATGACTGGACAAATCCTCCAAAATTAATAGTATGAACCTAATCCTAGAAGAAAAATAGATAATAAGAGAAGAATTATCATACCCAATGATATAGAAAAAAACTCTAAGAGATGTAGGAACCATAACAGACATGATGATCCTTCTAACAAATCTGACCAAGATATAAATAAGAGAAATCATGATCATAGTAAAAGAAATGAATCTTCTGATCAGTTAATGATAATCTAGATATGTCTAATGAGAAAAAACCTAAGATGATGATTATTTTGATTGGCACCAAATAAGTGAGCAAAACAAATATTAATTTATTAAGATTAAAGTCATCAATACTATTTGTGGGTTCCTTAGAAACTTAGAGCGATAAAATGCCAACAATGATGAAGAGGTATCTCAAACTTCGATAAATCTTAAGGTTAGGTTATACAACAGGTTTGTTCCAATAACCTATAATGCCAAAATGTTAAATAAATGATAAAAATTTTTGTAATGTTGTAGTTCATTAATAAGTACATTAAAAAATTTAAGTATTATAAACTTAGATGTGATATAGATGAATCCAAATAAGTAGTACTCTCTTATTTTTAGATAGGTTTAGAGGAATGCATATAGTTTAAACTTAACTTAAAAAAATATTACTTTCTTAGAAAAAGCCTATCATATAGTTACAAATGTCAAAAAAACTAGAATTTCTTATTTTAAGAAAAATGATAAGTTAGACCCTCCAAAAATCTAAGCCATCATTTCTCAACCCATTCATACTCGTACTTCATCCACCTCATCTATCATAGTTTTTAAATCTCTCAAACTCACATTACCATCTACTTCTTTACACTTTTTCTTAATCTAACCCACTTAATTTAGATTACTTATTTTAAGTGTCATGAAAGAAGACATATAGCTATAACATAACTAAAGAGATCCATGACTATAAACTTAGAAAGTGTTAATAAATAAGAATATTCAAAATAAAAAAGCATAATGTCTAATGAAGAAGCTAAGCAAGAATTAAAAAATAAGAAAAATGTAATAGTTTAGTGGTTAAGTGCACCTCTATAACCTCACAATCATAAAATGATTAGAAGCATACCAACATCTTTAGAACTAACATAAAAATTAAAGAACAGTAATGTAGGATGACTATAGTATCTAATTGAGAAGTAAAATTTACGAGTTATTTTTGGAAGACCTTATGGTATTTATTAGGGATCAATCTAAAATTTTATTCAACCTACTGCCCACAAATGGATGGACTAATAGAATTAGTAAATAGTATCTAAGAAATCTTTTCATAGCTTGATAGGATACCAACCTAAACTTTGGGATCAATTGTTATTAAGAGCTGAATTTACATATAATAATTTCATGAATCGTATTATTAGTCTAAGTCCCTTCAAAATTTGTCATGAAAATAAGCTAAAGTTTTTCATTGGTCTTATTTTCTTACTAGTAAATTTTCAGACATCTATCTTTATTTTTTCCTTTGCATCTAATAAAATAATATCTAAAAAAATAAATTTAAGTAACAAAAGATGCAAGAAACTAATAAATGATTAAAGAAAGATTAAAAAATTTTATGAAAGTGATTATTTTATAATTAGAGTAGACCAGAACAATTTTCTCTCAAAACTTACAAAAAATTACAAATGCATGAAGTCAGATTTTTTTTAGAATATTAATAATTAAGAACTAATACATATGTATTAGATTTGCTAAAAGAGTATGAGATTAGTATAACTTTTAATATTAAATATTTCTTTTATAGGACACTCCATCCAATACTTAATTAGTCATTTAAGCATAATTCTCCTATATTGAGTGAACTTATTCCTTCAATTACATTAACCTTGAAATTAAGAAAATTTTTGGTTTATTAGAAGGGTAAACCTTTGATAAAAAACACTTGACTTACCTATGATGACCTACAACCATATTAAGCTACGCCTATTAGAACACTAATATACTTATTTTCTCGATACCACCAAGCCAAGTTCTCTCCTATCTAAGGAGGATGGCAAAGGAGAGCCTAACATTAGCTCATAAATATACATCCGCTTACATCACACTAGTTCAACAAGTCCATCAATACAAAATTTGGTTGAAAATTACTTAAATTGCTTAGAATTGATTTTTCTATTAATTTTGTCACTTGCCATCAATTGCCACCATCTATCACCGCAATCACCATTGTCGGTAGTCATTGACATCGGTTGAGCCAATCTAGACACCCCGAGTGACTCAATTAGACTTAAGAGCACTGTATGACCCACGCTCAACCCATGCCAACCCATTACTCGTGATGACCCATGCTAACCTGCAAGCCCTTCTAACCCATTCTATTTTGCCAGACCTGTGCTTACCTTAAAATTAGATTGATAACTCTGTCATGCTGCTTGCTCAACCATTTCGTTGCTCACAGTTATCATCACCTGAAATACACAACCAATTTAAGAACTCATTAATTCAATTAATTCTTTAATTTTTTTTCATTTTTTTTATTTTTTTAAAATTACTAATGAACCTTTAAGATTTTTATATCTACTTATTATGTTGTAGGAAATGAAAATAATAAAATAAAATTTTATTTTATTTGTATGCTTCTATCTTTGTGAATAAAGTGTGTTGCTAACTCTAGTTGGAGAGATTTAAACTTTTCTTGTAAGAGATAAGTATTGAAGGTGAGACACATTCTATTGGGAGAGCTGACAATCAAATCTCTTATGAGAGATACGGATCAAAGGTCAGAGATCTTCTATCAAGTTGGTAACCAAACTAATTCTTTCTTTCACCAACACTCCAAGCTTTTATACTAACCCAAGTCACCATCACGTTGCTCTCTTACCACTTTGTGCTTTAAACACCAATGCCTAAAGAACTATAAGAGATTATTGTAAAAAAGGTGTACATCTTTCAACAACTTTTATTTTCTAGATAGTAATCTAAAGTTAGAGTTTTTCTTTTCTATTAAAGTATTCTACATAGAGTTCGTCTTAATTTCTCTATTTTATATTTGTAAAATTAAATGTGATAAAAAATTATTTTATAAGATTTTATGATTAATGCTTAAGGTGTTGTCATTTACTCAACTTAATAATCTATGCTATACCTTTAGGATATCAATTTTTAAATAATTTTAAAAGACCATACACGTTGCCTAATCTTAATTAATATATAATATTTTTTCATATTCTTTAATAACATATTTAGCATCTCTAGTATTATAGATTCTAATTTAGACCCTGATAGAAGTCTAAATTTACTTTACGTCATTAGGTCAGAGTGAGTTAATACAAGATAAAGCTTCATGTAGGTCAATTAGCTTTTAGACTCTTATGGCAGTGTCCATAGGCACTTGAGGCTATTGGGTAGGTCACATGAGGGGAGAACTTCATTCGAGAAGAGACAAATGATTTCATGAAAAGAAATGTTTGGGAAAGGAGATAATCTAAGAAACCAAAGGTGCAGTGTGGTGCAACTATGTCTAAGTGGTATGGAAGACTTGGAGAAGGGGAGTTCTGAGGTTTGGCAAGTTTGAATGCGAAGTTCCAAAAACTTTAAGGGGGTGAATCTAACAACTAGGTGGAAGAGAAACTCAAAATCTTGGGAATGAAGAGATGCATAAATGTTAATGGGAGAGAATTTCAATAGAGTTGTCATGCAATAGGGAAGGAAATTTTTTAATAGCCATGTTTGATGGATGTCACCAAATTAGTTAGGCTATTCTTCTTCTCCTTTACTCCCACTTGATTTGACATGTGCTCAAAGATGTGTTCGATAAGTATTATGGGTCTCTTTTTATTTTTTTATTTTGTTTTTTTCTTCAAGAAGTTTAATTAAATTTTAAAAATTTATGAGTATCTATTATCACTATTTGGACATTGGAAAGAATGTAACATTATGTTAAAGGTTTACATGCCCTTGGTTTTATGTTTTAATTTGGTCTAAGTTAAGTTCAACATTCAAAATAAAAAAAAACCCGTATTGTGGTTTGAAATTTAAATTTTTGTTTCAAGTTTTGTTCTTCCTCACAAGTGTTTGACCTCTTTTGCCTTGCATTCTAGTCTTCCTTTAACCTTCTATAATGGGTGTCAAGACTAACAAATTGGATTTGAATATTAGCCTACAATTAATACTAAGCTTTCTCCATCTTATTTAGAATGGCTTCAAGTGCTTCTATTTTCTTCTTCTAAAAAACAAATTGGATTTTCCAATAAGTTCAACAATCACATCATCTCTCACTTGTAGGCTATTTTTAGTAAAGTACTTTCTTAGTAAAAAATACTATTAGACTATTATTGCTTGAGAATGTGCACCTTTATTTGCTACTTGATTAGTTGGCACAACCTCATCTAAGGCAACTACTATTAGATTCTTAAAGGTTGTCTATTATCTGATTGAATAAACTTTCTTTGACTACTCATTCTCTAAGACATTAGTACAATCACATGCTCCTTCATCTTGTTCAAGTCAATTCCTTTAAAGACATCGGTATAACTCTCTTCTTAAATTGATAGTCATGATTTTAGGCGCCATTTTCTGCAACTTACTTGAAAGATTGTCATCATAAAACTTGAAGTTATCCATTAAAGAAGACTTTATTTTATTCTAAGACATCCATCAATGTGAGACCAAAAATTGACCAGTAGTTGAATATCAGAGCCTAGAGGAGTCATTTTCATCATAGCACTTTGTGTTTCTTGACTCTAAATGATGGTTTAGGTCTTCATTTAGAGAAGTTTTGGATGACATAATGATGATTTTCTACTTATAAGAAGTGGAATAAAAGATTTCTTGATGTCATTAATTTTTTCACTTTTTTTAGCTAGAAATTTGCTCATCCTGAGCCTCCAAGCTATCAAAAGAATCAATTAAACACTTTTTTTCTAAAAATAATGAATTCAAAATAAGTAAAGATAATATCCAATCCTATTTACACCATTATGTATTAAGGTAGTGTAGATCTAAATAATCAAAGTATAGATTATATAGTTGTAGTTTCTTAAGTATAACATGCATTTTTTGAAGATCAATCAACATTTCTTAACTTGCCTCCAATGTTTTCTTTGATTATTTTATTCTCAACATTACTTGAAATGTTTTTTCATGGTTGCTAACCAATTAATTCATAAGAAAATTTTTGAAGTGCCATAAGACTTTGGTTGTTATATAATTGTAAATGTTTAAATAATTTTAAATATTTAAATAATTTTAAATTTTAAGTTGATAGTTATCATTTAGATTAAAAACAAATTTTCGAATTAGAAACAAATATTTGAGAGATTATTTGCTTATAAAATGATATAATTGTTGCTTTGTTATTATACATGAATAACATAAAATTCATCGTTTTGTTTTCCCTCAACTTAGGGTTTTTGTCACCATTTTACAATTTCTCCCAAATACTCTCAAATGCAAATTTGCTGTTTGCAATTCAAGATCTATTTTGTTTCACTTTATTTCTATCATGCTAACCAATTAATTCATAAGAAAATTTTTGAAGTGTCATAAGGCTTTGATTGTTGTATATTTATAATAGTTCTAAATACCACAATTATTCTTTTTGTTAAAAATATTTGTTCTATAAATATCCACTTATGGGATAATTCTAAAAATATTTTTTGGGACTTGAGATTTTCTTACTTCTATATCAACTTTTGTAGAGAAAATAAATTTTATTAACCCCATATTTTTTTTATAATAGCATAATTTTCACTCGTTTATCTTAAAATGCCTCGACAATATATATTATTCTTTTACCGTATAGTGAAGAAGCGTCTTGCTGAAAATATTTAATGATTTCTGTCAATAGTTTGTGAGAAATAATAATTCCCTTCTTCAAAGTTCACAATATCGGAGCCTGCTTAACACCAAATTCCATGCGCTAGATTTTTGACTAAGCACAAAATCAACATGCCTCTCGCATGCCAAGTTAATACAACCGTGTGCGTATTATTCTTCAAAAGAAAGAACGAGTTCACACTCTAAACGTAACGTTTACCTCACGCTCTTTCTGTGCACAGCTCTAACTCCTATCGGCAGTCCAAAAAATTAAAAAAAATGGAGAAAGCAAGGATAGCAAGGAAAGGCAAATCACCTATATAACTTTACCCTTTCCCCTCCTCTTCTTTGACAATAATCCCACCTTTTGTCGTCCACAAAGCTACACACCATTTCGACATCTAACAGCTCTCCAACCCTCATCTATTCTCTAAGCTGCCATGGTTTCCTCCGAGCAGTTCCGCTTCGTTGTTGGCATTATCGGCAATGTCATCTCCCTATCCCTCTTCTTATCACCAGTGTAAGCACGCCCACGATCCTCTAATATTATTTTAAATGATGTTTTTATTATTTTTCTACTCCATAAGACATAAGCTCATTTCTCTTCTTTACAATGCAGGCCGACCTTCATAAGGATTTGTAAGAACAAGTCCGTGGAGCAGTTCTCTCAAATCCCCTACATAGCCACGCTCCTTAATTGCATGTTATGGATGCTCTATGGCCTTCCTATTGTCAAAACTAATAACATCCTGGTGCTCACCATCAACACTGCCGGCACTGCAATTGAACTCACCTACGTCTTCATTTACATCATCTACTCCAATGGCCCTAAGCGGCTCCACACCATCCTCCTTTTACTAGCAGATATTGCCTTCGTCGGCTTGGTTGCCACCCTCGTCCTTTCCCTATTTCCCACACACGACAAACGCACGCTTGTCATTGGCATCGTCTGCGTCATCTTTTGTATCATGATGTATGCTGCACCACTGTCAGTTATGGTATGCATGATGCTTATTACATTGTTTAATTATTTCTCATCTTTATTACATCTTATTAATGGAGAAAACTATGGTGCAGAAAACTGTCATCAAGACAAAGAGTGTGGAATATATGCCACTATTCCTATCATTAGCGTCGTTTTTTAACGGACTTTGTTGGACTATATACTCCCTTCTGCGCTTCGATATCAATATACTTGTAAGAAATTGGTGCAATCATCTATTTTTATTTTAATAGAAATTTAATCTTATAAATGATGATTAATGATGCTTAAACTAGGTTTATGTTGATAGTTATTAAACAATGATGATACTAAGCATTTTTTTCTTTGTAATCATAGAAATAAATAACACTGCATAAATTGACACCTATTTAGCAATATGTAATGTAGTAATTATGGTATTTAATTATTGCTTTCATTGCAGATTCCGAATGGTATTGGGTTGGTATTTTCTGTGACCCAATTGGTTTTACATGTGATGTATTATAAATCTACAAAGAGACAATTGGCTGAGAGAAAGCAAGCTGCTGTAGCACTATCTAATGTGGGCAAAGGAGACAATTCCAACAAAGTTTAGTCATTGAAAGAGCTACTAAGGTTTCTACGATAAAGATTGCAACTTTTCTTACAAAAAAGTAGCATTTAAAATATGTAAACTATTTTGGATATATTTTTTTTAACTTTTTTGCTTCAATTGTATATCATTGATTATTTGTTCAAGAATTGCGAGACTCCAACTTCAAAGATTTCTATCAATTTCTGTTCATTCAAATGAGTTAAAATTTAAAACTCATATAGAAAAGGAATATATTTTGAATGCCTTGATTTATTTGTGCATCATCATCTGATACCCGTCAATCAACATTCAATACATTGTTTCATAGTTCCAATTTCATTGTTACTTCGTCTTTATTAGTCACTTGTCCAAGCATCCTTAGGCAATGTTTCTAGTCTAGTGAAACATAATGATGCTAAGTTATATTGATTAAAATTTATAATTGAATGACATTCTTATATAGAATTTTTTTTCAAAAGTATACGATAAATACTGTAATGTACTTTGTGGAATCTAAAAAGTGAATGATGATTTGAATCTTAAACAATATCTTTTATCTAAATTATTTTTTGCTATATAGATGAAAAACATGTCATGTCACAATGCCATTATAATAATTACCGCCTAAATTAATTCTAAAGAATATTGTGCATAATATTTTTTGTATTTTCATTATATTGAAAGATAAAAACATGTTTTCAAAGAATATAAAGATGATTTAAATTGCTTTATATTTTACATTTGTTATTTTCCTAATATAAACAAGGTTTGATGTTCATTTGTTAACTGAATGAATAGCTATTACAACAAGAAAGATATATGCTTACGTTATCTAATATTTGAATTGACCGTTAAATATCCATTTTGGGATTTTTATGAAGAAAAAATTAAAATGCATGAAAATGAATTTTCTGATGAAGATGAAGCAAAAGAAGCTATTTGTCATTACTAGAATAACACATGTAATGAGAATAATAATGGAAAGATAGATGATCATGATTTTCAAAACTAAAAATGGATTAAAAGTTTAAAAAATTTCTTGCTTTTAAGAAATGACTTAATTTTTTAAGATGCAAAATAAATAATTAAGATAATACATTTATAATAATTTTTTGATAATCGATAAATTTGTTAGTTCCTAAATATTAAGCAATGTAAAGGATTTTATATAATATTTAATGATGTTTTAATGATCAAATATTACAATCATCAATAGTTAAACAAGAATTATCCATCAACTGTTAAATTGTTTTGCATATATTTTTTTGACCATAATCATATATTTTTTGGTTGTTACAAAGTTTGAAGTTTTAACCAAAATTATTAAATATCAAGCCAATAAATGTGTATTTTTCTATAATCACTTCTACAATTGGTAGAAAAAAATGATTATAGAAAATTTAATAACCCTGATATAGATTTATCTAATGAAGTTATTATCTATGATGAATTTGTTTTACCTTTAAAGTTCAAACTTGTATACATATATACATGGAACTTTTATCACTTTATGAAAGGTTCTAAATCACATGAAATTAATTTTTATGTATGAACAATTTTAAATGTATGAAGAAAAACTTCAACTACTAATAAAAATAAAAAGTATAAGACAAGAACAAAGATATGTTATTAAATAGTTTCAAATATAGTAATATAACTTTCTTGTTAATATTTTGCCACATCGACTTTTGAGGAGAAACTTTTCTTCACCCTCAGGCTTTTCTTCACCACTATACTTTGTTGATTTAAAAATGTCTACTATTTATAGAGTTTAAGTGGCCTTTTACATATCTTATTAAAATTTTTTTTATTTACTAATGATGACGTTAGTTTTTCTCATCAATATTTTTATTAAGTGCTTTGTCTTTTTTAACTTTATTAAATATTTTTGTCTTTCCAAAACTTTTAGTAAGTATTTTCGTTTTCATAAGACCTTCTATTTGATTTTCTATCATTCTTAAATTAAATCTATTAATTTCATCATCTCCTTTTAAAATTGATTCTCTTCTTGATATAACTCCAAGTTAACTTCATAATTTTTTTTAATAGCTAAACTCTTAGCACCTTTGTAACATCTTAAAAGTGAGAAAATTATCATAAGAAAATATGTGATTTTAAAAATGATTGAGACCTTAAGGAGGGAAAAATTATAAAATAATGATTTTAACTTAAATATATTTTTAAAAAAATTTAAAATTTTTTTAATGATGTCTTAATATTCTAAGGTATTATGCATTTGGACATCATCAAATCATATTATATAATCAAGTTAGAGAATCAATTGAGCAAAAAAATTCATAAAATAAGATTGTGTCATACGAGTATGATAATGGTAATGTATCAATATGATAGAGTGTAGTTAGTGCATTACTATTGTAGATTAGAACTATCCAATAAGTTAAGGAACATGTTAATTAAAATATAGCTATAGAGTATCACGTGATATAATTAAGTAAAATAGAGAATAAATTTGAGAAAAGTGTAAACATGCAAAAAACTAAACTAAAGATCATATAAGAGACCATGCCATTATATTAGGTTATTAATACATAACAAAAAATGATAAATACAAACATTACATTATCATATAGTTTGAAAGAAATAAACATATTAGTATAATAAATTGAGAATAAAAAATTAACTAAGTTTGAAAGATTGAGTAACAGATAGACAAATTATACATCACAAAGAGATTAACATATAAGTATAATAATTTATGTAATAAGTAAAGTACATGAGAAACATCATGTTATGATACAATAGGAAAGATTTATTATACCATTTGATAAGAAACCATATAAGTACAAGATATGGTGAATGCCTAGGCTGACTAAGCAAGAATAGATCTTTGTATAACTAACGTATTGTATCACTTTGATTGAAGTAAATAAGTGTAGCTACAAGAGATTTGACTAAACATATAATGCGAAAATGGTTATAATATAAATATGCTAAAATTGAAAGATGTGGCGTACAATGAAAATTTTATGTATCACTTATGATTAATAGCATATCATACATGTACAATAATGATATCTTAAGATTACAATAAGAAAAACTTAAGACGAATTTATCCAAGGTTGAGAATCTTATACTATGAAGTTGATGATTGTACATAAAATTAGTGGAATCTAAAAGAGTTTTAAAACTTGAAATAGTAAATGACTAGGTTGAACACATGAGGAGAGATAAATTGATAGGAAACTATTAGAATTAAGTTAAAAAGAAAGTGAAAGGCCATTATATTGAAGGAATATGACTGTTTGGAGAAATTGAATGGTCAAGAATCTAAATTGATGAGGGAATAGATATAAAAGAGAATAAAAGTAAGGCTTTGAGGATATTTTGACAAAGTTGAGAAGTCCAGCACACGATCAATGCTAGTAGAGAAAGCAAGAGAGAAAGATAAAGTATCTCCAAGTGATTTGGAAAGATGATCATACTAGTTTGTGCTTGAATCAAAGCCAACCCAAGAAGTTGAAAAAAGGATTGTGCAAAAATCCAAGCCTTGGTATAACTTATACTCAAATTTAAAAGGTATGTAAGAATTAATACTTAATATATCTAATTTGATATGATATATAATATTAAGTTAGAAATCTTAAATGATATGTGAAATATTAATTAGAGGACATTTGTTTTATGTGATTTATAATAACATATTGACTGATAATGATTTTTTTAACATAATGATATTATATTTTTTGAATAATATATAAAAAGGAATATAAGAAATGCTTACCATTATTTATTGTACTAATATGTTACTATACTTGTTTTATCATATGTTTTGATTAGTTACATATTAAACAAATATTACGTCATATGTGTTATAGGAAAACGAGATGATTAATAAAATATTAATATGATTGAAATAAAAATAATATAATAAAGTAATATAATATGAGAAGTATCAATAATTTTTTTTAAAGTGAACTTATTATCTTGAATAACATTTCTTTAAAAGTAAGTGATTATTATTCAGAATGATATTTGTCTAGAAAAAGAACTACTATTCAGAATAATATTTCTCTATAAGTATTTCAAAAGAGATATTGTTAAACAATCTAAAATAAATATTTCAAATGCACAAAAAGGGATTAAAAAAATAATAAGATCTTTTAAAGTAAAAATTAAATTTCAAATGAATCCAAAAAAAGGTAATGTGTTTTTTTATTACTTTCATATATTTTGTTTATATAAATCATTCTTGTAGTTATTTAAGAAAAATTATTTTATATTATGTTACATACTTTTGCTAATAAAATTAATATAAGTGAGGTTATGGCTATTATATCTTAACATTGTTTGGTCAAAGGAGGTTTTACGTGGGATTATGTGGGAGAGATAAGATTTAACTTATAATAACATATCATAGAAGAAGAGCATTAATCAATAAACTCTATTTGTGAATTAATAATACTCCAGTTCAGAAACATAAAAAGAGCTTTTCCAAATGATAAACATTGGAGGTCTTCAATTTCGACTATTCAGCTGAATATTCAGACAACTACTTGCAATACGGAGTTTATCCAGTTTTTCGATGGGCTTAGTATTGGTGTATCTTATTAAATTTCGGGGGCCTACTCATCTTGTGCATTTAAGGCCACGCTTTTGCTTCCCCACAAGTTGGAATTGGGTGTCCTTATCAAGATTGCATGGATAAATATTCTTTTAAGTTGTCTTTTACTAGCTGTTTCATAATCTCTTCGATGCTTTTGGGAATTTCTCCATCGCTGTTTGCCTTGGATATCAATGGTTACATCATCCTTCCGCGGGAATCATCATCCTTCTTGTGGAAAATTACTATTGGCGTTATGTTCACTTACTGCTGTTTGGAATCTAATTTCATAATAACTGGTAAGCTGTCGTAGCTGCATCTTGGGAGGTATTATTGGTGCACAAGGTTCTTGGTGTGCTGCTGCATTCTGTGGAGAGTAACATGTGGCGGAGTTAATTCGTTCGAATCAAGAACTGATTTCTGGATAAATTTAATGGAAGCTCTGGAGTACCTTTGGTGTCTCGATGAAATGCTGGACCACAATATGACCAGAGGTGAGAAGTTGGTTAGAAGTTGCTGCTAATTGTGATGAGAAGGTCTTTGGTTTATGCAAACATGGAAGTGGACAAGGATATAAAAAAAAAAAAAAAGGGAATTTCAACACAGCGTCCGCTTCACAGTAGTTCCATTGAAGGTTCTCAGGTTCACTTGTTAGATGCATCATTCGATCATCTATGGCTTTTGGCGACTGCATGCGACCAGTTTTGCATGTCTTCCATTCCTCCTTGTGGTCTCCCCAATGCGCAGGCCCATTCGGAGCACTTGTATTGGAGCTTATCTCCACGTGTTCTACTGCTGTTTTGATTAATGAAAAAAAAGTGGAGATGCTTCTTGTGAAAAAAAAAAAAAAAAAAAAAAAAAGTATAATTTGTAATATTTTTTATTTGAGAAAAAGTACATTTAAAACCATTGATATTATATATACATGTTTTAATAAGTAATGTGAATGACTTGATATTTCTAATAGTTATAAGTGGTTGATTTTTATATTACTTTTATGAAGATTTTAAATGTTTTTTTCAAAATGATTTGTGTACCTTATGCAAGTTGATTTTAAAAAAGAATTGAAAATATTTTTTCTGTTTGATGTTGCATGAAGAAAAAAGAAAAAAGACAAATTATGTTAAGTGGCACCCAAGATCAAGAAACATTGGCAATAAAAAAAGAGAAGCAATAGCCTTGTTCCACTTGCTTTTTGTTCACATATTCTTGTATGGATTGATAATGAATATCAATATGTTTATTTCTTTGATAGTTCATGAGATCTTATAATGTGATTGCTAATTTCTTGTTTAGGAATAACTCCATGGGTCTGTCCAACTTTACTCTAATTTTAGCCAATAACATCTTGAGCCAGATAGCATGACTTACACATGTTTAAGCTCCAACATACTTAACTTCACATGTAAACAGTGTAACGATGGGCTATTTCTTTGATATCCACATAAACATAGTTTCATTCATATAAAATGCAAACCCAAATGCACTCTTCTTGTCATTTGCATCATCTCCTCAATCATTGTCCATAACTTCGAATATATTAGAGTTAACATAAGCAAGGCCATATGGAATAGCTTCTTTTATATAATGAAGTATTCCTTTGGATGCTTTTTTAGGTGTTTTCCTTTGACTTTTTCATGCATTTGCTAATGAGTTCAAACTCATATATAATTTTTGACCTTTTGTAGGTTAGACATCATACAAATCTAACCAAACTCTTGTATAAAGTTGGGTCATCAAACTTTACTTATCCCCTCTTTAGTTAATTATAAGCTAGTTTCTACTAGTTTGTTTATTATGTTACAATCTATTATGTTGAATTTTTTTAATATTTCTTTGGCATGGTTGTCCTGGTTAATGAACATCCCTCCATTACCTTGTTTTACCTCCAACTTGAGGAAGTACATCATTTCTTTATTGTTTGTCATTTCAAAATTCTTTCTTTTTTTTTTCTCCTTGAATTTTTTTGAATCACTTCTACTAAGATCTATATATTAATTAAATCATCCATATATAGAGAGTCAAATATAATATTTTCATCGAGTTCCTTCACATATAAAGTTGTTGAATATGGACAATTCTTACAATTTTTTATATAAAATATTCATGTATTCCAAAAGTTGGGTGCTTGTTTTTTTCTATGTAATGCTTTCCATAATCATAATACCTTACTTTCCTATAATTTTCTTACAAATCCTTGCTTGTTGTTGTTCAATATATATTCTTCTTCCATATAACAATTTAAAATGTTGATTTGAAATCTATTTGGTAGACTTTCCACTTCTTAGTAGTAGAGAAAGTAACAAGTTTGCTCAGGATTTTGTCTCACATTCTTAAGTACAATAATTTCAAATGAAAGACTAATTACAAATGATGAAATAAGGAGAAAGTTCTATTATTGACTATATGCAATAAATTAAGACTACAGTTAAACATCCTTATTATCATATGACACTCAATGTTCGATTTTGATATTTTAATGCATGTCCATGTAGGTCTCAATTCTACATCAACTCAAATCAACATAATTGAAGAAAAACATATTTCCTTATGTCAACACTACAATATAAAGTTACTCATTAATCATCCATGGTAACGATGGGGGATGTGGTGACATTCAAGACATGGTTGTGATCAAGGTCATTGTCAAATATGTCTCCTTCTTGGACATTATGATTATACATGCTACGAACACTTTCATCAACACTTAATTGGTGGTATCCAACATGCTAGATTATACCACTCATTACCTCCAACATCTTCAATGTCTTTGTTTTCCCATATCTTTGGTATAAATGCCTTCCACAATGCTCTATAATATCCCAAAAAAACCCTTCTGATTGTACTTGATATCCAAGGCCTTTAACAATGTTACATTGGACTAAAACCTATTAAAAATGCAACATCTTATTCTGGCTTTAACAAAGTTCACATAGCAAATGCTTGGAAATACATGTTTTTTTTCTCCTTTGATCCTTTTTATTTGAATAAAATTTTGCATGTCCCTTATATTATTGAAAATTTTCTCTTTGTTCATTAGTTTACTCATGATAGTAATGTTTTTTTTGAATTTCACCCATATAAATGTTTTGTGAAGGATTGATTCAAGTTAAGTTTTGTTACATAGAAACACTAAGTATGACCTCTATCAGCTTTCTTCTTCATCACGTATTTCTCTTATTAAGGAATTGAGTCTTCATCTTGGCATGCTTAATTAGGAACATCATTCTCTTCATCTTGTCCAATAAAGAATTTACAAATATGGCCTCCTACAATATCATCTTCATGAACTACACTTTATGACACCTTACAAAGTCTCTATTTTTCTTTTAGAGCTAATATATTTTGATGTATTGGGTCATGCTCCTATTCTATCTTTTGACGATTTTTCATATTATGGAATATTTGTGGATGATTTCAATAAGTTTATAAGACTTTCTCCATGAAATACAAATATGAATTTCTTGATATTTTCATGTGCTTTCAACGACATTGTGAATGCTACTTTAATTACAAAGTACATCCCTTCCATTTAAATTAGGACAAAGAATAACAAACCCTTCAGTGCCACCTTAACTCCTTAAGTATTGCCCTTTGTATTTCTTTTTCACAAATTGTTGAGAAATATGGGTTTATAGAAAGAAAATATCATCACAATATTGAAAGTACATTGGCTTGTCTACATCATGCCTTTATATTTAAAAAATTTTAAGATGTTGCTCTAGTTATAGTATTATCATCAATCACTTGTGTACTCAACTCCTTTATCGCCTCAATACTATATAATCTTTATGGTCACCAACTAGATTATAATTACTAATGGGTATTTGGTTATGCATGTTATCCTAGGCTTCTTCCCTACTTAAACACAAACTTGAACTCATTCCCAACTATGTTTTCCTTTGTTATAATACTATACACCAAGGTTATTATTACTTAAAACATGCACCAAATAGTAGAATTTTTATCTCTTGATATGCTATCTTTGATGCTAATTAGTTTTCTTTTATAGATAAACTAACATGGGAGCGCCTAACATTAGCTCTTAAATAAACATTCATTGGTATCACACTAGTTATACAAGTCAACTAGTACAAAATTTGGTTGAAAATTACTTAAAATTAATTATTTTATTATTATGTCACCTACCATCATCCGTCACTGTCATTGCAGTCGTCAACAACCATTGTCACCGCCCAAGTCGACCTATGCGCCCACGTGACCCGATTGACCCAAGAACATTGTTTGATCCCCGCTTACTCGTTACCAGCAATTCCCTGTGACGACTCGTGACAACTTATCGGTCTTGTCAACCCATTCCACTTGACTTGCTCCTACCCAAAAATTAGATTAATAGCTTCGTCACACTGCTTGCCTCATCGTTTTGCATCCTGCAATTTCACCACTTGTCATTACAGCCACCTTAGACGCACAACCAGTTTGGGAACTGTTTAATTCAATTATTTTTTTTTACTTTTTTAATTTTTTATATTTTTTAGAAATATTATCGATAAACTTTTGATGTCTTTATAATAGGAATACTCCCCAAACTATAAGATAAAAATTAAGAAATAAAAATCTATTTTATTTGGTGTTTTTATCTTTGTGAACGAAGTGTGTGCGACTAACCCTAGTTGGAGAGATTCCAACTTTCCTTGTGAGATACAAGGATTGAATGTGAGAGACCTTTAGAACTAAAAATCAAATCTTTTGTGAGAAACAATGATAAAAAATAAGAGAAATTTTATTGAGAAAGCTGGTAACCAAACAAATTAGTACTTCCATAAACATCTCCAAGCATTCATACTAACCTAAGTCACCACCATATTATCCTTTTATCCTTTGGTGTTTCATACGTCAATGCCTGTGGAACTACAAGACATCATGACAAAAAAGGTACACCCTTTCAATAACTTCTTTTTTCAATATAGTAATCTGAAGTTAGAATTATTTTTTTATTAATATACTTCATATAGAGTTTATTTTAAATTTTTTATTTTATATGTATAAAATTAGATATGATAAAAATCTTTTTGTGAGATTTTATACTTAATACTTAAGATATTTTACCTACTTAACTTAATAATCTATGCTACAAGATTAGAATGCTAATCTTTGAATAATTTTAAAATATCAAGCATTATCTAATCTTGATTAGTGCATAATTTTATTTCATATTTTTTAATAATTTATTAAACATCTTCAATATTTTAGACTTTAATTTAGACTATTATAGAAGTCTAAATGTATTATGTATTAACTTTGATATTAGAGTATATGATTTTCTATTAATTTTTTTATTTAGTATATTTAATTTTGGTATTAAAGAATATAGTTTTTTTATTCTATATCAACTTTGATATTATATTATATTATTTTATACTAAAAAAAGAAAAAAATTCTTCTTTTTTGCTTAATTTATCCACTAAATAACTCTTAGCTTGTTTAAAATAAACTTTGTCTTAAGAGGTAGTACAAAAGAAGTGATACAACTCTCCCACCATCTCTTTTAAGAACAATCTGATTTTGTCTAGGCGGTGGTCTGGCAAAAGTGGGACCTTGTTTACTCATCATTTTCTTAGAAGCATACCCCATCTCAGTTTTAGTGGTTTATAACTATGATTACTATACTTTCATAATTTTTTTAAATAATTTAAAAACATATCTTACATTATTTCTTTTCTTAATATTTTCTTATGTAACAAACCTTTGGATGACCATAAGATCTGGTAAGTCTTATTAAACAATAAATTAATATAAAAAATGAATCCAAAACCAAAAACAAAATTTAAACCAAAATCTCATGCTAGAAATATCATAATTAATAGGCCAACTCATCGAGATGATTGGTCAAATCCTCCTAAACCAATTACATGAACCAAATCTTATAAGAGAAGAGATAGTGGGAGAAGTGCACACATGATGATTTAAAAGAAAAAAAATCATAAGAGACATAGTAACCATAAAAGAATTGATGATTTTTCTAATAAATCCAACTAAGATGTTCATAAGAAAAATTATGATCATAAAAAAAGAAATAAACTTCAAATGAATCTAACCAAAATGATGATTTAGATATATCCAATGAGGAGGAAAGACTTAAGAAGCATTAAGATATAAAGCATATCTCTAATGTCAAATTACATATCCTAACTTTTGATGGTACCTATGATCTTAAAGATTATATTGATTGATAGACTAGTACAAATGATTACTTTGATTATCACCGAATGAGTGAGTGAAAGAAGTATCAATTTATTAAGACTAAACTCATTAATATTACTTATAGGTTATTTAAAAACTTAGAATGATAATATGTTAATAATGATGAAGAGGTATCCTAAATTTGGAAAAACTTTAAGATTAGTTTATATAATAGGTTTGTTCTAATAACCTATAGTACTGAAATATTAGATAAATAACAAAGATTTTCTCAAAGTGATAAATCTTTTAAGGTAGGTTTAAAGGAATACATAGAAGCTGAGCTTAACTTAAGAAATGTTACAATCTTAGAGAAAGCCTATCACATAACTAGAAATGTGAAAAAATAGAACTTTCTATTTTAAAAAAAAATGATGTACCAGACCCTTTAAAGGCATGCACCATAATTTTTCAACCCACTTATACTTGTACTTCATCTACCTAATCCACTTTAATTTCTAAACCTCCCAAACCTGCATTACTACCTAATTTTTCACAACCTTTTTATGTCAACCCACCTAATCTGGAATCACCTATTATAAATGCCATGAAAGGGGACATGTAGCTACAAACTGTCCAAAAAGATTTAAATGTATTAATGAATAAGAAGAGTCAAAACAAGAAGAAAACATAATACCTGATGAGCAAGTTGAGCAAGAATTAGAAAACATGAAAAATTTTATATGTGATATCCTTTGAGACTACAAGTGAATAAGAGCCTCTTTATTGGAACATCCAAATCATTACTTTCTGTGATGGATAGATAAAACCTCCATACCCATTAAGTAATGATGTTATTTATTCTTGAAATTGGGTAGGTATAGCTATGAGATTTTATGCAATGTCGTACTTATGCAAGTGGGTCATCTTATCCTTAAAAGACCATGGCTTTTTTATATGGATGTAACTTTAAAGGGTGAGATTAATATGTGTTCATTTATTTATGAAGAAAAGATCATCACATTACACCTTATCCCACCTCATGAGAGATACCAATCACTTAAGCCTAACAAATTTATAGAAAATTCTATGCCCATAGATAAAGAAAAGGGAAAGAAAAAGAATTGAAGCTTGATCACATTATTAAGTAGACCATTGATCAAAGAGACTTAGTTTGGTTTTTTTATAATTAAAGAGTTAGCCATCACCTTACCAGACCTAAAACCTATTATACAGGCTCATGATAATAAGCCAATGTCTCCTATTGATCCTATTCCCTTACCAATAGATTTTTAGATTTCTGGCTCTACTTTTTTCCTTCACTTCTCATAAAATAATATATAAAAAAATTAATCTAAGTAACAAAATATACAAGATACTAGAACATGTTCAAAGAAATATTAGAGAATTTCATAAAAGAGATTATATTATAATGAGAGTTAGGTCAGAATAGTTTCTTCTCAAAACTTACAAGAAATTACAAATGTGTGAAGCTGAACTTTTTAAGAATATTCAAAAAATAGGAACCAATGCATATGTGTTGGATTTTCTAAAAAAGTATGAAATTAATACGATATTTAATATTAAGGATTTAGCCCCTTACAAGACACCACATGTAATACTTAGTGAGTTATTTGAGCTTAATTCTCTAAAGTTAAGTGAACCTATTCTTATCACTACATTAATCTTAAGAGTAAGGGTAATATATAGAAAATTTTAAATCACGAGAGAATTATAACCAAAGATTATAGACTTAGAAAAATTTTAATTCATTGGAAAGGAAAAATTTTGATCAAGAACTCCTGACTTATGATAATCAACACCATATCACGCCACACCTATTAGAACACTACTGTACTTATCACCCCAATACCATCGTGCCAAGCTCTTTCAACTTAGGGAGAATGTCGTAAGAGCATCTAACATTGGCTCATAAACACACTTCTACTAGCATGGCACTAGTTCCACAAGTCTAACATTACAAAATTTGGTTGAACATTTCTTAGAATTGAATTTTTTTATTGATTTTGTTGCTTGCGGTAGCCAACCGTCGTTTGTCACCGTCAACAGATGCTGTTGTTGCACTAGCTAAGCCTCAAGCCTGTGTGACTTGATTGATCCTAGAACACTGCTTGACCCATGCTCGACCCTCGTTGACTGTGACGACTTTTGACGATCCATCCAAACCATCTAGTTCTGTTAACTTTTTTTGCCCTACTTGCACGTACCCAAAAGTTGGACTGACAGCTCCGTTGCACCGCTCGCCCCGTTGTTTCAGTGCTTACTGTTACCATCGCCTAAAATTTATGATTAGTTTAGGAACTACTTAATTCAATTAATTTTTTTAATTTTTTAAGTTATTTTTATTTTTTTAAATAAATTTATTAATTAAATTTTAAGGTTTTTATAAATAGGGATGCTCACTATACTGTAGGATAAAATTTATAAAACACAAATTTATTTTATTTATGCTTTCACCCTTTTTAATAAAGTTTGTACAACTAATTCTAGTTGGAGAGATTCTAAATTTCTTTGTGAGTTACAAGGATCAAAGATGAGAGATTTTTTACTAGGAGAGTTGATAACCAAATTTCTTGTGAGAGTAAAAAATTGAAGGTGAGAGCTTCTATTGGGAGAGCCAATAACCAAACAAATTATCACTTCAGTCAACACTCTTAAGCTTTTCTGCTAACCCAAATCACCACCATGTCATCCTTTTACTCTTTGGTGATCCAAATGCCAATGCCTATGAAATTACAAGACTTCACCAAAATGGTGCATCCTTTTAGTAACTTTTATTTTTTAGATGGTAATATAAAATTAGAGTTATTCTTTTCTATTAAAGTATTTCATATAAACTTTGTTTTAAATTCACTATTTTATACATGTGAAATGAGATGTGATAAAAAAAATTTTGCAAGATTTTATGCTTAATGTTTAAGGTATTATTACCTACTTAACTTAATAATCTACACTACAATATTAGAATATCAATATTTGAATAGTTATAAAATATCTAATATGTCACTTAATTTTGATTAATATATAATATCTTTTCATATTCTTTAATAATATATTAAGCATCTCTAGCATTATAAATTTTAATTTAGACCCTGGTAGAAGTGTAAATTTGTCCTATAAAATAAGCTATCATCAATAGGTTCTATCTTTGGCTCTTCTTGTTTTGGAGCAAGCATTTTTGGATTATATGATTCATCTTTATATGATAGTCTCTCAGTGCTAGTTCTATCATCTCTCACACTAACTAAAACAACTTCTTATATAACCTTCCATCATAAATAGCTTATAGTAGATAAACATTACACTCTTATTACCCCCTCACTTATCCATTGAACCTATACAACACCACTGGCCATATCTACACATGCAGTATCCACACCACAATACTTTTTCTCCTTAGATGATTTGTATCAGCATAAAAACCCAATATCTTTTGTATCTCCACCTCTAGAAAACATCATATTCCCACTTCTTTGCTTGCCATCATCACCACAATCAAACTGCTTGCTTCATTCAAGCACCTAAGGATCCTATATAGTGCATTATAATCACTACTTAATTTGATGTTTTATTTGAGAATAGTACCTAGGATATTGTTCCTCTAACCTTTTTTTATAGATGTGGTCAGTTGCAAGCGTGTCTACGAACTCAAATATTGGGTAGATGGCACTGTTGAAAGATATAAAGCTCGACTTGTCACAAAAGGTTATCATCAAAAAGTTAGGATTGATTATGTTAACACATTTGAACTTGTAATCAAGATATCATTGTTCACTTATATCTCTTCATTTTCGTCACTTCTGGCTAGTGAATTCATTAACTTGATGTCTTAAATATGTTTCTTCAAGGATCTCTTCATGAAATAATATAAATCGAGCAACCTTTAGGTTTTATTAGCCTGTCTTTTCTCTTGCAAGTCTGTCACTTATGAAAATCCCTATATGGCCTTAAGAATGCCCCTTGTGCCTTATTCAATCATCTTGGGGGCTGGCATCATACTTGGGGCTTTCAAAGCTCAAAGATGGATATATTTTTATTCTACTAATACACATCTTTTTCCTAAGCTTATGTTATAATTTACGTGGATGATATACTAATAATAAGAAATTACCTTAATTCTATTATCACATACAATCTTTATAATGCGAATTCTCTATTAAGAATCTCGAGCATGCACACTATTTTTTGGGAATTGAACTTCTCCAATGTGCTAAGATGGATGGTGCATGTTCTATATCAACTTTAGTTTCACCCTTCTTAACAAGTACTTCCTCTATTATACATGGTCCAATTCTATATCGTAGCATAGTTGGCACTCTCCAGTACGTTAACAACATTGATGAAACATCTCCTTTCTTGTTAATCATGAATGTGAACATATGCATGCTCCAAATCATGAAGATTGGACTTCTAATGAATGCATTCTTTGCGCGAACTAAAAGGAACCATCCTTTATGGACTCCTTTATCATTAGTCCTCCCACACCATATATGCCTTCAACAATATCAATTGAGCCAATACTACTGTTGATCTTAACTCCACAGGAGGATTCACCATTTTTCTAAAAAAGAAACTCATCTCGTGGTATTACAAAAAGCAAACAATAGTGTCTCATTCCAACGCCAAAAACGAATACTATGCTCTTACTAATGATACTGTTGAACTCATCTACTCATCAAACTTCACTTAATAATTATTGGTATAACAACTCTTTGAGCAAGATACTTAGCAACAAATCCAATGTTTTATGCTAGAACGAAGCATATTGAAATAGGTTTTTACTTTGCTCATGAATAAGTTGCCATCATCTAGCTCCAAATATCTTTTCTATCCACCAAATATCAACTTGCTGACATATTTATTAAGGCATTTTCAAGACATATATTTGAACAATTATGCACCAATCTTTACCATGATTTCATACATCCTCATATTGCAAGGGGATGATAATGTAATCAAATAACCTATCTTATTAACTCTTTACTATCAGTCACATAATCTCTTATCTTATTCGACATTTTTCAACAATTACATAATCTTCTATCTTATTAGTCATTTTCTATCAATTATATAGACCTCTATCTTAATGACAAAACCATTGCATAATCATTTATGATAATAGTCTCGTACGAACAATTACATAATCTCATATCGCATTAGTTTATAATAATTAGACATATTTGAATATCATGTTATATGTAAACAGTACATAAATATGATCCAAGCATATTTGTACATGACAAGAGAACATAAATATGATATTTCTATTTTCTTCAATATTTTCTTTCTGACTCCTTTGAGCAGTTTTAATAGTCCACTAAAAAAGTGATTAAAAGAAAAACATACGTTTACTGACCAATACTAATAAAACTTGTAGTTTTTAACTGCCGAAAACATTCAGTCAGGATAAAATATTATTTGTGATTAAATTTAATATTTACTAAGTAATATGTTTATAATATTTGATCGTTAAAACGTTATTACGTGTCATATAAAATCATTTAATATACTTAAATGAATTAACTAATAAATTGATAAGTTATTTAAAAAATACTATAATTTTTTACTACAGTAACTATTTGATATTAACTTTGAAAAATATGTTATTTTTTAAAGATAATTGTTTCCTATATTTTATATTGCATTTTATAACAATTCCAGATTACAAAACTAATTATTTTTCAGATTTTAAATTTCTTAATCTTTCTTTGATTAATTATTTTTCAATTCTCCTATGTCTTACAATGGCTAATAATAGTGTTCTCACCGTTGATCTTCATCCATGAGAACAATTGCAATCTTTGTCATTAATTATTGTTTTTGACATCTATTGTCATTCTTGCCACTAATTTTCATTGTTGTAATTGTTCACATGAACATTGCCCTTGTCATTAATCACTATTATTGAAATAAATTTTTTAATTTGTCCCTAGTCATTGATGACAAACTATACATGTTCTTCTCTTCAAACAATTTCTTTATGTTTTGTTTTTGTTGAAGAGCATCTCCATGTAAAGAACTATCATCTTCGACATTTATTTTTATCATTTTGTTAATCATAATCGTCATTATTCATGTTTGTCCTCCAAAACAATTAAAATTTATGCCATAGATTTCTCTCCTTGATTGATATATGTTTTGCCTTTAAGTCTTATTTTTTATTGAATTTCTTAATTGATTTCATCATGCAAATCTCCATTCAAAGACTATTCTCCTCATTCGCAAATTCAAGGATTTGTATTGCTAATTGTGTTTGTGATAGTGTAATGATAGTGAACTTTCTTAAATTAAAATTTATTTGTATTTGCAAAAAAATTTTGAGAAAAAATATATTATATAAACAAAAAAATAATAAAATAATAAAAATTTATTATATTGAGCCAATGGAGTCTTACTGATAGATGTATTTCATCTAAAGAAGATTGATAATAGAAAAATAAAGATAAAAAGAGAGAAGATTGAGAGGGAAAAATAAAAAAATAGTGATGCAAAATGGTTACTATGGTTGAATTCTCAAACTTGAGCAATAGAGTCAATAAGGGGGGATGTTTTTGCTAATTAGATTGAAGAAGAAAGAGAAACAAATGACGAAAGGGTAATCAAATCAAGCAAGCGCCAAGATTTAGTACAATTTAATATTCTCATGTGATGCATTATGCAATGTACTATTAAATTATGTTTTTTTTTCTAAATTGGCAAACATGTTCTATGTTATTATTAATTTTATTCAGATAAAAAATGCTAAATATATTATTGAAAAATATTTAAAGTAATTTAAGTAACATAAAATTTATACTTGAGAAATGATTAATATACAATGTTTAACATGTATCGTGAGATGGCTGCATTTTAGATAGCATATAGGACATATAAAAAACATTATTTCTCCTTGCAATGTCTTGCTTTATCTTTAATTTGTGATTATATTATTTAAATGTAATAATCATGCTTAGTCTCACATCATTACATCACTTTTGTATTCTGTCCAGATGAATGTTTTCACTATCCACAATCGTTTTCACCATCAAACTATCATCTACTTTCAATGGCCATCATGGTAGATCATTGTTGATCACAATTATCAACTAAAGTAGCACACCACATTCACATTTATCTAAAAACAAACAAAAACTTTTAAAAGATAAATTATTACCTTGGTGTGGATTTGTGAAAATTTGTGAGAAATGATCATCAAATACTATCCATGATTCAACAACTATAGTATACCTTAACTACCCATCATACTTAACAAATCATATCACATTACTTTTAGTTCTAAAATGTTTGGATAATCTTTGAAACCTTTGAATGGGAGGAAAGTACAAATGTTTGATGGTTTCTTAATCAATTTCTTATTCTATTGAACCTTTTACATTTTAGTGGGATGAGCTACAACATCTGTGAAAATGAGCCTCAACTTTGGTAAACTAGCAAAACATACAATTATTGGCACCAACATGAATTTCTTGTATCAAAAAATCAAATTCTTCCATCATTATTTGGGTGTAATATATATTATTTTGAAGTGAACAACTTTTATAAAAGACATTAACAAAAAATTATAAGGAAATGGCATGGTTTTGATGTCATCAAATTCAAGCATTTTTTGTAATACAATTGCATTATTGATGTAAGATAAAATTACTAAGAACGTAGCTTTAATTTATATGCAATAAAAATGTTTAAGTTTTAGCAAAAGATTCATACAATGTGTCTACCCAAACTATTGTAGGTTTATAAAATATTTTAAGATTATTGAATAAGTAAAGAGTTCCCTAGAAACTAAGACATTGATACTATTTTGTTACCACTATGGATCTCACTCGATAAAAAGTGCAGTTCAATTGGCTGTGTCAAATATAAATAAAGCAAGTGGTTATTATAATAAGATATATTTAAGTAGAGTTCTTAAATAATAAAAAGATTAAAACATATATTCATATCCACAAATTGGAGAAATTGGATGTAACTTGTAATCCTTTTGAGCAGTCATTATGCAAAGAGTAGTAATAAAAGCTACTTTATTTTCACTAATACAGCATAAAAAAGTCTTCATGTATGGATTTCTACATTAAACACTTAAATTACCAATATCTCTATATATATGCGTACGTTCATTACCAATATCTCTATATCTATGAGTACGTTCGTGTAAATGGTATAAGAATAAAAACTTAAGATAAAAAGAATTTGAATAAAATATAAATAAGAAATAAGAAAGGGAATAATTAGCTAAATAGCCAATTAATTTATAAGATCATGAGCAAAATAATATAAGAATATGATAAGATTTGTTTTATTACTCTATCTTATGATTGTTATATTTAATTTAATTTAAGTTTTATAATATGATTAGAAATTGGAAAAAGGTTTTATAATTTTATTTGAAAAAATAAAATCATTTTCATGAATTATTAACTAATTTTTATTACTATAATAACAAATCATTGCTAATGACAATTATCAACTAAATCCAAAAACCACCTTCCCATATGTCTAAAAACAAACAAAATATTTTAAAAGATAATTCAAAGATTTCGTAAAAAAAAATTCCTAAGAAAAGCTTTGTATATTTTTAAGATAGTATTTGCTAATATGAGCTTTCTACAATACTAGAAGCACTTGAAGTTTTAATGTTTCCCAAATGACTTGAGCTGGCCTTGAACTTGTCCATCCCGTAGAGTAGACGTCCGAACAGCGCTTGAAAAAGCAGCTCAATTTTGAATTTTAAAAATTATTATAAACAAAAATGACTTATGCCCTTTATTTATTCCTCATTAGTTCTTAAGATATACATCCTTTCCCGCCGTCTGTAATAAGTCAACTCATTAGCCTTCGAAATGAATGAATTTAGAGCATTCAAATGGTCAAAATACTTTATTAAAAAAAGTAAGAAAGCAAGACAACCGTAGGGAAGACTCATTACCTATATAAGATTATCCTGTATTTGGCCGTCCACAAAGCCACAGACCATTTAGATATCTCCCAGCTCTCCAGCCCTCATCTCCTCTCTCAGCTGCCATGGTTTCCTCTGACCAGTTTCGTTTCGCTGTTGGCATTATCGGCAACGCTATTTCCCTATCCCTCTTCTTATCCCCAGTGTAAGCAAGCCCATGCATCTGTGATATTATGTACTCCATAAGACATAAGCTCATTTCTCTTCTTTAAAATGCAGGCCGACCTTCATAAGGATTTGTAAGAACAAGTCCGTGGAGCAGTTCTCTCAAATCCCCTACATAGCCACGCTCCTTAATTGCATGTTATGGATGCTCTATGGCCTTCCTATTGTCAAAACTAATAACATCCTGGTGCTCACCATCAACACTGCCGGCACTGCAATTGAACTCACCTACGTCTTCATTTACATCATCTACTCCAATGGCCCTAAGCGGCTCCACACCATCCTCCTTTTACTAGCAGATATTGCCTTCGTCGGCTTGGTTGCCACCCTCGTCCTTTCCCTATTTCCCACACACGACAAACGCACGCTTGTCATTGGCATCGTCTGCGTCATCTTTTGTATCATGATGTATGCTGCACCCCTATCAGTTATGGTATGCTTGATGCTCATTATATTATTTAACTATTTATCATCTTCATTATATGTTATTAATAAGGAAAATTATGATGTAGAAAACTGTTATCAAGACGAAGAGTGTGGAGTACATGCCACTGTTCCTATCATTAGCGTCCTTTTGTAATGGGCTTTGTTGGACCGTATATTCTCTGCTTCGTTTCGATATCAATATACTAGTAAGTAATCTTATGTTTTTCTATTTCTTAACATTTTTATAACGATTTAATTATAGCATTTAATAATTCATTTTATTACAGATTCCAAATGGCATTGGGTTGGTGTTTTCTGTGACCCAATTAGTCATGCATGTAATGTATTACAAGTCTACAAAGAGACAACTCGCTGAGAGAAAGCAAGCTAATGTGGCACTGGCCTCTAATGTGGCCAAAGAAGACAGTTCCAATCAAGTTTAATCTTGGAAAGACATCGATTGAGATGGTAAAAATATCCTAAGAGAGGATTCTATGTGAAATATGTAAACTATTTCAGATATACTTTTGTAATTTTTATTTTCCATTTATTATGAATCTCTTTGATGAATTTGTTATAGAATTGTGAAATTTCTAGTTACTTTAAAAATATTTTTATTAATTTCTATTTATACAAATATATCAAAAATTAAAAATCATTCAAACTATTAATTAGTTGTGAAAGCTTTTATTTCTTTCTATTAACCTTTGGGAATGCAATGCAAACAGGGTTTGTGGTTAATTTTTTTTAGAATAATTTAGTTTATTAAATTTTTACTTTGATTTTAAACTTCTAAAATCATAAGTCCATGTGTTTCATCGATGTGATTAGATGACATATATGTTGAATAGAAGAAAAATATGTGGGCTCAATAAATTTTATTTGTTCTTTCAAACATGTTTGATATGTATAAAAGATTTACACATTTTGAGAAAATTTTTATTTTCAAAACATTTTTTTAGCTAATCACATTTAGTCATCCTTCACACATAGTTTTGAAATCTTAATTGAAGATATAAAAGTGTAATTGTTTGTCATGGAAACTTCATTTTTAAATGAAAACACTTATAGTAGTTTTAATTCTATATTATACATATTACTATCAATTGTTTCGATAATTAATTTGTTAAGTATAAAATAGTGCTATCAATATTTCATAAATTACACATTGCTATTGATCTTTTTTACAACTAAAATTAATATAATTCATAACCAAAAAGACTAAAAATTAAATTATTTAATGAAGAGAATAAAAATAGTTTTGCTTGGAAGGCTCTAAAAAACATTATGAAACACTTATTATATATTTTATATTTAATTTTAATTAGCTAATTATTCGTGAAAGTTGTGATTTATTAATACTTTTATTATAATAAAAGAGAAGCTTATTCTTTCCTTATGCTATTTTGATTGTAGTCAGTGTGCTAAGAAGAATGAGAAATAGAGGACAGATTTGGAAAATAAAGAGTATGAGAAGCTTTTAAAGGGGTGATTTGTGGGAAAAAGAAACCTTGAAGAGTCGTACCACCAATGTTCCTTGTAGCCCTAAATGTGCGAATGTGAGATGAATTGAGTTTTGTTGTTTAGAAAGAATTGGTAAACTTATATTTTTATTCGAGATTTTTCTTCTTTAGAATGTTATAGTGTTTTATAAGGGATTACTCGTGCCTAGATTGACTTTTGGTTAGGATTTGGGTTGAGATTTGCAAGTTTAAGTTTGTCGATTATGTTACACATGCTATACAATTGGCCTCGATATACCATATGATGAGAGAGATAGATGGTGCCATATGACTATAATTCCAAACTTGCACATTCCTTGGAGGATTAGATGGTACGATATTTTTGTGTGTATCATGTGACGTGAACTTTTTTAGCAGTTCTTTTAATGACACAATCTCTTTTTTTTTTCCTTCACATGCCCCATTTTTCTAATTTAAATCATTAAATTTCCCTAAAACTCTTATTTTCTTTCAAATTTGAAGCAAAGAGAACCTCTCATATATGTTTTTCTATTTAAAATATAAAATTTTAAAAAATGAGGATTTTAATGGAATGAAATGATGAAGTATGTAATAAGAAAAGAAAAAACAATTAAGTTTGTTTATTGATGGTGCGAGAGAAATAGAAGTCCGCGATATCGATATTTAAATAGCATGATGCTTCAAATTATTGAAACTACAAATGAATTATGCAAAACCTGTCATTACAAATTACAATGACATTTACAAAATATTTCATGAATATTTAAATTATACATATGCAAAACTTTGTGGTAAGACATACTATACTAAAACATTTTATCTTAATAATTCAAGATATAATCAGGAGATGCAAATCCTAGTAATGAGACTATTTATATCAATAATGAAGGTAGAGTTCCTTAACAGTTTTGAGTTTGAAGGAAACATTAATTTGATAAATTGACTAAATTTCTTTAACCACTTATGTGTATACCTCTAACTGTAAGAAAATATGAGGATGGACACTACATAGATAAGGTGCGGCAAAATTTTTGTATGATTGCAAAAAATTCTCAAATTTGCAAACAAATTTATTTTTTGATTATCTTGATAATATTTTAGCAAAAGCATTTCGGGAATTGTTCATACCTCCATTAATAAAGAATTGAATGTGGGATGAATTGAGTAGATTGTGTCAAGGAAGTTTGATTATTGTAGTTTATAAGAAAAAATTCTCATCTCTTATTAAATTTGCACCTAAGATTGTAGTTACAAAAAAGTAGAAAAATTATAAACAGACTCCACGATTCTATTAAAAAACTTATGGTTCGTTTATAGTTTAGTTTATATTGAAATTTATTAGATTCACCTCATTAAATAGAGCAGGACTAAGTAGAAAGGGAGAAAAGGAGAAATCTAAAAAAAAGAATGACATCTGCTTTGGCTTATGGGAGAGATCTAAATTCAAGAATCTAGTTACAAAAGAATTAGGATCATAATCTTCTAAAGGTCTGATGGAATCAAGAATTATTAAAAAGCTTAACGTAATATTTTTTTTTATTAAATTTCAATGGAGTTTCCCACAAATTAAAGTCAACTAAATGCTTTATGTGTCAATAACCAAACCATATTTCAATACATTATCCTTTAAATTTTGAAGGAAATGAAAGTTGTGATATATTTTTTTTATTTTAGCTATTATAACTCTGCTCTTTAGGCTTTTCTAATTAAGAGTTAGGAAGAATACACATTTTGAAAAAAAATTCAATTTCTAAACAATTTTTAGCTAATAATGTTTAGACATTCATAATTTTTTTATTAAAATTAAACATTATTCGATATAATCCAAAAGTATCATTTCATTAAGAATCACAATAGATTATGTTTGTACTTTGAAAGACAATATTAATGTATTATTATGCAAAATTGCAAGAATTTACTAATTAACATTATAGAAAAAACTTTAACAACAATTGTTTTGGCCATATTTGAAATTCAAATCAAAATCATTGATAGATGTTTAAAACCAATATCATGGTGAATGACAAGAAATTTTCAACAAGAGTTTGTAAACCATAAAAATTTGACTATAGTCATGATTCAAACCACCATGATGCTATCTCGAATTGTAATATAGTTTTGATTCAAACCACCAAAATGCTATAGTTATGATTCAAACTGTTATACCCGGTAAAAATTATATGTTTAATCTTCAATAATTCAATTGTGGCTTGGATGATTTCAGATCGACAGTAGGATGAGCCAGGAGCTCAATTGGAGGCTATTGGGATTTCTGAAATTTTCTGGGGATTTTTCGGAGCACCGAGATTTTTTTTTAAAACCGGAATTTGGTTTTTTTTTACGCGCTTGAACCGGACCGGAGCGATTCAGCGAAGGCGGGGCGGTTCGCCGAGGTGCGTTTGCGCGTGCGTTTAGATAAGCCGAGGATAAGCGGATCGGACGGGCGAGATCAGCGGTAGAGATTAACCGGTTGATCGGGTGTTAAGCGGCGTTTTTGGAAGGTCAACCGGCGCTTAATGGGTCTTAACGGGTTATTACCGGTTTAAGCCGGGTATTTAACCTAAACTGTTCGGCTGTTAGGGTTTCGAACGGCGGCTAGAGGCGAGGTGTTCGCGGCGAACGGCGGTAATTTCCGGCAGCCTTTCAAGGGGCTTTTGGTAACCGGAGGTTTGCGGGACAGAGGCGAGCATTTTGGTACCGGTTTCGTTCGGCGAGGAGCTGCGGTTGATCGCGTGCGAGCTTCACCGTCGTCGGCGAGCAAGGTAGGAAATTCAGATTTAAATTAGTTATTTAGTAGAAATTAAAAGCATGGAATATTTTGCTTAATGAAACACAAGCATGTGGATGAAAAATCGGACTTAGTTGAATGCTAATTTGCGTCTTTTACAAATTTTGGATTTTCTGGAAAATTGCCCATTTCGTCGAAAAATTTAGTTAATGATTGAAACATTAGGATAGTACGAACATCGGATTTTGTTTCTCCTTGTTCGCGTTCGCCGGAAATCGACGGAAGGATTGGATTGGTCGGCGAATTGCGTCGGTTAGGGTTCGCGGGCATTGGACCGAGGAAGGAGAAGGGTTTAGATTAATTACGAAATTATTTAAGTAATTAATGGTATTTATATAATTTTTATTAGTAATTATATTTAATTAAGCATCGACCGATTAACGGATTCTTAAGGAATTTGGTTCGGCGGTGTCGCGGTTCAGCGCGAGGTTTCCGAACCGGCAGCGAAAACCGGTTCAGCGGGATTCTGCGCGGACAAACGGCGCGGAGGAAATTTTAATTCGGAAATTAATCCGAATTTTCGGAAAAAGGATATATGTGGAATTTAAATTTTATTGGTTCGGCGGTGTCGCGGTTCAGCGCGAGGTTTCCGAACCGGCAGCGAAAACCGGTTCAGCGGGATTCGGCGCGGACGAACGGCGCGGGGAAAAATTTAATTCGGAAATTAATCCGAATTTTCGGAAAAAGGATATATGTGGAATTTAAATTTTATTCGGAAATTTATTCCGAATTTCGGAAAATGGATAAAGGGCGGAAATTGATTTTTTGAATTTAAAAATTTCCTGAATTGAGAAAAAAGTGATTTTTAGAAATCACGTAGCCAAGTTGAAATTGACTGTTGGAAATTACCCATAAATTCAGTGCAGCTGGATTAGTTGGAAGGAAGTGTGACACTTGGGTGCTACCAGAATAGTCAGAATTTTGGTACAGTTTGTGTTGCTTGGATGGCAATGACATGGATTGAGTCAGTTTACTCAGTGTTGGCATATTTCATGGATTGGCATATCGGACTGGAATACTATAGGCCCTATATGATGTTTTAGGGTAGTTGTGGTAGGTAACTATGCGGTACAGACTTAGCTTCCACAGTATACATGTGGACTGGTATGCGCCTTGTTGTATCTGGACACATGTTGCCGAATATTGGAGTAGAGCTTGGCAATGACTGTAGGGGCGTGGCTTCTATGGAAATTGTTGGGAGAGGACTTCTTGGGACGGTGGCTGAGTCGATCTCTTCTGGTCCATGAGTGTAGGCCTGCGCGCCTGAGAGTGGCAGTGGCAGGGGTGACTCGCCGAGGCTAGCCAAGTGTGTAGGCCTGCGTGCCTGAGGGTGGCAGGGGTGTCTCACGTTGGCTAGAGATCTATGTGACTGGTTCTGTCTATAGTCTCCAGAAGATTGATTGACGAGAGACGCTGCGGTGTCGGGTGCTAGGCGTTGTGATGCGTGCGCAGAGATGGGCGTGTCCCGCTGGCATGCTTTGCCTAGGCACCATGCGTGCGCAGAGATGGGCGTGTCCCGCTGGCATGCTGCCTGGGAGCACAGAGGAGAGCTACTCTGGTGTGACTGGGGGTGACTGTGGTTGGTCAGAGTCTGGGACTGGGAGTGCCTTTCCACCCTACATTATTATGCTGTATTTCTATACTCTTGCTATTATCCTTCTCTTGCATGAGAGTTTTTTTTACTAGCTGTCTTTCCTACTGGGCGTAGCTCATTCCTTTATTATCTATATTTTTCCAGTGGCTCGGCAGACTTGACGCCACCCAGCTTTAGGTGGGATCGTGATCAGTAGGCTAGTGGAGGAGATCTGATCTGTGATTTTCTGAGACATTCTGGTTAGTAGATTGTTGCTGTTGGATGTATTCAGTGAGACTGTTATTCTTATGTCTTGTATTATGTGAGGGTGATTCTGACTCATGTACTCGTATGGATGATGTGGTATTGATGGACTGTGATTTTTCATATGAGTTACATTTTTATACGCTATCTTATTTTCTATCTTGATGGTATGGTATGTGGAGCGCCATTTCATATCGGTGGATGTTATATATTTTTTTGTTGATGGTGAGGTCATTACATGACAATGGAACTTAACCTTGGGGGTTCAGACTTCTATTAGATCGGTTCTCCTACCGGTATGGGTTAGAAGTATTGGGTCTAGTAGGAGTAACATTGCGCGAGTTCATCAGTTAATTCAGGAGTCATGAACCTGATTTGACGGTGTGCCCGGGAGATGGGATCCACATAGTTAAGGAAAGTAGGTGTGTAATGATGTGTTATATCCTATGTTTTTCGTAGGCTACTCAGGTTGGTATGGGACGATCTGAGCTGTCTATATGTTAAAAAAAAAAAAAAAAAAAAAAAATGTCGTGTAACACAAACAAATGTTGTTGTCGATCCATTGAGCCAGAGTGTTAGTGTTCATTAAGTGATATCAAGTTTTAAATACGCAAAATTAATTGTAGAAATAAATCATCATGAGTTGAATACAAACACAACCAATACTAGAAGAAGTAATTCACAATTAATTATTTTAATAGAGTGTTTGTAGGATTTGAAAAATGTCCAAGATCTACAAATTAAGATAAAAATTATTAAATAAAAAATTAATTTAATTGAAAGATTTTTATTTTATAAGAATAAAATATGTATTCTTTTAACAATTGAGTGAAAACAAACTTTATTAAAAAAAAAGCTCATAGAATGAGATATGTAGTACATCTTCGAATCAAAATGATGCATCATGACTTGAAGTAGTGATTTCTATTGAAATGTGTGAAATGGGTTGTACATGATTATGTCAGCAAATGTATTATAAGTCAAAAGGTGAAGGGAGAATGTGAAAGACCAAGTGGATTACAACAACCCTTTTTTTATTCTAGTATGAAAATGAGTGGAGATAAAACTACATTTTTAAATTAGATTACCAAAAATATGTCAAGGAAAAGATATTATATGGATAATTATCAATATGTTAACAAAATTAGCTCATTTTCTTCCAATAAGAATCATTTATTCAGCAAAAGGACTTGCGCCAAATTATGTTGTTCAAATTGTGTGATTACATAAAGTATTGAAAGTAATCTTATTAGATAGAGATTTCAAATTTATCTTATAATTTTTGAGAAAGGCACATGAATCATTTGGTTCTCAGCTAAAATTTAGTATAATATTTTATAATTAGATAGATAAATAGTCTAAAAGAATTGTAAAGATTTTAAAGAATATGTTATTATTAAGTATTCTAGATTTTTGTGGTGATGGTATAATCATCTTGCATTTTTTTTAATTTATTTATAATAATAGTTATCAATCTAGAATATAAATGATGACATAGGAAGCATTATATAGTAAGAAATATCAATCATCACTGTTTTGATGTGATGTAGGAGATTAAGCACAATTGGGGCCAAAATTGATTGTTAAAAATGACCTAAAAGATTTAAAATGATTTAAAAAATAAAATAAAAAGCAAACAATTGTAAAGAAAAGTACTTTGATATAAAGTATAGAAAGGTAAAATCCTAAAAAAAGGAACATTAATTCTTGAAAATGAATCATATGAAGAGAATAACCTTATGTAGTAGAGGAAGGTTGAATCTCAAGTATAGTAGGACTTTTTACAATTTAAAAAAGTGTTGGAGAGTTTGCATATAAAATAATGTTACGTCTACAATTGGCATGCATGCATAAATTATTCCACATTTGAAATCTATGAAAATACGTTGCTCATAAGTCATATGTAATGTAAAATGAAACAAACACTTTGAAAGTGCAACAAATCTTGGTTATGAGGTGAGGATGTTGCATCTTGAGTTATTCTGAATTTTTAGGATAAAAGTCCATAAGAATCCTAGTCAAAGATAATAAGTAATTAAGATAGAAAAATTTTCATATGATTAAAGTATAACGAATTAACCAAATAGAGTTTAAAGCTACTTAGGAATTTGAGAATGAGATGAGGATGTAGCATCTTGAGTTATTTTGAATTTTTAGGATAAAAGTTATACTTGGAGAGAAGAATTTTAATGTATTCAAATATTCAAAACTAGGTGCAATTTGAATTTTCTTGTAAATTATGTCAAAACTTTAGGAAAAAATATTCTAAGATATAAAAATGAATATATAATTGGAAAGATCTCGTCGAGAAGAGTCTAACGATTTTTGCTTTGTTTTGCTCAAAATTCATTTTTAGCTATATATATATATATATATGAAAGTCTTTTTAGTTTTTCTAAATAAAAATATAAATTTCTTCCTTCCCCATCATGTCTAATGCTTCTTCATGCACTTGTTGCCAATTTTGTGGAACCATCTAAAAGCTTCCTTGCTAATTTATTTGGCTGCGATTACCATTGGAACATTGATAAAAAAAAAAAAGAAGGATGAGTTGGTTCGACAACAAGGATCTGGTGAGTACCTAACTTGAATTCTATGCTTCTTGCTCTATTTATTTAATTATTGACAAGATATCAAATAATTTTATCCTAATTAAGATTTAATTAGCTATTAAGTTTGTTGCATGTAGAATCAATAATGTTTTGCATGCCTTGGTTTTGAGAAAAAGGCAAACTTAGGAGAGAGAAAGTGTTAGAATGAAAAGAGAAAAAAATTCATCAATTTGAAATAAGCTATGTTATAAAAAAAATTACAAAGATTGATATATTGACATTTCATAATTTTTCTACATTACATTGAGACTGATGTTGCTTGATATTTTGAAATTAAGTTAGGAATTTGGTTGGCAACAAGCTAAGTATGAAAAATGAGGAAAGATTGAGATGTGCGAATTTAAAATGAATATTATGCATATGTATGACCTATGGATGCATGCTAGATGTTACAAGTAAAACTGAACCCTTCTTAATGATTGGGAAGATAATTGTATTATTGAAATAAGAAGCCCAAAAAGGTATATAAGGATTAAGAGTTTTGTTATATATTAGTCTGTAAATATTAGTGGATCATGTGACTGAGATTCGTTATCAAGACCAAAGCTAGTGATCAATAGACCACATTATTGAGCTTTGGTTCAAAAGATTTATTCAGGTGAATTATTGGAGAAAAAAAACATGGGTATGCATTAAAAAATTAAGATAACTAAAATAAGAATATTAAATCACTGTCTTAAGAGAGTGTAAGAGTTGCAACATGATCATCATAACATTTACTTAATTAAGTGAAAACAAATATTTTTAAATACCATATTAGAAGAAAAAAATAAAAATAATCCTAAATAACATTTTATGCTATTTTTTCACATATGAAACATTTCATTTCACCACAAGATTCAATCTGAGGTTTACAATGCTTATCGTTTCTTTTTAGGCCTTTTATTTTAATACATTTTAACCCTACTTACAATTGTTTAAATAGTGTTATATACATATACTTTTTATTGTATTTCATTTGCTGAGCCTATGATGGTTTACATAGGCTGTTTTAGCACTAACATTTCATGTATATTTGGAGCACAACGTCAAGAACGACAAAAATGAGTACAACCACTAAATGAGGTTTAAAATATCAAAAGTTTTTGATAAAATGTTCTATATCTCTATATTAAGAAATTATGAAATTTTATATTGTAAATGTTTGAAATGTAACTCTAAAAACAAATGCTTGGACAAAGTATGGTCGTGCACATAAGTTGTGGTGATGTTTTGTAGCTATTCACAGTTGATAATTATTAACATAAACTATATGCATAATTTATTATTTTGTATACATAAAATGGCTACTGTTATATAATGAAAACATATACAAAATGTAAGAAAGACTCTATCCATTTAAATAATAAAACTTAGGATAAAATATCATTTTTATGGGAATATAATGATTTAAATTAGAAAAATTGAATAAGTGGCAAAAAAAGTAAGAAACTAAGGTCATAACCATGCTAAACATCCATGTTTTAAAAATAATTTTTCTATACAATGATATTTATTGTATTATTTATTATTTTTTGATGCAAAGTGATGAACGCCTTTTTTAAGATGTTGTATGATACCATCTGATAATTGGACCATATAATAGGGCCATGAGATCTATAATGAGCTTGAAGAGATGGAGGTCATTCCATACAAATTAAGAATGGTAAAGTTGTTCTTTGTGTATTGTTTAATATAATGATAACACATGGTATAATGTGAAGGAATGAAAATCCTGAGTTTACGAGAGTGCTTAATTTATAAGTTTTGTGTTGTATTTTATATGATGACTATGTTATATTATTTTGATAAATTATGTATCCATGTACTATACCAATTTTTATATTATATGAGAACTTTTAGGTTATTTGTATTAATTTTTTTTAGAAATTTTATTTATGATTATATTAGGATTTCTTATATATTATTATCACATTTGCTTGTTTTTTTGGGTCTTTAATATTTTTTGCTTACCCTTTCTTTACCTAATAATTTGGTACTTTTGAGTTTTATAATAATCTTATTAAGGTTAAGTTAATGGGGCGTGACAGTCAGGGTTCAAAATAATACCAATAGTCTACAATTGTAATAGCTTTAAGAGCGTCTATTTAGGGATCAATACTATAACACACATAGATGCTTATTTTGGATACACAAATAATTACCTTGGCGTGAAAATTAAACTTTTGTTTCAAACCCTTCTTAGGTAATGCAACCCCATGATTCTGAAAAAATTTAAAATTAAGATTAATTTATGGTAAATTATATAAGAATATTAATCATGTTAGATGAATATGATAGAAAATGACAAAACCCATAATTATTAATTTTTTGGGGATTCTGAACAATCCCATTAATTATTAATTTTATCAATTCAAATGGCCAATAATTGTAAAACAAAAAAATATATTAAAAAGTCTTGTTAATTAAAGTCTCGTTTTTAATTTTAAAAATAATTACTTTATTTCTTTAACTTTGAACATTCACAGAAATTCAATTGGAGTTCTAAATATCACAAAACAAATATCTTAAAATTTTTAAATTTAAAAATGTCCTTTATGTGTGGATTGCTCCGTTAAAAACTTAAATTACCAATATCTCTATATATATGCGTACGTTCATTACCAATATCTCTATATCTATGAGTACGTTCGTGTAAATGGTATAAGAATAAAAACTTAAGATAAAAAGAATTTGAATAAAATATAAATAAGAAATAAGAAAGGGAATAATTAGCTAAATAGCCAATTAATTTATAAGATCATGAGCAAAATAATATAAGAATATGATAAGATTTGTTTTATTACTCTATCTTATGATTGTTATATTTAATTTAATTTAAGTTTTATAATATGATTAGAAATTGGAAAAAGGTTTTATAATTTTATTTGAAAAAATAAAATCATTTTCATGAATTATTAACTAATTTTTATTACTATAATAACAAATCATTGCTAATGACAATTATCAACTAAATCCAAAAACCACCTTCCCATATGTCTAAAAACAAACAAAATATTTTAAAAGATAATTCAAAGATTTCGTAAAAAAAAATTCCTAAGAAAAGCTTTGTATATTTTTAAGATAGTATTTGCTAATATGAGCTTTCTACAATACTAGAAGCACTTGAAGTTTTAATGTTTCCCAAATGACTTGAGCTGGCCTTGAACTTGTCCATCCCGTAGAGTAGACGTCCGAACAGCGCTTGAAAAAGCAGCTCAATTTTGAATTTTAAAAATTATTATAAACAAAAATGACTTATGCCCTTTATTTATTCCTCATTAGTTCTTAAGATATACATCCTTTCCCGCCGTCTGTAATAAGTCAACTCATTAGCCTTCGAAATGAATGAATTTAGAGCATTCAAATGGTCAAAATACTTTATTAAAAAAAGTAAGAAAGCAAGACAACCGTAGGGAAGACTCATTACCTATATAAGATTATCCTGTATTTGGCCGTCCACAAAGCCACAGACCATTTAGATATCTCCCAGCTCTCCAGCCCTCATCTCCTCTCTCAGCTGCCATGGTTTCCTCTGACCAGTTTCGTTTCGCTGTTGGCATTATCGGCAACGCTATTTCCCTATCCCTCTTCTTATCCCCAGTGTAAGCAAGCCCATGCATCTGTGATATTATGTACTCCATAAGACATAAGCTCATTTCTCTTCTTTAAAATGCAGGCCGACCTTCATAAGGATTTGTAAGAACAAGTCCGTGGAGCAGTTCTCTCAAATCCCCTACATAGCCACGCTCCTTAATTGCATGTTATGGATGCTCTATGGCCTTCCTATTGTCAAAACTAATAACATCCTGGTGCTCACCATCAACACTGCCGGCACTGCAATTGAACTCACCTACGTCTTCATTTACATCATCTACTCCAATGGCCCTAAGCGGCTCCACACCATCCTCCTTTTACTAGCAGATATTGCCTTCGTCGGCTTGGTTGCCACCCTCGTCCTTTCCCTATTTCCCACACACGACAAACGCACGCTTGTCATTGGCATCGTCTGCGTCATCTTTTGTATCATGATGTATGCTGCACCCCTATCAGTTATGGTATGCTTGATGCTCATTATATTATTTAACTATTTATCATCTTCATTATATGTTATTAATAAGGAAAATTATGATGTAGAAAACTGTTATCAAGACGAAGAGTGTGGAGTACATGCCACTGTTCCTATCATTAGCGTCCTTTTGTAATGGGCTTTGTTGGACCGTATATTCTCTGCTTCGTTTCGATATCAATATACTAGTAAGTAATCTTATGTTTTTCTATTTCTTAACATTTTTATAACGATTTAATTATAGCATTTAATAATTCATTTTATTACAGATTCCAAATGGCATTGGGTTGGTGTTTTCTGTGACCCAATTAGTCATGCATGTAATGTATTACAAGTCTACAAAGAGACAACTCGCTGAGAGAAAGCAAGCTAATGTGGCACTGGCCTCTAATGTGGCCAAAGAAGACAGTTCCAATCAAGTTTAATCTTGGAAAGACATCGATTGAGATGGTAAAAATATCCTAAGAGAGGATTCTATGTGAAATATGTAAACTATTTCAGATATACTTTTGTAATTTTTATTTTCCATTTATTATGAATCTCTTTGATGAATTTGTTATAGAATTGTGAAATTTCTAGTTACTTTAAAAATATTTTTATTAATTTCTATTTATACAAATATATCAAAAATTAAAAATCATTCAAACTATTAATTAGTTGTGAAAGCTTTTATTTCTTTCTATTAACCTTTGGGAATGCAATGCAAACAGGGTTTGTGGTTAATTTTTTTTAGAATAATTTAGTTTATTAAATTTTTACTTTGATTTTAAACTTCTAAAATCATAAGTCCATGTGTTTCATCGATGTGATTAGATGACATATATGTTGAATAGAAGAAAAATATGTGGGCTCAATAAATTTTATTTGTTCTTTCAAACATGTTTGATATGTATAAAAGATTTACACATTTTGAGAAAATTTTTATTTTCAAAACATTTTTTTAGCTAATCACATTTAGTCATCCTTCACACATAGTTTTGAAATCTTAATTGAAGATATAAAAGTGTAATTGTTTGTCATGGAAACTTCATTTTTAAATGAAAACACTTATAGTAGTTTTAATTCTATATTATACATATTACTATCAATTGTTTCGATAATTAATTTGTTAAGTATAAAATAGTGCTATCAATATTTCATAAATTACACATTGCTATTGATCTTTTTTACAACTAAAATTAATATAATTCATAACCAAAAAGACTAAAAATTAAATTATTTAATGAAGAGAATAAAAATAGTTTTGCTTGGAAGGCTCTAAAAAACATTATGAAACACTTATTATATATTTTATATTTAATTTTAATTAGCTAATTATTCGTGAAAGTTGTGATTTATTAATACTTTTATTATAATAAAAGAGAAGCTTATTCTTTCCTTATGCTATTTTGATTGTAGTCAGTGTGCTAAGAAGAATGAGAAATAGAGGACAGATTTGGAAAATAAAGAGTATGAGAAGCTTTTAAAGGGGTGATTTGTGGGAAAAAGAAACCTTGAAGAGTCGTACCACCAATGTTCCTTGTAGCCCTAAATGTGACGAATGTGAGATGAATTGAGTTTTGTTGTTTAGAAAGAATTGGTAAACTTATATTTTTATTCGAGATTTTTCTTCTTTAGAATGTTATAATGTTTTATAAGGGATTACTCGTGCCTAGATTGACTTTTGGTTAGGATTTGGGTTGAGATTTGCAAGTTTAAGTTTGTCGATTATGTTACACATGCTATACAATTGGCCTCGATATACCATATGATGAGAGAGATAGATGGTGCCATATGACTATAATTCCAAACTTGCACATTCCTTGGAGGATTAGATGGTACGATATTTTTGTGTGTATCATGTGACGTGAACTTTTTTAGCAGTTCTTTTAATGACACAATCTCTTTTTTTTTTCCTTCACATGCCCCATTTTTCTAATTTAAATCATTAAATTTCCCTAAAACTCTTATTTTCTTTCAAATTTGAAGCAAAGAGAACCTCTCATATATGTTTTTCTATTTAAAATATAAAATTTTAAAAAATGAGGATTTTAATGGAATGAAATGATGAAGTATGTAATAAGAAAAGAAAAAAACAATTAAGTTTGTTTATTGATGGTGCGAGAGAAATAGAAGTCCGCGATATCGATATTTAAATAGCATGATGCTTCAAATTATTGAAACTACAAATGAATTATGCAAAACCTGTCATTACAAATTACAATGACATTTACAAAATATTTCATGAATATTTAAATTATACATATGCAAAACTTTGTGGTAAGACATACTATACTAAAACATTTTATCTTAATAATTCAAGATATAATCAGGAGATGCAAATCCTAGTAATGAGACTATTTATATCAATAATGAAGGTAGAGTTCCTTAACAGTTTTGAGTTTGAAGGAAACATTAATTTGATAAATTGACTAAATTTCTTTAACCACTTATGTGTATACCTCTAACTGTAAGAAAATATGAGGATGGACACTACATAGATAAGGTGCGGCAAAATTTTTGTATGATTGCAAAAAATTCTCAAATTTGCAAACAAATTTATTTTTTGATTATCTTGATAATATTTTAGCAAAAGCATTTCGGGAATTGTTCATACCTCCATTAATAAAGAATTGAATGTGGGATGAATTGAGTAGATTGTGTCAAGGAAGTTTGATTATTGTAGTTTATAAGAAAAAATTCTCATCTCTTATTAAATTTGCACCTAAGATTGTAGTTACAAAAAAGTAGATAAATTATAAACAGACTCCACGATTCTATTAAAAAACTTATGGTTCGTTTATAGTTTAGTTTATATTGAAATTTATTAGATTCACCTCATTAAATAGAGCAGGACTAAGTAGAAAGGGAGAAAAGGAGAAATCTAAAAAAAGAATGACATCTGCTTTGGCTTATGGGAGAGATCTAAATTCAAGAAGCTAATTACAAATGAATCATGATTTTCAAAACTAAAAATGGGTTAAAGGTTTAAAAAATCACTTGCTTTTAAGAAATGACTTAATTTTTTAAGATGCAAAATAAACAATTAAGTTAATAAAACTTTTATAATAATTTTTTTATAATCGATAAATTTGTTAGTTCCTAAGTATTAAGCAATGTAAAGGATTTTATATAATATGTAATGATGTTTTAATGATCAAATTTTACAATCATCAACAGTTAAACAAGAATTATCCATCAAGTATTAAATTGTTTTGCATATATTTTTTTTGACCATAATCATATATTTTTTGGTTGTTGCAAATTTTGAAGTTTTAACAAAAATTATTAAATATCAGGTCAATAAATGTGTATTTTTCTATGATCACTATTACAATTGGTTTAAAAAAATGATTATAGAAAATTTAATAACCCAAATATAGATTTGTCTAATGAAGTTATTATCTATGATCATTTTTTTTTTACCTTTAAAGTTCAAACTTGTATACATATATGCATGAAACTTTTATCACTTTATGAAAGGTTGTAAATCACATGAAATTAATTTTTATGTGTGAACAATTTTAAACATATGAAGAAAAACTTCAACTGCTAATAAAAATAGAAAGGATAAGACAAGAACAAAGATATGTTATTAAATAGTTTCAAATATAATAATATAACTTTCTTGTTAATATTTTGCCACGTCGACTTTTGAGGAGAATCTTTTCTTCACCACTATACTTGATTTAAAAATATCTACTATTTATAGAGTTTAAGTGGCCTTTTACATATCTTATTAAAAACCTTTTTTTTTACTAATGATGACATTAGTTTTTCTCATCAATATTCTCATTAAGTGCTTTGTCTTTTTAACTTTATTAAATATTTTTTTCTTTCCAAAACTTTTAGTAAGTATTTTTGTTTTCATAAGACCTTTTATTTGATTTTCTATCATTCTTAAATTAAGTTATTAATTTCATCATCCCCTTTCAAACTTGATTCTCTTCTTGATATAACTCCAAGTTAACGTCATAATTTTTTTAATAGTTAAACTCTTAGCACCTTTGTAACATCTTAAAAGTGATAGAAAATTATCGTAAAAAAAATGTGATATTAAAAATGATTGAGACCTTAAGGAGGGAAGAATTATAAAATAATGATTTTAACTTAAATATATTTTTTAAAAAATTAAAAATTTATGTCTTAAATATTCTAAGATATTATGCAATTGGACATCATCAAATCATATTACATAATCAAGTTAGAGAATCAATCGAGCAAAAAAATTCATAAAATAAGATTGTCATACAAGTATGATAATGATAATGTATAAATATGATTAGAGCTATCCAATAAGTTAAGGAACATGTTAATCATAAATTATAGCTATAGAGTATCACACGATATAATTAAATAAAATAGAGAATAAATTTGAGAAAAGTATAAACATGCAAAAAACTAGACTCATATAAGAGACCATGCCATTATATTAGGTTATTAATACATAACAAAAAAATGATTAATACAAACATTGGATTATCATATAGTTTGAAAGAAATAAACATATTAGTACAATCAATTAAGAATAAAAAATTAACTATGTTTGAAAGATTGAGTAACAAATAAACAAATTGTACATCAGAAAGAGATTAACATATAAGTATAATAATTTATGTAATAAGTAAAGTACATGAGAATCATCATGTTATGATATAATAAGAAAGATTTACTATACAATTTGATAAGAAACCATATAAGTACAAGGTATGGTGAATGCCTAAGCTGACTAAGCTAGAACTGGTCTTTATATAACTAACATATTATATCAATTTGATTGAAGTAAATAAGTGTAGCTACAAGAGATTTGACTAAACATATAATGCAAAAATGTTTATAGTATAAATATGATAAAATTGAAAGAAGTGGCATGTAATGAAAATTTTATGCGTGACTTATGACTAATGGCATATCATACCTATACAATAATTATATCTTAAGATTACAATAAGAAAAACTTAAGACAAATTTTATCAAGGTTGAGAATTTTATACTATGAAGTTGATGATTGTACATAAAATTAGTGAAATCTTAATGGGTTTTAAAACTTAAAATAGTAAATGACTAGGTTTAACATCATGAGGAGAGATAAATTGATAGGAAACTATTAGAATTAAGATAAAAAGAAAGTAACAAGACACTATATTGAAGGAATATGATTGTTTGGAGAAACTGAATGGTCAGGAATTTGAATTAATGAGAGAATAGATATGAAAGAGATTAAAAGTAAGACTTTGAGGATATTTTGACAAAGTTGAGAAGTCCGATACACGATCAATGCCAGTAGAGAAAGAAAGAGAGAAAGATAAAGTAACTCCAAGTGATTTGGAAAGACAATCATGCTAGTTTGTGCTTGAATCAAAGCCAACCCAAGAAGTTGAAAGAAGGATTGTGCAAAAATCCAAGCCTTAATATAACTTTTACTCAATTAAAAGATATGTAAGAAATAATGCTTAATATATCTAATTTGATATGATATATAATATTAGATTAGAAATCTTAAATGATATGTGAAATATTAATTAGAGGACATTTGTTTTATGTGATTTATAAAAACATATTGACACGATGACTGATAATAATTTTTTAACATAATGAAATTATATTTTTTGAATAATATATAAAAAAGAATATAAGAAATACTTAACATTATCTATTGTTCTAATATGTTACTATACTTGTTTTATCATATGTTTTGATTAGTTACATATTAAACAAATATTACGTCATATATATTATAAGAAAACAAGATGATTAATAAAATTTTAATATGATTGAAATAAAAATAATATAATATGAGAAGTATCAATGAATTTTTTTCAAAGTGAACTTATTATCTTGAATAACATTCTTTAAAAGTAAGTGATTATTATTCAGGATGATATTTGTCTAGAAAAAGAACTACTATTTAGAATAATATTTCTCTATAAGTGTTTCAAAAGAGATATTATTAAACAATCTAAAATAAATATTTCAAATGCACAAAAAGGGATTAAAAAAATAATAAGATCTTTTAAAGTAAAAATTAAATTTTAAATGAATAAAAAAAAGGTAATATGTTTTTTTATTACTTTCATATATTTTGTTGATATAAATCATTCTTGTAGTTATTTAAGAAAAATTATTTTATATTATGTCATACTTTTGCTAATAAATTAATATAAGTGAGGTTATGGCTATTATATCTTAAAATTTTTTGGTCAAAGGAGGTTTACATGGGATTATATGGGAGAGATAAGATTTAACTTATAATAACATATCATAGAAGATGAGCATTAATCAATAGAAGTATTACTTGTAATATTTTTTAATAGAGAAAAAATACATTTAAAACCATAGGTATTTCTGAAATAGTTTACATATTTCACATAGAATCCTTTCTTAGGATATTTTTACCATCTCAATCGATGTCTTTCCAAGATTAAACTTGATTGGAATTGTCTTCTTTGGCCACATTAGAGGCCAGCTTGCTTTCTCTCAGCGAATTATCTCTTTGTAGACTTGTAATACATTACATACATGACTAATTTTGTAACAGCCCTAGTTTTCTCTTATTTGTATTTTTATATTTTTTATAGAAAGAGCTCTTTGAGACGAGTCCAACGATGGTAAATTTGTAATTTTTGGAATTTTGGATAATTAATTATGAATTTTTAAAATTTTGGATATATTTGTAATTTCAGGATTTCAGATCCGAGATATATCTGCAATTTAGGATTTCCGATTTAGTTTAAAATCGGATGGCGGAAGGTAAATTTGTAAATATGGAATTGTCGGCCAGGCCAGGGTAGATTTGTAATTTGGAAAAGTTCAGGGAGTGTTCTGCAAAAAAATCACGAACGTGTCGGTACAAGGCAAAATTAACACATACGTGTCCACCCGGGCGAGGATATCAGCCCGGGTGAGTTAATCCTCTTAAGCACAGAAGCTGTTTGGAAAAGTTTTAGCGATTGCGAAAAGTTGCCGGAAATTTAACGGAAGCTGGGAAGCTCGCCGGAGAAACTGCGGCAAGGTAAGATGGTTCGTTTTATTTTGCTGTATTGGGGTTCTGTTGAGTGGGGGGAGAGTAAGAGAGGCCGGCCGAATGCTTATTTTCAGCCGGAGACGTATTGGGTTGCCGAAGGAGTGGCCGGAGTTGTCGGCCGAGAGATGCGGAATGTTTTTCCGGCAAACTGGTCGTCGAGGAGTGCGAAAGAAGTCGAAAGGAGCTTGGTATTTCCGGAGAGGGATTCGGGGAAACGAGAAATTTACCGTGGAAGCGGCTAGAAGCCGCCGGACGCGAGCGGCGGCGAGGAGAGAGGGAAGCAGCGTCGGGTGAGAAACAGGGATGATCCTGTTTGAACCGGTTCGGGTTAACCGAACCGGAAGGCGCCCGGTTCGGGCTGAGGCGGAGGAGAGAGAGACCCGGTTCGGGCTGAGGCGGAGGAGAGAGAGACCGGTTCGGGCTGAGGCGGAGGAGAGAGAGAGGGAGAGAGGAGCGGTTCAGTCGGCTGAACCGCGGAGCTGAACCGTAGGCCGGTTCAGCGGACGCGCGGTCCAGGCGCAGCGAGAAACAAGGAGAAAAATTGGGATTTTTTTTGGGGATTTCGGGAAGTATTTGGCAGGGCTTTTAGAAAGCTGTTTTTGTGACTTAAAACCTTTTTATTTATTTTAATTATTTTGCACATGTGACCTTGTAGGGACTCCAGAAATTGAGAATAGAGGTCCTGCACTAATAGATCCAGGTAGATAAATTCGTAACCTGTGATATAGCACAATAGTATTTATTTATATTTCGATACATGGTTTCTTATGGGCTGCATTACAGTTTTTCTTTACATGACTTTTATCTCATGGCTTGATATATGTTTTATGGTGTTATTTTCTAATTGAACTGAAAGCATAAAAGATGACAAAAAGGAAACTGAAACAAAAAGCATAATATGAGATAAAATATAATTGGTTGGACATATTGATATGGTTTTGGCATATTTATCACATGTGTGACATGGTTGGAAAATAAAAATGAAAATTGGATTCCTGGAGACATTATCCTCACCACTAGGCCTAGCGGATGAGATCGCAGGGTATCGATCTTCGGATCAGATATCTGCCTAGTGTGTATGTGTACCATGACCTCCGTATATATTGATGACACCAGGCCTAGCGGATGTGATCGCAGGGTATCAGTACTATACCTGCCTGGTGGCACTAGGCCTAGCGGATGAGATCGCAGGGTATCGGTCTTCGGTTCAGATATCTGCCTAGTGTTATGTACTGGATGGATGCCGGCTGGAGGGTCATTTGATATGATGATTGGATCCAGAGGATGATGATTCAAAGGGAATCGGGCCCAGTAAGTATATAACATATAAAATAATGGAAATGGAAATTTGGTATACATGTTTATCTGGTTTACTTTTGATACTGCATGACATTTGATATGAAGGTATTCATATGGTTTATTTTTCACCGCTTATGAGATGGATTTTGTTTTATCATGTTTCACGGCTTGTCTTTTATATCTGGAGATTTATTTTACTTGGTTACATAATGGATTTATCTGCTGAGATATATATGCCTCATTAGTGCTTCATCACAGGTCATGTATCCACTACACCGAGAGCTGGGGATTATAATGGTACAGGAGAGGACTATACTCCTGACATGTGAGAGGGGATAGATTTTTGGTGGGAGTGGATTTGGTTTCATTTTGATACTTTTTGGTACTTCAGTTTTGTGGTTTATTGTATATATATACAGTTTAATATACACATATTTTCATTTCAGCTCCATGGTTTGGATTTGGTTAAAATGTTTTAAAAATATACCAGATTGGTTAGAGGGTTAGAATTGTCTCACCGTCGGGTCCCCACCTAGGCATGGTTTGTCCTCACTCGAGATTATTTCTTATGCAGCATCCTTAATTTACTATAGTTGGTAAGGTGGGGTGCCTGACAAATTTGTTAGCAAACTTTAAGTGTTTGGTTAGCACTTTTTAAGTACTTGTTAGCACTTTTTAAGGATTTATTAGCACTTTTTTAGTTTGGTTAGCATATTTTAAGTATTTTGTTAATTTGTTAAGTATTTTTTAGGAAACAAACTTTTGAATTAAGAGAAATTATTTAGGGAGTTGGCTATGTTTTTTGGCTATAAATAAATGCAAGTGTTGCTTTGTAAATATGCATTTCATGAATGAATAGTTTATAGTTTCTTTCTTCCCTCTCCTTAAGTCTTCTGCTTTCATTTTAAAATTTCTCCCAATATTATATTTCATTAAAGTGGTATCAGAGCTTGAAGAAAAGATCCAACGTTGCAGCGTCGAAAGAAGAAAAGTATAAGTATTTTCTTTAAAGAGTGTTGTTCATTTAAAATGTATGGAATTGTGCAACAAGTCATCCTAGATTGACGAACGACAACTATGATAATTGGTGAATCCAATTTAAAGCCCCTCTTGGCTCGCAAGACCTTTGGGAGATTGTTATTGATGGCTTTGATGAATCAGATGCTACTGAACGGAGAAGAAACTGTTGAAAGAAAATCAGAAAAAAGACAAAATAGCATTGTTCTTGATATATCAAGGACTTGATGAAACCACTTTTGAGAAAATTGTAGAAGTGACTACAAGCAAAGAAGTTTGGAATAAACTCAAAATAATCTTCAAAGGTGTTGAACGGGTGAAGCGTGTACGTCTTTAAATCCTTAGAGGTGATTTTGAGCAATCAAAGATGAATGAAAATGAGACTATCTCAGATTATGTCTCATACTTGATTGCTATTGTGAATTTGATGAAAAGAAATGGAGAACAAATTGACGATGTACGTGTCATCGAAAAGGTACTTCGTTCTTTAACTCCTATGTTTGAGCATGTGGTTACAGCAATTGAAGAATCTAAAGATATATGTAGGTTATTTATTGAAGAGCTATTGGGTTCTTTACAAGTGCATGAGCAACGACTAATGCAAAGGGTTGAAGTTGCACCTATTGATCAAGCATTAGAATCAAAATTGAATTTGAAAGAAGACAATGCATTGAAGGAAGATAATTCAAATTCAAGATGAAGAGGACGAGGTTCATATCGAGGACGTGGAAGAGGTCGTTTCCAAAATAAATCTCAACAGAAATTTAATCAATCTTACACTCAACACGGGCATGGAAGAAATAATGCTTCTCGAGGTGGAGGACAAGGTAAAAATATTGAATGTTACAATTGTCATAAGTTTGGTCATTATGCTTCTGATTGTTGGCATAAAAATAATCAATCAAACTATGTTGAAACATCAAAAGAAGAGTCAATATCTTTATTGGCTAAAAATGAGGGCAATGAAAGAGAAGATATATGGTTTCTTGATTCAGGAGCAAGCAATCATATGTGTGAAAAAAGGCATCTATTTGATACAATTAAAAATATGCAAGCAAGTGTGAGTCTTAGAGACTCATCAAAGTTGAAAGTTGAAGGCAAAGGTAATATAAAACTTTACAAAGAGAATGAGTTTCTAATTATTATTTCAGATGCATGTTTTATTCCCTATATGAAAAGTAATATTCTTAATCTTGGGCAATTGATTGAGAAAGGATATATTATACATATGGAGAATGGTTGTCTTCTTTTGCAAGATTCAAAAAGAAGAAATATTACTAAAGCGAAGATGTCGACAAATCGTATGTTTCATCTTCAATTAAAGTCAACAAGTGAAGTTTGTTATCTTGGACATCTTTCAAATGATTCTTTGAAATGTCATCTAAGGCATGGTCATCTTAACTTTGGAGGTTTGAAATTACTGACAAAAGAAGGAATGGTGAAAGGTCTTCATTTATTGGATAATCCAAACCATATATGTGAAGCTTGTATACTTAGAAAGCAACATCGTCTACCATTTCAGAAGAATAACACTTGGAGAACTAAAAGGCTGTTACAGCTTATTCATACAAATATTTGTGGTCCATTGGTGCCATTATCTAATGGAGGTAACAAATATTTTATTACTTTCATAGATGATTTTAGTAGAAAAATGTGGACATATTTTATTAAGGAGAAATCTGCTGCTATCTCCATGTTTAAAGAGTTCAAATACAAGGTTGAAAAAGAGAGTGGGCAATTCATTCAATGCCTTAGATCTGATAGAGGTGATGAATACACTTCAAATGAATTTATTCAATTATGTAAGCAAGAAGGCATACGACATCAATTTACCACAAGTTATACTCCACAACAAAATGGAGTGGTTGAAAGAAGAAATCATACTATCCTTGATATGACAAGGACAATGATAAGAGAGAGGAATATGCCAAAAGAATTTTGGGCAGAAGCAGTTGCATGTTCAACTTATTTGTTGAATTGATGTCCTACTAAAGCTGTGCGTTATATGACTCCACAAGAAGCTTGGAGTGGATATACACCAAGTGTTTCTCATTTTCGAATATTTGGTTACATTGCATATACACAGGTACCTAATGCAATAAGGAAGAAATTAGATGATAAAGGTAAAAAAATGCATATTCATTGGGTACAACAAGGAGTCAAAAGCCTACAAGCTCTACAATCCTTTAATAAAAAATGTATTTATTAGTCGTGATGTTGTGTTTGTAGAAAAAGATACTTGGAAGTGGATGGAAGAGAAGAATGATAAAACTATCACACTTGAATAAAAAGAAAAAAATTCAAAATCAACAAACTCATGATTTGAATTCTCCAATAAGCTCTCCTTCAAGATGAACTATTATGCAAAAGAAAGCACATCTTATTGACTCAAGCAGAAAGATGAAAAGTTTACAAGAGATATATGAGCAAACTTCTCAGTATTCTAATTTATTCTGTTATTTTGCTAATAATGAACATATTTCTTTTGATGAAGCAGTGCAGGATATAAATTGACAAAAGACTATGGATGAAGAAATAACATCTATAGCAAAGAATAATATATGGGAGTTAGTTGATCTCCCTTCTCAAAAGAAACCTATAAGAGTGAAATGGGTTTACAAGATCAAGTATAAAACAGATAGAACAGTCGATAGATACAAGGCAAGACTTCTAGCAAAAGGCTTTAAACAAAAATATGGTATAGACTACAATGAGGTATTTGCTCCAGTTGCTCGATTTGATACAATGAAGTTGATTTTAGCACTTACAGCACATCATGGATGGAAAGTATGTCAACTTGATGTTAAATCTGTATTTTTTAATGGAGTTTAGAAGAAGAAGTTTATATCGATCAACCTGAAGGTTATAATATAGAGGGTGATCCACATAAAGTTTATCGTTTGAAAAAGGTTTTATATGGATTTAAACAAGCACCAAGAGCATTGAATACCAAGATTGATGGATATCTTCAACAATAAGGATTTCAAAAATGTCCATTTGAGCATGTACTTTACATTAAGACAACTCAAAATAATATTCTTATAGTTTGTCTTTATGTAGATGATTTGCTTTATACAGGAAATTCTTTTGAATTGTTTCAAGAATTAAAAAGAACTATGCAGTATGAATTTGACATGACAAGTAATGGTGAAATGTCATACTTCCTTGGCTTGGAAATGAAGCAAATGAAAATTAGAATCCAAATCTCTCGAAAAAGATATACTACTGAACTTCTAAAAAAGTTTAGAATGGAAGATTATAAATCAGTGGCAACACCACTTGATGTGAGAATAAAAATAAGTAGAGAAGGAGAAGAAAACAGTATTGACTCTACTTTATTTAAAAGTCTTGTAGGTAGTCTTCGTTACCTCACTATCACAATACCTGATATTTTATATTCTGTTGGACTCATTAGTCGATATATGGAAAAACAAAAGGAAAGAATAAGCTCCTCATACTCTTTATTTTCCAAACCTGTCATCTATTTCTCGATCTTCTTCGCACACTGACTACAATCAAAATAGCATAAGGAAAGAATAAGCTTCTCTTTTATTATAATAAAAGTATTAATAAATCACAACTTTCACGAATAATTAGCTAATTAAAATTAAATATAAAATATATAATAAGTGTTTCATAATGTTTTTTAGAGCCTTCCAAGCAAAACTATTTTTATTCTCTTCATTAAATAATTTAATTTTTAGTCTTTTTGGTTATGAATTATATTAATTTTAGTTGTAAAAAAGATCAATAGCAATGTGTAATTTATGAAATATTGATAGCACTATTTTATACTTAACAAATTAATTATCGAAACAATTGATAGTAATATGTATAATATAGAATTAAAACTACTATAAGTGTTTTCATTTAAAAATGAAGTTTCAATGACAAACAATTACACTTTTATATCTTCAATTAAGATTTCAAAACTATGTGTGAAGGATGACTAAATGTGATTAGCTAAAAAAATGTTTTGAAAATAAAAATTTTCTCAAAATGTGTAAATCTTTTATACATATCAAACATGTTTGAAAGAACAAATAAAATTTATTGAGCCCACATATTTTTCTTCTATTCAACATATATGTCATCTAATCACATCGATGAAACACATGGACTTATGATTTTAGAAGTTTAAAATCAAAGTAAAAATTTAATAAACTAAATTATTCTAAAAAAAATTAACCACAAACCCTGTTTGCATTGCATTCCCAAAGGTTAATAGAAAGAAATAAAAGCTTTCACAACTAATTAATAGTTTGAATGATTTTTAATTTTTGATATATTTGTATAAATAGAAATTAATAAAAATATTTTTAAAGTAACTAGAAATTTCACAATTCTATAACAAATTCATCAAAGAGATTCATAATAAATGGAAAATAAAAATTACAAAAGTATATCTGAAATAGTTTACATATTTCACATAGAATCCTCTCTTAGGATATTTTTACCATCTCAATCGATGTCTTTCCAAGATTAAACTTGATTGGAACTGTCTTCTTTGGCCACATTAGAGGCCAGTGCCACATTAGCTTGCTTTCTCTCAGCGAGTTGTCTCTTTGTAGACTTGTAATACATTACATGCATGACTAATTGGGTCACAGAAAACACCAACCCAATGCCATTTGGAATCTGTAATAAAATGAATTATTAAATGCTATAATTAAATCGTTATAAAAATGTTAAGAAATAGAAAAACATAAGATTACTTACTAGTATATTGATATCGAAACGAAGCAGAGAATATACGGTCCAACAAAGCCCATTACAAAAGGACGCTAATGATAGGAACAGTGGCATGTACTCCACACTCTTCGTCTTGATAACAGTTTTCTACATCATAATTTTCCTTATTAATAACATATAATGAAGATGATAAATAGTTAAATAATATAATGAGCATCAAGCATACCATAACTGATAGGGGTGCAGCATACATCATGATACAAAAGATGACGCAGACGATGCCAATGACAAGCGTGCGTTTGTCGTGTGTGGGAAATAGGGAAAGGACGAGGGTGGCAACCAAGCCGACGAAGGCAATATCTGCTAGTAAAAGGAGGATGGTGTGGAGCCGCTTAGGGCCATTGGAGTAGATGATGTAAATGAAGACGTAGGTGAGTTCAATTGCAGTGCCGGCAGTGTTGATGGTGAGCACCAGGATGTTATTAGTTTTGACAATAGGAAGGCCATAGAGCATCCATAACATGCAATTAAGGAGCGTGGCTATGTAGGGGATTTGAGAGAACTGCTCCACGGACTTGTTCTTACAAATCCTTATGAAGGTCGGCCTGCATTTTAAAGAAGAGAAATGAGCTTATGTCTTATGGAGTACATAATATCACAGATGCATGGGCTTGCTTACACTGGGGATAAGAAGAGGGATAGGGAAATAGCGTTGCCGATAATGCCAACAGCGAAACGAAACTGGTCAGAGGAAACCATGGCAGCTGAGAGAGGAGATGAGGGCTGGAGAGCTGGGAGATATCTAAATGGTCTGTGGCTTTGTGGACGGCCAAATACAGGATAATCTTATATAGGTAATGAGTCTTCCCTACGGTTGTCTTGCTTTCTTACTTTTTTTAATAAAGTATTTTGACCATTTGAATGCTCTAAATTCATTCATTTCGAAGGCTAATGAGTTGACTTATTACAGACGGCGGGAAAGGATGTATATCTTAAGAACTAATGAGGAATAAATAAAGGGCATAAGTCATTTTTGTTTATAATAATTTTTAAAATTCAAAATTGAGCTGCTTTTTCAAGCGCTGTTCGGACGTCTACTCTACGGGATGGACAAGTTCAAGGCCAGCTCAAGTCATTTGGGAAACATTAAAACTTCAAGTGCTTCTAGTATTGTAGAAAGCTCATATTAGCAAATACTATCTTAAAAATATACAAAGCTTTTCTTAGGAATTTTTTTTTACGAAATCTTTGAATTATCTTTTAAAATATTTTGTTTGTTTTTAGACATATGGGAAGGTGGTTTTTGGATTTAGTTGATAATTGTCATTAGCAATGATTTGTTATTATAGTAATAAAAATTAGTTAATAATTCATGAAAATGATTTTATTTTTTCAAATAAAATTATAAAACCTTTTTCCAATTTCTAATCATATTATAAAACTTAAATTAAATTAAATATAACAATCATAAGATAGAGTAATAAAACAAATCTTATCATATTCTTATATTATTTTGCTCATGATCTTATAAATTAATTGGCTATTTAGCTAATTATTCCCTTTCTTATTTCTTATTTATATTTTATTCAAATTCTTTTTATCTTAAGTTTTTATTCTTATACCATTTACACGAACGTACTCATAGATATAGAGATATTGGTAATGAACGTACGCATATATATAGAGATATTGGTAATTTAAGTTTTTAACGGAGCAATCCACACATAAAGGACATTTTTAAATTTAAAAATTTTAAGATATTTGTTTTGTGATATTTAGAACTCCAATTGAATTTCTGTGAATGTTCAAAGTTAAAGAAATAAAGTAATTATTTTTAAAATTAAAAACGAGACTTTAATTAACAAGACTTTTTAATATATTTTTTTGTTTTACAATTATTGGCCATTTGAATTGATAAAATTAATAATTAATGGGATTGTTCAGAATCCCCAAAAAATTAATAATTATGGGTTTTGTCATTTTCTATCATATTCATCTAACATGATTAATATTCTTATATAATTTACCATAAATTAATCTTAATTTTAAATTTTTTCAGAATCATGGGGTTGCATTACCTAAGAAGGGTTTGAAACAAAAGTTTAATTTTCACGCCAAGGTAATTATTTGTGTATCCAAAATAAGCATCTATGTGTGTTATAGTATTGATCCCTAAATAGACGCTCTTAAAGCTATTACAATTGTAGACTATTGGTATTATTTTGAACCCTGACTGTCACGCCCCATTAACTTAACCTTAATAAGATTATTATAAAACTCAAAAGTACCAAATTATTAGGTAAAGAAAGGGTAAGCAAAAAATATTAAAGACCCAAAAAAACAAGCAAATGTGATAATAATATATAAGAAATCCTAATATAATCATAAATAAAATTTCTAAAAAAAATTAATACAAATAACCTAAAAGTTCTCATATAATATAAAAATTGGTATAGTACATGGATACATAATTTATCAAAATAATATAACATAGTCATCATATAAAATACAACACAAAACTTATAAATTAAGCACTCTCTTATACTTAGGATTTTTTACTATCCTCTTGGTACCTCCAATGCGTTAAGTATCTATATGTTTACTTGTAATATAAGTTTTTAATGAGCATGATATGTTTAATAAAAAAAGTACTAAACAAAAATAAAATAATGTATTATGAAACTACAATATGTAACAGATAAAGACGAAGCAATAGGAAGTAATTCAAGGCATCTGTTAAAAAATATAAAATTACCAAATGCACAACACGTATGCTAATATGTATTAAACATATGTATACATTTTGTCATTTCTTTTTTTTTTATGAATTATTTATTTATTTATTATTTTGCCTTTTAACCTTTTTTGTTACTTTATGAGGGTCATGATTTTTTTCATAATCTCACACAAGGACATATATATATATATATATATATATACTAATAGAAATATATTATCATATAAGTCAAAACATATGCTTATTAATTTATGTCATGTAGCATGCTCATTTCATATGACATTACAATCCGCCATAACATTTCAAGATAATTTGATAATTCAACATACAAATTTACATAATATGTTTTTAGTTTGCCTATCAAATAGCTCTTAGGCGACTCTTCGATTTCCTTTTCTTTTTTTTTTTTTGGCATAACATCAATCACATTATATCAAAGCAATCAATATGAAAATTCATATTCATTATTTAATTCCATTTTTTCAAACACATTTCACAAAACTATATAATTTGTTTAAAAAAAAAGCTTTAACAAATTACTACAATAAAGTTTTGGGTTCTCCATAACATTCTATTAAAAACTTTTTCATTCCTTCACATTATATCATATGTTCTCATTATATTAAACAATACACAAAGAACAACTTTACCATTCTTAATTTGGATGGAATGATCTCCATCTCTTTAAGCTCATTATAGATCTCATGGCCCAATTATATGGTCCAATTATCAGATGGTATCATACAACATCTTAAAAAAGGTTTTCATCACTTTGCATCTAAAAATAATAAATAATACAATAAATATCATTGTATAGCAAAATAATTTTTAAAACATTAAGTTTCAGCATTGTTATGACCTAAATTTCTTCCTTTTTTTTTGCCACTTATTCAATTTTTCTAATTTAAATCATTATATTCCCATAAAACTAATATTTTATCCTAAATTTTATTATTTAAATGGGTAGAATCTTTCTTAAATTTTGTATATATTTTCATTATATAACTTTTTTTGAAATGATATTTTCATTATATAACAATAGCCATTTTATGTATGCAGAATAATAAATTATGCACATAGTTTATGTCAATAATTATCAACTATGAATAGCTACAAAACATCACCACAACTTATGTTAACGAACATACTTTGTCCAAACATTTCTTTTTAGAGTTACATTTCAAACATTTACAAATATATGATTTCATAATTTCTTAATATATAGATATTGAACATTTTATCCAAAATTTTTGATCTTTTAAACCTCATTTAGTAGTTGTTCTCATTGTTGTCGTTCTTGACGTTGTGCTTCAAATATACATGAAATTTTAGTGCTAAAGTAGCCTATGTCAACCATCATAGGCTCAACAAATGAAATATAATAATAAATATATGTATATAACATTATTTAAACAATTTTAAGTAGGGTTAAAATGTATTAAAATAAAAGGCCTAAATAAAATAGTAAGCATTGTAAACCTCATATTGAATCTTGTGGTGAAATGAAATGTTTCATATGTGAAAAAATAGCATACAAATGTTATTTAGGATTATTTTTATTTTTTCTTCTAATATGGTATTTAAAAATATTTTTTTTCACTTAATTAAGTAAATGTTATGATGATCATGTTGCAACTCTTACTCTCTCTTAAGACAGCGATTTAATATTCTCATTTCAGTTATCTTATTTTTTTAATGCATACCCATGTTCTTTTTCTCCAATAATTCACTTGAATAAATCTTTTGAAACAAAGCTCAATAACGTAGTCCATTGATCACTAGCTTTGGTCTTGATAACAAATCTCAGTCACATGATCCACTAATATTTACAGACTAATATATAACAAAACTCTTAATCCTTACGTACCTTTATGGGCTTTTTATTTCAATAATACAATTATCATCCCAATCGTTAGGAAGGGTTCATTTTTACTTGTAACATCTAGCGTGCATCCATACGTCATACACATGCATAATATTCATGTTAAATTCACACATCTCAAACTTTTCTCATTTTTCATGCTTAGCTTGTTGCCAACCAAATTCTTAACTTAATTTCAAAATATCAAGCAACATAAGTCTCAATGTAATGTAGAAAAATTATGAAATGTCAATATATCAATCTTTGTAATTTTTTTATAACATAGCTTATTTCAAATTGATGAATTTTTTTCTCTTTTCATTCTAGCACTTTCTCTCTCCTAAGTTTGCCTTTTCCTCAAAGCCAAGGCATGCAAAACATTAGAGATTCTACATGCAACAAACTTAATAGCTAATTAAATCTTAATTAGGATAAAATTATTTGATATCTTGTCAATAATTAAATAAATAGAGAGCAAGAAGCATAGAATTCAAGTTAGGTACGCACCAGATCCTTGTTGTCGAACCAACTCATCCTTCTTCTTTTTTTATCAATGTTCCAATGGTAATCGCAGCCAAATAAATTAGCAAGGAAGCTTTTAGATGGTTCCACAAAATTGGCAACAAGTGCATGAAGAAGCATTAGACATGATGGGGAAGGCAGAAATTTATTTTTTTTATTTAGAAAAACTTAAAAGACTTTCATATATATATATATATATATATATATCTAAAAATGAATTTTGATCAAAACAAAGCAAAATCGTTAGACTCTTCACGACGAAATCTTTCCAATTATACATTCATTTTTATATCTTAGAATATTTTTTTCTAAAATTTTGACATAATTTACAAGAAAATTCAAATTGCATCTAGTTTTGAATATTTGAATACATTAAAATTCTTCTCTCCAAGTATAACTTTTATTCTAAAAATTCAGAATAACTCAAGATGCTACATCCTCATCTCATTCTCAAATTCCTAAGTAGCTTTAAACTCTATTTGGTTAATTCGTTATACTTTAATCATATGAAATTTTTTCTATCTTAATTACTTATTATCTTTGACTAGGATTCCTATGGACTTTTATCCTAAAAATTCAAAATAACTCAAGATGCAACATCCTCACCTCATAACCAAGATTTGTTGCACTTTCAAAGTGTTTGTTTCATTTTACACTACATATGACTTATGAGCAACGTATTTTCATAGATTTCAAATGTGGAATAATTTATGCATGCATGCCAATTGTAGACGTAACATTATTTTATATGCAAACTCTCCAACACTTTTTTAAATTGTAAAAAATTCTACTATACTTGAGATTCAATCTTCCTCTACTACATAAGGTTATTCTCTTCATATGCTTCATTTTCAAGAATTAATGTTCCTTTTTTTAGGATTTTACCTTTCTATACTTTATATCAAAGTACTTTTCTTTACAATTGTTTGCTTTTTATTTTATTTTTTAAATCATTTTAAATCTTTTAGGTCATTTTTAACAATCAATTTTGGCCCCAATTGTGCTTAATCTCCTACATCACATCAAAACAGTGATGATTGATATTTCTTACTATATAATGCTTCCTATGTCATCATTCATATTCTAGATTGATAACTATTATTATAAATAAATTAAAAAAAAAATGCAAGATGATTACACTATCACCACAAAAATCTAGAATACTTAATATTAACATATTCTTTAAAATCTTTACAATTCTTTTAGACTATTTATCTATCTAACTATAAAATATTATACTAAATTTTAGCTGAGAACCAAATGATTCATGTGCCTTTCTTAAAAATTATAAGATAAATTTGAAATCTCTATCTAATAAGATTACTTTCAATAGTTTATGTAATCACACAATTTGAACAACATAATTTGGCGCATGTCCTTTTGCTGAATAAATGATTCTTATTGGAAGAAAATGAGCTAATTTTGTTACATATTGATGATTACCCATATAATATCTTTTCCTTGACATATTTTTGGTAATCTAATTTAAAAATGTAGTTTTATCTCCACTCATTTTCATACTAGAATAAAAAAAGGGTTGTTGTAATCCACTTGGTCTTTCACATTCTCCCTTCACCCTTTGACTTATAATACATTTGCTGACATAATCATGGACAACCCATTTCACATATTTCAATAGAAATCACTACTTTAAGTCATGATGCATCATTTTGATTCTACGTATCTCATTCTATGAGCTTTTTTTAATAATAAAGTTTGTTTTCACTCAATTGTTAAAAGAATACATATTTTATTCTTATAAAATAAAAATCTTTCAATTAAATTAATTTTTTTATTTAATAATTTTTATCTTAATTTGTTGATCTTGGACATTTTTCAAATCCTACAAACACTCTATTAAAATAATTAATTGTGAATTACTTCTTCTAGTATTGATTGTGTTTTTATTCAACTCATGATGATTTATTTCTACAATTAATTTTGCGTATTTAAAACTTGATATCACGTAATGAATACTAACACTCTGGCTCAATGGATCAACAACAACATTTGTTTGAATCATAACTATAGCATTTTGGTGGTTTGAATCATAACTATATTACAATTCGAGATAGCATCATGGTGGTTTGAATCATGACTATAGTCAAATTTTTATGGTTTACAAACTCTTGTTGAAAATTTCTTGTCATTCACCATGAAATTGGTTTTAAACATCTATCAATGATTTTGATTTGGATTTCAAATATGGCCAAAACAATTGTTGTTAAAGTTTTTTCTATAATGTTAATTAATAGATTCTTGCAATTTTGCATAATAATACATTAATATTGTCTTTCAAAGTACAAACATACTCTATTGTGATTCTTAATGAAATGATACTTTTGGATTATATCGAATAATATTTAATTTTAATAAAACAATTACGAATGACTAAACATTATTAACTAAAAATTGTTTAGAAATTGAATTTTTTCAAAATGTGTACTCTTCCTAACTCTTAATTAGAAAAGTCTAAAGAGCAGAGTTATAATAGCTAAAATAAAAAAAAATATATCACAACTTTCATTTCCTTCAAAATTTAAGGAATAATGTCTTGAAATATGGTCTGGTTTTTGACACATAAAGCATTTAGTTGACTTTAATTTGTGGGAAACTCCATTGAAATTTTATAAAAAAAAAATATTACCATTAAACTTTTTAATAACTCTTGATTCCATCAGACCTTTAGAAGATTATGATCCTAATTCATTTGTAACTAGGTCCTTGAATTTAGATCTCTCCCATAAGCCAAAGCAGATGCTATTCTTTTTTTAAGATTTCTCCTTTCCTCCCTTTCCACTTAGTCCTACTCTATTTAATGAGATGAATCTAATAACTTTCAGTATGAACTAAAATATAAACGAGCCATAAGTTTTTTAATAGAATCGTAGAGTCTGTTTATAATTTTTCTACCTTTTTGTAACTACAATCTCAGGTGCATTTTTAATAAGAGATGAAAATTTTTACTTATAAAATATAATAATCAAACTTTCTTGACACAATCTACTCAATTCATCCCACATTCAATTCTTTATTAATGGAGGTATGAATAATTCCCAAAATGCTTTTGCTAAGAAATTATCAAGATAATCCACAAATCAATTTTCTTGCAAATTTGAGAATTTTTTGCAAGCATACCAATTTTTTGTCGCACCTTTCATAATAAGGGCTATAAATAAAATTGTGTTATTTGTAGGGCAAAACATACTATAAAATAATACTTTAATGATGTTGAATCAATCCTCCTCCTGCAAAGATTCTATTACATTTGAAAACTAAAATTAATAAAACATATGAAATTGCTCAACCAACTTATCTGTGTAGTGTCCATCCTCATATTTTCTTAGAATTATAGGTACACACTTTTGTGGTTAAAAGAAATTTAGTCAATTCATCGAATTAATGTTTCCTTCAAACTCGAAGCTGTTAAGGAGCTCTACCTTGATTTTTGATATAAATAGCCTCATTACTAGGATTTGCATTTCTTGATTATATCTTGAATTATTAAGATAAAATGATTTAGTATTGTATGTCTTATCACAAAATTTTGCATATGTATAATTTAAATATTCAGGAAATATGCTGTAAATGTCATAGTAATTTGTAATGAGATGTAAAAAATAATTCATTTGTAGTTTGAATAATTTGAAGCATCATGTTATTTAAATATCAATATCGCAGACTTCGATTTCTCTCACACCACCAATAAACAATCTTAATTGTTTTTTTCTTTTCCTATCACATACTTCGTTTTTTCTAAATTAAATCATTTCATTCCATTAAAATCCTCATTTTTTAAAATTTTATATTTTAAATAGAAAAAACATATATGAGAGGTTCTCTTTGCTTCAAATTTGAAAGAAAATAAGAGTTTTAAGGGAATTTTGTGATTTAAATTCGAAAAATGGGGCATGTGAAGGAAACAAAGGGATTAGGTCATTAAAAGAACTCCTAAAAAAGTTCACGTCACATGGTACACACAAAAATATCGTACCATCTAATCCTCCAAGGAATGTGCAAGTTTGAAATTATAGTCATATGGCACCATCTATTGCTTTCATCATATGATATATCGAGGCCAATTGTATAGCATGTGTGACATAATCGATAAACTTAAACTTGCAAATCTCAATCCAAATCCTAACCAAAAGTCAATCTAGGCATGAGTAGCCCCTAATAAAACACTATAACATTCTAAAGAAGAAAAATCTCGAATAAAAATATTAGTTTACCAATTCTTTCTAAACAACAAAAACTCAATTCATCTCACATTCATCACATTTAGAGCTAAAAGGAATATTGGTGGGACGACTCTTCACGGTTTCTTTTTCCCACAAATCACCCCTTTAAAAGCTCTTCATACTCTTTATTTTCCAAACCTGTCCTCTATTTCTCGATCTTCTTCGCACACTGACTACAATCAAAATAGCATAAGGAAAGAATAAGCTTCTCTTTTATTATAATAAAAGTATTAATAAATCACAACTTTCACAAATAATTAGCTAATTAAAATTAAATATAAAATATATAATAAGTGTTTCATAATGTTTTTTAGAGCCTTCCAAGCAAAACTATTTTTATTCTCTTCATTAAATAATTTAATTTTTAGTCTTTTTGGTTATGAATTATATTAATTTTAGTTGTAAAAAAGATCAATAGCAATGTGTAATTTATGAAATATTGATAGCACTATTTTATACTTAACAAATTAATTATCGAAACAATTGATAGTAATATGTATAATATAGAATTAAAACTACTATAAGTGTTTTCATTTAAAAATGAAGTTTCAATGACAAACAATTACACTTTTATATCTTCAATTAAGATTTCAAAACTATGTGTGAAGGATGACTAAATGTGATTAGCTAAAAAAATGTTTTGAAAATAAAAATTTTCTCAAAATGTGTAAATCTTTTATACATATCAAACATGTTTGAAAGAACAAATAAAATTTATTGAGCCCACATATTTTTCTTCTATTCAACATATATGTCATCTAATCACATCGATGAAACACATGGACTTATGATTTTAGAAGTTTAAAATCAAAGTAAAAATTTAATAAACTAAATTATTCTAAAAAAAATTAACCACAAACCCTGTTTGCATTGCATTCCCAAAGGTTAATAGAAAGAAATAAAAGCTTTCACAACTAATTAATAGTTTGAATGATTTTTAATTTTTGATATATTTGTATAAATAGAAATTAATAAAAATATTTTTAAAGTAACTAGAAATTTCACAATTCTATAACAAATTCATCAAAGAGATTCATAATAAATGGAAAATAAAAATTACAAAAGTATATCTGAAATAGTTTACATATTTCACATAGAATCCTCTCTTAGGATATTTTTACCATCTCAATCGATGTCTTTCCAAGATTAAACTTGATTGGAACTGTCTTCTTTGGCCACATTAGAGGCCAGTGCCACATTAGCTTGCTTTCTCTCAGCGAGTTGTCTCTTTGTAGACTTGTAATACATTACATGCATGACTAATTGGGTCACAGAAAACACCAACCCAATGCCATTTGGAATCTGTAATAAAATGAATTATTAAATGCTATAATTAAATCGTTATAAAAATGTTAAGAAATAGAAAAACATAAGATTACTTACTAGTATATTGATATCGAAACGAAGCAGAGAATATACGGTCCAACAAAGCCCATTACAAAAGGACGCTAATGATAGGAACAGTGGCATGTACTCCACACTCTTCGTCTTGATAACAGTTTTCTACATCATAATTTTCCTTATTAATAACATATAATGAAGATGATAAATAGTTAAATAATATAATGAGCATCAAGCATACCATAACTGATAGGGGTGCAGCATACATCATGATACAAAAGATGACGCAGACGATGCCAATGACAAGCGTGCGTTTGTCGTGTGTGGGAAATAGGGAAAGGACGAGGGTGGCAACCAAGCCGACGAAGGCAATATCTGCTAGTAAAAGGAGGATGGTGTGGAGCCGCTTAGGGCCATTGGAGTAGATGATGTAAATGAAGACGTAGGTGAGTTCAATTGCAGTGCCGGCAGTGTTGATGGTGAGCACCAGGATGTTATTAGTTTTGACAATAGGAAGGCCATAGAGCATCCATAACATGCAATTAAGGAGCGTGGCTATGTAGGGGATTTGAGAGAACTGCTCCACGGACTTGTTCTTACAAATCCTTATGAAGGTCGGCCTGCATTTTAAAGAAGAGAAATGAGCTTATGTCTTATGGAGTACATAATATCACAGATGCATGGGCTTGCTTACACTGGGGATAAGAAGAGGGATAGGGAAATAGCGTTGCCGATAATGCCAACAGCGAAACGAAACTGGTCAGAGGAAACCATGGCAGCTGAGAGAGGAGATGAGGGCTGGAGAGCTGGGAGATATCTAAATGGTCTGTGGCTTTGTGGACGGCCAAATACAGGATAATCTTATATAGGTAATGAGTCTTCCCTACGGTTGTCTTGCTTTCTTACTTTTTTTAATAAAGTATTTTGACCATTTGAATGCTCTAAATTCATTCATTTCGAAGGCTAATGAGTTGACTTATTACAGACGGCGGGAAAGGATGTATATCTTAAGAACTAATGAGGAATAAATAAAGGGCATAAGTCATTTTTGTTTATAATAATTTTTAAAATTCAAAATTGAGCTGCTTTTTCAAGCGCTGTTCGGACGTCTACTCTACGGGATGGACAAGTTCAAGGCCAGCTCAAGTCATTTGGGAAACATTAAAACTTCAAGTGCTTCTAGTATTGTAGAAAGCTCATATTAGCAAATACTATCTTAAAAATATACAAAGCTTTTCTTAGGAATTTTTTTTTACGAAATCTTTGAATTATCTTTTAAAATATTTTGTTTGTTTTTAGACATATGGGAAGGTGGTTTTTGGATTTAGTTGATAATTGTCATTAGCAATGATTTGTTATTATAGTAATAAAAATTAGTTAATAATTCATGAAAATGATTTTATTTTTTCAAATAAAATTATAAAACCTTTTTCCAATTTCTAATCATATTATAAAACTTAAATTAAATTAAATATAACAATCATAAGATAGAGTAATAAAACAAATCTTATCATATTCTTATATTATTTTGCTCATGATCTTATAAATTAATTGGCTATTTAGCTAATTATTCCCTTTCTTATTTCTTATTTATATTTTATTCAAATCCTTTTTATCTTATGTTTTTATTCTTATACCTTTTATATGAAGGTATGCATATATATATATATATATATATATATATATATATATATAGAGATATTGGTAATTTAAGTGTTTAATGGAGCAATCCACACATAAAGGACATCTTTAAATTTAAAAATTTTAAGATATTTGTTTTGTGATATTTAGAACTCCAATTGAATTACTGTGAATGTTCAAAATTAAAGAAATAAAGTAATTATTTTTAAAATTAAAACGGGATTTTAATTAACTTAAATTAACAACACTTATTAATATAATTATTTTTTTGATTTAAAATTATTGGGTATTTAAATTGAAAAAATTAATAATTATGATATTTTTTAGAATCCCCAATAAAGAAAAAAAATAAAAAAATTCATTAGATGAGCAATTATATTAATTTCTAATTCTTATGGTCATCTTGTATTTTTAAAGATTTATTTAATTTTATTAAACATTATATAACTTTAAAAATGGTGTATGACACCTAAACAAAAGAAGAAAAACATATAAAAAGAAAGTATAAATTATTAGAAATTCATTGACACCAATTAATAAAACTTTGAGATGTACAAGTTATTGATGAAAAGATCAAAGGTTTATAAAATTTTGATAATAATTTAAGCTTTTAAATTTTTATTTAAAATAAATATTAAATAAGTCCTTTATTTGTGTATATTATTTGATTTATTCTAATTTATATATTGTTACCATATTATCTATTAGAATGATAGGTTAAGCTTACTAGTAAGCATTAGAATTCCAAGGAAAATACATGTAAATTTTGACAAGGAAAGAAAAGTTCATATTATGTTTTCTATTGAAACCAAGGTTTCTTGAGAAAAACTATGAAGCATTCTTAACTTTTATATACAATGAAAAGTTTTATATGCAATGAAAAGAAGAGGTAAGGAATGTTTTAAGATGTCTTCATTTTTCATGAATATTAATATACATTTCTAGAACATCTACTTGGTCTTTAGCTTGATTGAGAGATAGAGTTAGTATTAATTTGATTTTATAAAAAAGAGTCATTATCTATGACTCCTTTTAAATTAGTACCAACATAATTATTAAAGATAAAGCATCATTATTTTGTAAGTAAAGGTCTAGTTTATCTTAATTTATCCTTAAGAGAAACTCTTATACTATTTGTTAAAAAAGACTATGTAAGTATTATTTATCAAGAATAAATGATCTATTTAATTAACAATAAGGAGTTTTAGTATTTTTAAAATTTGATTTAAGATATGAGTATCATTTTAAAGATGAAGGAAAAATATTTTTCTAAGATAATTTTTAGAAAAAAAAATGGTCGTTATGAATTATTTGCATCACACATTAGATTAACAAATGCCTCTATAGCAATAATGTATATAATGAATAAAGTACTCAAGCAGTATCTCAACTCTTTTATAATAGTGTTCATATATGATATTTTAATTTGTTTAAAAGGAAAAATAAGCATAGCATGAAAAACATTTTCATATAACACTTCAGTCACTAAGATGGAATAAATTATTTGTCATTCTTTTTTATACAAATTCTAGTTATCCAATGTAAAATCTCTTGCCAAATCTAGTAAGTACAAAGAGATAAATATGGATCCTTAAGAGATTTTAGTCATAACAGATTAGCCATGGCAAACAAATATGTCTAAGTTTTATAGCTTCTTTAAAATTATTAAATATTATAAAATATTTATAAAAGGTTCTTATATATAGCTCTAACTTCAATAAGATTAACTATAAAGGGGATAAATTTGAGTTTGATATAGATTGTTAGGAAAGTTTATTTTATTTAAAAAGTCAATGGTCTTGACTCCTATTTTAGCATTGCTTGAAGTGACAAAAGAACTCTAAAATTATAATGATACATCTTTCCAAGGCCTGGATTATATTTTGACATAGAATAAGAAGGTTATTTTTTTATATATCTTGTTAGTTAAATTATGAGAAAAATTATCAAGTGCATGGGTTTGAGTTTGTTGCTTTTACCTTTGATTTAAAAATTTGGAGATGTTATGTATGTAGAGTAAGATATAAATTATTTATTAATCATCAAATTTTAAAATACAACTTCAATCAAGAATAATTGAACTTGGGACAGTTGAGATAATTAAGATTATTTGAGGATTATGATATAGAAGTCAATTATCATCATGGTTGAGTTAATATAGCCGTTATTAATCTTTGTCAACAAAATACATTTTTGTTATAGTTTATTAAAAGAATCAAGTGTTGGAACTTAAAATCTTAAATTAATTGAACTAGTTCTATGCAATTATCAAATCCACACAATAAAATACTCAAAAAATAATGAAACATCTAATAATCAGATAGTATGTAACAAAATCTAGAGAACACAATTTAAAATCAAGCAAAGGTGGCAAAAATATCAGAAAATTACATGTCATAATAAATATAATAATTGAATAAATAGTCACTTAAAAGTCCCAAAGCTATCTTAATAATAAGAAAAGCTAGAAAAACAATCTAACATATCAACTACCATAATAATACAACACAAGTTTCCCTTATATAAAATTCTTCACCAAGTACTTAAAATAAATCATCCTTTCTCACTTAAGATCTCATGTCATATCCTTTAAAAACATCCAACTCTTTAAATATTTGCATATAATGTAAGCACATAGTGAGCATAATTGTAAAAATCAGCTGGCAAACCAAAAAGGATAGAGAAACTAAGAAAACATCCCAAGTATGTGGGCTAAGACTTTTAAAGAACGATTAAAAGATTTGGAGAATAGTTGAAGTATAAGAGCCATAAGGATGAATATGTTTTGTATTGATTATAGGAGAAAAGATCCTAAATAATATAAGTTATAAGACTTGAAATGATAAGGTACTTTTTAGAGACAATTTGGACATGGATCCATGAAAACTTTATAGTTAAGCATACTCAAGTTGAAAAATTTTGGAATAAATAACAAAACAAGAAGAGATTATTTGGAGAAAGATAAAACTCAATTAACTCAAGGAAATACCTTACCAAGAAAAATAGATGATGTTATAATATAGTATTAGATCCAACATCTTCTATTCTAACATGGTTTGAGAAAGAATCATGTGAAAGTTAATAGGTATGTAACACTTGATTAATTGCCCATGAAGGATGGATGGACTACAAAAACATTCAATGCATAAGGGCCAAGACTATTTAAAAAAGATGAAAAGATTAAGAAAATATTTAAAGTTTGAAAACTGTAAGAGTGAATAAGTTTCAAATTTGTTACAAGAGAAATATTATGAATGATATAAGTAAAATCATTAGTCTTAAAATAATGAGATATTTTTAAGGAGTAATCTGAGCTTAGATCTTACAAGAACTTTATAATGCATTATACTAAAGCTAAAAAATTATGAGATAAGTAACAAACTAAAAAAAGATCCCATTTGAAGAACAAACCTAATTAATTTGAAATAATACCTCCCAAAGAAAAGTTAGCATGTTATAGTAATATACTTAGTAGGTAATTTATTAATTACAAAGATATACAAATATTATAAAAATATAGTATGGACTGTGTAAATAACAATACTTATAGTATTATCAATACCTGACATTTGTAATATATATATATAAACATACTAAATCACCATATATATATTTGCATATATAATACCCATATATGTATATATATATATATATATATATATTTCTTTATATTAAGATATCAATTTTTTATATGATTATTATATTTACTCTATAATATCTCATATCATATTATATTTATATAATATCAATTTTTGTTATTTTTGAATTACTTTTATTATATTCTCGTATGATTAAAATAAAATTTCATAAAGATACCCATGACAATTTAAATAAAAACATACATGAATAAATAATCTTATATTAAAAATAGAGATACTTTTTATGAACAATATATAAGATATTGTTCATAGTGTTAAGATGTTATCTTTTTATGACAAAATTTGTTTTGGCTACCATAGAATATTAAAAAAAGATAAAATCTTTGAGTAGTCAAACATTGAGAGAATTATATTTTTTTTATTTATTAAGACTCGTTGGCAAGCAGTGTAGGTTGGTTATGAAAATTAAGCTAAATTATACACGATGCCAAATTGATTTCATGCCCAAGAGGAAGAAGGTTGAAAAAACACCAAAAAGGCTACCTTTGGCACAAATATGACTTTCTTTTTTTGCAAATGTATATTTTGAAATACAATTAAATATTTATTTAATAAGTTTTGAAAGATATTTTTCAAACCAAAAAAACTTTTAAGCAACAATTGTGTAGGGACTAAAAATCATTTTGGTCACGTGTAATAAAATTAAAAATTTATTCTATTTTTTATCAAAAAGTTTGGTGATGCTTTTTTTTAGTTCACAATGTCAATTTTTTTACTAACCTTTTGTTTTTAAATTACATTTTGCATTCAGATTTATAGCTTTGGAGCTGGCTAAATTTCCATTCAGAACTGCTTGTCGACAGTTGTACCTATTTAAGAAGAAGATTTGAGAAAAATATTTATATTTAAAAAATAAAACAAATTTTAAACAAAATTTACATTCAAGTGCCCAAACTTGTCAACAACATACCGAGTTGTGCAAGTTGGAACGTCGTCTCTAGCAACAATAAATTATATAGCAAGCAATTGACGTCTACTTGACGGTGTGGTTTCACCAGCCCACCTAGCGTGATGTGACAAACTAGCTATGTGAAATGGACCTTCGAATTGCGATCACATTTTCTTCTGTATGTGTTCACGTGGTATTTGTAAAGGAAGAAAAAAACAACAATTCGTAAAAAATATCGAAATTTGAAATAATGAAAGGCTTTAATTTACCTTAAATAAAATATTATATGGTTCATATCAACAAATTTTTTATATATTTCCAAGCATAAAATTTTACTAGAGCAAGCGATACCTTGCAAGCTGTTGTACGCTAGTTGCATGACTAATTGATTCTGTCGAAAATGGGAACGGCTCGAATTCCCGTTGTCTTCCATGTTGTTGGCATCATTCCAGCTAATTTAAATAACAAATGGGGAAATGATTTAGCCGACCTAACAATCCTATTTATTATTCAAATCATGAAACGCAACGTTTCTTTTTTCTTTGCGTTATTGATAAGAGAGCAAACGATCCCTCAAAATTTTAAGTGAAATAAAATATTTTATTTAAATAGATCATTAAAAATATCTCTTTAAGAGAAATCTAATAATTTTTTATTTATAATTTTTAGATACATAAATAATTAGTTATGAATTTTAAAAGAAATGATATAAGAGCCATTTCTTTAATTGATTGAGGACAAATTGTAAATCTAATAAATCTCCTTGACCGCTTTAGTTAGATAAACTTTAAAAAATTGTGGTTAATTAAGATAATAACTAGACAGAGAGAGAGAGAGAGAGAGAGAGAGAGAGAGAGAGAGAGAGAAAGAGAGAGAAAGAGAGATGAGTGATTAAAAAAAGAGAAAACAAGAAAAAACTTGTAAAGAGGAGTTGAAATTGAAACTTGTTGCTACAACTAAAGGGAAGATGGTTGAATTAAAAGAAGAGGAAAGGATCAATCATGTGTTGATTATAAAAGAAAAAGAGGCAATTAAAGCTAGGTATGCAAAATTTGATTCATTTTATTAGTGGGATCTATTTAATATAGAATTAAGTAGGTTTTTAGTTATTATATGCTTTAGAAGTTTAAAATTAAGTTTTGAAATGAATTGAATTTGGTTGGAGTTGAATTGGAATATAATCAAGTTAATTTAAGTAAGATTAGTTACATTTGAACAAGATCATACAATGTGATGTGTTAAATTATACAAGATAATAAGCTTAAGTTAGTTTAGAATTTAGAAAATTGTATAATACATTGTAAGGTTATATGAGTAGAACAAGAGTTGATCATATTATATGATAGATTGCTCAAATAACATAATAATTGACCAAATGGTTTAGGGTAATGCAAGTACAAATTAATAGAAATTGTAAAAATTTTACCATAAGATACAATTAATCACACTACATTATTAATTGGATAGTAGACAGGATGCTGAATTAAACAGATAGTAAAAAGTGATGTTGATTGTATTGCATGATGAAGAAAATTATACAATACTATGTTTTTGTCATAGAATAAAGGATAATAATAATGTATAAAATTATGTAATTTTAAGGGATATTAAATATTTATATTATAAAGACTATTTGATTATTTATGTTTTAGTATGATATGTAGAAAATCTTAAATAAGAAAAGATTGGAAAAAAAACTTTTTATCTTAGTTTTAAACACATAAATTCAATAATTATAATATAAATATAATATTAAATTATTATATAATTTAAAAATTTTATATGATTGTTCATTATATTGATCATTCTTATATATATATATATATATATATATATATGATATAGTTTATAAACTTATATAGTTATAAGAGAAATAATAGTTAAATTTTATCTTAGACATTATATCCTTGTTATATGATATAGAGTTATTAGTATTTTATAGAAGATGATTAAAATAGGAATATTTTTATAAGTGCCATGAACTCATTTATTAGGATGGGGATACTCTTTTATATATAGTGCTATTAATATTCTGTGAATAGATATTAACTTATTATGCATATGAGTTAATATTATATAGATATTAGTTATTAGATTTAGAGAAGATTGGTCAAAATAAAAATTGGGTCTTAAGAAATATTAATTTAGAAACTTGGAATAAACTAATTAACATGGACATGCTTTTGTCTATGGTTTTGATTGCTCATGATTAATAGTTATCATCTTATCATTCATACATTGATTTATTAGATCATATTATATTCTTATATTTTGTTACTATGTATAATTTATTTATCAAGCTCTTTAAAATCTCTTCAGAATTTCTTTCACATGTTATGTTTCTATTTCATAGAGAGATTGAAATGATGATACCATGGATGATGATACTTTTTAAAACTATGCTACATAAAATATGCCACATACGATGGAATGTATAGTACTACTTATAAAACTCATAAACTATTATTAAAATACATATATAAGAAGAAGTGAATTAATAATAAAAGTTAAACCATTAAACTTCTATATCAATCAATAAAACTATATCAGTCTAATAATCTAAAACACTTTATTTTATAATATTCAAAACCCTTTTCAGATTACAATACAACATAAGAAAAATTTTATTTTTTGGGTATGTATGCAAGGGGTATATGATTTCACATTTTCACTCTTTCTCATTACATTAGTATTACAAATGAGGAAAAATAAAAAATTAAAATTAAGGTTTAATTAAATCTTAAACTTAAAAGTTGTTCTTAAATTTTTCTAAATAAATGACTTCTAGTAATTTATTGACAAAAATACTCAATGAGTTTTATCTTTCGCACAAATTTCATATTATTTTTACATTTTTTGAAAATTTTAATAATTATTTCTAATATACATATATATATATAATAAATATCATATTTTTTCTTTTCTAAAGTTTGACCTTTTATTGTGATTATAATACTTTGTATTTACGTAAGTATAATTGTAAACTAATCTTCTTTACAAACACTTTATGTCAATATAGTTTTATCATTTTTTAATATTGTTTGATATTTATTTTAATTTTTTATATAGATACTAATTTTTTAATTTAAATTATTATTAAATTTTTATTAATCTCTAATAATTGGTTTTAAAATCTATGCATTTTTTATTTTCTCTCCCTTGATACTTTTGGATTCTTAATTATATTTCACTTTTTTAGGTTTATCTTCCTTCTTTGAAGTGTATTATCTTATTTTGATGTATAAATTTTGAAAAGTATAATAAATTCTTAGAAAATAATAATCCCTATAAAACTTATAAATTTTATGCTTTTCTTAATCATGAGATGATTATAATTTTTCTCATTACTTGCGACTCCGATCAATAACGTGATCATTACATCCATTGCTAAACTATAAAAATAATTCTTTAAATAATTTTTTTGTCAATTTTAGGATCTTACATCCATTATATCAATAAATATTTATGTGCCAATAGGATTTTCAAGGGCAATTGCTACATGTCCAAGCATAATAGACGCAGTTATCTTATTCAAGTAATAGTACATGACATGAGCAAGTAGCATGTTAGGAATTTGTCACAGAATGTAAGAAAAGGTGAAATTGATTAGTATTTTTTAATAAATATTATTTATTTTTATATTTTTTTTTAAACTAACATCTGTTAAAACATGTTTATGAATATTTTGTAAGATGCAACAAATAATTATATGATTTTTTATATGTTATTTAGTTATAGTGAAGCTATTAATGTTGTTGACCAGTGTGACTTTCTATCGAGAATTTGTTTACTCAATTTTATAAATGCTTACATAAATTATACCAAGAGAAATTTATCTAGAGAAAACTTTAATCAGCCAAAATGTGGACACATTTGTGACATATTTTCTTATGAAACATTCAAAATTAATCAAAATTATAATCATGTGTTTCTTAAATCATGCTAGAACTAATAGCTGAAGTACCAAACCTAGCTAAAACAAAGGCTAAATGTGCTAAGCCAAAAACTTGAATTGAATATCCTAATCCAATCTTGATTTCATATGCAAAGTGAAGAGAGGTGATATGACACAATAGAAGCTTCATTTGACATGCCATTTATAACCATATTTTTTTAAAAAAATATGTTTTTCTGAAAATGCAGTCAAATGTTTATTTAATCATGTTTTGAAACATATTTCTCAACCTACAAAAAAAATGAAAAATTAAAAATCATTTTGATCCCATAAAAAAAACTTGTCTTACTATTTTAATAAAATGTTAAAAGATACTTGTCCATTTCATAATAATAATTGTTTCACTAGTATTTGTTTGACAAAAAACTGAAATAAATGTTTTTATTACAAACACATTCATTTTGAGTTGCGCCAAATAATTTAATAATTTCTACTGCTGATGCTTTTCTTATATTATTTTACTTGTAACATATGTTTGTTATTTTTTCATTTTATTTTTAACTAAAGAATGTATATATTTATTTTTTGATAAGTAATTAACAACAATAAATTATATAATAATACTTTTTAAATAATATTTAATAACAAAATACATTTAGCAATAATTTTTATTAATGAGCTTAATATTCAATCACTACCGTATAACAAATTGCTTGAAATCAAATCAGCAAATACATAGGCTTTTAAAATCATTTAACAATAACATTTTTTAAATTATTTTTTATCCATTAGGTTGATGTTTAACAAATTGTATGATTTTTTATTCATTAGTTTGATGTTTAAGAATATTAAAAAAATTAAAAAAAAAATCTCACTAAAAACATTGGTTTTTACATTACCTTCTAGCGTTCAGATTTACGGCTTGGTAGCTGGCTAAATGTCTATTCAATCGCTTGACAACCAAAAAAATTAATTATCAAAATATTTTTCGATTTAAATAACGTTATGAAGCACGGTAGATTGAATACGAAATTACTTAAAAAGGGGATTTCTTTACAAGAAATTTTTTAAATAACTTTTTCAAATAGTTGAAATTATAATTTTTTTTCCATAAATTGACCGTTCTTGTAAAACGCATGCGAAGATTTCTCTCTCTCTGAGGATTTTCAATACTATTTTATCTTTTTCAATTCAAAATCAACGAAATCTCATCGAAAGATATTTATTTATTTATCCTTTTTGACATAGATATTCTTTATATTTTCCAAAAATTTTTTAGATAACAAAACTACTTTGAATGATTTCAAAATTCAAAATGATTGTTTTTATGAATTTAAAGTATACAAATTATGAAATAAATTCAATAATATTTTTTTAAAATTAAAAATTCTAAAAAATAAAAAGTTTATATTTTGTTGTAGAAAAAAAAAATACAATAATTTTATAAGACTAAATAAAAAAATACTTTCTTGTCTTCAAAATTTTTAAACTATTGAAACATAGAGACTCATCACAAGCGCACAATGAAAACTGCGAGATCAGCTTTTGTATTAATTAGCAAGAAGATTTGAAAAAGAGTTCTAAAAACAGATTTATGTAAAAAAAAATAATAAAAATAACTTAATGAAAAAAATTAAATAAATTGTAGAACTCAGATGAAAGGAACAAAAAAAAAATTCATTAAACAAAATCTTGTAAAAAACATACCAAATTTTGCAAGTTGGGACTACGTGTCTGTTGAAATTAAATTATAACAAATAATTAACGTCTACTTGACGGCGTAGTTTGTCCAACCCACCTAGCGCGATCTGACGGACTAACTATATGAAATGGGCCTTTGAATTGCCGTTCCGTTTCCTCTGTATCTCTTCACATGTTATTTGTCCGAGTCAACAACACATTTAAGTCCACATCTTCGACGAACGAGTGTTTATAAAAGAAATAAAAACTTAAAATTATTAAATACTTTTAAATTTACCTTAAATCAACTATCATATGGTTCACCTTAAAAAAAATTTTATTTATTTTCAACCACATATTTTACAAGAACACGATGATAGATTGCATGGTATTGGTCGCAGTTGCGTGATTGAATCATACCGTCCAAAATGCGGACGGCTGAATTTCGTTTGTCTTTCATGTTGTTTTCATCATTACAGCTAATTTAAAGGCCAAAAAACTATTTAAAAGATTTTTTTAAATCATTTTTCTTGAATAAAATTATATTGGCCGACTTAACAAACCTGTTTATTATTCAAATTGTTAAACTACATGTTTCGTTTTCTTTGTGTTATTGATGAGAGCGCAAGCGTCTACAATAAAAATATGTTTATATTATTTTAACTAAAAATTAAATATGATTTATATGAATTCTTCAAATATCTTTCTTTTAATGATACATCAAGTACATAATTTTTACTATACTTTATTTTAAAATCTTCTCAAGAACATTTATCTTAATAAATTTAGCAGTTATAAGTCAAATAATCCATAATGTTTTCTAGCTATAATTTATTTGTTTTTTAAGATGATAGATTTCTGAATTAATTTTAGTTTTGTGACAAGATGTACATTGTGCAATTGTCATTATCAATATCAAAATTAGATGTGAAAAAGTGTACATCACAAGTCCTAATGTTTGCTCTTTGTTTGGATGCATGGACACAAAAAGACTAAATCATAAAAAAAAGAAAAAGAGAGGACATTGAGAGAGAGAAAGAGAGTTTGTTTAAATAAAAAAATTTGTAAACTCTATGATAGTTTGATAGAACTTTAGTTTTGTCTCATTAAATACAAAAATGAGCCTTTCCTTAATTAAATGACAATCTTTTTTGGAGACTCAAGTATAAAAACTTCTAAAAAAATATTTGATGGTCAAACAAAGACGTATATAAACTAAATTAAATGAGATCCAATTTACATGTGTAATATTTTTTGAAAGTCAAGATATTTATTATAAAAGGATCATAATTTTTATCTTAATTAATTTGAGTGAATTTCTTCTCATTGACAAAAATAAGTTACGTTATATTGTAAATATAAAAGCATATATGATCTCTCATAGAGCTAAGGTATTAAGATCTAAAAACAAGTTATAAATACATGGCATGATGCCAAGTTTTGTATATCGTATTGTACAAGTCAGACTCTTGAAAATGATCATTATTTGATGGGTCTTGAATGATATGTTTTGTAGGATATCAAGTTTTTGATATTAGATTTAGACTCCATTCATTATACAATCAACATCAATAGATCATATTCCATTATTTATGTACAAAGAAAAATCAAGAAGATAACAAGAAAGTTATCATCACATAAAAATAAAAATTTGTAATACAAATGATAGGATTGTATTAAAAAAAATGAGATAACATAGAGGCTTTACAAAACATCCTTAAATATTAAACACTAGTGTCATTCTTCATCAACATCATTCTTTTCATGTTGATCATCATCCTCTTCCTCCTCTTCATTATAAATCAACCTCTATTCTAAAAATGATAAGTTAACAAATAAAATTATATCCAATATTTAAAAACAAATTAAAAATACTAAAAAGTAAATCAAAAGAAATAGAGGAATACAACGCATTAAACTTTGCACATACTTGATAGGTTGATTAGCTTGACCACTTCTTTAGCTTCTAAACTTAGTGAAGTCTCTCATGCATTGGTAAGCCAATCATGGTACGTCTTACTCATGCTAACAATCTCTCCTCATACTTTCTCCTCATGATGGACATTTCATCTATCTGAGCATCAATCAAGGTGTATGCATCATAGCCTTTATATGTGCTTGTTTTAGATATGTATAAGAATATTGGGATTACAATACTCTTGCTCCTAATCCTACAAGAGCATTTAGATCATGCAATAATATGAATGATCTTCTCTCTCTTTTCAAAGTTGACAACTCAAGGGCCAAGTCTCTTTGTGTTAGTAGTTTGTATATCATCTCTTAAAATTTTAAAATAACACATCAACATTAAAACTATGCAAACGTTATATGCGAACTAGATCCATAAAAATACTATAAAAGTTATGAGTGCATCACTATTATGCCTCAAAGATGAACTAGGGCCCATCTTCATTAACGTTTTTCATCTTCAATGAAAACCTATGAGAAAGGACTTTTGCATTTTGGCATTAACAGTGTTAACTTGTGCCATTTTTTGAGAAATAATATTGTAATAATTATATTAAAAGAATATTTCAAAATTAAGCATGAGAAAATATATGATAATTTTTTTATCCATTGGCTAACAAGTTGCACATAGTGAGATACCTCAATTCTATTTAGGCCATCTTTTATGAATTGTTGCTCAAGCCATTCACCTACACAAAAAGAATCCCTTCTTCATGATGTTCTTAATGCTACACCACTTCATAACAAGTGATTTGAAATCCATGGCTACACATGTGGTTAGTAATTAAAACATACATATTTAAAAATACATATATTAGAATTAATGATGTGAAATAAGCAAATTAGTAAAAAAAATATTTAAACTTGTATATGAGGGGTTCACCAATATTTCTTGGAGCATCTTCTCCTAGGTGTAATCTTGTGTGCTTTCAATCCTCAAAAAATGATGGAGCTTTATTGGAGAATCTTAATACAACTCCTGAGAAGTTTTCCTAAGATCCACACAATGGATGTTGTCATTTTTGTCATGTCTTGGAACACAGTTCCCTTTGAAACCACTTAGATATCAATGCACAAAATCTGACAAGGTTTATTAAATCTCTACAATGAGATATAAAAGCAAACAAATTTTATGTCTTAGAAAATAATATATGAAAATAAAAGAATGATTTGGTTTGAAATGTTAAAGATATACTTACTTGCTCACTTCTTTCTCGTAGTGAGTACTTATAAAGCTTATAGTATAATCACATGAATTTCTTGGTTTGAAAACCATTTTTTAAGGAATAGGCCAAGTAAATGAAAGAAAAAAAAGCCAAACTAGATTTTTGCATTGAAATTTTTAGAACCACTTATTAAAACTAATGCAATTGAATATATAAAAAAACTAAAATAAGACTTTTATCATTATTGTTACAGTAGGTTTATTATAATACTAAATATTAAAATCTTAATACATCTTTTTTACAAAATAGAAATTAAAGTAAATAAATATTAGAGGACTTTCTCTACTTATTATTTTTTAAAAATTTTGTGATGTGCATCCATGTTATTTGTAAAAATAAACTAAGCTACTTATCATAGGATTAATAGACAAATTTATGTGATCTCTCTATAAGACATGACATAATTAGGTCATACTATATTTTAGACTTATATCACAATCTTGTGAATATAATAAAAACACAAACATGATAAGTAAACATAATATAAATATAAAGTTCAAGTGTTTTGTATATATTCAATGTTTCTTATTTCTTTACTTGTTCCAGATGCCTCTTGGCCACTTATTTTCATCATTTTAATTGATCATCTTTGATTTTTCTAATTTCTAATGACCTATTATATTGTGGTATTATCCTTTAATTATTTTGTTTTCTTTGATGATAATAAATATCACATCCCCTAAAGATCATCTTAATTGGATTGACACATAAAAAAGAGATACATTTTAACTTTACTTTTAAATATTTTAATTTTATTTTTTATTAGTATATTAAGTTTGATTGAAATTATTCTTACAAGATACTTAAAAAGATAAATTTTATTTAGATTAATCATCTAAGAAAAATATTTAGATTTTTAATATTTTTTATCATCTTAAGAATCATTTTGTCCATATTCTTATCTTTGAATTTTTTTAATAATAATAAATTAATTTAAAAAAATAAAAAATCTAATTTTTATTGATTTAAACAATCTTAAAACTCCATATATAACAAATTTTGTGAAAGAAATTAATCTTGAATCCTTTCTCTACGTAATTGGATCGAGCCATCACTCCTGAGTCCAGACGAAAATGTATAATATCAAGGCATTAATTCTCACATCCATTAATTTTGTTTTTTTACTGACATCATGGGTGACAAAAACTCAAACAAATAAAGGGCAAACTAATCTCAAAGTTAGGCTACTTATAGAGGAAATATCTTATAAGGATAGAAAAAAAATATCAAATATAACATGTGGGATTAAAACGTAAACGATTTTTTACACTACCATCTTTTGAATTGTAGAAGTGACGTGAGCTATCTCAACACATAATTTCACAATTAAATGATCATCATCTCATCTGTCTCTTTTAAACATTAATTCCATCAATTATTCGATCATGCAATTTCATGATCACATTTTTATGCATCTAATCCACACAAAAAATTAAATCCAATCGTTAGATCTAATGGTCTATATCAAATCAAAATTTCTAAATAGCACATGTTTAATCTTAGTTGTTCGATCATATAGTTGTCACAAATCAAATTATGTAGGATGCTTTTGATTAGGCAACTATTGTGCACTAGCTAGTTTTTTTGTTATTTATCGATCGTTATAATTTTTATTTAAATAATATTAAGTTTTAAATTAAAAAAATATTCATTGATTAGAAATAACTAATTTTTTAGTTTGATAAGTACTTTTAGTCATTAAAAAATACATAAAAATAAGAGAATTCTTAAATAAAATATTTTAATGAAATTTTTACAAAATTTTGAAGAAAAGTTTTCAAGCCATGATATTAAAGTTATTAGCAGTCAATGCATATTATCAACTTCATTCATTGGATCCTTCTTCATCAAACTCTGAATTCCTTATTAAGCATTTATTTAAGAATAAGAATTAATTTGTATAGATTTTCATCGTCACTTTTCTTTCCTCTTTCTGCTAATCTTCTTTTGTTGTAAGGTCATTGTAGCTTATCTTTTTTTTATTTCATTGTTGTGTACTCGTCTTTTGGCAAAATATTAATATAGATTTTTTTTATGTCTGGTTTATGTTGGAGGTGGCTAGATTTTATGTCAAACATCTAAAAATCGCTTATGCACATTTTTAAATTTTTGTTGACTTTTTTATTTCATAATTTTTCTAAAAATTTATTATTAATAAAAAATTAACATATTTTAAAAAAAATTAAAACTTGTATTAAATTATTTTTAGAGATTTGTTCAAGCTTATTAAAAATACTTTTAAATATTTTTATAAGAAATCAATTTTTTTAGTAATTCACCCTCTTCTTGATTAACATTTTCAATTTTTTGAACTATTATTCTATAGACATTTCTCTTTATCTCTAAAAGTTTGAGCTACTTGAGTCAACACGTCTTAATTGGGGTGACTCAAGCTACTTTTTCTCAAGGACTCATTACTTAACCTAGTTCTCCTTGGATCTTTGGGATGCTTTGATCAATAAAGCATAATTCATTTGATAAACTCTTATATTCTCTTTAGAAATTCTAGGGCAAATGATGTTTGTTAGGTAATTTTACCCACATTATCTTACCCACATGATTCGTAACCATATTCTAATATTATATAGCACATGCTGGTAAATACAATAAGGAAGTCATATATAAGAGACTATAAGGAATGAACTTATCCATGAGTTTTAAAGAAATAAAGATAAGCAATTATGCTATAGTACATCAAGTATTAACTAAGTACATAAATGACACATAGAACACTTATTTGATTTTTCGAAAGTACTTGACATGCCTTAAAGACTCTCTTAGCATGCACCTCAACAAACTTCACATATTCCTCTTTCTTTCTCTTCTTGGAAGGTTTTAGTCTCCATTTTGATCTCCTCTAGCTTAAAAATTTCTCTAAAAGCTACTCTATGGGTATTTTATGCCATATAAATTTTATAAATTTTCAATCTTGTTTGTCTTTTTAATAATTTTTTATTTCAAATAATATTAAAAATATTAAATATTTTTATTTTCCCTATAATTTTTTGTCTTTGAATGATATCAGATTTCTATACAATTGATAGAATGGTTTCGTAATAATTTATATTTTAATATTTGAAGTTTACCTCCATTCTTTAGGAGTTGCATCTCTTTCTAACTAAATTAATAATTTTTCCAAATTTTAATAAATAAAATACTAACAAGAATGAATAAATATAAAATAAGAAAGTAATAAATTTGTTTACTTGGAAGTGTTACAAATTTCTCTCCTTTGGAGAATTTTGCTCTCAAAATTTAGAATAAATGGGGATGCTTTTTCTATACCACTTCCTCCAATTTTAGGTAGATTTTTATTTTATTTGATTTGCCCATTGAACTTTAACCATTGAGATGTTTTCTTAATTGTTTGAACTACTTTGTTAAAATCCTAATTGGTTTTTTTTCTACTCAAATTTAGTTGCACCTCTATAATATTTGAATCATACTCCACATATTTTCATAATAATAAGCTATGAAATGCATCATGTACTCTAACCAAAGCCAAAGATAAGGTTATCTCATATGAAACCTTACCAATTCTTTCAATTATTTAAAATGATCTAATATATCTTTATTTTAGTTCCTTCTCTCTTCCAAATCTTGTCAATCCTATTAAGAAACATGTGATATTCTTCTTTGAATTCAAAATTTCTTGTGTTTAATATTACAGTACTTCCTTTGACAATGTTGTGCCTTCTAAATCTTTTTCTTTATTAGTTGAACTTTACATAATATTTTATATATCATTTTTTGTACTACTAGTAATTTCTTTGATTATTCATACCAACATAATGGTTATTGGCACTTCTTAACATAAATTATCTTATAAGGTGTCGTTTCTATGCTTAATTAGTAATTTTTACTTATAAAATCAATCCAAAATAAATATATCTTTTAGTTTCTACTAAAATATAGTACACATTATCTAAGCATATCTTATATAGTCTTGATGATTCTCTTAATGATGTAGGATAAGAATGAGAAATTAAACATGAACATAAAGATCATAATACATGATGTGCAAGTATAATTTTTATTTAAATTATATAAAAAGTATTTATCATAGACCCATCACATTAACTATGACAAAAAGAATAAGTTATGGTCTAATAGAGCTAGCCATGGTGATGCAAGATGATATTTTAAAATCTAATTTATATAAAACTTTTATAAATGAGAGGATATAAGATAATAAAATATTTACATGAAGTGATACAATTGCTAAAGTCATTTGGAAGATTAGGAATATGAAAAATCACATAATCAAGTATAAAAGAAGAGTTGATCTTGACTTGGAGTTTTTTTTGAAAAATTTAAAAGTTCAATACTCAACCATAGTCCATTAAAAATAAGAAGAGCAAATAAAGGTGTTTCTAAAAAAATTTTGAAGATAATTATGCAATAAGCAAAGTCAAAATCAAGGGAAAAAACTCTTCGGTAATGTAACAACTGAGACTTGGAACAAAGATCTAAGCCTTGTAGTGGCTAATACACGAGAAAATAAGAGATAAGAGTTTCTAAAAGTATATATGTTTGATATAATGTGTATTATATGATAGAGGCCTTAATGATTGATCAAATAATATGCAAAATGTTAATTAGAGGATTTTTACTTTATATAATTTATAATAACATAATGACATGGTGATTTAATACATGATTTATTTAAGTATAATGATATTATATTTTTTAGTGATATATAAAAAAATATATGAAAGATTTTTATCATTAATTATTACAATAACATGTTATGCTTGCCTTATCACATGTGTTTATTAATTACATGTTAAATGTATATCAAAACATGTGTTAAATAAATAGAGATGATTAACAAAATATTTATATAATTATATTAGAAATGATATAACAAAGTGATATAATATAAAAGGTATCAATATTGATTGTAAAAGTTAACTTGTTATTCAAAATAATATGTATTTGAAAGTAAATATTTTGTTAGCTAAAAAAACATGCCTCCAAAAATAAGAACACTATATAAAATAATATTTTTGAGAGTATTACCAAAGAAATGTCATTAGGTTATATAAAATAAAAGGTTTGGGATGCACTAAAGGCAAAAGGAGATTAAAAAAATTAATACAATTTCTTAAAAATATATATTTTAAATAAATTTAAAAACAAAAGAAAAATAATATATATTTGATTGATTTATATTATTAGTGATATATTACCATATACAAGGTTGGTTAATAATTACTTGTTTTATATTATGTTATATATTTTTATCATTAAATCAGTGTCGGTTGACTCGTGCCTAATTTGACGCAACACTTTTAGGTCAATAGAAGGTATTTTATTAGACTATTAAGATGAAGTGAGAGTTATCTCATGGTGATTTGAAAAAAATTATTATTTTTATTAGATGAGTGATACTTATGTTTATTTTATTTAAGTAAAAAGCTATATAAAAAATTTGTTAATAATTGATATATATATATATATGCTTTTTAAAAAAATGTGAAAAACTTGATATTTAACTTGATTATAAAATATGCTTTAGTTATTTGATTTTAAATAAAAGTTTGATTTTGTCATAGTTTTTATAGAAAATAAAAAATAGTTTTTTATATATTTCAAGTTATTAGGTAAAGAGAGAAACAAATAGTTATCATGACAACAAAATCTAAAAATATCAGTGTCAGATTTTCATAATAGAATTTTATGATTTTCATTGATTTGATACAATTAGGTTTCTAATAAATAATATTTTTATTTTTGAAATTTGTCTTTATCTTTTTTAGTGTCATGCCCAATTTTTGGGGATACATAATTTTTACAAAAGACCACCCAAGATTTTATTAACAACTTTTATTTGATCAATTGTTTCAAGATAGTATGTCATAAAAATAGTAATATTTTCCCATCTTTGCCTATAGATTTGTTTTAAAAAATTACTTCTAAATTTAATATCCATGCAAGACATTTATGCCTTTGAGAAAAAAAAATACAATCTTATACTCTTAACAAAGAATAATTTGATCATGCTAATTGAATTTCTTGTGCTTTTTTCTTGATTTTTTTTTCTAACTTCTTTAAAACAAGCTTGAAAATTTGTTGAGAATTTTTCTTTTGTTTTTTTAAAACTATAGTTTTTTTTTTTGAAAATCTAAGTATTTATAAATTCAAAATCTATTGATAGATCATTATTTATCTATATTTCTCTTTTTTAGAATATTTTTCTAAGAATGTTCTCACGAGCATATGAAATTTACCAAGCTTTATGTATTTGAAATATAAAACATGTAATTTATCTAATTTTTCTATAAATGTATTAAATTTATATTTATTCTTATAATAACGTTCTTAAATATCTTGAATCTTTGTTGACATTTTTTCTCTTTGTTTACAAAACAAAATTTTTTTTATGAAAACAATTATTCATGAATTCATTATTTATTCATATTTAAGTGTTTCAAGTTATAAATAAAATTATTTTCTACTTTGATTTATTGATTGGTACGTTGCAACCTTTTCTCATCAACCTGAACACGTGGACGAACACGCAAACAGATCACTTCCCTTCTTCCCAAGCAGTCCACGACCTCCCCAGTAGAAAGGCCAAACCCAACTGCTTCTCCGCGTCCAAAATCTTTTATTAACTTCCTCTAATTGCGAAGCATCCTTCCAGAAACGCTCAACCATTTCTCCACTTCCTTGCTCGTTCTTGCACGGCTCCTTTTACTATATAGAACGACGTCTCTGGTCTCTTTTTATTTCATCGAACAATTGGTCAGCACCTGTTACCCTAAATTTCCGAAGGAAAATTCAGGAAAAATGGAGAGCGCAAAGGTGCAGACCTCTTTCTGGAATTTCAGTGACCAACTCCGACTCCAGACTGCTGGGATGTCTAGCCTCTCTCTCGGTGACAGCATATGGTCAGATCCTTTCTTCTCCAACACCAGCCGGCGACTGGAGGGCCGCAGAAATAACGAAAAAATAGGTACGGCTGTTCTTCCAGAGGATGGGTTGACGGGCGGATGGAAGGTGGGCGTAGATCTTCCCAAAAAGGTAGCTTTTACCAACAACAGAGAAAATAGATACAATAACAACAACCTCGGCGGAGGGGGCGTGAAGAACGCCAAGGATTTTGATCTCAGCAAAGGTGTGAATAATTATAACGGCGATATCAAGAATTATTTCAGCAAGGCGATCGCTAGGCCAGCAGTGAATACCATACCTAGTGGTAATTCGTTCGGCGCCAAGAAGATGGTCGGAAATAACAGCGATATCAATGGAAAAGGGGGGAAGGTTAAGAAGAATAACAACAATATCAACAAGGAGAATAACAACAACAGCACTAATTCTGTTGATAAACGGTTCAAAACTTTGCCACCAGCGGAAGCTCTACCACGAAGTGAAGCGGTAGGGGGTTACATCTTTGTCTGTAATAACGAGACCATGGAGGAAAACCTTAAAAGGCAACTTTTTGGTGAGTTCTAAGTACATGTTTAATTTATATTCCCAGTTATTCAGTTTTTCATCTGCGGTTACTGCTCTACCATGTTTGTGTTTGAGAGTTCTGACAGCATTTCGAATTGGCTTTTCTGTCCTTCATAACATTTGGATCAGCATCTGCGTGTAGGATTTCTAGATTAGGGATTTTTGGGTTCATTTTTTGCTTCCGACGATTCTAGTTTGTGGTAGTTCATCTTTTGTTCATTTTGTGTATCGAGTGGAATCAATTCCCTGTGAGACGAAAGAATTCATTTTACTTTTACATAAAGGAGTTGCTGTATGTTTGTTCATTTAGGGCCTGTTTGGTTGGGTTTAAGGAAGTTGGGGTAGATCTTAGCTTAGCCTTCCGCAGTGGCGTAAGAAAGTATTAAGGTTAATGCGGTAAGTGGAGGGTTGTGAGGGTAAGAAGAAGAAATGGTTAGATTAAACATGTGGTAAATATGAGATAGGAGGAAATTGTGTTTGGGGGATAGTTGGGGTAACCTTAATTAGCTCCAAGTTGCCCCTTAGCAAATGGGGGCTTAAGTTTTTTTGGGATTGCTGTATGTCCTGTATTTGAAATTGTGATAAGAAAATTGTGCCGGCTAGTCCCACTGAGATTAGCGACTCAATAAAACAGTATGATTGTTTCTTGAAATGTTTACTTATTTTTTTTCTTTTTGTTGTTCAATTAGGGCTTCCTCCAAGATACCGGGATTCAGTTCGTGCAATAACTCCAGGATTGCCTATCTTCTTATACAACTACTCAACGCATCAGCTTCATGGAATATTTGAGGTATCATACTCAAGGCTTCTGTACTTGTTTCTCGTGAGGGTTATCTTTGTTGTTAGGTAGATAAGTTTATAGAAACGTGCTTTCCTGCTTACTCAGGCTTCCAGTTTTGGAGGAACAAACATTGATCCTACTGCTTGGGAAGATAAAAAGCATCCTGGAGAATCTCGTTTTCCTGCTCAGGTATTGCATAATATTTTTTATACTACAACTTACAAAAATAATAGTTTATGGTTGGCTATCAGAATTGTTTCTATGGGGAAACTAACATTTATATGATGAGAGAATGATTTTTGTGGGGAAGCCAACATTTATATGATGAGAGATTGTGAAAAGATTTAGCAAATTAAAATGAAAATTACATGAAAAACTTAAACACAAAAGGAAGTACAAAGTAGTATCTAAAAACATTCTGAAGTGCCATGTTTCTCAATCTGAATTATTTATTAGCGTGTAGTAACACAGCATGCAAAAAAAATTATTTTTTGTCTTGGTGTATTAAAGGTTTATGTGTAACAGCAAAATTAGGCAGCTTCATTGGAATTTATTGAAAACAAAAGTTATGTAAATTAACTTGAGAAACACACGCAACTCTGACAGGTACGGCAAAGAAAGATACAAAAAACCAACTCAAATTGTTGTGAATGTGGTTGAGACTGATCATGGAATAATGGACAATTGCCTAAACTGTAGATTCTTTTGATGGGTAATTGTATGCATATGTTTCTTTGATTGCAATAAAACCTTGCTTGAGCACCAATCAATCTTATATTGCTTTTACACCATGCATTTATGATATTTTGAAGGTTAATGCAATATCTTTTATAATACTCGGTTTTCAGAAGGTCAGTGATAGTTCTGTCAATTTAAATGAATGACCCAGAACTCTATTGTTGTGTAATCTTATTGTATTGCATGTAGTTGATTGAAAAGTGTTGACATATGCAAGTTTTCTGAGTGCAAGCATGACAAGGTATTGTATAAGGCTAGCTACATTACCCTTTGCTGTCAATGTACTTAAATCTTATAAATGCTTTATTTTAATTGTTTTAATGCTGAAAAAGATAAATAAATAAGTCATGATCACTTTGAGACAGAGCTAGTTCAACATGGCCTAAATTTAAGCCTCAGTGATAGCTGTTTCAACTTGGACAAATAATCCAAAGCTGTATTGTTGTGTAATTTTGTTGTATTGCATATAGATTGATTGGAAGGTGTTAGATAAGCAAGTTTTCTGATTGCAAGCTAAAATTAATAGTAACAAAAAGCTCTTGTTCCACTAGAGCTAGGTACATGTACTCTTTGACATGAATGTGCTTGATCAAGTAAAAGGTCTTTACGTTGTGTTCTAATATTGTCTGTGTTGAATAAGATGGATAAATGATTCATGATAACTTGAATGGATAAGCAGAGCTAGTTCAAAGCATCCTAAATGAAAGTCATGGTGATAGTTCTTTCACTTGCATGAATTATCCAAAACTCTGTTGTTGTGTAATCTTGTTGTATTGCATATAGATTTACTGTAAATTGTGAGATATGCAAGAATAATTCATGATCACTTTGTGCCTAATTCAAGGTCTTTACATTGTGTTCCAATACTTTTTAATGTCAAACAAGATGAATAAATGATTCATGATCACTTTGCGCCTAATTGACACTGCTAGTTAAAACAGTCATAAATGAAAGGCACACTGATATCTCTTTTAACATGCAGCAAGAATGATAAAAAATTCCATTGTTAAGTAATCTTGTTGTATTGCATATATTATTGAGTGACAGGTGTGAGATGTAAGTTTTATGTTTGAAAGCTTGAGTGAACAATAATGATTTGCTTCACTGCTATTTCGGCTAGCTCAGCACATCTTAAATGGAAGTCACGATGTTAGCTTAATGCATCTTACGTGAAGGCCATGGTGGTAGTTGTTTCAACTTGCTTGACTGATCCAAAGCACTAGTTGTGTGTAATCCTCTCTGCTTTATTGCATATAATTGATTGAGGCGTAAAAGTTTTTGCTGTGCAAGCTAAATTGAAAATAAGCTTTGGTACCACTAATGCTAGCTAAACGAACCCTTTTACTTCATTGCTCTCGATCAAGTAAAATTGAAGGTCTTTACTGTGTTCCAATAGTTTTGAGTGCCAAACAATATGAATTAGTGATTCATGATCACAAATGTTTGGTAATTGTTTCTCAACAAGTTTTTCTTCTTTAAACTTCAAAACATGAAAAATTTGTCAAACAACTTTCATAATCTCTCTTTTTTCCTCTCATTGTATAAAATTTCATTTCCAAAATCATATTTTTTAAAATATTATTTCACAAATCTTTTTTCAATTTGGATAGTCACCACTAAATAGGGCCCACTTGGAGGCAGACTACCTGAGCTAGTTGAAGGATCTTAGCTGAAAAAGTCAAGAGTGTGTTTGTAACATTAATTTTTCCTTTTCCATTGATTTTGAATTCTGCATTCTAGACTTTTGAAAGCTTATTTTAAGAAATTTTGTGTGCTAATAGTATGAACTGGACAATCTCTGCTACCTTAAACGAACTCTTGATGTTGTCTTGTGAAATTCTGTCTGTTTTGATTATGTTTACAATTGTTGTTTTCCTTTTCAATGGTTGAATGCTATTTCCTGCTGATCTTACTTGTGACATTTACATCCTGCTTATCGAAATTGTGATTTATTAAAAAGCTTACTCATCTCTTATTGTTGAAATTAATTACGGCTTTGTTGTCTGACTTTTGTCAGTAAATTCATCTGATGTTCAACTGTTTTATTAGTTTTTAGCAGTGCTGCTATGTTGTTATCCAATATTTTATCTAAGCATCTCAATACTATTTCTACCCAACAGGTTAGAGTCGTAACCAGGAAGAACTTTGAGCCTTTGGAGGAAGATTTTTTCAGACCCATCCTTCACCACTATGATGGACCCAAGTTCCGCTTGGAGCTTAGTGTGCCCGAGGTAAAGTGTCGCTACTGTTATGAAGTACGATCAGTGTGAAAAATTATATTTATGCAACATTTAAAATTTCCCATGCAGGCATTGGCCCTTCTCGATGTGTTTGAAGAAAATTATGCTTGACAAAGCCGATGTTGTTTCAAAAAAGATTAAAAGCTTGAGCCTTTTATATGCTTTTTATAAGTTATCCATTGAAGAAAGATTGGTGTGAAGGACAGTGGTCAGTGTACCCAAGAGTTTGTGCATAAAGGCCTTGAGCTGTGCCTTTACATTTTGTTACTTTTGTTAAGGAAGTTACTATGATCTGCAAAATTAAATAAATGAAGGTGTGACATTTGCTTTATATAGTGATCGGTTGTGATATTTTTGAGCTATATTAAAAAGTTGACTGTCGGTCCATGTGTATTGTATGATTACACCACTGAAATGTTCCAAAAGGGTTACTATGCCATTCCCTGAATTGTTAATCAACTTTACAAGTTTGTTTTGATAGTACCTAGACAAATTTTTTTTTTTTTTGGTTTTTTTTCTAAAGTGGTTTGAGTAAACTTAATAAGAAAATGTTCCAATTTCCATTTAAGCCATCTTGTTATGTAATATCGTCCTTAGTTTTATGATGTAACTAAACATTATAACGTTTCTTGCAAATTCGGTATTATACCAATGGCGGAAAGTTAAATTAATTCCAACCAATTAATATTTTATCTTAAACTAATAAAGCTTGTTCCAATTTATCTATGATCACGTTTTCGTAAATCCTTGAAAATTATTTAACTAGTATTTCCGTCAGATGAAATTGAATTTGTTATCACAAATAAATATAACAAAATTAGAATATTTCCAAATATATAAAAGAACATTTTTAATATACACAATTTCTGTAACTAACTCCAATGAAATTATAACCCTTGAACAAATTCGATTGAAATCCTCGATGGTTCGACGAAAGGACGCCTTTAACAAACAAAATATGAACTGTCACGAGTTTTCGAGAAGCTCTGGAATATGAACACGAACGACTTTTAATGCAGATCCAATGGCTAAAATGGTTTCATATTTGTGTGTGAAAAAACTATTGTAGTATCGTAGTCGTCACATTAATTGCTACGCCACAAATAAAGAGCCACACGTTGCGAGCACGGCAAATTAAGCGTGGCCTACAAGTTCTCCATGAAGCCTGTGAGCCCCGTCTTCACCTGTGAACTCCAATAAAATTCATACAACCCTTTCTGCCACCTTCTTCCTTCACGTACTCTTCCCTGTGAGAAGCTTCAATACACCAAACTACATGCACCTCTCCTTCACTTCAATATATATATATATATATATCTTGGAACCCCATTACCAAAGACGAAAGTTACGCTTCTAAACCATGACTTTTTCTACACAACCTTCTCCTCTCTTCATGGCTGCTCTCATCCTCATCCTCCTCGCCAACACTGTTCTGGGAAGAAACATTGTCAGTTCAGGTAATTGTGTCTATAAAAATTGTCATTAATTAAAAGGTTAAAGCTTTAATCATATGATGGACTGCATGTTTTCAGTTTATAGTAATCATAACTATATCGAGGAGAAAGGAGGCGGGACATCTAATGAGGTGATTCCAGTAGGCAACGAGAAGGTGGGGCGGATAGGAAGGCGAGCGAACACGGTGCAAGTGGCGGGTTCGAGCTTGCCCGATTGCTCGCACGCGTGCGGGTCATGCTCGCCCTGTCGATTAGTGATGGTGAGCTTCATCTGCGAGGAGGAAGCAGAGAGCTGTCCCCTGGCTTACAAGTGCATGTGTAATAGGAGGTCCTACCCTGTACCCTAATCAAATAAATAAATATTACCAAAAAAAAAAAAAAAAATGCTCCTCTCCTTAGATTATGATGCAAGCATACACAGCATTCAGCCACATTGATACTTCCAGAGAAATTTTTTATTTATGTTGAATAGTAATAACCTTAAAACCCCTTTAAAGTTATTGCTATGCGTTTTATGAAACATTTCCAAATAATTAATAGATATAGTAGAGCCATACGATAATGACATTAATTGAATAAATCCAATTAATTGAATCGACTACCAAAAACACTCATTATTTTTTAAGGAACCATGGGTGGAAAAAATTAAATAATATTTATAAATTTTGATTTTAAATATAGAATGCAGGAACCACATCTAAATTTGAATATTAAATTTTAAATTCATCAAAGAGTTTGTATATAACATGTTATTAAAATAATGACGTCAATATCGAGACACCAAATATTAAAAACTCATGCGATAAATGTGCTCTTATATAATAACCGATTACCAAAAGAACCGTGTGAATATCAAGATGTTCAAAATACTTTATACATCTGTTTTAAATGTCAAGTCTTTTGGCTTTATAGAAAATAATATTTTAAATTGTCAAGTTGTACTTAAAGAATAGTATAAAACATAATGGTGCATCATAAAAACTCCATCCTATGCAACATGATACTAAAATAGCGTCGTGATTATCAACCACATGAAAGATAATGGATAATTAACGCCTTATGAAAGCCCAGTAGTCTTTAAGTTACACATCAATCAGCCAGCCGCCTCAGAGCTATCAACCTATTACTGCGTTGAGCTGTTTTCATATGTTGTTCAATCAAGCCACTCAATTTGGCATCTTTGTCCCCAAAAGAACACATCTATGGCCAAAAATACCATACTTGCTTTGTTTAACATAAAAGGCAATCTTGATTTCAAACTACATACATATTATTGCCCCAAAGTTTGCATTCATTCTTTAATTAACCCTCTGAGATGCTTACCTTTTCACAACCACTTCACACAAATACAACTATGGGTCGTCTGCCAAAGCATTCACTTCAAAATATTTCAAAACGTAGAAATACTATCAGAACAGTAGCCCGACGCCTTAAATCTATTGATTCTGGCCCAAACCTCATTAGTCCTACCAAAGAAACGAAATGGGGAGTTGTATTGCGCAATGGAATATGCATCATGGCCGAGAAGGTCGGTGGAGTTTGCCCATGGAGATCTGCTCAAGCTGATGGCCAGATTCTCAGCTTCCTTCACGACATTGTTATCGCGGGCAAATCCAGAAAACTGCCTCACTGCAACACAATGACTTGGCCAATAGACGGGTTGGAGGTTCAACTCTGGAAGAGGAACAGGAGGAGAGTTCTGGAATTTCGCGGGCAGGTAAAACCGAACAATGTAAGCCGTCGAATGTAGGGGACCTGCATCTGGAACAATGCTGGTCAAAACTGGAGAAGTCATTCTGATCCTTGAAGAATTCAAATTAGCCCCCTGAATGTACTGAAACAACCTAAACAAAGAACACAGAAAGATTCAGTCCAAGTGTTCATGGCTTTGCTATGGAGCTAATAAGAATAATCAGAGTGGGAAATATATATCAAACAACGTGAACAAAACAAAAATGCGCAAAATTCTGGTGTATTTCACGTGTTATGAACTTAATTGAGAGGAATTATATCGTGTTTCTAAATGAAAAGATAAATGGTGATGTTACTATCAATGTAGACAAAAGGCCACTGATGGAACACTGTTCATTGATAATGGAAGAAGCGAAAGCATATCCACTAAGAGCTGCAGAACCAAGAAAATGTACAGGACATCTCTTCAATCAGCAATTTCTGAAGTTGCCCAATGTATATGAAACAACATTTTAGATTCGCCTCAAACACATCCAAAATCCAATTCAAGAGCAACAGGGGAAAAAGGCATCCAAAATCCAAGTGAAGAAGAGTGCAGGGGAAAAGAGGTTTTATTCAACTTCAAGTAGTTCAAGGGATTAGTAAAGGTGCAAATGGCGCGTAGTGTAAAAATTCCATGCGGTGGATCCTGTGTTCAAGAGTTTTGGATCCACAGCAGGAAAAAAAACTGAGATAAAGAAATAAAAAAGGTATCCTTTTAGATTCTAGTTGAATCAGCCTTTTGTTTACATCTTCATCTTCTTTTTTGTTTATAAATAACACATTTTGTGAGAGCTTCTTGGGATTAGGAAACATAGTGTTACTATATTTTAAGACAAGCGAAACACAGGATGATTGTGCAAAGGAAAGGCAAATAAAATAGATGGGAAAGAGAATATCTAACCCAACTTCCAAGTTGTTTGGTGTGAATCCTCCAACCAAAATCAATATTTGTATGTGTAAGGAAATTATAGAGGGCAACTGCAAATATGTTTTTATAGACTGAGCCCAGCAAGGCTGAAATATCCCAAGCGCAAGTTACTTCTTTTCGGTTAAGGAGAAAGTTACCAGTTTCCTCAAGAGATGGAAAACAAATCTGTACTGTTAGGGTGCGAATGACAACCTTAATGTCATGAGCATTAAACAATAGAAGAATTATTTTGTTCTACGAACAGACTTAGTGTGAGCGGAGCTGTACATGTGTCAAGGACATTCCATCTAACATGATCCATGCAGGAGGAATTAAAGAGAGCTTTGCACAAAATTATCAGAGATGATAAGACTTGCACGTGTAAGACCCTTTATTGAGAAATGGAGATTATGATCAGCAGATCATTCAAAATTGGAATGAAAAATCAAGAAATCAATCCGTTTCTGACTTGATTGACCCAACGAATTGTCCAACAAGAAGCTATTGATTTCAAAAGAATCGGGCATCAAGTAGATCAGAAAATCTAATATACCTTATCTAACCATCTTATTGATCAATTAAATTGTACAATAAGTTAAATTGGATGATGTTGAAAAGGCATTGTATTAGAACTATGAGAATGATTTTAGCCTGATTAGACAATTTATTTTTCAATTGGATCATCCAAAATATATAGTTGACAAATTAACTAAATTTTTTACAACATTTCTAGAGGTATATAGATTTTCAAATTTGACAAATCTATTCACTATGATAACTTCTAATACCATATAAGGAAAGCCTTAAATAAACAAAAAGATTTTAGAAGAGGATTCTTGGACAAATATTTTTGAGTTTTGAAAATGATAAAAGTCACTGAAGGATTAAAAAGAAGATAAATCTAAGAGGTTGTGAGGTCCTATTAAGTCCAAAATCTTATATTGTATTATGGTTGTAGTTAGGGAAACAATGAGGGAAAGCAGGTCCAATGGAGATGGAGGGAGATCTCTTTAAGGAATTTCTCTCATTGAGCAGCTAAGTTGGGTCAAGTAATCCCTGATTTGAATTTATACATATTGGTCAGGAAAAGAATCAATTTCTAGTTCAAGTCTCTTATTGAATTTGAAAAATTAGCCAAAATATATGACTAAGATTTCTTCGTTGTTGAGGGATTCCTTATTTGCTTAACTTTTTAGGAGTTAAGATCTTAATTGAATCTATGTGAAGAGGTTGTCCTAGATCATTTGATCTAGATTTGTTAAAAAAAAAAAGTTTTATATCCATTGGTGAGATCCTTTTTGAAGCCATTTTATCTAATTAATAGCTTTTATCTCACATCCCTTAATTCTAGGTTACCTTTGCATGCAATTCCTTGTTGGGATCTACATAAGTATTTCTCTCTCTTTGTGAAATATTTTATCTTCTCAATATAACTCTGCATGGAAGCTATTGTCCCAAATTTCTTATTATCTTCACAAATTCTTTCTTCAAAATCCCCCCAACAAGTCATCATCGACATGAAGTTCATCTCCAAAAGAGGTTTTTCAAAGGAATATAGACAAGGTTATTAGAAAAATATTTCGTATTGTTGGAGTTAGTTTAGCAATTTCTACATCATCACTTTCTATGATACAATTAAGGATTGCAAGCAACATGGATAGCTTAGAGACCAAGTCCTTGTGATAGATCTTAGACTTAAGGGCTTTGGATCTATGATGGTAGGAAAATTTAAAAGAAAAAAAAATATTCGTTTACATTTTAATTGAATCCTCCTTGTAGAGAATCCTTTAGTTTATATTGTCTTCTCTTTCATTTGTACATGTTAGATATATAGTGAAAGCTTCTTAGGGATTACTTCAAGAAGAACATGTCTCCATATTTTGTGACATGGGTAAGAGAAGGGTGGCTATGTAAATAAAAGATAATAAGCAACTATGGGCGAAGGATTACTTGGTAAAAGCATCTTCAAAGTTGTGTTGTTAGTTCATAATCATGGGATAATTGTTGTCCATGAGGAGTGAATTACAGGAGGTTATTGTAGGTATGCTTTGCAAGATAACTCTAATAAGACTTGAAGTACCTTAAGAGCCAACTACTTTTTGGATGAAAAACAAAAATCAATTTCCTCCAGAGAACGAGACATGATCCTACAAAAATAAGCTAAAGATAAAGAACTTCATAATATCAACATCAAGTGATAGAATAAGATCTTTTATTCTACTTTTAGACTTAATTGCATGATTAGGGCTGTCCGCATGTTAATGGCATTCGAAGTACCTTATATTATGCATAAGGAATTGAAGAGAGCTTTGATACATCAACAAGGTGCAGAGCTATTCTTACAGATGTGATATCATTAACAAGAGTAAATTTTTTCTTTAGAAAATAAAACTATGATAAATAAAATAATCATGAATGCATGCTTTTAACATGTTCATAAAAAACAATTAAGACATCAAGTTTTTTACATGATTGATATGATTGGATTGTTTACTAATAGAGTAAATCATTCAATTAGAGACTAAAAGATTCCAAAAGAATTAAACTAAAAAAATAGAAATGTCTGATATACTTGATCAGAGGTAAATGCTAATAGAACACTACATTGGACCTTGAAGAATGATTTTAATATGATCACATGACCTGATTTTTCTATCAATCCATCTAAACTTTAGTCTACAAAAATTATCCAAATTTCTAATGACAATTCAAGAATTATTCAAACTTTTAAACTATACAAATTTAAATGTCATGACAATTCCTAAAGCTATCTAAGAGAATTCTTACATAAGTTTGTGGATTATATAAAAATTGTATATGTCATCTACTTTAACATTGGATAACATCGTTTTGAGTTTTGAATGTGTTATGCCAATCAGCAATATTTAAGATTAGAAACATGTAAAAAGGACTGTAGAACCAAAATGAAGATGGATCTAAGAGGCTTTAGGATACTTAAGGATTAGATATATTATGAGTTTCTTGGGGATTACTTCAAGAAGATCATGTACCCATATTTTGTGAGATGTGTAAGAGAAAGAATGGTTATATAAAAAAAAGATGACAAATAACTATTGGAGAAAGATTACCTGATAAAAGCAGCTTCAAAGTTGTGTGTTCGGAGTTCTTAACCATGGGATAATAGTTATCCATAATGAAAGAATTATAAAAGGTTATGGTAGGAATGTTTTGCAAGATAACTCTAACAAGAATTTAAATACCTCAAGAGCCAATTACTTCATTTTGTTTGGAAAAAAAAAGTCAATTTTCTTAAGAAGATAAGATGTGGTCCTATACAAATAAGCTAGATATAACGAAACTAATAGTATCAACATCAAAGGATAGAAGAAAATCTTTCATTCTACTTTTACACGTGACTGAATGGTTGGGACTATGCACATGTTAATGGCATTTAAAGCACCTTATATTATGCAAAAGGGATTAAAGTGAGCTTCAATACATCAACAAAGTACAAAGCTATTCTTACAGAGATGATATCATTCACAAAAATAAATTCTTTATTTAAGAAATGAAATTTATGATAAAATAAATCATTCATAAGTACATGCTTTTAGTATGTTCATAATTCAATATTTCAAAATAAGATTAAAAACAAATAATTTTTTTTACATAATTTATATGATTAGATCATTTATTAAGAGAGTAAATTGTTCAATTAGAAGTTAAAAGATTCTAAAAAATTGAACTAGACAAATAGGAATGTTTGATATATCTTATCAAAGGATAATGCTAACAGAAGGGTGCATTGGAGCTTAAAGAATGATTTTAGTTTGATCACATGTACTGATTTCTATCAATCCATCACATCTTTAGTCTACAAAAATTATCCAAATTTCGAATGACAATTCAAGAATTATTCAAACTTTTAAATTTCATAAATTTAATTGTCATGACAATTCCTAAATTTATCTAAAGAAAATTCTTTGATAGATCCAAGTAGATTAGATATAAAATTGTATGTCATTTACTTTAACATTGCACAAGATTATTTTGAGTTTTGAAGGTGTTAATCACATCTGTATCCTTTAGGACTAGAAATATGCAAAAAGTACTTTGGGATCATAGTGAAGATAGATCTAAAAGGCTTTGAGATATTTAGGGATTAGATATGTTTTGAGAGCTTCTTGGAGATTACTCAAGAAGATCGTGTCTACTAAGAGGGATTAGATATGTTTTTAGAGAAGGATTATCTAGTAAAAGCATCTTCAAAGTTGTGTTGTGAGTTCTTAACCATGGGATAATAGTTGTCCACTAGGAGGGAATTATAAGGGGTTATTGTATGTTTTGCTAGATAATTGTAACAAGACTTGAAGTACCTCAAGAGCCAACAACTTCTTTTTGTTTGAAAAAAAAAAGTCAATTTGCTCAAGAGGTTAAGATATGATCTTATACAAATAAGCTAGAGATAACAAGCTTAATAATATCAACATCAAAAGAGGATATTTTATTTTACTTCTAGACTTGACTGCATGGTCAGGACTATGCACATGTTAAAAGTATTCAAAGCACCTTATATTATGCATAAAGGATTGAAGCCAACTTCGACGCATCAAGAAGATGTAGAGCTATTCTTACAGAGACAATATCATTTACGATAGTAAATTCTTTCTTTAAGAAATGAAACTTATGTTAAAATAAATAATTTATAAATACATGCTTTTAGCATGTTCATATTTCAATACTTCAAGATAAGATTAACAATAATTATGATAACATGTTTTTTATATTATTGACATGATTGGATCATTTATTAAGAGAATAAATTGATCGATTAGAAACTAAAAGATTCTAAAAGAATTGAATAACTACACAAATAGTAATACTTGATATACCTGATCGAAGTACAATGTTAATAAAACATTGCATTACAGCTCTAAGAATGATTTTAGCTTGATCACATGTACTAATTTTTCTATCAATCCATCCCATCTTTAGTCTACAAATTTATCCAAATTCTGACAATTCAAGAATTATTCAAAATTTTAAATTTCATAAATTTAATTGTCATGACAATTCCTAACGTTATCTAAGAGAATCCTTACATAGATCCAAGTAGATTAGACATAAAATTGCATGTCATCTACTTTAACATTAGATAAGATTGTTTTGAGTTTTGAAGGTATTATTCAAATCTGTAACCATTAGGATTAGAAATATGCAAAAAGTACTTTGGGATCAGAGTGAAGATGGATCTAAGAAGCTTTGAGATATTTAGGGATTAGATATATTGTGGGGATTACTTCAAGAAGATCACGTCTGTATATTTTGTGACATGGGTAAGAGAAAGAATAGTTATATAAGGAAAAGATGACAAACAACTATTGGAGAAGGATAACTTGGTAAAAGCATCTTCAAAGTTGTGTGTTGTGAGTTCTTAACCATGGGATGATTCTTGTCCATGAGAAGGGAATTATAAGGGGTTATTGTAAATATGTTTTGCAAGGTAATTCTAACAAGACTTGAAGTACCTCAAGAGCCAACTACTTTTTATTTGGAAAAAAAAATCAATTTCCTCAAGAGGCTAAGATATGATCTTATACAAATAAGCTAAAGATAACAAACTTAATAATATTAACATCAGAGGATAGATGACAATCTTTTACTATACTTCTAGACTAGAACATAACATCAAGGCTATGCACATGTTAATGGCATTCAAAGCACTTTATATTATGCATAAGAGATTGAAGTGAGCTTTGGTACATCAACAAGGTGCAAAGCTATTCTTATAGAAACTATCATTCACAAAAGTAAATTCTTTCTTTAAGAAATGAAACGTATGATAAAATAAATCATTCATAAATACATGCTTTTAACATGTTCATATTTTAGTATTTCAAAATAAGATTAAAAACAACTAATACAATAAGTTTTTCACATTACTAACATGATTGAAGTGTTTATTAAAAGAGTGAACCATTTATTGAGAGAGTAAATCATTCAATTAGAAGCTAAAAGATTCCAAAAGAAATGAACAATTAGATAAATAGGAATGTCTGATATACTTGATTGGAGGACAATGCTAATAGAGCATGGTATTAGAGTTTGAAGAATGATTTTAGCTTGATCACATTACCTAATTTTTTTATCAATTCATCCCATCTTTAGTCTACAAACTTTATCCAAATTTCTAATGGCAATTAAAGAATTATTCAAATTTTAAAACTTTATAGTCATGCCAATTCTTAAACCTATCTAAGAGAATTATAAGATAGATCCAAGTAAAATAAATAAAAATTTGTATATGCCCTCTACTTTAATATTAGATAAAATCATTTTGAGTTTTGAAGATGTAATTCAAATTTGTAACCTTTAGAACTAGAAACATGCAAAAAGAACCTTAGAACCAAAGTAAAGATGAATCTAAGAGACCTTAGGATGCTTAGGCCTTTTTTAAGGTTGTTTATTTAGTTAGGAGAAACCATAAAAGAAAGAATAAGGTCCCATAGAAGGAGAGAGAGAGAGAGATTATAGCACAATACCTCTAGTTAATAACCTCAGTTGGTTTGAATTGAATTAACTTGGGTTTATGTTAGTTGATGAGAAAAAATAATATTTTCTTTTAAAAATCTCATGTTTGGTTGGTTAGCTTGCTCAAGGTTTACATCAATGATGAGATTTCTAACTTATTGAGTGATTCCTTATCTTAATGATTTTTTTTAGTTGAGAAGATCGTTTTAGAGTCTTTCTTTGTGGAGAGGCTAGCCTATATTGATTGATCTAGATTTATGTAGAGAAGAGGAGTTTTCCTTCTTCCAAATTTGTAGGTCTTTGCCAATTAGAAAGATTATGTTTTAAGTTCTTATCTGGTTGATAGTTTTCATCTTTATATCCATCATTCTCTTGTTTATCTCTATGTGCAATTCTTGGTTGGTATCTATGCATGTGTTTCTCTTTATTTTTCAAGATTTTTATGCTTCTCCATATAACTTTATTTGGAAGAGATTCTTTCTAATTTCATATTATTTATGCACACCCTTTCTTCAAGATTACACAATGCAAGTCCTTGTCGATGCAAAATTTACCTCCCAAAGAGGTTTTTTGAAGGCATAGCAATACTTTATTCCTTGCATATTTGCATAAAGTGTAAATTTAAAGATTATGTCAATACTCATTTAGATGCTTTCTCCAGAATTAAAACCCAATTGATTATCTCATAATCTTTAAGAAAAAAATCATCTCAACAATAAATTTTGAGATATATTTTATATCTATGGAATAAAAACATTTATTTGCAAGCTAGTTGTCATAAAAATTATATCAATATTAAGGTGAATATCAATAATAGTTTATCTTGATTCAATAAAACAAAAAAAAATTTTATATTACTATTCCTGAAACCAAACTATTGAACCTGTCAATGTACAATCCAACAAATCTCGTACTCAACCTAGACTTAACACCATTGAGAAGGTTTTTAAACATATATACTCCAAATTAATATTAAATTTTTTATATTTAAAGTGTATTTGTAAGAGAAACCTCATAATCTCAAAGAGAATGTGTCCCAAGTCCTGGATGCAATTGTTGTATGATAGATCATATATAAATCCATGAATCTAGTCATCAGAAGATGTTTCCTTAACAAATGTGCACTATGCTCCACAACATAATTTGAAATCATAAAAGCAGCTTTACACTTTCCTAAATCTTGCAAAACATGGTGTTTTTCAAAAGATGAACTTGAAACTATTTTCTTTGCTCTACACAATACAAAGACTTCCCTAACTCTTTTAATGTTCATCACAACCAATGCTCATTTGGAATAGACCATAACATCCCCAAAAACCTTCCACTTTCTTTACAAACAACACTCAAAAAACAAGATTCTTTACTAAATCTAATAAATTTCTAACATTGTTCTAACCTCATCATCATGCATCTTAAGCTTTATTGTGTCAAGAATAGCTATCATGCACTTTGCATTGTTTACTATGCAAACATTACCATCACCTCGTAGCTAATAAGTACAAAAGAAATTCATTTTAGTTGTATTGTACAAACAACATTAATCTATGATTCACCAGTTCATGTAGTTATCTCCTATAATCAACAAAAAGAACATCCTATGCATCTAATGTTTAGGAACATTTTGCAACAATTATGCTTTATAACTTGTTATCCTTATGCAATCCTTGGCATAATGCTAATTTCTCATCAAAATATATCAATTTTTTCATGTGCCATCTGATTTTTTCAATAATAACAAGTAAACATTTGAATATTCTATGAGATTTGTTTTTATTAACATGAGTATTTTAATGGCTCTACCCAACTATCAATTTATCATTCTTACCAACACCATCATCCTTAAGCTTACAAATTACTTTCTTTAATAAAAATGACTATTAGCATTCTTTCATCATATAGCATACATACCTCATAACATGACTCAAAAATGATTATAAAAGATAGGTAAATAATATAAATGCAATAACCTAAACTTCATGATTTATAATTTAATAGGCCTATTCTCATACAAGTGTTATAAATAAAGCTTTTGTTTCACTTAAAGCCCATTAGAGATGCTTTTGGTCATATACAAAGACTCCAACTTAAACCATCACCCCTAATTAATAGTCTTCTCTTTGACCTCCATCAAAACCTCTTATGCCAAGAAAAATTGGATCACTAAATGAGCAATTTAATCCATCTCTTCTTTCTCTATCAAACTCCTAGTTTTTGGTAAATTCAATTCCCCCATAACCATTTTGGCTTGTCATTGTTAAATCAGTAATTTTGAATCTTAGTTATTCAAAATCAAAAACTCTTTATCCTACCAAGCTTCTCAATCTCATACCATGCCAATGTTATTATCCTTTAAAATCTAATACCACTTGACAAGTAAATAATATCAACTTAAGAACTAAACTTGGGCTCAATACAACATTAAATAAGCACAAACTAGCCCAAAAGTTTAACCCCAGGTAATTGTCACACAAATATATTTAAAAAACTTAAAAAATTATGTTTATTTTCTAATATAATGAATACCTAGGTTTGAACCATGAACCTCCCTTTTAGAAGACAAGGATGATGTTACGTGAATTACAACTCATTGGCAAAACCAAATAATTCAATTCTAATATGGGAATCGTCAAATTCCTAATTTTACTCGACATATATAATGACAAAAACAATAGAGATGGAAACATGCCAATTATATTCAATTCTTCTTTAATTTCCATTTTATGTTTGCAAAAAGCTCTTCATATGGAATAAGAATCCTTAGGTTTAATGATGTTCCAAGTTATAACAGATTTTAAAGAAAAACTCTTGAATGAAGAACAAGAAAAATTTATGAGTAATAAGTTTCTTTGACATAGCTTCATGATTATGAAGAAGTAATTTAATTTTCAACCATTTTGTATTTGAAACCTAATTCTTAAATCAAGGATTTCTACTTATCTGTAGCTTGGCTTGTCAAAGAAATCTAAAAATATAAGAAATTAAATTGGGTGCTTATAAAAATGTTTGCTTCTGAGTAAAAAAAAACATTCGTAGAATCACTTTATAAGCTTTTGGAAATTTTGTGATCACAAAGGAGAATGCATTCTTAAAATCGTCTTGGCAAACATATCCATAGATAGTTTTATTTGGCTGTAAATAAAACAGTAAAAATGTGGAAATCAAACAAGTATTTTATAGCATGATTCCAATTTACAAATAAATGAGTCCAAGCACAAATTAAACTTTTATATATAAAAAATTCATGATGAAGGAGATGTTATCTAATACCTAATAAAAGGAGAGATGTTATCTAATGCCTAATACAAATGACGTATTGCTAGGTCTGAATTATCTGATGAAGTTTAATGTGTTAAACTTAATTGACTTATAATATAAAGAAGACAAGGGTTGATAGTCATTGCTTGATGAGGACTCCATATAACATCGATATAATAAGATGTTAAAGTGTATTTAACTCATACATTAATCATATGACATGATACTTTATCATAGAAGTTGAAGAGGAAGATTAATGACGATGAAGATCAACCATAAAACTAAGTTTTATCGAAGATATATCAAAAACTTTTTTTAGTCATAAGCTCGAAATATTTATGATTCATCAAGAGGGGGATTTAAAAACCTTCAAATAGGTTTAGTTTTTTTGAAGTTTTTGTTGATGTATGGAACAAAATTATGGGTTAGCACTTAGAAGGCTCATCCAAACTAAGCTAAGTCCATGTCATGATACTGCATAAACACATATTAAAGGAGGACAAGATCTAATCATATTACAAAAGAAATTATATTTAACATGATAGAAATGGGAACATGTTCATAAGACATACAATTAAAGGTGTAAGCTTTCTCTAACGTCCTGCATTGTACACCGTGTATCTAGACAAGATAATTGAAATAACATCTGAAAAGCAAACTAACAAATTAATATAGCCCAGAATATGGGTAATGCTAAATTTGCGTCCTCTCACTGGAGAGTGATCGAACATTGACGAATGAAGCTATAATGAATGTCTATAAGAAGAGAACTCATCTAATTCATATGAAGAGGTTAGTATGTGCAAAAAAATATCCCAATCCTCTTGTAAATTATTGAGACATTGTTCTTGGAAAAAAAATTATAAAAACTTTGCGAGTTACAATCTCTTTTATGGTATTCTTAGAGTAGGATCATGAATTTTTTTTTCCAGAATTTGGGATTTTCCATGTAGATGTCGCACCTCCTCTGTTATTTTGCTCGTGTTCTTTCTTTCTATGAGTGTTTCCTCTGCGTGATCCTTTCTGCCATATTTCAACTGTTTTGGGTGACTAGTAATTTATTCTTGTGTAACCACATGGGCGAGCGTTTCTTTGTAGCCATATTGATGAATCCGTTTATAACTCAAGTAGAATAAGTTATCCTTCGCCTCAAATTTCTTTTCCCCTAAACACAAGCTACCAACCATGCATGGCCACAAGCAAACACAAAATAAAGAACAAACTGTTTGCACCAAATTTCCGCAAAACCCTCAAATTCTTGAAAATCACATATCCACACTTCACTTGCATCGGGGGGAAATTTTTCGAATTACGAAGAGCATTACAAAAATGATTTTTCAAACAAGCTGCCTAAACAGCATGAAACTTCTTTTCAACTCTAGGTCAACACTGTACTATAATCAAGACTAAAGCTTTTCGAGGGGAGAAACTAAGACTTTACCTGTGGAAGCCCTGCTTGGTGGCCTTCTCAAAGGACATCTCGCGGGAAGAAGCTGACATCCACGAGGTGTCTCTATAGAGTCTTATCTCAAAGTTGGATTCGGTATGGATCACGCTGAACTGAGGGGATTCGATACCAGAAACGCATATCAGGGCAGATGCAACGATGGCAAAGATGAGAGAGACTACAACTCCCTTCATTTTACCGTCTAGACACGGAAAATGACGATCGCGTAGGATGCTTACAAGGCCTCCGGTAACCTATTAATTGTCGGTAAATAGTTTTTTATTTTAAACTATGAATTAATGCTAACTCATGTGAATAGATTGATTCTACGTTAATTTTTTTTTAAAATCTATTTTGAAAATTCTATAAATGTTATTATTTTAGAAGAGCTTTTTTATTTATTTAATAAATCTATTTAAATACTTATGAAATCGCACATAAAGATATTAAATGTTTAAAAACTAGTAAGCATCTCATAATTATGATTTTTATTTTATACTCATCATATAAATTAAAAAATATTTGTGATATCGACAATCTTAGCAAGTTATATCCATCTAAGTTATTCTTATTTAACTTTAATTAAGATGGAGTACAACCAATTTGATTCATGAGATAGCCATGGAAATTTGATTGTTTAACACTCTTATAATTTATATTAATTATATATTTCAACATAAAAACTAAAAATAAATTAATTTTTTAATAAGATTTTTTATTTTAAATTATATTTAAATATTGTTTTATAATTTAATTATATATATATATATATATAATTTTAGTCACACCAATCATTTTTAAAACATAATTTAAAACTTTCAATGTGGTATATATATGATCATCACATACATTCAATATAAACTCAATTGAGTAAATTCATGGTATTAAACTCAAAGCAAACATGACTTTAACATTGCTCTCCAATAGAAAATTTCAAAATTTAAATCCCAATAAAATTCATAACATCTCTAAAACACATTATTTGTATAAAAATGTTTTTCTAAACACTTCTAAAACATATAATTTCAATAACTTTTAAAAAACTTTATAACTTTCAATTATATATTTTTTTTGTCAAATAATGATTCATATAACGAATTAAAAAATGATTTTCTCTATTAAATTAAAAATGTGGAGTTTTTAATTAAAAGATTTACTATTTCTATTTGGAGCAAGCGTCTTGTTAATCACCTTATTAGAATTTATGAAGAATCTTTGATTAAGAGGTCAAATAGTTTAAATATGACTCAGGAAATAAAAAAATTATTATGGTTTAAAAAATAGATCCATTCAAAATATTATAATTTTTTTATCACAAGATCACCTTAAGTTAACTACTTAGCTTATTTAATTGTCAAAAACCTTGCCTATAATGTAATATTTTGTTAAGAATTGAGGATTTTGTTATCCAAAGAAGCTTTCCACAAAACTAATTTACGTTATATAAATGTGATTGCTCACACCTTAATATGTAACTTAAAATAGTTAGATGTAAAGTTAACTTTAAGTATTATAAGGGATGTTAGAATCTCTCTAACTAAAGTTAAGCATACAAACTTTACTAATAAAAATGAAAGCATATAAATAAAATTTTTATCTATCTATAGTTTTGTGAGTATCTCTATTTATATAGACATCAAGGGTATAATAATAAACCAAGCTAGAAATATAAAAATATATTTAAAAATATCAAAACGTTATATTTTAAATTTCTAAAATTCAATACAAATTATAAAAGAAATATTCTAAAAAATTTGACTTAAAAGCTTTAAAATTAATTAAATTAAAAAGTTCCCAAATCGATTATGTGTTTTAGGTGATAGTAATGATGAGCAATGAAATGACAAGCAACTAAATAGTCAGGCACGATCAGTGCGACATAGGCAGAAGTCTTAGTGTGTTTGATCCAGTTTATAAAAAGGTGTGAGTCAAGTAAAACAACGTGGGTAAGCGAGGGCTGGTAGCTAGGCATGGATCAATGTGGTTTGGGATAGATATACCGAGTTGTCTTGGGTGATGAGTCTGTGCAAGTTGAGTAGATTAGTCAATTCCTAAGTCAATCGAGTCATGTAGCATGCGGGTCAAATGAGGTAATGGTTGTGGATGGCAAAAGGTATTGAAAACAGCAAAACTCTCAAATTTAAGTAAAATTTGAAGCAATTTTAAACAAAATTTTGCACCATCAAACTTTCTGGAACTTGTGTGATATCGAGAAATATGTGTTTGTGAGTTAACATTAATGCTCCTGTATCATCCTCTTCAGGTGGGAGAGAGCTTGGCTCTATGGTATCAAGGTGATTGGTACAGTAATATTCTAATAGAAGTACTATGATATGGTATAGGTCATCATAGGTAAGTATGGAGTTTTTGATCGAAGGTTTGCTCTTACAATGAATTAAAAAATTTTCTAAGTTTACAATATTTGATTAGAATTGTCTCACGATCTAAAATTTCATCAATGTCGTCGTTCTTACTATCAATGCTAATATAGTGGTAGGAACAGATTCACTCAACATGAAGAGAATTAAGCTAAAATGATTTACAAGACATTAGATGTGGTACTCCATAAAGAACTAAATCTTTAATATTAAAGGTTGCACTAATCTTATACTCTTCTAATAAATTCAACACATATGTATTATTTTCTAATTTTTGAATATTTCTAAAAAGTTCAATTTCACACACTTGTAATTTCTTATAAGCTCTAGGAGAGAATAGTTTTGACCTAACTCTAATTATAACATAATCTCCTTTATAAAATTTCTTAACTTTTTTAAAAATTGACTAGTTTTTTTATATCTTTTGTTACTTTGATTAATTTTTAGATATTGTTATAGATAATAAAAGTTATGAGTAATTATAGAAGTTTAAAAGTTTATTAATAAGAGAATATGATCAATGAAAGACATTAACTCATTACTATAAGTTGTACAACAAGTGGTAGGTCTGCTAAGGTGATGGCTAACTTCTTATCTACAAAAAAATAAAGTCTCTTTGATCAATAATATTTCTAACTTAGGGTATTGTGATCAAGCTTAAATTATTTGTCTTACCCCTTTTTTTATCCTTGGGCTTAGAATTTTTCTATAGATTTGCTAAGCTCAAGTGATTTAAGTTTGCAGTGAGGTGGGATATGGTGCAATCGATGGTCTTTCTTTCGTAAAAAAAAGAATGCATGTTGGTCTTACCTTTAAAGTCATGTCCCTATCACAAAGTCATGATTTTCTAAGGATAAGATGATCTACTTACATAGGTATGACATCACATAAAACATTGTCATTATACATACTCAATTTCAAAAGTACATAACATCATTGCTTAACAGGTATAAAGGTTTATTTATCCATAATATAGAGTAAAAGTTTGGGTGTTCTAATAAAGAAGTTTTAATTCACTTAGTAACCTTAGGCGATATTACATTAATGTAACTACCATTATCTATGACTATCCTATTTAGTTGTCTCTTAATTTTTATGCCAGTGCTCTAGATATTAGCACGTTTCTAATTATCTTATGATTATGGGGTTGTAAGAGTGCACATAACCATGAATTTTTTTTATTATTTTTAATTCTTTCTCAACTTTTCCATTAGGTAGCATGCTTTCTTTTTATTCTAACTCTTCTTATTTATTAATACTTTCTAGCTTCATAGTTATAAATCTTTTTAGATAGTTAACAATTATATGTCTCTTTTCATGACACTTAAAATAAGTAATTTCAAATTATATTGGTTGGCTTGAAGAAAGGTGCGAAAAAGTTGATGGTAATATAGGTTTGGGAGATTTAGAAACTTTGATGGATGTGATAGACAAAATAAGAGTGTGAGTTTGAGAAATTATGGGGCAAGCCTTTGAAGGGTCTGGCTCATTATTTCTTTTGAGGTAAGAAGTTTTACTTTTTTTCATATTTCTACTTATGTGACAAGCTTTCTCTAAGGTGATAATATGTTACATCCCATTTTTCCTAGGTTGATTTTTTTGGTATACATTTTTTTTTTCATATAGACAGCTCAGATCGTCCCATACCAACCTGAGTAGTCTACGAAAAACATAGGATATAACACATCATTACACACCTACTTTCCTTAACAATGTGGATCCCATCTCCCGGGTACACCGTCAAATCAGGATTCATGACTCCTGAATTAACAGATGGACTCGCGCAATATTACTCCTACTAGACCCAATACTCCTATCCTATACCGATAGGAGAACCGATCTAATAGAAGTCTGAACCCCCATGGTAAGTTCCATAGTCATGTAATGACCTCACCATAAAAAAAAATATATAACATCCACAGAATAAATATATAAATATGACACTCCACACACCATAGCACCAAAACAATAAGTAAGACAGTGAATGGAAACTACATCACAAGAATAAGATCTAAGTCCAACAAGTGCAACATCATCCAACCAGATACATAAGTCAGATTCATCCTCACACAATACCTGACATAAGAATAATAGTCTCACTGAATACATCCAATAGCATCAATCACACTAACCAAAATGTCTCAGAAATCACAGATCAGATATCCTCCACTAGCCTGCTGACCACGATCCCACCTAATCTGGGTGGCGTCAAGTCTGCCGAGCCGCTGGAAAAATATAGATAATAAAGGAATGAGCTATGCCCAGTAGGAAAGACAGCTAGTAAAACTCACATGCAAGAGAAGGATAATAGCAAGAGTATAGGAATATAGCATAACAATGTATGGTGGAAAGGCACTCTTAGTTCCAGACTCTGACCAACCACAGTCACCCCCAGTCACACCAGAGTAGCTCTCCTCTGGGCTTCCAGGTAGCATGCCAGTGGGATCGCCCATCTCGAAACATGCATGGCGCTTAGGCAAAGCATGTGATGAGGACATCATGTTCGAGAAGGACTTTCGACGACCAAGGACCAGGTCTTATACAAAAAAACAAGGCCAAAATCTAAATTCCTGCTGCCGAAAGCCGCCTCCACCGCAACCTCCGCCGTCGCCGCGCCTCCAGCCATCCGGATGACCCGCGCCGACCCACGCCAGCCCGCGCCGACCCACGCCAGACCGCGAACTGTGACCCGCGCCGACCCACACCAGACTCACGAACTGTGACCCGCGCCGACCCACGCCAGCCCGCGCCGAGTAACGCCAGCCCGCGCCGACCCACGCCAGACCGCGAACTGTGACCCGCGCCGACCCACACCAGACTCACGAACTGTGACCCGCGCCGACCCACGCCAGCCCGCGCCGAGTAACGCCAGCCCGCGCCGAGTAACGCCAGCCGCGCCGACCCACGCCAGCCCGCGCCGAGTAACGCCAGCCCGCGCCGACCGCACCGCCGCCGAAACGTCGCCGCGCCTCCAACCATCCGAAATTAGGGATAAATACATGAATTTTCATTAATTTTCTCAGAATTTTAAGAGTCTATTTTTAGGTGCCTTTTAATTTACCCATGTGTCCTTTAGTATTCCCATATTATGAGTCAAATGTCTTTTGTACCCTTTTGGATTCCTATATAAGGGGAAGTCCTCTTCTATTGTAAGGATACAGTTAATGAAAACTTTTTGAGTGTTCTTTGCTTCCATTCTGAGTTCGTGAGTGCTCTGAGTGTCTTTGGCGTGCTGACTCGTCAAAGCTCTGATACTGGGAGGAGGGACGCGAGGTCCAAGTGGTGAGACGCCACTCCAGTCTATCATCTTCCTTCACCGCTCAACCATCTTCAAGTTGAAGTTTTCGTTTTCCTCGTCTTCCTTTTTTACAAGTAATTTCCAATTCCTAGATTATTAATTTGTCGTCAATAGATTTTCATTCTGCGAAGTGCAACTTCTATTATAAATTATATTTAAGTTTCAACTGGTACTTAACCAATCTAAGTACTCCCCATTTCTGAGTGTTTGAAAGTGTGTAGCCGTAATCGATTTAGCGACTTCTTAGCCGCTATCGATCCTAGTTTAGTTAGGCTTCATTGGTTGGTGCCCCTTTGCGTTCAACCCTCTTCGTATCTAGGATGTGTGTCCCTTAGGGAGACGACCCTGCTCTTTGTTGTGCATCAGCCACGAATTTTCTAACTAAGCAATTTTCTTCAATCCTACATCACATTTGGTATCAGAGCAACGGTTATTCGGTTACTTTGTGAGCTGCACACACCCACTTTACGAAAACGTTTATGAGAACTAGATCTGGTAGGGAATATACAATGGATAATCAATTTGAACAACTCATGGAACAGATGCAACAAATGCAATTAGCTATACAGGAGCTATCAACTCAAACAAATGCAAGATTCAATCAATTAGAAAGAAATCAAGTGGAACCAGAAATTACTGAAGAAGAAATACAACCCCCTAGACTTACAGTCACACCGACACCACAACGTAGAATGGAACCAGAGATAATAGAAGAAGGAAGCGATTATCAATCAACAATAAGACACAGAAACCGGACCGAAAATGACAATGACCAATTACTCAGATCAATCAAATTCGAAATTCCTAGTTTTGAAGGTTCCCTTAACCCTAAAGAATATTTAGAATGGGAAGCCGCTATAGACAAATATTTTTAATGGTTTAGACTTACTGAAGATAGAAAGGTATTATTTGCTAAAATGAAATTATCTAAGCAAGCACGACTCTATATGGAAGCTGTAGATAATGATAACTTTCAAAGAAACTCGCCGCCAATTGAAACTTGGAATGAACTTAAAAGAGCCCTTAGGCAGAAATATGTTCCAAGAACTTATAAAAATCAATTGTTGGACCAATGGCAACGTCACACACAAGGAGGAAAATCAATAAATGAATATATTGCCAAATTCGATGAATATCATCTCAGATGTGGAATAGATGAAGACCCATCTATGACTCTTTCCCGATTTCGTGCTGGACTTAGGGAAGACCTACAAAGAGAACTCTTAATTCGTGGCGTAGAATCCCTACCCGAAGCCTATAGAATAACTAGCGAAATAGAGCGCTTACAAAAGACCTATCCTAAAAAGAAGTTTGAACCCAAACCTATACCTAAATACTCTAATAATGGATCATCTACTAGCCGAACCCAGCCTACTACCGCCATAAAACCCAATCCAACCACCACAAAACCTAAAGAAATAACTTGTTATAAATGTAATGGAAAAGGACATGTAGCAGCCCAATGTCCCACCAGGATAAACTACTTAGAAGAAGGTGAAAGTGAGGAACCTGAAATAGACACCAAGGAGATAACAGAATACAACCCAGATAGTGACCTTGCTAATGAATATTATGAAGATGAAGAAGACAACCCATGGGAAGAAACTCTAGCTGTAGTTAGATGCACCCTTACTCAACCAAAAATTAGTGAAGACTGGAGAAGAACTGCAATCTTTCATACTTTCATTAAAATAGGAGAAAAGGTTTGCAAAGTAGTAATCGATAGTGGGAGCAGTATTAATGCCATTTCTACAGATTCGGTGACCAAACTTGGCCTAATTACGACCCCACACCCCCACCCTTACACTGTCTCATGGATTAATGAGACATCTATTCCAGTTAAAGTACAATGTATAGTTCCTTTAGCATTTGGACAATATTCAGAAGATATAGTTTGTGACATAGTCCCAATGCAAGTAGGAAGCATCATATTAGGGAGACCATGGCTTTACGACCACGATGCTTTATTAACAGGGAAATCTCATACATGCATCTTTACGCATAATGGACAAAAGATTAAACTATATCCATCCCCTCCCAAGGATAAAATTCAACCTATCAAGAAGACAAATCAAATTAAGAATAACAAAATTCATATCATATCTAAAGGAGAAGCCATGCGTGAATTCACTGATGGATTAGTAATATGGGCATTAGCAGTTAAAAAAGTACAAACTAAGATACCTGACATAGTCATCCCACCTGAGATCGAATCTACCATAAATGAATTTAGTGATATATTCTTAGAAGAACCAAACAGTTTGCCCCCACTTAGAGATATACAACATTGTATTGATCTTGTCCCTGGAGCTAGCTTACCAAACTTGCCTCACTATAGAATGAGTCCCACTGAACACGAAGAGTTAAGTCGACAAGTTAAGGAATTAATGGAGAAGGGATTTATTCAAGAAAGTCTAAGCCCTTGCGCCGTCCCAGCATTATTAACCCCTAAAAAAGACGGTACATGGAGAATGTGTATCGATAGCAGGGCTATTAACAAAATTACTATAAAATATAGGTTTCCCATCCCTAGACTTGATGACCTCTTAGATCAAATGAATGGGGCAAAGATTTTCTCAAAGATTGATTTAAAAAGTGGATATCACCAGATTAGGATTCGCCCTGGGGATGAATGGAAAACGGCATTCAAAACTCAAAATGGACTTTACGAATGGCTAGTGATGCCTTTTGGCCTTTCCAATGCACCTAGCACTTTTATGAGAGTTATGACTCAGATTCTTAGGCCTTTCTTAGGACAATTTGCAGTGGTATATTTTGATGATATATTGATTTTTAGTAAAAATATAGAAGCCCATTTGGATCATCTTAAGAAAGTTTGTTTGGTGCTTCGAGAGAACAAGTTATATGTGAACTTAAAAAAATGTGCATTTATGACACGCAGTGTCAATTTCTTAGGATTCATAATTTCTGATGTTGGAGTATCGGCCGATCCTGAAAAAATCAATGCAATAATAAACTGGCCTATACCCAAAAGTGTTCACGATGTTAGAAGTTTTCATGGTTTAACAACATTTTACAGGAGATTTATAAAAGGATTTAGCACACTCACAGCTCCGATCACGGATTGTATTAGAAAGGGCGGATTTGATTGGACTGATAAAGCTAACGACGCCTTTGATAAAATTAAAACCTGTATGACCCAAGCCCCGGTTTTGAGACTCCCAGATTTTAATCTAGTATTCGAGGTTTCTTGTGATGCTTCGGGAGTTGGAATTGGAGGTGTATTAAATCAAGAAGGGCGACCTATTGCATACTTTAGTGAGAAATTAAATGAGGCAAAGCGAAAATACTCAGTATACGATAAAGAATTTTATGCTATAGTTCAGACTTTAAGACATTGGAGACATTATCTTTTACCTAAAGAATTTGTTTTAAATTCTGATCACGAAGCCCTCAAGTATTTAAATTCTCAAAGGAAACTTAAACCTCAGCATGCTAAGTGGGTTGAGTTTATTCAAAGTTACACATTTGTGCTGAAGCATAAACCTGGTTTAGAAAATAAGGTAGCTGATGCGTTAAGTAGAAAAATAAATCTTTTAACTACCTTATCTGTTTCAATCATTGGATTCGATGTTTTACCATCTTTATATTCAACATGTGAGGACTTTAAAGATATTTATTCTAAACTTTTAGAGAAACCATCTATGGTAATAAACGATTATATGATAAAAGAAGGTTATCTATTTTATAATCAGAAATTATGCATTCCAAAAACCTCATTAAGAGATTTTCTTATTTGGGAAATACATGCGGGAGGTTTAGCTGGCCACTTTGGAAGAGATAAGACTATATCAGCCGTAGAATATAAGTTTTATTGGCCTGGATTAAAACGACAAGTGGCTAGAATAGTGGCAGGCTGTAGGAACTGTTTAGTCTCCAAACTTAGGAAACAAAATACTGGACTATATATGCCTTTACCCGTCCCATCGAGACCTTGGGAAGACATTTCTATGGATTTCGTGCTAGGATTACCTAAGACAACAAGACGATTTGATTCAATCTTTGTAGTCGTCGATAGATTTACTAAGATGGCTAGGTTTGTTCCATGTTATAAGACCTCAGATGCATCTCATATTTCTAGACTTTTCTTTGACGAAATTGTCAAAATACATGGAGTACCTAAGACCATAGTATCTGATAGAGATGTTAGGTTCACATCACATTTTTGGAGAACTTTATGGCAATCATTAGGAACAAAACTGAAATTCTCCACAGCTTATCATCCACAAACTGATGGCCAGACTGAAGTTGTCAACCGAAGTTTAGGAAACTTATTAAGAAGCTTAGTTGGTGATAATGTTAAAAATTGGGACTTACTTTTACCAAGAATAGAATATGCTTATAATAGCTCAGTCAATAGGACAATTGGAATAAGCCCGTTCGAAGCCTATAACGGTTATAAGCCCCATAGTCCTATAGACTTAATTCCTTTACCTACACATACTCGTTCATCAGAATCAGCCATAGAATTTGCCGAACATATAAGGAATATTCATAAAAGTATAAAAGAAAAAATTAGTCTAAGCAATGAAACATATAAAAAATTGGCTGATGCACATAGAAAGAACAAGGAGTTTTCTGTGGGAGATTTTGTCATGATACGTGTGAGGCCTGAGAGGTTTCCTCCGGGAACATTAAGAAAGTTGCATGCAAAGGGCATTGGACCTTTTAGAATCATAACTAAAATTAGCCCGAACGCGTATACTTTAGAGTTGCCAGACGATTATGGAGTTAGCAACACTTTCAATATCTCAGACTTGGTGGCTTACAAGGAGCCAGTTGAAATACCTAGTGAGCCGTTTGAGCCTGAATCTCCTCCCCTTGTGAGTGAACCCCTACCCGAGTGTCCACAGGCCTGTTTTAAGAAAGCTAGTGAGCAGATTGAAAAAATTATTGATGATAAAATTACTAACACTAGGAATAAACAATATCGGAAATATCTTGTACATTGGAAAGACAGGTTAAACGAAGATGACACTTGGATATCTCGAGAGGAGCTTCATCGTTTGAACCCTGGAGCACTTGAAGACTACAAGAGGGCCAGAGATTATTCATCAAAGCTGAGTTTTTCCCACCCCAAGGGAAATGATGAGGACATCATGTTCGAGAAGGACTTTCGACGACCAAGGACCAGGTCTTATACAAAAAAACAAGGCCAAAATCTAAATTCCTGCTGCCGAAAGCCGCCTCCGCCGCAACCTCCGCCGTCGCCGCGCCTCCAGCCATCCAGATGACCCGCGCCGACCCACGCCAGCCCGCGCCGACCCACGCCAGACCGCGAACTGTGACCCGCGCCGACCCACACCAGACTCACGAACTGTGACCCGCGCCGACCCACGCCAGCCCGCGCCGAGTAACGCCAGCCCGCGCCGACCCACGCCAGACCGCGAACTGTGACCCGCGCCGACCCACACCAGACTCACGAACTGTGACCCGCGCCGACCCACGCCAGCCCGCGCCGAGTAACGCCAGCCCGCGCCGACCCACGCCAGACCGCGAACTGTGACCCGCGCCGACCCACACCAGACTCACGAACTGTGACCCGCGCCGACCCACGCCAGCCCGCGCCGAGTAACGCCAGCCCGCGCCGAGTAACGCCAGCCGCGCCGACCCACGCCAGCCCGCGCCGAGTAACGCCAGCCCGCGCCGACCGCACCGCCGCCGAAACGTCGCCGCGCCTCCAACCATCCGAAATTAGGGATAAATACATGAATTTTCATTAATTTTCTCAGAATTTTAAGAGTCTATTTTTAGGTGCCTTTTAATTTACCCATGTGTCCTTTAGTATTCCCATATTATGAGTCAAATGTCTTTTGTACCCTTTTGGATTCCTATATAAGGGGAAGTCCTCTTCTATTGTAAGGATACAGTTAATGAAAACTTTTTGAGTGTTCTTTGCTTCCATTCTGAGTTCGTGAGTGCTCTGAGTGTCTTTGGCGTGCTGACTCGTCAAAGCTCTGATACTGGGAGGAGGGACGCGAGGTCCAAGTGGTGAGACGCCACTCCAGTCTATCATCTTCCTTCACCGCTCAACCATCTTCAAGTTGAAGTTTTCGTTTTCCTCGTCTTCCTTTTTTACAAGTAATTTCCAATTCCTAGATTATTAATTTGTCGTCAATAGATTTTCATTCTGCGAAGTGCAACTTCTATTATAAATTATATTTAAGTTTCAACTGGTACTTAACCAATCTAAGTACTCCCCATTTCTGAGTGTTTGAAAGTGTGTAGCCGTAATCGATTTAGCGACTTCTTAGCCGCTATCGATCCTAGTTTAGTTAGGCTTCATTGGTTGGTGCCCCTTTGCGTTCAACCCTCTTCGTATCTAGGATGTGTGTCCCTTAGGGAGACGACCCTGCTCTTTGTTGTGCATCAGCCACGAATTTTCTAACTAAGCAATTTTCTTCAATCCTACATCAGCATGCCAGTGGGATACGCCCATCTCGAAACACGCATCATAACGCCTAGCACCCGACACCGCAGCGTCTATGTAGCATGCCAGTGGGATTGCCCATCTCGAAACACGCATGGCGCCTAGGCAAAGCATGCCAGTGGGATTGCCCATCTCGAAACACGCATCACAACCTAGCCTGGGGTTCCAGGTAGCATGCCAGTGGGATACGCCCATCTCGAAACACGCATGGCGCCTACCAGTCACATGTATACTGTGGAAGCTAAGTCTGAACTGCACAGTTACCTACCACAACTACCCTAAAACATTATATAGGGTCTATAGTAGTCCGGTCCATTATGCTCATCCGTGAAATATGCCAACATTGAGTAAACTGACTCAATCCATGTCATTGCCGTACAAGCAACACAACTGTACCAGTTACTGACTGTTTTGGTAGCATCCATGTACCATACCTCTGTCTGACTGTTTCAACTGTATTGTCATCTCTGATAACATTTTTCCCTACTTCAGGAAATTTTTCTCTACATACGGATCTCCAGAATTTTCGAGATCGCTCAAATCCCAATTTCTCTTTTTCTGAATTTTTTTCAGAATTTAAAATCCCGAAATTCTAATTACTGCATTTTTTTCTAAATTCCAAAAAAATTCAAATTCTGCCCTTTCTCAATTTTCCGAAATTCAGAATAAATTTCCGAATTAAAATTTAAATTCACATATATCCTTTTTCCGAAAATTCGGATTAATTTCCGAATTAATTTTTAAATTCCACATATATATTTTTTTTTCCGAAAATTCGGATTAATTTCCGAATTAAATTTCCTCCGCGCCGTTCGTCCGCGCCGAATCCCGCTGAACCGGTTTTCGCTGCCGGTTCGGCTTTCGCGCCGTTCGTCCGCGCCGAATCCCGCTGAACCGGTTTTCACTGCCGGTTCGGCTTTCGCGCCGTTCGTCCGCGCCGAGTCCCGCTGAACCGGTTTTCGCTGCCGGTTCGGCTTTCGCGCTGAACCGAGAACCCACCGACCGAATAATTAATCCAATTTCCAGCCGACGTTTAACATTTAAATTATTAATAAATATTGAATAATTACAATTACTTAATTAACTAAACCGTAATTAATCTAATCCATCTCCTTCCTCCGCCCGGCGCCCGCGAAACCCTAGCCGAATTCCTCCGGGAAAATTCCGTTTCCCACGTCGATTTCCGGCGACCGAGATCAAAGAGAAACAAAATCCGATGTTCATTGTCAAGCCCCCACCGACATCAATACCATTATGTCACAAAATGAACATCAGAGTCGCCAATACAACATCTAAGTGAGGACAAATAAACAAAGCCCAAAGGTGGGGACCCGACGGTAAGACAAACACCAACTCAAAATCCAAAGTATATATATATAAAGACATATTTTTAAACATTTAATCACACTAAAATTTTCCTTCTCACACATCTCTTGGAAAGGGCTCTCCTGTAACAGCATCATTCCCAGTTCTCGGTGCAGTGATTTCATGACCTGTAATGTAAGCACTAAATGAGATTTTATAAATCTCAGTAGATAAATTCACATAATTAACCAAGGAAATAAAATGACATAACAAATACCATTAACAGTAAAGATGAATGTCATACATACATATAAGGTAATGCCAAATGGAAAACATAAAGAATGTCAATTTCTTATATAATGTGTTATTATCGGGCCCAACTCCCTTTGACACATTATCCTCTGGATCCAATCATCAATGACTGTCCTCTAGCCGGCATCCAACCAAGCACATAACACTAGGCAGATATCTGATCCGAAGATCGATACCCTGCGATCCAACACGCTGAGCCTAGTGCCACCAGGCAGGTATGGTACCATACCCTGCGATCCAACACGCTGAGCCTGGTGTAATCATCATGGAGTCATAGCACATAACACTAGGCAGATATCTGATCCGAAGATCGATACCCTGCGATCCCACACGCTGAGCCTAGTGGTGAGGATAATGTTCTCTGGGAATTCCATTGTTTTATTTGTCATTTTCCAAACATCAATCAATGCCATATCAAAATCCTTTCATGTCACATTGTTTCGTCTCTTTCTTTAGCATATTGTACCATATTATTTCTTTCCTTTTTAGTTGTCATGCAAATAAAATAAACATCAACATATAGAACAACCAAAACACCATGTAACTGAAAGAAAACCATGTAAAGCAAATATATAGTAATGTGCTACATCACAGGGTTAGGAATCTATCTACCTCAATTTGCTGTACCAACTATCTTACTCACTTCTGCTTCTTCTTGATGTCCTACAAGCCCATAAAATACAAAAATAATTAATTTAAATATGCTTATTTGTCAAAAATTGCTTTCTAAAAGCTTTCCCAAACACACCCCAAAATAATCCCAAAAATGGGCTTACGCGGCACTGAACCGCCCGCTGGACCGCGCGCGCTCGCTCGCTCGGCGCTGGACCGCCCGCGCAGAAAAAGCTTTCTAAAAGCTTTTCCAAACGGCATTTTTCCCCAAAATTTTCTTTCGCGGTGCTGGACCGCGCGCTCTCGGCGCTGGACCGGGCGTGCTCGGTGCGCTGGACCGCGTGTGCTCAGTGCGCTGGACCGCGTGCTCGACGCGCTGGACCGCGCGCGCTCGGTATCCGGTTCAGCAGCGTAACCCGGTCCAAAGCCTGGACCGGTTCACGCCGCCCTCTCTCTCTCTCTCTCGCGTTCGGTGAAACCGAAACCTTTCGCCGGTGAAATTAGAGACCTCCGGCGTCTCCCGCCGGCCAAATCAACCCCTCTCGATCTCCGTCGCTCACCGAAAAAACCCTTACACAACCCCGAAGACGAAGCAAAATTTTTCTTACCTTGCGTATCTTCGCCGGCCGTCACTGTTGCAGGCCGGAAATTCTTCGAAGAGTACGGCGGCGACTGCCAAAATCTCGTCCCTAAGGAATTCTCGCTGCAGTCACTGTTGCAGAACCTCGCACTCCGGAATCTCTCCTTGCAGCCGCATGCAGTCGAATTTTCGCAAACGTAATTCACCGGATTATATAAACGCTGCTGCAGATATGTGTCAAACTCTCCCGAAGCAACGGCCAGGTGTCTCGTAAAACAGCTCTTTTGCATAAAACCCCCTATAAATTTTATATTTGCAAATATATCCTCCGCCAATCAGATTTGAACTAAGCCGACATTTAAAATTTACAGATCTATCATCTACGTTACAAATTTATCCCAAATCTTCAAAAATTCATAATTTATTCATTAGAGCTCCTTAAATTACAAATTAAACATCGTTGGATTCGTCTCACAGAGCTCTTTATAAAAAAAATATAAAAATACAAATAAGAGAAAACTAGGGCTGTTACAATCTTCCCTCCTTACAAAAATTTCGTCTCGAAATTTAGAACAGTTCTGGATACCGACTGATCATATCTGTCTTTACTTCCCATGTAGCTTCTCTTTCTGTTTGACCGTGCCACAAGACTTTAACCATAGGAATAACTTTGTTTCTTAGCTTTTTCTCTTGTCGATCCAGGATCATCACTGGTTTTTCTGGATAAGTCAGTTCTTTCTGAATTTCGATGTCTGGATCTATATAATTCACCACATGGGAGGGATCTGAAACATATCTTCGCAAAGATGAGACATGGAACACATTATGCACACCTGACAATTGAGGAGGCAAAGCAATTTGGTATGCCACTTGTCCAACCCTTCTTAGGATTTGGAAATGACCAATGAATTTAGGCTTCAATTTTCCTGCTCTTCCAAATCTTATGACACCTTTTGTTGGACTTACCTTGATAAAAACATGTTCCCCCTCGTGGAACTCAACCATTCGATGTTTTGCGTCATAATACTTCTTTTGTCTGTCCTGAGCTGTTTTTATTCTGTCTTGAATAATTCTGATCTTTTCTGTTGCTTCTTCAACAAATCTAGGACCGAGCAAATTTCTTTCCTTCCCTTCATTCCAGCACAAAGGTGATTGACATTTTCTCCCATACAGCGCTTCATAGGGTGCCATCCCAATGCTGGACTGATGGCTATTATTATAAGCAAATTCCACCAAAGGTAAGTGGCTTTCCCAATCTCCACCAAAATCCAAGATGCAAAGTCGTAGCAAATCTTCCAAGGTTTTGATAGTTCTCTCTGTCTGACCATCTGTTTGAGGATGAAAGGCTGTGCTGAAACGCAATCTGGTACCAAAAGCTTGATGCACATTCTTCCAGAAGTGAGAAGTAAATTTAGGGTCTCTGTCAGATATAATGACTTTTGGAATCCCATGCAATCTGATAATCTGACCCACATATACCTGAGCTAACTTCTCTGCAGAATAAGTAGTTTTAACAGCTAAAAAGTGAGCAGATTTTGTTAGCCTATCAACAATTATCCAGATTGAGTCATGACCTGTAGGTGACCTAGGCAAACCGATCACAAAATCCATTGCCACTTCCTCCCATTTCCATTCTGGAATAGGTAATGACTGCAACAACCCCCCAGGTTTTTGTTGCTCTCCTTTCACCTGCTGACAAATTAAGCATTTTTGAACCCAGTTAGAAACATCCTTCTTCAATCCTGGCCACCAGTATTGTTGTCTCAATTCTTGATACATTTTATTCTCGCCTGGATGTATTGAATATCGAGAGTTATGGGCTTCCTTTAATAACAAATCCCTAAGTTGTTGATGTGCTGGTATGCATAATCTGCCTTGAAATCTAAGTAAACCAGCCTGGTCCAATTGAAAAGTAGATTCCTGTCCTTCCTGAACCCTCTGTATTATCTTTTGCAATTCAAGATCTTCTCCCTGATCGTCTTTAATAGAGGCCAACCAATCTGGTCTTACTGATAAGTGTGCCAGCAAAGCCGTATTTCTTCGAATATCTACTTCTAGTTGTAATTTATCCATCTCAAAAATTAATTGTTTTTCTTCTGTGATAGTCAAAATGCTACTAATACTAGCTTTCCTGCTAAGAGCATCAGCGACCACATTCGCTTTCCCAGGATGGTAAGTGATTTCCACATCATAATCTTTAATAAACTCCAGCCACCTTCGTTGCCTGAGATTTAGTTCCTTCTGAGTAAAAATATACTTTAAACTCTGATGATCAGTGAAAACCACACACTTAACTCCATACAAATAATGCCTCCAGATTTTTAAGGCAAAAACTACAGCTGCTAACTCCAAATCGTGCACAGGATAATTCTTTTCATGTATCTTAAGCTGTCTAGATGCATAAGCAATTACTTTCTTATTTTGCATCAATACACAGCCAAGACCTTGCAAAGATGCATCACTGTATATATGATAACCTTCTGTGCCTTCTGGTAATGTTAGAATTGGGGCTGAAACCAATCTATTCTTCAATATTTGGAAGCTATCTTCACAAGCTGCATCCCATTCAAACTTTATTGCTTTTCAATTCAAATAACTTTGGGCAATCTCGAGCAAAATGCCCTAGTTCTTCGCATATGTAACATCTAACTGGTCGGATAGACTCTGATCTGCATTCTCCCATATGCCATTTTCCACATTTCACGCATCTACTCGTTCCATCTGAACGCCAACTAGTTCTGCTAGTACTCGGTCCATATGGTCTGAACCTACTAAATCTTGAATGAGTGGACGTTTCTTCTCTTGAAAAACTCGGACTACCTTTTTTTCCTGTGAATCTGAATTTAGACTTTAGAGGATCAATTCTTTTCTTCTCTTCCTCTTTGCTAGTTGCCAACAAACTGAGTTCGAGCTCAACCGTGCGGGCATGCTCCAGTAACTCCACATAGTTTGTTGTTCGAACGGCTACTAAAGCTGCCCGAATTTCATCCCTTAAACCTCGTCGAAACATGTAGCATCGTTGTTCTTCAGGTGTTACTAACTGGGGTACATATTTAGCTAAGTGGGAGAATTTGATTTCATATGCAGTAACTGATAGTTTTTCTTGCCTGAGATTATTCAATTCTTCCCTCATTTTGGCTTTGATTGACAGAGGCATATACCATTGCTCAAATTCTTTTGTAAAATCTTCCCAGGAAATATCTTTCATTGGTCGGCTAGAAAATCGAAGTCGATGTCGAGAACTCCACCACAATCTAGCAGCATCTTTGAGTACCAAAATTGCCAAAGCCACTTTTCTATTATCTGGACAAGATATCCCTTCAAAGATAATATTTATTTGTTCTAGCCAGTTTTCAGCAACCATAGGATCCTCATCCCCAGCAAAAGGAGGGTGCATCCGCTGAAATTGGTCAACCACTAAATCAATAGATGCCTCTTCTCTGTGACTACTAGTGCTTCCAATTGATCGTAACAAAGAGACTAGAGTTTGCGCTAATTCCTGCTGGGTATCTCCTTGTTGCTCTCTTTCTTTTTCTTTTTCCATATTTCCAGATTCAGATCTTTCCATGATGTAAAGGATATTGCAATCCTACAAAACCATATAAGTTATTTAACAACTAATATCTCTATGAGAAATAACACTAAAGATGCAAATGCATATGCTGTGCTGGTGTCCTCACACTCATTTCCCACCTATTTCTAAACCAAAGTCGCTCTGATACCACCTTGTCAAGCCCCCACCGACATCAATACCATTATGTCACAAAATGAACATCAGAGTCGCCAATACAACATCTAAGTGAGGACAAATAAACAAAGCCCAAAGGTGGGGACCCGACGGTAAGACAAACACCAACTCAAAATCCAAAGTATATATATATAAAGACATATTTTTAAACATTTAATCACACTAAAATTTTCCTTCTCACACATCTCTTGGAAAGGGCTCTCCTGTAACAGCATCATTCCCAGTTCTCGGTGCAGTGATTTCATGACCTGTAATGTAAGCACTAAATGAGATTTTATAAATCTCAGTAGATAAATTCACATAATTAACCAAGGAAATAAAATGACATAACAAATACCATTAACAGTAAAGATGAATGTCATACATACATATAAGGTAATGCCAAATGGAAAACATAAAGAATGTCAATTTCTTATATAATGTGTTATTATCGGGCCCAACTCCCTTTGACACATTATCCTCTGGATCCAATCATCAATGACTGTCCTCTAGCCGGCATCCAACCAAGCACATAACACTAGGCAGATATCTGATCCGAAGATCGATACCCTGCGATCCAACACGCTGAGCCTAGTGCCACCAGGCAGGTATGGTACCATACCCTGCGATCCAACACGCTGAGCCTGGTGTAATCATCATGGAGTCATAGCACATAACACTAGGCAGATATCTGATCCGAAGATCGATACCCTGCGATCCCACACGCTGAGCCTAGTGGTGAGGATAATGTTCTCTGGGAATTCCATTGTTTTATTTGTCATTTTCCAAACATCAATCAATGCCATATCAAAATCCTTTCATGTCACATTGTTTCGTCTCTTTCTTTAGCATATTGTACCATATTATTTCTTTCCTTTTTAGTTGTCATGCAAATAAAATAAACATCAACATATAGAACAACCAAAACACCATGTAACTGAAAGAAAACCATGTAAAGCAAATATATAGTAATGTGCTACATCACAGGGTTAGGAATCTATCTACCTCAATTTGCTGTACCAACTATCTTACTCACTTCTGCTTCTTCTTGATGTCCTACAAGCCCATAAAATACAAAAATAATTAATTTAAATATGCTTATTTGTCAAAAATTGCTTTCTAAAAGCTTTCCCAAACACACCCCAAAATAATCCCAAAAATGGGCTTACGCGGCACTGAACCGCCCGCTGGACCGCGCGCGCTCGCTCGCTCGGCGCTGGACCGCCCGCGCAGAAAAAGCTTTCTAAAAGCTTTTCCAAACGGCATTTTTCCCCAAAATTTTCTTTCGCGGTGCTGGACCGCGCGCTCTCGGCGCTGGACCGGGCGTGCTCGGTGCGCTGGACCGCGTGTGCTCAGTGCGCTGGACCGCGTGCTCGACGCGCTGGACCGCGCGCGCTCGGTATCCGGTTCAGCAGCGTAACCCGGTCCAAAGCCTGGACCGGTTCACGCCGCCCTCTCTCTCTCTCTCTCGCGTTCGGTGAAACCGAAACCTTTCGCCGGTGAAATTAGAGACCTCCGGCGTCTCCCGCCGGCCAAATCAACCCCTCTCGATCTCCGTCGCTCACCGAAAAAACCCTTACACAACCCCGAAGACGAAGCAAAATTTTTCTTACCTTGCGTATCTTCGCCGGCCGTCACTGTTGCAGGCCGGAAATTCTTCGAAGAGTACGGCGGCGACTGCCAAAATCTCGTCCCTAAGGAATTCTCGCTGCAGTCACTGTTGCAGAACCTCGCACTCCGGAATCTCTCCTTGCAGCCGCATGCAGTCGAATTTTCGCAAACGTAATTCACCGGATTATATAAACGCTGCTGCAGATATGTGTCAAACTCTCCCGAAGCAACGGCCAGGTGTCTCGTAAAACAGCTCTTTTGCATAAAACCCCCTATAAATTTTATATTTGCAAATATATCCTCCGCCAATCAGATTTGAACTAAGCCGACATTTAAAATTTACAGATCTATCCTCTACGTTACAAATTTATCCCAAATCTTCAAAAATTCATAATTTATTCATTAGAGCTCCTTAAATTACAAATTAAACATCGTTGGATTCATCTCACAGAGCTCTTTCTAAAAAAAATATAAAAATACAAATAAGAGAAAACTAGGGCTGTTACATTCATACTATCCTAATGTTTCATTAATTGCCACTAATTTCTAAGGTTCAATCAAAATTTTCCGCCGAAATTTCATCCGATCCCCATTTTAACAAATCTATGAAATTAAACAAATTTCAGCATTTGATGCCACCTTAACATGATTAAAGCACATAATCGAATCAACACATGCTCGGTAAAATTTCCGAATTCGGCGGGTATAATTTTCCGAAAACCCTAAAATGCTAAAATCAATAATTTGCATTAATCAATTCCAAACACCACAATTCGCATGCTCCGGTAGCTATTTGCAAAATAATCCATATTTTTAATTTGCTAAATAACTAATTTAAAATCTGAATTTCCTACCTTTCTTCTCCGGCGACGGTGAAGCTCGCACGCGACCAACCGCTGCTCCTCGCCGAACGAAACCGGTACCAATCGATTCTCCTCGGTCCCGCGAACCTCCAGGTACAAAAAGCCCCTTGAAAGGCTGCCGGAAAGTATCTCCGTTCGCCGCGAACACCTCGTCTCCGGCCACCGCTCGAAACCCTAACAGCCGAACAGTTTCGGTTAAATAACCCGCTTAAACCGGTAATAACCCGTTAATAACCCATTAAGCGCCGGTTGACCTTCTAATAACGCCGCTTAAACCCGATCAGCCGGTTAATCTCCACTGCTGATCTCGTCCGTCCGATCCGCTTATCCGTGGCTTATCCAACCGCACGCGCAAACGCACTCGGTGAACCGCCCCCGCCTTCGCTGAACCGCTCCGGTCCGGTTCACGCGCGGTAAAAACCAAATTCCGGTTTAAAAATCTAATAGACCGATTTAACTAGATTTTCGAATTTCCAAAAATCCAATAAATCCAATTAAACAGGGAAAATTACTTAAAAATTTCCTCGGTGCTCCGAAAAATCCCCAGAAAATTTCAGAAATTCCAATAGCCTCCAATTGAGCTCCTGGCTCATCCTACTGTCGATCTGAAATCATCCAAGCCACAATTGAATTATTGAAAATTAAACGTATAATATTTTACCGGGTATAACATAATATTTCTCAAATTAAGCTTAACTTGTATTTATTTCTTTAAACATATCATAAAATAGAAAAGTACTACATGCTTAGGTTCATCTATATCGCAAATAAGTTTATAATCCTTAAAGTTATTAATATACTATTCAACAAATTTATCACCTTAAAAAACCTTTTTTATTTATCTAATATTTTAATATTATAGATTATTAAAACAAATCATTGTACAACCTAACATTAAGAATTTTTTTTCAAATTTGGGATATCTTTTCATCATTGTTAGTATATTATTATTTTAAGTTCTTAAGAAACTTACTAGAAGTATCAATGTGTTTAGTTTTAATAAATTAATACTTTCTTCACTCACTCATTTGATTCCAATTAATATAATTATTCATATTAGTCTACTAGTTTATGTAATTCTTAGGATTATAACTATCATCAAAAGTTAGGATATCTAGTCTCACATTAGAGATATGCTCGATATCTTGACACCTTTTAGGTCTTTTCTCATTACTAGATATATTTAGATCATTATTTTGGCTTGACTCATTTGAAAGTTTATTTCTTTTTCTATGGTCATGATTTCTCCAATAAATATCTAGGTCAAATTCATTAAGAAAATCATTATGTCTTCTATGGTTTCTATATCTCTTAAAATTTTTTTCTTTTCAATAATTTAGTGTGACACTTCTCTTATTATCCTATTTTTTTATAAGATTTGGCTCATATTATTGGTTAAGAAAGATTTATCTAACTATCTGAGTGAGTTGGTTTTTTTATTAAGATATTTTTAGCATGTGTTTTTTTATTTAAGTTTTGTCTTTGATTTTGAACTAATTTTTACTTTGATTTGTCATTTGATAAGCCTTACTAGATCTTACGATCATTCAAAGGTTTGTCAAATAAAGGATATCAAGAAAGAAAAATAACATGAGATATCTTTTTTTTATAAAAAAATTATGAAAGCAAAGTAATTGTAATTATAGACCTCCAAAAGTTGAGATAGGGGTGTGCTTTCAAAAAAATTGATGAGTGATTAGGGTCCTTCTTTTTTCATACCACCTCGTAGCCAGAACTAGATAATTACCAAAAAAGATGGTGAAGAATCGTATTATTATTTTTGTACCATCTTTTAAAATAAAGTTTACTCAAAATTAGTTAAAAATCTTTAATGGATATACTAAATAAAAAAAGAAATTTTTTTAGTAAAAAATAATATTATTTAATACCAAAGTTAATGTAAAATATACAATAATGCTCTCCAATATTATAGTTTAATACATTATATAAAGAATTTTTTTAATAAAAAAACCATAGCTCTAATACCGACATTGATGTATGACAAATTTATACTTCTATTAGGGTCTAAATTAGAGCCTACAATATTGAAGATACTTATAGATTATTAAGAAATATAAAAATATATTATACAATAATTTAGATTAGGTAAATTATATGATGTTTTAAAATTATTCAAAGATTAATATTTCAAAGTTATAATATAGATTATTAAGTTGAGTAGATAAAGACACTTTAAGCATTAAGTATATAATCCTACAAAATAATTTTTATGACATCCATTTTTACACATATAAAATAGAGAATTTAAGACAAATTCTATATAAAATATTTTAATAGAAAAGAATAACTATAACTATAGATTATTATATAAAAATAAAAATTATTGAAAGATGAGTACCTTTTTTATGATGATGTTTTGTACTTCCTAAGCATTAACGTTTGAAGCACCAAAGATAAACAAGAGCAATATAGTGGTTATTTGGGTTAATAAGAAAACTTGGCAAAAAAAGGTAATATGATGGTAGGCTAGAATTTGAAGTATTATTGTGAATAGTCGTGGTTTTGGTGATTAGATCAAGAGATTAAAAGATGGGAGAAAAATTATGGGCATTGATGAAAATGAGAATTTGTATGATTACTTGCTCTCTTTATCTGTCACAAGGGATTTGGTTGTCGACTCTCTCATTAGAATGTCTCTCACTTTTGATCCTTATCTCTCACAAAAGAAGTTGAAATATCTCTAACAAGAGTTGGGTGCACACATTTTGCTTAAAAAGATGAAAGCACACAAATTAAAAAAAATATTCTATCATTTTCATCTACTTATAGTCTCATGTGTAACTTATTTATAGAGATCTCAATGATACACTAATAATTAGCTCATCTATAAATATAAAAGATCATTTAAAGATATCAAATGACATATTTTAGAATTTTAAAAGATATTTTAGAATTTTAAAATTCAAACTAAATTATAAAAGAAATATTTTCAATAAAAATTGAATTAAAAAACTCTAAAATTAATTAAATTAAGTAGTTCATAAATAGATTATGTGTTTCAGGCAATAGTAATAACGAGTAGTGGAACGACAGGCGACGAAACTATTGGGGCATAATTGGTGCTATGCAGCTAAAGGTCTTAGTGCATCTAGTTCAATTTTTGGGCAGGTGCGGGTGGGGCAAAAAAGTGTGGGTTAGAGCAGACACATATAGTCAACATGGGTTGAGTGCATCAGCTAGTTCCCAAGTCAATTGGGTTATGTGAGCATGACAGTTTGCTTGGGCGATGACAACAGCTACAGACAATGAAGGTGACGATGTTAGACAATGATGAATGATGGAAGACAGAGACAACAACAACATTTCAATTTTTAGTATTTTTATAAATGGTACGATGCTAGTAAGTATGTGTTTGTAAGCTAATGTTAGACACGCATATGCAAAAATTGTATAGAAAAATTGAAAGCAAAACTAATGTGGTCAAACATTCTCATAATAAATATATAATACCTAAGATATGTCTTAGAAGTGGAGTACATTCAATTTTTTTTTGAATATAAGAATTGATTAATTTTGTTGATAGTTTAAAGAATTCTATATATTTTGATTTTTCACAATTTAAATTTATGCTCATTCCTCAATTATAGTTTTATTAGATTTTATATAATATGTATATATCATTTGATATATATTACATTCTCAGTTTAGAGTTTTACAAAATTCTCCTAATAAAAGTTTGGATATATAATTCAAGTATATGTTCCATCTTCTATTGATGGTTTTATGGATTATACTCTAATTGGATTTGAATATTATTTAAACTTCAATTTAATATTAGAGAAAATACTAAAAAAATGATAACTTGATTAAGAAAGCCTAAGGGGATTCTCCATTATAAAGGCTAGATGATTAGAAGTAAATGCTAAAAGAATAAGGGGAAAATAATAAGATAGTTTAAGATTTTTTTAACAATTCTCCTAATTTGTTGTTTTTTCAATTTCTAACTTAGTATCTTGTGAATTTATGCTCTTTTTAATGTGATAATTTCAAGCACTTGTATCATGATTTAAAATGTTAAGGTGGTTAGAACACTACTAAACTATTACTTTGATATTAAGAATAAAGATGGAGCAAGCAAAGATGCTTTAGTACCAATAATATGATGCATGTGTAATTGCTCAAGTAGTGATAGCATGGTCAAAGATATTGGATGTGTCAGTGGAGGAGCATGCATGACTCAACATTGTTAATGACAAAAGGTTAAATGCATTCAGAGGGATTGGATTTGTGGTAATGAGGGTATGCACAGATCAATGTCATTGATAGTGATTAATTGTGGCTATTATAGGGGTGTAGGTGTAGTTATAATTGGTCAAATAATTGGAAGGCATTATTAACAACTAGAGGTTATGAAAGGTTGATAGTAAGGGGTGTGGTAGTTGATGTAAGAAAGATGATGGTGCTAATGGGTGAGATCATAATGAACTAAATTGGTGACACAAAGGCATTGGAATCTAGCAAGGAGGCATAGGGAGTCATGACCAAAGTGGAGATCAAGATTTGGACTAAGGGAGGCACTGATTGAGGTTGTGTTGTATAGTATAGGGGTAGCATAAGAATTCTAAGATGGATGTACACAAAGGTGGGGCAAGTGAGACCAATGGATGGTAGTGGTTAGGGAGAGTGGGACTTTTTTGTTAAGGAAGACTATCAAAGTGGCAATGATAAGCATGAACAAGAAGAAAACTCAATGAAGTTAGTGGAACTTCTTATTACCTTATCTAGTACATAAGAGGGTGTTAATGGTGGGTGTGGAAGGTTAAGTGTAATTGTAGTAATGGGATGTTATAAAATAAATAGATGGAAAAAATGAAGAAATAAGTGAGAAAAGCCATGTAGGTTTTGATTAGGGTTAATGACAGAACATGTGTCACCATCGCCAACTTTCCTGTCAAAGGAGAGGGGAGAATTTAGCATAGAAAAATATCTTGTTCTTTAGTCAAAGACAACAACTAACATATTTTAATAGTTAAAAAATTCTTATTAAAGGTTGTTACTTTTGTATTGATCTACATGCAAATTTTTTTTTGACAATTTCTATTTGTCTTTGTTAGACTTTCTTTATAAACTTAGCTTACTGACCATGATTATTCCTTAGATTAATTCTGTTTATGTTTAGGATAGAATGGAGTCAATAGAAAAGCTAATAATAGTTAGATATTTTATAAAGATAAAATGAGAAAGAATCAGAATCTCATAAAGTTGAATATTGTGTTCCTTCCATTTGTTATATAAAGAGGTCATTAGCACAATAAGAAGCATGTATCTTATATCCTTCATAATGATGAATGCAACAAAATGCATTATACTAGGTACATTAAATTGCAAAAAAAGAATTTCCCAAATAGGCCAAGTAATAGAGAAAGGACCTAATAAGTTATTAGAAACCAGAAGAAGGCATAATCTAAACTCTTGATATTGAATAGCACCTATTACGTAGAGATTTATGATTGAAATAATTTGGGGAGCTTGCTATTGTATTATCATCATGGCTCCTTAACAGACATTCCATAAAAAATGCTATGCAACACAACTAAGTGTAGAGTCACTAACATTAGCCACCTTAGCCTAGCTTATCTATGAGCCTTTATCATTATAAGACAACTATCAACACCCATGTATCTTCCAAATTAAAACATCCTTCAGGTGGAAATCCTAACATGAGAGTATATGATCGTATTGACCAAGTCTTGAAGATCATCTTAACATAGTGCTTATCTTATTACACATACTAATTTAGTATATTAGTGACCATTTGCAAGCCATCCTCTATATTGATGATTATTAACCATAAACATAAGTGAATGAAATTTATCAAGCTACCTTACATGATTAAGTAGCTCAACGCACAACCAAATCATTAAGAAGCACTATTAAGACTAAGCAAATAAGCTTATAGGACTATAAATCACATCTCTTTATGGTTCAAAATACTTTTCTATGCTCTTATTTCACTTTAAAACTATCCCACCCAAGGAAAGGTTGCCCTTTCGAGAAACATAGTAGCTAGCTTTGCTATCAGGACCGCTCCGACATTTGCAAGCTATGGTTAACCAAACAAACTAGTGAATTAAGAATGCACAATATATCCTAAGAAACATTGCATACATCATATGTCTTTGTCCCCCATTTCTACAAATGATGCTTTAGATTAGATGAGTATGTTGTCAATAAACATGACATTTGTGATAGGATTTTGAACCACTAAGTAGTTATCTTTTTACTTACAAAGATAATCATATAAGAAAAGTCAATAATTGAATATTACCTAACTTTTAATGGGACTTATATATACTTTTTCCCAATTTGTTTATACCCATCTTAGCCACAACCATGGCCTTACTCTTCTTGGGGTGCATGGTTAACAATTATAGAGTACTTAGCCAATTCTAACTCTATCCTAAGGTGAAATAGTAGGACATGAGATTGAAGAGATGTATTTTCTTGCGAAACACTTAGAACAAGATAGCAAACTCTTAAAGCCTTATGTATTTACTATTTTGAAAAGCATCAAAGAGGGTGATTTGACTTCGTTGTTCAACATCACTTAATAAAGAGCAAAAAAGACTCTTTATGTTAAAGAAGATAACTTAAGTACTTTATAATTAAGTTTGAGTAAAATCAAGTTGAGATTAAATCTAATAACCCAATTCCCATTGGAATAATATAATGTGGATTTTCAAGAAAAAATTACAGAAATTAAATGCAACATAAAAATAAATATAAATAAATAATTAGTAGACATCAAATCGTAAAAATTATATTAAAATTTTTAACAAACTAAGATTTAACATTGATAATTACATATTAGTTCTTTAAAATAAAGTTATAATAATGATGAACTCGTTTCATAAGATATTTTTATACCCGCACACACACACACAGATATATATATATATATATATATATATATATATATATATATATATATATATATATATATATATATATATACACACACACACACAAACATGACATTATCTTTACTTGAAATACCAAAAAAGTATCAAACATGTTATTCAAAATAAGTTTTTTTTTTTAATTTAAGAAAAACATTTTTATTATATTTTGGCACAATTTAATTAATAAATTTACTTAATAAAAGTCTTAACATGATGTAGAGGACACACTAAAAGTTTGTTATAATCCTTTTCCAATGTTATGTTAAACATGTATACTATTATGTAACTTGGAGAAAGCTGCTTATAGTGTAAATTAATATTTTGATAATTATTTGATCTATTTAATATCCTGAACACGATTTATTGTGTCCGACATAAATTAACTCCTGTTAATATGTAAAGCAAAATGATGCTCTTTTGAAACTTAATTTTTTTTTTAGTTTTAGTAAAACTTAAATAATTTTAACTATAAAAATTTTGACTTTAAATATGAACGCTACGAATGATCTGTTGATTTCAGCCCTTTCCATTAATGTCTTTTGCCGCAATTATTGCCTTCTTCTAGCAATGCTTCGAAAAAAAACAAAAACAGAAAAATCCAGCCCATTCTGCACATGAAATTAACATGCGACCGGCCTCTCATGGTTCACGGGCCACCACCGGCGAGGCCCTCTCCAGCTTGGTAAAGGTCATTCCGTCACCGCAGTCAAAGTCATCATACCTCCTAAACATTTCGGCAACAAGGAGACACGCCGTCGCCACCACATGTTCCTTGGCCGCGCATTGTTTGTTATCCGTCGTTGGCTGCGTCGTTTCTGGGCCGTTCGACCAGAACAAGTACTTCAGTAAGCCCTTACCTTCCTCACCAAGGAACCTCTCCGGCACAAACTCCTCCGGTCTCTCGAACACAGTTGGATCCCTCATTGCGAGTGGTTGATATCCGCACAGGAGCTCTCCCTTCTTCACCGGGTATCTAACCCCATAGGAGTTCAGCTCGAAGTCCTCCCTCGCCCTGCCGAACTGCATCGGTACCGGCGGGTTGAGGCGCAGCACCTCATACACCGTCGACCTCACTAGCTCCATACCTTTGATCTCTTCAAAACCGAGATTCCCATTTTCGTCTTTGATGTGGCTCCTAACCTCTTCTCGAAGCCTCTTTTTCAGCCCTGTTTTGTCGCGGCCAATGGTAGTGATTAGGTCGGGTAGAAAAACTGAGAAGCCGCCGAAGGCGTTGAAGCCAAGCAGGAAGAGGATGTTGTGGATGGCTTCCTCTTTGCCGATTCCGTACTCGGTCACGGCCAGCTGAACGACCTCGGAACCGTTCTCGGCAACGAAATTGAAAAGTTTGCGGTAGTCGCCGGCGACAAGGAAGAAAGGGAAGGGAAAGGAGTGGAGGAAGATTTCTGTTAAAGGCTGAGGTAAAGCAGGTGTGCCGACTGTGGGGAGGAGCTGTAGGAGTAACCACTTGTCCAGCATGCTGAAGCCGCTGTCCTCAATTTCCTGAGACACAGAAGTATCAACGCCGACGAGGCTTTTACAGAGGAAGGCAAAGATGCATTTTTGCAGGGGGACGAAGAAGTTAGAGCTGGAATTCTTCGAGAGTTCTGTTTCCACGCCGAGGAGCATCTTGTCAAGGTAGTGGAGGAAGGAAGAGAACCAGACCGCCGAGCTTCGGCGGAGGAGGTCAAAACAGAAAGACTTGACTCTGGCGTGGCGGGGCTCGGTGGTGTCAAGGTATACGCTGACGCGTGTGTCGCCAGTGAAGCGAGTAGAGGGCATGTAAGAGCCGACGAGGACGTTACGCTTGTCGACAAGGGAGGGGTCGAAGAGGGCAGAGAAGGAGGCGCAGTCGAGGACGGCGATGATCCGGGGGTCGATGCCGAGAAAGAAGGGAAAGGTTGGGGGAATGTTGGTGCGGTAGACGGTGCTTTTATGGGAGGTCAAACGGCTGCGGAAGAACTTGTCTTGCCCTTGGAACCAGAAGTAGTCGAGGCGGTCTTTGAGGGGGCCAAGGAGAGGAAGCCCATAGCTCCCAGGAATCTGCCGTACAGGCTGCTGGACGACGGCGGAGGAGGATGATGGAGGTGGAATTGGTGATGGAAAAGTTATCTTCGAAGAGCAAATGCAAAGCATCTTTGCTTTGGGTAGTGAGGTTGGCTCGTGTTTCTTCCCCTATTTAAAAAAGCTCTTCGACGGAGGTGACGTCGGTTCGTGAGCGTCGTGTGATGGGCGTCTTGCCACTTCGATTTTGATTTACATCTGTCAAATTTTTAGTTTTGTATGTTTTTTTATCAAAACCGCGACGCTATGTTAAGCCATGTCCTCGCTTGAGTATTGCAGTCTCATTTCAGTTAAAGCAGATTTTTCATTCAAATTATAACTTTTATTTTCATTTATATATGTAATTATCGTATTTTTATTTTGACTCTATTTTAAAAATTTTAAAAACAATATGATCTTTATATAATACTTTTATTTTTAACATTATATTACAATCATAATTTAATAAATATTATCATGTTTTGATCATAACTCAACGCAAATGAAGCATCAAATAGCATAATTTTATTTTAATAATTTAATTTCAACCAAATAATTTTTTTAAATTATAACAAAATTATTTACAATGTTTTTATTAAATTTATTTTTATCTTTTTTTCAATAATTTTGCATGCATGAGTTGGACTAATGAAAAATCATGCAAACACTAATTGAATTCCAATTTGAAATTGATGACTAAGTAATATTTAATCAATTTTATCATTATTTTAAAAATCTTAATATTTAATCTTTAATTCGTAATTTCTAATTCCTTATAATTTTGTGAGAGGTAAAGAAAGAAATTTTTTCAATCTCTTATTGATATGTCTCTAATCCATGTCTTGCAAATATGTTTGTTTGTTCACCCAAAGTAATACTTTCCTTTTCTTTTTATTGATGAACATGGAGTAATTCCTTTAATTATAAATGGTTAAAAGAGTTGAAAATAAGGCAAGCTTGAAGGGTTTGTTTATTTGAAATTCTTGACAAGATTGAGAATGTAAACAAATATTGACCCTCTTCACTTTTGTTAATTTTCTATTTATTTGAGGAGGATCAAAGATGGAGAAGTTCAAAAAGTTTAATCCATATAGAGTTATAATAAAATCCATCTCTCTCAAGAAGTAAATCAAAGATCCATATCTTAAGGATGAAGTACAACATAAATGTACAAAAATATACCTAAATGTATATAAAACACGAAAAAGGAAGAATTTTGTATGGAGGGAAAACATCTCCCAACTTCTATTGATGTTGCAAATGTGCCTAATGAAATCCATAACCATGAAGTAAGAAAACCTTTTGATAATGCAACAACTAACCAAAGAACTCACTTAAAAAATCAACAATGTTAACCCCTTTTTCCCTTGAGACCATCTTTGCATAGGTAGATGTCATATTGCACAGATGTACAAATATTCTCAAAGAAGAGATCTTTCTAATTAAATGAAGAGGGAGAGAAGCTAGAAGGTAATAGGATAATAGTAGTGTTGAGATAATTAATATAAGGATTGCTTATAATAAAGATATAAATATTAATATTATTAAGAACTAAGATAGGCCTTTACCATAATTAAAATTTGTAAGGTTGAATGAGATATCTTCCAAAATAGTGATAGATATAGTGGAGTAAAAATTTTATTATGCTAAAAAATGTTTTTCTAATTGATTGATACAAGCAAAAGGGGTCAAAATAATACAACCAGAGGTAGTCATGATGTCCTTAGACTCAACCACAATAATTATTGTATTGATACATGGAGGGGTCCTATTAATAAAGGTAGAAGATAAATACTAATATAACTAGAAACAACCATCATAATGGGAAGGGAGGAAGTGGGAAAATAACTTTATGAATGACAAAAAATTATATCATATTGATCATAATTTATCATAATAATAAGGCCAGGAGAGCCTATGAAAGCAAATAATGTATATGGATAAGAGGGATTGTATCATAATAAGTTGGAATGTGAATATCATTATAAGCTAAGCTAATTATAGATAGATGATCAATAAGTTTCATATTCTTACAAGGGATTAAAAGAGAGATTGTACAAGCATAATGGACTTATTTATGCAAGTAACAACAAAACAAAGAGGAGATATTTTATAAAAATTGATTGGAGTCACTATGTTAATATGTGAAAGTGGCTACATGAGAATGAGGAGATATGATAGTAATGATATAAGCATAGCTGAGGTCCATTATATTACAATTGACCAAGTTCATAATGATATTAGAGGAGCCAACTGAAGTGCCAAGGAGAGTAATGATATAGAAGGTGGATCCATATCCATCTTAAAAAGAGGATGAATTAAAATATTATTTTTAAAAACAAATTAGGACATATTATCTATGTTATATCTAATGTCATATGTATTGTATAAAAGATAATTTACAGGACAATAAGATCCTACTTAATAAGAGAAGAGTAGCCAACTTTGCTCAAAATGAAGGACAAATGTACTTGAAACACAAAGGAAATGTTTTAGAGAAGAAGATTGAATGGAAGCTTCTAAAGAGAGATGAAGTTAACAAAGAGACAAGAAGAAACTATGGAAAAGAAAAATAAAACCTTAATACTAGAGGACTTGTAAAAGGGCTTTGAGATATAGCGAGAGAGAAAGGATAAGAAAGAAAGAAATTTGCCATATAAAAGCTAAAATAATAAGGGCGTGACTAATAGATTAAGTAAGAAGAGCAAAGACATGTGAGAAATACAACTTATTTTATGATGTTTACAATGAAAGCCTTGAGGGAGGCTCTTATAGTTACCCCAAAGAGAAGGGAGATCTTGTGTGATGTAATTATTTTATATTTTATTAATTATCTTTTATACTATAATTATATATTTGAGCATATAATTACACATTAACATTACGTAAAATTTATTAAAAGGAATGTATTGGCCTTCAGTTTGTAAAATTTTGGAGTTTTAATGAATTATATGATTTTTTAAGAAAAAATGATTAAAATAATAAGATTTTGTATTTATAAAAATTTAGCCCCATTAGTCACCTAACTAAATCAATTTGAAGAGTCAACAAAATAAGAATCTTTAGAAAGATTTGAGACAAAAAGGGGAAAAAGAGAAAAAAATAGGAAATCAGGATGGTTGTGAAGAGAGAAAAGGAATGTATCAAGAAAAGAGCAAGTGTTTGGTAATAAGAAGCAACTATGAGGAGTAAAGAGAGATTTAGGCTAAGTTGTTGTGGCTAAATACATAGCAAAAAGCTACTTGTTGTAGTTGGAGTTGGAAGAATAGCAAGCCAAGGAAATCACAAATAAAGGAACATTAAAAAAAGAAGTTGCTTTAATTAGAGTTATTTGTATGAGAAAAAAAGTTAATGTTTAGTGCTCAAAATGGTTATTTATAAGTTTGTTTCAAGATTTCTTCCTCATGATCATAATGCATTGATTTATGTGAGGATAAAGAGTCTCATCACCATTTTTGCATCCATCCTAGAATTTGCTGTACTGTATATTAGACTTAATATGCAATATGTCAAAACTAAGAGAGCAATTAGCTAAAAGACCATAGAGGCATGTTGGGTTATGGATGCTTTGTAATCTATGACAACACATTATATGTTAATTTTAGCATACAAAACATCAGCCAATGAGTGCTTTCCTACATGTTGAGTATAGTATGAGAGATATTTTAGTCGATAATTCATTTTTGCCATTTTGTTCTCAATGTACCATACATTTGATTCTACATATAGTTCAACAAAAATATTAATGGGTAATTCAAAAGAAAAGCTCAAGAAGTTTGGGGAATTTGATAAGCAATATGATTAAGAGTTGTATTAAAATATTAAAGTTTTGTATAGCTTCTTGTTGTAAGAAATTAAAGGGAAGGAAAGAATGATTGAAGCTAATTTTAAGATTTTAGATAAATAAATTTTATATTGGTAATGTAAGTAGCAATAAGTGATTATTTTTAAAATAATACATTAACATGAGTATATGTATGACATCATGATTCATCTTTTTTGTATGTCTTAAAATATGTTGTGACATTTGAATAATATTATTCTAATATATATATATATATATATATATATATATATATATATATATATATATATATATATAAATCCCATGTTATATGAGACGGAATATATGAAATATAATAGACGAGTGAGATAATGGACAAGTTAGGTAAGCTTGACGAGTTATATAACTAGTATAAGTCATATAAAGACTATATATATATATATATATATATATTTAAAAATGATAAAATAGAAAGGGAAATATAATAGAAAAAAGATAAGGGATGGAATAAATATTGGAGCAAGTTAGATAAGCCTCGCTTGCATCCATGGTGGATAAGATGATAGAAAAATAAGAAAAATAAAAAAAATAAAAAAAGAGTTTTTCTTAGTAAATTATCCACTAATTAATGATAGAAAAAGGAATGTGATCTTAACATAGGATTTAGATAATATTAAGGTACTAATTATATATCAGACCACAAGAAAGTACTCAAACTTTGTGTAAGATTTTGTTGTGTGGTGTCTAACTATCGTTACAACTTTGTGCAAGGTCTTGATATGTAGATATGATATGATTTGATTAATAGTTAGTTATAATATACTTATGGATTGAGGTTTAGATATAACGATATGATATCAAATAAATATAAAAATATAATAAAATGAGATATTATGAAATATGGAAAATAGTATTAAGAAAAAATAAGATCCAGATAATGAAAATACTTATGAAAAACATAAAAAAAATAAAAAATGAAGGGAACAAATAAATATTTATCTATATACAATGATATATATATATATATATATATATATATATATATATATATATATATATATATATATATATATATATATATATATATATATATATATATATATATATATATATATATATATATATATATATATATATATATATATATATATATATATAGAAGTGTTTGAAATATATTTTGTTCTAAGAGTAATAATGACACGTTCTTTTATACATATGAAATATGTTCCAATTAGTTTGGAATACTATCTTGTTGATGCCATGATATTGTTTGGTTTAATTTAATTTCAACATTTTTTTCATCACACTTATTCACATATAAAAGGTGTTTATTATTCAAATTTGTTTTTTAGGTTTTATACTCATTATTTGCTTTTGCTTATATTATGTAGCATGTCATTAGTGTATCAAGAAAGATAAACCAGGGTAGCAATGAGGATGAGTATTACTTACATAGTGACTTTAAGTATTTCAAAATTGTACAGTTTCATATGCATATAATGTTTTGTTGACTTATTGTACACATTCAACATTATAATTTGTTAATATCTTCAATTTCATGTGTTAGTGAATCAATGGATATGTTTGTTCCAAATTAAAAACATAATAGTTATGATTCCATCATTTCTCTCATGAGTGGTTGTTGTTCTTCAATTTTGGAATTATTACTTTGATCTAACCTAACAATAATGATTTTTAAAAGTTAAAAATGTAGGAAGTATAAGTGGGGTGTGACCTCTCAAGAGAATGGAGGGAAAAGATGTAGTAGAAAAGAGTATAACAATAGTAGTGATTTGAGAACCAAACAACAGCCAAAATTAAAGAGAGTAGGACAAAAGTGAAAAATCCTAACAGTGTTAAAAATAAGGTCAACAATTTAGGAGTTAATATAAGCTTAAAAATAAGTTAAAAACACTTGATCTTTGTTGTTTGATCATTCAAATGTATATAGCCAATGTATTATTACACATGTGAATAAAAACAATTTGATTCAATAATGTTTGATTATATGAATGATGTTTTTTCAAGTTCTTCTCTCATTCTAAGAAATTTTTTTATTGTTCTAGATTATGATATGCAATTAATCTTAGGTTAATAATGTAAGTAAATTAAAATCAAGTATTCTTTCAATACCATCATTATATACACATTTCATGTCAATAGTGTAAAGTAGAAATAAATCATTTACTTGAATAGACTTTTTATCTATCAATATGACAAAAGTTTATAGGAAAGTTTAGGGGGAATGCTTGTTCATTACGATGGGTTTTCAAATATATTCTTTTATGATTATTACGTTAAGGATATTAATACAAGTAATATGCTTACTAAACATTTCAATGAAGAAAGTTGATAGATGATATTAAATACTTTAATAAAAAAACCAAAAGGACAAGTCAAAGAAATAAATCAATAGTAATTAAGATGAGTCAAACAAAGATAAGATGTCATGGAGGGATCTATAGGGAGAAAGATGGGTATTATGACAACTCATTTTCTTTACTTAAGTGTTATACTTAATATAGGAATTTACTATCAATATTTTAAAATTTATATTAATTAGAATACAATAATATTATTTCTTCATTATCAAAAAATATGTTAAATGAAGTAATCTGGAGTTTGATGTTGAAAATATTTCTGGACATTGCAAAAATGGAGGAATCCATCAATATTCATATCATGATTATTATATATCAATTAAACTTATTACAAATTTTTAAAACTAATTCGAATAAAAAATATTTATATTGATTTTCTTATTTTATAATGATAGCCTTTGTTACACCCCATTTTTTTTCCTAGGCTGATTTTTGGCATACATTTTTTTTTACATATAGACAGCTCAGATCGTCCCATACCAACCTGAGTAGCCTACGAAAAACATAGGATATAACACATCATTACACACCTACTTTCCTTAACAATGTGGATCCCATCTCCCGGGTACACCGTCAAATCAGGTTCATGACTCCTGAATTAACAGATGGACTCGCGCAATGTTACTCCTACTAGACCCTATACTCCTAACCCATACCGGTAGGAGAACCGATCTAATAGAAGTCTGAATCCCCACAGTTAAGTTCCATAGTCATGTAATGACCTCACCATCAAAAATAAGATACATAACATCCACCGATAAAATATGGCACTCCAACACTATACCACCAAGACAATAAAGTAAAACAGTGAATGGAAACTACATCACAAGAATAAGATCCAAGTCCAACAAATACAATATCATCCAACTAGATACATAAGTCAGAATCACCCTCACATATTACATGACATAAGAATAACAGTCTCCCTGAATACATCCAATAGCATCAATCACACTAACCAAAATGTCTCAGAAAATCACAGATCAGATATCCTCCACTAGCCTGCTGACCACGATCCCACCTAATCTGGGTGGCGTCAAGGCTGTCGAGCCGCTGGAAAAATATAGATAATAAAGGAGTGAGCTACGCCCATTAGGAAAGACAGCTAGTAAAAACTCACATGCAAGAGAAGGATAATAGCAAGAGTATAGGAATACAGCATAACAATGTATGGTGGAAAGGCACTATCAGTCCCAGACTCTGACCAACCACAGTCACCCCAATTCACACCAGAGTAGCTCTCCTCTGTGCTCCCAGGCAGCATGCCAGTGGGACACGCCCATCTCTACGCACGCATGGCGCCTAGGCAAAGCATGCCAGCGAGACACGCCCATCTCTGCGCACGCATCACAACGCCTAGCACCCGACACCGCAGCGTCTCTCGTCAATCAATCTTCTGGAGACTATAGACAGAACCAGTCACATAGATCTCTAGCCAACGTGAGACACCCCTGCCACCCTCAGGCACGCAGGCCTACACACTTGGCTAGCCACGGCGAGTCACCCCTGCCACTGCCACTCTCAGGCGCGCAGGCCTACACTCATGGACCAGAAGAGATCGACTCAGTCACCGTCCCATGAAGTCCTCTCCCAACAATTTCCATAGAAGCCACGCCCCTACAGTCATTGCCAAGCTCTAACTCCAAGATTCGGCAACATGTGTCTAGATACAACAAGGCGCATACCAGTCCACATGTATACTGTGGAAGCTAAGTCTGTACCGCACAGTTACTTACCACAACTACCCTAAAACATCATATAGGGCCTATAGTATTCCGGTCCAATATGTCAATCCATGAAATATGCCAACACTGAGTAAACTGACTCAATCCATGTCATTGTCATCCAAGCAACACAAACTGTACCAAAATTCTGACTATTCTGGTAGCACCCAAGTGTCACACTTTCTTCAAACTAATCCAGCTGCACTGAATTTATGGGTATTTTCCAACAGTCAATTTCAACTTGGCTACGTGATTTCTAAAAATCACCTTTTTCTCACTTCAGGAAATTTTTAAATTCAAAAAAATCAATTTCCGCCCTTTATCCATTTTCCGAAATTCGGAATAAATTTCCGAATAAAATTTAAATTTCCACATATATCCTTTTTCCAAAAATTCGGATTAATTTCCGAATTAAATTTCCTCCGCGCCGTTCATCCGCGCCGAATCCCGCTGAACCGGTTTTCGCTGCCGGTTCGGAACCCTCGCGCTGAACCGCGACACCGCCGAACCAATTCCTTAATAATCCATTAATCGGTCGATGCTTAAATAAATATAATTACTAATAAATATTATATAATACCATTAATTACTTAAATAAACTCGTAATTAATCTAAACCCTTCTCCTTCCTCGGTCCGACGCCCGCGAACCCTAACTGACGCAATCCCCGACCAATCCATTTCCTTCCGTCGATTTCCGGCGAACTCGAACAAGGAGAAACAAAATTCGATGTTCGTACTATCCTAATGTTTCAATAATGCCACTAATTTAAAATTTCCGCCGAAGGAGTTCGCCCGTACGCCATTGCCGTAAGATTAATCCAACAATTAATTAACTAATTCAATGGCAAACAGATAATACAAATCCCTAACATGCTCCTAAGCATTAACTAATTTTTTCGGCGAATTGGGAAATTTTCCAGAAATCCAAAAATTGTAAAAGACGCAGATTAGCATTCAACTAAGTCCGATTTTTCATCCACATGCTTGTGTTCATTAAGCAAAATATTCCATGCTTTTAATTTCTACTAATAACTAATTTAATCTGAATTTCCTACCTTTACTCGTCGCCGGCGACGGTGGAGCTCGCACGCGATCAACCGCAGCTCCTCACCGAACGAAACCGGTACCAAAATGCTCGTCTCTGTCCTGCGAACCTCCGGTTACCAAAAGCCCCTTGAAAGGCTGCTGGAATTTACCGCCGTTCGCCGTGAACACCTCGCCTTTAGCCGCCGTTCGAAACCCTAACAGCCGAACAAATCAGGTTAAATACCCAGCTTAAACCGGTAATAACCCGTTAAGACCCATTAAGCGCCGGTTGACCTTCTAAAAACGCCGCTTAACACTCGATCAGCCGGTTAATCTCCACCGCTGATCTCGCCCGTCCGATCCGCTTATCCGCGGCTTATTCATACGCACGCGCAAACGCACCTCGGCGAACCGCCCGCCTTCGCTGAACCGCTCCGGTCCGGTTCACGCTGTAAAAGAAACCAAATTCTGGTTTTTTTTAAAAAAAATAAATCTCGGTACTCCGAAAAATCCCCAGAAAATTTCAGAAATTTCAATAGCCTCTAATTGAGTTCCTGGCTCATCCTACTGTCGATCTGAAATCATCCAAGCCACAATTGAATTATCGAAGATTAAACACATAATATTTTACCGGGTATAACAGCCTTCTTCTCACCAGATGCCTGACAGAGAGAATTAGGGATTTTGGAAACCTCTTGAATCCATTATTCAAAGGAGTTTGACAGTTTCTAGCTAGTTAATCTCCCACCAAGGAAAAATTAGAAGGGTAGTGCTTGGGCTTGATTGGTAGAATCCTTGTTCTTGGTATGGCCTAATTAGAGTTTAAAGAAATAAATGAAGAAGTTTGAAGGCTACTATGGTGAGAAAATCAAAGAGGAGAAGTTATGTTTGAGGTAGGATTTGAATGGAAAGGCTATTAGAGTGTTTTTTAAAGCATTTCTTTCCTTTTCTTTGAATAATTGTGGCTACTTTACAAATTTTTAAGGAAGGAGACAATGTAGTGGTGTTGGAGTGTCTTGGTTAAAGAAGAATGAAAACTGTAGTTATTTTGTGAAATTTCCAAGATTGCAAGTAGTTTAACGATAAGATTTGAAACAAGTATTCATAATCCCTATGTATTATTTCTATTATGTAAGAAACATTGGGCAAAGAGAAACTAATAAAAAGACCATCTCCAAGGATCAAGATAGGTAAACTAAAATAATTATAATATAAAAAATTATTTTTTATAATTTGTGTATTACATGAAATTTTGTAAATAAAATGACATTATTAGCCCATTTATACATATTAAATAAGTTTATGTATAGTGGCATATGAGTAGCATGGCATGAAAATTTGAGAATAATGTATGCAAGATGTGAGAGCTTATTATGTGAGTTATAACACACATGAATATTATATATATATATATATATATATATAAACCTTTTAAAATTTTATGTAATCTAATAAAAGCTATAGAAGGAAAGACATATAAAAGAATTCAAGACTATTGAGCCTATAGTTTATGAGATATATGTATGAATTACTAATAAAAAATTATTTTTCTTATGACCTAATTCCTTAGTGTCACTTATAATACAATTTGGTAGCTAGTGCTTACCGATGATCTAGCAATATTTGATACTATTGACATCTAACCTTATGATTAAAACTATCAATAGTGTGATCAAGAGCTATAAATTATTGTTTGACTTAGCAACTTTTTTATTGTGTGATGTAGTGATTGATATGATAAGATGCTAGTTGACATGAGATAAAGATTTTAGGATAAGAGTCATTTAAAAAAATAAGTCCCAATAATTAGAAATTAATAAAAATATTATTAATCAGTATAAAATGTTACAATATAGAATATGTTTGAACTAAGATAAAAAATCAATGTTGTTGTATGTTGGCATAAATGATAAATGCATATGTATGCATAAGATGTGATATTTTTTTTAATATTATAGAGACATTTTTACTCATGATCATTTCTTATATGCCATACATTTATTTTCGAGCTTTAAGAATAATTATATTTCTCTTATTATATTTACATTACTTACATTAGTTATCAACTTATATATTGAGTTTATTATGATTACTGTTTTATTTATATTGTAGGGCATAATACAAGAACACACTAAGTGGGAGAATTGAGTGATATATGAGTTAGATCCTGAAGAATAGAAGCAAAGTAGTTTGGACTATTGATATCTATAATATTGTATTCAATATATTATATGTATAATTTTGTTGGAGACTTATGTACTTGTAAATTGTATTATCTTTTGTTGCTGATATACAATATGATTATTCATTTTGTTTTTTGTTAGTTATCACACCTAGCCTTTTTAACCATTTATTTTAAACTACTTGGTACAACAACTCTTATACATATCATTGTATTTAGCTAATACCCTTTTACTCTTGGGGGTTGATATTCAAATTAGGAGACATAGTCTCCTAATTTGATCACCAAGCTTCTTTACCAGATTGTCAAATGCATGACTTAAGAACTTATTCATATTGAGCTAAAGTAAATTCTTAAATATAATAATACATACAATGTACTAATATAATATTTAACCTACAAATAATCCATATGTATAAATTATAGTATCCATTATCTAAATTAATAAAAAAAATATAAATGATAATGAAGTATCTAATAATAAAGTTCATCAAATAAGTTTACATCAATCAATAAAGTCTAATATAATATAAAAATATAATTATTACATTATTAAATAAAAAGATCAACATCATACTATTAAGAAAAAAAAATAACTAAAAATACTAAGTGATCAGTAGTTGTCCTAATCACAAGCTCTTATGTAATCTCTTGCCACTCGGATCTTATACATAAAAATGTAAAGAGACTGAGCTTTAACTCAATAAACAACCCTTAAGTGAGAATATAAAACTCACATACAATCAAAAAGTCTTATAATAATAATAATTAATAAGTAGTATAAATTAATATTAGATTAATATCAAAATCATATATATCATGTATTAAGCAACAAAACTATCAAGTCTAATAAGAAAAATGTATGATGCAACCAATTTGATGCTTAGTGATTGACCAAGATTTGGAATTACCTTTAAGCCAATGCAACCCAAGTTAAGATTTGTCATCATATAAATCAATAGTCTTTTCTAAGATATGTAATAATCATCTAAATTAGTACTTCTTTTCTAGGACATAACATAGCCAAATAAATGAGCACTTCTTTTCTAAGATATGCCATAGCCATATAAACCATCATACTTTTACAATACATGTTATCACTGACCTAATCTTAGCATCAAAAGTCTTTTCTTCACAAAGTTTGCTTTACTTATCTCTTGGCTCTAAATTCAAATCACTATTACTCAATATCTAAGTATTTCTAAGATATTTTTAGAATATTTGAATCGGTCATCTAATAACTTATTATTATATAAATAGTTTTAGGGTTACCTTTTGACCCTTAATCTTTCTTGGATAATATGATAAATCCAAAAGTTTTCTTTATTTATTAGTTTTTACTCTTAGACTTATCTAAAGTCTTATCCATAATCATTTTACTTATTTGGCTACTCTTGGGCTCTCACCCAAGTCATATCTTAACTTTACCTTTATGCATTTTTCTAGAACTTAAAAACTTATTAATTTGGGTTCACATGACTTTTTTGTCATTTGGCAAAGTTTGAGCCCAAAGTCTCTGTTGAACCAATTGCATAACTCCTTAGATGACCATCTACAATGTTAACCCATGGCCCAAGAGATTATAGAGTTATACAGTGTGTTACCAAAATCAATTAAGCCATGCCTAAGGTTTATCTATCATAAGCAGTAAATTTTTCCCTTGGTCGAGCCTAGCATCTTCCATTAAGCTATAGACCAAATCATCTTCTTCTTATCCAAGGCTTTACTTGATGACTTAATCTTATGGCTTTATTTCAAGCAAACTCAAGACTCACCAAGTTCTATTATTGATGATCCAATCATAAAATTCATATATAGGATTTTCTTTCATGCAATTAAAACCTAAGCCTAACGTTATCTTAATCTACCCTAATTCATTCTTATATTAACCTTTGATCACAAGCTATTCAAAACCTATCTTGCTTCTAATTAATCTCTCAAAAGTCTCTAATAAGACAAAATTTATGTCTATGAATGTACCTAAAATCATATATTGACCATCAATTCTACAGTAACCTCATCTAACCCTTAGCAAACCCTACCCAATTCTTATAAGATTAGAAAAATTATCAACCAACCTAATCCTCTTTTAAGACATCCAACCAAGCCTTACTAGGTTCATTCATGAGAAATCAAGAAATTCTCTTAACCTTAGAGGCCATTTAGGTCATTCTAAAGTCAAAACCATACCTCTCTAAGATTAACCAAACCATGCTACTAGCTCACCAAGCAAAATCTAGACATGAAAATGCTTGGTTAAAAGAATGACTAAGGTTTTGGCTAAGTTCAACTTTATATCCTAAAATCTTAAGTTCTAGTTTAAGTTCAATTATTCAAGGGTTATTATCAAATCTATTATAATGATTTCTTTATAAAATCAAGGATTTTCATCAAACCATAGTTTAAGTTAAAGCTCATCATATCAAAATTAATAATGTCTTTATAAATAAACAAATCTTTAAAGTAACACAGAACTTCATGAAGAAATAACTTCTATATAACATGATATTATTAAAAAAATAAGAAAATTACTAAAAATATGTTTCAAGCCATTTTTCCTAACAAAATCATCAAGATCAAAGTCTCTAATAACATATATTTGATCCTTAATTTCATACAATTGTTTGATGATTGATTCATCAATTTGTAATAATTTAAAAGAATGTCAATCTCAGGTGAGATGATCTTAATTTAAAAATGTTGTCAAAAGATGTCGTATGTACAAGAGAAAAATGAAAAGTTTTAAGAGAAACTTTATCCATTTGATTCTTGAAATTTGAAACTTTCGTAATCAAATTTTGAAAAATAAATAATTTATTAAAGATTAAAAGTTAGTTTTATCAATCATTCCTCATTTGGTTAGCTTATTAATGTTATATAGTTATTTTTACACTCTAATTAATTTGATATTAAAATTATTAGGGATGACATTAAATTTTGATGTAAGATAGGGCATGATATGATAGAATTAGAGTAGTTGACATCCTTGCAAAAATTTTGATTTAGAGTCAAACTTGGTAAATTGAGGAGTTTTCATAAGTGAGGATATTTTACATGTATTTTGCATCATTTCATTCATTAAATGTTGCTTTTAAATTAAATTTAGATAATGTTGATGTGAGAATATTTGTTTAGGAAAGTGGATTGGGGTAAAAGTAAAAAAAGGTTGAATCAAGAAATATGGCCTATGAAAGAGAATTTGAGTAAGATTTTGATGATCATACCATGCCTATGCAAGTGCCTTCTAATTTAAGGCAATTTTCTCATAGTAGAGGAGATAATTAGATGGATAGATTCACAAATCAATTTTATAAAAATGCATCCCCTTTTTTTTAGGACTTGATCCATTGACAACTAAAGGTTGGCTAAGATAGATAGTTAAAATGTCAAATGGCATATGTTTTCTTAATAATAGAAAGGTACCCCTTGTTTTGATAATATTAGATGGCATAAAAGATTTCTGGTAGGAGTACTACCACTGAATCCAATTCAGAGAATGGCATATATGTGGGATTTCTTTGGAGAAATTTAAAGATGAATTTGAAAATTGGTGTATACCTTATTTTGTGAGGGAGAAAATGAGTGAGGAATTAGCTTCACTAAATATGTTTGCTACTATTTATGGGAAAAAAAGTCATGCTAACCTGACATGCCCATGATCTGGTTAGCCCAAAGGAGTAGAGATTTTACTTTTTTTCATTAAGGATTAAATATTTCTATAAGATCTTCATTGATTTCATTCCATACTTAAGACTATTTAGAGTTGGTTAAATAGAAAAGAATGATTGAGTAGGAATTATTGACTTTAAATAGTAAAAAAGAAAGTGAAAAAAAGAGTTTGTTGGGGTTAAAAGTATGAGTTCATTTAAGAAAAGTGCTCCAAGAGGAAGTGGCGACAAGTTGATTTTGGTAGTTTAGATTTAAAAAGCAATTATTTAGTACAATTGGTATTTGATCTATTATAATATCTAATGAGAAGATGCCTCAATGCTTTGAATGTGAAAGTTTTCAAATAGATGCTTAATTGTTTAGTTAAGAAAGTCAGAGAACATGTTTTATTTGTGGAGAATTAGGCTACATGGCTAGGAATTATCCTTAACCTATATCAGGATCAAACATAGTCTCAACATCACAATCTTTTGTTCATGGTTATGGCAACTTGCTTAGATTATATTGAAATTTAATGTATAATGTATTAGGTACAAGATGAATAATATGTTTTTTTGATTTATAATATGTTAAGCCAAATATATAGTATATGGGGTCAATATATTATTTGTGGGGAGAGAGAGAAAAAAAACAATTAAAGGACCCTTTTACCCAAGATTTATATACATTAGATCCAAATTTGATGTACAATACATTGTACCCAACATATAACACTTTGCCAATAGACAATACATATACCTAATATATTATATGCTAAGAGAGAAATAAAAAAATGAATAAGAAAATAGAGACTTGAGCAAACTAGGTAATTTAAAATATTTCATATATAGAAAACCAACATTGTATGCTAAATTATGTATCATTCACTTGTGTAGAAAATAAAAGACAAAGAAAAGGTTGTGTTCAAAGAAATTAAGTTGGTAAACTAAAGTAACTATGATGTAAATAGATTATTTTATCTACCTTTAAAATGCATTGATATGAAATGAGCATGATATCATGGTATCATGTGATCATAAGCATATGTTTTGATCTTATATAACATGTTATTAACACAATGTGATTATTTAAAAATAAAATAAAGCTCATGTATTAAGATTAAGTTATAAGAGCTTGATGATATATCTTGTGATATTATATGATATAAGATAACATGTAGATGTTGTAATTTTGTTATGACATTATCCCTTGGTTACTAGCAATGATAAGATAAAATTATCATTATAAGCACTTATTACAAAGCCTTCATTTATAGGTTGGCATCGAATCTTATTCCCAACTATCAATAGTATTTTGTGTAGAGTATTGATGAGTCGAGCTCTTCTATCATTTGTACTTTATATAGATCGATGATAAGCTGAGCTAATGTAATTAAGATTTTCAACTAGCTATGACATATCTATGAGTTGAGGTCTAGATTTGTGATGATCTCAGATAGATATGTAATCATATGAGATCCTGTGGCATAAAGATAATGGTACTTTTGAAAAATAAGGGTTATATACTTTGAATATTATAAAAAAAGATAAGAAGTAATGATAAAAATAAGAAATTATTAAAACTTGGAAGTAAGATGTATACATAAATGGTAAGTGAATTATAAAAATCTCAAATTTAATAATCATGAATAAAATACAACATGAGTATTTAAAACCTTGAATGCTCTTATTATTTTATTTTAGAAAATCTTATTTATTTTAAAAAGTTTGTATGAATGTAATAAAGGTAAGTATATAATCAATTTTAAATGGTTACATTCAAAACTAGATATATGTCTACCCTTGGTCAAAAGGTTTGGGTAAAAATATTAAAACATATTTTGTAAAATAGGCAGTTCAAAAGTTCCTACAACATTGGGTCAAAGGAATATTATGCTATTGATCTCTAGTCATGATATTTTATTTGATGATAACAAATTCTAAGTATTTGTTGTAAATTAGTTTGAGTGAATTTTTAAATTTTAGATATCTGATGCTTATGTTCATGAGAGAAGTTAAAGAAGAACATGAGCAAAGGTCAAATCTCATTAAGAACTTAGTTGGAGTGACAGACAAGCTAGAGATTTATTTTTAGTTTAATTTTAGATAATTTATTTTTATTTTGGCTAGAATATAAAACTTGATTAAAATTATTCTAGTAATATAAAATTTAAATTTATTTTAAATTAATATCTTAAAAAAATATTAACTTTCCAAAATCATGATATATTTTTCTTGACTATCTTAAGAATCATGTTATCTTTGATAATATCTTTAAATATATTATTTCGATAACTTTTGTAAAAAAATATGTTATAGTAATAATATTAATTAGTTAATAAAAATAATGTTATTATAATTTATAATAATTAAAACTAAAATAAAAAACTTAATTCTACTACTTAATGCTCTAGTTTAAAACTAAACTATAACTCTTAGCTCAGTTCATTACTCTTTAAACACATTTGTTATCGTAATTGGTTCAAGAAATCACTCTAGAATTGTATTACATTAGATTGGGGCATGACTCCCAAATCCATATTTCATTAGAGGGTATGCATTAGCAGCACAGGTCATCACCTCCCAAGTGAACCATGAGGCAACCAACACTAAAGTAAAGGTTGACTTAAACATGTAGAAACCCTCTTATAAACATGTAAACTTTTGCTAATAGAACAGGTAGGACTAAACTATAATATACTCTTCGCACAACTAACTTCCAAGTTTTAGGAGTGTTGTAAGAATTAGATCACTTAAATTTGTGATTGCATGATTGTCACCTCATCTATTATTTTTTAAGTTTTAATTAATCAATAGTTCAATCATGTTTGAGATAGAATAGTCATGATTCTTTCTATCTTTCTAATACTATCAAATTTCATTTAAACTATTGGATTATGTAGATTTTCTAATCAATGATTAATAGTCTTTCCTATCATGTGGCTCTTGTTTGCTTTGATTTAGATTAGATAGCATTGAAAGATCATTTGTGTAACAATTATTTTAGTTGTTATTTTGAGTCATTTGCACTCTTATCAAAATATTAATAACTAAGTTTTTAATTAAAACATATGCTCTCATATTTTAATTAAAAATAAATTGTAATGACTAATTCATCTATTTTGTAAGTGCTTTTAGTGTTAGAAAATATTTATAATTAAGAAATTTTTTTTAACATAATTGATTGATAATTTTTTTATGAAAACTTTAGTAATCTCTAAAGAAAAATTTTATGTTATTCAAGCCATTAGGAACTAGTGTGCATTTTTTTTCTTTATATTGCATCATTTAGTTGTCAAACTCTAAATTCTATTTTCTTCTCAAATCAGCTAACTTCTTAATTTTCTTTATTCTTATTTGATTTAATACAAACACTTATATCTTATTAAGAATTTCATTAAGTATAAAGTTTTTTATATAAATTTTTATTTTATGTCATCAAATACTTTTTTCTATTATCAAATTTTATTTTTTTGTAACACTATTATAACTTATCTGTTTTTTTATTATTGTGAGAATTTAGCTTACCTATTTTTTGGTGAAAGACTTATATTAGTTGTGGTTCATTTTTGTTAGATTTTTTGTGAGGGTAGATGTATACTTAATTTTAATCTAAAAAACCTAAAAGTCATTAGTATACTTTTGAATTTATATTAATTTTTTATTCCATAATTTTTATAAAAATTTATTATTAAAAAAATCAAAGTTTTTAAAATAAAATTAAAAATTATACAAGATCACTTTTAATGTTATATTCAAGCTTATTCAAAATTACTTCAAAATATTTTTTAAATTATTACTTAAGAAATTAAAATTGGTATTCCTAGTTATTCACCCCATTTTATTGAATCATACTTCAAGAACCCTACAAGCAATGAGCTAAAAGTCCTTATAAAGCACTAGCCCAAATAAACTTACAACACTAAATCAAAGGATCTTACAAGTCACAAGAACAAAGGAGCTTATAACACAAAACTCAAGGACACTACAAACTGGCTAAAAGACTAAGAAAAGTTCAAAGAGAAAAGTCCTAATGAGATGACAAAGATACAAAATAAAGCTTGAATACAACAGTCATATGACTTAATAAAAATATCAAGAGACACATTAAAAATATTATAAAATAAAATAAAAATGATTTTCAACTTAGCTTAATAGAATAACTTAGAATAGAGGCTAAGAAATGATGAAGAATAAAACTTGCAAATAAAACATTACATTTCTTTCAGTCCTTTATTATATATGATGATATTCAACTATAAACTTCCTTAAAATATTTGTAATTGATCATTAGATTTTTCTCATTGTCTAGAGAATAGTTATAAAGTTTTGAGAAGATTTCTAATGATAGGTTTCTAAAAATTATAATTAATTTTCTTAAAACAATCTATTCAAACTAACTTTTATTCACAAAAATGAGCAAATAAGATAATATGATTCATGGGTAGGATGGAACATCCTAGTCAATTTGAACTAATAATATCATACATTATGATGAGGGTATTAAACTATCCCTGTTAACTTGTACTAATTATAGTATATGATCTAAGGATAGTGTTATACAATATCTTGATTTGTATTAATCATATTGTACATTATATTTGAATGCATTGTATAAAATTTTAAAGTTATGGGATAATTACCAGATGATCTAATAGAACTGCATGATAAGATTATAAGATGGTATGATTTAGTTAATTTTTCATATTTTTAGAATTTTGTATTCTTGTTATTTTGAACATGTTTCATTAATGCAATATATTATCTTTACACTTTAATAAGGTAATTCTTAAAGATAAAGAATCTTCTTTGAATGTATACATTAAGCTAAACCTACATGAGTGAAAGAAGAGTTTTAATAGTTTTTATCATTCACACTGAAAACCTTACTATTGTCATAGTGTCATATAAAAATTATTATAGGTATTCATTGTAAAACAAATAATGATGACACCAAAAATGTTCTTATTCTTATTTGTTTAAGTCTCGTGTTTTATAATAGTTAAATGCTCACCAAACACTGCCACTGAGACATTTAAGTAAAGACCAAGCTTACTTAATAGAGTTCACATATTTATTCATGAGATGTATGATCTAAATACTTTAAAATGTATTAATAAAATAATAAAATAATTTTATTATCATCAAACAAGTTACACATGAAATAACAGTTCAATAATAATGATGAAAAATAATAATAACATATGATGAAAGACAAAATATATTTATGAGCATGACAAACATGTTTTCAATAATTACATGTTTCTATAACTCCTTCTCAAATGCAATGCATACTTATTATTACTCCTTATTTATTTAAGGATTATTCTTCATTACATTTGATCTTACTTTACTTGATGTAGTTATTAATTTACTTGTTGAACTTGTTATACTTAATATTTAATTATATTATAGGTCAAGACATAAATAAACATAGAGTTAAAAGGAGTTTAACAACATGAGACTTAAGTTCTTGAGAGTGAGTGAGTTGTGTTGAACTCTGTGATAAATTTTGTAATGAATATTCTTATGACTTGTATATATATGTATATATATATATATAAAGAGAGAGAGAGAGTTGTATGTGAATACTTGCACAATTTTGTAATGTTTGTGAACAATATCATAGGTATGAATATACATTGTTATAATTTATATTTTTTATTATTTTATTAAAAAAATTAATTAAACATATTTACATCATCACCCTTACCTTATTTTTTTATTTTGCATCATTGAGATTTTTGCAAACTATGATGTAAACTAATACTTGTCATTACTTGTATGTATTGTTGAGCTTTAATAAATAAAATAAGCAGATCAAACATGGCACTGTATGTCGCATGATGCACATCACATACTACATGTACGTTGTATAATGCATGCTATAAATTGCCACATCATAAGACTTACATTGCATGTTGTAGATTGCACATCATATGTTACATGCCACATGTCACACATCACGTGTCATAGTACAAATGTCGCTTACATGCACATCATAACGCACCATCGTATGATCGTAAAAACAGTAAAATAATAATTACAACACCTCATGCAAAATAAAAATAAGCAAGAAAGGTAATGGTTTAGCTGACCATTACACACCAAAGATAATGAAGAGAGAGAAGAACCTCAAGGAGAGATTAAGGTATTTGTTTATGGTTCAATAATAAATTGAACCACTCACCATTGAAAAGATCTCAAAGAAAAAATGACATTTTCTTGAAGGAAATTGCTAAAGGAATCATTGTGTGTATCGAGAAGTAAGATGCATGGCACTATTAACACAAGTGGGCATGAATTAGGCACTATAGTAGGCCAAGTGAGACATATCATGCATGTGACATTATTCTTGCACTTAGTCTATGCACATAATTGACCATGTTAGATGTGGACCAGCGACAATAGGCTTTCACATAATAGATTTGCACATGAAAGTGCTGCAATGCATAATGACGTGTAAATTAGTGGGATTGATAGACTAATGTGCAGAAGACCAACACAGCAACACACGATAGACCAAGCCTTATGGTAAACTAGTGTCCATAGCCAACTACACACATAGATTATGCAACGGATGTGTGTGCACTTACCCATGTGATAGGTTTGGTGCACGTTACCTATAGCTAACACATGAGTGATGTGTGTTAGGTAGGTGTGACAACAAAAACTCATGCATGAAATTTCTATATGTGGAGAGAGTAAGTGTATATTTTAGTGATTTTTATATTATTTGAGCACAACATATAGGTAATTAAATAAATATATGTATAAACCAAAATACTCTTATTATATTGCTATAAATATGTAATTAAATTTTTTATAAATGAGATATACTTTATGTCCTAATTATAAACTTTTTAAAAAAAAAATTCTCTTTCTCTTTCTTACTCTTAATTTCTTTATCATTTATACTTTAATTCAACTGATGTAACTCTAAAGCAAAGTCTATTTTTGAAAGCTTTTAACAAAGCACCTCGAAGAAAGATCAAGAAGGGAGAGGCATTACCAACAAGCTTTATCGATGATGGAAGAAAGGAAGACAAGTCTGACAAAAAGCAAGGTGTAGAGAAATGGCTACTTGAGAGGAGGAGAGGCATGTAGCCACCTCAAATGATAGTTTTGATACTGTAGCTATGTTCCATGATGAATGGGAGTGACAATATAATGACATGATTTTTATAATATTTATATTAAATTGTTCTAAGTGATTAATAAAGAAAATTGAGATTTTTAATTTTTGATAAAGTTAATTAAAATAATAATTTAAAGTATTCTATCATAAAACATATATGTATCAAGTATATTAGATTTGAAAAATGAATATATTATTGTATTAAGCTTGTAGAGACAAGTATGTCGATATTTGTTACATTGTAATTAAAGTTCGTTTGAATTTAGTACAAATTTATAAAAAAATGAGAGCTATTATTAATATATAATTTATAAATTAAACAATTAATAAAAAAATAATTTAACAAGTGAAAAAAAAGAAAACACCATAGCTTCATTCCCTCGTTTTACTGACTTACGTAATGGTTTGCTTCTTTGACCCCAATGCATGTGGTCGACCTCCTTAATTTCGATCCTTATCGCCTCACCATTGTGCAATGTTATAGAGCTTTATGACTAAGATTGGGGACTTGTGAGCTACTATTATTGTTCCCTTCCTCTTCGATTCTATGAGAAGAGCACAATCGCAAGCATATCATTGGAAAGGGAAAATGCTATGAATGATTTTGATTATTTATTTAATTTTGTCTTATTACTTAGGAAGGAGATAAAAAGAATTGATTTTTATCATTTTACATCAATATTGAGATGGGAAAGGGGTTGTTTTCACAAATCCAAGCTTTAGCATCTATAGTTGAATGTTATGCTTGTAGTTTTGATATAAGAAAAGAAAAATTAGTGAGTTATTATGTATTTTTTTATCTTCAATACACATGAGGAGGCACTAGGTGATGCTTAAAAGTTGTCAAGCAATATTAGAAAATTTCCTTTGTAAAAGAGGAAGGTTGAAGGTTTTTCTACAAAATAGTACAAGATCATCACTAGAATTCTTCGATTAAATAAAAAATGAAACTTAAGAGGGTAACATTGAATGTTCTTTACAATAATATTTTTTTAAATGTAGTAAAGTCATAATAGGAGAGTTTGATTTATATGATAATATTAAAATAGGACTATAATTTATGCTAGTTATCTTGATAATATTATCCTAATATGAGTAATTTCTTAATCTTATAATTTATAATTCAATTAAATTATGAATTCATAGATTAAAAAATATTATTTGAATCAATATTGAGTAATAATAGAATGATAGTTATTTTTAATTAGATGTTTAATCATTCATTTATAAGAAGTTAAAGAAAATAATTGATGTAGAAAATTTCTCAAGGAGTATAGATATGTAAATTTTAAATAACTATAATATAAGTATAATATTATGTTACGAGTATTTAGTATTTAATATTTGTGGCAAATTATCATTTTTCTGCACCATATTCTACATCATTATTACATGTTATGTAATAAAAATAAAAGTTAGAGTTATGAAATGATTGATGGATTTAGCAATGCTAGTAATGTAGAATATGAGAAATGAATATGATAGAGAATATAAAAAATAGATAAAAAATGAGAATAAAAAAGAATAAAATAAATTTAAATACTTGTGACATGAGATCACGTATCTAATATGATTTTAGCTATATAAGTTTTCTTGTGATGATTCTACTAGTGATGATATTGATGTATCATAGATATATTATGACTAGATTGAGTTAAGATGAGAATGTCAATATTTGTTAAATAATATTAACTCTAGTTACTTTACTCTATTACCACTATAAGTGAAGATGAGATAATATGCTATAATATATTACCATTAACATCAAACCTTACATGACATATGATGAGTTGTTTGTTGAGTAATCTAACAGTTAAAGATGATATATGTTATATTATTGATATGATATGTGATAAGCTACTTGGTGTGTGAACTAGTTAATAGAGATGATATTTGCTATGACATAGACACGATGCTATATGTGTGTAGGTGAGGTCTATATACTATTATATGATGCCATATATAATTTGAGATTTATATGTTTTGTGCTTGATGAAGATATGATATATATATATATATATAAGATCGATCCCATACCATTAGAATAACGATTATTTGATTAATACTTAAACCTTAATGATAAGTATGAGCATTATGAAATAGATGAAAGATAACATTGGGATAAAAAATTAACAAAATACTAGAATCAAAATAGTATATATATATATATAGAGATGTTGGAATTCAAATGGATAAAATAAAATATAATAGATAGAGAGATATATATATGTATATATAATTAAAAGGTATATTTGTACATCTTTTTATGTGTTAGTTATTTATACATTCTATATTTTGATCACAAGCTTTTACATGTCTATACATCTTTTTATATTTTGATATTATCTTCTATTAATTTATTATATATATATATTTAAATAATGATCATAAGTTCTTATTTATTTATTAGTATTTTTATAGTTTATCTTGTTATTATATTTTATCTTATCTTATTATTTAATTATATATTTAAATGTTAGGATTTTAAGCCTAATATTTTTATTTATGTATTTTAAATGACATGTGAATGATTATATTTGAGATGATGTATCAATATATATATATATATATATATATATATATATATATATATATATATATATATATATATATATATATATATATATATATATATATATATATATATATTTGATAAGTACAACTAGATCTGTAAGTTTTAATAATACTCAATAAATCAATGATAAAATTATAGATTTTATTTATCAAAAAGCATTGTAATTATGATATCTTTTGAAAATAAAATACTTAGTGTGGAAGGATTATGGACTTAACTATGCTAAGATTGTACTTGTGAAATTATTATTATTATAGATATTATGTATCTGTTATAATAATTATTATTATTTATTGACTTGTATAAGAGAAATATGGATAACTTTAGAAGATTATTTATTTGATTTTTGAAGTATAGTAGTTTTTTTGATATAATTTAAAAAATTATATAATTTAAACATAAATTAGAGTAAGTTTTATTATCATTCTTTGTTTGATTAGGTTGTTAGTTTTATTTAACTATATTTAAATTCAAATTATTCTAATTCTAAAATTATTATAACTAATATTAAAATGAGATGTCAAGAAAGATGTGATAGATAAGACCATGGGTAGATAAAATGACTATATTAAGTTTTATTGATTTTAGATAGTAAAGAGAATATGAAAAATAATGGCATATTCAATCTTTAGATAATTTGAACACAAATTAGATAATTTGAACACAAATTAAAATAAATTTTACCATTATTTCTCACCTAGTTAGATTGTTAATGTCATTTAACTATATTTAAACTCTAATTATTCTAATACTAAAGTTATTATTGACTAATATTATATTGAGATGTCAAGTGGGGTGTGATAAACAAGGACATGAGTAGATAAAATGACTATATTAAACTCTATTGACTATAGGTAGTAAGGAGAATTTGGAGAAAAATGGCATATTCAAGGTTTAATTATGGAATTTATTGATAGATAAGTAACCAAACTATGTTTGATCATTAAGTTTACCACATAAGATCATGTTTTTGCTAATAAACTCTTGTTACTCCATAGAAAATTGTCAATATATCATATTGGTTAGTAATTATCATCAATATAAGGCATTAATTATGTTGTATTATGAGATTTTAAGAGACTATTTAATTGCCACCCTACTTCTCAAATGAGAAAAATTAAGAATTGTTTAAATGTTTGTAGAAAGAAATAGACAAGACTTAAGAACAATACCGATTGTTCATACCAAACACAATTCACCATTATTGTATCAACAATAGGACTACATAAATGTGTACAATATTATTCACCATAGTATATCACACATTTGTATCTAATGGGGTGGTCAAAAAAATGATGATATGATATAACTTCTTTTTATGGATGAGAACATATTTACAATCAAAGATTTTTCTAATATTATGTTGTATAATGCTATAATATATAAATTAGGTTATAAAATTAATTATTTTTGTACAATGGTGTTTTTAATAACTTGTTACTCATGTATTTTTTTTTCATAATTCCATATTATGTGATACAACATTGTATTTGTTGATTAGCAAATTGATGTACACACCACTTAAAGTAAAGGACAAAGGTTTTGGCTTCATTTGGACTTGTGATAGTTTTAATAAGACACACCACATGCATTAATTTGGATCTATTATTACAAGGTCAACAAACTCAACAATGCCCATGGTTGACTGTTGAAAAAAGAATTGTTACTTAGGGCAAACATGTGATCTTGGATATATTGTTGACAAGGTTTTTTTTTTGAAAAATATCAATTAATTATCATAAGTATAAAATTAATGACATTTATTGAACAGTTATTTGAATGACATTTTAATTACAATACTATTTAAGTATAAATATTATGTAAAAACTATTGATAGTTTTCTATCATATAACTTAATACTATTTAAAACATTTTATTTTATTTTAATATCAAAATAATTAATATTTGAATATTATTCAAATTTGAATAACATATCAATTTTTATTTATTATTAAAAAATTATAATATTTAATAATATTAATTTAAAATATCATTAATCAAAAATATATATTTTAAAATAATCTTCTATTCATTTGATTTTATTACCTATTTCCAACAATTTTTTCCCTAGCATTTAACAAATGTCTTTTCAACTGCACTGTCGAACGACGCTTTCTATGCTTCTACTGGGTCCCACACGAATAATTTATTTTCCTCATGACAATAAGTTATGTTCCTCGTGATTCACGTTCGTCTGTTGCCAGGATCGATGAAAGGGTGGAAAGTTGAATATTTTTATTAATCATTATAACCTATGAAAAATATCTGCTTGCTTCTGTGGTGTGAGGAGATCTTCAAATTGCAAATCGTAACAGGTTTTGAAAGAGAAACTCAATTCCACTATACTAAATGTTCCACCTTTCAACTTAAAAAATTTAATTTGGACTGCATAAAAATTCTGAGAAATTATTTCTTATCACAATTTATTTAAAAATAATTCTATTTATCTAAAAAATTAAATCATTCATATATTTTCTTCAATAATTTCTATGATATTATATAATCTAACGAAATTTTATATCTTCAAATCACATAAAATTATAAAATTAATATAAAATCTTTAGAAGTATATAATAAGATAAAATAAAATTTATAGTATTTTTTTATATTAACTAAAAAAGATAAATACAATTTAACTAATCATTTATCTTATTTTATTTTTTTTTCTTAATTTTTGCTTTACATTATACTCATGTTTGTTGAATATCTCAAATAATTAATTTGTAGCAAAAGTAAAATTTTTTTTTTTTTTTTGTAATTTAACTACATTCACCTTTAAGCTATCAAGCTTATTCTTTTAGAAATACTTATAAAAAAAACCAAAATTGCAATAGTTTTTCATTAGAGATACTCTTCAAACAAGCTTAGGGGCTGGATAGTTGTTCTTCACACTAGACTTGAAAATTAGACAATTACTCACCACACCAAGCTTAGAATAAGTTTTATCTCTTTTCTACACTAGGTTTAGAACATGCATAACAATACTTTGCAAGAATCAAGATAAAATCTTATAACTCTATAAAAAAATAAAATAATAGAGATACTGAATTCTAGATTGAACTATAGTTGGCTCATAAAAAAGTGAAATGCACAATGTAAGTTTTACTTGAATGTAGCCACTTAAGAGGCAAAAATCAAATCTCAAGGCCTTACTCAAGGATTGCAAATACTATGCCTTCTTTCAAAATTATTGTGCAAGTTTATAAAAATCTATTTGTGACTATTATAATAGGGTAAGATTCTATTATAAAGCCTAGAAGTAGTTTGAACTCTCCTAAATACCCATAACGTCTCTTACTAGCTCTTCGTGACCTTCTTAGCCTTTGTTTTTTTATCTCCCTTGATGTTAAATGGCTCATTGGTAAGGCTGAAGCTTAGATTGTTTTTCCAAAAAATTTCACTCAATGTTGCATCTTGAATGCTTGAAGTATTTTGAGTATAAATAAGCTAATGTCATATTATAGCCATATTGGTGTAAAAAGTAACATTAATTATGTAAAAATAGATATTTTAGTAGAAATATCATAATGATTCACATATGTGAAAGCTTTGTAAGGAATGGAAATAAGAATTATTTGTGAATGATTAAAATTTAAGAAATTTAGTAATAATATTTTTTTGAATTTAAGAGAGTTTGATTATAGAATGAGTTGTTTAAATTTTTTGAGAAATAACAACAATTTAACCATGATGTTATTTTTAAAAAAATATAAGAATAAAAATATCAATCCAAGTTGAAAAATTATGATTTAAGTATGGGAATGAAGAGTTTTATGAATAGATTATTTTAAAAATGGTTTGGAGTGATATCATTTAAGAAGAAATTTGTGAAATATATAAACTAATATATAATTTAAATTTAAATTTCAATCACTTACCATTTTGGAAAAAGTGAGCATGAGATAGTGAGAAAGAGAGGTGATTATGTAGGGAGAGAAACAAAATGAGAAAGAACAAGAGAAGAGGAAAGATAGGAGAAGGAGAAGTAAGATAAGAAAAGAAAAGTAACCATCGGCTAACCAAAGTTTGTTAGAGACGAAAGAGGATAACCTCTAAATTTGCTTTAAGTAAGGTTTTTTTTTGTGATTTAATGAAGTTTTGATGTTAAAATAACAATATCAAAATTCAACTTTAGTATAAATTTAAAAGAGCTTAGGGTTATAAGAAATTCTTGTACAAAAGGTTTGAGAGTTGGAACTACTATAAACTTTGTTTAGAAGTTTGAGAAGACTTAATTTGATGGTTTGATAACATCATTAAACAATTCGATCAACATTTATAATTTTTTACTAGATTTTATGGAAGACATTCATCGAATGGTCCAATTGTCAATCAAATACTCATTGAATGGTCTGACAGAGTCATTAATGATAACTTATTGGTTATAGTAATCTTCTCTTCATTGGATCATCTAATTAGTAATTGTACTGTCATATATGAACAAAAGTTGTCAACCCAATTGATATAAGATAATGAGTTGATAAAAGTTTGTAAAACATTAACAAAAGTGTGGAAAAGAGAAAATGCATTTTAAAGTATAAATTACATTGAAATAAGTAAAAAGTTATAATTTATTAAAAAATTTGAAAGAAAAAAAGTGGGATTAAAAGATTTAATTGGAAGATCCAAAAAACCAAAGATGTTATCTCTTTTAGAAGGGTTTAAAGGATATAATTTAAAATATGTTAGCACCACTGGTTTTTGACTCTTGCAAAAAAGTAGTGTAGGTAGTTGAAATGATCGAATAAGACCTTGAACTAGTTGAATCAAGTAGAGCAACAAAGAAGATGAAAGTAAATTTTGACACAGAGAGACAATAAGAATAATAAAATAGGATGGTAGATTTTATACAAAGATATTGGGAAAATACCACAATGCCAATTGTGTTGGCAAATTTCATAAAAGAGAATGCAGAAAGAAATGAATCAAACGCTTTAATTTTGAAAATTTTGGATATTATGCCAAATAATATCCACAAGAACAAAAAAGACCAATGAGTTAGAGATGGTATAAGGATGCCATCACACTCTTATAGGAACAACCACAATAAAGAAAGAGGTAAAGATTATATGCAACCTCATATGATACAATCTTGAATTTATGTCTACAATTATGTTGAAATTTTAGCATATTTGGATATGACCACATGTAGTTTACAATTCTTAAGTAGACTCTTGAAAATTTTATTTAATTGTGATTCATTACATTGTTTTGTACTTATAAGTATAGTCAAAGAAACCATAACTAAATAATGAAAATTAAAAAAATTATTTAATAATCACTATTTTTATTAGTACAACAATAATAATAAATAGATACATTTCTAAGAATATGAAAATAAATGGAATATCATTATATTCCAAGTTAATTTTAATTGGCATCACGAAATTTGATAAAATATTGGTGATAAATTAGTCTATGACACAAAGTTATAATTGATTATATTAGTAGATGGCTCAAAATTAATTTACTTCAATAATAGAAAAAATGTATTATTTATATCAATAATGAAAGTTAAGAAGTTAATACAAAAAAGATGTGTACACTTCTTTGTATCTATATGATGTACATCACAAACAAAATCATAATTATAAACATTTTATATTTTTTTAAAATATTTCCTTGATATGTATTTACAAAAAACTTTTTTTTCTATTATTTTAAAATAAAAAATAGAAAATAAAATAATTACATGACATGATAGTGAACCTAATACAAGTTAGGTTGGGAAAATCACAAGATATTGTAAAAGGTCATATAGCATTCACAATTTGTAATAAAATATAATTCTAATGCTATTTTGAGCTATCTAAAATTTCATATAATTTTTGAAAATTATTATGATTTTATATGAATTATTTTTATTTTTTTAAAAGGAATATATATTGCTAGAAAGTGGTACAAAACAATAATAAAGGGAGATAAAATATAAAAATGTATGAAATATTTAAAATTCAATGATAGCAAGTTAATGGAAATTGAAAATTTTTTCAAATAATAAAATAGAGGATTGGTGATTAATTATGATTAGATTATGAGAGAATTTATTAAAAATATTAAATAAATTAAGAAAATAATGAAAACTTAATGAGACATTGAGCTTATAAAGATAAGCTTAATATAATTGCCTTGGCATAAAAGGAAATGTGATGATTGTTAAATTAAAAGTCAATGTAATCTTGAAAAAAATAATAAAATAATTTTTACAAATATCTGTAATTTTGGAAGTTTTTGGAAAATATTAAACAACATAAAAAAGTGAAAATTGTCTAACGGGTAGAAGTTTTCAAAAAAAGCCATTAGGCTTTAATCAGAGAATTTTTGGACATCAAAACAATAGAAAAAATCAAAGATATTCTAAGACCTAAGTTTAATAAAATTATAATTTTAACTTTAATTTTTATTTATTAAAATCTAATTGTAATCTTTAATGCTAGTGCCCGAACCCATAACAAATCCATGTGCCAGAAACTTGAGAGAGACGGTGACGTGTTAGTTGGGAGAAAACGAAGCATTGGAAGGATACATAGGTGAGTATTTTTAAGGAATTGGCTGCATTTGGAAGAAATAAAACGAAATGCATATAAAAGCCAAAGGGTACATGAATGTGCATTTATTACGATTGGGAAAAGTTTTTTAAGTCTTTTTTTGAGCTAGAGGTGACATAAAGCAAAGAGATGAGAAAGAAGGTGATGCAGCCAAAGAAAATAGAGAAGTAAAGAATCATTATAGCAATTATACAGGAAAAAAGAGGAATTAAAGGAGATATTAAAAGTTGAGTAAGTTCATGAAATCAAGATTAATCCTAAGATTATTATAAATCATAATTAAAGTATGTAGGTTTTTTATTATCTATATATATATATTTGTTGTTTTATTATATGTTGATTAGTTTTCTTAAAAATCAAGATCAATCCTAAGATAACATTATTATAAATCATAATTAAGATATGTAGGTTTTTTTTTATCTATATATATGTTTGTTGTTTTATTATATATTGCTTAGTCTTTTTTTAATAGAGTAAATGAATTGAATTCAAAGACTTAAAGAATGATTATAATATTTTATTGTATTATTATTGTTTGTTATTATCTGATTCAACATGATATAATTTTATTAGTTGTTTCATAAATTTCTTTCATATAATATATTTGATGTAGGAGTGTCTAACGTTAGCTCGCAAACACATAATCGTTGGCATCATATGAGTTTCATAAGTCCATTGGTAAAAAATTTGGTTAAAAATTGCTTAAAAAATGTTTAAAATTGAGTTTTTGACTGTTTTCTCCACCATCCATTGTCTGTCGCCATCACTGTCGCAGGAGCCGACATATGTGCTCGCGTGATTATAATATATTTTTGTATTATTAAGAGTAAAAAAACATTAGTTAAGATAATATCAATAATTAAACCTTGACACTAAAATATAAAAGATGCTATTTCAACTAGGTATTGAAGAGTTAGGTTACTAATTTTTATTATATAAGTTATCTTTGTATGATAATAAATCTTCAATTTTAAATATTTTTTTAATAAATATGTCTGGTGACAACTTAAATATTATGCATTCAGATTTAGAGTTTTAGTGATTTTAAAGAACCATAGACTCTCATGCACAACCTTTCAAATTTGGTAATAACAAATCTCTTAGGAAAAATACCTAATAGCATAGTCATCTTTGTTAAATTCTCTTAACTCTTTTCTTTAATTAAGTATATTTTGAGTTTTTGATTTCATTGTGTTATTAGTGATAATATTTTATTATGTTTGATATTATTTTTTAATGAAATAAAAATAATTATATTAAGATATTTTTGGTGAATAGATTGTAAGGGATAAAAGACTCTTAATAAAAGAGGTGAATGCCAAATATAATAGAATAAAATATAAAAAATCAATGATAATAATGTTACTAAAATTGGAAGTGATTTTGTAATAAAACAAATGTTGAAACTTATAAAAAATTGATAGCTTTAAAATATTACAATAATTATTAAAAATATTAAAAATATGAAATGAAGTCAAAAAATTATGAACTTGGTTTATAAATTAAGAGCTTGATTAGTAGCTTATTCCAAAAATTGTCCAAAAAATTATTAAAATATTTTTTGTAAAAAAATACAAAGAATAAGATTTTTATATAATTTTATTAAAAGTATATTTTAATAATTTATTATGTTGATGAGAGATTGAAGGGATGATCAAATAAGCCATGGAACTCTAGGTCAGCGAGGAGAAAGAGGCAGTCATGAGAACAATTTATGGAAGGAGAATAGATCAATTTCATGGGGAATTGATCTAGAGATCTTACTAAGGAAAGCTATGTAAGTATTCTCTATAAATTATATTTTTTTTTGAAAGGATTCAATAAAGATCCTTGTAATATATGGAGTTTGCATGGAGTTTAAACTTGTTGGAAATTACTTTTAGAGTCACTCAAGTTATGTATAATCATTGGAAAAAGATTGAGGATAACAAGCAATGAAACCTATAGTGCTAGACAAAGACTAAACAATCTAATAATTTTGATAAATTAGAGTTTATCGAACACCCAATGTAAGGTTTAACGCTAGTCAAGTATTGGTCGGATGATTCAATAGAGTCATCGATTAGTCAAATAATTTTAACATTTCAGCATACATATGCACCATAAAAAGTTAATGAAAATTGGTAAATATACAAAATCAAGGAGTTGCTAAATTTGGAAGTTTAATACTACAAATTTTGAAAAGAATGCGAAATGGAGTTTTCTTTTAGATCATAACCCTAAGCTCATGCTTCAATAGAAAAGAATTTTATCAATGATTGATTGAGAATGAACTAATTCCTATGTAGATTAAGTAGTTGGGGTATGTGAACTAATTTCTCTTAAATCATAAACTTGAGCTTATGCTTTGAGATGTTAAGTATTAAACTGAAATGAATTTTAACATTGATTGATTGAGAATTATGGAAACTAATTCCTACGTTGATTAAGTAATTGGGGTAAGTGATTCAATCAACTAACAACTAGAGTAGGATACTTAATTGGTTGAGATATCCTTCAAATGTGATATGCACAATTGAGTGGATAAGACATCCTTAGTTTGGTGCAACAATTTTGGATAATCAAGAGTGAAAATAGAGGATAAGAAACAAAAAAAAATTAAAGAAAATATCTTTATTTATTGAGTATGACTAGTCTATTCAATTGACAACATCATCTATTCTAAATTTATTTGATGAGTAGTTACCTATTATTATCTTGCATGTTTATTTGTTTCCTTACCATTTCAAATGGTTTTGCATGTAGTATTAATATTGTTTGGAATGTCGATAATTGATTTCCACTTTAGATTATTGTTAGGTTAATCATGCTTATTGCATAGGAAAAATGATCAGATTGACCAATGGTGTGGTACATTGGTATGGTATCACTATAATTTCAATTTACACTGTGCAGTGGGTTCATGTATGGCAGTGTGGGTAATATGGTTTTTTAATGTACAATACTTTTTAGTATACAAACTAATTTGTTATTTGTTTAGTTGCTTAATTCATTATTATTTATTGTTTTGTTGTTTACTTTATTACATTTTATTGTTTAAAGTTATAAAAGAAAACAAAAATGATAGATTATAGATTAGTTCTGCCCTGATGCTGATTACAAGTGCTTGACAAGCCGAAGCATGACATTCCATGTGTTACAATGTGGATGATGTCATTTGCAGTTTTTATGATTGATCTGTGTGCCATAAGTTGTCAGATTTCAAATATTTCATTTGCATTGGCATCTTCTTTCTTGTACTTGTTGATTCAATTGAACTTTGTCCCAGGTTTGCAGTCTGTAAGACATTGGTTTAGGGTGTTATGTTCCTGATTTGGATCATGGACGAATAACTTTGTACCGGTAAGCTCTGTGGCTGAAACTTGGCATGCTGTTTAGCATTGGGCTATGTTCAATTCGCTATGCTACTGTTGTTAAGTTCAAGTTGGTTTGACAAGCTGTGTGGTTTATCGTTAGCAAAAATCTTTGCTCTTTTTCAACTATTATCTTTCTTGCATGAATTGCTATGCTGCACTGTTGCAGTTGTTATATTCGACTTGAACCAGTTGAAACAACTTGCTCTGTTTTTGTCAGCAACGAATCACATGTTTTTTAACTATTAACTTTTTTATGTGTTCCTTCTGTTGTGGCACTGTAGATAACAATGGTTTATTCTGTGTTAGTTTGCTTCAACCTTTGCAAAAATATATGCATATAGCTTCATTTGTTTCATTTTTGTGTTGGCTACAAATCTCCTAACTTTTTAACAATTATATTTTTTTAAATTATCTAATCTGTCGTATGCAAAATTTGTTAGTTTAATTTTTTTAACGTCTAAATCAACTCATATGTTTTAAGCAAAAGGAGAGCGGAATGATGGGGCATTAGGACCAAGCATCTACAGTGCTATTCCGTGATTTGTACATTAGGCAGATAGAGGCAAGAAACATACATACCATATCCTTTAATTAGGAAAGGTAACATATCATTATGTATAAATTCAAATGTGTAATTAATAAAGTGTATGACAAAACACAATTCAAACTCAGTTATGTCAATTTGTAAAAGGATTGGAAATTGTGGAATTATTGGGCATCAAGATAAGGATTGGTTGGGATTCTAGGAAAACAAAGATTAGGTGTTATGTGGTACAAGTGTGATTTTATTTCTATAATTTATAGTTGTTTCTCTTATGAATTCTTGTTAGCATGCATTCTAAAACTTTTGTCATATTGTTAATCATTTATATTTATTATTTTTCCAACTCTTCTATTGTCAATAATTCTTTGATTGTTCATTGAGATTTATTCCTATAGGTTCTTTACCATGGTTGATTATGAGGCCAATTTAAGCTTTAATGACAAGGGACTAGCATCTTCCCTAGTTGAGTTTGATGCTATTTTAAAAATAAAAATACCACAACTTCTCATGTTACACAAAGTTATTTACCCAATATGTGGGGAGTTTTGTTTACATGCAATTGTGTACACTCTTTATGACATTTATTAATAGGAGCACAAACTTTTTGGGGATGTTGTAGGAGAGCGATGTTAGATTCCTCAATATCATTAGCATGGACAAGATCATCTTCATAGTCTATGTCCTTCATCTCTTTGTTATTAATGGATTATAAGGTTTAAGGATGATAGGAATAAATTAGCACTTGACCACACCCTTTTGTGCTTTGACATATGGGAGATATACTTGAGGTTATTGACTGCTTCCATATGCATAATATCCAAATATTTCCATGGAAGGCTTATGGTGCTTATTAGCTTGACCATGGAAGTGATCATTCTAAAGCATCTGATGTTTGAGCTTATACTTATACATAATGTAAGAAACAATTGTTACATCATGTACTTTTAAGATTGCATGGATACTGTTAAATATAACCATATAGGATGATGAGTGATGACATCAGAATAAGTCTGAACAATTGGCCATCAAGAATATTATGATAATCTATAACTTCAACATATTCTTGATATTTGTACATGTTTTTGGGAAGGAAAGATACATGGTATTAGCTATTTTTATTATGTATTAAACAATAACCACCTTTATATTTTTGGGCTAAGTATTATGTTGTTGATACTAAACACCTTGTTGATTTAGGTACCTAAATCTTATTCCAACACTTGGTATCTTGTAACTATGTTTTTGTGATCCACTCATTTATATTGTTCAAATATCAACATTTATCAATTTGAGGGATTATTGAAAGGTTGTATGGGTTTTAAAACAATAAATTAATCATTCAACCTTTTAAGCCTTGTTTGAGAAGCAACATGTTATTCTTGTTACCATTGTTATGTAATATAACTGCATAAGGCATCATCCTTTGTAGCATGATATGGATTTCAAGCTTCATAGTGTTGTAATTATTAGAATGCATGTTTTTGTTGAGGGTAATATGTCCCTTGTTGAGGACATGCTAGATTCCATGGTTGTATGATGTAACAACATAGTTTATACATTGATTTTGAAAGTGTAGTATGGTTCATGTTTATTGATCGTTACAATTGCTTGCTTGTTCTAGTCTTAAATATGTGAAACAAATTTTGAAGCAATCTACACATAAGAAAACTAGAATGGGTAAAATTTGAAACAATGTAGCTTGAAGAGATACTAAATGCATAATTTATGGAAACTTGGAGAACTAAACCTAGAATAGCAAAGGAAAATTTTAAGGAATTGTTTTAACAAAAGTTTAAGTTGGAATAAAGGCTTTCATGGATTAAGTTCAAATTTTAAATCACACTTTTATACTTTCAGGCCATGAAGCAAGGGCTATAGCTTCCGTTTCTTGACCTATTTGATAACACCGACAACAAAGATAACAATGAGAGCACATTTGTCGATTAATAGTCACACATGACCGGTGTAAATATTAGATATTTATTTTTTAGTTTCTTAGCTAATATTGAAATATTTCGATATTTGTTTACTTTAATATGATTAGTTTGAGTAGGAATTCACCTTACATTATTGGAACCAATTCAAGAAGTCGTTATTTGATTCTAAGGTTGGTGCAAAGTAGCCCAAGAAGACCATGATGCATAGCTTTTTCTCATATGCTAATATTCATGATGTATTGTTCTCTACCTTTAGGGTTATGGGATTACAAAAATAATCCAAAGAAGACATCATTATCTATGTTCAATGATAGATAGAGTAGGGGTTGCAAATGCATGACACTTCCATGCAATGATATTTAGCTAAGTTTGAGTAGATAGTATGACACATCATGGGACAACCTTCCATTCTTATCTTAAGCATGGTAAGCTCGAGCTAATGGAGTAGCTTAAGGATGATGGAGTGGTCAACAATAATAATGACGATGATAGAGTGATGAGATAATACTTGGCTTACTTTATTTTACTTAGCATATAACTATAAATTCTAAAGAATTCTCAATGCCACCAAAGACCATCTAGATTGTTTGTTTTTTTATGAGAAATTTATTTCTTATTTTATGGTTGCAATATACAAGTGTATTAATTTGTATGATGTATTGTATAGTTGTCACTTTGAAAGATATCACTATGTACATTTATTTGCAACATAAATGTAGCCTTTTTGGGTATCATACAACTTGTTTTTTTATTACAAAATTAACTTGATCATCAACTAATCAAAATCCAAGTAATGATTAAATTCCTTTATGATAGATCATCAATCGCATAGTGATTGAAATTTCAGATATTGACAACTTACCAACCAATAAATAATCATCACTACGAGAATAAACTAATAAAGCATTATATTAATAAAAATCACTTAATTTATCAGTCATCAATCAATCATGTATTCTTTTGATATGTAACAATTATTGATGGATCATTTAGGTTAAACGTAATCAAGAAGTTGTTGAATTTTTGTTATTATATTGTCAATGTTTGTTGATAATTGCTATTTTTTTTAAATTTGCCTTTTATCAATTAATTATTTAGTTTATAAAATGTTGTTTTGTTATATTTAGTCAATATAGGAAAAATACTCAATGAGCGTGCTGTTAAATTTTTGTCATTATGTCAATGGCATTTGGTTGGTAATTGCCCCTTTTTCTTAAAAATTTACATTTTACCGATCAATTGTTTGGTTGATAAAAAATTATCTTGTTGCTCACGGTCAATAATAAAACAAATACACAAGCATTTATGTAATTCAATAATTAATTAGGAAAATATCTATAAGAGAGGAAGAAGATATTTTATAAATCAAATAAAAATAATAATGGTATGCAAAATAGAGGAAAAAACTCTCTTATCCAAGTTTTAAAGTATATACAAATATTTATAATGAAGGAAGTCCTTTAGGTTTTTCCTAATCAAGCAAAGTTATCAAAGAAAAAAAAGTTATGCATAGATCTCATATTAAAAAAGTGACTTCTTATTCAAAAAAGAAAGAGCACCAACATTAAAAGATGAGAAGATAAGTACCAAACATCAGGGTGATGACTTTAACTTGTTCATGAAGTTGATCATAAGAAAAAATTCCAAATAGATGAAGTCATGACTTATGCAATATATCTTATCATCTTTATGATTACTATTTAAAGAAATGAAAACATGATAAATGGATATCTATTGTTCAATTAGAGCATTCAAACATTTGATTATTTGAACATAGATGAAATAGTTATTCATTTTTTGGATTGCACATCCAATTATAGTTAGCCATCTTATCATCTGCATCAACAAAAACTATAGTGTTTTTTCATTTTCTTTTTACACTATAATACAATATCAAAAACCCAATATCCAAATATCAACACTAGGAAAAAATGATTGACAAAAAAGAGTAAATGATAAAAAATAAAGTCACATAAATTACACAACCTCTAAACATATTGTAGTAGTCAAGTTGAATGAATGGATGTAGGATGGTTTGCCTCATTCTTTGTGGCTTGACATTTGGAAATCTATCATCCTCACCTTAATTATGCTAATCTTCATCAATACTCTAACATTCAAAATCACTCATTGAATTATGCCTCATTTGTGTAGTATTGCTACAACTTTTTTTGCATTCTCTCCATGTCATGTGTGATAACCCATGTCTCATTGAACTCAAGTTGGTCTCTCCATTGGATTAGGCATTTTCTATAATTAACCATCAGTAGTGCTCACCATTTGATCATCTAATATGTTATTAGGAATAGACATTTCAAATTAACTAGAAAAATAAATCTAAAGAACTTGTATATTATCTTATAAAATGGATATGGTTGCAATATAAACAAAATTCTCCAGAACAATTGGTATAAATTTATTAGTTTTAAAGTTATCTCTTACCAACTCTAGAGAAGAATAAAATAGAAAATAAAAATGAAAATTCATAGGCACTTAAAAAAACCTCTTATAAAATGTTAGATCTAAAACATTAAAAACTTGATGTACTCTCAATCCTATAGGTATCTCTAACTTATAGGCATTCTGTAGTGTATTTTTTTTAATAATCTTAAAGGATCATGCATTTTTATTTACTAGTTTTCTTAAGACCCTTGATGATTACCATTTGGATATTATTTGAACATAAATAAGTTTTCAACTGTAAAACCTAGTCCTTTCTTATTCTCATTGATCTTTGACTTCTACACTCAATAAGTTCTATATAATTTAATGAGGATTTATTTGTGAAAATGATATTCCTGTCATGTATACTCTTGTGCAAAGTTACTATTTCAAAATATAGATAGTAATGTATTCAAATCTATAAACAAGTGTGATTCATAATCATATATCATTTTATTTGGTGATAACCTTGTGTTCTTATTTTTGGAGTTATTATATAATAGCTTATTTTGAGTCTTCATTAAGTCTTAATTACTCTTAGGTTAGTAGATGTATAAATAAATTATCCAAACTCTAATTTTCATTAGCAATTATATGGTTTGTTACAAAAAATGGTAATATGATATCAATTATAAGGTTTTCCAAAAATAACTTTTGAATTTAACATTTTGATTTTACATTATAGTCATTGGAATACATTGGTGGTTAATTATTTTCTTATAGTAAAATTTTGCAATATGTGAGATTTCATCAGTTTTATTATATTCATTTTGCAAAATCTTTTTACTACTAATAAAATAGAATAATTTTTCTCAAAAGTTTTGGATAATCTTAAAATAAAATATATGCAAATGTTCTCTCAAAATACTTATATTATTGGTAGAAAATTGCAAGGGCTAGTCTTTATTTGTTTCCTTGAGAAGTGGCTCCTTAAGTTTAACTTCCTGGGTGATTGTACTAATTTTTTTTAAATCTTAAAGTTGGGTTCTAAGACTAGCTATCTAGTTGCAACTTTTGTCTAAGCACTTCAATCTTATCACTCTTAGGTTATGTTAGTGTTGTTTACCTTAATTTTGTACCTCTACAAGTGATAATACAATGTACATAAGCTTACAACTAATGCAATCCTAATTCAAATGGTTGAATTTATAATAATGTAGATCCATGGGCTTTGATGCCAAAATTCTAATGCCACATGACACATGGGTTATATTGAATATTTAAGATTCTATCTAATTATGTATATGTGATTTGAATAAATACCCAAAACTCAAATTTGATTGAGTAATCCTAATTTAATTTTTCAATTAGAAACTTTTAGATTAAAAAAACTCAATTTCAAAATTAGGCTTAATATGAGTATAGTCAATTTTAGCAAGATTATAATTCCATAATTCCAAATAATAAAAATATATTTAAGAAATATCTAAAGTTTTTGAAAGTCAATACGAGATATATTAACAAAATTAAAGAATTAATAAATTATTTGAAGTTAGTCCATATTAAAAAAAAGTAAAGAAAAACATAATAATCATAAAGTTAATGAACTAAAAAAGGTTATTTGACGATTTCACTATGGATCACAAAGTTTATCATGGAGCACAATCTGTTGCCCTTTCCAATGACAATAGATGAAAAACTTGACTAAAAATACACCAAAACCTATCTTGGAATAACCCAAATAAAGTATTTACATCCTTATGAATTAAGTCACAACTACTCCTTGAAGAGAGACATCAAATTAAAATGACAAACACAAAATTCACAACGTGATTAAGTGTTTGGTAATGAGGTTTAAAAATGTGATCTATTGGATGGCGGAATAGATGCAGATGTCATTCACTCGATCACCATCGTTTGATTTGACTAGTCAAATGTCTTATTTGTTGATGGCATAATGAAATAAAAAGGATGTATTGGTCATTGCTAAAAGATTGAATCGATCAAAATTGTAGTTAGTTGAGTGTCAAGTGGATGCGGTGGATTACTTTGGTCATGAACATTCATTTCGATGGATCAAATGTTCAATAAGGCAGATTGAGCATCTAATCATGCGGATTAAGGGATTGGTGTGTTATTAGTCTCAGCCGACTGTCCATTCCTACATAATCGGTAAAAGATATATAATTTCTATATTTAGATAATATAAGAATTATGAAACCATATAATTGATTACTTTAAGCCTTTAACGTCTGTAAAATATTGGTTAATTAAATTCTAAACCACTTTATATTCAAAATTCTAAATATAATTTTCATTTGTTTTTCAACTTTTTCTGTACAAAATTAGTTAAAAAATATTATTAAACTTATTTTTTATTTTGGTCCAACTCATCAATTATTTAAAAACTTCATTTCTTTGGTTCTTTGTAATTAATTTTTTAATTTTATCCTTTATTTAATCGAATTGATATACTATTTTAAACAATATAAAATAATACATTGACTTGTACATTTCCTCTTTTAACATATAAATTGTGGTTGTAATTATTAAATGATTAATAAACGATCAAAGGGCAAAATCACTATCAAAGATTGTCGAAGCAGATTATTAAATAAATTTAATTGAACATTTGTGTGGTCGTATTTTGAAATATGTTATTCATTTTAAAGAAGAAAAGTAAAACAATAATTTTATTTTTATAAATAATATTTAAAAATGTATGTATTATTTTATCAAAAAATACATTTTCATCATTTATCGTTTTAGATTATTTTATTAAATACTTATTAAACAAATTTACTAAGTTAATAAAAATACTTTTTAAAAGTATTTTAATTAATTAACATAGTATTTAATAATCATTTCGCCAAACACAACCTCAAATAAAGGCCTAAGTTTCGAAATTCCGTTCACGATTCTAAAGAGCTTAAGCTTAACTTATTAATTATTATTTGCAATGAGAAACAAGCAGAGCAAATTTTAAACGACTCCGAAAGAAGACTAAAATCAGATCAAAAACTCCAGGTAACCTTGATCGTCCGTATCGGACTCGGCCATCGACAACCTACCCCCAGCAGAGAACTGAAAACTCTTCCCTTGCTGAAGCAGTATCTGCTCGTCCATGGTCCCAAAAGACATCCCCCTATTGCTCGATTCAAAAGTTGTCGAGATCAACTGGTCTTCCCCATCTACGTGCAGCTGCTGAGCTCCACTATGTGCAATACCTCGACCACCACCACCCGCGAGATCCGACACCTCGTCGGTGCTATCCGCTTCCTCCGAGTTCCCTGGCCGCAGATAGCCCATAGAGTAGCAACTGCTCACCTCAGAAACGTTGCCTCCCAGCTTCACCTCCGGCACCTGCCGCTTCTTGCGTTCATGTTCATGATAAGGTTTGCATAAGATTGCCGGGATTGGGGTCCATATCTCGGGCTTCTGTTCGTCGGCAGACAGTGGGCCGCCCCTCCGCCGGACTCGGCAAAGGACCCAATCATCCAACTGATGGAATAAAGAAAACAGAGCACGAACAATTTAATCCATCCAGGAGTTTTGAATTAAATAACTTCAGCTTATGTTAGCATGAAATCGAGTGAGAGTTATTTAATGACCAAAAAGCCGTTGGATTGACAACATGGTTATTGTAGATCTGTTGCAAAAGCGCAGGCAGAGCATAATGTGGCAGAACTTCAAAGCAGGCTTACTCGCATGGAGCCTTTTTGCTTCTGGGATTGATTTGGGGCCATCGAATCGAGTAGACGGTACTCATGCATGACCCACTCGGACTTGCTGCCCTTGGGCGGCCGGCCTTTGTAGAACACGAGGGCCTTCTTTACACCGATGCACTGCACGCCGCAAGCGCCCAAGATGGGCTTATCGATCCCCGTGGCTTTCCAGTAGCCCGAGCCTGCGGAGCGGTTGGGCCGCACGCCGTTGGGGTACTTGCGGTCTCGTGGGCTGAAGAAGAACCACTCCCCTTCGCCGAAGAACGCTTTCTCTGAAACAGAACAACAGACACTATGCAAGTCAGTTGCCGCATGAAGAAAACAAATCATGTGGGCCAGGAGACGGGAAGCAAGGAAGGATTGAGGACCGGGAAGCTCCCAAGGATTGAACTTGTAGAGGTCCACGTCGGCAATTATGCACGAAGATGGAGGAAGAGAGTCGTTGACCTTCTTTCCAAGATAGTGGATGATGAGTTCTTCGTCTGTGGGATGGAACCGGAAACCGGGCGGGAACTGACCATACGATAGGGGGGCTCTTCTTTCCATAGAGATTTTGGATAATTAACTGCAAAGTTAGAGATGAACTCCGCCAAAGCTGGAGGGTAAGGTGGGGATTGTTGAGATTTTGGTGGTGCGAGTTGGGAGCATGGCTTTATAGCAAGAATTGGCCGGGCCTGGGAGGTTAATGGTCCGTCCTCTGTGCGCCTTAAGTGCGCGGCATTTTGGAACATGCCCACATTGCGCTACAGTTTTACTGGAAAAAGTCTCGCGACCGAGTCGCGGAGCCGTGTCTTATTTCTGCAAGGGATCCGTGCGATCGATGATTCTAACATAACATTAGTGCATAGCGTGCTGTCGACAGAAAATATTGTTACAATGAGCGCTAGAGATAGCACGGTTTGAACAAGCAGTGGCTATTGTTTGGCAGCTTGGTTTAACATCTTAGCTCGGTTTTGAGTTTTAAAATGAAAATTAAAAATAATTAACCCATTAAAGTTGAGTTACCCAATAAAGACAGATGCAAGATAAATTTAAGTTGTGGAAGTTTTTATGCATTAGATTTATTGTACAAGATCTGACAAATTGAAGATTATTCTACCATGTCAGAGAGAAAGAGAGAGTTGTCTCTTTGTACCCCTTTTTGAGAAAATCAATTTGAATGTGCATATTTTGATATAATCAATAATTTTTATGGTTTGATTTTTACACAAATATTGTTTACTATTAGGCTTTTTTCTTTCTTGCATGATAGTTTTCGTTTTTGCTACACATCTCTACATGCTTTACTTTACAATTCAGCATTTGTCCATAGATGATAAAATTGTTGGTGTCATCGATTTCCAATTGCTTGTATAAGAATAATGTTGTTTTGTTTCCTTGATCAATAAAATAAGAACAATAAGAGAAAATGCAACTACAAATATCAGCTAATTCAATGACAGAAATGTTTTTTTTTTTCGTTTTTTGAAATATTTAAATGAAATGTTATTTAGAAATTTATATTAAAATTTTGGAATGATTTTGAACCGAAGAAAAATGAAATTTGTAATATCAACAAATATTAGATTCATCAATCTAACATTGACGAAGAATGTAACTTTTATTTTTTTCTAAAAACAATTATAACAAGTTTGACAAAGCAACAACATGAAATTTTGCATACTAAATCTATCCAAAACATTCTCTTTAAAATTATTCATATAGGTGTCAATCACCTTATCTTTAATTATCTCTATTTTAATAATTTTATTTGAATAGCCTAATTTATCTATATTAAATTTAGTACGTAATTAAGCTTTATCTTTTATAGATAAGATGCGTGTCTTAATTAAATTATTATATTTTTAACATAAATTAATAAATAAACAAAAGATTCATCTAAAACCTGAATGTATCACGTAGTTGTTGCAAATGAAAGATGACAAATAGTCAAAGAGTGACTAGGAATGTTGCGTTATTGAATTCAATGTTTGCCCTTAAAATTAAAAAAATAGAAATATGCATAAATTAGGAGAGATATATTGATTATTCCTACCTTTACAACACAAACAAGATATGCTTATCTTTTTTCTCAACTAGATGCTCTCATCAATTCAATTACTAACCACAACGTAATTTATGCAAAGAAATCTTTGGGCACCATAAAATCAAAATGCAAATCAAATTAAAGAAAGAGCCATCATTATACTTTAGTCTAGAATTTTATTTATAATCTTATATTATTTGGTTATTATAATGCAAGAGCAAAATGCTTATAAATGATTAAGTATTTATAAATCAAAAAGCTAACATGTAAAGTTTATATTGATAGCATCTTTATCAAATAAGTATCATTTTGTAACCACCTTAAAGAGCTTGGAGAGATAATATTTCATTGAAATAGCATGAGATTAAATCTAGCAAATTGCACATTAAGAGATTCATTGGGAAAGGTTCTAGGATTCCTTGTTTTCAAGAAAGGCATTAAAGCTAACCTTGAGAAAGTGAAAGAAATAATAAAAATGCTTTCTTGAAGATCAGCCAATGATTTACAAAAACCAAATGGGACGATAGTCAACCTTAGCATATTCATTTCTTAATTCAATGACAAGTCAGAAAAATTTAGCAAAACCTCTAAGGAAATTGCATGCTTGAATAGACTACAAAGTGTGAAGAGACCTTTCAGCAATTGAAAGCATTTTTGAATGTTCTCTATTTTTTTTATTTTTTTATTGGTTGGTGAGCCTTTGTATTTTACGTTTGAGATTACATACACTTTATACTTGTTAAAGAAGAAGACAGAAACCAAATACCATATATTATACAAGCTATACAATAAAATGGAGACAAGATATTCACTTTTTAAAAAACTTGTCTTGGCACTCCCAATTTTTTTTTTAGATAGCTCTAAGCATATCATTAAGCACACATAATTATTGTTGTAATGGAAAAGGCCACTGAAAAGGTTCTCTATTCTTTGAATATGATTGGTTGAGTTTTGAAGTAAGTAATAGAAAATTGAGAATTTGATATCTCATTTAGACTATGGCGTCCAATTCAAGCATAAGATCTAGCAAGCTTTATTCGGTGGAGTCTCTTCTTCATTTTTTGAGGATGAGGACCAACACCTGAGTTGTTCTAGGTTTGTAGATTGTGCCTCTAGGAAGTATATCAATGACATTATATCAATGTTAACAATTCATTGAGTAATAATCCAATTAGATATTAGTATGTCTTTTTCTTAGTATTGGGTACATGAGAGGGTTTATCTTAAATAATGATTCTTAATTCATCATTAATCAAGTTCAAGGAGCCTTCAAAACCCATGATTCAATATTTAATAAGCATCCCTAGTTTGTGCCCTTTATGTTCGAAAATGACTTCATAAAATTTGATTTATCCCAAAGATAGAGAATCAGGTGACAAATGCTCTCACTAAATTTAGAAAACCCATTGAATGCCTTATTCTGATTGTTTTAAGCATTAAGGCTCCCAAGATCATAAATGTTAAGCTCAAGTGTTTATGGGTTAATCTTAAAATGGCTTACTTGAAGATGATAAATCTTTTAAGAAGTAATCTTAAGTTAAAAAAATGAAATATATTTATAATTTTTTAATTGATAATGTATTGTATTATAAGTTTATAGTCTTCTGATACTTTTACCTAACTAATGCTTCTTGAGTCCTAAAACAATCTGATTCAAAAGAGTGCCAAAAAATGTCTTAGGAAGATCTTTTAACAAAAACTAATGCAATAAGGATATTGAAAATATCGGGGAGTAATGTCCAAAAGAATGGAGTGAATTATTTAAATTTAAACTCAAACAAAATTAAAACATACTCAAAATTATTTGATAATATATAATAATAGAAGTCTTAACTTTATCAAATCTTAATAGCTTTTATAATACTTATTTTAAAAAATATTGTTAGACTTTGTAAAATTTATTGGTTGTAGAGCAACTAAAAAATGTATAAGAGTTTTCAAATAGTTTGATCTAAAATCATGTTTATATCTATCCTTAGGTAAATAACTATATAATCTACTAAAAATATCAGTTTAATAAAAGTCTATAGTATTAATTTTATAAAAGCATGTAGTACTAACTTGATAAAAAAATCTATAATATTAGCTTATTAAAAACTTACAATACCAACTTAATAAAAGTCTATATATTAGTTTAATAAAATCTTATAAAGAAAATATCAAACAAAGGTTCTAATAATGAGACAAAAAATCAAGTAGAAGCTTAATATAAAGTCATAAAACCAAATGAATAATTAAGTAAGAAGTATATTGATGTGATGCTAAAATAATATAAAGACATGCGATGTTACTCAAAGTAGTTAATATAAACACTTGCAACTTATTTCAATGAGAAATGAAGACCTATGAAGAAGAAATCAATGCCTGCTACCTTGATCTTACTTTTCTCTTCGTTTAAAAATGATGAATGCCATATAAGATCCTTTTCAAAGATATTCCAAATAAGAATTAATATCCAACACCATATTTGGATGCATTTAGATAGTTATTTCTAAGCTTTCAATGGCTCTAATATTTCTAGAAACAACTATGCAAAAAATTAGTCAAAACAAGCCATTATATATATATAATTCTAAACTAATTGTACTTATATGATCCATATATCATACTAATATATACTATATAGTTTTATATTATATACTTATAATACTTGTATAATGTATAGATCGTAATATTACGATGGTACATATTATCTTAGCCATCAAAAAATTAAATTAATAATACTTGTACAATACACAGATCATATATGTATAATACTATATAATTTTTTTAATTGTTAAAAAATTAATTTGATAGTATTTGTATGATCCATAGATCATACTAGTATAGTATTATAAGATCTTTTAATTTAATAAAAGATTATCCATATATGAGAAAGCATTATTTATGTAGGAACAGAATAAATCCTCTTAAAGTCTAATAAGTGTAATGATGTCATATATGCATGAAAGTGATATTGTACTTATACAATAAAATATGTTCTCTCAAAGCCCAAGTTATTTGTTATGATAAGAAGATAAAAAAATGTTTGAAAGTGATATCAAACATATATGATATCATAATATGTAGTTCATACATGCATCATTCAGTTCAATCACTATTCAATTCTATTAAGAAATACATTATACAAATACAATAAGAAGCATTATACTTATATGAAGATCAAGAACATTAAATCTCAAATCAAACTTCTTGATTAAATCATTAGCATACTTTTGCAATAAGATAACTATACAAATAATATAATCAATCATATACCTTAGGATGGCCCTCTAACAATTATTCATTTGATCCTATAGATCTAGTTGTATAGTACGAAGCTAAACTCATACAAATATGATTAGTATAAAAAATGTAATCTTTACTCAATTCTTATTTCTTTTCAATTCTAACTTGATTAAATAATGATAAATAATGTAACTTATAAAGAGTGAAGTGTTCTTATAATTATATGCTTATGGTTTTTTAAATTTGCATATTTTTATATCAACTTGTTATTAGATATGTTATTCAGATGTTATTCATTTATGATATTGCATAATAAAGAGATTAATGTACAACATAGTGGAAAGTTCTATAACTTAATATATAAGAAAATAATTTAAAATATGAATATCTATTATGCTTAATTATTAATTAAAAGAATAAAATAGAATCATCGGTATACCTATAAATATACTATCCTCAAATATTCTTAGAATAGATTGTGATCTCAAATGTTATAGATATACATGATATAGGATGAGATCATCCCAAAGCTAGGATAGCTCATTTATATCTATATGATTTTATTATACAAAATACAAGGGATGATAGTACAAGCATAAGATAGCTCATTCATATTTATACAATTTTACTATACATGATATAAGATAAGGATAAGCTAAAGCTAGGATAACACATCAATATCTATAATGTTCTATTATACATAATAAAGAGTGAATATACTCTATTATGAGGTTTATGTTATAAGTATTAATTTTAAAAGATAATGATTTAAAAGAAATAAAATCTAGAATATATCTAAATGCATTATAAATGAAATGAATGAGAAAATAAGAAATTTATTTTTATAAGAAATAAATAATTGAGCCTTATAAAATATAATAAATATGAAATGAGAAAATTAAAAAACATATATATGTATGTTCATTATGGTAATTGATTTTTTTATTATCATTGAATAATTATATATTTCTATTATAATAAATTTTTTTATATACTATAATCTTATTAGTTTATTTAGTAAGTTCATTAAAGTCGTAGTAACATTTATATTATAAGTAAAAAATCTATTATACTGAGAGATGTGAACTTAATTATTATAGATGAGAATTTTACTTATTAGTTAATACAATGATTTGTATTTTATGGATTTTTATTCTATGTATATGTTTAGATTAAGATAAACTTGGTATAGTATTTGTTTTGGATTAAATGATTTTGTATAATTTTGTAGTTGAAATACCTATTTGTATTAATGTTTTATTATTAGTGTTTGAATTTCATTTCATCATTAGGTCTCCACCCTAAATTTTTGCATCTTCACTTGTTGATTTAATTATGTATAATCTCTTATTTGTATTATGATTATGTAAATAATGAGACATGGCTTTAACAATATTACAAGGAGAGCCATGTTGAGGAGGGGATGATAGAAAAATTTTGAGAAATAAGACCTTAGTTAAGAGCTTAAAGGGAAGAATGGAGAGAGAGAGAGAGAGAGAGAGAGAGAGAGAGAGAGAGAGAGAGAGAGAGAAGAGAGGTGCTATCAAGGTGTCAAAAATATATTTAAGAGAAGTTGAGTATGAATTGGAAGAATTTAGGAAAAAGCACTGTAATGGTACAGTAGTAATATAATAGCAACGCTACAACAACTAACAAGAAAAAAACATGTATTCAAGATCTGTTTCAAAACAAATCCATAACAATTGAAAAAATAGTAAACAATATTGTATACATAGGTGCATCTATATATTGGTAGATGCAAATTAATGACATACTTCTTGTTTGAATTTCAAAGACAAAAATATTATTGGTTTACTTGATGTTTGTTTCATATAGTTACATATGCTTTATATACTTGATGTAGTGTTATTAGTGGTATGTAAGTAGATATATGCATGTTTAAACAATTAGTTTTATCAATTATTACTTAGATGCAAATCATGCTTGTTAATCATAGTAAAGATTATCATGTCTTATTCATATATTGGTATTATCATGCTAAAAATTATCATGAGGCATTTCATAGTGTTGTGCGAGTTCTAATTATAACAAGCTTAGACATAATCATTAGAATTGTTATGAAATAGTGACAAAAAGACAAATTTATTATAGGATTCCTTATAACAAAGGAAATTAAATTATATAAGTAAAAGAGTTACTTAAGTTAGATAGAGCTCATGAGAGTACATCTTATACTTTCTTTGTTGCTTCATCATAAGGTTTTATGTAGCCTAAATATAGCCTACAAAAGTATATCTTATGACATGTAGGTGAAATCAAAGAAATGAAAAATATTTTATAAACTTAAGATTAAGAGACCATTGATGATAAAAGAAAATGATAAATTGATCAATGAAAATGTTAAAAATAAAAAAGGGATAATAATGCATTACATTGGTGCATCTAGTGAAAGTATTTTCTATTATGCTTATTTATGTTATCAATTTTATTATTTTTAAAATATTATGATATGTTACTTGACTTAGTATGTGACATGATCTAAATGAGTAATGCTTTACATATATGCTATATAGTTTTTTTCCACTAACCTATGTCGGTTGGCACAAACTTTCTTCGACATTAATAATTATAGATAAAAATTTATGTATATCATAGGACTCCAAAGTAGTAAGAAAACAAATATACTAGCTCATCATTGTTAAGTTTTAATGTGGCTTAAAAATCATTTATTATGTATGTTTTGATGTTGTAAAATGCAAATATGATAGTGGGCACATGGGTCTTACATTATTTTACTTTTATTTTATATTTTACTATAACAATGTTTACATGAACAAGGTTTTGACAAGAAATATGATAAAGTTTGTATGTTTTCTTATTTTGGCATCAAAAGGTGATCATTTGATTATAATTTATAAAAAAGATTGGTAATGCCAAGTCGGGCACCAAACTTCTCAAAAAAATCCCTAGGCATGGCTCAAGGAATATAACCAACTTACCTTTTTAACCTTAATGTTGTGAAGAAATCTTGCTCAAGAATGTTTTGTATTAAAAATAGAGAAAAAGGCTCATTGAGAAATATTTCAATAAATATGTTCATTGGAGATTTCTCAGTCTACAGACTAGGCATTAAAGAAATGTAAATTATCTTAAAGATAATACAGGGCTAAAAATTAACACCAAATTGAGAAGACTCTCACATCATGAAAGTATTTGTGAGGCCCAATTATTGTAAATTTGGAATGAATAAAAAATTTCTTCTTCAAATCAAATATAAAAACTTGGACCTAATGATTACTAAACAAAAGGACTAATGAGATCCTCTTAATTGATAAATTTCCTAAACCCAAGAATCCATTTTAGAAAAATAATTCAATGATGAAACCTGTAAAGGTGACCATGAGATCTTGAGACATAGAGTGAAAGTGATTTATATAATTTCTTTGTATACATATGTATAGTTAAAATCAATTAAAAAATTTTACTTCAATTCAAATCCAATAATTGACTTAGTGTATAATACAAAAAGATTGGAAGGAGGCATTGGCCAATGGGTGTCTTACATCTGAGAAGCAAAAATGTTACAAGGTTCTACAATATCTTCTTATGACTCCAAGACAACAAAGTCTTTATATATGTCTAAGCACACATTGCATGTGACATGTCATGCTAAACTTAAAGATCTTAATAAAGTTTTGTAGTTAGTAGATAACAATGTCTAGAATTATTTTGTTAAGCTATATAATAGTTTTGCATTTGAAGCATGCAATGTTCAACTTAGGAAATTATATTGATAACCTTTATGCACTGTTTTTTTATTTTATCTTTTATCTTTTTAGGGATTTTGCTTAGAAAAAGACTTTTTATCAATAAGTTAGACATGTTTAGAAAAGTATTGTTTCATACATAAATTGCATGAATTGAGGCTCCATTAGATCTTATCCAAAATATAGTGTTCCAAAATTTGCATTTACCATTTCGAACATTTACTTTCCTTTCACCTCTTTTTTTCTTATTTTACTTTCATTTCTTTTCTTTATATTTATGATTATTATCACAAAACATATTGCCTTACTTGTTCATTATCACATAATATTAATAAGTGACTTATAATCAAAGTAACACATAGTTCATAATTAATCACACATTCGTATATAAATCATGATGTAAAAAATATACTTTTTTACTATTATTCATAAATTTTACTTTTGATCAGTTATTAAATATATAAATTTTAGTAAGCATCATACATCATTGTAATCATTTTCAATGTATACCACACCCATTTAATCCATCTTTAATTTAATTTTTTTAATCAATTAATTAAAACTTATATCCTACAAAACACATAAAAAATAATCACATACACATAAGTACAAGTTTTTTTTACCAATCTCTTAAAACATAATGATCTCACCAAAGCTAAAATCTTACTCAATCTCATCGATTGATATTGTATCGTAGACTAAGTTCTTCTCAATTTTATCTTTTTCTCTTACACAACACTTTTTTAAATTTCTTTGAACACTTTTACTTGTTCTCCAATTTCTTATATTAATTATGACAAAGAATTAGACCTCTAAAATTCCTTGAAAATTTTTTCAAGTCATATATAACACTTTAAGTATACTTGTTCTCATAATTTTTTATATCTCGATTTTTCAATTGCCTCAAATAGTTGTGTCTCTTTATGTAGATGTTTTTTCACCTTCTATCATCTTATTTTCTAGAATTTCTAAATTATTAAACTTGCTCTTAAGTCAATTTTTTTGTCATTTACCATTATAGGTTTTAAAATTCTATTTAGTTTCTACCAATAGTATAAGTACGTTAACCATTATTATATTATATAATTCTCAATCTTATCCAAATATTCCTAATTTCTTCTTATCACATTGTTACAATCCTTTTATCATATTAGAATGGTACACTCATGTCTCATATGTCGTATAGATGATTTTGTTTACAATGTTAGTCATGTTTTCGTATTATATGTTAGATATTGGTGTACTGTATGACACTCTTCAACTAATAATTTTCAAGAACTCTCTTTTACATCATACTATATGATCTTGCATGTAGTATCGATATAATCAATTCACTGTATTTCTTACTAAGACATGAAATGATAGTTTTATATGTTATGCTCTTATATAATGATTGTATTGATATGATTATTTTATTATATTATACAATCATTTTAGGATATTATTCTTTGGATTCTTTCACAATAAGTAGTCATAATTTTCTCAATAATCGTATAGTGTGATATGCTTCTATGATACTATATGATTTTATATTTTTATGAATTTTCTAAATACACATGGTCGTATTGATACATTTGTCTTGTCGTATTTGTATGACCGAGTGTTGGGTTCTATACCATGTTATTCTTATATATTTGTGTCTTTTGTATTATATGATGTATTTTTTATACTTATTACTTGGTATAGTATGATATATTAATCATCTTGTATAATCTTTAACCCATTTTTATATAAGTCTACACTTGTCTTGTATTCATTTTCTTTCTTGCATGATCATACAATTTAATATTTTGTGATTATATTATATGATTAACTCCTTCTTTACTAACATCTTATACTACTTTAACCCACAGCTAATAATATCTTATCATACTTGTACATTATTTATAATAATACTTGTACAACCCAATCTCATCTTATGAATCTATTCACTCAATCGATTCACTCTTTTGATTGTATTATACAATGTTGTGGTATGGTAATATAAGATACCTTAAAATCTTAAACATCTTTAAAAAATTTAAAAAACTTCAATATAATTTCTCAAAATATATCTAGATCATGATCATTGTTTCATAACTTTTATCTCCTTAAGATCATCAATCATGTTTAATATTTTTATTTTTAATATCATATGGTTTAAATTTATTAAATTATTTATCTATACTTTTTGAGTTATTATAATAAGATAATATAATGACAAGCTATGAGATGTGTGTGTATGTGTGCTTTTCATTTGTGATGAATTCATCCCTAAGCAAACAGTAACTAATATGTGTATTGTTCACATATTATTAAGTTGAATTTGTAATATGGAGATTGAGAATTACAACAAGGTGTGGAATTTATGTGGAAGAGGTGTTTTTACAAAATTCCTTAAAAACTAATGACATGATGCATGTACCTTCTTTTTTGAAAAATTATTAACTTTCATCACAATATAAATTAGTCGAATTTTTAAAGCATTTTATTATTTTGTGTTTAGAATCACCAAAGACTTATCTAGTAATATTACAATTTGCTTACATCATTTGGATTGAGCCAAATCAATTTCTAGACTTCTTTTAAATCACTTGAATAGTACAATGTTGCCTACAATCACACCATATAATCAATAAAATATAACATAACAAATAGTGGTTGGGAATGATGGATGGTGATTGATGTATGCTAGTTAGCCCATGCAATCCATAAACCACATTGAGAAGTTTAACTAAACCACATCATGCGATTGACCAACTACATTAGGTAATTAGATTAGATCATAATAAGCAATTAATTTGACCATATTATGCATTTTGTTTAATTTATTTAATTTCATTTTGCATTATTTTTTTGTGTTATCTTTACCTTTTCTTGCCATGTGTAAAGTTCAAATATAATTCTAAAGAGGACAATGAAGAGTTTTGTGTATTTCTTCGAGCTAAAATCCTTGGCATGAAGAGTGATTCTTATTCTCTTCCTTGAGTGAGTCAAGGAAAACCCACCTAAAGATATTTTATGAGATTTTTCATGATGCTTAAGGCTTTGATAGTCATGTGATGCACTTGCGGAGGTTAATTGGGAACTTTGCTTTAGCAATCTATATTGTTTAAAAAAGACTAGTTTTCTAGTTTTCAAATCTTCACTTTGTTTCTATTTGGGATAAAGATTATGACAAATACCATTTGATATTAATAAATTCATTATAATTGATCTTAATGTGTTAGCTAAAAATTTCATTTTTATTAGTTTGAATGTTATGTGAGAGTTTAAAGTGAATCTCAAAAGTCATCTTGAACATTTTAAAACTTATTGATTTCATTATTTTGCTTCAAAACTATACCAAATAAAGTTCAAAATTTATGAAGCTCGGTACTATTATAGCACATTAAGTTTTCAACAAATTTTCTAATTAGTGTTTATGCTAACTATTAATAATTTGTCTAGTATAAATTATTCAATAGTTTACTTATGAATAAATTATCTACTATAAACTATTCAATAGTTAAATCGTTTCTTCATGGGACATGTATAACTATTAGTAAAAATTTAAATTTATTTTAAAGTAATTTAAACAAAATTAAGTTTTTTTTTGGGTTATTTTTTTATTCACATGCAAATTGCTCCTGAATTTAGACCAATAAACTCATCTCAAGGCATTTTGAGCATACCCATCGAGGCTCAAGTGGTCAAAGGACTTCGTCAACGAGAGGTACCACACGTGCTACACATAAGTGCTTTATTCTTTTGGTTCTTAAGTAATTAATTCTATGTAATAGGAACTTTATCATTTAATTCTATTAGTGATATAGAGATATCAAAGGGCCCTCACTTAACACAAGAATGATCTTACCACAAACAACATTTTGTACATGTGCTTGGCATAATGCGATGGGGTAGCAATTCAAAAATAGTTTTCTGGCATAAATATCAATTGTATATTTTTGTTGCATATATTATGATAAAGCATCTGCAATACATCATATTTGTGACAAATTTTTTTATCATGAATAGTTTTCGAAAACAAAATAATACATTTCCACAACAAATATTTTTGTTACAACTTTTTATTTTTTATTATTTTTTTAAATTATTAATGGCATGTGGTGTCTTTTTGTGATATGTTAATTGGATAATATGATTATACAATCAAATCATATAATTACTAAATTTAGAATAGTTAAGATTGTTTAAACATTTGAGTCTTTTGTATTTCTTTTTTGAAAATCAAATTTTAAATTTGAATATTTGTTAAAGCAAAAATGATTTCTATCATGAGCTCATTTTTCTTCTAAACCTTAAATTGTTTTTTATTTTACTTTCCTAACCTAATAATTATCATAGATGTGTTTTTTTCTACCCTATACTCGAATAAAATGTATCAAAATATACTCTTCTTATTATCTTTCAATTGCACATATTAATTCTTGCTACCTCCTTTATTGAAGCCACCTTACCTCAAACCATCTCACTTTCATATGCCACATCAACAATGCTTGTTAAAGAAGCTCAAGGAGATAAAACTTATCAACTAGTTTAAGGAACATATTTTTCTCTACACATGTTTTTGTAATGATATGTATAAACATGACATTATATTTGATTATTAACAATTAGTCACAAAATATAAACTCAATGATAGTCCAATTAGTGTAATGGTCTACCCTTTTATTGCAACATTATAATGACAATTTAATCATTTATTGGTTTCATTCAATTTTATTAGTGTTAAAGAGATATCAAAAAACCCTCATTTAGCATTATGATGATCTTGCACACAACCAATATTTGATGCAAGTGCTTGGCGCTATGTAACAGAGCAGCTATTTAGAAAAAAAAAATTTTAACCATAAATATTATTGTCACATATTGCAATAAATACATTCATAAAGATATTTGTGATGATAGTATTCGATCACAAATAGTTATCAATGACAAATTATAACTTTTTGTAACAAATATTTTTGTTGCAAAATTTTATTTTGACTTATTGTAACACTCTAGTTTTCCTAATAACATGTTATTTTGATCTAATTAAGCTTTGTTCTTATTCATTAAGTTTTTTCTTGCTTGATCTCCCATGTCAAAATTATTTCAACATGTTTAATTATAGAGATCTCATGAGATCCAAACTTGTCTTGCTCCTAAAGGGTACTTCACTATTTCATAACTTATGAAATTACTTATAAAGCCTAGGATTTACCCTCTTATGTTTGTACCCTTAATAGCCTTGTATGAAAATGTATTTGCTCCTTTATATATTCACTCCATTCTTTTCTTGGGTGTTACAGGCGTATTTGCTTCTGCTTAGTTCCTCCTTAACCCACATCGGACTAAATAAGATATTATTCTAGTATTATATTATAATTTGTTTTTCTTTTTAATGAGTTATTGTCTCGAACTAATTTATTTTTATTTTTATCTAGAGGTTAGCTTCTTATTTAGTCACCTATCCTAATACTATTTCAATTCTAATATTCTTAACTATGGATTTTTCATAAAATCTAAACCTTAAATATCTTTTAAAAGAGCTTCATTATTTCAAAACTTATAACTTATAAAGTTAAGAATCTATTCTTCTGTAGTTTCATCATTATACGACTAGAAGTCATGCAAATAAGTTGTAACTTCACTCGTACATCTCAACGTACTCAACTCGTACGTCTTCGCAGTTGGCTCTCTTTGGGTGTTGAAGTCACCTAATTTGAGAACCCTAAGATTATTTAAAAGTTTCGATTCTCTTAAATTTTTTATTTTTGAAAAAATTTATTTCTAATGTGCATATTCTCCTAAAACAAATGTGATGTATGCTGGAACTTGGGTATGTCCGCATAAAAATTGGGGTGATGTTAAGATTGTAATTTTTTTTTGCATCGAATGGTGTTCGCCTTGTTGCATCTCTCTATCTATTTTGTATTACATTATGTACGATCATTACTAGGAAAACATTGTTTTTAATTACGTTGATTCCAAAAAAATAAAGTCATCAACTTCCAAAAAAGGAATAAAATCATTTTTCATAAAAGTTGATTTAGAATGGGTGTATCGAATGAAGTCTTTAGAGACATAAACATATATTCCAATTGTTAAATTTCTTGCAACACGAATCTTAACATTACTAGCATATTTCATAGTACGCTTAGACAGATTGATAAAGGAAACTTTACAATATTATCCATTGAACAAGTTTGAGTTGAAAATTATCTATAAAGTTAGAAAAGATAGAACCGATTGTGCTGTAAGTATCTGCAAAGCAGCAGTCGAACATAATAAATTAATATGGAAGAAGTTCCTCTTGTTAAACTACTTGGAACTGTGATTTGGATGACTCTCTAAATCTGTAAATGTATACTACTCTCTTTGGGAGGGACCATAGTATGCTTATTCTTCAGCCAACATGTGGCTTGATGTTTGTTCGGTATGGACAAGCAAACCTAGTCATATCTTGCAAATTAAAGATAATATTAAAATGTTAACATATGATTAAGATTGATTTCATTCTGAATAAGTATTTTAGTTACTGGTGTTAATCTGAAGGTTATTGGACTCTCAAGTTTAAGCCACACAAAATAATATTCTTTAACAAGCAAAGAAAGAGCCAAGTTTGTGGTGTATGAGAGCAAGTTATGATTTCAACTCTATTTGTACATAACTTATGGGTTTTAAAAAGAAGGTTATGTAATTATCCTTGCACGAGAGAGAGAGAGAGAGAGAGAGAGACACATAATAAAAGTGTGTCAAAATTGTTTTCTACAAAAATATTAAAACACTTTAGGAAGTGCAAATGTTAAAAACTCTTAAAATTGTCAAAATATCTAAATAGTTCTAACAATTATTCATCTATTCTCTCATGAGAATATTTATAGACGAGTTTATGTGAAAAATATTAATTATAATTAGTTATAGTAATTACAATGATCAAGGTGTCTAAAGCGTTCTAGTAGTTTTCGAAAGACTGATTTAGGAAGTAATCTCAAGAAGCCCCCAATAGTATTTTCTCTCGCACAACTAGCTTCCTTAATCTCTTTGCATTATGAACCTCAAATTCATTTCTTGATTGTGCCTTCGTTCAAGAGGGTTTGCAAGCAATTTAAGGACACTGAGAATTATAAGGACATCCTATTGGGTATAAATAGGGTAAGCATGTTGTAATGATATTATTATATACACGCTTAAGAAATAGAAGAAGTTGAATTCAAAGATTGTTGAGAAGGTATGTATCTTCATTGAGTTCTTCCTCTGTAATCTCTAGTTGCCCTCATAAAAATGCTTATTTTACATGTTTCAACTCTTTAAAATCATTATTACTCAATGGCTCAAAATATTGTGGCAACCTTATATTGCGTCATTTGGGTGCTACATAAGAATAAATGGAGGTGGAAGCTTGACTTACTTTGATAGATGTTTCAACTTATAATGAATAATAATTATTCAAGAATTGTTTCCTTATAAGCTAGTGCAGTGAGTCCTTGTTCAACTTTAATAAGCTTCTATTCCAATTGGTGAAGGGATGTCTTAGTTTGTGGTTTTCCCTAAGATGTCACTTCGAGTCACTGATATAAGAAATCTGTTGAGGTCTTGATCTTTCCTTAAGAAAAAAAGAGTAACGTAGGAGCATCTTGTGTTAGTTCACAAACACGGTCCCATTGGCATCACACCAGTTTGATTCGAACTTGAAGCAATGCCAACGCCAAATATTATGTCGATTAGTCATGTTGGTCAACCATAGGAGTCCACTATAATGCTTTATTTTTTCTTATGATCACCCTATTATTTTTGCTTTATTATTTCAAACATATTTCACAATAAAATATGTCATCAACGATTTTAATTTTTACTCATACTTCACCAATTATTGTTAGGAGTCCGTTATCACCTGATCTTTTAGTTCTCCCAATCGCTGCTGCCTAGTTACCCAACATCACTTGGTCGCTCATCATTGCTAGGCCGCCTACTGCTCTTTGGCTGCACACCATCCCTTAGCCACCAGTCAACTAACACCCTTTGTTCCTCATTTATTTCCATCATCTATCTCGTCCACTACTACCATCCTAATTGTATTGTCATTAATGTTTGATTGTTATATTGCATGATTACATAATTTTTTCTATATCATATTTTTTTAAATATTTTTATATTTTGTATTGACCTACTTAGAAGTCATGAAATTTTAAAGATCTTTTTGAAATTTCAAGTGATTTAACTCTAAAATTATCCTTTCTAATATATTTTATATTTAATGTAGTTAATATACTAGGAGTTAATATCATAAAATTTTAAGGACTTCTTTTAGATTCTTAAGTAATTTAATTCTAAATTTATCTTTTCTATTTTTTCATACTTATGATATTTTTTAAATGTGTATTTTTTTATTTTTTTTTGTACATTGATCTCTCCTTTATCGATAAATAGGAGAGACTCTCTCAATGTAATATAGTTATTAATGAATAAAATTTTTCTTATTTATGTACTTTCACCTTTGTTAGTTAAAAATATGCATCTAACACTAATTAGAGAGATTCTAACTTTCTCACCCTTATGAGAGATAAGGATCAAAGATAAAAGACCTTCCATTAGAAAGGCCTAGAACTAAACAAATTCTTGATTCTGTCAACACTCATAAGTTTTCACTTACCCCTTCACTCTCTTGACCCAATCACCAAACTGCCATCCTCCTTAATGAGATTCTAGATCCTACACCATCTTGTTACCTCTTTAACTAAGCTTTCTTATTAACTCAAACCTTCACTTTATTGCTCTTTTTCATCTTTGGTGCTCCATACACCAATTGCAAAGGAAATTATAAGCCACCATCATAAAAAAAATGCACTTTTTTGTAACTTTTATTTTTAAATAATAATCTAAAGTTAGGATTGTTCTTTTTTTTATTAAAATACTTTATATAGAGTTTATTTTAAGATATTTATTTTATTTTTATGAAATTAAATGTGATAAAATTATTCAGTAGGACGTTATGCTTAAACTCTTAATATGTTATCGTTTATTTAATAATTTACGTTACAAATTTGAAGGCTAATCTTTGAATAATTATAAAATGTCATATATGTCACTTAACTTTAATTAGTATAGATATCTTTTAATATTTTATAATAATCTATTAAATATCTCTAATATTATAGGTTTCAAATTAGTTTATAATCGAAGTTTAATTTGCCTTTTATTAACTTTGATATCACAGCATATGATTTTCTACTTAATATAATTTTTTTTAGTTTTTATTATTTTTTTGTAATAATTTTTTAAAAAAAATTACTTGATGTGTCCACAAAAAAACTTTTAGCATATTTTAGATAAATTTTATCTTAAGAGATGATATGAAAGTAATGATATGACTCCTCACAATCTTTCATAAAAACCTTGTGATTTTACCCAAGAGGTAGTCTAGCAAAAGTGAGACCTTGATCACTCATCATTTTCCTTGAAGCACACCTCATCTCAACTTTAGTGGTCTATAATTATGAACACTTTGCCTTCAGAATTTTTTAAAAAACAAACAAATATAAGAAAATATCTCATATTATTCTCCTTCTTTAATATTGTCTTATGTGTTAAACTTTTGCATGACTACAGGATCTGATAGGTCTTATTAAATAATAAATCAAAATAAAAAAATTAATCTAAAACTAAAGACAACTTAAACCAAGACCTTATGTTAGAATTATCCTAATCAATAACCCAACTTACCTAGATGATTAGAAAAATTCTCTTAAACCAACAATGCGAACAAAAATTTATAAGAGAAAGAGATAATAAGAGAAGAAGTGTCACACAATAATCTAAAAGAAAAAATTCTAGAAGATGTAGGAACCATAGAAGGTGTAACTATCCTTCTAATAAACATAACCAAGATATCCATGAGAAAAATCATAATCACAAAAGAAGAAATGAACCTTTTGATGAGTCAGATGTAAATGATGACCTAGATATGTCTAATAATAAGAAAAACATTAAGAGGCTTTGAGAGAGAGAGAGAGAGAGAGAGAGAGAGCATAGCCTTAATGTAAAACTAGATGTCCTAACTTTTAATGGTAACTCTGATCCTAAGGATTACATAGATTGACAGACTAGTATAGATGATTACTTCGAGTGAAACCAGACGTGTGAATGGAGAAAGTATCAATTTATTAAGACTAAACTCATCGGTGCTACCCGTAGGTTACTTAAAAATTTAGAGTAATAATATGTTAACACTAATAAAGAGGTATCCTAAATTTAAAAAATTCTTAAGATTAGGATGCATAATAGATTTATTTTGATAACCAATTATATTAAATTATTAAATAAATGACAAAAACTTTCTCATGGTGATAGATTTATTAAAGATTACATTAAAAAGTTTAAAGATTATAAATTTTAGTGTGATATAAATAAACCTTAATGTGTAGTACTCTCTCATTTTATTACATGTTTAAAGAGAATGCATAGTGGCTGAGCTTAACTTGAGAAATGCCACTACCTTAAAGAAAGCTTATCATATAACTAGAAGTTTGAAGAAAAATAAAACCTCTTATTTTAAGAAAAATGACCAACTTGTTATACCCGGTAAAATATTATATGTTTAATCTTCAATAATTCAATTGTGGCTTGGATGATTTCAGATCGACAGTAGGATGAGCCAGGAGCTCAATTGGAGGCTATTGGAATTTCTGAAATTTTCTGGGGATTTTTCGGAGCACCGAGATTTTTTTTAAAACCGGAATTTGATTTTTTTTACGCGCGTGAACCGGACCGGAGCGGTTCAGCGAAGGCGGGGTGGTTTGCCGAGGTGCGTTTGCGCGTGCGTTTAGATAAGCCGCGGATAAGCGGATCGGACGGGCGAGATCAGCGGTGGAGATTAACCGGCTGATCGGGTGTTAAGCGGCGCTTTTGGAAGGTCAACCGGCGCTTAATGGGTCTTAACGGGTTATTACCGGTTTAAGCCGGGTACTTAACCTAAACTGTTCGGCTGTTAGGGTTTCGAACGGCGGCTAGAGGCGAGGTGTTCGCGGCGAACGGCGGTAATTTCCGGCAGCCTTCCAAGGGGCTTTTGGTAACCGGAGGTTCGCGGGACAGAGGCGAGCATTTTGGTACCGGTTTCGTTCGGCGAGGAGCTGCGTTGATCGCGTGCGAGCTTCACCGTTGCCGGCGAGCGAGGTAGGAAATTCAGATTAAATTAGTTATTTAGTAGAAATTAAAAGCATGGAATATTTTGCTTAATGAACACAAGCATGTGGATGAAAAATCGGACTTAGTTGAATGCTAATTTGCGTCTTTTACAAATTTTGAATTTTCGGGAAAATTCCCTTTTCGCCGAAAATTTTAGTTAATGCTTAGGAACATGTTAGGGATTTGTATTATCAGTGATGCCATTGAATTAGTTAATTAATTGTTGGATTAATCTTAAATCTCGCATACGACAATGGCTTACGGGCGAACTCCTTCGGCGGAAATTTTGAATTAACCTTAGAAATTAGTGGCATTATTGAAACATTAGGATAGTATGAACATCGGATTTTGTTCTCCTTGTTCGCGTTCGCCGGAAATCGATGGAAGGATTGGATTGGTCGGCGATTGCTTCGGTTAGGGTTCCCGGGCGTCGGACCGAGGAAGGAGAAGGGTTTAGATTAATTACGAATTTATTTAAGTAATTAATGGTATTTATATAATATTTATTAGTAATTATAATTAATTAAGCATCGACCGATTAACGGATTATTAAGGTATTTGGTTTGGCGGTGTCGCGGTTCAGCGTGAGGGTTCCGAACCGGCAGCGAAAACCGGTTCAGCGGGATTCGGCGCGGACGAACGGCGCGGAGGAAATTTAATTCGGAAATTAATCTGAATTTTCGGAAAAAGGATATATGTGGAATTTAAATTTTATTTGGAAATTTATTCCGAATTTCGGAAAATGGATAAAGGGCGGAAATTGATTTTCTTAATTTAAAAATTTCCTGAAGTGAGAAAAATGTGATTTTTTTTGAAATCACGTAGCTAAGTTGAAATTGACTGTTGAAAATTAACCATAAATTCAGTGCAGCTGGATTAGTTGGAAGGAAGTGTGACACTTGGGTGCTACCAGAATAGTCAGAATTTTGGTACAGTTTGTGTTGCTTGGATGACAATGACATGGATTGAGTCAGTTTACTCAGTGTTGGCATATTTCATAGATTGGCATATTGGACCGGAATACTATAGGCCCTATATGATGTTTTAGGGTAGTTGTGGTAGGTAACTGTGCAGTACAGACTTAGCTTCCACAGTATACATGTGGACTGGTATGCGCCTTGTTGTATCTGGACACATGTTGTCGAATCTTGGAGTTAGAGCTTGGCAATGACTGTAGGGGCGTGGCTTCTATGGAAATTGTTGGGAGAGGACTTCATGGGACGGTGGCTGAGTCGATCTCTTCTGGTCCATTAGTGTAGGCCTGCGCGCCTGAGAGTGGCAGTGGCAGGGGTGACTCGTCGTGGCTAGCCAAGTGTGTAGGCATGCGTGCCTGAGGGTGGCAGGGGTGTCTCACGTTGGCTAGAGATCTATGTGACTGGTTCTGTCTATAGTCTCCAGAAGATTGATTGACGAGAGACGCTGCGGTGTCGGGTGCTGGGTGTTGTGATGCGTGTGCAGAGATGGGCGTGTCCCGCTGGCATGCTTTGCCTAGGCGCCATGCGTGCGCAGAGATGGGCGTGTCCCGCTGGCATGCTGCCTGGGAGCACAGAGGAGAGCTACTCTGGTGTGACTGGGGGTGACTGTGGTTGGTCAGAGTCTGGGACTGAGAGTGCCTTTCCACCATACATTGTTATGCTGTATTCCTATACTCTTGCTATTATCCTTCTCTTGCATGTGAGTTTTTACTAGCTGTCTTTCCTACTGGGCGTAGCTCACTCCTTTATTATCTATATTTTTCCAGCGGCTCGACAGCCTTGACGCCACCCAGATTAGGTGGGATCGTGGTCAGCAGGCTAGTGGAGGAGATCTGATCTGTGATTTTCTGAGACATTCTGGTTAGTTGATTGTTGCTGTTGATTGTATTCAGTGAGACTATTATTCTTATGTCTTGTATTATGTGAGGGTGATTCTGACTCATGTACTTGGATGGATGATGTGGTATTTGATGGACTGTGATTTTTCATATGAGTTACATTTTTATACACTGTCTTATTTTCTATCTTGACGGTATGGTGTGTGGAGCGCCATTTCATATCGGTGGATGTTATATATTTTTTTGTTGATGGTGAGGTCATTACATGACTATGGAACTTAACCTTGGGGGTTCAGACTTCTATTAGATCGGTTCTCCTACCGGTATGGGTTAGGAGTATTGGGTCTAGTAGGAGTAACATTGCGCGAGTTCATCAGTTAATTCAGGAGTCATGAACCTGATTTGACAGTGTGCCTGGGAGATGGGATCCACATAGTTAAGGAAAGTAGGTGTGTAATGATGTGTTATATCCTATGTTTTTCGTAGGCTACTCAGGTTGGTATGGGACGATCTGAGCTGTCTATATGTAAAAAAAAAAAAAAAAAAAAAAAAAAAACTGGGGTGTAACACAACTAATCCTTTTAAAGGGCTGCACCATTATTTCTCAACCTATTCATACTCACACTTCATCTATTCTCTCTATCATAGTTTTTAAAACTTCTAAACTCATATTATTATCTATTTCTTCACACCCTTCTTCAAGTCAATCCACTAAGTTTCAAATCAGTCTATCTAGAATAATTTATTTTAAATATCATGAAAAGGCACATGTAGCTATTAATTATCCAAAAAGAGCCATGACTATGAACTTAGATAGTGATAATAAACAAGAAGAGTCAAAAGAAGAAAAAAATATAATGCTTGTTAAAGAAGCTGATCTAGACATAAAAAACATCAAAAATTTTGTGGCTTCAGTGATTAGGTGTACCCTTACAACTCACAATTACAAGATGATTAGAGACACACCAACATCGTTAGCACGAACATTAAAATTAAGAAATAACTATGCAGGATGATCATAGATGGTGATAGTTATATCAATATAATATCTCTTGAGATTATTAAGCAAATAAGAGCTTCTCTATTAAAACACCCAAACTCCTATTCTATATCATGGATAGATAAAATTATTATACCTATTAAGAAATGATATTATGTGCCCTTGAAATTCGGAAGGTATAATGATGAGGTTTTATGCAATATCATAGCTATACAAGTAGGTAATCTTATCCTTAAAAGTCCATAGCTTTTTGATAGGGACATAACTTTGAAAGATAAGATTAATATTTATTCTTTCATTCATGAAGGAAAGATTATAATATTACACTTTTCCATAACTTATTAGACAAATCTAGAAAAAATTCTAAGCTTATGTACAAAGAAAAGAAAAAAAAAAGAATTTGAGTTTGATCACACTACCTCAGGTTAAGAAGACCCTTGATCAAGGAGTCTTAGTTTGATTTTTTATAATTAAGGAGTTAAACACCATCTTACTAAACCCATCACTTATTACATTAGACTTATTAAATAAATTTTTTGATATTTTTTAGATGATTTATCTAACACTCTATCTCCCATGTAAAACATACAACACATGATTAATCAAGTTTCTAGAGAGAGCCAACCCAATGTTCTCCACTATAGCTTAAACTTGAAGGCCCATGCTAAGCTAGATCATTAGATAAGAGACTTAAAAAAGTATTTATCTGAGAAAGTATTAGTCTTTATGTTATCCTTACACTTTTAGATCCTAAAAAGAATGGAACGTGGAGGATGTGTATTGATAGTCAAGCAATTAACAAAATCACAATAAAATATAGGTTTCACATTCCTTATTTAGATGATCTCTTAGATAAAATGTCTAGTGTCACTATATTTTTTAAGATAAACTTAAAAAGTGATTATCATTAATTAAGGATTAGGATGGAAAATGAATGAAAGATATTATTTAATATTAAAGATTTTTGTATGAATGGTTAATGATACCATTTAAGTTATCAAATTTACCAATTATATTTATCAGATTGATGACTCAGGTTCTAAAATCATACTTAAGATAATTTATCATAGTTTATTTTAATGATATTTTGGATTATAGTAAGTTTATTGATGATCACATAAACCATTTGGGCAAATTATGTTACACTCTGAAAAAAGGAACACTTATTTGCTAATCTAAAGAAATGTGAATTCTTCGTGACTGATGTTACCTTCTTATGGTACATAGGTTCTTCTAAAAGATTATTTGTTGACCTTAACAAAGTCAAGATGATTACAGAGTAACCAGCACCAAAAATAATTCATGACATTAGAAGCTTCCAAGGTCTAGCCATATTCTATTGATGATTTATCAAAGACTTCAATATTATTGTTACATCGATTACTAATTATATTAAGTCTGATAAATATACTTGGACCAAATTTATAAGCATAGTTTTTGAAAAGTTGAAAGAGGCTATGATTAAGGCACACATTCTAGAACTGCTCAATTTTTTACTACCTTTGAGGTTGAATGTGATACATCAAGAGTAAGGATAAGTGGTATCCTTAATTAAAATAAACATCTTATTGCCTTCTTTAGTAATAAACTTAATGATACTAGAAATAAGTATTCTACATATGAAAATAAATTATATATCATAGTTCAATCTTTAAGAAATTAGAAATATTACTTATTATCAAAAGAATTTGTCTTAACTTTGATCATGAGACAATTAGGATCTTAAATACCTAATGAGACCTTAGTCATATGCATGCCAAATGATTTGAGTATACCTAGAGTATACATTTATTTATAAACATTAGCCTGGCTTAGAAAACAATGTAGTTGATGCACTTTGTCAACATGTTCATCTATTGACTATTTTTTTGTAAAGGTCCTAGATTTTGGCCAAATTAAAAACCAATATCCTAATTATTCTAAATTTGAGTCAATTTATCAAGAAATCAAATTAACTCTAAACCTTATATCTAGAGATTTTAGTTAGAAAGATTGATACTTATATAAGAATAATAATTTATGTATCCCAAATTTGTCACTTAAAGATCTTTTTTGGTTTGGAAATACATGCTAAAGGATTAATTGGTCATTGTGAAAGAGTTAAGACTTTTAAAGATATCTCAAAGAGATTTATTGGCCTAAAATGACACATCATATTACACCCACTGTAGCTTAATGTCACATATGCTAATCTATAAAATCTCAAAATGTAGGTCAAGAACCTTATATTTTATTATTTATACTTGACATACCAAGAGAGCACATAAGTATCTATTTTATTCATGGATTACTTAAGAACTCATTGAGGCACAACTCTATTCTTGTGGTCATTTATTGTTTCTTTAAAATGACTCATTTTATTCTTTAATATAAAACCTCAGATGCTACCCATACAACTAAGATTTTTTTCAATAAAATAGTTAAATTGTATGTGTCCCAATGACCATAGTATTTGATTAAGAAATAAAATTTACTTGTTATTTTTGGAAGACTTTATGACATTTAATAGGGACCAAGCTAAAATTTTTTTCAGCCTACCACCTTCAAATAGATGTATAAACATTAGTAAATCATAATTTAAGAAATATTATTCATAGCTTGATAAGGCAACACCTAAGCTTTATGATGAATTATTAACAAGAACAAAATTTGCATACAATAATTCTATGAATTGTTGTATTGGTCTAAGTCTCTTCAAATTTTGTTGTGATAATAAGCCTAAGTCTCCTACTAAACTTATTTTTTATGAGTGGAATTTTGTCTTTTGTTCTGCTTCTTTCTTTACTTTTCATATCTCTTTATTACATAAAATAATATCTAAAACAATTAATATAAGTAATGAAAGATATAAGAAACTAATAAATACTCATAAAAAGGTTAGAAAATTTTATGAAGGAGATTATGTTATCATTAGAGTTAGATCATAATTGTTTCCTCTTAGATCTTATAAGAAATATAAGCACATGGAGTTAAACCTTTTAGACTTGTTTAAAAACTACTAAGTAATATGTATATGTTAGATTTATTAGAAAAGTATAGGATTGGTGCAACCTTTAATATTAAGAATTTAGTCTTGTACAAGATGTCACATACAATATCTAGTTAGTCATTTGAGCCTAATTCTCCTATGTTGAGTGAACCCATTTCTACCATTATGTTAGCCCCAAAAGTAAGGAAGGACAATGTAGAGAAAATTTTAGATCATGAGATAATTCTAACCAAAGATTGTACGCTTAAAAAAATTTAGTTTTTTAAAAGAATAGGCATCTAACCAAGAACTCCCAGCTTACTTATAATGACCTATATAATATAGCACCACACCTATTGGAGCACTATTGTACCCATCACCTTAATACCACTGAGCTAAACCCTCTCTCACCTAGGGAGGATGATATAAGAGCATCTTACATTAGCTCACGAACATAAATTTGCTAGCGTTACACCAGTCTTATTCAAACTCAGAGTCATATCTGAACTGAATCTTATTTCAACTAGTTTCCTTTGTCAATCATAGAGGTTGATTATATTGCTTTATTCCTCCCTATAGTTATCTTTACTATTTTTGCTTTATTCATCCAAACATATTTTATAATAATATATGTCATCATTGACATCAATTTCTATAACTTGAATATTTTTGCTTAAAACTTTTCTTTAAATTACAAAATTATTTTCTTAATTTCATACAAAAAGTTTCCTATTTATTAGTAAATTATAATTACTAAAAGCACTTGCCAAACATACTGAAGAGTAGTTAATGTTCTTCCATATTTGTGCAATTTAATTAAAAAATTATTATTTAATTAAAAATTCTAATGGCTCAAAATAATGACTAAAAGAGCCAATAGGTCAGAGTCATTCAATCAAAATGCCTAGGACTTCTCGATCACGAAGACTATGTGATCAAATAGATGAAATTCAAGTGGTGCTATTTAGATATAAGATTTGATCTGGACCATTAGATTTGTATTATGATCAGATGATCAAATCTTAATCTTATGTATAGATAAAAGATGGACATCACGAAATGGTGTAATCGAACAAAGGATATAAATAGGTGTTATAAAAAGGTGGAGGAGATCAGGGTCATTTGATGACAAAATTGTGTGATCAAATGCTTCTGGTTACTAACAAAAATTTAGAAGCAGATAATGCTAAAACAAATCTTTGCTTTAGTTTCACATTACAAATAAAAACATGAATTTTTTTTAAAGCTTTGCATGACCAAGTAAGGCAACCTATTGGGGGTTGGCTCCCCTTGGTATACATGGAAAGCCACTACTCTTATGGACAGTGATTAATTACACTTAATTTGCAGAAGTGGAATTGATAACTCGATCCATGTCTTGATTTGGGTTCTCGAACCATTCATTATATCGAACAGGTTTAGGTTTAATTGCCATGACCCAAAATGGCTTATAGTTATATCAAATGGGTTAAGTTTTAAATTTTTACTAATAAATTAAAATAATTATAACATATATTTTTGTAATAGATTAATTTAGGATTTTAAAGATATTATTGAAATAAAATCATGATCAAGATAATCAAGAAAGATACATAAAAATATTAAAAATCTAAATATTTTAAAGATGATTAATTTTAATTTAATTTATATATCTTATAATAAATATTTCAATCAAACTTAATATTCTAATTAAAGTAAAAATTAATATACCTAAATTAAACTCAAAGTTTATTTTTTGGTGATTTGTCACTCTAATAAAAATGATCATCATGAGATTTGGTATTTACGTTTTCTTTTTGAGTTCTCTTATGAATGCAAATATTGTTTATCTAAAATAAAAAAATTACTTAAATAAATTTATTAAAAATGCTTTAAGTTTATTATTATCAAATAAAATATCATGATTAGAGATCAATAATATAATAAAAACTATTCAATAAGACTTTATGCTTAACTCTTAACTTGTTGTCACCTGCTCTACTTAGTAATTTATGCTAGAATTTTGAAGAATAATCTTTGAATAATTATGAAATATCACACATGTCATCTAACTCTAATTAATATATGATATATTTTAATATTCTTTAATAATTTATTAAATATCACTATGATTGTAGGTTCTAAATTAGATTCTAATAAAAGTATAACTTATTCTATATAAAAGAGTTTCTAGACGAAGCATTTAATAAAGAGAGGTTCGAAGGAAAATAACATAAGTTTACTTTAGAGACTTACCCTCAACTATTTTTTGGCAAATGGCTACAAGAAAAAAAAAGAGAGTTCTTGAAGGTTTAAGACCTAAAAAGGAAAAAAAAGAACACCAATACTATTTGAGAATTGGTATTGAAAAAGATCCTAACCACCCCAAGAAGGTGTTGATTCTTCTTGCTTAAAAGAAACTAAATTTGACCTTGAGGGGGAGAGATCCCAACGGAGGTTAGTGGAGATTAAGATTATAGGATATGAGACACCTTAATAGATTGGAAGCAAAAGATCCTTCTACCCAATATTGCCCCACCTTTTATATTTCCTCATAAGTCAAGACCTCTTTTTTATTACTTTGGAAGAATATGTCAAAGAGTTGAAAATCATGGAAAATATCAACTTTCTAGGTTCATTTTCTTTCACAAAGAAAGATTGGTGATGTGTTGTGATGTTTGTCCCAATTTTTTTCTAAGTACACAAAAATTCAATACCATTATAAATCACTTATATACTAAAACTTTATTTTATAAAAATTTCATATAGCAATGCAATAAAATAAAATTCTATTTTTTAAAAAATAATTAGTTAAAAGTAGAAAAAGAATAGAAATGTAAACAAATTATAAGTTTTAATAGACCACATACATTCATATGTCATAATCTATCTTATTATATTGTTGCTTTGTTATAGTTAAAAAGTTTAAATACTAACATGCTCACTAATAGCATAACTTCTCAAAAAATATGTTTGACAAAGCAATCCAAAATTTGATAATGAACATATTTGTGAATAAAGCTTATGGCAAAGAATTCATCAATATGCATATTGTAATCTTTTAGTGATTGATTGAATTTATTATCAATTATTGAAACAAAAGGGATTAGAAAAAGAAATATATAATAATTTATTTAAGGATTTCAAGAAGTTTTAAGAGACTGCTTAGAGAAGGAGAGGGATCAATAGCTCTTTGTGAGGGGGTTTTCCTTGGATTCTCTTGTTAAGGATTAAATTCAATGATGGGTTTCCAATTACAAGGAGGCTATGCTCTTGAGCAAGCCCTCTCATTTCTCAGTACTCGACAAGGTTAAAGAACTATCAAGCTATTAAATCCAATTATCTTGATGATACCTTGGCCCCATTCCTCAAATTCTTTTGGTCAAGTGACTTTGAAGGGAAGGTTCTCTTATGTAATTTTATGATGCTGGGGTTACTATCAAGGGAAGAAATGTAGTTGTAAAGGAGTTTTTGTTGTTACATCTGGCGTCATGGAAAATTCATGGTTGAGTATGTCGATAAAGGGTTCCATTTGGCTCCATGGAAACTACTTGGTTGAGGTGATCGAGAAAGGAGGTATTGTATTCTTGGCTTCTTGTTAGAGCATTGGATGTAGGCTAGATTCGGTTATTTCTGAATAGAATTGATGTTTACACTTAGTGTCATAGGTCCGCATTCAAAAATGGTAACTTAAATGAGCAAGATGTAGACCCACAAATTTCTAATAGATCTATATGAAAGTTTGTCTACTTAAGCTATAGAATCATACTCGAGATTTCTTATATAGATGCTTGTTGCTCTCAAAATGTCTGGAACTAAATTGTTTGAGCATGCAAGATTAGATTCTATTTTTTATTTGTATATATATATATATATGAGGGCTAAAGATTTTTTTTCTAATCATTATGGTGTTTGTTGTCTAGTTCCAATTAGTTTGCTAATTATACTTTACAATCATAAACTTTAAAATCTTCAGATTTGGTGTTCAGTGAAATAAGCAAGCTTTTTTATATCAAATATAGTTTTAGAATCTAGCAAGTTTTGGGCTACTTAATGATGATAATACATTTACATTCTAGACTTGTGTGCTATTAAACGAGTATGAAAAAGTTACATCAATGTGGTCACATTTCCTTGCATTTTGGAAACATTTTTCAGATCAATTCATGGGTATGTTTGGGTACCAAGGAGTCAATGACAATGAATAGTTGCATAATTTGATGAAGACATCTCTTATGATTTGCAAACTAAAGGATAAGGTCCTTTCTGAACTCCTAATGAGTGAAGGAAAAAGGTATTCCTTGATTTGAATGACAAAAATTAAAGAGAAATTAAGGCCTTGTTTCACAAGGAAGTGAAGGTCAATGAAAAATTAATAGAAGAGTCATCCCTAAGAATCCATGTTGGTAAATTGAATAAATTAAAATGCAAAAAAGTGTTATTTTATATTTTATATATTGCATAAATTAAAGCAAATAACATGGCATTATTAACTCATATATATATATATTAAATAATTACATGTATAATAATAGTTGAAAGACATGGACTGAAATTAAGGTTCGTACATGAATATAAATGGTGTGATAGGTTATTATATAATATTTTAACATCTTAGGCTTACTTAGAGAAGTATTGTTTGAACCAATTTAGATTTGCCTTTTTATTTTCAAAAGGTGCCTCTCCAATGAGCGACTTGTACAAAAACTCATTTATATCCCAAGATCATACGTGCAATAACAAATGTAGGATTATCCCTCATAACACTTATATTTCATATAATCATTACCTTCTTTAGGGTTGATTCTCCCTATTTAATTCATAGACAGCCTCTAGATCTTGATCCTTATATTGGATTGATTTTTAATCTTCTACACTCATCAAAAGTTAATGTGCAGTTTCCCTAACTAGTGGTTGTATTTCAAGTCGTTTGGGATCATTAAATGTTAGGATTAATTTGGTGTTTTATAAAAATTTGATAAATATTAAATTTTTTATTAAAACCTTATGCTAACTTAATGTATTAAATCTCTTAATCCAAATAACCTCAAAAAACTTTTCTTAATAAAATTTAAAATAAATTAGTCATATAAACTCTTTAATCTGTAAAATTTTCATAATTTTTTGAGCTCACAAAGTAGTAAAAAATAGAAGAGAATCATATATAAATAATAATAATAACTAAATAAAAGATTCAATCTATATTAAAAGTGAGAAAGGAATCTTTTTGAGAATAAAAGAAGGAATATAATAAATGATGCTATAGAAATAGCATAAGAATTCTTGTTACAATGTGATAAAGATAGTATTATCCTAGTTATTATATATATAAAGAGAGAGAGAGAGAGGGAGAGAGAGAGAGAGAGATACTAACCATTAGATGATATAGATGACTAGATAATATACACTTTTTTAAACGAAAGTGAATTTGAGACAAAATTATTGATTAAAGAAATAATTGATCATGCTAGCAGCTTATTGATAACATGAGCTCAAAATATATCAACAGTATGATAAAAAATATATGACTAATTTTATAAATCATAATTTAAGAAATATGATACTAAACTAGAAGGAAAAATTAAACAAGTGGAATTAAGGAATTAAGAAAGAAAGATAACTAAGAATTAAAAAGAAAAATGTAGAAAAACATCTTATCTTAATCTGGATTTTGATGACATAATTCTAATAAAAATGAAGGAATTTGTAACATCTTAGAATTGTTGTTGTTAATTAGTTAATTAATATTATTAAGAAAAATTAGTTGTTTAGAAAAAACAATAAGCCATCCAAATAATGAATTGAAGCCTCAAGGAGGGAGGATACTTACCAATATTATTGGAGATAAAACATTTTATTAAATGATGATTTTTATTACTTTATGTTAGTTGTTAGAATCTTTCTAAAAAAAGTTTACAACTTTAAAAAGAGGGTTATTAGTATGCAGAAGGAAAGTGAAAGTGAGATGTAGAGTTTCAAGCTATTAGAGATCCCATGACACAAATATTATAGAATGTAGATTTAAATTAGTCATAAAATAGAGTGCCAAACTTATAAACGATTATTATTATAATTATTTTAATAAGAGAAAAGTTTTAAATTATCAAAAAGTGTTAGAAAATATTAAAAAAAGTATAAAAAATACAATATTTTAATTTAAATAAGTTGTGCAAAAATTTGACATATCTAAGGAGGCTATACTTATAAGGAAAATACAATTTATATAATGTTTTTTTAAAAAATAAACTATTAAAAATAGTAAAAATATCAAAAAACTATAAAAATTTTTGAGATGGTAGAGTTTGTTGATTAATTTATTTTAAAATTTATTAGAATTGTTTTAGATCATTTGGGTCAAACTATTTAAGAAATAAAATCAACATATGACTTTAATAAAAGATTTAATAATAATCAGTCTTTTATAAAACACTCAATTATCTATATGTATCGGTAAACCATAAACATTTGAAACATCACTAGTAGCGAAAGAAATTGAACGAAACGTTAGATTGAAGTTGGGCTTGTTAGAGTGGAATGGTTTGGTTGTTTTGTTGATTTGGGGGAAATTTAAGTATGAGAATGGTTTTAAAGCTTAAACACTCCAAATTAGACTTATAAAAAGGAGGGTTTGGTTGTAGCAGAAAGGCTTAGTATTTCTTTGAAAACACTATAAGATTGTGAGCCCTTATATGAGAATTTGAAAAAAAGATGACTTAACATATTTTATGTTCTTTTATTATTTTTTAGAAATAATAAGTAATTTATTTATTTTGAAAACACATGTTATGTGTTTGATTTTAATGTGAAATCTTATTATAATTTGGTTGAAACTAATATCTTATTTTGTTGAAAATATTTATTTTTAGCTTTAGCATAGGATTCTCCACAGGATTATTTAGAAAAAACCAATTTTTTGTAAGTTGGTCATTGGGACATTTAACCAATTACATAACATGAAATTTGACAAAGATGCATAAGTAGAAATTTGCCAAGGAAAGGATTAAGTGATTTAAAAAATGCAAATTTATATATTTCTTAAATCAATGAAGGCATTGAATACTTTGGATGCTTAAGTAAGATTTGAATAAAGAGATGTGCCTTATGATTAATAATCAACAAGATAATATTATATTTTATAACAACAAGAAAACCTTTTCAAAGTTGATACATATATTTTAAATCCTTAAAGCTTGTTAAACACGCCAAGGTATTTTGAAGACCATTAATTGACCATATTCTAAAGTACATGACTTCATCTTCACAACTAAATATGATTCATATTAAACAAGCTAATTAGAAAAAAATATTAAATATTCATAGCTTGACTCGTCAAACACAATAGTGACTTAACGCTAGTATAATCTGTTACATCATACTGTATGATTATCCATATAAGATTCATTATACGATCCTTCTAACTCGTCTGACGCATCAAGTTAACTTTAAATATAATTGAATAATATGATTCCATAATTGTGCCATTATGATTTAGCGTCCTGATATATTATACACTATTTCTCTTTATTAATTGTACCATACCATCATATACATCGATCTAGGTAGATATCTCAAACTTAGCTTTCTCCTACTTAAGCTAAAATCGATCATTCAATAAAATCAACCTAAATCGTACTAATATGATCATGAACCTGACTTCACCAATTCTCCCTTATGAATGATTGTTTAGAATGATCTCCATCATTATATCGATATGACTGCATATTTTTCTTTAATACAATGTACTTTGTTGATACTTATATCACCTTTATACAGTGAACCCAATAGTTTAACCCATTGTATAATTATGATACTCATATTATTCTTATGTACTCAACCAAACACCTCAACAATAGCTCAATTCTCCTTGTACTAGTATGAACAATGTAACATCTTACTACAATCCCTTTAAAAATCTTGTTTTTCTTATTCCTAATGGGTGTCCACTAATCATATCATACGATGTCATACAATAAGAGTCACTAGCTAATGTTATTAACTTAAGCCTCTCGATTTTACTTTAAAATACATCCAATTTATCTCAACTTGCATTCAATTGATTTTAAATATAGTTCTTTGATAAATTTGAACACATACATGCTATTATATACCTAAAATAAAAAATAATTTAACCAATAATTGCTTACCTCTTCTTGGTTGATTACTACTTTATTTTTCTTTAAGGTAGCCTTTTTTTTCTTTTTTTGCTTCTAATCTCCTCTTCAAGATATAGCAAATCTTTCCTTTCTTTCCTCTTTTTTATGGGGTTTTCTTTCTCCATGAGCTTCTTATTGTCCTTGAATCACCTTCTCTTAGTGGTTCTCGTCAGCATAGCAACACCTCTCTTAACACCTCCTTCAACTTCCTGACATTACCACCTCACTTGAGCTTTTAGAAATCTCCATGCATAGTTAACCAAAAGCAACTCACTCCAATTAGGAGAGATACTGCATGAGTTAACTTTTATAATCTCTAGTGGTGGTTTATTAGTTGTAATTATCCATAATCATAATTAATTATTTTTCCTTCATTTTAACTACTTAACTAAATATCAAAAATCTTAAATGAGTATTATACATGTGTTTTTAGACCTTACATGCTTTGTTTTTTTAGCACCTAATTGTCTAGAAAATGCAAAAATATCTTCTACCAAAACCAATTCTTTTTTATCAAAATTTTAAAAATTATAAATCTTTCTTAACATGACTATCATTTCTTCATTTGTAAATCTATCCTCCACCAATTAGTTTAGACCTGAGATGATATTCTCAAAATTATAAATCTATCATAAGAGACATTTAAAAATTGTAATGTACCTATTTTTTTAAAAATTTATAAGAAATTCTCAAGATTTTTAAAAATTATAAACTCAATATCATTAAGTTTGTCTCAAAGAGTTTTTTCAATTGGTATATGTTTTATTAAGTTTGAGCATATTATAATTTTTTTTATTGTTTTATTATTATTTTAATATTTTTATTTATAAATAATATATTTTAAGGGATTAACTCGATCAAATTTAAGTTTATTTGATCAAAATCTTCTTAACTTGATTCTAGAATTTTTTTTACCTTGATTAGGATAAAAATAAGAGCTACTATAATTTTTTCTTCTAACAAAAATTTTGTTTTAAATTTTAGAAAAAATTGGTTATAAAAATTAGGATTGTTACATTAGCATTCTTTTGCATCGCTCCATCGAATCATCTGATTGATTGATCAATTGGCCATCTCTTCTTGTATCCCAACACAAGCCATCATGGGATCTTTGTTTTTAATAAGAACTAGTAAGAGTATTGCACGAGAAAATTGTACTACTTACAATAGTTTGGTAATACTCATTTTATTTAAAAATCATAATTTGTGCATAATATTTTTAAAATATTATTTAATTAATTTAATATTAAAATTACATTTAATGTTAAATATTAAATATTACATATCAAAAATAGTTCTTTGATTTGGTTACCTTTTTTTAATACATTTACATTTAAAAATACTATCAAAATAGAACCCAATAATGAGCTCAAAGAACTATAAGACTTAAATGTATATATTATAGCTAATGAAAAATGTATTTGATAAGTTAGATTATATTGAAACACACTAAATGTCTTAATTGCTTAGTTTAAGAAAGTAATAATCACAATAATTAGAAACTCAACCCCATCTCTTCCAAATTAATCATTACAATAGCATTGTCATACATTTATGAAAACAAAGTTTGACATAAGACATTAACATCCTAGGAACTACAGAGATGATCGCTTGGAGATCTATAATAAAATTAAAGATAAACTACTAACATTTGATATTGCCTATAATTTTAATTAAGTTTTAAACTATTTCATCCAAAAAAGATTTTCTTTACTAATATAAGTTTGATGATACTAGAAAACTATTTTTGTCAAAATAAAAATAATTTGTCAAAATATTTTGAACAAATATCTTAGTTTTAAAAAGATTAGGTTGAAGTGATCTTACTTGGAAAGAAATGAAAAAGATGTTTATTAGAAGTATCATCTTAGTTGTCATGGCAAGTGTTTAAAGAACAATTACATAAATTGAAATAAGAAAATTTTATTATTATATGATATTTTTGTACTTTCGATGATTTATTGATTAGGTGACATAGTAGTATCTAGTACATCATGTAAATGTTCCACTTAGAGACATACTAGTCTTATTTGGACTCAGAACTATACTAGGATTGACCTATCTATTTCTCATTAATCTCTGTTATCCTTATTGTTGGGAGTGCCAATTATAATTGACCATTGTTTATTACAAATTTTCGTTAGCTTTCATCAGTTCGTTATGTTATTTATAACTTCAAATTAGCATAAGTTGTTTAAAGAATAATTAACAACTTTTGGGATATTTTTAAGTTTTTTTAGTATATATCATCCCTTTAATAATCCATAATTTTGTTGATATTAAATTTGGCTAAAAATTACTTCAAAAAAGCTTAAAATTAAGTTTTTTTGGGTGTTTTATTGTCGTTTGCCATCCTCAACCAGCACTAACCCTTTTAACTCGACATCTGCTCAACTCGCAGACTAGTTAACTTGCACAAATTCGCTTAGACCTACATTGATCTGAAAGTCAGACCTAAACCATCATACACCTCTCTACCTACACCACATCGATTGCATTGTCCCCTAAAATAGGACCCAAAGCTTTATCTGTCAATCAGCCAGTGTCGTGCCAACTTCGTTGCCGGCAACTTCGTAACTTGCCTTTATCACTACTCAAAATGCACAACTTTTTGGAACTGCTTACGTCAATTAATTTTATAACTTTTAAGTCAATCTTTTCATTTTTTGGCAAAATTTAAATTATTTTTCTATAATTTATGATGATTTTTAAAATTTTAAAACGTCTTTTAAAGTTTTAAAATATTTCTCATAGTATTCTTAAATATCCTTTCATATTTCTAGATTAGTAAATTATTATTGTACCTTTGAGGTCTTTATAAATAAGAAATTTCATCATGTTGTAAAGGTTGAATTTTTTTAATCAAACAATGAAGTGTTGCCGCCAAGCTTGATAAGAGCATTTATATACGAATAATCTAACAATGTGATTCCAGATGTGTCTTAAGAAGGCAAGAGAGAAACTCAAAAAGGGAGATCTTGACTCATTATCCAACATCCATAAAAGAGTCAAATCACCAAGAAAGTGCATAACTACTCTATTTCATATTCAAAAAATTTAATTGTTGCATTCAATTTTTTAGTTTGTGCATATTGTGTGGTTTCTTATTTGGCTTATTATGATCTCTACTTATGTGTATATCTTATCACTTTATTACCAATATGAGTAATTTGGTGTGTATTATTTTAATTACTTTTTCTTCAGATTGAGATCCTTTATATTAAAAATTAGTACAAATTATTGGCTTTTGAAAAAATTCTTAAGTTATATGATTTTCATCAATTAAAAAGCAAGTAACTTGGCTCGATTAATAAAAAAAACTTAAAAAGTTATTACCTAAAAAATACTATGTTTACTCATTTAGACACACACAAGTATATATGCCCATATGAGTAAGTGTGTACACACATATGCATAAACACATAAGTAGGCACATAAACATACGCACACATACATACATTTGTTATTGAAATAATTTATTAACAAGTTTGTTAAATTTTTGAAACAATGTTTAGTTAAACTTTGTAGTTTAGATATTGTAGTAGTTAAAATTAATTTTAATTCATTTTTTATTTTTTTTAATATTAAAAAATTCAAATTCTAACATATAATTTTTATTTAAAAAATTCACATAATTTTTTTAAATGATCTTTTCAAAATTATTTTACATTTGTTCTTTTTAAACTTTATTTCTCAGGCAAACAGAATTTCGATTTTTTTTAATTTTGACAATGTGTAGCCTCAAAGTTTTTTTATGATTCTCTTTCTAAAAAACAACCATTTGCCAATCGTCCGCCGCAGGTGCAGCGTATGCATTTGGAGTTAATATCTTTAAGATTGGCAAACTTAGTTCGTTTCATCCTTAGAATAATTCACTATCATTAAGTATTTTATCCAATAAAACAGCTCATTTAAAGAGTTTTTAAGAAGATTTTTTTTTTAAATATTTTAATGGCTTTATTTGCGACATCCCAATTGATTTCTTATATTCCTTGATGCATTTTCTTTTGAAAAATTGGTTTAATTAATTTATTATATAATTCCATAATATGTTCGGCCATCCAGTTTGTTTACTAAATTCTGTATAAATTGTTGACAAGAAGTTTTCCTTGGTACAAATTTCTCTATTAATTTTTTTATTTCCATTTAAATTTATTTATGTCAAATCTATTCAATTCCATGAAATTATCAAATTTATTTCTTTTGATCACAAACTTTCTAAGTAGGCCTATTAATGGGTCGGGTGTTGACCCTGTTTTGCTCAAGTTTCAAATTAATAATTTGTTATTTAAGTTTTTTTATCTAAATAAAAGTTATTTGAAGACTTGATTTATCGCATTTATAAACATCAAATGAAATTATACAAATTATGTTATTTAGCATTAAAAAATTAAAATATATTTACAGGTGCATTTTTTTTATTTTGTATTGCTTGTTTTTTTTATATAGACTATATTTATTACGGTTCGGCATTACTTTAAGCTTTCATATTATTATTTTTTTATAAAATTGATATTTAACTTTTTTACATATTAAAAGAATTTCAAACTATTTAAAAGAATATAAAAAATAATCTTTTCTTAAATCAAATAGTCATTAATGAAAAACTCAATAAAAGTCCAAGTTCAAGCCAAAATCTAATGTAAAAAGTTATGACAAGCCAAGGATCATATTTGAGTTAACTCTAGCCTAATTCTTCTTTTGATCTAACCTTAGGTTACCAAATCAATATAACCTTAATTGAATATGAACCATTAATAGTTACGCTCACATTGAATGGTATAAATGATATGTCTATTTTATGCATCATATGTTTCTTGTACTTAATATTATTCTAATATAAGACGTTGTTATGCACATAAAAATGACTATTTATGATTTTACTTATTTATAGAATCGTGACAATGTAATAGGTACAATGACAAGTTAACTTGCTCATCAGAGAATGTTTAAGTAATAATTTCTTCTTTAAATTTTTAGAATTGCAATTATTTATGTACAATAAAAATATCAATTGAGTTTAACGAATAAGTAGACGTTTATTCATTTAATGTATATTTAGATTTATCCAAACACAAATTGTATTCTTAAGCTAATTAGCACGATAAGGTACTTTGGTTAATTATATATGATAGTACAAATAGCAAATATTGTTATTGAAATATTTAGTAAAATATGTATTTCATCTTGTAGAATTATTTAAATCTTTTGATGACAGTAATATATAAAAAAGTTTGCTACTAGTAAATTTTTAGTTACTTTGATAGTTTCTATTTAAATCTAAAAAAAATGATTATTTATTTACAAGTATTTGTTCTTTATTTTTTATAGAAATTCTTATTTATTTGCATCTTGCTTTTTTGTTACTTCGCTTAACGGGTTTAATTTTTTTAAATAGCATCTATAGGATTATGGTTATGACGCCATGGATGTTGAAATAGTGATATTGGAGGGAAGATTCGTAGAAGAGAAATTATGTCATAACCTAAATACAAAAAGTAGATAATCAATAGTATATTTTATGTTTGATTATGAACAATAATGTTAAGAATACATTTCAAAAAATAAATAGTAACTAAATATTTTATGTAATTTGTTAAGAAAGGTTTAAATATACTGACAAGTCTCTCATTAGCACTCGTACGACATAACTCATGATTATGAAATTTGATTAATTGAAACATATATGATAACACATCATTGAGATGGCCAATAATTGCAATTATTAGGGCCTTGTGATGGCAATAATAACTTATTTTCAAATGTAATTCATTTGAATCGATTTTTTTTTTAAAATATAAAACAATCCAAGTAAATTATAATATTGATAATGATAAGTGAAATGTAAAGGAATTTATTAATGTCTTAGTTTAAGGGAAACAAGATAAAAAAAATCTTAAAAAAACAATGCAAAATGAAATCCAAGTTAAAAAAAGTTTTGACTTATTAATGCATCTCAAGCAAAAAAGAAGAATACAAATATGGCAGATGTCATTTATGCATGAAATTTATGTTGTCAAAAAGATTGTTTGAAATATAAGACAATTTATAAAAAATCATAAAAGAAATATTTTTATAAATAATTGCTTTGATTTTAACTCTACGAAGTAGAATTCTATTCATTGAGTAAATGATATAGCACAAAAGAAAGAAATGATGACAAAATAATAATGTAGACCATAACAAAGTCTCAAACTAGAGTCAATCAAGCTAAAGCTTTCTAAAATTTAATATATGCATGATAATTTAGAAAACCTACAAACGATAACCTTGAGAATTCATGATTCATTCATAACATATCATGAGTGCATAGTTAGTGCTATATTAATGAATATGTCCAAACTTTAAATAAAAGTCTTTAAGAAGTAGGTAAAAAATATGTTCTTATTATTTAGGCATAAAAATCTTCAAGAGTTAAGTATGAAATATACTTTTATATTAAAGAATTATATAAATATGAATATCTTCAAAAGTTTAATCAAAATTATGATGTAGTAAACAAAATTATATTAACATGCAAGTCTTTAAGAAGGAGGTAAAAAGTTTTCTTTCTGTATTAATTAATTATTTATAATCTTTTATTTAAAAACTTTTTATGAATAGATAAATGATGGATTAGTTGTCACTAAAAAAGTGTATTTGTTTTGTGACTTGAGTACTTAAATTAGTTTGGTGATTTTCTTTTGAGTTCACTCTGGTGACTTAATTCTTATTTTTTTTCTTTATCTTTTACACTCTACTTCACTTCTTTTTAATCTTTTGTCATACTTTTCATTCTATGACAAAATGCTCTTTTCATCTACATCATCTGGTATTAGAGCAAAGATCTTTACCATTTTCTTAGGAAAATAGAACACTTTGAAGAAAAGGAGAGATCCCAATAATGTCATCAAATCAATACTTGATTTTTGATATGTTACTATTCATTATGCCTAACTTGAGATAGCATCTTGTCCTTTCTCATTGTAGGTCTTTATTTGGTCAGAAGCTCTCCTAAAAAAAGAGGATACTCGTATGTCTTATTGTACTTCTTTGAACATTTAATTTTGATACCAAAATAATTACAACTCCATTTCAAAAAACCTAACTAGTATGTTTTAAACATATCATTATCCCTATTAAGTATAAATTATAAGAAGTGGTCTACTTCATTAACCCTCTAATCGAATGCTAAATTTTATATAAAATCTTGAATGGATGACCAACAAGAATTATTTTATTAATACTATAACTTACTTTAGTTTATTCCAATTTTTTGCTATCTTTTCACTATAATATTACAAAAATAATAATAATAAAATGTCTTTTTTGTTTTTTTTCTTTTGAAACCATCTTTTTCTTATTGTCCTCAGACTTCATTTCAATTTTTTTTGCATAAATTCATTTTTTTTTTGTTTCTTTTCACATTATATAATGCCTCGAAATTTATAATAATTGACAATTAGTAAATAAACTTATAGACAAGCCTCTACTTATAATTAATTCATAAAACCTAACTTAAAATATAACTTATATAACTACAACACAAAGATAAGAAATGCAAATTAATTATCGTTTTTAGTGATGATTTGTGTATTCCTATACTTATAATTACTATTAATAAATAATATTTTAAGATCTTATGTAAAGAAATGTTTTATCTAAATTCATTCTTCATCATGAATATGAAAGAAGTTAATAAAATAAAGTTGGAGACATCTCATCTACCTTATATACTTTACTTTCTATCTAAATTTAGTGACATTACTTCTGAAGAGCTTTCTAACTAATTATCTCCAATACAAGTCATCTAGCATGTCATTGACGTAATACGTGGACATTAGTTGCCAATTCTTCCTTATTATCAAATGAACTCTACTAAACATGTTCAACTAAAAAGAATAAGTTGAACTATTCAAAAAGGTTTCTTATAAGAAAGTCTTAACCATGTGTAGTTCTAAAAACTTTAACTCCTAAAAGGGATGGCTCATAGCATATATGTGTTGATAATATAATCATTAACAAAATAATAATAGAATATCAATTTCTAATCCCATGACTAGATGGTTTATTAGTCCTTATTTTTGGTTCAAACATCTTCTCAAAAAGAAATCTATGTAGTGGTTACATCAAATTAGGAATTGTCCTCATGATGAATGGAAAACTATTTTTAGAACACCTGATGGTTTTTATGAGTAGTTAGCGATGCCTTTTGTCCTCTAAAATATACTAAGTGAATTCATGTGTTTGGTGAACACTGTTCTCAAACTATTCATTAGAAAATCTTAGTTGTATATTTTGATAATATTTTAATCTTTAGTCTTGATGAGACCTTAAACTTGTTTTAAAAGAACATAAACATGAAAATGTATATATAAACTTAAAGGAGTACTCTTTCATGCAAAAGAGAGTTGATTCTTAAGCTTTGTAGTATCACATATTAGCCTCTAGTCTAACCCATTAAAATTTAAAGTCATTTTAGATTAATCAATCCCAAAGTGTATAATAAAAATTAGAAGTTTTCATGACCTTGCAACATTCTATAGAAGATTCATAAGAAATTTTAGTACAATAATAACTTTCATTATCAATTCCTTAAAAAATGATAAATTTGTATGGAGTGTTGATGCACAGAAGACTTTCGATCAAAGCAAACTACACATGACATTACCTTCTATTCTATAGTTATTGATTTTCATAAGTTCTTTGAACTCACTTGTGATGCTTTTAAGATTAAAATTGGTGATGTATTTAGCTAAGATAATCACCTAGTTACTGAAATTAGTAAAAGTTTAAACACTACTAAATAGCAATATTCTACATATGATAGAGACTTTTATGTAATCATATAATCATTAAAATATTAAAGATACTATTTATTACATAATAATTTTATTTTGAATATAAATTACTATATTTAAAAATATGTCAGTACACAATGAAAGTTAAATCATAGTATACAGAGTGCATTGAATACTTACAAGATTATTCTTTTGTTTTCAAATATAAACCAAGAAAAAATAGCAAACTCGTTGATATACTTTCTAAAATAACATTAATAATCACTTTCTTAGAATTACAAATACTCAAATTTGATAAGATTAAGAATGATTACCTAATTTGAAAATACTTCAATAAAATCTATAATGAGCTAAAAGATAAACCATCATAATTAACCATTATAAAAAATTATTTATTTAGGGATAAACAACTATGCTTTCCACAAATATTGCTTAGAGATCTATTAACTATAAAATCATATTATAGAGGAATCACAGAACACATGAGATGAGACAAGACTACTCACTTAGTTGAATCTCTTATATTGGACATACATTAAACAAGATGTTAATTGAATTGTTTCTTAATGCTACACATGTAAACATACCAAAACAACTAAACAACAAGTAGGACAACATATAGTATTTCCTATTCCATATTGACATTGGGAAGACCTCTCCATGAAAAGACCTCCCCACAGACTTCATCTTAGAAAACCACAAAACACCTCGTCATCATGATAACATTTTTGCAGTTGTAGATCATTTTTCAAAAATGGAACACTTCATATCATGTTTTAAAACAAATGATGCCTACCATATTGCAAGTCTTTTCTTTCAAGAGATAATTAAATTATATGACTTAACTTTAATTATTGTCTTCAATTATTGTGTTAGATGTATCTCCTACTTTTGAAAAATATTATAAAATGTATTTGGAATATAACTTGAATTTTTTCAACCTTTCATCCCTGAACAGATGAACAAATAGAAGTTGTTAATTATACATTGAAAAATCTCCTAAGATATCTTGTAGAAAAAAAATCTAAAAGCTTAGGACTTGCATTTTCCTGCATCAAAATTTTCATATAATAGTACTATTTCTAAAACAACTAATAAACACTATTTAAAATTATATATAATTATAATCCAAAACATATTATTGACTTGCTTAACATGCTTATATGCACATTTTTAATTCAAATCTTTCTTTTGCATATGATTTTTGATCAAAACATAAAAAAATCAAAGAACAAATTGAAGCAAACAATGCAAAGTATGCCAAAGCTATTAATCAAAATAAATCATAAGGGAATTCAATGAAGGAGATCATGTTCTAATTCACATTACCCATAACACTATTATTTTAATAAATAAAAAAACTTACATGTGCAAACTTGTGGGCCTTTAAAAATTGCTAAACAAATTAGTAAAAATTTTTATGTTCTTGATTTACTATCAAACACATTTATTAGTTCATATTTTAATATTGAGTACCTTCTTCCTTATAAAAGTACTTCATAACATAGCCTGATATAATCTAACTCTTATGCAAGTAGACATGTTGGAGAATTACTAATACTATCAATGCTAAAAATGTTTTGAAGTTTATGAGATTATTTTTTATGATTACTCCTCTAGTACTGATATGTCTTATAGGTTCCTTATTCATTAGAAAAATCAAACATTTAAAGATGCTTGGATGACACATGAAGAATTAAAAAAGCTTACTCCATAATTTGTAGATGATTATTTTAACTTTAACTCTATAAAGCAAAATTCTATTCAGTCAAGAGAAAATGATGCAATACAAAAAAGAAGAAGAAATGATGACAAACAATAATATAAACTCGTAATAAGATTTCAAACTAAAATCAATCAAGCAAAATCTCTTTAAAATTTAATACATGTATGATAATTTAAAGAACATGTAAAAAATAATCTTGAGAAGTTATGATTCATTCATAAATCATTATGAGAGTATGGTTGGTACTACATTAATGAAGTTGTCCAAATTTCAGCTGAAAGTCTTTAAGAAGTAGAAAAGAAGTATGTTTTTATTATTTAGGTATAAAAATCTTTAAGAGATAGATAGAAAATATGTTTTTTTATTAAAAAATTATATAGACATAAATATCTTCAAAAGTTATGTAAGTAGTATGATGATATATTAAAAAAATTATATGAACATGAAAGTCTTTAAAAAATAGTTAGTAAATTTTTTTATATTAAATAATTATTTATAATATCTTATTTAAAGGATATCACATAAATAAATGAATGATGAATTAGTTGTCACTAAAGAAAATACATTATTTTATAACTTAAAATATTTGAGTTAGCTTGATGGCCTTTTTTGGGGTTTACTTTGGTGAGTGAACCATTATTTTTTTATCTTTTAAACTCTACTATTCTTTTAAGTCATTTTTTTCATATTTTCGATTTCACGACTTAATCCTCTATCCATTTACATCATATACACATTATGGCGTATTATGAGAGTAGTTGTTTGAGACTATAGGACATGAAGTGACACATCAGTGAGGTGAGTGGTGAGTCGCATGACAAGCAAGATATGTGAGGAGTTGTGGAGAGATGAAATAGCACATTGATTACGGTTATAAACTCCAAATTTTGGGATAAGATCTGAGTCTACCATCTACTCAACACATTGGGGATGGTGATAAGCATTGTATTTTTTATTTAAAGACATAATTAGAGGTATATTTCATATATTTTAATTTTAATTTAATCATATTTTTATCATTTATTAAATTTTTGTCCTCATTAAACAATATGTGAATGTAATTATTTAAGTGATTAGTTTTATTAAAGTTTATTTGTAGGATGGATACATGGTATTATAACTAGGTTAGTATAAATTCTTGACAACAAAATTACAATGATAAAGAATTTATATCCTTGCAATATGGTTATTGCAAAATTTGTTGTAAAGTTTGCATAAGAATAATCTTTGTAATTATATTTTCAATGGAATCATTTCATCATAAAAAGTCTTCTACGAGAAGCTATTTATAGTGATTCTTTTATTTATAGAAAATCAATTTTCTTGTAGTTATTAAAAACATATCTTTTATGCTAAATCGTTGCATTTTTCTCTATAAATTGGTGTCATTTATTTGTTTTTGTTAATACGAATATAGAAACATGAAAATTATAAAAAAAAATTGTAGTACTTTTATATAGTAGCATAATTACAATTACAAGAATAATTTTTGTGATGCTATTTTAAAAGGATTATTTTCGTCATGAAAAGTTATCAAAAACAAATTATTTACAACGATTCTTTTTTATCTAGAAAATCAATTTTCTTGTAGTTATTTAAAAATATCCCTTTATAATAAATCATTGCATTTTTTCTCTTCAAAGTTTTGTCATTTCTTTGTTTTTTTTAAATATGAATATAAAAGCATGGCAAATATAAAAAAAATGCAGTACTTTTATATAGTAGCATAACTATAATTAAACTCATTAAAGTTGAAAATATATTAATATAAAAAAAATAAATGCACCTTTTCAAAATGATGTGTATTAACTCATGTGGGAGAAGCACGAGGTTACGCTCCAAAAAGAATTACATCAAACTGAAGCAAATTTAAATTTTTATTTATTCAAGCAAATTACTACCTAGGAGTCAAAATCAATAAGAAACATACAAAAGTTTCAATATATCCAAAATATACAACATGCATATAATAGTAACAAAAATATATATTATATAATATTACAAAAATATGAAAATGACCAAAAATAAAATATAAACACAACAAAGCTATTCTTTGTTCATAAATAAGATTTCATACGATGATTTTTTTTTCCCTTTGCTGTTTCATCTTCTTTATAAATTAATCCAACACCAAAATTGAATGATTTATGAGTTCAATTTTTACGACAAAAATTGAAAATTAGTTTTTTAAAACTTATTTGTTATTCTTGATATTTTTTATTTTAAATAATTAAAATTCACTTAAAATGGTATTATTATTAGACATGATATAATTACAAGTCCCGATTTGGGTAATATGAATGTTTATAATAATGAAATAATATGCATGCTTGGAGAAGAATCATTTTATATATGTAATTCTTAATAACATTTGTCTTCCTTTATATGAACGAAAAATAGTGATATTAAAAAATAATAAACTTTATGAAATTGTAACATATAATTTTAACACAATAATATTTCATAAATTATGATTAAAATATGATATCAAAAATAAAATGAATAAACATAATATCATCTTGAATTTTTTTTAAAATAAAATAGAAAAAAATTATTTTTTTATTTTAACACATCACATCATCTGTAAATAAGGGGCTGCATTATAACCATAATTTGATGTGGTCAAATTATTTCTAACATTCAAGTTTGATTAATCCAAATTATAATAAATTCATCTTTGAGCAATGCTTTTTCTTCTCATCGACCTCCAGCAGCAAAACAAGCATGCGTCTCTCATTCTTACAGCGTTCATTGTTGCTTTTATGATTCATTGAGATCGATTAATTTTATTCTTCGTTTGTTTCATAGAAGGGATTGGAAATGACAACACTTTTTTGTGCTTCGTTAAGAATTATGCTTAAAAGGAAAAGGCCTTTGTCCGATCACTTGTCTTTTTATCCTGTATTTTTGCGCCGTTTCTGATGCAAGCTGTGTTGATCTTTGGACTGGAGCGCTTTGTTCTTAGTTTATGTTGCAGGCCACGAATAAATGGATAGCTGCTTAATGTTTTAAAAATTAGACATCTTTGTTTTTATCATTTTAAAAAATTAAAAGATAATTAAATCTTTGGGTGAGAAAAACAATAGCTTGTGAAAGGCTTTAATTCAAAATATTTGAAGGATCCCATGTGTATCAAAGGTAACCATAATGTGCAAAATTCCTTTGATGTAATATCAATATAGCTTATGTTACGAAATCGGATTAAATCATAGTAAACCAAATCGAAATTACATAGAGATTAATGTGAAAACCCAGATGAGAAAAACCATAGGAGAGCATGAGAAAAAAATTTACTATATATATATATATATATATAAGTCTATGGCAAAACATTAAAAAAGTAAAATTACAAATATGCCTTCGTAACAATCTCTCTAATTTTTCTAATTATAGTTATCATATCCATCGTATTTGATTGCATATTTTATAAAATATTTTATTTTTAATTTTTAAAGTTCAGGATTCAAGATAATATCAATAAATCTTTACATTAACTTGAATTCTCTCCTGAATTAAAGTCAACTGAAACAATACATAGCTCAGCTCTCCAAAACGTGTCTCCATGAATCATATGACATTAACCAAGTCCAAACAAAGTTTGAACTTAGTTGCTGGAAGAGTCTTTATCATCATGTTTGTAAGATTCTCCAAAGTACTGATCTTCTGAATAGTTTCATCTTTGATGTCAATCCTGTCATGAGTAAAATGGTACCTAAAATCAATATGTTTCATCCTCTCATTAAACATATGGTTCTTAGACAAGCATACAACACTGTGATCATCACAAAATATGGTGATCGATCTACCAATCCCATTCAGCTTTCGAAGCAAACCTTGTAACTAGATAGCTTCCTTCACAGTATTAGTAATTGTCATATACTCTACCTCTACAGTGGACATTATAATTATACTCTATAAAATTAATCTCTAACTGATAACACAACCCCAATAGTGAAGACATATCATGTGAGAGACCTTCTGTCATAATCATCTTTACGTTTGAGTCAACATAACCTTTAATCCTTAAAGGTTTTCTTTAAAATATAAACAAGTATTAATAGTGTCATATAAGTTCCTAAAATCCACTTAATAGTCTCCTATTTGCTTATATTAGCCATATACCTACTGATAACATTAATAGCATGTGCCAAATCAAGATGAGTGCAAACCATCGCATACGACAAACTACCAATAGTATTCATGTAAAGAACATGTTACATGTATTCTACCTCCTCCTCAGTGTTTGGATATATATTTTTAGACAACTTGAAATGAGTCACCAAAGGTGTAGAAATAGATCTAACTTCTTTCATTTTGAATCTCTGAAGCCTTCCTAATATAGTCACTTTGAGATAAAAGAAACCTTTTTCCTTACTATCACTCATGGTTTTCACCCCAAGTGTCTTTCTTGTTGCCCCTAAGTCTTTCATGTCAAATTCTTATCTAAAAAATCATTTTAAGCTCTTTACATGAGTCTTGCTCTTTACTGCAACAAGTATGTCATCCACATAGAGTAATAGGTATAGGAAAGATTCATCTACAAGTTTTCTTAAGTATACATAATTAACAAAATTTCTCATACATAACTAATAAGATAATATAATAGAATCAAACCTTTTATATCACTATCTAAGTACTCTTTCAAGTCATATAAAAACTTCTTTAACTTACACACATAGTCTTTTTTACCTTTACAACAAAACCTTTAAGTTGTTCCATGTAAATCTCTTCTTTCAATTTTTCATGTAAGAAAGTAGTCTTGATATCTAGTTGCTTCAACTTTAGATCATTCATAATAACCAAACTAAGCAAAATTCTAATGGATGTGTGCTTTATCACAAGTGAAAAGATATCAATAAAATTAACACCTTTAATTGATTGTATCCCTTAGCTACAAGCCCGACCTTGAACCTTTCTTCCTTAACACCTAGAATACTAGACTTTTTCTTGAACACCCACTTGCATTTAATGGCCTTCTTACGAGTTGGAAGATTTGTTAAATCCGAATTTTTGTTCTTATGTAAGGACTCGATCACTTTTTGCATAGCCAATAATTGATCTCTTTTGTCTTCACAAGTAATTGCCTTTAAATAAGTACAAGGCTCACTACTAAAACTTGTGTCTTGAGCCACAGATAAAGCATATACAACTAAATCAATCTTTATATATCCTTTTGGAGTTATAATCACTCTTTTTTCTTGATCCCTTCCAATGCTATATGATTGTCCTTCTTATGAAGCCTAGTCATTTTCAACAACCTATGTACTTTCTAGTAAGTAATATGAATATATCTTATTTTTACATCATCTAAACTATTACTTACAACAACATCATAAATAACTATAGATTGTTTAGAAATATTTAAAATAGATTGTACATTAAACATAATATCTCTATTAAATATTAATTTAGATTCAAAATGACACAAAAGTATATAACCTTTTGTTCCACCTTCTCGAGCATAACCAAGGACACATTTCTTGGACCTGGGGTCTAATTTTTCTTTTTTATAATGAGAGTGAGCAACATAACCAAAAACTTTTAATTGAGAATAGTCAAAAGGTTTACTTGATCAAATTTCTTCAGACATCTTCATGTCTAGGTTGTGCGACATAAAATATTGATCAGATGATAGGTTGTGAAATATGCTTATACTCAGAATGACTTTGAAACCTCTTCAGTAAAAAACGTGCATCTAGCCCTCTTTAAAATGGTTCGATTATATCTCTTAGAGACATCATTTTTTGAGATGTTTCTGCACAAATTCTATTATTAATTATGTCTTCTTTTCTACAAAATTTATTAAATTTACTAGAACAAAACTCTAACCCATTACTAGTTAAAAAATTCTTTATGACTTTTCTTGTCTGTTTCTCAATAAATGTCTTTTATTAGATAAATTTCTAAAAAATAATATATTTTTCTTTCAAAAAGAAAACCTATACCATCATAAAGTAATCATCAATGAAAGTCAGCATGTATTTGATATCAACATTAGATGATTGTTGAGATAGATCCCATAAATCTAAATAAATATAATCTAATGTCTCTTTGGTTCTATGTTGTTTAGGACTGAAAGCTATTATTCTATATTTATCCATAATACACTACTCACAAACTCTAGTTTTTTATCATATCTCTAGATAAGAGATCTTTTTTTCTTAGTGTAATTAGATATTTCTCACTTATGTGTCCCAGTCATATATGTCATTACTTTATAATGTTAGAATCTAAAATAGGTGATACTACTATTGGTATTCTTTCAAAGATGTATAATATATTATTGGTCTAAGAACTATGAACAACTCTAATATCTCTATCTTCTCTAAATATTAGTAACCTTTACTATTAAGTGTGTTAAAAGAAATAAGATTTCTCTTTAGGTTTGAAATATATCTGATCTCACCAAGTGTGTGAACAAATCCATCAAACATTTTGATCTTGATAATTCTAATACCAAAAACCCTACATGATGCATTATTGTCTATAAGTACAACTCCATTCATGATAGGGTTATAATTGGTAAAGAAATCCCAATTTGGTGTCATGTAGAAAGAGCAAGATGAATCTAAAATCTATTTTGATCTTAAAATTTTTTTTAAATCTGATACAAACTTGATATCTCGAATACATTCTTCCTCACTAACTATGCTAGCTTCTCCTAATTTCTTAGATCTACTTTCACCTTTCTTAATTTCATCTTTTTCTTTTTAGTTTAAAACAATTTGCTTTTATTTGACCCTTCTTCTTGTAATAGTTGCAAAATCAAATTTTATTATTTGGACTTTGAACTTTCTTTTTTTTTTTTTTTACATTAGAAAAATCTTTTTACTTTGACTATTTTCTAATAATCAAACTTTCTTCTTACAATTAAGAAGTTGATGAATCTTTTTCAAGCATTGTTTTTGACAACAAGGCTTATGAAAATGTCCTCAAGTGAAATTAAATCGTAGCCATACAATCTTGAGTCTCTCAGATTGATACAAGAGGATGGCAAAGAACACAATAAAAGTATAGCAATGTCTTCATCATCATACTTAATTATCTTAAACTCTTTCAAATGAGACTTGATATCTATGCCTTCAGTGAGATGGTACGTATATAAATGTTGCTTTAGCAGTTTGTTAGATAAACTCTTTGTCATATAAAAAGTCTCCAATTTAAGCCACAGAGCCACAGTTGTCTCTTACTTCATGCAATCTTACAGAATCTTGTTTGACAAGTGTAACTAAAATTGGGTTTTGCCTTCTAATCTTTCTTCTCTTTCTCCATTGTTATTAGGGCTAACGACATCTACTCCATTTTGAGAAGGGCATTGTTCACATCTAACAACACCAAAATTGCTTGCATCTTGGTTTGTCGCAGAGCAAACCATGTGCTTCGATCTAACTTCTCTATTTCATACTTCATGGTTGTCATTCACAGAAAATCTGATAAATTAACAAACGTAGCTTTGATAATAATTTGTTACAAAATTAGAACAAATCAAACAAAATCTAAATGACATGGAGATACACATAAAAAATCTAAATAGGAAAAATTATGAAAGAGCATAAGTAAAGAAATTCATTATAATTTAATATTACAAGAGAATTTAAGAAGAGAAAGAAAGCAACTATCAAATTACTACAAAATTTTAAGCCAACATAATATATATATATATATATATATATATATATATATATATATATATATATATATATATATATATATATATATATATATATATATATATATATATATATATATATATCCCCTCCTTTTTTTTCTTTAATGATAGTTATCCTATCCGTTATATCTAACTACATATTTTAGAATATATTTTATTTTCAATTTTTAAAATTTAAAATTCAAGTCAACATCAACAACTTACATCATATATTATATAATTTATATTAAATTTTTAAAATGGGTTATTGAAGGCATTATGACCTGGTTTTTTTAGTTTAAATTTTTTGCAATAAGGGTACTTTGTTGGTTAAAGATGTTTCTAATTTATTTTTGTACTTTGTGTCAATGCATTGGGAGTGGCTACCTTCAAACTTAAGATAGTTCATTGCACTCTATTTGGCATGCAATTTTTAGTAAAACTTTTATGAATATTGTTGAAGCCATTTCAGGAGTTTTGAAAAATCAATTAGAAATGAGTGAGGTCTATGTTTCCAATAATGTTAAATTGAAGATGTAGATAAGCTTGTCGTTGAAGTTAATTGAATTGATTTTTTTTAAGTATTTATGGCTTAGTTTACATTTCACAAAACTGAGAATTGAGGGATATCAATTGTTAGTAGATAAATTTCATTAAAATTGTCTATTTGAAACAAAGCTTTATTATCAGTTTGCTAGTAAGGTCGAGATGATCAAGCCTGTTGGGTATCCTACATGTAGATATTGGTAGGAGGTTCTTACTATTCCAAAGAAAGTATGTAGAGTGATAGAGAGAACGATGCTTTATGTTATAGTTTAGGCAGATGTATTAGCAAATTTTAAGTGTTTAAATAATTTTAAATTTTAAGTCGATAGTTATCGTATAAATTAGAAACGAATTTTTGGATTAGAAGAAAATATTTGGAAGATTAGTTGCCTATAAAATGGTATAATTATTTCTTAGTTATCAAGGTGAATTAAATTAAATTCTATTACTTTTGTCTTCCTACACCTTAGAATTTTCATTATCATTTTTCAATTTCTCCCAAATAATCTTGAATGCAAGTTTGTTGTTTATAATTTGAGATCAATTTTATATTAGTTTATTTCTATCAAAGTGGTATCAGAGCTTGGAGAAGAAGAATGTTGAACGTTATAGCATCGAAGAGAGAAGACTAAAAAAATATGTTTGGAACTGTGGTCTAAGAAAGTATAAAAGTAGAAAGTATAATGTAAAAGTTGTTTTGCATTTTTTAGAAAGAAAGTACAAGTATTTTTGTAGTTTTTAGAAAGCAAAAAGTAGAAAGTAGAAGTAGTGCTTGGAAGTGCAGTTTATAGAAAGCGCGGTGTGCAGAAAAAGATAACTAACGTAGTGCTTGGAATTACGTTTGCAAAAAGTAGAAGCTGTATTTGAAAGTGTGTTTTTAAAAGTGTTTAGAAAAAATTTTGGCTTTACCAAAATTATGTAACATACCGTTCCCAGATTGACTAACAAAAATTATGATAATTAGTGCATTCAATTTAAAGCCATTCTTGGTTTGCAAGACCTTTCAGAGATCGTTATCAACGACTTTGAAGAATCAAATGCTACTAAAGCAGAGAGCAAAATATTGAAAGAAAATCAGAAAAAAAGACAAAAATATATTATTCTTGTTTTATCAAGGGCTTGATAAAATCACTTTTGAGAGTTGTAGAAGCGACTACAAGTAGAGAGGATTGGAATAAACTCAACACAATCTTTAAAGGTGTTGAGCGTGTGAGTCGTGTACAATTTCAAATCTTTAAAGGTGATTTTGAACAGGTAAAATGAATAAAAATGAGACTAACTTTGATTATCTCATAATTAATTATTATTATGAACTTGATAAAGAGAAATGGAGAACAAATTGGCGATGTGCGTGTGATCGAAAAGGTACTTCGTTCTTTAACTCCTATGCTTGAGCATGTAGTAACAGCAATTGAAGAATATAAAGATAGAGATAAATTATCTATTAAAGAACTAATGAGTTTCTTACAAGTGCATGAGCAACAACCAAAGAAAAGAGTTAAAGTTGCACTTGTTGATTAAGTATTAGAGTTAAAACTAAATTTGAAAGAAGACAATACATTGAAAAAAGAGAATTCAAATTTAGAGAGAAGATGACAATGCTCATATTGGGACATGGAGGAGGTCATTTCTAAAACAAATCTCAACAAAAAATTAATCAACATGGAAGGAATGATGCTTCTCAAGGTCAAGAACAAGGAAGAAATATTGAATATTATAATTTTCATAAGCTTGGATTATGCTTTTGACTATTAGCATAAGAATAACCAATCAAATTATGCTGAAACATCATAGGAAGAGTCATTATCATTATTGGCTAAAAAAGTGGATAACAAAAGAGAAGATGTATGGTTCCTTGACTCAGGAGCAAGCAATTATATGTGTAAAAAAAAGGCATCTATTTGATACAATTGAAAATGTGCAAGAAAATGTGAGTCTTGGAGACTCATCAAAGTTGAAAGTTGAAGGTAAAGATAATATAAAACTTTACAAAGAGAATAAATTTTTAATTATTATTTTAAATGTATATTTTATTCTTGATATGAAAAGTAATATTCTAAGTCTTGGGTAATTGATTGAGAAAGTATATATTATACATATAGAGAATGATTATCATTTTTGCATGATTCAAAAAGAAGGAATATTACTAAAATAAAGATGTCGACAAATCGTATATTTTCTCTGATGTAAATCGTGTGAGAACAACGCACAAGAGGGGAGGGGTGAATTGTGCTTTTCACTAAAATTTAGATTTTGAAAATTCTTTCAATTAAAAACGTTTGTAAATAAAATGTGAAATAAAAACGAAAAACGCAACAATAAAACAAGCAAAAAGGGAGACAAAGATTTTTAGGTGGTTCGGCCAAACTCGTGCCTACATCCACCCCCGATCAACCCGATCGGGCTTCCACTAACCACTCCCTTTTGCCGAAGCCGGTAGGGGTAAACCAAGTACAACCGGTGCTCCAACGAGACACCAAAGATCCGAACAAATCCGGCTACAATAAAGCGTACAATTTTTACAATAGCAATGCATACAAAAATCCTACACCTTTAATTTCTCAAAGCAAAGTGGCACAACTAAATGTTACCGAATGATGCAACGAAATGTGGAAGAAAGCTGTTGAAATTTGAGAAGAAGTTTGAGCCCGTAGCTCCCACAAGTATGCTAATTGTTGCTCTCGGTTTTGGCCTTTTTCCTTAGTTTTTGAAGATTTTTGCAAGTGGATTCATCAACTCCATAAATTGTAAAATGTCCTATATATAGTCCACCAAAAAGCAATTCCAAACGGCTAGAAAAACGGTAAAAAGAAATCCGGAAAATAGCCGTTGCCGGAAGCCCGAAAAGGAAGAGGAAGAGCAGCAGCCGTCCGATCCCACTTCAAGAATGGACGGCTGGATGGACTTCACGGCTTGATCATCTCTAGACCGTCTGATCCAGGCGGACTTGATCTGAACCATTGGATCCCATGCGCTGAACGAACGGCGCTGATTAAACAGCCGTTCGAAATTACTCTCGCCCGTTGGATCTGGGCGGGCTTGATCTGCGCCTTTGGATCCTGCCGAAGTTATAAGGTGGGATTTTTTTAGTCCCACACTGTAGAATGAAATTTGGCACACCGCTTTATAATAAACTTGTGCCGTTTAACCTGCGAGCCACTTTGGGGCTGGCTCCCCCCTTCCTTGACCGGGATTTCATCACCCGGTTCAGGTTGACTTAGCCATGCACTGTTCTTTGACCGTAGACCGTGCTGAAGTTAGACTTAGCCGAGCTCCTCTAGGCAGGCTTGGCTTAGCCAGGCACTGTTCCTGTAACAGCCCTAGTTTTCTCTTATTTGTATTTTTATATGCTTAAACGAAAGAGCTTTGTGAGACGAATCCAACGATGTTAAATTTGTAATTTTCGGAGCTCTAATGAATAAATTATGAATTTTTGAAGATTTGGGATAAATTTGTAACATTGAGGATAGATTTGTAATTTTTAAATGTCGGTTTAGTTCAAATCCGATTGGCGGAGGGTATATTTGCAAATATAAAATTTAGAGGGGGTTTTCTGCAAACATGCGTTTCACGAACGTCCCTTTAGTCGGTTTCGGCCGCGGTTATAAAAGCCGATTTTTGCGCGTTTGAAACAGCCGACTTTGTGCGTTTGAAACGCTTTTCTGCAAACACGGCGGCGAGGCACGGTGGTGAGGAATTTTCGTGATTTTCGGCACGCGACGACGACGGTCAACGAAGGTTAGAATTTTATTTGCTTTGTTGTTTTTATAAGCTTTTTGGGAAGCGGCGGTCAGTTGGCCGGCGAGAGACGCAAGAAATTTCTAGGTTTGCCGACGAAATATTTCGGTTTCGCCGGACGCGAGAGAGAGAGAGAGAGAGAGAGAGGTGGCGGCATGAACCAGTCCAGGCTTTGGACCGGGTTACGCTGCTGAACCGGATGCCGAGCGCGCGCGGTCCAGCGCTAAGTGGGCGGTCCAGCGTGCCGACCACGCCCGGTCCAGCGCTGAGAGCACGCGCGGTCCAGCGCTGAGCGGGCGGTCCAGCAACGGCGTAAGAAATTTGGGAATTTAGAAAGCTGTTTGGAAAAGCTTTTAGAAAGTTTTTCTGCGCGGGTGGTTCAGCGACGGGCGCGGGCAGTCCAGCGCAGACCGTGGCCGGTCCAGCGTCTTTTGGGATTTATTTTGGGGTGTGTTTGGGAAAGCTTTTAGAAAGCGCTGTTTGGCTATAATTATTTTTGTATTTTATGGGCTTGTAGGACATCAAGAAGAATCAGAAGTGAGTAAGACGAGTGGTACAACAAATTCAGGTAGATAAATTCGTAACCTGTGATATAGCACTATAATATTTATTTATATTTCGATACATGGTTTCTTATGGGCTGTATTACAGTTTTTCTTTACATGACTTTTATCTCATGGCTTGATATATGTTTTATGGTGTGATTTTCTGATTGAACTGAAAGCATAAAAGATGACAAAAAGGAAATTGAAACAAAAAGCATAATATGAGATAAAATATAATTGGTTGGACATATTGATATGGTTTTGGCATATTTATCACATATGTGACATGGAAAATAAAAATGAAAATTGGATTCCTGGAGACATTATCCTCACCACTAGGCCTAGCGGATGAGATCGCAGGGTATCGATCTTCGGATCAGATATCTGCCTAGTGTGTATGTGTACCATGACCTCCGTATATATTGATGACACCAGGCCTAGCGGATGTGATCGCAGGGTATCAGTACTATACCTGCCTGGTGGCACTAGGCCTAGCGGATGAGATCGCAGGGTATCGGTCTTCGGATCAGATATCTGCCTAGTGTTATGTACTGGATGGATGTCGGCTGGAGGGTCATTTGATATGATGATTGGATCCAGAGGATGATGATTCAAAGGGAATCGGGCCCAGTAAGTATATAACATATAAAATAATGGAAATGGAAATTTGGTATACATGTTTATCTGGTTTACTTTTGATACTGCATGACATTTGATATGAAGGTATTCATATGGTTTATTTTTCACCGCTTATGAGATGGATTTTTTTTTATCATGTTTCACGGCTTGTTTTTTATATCTGGAGATTTATTTTACTTGGTTACATAATGGATTTATCTACTAAGATATATATGTCTCATTAGTGCTTCATCACAGGTCATGTATCCACTACACCGAGAGCTGGGGATTATAATGGTACAGGAGAGGACTATACTCCTGACATGTGAGAGGGGATAGATTTTTGGTGGGAGTGGATTTGGTTTCATTTTGGTACTTTTCGGTACTTCAGTTTTGTGGTTTATTGTATATATATACAGTTTAATATACACATGTTTTCATTTCAGCTCCATGGTTTGGATTTGGTTAAAATGTTTTAAAAATATATGGAATTGGTTAGAGGGTTAGAATTGTCTCACCGTCGGGTCCCCACCTAGGCATGGTTTGTCCTCACTCGAGATTATTTCTTATGCAGCATCCTTAATTTACTGTAGTTGGTAAGGTGGGGTGCCTGACAGTTCCGTTGACCGTTGACCAGCGCTAGCCGAGCTGCTTTGGGCGGGCTTTGCTCGCCCCTTTCGGGTCAACCAAATTTTTATTTTTCTTTTTTTTTATTTCTAAAAGGCCTGGACGGGCTGTTTTGGCGCCGGGTCGACCCGCCCATGCTACAGTGCTTTTTCCCGAGACTTTTGCTGTTTTAGGGTATTTTTGACGAATTTTTTAGCCACAAATTTGAATATAAGTGTATAAAAATAATTTTATATTCTTATAGTATTATAAGTTAATTAAGTGGCTATGAAAAGAAATTCGTAAAAAACGATTCCAAAATAATATTAAAAAATCAAAAACCCATGTCTATACATTTTGTCAAATATGCTTGGCCCAAAAATGAAAATTCATTATTAAATAATTTTATAATATTTTTAAATGTTAATACTACTAATGTGCCTCATAATCTCAAAGTTTTGACATATCAAATTCAAGAGAAATAAAAAGAAATTTAATTATAAAAAATCTTGCGCATGTCTCAAAAATTCCTTGAAGTATGCCATGACCTCAAGGCCCTTAGAGACCATTATTTTAGACATCTAAAATACATGGCTTGATTTAATTAATTATTAATAATTTTACTTAAAAAAACAAGCCTTCAGTAATAAATAGCTTGGTTTTGTAATAATCACATCAAAGAGTACAGCAATCTCCCCCTTGATGATTACAAAACCAAAGCTCAAAAACAAATAAAAAGACGAAGCATTAAAGTAAATAAAAAGACGAAGCATTAAAGTAAATAATATAGCTCCCCCTGAATCCTAGCCTATACTCCCCCTGAATCCTAGCACATCACTCTCCCCCTTTTTGTAATCACTCAAAGGGGTTAATGACACCTAAACTCAAACGAAGTCTATGAAACACATCCGTAGGCAATGGTTTGGTAAAAATATCAGCCATTTGAGCGGAAGATGGGACAAATGACAGTTGAATTTCTTTCTTCTGCACATGCTCTCTAATAAAATGATATCTAAGCTCTATATGTTTGGTTCTTGAATGTTGAACCGGATCCTCTGATAGACAAATTGCACTTGAATTGTCACAGAAAATTGGAATCTGACTAAATTCTAAGCCGTAATCTAAAAGTTGTTGTTTAATCCATAGTACTTGAGCAACACAACTACCTGCAGCAATGTACTCTGCCTCTGTTGTTGATAATGCCACACAATTTTGTTTTCTACTGGCCCAAGAAATTAGTGAACCACCAATCAATTGACACATGCCAGAGGTACTCTTCCTATCAGTCTTGCTGCCAGCAAAGTCAGCATCTGTGTAGGCTATTAAATCAAATCCAGACTCACATCTAGGGTACCATAAGCCTAGAGTCTTAGTACCTATAAGATACTTAAAGATATGCTTGATTGCTTGTAGGTGTGATTCCTTAGGATTTGCTTGAAATCTTGCACATAAACCTACACTAAACACAATATTAGGTCTACTCGCTGTAAGATATAGTAATGATCCAATCATTCCTCTAAATAGTTTTGTGTCAATGGACTTCCCAGTTTCATCTTTACTTATGATAGTACTTGTGCTAATAGGAGTTTTTCTTGACTTCATGCTTTCAAAACCAAATTTCTTAAGCAAACCAATCAAGTATTTGGTTTGAGAAATAAAAATTCCTTCACTTGTTTGCTTTACTTGAAGTCCAAGGAAGAAGTTTAATTCTCCCATCATACTCATTTCAAACTCATTCTTCATTAAATCTGCAAATTTCATGCACATCTCTACATTAGAAGCTCCAAATATTATATCATCTACATACACTTGACATACTAGTTGACCTTCAGTTGAATTCTGTACAAATAATGTATTATCTATCTTACCCCTATGAAATCCATTTGAAGTAAGAAAAATACACAATCTTTCATACCATGCTCTTGGAGCTTGTTTCAATCCATAAAGAGCTTTCTTAAGTTTGTATACATGATCTAACTTATCATGTATCTTAAATCCAGGAGGTTGCTCAACATAAACCTCTTCATTTATATATCCATTCAAAAATGCACTCTTAACATCCATTTGGTATAATTTAAATCCTTTGTGACATGCATAAGCAAGTAAAAGTCTAATAGCTTCAAGTCTTGCCACAGGAGCAAATGTCTCATCCACATCTACTCCTTCTATCTGACAATAGCCTTTTGCTACTAACCTAGCTTTATTTCTAATAACTTCACCATTCTCATCTACCTTGTTTTTGAAAACCCATTTTGTACCAATGATTGTTTTGTCATTTGGCCTTGGTACAAGATCCCATACTTGATTTCTCTCAAATTGTACTAACTCATCATTCATTGCAGCAATCCAAGACTCATCTTCAAATGCATTTTCTACAGAACTTGGTTCAACATTTGACACGAATGCTGCATGATTAAATGAACTTCTAGTTCTAATATTCTCTTTTAAATCTCCAATAATCAATTCACTAGGATGATCCTTAGAATATCTCAATTGCTTCTCAATCTCACTATCATCTTTTATTGGTTCTTCAACCTTAGCTATATCATCCAATTTATCTTCTTCAAGACATAAGTCCTCAAATTCATCAAGTAGATCTATTTGATGATGACTATGAGATGCCTCACTAAGAGATTCATCAAACTTAACATGAATTGTCTCTTCAACAACTAGTGTTCTCTTGTTGTATACTCTAAACGATCTACTAGAAAGTGAATATCCTAGAAAAATCCCTTCATCAGACTTGGCATCAAACTTATCAAGGTCTCTTTTTCCATTATTTAAAATGAAACATTTACATCCAAACACATGAAAATGAGCTACCTTGGGCTTCTTGCCATAAATCAACTCAAAAGGAGAAATTTCTAACAAAGGTCTACATATGACTCGATTAAATACATAACAGGCAGTGTTAACTGCTTCAGCCCAAAAATATTTGGGAACTCTATACTCATTTAGCATGCACCTTGCGACATCAAGCAAGGTCCTATTCTTTCTCTCAACTACGTCATTTTGTTGAGGAGTCCTAGGTGAAGAAAAAGTATGAAACACTCCATTTTTAACACAATATTCATCAAATAATTCATTCTTAAATTCTCCTCCATTATCACTCCTAATAGAGATTAACCTAACTTCATGTTCTTTTTCAATTCTTGTAATAAGACTTACGAATTTTTCAAATACTTCACTCTTCTTTCTAACAAAAAGAACCCAAGTAAATCTAGTAAAATCATCTACAATTACTAACCCATACTTGCTTCCACCTAGACTTTCTGGATGAATAGGACCAAATAAGTCTAAGTGAACAAGTTCTAAAGGTTTACAAGTAGTGATGTCCTTAAGAGGCTTAAAACTTTCCTTTGTTTGTTTTCCTAATTGGCATGGGCCACATAAATGATCACTTAACTGACTAAGATTTGGTAGACCTCTAACCACATCAAACTTCATGATCTTTTTAAAATATGACTTTCCTAAGTGACAAAATCTTCTATGCCATAAAGTAGAATTACTGTCTTGTGAAGTAAGACACTCAAGTCCACTATTCTTGACCATGTGTAAAAATAAAACATAAGTGTTATCTTTTCTACATCCTATAACAAGAGGAAGATTATCTTTGCTAATGATGCATTCATGTTTATTAAATAAAACTGTAAAATTCGAATCACATAATTGGCTAATACTAAGAAGATTGTACCTTAAATCTTGTACAAGAAGGACCTTTCTTATGGATGTATGTGAGTTGCCCACGGTTCCAATTCCAATCACTTTCTTCTTGGAGTTGTCACCAAGAGTAACTTCACCACCATCATAGCTCTTCAAGTGGATGAATAAAGATGCATCTCCAGTCATGTGTCTTGAGCATCCACTATCCAAGTACCACATGCCTTCCCCGGTCCTTGAAGGAAAGCATGCCTACACCACACAATTAAAAGTTACATTTAGGGACCCAAACCCTTTTGGGTCCACTTGTCTTAATTTGATCATTATATAAGCTACTCTTTCTAACCCAAACAAAACTAGAAGATTTGTTATTTATAGAATTTCTAAATTTACAATAAGAAGAAATATGTCCAAACTTCATGCAATAATTACAAATAGCATTTTGTGCATAAGAGGAGGTAATGGTTCTTGCATAATTTATTTTTTGAAAAGAAATCCTACAATGAGCATGCAAACTTTTCAAATTATTTAATTCCCTAACTAAGCATGTATTTTTGACAATAAAAGAAGCCTTCTCATCTCTTTCTTTCTTAATTTCTAGCAAATAATTGACATTCACTTCATTCAAATGTTCACACAAACCTAAATAATTTTCATGCTCTTCTTTTAATTTAAGATACTTAGATGCTAATTTTTTATATTTGGTACAAATGGCTATGTATTGCTCTTCATAATTTTCCATACAAGAAGATGAAGAAGAGGAGGAATAGGAACATACCTCATCATCTGATATTGCTTCTTGAATGTTGTCCTTTGCCATAAGACAAATCAAGCTCTCCTTCTTGTCTTCATTACTAGAAGAGGAGCTATATGAATCATCCCATGAGATCTTCATAGCCTTCTTCTTCTTCTTTTGGTTTTGATATTTTTCTACTCTCTCTTTGTAGTGAGGGCAATTTGGCCTAGTATGCCCAGGCAATTTGCATTCATAACAAATTGTTTCTTCATGGGAAACAACTTTGCCCTTTTGCCTTTTATTCTTCTCAAATCTTTTTCCTGTATTTCTTTTGTTATATAAACGAGATAAGCTTTTATAAATAAGTGCTACCTCACTTGAGATTGATACATCTGAATCTGTGGAGGAATCGGCTACAAAAGCAATTGTCTCTTCCTTCTTCTTTTTCTTTTCTTTTTCTACCGCATGCTCTTCATTCTTTCTTCTTGCAAGCTCAATTTCATTTGTTAACAGCTCACCCAATAGTTCATCTAGTGACATAGCTGAAATATTCTTTGCTGCTTTCAAGGCTGTCACAAGTGGATCATATTGTTGAGGAAGGACTCGTAGAATCTTCCTCACCTGTTCACCAGTAGAAAACTCCTTGCCAAGGTTAGATAGACCATTAACAATATTTGAAAATCTAGTAAACATAGACTTAATGATCTCATCCGAATTCATGCGAAATAACTCATATTCATGAACAAGCATATTGATTTTGGTCTCTTTAACTTGAGAAGTTCCTTCATAGGTAACTTCTAATTTTGACCAAATCTCATGCGCTGTTTTCAAATTCATAATTCGGTTATATTCCGAAGCACCTAACCCACAACACAAAATGTTCATGGCCCGAGAGTTAAGTTGGACTTTATGTTTCTCCTCGGGAGTGAGTTCACCAAGTGGTTTTCTCACTTTTTCGCCATTGACCATTTTAATTGGAAAATCAAATGAATTTTCAACAATGTCCCAAATTTCTAAATCAACGGATTCTAAAAATAAATGCATCCTATTTTTTCAATAAAGATAAAATTCACCCTTGAACAAGGGTGGACGGTGTGACGATGCTCCCTCAGACAAGATAGCATTGTCCTCAACACATGGAAGAGCCATGAGGATCTTGTCTTAGAAATTTCTTTCTCTTGACAAAACCTCTCTCTGATACCACTTGATGTAAATCGTGTGAGAACAACGCACAAGAGGGGAGGGGTGAATTGTGCTTTTCACTAAAATTTAGATTTTGAAAATTCTTTCAATTAAAAACGTTTGTAAATAAAATGTGAAATAAAAACGAAAAACGCAACAATAAAACAAGCAAAAAGGGAGACAAAGATTTTTAGGTGGTTCGGCCAAACTCGTGCCTACATCCACCCCCGATCAACCCGATCGGGCTTCCACTAACCACTCCCTTTTGCCGAAGCCGGTAGGGGTAAACCAAGTACAACCGGTGCTCCAACGAGACACCAAAGATCCGAACAAATCCGGCTACAATAAAGCGTACAATTTTTACAATAGCAATGCATACAAAAATCCTACACCTTTAATTTCTCAAAGCAAAGTGGCACAACTAAATGTTACCGAATGATGCAACGAAATGTGGAAGAAAGCTGTTGAAATTTGAGAAGAAGTTTGAGCCCGTAGCTCCCACAAGTATGCTAATTGTTGCTCTCGGTTTTGGCCTTTTTCCTTAGTTTTTGAAGATTTTTGCAAGTGGATTCATCAACTCCATAAATTGTAAAATGTCCTATATATAGTCCACCAAAAAGCAATTCCAAACGGCTAGAAAAACGGTAAAAAGAAATCCGGAAAATAGCCGTTGCCGGAAGCCCGAAAAGGAAGAGGAAGAGCAGCAGCCGTCCGATCCCACTTCAAGAATGGACGGCTGGATGGACTTCACGGCTTGATCATCTCTAGACCGTCTGATCCAGGCGGACTTGATCTGAACCATTGGATCCCATGCGCTGAACGAACGGCGCTGATTAAACAGCCGTTCGAAATTACTCTCGCCCGTTGGATCTGGGCGGGCTTGATCTGCGCCTTTGGATCCTGCCGAAGTTATAAGGTGGGATTTTTTTAGTCCCACACTGTAGAATGAAATTTGGCACACCGCTTTATAATAAACTTGTGCCGTTTAACCTGCGAGCCACTTTGGGGCTGGCTCCCCCCTTCCTTGACCGGGATTTCATCACCCGGTTCAGGTTGACTTAGCCATGCACTGTTCTTTGACCGTAGACCGTGCTGAAGTTAGACTTAGCCGAGCTCCTCTAGGCAGGCTTGGCTTAGCCAGGCACTGTTCCGTTGACCGTTGACCAGCGCTAGCCGAGCTGCTTTGGGCGGGCTTTGCTCGCCCCTTTCGGGTCAACCAAATTTTTATTTTTCTTTTTTTTTATTTCTAAAAGGCCTGGACGGGCTGTTTTGGCGCCGTGTCGACCCGCCCATGCTACAGTGCTTTTTCCCGAGACTTTTGCTGTTTTAGGGTATTTTTGACGAATTTTTTAGCCACAAATTTGAATATAAGTGTATAAAAATAATTTTATATTCTTATAGTATTATAAGTTAATTAAGTGGCTATGAAAAGAAATTCGTAAAAAACGATTCCAAAATAATATTAAAAAATCAAATACCCATGTCTATACATTTTGTCAAATATGCTTGGCCCAAAAATGAAAATTCATTATTAAATAATTTTATAATATTTTTAAACGTTAATACTACTAATGTGCCTCATAATCTCAAAGTTTTGACATATCAAATTCAAGAGAAATAAAAAGAAATTTAATTATAAAAAATCTTGCGCATGTCTCAAAAATTCCTTGAAGTATGCCATGACCTCAAGGCCCTTAGAGACCATTATTTTAGACATCTAAAATACATGGCTTGATTTAATTAATTATTAATAATTTTACTTAAAAAACAAGCCTTCAGTAATAAATAGCTTGGTTTTGTAATAATCACATCAAAGGGTACAGCATTCTCTTCAATTAAAATCAACATGTGAAGCTTGTTATCTTGGGCATCTTTTAAATGATTCTTTGAAATGACATCTAAGATATGATCACCTTAAATTTGAAGGTTTGAAGTTATTGGCAAAGAAAGGAATGGTGAAAGATTTTCATTTATTGGATGATCTAACTCGTATATATGAAGCTTGTATACTTGTAAAGTAACATCGCTTATCATTTCAAAAGAATAACTCTTGGAGAGCTAAAAGATCATTGCAACTTATTAATACAAATATTTGTGGTTCATTGGTGTCATTATCTAATGAGGTAATAATTATTTTATTACTTTTATAGATGATTTTAATAAAAAAAAATATGAATATATTTTATTAAGAAAAAATCTAGTACTATCTCTATATTTAAAGAATTCAAATATAAGGTTGAAAAGAAGAGTGAGTTATTTATTCAAAATCTTAAATCTGATAGAAGTGATGAGTATACATCAAATGAATTTATTTAATTATATAAGTAGGATTGTATATGACATCAAGTCACTAAAAATTATACTCAACAATAAAATGGAGTGGCTAAATGAAGAAATCATACTTTCCTTGATATGACAAGGATAATGATGAGTGAGAGGAATATGCCAAAAGCATTTTAGGTAGAAGCAGTTACTTGTTTAACTTATTTGTTGAATTGTTGTCTTACTAAGGTAGTGTTATATGTCTCCACAGGAAGTTTGGAGTAGATATAAACCAAGGTTTCTCATTTTTGCATATTTGTTTATATTACATATGCACAGGTACCTAAAACACTAAAGAAGAAACTAGATGATAAAGGTAAAAAACACATATTCATTGAGTATAGTGAGGAGTCAAAAGCCTACAAACTTTACAACCCTTTAACTAAAAAGGTAATTATTAATAGTTATGTTGTGTTTATAGAAGAAGATACTTAGAAGTAGAAGAAAGAGAAGGATGATAAAGCAATCACAGTTGGGCAAGAAAAAGAAATTCAAAATCAACAAACACATGATTTGAATTCTCCAACATGCTCTCACTCAAGAACTACTATTATGCAAAAGACAACACATCCTATTAACTCAAGCAGAAAGATGAAAAGTCTATAAGAGATATATGAGTAGTCTTTTGAGTATTCTAAATTATTTTATTATTTTGTTAATCATAAACCTATTTCTTATGATGAAGTAGTGTAAGATACAAATTGACAAAAGGTTATGAATGAAAAAATAACATCTATAGAAAAGAATAATACATAGGATTTGGTTGATCACTCTCTTCAAAAGAAACCCATAGGAGTGAAATGGGTCTACAAGATCAAGCATAAAGCAGATTGGATAGTGAATAGATACAAGGCAAAACTTGTGGTAAAAGGCTTTAAGCAAAAATATGGTATAAACTACAACGACGTATTTGGTCTAGTTGTTCAACTTGATACATTGAAATTGATTTTAACACTTGTAGCACATCATGAATAGAAGGTATGTCAACTTGATGTTAAATCTATGTTTTTGAGTGGCATTTTACTAGAAAAAATATATGTCGATCAATCTGAAGGTTATAAAGTAGTGAGTGATCCATATAAAGTCTATTATTTGAAGAAGACTTTATATGAATTGAAACAAACACCAAGAGCATGGAATATCAAGATTGATGGATATCTTCAACAACAAGAATTCCAAATATGTCTATTTGAGTATGTTATACTAAGATAACTAACTATGATATTCTTATAATTTATCTTTATGTAGATGATGTGTTTTTATATAGAAAATTCTTTTAAATTGTATTAAGAATTCAAAAGAACCATACAACATGAATTTGACATGATAAGTAATGGTGAAATGTTATACTTTCTTGACTTGGAAATAAGCAAATGATAAATAAAATCCAAATCTCTCAAAGAAGATATGGTACTAAACTTCTGAAAAAGTTTAGAATGAAATATTATAAATTAGTAACAAAACCACTTGATGTGAGAATGAAAATAAGTAGAGAATGAGAAGGAGAAAGCACTGACTTTACTTTGTTCAAAAGTATTATTGGTAGTCATTGTTACCTCACTATCACAATGCAGTAAGTGCAGCAAACTATTTTAAGTTTTGTTATAATGCTAGTTGAAACAAATGCTTAGTCATATTACACCTATATTGAACAGGATATGGGATGTGAAGGGAGATGATTTTGATGCTATAAAGTATAAGGTTAATCAAATCGATGTTTTTATTTGAGTTCAGCCAAGCAATCTTCAATTAATTTCAATACAGAATTCTTATGATCTAACTTTCATTTAGAAAAATGTCTTCAGGTCGAGCAGTCCTTCGAATTCCTTTCTTCCCTGGTCGTTGATGTTGTATTTAGGTTATTTTGACAAGAAAGGAAGTATTGGACTTTCGAAAAGCGAAGTATGTCCATGGAACGTATTTGGGAACTATTAAAAGATGATATTTCAATTAGGCTCTATCGGTGTGATCGCTTGTATTTGATGAAACAATCGTCCTTTTAAACCAAAACATATTGGAATTGCCCACTAAAAGGAATTTTGAAAATCGCATAAAATGCAGAAAAGTTTAAGGCCCATTGATCTAAGGGCTCAACATATAACACAATGTCATCACTGGAATGGTGCTACAGTGGCTATTCAAAACAAAAGGATAACTTCAAAACAAAAGGGTCTTTGGTGTCAAATGCATTGTTTGAATTGTGATTTACAAACTCAGTCTCTATTTGGTAAGTTGCGTGGAAAATAAGTTTTTTTGTGAAATAATATTTGTGAAACGATATTTATTTGATCAAGGTTTGAAATATGCCTTTTCTTCAAAATAATATTACAAATTATTTTATTCTTTTTGTCAGAAAATAAAAAACAGTTTAATCTTTTTATTAAATGTTTGTCAATAAGATATTTACAAAACATAATATTACAATCTCATTTGATAAACATATTTTTCAAATGAAGTTTTCTTATTAATCTAATATTACATAATTGTAATGCTAAGCTAATGATCAATATCAGACAGTTTCTATTAATCATTTCTAAAAAAAAACTCTTCATTTTTTTCTCACAAATTATTTGCAAAAAAATCATTTTCAAAACTCTATTTTTTAGCCTACTTTTTTTACTCATAAATTACAATCAAACAAAGGGTGGCTGAAATTTAAGATGGTAATCCATTTGTATTTATGGAAATCTTCTAATTGGTTTAACTTCATGCACATATATTGCCAAAGCCGGGCCTGTTAAACAGGATATAAACACATGGCAGAATTGATGAATAAAGTTATAAATAATGTCTACAAAATGGACATTTCATGGAAAACTAAACGACTACATACAATTCACCATACGACATCCAATTTTACAACGTTAATTAAAACAAGGGCATTCAACAAATTTCCACCCATCTATAGATACAAACTTCTTCTCCATAATCTTCGGTTCCCTCCTGTTTTATTTGAAATACAAAAGAGAGCGGTCGAAGCAAGGTAAGAAGAAGAAGAAGCACAACAAACACCACGTTCCGTAGACACTAATGTATAGAATAACCAGGGAAACAGCCCTGATCAACTGAGGCCGAATCTGTCTGTGCCAACCATCCATCAGCCGAGCACTGCAAACTCTTGTTTGATTGCTGCGGTTGTGGCGGCAGTTGCTGGGGCTGGGCGTAGCATAAACTCTCCAAATTATTGGAAGACCACATGAAGCCCCCATGACCCGAATCATCTGCACTACCCTCCCGCCCCTGCTCTCCGCTGGGCTCCAAAAGGAAGCCCAAATGTTCGGTCCACTCGCAGGAGCTGCTCCTCTCCCTGTGCGTCCTCTGCTTCCCTTCGGTTCTTGCATCAGCCAAGCTCGAGTCTATGGGAATGTCTTCGCTTCCTGCGCCCGAGTTGTCCTTCTGTCGAACTCGGCAGAGAACCCAATCGTCCAACTGAAAATTTCCACGAGTCCGGTGGCAGGTTACTTTAGTAAATATGTAAATGAAGAGTGGAAGGTTACCCGCATGGAGCCCTTCTGTTTCTGGACCGGAGAAGGGGCCATGGAGTCGAGGAGACGGTATTCTTGCATGACCCATTCGGTTTTGGTGCCTTTGGGCGGCCGACCCTTGTAAAAGACGAGGGCCTTCTTGACTCCGATACACTGCGTGCCGCCCGTTGCCAGGATGGGCTTGTCGGTTCCCGTGGCTTTCCAGTAACCGGACGCGGCGGCCCGGTTAGGCCGGACGCCGTTTGGGTACTTCCGATCACGGGGGCTAAAAAAGAACCATTCTCCCTGGCCGAATAAAGCCTTTTCTGAACGAAACAACAAAAAAGCCAAACGCGGCTTACATGCCCGCTTAGATCACGAACCAGTGCATGCATGTTTACGTCATTTGAAAAAAATCTAATTCTCTTAAACGGAGTTTTATAAATTTAAGCCGAACGATTTTCTCTATTGATAATTACTATGAATGTTGCCGCAACGCAACATCATGTCACATGCCCATCAACCCTAGCAGATGATTTATTTCTCTTGGAAGAACTTTAAACTTTAGTCTCTTCTTTAGACGACCGAGTAAATATTATACAAGCTACAAGTTATTGCCTGTTTCCTTTTTCTTTATTCATTGTCACAAATATTGGGACAAGGTTGAAGAACGCGACTCAACGAATACACTATGATATGATTAAGCTTTGAATTTTGGCTTATTGATTAGCTATGGCAAACTACTTGAAATAAATAATTAGCATTATTCTGATTGAACTTAATAAATATTGTTTTTATATAAAGAGCGATTTTGTTTTTATCGTGCAAAATAGCTTAACAAAATTAGCTTGTTTCTTAAACCATTTCATCGTCATAACATGTAAGTATTATTTTTTTATTGTCTTTTTCAAAATTTTCAAATAAATATACCGTAATAACGAAATTTTTAAAACACAATATTATAATAAAAATTCAAAACTATATTCATTCAAGCACAGCAAAAATTTATGTGAAACAAATGCAAATATTCTTCCAAATCGTCATCGCTTATGAAACTACTGATTAGGGAACTACTTTGTATTAAGGATGTTTTTTATCCTCACAAAACCTGCATTTACAATCAAACTTTATTCTAAAATTTCAAAATATATTTTGTTATTTTCATAGTCATAATTCAAAGTCATTCTAAAACAGTTTACAGAACTGCCTCAACAGCAATTTTGGGCCAACGCTTCCCATATTTGAATTTTAACAATATAGTCATAAAAAAAATGAAGCCTTAATTTAAAAAATTCCAAAATAATTGAAAAAACTGAAAGATTAGTCACCTGGTAGCTCCCATGGGTTGAACTTATACAGATCGATGTCAGTAATAATAGCCCATTCCGAAGGCAACGAAGCAGTAGCCTTCTTCCACAAGTATTGCATGATCAGCTCTTCATCCGTTGGATGGAAGCGAAATCCAGGAGGAAAGTGGGAGCTCATCAACCCTTGGCCCTCCATGTCCAACCCCTGAAAGCAAGCAGAGGAGCACACCAAAAGCAGATGAAGATTACAAGCAATCAATAAACTAGTGACTTGTTTAGAGAAAGGGGGCGCACTTTATAGCCAGATTCCTGTCGGAGAGATTCCGGACATGCTGCAGACATATGACAACAGGCCGGCAATTTCCCTCTTCCTGAAAAGAAAGAAGAGAACTGCTCCCCCTTTTGGTGTAAATGGAAGCAACGCAGAAGCAGACGACGCATTTCACGTTCTAGTGAACGACACAAGCGCAGAGTCATGCTCCTCCGTGGATAGGAACAAGTAAAAGACGTCGTCTAGATAAAATCTACCGTATCTTTTTAGTTTGAGGGAGAGCTGAGTACAAGGGTAATACATGACAGAACAGAATGCGAAGTCTAGGCATTGCTTTTTGGCCCGTCAATTTTGGAGATTTGTTGAGCCGGCATGCTCATCTGTTACAGCTGGCTCGCTGTGTTAAATAGAACCACCTCATTCGGGCTGCTGTCACTTTGGGTTTCACATTTGGAGAAGATGGGATAAATTAATGATTTGCGGATCTTGGCGCACCTGGAGCTGAAGCGCTGAATGGTAGCGACAGCAGAGCGTTGGTGGCAATATCTATTAAACAAATGAGGTTGAGGGGGCTGCTCAAATGAGTATATGGAGTGAATGAATAATGGAGGATGAGACGCAATTGCTGAAAATTATTTAAACTATTTATTTATTTTAGTTAGTTTATGTTTTTCTAAATTTTAAGAATTTAATTTTCATAGTGAGAGTTTAAAAATGTTCGTGAGTGATTTAAAAAAATTAGGTGGGGTCATAATTTTTTCTTTTGAAAAATTATTATAGTTTTTCTCTTGAAATAAGAAATTTTATATTTTCTTTCTCTACAATTTAAAGTATTTAGTGCTTTTATTTTAAGATCCTCACCTAAATAAAATCATCTTGAAAGAAAAAAGAAAATCATATTTTTTATTGTTATTGTGCCTATTTGAAGGTGGGTTTGTTTTTGTGTATGATATCAAAGGAAATCAATATTACTTCTCAATATTTGATTTTTAATATTTAATGATGAAATGCATAAGTTCTAAAGCATAAAAATGAAAATTTTATTAAAGTTATACAAGTTATGTGACTTAATGAAGAATGTATTGAAACATAAGTTCTTATACTATTTATTTAATGATAACAAAGCTATTATATTATTATTATTAATGATCTTTTTAAAATATTTTAAATCATGTATTTCAAAATAAAGTAAGATAATTAAGTTTATAACTTAAGCACTTAAACTTAAGGAGCTTAATGATATTTTTTGATGTGAACGATAGCATGCAACGAAAGAAACACAAGTTAGAGTAACACTTAAGGAGAATTTGCATTGAGCCATCTTTATTAGTATTCATGTATTGAAATTTATAGCAATTTTCTTGAGATACTAGGATTTGTTAAGATTTGATTGAGTATTTAAATGATTTTAAATTTATTTTCACTCATGAAGATTTTAGGACATGTATATCATATATATATATATATATATATATGTATTCTCTATCTTAGTGCATTACACACATAATAAGTCACATTAATTATTGATACACAATCTAGTTAGAATTGAAAAAAAGAATAAATTGAGTGGGAAATGCATTGTTTGTACTAATCGTACTTGTACGATGATGTCATCATACAATATGACCTATTGAAATTTGGATTAGAATCCTTCATGGGAGATGCTAGATCAAGTTTATTGGATATAATAATACATATATAATACTCTTATTGTATTAGTATGCTGATAAGTTTTTTGAAAAGTGATTATTAAATTTTTAGAGTTATTGAGTATCATACAGTATGATATACTCAATTATATTTGTATGATCAATTCTTTAATATAATTAGGCATGGGATTAAATCAAGTGATATTAAGTATGAACTAGAATCTTTATTATCGTGCCAGTATGATATAACTTTTGTACAAGTATGATTACTTTATTAATACATTAATAATTGATGATTTAGTCATTAGGTGAGCAAATTTGTGTCATATGAATATGATCTACTTATTATAAAAGTATGATCTTTTATGATTTGTAAGTGAGATAATCATAAAGCTCATCATAGTATACAACATGCATCATACAAAAGAACCTAAGAGCTAAAAAATTAGACATAAAAGTATTATGCTATTCATAAGTGTATGATGTCTTTATCATATAAGTACAAACTATTGGGAGTTGAAAAATGAACTCATCAGACAAGTTCAACACATTAGATGATGTTCTAAATTTGCATCATACTTATATGATCCTTTAGATCAAATGGTATGACCAACTTAGAATAATACGTAATTACTAGTTGATTAGTTTGTTTAAAAATTGATATAACTATTAGAGCTCAAAAATATCTATATAAAAGGATTCAAACATGGTTTTAGGGTTTAATGTTAATTTGGTTACCTTTGTTGTGAGCATCACTTGAAATTTCTTCATACCATGGAGAAAAGGAGAACAAGGTTGTGGGTTTTACCATTTATCATTCTTCACAACTTTTTCTTCTTTGAACTAAACTATATATTATTTTATGCATACTTTATTGATTAATATTACATATATGTTTATATTGATTTAATCACATATTAGAGTCTTAAATTTAATTATGTTGGTGTTATAAGATCATTATTTTTTAGCTTGTATTTAGTTTCTTTATCATGTTGTTGGGATTTTATACCGATTCATTTGAATTGATATTTTGGTAAGATGCAAGTTCATTTAGTTTGGTGATTTGTTGGGTCCTTTGGGTGTTGTAGGCTTTTGGAAGCCAATATTATAAGGAGTTTTGGCTCAATGTTTGTAGTGCATTTTGACTTAGTATTTAATGTTTTTTAAAGCATTTTGATTAGAGGTAGATTTTGATCCAATTTTGGATTGAACCACATGAAATTTATATACATTTATGTTGCACTCTCACACAAAATATTTTTGAAGTTAAACAATATTTTTTAAAACTTGTCTAAAAAATCAATAAAGAAAGAAAAAACTTCTATTGTTACATTTTGAGTTGAATTAAAATTTGCTTTAAGTCTGTAATTTTACCATTCACTTCCACTCTTATATGAACATCTCATTCTCAATTTCTCAATAATTGTATTGAAGTCAAATTGAATCAATAAAAGTTTCATTATAAGATGACTCATTCAGTTATTGATGCTCATGCATCTTTATGTGAGGGGACTTTGTCTCATTGTCCCCCTTTATTTGAAAGAAAATTTTATTCACTTTGGAAAAATCACATGTGTGTTTTTATCAAATCCATTAATATTGTATTGTAGGAAATATATGAGAATGAGTTTATGATTCCTTTTAAAAAGGTTGGTGACAAGCTTGTTAGAAAGGCTTTTAATTAATGTTTATCAGAAGAAAAGTATCATGTTCAATTAAATTATTATGCTTTAATTATTATTCATTATTATTTATCAAATATTGTATTTGAAAGAATAATGAATTTAGATATTTTACATAACATTTTGTGAATATTGAAGAACTTTTATGAGAATAGGGAAAACATTTGCATCCCCATCCAAAAAGTTTAAATAGCTTTTGTTTGTGAACCTACAAATTCATACCTTATGGAAAATGATTTGGAAACAAAGCATAAAAGAGAAAGAACAAATGTTGAGGCACACTACCATAATTGCAAAGAAGTGGGACACCTTCAGTCCCAATGTGCAATGGTTGTCATGATGAGAAACCATAAGAAAGAGAGGAAGAAGATGGTGATATGGAGTGATTTGGATCCATCTTCACCACCTTCAAGCAACAAAGAGCATGAAGAAGAGAAAGAATTGGCTTGTCTAATGACACACAATGATGCATCATTCAAGAATGAGTAAATGAGGTAAAACAATTCTCTTACAAAAACTTAGAAGGTGAATTTCTTGAATTAGTTGAAGTTTTTCAATTACTAAAAAAGAAACATAAATTCTTAAACAAAGAACACAAACAATGTCTTGGCTTGTGCAAAGGATCAAATGAAAAGAATATAAAAAATAATTTGAAATATAATAAATATTAGTTAGCAAAATGTATTAATGGGAATACCAAGCATAAAGTTGTATTTGATCTATTCAAGAAATTACATTCTAATTATACTTCATTGCATCACATACATAAGAATGTTGCATCTAACAATACTCACCATATGTATGTTGAAAATTTCTTACATGTTCCATCTCTTAGTCGTATTTATTTCATAAAAAAGATCATATTTTTAAGGATTGCATGATAAGAATCAATATCAACTCTAGATACCCTTGTTACGTGTGGATTGAAAAAAATCGTAATATATCTAAATATATTGAAGTGCTTAATTATACATTAGTAAGACCTAAATTTTTTTGGGTTTCAAGGTCTAAAATTTAAATCATTGATGCTTGTGTGCATGTTTTCCTAGTATGAATTAGAAATGGGGAAAACTTATTTAGAAGTATGTTACTTGTAGTTAAATTCTTTAAATGTTTATTTGCTTATTTTACTAGGGTTTTTAAAAAAAATTATATGCATTAATTTAGGAGAAGTAGGAGAAATGAACCTCCTTAAGTTATTTAAAGTCCTTTTACATTTTATGTCAACAAATATTAATGTTTATTTAGCTTCAAAGATCAAGTAGTTCCAAAGAGAGGATTCCATAGAATATATGAACTTAATGTGCAATCTGCGTTCTTGAATGATGATTTAAAGGTGCAAGTTTGCTTTTCTTATTCACAAGGTTTTATTGATGATGAAAATAAAAATAAAATCTATAAATTAAAAAAGGCTTTATATGGACATAAACATGCTCCACTTGTTTCATATGAAAAATTATTGTTTAATTTTTTTATTTCAATTTTGTAAGAAGGGAAATCCAGTTTTAAAGTAAAAAAGTGAAATAAATATGATACTTAGTTTTTTGTCTTTATATTGTTTTTTTTTTTTTTGATTCAAAAGAGGCATAAGCCTTACAAAATACTACAGATAAAGACCCTCACGGGGGGTCAAAAAGAAAATCTTTCAGCAGTAATTTAGCGAGGGGCTTAGGCAAAGGCATACCCCTCTTCCAAACAAAGTCATGGCAACGAGCATCACGTGCCACCCAGTCAGCAGGCGCATTCCCCTCCCTATAGATGTGAGTGATACGGAGGGCATCCAAACTTCTAGCGTGTGCGATGGCCACAGCAAAAGGTCCAACCTCAGTTGGGTTAGCAACAGTCTTCCTAACCTCAAGCAACGCCAACATCGAATCCGTCTGTATCTCCACAGCACGGTATTGGGCCAAGGAACCTTCCAACAACTTGAGAGCCTCCATCATAGCCTGAACCTCCATGGCCTCACAGGCCTGCGAGACAACCCCCTTGCCCAGCGCCAATAAAGGTATGCCCAATGAGTCCCGCACCACAATCCCAAGACCAGCAGAGACCTCGCCACATGCAGCGTCACAGTTTACTTTAATCCATCCAGTGGGGGGGGGGACCCAACTATGGGTTACTGACACTTCCGAAGAACTGCAAGGGTTCCCGCTGGACATGGATGGGTAAAGTCTGCTATGCTTTGCAGCTGCGACGGTCTCCAGCCTCGCGTTTTGCATCAAAAAACTGGGAATTCCGACATGGCCATTATGCCGTCGTGAGTTCCGTCTTTCCCAAATATAATACATGAAAGTTGCCAATAAAGCGGCGTGATCGGCAACATCCCATCTCCTTGCCGCCGGAGAGGCGACGAGCTCCATAAGCCGGTCAACGAAAGTCAACCCGGCATGTGCAGTCCGATACTTCAGCACCGCGGAAATCGCGTCGCGTGCATGCAGGTCCGTCCAGAAAATTTGAGCTTGCGGGCAATCCCAAAATACATGCTGTGTCGTCTCCGCAGCCGCGCAGCCCCAGGTACACCGGTTGTTTACCGCCATTCCCCTCCTAGCAAGCCAAGCCTCCGTGGGAAGATGATCCTCGACAACACGCCACAAGAACATACGCACCCTTGGCAACGTTTTCAGCTTCCATATGCCCCTCAACTGTTCAGAACTCCGACTCTTCTTCCAACTAAGGCCATCGTCAGCACATCCTTTTAAGTCCCGATATAACCTTCCATTATCAACTGTCTGCTTCTCCGTATGCACTTGAACGAGAATATCCTGCTCAGATGATCGGGCCCTGGGCAAATGCAGCACCCTATCAAGCAGAGGTGCTCCCGCCCACTCACGAATCCTGGTCACATCCCAGTCCCCCGTCGCGGAGATACACTCAGCCACACTAGCCGGCCAGGTCGTCGCCATGTTAATAAACGTAGGCCAGCTACAGAGCGGGAGGAAGCCGAGCCAATTATCTTCCTCAAACCTGGCCTTCTTCCCATCGCCGATTCTCCATACAAACCTTGCTACAGCAGTCGACATTGCGTCCAGAACCAACTTGCATGCATGCGAAACATTCCAAGGAATCCTCAAAACGGTGTGCATCACGTTATACTTCCGCCTCATGACGTCCACCCAAGGGCTGTCCTCGCGGCTCAACAGGCGTCTACATTGCTTCATAAGCAGGACGCGTTGCCAAATTCGGAAATCCCGAAGGCCAAGGCCACCAGCGTCCTTCGGCAGTGTAACTTGATGCCAGGACGCATAGTGCATCGACTGCATGTTGCTCACCCCACACCACAGGAAACTCCTCATTCTCTTTTCAATCTCATCAACGACCCCCATGGGCACGGCGCAGTGGCTGAGAATATAGCTCGGAATAGCGTTAAGGACAGAGGTGGCCAACGTAGCTCTACCAGCGAGAGACAAAGGCCGTATCCGCCAACAAGCAATGCAGGCCTCAAGTTTCTGAATTAGGAAATCAAAATCCTTCCTCTTGAGCCGTCGTGCCGCAATCGGCACCCCCAAGTATATAAGGGAGGAACCACGTGCGATGCTAAGCTTCTCCTCCAATAGCTTGGTCTGTTTCCTGCTGCTCTTCCTGCTAAAGAAGACCTTGGACTTAGAAAGGTTGACTTGGAGACCCGCAGCCTCGCTGAATTCCTCCATAACATTACACACCGCGCTCGCTGCCCTGCACGTAGCCTCCGCATATAAGAGGATATCATCTGCATAAAGCAGATGCGAAAGCCGCGGCGCATGCTGCCCCGGCCTAAATCCAAGCAACTGTTTTGTCTCATAATCATGCACCAACGCTGAGAAATATTCCGTCGCAACAACGTACAAATATGGCGAGAGCGGGCAACCCTGTCTGAGTCCCCTCTACGCCTCAACCCATGGAAGCCGAACGCCATTGACAAGCACCCCGAAGCTTGGTGATAATATACAGGCTGCGATCCACTCACACCATAGCGGAGGGAACCCCATGCATTTCATGATCCCGAACAGGTAATTCCATCTCACACAGTCGTAAGCTTGCGCCATATCCAGTTTGATCGTCATGAGCCCAGATTTGGAGGTGCAGGAGTGCATGCGAGAGGCCATCTCCTGCGCAAGAAAAATGTTATCAGAGATGCTTCTGCCTGGGACGAAAGCTCCCTGCTCGCGCGAGATAAGGATATGCAGCCATGGTTTGAGTCTGTTCACAAGGATGCGCGCCACCACCTTGTAAATTGTGTTACAAAGGCTAATGGGGCGGAAGTGCTCTGGCGTGCATGCACCTTGTCGCTTAGGGATAAGGACCACCAACGTCTCCTTCGGCATCCGCTTCGTTTCGAAGAAGGCCAGTACCGCATTGGTGATGTCTTTGCGAGTGATTTCCCAGAAGCCATGTATGAACTCAGCCGAAATCCCGTCATTACCCGGAGCTCTGTTTTTACTAATACCTCGGATGGCGTTGATGACCTCCAATTCCGTAACCTTGCAACACAGCTGTTCCGCCATGTCGCCGCTCACAGCGGCATGCAGTGCTACGTTCAACGGCGGAAGCTGACGATCCTCACAATGCCACTTGTCCTCAAAAAAGGCCAACATGACGGCATTAATACTCTCAGGTGAATCCACTACTCTACCATCCACATCCTTGAGCAGAGTAATGCGATTCTTACGCCATCGAGCAGACGCAGCCGCATGAAAGAATCTGGAATTGCGGTCCCCCAGCTGCGCCCAGTGAAGCTTCGCACGCTGCCACCACCATTTCTCTTCAAGGGCACACCCACGATGAAATGTGGAGATCAACTGTGCAAGACACGAGTTCTCTTCCTCATTCAGTCCTTCCTCCGATTCCTTCGTTTGCAAACTGTTGATCCGTCTCTCCAACACAATATTGTTATCAACAAGATTCCCCACCTCTGTTCTACTCCACCTCCGCAGAGCTACAAGGGAGCGGTGAAATTTTGTTGAAAGCTTTTCCATATCGTTTCCGCCAGCCCGGCGGCCCCATGCATGGTGCACCACCCCAATAGACTGTGGGAAATCCAACCAAGCATTCTCAAAATGTAGCCTTGCCGCGCTCCTCAGTGGGTGACAGCTTCCCAACTTGACCAGCAAAGGGCAGTGATCGGAACCCAGGCGACTGAGGTGCGAGACCGAGCACTCCGGGAACTCTTGCAACCCCGCAGAGTTGAGCAGCACCCTGTCAAGCCTCTCCAAAATTCTTGCACGACCCTGCTTCCCGTTGCTCCATGTGAAGATGTTTCCAGAAAAACCCACGTCCACCAACTGCATTTCTTGCATGAAATCCGCAAACTCCCTCTGCTCTCTGCCAAATTTGAATTTTCTGCCGCCCCATTTCTCCTCCTGCGACATTACGATGTTCAAATCACCCGCCACCATTAGAGGATCATCCCCAGAAGCCACGCTCCTCACTAAGTCCCAAACCTCACACCGCTTTGAGTGTTCCTTAGGGCCATACACCACACAGCATCCCAAACTCTTCATGCCTCTGAGCCTTATCTCAAGTGCAACAACATGGAGTGATGACACCTTGATCGTGATATCCACCCAACGCTTCCACAGCATTATGATTCCTGCAGACATCCCAGCTGAGGGCTGAACTGCAAAACTCCATTCCCTCCCAAGCAGCCAGTCAGCATCTTTGCGCACAAAGGATTGAGCTCTCGTCTCCACCAAAGCCACCACCGCAACACCATTCTCACGAACAAGTCTTTGTAAGTAACACTTAGATTTCCTATCTCGGACTCCCCTAATGTTCCAAAACACAACGCTTACTGTCATCTAACAGTTGAGTATTGTTACACCCGTGCCAGCGTTAGGCCGTAGTAGCCGCATCCGTGTAGATAACTTCGTGACACAATGCCAGTTTGCCACCTCCCTTAACGAGTCAGCTGCAGTTAGCCAACGTCCAGCCCCAGGTCTCTTGCGCCCCACGAAGCGCAGCCAAGGAGTTCCCCTCCTACTACTTGCGATTATAACGATCATCCCTACATATACCATCCTCCGATATGTATTCAAACTCCCGCCTAGGCTTCTTCCCCACATCTGCCCCTGCTTTTGTGAACCAAGCCCGCCTTATCATGTCCCTTCCACGAGCCATGGAGAGACTCCTCGCCCTGGCAGTTTCTCCCCTTTGATGCTGGGCCAACCTGGGAGCAATTTTCTGTACATTGCCAAAGCGTGCAATTGCACCTTGTCTTTTACGTCGAGGTAGGACTAGCATCGATGGACCAAGGCCCCCCAGCTTCGCCTTTTCCTCCAGTCCACGTGCATGGCGCTCTGGCTCCCTCTGGACCTTATAGCCCATCGCTTTATTGTGTTCGCAGCATGGAGTGTTAACCGCGTCCGTCACCGACCTGTGCACAGGCTCCTTACTGCCACCAGCAACCGCTTCTTCCTTGCTAGTAGTTGTCGAGATATTGTTATCCGTAGGTTCAATATGGCCCATAGCTGTTTCATCCTTCTCCCGCGCCTCCATCTCAGTAGGGTTAACCCGCATAGCCGCCTGAGACTCATGCATAGTGCAACGCCCAGTAAGGTGTCCCACCCGGCCACAGCTAAAGCAGACCGTAGACAACCCCTCATATTCGAAAGGCTGATACGCTCGGCCAAACTCCCCGCTTAGCCAAGTACCAGGCTTTAAGGGCTTGGAGAGATCAGTGCGAACGCACACTCTTGCGAAGTTTGACCTTTGCATGTCGGCCGTCCAGCCATCAAGCAGAATGGGCTCCCCGATTGCTTTTGCAATTCTTAATATATTTTCCACATCCCAATATAAGAGAGGAAGGCCGGGAAAGCGCACCCAGACCGGTGCTCGCATTGCCGTCATGTCGTCTGGGCGAAATTCGTGTGACCACAGGTCCAGTCCCATAGCTTGGCCGGCGACTTGCCACGGCCCACCCAGCCATACCTCATTTCTGTCTTGCATGCAGTCGAAGTGTAAAACGAAACAGCCAGAGTTAAGGTCCAGGATTTTGAAGTTCCTGTAATGTCCCCAACGCCTCTGCAGGACCCTTGCTATTACAAAGAATGGGAGATTCCCATAAACACGGCCGATCAAGTCGCATTTGTGATATTCAATGCGTCTGTAGCACGCTTCAGACGACATTATCACATCTTCGTTCTCTTCCTGGTCCGGTATGCCCGCCGCTCTTTCTTTTACATCTATTGTAGCCGGCCGAACAAATGGCGTTACACGTTCGCTAGGAGCACTAATTTTCGAGAGTAAAGCCTCCCTAAAGTTCATTCTTAGGGTCGTCTGGTTCACAACCGGCGTATGAGAGCTACTCGCCACCCCCCCGACAGCATCCTGAGACGAAAGATGAGTAGCCTCCTTTCGAGTACGTTCCATAGTCTCCTGGCTCTTCCTCTGCTCATCCCCCAATCCTGCTAGGGCGTCGTCCTCTTTCATACCATCATCAGAGGTCTCCTCCAGCGTTGCCTTCCCTTTGTCTAAATATACCCGCTCCTCTACTGAGTTTGCCCCCACCGCGGGGCTCCAGGACGAATCCGTGCATTCAGGTGTTGTCTCCATCTCCTGCCTGGAGGGAACACCCTCTTCGACGTCAGGCTGGGCACCAGAGACACAGCCGATCGTCTTCGCAGTGCCCTCTTCCATTTCCACTATTGCACTTGTATAATACTCTCTATCCGGAGATTTGCTTACGGACATCTTGGATTTCCGGTGGCTTCTTCTCACCTTGGCTCCCACCATAATGATTTAATCTATTATTACTAAATTTAAAGCAAATATGATGAAAATGTTTGATATAACAAATGGGAATGTTGTATTATTTTCTTGGGACTAAAATAATGCAGATAGAAGAAAATATTTTTATGTCATAAAAAAATATGTAATAAATTTATTAAAGAAGTTTAATATGCTTCATTTCAATGCTATTTTTACACCCATAAATGTGTATGATAAATTATGACTTGAAGATGACACCAATATGACAAATAAAAGTTATTTTTGAAGTTTAATTGGTAAATTATATTTTTTTTATCACATTTAAGACCAAATTTTATATATTTTTTTGTTGTGTCTAGATTTATACATTATGCATAACATAATGACTTGGTATAGGAAAAATGGTTCTTTATTTTGAAACATGAGTTATTGAATGTGATATTTTATACTCTAAATTTATTGATAATAAATTCTTTTGTTTTATTGATAGTGAGCAAGAATCTCAAATGATTGAATAAGTATTGACGATTGTATTTTCAATTTTGAATTTAAAGCAACATACTAGAGTTCAATGAAAAAAAAGATAATAGTTTTGTCAATATTGAAGTTGAATATATAATAACATTAACAACTTCTCAAGTTGTATGGTTACAAAGAATGCTTGCATATCTTAATTGTAAAGAAAATGACCCAATAGAGATAACCCAAATTGTTAAGAATACAATCAGACATATCATAGCTTATTCATTTATTTAGGATACATGAGAATTTATTCAATCAATGCTATGAAGATCCCTCAATTTAATTGGCATTCAAACTTAGGTGATAATGTCATGATATTGGAGTGCTAGAGAAGAGCATGATTTGTTGTTTTTTTTTGTATATGCTCATTCTTATGATGTTAGGACTTCTTGATATAATACATTATTCCACACCATTATATGCTTCAAATGACTATTTAATTAAAAGCCTTATCACAACCTATTGCCTTTGATGATAAAAATTAGGCTTTTTTAAAACTCATTTTACAAACAGCTTTTTGGAAATTTTTACATTTAATTCTATGCATACATATCATATCATTACTTTATAAGTTGATTACAAACTATACCAATGTATGCTATAGATTTGATGGGATTCCATATCATGTCATTGCAAATAAAAATAATTTATTATTTTCTTAATTAGTAATTTGTGGCATTTTAAGGAGCTATATATGGCTTTCTTTGGTTGTATCGAGTCATGTAAGTTTTGCACGGAAAGAAAGACATTTAATGTTTTGAGTTGGGAGAATACCATTAAATGATTTAATACCAATCAATAACCAATTAAATCTTCTACATATCAATTGATTCGTGATCAAATTGTTAGATAGAGTAAAAAAAGGCAACAGGTTACCAAACAAATTTTTAAATTGTTAAAAAAGGGAATATTTAGTAACCAAATTCTTTGATAACCAGAAATTTTGGTCACCAAAATAATAATTGTTTTTAATATTATTACTTAACTTACAATCTCTATTTAAATGTCCAATTAAAATGCTTTGCCAACCAAATTTTTTATCATTGAAGCCCTCTTTATCGATAGCATTATATCCACTTCGTATAAACTTGAACATGTTATAACGTGATTTGTTTTCCAAAAGATATACAAAAATCCTTATAGGAATCTACATACATTATGTGATATTTGATTTTGACAAACACCCTCACTATGTGCATTCTTGTAAGTGCATTAAAAAACCTCTTAGTGGTTAGCAAAATTATACTAAAACTTAAAATAGATAAATGGATATGAAAAATATAAAAAGTTAAAAGTTAAAAATGAATGTTTTATAAATATAAACATTTCATATAAAAATTTTAAATTTATTGCATTTCTTATGAACATAAATATCTAGATATATATTTTTTAACTATATCAAATATTGAGAATATTTAAAACTCGATGATATAAAATGAAATGATATTTAACAAATGTTGTGCACAATATATGTAGATGTCTTAAATCATGCCAGCCTCATCATATCGACTTTAGCATATTTAATCATATCTATTTTTGGATATTCTGATCATATATATTTTTTTGTATAAGTAATCATATTTGTTTTGGAGATATTATGATTATATCTATTTTTGATATATTTGATTGTATAAGTTTTTAGAATAATTGAGAATTTCTTGATTTGTTGATATTTTGAAAAAATTCATTCATTTTAGAAAATGTTACAAATACTTTATTTGCAATCTCTCATCAGATGTTCCTAAATTTTAGAGTCATAAAATCTATTTTATCCTCTTTATTTTTTATAAAAAATTATAGTAAAAACAAACTTTTATTCTTTTAAAATCAAGTTGCTAAATTATCTTACTATCATATGGAAAGATAAAGCTTTTCACATTTCTTTAAAAATAAATGTGCACATAATATTAATTGTCATAATTTATTTATATATCTTTTTTGTTCAAATAAAATAATATAAATATTATACATATGGTGATAATTATAGAACCCTCTAGATAATCATATGCTAGCTCTCACTCTATTATGATAGTGCAATGAGTGACTCCATTTGTTTCGAAAATGTTTGGCTAAAATAGGCATGAGTCGACCAACATTGAGTTTGTCAAGCCCCCACCTAACCAAGTACCATTATATAACAATATTATCATAAATTTGCTTAGCTGTTACATCGAGTGAGGACAAATAACCAAAAACTATCAAAGGTGGGAACCCGACGGTAAGACAAACACAAACTCCATATATTTACAATATATATATATATAAACACGAACATGTTTTTATAATAATCACACCAAATCCTCTTTTTGTTTTACACATCTCTTGAAAAGGGTTCTTTGTAGCAGTACCATTCTCATCTCTCCGTGTAGTGATTTCATGACCTGTGATGTAAGCACTAAATGAGATTTTATAAATCTCAATAGATAAATTCACATAATTAACCAAGGAAATAAAAGACATAACAAATACTATTAACAGTAAAGATGAATGTCATACATACATATAATGTAATGCCAAATGGAAACCATAAAGAATGTCAATTCCTTATATAGTGTGTTGTTATCGGGCTCAATTCTCTTTTATGCATTATCCTCTGGATCTAATCATCATCAATAAATGACCTTCAGCCGGTATCCAACCAATCACATAACATTAGACAGATATCTGATCCGAAGATCGATACCCTGCAACACATGCTGAGCCTAATGCCACCAGGCAGGTATGGTACCATACCCTGCAACACATGCTGAGCCTGGTGTAAATCATCATGGAGTCATAGCACATAATACCAGGCAGATATCTGATCCGAAGATCGATACCCTGTGACACACGCTGAGCCTGATATAAACACTAGGCATATATTTGATCCGAAGATCGATACCCTGCAACACATGCTGAGCCTAGTGGTGAGGATAATATTCTTTGGGAATCCCATTGTTTTATTTGTCATTTTCCAAACATCAATCCATGTCATATCAAAAGTCCTTTCATGTCATATTATTTTGTCTCTTTCTTTAGCATATTGTACCATATTATTTCTTTCCCTTTTAGTTGTCATGCAAATAAAATAAACATCAACATATAGAACAACCAAAACACCATGTAACTGAAAGAAAACCATGTAAAACAAACACATAATATTGTGCTACATCACAGGGTTAGGAATTTATCTACCTGAATTTGCTGTACCAACCGTCTTACTCACTTCTGATTCTTCTTGATGTCCTACAAGCCCGTAAAATACAAAAATAATTAATTTAAATATGCTTATTAGTCAAAAATTGCTTTCTAAAAACTTTCCCAAACACACCCCAAAATAAATCCCAAAAGGCTCGATCGGCCATGGTCTATGCTGGACCGCCCGAGCAGAAAACCTTTTTAAAAGCTTTTCCAAACAGCTTTCCAAAATTCCCAAATTCCTTAGGCCGTCGCTGGACCGCCCGCTCGGCACGCTGGACCGTGCGTGCTCGACGCGCTGGACCGTGTGCTCGACGTGCTGGACTGCGCGTGTTTGGCATCCTGTTCAGCAGCGTAACCTGGTCCAAAACTTGGACCGGTTCACGCCGCCCTCTCTCTCTCTCTCTCACGTCCGGCGAAACCGAAATATTTCGCCGGCGAACTTCTAAATTTCTTGCATCTCTCGCCGACCAACGGACCGCTGCTCCCCAAAAAACTTATAAAAACAACAAAGCAAATAAAATTCTCACCTTCATTGACCGCCGTCGTCGCATGCCGAAAATCACGAAAATTTATCGTCGTTGTGTCTCGCAGCCATGTTCGCAGAAACGCGTTTCAAACACGCAGAGTCGGCTTTTATAGCCGCGGCCAAAACCGACTAAATCGAACGTTCGTGAACCGCATTTTGCAGAAAACCCTCTCTAAATTTTATATTTGCAAATATATCCTCCGCCAATCGGATTTGAACTAAGCCGACATTTAAAAATTACAGATCTATCCTCTACGTTACAAATTTATCTCAAATCTTCAAAAATTCATAATTTATTCATTAGAGTTCCGAAAATTACAAATTAAACATTGTTGGATTCGTCTCACAGAGCTCTTTCATTTAAGAAAATAAAATAAAATAACATACGAAACACTGAGACTGTTACAGACTTAGTCAACTATACATATTTGTAAAACACTACATCTTCGGGTAACTACATTTAAGGGTTATATGCAATAATATAATATAAATAAAAATATAAGTATTTAAGCAAAGTAAACTAATAATACATATGAAAATTTTATACACATGAATTTGTTATATATTTACAAATTGTTTCTTTCTTTGTATATTTTTATCTTTTTAAGGATTCAGCTTAGAAAAAAGTCATTTTTATTCAAACAATTAGACATATTTAGAAACATGTTATTTTGCAGTTAAACAGTCTGAATGGAGGCTCCTTTAGCTTAAATCTAGAATATGTTATTCGAACATAATATTTTGTCACTTTAAACAACCTCATGTTCTTTCGCTTGACGTTTACGTTCCCTTTACCAAACTTTTTTTAATCTTTTTCTCATATCACTTTAATTTTTTTTTTCTTATCTTTACAATTATTATTATAATTAACTTATCTTGCATATTCATTATCACACAATTATGTTGACTTGTAATCAAATCAAAACATCATTCATACTCATATATTATATACATATATATGTCATGATGAAAAAAATATTTACTTTTTACTATCATTCATAAATTTTATATTTTGATCATCTCTTAATATATAAATTTTAGTAAATATTATCTTTTATATTATCATGTCTATTTTATGTATCTCTAATTTAACTATTTTAGTCATTCAATCAAAGAATTTATCTAAGTATTACACATTGTATTCATATATTTACACTTAGGTGCATATTATACTTATGTTTTAAAATCAAGTAGTGGTCTCACTAAGGCTCAAATCTTTCTTAATTTTTTTTAATTACTATAGTATTTAAGACTTTTTTCTTTTTTTAGCTTTGCCTTTGTCTCTTACATATTGCCTTTTCAAATTTTTTGAAAATATCTTCACTTGCTCTCCTTATTCCTCTACTAATTATGACCAAGTATTGTACCTCTTAATTTTCCTAAAAGCACTTTCTTAATCAAGCCCAACCACTTATTTGTACTTATTATCACGACTTTTTGAAGTAAAAACTAGTATAAATCAAAGCTCTAAATATCTAAAACCTACTATCTTTTGTGGGCTCAATTATAACCCAAACTTTTACGAGCTCAACATCAACTTAGGTTTTTTATGAGACCAAACTGAACTAAGGCTTTCACAAATGTCGAATCAACCAATCTAAGAGAAAAAGAAAAATACAACCAGATGAAAAAATTTGATAAATTTGTATAACTTCTTATACTTATTGATTAATGGAACAAGATAATGAATTTAAATTTAAGAAGAGTCATGAGAATTTGAAAGTTTAGACTTGTAAAGCTTAAATAGAAAAATTTGACGATTTGAGAAGGAGAAGTCATAGTTATTGCCAGTAGAATATTAAGTAGAGTTTTATTGAGATCTTAAAGATTGATTCATATTTATTAGTTATTTCATTTATAATGGTTAGACATTTATAAAAAAAGTTTGATTATAGTTGTTAGAAAGTATAAAAAGTTATTTAAAATGCTATAAACAAAAAAGCTTAAAAAACTTTTACAAACATGTTAAAATAATTTGTTCAAAATAACTAAAATAATGGCTAAATAATTAGTTGTTAGGCAAGATAGACCAGGGCCATTTGATCCGATCGATGGTAATATAGACCTTCAAATCTAATGTTGAATAAGCGGACGAGTTATGGATGGTTCAAACAAGATGGATTTGATCTAGGTCATTCAATCATGTCGAATGAGATTTGGATCATTCAATTTAACAATGGTAAAGTAAGAGTTTATCTTAGCCATAAGATTTAAACATGATAATTAAGAGAAGCACGATTCAAGAATAAGACGAAAAGAAATATAGTCGTTCGATAAGTTAAAATGAAGCTACAGTCATCAGATATAAGGATAAATCATATGAAATAGATAGAATTAGTAATCATCATTAAATTTGGGAGATCAAATAGATGGTGGGATGGATGATCATGATCGATAAATAAAGTAAAAGCGAGCTCCACCGTGTGATGACGAAAATGTGCGATCAGATGGTGCTGAGTGCTCTCAGTTTTGGATATAGATAGACACAAGGGATTTAGTCTTACATTATAGAGAAAGATAAGTATTTGGACTTTATAATCATTCACACAGGAGTAATATTCAGAGCTTAAATGGGGCTGGCTCCCTTGTGTGCTCAGGAATTCATCCCCTAGGCATACTCGTAACATACAGGTTTATACAGGTCTGACTTGACCCATACTTATACATAATTCGAGTGCTTCTCGGCTCGACCTAATGCCTTACCCTATCTGGTTCAAGAATTCGTTGTCAGTTAGAATGAGCTCATCCCGATTTGGTGCTAATTATTTCCTAACTTGACCTATGAAGCTTTGTAGTTAGGCACAAGTTAAGATGTAGTGGAAATATATATTTTTTTAATTACTAGAAATTTAACAAAATTATTTGATTAATTTATAAGATTTAACAGACAAACTAACATGAAATTTGATAAGGAATGGATTTATCCAAAAAAAGGGTTGTGTGATTCAAAAATGAAATTTTATTTATTTGTTAAATCAAGGAGATAGTTGATCAACTTGATGCTCAAATATAATTTAAAATTGATATAAAATGAAAATACCTTAAAAATAATAAGTTAATATTCTATTTCATATAAAAAAACTTATCAAAGTTTAGTACACATCTTCAATCTTTGAAACTTACTTAATACTCAAATGTTCTTTGAAGATCATTAATTTATTATTTTCAAAGGTATATAACTTATTCATTAAAAACTATACCTGATTCATACTAAACAAATTTATTAGAATAAAATACTAAATATTTAACACTTGACTCATCAAAGACAAAGGTGACCTAAAACTTTTCACATGCATTGCTCTTCAAAAGCCTCCAAAAGTTGTATTTTTATGTGGATATCTTCTCACCTTCTAAACTTTCATCTATAAAAGATTCATTTAATTAAACTTGGCCCATGTTAGTTTTACAAGTTGTTTATTGTTTTGAGTTTAAAAATATGTTCAATTTCTATTAATTATACAAATACAATCACAAAAATCATATTGTATATTCCCTCATATTACCTAGATATTTATTTCTTCTTATGATATTATTATAATCTCACTGTTGTATTATAAAAAAGGCCTTTGTAACCATAACCAATAGCTGTCGATGATCATATGTCTTAATCATATTAATATGATACACATATTATATAGTACGATCATTTTAAGGTATCTTTTATGAGTCACACTCACACTAAGCCTACTTCACTTTTTCCTCATGTAATCATATGATATGATATACTTTATTATATTATATGATTTAATACTTTATATATTCCTTTTACATATGGTCATATTTATATGTTTGTCCTATCATACTTGTACTAATTGGTATTAGGCCCTACATTTTATTATATTTGTACATTTGTATCCTTTGTGAGTATGCTTGCATGATAGTTTTGTACAAGCTTAGGACCAAAATTTTGCATGTTCACACTTGTTCCATGTTTTTCTCTCTTTTACCTATTTATTATAAGCTGCTTTGTGATCATATTGTACAATCAACTTTATATATACTTAACTTATCAAATGACTCTAACCAATAGTCAACTATGTTTTATCATAATAAAACATTCATATAGCACTTGTACAATAAGATCTCATCTTATTATTCTATTCACCTAATTAAAACTCTCACTCATTTGTATCATAGAATCTCGTCCTATCATATTGTATAAAACCTTAAAATATTGAAATATCTTTAAAAATTCTAAAAATATTTTTAAAAAATATATTTTGATCAAAAGTATTATTTATACTCATTTTTAAAGATCATTAATCATTATTTAATATTATTATTTTAATATCTTTTAGTTTAAATTTATTAAAAGTTTTTTTGTCACTTTTGGGATATTACATTTACATTGTTCGAATTTAGATACATATCTTCTCTTCTTGCCTTTTTTGTTATTATACAATTTTGAAACTTTATTTTCTCCATATTAAATTTATGTAGTAGTTATTTATAGATGTAATCCAAATCTTTAGATGAATCATATAAATAATTTTATTTTTACATACGTGATTATTTTTCTTTTAGATTTAATATTTATGTAACAAATTAGTATCAGAGTAAGATTTTATCATAGATTTTGTTATAAAAAAAGATGGATATTACATAATATAATCATCAAGAAGTTCACTAGAAATAATAGTTTAAGTATTTAGAATATTAAGATGCATGCTCTAATAAAGTAGCAAGGTATTTAAGCACCTTTATCTAAGAAGCCTAGTCAAATGAATGATGTTTAGTTTGACAAGTAGGAGGAGAAAGTGCATCCATTAATTGTGCTTTGTTTAATAGACAAAGTAATCAATGAAGTTGTAAATGAAGAGACTACAGTATGTCTATAATGAAAGTTTGAGAGTATTTATATGCTAAAATCTCTAATCAATAAGTTATTATTGAAACAAATCTATTCTCTCTTTGTATGAAGAAAAGTAAGCCTCTAAAAGAATATCTAAAAAATTAAATTCTATTTTAATATATCTTAAAAATATTGATGTAAAGGTAAAAGATGAGGATACTATCTTTATTTTATCAGTCTCTTTACCTATTTCATATGATTATTTTGTATTTCTTTTTTGTATTAGAAAATATCCTATTACTCTAAAAATGTCATTTCTAGCCATCATACATGAGAACTCTTACTCAAGACATCTAAAAATAATAGAGACAATTCAATAATTGGGTTAGTTATCATAAATTCTCATAAAGATAAACCAATAAAGATCAAGGTTAAGGAAAAAACCAAAAAAAAAATTAATGTAAAGGATATCTATAACTAGTTCAAGGAACTAAAACATTAGAAGAATAACTGTCCAAAAAAGAAGAAAAAAGGATTCTATTGTTGTAATTGCACACGAGGATTCTTAAGTTAATACTATCTATTGTTGACTAACAATATCTATTCAATAAATAAGAATTAGATAAACATTATTCTTATCATATGTATCTAAATAAAAACTATTTCTCAACATATGAGAAGAATGATAGAGGAAATATTTTACTAACAAATGATATACCTTACAAAATAGTTGACATTGGTTCTATTAAGAATAGAATACATGATGATGTTGTTGTTTGGACTCTTATTGATGTTTAATATAATCTAGACCTAAAGAATCTGATATCTTTGGTTGGTATGGGATGCAAAGACTTTAAATATAGTGTTGATGATGAAGCATTATGTCAATAAATGTGCTATAATGATCATGAAGTGAGTCAACTGATGTAATTTCTATACTTTACAAGGTTTCACTATTACATGTTCATTATCAATGCCATCACATTCTAAAAATGTTAGATTTGATCAAACTAATTTATGAAATATACAACTTGGGCATATAAGCTAGAGGAGTGTCAATTCATAATAAAGTGTACTTATAGGACACAAAATGAAAGCACTTTAATTTTGTTGATATTATATATTTGAAAAGTTGCATCAAACTAATTTCCTAAAGGTAATTCATAGTATAAATATAACCTTAGATTAAATCCATTCATATTGCTTAGGTCTTTTAGGTATTTCATCTATTGGAGTTGCTAGATTTTTTTCTTTCATTGATAATTACTCAAGGATGACTTGGGTGTTCATGATGAAACATTTAAAATTTTCATGCAATACAGGATTTGAGTTGATAATCAAAACTTGAAAGAAAAATAAATTCCTTTGAACTAATAAAAGGTTAAAATTCTGCACTTAAGAATTTAGTGAGTTTTGAAGGGATGAAAGCATCACTCAACATTATACTATTATAGATTTTCAATAGTAGTGAAATGGTGTAGCAAAAAGGATGAAAAGAACCTTATTAAAGAGAGAGATTGATGTATGTTTTCACATGTAAGTCCAAACAAGAGTTTTTGGGCTGAGACAATCAACACATCTTGTTATTTAGTGAACATTCTTCAAATATTATCATATATTATAAATGCCTTATTGAGGCATAATTTAAAAAATCTATTAATTATTCAATTCCTAAAATCCATTGTTCTACTTATTATCATGTTAATAAGGGTACATTAGAACTTAGAGAAAATAAAGGAGCTTTTATGGGCTATGAAATTTGCTATATAATATGGTATTATCTGACAAGAAAGCTATTCTCATAAAAAAATGTCATATTTTAGTACAACTATATGCTTCACTCAAGTTTGGGACATGATTTTTCAAGAAAGTAAGATGATATAGCTAAACTAATAGAGTTTGAGATGACTTTAAGCAATAGTGATGGTGATGATTTACCATTAACTAAAAGACTATTGAAGACCTTTATAACAATCCAAAAGATATATAAGCAGAAACATACAATATTATTATTAATTAATCTCATAGATAAAGTAAGCTACTTCAATGATATGGGTTTAGGGATATGATAGCTTATGCGTTATAAGTGGCCAAAGTGGTAGAGTCCAAAACACCTCTCTTACTATAAAAGAGATGATGGAATCTCTTTACAAATTAAAACATGAGAACTAGTCAAATAACCAAAATAAAGGTGTTGTTGGATGTAATTGGATCTTTGAAAGAAAGATTGAAATGCAAAGTGTTGATTACATATCATACAAGACTCTTTTTATTACTAAAGGCTACAATCAAAAAGGGGGTGTTGATTTCAATGAAATATTCTTACTTATTATAAAAACATATCACTATTTAGGTACTACTAGCATTAGTAGCACATCATGAGTTGGAGTTGGAGTAGCTTGATGTCAAGAATTTCTATATGGAAAGCTTGAAAAAGGATATCTTTATGAGTTAGCCATAGGAATTTGTGATTCAAGATAAAAAAGATCATGTTTGCAAATTAAACAAGTCATTATATGGTTTGAATGTCTCTTAGATGGTGGTATAAAAGATTTAATTGTTTTATAATTGATTAGAGTTATTGTAAGAGTTCTTATGATTGTTATTTATATCATAAAAAGGTGGAGGATGGTTCTTTTATTCACTTATTATTGTATGTTATGATATGCTCATTATAGATAAAACCAAATATACTATTCAAAAGCTTTAATCACTCCTTAATATAGAGTTTGATATGAAAGATCTAGGTGTAGTTGAAAATATCTTAAGAATGGAGGTCTACAGAGATTGCACAAAGAAGTCCGCATTCTTGTTAAAGAAGGGTTATACTTAGAAGATCTTATTTTATGTTAGAATGTCCACAACCAAAACTTTAAGTATGCTTTTAGTTCTAAATATTCATCTTTTTATTGCTCTTGCACCTTGATCATAAAAATATTTAAAGTACATGTTTTGGGTTCCATACTCAAGTGCAATATGGAGTCATATGTATGTGATGCTATGCTTAAAACCTAACATTGTTCATACAACCAATGTGGTGAGTAGGTTTCTAAGTCAACCTAGAAAGAAATGTTGGAAAACAGTGAAGCACATTTTTGTTATTTGAAAGGTGCATTAGATATCGAACTATTTATGAAGATAATTCTACTTGCTTGCATAATATTTTTAATTCAAATTTTATTACTGACAATGATGCTCGAAGTTTCTAATAGGATATGTGTTTGAAGTTTGTGGTTTATTTGTTAGTTGGAAGGCTACTCTACAACATTTAGTTATTTTATCTATCATAGAAGCTAAATATATGATCTTGACATAAGTTGTCAAAAAAGAGATTTTGTTAAAAGTTTTAATCAATGACCTTAATTTTCTTTAAAAATAAGCTATTATATATTATAATAATTTGAGAAATATTTTTTCACAAAGCATAAAGTGTCAAATATATTGATGTTTGATATTACTTCATATGTTCTAAGAATAAAATCAATTTACAAAAAAGAAACACAAAGAATGATTCAGCTAATGAGCTCACAAAACATATTCTCAAAAATAAGTTCATGCATTATTTGGACTTACTCAATGTTAATAGTTAGAGATAACCCTAAAGGCTGTAAACGATAGAATCTGGAAGAGTTATTGATTGAATTATCAAAATTCAATCTTGTGAAGATTTGAAGATATGTCTTGAATCCTGATTAACTTGAAGCCTTATAATATCTACTTTAATATATTTGATCATATTTATTGTAATGATATTTTGATTATATATGTTTTTTGATATATCTGATTGTATTTATTTAGAAGATATTTTGATCATATTTATTTTTAGTCTTACTGATCATATCTTTTTTTAGAGATATTTTAAAATTTTATAATTTAGAGATATTTTAGGATATTTATTTTTTGTGTAAAATGTTATAAATACTTTACTGCATGAGAGTTGAGAAACCTCTTCTCTTTTGATCTTCTTTATTGTTATGCAATTCTATAATCTTATTTTTTATAATAAACTTTTATTACTATCATTTATATATATATAATCCAAATCTTTGAATAAACCATGTCTATTATTTTATTTTTATATTTATATGATCATAATAATATATATTGTCCATATTAAAGACATGTTAAAGACATTGGGGATGCCAATGTTGAAAAGAATTCAGAAAATTAACATTGACACTAGATATTGGAAACATAAGATAATTTATTTAATTAAATTAGATAAATGAAATATAAATAATTTATAATTTTTATTTATAATATTATATATCAATCATATATATATATATATATATATATATATATATATATATATATATATATATATATATAAGTAATTCTTATAATATTGTATGTTATAGCTATATTAAGATGTTCAATTACAGTCTTTAGTTATATTAATATATTTATAATAGTATTATATAATATAGTTATAAAATTATAAGTTTGACATTATCACCCATTGCACAACAATGAAAACATTTTAATTTTTTGAATTTTTTATTTTAAATATAGTTTTTGTTTTAAGGATTTTATATATTATAGTTCATTGCAGGAGCCACATTTGTTAACGCCGAACGGATGATGTTGATCATCATTGACTTTTGTATATTTTTGTCGATATCATCTTTTTTTACAAGAAAACAATAGTTATGATTTGTATTAGTATAGTTAATTTAATTATTCTTTAATAACTTTTTTTTAAAAAAAAAATCCCCAGGAAACAACAGACATAGAATTAAAAATTAATTTAAATTGGATAAAAAGATGTCAACGTCTGTAATACCATTGCTGTTCCAAACTGTACCCAGCTCAGGCTTTTATCCATGTCCTGTCATGAGAACGACATGAAAAAGCGTGGAACGTTTCGTGCGTCATTTTCTATTCATCTATTAAGAAAAATTCCCTTTCTTCCTATAATTGTAATATTTAAATATATTGTTGCAAATAAAGTATATTTCCTATCTTTATTTAGTCATCAGTCTTATATGCACACGAAAGATTCCGTGATTCACTCTCTTGTTTGTAGCTGTCTCGGAAGGTTCCGCACAGCATTTTAACTGATTAGTTGTAATCTTGTCTTGTTTTCTTGGCTAGAAATCACGTTAGGTTGCAATCAAACCAGATAGCCTTTAATGAATTATTTTACTCGTTAATTAAAAAATTCACAAAAAACTTTCACAACGTAACATGATAATAATATTTATTATTCAATGTTTTTATCTTGCAAAGTTAGTAAGTTTGAACAAAAGTTAACAACCTAGATAAAAATATTATCATGCTGACGTGTAAGAATTTTTTTTTTATAAGGTTGCTTGATTGTGTATCGTTTTTTTTATTTAATTAGGAGATTTGCATTTAATTCATAAAATTATGATCTGGAAATATGCAAACAGTGAAGGGGACTTCTAAAAAAGCTGTTAGAGCCGTCGAAATGGAGGAAAAGAGACCACGATGAGTCAAACTCACTCTCTCTCTCTCTCTCTCTCTCTCAGAAAGTTGACAAGTTTAAAAAATTTGTAGAAATGGAAGCAGATACCGGAAAGGTCCAAAGGCCTCCTGGCTGCAACACACGTTCTCGTTGGGGGTCTTGACCGACGTGCTTTGAAGGGAAAATCAATTATGAACATTTTATGTAGTTACAATTATTAAATTACTTTATTACAATTTATTATATATGTTTGCAACAGTATAATGGCCAAAAGCTTTAGATGACTTTGATAATTTCTCAAGTGTCTGATCAAGAAAGTGACATCAAGAAAACCCATATAAGACATTATTAAGAATTGTTGGATACTTGAATGAGACCTAAAGGAGACATGAAATTGGTTCAGATGCTCATAAAAAGACCACTTAAGAGATAGATAGAATAATACTTAAAAATATTTTGCATATAATTTGTATGTAGATAGATAATGATTTGGAGATTAGATGTCTAAAACATTTAAAATTGGGCATCAAAATTGATAGAAATTAACATTACATGTTTCAGCAAACTGATAGGACTTGTGGAAAATGAATGAATTGAGATTATAACAGCTAAAAATTTTAAAATATGATAAATACATGCAATTAAGTATTTAATAACAAAATTTTCTATGATAGAGATGTTTTAAGAATTTATTGTTTTTGACATCTCCAATTGCATGCCAAATTGTCAGTATCTAAAAATTCTAGTTTGAGTATAGCATTCGAAAGAGCTTTGCTTGATATCACATATCAAATCTATTATTGTATTAATTACCACATTAAGTAATTAATAAATTAAAGCATCAATGAAAAAAATTGAGGACACCACACCTCTGAGATGATAAATAGTAATATTACATCAAATTCTGATTCTCTTTTAAATATAATTATCAACTTAATATCCAAAAAGACATGATGTATTATCATTTTATAAGTAATCATTATACAACAATATTTTTAAAATATCATATACAATATCCCAAAGTGTTATAGTAAATATATATTTATTATTATTATATTCATGGTACTATTGATGTAAGATAAATTTAGACTTCTATTATGATCAAAATTAAAAACTATAATATTGAAGATGTTCAATAAATTACTAAATAATATAAAAAGATATCATATACTAATCTGGGTTAAGTGACATATGTGATATTTTAGAACTATTCAAATATTGATATTCTAAACTTATAATGAAGATTATTAAATTGAGTTGGTGACAACACCTTAAGTATTAAGTATAAAATCTCTCAAAATAATTCTTATTATATCTAATTATATATATATATATATATATATATATAATAGAAAATTTAAGATAAACTCTATTTAAAGTATTTTAATAAAAAAACAATACTAATTTTAGATTATTATCTATAAAATAAAAATACTAAAGATTAAATTTTTTGACAATGATGTGGGTGTTAGTAGAAGTAAAAATTTGTTTAGTTATTAACTCTCCTGGTGAAATATCTCACATTTGATCCTTGTCTCTTATAAGAGATTTGTTTGCTAGCTGTCTCGATAGAAGGTCTCTCATCTTTGATCATTGTCTCTCACAATAGAAGGTCGAATCTCTCTAATTAAGATTGTGTGTACATATTTTGTTTACAAAGTTGGAATAATACAAATAAAATAATTTTTATTCCATCATTTTTCTCCTTTAAAAAAATAAAAAATAAATAAAAAACTAAAAATTAATTGATGGTGAGTGTTGTCATGACAGACAGCAAAATTATTGGCGAGAGGCACTACAGAGCTTTCAGCCTAATTTTTTTAGTTAATGCAGGTCAGGTAGAAGGGGTCAACAGGATTGACAAGTTTGTATGGGTCATCATGAGTCATTGCTGGTAATGTGTCGACGTGGGTCAAATAATGTTCCCAAGTCAATTGGGTCATGTGGGCGTGCAGGTCAACTTGAGTGGTGACAGTAGTTGCTAATGACAATAGTGACAGTGAGAGATGGCAGCAGACGATGACAAGAAGTAAAATTAATAAATAATTAATTTTAAGCATTTGTTAAGCATTTTAAGCAATTTTTTTAAAAAATTTACATCAGTGGACTTGTAGAATTGGTATAATTTCAATGAATGTGTGTTTGTGAGCTAAGGTTAGATACTCTTGTCTCATCCTCCCTAGGTGAAAGAGAGCTTAGCTCAATAATATTGAGGTGATGGGTACAACAACATTTTAATAAGTGTGACATGATTTGGCGTAGGTTATCATAGGTAAGTAAAGAGTTCTTGATCAGAGGTTTGCCCTTCTAACGAATTAAACATTTTTTAATTTTATAATCTTTGGTTAAAATTATCTCATGATCTAAAATTTCTTTCATATTATCCTTTCTTACTCTCAAGATTAATATAGTGGTAAGAATAGGTTCACTCAATATGAGAGAATAAGACTCAAATGGTTCATTAGGAATTGAATGTGGTGTTTTGTAATAAATCTTTAATGTTGAAGATTATAATAATTCTATAATCTTTTAAGAAATCCAACACATACTTGTTAGTTCCTAGTTTTTGAATATTCCTAAAATATCTAGTTTCACACACTTGTAATTTTTTGTAAGCTTTGAAACAGAACTATTCTAACCTAACTCTAACTATAACAAAGTCACCTTTGTAACTTTTTTTAATATTTCTTTAAGTATTTGCTAGTTTCTCATACCTTTTGCTACTTAGATTAATTTTTTTGACATTGTTTTATGAGAAGCAAAACAAAAAACAAAGAAAAAAAATCTAAAATTCACTTGTGAGAGAATAAGATCAAGGGGAGACCTTGGCTTATTATCGTGACAATGTTTTAAGGAACTTAGACTAATACTACGAAGTGCAAATTCAACTCTTGTTAATAATTGATCCCAAAGTTTAGGTTAGTCCCCTATTAAGCCATAAAAAAGATTTCTAGGACAATAATTTACATTTTCATTAGTCCATCCATTTCTGGGTAGTAGTTTGAAGAAAAGTTTAAATTGGTTCCTAATAAATGCAATAAAGTCTTCCAAAAATAAATGATAAATTTTAATTCTCGATCAGATACTATAGTCATCCCACATGGTTGTTCCTTAATGTTGGTGCTAAAGATGTTGGTGTGTTTCCAATTGTTTATAACTATGGGATGGTAAGGATATACATAATCACTTAAACCATTAAATTTTCTATTTTTTTCTATCTCTTTCTTAGTTTTCTTATCCAACATTATGTTTTTTTATTCTGACTCTTCTTGTTTATTAACACAATCTATATTCATAATCATGGATCTCTTTAGGTAGTTAGTAGCTACATATCTCTTTTCATAGTACTTAAAGTAGGTTATTCTAGATTAGGTGGATTGGCTTGAAGAAGTGTGTATAGTGGATGTTAATATGGGTTTGATAGATTTAGAAATTATGGTGGATTGGGATCACCAAAGTGGAAGTATAAATGAGATGAGAAATTATGGATCAAACATTTGGAGGGTCTAGTTCATCATTTCTTTTAAAATAAGTTGTATATTTTTCCACATTTCTAGCTATACAATAGGTTTTCTTTAAGATATTAATATTTCTTAAGTTAAGTTTAATCTGTACGTATTCATTTAAACTTGTTTTAAAATAGGAAAAACCTACTTGCTTGGGTTCATCTATATCACATCTAAGTTTATAATTCTTAAATTTGTTAATATACTTGATAATGGATCAAACATCTTCGAAAAACCTTTACCATTTATCTAACATTTTGATACTATAGGTTATTGGAGAAAATTTATTATATAACCTAACATTAAGGTTTCTCCAAGTTTGAGATACCCCTTTATCATTATTAGTATATTGTCACTCTAAGTTTCTAAGGAACCTATAGACAGAATTAACGAGTTTATTCTTAATCAATTGATGCTTTTTTGCTCACTTATTCTGTGTCAATCAAAGCAATTATCCATACAAGTTTGCTAATCGATGTAATATTTAAGATCATAGCAATCATCAAAGGTTAGGGCATCCAGTTTCATATTAAGAATATGCTCTCTATCTCAATACCTCTTAGGTCTTTTCTTCTTATTAGACTAGATTTTCATTTTAGCCTGATTCATTTATACATTTATTTCTTTTTCTATAGTTATGATTTGTCTTATAGATATCTTGATTTGATTCATTAGAAGAATCATAATATCTTCTATGAAAATGTCTTGTGATTAAGGTCTCACTTTTACTATGCCACCTTTAAGATATAACCAAATAATTCTTAAGAAAGTTGGTAGAGAGTATCACTATTTTTGTATCATATATTAAGATAAAATTTATCCAAAACTAACTAAGAGTTCTTTAATAAACAAACTAACCAAAAAAGAAAAGATTCTTTCTTTCTAGTAGAAAATAATGTTATCTAATACAAAAATTAATGTAAAATAGAAAACTATGTTTTTTAATATCAAAATTGAATAAATTAAATAAGAGAATTGTTTTAGTTGAGAATTATACACTTTAACATCAAAATTGATGAAAGATAAATTTAGACTATTACTAGAATCATAATTAGAACTTATAATACTAAAAATGCTTAATAAATTATTAGATAAAATAGAAAAATATATTATGTATTAATCAGAGTTAGATGGTATGTGTGATACTATAGAACTATTTAAAGACTGGCATTCCAAAGTTGTAACATCGATTATTAAATTGAGTAGCTAATAACATCTTAAACATTAATCATAAAATCCTACAAAAAAATTTTTGTCACATCTAATTTTATGCATATAAAATAAAAAAATTAAGATAAATTTTATGCAAAATATTTTAATAAAAGTAATAACTCTAATTTTAGATCATTAACTAAAAATTAAAGTTGCTTAAAGATTAAACTTTTTGATAATGATGTGGGCGTTGGTGAAAGTAAGAATTTGTTTGGTTACTGGCTCTCCCATTGAAAAGTCTATCACCTTTGATCTTTTTCTCTCACAAGGGATTTGGTTATTAACTCTCCAGCTGGGAGATCTCTCTCGATCCATGTCTTTTATAAAGTAAGTTAGAATCTCTTCAACCAGGGTTTAGGATATACAATGTTTTTATAAAAGTTGAAGTACATAAACAAAATATATTATTTAAAAAATAAAAAAAATAAAAAGTTAAAAATTAATTGAATTAAGTAGTTCTTAAATTGGTAGTACATTTTGGGCAACACTAATAATGAGTGGTAAAATGAAGGGTGACAAAACGACTTGGCAGCGGTACTACAAAGCTACCAATCTAATTTTTTGGTTGTGTGGGTTTGGTGGAATAAGATAATAGGATTGATAGGTTGGCACAGGTTTCATGGGTCATCGTGGATCATTGTAGGTAATGGGTCGATGTTGGTCGAACAATGTTTCTGGGTTAATTGGGCCACTTGGGCACGTGAGACGACTTGGGTCGAGGCAGTGACTGCTGAGTATGGCAATGATGATGACAAATGACCACAGATAGTAATAGGTGGTGAAATCAATAAAAAAATTAATCTTAAGCATTTTAAGCAATTTAAACTAAATTTTGTACCAATAGACTTGAGGAACTGTGCGACGCAACATGTGTTTCTATAAGCTAATTTTAGATACTCTTACATCAGTTATCCCCTTAGATTATCCTATACCAACCAAGATATGTTTTGCCTTAAAAAATATCTTTGTATCTAAAAAACATAATATCTTATATAAACATAAAAATCACTCTTTTAATAACCAATGTGATACAAATTATTCATATATCCTTCTATCAAGAAGCTTATTAGAAGCTACTTCTTATCTAGTGATTCTTCTCATTAGATATCACCTAGAATTTACACCTCTCTCTCTTTGATCCTTAGTGTTAAAAGACCACCAATTTTTGCTTGATTCATCCTTGAATCATGTTAAACTAGTGAGAGTCATCTCTTATATCAATTATGATATCTCAATCTCACTATATTAAAGTATTATCTTCATACTAATCTAAGTAAATATTTTTCTCAAAAAATCGTAACATCTTAAGAAAATGACATCTTATATAAATATTAAGATCAATCATTAAGTAGCAAATATGAGATAATTTATCCTTTACCCCACTATTTAAAAGCTTGCTAGGGTTTGCTCTTTGTCAAATAATTTCTCTCTCAGGACATCACTTAATGATCCCTCCTCACCCTCTTTGGTCCTAAGTGTTACAATGTAATTAGTACATTAGTGCATACATAAAACTATGAGAGTAGTAGACTGCTTATGCTTGCATGAGTTCATAGAACATGTAGCAATGGTGCATACCACCAACTACATCTTCCACCATCCTATGCACATGTAGCTCTCATGTACACTAATTCACACAAAAAATTGAGTGCATAGTAGATCATGCACCTATCCATTTGTGGTAAGTGTGACATGCCACTTATTATGCTGCATGCACAACATATATGAAATTAAAAAACATGGAGTTTTAAGGATCAAAATACTTTTCTTATGCTTTAAATATGTAATTGAATCTCATATTAAAGAGAATAAAATAGAAGAAAATAAGTATTTTTAATCTCATTCTTTGGCATAAACACACACACACACACACTCAACATTCTTGGTTTTTAGCCATTTCACATTTTTCTCTACTACAATTATGAAGCAAGTTTCTTATTGAGGTATTGGAATAAGATATTTCACATATAGGTGATATTTTGGTATCAATATAGAATTTGACATCATTTGAAAGGAATAAGAAGGGAGTTGAAGAGAATGTTAAGAAAGGAAAGTAAGAGATTAAAGAGACATCAATTGAAATGTTTATGCCAAAAATTTTTCCAATAAATATGTAGAATTAAATAGCTTTATTAGTTCAACAAATGTAGATATTAATGAAGATAGTGATGAAAACCTATTCTCCTCTAATGATAAATCTAGAAAATTGCATACCAAACAAAATAAATACAATTAGTTTCATAAATTATGATCAAAATATTAATCCAAGAGTTGTTGAAGATGGAGAAGAAGATGATGGGGATATCATTAGTCTTAGTCTTTTAATGCACAAGAATCAACAATGTTTATGCATAATGGAAGGTAAATTAGAACAACTCTTTTATAATGTTATAGTTTTAAGAGGGGTCAACCTCTACTTCTCCAACATAGTTTCCACCATATTTAACAACCTCAATATGTGAGAAAAATAAATGTAGTTGGGAATTTGGTTGTATTTGAAAAAAAAAGAGGAAGAATTGAAGAGACAAAAGACCAAAAAAAAGGCTAACCTAAAGCCTTTTCATTGGCTTTTATTGTCAAAATTGTTTTAAGATGGAACTCAAGAATAAGGCATGGTTGTGTTAAAGCCACTCCATTGTGTCATTATTATCAAAATATTTTTTGAGATGCCCCTTAAAATAAATGAATACATAGGTTTGTGACTCTTTCTAATACTTTTGTCATTGAAATGTTCTTCAAACTAAATCGAAGTACTAATGGGAAGGAACTTTTACCTAAGACTATAGTTGCCAAGAAATTTTTAAAAATAGATCTTTGACTTAGGGCACTTGTGGCATGATGACTCTCCATAGGGAATTTATTCTCAAAATTTTTTTAAAGATGGATCTTAAGACAAGGACATGTTCGAAACCAATCTTTGAAGTCTTTGACTTTGAAATATTTTTCAAGATGTATGCCAAACCAGGGCAACTATAGATCAAAGCCTCCTAAACTTTTGTCATCAAAATATATTTTAAGACATCTTGAGACAAAGTAATCCATGGATTGAAGCCTGTCTTTAGACATTGTCCATGAAATGCTTTGTAAGACAATTCTCAAAAAAAGCACCCTTGGGTGGAGCATCCCTTTAGAGCTTTTTTCATCAAATTGTTTTCTAAGATGGATTTTAGGAATAGGGCACTCATGAGCTAGTGCCTCTTCCTAAGGTGTTGAATATCAACATCAACCGACCTATGGATTGAAAATTCTTCTTAAATCCTTATTGACATATTTATGAGATAGATCACAAAAATAATGCTATCTTAGGCTAGAGAGTCTCCTTAAAACCTTCTCTATTGAAATATTTTCTAAGATAACTCTAGGAATTAGGGCACCTAAGACTACAAACTATCCCTAAGACCATTTTTTTCATAGATATATTGCAAGCCCTTCTTAACTTTGAGAGAACTAACATAAATAACTTGTTCTATAAGTTGCAATGTTCATTGTACCTGCTTATTAATGTATTTTTCAATGCTACACTTTTCTTCTTTTGTGTAGGGTCAAACTTAAATTGAAATTAAAATTGAGCTTATTAACCATTTGAGTGAGACTGACTCAATCCTTGAGCATTACAAATCTTGATCCCCGAACTTTTGTTTCTAAATTTATTTATTTATAGGATAAATTCTAAAATATATTATGTTTGGTCAAAAGAGGGGGTGATATAAGAGTTCTTCAAGTTTAGCTGAGCTATCATTTTGTGGCCTTTGAAAAATAAGAGCTTTTTTATAAACTATGGCATGACCATGGTCTAAAGTTTTTTTTAACACCAAGAGCCTTGCTAAGGATAAATGTTTACTTTCTCTCAAGGAACTCAAATTAATTACCTTCATGGAGGACTTTGAGATATGTGTAAAAAACTTTGATGTAGATTTCAAACTCATTGTACCCTTTATTTATGGAACCTAGACATTCTTTGTTGGATCTCATAAAAAGGTAACATTTAATTTTGATAATAACAAATCTTTTAATAACTTAATGCAATGATCTTATAGGCCTATTCATGATATTATATAAGTTACATTCAAGATAAATAAACTTCATAATCATCTATCATAGATTGGCTTAAGGAGTGTTCAACTTCATTAATCTTCATAAAGCTTCAAGGACATGAAGGATGAAAAATTGAATTCATTGGTGTGCATGAGTTTAATGCTTTTGGGATAACAACTTTTTCTCTCTAAAGATTCATGTAAAAGTTTGGTTTAATGCTCACCTTAATTATCAAGAGCTTGCACACACACACACACACATTTGCTATCTTACAACATTATTCTTAGGATTTGATTTTATGATAAATTGTATACAACATGACTAAGAAAATCGAATTGATGACATTCATATAAGTTATGAGAAACATGTGAAATTACCTTTTTTAATTTTTGACTTGTTATTATGATCAAATTGATATTAAGAAGTAAAAGGAAAATATTTTTATTGCAAAATCTTACAAATCTTAAAATGAACATAAGCTTCAATCAACTTAAACTATAACCTTCAAAAAGTTGATGTTGATTCATTTTAATGCATTAAAGTTTAAAGTTATATATGTGGTTAGAATGCATCATTTTAAATCATGAATTCCTAAAATTATTATAGTTGTCATAGTGCAATGCAATCTATGCTACCCCACGCTTCTACCTATAGCATTGCATGCCCTGCACATGTGATACCTATGCTACCTACACTACTTAAATGTGCAATGCAATACGAGGCAACATATGCATGCAAGTTTATGCCATGCATTACATAAAATGATTAGTTTGACAAAATGTCTATTTTCATATAGCCATTGAAAGAGTTGTTGAAAGTAATTTAGGAGATGTTTTGGGATTCTTTGCTTATAAATAGACTTCTAAATATTAAAAATATGTTATTAATCTTACCAAATCTTTTCTAAATTTTTTGTGAGCCTTCTTGCTTCATTTTCTATATTTATAAAGGATATTTGTATGTCATCAAATCAAAATTAGTTTGGTATCATCCAAGTGCATATAGGAGGATATTTACAAAGCATTCAATATTTCTATTCACTTATCAAGGTGCTTTTACAATTTTTACTTCTTTTGCACACCTTCATCTTACAACCTCTTAGTTTTATTTGGTAATACTCTTACTTGATCTTTGGTAAACTTAATTATCTATCTATTTAATTGTAGTTGGATTGTTTCTTGTATTTTTTTGTATATTGATTCTAGTTTTTTGTTCCTTTTTGGTTTTTTTTATTTGATTTTTCATGGTCAAGTTGTTTGGTCTTTTGGCCAAATTGTGTAAGATCTTTTGCCTTTGTATTATAGATTCTTTTGAGCTAGTGAATTTTATGATCTTTTAACTCAATGTGAGTGTTCCACTTACATACTTTTGTGAAAGGTTTTGATAGTGTAAGCCTAGTTCTTTGGGACCAATGGTAAACATAGATTTAGTGTTTAAATTGAGCTATTTAAAAATCTTGGTGTATTTGCTTTAGCATTTCTCAAAAAAAAATTCAAAACTAAACAAGAGCATGAAAGAACAATTCAAAAGTAACTATATTAAAAGACTTTTACATAATTTAAATTATCATACATAGTTTATTGACTTTGTGAAAAGTTATAGTTCACCCCCTCTTATTTGGACATCATAGTGCTCGTATTCTAACACATGGCACCAAAGAGTAATTGTTTCTAGTGAATAATAATCTTAAAAAAAGTCCTTATTTTTTCCATGTCATTCTTGTGAATTGTATTATCATATTGGGTTACAAATTTATGATTTGCAAAGCACAATACAAAGTTTTAACTTTTCAAAGTTTCTTTTTAAATCATGGAATGCCCTCCCTTGTTTGGATGACAATATTTTTCAACAAGATAAAATGCTTTAAAAACCTTTGTTCAAAATTTATTTTGACTTATGAAATATTTTTTAAAATTTTCATAATATTCACTTTAAGCTAGATGACAAATATAAAAAACTAGTACAACAAAATGAAAAAGGATTAAATACAATATTTTGTGATTTATCTCATGAGATTTTCATTAAAATTTGTATGTTATGTACTTTTTGGGGCAATGTGTGATCTAAAAAAAAGAAATGGAGGCCTCAATTTAATGAGGAAAAGAAGCAAATGAAGAAATTAAAGAAGGGACAAAGGAGATGGAGTCTTACAAGCACCTTGGAGTCCACTTCTTAATTGGCACTTGACCATGATGGAACTTCTTTTAGTAATGAGGTAAGTTCTAAAGCTTTATGTAATGAAGCACTATTTGAAACATTTGATGAATTGATTGATAACCATGGCAAGCTAATTAAAATAATAAATCAAACCTAGAAAAATTTATTACATCCAAGAGCATTATAGTCATGAGCTACAAAGGGAATGTGATGAACTTAAGGAATGAAATTTATCTCAACTAGATAAAGCAAAGTTGCACATTTCTATGCTTAGTGAATTGGCAACTATAAACAAATATGACAATACATCTATTAAGTATGTATCTTGTATTGAATCTTTGAAATCTAAGAATGATTTGTTCAAAATTAAAATTTTAAATCAAAGAAAAAACTGAACACTTTTGCCTCAATTCATGAGGAATTAAATTATTTAAGTAAAGTTACTTCTTTCTTTCCTCGCATGTGCAAACTCATGTTTTGCCACGAATTCATATGAAGAATAAAAATGAAAGAAGTGGTATTCATATGCATTTACATTCATCCATGACCTCTTTGCTTACACCACATGATTATGCACCATCAAACATTGTATGCAACCACTCCTATAAATTAGATCATATGTCATTTAAATGCCCAATTAGGAGATCCATGCTCTCTAAAAGAAATAACTTTATTTAGATTCCTAAAAGAAATATTATATGTGAAAAAATTGCAACATCACTTACCTCTCACACTATCTCTCTTTTGAACTAAAAATAATTTGGATTCCAAATTTAAGTTTAGACAGGTGTGAAGGGGAGCCTCTATGCTAAGGACCTATAGAGACATGTATTGATCTATTGGCCTTGTTCTAGCAAGCAAAACAATTGCACAAATTATCAAAACTTGATTTTAATGAGTTAGCAACTTATTCTTTGTGAAATTCCTTTCATCTAAATTTAGACTTTATTTTGAAATGGATTTTCAAAATCTATATTGAAAAATTCCTATATTATTTTGTTAGAATTTTTATAAGAAAATATTTTTAAAAAATTATGGAATTCTTTGTAGTTTTTTATAAATAATGTGTAATATTCTTATTAAAATTTTGAAATTGAGTTGATTTGCACTTTGCAATTTATGTTGATTAATTTAGCAATTGATATGTATTTAAAAAGCCTAATTTTTTAGTGATGCCAATGTTTATGATAATTAAATTATAGCAATTACAATAATTCAACATTTAATCATTAAGAAAATTGTTCATCAAATTCAATTTACAAATTTAGAATTTTATATTTAATGCAAATCTTGTTGGATTATATCAACATATAATCAATTCATAATTCATTAAGTTATAAAAGCTATTTTTACTTAAATTTAATCTAGTAATTAATTATTTAATCATTTTCATAATTTGAATGTATTTGGTTGCTCAATTAACCATGTGATCATTTATATTAAAAGCTTTCCAAATTCAAGATTGTAACAAATTGATTAATCTCTTATAGTAAAACATCATTTATAAGTGCAAAGGGATTACACTAAAAGTTGGATGATATTCACAAAATTTATTTGAGCTCTAACAATTATATATGGAGCTTCAAATTCAACATCCTTACAGATGATACATTTTTAGCTTATAACCTAAAGTTGTATTGGTATTAGTATCATGTTATCTTGTGGGCTTACTTAACAACTATACCCTCCATGCATATTAATGTTTATTTGAAGTGCACTCAACTCTATGGTTAATAGGCTTACATAATACATTATACAAACCATATTACCTTTAAATTATTAAAGAACACACACAGACACACCTTAACCATAGTAGATGCTTTAAATCCTAACCTTGTTAAAAAAAACAAATTAGGGTTTTATTGAGCTAAAGGTTATTGTGAAGACATCTTACATGCTAAAGACCTAAATTTGTAGTACTTTTTGTATCATATCTTCTTATGGGCCATGTTAGAAAATTGATTTATACTTAGCTCCATAAGCAAAACCATGGTAAATCATTGGAGTCACCTAACCAAAGCATGAAAGTAACTAACCATACTAATGCAAAACTCTATTTCGAAGTATTAAACATTGAGTTGTAATTTTTTTAAAATTTATGGATTTTATTATACCATTGAGAATGATGATCACAAAACTAAAGTCCTAATTACTAATGAATGCTTGTATCTACTAAATTTGATAGTTAATGAAAAATATTAAGTAGGAGCAAGGTTCAAGCACTTGGAGTTGCAAGAAGTTTTAAGACATTTGTTCATGGTTAGCTTAATTTGCATATCAAGGAGCCATTGTCTTAGCATTTATTGGAGTAGTTATCCATCAAGAGTTCATCTTTATGACATCAATTTAGTTTAAATTACTATACACATCTCTTAATATTTATATGACACATAAGATTATTTAACTCGTGCAACCATTATTTTGCAAATCAACATTTGTGTTATGAACTCCCTAGAATTGCATTTGAACTTTGGTAAAATCAATATAAATTGACTAAGATTCAACTCAACTTTAAAATACATCTTATTTCTTGATACCTTATGATTGTATGACATAATAGTTAATATCATACTTATATGATCTATATTAAGTCTTATAGTAACTATTGAAGTTGAAATTTGTCATAGCATCATATATGTGTGATGTATTTATTATACAAATGTGACTATTATCCAGACTTAAAATTTTTATATAAACTTGGTCATATAAGCTATTAGATTTGTACATGTATTGTTTGTATTCTAATAATTAATTTTTCATTAGCACCACATAAGCATGAAGTCTTCTTCATTTGAGTATATCATCCATTTCTTCATAGAATATGAATTACCTTTAAATAAGCTCTATTTTGGTTAGACAAGTATGATGAGTATATCATATCAGTATAATCTTATGTTTAACTTAAATCACGATACTATAGCTTGGCTGTACAATTAATGGTTTTTGTATGATGTCCAGGTTGAGTTTTATTGTGTTTATAATTATTACATCGTATTTTACAAAGTAGAATATCATATATATATTATCTATTTTATCTCATAGATACTATTTAAATCTTAAGATATAAATGTTTTCATCATATTTTATGCATATGATATCTTTATTTCATGAATACAATTATTATCTTATAATACTAAGTATTAATAATCTACATTAATATATAACGATGATCTATGTATTGCACTTATACAATTTTTTCTTACAAAAGATATGACAAATATTGTTATAAAGCTATTATATTACCATGATAACCTTATCATATATGTATGATTATCCTATTAAGTTTTGATAAATTGATTATTACATAATAATTCAATGGTTCATCCTTATATGATCATAAAGTACAAAATTTTCCTAACAGTTCAATACATCATGAAAAGAATTATTGTATGATGGTGATCTACTATTATATTTGTATGATTTATTTAAATAATAAAAATGAACTACATTATACTTATATGATCCTTGTGATCATTTAGTATGATGTCTTTAGAACTAGTAATATATCAAGAAATTATATCATATAGTATGAAAATATTTCTCGTACTTGTATGATAAGAAATTAAAAAATGATCTGTGCTAATCATACCCTTGCATTGTTGAGATGATTTGAGTCATCTACTTTTCACACAAATATGATTGCTACAACACACTGATACAATGCATTGTTAACACCCATAATGGCTAGTTGAATTATTTTAAAAATCTCATTATATTTATTGAGTGTATTTTTTTGAATTTAACTCACTTATTCTTATAAATAGAGGTGTAAATTAAGGAAAAATGATTGATGATGATTACCAAATCATTTAAAGTGCATAAAACAAAGACTTGGAATATGGGTTATGCTAAACAGTGAAGTTCATTGCATTCCTTAACTATGCATTCTTTAGTTTTCTCATTCTCTATATTTCATCAAGCTCATTTTGTCTGGTGACATCTTTGACATCATTTAGTTTTGTTCTATATGGATCTCACAACTGAATGGTATAATATTTGTAAGTTGTATTTTATTAAATATGTCGTAATAATTGTAAAGTTGTATTATTGTGAATCATTATAGGGTGTATCACAATCGATTGTAGCTAAATAGTATGGTGTTGTAAGGTTTACTCCTATTGACTGGGGCAAAAGACTTTAGGTTATTAGTAGTAGCTTAATTAGGTTAATTGAGAATGAATGCAGGTACTAGTTAGATCAAAATCTAAAATTCTTATGTTCTTTAACTTTACTTAATTTACATTATTTAATTATTCCATTACTTCACACTATCATTTTTTTCAAAGGATTTGAAACTAATGTATGATTTCTAAATAATATTTAAGAGAAATTAAGATTAATAATTAATTTACTTTATAATATTATTTGAGTTGGTTAAACTTGATTAATAAAGTAAAATATTTTATTACTATCATGTATTTGAAATTAAGAAGTTTTTGAAATATTCATAATTTATCTCTCCCTTCTTATGCTGATTACTTGTATACAATTACAATAGATCTATCTCATAATAATTGATAATTTAATTTAACAATTGGTATCTCAAAATTTAAGTACATTAGCATCAATTTTAGCTTGCCTATTTTTGACACTTAGCTCAAAGTCATGTATGAAAAAATTCTTGATGAATTTAATACTTAATAAAGTTAAATTTGTTTATTTATTCATTATTTAATTGATTTACAAAAACTTGATAGTTGGTATCATTCTTGATACTAATTTAATAGAAATTGATTACCATCAATTATCTTGTTATATTATTTTTACAAGTACCTTACTAATTTAATACAAATAGAGTAGAGGAGTTTGTCATACTCTAAAAATGGCTTTATTAAAAGTTAGTTAATAAAATCCCAATTTTTGGTATAAATTGATTATTATTAAAACATAATGACACATATATCTGGTGAGAATATATATCCAAATGATAGTATCTTTAACATGTGGTATATTTTTGAATAATTTGTTTGAATTACTTGAGCTACATTTATTGTGACCATAATTAAGATATAAACATAATTAGCTCAATTAGGGAAAATTCTTCTCAGAAATATTAGAATACCTCATAAACCTCACATAACTTCTTCAAGTTGGGGAAGAAGTAACAATAATGGAAACATCTCTTCTAATACTCACTTTGATAATAATAATTAAGTTGGAGAACTAATAATGTGTGAGTGAAGTAGAAATGATAGGATTTTGTTATGACAAATGAGATGTTTGGCACATAAGTTTTATTGTCAATATGATCTATTTGATACTTGTGTTAGTGACATACATGCTTCCATTTGAATACATATAAATTCCTTTTTAATTTTTCTATTTCATCACTATATTTAAATTTTTTTATCATAAAAATGAGAGAAAGTATTGGATCTCTTGAGCCCAAAAAATAATATTTATTTTTAATGATGACAAATCCTTTAAATACTTAGTATACTTATTGAATATGTCTACTTAGTATGTTTTATAGGTTATATTGGAGTGAAGTAGGCTTGGTGATCACCTATTATGGAGTGGCTTAGTAAGTGCTTAACTTCACTAATTTTTACAAAGCTTTAAGGATATGAAGGATGCATAATTCCATTATTGTGCATGAGAGTAAATCTTTTGGAAAATAGATTTTTTATTTTTTAAGAACTTTTATCGAAAGATTGGTCTAATTCTTACTTTTATTATAAAGAACTTGCACATACATATTTGAAATTATATTTCATACTTAGGATTTAATCTTATAGTAAATTACAAATAACATGACTACACAAATCTAATTGATACAATGAAAGTCATGAGAAGTATATATGGTTAATTCATATCTTAACATTATAACCAAATTGATATTAAGCATTAAGAGAGAAATATTTTGATTAGATTGACAAATCTTAGAATGAAACATAAACTTAATTTATAGTATTCATAAAGTTGATCTTGATTCATTTAATATATCAAAGTTCATAGTTATATAAGTCCTTATAATGTATTATTTCAAATCATAAAAATTTTAAAATTATTATAGTTTTAATAATGTCATAAAATCTATATTATGTTTTCCTATGCATTCCACAGTACTTCTCCTGCACTTACACCATCTATGCATGTAGTGTGTAACCCATGTTGCCTAGCCTCTCTAGAAAGTTCACATCGTATGTTGTACATAACAGCTAGTTTAACTAAAAAATGTTTATTTTGATATTGTTATTAGGAGAGTCATTTGATGTATTTTGAGGGATGTTTTGAGATATTTTGCTTATAAATATGCATCCAAATACTAAGAAAATGTTGTTTCTCTTAATAATTTTTTTCTTAACCTTTGTAAGCATCATTGCTTCATATTCTATATTTAAAAAGAGATTTGCGAGTTATCATGTTAAAATCAATTTAGGATCATCCAAGGGCATGATAGAGGAAGTATACAAAGCATTCAACGCATGCCTTCCCTCATTAAGGCATTTCTATAATTTTCATATCTTTTATACACCTTTATCTTATATGTTCGTTGTTTTATTTAGTAACACTTTACTTAATCTTTTAGTAAACATTATTGTGTATTATCCAATTGTAGTTCAATTGTGCCTTGCATTATTTGTATCTTAGTTCTACATTTTGGTACCCTTTGGGTCGTTGTATTTGATTTTTTAGGACCAAGGTGAACATATATTTGATGTTTGGGATTGCACCACCTAAAATATTTTGGTGTATTTATTTTATCACATTTCTTATGCAAAAGAATCTTAAACTAAAAAAATTTAAATGATAATTTAAAAGTAATTATGTAAAAAAACTTTTGCATAATTTAAATTTTTACTTTAGCTTGTTGATTTTATGAAAAATTATAATTTACCCCACAATTTAAGGAACATCATAGTAGTCCTACTCTAATATTGTTGTTTGAGGATGCACTTTTAAGTCTATCTCATAAGCATTATGTTTACTAATGAGGAAACCATGGTCTCTAATTGATATTTAATAGTCTAATCATTAGCAAATTTTTAATATCAAAATATCTTTAAAACTTATTCAAAAGTGAAACCAATGTAGCTAGATAACTACTTAAGACTTAGGTGACATGTATTATACATTTTTTAGATGGACTTAGGAGAGCTCCATGTTTTCAAATAGCTAGAAGAAGTGGATATTAATGGAGCTCATGTGATGTGTGGCATCCTTCATCAGCCTGCTCGGGTTTCGAGACATGCCTTGTCTTTTTCTTTTCTTTTTTCTTTTGATATATATATATATGTATATATATATAATGCTCTTCTTTTAGAAACCATAGCAAAAACAATATTTAAAACAAACTTTCTTAATCCTTTAAAGCATAAGTTTTTACATCATAATGAAAATATTAAACTAATACAAGTATTAAGTCATCCTCAATAATACCTAGGCTATAATATTTAAATGTGAAAATATCTATTATAATAGCTTAAATACTATACAATAACTATAACGAAATACTAAGAAAAGTAGCCCAAATTATGAATCATCTTAACCTAAAATATTTAGCTAGAAAATAAGTTTAACTAATTGTCACTAGTTTAATGATAAAAATAATATAATATTAATGTAAAATAAGTAATTCTTAAGTCATGTTAAATGTTGGCTCTATAAAATATGATAAGAATGTGAATAATAGGTAATAAATGATAAATATATTTTTAACTTCTATAAAAAATATTTAAAATCCTAATCTTCTCTTTTGAGAATTCTTGCAAATTTCTTTTCATATTTTTTACTTGTTTCTTATTTACTTTTCACTTTTAGTTAAATCCAAGTTAGGCCTTTTTCACATTTTTTAAAATCAAATAGAACATATTTTAAAACACGTTTTGAATAGCCCTAACGATAGCTATTTTAGCACAAATTATTAAATAAATTATTCCATATTGTAGTCGTAGTTTTGGAGGCATATTATTCAAGATTATAAATTTATCTCTTTGAAGAACTAATATCACTTCATTTTTAAGAATTGTTCCTATCTCTTATTTACCAACCTAAGATAATATATTTAAAGAATAAAGCACCTCATCATACTAAAAAATATTCATAGTATAAAATTTTTTATATTATAGTTTCAAGGTAGTAATTCAACATTATATCAAGTAGATGTGCCTAGAAAATAAAGTTTGCTTATCATATTTTTTTGATTAGTAGATGAAGTTTTTATACCTTAATTTTTTATTATAATGGACTTTCCTTGTAACAAATCTTGAATCTCATTCCTTTTTATGGAATATTTTTCTTTCTCCATTTCAAGTACTATATCATGCTACAATATCTTATCCAAATTTCCTTCAATTCTTGCATGTCTGCTTTCGATTGTTCTTCTAAACTTTGTTTGCACCTCCTCTTTTCTCTCATTCTCCATCCTTTAGCTCATAGCTCAAGAGAATTTCATAAATTTTTCAAAATGCCTTCATTGTCTACAAGAAACCATTAAATTCCCAATCTCACATTGAGTCCCATTCTCAACATCCTCTCCAAATAGTTGCAACTCTTTAAATAGGTATCGCCTGTCATCGCTTGAATTATGACAATTCCACATCGATTGACTTGTGGCCACTTGGAATCCCCCAACAGTACATTAAGGTTATCAAAAATTAGGTATTTATGAATTATTAAAGTTTTAGTTAATTAAACCTTGTAATACCTAATGTTCCTTATATTTTGTTCATTGGATTAGCCTTTAAAAAATATGTTGACTAAATTTTTTAAAGATTCTTTAAATTATATATTTACCAGAAAAATTTTAAAAACCTTTAAAAATATTTAGTGTTTCTAATGATTTTTTAAACTTAAAAATACTAAAAAGTAAAGCATTATTTAATAATTGTTTTTTACAATCTCCTTCAACTTTTAATTCCATTGTCATTGCAGCTATATTTAATGTCAAAAGAATTTCTTTATGTTTTTTCTTTTAAGCTCTAGGTCCTATAAACTTTTATAACCTTTTTAGTTCATTTAATATTTTTATTAATTTTTTATATTTTAAAACTTGTAAATAAAATCCCATTCTTCTTTGATCTTTCATTTTAATTTTAAAAAATCAAAGTTTTTTCAACTTGGTTTTATTAGCATAAAAATAATTTGTATAATTTATTTCTCATAATTTCCTTCCTTCAAGTTGTTGTACTTCCTTTCAATGAATGATGTATGATTTTTTTAAAAATTTAAAATTAGTATAAAAAAATATTCTTTTTTTAAAATTCAAAAAAATACAAATAAAATTAAATACATTTTATTCCCACAATTTAAGATGTTATTTGTTGGCTTTATCATATGGATTTTTAAGTGGCAAATGATCCTTGGTTTGGAAGGTGATTGGATTTAAAGGGTCTTTTGGAGCCTCATTAAAGGAGGCCACTTTAACAATCTTCAAAATATATTTTATTTTAGTTTTTGGAGTGAAGTTCTTGCCACTAAAATCATGTAAATAATGGTTTTTTTTTTACCTTTCTCTTAGGCTTGTGCAAGCTAAATGAAACTCAAAAGAAAAATCCTTAAGAGAAAACATATCAAAATTCAGCAAGTCAAAAGATTAAGAACTTTAGAGGATGTAAAATCAACTAGAACGAAACATCTTTCAAGTGTCAAACAAGTAATTTGCACATGGTTTCAAGTGACATCTTCGTGCAATGTTAAATTAGTGGTTGTTGATTGCTTTTTCTATATTGTATTAGTGGAGGGGAGTCTTTTACTTAGCAAAAACAATCTCATCAAGGATACTTTATATAATTAGTATTCCCCTCAATACACTTTATGCACTTAAAAATAAAGTCGGGATTTAATCTTATTTCCTATGACACCTTAGGAAGCAATGTGAGAGATGGATTCTCACAATGAGTGATGAATTGATGTCTTGGTCATAGCTACGGTTGGGACTTGATGAGTGGAGGAGTCATCTTCTGCTCATGTTAGGTGAGTAGCCAAAGAGACTCCCTTGGATTTAGTTCCAAGATAGTAATGGCATGATAATTTGGGAATCTACAAGAGTGACGTTGAAAGATGCAACCTAAGTAGAGCAATTGATAATACAAAAGAGGGAATGAAAGCTAATAACTAAGCCATCATCTTCTAAAACATCACCATGTTGGCATTCAAATTTTTGGGGTGGATGGCGAAAATGTAAGAGTTAAGAGCAATTGATTATGGAACATTCATACTTGGAGAAGTCAAGAAAGAGAGTAAAGCAACACTATAACACATAATAATAGATGAAGGAACAACGTTATGCCTAGTTACTCTCTATTTATCTTATATTTTCTACTGGCAGATGACAAGATATTGAGAGGTTTCTTAGGGAAGCTAGCAAGGATGTACACATGACCTAAGAAATGCACCCAAGAAAATAGAGTGAGAAGAGAAAACATAAAGCAAAAGAATGATATAAAAGTGATCACAATGGGTTAGTCACTCTCACTAGGAAAGTTAACAAATATAAAAAATTAAAATTGGTATAAAAGAATATCTAAAAGCTCCTCTAGCCTGCTCACCTATCCATTGGTGTTGGTCTTTAAAAGTTTTTGGTGGAGAAATTAATTATAGATGTTTGGAATAGTTACAATGATCAAAGTATGTAATTACAAATAATTAGAGAAGTTCATAATAGCCATGATATTCAAAGCTTCAAAACTCTTTTGATGGATTCCTAAAGGTCTGATTAGGCATGTGACCTTTAGAAATCCCCTAGAAGCCATTGTAAATAATTTGTGTGTTATACCCGGTAAAATATTATATGTTTAATCTTCAATAATTCAATTGTGGCTTGGATGATTTCAGATCGACAGTAGGATGAGCCAGGAGCTCAATTGGAGGCTATTGGAATTTTTGAAATTTTCTGGGGATTTTTTCGGAGCACCGAGATTTTTTTTAAAACCGGAATTTGGTTTTTTTTACGGGCGTGAACCGGACCGGAGCGGTTCAGCGAAGGCGGGGCGGTTCGCCGAGGTGCGTTTGCGCGTGCGTTTAGATAAGCCGCGGATAAGCGGATTGGACAGGCGAGATCAGCGGTGGAGATTAACCGGCTGATCGGGTGTTAAGCGGCGTTTTTGGAAGGTCAACCGACGCTTAATGGGTCTTAACGGGTTATTACCGGTTTAAGCCGGGTATTTAACCTAAACTGTTCGGCTGTTAGGGTTTCGAACGGCGGCTAGAGGCGAGGTCTTCGCGGCGAACGGCGGTACTTTCCGGCAGCCTTCCAAGGGGCTTTTGGTAACCGGAGGTTCGCGGGACAGAGGCGAGCATTTTGGTACCGGTTTCGTTCGGCGAGGAGCTGCGGTTGATCGCGTGCGAGCTTCACCGTCGCCGGCGAGCAAGGTAGGAAAGTCAGATTTAAATTAGTTATTTAGTAGAAATTAAAAGCATGGAATATTTTGCTTAATGAACACAAGCATGTGGATGAAAAATCGGACTTAGTTGAATGCTAATCTGCGTCTTTTACAAATTTTGGAATTTCTGGAAAATTGCCCATTTCGCCGAAAAATTTAGTTAATGCCTAGGAACATGTTAGGGATTTGTATTATCAGTGTTGTCATTGAATTAGTTAATTAATTGTTGGATTAATCTTAAATCTCACAATACGGCAATGGCGTACGGGCGAACTCCTTCGGCGGAAATTTTGAATGAACCTTAGAAATTAGTGGCATTATTGAAACATTAGGATAGTACGAACATCGGATTTTGTTTCTCCTTGTTCGCGTTCGCCGGAAATCGACGGAAGGATTGGATTGGTCGACGATTGCGTCGGTTAGGGTTCGCGGGCGTCGGACCGAGGAAGGAGAAGGGTTTAGATTAATTACGAATTTATTTAAGTAATTAATGGTATTTATATAATATTTATTAGTAATTATATTTATTTAAGCATCGACCGATTAACGGATTATTAAGGAATTTGGTTCGGCGGTGTCGCGGTTCAGCGCGAGGTTTCCGAACCAGCAGCGAAAACCGGTTCAGCGGGATTCGGCGCGGACGAACGGCGCGGAGGAAAATTTAATTCGGAAATTAATCTGAATTTTCGGAAAAAGGATATATGTGGAATTTAAATTTTATTCGGAAATTTATTCCGAATTTCGGAAAATGGATAAAGGGCGGAAATTGATTTTTTTTGAATTTAAAAATTTCCTGAAGTGAGAAAAAGGTGATTTTTAGAAATCACGTAGCCAAGTTGAAATTGACTGTTGGAAATTACCCATAAATTCAGTGCAGCTGGATTAGTTGGAAGGAAGTGTGACACTTGGGTGCTACCAGAATAGTCAGAATTTTGGTACAGTTTGTGTTGCTTGAATGGCAATGACATGGATTGAGTCAGTTTACTCAGTGTTGGCATATTTCATGGATTGGCATATTGGACCGGACTACTATAGGCCCTATATGATGTTTTAGGGTAGTTGTGGTAGGTAACTGTGCAGTACAGACTTAGCTTCCACAGTATACATGTGGACTGGTATGCGCCTTGTTGTATCTGGACACATGTTGCCGAATCTTGGAGTTAGAGCTTGGCAATGACTGTAGGGGCATGGCTTCTATGGAAATTGTTGGGAGAGGACTTCTTGGGACGGTGGCTGAGTCGATCTCTTCTGGTCCATGAGTGTAGGCCTGTGCGCCTGAGAGTGGCAGTGGCAGGGGTGACTCGTCGTGGCTAGCCAAGTGTGTAGGCCTGCGTGCCTGAGGGTGGCAGGGGTGTCTCACGTTGGCTAGAGATCTATGTGACTGGTTCTGTCTATAGTCTCCAGAAGATTGATTGACGAGAGACGCTGCGGTGTCGGGTGCTAGGCATTGTGATGCGTGCGCAGAGATGGGCGTGTCCCGCTGGCATGCTTTGCCTAGGCGCCATGCGTGCACAAAGATGGGCGTGTCCCACTGGCATGCTGCCTGGGAGCACAGAGGAGGGCTACTCTGGTGTGACTGGGGGTGACTGTGGTTGGTCAGAGTCTGGGACTGAGAGTGCCTTTCCACCCTACATTGTTATGCTGTATTTCTATACTCTTGCTATTATCCTTCTCTTGCATGAGAGTTTTTTTTTACTAGCTGTCTTTCCTACTGGGCGTAGCTCATTCCTTTATTATCTATATTTTTCCAGTGGCTCGGCAGACTTGACGCCACCCAGCTTTAGGTGGGATCGTGATCAGTAGGCTAGTGGAGGAGATCTGATCTGTGATTTTCTGAGACATTCTGATTAGTTGATTGTTGCTGTTGGATGTATTCAGTGAGACTGTTATTCTTATGTCTTGTATTATGTGAGGGTGATTCTGACTCATGTACTCGGATGGATGATGTGGTATTTGATGGACTGTGATTTTTCATATGAGTTACATTTTTATACACTATCTTATTTTCTATCTTGACGGTATGGTGTGTGGAGCGCCATTTCATATCGGTGGATGTTATATATATTTTTTTATTGATGGTGAGGTCATTACATGACTATGGAACTTAACCTTGGGGGTTCAGACTTCTATTAGATCGGTTCTCCTACCGGTATGGGTTAGGAGTATTGGGTCTAGTAGGAGTAACATTGCGTTAGTTCATCAGTTAATTCAGGAGTCATGAACCTGATTTGACGGTGTGCCCGGGAGATGGGATCCACATAGTTAAGGAAAGCAGGTGTGTAATGATGTGTTATATCCTATGTTTTTCGTAGGCTACTCAGGTTGGTATGGGACAATCTGAGCTGTCTATATGTAAAAAAAAAAAAAAAAAAAAAACTGGGGTGTAACAAGAGTGGTATCAGAGCCCTAGGTTAGGATAGTGGGGCTAGACATGTATAGAAGTTCAACCCAAGGTGGGGAGAACTGTTGGTCATTTTATTATACTATGGTAGTCCGTATGCCAAATGCCAAATGACGACTCTAATGCCAGATTAGTTGCTTTTGACAGTATGGCTGGTACCAGGAGACTTTCCGTTAGTGGAGCAGCTAGGGCAGACCTATATCTGCTACTCCTACCCCGGAGACGATCCCAGCATTGCCAGTTGAGCCAGCCGTGGATCATTGGATCGATGCCTTTATGCGGTTGCGTCCGCGGAGTTTCAGTGGGTCGGCTGACCCAGCGGTGGCAGATGACTGGATGGCTCATATGCTTGAGCTGTTTGATGCCTTGGGATGTCCACTCGGTAAGAGGGTAGTACTTGCTGCTCTAGTATTGGAGGGAGAGGCTGCTACCTGGTGGAGAGGCCAGCGGCGCGCTGTGTTTGGGGAAGTCCAGAACAGCGAGATAGCTTGGGAGGACTTTGTTGAGGCATTCAGGGAGTGCTACATTCCGGCTTCTGCCATGTCTCAGTCCAGGAGGGACCTTATACACCTCAGGCAGGGCCAGATGTCAGTGAACGACTACTTATTGAGATTCACATATCTGGCGAGGTATGCCGCAAAGCTGGTACCATCTGAGGAGCATAGATGTGAGATGTTCTTGGAGGGACTTCGTCCTATGCTGCAGCGTCAGTTGGTTGTGAGCCAGTTTGCCAGATTTCGTGACTTAGTGGAGGCTGCGAGATCTGTTGAACTTATTGACATCCGGATGGAGGCCCAGAGAGAGGCTCACAACAAGAGGAAGGAATTCAGAAATGCCCAACAGAACAAAAAGGACAAGAGACACAGAGGTCACCGTGGTACCCAGGAAGGCGTGGTCCAGCCACGGCCTATTTCTGAGAGGCCAGTGTAGCAGACAGGTACTCGGACTGGGGGGATTATTTGCTACCACTGTCAGCAGCCAGGACACAAAAGGTACGACTGCTCGATATGGAAGAAACAGAGGATCACAGGACCGGTTGGTTCATCTGGGGGACAGCCCAGAGTATTTACATTGACTCGGCAGCAGGCTTCAGAGTCACCAGAGGTGATCACAGGTATGCTTTATTTTGGTAACATACAGTGCGTGACTTTGTTTGATACTGGTGCATCTCATTCTTTTGTTGCTGAGAGGATCTGGAATCAGATATCAGGATCCAAGGGTTATTTAAAAGAACCCTTACTGGTTAGGCTTCCTGATGGGAAAGAGATTCCCACTGTTCAGAAGACTGATGGGTTTATTCTGATTAGTGGACACGAGTTCGTGACAGAGTTGATATGTGTGCCGCTAACAGAGTTCGACATCATTTTGGGGATGGATTGGTTGTGCTACCATGCAGTGGTTCTGGATTGTTGCGAGAAGAAGGTTAGGATCAGGGTGCCTGGTTCAGAGGATGTGATATACTTTGGTCTGAACAGGCAGATTCCCCTGATCTCAGTTCTTCAGGCAGAGAGACTAGTGAGTAAGGGTTGTACTGGTTGGTTGGCTTATGTGGCAGATAGCCAAGCCACCACTACCCTTATGTCAAATATTCCAGTGGTGAGAGACTTCCCTATGGTTTTTCCAGAGGAATTGCCTGGACTTCCACCAACTAGGGAAGTGGAGTTTTCGATTGATTTGGAGGCAGGAGTAGCTCCTATTGCTAGAGCTCCCTACAGGATGGCTCCAGCCGAGCTAGCAGAGTTGAAGACTCAGTTGCAGGACTTATTAGACAAGGGACTCATACGCCCCAGTTGTTCACCTTGGGGTGCCCCTGTCTTATTCGTCAAGAAAAAGGATGGTAGTATGAGGCTGTGTGTGGATTATAGGGAATTGAATAAGGTTACGATTCGTAACCGGTACCCTTTACCACGTATTGATGATTTACTAGATCAGCTGTAGGGGGCAACTGTGTTCTCCAAGATCGACTTGCGTTCGGGTTATCACCAGATCCGGATTAGAGATTCTGATATACCCAAGACAGCCTTCCGTACTAGATATGGACATTATGAGTTCACAGTGTTACCTTTTGGATTGACTAATGCTCCAGCAGTGTTTATGAATCTGATGCATCAAGTTTTTCATGCCTTCTTGGACCAGTTTGTGATCATATTTATAGATGATATATTGATTTATTCCAGAGATAGGGAGGCTCATACAGATCAGTTGAGGACAGTGCTCACAGTATTATAGGAGAATGAGCTGTATGCAAAATTCTCCAAGTGTTCTTTTTGGCTAGACTCAGTAACATTCTTGGGACATATTGTCAGTACAGAAGGCGTGGCTGTTGATCCTAGCAAGATACGAGCTATTATTGATTGGAAACGACCATCTTCCGTCACTGAGATCCGGAGTTTCCTTGGTCTGGCAGGTTATTATAGGAAATTTGTTCCTCACTTTTCTAGACTGGCCGCTCCACTGACACAACTGACCCGAAAGGGAAAATCTTTTGAGTGGTCAGAGAGTTGTGAGAACAGTTTCCTAGAGCTGAAGTAGAGGCTTAGTACCTCTCCAGTATTGATTTTACCCACTCAAGGGAAGCCTTATCAGATGTACACTGATGCTTCACATATAAGCTTGGGAGCTGTACTGATGCAGGATGACAGGGTTGTGGCGTATGCTTCGAGACAACTGAAGGATCATGAGAAGAATTATCCCACTCATGACTTGGAGTTAGCTGCTATCATATTTGCCTTAAAAATATGGAGGCATTATTTATATGGAGTGTCCGCAGATTGCTTCTCTGATCACAAGAAACTCAAGTATCTATTCACTCAGAAGGAACTGAATTTGAGGCAAAGGAGATGGTTGGAATTGATAAAAGACTATGAGCTGGTGATAAATTACTACGAGGGTAAGGCTAATCCTGTTGCTGATGCTTTGAGCAGGCACGCAGTTATGCATACTATGTTAGTCTGTGACTCTATACTAGACTTGGATTGGGATGTTGAAAGATGTCAGGAACAGTTGTCTGTTCAGAGACTGGTTCACAGACTCAGCTCGTTGACTATTCGGGCTGACTGGTTATCTGAGATGCGTGATCTTCAGCTTTGTGATGAAGAGCTGAAGGAGAAGTTTGAGTTGGCATCACAGGGATTGGGAGGAGACTTTGCTCTCAGAAACGACATTTTGACTTTCAGGGGTCGCTGGTGTGTGCCATCACATCAGGAGTTCAGGGAGAGGATCCTTCGACAGGCTCATTATGGAACTTTGGCTATGCACCCTGGAGAAGTCAAGATGTACAGGAATTTGAGGAGTGTTTTCTAGTGGAGAGGTTTGAAGGCAGATGTTGCTGCTTTTGTTAGGAAGTGCCTTACATGTCAGCAAGTTAAGGCTGGAACTTCTTGCTGAATTTCGAGGGCGAAATTCCTGATAAGGTGGGGAGTTGTTATACCCGGTAAAATATTATATGTTTAATCTTCAATAATTCAATTGTGGCTTGGATGATTTCAGATCGACAGTAGGATGAGCCAGGAGCTCAATTGGAGGCTATTGGAATTTTTGAAATTTTCTGGGGATTTTTTCGGAGCACCGAGATTTTTTTTAAAACCGGAATTTGGTTTTTTTTACGCGCGTGAACCGGACCGGAGCGGTTCAGCGAAGGCGGGGCGGTTCGCCGAGGTGCGTTTGCGCGTGCGTTTAGATAAGCCGCGGATAAGCGGATTGGACAGGCGAGATCAGCGGTGGAGATTAACCGGCTGATCGGGTGTTAAGCGGCGTTTTTGGAAGGTCAACCGACGCTTAATGGGTCTTAACGAGTTATTACCGGTTTAAGCCGGGTATTTAACCTAAACTGTTCGGCTGTTAGGGTTTCGAACGGCGGCTAGAGGCGAGGTCTTCGCGGCGAACGGCGGTACTTTCCGGCAGCCTTCCAAGGGGCTTTTGGTAACCGGAGGTTCGCGGAACAGAGGCGAGCATTTTGGTACCGGTTTCGTTCGACGAGGAGCTGCGGTTGATCGCGTGCGAGCTTCACCGTCGCCGGCGAGCAAGGTAGGAAAGTCAGATTTAAATTAGTTATTTAGTAGAAATTAAAAGCATTGAATATTTTGCTTAATGAACACAAGCATGTGGATGAAAAATCGGACTTAGTTGAATGCTAATCTGCGTCTTTTACAAATTTTGGAATTTCTGGAAAATTGCCCATTTCGCCGAAAAATTTAGTTAATGCCTAGGAACATGTTAGGGATTTGTATTATCAGTGTTGTCATTGAATTAGTTAATTAATTGTTGGATTAATCTTAAATCTCACAATACGGCAATGGCGTACGGGCGAACTCCTTCGGCGGGAATTTTGAATGAACCTTAGAAATTAGTGCATTATTGAAACATTAGGATAGTACGAACATCGGATTTTGTTTCTCCTTGTTCGCGTTCGTCGGAAATCGACGGAAGGATTGGATTGGTCGACGATTGCGTCGGTTAGGGTTCGCGGGCGTCGGACCGAGGAAGGAGAAGGGTTTAGATTAATTACGAATTTATTTAAGTAATTAATGGTATTTATATAATATTTATTAGTAATTATATTTATTTAAGCATCGACCGATTAACGGATTATTAAGGAATTTGGTTCGGCGGTGTCGCGGTTCAGCGCGAGGTTTCCGAACCGGCAGCGAAAACCGGTTCAGCGGGATTCGGCGCGGACGAACGGCGTGGAGGAAAATTTAATTCGGAAATTAATCTGAATTTTCGGAAAAAGGATATATGTGGAATTTAAATTTTATTCGGAAATTTATTCCGAATTTCGGAAAATGGATAAAGGGCGGAAATTGATTTTTTTTGAATTTAAAAATTTCCTGAAGTGAGAAAAAGGTGATTTTTAGAAATCACGTAGCCAAGTTGAAATTGACTGTTGGAAATTACCCATAAATTCAGTGCAGCTGGATTAGTTGGAAGGAAGTGTGACACTTGGGTGCTACCAGAATAGTCAGAATTTTGGTACAGTTTGTGTTGCTTGAATGGCAATGACATGGATTGAGTCAGTTTACTCAGTGTTGGCATATTTCATGGATTGGCATATTGGACCGGACTACTATAGGCCCTATATGATGTTTTAGGGTAGTTGTGGTAGGTAACTGTGCAGTACAGACTTAGCTTCCACAGTATACATGTGGACTGGTATGCGCCTTGTTGTATCTGGACACATGTTGCCGAATCTTGGAGTTAGAGCTTGGCAATGACTGTAGGGGCGTGGCTTCTATGGAAATTGTTGGGAGAGGACTTCTTGGGATGGTGGCTGAGTCGATCTCTTCTGGTCCATGAGTGTAGGCCTGTGCGCCTGAGAGTGGCAGTGGCAGGGGTGACTCGTCGTGGCTAGCCAAGTGTGTAGGCCTGCGTGCCTGAGGGTGGCAGGGGTGTCTCACGTTGGCTAGAGATCTATGTGACTGGTTCTGTTTATAGTCTCCAGAAGATTGATTGACGAGAGACGCTGCGGTGTCGGGTGCTAGGCGTTGTGATGCGTGCGCAAAGATGGGCGTGTCCCGCTGGCATGCTTTGCCTAGGCGCCATGCGTGCACAGAGATGGGCGTGTCCCACTGGCATGCTGCCTGGGAGCACAGAGGAGGGCTACTCTGGTGTGACTGGGGGTGACTGTGGTTGGTCAGAGTCTGGGACTGAGAGTGTCTTTCCACCCTACATTGTTATGCTGTATTTCTATACTCTTGCTATTATCCTTCTCTTGCATGAGAGTTTTTTTTTACTAGCTGTCTTTCCTACTGGGCGTAGCTCATTCCTTTATTATCTATATTTTTCCAGTGGCTCGGCAGACTTGACGCCACCCAGCTTTAGGTGGGATCGTGATCAGTAGGCTAGTGGAGGAGATCTGATCTGTGATTTTCTGAGACATTCTGATTAGTTGATTGTTGCTATTGGATGTATTCAGTGAGACTGTTATTCTTATGTCTTGTATTATGTGAGGGTGATTCTGACTCATGTACTCGGATGGATGATGTGGTATTTGATGGACTGTGATTTTTCATATGAGTTACATTTTTATACACTATCTTATTTTCTATCTTGACGGTATGGTGTGTGGAGCGTCATTTCATATCGGTGGATGTTATATATATTTTTTTATTGATTGTGAGGTCATTACATGACTATGGAACTTAACCTTGGGGGTTCAGACTTCTATTAGATCGGTTCTCCTACCGGTATGGGTTAGGAGTATTGGGTCTAGTAGGAGTAACATTGCGCGAGTTCATCAGTTAATTCAGGAGTCATGAACCTGATTTGACGGTGTGCCCGGGAGATGGGATCCACATAGTTAAGGAAAGTAGGTGTGTAATGATGTGTTATATCCTTTTTTTTTCGTAGGCTACTCAGGTTGGTATGGGACAATCTGAGCTGTCTATATGTAAAAAAAAAAAAAAAAAAAAAAATTGGGGTGTATCATTGTGCCTCACTCAAAGTAAGCCTAAAGGTTACATGAAAACTACTACTAAGACCTATTAGAGATTGTTTGGAAGTAGGTTCGAAAGAGTTAAAAGTATATCAATAAATGCCCATAGGTAGTCAAAGAATGGTCCTAGGGATGAATGTCTTAAAAACAAAGTTATAGCATTAAAGTTAATGGAAGTTAAGATGGATGCATTTTGTTATAATTTTTATTGCAATATTTTGTTATTTACATCTCCTTCATTTTCAACTATGCTAGGATTCCTTTATTTAACCTTTCTTTTTTAGCTAAAATATCTATCTAAAAGATCTTAGCATATCATACAAACTTCATTTTGGTAGAACTAATCCTTTAATAGTTATCAAAAGCACACATGTTGTAAGGAATCATCTATTTGACACAATTGTTCAAGAAACTTATAGAGTCATGTCACCATCAAAGGTGGGTGTCTCAACGTTAATCTTCTTGTATATATCTAATTAGTCATTCTTGTGATTTTTAAGAGAAAGATCTTTCTTATGTCTATTTTTTGGACTTAAAGTTTAACCATTGTCATTTAAAGGAGATAGTGATGGTTGGTTTGTTATATGTTCTTGCTTTAATAATTATGTCATTTGTACAACCAATTTTTCAAGGGTGGTGCTTTTCCTATATATTTTACATCAAGTCTATCCAACCTAAAGTTTTTATTTACTAAGTTAGACCTATTGTATTTTAGGTTTTCAGTAGCATTTTTATTTGGTATCATTTCGTACTAAATAAATATTTAAGATGCAAAAAATATATTTGATTGAGATATTTGATAGTATAAGATGCTTTAAAATAATTTTTTTCTAAATCAAAATATTTTTTTCTTTTTATCATGATGAAACCATTGAACAATTAATAACCTAAAATCAACTTATACAAAATAAAAAGACTCTTTAAAAGAAAATTTTGAAATCCTTTGTAATAAAAATATTCTAGGTGGGTAAATGCTATTAGTAGAATCAAACTCTTTACTTAGACTTTTGAGTTCATGGCATTTTCAACTCAATTTATATTTGCTTATATTATGGATAGATTATCATTAAGAGAATCAAAACCTAAAATACTATTCACTTAACAAGGGGAAAAACCATAAAAGAGTAATGCACAAGTTTTTAATGAGCTTAGCCTCATTTTAGCAACTCTTTTAAATAATAATTTATTTAGCATTTTATTTAGTATTTATAGAGATTTATCTATTTGCAGCAACAATGATATTCAACTCCTTGAGCTCTCCATCTTGTTTAGGATCCTTTGTTCAGACACAAAATTGGTAGCAAAAGCATGCCTAAATATCACAAGTGATGATAATATACATTTGGTGGAAGGATGAGGAGAATTAAAGAAAGGCAAAGAAAAAATTATGGATGATAATTATAGGTGGAGAATTTGATGATGAATAAAGAGAAAGAGGGAGAGTGGGTAACTCTTTGAGAGAGGAGAGAGGGGCAATGAAATATAGAGAGAAGCTTATGATAATTTTAAAGAGATAAGTTAACAAAATCCTAGAAGGGCAAGCAGGGTAAGAACCTAGAGAAAGAGGTCGATAGTGATGAAGAAAGATAAGAAAACCGAATAGCTCAGAGATCAATTAATGGTGGTGATGAGAGAGAAAGAGAGAGGAAAATGACCTAAACAATGAAAATCTAAGTTGGAAGAATGATTGATCTTTTATTGAGGGAATTGAGAGAGATAGCATGCATGTATGCAATTCCAAATTTAATAAAAAATAATAATCTTATATCTATTTTAAACATATGTATAATTTTTTATCTTTCTTCACAAAAAATGAGGTTTTTAAAACATTCATAAAAGACTAAGACATATATCTAAATTTCTTAAATTTAAATCATTATTCTACTTTAAAGTGATCATGAACTTGCTCTAAAATAATTTTTAATCTATTTAGATTTTTTAGTGATGCACAAATTATGAACATCAAAATACTTAGTTATAACCCCTTTTATATACATGTATCCCACATATCATCATTGGAATAATCATCTTAGACAAGTCATTATCTCTTGCTAAACCAAGATCAACCCATGTGAGCTTTCTCTCATTTTTCTTGACAGATGTTGGTTGCTATTTTTAATTCCTATATCTTTTAAAAAATGCGAATGTTCAATGAAACTTGTAACTACAACAATATGTCTTATAACAAAGGCTTCTTACATCTAATAGCATGGGCATATCCCTTTAATATGGGTATGATACTTTAACAATATGATTGAATAATAATATAGTCTCACAAAATTAGTGTACATATGAATTAAACTACACAACTTGGCCAATAAAATTGCCGTAAACTTGTAAATCATGAAAAAAAAATCTTTGTTCCTCTTCAAATGTGAAAAATAATCATTTTCCATTTGCATATTGGACTAAAAAGCATATCCACTCATGCATATTTTACAAGAGATCTCAATAGATATTTGTGTTGAGTAATAATGGTTATGTAGGAACATTTTAAGTGTTCTAATAATCCTATCTTGCCATAGAAAAATGAGTTTAATGTTTTAGAACTTCTTTCCACTGAATTTTAAATATGAATAACATTATATTTTTCAAACATTAACATATTTTTTGTTCTAATATTGTTAAGAAAGGAAAAAAGAGCGACAAATTCCTTCAAAAGAACCACAGGATTCTCGGATGAGGAAACACCGAAGGAGACAAATGTGTTATTGTTTCGTAAACGTTCAAAGAAAAGGATTTCTCGGTTAGCATTTTGTTTTCATATCGCTGAACACATAATGCGTTGGTTCCTTGACGGGGAACAGCTGTGTGAATATTATTATTTTGATGTGGATATTAAAAATATTAAACGTGAATTGATTTTTGCAAATAGAGCACGTCCTATTCTTAAGAACCCAGAATTAGTGGATCATTGAGATCTTTTGCGAAATAAAAATACATTTTGCAAATCTGCAAATTGTATTGTAATGCTTGATTCATCTACAAAAGTATTTTACAGTTCATAAACACAAAGCATTATAATTTTATTGCCCAATAAAATAACATCGTTGATTTGAAATATAATTTTCAAGAACGAAAATTCTCTGAAAAAAGTTCAGAGGCATACTAATTAACCAATAAATATGATTCCTTCCTTTCCAAAATTGATTCCCTGGGTTGAATCAGTTCGTCCAAGTACTTTATAATTTTTTTTAAAAAGTTAAATACAATTATTTTGACAATACTTCCAACTTTGGAGAAGGCTCCTGAAACCAGATATTTTCCTACATCTTTCAATTTTGTTTTTGATTTCTATTCTTGTTCAGTTCATGCTCTTCCAGTTTTTGGCTTCGATAGTTCCGAATACGTTTAATTCTGTGGCTTGAATATTTCGTTTCTATTTTGAATCTCATAAATTATTTCTAATTTAATTTGAATTTTACAAATACAAACACAACATAAAGCATAAATTATTTAAACATTTTTTATTGATTTAACATCAACCAGATTAATTATCCCTTGCTCTCACATGAAATGAAATGCATGTCAGTAAAAATGGACATCAACTGGTGATTCTGCACTAGAGTGGAAAGCCATTAGAAGAGAGGAGACGAAGTTGCAATTTAGTTAGTTAATATAACTTGTGGACGAAACCACGTGGACAAGAATAGCTCTGGGAGGGAGTTGTCATGTTGCAAAAGCGCTAGGAACCGGTGAAGGTTGCCTTTGAAAAAACAATGACTTTTTCTAAATAAGAAAATTCAAAGGCACATAGGTTACCTAAGGAATGATAATGTCGATTGAAAGCTATCGTTCAATGGCTAGATGATGCCTAAGATTGCCAAAGGAGAAGATGTTGATGGGTCAATCAACTGCAATCCAAGCTGTACCAAGGAGGTTGAAGATGCCAATGGTTGACAATGAAGGGCTCAAATTGGGTCCAATTCACTAGTGGCAATCATCAACTTAAGATTTGAAGTTATTATGTTAATGCAATCATCATGTATATGATCACCATAATATACTCCTGAATATTGACATAGAACACTTCTCAATATATATCTTAACAAAATTACCTCTCATATTGCAATCCGACCATATTAGAACCATTCTTCCTCAAACAAAAGAATATTTCAACTATCAAATGCATGTATCATAAGCTTTATTTTCCTATTTGTTACACCCCATATTTTCCTAGGCTGAATTTTGGCATATATTTTTTTTTTTTTGCATATAGACAGCTCAGATCGTCCCATACCAACCTGAGTAGCCTACGAAAAACATAGGATATAACACATCATTACACACCTACTTTCCTTAACAATGTGGATCCCATCTCCCGGGTACACCGTCAAATCAGGTTCATGACTCCTGAATTAACAGATGGACTCGCGCAATGTTACTCCTACTAAACCCAATACTCCTAACCCATACCGATAGGAGAACCGGTCTAATAGAAGTCTGAACCCCCACGGTTAAGTTCATTAGTCATGTAATGACCTCACCATCAAAAATAAAATACATAACATCTTCAGATAAAATATGGCACTCCACACACTATACCATCAAGATAATAAAGTAAAACAGTAGTGGAAACTACATTACAAGAATAAGATCCAAGTCCAACAAGTGTAATATTGTCCAACCAGATACATAAGTCAGAATCACCCTCACATAATACCTGACATATGAGAATAACAGTCTCACTGACAACATCCAACAGCAACAATCAACTAACCAGAATTTCTCAGATAATCACAGATCAGATATCCTCCACAAGCCTGCTGACCACGATCCCACCTAATCTGGTAGCGTCAAGTCTGCCGAGCCACTGAAAATATATAATACGGAAATGAGCTACGCCCAGTAGGAAAGACAGCTAGTAAAACTCACATGCAAGAGAAGGATAATAGCAAGAGTATAAGAATACAGCATAACAATATATGGTGGATAGGCACTCTCAGTCCCAGACTCCGACCAACCACAGTCACCCCCAGTCACACCAGAGTAGCTCTCCTCTGGGCTTCCAGGTAGCGTGCCAGTGGGAACGCCCATCTCGAAACACGCATGGCGCCTAAGCACCCGACACCGCAGCGTCTCTCGTCAATCAATCTCCTGGAGACGATAGACAGATCCAGTCACAAAATCTCTAGCCAATGTGAGACACCCCTGCCACCCTAAGGCGCGCAGGCCTACACACTTGGCTAGCCACTGCGAGACACCCCTGCCACCCTCAGGCGCGCAGGCCTACACACATGGACCAGGAGAGATCGACTCAGCCACCGTCCCAAGGAGTCCTCTACCAACAACTTCCATAGAAGCTCACGCCCCTACAGTCATTGTCAATTCTCTAACTCCAAGATTCGGCAACATATGTCCAGGTACGACAAGGCGCATACCAGTCCACATGTATACTGTGGAAGCTAAGTCTGAACCGCACAGTTACCTACCACAACTACCCTAAAACATCATATAGGGTCTATAGTAGTCTGGTCCAGTATGCCAATCCAATAAATATGCCCACACTGAGTAAACTGACTCAATCCATGCCGTTGCCATCAAAGCAACACAACTGTACCAGTTACTGACTGTTTTGGTAACATCCATGTACCATACCTCTGTCTGACTGTTTCAACTGTACTGTCATCACTCATAACATTTTTCCCTACTTCAGGAAATTTTTAAATCCCAATTTCAATTTCCGCCCTTTATCCATTTTTTTTCCGAAATTCGGAATAATTTTCCGAATAAAATTTAAATTCCACATATATATCCTTTTTCCGAAAATTCAGATTAATTTCCGAATTAAATTTTCCGCTTATCTTTTTACTTCCAAAAATTCGGATTAATAATAAATTTCCGAATTTTTCCTTCCGCTTCTCTCTCCTCTGCGCCGCGCCGAATCCCGCTGAACCGGATCTCGCCACCGGTTCGGGCCTTCGCGCTAAACCGCGACACCGCCGATCCGAATTAATTAATAATCCGTTAATAAATATTATATAAATACCATTAAATTAAATTTACAATTACTTAATTAAATATAATTAACCTAATTCATCTCCTTCCTCGGTCCGACGCCCGCGAAACCCTAGCCGACGAAATCGCCGACCAAATCCAATTCTTCCGCCGATTTCCGACGACCGCGAACAAGAAGAAACAAAATCCGATGTTCATACTATCCTAATGTTTCAATAATGTCACTAATTCCTAAGGTTCAAACAGAATTTCCGCCAAAGGAGTTTCATCCGATCCCCAATTTGATAATTTACGAAATTAAACAATTCCAGCATACGATACTACCTTAACATGAATAAAGCACATAATTGAATCATCACATGCTTGGTAAAATTCCCAAATTCGGTGGTTATAATTTTCCGAAGAAAACCCTAAAGTTGCTAAAAATCAATAATTTGCATTAATCAATTCTACAAACCACAATTCGCATGCTCCGGTAGCTATTTGCAAAATAATCCATATTTTTAATTAGCTAAATAACTAATTTAAAATCTGAAATTCCTACCTCAAAGACGCCGGCGACGGTGAACCTCGTCCGCAGCTCGCCGCAGCTCCTCACCGAACGAACCCGGCATAAATCAACTCTCCTCGGTCCCGTGAATCTCCAGGCACAAAAAGCCCCTTGCCAGGCCGCCGGAATCACGCGCCGTACATCGGAAAACTTCCTCTCTATCGGTCGGTCGAATGAAACCCTAATCGACGTATTTCGCGAGGGTTTTTATATTCCTGGCCGACACGGTGAAAACCCGTTACGCATCGTTGACACGTTTTCGACACGGTAAGTACCCGATCAGCCGGTTCAATCCCAGCCGTCGATCACGACCGTCCGATCCGCTTATCAGAACGCACGCGCAAACTCACTCGGCGACCGCCTCCGCCTCCGCTGAACCGTTCCGGTCCGGTTCACGCGCGGTAAAAAAAACAAATTTCCGGTTCAATTTAAATGGATTTTCGAATTTCTAAAAATCCAATAAATATAATTAAACAGGAAAATTACTTAAAATTCACCTCGGTGCTCCGGAAAATCCTCAGAAATTTCAGAAATTCCAATAGCCTCCAATTGAGCTCCTGGCTCATCCTACTGTCGATCTGAAATCATCCAAGCCAAAAATTAATTTATTAAAGATTAACATAAAAATTTTTACTGGGTATAACACTATTGACCCTAACGAACCATCACCTTTGGCTAAGTTGCTTAATTAGCATTGATAGAATTAAAGCTTTGTTGGGACCTTTGTTTCAATTACATTGCGAAGATGGCTCTATCATAATTATCATTGTTGGTTTTACCTCTCATGTTAGTTGTTTTAAACCATTTTCATTGTCGTTTTCACAAAATCAACTTTGCTTCACAATTTTAGCATCGATAAAATGATTATGAACATTGTTTGAGTTATCACATTCACTCAAATGCATTCATCTTGTGATTCCCAAGTATTGTTAACAAACTTCAAGTGTTTGTTACACATTTTTAAATATTTGGTAGCATTTTTAGGTGTTTAAATATTAAATAATTTTAAGTTTTAAACAAAAAAGGGGGGATTAGTTTCTTTTGAAAAGGTGTAATTTTAAATTTTAAATTAAGAATAAAAAGGAGGGATTAGTTACTTTTGTTGCTTATAAAAAAGGTGTAACTGTTGCTTTTGTATGCATGAATGAATGAAATAAAAATTCATCACTTTTGTCTTCCCCCACTTTAGGGTTTTCACTGTCATTTTCAAATTTCTCCCAAATACTCCCGAATGCAAATTTATTGTTTGCAATTTTAGATCTATTGTATTTCACTTTATTTCCATCAAAGTGGTATCAGAACTAGAAGAAGAAGAAGATCAAACGCTGCAACGTCAAAGGGAGAAGAGCATAAGCATTTTTTGAAAGGGTGTTTTTATTTAAAATGTTCGAAATTATGCAACAAATCATTCTTAGATTGACAAGCAACAATTATGATAATTGGTGCATTCAATTTAAAGCCATTCTTAGCTCGCAAGACCTTTGGAAGATTTTTATCAATGGCTTTGATGAATCAGATACTACTAAAATAGAGAAGAAACTATTGAAAGAAAATTAGAAAAAAAGACAAAAAAACATCGTTCTTGATATATCAAGGGCTTGATGAAGCCACTTTTGAGAAAGTTACAGAAGCGGTTACAAGCAAAGAAGTTTGAAATAAACTCAACACAATCTTCAAAGATGTTGAACATGTGAAGCGTGTACATCTTCAAATCTTTAGAGGTGATTTTAAGCAATCAAAGATTAATAAAAATAAGACTATCTCACATTATGTCTCATGCTTGATTGCTTTTGTGAATTTGATGAAAAGAAATGGAGAACAAATTGATGATATATGTGTGATAAAAAAAGGTACTTCATTCTTTAACCCCTATGTTTGAGCATGTGATAACAGTAATTGAAGAATCTAAAAATATAAGTAAATTATCTATTGAAGAGTTAATGGGTTCTTTACAAGTGCATGAGTAATGACTAAAGAAAATGACTGAAGTTGTACCTATTGATCAAGCATTAGAATTAAAACTGAATTTGAAAGAAGACAATACCTTGAAGAAGGAGAATTCAAATCTAAGGAGAAGATGATGAGTTTCATATCAAGGACGTGGAAGAGGTCGTTTCCAAAACAGATCTCAACAAAAATTTAATCAATCTTACACTCAACACGAGCACGGAAGAAATAATGCTTCTCGAGATCAAGGACAAGGAAGAAATATTGAATGTTACAATTTTCATAAGTTTGGTCATTATGCTTCTAATTGTTGGCATAAGAATAACCAATCAAACTATGCTAAAACATCATAAGAAGAGTCAATATTTTTATTGGCTGAAAAAAGTAATGAAAAAGATGTATGGTTTCTTGACTTAGAAGTAAACAATCATATTTATGGAAAAGGCATTTATTTGATATAATTAAAAATATGTAAGCAAGTGTGAGTCTAGAAGACTCATCAAAGTTGAAAGTTGAAGACAAAGGTAAAATAAAATTTTATAAAAAAAATGGGTTTTTAATTATTATTTAAATACATATTGTATTCTTGATATGAAAAATAATATTCTAAGCATTGAGCAATTGATTGAGAAAGGATATATTATATATAGAGAGAGAATGGTTATCTTCTTTTGCAAGATTCAAAAGTAAGAAATATTACAAAAGTGAAGATATCGATAACTCGTATGTTTCCTCTTCAATTAAAGTCAATAAGTGGAGTTCGTTATCTTGGGCATCTTTCAAATGATTCTTTGAAATGGCATCTAAGGTATGGTCATGTTAACTTTGGAGTTTTGAAGTTATTAGCAAAAGAAGGAATGGTGAAAAGCCTTCATTTATTGGATGGTCCAATTCATATATGTGAAGCTTGTATACTTGGAAAGTAACATCGTCTATCATTTCAAAAGAATAATACTTAGAGAGCTAAAAGACCATTGCAGCTTATTCATATAGATATTTGTGGTCTATTAATATCATTATCTAATGGAGGTAATAAGTATTTTATTACTTTCATAGATGATTTTAGTAGAAAAATATAGATATATTTTGTTAAAGAGAAATATGTTACTATCTCTATATTTAAAGAGTTCAAATGTAATGTTGAAAATGAGAGTGGGATATTCATTCAAAACTTTAGATCTGATAGAGGTGGTGAGTATACAACAAATAAATTTATTCAATTGTGTAAACAAGAAGGTATACAATATCAACTTATCACAAGTTATACTCCATTACAAAATGAAGTGGCTAAACGAAGAAATCATACTATCCTTGATATGATAAGGACAATGATGAGAGAGAGAAATATGCCAAAAGAATTTTGGACAGAAGCAATTGTATGTTCAACTTATTCGTTGAATCGTTATCCGACTAAGGTTTTGCATTATGTGACTCCATAAGAAGCTTGGAGTAGATATACACCAAGTGTTTCTTATTTTCATATTTTTTGTTGCATTGCATATGCACAGGTACCTAGTGTATTAAGAAAAAAATTAGATGATAAAAATAAAAATATGTATTCATTAGGTATAGTGAGAAGTCAAAAGCTTATAAACTCTATAATTCTTTAACCATAAAAGTGATTATTAACCATGACATTGATTTTGCAGAAGAAGATACTTGAAAGTGGAAAGAAGTGAAGGATGATAAAACTATCACACTTGGGCAAGAAGAAAAAATTCAAAATCAACAAACATGTGATGTGAATTCTCCAACAAGTTCTACTATAAGAATAACTATTATGCAAAAGACAACACACCTTATTAACTCAAGTAAAAATGTAAAATCTATAAGAGATATATGAGCAAACTACTAAGTTTTCTAACTTATTCTATTATTTTATTGATAATAAAATTATTTCTTTTGATGAAACAGTGTAGGATATAAATTGGAGAAAGGCTATGGATAAAGAAATAACATCTATAGAAAAGAGTAATACATGAGAGTTGGTTGATCTCTCTCCACAAAAGAAACACATAAGAGTGAAATAAGTTTACAAGATCAATCATAATGTAGATGAAACAGTGGATATATACAAGGTAACACTTTTGAAAAAATTCTTTTAGCAAAACTATGGTATAGATTACAACGAGGTATTTGCTCCAGTTGCTCGATTTGATACAATGAAGTTGATTTTAGCACTTGCAGTGTATCATGGATGGAAGGTATGCTAACTTGATGTTAAATTTACATTTTTTTTAATGAAATTTTAGAGGAAGAAGTATATGTTGATCAACTTCAATGTTACAAAATTATGAGTGATCGACATAAAGTCTATCATTTGAAGAAGACTTTATATGGATTGAAACAAGCACCAAGAGCATGGTCAAGATTGATGGATATCTTCAACAATAAGGATTTTAAGAATGCCCATTTGAGCATGCATTTACATTAAGATAACTAACAATGATATTCTTATAGTTTTTTTTATTTAGATAATATATTTTATTTAGAAAATTCTTTTGAATTATTTCAAGAATTCAAAGAAACTATGTAACAAGAATTTGACATGATAGATAATGATGAAATGTCATACTTCCTTGACTTAGAAGTGAAACAAAATTACAAATAAAATCCAAATCTCTCAAAAAAGGTATACTACTAAACTTCTAAAAAATTTTAGAATGGAAGATTATAAATCAATCGTAACATCACTTGATGTGAGAATGAAAATAAGTAGAGAAAGAGAAAGAAAAGACATTGACTCTATTTTATTCAAAAGTCTTGTTGGTGATCTTCATTATCTCACTATTACTAGACCTAATATTTTATATTCTGTTTGACTCATTAGTTGATAGTTGGAAAGTCGAAAAGAAATAAATTGGATGGTTACAAAAATATTACTAAGGTATATTAAAGAGACACTTGATTATAATTTATATTTTACTAACCAAAGTGGAATAGATTTATGTGGCTACTCTAATAGTGACTGAGGAGATGATATAAATGAAAAAAAGAGTACAACTGATTATTATTTCTTCTTAGATCCTTCCCCATTTATGTGGAGATCAACTAAATAAGATGTAATTGCTCCTTCATTTTATGAAACAAAGTATATTACAGCTTTATCAATAGTTTATAAAGTAATTTAGTGTTGAAATTTATTATAGGAGCTACATCATCAACAAGAAGAGTCAACAACTATCTTTATTGACAATATATCAACCATAAAACTAGCAAGAAATCCAATTCAACATAGGAGAAGCAAGCATATTTAGGCAAGGTATCATTTTCTTCATGATCATGTCAACAAGTAGACTATAAGTTTGATACATTGCAGTACCGAAGAACAAGTGACTGATATTTTCACTAAATTGTTTGGAGTGAAGAAGTTTGAAGAACTATGAAATCAATTAGGCTTGAAGATACCTCAAGTTTGAGGATTAATATTAGCAAACTTTAAATGTTTGTTATACATTTTTAAATATTTGTTAGCATTTTTAGGTGTTTAAATATTTAAATAATTTTATTTTAAACAAAAAAAGGAGATTAGTTGCTTTTGAAATGGTGTAATTTTAAATTTTAAATTAGGAACAAAAAGGAAAGATTAGTTACTTTTGTTGGTTATAAGAAGGTGTAACTGTTGCTTTGTATGCATGTATGAATGAAATAAAAATTCATAAAAGGCATGCAATATAAGATACATTTAAAGGCAAATTTACTACAATTAGAAAAGAAATACACAAGCTTTGTACCATGGGTTTATATGCTTAATATATTATAAAATGATTTGTTTAAAGAATGTGTTAAAAAAAGATTGGAAATGTGGAATATATTGAGGATGATTGTGATTGCTTATGGTGCTATGAGATACTATTTTTGTGTGTATGTTACATCGATGCTATTGCTTTTATACAAAATGTTTAATATCATCACTTATTAACTTGATTTGAAAAAAAAAGAAAAAATAAATGATAGAGTAAAAACAAAAATTGGTGAAATAAAGTTAGGCACGATTTTAAAATATAAACCAATAATGATTGTTTTAAGAGGCTAATAAGCTATTTAGGATATTATGTTTCTAGAAATAGGTGAATAGTTATTCAAATAAGTGTCTCCAAAAATAGTACTATTATTCAAAATGATGTCTTTAGAGTGATGTTGAAAGAGTTATTGTTGGGGCAATTAAGTATAATGTCTTTGAATACACCAAATTTTAAATTTATTTGAAGTTATGAAAAAATTTAACTCTAGATTCAAGTAAAAACAAGAAATTAAATTGAGAAAAGCAAGTGAAAGATTTTAAAGAAATTCATCAGATTTTTTAAAAGAGAAGACCATGTTTTTAAATGATTTAAAAGAAAAGTTGGAATGATATCTATTACCTATCAATTATGTTCATATACTTATTGCATTATATAGACCTAGTATGTAGCATAGCCCAAGAATTGATTATTTTAAATTAGGTTACTTTTTTTTGCTACTAAACAAGTAATGATTATATTAGCTATTTTATTACATAATATTTTAATTGAGGATGATTCATAACATGAGACTATAGGAAAGTAGTAAGAGCGATAGATCATGTATGCTTTTACTTAGTAGATGTTAATATGTTTAAGCTACTATGATGGCTCTTTTTTAATTTTAGTAGCATAAACTTAATGTAATTCAACATGATTATATATATATACATTACTTTTAGTATTTTCACTATAATGTGAGAACTCATATCTAAAGGAATGTTAAAGATTTTTAAATATTACTTTTATTGTGAATTTTAAATTTAAAAGTTTACAATACAACCTTTATGGTTTTCAAAATGTGAGATGCCTAATGGTTTGTTTATTATTATAACAAAATATTTTTGAATCTGAGAAGAAAAAAATGAGGAGATGATGTGGCATATAACCAAGAAGAGGTGAGCCAAATTGCCACAATTGGTTTGCCAAATAAGACTTTTTGCATGTTTTATACTTCAAAATAGTCTTATAGAACATAAAATTGGTGATAAATATCACATAACTTTGCTTCAACATCATGTATTGCCTTCACACCATCTCAGCATATAATCCACTTTGATTTCCCATGATTAAGACATTCATTCAAATAAGTATAAGTATTTTTGTATAAAATACAATAATTAAGACATGTTATAATGTTCTAATAATGCATACCTAATTAAGTAACTATCTTTTTGTCTAATAAACTGAGACAAAAAGATGGTTTGTCTCGAGCAAAACCTCATTTCATAACTTCAAATATTAAAGCTTTTGTTGGTTCAACTATTTGATACCTTGCATATAAAAAATCCTATTATTGCATAATGTTTAGTAAAGTTTTAACAACTATGATATAATAGAGTTCTCACACCATATAATAATTTTTCAATTTTTTCATTTCTTGAGAAAAAATGTTTTCAACATCCTTAACCAAATCCTTCACACTACCTATCTCATTTATGCCTTCAAGGATAATAAGATTCAACATAGTCTCAAAATTATTGCACAATACAAAAGCTAAAATATTACACTAATATATTAATTGTCAAAGTAATATAACAAATTTCTCACATAAAAAACATCTCTTAAAAAGCTCACAATTAAAACATACCCTTAAAACAAGGTCTTAAGTATATATATATATATATATCTTGGTTTACAATATAATTACATAATGAGTATAATATGCTCAACAAACAAACTATTAGTTACAAGTAATAAATAATATAGAAGTACATTAATGTAATTGATAAATAAAGATGAAGAAATAAAGTAATGCATCACAATATGTTAAGGATATGAAAATATTGAATCAATGCATACATATTTATATATAATACAATCATGAATACATATAATCATATCATAGAAAGGGTTATTTTCTTTCATATGTCATAAAGTCACCACATATATTACCCAACATCTTTTGTTTTAACAGTGTCTCTATTGTGTTATGGCCCACAATTAAGATTCTTATATAAGAGTAATTTGCTCATATTTGATAGTTGTGAGATGGAGTCATTGAAAAAGTTTATCAAATTTTCATTTCATATTTCCTGTGATTTTATATATCAATGTTTTTTAGTCCATTTTTAGTTTTTTTCTTTCTTTTCTTTTTCATTTTATTCATTTCTTTCTCATCTTATGTTCTAATTTTTATAACATTCATATATATATAACAAAAGTAATATAGTATCTCATAGATTAAAACTTATAAAAATGAATCTATATCATACATCATCTCAAATAGTATCGCATCCCACAATAATATTTCAAGGTAATTTAACATACTTATATTATAGTTATTCAGTTTACTTACCTAATGATTTTGATATTATTCATCTATTATCTTTTATTTTTCTTTATTCATTTCCTTCAATTGTTTCACAATATCTATTAAATTCTATTAATATATGTTTATTTTTCATACTTAAAGCATTCATAATTCATATGTTTTTTCTTTACACTATATATTCTTTTGCATTTCACAAAATTACATATTTTTTATACAAAAGAACATGTCGTGTGTTTGTAAATAGGTCCTTAAGATCATTTTGATATTCTACTAAAACATCTACTCATCCCTTCTTATCATATTATATTATCCCCTCATCATATCGTATGACACATGTATTCATTCTATCAATTTTAATTTAGATGCACCAATCTTCTACTCTTCATGTTGATCGTATGATCCATTGACCCCATGATATGGTCTATTATTAACAATGTATTATGCAATGGTTTAATTTAATCATTCGTTGTTTGGCAGTTAAAAGTTAATTGTATCATCTAATAAATATTATAATATCATACAATTTTCTTAGGAAACCAAGTCCAATACTTCTTAGTTGATCATATGATACATTTGAAATAATTGTATTGTCCAATACTTTGAGGAAAGGGATTGGTTTATAATCCTTTACTCATTATATTAGCCACTATTTACAAAAATTGATTTATCTATGCAAGCCAATTGTATGGTTGTTTGACTCAATCATCAATAGGAGGCAGTTGAAAAGCATCAACTTGAAAATCTCAATCCAAATCCAATCTAGAAGAAAAGCAAACCACAAGTAGCTCAAAATACAATATAAAAAAATTTCTAAAAAAGAAAGATCTTAAGTATACCTTAATCAATCCTATCTACTAAAATAAGATCTAACATCTTTTCTCTCTTCCTTTGCCAAACTCAAGGAAACATCGACAACTTTGCTCTTTAAGCTTCCCTTGGCTCACAGATCTCCCTTCTAAGTTCTTGCTCTCCCTCTCCTATGCTTTTCCTCTTTTTCTCGATCTTCCTTACATGTAAATCATAGTTATAAGGAGCATGGGAAGTGGCATGTCTCATCCTTTTACATTAATAAATGGATTAAATAAAATATTATTTTTATTTCTTATTTTTAAAATTAATTTATAAAAACTTCTAAATAACTTCCAAAAATTATAAAAAGTATATCAATAAATTGCTCACATTAAAACCTCCTATATAGTAAGCTCAAATCTAAAATCTAACTATAATCAATATGGCCTATTTTTCATGTCAAGGTTTTTTAGGCATGTTTAAAATATTCATTTTTTTAATTCCAGATTTACAAAACCAACAATCATTATTAAATTTGTAATTAAGGATAAATTTCATAATTAAAAAATCAGGATGTCATATTGAGTTTTGTTATGTCAAATCTGATATATTTGAGTGCTTTTTTTAACTCAAATATATCCTACAAACGAACAAGTTTTCTTTAATAATTATAGGTATGATTAGTCTCATATTTAAATGTTTTAAATAAGAACACCTCAAATTTCATATATTGATTATGCATTACTCGACACAAATGTTACGAAAGAATAAAATTCATTGTCATACTATGTTAACTGTCTATCCTTTTGATCAATGATCAATTCATAAACTAACTTTTTGGAAATATCATAGGTAAAGCAACTATCATTAAGACTAAATGTTTTAGTTGTATAAGGATAATCAATGATATTTATTTATTAGGTAATATATGTGATTTTTATGAAAACAAGGTCCTACATTAGTTAGGAATATATAATAGTAATCAACATTATGATCATTTTATATTTTACTTTTTTGAAGAAAAGGTTGGTTATATGTCCTAAAAGGTTTTTTGGCAAATCGAATAAATTAAGATTTTGCTTAATTTTTTATAAAATTAAAAAGAACATTGAGATGTATACTAAGAAAATAGTGACAAAATTGTGCCAAAATTTATATCTCAATAAATAATACACAAAATAACTATAATATAAATTACACATATTTCTAAATATCACAAATCAATCATATTTGTTTTACTAATTTTGGTTTTCTTATTTTATTTTATAGATTCTTCAAAGAAAAATAAAAATAAGACCATAATATGTAATGGTGGGTGAAGGCTACAAAAAAAGGTTTAGTGAAAACAATAAGATTATTATGCAACACTTATGAGAGTCATCATACTGTGTGAAGCCTATTAGGCTCATACTTTTAAAAGAACTCATATTGCTAAGTCTAATTCCTTGCATGATCTTCTAAATGAATTTTGCATGCTAATACGAATGGTAAAATAATATTGTTCAAAGATCAAGAATATTAAACCGTTCTCAAGTAACATATCAACACACTTATTCAATATAAGTATTATACAAATACAAATAATATAATTTATACTATATAATAAGATTATCTATGTAACATTTTCAATCGTCAACTAAGATATAAATTTAATTGTCACATAAACATCTCAAAATCTTAAAAAATGAAGTATTTTAAAATATAAAAATAAATATATAATTGGATAGAGTTCGTCGAAATAAATATAATAACATTTATTTCATCTCAATCAAAGTTTGTTTGAAATTATTAAAAATTTGTGAAATACATAAGCATAAATAATAAAATAGTTTAAATTAAATTAACTACTTTATAACATCTCATATTATCAAATCATGTATAAATTGAACTATCTCATAAAATATATTAAAAATATAAAAAACATATTCTAGAATATAAAATAAATATATAATTGGATAGAGCTTGTCAAGATGATTGAAAAAATATATTTTTTTGTCACGATCAAGATTTGTTTGGAAATATTATAAATTTTTGAAGTAGATAAGAATAAATAATAAAATATTATTAATTTAATTAAATATATATGACTAATTTTAGTTATCTTAAAATAGTTTCTCTCTCACACTCATACCCAACATTTCGTTATGCCCTAAGAGACGATTATTAAGGAATCAAGGACTTTAGGCAAATTTGCACAATCAAAAAAGCGATTCTTTAGCGAAATTAGGGAAATGTCAAGTACGAGTGTGGAAGAGAGGCTATTTCGAGATAATTAAACTTAGCCTTGTATACTTAATTAAATTAATAATATTTTATTATTTATGTTTATCTATTTAAAAAATTAATTGTAATTTCGTATGAATTTCGATCAAGACAAAAAAATATCGTTGGGCTCATATCAACAAGTTCTATGAGATTATATATTCAATTTTATATTTTAGAATACATAATTTTTAAAGATTTTGATATAATTTAAGATATTGTTCAATTTCTACGAGATTTAAAAATTAGGGATATTACAGTCTATTATTAATGATATTTTTGATCTTATGAAATAGCTAGTTCTATTATACAAAAGTGATGTCATATAATTATGTTTGGCTAACAATGCAATCTTTATTCAACCCATTTATGTTTCAATTTTAACATGATTTGACAAAAGTGGATGAAACAACATATGAAGAATATAATGCTCTATTAGGTATAGAATATATAAGAAATTTGAATAGAATGTATGTCATGAACTAAAACTTACATGAGTGAAATAGATTTCTTTAAAAAATTTAAATACTTTCACTCATAGCTCATCAAATTCTAAGTAACTTAAAAATTATTATAGGTCTTAATGTTGTGAGGATGTTATTATAATTACTAAAAAAACATGTTTAATATTTCAAGCAATGATGGGTAAACTTCAATAATAATTGAACAAATAAATGTTTCTTTATTGTCAATAATTATGTAGATTTATAATATTATTTGCCTTAAAAGGCTTTATAATAAAGGTTGATTTTTTTCAAATATTGTGATCATAAAATTTGAAAGATTAATTTATAAAGTTAAAACTAACATATAATTATTATTTATTAGTCATTAGTTGTCCACACTATTAGTATAATGGATAGCCTTTCTATATTGATAGGTATTGTACCATAAATGATATATTATTATTTATATTCTCATAGTACACTTCTCTTTTTATGTTTTAGTCATTTACAAAAAATGACATTATTTACACTTGTTCCTATTATGTTGTAATCATTTACTTGCAAAATAACTTCCATAAGTATGGTTAAGATATGTCATTTTTTAGATATAATCTCCAACCATGACAATTCAAAACATTTTTGTGAAACTGCTAAGCTAATGTAATGAATAATGCTTATAAAATTATGAACACATTATTTAACATAAAAAAAAACATTATTTGTGCTTCTTAAGAAAAAACTTTTTTAATTCTCTTGCAATCTCTACCTTCTACATGTATGGATTTTGTTAATCTCTACAAAGACCTCCTTCTTAAGAGTTCTTTGAAGCGATATTTCAAATCCCAAAACCTAGCTTCTAAGCACATTAGGATCGATAAAACTCCTGTCTTGATAGTAGATTTAAATTTTGAGTAAAAGAAAATGATTGAAAAATAAGAAAATATTGTCAATGAAAGGCAAGAAATGACTCCTAAAATGAGCACAAAATATCACACTTTGTTTATTTTGAAATCCTTATCAGATGAAAAGACAATTTTAACAACTGAGGAAGAAGAGGATAAAATGGAGAAACAAAATTTGAGGAAGAAGAAGAGTTCTCTCATGAAATTTGTTTTCTTTAATAAGCCAAAAAAAGAAAATTTCTCCTAAAAAATAGATCAAGCCAAAAATATTTTAACGAAGAAGTAAATTACATCTACAAGAACATTAACCAAACTATCCTTGGTGCCTAAAAAGAGAATTGGAAAAAAATTATCTAAGCTTATTTCTCAATTTGTTAGATTGGATAAGTCAAAGAGCATCTTTCATTTCTCTAACAATAGTCCTTCAGTTGATTTTGAAAAATTTGAATATCAATCAATCTTGATTGTTTTAGTTTATTATAGTTGCAATTATCATGTCCTTTATTGCTCTAACAATATCCTCTCTTCTATTCTCTATGATAACTATTATAAATTTCATGAGATTATTATTCATCTCTATTTGTCTCATGGTGGCATATTAATTATTATATAACCTTAAATCTCTTCTTTCTAAGGCTACTGTTACACCCAAGTTTTTTTTTTTTTTTTTTTTTACATATAGACAGCTCAGATCGTCCCATACCAACCTGAGTAGCCTACGAAAAACATAGGATATAACACATCATTACACACCTACTTTCCTTAACTATGTGGATCCCATCTCCCGGGCATACCGTCAAATCAGGTTCATGACTCCTGAATTAACTGATGAACTCGCGCAATGTTACTCCTACTAGACCCAATACTCCTAACCCATACCGATAGGAGAACCGATCTAATAGAAGTCTGAATCCCCAAGGTTAAGTTCCATAGTCATGTCATGACCTCACCATCAACAAAAAATATATAACATCCACCGATATGAAATGGCGCTCCACACACCATACCGTCAAGATAGAAAATAAGACAGTGTATAAAAATGTAACTCATATGAAAAATCACAGTCCATCAAATACCACATCATCCATCCGAGTACATGAGTCAGAATCACCCTCACATAATACAAGACATAAGAATAACAATCTCACTGAATACATCCAACAGCAACAATCAACTAACCAGAATGTCTCAGAAAATCACAGATCAGATCTCCTCCACTAGCCTACTGATCACGATCCCACCTAAAGCTGGGTGGCGTCAAGTCTGCCGAGCCACTGGAAAAATATAGATAATAAAGGAATGAGCTACGCCCAGTAGGAAAGACAGCTAGTAAAAAAAACTCTCATGCAAGAGAATGATAATAGCAAGAGTATAGAAATACAGCATAACAATATAGGGTGGAAAGGCACTCTCAGTCCCAGACTCTGATCAACCACGGTCACCCCCAGTCACACCAGAGTAGCTCTCCTCTGTGCTCCCAGGCAGCATGCCAGCGGGACACGCCCATCTCTGCGCACGCATCACAACGCCTAGCACCCGACACCGCAGCGTCTCTCGTCAATCAATCTTCTGGAGACTAAAGACAGAACCAGTCACATAGATCTCTAGCCAACGTGAGACACCCCTGCCACCCTCAGGCACGCAGGCCTACACACTTGGCTAGCCACGGCGAGTCACCCCTGCCACTGCCACTCTCAGGCGCACAGGCCTACACTCATGAACCAGAAGAGATCGACTCAGCCACCGTCCCAAGAAGTCCTCTCCCAACAATTTCCATAGAAGCCACGCCCCTACAGTCATTGCCAAGCTCTAACTCCAAGATTCGGCAACATGTGTCCAGATACAACAAGGCGCATACCAGTCCACATGTATACTGTGGAAGCTAAGTCTGTACTGCACAGTTACCTACCACAACTACCCTAAAACATCATATAGGGCCTATAGTAGTCCGGTCTAATATGCCAATCCATTAAATATGCCAACATTGAGTAAACTGACTCAATCCATGTCATTGCCATCCAAGCAACACAAACTGTACCAAAATTCTAACTATTCTGGTAGCACCCAAGTGTCACACTTCCTTCCAACTAATCCAGCTGCACTGAATTTATGGGTAATTTCCAACAGTCAATTTCAACTTGGCTACGTGATTTCTAAAAATCACATTTTTCTCACTTCAGGAAATTTTTAAATTCAAAAAAATCAATTTCCGCCCTTTATCCATTTTCCGAAATTCGGAATAAATTTCCGAATAAAATTTAAATTCCACATATATCCTTTTTCCGAAAATTTGGATTAATTTCCGAATTAAATTTTCCTCCGCGCCGTTCGTCCGCGCCGAATCCTGCTGAATCGGTTTTCGCTGCCGGTTCGGAAACCTCGCGCTGAACCGCGACACCGCCGAACCAAATTCCTTAATAATCCGTTAATTGGTCGATGCTTAAATAAATATAATTACTAATAAATATTATATAAATACCATTAATTACTTAAATAAATTCGTAATTAATCTAAACCCTTCTCCTTCCTCGGTCCGACGCCCGCGAACCCTAACCGACGCAATCGCCGACCAATCCAATCCTTCCGTCGATTTCCGGCTAACGCGAACAAGGAGAAACAAAATCCGATGTTCGTACTATCCTAATGTTTCAATAATGCCACTAATTTATAAGGTTCATTCAAAATTTCCGCCGAAGGAGTTCGCCCGTATGCCATTGCCGTATTGTGAGATTTAAGATTAATCCAACAATTAATTAACTAAATCAATGGCAACACTGATAATACAAATCCCTAACATGTTCCTAAGCATTAACTAAATTTTTCGGCAAAATGGGAAATTTTCTAGAAAATCCAAAATTTGTAAAAGACGCAGATTAGCATTCAACTAAGTCCGATTTTTCATCCACATGCTTGTGTTCATTAAGCAAAATATTCCATGCTTTTAATTTCTACTAAATAACTAATTTAAATCTGACTTTCCTACCTTGCTCGCCGGCGACGGTGAAGCTCGCACGCGATCAACCGCAGCTCCTCGCCGAACGAAACCGGTACCAAAATGCTCGCCTCTGTCCCGCGAACCTCCGGTTACCAAAAGCCCCTTGGAAGGCTGCCGGAAATTACCGCTGTTCGCCGCGAACACCTCGCCTCTAGCCGCCGTTCGAAACCCTAACAGCCGAACAGTTTAGGTTAAATACCCGGCTTAAACCGGTAATAACCCGTTAAGACCCATTAAGCGCCGGTTGACCTTCCAAAAACGCCGCTTAACACCCGATCAGTTGGTTAATCTCCACCGCTGATCTCGCCCATCCGATCCGCTTATCCGCAGCTTATCTAAACGCACGCGCAAACGCACCTCGGCGAACCGCCGCGCCTTCGCTGAACCGCTCCGGTCCGGTTCACGCGCGTAAAAAAAACCAAATTCCGGTTTTAAAAATAATCTCGGTGCTCCGAAAAAATCCCCAGAAAATTTCAGAAATTCCAATAGCCTCCAATTGAGCTCCTGGCTCATCCTACTGTCGATCTGAAATCATCCAAGCCACAATTGAATTATTGAAGATTAAACATATAATATTTTACCAGGTATAACTTAATTTTTTCAAGTAGTTAATGCATCTTCCACTTCTATTAGTTTCTTTTGATATTGTTCAAGTTTCTCTTTTAAAAGATCCTAATCAATCTCCATCTAAATGTTCTTCGCAATTATTTCTTTTTTTTTATAGTGATAATCAACTACATTGTTTTGAAGGACATATGGATGCAACCATAAATCAACTAAGGGAAACAAAGTTGATATTAAAGATTTCCAATATATAGTTAAGAAACTAATGAAGGTATTGATACGATGAAGGCCTTTCACTTGGATTGGTCGAGAACACTAGCACCTTTTATAAGAGACAATGAGAAGATTAAGAAGATTTATTAGACATGTCTCTTTCATTTATGTTATACAATACAACTACATTAAGGATGTGACATTGTTGACCATTGACAATTAAGCATTTCATGAAGAAATCCTTCATATAAAAGATAATAAATATTTTCCATTTTTTTGTCATTCAATGCTACTTTTTACTCTCTATTTACATACATATATGATCTTTAATGCATTTACAAAACATCATTAATTATAATAATTAATAAAATTAGTTAAAATCCTCTGATCATTAATTTCAAATCACTAATGTGTTATCGTTTTGTTCATTTTGATGTGACTCTTCGTTATTCAAGTAAATAATTTCATAAATTATTATGTGCCAACTATCATAATGTTCTTTAATCATGTTAGATTTATATCTACAAAAGGTGGATTACTACAAAGACTTATTTAGCTTCCTTTTTCTTTGATTCTTCTCATTCAAAGTTGAAATTTGGCTCTCTTTTCATTCATCTATGTTATCATTTCATTAAATTCCCTTCATTAGTCTGATTGAGATCAAAGAATAGCGAGCTAAGTCTGAGCTAAGCTTGGATATGGAAGTGTTTTTTCGTTTCTCGACGGTAAAGTAAGACCAAGCTCATGAGCTTATTATCCTAACCCAATTATTCACCAAATTTAAGAAATTTAATAATTTCATTAGTACAACTCTAGTTACACAACACCTTAAATTTTGCTCACATTAGCTAACAGTAAATGTTGATTATGAGAAACTTAATTTCGAGTTTGAAGAAACTTTTAAACTAATTAGTAGTGCTTCATATTCATTCAAACTTTTGTGCTTGCAAAAAGAATCTATAATATATTAGATTGTCAATTCTTCAAAACTAAAGAACACAAATCTAATATAATTATCATGCTTGCAAGATGCTTCATTTATAAACATGATCCATGCATTGGTTTTCTTTTTTCCCTCGAACTTAGAATTTATGTAGGGACCCATCAAAAAAATAACTAGTCTTCTTGGGAATTAAGAGATGTCATATTGCCCAAACTTAATTGTGTTTTGTCAATACACTCTTGCATTATGAAGAATTTGTTGAAGCTTACTATCTTTGCAATAACTTCATGGTTTTAGAAATAAGTCGTTAACTTTGTTGATGCCATTATTAGTACAAGGATGAATTCTTTTGAGGGAATTTTTGCAAGTGTTCTGCATAATAAATAGGTTTTTGAAACCCTAATTCTTCTTGAATTAAAATCTAGCCAAGTAAACCTTTGGAGACAACAAAATCAAGACATAGGGATTCTACTATTTTTGGTTTATAGATAAAATACATATTAATATGAAGGCATCTTCATACATTACAATCCATCCAAGCATCATTTGATCTTATATAGACTTGCAACATTTTTCAAATTCTTCCTTAGTTTGAAATGAATTAATTAAGTCCTAAAATCTTTTCATTTAGCCATTGAACATTGTAAGGCATTATTGAATATAGCAAGTTAATGATGGCATTGTGATTCTCTAAATTTAGTTTAACTTATTTCAAAATTAAGAATACAAACGAACTTTCCTAACAAGACTCCAAATGTGTGTTTACATAGTTTAAGAGTTTTCTAATTACTTATTAGCCTTTTTCTTTTAGATAATAAGAATTTCAATATATTTCTTTTTATACATGTGATGACACTAGCACATAAGTAGATTTTGTGAAAATGTCACACACAACACATGGCAACTATAGTTGAACCTAGATGGTTGCAATAACAAACACCAATAACATAGAATCAAATGTGAATGTTTTTAATTTTTTTCAAGAACTTGATGGTAATGCAAGTTATGTTATTTAGAATAACTAATGGCAATCGAGTGCCAAAATTGAATAAAGCAGAGCAGTAAAAGATAGTGGTGGCAGATTGTTGTAATAGTTGAAATAAGGTGAATGAGTCCCTCATACCAAAAATTTGATGGAGAATGGGCAAGAAGAACTCTCGTAGCTAGATCTGAAGTGGAATGTAATAATGATGACAATGATAATGTTAGTTAAAGTAAATTTGAATTACAACTTGAATATCTTTATATCGTAACCTGAATGAATCTAAATCATAGTATAGGGATATGCATTCATACAGTAAAAAGAAAGCATAATTTCAATCAAAAGGTAATATCTAGAAAATAAATCATCCTTTTTTATTCCAAATAGCATATTAATGGATTCAAAGGATAACTTTTAGACTAAAAGAAAAAATTATGAGATACTTAATAAAAAAATAAAACTATAAAAATATATAAAAATAATTAAAAACTTTTAAGATACTTATAAAGAACTTGTTACAATGCACAATCAGTTAAGCATACAAAATAAATTAAAAAACCATATATGGCTCAATGGATCAATTCAATATTATCTATTGATGTAGCTTATGTTACATCAAATATTGAGAAAAAAGATTTAATAAATCTCAAAATAACTATGCATTACATTAAGGTTGTCATCAAGCCCATAAAATGTTTGAAGAAATTATTTGAAATATTTTGGATGAGTTTCTCCGCCTTTTCATTGCATAGAGAAAGGGATAGTGAATTTTTTTCATTTTTATTGAGGTTATAAAATATAGCATTCTAAAGGCATGTAGTTTATTCAAATAAGTATCTTCAAGAATTAAAAAAAACATTATCACATAGACAATAATCAAGAAAATTTAAGCCTATAAGATAAGAGAATTATAATTATTTACTAAGATATATAATTTTTTTAATTTAAAGTTTTAATAAATGTTATCAAAATTTAGAGAATTATTTAAATTAACAAAATTTATTATAATTGCAAAAAACTAGCCACAAATCTTAAAAAAGAGGAAGGAAAACGAATGAAATACCACTTATTACGAACCCAATGGTGCAAGTTTCTCCAAATTTGATTCAAAACTGATTATAAAATAAAAGAAAATTTATAAAAAATATATTAATATTTTATTTATATAATTTTTAAAGAAAAAATTTATTAAATTATTAAGGATTATCAAAAAAACTCCATTATTAAATGCAGGAAAAAGTTATCAATTTTTGTATGTAGAACAAATGATACAGTGTATGTAAATACAAGAAAGTCTCTAATGTCTTGCCATGATCTAGTGTACAACTAGCATTTCATCTTGCCCTATATCTTATATTATTATATTAATTCTTTTTCATTTTTTCATTAGGGATGGTGTATTTAGAAAATATTATATTTTATTTTCTTATTTTTTTTTATTTTCTTATGAAATAAATAATAATGATGATGAGGTATCAAAAAGCTTCTTTAGATTTCTTTGACATTTATTATATATTTTTTTTCATTTTTATGTTTTACTTTCATATTTTTATCTTGTATAACAAGAAATTTAGATAGACATAAAAATATATCAATTAAAAATTTATAAAACTATTGTAGATATTACAACATATATTATGCTATGCAATCATGACTCCATGCCAAATATATCAATCTTTCTATTTTATTCAAAAATTTCTTTTTTCTTATATTGCTAATTTTATGTGCATTATGATTAATAATGTTTATGCATACTTGTTTTATGCATATACCAATTTGATAATGTAAAACATATTGTGTTAAAGCAAATATAGGAATTTGGTAATGGATTTTAGAGATCCAATCCCTACAAATAATGAGGTTACTAGTAGCAAAGATGAAAGTAAGCAGGAGAAATAAACTATTGTAGTGCAAGACCATTTGCAAGAAAATTTGAAAAGTTATGAATAGAGATATTTTGCATTAATAAGAGAAATGCTACAATCTATTCATAAGATTGCGCAAAGCCAAGTTATGGTTGAGTTTGAAAAATGATTAGAAAGAGGAAAGGATTTTCAATTCCACCACAAAAGTCAAAATATTATAATATGATATTAGAGTATTACATTTTTAATTCATTGTCATTCAAGAACAATACAAGAAAAAGCTAATAGAAGTATAACACTAATGAGGGTGGGGAGCTAACATGCACAAGTGAAAGCGTGAGAGTAAAAGTACAACTATTGTTGAAAGATTTTAAGGATTTAGGGATGAATAAATTTCACATAAACTATAAGAAGAAAGATATAGATAAAGTTATATATCTTAAAATAGTGAGATGCCTCTTGGTGAAAACTCTAGATTTAATTTGTTGAAATCTATATATTTAAGTATGTGAGAAATGACCTTTTTTATAAGAACAAAACAATACGAGATCATGACAATAATTCACTAGGAAGGCAAGAATATTACAACATAATATCACAATGGGATCTCCTCTAATCTTATATGATTTAAAAATGAATCAAGCACAAAAAGGTGGACCTATAATGCCTAATAAGGGTTGTGAGTGAACATATATGATGAAAATGTGATAGTGCAGAGGCTACTCCTATACAAGATTTCTAAAAGTATAAGGATAAATAAGTCTCATATTTGTCATAGGAAGATAGATCATGAGCTTTATAAATAAGATCATAAGCTTTGAAATGTTGAGATATATTTAGGAACAATTTGAGCTTAGAACCCATGAGAACTCCAAAGTATAATCATGCTGGAATTTGAATAACCTTTAGATGGGTGATCAAAACCGGCATCGACAACTTACACGCTTTATTTCCATTTTAATCGAATGTATAACATCATCACCAAATGAATGAAATGGGAGGTTTGAAACACAGTTTCTGAAACATAAAAGCTATTTCAGTGAGCTGGGAGAGGGCTTTTTTAGCTACGGTAAGCAAATCTCCTACATAAACCAGGTGGTCAATTGCTGGGAACTCTGCACGCTTCATAACCTTGCAGGTTCTTCACTTTCGCCACCTCTTCAGTAATTCAATCGCATCTCTGTCCTTGGTTCCATGAAGATTGATACATGAAATCCAGGAAGCAACTCTGTTCGGCGAGGGAGGGCTCCAAAGGCAATAACCGTCCATCAGCCGAGAACTGCAGCTTCTTGAAAGCCTGCTGTTGCGTCATGTCGTCCATCTCAGCGAGTGCGTGCTTCCTTTTCATCGGCCTGACGGCCAATTCCACCGCCTGCAGTTGCTGCTGCGCTATGGCGTAGGCCGAGCAGCCGCCTGCAGGATGAAGGGGTGGCCACCTTAAGTGTTGAGCCGAGGACACATCCTCACCGTTGTTGCTCTCCATGTTCTCTATTGGGCAGTCTGGAATGTAGCTTTGAATCTGTTGGGTATATTCGGTATTGAAGCTTCTCATCTTGGTTTCCGTCACGAGCGGTTTTTCTTCGGTTTGGGTACTATTTGTGGAGGCCGAAACGGGTGGGCTTCGTATCAGCGGCACCTCGTCGTTTGTCACCGACGCCTCTCCCCTGTGCCTGACTCGGCATAGTACCCAATCATCCAACTGGCATACAAAAGAAGAAGAAGAAGAAATAAGATTAAACGGAAACGAGCACGGCAAAAAAGAAGTTGTGGCGCAGAATATGTAATCTGCATCTTACACGCATGGAGTCCTTTTGGGTATGGACCCGAGAAGGGGCCATGGAGTCGAGCAGGCGGTACTCTTGCATGACCCAATCGGTCTTGGTGCCCTTTGGCGGCCGGCCCTGGTAGAAAACCAGGGCTTTCTTGACGCCGATGCACCGAGTGCCGCTGGGAGCTAGGATTGGTTTGTCAGTGCCGGTGGCCTTCCAGTAGCCTGACGCTGCGGCGCGATTGGGTCGGACGCCGTTGGGGTACTTGCGTTCTCGGGGACTGAAGAAGAACCACTCTCCCTCACCGAAAAAGGACATTTCTGAAACAGAATGAAAGCAAACGAAGAAAGTGCATCAGTCTAACTGAATAAAAGAGGAACTTTCATGTGCCCGAAAGATGGGCCGAGGAAGAAGGACTAATTAATCACCAGGGAGGTCCCATGGATTGTACTTGTAAAGGTCGATGTCGGCAATAATCGCGTGCTCGGGAGGTAAAGAACATGTGACCTTCCTCTTCAAGTAATGGGTGATGAGCTCTTGGTCTGTTGGATGAAAACGAAAGCCAGGAGGAAACTGGGAATTCAACAGTCCGCTATCTTTCATTTCCAACATAACTAATGAAGCCGCAGTCAGCTAAACAAGATCGAGAAAGAAGAAAAGAAGGAATAGCGCGATAGGGGATGGAGGCACGGTTTTGGGTGAAGCAAATAAGGATTGTTTTATAGGAGAACAGTGTCCTCGAGACATCAAACATGCCGTTGAGTGATGAAACCGCAGGCATTGGCCGGCTGTCCCTTTTCTGAGCTTTTCAAAGGCTTGGTGAAAGAGAACTGAGTGATGCCCTGAAGACAGTCGAGCGTGGCCTGGATTGGATCAAATAAAACGACGCTGGTTAGGCCAAAGTAGGAATTTTCTACTCTACGAATTTGATCAGGGAAGGAATTAAAAGATATTTTGGAATTACCATCAACGGATTCAAAGGTTTTTATATTTTAGAAAGCTTGCTAAGAAAAAAATAATCTATAAGATATATTTAAAAAATCTTAAAGTAGTTTTTTTGACATAATTATATTTATCAACGTTTTTGTGGTGATAAGAAAATTGTGGGAAACTTCTTAACCAACAAATTCTTTATTTTTTGTTTCAATATTAGTAGTGATTTCTTGAATGAAAGTTCATTTTGATGTAGGCTAGTTTGGTTATTAGATGTGTAGTTTGTCATCAATTCTTAATAACTTTTTTTTAGTGATTTTAGACAACCAAAATATGTTCATATCATTATCACGCTTAAAAGTCCAAAACCTATTGAAAATGACAAGCTATGCTCATGGCTTCTGGTATTAGCATGCACAAGCCTAAGTTCAATACAAAAGCCAATTTCATTTGCGTGTGATGACAAGTTTTGCATGAGATTAATACAGCACATGTCAAAACATAGTTGTAATTCTTAAAAATTTCGAAAAATTAATTAGAACATTATCATATAATTTGATAAATTATTATATTTAAATGTCAAAATAGACAAATTTGTTATTTTAATTTCATATCCTCTAAACTAATTGACTGTTTTTTTTATATTTATGTTATTTTTTTGTGACTAGTTTTTATAATTATTTTTTTAGAATTTTATGAGTATAGTAACCTACAAACTCAAAAGAGCATAAGCCTACCCAATTATGAGGCTTAGTTGAGTCATGACTTTAGATAATAATATCAAACTCAATTGAGTCCAACTTGTATCAAATTTGACTTTCCCAATCATGAAGTTTAATTTAGACCTTATTAAGAATTTAAGTGCTATTGAATGAAAACAAATGCATTTAAAATTAAATCAATTATTAAGTAACATATTTCTATATTTTTTTCTTTTAAATGAGATATTGATTTATATCTAACATTTTATGAAAATACCACTTGAAAAATATCAAACTATTAATATGTAAAATTAAATCCTTCTTAAATATTATCAAGCATATCTTTAATTAACATTATTTTAGGTTTTGTGAATTTATGTTGTGAGTAACATTGCCCATTATTTTGATCTTATCAAACTTGTCAATGATCTTGTTGGTTAGCACCAACTTCCAACCTTTGAGTTATCATTGAGATAAGTGATCGAACTAACACCATGGTTATGACTTCCCCTAGTATGATATCGAAGATCATTGATGCTCAATTCACCTGCTCTTGTAGTGATACCACCAACCTTAGTGTGAATGAATGTGTTAAACTTTGTCATCATTCTAACTTTTCTTTGATTCCTGTTTTAATTAGGTTTGGATTGAATAGGGTCTATAATGCCCTCCTCTTCTCTTTTGTGTTAGAATAAGGACAATTAATTAGTATAGTCCAATTTGCTCAACAAAACCAATTCATGTTTGATTTGTTTTTTTTTTTTTGTATTAATAATATTTTATTTTATTATGATATATGAACAAATGTTTATAAATAACTATTGAAGTTTTATATTTCTTTAGCTTTAATTTATAAAGTTATGAGCATGTTATTGACTTTGTATTTACTTATTATTTCTTATTAAAATGGTTTTAAAGACTAAAGAAAAGTGAAAAGAAATAAAAAAAAATGTGACTTCAAACCAAAGAAAAGTGGGTGAGGGAACTTATAGGAATGGTATAAGAACAACACTAGTACATGTGTATTTTCTCTCTTAAAAGTTCTACCAATGTTGACCACTTAGGTTGTCCAATTCATTTTAGATTTCATATCTTATGTTATAGAATAAATTTAGAGAATTTTAAAAGTTATTTTATTTATCTCTAACAATATTACACAAATCTAAAAAGGTGGATGACATCTCCAAGGAGGAAAGTGACCTACAAAGAAAATACATAAATTATTTAAAGCTAATGATATCAAATTGGTAAAAATTAAAATTTCTAAAAATGAGGGATTGAAAATTAATAGGAGTTTATTTACTGGTTTTAAAAATATTCAAAAATTAATAAAATCAATCAATATTTTTGAAAATTTATGGTAAATTTACCATAGTATAGAGCATGAAATAATAAGCCTAACGAAATTTTCTTAGAAAAAAAGAGATATAATAATTATGGATTTAAAAAACGAAGATAATTTAAAAAATTAAAATAATTATTATTAAGGATTTTAAGCATAAGAAATTATTAAAAATACTAAATATGACAAAAAATGTGAATTTTTTCTAACAAGGAGAACTCATTAAGATGAATCATATAAAAGTGGTTAACAATTTGGAGCTTAAATTAATAAAAAAATGTAGTTAATATTAGGTTTCTAAAGTTTGAATTATGCAAAATTTTATTAAAATTAATTATCCTACATCATAAATGAAAAACAAAGGAAATAGATATAGAAAAGAGCCCAATTGATACGAAACCATAGAATCTGAGTGAGAAATTGAGGAGTCCCAATAAGATTCCTCAAAGTATTGCAACCAATTGAGGGGGTTGAAGTATTAGGAAGAAGAGTCAGCATTACAAATCTATAAAAGCATGGTTACAAGGTCGAGCAAGATTTTTGGGAAAAAATCACTAAGCTAGAGCACAAGAGAGAAAAATGGAGAAAAAGAGAAAGGAGTTGATGATGAAGTATGGAAGGAATTCATTAAAAGCTAAGAGATCGAGAGAAAAATCAAGAGATTAGAAAAGAGGTATTGTAACAGTTATTATAGCACTACATAGGATGCAAGAATGAAAAAATTATGGAATAACACATTTCAAGATCCATTTTAAGACATGATCATTAAAATCTACAAAAAGTGAGTATACTTTGTACCATGGGTGTTTGTATTTGATGCACAATTTAAGTGATTGCTTAAAGACTACGTTAAAAAATATTTTCATTATAAAATATTTCAAGGATGATTGTTATTGCTTGTATTTCTAAAAGATATTGTATTCTATAAGTATGTTACATATTAAATTTTCAATTTCATTACTTATTAGCTTGATTTGAAATAAAAGAAAAAAGAAATGATTAAGAATAAAAATTAGTGAAATATGGTTAGCTATGATTTTAAAAGGTGGTTCAACAATGATTATTTGAAAATGTTAATTTGTTATCCAAAGTAATATATCTTTAAAAATAAATTACTGCTTATCTAGAATAATTTGTCTTGAAAAATAAGACAAACATCTAGAATAATGTATTTGGAAATAGTGCTAAAATAACCACCATTAGAGCCAAACAAATAATATATTTTGGATATGCTTAATTTGATTTAAAAATAAATATAAAAAATGTGTAGCTCTGAATACAATAAAAGTTAAAAAATGAAATGAGAAATAACATGTAAAAAAGTTTAAAAAAAAAAAGAAATTCATCGGATATCTTAAAAGAGGAGAATGGATTTTTCTTAATAAATTAAAAAAAAGATAACATGTTTTTTATTTTTATTGCATGTTATTCATATACTTATTGTATGATATGGACTAGCATGTGACATAACCTACGAAATAATTTCTTTATATTTATGTTGCACTTCTTTGTCACTGAGCCAATGATGACTAATTCAACTGTTTATGACCTAATATTTCCAATTAAAATGGTACATAATATGAGACTTTAAGAGAGTAGTAAGATTAGTAGATCATTTATCATCATAGCTAGTTGTTGTTTATTTTCTTATTATATTGTATAAGTTGCTACAACTACTGGTTGCATTTCACTAGAGCGAGACTTGTATCTTATTTTGTTGTTATGTATAAACAACATCTTTTAAATAAATATGAAAGTTTTACATTACTTTTGCATTGGTTTAAAAAATTATGAGCATGTTACTAGTTTTGTATTTACTTATTGTTTCTTATAAAATAAAATGATTTTTAATAATAAGGAAAAAATGAAAAGAAATAGATGAGATGGCAGTGAACTCTAAAAAAGTGGACTAGATATGTCATGCGAGTGTACCACTTCCTTGACCCATCAAAGAATTCTAAAATCTTAGATATGAGCATATTCATATTTACAAAGATATGGGAAAAAAGTTGATTCACGTGTCTTTTATAACAAAAATTTTCTTCGCATCCCTTGATCCAAAGAAAAAAAACATATTTCTTACTCAAGTCCCCACTCCAACGCAATCAAGGTGGCTAAAGATGAGGATAAGAATAGAAAAAAGAAATTCTATTAAAAAAGCTAATTTGAGGAGGACATGGTTGAATTAATTAAAGTAAATAATCAACTTATGGAGGAATTGAGTAAGGAAGAAGTATTCTGGCATTAAAATGCTAGAATTAGATGGCTTAAAGATAAGGATAAGAAAACTAAATTTTTTTCCTGCTTTAGTTAAAGATAAAGTACTAAAATTAACATTAGTGATATTAAAGATTCAAATTGACAAATAATATTTAGACAAAAGAAAATTCAAGAGAAAAATGTTTAATATTTTCAAACATTACATTCCTATAAATAAATCATATTAAATAAGGAATTGCTAAGCAACATACCTACAATGATATCTAAGGAAGACAACAATTGGCTTATGAAAAAATCACAATGAAAGAGTTTAAAGTCTTCTTTCAATTGGAGAAAGATAATCAACCTGAACTAGATGGCATTTAATGATCATTTTTTACAAAATATTGGAAAATCATAAATTTTCAATGATTTCATAGTTGGAAACCCAATCCCTAAGGGGATTACAAGTGCCAACTTGGTGATAATTATTAAATTAGAGATATCATGATCATTTAAGGAATCTAAGCCTATTTGTGTATGTAATTTTATTAAAAAATATTATGGAAACTATTGGCAAACTGGCTTCACACAATATTGCCCAAAATCATATTCTTTAGCTAGATTTGTTGAAGGGAGAGAAACTATGGATAATATATTTATAGCTCAAGAATTAATGGATTTTCTCTATGGAGAGTTATTAGTAAGAATAGCATTCTCAAGCTAGATTTAAAAAGTGCATGTGATATCTTGTCATGAGATTTCTCGAATAAGATATAAGATATTTAATTTTTCTATTCAATTCAGTGGGTTGATTAGAAACAATAGAGGTAGTTCATGGCTCTCATTCATGGTCAACGACATTCCTTATGATTTTTCAACCAATAAGTGGGCTAAAACAAGGCAATCCTATCTTTCATCTATTATTTATATTATCCATGAAGACTTTTAACAAGGCATTAAAGAGGCTATTTACAACCCAAAAAATAATGCATTATGCAATTCCTAAATACTGTCTATTAGTTTCACTTCTTAATTATGCTAATGATATAATCATTTTTAGCAAAGGAGATATGATATCAATGAATTGTTTAAGCACATTCATAAAAATGATCCAAGACATGTTAGAACTTAAACTAAATACATAGAATAACAAATTTTACACTAGTAAATCTACTAAGACAATGTCAATTAAAATGATAAATTTATTAGTAGCAAGAAAATATTTTATTATCAACAAATTCTAGATGGTGGACTAGAAGAAGAAATTGTGATTCATAGGTGGTAGATTAATCTTAGTAAGACATGTTCTAATTTTTATTCTAGCATTTTCAGTTATGATAATGTATGCCCTAATGCAAATTATAGATAGAGCAAAAAAGGTTATGAATTGCTTCATATGGGAGGAGGTTGATAACATTCACAAGCGTTGCTGGCTACCTTGGGACAATGTGTGTACAAAGGATAATGGTTTAAGATTAAAAACAAATTAAATGATATCACGATTATTTGATCTGTTTGCTAAACTAAAAGATGGTGATTAGCCAACCATGTTAGGCCAAATTTATGAAAGATAAATACATTACTGGAAATGCAAAAGTCACTAAGACGAACATTTAGAAACGCATAAAAGAAATTCAAGATTTGGTGTCAAAGCATAGAAATCTAAAGAAGGGTCCTTCAACTAATAATCTACATGGAATCTCTTCATAAGAAAGTTTCACATTGAAATCGAAAAAAATTATCTAGAATACCAAATACCCCACTAAGATCTCAATGTTGGTTTCAAGAATCTTGAACGAGCTTCTATATTTTATGGAGTAATTACATAGACTCAATATTCAATTGGCCTTTACATGTCATCACTATCTTAATGAGAATTCTTTAAACCATGCTTTTGTTATTTGTCATCTAGCAAATAATGTATGGTCTTGTTGCCAATGCATTGGCAATCTAGCAAATAGAAACAAATAACATTTAGAATATATAATAGTTCATTGGGAGCATAGTAAGATGTGAAATGCTTCAAATCATCCCATTATTAATATGCAAGAATATTTGGAAGGCAAGGAATAAGAAAGCGCATGAGGCAACTAATGAATAATTGACAATCACTATCAATAATGTTGTTAGCCAATGTCGCAAGTTATTCAAGTATGTATCTCTAATACAAACTGAGAAAGATGATAGACTCATGGTGCAATTGGATTTTGTTTCTTCTTTTAAGCAAATAAAGATTAAAATATACAATTTAGTTCTTTTTGGAGTTTTTTATCTAAAAGCACAATGAAGCTCAATATACATTGAAGCTACAACAAAGAAAGATCTATAATAGAAGGTATCATCTAATATCATAAAGATAACTTGATATATGCTTTTATTTTTTCCAATGATCATTACTTTGTTATAGAGATAAAAATGAACACTATCAAAAAAGGATTTGATTGATGCAAAAGTAATAACTATACTACAGTTAAGATTGAACTTTATAACATCACATTAATTAAAGTGATCCATAGAAACCTAAATTTGCATTGGAAGCTAGTTGATAATATTCAAAAACTTAAGTTGGAGTTGGCTACACTATCAATAAAATGGAGTTTCATTTCTAAAGAGGGAAACAAAGTAATCAAAAGTTTAGCTAAAATGGAGGGAAATTGAAAAAGGCACAAACATGGATGGCTACAGTCTTTAATTTCAATTTAGGATCCTTATAAACATGAAAAAAAGCTCGTCTACAATACATTCTTTCATTGTACAAAATCTGATCTTTTTAAGAGAACACTGATATGACTCTTAAATTCAAAAACAATGATACCATCGCCAAATCAACATACAAAATGAACTACCTTATTATACCAAATGACATTTCATTTTTTCCCCTCACATTGGATCATTGACCAAATCAAAGTGATATGAATAAAATAGTTTATAGTCAAATGACTCTGTAAGGTTCACAAAGGTGGCTTTTTGAACTTGGCCAACCATGGCTTTGGTCTTTTACAAAGTGAGGTTGGCATTGTTAAGATTTTGCGCTCATAGTAATTGAATGCTCAACCTTCTACAATGATCAGGCATATACATTCATTTATAATAAGTAGAATAATATATTACGTTAGATTGATAAATTCATTATCCACTTTAGGATGATTTCACTAGTTATTATTCACCACATTGCTTTGTCGGAGTGGGCCAAATGTCATTTCATTCTGCTACAATATGGAACTAGTATTGTTCACTTTTACTCTAATCATCACTGAACAAAACATATAATGCACCATCTGACATGTAATTGAAAGGCAAAATGACACATGCAACCAAAAATGTTTTTGAAAAACTTGATATCTAATGCAATATTTTAATGTCTATTTAAAATATACAACTAAAATACGTGAGTCACCCTATCAGCAAGTGTTGATCCATATTTTTTACAAATCTTAATATAATGTTAGTTTTCTTCAAAAAAAAAAAAAACTTATGCCCACATATGTTATGTCATGGCAATTATATTGGAGCATATTATTAAAAAGCAATATTGTTAGTTAATATCTCCCTACATTTATTTGAGATCTATTTTCTTTAATGAATAACTTGAGCTTGTCTACCTCTACCTTGAAGCAATGCAATGAGAATACAAGACCGAAGAGATGGAGTAAATTGCTTGAGGGGTCGCGGGTACAAGAGGTAAGAATTGTTGACGAAAACAAGGTATAAAACTAGCGGTCCAATAGTGGAAACTAGAATTCTCAAGCGTGTGCCTCCCCCGATTTTTTTGATTAAATGAATAAAAATAATAATTCTATAATAAATAAATACGATGGAGGTGACATGCCTTCCTCAATCCACTGTGCTCTTCCATCTTTCATGTTGCTCATTGGCTAGAAGTGCTTACTTAAAATTTGATACAAGTTTCACTATGTTTTCAACTATGTTTATCCTTTCTCACATATATTATATTTAGATTCTTTAGATTCCATCTTGGTCTCACCTTTAAAAAAAATAATATAGATCAATTTTTTCCGTCGTAATGAGGTATCAAAGATAATTCTATATATTAAATACAGCATTAATTTTAATTCATCACAATTGATCTTTGCGGTTGCTTCCTTGCCCATTAACATGATGTTAAGTATCTAACTCATCCATTGTTTGGTTTCATGTCTTTTTTTTGTGGCTCTCATCTCTTTAGCTGGCAGGAAATGAGCCAGCCAACTTAAAACGTTGAAGGCCACCCAACCTTACTAAAAGATGATACTGCAGCCGGCCGCCATGTTTGCTGTATACGAAACAGGGCAAAAAGACATCAACGACTTAAGATCTAATATTACGATGGCAACATAAAGAATTACAACAAATAATGCAAACATAAAATAAATATTCTATCTTCATTGGAAAAGAAATTCATGAGAAGGGATACAGAGGCATTTCCAGCATAATTGGATTTCAATTGGACGAAATATTTGCCGTTTGTGACACATTAATAATAAAAAATATTATTAAATATAGATGAAAAATACGATAGGAGTGAATAACTTTTTTTTTTTTTTTGGATAATCATAAATGTAAACCATCTAATTAACTGTTTGTAGGGAAGATGTCAAATATGGTAAAACATAAAACATTCAGCATCATGCAAAACCAATGATATCTATGCTGTAAGGCCCAAATAACGTCCCCTTCAACCCTATGTTTAGAGCATTGAGTGCACCAATTATTTAGATGCATGTCTCGTATTTTAAACAAATATAAATCCGATGTAACATGTTTCCATATCTTTTGTTAGATTTATGCATCAGCTTTATATGAAATGCTATTCGATATTACGTAGCTTTTTGATTCACATCCTTTTGAAAGGTGCATATTATTATTTTTTAATGATTGTCTTTGCTATAGACATTATTTTTTTTTATATTTAATATTATTTAGATTTGTTTTATTATTTTTAAATTTTTTATTCCTATTTTGATAATAATGTATTTGTATTTTGTAGTATACAATTGGACGAATGTTGCTTTGCAGTTAGAAACATCAAGGATAGTTATGACAAACTCTTTTTATTGTGAATACTATACTATTTAATAGTACACAATTTGCCAAAGAAGAATTACAGCAACCCACTTTATTTATTTTGTAGGTATTTATTCATCCTTTGATTGTATTGTTGTCCATACTGCATAGTGTTTCTTTTAAAGTAAAATAATTTTGTCAAAAGAAAAAAAATTGATTTTCTTTTCTTCATTCACTTCAACCTTGAAAAGTAATGGCAATTAGGAACTCATGTGTTGTCAACCACCCGAAAAGACAATAAGCAACTCAAACGTTAGTTATCTTATGAGTAAACAACAACATGATCGAACAAAGAGATCCAAGGGGGTATGGGCAATTCAATGCTTATGCAACAAAGATTATAATGGGAGTTGGGTTGTGATAGTAGCGATCAACAATGATGAGGTCTTGGGAAAGCATGAATGACACTCGACCAAGGGGGAGAAATTAACCAACAATTGTGCAAACAGCAATTGTTGTAACTCAATTATGTGCATCTCTAGGTTATTTTGCAAGAGTGGTTAATAGTAAATTTAAATTACTTAAATAGTGAAGATGGTCCAAAAGTTATTAATAGTGATTAGAGATGAAGAGAATAATGAGAAACAATAATAATGATAAGATAAATTTAAATCACAATTCAATTAAGTTTTAAGCCATAATCTAATTGAGGTATACATCTGAATCATAACTTAAAAGATTTTAAAAAAGATTGTTCAACCAAATGTGCGAAAAAAGAGGATTTTTTAAGTATAATCTTATAAAACTTATGACAAAAATTTTAAAAAAAAAAGATCCATTTGTTATTTATCACTTATGAGTCATTATTTAACATTTTCTCTACCTTTGTGCAATGCAATCATATGTATTTAAAAATAGATAGATCAATAGTTATGATTCATTATTAACTTAATAAAAAAAGTTTAAAAAAATAAATTACTTCATGTAAACAATCAATATATAAGAAAGGTTGTGAGATGACAACAAGTTATAAATAATATAGATCTCATACCAATGCATATGATGTTTCTTTTTTCATTTCCTTATCTTGCTTGTTAAGCTCTATTTATATTTCGTTGCACATTCTTAACATGAGCTTCCTAATTTCATACCATAAATAGTATCACATAATGGGATTTCTCCCCAATTACATGCATTTTTACATCACTAGTTATAATGGCATCATGAAATATCTTCATGTTACATACTCAACTTTTACACCATAAGATTTGTGCTAGATATATAACCTTTAGGTCTCCACTAGCAATATCATGTCATGTGTTTCTTGGGTTACATATTTTTATTACACATTCTGTATATTAGAGGTGTGAGTCAACAAGGACAATTCATCTCATTTCATTTCATATTTCATCTTTTTTATTCAATATAATTTTTTTATTTGTAAATTAGATACTTTTTATAATACTTACATATTATTAATTAAGCATATATATGCAACTATCTCAAGAACTAACTATAACAACGTGTTGTAATCGCAAAATAACCATTAATATTAAATACAAGTCATTTCAACATAAATTAGATATAATAAATCATTAAATTGGTTTAATCTATCTTTAAATTTATACTTTAATTCTCTACTTTTGATATATTCTTTAAAAACAACATATTTTATATAATTATAAATATTCTTAATCTATTTTTTATTTTAAAATATCAGAACTTTTTTAAAAAAAAGTACATGAAACCCACTTTTTAATTTTTTTTTCCACACAATTTTTTCATAAGATGAAACTCTATGACTAAGGATCAAACCAATCGATTACAAGAATCATACTATGTAAACCAGACCATTTAATCCACCTCATTAAACCCTTAGCTAGACTCACCTGTTATTGAATGGATATGAGCCATAACATTAGGCATATTATATTGTTACCCTCTTTTTAATTCTTCCTTGATTGAATCACAATCGATTGAATTGTTTAATCAAGTTATAAACAGCTTTTTGATATTCAAAATTGTAGTTTTTTCTCTTTTTCTTCTTCTTTGATCCTCCTTTACTCCTTTGAAACTCCAATTATCATTGATCTTCTTAAAATCTTCACAAACATCCTTTTCTTCTTCTTTCTCTTCTCTGAATTAAGGCAATCAATCTCTTTCTCTCTCTCTCTCATACATTTTGACATCACATTAACTTCACTTCGAACTCTTATACTTCACACTATTTATATTTTTGCTTCCAAACAATCTTAATAAATTGTTAATTATTTTTAAAATTTCAATTCTTCAATCTTTATACATCCATGCATCTTAATTTTTAAATTAAATTTGAAGTTTTTATAATTTATTCTATGCAATTTTTTATGTACAATATTTTGCTACCTCTTGAATTTTTTCAACTTCACTATAAATTTAAACTAACTTCAAATTTAATAAAATTATACTTTATACTCTCGACATCACAACCTTTAATAAATTTCACATATTTAAATATTTGAAATCTCAAAATATCTCATCAATTTTATGACAAGTTTTTCAAAATACTAAAAGCAACCCAACATAAAACTTTCACATCAAGACCTTTCATTACCTCATAATTGTAGGTTGGTACTCGTAATTATTTCATTTAAATATATTTACATCATCTTTTAGATTTAAAAAATGTTTTATTTTGTTACCAATATTTCGTAATAACATTGCTTTGTTACCAATCTTATGTAATAAGTTAGATAATTAAAATAATCAAGAACAAAATAATATGATATCAAGAATTTCATGTGGTTTGACTAAATAGCTTCATCTATGAGATGAGAAAAGTTAAAGTTCGCTATAAAGATTAACTATAAATAAATAAAAAATATCAACAATCAAAGCATTTACAAGATTATCAAATAAAAAACAATAAAAGAGATCACACCAAAAATAGGGGTCGATCCCATATCCAATCCAACTCAAGTCACCAAATAATTCTCTTTTTTATTTATGTTTTTATATATTCACAATCAATAAATAGTAAGATTGAAAATTTAAGTGTTATCTACAAAAGTTTTTCTTGCAAATAGAGCAAAACAAACTTGTTATTTTTTGTCCAATTTGTTTTTTTAGTTTTTAAATGCAAATCAAAACCTAATATTAATCAAAATGTACAATACTCGTGATCATATCAAGAATCGTAAGAAAAGTAGATAGAAAGGACATACTTTTTCCCAATAAAGCTATCTAAAGAACCACACGCATAAGTAAAAAAGTCAACCACACTATTTGCAAACTTGAATATGTATAAAATCCTTTATTAGCTAAAAAAAGACAAAATAAAGATCAGGACACACATGCATGGCAAGTACAAGCCCCCCTAAAATTACAATGAGTCTCCCTCAAGGTTGATACTAATATATTGATTAATAAGAGGCCCAAGAATTGTGAACATAATCATGGAGCTTATCCTCTTAGTAGTGACAATGGCAAAGGAGAACATTTGCACACCCATAATAACCACAAAATTCCTACAATGATTGCAATGCAACATCCCATTACATGTATGTGAACCATCAAAATTGAAATTCAAATAACCTAGAAGGCGCATCAAATCATAAGAAAAATGGGTTAAAGCAAACTAATGAGCTGAGAAGGTACTAGGCCTAAAAAAGAAGAAGGGCAACCTGATATCCAAAAAATGCACAAATGAAGGCTACAATGACTTATTGCAAGTAAATTGGCTTATCCTAAACTCTAGCTGCTGATTCTTCCAAATTCAATGGAGTGTATTAGCAACAATGGTAAGCAAAATTAATAGATTTGTCACTCTTTATGATATTTTGCAAAAATGTTAGCATAATAGAAAGTCACTTCAAGGGTTTTTAGCTAACAAAGCATATTGAATCGTAGATAGAATAGAAAGGGCATTAAATCTCTTATAGAATATATGATGAAGGGATTCCTTACTAACATGGACTTATGGGTAAGGAGATGAGGAGGCAATATCACATTGGTGGAGCTAAAGAAATGTAAAAACAACTTTGCTATAGAGTTTACAACAAATGGTATAACAATTGGGTTGTCATCATCTTGGAAGAACTCAAAAATAGATGAGTATAACATCAAAATAATGGCATCATGAAAGTCAAGCCTCCAACACAAGGAATTAGGGCAAAGCCTTGGGGCTTAGCAAAGAAGAATAAACCTCCCCATGAAGGAATCATGGAAGAGAGATCAAAGATGATTCATTCCCTTCAACATAAAGGAGGGTAGACACAATAAAGGAATAACTAGCTTGGATGTTAATAAATGTGGGACAATGATAGATGATAAAGGAGCTAAGCTAGTACTCACCTACAAACTAGCACGTATGCCTATCCTCAATGATCCACCATGCATGTCACATCCACAACTCTAACAAATGGAATGATGATGAAACCCAACAAACACTCACAAATAATCATTTAATCATAAAAATTAATATAAAAATATCAAAAATTAAGGATAAACAATAGAATATTTTCTAAAATTGTCTATTTGTTTACATGCAACATTCACATAATGTTACAGTCTTACAAAAAAATATTACCTATGAAATATAATCCAATATTCATATAATCATTTAAACTAGTAGTGTTAAAAACTCAAATTACAATGACTAAAGTTTTGAAAATCTAGTCATCTAAATTCACAAAATCCACAACATCTATCTATTCCTAATACAACATATAACTAATACATCTAACAATAATATGATAAAACACAACTAACACCTCATACTTATATGCCCATAAATCATATATATATATATGTAAATTTCTAGTTATGAACTAATCCTTATCTCTATGCTATGAAATTGTTTGACTTGTAATATAAGAATAAGAATTAGCCTAAAAAAACTCAATAAATAAATCATAAATAACAAAGAAGTATAATAATAAATATAATCAATATCAAAATAATAGTTCAAATAACAAAATGATATAAATAAATAAGATCAATTAGATCATGCATAAGAAAGAAAAGATAAATTAACTTAGTTTTTTTCATTTCCCTTCTTATGCATTTTCTATGTATTTAATCAAAAAAAATTTCTAAATTAGGTTCTTATTTTAATTAGGACTTTATTTCTTATCAAGCACTATCACTACTCACCACAACATATAATATCTATCATAATATGCACTATAATATCTTTAATGGACAAGTCTATGTTTATAAGCACATACCAATCAGTTGATATTTTATAATCCTCACTAATATGGCTTTAAAAATATGACAAAATCTTTAGCATAGGCAATGCAACCACACCCTATCACCATGTGAGTTTAAAGATAATGAAATCTCTCTAAAAGGCCCTAATGCTTTATAGACATAATTTATCATATCATCTAATATCATCTTATATCAATAGATAGTCTACAACCACACTTAGTCATACTATACAAAGTACTAGAGACACATTTAGCTATAAGATAATATCAAGAGAAAATAAATATTTCTTGTTATTATATTATATCAGATTAATAATATCATAGTATATAAATCAATAACTCATATACCCATGATCTCTCTCTTCAGTTTGAAATATTTCTCATTCCTTTAACTTAACAATTTATAAAGTTATAATATTATTTCAAATGATTTAAATAGTCATTATATAACTTCTTCATTCATTCATTTTATATTTGTATAATGCTCATTTATTAAATGTATAGGTTTTCATTTCAAGCATGACTCAACTTAATAAATCATATATATATTAGATAAAACATAATGCAAAAAGCCTTTTTTGACAAATCATATGTGCATAGATCATATTTCATAATCATAAGTATCTGTTTATTATTATCATAACATACTCAAAGAATATTACAATAATCAAGTATACTTGCTCTTAGGTCATATCTCAACTTGATCACTAATCTCAATACTATTCTAACTTAAACTTAATTATGAAGTTTTTATAATATTTAATTTTAGTTTACCCCTAAATATATATTAACATCTTAAGATTTTGATATCTCATATACCTCTAAAAACTTTGCACATTAGTACTCCTTGTGTAGTAATTCTTTCTTTTTTTTTGAGACATCACCTACATCTATTTTATACCTTTTTAGGTATTACAAACTATAATATTCAAAATAAAGGATACTTATTTTAAAAAGTATTTTGAAACATTTGAATTATTTAGTATTTAAATTAATAAAAATTTTGAACTAAGGGATAAATTTAAGATCCTATGAAAGTAAAAGTTTCAACATTCAAAATATAAATAAATTAATTTAATAAATATTTTAAATGATTTAGAATGTTGAAAATTTTTAATTTTTTTGGAAAATCAAACATCTTTAAAACAGGAGATATAAGTATCAAGAAAAAGGAAACTTTCTTATATTAAATTTCGATTATATTAGAAATTATATAATATAAATTTTGAATAATTCAAAATTGAATTTATTATGTAATAAAGAATCATAATTATATCAATAAGACTATTATAAATATATTTTTTTAACAAAATACTATTTAAATTATCTGATAATATTAAAAAATAGAGACAAATTATATAAATATTATATCCTATTTGTAGATCAATGATATTAATTCTATAAAAATTTAACATGCATAAGAGATTGTATTTATGAGAAAAGATATTATATACATGATTTATAGAGAAGAGAAATTACTAAAAATATTAAAAAAATAAATAAAAAAATTATTAAGATTTTATGCAATATAGAGTTTGATGAGAAATTTATTTTAAATTTTATTAGAAATTTTTTTTAAGATTCTTTAATTAAAAAGTTTAAGATATAAAATATAACTTATAATTTTAATTAAAGTTTAATAATTTTATAAATTCTAAATTTTGTATCATAGATCCCTTATTCACCATTGAACAAAACTATGTGAAATAGCCACCTTAAGCCATATAAATGGTTGTAAACTTTAAAAAAAGTTTAAGCGTAGTATAACATTCACATCATTGAAGTTTTGTGCATTGAAATGAAATAAATCAATGATTTTAGGGGGAAACCAAAACATGGCAATGGGTAGGAAGCTTGAATGGTCCAAATTAAAAGCTATAAAGAGGTGATTTTTTAATTAGATTAAAGTATTGAGAGAAAATATCAATTTTTATGAAAGAATTTGAGAGAATTTCATTATCATGCCTTAATGACATCCAAATTTAAACCTTTGTAATTTAGGCAATTTAGATAGTAAAATGAAGACAGTAGCAAATATTTGAGCTAGGTGAAGCTATGGGAGACATTACTCACAATAATTCGACTTTTGATATGATCATAACATCAAATTTGGGATATGTGACCATAGACCTCGTAATGCATATGCGTTGATGCTAGATGTTTGATAGATTTAAAATTTTAATATTGTAATTTGATAAGATTACAAAAAAAAACAATGTTTAGATGCTTAATGATATGATATGTATGTATTCCAATTTATACGTTGTGTTTGTGTTTTATTGCATGTTATCTAAACTCATTCATCTTTGAATTGAATACTTAGTTATACTTTGTAATTTTACTATTACACCAAGCATTACATAAGTGTTGAAATAATAATTTTTAAAAAATTATTTATTAAATTAAAAAATTAATAATATAATAAAATATAATATCTAAAATTTTAAATATTATTATAAATTTTATTTAGTTTTATAATATATATGCTTAATATATTAAATATTATTATTAAGATAGTTTGAAATTGTGGCTACGAAATATGTTAAACAACAAATTTAAAAGTTATTTGTAACATTGTTGTAATATATGTCACATAAAAAATATTTCAAATTTAATAATAAAATATTTTCAAATTAATCTTTTAAAAATGAATCAACTACATTCATTTCATATCACTCAAAGTACATTTAAAATTGACATTAAATTTTGAATTTAGTATATAATAAATAAAATATTATATATATATATATGTATATATATCTATATATATATCTATATATTCAGTGCAGAAAACCCCAAATTCCTTTCTCTTTCCCGGTCTCCATCGTTCGTGAACCCTAATCCCTCTCCTTTGCGCACGGGAAACTTTGAGACCTTGAGAAACTGTGATTCGAGTAAAGGGAACTCTTCCTTTTCGATTTGTTGCTTCGTTGCAGCCTTGCCACTGGAGATTTCTTCAGCTGGATGAAAACTACAAGTTACCGACCAAAAATCCTTTTTCTCTTCCACGAACGAGAATGAATCTATTATAAGACTTTAATTTCTTATTGGATTAAGTATTCTCTTGTGTTTAGTTAGTAGAATTTGGAGTCTTCCTACTTCGTGCAGGCTTGCTCAAACTGAAAACTGAAATCGAGTCGGATGCATTGATTTTGTTAAAAGAAAGAGATTTTAAAACAATTAAGCCCTTTTGTGGTTGTGAAAGCTAGAAAAAGATCCGGTAAAGTTCGAAAATTTGGAAACTTTCTTTGTAATTGCAAACATACGAAGAAATAGCTAAGATAAAAATCGAAATATTAATAGCTTTTTTTTAACCTTAATATGTTCAAATTTGTAAACTCTTTAAGAAAATTAGTAAACATTGGACGTAAGCATATTAGGATTAAAATTTGAATTAATTTAATTATAAAATAATTTAGATAAGCAGTAAAGAATATTATTAGATATATTTTTATTGTATAAGATCGAAAGGACAAATCAATTCAAGAGATAGACTTGACACAAATAAAATAGGTAAATCAATTAACTATAATATAGTATCTTCGTTTATTTAATAGTTTTTAAACATGTTATAATACAAATATGTTTCTTGTTTATGATCATTATATTGAACCCATTCATACATTTGAATTTGATTCACAATATTGTTATTACTTATTGTTGATAAATAAGTAAGATTTATATTAGTACAAAATTGAAAGAAAAGAGGTCTGTAAGTAATTGAAAAATATATAATTATGTAAGTGAATTATAAATCATCTAGGTAAATAATATTGAGATGAAGATTCTAGTAAGATTAAGGATTCAAGTATGAAGTATGTTGTAAATATTGAGAATTAATTATTGAGATCTAGGATATGATTATGACATAAATTGTATGATATTATCTAGATTGATGTTATTTGGTGTCGATACACTTTAGAAATTGTGTGACTTGTATTTTATATATCTCACGATTTTGCTGATTAGATTGATGTGAACTATAGTTTAGATGTAAATTTATTTTTAAATTTTATGTTGATGGTAATTTATTATTTATGTGATATTAATTATCAATGCATATATGAGGATAAAATAGTATATATAAAAATGAATAGTTTATAAAGAATACTCTATCTATTTATTTTTTAGAATTAACAACAATATAATTTGATTTGAATATTGCTAGAAATGAAATTCACGTTGAAATTTGTTTCTTCTTCACTCCTTGCCTTGAGGTGCTAAATGGGGTGTGACAAAAAAGATCATCACTATAGAAGAGGGATTAGGTCTATTAGATTTGAAATAAGTAAGAAGGCTTTCAAATGATGTAGCCCAAAGAGTAAGGAATCCAAAAAGGTATGAACCAATAGTGAGAGAATGGTCCTATCAAACCCAACCTAATAAAAAAATCCTAAAGCTCTTATTAGATTAAGAAAAAAAAGGATAAGAGACCAACTATAAAGGAATAATGAATTAAATCGAATAGAAAAAAATGACATTTCTTATTTAGGGTATGCATTATTATTATTCAATTTTTTACTTATGTGTTGTAATTATGACCCAAGCATGAGATTGACCCAAATATGTAATGATATGTATTATAAGTGATTGCCTATTGAGCTTATACTGGTAGCCCAATTTTTCTTTAGTATTAATAATTATAGATAGCTATGATGTATTTTACATGACTACAAGAAAATAATGAGAAAAGGTGGGCTTAGTATTATTGTATTTTATTGCTTTTTTTAAGATCATATAGCATGCTTATTTAATGGGATTAAGCTATTAAGGTAAAAAATCCATTTGGTTTAAAAGCATATATTTATGTACTTGATTTCAATGTGAGAAATTGTAATAATTTGGTTAGAATTGGTGTTTCCTTTTGCAAAAAATTAGATGAAAATATGGGCTTTAAAAGCATGGTTTGTTTCCTTTGCACAATTAAAATTCTTTTATGGGATTATTTGAGAAAAAGTTTTCTTATTTGGTAATAATTTTTAATTAAAAAATATTTAAAAATAAAAAAAATTAAATTGAGAGTTTTACTATACATATATCATGACTTTTATGATAAATCAAATATAAGGTTTGATTTTGAAATAAGAAGAAAGAGTTATTAAGTAGTGGTTTTTGCTATTATACCAATTTAAGATATCATGATCTTATTATTTTAGAAAACTTTCACTTTAAGTTGCCTTATCTTAAACCAAGCCTTTCATAGAATCCTCTTATTGTTCAATGATTTCTCTTCTCAAAGATATCCTGACATCCACTTCTTATTGTCTTTGTGTGTTACAATAGCAACAAAATGACCACATTATTGAGTTTGGGTAAACCAACCTTGTTTTTTAATTTTTAAGCAATATAGCACATTCTTACAATTTTCCTAGTGATGAGACAATGGCAACTGAAACTCCATCGTCTCAACTCTAATTCCATGGCAAAACAAAACCTAGCCATAATCAAAGATCCAAATCTCAAAATTTACTTCTTAAGTACAAGATAAACAAAAAAATCATAGAGAAAAACTTCTAACACTTCAGAAAGGGCTCAACCTCCATTTTTTAGAGCTATCCAAGTGAGTGACAAAGGGATTAGTGATTTCATAAGCATTAAGTATAGGAAGCAAATGGATAAGATTTAGATAGCTTCAATATTTAAAAGATTAATGTAATAATTTAAAGTTAATTTTTATTTGTCTTAAATTTAAAAAATATATATATTAATCAAAATAAAAGTTTATTTAACTAAACCAATTGCAATTAAACCCATCTCGACATGCACTATCCAAAAATATAATTATTTTTTAAAAATCTAAAATATTTGGTCAATAGTGCCTATTATGAGGCACAATGGAAAATTAATATTTTTCTTTTCCAAATCACATTCTGATTTCAACCTACTAAAGCCAATATATTGAAAAAATTTACAACATAAATTTCATATAGTATTATTACTATAGCTCAAATTTTGTGATGTTAAAATTTTTCCCACTTTATAGAGATTCTAATTCTCAAACTTTAGAATAACTCTAGATATCTTATTATAATATATGATGTCATCTCTCAAGGGGCTTTTGATAATATTACTTTTAACCTTTGAGTTTCAATGACTAAAATCACTTTTTTGATCTTTTTTCTTTATCAAGTATTTACACTAAAATTGCTTCATTCTTTCCTTTATCACTTTAAAAATTATATTTACAATAAAAAATAAATTTATTATCAAAACTTTTAAGACATAAAGTTCTTAAATCTCATGATAACTCTTAAAGTTAAGCTTGCTTAATTTAGAATAATATTAGGGTGGGTTATCATAGAATAAGTCTTTTAAAAAGCACTAATAGGAGGTGCCTGTTGAGAGCAAAAGGATAAAACACAAGCATATTAAAAAACATCTTCTCAAATTGTCAAACTATCCAAAGAAATTGACTGCCACTCTTAAGAATCACAAAAACAAGCAAAAAGGTAAGTAATCCATAATGCGTTATCATAGTAGAGGAACTGGGCTTTAAAGCATCAAGATAAGGACCATCCTCTAAATGTGCAAGCAATAAATACCAAAGCACTTTAAATGCTTTAAGCCTACTGACTTTGTCATAAGATAAGTAATGAAAAGCACATTTATCAGAAACAACATTCTTAAAGAAGCCTCTAATAAATTTCTTACTGGCATTGAGGACTCTTATTGGAACCAGGGAATGGGTCAAGTAGAATAGAAATGAGGTGATAATGTGATTAATAAGGATTATTCTCTCACCAAGCAAAAAAACCCTAACAACCTAAGCCAAAAGTCTAGATTAGATGAAATCAATGATATGTTAGAACCAAAGTAGTATGCATTCAACTAATCAAGTTATTACTCTCCATCTTATGCCTAACATGAAGATTGCTATATAACATTGCTTTCCTAAGGTGGAATATACATTTACAAAAAAATGGAGGACTTGATCATTTTTACTTTTTGTCTAGATACAACATAATAGGTTTTAAACATTATAATGAGCATGTTTGCATTAAAGAGCATGACAAGGCCAAAAAATAGAATATCATCAACAAAACCAAAAGATGTGTCATTGCATAGGCACTTATAGAAACCTTAATGCCTTACATTATACTCAAGGTATGGTGCTAATATATTAAGAGAGATGAAGAAGCTCAAAATTGAGAATAAAGAAATAGGGTGAAAAAAGGCAACCCTATCTTAAACCTCTCTTTCCTAAGGTCCATTACAACTTGTGCCATTAATCCAAGAAAAGTAATAAGAGCCTGAGATACATTCAATAACCTAATAGAACTCCATATCTTAGAAGCCAAAAGTGACAAATGTATCATTTAGATAAAGTGTGTTCTTAGGTTGCTAGATGTGTCTTTGGTATCATCACTCTATTTTGATTAATATGATATTTTGAACTTTTAATTTTTATATCAGTAATTTGATAATAATAAAATTATTTTAATTTTTTATTAATTTTTTTTTAAAATATTTTAGATTATATATTTAAAAATTAAATAAATGAATCAATAGACTACTTTATCTTGACAGAGAAGCTAAATAGTAATGTTTTGATAAAAACTATAATTGATACTATAAGTAATACAAAGTATGAGAAAATAAGGAGAAGTTCATTTTGGAGTCATCTTTATTGGTATTAACATATATGACTTACAATAATTTACTTAAGATATTAGGATTTGATAGGATTTTGAGTATAAGTAGTAAATGTTTTTAAATCCTTTCACTTATTTAGGATTACTTAAGACATGTAACTTATCTAAATCACTTAAATTATAAATATGTTTTGTAATAAAGCTAATTTAATAAGTAACATCACTTATAAAAGTTTAATCGACTAAGAATTAAAAAGAGTATGAATCGATAAAACTGTATCACTCACGCAATATGATATCCTTTATCATACAATTACAACTAGTTTATATGTATGATGAGTAAAAGGGTAGGAAACTTCGAGCAAAATTAGAAATCTCTTCAACATTGCTTTAACTTCAAGTTAGTGTGCTTTTTTATTAAATTGTATTGGGATATAGAATCATATAATTTAAGCTTTTTATATAAGTTATTTATCTTGTTATTAGAACTTTATATTTGATCTTGTATTGGACTTTTTGCTATTATTATAGGTTTTTTCCTGGTGATTTGTAAAGTTATCTTGCCCAATGTTATATGCTCTTTTTTCTATTGCGTATGATTTTTTGGCCTAATATTTGTAGGATTCTTTAGTCTGGCATGGGTTTTGCCTACTCATTTTTATAAAAGATGTTTTTAGGGCAAGATTAACCTTTTGACTAGTGATAGATGTAAATATGGTATTAGATCAAATTACCAAAATATCGTTTTGTATTTTTTTATTGAACTTTCTTCACAAAGAGTTTTTAAAAGTCAATAAAATTTTTTAAAATAAGTTTGTAAGAACTACTGACAATAATGAAGTTCTAATTACTGTACTTGTGTTTGTATGAATTTGAGATCTTCATAATTCACCTCTCATGTGTGAAGTTTATGTTATTTAAATCTCAAAAATAGTATCAAAGCATGGTCTTTTCTAGTACTTAAACAACCAAGAAAAGATTCTTACAATGTCTCACAACATGGTAGTTACTATCTTAAAGGAAGAGGATTCATCTTATCTTATCGTTCATCTCTTTTTAAAGATAAATTTTATTTATATTATAAAAATTGCATGCATATTTTTTTTAATATATTGATCTTAATCTTGAGGTTGTTAAAAAACAATTTTTAGTTTACTGTTGAAAACATTGTTAATGTATTGGCTGAAAACCTTTTGAGTGAATTTATTCTTCAAAATAAATATAGAGTTTAACTAGATACCAAGGCTTCAAACATCCTTCACTGTAGTCTCTTGTCTACCAAATTCAATAGGATAACTTACCTTAAGACCACCCATGAGGCATGGGAGAAGCTTGAGATCACCTGTTAAAATATTAACCAAGTTACAGAATCTATTATTAATTTACCTATAAATAATTATGAGCTTTTTCATATGGAAGATGAAGGGCAATAAAAATATATTTACTAGATTTATTAATATTATTAACAATTTCTTAAATTTCGGTAGAGTTTTTTCAAATATTGAACAGGTGATGAAAATTTTATAAATGTTGTCTAAAGAGTTTGATCCTTGAGTGGCCACAATCAAAGCCTTAAATAACTTGGACTATCTCTCCTTAATGAGCTACTTAGAGTTTTGGTTATCAATGAGGTGGAGTTGGTTAAACGAAAAGAAGATAAGGCACAACCCAAATAGCTCAAGAAGAACAAAGACAAAGTTAGAATAGATCCTAGCAAAAAGATGCTTTGTTTCAGCTCTTGTCTCTTAAGCTATGCCTTTATCAAGTAAACCAAGAGCCCTTTTTTGTTTTTAATTTTACTTTTTATAATTTAAAATATTAAATATCAATAAGTGGGCTTGAATTATAAATTTACATTAAAATTTCTATAAAATATTTTACGGCAATCTTTGATTTGGTCAACTAAAATTAATTTTATTTATTTAAAAAACATAATTAACACTTTGTTGGGTAAAATTTGAATTAGTGGAAAGTGGATCTGTCATATTTCATAAAGATTTTTTGTCGACACAAGATTAACTTTCTGACTTGCAATTAGTTGGTTGTGCTTCTTGAGACATATGAAAAAAGAAAAAAATTATTGTTTGATGACTTGAAATGAATTTAGTACAAGATGTGTTATCTATTTAAACTTAATCTTGATAGTAAAATTTGGCTCTTCATGTCTCATTGATTTTGGTTATTTCTCAATTGTATCACAAACTTTTTTGTGTGATTTTATTTCATTTTTAGCATTATATATATATATATATTTTTTGTTATTTTCATAAGTTTTACATTAGTATTTCTTCTCAAAGCAACCGTTATTATTTATAGTATTTTTTAAGTTAAAGTTTTGCATTTTTTATTTTTTTATTTTTAATTATTGCTGGTTTGCTTATGAATTCACAAAAAGATATGTAGTGTTTAACGTTTGCAGGTTGCAAGGGTGTTTAAATCTGAATCGTATTGTTCTCTCGCAACAGTTTACTGTCAAAAAGTACGGCTACTGTATTGATTTGCATTTTCGTTGATGAAAATTTTAGAACGAATAATGCAATTGTTTATGTATGAAATGTCGTTCTTTGGAGATTGTTTAGGCTTCATTTGATGGAGTCTGCCTCATATGTAGCTGTAAGCCAATATGATAGACTACATCTCATGTACGAACTACTAATATTAGATAGGAAAAGGATTCCTGAGGGAAGGAATGAATTCAAAACCACAACTTCCCCTTTAGTCATGCAAATTTAGTTTTATTGAAGCACAAATCTTAGACAAATTCCATCTTCTCACCACCAATAACAATATTCTTGATAGTTCTTCCATTTTTCTGAGTCCCCTTTATACTTAATATCATTCAACAATTCAAACGCAGGGAAATCCCTTGAGGAAGTCTTTATAAACAACGTTAAAAAGGTTTTCAATTTTCAGGACTATGCGTCTGCAATGATTAATAGAAATGAATTTTTTTAACTGCCAAATTTGATTTTACCAGAAGTTTCTTTTTGGGCCAGCAATTTAGCAACTTTGCAATGATAATATTTACTCACTAAGCATATTTCTGATGAATAAGAAATCATTTTAGGTAATCTATTAGAAGATTGTCTACGTTATTCTTAACCTTAATCAAATTCATTTTCTGCCATGGAAATCATAGTTCTTGAAATTTTATTTTATTTATCTAGGACTGTAGAATAATATATTCCTTCAAGATGACTTATATAAACCATGTTGAATTTTGAAAATCAAAAGTTCACATGGACTATTGTTGAAAATTTCCTGTATAAACTTCTTTTCCATTTGTTATTTACAGAAAGGTTTCAGGCCTGCAAAATTAATTGAAGACAAATCATCCCATATGGCAGAAAGAGAAGGAAATGGAACAATAAAATAAAATAAAATAAATATTTAATTAAATATTATATGAATAAAAATGACATTTGAATTTTTAAACTATCTAGGTATCACATTTTTTTCTCATTCATTAGTTAAAGGAGATTTAACTTCTGCTTTTGTTTTGAACGATTTGCACCTAAATTTTCACGTAAATTTAAATAATATTTATATATCATTTATTTGGTTAATACTATTATTTAAAAATTTTTATGAAATCAAACATCAAAAATATTTAATTAACATTATAATATATTATCATATAATATAATATTATCTTGTATTATGTAAGAGAAGGTCTATTTTTTTTAATCATAAAAGTCATTTGATAAAATAAAATATATGATTTCCTGCCCTTAATATATATAAATTGTTAATATAACATATGCAAAATAGCAATGTCTATTGAAATTAAAATAATACATCATAAACTCACATCTCATCCTTATCATGTTTGTGGTATTGTATTTATAAATGATAATTAACTTAATATATAAATTCAAAAAATATGATGTAACCATTAATACAAATTTCAAACTTTTACATAAAATCTGAAAATATGAATTAATAAATATATAATTTTTATTTATTTTTATTAATCTAGTGCATATAGTTTAATGTGTTTGCTTTGTCTACATATATACATCAAAACTTTGATCTTAATATATTGAATGCTATCTTCAAATTACCATAATATATATCATATTAATATAGAGTTAAGAGTCTTATTCTAAGGGAGTTGCTCTCATTATAATCTCCAACAAGTATAAATCTCATGTGTGACATATCTAAGATAATCGTCCTTATTTAAAAGTATGATCGTCATCATCTCTAATTTAGGGTTTGAGCTTCCACTTTAGTGTGATGATGATTATGTCATCCCCAATATAAGTACAGATTTTCAAACTACATTCAAATGAATGTTATGTGATTGACATCTTTACACACATCCAATTGTTGTCATCATAAATCATTAATTGTAACTTAATTTGAAAAATCCTAAAAATAACATCTTTTTTCTTTATCATCTTTCATGTTATACTCTATGATTTTCAATCATATCATATCGCATAATTATATGCACTCTACATTTGATTAACAAAAATAATTTATTCAAAACCAATCAAAATATTTAATACTTAAAATTTTGCATGAAATTGAAAAAATCTCACATATTTCAATCATGATGATTTGAATATATGATATTTGGCAATAACATTTTTTAATTATTAGACAATAACATAACATTAAACTAAGTTCACCTACATCAAAGTTGCATAGATCTCTCTTGTTTTGATCAAGTCTTTACTTCTTGAATATTTCTTAAATAACACATAATCCTCATAAGCTACTATAATTTTGGCAGCTATTTAGGCAATTCAATTCATATTTGTTAGAATGATTGAGAATCAATTCTCCCAATGTTAAGAAAAGTTGTTTTCTTGAATTAGTATATTCATAATATTTTAGAAATATGTATACAATTCATTATTCAAATTATATGTTTTTTAATGTACTAAAAAGATAAAAAGAAAGTACTTTAAATGTTTAGAATAAAATGCAAAGTTCAACTACTACCTCCAACTATATGTACCTTTCTAAAACATCTCATATAAAACCTTCTCCTATCATCACATATGTCTTAAACATAAAAACAACATATTAAGAAAAATATTAATCCGTTAATTATCTTTTCAGAATAGCCATTTATCTCTTCGGAATCGCCGCATCAGTTGCCACACATTAAATAGCCCTAAATCGGCTTCTTTCTCCATGCAGAATAACCCTAAACCGAAGCCTTCGGTGAGTCTTTTTCTTTTTTAATTTGGTATCAGACCAAGGTTTCCTCGCAAGGCTCCTCGCACCCGCCTCCTCCATTGAGGCGAACCCAACTCCCACCGACAAGTTCTCTGCCTTTACATCCCTCTACTGCGCCTCCCCTTACTACCAGTTCGCGCACTTCATTGCGAACCAGGCCATCTCCGAGGCTTTCAAAGCAGAGGAACACCGCAACGGAGGGGCGCTCCACGTCGTCGACCTCGACGTCTCCCACGGCTTCTAGGTTTCCATAACTTTTGTTTCTTCTTTGAGCAGTACAGCAAATCCTCGTCCTGCTTTCAAGATCGTTTCAGCTACATAGAGATGATAAGCTTCCGTTTTCTTTCCTTCTTCTCCATAATCAACAATTGGAGACGAATCATCCAAAACGGGTAATATGAATCCTTCACATCCATATTACATTCATCATTCAGATTAACCTGGTCACATGCTTGTACCAGTTAAATTAAATGGAGCAAATTATCAGTCATGGAGTAAGGCTATGATTCACGCTCTTACTGCGAAGAACAAGTTGGGGTTCATCGATGAGTCGCTACAAGCCCCGTCCCAAGAAGAAAAACCAACAGAATTCGCATTGTGGAATCAATGCAACAGCCTAATACTTTCTGGCTTACTCATTCTGTTGAAACAGATATCGCAGAAGGTGTCATTCATGCCAAAATAGCATACCAAGTTTGGTCAGACTTCAAAGATCAATTTTCCCAAAAGAATGCACCGACAATATTCCAAATTCAAAAATCTATTGTAACCTTCTCACAAGGCTCTATGTCCGTGGCCTCATATTATACCAAACTCAAAGCCTCATGGGATGAACTCGAAAATTATCGAGATCCCTACACTTGTGATCATGCCAAGGCACATCAGGAACAACTTCAAGAGGACAGGTTGATGCAGTTTCTTATGGGCCTAAATGAATCGTATAAAGGGGTAAGGTCAAATATCCTTATGAAACGTACGACAGGCGTATTCCCTGGTGATTCAAGAGCAGACACAGAGACAATTGTCATCAGAACTTACTGAGAACTTCACCAATGCCGCGAATGAAAATTTCCAAAATCTTCGTCACTCAACTCGCGACCGACAACCTCCAGCCTGGCATCAAGAGTACTTCATGTCTGCTGCAGTCAATCATTCATCCCCTCGCACAAGTCCTCATCGAAGTACACGGTATCCTCTGTCTCATCATCTATCTCTTTCACAATTTTCATTATCTCATCGTACCTTTTTAGCAAGTATAACATCACAGGTTGAACCTACCACATATTCCCAAGCTGTCCAATTCCCTCATTGGCAGGCAGCTATGGATGCTGAATTACAAGCATTGCAACGCAATAACACTTGGTCTCTTGTTCCTCTTCCCGCCGGTCACAAGCCCATCGGCTGCAGGTGGGTTTACAAAATAAAATATCATTCTGATGGTACAATTGAGCGATATAAAGCTCGCCTTGTCGCAAAAGGATATACCCAAATTGCAGGTCTCGACTACAAGGAAACCTTTTCCCCTACAGCAAAATTGACAACTCTTCGTTGTTTACTTACTATTGCTGCTGCCAGAAATTGGTTTACTCATCAATTGGATGTACAAAATGCCTTTTTACATGGAAACTTGCAAGAAATTGTCTACATGGAACTGCCTCCCTGATTACGCCGACAGGGGGAGAACATGGTTTGTCGGCTCAACAAGTCAATCTACGGGTTAAAACAAGCATCCCGTAATTGGTTTTCTGTCCTTTCTGGGGCATTGGAATCCGCCAGTTTTGCACAGTCAAAAGCAGACTACTCCTTGTTTACCAAACAACAAGGTACATCCTTTACTGCAGTGCTTATTTATGTAGACGACATCCTTGTAACAGGGAACAGTATACAAGAAATCATGGCCCTTAAACAATTCTTACTCAAGAAATTTTTAATCAAGGATCTGGGGAAAAGTTGGTTATTTTTTGGGTATAGAATTTTCTCATTCTAAAAAGGGTATTTTTATGTCCCAGCGCAAATATGCGCTAGATATTTTGGAAGATTCTAGTCACACAGGTTCACGGCCGGAGAGCTTCCCAATGGAACAAAATGTTAAATTGACACTCACAGATAGAGAAAAATTACATGATCCAATGAGGTACAGACGATTAATCGGTCGGTTGATCTATTCAACGGTAACGAGACCGGATATTGTTTATTATGTGCGCACATTATCTCAATATATGCATGAACCGAGAAAACCACATTGGGAAGCAGCTATTCGGGTTTTAAAGTATATTAAAAGTACTCCGGGGCAAGGTTTGCTGTTGCCGCACGAAAATAATTTGAAGTTGACGGCCTTTTGTGACTCAGATTGGGCAGGTTGTCGTACAACACGATGTTCCATTTCAGGTTATTGCATATTTTTGGGAAGTTCGTTAATCTCATGGAAGTCAAAGAAGCAGACTAATGTTTCTACGTCTTCGGCAGAAGCAGAATACAGATCCATAGCAAATACATGTCTTGAGTTGACTTGGATCCATTATTTACTTCGTGATCTAAGAGTAAGTCAGACGGGACCAGCATCATTGTTTTGTGATAATCAAGCAGCATTACATATAGCAGTGAATCCTGTTTTTCATGAACGAACAAAACACATCGAGATAGATTGTCACATCGTTAGAGAGAAGTTGCAGTCAGGGATGATCAAACCACAGTATGTCCCTACACGATTACAGCTAGCAGATATCTTCACAAAGGTTTTGGGTCGTGAATAATTTCAGTTCTTGAGAAGCAAGTTGGGAATATAGAACATACACTCTCCAACTTGAGGGGGAGTATTAAGAAAAATATTAATCCGTTAATTATCTCTTCGGAATCGCTGTTTATCTCTTCGGAATAGCCCCATCAGTTGCCACACATTAAATAGTCCTAAATCGGCTTCTTCCTCCATGCAGAATAGCCCTAAATCGAAGCCTTCGGTGAGTCTTTTTCTTTTTTAATTCAAGATGATTGCATCCACCCAAATTGGTATAAACAAGCCCGTCTCCATTTTCATGTTTTAAGTAAACAAACGTAAAATTCTAATTTAAAATCGATACAAAAAGAAAAGCCAAAGCGAGTCTTCATCTTGCTTTTGAGGGAAACATTCATTCAATTTTTATGGCAAATTCACAACCTAATTTGGAAGAAAATTTCGCCGGCCGTACTGAAGCACTTTCTTTGCACACCACGTCCAAAGAGTTCGCAATCCGGATCGCCACTGTGTTTGTTTGGTTATCCATCTTGAACTAAGGTGGGTCAGTTGATAGAATTCGCTTATCTGACAATTATTGATGCTATTTGTAAATGCCTTATTGGTGATCGATCTCCATACTTTTTCTATGTAGGAGGAATTAATTATTTAGGAACATTTTCCAGCGTTCAACCACGATTGACTAATTACATCTTCATTATGCTTTCCTTGATCATGATAGGTAAGAACTTTCAAATGCTTTTTTTAAGTTTCATAATTTTTATAAATTTACTGAAGTGTCTTTTTTCAAAAGTTTCTTCTTAAAATCTTTTTTTAAACTTTTTCGTCTGTCATTATCAAACGAGTTTCTTGATGAATAATCTACCATAACTATAATGAATGGACGAAACAAAATGCTCAATAGTAGGATTCAATTAGGATGGAGTTGTGTTTGTTTTTAGCTAAATGTAAAAGTTATCCCATCTAGTTGCTTTTTTATATATTAGACTATGTTTATATCTTTTTTCTTTAACTTTTATTATTTTATCCTAATTTTCCTTCCTCCAATCCTTATATTTTGCTTGTTCATGATTCCATAATTCAGACATGGTTACTGTTGATTAAGGAATAATATGAGATATTATAGTCTGACCATGAATGTGTTATAAGGTCGATAAAGAAATAAGGTATTTTGACGTGCTTAATAAAAAAGCAATGACAACTATGACTCCAAATTCCTAGAGTTCCCAAGCATTGTAAAGAGGTGGGATTCTCACAAGAAGTCTTCGTTGGTTATCTACATCAAGCTAGAGTGCAAAAAAAACATTGAGGATGGAATGACATTAAGGAGTTCTTTAAAAAGTCGATAAATTTTGTGTAAGAGAATGATGTTTTCTATGCCATGAGTTGTCAATAGAAAAGTGTTTTTTTCTCACCTTGGAGACATTTTGCTTTTTCTATTTTTTGTTCTCATTGATGGAAATAAAATATTGGGAGAAAATGACAGCAGAAAGCTTAAGAAGAGGAAAGAAAGAAACTATGAACTTTTCATTCATGAATACATATTTACAAAGCAACACTTACATCTATTTATAGCCAAAAAAACATAACTAATTCCCTAAATAATTCCTCTTAATTTGAAAGTTTGTTTCCTAAAAATACTTAACAAATTAATAAAATACTTAAAATATGCTAACCATACTAAAAAAAGTGCTAAAAAATCCTTAAAAAGTGCTAACCAAATGCTTAAAGTTTGCTAACATTCATTGGATCTACTTCATTTTCAACTTCAAAAGCATTTTTATTTTTTCAATAAAATTTATATTATAAGTTCCTCTTACTGATAGAAGAACTATTAACAATGGGATTAGAGCTCGATTGATCTTTCTCAGAACTTTTATGATATATATCTATCATACTAAAACTTATTATTATTCTATCTATTCTATAAAAGTCTGATTGCAACAAAATTTGATATAGAGAAATTCAATAAATCTAATTTTAATTGTGAACATTAAAAATAAATGATACTATGAGAAAAGATATTTGCATAGCAACCATCAATGAAAGGTTGGTGAACTTCATAAAAAATAATAAATGAAATAAAATAAATAGAAATATTATTGTAAACTATCATGTAGCATTAGTAAATTGGGCATTGTCAAACATTAAGGAGAAGAAAATAACATGAGTTATGAAATTGTCTCACTAAATTGTATAAGACTAAATCACTCCACAACAAAAGTTTCTTTAAAAGAAATTTCTATGATTTACGAATGTCAGAATCTGTTTTAGTAATGAAACACATCAACACCCTAAATGATTTATTTTGCCAATTCACATCACTAGGATGTGCAATGAAAGCAAATAAATGTGATGAATTTTTACTTCAAAGTCTACCTGATTTGTACAATCAATTCATCATCTATATAACAAATAATATATTTATAGATCGGTTAGTCTTTGATAAAATTGTAGGTGTTACTTTAGAGGAAGAAGATCAATATAAGATCAAAAAAGATAGAAAGATAAATTTATAACAATTAAAGGCCTTAATAATGACAAGGAGATCAATGCAATGTGGTTGAAGTGAAGACAAATTCATGATAAATCAAAATTATGGAGTAAGAAAGATTTTCAAATTTCACCCTTGTGGTAAGAAAGGTTACATGAAGAAGGATTGTAAGAATTTGAATAAAACAAATTTCAGTTCTCAAGAAAATGTGATGAGTACTTCAAACAATGAAAACGTTTGAAGTTGTGACATCATGAACAATTGAGCTAATGTATATTTTTGTTAATTATTTAAGGGCTACATTTTTACATAACCTTTAGAAGAAAATAGTTTCATCATTATAAACCAACTAAAGGAGGTCCTATATATAGTTGTAATGATCATGCTTTAAGAATCATTGTTATTAAAACTAACATATTGGAGTCACATGATGCTACAAACTGTAATATTCAAGAAAGGCAACATGTGGAAGACTTGGAAAAAGAAGAACCTATTGTCATTAAGAAAATTGGATGATCTTAGGCACATAATGAAATTAAAAGTGGGTTTTTGAATTTATTCCAATGTGCTCTTGTACTAACAATGGGAAAAAAAAAGTGGCTACAAATTTGTTTTATTAAAGGGAGAGACATTACAAGAAGCAAAAACATCAATTATTTTGAATAGCTCAAATGAAAGATTCACAATGATATGACATCAAAAACTTAAATATTTGTTTGAACAAGAACTGAAGAATTGTGAGCAAAAGCAACTTTTTGGACTCACCAAAGTTTTCTTACCATTTTGTGAGAATTATGTCATAAGTATGCAACATCTCTTGAAGTGACACATCTAATTCAATAAGCAAAGGTGTTCTAGAATTGGTTCACTTTGATGCAAGACAAACACTAGTTTTATCTCTAAAAGAAGGGAAATATTTTTTATCTTTTATTGATGATTAAACTAGGAGATGTTAGGTGTATCCTATTAAGAGTAAATCAAATTTGTTTTTCACCTTTAGAGTTTTCAAAATGTGTGTTGTACTTGAATTGAGAACTAAGATCAAGTATTTATAGATATATAATGGAGAAATATATTGGTAATAAATTTGATAAGTTCCACAAATAAAAAGGCATAAAGAAGATAATTTGTTATAGCAAATAGTACTCGACAACATAGAGTGACAGAGTAGATGAATAGTATCTCATTAGAAAAAAAAACAATACTAAAAAATGCATGTCTACACAAAAACATGTTAAGCAAAAACTATAAACAATGCATGTTATGTGATAAATTGGGCTCCTTTAATTGTAGTTTCATTGAAGACATCAATGGAGATGTGCATAAGAAAACTAGTTGATTATTCAAATCTTTATATATTTGAAAATCCTCCACATGTAATGTATCATCAAAGAAATTACAAAGCTAAATCCATAATCTGAAAAATATATATTCACAAGATGATTATTAGCAAAGATAAAATACAAGAGAATGGTGAAAGAAACACATATATAAAATAAAGAAAATAGTCAAAATCAAAGTAATGCTAAAATATGAAGGGCAAGAACCATGTGAATCTCACATTGCAATGGTTTGATAATCAAATTGAAAAAGACATCCATTAGCCTGACAAATTGATTATATTGTTAAGGGCAATGTTGCATAATATTTTTTGATATAAGAAGGGCAACCTTCAACTCTTCAAAAGCAAAATGTAGGAAGAAATTAAAACTCTTCGTAGAAATAGCATATGAAAACTGGAGATGTATTTGGCACAAAATGGGATATAAGATTAAAAAAAATAATAATGATCAAGTGGATTGGTATTGTGCAAGGATAATAGTAAAAAGATATGCTAAGCAAGAAGGCAAACATTTTCATAAAATATTGTCTTGTGGTTCAACTTACATTATTAGCATAAAAGATTTTATTCTTTCATCATAACCCTTGGATATAATAAAAAAAATTAGATCATTGTGCATATTTCAAAAAAAATTGGCAAAAATATTTTTGTTATTTTATTGTTATATGTTGGAAATAAACTCAAATAAAGACTATATTGAATATTGCATAATTAGTTAAGGAATTTCAAAAGAAAGACTTGGGACTTGCATATAAAATAATGAGTATATAAATTTATCAAACTAGAGAAAAATTCTTGTGATATTTAACATTTTTGTAAGTAAATTTATACCACACTTTCTATTAATTTAAGTTATACTCCAACATGAGTTCTAATAATGAAACAGATAGGATAGAGATATCTCAAGTGTTGTGTGAAGCAACGATATAAAGTTGTGTTTTTTATTATATGTATAAAATCAAAAATTATACATGTAATGAAAATAGTGAGACGATATATGACACATCTTGATAAAGAATATTGAATCTTTTGAAGATGATTTTAAGATATATTAAAATAATTTTAGATAATACATTGTGAATAGGGAATCAAATTTTTTTTAATAGATATGTTGATTCTAATTATGCATATGATATTAATTATTAGACTTATATTATTCTAAATCTTTTAAATTTTATTATTTATTAATTAAATTTAATGTAGAAATTACTTTTATTAATAAAAGAACTACTAACAAAATTTAGTTGTAAGTCAGATTTATATGATTCAAAGGGGCCTCAATTTAAATTTACTTTAAATAATCTTGTAATATTTTGGTTGAGGTTCATGTGTGTGTGCCACTCATTTTGTTTCTGAAAATTAAAGACATTTAGGCATTATTATAATATATATTGTTCAATATGGTTAAGAAGCAATCCAACCAAATAAGCTTTTTTTTTTTTTTTTTTTTTTTTTTTTTTTTTTTTGCGGAAATTAATCAGACGATCCAATTTTGTATTAGACTTTTTTTTTTTTTTTTAATTCTCCGATGACTTTTCATTAGCTAAGACAAGGGATTGCTTTCAAAGATTTGGCCTTCGTTTGGTATGTCGCTCTACTCTTTGGTCGACGCTTGATTTCGCCTTTTTTTTTTTTTCCTTGATTTATTTTTAAATGAAATCATTTTCAGCCCAACTCATGCTTGTGGACTCACTCCACTGCTCGTTGATGACTACCAATTGGACCACAAGATGTTGCGAAAACGTTTGCATCCCCACATTTACCTTTGACTCACTGTTGTCCAGTACCAACCTCAATTCTTTGCCCTCATATCACATCTTTCTTCTTCTATTTAATTTTTAATTTTTAAATTATTTAGTATACATAAGATTTAATTTGGTTTGAGATCATGAATTAAGTATATGTTGAAATCATAATGTATTATTCTTTTTATCATAATTATATATGTTTAAGTTTGTGAATTATTAGATATTTATATAAGAATATGTTAGGCTCATCTTGAATTCTCATTTTCTAAAATTCAATAATAAATTATATTAAAATTAATGTTTCATATTTATTCATTTGTTATCTTTCATTAGCCTTTGATTATTTTTGCCATATAGATTTTTGATGAATTCACATGATACTTTTATGTAGTAAAGTAACTCTTATTATGCACAATAAGAAATGGTCTCTATAAGCTTTAATGGAGTTACATAGCTTTGTCAAGTGACTAGCACATGGCTCTTGCATTTGTTTATTCACAATTGAGTAATTTATGACATGATAGAGTATATTGATTTTCTTAATGATTGGCATGATCTACAACTTGATTAGTTTGAATATTTTAAAGAGAGAATATTAAACAAAATTTTCATTTTGAAAAAAATTTATTTATGCATAAATGAGAAGAATTGAGGTTGGTAGTGGATAATAGTATTGTGTCATCTCCATTGATGCTAATTATTTTGATTATTGTGTCATCAATATCAAAATTGTACATTATTCATAAGTTATAATAGCCATGAAGCAGAGTGCTATAGCTACAACTAGGTGACATGATCATCTAGAGAGAGGTGTAATATAAGAGGTAAGCACTCAAACGCTACTACATCACGTGTTGTCATAATGATTTATTGTCACTTAACATGAGAACAAGTAATGTGGTTCGGGAGGTTGGTGTAACAATCTGTTTAATTAACATCAAATATAGTACCTAAAAAAGTTTTACATATTAGATATTTATACTATTGGTTTGAAACTCAAAAATATTTTAGTCAATAGATGTCTCAAAAAAAGTGTTAGGATGTTGATGGTTAAACCTTATATTTGAACATATTATTGTAAAAATCTCATTGTAAATAATTTATGGATATGTTGCTTATATTTTTTTTATGATCATTCAATTTTTGATAAACTTTTAAAGATAACTCTAATAAAACAAATGAATTATTATATAATTTAATCCTCTTATTTAATAAGAGAATAAGCTTACCCTCCTTTATCAAAAGTCATTGCAATGTCTAGCAACTGCAACAGAAAACATGAAAGAGAAAAGAAAAGAGTTGAAGCTCAAGAAGAATGTGAGATCCACATGAATCTTGTGTCTTTTGAAGAGATTTGAGGAGATCAAGAGATAAAGGAAAGCTTGAGGATTAGAAAAGAATTATCAACGTTGGCATGTGAGAATCACATAATATGACAAGATCTTCCTTGAATATTAGTGAATTAAGTTTGTTTGGGTTTCATGGAATGAAAAAAAAAATTATCTTGTAAACTAGATAGGAAAACCTTGGTGGTCAGAAGCTATTGAAATTTTCAACTATATTGATCATAAAAAGATGATTGCTCAATTATTTAGTACAATCTTTTCAAAAGGGCCTAAGTATGAATTGAGATGTAAAACAATCATAATAGTAGTATTATATGGATATTGTAATTATAGCTTGATTTTGTTAATAATAAGAGAATACAATGATGTCCATAGGAGAAGATAGTGACTTTGAAGGGAATGAGGATGGTTAGAGGAAGGAATTTACATGAACACAGTGGCTAAATGATAGTGATGAGAATCTAGATCATAACTTAAAATATGAGAAGGCAAATTTATAAAAGTGGGTATGACTATGGGAGAACTTAGAAAATTTGGAGAAAAATTTGTGAGGCAAGTCAAAAGAAGAAAAATCAGAAGAGAGAAAAAATAAATACAATGGCTTCTACTTTATAGAAAGTGAGAAAGAAAAAAATGAATTTGAAAATTTTCTTGCGTTGTTGTAAGAAAGAGAAAGAAATGTTGTGGTCGTGAGAAGAAATTTTTTTTGAAAATGACAGATCATGAGAAAATTTGGAGTAAACAAAAACAAATCAATCCATCTTAGCATTATTACTACTCAAATACAAAAAAATGATTTAGATAGTTCTTAGTGTATCTGTTTAATGTTATATTGATTACAACTAATGGCTTCCACTAAATAAAAACGAACTTTTAAACAAAATTTATTATGAATTATCTTGATGAAATAGTTGGTTTTCTTTTTTTGTAATTGATATGTTAACTCTTGGTTGAGATTTATTATGACATTATATCACATATTATATTTTTAAAAAATAGTTTACATATAATATTGGCTGAGCATGAGGATGCATTATACTTTTGATATCAATATCGGTATAATTTGAAAAAAATATATAAAACAAATCATAATGGTAACAAAAGTTCGTTAAAGAAAAAAATAGGTTATGAAGAAAATTTATTCATTTTTAGCTTATGGCTAATTCATTTAGAAAAATGATCAAAGTGTGCTACCTAGGATAGATTGAACCCATGACAATGTATTTAATTTCTTATTGGCTTAGGTTAAAGAAATCCACCAAAAAAATTTCTTAGGCTGGATTGAGTTGTTGAGTCTATATATTTATATTAAAACTAACATAGCTAGTCATATATTAAGAACACAGAATCTATAATATTGGTAAAGCCAATAGGCTAATGATAACTATGGATTTAAGAGGCTAACAAACTAAAGAAAATAAAATAAAAAAATAAAGAATAACAAACTCAATTAAATCATCATAATACATTTTAGCGATATATGTTTTTATTTTCTTATATAATTACAATTCATCATATTTTTATTACGTGCATACATCCCAAATATGATTTGTTTTACATTAAAATATGGATTTTACTTATTAAGCCTATAGCAATTAACTTAACCTATTGTGTCCTAAACATTTTAGGTAAACAAATTTATTATAAAAGACTCAAAAGGAGTTATGAGTGAAACTGTGATTGTGACACTTGAGACGAATGAGGGCAGAGAGTAAATGTTAAGTGATATGCTAAGATATGAATCATTAAACAAAAAGCAACTCTTGACAAACTTTTAAGTGATGAGATATAATAATGAATACTCCAACATTGATTAATATGCAAATCAAGAGACTAATTCTAGTGTGTATATAAGATATCATAGTCTTAAAGTATTGAGATGTCTTATAAGAGCAAAACCTACTTAGTCATAAATGGTGTGATTTAAGAGGATAATATCTTAACATAGTAAGATTAGAATGTCTCATCTTGTATTAGATTTAACACTCAATTAATTCGATGTGAGTTGAGGATAAACTAAGAAAAAGTTGATGAGCCTGTGACACCTAGGACCAAAAAAGATAAAAAATGAATATTATGTGATGTCCTAAAAGAAGAATTATTGAATAAAGAATAGCTCTTAACAAGTTTTTGGAAAAAGAATATATTGATGAATTGTCTTACATTGACTACTAAAAAAATGATTTTGGTGTTTATATAAGATGTCATTATCATTTAAATATTGAGATACGTTTTAAAAACAAAACCTACTAGGATCAAGATAAGGCGACCAAAGAAAACAATATCTTAATATAATGAGACTAGAATATCATAATAACATAGAATTTTATTGTTTTACTTTTGCTTTGAGGACCATGTTGTAAGATTTATATTATTGGATTATACTATATGTAACTACAACATCCAATTGGTTTAACTCACATGTGCTTCTATTTTATTCAATTACATAATAATTTAACTAATGAATTTGTTTTATATGAAATGTAAATATTATATTGTATCATATTTTCAATAACAGGGCTTATTTTGGTTATGTTTTTTAACCAAACAAATTACAATAAAAAAGGTTTTTCTTAAATAGAAGAAAGAGTTTATGATTTTCAAATTAAAGAAATTTTATGACAAAAAGAAAGTTTTGAAATACATAGATTTCTTTAAAAAAATGACATTATAAAATCATAGTTTAAAAAAAATTCAACCACCCCACATTAAAATCTAAGGCATCATAAGCCAACTATATCTAACAATAATACCTCAACTCTCAGTGCAAAGATGTACCTTTTATTATGATAATAATTATATTTAACACAATGTCCTATATAAACAATTTGTTATGGTTTTTAAATCTTAATTCAGATAAAAAAATTATATTATTACACATTCAACTTCTATTTCAAGTAAATAGGATGATAGATAATTTAGTTGAAAACATAACAGCATGCATACAAATTATTTCCAAATTCTAAAACTTAATATGTTTCTTTTTAATATCAAAGCGATAAGCATTTCTTCTTTATAAGATAATTAGCTTTTGGTGTTTCTACTAATTTGATAACAATAATAATAAGGGTTCATAAAGTGAAGCAAATCGATAAATTGGGCAAAAGGATTTTTATATAAGATATAAAAGTTGAAACTATATAAAAACATTATTATGAAACATGATAAACACCTTTATTTACTAGATATTTATCTCTTGTAACAAAAAAGAAAAATATTTTTTACAATTGACAATGTCATTTTTCATTCAATATAAATCTAATTAACCCAATATACTACATACAAAACAAATTTAACAAAAAAACAAAGTAAATAGTAAAATTTAAAAGATATAAACAAAAAACGAACAAGAGTGACAAAGGTTATCTCAACTTATAAACATTAATATTAGTGTAACCAATTAAAAGAACAATGCATAAAACAACAAAGAACTCATACTTAATAGCGTGAGGTGTATTACCTCTGGCAAATCCTATGCCTTGCATGCCCCCAAAACTAAGGATTAAGATTAAATAGCCTTTTGAAATTTTCTTAATTAAATTTAAATATCCTTTAAACATTAATATTTTATATTAAATCCTTTTTGTTATAAAAAATTATAACGCAAAGTTTTATTTCAAATATATACTTAATTCTAAAATCTGATACTTATAACTTGACATTTGGCTTGAAACATTTATAAAAATTATTATTTATTCCTACAAGTGCCTAGACGAGAGCCAACTTCAAAAAAATAAACATCAGGCTTTACAATCTCAAGCACTATATAGTTAATAAGATTAAGCCATGCATAAAGTTAAATTTTAAGCTATTACAAAATGGATCAAAGTTATTTTATATTTTTTAAAAATTTGAAACAACATTGAAAGTTCTTCAAACGGCACAAAGGTAGAGATGTGCCCAAAATTTTCAAATGTAATTAATATACAAAAGGATCATAATGCCCATCTGCATGTTATATACATTCTCAAATTGTTTAAACTAGATAATTCATTATTATTTAGAATTAATTAATCTTTATAATTCTAAATACATAATATTTTATGATATGAAAATATAATCACTCTAAATAACTCAATCAAAGATTTGAAATTCAAAAATTATTCAATCATAATAAAAATTTTTCAATGAGAATTTTACGGTATAATCTATACTATAATACAATCTATCTTTACATAAAACATATTTTTCTGTACAAAGAAAATAAATAATGAAAAATATTATAGTTAATGATCACTAAATATTTGGGCCAATGCATGTAGTGAAAGAGCAAGCGTGGAAGGTGGCTTGCGTGAAAGAGGTAATGTAGTGTACAAGCATGAGTTTTTAAGTTAACATTCAAAATGCATGAGAATTTAATTTTAAGAAGAAATAAATATAATTATTGTATAAATTGATATTTCAATTAGATTGAAATCTAACAGAAGCGAAGAAAATTTATAATGTTTTTAAAAAATATATTGGTTTATTATTTAACAACATATCAAACTTGGATGATTTACGAAGTTAGCAAAATTAATAGTAATTTGCAAAAAAAAAATTATTACAATACTTAAAGGTGAGCTTCAAAATTAAAAATACTATTATTAGGAACTCAATGGTGTTAAGTCAAGAAAAAGTAAAGATTTCTAGATCATGAAACAAATGATATGGGATTTTTCGAAATCAAATATTAATTTTATTATAAAAACATAATATTTAAAAATTTAAATAAATATCAAATGAAGCCAAAAAATAATAAATTGAATTGAGACGTAAAGCATATAGATAAATTTAGTATAAAATTATCTTAGCATTAATAAGAAGTTTCATGATGGCCAAATTTTAAAAAAATTGAAATGATTAAAAAATATATTTGAAAAAAATACTAAAAATACAAACGATGCCAAAAAAAATTTCAAAATTAGACGACATGTGGAACTTATCGAGAAGAATGATAAATTAGCTCACAAAGTTTTTTGAGATTATTTTGATAAACTATTCAAAAATAGTATAAAGTTCAAAGTTTTTTTAAAGATCTGATTTTATTTTTTTATTTAATTTTTCTAAATCCCTAACTTAGTGAGACAATGCCTAGGGTTTGAAATGCATGGAAATTACTAACTAGCAACAACTCCAAGGCCAAGGAAAGTCCAGGGATGTGTTAGACAAGGGTATTGGAAGAGATGCATTGGTTTAGGGGAATAGAAAAAGTCAGGAAAGACAAGAATTCGTAGAGAATTGTAAAAAAAGTGTTTCAATCGACTACTGTGAGATATTGGAGAAATTTGAGGAAAATTTTCCTAATTGTAGTCAAGCCTAGTTGAGCAACGTAGAAAAAGAGAAAAAGAATTTGATAGAGTTATTGTTGTCTTATGAGAAGAGAAAGAAAAGAAATTCAAGAAAATAATTTTATATGGCCAAGCAAAAAAAGAGGAAAGAATTTTTTTTTTTTTGAGAAAATTGTGAAAAAAGCAAGTAAATTAAGATCAATTAAAAGGTAAGATCACCACAAATCAAATCAATATATGCATACTATGTTTTCTTTATGTGCTTGATGATTATTTACATTTTTATTAATGGCATATTTTTACTAGAAATTCAAGTTAAGATGGTTGGTTACATGGGTGTTGAATGTTTTGAAGCAAATCAGATCATGATTAGATGCTTATTTATTTTAGCACATGTCATTTATCTTATGTCAAGTTTTGAAATAATCATTAAAATAAATAAGAAAATCTTAAAAGTAAACAAATTTTAATAAGTTTTTTAAAATAAGACAAATTTATAGTTAAATCATATGAGAAAATGATCAAATAGTTTACTAAGATTGAAAAAATCCATAATAATACATAATAGACTCCATTGATTCATCATAAGGTGTTACTCAATTAAGAAAGTGTCCATAATTGAACATCTTATGATATTATTGATAAAATCAAGTAATTAAAAAAATATTTATAAACTTAAAGGTTAAATATTATTGAGAATCCAAAATGATAAATTTATTAATCAAACTTATAAATTAAAAATTCAAATGACTAATTGGAAAGATTTTAACAATTTTTTGTATTAAAATATTTTTAACATTTTATGTAAATGAATTAAAATATGACATGATCTCAAATTTATAATATTTTATATTAAGATATATATAGCTTTTTTTTTTCATTGATCTAATACATATTTACTTAATTTGTTTTATGACCTAATAATAAATAGAGAGGATATACATCACAAAATTCCTAAGGAGTTATAAGGGAAAGTTTTCTTTACTTTTATATAGATGATTATATTATATATTGGCCAATATGATGTATTAAAAAATATTGTGATAAGTAAATATGTTAATTTACATTAAGATTGTTTTTTTAATTTTTATTATGATAATAATATTATTTGTACTTTGCTTTTTTAAAAAAAAGAAATATAAACTTTTTATTTATGTGGTTACATATTTGACTTTCAAAAAAAATTATTTACATGATTTTTAAAAACTAATTTAAAAAAATAATAACTATAGGTGTCTTATTTTCCCTCTAGTAATGATCAATAATCATATAATGAAGCTCAACAAAATATTGACAGAGAATATGTATAAGTGAAAGAAAGAGAGTAAGTATGAGATTGGTGAGCATTGACTCAATAACTATAATTGAGGTAGCCTATTGAAGCAATTGTGATAGCAAGAAATTTGTTTTTTATATGATAGTTTTTTTGTACTGAAGAGGAGACGAACCACATGTGTCTTCATGAGGGCAAATGATAACACAACAAAGAAGCCCAAAATGCATACTTACAATGAGAAAATAAGACAATATCCAACAAATGGAATTTTTCATTGCTCGATTCATGAGTCCTAAGTGGATAAAGAGGAATCATGGTATTTCCATTTATTAATGATGATCAATGAAAACATGATTTTAGTTTTCATTTAAAATGATACAATGATAATAATTTAAACTATTAACTTTGCCTTTAGTCATAGCAAAATGGTTAGCCATCAAGCAATGATAATGGCTATGATTGTTGATGTTGTTGTTAAACAACATTAATAGTTTAAACTATTTTCATAACCATAACAATAACAGTTGTAGCCATTGTTGCAAATTTACTAACAAAAGGTGTTTAAATTGCTATAGTGCCAATAACATTTAAACTATCACTATAAGTTTAAGTCAATGATAATAATTTAAATTGTCGTTGTTTGTAAACTTATTATAATGTATGCCATAACTTTTTTTTTTGTAACGCACAATCCAAATAATCCAAAATTAGTTCATGCACTAGGTGCTCAAATTGTTGTTCTTAATAACTAGTTCATATTCACACTTGCATTTTGAGGAGTCTAATTATCTTTTATCAATCATATTGAAGATTTGTATAGTGCATTGTACAATCTAAGAGAACTAACATGCTTTGACTAATCAAAATCTCATGAAAGTAATACAATATGATGAAAGATATCTATGTTGGTAATTGATTTACTAGACATGAAAACTCTAGTTAGAGATAGCTTACCACATTATAGAGGGCACAATAAAAAACCCATAGAGTCTATTCCTAACTTTTTTAGATTATTGCTTCAACAGTAAATGCACATTTGCCTTTATAAAAGGGATTATATTATATATAAATCGCTAGTATTTACAATCAAAGGATGTGATATCATAACAAAAAACATAATAAACAGCCAACTTTGATGAAGATCATCACAATTAATTTGAGAAATGAAAAAAAAAGTTAAGAACAATCTCAAGACAAGCTAAATTACATATAATCTGCATTGGATGACATCTAATACGGCTATATATCAAAATAGTTTATTAAGATTTTCAACACAATCCACTATATCTAAAGGAATTTGAGCTCTTAGCAATGGTGATTTGTGACGGTTGATAAAATCCAATATTTGATAACACACTTGTACAATAGAATTGGTGGTATGTTTCCAATGAGAGCAAGTTCTTATTAAGATGGCAATGACGAACAGAAAAAGAATTTCATTTTTTCAGATATTTTCAAAAGAAAATGACATTCATCATTTTAAATAATCTTAAGAATCAGAAAAAATATTATTTTGATTATTTTTCTCATTATGAACTTAAAAAAATTACCTCAAATTATTATGAGTGTATCCTCAAATTAAGTTCTAAATACTGTGTCAAAAAATATTATTTTTATCAAATGTTATTTATCCAAGTTTTATTTTTTTTTTAAACATTACTTTTAAATCAATTTTTTGAAGTCACAATCACATACAAAAGAGCCTATACAGAAACGAAAACAAATAATTTTTGACGCCGCCAATTGTTAATCGACGCCACTAGAGAAAAAAGAAATGCCGAATTTGAACTTTCAATATCTAGTCTGTGGAGAAATTTATTAGGAGATTTACCCTCATAATTGAATAAAATATGGCTGATTCCCCTTATAATGCCGGCATGCGCTCTTTCCATCTCTATCGAAAGCAGTGCTATGCAATATTATCTTTATAAATATGATATGTAAACTGAAACCTTAATCGGGGTAATGGAGCACGAAGAATCTCTAGCTTCCACACCGAGCTGGGCTGTTGCTACTGTAGTAGCTGGATTGATCACCCTTTCTCTTCTACTGGAGCACTCTCTCCATGTCGTATCTCGTGTATCTTCCCTTCTTTATGATCTTCTTCTTCCTCTGTGTGAAATTATTTATGCATTTCCCTTGTTTGCGTTAATCCTTTAACGAAATTGTGCAGCTTGTCGAGAAAAGTAAGAGAAAAAGCCTCAATCAGGCCGTTTACCAATTTAAGTCAGGTAAAGAACGAAGAAAATATGACCTTTGCCATGTTATATTGGATGATCATGATTGAGTAAAATAGATGCGGTTATTTTTACTGTCAGCATTAAGAAGTTTGGGCTTCATCACTCTTCTGCTAACCATCGCTTACCACCCAGTATCAAAGATCTGCATCCCAGAGAACTTCACAAACGCTTTTCATCCATGCAGCGATGACAGCTTTTCCTCTTCTGATGCCCAAATAGGGGAAAACGAATCCTGCGCTGAGGTGATGTGTGATAATTGGAACTTTATAGTTACTGCAAAATCTATGCTTGTCTGCATCAAAATTAAGTGAAGGAAAGATTGATGCCCACAAAAGACTGATTATTTGTGCAGGGAATGGTGCCACTTTTGTCACGGGAAGGAACTAATCAGTTGCAAGTATTGATATTAATGCTAGCTGTTAATTTTGTAATCTGTTTCCTTGTCACTATGGGGCTAGGGGAGATGAAGGTACTCTGCAACAAATGCCAAATTTTCTCTAAATGTTTGACCTGATCCTGAAAATACCCACTTTGTATAGTTGAAAAAATGGGAATTGTGGGAAGAAGAGACCAATACTTTGGATCACAGGCTATCTTCTGGTGAGTTTGACGTACATTAAACCAACTGTAATAACAATTTAGGCAAGTCTTCTTAACTTTTGTTTCTTGTCATTCATGAATTTTATGTATGTTTCCCAGATAATAGGAGATTCTGTCTCACCAAAGAAACGTCCTTTGGACGAAGGCACTTGAGATATTGGAGTGAAAACCCTGTGCTTCTTTGGATTGTTAGTAAGACCATCACTGCCTATGCAGTTTTAGAAGCTAAATATTGCATGCAGTATCTCATAATTTACATGGTTTAATCATTATGTTGTTACTGTGATTAATAGGCATGCTTTCTAAGGCAATTAACAGGTTCGGTCTCAAAAGCAGATTATTTTACACTTCGGAACGGCTTCATAGATGTAAGATTCTTCCCTATTAATAAGAAAAGTATGCAGATTAAAAACAGATTATCACTAGTGCACATAACATAGAAAATATTTCATCCTTTGTAATAATATAACTCAAGATTAGAACTTATTGAAACCTGCAATTCTTGTTATTATGAATTTGTTTTGCGACGAATAGGCTCACCTCTGCAAGAATACAAATTTCAATTTCCACAAGCTTCTTCGAAGGTCGCTTGATAAAGACTTCAAGGTTTTGTTGACAATTAGGTAAATGCCAACAAATCTGATAATTCAGAGTTGTTTTCTTTTTTTTTTTTTTAATATCAATAAGAAAATTTCCTTCTGCTTTGGTGGTGCAGCTTGCCTATTTGGACATATGTCATCCTCTCCATTCTTTTCAAAGCGCACAGTAAGAAATTTTTTATCCTCTTATAAACATATAGATTTATATATATATATATATATATATGATTAATGGGTGTTGTAAAAATATTTCTTAAGAAGTGATTTGGAGGCTTAACTCAATTTAACGACCATTTAGAAAAAAAAAACATTTTTTACCAAATAAATTACGTGACTTACGTTTTTCTTTTTTCTTAATGCAGTTTTTCGTAATCGTTTATGGCTTGAGTTCATTCCACTGCTGGTGAGATATATGGAAACATTATTATACTTATCTGCCTCTATTAAAGAAATTTAATCGGATATTGTGCAGTTTAACGTCAACACATCGCAGCATAAATAATGCAAGCTAGGCATTTGAAGAGCACGTGATTCAATATTGATTGTTATCAATATTATCTTTTAGTTCAAATTAATATTACGTTGCTCACATTTAAAATATATTTACAATGTCATTTTTCAAAATAAATTCATAAATTGTAATAATATTAATTAATCATAGCCTCATATTTCAAAGCCTATTTTCATAATATCTATTTTTATTAACGTGGAAAGTTTCTAAGTTTCAAAAATTATAATACAGTTCGACTGACTTCTTCTTTTTGTTTGTGTATTCTGTTGTGGTTTTGATTAGAAACATTAAATATTTAAATTGCATCGTTCTCTTCACCATTATGCACCTTGAACCATGTAAAAAAGACAACCAAGTATAGCTGGTCTCTGCTGGCCTGCAGTAATATTGAATTGCAACGATTAATAATATTTAGTAGCATAATATTATTTTTAGATAATCCTGAGACAAGGGATCATCAAATTGATAATTTTGAAGAGAAGAACTTTAAAAAAGCTGGGGTTTTTTTTTTAATTTTTTCATATTAAAAACTGAGGTGGTTTATTTTAAGTACACGTTGGCGTATTTCTTTGAATGTAAATCTGTCCAAATATGTCAAAATGGTTCATCTTTGGTTGACACATTCTTCCCAACATAATGTCCTAAATGGATGAAAAAAGATTAAGTGTATGTTTTCAGATATTATTTTTTGAACTGCTAAATATTATATATTGTCACATAAATATTACATAAGCACCGCCATGTTTTATTTGAAAGAGTATTATCAAAATTTAGATTATTAATTGTGCTAATAGAGAAAATATTGATAAAAAAATATAAGAAATATCAAACATTGTAAATGAAAAAAATAAGAAAATCAAAATTTTATTACACAAAATAAAATGAAAAAAAATGTTAATAATTGATCACTTCCAAGTAAATCATATTATTAGAATCAACCATTTTTAAAGATTTTATGTGTTCATCTATAGTTTATACTTTTCTTAATTTGTACATAGGTTATTTGAGGTGGAATGAAACCTCAGTTCATTGATAACAATTTTTGCTGGATAACATATCTTTTAGGTTCTCTTTATCAAACATTTTACATAGTAACAATACTAATTCATCAATTTTTTTTTTAGTAGGTTCTCTTTAACAAACATTTGACAAATAACAATATTTTTTATTTAAGACGATATAATCATTCTACTCTTATTTGACTTTTTTTTAAATGTTTTTTGAGTCATATCATTTGATTGTTATTATACATCAAAAATAATTATTTACTCTAACTTCATAGTCAAAACAACCACATTTTGATGTGTGATTGCATCTATCTTATTATCATTCCACATGAATAGCATAAATACAATTTGAGGTACTCCTCTAGTAGTCCAAATCTTTCCAACATTAGTATAGATTTAACATTAATATGAAGCCCCTTACATAACTAAGCAGTCATTTGGCTATTGCTCAATAGTTTTGCCTTAAGTTTAGCCATGTATCAAGTATACTCATATTGTATACATGTTGTCTAGCCTTGTGTAAGCAATGGAGTACACAATATTACCTACAACTAAAGCATACAATAATTTTTTTATGATTCTCGCTATTTTGGTGTACTTAAGGACTATCCATTGTTTAATTTGAAATGCTTTCTTAGTAGAATATCCTTAATCATGGTATCCAAAAATCTGAAACCATCCAAACCTTTTTATATTATTTTGCAAAAAAATTTTCAAAGTCACCTCACTTCTATTTCTTAAAATCCTTGTTTTAAGAATCTAATATAATGCCCCCAAGTTCTTTATTTTGAATATTTCTAATAATTATTTCTTAAACTAATAAATCTTCTTCATATTTGAATATGCAATAAACATGTCATCTATATAGAACAGAAAAATTATATGATAATTGTTAAACTTCTTAGAGCAACAATAGTTGTTCATGTCGCATCTTGCATAGTTATGACTATACATCAACATATCAAACTATACTCAGCATTATTTGGAAACTTAAACGAACACATACAAACTTTTCATAATCTCTCTACTTTTAATTTGTTAATATTCAAGTAATACTATAAATATTTTTTCTTCCAAATCATCACCGAGAAAAAGCAATAGTTACATGGAGTTGTTCCAAATGCAAATCATCTTCCATAACAATGTTTAATAGTATAGGCAAGGTTGAAAATTTTATTATCGGCAAAAAAACTTTTCATAGTACACACTTTTTTGATAGGTAAAAATTATGCTTTGTAAAATTTAATCTCACAAGTCTCCTTTTAGAAAGAATGGATCTACAATGTAAACCCAGTAATTATAAATCATTTTTTTTTATTTTGACAACATATTTAAATCTAATATCTCATTTTTTGAAATAATGTAATTTATTCTTTCATTATTAGTTTCCACTTGGAAACTTGTGATAGCACCAACTTATTAGAAATTATAGGTGTTATTTGTCGTAGGAGCCAAATTAGAAGCTATCATAATAGAGATGTGCTTGAAGAGCAGCAAGGAGACAGTTGTTGTCACAGGGGAACTTAAAGTACACCCTAATGACAACCTCTTCTGGTTTGGGAAGCCTCAGTTGATTCTCTATGCGATACAATTTATCCTAATCGAGGTCACATAGATTGCTTTATTTATTAAACTTCTAAATTTGTTCTATTGTTCATCAATAATGAGCTTCATTTACTGCAGAACTCCTTCAAACTCGCCTTCTTAATGTGGGATTTGGTATATGAAAGCTACCCTTCTTCTATTTGCACCTTTTTATGCACCTCAACTATAATAACTTTGCACGGATGCCACTGACTTAAATGCAGTACACGTTTGGGTACAAATCTTGCTTCCACAGCACATTCGCAGAGCTTGCTGTCAACCTGGTAACAAGCTTCCTGGTCCAATTTATATGCTCATATATGACGCTGCCTCTGTATGCCTTGGTTAGTCAGGTAACTGATTTATTCATTAAACTGAGATTAGCACCACAATGATAGACAAAAATATTAGAGATTTAAGCTAGGCTTATACAAATATAAGAGCACTTTTCAATTCAAAAAATTGATTAATAGATAAGAGTCATCATTGGAAAACTAACTTGCTTTTATCTCTGCTTCTACTGTCATAAACATGTAAACAGATGGGATCTTCTATGAAGAAGACGATATTCGCAGAGCAGGTGCTTGCAGGTCTCAAGAACTGGCGTACTAACGCGAGAAGAAGCCTCTACGGAAAGGAATATATCACTACTCTCTCTTCTTACAGGTCAAGTGGAGTATTCAGTAAGGTATTTTCAGGTGCTTCTGTGACTACACTTTCCACATCGAGATCCCCATCACCGCGGAAACAAAGTGATGGCAGAAGAGCTTCTTCGTGGATCACATCGCCTTCCTCGAGTAGCCCTCGTCTCAGAAGTGGAACATTGCCTTCCTTTGAGTTTCCAACACAAAGACGAGAGCTGGAGCAGATTCAGAAGTTGACGGAAGAGATGATAGGACCTAACAGAAATAGCTCTGTGGGGGAGGTTTCCTTTAGGATGTGGTGGAAGCAAGAGATAACCAGAGATCTACCTGCGTAAGAGAAAGCATCCCATTGTACATATTAACAATATTATTAATTATCTTAATTTCACATAATAAATATCTATTTACGTAAATCCTTTGATATTTTCATCGTCATTAAGAACATCCAATCATGCATACTGTCAGACTATTTGTAATCAGTTTTCTGGTTCTACAGGCTCAAAAATATACATTTGAATTTGATCTCAATTTGATTCAACGTTTGAATGAGTTCAATCTGAACAATTTCGTTTGCTACTTATCAATTCAAACTCAATAAGAAGGAAAACACGATTTTTATTTTTATTTTTTTTTGAATTTTTAATCTTTCGGAAATTTTTAAGCATTCATGAACATTCAATAACGCTATATTTATTATTTTGTTAGTTTATATATTTATAAAATTAAATATGCTTATAACAATAAAACATAAATAAATAATAACAAAAAAGATGATATTTTGACTATCTTCTCTTATTGCCCTTTGTGTTGCTCTATCAATTGCTGCTTTTCAGTTTTCCTGTCAAACGGTCTATCATAATCAACCATGCACAACACTTCCTGTTTCCTCTCGATCTTCTCTTCTTTCCCACCTTCATATACATCATTTGTATACCCCCACCTCCTCACCCTCTATCTTAGTTTCCAATGCTCTTCATGTCTATCGACTCGATTTAAGGTCATCCAAAAGTTATAACTTTTTAATCAAAGAGAAATTTAGTATATTTTTTATTTTAAGTGTAAATAAGATTTAATTTAATCACATATTATAAGTTAATAATATTATTAAAATTGTAATATATGATTAATTTTATTATTACTTATTCATAAGTTTTAGGATACTTTGGACATCCATCTAAAACATATTATGCCCATCTTACACAGGCATCTTGAAAACGTTTCTCAATTTCTTTCTTATTTTTTATGTGTCATCTCCTTTTTCATTTATCTTAGATTTGTTAATATTCCTAAAAATAAAACTTTTATTTATAAAAGTGATATAATATATTTTTATTATTATATGTGCCTGAAAAATGAATGAAAACATGTGTATATGTGCATGTGTGTAATACAAATACCTTCTAGATTTTCAATTGTTAATATATAGAGTTAAAAATAGAAATCTTACATTGGTAAGGAAACAAGATCACCAATAATTGGAGACAAGATATTCGTATGAAAAAACATAAATAAATTATCTTCTACTTGAGCTTCGAGAGCTAAAAGTAAATGAAAAACCATCTGATTCCCATCACAATCTACATTGAAGTCCCTACAAACTAATATGTGTAAACACATAACATGCCTCTTCATTAAAACAGGTTATAAGTTTTAATAGGATGCACTTACTTTAAATGGGCTTTAAGCCCATTAGCTAATTAAACATGTGTTAATTTTAAGTTTAAATAAGTTGTTACTAATTAGTGGTCATTCAAACGTTGATTGGTTCATCTTAAAATACTACCAATCATTTATTATATATTTAAGAGTTACATGATCGACCCCACCAATCATATAAGAGTTAGTTCAGAAGGAGACTAATTATGAAGGCCTCTAAAATTTGTAATTATTGCCTAGTATGAATCTTGATAAAATGTGGGAAAACATAAAAGAAGTGTTGGTTTTAAGATGGCAAAGGCTGGACAAATTTAAGTATATATATTGTTGTCAATTCTATTGCTTTATTTGATCTTTAATAAAATCATACCTTAGCTCTAATACTATTAGAAAATTTATTCTAAATAGGAACTCAAGTTAAACTTAGTGTATATGTGTCACATTCATTAACCAAAAAGCTTAAACTATTAGATAATTACTTTATATATTAATAGCATAATTTTTATTGAATAATCAATATAAATTTATTCTCTATGTATCCCAACAAATTTCTTCATACATAAGAATGGCTTTCCATTAGATCTACTCACACTCAAACAAAAGTATATTCTAACTATTAAATGCTTATACCATCATCTTAATGATCATTTTATTATCTTTAACACATTGTTGACTTCACTAAACAATATTCTCCTACGCATGTGTTCAACCAAATAACTTAGAGAGATTCTTAAGTTTCACAAAACCCAAAAGCAACTATAATGTATTCATACTATAAGGACATTAAAACACTTCAATAACTCTAAAGATGTTTCATTAAATGGTTGGATGAATTTTTAAAGAGCTTCACTATCTTCTTATTGAATATTTAAAAATTTCTCTATGCTCTTCTTTACATTACAAGAAATAGTAAATATTGAAAATAAGACCTTTCAAAATTCTAAGAAATAGGTGGATGAATTCTAAAGTAGTTGGAACCATTCCAATGCTTTTAAAAATATAATCAATCTTGCATTTTTTTGGTATCAAATGCTAGCTAAATCACTAATGTCATATCAAATTTCATCATGAAGATGCTGGCATCAATAGCCCATTTATGTTATTGAATGATAAAGACTTAAACATAGGGGACAATCTCTATCTAGATATGTTGTCAAAAATGTTTTCCTAAAAAATTGTATTTAGTTCCTTATAGAACTTATTGATCAAATTAGAATATAATGAGGACACTTTGATAAAACCTTGATAAGAATGAATGGCTCCATAACAATTGAGTATTAAGATAATTTTATAAGTGTTTGATGGAAAGATTTTGTAGAAGTTGGAGGTGGGGTATCAATATGTTTGGTGGAGCAGAGTTTAAGATGATAAGTGATTTTGGCTAGTTAGGGTAATATGTCATACTATAATGCATGAATCATTTTACAATAATTTTTGTGGTACAACTCAATTAAAAAGCACAACAAAGTAATGACAAACATGTAGGAATTTAAAAAAGTATTTTCATGTAACATAAGAAATTAACTACCTTACATAAAAGTACATTATATAGTAAAACCTCCCTCCCAAATCTCTTGTGGAATCAATGAACTCATAAAATCTTAAGTATAAAATTAACTAATACAAAGAAAATCAATCAATACTAGAAAAAATAACAATTGAGAATAATATTGCTTTTAAAACATAATCAATGTCACATTGAAATTTTTGAAGAATTAAAGACTTAAAGGGAAGCATAAAAATGATAAGAAAACAAATCTTTAAGTTTCCTTTTAATGATATTAATGTATAATAACTTGTTATTGAATCATTCCTAACACACAAAAATGTCAACTATTATGAAATTGGATCAAATCTCAATAAATCAAATCTAAATGATAAAGGATTTACATAAAAAATCCAAATAGGAAAAATCATAAGCGAGCACTATCAAAGAAACTTACTATAATTGACAACTCAAAGAGAGTTTTAGATGAGGAAGAAAGTTATCTTAAAAATTACTACAAAACTAAAGCCAACATAATATGTATATAGACAGATTTAGGGCAACACGTTAAGACAACAAAATTATAAATATACCCCTAATCCACTAATGAATTCAAGGCAATATCAACAAATCTCTACCATAGCTTGAATTCCTTATGAAATAAAGTTAAGTCCCTCATGAAGTAAAGTCAAGTGAAATAATACAAAGCTTGGCTCTACAAATGGTGTCTTCATAAATCACATGACATTAACGAAGTACAAAGTTTGAACTTGGTTATTATAAGCACCTGTCAATATGTCTACGAGGTTCTCCAAAGTACTAATCATCTGAATAGCTACATCTCCAACTTCAATCCTATCAAGAGAAAAGTGGTACTTGATATCGATATATTTTAGCTTCTCATAAAACTTTTGATCCTTGGGCAAGTATACAACACTCTAAGTATCATTAAATATGATGATTGCTCTACCAATCTCACTTAGCCCTTAGAATAGATAATCACATCCATAGTTTGAGTCAACATAAGCTTTTAGTCTTAAAAATGTTTCTCTAAAATATAAACAAATATTAATAATACCACATAATTACCTCAAACTCTACTTAACAGTCTCCTAATATTGCTTACCTAGATTAGTCATGTACCCACATTAGTCTTACTCTTTGTTATGATAAGAATATCATTCACATAGAGTACTAAGTATAGGAAAGATCCATCTATAAGTTTCAAGTTACACAATTATCAAAATTGCTCTTATAGGACTGATGAAATGGCATAAAAAATCAAATTTTTTATATTACTATTTAAGTTATTATTTCAAGTCATATAGAGACTTCTTTAATCTACACACATAGTTTTCTTTATATTTATAAATAAAATCTTAAGACTGCTCCACGTATACCGCTTCATCTAGCTTTTCTTGTAAGAAAATAGTCGTGACTCTAATTGCTTTAACTCTAAATCATTCATAATAATCAAACAAAGCAAAATTATAATGGATTTCTTTTTTATTACAAGTACAAAAACGTCAGTAAAATCAATAACTTTAACCTAACTATAACCCTTGGCTACAAGCATGGTCTTAAATTTGTCTTTCTTAATACTTTGAGTATCATACTTTTTCTTTAACACCCACTTATATTTAATGGCCTTTTTACAAGTAAATATCTTTTATTATCAGTTCAATGATGTTTTATGACTTTTTTTTGTCTACTTATTAAATATCTTACACTGAAAAATTTTTTAAAAAATAATAGATTTTTCTTTTAAAAAGAAAGCTCATGCCTTCATGGAATAATCATCAATAAAAGTCAACATGTATGTGGAACCGACCTTGGATGGCTGCTGAGATGGATCTCGTAAATCTAAATGAACATAGTCTAAAATTATTTTTGTTCTGTGTATCTAAGACTAAAAGATAATCTTCTATGTTTATCGATATTACACTACTCACAAAACTCTAATTGTTTAATCATATCTCTAGATAAGAGATCTTTTTTACTTAGTTTAATCTAACATCTCTCACACATGTGCCTTAATAATATATATCATAATCTTATAATGTTAGAATGTAAAATGTATGATACTATTGTTATTCATATCATAGTATATTCTTCAAGAATGTATAATCTATTATTGACCTTCTTTCTTTTCATTATCACTAGAAAATAACGAATAACTCTGATAGTTTCATCTTCTTTGAGTATCAGTAACCATTATTGTTAAGTGTGTTAAGAGAAATAAGATTTCTCTTTAGGTTTGGAATATACCTCACCTCACCAAGTGTACAAACAGATCAATCAAATATCTTGATCCTAATAGTTCTAATACTAGTAACCCTACATATTATAATAGGCTCTATAAGCACAACTTCATTCATAATAAGCTCGTAAGTGGCAAACTAATTCCTGCTTGATGTCAGGTGAAAAGAGTAAGTTGAATCCATAATCCATTCTGATCTTGAGAAATTTTTTGAATCTGACACAAGCATACTATCACCAATATATTCTTTCTCACTAACTATACAAGTTTCTTCTAATTTTTTAGATTTATGATTATCTTTTTTAAATTATTTTTTTCTTTAATTTAAAATAGTTTATTTTTTGTGACCTTTCTTCTTATAGTAGCTACAAATCAAATTTTTGTGTTTGGATTTTGATCTTTCTTTCTAATTTGCTTTAGAAAAATCTCTCTACTTCAATCATCCTCTAACAATCAGACCTTCGCTTTATAATTCAAAAGTTAATGAATCTTTGTTAAACATTATTTTTGACAACAAGATCTATAAGATGTCCTAAAAAATTGAATCTTAGCCATATAGCATTAAGTCCCTCATATTAGTGTAAGAGGATGGTAAAGAATATAGTAGAAGTAAAATAAGATCTTCATCATCATACTTAACTTCAACATCTCTAAATCTACAATAATTATCTTGAACTAATCTAAATAAGGTTTGATATCTTTGCCTTTAGTAAGATGGTACGTGTACAAACACTACTTTAGGTGTTTATTCAGTAAACTCTTTATCAAACAAAGAGCATCTAATCTAAGCTACAAATTTGCAGTTGTCTCTTCCTTTAGGAAACTCTTTAGAATCTCGTTTGATTAATATAATTGGATATAGGTTTTATCTTTTCAATCTTGTCTCTCTTTCTCCTCTATCGTTAAGATTGACGATATCTTCTCCATTCTAAGAATGGCCATCGTTTAGATCTAAATACACCAGTATTGCTTGCATCTTGACTTGCCACAATGCAAATCTTGTGCACTGATTTAACTTCTCGATGTCATTCTTTATAGTTGCCAATAACAAAAGATTTGATGAATCTAAAAATGTGGCTCTGATACTAATTTGTTACGAAATTAAATCAAATGACAACAAATCAAATCTAAATAACATAATGATTTATGTAAAAAATCTAAATAAAAAAAACTATAGGAGAGCACGAGAAGAAATTTATTATAATTAAGGATTACAATAGAATTTTGGAGGAGGATGAAAGATGTCTTTAAAATTGATAAAAATGACTATAAAATCCTAAGCCAGCATAGCATATATATAGACGAGTTTATGACAGTATGCTAAGGCAACAAAATTATAAATATACCCCTAATCCTCTGATGAATTCAAGGTAACATCAACATCAACCTTTTGTATTATTTATCATTAAGAATTTCTTAAGAAGGCTTATGAATATAATTTCACATAGGATATCACAATCTCTAGAGTTGGAACAGCACCACACAACACTTAAAATTCATAAAATAAGTAAAATATAGAGATAAAAAGAATTTTAAAAGGAGAAAAACACAAAAAAAAACTTATAAAAATCAAAATTTGGAACAACTTATGTTATATTTTCCCAAAGAAATTGATTGCACTACAATGGTGAATTATGAAAACTTTCATGGGAGGTCTCTTGATTGCATAGAGAGATTATAAATAAATTGCCTACAAGCAATAAGCTACAAGGCTATTACATTCATCAACATCAATTGCTTCAACATGAACTTAACATGCATCCAAACATATAAAATTATCTATTATACAATATATACATGACAATAGATATCACACATGCAAAAATATTATAACTAACATAAAAAATAGCATAATTGAAAAATGAACTATATGATTGAACTCTAAAAAAGTAACCATAAAGGCAAAAACCTCATCTTATAGCCTAATTTAATTTTCTTTGTTAAAGTGTTCTTGGGGAGAGACTAGAGCAAAGGTTGATCTCATTCATGAACCTATTAAAACTTAACATGCATGCTAACATATGAAATGATCCAAAAATGGAAAAAATATTGAAAGATATTACACATGCATGAACAGTATGCTTGATATAAATAAAAATATAATTAAAAAATAAACATGACTAAAGCCTTAAAAGGATCCATAAAGGAATGAAATTGTTTTATAACATATTTTAAATCTCTTTGTCAAAACATCCTTAAGAAATGGCTTGAGCAAAAGTTGGCCATTGATGGAACTATTAAATGAAAATTTCAATAATTTTGTTGAATGGGTGAAGAAAAACTTGAGAAATAAACAATTATTCCTCTTAATGAGATCGCACTGAGAGATAGGTGCCAGAGTTTGATTCCCTGACAAAGGAAGCTATTAGTTACACTTGAATGACAATTGTTATTAAAGCCAAGGTTAAAATCATTAGTGAACTAAGTAGCAATGATGGCATTAGTGGTTGGCATGACAACAGTATGCTAAGTTATAAACTATTGAAATGTCAATGTATTAGTAATGAGTAAATGAAAAACCACATTGGTCCATTTTCTCGCATTTCCAATTCCTTGGATCAAATGTTCATCAAGAATTAGGTTATAAGAAAAAAAAAGTTTAACAAAATACACTTTTTTCTCAACTTGTTCTCACAAAAAAAAATATCTAAACATGTTAGAATGGATCTTTAGAAAACTAAATAAGGGATATGTGTGGCTAAGAATTAGGAGGACAAGAGATGAGTATAAGAGAAAAAAGTTTACTGATAAAAGAAAAATTATAAAGCATAACAAAATGGTGTGTTTTCTATCTCTTTACAAAACATTTGATATGATTGTTATAGAATCTCAAATAAGATTCTTAAAATATTTCATGGGCGAGGTATTTATAAGCAACATTTTGAAAATAAAATAATTAAACTATTATAATAACTAAGATTTCTGAAAACTTTGAAAATTTTCTTTTCAGCTAGTGAAGTGACAGCCTTGAGAAATAGATTATGTGGTGTTGTTAGGCATGACAAGAGCAGTCGAGAAAATCTAGGAGGCAAGTTAGTATGTGAGTTTGAGATTGGATGAAAAGAAACACCTCGTGGTTGATTAAGAAAAACCTGAATATTAGTCAATAAAGAAAAATTATCCTAACAAACTATTTATTTTGTTAAGAAAATTTTGTCCATACTTTTAAACATGTGCATCTAATAATAGTAAAGATATGACTTAGATTAAGTCAATCACAACTGACATCTTCATATATGGAGATGTTATTTCATTTAAAACAGTAGTTGAATTTAACCTTTCAAAATTGATGCTCATTAGTAATTTCTATATTCCACACTTCCTTTTATGAATGTGATAACTTTCTTTGTATTGCAGTTAATTTAACCTTCGACGAATTTATTTTGGATATACCAAACTAGAATCAGAATTTCTTCTCCTTGGTAAAGTAAATCGTTGCTTTCATCGTACTAAATTGTGGCATTCTTAGCTTTGTCTCTTTCATAGTGCCCAAAACCCAGCTCGGAAGTCGACATTAAACCCGATAGCGATTGGAGATCAACCAAGCGCAATAATGGAGATAACAAAAACAAAAAAAATCCTTTCTGCCTCGCCCACCACTCTCACACTTTTAACCTTCACAAAAGCATGACGCACCCTTAAAGACTCTTTTTCAAGCCCCTGTGGGAGAATATACATGGATCTCCCACCACCCCTCAATCCTCATCCTTCATCACCTTTGCTTAAGCACTCATCCCACCTTTTTTCTTCTTGGCCTTCCCCTATTTAATATACATAAATATCTCCACTTCCCTGCTTCTATGCCGAAACTATTGTTTTACCCATTTGGATATGCATCAGGTTTTTCAAAGGACTCAAATCCATCCATTAACATATGACGGACAAAGTGCCTGATACCCAACACCTAAAAAATCTCTGGTAATCTCTCCTCCCCCCGTTCCGGCTTCAATCCTTTCCTTGAGAAAATTGCCGGCCAGGCTATCAAATTTGTGGCCATCAATTGGTGGAGTACAGTTAGATTTCAACTCCAAGCCCGCCAAAAGAGACGGGCAACTACTTGAAACCACCCCCATTTGTGCCGCCTTCTGCAACAATCCCGTTGCTGACATATCCGCAACGGGCGCCCGCCGGTGCTCCGGCAGCAAATAAGGCAAGCTTGAGAGAGAAGAAGGCGATTCCTTCACGGTGTCATCTCCTCCCAAGCCTGTAGCAAGGAGTTTGCTACCACTATAAATCCAGCTGAATTGACCGTCTAGCTGCTCTGCGTTTGGGCAGGATGAGAGGAAGCTTGCACCGTAAGGCGAGAGGAATGGCATGGCCGACGCCGCGCTTGTCTCTTGACCCATCCATAGGGAGAGCTCCCCCGCTCCCTCTGCGCCTGTTGCGGCTGGTTTGAAACAAGAAGGCAGTGGTTGCTGCGTTATGTTGCTCCTCATTATACTTGCTGAAAAGCATGGGTAGTTCATCATGTTGGCCATTGACACGGGATTGCTAAGGGTTGAAGCTGCCGAGATCCTTGCAGCCTCCTCGGCCAGCGCGTCGCAGAAGGCTCTGTGCGTTATGAAGCTATCTCGCCTGTTTTTGTGAGAAGAATAAGAGCACGTTCTTTAATTTCTTGTGGGTTTGCCTTATTAGCTGAAAATGTGAGGTCTTATGTAGAATTTCGTACCTGGAGAAAAGGGTTCCACAATCACAACGGTACTCTCTGGTGCCACAGACCTTGGCGTGAGCCTTCCAATCCGATTGCACGGCGTACCTTTTGGAGCACTTATCACACTTCCATTTCTTCTCCCCATGCTTGCGGCAGAAGTGTTTTTTTATCCCAGTGAGATCGCCGAGTGCGCGAGAGGGGTTGTGGTGAACGCAGCTCTTCTCGGGGCAGACATAAACTCTCTTCCTCGGCTCTTTTCCGCTCCTCTGTCTTAGCTTCCAAGGCAGGTTATGTCCGCGCCGGTGGAGCTGCAGGTTTTGGTCTCGTTGGAACCCCTTTCCACATATCTCGCAGAGGAATCGGTTCGTGGCAAGAAGAGTCTTGGGAGACAAGGCTATCACTTCTGCTTCAGGATCTGCTCATTTATGCATGCAATCATTTAAAACTTGTCTTAAAATAGCAAAGAGAGAGATAGAGTTGAATGCCTTTTTTTGCCGTTACCTGGTGTTCCCGGGAGGCTTCTCTTCTTCTTGAGAGCAGGGGGGTTGTCGGGATCTCGAGATGGGTTTGAAGTTAAAACATTGGAGATCCCTTCTCCTGCCATTTTTGGATGATGCCGACCTTCTTCCTAGTTGCAACGGAGCTTCCTTTGTAGGTATGTGCAACAGATATATCTTCTAGCCACGGAACCGAAACCGGGGTAGAATGGATTACAGTGGGAATTTTCTCACCCTTTCTCTCTCTAGCACTCATAAAGCATCTCACGGACGCCTTTTGAAGGGCAAGAGTTGAGGGTGGTGAATTTTTTATAGGGAGGCGGTGAAAAGCGAAGAAGGAAGATGGGAGACGAAGGGCAAAGGTGCATGATGACACGTATGATGAGCTGAGTGCAAAAGCCGTGCCTCAAAAGCTTCTCTAGTTTGGAATGATTATCCCATAATTTGGATGTTTGCTTTCCTCTTTCTCATGTTGTCGTTCTTTCGTGATTCCCACACATGTTCTCTTTTCTTATATAGGGGATGTTTTAAAAAATGTATATATTCAAAAGGCCAAATAAAGCACTACTTTTGTAGTATAGAGTTATTATTCATTCTAGTGGCATTTTGTGTACGTTCTTGAAAAATTTATTAATTTTTGTTACTATAATATTCATCTTATCATTCTTTCAACTTTTAAATTACAATGTTCATCTTATAACTCTTTCATTTTGCAAAGCAATAAAGAACCCATGTATCTTAATCGTATATGCTTTACTACATAACTTTAAAATCTTATTATTTTCATCACGAAAAATGTTACAATTGATACAAGAAATAATGTGCTACCTTTATATTAGTCTTTTAAGCCACAACTATAAGAGTGTGGCTAATAATGTTTTTCTGATTAATATTATATTGAACCAAAAATATAAATATTTATTTTCAAAAATTCAAAATACTTTGAAGAGCAATTATTAAAGTGATTCCAACATCAACGTTATCATTGCAAAGAAATGTCATCAGTCGACCAAAATCTTCGTCAAAGATGTTTAACTAGTGTTGTATATAAATATATTGATATATATGATTATTATTATTATTATTATTATTATTATTATTATTATTATTATTATTATTATTATTATTAAAATTCATTATCTCTTCTTGAGCCTTCCAAGGAAGCCTCAAGTATCAAAGACCATTAAAGCCCCAAGCTTGGGCACTTTTTGATTAAATTGAGAAACTAATATCTACATGATAATTATAATTAAGCTATTATTTTTAATAAACTACATTATTATTTCATGCAAATTATAAAATTCCTTCATAATGAACAAAATAGAATTAAAAAATAAATGAGTAAAAATATCTACCAAGTCAATTATTTTTTTTAGAAGTTTTGTTATAAAATATCTCAAATGGAAAAACTTTTGATAGAAAATTCAATTAGGAATAGGTACAAGAACTAATTGCTAATAATTCTTCCAACTTAGGATTTTAAAATTTTTTTTTCATGTCTTATTAATTATTTTAGTTTTTTTCAACAATTTAATGATAAATTATAGATGAAAATCTAAAATTTATATCATATAATTTTCATAAGGTCTTCTAAAGTAAGAAATAAACAAAACATACTTATTTGAAACCATCATATCGGGCAACCCATATAATAATTTTCTTAAAAAATAATTTAGTTATATGAGATATATCATTAATCTTTTGATAATAGATAAATTGTGTCATTTTTGTTACTATTACAAATATATTATCATTATGTTTAACAAAATGCTATATTCTTAAAACAACATAAAAAGATCCTCCCAAGGTTTCTTACAAGTTTATAGACTTAATAAAAGAAACTAATACAGTTCAATACCTTCTTCCATCAGAGAGAGCTAGTAAAATCTAGATTTTAAAAATTAATGATTTTTTCATGACTCATATCGCATGTTTTTTCTTAAAAATATCATTTTATATTATAAAATATCATAAAGAAGATATTAAATTAAGTAAAACCTTTCTTTTGAATAAATATCTAGTAATTATGTGAAAAGGTTTTATATAAATGTGGGTTTATCTCTTAAATTATCATATATTATGTAAACATCTGGACAATATTGATAATATTCTTTTAATCTACAAAAATTAAAATAAATTTTAATGATAATATAACTAATGAAACTTAAGATAAGCATCAACTAGCTTATTCTAGGCTTATCTTTCTAAGCAATAAAATAATATTGTGAAAGCTTAGTCTAATTGTCATTCTTATATTTCAAGTATTTTTTAATATTAACATATTTTTAATAAATTTGATAATCTATAGTTAGAGTAAAACCATAATAAAACAATTGTGTCTCCTAAAGTTTGAATAATGATATAAAACTTTTTATCATCTTTGATTTAAATTATTCAACTTCTCACTAAAATAAGCAATTGAACATACTTGAATTCCAAAAGTATTACATGTAAACTCAAATACTTAAGAAATATTTGATAGTTTTAAAACAAATAAAGTATTCACTAGGACCTTCATTTTCGTAAAAAAGTTTTCTACAACCATGATCCAACAAAGTCTATCCCTCTTTAATAAATTTATTTTTGGTGCTATAGTTGCACCATATTTTTCAATGATTCTTCTATAAAATTTGATTAACCCACAAAAATCATGAACCTCAATATGATTCCTTTGTATAGGATATTTTGTTATTAACTTGATTTTTATTAGATTAAATTGAAGGCTTCAATACACACAATAAAATTTAAAACATTTTCCTCTGTCTTCATAACTAAACACTTCATAATATTTACAAATTATCTTTCTTTCTTTTTCTTCTCAAAAACTTTTTTTTTTGAAATAATCTTAGTGTGCATTCAAATTTTTATTATAAATTTAAATATTAAGTTCATATTCTTTAAGAGAAAAATTATTCAAAATACTAAATGATCATCAAAAATATAAAATTTGCATAATGAGTATAGCTTGCTGAGTTGTTATTTTATTTGTTGATAAATTTTTGAAGATTATTTGGATAAAAAAATGTAAGAAATATCATAGGTTCTATATTTTTAATTAATTTTTTTTAATTTTAAAAACCTAATCAATGAATCCCAATCGACAAAAGTGGCAAATAAAGTGATGGAAACTTCTAGAAGGGGGGGCATGCTTGTTATAAGAAATGAATGGTCGTTTATTTCAGGAGGTGTTTATGGAAGCTTCATGAGGCAATAAGCAGTTGTGTAATGGGATTTTTGGTAAATTTTGTATGAGGGAATTTAGGAACTTGCTCATTAGTTTATTGTGCATCAAAGAAAGGGAAAGAAAGTGCTACTACCGTGGGAGAAATGTAAAATTTGAAATTTAAAGGAGAATCGAAAGGCCTAAGTTACTAAAAATCTTGCACAATTCAAATATTTATTTTCTTCATGTGATTGCTATTTAGAAACTAAGGTAGTTATTTTGTGTAACTTAGTACATCTAATTATTGGTTATTGAGTAAAAATTGTAATCCTTAAATTTTGTAAAGTCGTGCAGGTAAAAAATATTATATAGTCTGATAAAATAATAGACCATTATTAGGAGAATACTTATATACTTGAAATGGAAAGTACATATTTTGTCATGTTGTGTTGTGATACGAAAGGAGGATTTTTTTTTAAATTATAAAAGTTGATATTTTGAATGATTAGAATGCCACAATTGCAATGATTGATACAGAAACTTCATGATTTAACTTTATTATCTAGTTTTATTGTTATAAAAGCATGATAGAAACTTAATTTTTTTAATGAGTTGTTATATAAGACCAAAATTTATATATTGATTGATCAATTAATTATATTATAAATTAAAGTTTATTTAATGGCTTAAAATTACAATATGATATCACCAAGCATATGCAATCGCTCCACATACTATGGCTAATTTTACACTTTTTTTATAGTAATTTATCATTACTACAAAAAATCCTTTTATGTTAGTATATATGAAGTAGTATTAAAATCATTTTCAATGTTAGTATATATGTTCATGACTCTTCACCTTCATAGAACTTGATGTAATAATAAAAATATTATTATATTTATATTCATATAACCCTTTTAATGTCAATATATGTGAATCATCATCAAAATCATTTTTAACGTTAACGTGCATGTCTTTTACCGATTCTACCTCATGAAACTTGATGTAATAATAAGAATAATATAGAATTTTCATCCATAAAGAAACTCATAGTGTGAATTTTTTTCTAATTAGTTCTTCTAACATAAAGTATTTTTTCTGTTTTGTTTTTGAGCTTCTACTATGTTTATGTTAGCTTAAGAACACAATCTCCCATGCCTCGCTTATCAACCATTAATTAGGTCTTTTTTCATAAAAAAGCTTCACTATATTGGATTCTAAAAGTAGAAAAATAACCATGCATAATTTATCGCAATTTCAACCAGGATTCACGTGCCTCCTTTTGCACATCGGTTGATGTGAGCTTGGCGACGGCGGATGACACCAAGTCACTGCAATCTGTCCGACATCCGTCGACAAGCTCATGCAGCCTCGTCTTCTCTGCTAAATATTACATAAAAAAGATTTCCCCATGTGCCTTCTTTTCGATACACTCATTTTGATACCCTGCACGTGCACAACTGCAACTGTTGCCGACGCAAGTTGTCTGCAATCAACATATCCACAGGAAATAAAGCATATTCCACATTATTTTTCCAACTAAATTCCATATTTTTATATCAAGTTAAAAGGATAAGTACATAATTGTTTTGAGAAGTGACGAGGAAATAGAACATTTGGAAGTATGGGCAAGCCGTCAGTTTGTGGGCTGACTTTAGTCCAGTGATTAAAGAACCCTATACTGTTCTTCAAGGATGCTAACTTTGCTTTGAGGTCTGTCTTTCCATGTTGGTTGTTTTGGAGTTTAGTTGTTAAACTCTTGCGACCCATGGGATATTCTCCCCAGGCCCAAGGCTCGCTGAGCTCAAACTCCAACGATCTTTCCCGACAAATAGATTCCTTCTCCACACCCCGAGATCCAAGCCCTGCTTATCATAACGGATTAATTAGTTTTGCAGAGATCTGATGCTCCCAAATCGCATCGTGGTTTTGTTCTAAGGGTAAATCGAAGGGCCTTCGGGAAAAGAGAGATGCTGTCATAAAGGGGATGTCTGTTCTTGGTTGGCTTTGTGTTTAGGTGTGATGTGGCACGCATATCGGACGATTTGGTGTTGAGTACAGTACCCAGAAAGAGCTTCAAGTGCTAGCTTTATCTAAAGAGGCTCCGCACCCTTTGTTTTTTTTTTTTTTTTTTTCCAGATTTTACGAGATAATGTTCATTAATCGTTAAAAAGGGTCATGTATTTGGTTGTTAATTTTTGTTTTCCTTTTCTACATTAGATAATTTTGGGCTTAAGACATTTAAAGCTTTGATGACATGAACCATTGAAACAATTGACAATTTCTTTACATCTGGATTTGTAATTTACAATAAGTTTGAATTCTTTATTATTACCATTGTCAGAATAGTATTCCAAACAAATGTGAGATTAAGATAAAAGATGAACAAGATAGAAAAAAAGAAACAAATTTCTTCTCTTCTTTTATCATATAATACAATGTTATAACTATATATATATATATATATATAATCACTAGAAATTTCTAAAATTAAATTAACTTTGATGACAACTAACCTATTACAAATAATGATTTAACCAAATTTGACCACTACAACCATAAAGTCATGAACATTTTGATCAATTATATGACTCATAACTAATTTTGATTATAACAAATTAATTTTCTAAATATTTTATATATATATATATATATATATATATATATATATATATATATATATATATATATATATAATTAAATTTATTTTCTAACACCACCTCTTGAACTTAATTTTCTTCCATCTATCATTCCAAACAAGATCCTGAATTTGTTGAAAATATCCACTCTAAGCGGTTTAGTAAAAATATCAACGACTTGATCTTGTGTCGTTACATAAGTTAACTACACGTCTTTGTTCTTCACATGCTCTCGAATAAAATAAAAAATGAATATCAATATGCTTGTTCCTTACATTATATAATAGATTTTTTTTTCTCTAAGTAATAGCAAATTCATTGTCAATTTTTGTTTCATTATCTTCTACATTTTGAATCTTTTTAAAATTCTTCCAAGTTATATAGCATGATTGACACAAGCAGAAGCTGCAACAAGTTGAAATATCCAACCCAATCATTATTTGAGTATCCAACAAGTTGAAATATGTTAGGATATATATAAAACATTTCATAATTTAAAGTAACTCAGATGTAGTGTAGAATCCTCTTTATTACTCAAATATTGTTTTTTCAATTTACCCATAAATCGATTTATTAATACAACTCCATAAAAAATGTCTAGTCATGTGCAAGTCTAATATAATAAACATCTTATCAAACTTTTATAAAGAGTGAGATTTACTACATTGCCTTCATCATATCATGATAACTTTATTCCATAATCAATCTACGTATTGACTAGAGTAAAATCTTTTATCTTAAACCTTTTAAGAATCTCTTTTATGAAATACTCTTGTGTGATAAATATACCTTCTTCGAGTTGTTTAACTTTCAATCTAAGAAAATAAGACATTAGACCCATTTCTATCATTTCAAACTCCTTTGTTATAATTTTTTTGAATTCTTTATTTAATTCTAAAGAATAATTAATAAAAATTAGATCATCCACATATTAAAAAAATAAAATAATACTGTGATTTCTTTTGTTTCATATATAGAATAGGTTCATATGAACATTAAATAAATCCATTGTCTTTAAAATACAAGTCAATTCTTAAGTTCCAAACTCGTGGTGCTTGTCTTAAGACATATAGTACTTTCTTTAATTTCAAAACTTTTTCTAGTCCTTTTTTCATATAGCTCTAGGTTTTTCAGTATAAATCTCTTCCTCCAAATAGCCATATAAAAAAGCTAACTTCAATTCAAGTTGAAAAACTTGTCATTTATTTTGAAACGCTATTACAAGCATCAATTGAATAGTTTCTATTTGAGCAATAGAAGCAAAAAATTCATTGTAATTAGTCCTAGCCTTTTAAGTATAACCTTTTACTACAAGTCTTGTCTTGTATTTTTCAATCTTTCTTTGTGCATTCTTCTTAACTTTATAAACCCATTTTACACCAAGAGATTTATGTCCCTTTGGTAAACTAGTAAGTTCCTTTCAATAAAAGATATCTTTTCATCTATAGTCTTCTTCTATTTCTTTTTTTTATTACATCATTAAAAGTAATAATTTCTTCATTAGTAAAAAAACAAATAAAATTAAGAGGACTTTTTATCTCACATAGATCATGAATGCTTCTAGTTCATTGTATTGTAGGATTTTCTTTTTCTGATAATGATGATGTAAGAGATGATGGTGGTGTAACTTTTCTACTTTTCTTAATATTTTTCTCATCTTCTTGTATCATTATTGAGTTTCTTGTCCAATCTCATATGTCATCTTCATGATACTCCATGTCATGACTTATGATAACTTTCTTTTCTTTTGGTTCATAAAGTTTGTAAATTTTAGATCTTACATCACAGCCAATGAAAATGCATAGAATTCTCATATCAACTAACTTGATCCTCTTCTGATTGGATATGTATGCGTAGGCTATGCATCCAAAAAATTTTGAAGTGTGATACATGGGCTTGAATCCACTCCATGATTTTTGTGGAGTTAATCTTTTCAAATTTTTTGTTGAACATCTATTGAACAAACAAATTACAAAAAAATAATCTTCCCTCAAAATGTTTTTGGCATTTTCTTAGCTTTTAGCATTCTTCAAACCATATCAAGAATGATTTGATTCTTTCTCTTTGCTACACCATTTTGTTGAGATAAATATGGTGCAATTAAAGTTTTTCATATGGCATGAGCTTTAAAATATTCTTCAAACTCCTTAAATGTAAATTCACCTCCTCAATCCGATCTCATCGCCTTAATCTTAAAGTCACTTTTGTTTTTTCACTAAGACTTTGCATTTTTTGAATATCTAAAATGTTTCTAACTTTTCTTTTAAGAAATAAACCAATGATTTATGCTCAAAGTCATCAATAAATATTAGAAAATAACAATAATCTCTAAATGAAATTACAGTAAATGGTCAACATATGTCGGTGTGAATAAGTTAAAGAGGCTTATCTGTTTTCTTGAAAGATTCTTTTGGAAAACTTCTTCATTCATGCTTTCCAAGTATGCATCATTGACATAATTCATTTGTTATACTAATATATGACATCCTCTTGACCATTTTCTTGCCTGATAAAAGTTTAAGAGCATCAACATTAATATGCCCAAATCTCAAGTGCCATAGCCAAGAACCGCCCTTTATACAAGTACTTAAACATTTAGTAACAAAATGCTTAATATTAAGAACAAACATGTAATTTTGCTCCATAGGAATATGAGCAATAAGTTTATTTTTCTTCCTTAAATAAATAATTTTGTTTCTTATATGTATGTCAAATCCTTTTTCTAATAATTGTCCAAGACTAAGAATATTTGTTTTCATCTCTAAAACATAAAAACATTAAAGATAAATTATTGAGTACCATCTTTGAGTTGAAAAATTTTACCAATATCATTTACTTGTACTTTGGAAGCATCTCCAAATGAGACATGGCCATCCACTGATTCATTTAGCTCCATAAAGATTTCTTTATGCCCACACATATGATTACTTGCTTGGGAGTCTAAGTACAATAAATCTTCATAGTGTTTAAATCTTTAAACTCTTCAATAACTGTCACAATATAATCATATTTACAAGGTAATGATCATAAAATTTTCTTTACTACTCACTTGTCTTCAAATACTTTTTTATTCCTTTTTTATTGATTAACTAAAGTTAACACCCTTGTGAAATGCTCTGAAACACTTATTCTTTTATCTACAAGGCTTCAAATGCACCTCTTAAAGTTTAGAGATGTACATTTTTTACTTTATCATCACCTTTATATGCACTTTGTAAGAGCTCTTATGCTTGCTTTGCATTATTTGCATTAGCCACCATTTGAAATACAGTCTCATCTAAGCCTTGATAAATAAGGAAAGATGTATTCTCATCTTTCTTTCTTAACTCTGCTAATGTTATCTTTTGTTTTTATATAAGAATGACTTCATCTTGAACCTCTTTATACCCTTTATTAACAATCTCTTAAATATCTTGACTCTTGAATAATGCTTTCATCTGTACAATACTTGTCATTTTTACGAGATCATTATCTATGCTCTAATACCAATTTGTTGCCAAAATAGCACTAAAAATAATGCGAGTTTAAGATAGAAGATAAGCAAGGTGGAAATAAAGAAACAAAGTTCTTCTCTTCTTCATCATACAATACAATATTATAACTACACATACATACATACATATACATATATATATATATATATATATAATCACAAAAAACTATTAGAATTAAACCAACTTTGACCTCAATTAATCTCATTATAAAAAATGATTTAACTAAATTTGATCACTACCATCATAAAGTCATGAACTATAACTAATTTTGACCAACTATATGACTCATAAAGAACTTTGACTATAACAAATTAATTTTTTAAATACTTTATATATGTATATATAAAAAATTATGTTTATTTTTTAATAATTATAGTATTTATGGAATGGTTGGCATACACCTTGAAGTGTATTTCCTGGTGTTCATTGTCGATTTTTTGTGGAGAAAGATTGTTTAGAAACAGAAGAAAGTAAAAATTCTTGCAAAACTTTCCATTGAGAAGAAGACATCCAACGGGTTCTAGTTTATTTCAAATCTTCAACCAATCCAAATTTATCACCACCAAAATCTAGCTTTAAGGTTTGGCAAACAATAATTAATGATGATAGGAGATAAGTTGAAAAGGTTATTTCATTTTATGTTGAATGCTTTACCACTAGATAGGAGAACCCACAACCTCCACGTCCGAGTTGATTACAAGTTTGAAATTATGAAAATATAATCATACAAACCAAGTCAATGATGCATTTGAGATTCCAAGCTTAACCATAATTTTCAAACAAAAAATAAATAAGACTACTAAATCTACACATAAAATAACAAACTTATGTAATATAACTAACTCATTCCTCATAATAAAATTAACTAAAAAAAATATAATCAAATCAGGCATTATTTATAATTTAATCAATTCAATTAATTATTTGCTCCATCTTTTCAAATGATTCACTTAATTACTTGTCTTTCTCTAGAGCAAATAGACATATAATGGAATGATAAAGTATGTTACCTTAGCAACCACCAAGCCTCAATGAAATTGTACATCCTTGTGTAACTTTTACATTAAACCCATCATTGAGAGTAATCAAGCAAGGTTATATGGCTCTAGAATTCTAGGTTTAGGTCTTAAGAACAATATATACAAAGGAAACTAACTAATTTGTATTATTTTGTTCCATCATAATAATTCAAAAAATAATAAGGGGTTTTCTTTGTTAAAAGACATTATGTAATTAAGATTGCATTCATGAAACTTTGTAGAAATAATAGCATATTCAATCAACCATCTTTATTTATCTAAACAATCTAAAATTTAAATTTAAAGAAAAAGATATATGGACTATATTGATTGTTTATAAAGATGCTAGTGAAGGACAATAATAAAGAAACAACAAATTAAAATTGATATGACAAGCTCATTGATAGCGTGAGGACAACACCGATAAGAGGGCCCACCAACTACTAGAAAATAGTTGTCGACGAGAAAGGTGCCAAGTCAAGGGCAAGCAAATGGAACATTTGCATTGCAGTGATCAATTAGGGCTAGTGATTGATGATGCTAAAAATGGAAAAATATGGTATCTATGGGACCTTTAGCAATTTATTGCCCATATTATAAGAAAATCCACTATATGACATTCCTAAAAGTAAATAATTATGTGTAAATTGCTAATATTAGACTTACCCAACCCTTAATAACCATTTGAATTAGAAGTTGTTTCATTGGATCATGTCATAAGACAAATGCTTATTAATTAAGAAAGTCTCCTAAAGTATTATTCAGAATTGTTAGAAGTACTATTAAAAATTTATATAAACAAGTTCAAGGAGCTATCACCTCTACATGTATCTCTTTGAGAAAAGAATTATTATATACTCAAACCATCAACCTCTTTACAATCTTCAAGCACAACCAAACTATAACAAATTTGGCACATGAAATTACATTTTATTTGCAATAGTTCAATTAGGTGATAAATAATAAGAATGGCGATAAGAACAAATTAGAAGATAAAATCTCTTTGTAATCACTTGTTGCCCTTTGTTTATTTATTATGATATAAATTCAACAAGGGTTATACAAGTAGTACTTAATAAGATATTCTTATGACCTATATCTAAAAGAAGAATTTTAGAAATTAAAATGTGAAAGGGTAACTTCGTATATCTCAAATTGAAGTAGAGTGAGATGGATTAAAAAAGCACATGCCTAAAAAATTGTTGAATACTTTGGGTTAACAAAGACCATATGGAATTTTAAAATATATAGCTATTAGTTTTGACTACAGGCATTCGTCAAGAAATATATACAAAAATGCATGTTACGTTGTACCTCAAAGCCTTCCAAATAAAAAGCAAGCGTTGTACATGTATTTTCAAAGCCCCTTAGATGTTGGGAGAATATCTTAATAGATTTTATTGGCAATCCATCCACAATGAAGTAAAGAAAATAACAATTTATATGTGGCCATACATAAACTCTCGAAAAGGCTGTCTTTATGCCATGTCAAAATGATTTCAACAAAGAAAAATCATCATCCAAGTTGTTTTTCAAAAATATTTAGTTTCAGTTTAGATTATTATCATCTACTACATTTGATTTATAATGGACACCACTTTAAAATGGAGCACGACATTATATTCTTAATCTAAATGGCCATATCAAACTTATCAACAAAATTATTATGCATTTAATGATAGGATGTTTCCCTCAATGATCAAATATTTGACGATGAGAATCTAATATATGTTGGTTTTGCTCATAACAGTGCTCAACACAATTCAATTAGTTCAAACTCATTTTCAACATGGCTGTTAAATTTCAAGTTTCAATTCAAAAAAATCAGGTATTAAAATATATGCTGAACAAAAGCATTAATATTTTCATAACAAAACTAAGAAAACTTATGCAAAGTTTGAGAAACAATTGCAATCTTAGAAAAAGTACGAAAGAATATATGATTGAATTTAGGTTGAAAAGAGATTTGAAGTTGATAACCTCCCATTATTGATCAAGGACCAATTGAAAGTGGAAGGAAGGTAGCTCAAACCATTTCGATACAGTCTTTTTAAAATCTCTAGAAAGGTCAGTGATAATTTTTGCTTAGTCAAATTTCCAGCACACGTTACATTAATTTTTAACTAGTGAATAGATTGAAAAAAGCTATTGCCATTAGACATGATCCAAGAAAATAAAATAAGACAAAAATCCTAAAAAGGAAAAATAGCTGTGTATAGGCATGGTTTAGAAACTTATATTTAGTTGGAAACACGTCAAAATTTTGTTTAAATTAATGGTACAACTTTGATAGAAGAATGGTAGAGTTTGTGCACCATGATTTTGATAAATAATTAGTTATTGAAATAAGTAGAGAAAAAAAAAGTATAACTAAGCTATCTAGTTGTGCTAAAGAAAAAGAATTAGATATACTAAAATCAAAAGTAAGAATCCCTTTAAAAAGTAATGAACTAAAGAAATTGAGACGGATTTCAAAAATGGTAGAGAACAGTTTTTGATAAAATAGCTGGTACACGCCATTTTATAAAGATTGAAGGCCTTGTCCCATTCAAGAATGTAAAGCATATTGATTGACATAACTATCATTTCATACTTTTTGTTTTATTTTGAAAAGATTTTGATAACATCTTCCTATAATTCTCTAATATAGTTAATAGGTTAAAATTATTAATGATTGTTAAACAATCACAAACAACCCTAAAAAGTATACAGGAGAACAATGGTATAGATGTTCCAAAATGTTTCACAATAAACTATATATAAAATGATCATTATATTAATCTACATAACATACATTTCAAAGCTTTCCAAATAAGACAAGTCAAAGTTTTTGTGAAATAATATACGTTTAGAATTTTAAATGCATAACTTGTTGCAACTATGAGAAGACAATCATGCATAATAATTCAATTATGCATTTGAAATTTAAAGGTTATCAAATTGCAATAAAAATTTTTAAACAAAAATTCTATAATATAACTTTATATGTTTGCAAATAAAATTATATTATAACATATGCACAAATAATATCAAAGATTATGAAACTAACTAAATTATATCATACAAATAAATTTCATAATTAATCTATGCATAAAAAATAATCTAAATTAAATAAAACACAATAAAATTAGAATTCATCAATCACATTAATCAATTCTAGGGAGATTAAGCAATGAAATTTGTGGTCAGACCAATTGAATGAGGCAAAATAATCTTGTCAAAAATTCCCAATAAGGATTAACACCTTAGGAGAGAGAACTTAGAGGTTGTTGGTTGAAGGCTAGAGGATTTCCAGACTATAAATCAACCAACCAAGCCATTGAATTTCACCTCCTAAGGCATTGATGTCAATGAAAACTTATAGTGTTAAACTTGTGAAAAGAGATAAACAGAATGTAAAGGATCTTGTTGATGATAGAGACATTTAGATTTGTAGCAAGGAGAATCAACAAAATTTTTTTTAGAAACAATTAAGAACACTAACAAGAAGAGTGATTTTGCAAATTGTTGGACTATTTTTCAATAGAAATTGACTACTTTATTGGGTTTTTAGGAAAGAAACTAATCGACTAGCTCTAACACAATGTTAAAGGGAAAATTGCACAAGCAAACAATATCAAGGAAATGTGGACTAAAGGATAAGGGAAAAAAATTAAAACATCTCACATGGTCTTGCAAAATAATGCAATTGAGTTTTTAAATGACAACAATTTAAATAGTTGTCATTTCTTAAAGCATTAGCAATAATTATAATAGCTATGACTGCAAGGGAAACAAATGCAATTTTAATGTCTATCATATTCATATCTATGTAAGACATTACATGATTGAGATTATGTTGCATGCTAGGTCCTTATATTTTTTCAAATAAAATATGTTTTTCATACAATACAATAATAAAAGATGCTAATCATGTACATAAAATGTTTTGGAAACTTTATGAATCATATTTTTTTAATATCCCTTCAAAATTACATTATCTTTTTATCAGTAATCTAGTCAAATTGTATATTTTGTATACTTTTTTATTAATATTGTATAGCTTCACATGATCCATCATCTTATTAATGAATACTCTTATAGGATATTTATAATTTTCTTTTGATGGTGTAGTATTACTTATAAGACCATTTCTCTTATCAGCATATATAATCTCATGTGAGATATTTGTAATTTTTACTAATTTCCTTAACTTTAACAAGCTTACAATGATTTGGACTATCAAACCCTTTTCTGACATGTCTTATTATTGTCTTATCCATTACAAAATTAATAAAATAGTTCCAATTGCTTGACAACATATAATGTATATTTTTTTACAAATGCTATATATATTTTGAAGTTAGATATTACACAAGAAAGAAAGTAGCTAGGGCTATCCACCATATGCATGATAATGGATTTCACCAATTAATTACTCAACTAATATGTACATTATGATTTCATATTTTAAAACATAAATCATTGCATCAAATATCAAACAAAATATATAATCAAGTCATACAGATTACTTATCTCTTGTACCATAATCATTTTCCACTTTTGACCATTCTTCATTTCTTGCAAATATGCACGTATGCATTCTTGTTAATTTTTTCCTGTGTATATTATATACTAATTTTTTCCTGTGTATATTATATACTAAGTTGTAGAATGCATGCATTTTATTCTCACATCTCATAGAATATTTACTATATTCTAATTTTATTTATTAGTTCTCTATTAGCTCATTAGATTAAAGTTTATTATTACTGATTTGATCATTTCTTGGCTCATCAGATAATTCAATCAAATACATTGGATCATCTAATGTAAGTTTCCTGGTAATCATTTGATGCCTCTCTATGTCTTATCTCATTGTCAATTCTTCATTGGATAGTGTGATCCTCATATGAAACGATGGAGTTTTACATATCTCTGAGCTTCAATTTTTTCCCAATTCCTTATAAAGTTTTCATTACTCATCACTATAGCGATAATTGTTCTATAAGTCTATCATGGAAGCCTATGCATACATTTCAAATTGAATTTTTACTAAATTATACCAAACCTCTAAAAATAACTCCACAAAATTAAAGTTTTATCCGTCCTCACAAGGCGTTTTGCTTTTGGTTTCCCCTATTTTATTTCCTCTAATCAACCGTGCCTCTTGCTGATCCAAAACCCATGTTCCATTCAACAGCTTCCTCCCTGTTTTATTCATTAGTAATAAGTACTTCCTTTTATTCATTCATATTAAGAAAATTTTAATTATCCGTCTAAATAGCTCAACCAACGAGCCTTCACACCGTTTTATTCATACGAAGAATTTTTATTTATTCTTTTATATAACCCAAGCAACCAATTTGCTCTCTTTTTTCTCATTTTGATTTTTAATTACTTTTTTTAAATAAAAACCTTTTATATTCTTTACGTTTATCATTCCCAAAAAATTTTAAGATTTATCAAACTATTTTCAAAATATTTCTTTTTATAAAATAATATTATAATTAAAATGTTATTATTCATTTAATATGCTTTGAACTATTATTTCATGATTGAATCATGTCAAATTTCGATAAAATTATCAGCACTAAATTCTTTATAAATTCCATTGTATGAGAGATTCACTTCCCATATTTAGGATCTCTTTTTATTTATTTTACTTATTTTTTTATTTTAAAATACAAATAAAAAATATAAAATAACTAATCAACTAACTTTTTGAGATTTTATAATATTGTATTTCCTTTACGTAGCTCTTCCCACCCCACCTTCTCACTAGCACAACATCCTCCTATAAACTGCGGAGAGCCTTTGGCCCATCATCAAATGTTAGACATTCAAAATTTGTGAATATTATCCTTAGATGCAGCATGTATATATATGTAAGCATGTATATGTATTTCTAAAATGATTTAATATACAAATACATATATGCTTAGTAATTGACTAAAATATTGAAAACTGATCGCAAGTTCCGTTAAGGATAGTTGAATAGCATAAACCAATAAGCCTCAACAATTAATTCAAATTGAGGTCTTTTAAAATCAATTCTTAAAAAAGTTGGACCAGTTAAAGAAAGAATCAAGGCACTGTAGCCTACAACTGAACAAGGATTATTGGCTTACAATTGAGTTGTTAATATCCCCTAATAAAAAAAACAACCATACATCAACATTTGCATGCTTCCCAAAAGTTATATATTAACTACTTTTCACTTATTATGTAGATTTTTGTCATACTTTTACATAATTTTTGACGAAAATTTAAATCCTTTATATTGAAATTATGTACATATTCAATCAAAACAGTACTGTCCATGTTACAAAAACACTTTTTTTAATTTAATTATTAATGAAAATTTTATTTTGTTTTCTGCCGTTCCGTTCTGTAATTAAACCTTATTGGACCTGATGACAAATGTGTGGAAGAGCATTCACAAAACTTTTCTGGGTTGGAGAATTCATTAAGGCCCAACCTGTCTGTAAATTTAGAAATAGCTGCTAGCTTTGCATTGAAGCAAGATGCCTTCGGACTTAATACCTTGGATGAACTTCCTGCCGACGGCAACGGCGGTCCCTTGGATGAACTTTCATAAACGTGCATTCAAGAACTCGGACTTGTCAACAGTGTGTATACCTCAGCGATCTGTTCTGATGGATGAAAGAATTCAGGATGAAGTCGTTTGCCCCCGACGACAATGGCGTCCTTTTCGAGTTCTCTCTGTTTTGTTGTTGTTATCAGAATAATACTTCAAACAAAATAAGAGTTTAAGATAGAAGATGAACAAGATCAAAACAAAAAAAAAAAAAACTTTTTACTTCTTCGTCATGTAATCAAATATTACAACTACATATATATATACTTATAAAAAAATTTTAGAATTTAACTAATTTTGATCACAACTAATCCACTATAAATAATGATTTAACTAAATTTGATTATTACCATCATAAAATCACAAACTATCATTAATTTTGATCAACTATATAACTCATAACAAACTTTAACTATAACAAATTAATTATCTAAATATTTATATATATATATATATATATATAATTAAGTTCATTTTCATTTTCTAACACCCCTTTTTGAACTTAATTTTCTTTCATCTATCATTCCAAATAAGCTCTTGAATTTGTTGAAAAGATTCACTCCTATTGATTTAGTAAAAATATTAGCAACTTGATCTTGTATCTTTACATAAGTTAACTCCAATTCTTTATTCTTCACATGCTTTCGAATAGAATGAAAACAAATATCAATATGTTTACTTTTTGCATGATATATTGGATTCTTTCCTAAAGCAATAATAGATTTACTATCAATATAATTTTTTTTTTGCATTACCTTATACATTTTAAATCTCTTTTAACAAATTTTGAAGCCATATAGTATGACTAACACAAGTAGAAGCTGCAACATATTATGCTTCACAAGTTGAAAGCGTGATAATATATTATTTTTTAAACATTCATGAAAATACAATATTTCCAATATAAAAGGCAAATCCATAAGTGCATTTTCGTTCATCAATGTCTCCACCACCCCAATCATTATCCGTGTATCCAACAAGTTGAAATATGTTAGAATATGAATAAAAATTTTCATGATTTAAAGTATCTCAAATGTAGCATAGAATTCACTTTGTTGATTTTAAATGTTATTCTTTCAGTTCATCCATAAATCGGCTTACTAATCAAACTCAATAAAGAATGTATGATCTTGTGCAAGTCAAATACCATAAACATCCAATCAAACTTTTATAAAGAGTGAGATTTACTATATTGTCTTCATCATATCATGATAATTTTACTCTACAATCAATCAGAGTATTGACTGGATTACAATCTTTTATCTTAAACTTCTTAAAAATCTCTTTTATGGCATGCTTTTGTGTGATAAATATATCTTCTTCAAATTGTTTAACTTCTAATCCAAAAAAATAAAATATTATACTCATTTCTATCATTCCAAAATCTTTTGTCACAGTTTTTTTAATTCTTCATTTAATTTTGAAGAATTACCTGTAAAAATAAGATCATCCACACACAAATAAAACAAATAATATTTGTTCTTTCTTTGTTTTCATATATAGAGCATATTCAAATGGATATTGAATAAATCCATTGTCTTTAAAATTTGAGTCGATTCTTGAGTCTAAACTCATTGTGCTTGTTTTAAGCATAAAGTGTTTTTTTAATTTCAAAACGTTTTCTTTTTGTCATTTTTTTTATATAACCCATAGGTTGTTCACTGTAAACCTCTTCCTCTAAATAGTCATTTAGAAAAGTTGACTTTACATCAAGTTGAAAAATTTGTCATTTATTTTGAGTTGTTATTGCAAGTATCAATGGAATAGTTTCTATTTGAGCAATAAAAGCAAAAATTTCATTGTAATCAATCCCCACCTTTTAAGTATAACCATTTACTATAAGTCTTACCTTGTATCTTTCAACCTCTCTTTATGTATTCTTCTTAACTTTATAAACCAATTTTACACTAATAAGTTTATGTCCCTTTGGTAAATTAGTAAGCTTTCATGTTTTATTCTTTGTAATAGAAAACATCTCTTCATACATGACCTTCTTCTATTTCACATTTTTATTGCATCATTAAAAGTAATAATTTTTTCATTAGCAAAAAGACAAATAAGATTAAGAGGACTTATTATCTTATATAGATCATGAATGCTTCTAGTCCATTTTATTGTAGGATCTTCTTAATCTGATGATGATGATGATGATGTAGAAGATGATGGTGGTGTAACTTCTCTATTTTTTTTAATAATTTGCTATTCTTCTTATATCATTATTGAGTTTCTTTTTCAATCCCACATGCCATCTTCCTAAAACACCACATCATAACTTATAATTTTGTTCTCGTTTAGTACATAAAATTTGTAAGCATTAGATCTTGCATTGTAGCCAATGAAAAGGCATGAAATGCTCTTATCGTCTAACTTGATCCTCTTTTGATCGGGTATGTGTGCATAGGCTATGCATCCAAAACTTTTGAAGTTTGATACATTTGGCTTGAATCCACTCCATGCTTCTTGTGGAGTTAATCTTTCCAAATTTTTTATTGGACATTTATTCAACAAATAAACTGCACAATTCACAGCCTCCGTCCAAAATTCTTTAGACATTTTCTTAATATTTAGCATGCTTCAAACCATATCAAGAATGGTTTGATTCTTTCTATCTATTGTACCATTTTGTTGAGATGAATATGGTGTGGTTAAAGTTCTCCATATGCCATGAGCTTTAAAATATTCTTCAAACTCCTTAAACGTGAATTCATCTCCTTAATCTAATCTCATCATCTTAATCTAATAACCACTTTGGTTTTTTATCAAGAATTTGAACTCTTTGAATGTTTAGAATGCTTCTAACTTTTATTTTAAGAAATAAACCCATGATTTTCTAAAATCATCAATAAATGTTAAAAAATAATGATAACCTCTAAATGAAATTAGAGTAATTGGTTAATATATGTCAGCGTGAATAAATTGAAGAGATTTGTGTAATTTCTTGAAGGACTCTTTTGGAAAACTTATTCTATCATGCTTTCCAAGTATGCATCCTTCACATAATTTATTTGGTATGTTGACGTATGCATATCCTTTATCATTTTCTTTTTTGATAGAAGTTTAAGAGCACCAAGTGCCATAGCTAAGAACTGTCTTTTATATAAGTATTTTAACATTTAGTAACAATATACTTAATATTAAGAACAAACATGAGATTTTCTCCATATGAACATGTGTAATAAGTTTATTTTTAATCCTTAAATAAATACTTCTATTGCTTATATGAATGTCAAATTCTTTTTCTAATAATTGTTTAAGGCTAAGAATTTTTATTTTCATCTTTAGAACATAATAAAAATTGGAGATAAATTGTTAAGTGGCATCTTTGAGTTGAATAAAAAAATCTTACCAATATTATTTACTTGTACTTTGGAAGCATCTCCAAATAAGACATGGTCATCACTAATTCATTTAGCTCCATAAAGATTTCTTTATTCCCACATATGATTACTTGCTCTGGAGTCCAAGTATCATAAATTTTGATCTATAAATTCTCTTTCTCTTTTGCTAACAAAAGTATTTCCTCTTCAATATTTTCTTTTTTAACATAATTGACTCTTTCATGCAATTGACTAGAAGGATTTGACCAACAGTCTAAAGAATAATGCCCATATTTATTACAATTATAATATTGAATATTGCTTTCATCATACCTTTTACCTCTTCCACTTTGACTTTTTTCACCTCTATATTAGTTGTTTTCTTCATGGTGATTGTAATTACCACATCCTTACCCATGTCCATGTATTTCACGACCTTGAACATTTCTTCGACCATGTTCACGGCCATGACAATGAATGCAACCTTCTTGATTACTTTGTTCTTCTTTTGTTTCATTCATCGTAATGCTAATTTGAACATGTTCTAATGGTTGTTTGCTTCTCTTTTGAATACAATAATCATGGGCTTGAAGTGAACCCATAAGTTCTTTAATCTTCATGGTGTCTAAATCTTTAGATTTTTCAATAGTTGTTATAACATAATCATATTTACATGATGATGATCATAAAATTTTCTCTACCACTCATTTATCTTCAAATGGTTCCCTATTCCTTTTTAGTTGGTTAACTATAGTTAACACCCTTGCAAAATACTCTGAAATACTTTTTGATTCCATCATTTTCAAGGTTTTAAATTCACCTCTCAAAGTTTGGAGACATATATTTTTTACTTTATCATCACCTTTATATGCAATTTGCAAGCTTCCAAACTTACTTTTCATTATTCGCATAGCCACTTCTCAAATGCAACCTCGTCTAAGCTTTGATAAATGAAGAAAAGTGTTTTATTATTTTTTTCTTAACTATGCTAGTATCATCTTTTGATTTTATGTAAGAATGACTTCATCTTGAACCTCTTCATACCCTTTATCAAAAATTTCTCAAATATCTTGACTCTCAAAAATGCTTTCATCTATATACTATAATTATCATACTTATTAGTAAGACGAGAGATAAGAAGTACATTACTTATCATCTTTGTGAGATCTTTCTCTGTGTTCTGATACCAATTTGTTGCCAGAATAGTACTCCAAACCAAATACGAGTTTAAGGTAGAAAATGAATAAGGTGGAAACAAAGAAACAAATTTTTTTACTTCATCATGTAATACAATGTTACAACTACATATACATATATAATCATAAGAAAATTTTAGAATTAAACTAACTTTGATCACAACTAACCTACTATAAATAATGACTTAACTAAATTTAACTACTACTATCATAAAGTCATGAACCATCACCAATTTTGACCAATTATATGATTTATAACCAACTTTGATAATAATAAATTATATATATATATATATATATATATTCTAATAGTTGTAGTTGGTAATATATTGTAGCTTCATCTTATGCAACATTAGCACTCGTGGATCAAGGAAAGCTGACATATATTTTCATATCCCAAATATTTGGTTTGCCCTAATGGTGATATGCTTTGTAGGTTCAGCCTTTAGTAACCAAAATCAATTGGTAATAGTTAAAACATAATTCTCCAAATGATATTATAGTTGAACATAGTAACCAAAATCAACCTGTAGATGCTACAATGATCAAGTCAATAGAAAGCATACCATGTTGTTGTCATTGGCCACAACTTTCGATTGTTGCATCTGATAAAAATAAAGAGAAACAAAATAGATCTTGAATTGTAAACAACGAACTTGCATTAGAGAGTATTTTGGAGAAATTAGAAAATGGTGACAAAAATCCTAAGGTGTGAGAAGAAAAAATTGATGAATTTAATTTAATTCTTTCGTAACAGCATAACAAATATTACACCATTTTATAAGAAAATAATCACCCAAATATTTGTTTTTAATTCAAAAATTTGTTCCTAACCTATAAGATAACTATCAACTTAAAATTCAAGTTTATTTAAATATTTAAACACTTAAAATGTGCTAAAAATACTTAAAATATGTTAATAAATACTTAAAATATGTTAATAAATACTTAAAATATGTTAATAAATACTTAAAATATGCTAACAAATACTTAAAATTTACTAACATTACTCTCCCTCAAAATTAAAGTATCTCCAAGCCTAATTGATTTCGTAATTTTTCAAACTTTTTCTCTCCAAGTAATTTAGTGAAAATATCAGTCACTCATTCTTTAGTACTACAATGTACCAAACTTATAATCTCTTTGTTGACATGATCAAGAAAAAATGATACCTTGTCTTAATATATTTGCTTTTCCTAAGTGGAATTAGACTTTTTGCTAACTTGATGGCTAATATATTGTCAATAAAGATAGTTAATTTGACTCTTTTTATTGATGATGTAACTCCTGCAGTAAGTTTTGCAACCAAATTGCTTCACAAACTATTGATGAACCTGTAATATACTCTATTTTACAAGATGTTAATTGATTTTCACATAAATACTGATGAACATAAGAAGAAATAATAACTATTTGTATTCATCCTTTCATCTATATCACCTCCTTAATTATTATCAGAGTAACTAAATAAATCTATCCTATTTTGGTTAGTAAAATATAAACCATAATCAAGTATTCCTATAATATACTTTAGTATTCTTTTTGTAACTATCTAATATATTTCTTTTGGATTTTTCATATATCAACTAACGAGTCCAACAAAATATAAAATATCAGATCTTATGATAATGAGGAAACAAAGATTACTCATAAGACTTTTGAATAAAATAGAGTCAATGCATTTTCCTTCTCCTTCCCTACTTATTTTCATTCTCACATCAAGTGATGTTGCCATTAATTTGTAATCTCTCATTCTAAACTTCTTTAGAAGTTTAGTAGCATACATTATTTGAGAGATTTAGATTTTATTTGTCATTTACTTCACTTCTAAGCCAAAAAAGCATGACATTTCACCATTATCTATTGTGTCAAATCCATGTTAGTTCTTTTGAATTCTTGAAACAATTCAAAAGAATTTTTTATATAAAACACATCATCTACAAAAAGAAAAACTATAATAATATCATTATTAGTTATCTTAATATAAAGTGCATGCACAAATGAATATTTTTGAAATCTTTGTTATTGAAGATATCTATCAATCTTTGTATTCCATGCTGTTGTTGTTTGTTTAAATCCATCTAAAACCTTTTTCAAATGATAGACTTTATGTGAATCACTCACTATTTTGTAATTAAGTTGATCAACATATACTTCTTCTTCTAAAATATCATTTAAAAATATATATTTAACATCAAGTTGGCATATCTTTCATCCATGATATGTTGAAAGTGCTAAAATCAATTTCATTGCATCAAATTGAGCAAGTGGAGCAAATACTTCATTGTAGTCTATACCATACTTTTGCTTAAAGCCTTTTGTCATAAGTCTTGCCTTGTATCTATCCAGTGTTTAATCTATTTTATGCTTGATCTTGTAGACCTATTTTACTCTTATGGGTTTCTTTTGAGGAGAGAGGTCAACCAACTCCCATACATTATTCTTTTCTATAAATATTATTTTTTCATTCATAGCTTTTTGTCAATTTATATTATGCACTACTTCATTAAAAAAAATGGGTTCATTACCAGCAAAATAACAAAATAAGTTAGAATACTCAGAAGTTTGCTCTTATTTCTCTTGTAGACTTTTCATCTTCCTATTTGAGTCAATAAGATGTGTTGTCTTTTGCATAATAGTAATTCTTAAGGGAGAGCATGCTAAAGAATTCAAATCATGTTTTTATTGATTTTGAATTTCTTCTTCTTGCCCAAGTGTGATAATTTTATCATCCTTCTCTTCCTTCCACCTTCAAGTATCTTCTTTTACAAATATAACATCGTGGCTAATAATAACCTTTTTGGTTAAAGAATTATAGAGTTTATAGGCTTTTGACTACTCACTATACCCAATGAATATGTATTTTTCATCTTTATCATCTAATTTTTTCTTAATGCATTAGATACCTATGCATATATAATACAACATATCAAAATGAGAAACACTTGGTTTATATTCACTTCAAGCTTCTTGTGGAGTCCTATAATGCATAGCCTTATTAGGACAATGATTCAATAAGTTAATCATGCAACTGTTTTTATCCAAAATTCTTTTGGTGTATTCCTCTCTCTCATCATTGTCCTTGTCATATCAAGGATAGAAAAATTTCTTCATCCAACCATTCTATTTTGTTCTGGAGTGTAACTTATGGTAAGTTGACGTCGCATACCTTCTTATATAATTGTATAAATTCATTTGATAATATTCACCAATTCTATCACATCTAAGGCTTTAAATGAATAACTTACTCTCTTTTTTTAACCTTTTATATTGTAGAAGATTTCTCCTTAACAAAATATCTCCATATTTTTCTACTAAAATCATCTATGAAAGTAATAAAGTATAGGTGTATTGGCAATTTGGGATCCATCTATCACCTTGTTGTGAAAGGCTAGATGGGATCCGCCCAAGGACCCACTATGTTAGATAAATGTCTAATGCGTTCTCTGACCAGAGAGGTTATTTTTGGGGGGAAAACGATGCATTTTTAGGATCTTCGTGCTCCCTGGTTAGAACCTCTAATGGGTCCAAATGGTTTGGACTTAGGTAGGCTGAAAAAAGACATACAGCCTTCTCATTCATAACTATTATGTATTTGATGAACTGCAAATGTACAAGAAGTTTCCTTTTATCTATGGGCTAATTATACCCGATAGTACATCGATGATGACCTCCTTTTATAAGATACCTATGACCCTTCCCTTCTAGGATTCTGAACTTCACTATCAGGATCAAGAATATTAAGTCCATGTAGCAAATCGAGGCCCCCTGTGGGACTAATGGACCATACCTTAGATGTCATTTCAAAGAATCATTTGAAAGATACCCAAGATAACAAGCTTCACTTGTTAACTTTAATTGAAAAGGAAACATATGATTTTTTGACATCTTTACTTTAGTAATATTCCTTCTTTTTGAATCTTGCAAAAGAATATAACTATTCTCCATATATACAATATATCCTTCATCAATCAATTGCCCAAGGCTTAAAATATTATTTTTCATTTCAAGAATAAAATATGCATTTAAAATAATAATTAAAAACTCATTCTCTTTGTAAAGTTTTATGTTACTATTGTCTTCAACTTTCAACTTTGATGAGTCTCTAAGATTCACACTTGCTTGCATATTTTCAATGTATCAAATAGATGTATTTTTTCGCACATATGATTGCTTGCTCCTGAGTCGAGAAACCATATATCTTCTCTTTCATTATCCTCTTTTTAGCCAATAATGATATCAACTCTTTTTGTGATGTTTCAATATAATTTGATTGGTTATTCTTATGCCAACAATTCAAAACATAATGATCAAACTTATTACCATTGTAACATTCAGCATTTCTTCATTATCTTTGACCTCAAGAAGCATTATTCCTTCCATGCTTGTGTAGAGTGTAAAGTTGATTAATTTTTTGTTGAGATTTGTTTTGAAAATGATCTTTTCCACATCTTTGATATGAACATCATCCTCTTCCCCTTTAATTTGAATTCTCTTTCTTCAAAGTACATCTTTTTTCAAATTCAGTTTTGATTCCAATGCTTGATCAATAAGAGCAATTTCAGTTCTTTTCTTAAGTCGTTACTCATGCACTTGTAAGGAACTCATTAACTCTTTAATAGATAATCTACATATATCTTTAGATTCTTCAATTGCTGTTATCACATTCTCGAACATAGGAGTTAAAGAACGAAGCACCTTTTCTATTACACATACATCATCAATTTGTTCTCCATTTCTCTTCAAGTTTATAATAGTAATTAATTGTGAGACAAGTCGGAGATAGTCTCATTTTTATTCATCTTTGACTGCTCAAAATCGCCTCTAAGGATCTGAAGACGTACAAGCTTTACACATTCAACACCTTTGAAGATTGTGTTGAGTTTATTCCAAACTTCTTTACTTGTAGTCGCTTCTGCAACTTTCTCAAAAGTGGCTTCATCAAACCCTTGACATATTAAGAACAATGCATTTTTATATTTTTTTATTTTATTTCGACAATTTCCTCTCCACTTTAGTAGCATTTGATTCTTCAAATCCATCGGTAATAATCTCCCAAAGGTCTTGTGAGCCAAAGACTTTAAATTGAATGCACCAATTATCATAATTATCATTAGTCTATCAGGGAATGATTTGTTGCATAATTTCAGACATTTTAAATAAAAACACACTTTCAAACATTGCTTCTGTTTTCTACAAATGCACAATCGAACACTATGTCGCTTCTAGTTTTTGCACACCACGTTTTCTACAAACCGTACTTCTAAAGAGAGTTTTTTTACTCTTCTCACTTCGATGTCACAGTGTTCGACCTTCTTCTTCTCTAAGCTCTCATAGCAGCTTGAAAGAAATTAAGTGAAATAAAATAGATCTTGAATTGTAAATGACAAACTTGCATTCGAGAGTATTTGGGAGAAATTGGAAAATGGAAGCAATAACTCTAAGGCGCGAGAAGACAAAAACAATGAATTAAATTTTTTTCATGCATAATAACATAATAAAATTTACATTATTTTATAGGCAAATAATCACCCAAATATTTGCCTCTAATTAAAAAAAAATTTCCTAATCTATATGATAACTATCAACTTAAAATTTAAACTTCTTAAAATATTTAAATACTTAAAATATGCTAACACAATACTTAAAATATACTATCAAATATTTAAATTGTACTAACAAATGCAAGTTTGCTAACAACATCAGGAGCAACACCACAGCTAAGCCAATCCCTCCATACTCACTTCCACAAGCATGGCCTTGTCTTGTCGCAATCATTATATAGGCTTCTTGTGAGACTCCGTGCAAAGGATGGCCCCGAGTTCATGAAAACTTCATAAAAGAACCATGGGGAGACAAAATTGTTTACCAGGAATTCCACGTAAAATAAATAAATATTTTAACTATAATAAACTTATCATTATTCTTATTTTTTCATAAAATAATTTCTAAAATATGTAAAAATAAAAACAAATGAAACTCAAAAACGAAGAAAATTTTAAAAGCCCATTTCAAGGTGGCCATTTATCTTATATCCCAAAGGCCAAGTTAGGGGCCTAGTACCATCTACTTATTCTTGTAACAGTTGAAGTAGTAAAATGACACCCATGACTTTAAAAGCCTGCAAAAGCTTTATCATCTCATTAGCTTAAGCATCTCTTTGGTTAGGCGAAAAGAAATATTCATATACTTAAATAGTTTGATATCATGTAGTAAACGAATCACTAGAATAATCATTATTGAGATCAAGTTTTGCTAAGTTTTATTTTCATTTAGAATTCAATTGGTAACAACTTAAAAAATTACTAAAAATTAAGAAATAGTAAACTATTACAAATATGTGTAAATGTTGAGGAAAAATGGGTTATCATTTTTTTTCAAAATCAAATAATATTAATTATCTATTTTATTAAAAATTTGAAATATTTTTATAACAATAATCCATGTTTGACAACATTATATTTGATAACCTACTTTAAATTACTTTTATATTATATTAGAATTATGGATAAAATTATATCTTAATTTAAAATAAAATATTTTTGAACATTACATTGAAAAGAGCTCATAATTTTTTAAGGCCTTAATAATTATTTATGAATTAAAAAAAGAATGTAAAACTAATTTCTACAAATTATTGGAGACAATTCAATAACTATGCACTTTAAGCTTATTGTCATACTTATGATAAGTTTTAAAAAGATTTTGACTATGAAAGAGAGGCGATGCAATTGAGGAGAGAGAATCTGATGAGAGAGGGAGTGTGTAAGAGAGAACTAGAGAGGAAGAGTGAGAAGTCAATTGGAAGAGGGAATTGGATAGAGGGGAAGCTTGGTTGAAGGAAAGAAGCAATAGAGAAAGAGTTAGAAAATAGTAAAGAAACCAAGAGGAGCTTTAAATGCTGTTATTGGAGATCAAAATGGAGAAGACTACAAGAGCGATGTCTAGCAAGAAATAAAGGAATACCAATTATATGTAAAGAAGTTGAGTTCTTTTATTTGATATAGTGAAATTTGAATGAAAATTTATGGGTTGTAACTTATGATGTTCATTAGAGTTTAGATTGTGGGGATTCAAAATGAGTTTAGAAGTGAAACAAGTCAAAATTGAATATATTTAAGGAGTTCATTTCAGTTTGAATAAGGAACGTGCCATATGTTATATCCAACATATGGTATTTTCAAGGTTGAGTTGATTCAACAAGTAGGTATGACTAAATATATGTACAACAGGTTAGCTCTAGCATGTATAATAAATTATCTAAAGTTAGTGAGAACAAAGGACCATAATTTTTGTTAAAGAGTATTCAGTATAATTAAATATATAGTACAATGAGTTCATCATGCAATATATTAAATAAAGTAAACATAAAAGACAGGGGATTTTAGATTATGAGTGGAATGGACAATATGTTAGTTGCAAAGTATTGTATGAAAGGTTAAGGAAAGAGAATATTAAGCAAAAAATAATGAAAACTTTTAGGAGAGTAGTATGATCTAATAGACAAACATATGCTGTAGTATGAAAGATTATGTAGAAATGTAAATTATGTTCAAGTAATTAAACCATACATTGGTAGGTAGGAATAAGAAAATAGGAAAATGTTTTTTTGATTGTAAGGATGATAATTTGTGTTATATATAAAAAGAAATGTTTATATTTGATGTACTTATATAATATTAGGATACCAAGAAGGTAAAGGCATTATAAATATTATTTTATCTTGGATTTAAATAAATAAATCTAACAATTATGACTTAAATATAATATTAAACTAATTTATGATTCTTTTATAAATTAGATATTTGTATATGCTATTTTATATTATGTTCTATTACATGACATAATTATCATAGTGAAAGGTATTAGTATCACATTAACACATAATTTTATATTTTAATGGGCTGTACATTTATCTGTTTTATGATAAGTAAGATAAATGTGTGAAATCATGCATATTAATAAAAATGATTTATAAGAAAAAGGAAAATATATATATATAACATAATATTCAACAAGGTTATACTATATTGAATAGAATGAAATTTGATAAAATTTAGATTTTTTAAGATATTATCCTCATTATATAATATAATATCATTGTTGCTCTATGAAAAGTAATTAGAGCTACGATTATTTTGTTATTAGTTTCAGGATCTTATTAAATATGCTACTAATACTTTATATAAGATAATTAGATATAGCTTAATGTCATATTTTATATGATATAAGATATATTACTAATATTTTTGCATAAAGTGATTAGGTACAAAACTAGAGACTGTATCCTATGAATAAATATGGTTAATTATGTCTACAAGTAGAGATCATTTAGATGTATATACTATTATTATTTCATCCAAAAGATAATAGTAAAAAAAAATTAAACACTAAATTAATAAAAATATAAAAACTGATATAGTTGTTAGACAAAAAATGTCTTACATATTTTCTAGTTTCAAAATATATAAATTATATTTATTGTTTATCATGTTTTATTTTATCTTTATTTATCATTAGATATTTATTTTTATATATTATTATCTTATTGATTTATTCTTTAATCTTTATAAATTCTTATTAGTATTTACATCATAAATATTACACACTGCACATAAAAACAAAGATTACAAGAATATAAATTAAAATATTACTCATTAGATGATGATGGATAATGTATTTTTTATTTTTGTGTATATTAAATTGTGTTATATATATAAGTAATTGTAGTATATTAGTTGAGTTATTTTATACTTATTAATTGGTAGATTTCTTTATATTGTATGTATTATAATTAGACTTTTTTGTTGATGGTTTAGTTATTAGTGGTTTAATTTGGTGTGAAAATATTTTATCATGAAATTGACTAGTTTTTGGATTTATTTCATAATCAATTCTCTAGCTTGGCTGTTAGTCATCCTCACGTATTTATTTGCTAATATTTATCTTTTATTTTTGGTAAATTAATATTATTTATATAATGACCCAATATTTTAATATTAATTTTAAATAGTTCTAAATGATTTAATAAAGTGAATTGAGATCTGATTTTTGAAGTTGATTGAAATAATAATTCTAGGTATTCCCTTGTAAAATTTGTATTTATCATGTATATTATATTTGAAAAATAAATATACCATTAGATTGAGCTCATCAAGACGAATTCGTCGACATATGCTTTGTTGCAATTAGAGTTCATTTGATTTAATATGAACTTATATGACAAAAGAATTATTAATAACATATAATTTACGAATTTAATTATTAAAAAATTAACATAATAAGTAAAAAAGAGAAAAACCCCTAATTTGCGAAAGGAGTTTTATATATGATATAGAAGAGGAAATTACATTATTTAGAAACATTATTATAATGCATGATAATATCTTTATTTAAAAGATATTAGTCTTTGTTTAAAATAAAAATAATGTTCATAGTTAATAATGTGACACTCCACCCAATATTAATCTAATAAAACCCAATATACTACATTCAAAATAATTTAATATGTTAAAATAAAATAATCAATAAAATTTAGAAGATATATACAAAAAACAAACAAAGATAATGAAGAAATATGTCAACTCACAAATATCATTGTTAGCATAACCAATTAAAAGAACAATGTATAAAACTACAAAGTACTTATACTAGATAGCATGAGGTGTAAGCTAAGGTAGATTAGATGTCTTGCATGCCCTCAAAACTAAGGATAAAAACAAAGTATTCTTTTGAAATTTTCTTAATTACATTTACATTTAAATATCCTTTGAAAACTAATGTTTTATATTAAATCTTTTTTTCTATAAAAATTTATTACTCAAGAATCAGTGACTTTCTCTTAATAAGTTTTTTTCAAATATATGAATAATTCTAAAATCTAACATACTTATAAATTGATATGTTGTTTGAAACATTTATAAAAATTATTATTATTCTCAAGAGTGCCCAAACAAAAGTTAACTTTAAGAATTTAAATATCAGGCTTTACAATCTCAAGCACTAGAGTTAATAAAATCTAGACAAACATAAAGTTAAATTCAAATCTATTGCACAACGAATCAAAATTATTTAGATTGCTAAAAAGTTTCACACAGTCCTAGACATGAGGATGCCTGAGGAGATTTAGTAAGATAAGCCTTTTGATTATTCTCAATTAAAGGTTTTTTATTGTGTTTCTTACTCCTATTATAAAGAAGGAAAATTAGACCTCAAGTATAAGAAATGTATCATTCCTGGCTATGCTCGAGTAAGTGGAACAAAAAGTTACAGACTTTGGTGTCCTTTTAAATCTAAATTAATAGTTAATAGAGATGTTATGTTTAATGAATGATTTATTTTAAATTCTTCTAAACAATTTTGTTATTGTTTATGTTGATGCTGTAAGTAATAATTCAGATGATATAAAAATTGAGATTTGTTTAGATTACTTACCAAAAGTTATATAGAATCTTGTCCCAGAGGAAAGATAATTATATAACATTGAAAGGGATTCAGAAAGAAATGTGATCAGACCTCCAAAGAGATATGTAGAGACTGATTTAGTTGCCTATGCCTTATTTGTAGCTCAAGACACAAGTTTGAACAGTGAGCCTTGCACTTATTCAAAGGCAACTACTTGTAAAAACTCAAGAGATTAGTTGTTAGTTATGCAGGAAGAGGTCGAGTCCTTACATAAGAAAAAAACTTAGGATTTGACAAAGCTTCCAATTTGTAAGAAGGCCATTAAATGTAAGTGGGTATTCAAAAAAAATATGGTACTCTAGGTGTTAAGAAAGATAATTCAAGGCCAAGCTTATGGCTAAGAAATACAACCAAATTAAAGGTCTTGATTTTATTGATGTCCTTACACTTATGATAAAGCACATATCTAATAAAATTTTACTTGGTTTGATTACTGTGAATAAAAGTTGGAGCAACTAGAAGTCAAGATTGATTTCTTATATAAAAACCTAGAAAAAGAGATATGCATGAATCAACTTAAAAGTTTTGTTTATAAAAGTAAAGAAGAATATGTGTACACATTAAAAAAATCTTTGTATGACTTGAGACAATCTTCTAGACTGTGGTATAAAAGGTTTAATTCTTTCATACTATCTCATCAATTTTTTAAGAGTGATTTTGATAGCTATGTATAGGTGAAGAAACTTACAAATGCATCTTTCTTGTACTGGGTGCTTTATATGGATGATATGCTTATTACAAAAAGAGCAATACTTATGTAAATAACTTAAAAGGATTTCTCATATAAGAGTTTGACATGAAAATTTTGAGGATAATAAAGAAGATACTTGGGATAGAAATCACGTGAGATAAGAAGTAAAAGTGATTTCTTTTATCTTATAGTGACTACATTATGAAGTTACTTCATAGATTCAAGATAAAAGAAGTTAGACATATTTATATGGTTTAATCATTATGTTGTTACTGTAATTAATAGGCTTGCTTTCTAAGGCAATTAACAGGTTCGGTCTCAAAAACAGATTATTTTACACTTCGAAACGGCTTCATAGATGTAAGATTCTTCCCTATTAATAAGAAAAGTATGCAGATTAAAAACAGATTATCACTAGTGCACATAACATAGAAAATATTTCATCCTTTGTAATAATATAACTCAAGATTAGAACTTATTGAAACCTGCAATTCTTGTTATTATGAATTTGTTTTGCGACGAATAGGCTCACCTCTGCAAGAATACAAATTTCAATTTCCACAAGCTTCTTCGAAGGTCGCTTGATAAAGACTTGAAGTGATTTGGAGCCTTAACTCAATTTAAAGACCATTTAGAAAAAAAAACATTTTTTACCAAATAAATTACGTGACTTGAGTTCATTCCACTGCTGATGAGATATATGGAAACATTATTATAATTATCTGCCTCTAAAGAAATTTAATCGGCTATTGTGCAGTTTAACGTTAACATATGGCAGCATAAGTCATGCCAGCTTGGCATTCGAAGAGCACATGATTCAATATTGATTGTAATATTGACACCAAGATATCAATATTATCTTTAGTTCAAATTAATATTACGTTGCTCAAATTTAAAAGATATTTACACAGTCATTTTTTAAAATAAAATCATAAATTATAATAATATTAATTAATCATATCCTATTTTATAAATAACTATTTTTGTTAACTTAGAAAGTTTTTAGGTTTCAAAAGTTATAATACAGTTCGAGACGTTTCTTTTTTTTTTTTTTTTTTTTTTTTTTGTATTCTGTTGTGGTGTTGATTTAGAAATGTTAAATATTTAAATTGCATTGTTCACTTCACCATTATGCACCTTGAGCCATGTAAAAAAGACACCCAAGTCTAGCTGGTCACTGCTGGGCTGCGGTAATATCGAATTGCAATGATTAATAATATTTAGTAGCATGATAATATTTTTAAATAATTACTAATCCTGACACAAGGGTCTATCAAATTGTTAATTTTGAAGAGAAGAACTTTAAAAAAGCTGGGTTTTTTTTATTTTTTTATATTAAAACCAGAGATGTTTTATTTTTCGTACACGTTGGCGTATTTCTATGGATATAAATATGTTCAAATATGTCAAAATGGTTCATCTTTGATTGAAACATATTCTTCCCAATATAATGTCCTAAATGGATGAAAAAAGATTAAGTGTGCGTTTTCAGATATTTTTTTTTAACTGCTAATTATTATGTATTCTCACTTAAATATTACCTAAGCACTATCACATTTTATTTGAAAGATTAGATTATCAATTATGCAAATAGAGAAAATTTTGATAAAAAAAATATAAGAAATATCAATCCTTGTATTTGAAAGAATAAGAACATCAAAATTTTATTATGCAAAAAATGAAATGAAAAAAAATATTGATAACAGATTATTTCTAAGTAAATCATTTTATTAGAATTAACCATTTTTAAAGATCTTTTGTGCTCATCATTAGTTCTATACACTCGTTCTTAATTTATAAATAGATTATTTGAGGTGGAATGAAACCTTAATTTATATATAACAATCTTTATTTGATAACGTATCTTTTAGGTTCTCTTTATATAACTTTTGTTTATAGTGACAACACTGATTCATTAATAAAAAATTTTAATAAGATAAATATTAACAATGAATGTGCCTTATCCTCAAAAATAAATATATGATTGTTTATGACAAATAATAGTAGATTTCATTTAAGATGATATAATCATATTACTAATTTTTTTACTTTTTTAAAAGTTTTTTTAGCCATATCATTTGATTACTACTTATATCTAAAATAACTATGTATTCTACTTTCATAGTCAAAGGTACCACATTTCTTATATAATTGCATCCATCTTTATCATTCCACATGAATAATACAAATACAATTAAATGTACTATTCTACTAGTCCAAATCTTCTCTAAAATTAGTAGTGATTTACCATTAATATCATTCCCTTGTATAACTAAGCAGCCATTTAGCTACTTCTCAATAGTTTTGCCCCCATTTTAGCCATGTAGCAAGTATAAGCATATTGTATACATGTTGTATGGTTTTGTGCAGGAAATAGAGTAAGCAATATTACCAACAACTAAAGCATATAACAATTTTTTATGATTGCACTATTTTAATGTACTCAAAAAGGATTTTTCATTGTTTTATTTGAAATTACTTCTTAATAGCATATCCATAATCCTTGTATCCAAAACTCTCAAAACAATCCAAACCTTTTAAATATGATTTTGTAAAAACATTTTTAATATCATCTCACTTGTATTTCTTAAAATTCTTATTTTAAGAATCTAATGTAATGCCTCCCAAGTTCTCTATTTTAAATATCTTTACTAGCTATTTCTTAAGCTCATAGATCATTTTCTTCATACTTGAATATGCAAGAAACATGCCATCTATATAAAGTAGGATAATTATATGATAATTGTTAGACTTCTTAGAGCAACAACACTGGTTCATATTGCATATTGCATAGTTATAGCTATGCATGAATATATCAAAATATATCAACATTTTTAAGAACTTATTATTAATCCGTACAACCTCTTCATATTCTCTCAGCTTTTAATTTGTAAGTGTTATTTTTTTTTTGAAGAGGATATAATATCTATTATATCAAGGCAAATGCCAAATTACAAAAGGACTCTCAAGGGGGATCGAAAGTGAAATCAGATAACATGAGATCAAGCAGGGGCTTAGGAATAGGATCCTCAAGGCCCTAGACGAAATCGTTAGAGCATGCAGCCCGAGCAGCCCAATCAGCAGGCTTGTTCCCGTCTTTGAGAATGTGTAAGACGCGAACGGCCTCAAGACCCGAAGCTTACTGGATGGTAGCAGCAAAGACACCCGAACCCGGGGTTAAAGAACACGTAGATTTATGTGGAAAGTTTAAATGAAAAAAATCATAAGAGAACACGAGGAAAGAAATTCATTATAATTGAGCATTACAAGAGAATTTAGGAAGAAGAAAGTTGCCCTTAAAACGATCTAAAAAAAGCTACCAAAATCCTAAGCCAACATAGCATATTTATAAATGCATCACATAACATCCCTTTCTTTATTTTCTCGATTGATGGTTATCTTATTCATAACATCTTCTCATTTATTTCTTTCATTAATAGTTATTCTATCAATAACATCTCCTTCTTTATTTATTCAATTGATAATTATTCTATCAATCATATTTGATTGCATATTTTATGATATATTTTATTTCAATTTTCAAAGTTTAAAATTCAAGACAACATCAATAGTAAGTATTTATATTATGAACGTCTTCTCTTCCAAATCACCATCAATAATAAAATAATATTTAGATGGAGTTATTGTAGATGCAAATCATCTTCCATAACAATGCCTTAAGGGTATGGGTGAAATTGTAAATTTAATTATAGGCAAGAAATTTCTTTGTAATAGAAGTCTTTTTGGCAGATGTAATTAGATAAGAGTTGTGCTTTGCAAAACTTAATCTCATTGGTCTCCTTTTAGAAAGAGTGGATCTGCAGTGTAGAACCACTAGTTATAAATCATTTTTTTTATTTTGATAACATAGTTAAGTCTAATATCTCATTTTTTAAGTAATATAATTTATTCTTTCATTATTAATTTCCACTTAGAATAATCTTTCACTTGCGATATCACCAACTCATTTGAAATTATAGTTGTTATTTGTGGCAGGAGTCAATAAGAGGCCATCATAATTGAGATGTGCTTGAAGAGCAGCAAGGAGAGAGTTGTTATCACAGGGCAATTTGAAGTATACCCTGATGGCAACCTCTTTCGGCATGGGAAACCTCAGTTGATTCTCTATGCGATGCAATTTATCCTAATCGAGGTCACATAGATTGCTTTGTTTAATTAAACTTCTAAATTTGTTCTACTATTCATCCAATAATGAGCTTCATATACTGCAGAACTCCTTCTAACTCGCCTTCTTAACGTGGAATTTGGTATATGCAAGCTACCCTTCTTTTTTTTGCACCTCAACTATAACAACTTTGCACGGATGCCACTGACTTAAATGCAGTACACATTTGGATACAATTCTTGCTTCCATAGGATAGGTGCAGAGATTGCTGTCAACCTAGCAACAAGCTTCCTGGTTCAATTTATGTGCATATATGTTGCTGCCTCTGTATGCCTTGGTTAGTTAGGTAACTCATTTTTTCATTTAAGTGAGATTAGCACCACAATGATAGAGAAAAATATTAGAGACTTAAGCTAAGCCCATACAAAAATTTGAGCTCTAATCAGTTCAAAAAATTAATTAATAGATAAGAGTTGCCATTTGGAGAACTAACTTGCTTTGACATCTTCTTCTACTATCATAAACATGTAAACAGATGGGATCTTCTATGAAGAAGACGATATTCGCAGACCAGGTGCTTTCAGGTCTCAAGAACTGTTACTAACGCAAGAAGAAGCCTCTACGGAAAGGAATGTATCACTACTCTCTATTCTTACAGGTCAAGTGGAGCATTCAGTAAGGTATTTTCAGGTGCTTCTGTGACTACACTTTCCTCACCGAGATCCCCATCACCGCAAAAACAAAGTGTTGGCAGAAGAGCTTCTTCGTGGATGACATCGCCTTTCTCGAGTAGCCGTCGTCTCAGAAGTGGAAGTTCGCCTTCCTTTGAGCTCCCAAAACAATGACGAGAGCTGGAGTAGATTCAGAAGGTGGTGAAAAGTGTTACCAAACTTTAAGGATGGTTAGCACTTTTCAAGTGCTTGATAGCATTTTTTAAGGAATTGTTAGCACTTTTTAAGCATGGTTAACATATTTTAAGTATTTTGAAGATTTTTAAGGATTAGAAACAAACTTTTGAATTATGAGAAAAGATTTGAGATATTAGATATTTTTCTTGACTATAAATAGATGTAATTGGTTCATTGTGATTATGAAATTTTATGAATGAAAAATTCTTAGCTATTCTCTTCCTCTTTCTTAAGTCTTTCGTTGTCATTTCCAAATTTCTCCCTACTCTTTTATTTCCATCAAAGTGGTATCAGAGCTAAGGAAGTAGATCGAATGCCGCAGCGTCGAAGGGAGAAGAGCAAAGTATTTTTTAAATGGGTTTTTTCATTTACAATGTCTGGAATTATACAACAGATCATTCCTAATTGACGAATGATAATTATGATAATTGGTGCATTCAATTTAAAGCCCTTCTTGGCTCGCAAGACCTTTGGGAGGTTGTTATCGATGGCTTTGATGAATCAAATGCTATTGAAGTAGAGAATAAATTGTTGAAAGAAAATCAGAGAAAAGACAAAAAGGCATTGTTCTTGATATATCAAGGATTTGATGAAGCCACTTTTGAGAAAGTTGCAGAAGCACTACAAGCAAAGAGGTTTGGAGTAAACTCAACACAATCTTCAAAGGTGTTGAACGTGTGAAGCGTGTACGTCTTCAAATCCTTATGGGTGATTTTGAGCAAGCAAAGATGAATGAAAATAAGATTACCTCAGATTATGTCACACCCTTGATTGCTATCGTGAATTTGATGAAGAGAAATGGAGAACAAATCAATGATGTACGTGTCATTGAAAAGGTACTTCGTTCTTTAACTTCTATGTTTGAACATGTGGTAACAGTAATTGAAGAATCTAAAGATATATGTAGTTTATCTATTGAAGAGCTAATGGGTTCTTTACAAGTGCATGAGCAACGACTAAAGAAAAAGGCTGAAGTTGCACCTATTGATCAAGCATTAGAATCAAAATTGAATTTGAAAGAAGACAATGCATTGAAGAAAGAGAATTCAAATTCAAGAGGAAGAGGACTAGGTTCATATCGAGGACGTGGAAGAGGTCGTTTCCAAAATAGATCTCAACAGAAATTTAATCAATCTTACACTCAACATGGGCATGAAAGAAATAATTCTTCTTGAGGTTGAGGACAAGGTAGAAATATTGAATGTTACAATTGTCATAAATTTGGTCATTATGTTTCTGATTGTTGACATAAAAATAATCAATCAAACTATGCTGAAACATCAAAAGAAGAGTCAATATCTTTATTGGCTAAAAAAGAGGGCAACGAAAAAGAAGATGTATGGTTTCTTGATTCAGGAGCAAGCAACCATATGTGTGGAAAAAGACATCTATTTGAGTCAATTGAAAATGTGCAAACAAGTGTGAGTCTTAGAGACTCATCAAAGTTGAAAGTTAAAGACAAAGGTAATATAAAACTTTACAAAGATAATGGGTTTCCAATTATTATTTCAGATGCATATTTTATTCCTGATATGAAAAGTAATATTCTTAGCCTTGGGCAATTAATTGAGAAATGATATATTATACATATGGAGAATGGTTATCTTCTTTTGCAAGATTCAAAAGGAAGGATATTACTAAAGTGAAGATGTCGACAAATCGCATGTTTCCTCTTCAATTAAAATCAACAAGTGAAATTTGTTATCTTGGGCATCTTTCAAATGATTCTTTGAAATGACATATAAGGTATGGTCACCTTATCTTTGGAGGTTTGAAATTATTGGCAAAGTAGGAATGGTGAAAGGTCTTCCTTTATTGGATGATCCAAACCATATATGTGAAGCTTGTATACTTGGAAAGCAACATCGTCTACCATTTTCGAAGAATAACACTTAGAGAACTAAAAGGCCATTACAGCTTATTCATACATATATTTGTGGTCCATTGGTGTCATTATCAAATGGAGGTAACAATTATTTTATTACTTTCATAGATGATTTCAGTAGAAAAATGTGGACATATTTTATTAAGGAGAAATCTATTGCTATCTCCATATTTAAAGAGTTCAAATGCAAGGTTGAAAAAGAGAGTGGGCTATTCATTCAATGCCTTAGATCTGATAGAGGTGGTGAATATACTTCAAATGAATTTATTCAATTATGTAAGCAAGAAGGCATATGACATCAATTTACCACAAGTTATACTCCACAACAAAATGGAGTAGCTGAAAGAAGAAATCATACTATCCTTGATATGACAAGGACAATGATGAGAGAGAGGAATATGCCAAAAGAATTTTGGGCAAAAGCAGTTGCATGTTTAACTTATTTATTGAATCGATGTCCTACTAAAGCTGTGCGTTATATGACTCCACAAGAAGCTTGGAGTGGATATACACCAAGTGTTTCTCATTTTTAAATATTTGGTTGTATTGCATATGCACAGGTACCTAATACAATAAAGAAGAAATTAAATGATAAAGGTGAAAAATATATAGTCATTTGTTACAACGAGGAGTCAAAAGCCTACAAAGTCTACAATCCTTTAACCAAAAAGGTATTTATTAGTATTGATGTTATATTTGTAGAAGAAGATAATTGGAAGTGGACGGAAGAGAAGGATGATAAAACTATCACACTTGGGCAAGAAAAAGAAATTCAAAATCAACAAACTCATGATTTGAATTCTCCAACAAGCTCTCCCTCAAGATCAACTATTATGCAAAAGAAATCACATCCTATTGACTCAAGAAAAAAGATGAAAAGTTTACAAGAGATATATAAGCAAACTTCTTAGTATTCTAACTTATTCTGTTATTTTGCTGATTATGAACCTATTTCTTTTGATGAAGCAGTGCAAGATATAAATTGGCAAAAAGCTATGGATGAAGAAATAGCATCTATAGAAAAGAATAATACATGTGAGTTGGTTGAACTCCCTCCTCAAAAGAAACCCATAGGAGTTAAATGGGTTTACAAGATCAAGCATAAAGCAGATGGAACAGTGGATAGATACAAGGCAAGACTTGTGGCAAAAGGCTTTAAGCAAAAATATGGTATAGACTACAATGAGGTATTTGCTCCAGTTGCTCAATTTGATACAATGAAGTTGATTTTAACACTTGCAGCACATCATGGATGGAAGGTATGTCAACTTGATGTTAAATCAGCATTTTTGAATGGAGTTTTAGTAAAAGAAGTTTATATCGATCAACCTGAAAGTTACAAAATTGTGGGTGATCCACATAAAGTTTATTGTTTGAAAAGGGCTTTATATAGATTGAAACAAGTACCAAGAGCATGGAATACCAAGATTGATGGATATCTTCAACAACAAGGATTCCAAAAATGTCCATTTGAGCATGCACTTTATATTAAGACAACTCAAAATAATATTCTTATAGTTTATCTTTATGTAGATGATTTGCTTTATATAGGAAATTCTTTTGAATTGTTTCAAGAATTCAAAAGAACTATGCAGCATGAATTTGACATGATAAATAATGGTGAAATGTCATACTTCCTTGGTTTGGAAGTAAAGCAAATGAAAACTAGAATCCAAATCTCTCAAAGAAGATATACTACTGAATTTCTAAAGAAGTTTAGAATGGAAGATTATAAATCAGTGGCAACACCACTTGATGTGAGAATGAAAATAAGTAGAGAAGGAGAAGGAAACAGTATTGACTCTACTTTATCTAAAAGTCTTGTAGGTAGTCTTCATTACCTCACTATCACAAGACCTGATATTCTATATTCTGTTGGACTCATTAGTCGATATATGAAAAATCCAAAGAAAACACATTGGATGGTTGCAAAAAGAATACTAAGATATATTAAAGAAACACTTGATTATGGTTTGCATTTCACTAACCAAAGTTGGACAGATTTATGTGGCTATTCTGATAGTAATTAGGGAGGTGATATAGATGAAAGAAAGAGTACAACTGGTTATTGTCTCTTCTTAGGATCATCAGCATTTATGTGGAGATCGACTAAACAAAATGTCATTGCTCTTTCATCTTGAGAAGCAGAGTATATTGCAGCTTCATCAATAGTTTGTGAAGCAAATAGGTTATGAAATTTATTACAGGAGTTACATCATCAACAAGAAGAGCCAATAACTATATTTATTGACAGTATATCAGCCATCAAATTAGCCAAAAATCCAGTTCAACATGGGAGAAGCAAGCATATCAAGACAGGGTATCATTTTCTTCGTGATCATGTCAACAAGGAGACTATAAGACTGGTATATTGCAGTACTGAAGAACAAGTAGCTGATATTTTCACTAAATCACTTTGAGTGAAGAAGTTTGAAGAACTACGAGATCAATTAGGGTTGAAGATAGTTTAAGTTTGAGGGGGAGTAATGTTAGCAAACTTTAAGGATGGTTAGCACTTTTCAAGTGCTTGTTAGCATTTTTTAAGGAGTTGTTAGCACTTTTTAAATATGGTTAGTATATTTTAAGTATTTTGAAGATTTTTAGGGATTAGAAACAAATTTTTGAATTATGAGAAAAGATTTGGAAGATTAGATATTTTTCTTGGCTATAAATTGATTTAATTGGCTCATTGTGATTATGCAATTTTATGAATGAAAAATTCTTAGCTATTCTCTTCTTCTTCCTTAAGTCTTTCGTTGTCATTTTCAAATTTCTCCTTACTCTTTTATTTCCATCAAAAAGATGATAGGACCAAATAGAAATAGCTCTGTGAAAGAAATTTCCTTTACAATGTGGTGGGAACAAGAGATAACCAGAGATCTATCTGTGTAAAAGAAGCATCCCATCGTACATATTAATTGTTAATTATCTTAATTTCACATAATAAATGTCTATTTACGGAAATCCTTTGACATTGTTCATGGTCCTTAAGAACATCCCATCATGCATACTGTCAGGCTATTAGTAATCATTTTTCCGGTCGAACAGACTCAAAATTATGCATTTGAATTTCATCTCGATTTGATTCAATGTTTGAACAGCCAGAGTTCAATCCGAGCTTTTTGGCTGCTACTTAGCAATTCAAACTCAATAAGAGGAAAGCCGGTTTTTTTACATTTTTGAATTTTTAATCTTTGTGAAATTTTTAAGCATCCATGAACATTCAACAACGCTATATTTATTATTTCGTCAGTTTATTTGGATTTATTATGAATTTAAATAAAAAAGAATCATTAATAACTTATCATTTACGAATTTAATTATTAAAAAATAATATAATAAGTGGAAAAGAGAATACCGTAATTTTCTCCCCCTACACCACTACGTCGCCTCGCCCCTTCTGCGTTACGAGTGCAATCGACCTCCGTGCCTTCTGATCCTCATTGCCTCGCCATCATATTAGAGTATGAAGTTTTTATGATCGAGATTCAGGACTTGCGAGCTACCTTTTGTTGTTCCATTCCTCTTCAATTTGACAGGAAGAATCCGGTCGCAAGCAGGTCGTCGAAAAAATGGGCAAGACGATGATTGAGTTCGATTTCTACCTAACTTTATCTTATTAATTTGCTAAGAGTTGAAAGAAATTAAATTTTAAGATTTCACATCCCAATCGAGACAATCAAGTGTTGTTTTTTTCACAAATATGGGTCATATCAATTGCATTTAAGTCTTGTGCTTACAATTTCGAATACAAGAAAGAGAAAATCAATGAGTTATTATATATTTTCTTATCTTCAATGCACATGAAGAGGAATTAGGTGATGTTTAAAGGTTGTTAAATTATATTAAAAAATTTTAACTATAAAAAAAAAGCTTGTAGAATTTTCTATAAAATAATACAAGGTTATCAATAAAATTAGTTGATGGAATCAGACATGAAACTTAAATAGTAAGCCAAAAAAAGGAAAATTAGTATAAGATTTTTTTCAAGGAGAGGAGATATGTGAATTTTAAATAACTATAATATAAATATACTAATTTACTATGATTATTTGATACTTTTTATTATGACATATTATTTTTTTCTTTTATACTATGTTATGCATCATTATTGCATACTATGTGATAGAAAACAAAAATAAAGAGATTTGAAATGATTAATTGATTTCGTAATACTAATGATATGAAATATGAAAAATAAATAAAAAATAAAACAAAAAAAATAGATGAGAAATAAAAACATAAAAGAATAAAGTAAAAGATAAATACTTATGACATGAGATTGCATAAACACTAATATGATTCAGATTATAAGATTTGTTGTGATGATTCTACCATTAATGTTATTAATGTATCTTGGATATACTATGATTAATATTAATAAAGATGCGAATAATAATATTTATTCAATTATATTAATTCTAATTGTCATTTTTACTACCACAATGAGTAGAGGATGATACGATGTGATACGATATCACTAATATTACATTTTACATGATATATAATAATTTACTTATAATATATCTAGTAGCTAGAGATTAAATATGTTATGATATAAATATGATATATGATATATGATTAGCTATTTATTATGTAATTTAGTAGCTAGAGATGAGATATACTATAATATAGATATGATATATGATGAGCTACTTATTGAGTTATCTAGCAGTTAAAGATGAGATTTATTATGTTATAGATATGATATATAATGACCTGATTACTATGTCGTCTAACAGTTTAGAGATAAAATTTAATATGATGTGAATATAATATATGATAAGTAACTTATTGTGTGATTTAGTAACCTAGAGATGAAATCTACTATAATATATACTCTGAAGATATTACAAGTTATATTTTTACATCTTTTTAAATGATAATCATAAGTACTTATTTAACATTATTTATTGATCTTTATTAATTTTATCTTATTATTATATTTTATCTTATTTTATTACTTATGCCAATTTTTTTATGACCTTTCAAGCTTATTACGTTCTTATATTATAGTTTAAAATTTTAAAATACAAAAAGATTATAAACTTTAGCTGCACTTAAATTTTACAGCTTATTTTTTAGAAGATTGTGATATTTCTATTTATATTTTAAAGGACATGTGAATAGTTTATTTGATATGATTTATGTACTTATCTTTATATTTTTGATAACCATAGCTATAGTTATATGTTCATACCAACACTTCATGAATTGATGATAAAATTATAGGTTTTATTATATCAAAAAGCATTGAAAATTATGATATCTTTTGAAAATAAAATATTTAGTTATATGAGTGTACTATTGATTTGATTATGTTAAGATTATAATTATGAATTTGTCATTATTATAAAACATTGTTTTTTATGATTATTATTATTTATTATTGACTTATTTAAAGGAAACACAAAAAGTTTTAAGGAAAGCTCTCTCTGTTTGTTTTTTAAAGTACAATAATTTCTTATGCAGGACTTGAAAAATTGGATGATTGGAACTAAAATTGGAGAAAACTTTATCGTCATTTCTTACATAGTTAGGTTGTTAGTGTCATCTAATTATATTTATATTTTTATTATTCTAATCTTAAAGTTATTAAGTGTGTTAGTTTAATTAGATGAGGTCCCAATAATAAAGAAAGGTTAATGTATAATAGATGCTTAAAGAAAAATATAAAACCTATAATTATGATGCATCACCTTTAGATATGATATATAATTTAGTTATTCATGATTAATCTAAATATCATAGCGTGCATGTTCTTATTCTTATAATTTTATAACCATATATACTTTATCCTTTTAAATGCACTATTGTAGCATTTAAAATTAATGAATGCACACAGTTTGGCGAAGTTCTATATCTGTGTATGAATTAATTACAAAAGGGTTTTTATTATTTAAATATCACATACTTAGGTGTTTGACATCATTCAAATAGGTGAATTTTCTTGACCTCATGTGTTTGATGGTTTTATTTAATTTTAATAATAACAAACTTCTTATAGTTTTTTATGATGATTTAGTCTGTGTATCTAATATAGTTTTGCATAAATTAGGCATTAAAATTGTTGACCCTCAATATTTAGAGTAAATTAACACTTAAAAAGAGAAATTGAACACGATCAAATGGTCAATGATGAGATTAAATTAAAGAAAGACTCTAAGAGGTACGTAAATCATAAATTTAATATTTGTTTTCATCTTTTTAGAACTATTGTAAGGATTATGGTAAATACATTTTCATTATTTTTTAATAGCATACACATATATCCAAAACCATCATTAATATATTTTGATTTTATACAAATAATAATTTTTCATACTAACATAATATAGATTAAATCAATTTGTAAATTAGAAGTTAAAAGCCTAGGTTTATTTGTTTCATGGGTCACTCAAATAGTATTATTGTTAGAGACATAAAATTATCTTAATTTGTCTAAGTTATTCATAAATTTATGTCAAACCATACCAAATGATCAAATTGATAATTTCAATGACACTTGATCAAACACTTAAGAAATGAAGGTATTAACATGTTTAAAATATCTAAATATAATTATATCTAAATATGAAATGAATTGAATTTGAATTTAGCAATTTTTATCTTAAAATTGATATGTGAATCGTTTTGGAAACATCATTTGCATATTATGTTTCAAGTTTACATTAAATTAGATATCAATTCTTCAATTAGAATTATAGTTCTATAAGTAAGATTAATAACATCAAGAATGACATTTTCATTGATAATTACCTTTACATGTTATTTGACATAAATTTGGTATGTCTAGTAGATTTGAAATATCATCATTATGTCATGTTTCAATTCTTATCTTATTTAGATACCATTTTATATATTTAGACAATTAAGAAGATTTAATTAATATATAAATGATATTGATATAAACAATCTCATACATAAAATTTAAGATTTAAGTTGTGTTTCATAGGTCAAGACAATCTGAGTTGTCTTAGTTGGTATCAATAAAACTATTTATTTAAGTTTTACTTGATCTTGATAAGAGACAATGTGGGTTATGTTTGATCTTATGAAAAGAATTTTCTTTTTCTTAAAACTTCTTCACCTACTTAGGTTGAATAAAAAATTGGTTTGTATTGTTAGACTCAAGCGATTGTTTTGGGATGAAGTGGGCCTAAGTTTAGGATTAACTTGTCTAAATTTATTTGTGTATTTTTTCTCTTTTATTGTAATTTATTTCAATTTGTTGTTAATTATTCTAAATTATACAAAATATAATTTGATAATTTTAAAAACAAAGTTTGATAAAATCTAATTCACCCACTCTTATATATGTATATCAAGTTAATAAAAAAACATTAAAAAATCTTAATCTTTGTTTACTTCAAATATGTTGCTAAGCTTAACCTCCCTTGTATTTAACATACATTTTGAAAATGATATTTTGTTTTATTTTTTCTCCTTATATTAGGTGACACCATTGGTTGTAATATACATGAACAACTTACAACAACAAAGTTGTATCACTCATAGTTATATACCTTTTCATAATGCATGGTTGCTAAGCTTGATAACAATGCAATTTCATTTGTTTATCTAAAATCTTTTAAATTTCAAAGTATATACTTAAAAATGGTAGAAAATATACATGAACAATCCCATCATCTAATTTGGCTCCTATGATTCTAAGAGCTATGCATGTAGCTATGCACATCACCAATTGTAAGGCCTACTATTATTATAATTATTCGCATATTACATCACTATAAATGAATACCATAGGTGAAAAGTTAGTGTACAAAGTTCTTATTATGAAATAAGAAAGATACTCAATAATGTAATTTAATTGAGTTTTGATAGTTTAGAAATATCAAAATTCGAATAATAGTTTTCAAAAAAACACTTCTTCTCTATAAATGAATTAAAGCTCCAAATCTTATCTACTTTTATGACATTATTGAGGCTATTGATGAAGTTGGCTCAATGGACCTTTCAATTGTATTGTATGGGTTGTATTTTAATGTAAAAAACAAAATGGAAAAAATCTATTAGCTTCCTTTAGTGGGAAAAAACGCATGGAATTAAAGGTAGTGGACATTGACAAAAAGATCCAACTAGCTTAAATATTGGATAATAAGACACTCTTATAGATTTTGGAAAAGCTATTGTTTGAATACATTGTGAAGTAGATGGTTAAACTCATTCAAAATAACATTAAAAAATAAAAAAACAAATGCAAATTAATTTATAGCACAACCTAGTTAAGTAGGAAAAGAATGAACCACAATTCTTGAATTATTTGGACTATATTCTCAAAAAAAAAAAATTAATCATCACTTGAGGAGTTGCAAATAATAAATGTTTAAGAAAACCTAAGAAGCTTTTGAACAATAATATTTCATCATCATATATTTGATCATATCTAATTTAAATCATTGATTTTGTATTATAAAATGTGTATAAATAAACTTTTTATAAAAGAGATGATATATATACATTATTCAATACATCATCTATTTGTACATGAGACCCACTTTAAACTTGTCATATTTTTCTCTTATTATATTCATACAAAAAGAAAAATATACATATTTTTATGTTACTTATGAAGAAACATTATGAAATAATTATCATGAATTATTTTAAAAAAATATGAATATCATATTTGTCTTTTTATTATAAGAATCACATATTAAAGAATCGCTTTCGTCAAAATGCTTCTTTTTATCTAGAAAATTTCACTTTGTTTTATTGTTTACTTTTTCTTTTTCTAATTTATTTTCGCATTTCTTTTTCTTGCTGTCCACGTTACCATGTTGGCCACGCTTGTTAATGAAGGCATGCGACCCCACACTCTTGTCTCGTCGTTTCTGTAGCACGGCTTGGCATTTGTTCACATTTAAGAAAGAATATTTCTATCGTACGTAATCTAGCGTCAATAATGGTGATCTTTTTTATTTAGATATTATAGTTTTGAACGCGTTAGGCGTTTGCCAAACACGGGAAACTTTAGAACGCACTTGGATTATCTCCAATAAAACATTTCAATGCAGGTGCACACACAGCACGATTACGCGCCGTTTTTGTTAAACGAATAATTTTTGTTTAAATTTGAGGTATTTTATTTTATTGACATAGTCAAGTCATTAGTAACATTGGAAAGCTAGTTTGGAAATATTTAAAAAAAAAATTCTTGGAAGTGCTTTAAATAAAAAGAAATTAATTTGAAGAATACACTTGTTGAGTGTGCAACATTTAGATCAATATTTGTTTCTTTTCCCCATAAAATGGCAATGATTTTATAAGGATTCATTTATGAAGGAGCAATGATATTGCAATAATGTGTTGAATAAAATTGAGATTATTATAGGATTAGTCATTTATATAATTTATGTAATTTTTATTTATAGGATTAGTCATTTAGATTATTAAATGTTTGCTTAAATAGGTATTGGATCTAAATTGGGCACTCACATGAAAGTTTGTCTTGGATTATTGGATGTGTAAGAGTATATCGAATTTTGACGTGATAAAACTCCCTTTTAACATAATCTTTTAAGATTATTTTAGGTCTTTTAGGTTACCTTCATTATTCATTTATTTAAATTTTATTATTATTTTTGTTAATTTTGTTATTTTTATTTTATTTGATATCTAACATATGTCATTTTTCATGAATTTTTTTTAACATTTTCAAGTTTTTCTTTTTAACAATTTTTTTTTGCTTAGATTGCTTCAATTTGAGTCTTAATCATTGTTAAGTACTAATATTTTCATGCATAATTTTGAACACACTCATTCTCCTTAAGATTCATATAAATAATTAGATTTTTTAAGTGAATATTTTGGCTTTCATCGTCTTTTCAATAGTTGATACAATACATGTAAATATATCTATATGTACGTATCTATACACACACGCACGCATCCACCGAAATACACACATGTATAAATAACTACATCAAATTTAGCAAATGATCGTTCTTTAAAAAATTCAAGCTACTTATAAACTAAGGGCAAGATAATGATAGTTCAACATTCATGTGTGGGGAATATAAAAAAATTCAAAATTATGAGATCATGATTAAGGTTGCTATAGAATTGCGATAGATGTGTAGGCCAAATGAAAAATCCTAAGATATTAAGCAAACAAATGTCAAGATAATGAAACCTTTTGATTTAGAAGCAAATATTTAGGAGATCATTTGCTTTAAAATGATATAATTATTGCATTGTTGTTATATATGAATAAAATAAAATTAAACGCTTTTCTCTTCCTGTGGTTTAAGGGTTTCTGTCACTATTTTTCAATTTATCCCAAATACTCTTGAATGCAAGTTTGTTGTTTATAATTTGAGATTTATTTTATTTTAATTTATTTCCATCAAAGTGGTATCAGAGCTTGGAGAAGAAGAAGTTCGAACAATGCAGCGTCCAAGGGAGATGTGTAAAAAACTCTTTTTGCAAGTGTGGTTTGTAGAAAATGCAGTGTGCAAAAATGAGAAGTAACATAGTGTTCAACAGTGCATTTTTAGAAAGCAAAAGCAGTGTTTAGAAGTGTGTTTTTATTTAAAATATTTGGAATTGTGCAATAAACCGTTCCCAGATTAACTTATAACAATTGTGATAATTGGTGCATTCAATTTAAAGCTCTTCTTGGCTGGTAAGACCTTTGGGAGACTATTATTAATGGCTTTAAAGAATCAAATGCTATAGAAGCAGAGAAAAAATTGTGAAAAAAATTAAAAAAAGACAAAACACATTGTTCTTGATATATCAAGGGCTTGATGAGCCACTTTTAAGAAAGTAACAGAAGCAGCTACAAGCAGAGAAGCTTGGAATAAACTCAACACAATATGCAAAGGTATTGAACGTGTGAAGGGTGCACATCTTTAAATTATTAGAGATAATTTTGAGCCGTCAAAGATGAATGAAAACGAGACTATCTCCCATTATGTCTCACGATTAATTGCTATATGAACTTGATAAAGAGAAATAGAGAACAAATTGACGATACGAGTGTGATCGAGAAGGTACTTCGTTTTTTAACGCATATGTTTGAACATGTAGTAACACCAATTGAAGAATCTAAAGATATAGGTAGATTATTTATTGAATAGTTAATGGATTCCTTACATGTCCATGAGTAATGACTAAAGAAAGGGCTGAAGTTATATCTATTGGTCAAGCATTAGAATCAAAATTATATTTGAAAGAAGATAATTCCTTGAAGAAAGAGAATTCAAATTCAAGGGGAAAAGGAGGAGATTCATATCAAGTGGAAGAGGTCATTTTCAAAGCAAATCTCAACAAAAAATTAATCAACCTTACACTCAACACGAAAATGAAAAGAATGGTACTTCTTAAGGTCAAAGGCAGGGAAAAATGTTGAATGTTATAACTGTCATAAGAATAACAAATCAAACCATGCTTTTGATTGTTTGCATAAGAATAACAAATCAAACTGTGCCGAAACATCACAAGAAGAGTCAATATCATTATTGGCTAGAAAAGAGGGTAACGAAAGAGAAGATGTATGGTTTCTTGACTCAGGAGCAAGCAACCATATGTGTGAAACAAGTATCTATTTAATTTAATTGAAAATATGCAAGTGTGAATCTTAGAGACTCATCAAAGTTGAAAGTTGAAGACAATGGTAACATAAAACTTTATAAGAGAATAAGTTTCCAATTTTTTTTCAGATGCATATTTTATTTTTGATGTAAAAAGTAATATTTTAAGTCTTAGGCAATTGATTGAGAAAGGATATAGTATACATATAGAAAATGATTATCTTCTTTTCAAGATTCAAAAGGAATGAATATTACTAAAGTGAAGATGTTGGCAAATCATATGTTTCATCTTCAATTAAAATCAATAATTGAAGCTTGCTATCTTGGGAAACTTTCAAATGATTTTTTGAAATAGCATCTAAGGTATGTTCACCTTAACTTTGGAGGTTTGAAGTTATTAGCAAAGGAAGGAATGGTGAAAGGCCTTAATTTATTGGATGATCAAAATCATATATGTGAAGCTAGTATACTTGAAAAGCAACATTGTCTACCATTTCAAAATAATAGCACTTGGAGAGCTAAAAGATCGTTATAGCTTATTCAGATATTTGTGGTCTATTGATGCTATTATCTAATAGAGATAATAAGTATTTTATTACTTTAATAAATGATTGTAATAAAAAATATATACATATTTTATTAAAAAAAATCTACTGTTATCTTTATATTTAAAGAGTTTAAATACAAGATTGAAAAGGAGAGTGAGCTATTCATTCAAAGTCTTAGATCTGATAGAGTTGGTGAGTATATATTAAATGAATTTATTTAATTATATAAGCAAGAATGTGTACGACATCAACTTACCACAAGTTATACTTTACAAAAAAATAGAATTGCTGAATGAAAGAATCATACTATCCTTGATATGATAAGGACAATGATGAAAGAGAGGAATGCACCAAAAGAATTTTGGACAGAAGTAGTTACCTGTTTAACTTATTTGTTCAATCGTTGTCCTATAAAAGGCCATGCATTATTTTACTCCACAAGAAGCTTGGAGTGGATATAAACCAAGTGTTTCTTATTTTTGTATATTTGGTTGTATTACATATGCATAGGTACCTAATGTATTAAGGAAGAAATTAGATGACAAAGATGAAAAATACATATTCATTGGGTATAATGAGAAGTCAAAAACCTAAAAACTCTATAATCCTTTAACCAAAAAAGTGATTATTAGTTACGATGTTGTGTTTGTAAAAGAAGATACTTGGAAGTGGAAAGAAGAGAAAGATGACAAAACTATTACATTTTGGTAAGAAGAAGAAATTTAAAATCAACAAATACATGATTTGAATTCTTCAAGAAGCTCTCTCTCAAGAACAACTATTATGCAAAAGACAGTACATCCTACTGACTCATGCAAAAAAATAAAAAGTCTACAGGAGATATATGAGTAAACTTCTGAGTTTTCTTACTTATTATATTATTTTATTAATAATGAGCCAATTTCTTTTAATGAACAGTGTAAAACATAAATTAACAAAAGACTGTGGATGAAGAAATAACATCTATAAAAAAAGAATGATACATGGGAGTTAGTTGATCTCCCTCCTCAAAAGAAACCTATAGAAGTGAAATGAGTTTAGAAGATCAAGCATGAAGTAGATGAAATAATAGATAGATATAAGGCAAGACTTGTAACAAAAAAGCTTTAAGCAAAAATATGGTATATACTACAACAAGGTATTTGCTTCAATTTCTCGATTTGATAGAATGAAGCTAATTTTAGCAATTACAGCACATCATGGATGGAAGGTATGCTAACTTGATGTTAAATCTATATTTTTGAATGATATTTTAGAAGAAGTATATGTTGACCAACTTAAAGGTTATAAAATAATGAGTGATCTATATAAAGTCTATTGTTTCGAGAAGATTTTATATAGATTGAAACAAGCATCAAGGGCATGATATATTAAGATTGATGGATATGTTCAACAACAAGGATTTAAAAAATGTCCATTTGAACATATACTTTGTATTAAGATAACTAACAATGATATTCTTATAGTTTGTCTTTATGTAGATGATGTGTTTTATATAGGAAATTCTTTTGAATTATTTCAAGAATTTAAAAGAACTATTTAACATGAATTTGACATAAATAATGGTGAAATATCATACTTCCTTGGCTTAGAAGTGAAGTAAATGATAACTGAAACCCAAATCTCTTAAAGAAAGTATGCTACTGAACTTTCAAAAAATTTTAGAATGGAAGATTACAAATCAGTGGCAACACCACTTGATGTGAGAATAAAAATAAGTAAAGAAAGAGAAGGAAAAGCTATTGATTCTACTTTGTTCAAAAGCCTTGTTGATAGTCTTTGTTACCTTAGTTTCATAAGACCTGATATTCTATATTCTGTTAGACTCATTAGTCGATATATGCAATATTTGATGGAAACACATTGGATGGTTACAAAAAGAATACTAAAATATATTAAAGGTATACTTGATTATGATTTGTATTTTATTAACTAAAGTGGGACAAATTTATATGACTACTTGGACAGTGACTAGGGAGGTGTATAAATGAAAGGAAGAGTACAACTGATTATTGTTTCTTCTTAGGTTCATCAGTATTTTATGTGAATATCAACTAAACAAGATATCATTGCTCTTTCATCTTGTGAAATAGAGTATATTACAACTTCATCAATAAGAAGAGCCTACAACTATCTTTATTGATAATATCTCAGCCATTAAATTAGCAAAAAATCCAATTTAACATAGGAGAAGCAAGCATATTGAGACAAGGTATCATTTTCTTCGTGATCATGTCAACAAGGAGATTATATGCCTCATAGATTAGAGTACTGAAGAACAAAAGTGTCTGATATTTTCATTAAATCACTTGGAGTAAAGAAGTTCGAAGAATTATGAAATCAATTAGGCTTGAAGATACTTCAAGTTTGATGAGAGTAATGTTAACAAATTTTAAGTATTTGTTACACATTTTAAGTGTTTGTTAGTACATTTTAAATAATTATTAATATTTTAAAATATTTGTTAGTATTTTTAGATATTTAAATATTTAAATAATTTAAAATTTTATGTTGATCTTTATCGTTTAGATTAGGAACAAAGTTTTGAATTAAAAGCAAATATTTGAGAGATTATTTGCTTATAAAATTGTGTAATTGTTGCTTTGTTGTTATATATGAATAAAATAAAATTCATCATTTTTGTCTTCCCACAGCGTAGGAGTTTTCGTAACCATTATTTAATTTCTCTAAAAAATTTTCGAATACAAGTTTGTTATTTGTAATTCGAGATATATTTTATTTTAATTTATTTTCATCAATTTCAATGGAAAAGATGGAATTTTATCTAAAAAAAATAAGCTTTGTGTTTTTTTTGGTGTTCTACTAAATTTCTCAAGCAGGAAATTTGTTTTGTTTTCTTGGTTGGTTCTTTGCTGGGAATAAGTGATTAGAATTCCGATTCCTTACGGCATGTTATTCTTTTACTTGTTTTCCAAGTTATTGTTTAACGTGGTTTTCAACCAAGGCACAAATAAACTTCAATTTGCTTTCTCTTGTTTGATAATGGCACACGTAATCAAGTACGTGTGAAAGGTCAATGTTGTATCCAGAAGATTGCATATGAAGGTGTTAACTCCATGAAAAACGTGGCTCTTCCTTACAGGACATGTCCTTTGAGCTGGTGGATTGTATGCATCGTGTATATGGTTGACACAAAACATTGGATTTTAGATCAGATTAATTGCAGGTAATTTTTTTATTAAAAATAATATGACGAATGTTTATCTATCTAAGTTTATGTTTATTAAATTTTATTTAAGATAAATTTTAATTAAATTATTTTATGGAATTAATTACAAGTCTAACTCATTTAAAATTCTAGCAAAAAAAGTTAATTATGGGTTTTAACTTTTATATCTTTCTCTTCATTTTTTATTGTTGAGATGCAACAAAATCAACTTAATGTTGATTATTCTTGTTTTTGCATCGTTCATTTAAGATTCTTGTGCGATTAATTCTTTCAATCTATTACATAACTCAAATCATGTGAATAAAATTTGAAACTAAAAGGTCCTTGCTTGTTCGCTATGTTGTTTCCTCGTTGATTTTAATGTTTAAATTCCATACAAATGTCGCTAATATAAGATATTTTATGGATATTTAACTATTCTAGTTTTCTCGTAGGTCTTTTTGGTGGATGTGTTTTGTTCCTTGTTAAATATTGTTTAAAAAACTATGCTAAAGGTTCTCAATCGCTTGCGAGCTACTTTATGATTTGTGAAATTTAGCTTTTGTAGTATTGCAGTTACAAAAAATATTTGTAACAATTACCAAAAGAAGAGTCATTATTATGATAATGATAACCACATACTAGAATATGCACTTTAAGATTTGTTTAATGACATTTACATCGAGTAAATTGGCTTTGAGAATAGATAAAAGAATATAGTTTTATTATATTGAGATAATGCCTTATATTTATTATTCAATTCTAAACAAAATAAATTTATTTTAAAAAGATATCTTAACAATTTAAATTTATATTTCATATTTAAAACTCAAAATCTTATCTCTTTAATTATATTGAATAATTCATCTCTATATTCTCTTTCAACATCTTCAAATTCTTAAAATAATATGATTGTAGTAATTTTTTATTAAAATTGAGTACATGAAAAAAAAATTATTAGTGCATAAAATGTTTCAAAAAAACATAAAAAAAATAACTAAAATAAATTATTCTAATGACTCTTGTTTAATGCCTACTCACGGTTTGTTTAGAATTATTATGATTTTGGTGAGTTTTAAAGGCTAAATAAGTGAGTAATTTATTTATTTATTATATTATAAATATAAAAATGCCATAAAGAGTGGGATTAGAAAGGTAACACATTCAACCCTTTTCCTTGCAAGTTTTGGAAGTTTTGGGAGAATCCTTTCCTCTAATTTGCATCAGACGACTTTTTCAAAGAGAATCTTAATCCTCTCTCATTGTTGGTTAGGTCATCTCACTATTGTCTCACGACTGAATCTTGGTGAGATCACTTTGAGAAGGAGGATCGAGATCTTCTTTTTGTTGGAATGTTTTTATGAGTTCCTATAACCTTTAAATCAAACTTTTGTGTTTGTACTTTCACTTTTTTGGCTTGACCATTCGGGTGACTTGGATTACAACCTTAAATTAGCTAGTGTTTTTCTATTAGAGGTGTAACAACTCATATTTCATTACTATAATATTATTTGTAACTTCGATATTTATCAAAAAAATTAGAATAAAATATAATAATATGATTTTATATATGTCTCAAAAGATGTGTCTAAAAAAATCTCAAAATTTGAGTGTGTATGTATTTTCAGAAAAAAACATATTGTGAGGAATTTAATGGTATATTCATTGCAATTTTTGTAAATCATTTAAATTTTTTACAAATTGTTAAAAGAAAGAAAATAAATATTAATTTTTAAAATGATTAACTATTTTAATATCTTATTATGATTAAAGCCAATTTCTCTATTTTGCAGTTGTAATCCTCTCTCGTTCCCTGACACAATTCTTTTTCTTTGTTGGGACAGCTTTGTAAAGAGGAAATTTTTATGAATACGACTCAGAAAGGAAGAGAATCGTGGAGAAGAAATATCGAGAGCTGTTCTGTGACCTAAGCTTTGCAACCTCTTTTTCATGAGTTAAGTTGAGTGAAGAGATCGATATATCCAGTGGTCTTTGATGGCGATGGTAAGTCTTATATTAAAATTGCTACTTTGCTTGAGTTAAAACCCCTTATGTGTTTGTGCTTCTTCAATTTCTAGATTAATTGTGATTGAATCTTAGCTTAATTGAGACATTTTGTGAGAAGGGATCCCAATGATAAGAACTATCGAAGAAAACTAGGGCCCTTGTTAGTTGAAAAGAATGGTTAAACAAAAAATGAGCAAAAAATAATATTGAATTTGATTCATAAACAAGTATATATATAAATTTCAATATAATTTATTCGTAAATAAGAAAAAAAGGAGGATATGAAAATCGTTGTGCTCTATTATTTTAAAGCTATAACATAGTTTGTATGATATTTCAAAATCTTTAGTTATATGCTTATATAGTTGCATAGAGATGATGTCCCATTTTTTTAATGTCATATATATTATCATATTATTTTGAGATTATGTATATTTTATTTTATATTCAATTTTTTACCTATTTATTTTGCTATGTGTTTATAATAGTGAGGTATGAATTCACAGAAATATAATAATGCAAATTTTACAAAATTTATATTTAAATAAATTAAAATAGAAGACTTAAGTTATATGAATCATATTAATATTTAATTTATATAGTTTCTTACAAAGGCTAGATTATTAAATTAATAAATATTGTTAAAAAGTTTTAGAATATTATGATAAGTAGTATATTTCATTAGAAGTCCAATAATATTATTTGTAAGAAATTAAATGTGTATTAATTATAAAATTAGTTGTTAAATTTATAAAAAAATATTAGTTAACTAAAATCATATGTTTTTTTAGGAAAACAATTATTAAAAATATAAAATTTTAAAAAAAAATTATGACATCTATACAAATGATAGAGTTTAATAAATAAATTATTTTAAAAATGGTCAAAGAATATTTGGATATCAATCAAATTAAAATTTTAAGAAACAAGTATGCCTAAAGTTTTAAAACAATTAAAGAATCTAAATCTTTGATTGCACTGGTGAAGAAGAATGCTCGAAACAATGACTATGGTTAAGAGAACAGCTTGAAAAATGATGAGTAGAAGAAGAGGAAAGCGATAGGAGCATTCAATTAAAAGAATAAAGGAGAAAATGATAAGTTTTAGAGAAGTTCTGGAAAAGTAAAAGAAGACACTTATAAGGATTGACAACTTGGGTGAAACTATAAAAGGGAAATCTTGGTTGCTTGAGTGGGTTTTGGAAAGAAAATGGGAGTATTGTGTGGCAAGCTAAGCAAAGAACAAGGGAATTGAGGGCAATCATGTTAAAGGAAAAAAAAAATAAAAATATTTACATCATTGTGAGAAGAAGAGAGAACAAGAAAAAGATACTTAAAAAACTTTTGTCAATCAAGAAAAGAGTTGTTTTAGCTTTTTGATTTTGTTGTTATGACATGCAAATAAGATTCTTAAGACATAACACTAATAATATAACTCAGATAAATCTTTAATGTACTTATTATATATGTTTGTTGGATTTTTGTTGTATGACTAAATTTAAAAATTTAAACTGATACAAACATTTATATTTTGGTCCATATTTGATGTAAAATGTGATTATTTGTAAATAATGATAAATACATTAAGTTGATTGTATTATAATTTCTTTACATATATATGCAATCGATTTATGTATAATATTGTAATCAATATGTTATTTCTTTCTTTTTACGATTAAAAATTTCTTGACACAATTGTAAAAATGCTTTTTCACTGACTTAATTGAGTGAGTACAAGAAATTAAAGTGCCTACTTTATGTGGGGCCCTTGGCATGTCCTTGCATAAACGTTTCACGTCTAATTTTCTCAATAGTCTGTATTGTTTGAGCAATTTTATAATTAAGCTGTGCTTTTTTGTCAACCCACTCTTAGTTAATCTCCCCTTTTTTTTTTATCGAAGGCCACAAAGCCAAAACAAATAGCACCACAGTAGATCAATGAAGAAATTGCCTTCATCCTCAATCCAAAGATGCATTTGACTGCCTTGGTAGACAAATCATGTTTCATTTATAGGAGATAGAAATTTATCCTAATTCTTGTAACTTGATAAGCTCAACTTACAACCTTTAGTCCTTTTTAATAATATAATTTATTAAATTAATTCTAATTGCCTTTTTTCTGAGAGGTTGGAATCAAGTAGAACGACACGTTAGCGAATTCGTGTTAGGCATCTCTGCATAATGTAAGCGTCTACTCGACACCCATTAAATGTAGCTATCTCGGACACCAAATTACAAGCCACAAGAAGTGAAGAAGGTTATCCTTGAATCATCGTGCCTAATGAGTTCCGAGAAGGAGACTTTGGTCCTCTACCCTTCTCCCGGGATGGGTCACCTGGTGGCCATAGTGGAGCTCGGTAAGCTCTTCCTCGGCCATGGCTTCGCGGTCTCCGTCGTCACCGTGGATGCTACCTACACCACTGGTGCTGCTAGTGCCACCTCCACCCTCATCCACCGCATGTCCTCCGCCCACCCTTCACTCACTTTCCACCGCCTCCCAGCCGTTTCCCTACCCCCCAACTCCTCCCCACACCACGAAGCCCATGCCTTCGACCTTCTCCGCCTCTCCAATCCCCACCTCCTCCGCGTCCTTTCCTCCCTTTCCCAGACCTCCTCCGTCCGCGCCCTCATCCTTGACTTCTTCTGCACCGACGCCCTCGATGTGGCCGCCGAGCTCGGCATCGCCTCGTACATCTTCTACACCAGCAGCGCGGCCAGCCTCGTGACCTTCCTCCACTTTCCTGCAATCCACTCCAAGATCACCGCCAGCTTCAAGGACCTCGGCGATTCTCCACTTCGTTTCCCGGGTCTCCCACCTATTCCAGCCCGCGACATGCCGCTTCCCCTGCTCGACCGCGAAGACGAAGCCTACAAAGGCTTCCTCTTTCACTTCGGCCGCTTGCCGAACGCCGATGGGATCATCACAAATACTTGGATCTCGTTGGAGCCCAAACCCCTGAAGGTGAGCTATAGAATTTCTCTATTCTTTATCCATGCCCAATTTTATCTACTCTATAGTCGACTGATTTACCCCTCCACACAAAAATATTCCTATTTTGAAATCATAAAAAATCCCTTTTTTTTTTTTAACAAGCTTTCTGGAAGAACTTCAGAAAACAAAGCTTTTTATGTGATTTATGCTTACCCATAAAACAGAGAAAAGCATCACATGCTCTTTTTGTTAACCATTTGTTTAAACCATTTTTCAAAACTCAAAAACATCAGATTTGCTAAATATAAATATTTTTTTATACTTTAATATTTTCACTTAAATATTTTGTTTTGTCAAAAACACTTTTTTAAATTTCAACAAATAAACAATCATTAAAAAAATGCGCGCACTTGTAACTTCACATCCGCACCAAACACGGCATCACACAGTATCACCTGCATGTACTCCACTTGTCTTTGAAATGTAATGGTAAAGTTATGTTGGTGCGCCACTTGGGATTTCAAAAAAAAATGTGATAAAAATAATTTTTTATAAAATTATTTGTTAAAATCTTAATGCGTCCGGGTTTAATCATATGACTTCAATTTAGTAATTTTTGGCAGTCGGTTTGGATTTTTTTTCGATTTAGATGCATTTTTAATTTCTTTTATGGAAAAACAAAAAACTTTTAGAGGTTAAAGTTATCGATACATTATCCTTTTTTAAGTTTTTTATATTAATTAAACTATTATATCATATGATTAAAACAAATAAAAAACAGTGAATTTAAAAAAACTTAAAATAAAACATTTAGTAACATTTAGCTATATTATATAAAATATTACTGCTTTACTTTTAAACAAATGTGTTTTACTTTAGCTCAGGGATCTAAGTTAACAAAGCTATTATGTGAATTGTGAGATTTTCGAACTTCGAGCACTGTATTTTGTTTGAAATCATCTTTCGGTTAGTTTTTGCCTGAAATTTTTTTTACTGAAAGGAGAGGCTAAAACAAATTGTATACTGATGAAAAAAAATACTTAAAAAATATATTTAAATAATAAAACAACAGATTTCATTCACCATCGTTTTGTCATTGATGCATAGATTCTGCTAGCATAGTGTAGTTTTGTGCTAATTTTTTAAAGAAATGTGAAGGTTGCATTCGACGCAATAGAATACCAAGTTAATTAAATAAATTTGAAAAAATATTAAGTTTAAATAAAAAATAGTGTATTACAAAAATATGTTATTAAAAAAGTTAATATTATAGTTATTATTTTGAAATAATTAAAATTGTTTTTTAATTAAATTAAAAAAGTAATATTTCTAATATTATTTTGAAAGTATAAAATTATTTTTTGATTCTTCCATATAATTTTTATTTTCAAGATCGAAGAAATATTTTTAATATGTAATCATGTATATGTTATGATATTGTTTTAAAAAATATTTTTATAAATAATTACTTTTAAAGCAAATAATAAATCAAGTGGCGGCTATATACATGGGATTACGACATGAATGTTTGTCGCAGGTCATTGCTGACGGGCTCGCTGCACCCGGCGGAAAGGTGCCGCAGGTATATTGCGTCGGCCCTCTAATTACCAAAAGCCACACGGAAAGCCGACATGAGTGCCTCCACTGGCTCGACACGCAACCGCGGCGGAGCGTGGTATTCCTCTGCTTTGGGAGTTTGGGAGCTTTCTCCGCAAAGCAGCTCAAAGAGATCGCAACTGGACTTGAGAAATGCGGACAGAGGTTCCTGTGGGTAGTTCGGAGCCCGCCTGCTCCAAAGCCGGCCCTTGCTCCCGGCGGGGGGGAGAGTGCAAAGCTCACGGAGGCACCGCCGGAGCCAGAATTGGATGAACTGCTGCCCCCGGGGTTCTTGGAGAGGACGAGGGAACGGGGTATGGTGGTGAAGTCGTGGGCGCCTCAGGCGGAGGTTTTGCGGCATGCCGCGGTCGGGGGATTCGTGACCCATTGTGGATGGAACTCTGTGTTGGAGTCGGTGCTCGGCGGCGTGCCGATGGTAGCGTGGCCGCTCTATGCCGAACAGAGGATGAATAAGGTGTTGCTGGTGGAGGAGTTGAGGCTGGCAGTGGAAATGAGGGGGTACGAGACGGGGGCTGTGGCAGCGGCGGAGGTGGAGGAGAGGGTGAGGGGGTTGATGGAGGCGGAGTGGGGGAAGGAGATTAGGGAGAGGATGGAAGCGGTTAGGGTGGAGGCTGAGAAGGCGCTGGCTGAAGGGGGATCATCTTACGTGGCGGTAAAAGAGCTTGTGGCCAAGTGGAAGGCGATAACGACGTAGGGTTTAAGTTGCAAGTCATGTGATTTGTGATTTCCACTCTTTGTTGTTCCTGAAGATAAAATGTTAAACTTATTAATAAAATTATTTTAACAAAATTCTACTTTTAAGAAATATTTAAGTGTATGTATTTAATAGTAGTATTATCGATAAATAATTAATAAAATAAGTGATATTATACAATAACTTAGTTATTAAGTTTTAAGTACAAAGTATTTTTAATATTATTTTGAACTTTTTTTCTTTCCTTTTTATATTATTTACTTAGTTATTTGATTAAAATATTTTAAAATATAATCAAGCAAATATTTGATCTTGTTTTTTCTTAAACTTAATTTAGAAAAAATACATTGAACAAAGCTTTTCTCGAGCAGATGCAATCGCGATAAAAAACAGTTTAAATACTTCAAAGTATTATTATTGTTTTAACATCTTAGTGCAAAAAAATAAATAATTGCACAAAATACAAAGGTCAACTTATTTTTCGAATCAACATTTAAAAAGTTAATTTACAAATCTTTTTTAATAAATTATTCTTACAACTTATTAGATTCACAAATCTTTCACTGGCAACTCAGTATAATGTCTTTACTTTTATAAATAAAAATGAATGATTTTATTTGGGCCTTGGAAGCAGTTAATAATTAAAAATAATAATTTTGTAATTCTAAAGATTTGCCAAGTTCTAAAGGCAGCAATCCTAATGAAACGCAAGTCAAAATTTAAGTCGATAAATCGTGTGAACAAAATTATTATGTGCAAGAGGAATATATTTTCTATTTTATAATATACTTGTAGGAAACATTTAATTTAATTATGTATGGTTTAAAATCTATTGCTGACTATCTTGCTCGTTAAATTGATGTAGATAAAGAAAAAAAAAACATTTTGCTCGTTAAATTGGATTGGAGTTTGAACTAATTCGATTGAAGTTCATGTTTGATTGAATTATAGTTTTGATTTGTTATCTTATTTAAAATCTGACTCGCTTGTTTCAATTAAATGGACAGGGTCACAAGTTAAACCCATTTTGAGTCATTTATAATTTGATTATCTAAAGTTCAATAGTACCTGGACTGAATTCAGGATGATTTCAATCTAATCTGATAATGAGCTTGATCTAAAAAATGTTTTCTGGAATATAAGTGAGGTAAATTCTACCCAAATATAATAGAAGATTAACGAGGTAGTAAATTACGACTTTGTTTACGTATAACTTTTAAGTTTTAAAAATAAAATTAAAAAATATATATTTTGATAGAGTTTTGCAAAAGCAGATATAAGTTTGATAAAAAAATTAAATAGAGATGTTTTTTAAATTAAGTTTGAAACTTAAGTCGTATCTATTTTCACCATCATATTAAGAATACAATGAAGTTGAAACGTGCACTCCGAACATAACCAAAATTAGTTAAATATAATGATAAGAAAATATTTGAAATAAATTAAAAAAAACAATAATAAAGTTGTTCATTGACCTTTTTAAAATTTAAGTAACATAAAAGTGTCAATTTTTATTTAAAATAATAGTTATGATTTTTTAATTATTTGTTTAAACTTAGTTAGAAGTCTTACTTGGGACGCAACATACAGTTTTGAAATACAATTCTCTTTGAAAACTACGTCCGAACGCAAAAAATGACTCAAAAAAACAGGGATGATTACTTCACTTCAAACAGAGCTTCAATCGAACAACTTACTGTTGGCAAAACATTTATCTATTTTTTTTTCTTCAATGAAATAATAGACCAAATCGTAAAACCGAAGTAAATTTGTATACTTCTTTTTAAAATGTTCACTGGCTTTCATTACTACAAGGCACTTAAAAGCTTGTTAAATAATTCCTAAATTTTTCTACGTACGTATGATAAAATATTCTTCGGCAAAAACTTGAAATGCTTCTTTCGTACAGAAAAATCCAAAAAAATGTTTAAAGTAATCATATTTTTTTTAAAATTAATTTGACTAATATTCATGCTTTTTTTTTTAATTCAAATGAAAAAGAAAATTCTGTGCGTTAAAGTAAAATTGTTAAGATGTTGTTACCATGGAGAAGTAAATTATAAATAATATACCTTGCAATTTTAAAATTACACCTCGAAGTGTATCCTCCATTGCGAATTATTGTGGTTTTAAAATTTACTTTTATAAACCTATTACCCGAAACGAATGCAAAGTAAGCCAAAAGCAAGCCACCGAAATTTTCATTGATCAAGGAGGCTTGGAACAGAGACTCCGCCATGCGCCAACCTGCGCAAATGTGACTGAACCTACGGTGGCCGCGCCTGTGCGTGACTCTCTGCATGGCAACACATATGGATGTGCAACGGCCCCCCCGGCATCTGATTTTGAGCACTCGCTCCCGCGCGTTCCTGCGGCGGGGCCATCGTCTGTGCACACAACGTCTGTTGCTGCTGTGCACGCTACCGCGCCCGCGAAAATGCATGACCCGCGTATGGCTGTTGTCCCCACCAAGCTGATGACTGTGCATGGGGAGGCTGGCCGTGTGCATGACAAGCTGAACATAGCTCATCGTCATATCGAGGATGATAGCTCAATGAAGGAGGGCCTTGGACCATGGATGCTCGTCCAGCCAAGGCGCCGAAGACCCTTAGCCAATGGACGCAAGAGGGAAGGCCTCGAACATGATACCTCTACGTTGCGGGAGGAGTCTATGAGACAGGGAAGCTTCGATGGTCGTGGGCGTAGTAATGCAAGGAGGAGGAGTCTCTCGGCTGTGCGTGGGCGAGAGAGCAATAGAAGGGGTTCGGCTCGTCACTGCTCAGATGAGGTGGCGGTGATGAACCAATCTTCCGCTGATGGTCAACGCCCCGGCATTCTGATCAGTGCAGCGACCAAAGGAAAGAACATTATGCAATCGTCTAATGTGGATGAGGTGTATGCATATGATGTATCGCACGCAAGACGATGATTGGGGGAGTTGCTCCCCGGCTGCACCTCGTGGAGTGCGGCTCCTTTTTCTGCTTCACGCGCGAATGGTGATGGTCACGGTTTATGGCTCAGGGCTAGTTGTGGCCATGGTGGAGTGCTTGGGCTGTGTGGCACTGCGCGATGTTCGGAAGCTACAATGTTTTCGGCTGCATTCCTGGTACGTGAGGGGCGGGGACTCTGCTGCTCTAAGGACTGTTTGGGAACTGCAGTATATAATCTACTACGAAGATCGTTGTTTGGAATATTAGAAGGATTAGAGACAGGAAATCCAGGCTTTATCTGCAAAGATTTGTAAGAGAGCAGAATGTAGCTGTAGTGGCTTTGGTGGACACCAGAGTGCAGAGCTTCAACCGTAAGGAAGCTGATGTGCTCCTGGGAAGGGATTGGTTGAATGAGGTACAGTCCTCTGCTGGGAAGTCTGCGGGCATTGTAGTTCTTTGGAGAAATTGGTTAACTCTCAAGCCTTTGAGAAGCTCTATGCACGTCATGTCTATCCAGATCACATATTCGGGAGCTAAATTGATGAATTGTTGCTTTGTTTATGTTCCTAAGGAGGCTCACAAAAGGAGAGCTGTTTGGGAGTTTATTAGGGAAGAAGCCGTGTTCAGCGTGCCTTTTATGATTGCGGGGGATTACAACTTAGTTATGACCCAGGAAGAAAAACGTGGGGGAAAAAAATTCATCCATGGGCAGGGGCAAATTGAGCTATCTGAATTAACCCATGATCTTTTTGGGTTTTATTGGGAATAGTTACACATGGTGCAACGGCAGATCGGGGGGAGCACGTATTTGGGAGAGATTGGACCGTGTTTTGATGAGTACTCAAGGCGTGCAAGAGTTTCCCACTACCACAATTACTCACCTATCTCGTATCGGTTCGGATCATTGCCCGGTTTTGATAGATTTGGGGGGAAGACAGCAAAAAACTAAAGTGGACAGAAGAATACAATTTGAGAGTGTGTGGTTGGATCCCCCACAATTTACTGGGGTGGTGAAGCATGCTTGGAATAGGGGCACCCGAGGCAACCGGATGGAGGGGCTGTCTATTAGATTTCGCAGGGTACTAGCTGCCCTTAAAAATTGGAGCAGAAGAGAGATGCAAGGTATTATCAAAAGGAACAAGGAGCTGGAAAGCAGAATCAACTCACTTCAAATGAAAGAGTTGACTGCGGGTCTGAATGCAGAAGAAAGTGCTGTCCTGGGTTAGCTTATAACTGAATTTCACAAGGCTAATGCACTGGAGGAACATTGGTGGTGGCAACGTGCAAAGGTTCAGTGGGCTCAATTTGGTGATTATAACACACGTTTCTTTCATGCAGCTGCAACAACCAGGTAGCGTCACAATCGAATTATGTGCATGAAGGATGATAAGGGGGAGACTATCACTTCGACTGATGGCATCGGGGATGCTTTAACCCGTTTCTTTGAAGAAAAATGGAGCAATGACAGGGTGTTCTCCCCATTTCAGCATTTTTCTCCACGGGTATGCCTCTCGGATGTGCAAGCGAGTATGCTTACTGCTAGGGTCACGAAGGAGGAGATCGTGTGTTTTATTCGCGCCCTTGGGAAGAATAAGGCGCCTGGGAACGATGGGATTACTGCTGAGTTTGTCCTGGGCTACCGTGATGTAACCCAAGAGTATATTTTTGCAGGCGGCTCTGGAGTTTTTCGAGACAAAGAAAATGCCTACATCTTGGAAATACACATTAATTGTTCTTATTCCTAAGAAGCAAGGTGCTAATAGGCCTGAACAATTTCGGCCAATCAGTCTATGCAACACAATCTATAAGTTTGTAGCTACGGACTTTGTGGAGAGACTCTAAGCAGTTTTGCCAGATATTATTTGGCAAGAACAAGGTGCATTTATCCCTGGTCGTGAAATGACAAATAACATTTGTATCGCTCAGGAGATGGCTTCCAGAATGCATTCTTCTACATCAAAGAAAGGTCTGATGGCCATCAAAGTTGACATGGAGCAGGCTTATGATAAAGTTAGATGGAATTTTGTGATGGATATGATGCGGTTCCTGGGGTTTCCTGTGGCCTGGCGGGAGTGGATTGGTGCGTGTATCGACTCTCTTAGATTTGGAGTGTTTGTGAATGGTGTTAAACTTCCTTGGATTCTGGCGCAACGAGGGATTCAGCAAGGGTGTCTCTTATCCCCTTACCTGTTTACTATTGTCACCGAACATCTATCCACGCTCACGCGTGACTACGAGGGGCGTGCACTGCTTGGCTTTCGTTGTGCACAGCGTGCCCCCCAGTGTCACATTTGCTTTATGCGGATGATATTTTGTTGTACGCGCCGGCTACACACACTGCTGCCCGTGCTGTTTCGCACCATTCTTCACGAATTTGGTAAGGCTGCAGGGCTTATTGTTAATCCAGCAAAATCAATGATTTTTTTCAGCAGAAATATGAAGAGAAAAGAAAGAACGGACTAGCGAAAAATTTGCGGATGACTAAGGGCTAGAACTTGATGTATCTTGGTGTTCCCGTTTCAGCTAAGCTCCTTACTAAGGCGGACTGCAACTTTATTATCCAAAAACTGGAACAGCAAGTGGCTAAATGGAAAGTTAAACCTTTGTCTATAGCGGGAAGGGTCCTTATGATAAACTCTATGCTCGCTGCTACTCCATGTCACATTATGGCTCACTGTATGGTGCCCAAAGGGGTAATTGAGGCCATTGAAAGAGTGTTAAGGAGATTCTTGTGGTGCAAAAACAGCAGAGCAAGGTCAATGCATTATGTGCAGTGGGATACCGTTACTTTGCCCAGGGAACTTGGAGGATTGGGAATCCGCGACTTGCGCTTGTGGCAGCGCGTCATGCAAATGAAGCAATGTAAAAGAATCATCGCCAGGGAGGATAGCGTTTGGGTGAACATTATGCGTAGCAAACTCATCAACTTGCGTAAACCTCACTGTGCCCTGCGCGGTGCATCCCATGCGTGCAGGCTCACCTTGGACGCCATGCCGGATGCCATACCATGTTTCGTGTGGAGGATTGGGGATGGTTCAACTACCCTTTTCATGGAAGACAACTGGCTGGGATTCTTGCCAATTATGTGGTAGCCTACGTATGTTAACATGGAGGCAACCTGGCCAATCTTCGTTAAGGAATGCATGGCGGCGCCCGGAGTTTGGGACGAACAGAAAATTCGCCGGTGGGCTGACGACTGCCTTGTGGAGAGAGCTCTGCATGTGCCTTGGGGCAAAAATCATGTTAAGGATATGGTGTTCCAGTCGCTCACGGAGTCAACCACGATCAACAATGGCAAGCTCTATGCGCACATGATCCTTCGTGCTCGCAGTCTTGAGTTGGGGAGGCCGCTGCAGGACTGCAATCAATATAAATGGATTTGGAAACTTAAGGTGTCTCCCAGGGTCCGTGTTTTCATTTGGCGCATCATTTGGAAGTCGCTGCCCTCGGCGGCTTGGCTTGCGCGAAGGGGCCTGGCTGATAGCTTCATTTGCCCATGGGGTTGCCCCGTTGCCGATACCCTGTGTCATGCCCTTTGGGAGTGCCCGCATGCACAGGAGGTGTGGGATTCGTGGCATGTGTGGACTGCAATTGCGGTGGTGAGCGGCGGCCTATATGTTAACAGCGGTGAGTTATTTCTGCAGAGTTTCTGCTGCTGTGGGGAGGCGGCTGGCCGAAGGTGAAGTGGTGATATGATGCATATAGCTATAATAGCCACCACTCTCTACAACGTATGGGTGAATAGATGTGCAAGAAAACACAATGAACCAATCATGGCAGCGCATTACTAATTCGCAAGGTTCGTTTGAATGTTTCTATTGCGGCAAAGCGACGTAATGAGTATACATCTAAGCTCAACGGGAACCTCTCTAACTCGCCTGAGTTGACGGTAGCCCTACACTCGGTTCCCCCTCCCGTTGGATGGATATTGATTAATTGCAACGCCGCGGTGGGCAGTGATATTGCTGGAGTGGGTATTGTAATTCGTGACTATTTGGGAAACCCCTGCGGATTGTTGGTAAAAGATTCATCTCACATGCTAGCGAGGCCATGGAGACACTTGCTATCCTTGAGGCACTGAATGTTGTGAAACAATCGTTTCCGGAATCCTCCGCTGTGGGAATCCAGTCAGACTCTCTAATCGCTTTGCATGAAATTAAAATCGTGCTGAGGCACCCACCTATCAGTGGGTACTTTTTTCCTGCCCTCTTACATGCCACGTGTCTGAGTGCGTTTCACATGTGCCACGTGCACTGCGAGGGAAACGCTGCTGAGGATTGGGTTGCACGTGCTGCCTGTACTGATGAGTTTGTGTAGGAGTGAGGAATACTTCTTCCCAAACAACTTTTTAAACTTTTGTGACCTGATTTTCTGTTTGATCCCCCTAGAGGATCTTTTGTAATGACATTGGCGTTTTTAATAAAATAGAACCCAACTTTCAGAGCAACGGGTGTGTAGAGTTTTTCGCCTAACGTTAGTATGGATGGGAACGAGATGAGCATAGCGTTAGAGAACCGGGTGTTCAACCGTCGTTCCGGGATGGGCGGTGGCCGCATGGGATGCACCCTTATCACCGGTTTCCTGGGCAGCGGCAAGACGACTCTCCTACGCCACCTCCTCGACCACCGCGGTGACCTACGCCTCGCTGTTCTCGTCAACGAATTCGCCGCCTCCGATGTGGACTCCCTTCTCCTGGACTCTGCTCGCCTTAACTCTGCCTTCAACCTGTCCACTGTCTCCCTCACCCACGGTCACACATACACTTTTTCCCACACACTCATATTCCCTTCATACGCTTATTTCTCCATTTCTCGAATTCCAGGCTGCGCTTGCTGTGATGTTCGTGGGCCGTTTCGCGAATCTCTGCTGCGGATAGTGGATAGCAAGCACAATTTTGATTGTCTGCTCATCGAGGTTTCCTTTTCTATTTGCATTCCCAACAGTTCCTTCATTTTTTACGATTTACCTGGAGATTTTTTTTCATAGACTTCAGGATTAGCGAAACCAGAGAAGCTCGTAGCGGTGCTGGAGGAAGTTGGGATACATTTAGACCTCACAGTTGCTGTGGTAGATGCCGAGTCGCTTGAAAAGATCATTAAGTTGGATATTGTAAAGAAGCAATTGGAACATGTGGATCTTGTTTTACTGAACAAGTATGCTTTTTTAAAACCATGATTATAGTTTGTCCAGATAATCAAACCTTGCTAAATAACCTCGTAGAGATTTTGACATTTCATTGAACAAGATATTCAAAAAGATTTTAGCTCGTGGAAAGGGTGAGCATGATTACTATGGTTAAATTGACATGATAAAAAATGAAGCAAAGCATGCTTAAGATGTGTTGTTGCAGATGGTGTTGTTTGATGGGAAATTAAAACATTTTTTTGGGTGTTGTTACAAAACAATTCTTTCACTTGGTTTGAAAATTTCACTAAGTAATTCATGACATCGTTGGTTTCCATCTGAAATAGAACATTCTCATGTAGGCGGATGAGCTGCAATGCTCATTTTAATGAAGCTATTGATGGGGTGCATGTGTAATGCAGACTATTGTTTGTTGATCAAATAACATGAAACTGAAGGGGGTGGTGGTAATCATTACATGATTGACTAGTTCCTCAAGTGAAGAGCCAAGAGGGTGGGGTGATTTGATCTCAAAAGTGCAAGGTTTGTTTGGGACAATACAAATGATGTCTTTGACTTTTTTTAATGACATCATTTTCTTTTACAAATCAAAGTTTATTTTCAAAGTCAGTGGAAAGCAATTCTCCAAAGATATTCCCAACAAGATACTTAGAAGTTTATGATCATGGGACAAACCAAATAATTGTTAGGTAGTTCTTGAAAATTCCATTATCTTTGTTGTACTTTATACTATTCAATATATCCATATGCATGCTAGCCATTTCTTTATTTTTAAATGGACTTTTAGACTAAGATGGAGCGGCCATTGGATATAATGGATCTAAGTGGAGTGCATAAAAAACTTGTCATTATAAAGCATCTTCCTTGATTGGCTAACTAGCCAGTGGCATTGCTATGCTCATAAAGGAAGTGATAGCAAAAAAAAAAAGTGTTTCAAAAAAGTTGACTAGGAGATGATATTAGAGAAACAAAGGTGCTCAAGAATATTCATGTTGATGCACTTCTTAATTCAGTTGATAATAATTAGTGAGTTGTCTTCAAACTGAACTTTCATTTGGTAATTCTTGTAGCTAGATGGAGGCCATCCTTATTACATGGAGTTCAAAATCCAAAAAGAGAGGTATGGATAGTGTTTAATGTCTATTGAAGAAGATATCAATCCTAACTTAGGATCTTGATCCATCAAAGTTTATTAATCAAATGAAATAAAAAAGGAGATTTTTTTTGGAAATGATTGTGGGGAAATCAAAGTTAGTGAAGACCATAGAATGACAATCCTCAAAGTGGCACATTAATAGCGAGGGTGTGGTTGGTAATGAGCAAGAAGTCCTTAAAGACATGAATGATCAATTGAACAATATGTTTCAAACCAAGGGATACTTGATGGTTGATGAAGTGTTGCCTTCCAAATCCTTTGTCATTCATTAAAAATTTAGAAACCAACTTTAGCATTGTGTTCTTGACAAGGGTAAGGATCACATTATTTCGATGGTTTATGTTGTGAAATCTTATGAGAGATGAAAGAGCACACCAAGTAGCACTATTGAATGGTTAAATAAAGTGGGCGTGGTTTGGGAGGTCATAACTTTTGGTATAGTAGTTATGTAACTAGACACTTGTAGAGATAAGCAAGGTTTTTGTGGGTAGACCAAACTTGTGGACATGCTCGAAGAATAATGGGGCTCTAGGAGGGAGCAACTTCCTCTAGGTCCAAGATTTAGGGGCAAATTGGAAGTCTTTAGGCCTCAAAGAAGGTGCTTTTATATCTATGTGGAGATAACACAAGCACCTATTGTAACCCCAAGACAGATGATTAGGAATAGGATGGATTGGGAGGACAATAGATTAAATTTTAAGGACAAGTTTAAGCTCAAACCATGAGGTGAGGAGGGTGTGGCTCCAAGTGCTATCATCAACATGAAGGTGGAAGGCTAGGAAATTTGGGTCAATATTGAAGTAAGGAAGGTAGGACATTTGATAAGAGGGATGGCAAAAAGCCAAGGGTTTAGTAAGATAAAAATGTTGCTATTGTCTCTAAAGTCTAAAGAAATGTTATTTTCAACATTAGTATTGTTTTTGTTGAGCAACTTTTGGGTTCTAGTATAGCATTTCAATGCTCAGAAGACAAAAGTGTGATAAAGTTGAGGAGTTTATGGGAACTTGAGGAATTTATGGGAACTTCGAAAACAATTGGGTTTGAGAATTAGACATCCCCTAGTTCTATTCTTTAGAGTTTTTCTTCATTAGTTGAGTTTAACTATGTCAAGACGTCCTAGATTCTTATACTAGATGAATTTCATTCATATTTTTTCAAGTTCACATGAGATTTTAGAAGAAATGAGAGTATAAACTATTGATAAGTATAACTCTATCAATAGGAGAGATGGGTCAGATTTCTTAATTATTAATCCTTCGCATAGTAGTGGTGGTCTAATGTGTGAAGTAATTCTTAGGATTTTGATGTTAGAGTGACATGGTATTTCAAGAGAAGGCACCACAATATTACAAAATAGGTTCAAGAACTTCTATCTCATATGGTCACTAAGGAGAGGGTTTATAATAATCATAGATTTGTTGAAATTAAAAATAAATTTACACGAGTGTTCATTCTATGGTTAGTAAAGAAGAGATGATTGATTAAATTATTTAGGACAAGTTGAATTCCATGGTGACAAACATTGTATTTCTTTTGGATTGTGCTTGGGGATATTGAAAGGGTTGATGTTTTGAATAAACAATAGTTTTTGAGTTATTATTGCTAATGTTTCACAAATTGATGTAAAGCTAACTATTCTTAGTTGCTGTTTAGATTTTTTTTCTTTGTACCCCTTGCAGTAATTTTGAATAATAGCTTATAGATTTTTCTCTTACATCAAACAACTTAGATATCATAACTTGCGGCATCACTTTCTGGTTCAAGTGGCAATTGAAGGTTCAGCATAACCAATTTGAGTGCTCTACAAATGGTATCCTTCACTTTGAGGATCATCTCCTCATGAACTTAATAGTCAATTTTTTGTTTCAATTGAGTTAGTAGAGGTCCAATTATCTCAAAGAAACCTTTACATATTTTTCCATAATTATTGGCATGCTCTCATAGAGTTTCTAGTCTTTGCAATAGTTTGATCACTTTAATAGTTTTGGATAGCTCTAATCTTCTTTGAATCAATCCTAAGTTCTCCATTCCCAACTCTGAAATCAAAATCTATGACGCTTCTTTTCCCAAATTTGCATTTCTTTAAATTGAGCTCGAGTTGATTCTTTTGGAATCTTGACAACACTTCTCTCACATTCTCAAGCTTTTCTTACATATTTTGACTATAAATGAATTTGTCAATGATGTATATAATCATAAAATTGTTGATGTATGAATTTAAAATGCCATTCATTAGTCTCATGAAGGTGGTTGGTGAATTACATAATTTGAATGACATCACAAAGCACTCATATTATCATTGTTGGGACTTAATTGTGGTTTTCCAAATGCCTCTTTTCTAGATTCGTACTTTGTAACTTTAAATCAATCTTTGACAAGGCTTAGGCATAGTGGAGTTGACTAAGCATGTTTTTGATATGAGATAAATGATTCTGATTTTAAGAGTGATTTTGTCAAGTAATTTATAGTCGACAAACATATGCTCTATTCTTTTTTGATACCATCACCACTTGAGAACTATAGATGAATTATTTGGTTTTAATGATACAATTTCAAATAATTGATCCACATGGTTTTTAATCTCCTTATTTTCCATGATCAAGTGTTGATACATCTCCAAATTAGGCAATATAGCATTAGTCATCAAGTTAATCTTATGTTGGATTACTCTTCTTGTAGATAGCACCAATATGACTTTTTAAATAATTCAAGATAGTTATTGATGAGGCTTTTGAGTGGTTTATTTTGTTCTATGGCCTCGATGACGTCAAGTGTGGTCATTTGGGTAACTAGGGTTAGTGGTAACACACAAGGGATGAATTGTATCCCCAAGTGGAAGAGGCTTATTACTAGACTTTTTTAAGCTCTAAATTTGGTTGTGGTTGAGTATGGTTGAGGGCTTGGGAGAAGGATATTTGCCAAAGGGCATTGGTCTTTGATAGATACCTTTAACCTTACCCTTGCAACCCCTTAGTCAGGAGGACAAGAGGGGTTGGGGGCACTATGAAAGAAGCGGATGGGACGGTCCTTCAAAGAACTTTCTTTAGATGGTCTTTCTTTTGCTTTGCTTTGAAGCATTGTAGGTTGAGGTAATTGGTGGGACAAATTTTTATGAGGAATGAATGAAAATTGTTAGGGCATGCACTTTATGTTAGGGGAAGTTGTGCATAGGAAAGGAGATCGGTGTGTTTTTCCAGTAGTGTGGTTGTATGGGAAATTGTGGGACAAAAGGTGATGTAGAGTTGGGATGATATGGGTTAGTAGGGGAATTAACAAACTAGTAAAGGTGAAGAGATGAGTTAGCACAATTATGAGGGGTAAGAGGGTTTCTTGGTTTTTTTTGAAAGATTGATGTAGGAATAAGATGATAGGAAGGGTGAGTAATTGCTATGATATTAAGGGTCAAAAAAGACCCATATTTAAGAGTTTATCTTCTCCACTTCAAAATAATTAAGGCCATAAGAAGGCATAGGATTGATGATGGTTTATTGACAACCTAAAGAGAGATTGAAATTTAGACAAAGTTTTAGTCGGATGAGATGGGTTGGTAAGGGAATTAATTAGTTAATTGTGGGGCAGGGGTGGAGGCGTGAAGAGATGAGTTACTGCAATTAAGACGGGTAAGAGAGTTTCTTGGAAGTTGTGAAAGGTTGGCATAAGACTAGGAATATAAGAAGGATGAGTCTGATGGATGCCAATGGCCATAAAAGACCTGTCTTTAAGAACTGATGTTCTATAATTTAAAACAATTAGGGCTATAGAAAGGTATAAGCATGATGATGACTTTACTAACAACTTAACAAGAGAGAGATTAAAATGCAGAGTAAAAGTTTCAGTGTGCAAGAGAGGATCTAATGAAGTTTCTCCTTTTTGAGACAAGCATCCATTAGTTGAAATAGTAAGAGAGGGTCACTATGATCATGTGGCTAAAATAGCATTGTCTTTGGAATTATCATTTGGGCTTTGAAGCATTGAAGTTTCTGGAGATGACTTTAGCTGGGTTGCTGTAGCTTGCTGGTGGGGCAACAGAGGGGTGGAGTGGGTGCAAAGCTTGGCAAGTGTAGGGTGGAAGTGGAGGAGGTGGTTGTGTTGGTGGGGTAGGTGAGTATTCTAGTAAAAGGGCACCTTGTTATCATGAAAATGCCAGCTATGACCATGTGGGCAAAGAAGAGGTGGTTGGGAGTGAGAATTCAATGGAACTGTGAGAGAGGAGGTTACCTAACTTTTCCTTGACCATGTTTTCTGTGTAACTTGACAACAATATTGGCTAGTAATCCAATTTCTAAAGACCATCATTGCCACGAGAGGATTTGAATATCTTGATGCCATGCTATTCAGCTTGGAGATGTCTTTGCCTTTTAGTGTAACCAGGATCTTGTAGAGAAGAAGATTGTAGGTGTTGAATAAACTCTAGAAAACTCCTTATTTCCACACCTAGATGTGTAGCCATCAAGCTTATGCATCCTTTGACCATAAGCAACAATGTAGAGGACAATCTCGAGATGCAGTACTCTTTAGAGAGGTTCGGGAGACATTCTCATGATTATTAGGGACATCACATTCAACTAGGGGTAGAAATTGGTCATGATTCTATCACCAAGGCAGAAAGCTAGTAGACATTCCTAAACGAATGAAGCCTATTGCACCTTTATGGCACTAGCATCTTGAACGCCCATTGTGGAGGTTATCAAGAGGGGCTGTCCTCTGAATTTGTATGGTTGCTAAGAAGCCTTCCCATGTAAATCTAGCTTTAGACTGGGCCTTGGAACTTAGGTATTTACTATGATTTTTCTAAGAATGATTTGGTCATCTTCCATGGAGATGGTAGGAAAACTTGCCTTTGCAAACAATATTGGCCAAGGACTTCAGTGGAGTGATGGGAAGTCCAAGTTGTGGTGCTGAGGTCATTGTCAGATTGGAACTCGCTTATAGCCAGAGGAGCTATCTATATGAAATGAAACATAGCTGCCGTGTGCAGTGGAAGGTGCTGACAACAAAAACTGATGTACTACTTGATTGAGCTGGGGGAGGAGGTCACGTTTTCTATTTGCAAGCTAGTTAAATATGCATGTTTTTGTAAGGTATGTACATATATGGCACAAGAGAGGAGGGAATGATATCAAAGCAATACCAAATTAGAATATCATTATTCAAAAAGGCAGATTAACAGTATTAGGTTAAAGTTTTCAAACCTCTACCCAAACTATGAAAGGAAAAAATGGGGGAGGATCAGGTTAAATCAATGGTGGATTAGATCTACTTTTCATTTAATGTGAACACAACAAAATTTTGATAACATTGTTGAGATGTATTGGGGAAGGCTTTGTGGAAATGTAAGTTGCAGCTATGCATGCTTGCTTATTTTTGATTCATTTGTTGCAGGTGTGATCTGGCTTCTTTAAGTCAGGTTGCTGATGCAGAAGACATTTTAGAGAGAGTTACAGGAGGGGCAAAAGTTGTCCGTTCACAGTTTTGCAAAGTTCCTCTGGATCTTGTTGTTGATACTAGTAAAATTGAAGTGCTAAATTTAGTGAATGAAGAATGTAGTGTTCCTCCTGTTCTTTCCCATGAAGCTTTGCCAAAGATGGCCTTCCGAGGAGATATGCACCAAAATCTATCGGTACATATTTCTTACAGCGAACTTGATAACCAGCCTTTGGTTGTTGATGGTAGAGATAATTCGAAAAGTCAACAATATGGTAAACCATGCAACTATAACAAAATTTTCTGCAAAATTTATTCAAAGATTTTTTCAGCTTCAATTTAGAATAGTTTTAATTCTTTTTAGCATTCTTTTAGATTGGATGCAATTGTGAATTGATATAGTGACTATAGAGTCGTAGAGATATTTAATATGTCAAATGCTTAATTTGGTTCTATATATTCTTCAAATTTGTTGGAAGGGTATCATGATGCACCAAACTTACTTTTTACATGAGAAACATTATTGGATTTAACCATAATTGCCTTCTATAGCCATTTAGAGGAATTATTTTGTTTATCTTATTACTAAAAGAATGTTGCAATTTATATACCCATTGGTACCATAAATAAAGAAACTATTCGCCATTATAATAAATATACAAATCAAATATTGGTGGTTACATATGATTAGGATTAGTGGCTATCATTCATGACTTAACTTCTTCTAACAAGATATGATATGGTGCATTTTGCAATTCATGTTAAGGATTCTAATGAGCTGGGCCATATAGATGGATCATTCCCAACTTGTCAATTAAGTCTTCAAAACTTGGTCTATAAAGGCCTTTTTCTAAGATACTTACTATTTGTTCTCTTGTGTGAATGTTAAGTCTTCAAACATTTTTGTTGCAAACATATTGAAAGATTTTTGTACCTTCAATTTAGAATAATTTTAGTCCTTGTTAGCATCCTTTTGGGTTTGATGCAATTATGAATTGATATAGTGACTTTACTGTCATAGAAGTAGTTAACATTGGATGCTTAATTTGGTTCTATACGTTCTTCCGATTTATTGGAAGGCATCATGAATCACCAAACCCACTTTCCGCATGAATGATAAACACCATATGATGATTTGACAAAAAAATAATCATAATTGTCGTCTAAAGCTGTTTGAAGAAATTCATTTTTTTACCTTATTACTAAAAGAATGGTACAATTTATTACCCATTAGAATTATAAATAAAGAAAATATTTGCTATCACGATAAATATGCAAATCAAATGTGGATTGTTAAATATGACTAGTATTAAATAGCTTAGCTTCTTCTATTAAGATATGATATGGTGCATTTTATAATTAATGTTAAGGATTCTAACAATCCTATGAATTGGGCCATATATATGGATCATTCCTAGTTGACAACTAGGTCTTCAAAACATGGTCTATAAAATGTTTTGTTAAGATATAGATTATTTGTTCCCTGGTGGGGATGTATATCATTGCAAACATTTTTGTTGCCAAATTTTTCTTTAATGAAGACTTTGATCCACTTTAGCTTGTTTAATTTTCTCATGTTTAATTTATTCATGATGTAAGGATTGTGTGCAAGGTTCATTGTAGCTTGTTTATCACAATATGGCTTCATAGACGAGTTGGTATTAATTCTCAACTCTTTTGGGAGTCTTTCTAGCCATATTCATTCTCATATCAAGTGTGTTAGAACTTGAAACTTTGTCTTTATACTACTTTTTATGATGTACTACTTTTCACCATTTGTTTCTTACTTTTCTAGGCTATAAGATTGTACCAAACATTGGTACAATAACTTGACATTGATTTTCTATTTATTGAGAAACCTACTTAGCAACATTTGTATAAATTTTTATTTTTTTGTGATCTTTCTGGAAAAATGACCCTCTTTCTAGGGTGTTTTTTAAGTATATTAAGATTTTATGGACTATATCAAGGTATTTTATTTAATTAAATATTTGAATTAATTGATAATGCTTATGGCAAATCCTATGTGGTCCTCTTTCTAAGGTACTTTTTAAGTATATTAAGATTTTATGGGCTACATCAAGGTATTTTCTTTAATTGAATATCTAAATTAATTGATAATGCTTATGAAAAATCCTATGTTTGGGTAGATGCGTGATAAGTATATTAGCTTTCTCATATTTTTTTTATATTGTCTTGGTTTAGCCTTATTTCTACTGTCAACTTTTAGCTTAAATTTAGGTTCCATAAATGTTTTAGATGGTCTATGTCCTAGTATGCTAATTTCTTGAAGAAGATCAAGTAACTTAATTTTTTTAGTGACATGGTGATTCAAGCCTTATTATTGGTTACTTGCATCCTTAAAGTGTATTTGAGGTTCTCAAGACTTTTAACTTAAATTTCCTTCAAGATGCTCCCTTAAGGAGGTTAGCTCAACGTTATCATTCCAATGGAGATGATATCATTTGCATACATTTTAAGGATAGCGATTTTTCTATATGGAGTCTATTTATAGCTTGAGTAAATTTCTCAAATTACTCTTTCAATGATTGTTTCAATTCATAAAGTAATTCCTCAATTTGCACATCAATTTTATTTGCTTTTTTAAATCTTGTTTGGAGGTGAATGTATATTTATGCGAATTGCCATTTGCTAAGGCTTTTTTTAACATTTAGTTATTGTAGTGTTGAAGTTAAATTTTGTAGTTAGCTACCATAGAAATTGAGCTATATTAACAAGATTAAATGTCTCTTGATAATCTACATTATTTATTTGAGTGGAACCTCTAGCCACCAACATGGATTTGTGTTGATTAACACTATCATCAATATAAACTTGATGTGAAGAACCACTTGCATCTTAGCATTTTTTTCCCTTATGGAAGTTCCACAATTTCCTATTAACCATTTTTCTCTTAGACACTCTTCTTCTTTTGAATTGTCAACCAATAAAAGCCTTTTACACAATTGTTGGTATCTTAGTCTAGGTCAAATATATAATGAAAGCTCAAAATTCTAGAGATAATTTTTCAATTGAGATCAATTTGGAGATAGAATGTTGGGTGTAGGATATAATTCCTTTCTTAAGAGTAATCTAAAAGTTTTGTTTGGATTTTTCAACAAGTTTAAGAATTATATCAAATTCTTAGTTGTTCTAAATTTTAGGTTTGTTATTTGCATAAAGATCCCTTCTTGAGGTAGCAAAGCAGTTGGGCGGGAATTCAAGATACTTCTTCTCCTATCTAAAAGATCTCTCTAGTTTGCTGAATGATTGGTACAATAGATTCATTTTCATTTATTTTCAAAAGTGGGGGAGTGTAGGACAACTATAGGTAATCAATTGGTAGGCTCAAGATTATCCTAGGACATGTATTTTCTAAGATTCTTCTTCTAGAATTTGACATTAATAGATATAAATATATGATGGTGTGATAGAGAATAACATTTCTATTGACATTAAGTTGGTGAATCTTGAATGAATATTTATTTTGTTGATTTTGGATTAGGTTTGGATGATTTTGGGTTTGAACATGTACAAAGATAGTATGTTCAAAAATTTTTTTGGAATGAGATGATATGGATCAATAGGTCAGATGTATTTTGAGGGTATTGAGTTGGGGTTAAAAATGAGGATTTTTATGATTGTTTATAAAATAAGATGCCATTAATTTAGCTTTTTTCGAAAGCTATTTTAGGATATTTATAGCAAACATTAAAGTTATGGCGACTTTGCGTAAGTGATGATGTCTTATTTTAGCTGTCTCATTTTGTTTGAGTGCATATGGATAGGAACTTTTGATACATAATTTTAATTAATTGCAAGGTATTCATTTAAGATTAAGTGAAAGTATTCCTTACATTTTAGTTTTCAAGATTTGAATGGATAGATGAAATTGATTTTGTATCGTAAGTGAAGGATCTAAAAGTTTTTCGTTGTCTCAAACTTTTTCTTGAGAATATAGACTCAATAAACTCTAGTGTGGTCATCCGTAAATGTAATGAACCACTAAGTATTGGAGCTAGTTTTGATGTGGGAAGGTCCCAAAATGTTATTGTTGATCGGAGAGAATTGTTGGGATTCTTTTTATGATTTTTCTAGAAATAATGTACATATATGTGTGTCTAATTCACAAATTTTTTAGCCTAAGAGATTAAGATCTTTATTTATGAATATATCAAGAAAAATGTGCTGAAGATATTGAATATTTAGGTGGCTTAGTCTGCGATGCCACAACAGTGTTTCATCTTTATTTGAAATAGGAGGAAACATGCTCTTTGGAGGAATAGCTTGCTTTGCATATATCACTCTCAAAGTAGTAGAGTACACAATCTATTGTAACACTACCCATCATCCTCTCTCTGATCCTAGTTCTTATATTTCACTATAAGAGCATGTTAATATGGTAATGGAATTAATCTCATTAGTTAACCTGGTAATTGAAATCAAATCACATGCTAGATCAGGAACATGAAGCATCAAATGTGGTATTATTGAATCAGATAAATGATCGGTGTTTTTTGTAGCAATACGAGAATGAATCCCTTTTATGCTTTTGACTTTGGTATTCTCATGAAATGAATTGTTGGAGCAAAATAGAGTTAGGTCATATGGTTTGATCCATTATAATCAATCTCCAACTGATCAAATTTTGCATTTGTAAGACAATACCTTTGTAAGTAAAGTTGCATGTGGTGTTGGGTTTATCTCCGTATGTAGACTTAAGAGATGGTATAGTTGTTTTAATTGAGTTTTGTTCAGAAAAACTCCTATGGATTCATTGTTTTTAGGTTCTTCAGCTTTTTGCCCCGCAAACACTTGAAACCAGTTGCTTTGGTTGGCTTTATGTGTTGTTGGCTTTGTTGTTTTCCATGGAGGTTCTAACATTTCTTATGGGTGTGCCCCAACTTATAGTGTTTGCATTTACAATGTTACCTGATCTTTTGATTTTTAATTAGTTGATTAGAATAGACCTCTCATTAAAGGTAGGTGGATACTTTCTTCTATTGAGCATAGCATGATGTCTACTAGCTTCATGTCTCACCTCCTCAAATGCTTCGTTGATAGATGCTAGTGGTTTACAACTGAGAATTTTTATATGAACTTCATCCTAATCTTTATTGAGGTTGGTAAGAAACTCTTATAAACATTCCTTCTTCAAGTGTTTTTGAAACTTCACATTTTATTCAAGGTCTCCACTTTTAGATCCTTAATGCATGTTGAGCTCTCCTGCCAGAGTTTTTTTAATGCATTTGTAATACTTACCTTCATCTAAATTTCCATGATAAATGCCTTTAAACTTATTTTTTTTTCTTATCTTGAAGACTTGTGATGTATTCTCAAGATCAGAATAATTTTCTTTGACGACATCTTAGATGACTTTGGTAGTTTAAAGGAATAATTGGGTTTGATTGTTATGCAATTCCATCAAGTTAATCAACGTCATTATAATGGAATTATTGAGCTCCTATTTGGCATAGATTGGATAAGCCATATGTTGTTGTCGAGGCTCACCATTGATGTGGTTAAGTTTTCCTCTTCCTTTAATAACTAAGAAGATTGATTGGCACCATTAAAAAAAAATTCCATTTAATTTTGCGATTTCTAAACCATAAAGGTTATCTTTCTTAAAGGATTGCAAGAGCAGCAATGATCCCTCCCCAAAGGATTGCAAAGGTTACAAGACTATGGTGGATGAATCAAATTTGTCCATTGATAAGGACATTTCTCTTTCGAATTTGGGTTTTCTTTTAAGAACAAAAAAAAGGAGTGAACATGATATTAGGGTGAAGTTGGTTTCTCCTTCATTATATGTTGACATGATACCTTAAATGTTACTTTGTTATTAGTATGTGTGTAATGTATAAATTATCTCAGTATAAAAATTTTAATAGATTGAATATGAGAATGTAATTTGAAGAGCAAAATAACAAGTATTGTAATGTGCCTTATAAAGCATGTTATAGATAAAATATTTCAGATTTTGAAAATGTTTGTTTTTTTATATATAACTTATTAAGATAAGTCTAATGGTTCGACCTCATTCACCCCTTCTACTTGAAGCTTTCTCACCCTTTCCTATTTTGTGCTCGGACCAACCATTGTCAAAAGGTTTTGAAAACTCTAATTTTTGCTTCATCATGGTGTTGCGACTGCATTGAGGAGAATAGCTCGTTGTCGTGGTGCTGAGGAGTTGTATTAGGGGTAGGCGGATTAGGTCTTCCTACAATGTCGTGATTTGCAAATCTCTCGAAGCCTCAAGTTTTGTTGTCAGGGTCTCAAGTGGCTCAAGGGAGCTTGGATTTGTAGGATGAAGAAAGAGCAGGGATCTAGAAAGGGTTACGGTTTGAGGGTAACCAATAAGAAGAGGAGAAGAGGAGAGAGAAAAAAGGAGTTTTGTTTAGTGGAGGTGGAGAAGAAAAAGGTGTTGTTTGTTGTGGGATTTTAGTGAGGCAAAACTTAAGGTGAATCCTGAGGAGAGAGAAAGAATAGGAACTAGAATCTTTGAGAGTAGTTATTGGTTGAGGATGGGAACTCAAGTACGTCGAGTTTAAATCAATTGATGGAGCTTGCGAGATGTATTTCGTTTAGGGAGCTTGAGAATGCGATTGGAGGGGTTTAACTTGTCAAAAATTATGAAGAAATATAGATTAACATGAAAAATGTAATTGTTATGAAATTTTTTGATTTTTTATGTGTAGCATCAAAACAAAAGTTCATAAAGAAATTGGAGTATCATCAAGTAGAGCAATTGGATAAATCAAGTAATTATGATGTAAGTATGATTATCATATTATTTCTTGAGCATGAAATATAAATATTTGAGATTATGACATGATCTGATTTGCACATGAATATGTGACTTGTAAAAAGGTATGTGGATTTATGTTTATCTTATTTTCTTTGAAGTTTGCATAAATAAGAAGTATAGATATTTGATACTTAGACATAATGCGAATAAAAAGTAGAGAATATGAATTTATGAAATGATGAGATTATATGAGCTTTTTATTTGTATCATTTGATATGATACCATTATTTGATATGTAATAATATATGATGTTATTTTTCCTACAACATTTTCCCATTGCTTGAGTATGATACTTGGGGCAATGTTAGTTTTGTTATTAGCTTATCTTCAAAGTCGTAGAGTGGCTAATTATGATCATAAACTATGCTATGATATAATATGGTATTGGATGATCTATGATAAGTTGGGCATTCGAGTTATTTTGACTTCTTAGAGTTGTCATTGGCTTGTCTTCATATTAGAAGGCTGGCTAAGTATGGGTGTAATATCCTGGAAAAAAAAAAAGAAAAGAAGAAAGGACGCACGGGCGTCGGACGCGAGGCGATCCGACGATGCCGCGTGCGCCCGTACGCCCCGACCCCGAGAGAAAAAAAAAGGGTTAAGGACGGCACAGTCCTTCGTGCCGAACCATGCGAAGCAGCGGAGAAAAAGAGGAGGGATCGAGGGTTTTTTTTTTCCCCGCAGCAATCTCCGTCCCGACGAAAAATCGAAAGAAGGGAGTAGTCCGGCGGCGGCGATTTCAGGTCCCGAGCTCAGCGAGGAGGGGAACCGGGTAAGTTCCGAGCCCTTTTCTCTTTCCCGAGCCATTTTCTCTCTCCTCGAACCGTAGAAGGGAAAGTTTTTTTTTTAGAAAGGTTTTTACGGGATTTTTGGGATTTTCGGGTTGTTGTGCAGCCCTTCTCCTTTTTGCATCCCGAGCCAGGGAAACCGCGGACAACAAAGGGAAAAAGGAATTTTTGCGGTGCAGCCCTTTCTCGTTTTTCGTGCCGAGAAAGGAGGGTTGCATGCGAGTGTCGGCTTGATCCGAGGGGAATTTCTGAACCGTGCAGCGGTCGCCGGCAGCCTCCGTGTTAAAAGGGGGGAGGAATTGAAAAGAAGTGTTGGGTGGCGAAGGCAATATTCAGCAAGCCTTTGAGAAGCAGACTTTTAGCGGCAGCAAGAAGGGTTGTAGCTGTCGCGACCCCTTTGAAAAAAAAAGGGGGAGTCGTGCACGAGGAACCAAAAGCAAGTCCAAGCGAGAAGAACAGATAGAAGAGGCTGCATAAGTGTGAAGAAAGCAAACTCTGACAGCACCTTGTAATTGAAAGAAATGAGAAGAAGAGGAAGGGGAAGGGGAAGAGGCCAAAGAATGGCAGGACCCTCAGGTAGGTGAATTTATTTAAATAGTAATGTAAGTAGTGATTGTTATTTTATTATAAAAGCATGACTTTGAAATATTATGGCATTATATGAAAATGAAATGAGAATTTGCAATATGATACTATGGTATAGTAAAATGTAAAGCATGCCAAAGAAAATGTGTAGAGGTATCGATTATGCCTCTTAAAGGGTTAAATTCCCTAAAAAAAAAAGTAAAAAAAAAAAAAGAAAAGAATTGACCCTAGATCGCATCCCAGTAGTCCCCGGACATATGAGCACCAGCACAGGATGCTGGGCATGATGAGATGGCATAGAGACCTCCCCCGCATTGCTAGTACTTTGTGCAGGGCTGAGTGCGGAGGGATATGATGAGATCGAGACATCTCGTATATGGCTAGCACTTTGTGCAGGGCTGAGATACGGAGATGGTCCGACGTGATAGAGATCGAGACATCTCGTATATGGCTAGCACTTTGTGCAGGGCTGAGATACGGAGATGGTCAGACGTGATAGGCTTGGCCAGCCACGATATGTCTACGGGCAATGGTCTCTAGATGAGATAGATGCCATAGAAATGTGATATGATATGATAGGGATGGGGGATGTGGATCATGGGGAAAGTCTGGGACCCAGCAAGAAAAGAAAAAAAAAATGAATAAGAAAAAAAAAAAAAAAGAATTGAAAAGAAGGAGAAATGAATTGCATACTTTGCTTGATTCATTGCATGCTGATTTTAGATTTATCTTTGCCATATTTACATTTGAGTTATAGCATGTTGTTAGATATTCATCATGTTATATCCTTGTAGCCATAGCATTCACCTATTGGGCTTTATAAGCTCATTTCCCCTACTTATATTACAGGACATGCCACTGATTCACAGAGAGAAGGTGCTTAGGATGGTATGGGACTTTGTACAAACGTATCTGTTATTTCGGTTTTTGTAATTTTTGTACAGGATTTCCCAAGTGACAGGTATGCATATATTGAAGTTGCTGTTGATTATAAAGGTAACAGTTTTATTTTGTTTGCGTCACCCTCGCCTAGTTTTACAGTTGTGTCCTCAATTATATGCTGCTATGCTCTGATTAGCTGATTTTATCAGTAGATTATAGTGATAGTTTAGGCGGGGCGTGACAATGGGTACTACTAATGTTACTTTTGTCACTGACTTATCTTTAGGTTCATAAGATGCTTGAATGTGGTTTTTTAAGCCATGTTGGATGAGATATGATATGATATAGTCTTTCTATTAGAGATGTTTTGATAGGATTAGTATCTTAATATGTGATATGATATGTTATAGAGTGAGGATAATAATCATATGAGAAATATAATCTTAAAAATGAAGAAATCATAATATGAAAGATATTTGAATGAATTAATGAGAAAAAAACATTAGAGAAATGAAAAAAATATTATTCTATTGCTACTCATGCATTGATATACCTTCATTCTCTTTGTGCAACCGCATGTTATTCGCTAATTTTGTTATTGTTGTTATATTACCTTGATTATTGATGATTTACCCATTAAGTTTTTTGAGGTTTATCTTATACTTATATTACAAATTAGATAGTTACACAATTAAGTGATGGGAATTAGAACATAGAGAATTCTATTACATATTGAATCTTGTAATAGTAGGTTTTGTGATAAAGAATGGTTAGTCACGAGTTTGATAATGTGAGGTAATGATGTATTGTTGTAATTATACTATGATTGTGATGGATGTAGGGATATATCATGTGTAGTTGTATTGTGAAGATATCAGATGTATGTGGACTTATTTGATATGATTTTGTATTCTTTTTAGTATTTTTTATGATTTAGAGTTTGATATTTTAGTTGGTGATATTATATATTTTATTTTATGTTTTTGTTATGTGAATGATAGCATATGGGAAAATAGACATTTATCATAAGAAACCCTGTATGTCTGGATTTTGATTAATTCAAGATTAATGTTGAGTTGTAGTTTCGATTCATTGTTATTCCCTATCTAGACTAGGTGTGTGGGCTAAGTGGGGTATGACATCGTTGTATTAGAAGAGTTGAAATATTAAAGAGAAAACATTTAAATGATATTATTATATCAAAACAAGTTAGATACTTATTATATGAAGTTGATTAATTAAATGTGTTAATGTTGATATTATGTGACAGTTGAAGATTAGAGCATAGTTTAAGTTCGAAGTAAAAGTTTTTAGTTTTAGAGGTTTTACGAGTGAGAACATTATTATTATATACATCTTTGCATAAATAATTGTAATTTAGCATTACTTTTTATTAAAATATTTATGTATATATGCTTGAAATTTAGGAATAGGAAGAAAGAGCAAGTGGTAAGAAACTAAAAACTGATTGAACAAGATCAATTGTTATCTAAATCTCAGGTTATGGATAGTAAAAAGGAAAGCAAGTTTGAAGGAGTTTTAGAGGGATTTTCCTTTAAGAAAGGTTTTGCTAGTAGTAATGCTAGTAGGAGTTTTAATAATACAGGATTTACTAGGTTAGTAATAGGACCTCGTAGTAGTTGATCTAGGTTTTAGAAACGAACGATATTGGGGTATTGGCTGGCTGACTTGAGGAAGTTAATTGAAATACTTTGTGAAAAAACTGGCCATATGACTAGGTTATGCCATCGATTTGGGAGGATTTGAGATGATATTTACATCTTAGAGTGTTGGTAGAGGTGTTGTTCCTTTTATAGTTTAAGATGATTATGATATAGATCAGTTAGCTAATAAGCAAGGACAACTTAAGATTTATATTATTTCTTAGTAGAAGGAACCCTTATAGATGTGATCACAGATGTATTATGTTTATAACATTTTTCTGATATGGTATTATTCAATTGCGGGGTTTTTCATTTTTTAATAATATTATATATTTGATAACTTATTTGTCGAATTGAAATAATTGAAGAATCTATTGATAAATTACCTAATGGAAGTGATGTTTAGGTAGATAATGTATTTAAGAGAATTTTGATTATTAAAAAAAAATTTTCTATTAAACTGATTGCTTACTATTAGCATAATTTATTGTTGTGTTGGGAATGGATTTGAGAATGATGTAATTGATAATGTAGCTAGTTTATCAAGGGAGTTAAGGAACATAATCCAATTCTAAGGTTGGTCAACAAGTGATATTACTTGTGAATAATTTTTTGAAGATTTTAAGAGATGGTATTCCCTTGTCAGTTAGAGAAATTTGCATGGTGTGTTGTCATGTCTATTCTAGAGTGGTGAATGTTAAGTGAAAATTTATTTTTTGGAAAAGAAAACAAAATTTAAATAATTTGTGAGATGGAAGTGATTTAATTTAATAGGAGAAATCTTTGTTATCTTTGTGCTAAAAGGTATAAAGGTTATTATAAGAAAAGAGGGAAGGTTATTTATTGTTTTGTAGTGGATATAAATAAAAAATTGTCAAATCATAGGGTGTATATATCGTGTATGAGTATATTGATATATTTCTAGAAGATTTGTAAGGATCACCTCTTGAAAAGAGTTGAAGTTTGAAATTTTGTCAATCTTAAGAGTTGAGTCAATTTTTAAATCTTTTTATTGAATGGCTATAACATAATTTTAGGAGATGAATACTTAAATATAAGTGTTGTCATATAAAAGTTTTATTAGATCTAATTTTTAATCTTAGGAGATGTTATGAAATAAGATTTAAGTTCAAGTTTATATGTGAATTATAAATTTATAAATATATCAATAAATTTTTTTTATTAAGATTGAATATCTTTTGCTACCAAGAAATGATTTTTTTGGTTATTTTCAAGGTGTGATACTATTGTATAAAATAGATATGAGGTTAGGATAACATCATTTATTATTTTAGAAATATGTATATCAAAGACTATATTCAGAATACTATATGATAATTATAAGAGTTGGTATTATTTTTTGGTCTAATCAATGCATTTGTAGCATTTTGGGATTTGATGAATTTCATTTTTAAGAAATATTTGAGTTAGTTTAATATAACATTTATTAATGATAAGGTGTGATATGTGATTGAATGAAAAAAATGATTGAGATGGGATAAATGGAGATAAGAAATATAAAAATAAAATAAAATGAATAAGATAAGTGATAATAATTGAAGAGTAATATGATGCAACAAAGATGAATTGAGAATTTTGTAAAAAGATAGAATAATAAAAAAAGAGAATTGAATGTTAGATTAAGTGATAAATGATGATTGGAGGATTTATGGATATAAAAATATATTGATGTAATGAGAAGAAGAAAATTTACAGGAACGAATGAATAGATTGAGTAATAAAATCAATGGAAATGATCAATTGATATGTATACAGAAAAGATATGATAATTATGAGATGATTGGTAATAAAATTGATAAATATGAGAGAAAGTTTTGATTATTACGATTAAAAAGGAGTAAAAGATGAAAATGATTAGAAAAATAGAGTACTAATAAAAAAATGATGATAACAAATTATAGATTAAGTTGATGTGATGAACGAGATGAAGATGAGCCCAGAAAAATAAATTGATAATGATATTTAAATTTGAAGGATAAAGAATGATCACTATAAGGTTTGATAATGAATGTGATGGTATGATGTAAATAGAACATGCAAAGTGATGAAGGAACAAATAAAGAATAAGAAATTTTTTATTAGAATTGAATAACACATTTTGACCATGCGAATATGTGAGACATAATGCTTCAAAGATGGTATGAGACTAAGAATGATATATGGAATAAAATGAGATTAAATGATATGAATGAAGAAAGATATTAATAATAGAATTAAAAAGGTGATAATAGATGTATAAAAAATTATGAACAATTATTGAATGATTATTGAAAATTAAAAAATTATATTATTCAAATAAAATGAGTGTAAGTTTTAAGAGTAGATGCAATGAAATGACATTAGTTTTGAAGATAATGATAAAACATAATATGATGCAAATATACAAAGATTGAATGAGAATATAAATAGAAATGTATGTAAAGAAATGGAAGTATGAAAAGATAAAAAAGGTAAGAATGTTGGGATTTAGTATGATAAAGTAATAGAATTGATTTGCAAGTGAATTTAAATTAAACAATAAATATTTGGATATGATTTAAAGGTGATTTGATAAAAATGATAAAAGTTGAATAAATATGATATAAGAGTAGAATTGATAGAAGAGTAGAATTGATTTGCAAGTGAATTTAAATTAAATGATAAATATTTGGATATGATTTAAAGATGATTTGATAAAAATTATAAAAGTTGAATAAATATGATATAAAGATAAAATAAATAAAGTAGTGATTATATAATATAATTAATGGTGAAGGCAAAATAGTTGAATTGAAATGATAAAATTATCATTATATATTATATTTCAATCATATCATCAATAAATGCTATAACAAATTGATTTAAATGTTTCTTAAAAATTTTGTTCAACAAATCCTTTAATATTGTAGATGCATTGGTTTGGCCAAAATATAATATCAAACGCTCATAATAGTCATATTTTGTTCTAAATTTTATTTCTAAATTAATAAGTAATGATATTCTAACCTCTGATCTTTTTTTATAACCAATGTTATTTAATCTTAATGAAAATTTTATTGTTTTTTTTTGTAATCTATATACATCTTTAAGCTTCCATCTTGTTTAACAAGCAAAATCGATGCTTCTCATGTTGAAATACTAGATTTAATAAAACTTTATCTGTCAATTCTTATATTTATGCATTTACTTCTTGTAATTATGTTAGTCATTTAATAAAGAGATTAAAAATTGGCTGACTTCCAAACTTCAACTTTCTTTTAAGGGATGACTTACGAATCTTTTATAAATATATCAAGATGCTTACATATAATTGGCATATCGTATGGTTTAGTATTTTTTTTCGACATTCATCAAAAGGAAGAAGTAACTTTTCCCTCTTGTTTTTATAATAGGTTTTGTGCTCTTAGCATTGGGATAAAGAGTTTGCTCTTCCTCTATCAAAGTTAATTACTTTTTTTTTCGTCAATTGTTTAGTTTTTTACTTTCTTTTCTATGAATTAAATTCTTACTTGATGCTCTCATCAATTATTTCTAACATAATATTAAATTCAGCTAATAATGAAACAATCAATTTACTAATTTTTTTTCTTAATCTCAGTTCTCTCATAAATACATTAATCCACCTTAATTTCATTTCCATCAAACAATTTAATTGATAATGAATTCTCCAATTATTTTAATTTGATTAATAAGTTATTAAGTATACAATATGATATAAAAGAATGAAAACTCTATAATTGAGTAATACCATTTCTAGAAAATATTTTAAATGCAATATACATATAGTCATATTTATAAATTTGAGATCCTCTTGCTAAGAAATAACATTAATCCTTGATTTTTTTCCTTACCATTTAATTGATCTCTATCAAAACCATTAGAAATTGTAGAAAGTACAAAATCTCCGTTAATACTCTAAGATATAATTACCCCTTTACATTCTAATTTAACTTAATTGCATATTCTAGTTATAAGGCCGGGTTTTTTATAAACAAAATATCTCAACTAATTTCTTTAACCCATTTCTCTACCCATTTAGAGAATAACTATGAAACCAAATTACAACTCACTATTAATTCATCCAACAATATGAACTAATTAAATGTTTAAAACTCAAAATCCAAATGGACAATCTTTCTTATAAATGTCTATTTTTTCATATATAATTATTCACATAAGTAGAACATAAAATAATATATACAATATTACAAATTATAATATTAAATTCTAAATAAAAAATAGTATTATATAGCACATCACATTAACTAAGTCCATATACATTCACCACAATATAACTATAATAATACATCGATTCATCCCTTACCATCACAATACAAATAAAACTAAAATGTCATTAGTTCTATCAAACTCAACATAACCATGCCTCATCATGAACTCACAAGATAATGTGTACATGAACTTTCTAGTTTATTCTGTGTTATATCTCGATATCATATAGCTGTTTTACTTGTGATAAAAGTATAAATAAGCCTAGAAAAAGCTCAGTAGATAAATTGTAAATAATCAACACATTATAACAATAATGTAATAATAGTAGTAGAATTAGTGAATAATATATGATTGTATAAGAGAATTAAGATATATTAATGCATATGTAGGAATAGAAAATTATTTTTATTTATTTCTTTTTTCATTTCTCTTTGTACATTTTTTCATTAATTCATTTAGGGCTTTTTTCGTCATTATGGTTTCTATTTTTTTTCAAGATCTTGTTTTCATGTGACCATTATCCTCGCTTCACAGCATATCATAATCAATGAGACTGGTCCTATCAAAAGAGCTCCAGTAAGGAGGTATTCGCCCATAGACACATATTAATCAATTGACATCATTTCTCATCTTGCATAGCTCTAGAAACTACACTCAAACATTTTGCGAACCCAAAGGGTAAGCTAATAACAATACTAGCAAAAGTAATATTTGTGCACAGCCACCCCACGAATTCAAAGACAAGCCAATGATAACTCAACGAGTCCTTAGTGCTTTGAAAGTACAACTTATCAAATATTATCTTACATCATATCATTTCATAGCATGGCCAATGACTATACTTAGTTGTTCTGTGAACTTGAAGATAAGTTGAAATAAAATTAGTGTTGTCTTGGATATCATACTCAAGCTGTGGGATAATGTTGTAAAAGAATTTTGACATCTTATTTTATTATATCACATCTGAAGATACAAATTGAAAGTATATACAATTATGATATTTTATCAATTCATATATTTCTTATTTTTTTAGCATGATAGCTCATATAAGCATGCTATCATATGACATGATATAAAAAATAGAAAGCACATATAATTTCATTATTTCATAAATTCTCAATCTTTACTTTTTATTTGCATTATGCTTAGTTGCTCTGTGAACTTGAAGATAAGCTGCAACAAAATTAGTATTGTCTTGGATATCATACTCGAGCTATGGGATAATGTTGTAAAAAAATTGACATCTTATGTTATTATTATATCATATCTAAAGATACAAACTAATAGTATATACAATTATGATATTTTATCAATTCATACATTTCTTATTTTTTTAGCATTATAGCTCATATAATCATGATATCATATCAAATGATATAAATAGAAAGTACATATAATTTCATTATTTTATAAATTCTTAGTCTTTACTTTTTATTTGCATTATGCTTTGTTATCAAATATTTGTATTTTCTATTCATGTAGATTTCTAAAAAATTAAGATAATACATGAATCAAAATATTTTTTTGTGAGTCAAATGTTCATGTACAAATCAGATTATGTTACAAATTTAGATATTTATATTTTATCATCATAATACACTTAAGAAATAATATTATAATCAAATATACTTATATTATAACTGCTCTAGTTCATGATGCTTCCATTTTTTGTAAAAGCTTTCTTATTTAACCTATATATAAAAAATCATCAAATCTTATAATTACTACATTCTTTATATATTTCTATGCTTTTTCACAGTTCTTAATAAACATACCTCTCTAACTACATAAGCTCATTAAATGACATACTTTTCAATTTTTATAGATTTCATCAATAAATTTGAAATCAATTTCAAAGAAATATGAACAAATAATGCATAAATAAGTTCTAATCTTTAACCAATGGTTACTCTCGATATTTTCAAATGTTCTTATGCTCTCTTTTTTCAAAATTTTATACTAAGTTTTCTCTTATTGGAATACAATGACCAACAATTCCTTTTTCCTCAGCTCAACAAAACACCTCTTTCCTCTCTTCTTTTTTTCTATTTACTTAACTGTAAGACAATTTCTCTCCCAACCTAGCTTTGCTACTGGCTACCATCAAACTACAACCACTCAAGATACTTTCTTTCCTCCCCTTCTTCCTCTTGAAAAATTGAGCTCCCTTGAACCACTTGTGGTCCCGACAACAAAACTTGAGAGATTTGTAAATCATGGCACCATAGGAAGATTTAATTTGTATCCTTGATATAGCTCCATTAATGGCAAGTAGTTCTCCTCCTTGGCATGTTCTTGACAGCTCGATATGGCAAAAGTCTAAGTTTTTGAAACCTCCTATTTAACACTTCAAAATTTTGTTACGAATATTTATGTGATGATGTAAATTATCTCAATATGTGAGTTTTAATAAGTCGAATGTAAAATTGTAATTTGGAAAGCCATTAAAGCTCTGAGGTCTCCTCGACATATTCTTTACAGCTCGATATGGCAAAAGTAAGTTTTTGAAACCTCTTATTTAACACTTCAAATTTTGCTTTGTTACGAGTATTTATGTGATGTTGTAAATTATCTCAATATTTGAGTTTTAATAGGTTGAATGTAAAATTATAATTTGGAAAGCCATTAAAGCCTTGCGGTCTCTTAGAGTTGTCACTAGCTTGTTTTTGGACCTACAAGGTGGTTAAGTATGAGTATTATCTTTGTTAGTGATGTTATTGGCGTTCCTTCAGATTTGCAGAGTGGCTGAGTGTTATTTATAAAATAATATTGGATGAGATATGATATGATGTCTCTTAATGATATATGTCTGTGGATAGAAGCCTTTCCTTCGGAGATTTTTTGACGGGACGATTCTATAGTTACATGATATGACATACTCTGAAGTAGAGATAATGTTTATACAAGAAACAAAGCTTCAAAAGAGAAAAGAAACCATAATGAGAAAGGAATTTGAAATAATTAAAGAAAAAAGATATTAATAAGAAAATGCATAAGATAAATAAATAAAATAAATGAAACTATTTCTTTTTACTACTCATGCATTGATATATTTTGATTATCTTTACTTATACCATCTTATGTTATTTATTGATTTTGTTATTATTATTAAGTTATTATTATAGTCTTGATAATGTAAAATTTATTCATTGAGCTTTTTGAGACTCAACTTATACTTGCATTGCATGTTAGATTGTTACATACAAAGATATGGGGACTAGAGCGAGTTTGAGGATTCTTGCATATACTGAGTCTTTTGATAGTATGTTCTGTGATGAGATATGGTTAATTATGAGTTTGATGATAAAAGGTGATGATGTATCAGTTGTATGTATACTATGACTACAATGGATGTAGTAACGTGTTAATAGTATTGTGGAGATATTGGATGCATTTCGACTTATTTGATGTGGTTATGTGCTCCCTTTCATATTGTTTATAGTCTAGAGTTTTGTAATTTTTGCTGGTTATATTATATATGTTGTTATATGTTTCAGTTATGCGAAAGATTGGATATAGGAAAATGAACTTTTATAAGTGAAAAGGGACATTACAAGTGGTGAGTTATTGTTTGGTTTTATTGTCATTTCTTGCATGGGCCTAGGGTGCAGATTGGTTGGATGTGATAATTAGGTTGATGTGGAGATGGTGTGTGGATTGGCAGGATGTGACAATTTGCTTCATGTGGAGATGGGGCATATGTTGTGGAATTGTGATTGCTCCTTTGTTGTTGAAGAGATAAATTTCACACAAAGAAAAGTGAGTAATGACCATGGGTGGAGAAGGTTGAGAGTAGTTTGGAAGTCCTACACTTCATGAGGTGGGATAATAGTGATTTCTCCTTTAAAGTTCAAGGTAGGTTTAGGGTTTGATGATGTTTGGAGAAAAAGAGATTGTTTTTGTCATGTGGGATGATGACATGACTAGGTGTGAGGAGATGGAAGAATAGAAGATGGGAAGTAGGATCGTGGTTGCTTGAAGGTTCTATTTTTCTTCTTTTGAGTGAGGAGACGAAGGAATATCCAATAATATACGACATTGTGGTTTCTCTCACTTGGCTCAAAGGAAAGGAAGGTTGGATGGGGGTTGATCTCATGTTGAGGAGACCAGTGACAATTTGTTCTTGTCTTGGTGTGAGGAGATGAAGGAGCATACAATGGGAGGCAAGGTTGTGGTCACTCTCACATGAATCAAAGGGAAGGGGAGGCGTTTGGCTCTAATATCATAAAATTATTTGGAGGAATCATTTTCTTTATTTTGTTGTTGATAAAGTTGTACAATTTATAGACTTGTTAGTACCGCAAATAAAGAAAATATTTATAACCATAATAAATATGTAGACTAGAGATTGATTATTATATAGAACTAGGATTATTTCTTTTGGGAAGATATCATATGGTGTATTTCACAATTAAGACTAAGTGTTGCAACAATATCTAAAAGTGTTTTCATTAGCTCTCAAGTTCCTTTTGTCTCAAGTCATATGATAAGTTGGCATTGGTCTTCACTTAAGCAAACCTAATAGATGTGGATATCAAGAAAATTATTTTTTCATATTCACCATATTTTTTGAATATCGAGGGCATTCGGTGTGTGTTTTTTCTCATTTATTAACCAGCATCCTAAGGTCCCTTTGAAATGGTCAAATGACTATTAGGTTTGCCAAGCATTTTTGAAGTTTGGAACTTGCGAACTTATATTTTCTTTTCAAATATGCATCCTTGACATTTACAAGCCATCCTGCACATTCTTTTGTAGTTTGGCCATTTGTTTTATTGCTTATAGAATCTAATTTAATTGTTGATTTATTGGGCAAATGAAAGTTCCAATTGTTCATCTAATCTGGTTCTAACACCTAAAGCATGACAACAATACTATGGGTTGCATTACTACCTAAAATCAATGAAATAATAAAGTTTTGGCATGACGCTTTGATTATTGTATGTCAAAAATAGCAACAAAAACAGGAACTTAGTCCTAATTGTGGTTTTGGCTACATATTCTTCTAGTACTATTTTATTTTTATCAAATAGCAACTTAGTATCCAAATATGTCAAATCTTTCTAATCATCTATAGTAGTGGCATAAGTTTTTTCTTATTCTCGGTGAAAATTCAAAAAATTTCACTTTTGGATATAGGGATTAATTGGCAAAAGATTAATCTGTCTGAACAATCTTTGTTTTCCAAAGCTACTGCTCAATAGGTGTTAAATCAACTTTTCTCTTTGGATGCATTTAGTTTTTGTTGTCTTTTAGACTATAACTGCGTATCTATCTCTGCATTTGCATTTTCATGACATTTATTCTATTTGTATGATTGCTATTTAATATTGCTAGTCTTATTGTAGTCATTTATTAAATTTATCCTTCGTCTTGATTTAGATATTTTGGTCAAATAGTTGTTAAAAGCATTTTTTTTCCAGCCTATTTGGATCTTATTGCCAACATTTCTGTCAATTTTGTCTTCATTTTTTAGTATATGAAATAGATAATAAGGCCTCGCTTTTTCCGATATTATAAGATTGTTAATTAGGATCTGTAAGTCAGTTGTAACTATCCTGACTAAATTTGTGGTTCATCTAGAAAATTCAATTCAAACTTTTGCCAGCAGGTATTCCCTTTGATGTTTCTTTTCAATCTGCTGCTTTTGAAAGTGAGGATCCCTTGTCATTGGCTTTTTTTCAATCAAAAGTTCTTAGAAGAATTAACAGCACAGGTGGGCTTTTAAGAGTAAAAGGCATATTGTGCTTTTCTGAAGACAGGTAGGACTCTACTTTGCATTTTTTGATCAAATGTAGTTGTAATTTATTTATGATGGTGAACTTGATCTGTAAAAATAGAAAAATAAAAAAATTAAATACGCACATACATAAGATCTTCGCTTCCAGCAATTTTCTTTTTTTGCTAAATTTTAATTGGAAAATATAAGAGCTTGATTATCTTTAATTTTTATTTAGATGTTATCATGTTTTTCTCCTTTGATGTTTGTGCACTTCACATGATTTCACAGTCATTGCCTTGAATTGCACAATGGATGTTTAGTGAGGCATACATCATCGATCAATAAATATGATTTTTCATATCACTTTTTTTGTAGGGAAAGTCAGTTTGTATTTCAGTGGAGTGGACTTAAGAGGGTAGAAGCTGTTAGTGGACGACCTTGGGATGGTGCACGAAAATCTTGCCTTGTGCTCATAGGCATTGATAAATCTAAACTTGATGATATCATTGCCCAAATGTTGCAATCTATTGATTTTGTTCGAAGATCACCAATAGAAAATCTTTTGTACAAAGAATATGCTAGAACCTTTTGCAATAAAGTCACCTCTGATGGGAGATTTAAGGTATGTTATATATACATTTAAACACATGCATGTATAAATGTGATCAAACATTTGGTATTTTTGTATTTATATATGTACTTACACATCTTGGACTTGTGTATGGGATAATTTAAGTTTCTTATCCACTATAGTTTAATCTATAATAACTTTTTATGTTTATTAACCCATGATAAAAATCAAGAGTGTTAACTCAAAATTCTCATTATATATGATAAGGGCTAAATTTGAGTAGTTTTTGTTGAACCTTTATTCTGTGTTACTAATTTGATGACAATAAAATCATTCTTTTATTATATTAATATTTTTTTGAAATATTTTAAATCATGTATCTCAAGATTAAATAAATAAATTAATTAAAAACTTTGGTCTTGACTTAAAAGGTTAATTTATGATGTTTGGTGAGACATCAATACCAAACATAAAGCTTAAGCAACTTGGCAAAATTATTTTGAAGTTTTCTTTATTGATTCTTAGAATGTTAAAACCTATAACAATAATTTCAGTTACTATGTGAAAAGAAAAGGATTTGAATGAGTTAGAAAAACTTTTCAAATTAGTTTTTGATATATCTAAGTTAGAATAAGGTATGTATTTTCACATAATTTTTAATATAAAATTGCTTTACTAAACTACAAAAATGCATATTTGCATTACCTAAATATGCTTAAAATATTTAGAATGTGAAACTTGAAAAATACCCAAAGTTAACTTTAATGTGTAGTACTATGTCCCTGTTGTACAATACATTTAGTTTGGTAAGTATAAAGGATTGAGTGAATGGTATGTCGAGAAAAAATTTTTTTTAGAACTTGTCATATAGTATATATTGTATGTTCAAATCAAATGCTTTTGTATGTAGAGAGAATTAGATAATACGCTAAATATTTTACCTGAACTTGAGGATTACGTATTGTACATTAATGTGTAACGTACAATATGGTTAGTCAATGAGGATCACAATCTTGTAGAGTGAGCCAAACTTAAGAATTAACCACGACACATTTTCACTTAACATTTGGTAAGGTTAGTACAATTTTGCATTTAACATATAGTGCAATGCCTAGTTCGTTCGTAAGTTTAGTTGATTTTCAATGAGTAATGATTAATATTAGTATACTAGATTTCAAGATTATCCAATATAACAATTAGAATCCTTAGGAGTGTTTTGAGCTATTGAAGAGATTTCTAAAGACTATATAAATCTACACATAGTAAACAAACTAATAAACATTTACATATCATTTAGAAAGATTTATACTTGAAGGTCATTATTGACCTTAAGGATTTTGGTGAAAATCAAGGCTGTAGCGATAGAAGAAAATCTCTATCATTCTCAGCCTTATTGCAAGCTTGTTTTTTGTAGAGCTAAGTTGCATAATTCTTCTAAGTATTTTACATCGATTTAGTGTGTTTTTTGATATTTATTGGGTTATAAAATCTTTGTATTTGAGTTTTTATATTTTATCTTTTGTCTCATTATTGGGATTTTACCTTTTGATTTACTTAGTTTTTACCTACTTTGTAAGGTCTTTTGGCATGATTATAGGATCTTTTGGCTCAATGATATATGTTCTTTTAAACCAATGTTTTGTAGGGTTTTTTAGTTTGATATAGGGTTTTGGTTACTCTTATTTATGTAAGATATTTCATTGGAACTTTACAAAGAGGATTTGGGTGAATTACCTTCAATAAACAAAAAATTAGAAAATAGATTAGTAAATTCATTAGAATGAAGAAGAGTATAAAATTTGAGTTAAATAGGCTTATATATTTTAACTCTTCTTTTGACTAATAAATATGGTGTACATATATCTTTATATACGTATATGTGCATTTGATATATATATATATATATATATATATATATATATATATATATAATGTGCGTGCGTGTGTACATGCGCGCGCGTGCACATATTTATATATAGTAATATCCAAGTTCGGTCCTTTAATTGTATCTATAATTGTGCTTATAACATGTGTTATGTGCATGTATATTGTAAACCTAAATCTGATTCCTTTATTACTATCAAAGCTTTTTAAGTAAATTTTCATAGTTGGTATATCGTCATCATATATATATATTGAATGTTTTTTTTGTTTTTAATTTTAAATTATTTTTTTATGTATTTTTCTTGGGAAAATGCTTCCTATAAGTGTGATGCATTTTTGCACAACTTTTCATGCTTTGATTGGACAGATTTTTTTTTTTTTGGTTCAATGTTCATTATATATTTGATTACCTAATTAAATGTTTCTATTTGTGTAATTGTCATGACTTGTTACTCTGTAATTGAAAATGAACTAACAGGAAATTGTTGCGGTGGACCTAATCATGCACATTTAAATACGAGATAAGACTTTTGCATCCATTGGCTTTAAGCTATTATGATATCACATTCAAAACAAATAACACTTATCTTGATTTGTTGCACCTATATAGCATTTATTGTGACTAAAATTGTGAGAACCTTTTTTGACGAAATTTTATGATAATGTTAAGCATTGGTTTGATTAAAAAAAATGAAGGGCATATAAACAAGAAAGGTAAGATCCATTCATGTATGCACTTGATGCTTGAATGATATTTTTCTTGTTCAGATGAAAGGTTTTGTTATTTCTTAGCATGTCATTTTCTTATCCTAAAAACTAAATCCATAGTTAATCTCTCCCTTCCACCATATCTTTTTTATTTCAAATGGAAGGTTGTGTTGTGTCTTGTGTTAACGTTGTTATTTTCCTTAGCTTAAAAATATCCTCCATAGCCAGTCTGTCCTTGATGTGTTCTGTATGCTGGAGCCCTTGTAATTTGCTTTTATTTTTTCTGCATATGCCTTTTTTTCGTAAATTGGTAAAAGTTTCTAGGTGCTTTTTTTTTATCTGATTAATTTAAAAGTTCTCTTTCTTTATTAGCCCAATCTTCTATGAACTATCTTAACCTGCAGATTTGCATCTTTCCATGTTGAAATTGTTGAATGGAGTCATTCCTAAATCAAGTATGGTTAATTAGACTAGATTATTTATCATTCACTTTTGACACTCATCTTTGATTGTTCTTTTTTTCTTCGTTAAAATGTTGGGAAGCTTTTTATGCACTTCTGCTGGTGAAGTGGACGTATTCTAGCTATATTGAGCTGCATTATATACATTTTGTAGGATCCTTCTCTTGAAAAGGAGCCATTCGTTTTATTTGGTCTGAGAGGCTCACCCTTACGTGGAATTAAGGAGGTGTGTGCTCCTAATGTTTACATTTTCCATGTTCATATGTATTCTAAAATATTTACTGTTATAGCAGTTTATTGTTGACAATGCACTTTAAAGCTAATTATGTCAGGTTTGAATTATGGTATTTGCTTATCTATGCTAATACTCGGCTGGAGCACTACTGTCCTTAGAGACTAAGAGAGAGGTAGAACTATCCTATAGAGGATATCTTTACCTATAGAGGATATCTTTACAAAAGATGATAAGATTTCCATGCTACACAATGAAGCATATTCATTTCCAGGTTTCTTGGTAAGAAAGGGTGACTTGTCGTAGCATGTGAAACAGCGGGAGGAAGTGGCAGGGGCAGGATGAATTACCTCAAAAAAGAACAAGACACTTTTTTCCCATAGAACTATGTTGCATTGCTGTGTCTGCAGGTAAAAATTGGTATCTTATCATCAACCCCTCCTCCATTATGATTGAAGTTAGGACAGTTTCCACAGTTGTGAGATAGGAAGGGACTGCAACTTCCATGTATAGGAGACAATAATAATCTCTTTTTAAAATTTCTTGTAGTATGAATTGCGACTATCTTGAATCAATACGTGTTCACTCACAATCCAGATGACTATAAAAACAATTTGGATCTGGTTTCTATTTGTTGATTTGATGATATTCCGTGTTGGTTTGGCATTACTGAATGCAATTTGCTGCATGATAAAATAGTAGTTAACTTCTAGCTTGATGGATTCCAGTCTTGTTTTCCTGGAGTTTGGATTGGTTGTTCAACTCTACATATTACGAAGGCTACTTTTGTTTGGTTATTTGAACCATTAGTTTTTGCCGGGTATATTGATTCTAGATTGAATTGTAAACTTGTATAAAGCTGGCAATTTCCGGTGAACTTTGTTTTTTTGGTGGAGAGCAATGCACTTTCCAGTGACCGCACTAGGCGGGCTTGAGCAATTGAGAAAATGGAGAGAAGTTGGCCTGCGGGTTGATGGGTAGAGTTGCATGGAGCAGTAAAACATGTAGTAGAGGTTAAAGAAAGAATGCTTCAAGGGGTTGTATAGCAGTGTGACAACTTAAGCGGCTAGTCCTGTCTTGGCGATGAGGGAAGAACAAGAACTATTAATGAGAGGTTTGAAAGCAAGATATGTTAAAGCAACAACTCTTGCCATGGCTAACAGTAAACTATCAAACAGGATTGAATAAGAAAATGTTTAGGAGGCTAACTTTATGCATAATTGATGCTACATCCTTATTAGCATTGCAAGTTGAGTAAGTATTGCAGGTCCTTCTAGCTTCTTGAATTAGGCAAATTATAATGCTTTACTAAATGGCAAAGATGAGGCTTAACTAAGGAAGAAGAAGATAGCTATTAATGATGGATTGTGCAATAGATGAGTTGGAAATGTCAGCCAAATTAGATCGTGCTAATGAAATTGAGTTGGAAGAAGATTAGAGCAACGAAAAAAAGTTAGTTGTGGAAAGGAGATTGTATTTTCGACATATGAAGGAATTTTATGCTGTAATGAAATTAAAACCCCTGATCAAGTTTTAGTTAGCAATGATACGGCAAATCTCCCATATGTATTCGATTTGTTTGTGGAAATGTCTCAATGGGCATGATAGCACTTGCAAGTGAAAACAACCAAATAGCACCACTACAAATTGTATGAGTTTTAAAAATGCACTTTTTAGGAGTGCTTTTCTTAATCCAGACTTGAATGTGCATGGATCTTGGTCCAATCCAAATTCTTTTACAACGTTTGTTAACATCGATGTGTCTAGCATTGCGCTTAAGGATACGTCGCACATTCAAAGTCCTTGATCCTTTTAGTGGTTGTTTACTTTGAGGATATAGATTTTGTATAGTTAGGAGGCCCATGACAAGTGGGAGAACAAGCTCTTAGTTTGGATCTATTTACATTGGATTTCAAACCAAGCATTTTTACTATTATGTGTGCACCAATTTGGGTTCGATTACTTGCATTGCCATTATTGTTTTGGGACATAGAATTTATTTTGGATTACTTCGACTATAAGGCAATCGATTCAAATTGATGGATAGACAGCAAACATATAGAGATTGAGCTATGTAAATATATATATTTACATGAATCTTATAGCATTCCTTAAATTTAGAATGTATATGAATGGCCTTCTGGGATGTATATTCTAAAGTTTTGAATTTGAAGGCCTTTCTATTATATGCTTTGACTATGAGAAGATAGGACATATCATGGGTGCATGTATTACATATTCCCACATGCATGGAACCCTTCATGAAAGAGTCAACAAGGAGTTAGAATCAATAAAGGAAATTCCTTAGAAAAAAAAAACTAAAGCATTTAATTTGCTTAAGGAGAATGATGACCCCACTTCAGAAATTGAAACCGGCTTTGGACCTTGTATGTAAGTCTAGCCCAGGTGCAAGTATTGGCAAAGGAAACTTTGTAATAAAGAAACTTGATATAGTGGACAATAAAAGTGAAATGCAGTCTGATCGAAGGTGATTGCCACAATAGGACATGATAGTAATCTTTAGACTTTAATGAGACCAAAATTGAGCATCAATTAAAAACATTTTCCTTTTGAGAAGAGCAAGCAGTTTTAATAGGTGTGACTATGTCAAATCAGAAGCTGTAGCAACTTAAATGCAATATCACAATTCCTGCCATACAATGTAGTTCTTTGAAGCATAAATTGAACAAAAGGTCCATTTATTCTCTTTATTGATGTATATAGTGACTATTTGTTTATATTGATTTACCACTTGAATTTTGATAAAGTTGCACCAAAGAATGATGATACCGCTTGAGCGGCCTTGAGAAGGTTCTACAATGTAATCCCAATTTTGCTTGACAATGTTCTGCAGATAAGTTCTTGATTTTGTCATTAATATTGCTCTTATATTGCATGATAACAGCAAACATTGGGAGATAATGTAGTGAATTTTTGCCATCTGCCCGGCAGTGTAGTTAGTCCCAAATTGGCAATAGGAATTCCATGTATGGCTGTACTGGTACCGAAACATTCCAGTTGAGTAACATTCCTGTCCTGTGGCTGAAATCAGAGCTGGCTTGCTTCTGTGTACATTGGCAATCCTGAAGCCCAGCTGCCACGCAATTGCTGCAAATCAAGTTGGAAAATTCAATGCTGATTTTAAGTCGCTTACCCAGCCAATATGGACAGCAGGCCGCACTATAGTAGTACCTGGAATGCTGAAATAAGAAGTCCTGCTCGATAAACAGTATGCAAAATTGTTGCAGGCTGAAAGCTAACTGCAACTTGCAGAGTTTCAGTAGCTATAAAGTTTCTGATTACAGACTGTTGGAGCTAGAATTAATGATTATATAGTATGAAAGTGGTGGTCATTCTGTACAATGCTAATAGAAGTGGATCGTAAGCTAACATAAAGCCTAAGGAGGACCTTCATGATCGTTTAACAATCACATAAATTGTACTTGTTGATCAGGTATAATATAGTGACAAGGCTTGGCATTAGAGATAATTGCACACGTACGATGTGGCAGGTTGTATCGTACGATGAGAGAAATTGTAGGTTTTGGGCCAAATGGTAATTGTACAATATGATCTATGTACGTATTGTATGATCCAAACAAAATGGAGTAGAAGTGCATATTATTGAACTACTAAACTGATCATATAGGACAATTATGGGATTATACCATATGTTTGTTATATGATAGCAAAGTGGCAATGAGATAGATATGAGTGTAAATATCATACAATATGGATTGTAATGTACAATGCATAAACATAGAGGATTGGAAGTGTACAATGTGGACACAAGAATCTGATTGTATAGCATGCTCAAATAGTATATGGAAGTGGCTAAGAAGCAGATATGATCATACTTATATGATTAGATGTGTTGTATTGTACGATCCATAAGGAATAGAACATTGGAATGGCACAATATAAGGAAATGGCTGGGAAGTAGATGTGATCATGACAAGATGGGTTGTACCGTGTGATCCTTGAAAAATGTATTATTGGAAGCATACTAAACAAAAAAAGTTAAAATTAGAAACATTTTTATATTAGAAAGCTTTGCATTCATGGCTATAATTCCCATCAGAGTGCAAGGTAGGTCTGAATTTATTTTTGTATTTTCAGATGTTGAGCTGCACCACTGCTGTGCTAATTAGGCGCTTTGCTATTTGTCCAACTGCTGTCAGGTCCATCCTTAAGATAGTTTGATTTTGCAACCATAGGAACCTGAATTTAAAATTCTCCTACTCCATACTATTCTTTATCCCTTGCTGCATTCACTTGACAAATATCCATACAATCAACTTCATGTGTTGCACCTTTGTCCTGCTTTTTAATTGCAACACATGGCATTGCTAGAACTAGCAAGGAATTGTCTTCCTATTGCTGTCTCATTAATTGAGATGCACTGACCTTTGTGTTTCCTTATTCTTGGATCAAAGGTGTTTCCATCCCCACTTGTTACTCAATTTTATCTAAACGATCTATTGAGTGTCATTTCTGTTTGGACATAGTCACCCATTGAGACTACTTTTTTTCCACAATAGAAAATTATTTTTTTATCAGTTCTTAATTTTAATTCTATTAAGGCATAAAGATTGCTTTCGTATCCTGTTGCAGTACTCACTTTCAACCCAAATTGCATTTTACTTTATTACCACTATACTAAGTTTCTTCATCACAAGGCTTCCATTGCCAATAGACTTCTTGCGCTTGGGTTGGACTTACTGCCAAGGTCCAAGGTCAGTTTCCTTTTTTGTCAAGGGGTCATTATTCTCCTTGGACAAATTGACTGCCTTAGGTTGTTTTTACTCAAGAACTTCCTTTGCTAATCCCAACTTGTTGACTTCTCGAGGAATTCCATCAATTTAGGCATGCGTAATGCACATGCTTGTACCTTCTTATAGTCAAATCAAATAATAGAAAGACCTTCAAACTTAAACCTTTTGAATGTACGTCCAAAAGTGTCATCCATCCATATTTTAGATTTGAGTGAGGTTGTAAGATCATGCTGATAAATACTCTTGCATAGCTTGATCTCTGCATGTCTATTGTCCACTCATCAATTTGAATCAGTTGTGCGATTGTTGAAGTAATCAATAATAGATTCTCTATGTCCCAGTACATTAATGGTAATGTAGGGAATTTATCTTAAACTAGAGTGCATATAATAATGGAAAGACTTGGTTTGAAATCTAGTATTTAGATATTTAAATGAAGAGCTTGTTCTTCCACTTGTCATTGTCCTCCCAACCACAAAAAAAATCTTTTCTCAAAGAACTCAAAATGTAAGAGAAAACATCCACTACTAAAATCAAGAACTTTAAATTCCATAAATGACCCCATCTTTGAGTTAGAGTATGAACAATCCATGGGAAGGTGAGCCTCTCTCCATATAGCCACCCCACTAAATCAAATTTATAAATTACCACCCTTCATGCACAAGCTGCATGAGATAGCTTAATGACCCTATCTTGGATGTGTGATGTATCGTTGTGTGCAATACTAGACATATTGATATTAGTCAGCCTTGTAAAGAATTCAGATTGAATCAAGATCTATGCATATTCACATTCAGATTGACAAAGGAACCCCCCAACAAGCGCATCTTTGAAACTCATACGATTTGTAGTGGCAGTTGCTTGATTGTTTTCACTTGTAGGTGTTCAAGCCCATTGAGGTATTTTCACAAACAGATTGAATGTATATAATAGATTCTCTCTTATCTATATTAGTTGAAACTTAATTGTGGATTTAATCCTATTATAGTTATTTGATTCTTCCATATGTCAAAAATACAATATCTTTTACAGAGCTAACTTTGCTTGGGTGCTTGAATCTTACTCCAACTCATCTTCATTGTGACAATTCAATTCAGCTGTCATTTCCAACTTATTCGATACACAATCCATTATTTCATCAATAGCCTTCTTATTCCCTAGTTGAGCTTCATCTTTGTCATTTAGTGGAGCATTGCAATGTTCCTAGTTCAAGGAGTTAGAAAGACTTGTAACTGTCACTCTGACATTTAATTGCTGCAAGGATGTAATATTCGGTTTTAGTATAAAACCTGCCTTATGAACGTTTTTTTATTCATTCTCCTTCGGTATTTTATTGTTGGCCATGACAAGAGCCTCTACTATAGCTTTTTTCACTTTCAAACCTCCCATTGATAGTTTCTGTTTTTCCCCTATTGTCAAGATAGACTCGACCAACCGAGCTAACGACTATGTTGGCCCTACAACTACTCTTTCTTTACCCTCTGGTACTCTTAGTTGCTTAAGCACACTCAGCATGGTTGTTGGAAAGTGCATTGCTGTTTGCCAGGAAAGCATAGTGAAATTTGCCAAAAGACATTGTTGGGTTGTCTTGCTTCAACTATCATTGCTAACCAAGAAGTCTACAACTCATTAATCCTCATGCAGCCCATTCTTGTCCTTTGTTGCTTGGGGTTTCTTAAAAATAGAGTACTTATTCTTTAAGAGACTCCATATATCCTTCTTTTCTTGTCTTAATAGTGTCTTTGTTGCCTCATGTCTAATCCAAAGATCAATGTATGAGACATTGAGGTCAAAGCGACATCCTATCTCCGTTAGCAACCTTCTTCAAATGTCACAAAGGCTTGTGGAGGCATTGCCATGTAGTTCTTGCTTTAGCCATATCCCTTAAAAATAATTAAACAATTGAATCCTAATCTCATATTTTTCTTTGCTTCTCTTTTGTGGTTTTTGAATCCTTGTTGAGTTTCCCTTGGTCATTAATGAGGCTTGGCCCAAGTAAGAAAAGCCTCATTTCTTGCAATAGAACTTGGGAGAGTGATGTGCCTTTGTGTTTATTTGTGTCAAACTCTATTGAAAGCTTTGTACATATGGTAAGGGCTTTAGTGCAAGTGGTTCTGGAATGTCATCCAACTCATTCCTGTATTCTTGTTGAAACTTAGAAAGCCTGTTTTCTTTGTCGCTCGAGCAAATGTGATCCCATCCTTGGTGCATCTCATTACATCTCATAAAATAGATCCATTTCTTGGTATAAATCTTTGATGTTGTTATAGTTTTTCATCACATACTTATGTGATGCTTCTTGCAAAGTTTGGATTGAACTTCAAAACGTTGAGATGTGTTTTCCAAGTCTGTATAAATTTCTAGCATGGGTGCTCATATCCTTTTGTCAATTTTGTAGAAGTGTCATATCCATCTTATTTGTGGCTCCATTGAAAAGAGTTTTGTTCAAAGGTTTGAGGGGAGTGGAGGACAGTGGGGAAGTTGTCTTTGAATCCTTTGATTGGTTGAGATGATGTCCAATTAGTAGAAGATTAGGTTTTGACCATTTGCAACTCTATTACTATGAGCAAATAATTTATAGAATGATTCTCCATTAATCTTCTTATAACAATATATAAGTTTTTATTAATTTGAAGTCAATCAACCCCTTCTTGAAAATACATTATAAAGGAAAATAAATTAGAGAAATAAAGGATGGTATCAAGAGGAATAAAACTAATATTCACTATAAAAAAATAAAAATTGTGTAATTCCTTAAACCAAGAAATTATTTTGATTTTGAACACATTAAACATTAGTGAGGTCCTACTTGTAACATGTGCTAAGTTGTGTCGCATAAGTGCCTATTTTTGAAACTTAAATAACCTAGCTACAACTAGTATCAAACTGGAGGGATTATCTGTAATTTACTTGATAATAATTTATAAATTATCTTTAACCTATTAAAGATTAAGTAATCCTTTGTCATATCTAATATCTGCAATTTAGAATGATGTGAACAGTTTCATGATAGCAATAAAGCTAAAAGTGGCATTAGATAACGTGAAATCAGTATATCACAGGAAGACAGGATTGATGGGAGATGCCTTTTTTGGGGAAAACATTTTGAAGATTTTGTTTGGAAGGAACTTGGATTGTCCTTTTTCTGCTCCTTGATTGCAGGTTTGGAGAGGAAAAGTGGAGGATGAAGGGCTTTGTGATTTGGGTTTGATTGTATGGAAGGTCAAACCTCTATCTGTTCTGATTAGTTCATCTCATTTTTCCTGTTGCCAGTAGATTTTTTCTCCACATCCCGTGGAAGCATGCTTATGAACCCTATAAAATTTTGCGCCATCTTACTTTCTGTTATGCAACTTAATAGGTTTATGCTGCTATTCTGGGAGAGTTAGTCAGTGGTGTTGTTTTCTCCAAGAAATCATTTTGCTTTCTTTTTGACAAATTAGTGATCTTTTCTAGCTGAAGCGCTGGTCATGTCTCTTGGACTTTACTCTTTTGGTTGATTGAGCCTTTTCCTTTTGTTTGTTTGGTTGGTACTGTTAGCAGACATTGATGGTGCAATTTTTTTGCATTTTCTAGTAACCATAGACTGTCAATGATGTTTTTTCTAGGACAGGCTCATTTGAATGCAGCTCTTATGCGCATTGTCAATGGCAAGGGGAATATATTTCTCACTGCAACGACTTCTAGTCAAGGTAAATTTTATTAACTTTTTGAAATTTTTTATATTGCAACTGGTAGCTATCATGATCATTTTTTTTATCTATCTTTGGTTTGGAGCATGTAAAATTTTGTTGTTATGTTTAATCATTAATATACCAGCTTTTTTTTGCTTGAGCTGTCTCTAAATATATGAAACTATGAACACGTCTCAGAACATTAGGAAATGCAGTGATATATCTAGGCAATACAACCTTTTATTGCACACGGACTTGTATGTGTATGTGTTTATGTATGTGTATGTGTATATATTTTTGTGTATACATATATTCATATATGCTTATAATTATATGTGTGTGCATAGAAATGTACATATCAATTGATGATTGGTTTGATTGGGAATGCATTTGATGTATTAGAGGTTGCAGGTGGGACAATGGTGGCAAAAATGACGACACTAGAGGGTTCCGATGTGCCTACAGGGTTATAGGGTGAGGGTCTCAATCTAGTTTTTGAGGATATACATTGTTCTTGGTACATGACGGGACAAATTGGCATTTGACAACTGAATTGTGGAGGGGTCGATGGAGCAGTCAAAGGACCCAGTGGTGAGTTATGAAACTAAAGGGAAAGTAGGGAAAAGGGATGGGTTGCAGTTACTTTTACTTCTAAATTGTTGACTGGTTTTTTATATTGAAAAGGGGAGCAGTAGGGAAAAGGGATGGGTTGCAGTTAGCTAATATAGAGACATGAATAATAGGAGAGTTTCAGCTGGAAAGGCCATTTGGAGTACCTTTTACTTAACAAGGCTTTGCCTGTATGCATTCTGGATGTGGAAAAGAACGAGTGTTTGGGTATGAGATCTGTAAAGTTCCATTAAACTATACCAATGTAACGAAGGAAAAGTAAAAAGCTAAAGGTAGCATGTTTGGAAATTCAAATAGATGTAGGACTTACTACATGAATTTAACAAGAAATGAACGCCAAAGGACTGGCATTGACTGGTCTTGGTACTCGTTTATGGATAATGATGATAGACTGTATTGAAGTAGTAGACTGGTTGTTACTTCTATATTCTTTTTTTCAAGGTGTTAAATTGTGGAATTTTATTTTAGTTTGTATGTTTTGTAACTGTAAGCAGTTTATCACCATGACTAGAAATTTGGAAAGGAATCAGTTGAGGCGGTAGACTATTTCTCTTTGATGCATTGCAGCTTGATATGATTCTTTCTCTAGTTAGCGTTTGCGTTGCCTTGATTACATCATGCTGCTTGCATTGCAATTTTAGATTTTGTGGTATCATTGGCGAATATAAGGCAGGCATGTGTTGCCTTCTTTCTTTCTCTAGTTAGAGTTTTCTTTGCCTTGGTCACATCATGCTGCTTTAATTACAATTTTTGATTTGCTGGTATCGTTGGTGATTATAAGGCGGGCATGTGTTGTTTTCTTTCTGGTGATAAAGTTGTAATAGATGCATGAGCTGTTATGTATAGAAACATTTTATCTTCTGCAGCTGACTTCCCTATAAAATGAATATCTTCCAGAATACAATTTACAGATTCTGTTTGACGAAGGCTCTGACCCTGACAATGCGTGGAATGAAATTCGGCTAGCTGCTAAAGCTGTTATTTCCAAATTATGCAAGAACTTCTGTCCATGCAGGTATAGTGTGCAATATTAAACTCATGTTTTTCTACTATGAAATTTTAATGAAATATATTTTTGCACGTGCCTTTAGATGGTTTTAAAAGGGCTCATTTCAATATAGTGAACGTTATGTGCGGGGTAATACTGTTGATCAATTTTCTTTGAATTGCTTGAAAGTCCCTTGGAAGTATCTAAGAACAAATCTGAAGAAGAAAACTACCCCAACGAAACTGGTTTTGCTTAGATCTGGAATGAGCAAATTTAGGTCTGTTTGTCTAAAGCTCATTCTGTCATAGAGCCTGGTTGGGAGCGGGAAATTAAGATAGAGACGGACTCATGAATAGATGTACTTTTGTGAATAAAAAGGAAACCTTGAAAAGGAGGAAGTGCTTGTGAAAGAGAGCGGCAAACACAAAAATGAGGAAGAGCATGTGAAAGAGAGTTGGCAAACAGAGATGGACTCATGAATAGATGCACTTTTGTGAATAAAAAGGAAACCTTGAAAATGAGGAAGTGCTTGTGAAAGAGAGTCGGCAAACATGAAAAAGAGGAAGTGCATGTGAATGAGAGTTGGCAAACACAATCATCTTGTTTCAGATTGATTTTTTAAGTTATATTTGAAGTTGCACGTTGAAAATTTTTTTAATGTACCAACCATTCCATATAAAAAACTTTGGTGTTAGAAGAAGATAGATTAAGATATTAATTGTAGAAATTGAGTGCAACTCATATAATAGTTGTCTTGTATCCACAATGGAGGGTCAAGTTTCAAATTTCTGCATAATTCTTAACTTTTTTCAAAATCAAAAACACAAGTATTGTACTATTCAAAAGTTCATTGTTCAACTAGTTATCAGACTGTTGGTTGAAGAGCTCTAAATTAGTCCATAGTTGATGGAATGATAAAGGTGCTCTTATTGTTATTGTATGGTAGATCTATAGTTAGCTTCCATAAAAACATGAGGTTTTTACTATTAACTACAATAATAGTTGGTGTCGATTAGCTCAGTTGATGAAAACCTTGAAACTTATTTTCTTGGTCATAGGGCCAATTCCTCATCTACCATGCTGAAGATGTAGAAAAACAGTTAACTCAGTTGCCAATCTTTTACTTTTTCCTAGATAAAAGTTATGTATTGGGTAGAGGAAAGTTTGTAATTGTCACAAAGTTTAGTGGAAATATATATCGTCTTTTTGATTTTTCTCATTTGATTGTTTTCACATAAAATTACGTCTTCTCTCTCTCTCTCTCACTTCTTTGTCCCTCTCTCATCTTTTCTCATTCTTGACATGCTCATGACCTTTGCACATGATTTTTCATCTACTCATTTTGCTTCGTCATCACTTTTTCTGTTCTTGTTTATATATATATATATATATATATTTGAACACCTTATCAAGTGAAAGTTCAAGAAACTATTAGAGAAATCATCCTTACGGAGGTTTTCAACCATGGAGTAGTTTTAGGTGTTCCACTGTAGATGCTGGAACAAGCTCTGAACCAACAAGCATAATGTGTCAACAACTGGTATGCTAAACCATGCTAGAAGTTTGCTGCCCTCGTTCTTGCAATGGCAGGGGAACTCCTGTATGTGTTTCTGTCTGAATTCACTCTGACGCTCTTCTATTGTCGCTAGTGCATTGTACTTCAAATGGAGAGCTTGCAACTGCAGGGTATATGCTGAATGATTTCCCATCCCAACAATGGTTTCACCTGTCATTCAAACTTGAATTTCTCTTAAGATTGAGTTGAAGAATCAGTGTCGTTGTTGCCAATCTTGAACAAATAATCCGAGTTTCTTGCATTTGTTTTAAGTCAAATAATGTGGGCTTGCTGCTGTGTAGGTTGTGCATAGGGATCTTTTAAGGTGTTTTATTGTTATAATTGGTAGGAAAGTTCACACTTGTCTGCTGTCTTGTTTCTTAGGTGAAGTTAACATGGGAGATAACCTTTATGGCTAGGTTGTGGGTGACTTCAAGGCCATTTGGATTGAGGGTGACTCATTTGATGCTGTTCAAAGTGTCACATATGCCATTAAATTGGGTCGTGAGGACAATAACTTCAAAGAGATGATTAATATTTTGGTTTTGTTTGTCTCCTTTAGAATATCCCATGAATCTAGGAGGGGCACTCACATTCCAGATTTCATTGCCAAGGAGGCCATTTTTTATGATTTTTAGTTGGTAGGAGGATGCTTCTCCCAATAATTTTGTCCTGCCTTAAATGAGGATTGCTTCCTTTGTGTTTGACTTTATACGTTCCAATAAAATTTGAGTCACAACTATCATTTAAAAAAAAAGCAGAATCCTTCTATAGGCATTCTTACTAGAAAACTCCACAATAAGTGGCATTTAGTAGTCAACCATTCATAAAAGAATAATTAAACCTATTGGTGCATGTGGGTACACCTCCATTTTAAACACAAGATCCATCTCTTAGATGATCAACACCAATATGTGTATCCTAGAGCTTTTATACGTGTGGTTTCCATTTTTATTAATCCAATGTGTTCAATTTGTCGAAGTGACATGCCTTCCTCTTTTGCATTGCCTCCTTAAGAGAACAAAGAGGTAAAATCTTTTATGCCATGAAGAAAATGATGAGAATCACAATTCTTTGTTTCATGATCATATCATACAAGAGCTATTATCCGTTAAGTTCAAGATACCAGCCTTTAAACATTATAAGGAAAAGACCACTGACATCCTGGGTTGAATAAAGCAATCAATTATTTATTATCTTCCTCAAAGAGTTTGGCCTTTTGTGATTCATATACCTGCCTTGATGATTCACTCTTTTCTTTTGTCAAGCTAAAGTCGGAGTTCATCACCCACTTTACTTGATTGGAATCATTGGCAACAACACATGAGTTGCTTCATATTAAGCAATTGGAAGAGGAATCTCTTGGTAGCTTTAATAAACATGTGATCAAGGTTAATAAACTCGACCTAGAATCACCCAAACATGCTCTTCTAGAAGGTTTAGTGTCATGTTATTGAAGAGTTTGCTTGCCAAGGGTTTTCTACGAACTTCTTTTAAACACATGGCGAAGGTACAACAATATATCAATCTAGAAGTTCTCATTGTGTAAATAAATAATTTATGCAAATTTCGATGCATGTGATTTGTTAATCATAGATAAAGTAAGAGTTATCATCTAAACGAACAATTTAAATGATAGGAAGACTACAACCATCAATCTTAGCCTGATACTAGCCATTCCCTCTCAATTCTTTAAGTAGTCTTATCCATAATTCAATAGAAGTGATTATCTTACAAGCCTCTTGTATTGTTAACCAAACCATTTGTCAACCTTGTACCATTAGTATCATTGTGATCATGAGCATAACACTAAGTGTCATTGCCTTCATGGTTTAGTCCTATAATATTGGAAGGCAAACTCAATTAGCTTCAAATTAATTCAGCTAGCACACCACAGTAAGATGACCCATTGAAAGAAGCATAAAAAGTTGATAATTCACCTTAAACTCACTATCGTTGTTATAATCAATTTCACTGTTTAATACCCCTCCTTTGGTGATACATGTCGTAGTTAGAGGAAGTTAAAAGGCAATTCAAAGTTCATCTTTGAGGAAGATGCAAAATCATCAACAATGGATCATAAACTAAGCTTTGTCACACCCCTCTTATATTTAATATGTACAAATATTGACAATTTAATAAAATTGGAACATAGCAATAGCAACGAAACTAAGAACACCAATACCAAAAATAGATGAGGGTGACGAAAGCAATTGATATAAATTGTATTCAAATCATTTTCATTAACAAATTATAGTATAACATAAAACATACACACTTGTTCCAACAAAAAAGTTTAGTGATATTATGTTAATTATAAATCATAATGTATAAAATGTTAGACTCACAAGCATCTCTACTATTCTAGATAGCCTCTCTTTGTATTATAAGCATGAATATAAACATTACATGTTTACAATACTCAAAAAATAAGTAAATCATCAATAACAATGAATAATATACTCAACAGCATAAGCATGCATATAAATATGTTTTATTTTTTTTCTTTTCATTTTTATCTTCCTCTTTCTCCTTTTATTTATTAACATTGGGATTAGATTTTTTTACATGATTATTATTCTATGTTCTTATCATAAATATTTAATTATATTATTTTTAAGACTTTTGTTTATAAATATATTATAATTGGCTAATACTATCAATCATTTCATATCATCTCTATACATCAATCCTAAACAAATTGCTAGTAGTAACGTAAAATATCTCTGATGTTATCTCATAGCCTTTCATGCCTGGTATCATGTATCAAAAATAATCATATATAATGGAATAATGGGATAAAACATAAGGAGATTTCATTCTTTATTTCTTTTTTTTTAATTAGGGTCTTTTGCATTGTTATAATCTAACATCATATCTCAAGAAACTATTTCATTTAATTTTTTTCTCTTATTCTCTACCATGCTTTTGTTGTATTATGCCCTATAGTTTATGTTACTATTGCAACAAAATTTGCAAATATGAAATTGAATGACATTTAAATGTTGAAATTATCGCACATACTTACATTATAGTTTATTAAAATTCACCTACTTAAGTTCTTTGATGTCTGTCTATTTCAAATCCCTTTTTACTTTTTGTTTCTTATAATAAAAATATATCATTTCTATAACAATACGATCTTTTAATATTATTCACATGCGTATTAAATTTTCTTTTCTCATAATGAACAAACTTAAATATAAATTTTGACCTTATTTACTTTTTCTTTGAATTCTATAATAGCTCGATATTTTTCTTAATTTTCTCAACTTTTTACTTGCTAGAAATAGAGCAACAACCTTTCCACATTAAAAATTTGTTAAATAATTATATCTAAATATTTTATTAATTACAATTGAATTGAAGCTTATCTCAACTAGAGTTTTCTTTCCAGCTTAGAGGAACCTCTCTTTCCCACTAAGCTTCATCTTTTAGCACAATGACCATTGTTGTTCTTTTTTCTCTTACAAACTTTACAGTAACCTCTCTTTTTTTTTATTACAAGATTTGTTGCTCAAGTCTTACTCTAATCACAGCTCCACCAACTTAGCATCTAGAATACCACACCTTTTATTCTCAAAACATAGCAGGAAACCAAATGGTTGAGAGAGACAAATTTCATCTTCTGCTCACTAGCACTTTTTCTCTCTCGCTCTCAAGAAGTTTTGCTGAAGAACCACCCCACAATTTTCCTCTTTTGTTATCTCCTGTCGTAGTTTCACTACACTCTCCAGCTGTATTTGGTTTGGGATTTACATCAGCTTGCTTGCTTTCCAATTTCATTTTCTTTTTTTATTTATAACAGACTTGCTTTCACGAGTCTTCCCACAACCTCATCGGCCTTCGTGATCCTTCCACACTTTGATCGCCAAGGTCTGAGCTTTGCCAAAGTTTTAGGAGGGGGAAAATAAGGGATTAAAGAAAAATGCTGCAATTAATCCTCATTAGATAATAAAATTAAAATTTATTTCTTTTTAAAACTAAATAACTTTAAAATTATTCAAAATATTAAAAAGAGTTCTAAAAATTATGTGATAATGATCATAATTATTATCTCAATGATCATTATTCAAATATATATACACATTCAAAAGTTTGAGCTACTTGCAATTGACATGTTTTATGAGTTGTGATTAAATATAATTATTTTATGACATTTAAATTTCTCAAGATAACACCCATATAATATCAAAATTAAACATAATTATACATGCTAAAATTTGCATACTTGATTTATAGTTTTGCAAAATTTGGGGCATTACAAAACTATTTGAGAAGATTTGTTGGTGATCTTTGTTATTTTAAACCTATTCTTTTGCATGATCTCTTCAAATGACACAATTCTCACAGAGAATTTGTGGCAAAAGCATAGTGAAATGGACACTCTTCAATGTCAAAGACTTAAGAGTTGCCTTGTTTGCTTCAACCTTTAATTAGATAAGACTTGATCTGTGGAACTTGCAACCAGTAAAAAGTGGCCTTTTGTGATTCATTTAGGTATGTTATTGCTGAATGTGGCCATAGCTTGCCAACTATCAACAATGAATTAGGTAATGATCCATCATATCAACCTTATGGTCTTATCTGTGTCATCCAGTTATAACATCAATCTTTGGATGATCAATTATTAATCCAACTTAACACTTCATTGGTGTTTAAGTTTTTGACTCTAAATGAAGCAACTACAATCTAAGTTTGATACAAGCAAGGTGATCTTATCTCAACCAAGTGAGGCCTATTATGGAGGTCATTGATGGAGTAGAGTGGTCATTCTATGTGGTTACAATAATCATCTCAATACTGATCTGGACTAGGCCTGTAAAGTCCTTATTTATGTTTGTTTGACTTATTAAATTAACAAATTTGAATAATTTCTAAAATATTGAGATCATTATGTATTAACTTAAAACATATTATTTCTCAACTCAATTTTTGTTCATAACAATATTGTTTATAGATTTTGAATATACTTGATTAAAACTCAAGCGTTTGTGTTAAGGAACATCTTTAGTTTTAATAAATGAATATATGTTGCTATTAAGAAAGTTTAGTACAATACGATCATATCTTTAAGAAGAATTATCAGTTGTATGTGGTTGATTCATGATTCAAATGCTATGTTTTGATTTTTGGTTGGTTCATCACAACTTCAAACTTTTTGTAATCCATATTCAAGGTCAATTAGAACCTCTTGGAGTTTGGTTAAGGTTTACTAATAATTTTATGACAGTTTTCTAAAAAGTATTTTTTTGGTGAAGTAGGTAATCAATTTGGTTTGTTTTTTTTTTGTTTGAGAAGCTCTTTGATTAGAGAATCATAAATTCAGGTTTAAGCCAAGTGGAAATCAGTCAGGCTCCTTAGAATTAAACAAACATGTGTGAGCTCAAGCTTGAGTGAAGCCCGAGTTTCTTTACTTGATTTGTATACAATGACCTTCTGACAATAGCATCAGTTGTGTCTGTGTGGAGTACTGATCCTCATATGGTAGAGCTCAAAGTCATGGCTAGGGATTTAGCACAAGCAAATTAAAAAATTATTGTAGAGAAATTTTTCAAGAAAAGCATCCAAGAAAACAATTTTGCAAATAGTGTGCATGCAACCAGTGTTTATGTGCATTTAATGTAGAGCAATATGGATCACTTAAAGTTAGGTGATATTATGCATGTATAAACAAAATTTTGTGCACATATAGGAGTTTGTTACACTAGCATAGATGCAAAAAAAAGCACATGTATTAATAGCAATATGCATATGGATTATCTTGTGTGCTTTTTTATACATGCATAGTGGTCTATAATGTTTATATGGAATATTGCACTAAGGAGCTTTAGAGGTGCATGAGGTAATGTGTTCACAAAAGATAAATATGGCTATATAAAATCAAGTGTAGCAACTAAAAGTTGGATATATTTTCAGATTTTTGTTGGTAGGGAAGAATTTAATTCTAATTTGCAAATATTGGATATCTCAAGTTGTAGAGATTGTTGGTTGTTAAATCTTGAGGGTTTATAGATTTAAATGAGGATTTATATTAAATGAGGATTTAGGTCTATTTTCTCTACTTAGAGATTTATTTTAAATTTGAAGGAGATAACTTTAATTGTAATTCTATAAGGTTTTGAAACTATAAAGGGCACTTAAAGAGTAGAGAAAAAAATCATCTAAATGGTTGTGAGTTATCTTAGGCTTTAGTTCAATAGGTCTATGACTATCATATCTCATTTGGATTTTCTCTATAAGGTTGGTGAAAAACTAGTTTTGGTAAATTAAAATCGATTGATAATGCCTTGTGGGAGAGGTATCTCTTAAAAGATCCACCTCTAATTGCAATCCTTTGGATGGGTAAAGATAGAGAGCCACATCTCTAATTGATTGCCCTTAGGAAGGTTGGTCAAATCAACCAAGTTTCCACTAATGGTGAGATAATATTTGTCCTTTGAGTGGGGGAGATCAATTGGCTGCCCTTTGTAAAGTGGAAGTTATTATTCTTCTTTTGTATTTTTGAGAGACTTTTGTTATTTGAGAGATATACATTTATGAGTCTTTTTGTGTTGAGAGGTTGGTCTATTTTGGGTGATCTAGATATGTGGAGGGATAAGTGCATTCTTCTTTCTTGATCTGCTTAATATCTATGGATTGTGGAGATCTGAAGAGTTTTTTTTATCTAATTTATATGTTTTATATCTTATATTTTTCTTCTAGTTTATATCTATTTCTTATTTACTCTTATGTGTAATATTCTTCATGAGAACTTTTTGACTTCTTATTGTGACTCTACTCTATAGGTTATATTTCAAATTTACTCAATATTATTTTGCACATTTTTTTTTCATGGACATCTTGTGGACAAAGTGAGTTTTAACAAGGCTTTCGAATCAATTGGTCAAATGAAGCTTATAAATTGATAACTAAAAAGACTAACAGTATACCAAAACAAGGACTTCCAAATTTCTCAAACAACTTGAAGACCAAGGTAAATATTAAAGAGATTTCCTTACTCGTATGCAAGGGGCCTTAAATCAATTAGTTTGAAAGAACAAGATTGATATCATGAAGAAAGGTTCAAATAAGTTTGAAAAGCAAAATAACTCTATTACTTTAGGTTCATCAACTAGATTCACTCCAATTTAATAAATCATTATATAAGATTATCAAATTTAGTTGATTTAGTGAAAATATAAAATTTTTTAAAAGTAATATTTCCAAAGGTCTTAGAAAAGAAAATATGTAGTATTGCTCATATTGAAGTTACTAAATAAGTGTATATTGGAACAATGATAGCTATGCAATTAGGAATGATTGGTAGAATACTTCTTGGTTTTTATTGGACTTCATCAAGACTATATTTCAATCTTTTTGTCTTTTTTATTTGTTATGAATGTTCTTACTAAGCAAACTTAAGATTAAATTTTACATTGTATGATTTTAATTGATGATATTGTACTTGTTAATAAGACTAGAGAAGGGCTAAAGCTAAGTTTGAGTTATGGAGAAATAGTTTAGAGTATAAGGAGGTTTGCCTTAGTAATTATAAACTTAAAGATTGTTATTAGTGATCTTAAAATATTGAAGAATGAGAAATCTTACTATCTTTGGTTTATTCTCCAAAATGATGTGAAAATTAATAGAGATATAGATAATCAAATTGATGATGTTTGGATAAAATAGAGGATTATCTTTGGAGTAAATTGTGATAGTAATATCCCATTAACATAGAAGATTTTGTAATATTACGACAAGACAAAATGTTTGATGGTATTGGATGTTAACTTTAAAGTCAAAAGTTCAATTAAAATGGGTGCTTATAAGATGAGAATGCCAAGATATCTAAGAGAAACTTAAATGGATATGATTGGAAATGAATATATTTGAGAGAAAGTTGATATAGAACTTAATAATAGTAAGTTTATGAAGAATTATCATACATGGTTTAGACATATTGGCATAGGTTATTTAATACCACTTTGAAGGAGATATTAGTTTTCAAAATTTTAATTGGTGAATAGAGGAGATGGTTCAAAAATGCTTAGGCAAGATGCCAAGATATCTAAGACATTTAAATGGATATGATTAAAAATGAATATATTTGAGAGAAAGTTGATATAGAGCTTAATAATAGTAGGTTTAGGAGTCATCATCATAAATGGTTTAGACATATTAGCACAGGTTATTTAATACCGCTTTTAGGAGGTATTAGTTTTCAAACTGTTAATTGGTGAATAGAGGAGATGGTCCAAAAATGCTTAGGCAAGATGCTATTAGAAAAACTTGGCTTGTTTAAATATTTATGAAGAAGTGTTAATCGATAGCATGCAAAGGTGTTGGTAGATTCATGTTGGTGATTCAAATTAATGAGATTAATGACTTGGCAGGGTTTTTTTGTATTACATGTGATTATCTTACTATAAAACGTTAAATGACAAGTCAATGTTTGGCAAAAAAATAAGCCCATGTTTAGAAAAAAAAAAACTCGTGATATGCATTGGCAAAGAGCTATCATGGGAAGAAAGAACATTAAATTTCAGTTGGAATGTCCTCATCAACCACATTAAATGTGGATGTTCAGGGCTTTTCATGACAAGGAAATAGACAAAACAGATTTGATTGTTCAAGTGGCACGACCTTATGCTGGTTGAAGAGAAGTTGAGAATCCTGACCCCAATAGAGTTAATAATTTAGTTTGGTCAAAGTTTGGGCAATCATCCAAAGTCTTGGCACATACCATCATGTTGAGATTAAGCTAAAGGCTGATTGCAAACCATTGAATAGAGCTTATTGTGCGAATCAAGTAGGCATAACCTATGACATCTGATAAGTGGATTTCCCTTTAAGCATCTTTTTTATTGCATTGCCCAATGGCATATATGTGGTGATTTTTTTTTAAATGCTTCTATGCCATTGAATGGCCCTTGGAGCCGTACCATAAGTACATATCCTTTGTTATGGATAGGCATAGTTAGCATCTTTCACATGCCAATCAGTCATTTTTTTGGGTATGTTGGACAATGCCAAGATCAATTCCATTTGGAGCAATGACAACTATGGAACGATTAATTACATGTCATATCATTGAAGGCATTCATGATAGAATTTGGTGGTAAATCAACTTAGCTAAGGGCATGTGAAATGAGGATTGTGAATCTAATGAAGATAGAAGAAGTGATCTTCCCCTCTTTCATGAGTCCATTTTCAACGGCTGTTAAATTAACTTGAAGGCTAAAAAAATTAAATTGAATTTTGGCTTGAATAAGGAAACCAAATATAAGCTTAACTTGCTTGATAGAAGTATTACAAGCCAATTATGAACTAAAACTAAATTGGATTGATTTTGCTCAAAATTAAATCAAAATGACAATATATATGAGCTTATTTATGTATTAATTAATTTAAGCTTATTTAGACAAATAAAAAGGTGTTCAATTAACATATTTCAACATGCCAATTTGTGCTGGTCACATCATTTCACCTTTCTTCTTGCCAGAATCCATCTTTCTTATCCATTGCAGTCAATCATTTTTATGGGTATGATGGCCAATGCCAAGATCATTTCCATATGGAGCAATGACAACTATGGAACAATTAATGGCATGTCATATCAGTGCAGGCCATGATTATAGAATTAGGTGATAAATCAACTTAGATAGGGGCTTGTGAAATGAGCTTTGTGAATCCTAATGAAGATGGAAGAAGTGATCTTCCACTCTTTTATTAGTCCATTTTCTAGGGCTGTTAAAATAGCTTGAAGGCTAAAAAAATTGAATTGCATTTTTGCTCAAATCAGGCTTGAATCAAAATACCATTGAGCTAAATACAAGCAAACTTGGCTTGAATCAAAATGTTACTAGCCAATTATGAACCAATACTAACTTGGATTGAATTTGCTCAAAATTAAATCAAAATAATAATGTATATGAACATATTTGTGTCTTAATTAATTTAAGCTTATTTAGACAAATAAAAAATTAATACATAGTATTATTGTAACATTGTTGGTATATTTAACACAATTTCATATTTAAACTTATTTATAACTGAGAATTTGATTGAAAAATGAAAGATTAAACATTAAATCAGCTTTACTTTAGATCAAGCTTGAAAGATGACAAATGAGTCCAGCTTAGCTCTGATTGAGACTAGATTGAATCATTCTTGTCCAAGGCTTGAATCAAATTGAGATTGAATCAAAAAATTTCAATCTAATTTTGAGCTAATGTTGGATCTACTCTAGATCAAATTTTTAGTAGTCGGACCTTTTCCTTAGTAGAGATAAAAACTCTTTCTGGTTTCTTACATAAAAACTCTTTCTTGTTTATCTATCTATCTCTTTCTCTCTCTCTCTCTCTCTCTCTCTCTCTCTCTCCCCCCCCCACCCCCCCAATACCATCCACTGATCATCAGCCAGGTTGTTGCAACTGACATTTGAAGCATCAGTCTAGTGCATATTCAAACTGCAAGCCAAGTGGAAAAGACGGTATGGAATTCTTAGCAGATTACAGGCAAAGCAATGCTTAGTAAACATGGATATTCTGAATAAGAAACTGTTTCTGGTGAGGTGTTATGTTATATCTTAGTCATTTGAACAGCCATGATATTGTTTTACCCTGTGCTAACATATAAGTATCTGCATCTCGAGGAGTTCTTTGCTTGTGTCGTTGTCTTTAGGATTGTAGATGTGAGAAATCATTGCGTGGCAATAATACCCAATTCCTTATCAAATGCTTTGTTCAAATCAGAATGATAAAAATGAAGGCATGTGTGTTGGTTGTGGTTCGTTTGCGTTTGTAGATTGTCAAAACACAAGCATGATCGATTGCATGCTGAGAGGAGAGATGCTGGGATGTTGCATATGTTTAGCTTCTTTTGTTGTAGACGAGTTGATTGAGAAATTTGTACTTCAAGATTAGCTCCAAACATATGCAAGAAAATAATATTCCAAGTAGCAAGAAAATAATATTCAAATTAGCAACTCTGACCAAACCTTTTTCTTTTAAAAAGCTCTCATCAACACCTAACATTCTTTTTTTAACGGAATTTTTCATTAGAAATAACTCTGACCAAACAGCCTTAGTAGAAAAAAATAGTTCGTTTAATGCTGCAATCATGTGGTTTAGGCTGAGCCATTTTTATTGTTGATATTATTTCCTGTTTCAAGTCCTCTGCAATTAGAATTTAATCTTATCTTGCAATATTTTACCTCAACAAGTAGACTCAATTTTTTTGTGTTCTGTTCTGCATTTTCTGGGTAACTAAAATTCCTTTCTGCCTTCCAGATCAGAACTTGCAATTCATGTCCATTGATGCTAACAGAATGCTTATTGCCTTCCTTTTGGTTGCTACAAGCTCGTCAAAGCTTCATTTACACATGGTATTTTTTTTTTCATTATCATATATACTTTTTGTTGCTTCCCGTTATTTCTTTTTTTTTTTTTTTTTTTTTTTTTTTTTGCTTGTGGTTATTCTGCACCATTCATGAACTTCCTCCACACTATGGATTGAGCAAGGACCTTAAAATTTTCAATAAATCTATTAGTTTCTCAGCAAAATTGTTTTATAAGGTTGTCATCATTAGAGTGATTTTTGTTGGTGACATTGGACTCTGGGTCCACAAGCCCTAAGCGTATGATCTGTGAAACTCGCCTTTGATTCTAAGATGAATGAATGACTACATTTCTTTAATATACAAAGTACCTTCCTACAATTCTAAGTTCTTGACTAATCCGAAAATGTCTTCCTAGTGAAAAGTACAAGTAAAAAAGAGCAAATGCTGAAAGAAGGGAAAGAAATTGAAGAAAAAGAAAAAGGAATAAAAAATAAGATTAGCTTTTAAAAAAAATACAAAGTTTGAAATTGTCTTAAGATTAAGTTATGGGAAATTTTTTTAAAAAATTTAGAGAATGTGTTTGAAAAGAACTAATAAAGCTTATAAAGGATATTATGCATTTAGTCTTTTAAGATAAAATATTTTATTTGACAAGTGAACGACCGGTAATCAAAATATCCTCTCTGCTAAATTGCTTTTGTTAAATTGCCCTTTCATTGATTTTATTTTATTACGTTTTTCTAAAAAGTCAGCTCTTCTACATTCGTTGGATCTCGATCGATCGGTTAATGCTATACATGGTTTCTTTAAAAGAATGGAAAACCTAGCTACCCGAACACTTTATCTTCTTCCTCAGTTCCGAGAGCCGCCTCTCAGGTCTTCTCAGTTTGCAAGCCGGCCTCCTCTTGCTACAGACCCTACCGTGTTCCATTTTTTTGCCAACAGTTCCTCAACCAGCAATTCTTCCATTTCACATATCCTCCGTCAATCTTGCCATCTATTTACCATTCCCATAGCGCTTCTTCTTCTGCCGTTCCACATTCTTAGGCTTTTGAACAAATCGTCAGCCAGAATGTGAAGGTATTTAGTTATGCCTTTGCGCTCTCTTTCGCAAACGTGATACTCTTAACATTCTTGCTTCTTGATTTGATTTATTGCATGATTGGAGAAGAAGATTGATTAATGAGAACTATTTGTCTTGCCTTTGAGAGATCCGGTTGGCTTTCCTTTGTGTGCCTTCCTGGTTCCGTTGTGGGCATAAACTAATTGTCGAGGTTCTTCTGCATCGAGCAATCTATTTTCTTATTTTACCGATCGATTATTGAAGATCCTCGGATATTTTGCATTTTTACTTTTTGTTTCTGATGTCAATCGTTCTCATATTTTTGGCCGATCCAAGGGGTTTCGCATTGGACTGTGCGTCTGTATGCTGTGAACTCCATTTCACCCGGCCTATAAGCTGTGGCAACCTCAAGGTTTTGGCATGTTAATCAATCATGCATTTATTCAGGAAGTCTGCCATACAGTTCCTTTTTATTGCACATTAATATTGTATCCTATAAATCTCATGAAAAATAAAGAAAATAAAAAGGAAATGGTTCTCAATTTATTATAAAAGAAATTGTAATATGCGAAATGTCATCTTTATTGCCATTTATTTATGATTGTAAACTCGTGAAAATGAGTTTTTTGTTGGGTTTGGTTAATCTTGAGCAATTGTTATTATCTATTGTAAATTATTAAAATATATGTTCTTAAAATAGTTGGTAAAAGTAAAGTTTAGTTTTAATGTATTTTGTGTATCATTAGGTCTAAAAATAGTGATTATTTGATCAATTGTTTTATATCCGTCAATATATTTGCGAACCACTAATTTGTTCATCAAGTTGGCGTTGTGTGTCCCATCAATCAAGCTTCTTTTTTTTTCCATTGTCTTCTATATCACTTAAAATAATTAATCTTAATTAGAGTATTTCTTAATTATAATGGCACATGTAACATATGAGTGCATCATATAGCATTCACAAAATAAAGTATCCAATATCTAGATCATATAAAAAGTAATATCAGAAGATAGTAAAATATGTAATGCCAAATGAAATTAAATAAATTTGATATAAACCAAATTCTATAATAAAATTAGAAACAATATAAATGTTTAGTTATTTATAATAAGCTAAAATGGTTTAGTAAAGCAGATGCAAAAAATTTTAAAGTATAAAGTGAAGTTACCGTTATTCAAATCATGAGTTTTTATGTAATCTTTTATCTAATAGATTTTGTATGTAAAAAATAAAGTGGATAAGAAATTATTAGTATAAGATCAATGTTATGATCACATATGTAATACACATTGAAGTATGAAGTTTAGACAAGGTTAATACATGCTAAAATCAATTGACATCTAGTGATTTATCAAAGTCTATAAAGATTTTGAAATTAATTTAACTCAAGTCAAATTAATATAACTCATGTCAAGGTTTATATTAAATGAATTAGCATTTTTTTAAAGGTGTAATAATTATATGAATTAGTATTTTTTTAAATGTCATATCCATATAAATTATTGTTTATAATGTTGTAGTCATAAATTAGTAATTTTTTTAAATGTTAGTCATATAAATTAACATTTTGTTAAAATTTTGATCTTAAAATTTATTGCATCAAATGATTATATCTTGTAAGGATTATTTTGTTTATCATATTTTTATTAATTTAAATTATTATTATTTAGAACTTGGATCTTCTTAAAAATTTTTTAGAATTTTTTAATTATTCATTTGAGAATTATATTATAATCTGAAATGTTTTAATATTATCTTTAAATGTTTAGCACAGCTATTTAGATAATTTAAAAAATCAAGAAGTTTTTGTTGTTGATTAGTAACAGTCTTTATTCTTATCTAAATTCTTATTTAGAATCATTTTGTTTTTCTTTTTATTCTTGGGCTCTCATCAAATTATAATTTAATAAGGCATGAAGTTCATATTTATGATTTTTTTAATTAAATTATATAATAATTATCAATTTTATTTTATTTTTACTTAAACTTCATTCAATTGAATTCAACCAATTCTTATAGGTTTAATAAAATTTTTTATTAACATAATTCTTTTCTAATGTATTCAATTGCTTTATTAAATCACTCAATTAGAACTTGAGGATTTTTTTTTTAATTTTAGAAGTCACCTAAGTCATTTCTCTTCATGGCAAAGCCATCGTGTTAGCTTCTCAAGCAAAATTGAGACACGAGAGTGTTTGGCTATAAGAATGTCTAGAGTTTTGTTAAATTCAAGTTTTTATCTTAATGTTTATTATTTTGTTCATGTTAGATAACATAATTAAATTGATTGTTATTTTCATATTAATGATATTATGTTCATAAATTTAAGTTTTCAATTGTAATCATAAACCACAAAATTTATACCAAATTATTGTCATGGTAATATAATCATGCCATGGCTTAAATGAATTTTAAAGTAATGTTTTGTTCTTTATTAAATCAATAATAATCATTAGAAACTTTAATTTTAATTTAACAAATATATATGTTTTGTTTTTTATTAATTTATTTAAGAAATCATCAAATAAGTAAGTTATAAGTAGTTATAGATCCTTAATCCATTTCTTTAAAATTGTTGTTAGGATTGGATTATGTGATTATTTTTAACCTTTAGATTTAGGACATCTCAATTTTAATATTTGAAATAAAAAACAAGACAATTATAAAACTTAATTTATTTATCTTTTATATCTTATTAATATTATAATTATTTTATAATGTATGATCTCTTAGCTCACCTAAACACTCAACTTGTCAAACATAGAATATTTTTCTTTTTATTATCATTTCTATACAATCCATGATTTCATCCATGTATGATGACGACATCCTCTGGTTTTCTACGTTAATCCCTTTTTGCGCAAGTGCAATCGATCCAGTACAATCACTAGTGTAGCCTTGCACTCGTTCACATTTTTCTTTCTTGTACTATATTGAATTATATGACATGTTGTGGTCAAATTGTGCGATATCAAAACTTTTTCTTTAATCAATACTTTTAATATTTACAATATCATTATATTTATATGACACATCCTTAAAAAGAATATTATTTTATATGTTTATGGAATATTTTGAAAAAAAGTGTTGAGTTATGAGTAATGAAACTTGTTGGAAGAAATTATTCATCTATATGATGACAAACCCTCATTTGATTTTATGAGTTTGGAGATAATTATAAATTTTGATAGATCATTATACTTGGTTGCATTGTACATTAGTGTGATTTTGATCTTGACATTTTGATGTTTGTTGCTTGATATATATGATAATTATATGATTTCTTAGAGCTAATGTATAGTATGTTGGTAAGCAATATATCATATGTTAAGCTTAAAGTTAAAGAATTTAGTCTTCAAAAGAGAATCATACGATAGAGAAATAAATGATAGACAATATAATCACCACAATAAAATCGAATTCTTGAGAAAATCAAGTTTATAAGGAGAAAAAAATAGATGATATAATCAGCTCAACAAAGTAGGTAACAGGATTCACAAAAAAATCAAATAATATGTTGGCATTAAATCAAACCATTGCACCTTAAGTTTGCTCTATGCGATTCCATTCACTTCTATACCATGAGCATATTGTATTGTATGAAATAATATTAACGTATTATATGACTTTCTCAAGAACTTTGTAATAGATTTTCTAGAGTTGATCTTATAATCTAGTCTTTATTATCATATAATTTAATTTTTTTGAAAGATTAGATTTTAACTTTGAGTTTAACATGCATAATGACATAAAAGCATCTCATTTTAGCTTAAAATACACCCATTGTCATTACACTAGTCACATAAGTTTGTCGATACAAAATTTGGTTGAAAATTACTTCAAAAATATATTACAAAGTTGCTGAATCATCAACCTATCTGCTGGACTTGTACAAACTTGTCACTCGTGAAGACCCACTTTATCCTCTCCAACACCCATCGACCAACGTCGACCCATAAGCTCTTCTCAACCCACACTATTTCGTACTGCCCACTTTTTTTAATTCATTGTTTCGTTACTTGCCATTGTCGCCGCTCAAACCACACAATTTATTTAGAAATTACTTATTTTAATTAATTTATAAGTTTTTTATACTTATTAAGCAACGATGTTGTATACCCTTGAAATTTGGTAGATATTGTGATGAGATATTATTCGACGTTATACCTATGTAAGGAGGTCATCTTATCCTTAGAAGTTTGGCTTTTTGATAGGAATGTAACTTTGAAAGGTAAAACTAACACGTGTTTTTTTGTTTATGAAGAAAGATCATCACATTACATCATGTCCCACCTCTTGAGAAATCCCAATAACTTAAGCTTAAAAAATCTATAAAAAATTTTTAAGCACATAGATAAAAAAAGGTAAAGAATTTAAACTTAATTATACTATACTAAGTCAAGAAGACTCTTACTCAAATAGACATACTTTGGTTTCTTATAATTAAGAAGTTAACAATCACTTTATTATCCCCATCATTTATTATATATGCTCATGGGAATAAGCAAATGTATCTCATTTATCTTATTATCTTACAAGTGGACTTTCAAACTTCTGTCTCTACTTATATCTCTTTATTATTTGAAACAATATCTAAAAAAATTAATATAAGTAATAAAAGATATTAAAAAACTATAAATACTCATAAAAAGATTAAGAAATTTTATGAAATATAATATATTATAATAAGAGTTATGTCAAAATAATTCTCTTTTAGAGCTTATATGAAATTACAAGCATATAAAGCTAAACTTTTTAGGTATTATTCAAAAATTGAAAATTAATATGATTGTGTTATATTTACAATAAGAGTTTGAGATTAGTATAATTTTTAATGTTAAGGGTTTAGTTCTTTATAGAGCAGCATTTCTAATATCTAGTAAATCATTTGAGCTTGATTCTTACATAGCGAGTGAATTTATTCCTAACATTACATTACCATTAAGAGTAAATAAAGATAATATAAAGAAAATTTTAGATAATGAGATAATTCTAAGAAAATATTGTAAGCATAAAAAAGTTTAGTTTATTAGAAAGGCAAGCTTTTAATTGAGAATTCTTAGGTTACTTATGATGATCACAAGCACACACCCGTTAGTATCGCAACCAATTTCATAAGTGCATCGGTACAAAATTTGGTTAAAAATTACTTCAAAAAATACTTAAAATTGAGGTTTTGGATATTCTCACTACCATTCGTCTCCATCTACCATCGTCTGTCATTGTACAAATACTATTAGTAGTCATTGTCATAACCCACTCAACTTGATTGACCCTTAACACTCAATGAACCTGCATAGACCCAATTACAAAGACGTCGAATTGTCAACCTATGTGATGCACTTGACCAGTGTCGACCCATCACCCACGATAACCCACTTTATCCTCTCCAACATGCATCAACTTGCATTGACTAATACTCATTGAGCAGTGCTATTCAGCTTGACTCGTGCCTACTCAAAAATTAAATCAAAAGCTCTGTCCACGTTACACCAATTGCACCTTGATATTTTGTAACTTATCATTTCACCACTCATCATTACTGTCTCTCGAAACACAATATGTTGGGAAACTGCTTATTTTAATTAATTTTAAGCAACCATGCGACAATGATTAAAGCAGCATACGACCAGGTGATGGTGGCTAACTAGCAATAATGGGAAAAGCATGCACATGAAGTAACATCAATTATGACATTTTACTATAAAATATTGTTTGATGAATAGAAAAAATAGTAGAGATAATCATAAGAAAAAATAGTGTGCTTTAATCGACCCCTACGATTGATTAAGATGATTAACTGAAATAAGATTCGACTTGAGTACGACTTCGAGTTTGAATGAGATTGTTGCGACACCAGTTTGTGTGTGTTTAGTAGTTAAAGCAAGATGCTCCTGTGTCATCCCCCAAGTGAGAGTTTGGCTTAGTGGTATCAGGTGATAGGTATAATAGTGCTCCAACAGTTGTGGTGTGATTTGATGTAAGTCATCATAGGCAACTCAGGAGTTCTCAGTCAGAAGCTTGCCTTTCTAACGAACTAAAATTTTTTTATGTTTATAATCTTTACTTAAAATTGTATTATGATCTAAGATTTTTTTCACATTATATTTAGTTACTCTCAAGATTAACATAGTGATAAAAATTGGTTCACTCATTATGTATTGAATATGGCACATTGTATGGGACTAAATCATTAACATTCAAGTTTGCATTAATCTCATACTCTTTTGGCAAATCCAACATATACAAATTAGTTTTTAGTTTTTGAACAATTTTAAAAATATTGTTTCACATGCTTATAATTTCTTGAAAGCTCTAAGATGAAATTGTTTTGACTTAACTTTAATTATAATATAATCTCTTTCATAAAATTTTTAACCTTTCTATGAGTATTTACTAGTTTCTTGTATTTTTTATTATTATGATTAATTTTTTAAAATATTATTTTATATAATGAAGATATATAAGAAGCAAATGAAGAAGAAAAAGCAAAAGTTCAAAAGCCCATTATTAAATGATGAAATTAATGAAAGATTTAGGCTTATTACCATAAACTTTTTTTAAAGGACTTAGGCCAATATTATAATTTAAAAAATTATTTTATGCTAATTCAACTCGTGGTAGTAATTTATCCCAAAGTTTAGGTTTTTCCTTTATCAAGTTATAAAGATTTTTTCTTAAACTACGATTCATTACTTCAATTTATCCATTCATTTATGGGTGGTTGGCTGAAAACATTTTAACTTTGTTCTTAATAAATGTTATAAGGTCTTCAAAAAATAACTGGTAAATCTTATATCTCGATCAAATATTATTATCATTGGGACACCATATAATTTAATTATTTCATTGAAAAAAATCTTGGCTACATGAGTAACATCTCAGATCTTATGACAAGGGATAAAATTAGACATTTTAGAAATACATTCAATGACCACAAGGATGAAGTCTTACTTAGATGAGGTCATAGGTAATGAAAGTACAAAACCTATACTTATGTTCTTCCATGATTTGTGAGATATAAGTGGAATATAAAGTCATTGGCTTATATTTAGATATTTTATTATTGTGCATGTGCGACATTAAACTGCAATAAATGTAACATGATATTTCATTCTAGGCCAATAAAATCTCTCTAAGACATCTCTAAGAGTCATATCTTTCTTAAAATGACCAGATAATCTTTCAATATATATCTTTCAAATTAAAAAAATCTTTAAGTGATGAATTTAGGATACATAACCTATTATTCTTATAAAATATTCATCTCTCATGCTAAAATCTTTACAAGGTTTGGAGTTAGTTTAATTTCTTGATAAATATGCTTAAAGTTAAGACAATCAAGATATTAGTTTTTTAATTTTGTCAAATGGGATTTTTACAAATAAAATGATCAATAGGTGAACACGTTGATTAAGTGCATAAGCTATTTTATTTTCTAAGCCAAGCTTGTGTTTAGAAATGAATGTATACTTCTTGATATACTCAAATCATTTGGCATGACTATGACTAAGTTCTTATTGGAAATTTAGGAAGTTAAGCATCTCATGATCAGGATATAGGATAAATCCTTTAGATAATAAATAATGTCTTTAATATCTTAAAAATTGAACTATGACATATAATTTCTTTTCATATATTGAATATATCTTTCTAATGTTATTAAGTTTCTCGCTAAAAAATGTAATAGGATGTTTATCTTAACTAAGGACACCACTTATCCCTACTTTGAATTCATCGCATGAAACCTTAAAGGTAGCAAAAAATTAAGTGGTTTTAAAATGAGTATCTTAGTCATAACCTCTTTCAACTCTACAAAACTCAGGCATATAAATTTAATCCAAATAAATTTATCAATCTTAATACAATAAGTAATTAGTGTGATATTATGATTAAAGTCTTTAATAATAGATCATCAATAGAATGTGGCTAAGTCGTGGAAGCTTCTAATGTCATGAATTATTTTTAGAATAGGCCATTTCTTAATTATCTTAACATTACTAAGGTCGACAAACAACCCTCTAGAAGAAACTATGTATCATAAGAAAGTAATCTCGATGTGAAGAATTCACATTTCTATAGATTGACAAATAAGTATTTCCTTTTAAGAATGTTACATAATATATGCAAATTGTCTAAGTAATTCTCAATAGACTTGTTATAGATCAAAATATTATCAAAAAATATATAATAAATTATCCTAAATATAGTTTTAGAACCTAGGGCATCAATCTCATGAATGTACTTAGTAAGTTTGATAACCCAAATGGCATCGTTAATCATTCATACAAATCACTCTTAGTCTTTAATATTGTCTTCAATTTGTTTCTCATCCTAATTCTTATTTGGTGGTTAACTTTTTTTGAGTTTACCTAAAAAAATATGGTGGCACTTGATATCTAATCTAAGAGTTCATCTAATCGAGGAATAAGAAATCTATATTTTATTGTGATTTTGTTAATTGTCTAACTGTTAACACACATACTTTACGTTTCATCCTTTTTAGTCTTAAAAGTACAAGAACAAACATTGACTAATACTTTCTCAAATAAATCTTTTTTTATGTATGTCTCATGTCTGACGAGCTAACTTAGTATAAGTTTTTGGGTTTAACTTATAGTGGGGAAGGTTAGGTAGGTATACATCAGGAACTATATTGATCATGTGTTATATGTCTCACATGAAAGGTGGAGTGTCAAGTAAATCATTTAGGAAACTATCAAAAACTTTATTCAATAAGGCATGTACAATAAGTAACAAGTCTAGTAATGTGGTAGTTAACTCTTTAATCGTAAGAAAACAAGCTAAGTCTATTCAATCAAGAGTCTTTTTAACTTGGGATAGTATAATCAACTCAAATTCTTTATTGGTCCATTTCTTTTGTCCTTAGGTTTAGAATTTTATGTAGATTTATTAGGCATTAGTGCTTGAGGTTTCATGTGAAGTGGAGTAAAGAGTAATGTAATGGTCTTTTTTTATGAAAAAAAACATGTTAGTCTTATCCTTCAAACTCATTTTTTTATCAAAAAGTCATGGTCTTCCAAAAATAAGATAACTTACATATATACAATATCGAATAAAATCTAGTCGTTATACCTACTCAATTTCAATGATATATAACATCATTTCTTAATAGGTATAGAGATTTTATCTATCCATAATATCGAGTAAAGATTTAAGTGTTCTAATAAAGAATCTTTTGTTCACTTAGCAGTCTCAGGGATATTACATTGATGCAACTATGGTAATGGTAAGGATAACAAAAGATAGATTATTTTGTTCCCTTCATACTACTTTAAATGGGGAGATTAAAGTTAAGTTTCTTTAAAGGTTAAAATTTAAAATTTTAATTATATATTAGCATTAAAAGAAAGAAAATAATAATAATAATTTTTACAAACAAAAAATGATATAAATGATACTTATTAAAGAATTATTAAAGAAGAGGCTTTTCATATTTTAGATAAATATAAGCATATTTAATTACTCAATGATCATAGTAATAAACACGTACATGTCCTTTTAAGTTTTAAAGATTGTTGTATAATTTAATTTAAAGCAATTTAATCTCGGTCAAATGTTCGATTTTATTAGTAAATTGAATACCAATATTTTGGCAAATTTAATGAATTTCAAGCTAAGTTCTATAATTTTTGTTTCTCATTTGTTATGATTTTGATTCTAAATATAAATATCTAAAACAATTGTACTTTAAATGATATATTTTAAAAATCTTTCTCAAGCTTTTATTAAATATCCAAAAGAAATATGATGAGCACGAAATTTATAATAAAATAATTGAATGTGAAATTTGGAGTGCTTCATCAAGATTTAATTATATTTATTATATCAAAATCATCAATCAAAACAACAACAAATAAGAAAATCAAAAATGTTAAGCTACTTATAAAGGTTACATAAAGAAACTTGAGAAAAGATTCTTATTTAACCTTTAAGAGGTTTATCACAATGAACTCCATCTCTAAGATTCTTTGAAGTTATTACTTAGGCCTTAAACCCTACAAAGAACATCTTATTGAAGTGGTCTTTATAGATGACCTCACCAAGGACCTCCTTCATTCAAGGAGGGGAGGAACTAAGCTCCATGAGTTTCATTTCATTTCTTGATCTTTGTTAGCCTCAAATGGATCATATACAAGACATGCATGTAGATGAGAAAGGAAAGATATCACACAAATCAAAGTATAATCAAACTAAAAATTATAGCATAATTACTTGGTTCTATCAAACCAATTATTGAAGGTTTTTTTTACTTAACAATCAAATTATGTTGACCCAATTATGTGATCATTGTGCTTATTTAACATCTCAACTATGTTCTTGTGCATTGTAATTTCAAGAAAAGGAATACTAGGTAGTGATATCATAACATCTGAAGGAATTGTAGCTAGTTAAAGGGTGGAAATTTTAGGAAGTGAAAGTGGTATTGAGTTAGTTTAGAAAGTCAAGAAATAATTAAAACAATGTCTTAGAGATGTGAAAGTGTTGGAGTGGTTATGTCTCAAAGAGAATTAATAATGAATACAATGTGGTGAGCTAATACTTTAAATGCATAGGTTTTGGATTGCTCATTATGCTACACTTAATAAGTATAAGGCTTGGGTATTCTAAAAGAACATGTGTGATATTCAAGGGATAACATCAAAGTAAACAAGAACCTAATATAACTAATGAAAATCGATATAATTTGTCTCTAGGTAATCACATAAAAAACCAATCAGTCCCATATAAATTGTATGGATATTGGTGGGGCTTTAGGATAAAACTTATATAAACAAAGAAAGAGTTAGAAACAAGATTCACACTAGTCTTTTCATCAATGTCTAATTTGCATACTTTGTTATTTGGTTTGAAGTATAGAAATAAGATAGTTGAGCACAATCATATTAGTGAAATAATTGCTTATTTAAATGATAACACAACAAGAATTGCATGCCACTCAACGGCAACATAAACTAGCTCTAATGCAAACTCTAATACAATATGGATGGCGATGGAGGTTTGAATTAAGGTTGCTCCAAAGTGAAAGATAGCAATAGATGGGAAGGATGTCAAGAAAAAGGTTGCTCTTTTTAATTCTAAGATTAGAAGCTAATCAAACAACTAAACCTAAAATTTGAAATCTAAGACAAACTAATTTCAATAAGCATAAATTAAATTATTAAAAAGTAGAGAATGGTTGAATGAAACCCAAAGATTTAAAGTATGATCTAAGAAAGATTAGGATAGTGATATATAAATGGTTGAGATGACTAAAAATAGTGTTTACCAAAGATTAAATTTAATTTTGCTTAGAGGTTGAAGTTTTAGCTCTCATTATACAACAATATTGGGTGAAAAAAAATAATAATCAAAAAGCTAAATCTAAAAATCATAACAAAAGTATGAGACCATCATTTATTTCATCTGATAATACAATATAATTGTCGAATTATATGATATGACCCAATTGGGCCAAAAAATTGTAAAAAGTGATATGATTCAATCCAAACAAACACATAAATTTATTAGACATTTTTTAGAATAATTCAAAGATATAAAACACATCACTAACATAAAACATTTAAAATTAACAAAATCATAATAGATTTATGGTAAAGTGTTGGTCAACCTTTGTGGTAAAAATAGAAGCAAATTTGCATTATGTCAAAGACATTTTTTAAGACTATTGTACTAAAAATGTCCAAACTCCTGAATTTTACTAGATATTTTTCATTATCCAATAAGTTGAATCTTTATTTTACTTGTCCTTAACATAATATAATAATTTTGAATTTTATTTTATAGAAAAAAATAATATTTTAGATCTATGATAAATTTTACTCATATTTTTCAATAATATTTTATGTATTTATGGTTGGGAAGTACCTTTCTTAGTGTTGTTATTTTTTTATCTAGTTGTTTAAATCAAGTATTCGTTTTGTAGATCATGGTCTTTAATGACTTTGAATCATTACGAAGGAAAAAACTATAGAAAAAAATAAAAAGATATTTTAATAATCCTTAAGAAATTTATGTCTAATGATATTCATTGTATTCTATTATTTTTATTATAAGAATTTTCTTGGTGTCTTCAAATATAGTGCTCGGTGGTCCCTTCCACTTGCTTCTGTTTTCGCCGTCAACTGGCGCCGACTGCTGCAACCTACCGATGTTGCTACACCATCAAATGTCCTCTTTGTGCCACCCTTTGCATTAGAAGAAAATTAACTTTTTCTGGCAAATCATTAATTAAAAAAAAGGATAACTGCTCAAGTATACGAAAAAATGTTCCTTACGAATGCTGTCCTTAATCAAAACCTACAATCGATCGCTCAAATCCAATCAAAATTTTTCCTCAGCATAAAAAAAAAATTGAACAAAGTTCTCTAGAAAATTAAAAACATTAGTATTTGGTCAGATGTACCAATCACAAGCTTATGTACAAAAGTATAGGTTGACGACATAGACAATATAATGAAAAAAAAAAAAAAAAAAAAGAAATAACAACCAAGCACATGAAGCAAAAAAAATTTTAAATAAAAAGTTGTTCCCATATGAAATTATTTGCAACTCGATTTCACAAATAGATCCCTGAATACCGCTCTCAGCTCTCCCGATCTTCTTCAAAGCCGCTTGGGATCGGCGAGGGAGGCGATATCGCCGCGGCGGACAGCGCATCCGCGAGTGCTCGCATAGTCTTGACCTGCATCTCGAGTGCCGCCACGTAGTCCGCCGCCTCCTCCAAAAGACTCGTCGCTGAAAGCTTCCGGCATCCCGGGACGAGCATCGACAGCTTGCGCAACCGGTCCCTCATCTTCTTACCATGCATCTCCTCCGGGATGTCCGGTATCGCCTCCAAGGTAATTTTCCTCAGCGGACGCCGCGATCGCTGCCGCCTGATCTTTCCTCCGGCTTTGATCAGCAACTTCCTGCGACGACATCGGCCGAAGAGGATGGCACGGCTCCATCGGGACTGGCCCCGTGCCGTGAGGGCGAGGGCTGAATCGGCAGCGTCCTTGATAGCCCGCGGTCCGGCTGTCGGCGGAGGGTGCTGGCCACCGCCATAGCTGGTGGCTCTAAGGGCTTCAATAAGGCGGCGGCCGTAGATCCGCTGCTGCACACCGCTTCGCCACTTAGATTCCGGCGGAGGTTTTCGTGTAGACTTCGCTTTCTCCCTTCCCGCAGCGGAAGTGGAAGGGGAGGACATCATGGTCACGGGAAAATGGGAAGGACAAGGGAAAGGCGAGGGGCATCGGTTCGGGATTGGAGAACAATGATTTATGGAAGAAGGATTGCTTTGTGCTTTGTTTTAGTTATTATAAAACTAAGTGGGCTTAATTCATTTCTTGTTTTAAACAATTTTTATTTAAAGCATTTAATCGTTCATCACTTTTTCATTAAAATAAACCATTGCTGTTGGTGTGTCTGAATTGTATCATCAGTTGATTGGACGGACGGGAATTGAGAACAGAAAGCTGGGCCCCACAAAGCACCCACTTCGAAAGATAACCATGTGATTCCCTTTCATAATGAAGTTTTTAAAAGTTTTTTATTAGCGCAGAAAGAAATTATTGCTGTTAATACAATGATTAATGCGGTTGTTTAATACCTTCAAATTTGTCACTTCAACAGAATTATTCTATATGTGACATAATGGAATTCATTAAAACTAGTTCTCAATTGTAAGGAACCGTGAAACTGGTCCACAGTTATGAATAATATTATATAATTAAATAGTTTTTTTTTCTTTTGTGATAGGTAAATTTCTCAACTTTAAAAGTGTTGAGATAAATTAGATTCTTGTAATTTTTTAAATTTGAATTCCTATAAACAATTTCTAAATCATATTAGGTGAACAAAAAACTATTTCATGAGGGTTTGTTTGACTTACTTTAAATATTTTAACAATGAAAAATAAAGGAAAAGTTACATTATCTAAGGAGCTGTTTTTAGAATTCCTGTATCAAACGGAAACTTTGATGCCAATGCGCCATTTGTCGGTTTGAAGACATAATAATTAAGCAAATGAATCGTGGATTAAGGAGCGTTTAACCTAAGAACACTTTTGTGCTCTCCAAACAGATAAGGTAGGCAAGCTCGCCCATATATGTAGGTACTTTAGTTTACTTTATTCGTCATTTCATGTTTTGTCTCAACTATTATTTATCAAAAATTAAAATAATTACAAAAAAATATTTAAAAGTTGTTAATATCAATATATAAATAATTTTAAATATTCATTTCAGTCTGTTTTATAAACGTTGGCAGAAGTCAAAAGTGAAAAGAAAAATAACAGTAACATAAACACAAATTAAAAGACTCTTAAAACTCAAATATGGCAATAATAATTATTGTTGGAAAGAAATTTTTTAATAATTTATCTTTAAAAATTGTTTTTTAGTGAAATTTGTTTGGTATATTCTTGACGATTTTCAGTTAAAAAGAGCTTTTAGAAAGCAATTACTAAACAAAGCTAAAGTTACTTCAACGAAAATTAAACAAAAGTCATATACAAATATAGGCAGACGTGGCAGCATGATTAACCATATACAAACATAATATTAGTCTTAAGTTTGGTTTGACATAGTTGTAGTAGATAACCGTAAATTATAGGATAATTAATGAAATTTTGATTTTAAAATTATTATAATTGTACAATCGAAAATTTATATATTTGACATGATATGATATTATTGAAAATCACCTGGTTTAAAGGATTTTGACCAAAATATTATTTGTCTTCTTAATCAGAAAAAATGAAAAAAAAAATTAATAACTATATATTATGAGAATATTGTTTTAATATTAAAAATTTAATTAAAAGGTAGTAATGCCCAATTATTTGAAAAATAAGAAAGAATTCATTAAATCGTTTTATATCATTCAAAATAAGTATTGTTTTGTAGTTAAAAACATATAAGAGTTAACTGAGTTGTTTCAACACATTGTTAAAATGCATTAAGATTAGTGAAATTTGAATGTATCAATATACTATAATGATATTTAATATATTATAAACAAATTATAATGCTAAAAATAAGATCAAATGGAAAAAAAATTCAATTTCTTTTCAAGATACTATCAAACTAATAATTAAAAATAAAAGAATAAAAAAACTTTTTATCATTGGTCATCATCTTTTCTTTGATGTCAAGTTAGATTGTAGTACATAAATAATTTTTGTAATTATTATATTTAATCCTATGATACAAATACATAATAAATTTATTTTTATAAATGTCATTTATAGTTAATAGTATATTTTAATTATAATCTATCAATTATTATTATTATGTTAATCATGTCTTATCAATAACATTTTTCATTACTAGCTTTAATCTTTGTTCGTTCAAATGATTGCAATTGCATCTAACCACCCTCAATTGACATTTATCTATGAAATAAACAATCGATTACTAGTAGTGTTGAATGCTACTCAAAAGCAATGTGAAAAAAAGTTACACATAATAAACTTGTTGAATGTTAAGTTCATTAATAAAAAGTAGATTCAAAATTATTATTTTTTAGTATTATTAAAAAAACTATGCATTTGATCAAAATATTGTTAACAAATATTTAATAAAATAATAAATATTAAAAAATAACTAAATTAATATTTGATTTGTTAGTAAAAAAATCTAAAATAAATTATTTTAATATTATTTTTAAGATTAAAATTATCTTTTGCTTACCTTATATTATTTTACTTTTTGGCTTGAAAAAGTAATATTTGAAACATGATCATTCAAACATCCAATTGCACTTACAACCTCACATTTGCCAAAACAAAATTGGGTTTTGCAATGGTGAACAAAAGAAAAATAAAATCTTTCTAACTAGAAAGATTGGAGGGCACCCAAAATAGCTAATATCACTTTCTTACAGGGCATCATTAAGTTTATGTTTGTTTCAACAATTGCGATGGAAACTCAATGAACTAGAAAATATAACAATGTTAGAATATGTGGCTAGAATATAATGACGTTTAACAAATCATGGTTGAAACATTATATTTAGAATAAGATAAAATAAAAATATAATTAGTATAAATGTTGAGTAGTAGTTTAAAACCCTTAACTATTTTTAAACTTAATAATGGATCTCATGTGAGGTTAACCCAATTATGTTAAGAAAACCTAAGATCTTAGAAAGCTTAAATTAAATTTAACTTTGACAACAAGATTATTCTAGAGATAAACTCTAATGATTTGGGATAGCAAAAGTAGTCAAGTATAACATTATCTTAGATGTCACAAATTTAGAACTTATATTGTGGGCCATAAGTAAATTAAATTCATTTTTTTTCAAATTTTATATGTCAAACAGATAAAGTGACTTATGTAGTTCATCCATTTTATTATATACTTAAATATCAAATACTAATACAATTATAATATATACCTTTCACATAGATATCAATAATAATTTATGTAGATATCCAGTATACATTCAAGTAATTATAATATATCACATAAAACTACGAGTATACTTCTTAAGTTTTTGTAGTGTCAATATTTATATAATAAAATATGATTTATAATTTTATTCTTATCCTCTTTCTTCCCTATATTATAACTTCAATATATCTAAAATATTAGTACAAAAAATAAGCAAAGTCAATAATACAGACTTAATAAATTAAATCTAACATAATCATTATATAATAAATAATATATTATTTAAGTCATGTTGTATAAAAAAAGTTTTATCATATTACTTAAATAAGAAAGAACTAAACAACCATGACTATTATCATAGCATTTTAAATAATAGCATGTTACAAATATATCACAATCATTAAAGAAATAAGTATACACATGCAACCTTATGATTATCATTTTTTTATTATAATCTTACTTATAGTCATTATTTCCTTTTAATGAAGTAATTTTTTTAGTGCTTGTCATGCTAATTTCTTTTTCTTATACAGTTAATTTAAGTCTTGAATTTACTTAGTTATAATGAAAATATCATTTATTACTTTCATCTTATCAAAAATATCATGCACTTTAATTCATTGGCATCCTTTATCACTTATTTATTTATCATAAAACCTTTAACCTTTTCATTTATTGTATAGTTAATGTGATTGATCAGTTATTATAACATTTTTAGCTCTTATTTATTTTTCAGATAACTTATTATCTACCATATATTTTTAATCTTTTAATTTGCATGGCTCACAAATTATAACATATTTTTTTCATTTTAATAGTGTCATTATACATTACTTAAATCAACATATAATTATTTCTACATATTTATAAATATTTACATATAGTTAAATCTCATGCAAGTGATAAATTATTGATGTTACACATGCTTAATTATAATATATCATTATACTTGTACAAATAGTAAACATGTTAGATGTAATTCATGTATCACATCATTCAATATATCGTTTAATTTTTTAAGGCATAAAATACAAGTATACAAATATGCATCACGTCAAACAACAAGGCATGTGTATAGTTAACCATGTATTTCACTTACACCTCAACATTTTAGCATATCCTTTAGACTTAGTAATCATGTGATTTATTTATATTTAGCATAATAGTAACACATTATAAATATGTGCAAAAGACTATATAAAATAACTACATAAAATGATTCAAAAAAAATTAGACTTATACTATGATATAATTTAGAACTTATAATAATCGAGATACTCAATAGAGTATTAGAAAATATGAAAAATTACTATAACTAATTAGGGTTAAGTGACGTGTGTGATTCAAGTAAAAATAAGTGTACAAAACAAACAAGATGGTGGTGAATTATAAGTTTTAAAATATTTTTCCTAATTTTAGGATTGTATTTATTTTTCAAAAAAAATTTATAAAAATAATTTTATGTTTATAAAAAACTTTGATTTATAAATATATTAATTTATACTTTTTATGATTTAAAAAATAAAAATAAATGATACATCGAATTTTTAGAAGATTTGGTTCAAATTAGCACCTACGTCCGCTCCCAATTAAGGTCAGGAAAAAAACTTTAAATGTAAAAGAGTTACAACTTCATATTTTTTTTCTTATGTTCATCTCCAACCTACTTAATGTTTTTTTCTTACAGTTCACTTTTAGCCTATTAATTTTTTTGGGTTTAATTATAACTTAGGCTTTTACAAGCTCAACCCTAACTCGATTTTTTATGAGATTAAATCAAACCTGAGCTTTTACAAATATCAAGCTACTCAATCCAAAAAAAAGAAAAATATAACAATAAATAAATTTTTGATAAAAATGTACATATATTTTTATGCTTATTGTTAAATATTGAAAGGAACAAATAATTCAAAATTATAAAGAGAAATAAAAAAATAAAGGCTTAAAAGAATTTAAAATTTCAAATAATCATAAGTCATGGGTATTATTGAGAGAACTTTACACCAATAGAATATGATGCAATCCTTGTTTGAGATGTTAAAATCTTGTTCATATTGATTAACAAGTTCATTCATAATAGTTAGGTATTTATAAAAATATTTTGAATATATGTGTTAAAAAATTATTCCAAAAGCTATAACTAAACAGCTTAAAAAGCCTTTTCCAAACTGCTTAAATAATTCTTCCAAAAATGGATAACTGTTAGAACATGTGTAATGGCAAGGTGATTAGCCATTAGGTGGAATCCACCTGAGTAGTTGGGTGTGGTTGAAAATGTTATGGACTGTTAGATCAAAAGGTGTTAAAGAGAATGAGTTATGGATGATTGGATCAAGACGAATTAGATTTGAGCCATCCGATCAAGTTGGATAAGATTTGGATTGTACGATTAATCAACGATATAATAAAAAATGATCATAGTCACATTATTCAAAATGGATAATTTAGAGCCACATGATTCAAAGACAAATATTTCAAAATGAGGAAACAAACAAAGCCGTCCGATGAAGTTGAATGTGATCTTTATTGTCCGATTAGAGCTTAGAAGCAAGGCTAAAAGACAAGTGAGATTTTAGCCATCTGATCAACAATCAATTAGGAGGAATTATGCATGCTTTAGGTGATATAGTTTGTGCAGGAATATAGTCTTACATTACTAAAAAGAGAATACCTTTGCTCTTTATAATAACTTGTATGATTATTATAAGTGAGCCGAGTTGGGGATGGCTCTCCCCTTGTGGGCTTAGGAGTTTATCACCAAGGAGTACTCAAAAGCTTATAAATTATTTCAATTATGAGTTCGACCTAACCCATATGCATATTTAATTTGAGTTCAACCCAGCTAGATCCTTTGTCTTACCTCATCTGTTTTAGGATTGCACATTCACCAAGATTTAGTTTGGCCAAATTTGGTTTCAGCTAAGTCCTAACCCGAGGCTTGCGAGTGCCCACTCGAGCTTACTCGTCTTAAGTTCTTTAAACTTGGGCATAAGCTTGGGATATAGCTAAACATAAATATTTTCTTTTTTTAATTATGAAAACTTTAATAATATTATTTTATTTTAATTTAACCAAAGTTTGACAATTAACCTAACATAGAATTTGACAAATATGCACAAATAAGATTTAACTAAGAAAAAGATTAATGGATTGAAACATAAAATCTTTTATGTTTTCTAAATTAATAAGATGGTTGAACAATAGGATGTTTGAATTATGATTTAAAGCTGAGATGAATAAAGATGTGTCTTTTAATCAACAAGTTAATATTTTATTTCATAACAAAAAAAAATTTCAAACTTAATGCACATGTCTTCAATTCTTGAAGTTTACTTAATATTCTAAAATATTTGGAAGATTACTAGTTAGCTATCTTCTAAAGTACATAACTTGATCTTTATATATAAACATGTTTCATATCAAATAAGCTTATTATAATAAAATATTAAATATTTATGACTTGACTTATCAAATATCAAAGTGGCCTAACAATCTTTCTCTTTTGATGATGACAAGTCACAAATATTTAGATAAAAATATAAAAAATAAAAACAGATTTTTGAAAAATAATAAAAGTTATTAAAAATAAAATTTATATGCTCTCCATTACCTCATGCTCTATTTTACTACATACTTCCCCTCACTTTGTGACTATTCTAAATTTTATTTAAATCATGATCATTTTTTTCTCTTTGACACTATCAAATCGAAGGTATAATTTATATTATATCATTGAAGGGGTTTTGCAAATATATAAGTTAATTGTTACTTTATATGTACACACTCTAATTCTATTAATCCTTTAACAACACAATATTTAATAAAGTGAAATCTTATATTTTTGTCCTTAATAATTACTTTATTTTCATTATAGTTTATTTTTTAATACACATTTAGTTATAATCAAGTTTTGGTCACTAAGTATATGACTTAATTCTTATACTTAATTTTTGTCAAGTATTTCTAACTATTAATTCATGGTATGAACCTCAACCCTAAAGGGTTTTTTAAACAAATATTAGCTCTATAAAAGATACAAATTTACTTGATCAATTTCTTTCATAGAAACTCATGTTCTTACTCTTTGATTAGCATGTTATTTAATTGATTTCTATAGATTTTGATACTATCAAACTCAACATAATTGTTGACTAGCTTTTTTATATTCTTTATTATCAAATTTTTTCCTTCAATTCTAGATTCACTAATGATTCTATCTAAGTATTAAAATATTTATTAATTATTTTGTAATAAACTCATCAAACAAAACATATATGTTATTATTTTTCTATTTTTATTCAAATTAACAAAATTTTTAATTATCACTTTTCTATTCAAAAGAAAATAACAAATATAATCTAAAAAAATATGAACAATCTCAAATTTAAATTATTTTTCAAAAATCAAATAAATTATCTCTAGATATATATATACTAATTGTCATGTCAGTTTTAGTTCAATATCAAATATGTAGTGTTTGTTGTTTTTTCTTACCTTTCTTAAGCATGATATTATTGATATCATACTCTCTGTTTCTCTCAATAATCATATAATATATATATATATATATATATATATATATATATATATATATATATATATATAAGATCATCATAGATTTTGTTAAATTTATTAGAGAATTAAAAAGATAAAATAACAAAGATAATCATAAGAAAAAATAGAGCGTTGTAGTTGACCCTATGATTGACAAAGATAACTAATTGAAATAAGATTCAGCTCAGATACAGCTCTGAGTTAGAATGAGATTTGTGCCACATCAGTTGGTGTATGTTTTTAAGTTAACACAAGATCGTCCTGTATCATAAAGTCATTCTACCAATCATTAATATAACAAACAGGCACAATTATGAAGGTGATAGTACATCATTATGGTATATCATATAAATTATGTAATCTTTTAATTACTGGTATACATCATTATAGTAGATCATATGCATTACCAATTATATAAAATGATCATAATTTCATATTTTAGTCCATCATTATAATACTCAATATTGAAGAGGACTGGGAGTGGTCATAGATGATCTCCTAATAAATTTTTAGATAGTGGGGTACGAAAATGAATTATCTCATATTGATTGTTGAGAAATTGATCTTAATATTTATATAAAATGTCATAATTTTAAGATATTGAAGTATCTTTTGAAGACAAAACTCATTTAGATTGATGTAAGATAGTTTAAAGAGATAAACACTTTAACATAGTGAGATTGGAATGTCATATTTAGAATAAGAGTATTACCATTTATTAATCTAATATGATTTTAGAACAAATCAAATAAAAATTGGTGGGCTTATAAAACTCAAGATTTAAGAGAAAAGAATGATCATAAGGTGATGTCATAAGAAAAAATTATTAAACAAAGTGTGAAACCTAATAAGATTTTGAGTATAAGAATATAAAGATAAATTATACTAAAAACTATTGAGAAATTAATCATGATATTTATATGAGATATCATTGTCTTAAAATATTAAGATATTTTAAGAATAAAACTTATTTAGATTGATATAAGATGATCTAATAAGATAATATTTTAATATAATAAGAATGAAATATCACAATCACACTTTTTTATAAATTATATAATTTGTTTATTATTACTATTTAATATTATAATAAACCAAATATATTAACAACTATATCAAATATTTATCTCATGATTTTATGTAGATTCTTTCTTAATTTTCATGCTTAACTTTTGAAAATCATAATCAAATTTCACTTGCTCTTTAGATCCAACCTAATAAGGAGTAATGAACTTTGTTATATTTAGGAGTCATGAATCCTATGGCCAAATAAGAAGTCAATAATACAATAACCAAATATCCAAATTTAGAGTTTGGAAAACTCGCTAATTTTCATTATGTAAGCTTCTTCTAGGCCATGTGCATTAATTTTTGTGTCACATCAACTATTTTTTACAAACATCAATAAACGATTAAAGACTTCAATGATTATTAATGACTAATTTCTATCTTATTATGCTATCTTCATACATGATAAGTAAAAAAACTGACGAGAGATATCTTATCTCATCTTATTAAGTAGAGTCAATGGACAACTATGATCACTACATATGCTTGGACAAGAAATTAATTGCTCTGTTATATAATATTAATCATAAGCAACATAAAATTTATATAAACTATTTCTAATTTTTATTTTTTTTACTATTTCTATTTTATTTCACCTAAATTATTCTACTTGTAGTTCTAGTTACAGGAGGGAGAACATGTTATGCTTTATTTTTTCTTTTATATTGGTCTCTAGTTATATCTCTTAAATATGTAGAATTTTTTGTCAACACTATCAATAACTATTCTTTATCTAGTTAATTTTATTTTATTGACAACAAAACAATTTTTTCGTAACGGTAACTTTAACAATTGCAAATTATTTTGACAATTTCAATGACATCTAGATTGGACATGTTCATGTCTTAAGATTATAAATTTAAATGATATCATCCAAAAATAATATAAAATAAAAAATGAATTTAATAATATTATATAATATCTAAATGCTCTCAAACCAAATATCACATTGACACTATGCCAATCATCACTACTCTTTTGAGGCAATTTTTCACCAGATTTCTTTTGCTTTTTTAATGGGTGTTTGCCATGGGCCGTAGCCCAATTAGGACAATCATATTAAGGAACAACGGCGATGAGAAGGCTGGGTAAACGAAAGGGCGGTGTTGAGAGCGAAGACGCAACAATGGCGGCCTGGAAGAGGAATCTTTGTGTTGCCTTTATACTGATCGTATTCTTGTTTGCTATGATAGTTATCGCTCAGGTCGTCTACCAGCGCTGATCTGTATCTTTTTTCCTTTTTGCTTGGATCTTTTCGCCAATTTTTGGATGGCATCTGCAACTTAATCTGGCTTTGATTCGGAATCATTTACCACGATTTTTGAAATGGATCGGCTATAAGTAGTGACTTGATTCAACGATCCAGATAAACGAAGACACAGTTCTCTTTTAGTCACTAGGAAATTAAGTTCTTGCTGATTTTCTTCATAAATCACAGTGAATACTGGCAAAAAAACTGCAGTAACTTCTGCCTTCATTTGATCTGTCTTTATGCGTAGTCATGTCCTGTCATCTGTCATAATTTATAGGATTGCCACACTGCCAATTGCGAATAAGCTAAATGGTTCTGGATAATTCCTTGTTGGCAACTAACTTTTGATGCTTAGCAGCTGACCTTTTCGTGGTGTTGAAAGCATGGATAATCTCTTTATTGTTACAATGTTTCATTTTGTTTGCATAAAGGGGTGCGTAAATTCAAAAATTGGCTGTCTTGCTATCTCTATGGTAAAAAAGTTTTAAACAGACCGTTTGTGATATTTTAGTTTTTTTTGTTTCTTTAATTGAGTTTTATAGTCAGTGTTCCAAGCGACATATCTTAGAGCTTATCTTTTCATTCTATAGTAAGTAATCCAAGGTCAATTTAATTAATTTTGAAATACTTATCTTGTCTTTTCCTTAAATGCAATTGTTTTTGTGTGTTTTGAAGGCCGATTTCAGTTCATTGTTACATTCACCTTGGTTTATAATTTCCTTCCTTTAATCCATAAATGGACCATCCATTTGCAAAAGTTGGCATTTTTACTTGTTTTTATTAACTTTTAGATGGAACTATGTCTATTAGCTTTGAAATTGAACAATGTCCTTGAAAAAAATGTTGTTCTTTAGCTTTTCTTTCCAAGCTAATCATTCCATGATCTTTTATCTTGTAGAAATCCATATTTGTGATAAGATTGTGCTATGGGAATTTTTTTGTAGGCTAAGCCGGCAGAAGATTTGAAGGAAGTTACACACAAGGTTTTCTTTGATGTTGACATTGATGGAAAGCCTGCTGGTATATGTGATACACTGCATTTGTTTCATTCAGTTTGGTATAATTAATTTCTTTATCAGTGCGAGGATGTTGATTGTTATGGTCTGTTTACAATTGGCATTTTGATCAACTTAATTATATTTCTTCCAGGTGGCATGGCTAATTCATAGTATCATCTTACTCGTTTCTCATACTTATTGTACATGATGTATTGTTTTATTGAGTAGGAATAGGATACCCATATTATGATTTCTATTCTCAATAAAAGGTACTTATACTACTATTTGTTTACTATTTCACAATGAACCACATGTAATGAAATGTGTATTCCTATGCTTTTTTCACCCCTTCTTTACTGCTTCAGATTAACAGTTGAAGAATGCCTCATAAGCATATATGCAGTTCTTTGAGGGTTGCAGCATTGCAACATGATGTTTAAGATATATCCTTCAAAACATATAGAGGGATTTATGTCCTGCAAGTGCATTGATTATTACTGTGAAGTCATACTGTTGAACTTGTTGTAGAAGACTTGTGTTTTGGAGGTTTTTACTTTTTGGTATCATGCACATTTAATTCTGTATCCTATATCATTACAAAGATTTGCACCACAGAAGTGCTTCCATTTCTATCCTAAGAACATTTATGATATGTTTAATGCTAAACTCTATGAATATGTATGCCCAACAAAGAATGTTCAAATGTATTTGGGATAAACTGTATTGTTGCATCCATCTTGAATCAATATCTTCCATAATATCTAATATCTTTTATTCATATTGCCTTTCTGCTTTCTAGTCTATTTGGTTTATTTGAGAAGCATGAAATTCAAAATAATTGCAATATTGCTGCCAGTAGGACATTCATTACCAAAAGCATGACTGCTGTCATTTGCTTTGACTCCTACCACAGGCCTAGTTTTCAAATTGTCTTTATTATTGTGTTTTATGTATTCTAAACCTAGGTTTAAGCAAAAAGGCTTCTACATGTGTTTTTTTTTTGGTGGAAATAAGCAGCCTTGTTTTGAGAATAATTGAATGTACCTAAAAAGTCCTTTCACTTGTTCTGAAAACAGACAGGCTTGGAAAATAAAAATAAGAAACGGAACCAAACATAATTTTTTAGAAGCAAACTAAGAAAAAATAAAGCGAGGCAAAATATATCCAAAACAATACATAGCCAACACTTGTCTCAAATTTTCATGAAGTACTATTGAAGGTATTACAAATTTCACAGATTTTTTATCGTGATACTTGTATTTGTAAATAGGTAGGGTTGTCATGGGACTCTTTGGGAAGACCGTGCCAAAAACTGCTGGTATTAATCTATCTTTGATATAATTCCTATGGCTTGAAATTAGAGTTTAATAGCTCTGGAGCTCATGTTTTCTTGTCTCCATGCATTTTTTTTGCAGAAAACTTCCGAGCTCTTTGCACAGGTATATGATGCTCTCTAAAAGTATAATTTGCTCAATATTTGTTGGCATCCTTATTCCATTTTTTTGTCCAGCGCCTTTTCAATGATATTTCTATGATAGATCTGCTTTGGAACCTTCTTTATTTTAGAAGTTTTATTCCAGTAAGGATGGTCTATTAAGCTATTAGTTCTTTATGGATGAAGATGTTGTTCTTAGGGATATATTTTGGTCTAGTACCATAAAAAGGTCATTTGTCGAGTATAAACTACCCCTACACCTGTGGCTAGCATGTATTATAGTACTCTTGGTGCACGCTCCAAGCATGTGTCATGATTTCCATCCCTAGGTTGATTGCTAATGTCCACTACTAGGATGGGAGGGATCTTACAATGAGGTCAAAATTCTTTGTTTTCTTTCATCCTAGATCCCAAAATCAGATGGAGAAAAGTACAATCTAGGAATATAGGGATAGAACTTTTTAGAAGAACCACATTAGCTTTCTTTGGACTTTTCCTTCCCTTGTTCAATCTTTGTCCTCACTTCCTTCACATAAGGACATCAACAACAACAAGTTAATGACATCAACAGGAATATGATAGCATGCCTCTGCTAATCTGATTGAACATGGTGACCCTGAGACTGAAGGGAATGTTCTTTTTCTGCTTTTTCATGAGGAACCATGATGAATGGCTGGTGCAGTAGTGTTCCCAATGATTTTTTATGGCATTTTGGGATGCTGTTGGTGATATTCAAATGGCTGCCGGAAACTCCATTGGGGCTTGGAGGACCTTTATGGGGAACAAACGTTGGGGAGCTTCTATTAAGGTAATGCCATGGTCCAACCACAAATGTTTAGGCAAAGTAAGGCATGAAAACACTATACCAGTTGGCAAATCCTCCTTCTGGTTGACCCATGATCCAAGTTTGCTAAGTACTTCCACCCAATCTCACAGAGAGAGACCATTTGGATAAAATGAGATTCTCAGCTGCAGTGCACAATTCAAGCTTGGAATTCATTATGCTAAGAATTTGTAATCCCAAAGTAAAGCTTGCCTCTTCCAAGCTAATTTTTATCTCAATTTAAACAGATCGAGGTGAAATTGAAATAATACCTTGACCTGTCTAGAGGAGGGTTCTATTTCTAAGTGTTTTACTAACAATCTAGCTTCATGTGACCTAAATTCTGAGTATTTTTGGATCTCTGTTCCAATCACAGCCATGGTTTTATATTTACAAGATATTTCATCTCAAAAAGCATGATCTTGGAGTCAACACTATCAATGATTGAACATGTGATGGTTTTGTTGTCAACCAATATGCAAATTCAGTGGTATTGTTTGACAAAATTTTATATTTTTTCCCTTATAATATGTGAAAACCAAGTAATATTTTAGCCATATGATGCAATATAAATCAGTAATATCAATCCAAGTAACAATACATGTATTCTTTAATGATTAAGCTGTAAGTTATAAGATGATAAATCTAAATAAAGTAGCTACCTAGGGATAACTTCTTTTCAATAATTATTGTGCAAAATTATCACTTACAAATAATACCTTGATCGATCTAGAGGACTGTTCTATTTCAAAGTGTTTTACTAACTATCTCGCTTCAAATAACCTAAATTCAGAATATTTTTGGATCTCTGTTCCAATCACAGTCATGGTTTTATATTTACAAGATATTTCATCTCAAAAAGCATAATCTTCGAGTCAACACTATCAATGATTGAATACGTGATGGTTTTGTTGTCAACCAATATACAAGTTCAATGGTATTGCTTGACAAAATTTTATGTTTTTCCATTATAATATATGAAAACCAAGTATTATTCTGGCCCTATGATGCAATATAAATCAGTAATATCGATCCAAGTAACAGTACATGTGTTCTTCAATGATTAAACTGTAAGCCATAAGATGATAAATCTAAATAAAGTAGCCACCTAGGGATAACTTCTTTTCAATAATTATTGTGCAAAATTATCACTTACAAATAATACCTTGACTAGTATAAAGGACGGTTCTATTTCTAAGTGTTTTACTATCTAGTTTGAAGTAACCTAAATTCAGAGTATTTTTGGATCTCTATTCCGATCACAACCATGAATTTATATTTACTAGATATTTCATCTCAAAAAGCATGATCTTGGAGTCATCAATGATTGAACTCGTGATGGTTTTGTTGTCAACCAATATATAAGTTCAGTGGTATTGCTTGACAAAATTTTATATTTTTTTCTATTATAATATGTAAAAACCAAGTAATATTCTGGCCCTATTATGCAATATAAAAGAGTAACATCGATCCAAGTAATAATACATGCATTCTTCAATAATTAAGCTGTAAGTCATAAGATGATAAATCTAAATAAAGTAGTCACTAGGGATAACTTCTTTTTAATAATTATTGTGCAAAATTATCACTTACAAATAATATCTTGACCAGTCCAGACGATGGTTTTATTTCTAAGTGTTTTACGAATTATCTAGCTTCAAGTAACCTAAATTCATAGTTTTTTTGGATCTCTATTTCAATAACATTCATGGTTTTATCTTTACAAGATATTTCATCTCAAAAAGCATGATCTTTGAGTCAACACTATCAATGATTGAACACGTGATGGTTTTGTTATCAACCAATATATAAGTTCAGTGGTATTGCTTGACAAAATTTTATATTTTTTTCCTTATAATATGTGAAAATCAAGTAATATTTTGGCCCTATGATGTAATATAAATTATAATATTAATCCAAGTAACAGTACATGTGTTTTTCAATGATTAAGCTGTAAGCCATAAGATGATAATTCTAAATAAAGTAGCCACCTAGGGATAACTTCTTTTCAATAATTATTGTGCAAAATTTTCTCTTACAAATAATACCTTGACCGATCTAGAGGACGGTTCTATTTCTAAGTGTTTTACTATCTAACTTGAAGTAACCTAAATTCAAAGTATTTTTGGATCTCTGTTCAAATTACAACCATGGTTTTATATTTACAGAATATTTCATCTTAAAAAGCATGATCTTGGAGTCAATGCTATCAATGATTGAACACATGATGGTTTTGTTGTCAACCAATATACAAGTTCAGTGGTATTGCTTGACAAAATTTTATATTTTTTCACTTATAATATGTGAAAACCAAGTTATATTCTGGTTCTATGATGGAATATAAATCAGTAATATTGATCCAAGTTACAGTGCATGTGTTCTTCAATAATTAAGCTGTAAGTCATAAGATGATAAATCTAAATAAAGTAGCCACCTAGTGATAACTTCTTTTCAATAATTATTGTGCAAAATTATCATTTACAAATAATACCTAGACCGGTCTATAGGACGATTCTATTTCTAACTGTTTTACTAACTATTTAGCTTGAAGTAACCTAAATTCTTAGTATTTTTGGATCTTTGTTTTTATCACAACCATGGTTTTATATTTACAAGATATTTCATCTCAAAAAGCATAATCTTCGAGTCAACACTATCAATGATAGAACACATTATGGTTTTGTTGTCAAGCAATATACAAGTTCAGTGGTATTGCTTGACAAAATTTTATATTTTTTTCCCTTATAGTATGTGAAAACCAAGTAATATTCTGGCCTTTGATTCAATATAAATCAGTAATATCAATCCTAGTAACAGTACATGTGTTCTTCAATGATTAAGCTGTAAGCTATAAGATGATAAATCTAAATGAAGTAGCCACCGTGGGATAACTTCTTTTCAATAATTATTGTGCAAAATTATCACGTACAAATTAAAACTGGAAGAGATTCAATGGCATTTGTTTTTTTTTTTATATACACGAAGTATAGCTTTCCAAGCTACAATTGGTATAACAAATGCCAATAAGTTTAAATTGCATGTACACTGCAGTCCCAATGTTGTATGAACTTTTTGCCACATCTTATTTCTTTCTTTAAAAGCTTTTTTGAACCAACTATAGAGCAACAATCCAGATATCACTGGATTGCAAAACCAAAAAAACTCAAACTAAATCTGAGACAATGAAAGTTTGATAGTAGAAGAATATTTAATCTTGATAATTTTTTTATATATTCCATGCTTCCTTCTACTTTTCTTTCACCTCCAACTTCGAATAAAGGCAGCATCGGCATGAGACGATTTAATTTTTTTTTAATAATATGACCCGTTATTAGGCTGAAGAAATCAACAAGGTCTTTTAAATTTTTCGCTTGGCTCATAGTCAACTGAACCTTGCAGTATCCATTGTGTCAAAATGTTGGGATAAAGGCCTTGTAAGAATATAAGTTGTACCCAATCTATTAATGCTCATATGCTGCATACAATGCTATTTATTTTATTTTAAGACTTCTGGGACTTCTGGTTTTTAAACTTTGTATGAATCACGATGATGAACCGTGCAGGTGAAAAAGGCGCAGGCAAAAGTGGGAAACCACTTCATTTCAAAGGCAGCACATTCCATAGGATCATTCCCAGCTTCATGATTCAGGGTGGCGACTTCACTCTGGGTGATGGCAGGGGAGGAGAATCCATCTATGGAACGAAATTTAAGGATGAGAACTTCAAGATTAAGCACACCGGACCAGGCAAAAAACACTTATAAATAAGCCCATCTTTTACATTTCCCATAAACCCGAAGATGTATCATTCTTTAGTGCCATAGAAGAGAAGTAGATGAGTGGCAACTCTTAACTGATTACTTTTGTTGTTAGGACTGCTGTCCATGGCAAATGCTGGCCGTGATACTAATGGATCACAATTCTTCATCACAACAGTTACAACAAGCTGGTAATTGTTTATTTTCTTGATAGATTCTATTTTAAGTCTATGTTTGATTAGATTGGAGAACTAAAGGAAATATGAATTTGCTTATTTTGTTCTTGTTTTGTTTTAGGACTTCCTATCAATGCTGTTCTGTTATTTTGTTTAAGGATACCCAAAATTTCTAACTTGTGATGGAGATGCTTTTATGTTATTGTATAAGTTGATCTTCTTTTTAATTTTAAATCTTCATGAATTTATTCAAATCAAACAGCATAAATAAAGCAATGATAAAAAAATCAGTTCTGTTTCTCTTCTTGTTCTTTATTCAAACCAAATATGTCCTTAAGTTTTGATCATCAAACACCAATGCGTTGATCATTTATTTTTATTAGGTTGGATGGCAAGCATGTCGTCTTTGGGAAGGTTCTTTCTGGTATGGATGTGGTTTACAAAATGGAAGCAGAAGGCAGACAAAATGGAACACCTAAAAGTAAGGTTGTGATCTCTGACAGCGGGGAGTTGCCCCTGTGAAGTGAAAGCCTTCATTAGGCCTTAAGTTAAATCTTGCTCATTGTCTGTTGCTTTTAACTTCACAAACCGTCGTCTATGTGCTAAGACGAATGTCTATTTGTGGACGAGTTCTTAAATCGTTTCAATTCGAGAATGTTTAGCTTAATTTCCTTAAACTTTTCTAATGATAGGTTTAACTGTATTTTAACTTTCTTAATGACTGTTAAAATAACTTCCAATTATGAAAATGCTTTTAGATGTAAGATTATATGTTGTGAGAGATCAACTAATTGGTTCACAAATTTTTATGCTTTTGCTATGTAGTAGCTATTTTGATGGAGGTGGGTTAAATTTTTTAATCAAATTTTCATATGGAAAATGAAATTTTGAATACATTAAGGCACCCAAAAACTCTAATTAAGCCCTTTGGTAGGTTCATGTTAATTATATGCTAAATTAATAACGCTCCAATAGGGTTTCTCTCTATTAGACTTTTGTCATTGATGCAAGTTAACAACTCAGCTACTTGTCTGGGTGGAGGCTACCTTAACCACAAGTTTGTATCCCATTTTTCAAAGTAAATGGGACTAAAGGTCCAATTGTAGCCAAGTTTAATAGTCAACATCTAATTTACATAATCTACTATTCCATGTCTAAGAAGGATCTAACTTTTTAGCAGTTAGAATATGTTATCGAAAACTTATATTACTAGAAAGATATATGCTACCTATTTTAGCAAATCAGAGTTCGTTTTAGAAGTCATGTATAATTGTGGGAACAAGTTTATTGGTATATTTCCTTTATAAAAAAATTTTATTCTTTAGAAGATGGTTATTAATTCTAACTAAATCTATCATGTTTTTACTTATTCTCATATAGGATTCTATTTTCTTGAACTCTTTATATATCAAATTCTAGTTCTTATGCATAAGTAAGTATTTGTTCTCTCTCTCTCTCTCTCTCTCTCTCTCTCTATCTCTCTTTCTCTCTCTATTGTGATTTTTAGGCCTCTCTTGGTAATCAAATATCTCTAGCTCTCTCATCTTAACTTGTCATTTCTCTTTTTGTTTCAAGAATTATGTAACTCTTAAACATCTTATGAATATTTATAGGATTTGTGCTCACACAAATGTCCATGACAACTTTTGACGTCAATGTTCGTTTTTGGTGCTCCCATTGAAATCTTATTTCTCTATATCCTAGAGCATGGCTAATCACTGATTAGATCCAAATATATTAGATTTTCCACTCTACTTGGGCAAGAGAATTATATGTTGATGAGGATAGGATCTTCATGATTTCCTATTATAACATCTCTTAACCTTTTTTTGTCTTACTTGCTACAACTCGAAGACGAGTTCTTCAAAAAAAAAAAAAAAGGGGGAGTTTGATGCATGGAAGCTAGGTGCCACAGCTTAGTTTTGTTACATAGTTGGCTAATTTGATTTAGTTGATGGCAAATAACCTTTTTTTAGCATATTTTAGATTCTTGAGCTATATCAAAATTTTGTTTTGTATTAGTTCTTGCATTGGAATAATCATACAGTGAGATATGATTGCATATGTTCGTCTGAGTTATTTTGAATCATTAAGTCTATAGAGATTATATATAAGAGTATTGTTGTATTACTTTTGATCTTTTGTTGATGAATGCATTTTAAGCATTTTGGATATTTTTGAATCTTATAAAAGCACTACTTAGAAAGGACTTCAAGAAGGTTACAGATGAAAAGAAGGAAATCAATGGATCTAGGTTCTCTTTGTCCTTCTTTGTTGATGTTTCTTTTTAATTTCATCATTTCATTATTAATATTTTTAATCGACACTTATCTTTTTATTGATTTCACGTAGTTTCTCTTTTGTTCTAGATTTCCCATGTTGGTTTTTGCATGCATTTTTGAAGGAACCTATATTTTCAATCACACGCCATAAGGTATAGCGATTTTGTTTTGCATTAGTTATGTTTTAGATATTTTATAAGTTCTTAATTAGTGGAATGCAAAAAGGAATATACAAAACAAGAAATCACTTATAAAAAGGATTCAAAGTAATAACAAATAAGATAATTCGTAAGTTAATTTAAAGCTAGTCTTTGACAACATGGCATGCTTCATTACTAATTCTAATCACATGTGGTGATCTTTTTCTTAAGATTTAATTACTTCATCTCTTATCTTTAAACTACTTAGTGGCTAAACCTTTTGAGAGAAATATTGATTTTTTTATTTCAAAATATATTAATATTTATAAATCTTAATACATTACCTTATATAGCTTTACAAGGCTTGCATAACAAGAAGGTACTTGGTACTTGAAAATGGCCCATAAAATTTCTAGCTTAATCATACAATGTAATTCACTAAATTATTAGAGGCATAGCAATTATATTAGACTTGACTACTCATAATATGGGTTTAAGCTCGGGATAACACTTAACGTTTGTATTATTTAGTAAGATTCTAGAAAAAAGAATCATTGAATAAGATGCAACATTTATTAATAGGCTTATATAAATGTGTAAATAAATTATTTTATATTGATTACTAATGAGAGATTTTAGATTTTATATGAGATACCATGATTTTTAGATATTGATACCCCTTTTGAAGATAAAATCTTAGGTCAAAATAGGATGATCATATGATAATGTCGTAACATAGAGAGACTAGAATACCACATTTATGATATAAAAATAGTATCATTTATTAGCGTAACATCTTAAAGTTATAGGAATTTAATATATTTTTGGCACATAAATTAAAGAATTAATAATAATTATTGTGTGGATTGAATTCTATAAGGAGAAAGAAAATTAGTAATATTCTCAAACATAAATAAATTTATTAACTTGTAATTTTAATAATTATTCTTATTTTTTATTATTTGTTTAATTTTTTAAAAAATATTATATTGACCAAACAGATGTTAAAGCTCTTAAACAAGGTAGTATAACTTCAAATATAAAAAATACAAATAATAAGAATGAACGATGCTAATTTTGTGAAATTTTGATGTGGCTTAGTCATATATTAAATGGTCAAAAGTTATTGAAAAACTATTAAAAATACTAAACTGTATTGAATAATCTTGAAAATGGAATGAACATAAGGTTCATGAAGTAGATTAATTAAAGATTGGTTGGTTAATTTATGAAAACTATTTGAATAAAAAAATCAAGAAATATGAATTTATATAATATTTTAATTAATTTTTTATTAATTTATTAAAACATTTTCCCTAACCTAAATGCTGAAAAGCAAAATGGTGGGGAGGTAGAAAGTTATGATCGAAAGAAAAGGAAAGACTTGGTGATACATGACCAGAAGATGAAGAAATGTATGATGAAGATGTTAGATTTGAGAAGGAAATAAAAAGAGTTTAGCCAACTTCTGTAGATTCCTCTCAAAGTTGAAGATAATAAAGGTGTACAATCCAAAAAAAGGAAAAGAAAATTAGTTTAGAGAAATTGTTTAAAGAAATGATCTTCAAAACATGTCCACTACATCAAATAATTTAAATAAGTGTCTTTGTATTTAATGTTATATATATTTGAAATTTAGTATAATTCAATCTAGCAAACCTTTATTTTTACAATATGAAAAAAACTCTTAAATGAGCAATTTTAATGTTGTATAATGTATTGTAATTGCTTGTCCAATCATATGATGAATGAATTTTTAGACAAAACTTACACTAGTCATTATATCATGTGATTTCCTATTACATCAATGCTTATATATTATACTTTTGTTGCATATGGATGCATCCATTTGGCATATTTACTTCAAATAAAAAATAAAGTCATAATAAAACATTTTGAATGAGTAGAGCAGATCAATTATGAAACATTTTCTTGAGGAGTTTAGGTTAACTCATTTAAGGAATTAAGAGCAAGTTCAAGAAAACTCATAAAGGGCATAATCCTAAAAAAATATAAAGCACATAAAAGATGCATTTGAAGATAAGAAAAAATTGACAAATTATGCTCAACCATTAATGATAAAATACCTAAGATCAAATAAAACATAGGTTCAATAGTTAAAAATAGGTAAGAAGCAAAACAAAAAAAACGAGTTCTATAATTGCAAAATATCAAAAGACCAAATAGAACATAAGTATAATTGGAAAAGGTCAAGGAACTAAAAGGAAATAAGGTAATAATGAAATAAAAAAGATTTTTAAAACATTAGCTTTTTATCGTGAATATGCATTATGTACTTTTTTATTCTCAACATTGTTTATTACATAGATATGTTATTAATCTAGCTTATGACATGATGTAATCTTGTAATGATTTGCATATATAATTATATACTTTTGTGTGTTAAGCTTATAATAATTGATCAGGTCTATTTTGACTAATATTTAAAAAAAAATTGAAAGCACAATACATGACTTCAAGACAACATTGAGTAGAGATTTCTTTATTTAGTATTGATGACATAGATGTTTCTAGATCATTATTCAGTAGATTTTAAATATTTAGTATTGTAATAAGTGTTGCTATGATAAAAAAATCTGGCATGACTAATAAAACGATTATTTGTGTTATTTATTTCATTTTGGGATGAAATTTAAGGCTTGGTTTCTTTCAAAAATTATTTGATTTTTTTTTCTTTTAAAAGAAGGAAAAAATTTTATAATTTTTCTCAATCATGGTGAAATCAAATATAAAGTAATTAGAAAATTCACATAATAATGTTACATGTACCACAACAACTTGATATGGTTTAAGAGCATACCAAATACAAAGTATAGGCTTATAACACATAAGGAGGGTGAAGAGTAATTGTGAAGATCTTAAGAAAATAATCATCGAATAATGCTTGTTTTTTTAATTAGTTTTTAGGAATGTAAAAAAGTTCTCTTATCTATTATTGAGAAAAAATATTAATCTTTATTTTAGATATCATGATAATTAAATATTAAGATATATTTTGAGAATAAAATCTAGTTAGATTAGAATAATATGACTCAAATCAAGAATACTTCGATAAAACAATACTGATATATCACAACATCTGTGAAATAAGGAAACACATTTCAAATAATCATTTCAATTGTAATAAACATTTGAACAACTACAAAATGATGTCATATTAAAAATCATCTATAATAGCTAAAAAATTCCTTGAGCATTTTAAAGGTTTAGGATTAGCTCGAACAATATTGGATCAACAAATTACAACATCTCTTAAGCTCTAGTTTAGGAGCCTAAGTGCCCCTCAGCCTAGCAATCATGCCAAACAATTTCCTTTTAACCATTCAACATTGGTGAATAAACTAATTGTTGGATTTGTTTTTATTTTTATTTGTTTGCTCTAAAGAGTTTCCTTATTTTGCATATTTGAACTTATCATTTAAGAACTCTTGCAAGTAGATTGTGCAAAGCCCTCCAATATATTAAAAAAAAGAAGAAGAAAACCTTGGTGGTGACATATAAAAGCCATCATGAATAATTTAATACTTCAAATACATTTAAATAAGGTACATTCAATCGAAGTTAATGTCCAAATACATCTAATATATATAAATACAACAAAAAAAGTTTGAAATACAATAAAAACTATAACAAAAGCGTAAAAGCCTCCAATAACCAAATGAAATTAAGGAAAAACTTGTAATGCAATACACACTCTTTATGTGCTCTACATCAATAATTTTATATGCATTCTATTAGGACGTTTTACATTATTTGGAGCAAAGAAACAACTTTAATGTAATTAAAATTGACTTAAATATTTAGATTCAATATTGGGTTTAGTCTTATTTTTTTAAGTATTTTTGTTTATCTCTAATTGTATTTTATATTCAACATCACAAATTATATATATATATATATATATATATATATATATATATATTCAATTAATTTTTTAAATTTTTTAAGCCCATTTATGAATTTTCTATGATGCATTATTCATTTGTTATGCTATATTTTAACTACGAAAGTTTTATCATATAATTCTTAAAATTGATCAAGTTTGATTAATAAGAATCTTACAAATTGTTATAGAATTATGGATTCAATCCTTCTCACATAAAATTACAAGTTTAGTTCTCAAACAATTAAAGAAAGACTAAAAACATAACATAGTTCTCAACTTATTTTTAGTCATGCTATTTTTATAATTATTTTGTTAGAATAAACTTATATATATATTCAATTGGAATGGATGAAAAAAAAGAAGAAGAAAAAAAGAAGAAAAAAAAGAAGAGAAGAAAAAGAAAAATAAGAAAAAGAAATAATACAAAAAATTATATATATAACATGTAACAAATACTGTCCAAATATTGATCACATATCGAAATATTTCCCTCTACAATAAATACTTTCTTAAAAAAACATGTTGATACTATTGTCTTTAAAAAAAGATTTTTGCTTGAGACAAGTGCTTTTACTAATCATTAAATTTTTGTATAATAATTTTTAATAACAAACAAAAATAAATTAATTAAGATTAGTGAAAAAAAAAACTATAATAAATCACATTCTTAATACATAATAAATGACATGAAAATATTGAGCATAATAAAAAAAACATTTGGAAATAAAAAAAATTAGGAAATGTTTTTTTAAAATAAAATTTTGGAAATAAAAAAAAAACATTTGGCAAGACTGAGTAGAAGCATATGTAAAATGAATTAGACGGCAGTGTATACAATCTTGTTCAATATTTCACCGCTTAGTCAATCGCCTAATTTGTTTAAGAAGTCAAGCTTCCCCACGCGGCGAATTCAATTCTCGAATTAAATCCTCACGCTTTGGACGATCTAGCTATTTCTTTGTTCTAACCTCATTGCAGAAATTCAGAGAAAGCTTTGTTTGAGCTTTCCGCCTTCAATTTCTTCGTTGCGACGGTTCCAGGAGGTACACGATGATCCAGCTCTTGTTTACGCTGCTCGCGGCGGAGGTGGGGTTCGTGTTCGTCCTCCTGTTCAAGACCCCCCTGCGCAAGCTCGCGATTATGGGGTTGGATCGCATGAAGCGTGGCCGTGGTCCGGTCATGGTGAAGACGGTGGCGGGGACTGTCCTTATCGTGCTGTCCTCCAGCGTCTACAGCATGGTCAAGATCAAAGACCGATCTACCGAGATCGGAGGGCTTTCTCCCACCGATCAGGTTCTGATGAGCCGTCACCTTCTGGAAGCATCCCTCATGGGTACGTTTCTTCTGCGTGGTCTTTCATTTGTGATCTCTGGCAATGTTTATCCCTTCGACAATCTATTGGGTGACGCGAAAAGATGGTCGTTTGATTGGTAGTTTTGGGCGAATTTTACTTTTTAGGGGTTTGAATTGAAGTAAAGGCGGACGACAATTATTTGGGATAGGCATTCTATTCTCTGCAGAGGAGAAGAAACTCGTTCATATGTCGAACTTCAAATTTTAAGATAGGTTCAAATTCTGTCCACCATAACTTGCTGTGTAGTATAATGACTGAGGGAGCGGTAAAAAGTTGTGGTATTTTGTGTTTATACGTTCTAGAACAGGAGTCAATCAAAACAATTTTTATGATTTTGTTGGAATTATGTTTAATTTTTGGTTTAGTTAAAGTTTTTAGCAAGATTCTGCCACATTTGCTACATTTTATATTGAATGATTAGGCAGGTTTAGAAAATTGAAGTTGTAAAGTGTTGTTAAAAGTTACATGTTTAGTATCTGTTGTTGAAGTTTTCTTTTGAGAAAATTGTTATGTAATGATTAAATCATTGTTTAACTTTTTTGGTAGAGAATAAAATGACATAGTGGTAACTAAACTCTTATTTTTCACGATAGGATAATAAAAAGGTAGTGTTGGGTCCCATGATTTAGGAATTAAGTAGATTTTGTTAAATCATTTGACATGACTTGATAAGAGCACTTTTAGTCACAAAAACAGTTTTCATTAAGCTTGTCGAAAAAATTGATGCTTTAGGGTTCTATTTTGGCTTATGATTGTGTAAATTCTCAAATTTGAAGTCTAGAAAAATGACCTAGGTCTAGTTTGACCGAATCATCATTCAAAGAGTGGCCCATGAAGAATTAATCTACAATTCTAGATCATGACTTGATTTGACCATTTGATATCTTTGTTGATAATTTTTCAACTCTTTAAGAATTGTCAACTATTGGTAGTAATTTTGTATTGGGAGATTATTTAAAGTTGCTTGGGCATATAATATGAGAAAAGAGATTTTTTTATTGTTTTTCAATTAAAAGAGGGCTAAATAGTTACTTTAAGTGTCCATCTATTCAAACATAGCATGGCTAAATATTTTGACTTCATGTTCATATCCTTTTTTAGAGCTCATAAATATATTCTCCAAAAATTATGAATTTTCAATAGCTTCTAGAATAAATTCCTTTGAATCCACACAAATAATTTTTCCCAGTTTGCTCTGCTTCAGTATGATAAACCTCAATCACATTAGGTTGATCTGGCTCGTTGCATTTGGTGAATGCAGCATACTGTTGTTAAGATATACGAGTTATCTATCTTCATAGAGACTCAACTGGCATGCAATTACTCAACACGATTAAATAAAACTTATTATTACCTGAATCCTTTGTCTGCCCTGCCCAGCCCCAAACATGTGGCTTTTGCTTTACATGGCACAGCCCGATCTTTTTTGTATGTTGTTATTTGAAATTTTTTCTTCTAAATAGCAATTTCTATGATGTTCAACACTTTTTGTTAATTTCAGTATTAGCCCTCTCGTATGAGGGGTATGAAAGTTGGTGGCTTTTAGGACAATGATGGATGCTTGAATGTAATTCTATATTTTTGCTTGTAAGTTCATTTTCCTATAGATTCCATTCTGTTTTGGGTATTACAGAGGCCAAAAGTTATATGTAATTACGAAATATGTTACTGTGGATTAGAATCATCAGAATTGGACTATCTGTTCCTATAAATAATTTTAAATATTGCTTTAAGTTCTTTCTTTTTTGGTGGAAATAAAGCAATCATTTAGATATTTTAATTTTGTAAACTTTTATGTCATCTGCAATTATATTCTTCTACATTTTTTTTTAATTCTTCTCATGAAATAAATTTGTTTTCATTCAGAGATTTAGTATCATATATAGATATTGTGGTGAACGTACCATTTTTTTATGTTTGTATAAGCTGTAGTTTACTTCATGCAGGCTGTTCAATATTGTTGAATGTGCGAGAATTCATAAAGCTGACCCAAAGAGTTATTTAAATGCTGAGATGGTAGAACTAGACTAAAATTTTGCTTCACTTTTGTCCTTATTAATTGGAGATGGCAACAAAACTTTAATATGAAAGATTTTTTTTTCATTTTGTTTTAAAATATATTGTCATGATTAAATTAGTAAGATTCAAAATTTACTGGTTAAATAACCCGTATCAGCTGATTGCAAATATTTGGATATGAATTGCCTTAAAAGCATATATTTGTAGTGTACTGTGCTGTACTAATTGAAATAGTAGTGAAAGAGAACTTGAATTTCTTATCGACACTTCTCCTAGACTGCTCTTGCAATTTAGACAGGCTTGGAGTGGCTGAAATTTCTGTGTATAACAACATTAGAAATATATTGTAATCAAGTTTATGGCATCTTAGGGCAGTTGGCATTAAACAACAGTATTTTGTTTGAAAACTGCATAAGTTTGAACTTTTTAAATATTTTTATTGCCAAGTTTATTTTAAACGACAATGTAGGTTATCTCTCTAGATATTATTTTATTTTTGCATGCAAGCAACAGTTCATTTTTTAACGATGTTTACCCATACCAAGGAGATATTGTATCATATAATTTTTTTTAAACCTTGTTCTATTGGTTGAGCATTTTTTTTTAGTTTTTATTTGTGTGAACAAAACATTATCTTGGTCACAAGCCCATTTGAAATAAAGTGGAGGGTTGTATGAAGTAGTTGATAACCAACTTAAAACTTTTCAAAACAGCAAGTATTGAATCATTCACAAATTTCTATGCTCTTGAAAGTGGCACATATTTCTTGAAAATAATAATGAGCAAGCAAGGGTTGCTTCATCAATGTTTGAATGTAGTATTAAATAAGCAAGCGTGTGGATGTTACTAAAGAAGCTAATTCAAAGCACTACAATTGGGATTGAATATTTGAATATATGCTTTAATGGAAAAGTTAGAATCGGTGGTTTTCATGATTCATAGGAAGATAGATGTTGTATGTTAAAAAACCAAGTGAATAGTTGAGAAGGCCAAGGAATTAGTGTTTTAGGATTCAAAGTTTGGTATATAGTTAAGAATTGAATATAAATGGAGTTGTGTAATTTTAGATAAGAATTTGAAAAATTAGTGAATGTTAAGAGGGTTGGGGATAAAATGATCATTTTAAAAATTATTATAGTAGTAACTTATCATTTTTATTAATATCTATGCCTCTTAAATAGGAGTGGATGCTAGAGTTAAAGAAAAGTTTTGGATTGATTTGTAGGAGTTAATACAAGTTATTCTTTCATGTGAAAAGTCTTTTGAAATGAAGGTTTTGAATGAGAGCTTTTGAAAAATTAGTTTTGTATAAATAAAATTTTTGTGAAAAATATTTGTTAGAATTTTGGTGTATTGAAGTGTGATAATCAAATCCTATAAAAAGTGCTTAAAAATGTTGTTAATAAATAGGATCTCAAGTGGACATATAGGAAGGAAAAGAAAGAAATTAAAATATTCGTAGTGGTTTTGGTTTTGGGGAGGCTAAGTAAGAAGGTAAATTTAGCATGCTTTAGTATATGTTCTTCTTATGGTTAATATTTTTTTTTTTTTGAAAGAAATGATCAAAGAATTTGATTACTTATTAGATTGAAATTTTGTGAACAAATTTTTATTATTTATTTATGAGTAAAAAGATTGTTTAGATTGTAAAAATTGCAAGATCATGTTAAATGAATGTTTGATCTGCCCAACATTGACTAATGCTCTTGGATCTTTACTTTATAAATTGCAGGAGAAAAACAAATCAAAGCAATATACTAGGATTATATGATTGAATCTTAAAAGTTGGAAGCCAAAGTCTTTTTAAGAATAGTATTAGAATTATGTTATTTGGATGTAGATGAAAAAGCTAATCTTATGTGGATTGGTGTTGTTGTATTAAGGTACCTAAGGATGTGCTTGAGGAATCTAAAAGATGTACCCAAAATTATGCATAAACTTGGTGGTAGAGACAAGAAGTATAAGATAAGGCACGACGAAATAGGAGATGTATATTGTGAAACAAAAAGAGCTAAAGAAGTTGTTAACGATACTGAGATAGCCATGAAAATTTATATAAGAAATTAAGTACCAAAGTGAGAAAAAACCATCTCGTCAATTAATTAGAGAGAAGAAAATCGAAGATGTAGATAAAGTAAAATGTATCATTGACAACAATCATGAAGTACTAATTGTTAATGAAAATATTAAATTTAGATGGATGATTTATTTTCATAGATTTTTTTTTTATGATTGTTAAAAGGTAATTGGTTTAAAAAAGTTTAGTTGTTTGAAATATATTAATTGTTTTTATTGATGTATTTATGAAGTGAAAGTAAAGAAGATAAAATTTGAAAAATATTAGGATTATGTGACATTTATATATATGTTTGGAAATGTTTGAAAGAAGGTTTCTTTTAACTTATTAAGTTGTTTACTATTATTTTGAAGACAAAATATGTAGGTTGAGGATAAGAATAGTATTTAATACTTATAGAAAAAAAAGGCAATTATACTAATTATAGGAAAATTAAATTGATTGGTTATCCTTTTAATTATATAGAGAGCGATAATACTTGGATTACAATATGATATGATTGTATCTCATAATCAATTTAGTTTTACATCAAAACTATTGAATATTGAGGCTATATTCTTGTTGAGATTTTTAAATGAGAACTAAGAAACATAAACACTTTTTTTAAGGCTTATGTTTATCTATATTAGATGAAATTGATATTTATTCAATACGTGTCTGATATGCTGTATGATATTTTTGATCAAATAAAATGATTCAAATAGATCAATATTATCCTATACTTGTAAAACACTTACCCATCATTATTATCAGGCCTTTTTTGTATATTGTAGGGTATGTGATATATCAAAATTGAAAAAGTAAAAGCTATCATTTATTGACATTTAAAAAGTCTTGTTTCTTCAATATTGTATATGAGATTAAAATAACATATTTGTTTATGGTTGGATGATTTCTTGAATTATAGATAATTAATATAACAATCACATTTTTTGATATAATGTTGTTGGATAATTACAAAACATTTAAAATTTACACATTTATTATAGGTTTTATGTTTATTGATGCAGAATTTGAATTCAAAGAATTGTAATAAAAAATTGAGAATCTAATAAGTGGGATTATAGAACATGAAGAGTGAGAGAACTTATTATCATTGTAGGTAGAGGATATCTCAAGAAGGAGAAGAAAGTGAGAGAAAAGCTAAAAAATCTTTCATAAAAGAAATGATCTCTGAGCAAGTTAATGACTTGCATCACTGGATTAGGACATTCCAAGGGCTTATTTATTGTTGAGTTTGGTCATTGATAAAAGATGGTTGGACCTTATTTTTCTCTTTCCTCGATAACAACATTGTGGATGATGAAAGCAAATGATGGTGGCCTAATGAATGGGCTAGTCATGTCAAATCATGCCACATGTGAGGAATGGGTTGCGGCCTTATCTTTTTCTCTTTTCTGACGATGGTGCAAATAGTGGAAGCACATGTCTAGAAATTTAGTTGTTTGAGAATAAAAATCATTTGGGACATAAGGGAATTACTTGATAATGAGTAATACGCTTAAGATAATTACATATATCTTTGCTAAAATGGAAGGGTTAGTTATAATCATTGGATGAAGCACATGTTGGGAGATTGAGCTTGAAGATTAAGCATTTTAGAGTTAACCTCGAGCGGCTAGGTCTCGAGGGTGTGGCCTCAAGTGGTTGAATTTGGAGGGTCTTAAAGCAAATTGGTCCTCAAGGTTCTAGGTTCAAGCAGTTGGGTCATGAGGGTTTAGTCTTAAAAGGTTGGGTCTTAAGGGTTTAGCCTCGAACTACTAGGGCTCGAGGGTCTTGCTTCGAATGATTGGACCTCGAGTATCTGCCTCAAGTAGTTTTTTACCAATTCTTGTAGCGTGGCTACATTCTAGACTGATAGTTAAGATTTATCTTGAGATTTTTCACATCTTCAATGTTGATAACTTGATTCTAATCATTTGATTTTTTTGGTTTGTAAAGCATTCAAATATGATATTAATTGAGATGTAAGAACTCAAATAAATTGAGATGTAAAAATTTAAACTCTATGGGTTTTGCGTACAAAAAAAATTGGTTATCTACCAAATGAGCTACCATTAGTTGTTCTTAGCATATTTAATTATTTTGTCCTAATGTAATAATATACTACTTTTTTGACATAATATCTATGCTACATGCATGAGAAACTTTAGGGCAAAAAAGAGGATCCCTCATAATTTTAATTAATTTAAAGAAAGACATGTGAGCACCAAGGGAAAGTATATGGAGGATCTTCATAAAGAAGAATCTGTATTATTCATATTGAAGTCATTAGGGATATATAATAAAGTGTGATGACCATGATTTTTGACATTTGTTTCTACTAAGGCTCGAAACTTACTATTAATCATTTGTTATTATTGAACATAAAAGATAATAAATAACTTTATTTTGATAATAAGATAAGAATTTAAAATTGTACATCAATACATATATTATTTTATTATTATGCACTAATCATTTATATCCTTGGTATTTGGGGGTGCCATCAATAGGTGCATTTGAAATTGTTAATAGTAAGGGGAGTGAGTTTACCAAAAACTCAATAAGTAATAATGCCAACAATTATAATATTGAGTAGAAAATTATATTATTTAAGCTTTACTTCATATTTGTTTGGAATGAATTTATCGATCTAGGTATCATTGTGAGTAAAATATTGTTAATTATTTATGTCATTATAATATGTATGAAAGTTGATTATGCATAAGATTTCATCAAGTTATTCATACTCATTAATGTGTTGGAAAGTTGAATATGTGTGAGATAACATCAAGTCATTCATGTCAATATAATATGCAAAAGAGCTAAAAATAATAAAATATTATTAAATCATGTTTTATATAAATCAATAATAAATAGACACATACTTATATTAAATATCACAATAATAGAATCATGTTATAAAAATGCAATGTCATTTAGTTTAACTTTTCATATGGTTTTACTTAGTTGGGTCCACTTTTTTCTTAACCAAAGCAATTATTACAACAAAAAATTTTATTTTACCATAACTTTTTAATCTTGTATACAATAATCAATATATGTGATGTTATTTTGTTTCATGTGATTTAAGTGTATGAACATAGTTTCTACTTAACCGAGCTACAACCCTCATGGTGGTCAACCAAAGAGATTTGTCTTACCCTATTATCACAAGTTTCCATGGTGCTCAACTAGAGAATTTTTCCATACCTATCGACATTAGTATCATCAATTATATCATGTTTAATGGTGTTCGATCATAGCATTTTCTCTCTATTTGGTTAACACAAATGTCATCAATCAAATCATATCAAAGTCGGTCAATTGCAAGCTAATTGGCTTAAACCAATGCATTTGGTTACAATAGAAGCTTGATTTTTATCTTCAATTTTGTAATGCATAAAAACAAATAAACAATATAATAGCACAATAATTCTAATCAAAGTTTTTGAGTTTATTATATTATTCATCAATTTTATCATCTTGGCTTAGTTATTTTGTTAGCTACAAAAGTTTGATGTCATATAAATTCAAATCATAAATTCATTATCATGACATGTTCATTATCAACATATATTCAATTTTATAAGTTTATCTTATATTCAGTATCATGTGTTTATAATATCATATCATTATATCATATTTGATTTAATCAATATATTATATTTAATAATCAAAATATAATAACATTATAAATTATGTATTAGAAGATTCTTGCATGTAATCAAATAATCATAGGTTGTCACTATTTAATGTTTTAGTAGAAAACATTTATTATATTTTATTTTATCTTATTGACTACTCATACATGCAATCAAATTATCAAAATAAATGTCATTATTTTAATCAAATTTAATTAAAAAAATAGTTATTTTGCTTAGTATCTTATCATATTTAATACAGATCTTAATATCATATTTTTTAAAGATTTAATTATAATTTATTTTTCTAAAAAATATACAAAAGTTATTTTTTATTAAAAAAATCCACAAACGTTTTCTTAAAATAATTATCTTCATTTTTTTAAATATTCCTTTTAATGTCTCCTAATTTTTATTTGAAATTTTGGTCTTTTGGCTAAAAAATACTATTTAAAATCACTTTTAAATAAACTTCCAAACACTTTTGAATAAGTTGAGTTAGATTTGATTCAATTATGGTCTGATTTGTTTTAGTTAGAATCATTTCAATCTTGTTATGGACTAGTTTAAACTCAATTGAATGGTCTAGTCTCAATTTGGCTCAACTTTTACTTGGGTTCACAGGTTGGTGTGGGTGGTTTATTATAAGAGTGTCAACTAGGTTTAGCAAGTCTTTTAGGTAACTAGTCGATCTAGGCTCTAGCATGGGTCATTCTGGTGATCTAGTGACTCAATCGCTTGAACAAGTTCGACCTACTCTTGGGTAACTTACCAACCCAATGCTCTTCATGGGTCAGTGTGGTTGCTCGAGCATGAGCACTTGGTCACCCAAGTCAAACCCAATTCGACTATAGTCAGCTTAAGCACTATCGATTGACTGAACTATTAACCTTCATTTCTTTTATTATTGATGAGAGCATTCTCTCTCCTCTAACATTCTCTCTCATCTTATTATTATTTCTTTTGTTGAAAATGACCTCTTAACTTCGACTACAACCAAACCAAATTTTATATGATTTTTATTTTAATTTCTCAATAGATCTCTACACCTCTCGTTGACGACAACTTTGCAGTTACCTCCGAACGTCGACCCAGGGCTCTTCTCTCTTTTTTGAAATTCTCTTTCTCCTTTATCTCTTATTGGAAACACTAACAACTCATTGTTCTTCTCTTAAGTATCCTTTTAAGTCTATTTGTAGGCTAAAACTAGCATGACAGTTTTTTGCTGGATTCCAAATTTCTTGGCGGTCTTGTAGTAGTGACGAAAACATCGTCGTGGTCCCTAGAGCTTGACTTTGCCACCTTAGAGAGCAATAATTGGTGTAAATCAATTATCTAGGAGAGGGATGGAATACAGAGGCCAGCAAAGTGGAAGAGAGGTGAGGGATTTGAGAAAAAAAATCAGTTTGTAATAGCTTTTCAAAACGCTGCTTTTTGGTTGGAAACTTAGGGACGTTACAAGAAGTATTTCTGTGTGACCTCAAGGAGTATTAACTAAGAAGTTCTTAATTAAAATTATATTTCATCAATGCGTTGCAGTTAAGTTCTTATCCTTTTACATTAGGTATGGACGCTTTTATTAGTCAATCAGAGTTGGAGTATTTGTTATGTGTTTTTTGCTAATGTTACTATATTTATTGATAAATTTATGGTAATGGTTAACGCTAATCTTGATTGATGAAGAATGTTTTTGGACTTTAAGAAATTTCATCTAAATAGATCTAAGATCAAATATGTAGAATATAGGTTTAGATGTGGTAGGGGATTCAAATAATATGGAGAGTAGAGATCATAAATATTAAGAAATGAGATATTTCATTATTTATAACCTATACTCTAAAATAGATGGAGATCTTAATATTAAGTGGGTCCAAGAAAATTGAATGAAATGGAGGACTGTTTCTGGTTTTGTGATCAAAACATCTAGGCATACTCAGCCTTCCTAAAGAATAAACTGCCAGGTGATCAATCATGGAAAGTACGTGATGCTTCTATACTTTCACTCGTGAAAAAATAAATTCTAAGACACAGAAGTTCGTAGATTCACTGCAGTTAAAAATGAAGAAACCTTGACTCGAATTTAAATCCTTCAAACTGTTAGCTGCAACACCTATCACATTTCAGAATTTGCTCAAAAATAAAAATAGTCAAAATGAAAATCATTGCAAAGTTCACAACTTGAAATATGCAAAGGGCTAAGTTCAAACATCAAGTGATTAAAAAAATTGAAAGAGAAAAAATAGAAACAAAGGTTCTCCAAATCATACTTCAATCATAGGAATCAACAGCTGTCATCAACATGATGAGGAATTTGATGTTGTTTTCATCGAAGTATATGCCTACTATAACAAAGCTAACACCTTTACTCTGTCTGTTATTGTGATCCAACTCACATGAAGTAATTTATGATTCTAAGGAACATTAGTTAGCTTAGCTCAAGGCATCAACAATGTTGGATAGATGTTAGATTATTGAGAATGTTTAACATTGGATGTGCAACACTGTATTGTGATCTTAACATACAGTTGTTATTCTTAACCATTAGTTTAAGCTTTTGTGTTGATGGGTGTCTACTTTTAGGGTATTGAACTCAACTTAGCTTACTATTACTATTATGTTAGAGCCAATGGTCTGTCTTCTGAGATTATCGAGAATGTTTAACATTGGATGTGCAATACCGTATTCTGATCTTAATATACAATTGTGATTCTTAACCATTAGTTTAAGCTGTTGAGTTGATGGGGATCTATTTTTAGGGTATTGAGCTCAACTTAGCATTCTAGTAGTACTCTTTTGTGTTAGACCAATGATCTGTCTATGAGAAAATGGATTATAAAGCTTCCTCTATCAAGAATCTTGATTTCATTTACCATTGGGTTACTTCATAGTGGTTTCATGTGCTTGAACGGGTTATTGATGTGCTTGCACTTGATAGTATCACCAGGTTTCCATTGTGGGAACAAGTGTTGATTCAATAAAGATGTGATTCTCACATGAGAGAGAGAAGGTGCATATGAGAAATATTGAGAATATTCTCAAGTTTGAGTTGAAACAAGACATTGTAACCTTAATGTATTAGTGATGGCCTTTGCTTACACTTCTGGGTTCTTTGATTTTATACCAACCACTACTATATTGGTGCCACCTTAGTGCCAATTGGAGCAAACATAATTAGTTATGCTGACGGATAAAAAGCACACCAGAAGCAATGCAGATTTCACCAAAAGTAAAAAAAAAACAAGCAACTTGCTTAAGATAGGTGTATGAAAAATGACTAAAAGCATATGAAGCTCTACAAAATGCTTTTGATGATTCACAATGCTCTATACTAAATTAATATATCTAAAGCTGTGCGACTACTGCAATGAGTTATTTTTGAGTGGGATTGTGCTTGCAAGGGGCCAGGGTCCTTCAAATGCAACATGCTTTTATTAATCTTCATGGCTTGTTAATCTGCCATTGGGTGGATGACAAAAGATTTATGCATGTTTTATGAGACTTGCAAAGTCTTTCAGGCCGTGTGGAACTTTTCTGAGGGAGTGAATGAATCCTTTGTCCAGTTTTGTGTAGGCAATGAAACCATGTGTATGATCAGTTTTTCTGAAAGGAGTCCTGCTAACTTTCCAATGCTATTGCATACAATGCTAATACCGGCGAGGTGCACAGTGAGCCAGCAGCAAAAAGCAGATATGAAGACATGCTTATTCCGGATTATGGTTCTGCTAATGCTTCGACCTTTTTTTTTTTTTGCTAGTCTACGTGTTTTTCGTCTATTATTTAGGTCTAATTTGACGATTTTGCCATTCTCCACTTACCTCTTCCATCTTGTTGAAGTTGTTTCTATTGTGTTTATGATACAAAGCAGAGACCTTTCCTGTGGATGTTTGTTGTCCTACTGAACATGGTAGGTACATAAACCTTTGAATATTCCAATGCACGCTATTTAAAAATTGTGTTTTTCTTAATTTTCACCATCTTTTTTCAAGAAAGCAACAGAAATAGATGACATATCTGCATCCAATTAAAAAATGAACTTGTATAATAGTGGAAGTACAACTTTTGAAAATCAGAATCTGCTTTGACAAGAATCCAGCATATTGTTATGCGGCTTCCCACTTCTAATTCCCATCTAAGATGGATTCTGATTTACTATTATAGCTTTATGAATGCTTATTGACCAATTTTAACAGTTAGATATTCTTGGCATCTTTCGACTTAAAATGTGGAGTAATTTACAGAGTAGAACTTTTTAACAAGTTGCTTTTTCAACAATGACTACCTTCATTTGACAAATGTAGTTATTGTACCCATAAGTTCAGGACAATGTAGATAAATGCATCGCATTATAGCCAATGTGATTTACGTACCTGACCTGATTTCTCAGTTCATGGTGAAACATTTGCAGAATAATTATGTTGTCGTTGATTGCTTTAAATTATCTCTGCATGTTGATGTGGTGTGTCATAACTTTTCGGTATGCTTACATCAACATTTAGGATTTGTTTTTCATGTCATACTTGAATGTGTAATCTTAGCTATCTGTCTTGTTTTATTGTTATGAAGGTTTTGATCCTAGCTTGTCATCGACTGTCCATTACTGAGTTTAACAGCAATTAATGCTGAGTACAACAGTTTTTATTCTCTGGCAAATCAACATTGTCATGCCGCAATGTCTGAAAGCTGAATTCAAATTTGTGGATCATTAGCATTGTCTAGAATTTAATTGTAGGACTATTTGCATAAATGAATACAACTAAAATTACATGTATACTCGTGATATCATACTATCATGAAAGAGGAAGGAATAATTTAATATTGACTAGACAAGTTGACCTTTTCACGTTGATCTGTATTAATTAAAGATTTCATTATGATGAACCTCTACTTCTTCTTCAGGGAGTGTAAAGAGGCGTTAAAGATGAAATATTAAAATCCTACAATGTACTAGCTATTGAAGATTCCACAATGATGAGCTTCCACCACTAGGGGTAGGTCTATAATAAATTTGCTTAAAGTTCAATTTAAAAAAGTCTAAATATTTTAAGAATTTAAAATAACTATGCTATTTATATAAATTATTTAATGAGCTTTACTTGAAGACATCATTTGTTAGAAAGTTTTAATTATCTCATAGATATTAGTGGCATTCGTTTTGTAGTTTAGTTTTTTTTTTTTTTTTTTAAAAGCTAAATGAACTTGAGAAGTGATAACAATCTTATTGGAATTTCTGTTAAAGTTCTCATCTAAATAAATATAAGTTGAATAAATTTACAACATTAATTAGAGACTCAATTCATTTGGGAACACTATCCACCACATTAGGGATACATAATAGAGAGTGAAAGATGAAATATTTCAGTTTGACTAGAACTATAGGGAAAAGAGGCAGACCTTGGATTACCTGGTTTAGTATTTTGGAAAAGGCCAATTGAAACTGATACTATGATTATGTATGTGATCAAAATGAATCTCAGCTTGAAAATCTGAAATGATTATTAGTTTTAACCTAATAAAAAATCGAAGTTGTTATACTTGGCATCATTTTGTTTACCAGCTTGATTACATTTTTATACTTGTGTATTATATATTGTATGCGAATATTTTGTGTAGAAAATTTTACCGTCAATCTTAACACGTGCATTACCTTGGCTCAAACATCACATTTTCATCTGTCTTGAGTCATCTAGTATAACCATCCCTCTCGAGGTGAGGTTTTTATTTTTGGTTTTGCTCAGCATCTGCACTGAAAAAGCACCCACATGGCTAATTCCTGAAATGTTTAACTGTACTCTGTGAAATTCTAAATTGATCCAAAATGAGATTCCTGAAATGTTTTAATTGCACTATGATGAAATTTTTAGGTGATCTTTGGCTTTATCCTAACCTGACCTTATCTATCTAGTTTGTGCCATAATTACTTCCCGGTGCCGCAATCTCAAGTAATGGGTTTATGCCTTATGATAAGCTGTTGAACTCCCGTTTGACCTGAATTCTGCTTTGCTACAGGCTACTCACTTCTTCTTGCATTAATTATCGACCGGTTGCACCATTATATTCGAGAGCTACGAAGTTTGAGGAAGAGCATGGAGGCTGTAATGAAGCAGAACAGGGCATTAGAAGAGGCAAAAAGTGGGGGTTCCGACGAAATTAAGGCACGAGACAAAGAGATAGCCAAGCTGAAGGAGCAAATAGATGAACTGAAATCTCAAAATGAGAAAAGGTTGAAGGAATTAAAAGCAGCAGAAGCCAACACAACGGCATTAAGTAAACAGTCTGAGGGACTCCTTATAGAATATGACCGTCTATTGGAAGATAACCAGAACCTTCGAAACCAGTTGCAGTCCATTGACCTCAAGTTTTCACGATCTGACAGCAAGAAGAACATGTAAAAAGCTGGTGCACAAGTTCTCATATCTTGGCTTTAAATTTTAAAGTTTTCCCTTTTGTATCCTTCTAAACATTGCTCTGAAGCTTTTGAATGATCTGTGAAGGTGAGGAAGAGATAAAACATGAGCGCTTATAAGTGTTATCTGTATCAGTCTTCTTGTTTTGTTACGAGTATAGACATTGAGTAGCTTCTTGCAAATGATGTCAGAAACTTGATGTTCTACATTTACTCTTTTGATATGGAATCTTGATGTCAATTATACCTAAGAAGGATCGAAAATGCAAAATTTTGGTTTATTCCTTTTTTTTTATTTTAGCAATCTTGATTTTTAGCTTAAATTAATGCATTCTTCTGATTAGACTTCTGGAATGATAAATATAAATCATATCTAGTGGTTGAATATTTTTAAATGCTCTGCACAACAAAGTTGGTTGTTTGCGGAGTAGTTCAGTATGTGATTCGACCCTTATGAGTTATTTTGGGGGGTTTTTTTTTTTCTGTAACGTTTTAATTTATTATATTGATTTTTGTTTATTTATTTTATTTTATTTTTTTGAAGAAGTCTGTGTATTCAACGGAAAGAATGCTTAAGAAAAAAATTATTAAACGTTGCTGGGCTCCTGTCTGACGTTCAAAGGGCGCGGTTAGCTCATTCCCATATCTAGAGTAGTTGTTATATAGAAAATTGTGTTAAAACTAAAAACTAAAGGAGCATTAAAACTAAAAAAAATTAAATTCGTTTTTTTGGTTAAAAAATGTCCTAAATTACAGATGAAGGACACATTTGGAATGTGGCACAACCCAACCTGGTTTATATTAGTTTTTTTGAGTGCTTGGTTTAAAGTTGTATTGATTTAGGGTTATTTTGTTGAATCTATAAAATCATGGTAACTCAACAATTGGGTGAAATAGATTCGATTTGCTCTCTTTACTTATTATTGTTTTCAATCGTTGAAAATAGTAACTTACCTTGTGCTGTTTATTTTCAATAACATTCAATGTCAGTTCAATACAAAGTTCATCATTTTGATAGATTAAATGTTCAAACGAGAAAATATTTGAAAAATGAGTTTGAAATCAATTTTTTTTTATTTTATTTTCTAAAAATTCACTTTCAAACTTCTGTTTTTATTTTTTGTAAACCTATGCTTAATATGCTTGCTTTTTCAAAATACTATTTTCTTAATATTAATAGCATTACAAAATCTGGCCTATGGTATATTTAAATTTTTATTGGCTTTTTTTTTCTCTATCTTGTCTTGTGAAGAAAAAAAAAAAGGGGAAGCATATTCTTTCCCCGTCCAAATAATATCCCAATGGCAACTGGCAAACAATAAAGTTTGAAGTATCCTCAAGCAAAACTATTGAGAATGACGTGCTTTTCTTTGAAAATACAAGAGAACTTGGTTGTTCTTGCAGGCTAAAAGTTTGGGATTAGACTGTAGTGCTGTGTGCACTTTGCAAATTAACTCAATCAAATGAAAAACATATATATAAAGAAGCTTTATAGTTAAAATTAGTTAACTTCATCTTAGGTTGTCATGTCCCACGTGGCTATTTAGTGTGTAAAAATTTCAGTGTAAATTCGAAATTATAAAACTGTGGGGAGTATAGGTAGGTGAAAGCTGAATTTAGTCTGTGGATGTAACATTGGAGTTTATATTTTTATGTTTAGGATTGATAGGTTTATACAAAAGAATAAATTAAACTTAGTTTTATTTTTCAAATTGTTTTAATATATAGATCTCATTTCTTTTACATGCATATAAAGATCTTAAATAAGTTTTTATGAAAACTTATGTAATAAATTGTTACTATGTTTTTGTGGGCATAATATTGTCTCTTTATCTCTTTGTTTTTAGATATGTCTTAGTAAAGAATTCATTGATCATATACATTCTTAATGTAACTATTCTAATATTTTCTTCATTTTTTTTCTACCATTCAGTATGCCTTTCTAGCTGAAATCCATACTAGTTTCTTGTTGTGATAACCATTTTGCATGAAATCGTCAAGAGGGACAGATTTGGTCACTTGTTTTTGTCATTGATGCTACTATTCTTTAGTGGATTTGGAAAAATTAAAATGCCAAAACCCATGGTTGAGTGATGTACCTGTTAATCTGATGGTTCATTGAGTCTCGTGTTCACCTTCTTATCCTTGAGACTTATAATCCCTTTAGCTTGCCTCAAGCTACCTTTTTCGTAATGGATCCTCTCTTAGGAGTTGACTAAAGGTCAATTTTTAAGATTTAATCACACAAGAAGATTTGGTTAACAATATAAGTGTTTTTTGAGATCATTGTCGGGACTTTGTAGTTGCAATGGAAGTGTAATATTTCTTTTGCTATTACCTCTACTAAATGGATAGGTGCTTTATTTTGGATTTTAGGCATTTTATTAATTGGTTTGTTCTAGTCTATTTTGAAGGTGAATTATTTTTAATTGTATTAAATATTATTTGTACATTTTAAATTAATCTAATTTTGTTGAATCTTTGTGATTTAATCTTTATCATATCTACGTTTGATCATTAAAAGAGCTATCATATCTATAGTTCTACAATTAGTGATGCCAATTTTTCATCCATAAAGTTACATCTTATAGTTTAAGATGAAAGATAAGCATGTTTTTCTCATTTATTTTTCTCATAAAATTATATATATATATATATATATATATATATATATATATATATATATATATATATATATATAGAGAGAGAGAGAGAGAGAGAGAGAGTTATAAAAAAATCACAAGTTTAATTGTAGAGTATGTTGTATAAAGATTTCTGTAACATAACTAATGAAGGAGCATTTCTGTCGAGACAAAGATGTTGCTAGATCAAATTTTTACATTGATAAGAAAATAGTGATATACTAATACGCGGCATAAGGACAAGTAATCAGGCATGTGAGAAGATAGATGGAACTTGCGTCTAGAGAACAAGTGGCTCAGATGGGCTGGGTGGAAGCTTCCTCATAAATGAGAAGGGTAAGCCAGCAAAGGCTTAGGGACAGCGAAGAGAGAACGTACTACTCTATTAAATAACTACCGATCTGATGAAGAATAGCATTCCTTAATTCTTCATATGAATCAACTTCAAAATAACATTATTCAACTTATTAACAATATTTTATCTTAACATGCGTGCTAAATATTAAATTAAAATTTTCGGAAACACGAGGATTCGTTCGCAGCTGCTACTTTTCACTGTAATTTTTAAACTTAAAACAAATAAATTATTAAATATTTAAAAATTAAATTTTACTACTACATGTTAATTGGAAAACTCAATTCAAATAACTCTCCGAAATAGTTTATAAGACGTGAAATGCTTTTGGCAACTTAAAAGTTCAACCAGACCGAAACGAGAGTACTTCTAAATAATAGACCCACGTGAACGAGTAAACGGGCGCGGGGTCCGCGGGCACGGCGCGCGTGATCCGAGTGGCCTCGCTCGCTCCCGCGCTCCCTCGAGCCCCCGATCCCCGGAACCGTTGCCGTTTACAGTTAGACGCTACACCCAAATTTGTCCATTGAGATCCTGATCTTCCTCAAATGTGAACAGAACAGCCACTGCCAAGTGACCCCTTCCCCATTAAACAACATTCACCAAGCTGGAAGAAGAGAGTAAAGCAGATCACATCGCCACTGCCGCCGTCGGTTTCCCGTCGATATGCTTTCCGGCGTCCATTACACTCAGTAATGGACCCGGTTTGTGACTTCTGCGGGGCCCATCAGGCGTTGGTTTACTGTAAACCCGACGAGGCCCGCCTCTGCCTCCCCTGTGACCGCTTCATCCACTCGGCCAACGCTATTTCTTGTCGCCACCTCCGCTCCCAGCTCTGCCACCGCTGCCACGCTCAGCCCGCCTCCTTAATTTGCCCCGAAGACCGCATCGCCCTCTGCGAGCGCTGCAATCTCGCTGCCGACTCTCCCCGCCGCCACATCCCCGCCGGTGTCTACACCGGTTGCCCCTCCCCTGCTGAGATCTATACCATACTGTTCGCGGCCACAAGTAACGAGGTTTCATTGCCCGCCGCCGGAGACGAGGATAACACCGCATTGGATGCGCCGTCTGGCACGGCTAGCTCGTTGGGCGTGCTCTACAGACCGATACAACCTGATAAATTTGAACCCAATTGGATCCATTCATCTTCTTCCTGCATTACCTCCGGCATGGCATCGGTTTTGCCCTACGCCGTGGACCAAGTTCACTTCTTTCCAAAGGACACAAACCCAACCAAGGTATGTCATGCTTATCTCTTTCTTTCTCTCTCTCGAGCTATGGATGGAAAGAAATAAATGACGCCCTAGTTGTAAATTTCAGTTTCATCGAAGAAGCTAATTTTACCTGATCTAGCCAGAAAACTAAAGAAAATGTAGCGATTACAACAGTTCTAGAAGATTGAAGTTAACTACCGCCATATGTATTTTTTAGTTTTTCTCCCAGTCTGAGAAGCATAAAATTTAGCTGTTCTGACATAATTAAAGTTTGAGCATAGTTCATTTTTGAAATATGACTAAGCTTGCACCCACTCCTTGTTGAAGTAAGAATCTTACCCAAATTATTTGTAACTCTTAGTTAATTTCATAATCCCAGGACTTACAGATTGAGTTCATCATAACCTTGCTCAAACATGGTAGAAAGAAATTGGAGACCATTAGCTAACATAACAAATGACTCATCAGATTCAAACTAAGTATCATCCTGATACCACTTATTAAAAGGGATAGATTCAATTACCAGAGGCCCAAGTTAAGCTAAATAATTTAACCTCCAAGACATAATCTTATGAGTGAAAGTCATTTAATTGTATATCAAGTTTTAATGTTATGTTCAATTTTTATTATGAAACTAATTCTATTTGTGTTTAATTGGGACATAGTTGATCAAAGTCTGTTTGTTTATTATGTGCAGTTGGACTATAATGCACCACTTAAAGATTATGAAATTGGTGATGAGGATGACCTCCGTGAGGATCTGGGCTTGGGTGATGGTGCCTTTGATGTCGAGGTAACTGATGAGATATTTGGATGGACTCAATTGGATCCAAAGCTCACCTTCCGGGATACAGGATTGGATGGATTTGCTATGGAGAAGAACTTGTCATTTGCCGACTGTCATTGTAACTTGGAGAGTGCTGTTGAAGTATTTTTTTAATCCTTGTTGCTATTTCATCTATTCTTGCCTTGTGGTAGAAGTTTCCTAGTTATAATATGCCTAGATTTACCAATACATAAAGTATATGGCCTCCATTTTATTATGAATTTATCTCTGAGCCCAGAAATTATAGTTGACAAAATGCTTTGTCATAGAAAACATTAGTCACTAGACAAAGATGTCAGTTGGTAATACTGTCTTGCAGAAAGCATGTACATTGTTTAGAGTTATTTCAAAACAAAATTATTATACGCTAGATTTTTTTAAAATGTTGCAGAAGGGAAGTATGGTTTGCCAAAGCTTAAGGTTGTGAATTTTTTCCATCTTTCATTCAGTATTAACAAACTTGTGTAGTTCATATATCATAGAGGTCTTATATTTGAATCTGAAAATTTTGGTCTCATATTGTAATATTTACCAAATGATTTATACTGTGGTATCTACTGCTACAAGCCAAAATATTTACAACTTTTTTATCCAAAAGAAAATTTCTAATTAACAATTTGCTTTCATTTACCTGTATTTCCATTTGTGCTAAACTTTATTGCCATCTTACTTTAATGTGATGCTTTCATCAGGAGCTCCAACAGTACTCTATTCTCTCATACCAGCTTAAAAATTTAAATCAAGTTGAAATTTTGTCACTCATCGAAACATACACCTAAGTCTTATTAGTTGAATGATCAGTACTTACCATGCATTCATGTTATTACAGGCATCATCTTCAGTTCCCCATGATTTTGTGCCCATCCCACCACGGGTGATAGCAACAGCTAGTACTTTAGAAGCAGCAAGTAGCAATGCAGATCAGTTATTACAGAACTTGAATCCAAATAAAAGCATTCAGCTGGCTTTTCCATCAGCAAATGTATGTCCAGGCATGTCACTTTCATTGTCAAACCTAAATGGCGAAAGGACAGCTGCCAATTATCAGGATTGTGGAATTTCAGCTATATTTCTCCCGAGCGAACCACAATGGGATTCGAATCAAGATATTAGTTGTCCACAAGCAAGGAATGAAGCAAAGATGAGATATAATGAGAAGAAGAAAAGCCGGCTGTATGTATTTTACTTATTCTTTAATTGTACACCATGCATTCATAATTGATGCATCATTTATAGTTCAGAACAATGCTGGTTGCTTTAGATTCATTGCTTTTGTCCATGAGATTGGTGAAATATCTTAACTTGTATTTAGAACATGTTAACTAAGTATGTGTAATATAATAATTGACCTCAGCAAACTTTTTGGTTTGTTAAGGACGAGGATTCAAAAACAAATTTTATTTGCAATTTGCGAAGTATGCAATGATTTTTCTTAAAAATTTACAGTAGAGATTTATTGAACTTATGCTTCTCCTTGTTTCTACAGTTTTTTAACACGATTTGACATGAATCCTAGCTCTGTTACTGTTGTATAGACTGAATTCGGGTTGAGTTAAAGTTGGGGGTTTGAAGCTTTTATTTATCGTACCAAGAAATTTGTTATCCAAAAAAAAAGTGATATATTAGATGAAGGGGAGTAAAGCCCTAGAGGCCATAGTTCAACATACTACACAACGGTATGAACACCCATCAACTTAGAAGTCTAAACTAATAAGTGTCATTATTTTTTATCAATGCCATAGCTTGTTTTTGTATTTAATGTACTATAATTCTTTATTTGTGTTCTAACAACTTGACCCTAATGTTGTATGCTTTAGTTAAATTTGTTTCTTGAAATCAAATGTGCATTTATTATACTTGGTAGCCACCTGTCTCTAATCACTGTGTTGCCAAAAAAATGACAAACCTTTCTGCTTAAGATAGGTTGATGATCCTCTAGATTATTTCAACATGATTAGTCTATGGAAAAAAACTTGGAATCATGTTGTCTTCACTTTTTATTTCCCAGTCTCTAATCTCATGTTTCTTGTTTGTAAAATATAGGTTCGGGAAACAGATAAGGTATGCTTCCCGTAAAGCAAGGGCAGATACGAGGAAGCGTGTGAAAGGTAGATTTGTGAAGGCTGGTGAAGCATATGATTACGATCCTCTTATAGCAAGCAAATAGTAGAGATAGTTTTCAGGTGCTGGGTTGGTAAATGGACTTTTACTTGCCTTATGCTCAGACAATTCATGTTTAATCCATTCTCTTTTTCACGCAGAGATCAACAGCGAGGGGCAACAAAGTGATTCATTGCATTTCAGATTATTACTTCAGTTAATTGGGAGAAATACCCTTGTTTTTCTTTGTTATTCTTATAACCTTCCATTTAATCTACTATTCTTTGAGCTCTTCATGAGTGTCGAACGATTTTGATTATACTAAAAACATTACTATGAGAGAGTATGTAATAAAGTTGAACTGTTTAAAGTAGTATACTTTTTCTCAACGGTCATTTCTTTTGTTTCTGTTATTGTCAAACTGCTCCAGAGCTCCAGGCTTATCTTGAAATATATTTCTTTGGGAACTTAGGAATTTAGGAGTTTTTTACAGTGCAGATTTTCTAATTATAAAAGAGGGGCATACTTCTAGTTTAATTTAACATTTCCTTTGATATTTATGCACATAATTCTCTTCATTTCATGATTACGCACTCAGTCTAATTACAACTTGATATATCTTACGATTTCTGAATTGCTTTGTTAGAAAACCCCATGATGAGTGTGTTGTGGAAATGTTTTGTGGATTAGGTAATTGGCAATGGGAGGTATTGCCAAAAAAATGTCCATATATCTAAACGTGTAATTATAATTTAATGATAGTGTCAATATGTTGTGTGAATAAGAGAAATATAAATGAAAAAAAATCACAGAAAAATTAAAAAGATACAAAAACAATTTATATGAAAAATCTCAAGTTAAAGAAAAGTCACGATGATAGTGATAAAGATCTTTATCTTGAATAAAAAAGAATATAATATGATTTTCCTTTTACATAACAATAAGGAAGAAGTACAAATTGTTATAAAACATGCTTAAAAAGAAGACAAAATTCTCAAAGAGAAAAGCATTTTGTAGGTATTGCTTCCCTAAGCATTTTGTCACCACGATGCAAATAGATGAAGAGGACGTAGTAGATGGGTAATTAATAAAATTCACTTGATTATCATCTGTTAAAATCGATCAATATACATAAACAAAGCAAGATCCATATTAATTCTTCATTGTGGCAAATGATTGTACAATAGGAGATTTTCGATTTCCTCTTCCCCTATGATTAAAAATAATGTGATAATAGTAATGGCCATGTTTAAACACAAAAATGGGAGAGATCAATTAGGCAATGATAAAATGAAATATCACATAGATGTCAAAATATAATTTCTCTCTTAAGCTACAAGTTAGTTTTAGAAATCCAATAAAAATACATAATGAAAAGAGATGAAGAACATTCTTACAGAACAAAATTGAAAATTTAATGTGAGAAGTAGATTAAAATTAGACTATTCTTTCTCTCTTATTTTTTTTTCTTTATTTTTCTTTTTCTTTTCTTTATTTTTTCTTCTTAACTTTAACTCTCTTGACTCAAAGTTTTATCTTTTGATGATCTCTTAAAGAGAGAAGACAAACCTTTTTTATGAGTTTCTCGTATATACTATCTCCATCTATTATTATTGTTCATATGCTAATCATCACTATCATTGTCATATATCACTTACCAATATTTGCCACTTAGCATTAATTAACGCTAGAATGGTCAAATTTTACAAGCCAAAACTAACACAATTAAAGCTTTTGATTTATCAATATTGTACTCTTCATTGTTGACTTTGTCAACGATCAACTAGCTTTAATGTAACACTAGAAAAATAAAGAATATTAGTTCGAAAGAGTTGAATTTTCAAAAACCTCCTCGTAATTCCCGAGGAGGGAAGCTACCAACAAGTTCTTATAGAAAAAAAATATTTGCTTACACAACTCTAATTTTCCTAGAGAATGATCTTCATAATCATATGTGATTGATTATTGCTTGTGTGGATCTCTAGAAGTTTTATCTTATTTTGATTAGCATCACATTTTTAATGATATTGCACATCAATGTGCTTGGTACGATTGTGGTACCTAGCATTTTAGATTGAGTTGGTAGTACTTTAGTTATCATAATTTATCACATACTCTTCTTATAATAAGCCTAAATCTTGGATAAAATATTTCAAACATAGTATTTCCTTAGACATCTCTATGCTACAATATATCTTTGCCTTGGTAGTAAAAGAGTAACACTATTCTGTAGTTTAAAAAACCATGATAGAACTCATATTATAAAAGTGAACAAATATCCAATAATAAACTTTCTACCATCAAGTTTTCTTGCCATGTTAGCATCTCCATGATTGATCTTGAGACTCCAAATTGCAAATACATTTGGATACTTCCTCACAAGTATGTATTTATTTTATTTCTTTTTAATGAGCCTTTTGAGGCAATAAATATTTGTTTATTATACCAACAAAATTTGTTAAGGCTATCTTAAATTTGTAGCTAAAAGCATAATAAGCTTTTGAGATGTCACACGATTGAGAAAAATAAGAAAAAAAACAAAAAAATAATTATAAAGGATTAAAAAATTTATAAGAAAAACCCCAACTTAAAAAAAAAAGACCATGATGATGATGAGAATTAGCTTCACTTTGAATGATATAAAGGACAATCTAGCCTTTCTCTCATATAACTTTAAAAAGGAAGGATAAATACAATACAAAAAGGTTAAACAAAGAAAGGGGGTACAAAGAGAACAATAATAGAAGAGAATCACTCATATACCAACCAATATCCTTTATGGAAATGTAGTAGCCTTTGGGAAATAATGCTTTCTCATAAGTTCTTCTTCAAGCTATTGTGGTTGTACTTGTCTTATAATCTCATCCTTACGATAAGATAAATCGTGCTTCCTTGGGCTTTTAGTCACCATCATGCAAAAAGATGAAATAATAAGATAAACATTTTGTTAGTAATAAGCAAAAATTATTTAATTATTATTTATTACTTTTGATAAATATTATTAAAATGAAACAATATGCACGAGAAGAATATGCTAGGGTAATGGATTGTGAAGTGGGATGTTTTTTTACTCATAAAGGCAAAAAAGATTCTTTTATTTAGTTATTAATTTAAATCCAAAAAATTGGAAAATACATGTGTGTAGAACTCGAAAGACCTGAGCTAGTTTTCGTTCATTTCAAATTGTGTTTCAAAATCATCCAGATCATTTTGTAAAGATCTAGATTAGGATATTGAACAACAATGAATAGGGCACAAATTCTAGCTCAAAAGTTCAATCACAAGTTCTTAATAAATTGTTTGAAATCCAATTTTCAAATGACTAAGGAATAAGCCATTAGTCTAAATTTGCTTTCAATGTATACTACTTCAAGCACACTTGGGCTAAAGAATTATACAACATTCCAAATTTGTAATAAATGTAATTTTGTTGTTATTTGGATTTTAGATAATTTTTTTAAAAAATTTCAAATTATTTTATATTTATCTAAAAAATTGTGTATCATTAAAAGTGAGTATAATATCTCAAAAGAGTAAGGTATGAAAAAAATAAAATATATAGATTATTTAAACATCAATGACACAAGTGGCTAAAAACTTGTGTTGTAGTCTAAAGAAACACAATAAGAGTGAGGAGAGTGAATTGTTATTCTAAGGTTTATAACAAGTCTTTAAGCAAATTAAATAATTAATAAAGTTTTAAAACTTCTTTTTATAGTATCACATCACTTATTAAATCTTTATAGATATAATAAGATCATCAAATTATGGAATTTTCCAAGATTCTAATAAAGTAATCAAAGAGTAGAAGAAATGTTAAGAAATAGAAAAAGAAATGAGATTTTTTTAATAGTTTAACTTAACTTCAAACCAACATTCACTTTCAAGCAATATGTTAGTACCATTATCCAAATCACTAATTAACATTAATAGAGTAAAGAAACCCAATTATAAGTAAAAATTTTTAACAAATCAATCATAACAAAATCAACCCACACACAAGGCCTAGGGATAAAGCCAAAAACCTTTGAAATATCGATGAAATTAAAGAAGATGATGTAGGCTTGGCCAGTGAAAAGTTTTGGTAAGTTTGAAACACTAAAAATGAAACTCTTTTTTTTATTTCCTTATTATTTAAGTTGATATTTAGGATAAGGATAAATGCATTTGGTCTTAATTAAATTTTTATTTGACTATTAAAATATTGGAAAAGAAATTTGCTAGAAATTTGTATACGTATATGGAAACTAGTTATATTATTATAAAGAACTATGAAAACTATAAAATATGATTGTTGTAATTATTTCAACAATTTGGAGCTATTGGATTCAATTGTTTATAATTAATAGTTATGTATATAAGCTGCATAGTTATAATCATTAATTTGTATGATTATTGATACACTTATAAATTAGAAAATAGACAAAATATAAGAGAGGTTATGTCCATTTAAATTTTAAAATTAGAGAAAATAAATTAAATTTATGGAAAAAATAAAGATCATTATATTGGTGGTATCAGAACATAATTTAATTAAAAAAGAATTTGAGTTAGAGTATGTGACAAAAATAATACTCACATTTGTGGTATCAAAATACAATTTAATTAGAAAATAATATGAGTTAGAATATATGAAAAAAATAAGGTCGACAAATTTGTAATATCAGAGTATGAATTAAATTAGAAAACTTTTTTTTGAATATGTGGTAAAAATATAAGATCATAATAATCATATCATCTTAAATTTACATAATGAATCATTTATGTTGTCCATTAAAATGTTAATATACCATATGAAAGATTTATTTTTTCTTACCTCAAACAATTATGTTAAATTTACTAATTACTTCTAGAAAAAAATATGACACCTAATGGAAAAAAAAACTTAGGTTTTTATTATCCTATCAACCTTAGACATATAGGTAAATAGAAATAGCCAACCAAAACTTAGGCAATCTTCTTTATAACCAAACAAGAGAACATGTTTCAACTTAGGATCTTTTATTATCATATATTAAATTTGTTTATAATAATTATGTTAATAAAAATTGTTTTGAATCTTTTTAAAAATTATTTTAAAAATTATCCATAGAGTCCTATTAATTTGATTCTCTTAACTCATGATTTTTACACTTCTAAGTTTGTTAAGTCTTTTATTCATCATATTTAATCATTGCATAAACATATTATTAAAAATTTAATTTAAATAATATAATATATAAATAATTATTAAATGCCCATAGACAACATAAATAATTTTTTAATGATGATTTATGTTAGATTTAAGAGATTTCTATTAAGAATCCTTAAGCAATTGCATGCCCATGGTGCAAAATCATTCAACATTATATAAAAAATTAGTTATCAATGCATATATTTTGGATTTATTCAAAAATTATAGAATTAGCATATCTTTTGATATTCAGGATATTATATCTTATAGGAAATCACACCCAATACCTAATAAGTTTTTGAGCCTTTATCATCATTGTTTGGATTTATTCAAAGATTATAGAATTAGCACTTCCTTTAATATTCAAGATATTATATCTTATAGAAAATCACACCCAATACCTAATGAGTTTTTTGAGCCTTCACCATCATTGTCAAGTGAACTTGTCCCACTGATACATTTTATCCCATCTAGTTGATGTAAATCGTGTGAGAACAACGCACAAGAGGGGAGGGGTGAATTGTGTTTTTCACTAAAATTTAGATTTTGAAAATTCTTTCAATTAAAAACGTTTGTAAATAAATTGTGAAATAAAAACGAAAAATGCAATAATAAGATAAGCAAAAAGAGACAAAGATTTTTAGGTGGTTCGGCCAAACCCGTGCCTACATCCACCCCCGATCAACCCGATCGGGCTTCCACTAATCACTCCCTTTTGCCGAAGCCGGTAGGGGTAAACCAAGTACAACCGGTGCTCCAATGAGACACCAAAAATCCGAACAAATCCGGCTACAATAAAGCGTACAATTTTTACAATAGCAATGCATACAAAAATCCTACACCTTTAATTTCTCAAAGCAAAGTGGCACAACTAAATGTTACCGAATGATGCAACGAAATGTGGAAGAAAACTGTTGAAATTTGAGAAGAAGGTTGAGCCCGTAGCTCCCACAAGTATGCCAATTGTTGCTCTCGGTTTTGGCCTTTTTCCTTAGTTTTTGAAGATTTTTGCAAGTGGATTCATCAACTCTATAAATTGTAAAATGTCCTATATATATAGTCCACCAAAAAGCAATTCCAAACGGCTAGAAAAACGGTAAAAAGAAATCCGGAAAATAGCCGTTGCCGGAAGCCCGAAAAGGAAGAAGAAGAGCAGCAGCCGTCCGATCCCACTTCAAGAATGGACGGCTGGATGGACTTCACGGCTTGATCATCTCTAGACCGTCTGATCCGGACGGACTTGATCTGAACCATTGGATCCCACGCGCTGAACGAACGGCGCTGATTAAACAGCCGTTCAAAATTACTCTCGCCCGTTGGATCTGGGCGGGCTTGATCTGTGCCTTTGGATCCTTTTTTTTTTTTTTTTTTTTTTTAAACAAGCATTTTATTAGGAAGGGAAAGGTACATGACGATCCTACTACCAAGAGCGGGAGTTACATGAGACCTAGTTTGCTAAGAGTAAGGACTTCTGTCGCAAGCAGGTGTCCAGTTGACCTATGGTAGTAAAGTTGAACCAGAAATCTCTGTGTGTCCCAAAGGAATTTATCCGAGGTTGTGATGATACCGTCATACAAAGCCGAGTTCCAGCATTTCCAAGCCATCTAACAGATCGAGGCCGGGATTGAAAATGCGAGGGAGCTGAGGGATTTTTTGTATGTCCACCAGTTGAAAGTCCGAACGAGGTGAGGAGTCTGACTGCAGATATTCAGGCGACGTTCAAACCAAATCCAGGTGGGATATGTGACCGAACATTGCCAGAAGATATGCTCAGCAGTGTCAATACAAAGGCAAAAGGGGCATTTTGGCGCAAGGGAAATGCCAATAGATTGGATCTTAGGTGGCAGAGGAAGAGCATCGTTGAGTAGTCTCCACAGCAGTATAGATACTCTCTCCGGAATTCTTTTATGCCAAATCAGATTGTTGTTGTCATATCGCTTGGTAATAGGGGGAAGGGATGTACCGCAGAAGAAGCCGTATGCCTTGGCGAAAGAGAAGTGTCCCAAGTTGTCCGTACAGCTGCTGAGCCATAGTCCAATCCAGTTGAGGTGGCTGACCAGGTCCCGCTGGATGGACCGAACCCGCCTGTTGGATTGAGAGGAGGATGCTGAGCCGGTCGAACCGGGAGAGCAACCGTAGACCGAATCGGATTTTGTTAGACCGTCGTCTTCCTTCGCACGAACGAAGGGCAGCCGATCGCAAAAGGCGACCAAGCGACGCCAGCCAGGAGAGTCCCCGCGAGTCGACCAGACTTCATCGCCGCGCCGCAGGTAGGCCTGGATGAGGAAGCGTGACCAGGGAGTGACTGTGTGAAGTAAACGCCACCAAAGATTGGCCGATTGGGCCAGGATCTGAGCGCTGAGGTTGATTATTCCAATTCCGTGTCCGTTAATTGGCCGCGCCAGCTTATGCCACGCCGCCCAGTGGTGCTTTTGCGCATTGTTTTTTTTTCCCCAGAAGAAGTTGGCAAGGACACCGTTGATGGAAGAGACCACCTTTTGTGGAGGGGACCGGGATGCCGAGATATATGCTGACATGGAGGAGAGCACAGAGTTGATCAACACCTTCTTACCACCCATTGAGAGAAGCTTGTTCTGCCAGGCAGAGATACGAGATTTGATTTTGTCCAGCAGCGGTTGAAAATGGCAGGCTCGAGGTCTTCCAACATCCAACCAGCAGCCAAGATGAAGGAAAGGAAGTTTCGCATGATGGAATCCTAAGATGTTCTGTGTTCTTCTTCTTGCACCTGTGGAAGGGGAACGAGCATGTATTACCGACGATTTACTCCGGTTAAGTTCCAGGGAGGAAGCGTTGAGGAAGGTTTGGAGCAAGGTTGATAGCTGTTTAAGGGAGGCTCGGTTCGCGGTAGTGAATATAATCACATCGTCCGCGAATGCCAGGTGAGTGATCGGACGACTAAGTTTTGGAGTCACGTACGCTTGGATGCTACGGGAAGCAACCGCTGCAGTGAGACACCGGCTAAGTGCATCAAGAGCGATGATGAACAGTGCCGGTGAGAGGGGATCTCCCTGACGGACACCGCGACTGGGCTTGAAGAAGCCTTTGGGAAATCCGTTGATTAAAACTGATAACCATGTGGCGTCAAGAACGTTCAGCACCAAATCACAGAATTTTTCGCTGAAGCCTCTTGCCCGGAGAGCCGCCATAAGAAAAGACCATCCCAACTTGTCGAATGCGGCCTTGAAGTCCAGTTTTAGGATCACATTACTGAATTTCCTTCTTTTGTTGAGGCGAGAGAGCATTTCCTCCACCATCAAGATATTGTCTGTGATGTTGCGTCCTTTGATAAATGTGGATTGCTCGACCGAGATGATAGAAGGCAGTAAAGTTGAAAGCCGTGAAGAGAGGAGCTTGGTGAGGATTTTGCAGTTTACATTGCAAAGGGTTATTGGCCTGTAGTCGGCAGGGGCAGTGGCTGCCGTCGTCTTCGGTATCAGGCAGATCCACGCCGCCCCGAGTGCCTTAGGGATCGTGGTGCCAATGAGGAAATCATTTGAGGCGTCTACCATGTCTTGTGCAAGCAGGGTCCAAAACTTTTTGAAGAACTTGACGGAGTATCCATCCGGTCCTGGGGCACTTGATTCATGCATAGTGGATAGCACCCTGCGCAATTCCAGTTCGTCGGCGGGGTGCAAGAGATCATCGTTTTGATTTTTCGAAACAGAGATCGGGGAATGGCAAAGGATACCTTCTGCGTCTGAGCTGCAGTAGCCATTGTCCCGGAATAGGTTTTGAAAATGGTTTGTGAGAAGGCCAGCTAACTCCTCATCACCTACCGACCAAGAGCCGTCTGGATTTTTGAGTTTTTGAATGCCAAGCGAATGCCTTTTCATTTTTACAGAGGCGTGAAAGAAGCTTGTATTTGCATCGCCTTCTTTAATCCACCGCAAGCCGGCCTTTTGCTTCCAGAAATCCTCCTCTGTTTCCAGACGATTAAGAAGCAAAGAATTGGCTGAGGCAAGCCTGTCGACATTTTCCTGGCAGGCGTTTGTCGCCAAGGCAGCTTCGGCATCGCGAACGTTCTGCTCTGCCAAATCCTTGTTTCTGAACAGGTCCCCGAATGAGTCCTTGTTCCATCTTTTAAGCAATACCTTAAGCCTCGCTGGTTTACCAATAAGCCTGTAGATCCCTGTCGCTGCTATTGGGACGTTCCACGACCGCTGGACCAGATCGTCGATGTCCGGGTGCTTGAGCCAGGCATCAATGAAGCGGAAAGGTTTTGCACCTAGCCGGCGACGGGGCGCGACTCGGAAGAGAATGGGTGCATGGTCAGACGCAGTACGTGGCATAATTTCCACGGTGCCGTCCGGGAAGGTTTCCAACCATCCAGCATTGCAAAAGAAATAATCTAACCTTTTCAGGATCAATCCACCGCGCCGCGTGCCCTGCCAAGTGAAAGGTCCGCCGATAGTCTTCGGGAAATGAAGATTAGCGTCCATCACAGCCGAATGGAAATCGCTGGCTTCGTTGTTGTGGAATCTTGCAGCTCCCCTTTGGTCCTGCTCCATCATTGTGACATTGAAGTCCCCACAGACGCACCAGGGAGAATCACCCACCGCCTATTTTGAGTCCGCGAGGAACTGCCAGAGAGGCCGGCGCCTGCTCCTGTTGTGTTTTCCATAGACCGCAGTGATGAATTTTGTGGAATGGGAACCAGTAAAGGCGGCCTGGACTGTAACGGCCTGGTCGGACGAACTGACAGGGGCCACCAGACATCTGGAGGACCAAAGCAGCCAAATCTTACCCGAGGGGGAACTGAGGCCGTCATGTAGGTCCAGATTGCGACAGAGGAGGGGGAGGCGATCTATCCCAGAGAAGGGTTCGATCAGGATGACAAGGTCGACGTGATTGGAGCGGATGAGGTGGCGAAGGCGTCCGAGGGTGGGATGGTTGGCGACCCCCCGGACGTTCCAGGAAAGGATGTTAACCATTAGGAGATAAAGGCGGCTTAGAGCCCGCCGCGCTCCTAGTACGGGGAGGAGAAGTCACAGACGATGAAGCTCTGTTTTTTGCCCCTCTTTTTTTTGTTTTGATGAGGGTAAGCGGAGGGAATTCCAGGGCATGAGGATCTTCTGTAGTGGGAGCAGAGTTCCGTTCAACGATTGAAGGGAGGGGTGAGTCTATTAAGGCCGCAGAAGGCGGGGAATTTGGCTGAGAGACGGCTCCCGTGGGACTGGGAAGGAGAGTTGGCTTAAAAAAGGATGCCGAGTCTTCAACAAATGAATCTTCCGCCGACGGAGAAGGAGTCAGGATGAGGTCAGGACTCCGAAGCAAGGCAAGTTCAGCTTGTGCTGCCTTCAGGGCGAGTTGATACACCTGATCACAGGGGCCGGCTGCGACAGCACTGTCACCAGCCGCCTGCAAAGGCCGGGAAGGAACCGTCAGAGGGGATTTAGGGGAGCTGCATTGCCCGTTTTCAAAGAAACGTTGTTTAGGAGACGAGTCCGTGGAAGGCAAGGTGCCCACCGCCACCTGTTTGCCTTTGTCTGCCTTCGAGACCTTAGCTTTCGCTGCACGGCTTCTGCAATCCTCTTTAGAGTGGCCGATGGTCCTGCAGTGGAAGCAGTACGGAGGGAGGTTTTCGTAAACAATGGGAAGCCAGAAGCCTCCATCTTTCACACCGGTGACAGAGGAGATACGCATTCTCTTCGGGAGCTCCTTAGTGATGTCCAATTCAACACACACTTTGGCTACGTGCGGTCTGGAAACCGCCGCCGTGGCCGAGTCCAGCTTGAGAGGGGTGCCGATGGCCGCCGCCATAGAGAACAGGGCGACCTTGTTAAACAGATGGAGAGGCGGATTGACGAAGGAGACCCAGACCGGGACGGTGGTGGGTTCGGAGTCAAAGCGAAAGTCGGGCGACCACTTAAGCAGTCTCATTGGGAATTCACGGAAGTGCCAGATGGGTTTGAGCCAGAAGAAGAGGTAGTCTTCTTCGACGGCGAACCGGAGCAGCACATGACGGGCATTCAAGAGACCCACCGTTACAACTCCTTTGAAACCAACCTTGGCCAGCGATGCGCGAATGGCCTCAAGGGGTGGTCGGCCATGAGAAAATTTTCCCACCAGGGAAAGTTTGAAGGGATCCGCCAGATGCGTGACTTCCTCCGGCGAGAAGGTCACCTCCGGCGCTCCTTTGTAAAGTGATGAACGACGGGGTTTGCAAGGGGGGTTCACTCCCCCCCCCCCAAAACCTCCGCAAAGGATCGGTTTGGCGTACCCATCAACCGCCCATCCTACCCGGCAACACGGGCGGTGGGGGAGGTGACTGGGGATGAAGGGAGCCGGAGGCACAGAACGAAAGGAGCTACAAGACAGAGGGGGGGGGGGAGGACAGAACAAGGGGTACAACAGAGACGAGCGGCGAGGTGCCGGCGGCAAGATGCCGGCTGCGACCAAGCTGTGCGGGAAAGAAATTACAGCGACCACAATGGTATATATTACCACCATGCGCCTTTGGATCCTGCCGAAGTTATAAGGTGGGATTTTTTAGTCCCACACTGCAGAATGAAATTTGGCACACCGTTTTATAATAAATTTGCGCCGTTTAACCTGCGAGCCGCTTTGGGGCTGGCTCCCCCCTTCCTTGACCGGGATTTCATCACCCGGTTCAGGTTGACTTAGCCATGCACTGTTCTTCGACCGTAGACCACGCTGAAGTTAGACTTAGCCGAGCTCCTCTCGGCAGGCTTGGCTTAGCCAGGCACTGTTCCGTTGACCGTTGACCAGCGCTAGCCGAGCTGCTCTCGGCGGTCTTTGGGCGGGCTTTGCTCGCCCCTTTCGGGTCCACCAAATTTTTATTTTTCTTTTTTTATTTCTAAAAGGCCTGGACGGGCTGTTTTGGCGCAGGGTCGACCCGCCCATGCTACAGTGCTTTTTCCCGAGACTTTTGCTGTTTTAGGGTATTTTTGACGAATTTTTTAGCCACAAATTTGAATATAAGTGTATAAAAATAATTTTATATTCTTATAGTATTATAAGTTAATTAAGTGGCTATGAAAAGAAATTCGTAAAAAACGATTCCAAAATAATATTAAAAAATCAAATACCCATGTCTATACATTTTGTCAAATATGCTTGGCCCAAAAATGAAAATTCATTATTAAATAATTTTATAATATTTTTAAATGTTAATACTACTAGTATGCCTCGTAATTTCAAAGTTTTGACATATCAAATTCAAGAGAAATAAAAAGAAATTTAATTATAAAAAAATCTTGCGCATGTCTCAAAAATTCCTTGAAGTATGTCATGACCTCAAGGCCCTTAGAGACCATTATTTTAGACATCTAAAATACATGACTTGATTTAATTAATTATTAATAATTTTACTTAAAAAACAAGCCTTCAGTAATAAATAGCTTGGTTTTGTAATTATCACATCAAAGGGTACAACACTAGTGAGTTAAGCGATCAAGTGAAACAAATCTTAAATGATCAAATAGTTCACTTAGGATCAACCAATATAAAATGCTTTGGACATTAACGAGGACATCCCACCCCTGACGACACTTAGATCACTAAAGAGGAGCTTAACTGCTTAAACCCAGAGTTGTTAGAGCAATATTAAAGATGTCACCTTAACTTCACAAAGTTGAGCTCTTTCTCGAAGGATAAAGTAATAGCATCTCATACATATCATAAAAATTTCACTTAAAGGTGTTCTAGTTCTATTCAAACTTGAAGTCATGTCAAGTTTGGCTCATTTACTTTTTATTAGTATCATTATATTTATCATTTCAATGGTCAATTATAGATAATTCTTGTTTATTATATATTTGAAATTTTTTAGTTCTTTAAATTATTTACATCTACATTTTAATTTATGTCACTTGAAGATTAATTAATAATTTTTAGATATTTTTTAGCTTTAAATTTAGTTTAAGACATCCCTGTAGTAGTTTCGTAATTTCATCAGTACAAATTTTAGTTGAAAATGACTTCAAAAAAAGCTTTAAATTGAGTTTGGGCTATTTCTACCACCGTTTGCCATAGTTACTACCACCGTCAGCAATATTAACACCGTCAGCAATATTGCCACAGCCCAAACTAACCCACGTGGCCCACGTAATTTGCTCTGACTCATCAACCTACTCCAACCCAATCTATCTGCTCTAATCCACGTTGACCCATCGACCTATGTACACTCACAAACCAGTTCCAAGGCATCACCATGCCTCTCCTCCCGTGTCATACGGATTGCGCTGCACGCTACCTTGTCATTCATCGGACCATTACTAGAAATACACAAGCATATTTATGAACTGTTAAAATCAATTAATTGTTTAACTTTTTAATGCATTATTTTAACAAAATTTATAATATTGTTTTGTGATTTTTTATGACTTTTAAAGTTTTTAAAAAAATGTCTTTTAAAATTCCAAATTATATCCCTTAATATTCTCAAATATTCTTTCATATTTCTTTATCAAATTATTTTTGTATCCTTTAGGTATCTATAAATAGGAATGCTCATATTGTAAGTAATGTAATTTAAATGAAATAACAAAATACTACATCCAAACTTGTTTGAAACTAGTTTATCGTGCGTGATTAATCCAACGACGTGATTTTAAAGTTGTCATAAGAAGGAAAGTGATATGCTCAAAATGTGAAATCCTAACCCATTATCTAGCAATCACAAAGGGCATCAAATCACTAGAAATGATCTTAACTACTTTTTCATATTTCAAGAAATTTAATCATCTCATTCAACTTTTTAGATTGTGTAAGTGATCATGTAATTTTCTTGTTTTACATGTTAAAAACTCAAAATGTGTGTAACTTGCCATTTATGACTAATATGATTATTTTCGGTGTCGGTTTTTAAAACTATTTTTTTAAGTTGAGATATCTTATGTTAAAAATCAGTGCAAGTTTTTAGTTTCTGAAAAAGTTCTTGTCCAATAATTCTAAGATTTTAATTCTAAACATATAGCACTTTAGGTGCACCTTTATACAAATATATTGTTTAAATCAAAGTACTTTTCAATTATCAATGAGTATAAAATAAGTTTTAGTATATTATCTTATATCATTTTTTCTTGATTTCTTTTAATAACATATATATACAATGGTCAACATGTAATATATTTAGTAAGTATTAATTTCTTATAGACCTTTAAGTTATGTAAAATCAAACTTATATGATTCTCTCAATGTACAGTACAATCCATCACAAATAAACATTTTAAACTATATCATTCATATACGATCATATGATAGTATTGTCTAATTTTCAAAACAAATTTTTCGTTATTTGTTTCACTTATTGACATACCCTATATCACTTCTGAACACATCTTAAATATCACTTCTAAACTTGCCCACAATCTATTATTGGTATATCAAAACAGTCTAATACAATTAAATAAGTCTATATTTTTTTAGTTGATATTTTTTAATTTCATTTACATAATATATTTATATCAAAAATAATTATTGCTTTTTATGTACCTATGGAAGTTCAAAATATTTTTTCTTTATACAAGGTGCTTGGACATGATTAAAAAAAAGTACAATTCAATTAATATTTTTTAAAAGCAGTCAACTTCCATCGCATTTCTTGCACACCTGAATCTAAAAATCACCAGGTGCATGCATCAACCATGATCTCCGTACTTCGTTTAGGTCCGCGGAGCGAACATGCAAGCACGTATAAAGGGATTAACAAATCGTGTAAGCAATTTAATCATGTTTGTAATAAAGAGAATTTCTTGTGTAACAACAAATATAGTTAAAATAAGTTTTATTGCCTTCAACTTCGTCAAATCGATGACCTTATTTGTATTCCACCCTTTATATCGACGTAAAATGCACATTTTAATCAAACCTATGTGCCGCCAAAGGAAGGAGAAAAAAACACATGTATTATACGATACAGCTGTCTGGCTAATACTCCATTCGTTAATTTGCATAGCTGCACATCCCATATCGGCAGAAACTCCCCCTGGCGCAGCACATGCGACAGGCACCACAGTTGTTGACGTCATGCATCACATCCACGCAGCGTCCACCGCAGCATTTCTCGCCGTAGCGGCACGTCTTTCCACACCCGCCGCAGTTGAGGCCATCGGACATAAAGTTGACGCAGTGCTTGGCGCAACAGTCATGGCCCGGGCTTCCTTGTGCGACGCACACCTTTGGAAACTTGTCGCATGTCAATGGAACTTTCGGGTTGTAGTGCTGCTCGAGCAGAACCCCCATTCTTCTTAGCGAGGTGGACGCGTAGTATGCTGCCTTTTCTTCCTTGATGCAACTGACGAGCTCTTCTAAGGAATGAAAGGTCACCAAGAAGAGAAGTATTGAGACAAAAGGTTTCCTCATTGTGCAAAATGGATCAGGGTGAGCTCGTCCAGGGAATGGAGAGGAGAGGGCGATCTAAGTTTATATACAGCAGAGTTGGCAGATGTTGTGGAATAACACTACTGAGGGATTGTTAATCTTTCTAGAAACTGGAATATGCGATGTCTATATATATGCCAAGAATGGTTGTTGCAAAGGGGTCCACGTTGGGCTTGCCTGTTTTTTAACGTAGAATAATATTTTCTTGACACGCGAGGAATATAAATGGGCATCATGTAAGTTATAAAGTCAAACTCTAGTATTCTTCAAAGCTTACCTAATATGTGTTTTCCAGCTTTGACAGCTAATTGATGTGTCAAGTTTGAAAATGCTGTTATGCTCTGGCTGCAGTAAAAGATATATAAATATATATAAATAGAGACAAAAGATATGCAGGGTTTGCTTAATAAATTCTTATCTACAGGGTGAAACTGTGAGTGGGCCGAAAATGACCAGGCTAACGGTGGACGACCCACGGAGGCAAAATTTTTGAAAGAAAATACATGCAGGGTAATGTATACGTCTTCTTTCTAAGTTGTAATAAAATACGCACTTTTAGATAAACAATTATAGTTTGGGGTTAAATCAGAGCTATTGTATATATCACAATAGCTACATTCTATGCTCGACGACAATTGCACATGCCTTTGGTCAACAAATCATCACCACCACCGCCTCTAACGGAAGAGATTGCCATCAATAAATCGTTCTTCTCTTTTCTTCACCCTTTTTTTTATTATTTTTTCATGCTTTTATTCTCATTCTCTATACTAGCAGCTAGCATTTTACTTGTGCTAACACATACTCTTTCCCCAATCTTCCTCACATCTCACCATCTCTTTCTCCTCCCAACTCATTTCTTTTTTGTCTATTCTTGCTATGTGCCAATATTGCTTATCTCCTATCAATACCTAACTAATTCATGTCTACTTTTAATCTCAACATCCTTAGCACCATTCACATATAGAGATTTATATACTTCATTTAGTTATAACAGCCTAACTATTTGAATTTGGCATGTCTTATGGTGATATGAAAAACTAAATATAACTGCTAATAAGACATCAATCATTAATGTCTAACTAAAAATTTAGTTATAACTATTTATGATTATCACATAGCTGTAATTTGAATAAATTAATAAGATTTATCAAATAAATTTTTTACACCTTAATTTGACCCCCATGCTCTTCGTATCATCATTTATATTTTAATGAAATATTGATTTCACTTTAAATATATGTTAGCGACAATATGACGCTAAGAAAAGTAAGATGCAATTAAAAACCCAATATTAATATGATTGTAACTTATTTGATATGAATATTGATTTATCATCATTTTCATTCAATTCAAACAGCTATCATTGACATATTTGACAACTAATCTTTGATTTGTCACAAAAGCTGTCCCATGTCAAATGTGATGCTAAGATGTTCCTCATTTATTAAATGAGGAATCCCAAGAGAAAAAGAGAGAAGAGGATTATAAAGAAGAAACTATGAATAACATATCCCAAATCATTGTAAGAGATGGAACAAAATAGCCTACGATTAGAGAAAATTTTAGGCACTTTAAGTGTTCTCCAATGTGACTTTTGTAAAGCAAAATTCTTTCATGTCAGCAAAAATTTCATTGTCATTGGTGGAAACTAAAGTTGTTAAAAGATTGAAAATTATTTCTTTAAATTTTGTTGATATCATGAAAAAGTTTGGAGGGACTTTGTATTCTAAAAATATTTTTTATGTTTTAATTTTGCTCTTTATCGTAATTTTTTTATATCTATGATAAAAAGAAGATCACTCCCTTTATTTCTATTAAAGGGACAAGTTTCCATCATATAAAGTAATTGCCAAAGTTTTAATAGAGATCAAGAAAAGATAAAGCTTGCAAGAGAAGAGAGCTCTAAATGCTTCTTACAAAACTAAGTTGTTGATTATCCTATTGAATAATGAAAAAGGAATTGGGATTGACCTAACGATTAGTCTTCCTCTAGTTTGGATTCAAAGTTTTCACTCAAGGTTTTAGATTGTCAAATAAATTAAGTTAATCTAACTATGAAGGGTGGAAACTCTTAGGGAATTTGATTCTCCCAACACCGACTTTGATGGGGATCTATTTGTAATTTTAGACAATCTGAAACAAACTTTGAGATAGAAAATCAAGAAGGTATAAGAGAAGCCAAGGTTCTTGAAAAGTCAATATGATGAAAATTTTGTTATAAGAATCCCAAAAGGGAGTTAAAAGAAAATGATGTCATCTTCTATAAAAAAAAAGATAACACAGTTTGCGACTAAAATAAAGTTTTTAAAGACCAAATTCAAAGAAATTATTTGTATCTAAATGAAAAAAATTGAAAAAATAAAGAGCTTTACATTGGGGTTCAAAAAAAGGTTGTTGATAAAGTGAGCTTAGCTATTTTTTTCAAAAAATCATGAATGTAAGCAATGCATTAAAGAGGCATAGTAGATAAAAATTTATATCGTATATAAATTGTACTATACCTCAAGAATGTATGAATTTTCAATCCTGAATGATGCTTTTGGGAGAAGATAACTTAGGGGGTGTCCTCAATAGAACAAATACCATATGGAAACCTATTTGAGGAGCTACTCTTCGAGGGTATCTATATATCATTTTTTGGTTTGAAATATAAATATGCAAGATTTAAATTTAAAAAAATACATAAACATTTTTAAGAAAGATGTAACTTTTTTTATTATCACTATCTTTTATTGTTCATTTGCAAAGATAACGAAAGTTTTGATTCCTTAAATATCAATATCTTAGCACAGTTTGATCGAACTAATTAATTTATGAAAAACTATTGATGTGGAGTGATTGTCATTTGTTTGATCATCTAACTTGTTAAATTGATCAAACAACAAATAATTCTTGATGACAAGTACAAAAATTCTTGAAGTCATTGCTTAAACTATTTTCTTGTATTTTGCAACATTGTTTCTTGCTTGTGCCCATGTTCTCCAAGCCTTAGCAATAACAAAACATTGCTAAATATCCCAAATGACAACAAAGAAAAAAATGTTGTCATATGGTTTTAATAAGATGATCATTAAGACTCCAAGTCCAAAATTAGTCCCACAATTATCATAAATCGAAAAATTTATGACAACTTATACAATATGTTTGAAAGTTTCTATCTAAATATTAAATTTTTTATTTGTTTATCATATTCATTATAAATGATTGTATATAATATATGTATGTGAGCATTTGTTTAAGTGAAAGAGTAAGAGAGAGTGAATTATTAGATCCAACCTACACCAATAAAATTAATTACAACAATAATAAAACCTTTCTTTATCAAAAATATAAAAAACATGAAATAAACAATAATTAAAATATATCATTCACATTCCAACCAATTAATAATATAGAGAATATTTTTATTCATGTGAATCAAAAGAGCACAAAAGCATGGTGAACCGTGGCCTTCATACTCAAATTCGAAAAGTGCCATGAAAAATTGATTTTGAAAAATGTATGTTATTTGTATGGCAGTGGATCTTTTCTCCATAGGAGTTATTTGACGTGTGCATATATATTTTTCTGATGAGAAAAATAAAATTCAATAAATGTCTTCAAATGCAGGCAAGTTCTTAATGTGCACAGCGTTTCGAAGTCATTTGTTGCTCTATGATGGATTTATTATTCCACTGTGATCTCCTTATATAGCTCAGAGTCAGTACATTAAGAGCACAAGATGCACAGTTAGCACATATGTCGGCCTTATAATTAATCATGTATGTTCATTAATTATATGTTAGATAAAGAGAAGTGCATGAGGGCAACCATGGAATACAATTACAGTAAGTTTTATTGCCTTAACCTGTCAACTAATTGATGCCATTCCATCCACGTTTTAGTTCAACAAAGAACAAAATAGAAAACATACATTTTGCAGATAGGATGAAATTGAAATCAAAACGTTACAAATAAATAAATGGTAAGCAGCATATAAAACACACAGATGGATCGGAATCCTCAGAAGCTGAAGCACCCACCTTAACCAAAATTCCATCCCCTAATTGGCATAGCTGCACATTCCATATTGGCAGAAATTCCCCTTCGTGCAGCGCGCCCGACAGCCACCATAGTTGTTGTGGTCGTGCATCACATCCACGCAGCTTCCACCACAGCATTTTTGGCCGTAGCAGCACTTTCTTCCGCACCCGCCGCAGTTGAGGCCATCAGTCATCACGTTCACGCAATGCTTCTTGCAGCAGTCGGGACCCGGGCTTCTTTTTGTTAGCAAACTTTAAGTATTTGATTAACATTTTTTAAGTACTAGTTAGCATATTTTAAGTATTTTGTTAGTTTATTAATATTTTTAGAAATTTAAATGTTTAAATAATTTTAAATTTTAAATTAGAAGCAGACTTTCAAATTAGGAGCAAACATTTGAAAAATTGGTTATTTTGCTTTTCTATATATTACTGTAATTGTTGCTTTGTAATCAATGAATTCATGAATGAAAAATTCATAGTTTTTGTCTTCCCCCTGCTTAAGCTTTCTATTACCATTTTTGAATTTCTCCCTACACTTTTATTTCCACCAAAGTGGTATTAGAGATAGAAGAAGATCGAATGCTACAGCGTTGAAGGGAGAAGAGCAGAGGTATTTTTTTAAAAGGTGTTTTCATTTAAAATGTTCGAAATTATGCAACAGATCATTCCCAGATTGACGAATGATAATTATGATTATTGGTGCATTTAATTTAAAACCCTTCTTGGCTCGTAAGACCTTTGAGAGATTGTTATCGATGGCTTTGATGAATCAGATGCTATCAAAGCGGAGAAGAAATTGTTGAAAGAAAATTAAAAAAAAGATAAAAAAGCATTGTTCTTGATATATCAAGGGCATGAGGAGGCCACTTTTGAGAAAGTTATAAAAGCGACTACAAGTACAAAAGTTTGGAATAAACTCAACACAATCTTCAAAAGTGTTGAACGTGTGAATCATGTACGTCTTCAAATCCTTAGAGGTGATTTTGAGCAATGAATGAAAATGAGACTATCTCAGATTATGTCTCACGCTTGATTGCTATTGTGAATTTGATACAGAGAAACGGAGAACAATTCAGCGATGTACGTGTCATCGAAAAGGTACTTTGTTCTTTAACTTCTATGTTTGAGCATGTGATAACAGCAATTGAAAAATCTAAAGATATATGTAGTTTATCTATTGAAGAAATAATGGGTTCTTTACAAATGCATGAGCTACGACTAAAGAAAAGGGATAAAGTTGCACCTATTGATCAAGCATTAGAATCAAAACTAAATTTGAAGGAAGACAATACTTTGAAGAAAGAGAATTCAAATTCAAGAGGAAGAGGACAAGGTTCATATCGAGGATGTGGAAGAGGTCATTTCCAAAACAGATCTCAATTGAAATTTAATGAATCTTACACTCAACACGGGCATGGAAGAAATAATGCTTCTGGAGATCGAGGACAAGGTAGAAATATTGAATGTTACAATTGTCATAAGTTTGGTCATTATGCTTCTAATTATTGGCATAAAAATAATCAATTAAACTATGCTGAAAATCTTCTGGAGATCGAGGACAAGGTAGAAATATTGAATGTTACAATTGTCATAAGTTTGGTCATTATGCTTCTAATTATTGACATAAAAATAATCAATTAAACTATGCTGAAACATTACAAAAAAATTTAATATTTTTATTGGTAGAAAAAGGGGATAACGAAAGAGAAGATGTATGGTTTCTTGATTCAAGAGCAAGCAATTATACGTGTGAAAAAAGACATCTATTTGATTTAATTAAAAATGTGCAAGTGTGAGTCTTGGAGATTCATCAAAGTTGAAAATTGAAGACAAAGGTAATGCAAAACTTTACAAAAAGAATGAGCTTTCAATTATTATTTTAGATTCATATTTTATTCTGATATGAAAAGTAATATTCTTAGTCTTAGACAACTGATTGAGAAATGATATATTATATATATGGAAAATAGTTATCTACTTTTGCAAGATTCAAAAGGAAAGAATATTACTAAAATAAAGATGTCAACAAATCACATGTTTCCTCTTCAATTAAAGTCAACAAATGAAGTTTGTTACCATGGGCATCTTTCAAATGATTCTTTGAAATGACATCTAAGGTATGGTCACCTTAACTTTGGAGGTTTGAAATTATTGGCAAATTAAGGAATGGTGAAATGTCTTCTTTTATTGGATGATCCAAATCATATATTTGAAGCTTGTATACTTGGAAAGTAACATCATCTACCATTTCAAAAGAATAATACTTGGAGAGCTAAAAGATCATTGCAGATTATTCATATAGATATTTTTGATCCATTGGTACCATTATTTTATGGAGCTAACAAGTATTTTATTACTTTCATAGATGATTTTAGTAGAAAAATATGAACATATTTTATTAAGGAGAAATCTGTTGTTATCTCTATATTTAAAGAGTTTAAATACAAAGTTGAAAAGGAGAGTGGATTATTCATTCAAAGCCTTAGATCTGATAGAAGTGGTGAATACACTTCAAATGAATTTATTCAGGCATACGACATCAACTTACACAAGTTATACTCCACAACAAAATAGAGTGGCTGAAATGAGAAATCATACAATCCTTGATATGACAAGGACAATGATAAGAGAGAGGAATATGCCAAAATAATTTTGGACAGAAGCAGTTGCATGTTCAACTTATTTGTTGAATCGATGTCCTACTAAAGCTGTGCATTATATAATTCCATAAGAAGCTTGGAGTGGATATATACCAAGTGTTTCTCATTTTTGAATATTCGATTACATTGCATATGCACAAGTACCTAATGCAATAAGAAAAAAATTAGATGATAAAGGTGAAAAATACATATTCATTGGGTACAGTAAGGAATCAAAAGCCTACAAACTCTACAATCTTTTAACCAAAAAGGTGTCTATCAGTCATGATTTTGTGTTTGTAGAAGAAGATACTTGGAAGTGGAAGGAAGAGAAGGATGATAAAACTATCACACTTAGGAAAGAAGAAGAAATTCAAAATCAATAAACTCATGATTTGAATTGTCCAACAAGCTCTCCCTCAAGAACAACTATTATACAAAAGATAACACATCCTATTGACTCAAGCAGAAAGATGAAAAATCTATAAGAGATATATAAGCAAACTTCTAAGTATTCTAACTTATTATATTATTTTGTTGATAATGAACCTATTTCTTTTGATGAAATAGTGTAGTATATAAATTGACAAAAGGTTATGGATTAAGAAATAATATCTATAGAAAACAATAATACATGGGAGTTGATTGATCTCTCTCCTCAAAAGAAACCCATAAGAGTAAAATGGGTTTACAAGATCAAGTATAAAACAGATAGAACAGTGATTAAATATAAGGTAAGACTTGTGACAAAAGGTTTTAAGCAAAAATATACACATCATGGATGGAAGGTATGCCAACTTAATGTTAAATCTGTATTTTTGAATATAGTTTTAGAAGAAAAAGTTTATATTAATCAACCTAAAGGTTTGAGTGATCTACATAAAGTCTATTGTTTGAAAAAGACTTTATATGGATTGAAACAAGCACTAAGAGCACGGAATACGAAGATTGATGGATATCTTCAACAACAAGGATTCCAAAAATATCCATTTGAGCATGCACTTTACATTAAAATAACTCAAAATAATATTCTTATAGTTTGTCTTTATATAGATGATGTTTATACAAGAAATTCTTTTGAATTGTTTCAAGAATTTAAAAGAACTATGCAACATGAATTTGACATGACAGCTAATGATGAAATATCATACTTCTTTGGTTTGAAAGTAAAGCAAATGATAAATAGAATCCAAATCTCTTAAAAAAGATATGCTACTAAACTTCTAAAGAAGTTTAAAATGGAAGATTGTAAATCAGTGATGACACCACTTGATGTGAAAATGAAAATAAGTAGAGAAGAAGAAAGAAAAGGCATTGAATCTACTTTGTTTAAAAGTCTTGTAGGTAGTCTTCGTTAGCTCACTATCACAAGGCCTGATATTCTTTGTTATGTTGGACTCATTAGTCGATATATGAAAAATCCAAAGAAAATATATTGGATGGTTGCAAAAAGAATATTAAGGTATATTAAAGGAACACTTGATTATGGTTTGTATTTTACTAACCAAAGTGGGATAGATTTATGTAGCTACTCTGACAGTGACTAGGGAGGTGATATAGATGAAAAGAAGAGTACAATTGGTTATTGTTTCTTCTTAGGTTCATCGACATTTATGTGGAGATCAACTAAACAAGATGTCATTGCTCTTTCATCTTGTGAAACAGAGTACATTACAGCTTCATCAACAGTTTGTGAAGCAATTTGATTACGAAATTCATTGTAGGAGTTACATCATCTACAAAAAAAGGCAACAACTATATTTATTGACAATATGTCAACCATCAAATTAGCACAAAATCCAGTTCAACATGGGAGAAGCAAGCATATCAAGACAAGATGTCCTTTTCTTCGTGATCATGTCAACAAAGAGACTATAAGCTTGGTATATTATAGTTATGAAGAATAAGTAACTGATATTTTCACTAAATCACTTGGAGTGAAGATGTTTGAAGAATTACTAAATCAATTAAAGTTGAAGATACTTCAAGTTTGAAAGAGAGTAATGTTAGCAAACTTGAAGCGTCTGGTTAGCACTTTTAGGTAATAATTAGAATATTTTAAGTATTTTGTTAGTTTTTTGCATTTTTAGGAATTTAAATATTTAAATAATTTTAAATTTTAAATTAGAAAAAGACATTCGAATTAGGAGCAAATATTTGAAAAATTGGTTATTTTGTTTTCCTATAAATTGATGTAATTGTTGCTTTGTAATCAATGAATTCATGAATAAAAAGTTTATAGTTTTTGTCTTCTCCTTGCTTAAGCTTTCTGTTGTCATTTTCGAATTTCTCCTTACATTTTTATTTCCATCACTCTTGCCCTGCACATCCTTGGAAACCTACCGCATGTCATTGGAGCCCTCGCGTTGCTCTGTTGCTGAAGCAAACCTCCCATTCGTCTTAGCGATGAAACCGAATAGTATTCTGCTTCTGCCCCTTCTTCCACGATGCCATTGACAAACTCTTTCAAGGAATGACAGGTTACCCAGAAGAGAAGTATTACAGCAGAGGACTTTCTCATTATTTAGAATGGACGAGATGTGAGTATTTGACGAGTTTCTAACTATGGTCGTGTGGGGAAGAGAAGTTGTAAGCTTATATAGATAGCAGACCTGACAACGTACTGCTGATGGAATTCAACTCTTATAAGAAACTAAGGAGGCCTTCGGCCGGAATATTTGCGCACTATACGAAGAAGGTCGCGGAGAAGTCTGTTTTGATAGAATTCTATATTTTGACACGGCTGGGGATATGAAAGAGCATTATGTTGTCAACCTTCAAGTATTGTTCAACAGCTTACCTAATACGTGTTTTTAAGCTTTGACCGCACATCGATCTCTCAAGTGTATGTATAATATATTGCACAAGCATGCAGGGGGTGGCTATCTTAAATTCTTCCACAGAAAGCCCGAGGTTGCAACCATTAACAGGTCAAGAAATGAGACTAATAAAGTGGATAATGAACCGAATGTGGAAATCTTATACATTTGGAAAACTATGTTTGCGCCAACGTTTTTTAACATGTATGATTCCGTGTGCTCTTCTACCTCACACGGGATACTGTTTTAATGACATGTTACGTTGGATCTGCGATTCGCATTTTTTTTTCTTCTGTTTTTTTGAGATTTGTTTTAAAGATTATTGTAAAAAATTCAAATATACCTCTGAGTTCCACTTTAATAAATTCGGAAAGCAGCAATATCGATTTTACTGTTGGCCTATCTGTTTTAGCCGTAAGGCTTTGCTTGTTTCATCATCAAAGTAAAAGTGACACTTCGCTTGCTGATTTATTGCCATGATTTCAGGTTGTTGCATTGTTAAACTAAAATAAATTATAATGTTTTTTTATTTTTCGAATATGCTGCCGTTTATGATCATTTCAATTTGTTTAAAAACTTTCATTTATATATTAATCATTTAAAATATAATTTTTTCAATATATATTTATAAAATATTTTTTGTCTTGTTTATTTTTATGATTAATTAGACAAAACTTATTTTTTTTAAAATAGAAATCATTTATGGTTACTTTTCGAAAACTAAGTACGTTAAGGTTCCATTTTGTATTTGTTTAATTTATCTTTGGTTAATATTTTTAAAAACACTCTCATTTGATAGTCAACAAAAAAAAATTAAATAACGAGAAAATATAAAAGCAATCCTTATCATTTGTAATCATTTTATAGAATACATTTATGCAGTTGTTTTATTGTACATCCAAAAGTTATTAATTTGTATTAGTAAAATGAGAATAAGTTATTTCATTGTTGAATAGAAAAAAAATAAAATAAAAAATTTATAGAAAAAAATAAAACAAAAAACATAAAAAAGTAGAAGATCAAGACTTTTATCTTGAAAGTTATCTTTTGTTCCTTAGGTTTTTGAATAATGATGGACATCATTCTATATATTTGGAGATGAAACAACCAAGTCCATAGTTAATGAATTTCTATCTTTGACTAGCTTGAGCAATGACAAGTCAAAAACTACAATTTTATGTTGAATTACTTATATTCCCTTTCAAGACATTAAATGGCCCATGAAATTATTGAATGGTGCAACAAACATGGATTATCACGATTGAACATTGTTTCATAATTTCGTAGTATTTCAAAAACCTGCCAAAACTATTCAAGGCGTGGTTATGCACTCGTATGTTTTACCAAGATATCATCCACATATTCCTTAGTAATATGCCCATGTTGGAATTGAACATGACGATAAACATCCATTGACACATTATTTGTGCATTCTTCAAACCAAAGGGTATCATCTTAAAATAATATGTGCCATAATCAATAATAAATATAATGCATTCCTCATCTTGTTCAACTATAAAAAAATGATGATATTAAAGAAGGCATTAAGAAAACTCATAACTATGTAATCGAAGGTTGAATAAGCTAACATGTCAATTCTTAATAAGAGAATAATCCTTTAGGTATACCTTTATCATGATTGAAAAGTTCATGCACATTATTCATGTGTCATATTGTTTTTTAAAGGAGTGAAGGCAGTCATTCATTCTGGATATTGAATTTGACAAATGAATTGCATGTTTAAAGTTTTCATGCCAAGTTTTGTCCATAATACCTTATTACTCTTGATAAAAATGTTATTACTTTTGCTTTATAGGTGTTGGGCAATATGTGGTAAGGGAAGTAATCATATTGGCCTTCTCAACTTCATTCAAGATAGAGCTTATGAACAATGTGTAACTTTCTCCCTCATCATGAAATGGTACATTAATTATACATTTTTTTATCATACATCAAGTTTTTCATTCTCTTCCAAAAATGTATGAACTTGGTTCTATCATATTAAAACAACACCAAAAATACACTTATAAGTTACCCCCTAACAATAGTGTCTTGTTAAGTAGAATGATTGCCATGAAGTTAGTTATTACCTTTCTTTGATTATGTTATAGGTTATGAGGCATGCATAACAATACGATATAGTTTTTGAAAGTTCCTAACATAATGGGATTATATGATGCTAGATAAATTAAAGTCCTACTATGGTCTAATTTAGAACGTATAACATAAGTTACGCTCAATAAACTATTAAAGAATGTTAAAAGATACCATACATTAATTAGAGCTAGATGATGTATGTGATATTTTAGAATTATTTAAATATTAGTATAAAAATTTATAGTGTAGATTATTTACCACAATAAGTGGCAACACGTTAAGCATTAAACATAAACTCTTAGTAATTTTTTACATCTAATTTTACATATATAAAATATAAAATTTTAGATAAACTCTATATGGAGTATTTTAACAGAAGAAAGAATAACTCTAAATTTAGATTACTTCTCAAAAAATAAACATTGTAAAAAGAGTTCATCTTTTTTTACGATGATATTACGTAGTTTCCTTTGGAGTTTGTATGTGAAGTATCAAAGATAGAAAAAGGATTGCAAGATTAAGGTTTGAGTTAGTAAAAAAATTTAGCTAAATGGGTAACAAGATGATTGGTTGCGATGTTGAGTCTTGGTGAGGAGAGTGGTACTTTGGTGGTTTGAACAAAAGAGTGAAAAGGTCGACAGAGTCTTAAGGGTGTTGCATGAAGAGAGAATTTATTTGGATCTCGACTTTCTAAGTGGAACCTTTATCGCCTTTAATCCTTATCTCTCACATGCAAATAGAAAGTTAGAATCTCTCAAACGAAAATTGAGTGTACACTTTTTGCTTATAAAGTTGAAAGTATATAAATAACAAAAATTTATTCATGAATAACAATATTATAATGAAGAAGCATCTCTTATTTATAGATGAAGGAGAGCTTTGATAATATATATGAGAAAATTGTGAATTAAATACATCTTGAGAACATATAATAAGTGTGAAAAAAAGAAAATTAAATTCACTTGAAATATAACATAAGCATAGGAAAGATGAGAAGTCAACATGAGAAAAGATAATTTATAGTTAAATAATTTAAGAATTCAAAATATATTTTTAAAATTTTAAGACAATAATTCCGAACAAGTGAACAACATTAAATTTAAAATATAAAATGCATGAAAAATTATGACATTAGAAAAATTATACAATCATGTGACTTAGTGATCAGACGTCAATAACAATGTGATATGATGCTAGCACTGGATGAGAAGGATGGCAATAATCAACGACGATTAGAGGGCAGGTGGCTAATAGGAAAATAGACAATTGTGGGCGATTAAGGAGTAGCAAATAGCCTGGTGATGATGGACAATCAGGTGATGTTGGGCAACTAGATAATACTGAGCTACCGAAGATGATAGCAATTAAGAGTAGCAGACAAGTAGGTGACAGCAGACGGTTGATGATGATAGGTGAAGCACGCATAAAGACCAATATTGATGATAACATATTTTACTATAAAACATGTTTAGATGAATAGAGTAAAACTAACAAATATAATCATAGGAAAAAATAGAGTGTTGTTATCGACACTTATGGCTGACAAGATGACAATGGAAACATGATTCGACTCAAGCAAAGCTCAGAGCTCTAATAGGACTGGTGTAATACCAACGAGTGTGTATTTATGAGTTAATGTAAGACACTCTTTCTTTATTATAACTTCAAGACATATCTCCTTTCTTGAAAAATTAAATAGATTCCCTTCGCCCATTATAATACAAGAATACATTATTCTCTTATAGTCAAAGTTGCTTAATGCTAAATGTCCAAAGAACTACTAATTTCTACGTAGATCCTTTGAATTTTTATATTAAAAGTATTCATCGCAAATTTACTTATCACTTGCATGCTAAGAAGGATAAACAAAGATTTCTATAAGTTCAAGATTGACCCACATGAATCATTATAGGCATTCATCAACCAAATACTATATCTAGTGGTTATGTTCAAGACATTGTCTACTCTATGTTTAGGAAAGGATTATGTCAAAAATCATCCCTTTAGAGAGAACCTTGCTAAGAAGCTTCTAGCCACCTTTATTGGACTTTTGTAGGTGAGCCAAAAGTAAAAATAAGTTGTAATTTTTTGAGTCTTAGATTTTTGTAAATTATGTGTAAATGAAAACTTATATGTGTGTATCTAATGAGATATGTTTGATATAATAAAGCTAATAGTTTGAAAATCAGATATGTAAGAACAAAATAATAATATTTTGACCATAACTAAATAAACATATTGATTGTCAAAATGGATCAAAATTCGAAATTGAGAAAATCTAGAAAGAGTTAAATACAAATAATCCAAATAAAATTATTTTATAACTTTTAGTGTTATAGTGAATTTATTTTGAATCTTGAAATACTAAGAAATAAAAGAAGTTATTTTTTATTTAAAAAACAAAATAATAGGAAATTCCTTATTCAACAAGGGTAGTTTTATGATCTAGCAAGTTAATCACTACAAATGATCTGGGATGAGTATGTGAAGGAGAGAAAATGAGACAGATTTAGTTAGAGGCAATGGAAACTGTTCGAAGAAGAAAAAGAAAGAGGCTGGAAAAGGAGAGAAAGAGATTGTTTTTATTTTAAGCTTCTTGATCCAGAGGTGCTGCACCTTGCAGTTGTACTAAAGGAAAACAAGAAGAGCAATCAAAAGATGGAAATAAAAAGCAGCTGGAAAACATGGGAAAAGTAGATGAATTAACAGGAATTATGCCACTATAAGCTCAAGGAAGTCAAGCAAGATGAGATTTCAATAACTTTTGCTTATTTTGGTTTCAAATTTTAATCTTATTTGATTTAGAGAGCTGCAATAGTTAAAAAGAAATGAATTTAGTCTGACGTCCTAATTTTGCGTGCTAAAATTGTTAGGCATCTCGAAAACCTTTCTTCTGAAAATTTAAATATCGTTTCAGTAGAAATTCATGAGATATTTAATAAAAAGTTTTGACTTTAAGATTATAACAAATTTTTTTTTATTGATGACGGAAATAAAATTGAATAAAAACAATGAAAAGTTGCAGTCACTTCATATTTGTCTAGAATGGTAACAAATATAATGGATGATACACTATGTGAGATAGGGTATAATACTCAGTTTTAAAAATGTGATTTATATAATTAAACAGTTATAAATATATATTATTCATTAGTCATTTTAATATAATTATATATTCATACGTATATATATAAAAAAATGTGATTTTAATTATAATTATATATTTAAAAATGAGAAATTAAAAAAATGCAAATGCAGTTTTGTTGTACTTAGTTTACACGTAGTAGTTTTACTTTCATAAAAATGTGTTTTATCTGATAAAACATATAAAAAAAATCAGCAAGCAATATTTTCCGTATATATTGTTCTGTGCATATTTAAGGAGCAAAGGGTTCGGACGTAGCACATATCGTCGTCTTATAACTAATGAGGTATGTTAATTAATTTTATGTTCAAAAAAGAGAAACTCATGAGAGTAACCATGGAAAACAAGTACAGTTAAGTTTTATTGCCTTAACCTCTCAGAAGATGACATTTTTGCCATCCAAATTGTATTACAACTCAAAAGAAAAAAATACATTTAACCGACACGATGGAATAAAGATTAACATATTACCAATGAAATCCCATCCCCTAATTAGCATAGCTGCACATCCCATACTGGCAGAAACTTCCCTTCCCACAGCGCGCGCGACAGCCACCGCAGTTGCTGTGATCGTGCATCACATCTACGCACCTTCCACCGCAACATTTCTGGCCATAGCGGCACTTCTTTCCACACTCGCCGCAGTTGAGGCCATCGGTCATCACGTTCACGCAACGCTTCTTGCAACAGTCGGGGCCAGCGCTTCCCTTTGCCCTGCACGTCCTTGGAAATCTATCGCATGTCATTCGAACCTTCGCCCTGTTGTGTTGCTCCAGCAGACCCCCCATTCGCCTTAGCGATGAAGACTCCAAGTATTCTGCTTCTGTGTCCTCTTGCATGATGCCATTGACGAACTCTTCCAATGAAAGAAAGGTTACGAAGAAGAGAAGGATTACAACAAAGGACTTCCTCATTGTTCAGAATGGATCAGGAGTGCATGAGGAGTCTAAAGAATGTCGTGTGGGAATGACAAGTGGGCGTAAGCTTATAAAGATAGCAGGGTTGACAATGTAATATTGAAGGAAAACAACTCCTACAAGAAACCAAAGGAAGTTAGGCTTCCAGCTGGAATGTCTGCTGACTATAGGAAGAAGGTAGCGAAGTCTATCTCGAAACGTAGAATACTAAATTTGACACGCTTGTGAATATGAAAGAGCCTCATTAAGTCAATCTTTAATTTTTCAACAGCTCACCTAATATGCGTTTTCTAAGCTTTGACCACCTATCGATCTCTCAAGTTTATGTATAATATACATCACAAGCATGCAGGGGTTAGTTTTTCTTAAATTCTTCTACTGAAAATCCGAGGTTGGAACTACTAACGAGTCATGGAATGAGGAAACTAACAATGTGGATGATGAACGGAATGTGGAAATCGTAATAACATTTGGAGAACCGTGGTTGCGTCCACGTTTCAGCATGTATGATTCCGCGGTGCTCTTATGCCACACACGAGTTACTATTTTAAAGATACGTATGTATGTTGCCCATGCGACTCACATTTGCTTTTGGAGATTCGTTTCTACTTCAAAATGAAGGGTAGCGTATGTAAACGATGATTATTCTAAGAAATTCTCAATATAACACTGAGTTCGCACCCTGAAGCTTTGCGTGATTCATCATTGAGGAAAAAGTGATGCTTCGCCCTTTTACTTAATATATCCATCAGTACTAAATTATAATGTTTTCATATTTTATTATAATAAAAATTGTTTATGATTATTGAAAATAAGTACAATAAAGTTTCATCTGAATTTTTTTTATTTCTCTTTTGTAATCCCCTATAAAAATTTTTATTAATCAACAAAAAAAATTAAATAACAAAAAATGCAAAAATATAATTGTTCTTCTCATTTATTTTTTTTATACAATACCTTAGTGTAACTATTGCACTGTGCATCCACAACTTATTAATTTGCAATAGTAAAATGACCAAAGGCTAGTTCATTTTCAACTAGTTTAAAGCAAACTAATGATATAAAAAGACCAAAAAATCGTAAAAAGAAGAAAATGAGAACTTCTATTGTCAAAAACTATATTTTGTTTCTAAAAGATCTGAAGGATGGTAGGTATCACATTATAGGGTTTAGCCCCATAGTTCATCTAGTGAATTTTTAGATGTCTTCAATTAACTCAAGTAATGATATACGATAATCTTTAGTGGACTTATCTTGGTTGGCCTCTATTCCCCAAGGCACCAAACAACCCAAGAAATTGTCAAAGCGTGCACCGAATATCAAGTTTTTAGAATTGAGAATTATATGATTTTTTTGTAACATATTAAAAATATTTAAATTGTTGCTCCACACTCATTACAAAGATATCATTCATATGTTCTTCATCATTATGCCTAAATTGAATTAAACATGATGTCAAGAAACCATTAATATATTACACTTATAGTATTTCAACCAAAGGGCATCATCTTATAATAGTATGTACTATGACCAATAACAAATATCATATTTCGTCACCTGTTTGATTATAAAAGTTAAATAATATTTGAAAAAGACATCAAGAAAATTCATAATTAAGTAGATGGAGGTTGAATTTGCCAACATATCAATTCTTAGCATGAGGTTGAATCTGGCAAGAGGCTTTCTAGAAACCTTTGCTTGGAAGGGGATACTTTGGGAAATCCTTCCCTAAATATGGAGTGGGCAATGTCTTATATGTAACCTCTTTTTTCATAACAACAATTCAATAATTGTTGAAGAGATCTTGGTTCTCCTTCTTGGCATGCAAGCAATAAAGAAATTAATGATGAACTCTTTCCACAAAAAAAAAAGGAGGAGACAAATGATTAAAATCGATAATCAGGAAATCATTTCTAAATTCATTGAATTCAGAATGAATGAAAAAAATAAAAGAGAGATACAAATGATGAAAATCGATAACGTAGCACAAAGTTGCAAAGTTGTGCGCTATGTCGAGCCAGGAGATTCACTGTAGGCACATTGGAGTGTATGCTATAATGTGTTAACTGACTAGCATGTGTGGAGGCACGATGCACCTTCTAGAGATCTAGTACCCAAAAGAGGAAAAAAAACCCCAATGGGAGGCTCACATGCGCAAGCATAAGCTGGGGGTCTGCGCTACATGAATTAAGTGTGTGGTAGCTAGCACCTACCACCAGCATGGGTTAATGGTGTTCTAAAGCCGCATGCAAGTAGGATTTTTACGAGTGGGTATGGGGTCGGATTACTCAAATTTTGAAACATTTTGAAATTAGGTCAAAGGAAAAAATGTGCATTTTTCTAATTAAAATATTAAAATTTTGTAATTAAATATTATATTCTAATATTCATATAAAAGGATAAAAAGTATGTATGAAATAATTAAAAAGAATTTATGATGAATTCAAAAGATTTCAAAGAATTTTGAGGATTAAAACTTCATAAAATTAAAAAACTTCTTGAAGAGAATTTTCTTAGAAAATTCTTTCTTCTTGTGACAAAAATATTATTTTCTTCTTCTTTTTTTGCTTCTCACCATTATCAACTTTTCACTTTCATTGTTAGTACTCTAAAAAGGTATACTAACGAGGGCTTAGGGTGAGGGCATATCGTAGACAAATAGTATTACTTTTGATATCAGAGAATTTTAGTTCACTAATGGCAAAGAAAAAGATAGATAAAAAGCAAGCTACAAAAAGAAATTTGGAGATTGAAGAGACTTCAATCATGATAATTGTGTCAACCATTTCACCATTAAGGGTGGAGGTACAAGTAGCTATATTAACTCAATAAATATAAATGTTAATGGAGATGACAATAAAATCTTAATCCTTTTCAACAATCATTCTAAAAGAAAATCTATCAAAAGAAAAGCTCATATTTATAAGAACTCTATCTTAAGTGACACTTTATGGATGATATTAATCTCACTTTTTAATACATGAAAATTAGTAACATCCTTTCAAGATTAATGCTACACTTGATTTACCAACTAATGATAAAATAATAAATACAAAAAATAAGGTATATTGTTAAAATACTTAGAGACATATATTTCTCCATATAATTATTCATAATTGACAAAATGACATATACATAATTGAAAATGATGAGTTGTTGACTTGGTAGAATGCTTAACTAAGAAATGACAGTTATAAAATTGACAAAGCCAATTTAAGCAATCAATTAAAAAAGAATTTTACCTTGTGGATTACATAAAGAAAATGAAGAAAGTGGCATAGTCTACAATTCTAACTAGGATAAATAGTGTAGAAATATACTACATAATTTTAATTACAAGTCATGAGTTTAGGAGTATCTATTAAAGAGATACAAGTTTTATCAAAATATATTGCATGTTTGTATTATATTATTGCCACCAAATTATCCATTTTTCCTATTCATTATTTGAAGAAAACTAGTATATTTATAATGATTATAAAAAAGAATCATTAATACATAAGAACAAAAACATAAGGATAAAACACCATGAGGTCAAAGTATATGTCCAAAAATTGGAGACAAAAGAAATAGTACTCTCTAACAAAATATATTATAGCCACAACTAATAAAATTTTATTTAATAGTGAAAATCAAAAGTATTGTGATCACTATAATAAGATAGGACACATACGATAAAAATGCTAGAAATTGTATTTAGAACTATTTTCAAAAAGTTCAAGGACAAAGTACTTATTGTAGTTGAAACTAAAAAGATACTTAGAACTTTTTAATAAGTTAATAACGGCTTATTTCAGTAAGTGAGTCGAAAAAACAATAATCATGAATTGAAACAAAGAGAAGAATTTTTTTTACTATTCGAATACAAGTAAAAAAGAGTTTATCTGTGCTATTATCAACACTTGAAGTGAAAAAATCTTATATCAAAAAGTTTGGTAAAAAAGGATAAAGTTGGAGACTACTCCACATCTATGTTTCTATTCTTTAGGATGAATTTATATAAAGTTTTAATGTGGGAGTTGAAAAATAATACAAGATAAAATTTGTTATCACTAAGGATTATATTGATGAAGTTATCTATGAAGTGAAACATCTAGATATTTATCAAATTATATTAAGAAATTCTTACTTGTGGGATCAAAATATCACATACTATTAATGAGCACAATAATATTGATTTACGAAGTATAGGCAACACTTCTTTCTAACTAGAGAGAGAAGTAATGAAAAAAGGTGCAGTTAGTGCTAACTAAATGAATAGACTAATAAATACTTGCAAAAGATATGTGCTATTAACAAAAATCAAAAGAACCACTTCATAGGATCGATGGATATTTTAACCATCCAAAGAAGACAATCGAACTAGACATGACAGAAATTCAGTTCAATAGAGAAGATTTGATGAGACTCAAATCTCTAAAAGAACGATCTTATGATTAAGAGATCAAATCAAAACTTATTAGATCTAGAATGGATGAAAAAAATCAGAGTGGACAAAATAATAAAAAATGACAATCAAGCACAAAGTAGGCAGGTCGTGCATTGAGTTGTCTGAGGAGCTTTGTTGTTAGCACAAGAGTGCTTGTTGCAACGTGCTACTCAAGTTCCAATTGAGGAGGTAGGGGTGCAGCCTCTAGAGATCTAGTGCCTAAAAGAGGTAAAAGAAATCATAACGACTACTTACATATGCAAGTTCTCGTTCCCGCTTGTGCCAAACTTCAAAAGTCTCACATGTGCAATACTTACCTTGATCATTAGTGATATACGTGATTGATGGGTGCATCACTCCCTGCAAAGCATGGGCACATGCTAGGGGTTCGCACCTCATGCACATGTTAGGTTGATGGAGAGCAGAAATCATATAGAAGTAGGCTTTCGCTTATGAGTATGGGGCTAAATGACTCAAAGTTTGCAAAATTTTAAAATTTAGTCAAAATATACATTTGTCTTTTTTTATTAAAATATTAACTATTTGTAATTAAATATTATATCATAACCTTTATATAAAAAGGTGAAAAAGATGTATAAAACAATTAAAGAGAATTTAGAATAAATTTAGAAGGATTTATAGAGTTCTTGAAATCAAAACTTCTTGAAATTCAAGAACCCTTTGAATGAAATCTTCTTGAAAAACTCATTATCATTTTAGTAAAAACCTTATTCTTCTTTTCCTTCTTTCTTTTCTCCTCGTCATCATCACGCTTCCACTTTTACCACTACTATTTTGAAAAGAAGATTTGTTGATGATGGCTCGAGACAAGCACAACTCATAAATAAATCATCGCTAGTACTTCTTTAAACATTTAGTGTAGAGAAACTTTAATTAGATGTGAATAATACAATATGATATTCTAATGGGCAAATAAAATATACTTGCTTTTTATAGAAAGAGAATGTCTTGAAGTTGGAATTCCACTACTTGTTATGTTAAGAAATCTTGAATAACAATTAGAGCATATCAATAACATGCATCATCAGCTTAAAACATAATTAAGGAAAGATAATCACCAAAGAAACTCAAGACAATCATTTTGCTTGATGGAGTCACCTTTATTAAGTGTGACTTAAAAGTGCCTTTTTGGTATTATTTGAATAATATAAGCTTAGCTCATGTGTTTTGGAAGGTAATGCAAAAGCTAATGGATGACAATGCAGACCTATAGTTGATGTACCTTTTCATGGTAAAGGGGAAAGTCGCATGGCATCCATAAGCTCCATCTTAAGTGAGGTTGAAATTAACGTGGCCACTCTTTTTGAAGAATACATCAATGTGTTTGCATTGTCATTGTTGGATATGCTTTTGATTGAGTGATATATTTCCTAACACCAACTTAGCATGTCACATGGGACTTGACCCATAGAGCAAAAGAAATAACATTTCTATCAAGAGTTATAGGAGTTCATAAGGAAAAAAATAGTAATAAAACTCTTAAACATTAGATTCAATGAAGTATTTTAATATCTAAAATGGCTTGCTGACATTACACTTGAGAAAAAAGTAATTGCACATAAAGGATATTTATGAACTTTACAAACTTGAAAATGTTATGCTCAAAGGATTGTTATCTTTTAATGAGAATGGACATGCTAAAATATTCAACCTCTACTCAGCTATGAGTTTTTTTGATACATTCTCTAATGTCATTATATTTTTTTTTAGTTTAACAAGGCTTGGAATGAATTATATTTATTATTGATTATGACACATATCATTGTAAGATGATTTTTAAAAAAAATTGGAAAAATGTATTACTTGATGCTTTCCATCATGTTCGATCCAATGTCAAGTTAATATTGAGGACGTGGATGATGTTTTGGTAAGAAGTGTGAGGCGACACCTTTTTCGAGAGATTTAAAATGCTAAAAAATTATTAAATGAGTCTTAATTCTAAAATGTCCATGTTTGATTCATCATTAGACATTTCCATGTGCTATTTAATGACTTCAAAGGGAATTGAAGCAAGTGAAGGTAAGATCAAAATAGTTTTGGACTAAGCTAGTTTAAGACATGTAGAAATTGACTAAAAAACTATAGGGCTAAACTATATTACCCAAAACATTCTTCAAAGTCCTAAAGAACAACATCTAGTTTATGTGATATAAATGTGGACCTTCTTCTTTTTATACCCTTTTTTGCTTCTTTTTTTTTTATAAATCATTGATTTATTTTCTTCTGATTGATAATGAAATAGCTTTCGATCATTTTATTAGTACAAGTTAACATATTTTGGATATACAATATAATAATTACATAATGATATTGTAAAAAATGAATATAAAAGATAGAGAATGTTTTTTTGTATTTTTATTTAATTTCTTTTGTTTACTATACATAGAAAGTAGAAGTATTAGCAAAACAAAAATTCAACAAATACATAAGTGGTAGTTTTTAAACTAATAGTTATGATTCTAAATAATAGCATATTTAAAAGATAAAATAATTATAATTTATTCTACATTAACAATGCAATAACATGAAATTAAGAGAATAAATTAAGAAGTGTTTATTGCAATAAAAATATGTCAAATGATAACAATATAGATATAATGTAGAGAGAAAATAAACAAGAAGGAGATAATAAAAGTTGAACTTTTTTTTATTAATGCTTCATAGTAAATGATATGTTACAAATATATATATATGTGTATATATATATATATATATATATATAGATAATCATAATCTAAAAAGATTTAAACTAACTTTGATAATAACTAATTTAATATAAGTTATAACTTAACTAATTTTGATCATTATTAACGCAAACTCGTGATCCATAATTAATCTTGACCAACCATATACTAAATTCTTTAAGTGCTTCATCCATGCTAACTAACTTTGACTACTTTCAATTAAGTTAATTTTATAACATCCTAATTTGATCCTAATTGTTTTTCATCTATCATTTCAAATAAGCTTTTGAATTTGTTGAAAAAATCCCCTAAAATAATGTCGTAAAAATATCAACTATTTTATCTTGTGTCTTTACATAAGTCAACTCCACAACTTTACTTTTCATGTGATCATGAATATAATGAAAATGAATGTCACGATGTTTGCTCCTTATATGATATAGTAAATTGTTCTCTAAACCAATAGTGGATTTATTATTAATATAAATTTTTATGTAATATCTTATATATGTTGAACTTCTTTTAAAAATATTCAAAGCAATATCATGTGACTAACACAAGTAAAAACTAGAATATATTTTACTTCTTAGACATCCATGAGAATACAATACCTTCGATATAAAAGATAAATCCAAATATACATTTTTAATCATCTATATCTCCACTCCAATTATTATATGAGTATCTAACAAGTTGAAATTTGTTAAAATATGAATAAAGCATTCTATAATTTAAAATATTCCAAATGTAGCATAAATCCTCTATCACTTTCTGTTACACCCCATTTTTTCTAAGCTGATTTTTGGCATACATTTTTTTTTTACATATAGACAGCTCAGATCGTCCCATACCAACCTGAGTAGCCTACGAAAAACATAGGATATAACACATCATTACACACCTACTTTCCTTAACAATGTGGATCCCATCTCCCGGGTACACCGTCAACTCAAGATTCATGACTCCTGAATTAACAGATGGACTCGCGCAATGTTACTCCTACTAGACCCAATACTCCTATCCCATACCGATAGGAGAACCGATCTAATAGAAGTCTGAACCCCCACGGTAAGTTCCATAGTCATGTAATGATCTCACCATCAAAACAAAAATATATAACATCCACAGAATATAGCACTCCACACACTATAGCACCAAAACAATAAGTAAGACAGTGAATGGAAACTACATCACAAGAATAAGATCCAAGTCCAACAAGTGCAACATACAACCAGATACATAAGTCAGATTCATCCTCACACAATACCTGACATAAGAATAATAGTCTCATTGAATACATCCAATAGCATCAATCACACTAACCAAAATGTCTCAGAAATCACAGTTCAGATATCCTCCACTAGCCTGCTGACCACGATCCCACCTAATCTGGGTGGCGTCAAGTCTGCTGAGCCGCTGGAAAAACATAGATAATAACGGAATGAGCTACGCCCAGTAGGAAAGACAGCTAGTAAAAACTCACATGCAAGAGAAGGATAATAGCAAGAGTATAGGAATACAGCATAACAATATATGGTGGAAAGACACTCTCAGTTCCAGACTCCGACCAACCACAGTCACCCCTAGTCACACCAGAGTAGCTCTCCTCTGGGGTTCCAGGTAGCATGCCAGCGGGACACGCCCATCTCTACGCACGCATGGTGCCTAGGCAAAGCATGCCAGCGGGACACGCCGATCTCTGCGCACGCATCACAACGCCTAGCACCCGACACCGCAGCGTCTCTCGTCAATCAATCTTCCGGAGACTATAGACAAACCAGTCACATAGATCTCTAGCCAACGTGAGACACCCCTGCCACCCTCAGGCACGCAGGCCTACACACTTGGCTAGCCACGGCGAGTCACCCCTGCCACTCTCAGGCGCGCAGGCCTACACTCATGGACCAGAAGAGATCGACTCAGCCACCGTCCCAAGAAGTCCTCTCCCAACAATTTCCATAGAAGCCACGCCCCTACAGTCATTGCCAAGCTATAACTCCAAGATTCGGCAACATGTGTCCAGATACAACAAGGCGCATACCAGTCCACATGTATACTGTGGAAGCTAAGTCTGTACCGCACAGTTACCTACCACAACTACCCTAAAACATCATATATGGCCTATAGTAGTCCGGTCCATTATGCCAATCCGTGAAATATGCCAACATTGAGTAACCTGACTCAATCCATGCCATTGCCGTCCAAGCAACACAACTGTAACAGTTACTGACTGTTTTGGTAGCATCCATGTACCTTACCTCTGTCTGATTGTTTCAACTGTACTGTCATCACTAACAACATTTTTCCCTACTTCAGGAAATTTTTCTCTACATACGGATCTCCAGAATTTTCGAGATCGCTCAAATCCCAATTTCTCTTTTTCTGAATTTTTTTCAGAATTTAAAATCTCGAAATTCTAATTACTGCATTTTTTTCAAATTCCAAAAAAATCAAATTCTGCCCTTTCTCAATTTTCCGAAATTCGGAATAAATTTCCAAATTAAAATTTAAATTCACATATATCCATTTTCCGAAAATTCGGATTAATTTCCGAATTACTTTTCCTCCACTCGTTCGTCCGTGCCGAATCCCGCTGAACCGGGTTTTCGCTGCCGGTTCGGCTTTCGCGCCGTTCGTCCGCGCCGAATCCCGCTGAACCGGGTTTTCGCTGCCGGTTCAGCTTTCGCGCCGTTCGTCCGCGCCTAATCCCGGTGAACCGGTTTTCGCTACCGGTTCGGGCCTTCGCGCTGAACCGAGAACCCACCGGCCGAATAATTAATCAAATTTCCAGCCGACGTTTAACATTTAAATTATTAATAAATATTGAATAATTAAAATTACTTAATTAACTAAACCAAAATTAATCTAATCCATCTCCTTCCTCCGCCCGGCGCCCGCGAAACCCTAGCCGACGATTCCTCCGGGAAAATTCCGTTTCCCCCGTCGATTTCCGGCGACCGAGATCAAAGAGAAACAAAATCTGATGTTCATACTATCCTAATGTTTCATTAATGCCACTAATTTCTAAGGTCCAATCAAAATTTCCGCCGAAGTTTCATCCGATCCCCAATTTTAACAATCTATGAAATTAAACAATTTTCAGCATTTGATACTATCTCAACATGATTAAAGCACATAATCGAATCAACACATGCTTGGTAAAATTTCCAAATTCGGCGATTATAATTTTCCGAAGAAAAACCCTAAAATGCTAAAATCAATAATTTGCATTAATCAATTCCAAAAACCACAATTCGCATGCTCTGGTAGCTATTTGCAAAATAATCCATATTTTAATTTGCTAAATAACTAATTTAAAATCTGAATTTCCTACCTTTCTTCTCCGGCGACGGTGAAGCTCGCACGCGACCAACCGCTGCTCCTCGCCAAACGGAACCGGTACCAATCGATTCTTCTCGGTCCTGCGAACCTCCAGGTGCAAAAAGCCCCTTGAAAGGCTGCCGGAAAGTATCGCCGTTCGCCGCGAACACCTCGTCTCCGGCCACCGCTCGAAACCCTAACAGCCGAACAGTTTCGGTTAAATACCCCGCTTAAACCGGAAATAACCCGTTAAGAACCCATTAAACGCCGGTAGACCTTCTAATAACGCCGCTTAAACCCGATCAGCCGGTTAATCTCCACCGCTGATCTCGTCCGTCCGATCCGCTTATTCGTGGCTTATCCAACCGCACGCGCAAACGCACTCGACGAACCGCCCCCGCATTCGCTGAACCGCTCCGGTCCGGTTCACGCGCAGTAAAAACCAAATTCCGGTTTAAAAATCTAATAGACCGATTTAACTAGATTTTCGAATTTCCAAAAATCCAATAAATCCAATTAAACAGGGAAAATTACTTAAAAATTTCCTCGGTGCTCCGAAAAATCCCCAGAAAATTTCAGAAATTCCAACAGCCTCCAATTGAGCTCCTGGCTCATCCTACTGTCGATCTGAAATCATCCAAGCCACAATTGAATTATTGAAGATTAAACGTATAATATTTTACGGGGTATAACAATCTCCCCACCTTATCAGGAATTTCGCCCTCGAAATTCAGCAAGAAGTTCCGGCCACTTTTCCGCAACATCCTACTCCAGCTCCCAGGTTGCCTCCCTTTCGTCATGTCTATTCCACAGAACCTTGACCATAGGAAACGACCTGTTCCTCAGCTGCCTGCTGCTCTCCTCGAGGATGCGAATTGGCAGTTCCACATAAGAAGAATCTGGTGCCACTTGCAAACCAGGAGGATCATCACCGATACAATGAGAAGGATCTGGCACATATCTCTTGAGATTCGAAACATGAAACACATTGTGAATCCCAGTCAGATGCTCAGGAAGTGCCAACCTGTAAGCCACTTCACCAATCCTCTCCAGAATAGGATAGGGTCCAATGTAACGAGGTCGAAGCTTAGAAGACTTGCCAAACCTGAATAGACCTCGCATAGGACTGATCTTCAGGAATACCCTATCTCCCACAGAAAACTCAACAGCTCTGTGCTTAGGATCATAATATTTCGTCTGGCGATCTTGCACAGTACGTAATCTGTCCTGCAATAACTTGACTTCCGTTGCGGTCTCCTCCATAATCTGAGGTCCCCACACTCTCCTGGAATCACCCTCTTCCCAACAAAGAGGAGATCTACACCGACGTCCATACAGTGCCTCGTAAGGTGCCATACCAATCGACGCCTGAAAACTGTTATTATACACAAATTCTACCAAGGGTAACCGTATGGCCTAATCTGCTGAGTAAGTCTGTACGCTCAGGCGTAGCAAATCCTCCAAGGTCCGAATAGTCCGCTCAGACTGTCCATCTGTCTGAGGATGATAAGCAGTACTGAACTTCAACTGTGTACCCATGGCAGTGTGTAAGCTCCTCCAAAACTGTGATGTGTACTTGGCGTCTCTGTCAGAAATAATAGATCGGGGAATCCCATGCAATCTGACAATCTGCTGAATATATACCTCTGCCAATTTTGCCGCTGAATCCGTCTTCTTAATTGATAAGAAATGGGCTGACTTGGTCAATCGATCCACGATGACCCAAATGGCGTCAAAACCTTGTCTGGTACGAGGAAGACCAGTCACAAAGTCCATAGTGATGTCATCCCATTTCCACTTCGGAATCGGCAATCTCTGCAACAATCCTCCAGGTCTCTGGTGCTCGGCCTTAACTTGCTGACATGTAAGGCACTTCCTAACAAAAGCAGCAACATCTGCCTTCAAACCTCTCCACCAGAAAACACTCCTCAAATTCCTCTACATCTTGACTTCTCCAGGGTGTATAGCCAAAGTTTCATAATGAGCCTCTCGAAGGATCCTCTCCTTGAACTCCTGATGTGATGGCACACACCAACGACCTCTGAAAGTCAAAATGTCGTTTCTGAGAGTAAAGTCTCCTCCCAATCCCTGCGATGCCAACTCAAACTTCTTCTTCAGCTCTTCATCACAAAGCTGAAGATCACGCATCTCAGATAACCAGTCAGCCCGAATAGTCAACGAGCTGAGTCTGTGAACCAGTCTCTGAACAGACAACTGTTCCTGACATCTTTCAACATCCCAATCCAAGTCTAATATAGAGTCACAGACTAACATAGTATGCATAACTGCGTGCCTGCTCAAAGCATCAACAACAGGATTAGCCTTACCCTCGCAGTAATTTATCACCAGCTCATAGTCTTTTATCAATTCCAACCATCTCCTTTGTCTCAAATTCAATTCTTTCTGAGTGAATAGATACTTGAGACTCTTGTGATCAGAGAAGCAATCTACAGATACTCCATATAAATAATGCCTCCATATTTTTAAGGCAAATATGATAGCAGCTAACTCCAAATCATGAGTGGGATAATTCTTCTCATGATCCTTCAGTTGTCTCAAAGCATACGCCACAACCCTGCCATCCTGCATCAGTACAGCTCCCAAGCCTATATGTGAAGCATCAGTGTATATCTGATAATGCTTCCCTTGAGTGGGTAAAATCAATACTGGAGCGGTACTAAGCCTCTGCTTCAGCTCTAGGAAACTGTTCTCACAACTCTCTGACCACTCAAAAGATTTTCCCTTCCGGGTCAGCTGTGTCAGTGGAGCGGCCAGCCTAGAAAAGTGAGGAATAAATTTCCTATAATAACCTGCCAGACCAAGGAAACTCCGGATCTCAGTGACAGAAGATGGTCGTTTCTAATCAGTAATAGCTCGTATCTTGCTAGGATCAACAGCCACGCCTTCTGCACTGACAATATGTCCCAAGAATGCTACTGAGTCTAGCCAAAAAGAACACTTGGAGAATTTTGCATATAGCTCATTCTCCTGCAATACTGTGAGCACTGTCCTCAACTGATCTGTATGAGCCTCCCTTTCTCTGGAATAAATCAATATATCATCTATAAATATGATCACAAACTGGTCCAAGAAAGCATGAAAAACTTGATGCATCAGATTCATAAACACTGCTGGAGCATTAGTCAATCCAAAAGATAACACTATGAACTCATAATGTCCATGTCTAGTACGGAAGGTTGTCTTGGGTATATCAGAATCCCTAATCCGGATCTGGTGATAACCCGAACGCAAGTCGATCTTGGAGAACACAGTTGCCCCCTGCAGCTGATCTAGTAAATCATCAATACGTGGTAAAGGGTACCGGTTACGAATCGTAACCTTATTCAATTCCCTATAATCCACACATTGTCTCATACTACCATCCTTTTTCTTAACGAATAAGACAGGGGCACCCCAAGGTGAACAACTGGGGCGTATGAGTCCCTTGTCTAATAGGTCCTGCATCTGAGTCTTCAACTCTGCTAGCTCGGCTGGAGCCATCCTGTAGGGAGCTCTAGCAATAGGAGCTACTCCTGCCTCCAACTCAATCGAAAACTCCACTTCCCTAGCTGGTGGAAGTCCAGGCAACTCCTCTGGAAAAACCATAGGGAATTCTCTTGCCACTGGAATATTTGACAAAGGGGTAGTGGTGGCTTGGCTATCTGCCACATAAGCCAACCAACCAGTACAACCCTTACTCACTAGCCTCTCTGCCTGAAGAACTGAGATCAGGGGAATCTGCCTGTTCAGACCAAAATATATCACATCCTCCGAACCAGGTACCCTGATCCTAACCTTCTTCTCCCAACAATCCAGAACCACTGCATGGTAGCACAACCAATCCATCCCTAAGATGATGTCGAACTCATGGAAAGTAATTTACTAATCAATTTACTAATTTTATTCTTTTATTTCATCTATAAATCAATTTACTAATCCAACTTCATAAGGAATGCCCAATTTTGTGCAAGCAAAATACTAAAACATCATATCAAAATTTTATTGAGAGTGAGATTTATTATATTACCTTTATCATACAATTATAATTTTCCTCCATAATCAATCAATGTATTAACTGAATTACAATCTTCCATCTTAAACATTTTAAGGACCTCCTTTATGAAACGCCCATGTGAAAAATATGCTTTCTTCAATTTGTTGACTTTTAATCCAAGAAAATAAGAAGTCAGACTTATATTTGTCATTTTAAACTCTTTTTCATAATTTCTTTGAATTTTTTTAATTAAGTTTCAAAAATTTTCTATAAAATAAGGTCATCCACATATAAAAAAATAAATAATAAATATCTTTCCTTTTATTTCATATATAAAATATTTTCATAAAAATATTAAATAAATCTATTATCGTTAAAATATGAGTCAATATTTAAGTTCAAAACTCATAGTACTAGTTTTATACTATATAAGGTTTTTTTAATTTCAAAACTTTTTCTTCTTATCCCCTTTTCACATAACACATATTTTATTCAATATAAATCTTTTTCTCCACATAGTCATTTATCAAAGTTGATTTTATATCAAGTTAAAAAACATGTCATTTATTTTGAGTTGTTATTACAAGCATTAGTCAAATAATTTTTATTTCAGTAATGGGAGCAAAAACTCTACTATAATTACTCTCAATCTTTTGAGTATAATCTTTTGCTACAAGTCTTGTCATGTATTTTTCAAACACCTATGGATTCTTCTTGACTTTATAAACTCACTTTACATAAATAGGTTTATGTCGCTTGGATAAATTAATGAGCTCTCATGTTTTATTCTTTTTAAATGAAATTATCTCATTATTTATAATCTTTTTTTATTTCTCATATTTTATTATATCATCAAAAGTAATAATTTTTATTAACAAAAAAGACAAATAATATTAAAAGAACTTGCTTCCTCAAATACTTTATTGATGTTTCTAGTTCATTATATTATAAATCCATCTTCATTTGATGATAATATAACGTGGGAGATGATAATGGTGTAATGTTTTACTTTTCTAAAAAATGTGCTCTTATTCTTGTGTCATTATTAAGTTATTTTTTAATTCCATATGTCATCTTCAAGACACTCTACATCATGATTTATAATAACTTTCTTCTTTTTCAATTCATAATGTTTATAAGTTTTAAACTTAACATTATAGCCAATGAAAAATGTATATAATACACTTATCATATTAATTGATCTTTTTTAGATCATGTATGTATGCATAAGTTATGTGCCCAAATCTTTTAAAGTGTGATACCTTTGGCTTAAATCTACTTCATATTTTTTATGGAGTAAGTTCTTATAATTTCTTTGTTGGACATCTATTCAACAAATAAAGTATATAATTGATCATCTTTATCAAAATTTTTTTCATTTCTTTATTTTTAGCATATTTCAAATCGTGTTAAGATTATTTTTATTTTTACTCTCTGTTATATTATTTTTGTTGAAGTAAATATGGTGTAATTAAGATCCTTTATATCCTATGAGCTTTACAATATTCCTCAAACTTCTTGATATAAATTGACCTCTACAATCTTATATGATTGTCTTAGTCTTATAGCCACTTTGGTTTTTCATAAAGATTTTAAACTTTTTGAATGTTTAAAATATTTTTTACTTTTCTTTTAAGAAATTTGTCCATGTTTTTCCTTAAAGCCATTAATAAATATTAAAAATAATAATAAGTTCTAAATGAAATTGAAGCGATTAGTCCACATATATTAGTATGAATAAGTTAAAGATATTTTTTGTTTTATTGAAAGGCTCCTTTGGAAAATTTTCTCTTGGATACATTCTAAGTACATATTCTTAACACTATTCATTTCATATATTCATGTATGACATTTCTTTTATCTTTTTTTTGCTTGATAGAAGTTGATGAGCATCAAAATTAACAAGCCCAAATATGAAGTATTATAGCCAAAAACTATCATTTATACAAGCATTTAAATAATTAGTAAAAATATACTTAATATAAAGAATAAACATATGATTTTGCTTTATAAGAATATGAGCAATAAGTTGTTCTTCTTTTTTAAATAAATAATTTTGTTTGTCATATATATGTCAGATCGTTTTTCTAATTGTTATTCAAGATTAACAATACTTATTTTCATCTCCAAAAGCATAATAAATATTAGAAATAAATGATTAAATATCATCTTTGACTTGAATAAAAATATTATCCATAATTTTTTACTTACACCTAGAAAGTATATTTAAATGAGATATGACCATCAATTAATTCATCTAGTTCTACAAAGAATTTTGTATGTTCACACATCTGATGTGTGTTATATAATCCAAATTTCATAAATTTTAATTTATAGATTCTTTTTCTCATCTTATTAGCAAAAATATTTCTTTTTTAATATTTTTAGCACAATTAACTTTCTTATGCACTTGATCAGAAAAAATTGACTAATATTTTAAAGAATAATGTCCATAATTATTACAATTATAATACTTAAAACTATTTTTAACATATTGTCTCTTATTCTTTGACTTTTTTCACCTTTATATTGATTGATTTTTTTATTGTGTAGTTACTATGCCCTTGTTCACGACTATTTATTTCATAACCTTGAACATTTCCTTGACCATCCTATAGCTATGACGAGGAACATGACCTTTTTAATCATTTTATTCTTTTTTTATTTCTTATATTGTGATGCTATTTTGAAGAACATTTTTCAATAGTTGTTTGCTTCTCTTTTGAATACAATGCTCATGGACTTCAAGTAAATTTATAAGTTTTTCAATCTTCATATTGTCAAAGTTTTTGGACTTTTTAATAGCTATCATAATATAAACAAACTTATGGTGTAATGATCTTAAAATTTTCTTTACCACTTGCTTGTCATTAAATTCTTCTTCATTTTTTTAGTTGATTCACTATAGTTGTCACTCTTATGAAATACTTTGAAACATCTTTTGATTTAGTCATTTGCATGGCTTCAAATTCACTTGTCAAGATTTAGAGACATTTATTTTTCACTTTTATCATCACCATTGTATGTATTTTGCAAGACCTCCCAAGCTTACTTTAAATTATTTGCATTGGTCTATCTCAAATGCGACCTCCTCTAAACCTTAATACATAACGAAAAGTACTTTTTTTATTTTTCTTTCTTGACTCCGCTAATGACGTCTTTTGATTTTTCATAAAGGTGCTTTCATCTTTAAACTCTTTATACCTTTTATCAATAATCTCTCAAATATTTTTACTCTTGAAGTTTTTATTTATATACTCTAATTATTATAATTGCTTGTAGAACTAGAAATAAAAAATATATTATTTGTCATTTTTATAAGATCTTTCTTTCCGTTTTGATAACACTTTGTTGTAAGAAAATTGCTTCTAATAACAATAATATATATTTAAGATAGAGAGAAGATGAATAATATGAATATAATAAAAGTTAAACATTTTTATTGAAGTTTCATATTAAATAACATGTCTCAACTATATAAATATAGTCTAAATTTTTTTTTATATTTACTTTGATCACAAATAACTCAATAAAAACATCAATTAACTTTAACCATTTTTAATACAAATTCATGTCTCATAATTAATTTTAGCCAATCACATAACTAATAACTAATTTTGACTACAATCAACTTGACTATTTAAATACTTAATTCATTTCAACTAATTTTTGATAATTTTTAATTAAATTCATTTAAAATAATATCATCTTTTCTTTAATGATGAAACAAACAAAACCTTACATTTGAAATAAGTAGACCAACATAAAAACCGATATTACTATTCTCCAAATTTATTAAAGTAGAACTCAAAAGGTATATTGTTCATTTCTTAGAATTAACTTAATTTTCATGTTCTAACCCTTATTTATTTATAACTGGAAGCAACTCTGAAAAAAAAAAAAAAAAAAAGGAAATGTGAATAGCAGATACAAGTTAAAGTACATTATCACTAAAGCAGTAACTCGTGTGAGGCATGGAAGCACACGGAATCATACAAGTTAAAAAAACGTTAACGCACACATAGTTTTCCAAATGTATAAGATTTCCACATTCGGTTCATTATCCACTTTATTAGTCTCATTTCGTGACCTGTTAAAGGTTGCAACCTCGGGCTTTCTGTGGAAGAATTTAAGATAGCCAACCCTTGCATGCTTGTGCTATATATTATACTTGAACTTCAGATATCGATAGGTGGTCAAAGCTTAAAAGCACTTATTAGGCAAGCTGTTGAAAAATACTTATAAAAGTTGGACTACATGATGCTCTTTGATATACCCAGGCCTGTTAAAATATAGAATCCTACGTTTCAAAACAGACTTCTCTGCCGCCTTCTTCGTATCCGCAAATGATCCGGCCAAAGGCCTAATTTCCTTGTTCCTTGTAAGAGTTGTGTTCTTTAAGCATTAGTGTCAACTCTGCTATCTATATAAGCTTAAACCTTCTTCTCTTCTCACATAACCATAGTTAGAAACTCGTCAAATACTCATTTCTCATCCATTGTAAACAATGACGAAGTCCTTTGCGGTAATACTGCTCTTCTTGGTAACCTTTCATTCCATGAAAGAGTTTGTTAACGGCATCGTGGAAGAGGGGGCAGAAGCAGAATACTATGCGGCTTCATCGCTAGGACGAATGGGAGGTTTGCTTGAGCAACAGAGCAACGGGAGGGCTCCAATGACATGCGATAGGTTTCCAAGGGTATGCAGAGCACAAGGAAGCGCTGGACCCGACTGCTGTAAGAAACGTTGCGTGAACGTGATGACCGATGGCCTCAATTGCGGCGAGTGCGGAAGAAAGTGCCGCTATGGCCAGAAATGCTGTGGTGGAAGCTGCGTGGATGTTATGCATGACCACAACAACTGTGGTGGCTGCCGCGCGCGCTGCGCGAAGGGGAATTTCTGCCAATTTGGGATGTGCAGCTACGCCAATTAGGGGATGGAATTTTGGTTAAAAGTGGGTGACTCGACTTGTGAGAATTCAGATCCTATGTGTGTTTTGTTTTTGTGCTCACCATTTATTCATTGGTAATATGTTGATTTTTATTTCATCACATTGGCAAAATGTTGGTTTTTATTTTAAGTTGAAATAAAATGTGGATGGCAAAAAATGTCATCAGTTTGTTGAGAGGTTAAGGCAATAAAAGTTAACGTTATTTGTAGTCCATTGTTGCTGTCATCTACCTCTCTTTTTAACAGATCTAATTAAATTATCTACTTGTTTAATTATAAGGCCAGGATGATTTCCACTGCGCATCGTGTGCTCCTAAAATAATTACATTAAGAAATATATATCTAAACTATAGTCAAAGTAATTTAATTTAGATTAATAACGCTATTAGATGATAAATTTGCATATAAAGAATCCTACATAATTTGAAAACAAGATTAGAGATGCTAACTGTTGTTTGGTTGAAGAAAAAAATATAGTTCATGCCACAACACGTTTTTTATTTTTTTATGTGAAATAAAATTGTCATCATATATTTCTTGGATAGGGAAACAACAAGAACACTAATAGAATGCTTTTTTCTGATTCATATGAATTTTTATTATTCTTTTTAAAACTTTTTTGTACATATAATTTGATTGCAAATTATTATGTGTTCATTTGTAAAAGTGAAACTTGGTTTCTTTCTGAGATTTTCCTTCTAAAGATGATTCTACATACTTTATTGCTAACATAATTGAAAGATGTTGGTGATAGTTCTTCTCTCTATTCCTATTTTTGTTATTCAACACTTCTGAAAATTTTTGTATTTCTAATTTTTGTCTTCAGCAATTTTGATTTTTAAAAAGGAATCATTTTTTATAATTGATATAAAAAATATTTAGGATAATAAAATCATTTATAACCTTTATTGATAAACAAACCACTCATTATAGTTTCCTACACACCCTGACATTCCAAGTGTTTGGATGATGCAGTCATCGTGAAGTTACCTCCTTATGTTATTAAATTATATACACTAAGACAAGTGGCATAATTTACGTAGAACTTAGAAACAATTTTTTTATTTTAAGAAGCATATTGTTTTATTAAAAATTTTTATTCTTTTACTTTTTATCAATTTTGTGAACAACTTTTCTTTCAAAAGTTTCTCACAATTTCTAGGTTTCTTTTTTTGAATATAATTTTATGCTTATTAATATGTAGGCTTTTTCATCGTTACAATTATTAAAATCATACTCAACTTAATTTGTATATAAAATAGGATATTTTAAAATATATATGTATATGTAGACATGTGTGCAAAAACATAAGCATGTGTATATACATACAAGTGTGTATGTATACATCTTTAAACTTTTCATTATATAATAATACTATATTTAGCATAATAAACAGATACATAATGCATCAATATGTAAATCAAATGACATACTCTTTAATATCACATAAACTATCATAATATCATGGATATTAATAACTAGATATAGTATAAACAAATAATTTTGAATTTATACCCACCATTAGATTTCTTGTAAAAAGTTTTGTTTTAAGTCCTTACTATTATCTTATCATCATATTTGTGATTATTCTCTTTTAATATATCAGTTGTAGTGTCAAAACTTATCAAAAATAGAAATCTAATTTTTTTGAAAAAAAATTCTTAATTTCCTTGGATTGAGCCAACAGTGCTAAATCCAAGCCAACATGCACTTTGTGTGTGTTATCAGCACCCTTGTCATGTTTATTATCCATGGGATAGTTGCTCTCAATGGAGAGGAAGTTGTAAGAATGCATTCATTTTCTTTCTTCTTAAAGTTCTCAACAAATTAATATGTAGTTAAAAGATAGTTGATAACAATATTAAATCAAAGACTTACACAATAATATAAATCACAAGTCTTATTACTTATTTCTAGTAGATGAAGGAGTCTTATATTTGTGTAACTAAGGCAACATATACATGTTCTACACTTAATTTACATTATTTAACAAAGTTGTCATATCATTCTCTTGTTTACATATATTTCTTTTTTCAAGTATACACCATGGTTGTGTTGCATCCTTATAGACTTTTACAAATACCCTAATCTCTCTCACCTTAAAGACATTTCTAAACAATTGTTCTTTTCATAGGTTCTAATGCATAGGAATTATGCATTAGAATGACAAAATTATGGGATTTGTCCAAGTCTAAAATTCTTTAATCTTAAAGTGTAGTACTTAGTTATGCCTCAAAATTGTATAGTCATATTGTGTTTGATAAAATCTACAACTTTGATTGACCATGCAGATCAAAGGCTTAACATGCATGATCAACCTATAATAGTTGTTCTTGGGAACTACACCATTGTTGACCTCCTTAGGTCATCAATACGATCATGTTCGATCAATCATTTTTGATTTGCTTTAATTTATTAGCACCACCCTATTACAACAAAGTGTATCGATTTAGGTTGATTTGGTCATCGTATAAGCATTAAGTTTACAATCATGTAATGTTTAATTAGTATCATGAATATGATTTGATATTTAGATCATTAGTTTAGCTAAGACAACTAATTAAGAGGTGCTCATTATTAGTACTCCTAGCTTTAAATTATATTCTTGTTGTTTGAACTTATGCTAGATTAGGGCTTCAAAGTTGTACACTTGTCTAATGCATAGCCTTATGATGTGCCTCAATTTGACTATTCATCCAATTTGATCTAATTGATCTATTGACAATCTCTATTCATAGTGAATATATGCTTTATCTTAATTAGATGACTTACTATAACTAATCATTAACATATTATTTTGATATTCCAAGCTTTCATAGTTAAGGCCATTTATCCTTTATTTAGAATCCCAAATAACTCATGTATATAAATACTCAAAACCTCTCCATTCATTAATGCATACAACAAATCATATATGGTCTCATTAATCAACTCCTAGGCATGTATAACAATTCAACACTCAACAATATTTGAGATTTTTTAAAGATTTGATATTTATAATACTAATTTTGTCACCATCTTAAAGAAATCCACAACCATTTAAACCAATGAAAAATATATCTAAAAAATATTACACAATTCACATTTTAAGATTCTTTTTTAGAAATGTATTATTTTTTCTCATTTTTTTATGTTTGATCTCCCAAAATTTTCAAGGCTAGTTTCTTCTCATATTTTCTAATAATTATTTTTTCTCTACATTTTCTAAATTTTTTATGCTTTTTTATTTGTAGCCTTGTATCAAAAAAAAAAAAAAAAATCAATAATAATATTTGTGACACCTAATAGATTCTTCATTTTGCCTGGCTTTTTTTTGCATTTACTATTTAAAATGAAAAATTGAAAAAAACATTAAGAAAAGCTTTTAAAAAAAGAGTTTTATGTAAAAATATTGGACAAAGATAATGAAAAAAACATTTTGAAAACAAAGCTTGAAATCAAGCATCCGACCATTTTTTTTCATCGACTTTAACTACACTCTTTTCATAACCTTAGAAGTGCTGATGAAGTGGCTGCGCGGAGGTAAAAAAAAAAAGGTTGAAAAATGGTTTTTTTGAAATGCAATATTAAAAGGAGTTTTTATTTATAAAATATGATAAAAAAACTATTATAATAATTTTGATTTTTTATTTTATTTATTCAAAGATAAAATCAACAATAACTTTTTTTTTGAGAAATATTTAAAATATTAGAATAAAATTGCCTTTCTGAAAATAAAAAAAATAATAGGCTTTCACTTAGAGAGCCCTAGAATATTATCTAATATTAACTTATTTTGTGGTTATACATAAAAAACAAGGGACTGTTATAAGGTAGATATTATCAGATAAGTTATTTTTTATTTTCTTATTATTTTTTTTATGCATTGATCATCGTTAGTGTGGCTTAATATTAGCCGACTATCTAATTTCATTCATCTTTTTTTTAAATAATATTAAAAATTATATGAGCAAAAGTATTTCAAAATGTTCAATAAAAAGATAGACAAACAAAAATATTATTTTTATAAAATCGACATATAATGATTAGTCAAAACTTGATAAAAATTTTAGATCTACCTAACAATCGATCTGGAAATCAAATATTGACGAGTTATTGAGTACATTCAGATCGAACTTGAATCGACCCGCCGTTTGTTAAGATTCGCATGCTATTCGAGTCGAAATCATGTCTCATCTCTATCCGAGGCCGATAGCGTTTGACGGGCGTAATCTCAAGCGGGCAGGGTGCACGCAGAAGGTGTTCACTGTGTTTGTTTTGGTTGATGGGTTTCGTTGAGAGCTCCGTGTAGTTGCGACATGGAGTTCAGGCGACGTGGCTACGGCGAGGACACTGCATGCTCGCTCCCTCGTTTCTCCGTCGAAGCTCATCCCCTCTCTTGCATGCGCAACGCGTCTGTAGCTGAGGTCTCTCTCTCTCTCTCTCATGCTCATGTGCACTAATTGCTGCATAAATTCAACTATGCGCAAAAGCCAAGGAGTAGTAAGAAGTACAAATCACTACAAATTTTCCGAGACTGTCGGATTTATTGAGATCGGAAATGTGAATGGGACGACGGTTGCAGAGCTAATATGTTCTCTATTTTTGTGCTGCCTTTGCTGTTACATGCATTTGCATATGAATATCGATGGAAATAAATAGGGCATGATTAGCTTGGATTCCCTGTTCTGTTTTTTCTGATTTGCATTTTGTTGGAAAAGCTTAAAGCTTTTGTTCTACGTGTGAAGACGATTTTGTGAATTGTTTATGCGACATATTGGCAGTATTGTGCTGGTTGTTTGCATTGGGAAAACTGGTGTTAGTAGCTAGTAAAATTGAGAACGTGTTTGATGTTTCTGTTTTATTTTTTTAAAACGATGTATCTTAACTTACTGCAACATGCTGCATAAAAACCTATTTGCAAGTGTAAACCTCTAGAATGTTGCAGGAATACAAACAGAAAACTTATGAAGCAACTTGTATATCTCAAAAGTAATGGACTTGATTTTATGTTGTCAGTGGATATAAATGATCTATTGCATGTTGCACTTTTGAGCTTAGGAATCTACTATGTTGTAGAACTCATGTTAAATTGATGGCGTTTGGGAATTCCATGGCCATTCCACCTTTTGGTTTTCTTTTTAAAATGAAATGCCAATGGTTTCTTTGTTTTTCCATACATTAAATAAAGGATTATGTTAGGAACATAGGTGCTAAACGAGACAACAAACAAAATTTAATACACAAGAAGTTTTATGACTCAAAACATAAGGATGTCAATTTCATAAGGGTGATCATATATTTCTGAATTTAATCCAGTAACAGGAGTAGTGCTACTTCGAAAAGCGCAAATTTATAGCTTTGGTTTATTGAACTTTTTTCAAATTGGGGAGAGAAACTTGTTTGAATTACAAACTAGTGTTGCCTTGATAACATGGTGTATATGATTTGTTTCATGTTTTGTCATTGAGAAATGATTTTGATTTTCCAATGCATTATTCAGTATAAGAAAACCTAGATTGATGTACAACCTGGGATGAGCTATAATGAGAGCACATAAAGGATTCAAGACATGAGTGTGAAATGACTAAGAAAGAATTTCAATTTTATAAGTGTTTTAGAGGATTTAAAGTGAAAGACAAGCCAAATGGGAAGTGGAAGTTCAATTGTGAATAGAATATCTAAAGCTATTTATGACGAATCAACACAAAATTTGAGCTTGAGAGAGAGATTGTAATAAGTTATAATTGCAGTATGTTCGATATATATATATATATATTTATATATAATATAATATAATATAATATAATATAATGCTAAAATAAATTTAGTTCTAATTATTTCAATAGTAGACATTTTATATATTGTTTGTTGAGACAAATTGAGCAGCACTTATTTTAGGGATTAAGGATTGAGAAGCATCTGCTTTATTGAAATCAAACAATCAAACATCGTTTGATCTTGGCTATTAGACAAATATTTAAAAACAAAATGGTTAGTTACATAAGAAAGAAGGGGTTGCCATCTTCTGTTACACCCTTGTGTTTGATGAGTCAAGTATAAATGTGTATATTTTATTTGGGCTTGATTTTAAGTAAAATTGTTAATAATTAATTAAATCAAGCCATGTATTTTAGATGTCTAAAATAATGGTCTCTAAGGGCCTTGAGGTCATGGCATACTTCAAGGAATTTTGAGACATGCGCAAGATTTTTTATAATTGAATTTCTTTTTATTTTTCTTGAATTTGATATGTCAAAACTTTGAGATTATGAGGCACACTAGTAGCATTAACATTTAAAAATATTATAAAATTATTTAATACTGAATTTTGATTTTTGGGCCAAGCATATTTGACAAAATGTATAGACATGGGTATTTGATTTTTTAATATTATTTTGGAATCGTTTTCTACGAATTTCTTTTCATAGCCACTTAATTAACTTATAATACTATAAGAATACAAAATTATTTTTTTACACTTATAGTCAAATTTTTGGCTAAAAAATTCGTCAAAAATACCCTAAAACAGCCGAAGTCTCGGGAAAATGTACTGTAGCAATGGGCGGGTCGACCCGGCGCCAAAACAGCCCGTCCAGGTCTTTTAAAAATTAAAAATTTAATTTAAAAAATAAAAATTTGGTTGACCCGAAAAGGCTAAACCTAGCTTGGACCCAAAGCACGCCGAGAGGAGCTCGGCTAGAGCTGGTCAACAGTCAAATGAACAGTGCCTGGCTAAGCCAAGACCGCCCAAAGGAGCTTGGCTAGGTCAAACTGCAGCGCGGTCAACAGTTAATGAACAAATGCTTGGCTAAGTCAACCCGAACCAGGTGATGAAATCCCAGTCAAGGAAGGGGGGAGCCGGCCCCAAAGCGGCTCGAACGTTAAACGGCGAAAATTCGTTATAAAGAGGTGCGCTGAATTCGCTTCTGCAGTGTGGGACTAAAAAATCCCACCTTATAACTTCGGCCGGATCCAAAGGCGCAGATCAAGCCCGCCTAGATCCAACGGGCGAGAGTAAATTCTAACGGCTGTTTCGCGAGGCTAATCAGCGCCGTTCGTTCAGTGCGCAATCCAATGGCGCAGATCAAGCCCGCCCAGATCCAACGGGGGAGAGTAAATTCGAACGGCTGTTTCGCGAGGTCAATCAACGCCGTTCGTTCAGCGCGCGGGATCTAATGGCTCAGATCAAGTCCGCCCGGATCCAACGCTCTGGATTAAGCCCGAACGGTAAAATGCGTAAACAATCTGCGCCGTTCGTTTTTTGGCCCGGATCGGACGGTGGCTGCTTTCCGTCCGTTGCCCAAACGGCTAATTAATTTTTGGAGCCGTTGGGGGGTGTTTTTAGAGCTCAAATCTGAGCTCTATAAATATAGAAAAATTATGTATTTTTCAGTTTTAACCTTTGCTAAATTGTTTCAAAAGATTTTCAGATCTCAAACACAAGCATCCGAGCAAAATCGGCGCATTCGAGCTCTAGAAGCAAAGCGGCAAGAAAGCTAGTGGAATTAGAGGTTTTTCAATCATTTCTAAATCTCTATCCCTCTAATTCGACGATTGTGTGTGCCTCCTTTTTTCTCCAATTTTTCTTAAGTCATTTGCCAATTTTTCGTATTTTTGTTTTGGGGCAAGGGCGTCCCGGCGTTTGTGCTAAAGCCCCGGGTTTGAGTTGAGCCCGATAAAAACTCAAGTAGGTTTGGGATTAGCCATAATAAAAATCCCAAGTAGGTTCGAGGTGAACCGTAAGAAAAACCTCACTTGTAATCGGAGAATTTAGTGGATTTTTCCCAACACCGGTTGGGGGTGGACGTAGACTCGGTTTTGAGTCGAACCACTTGAAAATTTGTGTGTTCAATGTTCTTTACTTTTGCTTAAAGTCTTTTAAATTTAATTTCGGAAATTATAAGAATTTAAATACACAATTCACCCCCCCCCTCTTGTGGGTTTTCTTTAGCACGAATCACTTCATCTTCCTCATATTTAAGTGTAAATGGTTAACAATCATTGAGAAGGGGGAGATGGAGAGGATAAGAGAACATAAAAAAAGGCGAGAAGGAAAGAAATAAAAATGGAAGCAAGTAAATACTAGATTAGTCCTTTAGAGAGGAATAAGAAGGGAGAAGGTGAAGATGAGGTGGTAGAAGAGGATGAATCAAGGTGAAAGTAAGACGAGCATAATTTTGATTTTAATTTTAGGTTTTTTGTTAGTTAAGGTTCATTTGACAAAGTAAAATTCATAAATGCTTTCAAGTATTTAAGTGTGCTCATTGAAGATAGGTTCTTTAAGTTTACTCAATTTGCGAGTAGCCTTTTTGGGTTCAACAATGAATTGATAGAACTGCACAACTTCACTAGATTAGCAATTAAGTCACTAAGCTTGTTTTGTGCCTAAATTATTATTTAAAAATAGTTGCATAAGCCTCTATGGTTTATATAATCTTATAAATTATTTTAGGTTTGAGGTGTTTAGAAAAATAATGTTAGAAACTTTGGTGAACTGTTTATAAAACTATAAGAGTTTATCTTGTTATTATTGAAATTCGGATGTTCTAATTACATAATTAAGGTTTGTGCAATTAACAACTCAGAAGTTGATTTTGAATACCGAGGATTGGCAAGATAGAATTGTTTTACAAAAGATAATAGAAAAGTATTATAGTAGCTTTGAATATATATTGAACTATTGAAATCAAATTTATTAATACAATCTTTTTAGAACTTGTCACACTCATTTGATCAATTTTTGATTGATCAAATAACAAAGCAAGCATAAATGTATGGAGTTATGGAATGGTTTTAACCAAATTTATGAACACAATATTTTTAGATGATCATTTGATTGATTTACAATTGACGAAATCAACAAAGCAACTATATAGCTTTAGGAGGTCAATCTTGTTGGTTCTTTGGTTTATTGTGTGTAATCCATGAATGTATTTTTAGTGCCATTTTCTTAAATACATGTTTTACAATAGACGTACGGATCTTTAGACATTCACATTCAGAGGGTTCGTTCGCTCAGGTGCGCATACAGTCTTCTAGACTACACCAATACAGAGGATTCGAGATTATCTCTAATAGTGACATAAGATCACTTGCTGTTCAATTGCGGGGCTATGATCAACTTAAGTCTAAAGGCTTGAAATAATGAAGAAGGACAAGAAATGTTTATGTTTAAGCATATGAAATTTATGTAATAAGTTTTTTAAAAAATGATTGCAGGGCTCCATTAGAGATTGAATGGTTTATTTGCAACATAAGAATTATAAAGATTTGATGGAAGTCGCTAAGAGTGATACAGCAGAATCAGATTGTTACACAACTTTGAAAAGATATGTGCAAAAGAAGTAGTTATGCTTCTTAACAATGCAGTTGAAGAAAAAGAAATCTAGGTCTAGTTGTACAGGAGCATATTGATTTTAGCTCAGGTTTTGTAACCAAACCACATTGTCAGCTGTGTGATAAGTGGCACTAGAAAGTGTGTTGCTTGAAGGAAGCATTATTGTGCTTGAAATTTGTTCAGAAATATGGTTTGGAACTGTGCTGGATTTTCAGTGCCAGGTGGAAAGACATAGGCATCTGTTTTACTTGTGAAGGTGGCAGTTGACCTAGTGCTGCAGTACCTCTATGATGATCTGGAGAGGCTGCTCGTATTTGTGATTGTGGTGCATAGCTTTTGGGCATTTGAAGCCATCCGGCAAGAAGTTTTCATGTAAAAACAGGCTTACTAGGAATGCTTGTATTGGTTATATTTTATTCTGCTGCATTTTATTCATCTGTAGAAAATACTTTGTTAGTTTTGGTTTCAATTGTAACAAAAATAGCTGCGATGCCAAGTTAAATATTTTCAGTTGGGGTTTGATATAAATTTGAACATATTTGGTTGTCATGTCTTCAATTCACTTGGATTATTGGGGGAAGATCTATTAATTTATTATAATTTGGATAATGCAGAAATATTTGTTTGATTGTAGCACTGCAAGATCAGAAACTTGGATGAGGTGCATGTGAAACATATTTAGAATTTGTTTTGGATTTAGTAACTGAACCTAATAATCTCCAAGAAATGCCAATAGGAAATATTGATAGTAAATTGGTTTCTTGATATTTTTCTGGATGGTCTTTTGACTTCTACCTGTTGAAGAAATTGAGTTATTGACTTCTATTCTTAGAATTGCTCCATCATCCGATGTTTTATTAGGGATGGCTACTACTCAATTCAACTGCAATTATTGTTGGTTTACTGTTTTATTTGGCCTAATGTATCAGCTTGGAGAACTGTTGTATTGTTTGTAAAAGAAATGGTTTTCAGTTTGATAGTGTATGATGAGTAACATGAATTAATAAAGTTAGCATAATGGTTATGATTTGTTTCATAAGTTATAGAGTATTCTAGTGTTTTTCAAAGGTTGGTCCTTGATCAGGTGCCATCAATTGAAAATCAAGCATCAGTACAAAAACTGCTTTCCAAGCATGGTATTGGAGTTTTGAATTCTTTGTGATGAGTAATGGATTAACTAATGTCCAAGTTGTTTTTATAAGATATGATGAGTAAAGCCTTTTGACCTTATGTAGACGATTTGTAATTTGTCTGTAGATATGCAGATGATATTTTTATCTACTCTATAGACCAAAAGAATCCTTGTCAACACCTTATATAGTTAAAATTAAAGCAGCATAAGTTACTTGCATAGTTTTGAAACTATAGGATTTTATTTTGTTTATTTTCTTGAAAAATAATGAAATTTTAATGTAGGAAGGTGAAGGCTGTTTTTAAAAGCTAAAGAATTATTAAATCGTTGCACAATTTTAAGTGTGCCTAATAAATCTGAAGGATATCAAGTGTATAGTGATGTTTCATGACAAGTATTGAGATGTTTTGGAAAAGTAATAAGATATGTGTCGTGTCGATAGAATTTATTTGAGAGAAATTATCTCATGTATGATTTAGAATTGATTGTAGTACTATTTGTACTTGGAGAAAATACCTATATGATGTTATGTGTGAGGTAAATTTTTGTAAAAATTGAGGTATTTATGAATAATTATAATTTGAAATTTACATAAAAAGAGTTGAATCTTAGCCAATGATGCTAGTTAAAATCATTAAAGAATTGTCTTGAAAATTATACAAACAAATGCATTAATTAATTCTTTTCATAGAAAAATAATTTTGGCATGTCGGGAATAAGTTGTTAAGTAGCAAAAATGGTGTTCTAAATGGAAAAACTATGAGTAGATTTCATCACAAAAAGGTTTGTAGCATGGTTATATCAATTGATTATTTTTTTGGATGGGCTAAAGCAAATTAAAGACAATCATATTTGAGGTCTTGGTTTGATACAAAATTATTCATGAAGTTGATGTAATGGTGGCATTTAGATTATTAGTAAAAAATGGAGTTTTTAAATAGATTTTAATTTATGATTTGATGAAAGCCAATGTCTATTGTACAAGAAAGCCTATTGTTTATTTTATTATATTCATCTTGAAATGTAAGGGTTAAAATAGATGGTATTGATGCTAGGATAAAAACAAACATGTGAATGATTTTGTGAATTTTTATTAACTTGTCTCCAAGTAAAGGGACAACATAAGAAACTTGGTGTGTTATTTGAATTATTATTGATTTCAAGGTGTAATTAAGGAAAGTTTGCTATAGAAAATTTGTTTTTCAATTGCCTGGGTTATGACAAAGCCGTGATGTTGTTTAGATGATTTTGGATTGATTGATTATATCTGATCACTTTCTATTAATTAAGATTTTATGGAGTTTCAAAATTATAATATTTGATAGAAATCTCAATGTTGTATCACAATTTTGGAGTGACGTACATTTTGGATTTAATTTATAATTGAAATTTATGTTTTTTTATCTCAAAGTATTAGACAAATTAAGCGATATTATAAGTTTTATTGAGGATTTGTTTTGAATTTTGAAATAAATTGGGAGAATTATATATCTTTTGGTTGATTTTGCATATAAATTTAACTAGCTAGTATTGAAAAGACACCTTATGAAGCTCTTCTTCCTTCTTGTTTGTGGTTGGAGAAAGAACTATCTTGGAGTTCTAGTTAGTAGATATAGCAGAGAAAATACAATTGATGCTTGGCCATCTACGTATAATTCTAAACATTTTGTTGTTTATCTCATTTTTGTCTAATAATGTAACAAGATTTGGAAAAGTGGTAACTTAAAGCATTGGTTTACTAAGCCTTTTTTTTTTTAATAATAACAATAATTGATGATGGCATTCTCATTCTTGTCTCCAAGTATCTTTGAATTAGAAACATTTTCTTTGCTTGGTGGTTTATCTTTCGAAGTTGTGATTGGGGTAGATTGGTTTTTTAACATTATATTCATTAATTGTATCTTTTGAGTTAATAAAGTTATATGTGCTTCTATGTTTGATGGTGAAAGAGTTGCCATAGTTATCTTGACTGACCCCAATATCTTGATTACCTTTTATGGCTTACTCCTCAACTCCCTTCTTTTTTGCTTCTATTATTGGCGTCAAATCGAAGTTTTTTGATATAAAAATAATATGATCTGTTTGCGAGGTGTTTTCGCCTTGTGCCCTCAACAGTAGACATTTTTTAAGTCGTGAGAAATAATGAGGAACTGAAGAAGAATTAGAAAGAGAAAGAGAATAGAGTTTTTATCATAAGAAGATCAAAAAATTTGATTTTCTTTGTTTATTATTCTTACCCCTTTATATAGGGGTTAGATACAATATTTTATTACAAATTATATAATATTTTAATTAATAAAAGACACATGATTTGACCAAACTCTCAATTTCGCAAATTTTGAGTTGGCTGACCCTTGCTCATGTTGGTGGGCACAATAGATGGTATCCATCGTGTGCATGGCGCACATGGGTGGTGACCTGCAGTGTGCTCTGCGTGTGCAAGGGTCAGTACACCTACTGTTCACATGCAATGCTTGTGACCTTGGTCAGTGTCGCGTGTGCTTCTGTATTCGTGTGGTATTCAATGGGACCAGCATGCCTGCTCTCATGAGTGTGCCTGTGAGTGCAAGTAGCCTTTTTTTTTCAAACGTTTCTTCGGGTTTTGACCTATAAGAGGTCTTCTGATGAACAACACTTTTTTGGATTGTGGTAATCCTATATTTAATATTGAATTGAAATTTATTATTTGTTTTTATCCCCAAACTAATCAACAATTTAAATGATGATTTGTCGAGGTTTTGTTTTTGATTTTGAAGTAAATTGGGTGAGTTATTAATCTTTAATTGATTTGCTTAAAATGGAGATTATCAAGCTAGTATTGGTTTTACATCTTATAAAGCTCTTTATTAAAGGAAATGGTTATCCTTGATTTGTTTTTTAATAGATAGAGAAAGAACTATGTTAGGATTGCAATTAGCATATAGGGTGTTAGAGAAAATTTGATTAATTGTGAGCATTTGCTTGTAATGCTTCCTAAGCGAGCATATTATGACTTCAAAACATATCTAAAGTTTCATGATGATGATCATGGATTCTCAAATTTAGCTTGATGAAGGGAGTGACAAGATTTAGAAAAATAAAAAAAATTAAAGTATTGATTTATTGGATCTTTTTAATTTTTTCAATAAATTAATTATTAGCTTTGCATGCTTATGTGATATATGTCCATTTATATGTTTCATATTTTATCTATGAGAAAGTTTGCTCATGATTTTGTTTATATTATTCATTATGATCTTAAGCTTGATGAGAGACTTAAAATGGGATTTTAAACAAGAGTGAAATAAGAGCAAAGAAATAAGTGCAAGAGACGTTGCATATGAAGTGGAAGAAGCATTGCAAAATAAAGTATTTGGAATTATTTAGAGTGTCACTTTAAAATTGGAAGATGAAATTTTAATTGAGGTGATTCTAAGGATCTTAATATTTTAAGATAAAATTTGTATAATTTTGAGCTAGATAAATTTATTTGAAATTTTGTTTGTATATGATGTTGTGCACTCATTATATGAAGTAAGCAACATTTGTGTGACTCAAATTTGACATTGTGTGGACATAATATTTGGCTACTAAAAAAAAGTTAAAAAGAATGAGTTGGTGGCTTGGAAGAGGTGTGCTCTCTCCCTCGTATGAGTCTATAGATAACCATTGCTTATGTGATGGAAATGGAGAGAATGTGAGAAGATTGATTTGTTTTCTCAACATCAAGTCACCATAGGTATTTAACGGTTTTGGGATAAGAAAATTTTTGAGGTTTTAAGGTCTATTAATTTAGTAAACTTTTGTGGAGGTCGAAAAATACTTTCGATCTCAAAGAATTTCATGAGATGAATTTGAAACTTATTAGTGTTTTTTTTTGATACATAAGTGAAACTCGTTGATCTTTTAGACACGTTGATAGTAAATGTGTATCTGGATATTTTCTTGGTGACCTTCTTGAATTTCTATATGAAAGAGTGTTGATTGTGTGATCGACATAATTTCTAAATTTCTACCTACATTTAAGACTTCATGTGTAATTGCTTTAAAAAGAAAATGTAGAAATACTTGGATAAAGGTTTTATTTGATGTAGTGCATCACTATGGAGACTCTTGTGTTGTTTTTAATGAGGATTGTTGTCTCATAATGTATACTAATTATCAAAATGTAAGTAAAATTACTATAAAGAATATGATTCTCATTGCTAGAAATAAAGATTTGTTTGATCAATTATAATGTAGCATATTATTTTCAAAGGTTAATCTTTAACAAAGATATCATATATTGAAAATCATTAATCTACAAAAAAATGCTTTCAAAACAAGATATATACATTACATATGGATTTACTAATTCTTTAACTATGCTTATGAATTTGGTGAATAGAAAGTATCGTTGTCATCTGAACTTTTTTGTAATTTTTTCTATAGATGATATATTAATCCTTTTCGGGTCAAGAGGACCCTTTAAAATCCTTGTATTGTAGAAATTAAAGGTGTCTAAGTTATATGTAAAGTTTTCTAGAGGTGACATAAGGTTACATATTGTTATTTTTCATGTTAGTCTCATTAGAGTTTTTGTTAATTCTCAAAAGATTTTAATGATTGCGACTTGATCTAGATCAACTAACTCAACAGTGATTGTAGTTTCTTTGAACTTATGGCTTATTAGCATTAAGTTTTGAAGAGACCTTCATGAATAGCTTTTCTTTTGACAAGATGTACTTGAAAAGAAATGAAATTTGGGAATAAGGGATACGAAGATAGTTTTCAAAAGCTATAAAAATTATTAAATTTCAGTACCAGTCTTAATTATACTTGTTGGATTTGAAGGATTTTAAGCATACTATGATGTCTCGTTATAAGGATTGAGATATGTACCAATGCAAAATTGCGATATAATAGCTTATGCATACTGCCAATAAAAATAACATTAGATGAACTATTCAATATGGAATTTTCAATAGACTATAGTATTTGAACATAAGATTGTGGGAAGCTACCAATATGGTGTTGAGCATGAGGTTTTTGCAGATCATTGGAATTTGATATGTATCATGAAATCTAAGGCAACAATGTCAGTTGTAGTTTCTTAGGAGCTGCGGGTTACTAAAATAAATTTTTGAAGAGATTTTCACAAATAGCTTTTCTTTTGTCGGAACTTACTCTAAACACAATGAAACTTGGGTGGAGTAAATAATATGAAGATGGTTTTCAAAATCTATAAAAATTGTTTAATTTTAGTGCCAATCTTAATTATACCAATTGAATTTGAAGGGTGTGAAGCATATTGTGAGTTCTTGTTATAAGTTTTGTGATTTATGCCAATGCAAAATAGAAATTTAATAGCCTATGCATCCTGTCAATAGGAATAGCAATAGATGAGCTATTCAGCACGTGATTTTGAGTTGACCATAATTGTATTTGAATGCCAGATTATGGAGTGTTACCAATATGGTGTTGAGCATGAGGTATTTGCAAATCATTGGAGTTTGATGTATATTTTCACACAAAAAGAGATGAATCGAAGGCAACAATGTCAGTTGGAATTAAAAAGTGATTATGACTAAAGAAAACTTTTATAATCCATGCCAATTCTCTAATTCACCAGAATGATAAGTATCCTTTTTGAGGTGCTGCTATTCTTTTGCTAACCTTTTCTTTTATTCATCCAGAGCACCCTAGTTGTTCAGTTTTTCTGTTCTCTCTCCGATATTTTCGGACCCTGGGGTAATTGAGCCTAGTAAGAATCTCTAGTATAGCAGCCTTTTTTTGCAACCCTCTGGGATCTCTTGTGAACCACCATGATGTTTTAAGGGGAGGATTTTAGGGGAAGCAGTGAGTTTGGATTCTTCTGCAGAGAGCTGGATGAGGGGAGACGTTCACATTTGGTTTGGAGGGTGGGCATATCCTGAACCTGCTATCATTATGCCTTTGTCGTCACTCTACTGTTTGATAGTTCCCCTTGACCTGTTGTGAATATGCCCGATCTGTTATGCCCTCCAATTATTTTAATCTAGGTTGATATTTAAAAGAAGAATGGCAGAATGTAATGGAGGATGGTTGACCTTCTAGAGCTTATGTTGTTTTCTATGTCTCTTTGAGTGGCTTTGTATTCATCTCTCTAAGGCTTTAACTATTCTTGCTCTGGCTTTGTTGTCCTTTGAATAGGATCAATTGGTACTGATAGTCATATGGTAAAATTTGTTAGAAATAGGCCTTAAATTTATGAATATAAATGCAAATTCTTAGAACTTTTGTAAGGGCTTTTTTAGTTCACCTTATTGATCCTTTAAATTACAGAGTTTTTTTTAGGTATATTACTTTTTTGTTATTTTGGAATAATAATTGACTTCTTATGGTCTTATAAGAAAGGTTGCTGCTGCCAATCACACAAAGGCTGATTTTGAAGACCCGTTGAGAACAAGTTCTGCACATGTTACAGTTTCTTCTTGTAATCAAAGTTTTCATTATACTTCCAAAGAAAGTTTTTGTTCTGACGAAGGCAGCCAGTTGTCAAAAAAAGAATGGGTTGTTTTCAGCAAATCTCTGATGCAGAAGTTCTCCAGTAGTAATATGATAATGATGCCAACGGTGAGTCTGTCAAATAATGAAATATTCACTAGCGTAACCTATTTTTATGTTTTTTTTTCAATTGGTCGATTCTCTTTGTTGGTCTGAACATCTTATTTTTTTTTTTTATTTGGGCAAGCTATTAATACTGATGCTGTAGCTTCATGTTATTTTGTATGGGTTGTTTATTCTATTAGTTTATACATTCCCCTTCATTTAATTTAAGAAGTCATAATTTATTGGCTAAAATTGGACATGTGTTTTTGTAAAATATTTTATGGATAGACACTTGTCTCACTGATTGATATGTTGTGTACCTCTAATTTTGCATCCCCGTTCTTTTTGCAGGCGTTGGATTTTTCTGCAAGGGACAGCAAAGGTATGCTGATGTAATAATCTTCTGCTTCCTGGAAATAGTGATTTTATCCTTGGCTTTTTTTATTGTTTAATATGACTTTGCTGAGTTGCAGCCAATATATTTTTTTCCTTTTTGCAGAATATATTGAGACTCCAGCAACCGTGCACATTGAGGATCTGGAAGATCCAGACATTAGGGTAAAGGAGGAGAAGAAAGTATTTACCCAACAGGAGTATGCCTCCCAGTTGCAAGAGCTAAAAAGAAAAATTGACCAAGCGTGGCAAGCTGGGGATCATATTAAAGCACTTAAGCTATCAATCAAGGTGTGTTTCTTATGCATTGCATTTGTCGATTATAATTATCACTTGTTGCCTTATTAATTGGCATTTTCATGTTATTGCTTTACTAAAATGGCCAGGTTTTGTTAGATACAGAATTTTTTAGCAGATATAAAACAAAAATATGTTTATCTTTCTTGTTTAACTAGTTGCCATTGTTGAACCTTAATATTTGGAAAAATTGCCTATAGGTTTTCATTTATCCTTTTTACAAGTAGGTCTCTCAAGATTTCAAAATATTCAAATTGGTTCCTCCAGTTTACGGGTAGATGCAAGTAGGCCTTTGTCATATAAAATGAAGCTATTTGGTAGGCTTCTACTTTCTATTGCCTAATCCTTTTCATCTCCTTTGTTCACCCTTGCTCATCCCTATTATTCAAGTTTTATTGCAAAAGTAAATGTTGCATTAAAGAAACAAATAAAGTGTTCAACAAAAAGGAATAGAAGGGTAACAGAAAAAGTTTCAGCACATGCCCAAGTATGATGGAGGAAACTTTCATCAACAAGCCAAGTGGAAAACACTATTAACATTCCCTAACTAGAGAAAGTTCGGAAATCTCAAACAGAGAAACTTTTAAATAACCCCCGAAATTTTAGATGTGAGACTGATGCAAGAGCAAAAGAAGAGAGTGGACAAAATTTAAGTTCATGCCAAGACAAGCCTTCCATTTGCAATGGCGTAAGAATGCTACAAAATAAAAAAATCTCTAAGAAGGGTTTGGAAAAGGAATTTTTGGAATATTCGGATGGTTAAAGTATAAAGAACCCATGCTGGAAAATCATGTTAAAAAGGCATCATCTTTAATGGGAAATGGTAAAGATATGAATCTACAAGAGAAAGTTCAAAAATCTCAAACAGAGAAACTTTTAAAAGATCCCTCAAAATTTTAGTGGTGATAATGTTGCAAGAGCAAAAGAAGAGAGTGGACAAAAACTTCAGATCATGTGAACATAAGTCTTCCATCTGCAGTGGAGGCATTTTTAGAATATTAGGATGGTTAAAGCTTAAAGATCCCATGCAGGACATCACCACGTTAAAAAAGCATCATCTGCAATGGAAAGTGGTGAAGATATTGCCTAATTACATTTTATAAACTAGACTTATCTATTTGGGTATTTTGCAAACTAAAACACCTAGTTGCAAAAGGACCAACTAGACAAAGTTAAAGGTAATTTGGTTTTTAGACATTGCTCGATTTAGCAAGGGCATTGCATTTTACAATGGTTTGTCATGTTACTGCTTATACATTGCAGGTTTCAAGGCTTCTAATTGACACATCAGTTCTGCAGTTTTATCCAACTTTGTTCTTGCTAGTCATAGATATATTGGACATTTTTGGTGATATGGTATGGGAACGAATTAAAAAGAAGGCTGAATGTTCTGAAGATGGAGCCTTAATTTGTCCTTTGCCAGGTTTGTTGCAACCCTTAATCTAGTCTGACATTTTGTTGTTGGATTGGAGTGAGTTTATTAGTATTGCTTTTGGTGAGTGTTTGGGTAATCTACCAAACGTAAACGTATGAGACAGTGAAGGCTTTGGGACACTGTTTGCATCTCTTTTCCTTTCTATTTTCATATTGTCACTATACTCAGTATCAATATATTTAGTCAAAATTAAATCATTCTTTAGTGATTGTTAATATCCATGCAATTTGGTGACCTTGTTTCTTATATGTGAATGCAAAAAGCTGTAGGAAGTTATGAACATAATTTAATTTTGATGATTAATATGCACACCAAGGAAGAATGCATGTTATGTTGTTATTTAACTATCTTTTTTTTGTGAAGCATTGAAATGTTTTGTACGGCCTTTTATGAACTATTTGAATGGTCTGGCTGATATATTTAGTAAAAAAATGTTTATTTTTCTTATCTATTGCACTCTAGAAATTTGCATAATGTTTTGATTATGTAATATTACTTGATGCCTGCACTCCCATCTTTCTATTATCATACTTCATGCACTTTTTGAGAGTTTTTTTAAATGAAAACAATAAACTTTTGCCTATCATTTTATGTGTTTCTGTGGGCTGTGTCACACCCTGCCTCACACACAACTCAATTATGCAATGAATATCACACAAAATTCGATAACTCTAGAGAAATATGCATAAATGAGGACACATGCACCAAATAATAGGTGAGGGTGACGAAGAAGCACAATTTTCAAAGACACATTTTTAAACCAAGTAATTTTGTTTGAGTTTCAAAACCAACAAGTATTGTGCATATGTATATCTAAAGGCAAAAGATAAGTAGATGCTTTTGCTACTCTAATATATATAATTTATCACAAATTTCCCTCTCAAAACTCTTCACAAATAGTATGGTATGACCTCTTGATGATCACATGCCCATTTTTTGGAATGGATGTGGTTTGACTTATAATGCAAATAGGTAATGAGTTTGTATAGCTCAACTTGTAAACTATTATCTATAAATAGTAAACAGAATAAAATATAATAAAAAAATAGTTATAATAGTTAAACAGCAATACTAAAACATAATAATCGTGTAGTATATTTTTTGGTCATTGTACTACTTGTTTGATGACAAGAATATCATTGTATTATATTTACTAATGCTTTTTTTAAGTGTTGATGTCAAATTATGTATCTTAAAAGTAATTAGGTTAATCATGTGAAGAGCTTAATTATATGACCTAAGAAGATTAACGAAAGTGTTTGGGTATTAATCGTAATTAGCACTAGAATAAATACAAACTTGAGCAACATGAGGAAACTATCCTCATTGTGTTTTTTTATTTTACATATATTATCTATCTTAGAACATTACATTCATATTAAGTTATATCTTTTGTCAATGTTAAATTAAGTTGGATTTAAAAAGAGATTGAATTAACTTTACATTGGCCGAACTAATTATACATGTATGATTAACCCATTGTACACTACGATAAGTTAATATTCGGATCAGACAAAGTGTCAATTGAGAGCGATCTTAAGCAATATGGTTGTTTACGTTGTTTTTACATGTATGATGCCCTTATTGTATAAGTATGTTGATGGCCTACTCCAGAGATGTATTTTGAGTCTTATGCGTTTTGATATTCTAGACATCACAATGTTAATTTTTTACTGTTACGATACATATATTAGGAGGATCGGACAAGGGATCAGATCAAGCGATGAGAGTAATTGGAAATTGTCAGCCTTACGATAATGGTCATTGTATTATTTGAGTTCATCACCTGTTATTCTGAGAGATGTGAGGAGCTAATTATTTTCGTATAGTACAATGATATTTATTGTAATAGTATGATCCATTTATTTGTTTAGTGAGAGTTTCAGAACTTAATATTGCGAGTTTGCCAATTTTTGTTGTATATGTATGATACTGTGTTTGTACTTGTACGATACTATTTTACTCTAGAGCATAGTGTTAGGACTTAGTTATATATTGGGTAGATTTTCATCATAGGAGTATGATCCTCTTATTGTATACATATGATATTTTATGATTGATATAAATGAGTTTATCATATGATTTATTATAGTGCATGATCTTGCATCGCATAATATTTTTTAAAAAGCTTAGAATTTAAATTTGTGTATTTTAGTTTTAGTTGTATCATATGATGTTCTCATCGTATTTGTGTGATCTTTTTTACATGTTGAAATGAACTAGTTGGACAGTAGTGATTGCTTGGACAATGCTATCAGTGGTGCATCGTAATTATACAATCATATGGATTATAAAATATGATAAATTCAGGAAGTGAATAATGATTAGTTTAACTAATTTTTGACATAACTATTTGAGGGAGTTTTAGAATCATTTGAGAGCATTCTTAGTACACAAAAACATCCAAACATGATAGAAAAGATTAATACTTGATTGGAAAATCCTTTATGAGAAAGTTTGATTAGATTCATCATTTTCTAAGAAAAAGAAGTGTGAGACGATGATATTTAGCTTAGAGCACTCATCTTAGCATTTCTTTTCATTTTGAGCTAAGTTTTATTTTTTTATTTTAAGTTATATCTATTACATTTTCTATTGTATGAGCATTAAACTTTATTGCTATTTTGCATTGCTTCAAGTAGTGTGTCCCTTGTTTAATTATTTATTGGTTATATATTGTATTAAGCCTTTATTTGGTTTGCTTGTTCTATTATTGGGACTTTTACTTATTCCTTTATTGGCTTTTATTAAGTCGACTATATACTTTTGTTAAGCTGTTTTGTTGTTTTTTATTAAGTCGGTTGTAATCTTTTATAAAGTTGGTGTATTAATTTTTATTAAGCTGATTGTATGTTTTTATTAAGCTAATGTTGTAGGTTTTTTTTATCAAATTGGTGCTATCTACTTTTATTAAGTCGGTGCTGTGGGCTTTATTAAGTTGGTATTTAGTGGATTATCTAGCTATGTGGTTAGGGGTGGATGTAAAACTAAGTTTGAATTGAACAACTTGAAATTCTTGTATGTATTTTATTTTTTGTGTAGTACAACATATGGGTTTATAAATCCTAACAGCACTTCATATAACAAATGTTACAATATCCAACAAGATTGATAAACTTATAAATTTTTCTTTACAAAGTCATTTGTGATTTTAGGTTGACTTGAAAGTTATGAGTTTGTATAATTCACTTCCTCTTGTCGACATCACGTTTTTATTATTTGTAATGGAAGAAGCATGTATGAGTGAATGAATATTTTAAAAGTATCATATAAAGTATATGATAAATATAGAAGTATGATAATGGAAAATATATGACAGATGTTGACTTATGATCATATTTATTTTTATTCTCTAACTATCATCATGATCTATCATTTCACATGTTTTTCAAATTTAATGTCTCCTTATTTTTAGATTTTTTTATTATTTATATTTTATAAGGGTTGAGTTTTTTTTAGAATGATCATTATTTTAGCACCACAAAATTCCATCTCATCTCATACTATATCACATTAGTAATCATCTATCATATTGTATAAATCTTAGCTCGAGGGTTTATCATATCTCAATATACACTTTTAGCCCTAGTCAACCTTGCCCCTGGTGATGCTATTACCATTAATTTTTTAGTTCATTCATTGCTTGTAATGACAATAGACTCCACTTGTGTTAAACTCATTGTGGACAACTGGGTATGACTGATAAGGAAATATGAAGTATCATCACTAGTATTACATAAAGTTCTATCCTAACTCATAGTCAAAACATATCATTTATCATAAGTCTCGTATGATTTTTTTTCTTTTTACTTCTAATTTCTCATTTTATTTTTTATTCTTTATTTATTATTTTTTTTCATGTTTTGACATGTTCATTTTAATTAAATGTATTATCTAGATTCTTATGACTCAATTTCATAATAAATAAAATATAATGTTAAAATCATGTTATACGTTATTAGAACCTATATGCATAAAGAAAACAAGGTCATTTGATCATGTTTATGATTATGTATTATTCTAAGATAAGTAACAATAATATGTTTACATTACAGTTACATCAATTTATCTATTTAATTTTCTTGAGATTAATTCTTTTCATAATTATCTTTCCCATGGCACCTTATACAAATAAATCATCTATTTTTTTTATTATTATAGTCATTTTGCAACTTATAAAATGCTTCATAATCTCATTTACAAATTCTCGCTAAAGTAGCTGCAAAATTTACTGTCAATTCCACCCATGTACACTAAGTTTGGCTCAACACACTGCACATTGGGCTTGATGTAAGGTAGGTCAGGTACAATGTAGTGTATGCCAGGCTTGGGATATAGCACCAAAGCTCACCCTATTTGCTACCAAACCGAATTTTCACTCCAACATAAAGTAAAAATCAGAACTTTGAGAATTCTCATAAAAAAACCTTAATATATAGGAGACATTTCTAAAAACAGCAAAATTGTAAGCAAAACATGAATGCATAGTTCTAAAGCATCAAAATTAGCTTCCTAGCAAACGCTCTGATCTCAAGAGCAACAATCCAAACAAACAACAAGAAAGAGCTTAACAAATCACCTTAAGAAAGCTTCAACTCTGCAGCAGCTTCTCAATTCAAAATTCTGTCTTTTAAGAATTTCCTCAAGATCCTTGCGGCATGCTGCTCTGCCTCCCTTTCTTTCAACTACAGCAACTCTTCTTTGAATTCTTTTTATCACTTCTCTAATTCCATTTTTTCTTCAAATAACTGAAGGCTGCAGCTCTAATCTTTTTGACGGTTTCTTCTTATACAACAACAGTGGCAAGCAGCAGTATTCCTTATGGTTCTTCCTACCTGCTGCTTTGCTGAGCCTCTGCTGCAGCAGCTCTCTAATTTCCTCTTCTCATGGTTTCTTTCCCTCTTGAAGCATTAAGACATGGTTATCTTCTTCCCCAGCTGCTGCCACAGCACTCCCACTTCCTTTCTTTCTCTCAAGTTTTGCTCCGCTTTCCTGCTCTCCAAGATTCCTTCCTGCACAATCTAAGCAGCCATTTGTCGGAACTTCTCAAATCCTCTTGCACCCATACTGCTGCCAGCTCAACAAAGAATTATTGTGTATGTATATATTTTTTTTGCACTTATTGATTAGATTTGAGATTGATTATATTATGATTATGAAGTAATTCATATGCAAGTTATCTTCATATTCTATCTAATTGATGGACTTATCATAAGATCTATTTATATTTAGAACAGGTACAAATTTGGAATTGAGGTACCTGTTTTATGATTGATTTGAATTTTCCCTCTATTTTTGTTTTTTGCGTGGGTTTGTATTTGCAATGATTTCTTTATCTCTACATGTACAAAGAAATAAGATTTTATAAATAAGCTATTTTCTTTCTTTCAAAAGTTGGTTATCATATAAATATCTTTTGAGTGCAATATAAGGGGAGATATGTGACCTTTTAGAAAACAAAAGAGTTTTTATGTATGTTGGGTCAATACATAATATACGCATTTGTGCATGTATATGCAGTTATAACTTATTCAATTAAGTAATTGAAAGAAAATTCAACTCAAAACTGTTCAATAATTTTTTATTGAAAAATCTTTTCTCTAATTTCAGACATTTTATATCAATTTTTATTTGAACTTTGAAAATTGTAAATTAAGCACCAATAGATTCCTTAGTTTGGTCAAGAAAATAATATTTATTATTACATGCACTAAGATCATGAATCAATTTTAAAATCAATTTTTTTTTTTGTAAATTCTCATGAACCAAAAACTCATCATATTTAAGACATGCACAAGAATAAAATTTGGGTTGTTTTTTTTTGCAGTATGCTTTCCAGTAATGCATAGTTAATGCCATAAAAGCTCTTTTAATTTGATTAGCATATTGCAAGATATGGGACTTTTCCTCATTAAACAGAAGGTTTTGCCACCATTAGGCATGGTCCTTCCATATTTGTGTACCCTTTTGGAAGCTTCTACTGCTAGTGTAATTCTCCAACCAATTATTTTATGGGAGTTAATTTTTAAAAGTGTTTCTTGCATATGTTAAAATGATGTTTCTTGGTTTCTTTACTTTTCTTTTTTAGTTGAAAAATTTTTTGCTTAACCTGTTGTACCGCTAATATTGTTTCTTGCTAGTTCAATACATCTAATGTCTTCAAGACATTTATTTTGCAGAAAACTTTCTTGCAGTTGATGTTTGCACTGAGGCTAAAGAAACATGTCATAATTGGTTCTGCAAGATTGGCTCAATCCGTGAACTACTTCCACGCTTGTGAAGATCTTGTACCTGACATTTGTTTTTTATTTCTGAACCATTTATTCATTGTCGGTCTCTTATGTGATTATGAAACATGATCCAGTTGAGCATTGAGGTTAAAGAAACTTGCTATAATTGGTTTTGCTTCATTGGCTCAATCTGTGAACTTATTTTTTTTTTGGATTTGAAGACCTTGTTCCTTACATGTGTTTTTAATTTTTGAACTATTTATTTGTCATTAGTCTCTAATGTAATTAAACATGATTAGATTGAGTGCCATGCCAGCATTATACTGTTCAATTTTCTTTTGTAAATACGATTCAATTGGTTTTTGTATTGTGTAACGTGCATAAATGATTTTTATGAGTTTGAAATAAAAGTAATTTGATTTTAGGTATATCGAACTTTATGTAATTCGTATGTTAGTCTACAATGCTTTTGTTATAGATAAATAGTTAATTAAGTTCAATAAAATTATGGGTAAATTCGTAGTGGCTTTATGTTAGCACTAGTGCCTGATGGTGACAGTGAAAGCTTGGACACTCAAACTTGATGATGACTTGATATTCAATAGATATATGTAGTATTTGGTTTTGGTTATTGATAGTTGAGGAATATAAGGGAAACACTATCTTTCATGGACTTGTGAAGAATGTTACCCCTTCAGCATCTTTGTCTTCTATTTGTGAGGGCTTTGTTGTCTAGGGTAAGAGGAAAGTCTTCCAGCACTTATCTTGATGAAGAGCATAATAGGTTGCTAAACTCCGCTCAATATTTGTTGGTTTTGCTTTAGGAAGCCACTACGGAACTTGAGCATTTCCTTGCAAAGGGTCATTTAGATTGCTTTTATTTATCCTCCTTCACTCCTTCCTCATTCTCTTCTATAGGAGGAATATTTAAAACTATGCCTTTGATAGTTCTGCAATGAGACCAAGCAACTCTCAATAGGTATTCTTCAGAATACTAGCTCAAAGGGCATCAATCTGACAGGTGCTTTAGTCCTCAATATTGTAGGTTGTTTATCCTCTCTTGACCAATGTGTGGCCCTTGAGGGAAATGGATGAGGTATACCAACATGAGGCAATTGTCAGGTTCCTTGGAATAGTGCTTTTTTGAACTTTTGAAGCTCTCTGATGAGTAAAGATGGTTGGCATTTGGGTACTTGGAGAACTGCTGAAGCACATTGAAAAGCAGATTACTTAGGGAAAAAAGTTTATGTTGTTTGGAGGCAAAATGCAAAGCCAAAGATGAAAAAAGCAGTAGTCGATATTCCCTTTGGCAAGTACCTCCAGAATGAATATTTGGATTTGTTGAGTGGAGTTCGTGTAAAATATTTTGATTAATGAAAATTATTTTTACTTTTAAAGTTTGCATTAATCTCTCTATGAAACGTGCAACATTGCAACAATAAGTAAATTTTTAGATAAAACAAATACTAGGGTTAGACTAAGGTAGGGAGAAGGCTCCAACCTACAAGTTGGCTTAAAAGAGGAACCAAAACTTGGGACCAAAGTGGGAGCTGACTTTGACCTTAGAGTTATTTTGAGGGTGAAGGTTGGGCCATCAGATGAAAATAAGGAATTGGGACCTTTTGGCTGATCTAATGGTGAGGATAAGAGTTTGAGACCAAAGTATGGAGTAAGCTCAACCTACAAGTTGATATGAGTGTGAGGGTTGGAATTTGATTCCAAAGTAAGGAGGTAAATCTCCATCCACAAGTTGATTTGAGAATGAGGCTTAGTGTTCAAGTTCAAAGTCAAAGTAGGGAGAAGGCTTGACTTACAAGTTAATTTGAGAGAGATGGTTAGAGCTTAGGTTGAATGTAAGAGGCAAACTTTGACCTTGTATTGAATTCAAAGGGTTCGGAGTTTGAGACCAAAACAAGGAGGATGCTTGACTTAGATTTTGATGTGAGAGATTGGGTAGAAGTCCAAGACTCTTGTAAGTAAGCTTCAAACTAGGAATTGATTTGTGGGTGAGGTATTGTGCTTCAGAGTAAAGTAGGGGGTAGGCTTGACCAATAAGTTAAAAAAAGAGTGATGTTGATGCCAAGAACCAAAATAATGATAAGTCTTGACCTAACTGGTTGATTCGAGAAGGAGAAGTCGACTCTTCCTACAATTTTATCGAAAGAGTAAAGTCAGAGTGCAAGATTATGGTAGGTAGTAAACTCTCAACCTATAAGTTAATTTGAGAATGAATGTTTTCATTTCCCCTTGCTTTTTGTTCTTTAATTATGAACTTTTCTGGAGAAATAGTTAGCTCATCAGACTCAAGCATGGTGAAAAGGGAAAAGATTTTTTTACTTTTGGAGTATGATTTAATGTGTAGGGATGACTTGCTCTTCGAGGATTAAGGATTCATCACCGTTTTTTTAGATCTAGTTTATGCTATTTGATAACTTGCTTAAACTCTAGTGCTCCTCCCCTAACATTCCGATAGATTATGTTAATGTTCATAGATTATTGATTAAGGAAAGTGCCTCCAAGTAAGCATTCCTTAAAGTGCTGCATGGCTTGCTTGAAATCTGGTCCTGACATAATTAAATAATCATGCAATCCACAGGTAGTCTCTTGCCCTTGATCCTCCTGGGCTCCCATCATTCTCGTAATACTGCTCTGCAAGCATCCAGATTAGTTGCTTCCAGCTTCCTTTGTTGGATGATACTGTTATGATCCTCAGATTCTGGAAATGCATTGTATTACCTTCCCCTGAATGCTCCATGCGGATATCTTCTGTAGGGAGCCAGCTTATGGCATCTTCCAAATCTCCTTCATTACTTATTCAAAACCTTTTGTCTCCCTTACTAATTTCCATGTATTCCTTCTGTCGAGTTGTAAATATGATGTAAATAGAATAGGAAAAATCAAGTTGTTAAATCCCTTAAATTGAGGGAAAGTTGTTAAATCCCTTAAATTGAGGGATATTCGGTTAGCCTATTTTCTAGGAATAGGATTTGAGTTAGTTTCCTTTTTATCTCCCGCAAATCTCCTATATAAAGGATTGTATTTCCCATCAATAAAAGGTGAATACAACGATTTTCTCAACATGGTATCAGAGACAGGTTTCTTTTTGGGGTCTCTTCTTCCCCTTCTTCCTCAAGCGGCCACTACTACAGCATAGCCATTCTTCTCAGCCTTCATTGCTGGATTTTTCCCTTTTTTCTCTCAGCCTTTATTGCTGCTTTTTTCTTTCTTCTTTTGTGCTCTGTTTTACCCTGTTTCCTGAGATCAAAACAGAGCATTTTTTCCAGCCTTTATTGTTGCGAATTTTTTCTCTTCAAACAGCCTTCATTGCTTTTTTCATTGGGCCTCAAATCGGCTCAATGGAAAGAACTACCTCAAATGGTCTCAATTCATTCGTACCTATCTCAAAGGCAAGGGGAGACTTAGCCATCTTCTTGGAACAGGTCCAGCTGAGAATGATCCAAAGTTTGAAGCATGGGATGAGGAGGATTCAATGATCATGTCCTGGCTATGGGATTCTATGGACCCCATGATCAGTGATGCATGTATGTTTTTTGGTACAGCAAGGGAGATTTGGGATTATACTCGCCGCACATATTCAAAAGCCAATGATGCAGCGCAAGTATATGAAATAAAAGTCAAAACAGCAGCCACTAAGCAAGGAGACAAATCTGTCACAGAGTATGCAAGCTTACTGCAAAATCTGTGGCAGGAACTTGATCATTACCGAGTGTTTGAGATGAAAAGTCCAGAGGATGCTGCCATATTGAAGAAATTCATTGAAAAGGACCGAGTCTATGATTTTTTAGCTAGATTAAATCCTGAATTTGATCAGGTAAGGATTCAAATCCTTGGCAAGGAAGAGACACCATCGTTGGAAGAAACAATCTCACTAGTCCGTGCAGAGGAAAGCAGGAGGGGTGTCATGCTTCAACCACAAACCTTGGACGGCTCAGCCCTAGTAGCAAAAGCAAACCATCGGGAAAAAGGAAGAAGTGACGCTCCAGTGCAATATCAGAGTAGAGAAGGTCAATGGAAGGAGAACAAGGACAATCTTTGGTGTATTTATTGCAAAAAACCGAGGCACACAAGGGATAAGTGCTGGAAACTGAATGGGAAGCCACCCAGTCATGAGTGGGGAACCAGAGGAGGGCAGTCACGGCCTCAAACATACATGACAGATCCGCCGAGGCCACAAGCACACATAGTGGAGCAACCAAAAAATAAAGAAAAAATAGTAGTGGCTGTAGGAGAATTCAGCAGTGAGGACATTGAGAGGTTAAAAAATCTGTTGGGGTCCCTTGAGAAGCCTTGCGGTACCTGTTCTCTAGCCTTGTCAGGTAAACCTTCCTTCCCTGTTTGTATGAATGCCTCGGAAACTCCTTATGCCAACTCATGGATAATAGATTCAGGTGCCACAGATCATATGACTCCTACCTCTAAGCCTTTTCACACATATACCCCTTGCCCGAGCAATAGAAAAATTGTAGTGGCCAATGGATCCCTAGTGACAGTGGCCGGCTTTGGAGATATACATCTCTCCCCTGTACTTATCCTTAAGGATGTTCTACATGTCCCAAAATTATCAGCCAGCCTTGTTTCCATTAAAAAACTAACACATGATCTTAAATGTTATGCCATTTTTTTCCTTTCTTATTGTGTTTTTCAGGACCAGGTCTCGGGGAGGAAGATTGGACTTGCTAAGGAAAGGAGCGGCCTTTACTACCTTGAGCCATCTCTGATTGCTAGGAGTGATTTGTCTTTGTCTTTCTTTAGTTCCTCAAATAAAGATGCCATTTGGCTGTATCACCTACGTCTAGGTCATCCATCTTTCAAGTCTTTGAAACTTATGTTTCCTCATTTATTTTAAGGATTAGAGATTTTTGAATTCCATTGTGATACATGTGAATTGGCAAAACACACTCGTGTATCTTTTCCTATTAGCAATAAAAGAAGTTCTCATCCTTTTCATTTGATTCATAGTGACATATGGGGTCCCTCTACTATACCAAATATTTCTGGGGCTAGGTGGTTCGTCTCCTTAATTGATGATTGCACTCGGGTTACTTGGCTTTTTCTACTTAAACACAAATCTGAAGTGAGCACTGTTGTACAAAATTTTCACTCAATGATTCAAAACCAATTTGGGGTAAAAATAAAAAGCTTCAGAACAGACAATGCTAGGGATTACTTCAACCAATTCCTATCTCCATATTTTCAAGCCCAAGGCATTATTCATGACTCATCATGTGTTAACACACCTCAACAAAATGGGGTCGCCGAAAGGAAAAATGGACATTTACTCAATACTACACGAGCCCTACTTCTTCAAGGGAGTGTTCCAAAATCCTATTGGGGGGAGGCTGTCCTTACTGCCACATACCTCATAAATAGACTTCCTTCCCGTGTGCTAGACAATAAAAGTCCCATAGAGCTCCTTAACAGTTTCTACCCTCACTTCCGAACAACCAATGGCCTTACACCCAAGGTATTTGGATGCACTGCTTTTGTGCATAATCACAGTCCCCATAGAGACAAATTGGAACCCCGAGCCATCAAATGCATATTCCTTGGTTATTCATCCACTCAAAAGGGATATAAGTGCTACAATCCTTCATCTAGAAAATTCTACATTTCGGCTGATGTTACTTTTGCAGAAAATAAATATTTCTTCTCCAAGTCCTCTCTTCAGGGGGAAAATTTGATAAAAGATAGTCCTTGTGAGCCTTTTCACACACTTGACCTTCCGCATCTTCCAGTCCCTCATGATTTTCCAAGGTTTTCTCAGGTGTACTCTAGGAGAAAGGCGGTTCCAGACTCAACACAAGTTCAAGAATCCAACTCAGACCCTGGAATTGAGACCACGGTAAGATCTGACTTCTCTCATCAACCACAACCTGCTGAAATACCTACCAATCCCACAAACTTTGACCTACCCATTGCTCTTCGGAAGAGAACTAGAGAATGCACAAAAAGACCACTATACCCCTTATCCCACTATGTCTCTCTAAACCGCCTATCACCAACCCACAAAAAATTCATTGTAAGCCTGAATACTATTATCATTCCTACCACGGTCTCTGAGGCTTTGTCAAAAAGGGAATGGAGAGATGCTATGGCAGAAGAAATGAGAGCATTGGAGAAGAATAAGACATGGGAGATTGTTGATAGACCCAATGGGAAAAATATTGTTGATTGTAAGTGGATTTTCACACTTAAATACAAGGCTGATGGATCACTTGAAAGGTATAAAGCAAGATTGGTAGCTATAGGGTATATTCAGACTTACGGGGTGGATTATCAGGAGACATTTGCACCGGTTGTAAAAATGAATACAGTAAGAATTCTCTTGTCCTTAGCTGCTCACTTTGGTTGGCAGCTTCTACAATATGATGTTAAGAATGCATTTCTTCATGGTGACTTAGACGAAGAAATTTACATGAATATCCCTCCAGGATTTGAAAAAGACACAAGCAATCAAGTGTGTCGGTTACGGAAAGTACTTTATGGGTTAAAACAGTCTCCTAGGGCATGGTTCGGGAGATTTGCAAAAGTGATGAAGGAACTTGGATATAGACAAAGCCAAGGTGATCATACTCTCTTCATTAAACATTCGGCTGCAGGGGGAGTCATAGCGCTTTTAGTCTATGTAGATGACATCATCGTGACCGGAAATGATGAGCAAGGAAAGGTTGAGTTGAAGAAGAAACTAGTAAAGGAATTTGAGATCAAGGAACTGGGTAGATTGAGGTACTTTCTTGGTATAGAGGTAGCTTACTCTACCCAAGGGATCTTCATATCTCAGCAAAAATACGTATCGGACCTACTGACCGAAACAGGAAAGATTGGGTGTAAACCGGTCTCTACACCAATTGACCCCAACCATAAGTTGGGAGAGGCTAAAGAAGAACCAGTTGTTGATAAACGGATGTACCAGAGATTGGTTGGTAGACTCATATACCTTGCTCACACTCGGCCAGATATAGCTTACTTGGTAAGTGTGATCAGTCAATTCATGCATGACCCGAGAGAACCTCACCTACAAGCCGCTTACAGAGTCCTTCATTATTTGAAGGGGAGTCCTGGAAAAGGAATATTATTCAAAAGGAGCAAGGATCTGGTCTTAGAGGCATACACTGATGCAGACTATGCAGGTTCTGTGGTGGATAGAAGATCAACTACTGGGTATTGTACTTTTCTCGGAGGTAATCTGGTGACATGGAGGAGCAAGAAGCAGAACGTTGTGGCAAGGTCATCTGCTGAATCAGAATTTAGAGCCATCGCCCAATGATTGTGTGAACTACTATGGTTGAAGATTATCCTAGATGATTTGAGAGTCAATCTAGATGGTCCAATGAAGCTCTACAGTAACAACAAGTCTGCCATCAACATTGCACATAATCCTATACAGCATGATATGACAAAATATATTGAGATTGATAGACACTTCATCAAAGAAAAACTGGAGGCGGGGCTTGTGTGTATGTCCTACGTACCATCCGGATACCAATTGGCTGATGTCCTAACTAAGGGGTTGAACAATGCAAGTTTTCATGAGCTTATAGTCAAGCTGGGAATGGAAGACATCTATTCCTCAGCTTGAGGGGGAGTGTCGAGTTGTAAATATGATGTAAATAGAATAGAAAAAATCAAGTTGTTAAATCCCTTAAATTGAGGGATATTCGGTTAGCCTATTTTCTAGGAATAGGATTTGAGTTAGTTTCCTTTTTATCTCCCGCAAATCTCCTATATAAAGGATTGTATTTCTCATCAATAAAAGGTGAATACAACGATTTTCTCAACACCTTCTCACTCTTCTTGGCCACCATCTGCTTTTACCCAACTGTGAATACTTCTTCTCCTTTTTTTTTTTTTTTCTTATTGTTGCCAATTTCCATATCTTCTATTACCTTCTTTTCCTGTTTCCTTTCAAATTCTTCACCTCCCACTTTGGTAGTCTATTGGTATTCTGTAAAGTCATATACATGAATTTTCCTTTCCTGCCTTCAAGATTTGTTACCTTATTTAATGTTTCCCTTTTCAATGAAACCTTCCTCGTTATATGATTTCTCCCATTCAACCTTGTTTTGCTCTGTCAAGCCCGGCCACTATACCTACCTTCACCACATCCATAAAAGAAATCTTCCATGTATCTACCTTCACCACATTGAGCATGTCAGTATTTATTTTTTGGCTTAATATAAGTTGAATTTACAGAGACTGAGATGCTTAAGGTAACAAGGGGTTCTAGAGTTAGACTTCATTTGTTAATGTGTTTTGAGTGTTTCATTATAAAACTTATAATTGTCATAACTTTGATTTGTTTGAGAACCACATACAAGAAAGAAATGCCTAAATCTTTATGTAACTTAATGATTTTAATAAAACATTTGGGATAAGTGCATATAAGTTCCATAAGTTTGACATAGTTTACAAACAGGTCCTTTGGCTTTCCAAAAATAATAGAAGAGATCCATAAGTTTTGTAGATGTTGCAATTACATTATTGACTCATTTTTTTTATTCTTTGAAGGTAGTTTAAGAAGTAATTGTGAACATTTTTGAAATTTATGGATTTCTTGTATTGCTTTTTAAATTTAGAAAGGGTATTTGAGAATTATATTAAACATGAGAGTTCTATCTGCAATTTAAATTGTTTTTGTGCAAAAGTGATATGGTTTGTTAACTGCTTTATGACAGTTCTTTGGTGATAGGCAATATGTATGCAGCTTTCTTAAGAGTCTTATGACTAATTTAGTAAATGCAGTTTCCTACTTTTGAATAATTTGATACTATAGTTATAGCTCATTCTCAGCTCTCTTACTTGCTTTGTACCTGCTCAATAGAATGTAACTCATGAGCGTCATTATTCCCCTGACAACCCAGATACTTGGAACTCGCCATTTTGCGTTGTCGACGCTTTATGGATGATAATCACGAGGCAAATCTCCACCGTTTGACTAGGATGATGAGGGGACTGGCTGATCCACTTGCATTTGCTTATTGCCATCTTTATATGGCATGTCGAGCAACACTACTTCCCTGTAAAGATTATGGTAAAAGTTCAAGCACTATTGGTTCAAAGAAGAAAATGTTGACCACATTTTTTCTTTAATTTTTTGAATGTAATAAATTTTTTTTTGGAAAGCCCTATATTTGTTGAAGGGTGTGTTTGTTTAGAGTTGTCTCCCTTAAAGTTCTCTTTCTTGCAACCTGATTTTTCAGTTGTCTTCTTTTGGGACCACGTAGCATGTGAATTAACGCTCCCCAATAGAATAGGTTTTCCATGGAACATCAGCATGTGTTTGCTGCAATAGGTATAAACCTGTCTGATTCAGGGTAGAGTGCATCTTCTTGCATTGCTGGAGTTTCCTGGTCTATTCACTTCGAATAACCTTTCTAAGCCTTGAATTGGAACTGAGAGTCATTAAATGTTTATATTGTAGTATCTATGGAGTTGCTACTTATTGAAGTTAAAAGCAACCCCTTATTGTTGCATAGAATTAGATAAATTTATAGGTAAACTAAACAGCTTGCTAAATCATCAGATGCTAAATGAAAGCTTATGGCCGTGAGGAATCTTCAATGCATCCAAATACCTGAAAATATTGCACCAACTGTTTTTTGATACAAAATTTTTTATTACTTATCCATATTTAAAACTGTTGAATAAAGTTAGTTTTTCCTGCTTACTTTTTACAAAATTAGATTATGTTTGTCTGCACCATGTTCTTGCGGAAAGTTCTGTGAGAAATGAAAAAAGAAATAATGTTTTTGATTAAATGTAAACTTATGTGAGTGAAAAAGTAACTTTTGGATATGATGTGTTTGTATTTAAAGCATTTGAATGACATTATTTTTATCCTGCTTACTTTTTGTGTAGTTAGATTATGTTTGCACCTTGTTCTCAGGAAGTTCTGTGAGCAACGAAAAAAAGAAAAAATGTTTTTGATTGGAAGTAACTTCATGTGAGTGAAAAAGTAATTTTGGGATTTGATGTGTTAGAAGTATTTTTGGCAAGAGAGGATAGTAAAAAAGCTCAATGAAAAAGGTGATATCAAGCACAGCCTTAATCTGTTAGGGATTTAATGCTGGAATTCCAAACGCATGTCTGCAAATACTGGTGTACTACATGAAAATTTGATATTTTATTTATTACTATAGTGCGTTTGTATCCAGGCCTTGTTGCTAGGAACTTCAGTTATCTTGCAAAAGTATTAGACGTGCCAGTTATTTTTATTAGTCAATATTCTACTGTCCTTCAGTTTTGCTGATTGTTGCTGTCTTAATATTTTCTCTTGCATTATTTGTGCAGGGTATTTGGTCGTGTCTATTAGTGATATCAACTTCTTTATGAGGACTATTCTGGAGAAAGAAACTAGTCAAACTCATGTTAGTGGAAAGCGGAAGTTAATTGTTAACTTGATGGAGCCTGCAATAGAGTGGATTATGAAGTGCATATTCATGCAAGGAAGGCAGGTTAGCATGGAGCATGTTTTATAATTGTTACCATGATTCTTCTAGCTTATCATTTTTAAGATTAACCATTCAAAACTCTTAGAATACAAACAAATTTTATAATGTTTGATGGTACCATCCTTTTTTTTTGGATGTTTAAAATGTATTATTAATTAAAATTGAGTCCATCATTTAAATAATGATAGAATAGCTCTTTAGATGTTACTTTAATTGGAACAAAGGCAAGGTTTATGTTGAATCCTAGAAAATTAAATGGTCATGTGTGATTTTGATGATAAAAAAATCTTCAAGTTGTTTTTTGTAGTGATCTAATTATCTATCTAATAAATGAGTGTTTGGTTGCAAATAAGATACGTAAAATGTGATTATCTACATCCTATAGAATCAAAGAAAGCTTGAGCACAACATACAATTGATGATACAATTAGCTCAAAGAAGTGGAACACATCATGTGGAACTCAAAGTTGGAAGCATAAGTTAGTGATTAAGATAATTGAGCAAGCATTAAAAACCTTATGTATGTAATTAGCCTTATTTTACTTTTGTTTGATCAAAAGCTACTTATACCTTTATGCTTTCATTTATGCATGATTATTAAGAGTTTCTTTCTTAAAGCATAACCTAGGAATGCATTGAAGATGAAAGCATATTCAAAGCTAAATGCGCCTGATTAATATTAATGTAAGAATATGATAAAGTCTTAATTTATTGATTTACTAATGGTAGTCGAATTCTTATCATGACTAGGTTAATTGAAGATGAATGCAAGTGTTGTTCATGCAAAGTTTTTAATGTATAAAGTTTTTTTGTAGGATTTATACATTTCATGTAATCTAATGGATTGATTATGCTAAAATATTATAAATTTTATTGCATTAATTTTAAGTCTTAAAAAATGTGCTTTTACATATGTTTGTAAATGCAATTCATGCATAGTTAACTTAAGGGCTTAATCGTTCCTTCGCGGAGGTGCTCGGCGGTGGAGACAAGCCCTCCCCCTGTCGACCCCGCAAGGCGACCTCATATAAAGGAGAGCCGGAGGTTGCGTTCTCTCCGGAGGAGGTCTCCAAGCTCGCAGCGCCTTACAAACTTTCCTTGGTTGGAAAATTCTCCCATGGCCGCCCTCCCCTCGTCGACATCCGCGCCGCCCTGACCAAGGTCGGCTTCAAATCTTCCGTCACTGTGGGCCTTCTAAACCCTAAGCATGTCTTCATAAAGTTCGACTGCGAGGACGACTACCTTCTTTGTTGGTCGCGCCCCCTCAGACACATCAATGAGTACCCAATGCGCCTGCTCAAATGGTCGCCGTCGTTCAGATACGACGCCGACCCCTCCGTGGTGCCCATCTGGATTTGCTTCGACCAGCTCCCCATTTACCTGTTCAACAAAGCGGCATTGTTTTCCATCGCTGCTGCGATCGGCACGCCTCTCAAAATCGACTCGGCGACTACTGCGGTTTCCCGGCCACACATGGCTAGAGTATGCGTGGAGCTCGACATCGCGCGGCCCCTTCCAAGTCATATCCGGATTTCGGAGTTCACGGGGATCAAATCTGGTGGATTCTGGCAGCCCGTCTCCTACGAAGGCGTCCCCCATTACTGCTCGGCCTGCCAGACCATTGGTCACGAGGCTGCCCACTGCCGGTCAATCAAAGCGAAACAGATTCGCACATCGTCTCCGGCGACTAAAAAAGACAAACATGTCCTCTCCTCCGCTGCCCCTCCCCCAATCTCTCCCACATTCGAAATCGGCCAGTGCTCATCTCCGAAACCTCGGCTGGATGTGCAGATACCTATCCTTTCGTCTGAATCTGAACCACTTTCTCCTAAGCAGCTCGAAAATTCCCTGTGCACCGTCTCCCTGCCCCCCGTCGGCCCTCCTAAGCCTACGATACCATCAACAGATTGCTCCCTTATCGAACATCCGATCCCCCCTGTTACCATTCCGGTCCTGCCCGTGCCTCCACCTAATGACCTCAACTACCTCCTACAACCGGCCATGTCTCCTCCACTGCCGGGCAGCCTGTCGCCCGTTGATACTGGGTCAGCTCCTCTATCCCCTGATAATATTCCAGACCTCAACCTCCTGGGACATTTCGCTACCTCCTCCCCCTCTCCGGTGGCGAGCTCTGCATCCCTCGGCCCGCACCGGGAGATTCAGCAAACCCTTACGGTCACCGCTCAAAGGGCTATCCCCTGCGATTCGAATCCTTTCGCCCTGCTTACTGATATTCCTCCTGCTCGGTCTAAAAGTAAAAAAGGGAAAACAAAAACTGCCAATCCGGTCCCCATTCCGCCGGTCACCCGGAGCTCTACAGGCTCCAAAACCTCCTCTTCTCATGATTAGTTTCCTCGCTTGGAACGCCAGGGGGATCGCCAACGACACCACCCTAGGCCGCCTGAGACACTTAATCAAATCCTTCCACTTAGACATGCTCATCATCATCGAACCATTTGTCCCGGCAGATCATCTCAATCGGTACTGCGCCAAGTTGGGTCTCGCAAATGGCCTCTGCTTGCCCTCTGGCCAACTCTGGATCCTCTGGGCCGACAACTGGTCGGTCACCCCAAAATGCTCCTCAACGCAATCGATACTCTTGGAGGTAAGCTCCCCTTGCCTTCCGTTCCCCATTTTCATAACAGCCGTCTACGGGAGACATTCCCGTCAGCTTCGCCGCTCGCTCTGGTCTGACCTCGCCGGCCACGCGGCTATTGTGATGGACGCTCCATGGTGCGCCATCGGGGACTTCAACGTAACTTTGGACGAAGCTGACCATGCTGGATCCGCCAAATTCAACTTTCCGGCGGCTGGGGATTTCCGGGCGGCTTTAGATGATTCCGGCCTCCTCGCACCCCCGACATGCGGCGGCCCCTTCACCTGGCAGGGACGACGCAAGGGGAAAATTGTGTTAAAAAGGTTAGATTACCTGTTATGCAACCTGAATTGGCTTAACAGGTTTCCGCAGGGTCAGGTTCAGGTCCTCCCCCGCACCGGGTCAGATCATGCGCCTTTGCTTTTCAACGTACCCCTTTCACGGCAGCCCGGGGCTAAACCCTTCCGGTTCCTTAACACGTGGTTAGATCACCCGGACTTCCAAAACGTGCTTTCCACCTCGTGGTCTGACCCGATTGCGGCATCGGGTCTCTTCAGACTTGCAGGTAAACTCATTCGACTCAAGAAGGTCCTAAAGACCTGGAACCGTGACACATTTGGGAACCTGGCTTCCAAGCGTCGTCTCGCGGAGGAGGCGGTCCGCCTAGCTGAATCCCGACTAACTGTCGACCGCTCCGATGCTGCGGCTGAGGATCTCCTCACTGCCTCCAGAGATCTTCAGGCGATCCTCGCTTCGGACGAGGACTTCTGGAGGCAGAAAGCGGGGCTTAAATGGGCCAATGAGGGCGACGCCAGCACGAAATTCTTCCACGCCTCTGTGAAGATCAAGCACAGGTCGCTCTCCCTTGCCCACCTTCGGCAACCAGACGGGTCGTGGTCAGAAACGGAAGATCAATTAGTGCGCCTACTCACGGACCATTTTCAAAATCTATTCACAGGCGGACAGGCAGATTTAGCAGTGCTTCCCCTTCATCAAATTGTCCCTGCACTTGTCACCTCCAGCATGAATGAGCTCCTCACTCGCCCTACTGATCTTCTGGAGCTCAGGGCAGTCCTCGATTCCATGCCTGAGTCAAGCGCTGCTGGTCCTGACGGATTCACTGTGCCTTTTTTCAAACGCAACTGGAGTATTATCTCGCTGGATCTCCTTGAGGCGGCAAATGACTTCCTCGATGGCTCTCCAATCCCCAAGGTCATTGGTGCCGCTTGGCTTTGTCTCATACCGAAGACGAAATCGACCTCCGCGCCCTCTGACCTACGGCCGATAGCTCTCTGCAACGTTTGCGGTAAGCTGCTCTCCAAACTTCTTTCGTCCCGCTTAGCAGCTTTCCTCCCCGCCCTGGTGTCGCCGGAACAATCCGCATTCATCCGGGGTAGAAGCATTACAGACAATATTCTTCTGGCTGAGGAGATGACGGGAAGGATCAACCGGAAGAGGCGTTTCCGCAATGCCATCTTCAAAATTGACATCCGTTCGGCATTCGACCGTATAAGCTGGGGATTTCTGGACAAAGTCTTATTGACATTCGGCTTCGGCGTCCGCTTCAGGCAACTAGTGGCCAACTCCCTCCACTCCACCGGTCTATCCTTGCTGATCAATGGTATGCCGACGGGATTCTTCTGCCCCAACTGCGGCGTGAAACAAGGGGACCCCCTCTCTCCCAGCCTGTTCGTTCTTGCAATGGACGTTCTCAGCCGCATGATTAATCTCCTCCGCAGCTCCGGCGAAATTGACGCCTTCTCCGGCCCTCGCCGAACGCATCCCGTCTCACACCTTGCCTATGCAGATGATTTCCTTATCTTCTCAACAGTTCGGCTGCACTCCACCAAACGGCTGGCGGAGGCGCTGGATTTGTTCTCGAGAGCCTCGGCCCTCCAGATCAACCGTGGCAAGTCTCATGTCTTCCATGCGCGCTCCACGTCTAAATCCGCCATCCGAAAGACTGAAAGAATTCTGGGGTTTGCTTCGTCTTCTCCTCCCTTCGTCCACCTGGGCTGTGGGATGGGGGATGGGCGTCGCCGGTCGGAACGCTTCAGGCCCCAATTGGACAAGATTTCCAACCGGATTGCAAGCTGGCACTCTAACCTACTGTCGATGGGGGGGAAAAAGATACTCATTAACTCAATCCTTACCTCGATGGTCTCCTGCTGCACAGCTGCTCTAAATCCTCCAAAAGCGGTGATTAAGGCTATAAACAGTCGATTATCTCAATTTTTCTGGGGCGAATCCAAGGACTCCTTCAAACATCACTGGGCCTCGTGGAATCGGCTCGCTCGTCCCGTCTCCGAGAACGGCATCGGCATTATCAACCTCTCGGTGAAGGTCCACGCGCAGACGGCTAGGCTTTGGTGGAACGCCATCCACGGTGACTCCCCCTGGGCGTGCTTCATGCGTGACTGTTACCTGTCGGGAAGGCCCTCGATAACCATTAAGCCGGGGGACTCACCTGGTTGGCACAGGCTCTTCCTCTTCTTCTCCCGCTGGATACGACCTCCGGAAGACGATTACTGTTCGGCCCCGAACCCGAGCTGCACGGTACAGGGTTTTGATCTCCCAGGGTCTCTGGCGGGTCCAACAGAACCAACTGAGCCGGTTCGCAGGTGGCTCATCTCCTACTTGGGTCAGGGGGATTCCTTCCCCTTCTCACGGGCATACAACTTGCTGGCCAGGCTCTCCCTCAAAACCATTCAACTTCCATATAACAACGCACTTCTTTGGAACAAGCGCATCCCGGAGAAGGTTGCAATTTTCACCTGGAGGTTACTGAACAATGCCCTTCCAGTCCCGGATGCACTGAAACGCATTGGCATCTCCTTTGCCTCTAAATGTCCGTTCTGCCCGGCTTCCGAGGATGACAACCACTTATTTTGGTCCTGTTCCTTATCTTCCCCCACCTGGGATTGGTACGAAGACAAACTGGGTCTCCCGTCATCAAAACATCAACCTAATCGTCTCTTCCACTGGTGGTCCTTCAAACGATCCATCAGTTCTCTGGCCTTCTCTATCCCAGCCTCGATTTGCTGGATTGCTTGGAAAGCTTGGAACGCAGCTCTTTACTCTAGCAAATCCTGCTCGGCGGACTCTTTTTTCTGGGATACACAAGGTCTTCTCAAATCCAGATATCTCTACCACGGTAGTAAGCTCGACCCTCTAGAGCGCCTTAACCTTCACCATCTAGGACTACTGTAACTTGGGCCGATGCTTAACGGCTCGGTTTACCTGGTCGCTTGGACCACCTTTTGTACTAAATTTGCCTATTATCAATAAATGCTGCTTTTGATAAAAAAAAAATAAATAAAAAAAAATTAAAAAAAAAAAAAAAAAAAAAAAACTTAAGGGCTTAAGCATTAGTAAAGCTAAAATTTTGTAGACGACATACAGTACATTAGTCTAATGAATGGTACATTTAATCTAACTTATGGAACGTCATTTGGGCATTAGGTATGTTGGGTGTGAGATTCAGTCAAGGTTCACATACAATATGTGAAGTAGAAGTTGCCGAGTGAGCGTCATTTCTTGGAGCTAGTTTCTTCTGATGTTGTGGCTGCATTCATCATTTTGTTGGAAGGAAATTTAAGTGCTGTCCTTTTGTTGTTGCATTCACTTTTTATTAAGAGAAAAAAGGAGTTACCTCCAATTGTTGTCTGAACTTTATACACATTTGGAGAAACCTAAAGTGCAATTATTGAAAGGTTTCGTTTGCTCATTACATGCTTTCATTATACACCCTCTTATGCACCACTATTGCTCAACTCGAGTAACATTATTTTGTTCTATTGTACTATTTTTAATTTTTTTATCTATTAAGTTTCTTAAAGGTGTAGTTGGGAATTGTTTTGTGAGTTTGCTTCTTGTAAGAGCTGAGTTTTAGCTTAGAAAGGCTCAAAAGATGGGTTATGTTTCAGCTTAGGAAAAAATATTGAGCTTAGATTTGTGTCTTTGAAACACTTGAGTTAGATTTGAACTTGCAAAAAAATCGATGAGTGGTTAGATTTAAGCTCTTAAAAATCAAGATAGATTAGAATTCAAGCTTTTAAAAAACTAGAAAATTAGTTAAAACCTTGTGAAAAATTAAGAGGGGTTAAGTTTTAATTAGGAAAAGACTAAAGAGATTGTGTTTGAGTTTTATGAAAAAAGATATACTTGTAATGGCTTCTTTATTAGATATGGCAAAGTAGTTGAAAGAAAAAGAATAAGCTCAAGATTGTTGGCTAGGGGGTGGATGTGCGCTCAATTGGATCGGAGTTGGATCAATTGAAAAACCTTCGCTTTTATTTTATGTATTACTTTTGCTTAAGATTCGATGCTTAAATTAAAATAATCTTACTAAGCTCACGGATTTTACTTAAATTTTAAGCTTTGAAACATAATTTTGAAAATATTGTTGGCCTAATTCTTTGCTCCCATCTCCTATGCACTTGTAGAAGTATAAACATACATAGATGTGTCTAAAATATTCTTTTGAGTTCTTAAAACTAAGGTTAGGGTCATTTCTACCTTTTTTAATTCAATTTTCTTATCTTCTATACTTTTCCCTTATCTGTATAAAGAATTTCATCATTTTTCAATTTATGGTCAGATTTTTGAAAGTCATTTTTCTAATTTTTTTAAGGAAATAGCTTTTCAAATCAAACTGAATTTTTTTAAAAGAATTTATGCTTATAGGTAGAGTAAATGTTGAAAATAAAATTCGCTTTCTATGGTCTCGTGAGAGAAATAAATTTGTAGTTTTTTTAAAGCTAAACTTACAAATAGTTTGGTAACTTTTACAATGATGTATAGGACTATTTAAACCTTCACAATTCTTTTCTTTTTAATCAAGTGAGAACTCTCATATCTTGCCCATAATTTCTTTATATAACCTACTAATTTTAACATGATAACATCTTCTATATGATAGTCATCAATTGTATGATAGCTAAAGAAATTGTTCATATTGTTTAACTCATTAATAAATTTTGTAAGGGTCAAGTTTACCATCAATAATGAGCATCTCAATCTTAAAACTTTTATTTAAGTTATATAAGTCATTTCTAGTCTATTAATTTTTTTTATCCCAACCAATGTTGCCTCTCTATCTTATCTAGTCTTCCATTAAAATTGGTTCTTGCTTTAGTGTCATGATCAAGATGAATATTCAAAGTGTTAAAAAAATAATTTCATATATTCTTTAATAAAAATATAAAAATGCATAAAATGAAACTATTTTTCTTGAAGTGATGATCTTGGGTTCCATTAAAGTAATTGATTTTTTTAATGGTGAGACTCACGACTTAAGCACCAAAAATGGAGAAAAAAATGCAATTTTTAATATTTTTAAATGGGAGCAAACTAAGAATAATAAAAAAGACTAGTTTAATTACTAAATAATTCTCTTTAGAAATTTGACTCAAATACCAAAATTATTAGTATTTTAGGTGAGATAAAAATTAAGAGAAAACTCTCTCTTAGTAGCTACTCACAAGTTGATAAATTGACTTAAAAGTTTATGGCTTAATTGTTAGATGAAACAAAATCTAATGACTATCATAGTCATAATTTATGGAGTTGTAATATAATATACTAGTTCTTAAGTTGTGTGAATTCTATTATAAAGAAGAAAAATACATTTTAAAAATTTTACAATTATTTCTCTTGTGGTCTTATTGACTATTAGTGTAATATCTTGAATTTTGTACTTGTTTATTTGAGATTATAATAATGATGTCTTGATTTATCAAGTTAATGTTTTGAATTTGGTTTAAACAAACTATCATATTATTAATTAGTCGTACCTCATCAAACATATTTCTTGTAAAGCATCTTAGAATTTGGTGATGAATGTTTTTTTGAATGCTCAACTCAAGGAATATAATATAAGCAATAAAATTCAAGATTGCAATGCTTTGTAGAGAGACACCAAATTGTAGCTATCAAAACATAGCACTCTTTTGTAACTTTGATGCATCACAAGTTGATTTGCCCTTTTAACTTTTCTCTTTAAGTTTGGTTGACAAAATTCTACACTCAAATTCTAGTTTCTAGGTTTTTTTGTAGTGTTGATCCTTTCTCATGAGTTTTTGTATTGGTGTTCTTTGCTTCCACTACTTCTGGCAAACAAACTTTTATCAGGATTCTCTCTTTAATTTTTTTCCTTAAATCATTTGACAATGAAATTTCAAAATTGTCAAATTAATACTTTATTTATCATGCAGCAAAGTTTGCAAATGCTCCAAGGATTGACTGAGCATAACAAATTCAACGAATGGCTTGTCTATTCAATTTTCATATCAATATTTAAAAGATCTAATAATATCGTGATATAGGTATCCAAATGCTCTTAAAATAACGATAATTCTTTCATGCAAACAGTAAGTAATTATTGATTCAATTACAATCTATTTGTAAGTATTTTGTTCATATTCAAGGTGTCTCATCTTTCCTATATGTTCTTTGTTGTTACCCAATTGGTGTCACCTGAAAAGTCCCACGTAATAGGCACAAATTGAGTTGAATGGAGGGTCTTTTTGATTAGTTTTTTCTTTCTTATCATTTATCCCAAGTTGCTCTTTGCTTTTTAAAGTCTTGTGAAAAATTTCTTGGCTAAGCATGCTCACAATTAGATCCTCCTTACATTAAATCCACTAAATTTCTTGAACCTTCAATGTAGTTGTTGTTCAAGAATTTTCTACCCTTTTATAGTTTCAAACATGGATTAACTTAATACTAATTTGTTAGAGTAAAAGGTTTCTTTATATATGAAAAAAATAATGTACCCTAGATATAAGGGATAATAAAACACATTTGGAAAAATTATAACAATAAAAAGTAGGAGACAACTTAAAAACTCTAACCATTGTGTATCCAAACACACCATCAAAGTTACAACAATAGAGAATGAAAATAAACACTAAGGTTTTTTCTTTTTTTTTTTGATTTAGTTGATAAATTAAATACACATAGGGCTATGAGAGGCTCAAAATTTGTCATCAAGATGAAGTATAAATCAAGTGAACAAGAATCAAAAGCTTTATATGTATCAAATGAAGAAAACATGGCAGATCTTATTGAAGATGGAGTTTAAATTTAACTTTGAAACTGCAATCAATTTCATCGAGTAATAATGCACTTTGTCTTTATCCTTTATGTACGAAGAATTGCAATAAAAAATCAGAAAAGTAAAACTCCAAAACAATGATGGAAATTCTAAATGTCCAAGGCTCATGTTCCAAAACTATTTCAGAATTAACCCTTAGAAGTCCTTCATGTGAAGTTATTTACATCTTCCTTTTTTTGATGGAATAATCATAAAAATTAGTAATTGCTTTTTTTTGTTTAGGCTAAATGGTGCATATTTAATCTATATTGACACCTATGAAACCTTCTTGATATCTTTGGAGATATTACATTTGATTTAGTCAATCAAATCAATTCTTTTTGGTTAAATGCTAGTATAATTAATTTTTATTTTTATTTTGCATTAAGGTAATATCTAAAATTCTTTAGATGTCAACCAATGAGCCATAGCTTCTTCCCCTTTCCCTCTCATCACCACTTATATTACATGGCACATTGCTTTTTGGGTAAATTAATATTATTTTCGTGTATCTTTGTTAGATAAGAAAATTATATTATAGGAATAATGATTTTCAGGACCATTTGAATACTATGCTTATGCACTAAATAATTCCATTTTTCTTTGGATTATGTGAATTAGATTTAAGTTCAAGAAATGATTGAAAACCAAAAAGTTTTATTTTTAGTTTATCAACCTTTGAAATGAAAACAACATGGTTGATAACTTTTAGAAATGATGACATATTTAGATACTAAAAATAAATATAGAAAAATAATGTTAGAAGATTCATGTAATTGACCACAGTTGATTGGGTTATAAGGCTTGTTGATGTCAAACCTTTAAAACAAAAGTGCTGATAATGTCCTGAACATGCTGTAATTATTATTGTCTGATTACCTTTTCAGAGTTATCACAACAATACGCTTAGTGTCCATTTGGCATAATTGGAGCAGAATGCTTAAATCATTAGTTTTTCTAGTTAAGTATTGTTAAAAAACTGTCTTTAGTAATTTTAGTAATTTTTTACCTTGCTAAAATTTTATTGTAAAATAATGCTAATGGGTACCATGTTTGAAGAATTGAGTAGGTTTATTAAACTGCTTGGAAAAGCTTAATAAAATGGCATTTGGCTCCACATATTGTTTCCTTGACCTCTATCAAACAAGACCTTAATCAATGCAGTCAAAATTACGAAGGATTGGGACCTGAATGTTAACCATGGTGCTTGTAATACGATATAGCATGGCTATTTTTAGAATATTTCAGTTATTTTAACTAGTTCTTGATATGCTCCTATATATTGGACTACTTTCATTTGTCATTTATTTTTGACAATAGAGAGAAAATACCGTCGATTATTTTTACCCTGTTACCATGCAGCACTGAGAATTTGTCACGCAGCTGTGGGCTGTTTTTTCTGTTTTTTTACTTACTTTCGATGCTCAAATAAGTGGTTTTCAAGTTCAAACTTATTGAAGAATATTGTAATAAGCTCTGCTTTTGCACAGCTTACTAATTTGGCACTATCATACATTTTGTTGGACGCCATGGGTGATTAAAATCATTGTTATTTTTTTTTGCAACTTGAATGCAGTAATAAAGTTTGAATTGACAGTCCCATTGGCAATTTGAAAGGCATGTTATCCTCCTGGAATCATTGAATCTTATAACTAAATTGTTTTCATTGTTTAGCTTGTCAAACAATCAAGTTGCTTTTTTTACCATTTTCAGTGAGTTCTTTAATGAAATTTCTAGAATTCCAAGGAACCTGATGCTTTTGTTAGTGCAAGCTTGTTCTAGTGGCTGCTATTGAATTGGTGCATATAGTTTATTTTCTTTCAAACTTCTGAAGTGTTTGAAATTTATTTAGGTTCTATAATGATGTTCTTTGTTTGAAATAGATGGCCTCCCATGTGCTAGTGAAGTTTGGGTTTACCAAAATTGCACTCGATCCAACGTGGAATGTTCCATGGACATCTATTGTTTTCCATAATCTCCTTAAACAACTTCCTGGGGAAATAGTTTGTGTACATGGATTGGATATTTTAGAGCTTTTGGAACAAACTAAAGATGCCACTGTCAGCCAGGTATTTTTAATCTTAAATTGAGCTTCTTAAACTGCTTTGTTTAGTCTTGTTCCTTCTTATGCATGTTACTTTCTTCAAATGTGCAGCATTTGAATTACAGGCTTCTTGGACTTAGACTCTCCGAAGGCCAATCACATCTTGCTTATTCTGATTCTTTGTTAAGCAGGATTATGCAGGTATTTAGCCTTGTTAATATGTGATATTATACATCTTCAATTTTAGTTGTATATTAGATATTTTAGAAAGCGATTTCTTTCTACTTACATTTAGCTGTTTTTTTAAAACTATTGGATAGCTTTAGAATTTTGACTCTTGATGTATGTCTTGCTTCTTGTATTTTGTAAATCCACGTTAGGTTTTGTAAAAACTAATTTTGTAAGATTGTATTGCAGATTTATCATAAATAAATATATTTTTCATATCAATATGTTGTGTTAAGAAAATGACTTTCATTCCCTAATTGGGACTACATCAGAAAAGTTTATTGCTTATGGACATTCTAGTTTCAAGTTTTCCTTTTATAATAATGTATTCCTCCTATTATTGTGTACTTGGTATGTGATTTGATGTTTTGCAGTTTGACTGCCGTTGTTGCCATATTGTTTTTTCCCAAATAATGTCTTCTTTAGTTCTAAGAGTTTTTTTTAATGATGCGTTGTTTCCACTTCGCTGTTGTTGTATTGTGAAAAGGAATATTCTTACTGTCGCATTGATAGTTGAGCCATGACCAAGTGTGGTGACATTGTGGAAGTATGTGGTATACTCAAGGTTAGAAACCTCCTTTGTGTTAGGAATACTAACCTTATAATGTGAAGGTGAAAAATTTTTAGGGGCAAAACATAACTTGATTTTCCAGATAAAGTCTAAGATTAAAAGATGCTGATTTTTTATTATGATGCCGGAGTTTTACAAATAGCTTGTTGGATATGAAATCACTCTCCGAAAGGAACATTTACTGAAATTTGTACCACGTTTATTCTTTGTTTTGCATTTTCTATGACATGCTTCTTTATCGTCTTGGTCATATGCTATGTCAGTTGGTTTTTGAATGGCTGATTGTCCAGCTGAAGGGCTTTGTGATTATTACCATGTTAGATTATATTTTGTAATAGTGAAATTTCTGCCAGATCTACAGTTTGTTGCATTTTTCTTCCGGGAAAATGGATTTGCCTGATACTAATGTTGAGTGGGATTGAGCAGTTGATTATCGAAGGCTAAGGCAAAATCTAGTACTGGAATGTGTACATTTTATATTTTGTTTTAACAAATTTTCTGTGAACCATGTAGTTCTGCACTGGCAGTATAATTTACATGAGTTTTGATTTATGGTTTAGGTTCAAAGTGTCTAATATGTGTACTACTAAAGATATAGATTGTAATTTTGTTACATTACATGAAAAAATTGCATTTATGTTGGTTGAGGGATATTAGATATTTGTTTCATGTATATTTTTGCTGAAAGCATACCTATGTGGAACCAAATGTTTTGTTGATGATTATTGTTTTCCTCTACAATGGTTCTCACTGTTGACTGCTGGCTTTTTCCTACTTACCATCTGCTTAACGGGATGTTATTAATTCTATGTTATGTCAGGTTCTTTCTCAATATTATCATCTGGAGGAGTATTTGGTTGTTGCAAATTCCTACTTAGACATTATTTTACAGTGCTCGGCGGTATTGTCTCAAACAACTTGTCTTGGGTCATTCCAGCTGCCTTCTGTTTTTATCTTTCAGCTTATGTACGCCTGTTCTTTGCGGTATTATGCTATCATGCAAGCTTTATTGCACCACATGATTGTATCATGTTTTCTTCACTTTTTTTTTTTCTGTAATGATGCTTATTATATTAACCTTAGCTTGGCTTTTCTTGCTATAGTTAGCTTTTCTTTGGAGTTGGATGAGACTAACTTTTTGGTGCTTTGGACTAGGCATTGGATTTCTTGTACTCTGTGGATATGTTTTCTTGGCAAGCTATTTATCTGCTTTTCATTGCTTTCTTAAGTTGAAATATTTTGAATAATTTTTATCATCTTTCAGTCACGAAATGCATTAGAATTTGCATATTTCAATGGTCTATTTCCTTCTGTGACTTTGGCATAGAACGGACTGTGCCTACTATCCTGTTTGTTACTTCTTTTTTTTTTTTCACAGAAACTGTAAACTATGATTAGGAAGTATGGTGCCTAGAATATTTAATCTACACTACCATATTTACTGTCTTAAAATTTGAATTGAACTATTGATTAACTTCTTCAAGCTCTCCTTCACCATTGATCAACCATTCTGGCTTGTTTTATAGAAAATCCTTAAAGGAATAAAAATCATTACTTCAAAGAGTAGAAACACTCAATTGTCACTCGTTTTATGAAGAGAAACTTCGCCTTTATAGGCATACTTGGTCGTGTTTGATTCTTAAACTAGGGGTACAAAAAGTATTTAAGAGATGCTAATAAGGAGCCTGAGGGGGCTATGGTGTAAGCAAGTAGAAAGAGATAGAAAGGTCCCTAGAGGTCCTTCACATGGGCTGAAAAATGGCTTTTATAGGAGGAGACAAATGATTAACATTTAGGTTTTTAAGCTAGGCTGCTCTATTATCGCAATCCATGGGTAAAGTTTGATTGGCTAATAGCTAGAAGTGATTGCCTCTATCCTATAGAGTCAACTTGTACTTGAACAAGATAAATTAAACATTGGTTTAGGCCATTAATGTGTCTATCATCCTAATGGCCAATGTCCCGTATTACTGAAGTCTTCCCCAAAACCTGAAAACTTATAGAACTCCACGATCAACAACTCATTAGCTCCATCATTAAGCATCATGTTTTTTCCTTTTGATGCTCATAGGCCCTCCACATCATATTCATCTTCTTGTCTTCCTTGCTAGCTTTGTTCTACTGACCTGCTTATCTTGCCAGCTAGCTTGATGTAACTGGTCTACTTGTTTTTCCTGCCAGCATGATGTATGGGCATATGTGCCATTTCTTTTCCACATTTATGTTACAGTTTAGCGGTGTACTTTGTTATGCAACCTGTTTCCTGTCGTAGCACACCAGAACCTCTGCCCTGCATCATGTGAGTTGACACCTCATGGGGCCTGACCTTACAATGGCATTGATGTTCCTTACGTTAAATTCTGAAGTATTCTAGGCCTAGAATAGTGATGCAGCCATGGATACAAGATACATTCTTTGTCGATTCAGGTAGTCACTTGCCATTTTTATCTTTTCATTTTAATTGTTATGTTTATATAATGGTATGTCTTAGTCATATAACCTTATTGCTTAGCTGCTATTTTAGTATGTTGTTTTGCTTGGTCTCCAAGTTGATTTGTGAATTTCTGTTTGTTTCTTCCAATAGCACTGATGATTAGTCTTATGAGATGCCAGTGGACATTTAGGAATGCCCTTCTGGGTGGTATCAAGGAACTTTTGCCTTCTTTGTGTGATTCTATCAATGGAGTTCAATTTGGGTGATTTCTCAAGTACTCTTCCTCCTTTCCTGATGCAGGAGATTGGAAACATAGTCCAGATGTTTTATTCTGGATGTGTACTGTTTTTGGTTTCTTAGACAGTTTTGTATGCAAACAACTTGGACTATGTGTGTACAATTTTAGTGCAGAGCATGCATTCATGCACAATGGTAGTAAAGCATGTATGATCTCTCTTGATTTTTGTTCGTTCCACGAGCTTTTTGTTCGCATATGCAGTTTTGTATGTTTATAAGGCACAATGTAGATCCTCCTTCCCTACCGTTTCAGTAGATTATGTGCATGCAAACTAAATTTGTGCATACAGACATTTCCTGCCTGCCAGTTTCCTTTGCTGATAATGTACATACAAACCAAATATGCGTGCAGCCAGTTATTTTTGCATATTTTTTCTGTGCTGCATATATGTGAACAGTACTGAGATTATGCACGAATAAATGGAATAATGCATGCATATTCAGAGTGCCGGCATGAATTTTACATGCAAGTGCTGATTGCATATAAATTCAGGTGAAATGAACTTTTTGATCATTTGGGCATTGCGGATGGAGAGATTTTATTTTTTAATTTTGTGTAATTTTTAATTTATAAGATTTTGATTTGTTTGTGAGGTTGGTTAATTGATTTTGAACTCGGTTAAGTTTGAAATTTTAATCATTATAGAAACTTTCAAACTGAAGAAACTCTACTTAAAGGGCTTTATAGTTTGTAATTAAGGAGTTTTTTTAGCTTTGTTGTTGATTAATGAAATTTCTTGTGATTTCCTTCATGGAATCCACTTAAACAAGAGACTCATTGTCCTTCAGTGACACAACTTCATTGACATGGGACTTGCATGCTCTCTGATCTTCCATAGTCATCTCTGCTGTTAATCACTACGCCACGATGATTCCCATTAAATTTGAGGTTCTACACCAACCATTTCCTGTATTCTGTCTTCTTTTTGAATCAACTTTATTGCACTTTCATTCTGTCATGAACAACGTTCATCAAAGTTGTTACCGTTTACATTTTCAACATCTCAAATAACAAATGGGTCCTTAAAGTTGACTTGGGAAAGAGGACAGCTATTTAGCTATTTGAACCCAAAGCTCTAATAGGACCTAAAGAGCCCCAAAACCTCCCTTCCATGAAGCCAGCTGCACTACAAGGGATCTTTATATCGGATATGGTCCATCCGATTACTAATGTATGATTGGAGAACCAACTCCAATACAATCACATGATTTGTCATTCGACACATTTGAGCTTGTTAAGAAGGATATTTCTACTATTGCCATATTAGAAAGTTCTTTTGTCTTTTGAGTTTATTCATGAATTGATATGAGTTTTTTGATGAACTTGAGATTTTATTTTTACTTCTCTTCTTTAAATTCTCTCATGAATACGAGCATCAACTATTTAGAATTTGAAAATTCACTAAACAAAATTTATTAGAAATGCTTAGGATTTGTTATCATCAAATAAAACACCATGATTAAGGGTTAATATTACAACAGGTTGAAGAGGATTATGGAGATCATATTCAGCATAGCGGGATGGCCCTATGGGTGATGGGCTGCTATGATTTGCTCAGGAAGCCTACAATGGAGAAGAGGGATCGGGTTTGTCATATTGGGGCTCGCTATGACTCGGACTTGGTGTACAAGTAGTTTCCTTGGGTTTCAACAATAGTAGTCGTATAGGTCTTTAAAGTTTCATAAATGCAGCAATCAGGTTCTTAATCCTTTTTTTTTTCTTTTAACTATCTCTCTATATATTAACCTATAGCACAAATATGCAAATCATAGAGACTTATATAACTACTTTTAAAGGGCAGTTTATACACAGAAAAATGGTTAGATATTTAATTGTTATATTATGAAATAATGAGGATTTATCTAACTATTGTTGGAACCCGATGTGCCCATTTGCACTATTAAACAAATATGAAATTCATATTTATAATTAAGTGTACTGATACTATCTATGAGCTACAAAATCCTTAAAGTTGGTGGAGATGCATATTTCCTACCAGATAGCAGTTATGCATCCTGCTTTGCATCTTTAAAAAAAAACATTAATTAAAAGCTAACTTTAAACTATGAAGGTATCGAATACAAGTCTCATTAGGCATTCTGAGAGAGATATGGTCATGGCCTATCTACATCTTAGGAGTTCCCATCTATGAATGTCCTACTGAACTTGTAAGAAAAAGGGGTGGTTGCATGCATGAGATGTAAAAATGCATATGAGTTTTGATTGTTAATTTTTTTTTCTAGTGTTATGATCCTTTTACTGATATTCTGGTTGTTCAAACAATCATTGCCATTGTCAAGTTTCTATTTTCACCACTACTTTTGCTACCACAAACTCTCATTTACCTATTCCTGAGATATTCGGAGGACATGTACGAATAAAAATTGATTCCACTTGACTTGTCACACCAAATGGGTTGGGGTTCCAACATTGAGATTTGTTAGAGTGAACTTTGATTTCAAATTTATAGCTTGACATTAAAGAGTCATTTGAGTCCTTTTAATCAATTCTCTCTTATCATCAGTAAATTTTATGCTTTTTAACTCTAAACATTTTCTTCTCGTTTTGTGAGCTGCTTCATATGCCTTTTTTTAGGTGTTAATGAAGTGTTCTGCCCCTAAAGATTCCCAATAATGTTAGTGAATCTTGTTCGGATGTTCATGATTTTGATATTGACAGCTAGCCTAGGTTCACGAAGCTATGTTGTATCTAATATTTCTAGTCAGGTTTACATTTACATCACCATTGCTTGAGAAACGTTTAACCCTTCTAGTTTTGCTGTTCAATGTATTTGTCTTCTATGCTCATGCACGCTATTGAAATAAGTTGAAGAGCATATTAGAATTTCTTGATCAACCATGTGGGCATAGTCTTCTTTTGCTTGGGAAATGATTTTTTAATCTTATAACAATAATAAAAAAAAAACTTGTGCTAGTATGGATGTGTTTTTATGCAAAAATAACCTATATTTTATCAAAAATCATCTCTGGAAGACAATGTAGAAGAAGATATATTTTGGGTCAAAGATTTGAAATAAATAGAAATAAGGGTACTCTTATTCAATAGGTATTAAGCATTAATTTATTTGAAGGAATAATTATTTTTGAAGGATCACGAAATCCCAAACCCTTAGTTTTTGTTTTATTTTGGGAAAAGTCTTATAAGCATGTTATTGTTCCATCTATTCTAGGAGTTGTCAGACATTCTCAAAGTTTGAAGTGTGGTTTTCTGGATACTCAATTAATTTTGAACTTTGATCTTCATCTTCTTCAATTTAATTCAAATTTTGAGATACCTGGTTCAGTTCTTCCCATTGCAACTAAAACAAGGTTATTATCCTGCTTCAATCATTCTGTTGCAAAATAACTGTCATATAAAAGATGGTTGAATAAACTTAGAGCCTCTCTTTTAAAAATCTCTACCTATTTGATCATAGAACTATTCAAAAAAGCTCCTGAAGAAAAAAATGAATGCTTTTGAAAAAAGTGAAACCTGGGAGTTGCCACTTTATGGAGGGACAAGACTATAGTGGGATACAAGTTGATGTTTATTGAGAAATGTAAGGTGGATAGAAGCATTATTTAGAGGTATGTGGCAAGCCACGTGGCATAAAGTTTACTCAATTCTATAGGATATGCTATATAAGGGATTTTGACCTTATTGGGCATATATATCCAATACTAGTTCTTATCACCTTGGCCATAAATTATTTTTGACCATTACATTGAATAGCATAAAAAATGCTTTTTTGCATGGATAAGAGGTTTTTTTTATAGATCTAGTGGTTACAAGCTATGCAGTTGGAAAAGTCTTTGCATGTTCTTAAACAGTGACTTAATTCTTGATTTGAAAGGTTTGAATGGGAAATAAAATGCTGTGTTTATTCTCAAAGCTAAGCAGATAACACAATACACTTTGGAACTTGTGTTATTGTTTTAATTGTGAATGTGGATAATGAAGATGGGATGGTAAAGTAGAATTGAAGATCTAAAAGAAAAGCTAATTGATGAATTCAAGATGATTGATCTGGAAACTCTCAAGTATTTGGAATAGAATTTGTAAGGTCTTAGGAAGGAGTTTTTGTGTGTGCTTGAGTTAATGTGTAACAGAGATGCTTGGATGCAAGGTAGCAAAAACCCCCATTGAGCCCAACCTGAAACTGCCACTGGTTGAAGCAAAGTATGTGGTGAATACCAGAGACTTTTTGATAGGCTAATTTATTTATCATATTCTTATTCTGGCATTACCCTTGCAGTGAGTATGTAAGTCAATTTTTACACTCGGGAGCCAAAGATTTTGAAACTATCTATTGAATCGTAAGATGCCTAAAGGGAAAACTTGGTAGGGAATTCATATTGGGAATTGTTTTCATGTTTGGATAGAAGCCTACATGACATTTTTTATCAACTTCAAGCTATCGCATCTTTATAAGAGGAAATGTTATTAGTTGGGGGAGCAAGAAATAGAATGTGTTAGCTAGATGTAGTGTAGACGCTGATTGAAATTTGTGATGTTATGTTTTACTCAAAGAACTAAACATCTTACATCCTCACCTGTCGAGATTTATTTTTAAGGTTGCACTTGCAAATTCATACAACTTGATTCCTTATGACAGAAAAAACATGTTGAAGATGACTACTTTATTGAACAGAAGTTTGATAGTAGAGTGATTTGTATGCCATCAATCCAATTATCGAACAACTTGATGTTCTTGTGAAAGGAATGCTCAAGAAGAAACTGAAAACTTAATAAGCAAGCTGGTCATGGATGATATCTTTCAGGCAAAATGAGGGGCAGCGATGGAAAAAGAGAAATGTGAATTTTGAAAATGAGAAGACTAAAGATTTGATTTCTTAATCAAGGTTTTTTTTTTTCTTAGCCTAGTAAATAGAGTAAATACCTATTATGAGAGTTTCTATGTGCTATTGTGGTTTCCTAAATTAAGGCTCTCCCTGATGATATGGAGAGGCTGATACCCTTATAAATATATATGATGAAGTGCTCTTCCCTGCTATTTTTACCTCTTAGCTTGTTAGTTTCCTGATGCATCATCAGTATGTTTTATGATTGTAACATTCCTTAAAGATGTTTTTTTTATATGTTCCGTTTATGTTTGGCATGAATGATGTGGATGGTAAACTTTATTTGATTCATTGAAATAGCATTTTTTTACTGTTGCGGGTTAAAAAAGAAACAATTACTATGTTAATTGTCAACTTTAATGGAATGTGCAGCAAAATATTTCCTATTGCCTAAGAAAGTTTATTTTTTGTTGCAGGATGGCACACTATCATCCATTTTAGAAGGCATTCCATTAAGAGCTACAAATACAAGACTTGATGAATCTGAGCTGGATGCTTTGCTTTCAATTCTTATGAAGTTGCTCGATCATTTTAATAGTATTGATGAGTTTTTTGCTTTGGTAATGGAACATTTAGATTGCTCAAACTAAACTTTGCATTTAATGCATTTTTAATTGTAGCATACAAGCATCATCTTTTGTTAAACGTCCTGGTGAAAGGTTTTCTTCTATTTATTTTACTTTAGTTTAAGTGGGTTGGGTCAATTCCTATATGAATTCTTCTGTGTGATGATATGGTTGATAATCGTGTTTGTTTTCATGTTGCTGCATCATGTGCATATCATTGATATTGTATGTCATTTCAATTGTTCTTGAGGATGTAATTCAAAATTTTTTTCTTTTCAATCTACTTTTTTTAGGCAATGTGCACCATCCTTTACTTCACCATTTTAGTTATTATTTAGGTTTTAAGAAGAGAAAAAATAATAACTTTTTCTTTAATTACTAAAGATTGAATACTATATTAAATAATTGAGAAATATTACAACAAATAGTAACTATCTACTAAATCAAGAACTTAATTATAAAATAAATCTTACAAAATATTCCAATTGAGTACTTCAAATTATGACAAATATTTGGGATTTTATTGAAATATTTTAACAGAATATTTTAGATTTATTTACAACAAATCTGCTAAAATATTTCATATATATTTATAGAAATAAAAAATCTTAGAATTATCTAATTAACTCCTTTAAATCTTGCACCCTTAAGTTAGTACATATGCATTACTCATATCCAACTCATTTACATGATACTCAAATTAGGTATAAACAATTCTTTTGGTAAGAATATTAGCTATTTGTAATATAGTAGGGATGAAAAGTATGTAAATAGCTCTCCAATCAACTTCTTTTTTACACCAATAACATCTTAAAAATTCCATTAGCCATTACTTTGTATTTCACTGTGGTGTTGTTCCTCGCAATTACATTATGTTTGTCACTTCTCTATGTGACGAGAGTTTCCTAAACATAAGTATTATATAATGTAGTAGATCTTTTGTCAAAAACCAACCTAGCTTAATCTGCATCAATATGTCTCAATTTTCTACTTTGGGGTCTTTTAAAAGTGTAGACATTTCTCTCAAGTGCTTTTCAAATATCATGATAAACTATTTTAGGATGTTTATGATAATATGAATGTAAAAGTTAGCTTACCAAGCTTATCATAAATGCAATATTTGATTTTTAATGAGAGAGATAAATAAGTTAATCCACTAGTTTTTTATACTAAATTATGTTCATGGGATCACCTTGTCATCGTTGAGCTTCTGATTGGAATCAATCAGGATATTAATTGGCCCGCAATCACTTATCCCAATCTTCTTGAGAAAATCAATAACATACATTCATTAAGAGACAAAAATTCCCTTTTTAGATATTGCTATCTCCATGCTAAAAAGTATCCTCGAGATTCTATATCCTTTGAGATGGAAGCCTTCAGTTGATTTATCTAAAATACGTTATCTCTAGCAAGGATGGACATTATCTACCTACACAATTAATACAATTATTTTTTCATTTAGTAAATTTCTAATGAAAAATTGCCCTTGAGTTTATCCTTAACTTTTGACAAATTGAGTTAATTTCTTAAACCAAACTTTTTGGCTACTACTTTAGGCATTGAGTGATTTCTTCAATCTACATACCCTTGTTTTAACTTTACATTAAATAGTGATGGTGTCTCCATTTACACTTCTTTCTTTAAGTCTTTATTTAGAAATGTATTTTTAACGTCTATCTTTTGTTAAGGTTAGTCATTTTTTTCCATTAATGATAAAAGCACTTTTATAGTATTTAACTTTGCAGTTGGAACAAGTGTTTCAGGTAGTCAATTTCATCAGTTTGGAAGAATCCTTTGGCATCTAAATGTGCTTTGTAACACTTTAGGGATCCATCAGACTTATACCTGATTGTAGACACTTGATGCATTTTACAATTGACTTTTCTTTCAGTAGATCAACTAATTTTCATGTGTTGTTTTTTCTTCTTTATCTCCATAGAAACAGCCTTATTTCACTTAGGAATTTTTAGAGTATTATGTCCACTATTAGTGTAATGGGCTAGTTTAATTTATCTTGAATTATATTTTTAATAGAAGCTTTCTTTTTTAGATACAAGTACTACAAATTCAAAAGTCCAACATTATTGAAATTATTATGTCTCGAGTTGCATGCCGTGATTATGGTAACTAAATCTTTGATTTGAGCATACTATTACGAAAATCATATTGTTTGTAATTTTTGAAAATCATTTAAAATTTTTAAGAATTTTAAAATAAAAAAGAGCAAAAAATATAATAATTAATCATTTCATTATAAAATAGTTAAATATCCCTTGCTTTTGAAAAATTATGACTCGTGAACCTTGGGAGCAAAAAAGAAGGATTAGGAAGGAGGAAGGAGGAACTATTAAGAGATTGTTGAGGATAGGGAGAGCTATTGTTAGAAAGGCTTTTTTGAGAGTTTTGCATCCAGAGCGTTGCTTTGGGGAAGAGAAAGAGATCAAGCAAGCTCGACCCATTTTTTGATACGGAAATCCAATTTAAGGTATGATTTTTTATTGAGTTTCCTTTCTTTTTGATGTGCATAAGTTGTATGTGGTGTTATTAGGGGTTGATTTTGGAATATCAGTACAATATGAATAAGAATTGGGTCGATTAGAGTCTTGAGCAGATCATGCAGTCCGATAGAGTTGATCAAACAATATGATTGGCTTTAGGAAGTGTGCAATAGCAGTCGGCTCATCTGTTACTGTTTGCGATCATGCAATACAATTTGACAAATCCGACTGTACGATTTGAAGTCAAGAGCAATGGATCTCAGTCGATTTGCTTAGGTCTTTGGGGATTATTTTTGATAGTTTTGCATGTATTTTTGTTATGGGAAGTAAGCAATTTTGTGAAATAATGAACAAAAAGTAGATAAGAAAGTACATAAACTTCTTAACATTTGAGAATAAAATATAAATTGTTAATGGTAAAATATACCATTAATTGTGTAAAAAATGAAAGGAGATGAAAGAAAGGGCAAGGCAGTTGAGGAAATCTCTCAGAGCCATCAAGAAAACAAACTAAATTATTATGATGTAACATCAATTATTAGTTTTCTTGTAATATTATTATCAACTATGATATGAGGTGAGCATTTTTTTTTGACTGAGAATTATTTACATATATTATTTATGTGAATGCAAATCACTAGTATTATCACACACACACGCACGCACACACACACATACATATATAACAAAAAATAAACAAAAATAGAAAAAATGTTATTTAAGTATGGTGATTTAGAATATCATGAGAAAGAAAGAAATGAATGGAAAATATTTTCCTTATTATCCTATATTACAGTTATCCAATATGAGAAAGAAAAATTACACCCTATTATTTTGGGTACTCAGAGATAGGGTTATGACACAACAGAGACCTCTTCTTTGTCTACATAGGTTGTTGGCAATAAAGGTAATGGCAATGTGATATATGGGAAAGGAAAATCACACCTTATTGTCATGGGTACTCAATGATGGACCCATGACATGATAGAGGCCCCGTCCTTATCAATATAGGTTGGTAATGATTGGGTGGTAACTTTATGATAGATGATCAATATGATGCGAGGTCTTGAAGAGTGTGTATAGCAATCATACTAAAAAATATAGGCTCAAAAGAAAGAAATTAGAAATGAAGGAAAGAAAAATAAATGAATATGAATACAAAAAGAAAGTAAAAAACATGATGTGATATAAGTACTATAGGATAATAGTAACATGTAAGGACTATGCGCATACATGAGCACAATATATATGAGTATTCATGCAACGATTTGGTAAATGCTCGCATTTTTAATTGGATTGTCATTCATTGTTTATGTGTTACTCTTTTTTATTGTTATCTACATATTTGCATTTTATTTTGTCTTTATATTTGTAGTTAGTAGACTAGGATGTAGACGTCCATAGAGTTGTGGGTTACTAGAAGATAATTGAAGACTTGAAATGAGAGTTTTTGATGTATTCTGTGAGCTTTATGAGAGATATGTTGTATATGAGACCTAATAATATTTTTTAATAATTGTTGTATCATTGTTGTTTTAGTTTTTTTATTATATGTTAGTTTGAAACTATGTACATTATTTTTATTTAGTTCTAGTAGTAATAATTTGTGGATTTTGATATTTTTTATCACCTTCATTCACTTTTAGTTTTGTGTTATCTATAGTTGTTACTTACTCTGTTTCACTTGATAATTTAATTTGTTTAATTATTTATTAGGTTTTATTTGGGTTTGTATCAGGCAAGACGTGATAGGTGGGAATTGGAGCCCAATTATTAGGAGATTAAGATGAGCTTTTAAGTGAGATCACTAGTATAATATGCACATAAATATAATTTTGTAATTTATGTTGTCTTATTAATAAAAAAAATAAATTGTATGGAATGAAAAGAGACTAATACACTTTTGTTTTAAGGGAGAAGAACTATAAGTGAATATGAAAGAGTTGAATCTCATGCCAATGCAAAATAAGGAAAGGGGCTAATAAGAGGTCAGATGGGTAGAGTCTTTTGGAAAAGATGCCATCATCTTCTTCTATTCTCTAGAGATTCCCTATAAAATGTTTTCGTGTTGATAAATTGAAAATAGTAGTTTTGTAAAATGCCGCATCTCTACTTTGCAGGACAGTCGGATCCCTTTGAGGCTCACATGCTCTTTTGTTGTTAGATTGGGCTCCCCTGTTGTATTGGAAATATTGTCATTGCATTTGTTTTAGAAGTCCACCAGTAAAAGAAATTTTATGGGAAGATTTTATTGAAGATTTTGAAAGATGGTTTGTTCCTCCATCCCTTAAAGAAAAGATGAGGGAAGAGCTAGCAATTTTGGAACATGGAGACATGATAGTTACAGATTATAAGAGATTTTGTTTTCTTGCTTATTATGCCCTGCAAATAACAAATACGTAGGATTAGATATTTTGTGTTTCGTTGATGGCTAAAAATAACTACATTGATTACATTTAAGCCATCAATTTTGTTAAAAGCTTGTGGTGCAAGTTAGGTTAGCTGAATGAGAATTAGACATATTTGAAGCCTGTAAGACAATGATAGCAAAAAATGTGGTAGCATTGCCAACAAGGAGTTCGAACCCATTCAAGATCTAGAAAGTTAAGGGTGGCAAATGCTTAAGTTGTTTCTAGCTTAGCCTACAGGATTTTGGTATTGATAGTAGTAGGATGCTTATAGAGTCTAGTGAGAAAGTACCGTAGTGTACAATATGTGGCAAATTATATTGTAGAGTTTGTTGGACCAGGAAATGAGGCCAACTTTGGTGTTCCAATTGTGGAGAGCTAGGACATTTGGCTATAGCTCAAGATGGTCTTTTTCTCATCTAGTGTTGATGGTATTGTTGATAGAGATATTGGTAGAGGCTTCGGTAGTGCTTTAATGACAGCCTAAGAGAGTAAGTCGTGGGCCATTTGTAGGTAAGAGGGATAACTTTTGGTATATGTTATCACCCTGTAATGGGCAATGTACTTAAACAAATGTGATAGCATGTGTGCTTTTATTCTAGTAGTTGCTAACAACTATTTTATTTGATAATGATGTCTCACATTCATTCATATTTTGTTATATGCTTGATGTATTAATTGTTGAAATAAATTTATTGAATAATCCATTATCTGTGAAATTACCCTATGGGAGCAAGTTCCTTGTGGATGTGTTCATTAAGGAGAATTACAAATGAGAAGAAAGGAATTTTCTAATGGATTACTTGTCTTGCCCTTATTTGAATTTAATATCATTCTGGGCATGAGTTGGCTATTTGAACACCAAGCAGTTATATATTGCGTAGAATAGAGAATTAAATTGACAACTTCAGGCATAAAGGAAATAGTCTTCTTTGGTGAAGGGAGAGGAATCTCAATTAGTTTTGCACTTAAGGCTTAGAAAATGTTAATAACAGTGAATGATTTTTTCTATTTATTGTGTTTGTTGATCAGAGGATCATCGAGCAACAAGATGTACTAGTGATTTGCTAGTACCAATATATTGCTTTAGAGGAGCTACTTGGTTTTCCTCCAAATAGAGCAATTGAGTTTTAAATTTGTTGATGCAAAACAAAAGGCCTTCGAAGAATTTGAATAAAAGCTTACTTTGGGCAAAGATGAAGTAATTCTTGTTGATGCAAGATCGAAAAATACCAATTGGATTGAAACGGGCTTCATTATAGGTACATTTTGGATCAAAACAGCTTGATTTGGTGCTATATAATTTGGTTTGGTTTGGTTTAGCTTTGTTCAGTCTTGTCGGTAGGTTTAGCTTGGTTTGGCACTGTTCGGCCTAGTTCAGCTTAGTTCTGCACTGTCCAGCCTAGTTCGGCTTGGTCTAAACCAGTTTGACTCAATTCAGACTCGGTCTGAACCGGTTCAATGTTGTTCTGAACTGGTTCGATGCAGAACTGACTTGGTCTAGTTTGGTTTGCAGCTACTAACTGTGGTATGGTTTGGTGTGTCTTTCTCCATCAACATGTATCAGTGCGGGTTCAATGCGGATTAGATGTGGTCAGGTGGCATGCTTGTGGGGAGCTCAAGTGTGGATGAAAGGGCTCGAAGAAGAATCTCGAAGCATGGGAAGGGCAAACCTGAATGCTTTTGGACTTCGAACTCTAGAACTTAATGATCTTGGTGGCTTGGGAGAAGTGAGCTCAGGAATGGATGAAGCGCGGTCTTCAAACCTCGTTCGGACATGGTCAGGATTGCAAAGGACATCAGGTGGTGAGGCAAAGCTTTCGGGCTTGAGCAGAGGGTTATGTTTGGTTGATTCCTCTAAGAAAGAGAAGGTTAATGATGTTCCTTTGCCTTCAATGCTCCATTCCCTAAGCCCAACAAATGGTGCCAAATCCACATTAGATTTACTTTATTACCATGTGAATGCATTCTCCAACGAGGTGTGTTTGGTTGGTATTATGGGTTTAGCTTTATTTTTTTTTTTGCATTTTCATGCTTCGTCTCTTCAAAATCTAAATGATACTAAGAGTTAGTAACCAAAGCTCTAAACAGATGACACCTATAGAATTGATAAGGGTTAAAATGCAAATTCAGTTGTTAAATGAGTCTTATTAACTCTAGTGTGTTCCCTTGGGGACCATTAGTGTTAAAGAGAAGGATGGTTGTTTGTAGATGTATATAGACTATTGAGAATTGAATAAACTATCAGTTAAGAACAAATACCCATTGCCAAGGATTGATGATATAGTTGTAAGGTGTTCCAATATTTTTTAAAATTGACTTGAGATCAGGACACTGTCAATTAAAAATCGAAGAATTAGATATAGATAAGACTGCTTTTAGACTCGTTATGTACGTTATGAGTTTTTGCTATCTTTCAGTCTTATCAATGCACCTACAATATTTATGGTCTTGATGAATATGATTTTTAGAAGTTTTTTTAATCAATTTGTGATTATCTTCATTGTTAACATTCTTGAGGAAAAATTTATACTAAATTCTTCAAATGTGAATTCTGGTTGTCTCATGTGATATTTTGGGGACATATGATCAATGTAATAGGGATAACGTTCAACCCTTAGAGATCTTTTCTATTTTGGATTGGTTTAGAGCTATTTTAGTTTTAAAAATTCAAAGTTTCCTTGATCTCGTTGATTATTATTACAAGTTTGTATAAGGATTTCCTTAGATAATATTCTTACTTATAGGATTGATTCAAAAAGTTATGAAATTTAAGTAATTTAAGATATAAAATGTGAGAAGAATTTCTTAAAGATGTAAGAGAAATTAATAATAGTTCTAAAGATTGGATACTAAATCTTTAGTGATGCTTCCCTTAACTGGTTGGGATGTGTGTTGATATAAAATGATCGAATAATTGTTTATGTTTCTAGATAGTTTAAATTTTGTGAGAAGAATTATCCAGTGCATGACTTGGAATTAATTGTTATAGTCTTTGTTCTAAAAATATAGAGATATTACTTTTATAGGGTAAAATATGAGGTGTTCATTAATCACTAAAGTTTGAAATTTCTTTTTAACTAGAAATAAAATTTACTTAAGATAAAGTAGGTGATCAAAATTTTCAAAGACTATGATTTGATTACAAATTATTATGCAGGAAAAGCCAATTTGGTTGTGGATGCATTTAGTGGGGAGATTGTTTTGCGTACTCTTGTAGAGCAACAAGATCAGAAGCAGTCCTCTTTTGAAATTGATAGATTTCAAGTGAAAAGAGTTGTGCATAAGAATGTTGGGTTGTTTGTGTCAACCATTTTTAAGGTCTAATTGGCTTGTTCTTATCAATGAAGATTAATTTTATAATAAGCAATACTAGAATTTGATACAAAAAGTTAGGGATAGATATGAGTCTAACTTCATTCTTAATGAATACGTTGTGCTAAGATTTCATAGAAGTCGTGTATTCCTTCTTATTAGTAACTTAGGCAATTGTTATTGTCTGAAACTCACAAATCGAAATACTATATTTATCCAGGAAACAACAAGGTGTATCAAGGATTGAGACAGAATTATTGGTGGTCTTATACGAAAAGAGATTTGACTGAATAGGTTAGGAAATGCTTAATCTGTCAACAGGTTAAGATTGAACAATAAAAGTCATGTGGTTTGTTGCAACCCTTATTTATTCTTGAATGAAAGTAAAAGTATATAGCTATAGATTTCATTATGGGGTTACTCAGGACTCCGATAGGACATGATTTTGTATAGATGATTGTGAATAGATTAACTAAGAATGCACACTTCTGGTTATTAGAATGATTTTTTTTTTTGCAAAAAGTTAGATCAATTATATGTTCAACAAATTGTAAGATTGCACAGAATATTAAATGTAATAATCTTTTATAGAGATCCTAAATTTATTTCTCGATTTTGGAAGAATTTGCACGAAGTTTTTGAAACTCGGTTAAAATTTTATAAAGCTTTCCACTGTTAAACTAATGGAAAAATTGAAAGAACTATCAAGACTTTTGAGGATCTAATGCGACTTTGTGTTATACTTTGAGATGATTAGGAAGTTCATTTACTTCCAATGGATTTTGTGTACAATAACTACTTTTATGTTAGTTTTGGAATGACTTCTAATAAAGCTTGATATGGAAGGAAGTGTTTATCCCTTCTGTGTTGGTTCGAAGGCAAAGAAAGACAACTAATTGTGTAACTGATTTTGTTGATGAGATCACAGAAAAGTTTAGAACAATCAAGGCTAAAATTGGGACAGCTCAAGATCGTTAGAAAAAATATTTTGTTGAGATGCATGAGAATGTGAAATTCAAAAAATGTGAGCACGCCGTCCTCAAGGTAAGTCTCTTAAAGGAGTAATTAGTCTCGATAGAGCGTATAAGCTTAAACCCATGTTTATTGGTCCTTTTAGATGTTAGAAAGAATATGATCTATTGCCTATGGAGTGACTTTGTCTCCATAGATGTTTGGCATACATAATGTTTTTCATGTATCCTCATTATAGTGATATATTCTTGATTTATCACATGTGAACAAATATGACTCAGAAGAAATTGAAATCTAGCTTAGTTTATTCTATGAAGAACATCCAATTTGAATTCTTGCAAAATAAGAAAAGGGATTGGAAAACAAGGTCATTCTATGATTAAAGTGATTTAGAAGTACAAACCAAAAGCAAATACTTGGGAAGTGAATGAAGTTGTGTTGCTTCGGTATCCTATACTTTCTAAATCAAATTTGAGAATTATTGAAATTGTGGCATCTCGAGGTGCATGCCAAGACGATAATAACCAAATCTAGGATTTGAGCATATGCTTGCGAGGTCTTACCTGAGAAACTTAAGGAGGCTATGTTATTTATAATTTTTGAAATTTATTTAAATTTTCTAAGAAGTTTTAAAACATAATATTTAATTAATCCTTCTATTATAAAAAGGATAAGTATCCCTTCCTATGGAAAAATTGTCACTCGTATGAAACCTAGGTTCAAAAAAGAAGAAGGATCGAGGAGGAATTGTTAAGAGATTATTGTGGTTAAGGAGAGCTGTTGTAAGCAAGGGTTTCTTGGGTAGTTTTGCAAAGAGCTCTAGAAAGCTTGACCCATTCTTTGAAGTATAAATTCGATTTTTAAGGTATGATTTTGATTGAGTTTTCTTTCTTTAAGATGTGTTTGTATTGCATGTGATGTTATTGGAGATGAACAATCAAGAATCTTTATATAATACTATTGTGCAATAAAAGAACAAAAGGAATACATAAGACTTCTGTAAGACACATAATGGGGTAAAAGATATTGGGCAGGATGACACTCTTTTGGAGTGCAATGAGAATGTTCACTTGACTAACAAAATTTTAAGATGGAATAAGTTAGTTATTTGTGGAGAATAGGTAAGGGACATTACCTAAAGGATTGATAGATTCTGGACAGTACAAGGGATTGGAAAGCTCGTTATTCTAGTTTTCCTTTTGTCTGGAATAGACAATGTCAAATGGTTTAAACATTGTATTTCTCTTAGTAGAAATCATAAAATTATAATCATCTTGAAATGACATAATAGGAAAACTAATATTTTTATTATCTGAAACACGTGATCTATGTATTTTTGATATAAAAAATAATCGATTTTTAGATAGTTAAAAAAACATAAATGTTATAACAAAGATAGTATAACATATTATCTTTAAGATTAAGTTAGGAGATAACTTATTTGTTAAATAAAATTTTGAAATATATCAAAATGTGTGTCGAAGTTCAAAATTTTATTAGGTATCATACTTATAAGTAATGGTAAAAATTTCTTTTTCTCAGAGATATTTTGATACCTTCTTTAATATAAAATAAAACATTTGATATTATTAATAGTGTTTATTTTTTTTAGCCAAAAATTTTTGTTGTGGAGTGTCATGACAAACTCATTTTGTGAAATATCCTTTTTTTTTTAAAGAAAAAATTATCCAAAAATTTCTTGAAATATTTATAATCAATATCTCTCTATAAAATTTAAATAGACTTGTGATATTGTACTTATATCATGGTATAAATATTTTTGAAAATTCTTTTCAATTGAAATTTTTTTATTGAATAAATTTATCATAAGCTTATGTGATCATTGATAAATGTTACAAACTAGTTTTTACCAGAAATGTAAGTGTTTGACATGGGCTTCATATATCATTACGAATCATGATAAATAGTGTGGTTGGTCTATAAGGTTGCGGGGAAAAATATGCACGATGATGTTTAGCAAACTAACATGCTTAACATTGAAAAAAAGATAGACTTTTAGTTTAGAATATTTTTGGAAACAAGTTTTCTGAACATTGAAAATTATGATGACCTAGTTTATGATCCTATAACATGATATTATTATCTTTAAGGATAAGGGTAAAATTAAAACAAGTCTTTTTATATTGTTTACTCATGTATAGTTTATCTTAAAAGTTGTGAAATTTGTTTTTTTTTTAAACACTGTTAATCATCTTTCTTATAGTTAATTCCTAAAACTTATAATGAGATGAATAAAAATTAACTTGATATTAATGATTGTAGATAATTTTATTGATGGACAAAAAATTATAAAACAAATTAGGAACATGAAAAATTAATAGAGTAAGTTTGATTGTTTCAATTTTGGCTATAATTGAGAGAGAGAGTCATCACTAATGTTGATATTTTTATGCTTGAATAATTTGGGAAAACCATTTATGTGATCAGCTACACCAAAATAAATAATCTACGAATAAAGAAGATTATGAGTAGCACTCAAACAAAAAGTTATTAGGGAAAACCATTTATGTGATCAGCTACACCAAAATCAATAATCTACGAATAAATAAGATTATGAGTAGCACTCAAACAAAAAGTTATTAGGGAATTATCTTTTTGTGCTAAAGAAGAAATGCTGTTAAGGACAGTGTTTGAGATTGAAATATTTTGTATATATATGCTCTAATTGTTCTTTGGTAAAAGGGATTTCCTTTGAATTGGTTGAAGAATTCTAAAAATTTTCAATAGCATCTTAATAGGCTGAACCATTGCATTTGGACTTTGACTTTTAGTTTGTTGGTTTAGTATATAATTTCCAGCATGTCTTCTTTTTCTGTCATGGTTTTTGCAATGCTTACACCACTACTTGTTACATCCATTGTTTTCTGATTTAGTGCCTCTTGGCATAAGGGTCGAGCCTTTGATTTCTAGGTTGGAGATAGTTTCATTGTTGTGCATTGTTTTTCTCTTTAATACTTCATGTCTCCCTTCAAAAAACCTCACAAATGGAAGGCAAAGGTTTCCTGCCAAGAACACAGCCACCGAACTCTTCCAAACTTCGATTAAGGGTAGTCAAAACATATAAACCTTATCATTTTTATCTCTCATCTTGTGATGAGCATAATCATTTGAATACTCTCAAACATTGTCATAGCACAATTCAATCTCTTGCCATAATGTCACCCAACCATTATAATAAGTGGTAATTTTATGGCTACTTTGCTTGAATATTTAAGAAGGATTTTCAAGATCTTAATAGACATCGCGAATGGCTTACCACATGTCTAGAGTAGTTGGAAAAAACAGTGTGGTTTCCTAATGGCCAAGCCCATTGAATTTATGAGCCAAACAGTAACATAAATCACAAGGTTAAGTTAACTGATTTCATAAAAGCTTGAAGATATGATGGGGTTTTGTTTTGCATTGGTCATCATCATCTCTTTGGATGTTGTGAAGGAGAGCAACCTTGCTTTGATATCGTATGATTTTTTAGAAGAGAAAAATCAGAACTATTTTTTAATTATAAATGATTGAGTACAAAAATAAATAGTTAGAGAATGCTCACTCAAATGGTAACTATTTACTAAATCAAATGCCAAAATAAATTTATTAGAATATTCTAACAAAATATTTCAAGTTCTAATAGAATATTTCAGATTTTGGTAGAATATTTTAGATTTATTTATGAAAAATCTGATAATGTTTTAAAATTGTTTGTAGAAATAGAAATCCTAGATTCATCTAATTAGGCTCTAATAAATCAGATATTTGATGTATAGTTTGGCTATCCTAACCCATCCCCACAAAAATGATAAAGAAGAATTTCAGTTGATATGTTTAAATTGTTATTTTATTTACATGTATCATGCTACTTTACTATGCATGGATATCTTGATGTTTAGGGGGCAACTATCAGAATACTCCATGTTGTTGTTCTTTGACCTTGTGAGTAGAGAAATCCGTTCATTGCAAAGCTTAAATTTATTCATCAGTCTGCATATTCTGCATCTTTGAAGCATGTGATTTTGGCTTGATTACTGTTTTAATGTTAAAGGGAATGATATAATTTGGAATTGATGACTGTTTAATGTCAAAATGAAAAATATAAGTTGGAATTGTTCCAGAAACTTTTGAATGTCTTTTTGAGATCTTAAATACTTTTATTGCATAAAGCTAGGATCTAGTTATTGTCTGCATCAAATAGTTTGTATGTATTTGGAGCATATGGGAATCTAATTTCGTATTCTTGTTTATTTCTAGGAACATTTTACTGCTATCCATAAACTGCTGAATGGTATCCCAAAAAATGTCATCAACATGCATATACTTGAAAAGGCAATAAGGTTTGTTTGCAATGGTTACATTCTATTGCATCTTATTGTTGTGTAGATACGCTCCAAGCAATGTCTTACAACTGATGTACTATATATCTTTAGGTTTTCTTAAATATTATCTTTGAGGATGAACCAGAACGTTATGTTCCTCATGTTTTACGCACATTTTTGCATGGTTAGAATGATGTTATACATGGATCTTTTTTTGTGGTAAATCAATAAAAGCTGAAATTCATGGTTTTCCATCCCCACATCAAATGCATTTTCTATCCTGCTCAGTATTGTGCTGAAACTTCCATTCAGTTTTTTATTTTTTTCAACTGTTTTTATTTGCTGCAGCATTCATTAATACAATGAAAAAAAAAGGAGAAACCTTGATGCTCTAATTTGAATGTTTACAAAAGGAGAACTGGTCATTTTATTACCTATCATTGAACCAATTTAGAAGTGGCAGACATGTTTACAGTCAGTAAATGACGTATTGAATGATAAGCATTCCTTACAAACCAATCATTTTCTTCTAGCCATTCTTATTAGTGTAAATATATTGTCTTAAAAGCTGATAGATCAACTATCTTAGATTCAACTCGGTAGTCGGCTCATTCCAGGGTTATCCGTTTTGCTTTATGGGGTTATTTGGCTTCTGGAAAAATAGCATCAAAGATTTCACAAAAGTTTTTTTAGGTTGTATTATTCAAGGTAAAGAAAAAAGTTTTGACAAAAATTATCCTCCTTCCCTTCCCCCAATATATACAAGCACATATCTGAGGTCCACAAATCCTTGAGAGTTCCTTTATTCAATCTTTTTATTTCTTGTTGTCGCTTCTTATCTTGTTCTTATACATCTTTTCTCTTGAGCCTCTAATGAGTTATAGACAGAGTTAGAAAAGATCAAATCTTTGATGATTCCTTCATACATGATAGAATTTCAAAAACTTTTGTATAGATATCATACATCTTAATTGAATTCTTTCTGGTTAAAGAATCTCATTCTAGTTTTTTTGAAATAATTAAGAAATTCTCTGGAAGCTATATGGGGTTTTGGTGTCAACATGCTATTGGTTGGCAATCCTGCTTATAGGGTCAAATCAATGCCTTTTCAAATGAATAATGGAAGATCAATCTTATCGATTTTGTAAATATCATACCAAATCTCATTAATCATATCATTTTTTCGAGAAAAACATGGTGTCTAAGTCATGCAAATAAAGTAATCTCATTATTGATAAGCAGAATAAAAAACATGAATTGTGATTAGATTGATGAGAAATTAAAATTTTGGTTCGCGAATAGTGATTGGATTGATAATGAAGAAAGACAATTTTTAATTTAGTTCACTTTAAAGATGAAAAAAAGAATTGATCAATTTCTATCGAGTCTTATGCAGAGTGATAATTTATTAAAGAATTACTAGTTATGAAATGATTGAATAATTGGGATCAATTTTCTTATGATAAATAATTTAACAAAAAGATCTAATGAACTATGAGCTAAATAGATTCTATTTAGTAAAAAGATGGTTATTCTTTGCTCATTATTAGACAATCACTTATTCAGAAATCTTAGGGGGGTTGATAGTTTTTATTCTTGATTTTCTCATGGAAAACCCTTTTCGCTCCGCTTAGCCCTATCCCTGTCTAGACGTTTTTTAGTGATAAGTTATGTAGGAATTGAACAATCTTGTTTGGTCAAATATATAGCAACAAACTCCTATATTCCTTTCATTATGATATTTACAAACAAGTTCGACCATTATCTTCTTGGTGAGAGCGACTATTTCGATCTTGATGATAGTGACAATAGTGATCTTGATGAGATCAAGGGTGCTAGTGATGATATCAATCTTAAGGATATTGAGAATAGTGATGATGACATTGATATTAATATTGATACAAAGATGCTAACTATGTCTATGAATCCAAAAATACTAGACCGATTTTATATCACCCTTCACTTTGAATTCACAAAAGCAATGTCTCCTTGCATAATATGGATTCCAAACATTCATGAAACTCCCAAAAACCAAATTGTCGTCGCAATCTAATCAAAGGATCAATGTGCCCACAATTTCAAAACAGTTTTTTGGGCATCTTTCAAGTCGATGTACATTCCTTGCTATTTTTGGATCGCATAGGCAAAAACTATTTTTTTGATGTCAATGAAATGAAGAATATTCTTTTTAGGAATTGGAAAATAAATACATCCCAATTGTCAAAGAAGTATCTCAAAGATCCTAGATCTTTTATTTCAAATATCGGGAAAGGGAAGTTTTCAATTGATTCACCTTAAATAAATCATGTCTAGTGAGGATGTTGTCATCCACATAAACAATTAACAGGGTCACTTTCTTATCCAATTGATGTCTAATGAATATTATATGACTAGCTTGTGTTTTGAGTGTATATATGAATTTTGACAAAGTAAATTTCTCAAACTAAGCTATTGGCCATTGCTTTAACCCATTTAATGATTTCTTTTGTCTACTCTTTTATTCTGAACTTTTCATCAAATCATGAGTGCACTTCTCACTTTTTCTTCCTAAGTCTTATTAAAAAAATGTATCTTTGATATCCATCTACTGTAGAGGACAATTAAGGCTTGTAGCTAGAGATAAGAGAATTTTTATAGTATTTAGCTTTGCAATTGGAGCAAATGTTTCTTAGGTAATTAATATTGTAGATTTGAGCAAATCCTTTAGCAACCAACTATACTTTATAACATTCTAAGAAACTGTCAGAGTAATACTTCACAGTAAATATATAATTGCATCCTATAATCCCCCTTAATAGATTGACTAATTTTCATTTATTGTTCTTTTTATGAGTTTTCATCTCTTCAAAAGTAGGCTCCTTTCACTTAGATTTTTATGACATCTTGTACACCATTAAGAATTTTCATGAAAGATAATTGTGAGGCAAAAGCACAAATATGAAAGATTTTTTGAAAGACACATAATAAGATGAAGGATGGTGGGTGTAGGATTACCTGCTTTATTGGAGTGTAATGGGAAGATTGGAATAACTTTTAACTTAAAGATGGAATAAGTTGGTCATTTTATGGAGATTTGATAAAGACATTTCTTGGAGGAATCATGGATTCTAACCAATGCAAGGGATTGGAAGGCTTGTTCTTTTGATTCTTTTTTCTTAAATAGATAACATCAAATAGTGTCAACACTATAGTTCTTTTGTGGGAAATCAAACATTCTTAGTCATTATGAGCTACCATAGTAAGAATACCAACATTCCTAGTATCTAAAACACTTAACTCATGCACTTTCGATATATAGAATTGATAGATTTTTGAGTAAAATGATACGAGATTTTTTTTAGTATGTTTGGTTTGGGAAAGATCATTGTGAGACACCAAATTTTCTGAGACACCAAATTTTCAATTTGGTTTTCCCTTGAAGTTAAGGCATAAAATATGTGTGTAATTAAAAAAATGTAATATCCATGGTAACAATCATTTTTTTAGAAATAAGATAAAAACTTAAATTAATAAATACACATTTTGTAATTTGATACCTAAGTTTTTTGTGATTATAATGGTGAATATGAATAAAAGCTATAAAAACAAATATGTTTTAAGGGTAAAGTAGAAGACAACCTATTTGTTGGATAAAACTTACAAAATGCATCAGCATGTGTGTTAAAGTTCAAAATTTTATTAGATGTTTTATTTTATACGATTAATAATGGTAAAAAGTGTTTCCCCTTAAAGATATTTTGTACCTTATTGGTAAATAATAAAATCCAAACTACTTCTACTAGGTGTTTGTTTTTTCTTTCAACCAAATCATTTTGTTATGGAGTTTCGATACAAGAACTTTGGTGAATTATCCTTGTTTCAAGGAAAATAATTACTGAAAAGCCTTTTGAAATACTTTTGACGATTATTGCTTTGTAAAATTTGAATGGATTTGTGAAATTATGTTTATACCATGTTATAAAAATTTGTGAAAGTTTTTTCTACTTAAGGTTTTTCTTTCATTGAATAAATTTATCTTAATCTTGTGCAATCATTGATCAATGTTATAAAACATCTTTTACTAGAAATATTGATATTCAACATGGGCTCTAAATATCACTATAAATCACATTAAATGGTATGATTGGTTGAGGGGATATAAAGAATTAATAATAGAGTAAATTTGTTTTAATTATACTAATACACAAAAGAGTGTTATGAGAATCTTGATCTTTTTATTATTTGCACAATGAGAATAAGATGTGAACAATTTGGATCAACTTAAAGATGGAATAAGTTGGTCATTTCAAAGAGATTTGATAAAAGACATTTTTTGGAAGAATCATGGATTGTAGGTAGTGCAAGGGATTAAAAAACTTCTTTTGATTTTCTTTGGTCTCAAATAAACAATATCAAATAGTGTAAGTATTGTAGTTCTTTTGTGAGAAATCATGCATTCATAGTATTATGAACTACCATAATGAGAATACTAACATTCTTAGCATTTAAAATAGTTGACTCATGTACTTTCTATGTAAAAAATTGGTAGATTTTTAAGTAAAATGATGGGAGCTTTCTTTCATATGTTTGGTTTGAAAAAGATCATTATGAGATGTCAAATTTTCAATATGGTTTTCCCCTAAAGTTTAGGCATAAAATATGAGTGTAATTAAAAAAATGTAATATCCATGATAACAATCATTTTTTTATGTATGGATAAGATAAAAGCATGAACTAATAAATACACATTTTGTGACTTGATACTTAAGTTTTTCATGATTATATTGATGAATATAAATAAAGGCTATAAAATCAAATATGTTTAAGGGTAAAACTTACGAAATATATTAACAAGTGTGTTGAAGTTCAAAATTTTATTAAATATTCTATTTTATATGATTAATAATAGTTAAAAGTGCATCCCCTAAACATATTTTGTACTTTATTGGTAAATAATAAAGCCCAAACTACTTTTACTAAGTGTTTGTTTTTTCTTTCAACTAAAACGTTTTGTTGTGGAGTGTCAATATAAGAACTTTTGTAAACTATTGTTGTTTCAAGAAAAAAAAATTACTTAAAAGCCTTTTGAAATATTTTTGGCAATTATTGCTTTGTAAAATTTGAATGGTTTTGTGAAATTATGTTTATACCATGGTGTATAAATTTATAAAACTTTTTCCTACTTAAAATTTTTCTTTCATTAAGTAAATTTATCTTAATCTTGTGCAATCATATATCAATGTTATAAATCATCTTTCACCAAAAATTTAGGTGTTCGATATGGGCTCTAAATATCATTATAAATCACATTACATGGTGTGATTGGTGGAGGGGATATGAAGAATTAATAATATAATAAATTTGTTTTAACTCTACTAATACACAAGCGAATGTTATGAGCAATCTTGATCTTTCTATTATTTGCACAAAGTCAATATGATGTGGACAATTTGGATCAACTAATTATATGATCGATTACACTAGAATCAATAATCTTAGGATAATTAAGATTACAAGTAATACTTAAATAAGAAGTGGTTACAAAATTATCCTTTCAAGCTAAAGAATAAGTTAGGGTTAAGGGTAAGTTTGGGGATTAAAATAGTTTTTATTGGTTCTTTAATTGTTTCTTGGTAAAATGGGTTGTGTCAAAGTTGATGAAAGGCTCCTATAAATTTTTAATGATCATTTGATTGGCTCAACCATTATGTTTGGACTTTGACTTACAATTTGTTGTTTTAGTAGCTCACCAGTAAAATGTTTGATTTTGCCCTTATTGTCGATGGCTACTCTCATGGATTAAGCTCATTTAAGGCAAATTTTCCTGTTTAGTATTGTAACTGTGAGTATAAGAGTAGAATTTGGTAAATAAAATTCAAAAAAAGTAGGGATGGAGGAAATCATAGAGTTAGAGTAGTTGATTTCAAAATAATAGGAGATGTTTTATAGGACATTGCGAACGAGAGCAACCTCATTTTGATACTATGTTGGTTTTGGGAAAAATAAAAATAATAGTTTCTTCAATTATAAAGGATTGAGTATAGTAACAAATAGATGAAGAATATCTATACAAATAGTAAATGTTTATCAAATTATAAATTTAATGAAAAAATAAATTTGATTGAATATTTTAGTAAAATGTTATAGATTATAATAGAATATTCTAATAGAGTATTTCATATTGTAATAGATCTAGCAAAATATTTCTGATGTATTTATAAAATTAATAAATCCTTGAATTATTTAATTAACTCCAAATCTAACAAAGCATCAACTTGGGGGGTCCTTATTTGTCATTCTTAAGGAGGCTCTGATATTTTAAAGTTTCTTTTATGTATTGGAGAAAAGAAATTACTCATTGTCTTGATAAGGCTATAAAAGATATGCAACGAAAATATGTAGGTATGCGTAGTTCCTTACATCGCAACCCCTTTAACTAAAAATTGTTCTATGAAAAAAAGTTATTGAGAGAACTTGATGTGTCTCAAAATAGTTAATTGTTCTTAAACACAACAAATAGCTAACATAAAATGACTGACAAGGGTAGGACAACTTAGGTTTCTTCTAGCAAAATTAATTGTTGCAGAAGTTTGAATTCAATCATGCTATGTTCATTGGAATGACCATCTCTCCTAAAGAAGCTGAATTTTGAGCTGTAAAATTGAGATTTTGAGATTTTAGAGAGTAGAGTCTCTCCTACAAGAAAATCTTTGAGGCCTGATGGCTTCTTGGTTGAGTTCTTCGATAGCCATGGAGCATTGTTGTTTCGACTTCACAAAGGCTATTTGTCATGCTTTGCTAGTTGCTGTCTTCTATAAGCCTCCAAAGCTATTGCTATCGCTCTAATTCCTATGAACTAAAATGTGTCTTATGTTACTTCATTTATAAAATTGAAGCTATGTTTTGCAAATATACTCATAACTTAAGCAAAAAATCATTTACTCGACTTAGCAACCTTCATTCAGTGGTTGAACGTTATTGAAAATATCTATCTTGTTATGAAACTGACCTTTAGATTTAGTGATGATTAATCCAAGATGGCATTGTGCTTTGAGATCAATATCATTGAGGCTTGTGAATTTGTAGATAGCAAAACTTCACTTCATGAACTTGGATTCAAAGGTTGTCCTCTTATTTTCATCTTTTGAATCATGATGTGCATCTCTAATGTCAAGTTCTTCATCTTGTTCGGTGGCATTATTGAGGGTTATTTGAATTCCTTGAGGTTCCTGCATAAGGGTTCTCTTTTATCTCTCTTTAGCCAACATTGTTATAAACTCTATTGTATGCAGCCTAGATAGCCGTTGTAGGGAAACTTTATTAATGTGAGAAGTTTTTGGGTCACTTTTCTCACGTTCATTGACAACCTTATTGTTTTTAGGAAGGACTATAAAATAATTCTCTTTAGCATGCATTAGATGGACTTGAGACATACTTTGGCATATTCACTAGTGTATTGACAAGCTCTATTGTGTTTTGGAGCAGCATGTTAGAATAGAAGAACCTTGTCAAGCTCTTTGCCTTTTTGATTGGCAATCTTCCACTGCAATACTTTGTCTTGCCAATATCCTAAAGGAAACTTAATGGGAGGGACTACTCTTCATTATTATCCAAAACTCATGGTAAATTAGGTGGTCATGTAAATAGGCTATCCTTTGGTGCTAAGTTCCAAGCATTAGGCATTTGCTATTCTTGGTCCTTTGGAAGATTAAGAGCATATATGCTCATTTTATTATGCATGATAATTTGGGCAAAGTATGAACTATCATTAACTAGAATGATATCTCTGTCTAAACACCTAGATGGATATGGTTCTTCTAATGCTATTTGTATAGAACAAGTTCATCTTCTCAAGGGTACTTGGCACTTATTTTTCTAATATGGATTTTTGGTACCTTTCTGTGAGGTTTAGGATGACAAATTTGAAAACTTTGTGTGCTTGTGAAGTAGGGTTTCAAGATTTCTTATCTCTTGTTGTCGTGTGTAATCAAGACATTCAGTTTAATTCTTTGTATAGGGAGGGTGTTTGGCAATCACAAGTTATTAAACTTCAATGGTTTTGTTTGGTTTAGGAAAAACAATATAAGATATATATTCACCTGGATGGTTTTCTAAACATAAACTTAAGCTCTCTAATGCTGTTGAAAGCATTAGTTTTAGAGTTCTCTCATATTTTCTTTTGTGATCATGACCTTGAGACCCATGGCCATATCTTTTTTTTAATGTCATTACAATGATGGCATATTACTCAGCTTACAATTTGAGGGTTGTCTTCCCATCCTATTGCTCATTGACTAATATTCATAATAGACTCCAAGTCTTTTTATATTCTTTCAAGAGACAAGGTCGTGCTCACTTTTGGAGAGAGCAAAAACAACAAAATTTTTTACATAAAATTGCTTCTTAGCATTCCCTGCTAGGCATTGTTAGATCTAATCCTTGCATCATTCTTTGTTGGTACTTTGGTCATACATTTAGCCTACTTGTTTGATCCTCTATAAACTTATTGTTTAAGTCTTTCATGTTGTTTCAGTCTTTGTCTAATTTGGATGAAACCTTTATTTGTTGCTACAAGTGATCCTTTAAGCTTTATTTTTTTTATTGCCATGTCTTTTTGATACTCTTTTGGACACCTAGTTTTGTGTTGCAATTATTTGTCCTCAGAATGGCTACTATTATAACTAGACTATTTTATGTATCTTCAAAATTTAAATTAATAGAATCACAAGGACAATTCCTTTTTTTTCTGACAAAAAAAATTCTAGTTAGATGATTTATTTTTATAAGTTTATTAGTTAAGGTTGTGACAAAATAATAGATGTATGAGATGTTGGCTGCCTCAAAGTAAAAGTAATTATCAACAAAGTTAAAATGGAATGAGGGAAGTTTGTATTTCATGGTTTTATGTTCAGTCATATTCTAATTAGTTTTGGATAAAACGTGTCTAAAATCGTCGAAAATAGAGTTTCATTGAGTTTTTTCTTTTTTCTATTCTAATAGATGGAAATCATTCTATTAGATGGAAATCCATTGTGTCCAATAGGATTTAAATCTATACCAAAGGTTTAGAAGACCTCCATCTTATCCGTTAGATAATGGACGTCTTTCATTCCTATTTTTTTTTCTTATTTTTTTAAAAAAATGTAACTAGGCAATATAATAAGGGAATAGAATATATAATAAAACGTATAAAAATAGATAATGTATTGCATATCCTATGCAGTGAAAGAATATATAGCAGGTAGTGGATATCAAACCTGCATCGTTGGCTTGGAAGGTTAAGGGCTTGGCCCATTTTAGCCAATTTTAAGTGATTTTTTGATAGAAACTATTTTTTTTATCTTTTTATTTTTAGAAATTTCAAAAGATAGGAAAATAACAATCATTTCAAAATAATCAAAATTGATGTTAATGTAGTTAAAAAATAACTAAGAGCAAACCCAAGCATTGAAACTATCAAAACCAGATTTTCAATTGGATGAGCGAAAACAAATCATTTGAACTTTGGTATATATTAGCTTAAGAAATTATTAATATTTTAGAATATAAAAAGATGTTAGGTGAATGGAGGAGAATTACTTTGATGTCTATATACATGAATATAATGGATGCTTAAAATTATGCTAATCATATGTGAAGTCAACTAATGAATCGTATTTTGAAACTTTAAGAGAAAGTAATTGAGAGCTTGCAATATAATTTGAGAAAAGTTTGTTTTTATTCTAGAATTAATTTAGTTATATGTTAGGAATAGGGTTCACACAATTATTAAGAGGCTTCATGGAAAAATTTGAGACAATTAAAGAAGATATACACATAAATTTTTTTGCTTGAAACTTTCCTATGATAAAGTTCAATAGAAATTCATTTGAAGGTCTTAGAATAGAAATGAGTTAGTATTATGTATATTTAGGTTATAAAGTTATGTATAATAGAATAATGATCCTTGCATCTTTCAAACAGGATAAGAATAAGTATACCCCAATTAAAGTTGTGCTTTATCAAGGTTCTATTGAAGTCCTTATCTTCTTGCATTTTTTTGTCTTTGTCCAAGATGAAGAACTAAGATATATGCAGTTTGCTAGATGTAATATAATTTTTTATAAGGCTGGGAATGGGCTAAAACCAATCTAGGGTTATGGGCAAAAACATTAATTGTTAGGGGTTGGCTAAAAGTTTAATTAGGGTTAAAGTACAAATAACATGAGATTGTAATTAGTAATCTTAAACTATTGAAGAATGAGAGCTTTAATTATCTCGAGTCTATATTCCAAAATGGATTAATTAATAGAGATGTCAGCAACAGGACACAAGTAGATTGGATGAGATTATTTGATGTTTTTTATGTGTTTTGTTATTGAAACATTCCTCTAAAGTTTATAAAACGTTTGTACACACGTTTTATAAGACCTAGATATTGCTTGTGTAAAGTGATTAGTACTATGCAAAATGCATTGTCTATGAGTGTGATGAAACTAATAAAGAAATTTATGCTGTGCCTATCATGTGTTCCGTGATTTCAGTTTTTAACATGCTGGCAAACATTGTTAATATGTTCATTTACATGTGTTGATGTTATGTTAAGAACTATTATCTAGTTCATTGTAAAATCTTTGGTTTTTGGGGTGAAGTTATGAGGGTATAGTTGCAGGTTTCCTTTAGAAGTTATTTGGGCTAATGCATCCAAATTATAAACTTGTGACAGGACAAGATCAGGCATTGGAAAAAAAGATTGTGTCTTGACCTCTTTGAGGCCCTATTTTTTCCATTGGTTCTCGAGTCATATATATATATATATATATATATATATATATATATATATATATAGAGTCATGTATGCATATCAATAAAAACTTGTGCTTTGGGGATGCAATGAAACAAAGTTCGCAATTGAGCATTTTAGCTTAGAAAGCACTAACGCTAAATGCATCGTGCGTAGAGTAGACATGATACTGTTATATGCTATATTACAAGTTTATTGCAGTTCATGCATTCCCTGAGCTATTGCTAAGCATTTTTTTTCTGCAGTGTAAGCTTCTTAACAAAAGTTGTGCTGATAAATTTGTTCATTTTGCAAACTGGTGACTGGTGATAGATTTCATTAAAGCAAGGATCATTCACTTTTTATTCTTGTTTTTTCATCTTGATAGACTGCTACATGTCGACAACAAATTTGCTAGTTCACATTTATGCTTTTCACATTAATATTTTATTTGCTATTTTAGGAGAGAAATTGAATCTCTGGTGTTTAAGTTCATACTTAAGCAAGCATAGCATACAACATTTGGGAAGTGGCCATTAGATGATCTTTAACGGTTGTAGTTGTTTTTGGTGCTACAAGACAGGTCTCAGTCAATCTCTAATCTAACAACCGTGCACGATCTTTTTGAAATTTCTAAAGCATTGCATGATAGCATAGATATTTTAAATGAAGATCATCAGCAACAATCCTACCTAATCTGTCGCTTTATTCAAAAGGTACTTGAAGTTTCATATTGTGCTCACTATGATATTTCTTTATTTAAGATTCTTGATTTTTTTAATGGAATGAAAGTGCTTGAGAATAGAGTCTTTATTAATAATATGATCCTCAGGTTAATTTTGGAGATGACAGAGAGCATCATTTATCTTTTTTAGCTGCATGCCGTGCAGCTTTCAGCTTCTTTGATGTGATTATGGTACGTAAACATAAATGCTTGAATCTTGCTTTTTCTTACCCAATTCTTTGATAAATTTGCTTGCATAAATTTTAACTTGTTATAGTTTTGAGCAATGTCCTGTGGAAACATCTATGGGGGTGTCCGAGTTTGTTATAATTTTGAGTAATTCCTTCTTTTCATGCGATCTGCTGACAGATAATGTAGTCGTATGCCTTGGGGGTTGTATCAGACACTATGAAAACTACCTTTTCTTGCTTTAAATCACTTCTGTGGCTGATCCTTGATAATTCTTATTGTTGTTACACGATTAAAGAATTTTGCTAACAAGGTTTATGGTATTTACAATAGGAGATGGGACTTGCAGAGTTTCACATGCCGTAAAAAATTAGAATGGGCAAAGATTTCCTTTTATTTATAATTTGATTATGCACAACTTATTTTAAACAAGGACACATGCTCCCACAAATTTATTGGTGCTTGCCCAAGCTTACATCAAGATTTATTTTTAATGAAAATGACATTAGAAGCGGTAGAATAGCAGAGCATTTCTGTTAAAAGCTAGTTACACAACTTAATTGTCACAGCTTGTGTATGCCTTGACTTTCTCGTCAATCAGTTGAATTAACAAGGCTTGTAGTTGTTTTATGGGTTAATAGGGTTATTCAAGCTTGTAATGTTAACCTTTTAATGTTCTAATAAAGTATGTAATCACTTTGTAAACTTTTATTCTGTTTTTGGTGTTGGAATTTTCACCTGTAACGTTTTCAGGTTCTTATAATTGAAACAGTTGATCTATATGAACCAAGCTTTCATGAATATTAACATTAAGTTTCAACTGAAAACTGAGATTGTAAACAACGGAAAAAAAAACTATAAAATATAAAGAGTAGAAAAGAACGGAATTGCTTAACAAATGATCCCTACATATAATCCATATCATCAATTAGATTTAATTAGAGATTGCATGATTGGTATTGTTTTCAGGGTGTTATAATTGTAGTTGATCCGTATGACCCACGCTTTCGTCTGTATTAACATTAAATTCTAACTGAAAACTGAGATTGTATACAAAATGATAACCTTGAAATATCATTCAGAAGAAAATGCAATTACATAACATATAATCCCATATCGTCCATTGACTTTAATTAGAGATTGCATGATATGCAGCAATTTGTAAAATAATTCAGCAATCTATTTGCTTAGCCCTTTAAAAATTTTAAATGCATATAAATGTTTTTTGAAAAAATGAAATATTTTATTACTCGTCTAATAGATTACAAATTATTCCATACATCATGCGCGGAAACGATAGTGCTACAGCTTGCAAAACAAGAGAATATCCAATGAGTAGTAAAGTTTAATGTTGAACCCTACATGACTTTCATTTTTTTCCTTTGTACTTGTATTTAGGAATTGGAGGTGTTTTACCACTTTAAGTGAAGTAAGGTAGTCATTAGAAAAATCCGACAAAACCAAAGCTTTATTTATAATAAAAGGACCTATTCACGTAGTCATTGTGATGGATTCTCCAAGTGGCTCTTGACTCTAGTTGAACTATTTAGTATTATGCCTTGTTTCTTCACCAGAAAACATGTACAATCTCAGAAACCTCATCTTTTTAGTTGAGAACCAAACTGGGCAGCTCTCTTGCCTTACGAAACTTGAAACTTTTAAGTCCTTTTCCTTGTTGAAACTTGCATGTGTCTCTTTAATAAATATTCTCCAGCTGTTGCTTCATCTTCCTGTCTTAAGTTAATCTTTGGTTGATTAGCTTGACATTTAGAGATGAACTACTATTGCATCTGCATACACCAAATTTGTTAAACCAATAATTGGGTTCAAAATGCAGGAGAACTTTTTGTGGAAATGCTTAGAACAATACTTATCATACTTGTCTCACCTGTGTTGTATATACTGGTATGTATGATAACAGCAGTAAGCTCCTTTCCTTTTTGACCTGGTAATCATTCTCAACAGCTTGGTAAACAACCAAGAACCTACTGGCCATTCTCGTGGTATGCGATCTTGTTTCTGCTGAAGAAATCAAGCTATTCTCCCATTTGTTTGCTCTCATACTCCCATCATCGATTCTTGTCGTGACTTTGAGTTCAAGCTCATCCATTAATTACAAGGTGGTTAACTTTATTTAGTCGTATATTTAAAAGTTTTATGTGATATTATTTGTCATTTGAGCACGCTTGACAAAGCCTATGTTAAGCTTAAGGATTGGAGTCATCAACCTGTTGAATGCATCTATGTTCAGCATGTTGATTTTGTCCATCTCCTCTTTGAATACAGAGTGAGTGAACACACTTGCAGCTTTTGCAGCTGTCTAATACATATCTCTCTGCTTGGGAATGTTCCTCAAATTTTGGTAGACATTCCTGCAATAAACTTTTTGCCTTGCATTTGGAGAGTAATATGAGATTACTTCAAAACCTTTAGACATCTAGATCAAACAGTAATGGGAGCTATATTTATCGGCAATGATATGTAATCCTGTAAGACATAATGTTATCATCTACCCTTTGATGGTCATGCATTATATTTAGTAATTTCCTTTTTGTGAAGTTCAATGCTTGTTGTGTTATTGTCATGAGACACTTCAAGATGTCCAGAATTTATGCTTCCACTGTGGTCTATAGCCCAAGGAAGCATATATCCAAGCGTTTCCATTCAGAAACTACTAAGAAGAATACACCCTTAAATTTTCCCTTTAGATGGCGTCCATCCAACCTAACCATTCCAGAATCCCAACCTCAATGTCTCAAAAATTGCAATTTACAGTAGATTGCACCTTTAGATTTGAACCCTTAACATTGATCAATAGAAGATTCTCAATGTTGAGTGGAGCATTTATTATCATAATCAATGTCTTCATTTCATATTCATATATAGGTTCTCCAATTAGGATTTTCCATTTCGATTATTCAAACTAACTGGGATGAAGTAATGGGAACACAGAAATCAAGAACTTGCTTCATAAATTGAAGACCCCGAAAGCAAACTTTTTTTGTAAGTTCTTGGTCATGCAATGAAGGTTGTCATTATGCAATGCAAGGTCTTCTCTCATAGCTTCTGCGCATTGTCGTTACCAATTCTACCTCAAAGGCTCGTTGCCAACATGCCCACTTTTTTGGCAGAAGGGAAGCCATGGAACTGCCAAAATAGGTTTTCCCTAGTCAAATGACACAAACTCATTGAGGAAGGACTAAAGCTACTGAAATAATAGCAAGGTTAGTTATGATATTTGACATGAACTGTGATTGTGTTAAGCTGGGAACAATCCATTTGCAATTTTAATTAAAGGTTATGAGACCTAACTGTCTATTTCATTAAGTCAAGGGATTGCACTTAAGATTAGACGAGCAAGAGTGCCCCATTTACTATAACCCTATGAACAATCCTAATGACTAGATATGATGCTTTTCGGACTTCCTATGTACCAATATCACCTCTTCGTCATTTACCAGATAAGCTAATTGGGAAATCATCTAGTTTCCCTAAAGAATGTGGTCTTCCTTGTAAAACTTCCTTACCTGGAGCGGATTTCAATTTGAAAGAATCGACAAATAATTATATTGTTTATGTGAATTGGAGTCAGTTTTGTCTAACAATACCATAGATTCTCTTATTTGATATTTGTTTTCTATTTTGAATTTAATGTCTTTATGTTTTTATCAAATTTTTCAATTGTTCTTTTTTGCAGGATATTCTTGCTCATTTGAGTAATAATCTTGCAGTTACGGCAATAAAAGCTAACAGCAAGTTTTCAAACTTCGTCAAAGCTTGTGTGGCTTTTAATGAAGTTACTATTCCATCTATTTCTAACCCAATAACCTGTATGAATCTTTTTATTGCAACTGCAGAGGTTTGTTTCTCCTATACATAACTCAACACTTCTAATATGTGTTTTGTGTTTTATGATTTCGAATTGTTTTTTCAGGTTGCACTCTTTGGCGGCTTGGTTTCTCATGCTGCTGAACTTTTAAACTCTGCATTTGATTGTTTGCAATATTTAGACATTTCAGGTTTGCTATTGTTATTATATCTATACTCCTTAATGTTTCTCTATTTTGCTGACATGAATCCTTTACTAATTTGCTACACCATCATATTAATCATCTAAAATAATTAATAGTATAAATTAGCCAAGCTTGAGCAAGCTCAAGCTTTTTTGAACTCAGTTTGCTGCATTTTTTTCGTTGTTCGAGCTCAGCTGGTGTTCAATAATGACTGAAACCCAAATATTTAATTTGTTTTGATTGTGCTTGATTGCTCTTTTTGAGCGTGTTGGCTAATCTCAATACAATCTCAAGTTGACAGCAATCATTTAATAATTGAATTGCAAACAATTGAACATATGTATGCTAAATTAGCATCTCTATTGTAGGTCTTAGGAAAAATGTTATTATTAATATTGAACTTTTGCATGCCAATACATATTTAAACAAGAAATATGCATGTAGAACGATATCATCTTATCCTACTTGTGTATCTAATCAACACGATTTATGAACATGCAGAGAGCAAATCAAGCCATTTGACAAAATACATATATCACAAAATAATGATGATAATTTTACACATAAATTTTTCAACTACATGTTCATAAATTACAAAACAAAGCATTAGATTACTAAGATATTTCAATATAGTAGTAAGTTCCAACTTAAGCTTTACATGCTCAAAGGCATAGCTCCTAAATAAACATGTCAAAGACATTCAAAATGAAAATATTTTAACAATTTTCATGTTAACATGTTGTAATCAAAGAAATTCATTATCATATTGAAAAGCAGTTGAGAAAATACAATGTTCAAGTTGAAATTTATCAAGAACCCTTTTGATCAGATTTGTATTATGGTGTTGTTAAATAAGGTTGTGATAATATGGCACGATTAGGATGATTTTAAACTAAAAGCCTTATTTTATTTTGCATTCTATAGAGTATAAGAAATTTAACACATGATGCACAGATAAGTTTATGCAGCAATGATCAAAACAAGCAATCTATTGAATAACTAATAAGGGACAGCAAAGATTAACACTTAGTCTTCCGTGATTATGATGGATTTAGAAAAAAATTATGTTTATTTGTTAACTTGATTTAAAATAGATTAACCAAATTTTATGTTGGTTATTAACCCACACATCCAAAGTAGGGTTGTATCTTGAAATTATCTTTGTAGTTTGTAGTGTGCAAAGAGATAATGAAGAGACATTTGGCCAGCTAGTTCTTCTTCATCAACTGTGGCTCACTTGTAGTCATCATTGTGCTTGTTTGCATCCAAGATAATGCTTGGCCGAAATGGGGCTTCGATGCCTATGACTCCTTTGGCATCACCATCTTCCTCACCATGACTACTTGTTACTAGTTCAAGAAGCTAGTACGTGATCATTGATCTTCCTTATAGGGAGCCATTTCATGCAAATAATATCATGACCATCATTGGCATGGTGAAGAAGGGCCTTGTCCTTTTGTTGGATGCCTCGTAGTACGATGTTTCCTCCAACAAGGTAGTTGTTTTCAATTATAAGAGGAAGGCTATGCAATGGGTTGCTAACTATCTGAAGGGGGCTGTGCTATGAAATCATGATATTTGTGGGATTATGTGGAAATAGTTGGGTTAGCAAATTCAGTGTTTGGGTAGGTTAGTAGGGTTAAATTAAGCCCAGTAATCCACCTCAACCAAAAATCTTGTAGGATTTATTATTTTATATGTAATCTATAGCATTGATTTTTTTGTTTTATTTTTATTGCCTTGCCTATCTTATTGCCATTGCATTGGCTATGAATTTTAGCATGTATTTTTATTTGTATCCTACAGTTCTCTAATTCTTGTGGTACCTCTTGTTTTTCAATGTTTTTATCATATGTTTCTTGTATAAAGCTTTATTTCTTTTTCTTTAGGTTCTCTTGTTATAGTTTACTTTCTTTGATTGGTTTTTTTCCTAACTCATCTTAACAAGATATCATGTTTTTTGAATTTGCTTACATGAGCAATTAGATTTTTTATTCCGCTTGTTGCCACAATTCAAGGTTCATTGATACTTGCATTGACATCTTATTTATTATGGGAATGACATCACATTGGCTTTCCCTCCATGTTGGTCATGCCACTTCACATCAAATCCATCACCTCACCACGTTGGCTTTGTCATCCCTATTCTCCTTATTGCATTACTTGAATCTAAGTTAACCAAATCTGAATTTTATACCGCTACTTAAGAACTTTTACAAATTGAGATTTAAGTTGAGCTCAAATAGATGTTTAGTTGGACACCTAATTGCTTATCGAAAAAGTTAAGCTTATGAGAAAAAGCCACACTAATTGTGTATTACGACTCTAATATCATATTTAATTCATAATATGAAATTAAGTAAAATTTAATTTATACTTAATAAATCTCTCTCTTAAGTGAGACTATCATTAACATAGTTCTACACGCTCTTTTTCAATTCTGAAATCTTTTGATAAAATAAAATATCTCAACTAATCAAATCGAGTGTGACATCAAACATTAACAATGCTAATGTGCTTTATCGAACTTTCACATTACTTGTAGATTACATTGTTTGGTACATCCTTGATGACCAAATCATGGAAGTCATGAGCCTATAACTTAATTAAAGCCTTATGCAACTTTACGAAAGCATGTGAATATTATTAAGTATTATGCATTCAAATGGTTACATAAGTGAAGGCATCGTGTGAATTTATCAAAGCTCTGCTCAACCATAATAGATGATTGTAAAACCTATGAAGGTCATCAATTGCATGAAACACTTGTTCCTAGTCAAACCAATTTCATGAACTATCACTTTAATACATCTTATAAGAATTGTACGACATTCTTTGTCGGCCCTATTGCACCACACATTTGACTCTAATATGATTTGTTAAGAGAGTTGTTACAAATTGTTGTCGAAGTTTAGCCTAATACACTCTTAAGTGGATATACAATAATCCAAAAGCTTAAACTTATAAGTGGGTTTTACAATAATTATATGCTAAGGTTTTGACAATATATTCAACTTACAATATAGAAGTAAGCTTAATTACTCTTATACATCATCCAGCTTGCTATTTTGGTTCATTTTCAAAAAACGATCCCTCCAACATTTAAGAACTAGACCCCAATCTAATCCTAGATGTTGAATAGCTAACTTATTTTTAATTATCAGTTCCTAATCATCTTTCTTTTCTTTCTGGAACCTATAAATGTGTGAAATTTTTATCTCTTCAACTTTGCAACTCTCCCAGATTGAAAAATGGAGCAGTCACTCTCTACTTCTCCAAGCTCAGTAATCTAAATTCTGTGCCCTTTTCACTTCACTTTTCTAGTATGTTGGTGAATTTCTTATTTAAGCTTGCTCATTTTGATGTTGCAGGAACTTGCAAATCAATCAATGAAGATGAAATCTTATCGGTTTCTTGTAAATTGTGCAGCATTTTGGTTTTTTCCTCAGGTTTGTCAGACACTTTGATGGTTCTAAATGTATTCTATCTTTTGCATGTTTACAAGCTTTTATGGAACACTGCTGATTGTTTATGTTTGTATATCCTCGTCATTTAAAGTGGCTATGCTGTTAATGAAAAGCTAAACCCTCTCCACTACGTAAATGTTTGATATTTTCCTGTAAATTTGGCGTGCCTGAATTTTCTATCCAATGTCTGGCATGTCCACTAATAATGAAGATGCATTGTGCTTTTCAATCCCAGGATGACGTGTTCTTTTGATGTGCTGAGTCTTTATCTTTTACAGAAGTGGCAGTATTAATCAGCAATTATTAATATTTTAAGTTGCAGTTGTACTTCAATGTACGGTATAGTGGGCAAGCTGAGAAAGAGCCTTAAAGGGAGGCAATTTTTGTTGTTTGCTTCTAACTTTTGACTTTACTCCAAACCATGTTGGTTGGGCAAAAGTCTTGCACATTCAAAAATAATGAAAAATTCCTTAAGCATAACAATTTAACAGGATGATTTTGTTGATTTATACGGTGTAAAACATATATTATATCTGCACTATTTAGTAATAATTGATTTAGAGAACTAACATATTTACCAAATCCTTATCATAGCTTGAAAATAATATATCCAAATCTTAGGAGTCCAAGAACTCAATGATCAAAACAAACAAAACCTGGTACCAAAGTTAATACAATCTTGCAAAGGACCTGCAAATTAACCATGAACATAATTGTCTTGCAATGAAACTGGCTCCGTTCAGTGCACCATTTGGCATTTAGATTGCAGAACTAAGCATGAACTAACCACGAACCACCAAGATCCTCAACGATTCTTCTCAGGCTCAATTTAATGTCTTTAATGGGGTAGGGGAAACATGAACCATGAACTCCATTATTGGAGAAATACCCATCCATTTGACAATATAAAATCTTCAAAAATTATTTAAGTTTCAGTTATCAAATAAAAGCTGAATGAGTAACATTAATTATCTCGAAGTGGATGCATTTACATTTCCAAACATGAATGGTAGCATTTTCACTTGTTTCAGTAGTTAACCATTCAAGTTCCATTATTAAATCATACTAGAATAAAAAACACAATGTGAAGCAGAGCTAAAATCTTTTCAAAATGGCAATATAAATGCATAGGCAATTTCTATTGTCCATGTAGCATGCTATCTAGTATCTGAATTGGTACAATCAGAAAAAATAATTTTGAAATTTTAGCATATTGGTCGAAGAAGTGTACAGCAGATGCCCTATAACCAAGAAATAAAGTTTAAAGCCCTAAACATAAAAGGCAAAATATTCCCTTATAAAGAAGCCAATGGATTTGAAGGAATACATCCATCTGAACAGAGGGACCTTTTGATCCTAATTCCAGCTTTCAAGATAATTAGTTAGTTTATATTGTTAATCTATCTCTTGGGGCTTATATAGAACTTAGGAATCATTGCATGCATTATTATGCTAAATCATGTTTTTGTGTAATAAGACTTATAAAATTATATTAAGTTTTTAAGAATTATATTAACACATTAATAATATTGCTATAAATAGTTTGATTAAATTTAATTTTTAAGATAATAAAATCAAACTTAAAATAAATCATGTTCTTTACTATCTAATGATTATACGATATAATGTTTAATATTGTACTTGTATTATCTACTTTCAGGCCTAAAGTCATAATTAAAGTTTAAGTTTGTCATGACATTATATAGGTATAATGGATTCATCTCATAAATATGACTATCATCTAGATTTAAGATTAGAGGGCAAATTTGATCTTACAACTTATCAGTCTTATGTGTGTTGTTCATTCTCTGAGAGTTTATTTTTCATTAGCATAGTATGAGTATGAAACTTTCTACATGCAATTTTGTAATCTATTTTCTCTTGAAGTCTATAATATATAAACGTAGTTGTGATTAGACAATATGATTAATATATCATATCGGTATGGCTGTATATTAATACTATAGTTTGGTCATACTTATAATAGTTCTTATATGATCACCAAGTTTTAATCTATGTTTATAATAACTATATCTTATAATATGAAATAAAATATCATGTCTGTACAATCCATTATTTATCACAAACAACTAAAATTACTTCAGAAATGCATTTGTAGTATTGTACGATATCTTTATCGTATGAGTATGACCATTCTTTTGTTAAGCATTAATATTGTCGATTTATATTAATGTACAATGACAATCCTAATATTGCATTTGTATTTTATGTTCTTATAGGAGACTGAGAACAAAATCTATTTTAAAGTTGTACTACTATGATATTTATCGTATGTGTATGACTATTTTTTTAATTCTAATTAAGAAAATTAATATATGATTGTACAACAACTTATACGATCACATCGTACAACATTTTTTGAGAATTCAGCTCTTGATGAAAATAAATATTTTACGGGAACAATCCACTATCAAACATGTACGATCTATTTAAAATATAAAAATGAACTTTTTTGTACTTGCATGATCCGTGTGATCATCTCGTATGATATATTTAGAACTTTAGCATTGTACTATCAATTGGTGTCATATAGTATGAAAACACTTTTAAGACTTGTATGATTTGTCATTTTGATATATTAGTGCTAGTCGTATCATTGGAATATCGAGACAATCTTGGTTTTATTCTCATGATCTTAATATTATGATTTTGACATAAATATAATTCACTATTAGAACTTGTAACAACTAGTCAAAGAGTCTCAAAATGCAAGTCATTGCACTTTTTTATTTGCATCCAGCTCACTCATATATATCAATATGATAGAAAATCAACGAAAAAGGATTTGATTTGAAGATTGATGATGCATTGATTGCTATATCATTTTGAAAGAGCAAAATAAGCGAATTACGTGAATACAGCTTGTGCCAAGCCTGAGGAATCATTCTATTGTTACATTGGTTTCCCTCTCAGTTTGTTCTTTCATCTACATTGCATTGAATCAAGCTTCACCTTATTTGCTAATATCACTTATATCATTTATTATGCTATATAGATACTGCAAGTATATAATATAATATTTATGAGTTATATTGTATTAAACGTGCTATACTAAGTGTAAGCTATTGTACTTCTTTCTATTGTAAGGTGTATCTATACCAATTTTGTCAAAAAAAAAATGTGATTTGTAAGGTTTACTCCTACCAATTGCTGCAAAGGAAGCAGTTTGTTGGTGGATGTCTAATCAGGTTAACTGTGGGTAGATATAGACACTAGTTAGGCCAAATCTTTTAAAAGTCTTATACCTCTTTTGCTTAGCTTATTATTGTGTTCTACTCGTCCTATAATTATACAAATAGATTTGAAAATTAATAAAGGTCTTCTAAATAGAATTTAAGATTAATTAAGAGTAATAATTGTTTTACTTTGCAAAACAAATTGAGTTAATGAAATTAAGTTAACAAGGCAAAATATTTGATTGTTGTCTATACTTTTATTTGAAATCAAATAGTTTTAAAAATTTTACAATTCATTTTGTTTTTGTGTTTATTGATTGCCTATAATTACAACAGCTCCAGTTGCTTAGTTTTCTCAAAACTAATACTAAATAATCTAAATTTCGATTATTTGAATTAGCATTAGCCAATTCATAATAACTAACTCATCTTACAAGAAAACTATTAACTCACTTTAATCATTGCATGTAAGGTGCTACTTGATGTTATTACCCACTATGATGGAGAATGATTAGCATGATAACCTTGTTTTGTTGCCAAAGTATTATAATTGATGTATAAAATGATGATGCCTGTTAGATTTGAATGGATTTCCAAATTTTCTGTTGGCTGTTAGCTTCATGTTCCCGTGAGAACTATTCTTTTCCTTTGTTAATCAATTGTTGTAAAGAGGGATAAATGCTGTACTTTTTAATCTCTAGGCTGAGGAATTATAAGAGAGATATTTTCATCCTTGTAGAAGTTTGATCAAAGAAAAAAGAAAAAGATGCTTTTCTTCTAGTGTCTAGTAGGTTTGCTGACCAAATCCTATCATGGGTGTGATTATCTTGATTTGACAAAAACTCAATTTCAGTTAATATTCACTACTATCAAGTATACATGATTGAAGGAAAAGAAGAAAAATTTATTTTTTCCAAGAATTCTAAGTGAACACCTCTTTACTATAGGATCTGTAGCAGAGAATTGTTTGAATTCAGTACCTTAGATGATTCTCAAGCATTCCGCAGCCATAGCTTTTTCATTCCCTCCAATGCTCTTCTCCTGTGCTGCCAAAAAAAAAAGAGTTATAAAATATTATTTGTTGAATTGACCATTGTTTAGACAATCTTTAGTAGTTAGAGTTTATTTGCCAACGTTCATGATCATTTTTTAACATATGGGTGTGAGCAACTTGAAGGGATGACATTTATATCTTTTTACATCAATTTTTTTCGTTTAGGTATTATGGGTAAGTTCATTGCATTGTGATAGTTCATAATTTTGGATCCATTGTAAAAGGTATTTTACTTCTTATAAGTATATAGCAAGTTATGTCTTTAGAAAGTTGGGCTATTGTACCTTATTCTAGGATATCATTCCACATGATGGATTGTTGCTGCTCTATCTAGCATACCTTACTATAATCATACATCATGTTGGCTTGGTGGTTCTTTGATGGTATAGAACTTAAATAAGAGTGTGCAGGTGGTGTGACATCACAACATGCTTCAAGAATTCGTATCAATCATAACCCAATTCAGCCTAAGAGTTGGTCTTTTTTACACTTCATTTAATTGGACTAGTCTCGCCAAACAGTTTTAGGCTACTTAGTCAATGACAGCATATCCTTGTTATGCATGCCACCTTTTGTCAACTATTACCTTTCCTAGCAATTATCATCTTATGAGTTGACTATAGCATTTCCCAGATCAAAGTATTTTTCTTGGTTAACAACATTTTTTATGATTGGACATGCAAATTCACAGCAACAACATCAATAGTTTTGATCAAATTAAACACCCTAACCGTATTTAAACCATATTGGACATCCTTTTTTGCTACTAATATAGTTTACCAATCACCAAGGAGATTCGCAAGACTTTATTGACCATGTTTTTGTTTTTTATTATTTCTTGAAGTTAAGCATTTTAGATACTAGTTTATGTGATCATTTTCTTTATGCATTCTTGGTTTATTCTCTATATGTAAAGAATCTCAAGACTTTTTGAGATATTAACATATATGCTATTTTGAGATCTTTCTACTTTCATTAAATTAAGTATTTGTTGATTAAGTCATTATCGTCAACCTCATTCATTGAACCAACAAGGAATATTCTTTCTATACATTTTTTCTCCCACAATTAAAAAATCATTATGGATGATCCCCTATTAATTATCCCAAGAGGCCCAGGCTTCACACTAGATGTTTTCCATATCAAATGCCTTGATGATTCCTTATTGATTACCTTGGGTAGAAATGCTAACCTCATTGGATGATTACTCTTCACAGACTACTTTGAAATTATTTCTTTACTTATTAGAGATTCTAATCCTTGAGAGACCCTTTCTCCGTCATACTAAAGCCCAAACTGTAAGGTATGTTTCGCATGGATTTGCTCATTCAACTCTGCTCTTTGTCATCTTGTTTGTTCTCCAACATTGTCATGTCATGTGTGTTCGTGTTAATTAGTGTTTGGCTTTTTATTGTTGTTGGACTAAGGTTTTTACATTATATGGATTTTCCGTGGCTTTGTGGTAGTTAAATAACTTGTCAACAGCTTGACCTATCAAGCCATTTAAATTGTTTTAGATATGCTCAGCTGGTTATTCAATTTTTTTCAAAGTTATTAAAAGTGGGTTGGTGAGCCACGCATTAAAATTTAAATTGTCTTTTAATCAGCCTTAGCATGGTAACTATGTACATGCATTGGTTATTGTATTTTAGCAGGACATCAATTTTCACATTGCTATGTACATGCATTTTTTTACAAGTTATACCATATGTGAATAAACTCAAGTTTGGAATAGCTATACTTGAGTTCTAGCAATAATGATTTTCACAATAAATAGGGAAAAATTGAACCATTACAGCTCAGCTCCATTGCACATTTGCTGGACTGTCATCCTAAATTTCTTTCAATTATAGCAATTTTTTTTTTTTTTTTTTGCTTTATTTGCAATTTTTAAGTTCTACAATATTAATTTTCACAATAAATTGGGAAAAATTGAACCATTACAGCTCAGCTCCATTGCACATTTGCTGGATTGTCATCCTAACTTTCTTTCAATTATAACAATTTTTTTTTTTTTTTTTTTTTTTTTGCTTTATTTGCAATTTTTAAGTTCTACAATTTTACTTTTAGTTCCTTAGTTGCTTTTTTAATTCCCACAATTTTAAGTTTGTGATTTATATTTTAGCATATTGAAAATTTTTCTTTAATTTCAGCATTTTTTTTTCTTTTTCATTCCTTTAATTTTGCATTCAATTTTTGCAATTTACTTGTTCTTTATTAATTATAAAACAAAATTAAACAAATGTGTTTTTTTTTTCATAATCTTATTAAACGTATTGCTAAAATGAATTTTCCTTTGAAGCAAATGAGGGCATACATTTTTGTTTTGAGTCAAAAGAATCGTGCATACTAGTTGGTTGAGAACCTATAATGGAAAGACAAAAATAACCCTAGAAAAGCTACATTGTCGACCAAGCAAAGCTTGAGGGGAAAAATAAAGGAGACCTAAAAACTCTAAAAGTGAATCAATGAAGAGCATAATAGAGAATCAATAGTCACTTGATAATATCTATGATGAGCTTATGTTTGGAGCAAAGAACGAGTTAGGTGAGAATGCCTGCTTAGGAAAATTGCATATGTTAGATGAATTCCTTTCAAATGTAGAGAATACGAATACTTTGAGTATTTTTTGATAAAGTTTTTGTGTACTCCTATAATTACTCTAGTTTTTGGTTTTTGTTTAATCTAGTACAAAGTTCTTTTATTTTGTCATAGCATCAAATATCTTGAAAATATAAAAGATTAATATAGAAATAATATACATGCATTTCTGTTTCTTCAAATAATATTTTTTAGTATTTTTGAATGTAAACTCTTTCATAGGAAGAATTTCAATGTGTTGCTTCCCATTGGGATTTGCATTTTTGCTCCTTTGGAAGACAAGATCTTGAATAATTTTTGTTGTTGGTAAACCAAGGTTTTGTTTCAGGGGGTTACTCTTTTCCATTTGTACAATTTTTTAGAATAATTTTAATTTCAATTCAACAACAAAGGCATGGTCCCAATATATGAAAGATTATTAAGTGTGTGTATTTATTTGTATGCTCATATTAATGGGAGAAATACTTAGGATGTTTTATGATCACCCAATTAAGACGACATAGTTTTGTCGTCTCAAGCAGTTTGACAACACGACTTCAATATATTGGGAAAAATACCTAGATTTCCTCCTTTAATGAACCCCATGTTGATGGGGATATGATTAATAAGCACATTAATGGGTGAAGATATTGGTCTATTGAAGGAGTTTGTTGGTAAGGGATCTTAGCCACGACTTATAAGATATAGCAAAATTCTTGGTAAGGGTTGATGGATGAGAAGATGCCTATTATGCTCCCCTTAATGTATCTAGGGTAGAGACCATGAGTCATAGCCATGATATGGATGAAAAATATTTTTTCCGTAAGGCATGTTGAACTTGATTGAGAATAGTGTGGTGCGGTGACTCAACTTCTTACATTTTGTTAACACCAAGGACACAATGAGAATTTGGGTTGACATGAGGATACATAATATGGGTAGTGAACACACCAAAAGGTGTGATGTTGGCCCATCTAAGAAGATTGTTATAAAATTATATAGAGATGAAATCATATCATACAAGTATGTTTCATGATATTGGATGATAAGAAAGTTGAATAATTCACTCTACTTGGGGTTTTGTTGCTAAAGATTATCACATGTGTATTTATAAGTTTGGTCATATAGTGGACAGAAAATAGCCATTAAACTAAGCATGTTGTGTCTCTTGGCTTTGATCTGATTTCATATTTTTGTGGAGTTTTGTGGGTGTGATGGGAATTTGGCCTAACCCATGTGTTTTAATGCACAGAATTAAGGTTATGACCAGATTTCTTGGTGGTATTAAGAGATATTACCCAATTTGTTAGGTTCGATAGGAGTTGGTGACAAATTAGGTTGTTCTTTGCAATTTTGCTGAATGTAAGATCAAGATATAGATATATGGTAGTTTAGCTCCACAAGAATGGACATCATTTTAGTGGGTTGAAGTTGTTTGGATAGGGAAGGAGCAAGCTATTGGTAATTGAGTCAAAAAGTTATGCTAATTTGGTTTTTTGTGACTTGATGGATAGAAATGCAAGTAGTGTCAGCAAAAAATAGTTTGATCGTCAGGATAATTATGTGCATTTTGGTAATTTTATTGCCCAATGGCTCCATAGTTGGTTGTCCCATTCTATGATGTGTACTCATTTGGATTGGCTTAGTGATCTGAGAATCAGCTAACAAAATTTCGCCTTTATCACGTGTCATACATGGTCAGAATGGATGTATTGGAGACATCTGAGGAATTCTTTTTGGTCTGTGGAGAGTAAAGCTTCTTTCTCACATTTTTTTAAGAGATCTTCTCAAGTGTTTAAAGCTATTGCTTGATGAGCAGGTTGGTGGTGCGGTTTTCAAGTGACTGGTTTTTCTGCTTGGATCTTTGGTTGAAGAAAAGGGGCATTCAGGACCTTTTGGATGAGGAAAGTTTCAAATATGTGCTGTTCTGCTCTTTATTTGTCAGGATCTCAAATTTTAAGCAAGACAGTTTATAGAATTATTATAAGCTATGGCCTCTCGCAAGCATCTGCAATGATTTTTTTGTAGTTTTTCATGCTGAAAAAGATACTATCGGAATGGATCTAATTGGAAATGGTATGTTCTTTCTTGCTTCATCTAAACTTTTGCTTAATGACCATACAAGCAGGAGTTATTTTATTTGGAAAAGGGTAGGTATTCCTAAACTTCAAATGGTTTTTTGAATTGGAAAACATAAAACTATAGATCTTTTAGCTGAGAAAAATCTTTGAACAGACGGTAGATGTTTGTTTTGCAGCAATGAAGAAACCAATCATCACCTTTTTAGTCCTTGCCCATCTGCCAACTTGCTTTGTTTTGATATCGTTAAGCTTTGTACTGTGCAGACCTGCTTAAGTAATTTATTGGAAGAAACAATCCATAAATTCAATTAAAAATATTAGGCAAGCAAATGGAAGTTTTTTGTTCGATGGCTATTGAAGCTTTTGTTTGGCATATATGTAGGAAGAGAAATGATAGAATTTTCAGAAATCAGTTCGGTACTGAGGAAAGCTTGACTCAAAGCATTAAGATGGTGTTTCAAAAAAAACTTGAGCAGGTTATTAAAGAAAGAAATTGGGTCTATAAGTTGCTTGATAATTGGTTAGCGATGGAGGTGTTGGCTGATATCTATTTTGGTGTCTTGCTGAATCTTAAATAACTTTGATCTCTTCTTTGGCTATATTGACTTTTCTTTGGTGAGAATTAGGTTTTTTCTTACAGCTTCTGTCCCCTGTTCTAATTTGGCCTATGGTTCTTTTGAAATCCTTACAATCAGAATTCTGTGCTGCTGCTGCTTTGTCCTTCTTGCGATATGGCTTCTTAATTTGGATCAGCTTTCTGCTCTCATGTTCCATCTCTTGAAGCTATTTGTATGGGTTTTTCTTGTTGAATTTGTACCATTCCCTAATAGGTTTAGTAATTTGCGGTCCATCATTAATGCTGGTCTCTCCATTTTCCTAGATTTTATTTTCCATTTACTCCACTTGTATCGGCAAACAGGAAATGCTACCCTTATCCTGGATTGTATGTTGTTGAATTTATGGTTTTCTGCTTGTTTGAATTGTTTAAAATTGGTGTTGCTATTCTTTTCACTTGCCTATCTTGATAGCATTTGAATATTGACTGGTTGATGGCTGCTGAATTATGCCTTTCTTTCCATCATACGTTCCGTGATCTTTGGGTTGAATGTATCTAGTTGCTTCACCAAACTCCCTTGATCTTGGGTTGAATATGGTTTAACTGAATGGTTCGTTGCTGCTAGTTGGAAGTTATTCTTTTCACTTCTCTCTCTTAATAGCATTTGGAAATTGATTGGTTGTTGGCTGTTGTATTATGCCTTTCCATTTCATCATGGCTGCCACTGAAATTCTGAAGATTTTAGCATCAGCTTTCTAGGTCTCGCTCCCCAAATATTGTATTGAGCATGACTTCACTGGATATGAGTCAAATCCTCTTGGTCTGTCAGACACTCTGCTCTTGAGTTGAGTATGTTCTTGTTGGATGTGAATTTGGCTGCTTGTAATAGCTGGGGTTCTCACACAGTGTAGCCTGTTTTCCTCATTACTCTGTGGCTTTGATATTAAATTAGCTTCTGCTGTTGATGCTTTAAAGAGGCTGGCTATTCCCAGGCTGCTGGAATTAATTATTATGATGTTGAGCATTACTTAACCTGGTGCTAGCTTTGCAGGTTATGCCCCAAATCTTTGCTTTGTGCATGACTTAATTTTTTGTTCACGCAATTGTGTGGATTGCTGCTAGTTTCTAAGTTGTGCTCCCCAAATATTGGGTTGAGCACCCTAATCTGCTGGATCTGTGGTGATTTCTCTTCATCTACCATACTCCTCTGATGTTGGGTTGATTATGTTCCAGTTGAATGAGCGTTTGGCTGCTGGTGGCTAATGTTTATACAAATATTGAGTTTTTCTTCTGTTATTTTTGAAGCTGTTGATAGGCAGACTATTCCCTTTGCTATTGGCTTAAAATATCCTCATGCTGATATTTCATGGGTTGAGTTCATGTTGCTTGGATGGTATTAGTTTCCTTTGGACGTCTGGATATTGATTAATATGTGACTACATTTCTTTATTATTTTGGTTGCTTCCAAAGCTGAAGATTTGCATAGACTTTAAAGACTTAGCGAGTTTTGGTTTTTTTCTTGAGTTCTTTCATGTTTGTGATGGAGTGTAGTTAGTTATTTTGTATATTTACATTTTGAGGCTCTAGTTTTTTCTTTTCTTGATGCTGAGTGAAGTGTCATAGGATATGGTTTGATTTTGAGATGAAGGTAGTAGGTGTAGTATTATCATTTGAGCAATAAAAGTTGGCTATGGCCATTATTATTTTTTTACAAAAAAAGAGTTATTATCAAGAGATTTATTTGAAGTGGAAGCTTTTCAGCTAACTTCGTACCAAATCAATTTGACAATTCGAATTTGTTGTTCAGTCACTTTCAAAATCTGCTAACACCCTTTCTTGTTTTCTCTTTCCCTTACATTTTTCCTTTCCTTGCATATACCCACCTCCCCACCTAATGTCGAGAATCGTTCCTTTCAAAATAGACTTCCAGCCCACACCCAAGGCCTAATGCTCTTTGTAATGCTATGCCTGTGTCATGCCTGGGCCTCACACTTTGCTAATAGCCTACAAATTTAACTTGGTTCCATGGATCATGGAGTGTGGGTGTTAGAGGAATGGGCAATGGACAATGGACAACGGGGGTTTATTGTGATGAGGCCTACTGGATTGGAAGGGAATTTGTGATCACGATATCACATTCATTGGTTTTTGGCAAATTAAACAAAGAATATTGCTATGGAGACCATTCAAATAACCAAAAATATATGTTTAAGTTTTAAAAAAAATATTCTTGGCCCTCTTAAAAGTAAGAGGGGACTTCAAACAGTTTGGAAGTGAGGGGTAAGCAGGTCTTTTTTTGGAGTTCAAACCAAAGTCTAGATGCTTTAGAGCCGCGCCTAGCATATGCCTAAAAAACACCACATCAAGTGAAATTGGTAATATGATGAAAAAAAAATACTGTTTAGGAGTGTAAGCTTCAGCTGAGTACTGGAAAACATGATTATTTGAGCTTCATATACAATTTTTAAGGCTGGCTTTCTTGATATTAGACTGCTGGGTATGTTTTTCTTCCCTTTTACAAGCAAGGGTGAACTTTTAAGAACTAGAGAAGGTTTTGCTTTGGTAAATTTATAATTTTTGTCTAATTTCTCCCATTCAGGTATTCATGTTGGAGGAATTGCGGAAATACCCAAGCGCTTAAAATCTGTTGTCAATCAATCATTGTAAACCTCATGGCTTGCTTGATATGCCGCATATAAATTCCCAGCCTATTAATAAGTGTATTTTGTATTGCATGCCAGCTTACCGACAAGGGTGAGAACAAAAATGCTATCTGCAGCTATTTCTCTCTGTGCATATCTTTCTCAAGACATGCTACTTCTCCCTGCGAAAAATATAAAGGTATCTTACATTAATGTTTGTTTTTGTATCCACAAATGCACTTTTTATAAATTGATATTGATTTTCTTGACCTGTAGAAAAGCATTTATCTAATAGATTATCCTTTGGACATTAATGGTTCTTAATCCATTTAACTTTATTGCATTGATCTCAAAATAGAAGTGTCTTTGGTCAAACAATGACTGAAGATCAAGGAAGCATCCATGAAGTAAGAATTAATAGGGAATCACAAAGGGTGGGCTAAATACAGTCTATAAGGCAATTTGAAGGTACTTTTACTTAAGTTTGCAGGTGATCAGGAAACACGAGGTGCAAAAAAGTGGAAGACAAATCTAGTCTAGTGGATTGTTTGGGAACTATTAACTATAATAGAATTCTGTCACAATGAAGCTTGAAGAAGAATGAACATTTAGGAAGCTTTATGAATTGATTTGATGGAAATAGGAATCTATACTAGAATCGATGTGTTAGCCATTGTGCCGTAATGTTTCTTTTCTTTTCCATTATCAGTGTTGGGCATTTACTTCTTCTAACGGGTAGTTTTTTCTTACAAATATAAATTTTGTTCACTAGATAGTTTTTTGATGAAGTAGAAAGTGATGCTTTTGTGTCTGTGGATGATGCTTCCAAGTGTTTGTGTAAACTCATGATCTCTACCAATCTGTATACCTTAAGAGGATGGAAATTTGGCTACCCACATCCTTCACCTTTCCTCCTCCTTTCAAGAAGATAATGCAATAGTTCATTTCAAATGCCACATGCAAATTTGGCTTAATTTTGTATATATCATAGTTTCCATGTTAATCCAGTCTGTAGGCAATGAAGATCTGCAGTTCTTTGGAGATGAATCTTGTGAAGAGCTTTTGCTTCTCACCAGCGATGCTCTTCAGGACTTGTTCAGTGCTATTGAACAAGAGCCAATTTTGGTGAGGGTTTGTGATTGTATGATTTCAATTTATTCTGAAATACTACGTGTTCGATATCACATTATTTTGCAAATGCTTACTTAAAGGAATCAAGAGGAAAATTGGCACTCGAGGCGTTTAATTTCCTCTTCATTACTTTTGAGGTAGTGTTGAAGTTAGCTATATTATCCGAATACCTAATAATGTACTAAAAGATCATTTTTTGCAGGTTAATCAGGAGCTTCACTTGAAATGTTCGAAGCTTATTGACATTGCCAAGTCGTGTTTGGATTCCAAAGATAAGTTTCTTCAGACAACAGTGAGCTTGTTTGTTAAGCACTTCGAAGGTTTATGAAGACGTACAAATCTATTATGTAAGTAAGTTTTCTGCTAAGAAAAATTGGTATCTGTGAGTTTAAAACACCCTCTTTGTTAGCTGATTCGTTAGTTAAACTTGTAAGTTGTTAGTCTTGTTGATATAATTAGTCAAATGAATGATGCATTTAAAAGAACGAAGTTAGGCAAATAAGATCAGTGCTGAATCAGCGTATTCCAAAGATAATAATACTATGAACTATGTTTTTTCTTTTTTTTAATTTGAATTTTAGAAAAAAAAAATGGAGAGGAATTCAATGAGAATTTCGTTTCGGCTTTGAGTTATTTCTTGGCTGCATGATGCTGGGCCAAGTTCACGAAATCTGTAGTTCAGCTAGGTGGAGTTGAAATTTTTAAAATTAATGTTTTTATATATCAATTTAATGAGTTAAATATTATAAAATAAACTTGTTAAAAATATTTTTTGTTTAAAGAAATCTCCGGCTTATTATGCTTTTTTGAATTATTTTTTAATAATTATGGTGAAGAAAATTGGTCCTTTACTGGATGATTCTCAATTTCCGTTGTTTTTGTTTAAATAAAAACATTCACATTATCCGAATGAAGAGCGACTTTTTATATTTTGTGGTTTTTATAATGTCCACACAACTTGACACCATCATAATGCATCAAATCATTTGCAAAGAATAATGTTTTTATAATGTACTTTTAAATTTTTAATTTCTCGTTTCTCTTCTTAAATTTAAGCTCATTATGTATTATTTCATGTATTATTTCATTAATCAACAAGTATAAGAATTTATAAAAAATTATTATATTTTTTTTTGTCTTACTATATTTTTTTTTTTTTTGGGTTGCACTACTCAACATTTGTAAAAACTTGAATTCAAATTAATCTCATAAAAAACAAAGTTAAGATTAAACTTATAAAAGTCGAGGATATAATTGAACTTACAAAATCTAATATATTAAAGGTGAACCGTAAGATAAAAACCTTAAATTGTAACCTTTTATTATTAGTGTTTTTTTTACCTCAGTTAGGAGTGCAACGTAGACTTTAATTTAAATCAAATTATCTAAAAATTTTGATATCTCACTTTTACTTTTATTTTCATTTTCTTCAATCATATTAATAAGAATTTAAGAAGAAATTAAGTAATGATAATATTATAACATCCATATTCATTGATGCAAGTTTAGGAAATGAAACATGATTAGTACTCTTTATGAAGTAAAGATCTCAACTATTGAGTTATTTGAAGAATTGAGTTAAAACATAGACTAATCATTATAAGAGGGATCGTTATGTCAAAGAAACCAATTTTGCATTCCACAATATAAACATTTGATTAAGTGGAATCAAGAAGCTCAAACACTTAAAAGATTAAAACATTTTAGAGTAAATAAGACTATTCACAGCCAAAAGAGACATGCAAACTAGCACCAAATGAACTCTAACATTACAAGGTTTATTCAATAAAGTGTATATTTTAGCACCTCAAAGCCTGCCAACCAAAAGTATGGAATATACTTACTACTCTAAATACTTAATATTTATGGGAGAGTATATCAATGAACTTTTAAGAGGTTTATATATAAAAAATGAGGCACAATTAATTGTTCATGGTTATAAACAGATTCTCAAATGACTCGAATTATATCAATATAAAATTATAAGTAGCAATTAGCCTTGTCTTTAATTTAAGATTCATAGTTTTTTTAACAAATTTTGACAAATTCTTTGGGGAATGATGCATAGAAAAATGAAAGGCAAATATCTCTGGTCATATTGAAGGCCATATAAAGGCCTAAAATCAAGTTGTAGTACACTTCTTAAGGATACATGTCACAGCCACCTAACATCCCTACTCGATGAGATCACAAATAACTTTATCAATAAGTCTAATCAAAGTTTTGTTATATATTTAAGGATACTATCCACCTAATTAAATGAAAGTGATAGTAAAACCAACTTTTTCTTTCTTAAAAATATACTCTAATCTAAAATATGATCCAATTTGAGAATTCAAATGGACAAAGCGATAAATGCTCTAATCTAATGTGATTCAAAAAAAAATCAAGTGAAAGTTGATGGGATGTGATATACTTTGGTCTGAACAGGCAGATTCCCCTAATCTCAGTTCTTCAGGCAGAAAGACTAGTGAGTAAGGGTTGTACTGGTTGGTTGGCTTATGTGGTAGATAGCCAAGCCACCACTACCCTTATATCAAATATTCCAGTGGTGAGAGACTTCCCTATGGTTTTTCCAGAGGAATTGCCTGGACTTCCACCAGCTAGGGAAGTGGAGTTTTCGATTGATTTGGAGGCAGGAGTAGCTCCTATTGCTAGAGCTCCCTACAGGATGGCTCCAGTCGAGCTAGCAGAGTTGAAGACTCAGTTGCAGGACTTATTAGACAAGGGACTCATACGCCCCAGTTGTTCACCTTGGGGTGCCCCTGTCTTATTCGTCAAGAAAAAAGATGGTAGTATGAGGCTGTGTGTGGATTATAGGGAATTGAATAAGGTTACGATTCGTAACTGGTACCCTTTACCACGTATTGATGATTTACTAGATCAGCTGCAGGGGGCAACTGTGTTCTCCAAGATCGACTTGCGTTCGGGTTATCACCAGATCCGGATTAGAGATTCTGATATACCCAAGACAGCCTTCCGTACTAGATATGGACATTATGAGTTCACAGTGTTACCTTTTGGATTGACTAATGCTCCAGCAGTGTTTATGAATCTGATGCATCAAGTTTTTCATGCCTTCTTGGACCAGTTTGTGATCATATTTATAGATGATATATTGATTTATTCCAGAGATAGGGAGGCTCATACAGATCAGTTGAGGACAGTGCTCACAGTATTGCAGGAGAATGAGCTGTATGCAAAATTCTCCAAGTGTTCTTTTTGGCTAGACTCAGTAACATTCTTGGGACATATTGTCAGTACAGAAGGCGTGGCTGTTGATCATAGCAAGATACGAGCTATTATTGATTGGAAACGACCATCTTCCGTCACTGAGATCCGGAGTTTCCTTGGTCTGGCAGGTTATTATAGGAAATTTGTTCCTCACTTTTCTAGACTGGCCGCTCCACTGACACAGCTGACCCGGAAGGGAAAATCTTTTGAGTGGTCAGAGAGTTGTGAGAACAGTTTCCTAGAGCTGAAGCAGAGGCTTAGTACCGCTCCAGTATTGATTTTACCCACTCAAGGGAAGCCTTATCAGATGTACACTGATGCTTCACATATAGGCTTGGGAGCTGTACTGATGCAGGATGGCAGGGTTGTGGCGTATGCTTCGAGACAACTGAAGGATCATGAGAAGAATTATCCCACTAATGACTTGGAGTTAGCTGCTATCATATTTGCCTTAAAAATATGGAGGCATTATTTATATGGAGTGTCCGTAGATTGCTTCTCTGATCACAAGAGTCTCAAGTATCTATTCACTCAGAAGGAACTGAATTTGAGGCAAAGGAGATGGTTGGAATTGATAAAAGACTATGAGCTGGTGATAAATTACTGCGAGGGTAAGGCTAATCCTGTTGCTGATGCTTTGAGCAGGCACGCAGTTATGCATACTATGTTAGTCTGTGACTCTATACTAGACTTGGATTGGGATGTTGAAAGATGTCAGGAACAGTTGTCTGTTCAGAGACTGGTTCACAGACTCAGCTCGTTGACTATTCGGGCTGACTGGTTATCTGAGATGCGTGATCTTCAGCTTTGTGATGAAGAGCTGAAGGAGAAGTTTGAGTTGGCATCGCAGGGATTGGGAGGAGACTTTGCTCTCAGAAACGACATTTTGACTTTCAGGGGTCGCTGGTGTGTGCCATCACATCAGGAGTTCAGGGAGAGGATCCTTCGACAGGCTCATTATGGAACTTTGGCTATGCACCCTGGAGAAGTCAAGATGTACAGGAATTTGAGGAGTGTTTTCTGGTGGAGAGGTTTGAAGGCAGATGTTGCTGCTTTTGTTAGGAAGTGCCTTACATGTCAGCAAGTTAAGGCCGAGCACCAGAGACCTGGAGGATTGTTGCAGAGATTGCCGATTCCGGAGTGGAAATGGGATGACATCACTATGGACTTTGTGACTGGTCTTCCTCGTACCAGACAAGGTTTTGACGCCATTTGGGTCATCGTGGATCGATTGACCAAGTCAGCCCATTTCTTATCAATTAAGAAGACGGATTCAGCGACACAGTTGGCAGAGGTATATATTCAGCAGATTGTCAGATTGCATGGGATTCCCCGATCTATTATTTCTGACAGAGACGCCAAGTTCACCTCACAGTTTTGGAGGAGCTTACACACTGCCATGGGTACACAGTTGAAGTTCAGTACTGCTTATCATCCTCAGACAGATGGACAGTCTGAGCGGACTATTCGAACCTTGGAGGATTTGCTACGCCTGAGCATACAGACTTACTCAGCAGATTGGGCCATACGGTTACCCTTGGTAGAATTTGTGTATAATAACAGTTTTCAGGCGTCGATTGGTATGGCACCTTACGAGGCACTGTATGGACGTCGGTGTAGATCTCCTCTTTGTTGGGAGGAGGGTGATTCTAGGAGAGTGTGGGGACCCCAGATTGTGGAGGAGACCGCAGCGAAAATCAAGTTATTGCAGGACAGATTACGTACTGTGCAAGATCGCCAGACGAAATATTATGATCCTAAGCACAGAGCTGTTGAGTTCTCTGTAGGAGATAGGGTATTCCTGAAGATTAGTCCTATGCGAGGTCTATTCAGGTTTGGCAAGTCTTCTAAGCTTCGACCTCGTTACATTGGACCCTATCCTATTCTGGAGAGGATTGGTGAAGTGGCTTACAGATTGGCACTTCCTGAGCATCTGACTGGGATTCACAATGTGTTTCATGTTTCGAATCTCAAGAGATATGTGCCAGATCCTTCTCATTGTATCGGTGATGATCTTCCTGGTTTGCAAGTGGCACCAGATTCTTCTTATGTGGAACTGCCAGTTCGCATCCTCGAGGAGAGCAGCAGGCAGCTGAGGAACAGGTCGTTTCCTATGGTCAAGGTTTTGTGGAATAGACATGACGAAAGGGAGGCAACCTGGGAGCTAGAGCAGGATGTTGCGGAAAAGTGGTCGGAACCTCTTGCTGAATTTCGAGGGCGAAATTCCTGATAAGGTGGGGAGATTGTTATACCCGGTAAAATATTATATGTTTAATCTTCAATAATTCAATTGTGGCTTGGATGATTTCAGATCGACAGTAGGATGAGCCAGGAGCTCAATTGGAGGCTATTGGAATTTCTGAAATTTTCTGGGGATTTTTCGGAGAGCCGAGATTTTTTTTAAAACCGGAATTTGGTTTTTTTTTTTACCGCGCGTGAACCGGACCAGAGCGGTTCAGCGAAGGCGGGGCGGTTCGCCGAGGTGCGTTTGCGCGTGCGTTTGGATAAGCCGCGGATAAGCGGATCGGACGGGCGAGATCAGCGGTGGAGATTAACCGGCTGATCGGGTGTTAAGCGGCGTTTTTGGAAGGTCAACCGGCGCTTAATGGGTCTTAACGGGTTTTACCGGTTTAAGCTGGGTATTTAACCTAAACTGTTCGGCTGTTAGGGTTTCGAACGGCGGTACTTTCCGGCAGCCTTCCAAGGGGCTTTTGGTAACCGGAGGTTCGCGGGACAGAGGCGAGCATTTTGGAAGGCTGCCGGAAAGTACCGCCGTTCGAAACCCTAACAGCCGAACAGTTTAGGTTAAATACCCAGCTTAAACCGGTAATAACCCGTTAAGACCCATTAAGCGTCGGTTGACCTTCCAAAAACGCCGCTTAACACCCGATCAGCCGGTTAATCTCCACCGCTGATCTCGCCCGTCCGATCCGCTTATCCGCGGCTTATCCAAACGCACGCGCAAACGCACCTCGGCGAACCGCCCCGCCTTCGCTGAACCGCTCCGGTCCGGTTCACGCGCGGTAAAAAAAAAACCAAATTCCGGTTTTAAAAAAAATCTCGGTGCTCCGAAAAATCCCCAGAAAATTTCAGAAATTCCAATAGCCTCCAATTGAGCTCCTGGCTCATCCTACTGTCGATCTGAAATCATCCAAGCCACAATTGAATTATTGAAGATTAAACATATAATATTTTACCGGGTATAACAATCTCCCCACCTTATCAGGAATTTCGCCCTCGAAATTCAGCAAGAGGTTCCGACCACTTTTCCGCAACATCCTGCTCTAACTCCCAGGTTGCCTCCCTTTCGTCATGTCTATTCCACAAAACCTTGACCATAGGAAACGACCTGTTCCTCAGCTGCCTGCTGCTCTCCTCGAGGATGCGAACTGGCAGTTCCACATAAGAAGAATCTGGTGCCACTTGCAAACCAGGAAGATCATCACCGATACAATGAGAAGGATCTGGCACATATCTCTTGAGATTCGAAACATGAAACACATTGTGAATCCCAGTCAGATGCTCAGGAAGTGCCAATCTGTAAGCCACTTCACCAATCCTCTCCAGAATAGGATAGGGTCCAATGTAACGAGGTCGAAGCTTAGAAGACTTGCCAAACCTGAATAGACCTCGCATAGGACTAATCTTCAGGAATACCCTATCTCCTACAGAGAACTCAACAGCTCTGTGCTTAGGATCATAATATTTCGTCTGGCGATCTTGCACAGTACGTAATCTGTCCTGCAATAACTTGATTTTCGCTGCGGTCTCCTCCACAATCTGGGGTCCCCACACTCTCCTAGAATCACCCTCCTCCCAACAAAGAGGAGATCTACACCGACGTCCATACAGTGCCTCGTAAGGTGCCATACCAATCGACGCCTGAAAACTGTTATTATACACAAATTCTACCAAGGGTAACCGTATGGCCCAATCTGCTGAGTAAGTCTGTATGCTCAGGCGTAGCAAATCCTCCAAGGTTCGAATAGTCCGCTCAGACTGTCCATCTGTCTGAGGATGATAAGCAGTACTGAACTTCAACTGTGTACCCATGGCAGTGTGTAAGCTCCTCCAAAACTGTGAGGTGAACTTGGCGTCTCTGTCAGAAATAATAGATCGGGGAATCCCATGCAATCTGACAATCTGCTGAATATATACCTCTGCCAACTGTGTCGCTGAATCCGTCTTCTTAATTGATAAGAAATGGGCTGACTTGGTCAATCGATCCACGATGACCCAAATGGCGTCAAAACCTTGTCTGGTACGAGGAAGACCAGTCACAAAGTCCATAGTGATGTCATCCCATTTCCACTCCGGAATCGGCAATCTCTGCAACAATCCTCCAGGTCTCTGGTGCTCGGCCTTAACTTGCTGACATGTAAGGCACTTCCTAACAAAAGCAACAACATCTGCCTTCAAACCTCTCCACCAGAAAACACTCCTCAAATTCCTGTATATCTTGACTTCTCCAGGGTGCATAGCCAAAGTTCCATAATGAGCCTGTCGAAGGATCCTCTCCCTGAACTCCTGATGTGATGGCACACACCAGCGACCCCTGAAAGTCAAAATGTCGTTTCTGAGAGCAAAGTCTCCTCCCAATCCCTGCGATGCCAACTCAAACTTCTCCTTCAGCTCTTCATCACAAAGCTGAAGATCACGCATCTCAGATAACCAGTCAGCCCGAATAGTCAACGAGCTGAGTCTGTGAACCAGTCTCTGAACAGACAACTGTTCCTGACATCTTTCAACATCCCAATCCAAGTCTAGTATAGAGTCACAGACTAACATAGTATGCATAACTGCGTGCCTGCTCAAAGCATCAGCAACAGGATTAGCCTTACCCTCGCAGTAATTTATCAACAGCTCATAGTCTTTTATCAATTCCAACCATCTCCTTTGCCTCAAATTCAGTTCCTTCTGAGTGAATAGATACTTGAGACTCTTGTGATCAGAGAAGCAATCTACGGACACTCCATATAAATAATGCCTCCATATTTTTAAGGCAAATATGATAGCAGCTAACTCCAAGTCATTAGTGGGATAATTCTTCTCATGATCCTTCAGTTGTCTCGAAGCATACGCCACAACCCTGTCATCCTGCATCAGTACAGCTCCCAAGCCTATATGTGAAGCATCAGTGTACATCTGATAAGGCTTCCCTTGAGTGGGTAAAATCAATACTGGAGCGGTACTAAGCCTCTGCTTCAGCTCTAGGAAACTGTTCTCACAACTCTCTGACCACTCAAAAGATTTTCCCTTCCGGGTCAGCTGTGTCAGTGGAGCGGCCAGTCTAGAAAAGTGAGGAACAAATTTCCTATAATAACTTGCCAGACCAAGGAAACTCCGGATCTCAGTGACGGAAGATGGTCGTTTCCAATCAATAATAGCTCGTATCTTGCTATGATCAACAGTCACGCCTTCTGTACTGACAATATGTCCCAAGAATGTTACTGAGTCTAGCCAAAAAGAACACTTGGAGAATTTTGCATACAGCTCATTCTCCTGCAATACTGTGAGCACTGTCCTCAACTGATCTGTATGAGCCTCCCTATCTCTAGAATAAATCAATATATCATCTATAAATATGATCACAAACTGGTCCAAGAAGGCATGAAAAACTTGATGCATCAGATTCATAAACACTGCTGGAGCATTAGTCAATCCAAAAGGTAACACTGTGAACTCATAATGTCCATATCTAGTACGGAAGGCTGTCTTGGGTATATCAGAATCTCTAATCCGGATCTGGTGATAACCCGAACGCAAGTCGATCTTGGAGAACACAGTTGCCCCCTGCAGCTGATCTAGTAAATCATCAATACGTGGTAAAGGGTACCAGTTACGAATCGTAACCTTATTCAATTCCCTATAATCCACACACAGCCTCATACTACCATCTTTTTTCTTGACGAATAAGACAGGGGCATCCCAAGGTGAACAACTGGGGCGTATGAGTCCCTTGTCTAATAAGTCCTGCAACTGAGTCTTCAACTCTACTAGCTCGACTGGAGCCATCCTGTAGGGAGCTCTAGCAATAGGAGCTACTCCTGCCTCCAAATCAATCGAAAACTCTACTTCCCTAGCTGGTGGAAGTCCAGGCAATTCCTCTGGAAAAACCATAGGGAAGTCTTTCACCACTGGAATATTTGACATAAGGGTAGTGGTGGCTTGGCTATCTGCCACATAAGCCAACCAACCAGTACAACCCTTACTCACTAGTCTCTCTGCCTGAAGAACTGAGATCAGGGGAATCTGCCTGTTCAGACCAAAGTATATCACATCCTCCGAACCAGGCACCCTGATCCTAACCTTCTTCTACCCCGGAGACGATCCCAGCATTGCCAGTTGAGCCAGCCGCTCAAAGTATCAAAAGACTTAGGAAAAGTATAGCATATATGTAATTTTCATATACATTTCTTATGCCCAAAGCTAATTTGACTTGATGTTTTATCTTAACACCTCTAAAGAAACCAAGGAGACTTCATAACAAAAGGCACAAAGATTCATTTAAAATATTCAAAAGCCAATGGTCTCTCACAATTAAATATTGTGTCAAAACAAAGGTTGATGTTAAAGATCTAGTTTAATTATATAAGGAAGAGCAAATTGAATGGTAAAGGCAAAAACTTAAAGTCATGCTAATATAAAACATTTTAAGCTATAAATAAGATCAATGATAATACCTATCAATCTGTTATCAAACATGAAGATTTATTTAAGGGTGAATATCAAAAACTTGAAGCCTTTTAAGACTTTGATATTAGATAAAGACACCCATTTTATACTATATTGTTGTTGGATGACCACATAAAGAGACAAAAGAAGCCATTACTTATGGATGTTATCCTTAATAGAAAGAAGAAACCACAAGATTGAACACGAAAGTTTGCTTCTACATTGAATGAAAAAAAACAAGATTCAAAAGCTATTAATTTGTTTAACCTTAATCAAGGAATAGTCGTGTTCTCACCTTACTTTTTAACTATGAAAGATGGATGACATATCCTCGAGTATCTTCCTTAGTAGGCCAAAAGATTTAATACAAGTTAAATCTAAAAAAAATGGGAATAAGATTAGCAATCAACTTGACTCAATAAAAAGAAAGTTGGCATGGAAGATTTGGGAGGTATCTTTGACAGTTCAAAAAATAGCAAATAATCATAAGCATTCTTACAAATGAAATCTCGGGGAGTGTTATTTAACGAAAAGACCTCATAAAACTTAACCAATTGAGAAAAGTCACTAAAACTTGAAGATTACTAGATAAACAAGTGAAGAGAGCACCAAATCAAATCCAAGACAGCAACCAACTTTCTAAGTAACAAGAGCCACTCTAACCAATCATTATTATGCTTTGTTAAATAATGCTATTAGTTATATCTTTAATTTTAGATCATTAATTGCTTTTCATGAACTATAATATATTATATAAATCTACTAAGTGTGAGTCAATAATAATTATTTTATTCTATTTTAATTTTTTTTATTCTTGAATTTTATCACAACAAAACTAGATGGACTACATAAAAAGGAAGCCCTTATCATTATTCCTTCAAATCTTCATAAATACATGAAGTTTCACCAGCCTACTTCAACTGCTTATCACACCTTGCTTCAAGACTTGAGCTTTACTAGATACCAATTAGATGAACAATCAATTTTTACAGATAAAACAAACCTTCCATTAACATATACACTAATCTTTTCAATCACATTTTGTTGGGACTTATGATGCAAAAATTTCAAGAAACATGTGACTACACTTTCTATGGTGGTACAATCACAAATTTCTTCATAAAAATCCATTGTGCAATCACTAACGTCACAAAAACAAGTAGCCTGGGTCGCCCAATTTAACAAAATCGTCTAAGAAATTTTTTAATTAATCCATAAATTTCTAAAAAAAAAATTCGTTATCAAAACAGAGATTTTTTATTTAAAAAAAAACATATTATTCGTTCGCAGATTTCCAACACCACGTCACAACAGCAAAATGTATTCGTTCTCTTAGATATTTAATAAACTAGCCTTTTAAATTACTTCAATTTTTTTTTTTTTTTTTTTTTTTTAATTTGGCCATTGAACAATACACTCAAGCCAAGCCATATGCTACAGGTTAAAGACTATTTACAATAAACCGATGAATGTTTACGCAGTCATCAGGTGCCAGGGGAGAGCAAGCACCAAAGAGTAGTTGAAAAATTACGATTACATTTGACTCGAGATACTGCTAAAAGAATTAAGCCAAAACCGATCGAACATTAAGCTGAATCAAAAGAGAAACCCAACTGTTAAATGAGCTTAAGTTGGCCTAAGAGTTTGTACGCCGCTGAATTCTCAGCTTCCTTCACCCTGGATTTTGGGTCTCCGAAAGCAAATAATTTTATGCTATTACCTACAACTCTAACGGAACACAAGAATCTTGAATCATGAGCAGGTCCTTGCTTTTCCTCTAAACTGCACGGTCAAAAGTTTGTTCATGATTACATTGTGTTCTCTAAAGAACAAGCACGAAGCAGAAAAATGGTTTTAACATTAACTGTCAAGGTTCATAATTAGGCAAGGAATTGCTGGTTACAATTCATTTTTTATTAGATTTAAATTGTATTTGTCAAGCACATGTAAGAGTAAGGTTAATCCAATAATACAAGGAAAATTTTAAACCTCAATATTTACCAATATGTTTCCATTTTTGGGTAGATACTTGTCTATCTTAACATATATCAAGCCTAAAGTTGGGGTCATATAGAGTTCCTTGTCCTAACTCGATATAGTATTAGAGCCTAACTTGGCTAGGAGAGAAGCTGATTTGGCTTAAACAATTCATGCAATTTGTGAATTTCATATATCTTATTACCTTCTATCATAGTAGAGTAGAGTTTTCTTGACATATGTAATACTTGATTGAATGTTTGAACCATAATCTACAAACAATTGGTATGAGATAGTGAACCCCATTGGCATCCTTAAAGTTAAATATGACTATTGGTTAATCAAAAGAATTCAAAGATAAGAGAAGCATTATAAACAATCTATTATGAGATAAAATTGAGGGGAGAATAACAATAACAAGATTGAGAATAATTACTATCATTGTTGTTAGCAATAAGTTCATCAACAATAAAATTAAACTTTAACCAAATAAAGCCACTCTATTCTATTATAAGATGATTCTCAATACATGATATGTTGAACATTTAACAACTAATTAAAAAAAGATAATATTGAATTCAATTATTGATGTGTTTGAGTAATTCCACATTAAAAACAGTTAACACAAACTTAAATAAACAATATTGTAGCAATAAACTGGAATCTAGAAGAGCAATAACATTGAGTTACTCCATTTTCTTTTCATAATTATTTAACATCCAGCCCGGTTGAGACATACACGTGTACATACATGGCAACAAGATACCCTGCTACAGTGCAGACATGACTAGCTAGAATCTTGAAACGTACAAGGATTCCAATTTTCATGTAGAGAAATCAAACAGTTTGTATCACAAATTCATTCTTGAACTTTGGATGGAATGAATTCATGAAGAAACTTAACTATAAAGAAAATTATTAGCATATAAATTTTCATTCCACAATTTTTATAATATATTATGAAAATTTAAGATTTGAAGTATTTATCCCCAAACTATATAACATGTATTATTTATATATTAAATTGTTAAATAAAATTTGCATCAAAATAAAATTGACTTTCCTTGTATTTTGTATAGCAAGCAAACCAATTAAACAAATCAAACTTTGCTCAATTTTTAGTTGCTTTTCACTTTTCTTTCCCATTTTCCTTTCCTACATTTTACTATAAATTTCTAATTTCTTTTCCTTTATTTCAAACAAAAAAAATATAGCCTGCCAACAAATTATTAGTCTAATATGAAGTAAATATATATTGCAATGACATCATTCTCTTTAACTTATTCCAAATTATTTGCCTTTTAGTGTGTAAGTGTTATATATGATGATAATTTATTCCTGTGTGATTGTATGAACTCAAGTCTTTCATCATCATAGAAGAGTAAACCTACCACATACAAAATTCAATAGATAATTAGCTGGTCCTTTAAAAAAACCCAAGCAGGTGGGAGTCGAACTTCTACCAAGAATTAGAATACATGATAACAAATGCAATCAAAGTACATTTTTTTTTTTTTTTTTTTGAAAGGATAATGCAATCAAAGTACATGTTCAATGTTGTGTGCTACCTGCAAATACTTAATTTTTAATTAACCTAAACCTTCTTAACATCATTACTGTAGGACATAAGAAAAGCTTTGTGTTGAACACTTTGTCCATGTTTTATACGTTTGATAACAAAAAATTTATTATCTTATTCTAATAATATTTTTTCTAAGTGTTTCAAATCATGTATATCAAACATAAATAAAAGAATGACTTGAAGAGCTTAATCTTAACTTAAAAGATTTTAAAGGTGATGTTTAATAAGAACATAGCTGAGATTAAACATGAACCTTGAACAAACTAAGAGAGAATAATTTGAAGTCATCTTTATCTGTTTTAAAATATCAAACTTATAACAGCATTCTTGAGACACCAAAAAAACTTCAAGATTTTAAATGAGTGATAGAAATTTTAAAACCAACTTTCCACTTATACTTAGTTTAAAACATACATTCAAATTGAACTCTTTATGTATAATTATGATTTATGAAAGATTAGAAACATTATCCAAACATATTTAAAATTCTTAAAATAAAAAACTTTAAAAACATGCAAATTTTACTTAATCATACAGAAACATTATCCAAACATATTTAAAATTCTTAAAATAAAAAACTTTAAAAACATGCAAATTTTACTTAATCATACAGTGCGATGTCACTATTGTACTATATGTTTAGTTAAACTTGGACAGGTCGTAAGGTTGAGAGAATGGTAAAATTGAGCAAAAAATATTTTCAAAATTCATTGTATAATACATCATATTTAACCTTTTAACCAATGGTAAAAGTACATCCAAAATTGGATCTAACTACTCAAAAATACATTGAGTTATTTTCTTTATTACACTCTCAACACAAAGGTTTCAAAGTCCTTTAAAATAAAATTCTAAGAACATTCAGAAATCTAAAAACTTTAACTATTTTACTTGTATTTATTTAAAATTAAAATTTTTATAATTAACCTCCCCTTTGTGTGAATATTATACCCTCATTCCAACAATGGTATCAAAACTTGACTATTTTTAGTGACTAACTATCCTTAATAAGATTCTTATGATGCTTACACAATGATAGCTAATCATGCTATTTGGAATAAGAGGCTTTCTCCCTTCAATCACCTTTGTTTTAAAGGGATTTTTATCTTCATTGGAAGAATTGAATACAAATTTTTCTTGAGTTTGTTAATTTTAAAATTTAGATATTGTTGAAAATGGTTACTCCCACTAAAAAGGTTAGAAAGCACTTAAGCAAACTCTCACCTCAAGAAAAAAATAAAGTTGCACATCACACACAAAAGTTCCAAAGTTAACAAGATTTTTTAAAAAAAGATTCGAAGAACATTTAAGAAGACTTCATTTATTTTACTTATATATATTTGAGAATAGAATTTTCATAATTCACTCTACACTTACATGAATACCATACTCTTATTTCCAACATTATGAACAACCATACAAGTGATTAAAAAGGAACAAATGAAAAACCCAAACTAACCATAAAACACAATAACAACCTTGAACGAGTCAAATAAGGCTTTCGTTGTGTTCAATAAATTCTAAACATGCAAAATTAGATTTTACTTAGTTTTGATGTATACTATATATAATTTTCAATTTGTCGACAAACAAAGTTGAGTTTAAGTTATCTTATGCTCTAAGCAATTTTCAACAATAGAACCAAAATACCCTACAAATTGCAAACCCACTTTCTTCATAACCCAAACAAAATTCAAATTATCATGTTAATTTCATTTCAAGGTGGCATTTACAAAATGAATGTTATGTCAGAATTGGCATCTAATAGTAACACAAATGATCTTAACAGATAATGAAGCAAAAAAAAGCAAGAGCAAAAATTTTAAAAGTACCATAAAGAAAGGGCAAAAGAAGCTAGCATTGCACCACCCATACTCTTTAAGAAGGAAAGTATGTCATTATACTTGTTTTGAAGAACTTTATTTAAAAACACATAATTTTGAAAATCTGAAACATTTGATCCATAACATGCATTATAAGACATGCCACAAAAATTATTATTTAACTTTCCAAAACATATTCTCTTATTCACATTATCAAAACCTACAAATTAAAAATATTCACAACATTAATTGCATATTATAAGACTAAAACAAACCATTATAACAAAAAATTAAGTTTGAGATATTATAATGCTCCCCACCTTATAGAAATTTTGCCTTGAAATTTAGAACTCTTCATATCTTGATATTATATCCAATTCTGCTTTCCATGTTTCTTCTTGTTCCAATTGATTGTGTCATCAAATTTGATCATTAGGACTACTTTGTTCCTTAGCACTTCCTTTTTATCCAAAATTTGTATTGACCTCTAATCAATATGTCACATTTAGTTGGATCTTAATTTTCTCAATATCATTATTATATTAATATCATATCTATTAAAATCATCACTCTATTAACATTCCCTTATCATATTCATACTCTATCTCATTTTTGATCTAATATTCACTTAATCTTTCCTCCATTTATTTATTACCTCATGTTTTACTAATCAAATATCATTCTTCAGTCTCATTATCATGCCTTATCTCTACAAACTTCAATTTCTCTTAAACTATCAATCTCCTACATTTGTTACCTTTTGAATTCATCTGTATCTTCATATACACATGCATTCATCGTATACTTTATTAACATTCAATAACATTCTATGCATTTGATAATTTCTTTTATTTTACCTACTTATACATTAGATTTATCTTTATATCACATCTAAACCATCTTTATCATTTCTACTAAAAACTTATATCATCTTTAATTCATATCTAATTATTCATCATTTAATTTAAATTCTCTTGAAAATCACTTTTATTCTTCTTCTATCATATCAAAATCTCAATAATACTTATTTTCCTATTTTTTTCATCCTTTCATTCCTTAATCCTTATTTCTTTATCTACAATTCAGCATTTCTATCATCAATTATCTATTTTCATCCCCTTTATTTATTGACTTACAATACTTCAAATATTCTACATAACACATCAAATACATATATAAATATATATATATATAATCATCTATTTATTCATTAAACTCTCAAAGCTTCTTTATCAATTTAGGCTATAACATCAATAATATTATCCAAATTTTTATTTTGGTCGTATCTTTATATTTTGACTTTCTTTCATCATTATTATCATAACAATCTACTACCAACATTTATTCATTCTTTTTTTTTGTTATACTTTAACCATAATCTATTCTCTTTAATTTTATTATTAATTCTCTATTTCTAAATCATTCTATTCTACATTTATATTTTGCTAATTAATCACTATCATTTCATTTCGTATCACTATTGTATTTCTAATATCAATAAATCTTAACTAATTGTTTCATTTCAACAACTTCATTCAATTTTTTTGCACATTTTGCATACAAAGCTACATATTTCTCAAAACTTGCAAAGTCAGCATGTAATTTTTATTATTTCATGATGTTTAAATAACCCACATATGATGCATGACTATCATATGATGCTGATCTCATCATGTCATATTCAACATGTAATATTATTTCTTATACAATTCTTCCATGCTCAATTATGTAATGTACATCATTTCACAATATTTGATGGTTTCCTACTCTTACGATAAATCTATTGGAAAGGAAATGAGCTTGATTAGGGTTTGGACTCCAACAAATCTCATGGTCGAACAATAATACACAAGCACGAGCACAAATAAATTTCAAAGATTTTAGAAACCTACTCAATCATCACACTACTGAAAGAAACAATTTCCTCTCTTCTTTTTCTTTGATTTTCCTTCTTCTCTTTCACTTTCCTAAGCCATTCTTTCCTCAACTCCAATTTTTCTCTCTCCTAAACCCCTTTTTTCCATGGTCTCTCCCAAGATCTCAAGCACTGATGCTCCATAATCCAAACCATATAGGTGAGAGAATCGATTTACCTCATAACAATTATGCCAAGTTGTCAAGAAGGAAAAGACAAAAAAGCAACAAACTAGGGTTCAAAAAATTATCGCGTAAGGGATACCCAACCAAACTTGAAGATCGAACACCTCCTCCTCCTCGGTCCCATCCGAATTTAACAAGCGATGTAGAGTGGAGAGGTAGTGAGAAAGAAAGTGGCTAGGGTTAGGTTCTACATGAAAAGGAACACCAACGCAAAGTAGAGCGAACTCACAAATATGTAAAGGGTCTAAGGCATGAACTAAATGGGGTATGAGATTAAGGCAATAACTAAGAGATATGCCTGTTGTGTGTGTATATATATATATATATAATACTTATATTAATTAAATATTTTATTTACTTATTTAACATTAAATCTTAAATAATTTATAACTATTTCAAACAAATAGATTGAAACATAACAAGCACTAATTGACTAATCTAAATAAGTTCCATTCATCAATAGTTTTATCTTTATATTTTAGAATATTTTATTTTCCAATTAACTCGAACATGCTTTATGAGACAATCCCAAGTGCTTTCAAATTGAACTTGAGAGATCTTTGGATGATTTGTTAAAATTTGTTAATCTAGTTTATATCATTCAAAGCCATTAATTAAAAAAATAAACTATATTTGATATGTTATTTGGTTCTTTTATATGAGAAAACATAAACAAATATTTTGTAAGGTAATGCCATTCTTCAATTTAGTTATCTCAAAATTGGGGAAAAATAATTCTTTAAAATATTAATGATTGAGCAATATAAAGGCAGTTTTGCATAGCAAAATATTACCTAAGCATGTTGGCATGGCTATGTTTGCTATTACAAAATTAACCAGCAGTTGGTAAGAACTTTTATGCTTACAAGGTCAAATATGAGAATAAATGAAACATCATATGGGATTCCTTCAGTTTCAGTCCTGCTCGACCATCCTAGAGGAAATTATGTATCGTTAAAATTGAAACCTTCTCTTCTTAAAAATCTAAAGATAAAAATTAACCTATTTTACTCTTTTTCATTATTTGCACATTACAAATCACTTGTCCTAAAGCACTTCACAACATCAGAACCATGTTTCCTCACACATGAAAGTTCACCTCACTCACTTTGTTTTCTAGAGTCAAAGATTCCTCTTAGCAATCCCTCAAAACTAGCAAATCATCAAAACCTCAAAGTCTATACCTTAGCCAACATCCAACCATATCTTGGATGCAAATCAAGAACAACCTCACTTCACATTCTTCCATTGATTTACTGTCAACACTAGTTGTCAAAGTCCATGGTCCCATCCCATTCACCCCCAGCGCCTTACTATTGTTCAGCCTTGGTCTAACTTGCATCTCAAGGATTCAAGTAACTCATAGATAATTTCTCCCACTTTATCAACCTAGCTGCCCTTTAAGTCAGCCTTTTTATTGTTTTATAGCTTATATATTTTGTGGAGACTTTTTTCAAGCCATTCCATGTGAAACTAAGGCTTTTATATGCAATCATAATTTTCACTATATTGTTTATTGTGCAATTTCGGCCAAATTGCTGCTCAGTATTGGTAATGACTTCAAAATCACCTATACTTTATAGAAAGTAGCTTCAACCTCTAAGACACAACATGCAACCAAACAACTACTATGGCAAGAACTAAAAATCCCATAATATGCCATTGCACCTCCCTAAACTCATATAACAAGGTAGTTTGAATTGTCCATTCATTTTTGTTTGAAGTTTTTGAGATATATATGAGATACATAATCTCTTCATAACATTGTTCATGCTTGAAATTATCTTATAATAAGCAAGCAAATAATATTAAATAAAAACAAACAATGCAAATATTTATGCACGCAAAGAACTTTCTAAAGAACCATATTTGTTTCACCTATCAGGCTTCTAAACCAATACCTTGTACCAATTAATAGAATAAGACTCCTATTGAAATAGATGAAATTAAAAAAAAGGATTTGCAACTTACAACTGTTGCGACAGACATGGAATATCCTAAAAGAAAATTACTGAGAAAAATAAATAACGAAATGAAAGCAGTGAATGAAACAATCCACTAGTGAAAAAAAAAGGAAGATAAAAAGCAATAAGATTAAAAGGGGGAGTCCTTCACCTGTAAACGGGCTTCTCCCAGTGCTTCTTAGAACAAAGCTCATGAAGCCTCTGCTTTGAGCGATCCATTACATCTCTTTTATCGGTTTGTGTTTTGATAATAAGCCCTCCATTTAGCGGTTTTGATGACCTCTGGTCCTCCGATGTCACACACGCCTGAGAGGAACACTCAACAACATCAACATGATTAGCCTCAGGAAACATCTTTCGTAGGACATCTCTAGCAGCATTCAGCTTTGCAATATGCTTCTGTTCAGAGGATCCAACACCAAGAAGCTCCCCATCAACAAAAACATTAGTTAGGTTCAGATTGTCATTTCTCCAATTTTTGAACTCTATAGACTTTCCTTGCTTCTGGCATAGCTCATAAAGGTTGGAAACCGGCTGCTCATTCAGAGTGTTCATCGTAATGATTGGCTCCAAAATTCCCCTAAACACCTATCATTATAGAATAAAAATAAAAATAAAACCCATTCATTCGAAAGAGTAAGTACATGAATTCAAAACGAAAATTATAACTAAACACAACGACTAAGCAACAAATAGAAGATGAAAAGTCCATAGAATCAAAGCAAAGTAGATCTGGTTCAAATAAAGGACGGAAACCCAGTGTGAAATATCAAAGATCAAATAAACCCAGAAATTTAAAGATATTTTACCGAACTACCTTCCAGAATTCCACGAGGTCAAATTCGCAATCTAAATAGATGGCAGCGGCAATGGATTCTACAATATCCGCCAATACTTTTGGAGCTTTAACAATGCTACCCCCGTAAGGAAGTTCATCATAGTCATCCTCTCTTTCTTTGCTAACCGCGTCCGCAAATTCCTTCACCTGGCAGTACAAAAACTTGAGAAGAACTCCAAACGAAAGGAATGTTAACAAAAAACGAGACAGATTGACAAGAGACGGTCAGTAGGCACCATGCAATCGAGCTTAGGACAGTTGCGGCGCAGATAGCGATAAAAATCATGGCGGATAGCAACGCGGGCGAGTTTCTCGGTGGAGATATTAGCTGCACGGAGAACAGAAAGGGCGCCAGGGCCGACAGAACCGTTCGTGAGGAAAACGAAGTTTGTGAATGCAAGGTTAAGAACAGCATCTCCGACGAACTCGAGCCGCTGGTAGGACTTACGGCCAGCGTACGACGAGTGAGTCAAGGCCTCCTCCAACAGAGACAAATTATGGAAGGAGTAACCGACTATAATCTGCACTTTCTCTAGGGCATCCTTCATCTCCTTTGCAACAGTACAGGGCTCCGCCAGTGCTGAAAAAGAGGCCAGAGGGAGCGTTCCAGAAACGGGGGCAGAAAAGCAAACGTGCGTCAAATCCACTGCCGACGACGCCGTCGGAAGCCGGAGAACTTTGGAGGGCCGAATTGGTGTCATGTCAACACAAATCTCTTCCATTCCCTCTCCCTCTCTCTCTCTCTCTCTCGCCTCGATCGCACTATCCCAGCAGTATTGTCCCCAGGGCCACCATGCGAGTTTTAACGAAGTACCGCAGAAATTCAAACACGTTTATGAAAGGTTCAAAGTTTTCAAAAAGAAGTCTATAGAAGGAAATCAAACGCCGTTGTGCCAGTTCACTTTTTAAAAAGAGGACGGATTATTGGGGAAGCGCGGCTGAGTTCCATCGTAGATAATACGGAAATATGATTTCCCAAATTTTGCCCTAATTAAATGCTCTTTGATATTCGAAAATAAACTATATCATTAATTATCGCAAATAAAAAAACGTAAATTTCGTAATAAATATATCAAAAAAGCTTAAAACTGGAACGTCCGAACAAAACTATTAAAGCTGCAAATCAAATATTAAAAAATGTGAAACCTTCGCCAAGAAGCAAGTCTAGTATATTTAATTAACTATTTTAAGACCATGAACGTGATTTTTTTAGATCTAATATACTTTTATTATTTTAAAAATAATTATATTGTTTTAGAAAATAGAAAATATCTTCCGATAATTACTTGATTAGAAAATTGTTTAATTTACTGTTAAATATCTAACGTTCGGACTTACCCAAAAATATCAAAATATTAGATATTTCTAATTATTATTGAAGATGGTATTATTTTCAAACTTTTCTTTTTAAATAAATAAAAATATTATGATAAAAATTATTATAAATGCCTTTGTTTATTTAGAAATGCTAGGGTTTTTTTTTTTTCGAAAACATTTCTTGTGAATTTTTTTCCCAAACTAGTGCTAGATTTAACGGCCACTTTATTAGCAAATTTTTAACATAGTACTAATTTTTAAATATACAAAATTAATTCTCGCTACGCTCAATATATTATTAACTTTTATTATTAATTCAGAAAATTGATTTTAAAATAAATCGATATTGTAAAGATAACAATAAGTCCTAATAAATTAAAACAGCGTAGTTCATAAATGTTTAAAAAAATATGCTGTATTGTTTTTTTTTTTTTTTTTTTTTTGGAAATATCGTTATAAATTTTAAGAAATTTTCTCGATATTTTTTTAAAGGCATTTAAATCCATTATAAGCTTAAATGACATCAAATAAATGTATATGCTTTTAAAAACATTGAATAGCCAAAAAGGAAAATAATTATTTTGGAAATAACTAAAAAAAAGGAAAATATGGGGAACCATTAATTATTTATATTAAATTAAATATTTCATTTAATATCTCTTACAAATCCATACCTTAATTCAAATGTAAAAAATTGCCAATGAATAATTTGGATAATTTTCTTTTCATATTTTCAAAATTATAATTTTTTGTATTTTCTAATCCAGTGACATTTATTTGTTGAAATATTATATTTTTAATTTTTTTATTTTTAATGACAATCATATGAATTTTTCGAAAAGGAAAAACATGTTTCCATAATCTAATTAAGTTGATATTAAATAATCAAAATCTTGGAAAAAAACATATATATATAAAGCACTTCAGATCTTCCATTTTATTGCAACTTAGTGTCAAAAAAAATTAATTAAATCATACAAAAAAACAATTGATAGATGTTAGAATTAATCCTGCCTTTAAAAGAGATAGAAAGATTTAGTTAGTCAAAAATAACAAATAAAAATGAACACATAGTAAATAAAACATAAATAAATTTAACTTTTTAATTATAAAAAATAATTCTTTCACAAAATAACATGATCTCATAATCTTTGTAAAGAAAAAAATAAACTAGATTAAAATGTCATCCTTAAGAGATTGTTTTTACTCTCATTCCTACCCTCACTATCACAAGCTCTATGATATTTTAGTTTGCAAATGACACATATTTAGTAGCAAAATATTGGTATTGTAATTGTGTTTAAACCTAATTCACTATAGTCATAATTATCTTTGTTAATGTTTAAATAAAAATTTTGTTGTTCCAAGCTTAAATATATAAAAATCATTTTTTCGAACAATCAACAAAATTAAGTTATATATTGGATAATATGATAAATAATAAGTGAAAAGTAATCTATGATAATATATATATATATATATATATATATATATATATATATATATATATATATATATATATATATATATATATATATATATATATATATTATCATATAGCTACAAGATTTTAAAACAATAAACAATGTTGGATGAACTACATTAAATAAATAGTATTGTTTTTATGTAATAGTACAAATTATGCTCAACTAATTCTTTTTAAACAAACTCTAATTATATTATAATATTATGGCCACAATTACTTACAAGTAATTACATATTATATCATGAATCAATATTTTTTCCTCATCTTATAACTTAACATATCAAAAACTATCTTAAAATAGAGTTACCTTAACATATTTAAAGAATACTAGGATATAAAGAATAATTTGAGTCTATATAACTAATATAAAACCATCTTACTAATGTTCTTTTTTTTTTATAATCTAATCATTTATAAAGAAAACTTTACTTTTGTTATATATTAATTTTTGTTTCTCATGAAAAGTGGTGTAAAATAAAAAAAAGTGATATTTTTCATATTTTTAGTCATAAAGGCTCTTGTTGTTATCATCTTCTCAATAATTTTTTTTATTTTAAATTTTTCATTATAAAGCTCTTTATGACTCTTGTTTTCTCTTTTTTGTTTATTTTTTATTTTTCAATTTATATATTATCTTAAAAATATATACTTAATTATCTTTTTTGAATACTTTATTAATAATATTATATATAAAATATATTTTTCAAAATATATGTAAAGATGTCAATTATAATATACAAGCGTTAGTTGACATTTCAATAAAATAATACAAATAAAAAAAATAGAGAGAATGAGAAAATCATTGTCTATGAGTTTTGATCATAAAAGTGAAGAAAGTAGTGTAAATATGCTTTCAAGGAGATTTAGGATGAGTTGAGAGTTATTAGAATAAGATATAATGATTAATTAAAAGATTTAAGAATATGAGAGAGAATTGGAAGTTTAAAGGAAGTAAAATGCTATTTGTATATGGAATATATAAGGAGAATATTTAAGACGAGGAGACTACAATTAAGGCATTTTGTGAGAAGATAAATGATATTGAGATAGTTAAGAGTTTTTTAGATGTTAGAGAAAATAATAAAAGATTAAGAGACAAATGAGTATGCCTAAATGGTTTAATCTATTAACTAAAGCTTGAGTTAAGTTAGGTCAGGACAGGTATCAATGAAGGTTGATCGTTTAACTTTCGATATAATAGGAAAGAGAGGGCTTCGAGTGTATAGAGAAAATAAGATGTGAGAGAGAAAAAGAGAAAATACTAGAAAAATGTTCATCTATGACTTCTTTAAAAAAAATATTTATATATGCATGCATAAGAAATACTGTTATGGTTATCCTTCCAAAAGTGTAATATTCTTTTATTCTATTTAATTTTAGGGTTAAACAATTACTTAAAAGAAGAACAAAAAAAAAACTTACTCAAAATAAGAATTTTATTTTCAAAATTATTTATCGTATAGTCTTATTAATATAACTATCACTCTTACTCTCTTTAAAATAAGAGGTTTTTTGAAAAACAAAAATATTATTTAGTCTAACATTAAAAAAAGCTTTTAAATGCAAAAAAAGTCTAATAAACAACTTGTTAAGAACTACATGACATACTAATTATAAAAAAGTTTTTTAAGCTTGTTTTTTTTAAACTCCTTTCGACCCGTGTTCTTATTAGTGACATATGATTGACCTGAATTTTATCTATCATACTCTTTCATAAACTCTTGTCAAAGATCAAAATTTGTTTAATATTGCAATATTTTTAAATAGTATTATTCAAACTTATGATTTTGTTATTGAAAAAATGACATCTTATATTACTTAAATTTATGAAATATTTTAAAATTTATTATCTTGATATTAAAAATAAAATAAAATATTGTTCAGATTATATTAAATTAAATGATAAAAAAATATTATTAAATCTTAAATAATACTAATATTTAAATTGTGATTTAAATATCAAAATTGTCTAAATAATATTCAACTAAACTCTTCTTAACAAAATTGTCAAAAAGGACTCTTCATATGTGCCCATAATCCAATATGAGCCTAGTTTGGATATAAAATAAAGGTTAATAATAATAATAATAATAATAATAAAATTTATTTATTTTTTATTTACATAATCTATTGTTAGATTTATTATATTTAATAATATTTAATTTAAGAACAATGTGATATTTTTAAAATATTATTTAAAAGTTTTTTTAATATTTTATTTAATCATATATTTATTAAAAAAATATAACTTGATCACTAAAGTTGACATTTAAATATTATTTAATTCAAACACATGAACAAGACATTTAGAATGATAGCAAAAACCTATTTACCTAAAACAATTGTCATTAGATTATTATCTAATCTTATGAGATACGATTTATTTGGAAGTAATCGCTTAATTATTGCCTATATCAAAAACTTTTTGGGAGTAAGTCATACTGAAAAGTTTAACTTTATTGAAATAATAGACTTGGCTTAATCCTTTTGAATGTTGGCAAGTATGAACTTAAGCTTAATTAAAGAATCAAATTTCTTGATTATGTCTATGATAACTAATTATTAGGAGATTAATACAATGACGTAAATTAAAATAATAATTTTTGTTCAATAAGAAAAACTAAATAGTAAATGTTATCATATAGTATCTTAAATTATTCCAACATTCCATTGTAAGAAAAAGACAAAAAAACTCACACATAAATAATATTGAAAACAAATAATTTATTAATGCGTGACAATTCTATTGTTGATATAATTCTTGAGACACCTTATGTGACTTTACCTTGATCCATCACCCAATCCTCCACGTGTCTTTCTATCTCTTCTATCTTTAATGACTATGTTAACCCTCAAATGCAATGTCAAGACCTTCAGCTTTATATTTGAGAATAAAATTAAAAAGAGAGAGATATGTACATGAGGTTGATAAACTCTACTTTTGATTGGCTGCCCCAACAAGTCAACATTCAATTATGATTTTATAAATAAATCTAATAATATATAATGATTACCTACTTATATCGTTTTCATATGAAAAACATATTTTGATTAGTAAGAATATGTTTAAATATAAAATAATGAATTAAAAGTAAAACAAAAATGATATTAACATGACTTGTACCTAAACAAATGGTCAAATGATTGGCTCTAAAAACAATAAAACCAAAATTCATGTCAAGCAATATAAAAAAGTAAAATTGAAAAAAAAAGTAACAAAATAACTTGTTATCCTTCTCTTATACCTATGGAAAATAAATGTGTTAAACTTTCTTGATATTTCTTTTATATGATTATGTGTTTTTTTTTCTTAATTGGTTAGTATTTTTTACCTATTTTTGTCAAAATTATTGAACATTTAAGATCCATTTTTATCTAATAAACTAAAGTGAAATAAATGAGGTAATGATTTCTATCATTATCATATCTATAATACCTTTCTCGATTATGATAATTTAGCAACTTTACAAAATCTTGTTTATTTGTCTATTGTAGAATTTCACTCTCTAAAACATATCATTTATTACTAAAAAAAAATTATGTGACAAAACACTTGTCACATTCAACAGAAATTAATTTTTAAATAACATTAATATTTAAATTATGATTTAGATATCAACATGGTCTAAATGATATTCAACTAAACTCTCTTTAACAAAATTACAAAAAGGCTATGCATCTGTGCTTACAACCTAATATGATTCTAGTTTGGATGAGAAATAAAGATTAATCATAATAATAAGACAAATATAATTTATTTTGTAGTGGCATAGTCTTTGTTCTCTTTATTATATTTAATTTAATAGTATTATGATATTTTAAAATATGTTAAAAACAAAAAAAAAATTTCAATAATTTGAACAGTCAATAATAGTAATAAAAAAATAAAACTAGAGAAAAAAAAAAGATTCATTAACCTATTTGCCACTACCAAAGAAGCATGCATGCCTACCTTATAGCCAAAACATTATCTAAACTACGGTACTATTTGTGTACATAAATCCTGAACCAAAGCAATCTTTTCCTCCATCCCCACCCATCGCTCCCTTCTTGTCCAGCCATTCGATGAGCATGAATGTCGTCTCCACACGTTGTTTATACACCATTCTGATTACCCTTCATCAATCTTTTTCTTCGCGAACGTAATCATCTCCATCATGCTTCACCTCGGCCCTGAGAGCTCCATCGCCTGAATTAGCAGCGAGGAGTCGTCCGTGAGGTCAGAAAACCGCTCAGATGAGCATGATTCCTGCACTCTGAACCCACAATTATCGGATCTCTTTGACTCCTCCCATCGCTCCGACAGCCCCTCGCCTTCAAGCATCCGTACCACATCCGACATTCTCGGACGGTTTCCAGGCAGAAACTCCGTGCACAGCAACGCCACCTTCACCATCTCCTCCATCTCGATTCGGTCGTATTTGTTCTTCAACTCCTTGTCAATAAGCAGTTCAGTCTTCTTCTCTTGATTCAACTTCCTAACCTGTATGAATCATTCTATTAATCAGTACGTTACATCTCATTACCAAAGTCGAACACAAGCTAAATAAATCGTGCACACCCAGTCGAGTATAGCTCCTTTCTGGTTTGTTCCCTTCCCGAATTCGAGGGCTCTTTGGCCGGTGATGAGTTCTAGGAGGAGGATGCCAAAACCAAACACATCGGTCTTCTCGGAGGACTGGCCAGTGGAGAGATACTCCGGAGCAATGTGGCCGACGGTGCCTCGCACGGCAGTAGTCACATGCGAGTCCTGGTGACGCAGGAGCTTTGCGAGGCCGAAGTCCCCGACCACCGCCTCGCAGTCGTCATCGAGTAATACGTTTGCTGCCTTCACATCCCTGTGAATTATCTTTGGATCACACTGCTCGTGGAGGTACAAGAGGCCCCTTGCGGTTCCAAGAGCTATTCTCTTCCTCGTGTCCCAGTTCAGTGCTGGCTTTGCTGTAAACGATGTAAAAAAAGATGGCCTTTGCGAGTATTAACTAGCTTACTGAGTATGGGAAACTACCTACCTTTCAATCTAGATGAAACACTGCCGTTGGACATGTGCGGGTACACAAGAAGCTTCTCAGTGGAAGTCATGCAGAAGCCATAAAGCTTTAGAAGATTCCTGTGAACTGCTAAACTTATCAACTCAACCTCCGTCTGAAACTGAACCTCACCGCCGACAGAATGCCCATCTTTTAGTCTCTTCACTGCCACCAAAGTTCCGTCTTGGAGCTGTCCTCTATAGACATTTCCAAAGCCACCTTTCCCTATGATGTTCTTACTACTGAAGTTATCCGTTGCAGTCTGAAGCTCCCTGAATTGGAACACCTTCAAGTTACCCAGGCACACATCCGTTCGTTGAGCTAAACGCAATCATTGAAAGAAAGGGCATTTAGTGCTGCAACATGGCGACTATTTGGAAACAAGTTATAATTGTGCTCACCATTCACGTCAAAGAAGATTTGTTGGTGATATTTGTGTCTCCAGAAGTGGTAAAGCCCCATTGCTAGAAAGAACAAACTGATCAGTCCAATGCTAATCCCAGATGCAAGAGCAGCTCTGTGAATTTTGAACTTTGATGATGTCGAAGCATCTAAAATTAAATGCAAGTGGGAAGTTAGCATCAAAGCAAGAACAAAGCCATCCATTTTGAAGATTTTGAATTAAATAAATGAATAAACCCATCTCTATAGCAATGTACTCGAAGAGGGTGTTTCTATTTCTTGTTGGTCAAACTCTCCGCCGGTCATGAACAGTAACAAGCTTTGATCCTTTGCTCAATGGGTTTGGTTGTGGGATGAGAGAAAGAGAACGGTTGATGAATGATAGAGCAGGGGATTAAGTTATTAAGCAGTACATTTTAAAAGAAAGAGAAGCATAAAGGGCCAATGCAGATAGACTTTAATACTTGGTAAAGCACTCTGGATAAAGAAGCTCGGTATGGAGACACTTCCATAGCATTCTTTGTCTGAACCGGCTTCACAGATAAGAGGATTCCCCGCAATGCTGCAGCAAAAAAAGCGAAACATGAGAACCCACCAATGTTACGGTAACAGGAATAGACCATCAAATGCTACGTGTGAAAATTCTTCCATTAAATTTTGTAAATGAGAGTTTTTTAGATTTTTGAAAATTTATTATCCTGTTCAAAAGTACAAAACAACACAGAAAGACGGTCTCATACTCCTGTTCCAGAAGTTGGTCTATAGAAGATGGATCATAAACGCTTACTTGAAAGTTCTTGCAGGAAATTTTGGGAGTGTACCAGTCAAATTGTTAAATGACAAGTCCCTGAAACGTTGAAGCATAAGTAGAGACATATCAAAGCTACGGCATCATAACCAAAGCCTGCAAACTATTCAAACATTCAAAAAAAGTACTGGAGTTACAGGAACGACAGCTCTGTAATATTAGCCAAACTCTCAGGGAATCTGCCAAAAAGACTATTGTTGTTCAGCCTCCTGAAGATTTTTCAGCATAAGAAAGCAGATGAATAAGTGAGAAACAGAAAGAGAGAATAGATCAGTTTCAAAACTATTCTTTGTTTGATAAGCATACAAATATTGAAGATTTCTGAGCTGCCCAAGAGATGTTGGGATTTCACCAGAGAAATGATTACAAGAGAGGTCGAGGGTACGAAGCTTTTTAAGCTTCCCAATCTCTTTTGTAATGGATCCAGATATCTCATTATTCTGCAACAGCCTGCGAGAATTGTTATTGAGATGAAACCCAGATTCAGGAGGTAACCTGTACGCTACAGTGATTAAGTTTGAGACGAATACTTACACTATCTCGAGATTACTCAAGTTCCCAATGCTTGGAGAGAGCGAACCAGATAGGCTCTGGCTTGGAGCTCCTCTGTAACAGTGAGATCAAAGCTTCTGACTCACCAATTTTGAGAGAGAAAAGAACAACAAGATGTGCAGAAATGACAAATCAAACGAAGCTTACAGGCCGATGACAAGATTTTGAGATGAGCAAGTAACCATTGTCCAGCTACATGGATCAACTGAGTCCTTATCCCAGTTCTGAAGAGATCCACGGGGATCCTTCAGCGAAGTTTTTATGTCCATCAAAGCTTGCACTGAAATACAAACCAGAAATGCATGATAAAGCCACATCTATCAACCTCATTGTTCCCATCTAGCTCTCTCAAGTGAAGCGGCTGATGAAATACCTTCAAAGTTGACTCCTTTTGGTGAGAGGAGGCCAGCTGCATACCCCAAAAACCACAAGAAGGTCATCCAAAAGACCACGTCTTTTTCTTCCTTTGCCCCCATAGGCATCTCCTAGGAGCAATCTTCTTTCAATGTTCTTTGGAGCTTACTAAAACTTCTTCAATGTAAGGTGAGCATTCCTCGCGATTCTCTCTCTCCTTCGCTCAGGATTGTGTGGCCTCAAGTGCTCAGTCTCTGCCGCATTGCCGCCCGGCATGCAGTGTAAAGATAAAAAAGAGGAGAGTGAAATGGCAAACATGCCGTTCGCTACATTTTGGCATCTGAATTGATGCCTTGCATAAAAAACAGAGGATACCAACAGCTTTGAGGCTCTGAGCACATCAACAATAGAAGAAATGAGAGAAAATTTCTTTGGTGGGTCAGCTGAATCACTTTGCTTGGAAAGTGTGCATGGTGGGAATTTTAAGCCAGGCAAAAGAAGGACAACAAAGCTTGTCCTTTTGTAGGATAAGAAGGAATAGTTTCACTGAAGTTAGAACGCAATGCAATTGGTTTATTCCTACACATATAAAATAAAAGAACTGGCGCATGCGTGCGTTCATAAAGAGAGGGCGGTGATTATGTTAGCGAGATGAACCAAACATCATCTAATTCTCTAGTAGGTGACCAAACACCTTTACATCCTAGCACAACGTGATCGATGGATGTTTGGGTCCACATGTATGGTCGTAGGCTGGGCCTGAGCCTAACATCCTTGAGTTGATGATCGTTTCCTTTCAACTTGATTTGACACTTGTTTGCTTGAGTACAACGCCTAATTGCGACCAAGAATGCTTGTTATGACTCATTCAAGTTCTTATAACAGGTCATATCAGTATCATGTTATGGAAACACAAAGAATATCTAATTTATGTGGTGTCAAAAACATTGTAAGGAGCTATCATTACAACTATAATCATGATTTCTTATAATAATAAGTATTTTTATCATGACGTATAGATGATGTATAGAGGAATAATGACTAACAACATTTCATTAATGGAGATGATGCTTCAATAGAAATTTAGGAGATAATATTTACTTTTCAATGAAGACTATCCAAATGGTCACATGTAGTAGTAAAAATCATCTATGAAAAGGAGAGATAATGAGTCGTTTCAATAGAAAAGAGATAGGAAGTTGTTTGGCCTTAAATATAAACTCTAATCAAGGCCTTCATTTTTTTTTTTTTTTTTTTTTGAAGATGTTGATGAAAAGCTTTATTCTCCTAGTATATCTTCTAACAAAAGTCTTTCAAATATTATCTCATATTTTTTTGTGTTTGTGTTCTTTTTTACATCTTTTATTCTATTTTTGTTTGCTCATAGTTACTTTCAAAATGAGTGATGAGAAATTTTTTTGTTAATAACATTTTACCCATGATAAAGTTTACTAGGTCACCAAGAATCTCTTAAAGGATTTGTGCTAATAATGCATATAGGAAAAACTTGAGATAACGAAATAATAGATGTAGGTGAACTGATAAGACTATTTATTTTAGAAATTTCATGTCCAAGATAGATAGAAGATGTATATGAAGATTGTAAAGATTGATCAAATCATTGGTAGAAAAAAGTAGATTTAAAAATAGACTTACAATATTGAATTAGGTTAGTCATATTAACTAATAGATTGATTTCAATATTTCAAGATAATTTTAACCCATAAGTATGATAATTAATTTTTTAAAATACTTGATAATGTTTTATTTTTTAATTATAAATATTTCATATTTTTTTAAAGACGTCTATTATCATTTACATAAATCATAATATAATCTTTCTTTAAAGATTCTACCACTTTTTATGCAAGTTAATAATGTTGTTATATTAAACATATTTTACAACTTATGTTCTCTTAATTAATTATAAAAATCATGCATATGCTATGTGAAACATCATTTCTCCACTGTAACGACAAATCGTTCAATTTCAATTTACAAAGCTTAGGAGTGATTTGTTCAACTTAGATTTGAAGCTACTAACTTAAAAAAAAAAATCCAAATAACTCATAAAAACTAAATATATAAATAATAAAAAAAAACATAATATATCTAGAAACACTTGACTCATATCAAATATAAAAAAAATTCAAACATTAAATATAAAGAATAACCTTTTTTCTTATTAGTTTGTGAGGTAGCTTAGCATTTGATCTCTTTTTTTTAATGCATCATATTAATTTACAAGAAAACTTATTTTTGGTAAGACTTATCTCAAATAAAATATTTTTTCATTATTATTAAGTGTAGAAAATTTTGTTTTTTTTTTTTCTAAATGTGGAAGAAAACTTTGTTCCACGTGATAAAAATGTAGGGGAACTTGCTTCACCTGATATTCTACAAGGAAGCATTAGGAAACATATAGAAAAAAGTTTTTGGCAGTGGCTTTTTGAATCATTATTAATGTTGAACAACATTGAATTAAATCGGTATTGTTAATTTAGTAATATGAAAATGATTTAAACCATTATTACATCTTTTTAAAGAACGAGATTAATGTCATTTTCTTTGGCGATATTTATGCTAAAACAACAGTTCAAATGGTAATTATTACTTTAATGGCTACAACAAATATTTAAATTGTTATTATTACTTAAATAAATATGACTTGACTCAAAATTGCTTCCACAGAATGGAATCAACAACTATTTGTCCAGGTTTGTCATAAGTCATGAACCAAATCTCAAGCATGGACCTAAAGAGAGCAAAAAAAATGAATTTTATTAAGTTTATTTGTGCAATTGAATTGTAATGGGTCTAGTTATTTACTATATCCATGATTATTCTTTATTTTATTTTCGTGCATCTATTCATTAATAGTTTTATATTATTATTTCATTAATTTCTAGATTAAATAAATGCTTGTGATAGAATAAAAATTTTTTATTTTATTGTCATTTTAATCCAAATGATATTGTGAGGTGCATGCGTGTGAATTTGGCTTAAATTAAACAAAAATTATGAATTTGGCTTCATTGGAGCTTTATAGAGGGAGAAAAAACTTATAAATATCATTAAAGATAAATAAGTGTGCTAAATAATTATTTTATAATTTTAGTGAATTATTGGATATCCACCAAACTCATGCATCAAAACAAAGAAGAGCTGTGACTCTTTAGAGGGAAAAGATAAATTTATAAAACCAGATGATTATTTATTAGAAAATCTTTCATACAAAATGGTGAAAATTGAAAGTGTTTAGACTTCAAAACTAAATAGCATAGAATTTTAGAAATTGAATAATAAATTTTCAACATAACTAAAATTTAAAAAATTATTAAAATTGCTAGATGAAGTCATACAATTATAAAACACCACAAAGATATAAAAGGTATAAAAAATATCATAATAAAATTATCCTGACATAAAAGAAGGTGCTAAAAAAGCTAAGCACAAAAAGAGAAATAATAAAATAATTATTTTTAAACTTAAAAAATTGTTAAAAATATTGAATAATGTCGAAAAAGTGTGAAAATTTGTCGACAAGTAAATCTGGTCAAGACAAATCATGTGTGTGAGGCTAATGAATATTTAGATGTCATTTTGAGAGATATTTTTCATAAATTAAGTCTAACATCAAACTTTAAATAACTATTTAATTTTTATTAATTTCTAAAACCCTAAACTCTAAAAAACCAAATGACAAAGAGAATCGAATAATGCAATGAATCTAAGTTGCACAAACTGTCAAAAGAGAAAGGGATGCAACCATTACAAAAGGAAGAATGATCTTTTGAATAAATAGATGCATGAGTTGAAGAAGGTGAATAGGTATGCAAGAGAACCATCAGTTGAGGGTTTATAAAAGGGGATTAGTTGCTGATATTGGAGTCTTAGAAATTGGGAGAAATTACTATTGTAAAGTAATTAAGTTGAGCCAGAAGGAGGGAGAAGGAAGGAAATAATTTTTGCCATATGAAAGGAAGAAAAAGCAATCCATTGGGGCTACTATACTCAAAGAAGAAATTTAGCAAAGAAGAAAGAATATTAGAGGTTCATAGTAGTCAATTTCATGAATAAGCTCTATATGTAAAGACAACTACAATCAAGATTAAGGTAGCTATTCTTATATAGCTTATTATTCATCTGATTATGATGATGATGAATGTTGTTTAGGGACATAAGAATCAAAAGAATAGAAAAACTAATCAAGTTATGATTTCATAATTGTTTCATATGCATTATATGTGTACTAGTTGTTTAAAAGTTTCACGTATTTTATTTGTTTAGTACATTATTATCATTAGTCTCTTTTTCATGAAAGGTTCATATTAATCAAATAATTTCCTAAGTAATGATTAGGTGCAACATATTTATATATTTGTTCATCTTGTTTGAGAATAATTTGCTTCCATGATTTTGTTTAGAAAATTAATTTATGTATATAATTTTATATTTCATAGGAATCATTTTATACTAAAATTTGACAAGCTCATTAATATAAATTAGGAAAACATAACAAAGTGGAGATTTATTATAAGATTCATTAAAAAGAAAATTTGATTATAAAAAAAGTGAATAAAGGGTGTTACCTATAGAAGAGACTCATGAGAGTGCATCCTATATTTTAAATTTTATCATATAAAAAAGAAATTCAAGTCCTTTGAGAAATTGAATAATGGTTTTACTCAAGTTAAAAGAGAACCCATAAGAATGCATCTTATTATCTATTAAAGAATGACAAGGTATTACTGAAGTTTGAGGGGACCCTCAAGAGTACATCTTATCATATGATAAGTAAAGTCAAAGTAATGAAAAAGAATTTTATAAACTTAAAGATCAATAGGTCATTAATGATGAAAGAAAAGGATAAATGAATCAATCAAAATGTTAAACGTGAAAAGGGGTATTAATGCATATAATGAAATATTTCATTATTATATTTATTTATATGATTAGTTTTATTATTTTGTACATACTATGATGTATCATGGTCTAGCATGTAGCATAATCTCAAAGATGTATTGATTTGCATGTGATATATAGTTTTTGTCTACTAAGCAATTGTCAAATGCTTTAGTCAATTTTTAGCTTAATAATTACAAATAAATTGATCCACATCATGACTCTAGGGAAACATTGAGAGTATATAGCTATGAGATTATTGGTTATTATTTTGGTGCAGTAATGTATTATGAATATAATTAATATTGTAATACTGTTAGTACGATAATGGAGACATGGGTTCTACATTAGTACCTTTAATTTATTTCGATGTAATGGTTATCATATGAACATGGTTTTGGAAAAGGATATATTAACTTTTATGTAATTTTATTTATATTTCATCATTTGATTGTGTGATTGAAGTTTTAGAAAAATAGTTTAAAACATGGGCAATGTCTAAGCACCACATTAACCTCTGTCCTAATCAAACTTCAATCTAGATGTATCTCATTTCACTATCATCACTTTTTTTATCATCTTCTTCTCACTCATCAACCATTGCTAACAAGCTTAATCATTGCCATAGTCGTAATGGTGACCTTTTCACACTCTAATCCAACACACCTTCATAGCCTCTTAAGGATGTGTTGTCCATAGCCTAGATTCACTATTCTTCACTTGACTCCCAACATCCTAATGCTCGCTACACCAACAACCACTCGTGTTAGTCGTTCCATCACCACTTTTCTACCAATGCACTAATGCATGTTACACCTTCAACAGATAGCATTGACTACACCATTGTTGTTTGCCTCCTCCCATTGCTTTGATGTGCATTGCACCATTTTCCTTTCATATTGACTACATAATAATCGATCAAATTCGTCATTGCGTAGATTTGTTTCTTCTCCTTTGTGAGCTTTTGGGACCAATGAAATGGTGATCCTACCCTCTACCACACTCACTGTCACTGCCAAAGGTTAATGACTTACTGTCATTGGGCTCACTAAAGACCACATCTAATCAAGCCATTAGTATTAGCCACTTCCAAATATTGCCAACCTCCAACCCTAGCTGTTGTCATTGAGTTTTGATTCACATAATGATATTTGTCAAAGTGTTGTTTGACCCCCTTTCATTATTATTATTAATCTTCAAACTTCTATCATTGCTTGAATAGACACAAGTGTCATGCCCCTTTAGCTCAAATCCAAATAAATTGATAAATACTCAAACATACAAAATTACTAGGTTAAAGTAGAGTAAGTAGTAGTTATAGAGGAAACAAAACTAAAAGCGAGTAAGATAAAAAAACAATATCAAAAAATACAAATCATTATTATTGGATTAGCCAAATGAAAGCAACGTACATAGTTCCAAACTACTATGCAATGAAAAAGCTAAAATAATAATATTAATATAATGATTATAAAAAAATACAATTAGCCTTCATATACAACATATGTCACACCTTGCCCAACATAAAACTAATAAAATTTGATAAAATTATCAAAAATTGATTTTGACTTGGATAATGCAGAGTAGAAGAAAAATATAGAGGACGCAAACTAAAAATGAGTGAATGCGATGAAGAAATATCTCATTTTATAATCATACTTGTTAGCATAACCAAATAAAAAGTGATGCACAATATCTATGTTGCCATATAATGAGGAATGCTATAATAAAAGTATTGGTACATAACTTATCAATAAAACATAGATAATTTTCACAAATAGAATACCACTTACAAAAGCTCACATAATACAACACACTCTCTCATATAGGGTGTTATCTATCATCTAAGGACCTTAGCTTTGTGAATATATGCATCTTGACCTATAATATAAGTAAAAAATAAGTAGAGTATGCTTAGTAAGCAAACTACTAGTTATAATGAGAAAATAAGTATGCAAATTACAAATATGTAATCAATAATAAAGAAAATATTAAAGCTAAACAATGCATATCAATCTATAAGGAAAAATACATATATTAAATTGCTACATTAATGTTTGTATGCATTGTACTCATGCATGCTCATAGTTATCAGATAATACTACCAATGTATAACACATCATATCTTTTTCTTTCTTTCTTTCATATTCAAATTATTTCAATATTTTTCTTTCTTATCTTTTTTTACTTCTTTGTTTGGAAAAGATTTTTCCATTTGATTGTTATCACTTTTCTTTATGATCTTATATTATATCATCATATATTATAGAGTTATTGTCTTATATTGTCAATATTTTGTACTGATAAAGATGAGGCCTTTGTCATGCCATGGCCCTATCTCTGAGTACTCATTATAGTAAGGATGATATCTCCTCATCTATCATAGATCTGAAGTCACCTATTGTCACATCCTATGTTGATAAGGATATGGCCTTTTTTATCATAGTCTCATCTCTAAGGGCTTATGACAGTAAATATGATGTCTATCTTATATTAGGTAGCTACAAGATAATGTAATAAAAAATATTTACATTCTCCTTTTATTTCAAGACCTTTCATATCACTAGGCATAAGGAATCTTCTTTCTTTTTTTTATCAAATGTCTTTTATTATATAGTAAAGTGTCATCACATAATTGGAATGTATATAAATGCTTATATAATCTTACACTTCATAATAATAGTTCAAAGAATTCAACAAGTCATCCTATTTACATCATAATTATTTTGTTTACCTATTTAATGGTTCTAAGAAATTTCTTTCATGATCTTTCCCTTTCTTTTATTTTCTCTTTTCATTTACAAAACAATTCTCATTATAATTCATCAATAATATTTTATATTCTTATTTAGCTTTAAAAAATTTATGCACTTGTTTTCTTATTATTCCTGTTTTCACAAACTTATTCATTTTTCATAGCAAAATCACTTATAAATGTTACTCCAAAAATCCCCAAAAACCTTACAAAATCAATTGAAATTCATTATTATGGATTTTAATCATAAATATGATCTCCAACATCATATTGCATGATAACCAGTAATCATTGAATGAATATGGGGGTTAGACGAGCATCATTGTCATACCTACTCTAGAACCCATCATACTTGTTTGATCGCCACATTATATTGTGCAATCGTTAGTACTCTATGGTTAGATAATGGATCGAGCAAATAATCATTTTTGTATGTTTTTTGAAGCTAATCGTACTTGTTTGATAAGAAAATCATATTATACCATCATTAGCAATCAATAGTTGAATAAGGGATTGGATGAATGATCACTATTGCATATTATCTAAACTTGATCATACTTATTTGATCATCATAGTATATGTTATGATCACTTATGTCAGGGCCCCACCTAACTAATCATATAATTAAACATAATAATTAATATTTAAATACAAAATAACTATACAGGTGATATGAAAACTCACTAAATTAAACTCTTATATCCTCTTAAAATATGTTTCACATATCAGTTATAAGTGTTGCAAATCCAAATTTTGAAAATATATTCAGTTGCAAGTGTCTCGAAAAACATACCACAATACAAGTGAATGGATTTTATATTTAAACATACCATTACAAAGGTCTTCTCGCCAAAAATCCACTAGTATGTTGTTTGTTATTTTTAGAGGTAAATTAATTTTTTTAATTATTAAAGCTTGAAACAATAAACGAAATTTCACAAAAATAATTAAATAAGCATCTTATAACAGAATGGGTTTTTACTTATATACTGAGAAATCAATTGTAGTGTTTGCATCTATGAGAAAATAAAAAAGGTAAGGAGAATAGAAGCTAAAAAAGAAAAGGAATTTGAAGCAAATACTATTTTTGTGTTATATTAATGAGATTAAAAAGAAAAAATAAAGGGTTTAAAGAAAAGAGTTAGTGTTTGACTTTGCTTTTGAAAATCTCACTTCAAGGTCACATATCACTTAACTTTTCCCTTATAGTTGGTTTAAGTCATTTTGGAAATAGATTTGGGAGTCTTTGGCTATTCATCATGATGATTAGACCACCTTCATCGATCATGCTAAATGGCTACTTAGTTCATTTGGGACAAACTTACAATAAGAAATGAGCTTTTGGTCCATTTATGTGTGAGTAAATAGGATGGCATCGTATTAGTACTATTTTAGAATCGGATAGTATGATTCAAAGCATGGAAGGTTGTAGCACAAACTACATGTCCAATTCATAAAAAATGTTTAGGATTGTATTAATATGAAATGAAAAATGGATGGTACTATAAGCTATGTACTATTTAATTAAGGGATCATCTTGTGTGTCATCCTTCTTAATGGGTCATTAACCTTAATACTTATGAGAATAAGGAAGACAAATTATATACTAAGTGTTGTAACTAATGGGTATGATGTCTTATTTCATTAAACCACTTAATAGATATGGATAATAGTTAAAAAAAATTTGATGATATGTTTACTTGTAATTTTGCAAGGGATTATTAGCTTGGCTCTCTTTCTATATATTGTCAGCCCACCTCATTATTTTTTAATGTTCAACATGATGACAAAGGAAAATGAGATTTGATTCATCCTAGAGTCCTTTTCCATGAGTCCCTTATGAAGAGGATTGTGTTACTTGCTTGTGCCCCTCAGCTTGCTTCAAATATTCATATAAAGAATAACAAACTCCATAGATGCCCCCCTCTTTAATGCTTTACTCATCTTTGTTTCAAGTCATCTCAATATAATGGTGATTAGATTTAGAAAATTAAAATCTTCACCAAATGTTTTGTGTTTTATAGAAGATCTATAATGATGTTTGTTCTTACTCTATTGAGGTTGCACTACCCCTTCTCCATTTTATTCTTAGGATTGCCTTGTGGTTGAGTCTCTTGACCACACCTTCTATGAGTGACATAATATTATGCTTAATTTTTCTTCTATTCAATCTGTTTTACTAACCAAAAACCATGCTAACCTTTTTGCAAGATATGACAACAAACATAAATCTTATCAATTAACCATCATTTGTGCTACTTCTCTTTAATATATTTAAAGGAATAAAATGCTAAAGTGAATGGGTGTGATATCGTGATCTCACTATGTTGAGATATTATCCTCTCAAGTCACCCCATCTCAACTTAAGTAAATTCTACCATTTACAAAAAGGTGCTTATGCATGGCCACTCATACCAAAACTATTCTTACCCTAAAATGCTTAACCATGAAGCCCTAATGAGATCCCATACAAGTTTATCTCATAAAAACATCTCAACATTTTAAGGCAAAGAAATCACATATACAGACCAAGATCCTTCCCTTAGTAACTAAAGTGGATCATTCATTTTTATATCTTAAAAAGCCTTGCCAAGTGTTGCTCTTTGATCAATAATTTCTCTCTTAAAACATCACCTTATATTCATTTCCCTTATGTTTTGGGGAGTCATTTTTTACTTTAGTAATTCTTAGGACATTATTTGTCTTCCACTCCCCATCTTTTTTAGGCATTATAAGCCAATCACTTTTCGCTTAATTCACCTTCAAATCACATCAAAATAGTAAAAAGATAAACTCTGATACTAAATTGTGACACTTTGATCTCACTATGTCGATATACTATCCCCTTAGGTAACCACATCCTAACTCGAGTAAATTTTACCTTTCACATAAGGGCACTCCTACATAATCGCTTATCCTAAAACTACTCCAACCATAGCATGCTTAACTATAAAGTTCTAATGGGATCCCAGGCAAATTTTCCGACACGACACTTCGACATTTTAAGATCAAGATATTACACATATAGACTAGCACCCCCTCTTCAGTAGCCAATTGGTATTATTCATTCCTGCATGCTTAGAAATCTTATAAAAGAGCCACTCTTTACTTCAATGATTCCTATTTTTTTAAGATATTACCTGATGTCCAATCCCACCATCTTTGGGCATTACAATGGGCTAATCTACATACCACAAACCATTAGAACTTTCATCAGTACATCAACTAATTGTTAGGATGTCCTTACGATAAAAACTTGGGATACCCTCAACCCCTTAAAATACCTTAATCCATCCACTTTTTATGATGAAATCCCAATCCCTCATTTTCTAAGTCAATTAAAAATCAATTTTTATGACTCAATAACCAATTATTGGTTAATTGGTGGTGTTACCATTACTCAAGATCTCTAAAAGACAATTGCAACAATTAATGTGAAAAAAATTTACTTCTGTAATTTTTTTAAATATACTAGTACCTCAATGATTATCTCGCTTCTTTAAATTCTCATCAATATGCATAAAAACATTATGAGTCACTCCTCTACTCATGATAAATATCATTCATACAACCAAAAAGGCTTTAACACCTATTTTGAGTGAATTGATTTTTATTCTTTTCATGTTTGATAATCATAATTTATCACACATTCAAATCTACAAATAACACAAATAACTTGTGTTGTCACAAGACAATTTCTAATGACTTTCGTTAAATTTGATAATTATAATTAGGCCTCACAATTTATCAAGTTTGATCTCGCAAGTTTATTATCATACATTTTAAACTACTAACACTAACACCATCTTTCCATTCCATAAACACCTCAACCTTAATGCTGCCTAGCAATAAACGTCATGTTAATTCTCCAATTCAACAAATAAACCCTTTCATTAGCTTCTTTGGCATCAGTTCAAATGTTTTATACAGATGATGAAAATAAAGAGACCAAATTCTTACAAAGGGCATTAAATTTTCTGACATAAATTGCCGTAAACAAGATAAATTAATAGGAAGAAATACTTTCCATTTCATACCAGTTAATACGTTGTGTTACTTCTTGCATTTAGAAGAGTAATATCTAGCAATGGAAAACCCAAAAGAGATGTTACGTCTCCAGAGGACGCTTTGTTACTGCAATCTGCAGTCAACATCAATTCACATTATATATATGGCTTAGGACGGCAATACGTCAATGACTCCAACGGCGGATCTACCAGTTCAAGTTTCTCAGAAAGTAAAACAAAAATACCACAACAGCCCCTGGAAAAATAAATGGCCAATCAAAATCAAACAATAAATGTATTCGAGTAAAGGCAAACTCAAAATGCTACAAACAGCTCAAGAAGACAAAATAGCATATTTAAACAAATAGTAATGGAAGCAAACAAACCTCTGGCATCGGCAACGTCAGAAAACAAAGCTACATGATACCAGGCTGCAAGATCACTAAGAACACAACATCAAGAAATTAAAATTGGTTTCATCAATAACCTTGTTCATCTTATGCGTTATCCCATGGTAATGCCACCAGAATTTGATCATGTGTTATTATAATAATAATAATATCATACATAATGAGATTTCAACTGCAATTAAAAAATGAAACAACCAAAAGCTTTAGAAAATATGAACAGTAAGTTTAATAATCAATTATGTATTCGATTGCTCGACAGATTACTTTCAAACAAGACTAATGAGAACATGGATGCATACTTGAAAAGGCAGCTACTGTTATATTTTCATGTTCTCAACATCAAAGCAGACATCATGCAAATTGGGATACGATGAAATTGAGAAAACACAAATATTTGACCATTTTATAATCGTTTGTACAATATAAAGAAGGAAATCGTAATGTGCATATCAGTAAGTATACAAAACGGAATCATTTCTCAGCATTTCTATGTAAAAAGCAAAAAAAAGTTGGAAGGCTACCGCAAAAATGTAACCTGAAGCTTCAAAAGATTTTTAAGAGAGCATGCTTAAAATGCACAAAATGAAGCTAATAACAACCAGATAACATATTTGCAAGGAACAGACAACAATAAGCATGAAACCTACAGTTGCTGCAAGAGACCAAAACATATCGAGCACATTTTCTATCCTCCCATCTCCATGCCCTCGCTCCAACCAATCTTAACTGCAAGGTTGCACGAAAATAAAAAGAAAAACTTTAAAATCTAATTATATATTTAAATAATTAAAAGTTCATTAGGTTATACGAAGGCAAACTTTCTACCAGCGTGCACTTTTAAGCATTCTGATTTTATCCTGTAAAATGTAATTGAACGGAAGTGTCAGCAATGAAACAAAGTTTGGGAATAGGGCAAAAGAAAAACTAGTGGAAAAAAATTCCAAGGAATTGTTAGCATCTGATGCACCAGTATCAAATATAAGTACAAATTAAACCCACATCTCCATCTTAAAAATCAGCCTCCATTGCTCCAAGCCATTATGGTTTCTTTCTTCCCAAAGCAAAAAAGAATTGTTCCAAGTTTTAGCCATGTTCACAAGAGATCCGAGGACACCGCAGGCATGCAATTCTCATAGGCTGCAGCAACATCAAATCACTATCTGTTAAAGCATAAACTTCCATTAAATCTGGAATAGGAAAGCACAAAAACGCTGAAAAATAGTTAAGAAGAAGCATGACGGAAAAATAAGAGATTGAACTGAAATATAACTTGATGGAACCCTTCATTTGATTAAAAAATCTGATAAAACTTCAGCTTCTTTTACATGGCTTTTAGTTCCGTATGCTGTACAAATTTTTCGAACCGACGGTCACTTTCAATTTTCCAACCAAATCCTGCTTATAGGCTCATTCTATAACAGTCAGACATGGCAGAAAATAGTTAACCAGCATCTCCTTACATATCAAAAAACACCAGTAACCCGAAGAGCTCTCTGGATTCAAAACCACTCAACCTTGTTAGTTAAAGTCCGCTGTCACTGCAAATTAACAAGGTGGTAGCAGCCGATTCTCCCATTTCTCCACTTTGGCTGGCCCTTTGCAATCTCGTCCTAATGGAACAGGCAGGAACTTTTCCGAGGCCTCCGTGAAAGCCCAAATAAATTCAAAACTTGCCCCACTATACAACTCTTAACACTAGGATCCTGCTTCCAAATCTTTCCTCTTCCTTCCTATCCTGCTTGTTAGGCGTTGTCCATCTGGACCTAAGCTTGGCGGGGGATCCTTCACATAGATGATAGAATCATCTAAAGCATATATACGGAGAGCAAGGGAAGAAAGGGTGGGTGTTCGAGCTGCAGCAGTGAGGGATGACCAGTACCACCAACAATTTCTTAAGTAGTCTGTCTTGATCATGCTTTCTAACAGGATAGTTGCTTGAACCAACTACAAGAGATACAGAATTAATGCTCTGTAAGAACTACTGATTTTAAAAAAGATAAGATCTAATTAAAAACAATGATAAAATATAATAAATACAAATTATAAATAAACATAGCAATAAACACTATAAAGGTCCTATTTTCAATTTAAAAACCAAATCTTGCGGGAATTATGCAAAAGCCAAGCAGATTTTATTCATATGACAATGCAGAAGTTGCCACTTTTACATGTACAACACCTTTATGCATAGTTCAATAAAACCATAATCGAGATTCAATAGATGTACACGCTACAAAAAATCAACCTCCCACCACCAGACAAAGAATCTTCTTATACCAAAATAATAACAAATAATTGTGTCAAGCCACACAAAAAGATTCGTAACAAACCTTTCACCTTGTTCAAAACAAGAAAAAGAGGTCTAAATGAAGAAATTAACTTTTTAGTTTGTTAATTATATTAATATGGCCAACTGCCACAAAAGTTCTCCAAAACAAACTCTAGTCAAAACTTTAAAGTAACAGAAAACTCAGCACAGAATTAAGAAATTTTCCATAATACCCTTCTAAATTTTATATCAATAGCTACCACCAGAAAGTTTTCTATACTTCTTTAGGATCAAACACTAACAAGACTTCAATTTGGATGCAGAAAAAAAACCTTTGTAAACATTATCATCTACTTTCAAGTTCATCAAGCACTAAATTCGACTTTTAGGATGAATAGGTTCCATGATTTAAATTACTAAAAATATTTAAGACCAAGTCAGAAGTGTTGAAAGTTGGTTCATTTTAGTTTCAAATATTTTCGGCGACCTTCGATTTCAAATAATATGGTAGTATCAAAATTTATGTTGTTAGTTATGCAGTTTTAGTTTTTACTTGATATTTCAAGTATATTTAGCATAATTTGAGTATACAAAAAAATAAATACCTCTAAGAAAAAATTACTAAAAACAAGAAAAATAAAAATATTTGCTACCAAAACATGATCGGGCAGCCATTTTTACAGGTAAATGCCTGTCTATGCTTGCAAACACTTAGGCATACCAACCCTAGCATACATGCCAGTGACCTATCGCTATCTTAGAAAAGTTGAATTATATATTTCACAATCAACTAGCTTTGTAGAATTCACGTTTAAAATTCACATCCCACCCTATTCAATCAAGTTGCTTTCATATTTGAAGTTCCATGAAAAGAAAAGATTACAAGTATTGAAATCAATAAGAAGATAAATAGCAACAGAGATGATGACAACACACATCACTGAATAATATATTTCTTTCTAAACAAAGTAGTAACTCACCTCAAATATTGACTCTGCCGACTTAACAAACATTCGCCAGGTGCATCTCCGAAACAAACTAGCCTTTGAAGATCTGATTGCTTCACCAGGAAGAGCAGCATCCATGTCAAGTAGATTCATCTTTAGCTGCTTTACCACTTGAGATATCTTTCCAACAAGAGGCCGAAAAGATGGCTCAGGAACCAGGCAGCTTTTAGCAAATTTTGACCTTTCTGATAGCAATGATGTGCCCCGAAAAGCCATACAACCATGAGTAGTCTCATCACTTTTCAAGGAGTGCTCTCTTTGATCAGCATGGCCTTGCTGAAGAACCATAGTGACATTTCCTACTCTTCCTAAATCTCCACCTGTTATATCTTTACTAAATGCTTCAGTTTGAGTAGAAACGATGTCATTCCTAAAAGTATCATGCAGTCTATTTTGACACAAGTTAAGTGTCGGATCAAGCAAAAGCACCGTGCAACCAGGCACAAGGGAGGGGACCCCATTTGAACCAATAAGCCCTATCTCATTTACTAGTTCTCTGTGAGAAGAATTTGTACTGAATTTTTTACTAATCTCATCAAGGTCATAGGGGCAATTTTTCCTTTGAGAGTAAGCCAACCTATGGATAATTTCTGAGTTACCACAGTTCACTGATTCTGCATTGTCCATGTCATCAATGTGTTCCCTTTCCAGGATGCCCTCAAACTTTACACCCTTGATTTTTCCTGAATCATTGTTTTCCTTACCTTCATCAGATCCAGGATTACTTGAAGTACACTTTCCATCATTGTGCCCTTCAAGCTCTTGTGAAGTGGAGAAAGTCTGATGGCAAGAGATACAATGGTGACGTGAAGGCCATACAGGCTCCAGACAATCACATCTATACAATCTATCATCATAACTAAGTTTTGCCCTCTTGCCACGCTTTCTAGGAACATCGTTAACTTCAGCCTCTGCAAATGGACCATGCTTCACTTCAAGAATGTTTGTAGCCTTCACATTTAATGACTTCAAAGCTAGAAATCCATCAAAACCAGAATATTTTGCCAATCCCACCAGGGATTCATCAGAAGTATGATTATTTTCTTGATAAAATCCTACTCTTTGCCACATTGAAATACATTCCTTGAGTTCTCTTTCCCGTGGGTCACTATCTGTTAACCATCCAAGGAGTTCTTGCACTTCAGATTCAGATTCAAACAGAGAAAATGGACATGAACTAAAGGCATTCACATTCATATCATAACCACACGTTCTACAAATATGAAATAACGCTGACGATGGATTCTTTCCAAAAGCTGAGCCATTTGAACATAAATCCTGTGAATAATCTCCACGAGCACTGATACAATTTATCTTTCTTTTTGGTGATGCTATTAGCATGCTTCCATCCACTACCAACCATGACCGTTTTCCAGGCCTCCCTATTACCCAATATAATCGACCAAGTGAATCTCTTCCCAAAAACTCCCTACGCAAAGATGACATCACAAGTTGTGATTCCAAACTGGCAATTGATCCTTGCAACTGCAATATCTCTTTTTTTAGTTCATTCATCTCAACTTCAAAGCTATCAGAATCAAGAATGCCAAAGTTAATGTTTAAGTGATTTCCTTGTAAAGCAGCACTTTGACTAAACGTGAGCAATTTCTGGGCTGACTCATTTACTCCAAAACTTATGGGCATCGAAAGTGCTTTGTCACCACATATGGTTCTCACCTTGTCAGCCAATACACAGCTACCAATAATTGCATCTCCATTTGACAAAATATTTCCATTCTTTTCAAGATTTTGAATGCTTGCTGCATCTGAACTATCACAAATAATGCTCATTGGCTTGTCATCTGCACGTTCAAAGCTCTGTAAAACTTCTTTTGGAGCTTGATTATCTTGATGTGAAGAAATAGTTACTGCCACTTTACTCAAAGCAAGCTCAACACGAGTCATTACAGCATCAGCTATACTTGTGCTACTTGGAGAACAAGTTTGAGAAATATTTCCATTCACATGTTTCATATTTACACTCATTGATACCTGGCTCGTCTGCAATTGGCTATCACTTTGTCCACTCTCCTCAAGGGAACTCTCTAAATGTACGGGCATAACTTTTGGATTACACACAGACACCAAGGAATTGAGCTTTTTGTCACTGCGATGTTGATGCTCTATCAATCTACCTTGGCTTGCAAGCATAGAATTTATTGTATCTTCTTTTATTGTTGCTTCAAACCTGACAGGTTTGTTTGTACAGTCTTCCACAGTTCTCATTGCTAGCATTTCCTCCTTGAATTTTAAGTTTCTCCACTCCACAGTGAGAGCACGCAACTTCTGATGGAGATCATTCGAACGTTCTGCACACTGCTCTAGGTGCTCACGTATAAGCAATGAATTAAGCACTTCATCGCACAAAAATTTCAACAAAAATACCCTCTGCAGGTATAAAGAAAGAATTGTTAATTGTACGCAGGAAAAAAAAAATCAAAATGCAAGAGAATACAGGGTAGGCATTACATATTGGAAGGGAATCAATCAGACTGATACTAATCATGTTTTTCTCTCAATATTTTCAAGTTGTTAACTCTAGCATACAAAACATATATTGTCAAAGAACATCCATACATGTGTGTGTAAATGCATACAATTTTTTTAAGTAGGGTAGCTAATATGTTGTTTCAACAAATCATTTGGCATGAATTCATTCTGCACCAATGTTTCCCAGAGGTAAGCCCCACTTGGGAACAAACGAACAGGTGATTTGAGTCCCAACCTCTGGAAGTCTATAGTATTTAAGGTTGGTAATGTCCATAATCCCTAATCCCCTTCCTCTAGCCTTTACATTTTGCAGATAAAGTGAGAAAAAAAATGATCGTTCCTAGTACAATCATTTGCATCACCAACCTGTTAGAGCATGAAGTTACCTGATGTTCATTACATACTAAAAAGGGTCCGCCATTTTTTGTCTCTCAGTAAGCACTCCCCTAATTTTGATCTAGTGAGCGTACATTGAGTTCACCCAACAGGTTCACCTAGATATCTAGTAAAGAACGAACTGGCGGAAAAAAAAAAAGGAGATCATAACAAACAATATTACAAAATAAATCAGGCAGCTATGAATCTTATCTACAAGGGAGCAGATGTTTTATATGTTTTCACATTCTTGCCACTTGGGAAGTCCCCCCACCCCCTAGGATAGACGACCCGTAAGAATACTTCAGTTTGAAGCTCCGGTTCAATAACACCTCAAGTTCCACCTTGTACTTGTATTCAAAAGTGAGCTCTGAGTCCAGATGGACTGTCTCATGAATGATCTATTAATATAACAAAAATAATTGAGTGAACCTCGGCAGTAGTCAGTGATATATAGAAAAGATTAATGAACTTTAGCATCTCAGTCCTCTATTAGAATGCCTACAAGTCCCCTTTACATGACGAGCCATTCATCAAATTTAATTTGACCAACTCCACTGCATTTCAGAATTCAGGGCATGGAACTTAGGCTAGAGCTTGATATAAAACCTCGGGGATTAAAGAACCACAGCTGGGTAAATTTCCATACCAAGTTATAGCATTCTCATGCAGATGTTAAGGGTGACTATCCTCTTTCTATTCAATGAAGAATAAGACCACTCTAAATATTTTGTTATAGAAAAGAAGGAAAGTTTTGCAGACAGAACATAAACATATAAATACAAACCTTTTCAATGCTTAGCTCCCAGTATTCTTTCTCCTCTAATGCTGTCACCAGAAGATCCAGAGCCTCATTAAAAGCCTGTATTTCCTCCCCTATATGTCTCTTTGGCTGGAGGACCTGAGCAGTTGAATTCACTTCTGAAGTTTTGTTGTGACACAAACTGCACGATGGACAGTACCAATTCCCTTCAGGAATTCGTGCAAGTGGAGGATTCAAACAATAAGTATGGTACTCAGAATCACAAGTATCACATAAAAGAACACTATCATCATCTTTATCTATACCACAAACTTTACAGACCCCTTCTTCCCAAGGAGCTTTAGGCAATTCAGTGGTACCAAAAAGTATATCTTGCAATTCCTTCAGCCTTTCACTGTTTTGTTGAGAAGATTGACCAGAAAACTTTTGTATCAGATTGAGCACCTGCAATCAAACAAAAGCATTAAGGGAATAATGAATGAATCATTAGCAATATAGAATGACAAGTTTTCCAATAGCGATGGTTTCCATGAAAATAATAGAGAATTGAACCAAGTTTCAACAAGAATGACTAACAATAAAAGACTAATATGAAGAAATATCATGCCTACACAAAACCTTGACAAAAATATTAACATAAAGAGAAAGAAACACAAAACTGCTACGTGCAAAGGTGCAAAGCAGCAGAGTAATTCAGTTGGTAAAAAACTCAGAAACTCAACGTGCAAAAAGGTCACATTTACCACACAAAAATAATAATTGCAACAACTCTATCAAGAACGCTGCCATTTCAAATAAACTCTTGCCAAGATCTGGCAGTAATTGTCGAAAAAAGTCACATTTCTTATCCATTTCCTAATTTAATATATTTTAGTCTTGGATCAATTTAAACAAAAAAGCAGAATCTTCGTTTTCACCATTGATATACGCAGTGATAAAAAAATGTTAATAAATACAATTTTTCAGGTGTTTGACAAGAGAATGGACATAAATTTTATACATTTTAGTATACGGTTGACAATTTTAGAAATCATATTAAAAATTCTTAGACTAGAAGATACTCAAATTAATGGATATTCATGTGACCAAATTTTACAGCGAAAGACCAATGGTTTCAATTTTGATTACATCAGAAAGTCTGATTCTTTTACATCAGGAATTATACATCATTCATTATTCTCTTAGCCTAGATGTGCAAGTACATAAATAAAAAAAATAAATAAATGCATGAGTTTCTTAAGGCTAATGACTTCAATTTTGATTACATCAGAAAGTGATTCTTTTACATCAGCAATTATACATCATTCATTATTCTCTTAGCCTAGATGACCAAATACATAAAAAAAAAAATGAATGCATAGGTTTTTAAAGGTCTACATTTTGATTACTTTCTTTTTAAATTATATATACATTTGTGTTCATGTGTCGTGAAGGGGGAGGGGGGAGAGGGAAGGATGGATTAGGCTTTTTTAATTGATTAAAAATGTTATAGCCCAACATATTACATTTTTTTGTTAATCTTAGCATTTGAACAAAAACTGGAAATTATTGCAGTTAATCCTTAGCTGACAACTCCAAATTAGACATTGACTATAATTCATATTCAAAATTTTAATCCAACATCAAACAACTCACCCAAAAAAAACTAATGCACAACAGTAAGTATAATATAGTATTTCCATTTGCAAATAAAAGTTTAATCCTATACAAGTTTATGTTGACTGGAGTAAACCAAATTAATTGGAACTTTCTAAATTTAATAACATTACTTTATAAACAGTCAATTACATGATCAATAACTAAAAGCACCATAAGTTCACATGAAATTTAATTTCAACAAAATGACAAATTGAAGATCTAGAACAACCACTACTGGCATTAATCCTAAGTAATTACCTGAATTCTTTGACAACAAAATGTTTTATCATTAAACAACTACCCTTCATGATTTAAATATAAATAATGCTACCTAACAATCTACGTCCAGACATTTTGGTACTATCACAACCCATATTAAGATGAGAAAAATTCATCATTTATTCTCCATGAACAACTTACTGACCTACAACAACTATGGATAAACCATATTAGCTGCATCTCCGTGAGGTTGTCCAAATACAGCTAATATAACACCCCCATGCAAAGTGACACTACCCCTGCATACATAGCCATAAATTTATCTTAGCAACACATCTAAAAAATAAAAATTCTTCGTGCATGATTTTATTTTTATGAAACTTTTACTGCAAAATGCAGTGTCTTAATGCCGTCCTATAAACACCTACATGCATGATTTTAGCTTTAGCCTTCAGTGATTCTTTCCATTCATAAAATACATTATATGCACATCATACTAGAGCATGATAAGAATAGAGAAAAAAATGGTTCAAAATTTGCTCAAATGACAGACGAGCCCAGCAACAAGCTTGCTTGGCTAGCTCAAACCCAATACCAAATAAATTTCAAGTTTGACTTGGTTTTTATAAAAAGTTGATTCCAGCCTGCTCAAAATAAGTACAAATAAAAGAAACAACACTATATTCCAAAGTATAAGCAGTGCAATGGACAATTCCTTCATGAACATAGAAATATCCGTTCAGTTTTGAGCAGTTTGATTTTAAAGATAAAACTTAAGAAAAAAAAACAATGCTTTCAATATAAGCAAATGACACATTGGCATAGTTAATAGAGCTGTTATCATTCTCCAGGCCCCATGTTTTAAAGCCCTAAGCCTTTTCTTTTTGCAGAAAAAGATTCAAATCAGCTAGAATAATTGATCAAATCAAGCCATTCACTTGAAATCAGTTGAAATCGAGCTAAATTGTCCTGAAACTAAATTAGGCCAGTTTTAAGTGAACTCCAATTAAAAATTTTCGATTTTGAGTTGACCCATATTTGCTCAGAATCAACTCTTTATCACCCCTACATCAGTCAGCTAATATAGCTTCTACTAATGGCATCATCATCTATTTCCCATTAGTTTTGATGAATAGATTGAACTACCTAAAGCAACATTGCTAACTCTATTATTGCAAAAAAAAACATTGTATAACACTACAATACAGCACCAATCTCCACTAAACTGGCAAAAACTTCAAACAAAAAAGCTGCCTTAAAACATTTGAAATTATTGTACAAAAGAAAAAAAAAGTTATAATCCACCATACAATACAAGCACTCTTTTGCCAAACAAAACATGGAATAGAATACAACAAAGTTAAAAAGAACTAGATTAGAAGAGAACCTCGTTCTTATACAGCAGTTCAAAATTTTGTGACAGAGTTTCTGCCAAATGCACAAGATCTGGTCGATCCCTGTATGCAATGCGTAAATTATGCCAAACCTGAAAATACACACGAGGATTATTACACGTTTTGTACTAAACACTACTTGGAATGTCAAAAAAAATTTCAGTAAAAGGAATTATTCACAAACAGAAGATGTTTCACTACTGCATTATACAATTAATTTTGGAAACTTTTGGTCATCATAATCCCTGATAAATTAAGTGGTGCCAAAAATTATAACTTCAACTCATTCCAAAGTTTTTTTTTTCCTATAGTTTCAACAAAACGGACTAAGAAATTTTCCAATCAATTGAAGATAAAGAAATTAAACTCAATAGACAAAAGCAAACTTAGATCCCCAGCAGTAAAAACTTAAAGCCTGGTGCATAAAGGAGCGAATATAGTACAGCACCAAAGCTAAATGAGAGCTGAACCCAAGAAGCAGTACAGCACTGGCCGTACCACCAGGGGGCAGCATTAAGCTGCAGGAAGGCGGCTGTTTCAACTGTCATCCACTCCCAAACCTGCTAATTGTAGCATTCCAGGCAGCACCTTTGCCAGATGATAAGACATGCTATGCAGTGCACAAGTAATGCTAAGAAGAAGACAGAAAGTCAGACCTCTCGAACGTCTTCCAGAAAGGCTTCATGTGAGGCACCATAAGCCCCAAAGGCCAATCTTAAATCTACTGTGCGGAAGTCCAGTGGACGAGAAACCATTGCAGGTAAACCAAGAATGCCTTCATCCTCATTATCATTGTGATTTGTCCAGGAAGTACCCACTAAATTGCAGAAAACCTTCGACTCATCAGCTGACACAGCAGTGCGCAGCACAATACGACATTTTTTCATAATAGCATCAGAAACACAAAATGAAATTTTTTCTGTATGTCCCTTGTTGAACTTTTGTTGCACACTTCCAGAAGATGCTTGAGTCAACACTGACAAAACTGCTTTCTGCACAAAAGAAAAGCAAAATTCTGAGATTAGGCATGGAGCTTCCCTATAAAGAAGGTATAACTACTGAAGTACAAGAGGTTGTTACAAGTAGATGCTGAAACAAGGAACAGCATTAACAATGATAAACTTGCAAGTATATAGAATATAGCACTATAGTAAGAGAAATCATAAATAGGAAATATCTGTACAGGACAACTAACAACAATAAGAAAAAAAATAGAAGCCCAGGCATCAGCCAAGAGCGTGAATAAAGTGTTCTCATGATATTCCAATAGCCAATAAAACTAATAATAGCGAAGACAAGTTAGACAATTACCTTGGTAGGCCCTGAGGCATTCCCTTTGTAAACCTCTTTACTAATTGAATGCATAAGAATTTCCTTTGCCCATTCTGGAGGATCTCTCTCTAGTGCATTATATATGCATTTTCTAATCCTAGTACCAACGTTAGTAGGTAGTTTTCTAACAGGTTCCAGAGGTTGTGCCCACTCAGGAAGGCTGCCACCAGCAAGAACTGTTGGCTCAAAACCACCCATTTTAACATCCTTGCAATCAACTTGCAAGACTTCATTTTCAAGTTTTGCACTATCAGAAATATGCCTTTCGGCATCTGCAAGAAGCTGAAATGTATAAAAAAATTAGATCTAAATATCTACAGAATAACATAATAGAATAAATGCAAAATATTGCTCAACATGCAGACAAAAGAAAGACTGCTTTCAGAATTTATTTGAAGAAACGGTTTAAGCTCTTACACTCTACAGATAAATATGAGTTACAACACAACCCTAAAACTGATCCATTAATAAAGTGATATTAAACTTCAATGAACCTATTATAATAAGCTAATTGATATGAATAATGCAGTAAAACCATATTTCAGCCACCACTCATATGCCAATTGGCATAGGAAAGGGTTTTTGAGACCCACAGTCCACCTAACTTAACTATGAGCATCATCACGGATTATCATTGGCAAAACTAAAGCCAATATAATGTTCATACACGAAATTGACAACCAAACGTTTCTGATGCTAGTGATGCACAACAAGGATCTATAAATAAGACATTGATCATAAAGATCTTCGCAAATTCAGCTTTTTGCTACATTAAGGATACTTTGTCCACCAAGGAATACCATAGTGATCATAAAAGAAAAAGAACATGTTTTCACCCTTGATCAACATCCAAGACAGAAAACCAGAAAAAGATAACATCACTTTAAAAGTTCACACAAATTAAATTCATGTTAGGCAAGAAATCCAATTTGTAAAGCATGTAAAATATAATAGTAAACACGATAATCTAAGATCTAAATTGGACATCAAATGACAGAAAAGGGATAGAACATAAACAAGATTTAAAAAGCATTATTAGGCCTTCCACCGTATAGATGAAGTCCACAGCAAAATAAAAAAACAAGAATTACACAAATTTTATTTCATTTGACCCAGTTTGAGTAAATGTGTTCTCTATAGGGTAAAAACCAGCAAACTTTTATGTGGATTTTGTGCATAAGCCTTATCTTTTAAACTTCAATGAACCATCCAAAAATATTTCACTTTTGATATTTGTGCGTGGAAGCTGGTACAGTGGTGAAGTAATATGGAAAAAACCAACCTCCCAAGTTCAATCGCTTGCCACATCAAGTGTATTATACTTGATTCAACTTGAAATTGATTCCAAAGTGAACCATTTTGAGTCATGCTCGCTCAAATTGAAAGTAAAACATATTCGGGCCAAGATCAAGTTGAGCTAAACTCATCAATCATTAGTTTGATTATGAGGTGACTCCTAAAACTAAACTCAATAAGATACCATCACTGAGCTATGTTTGACAAATGGATAAACTTTAGAAACATGCCCATTCTTAAATGAAAAAAGTACAAGTTCCACGTCTCCCAACCAACAAGAACAAAATATGGATCAAAAGGAAGAAAGAAAATAAAACCGTCATGAGAAATAACTAGATCCTCAGAGAATATAATCCTATTATAATGTGAAGAAAGTCTTCATCTGCATCTATTGTGCAGTTGAAGCACTATTTCAGGCTTCAATTGCTTGTTGACTGAGTGAATTCAACAGAGATGAATATTAAATTGAAATTCATATATTTAAGACAGTTGTTTTAGCTCCTAAAAAGAGGCAAAAAGACTTCAAAAGTTCTAAGATTAGAAAAACTTCCATATTTTCAAAGATACAACTCATGTCCTCCTCAGTAATGGCTAAATTGATCATACGAGATCTTACTCTAGCAGGTATTGATGAAATCGATGTGATGAAAGTGGAATCGTTTTAGTAGTAGTTGATGATTTATAAGACAGTATGTGGAGAAGCGATAGACTCACAATGGGAAAAACCACCAATGCCTTTCCAATGAAAGAAGGGTTAGCCGCCTATGTCTACCAAAGTAACATATATGTATGCGCATAATTCAAGAATTCATCCAAATCATTAGCACTTTACATTTTTATTCTATAAAAAGCTTATTTATACATAAAAATCTATGACAATTTAAATTCAAAATATTAACAAATTTTACTCATTCAAAAAGCATTAACCAAATCCCAAAAAGCTTAAATAAATCCAACAAAGCCATCCATAAATTTTAAAATTTAAACAAAAATACCAAAATAAAACATGAAATTACAAATATAATCAAATCTGATATGTCTAGTCTATCATATCCTACATCTTTCCACCCCAATCACAAAGAAATCTGCCAACATAATTAGAACTAACTTGGATGGATGATTAAATTTGCTCCATATCATGTGGCCTGTCAAATGAAAAGCTGAAAAACGGCATGTCACATGGCCTATCCTTCGACGGATCCAAATAAAAAAGGCTATCTCGTGGCCTAAGTGCATAGAAGATAAAGTCAGCTGGATATACTTCTTGACTAAATTATCTAGCTGTCTGGCGATATAAAAGTTCAGGCAATCCAATTGAATATATTTTCTATATATGAAACCAATAAAAAGAGCTGAAGGCCATGAACTATCTCAACAAACATAAACCAAATTAAAAGTAAAATTTTTTCTTTATATAGGATAAAATTAGAATTACATAAAAATTCACAGATATGCGAAGGGATTTTGATGCTTAATTGTTGAGCAAAGATTAGCAACAAGAACATTTGTAAGGGCAACATAAATTTAACAACTTATTTTTTAATAGTTTAGTTGATTTAAACTCAAGGGGACTAGGTTTATAAGGCTTGGAAATAAAAGCGGATTCAAACTCAAGAGAAGTGACTCTAATGGACTAGAATTAAAAGGCTCAAAAAAGCTCAAATTCATATAAAAAAAATCCATCAATTTTCTTGTGAGTGACAATACAACTGAAAATTGAACTCAACAAATATAAAATAATTAGTTGGTTATTTTTGGTGATAACAAATACTTGATTAAAATGTCAAATATACATTAAACTCACCCACATATGACCAACTAGAATGTTATAATAACAAATATTAATTATACCGCATCAAACATTATCGAGGTAATTTTCAAAGTGAACAAGAGCAAAACATGTTGAAACGACTAAGAACTTAGGTACCATCATAAACAATAATTAAATATAATCCAATATGTAAAATGAGATTAATTTTTTAGAGTTAAAAAATCTAAATGATATCAAATTAACCATATAATCATGATAAATAAAAATTGCATGGTGTTTCAATAAACTTTTAATAATGGTCATATGAAGAGATTGCACACCACAATCATGTATATATCTATTGAAAGATAAAATAATATAACTCATAAATAAGATCTTTTTATTACTATAAGTATAATGAAATCTAGTGTAATTAAAATATAACTAACAATAAGAAGTTTAGGATATGAAATACAAAGATAAATATATTTCAAGAATAAGACAATCATAAATTCAATAACTTAATTTTAAAAAAATGAGAAGGTTTTAAGGTATCTTACTAAACAAAATTTGCTTCCTCCAAATTATTCACATTTTTTTCCACTTTTCATTTTTTTTATTTTTTATTTTTGTTTTTTATCTTTTTATCTAATTTTCTGAAAATTAGAAAATTCCTATGTAGCCTAATTTAATGCCTTGTTAAAATTTGCAGTGTGTAACTATATTTGTAATCCCTTATGCAGCATAAACAGAGTACTAGAATTCTTATTTTTTTCAAAAACTTCCAGAATCTACTTCCAATGAAATAACTTGGTTTAAGGTTGGTTCCATTGCTTTAATCGGTTATAGCAGTTGGATGGCACAAAGCCAACTACATTGGAGTGGATTTTGAAGATGGGTAGGCAACTTGTAGGTGTTGTAGCTAGCGTGGCACTAGAACAGTGGTTTTTAAACAATAAGACAACACAAGGGCAATGCTCAATTGATGAGAAAAGGAGTTAAGCAATGATCAAAACAAGTTGGATGGGCAAAAGAGTCACAACAGTGTGGAAGGAGGACATCAGCAGAGTAGGTGAGCAAGCACACAAATGGTGCTTGGTATGGATGCAATTGGTTCAAAGAGTTAAAATGGTGAATAAGGTGAGTGACATCAACAGATGACTTGAAGCAGTGTGGTCATGAATGTAAAAAGAACTTCCAAGGAGAAAAAATCCAATGAAGCTCAGTTGGGAGTGGCTAGAGCAACCAATGGCAGATTCAACATGGTCAACTATCAATAGATTGATTATAAGAGACAATGCAAGAACGATCGACAATTAGTCTAAGTGCAAGCAAAGAACCAAGACAGCCAAAAAAAAATTTGGAAGAAGATGAAAGCCAATAAATCACCACTGTCGATGGAATATGATGAAAACTATACTATGATACCAAAATGATGGAGCAGACACAGTGGAGATAGAGATGGAAAAGGTTTCTTAGAGAGAGAAGAGGGTTGATTGCCTATATTTATGCAAAACACCCACATAGGAACATAATTCAATAGTTCATCCAAATAATCAACATTCTAGCTTTTCATTCCATTAAAGGCTTATTTATGTGTAAAAATGATGACAATTTAAAATTAAAAGGGATAGCAACTTTGACTCATTCTTATAAATAACTCTAAAAAAATTTTAATCAACTTAAACAAATCCAATAAAACAATAAATCAAACCTCAAATTTAAATAAAAATATTCTATCAAATCTGATGTCTCTAATCCCATCCATGTATCAAGCTAAAGAAAACTAAGTCAATCAATCCAAAGACCTTTTGTGTACTTGTTCCTCATTGCCAATTTCTTAAAGCTCCTAATAGAATTTCATCAGATTATGATAATATTATGCTCCTTGAATTCCAATAAATTTTCCATATTTTTGAACTGCACAAGATGATTAGCTCCAATAAATGTAGAAACCTAAATAAGTCATAATAATACAAAGAAGGATTTGAATGACCCATCACATATTTCACACAATGTATGAACAATAAAAACAATAAAGTACTTCCTAAACCATGGGTAATAACTAAAAGACCATTGTTTATTTAATAAGACATTTATAGCACTAGTTTACTGATTATTGTCATCCAACTATTTCTTAGAAATAACTCATTACATGACATCATATGAAAGTCATCATTAAAGAATGACACTTAGTTGTTCCACCAAAAAAATGATGCCATACGAAAGCATAAAAAAGGTGACCTATTGTTCAGAAAGCTCAAACTTGTGTAGACCGATGAAAGGGATGAAATTAAAAGTACATTACATGCATCCATACATCACATACATCTATACATTATTGTTGCATCAATAGAATCTTTCAAAATGAAGAATCAGCCTTGTCGATTTTGAAAAGATCTCTCAAATCCTATAATTAAAGGAAGTGAAATCGATTCGAATGATTCACTCAATTTTGTGTTTTCACTTTATACAGAGTAGAATATAACACAACAAGATTCCATTCTTGTTTTAGAATGATTAGTACATAATATAATCAATAGGTCTCTAATAAAAATATCTTAGAGAATTTTTTTAAAAGGCTCTCGATTATGGTATCAAAAAGCTAGTTTCACCCAAAACCTTGCCTATTAGCACTAAGTGTCGTCTTCTTGATTTCTCTGTTGTCATCGATGCATGTCAGGTTCCAAATCCATGAACGTTATTTCTAACTAAGAATGATCAAATACTATTTAGATGGCATCTTCAATAATCAAATCCTTCAGTAAGCAGCCAATTTCCATTGCTATTCATGATTCCCTTACTATTGTAGAGATAAACTATTTGCCAAAAAGGGATAGTAGTAAGTGCTGAAATATTAATACTATAGCTAGCAACCATATGATTGAATGTCGAGTTAATTTTTTTTTCAATATTAGACAAACGGTGATTAAACAAGTGTCACAATTGTCGATGTAAGTTCATCCTTAATCCCAAGTGTAAATCTAATCATCTCAAACAAACATAAAAAATTTATCCTACTCACAATCATCAATCTTCTCATTCTATCATATAATTCAGTCACTAATAAAAACCTGCCCAAGTTTGTTAATTAACAAGTACATGTTGATTTATCATCTTTATAAACGATCATACACGCGAATGTGCAGTATATTTCCAGAAGGAAAAATCTAAAACTACATCTACATTTAAGCAATTTCACAAAATGGTCTACAATATATTCCAATCATCTACTCAAATATTTTGTTTAGATAATGAGACATAAAACATAGTTCATGAACTCAAGAATCATCATACTAATAATGATATATTTCATAAGAATTCATGTGATTATGCTCTTCAATATCACGAACAAAAAAAACCATCACCTCAAAATTGATAGATCCCTTTTGGTTGAAGTTCCAACATCAAATGTTTTTCAAAATGAAATAGTACTCACTGTTTACCTTACAAACAAACTTTCCTAAGAAATTCTCAATTTCAAAACACCTATGAACTAACAGAGAATGATAAGAAAGAACTCCTACATCAATCAAGATCTCAACCAATTTCTGATACCACATGGCGAAGAATCCAAATTGTTATCCAAACGTTTAAATTGCAACCTCAAATGGATTGCAACCAAGGTTGTGCCATTTATGAAAAAGAAGATGTCGAGCAAAAAATATATTATCTTTTTCATTTAATAACATGGTTTTAAATAATTACAAGAGTAAACTTAATTCTAAAAACCAAATAATGCAAATAAACTTTCTATTAAAATAATAAAAAATATTAAATATATAAAAATAACTAAAAAGTCTTAAGGACTTTTAAATAACTCATTACAATACACGATAAATTAAACATACAAAATAAATAAATAAAATCCTATAAGCGTACCAGTAAAAAGTTTCAGTATCATCCACTGATACAACATATCATACATCATTAACTATCCTAAAAAAAATATTTTCAAACCTAGACATCCTTCAATCAAACAACCCAAGATATTCAACTATTTTGTATTCATTCAAAATATCAAAACTATCCATATGTTAAACTTGGTTTCAAAAACCTTCAAATTTGATTATTGGTTATTATTCTAACAAAAAAAAAAGTTATCAATGTTATTGCCTCACCTCAAAATGATTAATCTCTTTAAATTTCACATTCCTAGAGACTCGACCATTCTACCCAAAAGCACCTCTTAAGAGAGAGAATGCGAGCGAAGATAACTATTGGGACCCATCAATTTCACTTCTTACTCTACCAAAAAACCATTCTCTATCTCCACAAACATACCATTGCCCTTGTCTATCTCTACCATTACCACAAAACCAATAATCTCAGCCAATAAGTGAATCAAGTCAAGGGGAATGATTACTAGAAATTAACAACTGGAAGGAACTTAAAGTTTACTCGAGAGGATATAAAGTTCAAGCACAAGACCAATCATTAGAATTAGAGTTAGATCCCTTATTACAAGATATATAGAATGATGTGGCAATTATAGATGATATGGATGTTCTTATTGTTCTTAGAAAGTGGATAAGATCTTGTACTCAACATTTATTTCAAATCACTTATCATAGTCTACCTAAAGGATATCAATCCTTTGTGACACAAATTGATACAATAGAAGCCCCACAAAATATTAATGAAGCCCTAAAGGATTCCTAAGTGGAGAGCAACAATTATGAAAGAAATGTAAGGCTTGAAGTCAGATGACAAATAGAAGGTTGATGAATAGATGAGTAAAAGAAATTAATAGGATGTAAATGAATATTAACTCTAAATGTGGGGTCAAAAAGAAAGAATAGTACAATTAGACATATAGGATTGATTATAAGAAGGCATTTACCACAATCATTGAGTTGAACTCTCTTTGGAATCTTCTTTCTCAAAAAGCAAATTTGGATTAGGAACTACACCAAATGGATTGTTTTCGTGCATAGAATCTTGAGGAAGCAGTATACATGAGGTCTCATTTTGGTTTCAAATCTTCAAAAAAATTAAGAACTATACAAAAGTTGAAAAATCTTTGTGTAAACTTAAATAATCTCCACGAGAATGGTTCACTTGATTTTGTACATCCATGAAAAGGTTTGATCATAAACAAGGCTACAAAAACCACACCATGTCTTCAATCAGGTCATGTATGGCAAAAAGACAATTTGATAGTCCATGTTGATGATATGGTAGACAGTGATATTGTCGAGACTAATTATCCAAAACAACTGCTTATGTTAGAATTCAAGGTCAAGGATCTGAGGGAGCAAAAGTAGTTTCTTGAAATGAAAATTACTAGATGTAAACAAGGAATTTTCATTTTCCAAACAAAATATACTTTAAATCTTTTCAAGGAAACAAGAATGTTGAGATATAAACCAAAATCCAATCCTAAGTCGAATGACAATAGAAGATTACAGAGAATTATCTACTAATTAATAAAGAGATGTATCAATTTTTAGTTAATAGCTTGATCTACTTGTCTCCCAATCAACCTAATATTGCATATAGTGTAAATATCACTAATTAATTTATCAATTAATCCATCAAAAGACAATTGAAGGCCATATACTAGACCCTTCAACTTAATAAGATCTCAAGGAGAGGAATGCTATTTAAGAAGACAAAGAACAAAAAAAAAGGAAGAATTTTTAGATGCAGATTGCATTGGTTCTATGGAAGATACAAAATAAAAAACAGACTTACACAAAACTATTGGGTAATGTGTTTGTATGAAGAAAGAATAATAGTCACAAGAAACAATATTAAAATAGAATACAAAACTATAACTCAAGGAATTTGAGTTGTCTAGGATATAAATTTTTCTGAACGATTTAAACAATTAAAACTACATAGTTATAATAACTTTGTCATTCAGCAATAGCTCCACGCAATACAATAGGATAAAATAAGTAAGGATTAATAAGAATCTTATTAAATAAAAAATTACTAGTAAGACTATAAGTTCACCATGTTCTTACAAAGCTTCAAATTATAGATGTTCTTACAAAAGCCTTCTTAAATGCAAAATTTGAGTTAAACATTAACAACCTAGGAATGATTAATATTCATTCACCAACTTAAGAGAAAATGTTGGAAAGATCCTCAAAACTCATAGTTAAGGAGTATGGAATCACCTTTGTTAAATTTGGATTGATCTCTTAAACTTCACAATTAAAGAGATATGAAATCAGCTTTATCGATTTTCTCCTAATCCCATAAGTAGGAATATCTTTTATTCTTATTTCCATTGCTAGACTTCTGTATAGGACTGCATTATTAGGCTTTAAATATAGCACAATAGATCGCTTTCTTGTTTTAAAATGATTAGTGTATAATATAATCAATACATCTTCAATAAAACTATCTCAAAGATTCTTCCAAAAAACTATTGAATTTCACAACAAAATTTAGTATCACCAAAAGAAATAAAAGTAAGCTTTAACAATGACACCTAGCCTTGATAGGCAAGCTAACAAAGTTGAAGCTAATCTATTCCAATGGCCCAAGGAATAGAAAAAGACCCATCACATCCATATATCGACATCTGATGTTGTCCATTTGGTAAACTCATATGTAAGCTGCAACTTACATGTCTCTGACTTCCAACCCAAAAGAACTGATTAAAATATGCCAATAGGTATGTATCAATCAAAGAGACCTAAACATTGAAAAGACTGCAATTATCTAGAGAGAAAATTGATCAAAGAAATATCTGTGGACCGCCCTTGATGATAACCAACTCTCATAGAAAATGTAAACATCGAGTGGTCAGTACAAAAAATGCAAGGAATGGAAAGGTCAGATGCTAAGTTCTCCAGAAGTAAAGAAATTGTAACCAAGGAGCAGATAGTTCACTCCTAAGAGCAGTCCAGATCAAGTAAAATCATGATAAGATAAGCAACAGCAAGTTTATCAGATATCACTGCTACAAGAAACATGTTTAGATGACTATCATTGCACTCAATAAATCCACATGCTGCTTCTTAAAAACTAAGTATTAGCAGAAAAAAAGAAAAATCGCCCAGAAAAAACTCGAGTTCAAGTTTTTTTCTAGGAAGTTGGTGATCTAAGCAATGAACAAGCTCCTTAATTATAGATGAGATGCAAATGTAAAAAGCTTATACCAACAGAAAGAACTCAATATCACAATTAAAATATCTTTGTTTAGCAACATTAGTTTCCCACTGAAGTAACTAGATGACTCGCTAACTATGCCAGTAACAAAGAAACGGTATCAAGCCCTAGCCAAAGTCAGGAGGCAATAAAGCAAAAGCATCAGTTTGGCATGCTGTAATGCTGAAGAGCTTTGATAGCAATAGCTGATCACCGAAACACCCTTTGTTTTTTCAAGATATGACATCTGAGTAATTATTGCAGTAGCCAATCCATGTAAACTAGAGCTTCATGACTAGCATAGAATAGAGGACGTCACCAGATGTTTTGACCTTATATGAGGATCATGAAAAATAGCTTGAATATAATAAACTTCATAGTTTTGCAGTAAAAAAAATGCATGTGTATACATCTGCAAAATGTTGATCTTACCATCATGTTATTGAAAAACGAAATCAAATATCCAATAATTGATGTTGAATATTTGTTTGGTTAATTAATTTTAAAGGGATTGTTTATAGAAGACACCCTCTGTTTGTGTATTAATTTGTAATAAGAATGTTCAGTAATGCTATAAACGTAAAAGGCTTAACCATGAAGTGACTATGGTGATGTTTTATAAGTGTCTTTCAATACTGATGTGATTATGGACCAGCTTGGTTTGATTTTTTACTTAACTGTTTTTAACCCAAAACATTTGAGTAAACACAGCCAAATTCGTTATTTTTGCCTAATTCCTATAGCACTATCATTTTTTTGAAAATCTAGCTGAAACTGTACTGTTGGTTAGTTTTACCCAATTCCTATAGCACCATCTTTTTGGACAGAGTCCAGCTGAAACTGTACTAGTGGTTAGTTTTGCTCAATCATATAGCACCATCATTTTGGTCAGATTCTAGCTGAAACTGATAGCTGAGATGGATTGATAGACATAACCCTTTCCAGCAATACTCTGCTCAAATCAGCACTTGTTAGATATATGGAGAAACTTTTTTCCTTGTTCTTTACACAATAAACCTTGGAAGCCCACAGAAACTTTTAACTTGCAAGAACAATATACCCTTATCAACCTGCTTGTAAACGTACCTGCAAAAACTTTCAACATAGCTCATTCACGAATAAAAGTCACAATTTCCCAAAAAGCAGATGGGCCACATCCATCGGTAACTTGATACACCATACACTTTCAATTAGACATCTGCTAGTAATTGTAAGGACACATTGAACACAGAACGGGTATCGATATACACAAAACAGCGTGTAAAACCTTAAATGGACTTCATCATTCAAGTTCATTTTCTCCAAACATGCACGAGTACAGCATTCATGAAGCTACTAGGGTTAATGTAAGTTTGCAGGACGTATACCTACTAAAAAATAAAATATGGCAATCCCCATTTTAAGTAATTTCAGATTCGTTAAGCAAACATAACTTGCGAAATGCAGGTCAAGGCCATAAAAGATGCCATCCACTTTGCTACCACCATCACCAGAAACGCAAATAAGAAGTCTCTTGGAATCTAAAAAAAAAAGTTCTTGTTACTACACTAGCACATCCACAGAAGAATTTTATGTAATGTTCCACCAGATTTCTGTTAAAGCAACTCAATAAGAATGGAACCAACTGCACCCATGCTAGCTTTTTCTATTACGAGTTCAGGCCAACAAAAGTGGTTTCTTAAGTGGACTCTACTTGAGCCCCAATAGAAGATGGTATACAAGCTCAACTTAAAACAGAATCTTTATTCTAACAAATAGTCTAGAAGTATTATTCTAGCACGACACTGAACCAAAAACCATAAGATAATCCATGTCATCTCCTAATACAAACCAGGCTATAAACCAGCCTTAAACTGAGATGAAGTGAACTAGGATCCCCAAAGAAATCACGTTTGACAGGGTGTATGCCCACTCATCAAGGGAGAGTATACATCCACTGTGTAAAACTATCATGTTGTGCTGGTTTGCGTTGGCTTGATGCCATAAAAAATGCCACCACTTTGCCACTACCCTGACCGGAAATGCAACAAATAGGTCCCATGGAATCCAAAATAAATGCTTCTTGCAACACTCGCACATCCACAGGAGATCTTTTTGTAGTATAATGGTCCACCAGATCACTGTTAAAGCAAGTAAAGGTAACAAGATTGGAGCTAATTGCACCCAGTATAATTTTTTTCCTTGCGAGGCCCAAGCCAAAAACAGTGTTTCCTCAAGCAGTCTCTACTTAAGCACCAATAGACTATGGTATGCAAACTCAGCATAAAATAGATAACAAAAGTATTATTCTAGCTTGAAATAAGAGGGTCCATCACCAATCAGAAACCCAGCTATGCACTAGTCTATAACTGAGACAAAGTAAACTAGAGTCCTTGAGGAAATCATGTTCAACTATCACGAGTATCATCTGCAAACATGATCACATGTCACAATATAGAGGGAAAGAAAGCCCGTCGCAAACAGGTTTCCAAATGAAATTGGGAGATACTTGTCCTTAGACGACTAATTTTTTTATCTCAATTCCACTAAAGTCTTGTCATTAGTCAACTAACTTTAAGAAGCTTGACATAAGTGAATTTTGGCAAACTCAAAACAGAGGTACTAACTTCATAACATCATTATTCTCCAATTCCATGCTCAGCATGCCTAATGGAGTAGTGATGGAAATATGGAAACGTTACTAATATAGGATTGCTTGGCTAAGTAGCCAAGGTGGCCTCATATTGATACTTCCCCCAAATGAGATTTTGTCCTTGTAAAGGACAGAGATTACAATGACCCTGTTGCACAACCCATACTTATCCTTAGAAGAGATAATGGGATACTAAGCAACCTCCATATCAAAACTAGGACATGTGCATAGCATGAGTCCTTAGGTTCAAGACACTCAAATTATGCCAGAAACTTTATAGTTCTATGCAAGGTTGACCCACAGGTCAGGTTTCCAGGAGATAATGCTTAGGAATTAGCTGTAAAATTAGTCATAAGGCTGATAAACTTCATCCAAGCCCAAAAAAATGGAACCAAACCTGCAAGGCTAGGGACAGTGACAAAGTACGTAGGCCACACCCATCAATACTCCAGATCAAATGAAGCATCCACTTGATGGATCATTGAGTACAATAAGACCATATGAGGTTCACCATAAAGAAAATGCACAATCTATCAAAATTAAACATAAATAAGGATATCATTGTTTTGTGAATTCCAAGAAATCAGTGTTAACTTTGATATCAAAGAACAGACTTCATAACATTTGAAAGTATTTTAGTAGTTCTTGATAGGCTTTTGATTGGAAATATTAGGTAGCAACTGTAAAGTGTTTTCTTACATGATAAATTATCATCAACATTAGGAACAAAAGCCTCTACAATATGTTTTTCTTACAAACAAACGCTAGATTATGTTTTGCAGAAAATTTCAAACAATTCTGTTAAATTCTTAATTTTTCCAAAAACTTAACATTGACCAAGAAAAATAGAAAAAAATTCATAAAAAAGCATTTTTAGTGTTATAAGAAAAATATCTTGCGTATATATTCAGAAACCAGGAAATATATCTTGCTGTAAACTGCTTTAATTCAGCCATTCACCAAATCGTTTCAAATCCAAATAAATTCCTTAAACCATGAAATTAAAACACCAAGGTGAGGCCTTGAATGTGACACAAACTGAAAGCAACCAACAGATTTGGGAAAACAAAAAAGGGCAACACGAGTCCATCCAGTGTTGAGCTTGAACAATTACAAATTGAACCATTGACTGAAAGGCATGCAAAAAATGCCTGTGTATTTGTTCATGTACGTAGCACACATGCTTCTAAAATGAGTCAACATTTGCAGTTTAGTATAGGTAATGATCACTAGATGAAGAGTCTGTTTGAACCTACTTTCAAAAAGCCATTTTAAGTTGCTTTACTTTTCAACTGCAAAAATAGGTCAAACTACTCTTGTCCAAAATGCTTCTACCCACATATACCAATTTTACAAAATGAACCCTTCTCAAATGTAATTGCCATAACAAAAATCGTGCATATTATAATTAATCAGAGTTTCCACACTGCAATAGGAGTTTGTAATAATGGACCAAAATAGTACCTTTCACAATGAAAACACACAAAATTTTTGCAAGGTCCGACACCCTCTTATTCAAGGTTAGTGGCAGGCTGTTAAGGATTATACAGCTCATGACACAGTATATATGCATGACATACAGTATATATGCAACGTAGTTTTATTTTATTTTTATATATGGAGCTACTTTTGTTCAATACTTGGGATCAAAATGCTGCACTTCCTCTGAAATGTACCAAATACGAATTCTTAAACGTACTGAAGTACGATTGACACAAAGCAAAATTCTAACATGTTTAACTTGCATATATGTCTCATAAATAATAAGTTGGCCTCAATATCACACATACCAACCATAACATGCCTTAATCCCATTAAATCAATTCAGCCAAATGAACCCTCCAGTGTCATTGCAGTCTGTCCATCATTAGCTCTTAAATTCAATTTCTAAACATCTATGCATAAAATTCAAACAGTATTTAAGCTGCACAAGTTCAAGGCCATCTCCTTCAATGTTATAGATCTACCAAAACCAAAGCCATGCACAAGACAAAAAGAACCTTCTTTTTTATATAATACCTGGATAATCTATAAGATTGTCATAGTAAATTATTATAAATCTGACGAAGACCCAAAAAGCAAATGCACGTTCAACAATGAACTTTACAACGATATGTCATAGTAATACACATTCAGGTTCTAAACATCTATGCATAAAATTCAAACGATGTCTAAGCTGCTTTAGTTCAAGGCCTTTCCCTTCCATGCTATACATATCCCAAAACCCAAGACAATGCACGAGAAAAACCCAAAAAAGCACATGCACAATCAATAATGTACATGCATAGGTACATATATACATAATATATATATATATATATATATATATATATATATATATATATATATATATATATATATATGGCAGAAATGTAAAACTGGAAGCATTTTACTCATCACAAAACCTCAAGTCCTAAATTTCTAATGCTTATGAGAAACGGAAAATAAAATAACAAATTGAGATCACTATCTTGTGACTTCATTAGAACATGACATGCACATCATGTCTAAGCAAGAAGTTCATTAAATGGTCCAACTTGGCTGAACATCGTGAAATTTCAAATCCACAACATACAGACAACTACAGTAGGTCAAATTTCAACATCAACAACACGTACAGTTAATATCCAGATAACTGAACATGGACATGCAGTAGGCATACCAACGTTATGACAACCATATATAACAAACCACGTCAATTTTTTAAAAAGTTAATGTGAACAACAATCATACAATCAGATATTCTATCTTCACTGCATCACATATGCATCACACTTGTTTCATCCTAGCTGGATCGGGTTCATAGGAAAACAAAATTAGTTGGTGTCATTAAAATTAAATAACATAAACATCAATGTCCTCACTTACCAAAGCATCAGCTTCCATTCCAGCAATTCCAGATAACGAGCCACAAAGCATGCCACCATCACCCTGTAAACAACGAAAAACCTTAGCTCCATCACGGTTGAAAGCTTCAGATAAATCCATGCTACCATTAATCGATGAGACAGCTAAGATATATCTACGAGCTAACTCTGGCCATGTGAATTCATTAACAGGGAGCATCTCCCACTTCGTTTCTTTCATACAATTGCTATCCACATCCTTTTTCCTTCCCCGTCTAGGTTTTGATTCCTTGGCATCTAAATTTGGATCAACATAAACTGCAACTTTGTTCAAAAGCTCAACAACGAGCACTTTTAAAATTGAAGAATGAACCTTAGTCAGTGCTACACCTGTACATCTTCCATAAGTACGAGCTGCCAGCTTATCATCAGCAGCTTCTCTCACAGCTGCAGTTTCAATAGAAACAAATGTGAAGGAATTTTCACCATCAAACCTTTCAACAGACTCGTTAGTAAAAAGTGAAAGTGATCCATCCGAACATCCATTTACTTGTGAATTCACATCTCTATCATCATGACTCTTTTTTTCATATGAGGAAAAATCATTGCAAATTCCAGGCCATGGATTAACAAGCTCCTCCTCAAGTTCAACAAAGTTCAATGGTTCTTTTAGACCCAAAATCTCATGGAAACGGCAAAGAAATTCCCATATCTAGCATAAACAGAAGAACGAAGTAAGATAGTAGTGATAAAACAGCTTAAAAGATGCAAAGAACTATAAATAAACATGCTAAGCACACTAAAACATGCACCTGATAAACATCCCCAACTAGATCCCGAGGAAGTTTATTGCTCAAAGAACGCCCATGTGGAAGGTGACAGCCACATGGTTTGGGTTCAGATTCAGGTTGCTCAGATGCTTTGCACCCACTATGTACACTATCTGAAGGTACATCATCACCGTTTTCACCATTTCCTTGAACAGCAACAAGCAAACCATTACCAATTGTCCAAGACAATAATGAATCCTCCCTATCCTTCAGAAATTTATATCTGGAACAACAATGGGATCCAGGAAGATTTTCAAGGATTTCTTGTATAAAAGCAATATCCAACCCAAACCTATCCTTGTCCAACCATTTGGTCAAAGATTTGCAAAAGGTATCCAACTCATTATCATTAGCAAATGGTCGAGAAGCAATTGAAGGTCCATGAAGACATGAAAATTTGGACAACGAGCTAGGGCAATGAGTACGTTTGACAGCATTCTCATTTGAATTTGACACAGAACCCCTCCAATCATGTTTGCAGGAAAACTGCAAATGTCCTAATGTTTTGAACACATTACTACATTCAGCAATAATAGTTTCAGAAACCATATTCCACACGGCAATAGAAGATCTTCCTTCAACATAAAATTCACCAATGTCTTCCAATAAGCTGGAGTCCTTGTTTAAAGGACCACATCTTACCACTTGACACCTATCAAAAGAACTAGTTGACAAAGCGGACCCTGGCATAGAGGATGCATCTGGCAATTCACCAACATCATTGCCAATCAAAAATAAGAAACTGTTATCTACAGAACTAGAATCAAGGAGAAATCTCTGAATGTCATCGTCTCTGTCACATGATTTTTCAGCTAGCATGTTGGCATCAGGTATTCCAGCAACATCAGCTATGTCAGCCTTGTTATGCAGAATAATGGTTGCCCCAATCGGAATGTCTGACAATGAACAAGGACTTCTTTTGACCCTGAAGATAGGACCAGAATCTCCCCCATCAAACACTTCAGATTCAAATACTGATCCGGTAATCCTATCATGCCAAACCGATTTATATCCTACAGGCCAAATCTTAGAGTTATCATGATAAGCCATTCGTGTGTCAATCTTTCCAAAACAACAAACAAAGAAATCCTCATACTGAACAGGAAGCATTACCTGGCTCATCACATAACAAAACTAACATTCAGAAAATAAACATGAAAAGAGGGGTAACAAAGACAAATAATGGGAGAGATACTTACTGGCAGATTTTGGGAGCTAGGGCCACAGCTTTCCTCAGCGGAAGCATTTGCAACTCTAGAGCACGTCCTAACATCAGAATATTGAATTGCCAAGGTTTCAGCACCAGAAGCAAGCTCCCTATCAGAAGAATTTTCCCTATCTAAGATGCTCCTGCTACTGTTTGGATTATGAAAGAAACCATTTGAATTTGAGATTCTTGAAAAATCCCTCTTACTTCGTTGAGAAGGCAATGGCCTTTGCATTATGCCAGAAGCATCACCCCTTTCTTCAGTCCCCATAGATAGTTGGCCAGTGACTACCCCAAGATACCGAGCAACATCAAAAACGGACTCAAATTTCCGACCATCCGGGGCATAATAGACTGCATATGATTCCGATCTGTTGGCAGATTGTTTAAACTCAACATGCCAGCCTTCGCCTAGACAACCACCTTTTTCGGCAATAAAATCTCTTAATGAACACAAAAAGATGTCTGCTGGTGTACGACTAGGCAAATTACCACAACTCATAGTATGTCTACTCCTAATAGAAGTGTTTGAATGGAGAGCTTCAGGCAAACTAATTGCATGTGCTCCGCAATGTGGAACTGGTTCAAAACCACTAATCTTATCAACCAAACCAATACAATTTTCTGAAGCAAAGGCATTCAGTTTTTGGCACACAGCTTTGGTAGAATCTTTTGCAACGACCTTGCATGATGCAGCTCCAATAGGCCTGTAAAATAAATGAAGTGGTCAAGGACTTGATGGACAAACAAAACCTACAAATAAGTTTGTTGTTGTGCATATTTGTCTATGCTCGCATGTATAGGCACACTAGCTTATCAGAAACTAATAATGGAGCTCTCTCCAAGCACAATATTAGTAGAATGAAGATCTAAGTTGTAACAGGACGACAAAAAACATGAAATTAATACAATTAATCTATCAAAGCAGCTACGCAACAAGGCCATGTAAGAAACAAATACAATGATATAGCAAATGTCAAAAATGTAGAATACAAATACACCGGCACACAATAACCAAATATGAGAACAATAATCAAATGTAAATATAAAAATAGTAAATTTATTATACTATCATGTACAAAAAATGGCATAACTCATTTGTAAAAGCAATCACATTTTGTAAGCAAAAAATTTATATTTGAATTCTCTAATTTCAATTAAGATTAAATTATAATAATTTATAAATATAAATGTCAAAATTTTTAAAATCATTACTATCAACAAGCCCATAATATAAAGGTAAATTTCAAACAATTTTAAAAATATTCTAATATACATTATATCAAAATACATGAAAAGTTTATTTTTTATCTTTGCTTCAATTATACTATCAAACAATAACAAGATTTATCACATCTAACATTGAATTTATATCTCATACACAACTCAAGATATTTATTAGACATCAAAGATACTTCATCCTTTATTTCAATATTTTCCTTCATACTAATAGATGCTTTCCATTGCAATTTAAACTGCACAATACCACATACCATCAATTATAGTAGCAAACAGCATATCAATGTCCAATAAATATCAAGTCGGTGTTAAACAAGTATGAAAGAAGAATTTTATGTATATTTAATGAGGATCTTTATGCTTTAAAGAAATATCAATGTTCAATAATCCAGAACTATATCATAGGAAAGAAGAATTGTATATCTAATGAGGATCTTTATGCTTTAAAGAAATATCAGTGTTCAATAATCCAGAACTATATCATAGGCTTTCATGATACTCTATGAATTAAAAATAAGTCGGACAAAACTGTCACAATTACACCTAGTGATGTATTATAAGTCCACAAGACCATAGCCAATAATAAATGTCAAAACAATAAAGAAAAAGGACTCAGATTAATACCACCAAAAATTCCACGAAGGTTAACCCAACTATTAGCAATGTCCACATAAACATCCTTGTACATAATAATTCCAATTGATAGTTAAATTACAACACAATAATTGAAACTAATTTTGAAATCAACATTCTCCTTCACCATTTAAAATTTGGTCTAACCAGTTACACAAAGTATTTATAAGGGAAGTTTGGCACCATATTTACAGCTCCAGTAAACAACACTGACACATTCAAAATTCAAATACATTTTTTAATTATATGCACTAATGGAAAATGCTATTGTAGCACTTAATAAATGATACAAGTGTTTCAAGTATTTACACCATTGCTGTTTTTACACCCCAATGGCAGAGGAAATTAAATTTGAAGAAATTGGAGCATCCACATTAAGCAGCATGCATTGATTGCCTTGTTAGTTTCAGAGTTGGCTGAAGTTAGAATCCTCGTGTACAACCAAACCTAAACATGTACAGAGATGTCCTTTATCCCACAAAACAATATCAATATCCACATAATAACTATCCAAATTAAATACAGTACATGTTGGACATAAGGTCGCATGTAAACAGACCTCCACAAATGAAAATGAGGCTGTGATGAGATGACAAAAAACCATACAAAAGAAAGGTAAGGCCAATAAATAACTGGAATTAGCCGCACATTTATCATTGCCATAATTAACTTAACTATCTGGAATTGTGTATATAAATCCACTATCGTCCAATTTGTTGCTTGCTACATCAGATGTTAATTCTAAAGTATGTGCTTTGCTAAAATTTTATACTGTAGAAAAAGATGGAAGAATATTTGTACATTTTATTTTCTGCATCAGCACCATGTACATGCATAAATTTAAAAAAAAAAAGCCTTCCAAAGCAGAAAACTATAAAAAGCTACAAAACTAATTAATCCTATATATATATATATATGAATCTAACTAACAATTAAAAACCTAATTAATAAAATTAGTGGACAGCTAGTCAAAGCCTCAAAATACAGCAATAAATCAGCAAAATAAATGCAAAATATTCAACATACTACAAACAAATGACTATGGAACTACAGAATTACTGCAGCAGAAATACTTAATGAATTATAGCAGAATAAGGTTATCACAGAAATTGGAAACTAAAAACTGATAATTCTACACTAACCCTCATGTTGGCCTGAACATTTTTGTACCAAGCTTAAAACTATCCTTGAAGTTCTTGCACAATAGTGTCTTAGCATATTTCAAATTTGAAGACATGTTGGAGTATTACATAACTTCATTCCTCCTTCAATTTTGTCTAGAATGTTTTGCAATACTAATGGCCAATTGAATAAAGCAAAGCATCTTCATTAAACCCTCTAGTTTGAAGCTAAATTGTTCCATAATCATCTTATCCAAAATTTCCTCATGCATACCATGAACCATGGCGAGAACTCAGCCTCTACACTGCTCCTAAAAACATCAAATTGTTGCTTGCTTCTCCCTACAACAAGGTTATCCCATATACAAGAGCCACACCTTTACGTAGATCTTTGATCAGTGAAGCAACCCAATTGAATCACTACATATATTTCTACATCTCTTCACGGAACTTGAAGAATAGACATTTACTAGGAGTTAAGTTCAAGTATCTCAAGGTTCTTTGTACAATATACATATGTTAACCCTTTAGGCACTCATGTATTGAATAATCACATTGACAAAAAACAAAAACAGTATATCAAAGCTTATATATATATAGATAATCTTACCAATCAATCTTTGAAATCAATCATCTTCTGGAACACCTTTTACTACTCTTTAAAAACCAGTAAGTTTAAAAACCAATATTCTCTTTAGTAGATCCAAGATACATTTGAGTTCAGAAATTGAGACGTCACTCCTAGAACTAACAACCTCTATACCCAAAAAATAGCTACAGTTTTGTAGATTATTATTTCAAATTCTTCACAAGCATTGTTGTGAGACTAATTATTTTTTCTCACCATATCAAGTGGCAAAGATAACATCAGCATATGTAATCATGGAGAATTTTCCATCATAATTTTGTTTTAAAATGATAACACTTGACTTCGAGAATAACCTTGTAATTTTATTGCTTTGTAAACATCTCAAACCATTCCATTAGATATTGTTCAAGACCATATAGTGATCTTTTTGCCTTACAAACTTCATTTCTTGTCAATTGATTCTCAAAACCTAAAAGAAACTTCATATGCACTTTTTCTTGTAAGTTCTTGTTTAACAATACATTTGTCACATCCAACTGTAATAAAACCCAACTAAAAACAAACATTTCCCAACAGTCAATGTCACAAAACTAAATAAACCCTTTTGAACAAGGCAAGCTTTGCAGCAACACCTTCCTCCTTGGATTTGACTTCAAGAATTCATTTGCAACCAATGTGATTCTTTGCATTAAGAAGACATACTTTCCCAATATGGATCTTCTCTAAAAAATAAATTTTCTCTAATATCACAACTTTCCATGTAAGGAATCTAAGATCATTAATGTTGGTCCAGACCTGAAGAACATTTAGATTAGAAACAAATGCTTGAGAACTAGATAAAAGTCTATCATATCAAAACGCTGTCATGAACAGGGCATTGTGTGCATGACCTTACACAATTTTCCATGCACGGGGTTAATATAAAACATCCACAGAAAAGAGAGTTTTCAAAGTAAGTGCTACATACACTCATTGAATCTAGATCGCTCTCTTGACAAGGATTGGTATATGCTTGTAAGTTTGCCTCCTATGAGGCCAATGATACCTTGAGTAATTTAATTGTTCATTAATTATTGCTGGAGTCAAATATTAAATACAAATGATTATTGAGGAATGTAGTACAAGCAGTTTGAGAAAATTGAGGAATCCAATATCAATGAAGGTGGGACTAAGACGATTTTAAATTTTCTGAAACTGATATACTTCTATGAATTCACTCTCTTGTTGAATATACCTTTATAGCAAAAAGGAATGATCCATAAAATTGATTACATCCATATAATGATAATACCATTTTTTGTTGGAGAGGAACATGTCTCACTATTGGTAATATCTCAAAAAAATACACTTTATAACCCTAAGATAAAATATATTCAAGCATTAAACTCAAAAACACTTAAAGTTTTATTGCACATATAACCCGAGAAAAAGAATGAAAACAATGGAATTTGGGAGCTCTAGAAGATATGCAATTTCTAAGATAACTGGCTATAAGAACAAGAAACACAAAAGAACGTATATTTTCTTCTCAGACATATCAACACAATAACTTTGATGGAAAATACCACAACTAAAAAGAAAATCACCAAGAATTGATGCAAAGTATTTCCTTGGCATTATCAATTTGTAAGAGTGATTGTTTGTTTGAAAGCAAGTTTAAATCAAGTTGTTAGAAGTTGTCAAAGAATTGCTCACCTTAGACTTTTCATTCAAAAGGAATAACCATGTTAATCTAGTACGAAATTAGCTAATAAGAACCCATACCATGTTTTATTCAAGATCATTCCCACACAACACTATGAAATATTACAAAAAGACACGATGTTTTATATTGTTGATGAGGAAAAGATCTCTTAGTATGTTTTGAAAATTAGCACACTTCACATTGAAACAAGTTTACGTTTATTTTTAAATAGTAGCGGGAATAATTTCTTAAGATACATGAAATTCACATGTCCTAATTGATAGAGCCAAGGACTACACAATTATTGTGATCAAGAAATTGAAATGTCAACTTTATAAACATGCCCACCTAGAGAGCCATAGCACAAGCAGTAGTAAGCACCAACACTTCCCGGTACTATCAATCATCCACCTCTATTCTAAGTTCAAAAATTCACACTTCAAGGAAGCCAATGACACAAATGTACTCATGAGAAAATTTTACTAATGGAAAATAAGTTGCAACCCATTTTAAGAACAAATAAAACTGAGTTAAGGTTCAAAATCTCGATTAATGCATTATTAAAATCCCTATCACCTTGGATAAGGTATCATCAACAATCCTTATAATCCACTTCTCATTACATAAACTAAAGCTAGTACATTGCTCGAATATCCACTAATGTTCCAAAGCTCCTGAATCTACTATACATATGCTAAGTTACTCTCTTTTGGCATTAAAATCTCATTGGAGAGTACGATTACAAACTATAAATCGAAATGCATGATTGGAGGACGCAGAAGCATTTTAGGACTAACCAAATAACTTTTAAAGTAATTCATTTCTCCATGTTGAATGACATGACCTTAGTGAAATTGGCTAGTTAAAAAAAAAAAGCTTTTATTTTATCTAAGACCTATCTCATATTTGATATTGCATAGATACACCATACAAGAACTCAAAATCATTCTATTGAAGCTCATCCACTTGATGATAAATGCTTCATTTGCTTAGAAATGACTTAGCTCAATAAGTAAATCGCCATTTAGTAAGCCTTTAGATATAATCAAATAGATTGTCATAAGTGTGTCATATTCTTAGAGTTCAAACTATATTATTGAAGAAATCTTTCCAAACCATAATTAATATCAATGCATAAATAAGGGAGTTTGGAATAGTCTAAAAAATCCAATTTTGGAGATAAATAATTGAGTATGCCATGATGCTGTTAGGATGTCAAAGACACCCTCATTTCTTATGCTTATAAATTGACCATTATGAGCCTCTAAAATGCCTTTTAGGCGATGATTAATGCCCTAGTTAGTCCTACACCTGCCTAACGATCAAGAGCAAAATTGTGATAGTAAAACAAAGGAATCCCATATCCTCAAGCATCATTTGACAAATTTATATAAGCCATAAAAAAGAATGGACACTCATAGAGTCAAACTAACTACAAATATTTTTCAAGTATTCTCCTTAAGGTAAGACAACTACTATCATAGTCTATAATAATAATATTATATTAACAAAAAATTATATTAAAGATTTGAATATTCTCAAAAAACTGAGCCAAAAAATTTGAGATCAAAGATCTCAGAGAGCTTAGTATTTTATTAGGATGAAAATAGCACGACAAAGAAAAATATTGCCATGTAATGTATGTCTTAGATCTTCTGTAAGAAATAAGGATGCAAGAATATAAACATACTAACACTCCTATAGATTATCCAAACAAGCAAAAAGAAGGTGCTTCGATAGAGAATGAGAGACATCAAAGGCTTGTTAAAAAACTCATATATCTCCCACATACTAAACCTAACATTTATTTCATTGTCAGTATAATCAACTAATTTATTAACAATTCTACTCAAGAAAATATAAATTTAGTACACACATCAGCAAATATTATAATATAACACCAAAAAAGAGACTCTTCTTCTAGAGGTCAACAAAAACAAACACTAAGGTTTACACTGATACTAATTGTGGTGGTTCTATAACTGATTGAAGATCAATCTCATGATATTATGCATATTTATAGGATATCTTATTACTCGATTTAGTAAGAAGGAATATATTGTAGCCCAAAATAGTGCTAAAGTTGAGTTCAAGTTATAGTTCTTGACAATTATAAAAGAATCCAACTAAAATGGACACTTAAGATCTTAATCAAAATCTTATAGAATATGGTGTGATTATCAAGTTACAATTAATATTACTAAAAATCCTGTTTGTTATAACAGGATAACGCATGTTGAGATTGAATATAAGTTTATAAAAGAAAAGATTAAAGAAGGAATAATATAATTAACTTATAATCCAACAAAACTTCAAACTACAAATATTCTAATCAAAACTCTACCAAAAAAATTTTAAAAATTTGGGAATTATATTAGCTATAATTATAACTAGTATTTAAACCCCAACTTGAGAAAATGTAAAATTCTAAATTAATTAATCATATTTAGAGTAAATTCATGCAAAAGAGATATCTCATTATGATCAACTCCAATGTCCAAAAACTGGTTAATTGGTAAAGTTACATGATGTCTTGCTTAAGAAAGAGAACCAAGCCCTTGTAATCCTTTAATTGGTGATTCAACAAAGATTTCACGTCTTGGAACCAAACCAAGTTTAGAGTGGCTTTGAGATGGAATCAACCAACAAAAAGCATTAAAAATGCAAAGACCAATGCCAGCAAAATATAATTGAGTTGTAATTCATTGGTGATTCCAAATGCTTGCCAAATCTTGCAAAAATTGAGCTAATTTGTACTCCTCAAAAACAACCACCCAAGTCCCACTTTAAGCTTGACCTACTATTGGCCAAACTACTTGGGCACCAAAAAAAATATAAGCAAAATAGCTTCATTATTGGAAAAATAAGCATTATGGAAGTACACAACAATTAACCAAAGAAAGATAATGAGCAGTTGGACAAAATGAACACTAACTACTTTAAATGATATCTCCTCCAAATTGTTAGTATGACTATTGAAATTGTGAACATTAAAAAGTCAGCTTTGCAACCAAGTATCAAGACCTAGAGCTATTATTCTAGAGAAATGCTTGGGTTCAGTCCATTCCTTGAAAGATATGTTTATAAAATTCCTGTATAGAACAATTTTCACTTCGAGAAAATAAATACACAAAGGCCTACCAACCACACTAAATTTTTAAGAGAATCTCTAAACTAGAGATATTTTATTATGAATAATCTTTATATTGCTTCCCATCTTCAATCCTTTTTCTTTAGATTTTCACTACAACATTATAACATTAACATGATAGGTGTCATTATGTTCTATATAAGTAAGTTCTATATCAATTATATAAGTTCATAAATACAAGAAATCTAATATTCTCAAAAAAATAAAAACAAATTTCAAATTAATGCAAGTAATGACAAACATAAAAACAAAGGCTTCTACTCATAAAATTTATTAGAAATATTACTTCACAGATAAGAATGGAAAAATTATAATAATTTGTTCCAATCTAAGCCATAAATGGGACAAAACTAATCCTTCTCAAATTTTAAATAAAAAACTTTCTAATAGAACAAAAATTGCATTTAAAGATAAAGAAGAAATGCTTTATTTGCATATAAAACCGATATCCCGATATCCTTTTGTAGAATTTTTTGTTCTTATTTTTTTCAATTTGTTCTTAGGATTTGAGATAATAAAACATGACAAAACCTGTCACAAAAATTGGTTAGCAGAAATATGTACAAATTGGTTCACATAAAAAACAAATTCATGTTCACAGAAAATTCAATAATGCAATGTTAATTATTACACATATACGAGGTTGATTGGTTTCTTAGGCCAGTGGGTGCTTCTCAATTCAAAAGCAGAACAAAAGGGAACACCCAAGTTGCTCAAGTAATAGCGCTCATTGCTATATAAACGTCGAAAGATTAGGGTACGAAATACCTAAAAGTTGTGATAAAGGATATCCATTTAGGAAGAGACATGCCATTACAAGCCACTCATACAAGAGAGATAACATTAAATTTTGTACATAATTTAACACCCATATGACAAACTAGGTGTCGACCCCATAAAAAAAGATGTGTACTAATCAAAATTGAAGATGTTCCCGCAAAATAAATGATTTAATGATCTCATACAATAATTATTAACCCCAAAAAATGAATTTATGGATAGAATTAAATATATAATATCTATAGAAAAAAATTCTTTGATTATTAAAGAATAATCACCTTACTTCTAATGTCAAATAAGAATCAATTAGGCTAGAAATAAAGTATTGGATCAAACTCTTCTATGGTGTAAAGGTAATAACCATGAATAAATCCTTAAAAAAGGGTAAAACAATAGAAGACTATTATAAAACACAAGCGTATTATAGATGTAAGATCATTAACTTCAACTTGGTTATTCCATTTATAAAGAAAATAAAACAAAAGCCATAATAACAAGCTTGCCAAAAAATAAAACAAAAGCCAAAAGCCAAATTACCTTTATTTTCTTGTTGATTTGCTGATTTCTAAACAACAAGCTTGCCAAAAAATATTTAAGCAACTGTATCTTATATAGCCATTATCGTGGTAATGGTCACACCAATTTTCCATTCTTCTATTTGTTATCATTTTCTTATTATTAACCTCAAACAATAATGGTTGCACTTCCATTTTTGTTTGGTGGATTTTGTTCAACCAACATGATCTCTTGATTCTCTTCAAAACAATGGCAATTGCCTCTTAGAGTTTGGAGAAAGCATTGCTGGCTAAAATTCGTAGTCAAACATGACCAGCCATTTCGTTACAACCATCCAAGTTGTTTAAACCAGCCAAGAACATAAACATTTATTTCCTTTTCACTATTTTCTTGAATTTTCCTTATCTCTAAGGAATCCCACTTGTCTTCTTCAAAATTATCCAATTGTCATGTTGAAGTATGGAATAACGAAAAACTCTCTCTAACATTGTTCCTAAAAGAAACTCTCAATTTTAAATAGTTTGAAGTATTCTCCAAATTTACATAAGCCTCCCTTACAGTTTCCCATATCTCTATGACAAACTCTTATAAAACAAAGCTCTCTCCATTATCAATATCATTATGTTACTAAGCAAAGATGAATATTATTTTTGGAGTTTTGAATGTTGGATCTTCTCTTTATGATTGAATCATGAAGTCCAATAACATAATTATCATGGAACCATTAGAAGAAGGTATGCCCTTGCAAGGTTGAACTACAAGTTCGATAAGATAATCATCCTTCTCTTTGGTACAAATAAAAGTTATCACAGGCCCATTGACAGCAGTTATGCCCTTGTAACTAATGTTTGATGTTGAAGAGTGAAGTGTTGTTGAAGGGTCCAGCATTATAATTAAGATTTGGGATGAAACGCCCTTATTAATATCCTGTTAAGCAGCTTAGATTCAAGGATTTCAAATGATGGAAAGGCCTTGATACCATGTAGAAAAGAACTGAAGAATTAATTCTATATACAAAAAGACTAACAATTGAAACCTATTTCATCAAGTTAGAGGAGAAGCTCAATTCTGTAAATACAAAAATAGATGAGAAAAATCATTATAGAATTATTATAGAATTCTCTTAAAATTGTAATAAGAGGAACTATTGCAGAATTATTATACGATCAAATTATTATATCACTAAGAAACAAATTAATGTAGAATAATTCTACGTGCATACTACCATGGACCCAACCCTCTACACTCTATTGCACCCCAACAATTTCATCAATCACTTCTCTTATGGATGGGAAATACATTTGTTATACATGCCCAATAAACCCAAAGTCTAGCACCCATGACATCACACAACACTTAAACATGGTCATTAACTAGTACATCCTAGAACTAGATAACAACATAATCATCTCCATTATTTCCACCCACAACTTAGATCAAGTAAATTCTTGTCTTCATAATACTTAGGGCCCATCTTAACATTCTTATTTCTACCACTTAACCATTGCTACTATCTTCCCATAAATAACCACCTACACCAACTTTGCTACTCTACCTCACTTCGTTCATTTTCCACTATTAGCCTCAACATTTCAAAGCATAATTCTAAGCATTTGACTATATTCATCCTTCATTCACAGATAAAAAAAGTATTACTTTGTTGAATAAGATGTCCTAAGTGCAAACATTAAGCATTAAAATTTTTTAACAAATTTATCTTAGCTACAATAAATCATTCTCCTCTAAATTATTTAATAATAAAATAACAAATTAATTTACTATAAAGTATTGTTAATTTAAAATGTTAATGCACTCATATTAGATGACAATTTTAACATACAAATCATATTTAAATTGACCAATATTTTTATAAAGTTTAGATTATTTCTATATAAAAATTTACATTATCTATAATGACAAAGCAATCATTGTAGATTATTATTCATCAAAAGGCATGACAACAATGAAAATTACCATACCCTGATCCATTATGTTTCTCATTGATATGAAATCTTTCGCATGAAGTTAACAACACAGAGTCATTATGTTCAGCAAGCAACAAACGTTTCATTAACAATCAAAAAAACACCAATGACATGGGTAACGTGAATACTATTTGTAACCTAGTAGGGCATTACAGGGAATAGATTGGCGATTAACAAACGAAAGTGATAAAGGAGTGAGAATATTAGAAATAATCATGTGATAAAATCAGGTAATATTGTCATGATATACTAGATGAATTTGTTCAACTCCCAACAAGCCTCAAGACAAAATAAAGGAAAAGTTGCTCGTGTTTCCAAAAAAGCTCATGTACTATCATGTTTCCATTTATTTAACCCTATGACTAGGTCCTCAATGCAGTTGTTCTATACTCGTAATGGCAATTGCACAAATACAACAATAAAAAAGTCCAAACAAATAAAAGAATGAAAAAGCAATATTTAAACATGGGGATTTTCTAATTCAAACTAAAAACTATATCTAATCAACAATTCTATTCAATGTTAACACAGCAAGTATTATCCAATTCAACAAACTCACCGTTGATGCAGTCAGCCCATCGCCTGATAATCACAAAAATAAAATGACCACATATTTATTTACAGGACAAATTGCAAAGGAAAATTCCGCTGGTTTACCACAAAAACGTTGGAGAACAAACATGAAACTGAAAAAAGTTACTCTTTAGTCTAAAAGACGAGCTAGGTATATATAGAAAATAACAACTAATTGAGACAAGAAGAAGCCAGGAATAAAAGGAGATACAGATGAAATAGATGCAAAAGCGTCTTCATAAAACTTTGAAATCAACAAATAATTCCAAATCAAATTCAAGAAAGTTGAAAAATGGATCATCAAATGTTACCAAAAGTTCACATTCCACAGCATATGCAAGTAAAGCATGCTGAACTAAAAATATGTTCATCAACTACAAGCTTACAACACAAAGAATCTTCAAACAATGAAATTCACAATACAAGTGATTTCACATAGCCAAAATAACAAAAAGGTATGCGAAACAATGCTACTATTTAAGTTATTTGAACCCAAACATTTACACCCAATATCAGTAATCAAAGTAATACACTGGTCTAAGCCTCACAGAAAATGTAGTGACAACAAAAACATACTGAAAATTACTTTACTGGTCATGGAATCCCCTTAAGTCCCCCGTTACTCACAAAAACTCAAAACAGAAAAAGAAGAACATTCGTTAAAGAGAATAGCATTTTTTTATTATCAAATTAAAGAGAACAGCATTTGAAGGCATGCTACCAGAAAAATAGCTCAAAATACTCACATCCAAAGTCAATGATAAACATTTTAACAATAGAATTGAAGCAGATAGGTAACCAAGGAAATTTCAAAATCTAAACTAATCATTAATTTCACAAACTCCTATAGCAAAGGAGTAGATCTGAAATGTCTATGACAATTGAAAAAATGTGACGCAACTTCAAGAATATTTTTATTGACGATACCTAGCATTATAAAATAAAGACAAATACTTAAGAATACAAAACAATTTTGGCATGGTTTTTGACAGGCAACCCCTGGTACTTGACATGGACTCTATAAGAAAAGCAGATAGAAGATCCTTCAAAAGTATGCATGCTATGTCCCCATTTAAGAATCTCAATCTCGTTAAACTATAAAGCCTCAACAAGGAATTCATAACCGGTAAAAAAACAAAAGAATAGCAAAGCAGTATAAAAAAGAATTTTAGACAATAGAATTAGGTAAAATATTATAAAATATACAACAATCACTGCTGATAATAAACCCAAAACAACTACTTAACCAAACAAATGATAAAATCCCGAATTAATGTAAATCTGTCTAATCAACAACAACAAACGGCACAGATGACATCTTGAAAGCTAATTTCGTGTAACCATAAAAGCAAAATTCCAAATTTTAATCAATTCCTAAGTGCAACGACAAGAAGAAAAAATTGAAAAGAAAAAAATGAAAGAAGCATAACCACAATAGAATGCCTTCCAACAAATGCTTCTCAACTATAGCTAAGTGAACTCCTGACAGCTAAGTTAACTTGCAGATGTAACTGGGAAAAATTGAGGCCAAGAGAAGCTCCTATGTGATCGACCTGACTTCACACGAGAAGGAGAATGAAGCGGCTGAAATCTTCATAAGGAGGTGATGAGAATATGGTCCTGACCATCCAATTGCATCACAACTAACAACAATTGACAAAGCAACAAAGAAAGGAAGATCAATGACACGATTCTTGCAGTGTTTAAAAGGTATCAACTTTCAACATGGTATTCTACCATTTGTTGTGCAGTACCAAGAAGTTATTAACACAAAGATATAGCCAGCTTCAAAGCACGTTTTGAATGCAAATAAAAGAAGTCAATGATCTTATCATAAAGCGCACACAAAGATATAAAACCGATTGCAATTGCGAAATTAGAGAAAGTTAAGAAGGTTAAATGCCTGTTGTAGCCGCTAGAATTCCTCCAGCATAGATGCTGATCACTATCTCCCTCGCTGGGTGGTGAAGCATTCATGTCGAGCAACTTGACCACCCCAAGTGTCCACCGCTTGTTCGGTAAACCATTCATGCTGCACTCGTCACAGAGCCATTCCTCAGACTCCGGCCTGTGCCGAGGCCAGTAACTAGTGCAGATAACATGGAAACCCCGTTCGCAGCCGTCGCATATTATAGTCTCCCCGCGCTTCTCTGGTAACCCGCAAAGCCCGCAGAGCATCTGCGTCCCCAACCCAGCCTCCCCAGGAAACACCGCAGCCGGACATACTGCACCCGCAATCTGCCCGTGAACCCTGCACACCAAGGCATAAGCATCCTCGGGCAGAAACTCCGGCAACGCCGGCTCCGCCGGCACTGCCGACGCGTTGGCGGGCGAGGCGTCGCATGGAGGAGAAGGGATCTCGTTGAGATCTATGGAGAGTGGGGCAGGACGTCTCAACGCCGAAGAGGAGGAAGAGGCGAGATCCATCAGGTAAAAGAAGAAAGTATCGGCGGCATATCTATAAAGGGCGGAGGACAGCGGATATTATGATAGCAAACGTATCTAGGGTTTTGTTAACGTTGTCCGCTGCGGCTTGGCGAAGAAAATAAAATCCAGGAGTGTTTGATCCAGCAGATTGCGAGAGAAATGCAAAGGGAGCGGAAAAGGGAGGACGGTGCGGGGGTTGCGAATGAACTCTGCCTGCTTTCAGGGTAGAGAGAGAAACAGCGGCGGGTCGCCGTAGATACTCTATAATAATCGTTTGTTTATCACTTTCAAAAACGTTTTTCAATTTTAAAACCTCATAAACCCTGCTAAAAAATATGTATTATAAAATCTTTTTCCCCATTTTCAAAAGATAATTCATAATTCTAAATTATAAAATAAAGTTATACGTAAATAAAATCTAAAATTAAAAAAGATACTTATAATGGATATATATTCATTTCCTCCTTTGAAAGAAAGATTAAATTGGACGATAAAAAAACGTTGAAATAATTTTGTTAAAAAACAAAAAATGTATAAACTACATAGTTTGTAATACTAGCTATGATTGAAAAAGTTAATGGTCGTTAAAAATAATAAGAAATTACTTTTGAAAAACATCTTCAAGTAAGATAGTTTTTATTAGAATCAATTTTATTGAAAAGATAATTAATAACTCCAAGTTCTATAATAAAAGTTAAACAAAATCTAAGATTAAATCAAGTACTTATGATAGAAATGAGTCATCATGATAAATAGATAATATATATTTTTTATCTTAGGAGAATGATCTTATTTAGAAAAATGTCAAGATAAGTTACTCAAAAAAGGGCAATTCATGTATGAATAAATAGTTTGTAATGCATATTATAGTTGAAAAAAAATGATTATTAGGAAAAAAAATATAAAAATATTTTTTTAAAATATCATTTAAGTTAAAAAAAAATCTATTAGAATTGTTTTATTTCTCTATTTGAAAAAATTTTTAATAATAAATTATCTTAAATATTTGCTTAAATTTTGTTTATGTGAATGTTGTTTTTTTTACTATTAATCACTTAGCAATTTTGTTCATTCTCAATATATATATATATATATATATATATAACTTAAATACACACATATATATACAACTATATACTCAAACATTTCATGTAAAAAAAAAATTTATTCACTAAAAAATATGAAAAATTTTTTCAAAAAATATTTTTTTTCCAAAACACCTATACACAATGTGTTTTTCAACTAAAAACAACAATGTCTACCCTTTCAAAAAAAAAAACAATGTCTAACCAACAAAAATGAAAATATTTAAATATACTTGTAATCAATTTAACTTTCATCAATTCTTATGAAGAAGCATATCCTAATCAAGATTTGAGTAGATTTGAACAACAATCTTGACATTTTTTAATGTTCAACATAAATAGAAAATTAATTTTAAAATGCTTACAATGTTTTAAAAAAAACTTATTTTTAGTTTAAGATATGTAATTATTACTAATTATTTTAAAAATATTGCAAAGATTGAAATTAATAACATTTAAAACCAATTGTTTAATCTTCTCATATAATTATCATTTATTATTATTTTTAATTAAAAAATACTTTTTCAACACCTAAAAGCTTTTGTGTATGATGAAGAGAGAGGAAACATCAAGCATTGTCAAACTAATGAATAATCATCTTTTGACATTTAAAGGATGTTTTATTAATCAAGTACAAAATAAATAATCAAAGGTATATATTTAAATCTAAGTTAGTTGAGGAGAAAAAAATATGTAAGTTATTTTTTTAGACTACTTTTTGTGTATCGATCCAAAGTATCTCTAAATGGGCACTCATTCTTCGTCCTAAACACTATTAAAGATTGTCTCTAAATTTTGGATTAAACTCAAAGCATATCTTGAAAGATTGTTCCACTCTCTTTTTTACTTCTCTTCAAGAATAAAAAATTCACTCCTAATTTAATTAAGTAATGCCATCAAATTCAAATTATTCTATATGATTATAACTATATGATCTCCCATAAGAAAACCAATCTCTATACCACCATCATTCCAACCTATAAACAATGACACCTAAGAACATTACAGATCATCTCATCAAATATTCATACATCCTTTATCAAGTCCAACATAAAACAAAATACTTAGAGAGTGAAATAACACAAATTGTATTACTTTAATATTTTTTTATAACATATATGTTTACTAAAGAATTTTTTTAGAACAGGATATAGTGATATGATTTTTATTTCTCAAAAAACACATCTGATAAAATAAATTAGAATTTGATTGTGAATATAATTTTAGAAATATCATATTATGAGAAATGCAACAATATGTTTATTACAATTTTTTAAAACTATTTATAATTTTTATAAATTATTGAAAAAAATAAGATAAATATTAATTATTAAATAATTTATGTTTTAAATTTGAAGTATTACATATATATATATTTATAATTCCAATTTCTTGTTTATCTTGGAACCCTAAGCCTCCTTTCACTCTCGACCCAATGCTAGGTATCTCGTTGAAATGACTTCACAAGAAGAAATTTATTATGAAATCTGGTGAGGGAGAGATGAATTGAAAATAGGGAAGTCACGAGGGATTCGTGACTTAAGAATTTCAATCTCCTTTTTGATGAGTGATGTCATGCAAGGAAACTGAAGGATCTGACAGTCTTCGACGATGACGATAAATTTATTATTAAAATTTGTTGCTTTGTGTAAATATTCCAAATCCCTTAAGCATTTGTGCTTCTTCAGTTTTTGGATTAGTCAAGATTAACTTAGCTCTAATTGAGTCATGTTATACAAGGGATCATAAGGGTTCACAAGATTTAAAGACCATCTGTGGCATGGTGAGTCCCTTTGATACAATTGGCAGATTAAATAGGTAGATGAGAAGAGATACTCGAAATTTATTTGGTTTAATCTCACAGTTTGTGCATGTATTGTAAAAGTTACTATTATAACTGAAAAGAAAGATAAAAAAGAAAATTTGTGGAGTTATATTGTTAAGAAATGATCAAAAAGAATACTTAAGTACTTTTATTATGAATTATAGAGGTAAATCATTTAATTTTGAATCTTCATGTTATAACTCTGAGTTTTATTTAGTTATATCATGATATAATAGTAGTAATTATGAAGTAAAGAATTGGCAAAAAACATAAAAAAAATTATTATATCATTATGACATTTATATGAACTTTTTAAAAAACATTTACAGTAATTAGTTATGAATCACAATAGAATGAAAAAGAAAACATTAATATTAGAGTCCTCCATGAATATTTAGGTAGATAAACTTAATAAAATTATAATGCAAGTAGTGAATTATTTATTTAATTTTTTATTGAGATTTTTTATTTGAATTATTTTTGTCCTATATATTGCATATTTTGATATGAGTAACATGTATAACGCATACAAACATTTACATTTAGTTATGATTAATATTATATAATATTCTTGGTATAATAGTATATGTCTATAATAAATGGTTAATTTAAATAGTACATACGTATGTATACATTTTCATAATTAAGAGTAATTGATTTATAGATAAACATCTTTATGTGGTATGTTAAAGATAGAGAAAAGAAAAATATATAAAAAATTGATTTTAAGCTTAGAATTATTTGAATAAATAAGTAATGTTGAACAATACATTTCTTTTGTGACCTTATCCCATAATGATTTAATGATATTGGTAATATTAGTATCATACCTCAATAATGATTAAGCTACCTATTATGTGATTAGAAACTATCGTTTATTATGTCATCTGATGACCTCCACTTGCTTTATGATCTGGTAGTTGAGGTCTATAGTGATGATGTATATGTATATATCATTTATTATGTGATCTAATGGTTATCACTTATTGTGTAATCTAATGTCTACTACTTATTGTATTATCTAGCAATTAAAATCTATAGTGATGATGTATATGCATATGTCACTTATTATGTGATGTGATGGCTACTGTTTGTTGTGTGATCTAAAAGTATTTATACCATTAACATCGAACCTCAATGATATAATTTCTTAGTGTGTGATTAAGAGTTACCACTTTCTGTGTAATCTCATAATTGAGATCTATAGTAATAATGTGTATATATATATATATATATATATATATATATATATATATATATATATATATATATGTCGTTTGTTCTGTAATATATTAACATTCATTTATTGTGATTTAATGATAGATATGATGAGATACTAAGACATATGTTATTGGAATCTTAAAGATAAGGATCATTAAAGAAAAACCAAGATTTTTTGAATCGAAAAAGGAAGGTCGAATAAAAAATGAGAAAAAACTAAGATTAAATCAAATTCAATAAACAAATTTACATATAAGTATTTATACAAATAGTTTATAAGAAAAGATAAAGAGATTTGAAAATTATGGTGCATTAAAGATTAAAAGTTATGGCATATTTTATATTACATCTAAAAAGTTTTTATTATATGTTTACAGAATTATAAGAACATGATTCCTAATTCTCTTTATATCATGTATATTATCACAGTACTTAAGATTTGATACATACTATTTTGTATTTATTTTTATAATAATTTATTCATTTAATCAGTCATTTGTTAAGTTATTATACTTATTCTTTATTTACATTGTAGAATGACACAAATATACACTAACTAGATATGTTTAAAGCTATAATAATAGGAATTAAGAACTAAAAGAAAATAGCTGATAAATAATGATAATACTATGAATTTTGTTGTGAACTCTCATATAAGAACTTTTGGAGACTCTGTCATGTAGTTTTTTTTTGTGGTAATGTGACATGATTGTGATGATGTGATTTTTGTCACAATGTTAATGCTTTTCTCATGATGACATGAGTTTATAGTGATATTATATTTTAGAGATATTAAATCTAGTTGATATAGATTATTATTGATATATAATTGATAAGGTAAATGCATGTATATGAAAAAATTAATAGTTTTTAAGAGAGATTCTATCCATTTGTTTTTTAAAATCTAAATTTTTTTCAAGGCAAATTTAAATTATCAGAGAATTAAGAGATAGTCATTATTCCTTACATGAATAAGTCTTATGTAATATTTTAACATGTCAACTCTATTTATTATTTAAATATTCTTAATTAAAGAAGAATTAAGGATTAATAAATTAAGAGATGTGATATAGAGAGTGGGAAAAAAATAAAAAACCAAATACTCTTTTATAATATCGATAACATCACCAACTTTTGAATTCTTTTTTTAAGAAAATAAATAATACTAATAAAAATAACAAATTTTAAACCTTTATTTATTCACAATAAAAGAAATAAAATATAATTTATTTTTTTTCTAATGTTTAATTAAAATATCCTTTAATCTCATGTTTGCTTGTAATTATTTAATGGATCTCTTGATCCTTTTCACCAACTTACTAAAGGTCTCATAACTCATTATTTATTAGTTTTCATCTTAGGTGGGTCATTTGACCTTATAGTACATCAATGGTCCCATGATCATATCCCTTAAACTATGGCTCAAGTTCAATAGATTAGAGTCTGCATCTCCAAAAGCTTATACTAGCTACATCGTATCAAGAAGCCATTACCTAACCCAGTTAAGATTCCAATCCTAGTTTCATAAAGTAGCCTCTTATGTCCTAAATGGATTAGAGTCTACATCTCCAAATGCTTAAACTAATTGCATCATATAAGGGAATAATTACTAAAATGGCATTTATTATTTAGGAATGATTGGTGATGTTGTGGCCATGTATAATTTAGGTTTAATAAATGATATTTTTGGAAATCTATGATTTGAGTAGAAGATAATTGTCTTGTCTATGCTTGATTTAGAAGGGTGATGATCATGTTATATATGATGAAACTTGGAGGATGATGATTTGGGACATTTATAATTTCTAAACATAAGGAGTTGAATAAACTTAATATTGTGTATGATAATCTAATCTTTGTATGCTTGATATAAAAGGATGTGTTTTAATAGATGATGAAACCAAGTTAAAGTGAAGTATTAAGCTAACTCTAGTTATACTTGAAAATGAATTCTAACTCTTGAAGGAGACTTAAGACTTAATAGATGTGATAATTTTTTTAGTAAACCATTTTGTTGCTAAGATAGGCTTATTTCTTGTGATAAGCCATGAACCTAAGTAAAAAGTCTCAGCCAAAGACTTTGGATACATGAAGAGATCTTAAAAAGGGCATCGAATGACTTTTAATGGGAACTCTCAGATTCTTTGGGAAGATGTTTGAGAGGCTTGAGTTTGGCTCTAAAAGAAGGTTAAGATTGATTAATGGTCTCAAGAATGCCAAGAAAAAAATATGATCTAAGTCAAATGAGACATAAAATGTAGGAATGTGGGGTTAACTATTAGATTCAGTTACCTTTAAGTCGTCAATAAGATAAGTTACGAATTTAACAAATCTTAGAGTGATATATTGAATGCTAGGTTGGAGTTTTATAAGATTGGAATTTGAATATGAGTAACTTAGGTTTGGAATATAAATATGGTTAAGGTCATAGGTAACTCTAGAAATAGCGATTTAAGATAAGCAACCTTATGATTCAAATAGTGAGCAGGATGATGATAATCATTATTTATGACATTAGAATGATATAGTCATGTGTAGGTTAAGAAATTAAGTATCGAATATTGTAGACTTTTGGATGGGCCCCAAATAAGGTTTAAGCTTGCCTTAGATTAAGATAGATTAACTAAATTTTGGTTTTGGCATAATAAAAACCATAAAAATGGAATTTAATGTTGGATTGAGAACTCAAGCACTTGATGTGTCTTATGCATGTTATGGATAAGGTATTAAATTATTGAGGATTTTGGTTAAACATTAGATATGGAGCTAGAGCACTTGATTTTGTCCTAAAGAGATACTAAATTTAATTAAAGAGCTAGTTCCCCTTGTGTGATGATAAACCTTAAGCATAGCTTGGTTTGCTGAGTAAGACACTAAGTGACCTTATTTGGTCTTTTAAGCCATGGGTTGACACATGTTAAATAATTTGATAGATTCTATGGCTTAAGAGAGACATGTGAGATGGGTGTAATGGGTTAAATTTGCTCATTAGACATAAAAGTTACTATTGAAATTCATTTGAATTCATATATATAAGATTGATCATGACATTTTCAATGTACTAAAGATAAAGCTAAAAATGTAGACTTGAATAAAAGCTTAAGTGATAACCTATATAAGAAAAAAGATGTTAAGAGGATCCCAGATAAGGATAAGTAAAAGCTAATGGTAATGACTAACTTTAAGTGTGATTTTTGAATATATTCAAGTACTTTAGCTAGTTAAATTAGAGTATTGAGATAACCCTAAGGTAACCCAAATAATTATTGGTAACTTTGATTGGTTGTGTTAATACTTAAGATAATGATTGATAGGACAATAATGATGAACTTATTGGTAATGAGGTTTGGGATGTAGTGGAACCTGAGTTTTGATTTCTCTTATTAACTATTAGTAGGTAGGATTATATGACTCTCATTAGATTTTATATATTATGATTATGTGTAATTTGCCCACTCTGAAACCATAATAGCAATTCTTGGTTATTTATATGTTATGATTACATGTCATTGGCTCACCTTAAACCTATGAAAGACTGTGGACTTGTCAACGAATTTTGATGGTATAGTACATATCGCATGTTTATTTGGTTAGATTGGGAGTGAGCACTATATCACTAATGGGACCCTAAGCATCTAATAAGTTGTATCTAATATTAAGGTTATAAAATGCTGAAAATTTAAGAAATTTTATTGGTTATCAAATAAGGTCTTCAGAATTATGACAGTAATGCTATTGAATTTTATAGTTCTCAAATATTAGATTAGTATAGTTGTATTGCAAATCTATGTTATTGTTTATTATTGTTTTATATATTTTATATAATACTTTGTTGTTGCATGTATTTAGATATTTACTTCAATTTTTTACGTTACAGTAACAAGGGTTAGAATCACCATGGTTTTGTCTTCAAGTTGTGTTAATCTATCTAACACTTAAAGATACTACTTCCTTCTATATCCTTTAACTCTAATGCTCTTGGACTAAGCTAGTTAATCAAAATTTATCCTTGAAAATATTTCCCAAGTTCGATTGTACCTTTTTTTGCTTGTATTCTCCACTGTTTGCTTTCTCCTAAAAATCATGCTCAGTTAATTTAGTGCCTCAATCAATTAATGTAATCATTTGTCATCTTGGGCTTTAAAAACTCTTCTGTTTCTTTGTATTGTAATAAGATCTAAGGTAGTTTTATGTTCCCTCTTATTATTTTGTATAATGGCAAAGTAGTTAGCAGAGGAATGAGTAAAACCTACCATCATTTTAGGAACCTCAGGTATAAATAAAGCTTGGGTTGGTGTATTCACCTGAGTGTATGTTATATCTTAACAAGATGTTCTAAGCTCCACAAAGGTTATGTCAATACTCTTTTATTTAAGCACCTTCCTATTTTGTGTTATTTAATTATGAAAAATCTCTCTTTTTATCTCTTGTCATTGCATGATAAATTACCCCTATTATCGCATCAAATAAACACAATCTTAATGATAAAACTCTTCGATAGTTACAAAATTGAAATCAACAAATGTACGAAAAGGACCATTGAAATTCTTAGAAATGGATTCCTTATTGAATTAATAATACTCTCTTTGATAGAGTTTGATATTATTCTAGGTATAGATTGGCTAAATGAATATCAAGTTAAGATTGACTACATAAAAAATATGGTAAAGATGTAAAATAAGAAAAGAGAAAAAATTATCCTTTATGGAAAATGAAGAAATTTTACTTTTATATTTGTTTTAAAAGGGCAAAAATTCTATAAAAAAATAAGAGAAGGATGACGTTGAAGTGTTAGAGCAAAAATTTGTAAAATCACAAGGTATACTTATGGTTTGTAAATATGTTAATAAATTTTCTGAAAAATTATCTAGATTTCTTTTAAACAAGGAACTTAATTTGGAATTCAACTTATTCTTGGTACCAAAGACTTAATTTGAAATTAAAATTATTCTTATGATAGAAGTAATAAAAAAGTCCTATATATAATAGTTCTGTAAAACTACAAGTAGTTTTATCCATCTTAATGTTTCTCCCTTTGGAGGAAGGAGCACTTATTTTATTTGTGAAAAGAAAAGATAATATTTTGAGAATGTTTATCAATTATTGAGTTGGAGAAAATCATAGTGAAGAACAAATATCATCTATCTCGAATTGATGATTTATTTGACTAGTTTAATGTGTAATTATATTTTTCAAAATAGATTTGAGATCAGGATATTATTTACTAAAATTCAAAAAATTTTATCCTATCAAGACCTCTTTGTGCACAAGGTATAGATATTATAAATTATTAGTGCTACATTTTGGCTTAACCAATGCACTTGCTATCTTCAATTATCTTATGAATAGAGTATTTTAAAATATTTAAACTAATTGTCTTTTATTTTTATCAATAATATATTATTACATTAAAACTTTATAGATTAGAATATAAGTCATTTATATAATGTGTTGTAAATATTAAGAGAACACTAATTATTTGTAAAACTTAAAATATGAGTTATAGTTAACTCAAATTTCATTCTTAGGACATGTCATAAGGAAAAATAAATAAATTTTATAGATTTATAGAAAAATTCAACAATTTTGAGTTGGCACAATGTGTTGGAGGTGCAAATCTTTATGGGATTAGTTGAATACAATAAAACATTTATGAAAAGATTTGCTACTAGAAAGAAGTTTTTAAACTCTAAAAAAGAAATTGATGACATCTCTAATTCTTAGTCTACTAGAAGGAAATGAAGGTTAACAAATCTTTAGTTGTACATCATATCAAATATTGGGATGTGTATTAATACAAAATAATAAATTAATTACTTATGGATCTTAACTATTAAAATTTCATAAAAATAATTATCTAGTTTATGATTTAGAATTGACAACAATTATTTTCATATTGAAAAGTTAGATACATTTTTTTTGTTTAGGGTAAAACTTGAAGTTTATATTTATCATCAAAATCTAAAATATATTTTCACATAAAAGGAAGTTAATTCAAGGAAAGAATTTGATTGAATTATATTAAAGATTATGATTTGTATGTTTTACACTTTAACAAGGCTAATGTTATTATTGGTACACCAAATAAAAAAGCTAATATCAATATATATATATATATTCAATTCAAATTCATAAGTAATTAATTTACTTTGAAATTAACAAATATCATATAGAAAGAGAAATGTACAAAAATGTATTCTTATTGTCTCCACTATCATTTAGACCTAATTAGCTAAATTACATCAAAGAGATCAACAAAAAAATGAGAAATTATGTATGATAATTCAAAAAGTTGAAGAAGGTTTGATTCCCAATTTTAGAAGCTAATAAAATTCTTTGATTTTAAGGTTGATTATATATCCTAAATCATTAATAATCAGAGTAATTATTATTTTCTAAAGCTTGTAATTTTAAATATTTCATTCGTCTAAGTGAAATTAAAATGCATTATAAATTAAAATAAAAATATTAATAATAAGGAATGAAGTTGGATGTTGCATAATGAATTAGCAAATTCTTAATCTACCACAAGTCATGGGAGGACAATAGAAGCTAAGTGAACTTTTGTTTCCTTTGTTGATTCCTAAATAGAAATTGGCAAGCATCACCATGGATTTTGTTGTTGGTTTGCCCATATCATCTACAAGACATGTTTGGATAATAATTGATAAACTAACCAAATTAACTTATGTTTTGGCTATGAAAATGACATATATTATACAAAAATTGATTACATTATATGTATTTAAAATTATATTCCTTCATGGTCTACCTAAGGTGATTGTCTCAAATAAAGTTTCAAAATTTACATCCCATTTTTTAAGAATAAGTATACCAAGCTTTTAGTAGATAGTTAAATTTAGTGCTACATTTCATTTTTAGACAGATAAGTAAACAAAAGGAACAATAAAAACATTGGGGATCTTGTTATGATTATACAATTTGTATTTTTTGATGTGATTTGAGATAAAACAACTTTTAATAGAATTTTCTTCTAATAATAGCTTCTAAACAAGTATAAGCTTAAGACCTTACAAAGTTTTATATGAAAGAAAATGTCAATCTCCTTTGTATTTTATTATAGAAAAAAATCAATTTTTTGGGATTTACTTTATGGATGAATCTATTGAAAAAGTAAAATTGGCTAAATTAAGACTTCAAATTATCTAAGGTAGACAAAAAATTACTTTGATGCAAAATATAAGCATGTAGAATTTGAAGAAGGATATCATGTTTTTCGTGAAAGAAAACCCTCTAAAAGGAATTTTAAGATTTGGAAAATTAATGAAGTTGGGACCAAAGTATATTAATCATCTTCAAATTATAGAAATAATATGTACAGTGGCATACAAATTAGCATTATTCCAACATATGACTAGAATTCATGAAGTATTTCATGGCTCGTCATTTAGCTGATTAAATTTTTATTCTTTTTATGTTGTCAAGTATGGTTTTAGGGATCTTGTAATGTAGCAAAATATGACAAGTGGAATGACCCCTTTTAGTTCTACAATACAAGAACAAATTCTTACAAAACAAAGTGATCCAAATGATGAAGTTCTTATGGTTTAGACTACAAAAGAAGTCTCATGAGAGCTAGAATCTAATAAATGATCCCAATATCTTAAACATTTTAAATTTTAGGATGAAATTTCTTTAAAACAAAAAAGACATGTCATCCATAAGATGTACATATTGTGTAAGGCTATAAGTATCTGAGAAAGTATGAAATCAATCCATAAATGGCCAAGTAAAAGTTATGTTTTGAGGTTGATATATAATAATATGATTTTAATATTGTCTCATAAAATATGAAATATTATAGGACTAAGGCAAAAGTTAATGAAAGCATTTCATTGAGAGGAGCTCATTAAAAAGAATGTATTAGTCAAGGGTTGTAATTTTTTGGATTGAAATAGATTTATTATGAATTAAGATAATAATTGATATATATATATATATATATATATATATATATATATTCTCCTTTTCTCTTGTTTTCATACCATCAGCCCAGGAAGGGAGGAAGTGTAGGAGGTGTGAAAGGAAAAAGAAAGATGATGACGGCTCCATTAATGACCTCTTGAAATAAAAGCAAGGTGCAACCAAGTTTGTTCATGCAAAGTTCTTACCCAAGCAAGGACTGGGTGGTGTGGATTGTGCACCAAATCTTATTGGTTGATGGTTAATTGTTGACATTCTAGCTTGCCTAGTAGAAGTTGAGTCGATTGTGCAATCTATGTAGAGACAGGTATTTCTCTTTTCCTATAGTGGAGGACTTCGCATGAGGCTAGCTAAGACTACAATTGTGATAAACTTGAAGGGATTGTTGACTTAAGGTTTGATATCCTTAATAAGCATAATCACTTATCATAGTGAAGAAAATTATTGTGTAGAGAGTTTGCATTGTGCGGATGTTATTTTGGACATGTATAAAGCTCTACTACTTAGCAAACATTGATTCCTTATTAAATTAGAAAAGTCAAGTTTGTAAGCTGCAAGTGGAATTGTTCAATTGAGATGGAAAAGATCTTAAGGATTAAGAAATATGCACAATTTAACAAAACTATAAATTTAAATGATGAAGAAAAACTTGGTGAGTAATTTTTAAATTTCTATAAGTTTTAAATTAATTACATTATAGATTACTAAAATTAGTATCATGTTGGTAACTAAAAATTATGCACTAGAATGGTGGCTGTTGTAACTTAGATGCTTCATCTGCAATGTGTAAGGACCTAAGGAAAAAAGAAATGTTAGTGTAGGAAATTATTCAACAAAAGCAAGTAGATAAATTAAAATAATTGTAATGTAAATGTATTATTGATTACTATCCTTAAGCATCTTATTGGTATGATATCATGATATTATTTTCTTATAGCACCTATGTTCTAACATAATTTAATATATACCCAACATCATTATTTGCATACTTTGTAATACGTCAAAGGCATAGAGAGGTAAAATAATTTTGAATGATTTAGAGATATTAGTGCTGCTAGAATACAATAAAATATATAACAAGAAGAGAGAAAGTAAATAAGAAATAAGAATTATTAAAATAAATGATGTGACATAATAATTATGTCATGATATCACATTTGTATTTGAGGTGATTCAGGCTATATGAGTCTTATTATTATAATTATGCTCAATATGATGTTGATGTGTTTTAGAAACTTTATATAAAGAAATAAGTTAATATGAGAATTAAAGTATTTTTAATAACATTATGTCTAGTAGCCATACTCTACTTTTATATACGAGTTGAGGATGAGCACAAATGATATGATGACATGTGATATGGTACTATAGGCATTAAATCTCACATGAGATAAGATGAGATCTACATATTGTTTGCTTGATGCAAACATAATATGAGATTCACTAATTAAATCTTTATGTAGAGTTGTTAGGAAATAAGATTTATATGTGACGTGCAATGCAATCAAGATATAAGAAGAGATTTGCTAGTTATATGTTGATGTGAGTTGGTTTGAGAAGGGTTTTGCATGTTGTGTGTTTAATACAACGATGATATGGTACACTTACAAGTTATGGTTCATGTAATGTTAGATGATATGAGATGAAATAGATTTAATAACACTAGAACAATGGTCATTCAAGAAATACTTGGGCCCTTATAATGATTACGAGATAGATGATTAATATTAGGAATATAAAACCTAAGAAATTATGAGAAATGAAGAAATAAATTGAAAGTTAGGTTATAAATATAGTTAGAGACTAAATTTTAGATGGCTAAATAAAAATGAAGTGGAAATAGAGATGTGTGGAAATGTACATGATCAAGAGTTTCATCCATGCATCATTTAATGTATTGATTAATTTATTTGCTTTCATATTTGATCACTTGATTTTATATGTTTATAACATTTGTTGCATACATGTCATGTTTTTGTTGTTGTTCTTTTCTTCTTATAGTTTATTTTACTATAATATTTTATTTTATATTACTATATGTAGATAACAATTTATGTATTTAATTTTTTAAGCTTATTACTTACTACTCATATTATAGGTAAATATCTTAAGACACCAAGAGATAGGAATCATTATTGCAATTAAAATGAGTTCAATAACATTATTTCATTGAGAGATGTGATCTTTTTTTTAGATATTACTCATGTATCTAAAAAAGAGATATTTTAGATGATTGTACCTGTGATATATAAAGATATGTGTGGATATAAATATTTGTGCCTATTTCTTTGGTGTACACAATACAATATACAAGTTTTGATTAATATTCCATGAATTTGTGACAATATTGTGGTTTTGTAAAATTACATGATATTGATTGTATTTTTAATAGTTATATATTTTGTAATTGGTTATTTGAGTATGTGGATACATTGGATGTGATTATTATTGAGATTATATTTAAGAAAATTTATATTTTTTATATGAATATCTCTTGTGATTTATTATTAGGACTTGTAAATACGTATATAAAAAAATAAATATTTTTAGAAGAGGTTATATTTTTTTAATTCTAAAATTAAATCATATTTAGATTTGAAATAAATTTAAATGAGATTTAAAGTTGGATTTACCATCACCCTTGCTTTGTAAGGTGGATAGTTTACTTAAATATGAAATAAAAAACCGATCAAACTCGATGGTAAAGCTATGAATGGTTTAACTGAGTGAAGTGAAAACCAAGGTGTGAATCTCACAAAAGAGCGGATGAATTGTAGAGTTTAAAATAATTTTTCATAGGATTTATTTTTGAAAAATAATTTTACAATTACAAAAAACCTTGATTATTTATATATGTATTTTTAGTAAGATTAAAAAATGAAAATAAAAATTAAAATAAGAGTATGAAATTTTTAGATGAATCGGTTCAAATTAGATCTTACATCCACTCCCAACTGAGGTTGAAAAAATATAAATAACAAAAAGTTACAATTTAAGTTTTTTTATGGTTCCTCTCTAACTTACTAGCTTTTATGTGTTCAATTATAACCCAAGTTTTTATGATATCAACTCTAACTTGATTTTTTATGAGATCAAACTAAATTAGGACTTCGTAAATGCTGAGTCGCCCAACCTAAAAAAAGAAAAAATATAGTAAGATGAAAAAATTTTGATAAATTTATACAAGAAGATGATTGAATAATTTGATGTTTGAATATGATTTAAAATTGATATGAAAAGAGAATGTCTTTAAAATAAACAAGCTAGTATTTTATTTTATAATAAAAAACTTATTAAAGCAAATGTGTATGTCTTTAATTCTTGAAACTTATTAAATATTCGAAGGTACTTTTAAGACCACTAATTTATCATCTTCAAAAGTATATAACTTATTCATTAAAAACTACACTTTATTCACTTTAAAATAAGTCTATTATAATAAAATATCAAATATTTATGAATTGACTAATTAAACATAATAGTGACTTAATAATCTCTTTATTTTGATGATGATAAGATATAAATATTTATATAAAGATATAATGAGAAAAAATATTATTTTGAAAAGAGGTATTAAAAATGAAAAGTTTTATGCTCTTATTACTTCATACTCTCCATTACGTCATTCCCCCCTTTACTACATACTCTCCCTCACATATCTAAAAAACGATCTTTTTTCTCTCCCTTTAAAACCATCAAAAGAGAGGTATAATTTATATAATTTTTATTACACCTAATTATCATATGATTTGAAATTGTTTAGTTAAAAGAGATTTAATAAATATGTTAGATAATTCTTATTTAGTAAGAACATGTTTAGATTCTACTAAGTTTTTATCTACTTGATTTTTAATGAAATGATTTTTTAAATTTATGTGTTTGGTATAAGAATGATAAACTTGATTCTTTGCTAAGTTCAAGACGCTAGTATTATCAATTTTAACGAGAATATTTGAGAGTTTTAAACCATAATCATGAAGTTATTGTCTTAACCATAATACATGGGCAACATAACTTTTGATCTCTATATACTTAACTTCTATAGTTGATAAAGCCATGAAATTTTGCTTCTTATTTTACCATGAAATTATATAATTTCTTAAGAATTGATATGTACTTCAAGTATTTTTTATCTACTTTAGAAGCTACAAAGTTTGAATCTATGTAACCTATAAGATCACATGAAATAGTATTTCTAAGATACCATAAACATAAATTCATTATATCTTCTAAATATTGAAAGATTAATTTAATCATATTTAGATGTTTTTTTAAGATTTGATTGGAATCTAATGCAAAAGAAAACATTAAATATAATATCTGGTCTACTTATTATGAGACATAATAATGACTTAATAAGATCTCTATAAAATTTTTTATCAGTAAGTTTCTTAATTTTATCTAAGTCTAAATAGATTGATTGATTCATTAGAATCTTTCTACATTTCATATTTTTATATCCAAAATTCTTGAATAATTATTTTAAATACTTCGTTTGTGAAATTAAAATCTCATCTTTAAATTACCTAATTTGTAATCCTAAGAAGAAGTTCACTTCATCTATCATACTCATCTTAAACTCTCTTGTTACCAAATCACTAAATTTTTTATAAATATTTTCATTTATATTTCAAAAAATTATGTCATCAATATAAACTTGTATAACTAACAAACGATCATTTAAAGATTTTCGAAATAATGTGATATCAATTTTTCTTTTTCTAAAACTATTATCAACTAGATAATTACATAATCTGTGATATCATGTATGTGGAGCTTGCTTAATTCCATAAAGTGTCTTCTTAAGCTTATATACATAATCATCATATGTATGGATCTTAAAATTGGGAGATTATTTTACATTCACATATTCTATTATTATATTTAAAAATATACTTTTTACTTCTATTTGAAATAATATAAAATTTTTCTGACATGAATATACTAAGAGAATTCTAATGGCTCTGATCTTTCTATAGGTGCAAAGGACTCAAAATATCTATCTTCAACTTCGTTATAACCTTAGCGATAAGTCTAACTTTTTTATAATGATCACTCTAGTTTTATCTAATTTATTTGATCATTAGGCCTAGAAACTAATTACTTAACTTTGTTTCTCTAAAATTGATTCAATTCTTCATTCATTGCTTGAACCCAAAAAACATTCTTAAGTGCATCTTTTATAAATACTAGTTTTATGAAAGATATAAATGCACTATGATCAACTTCTTTCATAAAAGGTTTAATTCTAACTCCTTGATTAACATTTATTATTAATTCCTTTTGATGTGAATTTTATACTTCCAATCTTTGAGAAAATTGTTAACTAATCTCTTCTCCTTCTTTTTGACTTTTTGTTTAGTCTTCATCTTCTTTCAAGTTTACATTTCTGAAAGACTTTATCTATTTATCTAAATTTTATTATTTTCTCTTAAATAAGCTTATCAAACACTACATATATTATTTTTTCTAACTTTTGACTATCCATATTGTAAACTCTATAAGTTTTTCTAAACGAAAAGTATCCTAAGAAAACTCTTACACTTATGTGTTCATCAAACTTATTTAAGTTGATTTTTTCATTATTAAGAATGATACATTTAAATCCAAAACATAAAAGTAACTAATATTTGGTATCTTATTTTTAAATAACTCATCAAAGAGTTTTCTTAAGTATTTGTCTTAATTAATTCTATTTATTATACAACAAACCATATTAATTGTTTCGACCCAAAAGTACTTTGGTAGAATGTATTTGTCTAACATTGTTCTACCGATCTCTATGAAGGTTCTATTCTTTTTTTTATTATTTCATTTTATCGAAATGTATTACGATATGTAAATTGATGCTCTATTCCTTTGCCTTTATAATAATCTTGAAAAAAATTTTTAAACTTACTACCATTATCATTTTGAATACAAATTAATTTGAGATTAGTTTGTCTTTTTATATCTTTTATCAAATTAACAGAATTTTCAAATTTTTCACTTTTATTTTAAAGAAATATAACCCAAGTATATTTTGAAATATCATCAATAATTACAAATCTATATTTTTTTTCACCTAAACTCAACAGTTATGTAGATCTAGAAATATCTAAATAAACTATCTCTAAAGGTCTATTAATGGTTAAGTCATTTTTAAGTATAAATGAAGATTGAACTGTTGGAAACTTGCGTGTTACAAGAGGGGGGGTGAATTGTTCCTTTTACAAATTTTTAAACAATTTTAAAGTTAATTACAATAGTAAAGAGAAATTATGAGCAATAAAGTAAAGAATGAAAAGCACACACAATTTCAAGTGGTTCGACAAAACCTTTGCCTACATCCACCCCTAGCTGACCCAGCCAGGCTTCACTACTAAACACTGCCTTTTGCCCAACCGGCGGGTAGGCCGAAACCCTCACAACAACCAATCAACCCAACTGGTACCAACCAAATACAATCAACAGCAGCAAGACACGCTGCACACTCACAGCAACAAAGCTGTTATAATTTTGGCAAGAAAACAGATTTCAGCTTTCAAGTAAAAGTTTTACATCAACCTGTACCACAATCCTTTAATCTTAATTTGTGACACAACTACTAAACAAGTATTAAAAATGTTTAACTAAAAAAAAATTCAACAATATAAATTTCGTTAAAAAAAACAAATTATTTGGAGCTCTTAAATATAAGTCCTTGTGTACTTAGAGCTCATACTTAACAATTAAATCTAATTAATTAAACTTAAGATAATTAAAGAAATCACTTTTCAAACTGCAGCTTAAAAAAAACGCACTTCTGAACGCGCTTCAAAACAGGACTACGCGCCTCTGAACGCGCTTTCCAAACAGGACAATGCCCAAATCGCGTTTGCGAGAGGCGTTGTTCTGTTTTAGGCGGAAGAGTTGTTTCGGAGGTGATTTGGTCTGAAATTCGACGCAATAGAAATTCGACACTGATAAGTTGTATTCCGAAAAGCTAATAAAGATTCCAAGGCGTGTAACAACAATCAAATTTGGTGAAGATTGGTCCGAAAAATCAAGATTGGCGAAGCTTGGATAACGAAAAAGATTTGCAGTAAATTCAACCTCAATCTAAGTAGCTAAGCAGAGTATGAGATGTAGTTGAGTAAGCAATTGTAAAATAGAAAAGAAAGGGAACGAAACGTGCAAATTTGAGGCGAAATGAACGCGTTCCGTTTCGCTCCGAGAAGGCTGAGGAAGACGATGAACAGTAAAATTGCGCAGTTTTCGTTTTTCTTGTTTGAAGGATTTTTGCGTTAAATGCTTGCACATTTCTCTTCAAAATTAATCCCTTTTATAGAAGAGGGCTAATCAACAATGTTGATTTAGCCGTTTTCTTCCAACGGCTAGAAGAGGAGAAGAATGTTGGAAACTTGCGTGTTACAAGAGGGGGGGTGAATTGTTCCTTTTACAAATTTTTTAAACAATTTTAAAGTTAATTACAATAGTAAAGAGAAATTATGAGCAATGAAGTAAAGAATGAAAAGCACACACAATTTCAAGTGGTTCGGCAAAACCTTTGCCTACATCCACCCCTAGCTGACCCAGCCAGGCTTCACTACTAAACACTGCCTTTTGCCCAACCGGCGGGTAGGCCGAAACCCTCACAACAACCAATCAACCCAATTGGTACCAACCAAATACAATCAACAGCAGCAAGACACGCTGCATACTCACAACAACAAAGCTGTTACAATTTTGGCAAGAAAACAAATTTCAGCTTTCAAGTAAAAGTTTTACATCAACCTGTACCACAATCCTTTAATCTTAATTTGTGACACAACTACTAAACAAGTATTAATAAATGCTTAACTAAAAAAAATTCAACAATATAAATTTCGTTAAAAACACACAAATTATTTGGAGCTCTTAAATATAAGTCCTTGTGTACTTAGAGCTCATACTTAACAATTAAATCTAATTAATTAAACTCAAGATAATGAGAGAAATCACTTTTCAAACCGCAGCTTAAAAAAGAAACAAACGCACTTCTGAACGCGCTTCAAAACAGGACTACGCGCCTCTGAACGCGCTTTCCAAACAGGACAATGCCCAAATCGCGTTTGCGAGAGGCGTTGTTCTGTTTTGGGCAGAAATGTTGCTTCGGAGGTGATTTGGATTGAAATTCGACGTAATAGAAATTCGAAACTAATGAGTTGTATTTCGAAAAGCTAATAGAGATTTCAAGGCGTGTACTAACAATCAAATTTGGTGAAGATTGGTCCGAAAAATCAAGAACGGCGAAACTTGGATAACGGAAAAGATTTGCAGTAAATTCAACCTCAATTCAAGTAGCTAAGCAGAGTATGAGGTGTAGTTGAGTAAGCAATAGTAAATAGAAACGAAGAGGGATGAAACCGTGCGAATTTGAAGCAAGAAGAGCGCGTTTTCGTTTCGGCCCGAGAAGGCTGAGGAAGACGATGAACAGTAATTCCAGTGATTTTTATCCGTCTTTGCAGGGATTTTTCCAATTCTTTTTCTGACCAAAATCCCTCGAATTCAATCCTTCTTATAGAAGGAGATTGAGCAATTGATGATTGGTTCCAACGGCTAGAAGAGGAGAAGAAAGTAATTTTAACACAAATAGCCGTTGCGCCGGAAAAACAGAGAAGGAAAGCCAAAAAAAACTTTTAAGCTTTAGTCCCACATTGCCTATTGGACGAGAGAAACAGCGCATATAAGAGTTCACCGCTCTTTAACCTTCAGCCGAAAACACTGGGGTTGGCTGCCCCTAGGTGCGGTTGGGAAGTCATTACCCAAGCCGACCTGTATAGAGCATAACGGGTCAAATATGACCCGAACCCGCCGCATTAGGATCTCTGGCTTGTGTTTGCGCTAACGGGTCAAGTATGACTCGAACCCGAATTAGGAACTCTGGCTTGCTTGTGCTAACGGGTCCTTGCCTGGCCGGTTCGGCTTGGTTCCGGTTCGGCGTTAACCGAACCCCTTTTTTTCGGTTTGGCGTAAAGCGAAAATCGGAAATAAAATTTTGAAAGCCTTAATAACTAATAATTATATTTTTATTTAAACCAAAATAAATATGGTGTAAAATATTGATTATACAAGTCAATGACTTGTTTAATCACAACACCTTCTTAAATGTAAGCCTCATACGTAGAGTTGCACTAATACGATATATAAAATCGTATAGTACAACCCTTAGGCAATTAAATAAGAGAGGTATTAACCAAATTAATAACTATAATTACCAATGTAATGATGTCAAACTGATCGATTAAAGGTTAATTAAAAAACATCCTAATGTAATTCTAATAAAGATATGATGCATTGTATGAATCTCAAAAATGCAATCCTAAGTGTGTCACACATTGATTAACAGGATGGGTTTATCAATCTAACCTTGATAATGTAGTATATGAAAATCTCCAAGTGGTTTTGCCACGCCACAAGGAGAACCTGATTGACTCTCATGAGCTGACGTTTGAGAGTCGTTCTTGAGCCATGCCACTAATGAACTTTGACAATGCTTTTCATGTGGATCGCTCCATGGATTAATCAACCAAGCTCTCCAATCTCCTAATCCCTGTAAGCACTTGAGAAGCATGATCTGAAATACACTCAACAAATCATTAACATTAGTACAATGGTTTTGTACTCATCAAACTCGTGGTGCACAAAGGGGTTCAACAAAGAAAATAATTTTAAAACATATACCCGTTGCGCCGGAAAAGCAGGAAAGGAAAAGAGAAAAACGCTTTTAAGTTTTAGTCCCACATTTCCTGTTGGTAGGGAGAAGTAGCGCATATATTAGTTCACCTTTCTTTTGCCTTCAGCCGAAAATATTTGGGGTTGGCTGCCCCCAGGTGCGGTTGGGAAGTCAATACCCAACCCGACCTGTTTAGAGCATAACGGGTCAAGTATGACCCAAACCCGAATTAGGAACTCTGGCTTGTGTTTGCGCCCTTATAATCGTCCCCTTAGGTTCTCGCCTGGCCGGTTCGACTTGGTTCCGGTTCGACGTTAACCGAACCCTTTTTGCCCCGGTTTGGCGTAAAGCGAAATTTTTAATTAAATCGGAAATAAAATTTTGAAAGCTTTAACACTTGCGAAAATAGTCGAAAATGCTTTAATAAATAATAATAATTATATTTTTATTTAAATCAAAATAAATATGGTGTAAAATGTTGATTATACAAGTCAAGGACTTGAGAAGCATATGAATCTCAAAAATGCAATCCTAAGTGTGTCACATATTGATTAACAGGATGGGTTTAACAATCTAACCTTGATAATGTAGTATATGAAAATCTCCAAGTGGTTTTGCCACGCCGCAAGGAGAACCTGATTGACTCTCATGAGCTGACGTTTGAGAGTCGTTCTTGAGCCATGCCACTAATGAACTTTGACAATGCTTTTCATGTGGATCGCTCCATGGATTAATCGACCAAGCTCTCCAATCTCCTAATCCCTGTAAGCACTTGAGAAGCATGATCTGAAATACACTCAACAAATCATTAGTAACATTAGTACAATGGTTTTGCACTCATCAAACTCGTGGAGCACAAAGGGGTTCAACATGAACTTGTTTTCTTTTTGTATAATCACTTATTTTCTAACTATTTTTGTTTGGTTTGGGAAAACATTTAAATATATTTAGCTTATTTTTTAAGGTAGGATAATCTACATGATCTAATCTTTTATGTCATAAATTATTTTCATTTAAATTTTTAACAAGACATCTTATTCTACTAACTTCTAGTTGATCAAACTTAATCACTTAAATATTACCTTTTTAATGACTAATAATACTTTATCATCTTTTAATATTTTATAATATCGAGTATCACAATTAATAAAATAATCATCATCACACAATTGACTAATACTAATTAAATTAAATTTTAATCCATTTACTAAGAAAACATTTGAAAGTGTAAAATCAGGCATACCTATATTACCAATTCTAATTATCTTCTTCTTAGAGTTGTCTCGTAATGTTACCCATCTATTTGGTTAATGTTCTATTGATACAAATTTTGTTCGGACTTCAGTCATGTCTTGAGCATTTGTTATCTAACACTCAAGAGTTAGATCTTAATTTTGTTCTCTATGTATGATTATATAAATTATAAAATTTTAACTTAGTAATCATAAGATATAATTTCTATTTTCTTAGTTAGTTTGTTTTCTTATATAGATAATTTCTAAGTATATTATTTCTAACCTGTAAATTTTTTTAATACATCATATCTCCATATCATGATTACACTTATATTAATTTTTTTATTCTCTTAAGAACCCAAGCAAGCTTGGGTTGAGCTCTAATATTTACTATGTGGGCATTCATAATATCATTCTTAATTATCTATTTAAAATAAGGTTTTGAACTAAAAATATTTTTCTTAATTTTATAATCTTTGATGGTATGTCCTTTTCTACAATAATAAAAACTTATAATATTTGAAATATTATGCATATATTTGAAAGAAGAAATATATTTATATTTAAAAAAATGAACACCATATGAAGCATTAGGGATTTTTGCATGCTCAAGAGAATAATTTTTTTCTTTTAAATTAGTAATTTATTTTTTCAAAGAGGTATTCTTAATAATCATGGAATTTTTTTTATAATAAATTTGAAGTATTTTTATTTTTTTTTGCATCTTGTTTCATAAAAAATCTAAAAGATCAATTTTTTGTTTATAAAACCTTTTTCAATTTTTTATGCACATGCATTAAAAAAGTTAAAAAAATTAATAACTTATGTGTAATTATTTTCAAAAATATCATGAGACCAAGAGTTTACGTCATTCTCTTCTTCTTCACTAGATATACTTGTGTAATCATTTACTATAAAGCATATCATCTCTTTCTTCTCACTACTTGAAGTTGTAGAGTTTAAATCTTTTGAAGTACTCCAAGTAGCTTGAAAAGTTTTTTTCTTCTTCATTCTCTAATTTTTCTCTTTTTTCTTATAATGTCCTTGAGTTATGGACAATCTGATATAATGTGACAGATTTGATCATAATCATAACATTTTGGAACATTCATCTTCTTCATTCCTTTCTAACTTTTGGCAATTCTTGTTTATAAAACTTTTTGTTAAATTTATTGTAAATGTTTAACATGAAAAATTATCTCTTCCTCCAAATCCATAGAAGAGACGGATGTTGTATTCAAATCTTCTTTGCTAACTTTGAATGCTGATGGTTCCTCTTTTCTTGCTCTATTTTTTGGTTTGTTAGTTGAAGCCTCCTCTTCAACTCTTCTATTCATCTCAATTTCATCATTAATAATTCTTTAACTCATCCAATATAAGCTTATTTATGTCTTCGATTGTCTTTAGTGTAACTACAAGATGATCATACTCTTTGGATAGAATCCTTCGTTATTTTCATAAATGATTTGTATTAGAAAATACTTTTTCAAGGTTTGTTAATCTATTAGTAATATTTGTAAATCACATAAATATCTTTTCTTATAGTTTCTCTTAAATCTATTCTAAAGAGCTCATAATCATATGTTAGAAGATTTATTTTTGTGTTTTTTACTTTGTGAAGTGCTTTCATAAGTAACTTCTAACTTTTTTCAAACTTAATGTGTAGTACACAAATTCATAACTTGATTAAATTTATTCACAGATATGTTACAATGAAGAAGTGCTTTCATAAGTAACTTATAACTTTTTTCAAACTTAATGTGTAGTATACAAATTCATAACTTGATTAAATTTATTTAGAGATATGTTACAATGAAGATAGTTGAGTTTTATTATATTTAGTTATGTCATTCTTCTTTGATCACTCCTAATTTCATTAAAAGATTTGATTTTATTTGTGCTTGAATCTCTAAGTAAATAATATTATTTAATGAGCATTTCTCAAAATTCTAAATCAATTGATTGGATAAAAGTTCTATTTTTATTTTTCTAATATGAATAAAATTTATCCTCAAACAATGCTCGATGAATTGAAGAAGATCCTTTATTTAATATCGCACTAATATCACTCATAAATGAAAACATATTAAAAACTTAACTTAAGAAACAAACAAACAAATGCATATTTTAAAAAATATAAAAAATAATAAAAGAGAATTTTAAATTAGTATGCATGGAAAATAATAATTAAATAAACTTAACAAAATAATTAAAATGTACACAAAAGATCACCCAAGTGATTTGACTCACTTTTTGTAGGGAACAAGTTCTAATACCAATTGAAGTGAAAACTAGCATTCAAATGCCAAGATAGTGAATTATAGACTTCAAAATAATTTTTGCTATTTTTTTATCATATTTATTTCTCAAAAATAATTTTATATTTATAAAAAATTATGATTATATATATATATATATATTAATTTTTAATATGATAAAAAAATAAAATGAGACCAAAATTTTTAGGCAGTTTGGTTCAAATTAGAATCTACGTTTACCCCCTATCAAGGTCAAAAAAAGAACCACTTGTAAAAATTTACAACCTGAGATTTTTTTTCTTGTGGTTCATCTCCAGTCTATTAGCTTTTACGAATTCAACTATAATCTAGGCTTTTACAAGTTCAACCCCAACTCGATTTTTTATGAGATCAAATCGAACTTAGACTTTTGTAATGTCAGCCCCCAAGCCCAAAAGAAAGAAAAAAAGGAAAAATGGAACAAGATAAAAAATTTCTGATAAATTTGTATAATTTCTTATATTTGTTGATTAATGGAACAAGACACAATGATCTTAAATTTATAATAGAAATAGAAAATGAAAGTTTAGAAGTGTAGAGCCTAGCTAAAAAATTTTGATAATTTGAGAAGGATAAGAAGTATTTACTACAAGGAGAATTTATGCTAGTAGAATATTGAACAATTTTTGTTGAGACCTTAAAGATTGATTCATTTTAATTAGTTATTTTATTCACAATGTTTTGGTATTTATAAAAAAAATTTGGTTATAATCATTATAAAGTCTAATAAAAATTGCTTGAAAAGTTGATGCTAAACTACTTAAATAGCTATTCCAAATGTCTTAAATATTTTTTTCTTTAATGGCTAACACAACGGTTAGAGGATGAGTCATTAGGCAAAATGAACCAGAGCAGTTGGATCTGATTAGAAGCAATACAAACCTTCACCAACTATAAAATTGAGGACATCTGAACATGTAAGATGAGATCTAGAATGTTCAATTCAACAATGATAAAATTGGAGTATGTCTCAACTGTAGAATTCAAATCGAATAGTTAAGAGTTGCATAATTCATGGTTAAGACAAAAGAATTCTTGTCTTCTAATAAGTTTGGATGAAGCTGAGACTGTTAGATATCAAGATAAATCATATGAAATAAATAATCATCATTAGATCTGAGATCAAATAGACAATGAGATAGATGATTAACAATGTTTAATAAAGCAAAGATGAGCTCCAACTTGCAATCTTAAAAATGCATGATCAAATTTAATTTTTTAGCATTCATGTAAGACTAATATTCGAGCCTAATTGGGGCTCACTCCCCTCTATGTGCTTAAGATTTAATCACCTTGGTGCACTTGAAACATAAAAGTTATTATGAGTCTGATCTAAACCAAAATGTATATTTTGTTCTAATGCATGCACAGCTCAACCCTTTGTCTTACCTTAGCATGTTCATGATTGTTGTACCATCACCAAGATCAGGTTTGAATTAATTTGGTTTCAATAGTCTCCTGACCTAAGGCTTGGGAGTGCCTATGCTGAGGCTTGCTTGGCTCGAATTATTGCACTTAAGCACAAGCATAGGATGTGGCGATAATTTTTTTAATTTTAACTATGAAAATCTTAAAATAATTATCTTTTTAATTGAATCAATATTTAACAATCAATCTAACATGGAATTTGGCAAAAATATATAAGTATGATTTAACCAAGAAAAGGATCGTGAGATTAAAAAATAAAATATTTTTTATTTATTTAATCAAAAGATTATTGAATAATCTAATGCTTGAATATGATTGAAATTGATCTGAAAAGAGTGCGCATTTAAAACGAATAACATAAAATTATATTTTACAATAAAAAGAATTTATCAAAACTGATGTGCATATCTTCAATTTTTGAAGCTTGCTTAATACTTTAAGATATTTTGAAGACCACTAATTCACAATCTTCTAAGATACATGACTTGCTCATTAAAACCTACATTTGGTTCAGATTAAATAAATCTATTAGAATAAAATATTAAATATTTATGACTTGACTCATTAAACGCAAAAATGTCTAGCATTGAGTAGGGAGGTTAGGCGGGGTGAAATAGTACTATATGATAATGGAATAAAATGGTACAATTTATTAAAAATGGCAAAATCAATGAGGCAATGGAACATTTTGAAAGAAGATATATGTTAATCATAAGGTATGCTTTTATGAACATAGAGTATGGTAGCAATACAAAAAAAAGATTAATAATTATAATCTTATAATATACAAACATAATACAAAGAGATATAAAATATTGTGTTATTAATCAAAATGAAATTGATGTGTGACATAGGGATTAAAAGAGAAGAAAGTATTAAAATGAAGTCTACTTCTAAGATTTCAAGTAGATGAATTTATAATTAGTAAATATAAGTAGAAAAATTAATTAAAATGAAAATGAACTATTAACAGATGCATTTAGCATGACATTATAATCAAATGAGATACAACAAATGCTAAGATCCATTATATATATATATATATATATATATATATATATATATATATATATATATATATATATATATATATATATATATATATATATATATGATATTGATATATTTATGTGTTACTAAAATTTTATTATGCAAATGAAAGTATGAAAATGAAAACAAGAAAAATAATAGAAAATTAATGGAATAGATATAAGAGTAGGCTAAATTAATTATGAGGTAAAAGAAAGGAATATAAAACTAAAACTTTGGTTTTCCTTAAAACCACAATTTCATGATAAAAAAGTGTCATTAATAAAAAACAAAGATATAAAAGAAAAATAAAATTGAATTAGTAATAAATTGAGTAATGAAAGAAAAACAAATAAAAATAAAAATAAAGAACATTAGTAGTGAACTTCGCTATAAGAAAAAATAAAGATGTAGGATAAGATGTAAAGCATAATATGACACTGGTAGCATACCAAGATTAAATGATAAAAATTATGGCATAATAGAATTAAAATAGAATAGGTTATTGATAAAAAGAAAGTTGAAAATATGAAAAGTTTTAAAAAAGAAAGAAAGAATAAGAAAAAAGGGATAATTAATTGGAATAAATATGAAATAATTATATATATCTATATAATAATAGGAAGTGATAATAATATATAAGAATATTTAACACTAAACTTTATTCTAATGTGGTAGGATATTATTGATATTTAGACTCACATGAATATTATATGTTATTGGTGTAATTATGTAATTTTATTTTGTTCTTTATATTTTGACTATTTCTATTAATCTAAATGTCATGCTTTATTTAAATTTATCCATGTGGTAACTTATTATTTTTTTTTTGCTTACATGATAAGGTATGCAATTAATATATAAATAATATAGAACAAGATGATAGTACTAAACTATATTTATTACATATTCATTCTTAGATATGAGCAGGCCTTTTGTCGAACAAAGTGGTGCACCACAACCAAGATAGCATTAAAATTATAATAATTTGAACATTAACTTGTAGTTTTTTCATTATGAAATCTAAAAAATAAGCAAAGAGTAAAAAGTTTATTTGAATTTCAATTCAATAATGTATAGAGTGACAAATTTCAAAGTACTTTTTTCTTATGTGTTTTTATTATTCCCTTTTTATTTTTTTATATTATTTTGTATTCATTTTCATTATAATGTGTTTTTTAATGCCTTAGTTTTTCTATTGTGATATATTGTTAGAATTGGAAATGAGGATAGATAACCAAGTGGACATAATCATTAGATTACTTATTCATTATATGAATAATTCATAACAAGAGTTTAAATCCCTCTCTCTTTGATCTCTTTATATATGTATGTGTGTGAACTAAGTGGACTAAAGCATGAGATTATTTATTTATTATATGAATCATCTATTTCGAGAGTTTGAATCCCTCTCTCTTTATGCCCCTATATATGTTTATTTGGGTGTGTGGAATGATAATAAGTTATTGTTTATGCAATTACTTAAAGTTGATGACATTTTTAATGCTATGCGAAATTATGAAAAAAATAAATGTTATATTTATATATATATGTGAGAACTAGAAGTAACACAATCATTCTTCATCTACGAAAAACAGTTAAAGTCTTCCAATTTTCCTACATAATTATTTTGATTATTGAGGAATTATAAATGTTTGTGTAAAGTGTGACAGAGTAATTGATTGTATAGTAGGTGATATTTAGTAGATTTTAGGAATTTAGAATTTTTTTGTATTTAAAAAATATCAGATAAAATTATGAAAAATGAAATAATAAAAAATTTAAAGAATTTGGAAGTTTTAGAAAATTATTAAAAATAAAATGTGTCAAGCGTTGTTAGAATCCATCACACAGAATTGACTGGTTTAAATGAGTATTCTTCCAAATGAATCAAGCTAAGCTTAAACAATATCATATCAAGTCATACATAAACATGATGTCAAGTTCCTCTTATATATAAAGCTCCCACATATGTGGAGTGTTGCTCCCTTCATAATGCATGAATAAAAAACTATCATAGGTATTGCTAATAAATCACTTCCTATTTCATCCACGATTCACTCACAAGTTGAGTGCTTTAGTAGATTATACATGGTGAAAATATCATGAAATCCTAAGGAGTCCAAGTTAGGCTTACAATGCCATCTAATGATATTGTCAAACAAATTAGTCTAATCAACCTGGATGTAAGTGTAAGACATAGTGATATATTATAGTTAATTATGTTGAATAGAAAGTCCTCATAATATAAAGCTATCAAATCTTAAATAGTTGTATGTTGTTATTTGAGTATGGATACCATTATGGTTGCATAAAAATACCCTTGGGGAGATTAGATTCCCCCAAATGTATGAATCAACTAGGCTTTAATTAGCAATTTTTTTTGCATATATTAAAGGCTACAAAATGTTCTTACATCACTCTAGAAAACACAGCTCACAAAAATCCTATGTAAGGCAATTGTACAATGCAATTGGTTCAATAGAAAATACAAGTAGTCGAACTACTTCATGTAGTTAATCAATTACTTAGGGAAAATTAATGTGACCTGAAAGCTCACTTGCCATGGACTTAACCATCAAATAAGGCTTATAAATATATTAATAACATGTTAAAATATTAGAAACGAATAAAGATGTCTAATTCTCATTTGAATTTACTAATTCATAAATAATATTTCTAATAGGCACACAATACTTTAGAACACTTTTAAACATCAAAAATAAAAAAATATATACATATACAATATCATTATGCTCATTAGAAATCAAAGAATAGTCTAGTACGTTATAAACCAGGGTATTATACTTAACATAATAACAATAATATTTTTTTTATTATATTACAAGTGTCCTTAGAAAAAATGTTGAAATTTTTTAGAATTGTTGGAAATGCATTCTTTTGGCTTGAATTAATCTTGGTATATTAAGGCATCCATTGGATAGGCATGAATTATTTCTGACAAATAGATTGCTTCATTTAATTTATTTTGAGCACAAAAGCATGATATTGAGTACCAATGACCAATCTTGATGTCCTAGATATGTTCAAATTAAGTAGAAGCATATAACATATTTGTATATATGAAAAATATATTGAGACAATATAGAATAGGTGAAATATTTTAATAAAATTAAAAAAGTGAAAAAATGTAATGACTTTTTCAATATTTTGGTGTCATTTGTGAAATAGTTTTAGTGTGATAATAAATCTTCAGACAATCAAATCAAAATGCTATTGACTCTAAGTTTTTGTTTTATTATTAATAAGTTAACTCAGAGATGAATATGAATTGTTGACGAAGAAGATGACAAAAAGATGGAAAATCCAATGCGAAAAGATGACAATATAAAAGACAAATGAGAAATTAAGATAAAAATAGTCTGAAAAAGAGACGAATAAAATAATAAAGGTTCACAAAAAAAAAAAAAAAAAAAAATAGAAGTGATATACAAAAATTTGTTAAGAGGATAATCCATGAGTGAACTAGAATAAAAAAAAAACACAAGGTTAAATAACAAATAAGTAGCATAGAAAATAGTGATTTTGATATTTAATGTATAACTTTAAATATTTAAATATTGTTTTTATAATTTTGATAGTTTAGAAAAATATCGTCAATAATAATCAAGTTGATTTACCCTTATTGTGTTAGTATACAAAAATATAAAAATAATTAAAAGTAATTTAAAGCTTTTTTCAATAATAATATTTTTAGTTTTATTTTATTAGATATTTTTAAATTTACAAAATTTAAAATTAAAAAAATAGCTTTTTATTTGTTTATTATTTTTACATATACAAATACACATATACACAGATATATATGTTAAGAAACTTATAACCAAAGAGAATCATGGAACTTTCTCATCTTCATCACCCAAAATGTTAATTGCTCTCCTGCCAGTTTTCTAAGATCTCCGGGCGGGTTGGCTAGGGCATCTGCTGCATCCCCACCAATGCACCTCTATTGCAGTTCTGCTTGATAAGATCAAGCTTACCACCTCCTTCGCTCCCAATTCACATCCTTGCCAGTGGCTTTCCTCTGAGGCGAGGGCCGTGGCTCCCTTGCCCACCACCTTTCGCCACTCCGGTACTTACAAATCGCCACGAGACACGTGCCCGTAAAGGCCTTCTTGCCTGTGGCTGTCCGCCAGCTCCTTCACTTTTTCCGATAGACAAATTCTACCTTTTCTTTCTCTGCTAAAGAGGATTTTTCATTCCATCATGTTGCACTTGCCTCTTTGGTCTTTCAATTCCAAGTTTCCTCGATGGCCAACGAATACGATCTAGTGCCGTTTCCTCCTGCTCAGGATACCTCGCTCATGTTCTTTATTCAGTGGACACTCTTTGTACTGCTGCTTAAAGCTAGGTTTGGCCACGTGACTTCTCCAAACTTCTGATCACTCGTGCATTCGAGCATTCCGCAGCTGTAGAAATTACTGGCGAGTGACTGGCTAAACCGGCCAATTGAATCGGCTTGGAGAGAGAGAGAGAGAGAGGAAAGGCGCTTTAGATTGGTAAAGATGTCGGTGATGATTGTGACTAGTTTGGGCGATATTGTTGTGGATCTGTACACTGAACGCTGCCCCTTAACTACGAAGAACTTCCTCAAACTTTGCAAGTACTTCTCTCCTTTGCCGTATTTCTATCCCCTTTTGAAAATTTAATTCTTCTTTTCTATGTTATGTGCATAAATGTGGTTGCATGCGTGCTTTTTTATTAAAAAGATTGAGCTGTAACTTGAAGTGGGTGCGGCACTTCATGAACACATGAATGTGATAGTGTAGAAATTGGCTTGGATGTATGAGAATAATATTTTAATTACGGTGTAGAATAATATTTTTTATTCTTCTATCGCAATTAATATGAAACCATGGAGAGCAGTGCAAACATTTGTGCATTATCTTTATTAGTCATTAACAAACGATGAAGTTTCATGAGAAGCGCTTTGGTGGAACAAAAAGAGAAAAAATATGCTCTAAAATATGTTTAAGTTATTATCGAAATGTAAATAGTTGATTTAGATAAACATGCAGGTTTTTCTTGATAGGAGTGCTACAGGATTGGTTTTTAATAGATAAAACATTTTAAGTACTTGATCTACTGGCTAAAAAATGTGGTTATAGAATTGAACACAAATGTTGTGTTTAAAGCTTAAGCTTTTTAGATGAAATGCCTCAGTGATATTGTTCAATGGCTGGATACTATTGAGTTGAGCTAAATTTGTAAGCTAACAATTAAAGTTAAACGCACCATATTTAAATACTGGAAATCTTAGAATTCACTTAAAACAAAGTTTAGGCGAAAATGATGGGAATGTTGAGATGGAAATGTGGTAAGCCTAAGAATGGTTAATTTGGAAATAACTTTTTTGAAGACAAAAGCAATATCATTTTTTGAAAGTGAGGAAGTAGAACATAGGTTTTATTGATTTGAACATATATGACAAAGGGCAAACAATGTAACAAAATTTTTTTATGGAGAATTATTTTTTTCAAAGGGTTATAAGGAAAAGAAAAAAATATTAGAAATGGTGCAGAGTATTTTTTTAATAGGATTAGCTTCTTATGCCACTTTGGTAAAAAGAAAAGCCAAGCTAGGTTTATTAATCGATTTAAAAACCTGCAAACCATTTAGTGCAGGTCTTCAATTCTCATAAAATGAATTCTGTGCTAAATATTGAGAACAATGGTCAAACATCCAAGATCAACTTTTTGTTCCATTTTAATTTCATCAAACTGTCAGTGGGCTCTTGCTTTGCTGGCATCCTCTGTCTTCTTGTCTTCCAAGGTGAGGGTAGTTCTTTAATCCTCTGGAAAGTAACAAAGAACCATGATAGGTTCATAATTCTATTTTTCATCACTGGGTATGACACTAATAAGCAATATTGTATTTTAAGCTCCAGCGTTAAACTTTTTTTTCTGCTTGCTAAAGCTAATTTTGTTTTCACAGGAGTTTCTTTTCTTAGTTTCACTATTGTTGTACTAAATGACCTAATCTATTGTTATCTTGTGGAAGCAATATGTAAAATGCTTGCAAATATAATAATATATTAAGAAACTATGCTTATAGTTGTTGTGCTGCCAACCATCTTTGTTCTGGATGGAATAGTAATTCCAGCAGTTGCTTTGTATTCGATGCTTGTTAGTTTCAGTGTTGTTATACAAAATGACCTTATCTATTATTAACTCAGGAAGCAATATGTAAAATGCATGCAATCATAATTATATATTGAGTAACTATGCTTGTCATTATTGTGCTGCTGACCATCTTAGGTCTGGATGGAATAGTGATTTCAACAGTTGTATTCAATGCCGACTATTTTCAGGAGTTAGTTATGTAATGAAACTTTGATGGTTATATGAATATCCTAAGTATGAATGAGATGAATCTTTGTTTTTTCAAACCATACTTTTAGTCCTGTGATGGGCAATTTATGGCACAGTTTTCTTGTTGAATCCTATGTGTATTGATTTTTCCTGGATGCCGCCTATTGTTTTCCCTTGACATTTTAGATTATATTTAGAGACATTGGTTCTATTTCTTGATTCATTTTATACAATAAAATAAAATGCTATTGAAAGTTTGAACTTCTTTGTTCTTCTCCTTCAACCTTGTATTTTTATGGTTTGTTTTTTTACTGGTGTTCTAATTGTTGTTCAGTAAAACCCTTATTTTAGCTTTTATCTTTGTAATTCCTATGAAACTTCACACAGTGTGTTACCTTAATACAGAAATTATGGTTTCAAATTCAGCCACAGCATGTGGCTACCGTAGTCTTTTGGAGGCATTTATTTTTTTGGCGTCATTTCCTTTTATTGCTTTAATCTTTAGGCATATATGTTGTCATTGTTAATGCTTCTAGGTCACATACTTACTGTGCACTTTGATGAATGCAGGATGAAATATTATAATGGTTGCCTGTTTCACACAGTTGAGAAGGACTTCATGGCTCAAACTGGTGACCGCACTGGAACAGGCACTGGTGGCGACTCTGTTTACAAGTCAGCATTTTTATACTCACATGGTTATTTTAATATTTCAACTTGACTGTTACTTTTGGTATTAGACAGCAAAAAATACCAGGTCTTATCTTTTTGAAATAACACAGATTTTTGGACTTTTGAGTCCTTATTTTGATACAGTTTTTTGGCACTTGTGTTACATTTTAGCTTTCTATTGAGGCTTGATTGTAGCCTTGGACATCCTTTCGTTGATCCCTTACCTTTCCTGTCATTTGCCTAAATTCTAAATGATCATGCGGCAGCAGGATGTGAAACTAGATAGACTTCGCTTCACTCTCCTCCCTTTATGAAGCAAATATAATGGGCAGAAGATAATTGAGAGAGAGTATTCACTGATACTTCGAGAAAAGTCTAAATACACTGATTTTTTATGTTTGTTTTACTTTAACTCTGTTCCTTTTTATGACTGTACCACAACTTAGTCTGAAAGCTTGCTTGAATGGTACAGGTTTCTTTATGGTGACCAGGCTCGTTTTTTTGAGGATGAAATTCATCCTGATTTAAAGCATTCTAAAATTGGTACTGTTGCAATGGCTGGTGCCGGAGAAAACTGCAATGCATCTCAGGTACTTTTTGTTAGTCCACAATATTTTTGTTTAGATCCCATTCATGTGTGTTCTTGTTAATCTTAGAAGATCTAACTGCCATAGACTCTTCCAGTAGCTCACCTTAGTCTTTTTTCTTGGTGTTCTTGGTGTTTTTCTGTCATTGATGCAGGAACTCTGTTCCAATGCTAAGTGGAAGTCAAAGCTGTGAATTAAGATGACAAAGCACCCTAGAAATTTCTTTATTATGTCCTTAATAATGATAAATCCATCTATTTTTTTTTAGTTTAATTTGTGGCTAGTGGTTGGTTTATGTGTTAGGATCCCATGGAATATGCATCCATTTCTCCTTGCCTCCCTCTTGTTGATGCATTTTTCTTATTGCAGCCCTAATTATGTTTCATCAACTACTTTTAACTTGAGTATTTTGCTTATAAAGCCAAATGGTCTTGAGCGTTATGGAACCGTAAGCTATATAACATGTTACTGCATTTGAGTTAGTCTTTTAGCTCAAATTAATGCTACCCGAACTACTTTCTTTGTACTGGAAATTGTTCTTGATGAAATCAGTGATGTCTTGTTTTATCTCGCATTAATTTTTTTTCTTTGATGTACTTTGAACCAGTTCTACATTACACTACGAGATGGCATAGAATACCTTGATGGTAAACACACAGTAAGCATATTTCATGACCATGTATATTTTATTTGACTTTCCCAATCTTGAGCAATCTAACTTTGGCATTTAACTAGGTTTTTGGCATTGTTGAAGAGAAAGAAAGCTTAGACACCTTAGCAAAGATAAATGAAGCCTATGTTGATGATAAAGGTAGACCATTCAAAGACATCAGGTAAGTTTCAATTTCACTAGTCTTACTATTTTTTGGTGCTTTGCATTATTTGGTTTATCTTTCTCTGAACTGTTTCATCTTCTGCGATTTGTATCTCACTTTTTCCATATGCATCTTTTATCTATTATTGACTTTCTGAAGCTTCTATTGCTTGTTTATATTTGGCGTCTTTGATAAATTGGATAGCAACATGATCAATAAATTTAATAGCAACATGAAAGTAGAAAATATGAGACTGCACAAAATTCTTTGTATGGTGTACCATCTTTGATTTATATCTTTGATTCTTGTCCATTTTACTTTGGTACTTGCTATTAACATTGTTGCATGGAAATATAGCAGTTCTTTTTCTTACATGGAAGAATACCAACACATTAATCTAACTTATCTCAAATCCCTTCTTACACATTATATCTGTATGCACATGTGACACAATACAAAAGAAACATTATTGGAAGAACACTAAAATCACAGTTTTACTGGTTGGTTGTTCAAACCACTCTAGTCCTTTCTTTGGATGATGATTTTGTATACTGGTGAGTAAACATAATGACAGTTGTGTTTCCTTTCTTTAGCATTCTTTTTCTTACACCACTCCTTTAAAGGTTTTGTTCTAACGGGGTATTGTGGAGTCCCATTTTGTTAGACTAGCATCCTTCACTTTGAAACATTGTGAAAGTCCATTGTTCCCACCAAATGCCAACATCCTTGCCATCTTGTTGGAGAAGAGAATTTTTTGAAAATGCCCTCTTTTCATTATCCATGTTTCAAGGTTCATTATAACCTTTTCAACATGGGCACTAGAGCAAGAAATAGGATTTCTCATTTCATGAATTGATTGCATGATTGTGAAACACAATTAATTGATTGTACTATCTTGAAATGCATCAAAGATAGAAGTGCAGAGAGAGAGTTGTGTGAATTCTCATATTGAGTTACTTGGGGAACAATCCCATATTAGATGTCAATTAAGTTCTAGTATGGTGTTATGTTCCCCACTAGATGACATCTTTTGTTGAAATTTGATATGTTTAGAAATAGATTGGTTTATATTATGTGACAGAATTGAGAGCTATGTAAAATATGATTTCAAAGCTTAAGGAATCATGCCATCCATTGACCAATGAACAACATGACTCATGGCCAAAACCACAAGTGCTGGAAGAATTTTCTGAATTAGCTTCTTGCTGAATGGAATCATAATAAGAAAGGGAAGCAGAGCCATAATAATCATGGCAATAAGGTTTTCCCTTGAAGGTGTTCCCCCCACAGAAAATTTGGTTTATTTTGCTCATGATTGTAGTGAGAAGGTTAGAAGTGAATTGTTTATGATTTGCTATTTTTCAATAGATGATTATTTTCTGTTTTGGACTATGGTTCAGCAGCCATAGACTGCATAACCTGCAAATGGAAGGCATTTGTTGAGTTCCGTCAAGTTCTCATTGGAAGCAACAAAAATTTGTATTTGTAGGAACACAAGTGTAAAAGTACTATATTTTTATGATGTGTTGCATGCTCCTGAGATCAGAAAAAGGCAATCGCTGTTCTTGTTCTATTGAATATGAGTTTTTTTGGTTTTATTTAAATGTGGTAATGTAAGCTTGCACTCAAATCCTTTGTTTTGTGGATTTCAGCATAGGAATGGTAAATTTATTGTGTTAGACACAAAACCTAATATGATTGTTCTTTTTTTATAATTTCTTGACATATATAAGTGCATATATATATATATATTTGTGTTTGTGTATTTATGTATATATGTATTGTGCATATATATCCTATGATTTGCCAATCAAGATTAGGGTTTCATAGAACAAATAGGTTGGTGAAAGGGGGATTATTAGGTTTTACATAAACCTAAATCTTTCCATATGTGAAAGATATTTGCTAGTTTAAGGAAGCTAAAGAACTGTTCAAGAAAGAAAGAGGTCATTGATACCGTCCAACCCAGCTCAATGTGTGTTAATGCTTGTATTTCATCACTTGTACAAATGATTGCTCGAGATTTCTCGAAGTTTTCTTGATTCCTTAAAAAGCTGACATGTATATTGCTTTAAAAAATTATATCTTGTTAAGAATCTAATAAACAAGAGAGTAAGATAGAGGTCATGAATATTTGATCATCAATTGAATAATCTATATGATAATAGAGTTATGATTTGTTTTATGATCACTTAGGTAAATCTATTGATGGTTTGTGAGAGATGCTTATTAACTATGACATATGTTCTTAACATCATGCCTTCAAAACTGGTCCAACCTACTTATGAGTCAGACTATACAAAAACAAGAGTTGATTAATGTTTGACCTTAATTGGTAATGGCATATATTGATGTTCTTTGATGAAATTTTAGAAAGTGATTTCCAACAAACAAAAGGTCACCTTTATATTATATGTAGAACACTCCAAGTGTTGTTCTTTCATTGGTGAAGACAAAAGCATTGTTGAGATGGTCCAAACTACTTATGAGTCAGACTATACAAAAACAAGAGTTGATTAATGTTTGACCTTAATTGGTAATGGCATATATTGATGTTCTTTGATGAAATTTTAGAAAGTGATTTCCAACAAACAAAAGGTCACCTTTATATTATATGTAGAACACTCCAAGTGTTGTTCTTTCATTGGTGAAGACAAAAGCATTGTTGAGATGGTTTTGTGATGCATTTTTTAATAGGATGGATTTCTTAAAAGATTTGTGGTTTGATTGACATCTAGTTTTTTAAAATAGATAATCAAGTAAACTTTGGTCTTGTTGATCCAATTGGAGGAGTTAATATTTTGTCAGCTTAGAATAGTTGTATTAAAATGCATGACGTGTTAATCCTAAGGGTTTGTTGTCATTTTGTAGATGTTCTATTTAGTAATAAACATGTTTGATAGAATCTTTAAGTTTTGATGAATGAAAATTTATAATGGAAGCATCGTTAGGTTTAAGATGTAGACAAATGGAGATCACAAAGGAGGAAATTGGTTTGATGAAACTAGATTAAGTATAGAGCTTGGTTGATTGCCCTCTTGTTAGAAAGTTTATTGGGAATAATTGAATTTGTTAGATTAAAATTAAGTCAAATTGACCCATTGATAATTGTGAAACTCTTGCATTTGCTAGAAGATTTTTAAGAAAAATTTGTTGTGAAAATAATATGGTCTCTTCAGATTGAAGTTCTTTCGTTAGAATTATTCTAGTTGTGGTGGCTTAGTAATAGCTTAAGCAATAACAATTAGATGTTAAGGATGTTTTTTGAAATTGTGATTTAGAGTACGAAAATTATATGATTAAAGTTGTTGTTTTTGAGATTGAATAAGAAGATTATAGGGTTTATAAGCTTCACAAGCCCATTTATTAAACCTTAATGTTGTTAAGTTTTTATGATTGATAAATTATTAATATGATCATTGCATGTTCACAAGAGGTGAAATGATGATTTAGTTTTATTATCACTCGATGTCAATTGGATTTTGCGATCCAATAACAATAACTTGATAAAAAACATAAAAGTTTGGTTATCCTTTAACTTTGAAATAAAGGATATGAGTGAAGCTATCTATATCTTGGAAAAGATCAATGAAAACAATTTTAGGAAAATGTTATGACTTTATCAGGAGACCAATATTAAGAAAATGTTAGCAAAATGTTGTGTGCTAGATTGCAAATATGTGGATGCCCCATTGGAGAAGAACACATGTTTGAGTTAGGAATTGTGTTTATGCACTAGACATGTGAATGATGAAATATCTAGATTTTATACAATGTAATTTGATATATGTAGTGATGTGCATTGGACTTGATGTACGTCATGTGGTTTGCATGGTTCACCACAATTATATGATTCTTGTGCATGCTCATTGGGAGGCAATGAAAAGGATTTTTAGCTATTTTAAAGGAACTATGGATTTCATGTGGTGTAGAGATTATGAATTGTGTTTGACTAGTTGTAATGATGCTAACTTTGCCTCAAGTTATGTCTTCATGTTAAATATTAGTGTCATTTTGTGAAGTAGCAAAAAACAATCTTGTATGTCTATTTATTTTGAGGAATGAGTTCATGACATGTACATTAGGTGTTTGAGGAGCTTGATAAGTCTACTTGATTATGTGGGTACAATCACCTTTAAAAAGATCTTGTGATAACGTATTGTGATAGTTGATTGTATTAGCTTTTATTAAGGGCTTAAAGTATCAAGGAATAACCAAGCATGACTTGTCATATATCATCATTCAAGAGATATAATGATCCACAAAGAGGTGGTCATGCAACACATTTCAATAACACATGTTGGTTGATTCAATTACTAAACTTTGACAAAACATTTTGAGAGTCATTTGGTTTGAAAATAATTCAAATCATTTTTTTTATTTGTGTAAGTCAAATTTGATGATAATTTTAATGGCTAGTCATTTATTTGAATTTAGCTTTAATTGAATTTATTTTTTAAAATATTGTTTTACTAGTTACAAGCATATGGAATGATGCATGCTTATGGGATTGGAATTTTTTCTCACATGAGCATTTGCTTGTTACATTGGTTAAATAATTTGAAGCAGAAATTTCTTTTTGCAATGGGAGGAGTTGAGACAATCAAATAATGTTGTTTGTATGTATGCAAGAAATATAGAGATCCTTGTGTTTCACTCATATTTGGTAATCAATATCCCACCCCGAGCTTCCTTAGTTTGGTGATGAAAAGAAAGAAGAAAGAATACTCTCATGACAATCTCTAAATAAGTGTACCTTGTCTAAAATTTGTTGAATTTGATCGCACCTTGATCCTTTTTGTGATCCCCTTCTTGCAAGGAGAAGAAACTGGGGTAGATGATGAAGCACTCATTGAGAGGGTGTACAACGTAAAATTTAGAGAAAACAAATAACTTATTTTTGAATGATTTTATTGAATATTGAGATGCAAGGTTTCAATCCAGCAATCTTAGTAGTGAGTATCCTTGTTCACCCCTCATACGACACCACTTAAAGCTATCAAGCACTAATCTTAGCTAAAATGTTTGAGTTCAACAAAGACATTGACAAAATTTTCTCAAGTCTTATTAGGCTTTTAGACCTTATAAGGATCTCTCTATATTTTAGTTATCTAGGAATGATTTCCTAACCCTTTTAAGGGGGCCCTTTTATACCTCAACAACATTATAGTTTTTGAAAAGATATCCCAAATATTTAGAATTAAGCCACTATCATAAATTTCACTTGATCCCAATGTGTTATATTCAAGTTATCCCCCACACTAGCCTAAAATGTTAGTTTCAAGTGGTCAAATATTATTCTTAATGTTGTCGTTCTTTACTATGAAGGATCTCTCTTTGGATTTTGATTTTTTTGGGAATGATTTCCTACAAAGGTCCCTTTTATATCTCAAGGTCTTATAGTTTTTGAAAAATTTATATTAAATATCTATGTCTAAGCAGCCAACAAAATCTCACTTGATCCCAATGTATTATATTTGGAATTATCCTCAAACTAACCAGATGTTGGCTTCAAGCGGTTAAACTCTGATTACTTCTAATGTTCATCATGCTTCTTTGCTCTTCTTAGTGGTAGGCTGTGCATGCCCTCCATAATACAAAAATAGACTAGCATACATGCTACTTTTTTCTTGAATAACCCCATTAGGTTGAGAACCTCAAACATCATCAAGAATATTGGTTCTTCCATCCTTGCAAAGCCTTATACTGTATTGTGTTAGATGTAGATCTCATCTTACTCCTTCCCATCCTTGCAAAACCTGATCTTATTGTTGGAATCATATAGCAGCCATTAAAGATTGCTTTATAAACATCATGTGGCACCATGTTGTATACCCAATCATCAATGAACTTAAGAGTAATAGCAAATTTTAGTTGTATTTTCCGCTCCACCTTGACCTTTGCCTAGTTATGTTTCCATCCCAAAACATAGGGATGTTTTTTATTCTATATTGTCTCTAGACCAAGTCTTGCCATTAAGTTAGTAGCAATTAGCTTGTTGTGACATCTTAAAATCAAAGATTCTTTTTATCAATTCCTTTACTTTGATTTGAAATGAAGATAACACCTTATGGCCAAAGACTTATGCTAATTCTATACTAGGCAGCTTTTTTAACTTTCCGTTTCAATTTCGTCATTAGAGTGAGATTAGGGTTGACTTTTCTTAACCTCTTTAGGCTTCTTGCAATTTAACTCAATATGCAAAGCCCAATTCCATCTCTTCAAATGTTTTGTTTTATTGCAAAAATGGTATATTTTGGATTTGATCTTTGTTCAAAATGTAATTTGCATCTTCAAAGGCATAGATGGTTCTTCTTGAGTCATCTCCATTTTTGCACGACTATTATCTTCCTTAAGCTCTCTCACTTTTTAGTTGTACTGTTAAGTGTTGTTGATTCTCTCAAATAGGAATGAATTAACTGAATACCCAGCACTCTAAATCTTCCATATGCATGATCTATGCTTTGATACCATTTTGTATCCTTCCCCAAGGCCTTTCAAAAGTGCAGGCTTTATGTTAACAAGATTTGAGGTGGGCTAAATGAAAAGAAAGATGAAGGGGTAATCTTGCAGTAAACCCTACATATGGATACATTGGCCTGAACTTGCATAATTTGAATTATTGCTTTTTCTTTTTGCTACCTTGTCACAAGAAAAATAATGTTACATAATGTATCACACATATATAGAAGAGTCAGGTAGGAAAATACTAGAAAAATTATAGTTTTGTTATAGGAAAACTCTAGCAAGCTCCCTAGATACAAAACTCTTATTCAAAAACCTTGATGGCATATACTTTTCCACTTCAAAGAGGAAAAGTCCAAACGAACTTAGACCTTACCAATGGTACTCATAGAATTTCCATTAGGATTCTTAATTGAAGCCCTCTAATCCTCACAAGAACCTCTCAAGTTTGATCTCTTAGGATATCCACTTTCTTGAAACAATTTTCATCCTCTTCAAAAGTCTTTTTTATAGCATAAGGGTTTTTGTTACAACTTGTTATATACCTCGAGTGTCCAAGAATCCCAAGAAACTTGGGTGAGATCCCAATGGTTAGTTACTAATGGGCGCTGGAGATCTCAAATCAGTTGCTTAGGTTGTGATTGTTAAACTTCTGTGTTGTATTGATTTTGCAAGGCATATGGATTGTTGTCATTCCATGGCAATACCATTTAGCATACAATTCTAAGCTATCATGAGGAAATAGAAGGATACAGTCATCGGTTATTTATTGTGTAATTTTTTGGTTCTTATCATTAATGCTCTTATGACTTTTGATAGTGTTTCAAAAGGATTATTAGTGATAATTTCTTTAGTGGTTTGGCTTGATTTGGCTTAATGAACACTTCTTGAAATGATTTTTTTGAATTGGAAAGCAAGTGTTTGAATGGAAAGCTAGTTTTGGTGCATCTTCATTGGTGTTTGTAGGTTTACCAGTTGTGTTAGCCATATGCATGAAAGTTAGTGAGAATGTGGGGTTTGAAGCAATTCTTTGTAGCAATTGAGTGATATGCTCAAAAGGGATTGGAAAATTTTTTGCCTGATTATTTCCAAAAATACATCCGAGTTATGTGACAATAAAATTATTTATTTTTGATGTTGTCCCTAGTGGTTAACTTTTTTTGTCTCTACAGTCGATTTCTAGTTCAGTGGCCCTCTTAGGAATGTGCTTATTTTCACAATCATTTATCTATAGGATTAGAAATGGTATTATTTGGAGCTTGGGATGGCAGCAAGTCAATGGTTCATGTGCAAGTGGGAGATGTTGGAAAGACATCCCGCGAAACAGTTTATCATCCAACTCTGATTGGTGTGATCTCCCATTACGAGTGGCTGTATAAAGCACTCTACTCTCTTTGGATGACAGCTTTGCTGCAAAAAGAGTCAATGTAGTGACAGAACTGTGTGCTCCTATCTTTGGCCTTTTTCTTCCAGCAAGTTCTTACTCTGAAGGCTATCGAACAAGTTCATTACTATGGATTTCTTCTCAGTAAGAGTAGCATATTCCTCTTAAGAATATTGTCACCATTCATCTCTACCATTAAACCTGACATCCTTGCCATCTTGCTTGTAAAGGAAACTCAAAACACGCCCACGTAAAACAGAAATACCCACAGGTTCCTTGTCCCAGAAATTAGTTGTTAATAAAAAGGTTAAGTACAATAAAATGTCATTTGATGTTGGTTGTAGTTGTGTTTGGCCTATCCTACATCTTTACACCTATGATTTGACTCTCCTATGATTTAAAGAAAAGTTGTAATTGATAGATACACATGAAGGGGTAGCAAGAGAACTGCATGGTTTTCTAAAAAGATCTGCTAAATCTTAGTCTGTGACAAGAAGCTTCATTTGATCTTCTATTTTAAGTTCATGCTTTGTTGTTATGAAGACTTTATTGACATGATAGCATTTGTAAATCATGGAATGCTTGTGTTATGGCCAATATGCTACAGGAGAAGAGGTGAGAGTATAAAGACTTGTGTTATTGTTAGCTGGATAATTCTAATTAGTTTGATGGGTGATGACTTTATTAACTGGTGAACATATTTTCCTTGGGCTGGTTAATTTGTTCATTTTATAATAATACCAGTGTTGGGAGATGCTTTGCATGAATCCTCATGGTTCCTACACAACTTTTTACTCATAGAGTCTGAAATTAGAGATAAATATGCTTAGTGGAAATTGTAGCATAGTTGTTGTTGAAGAGTTTCCCTTCAATAATGAATATAAAACAATGCCTTTCAAAATTGATTTTTTCTTGTAACAGTATTGTTCTTTTTTGATGCATTTGTTGTTTTCTCTAAGCAGTAAGTGTTTTTATGATATGCAACAGAATAAAGCATACATATATTTTAGAAGATACATTTGATGATCCGCAGCAGCTTGCTGAATTTGTCCCTGAAAAATCTCCTGAGGGCAAACCACCTGAAGAGGTAATGACTAGATTTTGCAAGAACTTATATATAATAATTGGGGATTGTCTGATCGGTATTTGAACTCCCATCTAGGATAGAGTGTTCTTCAATACAATTTGTTGTTGCTTCATATCATCTCAAGTGATCTATCTGACTTGTGTAAATCCTGAAGAAGAAATGGTTGATCCAAGTTGAAAAATTTAGCTGAACTCTATGCTGAGGATGAAGAGTAAAGTAAAATAAAAAACAATGCGTTAATAGTGGAGAAAGATATTGAAAGGATTTAAGGCTTGCATGTGCCAATGTTAACTGTTGCATTTTGATTTTTATATACATGATTTGACTTTTCCTCCATGTGTATGCATTCTTAGCTTGAAAAGGATCAACTGTGTTGTGCATGGTACAAGGATCAACCATGTTGTGCTTGGCTGGTTCATCACTTTAAAACTTATTTGTTTTTATATCATGTTTAACCATTATTCTAACCTGCCCTCTTGACCAAATTGTTGTGATGGCAATGCGTTCAACTATTGTAATGTAAAGCTAGCAAAATTCCATGACTTAACTAGCATAGACATGCGAAAAGTTTGGGGATTACTTCAGCCCTGTGTTGGACAAGTTAGTCAGGCTACAAGGGTAGAGTTGACTATAGGTATTTATTCACCTGTTTTACTGTAAAGATAGCAAAATGCTAAGGCATAAACTAGCCGAGAAATGAAAAGTTTGGGAAATTTAAGTAAGAATTCAGCCTTGAAGTGTATGACATGAACTATGGTTATCTTTCCAAATTCTTATACTTCAATGCATAAAGATGAAGGAATCAAGTTGTTTCTTTTTTGAAAACTTAACAAAAACCTGTATGTACTGAACAAAGGACACAAAAAGGAAAGCATATATAAGAGAGAGAGAGAGAGAGAGCACAAGGTATAGCTTATAGGTAAATTATAGATGAAACTTTTGTGTTTGGCCTAATTTGCAAGTCAATCTCTCAAGTTTGAAAAATAGTTGAATAGATTCAGAAGTTTTGTAAATATTGTAGCTTGATCTTTAATTAAATTTTTTCCTAAATTATCTTAATGATAGGAACCTAGCTACACAATTATAAAACTATAAACTTATATGAGTATTTGTGAAGGATAGATTAGGATAGACAAATGGATCAAGAATCTAGCAGCAACATTTAAAGGATTATGGCTACATCTAGCTATTTTGAAACTTCAGAAACTTAATTGAGAATTAGGTTAAATATGAGGAATTTATCTACCATTATCCTTTGTCTAAATGATAAGATCTCTAGAGCTACTCCAAAGTCTCAACAAATTCTTAACATCATTAAAGGTTGGTATATCCCAATGGGGGAGGCCATCAAAATTTTTCTTAAGAATTACACTGTGAATCTCTTCAATATATAAAGCATGTGCCCCAAGGCACCTTTAATATATTGTTAGCCAAACTTAATGTTGTGTAATTAGTCCCTTTTTATAGGCCAATTCATTATCCTAATTGAAAGGTCTCTTCCACCAGCCAGTTCTTTTGGTACCTCCTTTCTCTTGATCATCTTTTGCATGAAATATTTTTTTGCACCTACACTATGTAATGATCCATGCATTTGATGCATGCTTACATTCTATGACAAATTACACGTGAATTACAAAATAATTTTCACAATATATTGCAAGAGTAATTTTCACTATGCCTACTTTGTGTAAACCCTTCTTATGAACAGTCCCTTTTCATATAGTCAGTTATTACTGGAAATATTTTACAATGCACACACTGCAAGGATCCAAACCTTTGCATGCTGGCCATGCTGTGACAAAATATTCACTCATTACAAAATATTCTTCATAATTAGCTATAAGACATCACCATAGCAATCCCATCTATGCCGTGTGTGACGAGACTCAACTGAACGAAAAGTGCTAGAACTCATGCTAAATAGAACATTCATTGCTATGCTATTACAATACCATAATATGCAATTTGAGCTTCTCATCGGAATGTCCTGCAGAGTAATATGGATTATATGACTGTTACCTGTTAGATAAGTGACAATTCTTCTACTAAGAAGATGGAAGCATGGGGCCCTTCAATCAAAATATTTATTTGTTAATTACTGTATTCCTGCTTGCCTACATGTCATCCTGTGAGGTTCCAAAGCCATAGTAAAGTTCATAATGACAAAATAAGAATGTTCATATCCAAAATCATATGTTAGCCATGGCAAGGCATCTGTTAAACGAAACAGAAATTTACTATTTTGAATTGGCTTATTTCGTGTATCATTTCCATTTTTTTTGTGGATTAAGGGGATATAATTCAGGAAATGCTTTTTGTCGTCTATTGGGTACATGTATGGAATGAAACTATTTTTTTAGTAGGTTTCAGAGCACCTTCAATAGTTTCTCTTTGTTTTGTCTGAGACTCACCCATATTACTTGGTGCTGACTATAATTTTAAGAACAGCAGAAACTTGGTTTCTGTTCACTAGCGATGAAACTGTGAAATGATTGAAAAATTGTCTCTTCTAATTTTATGTGCTTGAATAGTTTTGTGCAGATATTAGAAATATATAATAAAAAATAAGATTAACTAGGCTTAAACTTTATTGTTCTAAACCAATAAATGAATAATTAAAATCCAATCCAAGAAACCAGAAGTAAATACTAAATTTTTTAAAAGCAGCAACATAAAAATTTTAAATGGGCCAATTGAAGTCTTACTTGTCTTGGAAATCCAAAGCTTTACGGCACCAAATTTTCTTTCCCGTGGTCAGTATTAGAAAAGGATTTCACACAACTTTTCTTGTTCTGCATAAAAGCTATGAACATGTTGATGATTTTGAACAAGATATACCAATAGTTGGAAGAATGATCAGAGAAATTGATTTTAATTTTGTCCTAGTATATTTTTCAATTAGCAAAGATGTAAGGTTTCTTGGATAAATGCCCCTTGGCATATTTGCTTGGTTAAGCAAGTTTGTAGAAACTTAATTTTCTTAAGCTGGCAGTTTTTTTTAATGGCTATGAAACTAAAATTTCATCCCTCCGTGACTTTGTGCGGTACAAGGTTCTAGGCCCTGGCCATTCTTAGGATGGCTGCTTTAGAACTCCTGAGTCCTTGTGACAACTTGATTATGTTGATTGTTTAATATAGCTGCTGCTTAAGGTCAAGAACCTTAGCAATCTCATTACCGCATTTAGTATTAATTTTGCCAATTATGATATCAACACTTTATATGCAGCTGTAAGAATTATGCACAGTTGATGCTGTGCCAAAAAACTATCTTATCCCTTTTTGGTTGAACCATGGTCTTTTGTGATATCTAGGAATAAAGCATTTTCCTAGAATCATACAATTTTAATTGCTACGTCAGTCATGTAGGGAATTCTTACTAATTAGTTAAGTAATCAACTCACATTGTTTGCAGACTGACGTGTGTACTACATTATTTGAGCTGCATCTTTATCCCAGCCTTAGCAAGTGTTACATTTGCTCTCCCAATAGCTATTATATCTTGGACATGGGTATTATGCAAAATGCTGTTCTGTCAAGTATGTTATTGTTTTTTATTTACCTCCTATGTGGATGTAGGTAATTTCAATGATAAGCTTCAGATCATGTACATCTTTTGTCAGCATAGATGGGAGTTTGAACCTGTTGCACTCCATTTATATTTTCTTATCAATGTCAATGACACCGTATGCTTTCATTTGGCTGCACGCTATGAGTCAATGTAGCAAGCTGTACTATAAATGGTTTTGCATTTCTTTCTTAAATATATATCATTTTTTCGTGATTCATAGCATTCTGCAAGTTATCTTAGGTAGCAGAGGAGCACTTAGAAGACAGCTGGGTACCGATGGATGAAAGGTTAAATGCTGAAGAGCTTGATGAAGTTATTCGTTCCAGGGAAGCCCAGACTAATGCAACTATCCTTGAGAGTGTATGAAGCATTATCTCCATATTATTTCACATTTATATTTGCCTAAAAAAATGCTTCTATTCAGGGCTAATTATTTGATGTTCAGATAGGAGACATTCCTGATGCAGAGATAAAGCCCCCTGACAATGTGCTTTTTGTTTGTAAACTCAATCCTGTCACGCAAGTCGGTGTTGTAGATCATTATTTTTTTAGTTTTGACTTTTGGACTGCTTTTCAAGTGTTCTAGTTATTGGAAATGCATTGTGACAGTTTTTTGAACCAAATTTCTATCATGCAGGATGAAGATTTATACACAATATTTTCTCGGTTTGGGACTGTAATATCGTGAGTAATTTTATTTTGTTCTTGCAGGCCAATCATGGTTATTTACTAATCTCGCAATTATCTGTTTTCCTTTTTTGGTGGACAATTTTTTCTTTACAGAGCAGATATTATTCGTGATTTCAAAACTGGTGATAGCTTATGCTATGCTTTTATAGGTAAAATTTTTTAAATGTGTCACAATGCAGTATAAATTGCAACTGTGACTTCTTTTTTCCCTAAGTTTATAATCAGTAGTGTTTCTTTTTCTGAAATGTTGCCTTTGATATTATTAGTCTGGGATGAAATTGCAGAACATCCCTCTATTCCAATTTGAGTATTGAGAATTTTTGGCATTAATAATGCCTTGTTTTGATATATGCATTGGTATTTTACATGGCTTTTTATTGGCTATTCATTGTATATGCTCCATGGAAATTTCATCATGTGATGTTATCTTTTTAATCAGTTACAGCATATGAATGAAAAATGCAATTCTTTCCTGAAGCTCCAAAGGGTTCTTAAAATTTGCTCTGTATGTTTGGTTGATGTACGAACAAATAGTCAAGTAATTTTGTGGAATAATGGGTTGTTTGAAATCTCTGTCTAATGTTAGCATAAATCTCAGAAAAGACAATAATTTAATGGAAATTTAAGGGGTTTTTTCTTAGAGAAGTACATGGAATGACCAAGAATTGTGTTTTGGTCTGTAGTACGTCTAAAGTTCAAAAAAAAAAAAAAATCCTAATTGTACTTTGAAATGAACCAATTGGTCATTTCGTGAAGGGTTGAATAGGTTGGAGGTGTTATTAAAAATTTACTTGTGCTGTTTAAGGTTACTGCTGTGATGGCTAAAAAGACATGGTTTACATTTTAGCGTTGGGTTGAGTTAGTAGCCTCAACTCGGATGAAAGAGGGAAAAGGAAATTTTTTGCTTTTTGATATGATTTGCTCATTGTAAAGCTGCTTTATGTTTTACTCTATTTCTTTTGCATGTGAGTTTTAAAAGGCTATCTTGTTGAAGTGCTTTCTACATCATGAACTAAAATATGTAGAAATTTTTACTGGCTTAAATTAAGTCAATATTAATTATATTCAATTTTAATCAGCAGGCCTATCTAAGAACCATAGTAAAAAGTTACTTTGTTAATTGGTCCTTTTGAAAAATGCCAGCCACAAACAATATTTGCTCTATTTTCTTGCATATCATCCTTGTCTATCCTATTTTTTTGTTAATTTTCATGCTGTCCCATTGTTTACTTTGATGGTTAGGGAAACTTCTAAATTTTTTTTCAATGTTATTTTTTCATTGTTTGGATATAATTGGATATTGATCTGAATTTTCAATTTAAGATATAATTTTTTTGATAAATCAAACTTAATTTTTGGATATTTTGATTTTGTTTCAACAAATAAATTAGAAAAGCAATATTTTTATTTGATGAAAGTTATTTAATACATTTTTAAATATTTTTTTGAAATTTAATTTGTTTGAAATTAGTGACTTGGAGGTATGTTTGGTTGCTATTTAAATCATTAGTATGCAACAAAGGAAACCCTTTTTAGTCTGCAATAGGTAATGACATTTAGAGGGTTCTATTCCATAGAATCGAAAAATTTCTTTAGGATAGTTGTTTACAGGGGTAGAGGAATCATAAACTTTCGTTAAGGTTGTGACCTTTTGGTGACAAATTGGAATTGACCAATATGGTGTTTTGGAAATTTTCTTGATTAGAAAGATATTTGGAGGACTTTTGATGTTGTGAAGATTTGTATTCTTTGTTATTTTGGAAAGTATTTCTTTCCCCTTTATGTTTTATCACACTATTGTGGCTTATTTGATTAGTGAGAAATCCTCATCCTCCCTTGTGGATAGGTTAAATTTATGGTCTGATAATGTAAATCTTGTTTTTCTTTTGTGTTTTTTAGTATTAGAGTCATGAATGGACACAATGGGAAAGAGAGAAATTTGATGGCTCAAAGTTTTTGGGTATTTTGGATAACCAAGATGACTATGAGTTAATCTATTTGTGACTTATTTGAATATGAAGGTATGAAGATTTCACAAGCTAGAAGCACCATAACATTTGGGAAAGCATAAAGAAATTTTAGCTACAATTTGGGTTTGGGAACACAATGGTCACATTTGGAGAGGACATCAGGAGATCAAGTTGATGAATTTCAATATGATGTGTTAGATTAGTACTTCATATTGCAGCAACATTTAGGAGAAGAAGACTAGCTTAAATGTATGAGTATGTTGTAGTAGTTGCACTTAGGTGATTCATGGATTCATGTTAGTTTGGTGTATATTTGTTTAAGAGGTCTCTCATTTGTGCTAAGTTTATATGGAATTTGGATTTTGATCAATTGCATGGTTCTCAATCATGTAGGGTTTCAAGGGTATGATAACTCATATTTGATAGTAGAAGCAAAACGAAGATCTTTTGGTTATAGCTATAATATATAATCAAGGGAGTGAAGTGTTGAGATATACTTAGATATTGATTGAAATTTTAGATTTAAGATATAATTTGTTTAATCTAACAAATATAAATTATAAATATTTAAATTTTGTTTTTGTTACAATAATTTAATATGAAAATAAATATATTTATTTGATTGAAGGTATTATAGATAAATTTAAATATATCAAGTAATTATTTCTTTTGACTATGATACTTGGACATATATTTGATTTATATTTAAATTTTTAGTATATAACAAAGAAAACCTATCTTAGCTTAAAGTAGATTAATAAATGTAAAATTGTTTTATGGAATAGTTTTGGCGAATCTCTTTAGAATGTCTACTCATGATGTTAGAATGAGATTTATCACCTTCCCTAAAAGTCACGTCCTTTTAGAGACGATGTGGAGTTAGCCACTTGTTATTTGGACGTCTTGTGTTTGTCGATGATTTATTCTATTGTGCTTCCCCATTAATTCACAGTTCAAAATCCTTGATATGCCATTTATGTAGATCTCTCATTTCTCTTTGGTGTATTTTCTTGATTAAAGGGATGTTTTGAGGACTTATGTGATGAAAATTTGAGTGTATTTTTGGATTAGGAAAAAAGAGTTATTTTCTCTTTATGCGATACACCATCATTATAGTTTTTTTAGTTAGTGGATAATCGTCGCCCTCTTCTATTGACGTAGGTTGAATTTGTTGTCAAACCATGTAAATCTTGGTGTTTTTTATGTGCTTAATCTCTTTAGATTATTGTTTCACTACTCATCTTATCCAATTGTATCAATGCTTTTGCTTTACTTGTCTCAACACTTATAGGCCTAGAAACTCTATTTGGTCATTTTTATGGAATATGTTTGATTTTATATTCTTATCCGTCCCATACGCCATTTCTTAAAAAAGTATAGTGTCCATCTTCATATGTGATATTGGGAGTTTGATATGTCATAATGTATTATTATTTCTTTAGTAAATTTACTTTTAGTAATTACTAAATTATTAGGATTTGCTCATCTCCCAAACTTCAATGCTTTGAAGATTTCCATCAGACTGAAATTTTATAGAACATAATAGTTCAAGTAATAGAAACAATGAATTAAAAATTAAGAAGTTATCAGCTATAAAATTATGTTTGTTATAAAAAATAATAGTTCACACCTACTCCATAGACGTGATGATAGTTCAACTAATAGAAACAATTAATTAAAAATTACGAAGTTATCAGCTATAAATTATGTTTGTTATAAAAAATAATAGTTCACACCTACTCCATAGACGTGATAATAGTTCCTTGTTTGTCATTTATGTATTTAAATTCTCCTTTTGCATTTGTTAGCCATATTTGAATGGCAATAATTAAAATAGCTTGCGCTAAGTAAAAATGTTGGTGTAAATTTGATTGAGAATGGTGGATAAAAAGATTTCTCACCTGTGACGGTTAGATATAAAGGAAGGATTTTTAATAGACATAAAACAATAACATCAAAAGATTCCAGACCTATTTAGTAGAATTAAGACTTTTTAAGTATTACACATTATTTTGTTATGGCCATTTTTTTTTAGAGTTACTAGTTAAACATATAATTTTTTTCTTTGTTTTCAGAGTTTGAAACCAAGGAAGCTTGTGAACGGGCATACTTCAAGGTATTTTTTATACTCTTTTTTAGTTTCCTTTCCTTTATAGTCAATTTCACATTTTTTTTGTGGCATTCTGATGATTGTTTCTTAATTCCCCATCTTCATCTTTTTCTTCCTTGTGTCTCTTTATTTTGTGCGTGATATGTATTTGAATGCATCACCATGTGGGCTTGTGCTTTTGTTGTTCACATTGTTGTTTGCCATCTTAAGGTTTCTTTGAAAGGGGAGATTTGATGAGTTTTAATTGTTGGGTTTGGTTGTCTTCTTCTCCTAAAATTGTTTTAACAACAATATTTTAGCAGTTTCATAATCCAGTCATAAGGACTTTCTGGAAAGAACTTTCCCAACTTCCAAATAACTTAGTTTGAGTTCCTTCACAGTTTTAAGGATCAACTTATATTGATCCATATTCCGGATTGGTTTCAGCAATACCTTTCCAAATCTGTTATTTTTCTGTTGGCTGCAATTTTTCATATGCCTCAACTGAAAATTGGTGAGTTTTTTGAATTTTTCTTGAAACTCAGCCAAATCTAGACAAAACTCCTTGTTAGGTACAGAGAAAGCTTTATCTTTTGAAATGATGTGTAAAACAAATTATGGTGTATAAGGCAAAAGCAAATAAGAGAAATTTTGAGTTCTGGAAACTAATTAAAAGTCGCAAATTGAGTTTGTTTTTTGATGCAAACATGGACTGTTTGATTTTCAATGCAGCAATAATCATATCCTTTTTCTTTAGACTGCCATCGTTTAAGTCCATTAGCACAATCAAATCTTTGCTTAAGTTCCAAAGATTTCCAATAAATGCTCTATTTCTTCATTTTCTGCCAGTACACTTTTTTTGCATGCAACCACACCAACACCACACATTTTGTTTGCAAACACATCTTTGGCAGTGATGTAAAGCGTCCCCACTCAGCACCGAGGAGACGACATTATGATCTATGTTTGTAGGCATAAATCAGATTTGATACATTTTGTACTTAGTTATCTTTTTATTTGGATTTTATTTTTGCATTAAGTTTTTGTCATATTATTTTATTGTGCATGGGAATATTTGTTGATTTTCTTATATTTGTTATACGTAAGCATGTGTTCACTATTAGGTTGTATGGTAGGTTAATTATTTTGGAAGTGTTGGCTTGAGTCTTGAAGGTATGAATGTCCAAGAAATGTCTTGTATTTGTTATGGGTGGGATGTGTTAGGGCCCCATCTCATCATATTCATAGTAAGTAATATAATTAGAGATTAAATGCAATTAAAACAATAATGAGGACACAAAATCTTAGGTGATGACTTAATGATAAGGCAATTGTTTTCTAAATTCTAACCAAATAAAACTGTAAAAGTAAACGTAAATGTCAGCATAACAAAACATTCTAATATAGAAACAAGTACAATACTAAAATCGTCATGTCATCAACATGCAATATAAACAAAATTCTTCTCTTCCACATCTTAGGAGTTTAGTCCATTCCCATAGCATTGAAACCCCCAACCTTTAGTGTAATAGATGCAAGACTTGTCATATAATACTATGTGAGATTTTATAGATCTCAATAGATAAATCAAATAAGTTTACTAAATATGAAAATATATTATAAAAAAACTACTTGATAGTAAATTATATCAAAAGCCAAACCATAAGTCATGCATATTACATGAGAAAATTATACGTTAGTTTTTTAAATTTTCAATTTCCAATATTTCATGTTATTAACGGGCTTAGTTCTCTTTGAATCATTATCTTTTTCGGATTCAAATCATTATTATATCCATCAATGACCTCCTACCGATATCTATCCATAATAAATTAATATAAAACGTTAGACAAGTATGGACCGATGACTTATAACTCACAATCCGTTGTGGGGTCTAGTGCCAGGCAGGTATGGTCCAAAGATTGATATTTTACGATATATCGTGGGGCCTTGTATGTTCATATATATCATGAGATCATGGAGCACATATACATTTGACAGGTATGATTCAAAGGTCAATACCTTGTAGTTTATTGTGGGGTTTAGTGTTTATGATAATTTTTCCAAGAATTTATTTTTTATTTTTAATTTTTATATGTTCCAATCTTGTCATCATACAAATAAAGTTGTCATTTTTAAAGCCAATATAGATTCCATTCTTTTATCATTATTGTTTATGTTATCATGTGATAGATAAAGTCATAAAGCAAGTAAAACCGTGTAACAAGTCATGTAATAGATAAAATCATGTGACAAGAAATTATGTAAACAAAACATAAGACTATCAACTTAATAGCATAGAATGCAATGCAATAAAAGACTAAGTAAAATATATAAACTGTATTATGTTACATCACAGGTTTTCAAATTTATCTATTTGAATCTGATGATAGAAAGTTTTTTTTTTCAACCTCTAGTATTCTCAAATTTTTATAATAAAATATATATACATTATTAAGTAATTAATTTATTATTAAATATGTAATATTTATCTATTCAATCACTCTATTCCTTGCCAATTATTGTACTATTTATTAATACTTATCTTCATAAGTTTTTCTAAACTCTTTGTGTTTATCCATCTTAATATTTTTTTTAATTTTGCCTCTGTATTATATTTCAATATTTTATTATTATTTTCTCATATTACAATTTCATTGTATATTTGTGTTTATTTATATTTTTATTCTATTTATTTAAAGTTTTTCTTTTCCATTTTTTACTTGACTTTTTCCTTTTTTCATTTTCCTTTAATTTATCTCTTATGTATTATATGATTATTTTATTAAAATCTATTAGATTTATATTTTTATTAATTTTTTATTCTTATTTTTATTTTATATTCTTAAATTCTCCCTTCTTTGCCATAATTTATTATGATTATTTTAATTTTATTATGGATATTATTTTATTGTATTAGATTTTTATCATATATTTACTCTTTTATTTATTTCTTTGTATTTAATTTAATTTTATTTTTTATTTTCTTGTATTTTATATAATTTACTAATCTTGTTTTTTATTTTAATTTCATTTTTATATTTTTATTTTATTTTCTTTTTTATTATATTTATTTAATTATTAACGAATGTTTCTCTCTTCTCCGCTTTCTTGGTTTTTTCTCTCCACCTTTTGCACTGACTGATCGGTGAAGCTGAACCGATCGACATGAAAATTTCTTTGGATTGACAGTTGCTGTGGGTCTCATGCACATATTTGGATCAGTCCAACCTTTTGATTAAACTTGGCAAGGTCCAATACTAATTTAATTATGTCGTGAATTGAATAGGCTACTTCTGGCATTTTCTCTTCATTTTTCTTTCCTATATTCTTCTTGCTTGACTATCAACTTTCTCTATAAGCTATTTTGACTCTCTCGCAATGGAACCTTGTTCTTTCCAGGCGTAGCAGCTTAAGGGCTTGTTTATGTAATATCGTAAAACGAGATGTACATTGTCAACGACACTGGACTCATGAACCAGAGTACTTCCTTCTTAACAGAACCCTTTGTTTGCGAAACAAGGAATCTTAAGCTCATAGCAACTCTAATGGCAAGGTAATGTCTTCCTAGGCAATCTCCTCGGCTCACTTCCTCCTAACGGTTCTCGATAACACTTCTTAGCTCCTTAATGACATCGCCTCACTCGAACTCTAGGCAACACCCCGCGCTTAAAGACTTGAACTCATGCCGTAATTGCATAAGTGTGAGTAGTTGCCATTATTAGCAATAATCAGCGAGATTAGGAAAAGAAAATGCGTGCATGCGATCGGATCATGGGTGTGCGTAAATTATTTTGTTGATTAACCATCATCGTTTAGTTTGTTTTTATGCACACACGCACGCATATGTAAGGCAATAATAGTAGTTGGAAAGCGCTTTTGTTGTCGCGCCAAACATCCATTTATAATCAGTGGAAACTTTAATTCCAGAATTTACAATATGGCCCCTGACAATTTTTTAATTACAAATCGGCCCTCTGCCCAAGCCAAGTCTTTTACGCCAGAATTCTCAAAATTACAAACCTATCTTAGCGTAGTCATCGTTTTTATAATTACATATTTACTTTCTATTTATCATGTTAGACTTAAGTTGAAATTTGCAAAATTACTAATCAACTCTAAACATAATTTTGAAAATCACTATTATATCTAAATATTGAAATTTTCATAATTAATTCTTTTGGTTTTCAAAAATTGTTAACTCAATATAGTTAAGCTCATCTAATAAAATTATTTTTATTGATTTGTTTAAATAATATTTTTGGCTATATTTGAAATTATGACACTCAATGTTTTATCATTATTTTTTTTTACTTATAAAAATATAATTTGATTTGATTTGATTACATCTAAATATACTTGATCAGAATTTCTTGGCTTGATTCTAAGGTTTCTGTCATTTTGTTCAGGATCAAGAGAGTTGTTATAGGATCTACACTGTTATGTTGTACAATAAGTTACATATCATGAACATGTTTGCTCAGGTTTTGGACCAAATAGACTCGTTAGACAAGCCTTTAGCCCATGAGGAGCATGCCTGTTGCTCTGTGTGTGCCCAAATACCTGTTGCACGAGTGTGCTCGGTGCCCACTCGCTTCTACTGCATGCATGCACTTGCATGCCCAGTTACTTAGCATTGGCATCACCATAGATGTGCCCGTGCCTATTGTCCTCGCACGTCTAAGTGCACGTTGAGCTTGCTTCTGTTGTTGCTGACATCTGCATACCCGTTACAACCTGTGCCCATTGTTTTACCTATAAAATCATTGAACACGTGCTAGGAAAGCTATTTGGGTGCGTGGCCTGATTTGTTTGTGCACATGAATAGTAAACTTGTAGGAAAATGTGGTTTTGTGGGCTTACCCTTGGGGAATTGTTTAGGAAGGCCAGAAAGATGCATGATATGCTGTAGAAGGGGATTTTGAGATAGATTTGGAGATCTTTAGCAGATATGGCATTTCTATAAAAAACGATTTGAGAGATTAGTGTTATTAGGGTTGAATTCTAGCACAATTAGTCGATAGCAACATCATCGGGATAGAGGTATTGTCTAATGACAAGTATGCTACAAGCTATTAGCTTATGAGTCATTGTGTTCTTTTTCATTTCTTTTTTTTGTCATTTCCCTTGTTCTTTTGTATTGTCTTGGTTTTATGTGAATATATTTTCCATACGTACCATTCGCATTTATTTATTAGCATATCTTGTTATAATAAATTAATTTATTAGTTCTCTTTTGCTTATGCATTTGAGAATTTTTTTCACATATGCTTAAGAATTAATTCTCTTAAGAAAACTTGTATAGAAAGATCTTTTATAAGTTCTAGTATCTATCTTAACTTTTTCATTATCCTTTTGGGAATAGTTGTTATTTTTTATGAAATTTGTCTCTACTTTATATTTTGCATAATTTAATTAAGATCCTTAGGCTTTTATAATTTGTTCGTCACATTTGAAATGAAAAATTGGGGTGATTTGAATATTTTCTTGTGCATTACAAATATCTTACAATAGAAACAAATTCTTGTATCAGTCGTTTAGAAATCAAGTCAAATTTTTTTCTTTTAAAAAAACTTTATTTTTTAAAATCTATCTTAAATTAATCTAAAATTAAGTTAAATTGGTTAATTTAAAATTTTAATTATTTATGATTAAAAAGATAATTAATTGTAAATCTAAAATAAGTAAATCTAAAATAAGTAAATCTAATTATTAAATCAAATAAACTTAAACTAATTTTAGGGAAAACCAGCTAATTAAAAAATACATATAAATATTTATTTAATATTACTTAGTTAAGTTAAATTGAAATCAACCAACTCATAAAATATAATTAATAAAAGAATATTAAAATAAATGAACATTATCTTTAACTTGAAGTATGTCAAGTTGATAGATTTAAGTTCAATTATGGATTTCCATGATATATTAATTGGTATTAGAGTCTTAGGTTTCATTTTCGGTTCATTGGTTGGCTATGGGTTGATTGAACAACAAAAAGTTCTCGTTGGACTTCAAAAAAAAAATAAAAGGTTTATTTTATATAAGCCAATAAGAAAATTGGGGAGTTACGAGAACATGTTTGTGTCATAACTACTAGGAGAGATGTCCTCACCAGACTTGGCAGCATCGTGGTTTAGAAAGGGATGGAGGGTAAATTGCAAAAGAGGCTGCTCCACCACCTCTAGATCAAAGGTTGCTTCTTAATCCCACCCTTGACTATGAGGGTTTTCTCTATAGGAGTATGGAGTTTGCTTCCATTTAATGGGAGGAGCAACTGTTGAGGATGCAACTACCTTTATCAAGGGTTAGCACTGTGGATGAGTCATATCAGGTGTGGGATGATCTTTACCATCCATGAGTATCATGGATTCTTGCTCTGTAGCAATATGCCTCTCTTGCTCTTCAAGAGAGGCCACTCTACCACCTCCAAATCAAAGGTTGCTTCTTAACCCCACCCTTGATGATGAGGTTTCTCTCTTTAGGAGTATGGAGTGTGCATCCATTCAATGAGGGAAGTGACTATTGAGGATGCAACCACCTTTGACAGAGGTTGGTACCTTGAGATCACTATCATTGATTTGTGAATGAGTTATATCAAGTGGGGGTGATCTTTACTATCCACGAGTATTGTGGATCCTTGCTCTACAACAATATGCCTACCCTGATGTCTCACAAGGATTCACCATGTATTGATGACCTGAGCAACATTGGGATTATCAAAGAAGAGAAGATCAGAATCTAGATGATAAATTGGGTAAAATGTCGAGGGTCGATCCACGACCATTTGGTTGTCGCTTGGAACCAAAATTATTTGTAGATTTCTTAGTAGATGTGGAGTGTGCATCCATTCAATGAGGGAAGTGACTATTGAGGATGCAACCACCTTTGACAGAGGTTGGTACCTTGAGATCACTATCATTGATTTGTGAATGAGTTATATCAAGTGGGGGTGATCTTTACTATCCACGAGTATTGTGGATCCTTGCTCTACAACAATATGCCTACCCTGATGTCTCACAAGGATTCACCATGTATTGATGACCTGAGCAACATTGGGATTATCAAAGAAGAGAAGATCAGAATCTAGATGATAAATTGGGTAAAATGTCGAGGGTCGATCCACGACCATTTGGTTGTCGCTTGGAACCAAAATTATTTGTAGATTTCTTAGTAGATGTGGAGTGTGCATCCATTCAATGAGGGAAGTGACTATTGAGGATGCAACCACCTTTGACAGAGGTTGGTACCTTGAGATCACTATCATTGATTTGTTAATGAGTTATAACAAGTGGGGGTGACATATACTATCCACGAGTATTGTGGATACTTGCTCTGCAGCAGCATGCCTACCCTGATGTCTCACGAGGATTCACCATGTATTGATGACCTGAGCAAGAATAGGATTATCAAAGAAGAGAAGTTCAGATTCTTGATGATAAATTGGTTAAAAGGGCGAAGGTCGATCCACGACCATTTGATTGTCGCTTGGAACCAAAATTATTTGTAGATTTCTTAGTAGATGTGGACCAGTACCTTGATTGGTAGGCCATTTCTAATGACTGGAGGCTGCAATTTGTCCATATGAAATTGATAGGGTATGCTAAGAATTTTTGGGTAAATAAAAAAAAGCAATTTATGTGATCTGGATAACCCATTGTTATGAATTGGGAGATGAAATATTTCGAAGTTAATTGCCTTCCAACTTACCAGGATCACCTGCTTGGTAAGTTGGCTACTCAACAACAAAGATCAATGAGTGCATTGAAGTCTGCTTCTACCAAAATTCTTCCTGTATTTGTGGCTAAGGTAATATGCATTTGACTGAATTTTACGATATTATTATAGCTATCTAATTGCAGCCTTTCTAAATCCCTTGCTGCTCTGCCTTGCAGTAGTGTCTCCTCTAGTGGGTTTTGTGTCTAAAATAATTTATCTGTGAACATTCTAGGGATTATCAGCCATTTCTATTAGTCTTTCAAAAGAATGTGGGTGGTCTAACTTCCAATAATTAAACATGTTTTTCACAGTCTGTCCTAAAGAATTTTCTATAAAACTAATGATCACTGAATTTTTCATCATATTTACTAATTTTTCCATTGCATTGATTGCATCAGATTATCACTAATCTATCAATTCAGGCCATTTATGGTGGTGTATTGGCTTAGCACTAGCATATTCCTCCTATATTTTGCTTTAGTAGTCCCTTAAGGATTTCTAAGGGATCTGATTATCCTTTGACTCGTTGTATGTATTTTGTTTACGTGTCTTTTTGTGGATACTTAAGGGTTCTAAATGGTGGTGGGGTTGATCTTTTATCAGATCTTGAGCCAAGGAAATCAATTCTCATAGTTTGTGTAATTGTTGATCCAGAGGAACTTGCATTCATGTATAGTTCTATTTTTTTTTTCTTTAATTTGTGTAAATAACTCCTCTTTTTTTGTCTGTTTTCATTTTTAATTCTTTATACATGTCTACTGAATCCTTTTTTAGGCTTTTCCTAGGATGAGGATATGGGTATTTTTCATATCTTAATGAGAATACAAATTCTACATCATTTAAGGTAGGAATTGCTTCAGTCTTTTTTCGAATCATAATTTGGATATTTTTCAAAAAATTCTATTCTTATTCCAATGTCTTTTGTCTCTGGGTTGGTTGTATTGGTCTTGTAATATGTCTTTATAAAACTTAAGCATCCATTGTTATGTTCATAATAGTTTATTTTCATAAGAGCTAGAAGTGGAGCTCTGGTTATATCTAAGGTCCACTCTAACTTGGTCAACAGTTTTGAACTATATGTTTTGGCTGGTAGTGCTTTTATTCCTTGGTTTCCTAAGATAGGAATTATTTGATCATCTTTAATCATATATTTAACGTTGCTTTTATCTGTTTATCTCTACAATGTTGCTTCACAGATAAGACAAATTAGTTTAGGCACAGAACCTATTAGAGGAGATACACTCTTGCAAGATGCAGTGGCAAGGGATTAGAAAGGCTGCAATTAGATAGATATAACAATATTGTAAAAAGCTTGTTTTGCTGAACTCTTATTTTGATGTGATATATTAAAAGATTCGTTATACGATAGCTTGATTTAAGACTAGTTTGCAGTCTGATTTAAGGTGAGAGAAGTGGACGCATCAAGTTTATAGCCTTGAGTAGGCTTTCCAAGGGGCTTTTGATTTATTGCAATCCTCAATGATGAATTAGGTTGACAACTAAGGAGATTGCCGGTAAAAGAACGAATTGAACATGAGTGGTGTGAGGATGGGTAACATAGTTACTAGCAGAAATCCATCTTCTTTCCTTGATTATCATCATGCGAGTCATGATGCATGTTTTTTTCACATTATCCAAGAGTTTTTCTCATTTTCTATTTTGATGATATTCTTATTTATAGTTGGACTCAAGGAGATCACTTGTCTCATTTGTGCCAAGCATTTGAGATACTTCAAAGAGAAATTATGTCAACCTTTGGAAATGTATCACCATGATAACAACAATGACTTCTCTAGGTTTAATATTTTGTGGCAAGGGAGTGTCATAGGGCTTTGAGAAAATTGTGTGGGAGGCGTTTACCTCCAAGTCCTCCTTTCCTTGAGTATCATCATGCGAGTCACGATGCATGTTTTTTCACGTTATCTAGGATTTTTTCATGTCTTCTATCTTGATGATGTTCTTATCTAAAGTCGGACCAAAAGAGATCACTTATCTTATTTGTGCCCGACATTTGAGATACTTCGAAGAGATAAATTATGTCAACCTTGGGAAATGTAGTTTTATGATAACAACAATGACTTTTTTAGCTTTAATATTTTTTAGTGAGGGAGTGTTATAGGGCTTTGAGAAAATTATGTGGGAAGTGTTTACCCCCAAGTCCACCTTTCTTTGAGTATCATCATACGAGTCATGATGCATTTTTTATTCACGTTATCCATGATTTTTTCTCATCTTTTGTTTTGATGGTATTCTTATTTATAGTCGGACCCAAGGAGATCACTTGTTTCATTTGTGTTAGGCATTTGAGATACTTCGAAGAGATAAATTATGTCAACCTTGGGAAATGTAACTTCATAATTACCACAATGACTTTTTTTGGTTTAATATTTTTCAGTAAGGGTGTGTCATAGGACTTTGAAAAAATTATGTGGGAGGCATTTACCTCAAAGAGATCAATTATCTCATTTTTGTCAGGCATTTGAGATACTTCGAAGAGATAAATTAATTCAACCTTGGGAAATATAGCTTCATGATAACAACAATGACTTTTTTAGGTTTAATATTTTTGAGTGGATAGGGCTTTGAGAAAATCAAGGGTAGCCAAGAATGGTTGACAACCATTCATGATAAATGACGTTTGTAGTTTCCATGAGCTAGCTACATTTTACCATAGGTTTATACGAGGGTTTTGTTTCGTTATTTCTCTTTTTATGAATTGTTTTAAGAAGGGGGAGTTTTGATGGACTCAAGTAGTTGCTCAAGTTTATGAGACCATAAAGCGTTTACCATGTCCCCGAATTGCTTGGTAGCCAAGGAGGTTGTGTGGGTGCATGGCTTGTTTTATTTTGTATGCACGGACAATAAACTCACAAGAAAATGTGGTAGTGAGAGGCTACCTATGGTATTTAGGAACGTGGGAAAGGTGCATGATGAGCTATTAAATTGGATTTTTTGATATATTTAGACGTTTTTGGCATATGTAACTTTTTTAATAAAGAAACTTCGAGATATTTGTGTTATTAGGAGTGAATTTCAATGTAGTGTATCAACAACGACACCACTTGGATAGAGGTGCTGCCTATTTATGTGTGCATTTTTAATTGTTAACTTGTGAGTTATTATGTCAGTTTTCATTTTCTTTGTTTTTTTGTACTTCCAAATTTTATGTAAATATAATTTTTATTCATATCACTTGCATTTCTTTATTTGTCCTTCTTATGAAAAAAAACTCTCTTTTCTATGTTTGAGAACTTTTTCATATATATTTAAGAATTAATCTTCTTGAAAAATCTTTTATGGAAAAGTTTTTTAGTTAAAATGTTAGGATTTATATAAATTTTTCATAATTCTTTTGAAAATATTTATTATTTTTTATGAAATTTGTCTTGGATTTATGTTTTGCATAGTCTAAATTCTCAAATTTTTGTGCATTATTTGCCATATTTGAAATAAAAAATTGGGTGATTTGAATGCTTGTTTGTATATTGCATGGACTCTAGGTTAAAACTAAACTTCTGAAATCAAGTATTTAGAAATAATTCAATTTTTATTTGTTTTAAAAACCTTTTATTATTTTAAAATCTAGCCCAAAATAATCTAAAAGTTAAGCAAATTAATTAAATAAAATCAATCAATTTCAAATTCAATTATTTAAGATTAAAAATTAATTAACTTTAAACTTAAGATTAACTTGATCTAATTATTAAGTCAAACTAATTTAAAAATATATTTAAATATTTAATTAATATTAAATAATTAGTTAAACTAAATTCAAATAAATTAACTCATAATATATAATTAATACAAAAATATATTAAATTAAATGGGAATTGTCTATTGGCTAAAGTATATCAAATTGGTAGTTGTATGTTTGATATACGAACTTATAGGCATTACAGTTGGCAATCTCCAAAATACTGCTCGTTCATTTTCCTTCAAATTATAACTTGCTAGGTTGAAATTTTTCCAATTGTTAGGAGGATAAGCATCAAAGTAAGCCTTTTATAGCAAATTTCTACCTTCTTATGGTTCTAAGCATTTGTGTTTAACTAAATCAAACTATTGCATTTGAGTTTATATAAATAAAAGCATTTTACAATGCTCCATCTCTTCACAGCTCAAATCTATGATTGAATTACCATGGCATGAATTTTTCTATTATTTTGTAATTTTTAAAAGATATACTTTAAAACTTACATAATTAATTTTTAAGGAAGCTATTGGAAATTACAAAACTTGCATAATAATAATGTACTAGATATTATCCGAATCCATTCTGAAAACGGGTTTACAGCCTTTGTTTGGTTTGTATTTTGGGGAATTCAAGAAAACTAACAGTTGGCACTTTAGAGAGGTTATTAAAGTTAATTGAAGCTGGTGAAGATATTTCTCTTGCAAATAGTTAGGCAGCCAGCTTTTAAGGGGGTTTAGATATATTATTTATTTGATGTATGAAAATAACATCAGCTGCTTCTGACTCCCAATTTAGCTAGTGAAATCTTACTCCATATTGTATTATCTATTTACTTCATTTACAAAAGGCAGTAACCTAGCTTGCTGTGCAATGTAGATGGACAATACATTAATTGATGACAGAAGGATACACGTTGATTTTAGCCAAAGTGTTGCTAAACTTTGGCGACAATTTAGGCATGGTAAAAGGTCCACGAAAGGTGAAGTTTAAATTTTGGAACAATTCATCTTCAGTTTATTAACTGTTTACTATATTTAAAAACTTGTGAGCTTGGATATGCTCACATTTGTTTTCATTTATGTTTTAATGGCTGTCGTTTTCTTTCCATGACAGCATGTGAAAGCCATGTTTAAATGATGATATTGGTGCACTTTATATTCCTATTGGGTGTTGAAAGATTTATTTTCCTATAGGTCTGTGTGTTGTATCCATGGAAACATTCATATTACGTTAATAGGTTCTTTGTTATACCACATTGATAAGTTGTAGGTGCACTGGTTGATGTGATAAATGTAGCCAGGTTTGATATCCTAAGAGTATGAAAAGTGGAGCAGAATTTGTCCTACATTCTAGCCTACTAGGTTATGTTAGAATAAAGCTACAAAAATGCAAGGCATGCACAATAATTCAGTTAGAGTGCACATAAAGAGAAGGATGAGGTATTATCACAAGAAATTGTCAGTTCAAAGTCTCAATTTGATAGAATGAATTCAAGATGTTTTTGAAAGTTTTAATCTCACAAGACTGTAGAAATGCCAATAGGGCAGTTAACTTTTTTGTGGATAGGGCATTAGATAATGAAATTCTTTGGCAATGGAGATTGTTCTTCCCATATTATTTTTGTTCAATCATGCTTGAGGATCACAATTTTTGTATTTAAATTTGTGATATATCACATGTAGACCATGGTGACATTTGAAAAAAATTGTGAAATCTTGACAAGTAATATTAATTTTGACCTTAAAAAGTAACAACTTGCAACTGTGTTGCCTCAAATTTAGAGGGTCATGAACTGCTTAACAATTTTGATTAAAACCTTGTCAATTATGAGTGGAAGAGGATTGGGTTGGTTGATATTGGTCTGACACCTGTCTTACATAGACCTACCTAGATGTTAGAATTTGGAATAACCACAAAAGCTTCTGAAATTGGTGATAATTTTTCTTGTTTGATTTGTTAAGAAGAGGATTAGATGATGATATCGAGCATCTGGTGCCATGCATGCATAATCCTACCTAGAACTTGGAATCATTATATGTTTTTGCTTTATATTGTTCAGCAGCAAAGGAGCAATGTATTTTTTATGGGAACAGCCCTAAACAACCTAAGGGGAACAGTTCATACTTCCTAAAATGAAGAGCAGTCTTGGCATAGTGTTAAAGCTTGTTTTCCTGTGATTTGGAGAATTGTTGTTCAAGTTGAAACCTCTTACAAAATGCATGGTAAAGTTGTGTACAATAAAGCCTTTGGGTCCAACCATTTCCTGGACCGTTAACATGCTTTGCCTTTCATAGTACTATTCTTTCCTTCATATTTTCTTAAATAATGGAAACCTTCAGATATTGTGCCAAATGATGTCTCGTTGGTCCCATACCTTGTATTATTTTCAAAAATGCTGAATAGTTAAAAAAATGCTAAGTGTTTGGAAGGATCGGAAGAGAGTACTAACTATTCATAATAGCCCACCAAAATAGTTGATTTTTTGCCTTGGATATGTGGAGTAAATATCATGGAGGATCATCCTTTGTGGCTTATAGAATTTCAAAAGACAGACAATAGTTTCCAAATACCACAATAAAATGTTTTATCTTAACATCAAATGCAAACTCAAGTGAATTGTATCGTTCCCTATGCCTTTAGATCTCACAAGTGCAATACCTAGTTTGCTGTGGGTACTCCATATGATGTGTCATTCAGTGGAACAGCATCAAGAACTGAACTTCATGATGGGCCCCAACAACTGAAAGCTCTGCAAACCAATCCTTCTTCACATGTATGGGCAAGGTTTTATATGTAAGTAATTCCAAGGAGTTGGGCCTATTTGAAACTTAATTTGAAATCAATTACTGTGTAACAAAGAGTATCTGGACATTTAGTAGTGGTAATTCATTTGAATGAATAACAAGGAACATTTAATAGTTTTGAACCCCTTTTCAAGGCTTCTAATAGGCGTTATTATATTGTACAAATTTTTACTGCTATGGATTCTCGAGAACAGGTCTGAGCTAGCTTAGACATAATGAAAATAAAAAATGTTTGTCCACTTGAAGATGGGTCAACAATTTATTTTTTGGCCAGTCAAGGCAATAATTATGAGATATCTTACAAATCTATATGGAAGGGATGGAGCAGAAAAATGACATATAGTATATGTGCATATTAATATAGAGAAAGTTTGCCTAACCTTTTACATGGTATACAAGTGCAATCACAAACTAAAGTCCCTAAAAATTATGTTGTTTGAACTTGCACCTTCAACTATGGATTTTTGTCTGTACCTTTAATTCTATAGATTAAATTTATTGAAGAAGTAAAAATAAGGCAGTATGTGTAACAAAAGCTCCCAAATGTGCAAGATCAGGGAAGGTCAGACCCAAATGCACCATTGATTGCAACCTCACCTTAAAATTTTATTTATGATTGTGAAGAAACTTACTGAAACAGGGTATTTGCAGGGAAGATAGCATTTTGGAGAAAGGGGATATAGCAGAGTTGCTATAGTGCCAGAGATGATGTTAGGGTTGTGTAAAGATACATTGATATTTTCAGTAAAACAAGTTTGGGAGAAACACTAGGTTGCATAGGGGCACCTATGCTATGATCACCAATGCACAATGGAATGATAAGCCATTGAAGCAGAAGAAACACATGCTTCAACAGATTTAGTGACCATAGTGGATACTTCTATGTCAAGAGGAGCTAGGAAATACATTCATAACGTGGAGGAATGCCTGATGCGCAATAAAACTTCCACCATATATGCAGTTCTTGAAACCCAATTAGATGAGAGAAGAAGAAGAAGAAGAAAAGAAAAAGAAAATCATTGAGGTCGATTTCAAATTTGTATGTACATACTTTGTTCAAACATATTAAATTTGAATTGATATTATTATACTGGTGTAGTTTAGGTAAACTTCTTTCTATCATAGTGGTGTACATTGTATTTGTTTTGAGCCAAATGTTCAAAGGTTTATTAAACTTGATCATTGTGTCAAGACTAACGCACTTTTTGTGGCAATTTGTTTTTTCTAGTTAATGAATAAGAAACATTTGAAAGTAATTGTGTTTAACTATCGATATAGTTGTGCAACTTTGGATTCATTGAGGGAATATTTTGTCTTTTTTAAAGAATAATGTGCCCTTTGTATAGGAGTTAGATACAACATGAAATAACAGGGAATTTTGAGATTAATAAGTTATTTATTACCATTTCCTTCAAGCTTTAATTATTTGTAGCCATTCCCTTTAAGATGGAGCTTGCATAAATATCAACTAGTTCTAACTTTTTACAAAATTTAGAAAAGTAGGATGCCCTGAGCTTCGATGGAGGTATCAGTTACTTGATCATGTTGGATAAGACTGTAATATACCTTGTTGATTGCAAGCAAACATGGCATACAGTTATATATCAGAAATTGTATACCTATTAAGAGTATTGTTAACTCCACATCTTTTCATAGTTGGTGTATGCCATGTCTTTTTATTTAGCTTTTATTGTTCTTTTAGCCATGACAATTTGATTTTTTTTTGTTGCAAGCTTACAACAATATATATGACAATTTCTTATTGTGAATCGAGGGCATATCAGCATCGGTGTAGGATTTCACATCAATACTTATGTGTTTTTCTTTCTTAGGAGTTTAGAATCCTTAAGACAATATACAAATATTAAGGTTTCTTATATTAGCTAAAAGGACCAACAACAAAGGTATATCCAACATTGTTATAATGAATGATATAAATTTCTCCACAAGCATTGATTCTTAGCAGTTTCTTCGAAAGGTTTTGTTGTTTTATGAGTTTATTATGTACGTGGCTGGTTTGCATCCTAGAAGACCAATTTTACCAAGCTGATTATTAGTAGGTTCCCTTAGGGATATCAATAACCCACTTTTGTTTTAAAAAATATTAGAGCTTGATATCCTATGTAAGTTATTTTTATAACAAGAAATTATTTTTGTATATGTTGTTTTACTTGAGTAATCCCTTTGTATTTCACTTCCATTGAGAATAATGTTATCAATATAGACTATCAAGATCACATATCTAGATAATGTGTGTTTAAGAAAGGGTGATTGGCTTCGTTGTTGTGCATACAAATTCGATGTAAAACCTTGTAAAGTTTGTCAAAATACTCTAAAAACTTGTTTGAGACCGTTGATGGCATTTTTGAGTTGGTAGATTTTATTGTGCTCTTGAACAACATTGCATGTTGATTGCTCTATTTAGATGACTTATTGGAAATTCTCATGGAGAAAGGTACTAATCTACAGTAATGTCCTTTCATGGTTGATGGCAACATAGAAAAGACTATGATTAGGCAATATTCGAAAAGCTATCAAAGTGGTCAGTGCCATTGACTTGAGTTGATACCTTCTCCATTAAGGCAAGCTTGTTTATCAATAATGCTAGTGTTTTGGAGCTTTATAGTGTAGACTCACAACATGAGACCACTTTGATGCTTGCTTACCAAATTTTTGTTGAAAAATTCAAGTGTAATGATTAGACTTGATGATTTTGTTGTTATACATAATCTTTTTAACATCCGATCTTTAAAATTATTAATAAGTAAATATACAAATATAAATATCAACTTGCCACAATTTGCAATATTAGTACTAACAATTCTTACTCATTTCAAAGTTCAATGTATAAATGAAATGATAATATATAAAACTAAAATATAATGTTAAATCTTCAAATAATACTTAATCACATGGTTTTCAAAGCTTTTCCTTGATCTTCATTTTCAACTTGCATAATCTACATAGGAGCTAGTCCTCAACTTTGTAGGAAATAAGATTATAAGCTCACAATTGTAGAAAACTTAAATAGAATTTATGCGAGAAAACCATTTGAAGTATACAATACCATAATCATTTTAAGTCAAAAACATTTATGTTTAGAACATAATTTTTTTTATTACTTTCTCTTGCACCTTTGCCAAGGAACATAGAAATCTCAGTAGAGTAGTTTTGACTCACCTTGTTTAGATGCTAAGATACCAATTTCCTTAATGAGTGTTTTCTATGATGAAGTTATTGTTAACTTTGCAAGAAATTTTAGTCTCCCCTATACTTCTTATAGTGTTGTATAAATTCATGAATTTGGAGACAAAGATATGATATGACATAAAGCATAATAAATAAAACATGTTTAATAACATTTAATCACATGAGTTACTTTTTATATGCCTTTGGATACATCTTATTCTGATAATGTATTCAATAGTTTCACGTCTTATTTTGGGCTTCCTCCACCTACATCAAAATTTACAACCAATGTTAGCTTTACATATCCAGGTAACAATAATGATATTTGACACTAATATAGGTTGAGTACCTTTTTAATGTTAAATTTTATTGAATCCAAAAATTAACTTTTGTTTAAAAATTATGGAATTAGTTATATCCTTAATTTATTGGTTTTGTCTGAGTTTCAAGTAAACCCTCCTAAAAAACTATTTTCTTATCCTTTCATCAATTTAATGCATTCATTCTTTAGGTCTATATAATGTAAATTTATTTCTAAGTCACACTTTTTATTAAGCTTCATTTTCTTAAATATTGTTTCAATAAATTTCAATAACACTATTCCTTAATTATACTTTTGTTATGCAAATTGCAAATCAACTTCTAAGGAAAGGAATTGATATATTGATGGTGTAACAAAACCATTGCTTACATTTGCCATTAACGTCACCATCATCATTGACCATCCAATACTCTTATTGTAATTTGATGGAGAAATGTTTCAAGAAAAAAAAATTGCAAAAAAGGGAACCTATATCTATTTTTTTGAACCAATTACTTGATGTGAACATGCATCCTATGACCACAAAACTCTTTAGTGATTCAAGCTCTGTTAGTTAACTTATTGTCAACAATCAAATCAACTATCTACTCTTTTTGATATCCCGCTTTCTCTCTCTATGTTATTCTCTCTCTTCCACAATCTCATCCCCTTTTTTCTTTTCTTCTTTTTGTGACATCATTACCTATTTTGTTTGATCTTGGGTGTTACAAGCCCTTAAGATGTTGTTTCATCTTTTATCACTATTTTATAATAGGAGTTGTTTTGATGCTATAATATTGTAGCTTAATCTTACTATGTCATGGTAATGTCTCTGTTGTGTTCTAGTTGTTACGGGCTCAACCAGCTTATAAATTGCATCGTACTATGGTGAGTATTCCTTTAATACTTTAATGTCATGACTTGGTTTTATTATATTGAGATATTGTCTTCCTTTGGTATTTTGATGTCAATCAAAGTGGGTTTTGTCCCCAAAGTGCGTCTTTATATGTTAATACCATGGTTTTACATCTATGGCATAGAAAATTTTCCTCCCTTTTGAATGTGATATTATTTATTCCTAATCAATCTAGAAACCTTTTAGGAGTCGTTCCTTGTCTATTTATTCCATCTAAGATAGTTCAGTGTGTTATAGACTTATTAATTTCTACTTGTTTTGTTCTCGAATCACATGATCCTTGCTCCTTGTCCTTTGTTCTTAACATGGATTCTAAAGGGTCATTCCTTCGGTTGATTTTCGAGGATCTTATTAATGTCATCTTCAATACTTTAAAGAGAGCATTTGTTATTTGGTTTGGAAATTGCTAGTGACAAAAGTTTTGTGTAGAATTTGGAAGGCTCTACATCATTTAGGAAGTAGTCAATTTTCAAGGCTCATAAGCTCTAATTCAAATTTGGGGACTAATCATTTGGGCATGGAGTGGAGATAACTTAAAACTCTTATATACCTAAGATACTAATATACAATTATTTTAAATATATGATTTTTGTGGGTTTTCTTCTATTTTATCAGATATGTTTTGCATATAACTTATGTGACATTACAAAACAATGCATATTATTAGTATTTATTTCGTTGTTGTACTCATTGAGGTTTTGTTGAGTGTCCATGACTACTTGTGGTTCAGTTGACTTTTTAGGTTTTTTTTATTATCCTTTCGTTTGGTTGAGTGACTATTAAATCCAACTTGTGACTTGAGATGTTTCACTTGTTATGTTGGCCTTGCTCGAGCCGTAAACCCAACTTGTGACTTGCAACATCTTGTCACTTTTGTGCTCAATATTCATCATGTTGTTATAAAAGGTTCATGACTTAGTTCGCTTTTTATGCTAGATTTTCTTCTTGTGCTCAACCTTGCCTAAGGATTCTAAACCCATTTGTAGCAAAGGGCATCTCACCATGTTGGTGCTCAGTGCTTGTTGGGGCACTGCATGTGTTTCATGGATCTCTCATAGTTAACTTGACTTGTTTGGTCTTTTTGGTTGTCTTCACTCCTCGAGCAATTCTAAATCTGATTTGTGGCTCTAGGTATGTCACAACTTTGAGGGTTTTAAGTTAGGTTACCATGAGGGTCCATGATTTTATGTGATTCACTTTAGTTGAATTTCACATTGTTTACTTGTTGAATCCTACCAAGGATCCATGACAACTTATAGTTTGATTAACTTGTTGGGCCTTTTGCCCATTGTTGGGCTTTGCTAGAGAAATTTGTGATGCAATCCCTAAAAACAACTCTTCTAGACTTAAATACAAGACATAATCATTTCCTATCGACGAATAAATCAATTCATATTAGACTTTACTCATCACATAATACATTTCCATATACATGATTTTTTTCTTTTATAAAATATTAGTAAATATAGGCATGCATGAAAAGTCGAAAGGTACCAATATTGCATTAAGTCCTTAACACTCCTCTCATTGCATCATGCTTTTTTCCACTCATTATTGTGGCTGTATTCCATAAATATGAACCCTACTAGTTCAGCCTTGTTTTCATCTTGGAGTTGGTTGCATTGATTACCTTTTCTCCAATCGTTGTCCCTATTGGCCCTTCTTGAAAGCTCTCATTCCTTGTTTGTGTCGATGATTTTGTTGATGATATAGCCAGAAGTTCAAGAACTCTTTTTTTGCACCTTGTTTTCTTTTAAGGTCGACTTGAGCCTTTTTGAGTCTATGGTATCTATTTTTCACAACTCGTAGAATTGTCAACTCATCTTCATTTTCTCTTTAGCACTTGGTGCTCTATTGAGAGTTTTCAATCATTGATAGCAAGGGCCATTCTACATCTTCTCAACTATCATCCTCTTCCAATGTTTTGGTTATTGATCCAATCTCCAACCAAAGGTAGCAGCAATGTTATAGAGCATATCTTTCTCCTTCATGTCAAATGCATGTTTTAGAATAGGAAAGAGGGTCCTTTGTTTCTCTAGATTATTCTTTATGGAAAATTATAGGTATCTAGCCTTTGAAATTACTTAGACAAATCTTTGAGGTCTATTTAATTCAGCCTCTTAGGTATGCTTCAACAAGTTATTTGCACATGTAGGGTCATATCTATGAGCCTCATGTGCCATTTATGTGGTTTCCAAATAGTTATATCGTCTCCAACGTTGATAAGACATCAGAAGCTTGATGCGTACCACATTTTCACTCATTGTCTTGTTCAAATAGCCTATAACAAGTTCTTGCACTTGGAAGATCCTCCAAGTGACAGAACTTGTTTATAGGCTATTTGAATATGATGATGATACATTGACACTTCTCGGCTCTCTTTTTTTTTTTTTGAAAGCTTTTGGTGATTAGTCAAGAGACCAAAGATGAACCTAATAATCTCAACTTTTTGTTTCTTTGAAAGCTTTTGATGATCAGTAGAGTGACCAAAAATAAACTTAACAATCTCTTGACTCATTATTAGTCTATTCCTTGCTATTGACTAGGGAGTGAAAATGTTCTTGTTATGAGCAATAGCGTCTCAAGGTTGCTAGACAGTGGAGGATGCTTTCGTTACCTTCCTAGACAATCCTTTGGGCCCTCTTGAAAGTTGTAACTTGTCCTCTTTTTTTTTTTTTTTTTTTTTTTTTTTTTGAGTCTTAATGATACCTTAACACCTCTCAACTCTTTTTTTCTTTGAAAGCATTTGGTGACTAGTCTAGAAACTAAAGATGGACTTAATAACCTCTTGACGCATTGACGAAGCAATGTCATTAGATTCCTTGCAATCGATTGAGGAAGTGAGGTAGTTTTTTTTTTTTTTGTATTTTCTTCTTGTCTACTCGAGGGGTTATGTCCTTTACATGAGCTTTGAGAGTAAGCCACAACTCACCAACAAGTGATCTTCTAGACTTATTTTCTTATCTTTTCTTCGAAGTTAAATTGGGTCTTCTTTTGGTAGCAAATCTGTGTTGTTCCCCCAAGTGATGCAATTAGTGTTGGATTTCACTTAACGAGTTGATGAGAGTTTCCAAATTAAGTTCAAATGTTTTTTCGTGTAACTTGATGTCCCATTGACAAGGTAGGATTGACAACAAGATGAATGTTGACATTTTTGGGACCAACCCATCCGCTTGTGAACATGCACCTACTTAGTCATCTAGTCATAAAATGTGGTGGGGATGGCAAACAACTTCTTACCACTTTGAGGTCAAAGAAACGAAATTGAGATATTAGTCATTTCTTTTTATCTGTATATATAGTGAAATTTGCTCATATCGAAGTAATGGCTACTTGCCTATTGTACATGAGCAATGTAGAAGATGATGTCTTCATTATTTTTTCTTAGTTTTGTCAGGTTCAAAAGTTCAAAAAATGATGTATCTCTCATTGTGAAAATTTAATGTTAGTACATATTATTCTATCAAAGACAATTTATGTTATTTCTTTATTGTAGAGCTATCACTTTGGATCCTTCCCACACATTGAAGGTTTGAGGATCCCTTAGAATGCCCTTCAGTTTCACAATAAAGGTGCAAATGTCTTTGTGTTGCTCTAAGTTCTTCAAATCGAACTAATACGAAGGCCATGGGAAAATGCTAGTGGCTTTCATTTCATGAGAAATAAAAGGAAAAGATAAAGTGATGCCATACAAAAGGTCAAAGCTGATCAGTGAGAAGAACGAGAACATCTTGGAGCTCGCACATAGAGTGGTTGAACACTGCCTTTGATCCAACTCTTGGTGAAAAATGACCATTTTGGATATTCAAATAGATGGGAGTCAAAAAGGTATCGTGCAAACTTGGTAGTGAAGTGCCACGTATGGTTTATTGCTTTGCAAATGCATGGCTCACCAATATCTTGGTTTATGTGTTTGTCGGTCGGCTCTATATCTTCAATGGAATCTTCTAAGTTTGCCTTGGGTTCATTGGTAAAGGTATTGCACTATGTGGAAATTTAAAATGCAAGAGTATCATAGGGTTTTGTGACACGATCATGTGAAAAAAACATGATGATAATGACATTTTAACAAAAAAATTCTTCATTTAGATTTTAGAAAGTGTTACAAGAAGAGGGTGTTGGAAAAGAAAAAGATAAACAAATTGCCATGGTTGTTGATGAGTTATAGCATGTCTGCCTGGCTTCCATCTAACTTTAGCCTTGTGTTTGAGCCTGTTTTGGACCTCTGTTGTCTATGAGTTGTCCTACGAGGAACCTTATGGAGGTTGGGATTTTTCATAAGGTAATGTTTCAAGATGTAGTTGTCATGTAGAATCTCTTGTGGACCCCTTAGCATTGCTCTGGTAAGCAAGAATGTCCTAAAGGTTGAAGTGGGCAGCATTGTGCATGACCTTAGTTGGGATGTTGAAAACTTTTTCTCATTAGTTTTCCCACATCTTACTTTCTTTTGGGGTGGTCTAGCAAGTATCTCTTTAGTCTACAGTTTGAGGTAGTGCTTATCCACTTGTAACTTCCCTTGGAGGGCTTCTTTTCTTACTTAAGTTTCGGATACAAATCCCATCATTGCTAGTGACTTTGTGATGCTAAAAAGGTTGTAGTAGCACAATCAAGCATTCTCCATCATGTCATGCTAGTTACGCTTCATCATTTGAAGCATGGTGGTTATTTAACAATTGTGTGATTTCCCTTGTGCACATCATTCAAACATCCCATGGGTATTTAAATGTCTTCACCAAGGGATAAAACTTTGTAGCAGCTTCATTCTTAGTGAACTTGTAGTTCTTTTGTTACCAAGGAAAATTTCTTCCACTAGCAATTGATTATCTTTGACATCTTTGCCCCCCTTTCATCCTCCACTAATTCATACTCAAAAGAAGAAGAAAAATGCCTTTGGCATTGGCTTGATGGGCTACTTGTTGGACCTTTTGCCCTTGACGATTGCCTTTGTTTTAGCAATGCCTTCCTTTGGCTTTTGCTAAGGTTTTTTTACTATTAGGGGCTCAATGAAGGTCTTCATTATGTCCTTGACTTAGGATTGGTTGTTGAAGTAATGAAGGATGCACTGCATCTAATTTAGCTAAAGATGCCATGGTCTCTGCTACTAGGTCGGCAATGCCAGTGTCCTTGAACACTTTTGCCTTTGTTCTATGGGTATATCTAGTGAAGAATACACTAAATTGGATTCCACTAAAGACGTGATGGTCAAATACCTTCTTTGACTTGTGGTTATGCTTGAACACTCTCATATGCATCTATTGTTTGCTTCTTGCAGCCCATTTCTTTTAAGGGAAAGGAGCAAGATAAATAAGTGGAAAATGATGAGTGATCCTTAAAGTGTAAGAGTGGTCATCATTATATAATGGCCACCTTAAGTAGAGAAGATGAGGAATCCAATGAGGAAAACCAACCAAAAATTCAAAATCAATGGGTCAAAGCAAGTTTTAATTGGTTCTGTAGATTCCTTCTCGACGAAGATACTATCTGTGATACCTTAATAATTTACATTAATGATGACCCAAAGCATCAGAGAAATATTAAGAATTAAAAATTGTCTCAATTGCAACTTGTCAAAACATGGTAGAGTGGTGTGACAAAAGATAGCTAACATGTTGAGAGAGCCAAAAGCAACATGATAGTAGCGTTCTATCCATAAGTAACCCAAAAAGACAAGTTGTCATTCTTGACATCCCATTCCTTTGTTTAAGATGAGATTTCTTTTGGTCGATGTCCTAGATTTTCTCGTCAATAGTTTGTATCTCCAAGATTTCCTCTAGAAAGATCATTGGTATTGTGATAGATTGGCCTCTCAACCATTGAAAGTACAACAATATTATTATTTTTGTTGTTTATGCATATCCAATGCTATGCACTTGTGCAAATGTTAGTGCATCATACAAAGTAGCAAAGTACATTTAGGCCCAAACAAGAATATGAGAAACCATTCGATGAAGCGAAGGACCTTTTAAGATCATTAGAACTTTTTGAAAATGAAAAAGTTTAAACTATATCTTAGATAGCCAATTATCTTTCAAAAATACCTATTAGTGCCACCTCTTGACTTCGTTGAGAGCTCTATGTCATAATCTATCTATAAAGTGCCTAAGCTTGCCTCTTTATGAGGGATCTTTTTGGTCATTACTAATGATTTCTTTTTTGACACTTGATAGCACAATTGTTTCCATTTAAGTGGTTTTTCGGGTAAAAGCCATGTTTTAGTGCTTTCTTTCATACTTATATTTTTGTTCCACAATACACTAATTCTAGTTCACTTTTGGCAAATTAGTCTTATTTAGGACTTGCAAAACCCTACTTCTTTCACCCCTGCTATAACCCTATTAAAAGTCAACAATGCCCAAGAACTCTCAAGTTACATTTGAGTGACAATAAGGAGATGTTGATACTTTTGTTTAACAGTATCAATTTTTTTAGATGCATATTGTACAGAAAGTTTTTCGTTGGCATTTTAGGAGGATGAAAATGATTTCAAAAGAATTCTAGAGTATTATCAATATGGACAGTTTTTGTATTGGTGGAAAAAAGATCATTAACTTTTAGAAAAATGAATTTCAAGAAAAATGAACTTTTATTTGTTCATAAAAAATTTAGAATGAGGAATATCAGATCGATGCTTATGAAAATTGATCGATAAAAATAACAAAAATACTTTATCTGAGTGAGTAGTAATTGTAAATTATCCATATGTTTGAATGGGCCAATTCAAAAGAAAAATATCAAGCACAAATGCAATGAGAATAGAAAGGTTGATGATGGATTCCTTGTAGGAATTATACTTTTATCTAGTCTTGGCCAGAGCAATAAACATTATGGAATACATAATGGTGAAGGAGAACCTAAATGGCAATGCTAGTGATTGCAAGAGACAATTGAAGAAAGAGTAAAAAGGCAAACATTTCTATTTCAACTCCACTATAGATCATATTATCCAAATGATATCTTGAAAAATGTCGTATAGGAGAAAGGTCACCAATAGCTGTTTTGATTTAATAAGGCTATGGAAAAAAAGGAGGCTAATAGGAAAATTGAGAATATGGTGTACGTGGGGCAGGATTACAGTGGTAAAGTACTCTTAAAAAGCTTGAGATTGAATTTTGTTAGAAATAACGATAGGGTTGTCGTCCAAGAGAAAAATGTCAATTACATGCCATCCACACAAGGATTTTAGAATCTTAAATCCTGGATATGTTGGTTGGACAATAGCGACAAACCCATGTGTATTGACATGCGAAGCTGTGAATGATGTTTGGGATTGCTGGAGACTGCATTAATAGTCCTACTAACATATGTTGACCAGGCTAGACGCTTTAGAGTGGGAGAAGCATGATACACGTTGAATGAGATTTTTGCAACGTGATAACCATCCTCTTTTGAACATTGATTTGAGGAATTATTTGCTTTTCACCATGAATGTAGAGAAGAAATAACCAAAGATCATGACCACATTCATGACCCCAACAAAACCAGCTTCTACATGAGCCTATTTATCAACCTTCATGGTAAAGTTAATGGCTTTGACATCTCTGTTCCTCAGATTGCAGAAGGTTGGTTTAGAGTTTTCAAGGTGGAGTTTAAAGTTGAACTACCAGCCTATGATGATGTTATCAATATTGAGCAATTGAACTCTTAGCTTTGGTCAATTGAAAACTTGTTGCAATAGAAATAAAGTTACATTTATGCATCTTAAACTCAGTTATCATGCTTCAACATAGTAGAGTTCCTTTACGTACTCAGGTAGGAGATGAGTACAGTTGGAGCAATTTTAAAGAGCTCTTGCAGATGAACCTTGTCTTATAGGGTATGACGAGGAGCATAAGAGCTGGCACAACTTGAGGTATTGACAATGACAGTCATTGCAAGAGTAACCCATAAAGTTTCGTCAAAAGTAGCTGTACTCGTTGTGAATCTCAATTATTAATCCACTATCAGGAAACATCTCTCTAATCCATTGGCAAAGCTAATCCCAAAATAGCAATGATAATGGTAGAGAGAATAAAAAGTCTTCTGAGTCTGATTCTTAGATTACAAGAGATTTCAGGGAAGTTTGTGAGCATTGCAAGAAGTTTGGGCATTTTAAAGAGAGGTGCTAAGAACTCCATCTTATATCGGAAAGGAAGAGATGATAGGAGAAGAGAACCAACCTTGCAAGTTAAGGTGTAGTGGTCTTGGGGTGGTTAAAAACCATAGATCTAGATCTTTCTTTGGGAACAATTCCAAGAAGAGTAGGGAAAACTTTTGGTAAATAGAGAAAGGAGAAGTACGAACTAACTAAATGCAATTTGGTAGGAGCAATATTTGATACAAGATGATCAACTAATTTAGTTTTTGCAAATTTAGTGAAGGAGTTGAACTTATAAAGTCACATCTAAGCTGATATACACTTGGTTGAGTTTCTAATATGATAAAGCATGAGGTGATGAGATTGTAATCTCAAGTGATTTTATTAATGAGATTACTTGTGATGTGATACCCTTATGTTGTACTTGGGAAACTTTGTAAGATTCAAATACTATCAACTATTGTTGAGATCACAAATACCATCTTATGAAGGATGGAATTTGGCACACAAAGCTCTCATGAGGATGGGGATAAAGAAACAGATTATGTTCTTAATCTCATGAGGAATTTTCAATATAGTCCATCTTAAATATGCTCCCTTTGACCCTTGCGAGTGCGGAGCTTTGTTCGTAGATGGGGTTTTAGGCAGGGTCACAGATGAATGGTTGAGCTTGCTAGGATTCGAGGAGTGCGAAGTTTTGATGAGGGGGAAGGCAAGAGATGAGTAGAGAGGAAGGGGATACCACATGGAATTGGCAATGCAGAGATTGTGTTAAAGCAGTAGGACAGGGGTTATGTTTTTCTAAGGCAAAGCATGGCATGGTTCTAATAGGATGTTGGCAGAATATTTTGCATTTCTTTATTCAGAACTATCCTTATTTATAACTTCGGAGCGAGATACACATAAAATAATTTGGTGAGATCCATATTCTAACGTGACTCTAAAATGATTCATAGGCTTGTTTTGGTTGCTCATATTTGATCATATGCCTATCTTTTATAGAATTACCACTCTTTAGCTAACAATTGTTAGCCTGACCAAATGAAGTTATTTAGATGAATTTTCTAATGTTTGGATACTTTATCAACACATTGTTTAACACTTTTGTAAAATCCTTTCAGTCTTGCCATGAGTTTTTTGGTTTTCTTTTACCAACTCTCATAAATAAAATTTCAATAAACCACTTCTAGCAAAAACAAGAAACGTTAATTCAATGTGTATTTTTTTTAGTAATTCTTTTTTTTAATGTTTTGGAGGAAGATTAAATTTCTTTTCTGTGTGTTGAAACCCGTACAAATTCATCTCTGGCGTTCTTTGTTCAGCAAGTATTTTTCAGCTGATTTAGCCAATGTAAACATGCAAATAATTTCATCTTATGATTATTCTGAATTCTAAATCTCATGTGCTCCATGGCATCACTGAAGACGGTTGCTTCAAGTGTGGAGCTTTGGATCATATTGCTCGCGACTGCGTCGAGGGATTGGTTGACAAGCAGACGGGCTCAAAATATATTCTGAGAGACACCAGCACACAACATGGTGGAGATGTTGACAAGAGGTTTCATACCAATTATAATCTCTATATTTCCAATTTCCTTCACCTCAATAATTATATTTCACTTTCCAATAAAAACAAATTATTGCAGCTATGACATGTTATTTGATGAAGAGAATCTGGAGAAAACAGAGCAAAAAAAAGCAAAAAAGATGAAGATGGATCAGAATGAACTTGACAATCCAAGACATGCTCAACGTGGCTGGAAAATCTCCAATAGGAACAGCCATGATGAAGAACGGAGCAAACGACATAGAGATTACGAGGAGCCCAAAGCAGGTGGAAGCGATGACAAATCTTTTGGCAAACGGCTGACAGAAAGAAATGGTAGAGAACATAGCAGGAGGCATGAAAGTGGAAAACAAAAAAGGGAAGAAGGTGATTACAGATGGTCAAGAAGCAGCCGAGATGAGAATGGTGCGGATAGTATTGAAAGGCACAGGAGGAAAGATGATGAAAGGTATGGAAAGGGAAAGGATGAGAAAGACCAATATAGAAGAGATTATAGATCACATGAAAGGAGCAGAGATCGAGAGAATAACACCCACAGGAAGAGAAGTCATGGTGATTGGAGTTAATAAGAATTAACTTGCATTGATGAGAGTAGCATCGTTGTTAACGCAAGATTTTGCAGAGCAGCTGAGGCAGCATTGCAAGTCTGCTACGGAAGTGTAAACCTGTTTTGTTGATAACCTTTCAGTTGATACAATTCTCATATGTACAGAAGTGTCGGACTATGGTTGAGTCTTCTTCTCGGGTCATCATTACAACTATGGCTAGTCTTCATTATAATTTATGACTTCCTCTCATGTCATCTTCTTTGGTCTTGTCGAAGTTGTTCTCAAACAGCTGTTCTGACTTTTATTCCTCTCTACACGGGCCTTCTTCTCCCAAAATGTTTAGCATCATGTTGACAATAATGTCAAAAGGCTATTTGCATCCCGTGGTCGATTGAATAGGTCTTTGTGTATTTTGAATTAAAAAAAAACACATGATTGTTGGATATTTCTGACCTAAATTACTCATGTTTTGCCAATGCCTGCATTCTGAAACAACAGTATCAGCAAAGATGCTTTCTAGAATACTAGCAATTCAAATAAGCACAGTAGAAGTAATCCTAATAGAAGCTCATTTCGAATTACATAAATGAAAAGAAACTAAAAAAGAATTTACTGCAATATCCAAGAGATTTCACAAGTACAGAGTATGAAACGACGACGGATCTTTCTTTCTGTTGTCATCCTATTAGTAAGAACTATGACAACAGAAGAAAGGGAATTGTGAGGAGGAAAACTGAAGGAGGAAGAATGGAACTTGTTAATTATATGACATATAATGCATAGAAGAAGGCAACTTAAAGTGTTGTTCGCTTAGCTCTCATTCAGTGTTTAGTTATCATGCTTTGGAATCGATAATTGCTACCTTTCCACGTTGACATGATCCATTGCCAAACCAATGCAATATAGCTACTTAATAGCAGAACAAGCGGTGAACTACAGATTGAAATGTAAACGACTTGCATAAAGACTCCACCATTAATTAAATAATAAAAAACGAAAAAGAAAGTGATTACTAGATAGAAGAAATGATCAGATTGGCATGGGATTCATTAAACAATCTGAGGGTTTTAGATAAATGAACAGAGCTAACACTTAAATGGTCATCCAAAGATTGATGTGACTAAAGTGAACTAGAAGCTATATAGATTTCAATTCTATAAGCACCATGCTTTGTGAGATTAACGAAGGTATAGAGAAGTTACTACTACAACTTGGGTTTCTTAACAAATTGCAAATCTTTTGGAGATGACACAAAGAGATAAAGATGATGAGTCTTGACATGATGTCACTCTTTGTGCTAGATCATGGCATAATGGCATCAAGGAAAGGAGTGTACTACTTTGAATGTACAAATATTTGTGGCTATAGTACTTTTTTAATCAATAGATTCATATAAGTTTGATATATAGGTGTTTAAACTCTCTTTCTAGCAAGTGCATAAAAAAATTTGATATTTGATCAATAAAAGGTGCATAGTTACTCAAGGCTTCTAGAGCTTAAAAATTTATATTTAAATAGAGACAAATCAAATATTTTTTTTGTAATAGACATAATAATGAGTCAAGGTGAAAAATTATTTAGATAAGATTGATTCGATATTAATTATCCAAATTTCAGATTTAATTTTTTTTTATGTATATATAAAATTTGGATATTCTAATTTTAAGTCTTTTGAAACAAATTGAGTATGAAAAAAAAAATACTTATTAGATGAAAGATATTGAATATATCCTTAAATACATCTTAAAATTTAATTTTACTTTAAGTTTGCTGATTTATATGTATTTGATAACAATTTCAATAACTAATATGCAATAGAGACCACTTAACTTGGTTTGCAAGAACAAAAGATTAAAAAATATTTTATGACATAGAACTAGAAAATCTCTTTGATAAGACTATCTGAAATGGTAGAGTTGGTCATAATTGTTTATGATGGGCATGAACTTTGTATACAAAAATAGATTCAAAAAGAGTTGGGTGTTCAAGACTTCTTGAAGAATATTCATTATTGCATGCTAATGACATTCCTTTTGGATTTAGAAACCAAAAGCTTTGGTATATCAATGAAATGGATCTCTTTCAATATATCTTTTTTTTATTAAAGAGATGTTTATATACCATCATTGTCATTTCTTGATTAGTAGAATTAGCTTCTTCTCTCTTATGAACATAGGTTTGAATTATAACAAAATCACATAAATTTTGATGTTCATTATTTCTGCACTTAATCTCTACTAGTTTTTGTTGGCCGTGCATCGGTTCCTATTGGTGCTTTTGCACATCTGAGCTACTCATTGCAACAAACATGTATAAAAGCTTAGGTAAGATGTCAATAGAGGCAAAATATAAAATTTAGAAATTCATTGCCTCAAAAGTGTTTTGGATTTGGAGAGCCAAAACAAGAGGTTAGTTGAGAAAATAAAAGAATTTTGCATGCTAGAACAATGTTGATTTGCAATATTCAAGAAAGTGTAAAGCAATTATTACTGCAACTTGTGTCCAAGAACAAATTGACGCACTTTTGAGGAAGATTTTAGATGATTAATGTGATAGATCTTGATATGGAAGTCAGTTTCATATGTAATAATATCTTGATATGGAGGATTAATGCTTTGTTAACTTATGAATTCATATCAATTTGATATAACAATGTTTGAGATCTCTTGCTGATGCATATGATATTTAGACGATAATCAATTGTACAGCTCTTACCTATTGTGGACTTGGGAGGTTGATAGCTCTTATTAGGTTTTGTTTGGTGAATACTTGTAAAAAATGTTTTTAAATCTTAATCTAAAAGGTATCAAAAGTCTGTTGAACAACATTTATAACTTTTCTTATATAAAATATCCTTTTCAAAAATATCATTTTAAACCATATTTCCAAAAGATCTTTCGCTTTTTTACCAAACAGAGCATTAAGGGAGAGTTGAGATATATCATAATATTGATTATCCAAGCTTTGGATTTAAGAAATATTTTGCTATATCATGAAATTTAATTAGTTAGGATTTTGTTACTTGCTAATATATTTAACGACTATTACCAAGATCCACATTAATAGAGAAAATCCAAATCGTTATGCAATAAAAATCAAGATCTGAAAGCATCCTATGATAGAGAATTGAAAAACTTTTCAAAATGTTTTCTCACAATTACAAAGCTTTTTCAATGATTAAGATCTTTGGTATATTATCAATATAAATCTCTGGTTTTTTTTTTTTTTCAATGAACATTCTTTGTTAGAGAAACATTTGAAGGGTTTCTTATGTGATATAAATTTAGATGAATTTGATATTTGGGAAAACAAATTATACTATATTTTATACAATACCATTATTATCACTTCTTAATTAATGAAATATCCTTCTCTTAGACATAGGCCTAAGTTATGACTGAACCATGAAGATCTTGTTGTTCCTCTTCTATATTCTTATTATGTACAAGTTACTATTTTGTTAACCATCGCATCTGATCCTATTGGCATTTACACATTTCTGTCAGTAGTAGAAACCAAATTGCATTTGAATGAAGATGCTCTTGAACCAAAAATTGGAAAGCTATTTAGAGAAGCCAAAAGCATGCCTCCTTTGAATGATCCTAATGTTGTTAGACCACCATGCTTGGATATTTTATAGGCATACTTAAGCAGAACCAACCAATTTTGATTATGGTATAGATCTTTAAGCTGTTTGACATCTCAGGTAAATGAAACATGGAAGAAAACTCGAACTAGAAGATGAAAGTGAAAACAATGTAGCAGCCCAACAATACAAAATAAACATGAGAAATATAGCACCTTCATAATAAGAAGACCAGATGGCAATGACCAACTTCCCATAAATACATAGAAGAATTTAAAAGATTAACCAGCCAAATACACCTGCAATGCACCATATGGAGTTCAAACTTCTTCACTCCTCCCTGCACAGTCTTGAAGAAGTGCTTACTGATATCACAAGGCAGATCTCAAGTAAACTGCAACCAATCGATTCAAGAATCGATGAAGACTGAACAGATTGGCTGTCCACAGATACCCAATAAAATTCAAGGACAACCATCTCCCTCATTCGACATCATCATCCTCATCATCATCAATCACCCTCAATGATCTGCGATTTCGCCCTAGGCGACGTCCAGAAATGCCAGAAACAAATTCATAATGACCATCGCTGCTCCAGACATCAACCTCATTGAGGTAACTGGCATCACCCACCTCCTCAATACTTCTTAGAGGACTAACATTAGCTTCAGCTTCACTGATCAAATCTCCCCAGTGAGCCTCCTCCCCCGCTCTTTGGCTCCTGGGTGATCTTGCTGATCCCCTCTCAATAGAATCTCCTGATTCTCTAAACCTTAGAACTAAGAAAAATGTAATTGTTGGTAAAGGAAAGTGGCCACCAAATTCTCTGTCTCCCATAAGAAAGCCCGCACCATCTTCACCTCCAACAAGGGCTGACTGCATTGAGCTAAACAAGTCGCCAATATCACGCTGCCGTTCAATTCGTCGCCAGTCCCGCTGCCGCTCGGGATTGGCTGCTGAGGGCCGGACAAGGGGATGCACCATCCGGGCGTGTCTCCTAAGCTCGCGATAAACACCTACGAAGCGGCAGGACTCCGTGGAGCAGCTCCGGGCTTTGGTGTTCATGTACTTCCGTGCTGGCTCGATAACCTTCCACCCCGACACAACGCCGCGGCAGAGAGGGCAGGAAAGTTCAACCTTTGACTCCACCTCGATTTCCGCTTCCGCCACGCCATCGAAGGACTTCCGGTACTGGTCGAGGCAGTTAGAGTGCCGGTAGCTCGTGTCGCACATGAAGGGCCGACATCCCTTATCGTGCGAGGTGCACACGAGGAGAACGGCGTTGTGGGGATGCTCCATGCACACGGGGCATCTGACCTCATCCCATTTTTCCAAGTCCTTTGAAGCTAACGCCACAGAGTGGGGAGTGTTTATCGATGGGGACGAGACACCCGAGGCGGAGGAGGAGGAAAACGGGTGAGGAGAGCAGCGCCGGCGTTTGAAGGACCCGGAGGTAAACGGCGAAGAGCGATCGAAGGAGACAGAGCGGCTTCTTCTATCCTTGGGCATATTGTAGGGAATAGAAGAGCTTCTGTGGATCCGTGTGCTATGAGAGAGATGGCAAGATATCGAACGTCGATGAGATGGAAAGAAACCCTAGTTTTGTCACGAGAAAGGAAGGAGGACCGCTCTACGGCTCTACTTGGAAAAAAAATCATTTAATTTACATTTTAAATTCGCCTACCGGCCGTTTTTATTTTTTTTATTTTTTTCGAGAAGTGATACGGGCGCCTATCTATTGGAATAGGGAGGATTGACCGATGGAACATTTGCTCATTACCTTGACTTAGCCGTTGATTTGTCCAAGCTGGAAGCCGCTAACGCGATCGGTAGAGACGTAGCGTTTTCTTGTGCTTACCAAATTGTTGTGGGCGTAGTAGGCGGCAACACCAAAGCATGAGTAATGCTAAAAAACTAAGTTAATGAAGATCATCAAATTTCAATCTTATTTTTTTAAATATAAAAATAAAAAATTTAATAATATTTGAAAATATACTTTCTTTTATATAAATTTTTTTAATATTTTTTTTATTATTTTATATTCAAATATTTTATCTAAGCTTGAAAAATCATATATAACTTATAAATCAATTGAAACCAATATAATTTGTCATTTGTTTAACATAATTTTGATTTTAAATATTTATATATAGGGCTGACAAATTTTTTAATTAGTTGTCGATTTAGACTTTATAAAATATATGCATTTTAGATTAAAACACAACTACATATTTGACCACTTTAAATAAATTTGTAAACTAAAAAACTTTTAAAAAAACTTAGATGACATGAAATATTTTAAGAGATGTAAAACAATGAAGCATAAAATTTAAAAAAGAATAATTTTCATGTAAATTGAAACATGTAAACAAACAAGTCCAAGAATCGATTCTCTCTTGATTTGATCATCTTAATAAAATAGTAGACGATTATAATTTCATTTAACATTTACTCAATCTCTCTCTAAACATCATAACATTTGACTCAATTTGACCCTCTTACTCTCTCAACTCATGTTGCAACCAATATAATGTAGAATGTTGTGAAGATGAAGTGTGTGTGTGGCCTTCCACGTGATTGTCAATAATAGAATTGAAAGAGTATATATTAGAAACAATGATAAAGAATTGGGTAAATTTAAGATAAATTGGTTCCAAAATAAGCAAAGAATAAGGTAAAAGAACACTAACAAAATGATTGAATCACAAGAGAGTTATTATATAAAATTGTTAAGCATTAATGTGAACTAAGGTTTTGCAAGGTTTCAATTCATTCCAACATGTTTTGGTAAAACCTTAGGACCGAACAACGAGTTTCATATAAAGTTTTCTAGATTTCAAATATTAAAGTTTTGTTCTAACAAATTACAAGCTTAAAAAGATAATCATAATAAATCTAAATGTCAATGATATTACAATGTATCATGACCTAAATTTTATGTAATCAAAACTCATAAAATTAAAAGTCAAAGAAAATGTTACATTTTGAGTAATTAATATTTATAGAGATGTTTTAGGCTCCAATATTTTTCTAATTTTAATTATTATTTTTTCTATAATATGAAGAATTCAAGAGGAAAATCATGTTGAAAAAAAACATAAGAATTATGATTTTAGATATTTTTATAATAGAAGAAAACGTAAAGATCCTAAAGAATTCAATAAACTGAGTTGTTTGTGAAAAACATTAAAGATGAAATGAAAGCATGAAACCTAAGACATAATAAAAGTCAAATCACAAGAAATATAGTAATCATATACTAACAAATTGTAAAACCATTCAACGTGTCATTAAGCTCAATGCAACATCTTGTTATACTTTCTTAAACGTGTTTTCTTGGATCTTATACACTAATAAGAAAGAAATGAGCTTTCTTAAAGTTAAAAAACTTTTCAAATACCTCTTCATTTATTATTTAATAATATTCATGTCAAGACAACACCAATCTATTTTTATTATAGAATAAAATAATAAGTTTAACATAAGTAAATAGATAATTATATATGAGATCATCTTAAATCTCAAGATAAAAATCTAATGATGAGACAATTCTCCAAAAATAATTTCATTATAATTATTTTTTTAGATTAAAACTATTATCATCTATAATATATAAACAAAAATCTAATTTTAAAATCTCAATAATAAAGAGAATATACTAAGTAAAAAGTATATAATATCATAATTAAAATATAATAATTACAAAAGAATATATAAAATAATATCAGATACACAAAATATATAAACACTCTAATCATATAATTACTTAATTAATAGGATACTTATCTATAATCTCATAATTCATATATTAATATATGATGGATATATGACTTGTGTTAAAAATATTAACGACTTTAAAAAATTTATTAAATAAATCATAATGATTATAAAATTATAAAAATAAAATATAAAAAAATAAATCGAAATTAAAATAGTAAAATAATAGTTTTTAGTTATAAGCAAAATCAAGTATCATACAAGAATGTACATAAATATTATTTAGTTTATCAAAATTATTGATATACTATATATTATAAGATTTAATTTTTCTTTTAATTATTATTTTATAGATCAAATAAGTAATATATATATGATATATAACATATGCTCATAAGTATTAACTTATATAAATATATTCTAATGTTTATTTGAGTAGTCATTGATCATCAATTTGTTCGTTCTATCAAAGAACCCTAAGATTCTTTTTTGCTTATTGGATTACCTTAGCCCATTTCAATTACGATGAGAAGGTTCATATGTATATATTTATTGATATCATTGTGGAGCTCGAGCGAGTTAATGATTTTGTCTTAGCTTATCTTTTGATTGGACATTTTGTTAATGTTTGTGTGTGTGTGTATATATATATATAATAACATAATTATTAGTCGTTAATTTTGACTACTAAGAAAAAATGTATTAAAAAGGACAGTCAAACTTTTTTAAGCTGAAAAGCTCGATAAAATACCCAAATTAGATCCATGCCAGCCAATAACCAATCAATAGATACGATGTATAAATCCTGAACACCCGCATCACACAACCCTTCTTCCCGTCCACATTCAACCATGTACACATTACTCTCTCGAAGCAGCACAAATCTGATCGACCTCGACATCGACGACGACCATTCTTGTCCTTCCTATCTCCCCCCTTCCGAGTTCCTCAAAGATGCCATCTTCGCCGGAGGTGCCTTCTGGGAATTGGAGGCCGTCTTCTGCTCTGCCGATGGTGTTGTGAGAACCGCCGTTGGATATTATGGAGGATCCATCGCCAAGCCGAGCCATAAGGAGGCGAGGAAGACATAATTCATTAATGGGTTTATTTATTCTGCCGATTAACCCATAATTTATCCATATTTGCAGGTTTTGGAAGGGAAAACAGGGCACACGGAGGCGGTGAAGGTGACGTATGACAACAGAAGGATAACCTACAAATCGCTTTGCAAGCTCTTCTTCGAAAGCCATGATCCGACCAACAAGGAGTATCTGGTGATTACTTGAAGCCCAAAAGGTGCCTTTTTTTGTGGGTTTTTAACACTTGTTTGCGCCAGGGATTTGGACTGAACACGCACTGGCGGTCGGCGATCTTTTACGCGACGGAGGAGGAGGGAAAGCGGGCCCGGGAGTCGAAGGTGGAGAAGCAGATGAAGGTGAACCGAAGGGTGGTAACGGTGATCCTTAAAGCCTCAACCCAGAGCTTCTACTTAGCAGAATGCCACTACCAGAAACATTATCTGCAGCTTCCCCACCTTCTCCGTGTTAGCGAGGGCCTCGCCCTTCGCTGCTCGCTGCAATTTGCCGGCTCTCATCTCGCCTGCAAGTTGAATGGGTAAGCAACTAATAAACCATATGAAACGTAAGATTCCTATGATACATCGTTCAAAAAACATCTTTTAAAAATATTTTTATTTTTTTTAACAAATAATAACAATAAAGGTTTCAAACTTCTCATAAAAGTTAAAAACAATCTTATAGTTAATTAAGCTAATTGTAATTATATGATTGCCCTGCGTTTCTCTACAGGATATTTGGCGGCGAGAAGAGGAAAGCAGCAGAGAAGCTGGTTTGTTTTATGAATATAAACCAAATCCCCGAGCAGGCAAAGAAAGCCCTGCAAGAAGTTCTCTTGGATTTGCAGCTAAGTTCTTAATGGAAGCAACACCAGGTTTACTCTTCTCGTTAATAATTCAGAAAAAGCTTTTAAATCTTTACAGAAATTGATGATTTCCGGCTTGCAATTATTCAAAACAGACAACAAATGAAATTTATGAGAAAAATGCTAATTTCATTTATTTCTTTTCATTTAAATCAAATAGACAAAATCATAATAATATTATTTTTTTTTTATTATTATTTTTCTAAATATAAAAGCTATTTACGAAAAGGAGCCCTCGTTTGTTGGGCTTTTTTGTGTTTGAAAACTATAATTTCCATTTTTTTCTAAAAAAAAGTTTTTTTTTAAATACGTTTAATATATACACAGGAAAATTCATGTTGACTTAAGTTTTAATGAAATATTTTTATGCGCGTAGCCGGCTGACAGATCATTGCATTTAACGTTTGACTTTCTTCAGCTGCATTGCATTTGACACGGTTGACGGTGCCAACTTTTATTTCAAATTAATATTTGTCGTACATTTTTTTTTAAACTATGCTGCTGTTGTGACAAAAACATATTCTGCCGTACATCAATTTATAAAAAATTTTAAAAAAAAAAAACGAGGTGTCCTTTTGTTTAAAAATTATGGCAACGACTATTGGAAAATTGACCATTTCAAATTAATACAGCTATCGTTTGACCGAATGTACAACGTGAATTGTGACAAAATGTTAGGTTTTAATTGAAAGACAACTCCATATGTATTTGTTCATTGCATTTTTAATCGAAGTTCATGTTGTGACAAAAAGTATTTTTGCTGATTTAGTAATTTTATCAGATTATTTTAATTATTTGAGAATATTTATTTGAATATTAGGTAGATAATGTTGGCATCTATATTAAATATTACTAAGATGTTAATTTTATGTAAGATTTGTTAATATTTAGTGATTTTTTAGTCAGTAATATCTAAATTAAATTTAATTTTTTTTATACTTTTTTAACCTAAATGATCCACATCTTTTCCAAAATTGTGTTATATGTTATTTTAAGTCAATACTTGGTTTTTTTTAAGTTAGTAATATCTCAATAAAGTTTAAATTTTTGTTACAAGACCATATATAACAAAAGCATGATATCTCAATAAGCTCAATACAAAAGTTGTAGTTCTTAACCAAAATTCTTAAAAAGATCATTTGAGAGGGATAGCCTCTCTTTTCATCAAATCATGTCGTTTAAAGATATCTTATCCATGATAGGGTTACTCTTTATGTTTAATATATGAAAAACATATTGTATAACATAAGTGTCTTATAATGAATACAATTAAATTATGTAGAGCGAATTTGACAAAATAATTTTTTTGTATAGTTTGGTTATACCTAAGAAAATATGCTTAATATATATAACATTTTTTGTGACTCTAAAATACACTTGAGAATATGAAATTAGTACAAATTTATTAAATATTATGCATAAAATTTCTAAATGACATGTATATAAAAAAATATTTAAAACTAAAAAAAGTATTTAATAGAAAGAATTTATTAAATAATACAATAAAAAATCTTTGAGCTATTGTGACAAGTTCAGTGAGCAAATATTATATAACATAAATGTAATATATTATGATATTGGCTTTTTGTCACATGTTAGCATCTAAATAAAAAATATTTCACATAAATTAAAAATTGAGTAGAGTAAGAAAATGTGCATGTTCACATAATACTTTTCATACTTTTTAGTTAAAACCCTTTTTAATTTTTTCTTATTTTCTCATTTTGATTAATTGCCCATTTAAACTCACGATCTTTTACCTCTTTATTTTTCACTTTATTTTCCCTTGGATTTCATTTACAGTCTCTCTCTTTTTAAATCATTTAGAGCTACATCTCTAATTTGTTCCCCTAAATAAGATACATTAAGTAATTTATTTTCACAATTTGATTATATTAGTGGATCATTTTCTAATTACGAGATAAATCTAGCGATTGGTTACCACAATTGGTTTATAATATCTGATCATTATGATATATATTTTGTTCTGAATAAAACAATAACTAAACTATATTAAAAGATTAATCATATCTCATTCTTTTGAATAACATTCATTCATTTCTCTTTTTTGACTCTAATGGTACATAATAATGTTTAATACATTTAGACATTCTTTTTTCTTATTCCATATTTTAGTTTCATGTAGTTAAATATAATGTACAAAATAAAATAACTATTTTATATAAAATATCATAATTTGAAATTTTCATGCTTATTTAATTGCAAAACATACACTATATTTCACTTGTTAACATAATATTTTTTTCTTAATTTTAAAGCATTTTTAATACATTAATAATCACATATATATTTTTATTTTCAAAAGCCAATTATTTTATAATTATGTCTATTCCAATGTATTGTTCATGCTAAAAAAAATTTGATTTTTTATTCATGAAATTCTTTATTAGTTTTATTCTTTTATTTTTCTTCCTTCCTTGCTATTAGGTTTTCTCAAATTCTTTCCCTTTATGCAAATATATGATTTCTCTCTCTTTTTATCTTTTTTGTCTTTCATAAAGATCTTAAATTTCTTATCTTTCTTTTTTCTCTCCTTTTTTCCAAAATTCTCACAACATTTTCATTTTTCTCTCTCCTAACACTCTTTCTCTCTCTTATATTCACTTGAAATGCTCTTTGCTTTCTCCTTTCTCTTTGCTCCAAACAATTCTCTCTTCTTATGGCTCCTCGTTTCAACTACTTTCTCTTTTATTGACACCTCTCTTCCCTTCTTATCCTTTCTTTTAAAAACTCAATTAGCTCATCATCTTCCTTCATTCTCCTTCTCTGATAGCAATGTCCTTCTCTTTCTCTTTCTCTTTCTCTTCAATGGCTCTCTCTCCCTTTCTCCTAACAAGACTCTCCTCTTCTCTCTTCCTCTCTCCACCACCAATTGTTGATAGACATAAGAAACTCTTTCTTTTATACTCATTGAATGCCTTTTCTTGACTCTTCTCTTATTTCAATAGTTTTTTCATAACTTTCTCCTCCCTTCAAATGTCCTCTTTTTTCCTAAGCTTCTTGTTGCATTATAGATTATTTTTCCCTACACAATTCACTTCAGTTTTTCTCATTACCATTGCAGCTATGCATGCAAAAGTAATTAGAGCTATGATTAATAATTTAAGATTTTAAAAAATATAAAATATTAACAACTTAATTTAATTGATATAATTAAATTTCTACTCTCTTTGACTCTACTTAGCCATTGAAACCACTATATATTAGGTTTAGATATTTATATTAGGACTTTAATATTTTTTATCTTAGATTTAATGGATTTTAAAAATTTTTTTTCCTAATTTTACCTTAGAAAGTTTTGTCAACCATATTAAATTTTATGCTCCATAAGATCTACTTTTTAAATTTTTTTATATTTTCTATTTTATTTAGTATTTTTAAATATTTTTTTCATATAATACTAGTTTCTTTATTAAGTCTCAAATTCTTATTTTGTGATTTGTTGTACTTTGTACTCTAATCAAAATAATTTTTAGTTAAACTTTTTTAAGGTCCTTAAATCGCTATCCAAATTTGTAATTTTTCCAAAAATCTTTAATATTTATTTTAATTTCTTAGTTGATTCTACTTATATAATTAAATTAGTGTTAAATTTTCATAAACCACTAATTTTATATTCTATCATCTAGAAACCTCCAACTTTTGCTATTTTGCACCATTAGTTTTGAAAAATATTATATTTAAATTTCTTAAGTTGTCTAATGTATGAGTTGTTGCTTTTAAGAAATCATTTTAAATTTATTTTATACATATTTTAATTGTTTTTTTTTTGTCATTCAAGTTTAGTTCAATAAAAAAACTTGTAATGCATTTCAAATATCTTTGGCTCCATCTCGAAATTGCTCCCACATGACATACTCTCTTTAATTGTTGCCAATTTGTCAAAACCTTTTTATTCATTTGAAAATCTGACCCTTTTTTATATTCAAAATTTCTTCTTTATCTCCTTTCTATTTTCCTTTTTTGACTCACTTATAAAATACCCTTGCTTTCGCATTTACTCATTTGTACTTTAACCGCCATGACATGATAAACAATAAAATCCCAACAAATATTTCTTTACATCATGCTTATAGAACATAAGAGAAAGCTACAAATTGCAATACCTAGTAATCAATACAATATGTGTTGATTTATCACCTTATCTTTCACAATTAAATCTTAATTCTTATTTGAGGTCACTATGCTCTAACCACCATTACATCAATTAGATGCATACATATAATAAATCTGATTTATCTCCATTTATCAATTATAATGGTCTCATCTTTGGATTTTGCTTAATTATGAAATTGTCCTTCACAATAGCATTATTCTTATAATATTCTTTATATTAGTATAAGAATTTTTTTGAATTATTTTTTCTCAATTTCTTTTCTCCTTCTCTCTCTCCTATTATTTGATTTGGTTGTGATGCACTTATATAATTCTCTTAAATTTTTGAAAAACCCCACAACGATAAAAAACCAACCCTTTTAAAACCCTTAGTAATAACTTTTCCTTTTTTGTGACAATAAAATTCTCAGAGGATACTCCTCTTGAACTTCTTAAACCTTCCTCACCATCAACTCACATGTTTTGTCCTTTTTCAACAATTTATACAACTTGGAATAGCAACCCCTTCGGTTTCACTATTAGATTTTAGGGTTTTAAGAAAATAAAATGAAAATCAAAAGTTTATCATAATTTTATCCAATTAATCTAAAAAAATTAGCTAGCCAATTTTATATGATTTCTCTTGAAATGTTATACACATTGGCCAATTTTTAAATTATTTTGGCACAATTTATTTTTTTGATAATGTTTCAAATTTAAAAATCCTTATGTCAAATCATTCTTTATTTTATTTTTGAAATTATTTTTTGGCCCTAAATTTTGTGATTGTTGCACTTTTTGTTCATGTCAAGAAATTTTATTTTTAATATTTTGTAGACTCTATGTCCTTGTCATTTATCATAATTTTTTATCTCTATTTAATATTTTTAATAATTTCTATAGCATCTTAATTCTTATAAATTAAATTATTATTTAATCATATAAAACTTCAATTATTCATTTCATTTCTAAATAACTTAGGTTACCACCAACTTAATGTAATTAAGTTCTTAATTATTTTTATAATTCATCTCACTTCTTTGATATTTTATGAAATTTTTTAGTAATATATGATATTAAAAAAAGTTATATAAAATTTAAGTAAAAGTAAAAAATTTTCTCATAAATTTCAAATAATATAAAATAATTAAAAAACTCAATTTCATTATATTTTGGTTATTATAATGCACGTTCGCACCTATACTCAATTAACTATCATTTATTTACTTTATCTATCTTATCCCAAGTTATTCACTTTGCCTAGGTTCAAGCCCATGTCATTCTTATATAAGGCTGATGCTAATGTCATAAGCACTCTTATTTGATGTAATACAAAATTAGACTTTTTATTGAAGTCTAATTTAGAGCATACAATATAGAGATATTTAATATATTATTAGAAAATGTGAAAAATATATACTAATTAAGGTTAGGTGACATATTTGACATTTTAAAATTGTTTAAAGATTGACGTCCAAAGTCGTAAAATAGATTATTAAGTGAAGTATGTGACAATACATTAAGTATTAAATATAAAATTCTATAAAATAGTTTTTTTCACGTCCAACTTTACACATAAAATAAAAAATTTAAGACAAATTTTATATGAAGTATTTAAATAGAAGAACAAATAACTCTAACTTTATATTACTACCTATAAAATAAAAGTCAATGAAATAGTACACCTTTTGACAATGATGTCTTATAGTTTCATTGGCGTTGGTTTGTAGATCACCAAAGATAGAAAATGACAACAAAGTGGTGGTTTTGTTTAGTAGAGAAACTTTGCTTTAAAAGGTAATAAGATAATATGCTAGGATTTAGAACCTTGTTAAGGTTGTGATTCTATGATTAAAAGAAGAGAGTGAAAGGGTGAGTGCAAACTTAAGAGTACTACAAGAATTTGTTTAGTTATCGATTCTCTTAGTAGAAGGTCTCTCATATTTTATTCTTGTTAAGGTCTCTTATTGTCTCTCACAATAAGAGGGAAAATTAGAATCTCTCCAACTCAAGTTGGTCGCATTCTCTTTGCTCAGAAAGGTAGAAGCACACAAATAAAAAAATTTGTTTTAAAATATTCATCTTTAATATAGTGAATATCCCCATTTATAAGGACTTCAATAGTTCATCAATAATTTTAAAAAATTCAAAATTAATTGAAGTTAAGCATTTCCCAAAATAAGCATGTGTTTCAGGGATATAAGCGGTAGGCGACGTTGAAACTATAAGCAACGAAATGACGGGGCAAGTAGAGTGGGTAGGTGCAGGTTAGGTAGAATAGTATGGGTCGATAAGGATTAGCAGGTTGGCACAGGGCAAAGTGGATCAAACAAGTCATCGCGGTAGATGGGTTGACTTCATTTTAGTGGATTGGCAAGGTTCTAGGGTCCGTTCAAGTCATGCGAGCTCATGTGTTGGCTTGGGCTGCGAGAATGTCTACCGATAACGACAGACGGCAGAAGACGGAAAAAATAGTCAAAAATTCAATTTTGAGTATTTTTTTAAGTAATTTTCAACTAAAGTTTACACTTACAAACTTATAGAACTATTACGACACCAACGAATGTGTGTTTGTGAACTAACATTAGATGCTTTTGTGTCATTGCTATTGCTACCATCCAAATCGTTGACAATCACATCCAAGTTGATGCAACTTCTTTCCAAGGATGTACCCACATCATTGTATTGGGTTTGTTCTCTCGACTAATATGAGAGAAACTATAAAAATCCTTTGTTTATGTTGTTTCACATTCCTACATGTCAAGCAACATATTGTATTCTACCCTAGGAATTATCATATTTTCAAGCAAGACTTCTTGAGTGATTTGATATCATCCAGTCGTTCTTGTCAAACATTGCAATGTTAAGTATTGAACTTTTGTAGCAAAAATCATAGTGATGGTGCTTGACCATAAAAAAAAAGTAGAGGTGATAAAAGCATTTGGAGTTAATGGTGGAAGCAATCTAAAAAAATAAGCAAAATAAGAAAATACATCACAAAAATACAGTCATATTGGAAGAAACAAAACACAAAATGAAATACAATAAATTTTTTTTCAAAAATCTTAAAACATTTTTTCTCCTCCTTAAAGGTATAAGAGTTCTAAATACTTCAAAATAATTTACAATATTTTGTTAGGATTTTAATATCAATTAGAAAATACATGCAAATTAAAACTTAATTTCTAATAAAATGTCTTATAGAAAAGAAAACTCAAATTGAATAACTCAAAATTAGAAACATATAATGACTATTGTTAAAAACATGTTTTGTTATCGTCCCTTAAAATTTAATTACATTATGAATTAATTTGTTATTTTAAAACATGAAATTATAGGGATCCATTAAAAACATATTTTTTTTATAACAAGTTTTTGAAGATAGATATTATACTTAAATTTTAGTCAAATTTTTTACTTCTTTTTTTCAAATAGCACTAAAACATATAATAAAATGTTATAGGTGGATTTCATGTAAGAGTAAAACTTATAAGATTGAATGAGAGTGATGAATAATTGCAAAATATTAAGGATAACTGTCATATCTTTTTTTTATTAATATCTAATTTCATAATAATTAAAATAATTATGTAAAAAAATATGTATACATTTAATTCTTTTTATCAAACAAAGAGTGATAATATTACTTCTAATTTCTAATTTTGTTTTATAATTTCACATAACATATATAATAATAATATCAATTATAAGTATCATCACTTTTTTTATTCATCCAAATTTGTATATTTATATAATTCCTAATCTTATAATACTTACTCATCTCTATTATATATTCTTCTCTCATTCTTTGTATGTTGATGACACATCTTATCATATAAATATAATAAATAATAAATAGAGATATATTTATATTGTATTTGACAAGTTTAATATATTATTTCATGTTATTTTTATGTAGTAAAAATATGTATTTTTATTTTTTACATAATGAAACTTTCATTCGGATAAACTTATGGACATATTCCATGTGCCTGAAATGTACTACTATTGTCAAGTTTTGCTCGTCTTGGATATAAAATTACACACCGAACCTCATCGCCATCTTAGGTTTACAAATTGTTTCTTCTTCATTAAGGAGCGCAGCATCAGCTGGCAACAAGCTTCCTCTCCAATACCTCAGAGCAAACCTGGCCCATCATGCGGTAGAATGAAATCAGCTCCGAGATCTGCTCCATGGACATCTTCCCCACCACTTTCCTCGCCATAGCCTCCCTCTCCTGTATCCTTTTAAGATTCTGCAGATAGGAATTCGAGTTCCTCACCGTTGCCCCCATCTGCTTCAGCCTCTTCTCCTGTTGCAAGCTCAGCGCTGTGTTCGACTGCAACATATGGAAGAAGACACATAAGTACTCCCAGATCTTGAAGAATAATATTGAAAGTTCACAAATAGAATGAATGCTCTGAACAAAATTGACCTCGAGGAACTCAGCCCCTGCTTCCAAATCCGAGCGATTCGAGACAGCTTCAACGGACCCGTCATGTCTCAAATCATACAAGTTCTTGGCGATGGAAAAGCACCGGACGATTAGCCTTCGCTTCTTCTCCATTTCCTGATCCATCTTCGGCTTGGCAACCATCGGATTCACGGAGGAATTTACCTTCTTCTGGTAAGCTGTCACTGCCTTAACAAACGACTGTGTTCCAATAATCCAAATCAGAAAACAGAGATGAGATGGAATAACTCTGTGGATGTATGGAAAACTACACATTCATTGGTTCTGTTTTTGTATTTTAAACTGTTGAAAATTATAGCTGAATTTGAATCTTAGATCTTCCTTTTGAAATACAAAAGAACAATGACGCGAGTAGGTAACTCTTTTGAGTTCTTAATGTTCATACTTCTGAACGCATGCGGAACCGTGGGACAAAAACAAATTAAATCTGAAAAGCTACCTTGCTATTTTAATTTTGTTGCATCTTATCTATTATTTAAATTCATTCATCATTTAATTCATCTTATCACAATTCGAAAGAGTGCAAACGAAAGCTAACCTGATAAGCGCGAGGGCAACCAGGGTAATCGAACTCATCCGACCCATTTACACGCATCCTCTCCGGATGGAACTGCAACCCCATTATGAACTTTCCCTCCGCCGGATCGTAAACCGCCGGATCGTAGAACCCCTCCACCAATCCGTCCTTCGCAAACGCCATCGGCACAAATCTCTCCGCCAACCTCTTCACCCCTTGATGATGATAGCTATTCACCATGATCTCCTCCTCCCCACCAAACCATTCCGACAACGGCGTCCCTTCCATCACCTCCACGGCGTGTCGGTGCCCATCATAATTCTCGTAGTTTATGTGTTCGACGGAATGCCGCAGCTCCTTTCCCACGTCGCGGTACAGCGTCCCGCCGCAGGCCACGTTCAGTACCTGCGAGCCCCGGCAGATGCCGAGGCACGGGACTCCGCGGGCGAGGCAGAGCTTCGCGAGCTGCAGCTCGATGGAATCCTTTTCGGAGTCGACGGCGGTGTCACTGGCGTGGGCGTGAAGGACCTCCTCGAGCTCCTCGTCGGTGAGGGCCGTGGCGGAATCGACGTCATAGTGGATCGGGTCGATATCCTCCCCTTCGCAGAGGAGCACGCCATGGATGGGCTCGAAGCTGTCTAGCAGTCTGTGGACGCCGGCCACCCGCGGAACGATCACGGGCACTGCGCCGTACCGCACTATGAGGTCGAGGTGGTACTCTCCTGCATATGCCGAAGGGTAAATCTCCAAACAAGCTTTCGAGGGTTGAAAATGCGACGAAAAGAAAATTGAGGGATTTTTAAGGGCGCACCGACGAAGTCGACGAACTTGTTCTTGCGGACGCAGCGGCGGGAGACAATGATTACGCGGGGGAGGATCGTAGAGAGGTCGGTGGACGCCATTTTTTCTTGCCCACAGAACTGCTCTTATTTGCCGTTGTGCTGCTCTTCCTCTCAATATTTATACAGTTTCGCCTTGGCCAGGCCGGGTTATTTATATCTATAATATTATAAAATAAAAGATATTTCCTTTTTGTGGTTTTGGAGAATTTTTCGGGGTTTTGCTTACCCGAGGCATGACGTCCAGCTCAGCTCCACCCGTCGAGACGCCGCGTTGGAACTGATGCGCAAGTTCCACACAACAGACAACAGAATTTTTCAGCATTATCACGTGATTCCCGCCAACGATCTGTTTTGATGCCACGTGGCTAAACTTGAGTGTATTATTGCCAAAATTAAAATTATGAGAATGCATTTAGCTATAATCGCCACATCAGCAAAGCGTACTTAACGCCCGTTTGAGATTATGATGATAATTGATAAAAAATTATGAAAATATTTTATTAAAAATAAAATTAATACATATTCATTGTTTAAAAAATTTAAATATAAAAGTAAAACAAATATATTATAGTAATATAAAAAAGAGACAAAAATTTGTTGACATTTAAATAATATATCACATAAGATCAAAACAAAAATGTTTTCTTATGCACTAGAAAAGATAAAATAGTAAGTCTAAAGGTTGGTTTGATATAAATTTTATTAAATATTAACTCAATCACTAAATAAATTTATTTGAAAAAGTATTGTTCTAAATCTTACCTGAAAGCGTCGTGTCGACGCAATCCGGACACATAGGAAGAGGTGACTCGGATACCCATCACATGTTTCTTGGTTCAGGCCAGGGAGACTGCTGACTTTGGAAGGTGCATGCACATAACTTTCATTTAGGTAAATGTTTTTCTTATTTGAAATGCGTTTTCCTAAAAGCTTCTTTCAATCATCTTATTTTATTCGCTCCTAAAAAAATATATAAAAGATAATCTGAAATTGCAAAAAACTGTAAATAATTAATTTTAGCTGCTGCGTATAAAAAAAAAAAATGTAATTTGGTTTATCAACGATAACTGAAGTCAGCGAGTTCGGCAGCCGAGCATTAAAAAAACTTATCCCCCAAGCTTTCTTTCTTATTGGCATCGTTCAAACTACGTGTCATATGTTATAATGTTGCAACTCCTAAACTTGAGACACAACATAAAGAAAACTTCAACGAATTCGCATATGAAAACATATCAACAGAGCATTGAACTAAGAAATGATATCTTCCCAGTGCAAGAAACAGCCTTGGCCGCTGGAATCGTTGAAGTTGTAAACAGCACCAGAAACTGTAGAAGAAATGGCAATTACTCTTCTATGTTATTTAAAAATGATTATTATTTTTCATCAAGTACTTTAAAAATTACTTATCAATTTAAAATCTTCTTTGATAACAGTTTCTTAAACTTCATTTTTTTTAAAATTATAACTTCTTAAACTCCATTTCTAATAAATATTTTTTCAATTAAACCACCTATTACTCTAGTTTGGGATTCTTAGTTGAGCATATAAATAAAAGAGACTTGTGGAAAGCAAATGGAGATGATCAAGCATACCTTCATAACCACCTATGACTGGATCATCCGAAAGAAGAAGCGGCGTGTCAAGATCGACATACCTAAAGAAAAGAAGCACAAAAAAGATCATAAAAAGGACAACAAGAAAATTATAAGCAAAGATATTGTTTGAAATTGTTTCCAGGTTCTTACTTGAAACAACCCAAACCAGCTGCCAAATGACCAGCAAATCCCATGGCAAGCCTTGTCTCGACCATACCACCTATCATAAGCTCGGTTCCTGCTGCTCTTGCAACCTCAATTACATCAAGTGCACCAAGTACTCCCAGCTTGGCCAACTTGATGTTGATTACATGGGCTAAGTTTCCATCTATGATTCTCTTTGCATCATCTAAACCTCTGCAACTTTCGTCTGCAGCGACAGAAACGCCATACATTCCTTTTGCAATGCGACTAACATGTTGCAGACCTTCCCAATTATCTCTATGAACTGGCTGTTCAAAGAGAATTGGTGTGACCCCCATTTCTGAAAGAAAATTGCAAGGCATTATTAATACATAACTGAAGTAATAAGGATGAATTCTTTGATCCTGTAAATTTAAGTCTAAGCTACAGCAGTCCTACAACCATGCAATTTTTATGCAAGAAAGCCAACTTGCAGTTGATAGAGCATACCATTAAGTTTTTCAAGAACTTCAATTGCCTCATTTGTTGTATATCCTTCGTTTGCGTCAAGGATAAAGCGGCAAAAGGGATGAACCTGTCTTATGGCACTTAAAACTTCTATATCCGAGCTCAAATTCTTTCCCACCTTGAGCTTCAAAATGTTAAAACCTCTTTTCTTATATTTTGCAGCCAACTCAGCAGCTTCCTTTGGAGCAACAATAGGAATCTGCATATTACCAATGAAAAACATCGAAGCCTTAAGAATAGAGAACAAGTTTAAACAATCTAGCATAGACATCAAATTATGGAAAAGAGTATTACTGTTATATCAGTAATTAGAGAGCGTGAGGCACCTCCAAATAGCGTCCACAGTGGTATGTGGATGCTGTTAGCCACAGCATCAATCAGTGCCATCTCAATCCCTGCTCTGATCTTTTCCTCAAAAGAGAACATACGATACTATCATATGAAAGTTTAGGTCGTGGAAATGCATGGAAGAAGCAACATAAAATGATATCTCCTGGCGTTTATACAAAAGCCGACTAATTACAGCTCAACTCAACAACATTGCAATATGTCAGGAAGCAACAAAATGAATAAAATGCCAACAGCTAGAACTATATGCAATTGTATAGACTTCATAATTTGGATATCAAACGTTTTGGATATTCTGTTTAACCAAGGAATTATTGATTATAGTAATGGAAGATAGCATATTCCTTCATTTTACCTCAACAAGCATGCCTCTTTTGCTTTAAATGTATGCATGTTGTTAAAATTTTTTGAAAATCAACCAAATAATAGGGATGGAAGCTGACAACATGTAACCAATAGTTGCTAAGTTGATAGTTTGTTAGTGGTAGAAACGTGAGCATGATGTCCATAAGAGTAGGGCCGAATTGCACAAATTTAAACGTAATTTGATTCAACTACAAGTTAAAATACTTGCTTTCTCAAGTGAATTTAATATCTCATATTCTTAAATCAATTCAAATTCAATCACATTATAGATAACAATTAAAGTCTTCTACTTTCTCAATCTAAATTCAAGAAAGTAACGTACTTGTACTAAGAAATATACTTATGTTCATTCAATAACTCAATAAGATATTAACAGCATTCTTTTAATTTCTCAATACAAAATCAAAGTCAAACTTTAACAACTAATATTGTTTCAAGCCAAATCAATTAATGTTGCTAGAAGAATCTCTTGTGAATTATTGATCTTAATGGTTATTATATCAAATTTTAGAAAAAGGTTCATAAGCTTTTCAAAGCATTTTTGCAATAATATGATTATTTTAAACAATAAATCAAATAAAACAATTAAAACAAAATCAAATAAGGCACAAAAGATTTTTAAGTAGTTCGATAAAATATTTACCAACATTCACCCCTAATTGATCCAATAAGGCTTCCATTAAAACTAACACCCTTTCAACACAACCGGTAATTACAAAACTTAACAACTATTCCCTTTTAACCCACGGACAGGTTAGAGTCACATTCACAAACCACTCCCTTTTCTTTCACGGCCAAGTAAAAGTCACCTCACTCAACACCACTCCTTTTTTGCCGACAACTAAGAGTCACATTTCTTGAAAAAGTACTACATAACTATTCAAGTTTTATATTACTTATACAAAGCAATTCATACAAAGTTTTATGCTATGCATTTGAGAAAATAATATGGTACAATTTAAATGCTATGGAAAGAATTTACCAAGAAATATAAACAACTTTGATACAATAAATAAATGAATAATACAATTAAGACTCGGAATGCAATTGCAACAGAACAAGAATAAGATAATCCACATCTTCAAGCTCAGCTCACGTCAATGGACTTCATTTCACTTGTAAAATGATTTAACAATAAATTCACTAGCTTATTTTTCCTTAAAATCACTTTTATTTATATGAATCAAAGGAATATACACAAATAAAAAAATCCAATAGCTAGAATCTCATTACTAAAATAAATGAATTAGATGTTACACTCTTAGGATACTGATTGTACAAATATGATACATGTATCGTACAAAGACGATATGTATCATACTCAGATCGCCTGGACAAAGCGTTGCTCTGATCAGTTCATTTTGACATCTCTCAAAGTATTGTGTTTACACTATAAAGACATTAAATCTACCCTAATTTAATTTCTAAGCTCTAAAGAAAATGTTGTCCAACACAAGATCATATAATATGATTTGTTGTACAAGAAGCTTACGTTATCAAACAATAATGATCATATTCATACGATAAATGGATCATACTAATACAATATTAATCTGCTCAATAAATAAGTCCTTAAACCAAAATCTTGAGTAAAAATGTATCATACTAATACGAAAGTAATATCATACTAGTACGATTAAAATCTATACAAAATTTGCCTAAAGTCCCAAAATTAGCCTTGCTTGTCATAATCTTAAATTGATTATACTTGTATAAAATATATAACATACTAATACAATAAAATACATTTCAGCTCAACCTAGCTAATTAACATGACCATATGTGTGCAACTATGATATTGTATATGTACGACATTCACCTCACATATAGTCTAAGTCCTTAACTCTTAATATACAACACACTAATCGTACAAAAACAAAGAACTTATCATGCTGATACAACATTAAAAACTTCCGCAAACGAACTTAATATCACTCGATCCGATCTCTATCCAATCCTCCAAAGGACTACATTGTATAGTATGAAATATGATATCGCATTTTACAAATTTTTAATATTCTATACTTCAAACACTTCTCAGGTAGCCTTTAGTATACTGGTATGATAGGAATATCATACAAAGACAAACAATGTAACCTTAAGCAAATACGAACCTTGTAACTAAAAAGCATTTTTTTATTCTTTTACAAACTATGAAAGTTGATTAATTAAATATATGCAAACCTATATAATTAATGTTCATTAAGACATATTTATACATATATAAATATATATGAAATGCATGTCTTATGATCTATCAAATTAAATAGGCATGAATAATATATATAATACAACCTTATGTATCATAATAATATCAAATGATGAATTTAACAATTCTAACTCTAATAGAGTGGAGAGGACAAGTTTCAGATGGACACTCACTCCACCAAAAACTGGAACAATGGCTTTTATGATTTGCAAGTAGAGCCAACCATGAGCAAAGCCACTATCTTCATATATCGATTGCTTTATGAAACAATTGATCAAGCTCTCCGATTAATTAACTCTTATTTGATCTTGAGATGTATAATCTGAAAATCATTAAAAAAAATCATTAATAACAACACAAATTTTGTACACATCAAACAAATGGTGCACGACTAAGGGTTCAATAGTTAGCATGTGCAGGTGCAAATTTCTGTAATAAGTCAAACTTCTAATCGAAGGCATTGAAAAAATTTGATGCATCAAATTATTTGATGATCTCATCAAAAGTAGCAAAACTACAAACTTTCAAAGAACCTCTTTGATCCATCCAAACAAGTTGTCTAACAGTGAAGATAAAAAAAGTGATTTCAAGCCAGTGTGCCAATCAAATTGCCTGATTTAAATATTGAACAATCAGACTAAGCATACAAATTAGTTGGATCAATATTGGCTATAATTTAAAAGGAATGAAATGTGGTTTATATCAAAATTATCAAAGACACAAAGTGTATCCTCATTGTTGGGTCCAAAGAGGCACACAAAGAATGAGGAATTGAATTGGTGACTATTTGCAAACTAAAAAATACATAAAACTTTTGCAACTTATTTTGATAACACCATACTCCTTTTTCAAATCTTTAGAGATATAACAAGATTATCAAGTTGAGCAACTTTCCAATGCTGCAATGAGATAATCAACTAGAGCAAGAATGAAAGACTAAACATGTAATGAAAGGAGACATAAGGTTTTTGGAGGGTTCATCTTAACCTTAAACCTAAGACCACTCTAAGCTACCCGTTTGAGCACCACCTTTCAAAACACTTCTTTGTTGTAGCCCAATAGAGAAATCCTCAACAACAGGTTTTTCACAACGCCAACCACAATCAAAATCCACTCAATATTATCCAACCATAAGCACAACCTCTCAATAATAAGCAACCCAATGATAAAGCCAACTACTCTACATATCTATTGCCCAAAGTTGGGCCAAAGGAACAAAATCATAAGAAGCAATACAAAATACAAGCTCACACAACGGTAAAAAAATATATATAAATACAAAAACTTAACTATAGATCGAACTATAGAGTTACTAATAAATTCAAAAGTTTTGTGATGTTATGAATGAAAATATGGTGTTGAAAAGCGTTCTTTCGTAAAATCCTAACTAGAACTATGTCTTCTCTACAATATAGATGTAAAATCCCTTCAACTATCACTCTTGCAAGCATAGATTTTGCAAAAATTGCTCTCAGCACACAATACGACACTCAAGTATGCTTCCAATCATTTCTCAAACCTTTATCTATCACATCCTTTTATTTATATTAGTTTTTATAATATATATTAAAGACAACATATCATACATTATGCATCATTTGAACTAATCATATTGTTTGTTAAAAAATAATGTCTTTATATGAATTTCTCAAGTTTTCCAAAAATATGTTGTGTAGTTCATCTATAACAAAAAGCTTATTGTATGTTGAAACATTCTAGACCATATAATTTTTTAGAGTTGTGTTAATAAAAGCTCTAATTGAATATAATATTAATATTAAATTAACATATAGTACATACAAGTGTTACGTACTATATGGTTTGATGAATTACATTGAACTATAATTTAAACCCCCTATTTTATATTCTAGAGGATAAAATAATCCTACACGTTAAGGATTAATTTATCATACGTAAGGTCATACTTCCATACAAACCCTTCACTCATCTTAATCAGACGATCGGATGTAAGAGCATTTTGCCCAATTTTACCCAAATATATCATACATTAATAACATTATACTATACATTATCATGAAACACCATTCCAACATTAAGCCAAACAGTCATTTTCCCTCTTTAAACTTTTAGAAATATACTAAACATATTATATGTTATGACTAATGTAACATAAATTTAATTTAAATTTAAATGGTTTAGCATTATCTTTTTCTAATATGATTGTGAACATTTTTAACAAATATTCTTACATGGATTATACCTTTCATTTATTAAATCAAATGAAAATAACTCAAACTTATGTTCATGCTTTTACCATTTAAAACTTACTCTCTTACATAATATGCATATATAATGATATATTAACCCTTCAATTAGTTAGTAATCTTTTCGATCCTTAGATATATCCTCTCATATAAAATCTTTTAAGAAATATCTTTGAAATATAAAACTTCAAGGTGAATGAGCTTCTTCTTATCTTTTCTAAGTTTGACTTGTAATTTTTGTAGCTCCATCCATTTATACCATGACAAATAATCTTCTTTCTCTACCTATCTCTATATAACTTATAAAATACTAAATAGATACATTAGATTATAAGATAAGAACTTAAATAATTTATTATCATCAAAATATTCTATTTACATAGAGCTTATGAGTTTATAATCTTTCCCATTTAATGATGACAAATTGTTTCTGTGGGGATAAAATATAAAGCAAATAAAAACTCTGTCAAAATCTATGTATATATTTAATGAGCATGTGAAGATAATGTGTAGTGCATGTTTCTAGGGTAAATCTAGAAGTATAGTGACAATACAAGCATACAACCTCAATTGAAAAAGTTGAAAACTGTGCTATACAAATAATCAACAAATCTTGAATAAAGAATTCAACGTATATGAATTAAAAGTACATCTACCCCATACATAACAATCACAATACCTTTCAATTACCTTTTAAGTTTTAAATCCATAGAACATAGATATCCCACTTTAACATCGTCAAAGTGGTAATGAACTTTATACTTAACAGGCCTAACTCACAACGTGCATGGAAGTGACTCCCCCATAATATCTATAATCAAATGAATGTATTCCAATAGCACAAAGCATCTAGCAACGAAGAGCTTCATAAGTGCTTATTCTCTAATCATTTTAACTTATGTCATTAACATGTATGCCACTAGTTGGAAAATCTATTTGATATACCCAAAAATAAATTTTTTGTATCAATTTTTTATCTTATACTTTAAAAGACAATTCCCTCAAAATAATTTTATTAAGATAATAAAGAACTTATAAAAATAATGAAATAAAATATCATATACTAAATGTTGAGACAACATAATTACATTCAAGTCAACAATATATAAGACCATTGAATAAAGAAATAAAAAATAAGTAAACTAAGATTCAAGTCAACATAATTAGATTTTGAGTACCATTTGTTGAGTTTATCTTTATTTTTTAATACTATAAAATTAGGTATCACTTGTTGAAAACACCGTGTTGAATAAGATGATACAACCATTTAGTAAAAAAAATATGACATAAATGCCACTATTAATCTTTTAAAAACTTTAGAACTTATGAGTACTCCTTTAATTAAATTATGCCCATAATCCAAAACAATTATCAAGAGTTAATCTCTAACATAAATGATTTTAGACCTTGTATCTAATCAATATCACGTGTTGAGAATCTTGTATATAGTCATCAAATATTACTCTTGGCTTAAGTGAAAGTGACCAATCATATTTGTTAAGTATTAACAATATTACTTGACAAAATAACAGGTTAACTTATGTCATTCCTCATAATGGTCATCCATGATATCTTGATATTACGCTTAAGTAATTGTTGTGATCAACCATTCAACAAATTTCTAAACAATCTCATAAAATATATTTGCAAAATGATGAAATGAAATGTTAGATCCACTAGCATAAGTAATATCTATAAAATGTCATTTAGCTCATAAAGAATCTAATTAAATGAGCTAGCTTGTGCTTTTTAATAAAACACTATGTTTGAGCATGTATTCTTCTAAAGGGATGACGTTTTGTAGGGTATAATGCTTATACCTTACAAACATAAAAGTAAATGCAATTAAGGTGAGCGTCAATATTTACTAATGAAAGCCAAAGATATCAAGCATGCCCATATGATAACTTGAAAAATTTAAGAACATTAGTTAATAAAAAATACGCTCATTTGTAAAGATATTGAATTTGAATCGTAACATAATTCTTAATATCACTCAAGTTTAGCCTTATCTCTTTCCACTAGTATTGAATTTGAATCTCAACATAATTCTTAAAGCTTTCATAAAGTTAAAGAATATCACTCAAGTTTAGCCTTATCTCTTTCCACAAGTATGAGTTAACACAAGGGATTAACAATAGATACCTTGTTGTGATCATGAATCGTTAAATACTTTGATAAAAATGATCACAACGTTAAACATATCAAATTCAAACAAACAACATTTCTAACTCATATTTATTGATTGAAAATTGAATTTTAACAATGTTGGATAGCATTTGAAGTTTTACACTATTGAATTATCAATTAGCAATCTTTGGTTAAAAGATGAAGTATAATAAACATTAGCATCAAGTATCGAATTCCCTAATCATTATAATCATTCATAAATCACTTGCAAAATAACTAATATAGATATCAACTTAATTCTTAATTTTAAGTATATGTTACTAAGCATGTGTAACCAACAAGAATTATTTAAGATTTTTAGAAAATAGTTTTTAAGGAATTCTTTAAATCTATAATAATATAAATATTTTAATAAATAGATTTAAAAAATTCTTTTAAGATTAAGGATAAAGGGTGAGATACAAGTATCCTCTCATAAGAATAAGTTGCTTAATTTATTCAATTTTGACTAGGTGAGCAAGAGTAACAATTATCAAAACAAGACTTTTAAGTCAAGGCACAACCCCATTAGTCCTTAGGATGGAGACACCCCTACGAGGCTACTTGAGCTTTAAATTTTAGAATCCAAACCACGTTAGGTTCACACTTATTGGTAGTATATGGAATGAAAGAGTTTACAAATATTACACAAACAATACTTTAATAATCCATATAAACTTAGTGGCTTAGAATAATGGATTTTTGAGTAACACTAATTGAAACATGACTTAGTTTACAACAATGATTATATAATGCATTAGATAGTGAATGTGAATGAAGAGCATGTAAATTGTTGGTACATGTATATGACTATTTTGTCATTTCTAATTTTCACATGAATACATAATAAATCTTGATCATGCACAAGCAAAAAAGTATTAATAAATTGTCTTCAACAAATCTAATTATTTTTTGAACCAAGGCAAAACTATTTAATTTTTCTTTCAACTCAATATTCCATTTTTTTATCAAATCATTTTCTAATTTCAATGATTCAATTCATGTAACATGCTCAAAGGTGATATGTTCATATTCATGCAATTTATTATATAATTCATTAAGTGAAGAAAAATACAAACAGGGAATAGCCTAATGTCTCAGATGCTCGAGCAAGCTAACGCACGTGATAGCATGGGATGGGCGCATGTGCGCCTTATTGGCCACCTACCTTGCATGCGTTCTTCACATGCACAATAGATGCACCCACTGCGCTATCGTAGTCAACAAAAGCGTAGACCTTCCATGACAATAACAATACTCGCATGCATGAACAGTGCCTTGGTGCCGCCAAACACATATAGGGGCTCGAGCACACGATCAGGCACGAGATTTACAGAATTCGGAGAATTTTTATATTTCTGATAAAAAACACACATTTTTTATAATAAAATATTATATCTAAACCTCTATATAAAAGGATGAAAATGAGATATGAAACAACTCAAAATTCTAAGAATCAAAATTTCGTGAATTCATAACCCTTTAAAGAAAAACTTTCTTAGAAAATTCAATCTCTTTATGACAAACCCTCTTTTTCCTTCTTTTTTTGTTCCTCATTATTATTATCATGCTTTCACTTTTGGTGTTGCTATTCTAAAAAGAATGTTTGTTGTTAAGTATTTAGGACAAGAATATCTCATAAACAGATCAACATACTTCAAAATCTATCTTTTTAACAAGATTTAAAACTCACTTTTCTTGTTGAAATACATTCTCCTTCAAATAACAATAGCACTCCATGATTTGAAAACAACATTTTCAAAATAAAAATTTGCAAGCAAACTAAAATAATAATATCACAATAGTGGTGTGCTCAAGTAAAGATTTACTCAAGGATGTGATGTCTTTCATAGTAAAACATGTATGATACCACTTGTTAGGTTCAAAGAAACACCAGGAATAGGGAGTTGAAATAATGCACAATGGAAAATCCTTTTGTAAATTAAAGATTAAGTAAAACATTTGCGACTTGTTTTGATAATACCATGCCTATTTTTCAAATCTTTAGAGATGTAACAAGTATTATCAAGTTAAGTAACTTCTTAAGGTTGCGATAAGATAATCAACAAAACAAGAATAGAAGGCTAAGCAAGTAATAAAAAGAGGATTTTTAAGTGGTTTGACTTAACCTCAAGCCTACATCCACTATTAAACTACACATTTGAGTACTACTATTCAAAACACTCCTTGGTCACAGTCAGGTGAAGAAGCTCTTAACAACTAAAGTTTTTCATGAGATCAACTATGACCCAGATCCACTCAAATACTATCTGGTCAAGAGCTCAATCAAACCTTTCCACACTAAATAGCTTTAAGATAGAGTGAATTACACCAAACATCCATGGCCCAAAGATAAGCCAAAAGAATTAAATCACTATAAATATAAATGTTAGAAAACACAAGCTCAAAAAATAGTAAGGATTAGGGATTAGGGATGGACAATATACAAATACAAATATTTCATTATAAATTGAACAATCGAGTTATTAATAAATCCAAGAGCTTTGTGGAGTTATGAGTGTTGATATGATGTTGAAAAGCTTTCTTTCATAACTCCTACCAACTAACACTATGTCTTCTCCAAAATATAGAGATAAATCCATTTAGTTATCACTCTTGCAAGCATAGATTTGGCAAGGATTGCTCTAAGCACACTAGAAGGCACTCAAAAATGTTCCTAATCTTTTCTCAAACCTTTATCAATCACATCATTTTGTTTCTATCAATTTTTATCCTGTTTCAATGGATAGAATCATCTATGAAGTTTGCAACGATTTGTTTAATGGCTAAATAAAAAAATCCTTATGATTGAACTAGTTATTGCAAGTATTTTGGTCCCTACATACCACAAGCTAAAGGCAATGTACGATACATTATTCATATTTTGAACTGGTCGTACTATCTGTTTGAAAAATAATGCATCATATGATTTTCTAAGATCTTTCAAAAATATGTTGTGTAGTTCATCCCTAACAAAAACATTATACAATGAAAACTATATGCTTTTCTTAACATTGTACTAATATAAGCTCTAATTGAATATAATATCAATATTAAATTAGCATATTATACATACAGGTGTTACGTAATATACAGTCTGATGGATTGAATTGGATTATTAGTTATATGCTTCCATACAAGCCCTTCAATCATCTTAACCAGACAATCTGATGTAAAAGTGTATTGTCCAATTTTACCCAAAAATATTGTACGTTGAAAACACCATACCTTATATTATATTGAGACACCATTTTAACCCTAAGCCACACAATCCTTTTTCTTTGAGAAATATCTTAGACATATGAATCTTTAAGATGGATGATCATCTTCTTGCTTTTTCTTAGTTTGACTTATAGTTTTTGAGTCTTAATCTACCTATACTATGATAAGTGATATTCTTTATCTACTTATCTTTATGTAACCTATAACATATTAAATAGATATATTAAATAACAAAATAGAAATTTAAATATTTTGTTATCATCAAAACATTATATATGTCTTAAGACTCATGGGGTTCAACATCCTTTAGAAGAAGCCTCTTTCATGATGAATATTCTCCAGTATGTGACTGAATTTTTCTCATTCAGGTGAAGTTCTTATTGTACTTATTGTGCAATCCCTTTTATTAATTTCTTCTGATGTTTTTTGAATGCTCAAACCATGGCTTGAAATTAGCTAGCTAGAGCAACTAAACCATATTTTTAACTTATAACTCAGCTCAAACACTTCAATTTGAGGCATATTTGAATCAAAATGTAATTCAAATTGTGGGTAATCTTCAATCTTCAAGATAAAATCTTACCCTTACCAAGCTATTTATAAGTCTATAACAATAGAGTACATGTTTCCACAAATTTTCATTAATTGCAAGATGCAATTACTCTAATCTCTAGTCATGTCAAAATACAAAAGGAATATGTCTTGCATTTTGATTGTTCCTCTTGAACTATTGTGCATAAAATAACCAGAGTTGCAATTCTGCCATCTCATGGCCTATTCTCTTAATTGTCAAGGTTCAAGGGTTTCTTTTTCTTAGCTAATAATCACACAAAACAATAAAATGTAACCATCACATTTAGGGCCAACCAAGCAAGGAAAATCATCAAGTGCTCAAATATGCCAAAACAATACATTTAAAAAAGCAAATATAATTTGTAGTGGAGAAATTTGGTAATAGAACTCTCTCATGGTTTTGACTCAACCTTGCTTGCTTGATGAACCCATTAGATTCATTTAATCCAAAGTAGTAACTTTTGATCGACAATAATTATCAATCTAACGAAAATAGTTCGTCACCTTCTCCATTTGATTGTTGGGGAAAATATTGAGTGAGAGTGAGAAAGAGAGTGAGTAATAATTATGTTTCCAATCAAATGCAATTATGTTTCCAATTTCCATTGTGTTCTTAATGTCATTTGCAGTTCTTAATTTCAGCCATTTGATTGTAGTCCTTAATTCATAGAAGTTTTTTAGTTATATCCTTGTTGATATTATGTCAATTTCAATTGTTGTTGTTACGTCTTTCCATTTTCAATTGTTGTTTTAACTTATGCGTTCTACATTGCAGTTATGCTGTGGAATTTTTGTAAGTTTTGTGCCAAATGTGTTTATGTTCTCCACATAGCCAACATGAACAAATCTCTCAGGTTTTTGTTCACATTAGGGTTGTAATGGTGTGGAGTGGTTGATCACTTTAGTAGACTAATGGATATCTATAGGTCTCCAATTCCATGGTAGAAGAGATGCAATATACCATTTATTGAACTTTTTGCCAACATATACCCATGCATACACATTTCTTTGCCAATGCCACCGATCGCACCCTAGTTTGAGTCACTAACTTTGACCTTTTAGCAACGATGTCGTGTTCTATGCAGGGACGTCATTGTGGAAAGGCATACAAATAAGGTTATTTGCATTTCAAAGGATTTTGTTTTAGAAATCTATGAAATTATTATTATATTGTAAAATGTAAAATGGTCCTCATCATTTTGAAAACATATTAAAAAAAATCTTGCTCGGCTACAAGAGCTGAGCTGCTGGTCCACCTGCGAGGTCGCCAATGGTAGCATTTTGCCAACAGTTGCAGAATTGCAGTCGGTGAAATCAGCCAATGTAAATATTAGGTAAAGAAATTAAAACCAACATAAACCTTCAAACAGGTTTTTATTCTAACCTATGCTAACCTGATTTAATAACCGAACATAATTTAAATGGCTATCCGATAACACCACGAAACCAAGGTTAAGATTTTTTTTTTTTTTCCTATATTTCATATCAATACACATTGTCCAATTCCCACAATGAACACAAATTGCGAGCAAAAGTCGAAGCAATGATTTGAATGTAAACAAATTGCAGGCAAAAGAAACAAGCAAAGATACAAATGATTCTGTTTCTAACCGACGCAAAATCGTGACCGGGGAGGTGGCTGGCTATCTCCTCGAGCAAAGGTCCAAGCGCCATAGGAGGACTGTGGGTGAGGAAGTCACAGACAGCAGAAGCGGCAGCAAGCGCGGTTGGCTGGTCCTCTGCGGTGACGGAGGGAAGCACGGGGGCCTCCCCCCAACCGACACTACCGCACCGAAGCTCCACGCGTAGTGCCACGTTACCCACCGTGTCCAGCCGCGAAGATGCGATTGTGAACGGTGCCACCAGCGGCACATTCAGAGGCCTCCCCTCCGCTCGGGCCACGTTAACGGAAAACGTATCCCTCAGCTCATCGAAGCCGCCAATAGCCATAGTCACGACCGGAGCGCCGATGGCAGATGGGAAGTTGCGGCGAAAGGGAAAGATTCGGTTATTCAGGGAAAAGGCGAAGAGGGAGGAGGAAGAAGATGAACAAACTAGGCGGTACATTGGAGGATTCATGAGTGAGGGAGTTGAATGGATCCATTGACAGCGAAGAAGTGGGAAAAAATAATAGGTGCACTGATGTGGCCTCGGCAATTATTTTCTCATGATAGGGCAGAACACGCCGTCGTCGTTCTCTGCTCTTTGATTTGTCCATTACCGTCGCCTCGTCGGCCCTGCTCTACGTTTTGGCTAATGGGAACTGCATATGTATAATTTTGAACAGGAATCGGGAAGCGCATACGTTTTTGGTATATGTCGTAATTTATAATCATGTTCTAAATATGAAAATATTAAAATTAATGATTAATTAAAACATTATATTTATTGCTATACTTACTAAAAACGTAGTGTACAACATTTTTGTGATTTTAGAGAATTTTTTGTATTTTGAGATTTGTATTTGATTTGTGCCTTCAAAATCTACAATAAAATTAAATAATATGCTAATATATTTGAATACTTTTTTATTTACATACATTTCCATTAAATTTAGCATATAAATCGATAACAATCAAGTTATGAATAAAAAAAAATCATTTTTATAAATTTATATTATCTTTATGATAATTTTTATTTATTTTTAATAAAAATTATTATATTAAGTTGGTGTTGTCATTTTAAATTTATATTATATGTTTAAAAATATGGTTGAAATTCACACATTATGTTTACTAGTGTATTTTTCTAGCTTTCAATTATTGGAATAAAATTGTTTTAAAATCTAATATATATAAAACATAAACATCATATATATTTTATTTACTTAGTATTCATTTTCACTTAAAGATGAAATCAAATATTAATGCATCACTTCTCACTTGTATGGGCTGTTGATACCCTTATTGTAGTGAAGCGAGCAAGTTGAGTGTGCTCCTTTTGAATTACACTTTGACTAAAAGCTTTCATATAATAGAGAGTGATGGTTTATTATGAATGAGATTCTCTTTGAAGGGAAATTCTAAAATATATATAAGAATAAATCAATATCTCTTCTATGACAATGAAACCACGAGATGCATCATCATTGATCTTTATATTAAGTGTAAACATTATGTTCAATTTTTAATACAAGACTACTCATCTTAGGCAATTGCTTCTCTGTATATGATTTCAGTAGTAGGAAACAGCTAAAGTTCTTTGAATCTTTTATATATTCGTAATTAAACATCTCGCTTTGTACTGTATTAATCTGGTTGTTATTAAACATCCTTTTGCATTAAGCAGAGTTAACCGTCATTAAGCATCAACTCTTCTATATAGGAAACCTTTGTATCCAGATACTGCCAGCTCTATATGAACGCTGTGAGGGAGAAGTGGATCATTTGGCCATCGTACATTGTATTCGAAGGTCCTTAAAGGATCCCGAGAGGTGCAATCAAGAAGAAGTACAATTGATTGATATTTCAATCATATGCTGCATCCAGCAACAATATGATCCCCAAGAATGTTTAAATGGAGCCAACTTAATTTACCTGTAAAAATAATCAAATTATTTCTAATTTCTGCCTAAATTACATGAGACAGACAATACATGAGCTTACAGTTTCAGAAGCGAATTGCAACCTTCAGTTCACAGGTGCAGTAATAAGCAGCACCAACCAATAAGCTGTGAGGCAAAGAGCATTTCTTTAACTCTTTACACAGGCATTTGTTGAGTTCCTTGAGCATTGGAAGGCTTGGCATTTTTTAATCTTGCCATAAACTTTGGGTTGGACTTGAGACGATCTTTAATAAAAGCAGTTCTTGCCTCTTCGACGAGCTTATCAGCCTTTACAGCGTCTTCAATCAATGCATACAATGTTCTCAGGCAATCCTTCCTATTTTCTTCTCGATGTTCAAACCTTGAGATAACAGGGGCGACAAAAATGTCAGAATCAAGTAATCAAAGGATTTAATTGAGAAAAATGAAGGGATAAAACATTCTAACGTAAAAGATAGCTTCCAATGGGGTTTTGCTTTGGATCATGCACAAAGGTCTTTCTTTACAAGTTACATGATTGAGCTTATAGAGAAATGAGAGAAAAAAGAGTGATCAAGGTGTGCAAGAGTTTTTCAAAAGAGTCTTTTAAGTTTTGCTTTCTGAAAATATTACAAGATAATTTAATTTTATTTATTTATATACATATAAATTAAACTGTGAGTATTTACTATCTTAGTTGGTAAACGTTTTAGGATTTGAAAATATTACAAGATAATTCTTTTCTAAATTTTGATGTACCTAAGGCCTTTCCAAATCAAGGACTAGAGAAATTCACATTTAAATTTAATTTCCTATTCTTTACCTATGACTGAAAATGACATGCTTTTCTAAACTTTAGAATTACAAGATAAATCATCAAAAATCAAAATTATATCACGAAAAATTCTTCACCCTTCATATAGGGGCCAATGATTCTAGAAAAGTTGAACTACTAGAGAAAGCATAAAATTCCTAAAAATTTCTCTATTCTAGAAAAATACTTCATTTATTTAAGTTGATATGAAGCAAAGAAAGATTTCTAAGGTTTTAAGCAAATTTCAAGAAAGAAATATAACACAAGCACTTCAACATATTCAAGATAAATAAGTTCAATATTACTTCCACACAATTTCAGCTCTTGATATTTTGTGCCACTAGACACAAATCTGTAGTGCCTAAGAATAGCAAAGAGCTGGTCAAACAACCATACTCCAGAATAATTAAACAATAATGAACATCTTGCAATTAATAGTGATTGACATTGGAGAGGGAATTCAATGCATATGTAGAAACTACTCTCACCTACATGCATAAAAATGTGAAGGTGTGGAAGATTGTCAAGCAAGAATGTGGAAATGAGAATGAGGAGAAAACTGTAACAATCAAAATTCACTAGTAATTGGTAATGCAAAAAGTCCCAACAAGGGTAAAAACTGTGAACTAGACAAATAAAAATGCTCCATCATATCCATTAAAAGCTGAGAGGATGACCTGGAAGTTACAAGGGCACTTGGCAGCTTTGTAACAGTCATACTCAAGTTCCAATGAACATAGGAAGAAGAAGATCAGCCAAAAAGGACGATATAAGCTGAAAATAGAAGTCTTCTACATGGAGCTGTGATGGGGTATTTGTAGATGGAAACAAAGGACCTTTTAGGCTTATGAGATAGGGTGTTAAAAAGTAATTTTTTATTATTTGAGATTGAAAACCAAATTTGGTGGTTAATGGAAGATAAACATTTATTATTTAATACGAGAAAATATTTGGGTTAGCAGTAAAATGCATCGATGCTTATGAAAAGCCAGGAGTCTAATTGAGCCAAAATAGAGCAATCCCATCCTCAGGATGAAGTAAAGGGCTGCTCTAGCCAGCCGTGTGTCATGGTTAAGCATTAGGTCTATAAGGCAATCCAGGAAGCAAGTTAGGCTAAGTTTGGCAATCTCAAAAAGACAATTATAAAGCTGGACTGTGATTGGAAACCCAGGTCCCAGGCAGGTTAGCTGCCCAAGGGAGATTGGCCAAAAGCATCGAAAGCATCGAAGGGTAATAACCAAAAATGACAATATGTAGTGGAGTAGACCTACAAAAGGGCCAGAACCAATGGAAAGTTAAAAGAAGAATTGACTAGGACATATAAGGAAGACTTGGTTGCATGGGTGCCACATGACAAGATAGGAGTGAAGGGCGAAGCATATGAAATAGCTAAATCATATAAACCCAAAAATCTGAACATAAAGCTATATCAATGGTTTGCCTCAACATAATGTTAATTCTTGGGAGCACATGTTCTATTACGTGTATCACTTAAATTTTGAAGATAAAGTTAAATTACAAACATATATTGGAAAAGATTTCACAATTCACACAAACAGGACTTTTTGCCCATATCAATTGACCTAGGATGGGGTTTGATTACTATATTTAATCCATGTAAACATTTGGATAACATTGGTACCTCAAAAACACTTCATTATATAGTATGTTTTAGATACTAATTTGTATGCTGCGTCTCAACACAAGAATCATTTGCACAACCAATTACTTGAAGAAGAACATTTGTTTAATTTTCGTTCATTTGGAATTAGTTCTCTGTGACAGCTCAACCACCAGATTACACACGCTAAACAGGAAACCATTTGATTTGCAAGAACTTCCAGAAGATAATGAAAAGATGAAAGCAAAACAGACATACCTCTCACTTGTGATTGTAAGCTCATCCCTGCCAGAGTGGTATCTCTTACCAACTACTTCTTGTAATCGACGGAATGCATACTTTGAAAGCCCCAGTTCCTTGACAGTGACTGAAAGTTTGACTTTTCTGTTTTTTGGATGCCATGCATCACCACCAGGAGCAAAAACAACACGTGATTCCCATCTCAGTATTGGTCCTTCACCAGGAGGATCATCCAACTCTATCTTCTTTTTTTTGTCAGTTACAGCAGTTTCATCCTCTTCAGGGGGTGGCTCTTCTGCTGCCATGATTTCTGCACATTCAAGAACCATTTGGTCTTCAAATTCCTTAAACATCTTGTAAGCTTCCTGAGGTTCCAACTCTCCTTCTCCAACCTTGTCTTCAAGCTCCTTATACCTGGCTTCTACTTTTCGCTTAATCTCGTCTGAAATAAGGCCAAATAAAAGGAATCATCCAAAAACATGCAATTAGCACAAGTCAAAGTAGCCTAAAAAGACTGGACTCCTATTTTCAACATCCATTTTAGGTGATAAAGTAGTAATACAAAAAAATGTGGAAGTGCTCTTTTTATCATGGACTTTCAAACAAAAGGCAAAACACGAATAATACATCAGACTAGGTGCATAAATGCAAAAGATAAGACAATTAACACACGAGAATTGTATAGAATTAGAAAGCAGCTCTAATCTTTTTAATCTTTAAGAACACAATGTCTCTGTTCATTTGCAACAACAGAAATGAAAAATCAACTTTTTTGAAGAACTTTTTCTAAAAATGAGCCTTTTGAGATAAAATGCTTTATTTAAGTAAAAATAGATAAATTATAAAAATTCTTTGTTCTCTTGATTCATTCGAGATTGAGACAAAAAAAATACTTCAATTAAAACCGTCTAGCTTTAGCAAACCCAGAATCAACTTCGTACTCTCATTTAATTCAACATATCTATAATAATGCTCCTGTTGACTCATTCTTATTGATCCCAAAGGTACATTCAAGTCATTAGAATCCAAGAGATGATGTTTTATAATCAACTCCCAAATAAGTTGTAGCAAAACATACCATCACTAACCTCAACAAGTAACTTTTTAAACATGGGAACCACTTTTGTTTCCTTAGGCAATGCATGAGATGTTCCAAATGATGCTCGCCATTTGACCATTGAAGGATCATTTGATTCCTTGTAAGCGATAAACAAGTGGCACTTCCACTTTCAAAAGAAAATCTCAAAAAATCACCTCATTCAATATGACTTCGTCGTCTATTGAGAAATTGTTATTTGATTAACTAGGAAATAAAAGTGAAGATAGGAAAATATAAGGAACTATAAGAGATAAAATGATGGCTGACCATTGGGATTGGTAGCATAATGACCAAGGCCTGCAATAGAGGGGTCATCGATAGTCAATGACTAACCTTTGGAGTTACGCAATGGCAGCGAAAATCAACTAGTTGAAGATGATTATGATAGTCGTCAATCTCTTGTGACCAAACAAAGGTGACAATCATTAGATCTAGGCAACCAACCAATCGTCAAAGGTCTTAAAGAGTAAACAATGGCAATGTGATAGCTTTTAGCACCCGACCAACCATTAATTTGCAGAGAATGACAAGGTCAAAAGCAAATTCAACAATTTAGAAACCAAAATTTGAAAAGTGATTAAATCATACTCTAACTAGAAATATATGACAAATTTCAATAACCTTCATAGGCATTGCAATGGATGACTTTCCCAAGCATTGCAACCTCATTTATTTTCAAGAACTTTTGGACTAAGCTGGTAGGAATTCAACTCTATTCTTGTAAAGCAATGATCTTTAGTGAGAATGAGGCCATCTTCACTTTTCTTCTCGGGCTGAAAATGGTCAATGCTGCATTAAAGAGATATATTAAATGGTCAATCTTCACTTTTCTATGGCATCTTTTTATTATTACCTTAGTCTTTCTCACTCGAATCAAACGTTCTAAGCTAATGATTATGAGCCACACAACCTCAAAGACTTCAAATGGAATACACTAAATGCAGATAATTTCAACTCAATTTGGGCCAACAGTTTTTGCATAACCCATCTTTTTTTTAATAATGACCTTATTGTCTTCAAAAAAGCAAACCAAAGCTCCCTATCTACCCTGAACTTGGTATTGAATAAGCTTCAGGATGACTTCAACTTGAAAGTTAATAGGAACAAACAACTTATTGTTTTCCCTAAATAATTTTCTAACATATAAAACGAACCTAAGGTCTTGAAGTTTTCTACTTCCTTTTCTTATTAATTACCTTGGTCTTACCCACTCGATTCAAAGGATCTAAGTTAGTAACTGTGCACCACACATTGCTCTAAATACTTCAAATGAAAGCTAGAGGATAGGACACGAGGCATCTTTCCATTGCTAACAAGCTTCAACTAGCATAGGCAAATATTTCTATGCCACATTACTTTTTTGTAAGACTTTTCATATTATAAAGATGATATTCTTCTTAAGATTAATGGCATATGCTCATGTTTTGGACTTTATCAGTCTATGAACATGGAATGCACCATTATGGCTTAGGTTAATAATGCTTCTAAGAAGCTCAATGGTTGGAGTGTTGTGGACGTCATCTATATTAGACATGCTCATATACTAGAGGTGGATTTAAGACTTCTCACATATAACCTAATATGGGCTCTATGAATGTAATTTAAATACTTTTGAAATCTATCACTTAGAGGTGGCTATACTTTTTTTTGGAGAGACATTCTATTGACAAAAGTGGAGCTCAAGGATTTATGTGATAATTGAATCAAAGAAGGTACTTCATTCTCACCCTTTCATGATTTTCAGTTAATGATCAAAGCTTTCACGATATCCTTGACCTGCCAACATCTCTCCTGATTGGTCATCATAGAAAGACAGCTATTTCTTTTTGTTCTCTTTATAGAAAGATTGTAGAAAATGCCCTTTAGATTCACTTAATTAGTATTTAATTAATTCCTAAGACAATGAGGACATCACATGACAATTAGACACCTATTATTCCTTTAGATCTTTCCATGCATCCTTATCAGGTTGGCTATAAAACATTGAAAATATTGCTTTATCAAGTTCAAGGGATACAAACACATCTATAGTGTCTTCCCCTAGATGACATTAATAGAAAACTCAAAATGCATAAGAACATGACTAGACTATATATTAGTCCCACTGTGCAATGCCTCTTATTCAGATAAATTGTTGAAACTCATGATCAATTCTTCTTCAAACATACTTTGGAGTTATCGTCATGAAGATTATTCCAAGTATCCACTCCATGCACTAGGCTCCCTCATTGGAACAAGTGGTACATTTTATTCTTGCTCAAAGTCTAATTGTTTGAGAGAACAAACTTCGATTGGGCGTCATTGTCTACCACATATAGAGAACAAAAATGGCATTCAATCAATAAAAAGCTCCTATTGCAATCATCATTATGCAAAGTACTTTAGTTTCCCATATTATGTTTGTTTAGTAAATCGCAATAGCCATCACACATTACTTACTACATCACTTCACTCTATAAAACAGTTATATCATTTTGCTATAAGTGTACCTTTTGGATACCATAAGTCAACTTTCATGCAATTTATGCCAAGGTGGGCATATCCTCCATCAGGGAGTGATGAATTTTACACCAAGTATGGTGCACAATACATTAGGCAATATATGGCATGTCATCATACAATGTATTATACAACAGTCCCTATTGTGGAGACTTGCCAACAGGTATACAAAACTCCTATATTACGCAATTTTTTACTTTGTCCACTCAACCTTTCGCTTATGCTACTTTGCATCCGACTGATCATATATCACCCTCCATTGAGCTTCTTTTGTTAGCAATACATGGTACGTCATCATCTTCCATGCTATAAGCAATTCTTTCTCAGCTTATGCTCTCACCCATTTATGGTAGATCACTCCTATACATATATAATAAGCTCCTCTATATTTGTTGTCAACCCCTAACACATCTATAGTTTTATACACATAATATATGCTTCTCTTTAGCAAATCAAATATTATAATTATGTATAGTATGCCATGCAAGGATACATGCAAATTAATAGTCAATTCTACATACTTCTTTCAATATGCATTGTGCACAAACCCCATTATATGAGGTCATGTATACACCATTACTTCAGATTTTTGCTTCTCAAGCCAATTTTTGCAGAGATCTTTTGGGTATTTTAGATATATTTTGGCAACGCTATGATATGGTATCAGCTCCTAGCACATCTATAGTCTTATACACATACTATAAGCTTCTCTTTAACAAATCAAACATTATAACTATGTACATGTCATGCACAGATTCATGCAAACTAATAGTCAGTTTTGCTGCTACTTCAGAGTTTTTCTTCTTAAGTCAATTTTTGACTAGTTCTTTGGGAATTTTGGAAATATTTTGGCCTGGAACACTTTTTGGTTGTATTGGCCTCACTTGTAATCATTGTAAATTTCTATAATCATAAATTATCCAAATTCTCATTTTCTACAAGATACTAGCACGCACGACAAAAAATTAAATTATGAAATTCTAAAGAATTGATCTTGAGTCAGTTCATAGACTGCCATATATGGTGTACCTCCATGCTTAGCTAGGGAGGAAAACTCACTCGTAATGTCAGATTAAGCACTAGCCACTTCGGAAACATCACTATAATGCAAGAACTTACATAGAATAGCCATTGCACATCATCTCTTTTAGCGTTATTATGGAGATATGTTGTTTGCAAACAATCATCTATGATGAGTCCAGTTTTGAGTGCTTATTAGAGTCACCATTTAGATCATTAAAGAATTAACACAAGTTGGATCAAACATTTTCATCTTGTCAAAAACCAATGTCAACTTATGCCACCCTAGTGTAATGTCCCAATTTGTACACCTATTATAAATTGTATATATAATTTTTAAAATATATATAAAAAAATTATAATAATACATATTACGATATTATATTATTATCATTTTAAGAAATTAAGATGATAAAATAAAATAATAATATTTTAATCATATCTTGTAAAACATGTCAGTTGCAAATAATTTGAATTTTGATATAAGCATATGATTAGATAGAGTTCATTGAGAGAAAACTAATGATCATCATTACATAAATTTTGAAACTTTCTTTTAATTTTTAATTGATTTTTAAAATTATTTAATCATAAAAGTTCATTGTTTAATTATTTAGTTATAGTTATAACAACATATTTTATATTTTCCTAACCATCAGGGCAAGCTCGAGAACATTCGCGACCCAGGTTCGGGAAGGCTTATAAAGGAGGGTCGATTAGGTCTTGATAAAAAAAAGAGAATCAATCAAAGGAACCCCATAATCGAGAGAGGAAGGAATGGAGGAGAGTGTGGCTAGGGATGGTAGAAAGAAAGAAGAAAATAGAGGTGACGTGGCTGCAAAGGTGCTTACTGAGTTCAAGGAGGAGATTAAAAGAATTTCATTGGTGTTTTTCCTTTCCCTTGCTTTTACAATCTGTTGTTATGCTTACATGAATTTTCTCTTGGCCTTCTAGCTTCTCTACTAAGCTCTACGAATCAATAAAAGTAAGAGAAAGCTAAGTGTTGTAACAAGAGAAAGGTTGAATAAACAAGAAAGGGGTTTTCACTAGGGCATGCTATGGAAGGTTTGGTTGAGTTGTACTCTTCCTTTTATTGCAGCAAATCAAGAAAAAGATGTATTGTTATCTTAGGAAATTTCGTTGGGGGAGAAGTGAAAGCAACCACAACCAAGAAATAATTAGCTTTAGTTATTGTTGTAAGTGATTGGAGCTACTGAAATTGCAAAGGAATCTATTACAAGAAGGGAATTGTTAGACACCAAAAAGAGAAGGAAAAAAAACAAACTATTTTTTTAAATGTTGCTATCCAAGAAACAAGGTTGGTATTTGCATTAAAGCTTTTTCATTAAGGAATAAAAAAAATTAACAAATATATGAATAACATAAAAAAAGATCATGTTTTGATGGAAATGACGTCTTTCTTTGTAGGAAATGAAAAATAAGAATGAATAAAAATAGAGAGATCCTTTAAAACCCAAGTAAATTTAAATAAATAGTAATTTAAATAGATTTCATTATTTAAGTATTTTAGCATTGGATGCATGTTTCATATATGTGTGTTCTGATATGATTATATTTTTATGACATAGAACTATTAAATATAATATAATAAAAGAATAATAGAAGATAAAAAAATAAATAAATAAAATAGTATGTTTTGATATGATATAAGCTATAACATGGTTAAATATCATAAATGAAAAAATAATAAAGAGTGAAAATTTTCTAAACCTTATCCATGATTCTATTGTATATGATGAGCTTTGGCATATAATGCTGCAAATGATAAGCATTAGTTCTATACGAAGCCATTAGATGAATCAAAAACCTCTTCTGCTATCATTAACACTTTATCCGAGGCTAATGTATGGAGATATGATGTGATTGACATGGGTGAACAGAAACTATGTTTAAAGCAAATGACTCAAGATATTATGATAAGACGTCATACAAACATGAGATAAAATGTGATTAGAAATATAAGATAATGATCATATGAGAAAGTTTGAACTCAAAAATGAGATAATATGCACATTTATGTTGACAAGTATATTATTCATTTCTATTTATAAATTATTTATTTTATGAGTACGTCAAAAATGTCATGTTCATATTTATGTTATGCTTTTTATTATTATTAATTTTAACATATTATATTAATTTTTATATATATGATTCACTTACTAAGTTTTACATAACTCACTTTTCTATTTACATTATAATTCATGTCATAGACATACAAAAAGAGAATAATTAGAATGACATATGAGCTAATTACAAATATAATATTCTGATAATATGATTTTGTTCTTGACATCTTAATATTGAGTTTTTGGTTATAAAAAGTATGCATGCTTTATATTTTGTTGATATCTATTCCATTAGAAATGGTTTGTTAATAATTCATACTTAATTTTTCACCACTCTCATCTATTATGATATTGATATCCTTAGTTTTATTCTTATACTCTAATTATTACTTCTTATTAGTATATTTATATAGAAAGTGTAGGCAAGGGCATGACACCAAATCTTGATTTTAAGTTTAGCTTGACATCGATCAACAAGTCCAACGATATGAACCAACTTGGTTCTAACCCGTAGGGCATGCATTGCTTGAGCTATGGTTGTGGTTTCCTGAGTATAGTCCCCAAGGATGCTTCACCTTGGAACAGTTCTAAGTTGTAATTCCATGTCTAAGGTTGGACCCATTTGCCAAATTTTTCTTTATTATTCACTCACTGATTTGATACCATGAATGAAGCATTGAGTGTTAAAACTCACAAAAAGAGTGAAATTAAACAAAATTTATTATTTTTTTCTTGGACAGAGGTAAATGAGTCAAGACATGAATTAGATTGCTACAAACATGCTGAAGTTGATCAGAAACTCTATCAGATTCAGCCGGACAAAAACAATACCAAAAATGCATCTATGCACATATATAAGGACTTTCACAAGAATGAATTCTTGCATATGGATACAGGAACTACAGCACGTACAAATACATACATGTATGCATCTTTAACTTTCTGATTCAAGAAAACAAATCCATTAAACATGGAATAAATTTTAGCTCGAACCTGGATTGAATCAGTATCAACAAGAAGTTTGAATCAATATATTACCAAGCAAACAATTCCAAATCAATACTGGATTAAGCGAGCTTTTATTGATATTGAACTGACCTGAATTAAGGGTATATTAAATTTCTAACAGCTCTGCTGTTCAAGCAGCAAAATACTTCAAAATAGAAAATCATTTATAGAAAGGGAACCTAAAAAAAGAATTAGTGATTGCAAGTAATTTAATTATATCCTTAGTAATTACCAGGTAGGAGCTTGTCCCAGCTAAGCATATCCTCAAGTATTTGCTCACATTCTCGGGTATCCTTTAAAAATCCCTGCTCTGTGGCTTCCTTGATCATCTCATCCCACTTGCTGTCATTCATGTTGAAGAACGGATCCTTCATCTTCTTTTGAATGACGTACTGGCGGGCATCGTACAAATTTTCGATCTCCTCGTCAGTCTCATGGAGCTCTTCAAAGTCAGATTCAAACTCCTGGTCCTTAACGTCGTCGAGCGGCACCCTCTGGAGCTCATCAATCAGTTCATCGTCAGTCTGTTCGTGTTTCCCTGAAAGACCCCGCCTCAAGATGGCCTCCATTATCAAAGGAAGTATCTGCTCATCCCCATTAAAGTACTTTTCAATTAGGGCCTTGAACTCTGTAACAAATCAGAAGCAAACAGTGACGAACTAATGTTCATATTCATAATGAGGGAGTGAGGCAGTGCAAACAAGGATGCTTACCCTTATTGCTAACATCCTCAACGCGGACATCCCCCTTCTTTGATTCAGATAAGGAGGTAGAGATAGTTGGCGCTGTCTCATCGGAGTTCACCTGAGCCGGCTGTTGAGTAGGAGGGGGTTTTACGGTGCCAGAGGAGAAGAAGCGCAGATTAGAGGATTGCAAACGAAGAGTTGAGGAGGAGATGGGGGAGGGCAGAAGAGTGGAAGAGAGGTAATGGCAAGCACGGAAATGCCGCAGGTTTCGCCAGAATATAGCTGGGTTCATGACAACGGCACCAAATGCCTCTGTGGAAAATCTAATTTCGCAGGATTACTAGGGTTTAGAAGCGAGGAGAAGGTGTCGAAAATGGGTTTAGGGCCTTCGTACTTTAACAAGGCTGGTCCATGACTATGGCAACACTTGTGGATAACTTTTGAAGCACAATTGAAAAAAAAAACAATTATATAAAAAGTTTTTAGATTTGAATTGTTTAAATATTCATTGTGAAATTCTATAGTTTGAGCATGTGTGTTTTATGTTTTCCTAAGTTTTGTAATAAAGATTGTGAAAGAATAGATATAAAAAGATATAAATCATTGTAAGTTCCTTTAGATTCATATGAATCAAGTTATGTAATACAAAAGAAAAAAAAGGGATTAAAAAGATATGATAGATGAGACAATGGTGTGATGAAATAAAAACAGAGTAAAAGTATCGATTCTGAATAACAACAATATTAGATCATGAATCTGCTAATAGACTGTTTATGGAATTGGCATAGTAAAAACCCCTTGTAAAAGATGAGTGAATAACATTGTGTATGATGATTTACATCTCATCTATTATTTAAAAAAAATATATTATGATGTTCCATTGCCAACAAATAATTATTAATAGAAATGTGTGAGTTAAAATATGAAGATGATCAATAAAAATGATAAAAGGAGTATGATATTACAAATGAAAGTGAATAACATGTGAAGAGTTGAAGTTGAAAAGTAAAACAAAAATTGAGATTTATTCTCAATAAAATATGAAAGACTAAGAATCAAATCTAAAGCAAAAATGGAGATTTATTCACAATAAAATATAAAAGACTAAGAATCAAATATGTATTTATGAGTTATGATTGACACATTAACTAGATTAATAACTTATGCAATCAAATCAACATATTTTTATTAATAATTATCACGATTGTAGATAATCTATTTATATTGTATTTGCTTGAGTTTAGAGTAGATTGAGAGAGTAATTGTTATGTGATTAGAATTCATATATAAGTGCTCAAGCTTATATTAAGATAACTCCCTTTGAAGCTTATATAAAAGAAAGTGTCAATTTTCTTTATATTGGTTTAAGTGTAAATAGAAGTCATTAATTAGGTCAAATCTTTATAAATAAGACCATGAAAAAAGTGGAGTTGAACAAATAAGGAATTTAGGTTTCTTATAATAGATAAAATAATTTTTAGAGATAAATATTAAAATATTGAATTCAAAAAAAGTGAATATGTCTTTATCAAAGTTTGTTCTTCGAAGTGATCAAATTTAGTATAACTAAAAGAGTTGAGACCCAAATATATTGGGCTATTTTGAATTATTGAAATTGATTGGCTAAGTTGCTTACAAATTGACATTATTGTCTCAATTAGTTGAAGCTCGTGATGTCTTTTAAAATTTTTTTGACAAAGTATGTTTTAGACCAACCTCATATCATTAGATATGATCTAGAATAAATAAAAGATTAGCCTAATATATCTTATGTGGAGCAATTAATTTAGATTTTGGATAGGCGAGACAAAGTGCTAATGAATAAAGTGACTCTTGCTATTAAAGTGTTAATACACTATCAAACACAAAGAGAAGTTATTTGAAAAGTTGATATGAGATGCCAATATTTAAAATTGTTTTAAAATTTTAGGATGAAATTTTCTCAAGACAAGGAAAATGTAACAACCAAAATTTTTGTTCAATGCAAGATGATATATTTGTGATATTTATATATTTGAGTCTATAATTATGATATTTTTAATATATTTTGATTTTTTTTATTTTGACCAAACAAAATAAAATAATAATACATGATTTTGGCTAATAAAACTTTTTAATTTGTCGAGTATTTCATATCTAGAAAATAAATATATCATTAGTAGAGCTCATAGAGAAGAGTCTAATAACACTTGTTTCATTAAAATTAAGATTTATTTGATTTTTTATTTTAAAATAAAAAAGTTATTAAATATTTCATAATAATATAATATTAAAACCCTTAACCTTTTCACAATTACCAAACATAAGCCCAAGTGTAGTAGCTCTTCTTCTTCCATGGACACATGGGAAAGAAAGGGTATTTAGGAACCTTAGCTTGCAGGAAAGATATGGAAAGTTTTTTTTAATTTCTCAATGGAAATTGATTTTGTTGCATTGGTAAGAGTCAAGATGAAAGAGTTTTCATGGATTTTGCCTTTGATTTGAGTAGATTTTTGTGGGTTTCTTTCTTTCCAATCACAAATATCTACAAAGGAAGTTGTTTACTTGAGTTTTGATATTGCTTAGAAAGAATTTTGTTTTAATTGTCTGTATCCTTCAAGGTTGGCCAATGGTTGGAGTAAAAGAAAATTTAGAGTTTTAAGGAAGAAGAAAGGACATCAATTTGTTTGTGAAATTAATGTAAGAAAGAGCTTAAGGAGCAAGGAAATTAGTTTGATTCATCAAAAGAAAGTGCATAGAAATCAAATGGTAAAACTTAGTGATTTGGTATTTATATTATTATTTTTGTATCTCAAATCAACTATAAGTTAATAGATATTGGATTGTGATTAACATTACAAGTTAAGCATACAATGAAATAATAACATTTCTAAAATATAGGTGAATAATCTATAACGTGTAGCAAACCAAAGGAAAAAATAATAATAGAAAAAGAATTTTCTTAGGAAAAGTAAGTAAATTGTTATAATTGTGATGATAATAGGTAATTATAAATATGTATGAGCTTTACTTTTATATGAGTATAACAATATTTGTTCAAAAATGTTATATAACAACAAATGACATTTTTATTAATATTATATGGAATAAGATGTGATAGAGATATATGCACTTATGTATAATGCATTTGATACCATGTGCACTAAAACATGTTTGATGAAAATGCAAATGAATAAGAATGAAAGTAATAAAAATGGTGATTTTGCAATGCAAGCTTTATGATGTTGATATAATATATGATGAGAATAAATTATACTTTCTCAATGACATTATTCATAGTGCTTACTATGGGATAGATATATAAAGAAGATGTGACGCACCATCGTTATAATTTAGATAAGTACAAATGAAATGATAAAAAACTAAATAAAATTATATGATAGATATGGTATCACTAACATTTTACCTCATGCTCAACCATCACTATAGGTAAAGTACAAGTTGAGTTAAGTTGGCTAATGTCACATGATATTTTAAAACTTATTTTAACTTATAAATAATTGAGAAGTATTTAGGTTTAAATAATATATCTGTATAATGGCCTACCTAAATGTATTATAGGTTTAGAAGCAAAAATCTTAAGATTGTCAAACAAGTAAAGAATTTTTAATAAGCCAAGTATTTTTACTGCTTTTGACATAAGGGATCTCAATAAGAAAAATATGATTTTAACAACACACACCCAAGTATTCACATTCGTGATGAAGTAACAAGGAACATACAAAAGTGGAGTTCTTAAAATGACAAATAATAAATCACATGATTACATGCACTAACAAGAAAGTTAGATGCAATAATTGAGTTTCTTGAAAGTTGAAATAAAAGTGATGAAGAACTTCTCTAATGATTTGATGCTTTTGTGAATGTTGGAGAATAGGTTGGGATATCTCTTTTAAGCCCATCGTTCACCTTCCCAGACACCTTTAAAATCACGTCAATTCGAACACAACAAACTCGTATTAAACAAGTTTGGTGATAATTTTTTACTTCATTAAAAATTATATTTCATACTACATGGTGAGAATCCATATTTATAGAGATGCTAATATTATATTTGTAATTTACTAACATAAAAAGGCAAAAAATATTTAGGACTACTATAAAATACATTTTGAAATTCTAAAGGATATTTTTAGATTCAAAAAATCATCACTACACGGTAACGATGAGTAGTGAGACTGTGAGTGACATGATCGATGTGGCGTGGGCTTAGAGGCGCATGAGACCTTAGGTCCAATTTTTTATCGACACGGGTCAGAGTGAATAAGTATAGGTTGACGAGCTAACACAAGTCAAATGGATCAATTAGTTCAAAAAGGTTGATACGAGTTGAGCGAGTCATGTAAGTTGGCACGAGCGGCTACTATAACTACTGACAGTGACACTAATAATAGCAAACGACTATAGCAATAGCTAAACCTTTTTGAAGTTATTTTTAACCAAATTTTGTACCGACAAAATTACAGGACTACAAAATGTTTGCCCTGTACTAAACTAAATGCTATAAATATCCAAAATAAATTATTAATTAATCTTCAAACGAGTTAAACTAAAGTGTAGATACAAATAACTTGATGAACCGATGAAGGTAAACTAAAATATACAAAAAATAAAGGGTTAACTATAATTCACTCCTATAATAATAATGATAACAAAGACTAATAAGAAATAGAAGAGCCAAACCTAGCATAACTTCAAGTCTAAATAAGACTAATTTACCTTCAAGTAAAACTTCTATAAAATGTATTAGACACTACTATATTATTGACACTATGAGTGAAGTACAAGCAAGTATATTTTTACTATTGGTTGGCAATGAGAACAAAAGTATAAAATAAGATTATAACACACAATAAATATAAGGCTAAGTAGAACTTAAAATCTATATTAAGATATGATACACTTACAAGCTAATATTTATATGATATGATGAGATTTCACATGAGATGATATGATATAAATTTGATGGGATCTCAAAGCACTAGGATATTGATCGTTTAGGGAAAGCTAACACTTATTTTAAGAAACAAAAGAATGAAATAAAAACATGAGAAATGAGTAAAGAATATTGATAAAAAGAAATACTAATATGAAAAAGAAATCACATTATTTAATTATGCATATGCTTGAGCATGAGTTTGATATGCATTACACTTCGACGACATGCTCATAGCTTTGTACTTAATCGATGTCAACCATTTGTTACAATTCTTTTGTCATTATAGATTATATTCTTTATTGCAATTATTGTTTATATTCATCTGTTTACCTATTGAGCTTGTGAAGCTCATATGATAACTTACATTACAAAGTATACAACGAAGTTATTAGTGATTAAACTCATTTACTTTCGTTACATCATTTTGGTAAAAGAGCTCTTTTCTCTTTCATTTTCATAATCAAATGGCATATAAGCTAACAAGAAGGAAACAAATCAAGGACTTATCAAAATTAATAGAAAACTTCGTTTAATTGACAAATCACTATGAGAAAAAATGCAAGAAAAGTTATAATCTTTCAAGTATTTCATCAAAACTCTATTCAAATACTTAAGAAATAACCTACAATCTTTAATACAAAACTCTTCCCCTCTTTTTTATTAAAAAAGATTAAGCAAGAAGAGGTTTAACCCTGTGAGAAGAACAAAGATGCTTATATTGTTAATTCACCCTCAAATATTTCCTAGTTTAGCTTCCAACAATAAAGAAGATCTACCACATAAAGGAAATATTCATTATATGGATTTGCAAACTAATTCTCATACAGATGATTTAGGATAATTATTGTCATTATCAATTACATCAAATATTTTTAAATGGTGGGGTTGTAGCTCATAAGACTTTTTTTGCTAGAATTTCTCACATACAATTCTTGTAAAATGGAAGAGTAAAACACCCATTAAAGGAGTATGGCTCAAAAAAAAGGAACAAGATAACTTGACATCAAAGTTGTTGAAAAACTACTTACATTTCAACTCTATAGAGCATAATTTTTTTTGGTAAGATTAGAATGATGTATAATAAGAATGAGAAATTAAATACAATATAGGCATTATGAGATGCATGATAAAAAAAATATATTGGACTTAAATTACATAAATAAAGTACTTATCATAAACTCATAATATAAAACTCGTCACATGAAGCAATACAAGAAAACTCATATAGAGCTAATTTTGGGTTTTACAAAAAATAAATATTTGAAGATAAATTATAAGTAAAATTATACTTAAAAATATGGAGTATGTAGAGATTTTTTTATTGTAAAATAATGCTTATGTTTCGTTATTTTATATGAATATTAATGATTCCTTATTTTTGTAAAAATATGTGTTATTAGATGTTATTTGGTACCAATAGTTATAGTGAAAAAAATATGTATAAATAGCTTCAAAATGTTAAATAAAAGAATACAATTTAATGATTTGAGTTATCATTTTTTTGCTTTTACTTGGTTGCTTGAGTATTGTAAGTTATTTGATGAGTATTATCCTTCTTTCTTTCATCTTTTTAACTTATTTTTTATCATAATAATCACTAAAAAATTTACTCTTCTTTCTCACTCATTTTTCTTAAATTAATTTTTTGTAACTTAAAATATATTATTGTAGCAATTACTTGACTAACATTATAGTAATTGCCTGCACATTACATGCATACTAGTTTGTCCACATAGTGCATATCTAACGTCTAGCCAGCTCACATCTAACTCCCATCAATAATTATTTGAAAAATTACTAATATTATAATAACTTTTTTCTATTTTTTAATTTGGGTTCCATCTATTATACTCTCACATTATCTTAGAAATGAAAAAACTTTTATTCCTCTCCATAAGTGTGCCCTTATTTGGGTAAGGTTTCCAGCTCTACTGTTATTGTACTAAGACATCAAAAACCTTCTCATGGTTACTCCTACTATTGAACAGCCAATCTAAAATGATGGGTAGATAGTTGACATCTAAAGATCTAACAATGCCCGAGTTTGGACAACACGAATCTTACTGAGCCTCTTAAATCAAGTATGTGGCTAGACAGCCCATTGGGAAGAACTTCTCAATGTTTTGAACTTGATGGCCTTTCCACCATGTGTTTCGAGTCTCGAAAGGTTGGGCACTCAACTGTAGAAGAAGCGGTTGACGAGACAGTTCCTCCTAAAGAAGTCACCAGGAAGAAACAAACCAAGCTTTCAAATTTGTCAGAGGTTGACAGGACAATGATTGAAATAGAGACTGGACTTGGACTGTGGATGCAGATCCAGCCTTAGCGAAGGAAGCCTTCGGGTAACGCGTCTTATAACGCGAATAATACGAACACATGAGCAGGAGAGTATCGCGAGCAATATAGTTTTAGTGACTTGAACAAAGTAGGCTGTCGTCGGTGGGACTGTCGTACCTTTGCCGGTTCATGTAGGAAGCCCAAAGTTCAAACAAGTACCTCACTTCGGAAAAAGATAGAGAATCAAACAAGGTTAATATGGATCAAACTTTAACGAAGCAACAGAACAGAAATGAATTATATGCCATGAGGGGTAAGTGAAAGGTCATGGATAGAATGGCTTAGGAGGTTCTCAAGAACCGACACCTGGGGCTGTGCAACAGGATACTTGTATGCAGGAAGCCAGCAAAGAAGCGATATTGTTCAACAAGGGAAACTGCAGGAATGAAGTCAACTTCAGATTGTTTCTGGATGGAGTTTGCAGGCTTCTCAACAAATGCAACAAGATAAGAATTCACAACTAGAAGGAACTTTTCAGTTTACTACGACACCTTGCCTCGTACAAGTACCATCATTTTGGTCTATCTTTCGGTGCATTATCGTACCTTCCTGTGCATTGTACGTTCATAATGATCACTTTAAATGATTTTTGGAGAACCTCCATTAGCCTTATATAATATAACCTCATACAATTCTCCATTTGATCCTACTATTCTTCCATCGTTCAGTACGATCTTGTTGATCGTATAGTATGATCTGTTTGTCCTGTTCTTGACATTTGATAGCATCAATTTTCAAAGGACCAAAACTTTGAGAGCACCAAAGCCCTTGAAGCCTTCATCGAGACATCTTAAAAAGGAAGTGATAAATTGCAGTGCAAATGAGGAAGGTTCATTTGGATTGTTGGTCAAGATTTAACTTTATCTTGTTCACAACTATAGTTTTTTGATGACCTTCATACTCTAGTTGCTCTATGGTAGATTTAATGGTTGCAAGAATAACGGATTACTCATTAACGTATTATTGTTGTTTCTACTTTTCATGTAAAATGCACCTCAACAAGTTGAAATTTTCAATTACCTAGCTTATTGCATTACATAACTCCTTCTCTGTGTTAGCTACAACAACACATCAAGGAGGCTGGTGACGGAGGCTGGTGCCGGGATGCTGGTGAAGGAGGGAAGCTGGCAGCAATCCAACAGTGCTTGCTGAAAACTGGTGAAGGAGGGAAGCTGGTGACGGGGTGCTGTTGACGGAGGGCTGGTGAAGGGAAGCTGGTGACGAGAAAATGGGGAAGTAGTGCTGGTGACGAGAAACTAGTTATGGACGGCTGGCGAGGAGAGGCTGGAGATTGGAGCTGGAGGGGCAGGCAGAGTCTATCAATCCTTCGAGTACGAGGGACTGCCACGAGCTTGCTTTTCGTGCGGGCATGGTCATCTTGCGAAGCAATGCAGCATGCACACGACTCAGGTCGCTGCGCCGGCTTGTACATCGGGGATGACGAACAAAGTGGAAGAAGCGGGGAAGCATAATGATGAGATTATAATTGCAACACTAGGAGACAATGAGCCTGGAGGTGGAACGTTGGAGGCGGAGGAAACACACAAGTGTGGCGGGAAGGATACTGAAGCTGAGTGCTCCAGAACTCCTCGAGTGTTGGTGGGCAATACGTGTGATCTGGAAAAGAAGGGACAAAAGTTGGGCCTGTGGATGCTTGTCCTACCCAGACGCAGGAGACAGGGAGGGATCGAACATAGGGGTTCATCAAGTAAGGCGTGCCAGAACTCACGTAGAACCTTGATTGGAGGGGCAATCACTAAGGTGGACGCAACCATGCATGACAAAAAATAGGAGCCTATCCAAGGCCAGAGGAAGAGACATGGCGATGCGGGCTTCGTCCCCATGGGTAATGGAGGACAGGGAGAAGATTCCACGTCAAGAAACTCCAACAAAGGAAGTGAGAACGGGGCAGACTACGCAAGCAAGAAGGAATAAGGGGAAACTACCACTGCTGAGGGAAGAATTTCTACCGAAGGAAGCCGAACGCTCAGATGGATATTACACCAAAACTATGTAAGAGAATTTCTCCTGAGCTGCGCTTAGTGGGGTGCATGGGTCATTGGGATGGAAGATGGAGGATGCCTCATCAGGGAAGGAGTATATCAGCTTGGCTGGTGAGTATGCGCGGCCACATTGGGAAAATCCTTATTATTTTTTGGTGACAATACATTTCGTTGTTTGGAATATCAGAGGAGTTAGGGACATGAAGTCTAGATGTTACTTACAAAGGCTTGTACGCAAGGGAAATGTTGCTGTAGTGGCTCTTGTGGAGACGAAAGCTAATTGTTTCCTAAGGAAGGATAAGGATTGGCTCCTTGGGAAGGAATGGAATTTCGGGGTCCAACCATTTGCTGGTATGTCAGCTGGTATCATACTGCTGTGGAAGTGCTGGGTTGATATCACGATCACGGCCGCCTCACTGCATATAGTGGCATGTGAGGTGAGGCTCTGTTTAGTAAGTTAAATTGCTTCGTTGTATATGGCCCCAGAGATCATCACAAACGTCGGGAGGTCTGGGAGGTCATCAGAAATGCGTCCTACGGGGATGTCCCACTCATCGTGGCGGGAGATTTTGATCTCGTGATGGCGCAAGAAGAGAAATGGGGGGGGGGGGGAAGAAGTTTATCTATAGCAAAGGGAAGTTGGAGCTTGCTGACTTCATACAGGAGCTGCAGCTGGTCGACATGGGTTTCACCGACAATATCTTTACCTGGTGCAACGGGAAGCAGGGTGGCGCACTCATCCTAGAGCTACTAGACCGGGTCCTGGTGAATTCTGTGGGGATGCAGATGTTTCCCAAATGCTCTGTTCAGCACTTGAGCCAGCTTGGGTCTGATCACTGCCCATTGCTGGTTGATCTGGGGTGCAGGAAAATGTGGGGGAATAATGGAAGGATACAATTTGAAAGTATTTGGTTGGATTTCCCGCAATCGATAGGGGTGGTGCACCAAGCTTGGTGCAGGCGTGCGGGGGGGGGGGGGAGGAATTGCATGGAGGAGCTAACGATTAAGTTTAATAGTTCACTGGTGGTGTTGAGGAAGTGGAGCCAAGTCGAGGTGGGGAACGTTGTCAACAAGAATGTGGAGCTGGAGAGAAGCATCAATGAATTATAGATAAAGGAATCTCGAGAGGGGCCAGCAGAGGAGAATTTCCGCCTTGGCCAAATGATTGTGGCCTTCCACTGTGGCTGCGCACATGAGGAGTAATGGTGGTGGCAGCGGGTGAAAGTGCACTGGGCATTGCTTGGGGACCGCAACACTTGATTCTTCCATGCTGCTGCGACGGCTCGTGCACGGAGAAACCACATCTCTCAGCAGAGGGATGTAGATGACAATGTGGCAGATACACCTGAGAGCATCAAGAGTGTCCTTTTGGCTTACTTTGAAGCAAAATGGCACTGTGCGGTGCGGGCTTTAGTGTCGCTGAATTATGTGCTGTCTGGCATTGTCTGTGGGGAAATGGCCTCCAAATTAAGTTGCAGGGTTATTGAGAATGAGATAGTTGGGCTATTTAGGGAATCAGAATAAATAAAGCCCCGGGCATTGACGGGGTCACAACGGAATTTCTACATGGTTACTGGGCAATCACACAGAGGGACATCATCCACGCGGTGAAGGCTTTCTTTGAGGGAAGGAGGATGCTGAAGGAGTGGAAGGACACGTTAATTGTCCTTATCCTGAAGAGACAAGGCGCATGCATGCTGGAGCATTTCTGGCCAATTAGTCTCTGCAACACCATCTACAAGGTGGTGGCGCGCGTATTGATGGAAAGACTTGTACCGATGATGCCACGTATCATCTCGTGTGAATATAGTGCTTTCATCCCCGGGCGAAGTATTTCGGACAATGTATTAATCGCGCAGGAGATGGCTTCAAAAATGCACGCCTGCACCGCAAATTTGAGCCTTATGGCAATCAAGATAGATATGCAGCAGGCTTACAATAACGTGGGTTGGGATTTCTTGCTCGGGATGATGATTATGGGATTCCCTCCTCTTTGGTGCGAATGGATCGCAGCATGTATCATATCTTCACGGTTTGGTGTACTCGTTAATGGCTCTTGTCTTCCTTGGGTGGAGGCTTAGAGAGGGCTCCGACAAGGATGCCCACTCTCGCCCTACTTATATGTTATCGTAACAGAGTACTTATATGTGCTAGTGAAAGATTTGAAACCAAACAATTGCTCGATTTCAGACCTGGACAGCACGCACCGTTGATTTCACACCTACTCTACTCGGACGATGTTCTTCTGTTTGCTTCTGCCACGCGCGAGGCAGCTCGCGCTGTGTGCAAAATTATGAGGGACTTTAGTAAAGCTGCAGGATTGCGTATCAACTTCTTGAAATCTAAGGTATAATTTAGCAAGAATATCGGCGAGAAGCAGGCGAAGTTGGTGGCAAGAAAACTCCTTATGGAGCAGGGCTAGATGCTCACGTACCTCGGGGTTCCTATTACAGCGAAGCACCTAAAGAGTGTGGACCTCAATTTCCTGCTTCAGAGGATGGAAGCCGCGGTGGCTAATTGGAAGATTCGTCCGCTGTCGCTTGCAGGCAGAGTTGCCCTGGCTTCCTCTGTTCTCACCGCCATCCCAAGTCATATATTGCGTCATTGTGTTGTGCTAGCGGGAGTCATCGATGAGATAGAAAGGAGGATCAGAAGTTTTCTATGGCACAGGACAACCTGTGCGCATATGATGCACTACGCATCCTGGGACTGCGTTACCTTGCCGAAGACCACAAGCGGGCTTGGGCTTCGGGACCTCCATGCATGGCATCGCGTGCTGTAAATGAAAACTGTAAAAGCATTATGAACCACGAGGCGAACCTTTGGTTGGATATCATGAGGCGGAAGTATAATGTGACGGACACTACTTCAAAAGCTCTCAGGAATGCATCTCATGCTTGTAGGTTTGTACTGGAGGCAATGCCAGATGCGGTGTCGATATTTGTATAGAGAATCAGCGATGGGAGGACGGTGAGTTTCGCAGAAGATAATTGGATTGGCATTCTCCCTATATGCTGCTGGCCTACCTTCATCAACATGAGCGTTGTGTGGCCACCAATCGTGGCTGAATATATCACGGCCACCAGTGTTTAGGATGTGGATAATATTCGTGCATGGGCGGGTGAACAGTTGCTTGACAAGATTCTGCACCTCCCCAGGGCGCGAACGTCTGCACAGGACATGCTCCTTCAGGCGCACACCGAGACGAAGAAGGTTGATAGCGGGAGAATTTATATGCACATGAAGTGCAGAGTTGATAACGCTATCAGGCAAAGATGCCATCATAACGCAGATTAGATGATGGGACTTTGGAAGCTCAAAGTACTATCGAGGGTGCATATGTTCCTGTGGCATGTCGTCGACGATTACCTCCCTACGGCAGCTTGGATGGTTCAGAGGGGGATGCTTGAGAACAACTACTATCATTGGGGTTGCACGGCAGAGGAGTCCACGCAGCATGTATTCTGGGATTGCCCGCGTGCACAAGAGCTGGGGGTTGACTACCAGGCTCACGTGGCTGTGACTGCGGTGGGTCCGCCTCATGGTGCAGGTGCCGGTTGACTTTTCTTGACTGGCTCATGGAGTTTGTCAGCTCTCCAGCTACACAATGTGGGGATGGCGTCGGGCATGCTGCCACGTTGGCCACCACCATGTATTACATTTGGGAAATAAGAAATGCGATGAGGCATAATAATCTGGAGGACAAGCCATGCACGCTGTTACGTAAGATCAAGATCAAGGTAATTACTGCAGCTAGACAATGTAACCTTTATTAACCCATGTCCGATAGGAACCCTTGCAGCTCTTTGGACCTGCTTGTAACCAATAATTGGGTTCCCCCCAACTAGATGGATAAAAGTGAATTGTGACACTGCGGTTGGGGAGGATACTGCGGGCCTTGGCCTACTGGTAAGAGACACTATGGGGAGGCCACTCCTGGTGGTTGGTAAGAGGATTTGCTCTCAGGCTTGTGAAGCGATGGAGGTTCAGGCTATGTTTGAGGCCCTTAGCATTCTAAGGGATACCCTTCCTCAATATCTTGCTGTGGAGATACAGACTAATTCGATGTTGGCGCTACAGGAGGTCCCCCGCTTATATCTCACCCGCCTGTGGCAGGCCATTTTGTCGAGACTATCGAGTATGCAAGGTACCTGGATGCACTTAGATTTTCCCACATATACAGTGAAGGGAATGCACCTGCCGATTGGGTGGCACGTGCTACATGTTGTAATGAATTCGTCTGAGAGAGGGGGGAATCCCTTCCCAAACTCCTCCTTAAACTTATGCAATTAGACTTCATGTTCGATCCTCCGTGAGGATCTTACATGAGAATCCGTTTGTATGGCTTATGCCTCCTTTTGAATCAAAAAAAAAAAAATAATAAATATACGATCATTGAAGTACACAATAGATGAGGATGAATTATTCTAATTATAGAATCAATCTAATTTTATAATTCAAATACTTTCTTGAATTTAGTTTTAATAACTCAACAATAAGTTACAATGAAAATATATTATTTCTAATAAACCAAGTTTAATAACTTAGGTTGTCATAATTGGTTATTCAATTTTTTTGTGAAGGTACTTCATAAGATTGAGATAATTTCATAATGATAATCTTTTGATTGTTTTAATTGCTTTTAAAAATTGATGTAAATAAGTTTTAGAAAACCCGTACAATTTTGTAAACTATTGCATAAGAGTACAAGAAGAATTAAAAATAAAAAATAATTTTTATGTGATTTAATCAAATAATTTACATCCGCTCTTAACCAAATGAATATACTTTCACTACAAACCACTCTCATTTTATCACAGTAAGATTGTGTAAACCTGATACATCCAGTTAAATATAACACTCATTATTGCAACTATGTATCGGGTCTAACCCATATATGTAGTGAGTACAATGGCTTAACTAGAAATACAGTTCTATTACACAAATATAGCTTGCAACCATTATACCATCAACTCATTGAAAACTACGTCATTAAATTAAAATAATGTAAAAGATGTTACCAAGTAAAATTAGAAAGTGATGAAATATTGAAGATAATTAAAACTAGAATGGAACAACATAAAAGTTTTGTCGTGTACAACTTTTATTAAGAAACTTTTAACTCATAGCCAATAGGTTTTGCAATTTGATTATCGTCTTATTCTTTTTAATTTTCTCTTCTATTTTTATTGATCATATTAACAAAGAGACTTCAAAACTTTTATTCTCGATATATATCGATTTCATTAGATGAATAACATATTTAGAGATATGAACTTCTTTTAGTAATAATTATTTTTATTGTTGATAATCGCATATGTATAAATATCTATAAAATCTTAACAAATCATTCTCATCTAAGCTCAAAGAAGTTATTTAATCTTGTTTAATTTTTAAAATTAATTTCTAATATTTAAAACTTTATTTAGTGAGGCATCCTCATTAGTTAAAAAGAGAAATTTATTTCCATAATTACGGCGTTTAATTCTAAATTCGAAGGACACGAAGGACAGTGTTGTCTTGGTGTCCAACGCTTCCCTGAATTTCATTGTATAGTCGGCCACAAGATCGTTATCTATAAAAATTTCTATATCTAGTCTTTTAAAGCTCGTTTTCGCCGCCCACTGTTGATTCAAAATTCACCGGATCCACAAAAGATGGTCTCGTTCCTCTTCCTCGTTGCCGTCATCGCGCTCGGCTCCTGGTGCCTTATCAACCGGAGGAACGCTACCAACCTCCCGTGGTCTCGAACTCCGCTCCCCGTAATCGGCCACCTCCACCTACTCGGCTCTCTTCCTCACCGCTCCCTCGCGTCGCTCGCCAAAAAGCATGGCCCCCTGCTCCTCCTCCGCCTCGGCGCCGTCCCAACCGCCGTCGTCTCTTCCGCAGAGGTAGTCGAAAAAGTGATGAAGACCCACGACCTGACCTTCGCGAGTCGGCCGGCGTTGAGCATTGCTGACCGGCTAGTGTACGGCTCCCGCGACGTCAGCTTCCATGGGTACGGGGAGTACTGGAGGCAGACAAGGAGGATCTCCATCGTCCACTATCTCAGCGCGAAGAGGGTGCAGGATTTCCGGCAGGTGCGGGAGGAGGAGGTCGCCCTTTTCCTTGCCGAAGTCCGCACCGCTGCCACGGCTTTCTCGCCGTTGAACTTAAGCAAGAGGTTGGCTACGCTCACGAACGACATAACATGCCGGGTTGCTCTGGGCAGGAAGTATTCTGGTGAACAATTTTCTCCATCATTAGTTAAAACAAAAACAAAATTTGAGTCGGTAATTAAGGCAAGTAATGTTCAATTCTAAGGTGAGAAGCAGTTTCGAGAGATGCTAAAGGAGTTTACTACGTTGCTTGGAACTTTTTCCATGGCCGATTACGTTCCATGTCTTGGTTGGGTGGACGAGCTCAGAGGATTGAACTCGAGGGTGAGGAAGAACTTCAAGGAGTTCGATGGCTTTATTGAACGAGTACTGCAAGAGCATGCGAAGGATCGAGCCACAGATAGTGGAAGCTGTAGTGAGGTCAAGGACTGCCTCGACTTCGTGGATGCTCTGCTCTCTCTCCGAAACAGGGGTGATGCTGTAATCGATCTCACCGTTCGCGGCTGGGAGACCATCAAGGCTCTCATAATGGTAAGTCTGCTTCAGTGATTCTGTGGAAATCAAGCATTCTTCTTTTTCACTCCTTTGCTTGCAGGACGTATTTGCGGCAGGTACCGACTCGGTCTTTACCGCGATAGAATGGACCATGGCCGAGCTCATTAAAAACCCATCTTCCATGAGAAAAGCGCAAGAAGAGGTTAGACGAATTGTGGGTTCCCACTCCACGGCTTCCGAAGAAGACATCGATAAGATGGAGTATCTGAAGGCGATCATCAAGGAGAGCCTTAGGTTGCATCCTCCTTTGCCCTTGTTGGTACCGCGAGAAGCTATGCGTCACACCGAATTGCAGGGCTGTGTCATCCCTAAGGGCACGAGAGTCTTCGTGAATGCTTGGGCGATTGCGAGGTGCCCAAAAGATTGGGACAGGGCAGAGGAGTTTTGGCCGGAGAGGTTTCTGAACTGCAGCGTGGACTTCAAAGGCCATGATTTCAAGTTCGTTCCTTTCGGTGCGGGAAGGAGAGGGTGCCCTGGGGTGAGCTTTACGACGGCGATTCTCGAATATGTGCTCGCCAATTTGCTGCATTCTTTTGACTGGGAAGTGCCCGAAGAGGAGAAGGCAGGGGTGCTCGATATGAGCGAGACGGACGGGATTACTGCTCGCAAGAAGTATGATCTAGTTCTTAGAGCGAAGCCAAACCTCGGAATTCTTCATGCTCAAAGCGGCTAATTTGCAAGAAGGTTATCGTTAAATTGGCTCGAAACATCGGTAGTCCAACGTGTCTTAATATAAAGTTCATAAATAAAATTGCCTTTTATCAAGCGACTACAAAAAGAAAAAAAATCAATGTTTATTTGGCAACAGTGGTCCATGTTTTATTTTTATTTTTTTCTAATTTTAAAAAAATCAATGTTGCATTTGGATCTCAATGGCCCGAAACTCCGAGAGCGCAGTCCTTGCCAGTACAAGAGCCTCAAGCATGGCATAAACTTCCATGGCCATACTCGCCTGAGAGAAAACTTTCCTCTCGATCACCAACAAGGGCTTCCCCATGTGATCTCTGACCACCAGTCCCAGGTCCGTTAGATCGTCTCCAACAGCAGCGTTGCAATTAATTTTAACCTATCCAGTGGGAGGGGGAACCTAGTTTTGGGCTACCATCAGTTCAGGTGAACTGAACAGGTTCCCGCAGGACATGGATGAGCGATCTTTACAGAACAACGCGATCTCAATCTACAGTTTCCGTAAAATAGTGCAATAATTAAGCGTTTCGCTGTTGTGCTTCTTTGCATTATGGAGCTCCCAAATGTAATACATCCCGATAGCTAAGGTTGTTGCATGCAACACGCTGTCGTCATCACGCCACATCGGCGACGCCACATAATCAAGAAACCGCTACATGAAAGACACCCCATCACACAGTCCAGGACGGAGGCCAAGCGTGGTGATGGCCCCACGTAGTTGGTAATCGCTCCACAGCTCCTGCGCACGCAGACACTCCCACATTATATGTTGCGGCGTCTCGTCGGCATTACACCCCCATATGCAATTGCTGCTTAAAGCGAGCCTCCTGCGAGCCATCCAGACAGCAGTGGGGAGATGGTCCCCCACGAAGCGCCTTCACTTTCCAAATCTTTTTGAGATGCTCCGTGTCCGCATTAGGGCACCCCATGTATTCTTTAGTTCTTTCGCAACGTAGCTGCATGTAAATTTTCGAGTTGTTGACCCGTGCCGATTCCGTACGGGTCTGTAGGAGGGTGTCGCGATTGTGGTTCTGAGCCCAGGGCAAATGCATTATGCGTTCGTACAGTAAGTTGCTGGCCCAAGCTTGGACCCTGCCATCATTCCGAACACCTATCTCAAAAATGCACTCACCCACGTGTTTTGGCCAGTCAACATCCATGTTGATGAAGGTGGGCCACCAGCTCATTGGAAGTACACCGAGCCAGTTATCTTCCGCGAATATGGCGTCTTTACCATCGCCAATTCTCTGTACAAAGTTGGCGAGGGCATACGACATGGCTGCAACGACGAGTCTGCATGCATGGAAAGCTCCCTGCGGTGCCCTAACAAAGCTTCTTGCTGCATCGTATTTAGTTCTCATAATCTGTACCTAGGAGTTTCCCTCGCGATCGACTAAAATGAAATTTCATCCAAATGAATAATCCACCTTTTGAGCCTTGGACCATCTATAGTTGAGCTTATAGATTATTTAGCAAAGAGATTTTAATTACAAAAGAATCTATTTATGTACTATTTGATGGGATTATACACAAAAGCAAGGAAGTATATTTGAAAGAATTAGAGGATTTTGGAAGAAAGATATCAGAAAATAAACCTTAATAACAAGATGAAAGCATAATTGAGCCTAAGGATTAAGTGTATAGCAATAACCAACCTAGAGATCTAATCGCAACGTAGGTATCTATCTCGTGGTGTTTAAACCCATGCCTCTCATAGAAGAAAGCTTATCAATACTACATTTATTTCAAAAATAGAACATAAATATGTGATGAAGCTTTTGAAAATGAATTATAATATATTGTTATGTAAGTAAAGTTAAATCTGTTTATAAGAAATGATGTATGAGAACTGGTAGAATGACTAAATGATCACACCATTGTTGAGAATAAATAAAGTAAATAAAAATTTGATTATTATTAAGAAAAGGCAAGATTAATGTAAAAAAGATACAACCAATTAGAAAGCCTCAATTTTGAAGAGATATTTGCCTCAATAGCTAGGTTAGAAGCAATAAGAATATTTTCACATTTTCTTATTTTAGAGGATTTAAACTATATTAATTAGATGTAAAGAGCACTTTTTCAAATGAAATTATAGCAGAGAAAGTGCATATGAATCTACTAGAGTGTTTTGAATATCATCATCATCTTAATCATGTTTATAAGTTGAAGAATACATGATATAACCTAAAGCAAGCACTAATGGCTTAGTATGATAGATTAACTGGATTTTTACTAAAGAATAATTTTAAGAAAGTCAATGCATACAATATCTTTTTCATTAAGAGTCAAGGTGTTGAGAGCTTCTTTTGGTTTAAATTTATGTTAATGATATCATATTTGAGTCAAATCAGCTTGGGGTTATGAGAAGGATTTAACAAGATTATGAGCGAAGAATTTGAGATGAGCTTATTGTAAGAGTTAACTTATTTCTTTGGCTTACATGTTAAGAGAGAAGGAAAAGCTATTTTATACCACAAACAAAGTTTCTAAATGAGATGTTAAATAAGTTTAACTTTGAGAACCTCAAACCTATCTCAACATCTATAAGCCCCACATTTGTGTTAGAAAAATATGTTACAAATAAGTTGATAGATTCTAAATTATATTGAGGGACGATATAACCCCAACTTTACTTGGCAACTAGTAGACCTAATATAGGTTTTGGTGTAGGACTTTGTGCCTAATTTCAATAAATTTAATACTCTAAAATAAAACACAGATCTTAAACATCATTTTTATTAAGAATCATATATATAGAAATGAAAAAAGATTCAATTTGTGCTTACCAAAGAGCAATTAGCTGAGATACTTACCATGTATCTTAATAAGAACTTTTTGCACAACAACAAGAGATCTTTAAGAATGATGGGTCTCCATTATTATGATACCTTTTCATAAAGAAAATAGGGGTAAACTCTATGCTTAGCTTTAAGGGGAGTTCCTAAAGTAAGGAGAGCTTATCCTTATACTTTATTTAATTGTAATTAAACTTCACCAGACTATTAGTATATTTTCTTGCTCTACACTTATTTATATTATCATGAAATTAGTTACTTTGTCAGAATAAAATAGGATAAATTGATAGCCCCATGAATAATGTTTTAAGTTATTTTAATAATAATGACCTAATTAAGTAGTTAACTAATTAATCATTTAGTTTTGATTATAGATAAAACAAGTTATCAATGTTAAAAGATAAGAAATTTCTTTAAGATCAAATCTAACTTACTAGAAATGGAAGCAACGTAAGTTGAAGAAAGGATGGCTATTATTTAAAAAGAATCAAGAACTTAAGTTATTTGAATGAGAGCTTCCCTCTATTTGTAAATTGAACCAACTTACGAGTAAAGTACATTGCATTAAATCAATGCATGTATTAAAAAAATATTCTACTTTAAAGAGCTAAAAACTTGTATAACCAAAATATCATATGACTGTATATCATATAGTAAAGCTAGCTTTTTGTGAATAGAAGTTTCAAGAAATAAAAATATTCAATATAGACTATTAACGATATTTGGTGTTATCAAATGGTGTGATCATATGATTAAATAATATGATGTATCCACTATGGCTAAATGGAATTAATTTAACTATTCAATAAAGGGACATACTTGATGTGATAAATAGATAATAAAAACCTGAGAAAATCATATAATATAATAAAATTATACCATATAATACAAATCAAAATTTAGATTTTTTAAAAAATTTTAAAATAAAATAACTAACTATAGAAAATGATATACATGACTATCATACAGTAAGGTATGTCTTATTAAACTATATGATCAAGCTAATGGTCAGTCCCTTAAGTCAATAGAGGTGTCCTGAGAAAATCATAAAGTATATAAATATTCTAATAGTTCATACAATCAACTCGTTTTAATTGATTTGAGTAAAACCAAGGATGATATATTAATATTATTTTGTATTGAACAATTTGCATAAAGTATGAATATTAAAATGTACGATCAATTCTAATTCTTGAAACCATGAGAATGTGATTATGAATAAAATGACCAAAAATAGTTATTGGGACGTGCTAAATTACTATTAATATTCATAATCAGTCGTAAATTCAAATAACATGAGTCTAAAAGAGTCATTAATAATAAGAATAAGATTCTAAGTTATTTTACATATTTTGAGAAAGACATATTCCATTAGTTATGTAACAGGTTGGATATCTTTCTAGAAGAACCATTGATTTCAATCAAGAGGATAATGCAGCTACTTTTGTAATCTTATTTCTAATTTTCATTTACAAATATTCAAAGCATTTTTATGCATTTCATTACATTTTTCTTGATCCATAGTTATTCAATATTTGGTTTTTCTTTATTCTACATTTTTAGAGAGCTTCTTTTCAATGTATTATAATTTTTGTTTTCTTTTTTCTTGATAGTATGAGAAATATATGATTTCATCTTCTTTCATTAGAGTTGTTAGAAACATCATTAGCTAGCATGTAGAGGGTTGTTTAAGGCACTTATCATCTAACTAAGATTAAATAACCATTTTATTTGTCTATTTTGTGATTCAACTTATAGTATAATATACAAACAAGTTAGATTCAAGAAAAATAATTAAATAATTTGTTATCATCATCATATTATAAAATATCATATGGTTTGTAGATTTTAACAAAATTTTTGTTTATCACAAACATGAAAGACCTAATTACATCTCATATTCTATCCTAAAATGTTGTCATTATTTATTGATACACTAAAATGGACAAATTTTCATAATGTAACACTTTGTATGTTATAATGTGCTAACTTAGCTTTTACAAGTTTGCCTAAAGTTGTATAAAAATGAAACATAATTACATTTTAAATATGTTGGCATTGCTTTAGTAGTATCATATTATATATGTATGGTTTAGTTTTAACTTAAGAAAATAATTTCATTTTTAGATGACAACTTAGTAGTATAAAGTTTGAAACATCATTGATATTATACACTAATTGAACTAAGTTAGTATAAGTTTGACATAGTTTATGAAACACTAAGAGCTAATTCACCATCATGCAATATGCCATTATATAAAGAGTTTTGCATGAAACTAAAATTTTGTAACTAGTAATGGATAAGAGCTAACTATTAGTTACTCTCGAATATTTTAATTATTATTGTATATTATATCTAGAGACTATAAGAGGCGTGCAACTAATAAAACTAGATATGTAACATTTTATCATGTACATTGCATGCATCACATTCCACATTGCATAATTTCTATATGAATGAAATAGTTATCAAAACTTTTATCAATGAATTTTTTCAATATTTTTTATATTGATCACTTAAATGTAATCTTTAATCAAGTAATTTAACCATATTTTATTAGAAGGATATGAAATTATTCCTTGAAAAGCTATGTGGTAGCTTATCAACATTCATAAAAAAATTCTTCAAATTAGTATTGTAGTTCTTTAGAATTATCTTCTTTTTTCTCCTAAATAGTCGTATAATTGATTTTAATAATATTTTGGATATAATATTTTTTTTATGTGTATTTTTATTTTTTTTCTTTTAAGAAAGAACCTCTTGGAAAATTATATGTTAAAGATAATCTTAAAATTGGTATGCTCAAATTTTGATCATTCATATGTGCTTATTATTCATGTGACACTTAATTTTATATTTTTTTTCTCATCCTTAATGTCATCATCATGATGAGTTGGAGAACTTTGAGATTTCTTATGTGCTCAAATACAGGATCTTTAGGAAAGGTTTATTGATGGTCTCCAAAAATATTTATGTATGACATCCTGGTTTCATTATATTAAGGTATTTACTCTCAGATCATTTCATTCTAATAGGAGTTGTTTTTTCCTTTCACACATGGACCTTTCTCGTATGGTCGTTGACCCTAAAACTACTCTAATCTAAGCATATTTAACTATGGTACTCTTGTAAGATCCCATGTAGATTTGTCACAAAAAAATATCTCAACATCCTTAAGCCATGGTTTCTTATATATAAACTAAGATCTTCTCTTTAGTAATGGATGTAAAACAATTCATTCTTATACCTTTATAAGCCTTACACAAGAGTCATTAATTGATTATCGATTTTTATCTTTTATGACATCACTTAAAGTCCACTCTCTATCACTTTTTAGGCATTAATAGCCAACCAATTTTTGCTTGATTTGTTTTTGAATCATATTAGACTAGTATATAGGTTAGCTTTGATACTATCTAATCTCAACTTGAATTAGTTTTTTCTTCATACAAGAATCATTCTTGTATAGTTATATAGCCAAAATAATTATTAAAATTCTTATGAGATCTTTTATAGATTTGTCCTCAAAAGGTATACCAACATCTTAAGATCATAATATTTTAGATATAGACCATGATCCTCTCCTCGATAGCTAATGTAGAGCGGATTATTCCTACACCCTAAGAAGCCTTGCATGTGAGCTATTTTTTATTTTATGATTTATCTTTTTTAGGATATCACTTATTGATTTCTCCCCTCTTTTATGGTGTCAAGAATGTTTTTCAATTGATCAATAAGAAGTTAATGTTCATGAGAAAGGCTTAAGAAATTCATGAGGAGTTTAGGTTTGAGATGTTATGGCTTGAGAGGTATCAAAGTTGTGTGCAAACCCTTATTTAATAAGGAAGTTATTAATAAGGTACAAAGAAAAGAAGAGTATTATGGATTTCTAAAGGACTTAATTGCTCATGGAAGTGGATTTTTGAGAGAATGACTCAAGGCATAAAAAACTAGAGTCAAATCACATGACATTAGCAGATAGCATCGATGACATACATCGTTAACTTGGTTTTATTAATAATGATTATATAGGATATTTTCATCCATATATCCTAACTACCAACCTAATAAAGATGAATTCATCCACCAAATTTTTTAACCTAACAAGGATAAGGAAAGGTATCATATTTTAATTTGATTACTTGAATATGAACCAAATATAAGCATCAACCTAACCTTTGTATAAAAGCAAAAAAATATATAAGAAAATAGAGAAATTTTGATTTTACTTCATTTATAAGTATTGATATCTTGACCTAACCTTTTACCTTGCTTTTTTTTCCAACATAATGTAGCTCCATCGTCAATGTTATCTTCATGGATTTTTTCTAGTATTATGATTGTCCACATAATTCTAATTCTCTTCATTTATTATTTTAATTTTATGTATTTTCTCTTTCTCTTTATGGCTTATGCATTATTATTTTTGTGATAAATTTTAACTTATTTGAAAAATCTTGGCACCAGTAGAACTAACAAATTTGACTTAATTGTTGCTGGATATAATTGAATTTGATTTGGTACAAAAAACATTTCAAACAATATTTAATTTCTTATAATTTTTTAGCATATACTTTTTTATATAAATAGTACATTTTTTTTATTTTTTAAGTTTTAATGTTTAAATGATAATAAGCATTTTTTAATTAAAAAACATATTTTCTCTAAATAGTTAGTATATATGTTTTTTCTTGAAAAAATGTTATATAGAGTATTCTCACTTATAGTAGGACACTTTGATTGAAAGACTTGTGCATGACAAGCTATGACCCATCGAGTGTAGCCATCATATAAAAGTTCCAATCGGCGCAGGATTTGAAAAGCGAATATGGCGGTCGAGGGCAAACATAAAAAATCCGGTTTGGCGGTTCGGAAGCGACTCGAGGGCCGACGATCATTCGAAAAAGAGTAAGAAAACTGGCGCCAAAGCCTCCGATATTTTGAGAGTTGCATTCATTCCCGCTCGATTCCTTAGGTGAATTCCTTTCTTCTCCGCTGACCAATTCTTCAGCCGTAAGCGCCGCGCCCTCCGGCATGGCTGTTCCCCCCACATCACCGGCCAGCGACCGTTGCAAGGTGGAGGAAGACAAGACCAAGAAGGAGAGGGAACCCTCACAGAACAAGCGGTCCAAGAATCCCGGCGTGCGAGTCCAAGGAGGGCGGATCTACGACCCGGAGCTTGGGAAGACTTGTCACCAGGTAAAAGCCTCATTAGGGCTGAACCCTAGCTGATTCATCCACTGTCTGTTCTCTCCCCTAACATGGTTTTTCATCTGAGCAGTGCCGGCAGAAGACTATGGATTTTGCTGCCTCCTGCAAGGTTGTGGAAGGGAACAAACCTTGCACCATTCAGTTTTGCCACAAATGCCTCCTCAACAGGTATTATTCCCTTTTCAATCCTTCTGATTTTCCGTCTTGTGGATCCAATGTTCTGTAATTATATTGGATTTGACTAATCTAGATATGGAGAGAATGCAGAGGAGGTTTCCAATTTGGATGATTGGCGATGTCCAAAATGCAGAGGAGTCTGCAACTGCAGCTTCTGCATGTACTACCATTGCCTTCCTTTCGGCTGAATTTCTCTCCAAAGATGTATAATTTTTTTTTATTTTTGCTTTCATTATGTGTCTTGTAGGAGGAAGAAGGGCCATAAGCCTACTGGAATCCTCGTGCACACGGCGAAGCATACTGGGTTTTCTTCAGTTCACGAAATGTTGAGTAATGGAGGTTTAAAAACTGAAAATGTGCCCAAAGACGCTTCCTCTTCACCAAACAACGTTCCAGTACATAAAAAGGTAACGACTAACTTGCATCAGTTGATGTGCCTGCTTTGTTCTCCTTCTGTTGGTTCTATGATGTGTATAACATATGTGATAAGGGGCCAGTGTCATCAAAAAGAGGCCGGGACAAAGGAAATTGCAATTTCGTTCAGGATGGGTTGAGCCAAATAGAGATAGACGGCTTTAAGAAGAGCGTGCTGGCGAAAAGGCATGAAAAACCATTAAAAAAGTTAAAGCTGTCGAGTCATGCTGGGATAGAATCTAATCACAATAATGTTAGTCAAGTTAAGGGAAAGCTAGGGACTCCTGCAAAAGTGGTTCTTGCAGAGGCAGAAAACAATAAGGAAAACCTAAATGGTAACACCAAGGACAAGAACATTGTGAAGGTTCCCAAGTTTAGAAGGCTTCCTCCAAAGCTTGATTATGAGCCTATTAAGGAAGAGATTATTCGGTCTCCTGGGAAGCCATTAACAGTTGTTGCTGGTGTCGAGTTGCCACACGAAGATGTTGGGCCTGCATTGCAATTTTTGGAGTTCTGCAATGTTTTTTCAAAGGTACATGCTTGCCACTTTCAGATTGACATGTAGTGGCTTCTTTAAAATTTTTTGTGCTATTGGTTTGTTAGTGGAGATACCATTGTAAATTTCTTCAACCTTTTTAATACTTGCCTCTATGATTTTTGTACATGTTCATTCCTACAAGCCTTACAAGTTAGTTTTCATATATGCCTATTATGATTTAATTTGACACTGTTGAAATTAGTGTAATAAAAATATGATTAAGAAGGACAATAATGACAAACAAAGAAAATAAAAATGTTAAATTTATATGGCTTGACCTAGGTTAGGTTTGTATATATGAAGAACTAGGAAAGATTCATTATAGTTAAAATCATAATTAAAAAGTATAAACTCATGTAGAAATAAAATAATTTCATTAGTGTATATCTAATATTGCAAGTATAAACTAAATCAAACTCTCTCATTAAAAGAAACAAGATAATGCTGTTGAGTTAATCATAATTTTTTAGTAATTTTATTTCTTGTAATATTTATTCAATTTTATTATTATTCTCAAATTTTTTTATTTCAAATTCAACATTTTACTTTATCAACTTTGCATGCTGTCAATATGTAATCAAAATATATAAGTAAATTAAAATGTCATTTAGAAGCTTTTGTAAATAAATATAATATCATTTTTTCTTTTTATAAGTTTTTGTTTTAATGTAAGTGTGTCAAATTTTATGTATCCTTGTTAACGAGATTATTTTAGACTATATGATGACTTTTAATAAGTATATTTTAGTTCTCTTTACATTGAATGACAAAGTCTCTTGATTGTTGCACAAGGATTTATTTTTTTTATTTTTCAAGCATCAAAGTGGTTTTAACATAACTTCAAATCAATATTTGTTGTTATAGATAGCAAAACATGAATAGAAGTATATTTGATGATAGAAAAAATAATCTTATAAAAACCCATCTTTTTCATTTGAGAGTAATTTTTTATTATTAATCTTACTTTGTACCTTTTATTTTTTATGTTAGGGATTCTTATGTTTTCTGAAAACTTATTTTTAACTAATAATTTCCTTTTCTTAAGAATGCTTTATTTATTTTTAAAATTTGTTTTTATTAAGAGATTTTTTTTCTATTTAAATAGTTAAAATCTATTTCTCAACATTTGCATTAGATATTGTTTTTAAAAAAATTATAAGGTCTGTTTTGTATATATGTATTATTTATAATTGAAAGCACAATTTTTTTTGTATTTTTGTGATGGCTAAATTGGTATGTTTTGTTTATAATAATAGAATGAATTTGTTTGTGAATTAGGTGAATATCTTTTTTCATTTTAGAGTGACTTTTTTTGCTATTAATTGTGCTTTGTATCTTCATTTTTTATATTAGGGATTTTCTTTTTTGAAAACTTATTCATAGATAATAATTTATTTTCTTAAAAATGTTTTGTTAATTTCTAAATTTAATTTTCATGAAGAAATTTATTTCTGTTTGAATAGTTAAAATGCATTTTTCAATAATTGCATCTATTGTTGTTTCTACAAAATAAAAGTGTTTTCTTGCGTATATGTATTATTTGTAATTAAAATTGTATAAGTCACAAATTCTTTATATTTTTGTGGTGGTTAAATATGTTTGTTCTACTTATGATCATAGAATGAATTTTGTATGTGATTGGGGTGAGTATCTTATTTTTTTAGTTTTCTTATAATTAAGCTTTTTTGTTGCTTTTATTTTATTGTTGAGCATTAAATGTTCATCAAAGTTATATATCTTTACTAATAATCACTTTAAGTGACTTTGGATCTAAATAACTTAAGAAAATATATATTTTTTGTTCGCACATCTAAATTGTTTTCATTTTGATATGTATAGGTGGGGCTTCAAATATTTTTAAGATTTAAGTAATTGTTGGTTGTCTTGATTAGATCCCTTTTGGTGCCTTAAACTTGTTGTGTTTGGAAATGTATCAATAAAAAAAATTGTTGTGAATATTGTTTTTGTCATATTAATTTTTTTTCAAAGTTTGATTGAAAAAGCATACAAATTTATTCCAAAAGAGTTTGATTTGTTCTTTCAATTATGTTACTTTGTTATGATGTATGAATAACTTTTTTATGCTTGAGAATATCTTTATTATAAATTATTAAACTTTTTATTATAAAATTTTTAGTCATTATCCTTTTTGAGCCTTGATTTTTTTGCCAATTGATTTTATTGTAAATATTCTTTTATTTTTTAGAATAAAAATATTTGATATGTATCTTTTAAGATATATATACATATGCCTTTCCTGAGTAATCAATAATAAAGTGAGCATATATTGTGTATTATTATTTTTTTAATTTGGAGATGATTGTTATAAATCTAATGAATATAGCAAGTGTGTTGTTAGTGGTGTTGACATGTAATGTTGAAGCTAATTCTCTTTTGTTTTTTAAAATCACAATAGTTATAAAGATCAATTTTATTTATGTTGCCTATACAACAAATCTTGTTTATTAAGCAAAGTTAAACTTTTTTCACTCATGTCTTACTCTTATATGTCAAAGTTTGGTGGTTTATTCTTTTATTAAAGATGATGAAGAAATAGATGTACTTTTAGTTAATATTGTTATTTGTAACATGTAAAGGTTATTAATTTTATTTTTATAATAATTACAAATATTTTACTCATCTTGAGAATTTTATCATTTTTAGTCAATATGTAACTAGAATTATTTAGAGCTCTTATGAAATAATTTTTTTATTTTGAATTTTGAAATATTTTTAGTATCAATTAATGTTATATAATATCATCTTGCATTTTTATCTTTTCTACAGTTAAATTAATTATTTTGTGTACAACATTATTTTTAATCTATGTATTATTATTACCATTAGATTTGTCATAAGATAAGAATATGATTTTATTTGAACACATGATATGAATAAATAGAGTTAAGAATCCAAACTTCATCGTTTATAACTTTTATTATTCTTGAAAAAAATATTGATTTAAGTTTTTTATATTCACCTTTTCTAAGATAATGTTAGTTTTTTATTTATCATTTTTTTTGGTTGTGTTGTTATTTTTTTATGATATAATAATCTTTCTTGATGTGTTTTTTATTTGTAATTGTAAATCATTTTTTAAAATTTTATTTTAGAGTTGCTTGTATCATAGTTTGAGTTAATTTTTTTATGGATATTTTCTTAATTATTAATCATTCTATATTTTTCTCATTTTCATCACTCTTAAGTTTAGTTGTAACATTTTTTTTAGATAAATGGATTTTGCACATCTCCTTAATGGTTTTTTTATAATAGAGCATTGTGTCATGAAAATTTGTGTGAGTGTTGTAAAGTGTTTAAAAATAAGAATGTTTGATCTTTATCTTTTATCTAAACTTCAAATGTTAAATTTTTTATTATTGAATTGAATTTGTTCAAGCAAATATAGTTTTTGTTTTTGATAAAGTTTATTGGAGAGGTTTTTTGTCATATATATAAATTCTAATTTGAGTTATTGACTAGCAATTTTGGTCTTTTTCAAGACTTTGATTAACATTTTGATAAAGATAGTTTGATTGTTATAAGAGCCTATTTATTTGTATCATTTTTTTTTGTTTTGTTAAGAGTTTTGGTTGACCTAAGAGTATTTTTATAAGGGTTTGTTGAAATAAAAACTAAAGTTTTTATATCCATCAAATTTCTTGATATTGTGTTTTGTCTTCATGATGTCCAATTAAAGATTTGATATTACATTATTAAGATTTAATATCATACAGCTGATACGAGGATATTGAAAAGAAGATTGATGAGAATTAAAACAAAATAAAAATGAAAATTAGAGATATTAAATTTACATAGTTTAATTTGGTTAAGTTATAAGTATATGATTTTATACTTAAATATTGAATAAATATTATTTTTTAGAAGTTAATAAAGTTAAGTTTTATGTTTGGATTCATGAAATGGTCATAGGTGAGTACAATTTTTGATTGAAATTTAGTAATATATTTTTGTATGATGTTAGATTGGCAAAGAGAAAAGTCTTTATTTTTTTATTTCACCCTTGATGTCCTTGACCATCTTTGACATTGGATGATAGAGACTTTTTTCTTTGTCAATCTAACACGTAAGAAAAGACATTAATAAATTTTTATAATTTTCCTTCTTTTTTTAAGTTTTTACCTTTCATTGACTAAGTAGACAAGCATATCCTAGGTTCTTGATATAAAGAAAGGGGAACCTGAAGCAATTATCAGAGAGTTGGCAAGAAGCTGCACCATGCGTCGTCATTGTAGAGTGAATTCAGCCATCTTTCAATTCCAATCCAGACTACTTAGCTTCATCGTGGAGGACCTGGGAGAAGAGTATGAATGTTTTAGCACTAATGGCAAAAGTTTTATGCATATCACTTGTGTTTATGATTTCTTTTTTGTTTGCTATTCATGCAAAGGCTATCGCATGGAACCAAAGGTGAAAATTCTTGGTTAAAGGCGCTTGGAAAACTCCTCAATGATTCTAGACATCCCTTTAGAGAGCTTCCTTTGGATTTCAACAACTTTTCCCAATACAACAATTTGGATTCATCAAAAAAACTAAACATCTTGATTTTTCTTTGCGATGAAGCTCTTGGCACTGGGTGTGTTTTGCTTTCCAAAACGTTGAATTATCCTCTGATAAAGCATCCTCTAGTTTATGCTATTTTTTTTCTCAGGGTAATTAGGAAATTTATTGATGAAGAGAATGCAAAATTTGCAGAGGAAAAAAGGGAAAGAAATGAAGAGATTATTGCTGCCAAAAAAAAGGTTCTTTAATGTTGAAATGCAGTTTGTATTACATGTTCCATCAAAATTGTTGATGCTTATTCGTTAGGGAGATAATCATCTCTAAATTTTTTGCAGGAAAAGCTTATCAAACAAACACTAAGGAATGATCTTGCTAAAGCGCTGCTTTCCTCTAATAGTGAAGCACAACTTTCTATACATGATCATACCGACCTTGTTTTGAAATTAAAGAACGAAACTGAAAGAGCACATAAAGAAATGCTGAAGTCAATTGACCTTTTACCTAAGAGTATGTCACTTAGAATCGTTACTTATCAATCTTTTTCTTTTTGTTTCATTATATCATTCTTTGTTGTTTGTTTTTGGGTCCTGAAGGGAGTTAATGTGATACATTTATTAAATTCTGTAATTTTTGTTATTGTGGCTTGAAAGCTGAATCTAATCTTTTCAATAATATTAGGTATATGGTTGTTTAAGTTGAACAGTTCCTTGATGGGCTACCATAAACTAAGAAATGCTTTTTTTTGTTGGCATTCAATTCGGAAATTGCATTTTCAAAGATGTATCTTTGTGATTCTTTTCTGAGATTAAGTTTTCTAGTGGCTCACATGTTATTCTTCTGATTGATTTTAAAGGAGGATTATTGATCCAATGAGTTAAGACTTTGCCTGTTTATGTCGAACATTTATGTAGAGAAACAAGTGCCAGATGCTGTTCGAACTAGGCCTATATTTCTAGAAAAGGAGGGACTTGTGTACTGGAAGCTGAAAAGCTACAAGAGTAGCTCAAGCATTATCCTGCAAGGTCATTCCATAAAGTTATTTATCTTAAATTGTGAATCTAACCTACTGCCCCTTTTTTTTCACATCATTTCACAAGTAAATAGCATCTACATCACTGCATGCAGATGTTGATAAATGGGACCTGGCCATACCTCAAGACAAGTGGTTTTCATTTGACAATGAAGAAGAAGCAGCTGTAGAAAGATACATTTCATCATTGAGGTACAGAAAACCTGATGCTTTCTTTTTTGGCATTATAACTTGTGTTCCTTTTCTTAGTTAATAACTGGGCAAAATAACAATCTGCTAACATTGTATTTGCATGCACATTTTGTGCTGATAGGAGCCTACATGTGAATGAATGATCCTTTCTCCTGTTGCATGGACTTCAACCTTTAAATAACTTGTGGCTTCACGCGAATACCTCAACTGAAAAAGTTTACCTTAGGCCACAAAATTTGTGTATATTAGCTCGTTAAACATCTTGTTTTAGGGTTTTTTTAAACATTCAAAACCTTTAAATAACTTGTGGCCTGGTCTTTTAACACATTTTTTCTATACAGCTCTAAGAGGCAAGTAAACTTTTATTGTGCGTTAGGTGTCAAAAGAGCAAAGCTGGAAAAGCATCGTCTGAAGAGTGTAGATAGTACAAGAGTGAAGGATGACTTCTTTGGTAACACAATCTCAGAACTGCTTTATGGAAGGTACTAGTTTCTGCTCTTATTTTGATCTTATGTTAAAGATATGGAATTGAGTTAAAATTATGGTGTTAATTATCAATAATGTATTTGCAATTTTTTTCTCAATTAAAAGTAGATTCTGAAGCAAGTGTTCGTTCTGATACTGGCAGACATTACCCTTTGGGTGGATGATTTTGCTCCAGTTTCTGTGCACAATTTGGCTACAGGCTGCAATTTCTTGAGCAGTTTTGGGTAAATTTTCTAACGTATCTTTACTTGAGTATGCTTTTTATTGTTGCTTTTACTTGGAACTCTAAGCAGTGAAGCCATGTATTTTGATGTTTCTTCATTGACCTTCAGCTCAAAGATTATTACTTACTGCAAGACATTCATTAACAACTTGAAGGATGATATTTTGGATTGTTTCAATATTTAAATGTTATATGTTTTTGTTGTTTAAGATAAACAAATTATTAAATTATAACTATTGGTATTTATTTTCAATTTTTGATGAATTGTTTTTATGTTCTTTTTATTAAAATTAAATAAATTTTCACTTAAATTATATATGTATGTATATATATATATATATATAATCATTTATTTTAGTATTACATGTAAGACAATAATTTATTTTAGGCATTAGAATTATAGTGAGATTTCTTGTTAAATACTTTTCAAATAATTCTTTTACTTATTTAGATAAATTTAAAACATGTATTCTCATATTATTATTTATATATAAATATGTCTTAATGAAGATTATATATTTGTATTATTAAGTTATAATAAATATTTATAGTATTTAAAATCTTGATTTAAGAAAAAGTTATTTATATTATACAATATGATGTAATCAAGAATATAGTATGATCAATTCATATGTAGTTATATAAATGGATAATATGATGGTATCATTGTACGTAATATAGGAATTTTATTTTATCATCTAGTATAATCTCACTTATTATATAATATTATTTTTTGCACTTGTTGAGAAAGAAGTTGAAATAGAAGTATTAATGTATTTCATAATTATACATATTATATAATATGTTTCTTATTAAATTGGAGGGTGTATTCAATGAAGTAGAACTAGAGGAAATTATATGATATGATATTGTTATATTAAATAAAATTGTAAGATCATGTGATATAGTTTGTAGGTTTGAAGATTTAATAGCTTTGTATAATATGATTCTTATAAACTAGAGAGATATAAAATGAAACTCAAGTATATAATGGGTTGATATATTTCATACAATATGATTTCATCATATCATATAATACAATCATTAATAAGTAAGCGAGAAAGTGTAGTTAAATAGTTGAAGGATGATAAGTTCATTTGTGAGTATTTTATAGTATGATCATTAGATTAGACAATACAATTAATACATGTTATGTGAATAATGACTATTTTGATAAAATTAAAAAAAAAATTATAACTATTGGAGGTCATCTAAAGTCATTGAAGTGCTTGATAATACTTACATAAAGGGAGTTTAAATATAATGAATAAGTAAAGATTAATTACATATCATTCAAAGAGAATTATATTTGAAAATCATTATACATATTGTGGAGATAGGAGAAAATTAAAGTTGGAATAGCAAGCTTTATTCTTTACCATTTCTCAAATTTCACTCCATTGAGTTAACTTGCTGTGTCTTTAATATTACTTAAAGTTTGATTTAGTGTCTCTTGGTAATTGTGTTGGTCGTAAGAGCTTTGTATTCAAGCCTTTTATTATATGTTTGGTCTCATTATTAGGACTTTCTTTTTTAAGTTTTGTTTGGCTGTTTCTTCATTATTGTGAGATCTTTTGACTTTGTGATTTGTATGTTTTTTTGGGCTTATATTATAGTGTTTTTTGGGTCAATGTTTTTAGGGACTTTTGGTCTTATGTTTTGGAGGGCTTATCAGTTTAGTGTGTAGGATCTTTTAATTAGATGTATAGGTCTTTTGGTTGGGGATAAACATAGATTCAATATTAGATCATCAAACAATCTAAAAATCTTTATTTACTTTCTTTATTGAATTTCCTATATAAAGGGATTTAAAAATAAATATGAGTTGTTAAAATTAGCTTATAATTTTATTAAAAAAATTCTAAAAGGTTTTTATTATATGACTTGATATTGATGAACTTGAAATTTTTACAATTCATCATTTTCTTATGTAGACATTTTATTCTCATATTTATTTTAATAATGTTAATAGTTTTGGCAAATGCTTAATAATTATAAATTTTTATTATCTAACAAGGCATTTAGGCCTTTTTATTTTACTATGCACAAAATTCACAAAATCATAATTGAATATAACTTATTTGGAGTACAACATCCAAATTTATTTTTTTAAAAAATCTTACTTGCTTTTTTTTAAAAATGCCAAATTTAAATCTCATAACAAGAAACTCATATTTGACACAGACATATTAAGTAGAAAAGAGTGTGCATAAGAATAACGATATATTCGATAAATAAATAAGAGAGAAAACATATAAGATATATTTTTCTCTATTTGTGTTAGTTGTTATTGAGAAATTAGTTGTTGGGCATATGATTGTTAATATCATATCTCAAATAACACCAAATAATGTAATGAATAATTTATTTGCAGATAATTAAGATGAATGAGGAGCTAAAATTTGACATGATCATTACCACTTTTTGAATAATTAATGTTTATAATTTCCTAATTATCTAGTTGATTGGATTGTTGGTATGGTAGGTTTAGGAGTTCGAGAATTCAAATTAGAAGAATTATCTAGGATTGCCTTTAGAAACTTATCCATAATAAGGCGATGCAAACATGGAGGTGGGGAAGTTTGCGATAAGGATCCTTTTTTTTATTTAAACCCAATTGTCAATGTTATGAAAAGAAGTCCCTTGTTAGAGCATTTTTTTCAAAGAAATTGTGATTAAGATGTATTAGAAAAGTCAATTTGTTGGTTGTTGAGGAAGGATATGTTGATTTTTTTAGGAAACAAATCATTATTAAAAAATGATGTGTTGACCATGCAATTGCTTATTAGTTGTGAAGAAATGTCAATCCTCTGTTCATATAAAACTTGGAATGGATCGACATGCCTGTTCATTTGATAATTTATTGGGGGTAACTAATTTGAAAAATCAAATTAATATATTTATTGATCTCAGTAGTTATTAATTATTTATTTTATGTAAAAATCGAAAAAACACATCCAATTAGTTAGTACATATGAGTTCGCTTATGAACATAATAAGATATTATTTTCTAGCTTAACCAAAGATAGTTTATGCTAAAAACTCTTATAAATGGTTGTAGTAATATTTTTGTTCTACAACATGTGTGATTAAAGGAGTCAATACATATTTTTAGCCTTTCTTTAAATTTCCTTTAATGAAAAATATCAAACAAAATTTGATTAATAAAAAAATAATGTCATGCATATTATTTTTTATGTTCATTGATTTATTAAAAATTATGATCGAAACTAATCAACTGAGGGAGGTGTAATGTTTGATATTCAAAACCGGTTCTTTTAATTATATATTAAAAATGATATATAATATTTTATCGCACCAAATCTTTGATCAACACTGCATGGAATAATCCATCATCTGTCACACATCACTGACTTTGAGGTCTGACGTTTATGAGGTCGTACAAGACGATTGGAACGTTATATTGTTATCAGAAATTTTCTATAAAAAATAAACAGAAATAATTCTTTCGGAAAGAATAATTTATGTAAATAAGAAAATCAGTTTGAAGTGTTTTAGGCCTTTTATGTAAAAAAAAAAACAAGAAATTGCTAAAAAAAATCTATTATATATGAGGCATTTTATGTATGATTAGATGTTTTAAAAAGGTTTATCTTGATAATTATGATAAAAAAAATCAATAGAGTTTATGAGGTATAAATGTTACTCGAACAAAATTGTTCTATAGTGTTGATGGTGTATGAAATCAAAAAATGAAGTGGGAAAATAATGTAAGAAGAGATTTGAAGAAGTTGGGAAAGTAAAAAATCTTTGTTCATGAGAAAATGATTATAACAATCATCAGAAGAACATTTATTTTGCCCTCGCAAATGAGATATCTATATGTATGATTTCATCAGAAAAATAATTATACATAATTAAAAGTTTTTATGATGATTATAATGACTAAAGTTTTTTAAGACTTAGCATTGTTTCTCCAAGGAGTGATTAGGAATCCACCTTAGAAACCCATCAAATGAAGTTGTCAAGAATTGTAAATTACTTAAAAGAAACTAAGAAATTGCTCATGAGAAGGCCCTGGAATCTTGCTTAAAGAGAAGTGTTTTTATAGTAAAAAAAAATTTCTAATATGATCAAGTTGAAGATGGAGATGTATGATAATGATTAATATGATTAGATAATATTTTGCATAGGTCCGAAACTCTTTCTCCAAAAATTTATGTAGAAGACAAAGTATTATTCCATTTAGATGATTATTCGAGTTAAAATGAGCAGTGATCAAATTTGATTAAATGTCATTTTTGTCATTGTTTGTTTTACTATCGTGTTGTCCTACAAATGAGGCTAAAGACATCAATGGTAAAATTTGCGAATAAAAAAACTAAGATTAATACATAACAAAAAAATTCAAACAAATAGAGAGAAAAAAGTTTACTATCAATAAAAATAAGCATAGATGTTGTCAGAACTTCTCTTTCTAAAATATAGATAAAATCCACAAAAAGAGCATCTATTTACAACCCTCACAAGTTGTCTACTACTTACAGATTTCGATTGAAATAATGAAAACATGCATTTATAAGCAATTACACAAGTTATAACAATAAAATTCTCGAAAAACAACAACGAGAAATCTTTTGGAAGGAACTGTTGAAAACCATTTCTCTACTTGGAGCCCAAAGTCGACTCGAGAAGTAACTTATAAGAATTGGCCAAAAAGCTAATAAAGTATGATTGTTGATCTGAGAAAAAGACTTCAAAGATTGAAAATTGTCCAAAATTATGAACATATGTTGTAAAACTCAACAAGATTAGAAAATATATTTTTAAAAGTTATATTTTGATTTTTGAAGATACAAATAAAATAGGAACGTAATATTTATATAAAAAAGTTAAAAAAGAACTTATAATTTTTCTTATTTAATTGTTAAATAAAAATTAAATCGCTTTTATGCTACGCTTATTAAAGACAGCAGCTTTACGATAGCTACTTATTATCACCAGTTACCCAGCAGATCAACGGTTTTACACTTAACAACAACAAAAATAATATAATTGTAAGTTTGTAAGGTTAATACGACAAAGTTGAAATCCGAGATTGTGAGAATAAAAAAATAAGGAAAATAATTAATTAAGAATCTTCCATAGTCATAATGTTGAATTCTTTCGAATTAAATAAATAATATTTCATTAATATTGGTGATCCGATCAAGTAAATCATAGTCGTCAATATTATTTTTCTATTGCCGTGTCTTTTGTCCCGTCATTGCTTACCAAAGCCGAGCATTGGTCAACGGCAAGGACACGTGTGCTCCTACCGCAAATTAAACTAATTTTAAATATATTAAAATTAAATTTATCAAGAAAAGAAATTAATAAGTAGCCAACAAACTGTCTTTGCATTATTGTAACATTTGATTAATTATCCAAGAAAAATAAAAAGATTAAAAAATATTTAAAATATGAGGGCTAAATTTGTCCAAAAATAATAACAGGAACCGAAGAACATTCGAAACATGAGACTAAAAATATTTAAGAAACTTAACTTTCATGTTAAGTATTTATGAATAAAAAATATGAAAATAATTACTTTTAATATTAAAAAGAAAAAAAAAATACTTTTTTAGCAGTTAAAAATCAGTTAATACTGGTGATTTGAACAAGTAAACAGTTTTACATCAACATCACCTTCGGATTGCCGTCTCTTTTGTCCAGCACTGTTACTTAGCTGCGAAGCCGGTCCCACCGCCTTACCGTTATAAAAATGGGCTGTCCACAATTGGCGGAGGGTGGAGAAGAGGCCTGTAGCACAGCGGAGAAGAAATGGAGGAGAGCAAGAAGGTGGATCGCTCGCTTGGGCTTCTGAGAGTTCGACTTCTGAGAGGTGTGAACCTCGCCGTGCGCGACTTCTTTACAAGCGACCCTTACGTGGTCCTTCGCATGGGAAAACAGGTCCCTAACATGCCCACAACATGTTTGATAGTTTTACTCTATGAATTTTTCTTCCACTTGTTGCTCTGTTGGTTTCTCCTTGTTTTTGGATACTGATTTCATGTTTGCAGAAGTTGAAGAGTCGAGTGATTAAAAGGAATGTTAACCCAGAGTGGAACGAAGAGTTGACACTTTATGTAGAAGATCCGAGTCTCCCGGTGAAGTTGGTAAGTTCGAGTCCAAACTTCCCATCGCGTCCATGTTTTAGGTCGAAAGAGGACGTCTTATGCACTGCAATTTCTCCATTTTTTTTTTCCTCTGCAACTTGAACGCAGAAAGTGTATGATAAGGACACATTTAGCTTTGATGACCCTATGGGGAACGCCGAGTTTGATATTCGACCTCTTTTTGACGTTTCTCTGATGGACTTAAGAGACTTTCCTGATGGCTCCATCGTCAAAAAGCTGATACCAAACCGGAAGAACTGCTTGGCGGAGGAAAGTCTTATTCATTTGGAAAATGGAAAAATCCTGCAAGACATGTTCTTGAGGCTAAGGAATGTGGAGCGAGGAGAAATTGAGCTGCAGTTGCAGTGGATCAGCATACCAACTCCGAGGTGTGCTTCTCTCGATTCCTCCCCTAATTAATATAGATCTAAACTGGTTTATTTACTTAAGAAGAACTAATTGAGTATTTAGCATGAGATCAAAACTTTCGTTGGTGTTCTTTATTGTAAATAGAAAAAGTTGGCATGTTTTCTGACAACGTGTGAAGCTGGTGTTTAACAATGTTAGTTAAAAAGTGTTTAGTTCTTTTATTTCGACCAACTTAGTTTTGATCCCTTCTTCTCATGGAGGCTTTGCTTGTTTCAGTATTTTAAGTTTTTTTTACTAGAATTCATTCAAGTGAAACTATGCTTAAAATACCAAAATACTAATAAAGTTATCTTAAAACTCCATTTTTATTCACAAAACTTCCTTTCCTTAAAAACCCATCTTCACTTTAAAAAAATTCCCATCTTCTAAGTTTCTAAACGTGAGAAAGGAACACAACTAGAGAATGTAGCTTCCAAAGGTATACTCCAACTGTACTTCGTTTCGTTCGTACGACCTTAGGGCAAGAATCTCTCCCAGCTGAGGCTGGCTCATCAAGATTTATAACCTAGAAAGCTTCAATGGATATCAATCAACACGCACCCAAAATGGGTAAAGAAGAGATCATACTATACTACCAAACTAATAACAATCTTGTACATAAATGGTTACAATTCTCGAGAATAAAAGAAACAATGCGTGATGTGAACGACATGGCTCCATTCTTTTTGGCCAACAATCTTGAGGAAGAGACTTAAGGTTGCCCTCCACGCATCCACTCCACGAAATAGTCCAATAGTATAGGCCAAGCGAGATCGGCATCATAGTTATCAAGCAATGGAAAATTTATCTGTACAAGGACAGGGGAAGCAGAGCTTATTAGGTTCACAAACTGATGAAAAGAGAACTTATTAGCCATTATAGCCACCAAATGTGGCTGGAAAAATAATCCAACCTCGTTGCAAAAACGAAGGATGGCCATCCACTGATCCATGTTGACTACCTTGTATTCGTGTTGCTTCTGTGTTACATGAGATGCATGAAACTAAGCTCTGGTTTACTTCTGAATGAGAGGAAGGATATCAACAAGCAAGTATTGTATGTTATTATGTACCTTGAGATACTCTACTAGGCTGTCGACCTGGGGACGAAACTTGAAGCCCAACACAAGGTTTAGCAACTCGCAAGCAACATCGATATCTATGCTCTTCTGCTTTTCTTCTGGAATGAGAGTTGGAGTTGGTGCTCGAACAAAATGAGAGATAGAAAGGGAGAAGTTAGAAAATTTTGGAAACTGATGTACCTGTTAAGCAGTAGCGAAATGAATAAGCATAGAAGTCCTGGAAGTTTTGAGGCCGCAACACCTGCAGCATGCGAGGAAAAATTGATCAAGCTCTTTAGAGTTTAGAACATGTTTGAGAAAGCTAAGTAAACTTCAGAAAATTTCTGCCTAGATAACACAACACTTGCAAACTCTTTGGTGATCATGAGAGTTTGTGCAACACTTCTTACTCTGAGGAAGAGATGCTGCTTTTTTGAAAGCTAAAATAGGGAAGTTTTTGGAAACAAGAGATCAACGGTGTATACAAGTGGAAGTGTGCATTAAAAAGAAAGGTATTAAACTAGGAACACAAAGATACCAACCTCTTTCTCCAGTTCAGGTAGGGCTTTCTTTAATTTGCTGAGATTGTCAGCTCTTAGAGCTTTCAGGCCTCGTCGCCATTCTTCCTGCAGTATAACAAAAAAAAACATATTAGGTGGTATATGTCTTGCTGGAGCATGTATCCTAAATCTAAATTTCTACAGAAGGATCACAAAGAAAGGAATAATGGCTACTTACTAATGTAAAGTATCCTTGCCTTTCGGCATTCATCCTCCTGATTAATAGCGTCAGTTAAACAAATGTATAACAAATTAAGACAGACAATACACGTTCAAGGTTTCAGCAAATATACCAGGCAAGCATCAGTATCCTGACATCAGTGTGCTCTACATCCAGATCAGAACAGAAGGCCTCGATCCCCTCCGGTCTGTGTCAAATGGCATGAAAGCAACATTCAATTACATGGCTATCGATGAAACATATTAAAATTGACAATTCGATAAACTAGACAATAACAATAGGCACAAAAATGCATGGCAAATGCATGCATGTGTCTACTTAGAGTATGAACAGCCAATCGGCACAATAGGAAGACTTTGGAAAATAATATATCTTTATGAAAATGGGGTGGGAAAGCAAAGTTTGTTTGGATTGAAAGTGGAAGGTAATAAATGCTTCATGGCACAAACAGAAATGCCTGGAAATGAAAAGATGCTCTTTTGGTCCCCTTAAAACAACCATATGAAGCAAAGGACTAGTACTATGATGGAAAAAAAAAATGGGCCCCTTCATTCTCTAATTGCTCTTGGATGACAAAGCACTAGGTCCCCTTGGGCAATAGTTGTTGCAAAAAATAATGCACATTACTAAGAATAAAGGAATGGAAAAAAAAAAAACAGACTTGATTATAAAAAATGGAAAGAGGGGTTAGAAAGAGCTAAATCATGTGCATTGGGCCTAAGCAAGAGAAAAGATGTCTCCCATTTTATGTTATTGTAGTGGCAAGACAAAGGGGCTATTGAATTGTATTTGACAAATTTTGGCTCAATCAAACTCGAAATTTTGATTTGGGGTTGAGTCAAAATAAACTCAAACTCGTGAGTGATTCAAGTTGATAAAAGTTAGCAACTGCTGTCTTTGTTGTATCAAAGAAAAGTAAATGGTTTTCTCGATTATTAGGAGAACAATTGTTGATTCGGTCTTTGTTGCATCAAAGAAAAGCTTCTTCAGCTCCATAGCTTAAAGTTTGTCATCACATAACTAGAACGATTACATTCAATTCCAATATCCACCCATTTGTAGTTAAGCATGCACAAATGTGTACACAGGAAATGGCCATTCTTTGATCATGAAATGAAGCCATACTTAATGGATAATAAGTACAACGGGCAAGGACACTCACCCAATTAAGCTAGAAGATCTATCGAAATAAGTGTAGAACAATTGATCAATTCGTTCTGTTTCCTTCGACAGAGTTTTGCTGGAGGCTGCAAAAAGAAAACAGCATATGATTATCTTGATATAGCATCCGTAGCACAGATCATATGGAAAACAATATATAACACAATAAAAATGTTCATAACATCAGCAAGAAAAAGCATTAGATTTCCATGCACCAAACCTACCTCTGGTAACAGTAAAAAAAACCTCTAATACTTCGACTTTCTAATTTCCAGTACAAGTCACATAATCAGTTTATGAAAAGGAAAAGCACTCGTAACTTTTACCAGAAAAACCTTCATTGCTATAGATTTTTCTATAATAAATATGTAAAAAATCAACTGTTTCAATAATAAACCAAATGTCTATCTATAGATTTTTCTATAATTTCTTAAGTTTTAGAGGTTTATATATTATTGAGTTAAACAAGATCTGAAACGGACACAAAATGAGAAATGCAAAACAAAAAAATTATTTAAGTGTTTTGAGATAGAGAGAGAAGAAAGTACAATTTCTACTTCATTTTATTTTTCATTATATTATTATACAATATTAAATAAAAATGCAAATCAAGATTACTGAGTTTTGCTTCAAGAATATTGCGAACAATGTTAACATTTGAGTCGTGTATCTCATTTTCAGAGAACAAGTCAATGCCACATTAACTACGACTCAATGGCAATATTAGTAAATTTCATCAATGTTATTCTTATTAGGGGTCTACAATAATTTTCTTCTAGTTCAAATTATTAAAGGAACTATATGAACAATACAAGCAATACCAATAATCATTATTTATTTTGTTAAAATGCATAACTTTTTTTAGTAGAAAATTTTATTTGCAGCAAGAAATATTTTGGTTTTCTAGACAAAAAACTTCAATATTTTCAAACCTCGTTGCTTAAAAATCCCTTTATATTGAAAATAGTACATGTCTCCATTGAAGTTATTCCTATTGCAAAACAAAAGTTGATTAAGATAACATGCATGGATAAAACTTCAGTCCACGGAGTAACCTGCATGGCAATAAACATTTAACTATGCATAAAGTACCTATATGGCATGTCTTTGTTAGGTCAATGTCCTAGTATGTGCTATATAATTAAAGCTTGCTAACAAGTTTGTGTGACTTGCCTCTGTTTAATCTATTTTGAACTAATAAGGTGATTGACTTCTACAAAGGGTTGGTTCTATTATACTAAACATGGAATGATCATATAGATTTCTATATTATCAGAAAATATTTTTTAAGTTAAATGTAAACTAGTCAGCAAACAAATATCAAGGATTTGGTTGATACATCATATCAGTTGCTATAAGAAAAATAAATTTATTTAATTATTGTATCATCAAAAGTATGTACACCTATAGGTAGACGAATAGAGTGTTAAAACAATATCTGAACAAAGGCACCAAACCAAATCCTTCCTGTGACTAACATAGTTATGCATTATACTCTAATTTGATAACTTTGACATCAGGTAATTTTGCACTCCATTGAGCCTTTGCTTCTGAATGTACTACCTGTGTGCATATAGATAAACATTCCTAGGACAAAAGTTGTCAGTCATTAGTTGCTTCTCTAAATGAAATACTCTGTATACTGCATTTTACATATAATGTTCAACAAATCATAAGATGTATGGCTCATAGGATGTGTTAATAGTGGGTTGTATAACTATCGAACAGTGAACTATAAATTCATATGATTTAATAATAATTCAAACCCAACATTTTGCATATTTGTGATGACTCAACAGCCCATCTTGCCCATTAAATGTATGCAATGGTCATATTTCAGTAATCTTGGCCTGATCAGCAAAATCCAACATTTGGAGATCATGAATGTATGCCATGGATGTGAAGCCCTCTCTTACACTAAGTACAACATTAAAGGAACGAAAAAATTATGCATACATGAATTTGTTTGTAAAATTCATCATTATGAATGCCAAAATGGATGATTATAGTACAACTATCTGAATCAAAGCATCCAGTTTTGAAAGCATTTATGAGTATCCACCAGCTTGACAGGACCTCAATTCCCCAATTCTTGTCATGTAAAGTTCTTTTATCAAGCTATACTAGACTACCGGAAACAGGGAGTAAATTCAGTTTACTTGAATGATATCATGCTTCAATAAAAAATATACTAGGATTTCCTTTGCTTAATGAAAAAATGTACTAAACTGGTCCATAGACATGAATACATGATTCTCTGTTTATCTGATGATTAGTTTTTTAAATTTATCTTTTCTTTGTGTAGATTCTGCAAACAAAATGCCCACTTTCCTGAGTACAATTGTTAGGATAAAGATATCTTATTTTCGTTTTCTCCCTAACCACCTTACTATGGCCTATTTGTGCTTAAATTTGTTTTTCTCTCAATATTTTGAAGAATTCCTGTTAGTCTATCTCTCCCTTTGCATGACTTTATGTGATGTGTAGAGGGTGATTCTCAAGATTCTACAGAGTCCCCTTTTGTCCTTAACATCTATAAAAGTTTGTTAAGGTAAGCATTAAAACTTTTTGTGCAAAGATGTAAGATAATAAAACTCCACACAACCACAAACTAATAATAATATCTTAAATTATGCACATTCAATTCTGTTATGTAGTGATTCTTGAAACAGATGTAATATACAATTTCAAAACCTGCTAAAAAGATGTGATACCCTAAAAGAGATGAGAATAGAAAGTGAATTGCAAGTAATTGCTTGGAAAAAGATTTACAAAACAAGGAGCACATATTAGCATGCTTTTAGGTAAGATGTATAAGAATGAATAGTATATTAAGAGAGTTAAATTCTTGTCTTGTATATGCTCGATCACAACCTTTTACTAGTTGAGATATCATTTCATTTAATTGTAAACCAAATTTTGCTGGGTTTGATATCACAAAAGTTAATTTTTGTTAAAAATATAAATTTAATTATTTGTTATATGTAATAATTATGTTTATATCAATAATATATAAAATAAAGAGACTATTTTTTATATTCAAAATTAAAAACTAAAAATATTTTTGAGAAACATTTAACGAGACAAGTTCAATTCATTAAAATTGGATAATTTGCTCTTTCAATAGGTTGTTAAGATTTCCAATATATATATATATATATATATTTACAACATGTTCCAAAAATTTATGTCAAAATTATTTTCATGATATCGCAAAATTTACCTTATCTCCATATAGCATCCTCCTTTGTCCTCTCCACAAATGTCTAGTTATGTTGTTCAATATCATTAATAGTATCGTTCAATAATCATCACATGCTATGTTGTGAAATAGTATTTTGATCTTCAACCAATCTTGGGCTTGAAATGGGGTCATATTGTCTCTCAAGCGTAGTATACATAATCTTAAAAACTATTCCAATAATCAATTACAATTAACCACTAACCTTAACTCCATTTTAATTTCAGATATGTGTATATGTAAAGTTTGAGCAAGAGGGCAAATCGAAGCACTTGGGGTTGTGTGGGAGCGTGTGAGTGTATGTTGTAGAGATATGTATATAATAAAACTCTTAGTGACATATTGAAAATGTAAATTATCCAATTTTAATAAATTAAATGGTTAACCTTATCTCATTGAATTCTTTTCAAAAATATTTTTGATTTTTAAATTTGAACATACAAAATAATTACATTGCTTTATATATTATTGATATAAACACAACTATTATATATTACAAGTAATTAAATCTACATGTTTAGTAAAAATTGTCTTTTATAATCTTAAATCTATCAAATTTTGGTTTATGATTATAATGAAATGTTATCTCTACTAATAAAGGTTGTGACTGAGCATGTACAAATCAAGAGCTTAACTCCCTTGATATATTATTTATTCACGTACATTTTATCTAAAATTATTCTAATAGGTGTTTCTTGTTCTATAAATATTTTTCTAAGCAATCATTTGCAATTCACTTCCTATTCTCATCTCACTTAGGATATCACATCTTTTTAGTAGGTTTCTAAATTGTATATTGCATTTGTTTAAAAAATCACTACATAAGAGAACTATATGTGCATAATTTAAGATGTTATTGTTGGTACAAAGAGATTATGTGCAATTATATTGTTTTACATCTTTGCACAAAAAATTCTAATGCATATATTGAAGATCTCAACATACTCTCATAAATGCCAAGCAAAAATAAGGACTCTATAGAATATTGAGAACCCCCTTTAACATATCACATAAAGACATACAAAGGGAGAGATAGATCAACAATTCTTCAAGAAATTGAGTCAAAAACAAATTGTAAGTACAAATATACCATAATAGAATGGTTAAAGAGAAAAACAAAAAAAGATGTCTTTATCCTAACAATTGTGCTTGGGAAAATGTGCATTGCATGGCAAAAGTCTACACAAAGAAAAGAAATTCAAATAACACATCATTAGATAAACAAAGAACCATGTATTCATAAAAATCTTAGATTTCAAGTTCGAGATCATGTATTTCTCAAAGTTAATCTTATAAAAAACTAGTCATATTCGAAAAAAAACAAAAAAGTTTTAAGTAGAGATTTATTAGTCATTAAATTACTAAAAGAATTGAAACAATGGCTTACATTAACTTCCTAAAATACATAATGTCTTTTATATGTCAACTTTGATGAAATGTGTATGATTCATCATATATTATTCAGCATGTTTAAAATTTAACAAAAGTGCATTTGAATTTAACTTACTAAGTAAAGAGAAGTATAGAAAGAAAAGGAAATAAAGATTCATTTGAGTTAAGTTATCAACTTTTTATTGGAAGTTATATTCGATTGATAACTTGAATACCAAGAAGTTGTGAAATTAGTTTATAATTCGTTGTCATGCCTTTTTATGTGTTAAAATTGGATTTCAAAGAAATTGAGGTTGGACCACCATGACCATGCCTAGATTTTTTTGAAGTTGCAAAATCAAACGACCAATCTATGGAATCAAGTGTCTGATCAATTCAAAGTTAATGTGACACAAGTGGGTCAAAAAGTCTAATCGTTTGATTAGAATGTCTAATTCTTAGAAATTTCTTAAGCAATACGGCAATTAAACGTCTACAATCGATCAAGCAATCCAATCAGCCTTCTGATTTAGTGATCAAATAGATTGCCTTGCAAAGGATGAGAAAGTGCACATGCATATGGCATACACTAATTGGACAATTCGATACTTGAATTGATTAACAACTTGATTAGTAAAATCAAACAACCTGATCCTTAATTAGAAAGTCTGATCAATGGAAGAAAATTTTAAAAAATAAGAAAAGAAATAAAAAGGGATCTATGTAAAATAGAAAAATTCAAACAAAATTGTGATAATAAAAAATTTTGTTAAAGTAATGCAATATATTTTATTAAAGGGAATTTTGGAAGGGATTTGTCAAAGCAATGCATATTACAAGGTAAAGAATACAAATGTTGTATTTAATCGATTTAAATGTTGACATATAAGAGCATGATTCATGATTATGATCATCATTTATGTTATAAAATGAAAAACATGTATAGATTATATTTGTTCAAATTACAAGAATATGAAACTAAAGAATGAATAATATGCAAAGTGTAAGATATATTTTGAGATGTGCAATGAATATAATTATATATGTTGAGATAAAGCGAGAACCAATCTTATTTATAAAAAAGAAAAATAACAAAATGGGAATGCACATAAACTTAATAAAATTACTATTAAAAATAGATATCTCTCAGAATAGATGACTTATTTGATAAAGTATAAACATTCATAGGGTTTTCAAAGATAGAACTTTATATTTTGTATAATCAATTAAAAATTAAGAAAAAGGATATTTCAAAAACCAATTTTATAACGAGACATGAATGTTATCAATTATTGGTTTTATCTTTTGAAATAACTAATGATCTAACAATGTTTATGCATGTAAAAAAAAGTAAACTTCAACAATTTTTATATCGGTTTATCATAATCTTTATAGATAACATTCTAATCTACTCTAAAGAGGAGATAAAACATGCTTGACATTTACATATAGCGTTGTAAAAATTAAATGTGTATAAATTATATATGAAATTCTCAAAGTGCAAATTTTGATATCATCATTTATGTTATAAAAAAAAACATGTACAAATGGTATTTGTTAAAATTACAAGAATAAGAAATTAAAAAATGAAAAATATGCAAAGTGCAAGATATACTTTAAGATGTGCAATTAACATAATGACATGTTGAGATAAAGAGAAAATCAATCTTTCTTGTGAAAAAAATAACAAAATGAGAAAGCACATAGAGTATCATGAACTAAATAAAAATACTATTAAAAAAATATCCCTTATAATAGACAACTTATTTGATCAATTATAGATACTCATAGTGCTTTCAAGTATAAATCTTCACAGTGGGTATCTTCAATTGAACATTAAAAAAAGGATAATTCAAAAACCAATTTCATAACAAAACATGACTATTATGAACTTTTGATTTTACCTTTTGAAATAACTAATGATCTAATAATGTTTATGCATTTAATAAAAAGTGAAATACAACCATTTCTATATTAGTTTATTATAATCTTCATAAATAGTGTTGTAAAAATTAAGGGTGCATAAATTATACATAAAATTCTCAAAATGTGAATATTGATTAAAGAATATAACATTTTTATATGATTAATGTAGAAGAGATATTATTAGAACCTCATAAGATAGTTGCTACAATAGAATGGCTAAGACTATAAACATTTCAAAAATAAAAAGTTTTCTAGATCAAGCTAAGTATTATTGTTTGTAAAAGAGTTTTCTCGAACAGCTATACTTCTCATAAGGCTCACTCCAAAAGCAATGAAATTCGAATAAAATAAGGAATGTGAGAAGAGCTTCAAAAAGCTAAAAAAATATATCCATAATAGTTTTAGCATTACAATGAAAATAGATAAATTTCAAATTTATATCGATGCATCATATCAAGATTTTTGTTATGTATTAATATCACATGATAAAGATATAGCTTACACATCTAGTCAACTTAAATTGAAGAAAAGAAATTACCCAATTCACAATTTAGAAATAAGAATAGTTTTTCTATTAAAATTTGAAAGCATTGTTTGTGTGGAGTTAATTATACAGTATATATTGGGCATTAAATCTTAAAATATATTTTCACACATAAAGAGTTACGTTTGAAGTAAAGGCATCATTTAGTGGTAATCAAAAATAATAAATTGGAAATTTTTTATCATTAGGATTGAGTTAATGTATAGCTCATTTTTTAAGCCAAGAAGTAACTATAAGTATAATGGCAATAAATTCTGAAGATTTATAAAGATTTCATATATTAGATTTTAGAGAAAGTTGAAAAAAATCATTTAGCATTGATGAAGTTTATTTATAATAACAATTACTAAACTAATATTAACAAGTAAACATATGAGGCATTATGATTGAAAATTTGAAATCTTTTACATTAATATGAAGGAAATAAGAAAGTCATATTAGGACCAAAATTACACAACGAAATATTAAAAGGGTCAAGTAATTCAAAAAAGTATACACAACTCAAGATCAACAAAAAAAAATTCTATGATGTAAGTACATTGAAGTCTAAGTAAATGATTAGATATTTTTCAAAGTTAATCCATGAAAAAAGTATTTAGATTTAGTAGAATAAAAAAACTTAAGCTAAGAGTTATTGAATTTTTCCAAATTATTGAAATAATTAAAACAATTTCTTACCTCAACTTGTTGGAATATATGTTATTTTTCATGAAATAGCATTGAGGAAGTAGGAGTATGATTCATGTAATATTCAATATTATCAAATTTAATGAAAGTATTATTTGATTTAAGTTACTAAGAGATTGCATAAAAGATTTTGACAAAAAGTGTGAAATGGTAAGAAATAAATAAATTCCAATGGCAAAGATTCAATAAAGGAATTAAAGTTAAAAAGAAGTTTCTTAGCAAGTAAAAGAAGAAATGCAACGCAAGTATATAGAATGATTTTGGTCAAATTTCAAGGATGAAATTTTGTGAGGGAAGTATTGCCGTGCCTTGAAGGCTGCTTTTTGTCTAATGTAAATAATAGATGACCTTTATATGCAATAGTTTAATTTTTGTAAATAATACATGAAAGTAATGGGATTAAGTCTATATGTCGAAGTATAACAAAATTCGAGTTTTCTCAAAATTGAAAACTAAAAATATATTTAAGAAGTACTCAATAAGACTAATCCGATGATTATTATTTCGTTGAAATCAGAGTTAATTTGGAGATTTGATATTTCAATGAATGTTATGTTAAATACAAATGTGTGTTTATGTGTTGACATACATACATGCATATTATATTTTTTTATTCTATCATGTTGAAATGAAATTTAAAAAGAGTTCACGTGGGGATGGTTGGTTATGGTAAACGGGAGAAGAATAGAGGCATCGAGAGGTTAAGAAGAAAATTTAAGAGAATTTTTGTTGGAGAAGCTACCATTGATACAACAAGAAAGAAGAAAGAATAATTTACAAAAAAAAAAAAAAGTTTAGGGAGAAGGGAAGATTTATTTAAAGTTGTTGAAGAAGCATAAAAAACCCACATAAAAAAGTTAGTAGAGGTGACCTACCGCACTCAAAGGATTCCCCGAGAAAAGACCCCCACGTCGGATTTAGAGAACCGCAGCAGCAGTCCAACATGGGTTTGGCACAATTCGCGTAACACCACTATATGATCCCCCCTTCCCGCCGACTGCAAAGGGGATGCAGAAGGGAAAAGGAAAAAAAAAAAAAAAAAAAGAGGAGAAAGCTTCAGGAAGCTCCACTGATGCGGTCAAAGCCCTTCGCACTTGTCACCAGAGGCCGGTAGCAAGACGAGCTGCTTTCGAATGAGCTTCTTCTTCCTTTATTCGCAATCCTGACTTTACTGAAAGCCTTAACCGATTTCTCTCCTCTGTCGTCGAAAGCGATCTCACGTCTTCGCTGTTTCTCGAGCCGTTGAATACCGTCACCACCTTTACTTTCTCTTCGCAGGTGAAAATCCCCCATCTTCGCGTCGACCCATTTTGACACACGTCGACTCGTGCCGACCCACGCCAACTGTTCCACCACATGTTGACCTGCGCCTACCTAAGTCAACCCACGTTAATCCAATCCATTCCGTGCCAACCAATGCATACATTAGCCGTCCTGCTCCTCCCCATGTCAGCTTGAGCTCACCCAGGACCGAGGCATACACATGCATGTGATCCTACACTCCCGACTAATTCACCAACAATCTAGGCCAATTCGCTACTGATTTCAGCTGATCCCAACTGAACCACTGCTGATTTATAATTGAGTCGTCGCCAATCCCGACTGAATCACCGCAAATTCCAGCCGTCACCACCACATCTAACCACACCTCAACATCAACCACGTTATATTCTATATTGCCAAGATATCCTTCAATAGCACCACATATCCACAGCTACTCAAATTAAAGCCTCTTAATCGCTACTTCGTTGCATCGTGCCAATTTGCCTTAAAGGTATGCTCAAATCTTCTTCCAAACAAATTTGAGAATTTCATCCATTCGAGCCTCCTCCTCTTTGCGCTAAGTTTTTATTTAAATTCCCTGGATCCCTTCTTTACATCCGCATTTTTAGCATCATCCGTAGGAACAAACAAGAAAAGTGAAATAAAAAATCATGAGAAAGCTATATTTATTCCTAGAAATGAAGCATCTGATAATCGTAACAAAAAAAGTGGTAGAGATCCATACACCCCTATCTCAAATTTCACAAACTTGAAGACCTTTTTAATCACTTACTGATAATCCTTTTTGTTTATTCTAACAACAAAAATAACACTTCACAAAATTTCTTTTCACCCTTTCCAATACTCATAAGAAAATAAATCAGAGTAAATTTGGCCATTTTAATAAGAAAAAGCTTATCAAATATAACAAACATCTCTCTTTCTAATAAAGAGCTACTTAAAGCCCTATCCACAATATATAAATTTTATTATATTATATTATCTCCAAAAACCTTCTAGTACACACCTCTTCACGATTTCATACCAACTTATTCGTATCTTATGATTCAAGACCCTTCAACTCACACCAAACTAAAGCCCTCTTCTATTCTTAACTTGACCTTGTGATACCACAAACTCCTATTTTCGATAAAAAACACTCATGTCCCGTCAATGATGAACCTCACATATATTGGAAACACAAGTATAACTCAAATGTCAGAAGTTTTTCCTTTCACATAGGAATCTTTTCGATGCCTCTACCTCCTAAGCTTTAATTGTCAAAATCTACCTTTTATTATGACAATTCATATCCTTATGTTTTCTTAAGAGAATTTGAAACAATTATCTCCTTATATATTATGACTAAACTCATTTGATGAAAACTTTTCTCTACTTATCTTAAAGATGTAGTCTCAAAATAGTTTTAAAAATTATCCCTTAAGTCAAATTCTTCACTTAACCAACTTAAAAGGTTATTCTTCTCATCCTTCGTCAGCTACATCAGACTTGAACAAGTCTTTGAATCTCTTCTTGATTTAAGGTGAGTGATGACTTCTATATAACAAGATGTGAAGAGGTGTGGTTATGATTGATGAAGAAACTAAACCATAATTAAATAAATATATTTAAAATAATTTATTCTTTATATAGAGCATGACATTCCTATTGTATGTTCATTATCTAGTATATTTTGTTTAAATTTCATGTTTAATATTAAATTATTTTAGATTTATCTATGAAGATAGTAGTTAGCTCCGTCATACTTAAAAATTTATTTTCAAATGTTGTATGTAATGTGTGAGATTACTATTGTATTATGTGCACAAGAGATCAGGCTAGTAATGTCAGTCTCACATTTCTGGTTTGTAATACAGTTCATCTTTTGGACTATTATAATAAAAATATAAGTGTTTTAGAATATAGTTTTGTTTTATCTAACATCATAAATATATTTTAAGAAATTCATTATCTTTTATGGTTAAAAGTAAATGTTATAATCAAATGTCAATCCGTATCTATTAGTCAAGACTTATGGATTAAGGGCCTTAATAAAATGAAAACAACATTTGACACTGTTGATTCAAAAAAGAACAATGTCACAACTAGGTAAAAATATTATAAGGATTGATGGGATATATGATTTCTTATGCATCCATTAGAACTTATATTTGAAGAATTGGTGCCACACAAAGCATTTTTTCTCACCAAACATCTTGAAAGTTCAAAACACAATTTAAATCTACCTCATCCGCACTTTTGTTCCTAAAACATCGAGTTTAGTTTTGAGCACTAGGAACATTTATTGATTTTGAGATCATGAGAGGGATCTTCAAAGCAAAGTTGTCCAATGCACTTTAAAATATCATAACCCGTTAACTTTACATTTTTTTACAATCATTTATTGAAAATGTCACCTTGTAAATATGGTTTCTTATACAAATGTGAAGAAATTCATACTAGGTTCTCATTCTAGGAAAATTATATGCATGCCATTGTACGAAAATACAAGAAAAATGATAGAAAAATTCCACAAATTCCATAGAAACTTTAGTCAACAAGATTTTGGCACTATGGTCTTTTAACTCAATACATTCAGCAACAAGAAAATGTTAATATATAATTCCATCTTTCCAAATCAAAGGAGGTATTGGAAAAAGATTCTCAAAAAACCTATTTTCAATATACAAATGTTTGACAAATTCATTGTCCTCCACATAATACTTCTCTCAAGACAACACAAAAATACTCTATAAATGCAAAGAAAACCATAATTTATCTTTTTTCAAATTGTGATACTATAGAATATCAAAAGAGGGCCAAGGCCTCTATGTTCTCATAAGGAGTCCCCTGTAGAGAACTTCTCCTTAGGCCTTTACCTTTTATTAAAAAATCTAATTACAACCCACTTAACAAGTGATTGTCAATTCATAATTGACAAATTCCATATCATAATGCTAAAACATTTATTTTTTAACATCTCAATTCATGCAAAATCCTTTTCTTGATACATGAAAATGCAAGATCAACAAGCACTGGACATGATACAACTAATAATTATATAAAACAATTTGAATCTCTATTTCCAACACTCTCAATATGCAAAAGCATAAATGCCACTTAAATGAGATAGATTCTAGAAGAAAATCATTTTATATTTCTTACTTTAAATATTAATTTTTAATTTTTTTATTTGGTTTGATAAATTATTTAAATTATATCTTTCATTGGTTTGTTGTTTTTATTAATTTTATTTAAGAGTTTGATAGTCATGATGTCATAAATAGATCACTTTAGAACCCAGATTGAGATGTTATCCCATATGAACCTTCTTTTGGCTACACCTATTAGTGTCAATAAACGACAACCTTATCTGTTGACAATCATCAATGGCCTATCATCAACTTTATCCCAAAAGTCTACTAAATGAAGTAGGACACAAGCTTGGTGTCACTTCTCTTATCTCTAAATTTTACTTTACCTCTCATTTTGCAACATATTTTAGCCTTTTCAATGCTATTCCACAACTTCTTTACATCCATTTGTGCTTAATGTTCTTAGATCTCTAAGCCATGCTTGTTAAGATTTTTATTTCTTCTTTTCCATTAAAAAGGCTAACATATAAAGAAATGAATTATTTAAAGCTTGATAGAGCTGGTGCACCATCTTATTATACTCTGGCCATAATTAATGAAAAGTTTAACAATTTGATCAATTTTGTACAAGATCATTGCACAAGCCAGGTTGCTTGATTCAATCCTGGTTAAGGATTTTGGCATTAGAGTGAGCAACTTTGTTACTTAAATAACTACATCAAATGAATTCTTTTATTATCACAAACTTCAAATGTTTTCATCTTTGATTGCTAACTTTCTTCTTTAAACAACTTAAATAAACTTTGTGAAGAACTGAAAATACAACTAAAATTTTGTTTACTTTGAAACTTCTCGATTTCATTTTAAAAACTCTGCCATCATTCCCACATCCCACTACGTAACTCACATTTGTGTTGTGAACAAATTTTCTATAGTTAATATAATCCATCACCTCTTATTGCATTTTTGCAACCCAAAATAAACCTTCCAAACAACTTAAAACCACCACTTACAAACATTCACAGCAAGCTTTCAATTACCCTAGTCAATCTTATCAACTTCAACATTTTCATAATTGTTATTCTTCCTTGGCTTGCTTAACATCATGTCATACTTCTACTCCAACTAAAATTGAAGAAACCAACAGCAATCTCTTTAGTTCAAAAATTTCAATATCAACTACCAAAGATTATATACAATAACAATCAAACATATGACCCATTTTTAAAAGACAATTCCAACCTATTTTTCATTAGACTTGGAAAATAAGTGCAAATTTTTACAACCCTCGTCAAGGACATCGAATAAATTAAATATGAGTATCATTCCCCTCTCCATGCCATATATCACTAAACTAGTCGCATTGATTAAGAAATCCAATGCATCACAAAAGAAATCAAAACATTGCTTATTTTGTTGAAAGAAATTGCACTATTGGTTGGAACAGTTTTATTTAACCAATAACCATTATAGTCAGATCTCCTTTAAGACAAATCCCCTCAAAATGATCTACCCATGACTTGGCCAAACAAGCCACGTCTTGTGCAACATTACCACCCACCACAATAACAACATAAATGTAATCTTCCTACCCACCATCGCAACTAGTTTGCCCAAGTGATCTTTAAGGAAGGTCCACACTAAACTTAGCCCATCATGCTTAACAAAATCATTAAAGTTGAGCTTAATGGAGGAGGAAGATCCCATTGGGAGGAACAACTAAAGTGAACCATGCATGAAAACATGACCCCAATTCTTGGAAGTAGCTAAAGCGTCGCTTGATGATTTGAGAACCAAAAGAATTTAGTTGCAATAACCGATGGGCCCACATAAGGGTTAGCATGAACTTCACCATTCCCTACACAATTCAACACTAGAATTCAGCTTGGGTTTGCCTTATCGAAAAAGGTGAACATGTGGCCCATTATAGTTCATTTTTCAAATATCAAGTTTATATACTTCCAACCTTATTCTTCAGTGTTATACATCTAAGGGTAGTGAGTTCAAAACAAAATACTTAAAATTGTACCATCAACAACTCTAGCTTACCAAAAACTGAAGTTGTATCCAACTATTACTCATTTTTCTTTTATCGTATCTATTGCAACAAAACATAGTTTTAATCATCTCGAGTTTGACAATGATCATGAATGGCCTTCTATACATGTGTATAATTTCTTAAATAATTCAAATCTGATCAAACTTAAGTGTTTTTATCCTAAATAAGTGTTTTTGGTCCACCTTCAACAGGTTTTTTCCATTACAAGTTTCTTATATCCTACTTAAGATGTTCTTCTACTATCCACCACATCAATTAGTGTGAAGTACTAAAGAAGATATGATATCTGTTATAGCTAGGACATGACAGCTTATAAGAATCCTGATATAGCTATTACAAATCCAAGGACAGGTCTCTTTAAGAGTTTGATGCAAGAGCATAATTTTCAATTGGATGAGATCTTATGCAAAAGAAAAGAAATCTAAATTCAAGAGTTTAAGCTTTACATCTGAATTTACAATTCACTAGATTACAAGTTAACCAAGAAGTTCATTAATAGTTTAAAATTTAATTTGACGATGTAAAAGGAGATCCACGTACATTTATCACTACATGTAGGACTAAGGTACTCATGCTTAGAACTGAAAATTATGCAGGCTAGGCTAGATTGGACCAAATCAAAACCAAGAGGAGTGCATTAAGTAAACATTCTTAGACACATGATTACTAGGTCAAAATCTTATTGGCCTTGTTTGACACAATTTGATTAGTGGATCTTGGAGCCTTGGGCAGTAAAATTGTTTTGATTTCCCTCACTAATTTCATGCTCGACACTTGAGATATGTTTCTCCCTATTACTACTTAGTAAGAACATCAAGAGCAAGATTAGACAAGGACTTTGACGAGGGATCTTAGGGTGCCAAAAACAAACAAGCTCTTTGATTTGCACCAAGAAAAACTATCCTAATAATCTCTCTTTTACCTTTTGTCTGCACTCAATTTTTTTTAACTTTTCCAAACTTCTCTAATATGCCAATGATGCTTCTCTTCATGTTTCCCAGTTTCTCAGCCAATTTTTTAGTTTAAGGCTCTAGCATTAGCTATGATACTGCCACGTCATATCATGTTGTACAAAATAAAATTATTATTAGCTTCAAGAAAAGGATGAAATTGATCAACTTGTGTATTGAATGAGTTCAGTAATAACCAGAAATGAGATTGAAATGTGCATAGCAATAATAGATTTCTGACTGCACATTTCATCTAAAGAACGCTATAAATCAATGTCATCTTTTCAAAAAGTAAGTAAGAAAAAAGTTTATGAAGATCTCAGTGAAGGTTTTTGTTTTATAGGTTAGTCAAAGAGTTTGTTCTGACAACTAGCACTACAGAAATCAAAGCTTCTAAATTGTGAACATTATTGAACACACTAAAGATTTTTTTTTTAAAAAAATTTTCTTATCCGGCAAACATTTTAATATAAAAAGGTACCTAATTAGACATGCAGACAAACTTAACCCTCCATCAGTCCCAAATTCTAAACATGCTTGTAATAGATAGCTACAGAGTGCAGTGTTTACCAAACAAAATAAAGAACGGATACTGTTCAAAACTCTGGCAAGTCACCCAAGTCATCAAGTTTTACTACCATTTTGTTGCGTGTATTGCACGAAGCTTCATATAAATATTGTTAAACAAGCAAAGTGTATTCCTCTGAGGCAAATTGATTATAGTAAAGCTCTTTGAAATTGATTATAGTAAAGCGCTAATGATACAAAAGAACCAATTACGGTGCCTCTTTTCCATATAAAATGAAGCACGTATATTCACCATAAAGAGCTTTAAAAGATCTTGGTTCGGCCTATTTCATTAACAATCTTTGAGTATGTCATCGGCGAATTATTCCGTTGGATACTTCGTAGAAGCGTGAAGGAAAATCAAAAGATAAAAAAGAACAACTATTTACCCCATCCCCTAAAACAAAAGATGCGCTTGCCCTAAACTGGAAGCAAAAGAAAAGAACCATAATCAGAAATTGAAGCCTCGCCATTCAAGAAATTGACCTAGAAAAACCAAAAAAATGAAGGCTTAAAGATGTCTGAACTACCTGAGCGCAGCAGATCGGAACCGCCGGCGGTGGAATTGACTGCCGCTGAGCCGGTCACTAGCTGATCCGACTTTCTGCCCGACGAGCGCCGCATCATCAGCCCCTTTCTCGAACCAACTGCAGATACCTCTTCAAAACGTTGAAAGCCTCTTCCCCGCCCTGGCCCCCCTCGCACTATACTGAGAAGATGGAACGAGGTCGCTAGTTTCCTCGAAGCCGGCAAAAAGAAGAGGGTTTTGCACGCTATATATGGGTTTCGTCGCTGGATCCAGCTGAAATATGGTCGGTGGGTCCACGTGGAGCAATTTGGCTCGCTGGTGTGGGGTATCTGATTTGACCTGTGATGTGACCCGTCAACTGATTCGGGGAAGTCACGCATAACTTTTTTAATATTTTTTTAAAACGAGAGTAATAATAAAGTTATTTTTGGAAGATAGCTGAATATATTATTAACAATATTTTGGAAAATCGTTGCGTTAATAAATTATGATTAAAAAAACGGGTAGAAGAAGTTGTGCAAATATATTTAAATTTTAAAATTGGAAAATAACAAAACATAAAAACATAATTCATAAAAATTAATATGAAATTTTAAAATTAAAATTTTGCCTGAAAAATGTTTTTTATGTTATTTAATTTGATGAGATTTTTTAGGCAAGTAAAAGCTTATTTATGTTAACTAATATTTTTTTGTAAAATCTTATTCTCTCCGTGTGTTTGCTTATGAAGCTAGAGAATTTTAATTAACAAAACGGCACTTTTCATATGCTAGACAATTTTTTTCTCAATTAGAACATCGATTCAACACTATCTTTATTTCGACTAGATAAATCCTATCCCATTTCTAAACTAGGTTTTTATAGAGGCACATGCTTGGGATCTTCTGACTAAAGATTATTTTTCTTAAGAATTTATCTTAGCAAGTCTTCTTTGACAAAGACATATAATTTTGCCTTCATTTGTAAAACCAAACATTAATTGCACTGCTTGAATGAGAACAACCAAGCTTCTTTGTCGAGACATCCGATGTGTCTACAATAATGGGTTCTTTTTATTGCTTAAAAACAATCGCATATTTTATGTAACACACTATATTTTTGTCTAATTTAAATTTCTTATATAAAAATAAAAATTTATTAAATTTGAAAATAAATGAATTTTTTCTTAGACATAAGTTTTACATTTTCAAAAATTTGATAACTATTTAGTATACAATCAAAGTAACAAGGAGAAAAATTTTGAACAAATGCATACAAGTTTATATTCCAATATCCGTCAATGCATTACAAAGTACTTATTAAAATAATTACAATTCCTACACTTTAGTTGCAATTAAATATTGTTTGGGTTGGAAAATTTAATGAATTTAATGAATGATATCAAAATCTCAAAAATAAAGACACTATTTATAATTTTTATTAAAACACATCTAATAATTATAATCTCATTACAATTGAATTTCATTAACACCAAAAGCAAAGGATTTATATTTAAATATAAGTTATTAATTGGATAGAACATAGATCGATTTCAAATGTTTAGTAGTGTTTTAAAGTACGTAACATAACAAGTAAAAAATTAGTATAATTGTTGAATTGGTCATAGTTTTTGACATCTAAAGTCTCAATCAAATAAATAGATTAATAATACAAATTTATGTATAAATAAAGTTAAATATTATATTATGTTATTATTTTGAGAAGTAAAAAACAAAAACAATCAATTGTGAGTTATAAAATGTTTTGGAAGCATTGGAAAAAGGTATCAAAGATAGGAATCCAAAGTAGTATATTTTTAGAATTTGATTTTATTAAAATCAAATGTGGAGATATTAAATAAATCAAAAATAATAATAAGATGTAATATAAAAGCTATGAATCCAAGATATATTGGTAGCCTAAAAACTCTCATCAAGACGAATTCAATACAAATTTTTTTTGGTGGTTGGATAAAGAAATTTGGCCTTCCAAAATCAAAGACCAATAAAAGTTACCAAGGCAAATAAAATAGGAAAGATGATAATACATAAGATGATAGAAGACGTGAAAGTGCAAAATAGACTACGGAAAGGAAGTAAAGAATAAAATTATAGGGAAGAGAAGTTTGGAGAAAAAGAAAAAAATATAAATAATAGATAAAAGAGAATATGAAAAAAAAAGTAAAAAAAAAGAAAAAGAAAGAGATAAGTAAGCAAGAAAAAAAAATGTAATGTTTCATAATTAGTTTAAGACGATTTTATGTTTTAAAATATGAATAAAGTGTTTTATGTTTTTAAAAAATAAAATAAATCAAATTTAACTGATAATTAAGGTTTACAATATAAAATAGAATATTTATTGTATATAAAGAAAAAAGAACATCAACTAAAATTTTGAGAAGAGGCAAATATGAAAAAAATGAAAATCTTAATAGTATTGTGTAACATCTAAAAAAGACAAAATACTTTAATAGATATTTTTAAATTTTTAAATTTTAAATTAACAATAATCTCAATACATCTAATTATATGTTCGCTTATATAAATATAATATTATAAAATAATTATTTAAAAATATATTAAAAAGATATCGTAAGAAAGTCAATCATCACATTGACAAGTTTTGGTTGAGTTGTATGGCATAATAAGCATTACACTTCAATACATCATCTTAAATGTTTGAAGAGTTGATAAGCATTATATTATGTGCATAAATGCATATAAAGCTTGGCAATAACTTTTTGTCTAAATACTTGTAGTTTTTCAATATTTGATTCATTTATCTTTTGTTTTGACAATGGATAATGAGAACAAAAAGATTGAACTGTCAAGTACTGAATTTTAGGCAATTAAATAATTTAATTGCAAGATTGAATGGTAAAATCAACTTTGAGATTTATCATTTGATCATCGTGGATAGGCTATTGAATAATATGATATTTGCATGCCTTTTTTAAGGAGAATTTAATTGTACGATGATGCAACTAGGTAGTTTAATAGGTCCCTTTATATTTAAATAATGCACCAAATTTTACTATCTAGTTCTATTGGTACTATGACAACTTTTAAAGATTATAGTTATTTTAATATTAAAATGATATAGATAAATATGTTTCAATACAAAATATCTTAAAAGTGATTACTTACAAGGAAGATTTCTATTCGTTTTACAAATATTTTAAAAAAGTTCAATTTGTTTTATTTTATATTTAAGTTGTTTTTGTTATAGGTTAAAAAAATAAAATTTTTCATAATTTTAAAAATATAAGAAAAACTATTAAATAATTAGACAATGTGGTATAGAATCCCAAAAAACAGACCAAGCCAAGGGATGCCAATCTAGACAATTGAAATCCCAATAATGTCAAAAGTTGGCAAGAGCATCTTTGATATTATGGTTACAAATAAATAGGTACAAAACATTTTAAAAACTATTAGTTATATACTATGTTAAAACTCTATAAAAAATAAATTGTTATCCATATAAAGGGATGTAAATTTTAATATTGTCTTAATTCTAAGATCAAAACCAATTGTCTTATAAAATGAACAATTATAGAATTATATGAACTTCTTGGTGAGAAATTTATTTTGTCAAGCATATTAAAACGAGAAGCATTAGTGTTATTTGTAAATAAGAAGGATGATAGTCAAAGAATGTACATAGTATTGTGAAATTAATAAAACCATAACAAAGGACTAATATCTCTTATCAATTAATTGATATTTTATGTGACCAATTGTATGGAATAGTCATTTTCTCAAACATTGATATAAAATTAAAATATCATTATTTAAGAATTAAAAAAAAGCAAACCAAGGGATGCTTCAAAATTATATAAAGGTATTATGTTTTTTTAGTCATATCATTTAAGTTAACATATATACCAATAAATTTATAGATTTAATGAATAAAATATTTCAACATTGATTGAATTCATTTGCAATAGTCTTTATTAATGACATTTTGATATATTAAACACATACGATGATGTGTTTTGATAATGAGAATTCTTAAAAAACCCTCAGAAGATAACGACAATTGTTCATCATAAAACTTATTATCTTATAGATTTGAGTAATTATTATCATAAATATTTATCAAAACAATTTCACAAATGACATTATCATTAACCTAGTTTTCTTAAAAATGATAAAATTTGCATAGAGTGACAAATGTGAACAAAGTTTTTGGAAGACAAATAAATGTTTGTTAATGTCATTAGAGTTGTCGATTTTAAAAAAAAAATATAATAATATCTCACATATATATTAATAAAGTATAAAAAGTACTAATATTATATTTTGATAAGACAATATGTAAAATACCCATCCTGTTTGTAATTTAGAATTTAAAAATCATAAATGTTGCTTTAAACATTAAGAGTCACTATTTATACATCGTAAGATGTAATTATATATTAATTATTGAAGTTTAAAATACGTTTTTAATATAAAAATAAGTTTAAACATCATTGCCTACGAAAAATAAAAAAAATTCAAGGACGTATTAGGAAAAAAAATAAGTTTAAACATAATTTTTTAAAATTAGAAGATGTGTAGTTACAAATAAAATGAAGTATCAAAGATTAAATATTATCCTAAGAGAGAATGTGAAGATATTTTTGTAGTTGACAATTAAACTAAACTAAATAAAATGATTAAAAAAAGACTAGATAATATATCTTGAAGTTAAGACATTTTTTAAAAGTTATCAAAAAAAAATAATTTAAAATTTTAATTAGGTGAATTTCATATTATGTATCTCAAAAATAGATTAGAGATCAAATATATTTTCTAATAAAAAAATCGATATACAAAATTCATAATATAGTATCAATTGGTTTGAATTGTGTCAAGTATGATCCCATTTAGGATATTACTTGAACCAATGTTCATAAATTAATGTGCTCATTCATAAAAAAAAGGTGGCACAAAGAAGGTCCCAAAAAACGACACGTCAGATTCTACTTACAGATGAGTTCGCATCAATTGCTAGAAAAAACTTGCCACGTCAGCTGGTAATCATATGCATTGGACCAAGCGCGCATGCAAAATCCGTCAATACGTAAGTCTCACCTTAACTCTTTGATTTTTTTAATGTTAAGTTTTTAGCCTAGTCTATATAATTAAGTAATTATAATCAGGCATAAGCTTGTAATTAAATACTTCGAACAAATAAATCGAAATATTTTCAGTATAAAATAATCACATAGCTGCGAAATATAACGTCACCATCCTTCTCATTGGCCCTCTTTCTCCGCACAATGATGTCCATGGCAACGCGAGGTCCTTGTCCTTCGAAGGCATTGAAGGTTGTCCAAGAGAGAGGTGAGCAATCTTCGTTCTTCTTTCTTCTCTTTTTTCTTTTTATATTTTTGTGATTTGTATAAACAAGAAAAAAGAAAAGGAATTGGAGACCCTAACTTACATTCTTTCCGAATGCTGCATGCAGGGAGAGGAGATGGGATGTTGTCAAAAAAAGCACAGCCGAAAAGGCAATCCTAGTTTTTTTTTTTTTTTTGAAGTAATTGTTCATTGGCATAAGAACAGGGCATGAAATCTTACATTTTCTTCACATTTTATGCATTTTAGCTGTCAAACAAAACTCATTAGCTTGATGAATGTTCTGACAAATGTGTTTTTCGAGTACTTTCTTGGAAGCTTCTTGCAATTTTGCTCTATAATAGCGTTTTTTCTTTTTTTTTTTTGTTGTTGTGTTCAAAGGTTGATTTTCTGCAAGTTGATCAAAATCTAAGTAACAAATTAGCGAGAATAAGACAAATAAAATTTTGATTCAATATGTTGAAAGTAATCTGTTTATGTTTAGGGTTCGTGAGCTTATTGATATGGATAGATTGGAGTGATTAGTTTCATTGTTTCTGCAGTTAAAATATCCATATCTGTTTCCTTGTACATTGAGAAACGCACGAGATCGCTGCAAAAAACGCATTTTTCGCTATGGATTTCATGTTCCGTTGCTTGTTGTTTCTCAGAAACTTATCTTTCTCGAGTGAAAGAGCCAACCGTTGAAGCTGCTGTGGTTGAAAATTGCGTTTTTAATTAAAAATCATACAACGCTTGTAAAAACTATTGTTTTATAAATTATATTTAGCACAGTGGTACAAAAAACGAACAAAAAATATGTTTTTTTGATTAAAAAAAGATGAATTACGACATTTAGTAGCCTGCAACCGGCATGCAGTTGGTGGGCGTCAGGTGGGGTTTTCGCCACCGGGACAGGTTTTCAGGTAGGACCCATGCCGAGTTCACCGTTTTCCTTTTAATCTACTTTTGAGCAAACCGCATTATATAACAAGACATAATAAAGTATCTAATTCTGAAAATCTGTTTTGCAGGATTTGGAAACCGACACGGTAGGAGTTGGTGGTGGCGCGACGCGCCAGGGGGGAGGGATGGTTGTGATGATGGATAGTAGTGGAGAAGACGATGCGACCACTGAGGATGTAATTGTCGGATGCGGGAAGAAGAGGAGGTGGATGCAGGAGGCTGGATATGTACGTTTCGACGAGTGTTTCGCTTAACCCTAAGAATGTTAACCTAAATTTTCCTTCTCCTTTCTTCGTTCTTAACCTGTCTTCCACATGGCCTGAGTCCCTTGTTAGTTGTCAGCTGCCCAGAACAGCTGTGGTCCAGAACCCTTATGGTTTGGACGGTCTTCTGTCCATAACCTGCTATACAACAACTTCCCTTTTCGATAATGCTGCTTAGGCTTGCTCGCCATGTCCACTCGCTCAGGCAATCCGCTCTGTTTTAATTGCGAAGGCCAGTTTCCTCTTTGGCCGGGACTTTTGTCCTGGTATGCCTCCTCTGCCAGATCAAGTCCTTTGCTGCTTGCTGGTCGAGGTAGTCGGTTCGTCCCTGGCCTGGCCAAAAGTTACCTAGACCTCGTCAGTGAGCTTGGTTTAGTTCCTCTTCTAGGTTATATTGCCTCTAGTGTTGAACAGGCCTTCTGTTCTGAATCTTTTCGGTTGGGTCCCTTTCATTGCCTGGTCCTGCTCATCAGTCTGGGTGCCCATTTCCCTTCCCCCATACGGTGGAATCCTTCACAAGAGGAACACCGGTGGTCCTTCATGTATTACCAAATCATGGTTTATATTTAGTTTGTAGGCCCTATGGCCCATTTTGTCTTCTCATCCATCTCGTCAAGGTCTTTTTTTAGTTGGCCAATCAAATTGCTTTCTATAGAAGTTGATCAAAATGGACAAAGGAGAAAAAAGTGTGATGATCCAACAATCTTTTTTTGCCATAGGGTAGCTGAAGTTGTGCTTTAGTTGTCATTAGTTAGGCTTTCATTGAGTATCCTTCTAATGAGGAGATCACCTCAATTGGTACTACGTAATGGAGCTTCCTCCATTTGAGATTGCAGTCTTTCTCTTTTTGATGGTTTTGTGTTACCATATTACTTTTGCTACTTATACTCTCCTTTCTTTTTCTCCTTGTAAATTCATTGCTTCAATATAGTGTATTTTTACACACATGAGACCTATGCCTGCACACATAAAGGTCATTTTTTGATATTAAAATTTTTTTGGTGCTCTTGTTGAGAAGTTCTCTCTCAACTCATGCATAATGCTTCACAATAGGTTACACTCTAATGCATTGGGACATGGACCAAGGACCTAGAATTGTTGATCGAGAGATAAGAAGGTCTAACCCTTTCAAAAATGTTTTTTTGAAAGCCTAATCAGGATTCAATTGCCTTATGTCTCTCTTTGGTGATTGATGTTCCTTGCAATAGGATGTTGAGCCTAAAGGATTTGCAATGTAGTGAAAGAGGAGTGAAGACCATTGATTGCTTATTACGCTACTTTGTGGCAACCTAGGTTTGTCTATCATACTTGGTCCTCATCTCCTTTTACTCAATGTTGAACATATGTTGTCTCGAAGCGTTTAGGAAGTCCTTGGGTAGATCCATATCTCACCAAAGTGTGGAGATGGATTAGAGATGCACCTATTCTTGATCACGATTGTCAAATAGGATCAGAATTCCATCCTTGGTCGAAACTTGCTAGAGGAGACTTCTTGATAGGTTGCTAATAAAACATGATCATCATGACAATGAATCCTTTCCATTGCTAAGCTCGTTGGCCAGATAAGCTTGAAAATGGATGTGAAGTGATTGTTTGAATCTTATTGTATGTCATCCATGTTGTCTTGTATGCTCATGTCCTATAATATGAATTGGTTTTTTCTATCTATTATTATGGGTTTTTTTATCTGTTGTTTTAATTATAATATCTTAAAAATGAGGATAAATAATTTTAATAAATTTAAGTTATAGGATATTAAAAATATGAATATTAAGAATGATTGATGATCTTGAGAAAAGATTTATAAAATAATGATTTTGATTTTAATATATTTTAAGAATTTTTATAATTTTTTAAGAACATTTTTCAGATTTTAATATATTGTATTATACGATATCACATGATTGTACGATAATTTTGAACTACAAGATCAATTGGGTGAATAGATTCTTAAGATAAGATATTATGTTATATAAGTATGATTAAGACAATATACAACTATGGTAGAGTATAGTTAATCTGGATCAGAGTAGTCTGACAGGTTAAATAAAAAAGCGGTTGATCATATTGTATGATCATTTAGTATTGTAAGGTACGATCAATTAAGAGAGAGAATTAACGTGAAATAGTAATGAATATGCATAAAAACGAGTTGAATATCGTACATGATGATCATGATATTATATTAGGTTGTTAATGCATAAGAACAAATAATTGGTACAAATAATATATTATTGTATAGTACGAAGGACACAAATATACAAGTACGATAGATTGTAAAGCTTAAAATTTGGTAATCCAAGTACAATGGGACAATTTTGATAATAACATATCATATCTATAAAATTATGATAAGTGTGATATGTAAATGTATTAGATCGTATGATACTGTAAAAGTACATCGTATCGTACGATTATGTAATGAGAAATGTAGTAGTTTCAATGTGAATATGACTAAAAAAATATATCTTGAAATGATTATACAATACGATAAAATGATGATGTCGATACAGTCTTTTTAAAACAGAAGAGCATAACATATAGAATAGAACTATTATTGATTATGACTTTGTAAGAGTTACACAGAAAATTGATCATACCAGTACTAGAAGCAAGATCGTACAGTATAACATAAAGAATGTCTAAAAATAGTTAATTAAAAGGTGTTGTAAAATATGATGATAGATAATGTATTATATGATAACATGAAAACTAATATATTAAATGAAATCATTCGTACGATATAGGAGGAATGGTAGCATCGTATCAGTATAATATGAATATTGTAACAATAAGATAAAAAAAAAAATAATGTAGATTTGAGCAAGTTTGAAAAATGTATCATGAAAAAGTAATCATACTTTTATAATTAGTAGAAACTTAATTAATCTTAAAACCAAAAATAGAAAATAACCAAGAAAATTAACTTAGGGGCGAGTTTAATTATCAAGAAACCTTTGGAAATAGGAGGATAAAAGATGAAAAAGTATATGCACAAAGAGACAATTGTTATAGGCATTTGAAAGGTTGGGAATTCGAAAAATCACGAGATTTAGTATAAATATGGTGCGGACTTGTAGAATTTTTTGGGAAGAAAGCTTTAGCAATTAGATTATCTAAAGGTGTTTGAGAGAGAAAAGGGAAAGAAAATAGTGATTTTTGGAGGACTTCAAAGAAACCATACAAGTTAAGCTAGCGACTAAGGCAAGCCTAAGAAGAATATAGTCTCAAATACTGTAGCAACTGTGGGAATTACACTTGATTTGGAACTTGGTGAGATTACCACGCAGTTTTAAAAGGTAAGAAAAAGCTAAACTTATGTGTATATGGTTGTTTGTTATGTGTATTGTAAGATAAAGATTTTGATTAGTTGATTAAAAAGATTTAGTTATAGATATATGAAATTGGTATGTTATATATAAAAGATGATTGTATTGATGCATAATATTTATTGTAATTTATTTGCTTAAGAGACGATTAAAAAACAAATTTATGAATGACAATAAAAAGAAAATGATTTCTATTTCATGATTTATGTATGTATATAATATTTGAGTATGAATGATGTATTATATTGATTACAAATTACTTATGATATAATTTTGTGATTTTGAATATACAAGGCAAATTATTATGTGATAATTGTTATAAAGATAAGAAAAAGAAAAAATGACTTAGTAAGGAGAAGATAATGTTTAAAATGAAAGAACGCAAGTTTTTTTAAAGTGACAAATGCTATTCTGAAATAATGTATTCCAAATATGAGCCAAATAAGTCTTCGTTTAAGTTATTTAAGTGTGAAATAACGTGTTTCTAAATATGTCTAATTTGTTGATAAGTCTAAGCCAAATTCTTAAAGAGATAAGAAAGATCAAAGAAAGAAGATAATGTATACTAGTATAAAAGATTAATGTATATAAAAGTTTCACATCTATTGTTGTTTTATTTTTCTTTAAATGTTAGCATGTTTTATTTATATTTTATTATTACAAATGACCCTTATATACGCTTTTTTAAATATTATAGTGCTTTTTATATATGTATAATGATTTGTCACCGAGTAAGTGTTGATTAACTTATGTTTTTTTTTTGTTTTTACTCTTTTAGGTTAGAAGAGGTGTTACATGGGAATGTATGGGAGCAATGGTATTAGATTCATGATAATTTAATCTAAAAAAATATTTTATTATATTATTTAGTTATGTGACATTTGTGATGATATATTCATACGAAACAATGGACTATGTATTAGAACTATCATCATGAGGTTAATTTTAAACTTTGTTTATGACTAAATGGTAAACCAATATAGTTAATCGTTTAGTTGTTATAAAGCTTGCTTTATTATCTTGATGGTGATGTGGTTTTAATGACAAATAATTTTACAAGATAATTTTTATTAATAGTTTTCACAAATTTTAAGGAAAGAAATAAATATTCTTAATTGAAGAAGAGTTTTATGTAAATTTTTTTTCCTTTTGGTATGAATTAAAAAATGATTTCTTTAAATAAAAAGTTTTTTATTCAAAGGTTTAAAGAGTTGTTTTTGCTATTAGTTATCACACTAATTGAGAGACCATGACACGTTCTTTAGCTAGTTTGGTTAGGATAAACTTGTTAACAATCCTTCTTAGAGAACATTTAAAGAATTTCTTGTTTATGTAAAGTTTTGCTTTGCTTAGTTATGTCTCTTGGTCAAGATTATTGGTCCCCTCTCATTGAGCACTGACATTGTTGTTGTCGGTTGTCAAATGCTCCATGTTAGCTAACTAGTGAACTTGACATAGCCATGAAAAATCTACACAGATACTAAGTTTAGTTCTTTGGCAATGCCTTGCTTATTATGTCACTTGGTTATGACTATGGGTGCCCATTCTTAAGCATTGACCCAGTGGCTCCCAAACAACAAAAGGGGCTAAGGTTACTTACAAATCACTTTAAAAAATTCCTATTGTGAACTTAGTTGAAAAAATAACTCTTGGATCAACTAAGCCTCCTGAGACGTGTGCACTTGTTTGAGAACTTGTTAAGCAATTTAATTTTCTTATTGCATGATCTACTCTTTTCTCTCTCCTTGGTCAAGATTGAGGGTTCTTCCCAAATGAGACCATGAAACTTTATTAATAAGTTGCTCTAGTCCCTACGTAAGAACTTTGCTTGAAATATTAGGTTGGAAACAAGTAATGAAAATTAATTGGTCTAGAGTGATGCGTGGAACTTAATTGAAGAACCATCCAACATTATTGGCTTTGATGATGACGTATAAACAACCTTAAGTGAGACTTTTGAGTAGAGACTTGTCTAGTTCTATAACTAATTCTAGGTTTTCTCATGTCTAACCTAGAGAGCTGTGTGCCTCTACGCTTTGATCTCACCATTGTTGGCCAAGGCTTACTAGGTTGACTTGGTGTGAACATTCTTGGACCATCCTAACAATGCTTGATTAAGCTAAATCTTCCAATTAAGATTATGGCCCTTGTTGTAGCAGTGGTTTGATGGTTATTAAGAAAGCTAACATTTTATGCCTTAGCATGAGGACCTGAAAGCAATCTCAACCTTGATTGGTTTATTGCAAGTTCATAGAACAAACTTTTGGCCCAAATGAATTATTGGATAGATAGTGATGTTAAGGACCTTCAGTTATTGATTTTGTTTGTAACCATCTCCCCATCGACCTTAGTTAAGTCTGTCGAGATTCTGGGTTCCGCTTTTTGAGCAGAGTTCTAACAACCCACTGATTGATTAGAGTTCTGAGTCCCTGGCTAGCAAGCCCACACTTGGGTCTAACTGGTTTGATTAAATGAAGCCCGTGGCAAACAAAATTTGTTGGAGGATCTATTTCATTGTTTAATTGATAATTTCTTGTTGCCTTGAGAGTTTCACTTGTTGGAGTACTGGCCAGGTCTCATGAAATGGTACGATGAGTTAAATGCTTCATATTTCTCGTTGGCCTAACTAGGTGAGTTGTTGTGGTTAAATGCTCTTTTTATTGAATGTTCTCAAATGTATGGTGGGCTGATTTTTGGTGCTTCATTCAAACGAGTTTGGCCAATTAGACATATGTGAATACAAATTGGGGTTGATGCTTATATCAGAATCAAAGTTATAACATTCCCAAAACTTGGGCAGGAGTTTCCTTCATTCATTAAGCAAACCAATGTTTTGAAAACAAACCAATGTTTTGAAAAAAAACCAATGTTTTGAAAACAAACCAATGTTTTGGCAATCTCGTTGGAGTTACTTTCCATGGGTTTCTCCAAAGCTTTCGCTAACGCCACTCTCCCCTCATAAGAGCTTTTGACGTTTTATACTTATCAGGTCTTGGGGAGAGCCATTGCTTGAAGGTATTGCATAATCTACTTTTGTATGGATTTTAGGAGAGATTCTATTTGAAAAGTGCTAGGCATAAGTTGCAATGCCTTCGATGATTTGATCTTGTCCAAATTAGCATCAAGTCTTCCATTTCAATCCCAGGAGTGAAGAGGTTCTTTGCCAGTAGCTTTAGATCATTCGAAAAATTGGTGAGGCAAACTCTTTGAACTTATTATCTTGCATTGTTAATACCTCTATGTTTGGGACTCTAGAGTAGCCAAACTAGCTTTGGAGCTCTTAGCCATTGCTTAGCGCTTGTTGTTCTGGGACACAAAGGGTATCACATATGTCGACTACATACTTGTCTCCTTGTTTATCCAGAGATCCACATCGCTATTATTAATCTTTCCATCCATCTAGAGGTAGTGGAGATTCCTCATTGCATCATCTCCTCAACCTCATCCCATTACTTATTCAACTTAAAGCTCTTGTTCTTATTCTCTAATCTAACCTTGGGTGGTGTTGTGTGTAGCATTAAGCTACTCTATGGCCTTTTAGACCAAAACAATAGTGCATGTTCTTTGAAAAGATTTATAAAAAATTTTTTCCTCACCTTAGATTGGGTATTTGCTGATAATTGGCACTTTACTTAACAGAGGCCCCATCTGAGTTGCCTCATCATCATCATTAGTTTGTCTAGCTTGGTTGCTTAAGCCTTGAGAACCTATTAGAGGCCTTGACAACCATGATTTCCATGTCGTGCCTTTGGTAGGACACTTCCCTAGAACTTTGGGATTGTTGCCCATCAGAATTGCACATAAGACATCTAGATGCTAGTTTCATTTGTGCTTCTATAGATATTATATGAATTTCTTCACTATCACTATCCTGTTATGCTTTTTGTGTTGAAATCAAGTCAAAGAAGCAAATGTCCTCCTAGTGTTGCTTGAAGGGAAGCCTTGTCTCATAGTCAAGGCTCATGTATGGGATAGCAAAATGCCCCTCTTGTATTTAGTGTTTAGAAATGTTTTAGGAGTTTGATGGTCCATGGTAGTCATCACTAAATCCTTGTCTATTTTAGAACCTCTTTTTCAAAGGTGCATATTAGAAGCTCTCAACTAAAGATGGTGGCACTATGATCATAGATCTTTGGAGCCACAATTGCTGTTGTCATTATCAGAGAAGGCAAAAGTGGTTGGAGTTGTAAAAAGTAGAGGACCATGAGGTATGTGAAGGATAAAGTGGATGTTCAACCTCCCCTGTTTATAAGAATCCCTCATTTTATCTTCATCATTTGATGAATTCTACTGATTTGATCTTGTGTACCTTGGTTTTTTGTGTGAGCGTCAAATGCACGCAACAATCATTTAAAATCATCATACCTAATTGATACAACAATCATTTATAAAGCTCTTGTGCAAGCGTTCTTTGACCCAGCTTGGCCTAGCCTTCCAACCAAGCTCCTTAATCCAGACCAATATTGGATGATGATTTTTGCTCAAATTAACAAGTAGAACCATGAAAATGTTTCTTTCATTTATTTTCCCCCACACCTTAGAAAACCTCAGATTGATCTTAGGTTCTTGGAAAAAAAAGGAAATTGTCCTAAAGGCTCAGCTTGGCTTCGTCAACACCCGTTGGCCTCTACATCTTGATTGGTTGGGCTTCATCAACCAGTTGCTTGACATCTAAAGAGGAATGTTAGCTTGGTGTGACATGACTTAGGCCAAGTAGGTATGGCTTTTGTATCCTTTATAGAAGTCATAGTTATGGTAAGCTCTTTTTTTAGTATCTTCTTCATTGCCTAGGCAGTTGTAGTGTTGGTCACCTCAACTAGTTGTTGTTGCTAGCCCTTTTTTGCATCGATCATATCCCTTAAGTCCTTAGTCACTTGTAGCCTTTCCTTGGCTTCTTAAGCCCAAAGTGCCCTTGTAGCTATAACTAATAGCTATTCCAAGTGGTCTCAACTAGAGCAATTTTGCTAATAATTAGGCCTTCATTTTGTCCTTGACCACATAGACACGAGAAAGAGCCCTATCTTAGCTCTACTTGCGGTGACCCTCTATCTCTACTAGTTGTTATGATAGCTTGGCATTCATCTCATTAATCTCTTTGTATGTAGTGACCAAGTTCCTCTCTTTAATTGCCCAATCACTTTGGAAGCGTAGGGCCTTTGTCAAATTTGCCTCTTCCTTGTCCAATGGTGTATATGCTTACTAGGCATCCTTGTTCTCCTCATTGAGCATCTTATTCAACTTAAAAAAAGCATCCCTTTCAGATGAACAATGCCACTCAATTATTAGTCTCTCAAGGGTTGCCATCCTAGCTTAGATGCTCCCTTTGAAGGTTGCTCCTCATCCAAAGAGTGAACCTCGATGGAAATCTCCACTTTTCCATCCTTTCCCGGTAGCCGGTGGCCAAGGAAACCTACCTTGGTGAATTTCCATCTTACTTGGTAGGTATGATCCCATGGTCTAAGAATTGGGTCCCTTCTTCCTAGCCATTGTTTCGTTCATTAGGTAGGGACAGCTTTTTACCTTAACTGATCTCAAGCTTGGTTATTTTTTGCCCTCTTTTCATTGTTTCTTCTGGCTGTAACCCCCCAACAATTGTTGTGCTGTTGTTGTTTTCCTTGTCAGTTTTTTTCCTTTGATCCCTACATAAATATCGATGGTCAGTTTAGCTTAAATAATAGGCCTGCTCGTTGCTTCTAAAGTCAGCCCCATTGGCATTGAAAGAAGAAACCTTTTTCTTTCTTGTTAATTTTGCCTAAGCTAATTTTTCAAAAAGTAAGGTGTCCATTAGATTATGATTCATTGTCAAAAGCAGAGAGGATAACATTGCCTTAGCTTTTTCAATTGAGGTGTTGTGTCTTCTCTTTTCCTTTATTTATGCACTTCTTGAGGGCATTAGTTGTTGTAGTTGCATTCTTGTGCTTGCACATCAAATGTCATTTCTTGGTGTCAATAAATCCTTAGCTATTCCAACTTAAGTTTAGGAATGGATTGATGGTGTTTGATTCAACATTGTTCTAATTCAAACTTCAAGACATAATCTCCATTTGAACTAACCATAGCTTACAAATTTTTGATTCGAGCCAAAAACGATCTGGTTTTTTATTATTTTCTTATTGCTTATTTGAAAGTTTATACATTAAAACATACGAATGTATGTTATCATGGTTTTTTAAATTTATTCTTTTATGTTTAATCGATCATGTATGTATATAAACACACATACTTTCGAGTCATGTCAAGCCGAACCTATTATTGGTTGAAATTTGTTCGTAATATTGTGAAAGTCAATTTTTCAGCTCATTGCTTAGCTTAAACACCTCAATTTAAGTTAAAACACAATCCAAATTTTGAGTGAATGTTGATCATTGTGTTGAACTACCATCATTAAGCAAGTTTTAAATTATTATCCTACTATGTTTTAAGGGGATTTACATATGATGTTTTTAGGTGTAAGGCCATGGCTTATGTACTCCAATCTTGGTGTGCTATGAAGTAGTTGAATAACATGTGATGTAACATGATAGTTTCTTGTTATTGAAATTCAAATGCATTGCTACGTCCTACAACACTAATGGTTGATTCATGCATCTTGCATGTTACCATACAATGTAGATTTTAAGTACTGAGTTGATAGTTGGTCAACACTTACCTATATCATTATTTTTAGATTTTGTTTGGGCATCATGTGATTATTGGGATTGTGAATAAAGGGAATAAAACATCAACGTTTGTTCTTGTAAATAAATAAATAGGTATGTATAATTTGTTATTTTATATACATTCAATTCTATAAATTATGAGCTTTATTTTCATTAAAAAATTGTGATCAAAATAATATTTTGAAAATGAAGTTAAACTTGGACTGCATTTGTTCTTTTGTTAAAATGAGACATAGGTGGAGTTGTCATACACAATTTGCATTAGGAACCATAGCATTCGTTATTAGCATTCTAAATTGGTGTCATAATGTACTTGTCATTGTCGTGCCTTTAGATATCATGGATAAAAGTGACATGAAGAACATAGATTCAAATGGCATATAGTTCATGCTATGTATTATTTGTTTTAGTTTCAAGGAGAAACCTCATTTCAATTGGCTTGACTAATTGTATAATGCTAGGTATCATACCATATTTGGAGATGGTACATATAAGAGATGCATTGTAAGTTTGCAAATGTAACAAAAAAAGAAATTTATATGTATTGATTATGGAGAGAGTTAATTGTGGCACAATTGACTTGATCAGATGAGTGAAAAGGCATATAAATTATGGTACAAAGAGGTTATATACCAAATTTGAGATCCTAAGCATTGGTGTATGTGAGAATTTTGTTACTCTTGTTTAGAAGCTACAACACAATTTGGATGTTCATACAGACTTGTGAGGACTTACTAATGGTATTACTTGGAGAATTTAGTTACTAAATTACCTTCATTAATAACTCCACTAAGATGGCTTGGTTATACTTTTTGAATGCCACTTAGATGTTTTTGACACTTTTTAGAAATGGATATTTGAGGTAGAGACAAAGGCAATCATAAAATTGAAGTTTTTTTTACAACTAGAAAGTTTTGGCTACAAAGGGAGCAACTAAGTCCACCAATCTTGTAGTTCTCGAGATTTATATGACAAAAAAGTTCCAATATCCTACAACAAAGGGCGTTGTTGAATTAATGAATAAGACTTCCAATGAGCCTGTTAAGAGTATAAGTTTGTACATTGGATTGCCCAAGTCATTCTCATTAGATGTCATAAATATGGTAACGTTCTTACTCAATAGGGGACACTCTAAATAGCTAAACTATAAGTTACTTGGAGAGGAGTAGGTGGGCAAGAATGTAAGTTTAGGTCATTAAAGGGTTTTTGAATGTTTATTGTCGACACATGTGAACTTGAAGCATAAGTACATGTTTGATGCAAAAGTTGTACTGTGTAACTGCATTGCATATGATGTAGATAGTTTTGACTATTGTTTTTAAGATTCAATGTGGCATAAAATAACTAGAACACATGACTTTTATGAAGAACAATTATAGAAATAGTATGCCATAAAGTTTGACAAGGAAATCAGCAAAGAGGAGGTGGATATAGATGAAATAATTCTTAGCACCCAAGGTAATGTCAATTGAAGATATAGAAAAAGATCTAGATGGGAGCATGGTTATAGAACGTACGAATATTCGCATGATTAGCTCAGATTCCGAGTCCTTGATAGATGTTGAAGCACCAAGTTGTTTGTTGATGACCAAACAAGTTGAAGATGCCTTTAATTTTTAGTTAACAATAGGAGTGAAATCATACCATTGGAAAGAATTGTTATCTAAGAGCAAGCTAGTTATCAAATGGAAGAAAATCATTAAAGAATAAGTGGATCTACCGACGTAATAGGATGTTGTCGAAGGCTTTCAATAGAAAGAGAGAGTAAACTATGATGTGATTTGGACAACCTTATGTCAATAATTAAGTAATGTTCTTGAAGATGAAGTGCATTTGGAATAACTCGATTCAAGTCTACATCTCTCTATTGTGATATTATAGTACAATTAGAAGTCTTTTAAATTACGAGAAAGAACTTAGTGTGTAGATATATAAAGAGTTTGTATGGGCTGAAGCAAGCTCCTAGGTGGTTATACATTTAGTTTGATGATGCATTATGTTTGCCATAATTACTTAAGGTTGTGTGATTCTATATTATTGTTAATTCAATCATTTCAGTGGCTGCTAAATAATTATGCTACTTTATGTAGATGGTTATTAATAGTGTGGAAGATTCATGAGCTAAAGAAATACTTGTTTGAGGACTTCTTGATTAAAGATGTGGGGGTTAACATGTTAGATTTTTGGAATAAAAATTTCTACAAATAGGCTTATTGAGGCTCTTAGGTTATCACCCTAAAAATATTTTTAATGGTTTTTGGAAAAATATATTTTTTAAAGATGATGGATCTATTGATATTTGATTTGGGAGCCATTTCTAATCAAGAAACTAATAGTCTTTGTGTACACAAATGTGGGAGTTTATGGGAAAGGTGTTATATGTTTTAGTTGTAGCCAGTTTGATGTACTTCATGGTTTGTAGTTGGTTAAGCATTATCTGTGTAGTGGGAGCTATTAATTGTTATATGGTCAACTTAAGGTGTAAGTATTGGTAGTGGTGAAATGGTTTTCTTGTTATTTAGAAGGAACAATAGATATAGAATTAAGCTTCTATGGATCAACGAAATTCTGTGGGAGTATTTAGGCATCAACTGGGGAGTTGGTGATACATCAATTAGTTAGATGTCACAATTTCGTAATTGCATGGCTCTTCTAGTTATGGAAGTTTATACTATTATCTTAGATGCTAGAAAAGAAATGGTATGACTCAAAATCTTTTGAAAGAGTTGGAGTCTAAAAAGAATGCTCCTTATTTAGTGACAATCGGAGTATTTTTTGTCTTGCTATGGATAATACATATTCAACTTAAAGAATCATTATTACTAAGGAAAATCCGTAGGAAAATCTAACAATTTCTTAACCGAGGTCATTACTGTTGATAAACTAAGGCTTTGTTCCACTTTAGTTGGTTTGTCTGCAGAATAAAGAATAGTTTTGTTGCGTTGAGGATAGGAAAGCTCACTGGAATTCGTTGACTCTTGAAGCATGGCTGATTCAGAATCAATCAATCTACAAATTGGAGATTATTGAAGCATGAAGATAAATAAAGATGTAAAGGCTCATAGGAATGGGCAACGCATTTTTGATATGGCTTTTGTTGTCTGTTGGTGAAGAGTTATGGAGATGCTGAGGCAAACCATCTTATGAAAAAGTAGTGTGTAACAATAGGAGCATATCTGAAAGGGTGTAAATTTACAGGTTTAGAGATTTATGATATAAGAGTGTTAGTAAAAAGCACTAACGTGGTTTTTAAAATGAGTGCTGACAAGCAGTTTGGTATACTTTTAGAGTGAAATGGGGTTTGTCAGTAGGATATGGTCGATGTGGACTGAAAGAAGAACAATTAAAGGGATGGTCGCTGAGATTATTTTCCTTAGTGTGCACTCAGGTAACTTTGTAGTGCCTTGTCTTTTCTCTTGTTGAAGCTGCTTTGAATGTGCACTTTGTAAGAGAAATTTGTGGGTTAAAGTTTGTAATACTTTTTAAATTCTAATAAACATCTTTCAGTTAAAGCTTCCCGAGTTTGGGTTTTTCTACATAGTTCTGTTTTCTGTTGCTTTCATCTTTCTGTTCCTTATTCTCTCGATGTTTGTATTTCTCTCATGCTTTTATCAAGTTTCAAATTTTCACATTGATTGTGTAACATTCTTGTTGTTTGTGAATGAATGAGAGAGACATGCTTTTGTGGATATAACAACCAAAAGTACAAGTTTTTGGAGTTCATAACCTTCTATGTGAAGCTTTTAAGAACCATTGGTACAACTTGAGCCTTTGAGAAACTTTTGGAGTTCATAACCATTAGCTCCAGTAAGAACCATATCTCTGAAATTTCGAGAGCTGTCCCTGCGAACTGGAAAAATTCATTGCTTGTGGAGTGAAGTTGATGTTGCTTTGCTTTAAAAATCTATATGGTTCTATCTTAAGCGCTTGATATCTTTTGGTGCTCTTTTTGTTAATTAGAATTACTATATCACAGAATATTGACTGTATTCTGTTGTAGATATTACATGCCATTAATTATATGCTATTTGGAAGGTTTTAGCTGATTAAAGTATGGCGTGACATTATGATTTAGACCTTGAGTCCTTTTGACTTGAAGTCATATTCTTTTTTATGTTTTCCAGAGTTCATTCCTTGTTGTGAAGACCGTGAATTGTAGATGTGTCCTACCAGACTCTACAACTCATTGGTACATAGCAAAATGTTCTCTGACTATGCCAAGTCATTTACTTGGGTTGGATACCGGATTGAGAAATGCTGCAAGCTTATTTTGTAACAGCATGGCATAATCTTCCATTGTGGCAGGGCAGCAATTTATTTCTCTATAGTTGAAAACCATTTAGGGCAATCTAGTTGCAGCTGAATACTAGTTAAATTCAGGAAAATGTGAAACTGTTAATTATTCAATGATTAAACTAACACGGTACAGATTTAAAGGATTTTAACAAGTATTTGGCTTTTAAAGAGGTAGAGAACTTGATTTGGTGGACATTGAGAGGTTTACTTTGCATAACGATAGATTTAGAAACTTTTAGAACCTCTAATATCATCCTACATATGTAAAAAGTTCTAACAAAGACTTGGTTCTATTTAAGAGGTGAATTTGATTTGGTGGACATTGAGAGGTTTACAAGGAATCTGGTTTTTATGGATGACCTTTTAAGTTTTCAATTGAACACCACAAGATGAATACTTTTAATAGATTCAAGAACTTTAATAACCTCTAGATTATCGTTCTATGGGAAATTAGTGGAACTTAATAATCTAGAAAATTGTTAAACTATATCTGAGTTAACAAAATTCTTGACTATAATATACAATTTAAATGTAGTTCTAACGCATTATGAAAAATTGTAACTGTCTTGTATTGTCTATTGAGCAATGCTTCTCACCTCATTGTCTATTTTACTGCTGACATGAAAGATGACTTTGTAGGTGTTATTTGAAAGATCTGGTTGGTGGTAGCACCAACTTGAAATGCATTAAGAGAGTGAATACTCATCCCAGAACTTTTGAAAGGCATTACATTTCTTCTTATAAGCATGTTTATGCACCTGAACCAGAGCATGAGCATTCAAAGAATAACCTGAGTGTTTTATCTGAATTTTTTGGTGCCTTTTACCGTTTTTCTCGGCCCCACACCATCATAGGCACTGTGAGTTGTATGTTTCTCTTGTTACACGCTTTTATAATGATTTGAATCCTAAGGTTATCAACCATGCTCTTCCTTGTATTATAGATTTTGGGAATAACCTCTGTGTCACTTCTTCCAGTAGAGACCGTGGCTGACCTTTCTCCGACATTTTTCAGGGGCCTTATCAAGGTATCACTTGTTCTTTTTTTTAAATGGTCAAGTTATCATGTGCTTGCATTCTGATTCAGGCTTGGGACTGTTATATATAATTCTTATGACGAAACTTTGCTTTATTTATTTACTTGTAATTTCAGGCACTGGTTTCTGCAGTATGCATGAATATATATGTTGTTGGATTAAATCAAATTTTTGACATCAAAATCGATAAGGTTAGTTATACCATATTTGTAAAATTATATACAAGACACATCGTTTCTTCTTCACTTATGTTGTCATAGACAATCAAGCGAATAGTATCCGTATTTATTTATTTTTATTTTTTTTTATCTTAATGAGAATGAGCATCCTTGTATTCTCAGGTTAATAAACCCTTTCTTCCACTTGCTTCTGGAGAATTGTCAGTGGCAGCAGGAGTAACTATTGTTTTATCTTTCTGTGTCATTGTAAGTGACCTGTTATGTTTGCATGCTTTTTCTCTTTGAATTTAATAAATGCTCGCCCTTTCTTTGCAGAGTTTTTTGGTGGGTGCGTGGTCGCAGTCTCCTCCTCTTCTTTTTGCTTTACTTGTTAGCTTTTTACTCGGGACTGCATATTCTCTTGATGTAAGATCTCTGTAAGCCTGCATCTTAAGAAACTTCTAATACTTGGTGCACGTAATAAAGTTTCATAAATTTTTATATACTTTGGTGCATATGATGATCTCAATTAAGAAGCATTGTTTATGTTCTCAAACATTGATCTATGAGATTTAGGGAAGCAATATTTAAAATTCTTGCATTCTTCTCTTCCTCTATAGTCTTAATGTGAAGGACGATTTCCAAATGGTAGTGCTAAGTTGAGCAATTTTCTTTTTTGATGACTTATCAAATTTTGTGAAGTTAGTAAAGCTGTTGTTCAATGCCAATTCTAAGCCATTCATGTACATCCCTCAAGTACAAGTGGGAGTAGATTTAATCCTTTATTGATTTTTCAATAGTGTTATTGCCAAAATATACAATCCCTTACTCATAAATTTTAGTTTTTGAGTTGATGGGTTTCTAGCATAACAAGTGATCACTTTGTATTTGAATAAAGTCAAATAGTTCATATATTTTATGGATCAAATTAGTTTTTAGCAGCGCTTTATTATGGTCAATTGGAGCCTTAATGAACCCAATTGTCGAAGTAGCTTTTAATATGCATGATAATTTGTGGTTTGGAAAAATCTTTTGTGGATTAACTTTGGCTTCATTTTAGCATGCTTGTTTTGGTTGAACTTGATGGTGGATCAATTGTTTTGTCTTCATATTAGTTGGTGAGCTTTATGACATTGTAGATGTTTACTCGATTTTTTTTTTGTTATAAGATTTTAGGTTAAGGAGAGAGTTATGGACTATGGAAGAGACTTGCAGTTTAGAGAGATGTTGAGTACAAATGAGAGTAGGATTACTCCCACATTAGTTGTAACATGATGTTAATGTCTTAATACACAATCAAATCCCTCTTATAAGTTTGAGTTTTTAGGTTGAATCCAATTGAAACAGTATTAAGCCTAATTTTGGCCTCTTGTATTCTTTAACATAAATTGTCACAATTTGTTGTATATGAAGCTCTAGAAATGACTTGTTGGCCAAAATTTGTTCTGGCCACCCTTGGCTAGTTTTGAGATTTCTCGTTAGTTATGAAGGAAGATCATTTCCCAATAGCCACCATAAGTTCTTGAGCTCTCTTATGAAATTTTCAATAACATGTTCTTGGATGTTGCTTATAGCTAAAGTCCTCTGTTCTATAGAGGTATGCTTTATTAGCCAAGCTTGACCTTTACCTTCCTTTTAAGGGATAATGCGGGTTGGATGGAGCTACTTATCATCATTTTTTTCAAATCATTGAATTAAAAGTGGAAGAGAGATACCTTTATCCATCTTTGCTTTGGTTTCAAAATTGCTATTTATACTTACTAGAATATATTTTGAATAATTCTTTTGTAGTATTTAGAAAATAATAGAATTAATAATTGGTGTTAATTGAAGTTTCTTTTTAAAGCTTTGATGTTAATTAGGATTTTCTTCTAAAGTCTCTTTCTTATCTCTTTCTTATATGCTAGAATATAAAGGGCTCAAAGTTTCTCCTTAGATGAAATAAAATGTGCTCTCTTTTAATTTGTGTTAGAGCTATCTTACCATTGATAATGAGATCCTAACCCTCCCCATCCTCTTCATCGCCTCTCAATCCATGCACAAAATAAACCCTTAAATTTTGTCATGTTATCCTAGGCATTGAGACCCCCATCTTCTCCCCCTTTTGTAGTCATGCTCTCTTATGATCCTTCTGCCATCTTTGCAATCCGCCCTATTGACACTTGTCAACTAAATACGATTTCGACAGTCGTCCCATGGCAAGCCCTCTGCCCCTTTGAGATATTGTCACCACTTTGCTAAAACTACTGCTACTTTGCAAAAACCGTAGCCCACTTGTGATCCCCAAATATCAATAATTCCGAAGTTAATTATGGTCCTTTTTCTGGCCAGTAACTCATTGCCACATCAACCATTTCTTTTGAACACCACACCTGTGCATTACAACACCTCTGTGATGACCTTGTTTTCTTTTAAGCTATAATTAATCAACAATTCCTGCCTGTTCATTATTGTGGATGGTTTATTCGTCAATGACTCCCATGCTAGTTGGGTAATCCTTAGTCGTTGCTTGTTTTAGAGAGGGAAGTGCCTGTGCTATCTCTCAAGTTATCTTGTCTTTTATTGTTTAAATGTAATATTTCTTTCATGATCAAGCATCTATTTTCATTGTCATTTGCTTTATGTCTATCATGGCATCTAACATAGAATAAGTTTTTGCTAGTATGACCATTAAATTGATTGGTAATCTTCTTTCAAAGTATTCGAAGTTTTTGTTGTTAGCTAATACAAATTAGATCATCTTCTTTCAAATTCAGCCTTTGTTGGTGAGAACAAGAGTTTTATGCCTTACAGAAATGGCAAAAAGATGATTACGTTGTTATATTTTAGCTTCTGGTTGTATGGAACAAAATATTTCTTCCTTTATTCTGTTTCCAAAAAGGATTTTTGTACCTACGAGAGTTCTTTGATGTTCTACAAGGTGCTAAGAATTATTATACCATCCTTTATTCATTGGTCCAGTATAATAAAAGGTATAGTGGAAAGTTTTCATCATCATACAATTTCTTTTTGGTATAAAGGGATCCCTATAGATATTATAATATCAAGCCATCTCTATTGGAGGTGCAATGCCTCTTTCAACTTTCTTCTCTAGGTACTCATCTTCATTGCTTTAGACATCCTAATCACACTTGCTATTGGAGCTCCTTTTATAGCTGTTGATGGTCTAGGACGTAGTCAAAGTTTGGCTTCTGAACTTGATTTTATTATTGAACGTGGCTGCAGTTCTAACCATTCTTGATGTCCTTTCATTGTGATTATATTAAGCACATCTTTAGCAAGTGTTTACTCAAATTTAGGAAGCTTGAGTGGGCCAATAATGATGCATTACTTGCAACAGCTAATTAAGATAGTAGCATCACATTGACTTGTGATGATCATGAAAAATTTAAGCAACCCTACTATTAACAACAATTGTCGGCTACCATTCCTTTATTCAAGCCATGTGTGTTACTTAAGGCATTTTTAGCAGTACCTTTGGTGAATATTGGATGTTAGGTTTTGGTATCACCTCTTATATAGTTAAAAACTATTCCAAGTTTTCTAATTTAAGTTTTTCCCAATGTTTATATTTCGTTGCCTTATGTGTAGTTCTTATTCTCTTATTTTAGTTGAAGATTCTATCCCAACATAAAAAAAACATTCCCTTTTTACCATGTCACTTATGCCCCTAAGGTTGTTTTAAGCCACGTATCCATTAGACAATTAATAAAAACACTTGTTCTATAACATTTTATCCTAAAAACTATATTTTTTAGGATCTAACCATAAGCATGCAAATTGGAGATGGTCATGCATATAGTGATATCTAATTCTTAGATTCTAGTATTAGACTTATCTTTCCCATGGTCTTATTTGCATTTAACTTTGTTCTAAGGGCATTGTCGTCTAGGTCATTCTCTTTTCAGGTTAAAATAGCTACTTTTGGGTTTTTTATTTTGAGAGAATCTTGTGAGTTAAGTAGGCATAACTTTGCTTCTTATCCTCATAGATTTGCTAACTAGAGTTCCCCTCCTTTCAATTTAGTTCATTCTGATGTTTAGGGTCCCTATCAAGAAGTGTCTATCGATTGAACTAATTATTTTGTTATCTTTGTTGATGATTTTTCTTGAGTAACTTGGATTTTCTCTTAAGAGATAGATCTCAGATATTAGAATAATAAAACCTTTCTATAATAAAATAATGACCCATTTTTCTACTATTCATATTCTGGATTTTGACAATGCTCTTGAATTTGTTAAAAAATTTGTATAACTTCCTCATTCTACTAGGCATCATTTGTCAAACATCTTGTGCATATGCATCTCAAAAAAATAAAAAGGTTGAATGTAAGTATTGTCACATACTTAATATTGTTCGTACAATTTTAATTCAGATGAATATGCCAATAAGTATTTGGGAGATGTCCTCATTGCATGTTATCTTGTCAGTTGAATGCCTTTGCTTTGGATTGTGCTATTTCCTTTTATTTATTTTTTTTTAAGAGGTTTTCCTTTTATTTATTATACCTTGAGAAACCTTCTTCTCTATCAATATTATTCTTTGGTTGTCCTTTTTTTTGTTCGTCTTCATATTCCTGGTGATCAAGGGATCAATTCATGGTTCAACGAGAAATTAAAACATTAAATATCGAGGAGATTTTGAAAAAGAAAATGACGTTTTCATAAAAGAAATTGGCTAAAAAAATACTATTGCACATGTCGAGAAGCACCACTACCAGCACGCAAGATGCCCACAACACGAGTGGAACATCGCATGCGCATGTGGCATTGTTCACGAATAAGGCGAGTGTGCACACGCATAGTAGATTGCATGTGGAGGGCCATTGCTTGCAACAGACTAAGGTGCGTTGTAGACTGGAACGTGCGATAGATGAAAATGCACAGTACATTAGCATGCCTTATAGATGGTGTGTTGTAAATTGGTGCACGACAAATGAGTGTGAGGTAAATGACAAGCAGCAAATTAGTGTGTAGAACTTATGTAGTATGTTCCTCACGTACCACTTACCATCAACACGTGATTCATGTGCACAGTAAGTGCAGTAATAGCATTCAATGTTTGGAATTTTTTCACATGGAGATAGTAATTGTGAAATTTAATATTTTTTATATTATTTGAATAAAACATGAGATAAATTATATATATATATATATTGACCAAAATATCTTTATTGTATTATTATAAATATATATTAAATCTCTATAAAGAAAGTATTTTACTTTAATCCTAATTTCCAAACGTTGACAAAAACAAGCTCTCTATTGTTTGTTAATTATTTTTCATTTTTATTTAATTTTGTTGTTATAACTCTCACATAAGATTGTTGTTAGTGGCTTAGAACAAGACACTTCATAATATAGACTTGACAAGTTGTCTCCTTGAGCAATTAAGTGTCTATGTTAGATACTTGCATTCAAAAGGAGTATCACTGTTCTTATAAAACATTGCTTTTATATTTCTATGGATGTCACTTTTATATATTTCTTATGCCTAAAATGGGTATAGTGGTTAGCCCCATATGTTACTTTAGCCCGTTGTTCAAAGCCTACCCATGCTTGTTCCATTTATTTGGCCATACCAACTCTTCGTATTCTCTAGATGGCCAAAGGAGATTGCTCATTACTGATCATTGTTGATACTAGTACACTTACCCGAGATACTTGACTATAGCTTTATAGTTGGGCAAATGATCTTGGATTATCTATCCTATACCTGTATATGTCTCTCTTCATGATCTAAGTCCATCTTATTGTACCTTTTCTACCTCTTTCTCAACTAATTTTATAAGACTTACTAAGAAATATTGTTGCAATATAAGTGGTAACAAGTTATGGACAAAGAAATGTCTGCCCTTATCTCTTGCTACTCTTATGAATTGTTTCAGGAAATAGTTGATGCTTATGTTCCTTTTTTATGGGTTGTTCTCTTTAGTACTAGATGGATTGAGCCATTAATTAGTAAAACCTAGATTAGTTGCAAAAGACTTCACTCTGACATATGACATCGATTATCATGATACTTCTTCTACTATTTTACGATTTATTTCAATTTGTATCTTGTTCTTTCTCACTATCATTCAAAATTGGCTTACGTTTCAATTGATGTTTAGAATGTTTTTCTATATGGTGATGTTTAGGAAAATAGATACATGGATCAATTTTTTTTTTCTTTGGGGGAGAAAAATTGGGGAGAACAATCATGTTTGCAATTTAAAAAGAGCTATTTATGGTCTAAAACATAGTCTCAGAGTTTGGTTCTAAAAGTTTAGGCAGATTCTTATTTGTTTTTGAATTTCAGTGGTTTTAGATGCATCATTATGTTCACAAAGAGAAGTACTTGTGGTATTAGGAAACCATGATACTTTCTTGGGATCGAAATGGCTCTTCGAAAGAAAGAAATTGTCTTTTCTCAATGAAAAATTGTGCTTGATTTATTACAGCAGTTAGATCTACTAAAGCCAAGCCCATTAATTCTCTTTTTGATTTCAACATGCATTTTTGGGAGATGATTGAAAATCTTTGCAAGGCAAATCTTGTTTTTGATGATTGTTAAGTGAATTTATTTATCTGACTATTATTCGTCTAGCCATTCCTTTTTGTGAGTGTTATTAGTCAGTTTATATGTAAGCTTAAGTAATTTTGCTTTGTCACTATTATAAGGATATTTAATGCATCTAAGGGGTACTTGCAAAAAAGTTGTTTGCAAAGTATAATCACTTGTAAATTAATGCATATTCTAATATTGATTATGCTAGTTCAAAGGATTTTGATTCATTTCAAGCTATTGTACCTTTTTAAGATAAAATCTAAGCACTTGAAGTAAGAAACAAATGGTGGTAGTTTTGCCTAGTGCTTGAAAGTTGAGTATTAAGCTATGGTTCATACATTTTGTGATATGCTTTGAGTGATTTGGCCTTCAAACTCTTCAAATTAAATTGTAACAAGCTAAGGGTGATTAACATTTATGCTTTAGCTAGATGTTCACCATTTTAATGTTTTTAAAATAATTGTCCATTAACATTTAGACAAAAATAAGAAGTCTAATTATTGGTATTGATTAGTGTTTCTTCTTAAAACTTGACATTAATTAGTATTTAATTCCTATGTCTCTTTCCTTATGTATCTTATAGCCACGACCTTATATAAAGGATACTAAATTTTCCTTTATATTGAAGTAGAATAAGATCCCCTTTATGACTATTTTGGGCAATCAACTTTACCTCAAAATTGATAATCATCAATGTATAATGTCTATGGTAACTTTCAACCATATATTTTTTGCCTCCATTAGGTAATGCTTTTAGATCATGATTTTACTAGCTAACATGCAACAAAAAGTGCTGTGTGGGATAAGTATCACATCATGACTTCATGATTCTTCTTGTGCATAATTTGGTCATCCATTTGTAGTGGTGATTTTGACTTCATACAATATATAAAGCACAAACATTCCCAAGTGAAGATTTACTAATGAATAATATGAATGTATGAATGAAATTGAAAATGGGCATATAATGTGTTGGACCCCATTAGTTCTAAAGGTCATATCTTATTTTGATGATAAAAAGTTTTTCAAGTGCTTATTATATAACCTAATCTGTCTATTTAGTGTATTCTATAATTTATTTTAAGATGAGTAAGGTCATGGTTCGCTTACCATGGCTTGGAGGGAAGAAATCTCTCAAGTGGCAAATCAAAATACACTTGAAGGCAAGGAAGGGTGATATAATATTGCCATATTACTAACATAGTGATCATTTTTTCAAGATTACTAACATAGTCATCGTTTTTCCAATGTGCACTTTAAAAGATTTTACACTTGAGACGTGTAAGGTTTGAAATCTAATTTACTAGGTTAGTTCAAGAGTTTTCACTAAACAAAAGTATTTTCGAATTGTATACACAAAAAGCTTTGGTTTGCATATAAATGGAGTTGCTTTAAGCATAATTTATACGATATGCATAGTATAAATGAGCTTGGTGTGTCAAGTGAAAGTCAGTATGTCTAGGCTTATAATTGCCACCCAAAATTTGTGCATAGTAAAATATTTTTTTGTGTATAGTATGTGTAGTTTAAATGGGTAATGTATGCAAGCTAGTAGACCGTGCGTTATGAAGAATATATAATACTCAAAAATTGTGTATGATAATTTGATTTTGACTTGTAATACCTATAAGTTATTTGGGCAGTATATGTGGACTAGTAGATGATGCCCAGAGAAGTATATCTAAAGCCGCTAATACGTAATTACCTAAGTACAATATATGTAGCATAAAATGAATAGTAAATATATAATTTTAACATATCATAGAAGAAGCCCGAGATTTGACGATAAGTTATTTTTAACATACCAGATGTCTAATTGGTAATGAACTGTGCATAGAATAAAATTAAAGAAATCTATTACTTGATTATGATATGTTATTTATTAACACATAGTATGCTGTGCATAGAATAAAATTAAAGAAATCTATTACTTGATTATGATATGTTATTTATTAACACATAGTATGTATAGTACAAAAATTTGACCAATGTATGATACATATGTTGTGACATACTGTGCATATGGAAGAAAAAGTGCATATGGTTAGTTTGACTTGCTTATAAAGTTTATTATTGCCATTGTTTCATCTTTACTAACTGTTTGAGGGAGAATTTTAGGATTTATTGTCTATATATTCCCTCGAAATAACTTAAATTGATTGATAAAAAATTGATAAAGAATTGATATTTTTTGATAGATTATCTTAAGAGGATTTTATTAGTGATGTGTACTTGCAATATCCATTCAATAGAGTGTGTGTGAAAGGAAACCAAGTTTAATTCATTAAAGAAGCTTTCCAATAAAAGGACAAAGGTGTTGGATATCATTATATCATCTACTCACTCCATCACACTAAGCTTTTTAGTTAATTGGTGGTTATTTTTCAATCTATTAGCTATTGTATTCGTATTTATATGTTTGTTCCAATTGAGTGAATTTGTGTTGTAATCTATTAGTGGTTTTTTTTTTGCCCAGGTTAGACTGTCTAATATGGAGGGATTTGGCCTAGTTTTAGGCTATTTAATGTAGAGGAAATTGGCCTAGTTTCAGGTTGTTTAATGTGTAGAGTGATTCAGCTCCGAGTTGTTTAATGTAAAGTGTTGGCTGTGTTTTATCTGTAAAAATGCTCGTTTGTAATAGAGTTTTTTCACCTGGCTGTGGTGAATGAGTGAAGAAGGAATGCCCAATTCCATTTAGATTGGGGATAGACTAAGGATCAAGGGTTGGAGTTGAACAACATAAAAATTATTGTTATATTTTTACCTTTTTGCATTTATACTGTTATGTTGTTGTAGTCTTAAATTGTTTTAAACATTTGAAAAAGTCTTATTTAATTATCTTTTAGAAAGGAAACTTATACAACCAATTCTACCCCCCACCCCCCTTCTTGATATGCCATGTCGACCTAACATAACATTTCCAGGATTTTGAAGGATTCTAAACTTCCTGTTGTTTATTATTACAATTGTATGTCCAGCATCTATGTAATGAAAGCAAACTTCAGGTTGCTTGAAATTTCAGAGGATTTCTTCCTTTTGAAACGAGCACTTCCATCCTTTGAAATTTATGATCACTTAATATATTTTCCGGTCGCTTCATTGTGAATTACGAGTTTTATTTTCACAGGCCCCACTTTTAAGGTGGAAGCAGCATGCCTTTCTAGCTGCATCATGCATTCTCACTGTTAGGGCCATCCTTGTCCAGTTAGCATTCTTTTTGCACATGCAGGTATTGGTACAGTAGTTTCTCATAATTGAAGAATGTCTTATGTAATGTCAGCTTATATAACAATTAAATTATGTGGCCATCTCAACTTTCATTTGTTATTCATCTAACTGCAATGCTTTAATCAGCAGAAGCATGTGTTAGGAAGACAAAGAAATCTGACGAAACCTGTGGTTTTTGCAACAGTATTCATGTGTTTTTTCTCAGCTGTCATAGCTTTGTTTAAGGTAAAAAACTATCTTCTAGGTATTTATCAAGCTGGTTTTAGTTCAGTTGTTATCTTTGAAGTTCAATGGCTCCTTAAATTCCAGGCTGATTTTGTTTGTTCATTCTTCTTAATTGACAGCCTATTATCTTTCATGTTTTAAGAATTTGCACATATGTCCATCGTTTTTGTAAAGCTTTACGGCTAAAACTATTTTCTAAACTTTCCTAGTAGACCCTCACTTTTTTTTTGTAAAACGGCAATTGTGGTAATGGTTTTGCCAATTAATGATGACTACTCTTCTCTGTCATGATTTGCCAATTCATGATGATTACTCTGCTCTTCTTGCTTGATGCAAGGATCTCTTTCCTTAGTCATGGCAATGAAATTTGTAACATGCACCACGCAAAGGCAAGATGATGTATTAGAATCATTGTCATGGTGTCTTATGAACAAGCTCCTATTATGGGTCAGACTTTGTAAGATGAAATGTATGATCAAATGACATGAGGTGCAATTGACAAACCCATAATGATTGTGATGTGTGCATATATCAGGTGAATAGTCTCTAATCTTTTCCTTAGATGAAAAGCCTTATCTCAAGGGTCATTGTGGCATAAGCATATCAAGCAATGTTGCCCAATGACTTGGTCGGATATTGTCATCATATGTAGCCGCTTGTCTTCTATTACATGATTTCTCTATAGAAGGCTTGATCTTCTATAGGTGTAAGGATCAAATGCCATGAATAAGAAAGGGAATAACCTACCCCTCTAGATGTTATCTTAGTCTTAGCTAGTGGAGATTTGGAGGCTTGTTGTCAATGTGGCTTTTTCCTTGTTCATATTTCATTATAAAATATTGCATCTCTTTTTTTTCTATTTTTTCTTCTTATGCATCTCTCTTGTATTCTTGGATAGTAATCACCCATTTTTTTTGTATTTTATATCATTAGTTTTAGTGTTTTTGTTGAAATTTGTCTCCTTTCTTTACTTTTCATCACTTGTCTTTTAATGTGATAAAGTGTTTGAAGTAATGACTTTCAATTTGTAGTGTCTAGAAAGAGCATGAACAGTCCCCTTCTTCAAAACTTGTGGATCCCAAGGCATGATCCCAATGTAGCCAACTTTATTTTGTTTCCTCCCACCACCATAGTGTTCTTCAACTAGATTGTCACCATTACAAACTTTTTTAGTGTTCACACTTGCATAAGTTGAGTGAAAAGTTTGTAGACCAAAGCCATAAGCCCTAGGTTCAAGAACTAGAATTTCATTTTGTGACTTTGAAAAGCAGGTTAGGAATTCTATAGTTGATGTTGTAGTTCTAGACTATCTTGATAAGCTACTCCATTCAAAACAAATCTAAATGGGACTAACTCCAAGTCTAGAATTGGCTATGTTTGGAGTGGTGATCTTTAGGTGTGATGTGCTTCTACATTATCTCACTTAGGGGGAGAGAAACTAAACTTCATGGATGTGGTCAAGGAGTTGAAACACTCCATCAGAAATCCAACTGTCTTCAAAGTGAGGGTGATCTTGCCAACTTGCTAAATATTCATATTTTTCTCAACTTTGTTTGTCGTTTGGTTGTCTATTTTTTGCACAATCTACTCACTTGACTCATGCGATGACACTTGTAGAAAACTTGGGACTAGATCACTTAACAAGGGGAAAGATTAAAATGTTGATAAAAAATTATTAATGACACATTGTAAGAAGTAAAATCAATGATATTAAAAGTAAATATTAATTCCATAGTCATATCTAGTAAATCCAAGGCATGCTTGCTTGTCCTTAACTTCAATTTGTTAAATCAGCTAACTCCCTTAGTGTGCAATCTTTAGAATTTTTTATGAGAATCTCTCAGACCTAACATTGATTCATTTACTTCTTCCAAAAACAATCATTGGCATCTATAGACATTAACTAGTTTTTATATAATTCATTAATTGTAGTATTTTCCTAAGGTTTCGATTGACCACTTTTATTTGGGCATTGATCTGTGATTGATCTTTTGTAAAACATTTAAGCTTTGTTCTCATTAGTTGTAGTATTTTCCTAAGATATTTAGTTAAGTATATGATTGTTTTGGGTATAGTGAATTTTGACAATCTCACTCAAAAATAGACGATGGTAATGTTTTGTAGTAATGTATGAACCTAGCCATCTTGAATAATTAGACAACTACTACCATAATTGAATCAAGATGACTTGTTATCATAAGAAGCCCTAATATGATGTCTATGCTAAAATCTTCTCGAGGTCAATTGAGAATGGGTAAGGTGTATATGCTCATTATGCTTGTGATGTAGTGTTGGTGATTGCACACTTTGATAGTTTGCTTGAACATAGGCAACTTGACTCTCAAGTCTATGCCACAAAAGCAATAGTCAATAAAGTAAATGGTTCATGTCTTGACCAAAGTTGGCTGCTAATCCACCACCTTAATTTCACAAATTAGGAAATTACATGATGAAGTGTGTGGAATACAAAGCATACACCCTTAAATAAGGATCTTTCTTGTACGTGATATTTGCTACTAAGCTTGGTTGGATCTCACCCTGCTAAGTAGATGTCGTTAAAATCGTGCAATCTAGGCATAAATTAGGTACATGGTGAAACCTTGGAACAAATATTATTACTATTAAAAGCAAAAATGCACTTCAACTTTGTTGTTAGTTGCTTTGTTCTTTATTCCTCGTTTATGCTTAAAAAGGATTGTAAATCCTTGCAAATATGCAAACAATTTGGTATATCGATGGTTTAAATTGTGTTGGGAGTTCTAAGTATTTAAGAGTTTATTATTCAAGCATAATACAAACTCACGAGGAAGGATGTAGTGCCTTTAATGTTTTAGAATTTGAACAACTATGTTTGATGTGTCAGTGATTAGGGGTTCATGCTTGCTCGACTTTTGAGTGTCGTGTGCAACATTGATTTGTGGGAGCACCGACTTTACATGCATGGGAGTGAGCTGGGGGTCGACAACTACGTGTGTCATGCATGCGATAGGTGTCACCTATTGCGCCTCGCTTGCGCACACAATGCTGGTGGCATGCAAAAGCTGCTCGCATGTAAGGCTTCTGTGCACGAGTATAGGGCTGTATGGCTCAAAATATGCAAATTTTAAATTTTTGATCGAAAGATAAATGTTTATTGTGCAAATTAAAAATATTATGTTTTTTGTAATAAAATATTTTATCTAACACTTATATAAAAGGGGTAAGAATGATAAATGAAGTAATTAGAATTTATTGAAGTGTTCAATCTTTTTTTCGTAAAACTTTATTCTCCTTTTCTTTATTACTTAGTTTTTTGTCATTTTGATGCTTTAATTTCTATTGTTGCGACTCTGAAAAGATGGTCTGTTGTCGAGAGCTTGAAGCAAGAAAATTTCTTAGACATCATATTTTTTTTTTGTATTAGAGCGCTTCGATTTGACGCTGATGGCAGGAGCCAAAAAGGAAGGAGTTGAGGAGCAAACTGTAAGAAGGAATTAAGGAATTGAGAAGGCTTCAGTCGAGATGTCTAAATTTACTCTTTTACTATCAAACTTGGAAACACATAATTTCATTAACACAGCAAATACAAATGTTAATAGAGATAATATTAAATAATCAATATGCTCTTACCACAACTTTGGAAGAGAAATCACTAAGCAAAGAAAATATTTGACTCAAGGATACTTGGAGATAAGGATGAGGATGTCATCATCAATTTTGCCCCATCAATGCTTGAGAATCGATAACGTCCATTCAAGATAGATTTTAAATTTAATTTGCCTATTTATATTGGTATGGTGGATGTAGAAAAATTGGATGTCTGGTTAGAACAACTTGAGACATTTATCTCTATATAAGTACTTATTATACAAAGTAGCATATGCTCTGTTGAAAATGATGAGCTATGCATTGGTTTGGTGGAATGCACATTTAAGCACTAGTTCAAATATAGAAATAATATAGAGCCAGTTTAAGAAATTAATTCGAGAATAATTTTCTCCCATGGGTTATGTGGAGACAAATGGATGAAGTGGCATAGTCTACGACACTAATAAGAACAAACGGTGCAGGACTATATCATCGAGGTTCGATGACAAGCCGTGGCATTATGGATATCTATTGATGAGAAGCATACTTTATCTGAATATATCTTAGGTTTGTATTATCTTATTGTTGCAGAGCAAACCTTATGTCTTGTGCAATCTTTGGTATAAGCTAGCATATTTGCAATTATCATAAAAAAAAGAGTTAAAGTAGGAGACAAGAAATCGAGAGTTCAAACATTGGGATTTAAAAATATTGTACCCACTACAAAAAACAAGGTCACATATAGGAAAAATATTGAATCTTGCAACCTAATGTTTTCCTTTAGAAGTTTAGTAAAATAAGATCCTTGTAGCAAAAACTAAGAAGATTATGGAGACTCCACAGCAAGTAGAAGAGAGCTTATCTCTCATGGTAAGACCAAAATAATTCATGATTAATGAAATATAGTAGGGAGAGAGAAACTCTTTACAACCCATATTTAAGTAAAGGAGTTGGTAAATTTTATCATCAACATTGTCAATCAAAAGAATTCGATCTCTAAAACCTTTGTGAATAATCTCCACTTAGAAAGTACGCTTCATCCAAGGCTCTATTCTCTTGGGTGGATTTAAAAAGATCTTAAAGCAAGAGTTAAAAAATAATGTAAGGTAAAATTCATAATCACCTAACAATATATTGATGAAGTTGTTTGTAGTGTTATTAGATATTTACTAGATTATATTTTGCTGCTCATACTTGTGGGATCGAGATGCTATGTACTAATGTTGAGCCTAATAGTATCAAATTACAAAGGATGGACAAAAACTTATTATAATATAGGACAAGGGAAAGTCAATAATAGATATTGTAACTATTGGCCAAGTAAAGAGGTTAGTAATTACAAGTCTAAGTTATGTGTTATTATTAGTCCGACCCGAGAAGCTGAATAATGGTACCAAAGAATGTGGTAATCTATCCAGACGACTTCAAGAGATTTTAAGAGAATATTTTGTACTATTTAGTGAACCCAAAGGGCTACCTCTAAAACATGTTGTGAAGCATGAGATTCAACTTTTGTGAAGTTCAACACTTCCAAACATAGGTATGTATCGTAACTCAGTAGTCCAAATGACGAGATTCAGAGGTAAGTCACAAAGTTACTTAAGAATAGAGTACTCAAGCCTACTAATTGATCATGTGGTTCTCCAGTTGACTTAGTGCCAAAGAAGAAGGATGGAGGTTGGTGCTTGTGTTTGGATTATCGAGCTATCAACAAATTACCATTAAGAGTAAGAATCATCTACCAAAAATTGATGGTCTCCTATACCAGCTAAAACATGCATGAGTATTCACAAAATTAGATCTTAAAGCAAGGTACCATCAAATACATATTGAAGGTGACACATGAAAAATTGTTTTTAAGACTCGACAAGGATTGTATTGGTGGCTAGTAATGTCATTTGGGTCGTGCAATGCTCTAGCAATATTCATTCAACTAATGAACAACATTCTTCGCCTTTAGAGGATTTTGTGGTAGTCTACCTTGACGATATTCTTGTTTATAGTAATGCACATATAAAGCATCTAGGGAAGGTGTTCGACATCGTACAATCCCATCAATTATAGTTTAATGGGAAGAAGTCTGGGTATGAAAGACCCTTCTATATTTAGGATTTTAAGTTGATAATAGTGAAATAAGCATCAATAAAGAGAACATTAATGTAATTGAGAAATAACCTAGACCTCAAAATGTTACTAATGTCAGGGGTTTTTTTGGTTCTTGTTAATACTTGAGATAATTCATCAAAGGATTCTCTAAACTATCAAACATACGTTGACTCGCACGCATCTAAAGTTTGAGTAGACAATTACATCAAGAAATGTTTCAACAATTAAAAGAGGTAATTTGTAAATCACCAATTTTAGCTCTGCCAAATCTACAATATCAATTTGAGATTCAGGTACATGCATCATAGTATGCTATCGATGTAGTTCTAATGCAGGAAGGTAAGCCTTAGCTTACCATCTAAATTGCTACAACGAGCACAGAAAAAAGTACTTGATATATGACAAAGAACATCTTGCTTTATATCAAGTTGTAAAACATTGGAGGCCGTACATCTTTGGGAAAGAAATCATAGTACATTTAGATTATCGGCCATTCCAATATTTGCAGATTTATTCAAAGCTATAATAAGCACGGTGTTTAGAGTGGATGGCATATCAACAACAATTCAACATGATTATTAAATACAAGAAGACATTTAAACTAAACTTGCAAATATGTTTTCTCAACCTACTTGAATCTTGCTATTACCGACTATATGCAAATACAACCTGCAAAATTTGAGTATGCTTCAAAGTATAAAGATGGCCCTAATTTTGGCAAAATTTATCAAGAGAAAAAAATAAGTAAATATTTGGAGTATGTTATCAAAAATAAAGTACAGTACATAAAAAAGTAGTTGTGTGTACCTCAGTATGGTAATCGAAAACAATGAATATGTGAGACTTATACTTCCAAAATCTCGGGACACTTTGGAGTCTTGAATACCATTATAAATTTACAAAGGTATATTTACTGGTCCCATGTGAATTTAGATGTTGAGAAATTTATTTATAAGTGTTCACTTCGTTATATATCAAAACTATCAAATAAAAAACAGGCATTATTTGTCACTATCAGTACCGACAAGTCCCTTCAATAGTATCTCATTGGATTTTATCAGTGGCCTACCAACGACTCAAGGAGGACATAACTGCCTTTTCGTGGTAATAGATAGACTTTCTAAGGTGGTCATACTAATACTGTGCAAATAAGAGATTGTAAGTGAACAGTTGTCTTTTTCTTCCAAAAAGTGTGAGTACATTTTGGGTTTTCATCCTCCATCATATCAGATTGAGATGATTGATTTCTGCGAACATTTTTGCAAGCATTATAGGAAATGATGGATACCACTTTGATGTAAAGTACAGCTTTCCATCAACATACAGATAAACAAACTTAAGTGGTAAATAGGATAGTTATTCATCTACTTAGAGGATATAATGCATATCACCAAAAAACATAGATGAGAGTATTATATACATATAGTTAGTATACAATTGTGCTGTGCATGGATCAACGTTAATGAGCCCTTTTGGAAGCTTGTATGGGATTCTTATCCCAAAGCCTGTTAGATTGGAATTCAAAATACCAAAAATGATAGAACTTAGAACAGACGCTCAACAAAAAGCTCAAAATATTCTACAAATAATACGAGAAATGTATGCCAATGTTGAGAGATAACTACTTGAATCACAGATGAAGTATAAGAAATGACATAACCAACGTAGGGTTAAAATAAGTTCACAGAAGGTGACCTTGTTTGGCTTCATGAGTAAGAAAAGATTTAAAAGAGATGATAAGAAGTTAAGATTGATATGGTATGATCCTTTCAAAATAATACGAAGGATTAAGGATAATACTTATTAACTTAAGCTACCTATATATATTAAAATATACTAAATAGTGAATGTGGATAACTTGAAAGCATATGAGTCATTTATGCTTTATGAAGAGTTGTAGGAACACTTATGACCAATGAATGACTTGGTCATCAATGATGACAAGATCTTAAACGAAGATAACATCTTCAAGAAAAAGATCATTATTATAAGGTGAGGGACCAAGGTTTCATACATAATTGAGAAGGGAAAAAGACTTACTGTTGCATAATAGTATAAGAACGTATTCCCTCACCTTAGTTTCCAATAATAGTGAACAAAATGACTAGGGGATCTTGTTAAGTTGATTCGATGAAACTCGAATTATGAAAAATAAAGGGATTTTGATCAGGAGATTCATTATAAACCTAAGACCGAAAGGTGTTAAAAAAAAAAAAATGTTGCTCACACACATGGGATTGACCTAGGTTACATGCATTGCACGTGATTGGTAGGTGACCGACCCCTGCACACGTAGGAGCACACTGGGGATCAGCTTTTGTGTGCGTCACATGCATGGCAAGTGCCACCTGCTATCCCTTTCCTGCACTTGCACAGAAGCCATGCGCATGTAGGGCCTTCATGCACAAGGGCCATATGACTCAAAATTTGTAAATTTTGAATTTTTAGTCAAAGGAGAAATGTGTCTTTTGGAATTTAAAATACTATATTTTTTGTAATAAAATATTGTATCTAACTTTTATATAAAAAGGGTAAGAATAATGAGTAGCGATTATAATTTCTTGGATTGTTAAATCTTTTTGTTGCAAAAGCTCTATTCTTTTTCTCTTTATTATTTAGTTTGTCACCATTTTCATGCTTCAAATTCTGTTGTTGTGACTCTAAAAATGTCTATTGTTGAGAGCTCGGGGCAAGAAAACCTCGTAGATCAATCAATTGGCTACTTCAAGAATGGTTTTAAGTTTTGGTGGTCTTAGAATTGTCAGTGTATCTATTTCATCTTGATGTTACGATTGATAGGAATGCTTATAGAGCTAAACTCTACAAAAAAAAAACAATAGAAGGTGGCCAAATTGTGAAAGCTTCATGCTGCATGGATGTTTTTAATCTTAGATCATTCTACAGTAGCTTTAATTTTATCGAGGTCAGCTAATAATCTTTACCTTGATATAAAGAAACCTAAAAGTGTGGCCTTATGCATAATGAACACACATTTCTATGTGTTGACAAACATATTTTGCTCCCTTAGCTTACCACAAATCTATAGGATGTGGTCATAGTGTTTCTAAGGTGACCCATTATAAATTAGGATGTTATCAAAGTAAACTTTGATTACAATGTTGAGTTAAAGTTGAAAGATATGTCATGAGATGCATAACGTCCTTGGGGCATTGATTAGTACAACGTGTATAACCAACCACCCATAAATTCTATCTCTAGTCTTGAATGTTGTATTCTATTTATTTCTTTGAAAAATGAAGACTTGATGGTAGCCCCCTTGAGATAGATCTTTGAGAATATAATTGCTCTTGGGATTGGAAACCTATATTTTATGTTTATTTTGTTGATAAGGTGGTGATTATTTAGTGCAGTCTATACAAGATTCTATTCTTCATGGGTGCAAGTAGAACAGTATGGTAGATGGCTTGATGCTCCCATGAATGGAATCTTTTATAATTACAAGGTGTCTCATGGGGCTTAGTCATAGTGAGGGATGTTTGGCAGTATGGCATTGGGAATAAGGTCATTTGCATGTTGGATTTTGTGCATTGAAGGCAAGGTATTTGGTAATTCTTATGGAAAAATGTCTTGAAAGACCTTATGGTTCAATTAATTGTGGGAGTGGGGGGAGTTCGGATTTGAGCTTTTTATTATCTACAAAGCAAATAACTCGCTCATGGTTCATTTCTTGTTGTAGCTCATGGTTTATGGTGGTATTTTGAACTTTAGCCTTTCCTCTCTTTGGATGTGAGTGGGATTAGATTGGGTTTGTTTATTGGGGAAGGCTAAAGAGTAACTTTCTTCCCATGCTAGAAAAAAGTGCATGTTTTAGTTTTTCTACTAGGAGTTGCATCATGGTCATAAAGTGATGAGGGTCCTAAGATGACATTCCCAACTTGTGTCGAAATAACATTACATAAAATCTCATCTGTATAGTGGTCAACCTTAAATGGAGCTTGCCATTTCGTCTTTATGAGCATGGAGGTTTTACTTACCCATGAGATGGTGTAGGGATTTGGAGGATCTACAATTGTCAAACCCATTTAAGTGGCAACATTGGTGCTATTGCAATAATGCTGCTACATTATTTATGATCTATTTATATGGCTTATCACAAATTCATATGTAGGTAAGGAAGATAGAGGTTTGCCTCTTGTCTTTGATCTTGAGAAGTTGGGTGAGAGTGCATCTAATAACTTCCTGCTACACTTGAAAGGTAGAGAAACTCTCCCAATGCTTCTAGTTCCTGTACTCTGTCATGCTTAATTATGGTTTCTTTGACCCCATGGTCAGCAGCTGCTTGTTTACCTTCTATTTCAGCTTCTACTACTAGGGCTTGGATGGGGCATTTGTTAAGTAATGTGTCCATATTTTACCACATCTAAAATGTTCAATATATGTTTTTAGAAGCTTGGACCATTTCTTTCTTGGATAGTGGGGTGGGTAAGGCATGTGGAGTCGTATTGGTTTTATTTTAGGGACATAAGGATGGCATAGCTTCAGCCCATCAAAAGTTTGTGAAATAAATTTGCTCATTCTCTCATTCAACTTGCTATGCGTCTTCTAAAGTGGTGACATCCCTAAGATCTAGCTCAACTTGAATGTTATTATGCAAGCCAGCATAAAAGCTAGAAAGGATAACTCGTGGGGGCTCTTGTAGCCAAGCATTCTTTAAACCTAGTGATACACTTATTCATTGTTTTGGTTCTTTGTGATAATCTGTCATTGGTCTAGTTGTTGTCTTGCATAAGACATGGGTATATATTTTTTCACCAAACTTGAATTTCAAGTCTACTACGAATGAAATGATTTCACTCACATATTGTTGCTCTAAGTTATGTAAATAAAGTCCAAACTTAAATTTCAAGTCCACTACGAATGAAATGATTTCACTCACATATTGTTGCTCTAAGTTATGTAAATAAAGTCTTGCTTGGATATTTATTTTTAACAAAAAATCTGTTCACTATTTCTCATGTAGTACCATTATAAATAACCTGTTATGGCCATCTCCTAAATTGTCTCTTATGAGTCTAGATTACTATCAAAAGTGAAGGATTCTAATTTTATTGCGCTAATGGTGTGTGTATCATCTTTCTTAACAAATGAGTCATGCCTATGTGTACAAGTTCGTGGGTGAGGTAGTCGGCATGGAGTGTGCCCTTGTGATAATTCTAAATATGGTTGTAAGGAAGACTTGTGTCCTCCTTGAATGCTCCTACGCTTATTGTCCTTAAGGCATGTGATGCATGTATCGAATGATGTAATCAACATTCTAATCTCTTACAATTTGTAGAATATTTGATTGAAGTTTTGTTGGGATATGCCTACTAGGCAATTTCATCCTAATTCACATGGGCTTGACTAGCTAGTAGTGATGTTGACATGGAGTCTTAGTCCTTCTTAAAGGAATTGTGGGCTAACAACTCTAGTTTGTGTAGAGCAATGGTGTGCAAAAAATTTGAGATTTTAAATCTTGAGGAGGTTTGTGATCAAACCTCTATGTGAGCATCTTATTTTCCTATATATAAAGAAATTGTAATACATTTTTTACTAAAAACAATTATGTATTTTCTTCTTATTTTGCTGCCTTTGAATTTTTGTATTTTAATGTTTTTTGAAAATTTTGATTTATTAAAAGAATTTAGAAATTTTGTTAAGTAAATTTAAAGAGGAATAAAATCAAAGAAATGAAAGTTCTCAAAATTTTTTCCTTTGGCTGTTTTGTTTAGTGTGGTAATAAACTCATCATAAAACCTTTTTCTTGATTTTAGAAGTCAATAGTTGTTTTTTTTTTAATTTTGGTTATGTTGGTTTTGTCATGTGAATTTTTTTTTTTGCAATTTTTATCTCACATAAGACAACAAATAGAGAAATTTGCTTGAAACCGACTTTACAATTAAAAAAGGAAATAGAGTTGCAAGAAAGTTGTAGGAATAATATTGAAATTGTAGTAAGTAAATTGACATTGAATAAAACAATTGAAGTAATTAAATGAGTGAAATTAAAATTGCATGGATAAAATTTGCATGAATAAAAAAGTATACATTGTCAAGGATTGTACTTTGGGTAATGAAGTTTCGTAACTTATATTTGTTGTAATTGTCATTTTCTATGAAATCTTCGTAAAAACCTTGGGATTCTAAATCCCTATAAATTAGAATAAACAAAATTTTGCAACAAAAAAAAGGAATGGAAAATTTAGCAAGGAAATCCTTTCAGTCAAATTAAATGAGATGAAGATGGGATGCCCAATGTGCAACCTTAATTGTCATGTTTTGATACTAAAAATTGATGCCAAAAAAAGTCGCTAGATGTGGGTTAATTAAATATAATGATGCAGGTTTGTGTTTAAGCCTGATCTCATGAATCTTAAGCTCATTTCCATTAGGAAAGCAAATATGTTAGATTGGTAGCATAGTCAAGAAATATACAAAAAATCTATTGATTGCACACTCTTTTAGAATGATAATCAAAGTCTTATGCAGGTAGCCTCCAATTAACAATGTACAAAAGCAAAGACACAGACAAACATTGCAAGTTTCATGGATGCACAAATTGAGAAAATAATTTGAAGACCAAGACCAGCACAATCTACAACAATGGACCATGAATTCATGTATAGTGTAGAGAAAGCCTTCTTTACTCGAGGATCCCCAATGGGAAAGGGAAGGATCTCATCTTGAGGCTGTTTTAGTAATTGCCCTTTGTAGTCAGTCATTCGTACTTGGCCGGTTAAGAGGGACTGCCCTATACAGCTCTTTGCCACACTATAGAGCTTGTATGGTATCACCTTAGATTGTTCTAGGCTTTTTGGGATGGTCAAAGGGAAACCAAAGATTAAAAAATAGGAGTGATATCGATGCAGATCCCCCATTTTGTTGCATAACTCGATTATATTTTGTTGGATTTTCATCTTTCTTGTGAATATGTACCCCTGTGTGACTATAAGACATGCCATTAGTATTGCAATGTCATTTTGGTTTAGTGTATTTGACTTTCTTATATGGTTATTAGGCTCACTAGAACCACAACGTAGATGGTCCTGCACAGCTAAATATTTAAAAAACTGCAAACAGTGTGAGACATACTTTGTTCTGCATCGGATGGATCCACCGAACTAACCCGTGCGATCGTTTAGACTCATGGGTGGTCCCTTTTTACCATCTAGGGCAGAAAATCAACTACTCAACCATCCTTGTAGTTTGACATGGCCAAGTTTTGCTTTGATTTTTCTTTTCTTTTTATCCACTACCCTCTCTCTTATTTATAGCTTGTATCCAATCATTGGATGACAATGATTTCTAAGGTTTAATGGCCTCTCACATGGATGATAATGTACAACTATTCTCCTTCTTTGTGTGACTCAAGGAACCATCTTCAAGCTTTGAAGTGATGTGAGATTGTTGCAAACTTGGACAAAAACAGTTGGACCATCATATCCAAGGCTCCAAGAGGTGATGTGTTTTGTATGGCATCTTTTGGAGGTCAAGTAGGACTTTACATTCAGCAATTATCATGTTAATTGCAAGTTAGTGTTAAGATTTCAACACTGTTCTTTCCTCGTTTTTTTGGATGCTGAATTGGTATATGGCAATGGCTTCCAAATATTGTAATTTTTTCAAATTTACTCTTAAAGTCATTGGCTAAAAGTTTTATATGCATCTTTTTTGTGTTTTTTTTTTAATTTTTAAGTGAAGTTTCAAAAAGTTTTCCAAACTCTGTCAAAAAAACTTCAAAATTTAAAGATCTCTATAATTAGCTTTAATATGCAACAAATGAGATCCAACATTGTAAAATTTGAAAGAATATTAGTTCATCAATTTTGCTATAACCTTAGTATTAAATCTTTTTTGAAAGGTTAATTGGGCTTTGATTTCTTTAAAATAAACTATACAACATAATATTCAAATTTGTGAAACTTTGGTGCTTATTGTTGTGGTCATTTGGACACTTAAACATGCTCCAATTGAGTTGAAATTTTCTAGCTTCATTCTCAATCAATCCTCACTCTTTATTTTCGAGAAGCTATGTTGATGCGTTTGTTCTCCCAAAATAGCTGCACAACTTGAATGCACGATTTCAGTCTTATACAAACTTGGTCCTAGTCCTAGATAAATCTATTTCCAACACGTTAAGTTTAAGGCTTGTTAAATCACTTCCTTAATATCCTTGGTGTTCATCTTGATTTTTTGGATTTAGTTTCATATTTTTTATAATTTTCCCAATTTAGCTTTAAGCTTGTGTGGTGGTCTCTTTTGGTTTTGTTTTAGCACTTCAACCAATTCCCAAAGCATTCCTAGTTTACTACCCTACAATATTCTATATTCTCTATTACAATCTCTTATGTTAAGGGCCTCTAAATGCCACTTGTTAAAATTATAGATAAGCAATAAGCACAAAAGGTGGGGGTTAATTGTGTAGTTTTTATCAATTTAATACAGTTTTAAACATGAGTCAAATAACAATATAAGACTTGATTTCTCAATTCAGATTAAAGCAATTTAAATTTCTTAGAAAATAATATTTATTGTTTATCTTAATTGCTCTTTCAATGTGATTTACAAATTGTTACTTAGCTTTCAAAATACCTTTTTTCAACAATTAGTTTGTTAGAAAGCAATAAACACGTATGGCAAATAAGACAAGTAAAACAATAGAAAGGCCCAAAAGAATTTTTAGGTCATTCGATAAAATCTTTGCCTGCATCCTCCCTCAGGTGAACTGATTAGGATTCCACTAACAAAATCGCTCTCTTTTGTTATAGCAGATGAGATGAACCTTCACAAAATCACTCCCTTTTATTGCAGCTAGTAGGACCACATCTTTACAAATTCACTCTTTTTCCTATAATAGGTAGAAGTACAACTTTAGAAAGAGAACTAGTCAAATAGAAATCATAACAGAGAAAATTATCGTCTAGAGTGCATATGTTTTATACTGTCTAGAGTGCATAAATTATAAATATTAGACAGTATAATCACCATTTCATACCATATGATCCAATCTATTTTTAGAAGCCATAGTGATGTCAAAGTGACAAAGTCATTGGAATAAAAGTATTAGGAGGTGCCAATTGATCATTAAAAACTTTTAGTGATAAGAAATTTAAAATATGTAAGTCTAAATGGATTATAAATAGTAAAAATAAGATTCTAAGAAGTTTGTACACTCAAGAAAAAGCATATTCAATTAGTTGTGTTGCCATCTTGAATATTTCTGAGGAGATATTGATATTAATGGTGAAAAAAAGACAGTAAAGCCCATATTTGTAATTCTTTTTCATGTCTTCGTTTACAAAGATTAAAAGCATTTCTTGTACATTTCATTACATTTTTTACTTAGCTATAATTAGTTTATGTTGGATTTGTTTTATCTAGTCTTTGAAAGAGTTTTTGTATTCAAGCGTACTTTGTCTTTGTTTTCTAATTTTTAACTTAATTTAAGGTTGTGGAAGTGTGGAGTGGTTGGTCCTATCATCGAGCTATGAGTTGGGATGAGTTGGGTTGTGGTTGATCTTATGAAAAATCAGTTATAGAGAGTTGTCGCCTTATTTTGACAAAGAGTGGTTTTTAGTGGCTCTCAAACTGATAAATATTGGGGTGAACATCAGTTTGGGCTTGGGCCACCATTTAAAAATATTGACCTCTTAAACTATTCTTTATTCTCCCTTCATTTACATTACTCAGATGGCAATAACCTTTTCTTCTCAGCTAGTGGTCGCTCGGTCTTTTCTTAAATACCCCTCCGTGCCTGAACCTTATAACATCGAAATATGTTCATGCTTTGGATAGCTTTAAAAACCTTATACCACCAAGAAAAAAGGTTGAGCATGGCAATTGATTTGGGCGAGTGTTTTGCAAGGATGAGACCATAGATTTCAATGATATTTTTCAAAATATCTTAGAAGTGGTCGACATAAAAGAGGCGAAGATGCATAATCTATTTGCTTATATTGAGTTCTGATGATGGCTTAAGCTATTGATGAGAAAAAGATAACGTGTGGTGTACATGTTAGATAAAGGGAAAATAATCTTGCTTTGTGAACCCTTACTTAAGGAGCTAACAAAATTCATAAATTAGTCATCTAACTTATTAAGTGTGATGCTTGTTGAAGGGCCAACTAGTTTGTTTACCTTGACCTATCAAGGAATGAAGGAAGAAGACATGCAAGCTAAAGAACTTAAAAGCTAAAAGGTAAGTATTCATGCAAACCCCATTTCCTATATTTGTCACATGGTAATTCTCCTTCCAAGCAGTGGTTTTGTAACTTTGAGTCAAGATAGCAACACGTTAAGTTGACCACAGTTGATGTTGCTTTAGCCTTGTAAACAAAGTGAGAAATTGTGTGAAAGACAGCGCACCTACAAGCGATGATAACTATAATGTTCAAAGTAAAGATGGCATTGTTCTCTCTCCACCCTTTTTCACGTTGAACTTTTTTGTACATCCCCTATTGGGCAAGAGCTTTCTTCATACTAACACTACAGTATTGCAGAAGTGCAGAAACGGAACAACGAATCCTTTCTTATGATTATAAGAAGATACATTTATTTCATAAGGAAGAAAAGAGTTTTAGAGGATGGATTTTTTTCTATTGTTGGTATGACTGTTGCAATTAGGCTTCTTTTTGTTGTTGTTGATCATGCTGTTAAACTTTTGAAGTTCATTTTTCAGATTGAGCCTGCTTCATGTCACATCTTCTAGAACACATGCCGTGCAATGGTGTCCTTGCTTAAGTATTGTAGTTAAATCTCAATTACATTTTGCCAACTAACACAATCTACATTCCTTCCCATTAGCATTTTCCTCTGAGATTTGGCCCATTTTGAGAATTCTTCCTTTCCATGAGTCTCCACTTGACTTCTAACCTTGCGTCCATGGTATTCTTTGTCTCTTTGGATGATATTTTGGTGGCATTATTTACCAAAAACCTTAAATGAATTTATATAGCTGTTACTAACATCAGCTAAACCTTGATGGTTGTCTCATCTGATACAAATTGAGCAGTTCTTCCCATGGCTATTTCAAATCTCAATGACTTCATCAACTTCTAACTACATTTGGTCAGATTCTTAGAGCCTTGCTTTCCACTCTAACAGCTTCAACTATCTCAAAACATTTTACCCACAACTTCTTTTCCATCCTTAGATCTCTAACCTGTTTATTGTGAAGAATAGAAAGGGATGTCTCAATCTTCCCAACTTGTCTCTACATTTATCAAGATTTTTGCCACACTCATGGTATTTACCATAATCGACATCACATTAATCTTTGACAATCTCCAAGGTACATAATTGTACAATGCATCTAGATTGTCGGGCATCAATGCTGAGCCAATATCTTTCATCCCTTGCAGGACTATCTGTTCATTAACCATTGAAATGTGTGAAGTTGAAGAAGAGGATGCTTCTCTGTTAGTCTTGATCTTTTTGGACAAAGGTTTTACACTGTCAAAAAATCTTTTCAAAGCACTCCTATGCATCATGCCCTAAAAAATCTACATTGTCCACCAGAAAAATCTGAGGAAGAACCATCTCAAGTCTGTATTGTCAACTAGGGTTTATAGGAGAAAATGTGCAGTTAATGATAATTTGATTAACCCAGAGCGGGTGCCCTAATTGTGGGTGTGCTAGTATTGAAGGACCATTTTTGTCTTTTCCATATATAAAAGGATCCGCCCCAATTGTCCATGAGGCATTAGTATATCAAGCAATGATGTCTTCCATTGATTTGGTTGGATATTGTCATCATATATTGTGATTTTTTTCTTGTAATATGTTTCTTTTTGAAAGACTCAATCTTCTACTTATGCAAGAATCAAAGGCTAAGATAAAGAGACGTGAACTTGCAATTGCAATCTCATCTAGTGAAACATTGGAGGCTCATTGCTAACATATGTTTTCTCTTGTTCATAAGGTTTTCATAATAAAATGTTATCGTGTTCTTATTTCTTATTCTTCTTTCTCTCTCTCTTGTGTGTCCCTTACTTTTGGCACCACTAGGAAAGATGTTGCTAGTAAAATAATAAAGCGGGCCTTTGTATATATCTTTTTAGAAAAAGTATAGCTTGTCTTTATCGCCTTAATTTTTTTTGGTTGGGTTATCTGTTTGGAAATTAGTAGGATATACCTGATGTTGATGGAGATAGAGATTTTGGCATTGAGTCCTTCAGTGTTCAACTCGGCCAGGAAAGAGTATGTACACAATTGAAACTTACATGCATTTTCAAACTGTTTAATTTCCTACTGTGATTAAATCGTATATTTCATTAAATCGTAGGTATTTTGGATATGCATCATATTGTTATTGATGGCATATGGAATAGCTGTCGTCGTAGGATCTTCTTCTTCAAACATCTACCGAAGGCTTGTAACTGTATGACCTTTATCGAACTTCTTTTTTTATAATGAAATGTGACACAGCTGTTGACTACTTGAGCATTTGTTCACTTTATGGAAGAAAAAGTTTTCAAATGCAGGTACTTGGCCATGGTCTGCTTGCTTCTTCTCTTTGGTCCCATGCTCAGTTTATTGACATTCGGAACAAGGCATCGGTTACTTCATTTTATATGTTTATTTGGAAGGCAAGTATGGTACATTAATTTCCTTGCAAATATCAAAAATTTTTGCATTACTTTTCAAGAATTCTCCAATAACTGAATTAGTAGATACCCACAAATTCCAATATAGTTATCTGTAATGCATCATATCTGCAGCTTGATATGATAATGATAGATTTATCTTGCTTTCGTTACCAAGTGAATGATACAAAGATAAAGAAGAGGAAATCATGCAACTTACACTGAACTTCAAAATATATTTGGCCACTCTCAATTACAAATTATGTTATAATTTAATATATATTGACATAAATGAACACCATTATACCTTCAATGGATCTTAAAGTGTCGACTCATTGAGCATGGCTTATAGTATTTATAGAAAGCTTCATGAAAGAAGAAGAGGGGACTACATGTTCAAACTACAGGACCATATAAAAAGCTAAAGGGAGAGGAGGGTTTGTAAAGGAATAAAATGATGCACAATGGAGGGAAGCAAATGAGACCAAAGTGTCTGAAGTATGACCAAAAATCGATGTCTCCCACAATCTTATTCATTCATGGAGAAATTAGGAAATGGGACATGTATTTTAGTATCAACTTATATCGTAGCCCAAAGAATGGCTGTTTCATACACACATTTGACATCATGGACGATGCCCCGATGTCTTTTTCATAGCTTTTCTACTGTGAACTTTATCTATAATTTCATGACTGTTAATGCATCACTTAGTATCTCTGGGAGAAAACCCAGGAAAATAGAGATGACGAAGTGAGAGAGGGAACTTTTGAATTGGAGCTACTTAACTTGGGTGACTTGTCTAGTTTTTTCTTCATAATAATGTGGTTGGATGTTGGGTTCCTTCATGTTGAACATTATGTGGTCTCCATTGAGTTTTTGTTAGTCAAAATGCTCTGAGTCGGGATCTTCTCAGAAAGATCTGAATCATTATGTACTACAGCATAGAGAATATATTATGCAGATTGGAATACATGAACTTGTGCTGTTGATGTTGTTTTGCAGCTATTCTATGCTGAATACCTGTTGATTCCTTTTGTGAAGTGATGGATGAAAGAGATGGGAGGTGCAAATGGAGCTCAAAATTTAGTTGTCAAGGTACCTCACCTTAGCCCAAGCTTATCCAGATGTGCACATTTTTCCTTGTATTTTAGGGAAGAAACTTTGTTGTTGGTAAATAACTGGACCCAAATGTTTCTATCTTATCTTATCTTCAATCAGCAAATTGCCAGTGTTTTAGATATTTCTGCAACTTCTTAATTATGTTTTATTTTAATACTCCAAAGATTTTGTAAATCCTGCAGCTAATTGCACTGTTTACATGATTCAATTTAGAAATGTTGCATTTTCAAGCGTCTTATAGAATAGGATTACATTACTTGCATGGTGAGCTAATGGGTTTTTTATTGCTGCGTTTTTTATTTTGTTTTGTTTTGGGTTTTTTTTTTTCATTTGGAGTTAATGGAAGTTTGATTGATTGTATATCAAAATATAAATTTTCACAAAAAAAAAATTTTGGGTGATTAAGAAGACATTTGTTTTTGCCTTATAATGAAATTAAAAATTTTTATGTTTTTGTCAAAGAAGTTACATCTTTTTTTAATTTTATAATGATAACTATTTTTATCAAATTCCTTTTGATAATATTTCATTATAAATAACTTCATATTAAAAAGATTAATATTTAATAATAATTATATCAAATCATTTTGAGGTGAATTTGTAAGATTTTTTTGTTGAGCTGAAATGTTTAGTTCAATACATTGCTATTTTTCAATGATATCATGCATTCATCACAAGCATATACATGTATAATATATTCTTACGATTTAGCTTGCCTGCCAAAAGCCTTGCGAGTCTCATGCATGAAGCATCAGATTTTCTTCTTGGATGTGATTAAAACTACTTGTGGTAACATTTGTAGTTATCATATATTTTGTTTTTGTGTTGGATTGGTCAATAGTTTGTTGCTTATTCGATGAACACGAGATGAAGTACAAGTCAAATGAAACGTAGTATCCTCCAAATGATTTATGATCATCAATATAGCCTATATAATTAGCATCATTGTTAAACCCAAAGTTGAAATTTGTTGGTTAATAGATAATTGCATGATGCTAGTGGTTGAAGATTGCTTGAGGCTTGAATTGGTACACTTTGTTAACATTGAAACCAATGCCAAGCCAAATATTTAACAAATATTATAAAGTCTTAACAAAATGATGGTATGTTGTGGAAGTGTGTAACAACTCTAAAGCTTAGTTAGGGTTTAATGGATTGCATATTTGTAGTGATCATATCTTGCAATCAACCATGTCTCATTATGATAGAGATTAGGTTGAGATTATTGTTGTTTAAAGAACTTGTATGTCTTCAAAATTTACATTGAGTTTGCATGTCTTTTAAGTATGTGAAAGACAAGTACTTGATAAATTTTTAAATGATAATATGCTCTATATAGGTAACAGTATTGTATTAGTATATAGGCAAACAAAAAGATATTTATAATGGTTTAAATACTTGAGCAAATTTTTGAATAATGGTGGAATCATTTCTAGATATTGATGATGTACTCCATATGGACAATAAAATTACTTCTAGTTGAATAAACTTTTGAATGAGTATTTAAGTGAGAATGTGAAAGATAAGTAGTTGATGAACTTTTGGTTGATAATAGAACACTTCTTAGAAGAATGATATGCTTCATATCAACAAGAATGAATTGTAGAGTTGTAGTAGATTTATAAGCAAGCAAACAAGTGACCATAGTGGTTGAAACAAATCCAAAATCTAATAAGAATGTGGACAATTGGTGAAACATGGCAAACAAGTGATCATATGTATTGTCTTAGTTAGCTCATTATTTAAAAAAATATTATTAAAATTAAATTGTCAACACTATCATATTTAGTATAATGTGAATGACAATTGGCCTTACAATTGTATTAAAATTTCCTGATAGTCTAGGCCTTTATTTTAATTAAAGACATGGGTAATATTCCAAACTTTTTGTTGCTACATTCTTGTTGAGATTATATTTTAATTTGACTAGACATTTGCAAATGATGATATTCATCTGCTTGGAGCATGTAAAAGAAGACCATGCAAATTTGGAAATGAGTGTATTAAATGTTATGAGCATGATAGAACTTTTAAGCTTTTGATTATAAGTAGAGACATTATAAAAAGTAGTTATTATGATTATGGAGATGGTTATTATAGTTAAAGAGAGAGTGCCTCATTTTTCTAATTAATTATAAATGTGAGTTGCTATTGCTTGCCCTATTTAAGTGATTCCTATGATGAACAAAAAGAAAAATTAGAAGAAGTGAAAGAAAGAGGAAAAGGAGTGTGTGTTAGCTTTGTTGTTGCAAAGAGATGATTAGTAGATTATGCCTTGATTGTCAAGGAGAGTGGTTTAAAAAGTGTTTATACCAAAGTAGACTATGGTATGCCTAATCTAGAACTTTGTAATAAAAATGAGCATTTACTAAAAAAATATGTATTATTATTTTTTGTGATTCATTTTTTGAGGTAGGGATATATCTATTAACATATAAGAAATAATTTATGCATTTACCTATTATTTTTTTATTTTTTATTAATTTTATATATCTATTTTGCATGATTTTATATTTATGATAAAAAGAAATATTTTATTCTTGTATTGCATTAGATCTTGATTATTATTACATGTAAAAGATTAAAAGAGATGAATAAATAATATATCATAAAAGATATCAAAAATAACATAACATCCTTAAGTTTCAAAAAACAAAAACCAAAAATTTTAACAAGGAGAGCACAACTTATTGTAGAAAGACTTCAAAAAAGAAAAAAAAATAATTTCTCCCATGGAATAAAAAGGTTAGTCAAATTCTCAGATGGAAGCAAAGACAACACTAAAAACCTTTAAATCCCTCAAAAAGTAATAAAAAAGCAAATGAAAAAAGATATTATATACATAAGTATTATTTTTATAATTTCAAAGTTATTTATAATATAATTAATTACACACTTGTTTTTAATTTATTATTTGAATACACTTTCTAAAAGTACGGCTTAGTCTTAATTACTTTTGAATTGTAAACTCACCATCCTTTGACCATTTCAAGGTAAGAAGGGCGATCATGAAAAACTCCAATAGTAATCGTTAAGATTTTATTGTATATTTTTTAGGTAAATGTTGAAATATTCTAATTACTCTTGTATCATTAGTTGTTTTTATTGGATGATATTTCGTTAAAATTGTACTGATAATGTCATTAACACTTAATAAATAATTGATATCTGTATTTTGATGAATATAAAAATATTAGAAATGAATATATATGATAAAAAAACAATTCTTGTTTAACTGCTCCAAGTTATGAAATAATGTAGATGCAAACTTATCAAAACAGTGCTTTGCTGACATTAATTACACGTTAATCCTTGCACTCAAATCTATCTTGCTGTTGGTACTCACTCGTCATCAACCCTAGTGTATGTAAACAAGCAAAACCAGAAAAGAGAGAACTTGAAGTCGCTCCTCATTTGTCATCTAAGAACACAAACTCTTCCGAGCAACGCCTTTATGAATCCATGTTTCGTTCTTCGCTACAGTTTTTATCTGCAGTTGGTGCAATTGACAATGTCCCACCAAGTTCAATTGGCACCAGAGGTGTTAGAGAATGCAGCACATCGCTTATTAAAGGCCTGTAGCTTGGCTCTGGCTGTACGCACAGCACAGCAACAGCCGCAACCTGAACATTTCCATTTCCAATCAGCATTCTTTCAAGCAATGGTAGTGAACGTGAAGAGAAGACATACCTGACACAGATGTTTTGGATCCATGGTATCTTGGATTCTGGCATCTAAAATGTCTGGAAGTTTTGATCTGTGGGTCAAATTTGGCATGGCCTACAAGATCATTTATTGATGTTAACCAGAATTCGGAGATAGTTCGTCCAAGATGAGCTCAAAGTTTGTAAAAGCAATACCCATGCGACGATGGATTGGCATTGAAGCGGGGTGGACTCTAGGAATGGCTTTCTTCCAGTCAGGAGCTCAAGAAGTATGATGCCGAAGGCATAGACGTCGCTTTTCTCTGTGATCTTTTCTGAAGCATGAACAGCGTTGGTAAAAAAAAATTTACCCAATTGTTGCCGAAGAGAAAGGGGCGAAGGATCACGAACCATCTATAACATTTTCCAGTGAAGCAATGCCTGGAGCATCAGAAAGCTGGGCACTGGATTTGTTTTGCTTGCCGCCATGAATTGCAAACCCAAAGCCTGAAATCTGTATCAGATAAAATAAATTCGGATAAGAACAGATGCTTCTCACCAACATTAAGCCACAAGAGAAGGAAATATATGCCTTGGCATTGTAGTCTGCATCGAGAAGGATGTTAGATGATTTCAGATCTTGAAGAATCACGGGAGGCTTACAAGTCTCGTGAAGATATTCAAGTCCTCTGCTTGCCATCCAAATTGGGAAATTAGTATGGCCACAAAGGTATGGCCTTTTAACGGGAGACATAAACTTAAGGAAAGCTGACCTTGCAACATCAATTGCTATTTTCATTCGCATGTGCCAAGTTAAAACTGAAGCTAATCCGTGGGATGTCCCTTGAAAAGAAATCAAAAGAATCAAAAAGCTTGAATCTTCCCCTTTCTTCTTCATCACCAGCTGAATAAAATAGATGCATACCGTGTAATAATTCTCCCAGGGAGCCATTTTGTAAGTACTCATAAACGAGAAAACTGCTCTCCCCATGAATGCAGCAACCCAAAAGAGAGACAATATTACGGTGTTTGATTCTTCCAAGAAAGTTCAATTCGTTCTGCCATTTGAGGAACTTAATTTCTGAGATACAAAATTCAAAGAAAAATGGTTTCCGTAAACGAAGAACTTACAACAAACATTCGCTCCTGTTCCTGCTTGCTTCCATCCAATTTCTTAACTGCTGCAAGAACCCCCATATCAAGGCAAGCTTTGTAAACTCGTGAAGCACTCCCCTCTCCTAAAGTAATGTCTTCACTAAAATTATTAGTGGCAGCCTCCAACTTCGAGTACTCTATAGTTGCAACTAATTCTCTCTTGCTCAACATCTTCAAGGAGCTCAATCTGCTGTAAGACAGGGTGAAAAAATGCCCCTTGGAAGCCGCATCTACATCAGATGAAGAACACGTCATCTCGAGAAAAAGTTGAAGAACTAGCTCAAGATGCACACACCAGGGCAGGATTTTGGATATTACCGGAGGATTGGATGTCCTTAGAACCGTAATCTCGGTGTTTCCTTCGCCACAAGATCCAGACCAAGATGGCGCATAAAGATAGAATGATAACAAGAAGCCCGGATATGCATATGGCCATGATCGTCTCTTTGTTCAGATGGAGGCCCTGAACCATTACTGCGACCCGTCCCTCGATCTGAAGCAAGACATACCAAGGATCGATCTTAAAAGATATTGAAAATTAGAAAGGGGACGAAATGCAGAACAAACTAAGTCCAGAAAAAGTACGATCTCAATTACTCTCGGGAGATAGTGTAATAGGCGGCGGAGTTGCAGAACTAGGTTATAACTCCCCGATTGGAAGAATAAGAAAAGGGAGACTAAGGACAACAGCGATAAGCCTCGTTTCTCACTTGTTTTCCATAGAAATGCCAGCTGAACAAGGAAGACAACAACAAAGCCGAAGAAGAACGAAGGGACTGAAAATTAGGGAAGAGAATCCACATGGCTACCGGCGATTTTCCAGTTTTATTTTATATTTATTCCTGAATTTACATTTATTATTGTTTTATGCTCTTCCGTATGCCTTCGCGCCATTTTGGTCTTTTTTTTGTGGAATTTATTTCGTTTTGATTCTTTCATTTGCCAAAAAATGGACTCGCGTTGAGAAGTGTGAAAAGACGGGGGAAAGAAAGGTCAAAAATAAAATATAAAAAATAAAATTAATGAAAAAAATTGATGAATAAATAAATAAATAAATAAAGTATGTAAAAAATTTTAATATAAGAAAAGATTGTAAAAAGCCATAAGGAGTGCTTGGGATGTGAAATAATTAAAACTAAATTAAATTGAATGTTTTGTGTATATTATGTTTGTATTGTTTTTATATCTTTTTAAGTTTAATTATAATATTAACTTTAATTAAATTAACAATGTTAAATCAAAAATAATTTTTGTTTAATAATACCACTAAAATTATTAGTTTTGTATGCAAAGACAACTAAAATGAATAAAAGAAAAAGATCATGAAACCTACAAAGTATTTTTTTTTATCATACATGATACATCATCAATATATAGATGTTGTAATCATATATTAATAAAGAGAAGATAAATATTTCATTCATATTTTATAATATTGACTATGTGAGAATAAAAAAAAGAAGAAAAAGAATTTAGCTATGATTTGATGCATTTCATTAGAAAAGTTATAAGATCCCCTCTCCCCCTTACCCTAAGCAAATCGAGGGACATTCAATTTATGTGACATATATCTTTCTTCTTCCTCTTCAAAAAAAAAAAAAAAAACTACTCACCTTAGCTAGTTTAAGAATTAATAAAAATATACATTAAATATTTCTTCTTTACCCAAAACACTTAAAGTTCACCCTCTACATAAAGTTTCCCACAACTTTTTTTTAATCTAAATTTATTAAAAGCCTCCTAAAATCTTCCTCTACCTACCCTCATTTGTTCGAGGGCACCCAAGATTTGACACTAATGTTGTCTTAGTACCACAAACAAAACATATTTCTATATTAGAACTTCAATACTTAAGGTATCAATAGTATTATTGTTAGCCAAAAGTCATTTTGTTATCCAAACTTTTATATCAAGCAACTTGAAGGCCTCATGTTTGTGATTTCACACACGAGAGATAACTTTTCTTGTGGTTTGAGTCACATTGTCAAATGCATGAGCCTTTTTATGAGTGTCTCAAACATCTTTTAAGTTATCAGAAGCTCTATTAAGCTACCTCAATACTCTATAAATTACACACAAGCTCTCATAAAAATCAATTTCTTTGTCTTATATTCTAACACTTATTATGTCTTCAACAAAAAGATGTCTTTGTTTAAACTTTCAAATTTCTTTTTCAAATCAAAATCATACTAATTTATATCATTATCTATTAAATTACTTCAAACTATTTTTGTTATTCTTAATTTTATCTTTGAAGTAGAATAGTTTTCTTGTTAAAAAAAATTAGAAATAATAATTGAAGTATAATATTCCAACAACTAGATGATATCATTCGAGTTTGATTTCTATGGTGGTTCACCAATGAACAATTTTTTCTACATTTATATGATTTTTGGGCTCAACAAAGCTTTGATAATGTCGAAAAGTCACCAATACATCACCTAATTTCATTAAATGTTTTATTTTATATTTTTCACAACTCTTTGTAATGTCCATAAATCTTAAAATTTTGCATATATTTATTAGGTTTATTAAAAAAAGGATTGGCTAATTTTGTGATGAGTCTTCATGTCTCTCCAACGGCTCACTAAATTTAGATAACCATTAAATATAATTTTTTTTTAAAAAAAATTTGTTTTTATTTTTCTTCAACTACTAAAAGATTAAAAAGAATCAAACAATTTTTAAAATTTTTTATATTAAATATTTTTTAAAGCATTTTTTGCATTATTTTTTTAGTTATTTCTCAATTATCAACGGCAGAATGTAATCTCCAATAACGTATGGCTTACATTTCGACAGATGTCTCACTGACTCGCTAATTTTCAAAAACAACTAACTTCGCGATATCTTAGTGAACATTAAATGAGATTATAATGTTCATATCTATTATTATTATTTTTTATTAAATATAAAATTATGTGAAAGAGCTTTTAAAATATCTCAATATACTTTTTCTCGTAAAATTATTCAAATACTTTTAAAAAATATTTATTTACTTCGTAAAATAAATTTAATAAAATTAATACGATATTTACTAAAATATTTTTTTGCTAGTAGTTAATGGAAAATATCTATTGTATACTAAAATATTTAAATATATTTAGGAATTAATCTTAATTTTTTTATATTATTAAGTATTTATCTAATCGTGTATTATGTTACACTTTGATCCACATGATGCAACATTTTCGAACAAGTGAGATTAAAGTATGATAAGAGAAGTAGTGCTTGAGCTACATCGCATCACTAACAAGAGCACAAGATCGAAGTGAAGTGACAGGGCCAATATGGTGACAGAGTTGAGATGGTATGAAAAAATTGTAACCCAATGGAACCTATATAATGAGAAAAGGGCTAATAAGATGATAAAATTGATGGCAATGGTCAAACAAAACCTACAATGGACGAAAGAATAAAATAGATGATTTGGAAGAGATGATTAAGAGAAAAGAACTGACAATTGTGGCACAATTGATTATGATAGTTGTAGAAGTATAACAAAACAACATAATTGATAGAATATGATAGGGTTAACATGAGTTGCAAAGCCAATAAATATAATAGAATTAATATGGGTAGCAAAATCGATGCTAATGGTCATGGCATATTTGACAAGTCAATAGACTCGATGTAGCATGACAAAATGACAATATTAAAGAAGAGACACAAGGCTAATGATAATAGTTCTAACATAGATGATGGGACAACAATGTTGAATATTATAACAAAGTCAACAAGGATAACAGAGTTTTATGAAATGAAGAGTTAATTTAAAACTCCAAAATTTTTAAATATTATAATTGAATTTGTTTAGCTTTGTAATACGTATTAATATGTTAAATTATTATTTATCAGTTTGATATTATAGACATGAAAAAATTATTAAATAATAAATTAAAAGATTTTTATCAAGTGTATTATAATAGATGCAATAAAAAAATATTTCAAAAATTTAAAATAAAAAATATTTTTAATAAAGCTTTTCAACACAAATCCAACAACATTCGTTTTTAATTCAATGGGAGTTGGGCTATAATTTGTATTATATATATATATATATATACATATAGTTTGTAGGTTTGAATTATTTAAAACTATAATTAATGGATTTTGGGACTTGCCTTAATCAAGAGACTTTAAAGAACTTTGAAGAACTTACTCCATCTTTATGGTTGTGAAAGCAAGGAGAAAATGTGATGGAATTTAGAAATTAGAAATTTCTTATTCTAAGTGCAAAAATATAAAAAAGAAGTGAAGTAAGAAAAGAATTAAAATATTTTTATTTCGTGATTAATTATGCTTAGATGTATAAATATTTAAGAAAATTAAGAAACATTAGATGTTAAATTGTTGTGTTTGAAAATTTAAGATTAATTTAATTATGAAATAATTTAGATATATCATAAATAATATAATTAGATATATTTTTGTTATGAAATAGACCTTTAACACATAAATCAAGTAAATAAATTAATTAACTATGATATAAATATAATTATTTATTTATTATTTCTTATGTTATAATAAAATAATATTTCTTACTTATATTTGTGAGATTGAATCTGTTTATGCATTTGCTATAAACAAATTTTACAATTTGATTTCTTGAAAGCTTATGTTAAATAATTTTATGAAGATGCATTAAGCTTTATCCAATATTAATTTACAAAAATCGAATCTCACAAGACCAAATTTGATTCTTGTCCTCTTTATTATCTTCAAATTGGTTCAAGATGTTCATGCTTTCAAAGACTTCATGTAAGTCATCAATCATGGTTCTCTTGAAGTCCATAAGATTCCTTGAGCTCCTTATTTTGAGTATGCATCTTGTAGTTCCTTTTACCTTTGAATATGCATCTTGTACTTCCTTCGAGCTAAATATTTTAATGAGCTTTTTTTCTTTGTAAGCACGTATGAATTTCGAAAGTCTCTTTGAATTTTTTCTTGATCACTTATTTAGTAAGTCCTATATAAACTAAATAATCTAATTAAACCAAAATTAGGTTATTATCATCAAAACTACTTAAACTAACTTTGAATCATGAAAACAGCACATTCTCACAAGAATTTTCCTTTAAAAGAAATTTCCTTGGCTATATCCATTTTACCAATTGAACTATTACATTTGATAATCATGCAAGTTTTATGTATTATCTTTATTAGGTTATCATTATATTTGATGAGTCAAATTACAAATATTTAATATTTTATTGTAATGGACTTGTTTAATATGAATCACGTATAATTTGAAATGAACAAGTCACGAACATTTAACGATAGTGAATTATTAGTCTTCAAAACATTTTGAAGTATTCAACAAGCCTCAAAGGTTAAAGACATGTGTATAACCTTTAACAAGTTTTTTTTACAATAAAATAGAATGCTAACTTGTCGATTTTAAAACATTCTTTTTTCATATCAATTTCAAATTATATTCGAACATCAAATTGTTCAACCATCTCCTTGATTTAGCAAATAAATAAGATTCTATTTTTCAATCCCATAACTCTTTTCTTGGTTAAATTCTACTTATATATTTTTATCGAATTTCATATTATGTTGATTATTAAATCTTAATTAAATTAAAAAATAATTTTGTTAAAAAATTTTATAATTAAAATTAAAAAAATTACATTACATACCATGCTTGTGCCAAAGTGCAAACTTTTGGGCCCTCGCAAGCCAGGGGTCAGTAGACTATTGAAAGCAAATTGGGTCGAACCCAATCTTGGTGATAGTATTGCAATCCTGAATCGGATTGGGTAAGGTAAAATATCGAGCCAGGCATGCACTCAAACCAAGTATGTATGGGCCAGGTCAGACCCAAGTACACCCAGGTAATGATATTAGGAGTGATCAAAGGAGGAACCAGCCCAAATTAAGCTCGAATATAACACCCACACAAACACTTATAAAGTGCAAAACTTTTGCATATGTTAAAATGTGAGACTAATCCTTGGTGCTTGTTACCTTCCAAAATCGAGAGTGCTCAGCACTGACAGATCACGCAGTTTTGTGATGACACGGTGGAGTTCTCCGCTTTATTAAATGATGATAATCATCCATCCCATCATCCATTCGATCTCCCATATCTAACGACAATTATTGATTACGTCGATTTCGTATGATTTATCCCTAGATCTAACGACTGAAGCTTTATCCTAACTTATCAGAGATTTAGAATTCTTTCTGCCTTATTCTTGAGTCATGTGACTCTTAATTATTTGGTTTGAATTTTACGACTGATATCTACTCTGATTTTACTATTGTTCAATGAAATGATCCAAATTTCATTTGATATGACCGGATCACCTAGATGAAATCCATCTTGATCACACAGTCCATAACGCATCAACTTTTACAATATTAAATATGATGGTCTATATCACCTCCAATTAGATCAATGTCTCTTATCCATCCCACATAACAACTAAATCTCTAGCCATTGTGTTAGGCATTTTGAAAAACTTATTTAAACTCATTTGAAAAAGCTTTTAAAGCATTTTGGCTACAACTTTTTAAATAGTTTTTCATTCACTTTCTAATAGTTATCATAATTTTTTTATAAATACCTAACAATTGTAAATAAAATAACTAATGAACTTGAATCAAATTTTAAGATATCAATAAACCATACTCAATATTTTATTGTTGTAAATTCTACTAGCATTAACTACGACTTATCCTTCTCAAAGATCGTCAAATTTTTTCAACTAAGCATTGCATTTCTAAACTTTCATTTTTTCTCATTTCTTTTCTTAAAAGCTTGTCATGCTTTGTTCCATTAATCAACAAATATAAAAAGTTGTACAAATTTATCAAAATATTTTCATCTTGTTGTATTTTTTATTTTTTTCTTTTTGTTGGGCATCCTGATATTTGCAAAAACTCAAATTTGATTTGACCTCATGAAAAACTAAGTTGGAGTTGAAGTCACAAAACCCCAAGTTATAATTAAACTCACAAAAACTAGTAAGTTGAAAATGAATTGTAAAAAAAAAAATCTCAAGTTATAACATTTTGTCAATGATATTTTTTCTAACCTCAATTAGGAGTGAATATAGATTCTAATTTGAATTAAATCATCTAAAAATTTAGATGTCTCATTTTAATTTTTATCTTCGCATTTCTTTATCATTTTAAAAATTTATATATATATATATATATATATATATATATATATATATATATATATATATATATATATATATATATAATCAATACTTTTGACAAACATAAAATTATTTTTGAAAACTAAATAATATAAAAAATAGAAAAAAATATTTTAAAATCTACAATTCACCTCCCTCCCCCCCCCCCCCCCCCCCCCCCCCCCCCCCCCCCCCTCTTGTGGAATTTATAGACTAATTTTCACTTCAATCTCACACATGATGATATGTTTGGTCTTAGTCATAATCCTCTCGATCTATTTATCACTATACATTTGACTTGTAATATATTGTAAAGTTTATAATTAATAACAAAGCATAATCAATCGAGTTTCATGATAAACTAGCATAGACTTAAACTTTTTAATTCATAATCATCTTAAATAGTATGTCATTATCTTTGACGATAATTCCATTTTTATGCCTACATAATGATGTACAGATGGTTTTCGCCCTTTGATTTATCCATAAAGCTTAAAAACTAAGCAAACAAGGCTTCATTGTTAAGATTCCTTATGAATCTCTCACTCCACCTCGAGGTAAGACCACATCTAACACTAGTTCTATTAAATCATGCATGCTCAATTTTTCATCATATTTATTGAATCATTATCAACATCTACACCATGTGAGATTTATCTTCCACATCATCAATAATTAAATTCATTAACCATGACAACCCTTCATTCAAATTTGTAGCTCCTATATCACCTATGTGTGATCCACTTAGTCACCACATAAAATGTCAAAGTCATTACTTCCACTTTCAATAACTTTATATATGTCTCTTCAATCATTAGCTTCCAAGCACTATAAAAGCTTATAAAAGCTTATAACATTGTCAGATCTTTCATAATCTACACCTTTATCTTTTACCTTTGATTCCTCGAATTTGGAGTTTGTGCTTGAATTTAAAACATATGAAAAGACTTGAGAAAAATGAGACCCTTATAACCTAAGAAAAATAAGAATCTTAGAAATTGATTAATTTATAAATTAAATAAATATTTTATACAATGATTAATAAACAAATGTGATTAAAATTATAAATTTTAAAATAATTTTTTTTATTTTGAAAAAGGATTAGTTTTTGTTCAAATAAAAAATAAAAAATAATTATTTTTATTTAATAGTGTTCGTATTATGATAGATAATTTTATTGATTGCTTAAGTTAATGTTGATATCCACAAAGTATGAATGTCTGTCGAAAAACAAGTTGATGGTATTTGTCCAAAAAATTTTGAATTGACCATTGGCTACTTTAATAGCCATATTTGTGCTCTTACCTTTTGTTTAGGGGGTCTTTGTGATGCCTTGCAATAGCAAGGGACATCGTATAGACATAAAAAGAAATATGAATCTTAAAAAAGCTAAATGACAAAACTATCGATCTTGATTTTACTTTTGCTCTAGTTTCATCTACCTATTCTTTAAGAAAATTATTGATCTTTGAAATTGGCCAACTAATATGGGAAATAAAAAACTAGTGAAAAAGAAAGCATGGATCTTTCCTCATTGAATAAAGATCCCATATGAACAAATTATCATTATAATCTACTAAAAACTAACAATTCAATATAAAATGAAACATCATAGTCAATAGTTTGTAGGTTCTATTATTTATGATTTTGTAATAGTATCAATATATAGTGATAATAACCTAGCCCCTTTGAACTAATTGAAAGATGGGGATGAGGATCACATGTTTATGATTGCCTAAAGAATCATAAGATCCAATATTGATCCCTTAGGTATGCCTATTCTTAATAACAAGTGATCTCAAAGAAAAGTAATTAATCAATATAACATGTTAAATTTTCACAAATGATATCAAAACTACATTTTGTTTTGTGTTTTTCAACAAATAAGTGACGTCAATGTAATGTGATAAGGATGCACTAGTATTACATTATTATTATTATTATTATTATTATTATTATTATTATTATATATATATATATATATATATAAGATTAATAGAGATATCTTGAGACTCTTGAAAGCTATTGTAATATTTTGGATGCCTTTCCAATCATGAGTAATCATATGAACATGTACCAATCATTGTGGTACCTACAAAACACAAATTGATTGCATTATGTCAATTGATAGTGTTTATTCTCATGTATTTGGATTTTTTTATGTGGGCAATTCATTAGATGCATTTTGATGTGTTTTTCTATTTTCTGGCTTTGTGTGCTCTCTTGATACCTTATAATTGCTCCTTTATTTATAGATGCTCTATCATCTACTTTAATACACAACTAAACTAATAAGAGCATAAGCAATACATTATGAAATATATTGAAGGCTCAACTTCAAAAGTATCATGAGAATAAAAATAGGAAAAAGAGTGGTATACAATTCACCATGGGTTGTTGTACAAAAGTTAAAAAATAAGCATTCCACAGGCAAACACGTCGAGGCTTATGGTTAGTGTTGAAGATGAAAAGTGTTTATCCAACCTTAAATGTATCATGGCAAATGTTAAGAGTGAGAAACTGATGAAATACACTACTCAATATGTGTTTTTGTATAAGAATCAACAACACTGTATTCCATAAGGGGCAATCTCAAATGAATTCAAGAGGCACACATATCACAGATTACTACTCATTTTAAGATAACCAAGATTATCAATAATTTGCAATGTTACATGTATTGGCCCCTTAAAACAATATTGACATTGAGAAATGCATTCAAAGATGCATATTCTATTGCACAACCAAACTTATCATATAAAATTAAGGACAATATATACCAATGCCTAAGATGATTTTTTTCATAAACTTAATAAGAAATCTATCAATGATAAGTGGGCACACTTAACTACCAAAGTCCAAAACAATCAATGTATCTTTGGGCAAGTTCATATAAAGTTGTAGGCAGACAACATTAAAGAAACCAATTTTTTGACAAATCACCTAAAAAATCACATAGAGCTTTGGGTATCCCATCTTAAGCCAAAACATGTGTTGAATGCAAATTTATAAATTTCTCAAGTCAATATTTTGTACCATGGAACGAGAAGTCCCATTGCATAAGTTAAGAATTGAAGCAAAACGAATGCATTGCATTGTACAGCAGTAACACAATAATTTTCACATCAGGGTCCTCTTAAACATGACACTAAACAATAGTTCAACCGCCAAGTAATGATTTCCATGCAAGATTACTATTTTTCCTGTACTGTTCGAGCTATAAAACCCAGGTTGCATTGACAAATTGCATGGCCTAAATGTATGATATCTCTTCCTGCTCGAGAAGTTCTTCCTATGCTAAGCTAATCCAATTTAACTGAGGAGAAGAGATAGTGTACAAACCAGAAGGAAGAGAGGAAACCAACTGTTCCCGTAGCAAACATTATAGCAAGAGCCATGAAGAGAGAATAACCAAGGTAGAGAGTAGCGGACACTGGTCCACTTAGACTCTTGAGATCGAACACGAGGTAGTTAATAGAATAAAGGAATATGTAGATTGCAACGGATCCCGATGAGAAGAAGGCTTTCCACCACCACGTCCAATCCTCGACACAAAGGTGCATGTATGTAAGCACAAGTGAAACTTCAGCACACACAACAACAAGAAGTGTCAAAACAATGAAGAGGAATCCAAAGACGTAGTAGAAACGACCCATCCATAGGCTGGACATGATGAAGAAGAGCTCAATGAAAAGAGTACCAAAGGGTAGAGTCCCAGCGCCAAGAACCAGCAACCAAGAAGGGTACTTTTGTGGAGGGATTTCTCGTGGGATCTGGTTAGTTCTCACGGGGAATTCAATATGTGGTGCCTTGGCGCCCAGGTACCCACCTACAAGGGTTAGTGGCAAAGAGATGCAGAACCAGAGAAGGAGCAGTACAACGAAGAGAGAAAACGGAATTGCCCCAGTGCTTTGACTACCCCAAAGAAGAAAATTGAGAATGCTGAGAATTAGAAAGGCTAAGCCAGGGAAAAAGAAAGCAACTTTCAATGAAATTGAGGTCCATCCCGAACGATCACCACAGTTGATGGTCTTCCAAAGCCTCACCCCTGCATAACCAGCTGCAATTCCAAGCACTGAGTAGATGAAGAGCATACCAGTAACAAGAGCTCCTCTTGAAGCCGGTGACATGAATCCAAGAGCAGCAAACATTATCGTCACCACTGCCATTCCAAGTATCTGAACGCCATCCCCCACCATAACACAGAGAAGAGTGGCATTGCTTGGCGCACGGAAGACATCACTTGCGACAAGCTTCCAACCAGAAAGCTCCTCGTTCATCTGGGCCTGCGCCTCCTTGTCCAACTCCTCATATCGAGTCAAGTCCCGTCGAACTGTCCTCAAAAGAATAACTAAAACTATGCCAGCGAGGAACGCAATCACCATGAGGGAATTGAGAATTGAGAACCAGTGCACCTTGGCCCCCTCCATCTTCAGATAAGCATCCCACCTTGACGGCCAGCGGATGTCGCTCTCGACGAAGGAGACCTCATAGGTGAACACCAGCGGTTGCTTCTCCTTCACTTCCATCGCCACGGTGGTCGGTTCGCACTGGATCTTGGTTGGGTACTTGTCGTACATCTTCAGGTTCTTGATTGACTCGGTATCGTGCTGAAAGCTGCAGGGAACGACCTCGAAGCCAACAACCATGTAGCCAGGAGAATTGGGATAGTCTGCCGAGGTGGAGGAGCCCAGGGTGCTGGTGGAGGCGGTAGCTAGGGTTGTGGGCTCCTCGTACTTGTGGACAAGGACGATGAACTTAAGGTGGTTGAAGATAAAATGCGAGTCGCGGACGCGAACGCCGATGGGGTAGCCGGTCCATCGGAGGACAAGATCGTCCTTGTTGGTATAGCGAATGGCTGGAAGGTTCTCGAGGAGGACATTTACCTGATAAAACTCATCGATGCGCCTTTTAAGAAGAGCGAGTTCGTCAGCGGAGAGCGGGTCGACATGGCAGAGGATGAGGTCGGACTCGTTGGTGAACATGCGGAACCGGTATGGCGAGTTCTCGATACGGTCGCCCATGAGGATCTCGCCGAGGTTCTCGGCGGAGTCCTTGATGCCATCGGGTGGCCGACAGAATGGGAGAGAATAATAGCCGAAGGGCATCTCGGTATCGATGGAAGTGATAGAGTTCACCTTAACGAAGAGATCGTCGCCAATCTGGTACTTGTGAGGGTAGCTCCCGGGGAGATAGAAGCCATGGGAGGGAGAGAAGGCCAGGAGAAGAAAGAAGAGCACGGCCCAGGTGTTAGATCTGGACATCGGCGACATGGTCGACTTGATCTGCTATCGATGTGGAAAGGAGTAGGGATTTGTAAGAGAAATTGCATAGGAGAAGAAGATCCAAAACGTGCCAAATTAAACAATAAAATTAAAAAAAAAAAAACGATAAACGAATAGTGTGGAGACAAGAGGTTCATTTAACACTTTAAAAAGTGATTTTTAAATGGTTACGTTTAATTGTTTTTTTAACCGAACATCAAATAATAAGAAAATTTTCTTTTTTCTACTTAAATACCACAATAAGAGAAGTAGGGATTTTAAATAATTGTAGATCTGATGAAGAAGAAGCTCCACAACGCGTCGACTACACCCAAAAAAAAAGACTAAATATGAATAGAGAAAAAATAATGACTTTATTTACCACGTTTAGAACACTTTCATATAAAAAATGTTTAAAAAGTTTTTTCACGTAATATTAATAATAAAATAAACATGATAGCAAATACATTGAACAAGTGAGCTAGTTTGAATAATTTAATATCTTTTATTGAAAAAATTTAATTGAAAATAAAAACAACTTAGATTACAATTGAATCTAATATTTTCAACAACTCATAATTTTTCTTCAATGCATTCAAAGAATCTCATGATTGAGATGAAAAGGTATAAAAAATCAAAATAAGAATTTTCAAAAAAAAGATGATAACTTTATAATAAAAGTGTAGTCTTATATTTCATAAATAGAGTATATATTCTATAGTTAGATGTAACTGAAAATATGAGAAAAGTATATCAAGACATGAAACTATTATTTTGATGTATTGGTATGAAAAAAGATATAATTGAACATGTGATCAAATGCGTTTTGTGTTTACAGATAAAAAGTGAATAGAAAAGCTGAGTGAATTGTTGTAATTATTTTTTATTCTATGTAAATGTGGGAAGAGATTTTCATAAACTTTCTTGTAAGATTGTTATGTAATTGTTAAGGATCTAATATAATTTAGATTATATGTTAATTAAATTACGTAGAGTGTTTAAATTAATATTATTAGAGATTTAGAATATACTTCTCACTTTTGGAGAATGTTCAACAAGTTTTTGATACTCTACTGATGTTAAATATTGCATTTCATTATCAAATAAATGAGCAAACTATGAGAGTTATGAAGACATTAGAAGATATGCTTAGATTATGTATCATACATCAAGAAAGCAGTTGAGAACCTTAATAGAGAAAATATAATAGGTTTGACCATGTTTACAAGACTTTTTCTAAAACAAAATTTAGTTAAATTATTTTTTACATGATAATAATAATAATAATAATAATAATCATCATCATCATCATCATCATCCAAATAAAATAAATGTGATAACAGATGTATTGAATAAGAGAGCGAGTTTACAAAGCTTGAAGTTCAATCAAATTTGAAAATGACTTATTACAATTGAATGCAAGATCCTCAACAACAAAAATAATTTTTTCAACTCAATAGATTAGTTGAAGGCATTAAAGATGAAGAAGTGTAGAAAATGAAAGCAAGAATTATTGAGAAAAAAAGAAGATGGTTTTAACTTAATGAAAGTGGAGTTCTACATTTCAAATATAAAGAGTGTATGTTTTTGTTATATCTAACTAGAAGGAATCATTGATGCATGAAGTTCATGGTTTAAAATATGCATTGCATCTAAGTATGACAAAAATGTAGCAAGACATGAAATAATTATTATAATACCTTGGTATGAAAAGGGATATAACTAAATATGTGATCAAATGTATTATGTGTCAATACATAAAAAGTGAATAAAAAAAGATAGATAAACAATTGAAAACACTCTTATTCCTATGTGAAAGTAGGAAGAACTTTTCATGAACCTTGTTGTAAAACTTCTAAGGATTTGCCTATTATTTGATGTTATTTTAATAATCCTAAATAAGTTGACAAAGTTTGAACACTTCTTGAATATCGAGATTACACATTTTGTATAAAAGTTAACCCAATTATATGTTGATTAGATTATCATATTATTTAGAATGCTTAAAGCAATATTATCAAATGTAGACTTGTAGTTTACTTAATATTTTTAGAGAATAGTACATAGAGCTTTTGGTACTCAACAAAGCTTAAAATTTATATTTTATTCTCACATAAATGAGCAGACTAAGAAAACTATAAAGACACTAAAAATATGCTCATATTATGTCTTACATAATGGAGGTAATTAGGATACCTATATTATATTGATAAAATTTTCTTAAAATAATAGTTTATAATATAATATCGCTATGATATTCTATAAAGCTTTGTATGATATGATGTATCAATCATCTCAATTGTTGGTATGAAAATACTGGAAATGTGGTGGTAGTTATGTTGGAAAATATAATAACATAAAGTCTACATAAGAGAAAGATAAATTATGAAAATTACAAATTCAATATATCGAGTAATGAAATGAAAGTTTTTATAATTTTTTAATAACTCGTGTAAACTTATTTTAGAAACTCTTATTTACTTTTAAAAGTATTTATCTAGAGAAAACAATAAATGAAAGTACTCAATCAATTTAAGATAATTTTATCCAAAATTGGATTTATGTTTACCCTCAACCAAAATACTATGCAAAAAACTAAAATATATTTTATGAAAGTAAGTAGAATAAATTTCACACTATTCCAAAAGCCTACAAATATCAAGCATCGAGCTAAATGACCTTATAATAATAGACAAAAGATGAAACAAACTTTAAAAGAAAATGTCTTAAACAAAAAATCATTGTAAAAAGCTGAAACAACAAAGTCTTATAACTAAATATAATTATTAAAATATATACTAAATTTGTTGTAAAATAATGAAGAGTAGATTCTAACTTAGATTAATGTAATGTAATGAAATATTGGCTAAAAATGATGAGAAATAATAATTATTAATATAGTCTTGCTTTTCTCCCAATTCTCACTAGGTGATGATTTTTAAATATAGCTTTTCTTTAAAGATATACAATTGATAATTAACTATCGACAACCATCACCTTCTTCATATAATGAACCTGACATTCCTTTCCTTATTTTGTCAAGAAAACTAGCTCCTTTTGATTCTATCCTCACTAAAACATCTTATGCAACACAACAATTGAAACAAGAAAGAATAAAAACTTTACCTTGTTAAGGACGTCGAATCAATACTAAGACTTCTGTTTGGTTGAAGCTCCTACAAATAGCATGGTGACAAGAATCCTCAGACTCACCACTTACTTAGTGACAATAGTTAATACCTTGAAATCTCTTAAACTCTCATGTGAATAAGAATAATGACAAATCTCCCAAGAAGTTGCATTAAGCATGCTTATATATTGATTAATTATAGTTTTAATGTCAATTAAATATTAAAGCACCACCAAAATAAAAAAAATATCATTATCTGATATTTTATCATTGTTGTTGCTTAGATAAATACCATCATATGAATAATTACATCATATAAAAGAATTGTCAAGTTACGACTTAAGAAGAATGGTGTCATACATATATGATGAAAGAGTTTTATAAGTACGAGATAAGAAGAATGCTTGAGCTGACTGAGAGAAAATAGATTATATATACATGAATAATGTATCATATTAATATAATTAGTGTGAATAAGTGTAGATTATAAATGATTTAATTAATTGTACAATACGAAGCTGGATATCATATTAGCATGATGTGAAGAAACTAAGAAGATTTAAGAGTTTAGTTGAAAGAATACCATTAGAGTTAAGTGGAAATTAAATCGAAGAGATGTAAAACTAAATGAACAAAACTTACATAATTTATTTCAAGCACTTGTACTAAAGCAAATATAAGAGAGAAAGGAAGTGATTTCAAGCATTAATAATAATTCGTAAGGAGTTAACTACATGGTAAAGAAAAAATTGAGTAAAATCTCATGGGTGGAGCAAAGATCTAACTCATGGTGAAGCCACTACCAGGATTTAAAAGTAAGCAAAACTTATACATGATGTATATGACTTGATATAAGTTGGTAAGAAGAAAATATTATCTTTAGTGATGCTGGCTAATCTTTATTTGTGATAACATGATGCTATTACTTAAAAAAATAAAGAGAAAAAACTTGTTCATAATATGCATGTTTGATATAATATGTATTATAGATTAGAAGTCTTCATGATTTGATAATATTAAGTTAAAAATATATGTGTAAGTAAAACTTATACATTATATATATTAAGTAATATAATGTGTAATGTTAGATTAGAAGCCAAAATTAATATATGAAAATATTATATTTAGATTTGCTTGTTAATCTTGATTTGTAATAATGTGTTGCTATCAATTGAAGGATGCATAAGTAGGCAAATCTTATTCATAATAACTATGTTTTGGTGTAATATTTATTTTATGTTAAAAGCTTTCATGATTTAATAATATCAAGTTGAAGATGTATGTGTAAGTAGAACTTACAAATCGTGTATATGATTAGATGCAATATATAATGCTATGTTAGATGCCTACATTAATATGTAAAAATACTATATTTGGAAATACTTTATAGCATTAATTTACACTTACTTATTATCATCTATTAAATAATGCATGAGTAGGTAAGTCATGTTCATAATATACAAGTTTAATGTAATGTATATTGTAAGTCAAAAGTCTTCATGATTTGATAATATTAAGTTGAAGATGCATGTGTAGATAGAACTTATACATCATATATATGATTTTATGTAAAATATAATGCTAGAGTAAAAGCCCAAATTAATATATAAAAATATTACAATTAGAGATATTAGTTGATCTTGATTTGTAATAATATATTACCATCAATTAAATGATGCATGAGTAGGCTATACTTATTCATAATGTATATATTTGATTTAATATTTTCTATAGATTAAAAGCCTTCATGATTTGATGATGTTAAGTTGAAGATTCATGTGTAGGAAAAACTAGCACACCATATGCATAATTTGATATAATGCATAAAATGATATGTAAAAAATATTATATGAAAGATGTTTGTCATTGCTAATTACAATAATATGTTACTATGATTACTTTGACTTAAGTATAATGATGGTTTGTTATTTAGTTATATGCTCAATGTATACCATGACATATATGTTAAAAGAAAAAAAATGAACTATTTAACAAATTGTAATTTATGTGTGAATTGGAAAGCAAATAACAAGATGTAATACATTAAAGAGATAGAAATTTGACTAAGTAATAAGAATGCATCATCAATGATTGTTTCTAAAGTAAACTTGTTATTCAACAATAAAATGTCGGTGAAAGTAAATGCTTTGCTATTCGGGTTAAAATATCTCTCTACTCATATTAAAATGTCTTTATGAGTATTGTCAATGAGATATTATTAGATTAAATTAAGTAAAAAGTTTTGGATGTACCAAATTTCAAAGGAGCTAAAAGAAATTATTAAGATTTATTAAAAAAAACTTTTGTTTTAAATGAATCTAAAGAAGAAATAAGATACTGTGTTTCTTATTATTTCTATATTGATGTTGTTACAAACTATCTTGTGGCAACCTAATAATTGCTTATTTTACATTATATTATATACTTTTATTATTAAGCCAATGTCAATTGGGTATACCTATTTTGTCTTGATGGTTTTAGGTCAAAAAAAGCACTTCATGATTCTATTAAAAAAGAAAATAATTAATTAGTATTTGATGACATGAAAGATATTATATTTGTCACTAGATGTATAATTTTTATTTTTATTTTATTTAAGAGAAATGGATATGTTAATATTTTTAATTTGTTTATATTATAAGAATTTGTGATTTAAATGAAATATAAAAAAGTTAATAATTAAAAACTAGTAAAAATATTGATTTTATATTTCTTTTGTCATCAATTTGCAAATGTTGAAAAGGAATATTTTTGTTGTTTCAAAAGAAAATTAGTCATAGTTTTCAAAATGTGAATATGGAGAAAAATTCAAAAAAAAATATTTAAGAGACTCTCCAAAGAAAAATCGAGAATGATCAAATTATAAAGAAGAGGGATGCCACAGACGATATGTTTATTTGTTCATATCATACAATATGATCATTGGACTGGACAGTACAATTTGTTCTAGAATTATAAGTAATAGCTAGTTTAACAAAATTTTAAGAAATTGTTTTATAGCCATTAAGGACTGTTTAGAATCATTAAAGAGCCTTTAAATACATATATCAAGGGGTCCAAATATGTAGAATTTGTAATTACATAACTTTAAGAAAGAGATTTATTTGAAGAACAACTCCAATATAAGAGAAAAATCAAGCTGCATTCTTAGAGGTTTTTTTGTCCTTCACAACTTTCATTCAAACTTATAATCACATGGAGTTAAGTTACATATCATCTTCAAGCTTTGTAACATTTTTTTAGTAGAAGCTATGAGCTAAATTACATATCTCTATAACAATGTTTTATAATGCCATAATGTGCTTTTTGTAATTATTGTTTGGTGATAAGATATTGTATTTTAAAATTTTATTTTGTTGTTTTTTTTTATCATTGGGACTTACTCTTTAGAGCTTTGTATTGGTCTTTTATCCATTATTGTAGGCTCCCTTAACTCGACGATTTATAGGATCCTTTAGCTCAATGTTGTTGACTCTTTTAAGCCATATGTAGTGTCCTTTAGTTTGGCGATTATAAGTTCTTTTGAGTTGATTTATATGGTGTTTTGGCCGAGGGCCTATAGGGCCTTTTAGCCCAGTTTTAGGTTTTGTATTATCCACTTTTGTAAACGCATCTAGCGACTTTTGTCGAGCGCTTTTTTGCTAATAGTAGATGTAAATTCATATTTGGATCAAAGCTTCTAAAAATATATGTGTATTTTTTTTATTTTCACTCCACACACATTTTTAAAGCTATTTATATTCTCTGAAACAAATTTATAAAAGCAATTACGATTATTAAAAGTCTTTTATTACAATATTTGAGATTTGTTTAATTTATAATTTCACAATTCACTCCTATGTAGACATCATACTCTTGTGATTCTTAACAATGCCTTCGTCAAAGTAAGCTGAAAAAAGTCACTAGATTTGGGAAAAGAAAACATTATACTCAAGCTATATTGATCGTTTTCAAAGCATAGAATGAATTAATTGTGTGACCAACAAAATGACACCATCTTTTTTTATTATTGAAAGGGAAACACTATATGTTTCATATATCAAAATTGAGAAAATATATTATAAAATATGATTCAACTATTATGAAAATTCAAGCCAAATTTATGTTATGTAGAAGAGCCTTTCAAAATTCTAAATAAGGAGATAAAGAAACTAAGGAACAAGAATATTTCTATGATCAAGGTTTTATATTATAAACAAATAAAGAGAAAAGTGCAACATTTCAAAAGTGAGGGTAATAATTTAAATAATTATTTGAAATATTTTGATTTTTTAGATGCCTAGTTAAAACAAAAATTATGATCTTAAGACTAATTAGAGAATTATGAGAGAGGAATTATAGTATCCTAATTATGATTGGATAGAATATTATTAGTCGTTTTCAAGTATTTAAAATTTTAGATAATTTTTTAAATTTTTAAAATTATTTTATAATATCTCAAAAAATTGTATGTCTTTATATATGGGTACATGTCATAATAAAAGAGACTATTATCAAATTTAAAGTTTTAAATAATTAGAAATCATATAGTATCGTTAAATTTAGATTTGAATCATTCTTATAGAGAAAAATTAAAGTTATATGAAGACTATTATTATAAAATTTTGAAAAAGGAAACAAACTTTTTTTTAATAATTTAGTTAGAGTCTAACTTAAACAAAACAAACTACAAAGCATAATCTTTCTTTTAGACTCAAGGCTAACCTTTCAATTTCATTTTTGATATACCTAAGCTAAACTAATAGCAAAAATCTTTTTTGGTTTATACTTAACCACACAATTTATTTCAAACGAGAAACTTTACCAAAAAAAAGTGTCAAAACATAAACCAAGTTCAAATTGAACTTTTAACTACTAATGAAGTTTTGATTTGATGAAAACCAAATGAAATATTAAGGATATTTTAAAAAAAAAATCTTCTATATACAAAACTGAGGTTTAGACCTTTAAAATAAAATCTAAGATGAAGTCAAGTGCAAAGCTTAAAAAAAAAAAAGAAATAATAAAAAACTTAAATCTCAACAAAAAATAAATATTAAGAGAGAGAAAAAAAACTTGAGAGAAAGATAAGAAAAAAATAGTAAAAACACTTAGTCTTGAACTCAAGTATTTTAACTCTCACATAAGGAAACTCTCGTAGCCTAAAAATAAATTTTAAGAGAAAAAAAAAGGTTGTAGAGGTTTAGGGTGTAAACTTGAGAAGAGCTTGAAAAAGGTTTGAAGTTTGTATTAAGTGTGAAAAATGAAGATGGTTCATAAGAAATATTCATAGAAAAATAAGGGTATAGATTCATAAAAAGAGCTGTAAAATAGATTAAAATAAATGAGATATGCAAGAATATATAATTGTTTTTCTAAATTATTAGATAATATAAATACGCATACTAATGGGTTAAGCATAATATTTGATAAAGCTTATAAGTTATTAAATTATACGACATCTTGAATTCAAAATATTATAAAAGCTTAATTCTTTGTTTAGTAGTATTAATATTATAGATCATGTGAAGTAAGCTTTCTTTTCAACAAAAATTGTTATAGTAGATATATAAATATGTTAAAATGATATAATGAGAAATTTAGAAATGAGTAATTTTAATTATAAATTTATTTTAACAAATAATGTTTTGGGAAAATATATTTTAAAAAATAATAGAAATGAGTAATTTTAATTTTCTTAACGTCAATATTAAGCATCACTCGATACTCATAAAATTATGAAATTAAATATTTTCTGGGAACTATATTTTGTTATAAAGAAAGAATTCAAATAATTTAAATAAAAACTTACTTAGGATAAAGACGAAAAAGTTTGATCAGACAAAGTTTTCATATTTATTTGAAAGAGGATTAGAATGCACTTTAGGATAGATGCCACAATGTGACGACATTTTAGTTTAGAGGTTTTAATTCGAGGAGTACGACGTTATTAAAGAATGTCATGACAATGTCAAAGAGAATGCCACATGATTGAAGTTAAGACGATGCGACTAAATACATCTACGGTGCATCCTGGAGCGAAGGTGATAGGGTTAAGAGCGACAGCAACTTGGCCAAGATCAACGGTAACATGGTCAAAAATAGTGGGCGACATGACCAAGCACAAATTCTCTTCGGCTTGGCCTAGAGGGGGTGCACGCAGAAGTGCACGTTGGTGTGTTGCAGCCCCAAGTGAGATTAGCCTTTGTCGCTTTGATTGACATGAGTCAAGGTGCATCGACATGGGTTGATGTGGGTCAACACTGTCAACACATGTCAATGTAGGTCAATGTGGGTCGAACAGGGTTCGACTTGGTTTGGTGTCAAGGTAGCTTCAATTTGGTTCCACGCGAAACAGGGGAAGTTGGGCAACACGCATGTTCCAATAATATGCTCGAAATCAAGATAAGGATAGGAGGAAGAAGGAGCTTGAAGTTGTGGGGAAAGGGAAAAAGGGTTTTGGACAAGGGAGCAAAACAAAAGCTTGAAAAGTGGTAGAGAAGATCCAAAGAAATCCTAAGTGGTGGGCAACAACATATACAATGGCTAGCTTCGAAAGGGCAAAGACATGAGGTTCTCCAAGAGCTCCCCTCTTCTCGAGTCAGCAGGAGGCATTTCATGGTCATACTTGGCAGATGTTACCAAACTAACTATATTCCTTTGATTTGCATTTATTCTTGTGTCATTTAATTTATGATCGATGATGCACTTGATAGGTATCATAAGATTTTCTTTTAATATTTTAATCTTCTTTCTTGCTATATTAAACATAAAAATTATTATTAAAATTTTAATATTTTAAAATATTAATAATTATTATCATAATCAACGTAGTCACAATAGTTTGAACACCACCAATTTCAATTAGTCGATGAAACTTCCACAACTTAACTAGTACCTCGCTTCATGATAATTAATTCACTTGATTGATTTATAAGTGCCTTAATATTAATCAACAATCGGATCAAATAGTTCTCATGTAGGTTTAATACTTGTGTACACCTTTCACTCGATATCCAATGGGATTAATTCCTCAAAATATTTTTACAAAGTCATTCTTTACAAATAAAATATCATTATAATAAATAAGAGTTTTAATATGATTACTTTACGAATGTTAACCATAAAATCATTAATATTTTTTAAAATTCATTATAAAAAAACTTAAAACATTTCACATAAAATATCTTTTAGGATTAGACATTTTTAATTTTTATTGAAAATTATATGATTTTAATATCATAATAAAACCCAACAAAAACACTCAAAGAGAATCAAATATCAGAACGAAAAAAAATGATATTAGTTTAGAAAATAAGGATTCATAAGAAGAAAGAAAACATGTTCTCTCAAATAAAATAACTCAAATTTAAAGTAAAGGTATGATTTGTAGATATTTTTAAAAAATTATATCACCAAATAATATTTTGTATTAGAGGAAAAAAAAAATGAAGGCTGTTCAATGAATTTTTAATATATTTCAATTAAAAAAACCTAATTTAGGAAAAGGTTGTTAAAGATAGCTTTAATTTGGTAAAAGTATAATTAAAAAAAATTGTTGAAATAAATTTAAATATCTTATATGTAAAAACATAAATCATTTCATAGCTTTTTTAAATGATAGAAAAATGTGATGACAAATAAATATGTCTATTGTGTTAACAAAGAGAATAGCAAACATTGGGTCCACTTGTTTAGACATTTGTTTAATAGCGTGCACTGGGTTACTTCATTCGGCCTACCAGACATAAAAGCCTGCGCAAACATGCGCATTAACTTGTTGCTTACGTTGTTTTTACTTCGTAGTAGTACGAATATCAAGTTAAGGTTTACGTGTATTTCTTAAAAGAAAAATCGCATAAATAAATTATATTTATTATCTTATTAAAATTAAGTAATAATATGTTCGTTGATTATTAATTTTTTTCGGACTAAATTAAAGGCAAAAAAAAAAAATGTCTTAACTTTTAGATTCAATAAATTGATATTCCATAATCGTCCATAAGCCAAATAGGGTAAATAAAACTGCAAGAGCTTGCTGCAGTCCCAAATCCAGATGAGGAAGCGTCCTTGACGGCGCTTGTTCCAATCGTTACGGCGTTGCCCCAAGCAAACCGAACCGGCCCGTCCTCGCGATCCACTCGGTCCGCCAATTGCACAGTTCCACGACCTTGTTACACGCTGCTCGCCATAATAAATACCCACAAGGTTTTAGAGCTTTATTTCTATCTTTTCCTGTCTCTCTCTCTCTCTCTCCTCTCTTTCTCAGTCTTGCCTTTCCTTTCTCTCTCTATCGCTATGGAGGACCAGGACGGTGGGGTGCTTGAGGCGGCCGAGGCACTGATCCTCTGCAGTCTCTCGAATCCGGCGGTTGCGAACGAGATGCGATCGTCGGATCCGCGGCAATCGTCGCGGGCGAGCTTCGAGAGAGTCCCGTGCTTCCTTCCCCTATGGGGGATCCGGTCGAAACGGTCTCGCTACTCCGGCGACTGGAAGCGGGAGTCGGAGGAGGACGATTCGTCGGCCGCGCGGCCGAGCCCAGCCACGCCACTCGACTTGGCAGCCACTTCCCAGACCGCCACAAGTGGTAGCGAAGGCTCGCTGCCATCCGCATCGGAAATCCATCCATCCAAACGCCAGCGCACGGCCGAACCTTCCGCAATGCCATCGGCCTCTCTCGGCGACGTCTACCAAAAGGTCTAATCCCTCTTCTTCGCCTTTTCTCTATCCATATTTTCTTGACCAAAACGCCCTTGATTTGGAGCCTAAAATACCGTATTTTACTTCGAATATGTTACAAAGGGAAGGAGTTGAAACCTCCTCTGCACCATGTCGCGGTGTTTTTTATTTCTATTTTACATTTTAATGCTGAGAAATGCTCTCTTCGGGCTTCTCGTGGTGGGGGTTATTTCGGTAAATAAAGTCATGGGGCTGAAAAGGATCCAACAGGTCTGCAGAGTTCTTCGGCCCTTTTAATTAATTTACCATAACCACCGCTGATTTTTTGGAACGGCTGGGGTTAACTTCGTTCGGTGGTATACGTGTTGTATAGCAGGTGAAGGTGGTTATGGTTCTGTGTTATTCGGTCCACGGTTTTTCCTTTTTTGCACCCCAAAAAAAGCTACATTATCGAACCAAATAGTAAAAAAAATTGATTTATATCAACCAATTAATTTTTATGTAAAATGTTCATAGATTAGACAAAATTGAATAAAAAGTTTAATATATTGAAGTGAATTAATTTTTTTGGATAGATTAATTGAGGACTGCAGGGCTCTGTTTTGCATCGTTGTTTTGCTGATTTACGAGCCTTTTGTACGGCTCGGATCAATGGATATGGCGGCATTTCGGCACACGTGCCGGGGAACTTGTTGTACATAATTTCCGTATTGGTGTCTGCATCGCACGGGTAGGCTTTCGCCACTGGGTAGCCATTGGATACTGACACGTGTGACTTTGTTTCGTTTCAGATCGGCGCGACTATTCGGTGTTCGAGGATTGGGACGGCCATCACGTCGTCTTCGAGTCGGATCAGACGACATGGAAAGAAGGTGGGCTTGCACTTCGTTATCTACCACTTTTTATTTGATGGGTTGGTTATTGAATGCTGGTTAAACGTTTCTGTTGCGGCATCAGAGTGTAAACGAGCTGCAGGCACAAGAAAGCTCGTTGTTAGAGGAGAACGCCGAGCTCAGAACGGTTGGTTTAATCATAAGAGTGTTTATTCGTGGTTGTTGCCGTTTGAATGTTCGTTTTTAACAATTTGTTCTTAACAGCTGCTGGAATCCAAACGGAAGGAAATGGAGGCTTTGATTACGGAGAAGAAATGGCTAATTGCGAAGAAGGTGAGCTGACGTTTTTTCTGTGGACATTACGATCTTATCTTATGTTTGTTTTCCGTTCGATTACAGGTTTTTTGTCTGCATTCATCAATCTTAGGTCTTTATCATGTTAAAAGAAATATATATTGGAGCCGTAGAGGACAGTAGGGGGTCCAGATTGGGACCCGCGTCCTTCGATGAGAACAGATTATTTCATATTTAAGATTCTAAGGTCGAAAGAAATTAAGTTCACATTTGTTTTTTGCCTGAAATCACAAGCGAGTAATGAAAGGAAAGATTCTTTTTAAGAAGATGAGATTTGGAATTATTCCTCTCGGTCGCTCGATCATCCTACTAAGGTCATTGGGAAGAAATCATTTTCGTTTCTTATTCCGACAATATAATTACCAATAATTGAGGGTCAAATTTGGTAGGTCAACATCTTTAAATTGTGCATATTACTCTAAACTTCATGCCCAGTATGGTTGTAGATGCTAATAAAAGTGTACCAAATTTCCATGGCAACATTTTTTGTCTAAAATGTAGATTGCAAAGTTTATAGTCAGCATTAGTTGATGGAACAAAACCACTTGTGCTTCTGTTTAAGTCCTTCTGCTCATCCTTTTCAATGCCGTTGATGGAGAAGCTTTCCATGCATTTCAAGTATGGTAACTACCTTTGATCAACGATCTTCTGTTGTGGCCTCTTACAAGTTATTTGGTGGTTTATCAATAACTTGCAGTTCAAGGTTGATGTGTCGGGGATCATTTTAAAAAACAATTCCAAAGTACTTGGTATGCTCTGCATTATTGGAAAATTTATGTTTTGTTGACTTTTTTTCACTTCTATTAGGTTTTTTTCAAGTTTTTGAACATTTTTGCTCATTCCTGTGCATTTGGTTCCAAATGCAATTTTGTCAATCTTCTGCTTCTACGATATGCTGGCAGAGTTGAAGCAATTGTGGAACTTGAATTGGTTCTTATATATTTTCAAGTTCAAGGAGAATGAGATGCTCCTCGAAATCAGCTTCTCTTTTATTAACTAGTGGGATATAACTGAACATGGATTATCAGGAAGATGGATATTATTTTTTAATCGTACTCCCTAATTATACCATGTTTTTGGGGCTTGTTGATGTCATGTTTAGCTCAACTTATGATAATTTACATATCAAGGGACGTGACTTTTGTCTAACCATGTGTTTTTTGAAGATGATGTTAACCACTATCATGATAATCTCTTTGATTGGAATTTTGTTTATAGTTTTCAGATAGGGATGTCGTATTTTTGTTTTCTTATGTTGCAGTTTTTTGTAGAATATAGCGATGATTTCCTTGATAATAATAATGAAGGATCACGACAAGATTCAAATGTGTCAAACTCAAGTTGACCTGAGAAGAGTCAAAGAAAATACTTGCAATAAAAAGCTTGCAGAGCAAAATATAGAATTGCAAAATTCTGAAATAAACTCTTAAATAAAGAGGAGCTGAAATCTGGGGTCCAAATATCTATGGTTAATGAAAACACAATGATGATCTAGTAAATTCTTGTGGATATCAACAGAGAATCCTCAGAGTCCATATAAAAAACTCCAAGATGTGGTAAAAAACTTGCTGACCAAACTTTCAAAATAAAGGAATTGACAAGTTGTAGGTGACCCAAGCCTTAACCAAGTGCGTCGGAGTTATCATCTAAAGAATTGTTATCAACGTTTGGAGAAACTGAACTTATAGATACACACAAAGTTAATCATTTAATGAGGACTACTTTGCAGCCAATTCCTTGGCTGCAAAGAATGGGCCTAGCGATGGTGGTTGGGAAATTGACAATAAGCTATTGGAAAACGAAGGAACCTTTTCATCAAAGAGCCCAAGGTTGTTTTATATCTTGATATCAGTTGTTGCATGTCAATCATTCAATTTTGGTTTGAGAATGGACAAACATGATTGAATCATATGAAAATTTATATCTTCAAACTAATTCTAGTGTAACCTGTAATGATTCTAAAATTGCATTATTACCAAAATCTTTAATTATGTGGAGATTTTTGGTTGATGTTGGACATGCTAATCCTGCATGTGATGCTTCACTTAACTTTCTACCAATCAATCAGGGACTGCATACTAGTTATGCTATTCCTCGGTATTGTTACCTTTCTTAAATGTAAATCATGTCATATTTGTTTAACCCTTTGTTTTCTTTCACACGTTGGGTTTGGTGAGATTGGTTTAAAATGTGTTTTTTTAAATAAATTCAAAAAAAAATAAAAAAATAAAAAAATAAAAAACAATTGTTTTATGGAATAGAAAAGAAGCTTTTCATATGGACTAATGGCTCCTAAATTTTTGCTAGATTTTTGGTGAATTTTGATTGCTCCTGTGGTTTTAATAAATCTCTGTTCCTGTTTCTTGCAGTCAAACTTGCAGCTTCTGCAAGCTGAGGATGAAGCACAGAAACGTAAATTCTTATTACCAGATTTGAACGAGCCAGCAATTGAAACATAACAAGGTTGACCATGCTAATTGTATAGAAGAGGCAGTTAGCTCTTTACATTTTGTCATTTCTTCATCCATGACGTTCTTGTCTGATCCTAATTTTTATGACATTAACTGGTTTATTTTCTGATTCAGGGTACCCTTGACCTAATTGATGACTTTATATGTTGTACTGATTGGTAGAAATATAGTTCACCTGCATTTTAGAATTATTGTGTCATGGTTTTCATCCTAATTTTGTTTTTGAGGATTAATCTTTATTGTTGATACACAAGTTGATTGCTAACGTCAAAATTTACATGATTAATCTGACTTTGTTCCCTTCATTTGTTTTTCATTATCAAGCTTGTTCCATGTTATTCTTAAAGCTTTTATCTTATGGGAAATTCTAAACATTACAAAAACTTGACACCAAAAAAATATAATTTAATTTTCTTTCTTTTCTGTTTTGTTTTTTTTTTTTGTTTTAATAGTGTTGTTCTTATGTCGACTAATGTTTGTCCGGTCGAGTGTTGTACATCCATAGGGATTATGTAAAGAGGATATTGTTGTATTCATACAATTGTTGTAGAGTTGATCATTATAGTCATTGTGGTTTATTCCTACACAATTTTATGGACGTGTTAATTTAATTTCATTTCTTTTTTATTGAATATGGTGATATTTTTGCCCAACATTTATCCAAACTTAAAATGAGGTTAGCTGTTATTTTAAACCCAAGTATATATAAGGCAAGCAGATATAATTGTTAGCAAATTGATTAATAATATTATCAAGTTGGCTTAGATATATTCAGCTTGATAAGGTTTAGAATTATCATCTTTTATAAAGTGATTATCTATTAGGATTTTCTTGCTTTATGTTCAAAATTGTTATAGTACTTTTAAATTGTAACAAAATCAGCATTTAAATGTTTTTTTAGGGTTTTATCAAGGAGACATGCATGTCTAGGAACTCCCAAGGTTGTTGAAGATTAAAAGAAAAGCTTTGAAGCAGAAGAAATGATCAAAACTCCAAGTTTTTCTTTTCAAATTAATTTAATTGTAATAAAAAAAAATAAGAATGATAGATTTGGAAATGCCAAAGATCCTATGACCTATCCTCTACTATTAGAGGTTTTTATGGACAAATTTTGTTGAAGATTAAATTAAAAATGTTACAAGTATTACATTGGTAGAATTGTTACTATAGACATTTTGGATTGTTTCATTACATATAATGGTAAGAAATGTTTATAATAAATTCTTCGTCATGTAAAAGTTATTATGTTTTTAATTTTATACATGGAAGCTTGTTTGCATAGGAAGGCAAAGGTGATGGAATCATTCTTGTATTTTCTAACTCAGTTGTTTTGAAGAGATGAACTTGGATCCATTAAGTCATTTCTCCTTGTTCTATGCTTTTATTTTCTTTGTTTTTCTTGTGAACATATCCCTTTATATCTTACACCTATGTTAAAACAAAGGTAATTTTATAGTATGACAAGTTCAAACTGAATGACATTATTCCAAGCAACTGTTAATCTAGTCTTTATCATTCATCATTAATTCTTAACTTTAAAATGCCAAAAAATACATCTATTGATAGATTTTGAGAATGCCAAAATGTCTCATCATCTCCTTCCATTATATTGCTAATTTGTTTTATTAGATTACTAATATTATTTTAAAAAAGTCCCATGTAGTTATATCTAGCTTTTGTCGCATGCACTTGCCTTCAAACTTGCAGGCTGAAGCCATGAGCCTGCTTCATATTCTTGTTTGTGTATGGAGTTTTCCTTATGGAAAATTTGTATAGAATCTTATTACCTTATCATAAAAGTTGGTGTAAACTTTAAAAATATCATTAAGCTCATTTTCTTTTTATATTATGGAATTCTTTGATTTTTAATCATTTTTCTAATTGTCACTCCTTTTATTGGCTTTTGAGTCCCATTTGGCCGGCTCAATTATACAAAGCAAATTTCTTATCAAAAGCAAGTCAATTTCTTTCAATTCAAACGAGCTAACTAAACATTATCAACCCTTTCTAACTTTTTCAATTTAAGTTGACTAATTATGCCCTTAATTGTTAGCATCTCTCTTCCAATCACCTCTGTTTTTCAATCCTCTCTTTATCATGTATGTGTCATCATATTTTATTCTGTTTGTATTACCTTTCTTCAAATCTACTTTTTTGAAGAGGATGAAGTTGTTATTAATTTGATGAAAGTAGTCCAAGTTAAGCACATTCTATGTAAGAATGCATGTGACCAAATGTGTGGGCTCTTAATTGATGCAAGTTTTTTAATAAAGGATATCATATTCATAGTTTAATTAAGATTAAATTAGATATTTGAGTCATATAAGCTTTGTTTGAATGATTAATATATGACTTGTGGGTTGGTCATTCATGATTGGATGATCTATATAATGTAAATGAAGATATTATAAAATAGTTTTGAATCTTTGATATTAAACATGATACCTAATTTGATTAGTCAAAAATTTTTGAAACTATCAATGTGGCTAAAATTAGATTTTATTTAACATTTATTTATATTGAATATCTACCTAAAATATATAATATATAATGGGTTAATTTGTATTGATATATGCTGCAACTCCAGCAACACATCTAAAACTGGAGTTCTTCTTGGGTATTTGATATTGTAGAGGTAAATCATTTTTTTTTTTTTTTTTTTGTAAAATTATTAATTTATAAAAAAAAAATGTAAATATATTTTTCTAACAAACGGTATCATGTTTTCTATAATTTTTTTTTTTATTTTTTACAAACTACAAACCCGAAAACCACTATTTCATTTTAATAAAAACAAGAAAAGTCGCGTACAACAAGCCAAAAACGCCAATTGGAAAACTTCATCAATAAACGACACGTGTACGTTTTTCCGTGGATAGTAACCAAGTTGGCTGCCAAATGAGAATACCAAAAGCGAAGGACCTAAGCTTCATTAATTAGCTAATCTTATCATTAACCAAAATCCCGCAACCTGCTAATCCTGACCTCGCTGGAGGCCTGCAGGAGAGCGAAAGGGTGGTTTGTTTAATTAATAGCCTTCTCCGTTGAGATTATTATATATAATGGGATGCTAAATAAGTTGATGCCAGCTTTCATTTTGGCTATTTCTTTGACCTTCAGCCATTAATCTTCCAATTGTGTCCGATTTAAAGAATTCCATTTTGTCGCAATAATCATCACAATTAAGCTGTCTGCTAATCTAAGTTGTCCTTGGTTAGAGGTAGAGATATACGTATTTCTTATAAACAATTCGTCATTAAAATTTCATTAGACATAATTATTTCTTAATGAAATATATGTTTTAAAAGGTTATTTATTTGAAGAACAAATTGTTGGTAAATTTTAAGAATTTTTTGATATTTTTGTATGTATGCTTATGTAAAATTGATTTTTCTTAATCAAAGATGCAGTTATTTTTTGATACTGTTTTAGAAGGATAAATTTGTTTTTTTTTTTTTTTTTGTAATATTTTTTCTTATTTTTTAAAAAAATTAAAATATATATTTCAAAATAAGATTAAATTTTAAAAAAGTTGCAAAAATTAAGCTTAGAAATGGTAAAAAGAAGGTTAGGAGATTTATATCATAACATATTTAAAAATTGTCCTTTTTTATCATGAACATGATAATATACAATTATTTGGGAGATATATATATAAGTGTAATTTTCAACATCAACAAAATTAGTTTTTTAAATTTTTTAATAATATTTTCTTATTTTACAGAATCAAATTGCTCCCAAAAATTCTAAACTTGATATGACAAATATAAAAATATAAAATATTTTTTTTGGCATACTTCAAATATAGAATATAAAACGTGTCGGTTCCTCTTTGACCCTCTGCTTCTTAGCTTGGCGTAATATTTGACAAACAAGAAAGCATTAGGCACAAAAAAAAATTACTTAATTATCTCTAATGATTATTTTTTATTTTAAAATCTAAAAAAAATTACATTAAATTGTTTTGATAAAAAAAAACTTTATCAGCATCGGATTATTAAATATATATTTATTTTTATTTATTAGTATAGCCTAATAAATTTACCGAGCCCATTTTTCTATGCGTCTGTTTCTAATCATTGCAATCTGTTTGTACTTTCTGATTTGGAAACGAATTTACTATAAAAATATTATAAAAACAACCTTTGAAAAAAATTATATAAAATGATAAAATAACAAAGATTTTCAAATGATTTGTTTGATATATTTTTACCAAGAACAGAAATTAATATATTTTCTTTATTCTTAAAAGATGTCCAGTTCTAATATGCATAATATTATTAAAAGTTAATAATACTTACCTATCAAATATGTTAATTTCGGTGTGAAACCCAAAATAACCCAAAACCGATTGACACGTTTGAAACCCAATGGGTTTGCAGATTACAAAAAGCTCAAATGGTGCGCCGTCCATGACCCGAAACGCCTCCAAATGGAGCCACGACAAAACTTCAACTCGGAGATGGTCATTCACCCGCAAAGGGAGAAGACGAGAGAGGAGTTATTTGGCGCTTTTTTTAACCGACGCGGCCGGTTGCAGGTGGAAGAGAAGGGAATCGTGCATTTGGACATGCAGAAGGATCCAAAAGCTCATTACATCAAGCAGAGATCCTCCGAAGAGAGAAAGGAGACGCTTGGCCTCAGCTGCCAGGTTTTCACCCACTGTTGACTAGAATTTCCCGGGAAGATTTGGTCAACTCCTCGGCTCCCTTCCGAGTTCCAACTTCCAACCACCTCTCCAATTGCGTTATATATCTCCTTCTCTGAAACCTTGCTTCGTCTTGCTGTTCCTCTCTCTTTCTCCTGTTTGAGCTCCAGAAGGAATGAAGGTTAGTTTTTGCGAATCTAAACTTGATTTCATTAGTAATTATCTCAGTTACGGTTTCCTCGGTCTCCTTTCTCTCCTGCTTTTCTCATAAATAAGGGAGCTTTTTTTCTTGAGTTCCTCTTCATCTGCTTCGCTTCACGTGAACGATGTCTAGAATTCTGAGGAGCTCTTCGTTTTGAACTCACAGAAGGTTGTTGTGAAGCTGGACTTGCACGACGACAAGGACAAGCGAAGGGCACTGAAGACGGTCTCCACTCTCCCAGGTTTGATTCGGATCTCCTCCTCCTCTTACGAGTTGAGAGATCTCAGTTTCGGAAAACCCATGGGAATGGCAGGGATCGATTCGATTGCGATGGACATGAAGGAGAAGAAGCTCACGGTGGTGGGCGGCATGGATCCCGTTCAAGTGGTTAGCAAGCTCAGGAAGTGGTACCGAGCCGAGATTCTCTCGATCGGACCGGCGGTCGTCCCCAAGGAGCCCGAGAAAGCAGCCGGGGGTGGCGGAGGTGGAGGAGGCGGTGGTGGTGGTGGTGGCGGTGGAGGTGGCGGAGGAGGAGGCGGCGCGAGGAAGGAGGGGGGCCATGGTGGCGGAGCGCCTGGCGGCGGAGGTCTTGGAGGCGGAGGCTTTCCTGCCTTATTGGGAGCCGGAGGAGGTCCTGGTGGTGGAGGTGGAGGACCCAGAGGAGCCGGCGGTGGCGGTGGCGGCGGCGGCGGCGGTGGAGCTGGCGGTGGTGGTGGCGTTAGCGGCGGCGGCGGTGGTGGGTACATCGGCGGCGTAGCTGGTGGCGGCGGAGGCGGAGTAGGTGGCGGAGGCGGCGGCCATGGCGGGTTTGGAGGAGGCGGTGGCGGGGGCTTTGGAGGAGGCGGCGGGGGTTTTGGGGGCGGCGGCGGAGGGAGGGGAGCGGGGTTTGGAGGAGGCGGCGCCTTAGTGGAAAGAGGTAAGGATCCTAATGATCAGCAACAAATAGCGGAGCTAGTGAGAGCTTATCAGGCATACAACCCTTACATGACGACGCATTACATCGTCCATAGTGCCGAGGAAAACCCTAATTCCTGTGTTATTTGCTGAATTACAGAACCCTGCATCAATTTTTCCTTGCACAGAGTAGAACACAGGATTAATTTTGTACCTTTTAGTTGGAAACAAATGTAAATTGTTCGTCTTTTTTTTTTTTACAATTTTACCCTGGTTTTGGCTAAGATGAAAACCTTTGACAGCGTCGACCGGCTTGTCTGCCTTCCGTACGCCGCCGCCTCGAAATAATCGCAGCGGGCCCATTTGTGGCTTTCTTGATTTTTTCTGTCTGTTCTAATGTAACGTTTTTTTTATCCTTCTCTTTTTCTTTTTTAAAAATAATTTATATTGCTTCAAATCGCTTTTAATTGAATTTTTTTTTTACTATATCTGTGTTTTGTCAACAACTTGTGACTACAATAGTTACATTTAAAAATAAAAGTACGAAAAAAATGTATATCAGGAATAGAAATAACAAAATCATTTTGATAAAAATATATATCAGGAATAGAGTTTTAAAAAGAAAAAAATAACAAACAATGATTTGAAAATGATATATAAAGTAAACTCAAAATCATTTTGCAAAGATACAATTTTGGGGAAGAATATCTCGGCCTTTTGAATAATAATTTATTCATAATATTTAAAATTTTCTCAAAGGAAATCTTTTTCAAGTACATTTATTTTTTCAAATAGCTTTATAACATCTTTTCCTGAAATAAACCTTCATTAAGACATAAGCATGCGGCGTCCCCTACGGGGGATCGAACAAGAAATCCAAATACATTAACTTGCAAAGCGGCTCAAGGAGAGGCACACCCCGTCCCCAGCTGAAGCTGGACTAGCACGCAGCACGCGCCACCCAGTCTGCCGGCGCGTTACCTTCTCTATAAATACAGGAGATGACAAGGGCGTCAAGATCGCGGGCATGGAGAATTGCATTGGCAAATACACCCCTCGTGGGCTCCTGGGCAAGGAGATCACGCACTTCCAGCATGGCCTGCGTCGAGTCGGTTTGGAACTCGATGGCCCGAGCGTCCTAGAACGCTGATCTAGCCACTTCAAAGGCCTCCAACAAGGCATAGACTTCCATGGCTCCACTCGCTTGAGAGATTACTTTCTTTCCAAGCACCAACAGGGGATTCCCCACATGATCCCTAGCAACCAGGCCAAGGCCCGCCAAGTGATCCCTAACGGCTGCATCACAGTTGAATTTTACCCATCTAGTGGGAGGAGGAACCCAGTTTTGGGCTACATTCAGTTCAGGTGAACTGAGCGGGTTCCCGCAGGACATGGAAGGACGCGTTCGGTGAAGCAAAGCAACCTCAATCTGCAGCTTGCGTAGGATAAGACTGTAGTTTGGCCTTTCATCGTAGTGCTTCTTCGCATTGCGGAATTCCCAGATGTAGTACATTGCCGTGGCAAGGGTAGCAGCGTGCTTCCAACTATTGGCAATGCTCCGTGCAGGTGCTGCCACAATTCAAAGAGCCTCTGCAAGAAAGAATGCCCAGTGCCCGCACCATGATGAAGACCAAGTGCAGATATGGCCTCACGAAGTTGGTTACTGCGCCAGAAAACCTGTGCATACGGGCACTCCCAGATAAAATGTTCCGGCGTCTCGTCCGCAATACAACCCCAAACGCAGCTACTGCACTCAGCAAGTCTTCCACGGGCCAGCCAAACTGCAGTAGGGAGGTGATCACCTATCAGCCGCCAAAGGAAGAGTTTCACCCTAAGCAGAGTCTTAAGTTTCCAGATCATCTTAAGATACTCCGAGTTAACTCCCACGTCCTCAGCTTTATAACATCTTTTCACTGTAATGATTGTGCCAAACCAAGCAATTTTTGGTTAATGGTATATATATGTATTTTTTAATTTTATTTTTTTGAAAAAAAAAAAAGACAATCATATCGGAGATTCAAATCTTTAATATTATTATTATGAAGAATAATATTAATATCACATTAGTTACTAGCTATTTAATTAGGATTTTTGTCATTAAATTTTTTTTGCAAACGAATTTTTAAAATGGTATTTTTTTTAATGATTACCAAAAAAAGAAAAAAAATTATTATTGCAAATTCTTAAGTCGAATTTTCAGATTAAAAAAATAACTTCATAGAACATACTCACAACCAATTCAATGAATTTCTACCAATGATGGCAAAATAATTGGTAGCTCAATAATTTGGTTGGTTAGTTATTTGACTATTTGAGTCATTTTTTTAATAATTGATATATTTTAAATATTAAAAATAAATATTACTTTTATTTAAATTAATAAAATTTGCTAATATCTTATTTTTCTTACATGTAAATTTATCTCATTACTCTTTTATTCGTAAAACAAAGGTTGCCAATATTAGATGATAATGGTGTAGGAATATTAGTCCATAAAAGAAAAATATAATATTGATGTGCTTAATAGTATTCAAAGATGTTTGACATTGATCAAAAAAGGTCATTAAAAATTTGTTAATAATTGGTTACAATTACCATAGGTAAAGATTGAGACAAGTGGCGATAATCAATATCGATAGAAACAGTGAGAAGAGATGAAGATTTATCTATAAATAACTAACTATGCTCATTAACAATGATAAGAGGTGATCATATTTAGACATTAAATGATCAATAATGATATGAAAAAGGTTTTCATAGATGCAGATCGCAAGCACTCTCTTAATAAAAAAAGGTGATTAGTGATGATGTATGAAAGCAAGTGAGAGATATAACAATTAAATGTTCTATGATCTATTTTAAGCTTATAAAATGATGATAAAAACTTGTAACAAACATTTCAAATAACCAAGAAATGTCTAACTTCTAAATATCAACAAATTTATTGATTACTAGATATCTTAATTTTAGAGATGTTTTATTTATAAGAATGATAAAAAAAATTAATAACAAAACTTTATATTCAAATTTCATCCACTTACATTAATGCCATCAAATTTTCAAAAATCTCAAAACAAACATTTATTTCATATATATGTCATAATTTTATACATAATAAAAATACTTTTATTTAAATTTTGAACATTTACCAACATCTAACATCATATGATTTATAAAACCCTCTAAATTAAGACAACTAAATATCAATTAGTTCGGCCTACTATAATAATTCAATCATTCTTGAACTTCTTGAACTACACATAACTCCCACCATTTCACTTTTAGCATGTATTGATTACCTATAATTTTTGTCATATCACCGTCGACCATTTTCTCTTTATTATCAACCACCACAAATATCATCACCCTTGATGACCATGCCACCCTTTGCCATTATCAATCATCATTGACCATTATCAACCACCATTATCTCCACCAAACAACATCCCCTTGCCTCCACGCATCACTAATAGTAGATGAACATAGACCTTTCATCTAACTTATACTACCATTTTTCTCCTCACCTTACCCACATACATAAACAAAGAGGGAGATTAAAAACCAAGATAAGCAAACAAATTTTCAATAAAATTGGCCTAAACTCGAAATTAAGGCCACAATTTAATTTAATTACCTTCATGATCATTGATAATATCCTAAAACAATAATATTTAACTCAATTATAATAATTTAATTCAAATTATGTCAACATATTTGTGAATGAAATAGTCCAAATTACTTCTATTCCACTAGATAAATAGTCACATCATACTTGCACTTTGTTTTGAATGGCTCTCAAATTAGACTCAATGGATGCTTTGCAACCCGAAAAATCAAACTCACAACGGCAAATAAAACCAAACAAAGCTTCAATATGTTAAACGTATCCAACCAAAGAACAGCCAAATGCCGATCTCACCATAAAATATATCAAAACCATGTTTTTGAAATACCTTCTTCCTGCTACAAAAGCTGCATCAAACTTAGATTTCATTTATTGAATCAAAACTAGGGCTTGTCCCAAAGCTGTGTAAACATAAGAAAATATTAAGAAAACAAAATAGCCAATACCCAACAAATTTATCCATGCAATTTGTCCAAAACATTAAGCAGTTCAAAAGAAAGAGCAACTCAATGAAAAACTAACCAACTTGCAAAAACAGTACTAATCCAATTGAGTAATGAAGCACATTTGTTTCATTTTGATCACAACGCTGCGAACATTGACTACATCAAGAAGCTCTTTCTAGGCCACAAGAGTACTTGCTGTTGTGGACTCGCTGCACAAAAGCAAAACGATTTTCGTTTTATGAGTGTAACCATTCCAAAAGGGCAAAATAAAGACTTTAGAGAAGGACTAAATCTACATCAGTCTGCACCCAAAAGAAGAGATTCGTTAAGTCATATGCACGTGGAAAATCACAAAAAAATAAGTACGCCTCTTGAAACCATATTGAGAAGGTATGATGAAAAAGAAAACGGTATGAAATTTTTATTTTAGGAAAAAAATCATTTCGAAAGAAGGTAAAATTCCTTATTGAAATCCTTAATATTGGAAACCCTAACAAATAGATAGACAAGAGAATCTCATTCGGGTACTTATTATTTGGATCTCAGTACATTTGAAGTTGTCTTCAAGCCCTCTTTGGGCAACTGCAGGAAGATAACGCAGTAATATTGTTGCATCATTGATCCAAATTCATATAGTTTACTCCCGACAAACAAAGCAAGGAAAATAACCTAACAGTTCAATAACACATTCATTAATCAGTCTTAGACCTCTAGCCACCAACATCTCTGAAATAGTTTCTTATCATGATGAGCTTCTGAGGCATTTAGACGATGAAATTGCAAGAAAACAGTAAGCATATACGAAATGCAATATTAGATTCATTTAAAGAAACCAAAAGCAAACAGTAGCAAGATCAAACATTGCCTTTTGCTTCAAATGTCCAAACAAAGTAGGAATTATTGAGAACCCATACATACATACTCGGATAAATAAATATTTCTCCAAGTCAGGATGCATATCGTTTAAGAAAGGGAAGGAGAAACAGTGAAACCCACAGGTTACATATTTGATCCTAAAATCATAAAATTAGATATAGATTGGGTCAAGCTAATTGGAATTCAGGAAAATTAACATCCCCAATTTTTCTTCATACCACTATTGAGGCCATGCATCAAACTTTTCAGTACAACTTGTTAATCAGGTTCAGCCCTTATTTGAGCTAATCCTTACCAATCTATGTTCCCTACGTAATAGCACTCTGTTAAAGACACACTAGAGAAGTAAACTCAAGAATGATCAAGAAGCTGCAATTAGTGGAGTTTATCCTACAAGAATCTATTCCTTCCATGTTCCAGTTCCATCAACTCAAACTCTAAAATTGAAAATGTATGTCATATCACCTACTTTGACTCCATCCAACCAAAGCTTTTAGGAAATTACTCTATCAACTTCCACGAAGATCCATAGACAATAACCTTCTCCAAGTTCAAAAGTACAATGACGCCAAAGGACACAACAGAAACGATTCTCACACCAAAAAAGAACCTCATGAATGGTCAGAACACTACAATTCAACTAAGGATAACAACAGGGTAGAGGTTGAACTATCAAGTGGAGCCACCACGAAATGTCACCTCAAATTTTCTCAAAGAAACACGAGAAGTTCCAGGCACAAGAAAACTATGAACTACTGATATCATGACTCAAGTTAATTGGAATTGGGGAACATAAATTTTCTCAACACCATGAATGCATATGAAATGAATTGAAGAACATAAATTTTTATTCCTAAGATTATTACAATTTTCCAAGCTTTGACTAAATTCTTAAAGAGCTCATGGACAAAAAAATGAAGTCAAGATCCAAAAAGAGGTTCACCAAGAATCCTTGTCATTAAAACTCTTACAAAGGAATAGGAAGTAATGAGACGAGGAAAAAAGGAGCAAAAATAAACAATGATGAAGTCCTAAAAAAAAATTAGATGGCATGGTACTCAACATGCCATCCATTTCACCCCTACAGGGTAGATAGCCAACACCATAGTAACTTCAAGGGGCCATACATCATACAGCTGCATCACAAACATAATTTGATACACCTTCAAGGTATTACAGAAGTAGTTGGTCAAAATCTAAATCATTTAACCATCTCTACAAATCACTACCATTTCTATTGCAGTAAATGAGGTTTTGGTTGTAGTGCCAACTTCACCAACAAGAAAGATGACAAAATACAGCTCCCAAGGATATGGTTCGAGTTCCAATAAATCATAGCCTATGGTTGGCAAAGTTAACACTGGAGGCGTCTCGTGAGTATAAGACCAAACTTCTTACTCATTGAAATCATTCTGGAGAGATGACCAATTAAAAAATGCTTCCAAAAGAACACCACCTTCTCTATATGACTAGGGTCCACTGGAGATGAAAAGGGTTATGCAGCAGTGAATAAGTCCTAACAAAAATTTTTTGTCATAAACCACAAGCTCAATTATTGGTGGCAGATTAATACAATGAAGGCATTCCACTAAATGAGTAACAAAGAAGAGTGTTTGTTGTCTTGATGCAATGCCTCGTCAGCTGTAAAGGCAAGACATGGCTATCTTTTGCCATAAAAAATTACTGCAAATGTAAGTCATGGCCATCTTCTACAAAAACTCCGCCACAAGAGCCATTTCCACGTGCAATACTTACATATTACTGCCAATGCGCATTACAAACTTAGATCTAAAGATAATTGATTCTGCATGACATGCCTTATGAAGAATATAAAGAAAAACAAACAAAAATAATAGATGGACCTGCAAGACAATTCAACAAAAACAATCATCGATATCATGCTAAAGGTTCACTCACATTCTCATAACCATCACCAAATGACCTCTATGGGAGACAAATCTTATAGATTTAGTACGTAGCATCATCCTACTATCCACATCATCTTGTACTAACAAGTTGAATTAGAATCACCAATCTCAAACAAAGGCTTACTAGAGGAGTTCATGACACAATGCACTCACAAATGTCAAAAGCATTGAATGAACTTGGAAGGAGTAAACCCGAAAAATATTTGAAAAGATGAGCTGTTCCAATCTAATAGCCCAACATGATTGAAGTAAAAAAAAAAAAAAAAAAAGCCTACAAATCACATAAAAGATTTACTTAAAAAAAGGTCTAACCAACCTCAAACTAAGGCTTACCACTAGAAGATTATGGGACTTCCAAGCTCTCATGGCCACCAATGAGTCAATATTAGCTTAATATAAACAATTAATGATCCCAAATTAACTTAACAAAAGCAGAATAATGATCCTTGGTTAGTCACATTGCTTGAAGTCACATCTTACATCTTTCTAATCCTCTAAATCTACCATCAAAATCACTCCATGAATGATGAAGTATATCATATTATTGGGTTTTTTAGAAACCCTTCACAAACTCTGCATGAGCATGGCATCACAAGGTTCAAAAAATTCATTATTTTAAAAGGTTGGTGTGATCTCCACTGAAGCAACTTTAACCTTAGCACCTTCGCGTATCCAAGCATTTGCATTCATCAATAACCCTATGCCACTATACAACAGCAATTTGTACGCCAGCATCCTCCATCAAATCCGGGAGTTCCATAAAATAAACTTTTTTACCATTCAAAGCACCTTTAAATACATTCTTCTACAAGCACCTTTTCCAGTGGCAAGTAAATTACAAGTGGAAAATCTACCCACTTTAGAAAGTTGCCAAGATAGCATGACTTGAATTAAGAACTTCAGAAGTTCAAGTTAAAATAAGCCAAGTTTTCATTGCCAGTAAACAATATGTCAACAAAGATGCACTTACTATTTCCACACAGGTGGGAGCTTCTTAGTCCTCTTGTAGTAACGAGCCAGACGATGGATCCTGCTCTCCACAAGGATAAGCCGGAACTTAGAGTCCTTGTCCTTTCTATTCCTCTCCAAGTGCTTTCTAATCGCAACCGCCTTTTTTATAAGATGATAGAGATCCTCCGGAATCTCGGGTGCAAGCCCTAGCAAAGGTTGCCAGAAAAACAAGGTAATGAAAACGAACATTAAAAGGAATGAAAAGCGAACCGCATACCGTGAGCTTTTAGAATCCTAAGAATCTTGCTTCCAGTCACGCTCTTAACCTGTGCGACACCATGGGAGTCACGAAGGATGACACCAATCTGTGACGGCGTCAGCCCCTTCTTCGCAAATTTGCAAATGCTATCCTCAACCTAATAATCAAAAAAGTCGAGCTTGAGTTTAATTGAATATAAACGAGGTTGAAGTGACGGAAGCAGGAAGTTTACATCTTGGGATGAAGCTTTTAGCCAGCTAGGGGGTGTTCTCTTATAAGGAAGGGCCGAAGACGAGATGCCCTTCCTGCACGTCAGAAGCAAAAGCGAACGAAAGATTTAACAACAAGTCCAGAAGACAATGATGGAAGACAATGAGTTACATAAAGAATTTAGTCATGCTACCCTCTGCTATGCATACGACCCATGGTTGCAGTAGCGCCGGATGCGCGCGGCGGCGAAGGTTACAATGGGGTGGCGACTTGCCCTAGTATCGTGTGCTGCGGCAATCAACAGAAAGCCGAACGGTAGGGTTTGCCAGGAGTTTACATTATGCGAGATGGAAACTGAAGTACCGTAAATACCCCAATCCCTAAAGAATGATCAGTTTCGTGTCAAGTAAGATCTAATGGTTCAACTTTCGAACGAGTCATCCATCGGGTCATATAGGTCATCGACTTGGTTATTAGGCGAATAAAATCAAACTTATAAAAACTGTCAATTATTATGTGAAAATTTCAGGCTAGGCATCCAGATTTTCAAGTTTTGTTTAAGAAAAGGTTAATTTTAAATTTTAATTCAAAGAAATATTTTTTAAGCAATTTTAATTTCTTTTTATACAAAACCCTTTTTTAATATTTTTAAAATATTTTTTTAAATTCAGAAATCATATACAACAGACTCTCAAAATTTCAATTTCGTAATAGGCTTTGTTCTATTAATGAAAATCATCAAATACAACTTTTTGATTATTTAGATAATTTTGATTTGCTTTGCCTTCATATTTTATTTATTTAATACAGTTTTATTTTTTTTAAATAAAGTTTATTTTTAAAAAAGTTAATACATGCCTAAAAATAATGAAAACTTTTAATCATGTGCATAATAAACAGATAATTCTTAAAATACTTAATAAACGAATTATTAAAACGTTTCAAAGTCTATTTTTACATAATTTCATCTTAAAAACAAAATTAAGTGCCTTACATTACTATTATATAGAAGTAAATTTAAAAATAATCAATGAAATAATTTATAAATAAAATTAAAATACAATGTTTTTTGAAAATTAGCAAGAGTAAAAAACACTTACCAACTAAGTAAAAATATTTTCTAATTAAACTAAAAAATATAATCAAACGTAGAAAATAAATAATAAAATATTAACTTAATTATATCAACTATATACAAGCAATAGAGATATCAGTGTAATGTTGCACATAGTGTCTTGTTTGTCATCATGAATATACTATGTTTATTAAAAGACAATCTATCTAGCTTGTTTTAGTAAAAATCTAATGAAAACCTAAAGTTTACAAATGTCTTTGAATTCTCTATAGAAAATGTTACACCCCATTTTTCCTAGGCTGATTTTTGACATACATTTTTTTTTTTACATATAGACAGCTCAGATCGTCCCATACCAACCTGAGTAGCCTACGAAAAACATAGGATATAACACATCATTACACACCTACTTTCCTTAACAATGTGGATCCCATCTCCCGGGTACACCGTCAACTCAGGATTCATGACTCCTGAATTAACAGATGGACTCGCGCAATGTTACTCCTACTAGACCCAATACTCCTATCCCATACCGATAGGAGAACCGATCTAATAGAAGTCTGAACCCCCATGGTAAGTTCCATAGTCATGTAATGACCTCACCATCAAAAAAAATATATATAACATCCACAGAATAAATATATAAATATGGCACTCCACACACCATAGCACCAAAACAATAAGTAAGACAGTGAATGGAAACTACATCACAAGAATAAGATCCAAGTCCAACAAGTGCAACATCATCCAACCAGATACATAAGTCAGATTCATCCTCACACAATACCTGACATAAGAATAATAGTCTCACTGAATACATCCAATAGCATCAATCACACTAACCAAAATGTCTCAGAAATCACAGATCAGATATCCTCCACTAGCCTGCTGACCACGATCCCACCTAATCTGGGTGGCGTCAAGTCTGCCGAGCCGCTGGAAAAATATAGATAATAAAGGAATGAGCTACGCCCAGTAGGAAAGACAGCTAGTAAAACTCACATGCAAGAGAAGGATAATAGCAAGAGTATAGGAATACAGCATAACAATGTATGGTGGAAAGGCACTCTCAGTTCCAGACTCCGACCAACCACAATCACCCCAGTCACACCAGAGTAGCTCTCCTCTGGGCTTCCAGGTAGCATGCCAGTGGGATCGCCCATCTCGAAACATGCATGGTGCTTAGGCAAAGCATGCCAGTGGGATACGCCCATCTCGAAACACGCATCATAACGCCTAGCACCCGACACCGCAGCGTCTATGTAGCATGCCAGTGGGATTGCCCATCTTGAAACACGCACGGCGCCTAGGCAAAGCATGCCAGTGGGATTGCCCATCTCGAAACACGCATCACAACCTAGCCTAGGGTTCCAGGTAGCATGCCAGTGGGATACGCCCATCTCGAAACACGCATGGCGCCTACCAGTCACATGTATACTGTGGAAGCTAAGTCTGAACCGCACAGTTACCTACCACAACTACCCTAAAATATCATATAGGGTCTATAGTAGTCTGGTCCATTATGCCAATCCGTGAAATATGCCAACATTGAGTAAACTAACTCAATCCATGCCATTACCGTCCAAGCAACACAACTGTACCAGTTACTGACTGTTTTGGTAGCATCCATGTACCATACCTCTGTCTGACTGTTTCAACTGTATTGTCATCACTGATAACATTTTTCCCTACTTCAGGAAATTTTTCTCTACATACGGATCTCCAGCATTTTCGAGATCGCTCACATCCTAATTTCTCTGTTTCTGAATTTTTTTCAGAATTTATAATCTCGAAATTTTAATTACTGCATTTTTTTTCAAATTCCAAAAAAATCAAATTCTGCCCTTTCTCAATTTTCCGAAATTCGGAATAAATTTCCGAATTAAAATTTAAATTCACATATATCCTTTTTTTGAAAATTCGGATTAATTTCCGAATTAATTTTTAAATTCCACATATATCCTTTTTTCGAAAATTCGGATTAATTTCCGAATTAAATTTCGTCCGCGCCAAATCCCGCTGAACCGGTTTTCGCTGCCGGTTCGGCTTTCGCGCCGTTCGTCCGCGCCGAATCCCGCTGAACCGGTTTTCGCTGCCGGTTCGGGCCTTCGCGCCGTTCGTCCGTGCCTAATCCCGCTGAACCAGTTTTTTCGCTGCCGGTTCGGCCTTCGCGCTGAACCGAGAACCCACCGGCCGAATAATTAATCCAATTTCCAGCCGACATTTAACATTTAAATTATTAATAAATATTGAATAATTACAATTACTTAATTAACTAAACTGAAATTAATCTAATCCATCTCCTTCCTCCGCCCGGCGCCCGCGAAACCCTAGCCGACGATTCCTCCGGGAAAATTCCGTTTCCCCCGTCGATTTCCGGCGACCGAGATCAAAGAGAAACAAAATCTGATGTTCATACTATCCTAATGTTTCATTAATGCCACTAATTTCTAAGGTTCAATCAAAATTTCCGTCGAAGTTTCATCAAATCCCCATTTTAACAATCTATGAAATTAAACAAATTTCAGCATTTGATACTATCTTAACATGATTAAAGCACATAATCGAATCAACACATGCTTGGTAAAATTTCCAAATTCGGCGGTTATAATTTTCCGAAGAAAAACCCTAAGATGCTAAAATCAATAATTTGCATTAATCAATTCCAAAACCACAATCCACATGCTCCAGTAGCTATTTGCAAAATAATCCATATTTTTAATTTGCTAAATAACTAATTTAAAATCTGAATTTCCTACCTTTCTTCTCCGGCGACGGTGAAGCTCGCACGCGACCAACCGCTGCTCCTCGCCGAACGAAACCGGTACCAATCGATTCTCCTCGGTCCCGCGAACCTCCAGGTACAAAAAGCCCCTTGAAAGGCTGCCGGAAAGTATCGCCGTTCGCCGCGAACACTTCGTCTCCAGCCACCGCTCGAAACCCTAACAGCCGAACAAATCAGGTTAAATACCCAGCTTAAACCGGTAATAACCCGTTAAGAACCCATTAAGCACCGATTGACCTTCTAATAACGCCGCTTAACCCCGATCAGCCGGTTAATCTCCACCGCTGATCTCGTCCGTCCGATCCGCTTATCCGTGGCTTATCCAACCGCACGCGCAAACGCACTCGGCGAACCGCCCCCCGCCTTCGCTGAACCGCTCCGGTCCGGTTCACGCGCGGTAAAAACCAAATTCCGGTTTAAAAATCTAATAGACCGATTTAACTAGATTTTCGAATTTCCAAAAATCCAATAAATCCAATTAAACAGGGAAAATTACTTAAAAATTTCCTCGGTGCTCCGAAAAATCCCCAGAAAATTTCAAAAATTCCAATAGCCTCCAATTGAGCTCCTGGCTCATCCTACTGTCGATCTAAAATCATCCAAGCCACAATTGAATTATTGAAGATTAAACGTATAATATTTTACCGGGTATAACAGAAAACAAATTATGATATTTCAAAAATCTATAGTTAAAATTAGAACATTAAACCATGAAAAAAATTCTAAAAAAATATTTTGTTTTTTTAATATTTCATGCAACCTAACTTCTACAAACTATTTTAATGTTAAGAGAACATTTTTGTTGATGATGGCATATAATGTGATGTTGCCAAATTTAGATACTTATTTTTATGATTATTTTAAATAATATCGCCATAAATTATGATTTCAACTCAAAATTAACATTTAGATGCTATTTAAATAATGTTGATGGTTCATATCTAGATATCAAACATCTTGACTTTATACAAAAAAAATAAAAAATTTATCAAATAATAATAAAAGAAACAATGCAAAAATATATATATATAAGTTTTATATGATATTTAAATATAAATAGAGACAACATTCTTATGTCAATATTATCTAAATGAGAATTAATAAGTATATGAAATTTGAGAAGTTGCATGAGATTATCCAATAAATGCAATGCTAGATGATTGGTAATGGTGTTATAAAAATAATGACATTTTTTATTTTAATTGTTCATAATAAGATGTAATAGGTATCCCATTTAGATAACTTTTGAAGTACATCATAGGTCAATCTAAGATTCTAATTTTCTTTTCTCTCTAATAATGTGAAGCACAAAAATCAAGCTTGTAAAGGATTGTTCTTTGTGCATTCTATAATATGTCATTCTATTATGAAAATATTTTCAACATTTATTGAACAAAAAACTCTTTTTTAATATTTATACAAAAACAAAATCTTGAAATATGTTAACCAACTTGTCTTTTCCTGCTTATTTTATAAGGTGCATATTTTAAATCATACTTGAGCCAAAATTTTTAAATGAGATATGGATTTAGTACATCAAGATTTGATGTAGTTATTGGTATAGTATATGAAAGAATTAACTAGATCATGTTGTTTCCATATTTTATTTAGAACAAAACTAACCTAATTTGAGTGAGAACCTTATTTGATATTTTTAAGTGGTTATCCTAAGCATATGATAACTCGTAATATTTGACACAGGAGCAACTCACGTTAACTCACAAATACACATCCATTGGCAACACCCCGGTCCTATTTGAACGTGGTGTCATGCCCAAGTTGAATCTTATTTCGACTAATCATCTTTGTTAACCATAGGGGTCGACTACAACACTTTATTTTTTCTTGTAGTTGTCCCTATTGCTTTTACTTTATCGTTTAAGCACATTTTTAGTAAAAAAAAACGTCATTGTTATCATCAAATCTTGTGCGTCCATCGTTTGTCATCGACCGTCCTCCACCTAATCGTATGCTTCCCCTGAATGCTACCGTCAATAGGTTGCCTCACTACTCCCCAATTGTCCTCAATATCTTGGCCACCCCTTAACCACCCTACCTCTGGTCGCCACTAACCACTATCATCCATCACATCCATTGCTAGTATCATAGTCACATCATCATTAACGTTTGATTTTCATGTTAGTTTATAAATTTTTTATTTATTTTGAGATTTTATATTTAATATGGTTGACTCATTTGGAGTTAATGTCTTAGAATTTTAATATATATTTTTTAATTTTTAAGTAATTTAACTCCAAAATTATTTTTTCCCATATTAAGTTCTCATCTTTCCCATGCTTATGCTATGTTTGAAAATGCATTTAATTCTCTTTTTTTATACTTATAATATGTTTTTAATGCATATTTAATTCTTTTTTCATTCATTGTTATTGAGCTACATTCATTTATAAATAAGAGAAGTTTCTTTATTGTAATATTATTATTGATGAATAAAACTTTTATTTGTTTGTATGTTTTTATCTTTATAAGCAAAGAATGTGTGCCCAACTCTAGTTGGAGAGATTTCAACTTCCCCTCTTCTGGTGAGAGACAATGATCGAATATAAAACATATTTCATTAGAAGAGCTGACAACTAAACAATTTTTTTCTTCCTTTAATACCCTCAAGTCTTTGTTTATCTTTTCACTGTCTCAATCAAATTACTAAACTGTCACCCTTCTCAATAAGGCTCAAAATCTTATCTAATCTTCTTGTTATCCTTTTAGCCAGACATCTCCATTAATTCAAAACTCTACTTCATCACTCTTTTTCATCTTTGGTGCTCTATATGTCCCCTCCAAAGATATTACAAGACATTATTACCAAAAAGGTACACTCTTTTAATAATTTTTATTTTTTAAATAGTGATCTAAAGTTAAAATTATTTTTTCTTATATTAAAATATTTTACACATAGTTTTATTATGTTTTATATTTCATATGTATGAAATTAGATGTGACAAAATTACTAAATGAGACTTTATGCTCAACGCTTAACATGTTGTCACCTATTCTACTTAATAATTAATACTACAACTTTAAACACTAATATTTGAATAATTCTAAAATATCACACATGTTACTTAATCACAAATTATTATATAATATTTTTAATATTTTCTAATAACTTATTAAGCATCCTTAATATTACAGGCTCTAAATTAGATCATGATAAAAGTCTAATTTTACATGCATCAATAATGATAAAAGTTTCATCAAACTACATATATATCATTCGAGAAACTGACATATGACTCTTATGGTTTCTCCATCCATGGATTAAAAGTTGAATTTACATATATGTGAATATATTTTCTCATATGTTGGGTAGAGCATGATAGAGTTGTGTTAGAGCCTAATGTAGGAAAATGAGTATAAGTAAATATATTATGTTATAAAAAAACTAAATTTTGGATATGAAGAAAGGTTTAATATCTTTTTTAGGAAAGAAAAATGTCAAGAGAATCAGTAAAAGAAGAATCTCGAATCAATGCTAAAAAAGAGGAGAAAAAAGAATGCACTGCTCATCCTCTAGTTCCTCATAGTGCTTTAGGAGAGTATTAAGTTGATAAATTGACAACAATTTTATAGAATACAATGCTCCTATTTTATTGAAGGGATAGATCCTTTTGAAGCAAAGAATTAGATTAATTAAATTAGCTAGATATTCAAGGGGATTGATTATCATGAATCCTAAAAAGTGCCGCTTGTAATAATGTTATTTGACAAGGCAACACTTTCATAATGACAATCTTATCACTGAGTTTAGTTTAAAGGCCACATAATAAATAAAAGTCATCAAGAGGAATTTGTCAAAGAGTTTGAAAGATGATTTATTTATCATCAGTTAAAGATAAGATGAGGGAGGAACTAATAGTTTTAGAATTAGAAGATAAGTCAATTATAGATTATGAAAAGAGTTTTTCTTTTATATCTCAATATGCTTCTTAGGAGGTAAGTTTAAAGGATAAATGATGCTTTTGTATTCTATTATGGATTAAAGGAATCTATTATGATTATTCTGATTCTATATAAAGTCATTAATTTTGGTGAACTTATAGAGCATGCCAAGTTAATGTAGTAAGAATTAAAAGTATTTCAGGCTTGCAAAGTGATAATAGTAAAGAAAAAGAAAGAAATAATTAAGCTTACAAAAAGTTTTAAACCTTTTTAAAAATATTTTCTAAAAAGGTTAAAAGACAAAGAAGGTTTCAATGGGAGCAACCACATCAATATGACTTTGGTACCAATAAAAGTAGGATGAACAAAAGATTGAGTGAGAGAATAGCTTCATTTCAAGAATGTGGGAAATTATACCATAGAGTCTATTAGGCCAGTAAAAATAGTCAACCCATATGCTTTAGTTGTGGAGTGCTTGGACAAATGGATTGTGTGCCCATATATAAGCTCAAAGTTGGCTTCTTCACTACCAAATATGAATCATTATATTGGTAGATGATACACTGGTAGAGACAGGGGAGTACTTCAGCCACCAATTCAAGAATTATAAGATTAGGTTAATAAAAAGTCATGATAATCTACTTAGAGTTTATGCTACAACTCAATAGGAGGTCCCACATTCTATAGATGTGATCATAGGTACAATTTTCTTTCAGTAGTTACCTATATATATTTTATTTGATAATATTGTTTTTCATTTATTTATATGACATCATATGCTGGATATATTACTTTTGTATATGTATCAAATAAATAATCAATTATCAATGATATTATCAAATGTGAGTGCATTTTTAGTGAATATATATGTCTAGAGTGAGGCAGAGTTAAGCAGGAAGAAATTTCATATTGAATTGCTTATTTTTTTTATCAATTAAAATTGATATTATTTTGGGTATAAAATAGTTAATCAAGCATCTTGTTTGATTATGTGAAAATGAGAATTGATTTTTTAGTAGCCTTTGGTCATTGCATCACATATTTGATAATAATAAAATTATTGTGTTGTTATTATTTATACTTTTTTAAGTGATTTGAAATTATGCATCTTGAGAGTAATCAAGTTAATGATGTGAAAAATTGATCATTGATTTATGAAGCTTAATGAAAGTGATTGAGTGTTAATTATATATGTCATTAAAAGAAACATAAGTTCAAGCAATACTTTGAAATGATATTTATTAAGTCATTTTTAAAATTTTTGGTAATAAAATATTAAAGCTTATACTAATTTATTTGAGTCATTAAGATTTCAATAATGTATGAGTGAAATTGATTAAATATTTTTTTAAGACCATCTATTTCACTCATGAAGGATTTAAGATATTTATCCATTTAGATTGTTTACATGCATATTTTATGTTATAAAATATTGTAATCATAATAGATTACATCACTTATCATTGTCTATTTAAGTAGACATTAAAAGGTGAATGAGTTTAATGAGGATTATATTATTAGTATTAATCACATTGTATGATATCATCTTTGTATATGACTAACTATTTCATAAGATCAAAAAAATTATCAATTGGAGGCAATCCTATAATATATGTAGAAGTTATGTTATTCATACAAGTACTATACCCACTTCTTATAAATACACTAATAGTTTACCTTGGAGATATTTGTTAAGATATAGAATTATTGATCTTCATAATTATATGATCTATTCGTTTGGAAGATTGGATCGAGCAAACTGAGTTGAACTCTTAAGCATGACTTACTTCATACAATACAATGGTTTTCATCGTCTTTGTATGCTAATCTTAATAGTGAGTGAGTGACTAGTTGATTTTCATCGTATGCATATAATATATCTTTATTACTTGTATGATATCATTTACTCGGGAGCATAATATTAAAGACTTAAGTTGTTGTTGAGTATATTTGGTTGTACCCAAACGATATCATTGTTATACCTGTGCAATATTATTTCACATGAGAGCCTAGTATTAAGACTTATTTAAATGTTGAACAAATTTATATCGTAGTAGTACAATCCACTTATTATACTAATACTATCTATTGCAATCGATATAAATGAGCTTATCTTACAACCTGCCATCCCTGTACTATCTATATAATACAATATTTTTTTAAGAGCTCAAAATTTAAGTATAACATGTCACAAGAAGTCATGAACTAATAAGAAAAGATATGTTCAATAGAGAAGTACTATGATTACTATATTTTTTGAACTACCTTCACTTATGATTATCACCTTCTATGCAAATGTGACATTTTATAATGCTAAGAAGGATTGCACCTCACTTAAACAATCTCTTCATCATTAAGAGAGAACCTGGGCATAAAATGAATATATCAGTGAATTCAATTGAGTAATTTTAGATTAAGATAAAACACCTATGACAATCTATTTAATTAATGTTGAATTTGTTTTTCATAGAAAGTTTCTTATGTTGGTATTTTTATATTTTAAATTCAAAACATAATAATTATCAACAAGTGAGCACCTTGAAAAGCATGCCAATATTACAATGTTTGAATCTAAGATTTGAGCATATCAATGTAAATATCTCATGTTAACAAATTATTGAATGTATAGTTATGCCAATATTACAATGTTTGAATCTAAGATTTGAATATACCATTGTAAATGTCTCATGTTAACAAATTAGTGAGTATATAGCTTATATTTTTAAAAGTCATATGGATTTTCTATGAACTTTTTAAGTTAGAAGGAGAAAATTAAACTTATATCTCATGTACACTTAACTTAGCCTCAAAACTATGTAAGAAGGAAAAATATAGAGAGCTAAAAAGAAAGAAGAAAAAATAGATCTAAGTAGATTTAACTCAAATTCTTGTGAGTATTCAAGGAAACTAGAGAGGAAGATCAATAACATAAGGAAGAAGAGATTTTTTTTATCTCATCTTATTGAAATAGCATATGAAGTTTGATCTTAAGTTCATTTTCATATATTTAGTAATTGTTACTTGGAAAGTGTTGGAGAATAAATGTTATAGTTTTGTCAAAGTTTCAATAAGATTGATCTTTCTTATATTTGGCCATGGTAATCATGCAAGATGATTAAAATAATTATTCTTATACGTTCAACAAAAATAGAGCTAGAAAATGGCCATCCTTTAATATTTAATAAGATAATTGAGTTAGTAAAAGATTATAAAAAATGATGTGTTGATCAAACAAGTATGACAAGTTTAAGAAGCTCGCTAAAGAGATTACTAATTCAAACCCTTATCAAACTAGTGTCTTTTAAAGATTATACAACATAATGTGTTGACCAAGCAAGCATGATCAATTCAAGAATGGCACAACAATGATCATCAATTCGATCCTTTTGTATAACTAGTAATCATTGAGGATCATACGAGTATAATGTGACAATCAGATAAGTGCAATCAATTTGTAAGAAGACTTGATAAAGATCTCCCTTCTAATCCTTTGTTTAACTTGTGTATGCTTAGGATCATACATTATGATAAGGGGATCATATTATGCTATCAAAAATTAGAATGTAGATTTTAGTTATTCTTGACAAGATCTTTGGGGATTATTTAGTTAAGATTATATAAGTGTTTTTGCTATAGAAAGCGAGCAGTTTTATCAAGTAAAATAAAATATAAAGAAGGAAAGTAAGCACATGATTTTTTTTAAAAATTAAAAATAGAAATTGACTATTATTAACAAAATGTATTATGAATTGTATAGGAAATAAGAAGAGGAGATAAAAGAAAGGAAAACAAATCATAAAAGAGACCACGTAGAGTCATTTAGTAGGAAAATCGAATTATTATGATGTAATGCAAAGTGATATGAACATTCACATATCATGATATTATTTGTATATATTTAAATTTCATGATGGTAGTTTATTATTATTAACATGTTTATCTATGTATATGTATGTATGTATATATATATAGATATACATACATACATTTATTTATTTATTTATTTATTTATTTATTTATATGTGTATATTAACAAGGTTATAAAATCAAAACATATGTTAAGAAAGAATGTTATTATTTCTTGATGATTTGATAGATCATGCAAAAGAAAAGAAAATGAAATACAACATTTTTTCAATGATCTTGCCTTATAAGTATCTAATAGGTCAAATATATGCTACCCTTATTATTGTGAGCACTAAGAGATAGGGTCATGACGCAAAGATGATAATCCTTATTAACACAAAATATTATATTAAAGGGTTATGACTCCATGATAAATGAGATAAACATCACTCATATTATCATAGGTACGAAAACATGGACCATAACACAATAAATATCTCATCTTCATTAATATAAGATGTTAACAATAAAGGGCTATGATATTGATGATATGATATGAGATCTTTTAAGAGATAGAATAGTATTCATAAGAGAAAATATGGGCTTAGAAGAAAATGATTAAGAAAATATGAGAAAAAGATAAAAAGAAACAAAATTAATCCAACTAGATAAAAAAGAAAAAAAATATGATTTAACAAGAGTATTATATAATGTTAGTATTATATAATGATTATGAATATACTTGAACTGAATATATTTGAGCATAAAAATAATAATGTTGTGTTTCCCTTCATTGATTATCATGCATTATTTACTGCTCCATTTTACTTATCAATTATCGTAATGTACTTTTATGTTGTTTTATTTTATATAACTAGTAATTTATCTATTGAGTATATCGTACTCATACTTAAAATATATTAAATACCAAGATGTAGATACTCACATAGTTGAGATCATCTAAATACTTGTTTACAATCCTAATGTGTGAGATTATACTATATTTTGTAAGTGTGAGAGAGTGACTTTTTGTATGTGATAATAATTTGTATTTTATTATTAGTTTTTTGTTAATATCTTATTTAAAACTTTTTGTATAGTATGGTGGCTAGAATTTGTGTAATTTTTTTTATTTGGTTGTATTAAACTAGATGTTTGAATTTAAGATGTTTTCTTTATCACTCACTCATTTTAATTGGTGCATGCTATATTTTATTGTTTACTCTATTTTTAAGTCATTAATTCAATTTTAGATGTATTTTTCAAGTTTTATTATATTTATGTCTACGAGAGTTTACTAATATAAATACTAAGTCAAGAAGTGCAAGTGCATCTATTAAAATCATAAGGGTTTATTATGTATTATCTTATGAGCATGATCATTAATTTTTGTATAATATATTTAATAAGGGAATGCATAGTGATTTTTCTCATTTTTAGATTGTATGCATAAATCTACTATCACTATTTCTCTTGTATTTCTATAATTTTTTATATATGTTAATTTGCTCATTTGGTTAAATGCTCCAACTTCACTCTATCTTTTTGTTATGATTTGAATGATAATGAGATATTTATCAATAATTAAAGATAAGTGATTTATCTGTGTGAACATCTCAAAATTAATCTACAACACAAAAATGTGATACCAGTTTTATTATTATTTTTGTCACATTAACATATAGACTTACTTCTTTAGTAGACAAATGTCCAATTATTAAAGTATAGAATTGGTGTTCTATATCCATCGTGAGATGACATGCTACACCATTGCATTAGAATATATTTTATTGAAACATAAATTATATATGACCTTATTATTAATATTTTTTCTAATACCTTAATTATAAACTCTAGTTCGCATAAGTTAGCTATTTGTTATCTTTTTTTTTTGCAAGTTTGAAGCAAACTCTGAGCATATCTTCATTTTTGTTGAACTCATAATTCATCTTTTTTGAATCTCATCATTGAATTATCTCAACCTATGAGAGAGAGAGAGAGAGAAGTAATTTAAAATTTGTGAAGGCTTAGTAAATTTTTTATTAACTTAAAATAAATAACTTTTGAATCCATTATTCACAAAAACATATCAATTTATTATATTTAATAAAATAAAATTCAATATAAGCTTACAAAAATATAATTATTATCTTTTATTATATTTTTTAACAAAATTCTTAATTAATAAAATTGCTATCATTCAATTACATGATATTAAACATATAATTTAATAATAATTTTTTACCATAATAAATTTTCATACTAGTTATTCAAATTTGTTCATCATTTAATCAATAATAATTGTCATATAAATCCTTGAAAAATATGGCAAATTATATAGATAAATTATGTTGTATAATATGAGAAAAGATTTGTAATAATATGCTTGTTTCATCAATCTATTTCAAATCTTTGGTATCTAATTCTATATAATGCATTTCAACAATCATATGATTTCATCTAATTGTTATTTTTACTTAAATATATGATTAATTGATAATCATATGAGTTAACATAGATACATATTCATTCATATATATATATATATATATATATATATATATATATATATATATATACACACACATATGTAAATATAGTTTTTTAATATAATAATATTTTAAATTATAATAAAGATTCAATGACAAAAAATCTTCTACAAATCTTACAATGATTTGATTGAATTTGAGATGTAAAATTAGAAAACAAAATGTAAAATAAAATCAAAACAAGTTTTATTTAATTTTTAAAAAAATTGATAGAAAAAAAATAAAATAATTTAAAAAATAAAACAAACTTTGATAACTTGATATGAAACAAGGCCTGTATTAAAACAGGATACAATAAATTAAACGCAATTTCACATGATTATTGTTTTTATGCACTTAAGACTCCATAACCCACACAAAATATCAACACGTGTTGATTCCACCGCACCTGAAAAAAGCGTTGGCTCGAGCTTCCAAGTCCCCACGTTTCACAATCCGACCCAAACAAACATACAATCGAGCTTAGCTCGGTTGAACCCGTTCATCGGCAAGCCCAACTCCTCCGGTTCGCTCCATCTCCGGTTCTATCCCCAAGTCTTGAAAGTCCAGCAGCCATTCGATGCCCGAAAAACTCATACAGGTGTCGATGAGGCACATGTCATCGTCCCACGGCCAGCAGCTTTGTGGTACCTCGCCTTGGTTGGTGACCGTCCCTTGAGATTTCTCATCATCCGTGGGCGTGGAAGTAGACGATCCAACGGTCTGTGTTTGGTTGTTTAGATTACCGAGCGGCTTGTGCGTGACTGGATCGATTCCCATCCGAATGAGTTTCTTCTTGATGTGAGTGTTCCAATGATTCTTGATCTCGTTGTCGGTTCTCCCCGGCAGCTTTGAGGCAATTTTGGACCACCTGTTAAATAATATAATTATATATATATATTTATATATTTGTTATAAAAAGAAAAGAAAATGCACCTATTCCCGAGGCGGGAGTGGAGGTCGATGACGAGCTGCTCCTCGGCGTCGGTGAGGAGGCCGCGCTTGAGGTCAGGACGGAGGTAGTTGGTCCAGCGGAGGCGGCAGCTCTTGCCACAGCGAAGAAGGCCTGCGAGCTTCGGCACCGCTCGCCAGCTGCAGTGACCGTTGCCGAGGATGAAGGCGACTAGCTTCTTGTCTTCTTCGGCCGTCCACGGGCCCTTCTTCACCCGGAGCTTGTCGCAGCAAGGCTGCCTCCCCATCTCCTCGATGCTCACACTAGGCGCCCAAGGAAGCTCCACCAAACCACCACCCACCTCCTCGTTTTATATTTTTTACATCCTCCCCTTCAGCTTCTTCCACGTCCTTCTCCTTCATAAAAAACCATATTTTAAAAAATTAGAGATTAAAGATAATTTATTTTTTATATAACTATTTTTTAATATTATGTTTAAGCTATGGTTTTTCAAGCGAAAAAAAAAATAGTTTGAAAGGAATGGGCGATGCTAATGATGGGCCAACTCAAAAGACAAGGACTTTTTGGAAGCCTGTTAATTAATGACCTCAGAATGGAGTTTATTAATATAATTTAATAGCCTTAAACTCACTCTTCTTTTTCTTCAAGAGAGTTCTAATCCTTATTGCAATCTTACTCAACCATTTCGTCATCTCTTTCGTCATCCCCACTTGAAGTCGCATGCTAAGCAAACTTATAGTACCATTAGGTAGAGATTGAGCTAGCCCAAGCTTTTTCAAACCAAATGGTAAAAGAATACAAGGAGGTAAAATTCCTTGAAAAAATATGAAAGTTTATCACAGAAAACAAATCAACCACTTAAGCTTGATGATTTTTTTTTTTTTTTGGGATACGAGGAATCAAAATTCGAGTTTGAAATGCTGCAGTATTTCCTAACATCATCGTTTACAATACATAAATAGGGATAAACATTGCCTCAGGCGTAGACTTCCTTGCAAGCAAATGCAATAATACTAGTTTTTGTTCTATGATAGCAGACTGCTCACCAGAAATAGTTGGGCTGTTCTGAGATGACTCTTGAAGAAGAATATCAAAAGCAGGGAAGATGTGTATCTCGATAACACAATTTCTAATAACTTATGCGTGTTAGCAATCGATTATCTCCAAACAATAGCATTGACTATTCAAAATAAGCTTCAGGTCATTCTCATCACAGCATAACATACTGGATTTAATTGAATACTCTCCAAGTGTGCAACATAAACTAATTTGCAATCTTATCTAGCCAATTATGGAAGAACATAAATGACTTGGGACATGAAACAAGAAGGAAACAGCTTCGGGTATGCAGAGGAAATAATGGTCTGTGGAATAAGGTTACAGTAACTGAGACAGGATTATTTATTGATTTTTATTATTTTATTAGAAGGATTGATTTATTTTATCATAATTTATTTTGTAAAATAGATAAGAAAATTAAATAATAAAACAGTTCATGACAACAAAAGTCATATCAATAATCCAAATTACAAATATTTCATATGAATCATAATACTTGTATTTGATTTGAAACTCTCTCTAAATTTTGATAATTTTTTTATAAATTATCGTGAATTTTGTATCCATGTCTTGTTGCATGAATAGCCAAAAGAAAATCCGTTGTTGTCTTTTCTCTTTGCCTAATTAAATTTTTTTTTTTTGTGACCTTTTAAACTCGTTTGATGTAACATGAACCTTGAAGTTTGATTTTTGAGATGATGGTGAATTTATGCTTGAGAAACAAGACAATTTGATTTTCATGTTGATGTTTCCTTAAAGATAAGCGAATTCACTTCATACCATATAATAGTTTTGTTTTATTTTAATTTTAAAATTATTGAACTTATTTTTTAGCACAATTATTTGCAATTTTATTGAATGTTTATCTTCACAACTTTCAATATATGAATATTAGCGATAATTTTCATTGTCATTACTTGGTCATTTGTAGATTAAATTGCCCCATTAGTTAGTTGTAAAAACTATTGATATAACATTTCATAAAAACCATTCATATCTACCCAATTTCTTCCCACTTATGATAAAACTAAGAAGAGCCCAAATTGAAGTAAACAATGTGGTAAACAAGCTCTTTTATTGATGTTTAGCTCACTTGGAGTGAGAGAAATTGTTTTGTCAAGTATAAGTGAGGTTTTTTTTTTCATTTCTTACACTTTTAAATTTTAAATGTGAAATTTTCATCCTTTATTTATCAAAGGTAAAAAACCACTTGCCATAATTTATAGTTATCAATAGTCACTTTTATCGTCAATGCTTATGTGTTGCTACTTGTTTGTCATTTGTCACTGTCATTGGTATCTTGTCTGCTACCAGTAATTGTTGTTTTATATTCTCTTTCACCTATGTCAGTTGGTTATATGTGTTGTCAAGACTCTTCTTATTTTGTTACAATCCCTTTTAACATAATTTATATTGATTATTATTGACAAACTACCAATCACTAGCAATAATTATTATTGTTAACAAACTATAAATATCACTCATAACTTATCCCATCCAATTCACATTTTAAATAACTAATATTTTATTATAAGCAATATTGCTTTTATAATAATAATTCTTATTTTTATTTTTTAAAATCACAAAGAACATCTTTTTTTATAATGTCAATTATTAAGACAACACTTGGATTACATTTGTGCAAATAATCTAGTAACATGGTCATAGTTGTAAAGCTACGATATGCATTATGTTTTATATTCCATGAATAATAAAACCTAAGCGTGCACATAAAGCAACAATGTTGTGGTATGGAAATTATTTGCATTATAATTTTATAGATATTAAATTAGACACATAATACAATTTATTTTTACAAATAATTCAGCAAGTGCTTTTCAATCCTTAACAAAAATATAATCAATTATGAACTCAAATTATTTGATAAAAGAATTTTTTTTTGTACATTTTACCTTGATTTATTCACACAAATTTTAGTTTTTTAAGTAAGAGATATATTACTTAATTAATGTGCATATTAATTTAGTAATCAAAACAATTTATTTATTTTTTTCCTTCTATGTATGGATGCAATTTGACTAATCGAGAAATAAAATTACGTTTAATTGGATATTTTATTTTTATAATTTACTATGGTAATTCTTTGAAACCGTTCCTTTAGATTATTGTATTTACATTGATTCATTCATCATATTGAATAACTACACGAAGAATTTTACTTAAAAAAGATATAAGTTACGAAAATTAAAACATAAAAAAATTCAAAAACATTTTGCACTCCCATTAAACAAGGCCATCAAATGCAATAATGCTATTTAAATTAATAAAAAAATAGATATATAAAAAAGAAAATTAATTAAATCAAAAATAAAAATCAGTTTACTAAAAAAAAACATGAAAATTAATTTATCTTTAAAAAAACAAATCATTTCTGCCCTCGCGCTACAAAACGGACGGCCCTGAGGCTTACGAAGATTCCTGGCCGTTTTCTCCCTGCGCAATCCAATTCCCTGTCACGGCAAATATGGCGGCCAACGAGGCTCCGTACCCAAGGACTGTTCTCCTCGTGCTCCCTACGTTCCCCGCCCTCGAGGAGTCCATCTCGAAGCGCTTCCACGTCCTCAGGGCCTGGGAGCCTCTGGTGCCCCTCCCGGTGTTCATCGCCGCCCGTGTCGGCGACGTCCAGGCTCTGGTGACCCGCGGATTTTTTTCCATTGACGCGGAGACCCTCGAGAGCCTCCCGGCTCTTAAACTCATCGTCACTAACAGCGTTGGTGTCAGCCACATCGACATGGCCATGTGCGCACGGAGAGGGATTGCCGTCGCAAACGCCGGGAACGTGTTTACCGAAGATGTGGCTGAATACGCTGTCGGCCTTCTTATCGACGTTCTCCGCCGCATTTCTGCTGCTGATCGCTATGTTCGTGGTGGTCTCTGGCAATGTGAAGGTGTGTTTCCTCTTGGGTCCAAGGTTACCTTCCTCCCATCTCCTGAATTTGTGTTTAAAGGCTTTCTGTAATGCTCCTATCTCCTGAACATTTTTACTGAAAATGCAAATAATTGTTTATAGGCTTTCTGTAATTTGGGATGGGTTAAGGAAGCTATGGTAAACCGGGGCAACACAGGTCACAAAAAATATCTTTGTGAGTTTTGTGAAGAAAGATTTCGAGTAGGCTGGGTAAGGTCAGGACATGGAAATTTGTCAACTACTCTGTAACCATTGAATTGGGTGGATTGCTTTCAGGGGACAATTAGATTAAAGGTTTAACGAGAACAGCAAAACAAAATTGAGACTGAATTTTGTTGTGAAAGCCACGTTGGTAGTACATCTGAGAAATGCTTCATCATTGTTTTGTTTATAGTATACAAGTCTTCTTGAGTTGTTATCACATAAGAAGATGAATTTAAGGAAGAAAAGAAATTGAAGGAAAGGATGTACTCTTTTTATGACAAAGTAAACTCACTGATGATTGCCTCTTTTGTTTATTGATGGACTAGCTTTCGAAGCGTCATTGCAGATATTAATTCATTGATTGTAAATAATTTTTTAAATTTGTAATTTTGTTATTGCTACAATATAATATGAAATCATAATTCTTTATTAATCAATATTCATCATATATTGGTTATTGATTATTCAAACTTTGAGCATAATCAATAAACAATTAAGTCTGTGGATTATGTCAATAATTGACTTTTATTATGATTATTATTTATTCTTTTGAGATTTTTTTTTTTAATGTTTGAGATATTTATCTTTGAATTTTATTCACAAAAGGATTTTATTTATGCTTAAATCTTCTATCATGGAAACTTTCTTTTTTATGTGTTTGGTTAAGATGATGTATTGCTTTAGGGAAAAACAAATAAGTTAGGATAAGGTTTTGTTATGCAAAAAAAAAAGTTGAGATAACCAAAATTATCATTATTTACCACCAATCCAAATCAGTGTGTAAATGATCGTAAGGTTTTGATGCAAGCCATGGATTAATTTACCACAAATAGATATCCTGGTTGCTCTTATTTGAAAAACATTCCCACTCATTCTCCATACCCCAGGTCTTTCGCTTTGGTTGGCAATTGCTCGATACCTGATTGCTGGTTTGTAAGTTTTTTGGCCACAATATTTGTTAGTTGCTCGATTTTCGATCTTTTATTACACTCTAATTGTCTCTCATCATTGTTTGCGATCATCATTATATCTTTATAACATTTAATTAACTTATATGATATTTTTCTTGGCTTTATTATATCTCTATATGAGGAGAGAATTGTGATTCTTTAAGAGCAAACAATCTCAACAAAGAACCACATCTTAAGAATTACTAGTTTTCTATAAAGATCCTTCTTTGTGATCATAATTGGTCTCAAGGGTCACTCCTTATGGTTATGTTGGCATTAAGAACCTTAGAGAGAATCATGATCACTTGAGGTCATCTTTAACCTCCTGGCCATTCCTTTAAATCATAATATCTTAAGAATACTCAAACCTCTCGAGAGGTCCTTCTTAGAAACTATGGTATTCTTAAGAAGATGTCAACATGTCAAGATGAGCTCAAGACACATTGAAACCATTCCAACATGATTGATTATGGGACTTATCTACAAACTTAAGATTGATCATATAAAGGGAATGATCAGAAGGTTGTTCAATAGAATTTATGAAAGTTTGAAATCTTATGATAATTTCTTTCTATCAAATTCTTATTCTTTCCTTTTTTTCTTGTGAAAAATAGGAGATCTTCATCATCTATTTTGTTGTTGCCATTAACAAGAGAATGAATAGTGGTGATTTTGCTCTTTTTCTTTATTGAATTGATGAAAAGCACAAAAATCAATCAACGAGCAATCATCTAAAGAGTAGATTGACATCCGAGGGACAAATCATTTGTTGTCTTGAGATTGAATTGGAACTAATGAGATACCCAATGTTTTATGGCCTTTGGCTTGACAAATATGCATGAGAAAGGGGGGAAAAGGTCCAAAAAAACCCAATAATCATTATGTACTATAGCTTGTTATATTGACTTATGAATTTTTCTATGACTTAAGTTTTCAAAAAAAGTTTAAAATGATTTTTGTGTATGTTATCTATTATTATGATAGATAGATTACGTTGTGCTTTTGATTCTTTTTTTAGTTAAGGTTGTTATTTGATTTGATTCTTTTTTTAGTTGAGATTGTAATTTCAAAGATATGAATTTTATTATGATTTTTCTATTATTATTGATTAAACATGTTGTTTGATAGTTATTATTTGTATTGATTTTGTTATTGTTTTCAACTTTAACTAGCTATGGATTTCCCTCTACTATTTAGCCTGATTGTTTTGTTTTGAAGTTGAAATCCATGTTGTGCCATTTTTTTAGTTGATTGAATGTAGCCACATGTTTCATTGGATCAAGTGCATGCATGATAGTTCTTGAAATAGAATTGGTGATGATATGTTTCTAAGATTTGGCTCAAAATACATGTGTTCATGCTTAGAGGATCCTATTCATGTTATTTTTTAAATTTTCAATTTTGAATAGTATTATTTTAAGTGTATGTGCATATTCTTTGTTAACTTATTTATGATACGAGAGAAATGTCTCTTAAATAATCAATGTATCATCCTAAGTTAAGAGATTAGAGTCTAAATTTTTGTTGTATTAAACTTATAATCAATGTTGATTCAATTTCTTGTTTATATATGCGATAATTGGATTAGATATTGCTTCATGAACTGTTTAAATATTACACTAGCTTAAGTTTCGTTCCATTGAATTGTCAGTTACATTCGTATGGTTTTGGTGTGGATGAGTTATTGAATTGTAATATGTATTTGAGTTTTGGTGTAGGATTATATTTATGATATTATTGAATTTAGGATTCTACATTGACATTTGTTTGATATGTGTATGTTTCATGGAATATATATTGTTGTTTTGTAATTCTTTGTACCACACATCACCCAATTTAGTTGACATGGTGCTGAATTTCTGGGTTTGGCTTGGCATGGTGATAGCTTTTGGCTTGACTTACAGGGTTTTCATGTATATTAGGTTTAGTTAGTTTAAAGGTAAGCAAAAACATGGACGTATGAAACAAAAGCTAAGGTATGTATAATGCAATTCATAAGGCATGGTTTAGGATATCATAGTGTGGTCAATTTGGAATGACAAAATTAAAATTGAGGTTTTGGAGTGTTAGATGTGAGAGTTTTGTGGTAGGACAATACGGCTAAGACCTTAGGATGACGGGCTTCAAGAACATATAAGAATCTTAAAATCTTATAAACATAAAGGAAGTGAAAAATTTAAACCATAAAATTTCAATTTAAGGAAAATATTGGCTTTAATGTTGTAATGGATTGAATCTACTAAAGATTTGATTTTAGAAAATAAAATGTGTTACATACTAAGATGACAAATTGGATTAAAGTGATTAAAAAAGATGATCCAAACAAAATTGTGAATAGAAAATCAAATAGAAGGATAGGTTGTAGTATCTTATTCTTCTTTGAGAGGTATTGCCCTAGCTATCTTGGTTTTGTCCTTAAAAAAAGGCACCTCAAAAGGCCTTCCCCTTGTCAATCACAAATCCCACTTCTATGCTAAATACTAAGTTCCTTGACTTCAATCTCTCTCTTGCTCATGTTGTCCAAAATCCCTAACCTCCAATTCTCTTTATTATCGCACCACTTGTCCTTGTGCAGTAGTCGGAGTACCATGAGGAAGGAAGCAACACCGTTAATAGAGCGACTCGTCACATAAATAAAACTAAATCCCCTATCTCTAGTTGTTAAACCATAGCTTGGTTGCTATAGAGCTTCTCAGTGAGGTGGTCCAAGGAGTGAGGGGAAGTCGAGGGAGGAGAGATTGATGAGGTTGATGGAGGAGTCTCGTCGATAGTTTGCTAGGGCTTAGGGCATGGTAATAGTGCTAGAGAAGAGAAAAGAGGAGGGATAAGAGAAAAGAGGAGAGAGAAGAGAAAGAGGAGAGAGAAACACAAGACAAAAATGTTTATGTGTATTTAACAAAAGCATGGAATTATCAATTTGCATTCAACCTAGTTGAATTAAACGCATAGAAAGTTAGAATTATGACATATGCTTCCCATATGATTGTAGGATAAGAAGAGAAAGAATAGGGAGTTGAATTCCAAATTTCCTCTAACTTAGAGGTAGGCATCTAACACATTATATGTGCATATGCATGGTATGCTGATGTTTAATAGCATGATCTTATGTAGGTATTTCAATATGCATATGTGCATGTAACTAATGCTTTGATGTATTACCAGGATGATTTGGATTTATACATTTGCTATCAAACTATGTTGCTTCGCATGCTATACCTGTGTTATATTGAATTATATGATAAAATGATGTGTATGTTGATTATTTAAGTAGGTACAAGGTAGCATGTGATTGGCTAAAAATTTGTATAAAACTACATATTTTACTAATGTAAATAAAGTAATGAAAACATAGGATCTATTTATGTGAGGAAATTTATGAAACTTCATAAGACAAAATATCATTATCTATATAAGGAGTTTTGTATTCCCATGGGACAAAAATAACTTATTCTATTTGAGGGTCTATGAAACTTCATGAGATAAAACAACTTTATCTTCGTGAGAAGTTGTGTATTCTCATAGGATCAAATGACCTTGTCATATAAGGAATTTATTGCCAACGGACCAAATGACATTGTATATGATAGAAATTTATGAAACTTTGTCAAACAGAGAATGACCTTGTCTATGTGTGGAGTTATGTATTCTTGAGACATAAATAGTCTTGTTTATGCAGGAAAATTTATGAAACTCCATGAGACAGAAAATGAACTTGTCTATGTGAGGAGTTGTGAATTCTTATGGGACAAATAGCTTTGTTTATGCTATATAATTTATAGAACTCCATGAGACATAGAATGACTTTATTGATGTGAGGACTTGTGTATTCCATGGGAATAAATAGCCTTACATGCGAGGAAATTTATGAAACTTTGTGAGACAAAGAATGATCTCGTCTATGTGAGTTGTGTATTCATGTGGGAAAAAATAGCCATGTTTATATAAGGAAATTTATGAAACTTCATGAGAAAGAAAATGGTCTTGTCTATGGAAAGAATTATGTATTCTTATGGGTCAATCTAACATTGTATGTGTAAGGGAATTTATGAAACTTTGTGGGATAGAAAATTGGCTTGTTAACATGAAAAGAAATAAGAAAACACTACCTGAAAGTACCAATTACATAAGAAAAAGAAATGAACGTATTAAACTTATATATGTATGGCAATATTATGTGTGGCTTATTTGTTAAATCATGACCTTGCATGCTACCTGATCTAAATTATTTTAATATTTAGCATTTAAATCTTATTTTATTTAGCCTTTTAAGCAAATGACGATTGGCTTAACCTATTCATTTGTATTATCATTTTAAGTGCTATCACATCATATGTAAATTATTATAATCCTTATATTATGTTGCACATGTTGTATGTTTAAAATTGTGTTGGATAGTGAGGTAAATAGCTATAAACTATATTTGTGATTGGTTGGAATATGATATATTAATTGTATGGTTGTAATAAGTTATATGTGTATATAATTGGATGTTTATGCATATCGAAAAACAAACAAAAAAGGGAGATTTTGTTTATCTAAAATCTGAAATTTGGAAAAAATTATGATTTTGAATGATTAAGTTCGTGATTATGGATCCAAAGTTCATGATGTGAGTTATAGGACATCACATTCAATCTCTCTCAATTTAATCTTACAATTGAATCATACAATGGAACAAATCTTCTTCTCTTTAAACATATGTTGTACTTTCTTTTGTCACTAACGTCTTTGTATTTGGTTGCAAATTTTTTGGTATTTTTTTTCTTAACTATATCTCAAGGACATAGTTTTAAAATTTAATTTTTGAATAAACTCTACTTTTATTATTAAAATTCGGCCATTGAATTTTAAGACATTGTTTTCATTAGTGCTTTTTTGAAGTTTTTATAAGAGATGTTTAAGACTATTAGTCAATGTTAAGTGATCAATTTTTTTAAGCTAATCTTTAAAATTAAGGTGATCATTTTTCTTTATAAATAATCCATATGCATTCTAGAAAATTTGTTAATAGATAATCAGTACTTTTCTTGTTTCTTAAAAAATTTATTTGCAATAATCATACCCTAAAAAAGTCTCTAAAATGATTTTATCTTTTTTTACTAATCTCCTTAAAATATTAACTACTATAATAGCTTTTAAATTCTTTTGTTTTTTGTCATATTCTAATTTAAGTTTTTTTTAATAAAAATCTTTTCACATAGGAAAAACTATCACATCATTTTCTCTTAATTGTTTCAAAATTTTTCTTTAAGTGTAGCATTTGGTCTTATTAAAGGACTAGCAATATTAATAGCTCTTCTCACTATAACAATATTTAATGGTACGATTCTATCCCCAACTCTTTTGACATCCACTACATTTTTCAAATTTTTATTTGAAATTTTATATAAACTGTTTTTTTATTCTTATGAAATATCAAAGCTTGAATCCTAAATTATTAATTCAATTATCCTTCTTAATTGCTTGGTTTCTTAGATTTTTTTTGTATTAAGATATCCATTAATTTTATTAATTTGTTAGTTAAAATATGTGTATTCTTAAATTCTTCATTGTTTATAGGGTCTTAAACTGGTTTCTTTATCCGTATCTATCTAAGATGATGTGGGGAGTTCTTTCTTATTTTCCCCAATGCGTGAACATTGATTTCTGACCCTTTTTCGTGATTATAATTAGCCAATATTGTAATTCTTTTTCAAGGATCATCTTAGAATTAATGTAATTTCGTGAAGGATTTATGTCATTGTTTTGAAAAGTTTTACAATGGCTGGTAAACCATCTGATACAACTCTTCATTTTATCTCAATCATGCTTGAGTCTACCTAAAGCATAAATTTTATGTCATTGTTTTTCATTGGTGGAAAAGCATTTGGTAAAATAAGTTTGAATATCTTGCTTTACAACAACAAGTTTTGCGTACATGATTTAGCAAAAATTGGCACATAAATTATCTTCTTTTATCGTTTCTATTTTACTATTTTGTTAGTTAAATGACATATTCTATTTACGGACTCTAGGGTTTTCAATTGTTTCTTTATTTGCATTTGTCTAAGATGACGTGAGAGTTTTTCTCATTTTACATAATGCTTGGCATTGATGTTTGACCCTCAATTACTATTTTATTTAGGCAATATTGTAAGTTGTTTCCAAGGATTATCCTAGAATTAATGTAATTTCATAGAGAATTTGTTATTATTTTGATAAGTTTTATATTGATAGATGAAACACCTAATGCAACTCTCCTATTTATCTCAACCATGCTTAAGTCTATCTAAAAAATTTTTTACATTGTTTTTCATTGGTGGAAAAGCATTTGGTAGCATGAGTTTGAATACTTTCTTTACAACATTAAGTTTTGCTTATAAAGATTTAACAAAAATTGGCACATAAATTTAGAATACTTCTTTTACCCTTACAATTCCTAAACTTTTCTGCAAGCATAATTCCAAAATCAAACATCTTGCTTAATTCCCCATGCCAACAACCTAGATATAAGCAATTCTTGACTGCTTGCTCCACCTTGAATGTTGATACATGTACAATATTACTTCTTGCTTATGAGTCTACCTTGAATGTTTTGTAAGTTATGCTTATACTGTAGGCTATCGTGAAATATGGTTAGTTCAGCAAAATATGGTTGATTTTAGGGTTTTTGAGGGTCTAACGTTGTTGTGAAATTTAGGGTTTCAATCTTAATATGAAGGGCTTCAAGAATTAATGAAAAAGGCAGTAATAAATTAGGCCATTAGGTTTAAATTGAAGTTAAAAATTAGGTGCCTTTAAGGTTATAATGAGTGGAACTCATTAAAGATGTGATTTTTTATGAGTGTAAAACCTTGAGGTGGAAAACTTGATAAGACAAAGTGATAAAAAAGAAAATGATTACAAATTTCTTACTACATTCTTTTGCTTGAAATTGAAGATTATCATCACTATCAAACCCAAAGTGTTGAGAACATCCTTGAACTTGTATTTTTAATAACATAGCATGATTGATTGAATATGAACTAAGGTTTTTTATCATGATTATTCACAATCCCAATTCTACTTTAGATGGCCATGAAGATACTTCTTTAAGGTTTATGTTCTTATATTTGATATCAATACCCATCGATATTTATTCAATGATATGCCAAACAGATTACAGATTTTTTTAAAAAAATTCAGTAGGATGATATTTTCTGATAATTTCTCAATACACTAAAATATTTCTAGACTATGCCTTCACTTAGTTATAAAATATGTTATAATATAATTGACAAAGTAGAAATAATCAATTATAAGTATGAAAGAAAGAGATAGAAATGAAAATTCAAGTTTCTTTAATATTTAGTATGTGATTCTTATACAGCATGATAAACAATACATCTCTTTATTTTTTGACGCATTTGTTAAACCAGAAGTAATTACTAAAAATTATCATCTTTTATACTATATTTATTTGTCTATAGTTTTAAAATTTTTTAATCTTTCATTTATGTTATAGATTTGATGATAGCAATGACTTGAATTTAAGGATGTTGGGTTTTTATTTTTAAACTATTATGTTCGTTAGGAGGCGAGCATTTGAACTTCATGTCTATTGCTTAGAAGAAGAGAATGATCCATATCAATTGATTTGCACCTTTTTTGTATAGGAAAATTGGATAGTTTTATCAATTAATTTCTATTTTTTATTATTTTTATTGTCTTTAAATCATTGTGACTATCTACATTCCTTTTTTACATTTTCCATTTTGTTATCATATGTTCTTGTTTATATTCTTGTATCGTACTAATGTTTCATTTTTAGGTTCTTATCTAAAAGGTTTGTGCAAAGAATCATCTGACAGACCCTTGTCATTATCTGAACAAAACATTCATATCACTTAAAGTCATTTATTTTTATTGGTGTAGGTTCTGCTGAACAGTACAGCTTGGTTCTGAAAAACAAATTATGATGCTCTAACTTCATTCAAAACACAAAACATAAATACACCTGTTAATGAGCATATTTACTTGGCAACTCACAGAAAACTAAGTCTTAGAGGCACAAGATAACCGTCGATCCAATTTATTCTAAGTCATAAATTTTGGTCTCTCCTAATTAGTTTGGATTTTTAGATTGGGTCTGGAATAGTTGTACTAGATTCCCGTTGGATGCTTCTCATAGCGGTCCTTTTTGATGATGCTTCTTTGTTTGATATTGATATCAGGCTGTTGATTATGCCTGATCAGGAATATCTTGCTCTTTTTTTGCTAATGGTGTTTGTAGTTGTTGTATGGTAATTGAACTTTCTGTTATCTATGTTTCTTTAATCCCATGCAAATTTTTTCAATATTATATATTTATTGATTAATATTTACAACTTGTAAAGCTATACCCCTATTGTGCTTGTGCTATATCCAACAAAATTACTTCTTTCAATTTTGCCATCACATTTACTCATTTCATTTGATATGGAATAACTCAAAAGTCCCAAAGCTTTGGAATGAGTACTAGTCAATTTTTTTGATGTTTCCAAGCTTCAAATCTTCGAACTTTCTTTTTTAGTCTGACGCTCAATTGAGTTTATTGTGTTGACTGTTTTGCTCCTTAACAAAAATCATTTGGACTCCTTTCTTCTTGGCATTGTTTTCACCATTTCTATGACTTATATTATTTCTTTTTGCAACATTTTTTTGTGTGAAATATTTATTGTTATAAGCTTTTTATGTTTTTGTTTACTTATGCATTATATATCAAAAATCTGTAGACTGTATTCCCCTTGGTCACTCTAAGTTTGAAATAAGGACACTACTTTTTCACAAATGTTTTGAATTTTTTTGGAAGTTTCATCATTGTGATTCTTTTTTAATTGTACTAATTCATCTTTGTTTTCCATTAAAGATGGAGTCCTCGATTTATCACAAATATTGATGCGCACAAGTTGTAATGATGCACACAAGTTGTAATGATGCACTTGTTGTGCACAACTAGTAGTAATACTTTATATTTCCTTGATCTTTTATTTTTAGAAATGGCTGTCCATATTGTTTTCCTATGAAATAACCTTTGCATTTGTAAATGTTTGTTGTAATTTCGAGAAGCCTGTTAACACTTCCATTTTCTAGTAACATTTTTTGGCCTCAGAAATCGAGATATCTTTCAGGCCATGAAAATGCTTCTTTCTTGCTTCCAACTGCACCAGATAAGGAGGTTTTTACTCAAAGTGAACGATTCTATTTTCTTTATTTTATTTTTTGTAATCATTTCATTTTTGCTGTACAGGAATCACATTCTCAAAATGTGCCATTTTTGTTTGCTCGTACCAACGTTTCATTTTCCATTCTTTGCTTAGATACAATGGATAGGACAATTAGCTTACTCCCAACATATATTTTTCAATCAATTATGGTACCTATTCCTCCACAATGATCATCTGATTTTCTAAATCGCATACAACATTTCTCCAAGATCAGCATCCACTCATTGGTTAACTACAATACATCCCCATATTTACATTTTTGTTCCTTGATGATGACGACATTGCTTAACAAAATGTTCATGTAGGCATTGGATAAGGTTAATTGACTGAACTGTTATTATTTTTCTCTTGTTGATTCTCTACTAATTGCCCGCACTAATTCACTTTAACATATTTGGAATTTTTTATTTTTCTATGATTTCTCTTGACCACTTTAGTGAAAGTTTCACGTGATTTGTAGTATATAACTTGTAAGTTAACTCTATATAGAATAGACTTGTTTTTCATTTTCATTTCATGATTTTTTTTTTTTATTTAGTCTTACATCATATAGAATCCTTTATGACTTGTGTAAAAGTCTTACATAAGGATGGCATGGGAAGCTAGTGACCTGAGACATTCTTATTTTTATTTATTTTTTATTTTTTATTTTTTTTGCCTAACTTGATACCCTTCTTTTGTTCGTTGGAAGAGGGCATCTATTTTGGTAATAGAATTATTAAGAATATACTTGTATCTTGGTGCTAATTTTTAATCACAAGCTTGCTAAGTAGATGTTTAATCCACTAATGAGGTCTCATGACTAGGGACAAGAGCCATAAAAATTATTTAATTGCGTTTCCCTAAATCTGTGCTATAATTTTTATGCTGACATGTGGCATGCTTTTCTTTTGTATATCTTCCATTGTTTAACCGTTTAAGATAAGGTACATATATCTTTTAAAGGTCATACTTATTTATTAAAGGTTATGTCTTCTAAAAATCATATCTTTTTTAAACGTCATATCTTAACTTCTAAAGTGTATAAATAGGTTATAGTATAATCTCTATGATGTATGAGAAAAAAAATTATTTTTTTTTGTCCTTATTCTTCTTATTTTTTCTTTAACACCTTATATCAAAGCCCAATTCAAGCATGAGCTCTAGCAAAATAGTAAAATTGTGTTCGTTTGAGAAGGCATCTCCAATCAAGGCTTCTAGTGTTGGCACAAGCATGAGCAACTAACACATTAGCAAAAGTGGCAGAAGATTAAATGAAAGATGCCAAAATACTGCCTTTGATTTAGTAGGGTGTTGCCGAGAATTTGTTCTCAGAAATTATCAATGCAACTAAATTGAACAATGCATGGAATATATTGCGGGAGAGGTTTTAGGGATCCACGAAGGTAAGGTGGTTTCCAATTTTGCGAAGGGAGTCGGATAAAATAAAGAAGTATTCCTTGAGAGTTATCGAGATCATGAAATCAGATTAGAACCTATGATGAAAAAAATCTATAATGAAAATGTAGTTGAAAAAATTTTAACTAGCTTGCATAAAAAGCATAAATATATTATTATTGTAATAGAATAGTCAAAAGATCTGTTGATACTTTCAATTCGATGATTAATGAGTTCCTTAGAGTTGCATGAAGAGAGAAGATTGTAGTACGAGGGAAGCTCGGTTGAAAGTGCCTTCCAATCCAAGCTGTTTCAAATCTTAAAATTTCTCTAGGAGTTGAGGAAATCATTAGACAGTTTAAGAACTAGGCTCTAATGATTTAAATCTATGGTGTGACATATGCAAAAAGTCAAAACAATAGTACATCTAGATGCTTGACAAAAACATGGTGCAATAAGTGCAAGAAGTATGGTCATATCGAGAAAAACTATAGGTCTCGAGGTGGTAGTTGGGCAAATCTAATAGAAGAAGGGAATCCTGAAAATATTTTCTATGCATATCATAACACAAAAGAAGAGTGGCAATTTTGATACCTAGATAGTAGCTACACAAACCATATGGTTGGTATTGAGACAATATTTTGAGATATGGATATGTCATATAAGACCAAGGTGTGCCTGAGAAATGGTTTTATGGTTCAAGCTAAAGGAAAAAATAACATTACAATGCATACTAAAATGAGACAAAAATTGATTCGTGATTTGCTATTTGTTCCTGATTTGATACAAAATCTAATAAATATTGGACAATTGGTATAAGACAGGTCTGTTTACTTTGAAGATGGTGCTTGCATAATGTTTGACCAAAAAAATAAAAATTATGTTCTAGGAATGTTGGATTTGGAGAGTTCCAAAAAATTTCTACTGTAAGTTACCTATACTCTACAATTGGCATTGCGAAGTGAGGACAACTTTAACTTATAAAACAAAAGATTTGGATATCTCAATTATAAAGTTTTGAAGCTGCTGAGTGTTAAAAATATGGTCAAGGGACTACCATTAATCAACATGAGATCAGACATCTGTAAATGGTGTATTGTTGGCAAGCAATGTTGAGCACATTTTCCTAGTCAAGGAGCATCGTGAGCAGACACACCATTGGAGCTAGTTCATATTATCATATGTGGGAAAATGCAAACATGATCACAATGTCAAAATTAGTACTTTCTAATTTTGATAAATGATTATACAAAAATAATTTAGATATATTTTCTAAAAGAAAAATGAAAGAACTTTGAGATGTACAAGAAGTTCAAGGCTATGGCTAAAATTCAAAATGATCATAAAATTAATGTGCTGCAAGATGACCAAGATAGTGAATTTATTTCGAAAAATTTTGATTGCCATAAACATGGCATTTGGAGATAGTTGAAATTAATATATACTCAAGGAGAAAGATAGGCCTGACTTATTTTAGTAGAAGTTGTTAAAATATGGTGGTTTATATTCAAAATTGAAGTCCAACAATATTAGTTCCAAATTGAGTTCTTATTGAAGTTTGGAGTGGTGTCAAACAGGAGGTTAGCCACATGAAAGTGCTTAGTGACGTGTTATGCACACAAAAAAAGATCGAAGTGTGATGATAAAAGTGAGCATTGCATATTAGTGGGCTATGTTGTTGACACAATAGGGTATTGACTATATAACTTGGAGAAGAAAAAGTTGATAATTAACAAAGATGTTATATTTGATGAGAAGACTTCCTGAAATTGGGAAAAGAATGTGCAGGAAAATCGCCCAGCACTTACTGTTATCTCACTTGATCAGCCAATAATTCCAATAATCAAACAAATAGAGCAGCATGATACTTTGAGGTACATTGAATCGAGTTTAAGATCTACTTCTAATGCAAGTTTGAGCTCAAGTCCTAGTCCAATTTTTAGAGAAGATTTAGCTATATTGGAGTCAACTCCAAAACCAGTAAAAGTCTAACAAAAATTAATGAATCATGTAATTTTTTACTAATTGAATGACAAAACTTTGAAGAAGCTGAAAAACAAAAGAATTGGATAAAAGTCATGGAAGATGAAATCTATATGATTAAGAAAAATAATATATGTGAGCTAGTAGATCTAGTAAAAAATTGTGAAGTGAAGTTAAACAGATATAAAAGACAAAATTGAATCCAAATGGATTGGTTCAGAAATACAAGGCAAGAGTAGTGGAAAAGGCTTCAAGTAGAAACTTGAAATTGATTATTATAAGCCACATGCTCATACAACAAGACTACAATCAATCAGAATTGTTATTGCTATAGCAGCTCAAAAGAAGTGACAATTTTATCCTCTTGATGTCAATCTTGAAGAAAAAAATTTATGTCACTCAGTCAAATCGTTTCTAGCTAAAGGGGGAGAGAATAAAGTCTAAAAATAAAAAATGTCTATGTTTGGCCTCGAACAAGCACCAACGGTATTGTACTGTCAGATCGATAAGTACTTCATGTGATGAATCTGAGAAAAGTAAGAGCTAGCTGACCTTATATGTCAAGAGAAGAGGCATGAATGTTTTAACAGTCTCATTATATGTTGATGATTTGATCTATACAAGCAACGATGAAAAGATAATCTAAGCATTTAAAAAAGATATAATGAATACATATGAGATAAGCGATCTCAATTTGTTGCACTATTTTTTGGGTATAAAAGTATGTCAAGATGATGCTGACATTTTTATATCTAAAAAAACATATTTAGAAAGTATGTTGATGAAATTCAATATACAAGATTGCAAATCAGCGGTGACCTTCCTGATGTCGAATAAGAAGTTAAAAATAAAAGATAGAGCTACGAAGGCAGATCAGACAAGTCTATAAAATTTCAATCAGGCATTTATTGTATGTGATTGCTACGCAACCACACATTTTTTTTGCTGCCAGTTTGGTATCAAGATACATGAATAGCCCAAGTCAGTTAGATTTTGCTACTACAAAGAGGATATTTTGATATGTCAAAGGTATAGTAAATTATGGTATTTGGTACAATTCAGTGGAAGACGCAAGATTGATCGGTTTTACTGACATAAAGAATACATCATCAAGGTATGCATTTTCAATTGGATCTAGCCTCTACTCATGGTCATTAACAGAGCATAATATAATGGCTTTATCATCACTTGAAGCTGAGTATGTGACAATAATCTAAGCTATCACACGAGTTGTTTGCTTAAAAAAGATAATGTAAGATTGTCATGAGAAAGAAGAAAAACCAATAATAATATGTTGTATTAGTAATTGCAACTAGTGCAAATCTAGTTAACCATGATATGACTGAACGTATTGCCATCAAATATTATTACATTCGAGAAACATAGGTTAAGCATTGTGAGATACAACTAAAGTTTTGTATAACCAAACATCAATTAGCCTACATATTTACAAAAGCATTATCCCAAGAAAAACTTTTGAGGAATAAAGAATTAGTTAGCGCATTAAACAAAATTGAATTAAGAGAAAACATTGAAGTGTGTTGTAATTCAATTTTCACATTGACGTATGACATAATTATCTTTTGTATATTTTTTATTGACTTAGTTGTTTTAGATAAGATAAACACATCTTCTAAATATCATATCATTTAAAAGTTATGCTTATTTCTAAAAACAACTTCTAAATATCATAACTTTTCTTTTAAAGTTTATAAAAAAGTTATAGGACAATCTTTGTCATGTATAAGAAATACAACTATTTTTTCTTTTTATCTTCTTTTACTCCTGTTTTCTTTAACACTCCTATCCTTTTATTATCCATATATGATGTCGTCATCATTGGCATCACTTTGCTACTTTATAGCCATTAAATTATAAGTCATATGGTATGCACGTCATTTTTTGTTAAGCTTTCTTCAAAAGTTAAACCTATGTTCTACAAAACATAAATGAAATATTATTATTGAGACCTCAGACATCAAACCTGAAGACCGAATATTTAAGTTCTTACAATGTTGTTATCATCTTATCACACCTATTGCTCTTTACTTGTTAAAGCATGTTTTAACATTCATTTGCCGAAATCTTCATCTCCAAAACATAACTATGACATCATAAACAAGCATTGGGCAACCCACTGCTCCTAATAATTTATGCTGCTATAATACTGTAGTTGGGTGGCAAGAGAGTTGGAATTGTTGGCCTTGGAAACATTGGATCTAAGGTGGCTACAATGCTTGAGGCGTTTGGCTGCATCATTTCCTACTACTCGAGAAAAAAGAAGCCATCCTTCTCGTACACATTCCATCCCAGTGTAAGGGATCTTGCTGCCCACTGCGACGTCCTCGTCGTCTGCTGTGCACTCAGCAGCGAGACTCATCACATAGTTGATGGGGATGTCATGGAAGCTTTGGGTAAGGAGGGAATCATAATCAACGTAGGACGAGGGGCGGTTGTGGACGAACGAGAAATGGTGAGGAGGTTGAAGCAGTCGAAGCTCGGTGGTGCCGGCCTCGATGTTTTTGAGGACGAACCGGTTGTGTCGTCGGAGCTCTTCTCCATGGACAATGTGGTACTGTCTCCTCATGCTGCTGTTTTCACTGATGTCTCGTTTGTCGATCAGGTTCAGCTCGTAGTGGATAACCTGGAGGCGTTCTTCTCCAACAAACCTTTGCTCACCAGAGTTAACTGAAATGTAGGTGAATCACCTTTGAGTGAACTTCGTGAATTACTTCAGAATGCATCATAGAATGCATCGAAGAGAGGAGGCCATTTGGCTTTGGGAAATTATTGTTAAAATAACTTGACAATCGCTTTAAAAAATAATGCATAAATAATTAAATAATAAAGTCAATGATGTTTTTTTCTTGTGCATATTAGGTACTAGTGTAAGAGATTAAATAACGTTAAAGAGTTTTACTTCCAAATTAGTGATGGTCATTGCTCTTCCAAAGTATTTTTACTCTTTCTTATGCTAAGTTTTTTTTAAATTTAGTTCAAAATATTAATCTTCGCATCAAAGATTTCTTCCCTTTATAATAAAAATATATAATTTTTTAATAAGAATTTCTTTTTTATTAAAAAATTTACATCTAATTCAATCTCATTTATTTCTTTGGAAATTTAGTTAGGGAAGTTTCTGTAGCAAAAAGAAGTCAACTCTTTTATTGGTTAAGAGTTTTCTCTACCAAGACAGGGCCGTCGGAGGTTGCTTCATATCCGTTGCAATTTTAAATTCTGATGACATTAGAATGATAATAAATTATTATTTTCTATCGAAAATAATTAATTATTGCATTCAATTTCTAATATTTATCTAAAAATTAAGTTCCAACCACACCGCGTGAAGACAAGCTACAGAAATACCATTCTTGCTGGGAGCATCTTAGCTTGATGACTAAAAACATAAAACAAAAAATATACGAATAATTGGAATGTTTTATTTTATTTTATTTTAAAAAATATATTAATATTTATGTTAGTTTATTATATAGTTTATATGATATATTATCAACGATATAATTCTTCGATTTGTTAATCAGACTAAAGCTTAGGACAACTTAAAAGAGCTTAGTTTATTAAAGACATCTTATGAACATTGTATAAACATTTGTTTTTTGTCTCTTTTCTAACAACCATCTATATTATATTATTATTATTTCTATTTTATTCACACAAAATGAAACCCATTGTGATTAACGTCAACATGATTTTTTTTTCTAATCAATTTCTATCAAGACCAAAGTTGTTTAAACTCTTAAGATTGAAATATATAATCACCTGCACAATTTTTTCATTCCTTTTAAATAAAGAAAAATAGTGCATGACCTAATCAACTCATTGAAAGTTTAGTAGTATGACCCACAATAACATTATGATCAAATGTATGAATTATTTTGTTCAATTCATTTACTTTATAGAAAAAAAAATTATAAAAGCTAAAAAAAAAAGTTAACATAATAGATATATAAAAGGCATAATGACATGGAGTGAAATTTGTTGGTTAGTTGATTGAATTGTGTAATAAAATAAAATGGGTTTTTAAATGAGACATAATATAGGATTAATGCTTTTGTTTTCAACAGAAGTGTAAGACTCATTCAAGCTATATCTTATCGATTAGAGAACAATGATGGCTATTATGAAATCAAGCTTTGATGAGTGGTCTCTAAGCGAGGACCCTCGATGCTTAAGTTAGTGAATGTAGTGTATTGACTAGATAGTTGAAAAGAAGAAGAAGAACAAAGATGAGAAAAAAAGCATGAACCCTTTCTTTTTATATAAAATATCTTAAGTTTAAAGTGGTCGATTTTCATTAATTGAAGTTGTATGTCTTTAACTTATTTGGTGATTGTTCAAATGCTTTGCTCATAGCAAATATATAAGTTAATGATATTGATTATTTTTAAATTTAGTGAGAACCATTAATAGACTTATATATAAGAGTCTCATAGAATTTATTTGACCTCATTAGATGATTCTAATCTCATGAACAAATTCTTTAACTCATTGGAGTGCAATGATAAGCATTTGATCTAGTTCAAGTTGTACACCAACTTAATCATATATGATGATAGAAATTTTTGAACTAATTTTTTTCATTCAATTAAATGTTATAAATAGGCCTTATCTCATTATTTCAAAGGTTTATGTATGAGAAAAATATCTATTTTTTCAAATATAATACTATTTCTTAGAAACTATTATATTGTTAATAGGTTAATTGTCCATCTCAAATCATACATAATTACAAACCTCATAGGACATTTTTATAAACTTCATTATCTTTTATGAATCTTGTTATACAAACTTGATAATTTGAAAGAAATTCTAATCTTCCAAAATTCATAATATCATATCTCACACCTGAGGACCATTTAAGTTCATTTTACAAATGGGGCCTCTTTAACTAAATTTGGAAAAACAATATAAGAATCTCTTATCTTTTTCAACAATTGTAGGATATTACGCTTATAAATGAGTAATTTCTCAACTTAAATTATGTTTTATAATATCTTTTGAAAAAATATATTTATTTTAAGATCTCAAAAGCATAAAAAAATTTTCAAATAATTTTCATAATTCTTTGATTTCATATAAAATATATGTTTTAATTTGGAAATGAAGACTTCGACAAATGAATGTTCAAGCAAGCTTAAACACCAAATGACTAACATGAATTTACCAAAAAGATCAATCGATGTGATAAGATGATAACGAGATTGTAAGAACACCTTAAACTCCTTAAATATTTGGTTTTAATGTTTGATGCTTAAGGTCTCAATAAAAATGCTTTTATTTATGTTTTGTGAAAAGCAAGTTTAACTTTTGAAGAAACCTCAAAAAAAATGTGACATGTATACCACATTGCTTATACTTTAATGGCCATAGAACGGCAAAGCTATCCCAAAGATGATGACATAAAGAATGAATAATAAAAGGGCAAGAATGTTAAAGAACAAATATGAGGAATAAGAAGATGTAGAGAGAAAATAATTTTATTTCTCACACATTATAGCTTTTTTATAGACTTTAAAAGATAAGATATGAAATTTAGAAATTATTTTTAGAGATAAACATGGCTTTTAAATAAGATGAACTTAAAAGATATACTTATTTTATCTTAAACAGATAAATCAATAAAATATATACAAAAGATAAGTATGTCATGTGTCAACAAGAAAATTGAATCATGACACACTTTCAATGCTTTCTCTTAATTCAATTTTCTTCAATGTGCCAACTAATTTTTTATTTCTAACAAGTTTTTTTTGGGATAACACTTTTGTAAATATGTTGGCTAATTAATATTTTGTTTTACAAAACTTTAGTTGTACTTTACAATACTCAGTTGCTCCTTGAATATAATAATATTTGACAACAATATGTTTGATCAGATCATGGATAATTAGATTTTTATTGGTTGTAATTACTAACTATTATATTATATTATAATCGGTTCTTTTATCTAATGAAAATCTTAAATTATCTTTTATAACTGAACTGCTTGTGTGATAACTTAGGTTATTGTCACATACTCAATTTAATGTGATAATAAAGTCATTATAATATGCCTTTTCAAAGACCATAAGTAGAGGCTAGATCCAAGTGAAATTGCTTACCTCGATGTACTCTTTATGTTAGTAAAAACAAATCAATCTTGTGTTTTTTACTGAATTCTATCAAATGCTATAATTTATCATACATTTGCCATATTAACATATTCTCTTACAATAGTAAAATCTAAGTGACTCAATCTATTCATGCATCTTGATATTAAGCTGGCAATTGACAAAATGTGGGGTCAATCATATATAATAAACTCTTAATTGAAATTCTATAGAGTGCCTAATTTTTAACAAACTTCTCTCACATTTTCTTGACAAATTTTATCTCATGATTGCTAAGAATCCTAATTGGAATAAATATATGAAAATTAGAAATTGCATGTTTATATTTTTTCCTATTGTTGCAACTCACAATAAGAGTTTTGAGAATTCTTCTCTCCCCGTTCAATAACCAAAGTTTGACCAAACTCTTTTCTATTTCCCTTCCTTGGCCAAGACAAACCTATACAGAAACACAACTAGTAGGGCTTGGCCAAGGGTTTTTTTCTTAAATTTTTCTTCCCTGCACAATTTTCTCACTTGAGACATTAATTGCAATTGAAATACTTACCATTGTAGTTGGAACCCTCATTTTCCTTTGCACTAATTTGGCTTGCTAGAAGAAACTTTTGAACTCTAATTAGGCTTCTAGAGTAGTTGGATTCGCCTATCATTTTTACCTTTTGTAGCTTCTTTTTTCCCTTTTAGGATTTGAATGGTAACCTTTCGAGAAATTAATCTCGATAAGGCCAAGCATCAAGTCAAAAAGAGGATAGAGAAATTATGATTGTGGGAAGGAAAAGATGGGTTTTTAATTAAAAATGATAATTATTTTAAGAATTTATATTCATTTTTTTCTTTCAATAATTCATGAAATTTTAAATGATTTTCAAAAATTTTAATTATTTGTTCGTTTCGAAAATATATTCACAACAAAATTCTAAAGTACTTTGTTAGACGTGTTTTATGAGATCGATAGAATAATATTATTTTATCCTATTTTAAACAAATTTTAAAATATTACTATTAAGCAACGAGATAATGGATAATATTAAAGCAATGAAATATGAGTCATCATATTTAAGTATCTAAAAATATGATGTGATTATTTAGTAACAAAGAAAAATAAATTATAATACTTGGTATATCTTAAAACACATTTTTTTTCATTTTATTAGGACCATGATGCTATACATGTATACATAGCTGTTTAGTATGATTAAAACTATGATGTCTTTTGCATGTAAATCATCAATATTTAATGTGATTAAGGTTATAACATTTTATATGTGTAAATTACTGATATTTCAATATGATTATAATAATGGTACCATATATGTGCAATAGTATTTTATTATGACTAGAGTTGGGATATCTTGTATGTACAAGTTATCAATATTTTAGTATGGCCAAAAATATAATACATTATATGTATAAGTCATTAACATTTTACTACGAATAAGATTATGACATTTTATATATGCAAATCATCAACACTTATTTGATTAGGGCTATAATGAAATTTTATTTGATTTTTTTTATGAATTATCAATTATTTAGATGTAGACTCAACAATTACATAAAATATATAAAATTATAAATAAGAGAAAACTTGATGATTCATGAACTTGGCTTTCTTATGATATCTACGTATCTATGGCATGATTTTTTACTTAGTCATATAACTTATGATATTACTTATTCAATAACTTATCATTATATTTCCATTGTTGTTTTTTATATTTGGTTATTTATTAAATTTATTTTCTAAAACCTATAATCTCACTAATAGTTATCTTATAGATCATGGATCCATTACGCTAAGAGTTGAGAAATTTGATATCATAAGAGAATATTATACTCTTAAGGTGTGAGAGCATATATTATTTGGTATAAGTTTTTTGTATTTTGTTGGTATTGTCATAGTTTAAATTTTGTATATATTTTAGTGTCAAATATTTTATGTAGTTATGATTAGTGAATTTTTAGATATGTTTATATTACTTTTGGGCTTTATCATTTTATTTGGTTTTAGTTGAGAAAATTTGACTCACCATTAGGGCTCTACCAAGGGTTTTTATGTTTTCACTTGATATTTTCATTAAGTATTACATCTAGTTTTTTAACTTAATCAATAGAAGACAAATGTGGCTTCATCAAGTTGGCATCATTGTTTTAATTCATGAATAATTATAAAACGTGAATTGAACACACACAACATATGTGTTGTATTATTATATATTTTTTTCTTAAATTTTGGTTAGATAAATATCTATATTCTCTAGATTTTCTAGGATCATTGTGTAATCAAAATCATAGATAAATCATAATATGACAATAGATAAGGGCACAGAAAAATAGCAACAAGGAGATGCTCAACATGAAAAGGGTATTTTGGTAACTAGTAGAGAAGGAAAAAAATAAAATAAAATAACATTTCTAAACTTCATGGATGATTTTTTTTTAGAAAAGAGGTGGTTATTGCATTTCTGATGATATCTTTGGTAAATTAGGATTAAACACATTCTAGTCTTTATAAGAACTTAGTTACAACAAGACCTATTTTATACCCAATAAAATTAGTAGATATTGTAATTACTATAAACAAACATAGAGTATTGTAATCCCAAAATTTATCAAGATATAGAGATCTTTTACTTGTAAAAGATTGAGACATATTTTCAAGGAATTGCTCCAAGGCGATGGAATTAAAGGCTGTTGGGACATCTATGGGTGCTGAGAGATGCATGATAGATAAAGGTAGAGAAATAAAATAGAAATTTTGTCTAATTTTGAAAGAATTTAATTGATGAATTTTTTTTTTAAAAAAAGTAAAGTTATGAGGTTGAGTTGTATTTCAATTATTATAATTAGAGGATAAAAAGAAAAAATGAGCTAATTTATAAACTAATGTAAGCATATTAAAAATTTTAATGATAATAGGTATATATATTTGTACCCACTATAGATATAATGCATAAAATAATTATAATCAAATTGAGATAGAGTACATATGTGTCTTTAAAGAGCATTGTTAATCTAATCAAAATAATTAATAATATATATATATATATGTTGCTATTGAATATCTAGTAAATTTTAAATGAGAATTAAGTGCATGATAATATCTCACAACATAGATGTTATCAAAGATTATGCTACTATATTTTTGTGATTAGTATTGATTAAATTTTATTAAAAGCCTTGAAAGACTAAGAAATGCATATTATACTATATGTTTGTTTCTTAAAATATAAATTTCAAATATGCCGCATGTTGAAAGTTGGAATACGAAGGGATCAAATGTATTTAAAAATATTAATGCAACTAATGGAAAAGAGGTGAGAGATTGAGAATTAAAATATTTCAAAAAAATACACCTTAGTAAAAGATCTAATAGAAAAAGAAGTTGTTTAGGGAACTAAAATTTGTTGACATGTTCTAAATTTTGACACTTTTTAAAATTTCAAGCCAAATATTCTGTGAGAAGAGAAGACTATAACAACTCTTATTTGTATAATAATTAAGATATGCTAATTTCTATAATCAGGTTAATATAATTACAAATATGTTTGCAAGTAGTAAATATAATATCCTAAGATATACTATTAATATACAACAATAATAAAATAATGATAAAATATCCTAGTTTGATATGATCAATCACTACTTGTACTTTTTTAAAAATTTTAGTTATATAGTTATTATTTATAAAGGGGAAATTGGTTTAGTTTGGTGATTTTTAAAATAATAAAATATAAAACAATATGTCATTAACTTAAATTTAATTTCAAATAATATTTGAGCATATTAATAAAAACAAATTATTCAAGATAAATTTAATATAATTGAGTTTATAAATTTTTTGAGATATATAAAATTTATTATAAATTTTTTTATAGTTTTTAGATATTATTATAATTTTTAGAGTTACGTTGAACTGGATATATAATTCTAAAATTTCATTACAAGAGGTTTGTTTTGATAGATAATAGATCTACAAATAAATGAATTATGAGATATTTCTTATTAGATTTGAATTGAGAGATTTAGGTGAAAAGAATATGAGTTCTGTGACAATAGAAAAAATGAATTTTTATCTTAGGCAAAAAGTTTTCATTCATATGTAAAAAGATTCGTAAGTATATCATTGGCTTTAATAAATTTTGTAAGTTTACATTGAATATTATGCCAAGATTTTTTCACTGTTGAATCTTGTTTAACTCCCTAAGTATGTATAAATTGATTTATAAATGAAAATGTAGTTATTTTTACATATGTGAAACTCTAATTATAAAAATTTGTGAGTAAACAAAGCTCAAGCAAAGAGGAAGCTCAGAAGGAGAAGGAGTTTGAGAAACCTATGTTTCTAAAGCTAAGAGAGGAGTTGGGAACTAAAGGAGGTAAAACAATTACTTTGTTATCGGGTTATCGTCACCCATAAGTAAGCATAATAGATCATTCCTTAATTTGTTGATGCATGTGTTATGGGCATTACTCATTCTAGTGTTATCTTATCATTAACTAAGTTAATCCTCTCACCTCTAAATACATCTTTACAAACTCTATTTGATATAAGATTCTAATTGATTAATTAATTTATTAATGCATTTAATCATAACCCCATAACATTAACATTTGTTTCTTTTGATATTACATTGATAGTTTCATGTTACTATAAAATTCAATTTTATATTACATGTTATGTTAATATAAACTAGAAATGACTTCATCACATCATGAGTTCGGAGGCAATCTTTTTAGATAGCATAAAGACATGTTATAATCAAAAAGCCATATACACAAATGATATTAATGCATATGTATCCTTAATTAATGAGTCACAATCCTTATGATGTTGTATCTATATTTTTGATGCTACTACAAAATAGAATTTTAAGTTATAAACTTCAAATGACTTGATCACATATGTTAATATTAAAGGTTAGTTTATTTGTCTTTGTCATATCAATAATATTTATTCTTTGCAACTAAGTTATCAAGCAACCTACATTTTGTTTTAAAAAAATAATATTTTTGATAATTACGATAAATGTTGGGGAATCATTTCCTTCAGACATTTGATTATTGCATAAACAACTAGATAACGATAAAATTCCAGACCAACGAACAACCAAAAAGCAACTCACAAGATTAATATATGTGTGGTCCATTACAAAGCTCCAAATGTTTTCAGCTCTCTCATTAAAGTGATGCTAAACCACCCAACTGAACCAGTTGACCCGATTCCGCATGACCCAATCATCAGTTCTTGTGGTTTCGGCGGCCGTTTGGTTGAGCTTTGAGCCGGTCGTAATCCAGCATCACGGGGGAGTAGATCGAACCATAAATGGGACCGAAGAATAAATGTTGTCGCCACGTGCCGACAAGTCAAGTCTTTCCCCCTGCTAGAATAAAAAATCCTTGCAAATATGGAGCAAGCAAAATCGTTGCTGCAGTTGGATCAATCCAAATCTTAAAGCACGGACTTCTTTAAGTCCTTCGGTCGTCATCAGTAATTAATGATCATAAATCCAATAACTGCAAGTCTTCCATCTCAAGATCCCCTTTCTCCTTCCCTCCCTCGTCAATACCAGGGAAGAAGATGAAGCTCCGCAGTCTCTGCTGCTTATCCAACGGTGAAAGGGAGACTCTGATCCAGTAAGTATACGTACATATGTATTCACTTCCATCGACTTCTTAAGCTCTTTATTATGTATACAAATGTAAATATTAATCACAAACCAGCTCGACTGCCTCAAGCGGCAACCAAGAGTACCCTTGGGAAGTGTTCAGCCTCAAATCCCTGCTCTTCGCTACGAACAACTTCCATGAAAACAACAAGCTTGGCGAGGGCGGCTTCGGAACCGTCTACTGGGGTCGGACCACCGCCGGAGAGGAGGTGAGCGATCATGATCCTTCCTTTGTTTATTTATTTATTGATTCCTCTGGTGGGTCCAGATAGCGGTGAAGAGGCTGAAGACGATGACCGCGAAGGCGGAGATGGAGTTCGCGGTGGAGGTGGAGATCTTGGGACGGGTGAGGCACAAGAACCTGTTGGGGCTTCGTGGCTATTACGCACGTGGCAACGAGAGGCTCATCGTTTACGAGTACATGCCTAACCAGAGCCTCCTTCACCACCTCCACGGCAAACGCGACGCCGACGTCCGGCTAAGCTGGGGACGTCGCATGCGCATCGCGGTTGGATCTGCCGAGGGCCTTGCGTGAGTTGTTTGATCAATTCTCCGTTCCTTTGTTGACCCATTTCTTCCTTCACGGAATAGCCAATTTTTATCAATTTATTGTTTTATTTTATCTTAATAAGAGCTTGTTTATATACATATAACAAATGTTATTTTGTTTATGCTGAAATAGAGTCAACGTACAAAATATATATATATTTTATTTCTTATTAGTCAAAATAATGTTTTATGAAAAGATCAAAGGCTGGAAGCGCCAACTGGTATCTGTTGTATTATTACATGTACTCCTCGAAATTATCTAAATAAATATCATTTTGGATGTTTTATGAAAGGTATCTCCACCACGAGGCGAATCCACATATCATCCACCGAGACATCAAGGCGAGCAACGTGCTCCTGGACTCCAGGCTCCGGCCCAAGGTGGCCGACTTCGGGTTCGCCAAGCTCATACCCGACGGCGTCAGCCACCTCACCACGCGGGTGAAGGGCACCCTTGGGTACCTCGCTCCGGAGTACGCCATGTGGGGGAAGGTCTCCGAGTCCTGCGACGTGTTCAGCTTCGGCGTCCTCCTCCTCGAGATCGTCGCCGGTCGAAGGCCCATCGAGAAGCTCGCCACGGGCAAGAAGCTCGACATCGTGCACTGGGCCCGCCCGCTTCACTACCAGGGCCGGTGGGATAAGATCGCCGACCCGAAGCTGGGAGGGTGCGTCGATCAGGAACAACTACGCGCTGTGGTGGAACTGGCGCTGGAGTGCACGGACGGTTGCCCGGAAAACCGGCCATTGATGAACCAAGTTGTCGAGAGGTTGCGGGCCGGCCTTGGGCTGGGGAGGGTTAAGGAGTTGGTGACGGTGGAACGGGGAGATGACGACGCTGGAGATGACATCGAAGAGGCGGCTGATGCTTCTCATTCTTCCAATATGCGTTAATTTACTTGGAGTGCTATACGAGTGTGCCTATAGCTTTAAACCGAGGCAAAACCATGCATTAATAATGTATTATAATTATAGTGTTTGCTTGCATTTATGAAAAAAAAAGAATAAATTTACTACTTACTTATGTTTAGTATCATTAGAAAGTGACAGTACAGTTATCCAAAGCGTATTTTTCACAAATGTGACAAAAATTTTACAAAAAAAATAACAATGCAAAAACTGGAAATAAAATATATTTAAACTAAGATTATTTTGCTCTAACAGTAACAATTGTTCACAAAAAAGAAGAGCATTTGCAACAAAAAATATAAGTCATTTACAAATAAAAAAGGACATGTTTATATTTCAATAACGCTTGATGTTTAGCAAATGTTTACAAAATTATTATATTTCATAATTGTTTAAAAGTGAAAAAAATACCTCCCAATAAATTTTTGTTACAATTTATTTTCAGTAATAGTGAATTAAGTTGTAAATAATATTTAATAATAAAAAATATATTATCAACAAAGAGTATGAATTAACTCAACCATCAGTTTATCATTATAAAAAAAGCAAAGTCTTTAATTTTTATGAAGTCATAGTTGTTTTTCTATTTCTATGACAAAATTATAGTTATCTATCCATGTATAACAGTTATTGAGAGTAGAGAAAGAGAGAAGATAAGAATATTATATAATATCTTAGAATTAGCGTTAATAAAGGTCGATATTGCCATAATTTATCATTGTTGAAGATGATTAGGTTATATGAATTCTATCTTATAAATAGGATGGTAAAAGGATAAGTTTTTTAATTTTTTTCATTCTAAAAGAACAATTGTGCAATATGTTAAGCTTAAACGTTGACAGATGCACTCTTTAGGTTTTCATATCCTGCCAAATAGTCATCTACAGTTTCTCTAGTTATTGACCAGTGAAATGGAAGTATATGTCTTTTTTCACTATTTCAAAATTTTAAGAAAAATAAAATTTTTGCATACAATCTTATATTTTATTTAGATTAATGATCAATATGGGATTATTTTATGAACAAAAAAATGTAAATGAATTTATGTTGTAGGTTTATCATTGAGTGCTATAAGTATGAGGCCACCAAAATTCGTGCAAGTTGATTAGTTCTCCATATAACAACATATCTATGATTATTTGTCTTATAGTAAAGGTACCAATGCTTTCTAATAGTATCTCTCAATCTTTGACAAAATACGAAGTCTCTTTGTTCATGAATTGATATCGTTTTTTGTATATAATATGATAAATTTGAGAATTTTGTCTCATGATATGTTATAGTAATATTCCTCAAAATTAAATATGTCAATTCTTTTTTTTTTTTCTCTTTCTTGGGCAAGAGATGCACCACTTTTCCAAGATTTTTTTAAAAATTCTATTTAAGAGATATTATTGTTAAAGTAATCATCATACATAATCATCTTCAAATTACTTCATTAACGCTCTACATATCCATTAAGCACAAATGTTTCTAATTCAATATTTCTATCTTGTAGGCAGAATCCCTTGAATACCCTTTTTTGTTTCAATGTGATGCTCAAGTGTTATCATGCAAGCCTTTACCTTTTCCTAAATGTTGTTTGTTGACCATTTAATTGAATTTTATCAACTTTTTTAATTATATGCAAATTTTTTTTTAAAAATACATATTATTAAATCAAGTTGTATGTATGATTTACTAGGATTACATATTAGATTAATTTACATAACACTCTGATTACTTCTTTGTGATATCAATTCCAACATTTGCAAGCATTTTAGCTTAAATGATGTAAGAGATATGGCATTAAATGGTTGACATCATGCTTTATAAATCTTTCATTAGTTTATTTAATTTTTTAATTTAATTGATTTGTAATGTGTCATGTATTAGATTTTTGTGATATTTTATATTTTTTTGTATAATTTTATACATTTGCATCATTTTATTAGATATTGATGTTTTTATTATTTTGTTGTTAGTTAGTGTCAGCCTTTATATTTTCATAAATAATTTTTATGACTTAAAATAAAAATATAATATTTTGATTATGAATTTCATATCATAAATATTTTTTATTATAAATGTATGGTCTTCTTTAATTTCAAGTTATGATTCAATTGTGAATACATACACCAACAATAAAAGATATATATTGGCCTTTTTTTTCCTTTTTCCTCTTTTTATTTTTTATATGTTTTCTCCACTGTTATTCTTCATTCATTTTTTTGTATGAAAGTTAATCTTATAGTGCCATCATTAGTGGTGTTAAAGCTGCATTAATTATCCACCATTAGGAGAATTAGAGCTTTGTTTCTTTCCTCCTTTAAAAAACTTTTTACGCTCCATCAATGTTTTTAAAAAACTTTATTTAATAGTTAAAAATCTATGAATCTAAGTTCTTTATCAACATTACACCTTGGATATAATTACATTCTTAATTATCAACACTAGCATTTGGGTAAATAATTGTGATTTATATTTTCTTAATTATGTGATCTAATGGTAAATTATTTAATAACGTAAGACAAAAGTTCATTATAAAAGCATAGTGTAATGTTCAGATTTTTTATATAAATTATTTTAATATTTATTACTAGGCATACTTATACATGAAGTTGAGAGATGATGATGATTTATTTGAATAGTTCAATCCATGTGAAAACATGTATGTAACCTTATAGAGTTAATTAAGGCGACAAAGAAATAAAAGAATTGTATTAATATATATATATATTCAACTATGTATGAATGATTGATTGTCGTATTATTGGATATTTAAACATTTGAAATGATTAACATACAAAGAATAAAATAAAAATAAAGATTTTAAAACATAACATAGTTGATAAGAAAGATGAATTGTGCAAGTAATGATAAAGAAATAAAACGGTTATGACATATACGGAAGATTAATGAAAGCAAGAAATAAAATAGACAAAATTATATGGGAAAATGACTTGATTATTTATTTTTATTTTATTAAAATATATGTATGTTTTATTAATTTCAAAACTAATTTTAAATTCAAGAATCCACAATTTCTTTTCTTTGAAGCTCATTTATCTAAAAATTTTAAAGAAATTAAATTTTTTTTATTTAAAATATCATTTTGGATTATTTCATTCTAAATAAACAAAAATTTCTTGAAATAGAAACTAAAATAATTTAGCAGTCGGTTTATATATTAAAGCAATAAATAGAAGCAAAGCATATTTCCATAACTAATTATTCTAGATATAAACATACTAAGTCATATCATTAGAAAATTATCTTTATTTTTTAGTTAAATAATTATTTGATTTAATTATATATTTAAAAAATATAATTAAATTACAAAATTCCTATTGAAAAATAGAATCAAAGTTTCACCTAAAATTGAACATATAATATACTAAGGAATACCAACATTTAGCATAGTGCCCATGTTTAATATATTTTAAGAAATAAAAACGCAATTAGTGGATAATTAAAAAACGCACGAAGGACCAACATTTTTTATATTTTGTGTTTTCAGGTTTTGCTTATTTGCAATTATATCCAATTACGGGTTTATAAGCACTGCCAAAAGCGAAGGATGACCGCCCATTGGTCGACATATTATTTTTTCAGAAAAAATGTTTTATTTGATGAATTTATGATCTTAAGTTTGGTATTTGTAAACAAAATATTGAAAGATCGATCTAACAAATTTTAAAATAAAATTTCATTAAATAAAAAGCTCAATATTAAACTCATTTGTGGAGATTTTTTTAGATGGCAACAGCGGCCCAAACTAGCCCTAAATAAATTTCCCTAAACGCAATGTTAAACAGTCGAAGAAGCATTGATTCCTGCTCCGTAACAGCACTGGGTTGCAACTTCAACGGCTGCGTTGATTCTCCGTCAAGCGTTTCTTCAGTTCGCTACTTAGATCGGATCCCTTGAAGCCGTACGGCCGACCCAGTCGGCGCGCCATCTGTCCTGGCCGGGCCACCGGCGGATCCGCCCTACGAGTTAGTTCGAGGGTAAGAGTTTTGGAAATGGAGAAGCCCAAGTTTCAGATATTCAACTCCATGTCAAAGCAGAAAGAGGTCCTTCAGACAATGGAAGAAGGGAAGGTGAGAATGTATATTTGCGGTGTGACGCCCTACGATTTCAGTCATATTGGCCATGCTCGGGTTTATGTCGCCTTTGACGTGCTTCACAGGTTTGCTCTTATCTGGCTATCATCATCGACTTTCATTGATTGCCTTATGCAGGTTTTAATCACCGATTTTTTTGAGTATTTTCTAGATTGCGGTGGCATTTTCTCTATTTATAAATTCTATGTTCCGCTGAGTGGAAAAATTGAGAAATTTGCAGCATCGCTATGTTTCTGGGCTTCTGGTATAGAGATTTAGTGCCTTTTTCTTGACTGGAAGCTTTACATGAATTTGGCGTGCTAAATGAAAGTTTATGTGCACTTCCAGCCATAACTGCTCTTCTCAAGTGCTATGTAAATTTATATCCTATTCAAACTCGTGAATCTTTTATCCTGTTGTTTTATACTGTCTATAGATTTCACAAGGGACCAGGTATAAGTAGAGCTTGAAAGCATAATACTGACCATATTTTATTATGGAAAACCCTATGAGTAAGAGAAAAGCCACTTTGATGACAAAACCTCTTAAGTTGCACTACAGTTTTTAGGTTTGAAAAAAGGATTAAAGTTGATTACAAATCCTTCTTTCATTTCACCTCTCATTTGGAAAGGAAGCAGGAGGCGAAAAGGTTGGGAAAGGAGAAGTAAGAATAGGAAAAAACTCAGTGTTTCCTTATTTCTCTTAATATGAATAGAACTACCTTGTTTATGGAGGGAGGTTCAGAAAATAAGGTAAAAAATTTTAGTTAGTGGCTCCACATTTAATGGCTAAAAGCATGCAGTTACTTTGGATATTGACATTCAAGGTGCTTTGGAATGAGGGGACTCTTTGTAATTAAGAAAATTAATTCTTTTGAAGCCTAACATTTTTTTGGTCGACAGTTGTGAATTGTCATTCTTTGACCATTGGCATGGGCATTAGGTTCATAATGAACTATGCCTTTTTTGTTTAGCATAATGGTGCCTTCCTATAACATGTTTATGTTTCTATGATCTCTTTTTTTTTCATTCCAATCAAAGATCCTTGGTGTTTGATGTTCGCATTGTGACGTAGCCTGAATAGATTATTAAAATAATACTTGAACATTTGTAATCATTTTGGGTGCTCATGATTCTATATTTCATTTTTTGGGTTGATAGAAATCTATTGGCTCATTAAATGCATTATTTATGTGACTTTGGGAAGCCAAATATAATTATGACACATGATAGGATCATAAATAAGATTTATTGGAGGATAATTTTCTTTACTCTTTTCATCATGATCTTAAGCCAAAGATAACCCATGACTTCAAACTCTAGTGTTTTTTTCTCTCTCCTCAAATTATGGCAGACATGTCAATGATGCACTTTACTCTTAGATGAAGGAGAGACATGATAAATTCTTTAGATGGAGATGCTTCCCTATTGACAAAAGGTAGGATCAAGGAATCTTCATTGTAGAATGTGACCATGAAGCTAATTACTTCTTATGCATTAGGTGCAATGCTTTTAGTAGCTTCAATGGTTCCCACTGGAATGAGATGATCCCATTGATATTTCATTGATATCTCAGTTAACCTTTCTACTGTGCAATTTCCTTCAAATCTAATAACAACTGCACATATCTTTCCAACCGTGGACTTGCTTACAAAGTTCAATAAGGATGTATTGATCATTTATGAGGGTTGAGATACGATCCAAGTCTTTTTTGGATGCTACAAATCGATAAGTGCATAGGGCAGAAGGTGGTGACGTTGCCATTGATTTGAATTATAAAGGAGAGTTAGGATATGCCAAAAGAGATGACATTAAGGTGTTAATGAGAAATTTTTCTCAATGAGAAGGGAGGCTCTGAAATCATGATGTTTGAAACAAAAAAGTGTATTCCCCTTGACACAATTAGGAATATGGTCAATTATTTCATTCGTATCGATATGGATAAAAATATTTTATGGCCCCCTCCAAGGGGATCAATATGAAAATGATGAATGCGTTTTGTGATCGTAGTAAATCAAATAGAGGGAAAGAAGTAGGAATGTGAAAATTAGGTGTTTTACTACATTTGGATGCTTCGGTAGCATCATGTAAAATAATTGGTTACTAGTATATATTGGGTCATGAAATCATAGGTCAAGTTATGAAGGGGATAGAAATAGGTGGTTTTTAAACATAAAAAGGTGTGGATGAAGCTAAGGATCAATTGAATGGGATGGAATATTCAAAATTGGAAAAAAATTCATGAATTTTGGTGGGAATTCCAGATATTAAGGATTTTCTCATTAATTCTTTTTTATGTTCCTTTATTGTTGGAGATGTTTTTCAAAATATTGAAGATTATCTCATTAATTTTCTTTTTATCTCTTTATTCAAAAAGTGTATTCTTTGTGGATCTTTGTTTTTTTTTTTATTTTAAATTTTTGTGTTGTTTTTGTCTTAAGTGGCTTTTAAAATCTTTTCTTTTGTTATTAAGGTATGTCTTCATGATCTACTTATTAACCTTCTATATAATAAGCTTATTTAAAAGCTTTGAATTATGAAAAATGATACCTTTAAATTGTTGAGAACTATCTCACAATTGATCTTACTTGGTGTTGTGGCTCTTTGGAAGTAGAGCGATGGTGCTTGTAATATAAGACAATTATTCATGTCATCAATAACACATACAATGCAGTATTTTAACAAACCACTTGGATTTTTAGTACAATCATGGTTGCTCCTAATAATGGCTCACCGATTAAATGTTTCCAACTCAGTTTGCTTGTTAGTTTCTAGACAATAGGACTTTGTTGTTTGGGGATTTTGAGGCTTCTATTTGGGCCTTGTAAGAATTTTAATATGATTAGCCAGGGCAAGTTTTTTGAGCTTGCGACCATTGAGGCTTTTTGTCTGAGACCATTAACTCTTGAGTTGGATTTATTAAAGCTTTTGAAATGTTTGCCTTTTCTACTGGTGCTTTTTTTGTTTGTTTGAATTTTCAATTGTCATTTTTTTACAAGAAATTTGTTTAAGGTATGTGCATCATGTATTCCATAAATTTTTATTAATGCTATCTAGATTTTGGTGACCAAATAGTTTTTGAATTTTGCTTTTCAATTAATGAATCATTAATTTAGACCATGTTTGACTATAATAGTCTTATTCTCCCTCTTTAGGCTATGTATGAACCACGTTATGTGGCTATAGTCCAAGCCAAGCCAAGCCATAAACTTGTACCCTCTTTGTAAGGTTAATACATAATCACTTGGCTATAAGTTTTATATCATGACGTAAAGATTGAAATCATGTATTTCATTATTTGTAAGATGAGAGAGAGAGAGGGAGGGGTTAAATAGTATTGGATGAGAAGTTTTATCTTATGTTTTAACTCTTTGTGTTTTTGTGAGATTTCAATGGAAGTATTTTTTGAAATCATTGCCACTCTAATTGCATGTTATAATCTCTCCTTGTGTTTGGAGTTGATAAGGTTTCTAATGAGGTTCTCATAATGTGTGGCCCTTCTCTATTTGGTGTCAGCTTGTTGAGACCATTGGTATGCCTAGTTTATTCAATAGTTCATAAAAACAGCTGCCCTTTATTGAAAGAACATTTTTGTCATTGCATCATTTTGTCTGTGTAAAATTATTGATCGTTCCTTCATGTAAATATACAGCCAATGGTCATTTGTCTCGATTGGCATTCGTCAAATCTTTTAATTGGTCTTTAGGATACCACTACCACTTCAACTCTTGTTGTGAAGTGCTCCAAAATTGTGGAAATTATGACATCTACTATATGTGAGAGCAAACATTGTCTCTTGCATAACTTTTCTTGGAGAGGTACAATGTTTTTGAAGCACAAATGACAATTCTTTTACCTGTTTTCATAGCTATATCAATGATTCTTTTGTTAGCTATTTCAGCTTGTTAGTTTGTTTGTGGATGAGCAAATGATGGAAATGGAAGGGAGGTTCCTTGTTTTTGGTAGAAATTGTATGCACTTTGTTTGTCAAAGGATCTCTCCTTGCTCATAATAGTGGCTAATGTAATTTTGTATCGTCACAAAATATCTGGCCATAGCAATTTTTACTTGGGAAATAGTGGTTTGTAGTTTGGTTCTATTCATTTAGTAATATAATTCACCAATACTTGGAGATATTTTTGTTGTTGAGATATTGTAGGAAATGGATTCAAGGAATTCATTCCTTATGGTCAATGGTAATGAGCTTTCTATGAGATTTAGAATTGAAGCAGATTCTTGAAGTACATTTTTGTAGAATAAATAGACAAGACAATGACAACCAAAATTGTAGCATCATTATTTGTGCCTAGCTAGTAGTATTGGTTGTATAATATGAGTGAAGTATGCCCCTTGGGGTGACTTATCTGCTCCAATGTGAATGGAACTTAGTCCCCATGCTTCTAAGGAAGTCAAGCATTTGAGGTATGACGTACTTATTCTTTGTGCATGTGTAATTTGTAGAGGTAACTTCCATTTTTTTAAACATTCATTTACTAAATCCATATATTATGTTTCCCATTCAATAAAAATGAATATTTTAAAATTATACTCTTCAATGGTCATACATGTCATAACTTCTATTGCATAAAATTGCATCATTCTCTTAACCAAATTATCTATTGCTCTCACTTGAAATTTAATTTCTATGTATTCAAGGTTACTTGTGCATTTTAGGTCAAGTGATAATATTTATCTTAATTTATTTTAATGTATCATCTTTGACTTCAAATTCTCCTTTGATTTAATTGACAATTAGGATGCTGAATCACTAATACTTGAATTTTGTTTGTAAGTCACTTGGCATACCACATTCATGTGATTAGTGCATTTACTCAGCATTTTCTTTAAGTGTTTATCCATTACAACTTCAATTTTATGAGTTTGAAAATATGATCATAGCTTTTGTGTTGCTCCATTGATGCGTGCAATGTTTTTTTTTTAAAATTGAATTCAAACATGTCTAATATTTGTGTAGTGTATAAAACATTTGCTATTTTTTATTTTTATTTTTCAAACTTTGACTTTTTACCATGATAATATCAATGCATTCTTTTGCACCATGACTACATGATTTAAAGATTGTGTCGTTTGTGTTTTAATTGGTTAGTATTGCATGATTTAATGCAAATGATATTATAATATCAAAATAGGTGCCATAGTCTATGATAAAAGTGTTTTTTTCTTCATCATGCTTTGGTATTATAAATCTGATGATACTCAGACAATATCAGCAAAACCTCATCACTTAATAGCTTGCGATAAATCCATGAATGCATCTATCTAGGGTAGTAGGTTGAAAACTTTATGATTACAAGGGATCAGGTGGTATTGAGTTGTTTATTGGTCTATGCCTAGCATGATAGAGGGGAACCATGCAAATGCATTCCCTTAATCATGGAACATTATATTTGTTCCTTTGTTGTTCTTTGAAATTTGTGCTTAATATCATAGTAGGTTCGCAACTTCAAGCAATAATAAGGTTTAAGTGTGGGTTTCTAGTGTACAAATTCTTCTTCACCTTCATTCCTACAAAGTCTTGTTTCAGAATTTAAAATATTAAGGTAACATATTTTTTGTATCTCCAAGTGTCTCCTTATCAATGAAAGTTCAGGGATGGTCGATAATTTTATGCAAGCATGCTTGATTGAAATTACCATTTGAGATAGTTAAGCAATGGTTGTCATTGAATTACAATGCATGTTATTGATGCCTTTTCAATTGTAAAATTAGTGATGTTTGTGTTCTGATCAATACGTTTTACACATGAACAAGGGTAAAAGGAATATCTCTTATGATTGATTTTCTCATCAAAGAAGCACAAGAGATGAACTCCTGTCATCAAAGAATCTCATTGGAAAATGAGAGTTAAGATGCCCACATAAGAGAGGATAAATTGTAAAACTTGCAACTCGAGCAAACAGTAAAACAACAAAGTCATGTCAAATATTTAATTAAACTAACTCTTGAATCAAATCTTAAAAAGCTCTTGTTACCTTTTACAACGTTCTATCTGAGGTGTGTGAAAGTAAATAGACAATGATTTTTAGGTAGTTCGATTTAAACACAGATCTAAATTCATCTCAGAGTTAAAGGACAGAAAAGTACTAACAAAAGCTCTTCATAGATGCGTGTGGGCAAAACCCCACATATTGACTCAAAGGAGTTTATAATGCTTAGTAAGAGTACCTTAGAAATCATCGGTCTAGATAAGCCTATAACATTGGATTAGAGAACCTTGTAACAACGGCTAAGATGAGCCTACAACATTGGGTCAAAGGATCTAACAATATTGGCCTAGGTAAGCTTACAACATTTGGTCAAAAGACCTTACAATATTAAAAAATATGAGCTTACAAATCATTGGGTCAAAGAATCTTTCTAAGGGTGGCCAAAAGTTTAAATTGAAAACTTTATGCAAAGTCTCACAATGATTTTACATAAGAATTTCACATAATGGCTGCAAGAAATTTGCATATCATATGCAAGAAATTCATGTATTATATGTTGTCTTTGGGTTCACCTTCTCTGCTAGAGCTACATAACTTTAAATGAATTGGATGTATTGTATGTTAATATCAATATACCATACGCAATTCTTGGGTTTAGCCTTTTTTTTTTAAATGCACCCTCCATTCTCTTGCATACTAAGCTAACTTGAAGCATACGTATTGTATGTTAATATTAGCATACCGTATGCAAAGCTTATATTTTAGGTTTTTCACTTGGTATATCGTTCGCTCTTTTGTGCACAATCATGTTAACTAGATGTATTATATGTTAATAGTAATGTACTGTAAACAAGTGTCTAACTTGATAACCAGTGGTAATGTAATGTTATGCATATTGTATGAAAGTTTTCATGTACTGCATGTGGAGCTAATGTTCCATACATGAAAGTGTAACGTACTATATGCTATATTCATTTTTAGATATTTTTTAGGTGATGTATTTAGAGTATAATGAGCATGATTAGTGAATGCAATAGGCACTTTTTAAACTTTAAAGAGAATTATTTGGGTATGAAAATATCATTTGAATGCATGTCTTAATTTATCTAAAATGTGATTAGATGTATGGAAGGGTACTTTGAAGATTTTTTATTTGAAATTGTCATTACACTCAAAACCTTACTCTTTTGTCCTCGTACTTCATGATTATTGTTATAGATTTTATATTGTAAAACAAGTAAAAAGACTTCGCAATTATTTTATGTTTTGTATCCATTATGTTCTCGTCGAATATTGCAAATTAAGCACTTTAGGTCAATGATCATTGTTCTCTAAATTATTCAACTAGTGATCTTGAGATATATGATATAAAAATACTTAAAAGAAAAGTATTATCACTATTAAGGAATGGTTTGATTCTCATCAAACGAGTCACATATAAACAAAGGGTTCAATATCTTTTGGTTTCATCATGCCTTTTCTTGGCTAAAATAAAAAGAATGAGAGTTTTGTATCCTTTTCGCAAGGGTTTTCTCTTCTTGTGCAGTTGATGGGTGAAGGGCGAAGGTTGCAACTATTTAAGTGAATGATTGGTATGCATTATTATATGAGGAATAATCTGGTTGATTGCAAGGAAAGAAAGTTGATGAGAAACATTGTTAACGTGTAAATCTCTTTAATAATGGTTGGTTCAATGATACTTTAGAGAAAATAAAGTTTTGGTTGTTGGTGGAATTTAGATATAGGATGCTATTTCTACAGAGCATTGCTATTGTGTTATTATACGAGGAAGAATCATGTTGATTGCAAGGAAAGAAGGTTGATGAGAAACTTACTTGACGTGCTTTATAATGGTTAGTTCAATGTTACTATAGAGAAATTAAAGTTTTTGATTTGGGAGGCTACTTTTGGAGATGTTTAGATGCTTGCCTTAGGTTTAAATTATGGGTTGGTTCAATTGGCGAAGGATTGGAACTGGATGGCCTTTTTTTCTCGTGAAGGCTTCATATTATTTCACTTAATTGTTTTTTTTATCTTAAAATTGTCAACTATTTGACTACCGATTTGATGATGACTATAATCAGCCTTTTTTGTCATGAAGCAAAAGGAAGATGATATAGAAAAGTTGGAAAAAAGAGGGATTTATCTTAATGGAGGCTACTTATGGAGATGTTTGGATACTTGCCTCAGGTTTAAATATTGGGTTGGTTCAATTGGCAAAGGATTGGAAGTGGATGACCTCTGTTTCTCTTGAATGCTTATTATTCTTTAACTTAATTGATGTTTTTTAGCTTGAAATTATCAACTATGTGACTACCAATATTATGATGACTATAACTAGCTTTTTTTGTGATGAAGCAAAAGGAAGATAAGATGGAAAAAATCGAAAAAAGAGAGATGCATCTTAGAGAGTACCAAAAGTTGTTAATGTCAAAAATGTCTCGAATAACAATCATCATCTAAATTTCACAAGTGATCGAGATATAAGTAGACAAGTAAGAAAACATTGCACTTACTAATAATTAGACTTTATTTTGGCAAACCATTGTGAATAAGGGACAAGCTACATTGGTGGTTGGTATTGAAAGTTTCGCTATTTTCTTTAGATTATTAACGGAATATCATTGAGTTGGAAGTCCTCTTTCACTCCATCTCTTGTTTGAAAAGAGGGTTTGAAAAGGGGGCAGAAAATGAGAAGTTGAGGGGAGAAGATGAAAGAATATGAAAAGTCTTTGTAAGTCTCCCAAAAGGCCCTTCTAGTGACAATGACCTCCTTATTTATAGAGGGAGGGTCCTAAAGCTTAAATTGAACATCTTTAATTAGTGTATTTGCTATTTGTGATCAAAAGTTTAAATTTTTTTGGATATTGCCATTCAAATTGCTTTGGAACGAGCAGCCTCTTTGGGATTTGGAAAAGTTAGATTTTTTTTTTAATAGCCTAAACTTTATTGGTCTACTTGTGTCAGTTTTTTTCCTTTGACCAGTAGTACGATTATCAGGATTAAGAAGCACGAAGTCACTTTTGGTTTTGGTGCAATGGTGCCTTCTTGTAATGTGTGTGTTTTGATGATCTTTTGACATCATGTTCAACTCAAAGGTTCTTGGTGTTTGATGTTGACATTGTGATGTAGGACCTTTTTTGTTGTGAAAAAATTAGTGAAATAATGTTTAATTGCTTATATTAATTTGGGCATTCTGGATTTCAACTGTCTTATTTGATCCAATGGGTTTATTTTTTTCTCAAAATATAGTTGTCTCATGACAATGGGCGATCTTGTTATAGAATGACATTGTTTATTATTGATGATGTACATTTTTGTGAAGAAGAGTGCTTAATCTTGCTTAAACAAAATCCGTTTCCTTTTGGATTTGTCAAACAACACTATTATTAGAGTGTATGTTATTTTCACATGTATTCTGAAATTTTATCACCTACAGGGATGGCATGGAGGGAAAACCAAGTTATTTACTCCATTGCAAAGATTTTTACCGCAAATCTTTTGAAAATACAACTAATCAATTTAGAAATAACTTATATGCAGCCTCTTTTAGTTGCTTGTCTATTTAATTTAGAAGGGAGTAACTTGCATAATGTTCAGTTTCAATTTAAGGATGGGTTTGATTCACAATCTATGTTTTAAGAAAGATTTGTTATCCAAGTGTTCAGAGTTAGAAATTTGAATTATTCATTGTATAAAGTTCATATGGGGCTTAAGCTTTTAAAGTAGACTGGGCAAGCATGAAGATTTCTGCTTGCCAAACGGATGAAGAGGGCTTATTTTTGTGGTTTTAACTATGTAGACACAATGGATAGATGTTCTATGAGGGTTTTGATGTTTTAGAATGCTGTATCATACTCCCATTAGAAATTTACTCTGCCCATCACAGGCCGAAGATCAATTTGCGTTTGAGCTTTTTTAGTTAACTAAAAACATGCCCAAAAGCTTGGATGGTGTGTAATATAGATTCAGTACTTGCTAGAGATTAAATGATTCAATTGATGGGTATCAGGGTCGGTTTTCTCTTTTTTGTTGAAATATAGAGTTCATATGATCGGTGAGAACAGTATTGGAAGGCAAAATCTTGTTATTTGAAGAGGAACAGATGAAACTTATTGTTGTTTGAACTTAAATTAATATTTTCTACTTTTTCCTTATATAATTTGTTGATTATTCTCAAATAAACTAAAGTAAAATCCTTTATTGTCTAAATGTTTGTATTTTTTTTACTGTCTACTTAAAATGTTCCTGTTAATGAAAAATACTTCATGAACATCTATTTTAAGAAAGATAAAACATGTTGGTCACTGTTATTATTGAAATCATTTACTCTAATTGCCATTGACTAAAAAATGCAAGCAAATTTATGCCAAGAAAGATATTTATTGTTTAAGTATTTATCTTTAAGGCGTGGTTCCATCATTTTGCAGTTTGCAACCATTGGATGAGAGAACCCAAGCTTATGTTTAAATTTGAATACAAGCATTCTTTGTGGGAGATATTTAGAATTCTAAACCTGTACGTTGAACTTCATTTTTAATCGGTTATTAATGACTCAATGGAAATTAGTCCTGTTTACTAATTGGTTTTGCTATGAATTCATTACTTCGATATTATTCCGTGTTTTATCACTGAGTTTTGAGTTCCTCTTCTTTGGCCTTGATTCTTGCTTTCTCTTTTAAAAGAGTCTCTTGACTTTCCTTGTGACAAAGTGAACTTCTTCAAAACGATCTCCCTAATCATGAGAGTGCTTGGTGTCTTGTAGGGCAAGCATTTACCTTTTTGATGGTGTGCTTTGCCTCTTGCCCTTTCCAAGTCATCTCCATTTTAGTGATTATTAGGTGTCCAAGAAGCTCCCAAAAACCAATAGTTGACAAGCTCTTGGTTATCTTTGTTGAATTGCCAAAGAAAAGGAATATTAGTCCAATGATATTATGTTTATGCCCATTTTTGTCATGCTTTACTATTTTGTTTTTAAGTCTAGCTACCATTTTTAATACCATGCTTGTTGTTGAGATTATGATATCATACTTTTTTGTATATTTATTTGTTCAAGCTTGTACATGTTTACCATTTTATGTATCTACCCTTTATTTTTGCTATTGCAGGTATCTAAAATTTTTAGGTTATGAAGTTAATTATGTCCGAAACTTCACAGATATTGATGACAAAGTAAGTTTAGCTTGTGCATTGTCCTTTTAGGGTTTATGAATCATCATTAGTGTTGCTATTAATGTGTGTAAGGTTTTTGCTTTTAAAATACTCAGGAAAAAGTTTATGTTGAAGTGCCCTTGTTATACAATCCATTTGATTTTCAAAATATAATCTTCAAGTTTTGCAGGAGATAAAATAACAAAAGGCTGTCTTCCCAGTGAAATTCATATATCAAAAATAAACTTTTGCAGAATTATACTCGATCTCCTCTTAAGAATTATTTAACTGTAAATATGTATGTATATTCCTGTTGTGCATTGGCTTGGTCATTTTTTCCAGGCAAAGGTCACATTGGGCATGACTATGCTAGAATTGCCTTTCTATCTATCTTTTTTTTCAATCACTTATTATATACATATAGATTATGAGTGTTATTTGTCTTTAATTTTTAAAATTAACTGGCAAGATTGTATATTAATTTAGTAAATCTACTACGTGCTTATTGAAAAATATAGATGCACGATTGTGCAATGGAAACGATGGAAAAAGCACTATCAATCATGAAATTGCTCTAAGTTATCACATCGTTTCTAGAGTGTATATTTTTAGTCCTAGACAAATTGCAAGATTGTATGAACTATTGTTCTCCGATCAATGGTCATTTTGACGTCTTCCATGTTATTTTAGTCTAATGACTTTTTATTATATTTAATGTCCTGTTGATCGAAGCATCTATTGTATATGCTATAATATAGTTACTCTCTTTGAATTTTCTTTAGGCATTGCAATATTATGGCTTCATATTTGATTATCTTCATTGATTTATATTCTTAAATAAACATTCATTTTTTTTCATTTGTCAGCTATATGTTATTATGCATCATAATTGAGTCTCTTGATTTAATTAATTTTGTAATATTACCTATGGGTTGATATTGGAGGGCTGTTGAAGAACTTTTTTGTTTGGTGTTCATCGTAAAAGCCACTTTGAAGAATTGTTTTCTTGATATGCAATTTTGTTTTGATAAAGTCACTCCAATGTCATGGGTTTAAGATGAAATATGATAATGTTTGTTTGTCATCATTGATATTATACTTATCAATAAAACTTGAAGGGTTTAATGCAAATTGGAGGTGTAATCAATACATGTTTAATCATTATATGATTATTAATATAGTATAGATTATAATTGGTGATTGCAAAATATTGAAAAATAAGTGATGTTATTCTCTTGGCTTTATTTTTTAAAATGATTGAAAATTTGATAGGATATTACAAATGAGAGTTTTGTGTTTAAACATCTAACTCAAGGTTAAGTATACTTTTATGAGGTTATAATGAGATTAGTAATGTTATAGGAATGAATGTTGACTTCTGAAGTATAAACATACAAGATGAGTAAGTGTTATGGAGATGTGGATATTGAAATTAATAATTAGCTATAACAAGAGATATGATTGGAAATGATAGCAAATGTTAGAAGGTTGATGCAATGGATTTAAAGTAAGCTTAGAAGAGTCAGTTTAAATGGTTCAAAATATTTCAACCATAGGTAACTTAAGCATATGAAAGGAGCTACAGATTAGAATTTTCTATTGCATATAAGGATGGCCAAAAATGATGTACCAAGATAATATCAGTAGGGATATAGCAACCACATCTGAAAATTTTGTAGGCGAACTCTTTCGAAAGGATGCCCAAAAATGATGTGCCAATGATGTGCCAGGATACCATTGAGGACTTGATTTGTTTAGGTCTTAAGAAAGTTATATTAGTGCGTATAGCATAACCACACCTGCAGATTGTGTAGCTGAACTCATTTGGTAAGATTTTGAATTTTTGTTGTTTTTATAACATGAGTGAAATATTAATCTCTTATTTTTATTCATGTTCTTTTCTATGTGAACAAATGATCTTTATTAGTTTAGAGTGACTAGTTATTGTTTTAGTGTTTGCCTTGGATGTCACTTCATAAGTGTTGAATCTTTCTCAATCTGTCACTTTCTCTATGTTTTTTCATTTGTTATTGTTTTTATTTTATTTATCGAACTGTTCTCTTTCTGCTAGTCAAGAAATTTCATGGATATTTTTTATAGAACTAATGTGTTGCTGTAATCCCATTTATGTTGGCTATTTTTCATGTGAAATTGTAGAACGGTATAAGTTATCATATAGAACCAAAGTCTATAATTTGCAATGTATTTTGAAAGTATTTTTTGTGTTTTTGGTGCATCCACATGCATAACTGTGTTGTGCTAATACGTTACTTCCTAGTCTTTAGAATAGAACCTGCTGTGTGGACTCTTCTATCTATTTGTAAAAGTAATTTTTCCATTTGTATTCCCATGTTTTCTATTACTGACTTCATTCTTTATGTTTCTTTTGATGAGTTTATATGTGGATCTGCCTCTATGATTAAAATTATATCTCAGCATATTTATTGCATATTCTACCTCATTGTGTTTTGTCGTTGCTAATATAAGGAACCCTGTGAACTCTGTTATCACCAATTTCACAGATCATAAAGAGGGCAAATGAAATGGGTGAGGCCCCATTGATCTTGAGCAGTCGCTTTTCGGAAGAATTTTTGCATGATATTGCTGAACTAAACTGCCTCCCTCCAACACATGAGCCTCGGGTTTCTGATCATATGGAACAAATTAAGGATTTAATAACTAAGGTTTGTGCTCGAAAGCTCAGGATGTTATGTGAACTTAAATTTGTGTAACCCTGTATTGTTCTCTTTTGAATTGATATGACTTATTGACTTGATTTTATTCCATTTTTGTGGTTAGCTAGATTTGATGCTATTGAATAATTTTCCTATTAACAATTTTAAAATACTCATAATTTTCTTTTTATTTGAAATTTTGAAAACAGTTCAAATAATAATTTTATTGACAAGGCATTATTTGGCAATACTTGTGTTTAGCATCATATGCACTTTTTATGTATTCAATTTTTTCTTTTCTTTTTTTTCTTCTTTTTTGCAGTTTAAGGGGTATATTTGGATTTGAATTATGCACCTCTTCTTTGGAGGTTAAGTCCAATGTCACATTAATTACAATTCATTAATACATTCAAAATGTTGAGCACACTTGTTGCATAAATGGGACATTCATTTATGGATATAATTATCTTATTGTAGATGGTATTAGAGGGCAAAATCTATTGTGCTTGGCTAAAATTTTGATTGATTGTACTTTAAAAGAAAATGCATTCTAATACATCTTATCAGCAGTGATAAACTGAACATTGTGCCAAGAAATAAGTAATAGGCATCGTTAATTATATATCTATGTGTGTGCGTGTAAATTAATAATCATCAAGTTGTCTCATCAAAATCCATATACATACATATATATATATATATTATTTTTTATCTACCGCCCCTTATTTCCACACAACCCCCTTCTCTTACCCCACACTATTCAAGTGGAGTGTATAGGAAAAGGAAAATAACTACTTATGATTGATCAAATGTTCACTCAATTAGAGAGAAAACTTGAATATTGAGAGGAAGTAGAGACATCAAAGCTATTATTAAGTTTCAACTGATAGAATAGCGTCGGCGAGTTAATGAATGACGGGTTTCATCAATTTGTATATGGACAGCATCTTTCAACCTGTACCCAACTAATGCATATTATAAGTGAACTTTTATGACTTAACATTGACATATTGAGAAATCTACTCACAATAAATTAGTTTTTGTAGCGTTGGGCCCTTCAATGCTTTCTGAACACAACTACAGGTCTTCTACTGTCGCAATAGGTCAATTAGAGGGTATGGAGCTACAAAATTCCTGGGTAAAACAGCTTAAGCCAAGTGGTAGCTCTTACAAAACGGTAGGTAGCTTTTTTTTTGAAGGTGCCCCCCAACATACACACCCCATGGGTTTGATTTATCCAATGATAGCTTCTTTTTGATAGGTGACTAGCTTTCCAAATAGGCAGCTTCCATTCATGAAGTTGGCAATTAGGCATATAGCATTCACAAGAGGAAGCTAGCATTGATAAAAACAACAATAAATAGGTCGATATCATTCAGAGTTGGTAGCTAGCATTCATAAAAAACAGCAATAAATAGGTCAATATCATTCAGAGTTGGTAGCTACCATTCAGAGCAGCCTTATTTTAACAAAAATAGGAACGTTTTGCCATTTTTACATAGGTGGATGTTGTCATTTTTTATGAGAAGGCAGCATAGATAAGTGTATCATTGTTATGCCGGTTAGATGGGTGTCACCTTTTTTGTATTTGAGAGGTCATCATTTAAGATCTACGTGCACCTAGTTTGATCAATGGTACCAATTCTATCTTGTCAAGTCTTTGGATTCTCCAAATTTTCTTAATCTTTTCAAGAAAAAAACATATATACTGCATAGTTATCTTAGAAGCAAGCAAAGTAGTGGAAAGTAAAAAAAACACTTATGAGAAAAGCAATGTCATTTCTTCAAAACTTACAAATTTCCTTTTTCTTAGGAAATTTGTTTTTAGGAAACTATCTTTTATTAACTAACTTAAAACGATTCCTAAATCCTCTGTGCTTAGATTCTTTTTAAGTGGCACTTGGCAAACTCTTGTAGGTTCTTTCTCACTACTAAGTTCTCTAGTCAAGCCAAAACCATACGTTAAATTATTTCCTTCAATACTTGCATTATTTTTTGGAAATGGAATAAGAAACAACATTTTGTCATTGCCTTTTCAAGTTGCTTCATTGATTGTTTGATTGGAGGGTTGGATTGCTTGAACTAATGTGCAATAGTTGAAAGATTTGAAGTTTAGTTGCCATTAGCATTTTTTTTGCTTAGGGGGTTGGGGTTAGGGTTTTGGGGTGTACTTACTCATGAAAATGTCAATTTGGTGGTGATTGGCTACAAAAATGGTCCATTTGCATTTACATATAGAATACGTAGACTATTCCACTATGTTGTGGTAAAGGCCTCTCAATATCTAATATGTGAGATTGTTCTCCATTGTGTCTATACGAATGCCCATGGGAGAATAATAGAGATTCTCTTTGACTCTTATAGTAGTTTGCCACTTTCAAAGAGTAAAATGGTGACTATTTCTATTTTTATTATTCTGTTTTTGAGTTTTCACTACTTCTAGTTTCAAATTAATGGAGGTTAAGATGTCTATCTAATATTGTCTTAACTATATATATATATATATATATATATATATATATATATATATATATGAATTTTTATTATTTGTCTTTCTCTCAATTCTTATATTATGATTTAGGATTGTATTATGAATATGTTTCTTTTGTTTGTTGAATTTTATGTATATAGTGAAGATAGTCATGTGTTTATTGGATATTCCTATTATTTTGTTTCCTATTAAAGGAACGGGTGATGGGGTTCAAGTGGGGGAATATTCTACTTAAAGGTTGGTGGTCTTGTTTGTTCTTAAAAATCAATGTAGGTAAAGGTGTCTTGTATTGAGTCACGTGACTAAAACGAATTGAATTTCTTTCAATGTTAAAGAGACATATCCATTGTGCATTTCAATTTGAATCATACAAGTCGTTCCCCCAACGAGTTTGGATCCATAAAACATTTTAAACCTTTGATTTAGTAAAAAGTCTTAGAAGGGGCTCTTATCTATCTTACAAAATGGTCAGTGCATAAAATGGCATTAAAAAAAAAACACCTACGGTGAAGTAGTGAGTGGAGATGATAATGGGATCTATTTGAACAAAATAATAAGATGTAAGAACTATTAAGCGATAAAGAAAAAAAATAATGAATTGAGTGAAGGGATAATGCTAATCTTTAGAGTAAATAAAGTGATCAACAAAGGGGAAATAAAAGAGAAAACATAAAAAAGAATTACCTTTCGTTCTACTTATGTTTTTGTTTTCCAAGTAGATGAAAGGTTTTGAGAAGCACCACTAGCTTTTTTGTTTTGTTTCAGGTCTTAATCAAACCTATGCTACATAATGTGAGCGTTTATCTACAAAATATATTTCATTCATGATGGCTATCAGTTCTCTCCTCGACTTCTTTGACTTCTATGGTTGGATCTATTGTTCAAGTTCTTACACTTTCATCAATGTGATCTAACTTGAAGGATAAATGGTCTTTTTAGGAATTTCAATGATTAGAGTCATTTAATATTGACCTTGTATTTATCTACAAAATACATTTCACCCATGATGGCTATCAATTCTATCTCTTGGACTTCTTTGACTTCTGTGGTTGGATCTATTGTTCAAGTTTTTTACACTTTCATCAATGTGATCTAACTTGAAAGATAAATGGTCTTTTTAGGAATTTCAATGATTAGAGTCATTTAATATTGACCTCCATAGCTCCGACCCATTACAAGGCCTTTGTTTTTAATGATAACTTTTACGATTGGTTATAGGAAATCCAATAAGAGTCTATGTAGTACCAAATCTGATACCATACACTAGAGATCAATGACAAGCTTGTGCAAAAACCGATGCAACCAGCATAAGGTACACCACTGATAATGGGTCTCCACCTAAAAGGACACTTTGAGAACAAATTAACACCCTTCCCTTCCCTTCATCTCATCTTGCTTTTACAAAAGGCTTATAAATGTTGAATTTTTTCCATGTGTTACAGGCAAATAATTTATCTTGGATATTGAAAAGTAATTAGTGAACTCAATGTCCAATCCTAAAGTATGTAACATAAGAAACGTTAAGTTGAAGCAGGTTGTTGTTGAAATAATTGAGATTTTGTGGTTTGAAAGTTTTACTTCAATCATGTACTTTTGAAGGTTTGCATGTGTGATCTTGAGTAAGGTTCTTTTGAAGTAATCAGTGCCATTCTTTCATAGAATATCCAAAGCCTTTAAGTATAAAAATGTAAAATGATTGCATTGTACCCTTAACTAGATCAGAAAGCATTATCCATTTTTTAGGAAGTTATAGACATTTACTGTTGACATGAATTTATGTTTTATACGTTACATTAGCTTTTTACTTTGGTAATTATAGACAATCCCTAGATGTTAGATTAGATGGTACTAGTCATTGATATGTAGTTGTCTCATTGACTTATCAAGTACTGCTCTTTTAAATGCCCAGGAGGAGTCCATGGCCTTACTTTTTCTTCTTCTTCTTTGAATTAGTGTGGGATAGCAGATGTTAATTGATGAAGTTGGAAATTAAAATTTTCAGATGCTTGGTTTGGCAGACAGGGAGATTAGCTGATGCTTAAACTATAAGGAGTTATTGAGTGCATGAACCATATGATATGGGAGAATTGATATAGCAGAAACTTGGAAGTTGGTTATGGGGGACTAAATTAAAGCATCTGCTGGAGTTGAGATGGTTCAGGTAGGATGAAAGGTCCGATTCATACAGTATTGTGTTGAGTATTGTAACATCATTCATGGAAGTATTTGGGATCCTTCTATTCTTTTTTGGAGATACATGAATTGTAATATAGAACCACCCTGTGATTATCACTCATTATCAATAACTCTTTTGTAGTAGAGGTCTGTGTAGTATTTTTCCTTAGCTCCCATTTGTACTTTGACTGCCAAACTCCAATTTTTTACTTAAGCAATGAATTCTCTAACAAACTGCATGTGCTAAATATCATCATTATGCATACGCTTTCTCAGTTTGGCTCTTCCTGCCTTTTTCATTGAACATGATGCTTATGCAGGAACTGTAGTATTGGGCAATTCCAACCGTCTTCTAGCATGATTCGTTCTTGAATAGTTTACATTTATCTTTTTTACTTCTATTTGTGTCTCACGATGACTAAACTCTGTTTTCTACTTAATGAAATAATTGCTTAGCAAAATGCATGTGCATGAATGTCATCAATATTTATACTCATCATGTTTGTCTTCCTCTTGCATAAGTATAATTTTGAAAGTCTTGAAACCTAACGACCATTTTTTTCTGGACAGATCTTGGATAATGGCCATGCCTATATCATTGAGGGCGATGTGTACTTCTCGGTCGACACTTTCGCTGATTATTATTGTTTATCTGGGCGGAAACCAGATGATAACCGTGCTGGTGGAGGTGGCCGTGTCACTGTTGATACCAGGAAACGAAATCCAGCTGATTTTGCATTGTGGAAGGTTGATTATTCTTAAAGTGAAAACATCATTTGCACTAACTTGCTTCTGTGCCATCACATTGTTTTCAATCCTTTGATAGACCTTTGTATCGAATGGCAGTCTGCAAAGCCTGGTGAACCAAGCTGGGAGAGTCCTTGGGGCCCTGGAAGGCCTGGATGGCATATAGAATGCAGTGCTATGAGTGCGCATTATTTAAGCCACTGCTTTGATATCCACGGCGGAGGAAAGGACTTGATCTTCCCACATCATGAGAATGAAATTGCGCAGAGCCGTGCTGCTTGTCCTCAGAGTAACGTGAAGTATTGGATGCACAATGGCTTTGTGAATAGGGATAACCAGAAGATGTCCAAATCAGACAACAACTTTTTTACTATCCGTGATGTATGTATAACAAAATTTTTGTTTCTTTCACTCTATTGTCTAAGTTTGTTTACTTGGCTTTTGCATCATCAGTTGCAAAATTCAATCCATTGCTCTAAACTTTTTATTTTTTTTGCTTGCATGCAGATCATTTCAATGTACCATCCATTAGCTTTAAGATTTTTCTTAATGCGAACTCATTATCGTTCGGATGTCAATTACTCTGACAAAGCGCTTGATACAGCATCTGATCGTGTCTTCTACATATATCAGGTGATTTTGTTTTTAAGTGTCAGCTGTTTTGCATCCTAATTTCTTTTAAACGACATATAATTACAGATTGGGATTTGTTTGTATGCTTGCAGACTCTGCATGATTGTGAAATAGCTTTGTCTCCATTTCGCAATGAGAGTTTCAAAGGAGTGTTACCAGTAGATGTCAAGGAACAGATTGATAAGTTCCATACTGAATATCTTTCTTCAATGTCTGATGATCTCCACACAACTACTGTTCTAGATGATCTGGTCGATCTATTGAAGTTGATTAATGGTACCTTGAAAAAATTCAAGGTAACATTCTTTTTATCCTATATGGAGCTTTTATCGTCTGACTTTGGGTCTGTATTAGCTCAACCTGAAATTGATTCAAACTAGCTAGTGGCTCGAAATTTAAAATTTGAGTTGGGTCGGCTCTAACCAGATCAATTTCAACCCGATCTTTGGCTGGCTTTTCCCATGGTACATCATAGTGTTTCTTTTTTTCCTTTTTGTTATCTGCAGGGGAAAAAGCAGCAGCAAGTGTTGATTCTAAGTCTTCTTGCATTAGAAAAGGAAGTAAAGGAGGTCCTTCTTACTCTTGGTTTATCATCTTCCTATAATGTCTCCGAGGTAATTAGAAACATGAAGCAAACAAATGATAGCATAAATTGATTCAGATTTGACCGACTTCTTTTCTTTCGGTAGGTTCTCCAACAACTTAAAGACAAGGCATTGAAAAGGGCAGGATATACAGAAGAGGAAGTTGGGAGGAAGATTGAGGAGAGAAACATGGCAAGAAAGAGCAAGGAGTACGAGAAATCAGACAAAATTAGGGAGGAGCTTTATCTAAGGGGCATTGCTCTGATGGATGAACCAACGGGAACTATATGGAGACCTTGTGAACCTCCTGAGAAGCAATCAGGTGATGTTCTCGATCATAAGCCAGTCTCATAGCTCGTTTTCTCTTTAACTGTGAACGGATCGATGAGTTTATGTCCACCACATTGGCTGGAAATGTAGAAGACAATTTTCCATGACTAACTTATTTACTCATGGAGTGTTGATTTGTAGCTTAAGTTGTTTGTATACCAAGGACAATTTTGGAAACCTTTGTCTTGTCACATATAGCTTCTTTGAAAGCAAACTGTATGAGAAATTTATCATGGAAAAACTGCTTTCTAAATAGTGAGATGGCTGATATTACTGTACACTTAGACTAAGTTTTTGTTTGTGTAAAGCTTATGAGTTTAAAAAGGATGTTAAAAAGCATTGGAAAATAGTTTTATGTTTATAATAATAAAATTTAAATGAAAATTGTTTGTTAGAATATTAGTATTTTTGAATTTGAAAAATTTAATAAAAGTTGGATTGAAACATGTTTAGCAAGTAGAATCTGTGTAAATTCTAATGCCTAATTGGATCACCTTCTGTACATCAGTAACTCTTTAAGAGAGCATTTAATTCCGTGACTAATGTGATTTAGTAATTTTAAATATTTGATTCAATAAAACTTTTATAATAAATTTATTAAAAATTATAATTTTGTAACTAAAACTTATTTACATGTCACTGAAATTTACGTATGTGTAGAGTGAATATTGTATGATACAATTTCAATTATGCATATGCTATTACTCTATGATATATCTACTAAATTTGCAAAATATAATTTGTGATGCATATATTATATAATATATACCAAAATCAAATTATCTATACTTGAAATAAGAAATGTTAATGCACATATAAATGAAGGAATTACAAGAATAAATGACTATCAATTGAATCATTGGGATGAATCTTAATGCTTTGACCAATTGGAGCATCAAGGTTCATTTTATTGCTAATTTTGAAGATCTTGGAGGTTCTTCTATTGGAAATGAAGATAACTATGATGCAATAGTTGTTTGATTATATGTTTATAATAGTTATATAATATTTTTTGTATATGTCTTTGATGAGTATGATAAAATTTATGTATCAATCTTTACAATGTATAATTTCACACTTGCGATTTGAAGTTAATTTGTGGTTGTCATGTGAATTGCTGAATTATATTGGTAAAATTTAATTGATAACTTGCTTGAAGTATATTTATAATATAAATCTTGCATAATATACATAAAATTTATTATTAAATCGTGGGGCTAAAATGATCTTAACTTCTCAAGTAAGCAAATTTGGTTGAAGCTTTTCTTTATATTTCTTTCACAAATCTTCAAGAAATTTGATTTCTTGTTTGTAATTGAAAGTAGAAATAATAATTTTAGTTATTCAATCCAAACAATCATTCTATATGTCACAGTCAAGTATGTTGAACATATGAAATTTCTAGTTAATTTTTAATTTATTAAGTGAAAATTCATATTATAAAAATATTTACATCAATTGGTTTAAAACTTATTATGACTATACAGTCAAACATCATTCTATTATTGAATCTCAAAAAAAAAAAAAAAAAAAAAAAAATGATTATAATCATAAAGCCAATGGAATTTCCTTGAAAACCTTCAATAGCCTACGGACAGGCTGAAGCAGCAGCAGCGGGGTATCAAGCTCTAGTCGTGCTCGACGCCAAACCTTCGGCGGCCGAATGGCCTATGCACTCCGCCACTGCATCCGAGAACCTGCTACTGCGTTGGGGCGCGTTACCAATTTGCTGCTCTTCTCTGGCCATGGTCTCAGATACAGGAAACTTGAGGTCATCCTCACCACGGTGAGTCGTCAAATGCTCAGCTTGAGAAGAACGATACCCCTATCCTTCTGCTCTACCTTATGGGGCCCTCATTATATATTTCTTAATATTGATGTGATTAGACGATCGAAAAGCTAGGGAAGGCCGGGGAGACGGTCAAGGTGGCGCCTGGACATTTCCGAAACCACCTGATGCCTAAAATGCTAGCCGTTCCCAACATTCCCAAGTATGCATTTCTTATTAGGGAACAGAGAAAGGTCCGTGACATGTGTCCTCTCTCTCTCTCTCTTCTATAATGCTAACTGTGGTCGACATATTGTGTTCAATCAACGGGTACACCAGTTCGTTGCTCAAATTTACTAGGTACAAAATAATGAAATACAATGTTACCTTTGTCTGGTACACTATCCAGAGAACCAAAACTATAGCTGTAAGTCCCTAACGTCTATGAAGAATACCACCTTGATTGATTTTAGAAGTCGTTGTGGTTGAAACACCACTTGAACTGGAATGATTGGAGCACCATAACCTCTCTTATTCCATCCCTTCTCTTCTCTATCTTCACTTTACTCTCCGTCTCTTGTTTTCACTGTTTTCTCCCCAATGATTCATAGTTTTATCAACTAAAGAAAACTGTTTTTGTACTAAACCTTGATGCCTTAATGGGTAGCTACCCACACTTTGGTTGGACCAACAATCAACCCATCTTGCCCAGCAGAAGGAAGAAGATCCATCGACTTTGACACTTCAGTGAGATCTTATATCAAAATATTGCTTCAATATTAATATATTCAAATTTCAGAATTAAGATATTATTTTTTATATGAGAAAATGGATTTAATATTTTGATATTTAGATATTTGTATTTAGATTTGATATAATAAAATTGAGAAACATATTAATTTAATCTATCTTTTATAAGATGTCTTTAAATTATTCATAATTTTCATTTTTATAAATAACAATCATGAGGTGAAAAGAGGCATAACATGAGTTGTGACATTGAATTCATTAGAAAAAGTTTTGTGTTTCATCAATTTAGTTGATAAATTGAAGTCGTTGTCTTGATGTTTGGGGCTTAATCTTAGTATCTTTGTTGTTGCATATTGGTGATCCTTCCCATTGACTTAAAAATTGAGATATTTAGTACATTGTTTGTTTAGATCTTTTCTTTCTTTAATAAAGTTGTTTGATTAAAGAGGAGTTTAGAAGGTTTCTTTTGTGGTGAGGATTTGGTTATACTTGGGGATTTAGGAAAGATAGTTCTTTGCCATTTATTTTTTACATTACCATTATGTTTTCTTGATTAATTGAACATTTGCTCTGTAGGCATATGTTTAGTTTATAGCTTAATCACATAAACCATTGTACTTTTCTTTTATTCTTGTTTTCTAAATGTTACTAATTTGCTAATCATTGCATTTGTTTTGTTGGTGCTTCTACACATTTGTGCGACTCGTTGCAATGTTTTAGCATCAAAGTGTTTGATGTTAATAGCGACAAAGTATAAGATTAAGATATTTGATGGTTCAAAGAGTTTTAAGCTTTGGAGAATCAAGATGATAGGTTTGCTTGTCAAAAAAGGAGTCATGGAGACACATAGGAAAACTAAGCATGTCAAAAGCCATGTTAGAAAAGGAGGAGATAGATGTTCTTTTGATTGTTTAACTATGCTTGATAGATGAAGTTTTAATAAAAGTTTTTGAGAAAATAACTATTAATGGATTTTGGGAAAATTTGGAATTTTTGTATAGGATTAAGAGCTTCAGCAAATTTTATGTGAAATAGAAGCTATATTTTTTACATAAGTAGGAATGTATGATTATTAAGTTACATCAATATGAATTTAATTTTATCATTAAAGAAATTGGAAATATAGATATGGAGATGGATCTTTTACATTCTTTTACTTATCTCTTATAATGACTTTAGAGACGTTATGTTATATGATAGAGATATCAACTTAGAAGATGCTAGAAATTCATTTTTATCAAAAGAAGTGATTTTCAACCCTGAGGATGTTCATTTTAATAAGCAGATAGAGGGATTGATTATAATAGAGAGACTTATTGAGAAAAGATTTTAATATAATTTTAGCTGAAACAAGTCTCACAAAAGGTGTAATGATATAGCCTTTTTTTACTATTTGAATAAAGGGCATATTATAAAATATTACAAGACTTCGAAGAAAAAGGAACAACATGTCAAAGACAATTAAGGCAAATCAATAAAGATAACATTGTGAGGAACTTTTCAGATTCAAATTCCAATACTGATCTTTTTTGTGACTATAGTAGAGATGTGCAAAGTTCAATGAATCATTGATTTAGTTTTCATTCTATATGATTTTTTATATGAATTTGTTTTTAGTTTATGAGCCACGTGTTGAAAATTATGATTACATGGGAAAAAATGTTTGAGTGGGCAAAATTCTTAACTTTGTCATGGTAGAGTTGAAGACTCATTATGATTTTGTGTTAGATATCTGAGAAAGAATCTTATAACATTGAGTGCTCTTTGTCATGATGGATATTGGTTTTTTGATGTTGAGGTCTTTCAAGTTTGTGAAGATGCTTCGATTGTAGTAAAGGCTAGAGAGTTGAGGTTTATATGTTGCAAAGTGTAATTGTGAAGAGAACGGCTTCAATTTTATCATCTTTGGTTAATTTGAAAAACTATTGTGTTTTGGATAAGTAAAGAGTTGGTTTTAAGGTTGAAGTTAGATTCATAAACATTCTAAGACACTTATTAAAGAAAAAACTTCAAGAGACCATGGTGATACATCTCGACGATGTGTTAGTTATAGTGTTGGTTTATATCATAAAAGCATTCAAGGATGGCCGCTTTTAAAATATTAAGAAAATTTTGTGTCTAGTGCATTTGGGTTATTTACTATTATATGTCAAATTGAAAAATTTATGCTTAAGAGATTTCTCATTGGTGCCAAGAAAAAAAATATGAGATTTATAGGATTACATAGTGCTTAGCCCTTAAGACTTTGGGAGCTTGATAGCTTGAGTTTAGGAGTAAAAATGGGTATGCTTTGGTTATAGTCATAATATTAAGCCAAGAGAAAAAGAGTTGTTAAGAAATAGTCTGAATATTAATATATCCAAAGTTAGAATTAAGATATTCTTTTTTTTGGTATTTTATTCATTTGGACAAGCTTTATGCTTTGTCAATTTAGCTGACAACTTAGAGTCACCTTAGCATTTAGGATTCTTTTTGATATCATTGTTGTGGCATTTTACTGATCCTCCTTGTTGACGTAGAAGCTAAGATTTTTGGAAAGTAATTTGTCTATATCTTTTTTCTTCCATTTGATTAGAAAGAAGTTTGGAGGATTTCTTTTGTAGTGAAAGTTTGGATTTATTTTGGGATTTCAAAGAGTCAACTCTTTGATATTTTATGGTTGAACCATGTAAGGCCTTGTGCTCTTTTTTTCTCTTGATTTTTATAGGTTACTACCTTGTTGATTATTGCAGTTGATCTTATTATTGTTTTTGCACATACATGCAACTCATTGCAATAGTTTATAATGGCCACCTTCCATCACATCTCTTTCTTTTCCTTGTGTGAATTTTGACACTTATAATATGTGTATATGTTTTTGAACAAACAACTACTCGAATGCATTTGTAATCAAATCATATCTGGCATCATTGTGCTTAGACTTCTTATAAAACAATGAATGTTTGTTTGAGTAGATAATTCTCTTCATTCATAGAATCTCCTTGCAAACTTTTGTGGTTGCAATGTACTCTATCTTTTTAATCAATAGAAAAATATATTTTGTGTTAATGCAAGTAATATTTGGTTTAGTCTTATATTGTAAATGAGTATAAAATTATAATTTTAATATCCAACTAATGTGATTTTTTTTTATTTTGAGACTTCAATGTTTGAGTTATTAGATGTTCACCTAATTGTATGTTAGGTTTGACTTAAGCTCCATTTTGGTGTTATTCTCTTAATAAGTTGTTTTAGAGTAAATGGTTGAATTTAGATCAAATAATTAAATTAGTTCGTGGGTTTTATAAGTCTTTTGTATTTTCTATCATTGTTGAACAAAATTTTGGTGAACAAATATGATGTGTCCACATGGTTTAGTAGCTATTGGTATTTGCAATGATACGTCATGGTATTAATAATATTCCATGGAGCCATATAGGCTTTGTTTAAGCAATCAATGCACGACTCTCAGAGTTTGACTATTTATAATGGAGCAATTGATGTAATCTACAAAGTAGTGCGAAAGGTCTTGCGAAGCAGTTTTGTGCTCTTGATGTTCGACATGCACTCAATTTGGTTATTTGAATATTTTAGAGTTAAAAGAGGAAGCAATAGATGATGAGGTTTTCATTTAATTGAGAGATTTATTAAGTACAAGTAAACTTTGTTTTTAGTTCAATATTGTAAGCTGAGCATAACATTCAAGTCTTAATATATAATTAATGTAGCCCTTGTCTATAGGCTTGGGCTTTTGGGTTATTAGGTATTCTTTAAGAGTATGTTGAACCTAACTTGTGTTCCTATTGATTCAACTCTCCTAACAAGTTATTTTAGAGCCATTGGTTTAATTAGGATCAAATGGTTCATGCAATTGGCAATTCTTATAGTACTTTGCTTCTTTCGATCATGATTGAATGAAGTTTTTGTGAATCCATGCGATATTTTTACGTAGTTAAGTGGCTCTTGGTGTGTGCAATGATACTTCATGGCATTAATTAGTGTAATGATACTTCCATGGAGCTGCCTATGCTTTGTTTGAGTGATTGACGGATGACTCTTATGGTTTGGCCATCCATGATTGAGTAATTATTGTAATTTGCACGTAATGTTTAAGGTGTGGTAGAGTATGATAGCGTTCTTAAGTTTTGATATGTACATGACTCTATTGGTTAAAGATTTCAGGATTAATGGAGGGAATCATAGATAATGTAATTGAAATTCAAATTTGGGGAAGATTTTTTTTGTGCTAATGAGATTTGACTTAGTCCTATATAATAAGTTGAGTAAAGTGATAAAGTATTAATATATAATTAATATAATATCTATTTATAAGTTTTAAATCTTTACATTATTTGTGTCTAAATAAGTATATATTATGCCTAACTTGAGCTTTCATCAGGTATAATTCTCTAAATATTTTGCTGTGGATTTGCAAGAAATTGCTTCCTTGTAGGAGTTAATAACTTGGCATGAACTTTTTGATGTCTATGTCTCTAGTTAAATTGCATTAATAAAATTAGTCAATGCTACTTGACTCCAAAGCCCACACAAACTTTGGAAGTATCACTAAGATATCTAAAATTTCACTTTACTACTTCCCAATATTTTCATGAAATTTTTTAGCAACATCAACAATATAAGGTATGTTCCACTTCATTCATGCCATTGCATACATCAAAATCCTAATAATTGAAGCATAAAGAACTCGCTTCGTCTTCTCCATCTCCTTTGCATTGAGGGACTAGTAGTACGACAACCTTAACCTTAGCCTTGCTTGTGTAAAATCGCGTAGGTGTCTTTTTTTTATAATTGCAATTTGTTTGGATTCTTGTCACGAGAAATTTGCATGCCCAATGTCATTTTTATTGTCGCATGCCTTTTAGATAATTACTTGTTTAGTTCGCTCTTCAACCTATCAACAATGGACATGGCTCTGTCAAGAAAAAGAAATTATCCAAATCTATGATTCCACCTACAGAAGGCCAAGTAATTAGATCCAAAGTTTTTGATTCCACTTATAGGAGGCTAAGTTGGTACTCCTCAAAGATTTCGATTGTCTGATATTTAAAGAAAACATTTGCGCTTTTGAAAACCCTTCATTTTTCTGAATCCCAAAGGCCACTGTCATTTAATCATTAGATAATTAAACCAAGAAGAAGTATCACCTAGTTTTTATTATCGAATAAACCTTTCTTCCTTGATAACATAGTCAAAAGTCATACAACTAAATACTATCTAAATCTTGTAGGACACAATCTCTTTTGACCATGTCGACTTGACATGGTCACTGTCCAAAGGAAAAGCTATTGTAAATTTGTTATATTGATTGTTGTCCTTAATACATCATGCTAAATTTCCTATGGTGGCCTAGCTTGTGAAGGAATGCACTTGGTTTTCTCTGTAATGGTTTGATTATCCTTACAACAATTACAATATGGTGCTGGTTATTTGGACTTGTGCTTTTTTGATGGATTTTCAATCTCTTATGTTACTCAACAATTTTGCTCAGGTACTTTAGAATTATTTGATCTGATATACCCAAGTTTCTTTCTCGTTTCACACAAAACCCTTGCATAAAATTTTTTGAAGACATCTCATGCCTAATCTTCATTCTTCAAGAGATAGGGCCAAACTTCACAAGAAAAAATGACAAAATAAGGTGCAACACCAAAAGTTCTTACACTCATCATCATATTAGTTATCATTTTCATAGAACCATAAAAATTAGGCCAACTTTACCTGAAGTATGAGATTTTCTATGAGTCTATTGTGATAAATGAAGTTCTAGAAGTTGGGCAAATTCTCTACTTTGACATAACTTTATCATGGAATCCTTAAAAGATACATTCAACTAATGACCGCATAACTTTGCTCATGTCTTGTAAAATGAATTACACTTTTTTCCTTTTTGTCATCATGGGTGAATCTTATATGGAGCTTCCATTGTCTCTTGTGAAGTTTCTATTGCAACCATCATTATTTTACTCCCTATAGCAATGATCTTTGATGTTTCTATTAGCTATTATATCTTGACAATACGAAAGTCACTTGATCTTTTTGTGAAATTAAAAACTATATATGTGCTATAATATGAAATGAAACTCTTATATTAACAACCTAATCTGTATCCTAACATAGATAAATCTCTTGTATGTCTTTGACAAGTCGTCGTTTACTTTTACTATAGCTAAAGTATTTGTCTTTGCTTTTGCCTTCTCTTCATCATTCCCATTTTCAATTCCTTCTTTGTTTGCTTGCACTGATTTTTGAAATGCCCCTTCTAGTCGCAATTGAAGCATGTAATGTCCTCTTGGGATGTGACTTTTATAACATTGTTGTTGTTTTTCTCTGTCATAAAATTTGATTTGCCATCTATGAATTACAAGCAGCTAAAAACTATAATTGCTTGAAGTCTCTATCCTTAACTCATTCAATAAGTTGCTTGTGATCAACTTATGGTAACCATTCCATCTGACAACATTACTGAGTGAAATCGTGAGACTTCTAAATGCCTTCATGAATTGAGGAATAACTTCTATAGCTTATAATTAAGGGACATTGTCATTGAAGAAAACTAATTAGTGGTATTTTGTATTCTATTACTTTGCAACTAAAAAGCTTTGGCTATATTTCAAATTAAAAAATTTCCTAATCAAGAAGACTTTGTTTCCTAAGACTTTCAAACTTTTTTCAAAAATTTCTTTTGTAGAATATTTTGTTGATACATGGTTAAAATTTATTATTACTTAACCATTTTAGAGTAAATCTAATTGTTTTTCTATCCAACAATTTTCATTCATATTCAATCATATTTTTGTTACTTAGGTTTTTCTTCTTGTATGGATGTATAAAAATATCAAAAATATATAAGATCTACCCCTTATTTCAAATGGTCCAATTATTACCATTTAAGCTAATCGTGACTAGTTTTGGAATCCATTGTTCAGTCCTAGACGATAATTATGACACTAGTTGTTAGGAAATTACACCTCAATATCAACTATGTGCAAATGATAATTATTTAGATAAATATAGTGAAAACAAAATTATGGCAACAAGTTAAACAAATCATATATCAAATAAAACCATATATGTAAAGAATGTGCTTAAAAAACTTTCGAATTTGAAATGGGAAAACGATAAGACATGAGAAATAATCCAGTAATCAATCAACATATACTAGCTCCTTCCTCAAACTTGTGTTCAAATGTCAAGGGTTAATGAGGTGCAAAGAGTTGGATTATAAACCTTGATTGGGTATACAACTTAAAGAGCAAACATGGTTAAATTCTCCAAGATTTGTGGAACATAGCCTTGATCAATTGCCGAAGACATTGTGGTCAAGATGCTATCTCTTTTAGAATGATTCAAGCACCAAAACCTTTTTTCTTTCTTATTTTCTTTTTTTTTGTGACGTAGAACGGATAGGAGCAACTTCTACAACAAGATCTTTATTTATCTTTAATACTAAATAATGGAGCATCTAAATCACAATTCAAATTTTTGGATTGTAGCTTGAAAAACTCCGATCACAGCCTAGGTTATGCATAATGCACAAGAAGAATTATAGTTTCTAGGAAATAAAGTGCTAAGCTGAAATCTTTTCTTTTTATTCAATAACATAAATTTAAATAGATTATAAGACTAAATTTAATCCCAAAACAAAATGATGAAAATAATATTTCTAATAAAAAAATAACAATATGTTCATAAATTATTAAAAATTCATAAGAGCCTTATAAATGACTCATTATAATTCACAATCAAATAACATAATAAATAAGAAAAATTTTTATATATCTCTTATATTAGCTTAATATTATCTATTAATATTGCTTATCTTTTGCATTAGTGTACTTCACTAAGAGAAACTATGCCTCACAGAAATATTCAAGCTAATCTTAATCAAGCTCGTCATCAATTTGTGTAAGTCTTTTTCAGAAATCAAGACATCAAGTAGGGGATGGTTTTTCTAATATCTATAAATTGAGAGAAACAAAATTGTTTCAAAGAATAATATTAGACAAAATATAGTAATCAAGATACTTAAGTAATTAAATATTTAAGAATTGTTCATCAGATGTATCATTAACAAAGTTTACTTGTACTTCTTTTCATTGATTTTTCATAAAATTGAAAAAACTCAACATTAAAGACACTTTTACAAAGCATATATGACAACAATCCAAAACATATGTAGTATTTTCCAAGTTCTTACATAATTTAAAAGTCTTCACATTAAAATTTTTACATTGTGAAAGGATATAACTTTTTTGGTACATACATTAATAATTAGTCATTCTTTTAAATTTTTTGAGAGGCCTAATGTGTTTTATTGACTAACTCATAAAATTATCTAAACTAATTTGTTGCTTAATTTAATGAAACATACAATAAAAGGCATTTTGAGATGCACATAAAAAAATAAATAATATATGCATAAATATGTCTAAATTTTTTTTAGGATGTTTAAGGCTTTGGTCATGAGAATTCTATTCCTTTTAAGTTAATATTTTCTATACCTCTTCATCTTTATCAGTAATAAGTTTAATATTTTTTAAATAAATTTTCTTATAATTTATTTTTTTTTCTTTATCATTGAAAAACATATTTTTTTATTTCTTCATACTCTAATTCTTGTTATTATTCTTCCTTAAAGTTGAAGATATACTTATATTGATAGTATTATGTTTAATCTTCTCATATTTATAACAAATTTCAGTCTCAAGGTTTATTTTTAATGATATTTTTAAGTGTTTGAGTTCTAGTTGAAGAAAGCAAAATAGACGTAATCATTTTCTTGGGTGCTTCAATAAATGAGTCTTTTGATTTATTTTTGAAATGAATGGGTATCGAGATTTGGAATCTTCACTAGTTGAATTATATCACTAGCATTTTTAAGTGTTTGAGGGTAACACAACTCATCTTTCTTTCTGATCTTTTATATGAGTTTCAAAATAAATCTTTTGATTAATTATCAATTTTTATTAGTTTAATCAATTTTAGCTATTAAATCGTTACACATGATTAAGTATTTTATGATAATAGAATCATTTCATTTCAATGTATATGATTGTTCATGTACTTATCATGATATTTAGGAATTGATAATAAGTGTGGTAATATTTTATCTATTAATTTTATATGTTTAGTTGTTGTAGTTTCTATCTTATCTGGTTTTTCTTTTATAGTAATATTAAAAATTTTAATTTTATTATTAATATATTTTGAAGTGTTTATTTATTTATGTATAGGAGGCTAAATAAAAGATATAATTAAAATATTAGAATTTTTTCATGTATTATTTAACTAAAATAATAGTACAAATGAAGTGATATAGGTATAATTAAATTAATTAAATAATTCTTAATTGAAAAAAATTAAATTATGTAATTTTTTTAATGAGTAATAAACTAAGAATAATAACAAAAAGTTACATAGTTATTAAATATGTCTTTTTAAAAATTTTATTTAAGTATAAAAATAATGGTATTTTAGGTAGTAAAGAAAATTGAAGTAGAACATTCCCTTAGTTGTTACCCATGAGTTTTAAGATTGATTTATGAAGTCATAGGCATTTTGTAAAATTTTTTCTAATCTATTTTATGATGTTAGAATTGATGGCAATTGAAAAGACTAATGACATGGAGGCACAAAAATTGAGAACAATAAATTGGCATGTTGTGGATCATCATGGTGATTGTAATATCGCAAAAGATTTTTGATATAAAAAATTGATAGAGAATAAACTGGAAAAATTTTTGCAACAAGATTTCAACCAATCTGTGATACCAAATGATAGAACATTCGAATTACAATTTTGGTATTCATATTGTAATATGAAAAACCGTAGATGACAACTTAGGTTATGTACGCATGCACGAGAAAAAATTGTAATTTCTGAGAAATAAGATGCCCAGTCAAAATTTTCTTTATTCGATAAAATGGCTTTAAATAGATTACAAGAATAAACTTAAACTCCAAAATAAAATGATAAAAATACTTTCTAATAAAAAAATAAAAAAATAAAAATATAAAAAAATAATTAATAACTCTTAAAGATCTTGAAAATGACCAATTATAACTCATAATCAACTATAGTGCAAAATAAATAAGGAGAAATCCTATGTGACTAACTAGATTAGCTTAGTATCATCTATTCATGTAACATGTCCTACATCACTTTATCTTCACTTCTCTCTCTTTTGATTTACAATTTTCTACTAGAAAACTCATTATTTTCTAGTCAATTCTCCTAATCCATGAGAAACCTTTGTGGGATAACAACCCATTTAATATGAACCCCACTTTTTCAATAATATTAACAATACTCAATAAAGGACTTACATTAAGCATGTAAGGTATATCGTTGCAAAGCTTATATTTAATTCTGATGGCCATAGGGACAACCTTCCAATTTCATTCATTCTTCAGCTAATTTTTATTCCTCAAACTAATTTTGATGTTAACTTGCTTCTTTTGATTGAGGCCATTATGTTTGTTTTCATTATTTTATTGTACTAGATCCAAATCTTACCTAGACATTAATGTGGTCTGTGATGGGGAGGGGAGTGGAGGGGTTCTCTAGGGTGAGAATCCAGACCAACTGCTGATATAATTGCATGAGTCAATTGTTGTGCATATAGAAAGTTTAAACATCCTGTGACTGGTTGGAGAGTATGCAGTAATACCTTTGTTTCATTAGGGAATATCTTATGGAATCATGGAAAACATTTTCTCCAGTTTTAGAACTTTTCAAATGATGCTGAAATGGATATTAATCTTTGACTGAAGTATTTAGTTAAGAGTAAACATTGAGTAGTATTTTCAGGATATCATAATGTTATTGCCAATTCTTGTTTCATCTATTGCCCTGTGGATTTTCAATGTCAAAATATAGGGTTTTGAACACATGACATCCAATTCATGTTAGTGATAATGATGTCTATATAAATATATCCTGACATTGGTTATGTTTTCCACTTTCACAAATAATGGCTTAGTTCACCACCAGCATTCTTATCCGCTTTCCTTCTGAACCAATGATCACTTCCTTTATCATTTAGAGCAGCTTTTCAAGTGTTCTGATGCGCCTCTGTCAGTACGGAGATGTGTTTAAACTCGGTAATGTTGGTTACACATTGAATTACGCAGGGTTTTTACAGTAGAGAGTAGAATGTGAACAACTTGATGAGTTTTACTGTTTAACAGAAGCATATGATTATATTTGGAGTCGTACAATGCTAGCAAGATTTTTTCTTGAATGATTCTGCTAGTAAAATGCTTCTTGGAGATATAAGCTGTCATAGATGATTCTGTATGATTCACTGTTAACTTGGCACTTATTTTGTAAAATTTATTGGCCAACCCAGTTGGGTAGCAGTACTCCAATCTCTTTGGCTTATTCTAATTTTAGTCGAAGCAATTTGCTGTCTTCCAGTTTGAATTCAGCTTTCCTGAAGAAATGCAAGACACTGTTGGATTTCAGTTCAAATTGACCAATACTACCTGAAAATGTTCCACAGAAACCATCTAGCCCATCAGTATATGTAATGTTAATGGTATTGAATTAGTTTCTGTCACTGTTAGAAACTTTAATCAAAATTTAATTGCTTGATTATTCACCTATCATAAAAATGGTGACAGATTGTATATTTGGTTTTACTTGCATTATGGAACGGATATGACATCCATAATCCAATTTGCATGTGCAGAAGTTGCACATGATTCTTTCTTTGGTCAATGATTTTTGGCACAAGAAAAAATTTTGTGGAGTAGATAGCGCTTTGTGTTTCATCTGCAGGGAATGTTGGCAATGCCAAGCTGAAAGCCTCTTTCCTTTGAGATCTTAATTTTTGACTTATTTTGGTATGATTATTACCCCTTGAATATTATTCTAATAAATTAGGCCTGTTGAATGAATTGTCTTAGATCACAAGGGTAACCTTGTCCAGAATCCCAGCCCAAGGTGAAGCCAAACATTGAGTTATCTTTTATATGTGAAGGCCAAAATAAACATCTTAGAACTTATTGAAATAGAACAACAAATGTGGCCGTAAGTTTTGCTGAGGGAGACATTATTCAGGTCATGAATGCTAATGGGTGATAATAGTTGTGACTATCTGTGGTTGAGGGACTTAATTAAGCTCCTAGGGCCTTCTCTTAGTTATGATTAGCTTAATGCTTGCTGTCATACTTGATATGGATATGATTATTTATCTGATTATCCATCATCAAAGGAAAAAAAAAATTTAGTAACCCATAATATTTATACATACCTGCATGTAAAGCATGCAGTGAGTCTTGAGGTTCGTTCTTTAACCTTGATCTTAATATTTTATAAGTTTGATATAACTTCATGTGCATCACGGTACATAAGCATGAGCATATTTGAATAATTAGTTTTAGGACAATAAATGGTAAAGCTTGAGTTTATGCATGGATCTTATTCAATTCAAATAGTAGTTATTTTAATTTGTATTGTAGTATTATTAGTAAAGAGATATGAATGTGTTAATCAACCTAATTGTAAATATTTCAACATTGGCTTGACTTTTCGTCTGCGCTCTTCATGTTTTCATCGCTCAATATTCTTGCGTATTTAATATAGACTCTTTTAAACAGCTTTACAGGCGTGAAGAGGAGGATACAATAAAAGAAGTGCCTAAAGTATCCGAAGATGCTAGCAAGGTTAGTGATTTTTTACTATATTATTTCCTAGGTTACATAAATAATTTTTTCTATAGTATTAAATTTGTTTTTTCGCTATAAGTTTTTAGATAGAGAGTTACATGCAATATTACAATTTAAATAGCTTTGTGGTGTAACCAAATGCATCACTGTATTTGGTTCATCCATTTTATTATTGGTCTTTTTTGTGATCTGGAAGTTGTAGGCAGCCCTTTTGACTTCCAGGGTGAGGTCGTCCTGCTTAACTTGCAGGATAAGGTCGTCCTTAGTTAAAATTATTTTTGGCCAGAGTTTATTGTGAAATCATTGGGCTCTGTATCTTCTGAGTAAATGTGTATTCACATGCTTTTTTTGTGGAACTTCCTTTTGTTAATCATTTATTGTGTTTTTTTTTATCATTATTTATTTATTTTGTTAGTCATTGACACTTCCATGTTTTGTTGGATTTTTTTTTTTTTTTTTCTTTCAAAGAAACTCATATTTCGCTGTTTACTTTTGCAACTGCATAATGTATAGGTTGTCAATGCAGGAAAATAAGATGAAGGAGTATGAAATGGCAGCAAAACGTCTCAATAATGCCCAATTGGTGAGTTTTGAATAGCTTTTGCAATTCAAACATATCTTTTTTCATCTTAGTACTATGGAATTTTGATTTAACTCATCCGGTCATAGTTGGCTTCAGCACTCCGCTATTAACATGTAAATGGAGGTGTGCAGATGGTTCATTGATACTTAATAAATCTTTGCTTTTCATAGCTATGAGCATCTCTGCTTAAGTTTGACTTTGGGAAGGGTGTTGTCTCCTACCTTCTAGTAGAACTACTGCTTGATTCTTGATAGGTCATTACCCCACTTTTTTTAATCTGATAATTTGATCTAAGCAACTTTCTTTGCTAGTTTTTATTCCGATCATGTAGTAATTCTCTAAAATTATCTGAAAAATTCCTGATGATGTAGATGTGTTGATTTGCTTTCTTTAATGAGTGGTCACCGCACTCCAGCAGGTGCAAAACCTGCTCTATAACATAGGAATTTTAAAGAGAGATGTATAGAGATATTGTGAAATTCAAACGAGTAGACAAAAATAACAAAATATGTAATTAAACCAAATTCTTTTAATAATAAAATACTTGTGTTTCCTGAGATGCAAGCAATTTAAAACAGATTACTTATCAACTCGAAGGAAAATCCTAATTGATTGTTGGAAGAGAAAGGAGATGGGCGTCTTTACGGCCCAAAAAATGCTCTAGACTCTATAAACCTTTATTAGAGGTTTCCACTGAAGCATAACCGGTAACAATTGAATTGATAATGATTGATGGTTTTGCATATTGGGATAACTCAATTATGAAACTTGAAATCCAAAAGCAGCCTCAATTTGGCTAATGAATTTGTCTTGAAAAGTTACTAAAAACAAGTCAGTTTTTGGCTTGGATTGGGCTCTCAGACCAAAGTTCTATGAGCCTAATTTTGCTTGTATTAAAATTTTATTAGATTTGAGCCAAGTGTCACTTGTAATTAGTTAGAATTAGCGATCAAGGGATCAATCATGGGCCTATTATAGTGTTATGATCCCCTACAAATACTGGCAACTAGAAAATTAACACTGCAGAGACATTATGGAGACAAAACTTAGTTTATTCCATGCGTTTTCATATTAAACAACAATTTTATGGTCATTTTCTTATATTAAACAACAATTTGATGGTTGTTTACAACTAAAATCTTGTAGAGTTTCCTCTTAGATTTCCTACATATTAAAATTCAATGAATTATGATATTGGGGTGAAAACTTATGGCCAAAATATAGAATCCGTGTTGAAATGCTAAACCAAGTGAGAAGTTCAATCCTATGATCTGAAGGTGGTGATTTAGATGGATTTTTCGGGCACAAAAACACAAAAATTGATTGGATGTTTTACCCTTAACATTGACATCTAATCCTTTGAATCATGAACCCTCGATATTCCCTCGCTGGAAGGGCGGTGTTGGCGTCCTCGGTTCTCTGTGCAATCCCCAACCACATTTTGTGCCACTGCTGGGTGCCGGTGGGAGCCATGGCAGCAATTGAACGCAGGATCAGGCAGTTCCTATGGGGCGGCACTGGCAGCGTTCGGACGCTTCATTACGCCTCCTGGGACTGTGTATCTTCGCCGAAGGCGGCCGGCGGGCTCGGGCTGCGGGACTTGCGTGTTTGGCACCAGGCCCTGCAGATGGCAAACTGTAAACGCATCCTTGGGCGCGAGGGCGGGCTATGGGTCGATTTGATGAGAAGGAAGTACGGGTTCGACGACCCGTTGATGAAGACACCCCGGAATGCCTCGGCCGTCTGCAAAATGATCCTGGGAGCCATGCCGACGGCGTATTCATGCTTTGTGTGGCGCATCGGCAACGGGCGGCGGGTGAGATTTATGGAGGACAATTGGATCGGGGTTATGCCTATCTGCTGCTGGCTTACGTTCATCAATGTCTGTACAAGGTGGCCGGTAAGCGTTGCCGAGTGCATCAGGGACGACGGCGCGTGGAATTTTGAAGCTATCTCCAGCTGGGCGGGTGAGGAGCTTGTTGAAAGAATCAGACACCTCCCGCGTGCTCGGAACTCCGCCCAGGATTGCCTGGTCCAGACGCATACCGAAAAGGAGAAGGTCCACAGTGGCCGCATCTATGCACAGATCAAACGCGAATCGTCCCCTGCTGGAGGCGGCGACCGGCGGCGTGAGGAAGCTACGAGGAGAATCTGGAAGCTAAAGGTGTTGCCGCGGGTTCGGATTTTCCTTTGGCGGGCTACCGGCGATTTTCTGCCTACGGCGACATGGAAGGCTCGCCGGGGAATTAGTCGTGATCCCCTGTGCCCGTTCGGTTGCATGGAGGAGGAAACCCTGCAGCATGCGCTGTGGGTCTGTCCACGTGCCCGGGACGTGTGGGGGACCAGCCACGCGCGTCTTGCGCTGAGCGAGTTGGGCTGGCCCACGGGTGCGGCGCCCGGGTTTGAAATTTTGGAAAAGCTACGTGGATTCTTAAGCTCTTCTGCGGCGCAGCGCGACGGTGCGGTACAGCATGTGGCAACAATTGCTACCACCCTGTATTACATCTGGTCGAGGAGGAATGCCCTTATTCACAATGGCTTCGTGCCTACTCTTTGCTCGGTGTCTCGGACGGTGAGGTTCGCGGTAAGCACAACCCTCAGGAGGCATCTTATCCATTCATCTCTGTCCAGCGGGAATCCTGGCAAGTCCTCGGATTTGCTTGTTACGAACGGTTGGTTTCCCCCCCCTACATGATGGATCAAGGTCAATTGTGATGCCGCGGTTGGGGATTCCATAGCTGGTCTTGGAGTCGTTATTAGAGACTGCTCTGGCAAACCTCTTGTGGTGGCCGGCAGGAGGATGTTCTCTGTGGCTGTCGATATGATGGAGGTCCAGGCTATAATGATGGCCTTTGATCTCCTGAGGGAGTTTCTCCCCCAGCATCGTGCAGTTGAATTCCAGTCTGATTCGATGGCTGCACTTCTGGAGGCTCGGGATATGGTTACCAAACCGAGTGGGGAGGGGATGTTTGCTGTTTCCTTGCAGTATGTTAGGGCCATGGAGGCGTGCCGGTTTTCCCATATCCACAGGGAGGGAAACGAGCCTGCTGACTGGGTTGCTCGCAGAGCTTGTACTCATGAGTTTATTTGGGGTCCTGGGGAATCCCTTCCTCAGCCTCTCATTCAACTCTTGCTGACTGATTTTCTGTTTGATCCCCCTTGAGGATCTACTGTAAAACTTGTGTGGCTTTGCCACTTTTGATATAATGATATATCCACTTCAAAAAAAAAAAAAAAAAAGTATAATAAAAGCTCTCATAAATGACATAGGACATGAAGTTTAGAGTAGCCCCTTAGGTTTTTGTAAGCTTGTTTCCTAATAAGTTTCAATTCCTTCTTCTAGTTCATATGTTTTATTCTCCATTTTACTCCTCTACATTACTCTATTTATTTCATGTGAGGAATGGTTCGAGTTCTTGATCTTGTTAAAATAAGAATAGTGCAATATTAAGAAGAAATCTTGTGTAAATTTTTCTTTAGTTTTCCTGTTATATTGCATTCTATTTTCAATAGTGCCCCTCAATAAGTCCTCGTTAGCATGGGGTTTACTCCTAAAAAGATTTATGGTAGAGAGATGGAGATCGAAGTGTTATATGAGCAAAGATCTTGCGAAGGCTCAATTTGAATCAAGTTATCCATGTGAAATTCTTGGAGTGGCATTCTACGATTGTATCTAGAATCGTATTTGCAATTGCATAGTGATAGAATTTGATCATAATTGAAGTAGCAGCGGCTACAATGGAGAAAAAGCAATGGGTGACCAAAAAGAGACATGAACAGCATGGGAAGCACCTTTTGCAACAAGATATTGAAGAGGAGGTTCCTTGCCAAGTGGAAGGGAGCACGAATAGTGGGGAAGGCATGGGTCCATCTCGAGGCCTTTTGTTGGACATGGTGACTTAAATATCACAGGGCCTCAACAAGCTGAAAATTGTTCATATCTTTCGCTATAGAGGCCAAAGTGGAACTACCACCGTATTATACAGAGATTGATTCTAAGAAGATGGATTTTTAGCTTGATCAATTGGAGGCCTATTTATTTATATATCTTTGTGGTGTAATTACTTTCTATGTTTCGAAGTAATACGTAGAAATAGTTTGAGTAACTAAAAGAAATCTTGTGAGATGGGATATGAGAAAGAGAGCAAGAGACGGTGGCACAATTTATTGCAATGTTAGGGACAATTAGCACAAGAGTATCAACAAGTACTCTTGACAATGGAAATGTTGACTATCAAATCTAAGACAACCCCAGTCGAAGAAAAAAGTTGAGGAAAATTCTTTGCTTAATCTAGTGTTGACTTATCAAATGTTTTCATGTGATGCACTTTGTTGATGGGCCTATGTGTTGTATTAAGTCAAGTGAAATTGAATTTAATCCCTAATTTTATATTAAGTATAAGATTAAAACTTTATTATACAATTAATATGATTTCTAGTCATACATTTAAATTTTTTGAGTGATAAAATATCTACTTAATTAGATATTAGGCCCATCCTAGGCTTTTACAGGGTGTAACTTTTTCTCTAACAAGTGATATCAAGACCAAAATATGATTTAATGGGGATCGAAGTACTGTGGTAGTGCCAAAATATAATTTAATTGAGCTATTGAATACACGACAAGGTTAACAAAAGCATTGGAGCTAATTTGATGTATTAGAGTTCATATGGCTGATATCTAACTGTATATGCCACCTGAGTTTGGTGTGGCATAGGAAGGGCCATATCTAACTGTATATTCCGCCTAACTTTGGTTCACATGGTATTACAATTCACTAATACTTTGGAACTTTTCCTAACCGTAATCTCACGTTATTTGAAAACATTTGGACTGTGCCAGGCATATCTCTTGTTTACCATGACGTGCATGAATGAGTTTATGAAACAAAACCTCTACAAAATTAAAAAAAAAAAAAAGATGCTGCTTATCTTTTTGTCATACAGGGAAAGAAGTAACAGACGGATGCATGTGAAACAACCTTGTTGTCCTCATTAGAAGCTTCTTCAAACTAGCATGCTACATTTTTGGTTTGTTCACCTGATAACTACTGCTTAAACTTACTGAAGGCATACTCACGCATGGTTTTATGTTTTTAAACCAATTCCATTATAAAAAAAAACGCAAGCTTTATGTTTACTCCATGTAATTCATCATCTCATTATCATTATAAGCCTTAAGCTTACGAATCTTCTTAGTCAGGCCTCGCTTTTTCGATGATATTTTTGTTTTGATAAGCCATTATAAGATTTGGCAATCGTTTTTTACTTCGTTTTGAATCTTCAGAGTTTGAGGAGGCTCATCAAGGTTGATAAAGAGCTACAAGAGCCTGTGACAAAAGAAGAGCTTGTTTCTGAGGTATTAACCTTTCTATCCGAACTATTTTCACAAACGGAATTGTAAACAATGAGCAATTAAGTTCCTCAGTTTTGTATGTGGAACCGTGGATCTCTACATTTGTTATTTGCATTCCTTCAGCCTCATGTATATGTAATTTGCTTTGTTTCTTTGATGTTCATGTTAATCCATAAAGCACCATAAAGTTCGGGATTTTGCGCTGTCATATGCTCATCACAGATCAGAGTGAACTATACCCATCAATTGTGAATGAAAATACTACATTCACACCTGCATATTTGAAGGAAACCTATCAATCAACACATACTTAAGAGTTGAATTCACTTCTTTTTAATACTTTCCTTTGCTTTTTTCACACAATAAACAGGTTGCTAGGCAGCTCTGTATCAACATTCATCCAGATAATATTCATCTACCATTGCCCCTTTCATCACTGGGCGAGTACGAGCTGCTTCTTCGTCTTCCTCGTGAAATTTCACGGCCTGTGGGAGTGCTTCAATGGACACTAAGAGTTAAAATTCGAAGAAAATGATTATTTTGATGGTATTTGATAGTCCTGAAGAAGACCGCAAAATCGTTCTATGTTATGGAGTTGATGATGGAGGTACCCTTTATCTGGAGAGGCAGCTCAAATGTATGTGCATTTCAAGTGAGATCTCTCTTAAACAAGGCTAAACAAAGTTGAATTAATATAGAGTAATCTCGTATGGAGAATCCTCTATATCTTGCTTATTGGCCTGTCGAGGTTTAGTATATTGGTTTTTTTAATGCCTGAGATGGAAGCTTGTCTCAAATACTTTGTTAATTGCTTGCAAAAAATTATTTATCATGGACAATCATTTCGTTAATTCTTGCAAATAATGACGAAGAGAAAGTATTTCCCATTATGGAAATCCCAATTTTCAGTAATTTTTTTTTAAAAAAAAACCTTAAAAGGTATTATTTTTTATGGAGAATTGTAGTCATAAATTGATATATGAATGTAATTTTGTTAGAAATAGTGACACTAGAAACTTGTAGAAATGAGATTTTTTTTTTTCTTCTAATGAAATAGTATTTCATTGTCAAACCATTTTTGTTAAGTGATTGGCCTTCACCCATTTGAGATAAGAAATGTCATTGATGTATTATTATCGACAAGGAGAATTACCTTTTTGTCCACTGTCAATCGTATATAAGAGACCTATACTTTTTTCTATATTATTTTTGGGAAGTTATCTATCGTATTGGAACAGGAAAACTTTATCCTTTAAATCATTAAGATGAGAATTTGTATAATCTATTTCATGATGGTTTTCTTTTTTATATTATACCTAACATATTTGAAAACCAAACTGCTAGCCTTAGTTCGGAGTTCGGAGTTCGGAGTCGGATATATTTCTTGACCAGACCACATAAAATTATAGCCGGATCCGCACAACGAGAGTCCTGGATCCGATCCTAACCGGCATCAACAATATTACGGTTTCCAACCGGATCGTTCTTCGGAATGCGTCGGTCCGTTTCAGACGCATAATGGCGGCGCTGCAGAAGTCGAACGCGCTTGGAGCGGCCATGGCGATGCGATTAGTGGTAAGGTGGACGATGCAGCAACTGAAGGAGCAGCGAGCAATGCTCTCTTCCAATTCGACCTTTGTTCCCTTCTTCTTACAGGAAACGGCGGAAACCGGCCTCGTTACCTGCGGCCGCGGCGACAAGAAGACCAAGAAGGGAAAGCGCTTCAAGGGATCCTATGGAAACTCGAGGCCTAAGAGGGAGAAGAAGGTGGAGAGGATCAAGGATAGGATTGAGGTCCCCAGGTCCACCCCTTGGCCCCTTCCTTTCAAGCTCATCTAATACATTCTTGTAAGCTGCCTTCTCTAGGGTTACAAGGTGTCATCTTTAGCATCTGTAAGTACATATGTGGAATTTCGTACGGAATGAGTATGATAGAAATCTATTTTGTTGGGTATTGTTTCTTTCCGAAGGCGATGACGAGTTGCATCGTAGCTTGTGAAACGAAGTTTCAAATTTTTGTTTATCTTTGTATTTTGTTCACATCTGAACTGTTCCTGTTACTGGTAACATTGAAAATCATGCTTCTATCACGCCAACTTTAGGCTTGGCCCACACTATAAACCCTGGATAATTTCTACTCAAAAATATTTTAAAAACGTTGAAACTTGCAATTGGAATGCCGTTCTGTTTAATCGTTTGGTTGATGCAGGCTGAACATCATTGAGCTTGAATAATTCTCACTTTTAGTTTTGTTAGTTCGGTGATTAGGCTACTCTTTATTATTGAATGGAATTTGGAACAGTGCTATTCCCTGTTTCTTTGAATGAATGCGATTTAAATTTGTTGCAACATGAAGAATAAAACAATATCAAGTTTGGTACATTTAAGGATATGTTGCTACTAAGGTATTCATTGATAATATCTTCCTGCTGTTGATTAGTGTTCCTGCTCTGTGTAGTCTACGATTGATACCCATAATGAGCTTGGAAGCTTTGGTAGCAATGTAAATTTTTTTTTCACGAAACTTTGTTCTTAGCTGATTGAAACACCTGGAGTCTCTCTTTGAATTCAGCAACTTGGATACATATCTAATGTTTGATAACCAACTTACTATTAAAGCAAAACTTGAGCATCTTCTTGAATTGTTCGATGAGCTCACTCTTACCTGGCTTCTAATCATTGTCAACCACCCAAACTCTATCATTCAAATTAGTCATTTCTTATTTGCAATGATGATGTGTAGTTCCCCCTAAGTGGGGAGTTTAATCAGTCTGGAAAATATGGGAGGCACTCTCATGTGGATCAATTGGTGTTGTTACATGGTTATGATGTTTTTGTGTTCTAAGAAAGAGAATGGGTCAAAAGGTGAGGACTTCAAAAGAAAAACTGATTTCCAGCCAGCATTGCGTCTAAATTGTGTTGGACCTTTGGATATGTAGCACAATTTATTATGATATCTTTCAGTCATTGTTTGTATGACTGGTAGATGACTTGAGAATTGGTAGTAACATTCCTTGTAGAATCAACTATATTAAGCATGCTCAATCATATATACAATGTTTTTTCTCTCTTCTTTGAAGATTTACCTTTGAAGTGAGGAGGGTTAAATATCTTCTTTTAAAATCTTTAGTTAATGATAACCAGAACACAAGCCTATTTTGAAAAAGTCGTTGTCCTTTGCAATTGGTCAAATAGCTCATCAATTTTAGGTAGTGGATATTTGATTCCTTATAATCAATTCATATTGTTATGTTGTCATATTTTTCTCAATTAGTTCTTGCAATTGTATCTTCACCTTTTGCAGTTCCATAAGAGCCATTCTATATGGTGCCCTTGAAATAGGTTTAACACTAAGGATAAGATTGACTGAAAGTTCAATTTCTTTATTAGGTGATAGTTTTAACAAATCATCTAAAACTATATATAAGTGATTGTAAATAATAGGAACAACTTGTAGTTTTACTTCCCTCTACTCAATAGTATGTACAAAAGCCAAGAAACATATGTAGCTTTTTTGCATGAACTCTACTTTCAAAGTATATATTAGTAGTACCTTCTAGTCTTCGTTGAAGTGGACAATATCAATATCATTAGTCACATGTATCTTTGTTTTCATCCAACAATCAATTGTGACTTGATGGATTGTTAACCACTTTATACACAAGATAAAATCAATTTCGTTAGATTGATTATAATTAAATTAGACTTGAAGTTATCCTTGTTGATTTTCATATCTAGTTTAATGAATTAATCAGCCCTCACACTGTCACCCATAGGAAAACTAACAAAGAACTCTCTAAAAGCTTGCGTTCAACGATCATCCTCTCAACTATATCCATAAACACAGAAGAATGTGATGCATTGCAGTCAAATAATATAATAACATGTAACTTTTGCAATAATAATATTCTTGTTACAAAGTTGTGAGATGCAATTATCTCCCTTTGAGTGATAACATAGATATGTAGTGCCATCTATGATGGTGTAATAGTCAAATGTACTCCTCTATCATAAGTTATTTGTTTAGTATAATTAGGTTTTGCTATAAAAGATCCATCTAGCATTGACCACTCACAACTCCCTCAGATGCTTCGCTTTTCGTCGGGGAGAGCCTTGCAATATGACCAAATTTCATGGAATTTTTAAATATTTGATTGCTCCTTTTATGTGACATGTGCCCCAATTTCGCTTCATATGGGTGGTACATTGGTGTTCCTCTCACTCTTGGCCCAACAAATGGAATAAGCCTTTGCGATTTTCAACACCAACAATCATCCACATCTTATATTTGTTCCTTCCCTGTTGTTACAATGCAGGCTCTTTTCTTTTACCAACAGTTATTTCTTATAGCGTTTCTTACATAATTTGATAACTATTTCATCATACACCATTTTTTATATATTTTTATTAAATTATATTTTATCTTTTGTAATATCATCATCGTTCAGGTCATGTCACATCTTATCATAACATTAATATCATTTTAGATCATTTACATCTCATTGTGACATCATGACCACTCAAGACTCATGTTATACATTATAACATTATTATTCACGGATCATGTGATCACTTCATTTGACATCACTACCACCTAAAGATATATCTCACCTTCCTATGACATCATCACCCAAGATTATTACTTCATTTCATCGTGACATCATCACTATTTAAGGTTATGCTTTATTTCATCATGACATTATCACTACTTTATACTTTATTTGTTTTATCGTAGTATTTTCACTACTCAAAATCATGTTATCTTATCACATAAAAATATTACCTATTGTTCTTTTTTAAATTAACATTGAAATTATGTTCAAATATTTTGAAATACAAGTAATATTCAAAACACAATATATAAAATAGTGCTACACACCTATGATTCAACATTTTGTTATGTTATACACACATAACAATTGTGCAAATGTCTACTTGATTATAAGAGATTGGAGTATTATATTTTTTTTTTGTTTTTCTTTTTTTGTGATGTCACATAGAGTTTAAATTATATTCATATTTATTTATAATTCTCAAGCTATATTACTTTAATTGCACTCTTAGAGTTTAATGGGACTCCTTAAACTTACCTAGGCTCTTATTGTCGAATTATCAGTGGGCAACTTCGGACCATTTGATCTTTGATTTTTTGATGTGTGTTTAACATATTATATAATCTCTCCCAGGTTTTCATTAGACCAATTGACTATTCATCGTGTCATCTGATGCTTTTAGTCTAAATTTTTTGGTCACTTTATTCGAATCCGTTTATCCCACATCGAATTGTCCAATTGCCCATTGTACAGCTATTGGATCATTTGATGAGCATATGACAAAACTGTTATATGTTTCATTTCCCAATTGTTGTTTTCTTTTGCATAAAATTCAATTGAAGGTATTATAGGAATCTTCTATATACTTTTCCTTCACTTCCAACATTCAACTACATGTATTGGATCTCTCTTCAAAATTTTTCAAAGAAAATTGGATGAAAATACAAGGAAAAATAATCTTGAATTTAAAGTAGAATTTTTTTGCTTTTCTCCTTCTCAGATTAAGTTCCACATTTCAATCCTTCTCTATACATACAAATCCTTGACCTCTCAGTTTGTTGGTACCCTAGGGTGCAAACTTCCTTTCCACAAATCACTCTATAATCGCCCAACTCTATTAAATGCCTTCAATAATTTAATGTGCCCTTTATTAACTATTTTATAACCTTTGTTATTTCATAGCTTTTGCATTTTATTAGATCGTCAATTCACATCTGATTTTAATAAAATCAATTCAATGAAGCTTCCAAGTATTTTTCTCTAGAATATTGTATATTTTTCTGTCTTTTAGAGTTTACATACACATTATGATCATTACAATTTATTTTACCAAATATCCCTTGCATGTAATAGAAATCTTCACATTTTACAAAAATTAGAAACTGAAATACTATGCATTTATTAAATTGCATTATGTAAATAAGTGTTTGATTTTATGGGAAGTTTCACTGATCTACTTTCCTATAGTAATGCTTACTATAGATGTAGAACAACATTGCTGAGCAATGTTAATATGGTTTAGTTAACTTCAGCATTGCTGTTTCAAACACCTCAATGGTTTCCTACTCTAGCAACGACAACTATAGCGTCGACCTACTACATAGTTGTTGGTGGTCGTCAACCAGATTGTTTAATGTTCAATGTCACTACAGCGTCTTGTATCTATTGAACATTGTTAAGATTAGTAATGACATTGTTCTATAGATCCAAAACATTAACGATAGCTTTCTCCATCCACATTACCCCTCCTTCACCTACCTTCGCTTCTTCAAGCAACCAAATGTTCCTTCGATCTCTACCATTATCGATTAGGGAAGCTCAAAGATTGATATTGCTAGATGCATGCTCTGCAAATTCTGTAGTTCTTGCTGATAGACTAATTCCTCAATGGTTTATTCTATTGCAGGTTCTTGCCCAGTTGCTTCTCAAATTTCTTTTGATTGCTTTATGGTTTTTTTTCAAATATCTTTGGTTTAATCCCATGCAAATTTCATGTAGTCTTTGAAAACTAATACAATACAAGATTTATTAACTTCTAAACTGATGATAGTGGTGAACTTCAATCCCTGCAATCTAATATTTATTTCTGTGAACATTTGTGTTTCAATGAACAAAGGTTTCTATTAGAGATCCTCTTCACCTGCTCCATACAACGCTTCTACCCAATTCAAACCAGTTCCAATCCAGCTTGTGACCCAGGTCAAACCAGCTTATAGGCCAATCCTGCTCCCCTTGTGCGACTGCAGTCTCAAACACTAAACCTCTTGTGCCCGTTGATCTGGACTTTGATTCATCTGGTCGACAACATAGACTACCAGTTTTGAACCAGCCCCCTGCTTCACATGCAAATAAAAAATTATGCAGTATAAAATCATTAAGTGTATTATTAACAGAAATAAAAAATTATTAAAATCATTAAAATCTTTATTATCACCAAATAAGATCTTTAAGACAATTATATAAGACCATTAAAACTGAAAAATAACTTAATAATAAGTCTTGTGTATGATAAAACAAAGATCGTGATTTTATTAGTGAATAAACGAATGATCTATGATTAAGAGAAATGCTAATATTCTCACTTTATCTAATTTTTAAAAAGCAACCATTTCTAGCAACAACTTCAACTTAGCAAATGCTTTTACTTTAATAGTTCGATGTGAATGTTCACTATCTAGTTTTTATATTGAGAATACCTTAATTAATCATCCTTTTTATAATGTGATGTCACAATAAAAAAATGAGTATTGAAATGATTAGCTTTTTTAATGTATTTTTGGATTCCTTGTCACGTTAATTAAGAATGCATTATCAACTAAAAGTTTTATTGATCTATCATTAGAAAATTGAATTTTACTTATTAAATAGTGTTAGGGTAGCATGCACTTAAAGCTACAATGGCGTACTTTGCTTCACAAGTTGAAAGAACGATAATAGATCGTTTTATGTGAAAATTATGAGCCAACAATAGCTCTATACTTAAACAAAATAAGCTAGTGTATTTTTATAATTTTCTAGGACTCAAATCCAATATTTATCCTAGAGCTCATATATACACAATTTTTAAATGAAGGATAGAAAAAGTTGTGATAAGAAGTACTATTTAAGTATCATATGATTATCTTAATAACTTTCATATAAAAATGAGAAAAGTATTATTAAAATTTGCTAATTAATCAATTTAATTTAGTGTATTAGGTATTTTACGTATCTAATATTTTAGACTTTTAATAATTTACTTGAATAGAGTGAAATCAACACATTTCATATCTTCTTTAGCCAACTTATTGTCGACATCTATAAGAATCTTTTGAGGATTACAAAAATGATACAAACCATCCAACTCACACTGCCCTTGCACCCAGTCATTGATTCCTCATTGCCGATCTCCATTCAACTAGCATTGTCGTCATCGATTTCACATTGCCCGTTGCAACTTCCCCACGATGGTTCTTGCCCACACCTCTCGCAAGTCAGCACGACCTCCACGTTCAATCCCTAATCTTCTACTTCGATTGCAATACCTCTCGTGCCATTCTACTTTACAAAAGTTGAATCAAAATGCCTGAGAATTAATCAAACTTTATCTAATGTGTTAGGTCTTATGCATATCAAATATCTTAAGAAATTCAATAATGTTTGAAAAGAGTAAAATCAACTTATTCAATATCTTCTTTAGCCAACTTAGTCCAAACTTAGTCCAAACTTTTATAAGAATCTTTTGAAGATCTCAAACATACATGGTGATTCCTCTCGTGCCACTCTGCTTCGAGCCAAATACTCCTTAAGAAGCTTCAAAGAAGGTGAATCCAAATAAATGGGAATTAACCCAAAATCCGGCCGAACCGTCGGCCCACCTTTCTTTCGTAATCACAAGCCGTACCGTTTGGTTCCAATTCTACAATTGCGGTTGAAACGCTCGGGATTCGCGTTCAATCGTTATTTTCTTCGGCTCTGTTGGGTGGCGGTCCTTTTCACATGTTGTCACGTGTATAAATTTTAATCTTCAGTTAATTATTGGCCACGTCGATTAGAATAAGTCAAGCTATTCACATCAAAGCAGAACATTACCGCAGCAAAAGCTGGGTCGCGACCCATGACACGAGAAGAGATTAGGTATAAAGCACGTGTTGTTAGCTGGCCGCAATTTCTCTACTTCCATCGTAGTTTTCTGTGAAATTAGATTGAATTACCGACATAACCTTTTATTTAATTGTTAATTTTTCCTAGAATTTTTTTCAATAAAGTTTATCGTTTACGCTCCTGTTATATATATAATTATATAGACACATAAAAGCATTTAAGTTTAGAAAAATTATTATATTTTTTTATGTTTATTAAGATTTTTATTTTTCACATAAAATCAAATTATCATGTCGATTACACGCTGTAATTTGTTCATTGTTTTTAATCTGCAAGGTATCATATTATCTTATAAAATATAAAGTCGGTGCATGCGTTGAAACAAAGACCACGTTAAGAAGCGTTTAGAACAGTGTTTCTGTTGTCTCGGTTGAAAGCCTGATGTGAAAACTTGTCATATATTACGTCTGTGCTATAGTTGAACAAATAAACTACTAATTAGACGATACGAATCGTATTTGAGCTTCCGCTCCGTACGCTACGGTCAGGATCAACTCAACTGCCCCGGTTCACGCTTGGCCCAATTCTCGACTTTTGGAGCTGGTCGTATAAACGGTAACAGGAAACCTCCAAGGAGAAGGTCGAAAGCACTAATTACAGAGCAAGGCATCAGCCATCTCGATGGGCATCCAACTACTCCACGGAGCGCGAGCTGCAGCTCCCCGGAACCTTGGGTTGGGTCCACTTCAAGGGTTTTGCTCACCGAGCGATCCGCGCCGTTGAAATCGATCCGGCGTCCGGTTCTGACGGCAGTAATTATGTATAAATGAGAGGGAGATGAGGAGGCGAGGGTGGTGTGAGCAATTCTTATGTACTCATAAGAGAGAGGAGAGCGCTTCACGTGGAGAAGGTGATCGAGGAAATGCCGCTGTGAGAGGGGGTTAGGGAACTGCAGCTCAGCAATCGTCTTTTATTTATGGTTGCTGCCGACGGCAGTTGTTGGGCTGACCCACCACATTCATTTCTCCTCTGTCTCTGTTTCTATGCCCCCGTTATCTCTCTTTATAACGCCCAATTGGTTTTCTCCTCTGATGTTTCGTCTCCATCTCTCTCTCTCTCTGTTGTGTGGTCAGAGTACTCATTTTGGTCATGATGACCTCTCCATCGTCTCATGGGAAGCTTGCTCTTTGAGGGGAATGTTGTCTGGCTCGAGGTCACTGTATCTCTCTCAAGGCCGAGCTTTTGAGGAGATGATCTCGGACCAGGCTTCATTCCCCCCAACTGCAGCTCCCGTTCCGCTTGCTCACGGTGGAATGATGCGCAGGCGCCGGCAGGTGAGTTCTTCCTCTGCTTCTCCTTGTATTCCTGCTTTATGCATGCGAGAGGAGAGAAGAGAGAGAGAGATTTGTGTGAAAGCAGATTGGTGTAATGATGAGAGTTGGGAATAGCTTTATAGCTGTCTTCCTAGTTTTGGGTTACTTGCTCACGCCAAGTAGAAAAAGTTTTTCATCATTGCTTGGAATAAAGTTTTCTTCTTCTTCATTATAAATTATAGCACAGACCTACAGCAAATAGCAAGCTTAGTGGGTGAACCTGCTGAATTTTTCCCAATAGTTCTTGTAAGAGGATCTATGAAGGGCATAATATGTTCAATCTTTTTGACCTTTGTAGTGCATCCTTTGCTTGTTTTGTTGTCCTTTTGTTCTTCTAATGTCGCAAATTTCTTCAGAGAGAAGACAAGTAGAACAGCAATAGTTGATGATAAATACCTGAACTCTAGATCGACTCACAGCTAAATGTTGTAGTTTATGGTAAAACTTTGGGTAGACACGTGTTATGTCAACTTGTTCAGCAATAAGAAGGCATCGGAGCATCTGTTACCTTCTTACGATTGGCTTAATATACATTTTTCTTATTTGAAAACCAAATTTAAGTACTACTTTTTATTCAAAAAAGTTTATTATAAAGTTTTCTACACATTTAATTGTAAATTTAGTATCATTAAGGATCTGCTTAACAATATTTTTTTGGGTTTTTACAATTAAAATGAAATAGTTTTTAAAATATTATATGCAAAGCCAAGACTTCTTCCTTTTATGTAGCTTTTTCCATAGCCTTTTTCATGTGGTAATGCTTACAAGAATAATACTTTATGTTGAAATGAAAGGAATTTTTACAGAAGCATTACTAGATTGGATGGGACTAGCTATGAAATTAAAAAATACAATGAAAGGAATATCAATCTTCATGTGTTTTGTGATTTTCTTTTGAAAGAAGCCTCCTCAAGTGTCATGTGGGTCTCTAGGATCATCCACTTTCTTCCACATGATTACTGTTATCTTCTTAATAGAGCATCCTTCAATTGCCATCTAATACTTGAGATCTACCTTTAGTTGAAACCTAAAAGACTCAACCAACTTCTTTAGTGCCATGTGACACTCAAGGAATTATTAAACCATTATTCATCCTCATTTGTGCTTGAAGGATGAGTCCCAACGAAGCATCTTATATATTTTCAAGAAAAGACAATCCAATCTAGCAAATTGAGGGTTTGCGAAAAAAAGAAGAGTTAAGTTCGCTTTGGTTTCTTTTGGCAAATAATAATGACATAATTTGTTATGTAATATATTTTGTATAACAGTTTATATTTCATAATGTTCAAGAGATGATAAAACTTAAAATTAAACCAAATAATAAAAATAAAATATTTTTAAATTTTAAATTCAAAATATTGAAATATGATATTATGTTTATAAAAATATTAATATATTGATACAATTTTTAGAAAAATATGTTATAATATCAAAAAAAATTTAAATCTTATTTGAACATATAATTAAGAAACTTTTTTTGGGACGAATTTAATTGTTTTGAGATTTTAATTTTTGAATACCTAAATAATTAATTATAATTTTTTAAATAATTGAAATATAAAGTTGATTTTATGAATTATTAAGGGCAACATATAATTTCACAAACATAAGATTATCGCTTTCAATAAGAAAGTAGCTTTGTTTTTATTAACGGGCATGGAAGTAAATGGTAATTAAATATTATAAGTAAATGAGATTTGTCTAAGAAACCGCCTTTGAATATATTATATTATTTCCTCTTTTTCTCATATGGGGCTTTGTTTATTCTTTAGTTATTGTAGAGGGAAACTGGAAGAGAGGAGGAAGGAGATGAGTTTGGGAGAGCTGTGTGAGGAGAGTTTTCGTCGGAAGGAGAAAAGAGAAAAGGAATCAAGAGTTGAAAATTTTGAGAGATGAAAGAAGAAGAGTAAAGGAGGAAGACAAGAAGAAGGGTAGTAAGTTGCTGCTGTGGAAGAAACTTTGGAAGCTGCAACTGGAGGAAACCAAGCAGGTCGGAGAAATTCTGTGAGTTGTCGAAAGTAATTCAAAGCAAAGAAGATTTGGAATAAATGGAAGAAGTTGCAGCTAAGATGAAAAAAAAAACAACTAAGATAAATAAACTTTTCTTTAAATTGCTTTAATTTTCTTAGACTGGTTTACAAGTTTTTTTAAGGTGTAATATTAATTAGGAAGCAATTTTTGAATTCCATAAGTGTTGGGATTATTTTTTTATTATAAAATATAAATAAAGTAACATTTATGAGAAAATTTTATTATGATTTATGCTTTGTTTTCTTATATTAAGATATTATTATATATAGACATGATATTTATTATTTTATATTTTATTAGATTTATCTATTGAATTTATTAAAATTTTATTAATGTTTATATTATAAAGAACACATCCATGACATTAAACACAGAGATATTATAATTAGGGGTGAAGATGATACTCTTCATATGTGTGAAAATAAGTAATATTTTATTTTAGTTAAGCTTTTGGTGTGTTAATGACGCAATAGATTTTAGTTCTAGACTTATTCTAAGTAGAATTGTTATATGTAATTTTGTATATATAAATGTTTAGTTATTATAATATTTTATTTTATTTCTATGACATTATTTGGTTGGGTTTGAGAAATATATTTTATTGATAATCTCATGTTTAGAAGTATTATCCACATCTATTAATCTTTAATTATTATATATTTAAGTATATAATAGGGTGGAGTCTTGCCAAGAAAAATATAGATTGAGTATTTGCCTTAGTCAATTAGGCAATTAAAAGGAGTTATAATTTCATTTATAAAGAAATAATATAAACTTTTATCAAAAAATTTTATTGATTGATTAAATTGATGATATGGAATCTTTATTCTTTGTCTTCTTCTTGACGAAGGTCTTTTTTCTTATTCTCTTATATTTTTTCTTTTAATTTCATGAACTAACTATGCATTATTTCTAATTTTTAATCAATCTCTCCTATCTCTTATTAAAACAAATTTTTATTAAATTTATTGAATCCACAATTAGCATCTACATCTTCATTAATTGATGTTTAACAAATAGCATTGTTTTCTAGCAAAATGATGGATTTTTATAGTAGTTAACTTTCCAATGTTTGAAATTTTAGTAGCAAAATTGTTATTATATCTATAATTCATTAACAGTTAACCTTCTTAAGTTGTCACATCCCACTCCTATTGAGTACGATGCTCCTTGATCCATCAATGAACCCATTTCTTTGTTATCAACTATGTCAATTGATGTTGGGTTAGCAATTGGGCTTTGGGCCACTAGTTGATGAACTTTAAACTTTAAACTTGACTATTTAATGGGACCATATTAGGCTTTAGAATATGTAGCAAGCAAGGGACTATTATTTATAGACTATGGAATAAGCTCTATCAAGTGCCCATTGATAATGAAGAAAGTTGAGGTTGTGAATAGGGCAAGCAATAGTTTATTCAAATGATGGTGGAGAGCGATGGGTCCATCAAAGTCAATGAGACAATTTGTTGGGGCTTCTGATTATGAGGTACGTGAAACAATTTGTTTGCGATACGTTCTCATTCATTTTTATTTAAAGTTGAAATAAGAAAATGATGAAAAACCAAGAAAAAAATGAATGAGAAGAGGGTTTTTATCACAAGTAGTTGAAATTCTTTCAAGAAATTTGAATTCAAATTCTATAAATTGCTTTATTCATCATTTTTATTGATTTATATAGATGTTTTCAATAATAATTTATTAAAAATTATATATTTTTTTAATGTTTAATAAAAACATGTAACTTTGACCAAATAGGAACTTTTGCAAATTATACGATGCAATAAGTTAGTCCTCATATGTGCAATGCACTGAGGCACTATTCATGTGTGAGATTACTGTTCCTGTGCTTGCACATTGATTGCATAGGCATGGCCACATGTGCAATAAGTGATCGATATGCACACATGAAGCGAATGTGCATTGGTCTTCACAGTTACACACCTAACATGCATGGGCATTCAATGGCCCACACGCTTTCTCATGTGCACGCCAGCTTCTCTACATGTGAGCCTTTGCGTGCGACAACGCACGTGGTTCTTGCTGCATGGTCTTGTAATGACAATTTTCATCTTTTTGTCACATTCTTTGATTTTTTTACAAATTTAAGTTTAATAAGGTATAATTTAGCTCATGAACATGAAATCTTAGAGAGAGAAGAGCTCATCATGAGAGGAGGGGGAGGCGTTGGAGATCCTTTTCAAAGAAAATAAGAAATTGACTAGCCAACTCAAAAGATTGAAAATATCATTAAAGTATTTGATTCTAATAACTAAGCTAGAAATGGTTGTCATAAGGAGAATTGTTTGTCATATTACATACACCCAAGAGAAGGTTAAATATCAATTCTTTTAAAGATGTCATCCAAATTTTAATTCTTGAACATTTATGTCGATCTTACAAATAGTTAAAATCATAAATACAAATGTTATTATAATATTTTATTTTATTTCTATGACATTATTTGGTTGGGTTTGAGAAATATATTTTATCATCAATATCATATTTAGGAGTATTGTCCTCATTTATTACTTAATTTATGCTTTATCTTTAATTATTATATAGTTAAGTATATATTAGGGTGGAGTCTTGTGAAGGAAAATATAGGTTGTTATTGAGTATTTGTCTCAGTCAATTAGGCAATTAAAAGGAGTTATAATGTCAGGCACCCCACCTTACCAACTACAGTAAATTAAGGATGCTGCATAAGAAATAATCTCGAGTGAGGACAAACCATGCCTAGGTGGGGACCCGACGGTGAGACAATTCTAACCCTCTAACCAATCTGGTATATTTTGAACACATTTTAACCAAATCCAAACCATGGAGCTGAAATGAAAACATGTGTATATTAAACTGTATATATATACAATAAACCACAAAACTGAAGTACCAAAAAGTACCAAAATGAAATCAAATCCACTCCCACCAAAAATCTATCCCCTCTCACATGTCAGGAGTATAGTCCTCTCCTGTACCATTATAATCCCCAACTCTCGGTGTAGTGGATACATGACCTGTGATGAAGCACTAATGAGACATATATATCTCAGTAGATAAATCCATTATGTAACCAAGTAAAATAAATCTCCAGATATAAAAGACAAGCCGTGAAACATGATAAAACAAAATCCATCTCATAAGCGGTGAAAAATAAACCATATGAATACCTTCATATCAAATGTCATGCAGTATCAAAAGTAAACCAGATAAACATGTATACCAAATTTCCATTTCCATTATTTTATATGTTATATACTTACTGGGCCCGATTCCCTTTGAATCATCATCCTCTGGATCCAATCATCATATCAAATGACCCTCCAGCCGGCATCCATCCAGTACATAACACTAGGCAGATATCTGATCCGAAGACCGATACCCTGCGATCTCATCCGCTAGGCCTAGTGCCACCAGGCAGGTATAGTACTGATACCCTGCGATCACATCCGCTAGGCCTGGTGTCATCAATATATACGGAGGTCATGGTACACATACACACTAGGCAGATATCTGATCCGAAGATCGATACCCTGCGATCTCATCCGCTAGGCCTAGTGGTGAGGATAATGTCTCCAGGAATCCAATTTTCATTTTTATTTTCCAACCATGTCACACATGTGATAAATATGCCAAAACCATATCAATATGTCCAACCAATTATATTTTATCTCATATTATGCTTTTTGTTTCAATTTCCTTTTTGTCATCTTTTATGCTTTCAGTTCAATCAGAAAATAACACCATAAAACATATATCAAGCCATGAGATAAAAGTCATGTAAAGAAAAACTGTAATGCAGCCCATAAGAAACCATGTATCGAAATATAAATAAATACTATTGTGCTATATCACAGGTTACGAATTTATCTACTTGAATTTGTTGTACCACCCGTCTTACTCACTTCTGATTCTTCTTGATGTCCTACAAGCCCATAAAATACAAAAATAATTATAGCCAAACAGCGCTTTCTAAAAGCTTTCCCAAACACACCCCAAAATAAATCCCAAAAGACGCTGGACCGGCCACGGTCTGCGCTGGACCGCCCGCGCCCGTCGCTGAACCGCCCTCGCAGAAAAACTTTCTAAAAGCTTTTCCAAACAGCTTTCTAAATTCCCAAATTTCTTACGCCGTCGCTGGACCGCCCGCTCGGCGCTGGACCGCGCGTGCTCTCGGCGCTGGACCGGGCGTGCTCGGCACGCTGGACCGCGCGCTCGGCATCCGGTTCAGCGTAACCCGGTCCAAAGCCTGGACCGGTTCACGCCGCCCCTCTCTCTCTCACGTCCGGCGAAACCAAAGTATTTCGCCGACGGACTTCAATTCTTAAGTCTCTCGTCGGCCAACTGACCGCCGCTCCCCTAAAACTTATAAAACAACAAAGAAAATAAAATTCACCTTCGTTGGCCGTTGTCGTCGCGTGCCGAAATTCACAAAATTTCCTCGCCGCCGTGCCTCGCCGTCGTGCCTCGCCGCAGCGTTCGCAGAAACGCGTTTCAAACACGCAAAGCCGGCTTTTATAGCCGCGGCCGAAACCGACTAAAGGGACGTTCGTGAAACGCATGTTTGCAGAAAACCCCCTCTAAATTTTAAATTTTCAAATATACCCTCCGCCAATCGGATTTGAACTAAACCGACATTTAAAAATTACAAATCTATCCTCAATGTTACAAATTTATCCCAAATCTTCAAAAATTCATAATTTATTCATTAGAGCTCCGAAAATTACAAATTTAACATCGTTGGATTCGTCTCACAAAGCTCTTTCGTTTAAGCATATAAAAATACAAATAAGAGAAAACTAGGGCTGTTACATATAATTTCATATATAAAGAAATAATATAAACTTTTATCAAAAACTTCTATTGATTGATTAAATTGATTATATGGAACCTTTATTCTTTGTCTTCTTCTGATGAAGACCTTTTTTGTTATTCTCTTATATTCTTTCTTTTAATTTCATGAACTAACTATGTATTCTTCTTAATTTTTCAATCTCTCCTATCTCTTATTAAAGCAAATTTTTATTAAATTTATTGAATCCACAATTAGCATCTACATCTTCATTAATTGATGTTTAACAAATAGCATTGTTTTCTAGCAAAATGATGGATTTTTATAGTAGTTAACTTTCCAATGTTTGAAATGTTAGTAACCAAATTATTATTATATCTATAACTCATTAATAGTTAACCTTCTTATGTTGTCACATCCCACTCCTATTGAGCACCATCCTCCTTGCTCGATCAATGACCCATTTCTTTGTTATCAACTATGTCAATTGATGTTGGGTTAGCAATTGGGCTTGGGGCCAATAGTTGATGAGCTTTAAGCATTAAACTTGACTATTTAATGGGACCATATTAGGCCTTAGAAGATGTAGCAAGCAAGGGACTATTATTTATAGGCTATGGAATAAGCTCCATAAATGCCCCTTTTTTTTATTCAAAAAGAGGCATAAGCCTCATACAAAAGGTCAAAACGGATGTTCCTTATAGAGGATCAAACATGAAGTCCGATAGTATGAGTTTGAGGAGGGGGAATGGACACCCCCTCCCACACAAAATCAGCGCAGCAAGCAGCACGCGCAACCCAATCAGTAGGCACATTCCCATCTTTATAGAATGTGCGATAATCTCAGCGTGTTCAGGAACCTTGCACGCTCAATAGGCTCAGCAAAGAAACTCGCTACAGGCAGATACAGAATGAGTTGGCGAACCTTCTATAGCGCCGACATCAAATCCGTCTGAATCTCCACAGCGTGATATTGGGAAAGGATATCCCTCAACAAATCAAGGGCCTCAAGCATTGCCTGGACCTCCATAGCTTCTCCAGCCTGTGAGATGACCTTTTTCCCAACCACTAGTAACTACTTCCCCAAATAGTCCCTCACCACCAGGCCGAGCCCAACGGCATCCTCTCCAACAACGGCGTCACAATTCAATTTTATCCACCAAGTAAGGGGAACCCAAATATGGGCTACAAGTAGTTCGGAGGAGCTGTATGGGTTTTCGCAGGACATGGATAAGTAAATGTTGCAATTTTTTGTTGCTGTGATAATCTCAACCTTTGTCTTGCGTAGCATGGTGCAGCAGTTGATCACGAAATCATTGTGCCTTTTCGCGTTCCTTCTCTCTCATATGTAGTACATAATGGTAGCCAACGTAGCGGCATGCACGGCGCCATCATCGCATCTCGTTGCCGACAAACCCACGAAGTCCATGACCCGGTGCATAAAAGTCAGCCCAGCATCCAGCCCCCGAGGAAGCCCAAGAGCGGCCTCGGCCCGCGCATGCCAGCCCAGAACTCCTGAGTGCACGGGCATTCCTAGAAAACATGTTGCGAGGACTCCTCCGCTGTACATCCCCATGTGCACCTGGTGCACCCCGAGCAGCCCACTTCGTGCCAACCAAACAGTCATATGGAGATGATCCCCCACCGCGCGCCACAAGAAGATGCGCACCCTCGACAATACTCTGAGCTTCCATAATCCCCTCATCCAATCCGTGTCCTGCTTGATGCCCCGCCTGGGGTCGTCATCAGCTCTGCATCTCAGGTGCATGTAGAGCCTCCCGTTGTTAACCTTCACAGTCTCTGTGTGCACCTGAAGCAACATGTCCTGTCCAGACTTTCGGGACTAGGGATAGTGCAACACCTTATCGAGCAGAAGCTCACTAGCCCATTCACGTATATTTCTGACGTCCTAAACCCCAGCCGCTGTAACGCATTCGGCCACACTCATCGGCCACACAGTGTTCATATTGATGAATGTAGGATAGCTGCAAATAGAAAGAAAACCAATCCAGTTTTCTTCCTTAAACCTCGCCGTTTTCCCGTCGCCGATTCTCCACACAAAGTTTGCCACAGTGCTCGGCATAGTTTCCAGCACGAGCCTGCATGCATGAGAAGCATTTTGAGGTGTCTTTGAAGAGGTATGTGCCACATTATATTTCCGCTACATAATCTCCACCCATAGAGTATCCTCGTGGCTAAGCAGGTGCCTGCAATGCTTCATTTGTAGACGCATTGCCAAATGCACAGATCTCGTATCCTAAGACCACCCGCAGCCTTCTGTAGGGTGACGCTGTCCCAAGATGCATAGTGGATCTTATTCGTGTTGCTAGCCCCACACCACAGAAAGTTTCTAATCCTCCTCTCAATCCCTTCAATGACTCTAATGGACACAACACAATGGCACAATATGTGGCTCGGGATGGCACTGAGAACAGAGGTAACCATTACAACTCTTCCAGCAAGTGAAAGAGGGCGAATCCACCACTTGGCAACACATGCTTCCATCCTCTGAATAAGGAAGTTGAAGTCCGCCTTCTTAAGACGGTTCGCCACAATAAGAACTCTGAGATATGTGAGATTCTGGCCCTGCTCCATGCTGAGTCTCTTCGCAACCAATTTCATCTTCTTCCTGCTCATACCTCTGCTGAAGTAAGCCCTGGACTTCAAGAAGTTCACATGCAGCCTCGCAGCAATGCTAAATGCCTTCATAATTCTTTGCACCACGTGTGCGGCCTTGCACATAGCAGATGCATACAGGAGGACGTCGTCTGCATACATCAAATGCGAGATCACCAGCACATGCTAACTGCATCGGAACCCTAGCAACTGTCTAGTCTCATAGCCACGCACCAGCACAGAGAGGTATTCCGTCACAATAACATATAAGTAAGACGAGAGAGGGCAGCCCTGCAGGAGCCCACGCTGCGCCTCCACCCATGGGAGTCGAGCACCATTAATGAGGACCCCAAATCTCAAGTAGGTGATGCAGGCTTCAGTCCAGTCGTACCACAGAGAAGGGAAACCCCATAATCTTCAACATCCCAAGCAAAAAGTCCCATTTTACATTGTCATAAGCCTGCTCCATATCAATCTTAACTGTCATGAGCCCAACTTTGGCGGTGCAGGAGTGCATACGAGAGGCCATTTCCTACGCGATGAAAATATTATCCGCAATGCTGTGACCAGGGATGAAGGCTCCTTGCTCACGCGAGATAATAGATGGCATTACCAGCTTAAGTCTCTCCACTAATTCTCACCACCACTTTGTATATCGTATTACAGAGACTAATCAGCCGAAAGTGCTCCGTCTTACATGCACCATGTTTCTTAGGGATTTAAGACAATCAACGTGTCCTTCCAATCCTTCGACATCCTCTTCTCCTCGAAGAAGGAGAGCACCGCGCAGATGATGTCATTGCGTGTTATTGCCCAGTATCCATGAATAAACTCGGCGGTGATCCCGTCAATGCCCGGAGCTTTGTTCCTTCTAATGCCTCTAATAGCTGCGGTAATCTCCTTCTCGGTCACCTTGTAAATCAACTGGGATGCCTGGTCATCACTAATGCTGGCGCATGGCATGAAAGTCAACGGCAGTGGCGTGCACCCCGCACAGCACCACTTCGTCTCAAAGAAGGCCAAGAGGACAGCATTGATGCGCTCAGGAGTGTTCGCCACCTTTCCCTCCGCGTCCTTCTGCTGAGCAATAGTTTATTCAAATGATGGTGGAGAGCGATGGGTCCATTAAAGTCAATGAGAAAGTTTGTTGGGGCTTTTGATTATGAGGGACATGTAACAATTTGTTTGCGAGATGTTCTCATCCCGAGTCTTTGAAAGCAGATTTTCTATTTAAAGTTGCAATCGTAAAAGTTGAAATAAGAAAATGATGAAAATCTAAGAAAAAAATTAATGAGAAGAGGGTTTTTATCACAAGTAGTTGAAATTCTTCCACGAAATTTGAATTCAAGTTTTATAAATTGTTTTATTCATCATTTTTATAGATTTATATAGATGTTTACACGTAATAATTTATTAAAAATTATATATCTTTTTTTAATGTTAAATAGAAACATGTAACTTTGGCCAAAATAGGAATTTTATCAAATTATACGATACAATAAGTTAGCCCTCATGTGTGCAATGCATTAAGGCACAATTCATGTGTGAGATTACTGTTCCTGTGCTTGCACATTGATTGCATAGGCATGGCCACATGTGCAATAAGTGATCGATATGCACACATGAAGTGAATGTGCATTGGTCTTCACAGTTACACACCTAACATGCATGGGCATTCAATGGCCCACATGATTTCTTACGTGCACGCTAGCTTCTCTGCATGTGAGCCTTTACGTGCGACAACGCACGTGGTTCTTGTTGCATGGTCCTGCAATGACAATTTTCATCTTTTTGTCACATTCTTTTATTTTTTTTTCACAAATTTAAGTTTAATAAGTTATAATTTAGCTCATGATCATGAAATCTCAGAGAGAGGAGCTTATTATGGGAGGAGAGGAGGGGGTGGAGGTCCTTTTCAAAGAAAATAGGAAATTGAGAGGCCAACTCAAAAGATTGAAAATATCGTTAAAGTATTTGATTTTAATAACTATGCTAGAAATGATTGTCATAGGGCACATTGTTTGTCATATGACATACACACAAGAGAAGGTTAAATATCATTCTTTTAAAGAAATTCAAATTTTCATTCTTGAACATTTATATCGATCTTACAAATAATTAAAATCATAAATACATAAATATTAAGAAAGTTTTCAATTAGAAGTTCGCCTATCAATGACCAACATCCTCATCATGGTTGATTACCATTAAAAGTAGTATTTATTCACCGAATTTGGTGATTGAAAAATGTGGTGGCTAAATCATTAGTGAATAAAGATGGAGCGATCAATTGAAAGATTGATTCATTCAATCATTAACAATAATCAAAGGTTGAAAAGAGAAGTTCAACAACTAAAAAGTTTCCCAATAAAATCCATGTGTTATAATGTGTTGAGGTAGTCTCAGTTTTCAAAGCTATTGTGATGACTATTATGGTGCAAAATGATTGTCGTCTTTGTGTAACGACTAAACGTAAAAAATGACAAATGTTTAAATCATTATCATAATTGAAATAATTGTTACTTTTGTCAAGAGTTTGGTAACATGAGATCAAGTACTTTGGTGAAATAAATACCTATTTTTGTTAAATTTCATTGTAAGCAAACATTCTCTTCAAGTAGAGCTATGTATCAACTAAAATGAGGTAAACAGCCAGCTAGCTTCCCAATTGCTATGGTTGTATTGAAGGAGGCCCAAACCAAGTAGACAAAATAGAACATTTGTTCATTTTTCTGCAATAAAGCTCAACTTCTCCTACGCAAGACTCTTTCCTCACTACGGATTGCAATCATTTCTGCCAAGACGTGGATGACAATTGCAAGAGGGAAAATATTTCAGCCCTTTAAACTGAATCTTATTCCAAATAATCATCCTTTTTATCCATGTCAAGTGTCGTGATTTAATGGCTTCATCATCGTTTTGTTCGTTGAAAACGGCTTCTTTTGATGCGAGAAAAGCTCGATTATTTCTGTACGAAGAGCAGTCGTTCTTATTTTCATGTATGAACTTGGATCAAGCAGGTAAAACTCTCCATAAGAAGACTTTCCATTAAACCTGTACTTAATTAATCGTAAGTCAAAAACTCCCACCACTGAGATCCGCCGTTTCCAGCAGACAACTGCTCGCTTGTCCAACCACCACTTTGGAAGAAGGGCTGCTCCTTTTCCTCTCTGCATTCACCAGCTTCCGAGCTGCTTTTCGCTATCAACATCTTCTCTTCCTCTCTCGTTTCCCCCCTTTTAAACGACGGACTCGGAACGGCATCGCTCTGCTTGCAGCTCTCGGCGTTCTCCTCCATCCTCTCCGTCAGCGTCTGCACCTGCGCACAAGTCGGGATCAATTGGAAGTTTGCTTTGTTATGTCTTTTGAGCCGAGGCGACATCCACCTGGGTGGCGAGGAGGTTCCTCTGAAGGCGGAGGGAGTCGAAGGAGGAGCGGAGGGCGTCGTAGTCGGCTCGGAGGGCGGCATAGGCGCGCTCGAGCTGCTTCGACTTCCACCGGGCACGCTTGTTCTGAAACCAGATGGCCACCTGGCGAGGCTGTAATCCCAGTTCCCTGGCAAGCTGTTGCTTCTTCTTCGGCTCGAGCTTCGCTTGCTCCTCAAACATCGTCTCCAACGACTTCACCTGCTCTTCGCTGAACCGCTTCCTCTTCTCCGCGGCATCCACCTCGCACCCTCCTCTGCTCACACCGCTGCCGGTTTCGCTGTTCTGCATCTCCGGTCGCCAGCATTCGGGAAGCATGAGATCAGTAAGTGAAGCACGGCGGGCACGGCCGCACAGGAGATATAATCCCAGTGTTTGGATATGAGGCGGCGACACATGGATGGCGTGATGGGAATGGTAGAGGGAGAATGGGTGCCGTGGTAGAGTTGGCCGCCGCTGTCCCTCCAGAAAAAATAAAAAAAAAGAAGAAATTACAGCAATCAAATCAGGATAAGGAACAAAACACCCACAAGACTAAACCTTCCAAAGAACGATTTAAACTTTCTTTACCCTTCTTCCTCTTTTCCTCTTTTTTCCGTTGCCGAGAAGTCGTTGTCTGTTGATATGGCCATGGAAGCCCAGCTGGCGCAAGATTTTTAGCTCGTCCTTTCGCGATAGACCAAGCATGACGTGTGGGAGACAACGAGTGGGCGCGAGGAGGCCGCGTCGGCAAGGGGAGGCGGGACAGGCTACGGAACAGGGAAGAAAGAAGACTTGCGCGCTAAGACGTGGGAGTTTCAGCTACGCTTCTCGGACTCGCCGTTGACACGAGAAGCGGCTGAAAGCGCCGACTACGGCCGTGGGCCTATCCTTACGCTTCGTAGTTATCCTCGCCGATAAGGTGCGTGTCAAATGTAATATCATTCGTTAAAGCAACCTTTATATCAAATTTAAAGCAACATTCTATGGTATTAAGATAACCAAAATTACCAAGGTGAGGTATTTACTTTTAAAAAAATAATTGAAATAATAATATAGATTTAAGATAAAATGTGAATAAGATGAAAAAAATAAAAATATATTTTTTAATTAAAACTTTATATTGAAAAAAGTAATATATAATTACTTATTTATAGTTTCAAAAATTTTCTAAATTTAAGTTAATTTTAATCACAACTAATATAATATAAATAATAATTCAATTAAATTTGATTATTATTATCACAAACTTATGACCATAACATATTTTGACGAACCACATGATTCATCAATTTTGATTATAGCTAACTTAATTATCTAAATACTTCATTCTTATAAATTAATTATGACTATTTTTTAAGTTTATTTTCTAATGTCTCCTTTTAAACTTAATTATTTTTCATCTATTATTCAAAGTAAGCTAGTAAATTTGTTGACAAGATCCATCCTAAGTGATTTAATAAAAATGTTAACAACTTTATATTGTATCTTGCAAATGAAATGTTACATAAATCGTATCAAATTACAACAAATCAAAATAAATGGCACAAAAATTTACATGAAAATCTCAAATAGAAAAAAAAAATCACGGGAGAGCAGGAGTAAAGAAAATTTACTATTATGAGAATTACAACAAAGTTTTAGAAGAGAAAGAAAACTATCTTAAAAAACACATCTAATATATTTATAAATACACCACAATAACATTCCTTTCCTTTATTTTCTCTATTGATAATTATTCTATATATAACACCATCTTCTTTATTTCTTTTATTAATAGTTATCATATCTATCGCATTTAACTGCATATTTTTAAGATATATTTTATTTTTTAATTTTTGAAGTTCGAATCTGCATAAGTTAGAAGGTTTAACTAAATAGTCCTCTAATATGAATCAATTCAAGTCAATATCAACAAATCTTTATCTTGACTTAAATTCTCTCATGAAGTAAAGTTAATTGAAGAAATACAAAGCTTAGCTATCTAAAGGGTGTCTTCATCAATGACATGACATTAACCAAATCCAAATAAAGTTTGAACCTGGTTGTATGAAGCATCTTTGTCATCATGTTTGCAAGATTCTCCAAAGTGTTGATCTTGTGAATAAGCTATATCTTCAGTCTCAATCTTATCATGAGTAAAGTGATACTTGATATTGATATACTTTATCTTCTCATGAAACATCTGATCCTTGGAAAAACATACAATATTTTTATTGTTAAAAAATATGATAATCACTCTACCAATCATACTTAGCTATTTGAATAAACCTTATAGTTAGATTACTTCCCTTCATAATATTAGTGATTTCTATATACTCTATCTTTGTAGTAGACAAAATAATTATACTCCACAAAACTGATCTCCAACTAGCATCTACGGGGGAAGACATACCTTGTGAGGGATATTCTTTTATCATAGTCACCTCCATAGTTGAAATCAAAATAACCTTTTAATCTTGAAAGTTTTCCTTCAAAATATAAATAAGTATCACTAATGCCACATAAATATCTCAAAATCCACTTAACAACCTCCCAATGTTACTTGTCTAGATCAACCATATACCAACTAATAACACTAACAATATGTGCCAAATCAGAACGAGTGCAAACCATCACATATATTAAACTACCAACTGCATTCATGTAAGGATTATGTTGCATGTATTATGTATCTTCTTCAGTATTTAGACGTAGATTTCTAAATAACTTGAAATAAGTGTTCAAAAGTGTAGAAATAAGTCTAACTTCTTTCATCTCGAATCTTTGAAGCACCTTCCCAATGTAGTTATTTTGAGATAAAAGATGCATCTTTTTTTTCTTATCTCTTATGATCTGGATCCCAAGTATCTTCTTTACTATCCCCAAGTCTTTTGTTATACCCAGTAAAAAAAATTTTTATGTAAATCTTTAATAAATTAATTTTTGGCTTGGATGATTTCAGATCGACAGTAGGATGAGCCAGGAGCTCAATTGGAGGCTATTGGAATTTCTGAAATTTCTGGGGATTTTCCGGAGCACCGAGGTAAATTTTAAGTAATTTTCCCTGTTTAATTATATTTATTGGATTTTTAGAAATTCGGAAAAAATCCATTTAAATTAAACCGGAAATTGGTTTTTACCGCGCGTGAACCGGACCGGAACGGTTCAGCGGAGGCGGAGGCGGTTCGCCGAGTGAGTTTGCGCGTGCGTTCTGATAAGCGGATCGGACGGTCGTGATCGACGGTTGGGATTGAACCGGCTGATCGGGTGCTTACCGTGTCGAAAGCGTGTCAACAGCGCGTATCGGGTGCTCACCGTGTCGGCCAGGAATATAAAACCCTCGCGAAATACATCGATTAGGGTTTCGTTCGACCGACCGATAGAGAGGAAGTTTTCCGGTGTACGGCGCGTGATTCCGGCGGCCTGGCAAGGGGCTTTTTGTGCCTGGAGATTCCCGGGACCGAGGAGAGTCGATTGATACCGGGTTCGTTCGGTGAGGAGCTGCGGCGAGCTGCGGACGAGGTCCACCGTCGCCGGCGTCTTTGAGGTAGGAAATTCAGTTTAAATTTCGTTAATTAGCGAATTGAAAATATGGATTACTTTGCAATTAACTACCAGAACATGTGAATTGTGTTTTTTTGAAAGTGATTAATGCAAATTATTGATTTTAGCATTTTAGGGTTTTCGGAAAAATTATACCCGTCAAATTGGAAATTTTACCGAGCAATTGATGATTCTATTATGGGCTTTAATCATGTTAAGATTGTATCAAATGCTGAAAATTGTTTAATTTCATAGATTGTTTGTTTAATTTCATAAATTGTTAAATGAGGATCGGATGAAAACTTCGGCGGGAAATTTGATTGAATCTTAGAAATTAGTGGCATTATTGACAAATTAGGATAGTATGAATATCGGATTTTGCTTCTCCTTGATCTTGGTCGCCGAAAATCGACGGGGAAAACGGAATTTCCCGGAGGAATCGTCGGCTAGGGTTTCGCGGGCGTTAGACCGAGGAAGGAGAAGGGTTTTGATAATTACAAATTTAATTAAGTAATTAATGGTATTTACGCTATTTTATTAGTAATTAAAATAAATCCAATTAACGGATTAATAAGAAATTGGTTCGGCGGTGTCGCGGTTCAGCGCGAGAGTTCCGAACCGGCAGCGAAAACCGGTTCAGCGGGATTCGGCGCGGACGAACGGCGCGAAAGCCGAACCGGCAGCGAAAACCGGTTCAGCGGGATTCGGCGCGGACGAACGACGCGAAAACCAAACCGGCAGCGAAAACCGGTTCAACGGGAGTCGGCGCTGACGAACGGCGCGGCGCGGAGGGGAGAGAAGCGGAAGGAAAATTCGGAAATTTATTATTAATTCGAATTTTCGGAAATAAAAAGGATAAGCGAAAAATTTAATTCGGAAATTAATCCGAATTTTCGGAAAAAGGATATATGTGGAATTTAAATTTTATTCGGAAATTTATTCCGAATTTCGGAAAATGGATAAAGGGCGGAAATTGAAATTGGGATTTAAAACTTCCTGAAGTAGGGAAAATGTTATCAGTGATGACAGTACAGTTGAAACAGTCAGATAGAGGTATGGTACATGGATGCTACCAGAACAGTCAGTAATTGACAGTTGTGTTGCTTTGATGGCAACGGCGTGGATTGAGTCAGTTTACTCAGTGTGGGCATATTTTATGGATTGGCATACTGGACCGGACTACTATAGACCCTATATGATGTTTTAGGGTAGTTGTGGTAGGTAACTGTGCGGTTCAGACTTAGCTTCCACAGTATACATGTGGACTGGTATGCGCCTTGTCGTACCTGGACATATGTTGCCGAATCTTGGAGTTAAAGAATTGACAATGACTGTAGGGGCGTGAGCTTCTATGGAAGTTGTTGGTAGAGGACTCCTTGGGACGGTGGCTGAGTCGATCTCTCCTGGTCCATGTGTGTAGGCCTGCGCGCCTGAGGGTGGCAGGGGTGTCTCGCAGTGGCTAGCCAAGTATGTAGGCCTGCGCGCCTTAGGGTGGCAGGGGTGTCTCACGTTGGCTAGAGATTTTGTGACTGGATCTGTCTATAGTCTCCAGGAGATTGATTGACGAGAGACGCTGCGGTGTCGGGTGCTTAGGCGCCATGCGTGTTTCGAGATGGGCGTTCCCACTGGCACGCTACCTGGAAGCCCAGAGGAGAGCTACTCTGGTGTGACTGGGGGTGGTCGGAGTCTGGGACTGAGAGTGCCTTTCCACCCTACATTGTTATGATGTATTCCTATACTCTTGCTATTATCCTTCTTTTGCATGTGAGTTTTTACTAGCTGTCTTTCCTACTGGGCGTAGCTCATTCTTTTTTTTATCTATATTTTTCCAGTGGCTCGGCAGACTTGACGCCACCCAGCTTTAGGTGGGATCGTGATCAGTAGGCTAGTGGAGCAGATCTGATCTGTGATTTTTGAGATATTCTGATTAGTTGATTGTTGCTGTTGGATGTATTCAGTGAGACTGTTATTTTTATGTCTTGTATTATGTGAGGGTAATTCTGACTTATGTATCTAGTTGGATGATATTGTATTTGTTGGACTTGGATCTTATTTTTGTGATGTAGTTTCCATTTACTGTTTTACTTTATTATCTTGATGGCATAGTGTGTGGAGTGCTATATTTTATCTGAGGATGTTATGTATTTTATTTTTGATGGTGAGGTCATTACATGACTATGGAACTTAACATTGGGGGTTCAGACTTCTATTAGACCGGTTCTCCTATCGGTATGGGTTAGGAGTATTGGGTCTAGTAGGAGTACATTGCGCGAGTCCATCTATTAATTCAGGAGTCATGAACCTGATTTGACGGTGTACCCGGGAGATGGGATCCACATTGTTAAGGAAAGTAGGTGTGTAATGATGTGTTATATCCTATGTTTTTCGTAGGCTACTCAGGTTGGTATGGGACGATCTGAGCTGTCTATATGCAAAAAAAAAAAAAAAAAAAATTATGCCAAAATCAGCCTAGAAAATATGGGGTGTAACATCTTTCATGTCAAACTCCTATATAAGAAATCTTTTTAAACTCTCCACATGAGTCTTGTTCTTTACTACAATAAGTATATCATCTATATATAGCACCAAGTATAAAAAAGATCCATCTATAAGTTTTATTAGGTATACATAGCTATCAAAATTATTCTTACAAAACTGATGAGATAGTATGAAAGAATCAAATTTTTTATACCGCTATCTAGGAGACTATTTTAAGTCATATTAAGACTTTTTAATATGCACACATAATCTTCTTTACTTTCATAAACAAAACATTCAGATTGCTCAATGTATGTCTTTTTTTAGGTTTTTATGTAAGAAAATAGTTTTGAAATCTAGTTGCTCCAACTCTAAATCATTCACAACAACCAAACCAAGCAAAATTCTAATGGATGTGTACTTTTACCACAGGTGCAAAGATATCAATAAAATTAATACTTTTAACCTGACTATATCCCTTGGCTACAATCTTGACCTTGAATTTGTCTTCCTTAACACTTAGAGTATTAGACTTTTTTTTAACACCCACTTATAGGTAATGGCCTTCTTATTAGCTGAAAGCTTTGTTAAATCCTATGTTTTGTTCTTATGTAAGGACTTGATCGCTTCTTACACAACCAATAACAAATCTCTTGAGTTTTCACAAGTAATTGCCTTTAAATAAGTGCAAGACTCACTAAAACTTATGTCTTAAGCCACAGACAAAAAGTATGCAACCAAATTAGAACATATCTCTCTAGAGGTCTGATCACTCTTCTTTCTCAATCCCTTCCAATGCTTTATGATTCAAGAAGACACTAAAGTCTAATAGCCTTTTGTTCCATCCTCTCGAGCATAACCAATAATCCATTTTAATCTTGAGAAATTTCTTGAATCTAATACAAGCATGATATCTGCAATATATTCTTCTTCATTAACTATACTGGCTTCTCTTGTTTTTGATAATAATGCATGTGAAATATCCTCAAGTGAAGTTGAATCTTGATCAAATAGTATTAAGTCCCTCAGATTGGCGTAAGAGGTTGATAGAGAACACAAAAATAAAGGTCTTCATCATCATACTTAATTTCAAGCAACTTTAGATCTATAATAATTCTCTTAAACTCATTAAAATAAGACATTATCTTTTCCTTCAGTGAGACGATATATGTACAAATGTTGCTTTAGGAAGAGTTTGTTCGATAAACTCTTTGTCATACAAAGACTCTCCAATCTAAGCCATAGAGCCATAGTTGCCACTTCTTTTAGGTAATCTAGTAGAATCTCGTTCGATAAGTGCAACTGAATCTAGGTTTTTACTTTTTGATATTTCCTCTCTTTCTCTTCTATCATTAGGGTTGACAACATCTTCTTCATAATGAGAAGGGAATTATTTAGATCTAATTGTACCAAAATTGCTTGCATGTTAACTTGTCAAAGAGCAAATCATGTGCTTCGATCTAGCTTCTTGATGTCATACTTTATTATTGTCATTCATAGAAAATCTGATGAATCGAAGAATGAAGCATTGATATCAATTTTTTACGTAAATCAGATCAAATCACAGTAAATTAAAATAAATTATAGAAATTTACATGAAAATTCTAAATAAGAAAAATCACGAGAGAGCGTGAATAAAAAATTATTATAATTGTGGGTTATAAGAGGGTTTTAGAAGAAAAGAAAATTATCTTAAAAAATCACATCTAACATATTTATAAATATACTACCATAATATCTCTTTCTTTATTTTTTTTCATTTATAGTTATCCTATCTATCGTATTTGATTTCATATTTTTTAGGATGTATTTCATTTACAACTTTTAAAATTCAGATCTATATAAGTAGAGGGATTTGACTAAACAATCTCTGACATAAATGAATTCAATGTAACATCAATATGAAACATCTCATCTAAGTACGAAAGTATAAAATATCCATAATACATGTTTACATTTTGTTTTGAAAACTTACAAATAAAAACAAATTATAAGTTACAACATATATTTAATATGTTAAGTTTCATGATAATATGTACATATATCTTAGTAATATTAATAGTTTCTCTTTGTTAATTTTATCAAGCTATATGTTGTTATTATTTTATCAATAATATTTTTTATAAATTCTTATGATTTTAAGAAAAATATAATACTTAAAACTAATTTTTTTATGTTATCAACGATAGAAATATAAGAGAGTCCATCTAATATACACAATAATTAAATACATTTATTATAGCTATCATCTAATGTTTTCTATCAAAAATAAAATGCTATAAAATAAAGTTATTCTTAACCTAGATCTATACTCAATTTTAAATAAAATAACACTATCATTGAGATTAAAATAAAAAATAATGTAATATGAAAGCACATATCTAATAAGGATAATAATAAAACTCATTTTTATTAATTTTATAATCAATTAAATTATCATAAGATATATAAACAATAAATATATGTGTCATCCAATAATCTTCTATAAAGTATATATGCATATCTCATACAAAAACTCTCATAAAAAATAATATAAATTCAAGCACAATTTATATAAAATATATAACTTATCACCTCTATTTGTACAAAACTCTTATCTTGTTTATCTGACATCCTACTCTAATTGTCATCTCAATATTCAAAAGTGACATAATTTACGATGTGAATAAAAATGAGATTTCAAAATTTAGTAGATAAACTGCTAAGTAAAAATAATAATAACTCATTAATATAATAAAAAAACTATGTAAAGTATACCAAATGAATAATATCTAGTCATGGAATCAATAAAAATGATATTAAGCATGTAGCTAATGCATATTTTAATTTCCTATTCAATTCTCATTTCTTTCTCGATTTTTCTCTTTGTTTATATATATATGTGTGTGTGTGTGTGTGTGTGTGTGTATGTGTAATTTTTTGTTCAACTTAAATCTAATAAAACCCAACAAAATATATCAAAATATCAATTTATTAGGTTTAAAATGAAAGAGCAAAAATACAAATGATGTAAAAATATAAATGAGCAAGGGCATTCAATAAACATCTCAAATTTTGTTTGCACATCTAAATAAAAAGCAATGCATCATATCCAAGCTATCATATAATAAGGGAAGCTATAATAAAAGTAGTGATACAATATTTGATAATAATATATAAGTTATCATTATATATAGAGTGTCTCTTATAAAGCTCACAAAATATAATATAAACTCTCACTCAAGGTTTTAACTTATCATTTAGGAATCCCTAAATATGTAATATAACTAATAAATAAAATGGAGTGCTAAATAGAACAATGCATGATAATCTGTTAATATATGAAAACATAATATTATTACATCTATTGTAACATCCTAGTCTTCCTTGGTGAGATATTATCTCAAATTAATTGAATTTTATCTTTCTCTAAGGGATCCCTTCTTGTTTGGTCACTTATCTAAAAATTTCTCTAATCCCAAAATACTCAATCATATAATTCTCATGAGATCCAAGCTTAGATTACTCTTAAAAAAGACATCATTTAAGACTTATTATTTTACTTATATCACTCAAGATTTTTCTTCTTATAGCTAATATTAAATTTATTTACTCTCCTAACTCCTATACTTTAGATATTCTCTTAGTCCTTTTATCTTTCTTAACCAACCATGGCTCCCATATTTTAGATATTATCTTTATCCTTCCATCATTCTCAAGTAGTAAGTCAGATGTTACATGCCCATCAATTTTGACTTAGTTTATTCTTGAAACATATTAAACTAGAAAAGGTTGGCTCTTATAGCAAATCATAACATCTCAGTCTTCAATGATGAGATATTGTCTTAAATTAGTTGAGTCCTATTCTTCTCCAAAGAGTCTCTTCTAGCTTGGTTACCAATCCCAAATTTCTCTAACACTAAAATGCTTAACTATAGTGTTCTTACGGGATCTGTACTAGGGTTGCCTCTAAAAGGTGGCTCATTATTTCAAGATTTATTATTTTACTTATATTACTCAAGATTTTTTTTGTTGTAGTTGATGTGAAGCTTATTCACCTTCTTGAACCTTATATTTTAGATGTTCTTTTAGTCTTTCTATTCTCTTAGGTAGCCTTAGCTCTCATATTTTAAATATTTTTCTATTTTTTTCATTCTTCTTAGATAATCAATTATGTTTTATATCTATGCTTATATACATCTAACTCATGTATACATATCATATATTATTAATGTCATTTAACACTCATATTATAACAAACTTTTACCTTCTTTTTTATATTCTTATTTGTTTTATTTTTCTTTATTTTTTTTCTTATTTTTTCTTATTCTTTTTCTCTATATATAAATTTTCTCTTATGATTACTATTCTCACTTATTAGGATTTCATATCATTTTATTATCATCATAAAGTGACATACGCTTATTACTAACATCTTGTATTGAAGATGATAGAGCCTCCATTATGTCATGGTTTATCACTAAGTACCAATGACAATAGAGGCAATATTTATCATATTAATCAGGAAGTTATCAACCATAATTAATAACATCTTATATTGACAAAGATATGACATCTTGTCATGTTATTACCTCATCTTTGAGTACTCATGATAATAGATGTATGCAATCAAAAACATATTTTCAAGTTAATTAATCCCAAAAATTATGAAAAATTTAAGAAAGGAAATAAAATAATGAAAAATGTCATGAGCATGAAGCAACAGGAGTTGTGCATTATGGCTCACTACAAGCACCATACAAGAAGGCACAGGAACACATGCAAGAAGGCATAGTGCAAGGTGTGCAATCATGCAGGATGGTTGCATCTGTATCTTGTCGACGACCTACCGGCACATGTTTTGGATACATGTAGTATGTGCACTTATCATGCTATCATGGTCAATGCACATGTAGAGGGTTTCTTCATGCACGGGAACAAAAATTGTGAGCATGAACAATGCCTTAGCATGATCGTATACATGTAGGTAGTGCGAGTGCATGTGAGGGTCAGGCTAGGAATTTGTAAAATTTTATATTTTTGGTCAAAAATCACTTTTTGTTTATTTTGTAAGAGAATATTATATTAAATCTCTATATAAAGTGGTATGAAAAATATATGAAGTAATTTAAATTTTTGGAAATTAAAATTTTATGAATTTAAAATATTTGGAAGGAAAATTTCTTAGGAAATTCAATCTCCTTACAAAAAAATATCTTCTTCTTTTTTTCTTCATTTATTCCTTATTGTTTTCTACCCTTCGGTTCCACTGCTACAACTAGAAAGAAAGTATGTTATTAAGGACTCAAAGAGAGTATGCATCACAAATAAATCGTATTATTTTTGAAATCAGAGTGCTTCAATTCGACGTCGATAACAGGAGTTAAGAAGAAGGTAGTTGAAGAACAAATTACAAAAAAACATCAAAAGATTAAAGAAACTTCAGTCAAGGTGACTATATCGATTATTTCACCATCAAGCTTGAAGACATAAGTAGTTCTATTAACTCAACAAATATAAGTGTTAATATAGACGATATTAAAATCCCAATATATTCATATAACAAATTCAAAAGATAATTTATTAAAAGAAAAGACTCTTAATCATATGAATTTTGTATTAAGTGGTACTCTAAAATAATTTGAAATAAAGATGAGGATAACATCAATCTTATCATTTCAATGCATAAGAATTAACATCTTTTCATGATAGATATATACACTTAATTTACCAAATTATGATATTATAGTAGATATATAGAAATTAGATACTGGTTAAAATAATTAGAGACATACTTTACTCTGTATGATTATTCATCAATTGATAAAGTAGTTTATACATAATTAAAAATAATAAGTCATGTTTTGACATAATAGAATGCTCACTTAACAACTAAAATAGTTATAGAGATAACATAGAGCTAACTTAAGAAATTAATCTAAAAAAAATTTATCTCATGAGTTATATGGAGAAAAAATAGAGAAAGTAACATAGTCTATGACACTGAAAAGAATAAAATGTGTAAAAATATACACAAATTTTCACAAGTGGTGAGTTTGAGAATATCTATTAAAAAGATGTATATACTATTAAAATATATTATAGTCTATACTATCCTATTATTATTAAATTATCTCTTTTTCTTATTTAATTTTTAAAATAAACTAATATATTTATGATGACTATTGAAAAGAATAATGAATGTAAAGAGGCAAAATCATAAAGATAAAATATTAAAAAGTTTGAGTATAAGTCTAATCATTGGTGACAAAAGAAAAAGTTTTTTTAACAAAATTTTTTATTACTATAGTTAATTACTCTTCATCTACTCATAGAACTCAAAATTATTATAATCACTTCAAGAAGATAGGACATATATGACAAAAATGCTAAAAATTTCATCATAAACTATTCTAAAAAAAGTTTAAAGAAAAAGTACTTATTATTGCTAAGATTAAAAATGTATTTGAAATCCCTTTATAAGATAATAAAAACTTATCTTTTATGATGAATCCAAAAAATATCTTTCATTAAGTAAATAAAGAAGAACTTTTCACTATTTGAGTACAAGTGAAAAAAGAGTTTATCAATATTATTACTAACACTAGAAATAATAAGATCTAATGTTAAAAAGTCTTATAAAAAAGCTTAAATTAGAGACTACATCATATCTAAGATCCTATTTCTTATGATAAATTTATAAAGACTCCAAAGAGAGTAAAAAAACAAAGTAAGATGAAGTTTATAATCACAAAAAAATTATATTAATGAGATTATCTATGAAATGCTACCTGTAGATGTCTACCAAATTAACTTATTTAGGGGATCGAGATATCATCTACTATTAATTAGCACAATAATATTGATTTATGAAGGTGAACAACACATTTTTTTGACTCAAGACAACAAAGCATTGGAAAAAGTCATTATTGATGTTAACCAAAAAAACAAGTCATTAAACACTTGCCAAAGTTATATGCAGCTACTAACAAAGTGAAAGAAATTACTCAATAGGAATGGTAGAAGCCTTAAAGTCCCAAAAAAGACATCAAAACTAAAGATACTAGAGAATCAATTTAAAAAAGAAGATTCAATAAGACTCGAATATAAAAAATGATTTATGATTAAGAGCTTAATTTCAGATTCATCGATCTCAAAAATTATGAAAAAAATCAAAAGAGGAGACAAAGCGATGGAAAATACATCATAGCATGAAGCAATAAGAGCTATGCATGATGGCTCCTTGTAGGTATTTGGTATTATGCCACACATAGAGGCAAGGGCACACACCCAGGAATTCATCTTATGCCAAACCACCAAGCATACTGCCATGTGCGATCATGTGTAAAGAGTGCACGTGTGCTTTGTCAGTCACTTACCATGCCACTAAAGTGAACGTGGATGCAGATGGCCTATCTACAATTGGAACAATGCCTTGGCATGATCGTACACATGCAAGCGATGTGTGAGCGAGCTAGCCAAACTAAGAATTTGCGAAATTTTATATTTTTGTCAAAGTCATATGCTTTTTTATAATAAAATATTATGTACAAACCTTTATATAATAAGATGAGAAAGATGTGTGAAGTAATTTAGAACTCTAAAAATTAGAACTTCGTAAATTTAGAACCTCCTTGAAGGAAAACTTCTTTGGGAATTTAATCTCCTTATGGCACAACTCTTCTCCTTTTTTTCTTCTTTTTTTTACCATTTCCCACATTTCACTTCTACTACTATGACTTGAAAGAAGGTTTTCTGTCAATAGCTTGGGATGAGAACGCCTCATAATCAAATCAATAAGGTTATCTCATATCAAATAGTTGCAAGATAAGGGCATATGAAAAATATTTTGTCTTATCTTTCTTTCTTTCTCATGATTTATCAAATCATCAAACAATAATAACATTTTTTCTTTCTCTTTTTATTTCTTTTCTTTTTTTTACTTATGATATGTTCTTATTTATTGCTTCATAATTATTTATAATAAATACATATGTATGTATATATATAAATAGTAATAAAGTGTCATCATGAAGTTAAAGCATTTGTAAATGATGCTGTGACATACAAATTCCTATATAACCATGCATTCAATAGTAATAATCAGGAAATTTAGTAAAACAATCCAACAATTCATGATTAATTTGTTTATTTATCCAGTGGCTCTAAGATTTTCTTCTATAAATTTTTTTATCTCATATTTTTATCTCTTACATAATTTACATTAAATTTTATTAATAATAGTTCATATTCTATTTTCAACTTTAAAAAATTTTATTCATTTACTTTCCCACTTTCTATTGTATCTTAATTTATAATTGCTCACTTTTTATAATAAAGCATTAACAAAAGCTATGCTAAACAATCTCTAAAAATTTTGCAAAAATAAATTAAAAATCATTTTTGGTTTCATACCATACAGTACAATCCCTTATCATGTTGTATGATTTTTAGTATACATAACTTGAGCAAGAAATTAGATGGGTGATCTCATTTAAGCCTTCTCCTAAACAAGAGATTAGAAAGATGATCACTATTGTATCTTTCGTGAATTGATCATACTTGTCCAATCAAGGCATCATACTTGTACAATCCTCAATGGTCATTGGTTAAGCAAGGGATCATATTGACCATCATTTTTGTGCTTTTCCTAAACTGATCATACATATTTGATTAGTGCATTTTATTATACAATCATCAGTTGACTAATTGCCACTTCTACTTATGCAATGTGGATGGCCTTTGCTAGCTCTGACAGTGCAAGTCTTACTAGATGGTTAGGTCAATCATTTTGTTTGATCACTAAGATAAAAAAACAACTACCTGATAATAACTTCATAGACTTTGCAAAAATTCATTGCCACAAATACTTGATTCAAGAATAAAAACTCAAGTCGAGTCATATCTTGATACATTCTTTTAGCCAGATAAAGGATCTTCATGGTCTTCTTTACAAGATCTTTTATACCAAATCAAGTGCAAGGTAAAGGATTTAGAGTAGTAGGTCAAGAGATTATAGAAAGAAATATTTTAATATTAATCTCTTTTCCCTTTCTAATTATAAAAATTCTTAAGAAAATCAAATGACATTTGAAAATTATAAATTACATACCTACAAATTACTGAACCTAATACCTTTGCAATGATAAGCTTAAATCTTAGATTCTACCACTTTTGAGGCTAGCAAATCTTTTCGAAGCACCTACATAATGATAATTTGAAATATCTCAATAGCGAAGGCAAGTAATTTTAATAAATTTAAAACTACAAGATGTTAGAAAGAAAAAAAAAGAATAATTAATGATTTTAAAGAGAATAGTTATAAATAATAATTTTAATATAAATATCTTTTTAAAATTTTTATAAATATTTTAAGATTTTTTAACGAATTTTTTAAGATTTTTAAGGTATCATATAGTAAGTTAATGTAGGATCATATAATATAATCGAATATTAAAGAAATAAAATTTATAAGATAGGATATTATTACGACAATATATAAGTATGATAGATTGTAGTCAACTATAGCTTGGAGTAGTGTGACAGATTAAAGTGAGCGTTAATTGTGTAATAGAACAATAGAGTATCATGTAATATGATTAAATAAGAGCAATTGAATATAAGACAAGTGAATGTGCATAAAAGTAGGTTGAGAATCATACAAGACAACTAAGCCATTTTACTAAGTTGTTAATTCTTAAATACAAAAGATCAACCCAAGAAATGCAGTATCATGCAATACAAAATTATACAACATATAAATACAATAGAGTATAGAACTTATCACAAGTGTGTTTATCTAAGATTCAAATATTACAAGACACTTCTTGCTGATAACTAAGAACTCTAATCTTTAGTCCAACCTTATCAAAGCACCAAAACACATAAAATAAGCAAGATAAGGCTTAAGAAAATACCTTCTCTTTATTAGATTTCACTGATGAAGTAATACACTAGATAGGAAGTACGTATAGTTACACGATGATCCTTTAAAACTATTTTTATAATAATTTATAACCTTTTAAGTAGTGGATGATTTCTCAGTCCAACACTAAGTAATAGTTCTTTCACTTCCTCAATCATTAGTCAGAGAACAATGAAAGTACTTTTGGAATTTCTCATAAGGACATACCCTTAACAAAAGAACTAGATGTTCTTTCTAATAAATGCTTAGTAATCTATCTCTCAAATTGTCATAGAGTAGAGTCTTTCTTCCATCATGTTTCAACTACATGTTTCTTTTTCCATTGAACTAGAAACTTAGTTTTACAAATATTTTTGCTTTACCCAAATGTTTAATGAACTAGGTTGTTCTCTATATCCTAATCAAATTGTTGTCACATAATATATGAAGCACACTTGGTCTAGCTTTTTGAGGGCTTCATTTCGTCTTTGTGATACTTCTTTGACAAATTTAGTCATTAAGTAATATTATTAATCTTTTGAACCACTTCAAATGGTCTATCATACTTTGGGATCAATCCATGATGCACAAGTTGGTTATTGATTTTCCTTCAAATCTATGGAGTCAATTTTAATAATATTTTTTCTCCTATATTGAACTCTACTTGCATACGATTTTGATTTGCATACTTCATTCTTTTTGTAGCTTTTTTTAAGCTATCATAAGCTTTTCTCAAGCATCTTTTGTTTGTTGGTAACATACTTGTCTAATGGTTGATTTATCCTCATAGTTTGTCTATCAATTTGTAAGCAACTTATAGTAAAGAATTTCATATTAGTTCTCAGTAACTTGAACTCTTTATAAATCTTGCATCCTGAGCACTCACAATGTCATTAAGCACACCAAAATACTTAACCATTAGTGGGTAAAATAAGTTAGTAACTGCATCAATCAAACTAATTGAAAGAGCAATAATATATACATCATACTTTAAAAAGTGATTAGTAACAACTATCATTGAAGTCATATCATTTATCTTAAGAAACTCGCTAATGAAGTCCATAGAAATTAATGCCCATAATTTCTCTAAAATTAGAAGAGATTGTAGCAAACCTACTTCTTTTCTTCTCTCTATCTTGTCTTGTTGGCACATCAAATAAGTCTTAATCTAGAGCTTAATATCAACTTCTATTATAAGCAAATAATAGAAATTAGATAAGAGAGCTAATATATTTTCTCTATATAGATGTCTAGCCCATTATGTTTCATGCAATTCTTTAAGTAGCTCTCTCTATAATATATCTCATAACGGACAAATACTCTATCACCTTTCGACATTAAGAATCCATCCTCGATCTACTATTATATAGCAATTCTCACTTAGACCTTCTTTTGTAGCTCACCATAAGCCTCAATATTAGGAGCAGCCTGAATTTACTCCATGTTTATTTTTGCTTGAGTAATATAACATTCTTAAACCCTTAAGAAAAGTACAAATTATATTATCTTATAAAGCATACTAAAATATAAAAAAATAAAATATTTTAAAATATAGAAATAAATATAGAATTTGATAGAGTCATTGAGATGAGTTTAATGATATTTATTTATGTATGATCAAGATTCATTTGAAATTATTGAAAATTATCAAATTTAAGTGATTATAAATTATAGTTTTTATTTTAAATAAATGACCTGATCTTGGTTTCTCAAAAGAATGATTTTTCCTTTTTTTTCCCTTTCCAATACCCAACGTTGCAAACCCTAAGCTCTCTATCTTATGCAAAAGGTAGATTAAGGAGATTAAAGCTTGATTTAACTAAGTGACAGTCAATTTTGTTCATTTTATTTTGCTTGATTTGCTCAAATTAGGATTCGAATCAAGGGAAAACTATTCATATTAGGTTTTAATCACCTTTTTTTGTCATGTTGAGAGGTTGCTTTCATAAGGAACATCAACAAATTCTAAAGCTTTGTAACTAGAAAGATTAAAACCTGAGTCAAAAAAAAAATGCTAGAGAAGAGAGAAAGTGCTAAAGGAAAAAGAAAGAGGGAAAGAAAAAAGTAATAGAAGTAAAAATTTTATGAATTGGAAAGTAAGTTTATATAATATTGAACATGTAGTTGATAAATTATAATTGTACAAAATTTTAATATTAAGCTAAGACATGTTCGTGCTTAATAAGTTGAACTTGAAGAGAGAGAAATTTAATTGGCAATAGTGTTAGACACAGAAAATAAGAAATACTTGAGATAGATACTCTAATATAAATATTAATATATATGTTTGATATAATATTGATTGATATAAATATGATAGTGTATAAGATTTCTAGACAAAACATGTGATATTTGATGTATTATTATAAGATTACATTTATTAATTATGTGAGAATTAATTGTGTGTCCAATAAATTTCAACTTATAAAACTTAGTCATACTCCTTACATTGTAGTTTATGACATCTTTTATCAACTTGCATTATACATTCATCTTGTTGTAACTAATTTTCTATGTTTTGTATTTCTTAGGACCCAATTTTCTTTTTGATCATTAACTTTTAAATTTAATAAGAAATATCCATATTTTATAGACATCAATAAATTGTCATACATCCATATAAGGATAAATTGATCTTGGTTTTTTTGCACAAGTACTAGTGATACTATAGAAATTTTCATATAAAATATCTTAACCCTAATCAACTTATACAAAGTATTAGTGGAATAATTAAATGAGATCATATTACTAATATTGTATATCCAACACAAAGTACTTGTGGCATTATTATTATTACTGATTTAAATCTAACCAATATATCCAAACATTCTTTTCTAAACATATAACTATATTTCATTTAATAGAGTTAGTTTTTATGCATGTACATTTATTTTCACACATTTAAACAAATAAAAATATTACAAAGATAAATTATTTGTTAATAAAATACCAATATCCTAAATAATCATTCTATTATATATTAAGGTAAATAAATAATAAATAGTATGTGAAATATAGTATTTAACAAATATATCATAATATTAATTTACTATTATACTTACATCATAATTATAATATTTATCTATTTGAATTCAAGATATAAGTTCTTTACTCAATTTATTTATCATTTTTTATTCACTAAAATACTTGTATGCAATGAATTATTATATAATCCATATTATTATAAAATTTAAATCTCATAATCAATGAATGGGTCATTCTATATGATTCCCACATTATGTAGTAAAATTAGTTAATCTCACCATATGATATCTCAATAGATGGTTAAAATATTTGCATACTCTTTGATTGCCAATCAACTGTGTTATACAATGAGCTCATAGTATTATAGTATGACTCGTTCAAACATTATCCAATAAGATCATCAAACTGTATGATACCCTTTTTTAACTGACTTAATTCAAATGGTATTTTATGTTGCCCTCAATCATATGATACATTTAGCGATTCTTTGAAGTGACTTATTATTGATTGTACCATACATGAGTTTAATCTTATGGTACAATCTCCTCCATGCAAATCCAACTTGATTTCATTGCAACTCACTTCCTTCTTAATCCAAACTCACTCCAAATTAATAATAAGATATTCTTTATACAAAAATAACTCAAATTCTACTAGTCATGAATATTCCTGCTTACCTCTTAACGAGCTACTCTCCTCTATTTTTAGGTTATTATTGCAACACCTTAAGCAATTTGTTCTCTCTTTTTTTTATTCCAACCCCCTCTTTAATTGCAATACTTGATCCTTTTCTTCCCTTTATGATATTCTTGCATACCCCTTTTATTTGGCACATCTCTCACTCTCTTTCTCCTCTTTCTCTTCTCTTCCCCTCTTTTTAGTCATTATTTTCTTCTCCTTAAGCTGAGCTTATCGCCTCTAGTTTTTTAGTTGACCCTATTTAATTGTGGTGAGGACTTAAATTATCAAATTATTTTTCTAATTAATTAAGAAAAATATTTATATTTTTTAAAATCATAACTAATTATTTGAACTTCTAAAAATTATAACCTATCATTATTAAATTCTTATAAAGAGTTCTTTTTAATTGTATACTCAAGTTTATTTTCAATATCAGTTAAAAACATAACACACTTTTGAATATAGAAATAATAAGATAATATTTTTTTATCAATTATATAATATTTAAAAAAGTAACTTTCTTTTATTATAATACTCATAATTATAATTATATTGGTTTAATCTCAAAATTTATAATATATTATATAAATCAAAATTCTAAGATGTACTTTTTCTTCTACTTTTATCCAAAAATTATCACAATAATAAAGAAAGGTACAAGATTATGAGATTGATTTATAGATACATATATTGGGATATGCTCACATATGTATATACCATTGGTGTTGTAGAGATTACAAAGATTGGTTAAGCTTCATATTTATTTATTTGTTTCAAAAAGTATGTTTGATTATATTTGTATAATTTTGATTACAACTATCATTTAAATATAGGTGTGGTTGTGCATAATAGATGTAAAAGTCAAATGTGGATTATATGATAAATATGGCATGATAATTATTAAAAAAAATAAATAAACAAATTTAAAAGATAAAATAGAAAAGAAAAAAAATAAAGGAGAACATCACTCATGTGTTGGGCTAGCTAGTGTATGAGTGAGAGTTTAATCATTGTGGCTAACTTTGTTAAAATTGGACAATTTTTATTGAAAGATTAAAATAGGACATAATAAACATTGTAAAAATTCTTTTTATGTTAATACAATTATAAATATTTTTATAGAATTATTAAAATTTTAAAATATAAACTTATTCTTTGCTTTCATTGATATTTATAAAATGCTCCAAGTTCAATCTTACATAGATGAGTTTGGTATAGATCTAAGCACCATCATCGATGTGCACAAGAAGGATGCTAAAATATTATTTATAATGGTAAAATTAGATTAAAACAATTTGACCTAAAAACTATCAAAAATATTAGTGATTTATCTTATGTCTACACATCAAATGATTTAAACCATTATCATGGTTATGTATTCTAAATGCAATAGTTTAAATCAAAATCACTAAATTTGTTCTATGACAATGTCTATACCATTGTTAGGTACCTAATATTTTAGTTGTAATGTTTTAACTACGGCACCTATTTATTCAAAAACATCAAAGTGGCTGTGAATGGTTAAAGATATGCGTTGAAAAGTATTTGATAATGTGTCTAAAAAATTATTACAAACAAATCTAAATATATAAACCTCATAAATGTATTAAATATTTTCTCATTTTGTAAGTTTTTTATATACTTAAATTTTGTTTGTATATATGTGTGTAAATTGTGCATATATGTCTAACATTTTCTATTTGATTCACTTTCAATGAGAATTATATTAAATGTGTTAAAATATTATTAAAACATGTAAATCATATGTTTAAGTATAAAACTAATAAACCCCATTATTGAAATATTCCTCTTGCATAGTAATCTTCATTCGATCATAAGTTTGGGATATTTTTTGCAGTTTAGCATGGTCATAATAATATTGAGACAATTTATTTGTCATTTAAGCTACCAAATATGACCCAATTTTTCTCAAACAAAAAAACATAATATAAAAGTGGGGGAAAACATTGACTTGGTGGCATGTAATAGAGTATAGCCTTCTTAACTTAAGCAACAATGTCTCTTGTCTTGGCTTGTTTAATGCAACTAACAATTCAATGAGTGACGATGCAATTTTGTCATTTTCTTTTTATTAGTGGCTAATGATCAATGCATAAATTGTTATATCTTGCTATTGGAAAATAATACTTGACTTTGCATTTGTGGTTTAAGATCAGTTATGTATGCTTGCTTGTATTTTGTATTTATGAATTTTGAACTTTTTTTTTGTTTGAGATGAAAACATATTACTAAATGATTAATTGAAAATTGAAGATGTTGTTTATTACTTTAAGATCAAATTAAAAGCAAATAGTTAATATATGAAATTAACTTAAAAGATAAAAAATCATTTAACTTTGTTTTTGCTATCTTAGACTATTTTGTATTGAAATATTTTGAGTCAATTTATGAGATAAGATTAATTAATCAAATAATAAAGTTTAAAATCACTACTTTCATTAATTTATGTGAATTCTCTCTCTTACATAAATTAAAAATAAAATATCAAAATTAGTAATTAAAAAAATGTTATGTAGAACATTAATGATAATGAGGATGATATCAATAGTGCTAAATGAGTTGAAAAGTAGAATAACTTAAGCAAAAGATTTCATCTCTCTTTGATATATTTTTCTTAGAAAATATTATTGCTATTTTTGAAGAAACAAAGAAATCTGTTGATGTATTTTATTGAAATGATTAAGATTTATCTATTTTGTGATTTATCGCCAAATTTAACATTTATTTAATGTAAAAGCATCTTTAAATAGAAATTATAAACATAAAGTAAGATTAAAAATTAAAAGAAATGCTTAGGAATATGATATTAATGATTTTGAAGTTTATTTTCTTATAGTAAGAATTTATATTACATATATACCTTTTTTTTTTATCATTTGTACATAAATTATTTGTACTTCAAATGAATTTAAAATTGTTTTATAAATTACATTTTAAATCAAGTGATTTACAATGATCAATAAAAAATTTTTGTTAAAATTATTAAATAATGATGAACATCTATTGAAGTGATTTTATTTTATGGATTTTTTTAAATTCTTCTATAATTGTGTTTTATGTCAAAATCATCAATTATGATCGTATTATTTAATATTTACATATTAATAATTTTTTAAATTTTGATACGACATGATAAATTATTCATGATATTGAAAGCATGTATAATATACAAATTTTCAAAAATGATTTATAGAATCTGCATTTAGTTTAATCACGTTATTTTGCTAAAGTTTTAGAGAAAAATTTAGTTTTAGTATGCATCTGAAAAAAAAAAATTAAGTAATTATTGAGAAGGGACAAATCCATTTTCAACAATTTCATCCGTACACCCGCATCCAAGTAAGAGTTTTGTTTTATGAATTATTATAATATTTGTAATCAATTAATTAAAAAATAAGTTTATGACTAAGTATTGTTAATAAATTGTGTTTAATTTTTATGATTTATTATAATATTTGTAATCAATTAATTAAAAAATAATTTTATGACTAAGTATTGTTAATAAATTATGTTTAATAATTTGCCTTAATTAATGATATTTATTTGATGATTAAATTAAGTATAGTTTATATTACATCATGGGATGATGAACCGGTTCAGGCAATTAAGATCTATATTTGGAGTTTCAGAGTACCGTGCGCCTTGCAAACTTGCTTGGTAGAGCTGCTATGCGCCGCATAAAAAAAAAAGATAGTTTTGGGTTATTTTGTGGGTGCGAATTATACAAAATTTGAATCTGCGAAGATTTTTTTTTGGGTGCGAAAGTGAAGTTTTAGAATTTTAATTTAGGCAGGCGGCCATCGTCTTCCCCACTCTCGACCCTTCTACATCTTGGACCGGATCGCAGAACCAAACACACGGTGCTATTTCTGTCACATGCCATTGCCATTTGCCATGGACTCTGTTACAGTTGTGTACTTCAATCTCTACTAAAAACAGAGAGTAGAAACAAGGTAGAAGAAACAGGTATGAGCACAGGAGAGAGGGGGAGTGTGTATCAGCGTACGTGTCGCCCCGATCTTCGTGGTCGCCAGCGATCGACGATAGGGAGAACGCCGCAAGCGGGGCAGTGGCCTCTGCGAAGTTATTAGTTATTAGGACCGGTGGCAGCTCAAGGTTGGGAAACTTGGATCTGGGGCAGGTCATGGGCTTGCCGGCGCTGACGGCGGTAGCCGTATTCTTCGTTGCCAGCAGTTTTGCGGTTCTTGGGCAGAGATAAAGAAGGAAACGAAAGACTTCCTTTTACCTTGCGCACTATGTGTGGGTGATCGGGGTGGCAGGGAAGTGACATTGGGTGAAAGCTTTCCGGCTACCCTGTACATCTACCTTGAACAGGTCATCCTTATCGTCTCCTGCGCTGTTGTGGTTCGGTTTATGGTCGATTCGTTATCAAGTTCTCCGCACTCCTCTATCCGGTAAGTTTTCCTTCTATTAAATTTCTCTGTAATTGCCTATATGTTGAAGCTCCGCGATTGTCTGATATTGTATGGATTCATTGGTGTCTTGTTCTTGCTCTTTTCTGGTCCTCATATGGTGTTCAAAGGCATAAATACGGGTTTTTCCCCTGTTGGCAGAATGGAGAATAACAAGAAAGTGATGAGTTACGGATGATTTTTTCTTCCATTATTTGTTTATCCGTAGTAAATTAACCATTGAGAAAGCTCAAATTTGCCTAATTTTGTTATTTATTTTCTCTTTACAATAGCTTTAGTTTGTTTAGTCGGACTTCTAATTCAGCAATCACAATCTTCTTCTATCCTTGCTGCTTCATTTGTAGTAAAGGTGCATCTTAATCATTATCTCTATTTCTATCCTGATAGATTTTTGAAGGCCAGCATAATATTCATTTGAATCAGTTTATGCTGTGACTCATCTCATTAGTTGACTGAAGTTAAAATTGAAGGATTTTAATTAGTCACTACCTTGTTTGTAGAGTAATATGTATTGACAGGCGTTATGCTTTTATGCACAACAATTTTAATTTATAACCTATACGTTTTGTGTAAAACAAAATCTCTTTCTTTTTTGTTATTGATCTAGTTTTGCCTATATCTGTTTTTATATTATATGCTGATAGTGTTTAGCTCTAGACTCATTAGGTGATATATCTAAGTCTAGTTCTTTTCTGTTCAGATCATTCTGTAAGAACCTAGATATGCATTGTGGCTGTTCCATGGCTCAATTCTTTACTGTACTTGAGTTTTAGTCGCTTGACCTCCATGGTTACTTGTTGGAATTCCTACACAACTGAAAGGTATGATAGTTAAGCTGATTTCTGATCAATTTTTTTGGGTACATTTTATGATTACAACAATTAGCAGTATGTGCCTTTTAGTTGTTGCCTTATTCACATTTCTTTTAATTTTTCTGTACTTCTTTTCATAAAATGTTTTTTTTTTTTTACTCTCAGACATAGCCTTAAATCACCATGGTCTCGAAAGAAAAGAAGACAACCACTTAGTCGCCAATCTTGGAATGGTCTATTTACAATAGAGGGAAGGTTTCGTGATGGTGGCATCAAATTTTTAAAGAAAGCTAGAAGTGGAGTATGACATGTTCTTAATATTTTTGCATATTGCTTCTAGTCTTTATGATCTTTTTTAGTGTTATTGATATTCCTAATTTCTTTGATAAATGGTTGAGCTGGGTTTTAAATTGCTATTTGTTGTTTTCTTTGTTAAGGGAATTGAACCAAGCATTAGGGCTGATGTTTGGCCTTTCCTCCTTGGAGTGTAAGTCATCTAACTTTTTGTTGTACTCTTCAAAATTTTGAAGTTAATTTGCATCATTGGTTGATATCTATTATAACTAGCAACATCATAGTTGTATATATTGTATATCTTTGAACACGAATCATATATTCATCTTTTCATCTATGTATTATTGAAAATGAAAAAAAATCCACAAAAACACGCTTGTTTATTCCATTGCATATGCCATATAGAGTATGTATAGTTCTTTATTGATATTTTTTATAATGTCATACTTTGTCAATAATTCTTATTATTGGACCATGATTCCCTATCTAAATTCTACCCTCACCCATGCAAAATGATGGCATGACACCTTGTAGTAAGAGAAGCTATGGGAATAAAGGCTGAAACATAGCATGGTGGTCACAATGGGGTTTCAACTAGATTTTTTATTCGTGTTCTTGTTGGAATGTCGAGAACCTTCATTGCTCCTCATCCCTCGATAGTGCATCAAATTAGCTTCATAGTTAGCCTTATATTGGCATTTGGTTACTTGTTATTGTTCCTTAGTCTGTATGTATGGGTTATCTTTTAATGGGTCATTTGGGCCTCATTTTTGATCGAACCTTGGTCCCTCATCAAATCACTAAACCCTCACCTCTTGTTAGGTTGTGTGGGTCTTGACTTGGCGACTAAACCTTTTGTCCAATCAATCAAATCATAGGACTTGCAAGCACCTTAGAAGCTTTACAAGTAGGCTTCATAGCCCCATGCGACATGTTGGAGTGCATCAGTTGTAGCCTAAGTTATATCTTATATTTCTTGGGATACAACATTTAATGATTTAGATGTTAAATTAATAAAGGAAATCCATTATTCCAAGCCACCACTTGGGACAAGGATCTGTTAGACATAGGAACAAAGCATCGATCACTCATGTTTCTACGTTGAACCTCTAGCTATTCCATTCTTCTTTCTTAAGGGACCAAGCTATCTTCTTAAGTTTATACTTGAGCTTGGTCCTTTTATCTCTTCTCAATTGTCTCTATCTTGTAACTTTGAGAAGGATCCTCTTATGTACTCCTACAAAATATTAATTGTTGAGAATTTGATAACATAATATCCATAGAAGAGAGTGAGTTATGCAAATAGCAAACTTAAGTTAATTTAAGTCCCAAAGAATTTTGTAGCAAAAGACTTTTCTTATCTTAATGATTCTTATAAACAAGTTTTAGATATTTTTATTTAGTTTGAAAACTTGTTGTGTGAAAGTGCAAATAAAGTAAAGAAATAATATAATTTTTAAGTGGTTCCATTTAAATCGAGATCTACATCCATCCCTAGCTAAATTGTTAGGCTTGTGTTAATCTACTCTTTTATTATTGCAATTAGGTATAGGTCAACCTAAATAATAGGCTAAAGGACTTATAAAGCACCATGCTAGAATACCTTACAATATCGATTTAGAAGAGCCTACAATATCTGGTCAAAAGGACCTATAAGTTGTAGGACTAAAAGATCCTATAACTAGCCAAAATACCAATACAAAGAGCAAATATAAAGTTTCAATAATGGGACACATAAATCAAATATAATACTCAAATACAGTGTCTTATAACTTACATCTCTTGGTTCGAACATATGTTTAGTTGATCTGTCTATAAGGTGTTCTGGCTGTAAACCCTTATTAGTAGGTCTTTTCAAAGTAGTAACTGTGGAAGTGGAATCATAATATTAACGATGAGTAAAGAAAAATGAGAAGAAGAAGAGGGTTTTTGTTATAAGAAGATTGAATTCTTCAAGAAGTTTTTTTTCAAGTGATTCTAAATTCACAAAATTTTGATTCTCAGAATTTTGAAGTTTTGAATTGCTTCATACATTCTTCTTGTTTCTTTATGTAGAGGTTTGAATAAAATATTTAATTATAAAACAAAAATATGTGATTTTGACAAAAGTATAAAAATTCCATGAATTCTACAAAATATGGCTTGATCTCACACTCGTTCATGTGCGTGTGTCCGTTCCCTCTCTTTGCGTACGATCATGCTCGGGGGATTATCCATGCTTGTTGACAGCACTTCGCGCGCACGTTGACCTGATGGCGTGGTAGGTGACCAACAGGGTATGCATGAAGCTCACAGGCTTCTGCCTTACACAGGCATCCGGCGCCCCATGCCCTTTTGCATGTGTGCCGGCGCTTTGTGCGTGGCTCTCGGCCAATGTGATGGACTGCGTATTTTGGTGCCCACCGGCGTGCCTGCAGCGACCCTTCGCGCACTGCTCATCGCTCGACACTTGTTGCTTTGTACTGCATCAACTTTTTTCGTCATTTTTGTCTCATTTAATTTTTTTTTCATAATTTTGAATTTAATGAGCTTGAAAGTGATCTCCCGATCACCAGTCTTATAGCAGAATAAATCGAACAAATATGATAGGGTGTATTGTATTGCTCAAAGAGCAATAATTCTTAATAAACACCTCTTTGGGGTAAACAATAGCGTACTTATACAAGAAAGGTATCTTGCATGTACGAACAATATAATCATTACATATAACTAGGATCGCTCACGACTAAGTTTCTGTCTGATTTCATTATATAGCTAGTCACATTGTACGATGGTGACATCATACAGATACGATTATTATAAATAATACAATCCTCACTTAATTCTTATTCTTTTTAATTACTACTTAATAGAGACTTAATAAATGATGTAACTTATAAGCTTTGTTTTATTCTAAGAAAAATATATATATGAGTTAACTTAGATGGGAAGTATGTCTAAAGACTAAAAATATGAATGAAAATATGATTTTAAATAACATTTATTACTTACACTTAATCTTAACGAATCATAATGTCTTATATAAATTGTTATAAGTTTAATATGTTAATATTAATAAAGATGACTAAGTAAAGAACTCCTCCAAGTGTTATTCAAACTTGAGGTGATCATGTGCATTTAAAATTGCCCTGGTTATTTCAATTAGTGTTTTGTTTGTTTTTTCAACTACTCTATTTTGTTGTGATGTGTAAGGTTAGAAGTTGTGCAATATCCCATTTTCTCCATTAAAACTTCCAAAAAGATCATTTTCAAATTCCCTCCCATGATCACTATGAATATTAGTAATTACACATCCTTTCTCATTTTGGATCATGCTTCACTTTTGTTTGCTAGGTACAACATCCAAGTGAAGCTAGTATAATTATCTACTAGAACTAAACCATATTTTTTGCTACTTATTGTATGCATTAACCCAAATGAATCCAATGTGGTAATTAAATTGCTTTTGTGATTGTGGTTTCACTTTTGGATTAGAAAGATGTTTTTCTTTGCTTCCCTTATTAGCATGTATCATAAAAGTGGTTGCTTTCGAAATCAAATAATAGTAATCTTCTTATTGGTCTATTTTGAAACTTTTGTATTGTACATAAACTAGTATGGCACAATCTTTTATGCTACAGTAAAAAATTTTCTATTTGTGATGTTTGACAAACATTTTTATTTTGTATACTTTAGATCAATTAAATATATGTTTTCATATCAATTCCTTACAAGAACCATATTATCATCATGCATAATTGAATAGTGAGATATGTAAAAAATAATATCATAACTTTTATTGCAAAATTAGCTTACATTGAGAAATTATGTTTTAGGTCATTTACAAAGAGGAACATATCTGTGGACGATGTTGAAGAATTACTGATTTTGCTAATTCTAATAATCTTCTTTCTTGTATTTCCTTTACGAACAAACCTTTCTTCCCTTAGTTCTAGCAAATTTGGTAGTCACCAATCAAATATTTTAAGCATCTAATTATCATTGGTCTCCACTGATCCTGCTTTGGAGGCATGCTTATAAGATAAATCAAGTCTTGATTTTTGGTACCCACATAAGTTTGGGTCCAACTACATTAGTCTTAGCAATATAAGAAATAGATGCACCTTTAGGAATCCATTTAAAGATTGTTTTGTTAATGCAATGGATCTCTTAATGTTACACATGCACAATACATCACCAATATTATTGTTTTAATTACGAGTTACACTTGGTAATGAATCCTTAAGATGTTTAATTGCTCTTCTTGGTGTGTGTTATCTGCTCACATGAGATGATAAGAGTGAGGTGAGACTTGTGAAAATTTTGAACATTTTAAATCCATTAAATCTTTTCTTAGAGTTTTTTTTAACCAAAATTAACATGTTTGACTCAATTTGCTTAATTTGACATCTTGGATTCTGTAATTTATCATTCAAGTCCTCACACATGCCCAAACAAACAACATATTTTTTCTTTACTTTATACTGAGATGTTGTAAAGTGAAGCATTTCTTGTTCATTTGATTCAAATTTCCTTTTCAATGCAAAATGTTTCTCCTTTAATTTTCTAAATTCAATATGAAGATTTTCATAAGCATCTTCTAAATTATTATAAGAAAGTTCATAACCACTTACCTTTTTATTGTTGATATCATCATCTTCTTCTTGAGCAATGAGTTAGAGATTTGTATCCTTGTCGTTTTTTTCATTATCTTAGGAGCTGTCATTGGAGTCACCTCATGTGGCAACTATATCCTTCTTCTTTTCTTTATCATTTTTGATGGTATAGCATTTCAATATGATCAACCTTCTTTCAGCCATAACAAATCAGGTCATTTTTCTCCTTTTCTTTTTTTTGTCGTCTTTGTTAGTTGACCAAATCTTCATGTGCCAAGTGCAAATTTATTGTTAAGATCATTTTAGTGCCAACACTTTTTTCTTCTTCAATTTCTTTTCCTCTAGCTCTTTCTTTTCTTTATTTTTTGTTCATGTGCAATGAGCAATTCCATAGGGTAATCAAGTGGGTATATGTTGGTCTTTTGTCTCCATGATAGCTCTCACTCTGGCATCCTATTTTTTGATATACTTATGATAATCTTGTTTATAAGATCAAGATTAGTGAATGCTTTTCAAAAGATTGCAAATCATTAATAATTTTAGTAAATCTATTAAATATTTCAAAGATGATTTACTATGCTTCGTACTAAACAACTCATAATCATATGTTAAAATATTTAATCTAGATTGTCTAACTTTGTTTGTATCTTCTAGAATTTAACTTGTATACCTTAATTTAATCATATAGGGTGAATGCCTAATATAAACATGTTATGACTTTAGCATTAAACTCAACAATTAAAATTTCCTAAGGTGTCCATTCACTTAAAGTTTTTTCGATTTGATTTCTATCTATTAGTTTCTAAGGACATGAATATCCTAATTGAATCAAGTTCTAAATTCTGAAATTAATGGATTGTAAATAACAAGTCATGTGCATTTTCCAAAATTAAAAGGGAACTTTATTAGAAAAAGTGGGTTTTGTGATGGATAGTTTTTTGGGCAAAATCACATTAGGAAGAATAGGTTGTGCCATGATCTACTTTTTAGATGTTAAGCTAAGATAAGAGTCATTGTTTTGATACCAATAGTTAGCCTTTGGCTCACTTAAAAAGAGAGGAGGTGGGGGTGAATTAATTGAGAAATAAAAGTGCCGAGCACAAATTAAAAAATATAGTGCAACAAAGGGTAAAAAAGAGCAAAAAAAGACATAGATTTTTAGGTCATATGATCTTTCGCAATGTTTTCGCATTAAGTCAGATTGTCTTTACTTTTCATATTCATGTAGTACATGATTATTTCATTTACTAACCTAGAACATATTCACTTAATATTTATTTACTTAGCACTTGTTTATTTAATACCCATTTACTTCACAATTATTTACTTAACAATTGAGAAATAAAAATGTTGAGCACAAATTAAAAATATAGTGCAACGAAAGGTAAAAGAAAACAAACCGATTTTTAAGTCATATGATCTTTCGCAATGTCTTCACATTAAGTTAGAGTGTCTTTACATATTATATTCATGTAATACTTGATTATTTCATTTAATAACTTGATGCATATTCACTTAGTACTTATTCAATTAGCACTTGTTTATTTATTACTCATTTACTTAACAATTATTCACCTAACTATTGTTATGATCAATAATTGCATGAGTTTAGATTAAAATAGTCTTCATAGAAAGTTATTGTGGTGTCACACATAATAGACCAACAACTTCAAAGTAATGTGGGCAAGTAGACCCTGAATAGAATGGGTCAACGTCCCCAAAACTAAATTAGCCAATTGCTTTTAAACAAAATGTTTAAGCAATCTGTTAATTGAATGGGCTAGCTAGGCTAGCTACCTTTGAGAAAAATGGGTCAATGACCCTTAAATTGAATGGGCTCATAAGCCCTATTGTGTGACCTGTTAACCCAACCCAAGTAACTGATATATCCAATTATTTCACATAATTGATACCCAAAAGGTAACCACCCATTGGCTTTCTTATAATGATGGTTTAACTTGAAGTTAACATATCTCACTTAGCATATCTTTCTTAACTTTCCAATCTTTCTCTTTGTAGTCTAATCATGCATTAACTTTTTTATCATGTTTTTATGAACGCAATAGAGATAGATTGATTTATCTTTTCTTGATATATAATTTTGCGTGCGATTATTTGCATCATACTTGTAGCAAATAATGGTACTTAACATAATAAATGGTTATCAAAATGTATCAAAATAAATATAAGTTGGCACAAATAACTAAGAATACTATTAGTAGATAATAATAATAAACATGTTGGTAGATTAAAGTAATTATTTTGTTGAATTGTCTATAACATGTACAAGAATTTTTCTTTGTCACCAAAATGGGTATGCCCTCTACATGAAGTGATGAACTTAATGTCATATCTTTTTGAACCTTCAAGATAGACAATATCTAAATACTCACAAAGGACAAGTTGGAGTTCCTATTATTCACATTAATCTATATAAATATGCTTTCAAAATTGACAACATGATTGAACTTGCTGATAATATTAATTTTTTTTAAATACATGCTTTATTGATAAATACATAGATATTGGGAATTCTTCAAAATAGGTATATTATTACTTGAATTCTTGATTAACTAGTATAATAATCGTAATTCCTTAAATTTTAAAATCATAAATAAAATAAGATCCTCAACATCTTTAGTAATCTATCTTCATAAATTAGGAACTCAATCTTTTTAAGAACTACCTTCATGAACTTTGTACTTTAAAGACATATTTCACACTAAAGATCAAATATTCAACTTTGTACTTTAAGGACCATTAATAATCAAATCATAATACATTCAATCAATGATAATAATCAAATAGCCATGACATTCATGGTATATCTTTTAAGGTATTGATCATTTATAATCATAATAATTAAGATTTCAATTAATGCTATAAATAATTCATGATAATTACTTGATTTTTTATATATTGTTAGTTCCCTTATGTTGACTTTATAAAACCATTGAAAAACAAATATTTTCATATTATCATCTAGATAGATTAAAACAATCACAATCTTATCTAAATTAACAATTTGTTTATTTAGTCATAGACAATTCAAAGGTTAATTTAAATGCGAATAATCAATAATTTCTTCAATATGAGTTAACGGTATTTAATTTATTGAATTGCTAGATATAATCTACTAAAGGCATTCATTTAGAAGATTCAAATTCATAGACCTTAACCTTAGAATTTTCATAAACTGATACGAGTTAAAAATTCAAATCTAAATACTTAATTAAATTTACACTCAAAAGTTCTAATTATATATAACATAAACATTTGAATATCATCTAATTTGAACATGTATTTATAATTTCATAATCATTAATTCTTCAATTGAAATCTAATCACTTTGAATAAAATCCAGATTAAATAAGATCATTAAGTCTCTGGTTAAACAATATTATGATCTTTTTTTAAAATAGTTTGTAAATAATCTTGTAAATTCCAGAGATAAAATATTACACATCTTTAATAACCATTTGCCAACCAACATATTTGCATGCATGTTAAAGTGGTATCACAAAGTTAATTTTTTTGTTGTCATGTAATAGCAAAAAGAAAATATCACCCTAATACTTGATTTGAACTTCAATGTGGCAACCAAAGGTTACTATTATTCTTTTAATACTTTGTTATTAGCATCGTGAGATTGTAATAGAAATCCTTGTTAAATTTCATAAAATAGATACATCATCTAGATCTTGTTTGATAATATCCTTAAATATAGATATAGTATTATAATTTATTATACATCTCATGTAATAATTATATCATTAAATAATTTTTTTTAAATTTCTTCAAAATCAATTTTGATTTATAATTGAGAATAATCGAATAAAATTTTCATAAATATGAAAAACATATTTAAGTCTTTAGGTGGTCAAACATACATTATTATTTTGGTTTTTCTCGCAATATTTAATAAATAGGTTATAAACATGAAATTTCTTTGTCATAAACAAAATCAAATTTAGATAAGTTGGTTCATTTTTTTTTGTTAGGATATTATACTCTATCCTTAATAGAATTTGAATTCAAATCCATAAATTCACTAGATTGAGTGAACAACTAACCCATTTAACCTTAAGCTAAAATTAACCATCCTAATGATTTGATATAATATTTCGATGATCAAACATATATCCAATGGAATCTTATAATATTCAAATTTGTGCTCATATGCAAACTTTGAAATGTTGAATTTACATTCTAATAAATGTTTCTAAAGTTCAAACAATTACTCTTATACTAATTGAAATGCCCTGCCCTTTCAAGCCTTGTAGGTATCCACCCTAACCACAATTGGGCAACATGTAGGATACTAATACATATTTTTGTTATAAAAAAGAATCTCATATTTCAATAAATTCTATCACATTAATCAATAATGTTCAAACATTTGTAGAAATTTTGACAAGATATTCATTAAATGGAGTGACTTGTTCAATATATAAAATGAGCTAAGTACAAGTTTATAATAGTAATGTGCACTTAACCTATAATGGATTACTAAATATCCATTATAAAATTGATAATATTATGAAATCAATACAATAAGCCAAAACCATTTAAAATCATCTATATATGATGATAATATCCAACCCCAATTGATAACAAACAAATCTTCAAAAAAACACGGAACAATAGCCTAATAAATTTTCAAACCCCTTATAATAGAAAATCCTTGAATACACCAATATACAAACTTCTGCATTAGCAATAAGACACCCTAACCATTACAACTCGTGGGTCACATCAATTTTCGAAAATTTATGTTCACATATTTTAGGCACTGAAGGTACTAATGGATCAAATCCATACTTCCACTACGTCACCCTGAAAATCATTCACAAGATTTGTCTTGAAATTGAAAACTAGAGATGAATCAGTCTTGCAACTCGATAAGGAACACTGACAACTGTAGGAGAGCATGCCATTTAGATGACAAATATGAGATACATATAATGCAAATTCATTTAGAGTTTTATAAAAGATTATCATTATTAACATTAAAATGATCAAATTACTAGCTAACTTATGCAGCCTTAAATTGAGATATATTGGATCAATTATATGGAAAACCGAATAGAGATGTTGAGATGTAATGAAGCAAAATGGGCTGACAAGTTGACTAAGAAATACTAGATAAAATAATACATATCAAAGTTATAAGATATCATATTGAGCTATATTTATATTTGTAAGCATAAAATGTGAAAACGAAAAATTTTCAAATTATTAGATTCTCTTTACTTTTTATGTTCACTTTACATGATTATTTCACGTTTATTCACCCAACATATTTTTATTTAGCATAACCTTATACTTGTTCATTTTTTTGCTTAACAGATCAATAATTGTATGAGCACAGGATGAAACAATCATTACATAAAGTTAATATGTTGAATATCACACAAAATAGGCTTGCAACCTTAGAGTTTAATTAACAGTGAACATTATTGGTTAGTGATCCCTACAATTAAATTGGCCAATGAACTGAGAGGAGAATGGGCCAACAGACCTGAACAGAATGGGATTGCTACTACTAAACAAATTTGGTTAGTGACCTCTAAGCTAAATGGGCCAACGACTCTTGTGTAGATTTAGTCAACCACCCCTGGATTGAATGAGTTTTTCAACCTTACTATGGGGCCCATCACTCCTAACCTCAACAAATGGCTTGTCCAGCCATATCACATAATTGACACTTAAATCGCATCACATAGCCAACCTTGAACTTTTTTATAAAGCATTTCAACCTTAAGCTAACATTTCTTATTTAGCGTATGATTCATAACTTGGCACTCTTCTTATTTATAGTCTAATTATGTATTATTAACCTTTATTATCATGTTTTTTTATGAACACAATATAGACAAATAGATTGATTTATCTTTTTTGGTGTATGATTTTGCATGTGATTGTTCTCTTTAACTCTTTAGAGAATCAAATATGCACAATTTTTCTCATAATATTCAATAAATAAATCATAAACATGAAATTACTCCAAACATTTTCATTACTAATTGGTATCTAAAATAACTTAGTTCATATGAATGATGCTTAGAAATATCGAAAATGTATAAATATTTCTATTATGATCAAACCTATTGATTAAACTCTCAAGTAATATTACTTCTCTTCATAATCAATATTCATTTATTTAAATATTAAATAATCCAAAATAAAAGTAATTTCCAATTCAGCCTCAAATCATGAATTCATTCACATGCTCAAAAGGTTGCTCCATAGTCCCTAATTTGCACAATGTCATAGAAAGCACTAAAATTTGATTCAACTTAAAGATCAATCAACTGCTACTTTAACAAACCTTAAATAAGATCTCAAATAAGAATTAGGAAATTGTCGAGTGTTGTTGCTTAAATTTGTTGCACATAGCAAGGATCCTTGTTAGTGCCTCACTAGCAAGGATTCTTTATTATCATGCTTTTTTATGAACACAATAGAGACAAATAGATTGATTTTTCTTTTTTGGTGTATGATTGTGCATGTGACTATTCTCTTTATATTTAAAACAAATAGCATTTTGTATAACATAACAAATGGTTATCAAAATATGTCAAAACAAATATAAATTGGCATGAATAATACTAATTGAAGAGGATAATAAATTTATAATAAACATGTTGATTGATTAAACAATTTATCTTATTTACTTAACATTTCGATATTCTTATCTATCATCAATTGCGTATGCCCCCTTCATGAATTAATGAACTTGATGTCATATATCATTTTAGACTCCTTAAAATGGATGGCTTTGATTTTTTACAATTTACACAAACAACTATACAAATATGTTTGCTTTCCAAACTAAATGCACAATTGCCAAATTAAATTTATTGATAATGTTATTTTCTTTGGATGCATGCTTTGTTGATGAATTCATAAATCATGAGAATTTGTCAAAATAAGCATATTGTCAGTGGAGTTGTTGATTACTTAGATAGTAGTCATGGTTTCTTGACTTTAAAATTGTAAATAAAAGTCTTGTGCAATATTTAATAATCAATATTCATATTAAAATAAAAAATTTATAATCTTTTCAAATAATTATCCTAATCAACTTAGTAGACTATTAATGTCATTTATATTCTATAAACACATATTTTACATTGAAGATTAAATTTTCAATAATGTCATTTATGTTCTATAAACACATATTTTGATAATCTCATAATCATAAAATCCATCAATTGACATGTAATAATTATGAATAAGTTCAAAATTAAATAATTTCTTCAAGAGTTTAATTAGACAACATTAGGATCTTTAAACAATTCACAAATAATCTTGTAAATTCTTAAAATAAAATATTACTATCCATTTTTCATCTAATAAATTAGCATTTTCATATGCATATTAAAATGGTTAAACCATAAGGTTAAATTTTCTGTTATCATGTAATGGCAAAAAGAAAACTACACAATGCCAAATTTAAACTTTAAGATGGGTAACCAAAGGTTGCTATTATATTTATGAGAGTCCATTATCAGCAATTGGAGATCATTGGACAAATTGTCTATTAAAATTCATTAAAAAAATTTGGCAAATGAATTTTGTTGAATGATATTCTTAAATATAGATCAAACTCTATAATTTACTAGAAATCTTCAAGTGACGATTATTTCATTAAATAAATTGAACAAAATTTCTCCCATATCACCTTTGATGTATAATCGTAAATGATAATCAAATAGAAATGTCATAAATGTGAATAACATCTTTAACTCTTTAGAGAATCAAACATACATAATGTTTCTCTTAATGTCCAACAAATAGGTCATAAACATGAAATTATTCCAAATATTTCCATTACTAATTGGTATCTAAAATAGCTTAGTTCATATGATTGATGTTTAGAAATATCCCAAATACATAATCATTTCTATTATTATCAAACTTATTTATTAAACTCTCAGTTAATATTACTTCTCTTCATAATCAGTATTCATTTATTTAAATATCAAATAATCTAAAATAAAAATAAATATAATAATTTTTATTTCAACATCAAATCATGAATTCATTCACATGCTCAAATGGTTGCTCCATAGTCCTTAATTTGCATGATTTCATAGAAAGCACTAAAATTTGATTCGACTTAAAATCAAGCAATTGCTACATTAATAAACCGTAAATAAGATCGCAAAATGCTTTGAATTAGTTATCTCAACATTGATTTTCATCTAGCTTCTGAAGTGTCAATCCTAGAAAATTACCATCAAATAAGAATTAGGAAATTAGGAAATTAGGAAATTGCCCAGTGTTATTGCACAAATTTGTTGCTCATAGCAAGGATTCTTGTTAGTATCTCACTAGCTAGTTGTTGATCATGACCATGGTTCCTCACACCGCCCTAAAGCCATAAAAAATTGCATCCACCCCTGATTCTTCTTTCTCTCAAGCTGTGAAACGCCTTGGCATGCCGTTGGCTTCCTGGAATTACACTTGGTCGATTCCATTCCTCAATCGCATTATGGAATGCTTACAACACACGTCACTGGTGCACCTTGCTTTCTTTCACTTTCTCCCCTGGTCCTCTTGAAGTGGCCTCCCTTCCAACTTTCTTTGGATCTTAAAATACCCAGGAACCTTATCCTTGCTTCCAAACTTATGAAGAGCCAAGGGGAATGCTTGGTTAGCTGAACCAAAAAACATTCGGTTTGGCCAAGCCTGTTTACTTTGTTTTTTTTATTAGGATATCGCACTTCTATTGCTGAGCTTTCCATTGGTAAGCATCATTTTATTGTCAAACATCTTTTTTGTTATTGGCAAGCAACATCTACAGTTATCTTAGTTGTTGTAAGTATTATGATCTCTTCCTTTTACCTTCAGCAATTAAAGGACCCGCGATCAGTAATATGCTCTTGCTTTTGTCTGATGTCCATTTATAAAGATATATAATAATATGGCGTTATTTCTTCACTTAGTTCATTGCTAAGCTAAATAATTACCTATTTTTACTTCTTATGAGGCTCTCCAGTTTTAAATCTGTTTCTTCCACATGCTTTTTGTGCAATTCAACATGTTCCTTTCTTTTTGTGCATTGTTTATAATGTATCAACTGTCAGCTATGGAAGTTATCATTCAAGGGTTTGTTTGATTGTCACTTCAGTTAATTTAGTGTGTGGAATTTGTAACCGTGGATTATGTTTATGTGATTTCCAAACTTAGAAAATTGCTTTAGGAACCACTCCAAAGTCTTCAACGGTAAATTTATTGCATTTGACTGACAATGGAATGTAAGAATTTCCTCTGGTATTGTTTTACCATTTGTCAATGAAATATGCATGTGTAATTGGAGCATACAATTATAATTAGGCATCCATGATTATTATCATCAAGACAATCGCGACCCATTTTCAGATTATAGATGGCTAATCCGTGAGTCGTTTGCATATTTATGACCAGTGCTACATCATGTGTTAAAAGCTTTGAGCAATGCTTTCTTTAAGCCATTTATGTTACAACGTGTTTCCAAGCAACTGATTAGTCTCTTGCTTATTGTTGCTTTGGGCATGAAGATATGATCTCAACAGTTCGGAGGAGGAAAGGAATGCAGTTCAATTGCAGAAAAGGTACTACTTCGAATTTTCTGCGAGTGTACTGGTTTTTTTGATAAATTCTTCAATTTTTTGTCTTTTTTTTTTACCAATAATCAATAGGTGTTGCAGATTGTGAAAATATTTTTTGCTGCATCAAGGCTTTCTTAGAACTGATCTAATTATATATTAATCTTTTGTAAAACTTCTCTCATTCAATTTGTTAGCTTAAAAATTAAGCCTCAGTCAGACATGAAGCAGAACACAACAAACCTTGAGCTGGAACCACAAGTTGGTGTAATTTGATCAAGTTAAATGTTAATCAACTAGTTTGCTAAGGCAGTAAACGAGCCCATCCTTGTACTAACCTTTTAAAATTCCAATTGGGATAAAGAAAATAACTTTCTTTGAGCCTTTTGTTTCGAATTCTCTTGTTGAGCTTAACTTAAAAACAAGCTTTAATTGAGCCTATAATGTTATATCTTTGATCATTGTATTACTTATTTGATGATAACAAATTCATTATATTTTTATTACTAATATTTTTTCTAAGTATTTTTTAGATCACACATCTTTAGAGCATACTAATTTTGTGAGTAGTCTGATCAATTGACTTAAAAAACTTAACAAAAATGTTTAGATGATAAATATAATTGATATTAAAAAAATACAAGCTCAAGCAACATATGGAGAATATGTCTATTAAGTCTTTTTCTTTTGGTAATTGAAATGTTAAGATTTATATCAACTTTCTTGAGGTATTTAGGATTTGATAAGATTAAGTGAGGCTATTTAAATATTTTAAAAGTATTTATGTTCTCATGCAATTTTTAGTTCATGGTATACATTTCAGTTAGATCACTTGTATGTTTTTTGTATTAGAATTGCATTCATTATAGATTGTATCTTTCATTATTACCAAAATCAAGTAATAACTGAAATAAATTGAAAATTGAGTTAGGATTACTTGGTTAGTTCTAATCTTATTTGTATAAGAGTACCCAGTATACAATACTAGTTTGTACATAAGATTAGGCGTTAAATCGATCAAGAGCGATCTTGAATTATATAGCTGTTTATACCATTTGTTTGTGTAGAATGTCATTATCGTATAAGTGCATTGATGGCTTACTCAAGAGATGAATTTTAAGGTTTAGTGTTATTGATCTTCGTATAAGTATGATGTTATTTGTCATTTTTGTACGATATATTATTCTGAATGATAGGACAAGGATTGAATCGAGCAATATTCAATATGAAGTGAAATTTGTTGCATGATTATACAAATACGTTGTCACTTTTGTACAAGTACAATCAATCTAATGAGGATGGGTTGTGAGCGAGCTAATTTCATCATATTTGTACAATATCACCTTCATACGTGCACAATATTATTTATCGAAAAAGCTTAGTATTGGGACTTAATTATGTATTAAGCGAATTTGCTTTGTAAGAGTACAATCCACTTATCGTACGGATACAATCAATTATGATTCGAGAGCTTATAATTGTTGAATTGTAATATTTGTACTTGTACAATGCTTCATAAGAAAGATCATTTGATAGCTAAGGAATGAACTAATCGACCATAAGACAATAGGTTGGAGGATGTACTGAGTATTGCATTGTATTTGTACGATTCTTTGAATTAGAGAGTACAATCAGTTAAGAATGCGAGTAATGACTAGTTTAATTGGTTTTTAACATAACCATTGGAGGGTGTTTTAGGACTATTGGAGAGTTTGTTAAGCTCAATATAAAAGCATTCAAACTTGAGAGAAGTAGCTAATGCTTAATTGGAATATTTTTTAAAAGGAGCTCACATTGCGTTTATCACTTCTAAGAAGAAAGGGCAGTAAGATTTTTGTTCATGCATTTTACTTACCTTCACAAACTTTTCTTTTTAAACCAAGTTAATAATTTCTCTTGCATGTTTTTTAATACGATTGTAAGCGTTCTTTTTGTTTAATTATTCATTTCATTTTAATATTTTTGTATTAAATTTTACTTGGGTCTTTTGTCTCATTACAAGGATCTTTTATTTATAGGTCTTTATCAAGCTGACGTTATAGGCTTTTATTAAGCTAATGTTATAGGTTTTTATTAAGTTGATGTTCTGTATTTTTGTCTAGTCTTTTGATCAGTACTAAATATAAATCCAAATTTAAATCAAATCATTTGAAATTATTATATATTTTATTTGTCAATTAGTTTTGTAAAGCCTAACATTATATTCTAAAATAAGTATCATAATAACCTATAAGCTTATGTATACTAAAATATTTTGTTACAAAGGTAATTGAATTATTTGAGTTCATTTGAATTTGTAAGTTTGCACAATTCATCTCCCCTCCCTTCCCCTTGATAGACATCGCTTTCCCATATTTGAAACATATAGAAATATATGCGAGCTGTTGATAATTTTCATTGCAACCTATTGCTTGTTATGCATAATAAATGGCATAATTTACCTATTATAGTTTTTTCTTTTTTTGATTGAGCTGCTAGTGTGCCTAATTTGTAGCTTTAGGAAGTACTAAGGATGTGATTTGAGTTAATTAATAAGTACTAATGATGACGTTTATAAATTTTTAAGCTAGTGTTTTGGAAAATAGATGCGTTGGTCAGGAATACATGTTCAAACTACTACTTCTGTTCGTCAAGCATTTCAAAAATTTCTTGTGCCTGTTTGCTTAGCTTATCAAAAGAAATATGAATGTCATCTATTCTTGTCTCAGACTGACTTGTTTGGAATAAGTGAATGGTCTTTTTTTAAGCCAACTTTAATTAGATCTTTATTTAAGCTTTTTTAAGTTAATATCTTATTTTGTCATTCAAGGGGTTTACTTGTTTGTTATATCATTGTTTGTTTGGAGTAAAATAATTTAAGAAAGACGATGTTAAATTGGCTTAACTAACCTTTTGTATCCATTTTCCCCAAACTGTAATTGAGTAGTGCTTCACCATTTAATTAATACATGTGCTCTGCTGGACAACTTTCTATTGATGTGATGCAGGAATATATACGAGGATCTCAGGAGACAATGCCAGCTGCTATCAAGCCATTGCTATCAAGGGAATATGTTAATGAATATAGACAAGATAAATGGCGAAGCTCGATATGATTTTAATGAGGACGCTTACTCTGCTGCAAATTCTGAAGACGGTAGTCCAAGGTTGTCACTTTCTATGGAAGGGAGTGATGTAGAAGACCAACCGGTGTATGATAGGACCCCCGATTCTGCATCGCGCAATTCAGATGATGAGGTAGACGACGAAGAAGAGTGTGAGATCACTCATTTTGATGCCTTCCTTGCAGAGACAGATTCATCTGATTCTGAATCGAGTTATGAAGTGCTGAAAAGAATTCCCAAACTAAATCCCTGGCCTACCAATAGTCCTTCCTCCAAACCTGAAACTTTCTCCAGGACTGTTGAGGACTATGCGACATGGCAACGCATCATCCGAGTAGATGCGATTCGAGCCGATCCTGAGTGGGTCGCTTGCTCTCCAGCTCAAGCCAGCGTTTCTTTGGAGCTATCCAAGCAGGCTGCAGAAGCAGTTGATTTGAAGAACTATGACCACCTGGAGCCATGCATGATCCGCCATGCTTCTCGCCTGGTTTCAGTGCTTGAGGCATATGCCGCTTATGATCCAGAAATCGGCTATTGTCAAGGAATGAGTGATCTTTTGTCGCCCATACTTACTGTTATGGAGGATGATCACGACGCCTTTTGGTGCTTTGTAGGGTTCATGAGGAAGGCGAGGCATAACTTTCGGCTCGATGAGATTGGTATTCGGAGGCAGCTAGCCATCGTCTCTCGGATAATCCGGTCGAAAGATGCACACCTTTATCGTCACCTTGAGAAGCTCCAGGCTGAGGACTGCTTCTTTGTGTACAGGATGGTGTTGGTGCTCTTCAGGAGGGAGCTCACCTTCCAGCAAACCGTTTGTCTTTGGGAGGTGATGTGGGCTGATCAAGCTGCGATTAGAGCAGGAATTGAGAATTCAGCTTCCTGTAGAATGAGATTGCGAGCCCCACCTACAAATGATCTCTTACTATATGCCATTGCCGCCTGTGTACTGCAGAGGAGGAAGCTGATCCTAGAGAAGTACAGTACCATGGATGAGATCATGAGGGAATGCAACAGCATGAGTGGGCAATTGGATGTTTGGAGGCTCTTGGATGATGCCCATGATCTTGTGGTAACTCTTCATGACAAGGTTTGATTAACCCTCGAGAGCAAATCACCCTTAAGAATTCTGTGATTTGTTCGTCAGATTCCAAGCATTTGGCCGCGTAATTTGTTGTTAAATGCCGTTCTTTGTTGCTCCATGTTTTTAAATTTGGATTATTTTTTTTTCCCGGATGGCTTATTCGTTTGTAGACTTATTGTGAAGAGAGCATGAAGAGCTGAAGTTGTTAAGATTAGACGATGGATATTATTAAGTGGACCAATACGAGTGAATTGCTTTTCTGTTCTATTCGGGTCAGCATGTTGACTTCCATGCTTTTCTGGTTATACGCCAACGGGTCTCATAATGGATCGGACTTGCTAAACTTGTCTTGTGAGTATTTATTTGATATGAGTGGTGGGGGCATTTTTTGACCCATCAGTAACCTTTGTAAACCACAAACCAAACCAACCCATTTACGACCTAGAGACTTGTCAATTCGCACGAATGGCCTCATTTGACCTGATTCATTGTTGAAAAAAATGAGTGTTTTTCTTTTAATTTGGTTTTTTAATTTTGCTTCATGTTTTATTCAATGTCTTTTTCTTAGTATATAGCATTTCTCGTATAAGTTAAATTTAATTAATTTATTTTTAAAAATTTTATTAAATAATAGTTTTATGTAAAATAAAATTTTGGCTTGCAAAAATTGTTGGATATTAAAATTATTTTTTTTTTAAAAAAATTTGAGTGATATTTGGATTTGCTATTCTTAACAATTGCATTTATTCAACAATATGATTTCAAAATTAATTCTTTTTGTGTGGATGTCCTTAAAGTTTGATAATCAAAACATCCCTCATACATTATATAGTCCCTAATTTGAGCTTGTAATGTATCCAAATTTTAGTTATTGTTGGTATTGATGAAAGCAGTGGTATAATCCAGAAGAGACAAACTCGTGTTGAGATGTACATTACATAGAGAAGTAGGCCCAAGGCCGACACAACTATCATTCAAAAAGAAGCATGTGGTACCATCATAGAGGAGTAAAAACTAAGTTTGAGTACAAAATCACTAGAATAACAAATGAACTTTGAAACCCTAGTTATAATAATACTTAATTTTTAACCCAAATTAAAAAGAAAAATCTTAGAATCAAGATAAAAAGATTGTGATTAAGATTAAATTTGATCAACTTAATTTCTTAAAATATATTTTTAATATATAAAAAATATTAAAATAATAATATAATATTAAGGAGTATGTCATATGCTTAAATTTAGTCAAAACAATGTTTGATCATATCAATAGAAATAATTCTTTAAGAAAATTTGAACAAAATTGAATTTGTAATTTTTAGAGACCTAAAGAATTTCTTATGAATTTAAAAAATACAATATTAATTTGTCATGTTTGCCGCAAAAAGATGGTGATTGTCAGGAAACTTTCGTATTAATACTATGACATGCATTATATAATACAAAAAGTCTACGATTGTTAGACTTCGGTGAAATTGTACAATAGTTTACTAGAGTATCATAATGTACAATTTGTTGGATCGTACTAATATGATGAGCATTAAGTTAATGTTGAAAAGTCGATTAATCATAAAAGGATAATGTTGTATCATACTTGTTGAAATGTTTAGACTAAGAAAATTAACTAAGCCTAACAAGTCAGACTAGTTTGTTATGGGGATTGTATTATATGATTGAGAGTAAGAACTTATAGGTTGGCTTAAGTAGAGTAAGAGCGGAGGTTATAAGCTTAGAAATTAGATTGTATGAATAAACTAAGTCATATTAACATAGAGAAGATTATATGGTATGATAAGGGGATCATACTCATATGATTCCTAGTAGAAAAAGATTTATATGGCTAAACATATTATATAATATTGGAATCATACTTGGATGCTACAACAATATTGGAAGTAAGATACAATTTGGAATTATATTAGTATGATCAAAAACAAAAATCTAAGAATATTAAAAGTAATTTATGGAAATAAAATGGCTTAAGAAATACAATATTTTTAGGATACATAACAATCATTTCATATGCACTTTATTGTAAAAAAATTTAGCAAGAGAGAATGACCAAACAAATGAACTACTTGTAGAGCTAGATACATAAATCTATAATCTGTGATACAATATGGTATTATTTTTCATATTTATTTGTAGAAACTATATTTTATTACAATTTAATATATATATATATATATATATATATATATATATATATATATATATATATATATATATATATATTACTCATTCAGACTAACATATCATATAATATTATATTATGAAAAATAGAAATAAAAGTTAGATTTTCTGTGTGATTATTCTCAACAATAAACCTAGTAGATGTTATCATAAGATACCAGTCTTTTCATCAAATATCAACTTATTGTGTATTATATGACCTCATTTTCTATATATATATGACATCAGGCCAAGTGATGTTATTGTAAAATACAAGTACCATACATGCCTAGTGGCATTAAACTCAATAAATATTTTTATAGGGCATCAATCTTTGGATCAAATATCTATCTAGTATTATTTGGATAAGTTAGATGGATACTAATTAGAGATCATTATTTGTATGATTATTGGATCTAATAAAGATAATAATTAAAAAAAATTAAACTAGAAAATTATATATAAAATATTATAAACTAGTTAATAGAAGAACTAACATTCATATTTCAACTAGCTTATTTCTAATATACATGACATCTCGTATAATTTTTTATTTATAAATGTGGTTTTCCATCATGACTTACAGCATGATTTATATTTTATTTATCATACTTACCCATTTGTTTTATCACGCCTTTATTTTTATTACCTTATCAAACTTATTAATATTTATAAATCTTATTAGTACTTATATTACAGGTCATGCATCAGGTCATGTATTCATTACATAAATATTTAAAAATTTTGATACAGTAAAGGAGGATTATACTTTTGAAATTTAAGAGTGAAAAATGCTTAGTGTAGATTGGATGATTGAAAACATAATAAAACATCAGTTTGAGTTTTGTTTATATATTATATTATAACAATAATTTATTTTTTGTGATTTATTTTGGTTAATATTTGGAATTTTTTCATAATGTCAGATCTCTACTTAGAGTTTAATGTCATTGCTTGATATTTTAAACAAGTATCATCTTTGATTTTCTATTTGATTAAGAAGATGGTTAAGTGAGGCCTTAACAATAATAACACTTGTTATAGAATAAAAAATATCCTTTTGTCACTATACTTTCCCTTAAGGGATTACACCTAGAAAGCATCAACACTAAAAGGAACCCTCCTTCAATGAAGCCAAGTCTACCATTCTAGTTTGATCATAATATTGTCATAAGAGAGATAGTGCATGGCCCTCTTAGATGGGTGACAACTCCAAATGAATATGTTGACCAAACACTTAATGAAAGAAAGAGTAGAGAGGAGATGAGCATATGGGATATAATACAAACAAATATAATAAAGAGGATAAAATTGACCAAAATCAACTACCCGATAAAACAAAGAATAAAGACCCTAAATGAAAATTTTATTTGTCATAGACTAAAGAAGCTTAGTAATGTCAACAATCGTATGTGAAGTCAATGCAACGAGAATGCCTAAATATTTGCTAGTCTTGGCGCAACTCATGTGAATCACCAACAATCATCTTGTGCTATTTAGGACTACATACCTATGCTGAAAAGACGTAACATCTTTGTTGATTGATAATTTGTTGAGATGTATCAACATAAACTCTTTGTAAAGAGTAAAACTCAACAACATAAGTGCAAATCCTTGGGCCATAAGGATGACACCAACCACATAAAAGAGATGTATAAGATTCCCACTTAACTTAATCATATAATATATCAATCATAAAATATTAGACATTAGTAAAACAAAAATTTGAGGATATACATATTCTTCAGACAAAAGCTTAAAGGTATGACAATATTAAAATTATTCTTAATTTCAAATAATAAAAATTAATATTATTTAAAAATATCTAACTCAAAATATCTACATAAAAATCTTTATATATACAAATGATACAAAGAATCAACAAATAATATAACATTTTTATATAAGTATAATATAGTGTCAGCAACTAAAATAGTAAATAACTATCACAATTAGACTACACCAATGAATCATTTTTTGAGAACGATATTCACACCTTTATATAAAAGGCGTCTTGATGATGCACACATTTTTTAAGATATATTTTCTATAATTGCATATAATCGTGTTAACACTTTAGCTCTGTTAAAATTGTGAAGATTTATGTTTCGACTAGTTAAATTGTACAAAGAATGCATATGATATATTCCATTTGTCAAGTCATGCTAACAAGACTTATTATAGAGATGTTTATATGTCATGAATGCCCATTAAATGTGTCTTTTGTATAAAATTACGAGCTTGATACATATTGCATAAAATGCTATAAGGAATACGATTATGAAGAGGACCATTACACTGTGACATTACCAATTGGCAATTCCTAACGCTACTCCTACTAAAGAAGGTAAATAGGCAAGCATAGCACAAGTCAAATTTGCAAATATCATAGTGGTATCAATGAAATCCCTTGTAGTATTACTTACCATCATATGAAGATTATCATGTATTTTTATAAATTAAAGATATAAAACAAACTTTTCTTCAAATCTTATCAATTATCTTTCAAATAAGATCATGCCATATGTTATTTATTTTTTGTGTTTTTTTTTCTCAATTTTTTTTTTTTTAGTGAGGAATGCACTCATGAGTTGCCGAACGTGAAATTAATTTGTACAGTAATGTCGAAAATGGTCGCTGGAGCGTTCAGTCGTTCTCAAGGGAGTATATGGGTGACCGAGAAGTGTGGAGATTTTGCTGGCAAATCTTCTGCTTCCCGTTGAACGTTTCCCTTCTAATTTCTCTTATTAAATTTTTATTCGATGGCAGTCAGTTTTGTTGTTATCTCTGCCATCAAAACAAATGGAGATTCCAAGCAACTCAGGTTATTCAAACAGCGTTTGTAGTTCAACTCTTCCCTTCTCCTTATACTTCATATTCTTTATGGCCTGGCAACCTGCCATTTGGCATCCTCTCAAGAGTCCAGTGTTCCTTTCCTTTTCTTCAATCGGCAACATCCAAGAGCTAACTCCGGATGTTGATGTTGATCTTAGTTTTAAAATTATATATATACAAAAATTTTAAAAGGTTTGCACAAAAGAGAGAGAAAAAGACCTTTCATGAGAAAAAGTAACGAGTGACTTTCATGACTGACTCATGAGTTGGGATGCTGATTGGAGAATGGATCTGACTTTTTGTACTGAATCTTTTTAAGGGTTTGGTTTATGATTGTTGGAGTGGTGATTTATGCTAGCTTTATTCTAATAGTGAAGATTTACATTTGTTATTTTATTATTTGATTTTAATGATTTAATTATTGGGGGTTGATGTATATCTCTTGTTGAAGTCAATCAATTAGTTATAATCATCACATGATACTTCCTATTATGAATAATATGACAAAATCAATTATAATTATCAGATATAATACAAGTGTTGATAACATAGTTGAATCGGCTGCAACCATCAAGTAGTCTCAACAATTTAGCAATGAAATAATGATCTTGAGGAGTAAGCTTTGAAGGGTCAGGCTCAAAGTGTTGGGCTCAAAGATTTGACTTACATTGTTCGGCCTTGAGAGACTGACAAGGGTCTGCTCTTGAGAGATCGATCTCAAGGGTTCAACCACAAGAGATTGTTCTTGATGGTATATCCTACCTAAGGATACTAGTCTTGAAGAGCCATCAGATGGCTGTGACTCTAATAAACTGTTGAGATTTAGTGGACCAATTTTTTCATCTTTTTAGGAATAACAAAAGCTAATTATACCAGGTCAACAGCAATACCAAACACATGGTCTACTCCAAAGCCCAGAAGAAATGTTAGATAATAATTGGTTCGTTCAAAAACAAATTAATTGTTACTATAGATCAGTCTGCATAGCTTTGTGTTAAGCCGTTGGAAGCTGCTCCTTCAACAATTGTTAATTGGTCCTTCGATTTTAATGGCTTTTACCTTCTTTTGGGTTAACTCCATTTCTCCAAACGTTCGAAAGCCTGGCTGTAAGACAATACTGTTAGTCAAAAGATTTGGCACTTTGGAATGCTGCTATATCGTTGAGCCATATGTTGCTTGGCTTTATGCCCCGGTGTATAATTGCTGTCTACCATTGCAGTCGGCAGGGGGTTATTCTATTTGTATTTACTTCTTTGATTTTTCCAAAGTTTCAAGTTTGTTCAGCTATACATTATGAACATGAAATTTTAACAATGCTATCGTCTGAAGTTTGATGTTTTTCAAACGCAATCTAATTGCTTTGGTCTTTCAAATTAGCCAATTCTTTATATTATCTTATAATTTTGGTTCTTTAATTTTATTTGGCACATGGGATATACATGATTAGTTGAACTCGATCAATGTCAATGTAACATCATGGCAATTTCCTTGTCGGAATCGTAACTTCTTGGATAAACTAGTGTTTGGAACAGCCTATTCCAATGTGCTTTATGCACTTCATTAAGATTTTCATGTTTGCTCTTGATCAAATCCCCTTCAAAAAGAAACCTTATTTAGGCCTTCTTTGCCTAAGTGGGGCAATCTTTGTCTCGTTCTCTATACAAAATGGGCATGAGAGTTTTTCCAAAAAGTCATATATCCTAGAATCTATGAGCTCTTCTTTAGTCAAGACATTGACTATCATGTCTATCTAGACCAATTACTATTTTCTCGTCCCATGAGTTGAAAATGTCAGACGATGTAGACCATGGAGCTCTCCTGTTGTAGGAACATGCGATGAACAAGTCTCATTAAAGTTCGAAAAGACTTCAAATAGTAGTCATGGTGCTGAATTACCTATTAGTTGATGATGCTAGTGAAAAGTCTCATAACAATTCAAAAGATGTATAAGTATAAACATATAGTATTATTGTTAATCGATCTAGTAAACAAATTAAACCTTTCTTTCTTCTCTGAAAGGCAAAGCGGCACTTCATTATTTGCATAGAACGAAAACAAAAGCGGGTACGTTACAGACAACTGAGCTTCGACCGTCCGGCCATGTATAATTATTTAATTAACGCCGGACTTCAACCGGAAAATAAACGAAACAACATCGAACATCCGTACGTTTGTATACATCGATGACGACTCAAGGACGAGCTTCTATCACATGCTGCAAAGCCATGATGCGTGTTATGTTGCAGCGGGTGAATCCAGCTTGAAGAAGCAGATTCCTCCATTCCTTCTCAGTCCTCTCTTTGCCACCATACGCCATCATTAATATATCAGAAGCCAGTCGGGCATGATGCATTTCATCGTCTTTCAATTCATCCTCGTTCACCACAATCTCCACTATGATCAACTTCCCTTTCTCTTGGTCGATAGCCTCTTTGCATCTCCGTAGCACGTCCAGGGCTTTCTCATCGCCCCAGTCGTGCAGTATCCTCTGTCATCGCCATCAAAATTGCATAAGTAATTCTTTTATAAAAATAATTTTTTTAATGAAAATAAGGGAATTTAGGGAACGCCACCATAAGCAGAACGGCGTCTGCACGGGGTACGAAGGCGAACATGTCGCCGGCGAGGAAGTTCACTCCGTCGGTTTCCAAACACCCTTTCACCACGTAAGGAAGATCGAACACCGTGCAGGTGATCCATGGGAAGGCCCTGCTTATCTCCCGCGCCACCGTTCCCAATCCACCGCCGACGTCGACCACCGTCCTGACTCCGTCGAACGCCTCCGCGGCACCGTTGGCGAGCGCCTGCGCTGTAATCCGTGCGCTCCCGGCCATCCCCTCGTTGAACATCCGGCTGAGGACCTCGTCACTGGCCGCCCTGGAGAACACGGTCTCTCCAGTGATCAGCTCGAAAGCCGACTCGTCACCTCCGCTGGCGACGCTGAGGTCGAGGGCGTGAAGGGCTCCAAGAAAGTTCTTGTCCAGGAGGATTTGGACGAAGGAGGTAAGGCTCAGTTTCGAGCCCTTGACGAGGTAAGCTGCGGCGGCTGGGCTCAGTGTAAAAGACGGCTCCCTTTCGTCATCTCCGTCGTGATCGAGGACGAGACGCATGTGGGAGAGGTAGCGCATGAAGCGGCGGAGGGTGGGCTGGCTGAAGCAAGAAGAAGGCAAGGCGGCGGCGATTTCGGGAAGGGAGATTGGGCGACCGTGGCGGTGTATGACATCGAAGATTTCGAGCTTGACGGCGCATTTGAGGACGAGAGAATCGATGACGGCCATGATGTGGTTCCATACCAGGGCTTGGCCTTGGACATCTCCACCCGCCTGTCTTACGGCTGTTATGCCTTCGTTCCTCTTCGTCATTGGTGCAACCTTATGGTCGGGCATAGTTTGACGGGAATCCCTGCTTGTTCCCTATTTATGGAAGGAAATTCCCCCTTTAGCTGATGATTTTTTAGCACGAAAACTAATTATTCAAAAAAAATATATATATATTATTGCATTGCTGAACTGTTCATTATTAAAGAAAAAAATAATAAAAAATTGTTGCAAATGAATTACTTGCTGTATTTTTTTAACTTCTGCACTTTCTAATTGATATTTAATACAGTTGAGCGTGTCCATTGATACTTAATATCGTTTAAATATTTAAACCTTTAGAGATAAGCAATATAAAAATTTCTAATTTTTTTAAAAAAAATCATATATTACTAAAATGAGAATACAACAATTGAGAGGAGAGATGCCAATTTTAAAAATACAAGTATAAATTATTAAAAACCAATTATAAAAAATTAGAAGTATCTAAATTATAAAATAAAAAATAATACTTACTAAAAATTGTATAATTTATACCATAATAATAAAATATAAAAAAATTAAAATAAATACTATATTATATCAAAAAATTATAAAACTAGATTATAATAAAGAGTTTTTAAAAAAACTTAATTTTAAATTATGTCTTATAATCATAACATAAAAGATGAAACATTAAAAAAAAGAAAATAATTTAATATTTATTATATAATTTTTTAAAAAAATTATAAAATATATTAAACGATATCAAAAAATTATATATTATCTTTCATCAATAATTAAGTAAGAGATTATAATAAATTATATACATGTATATAACTTTAACTTTTTTTACAACTTTTTATGTGAATTAATCATCAACCTCTATTTTGTAATTTCTGGACATCATTTAGTATTCTAAGTAATTATTATCTCAAAATATATAATTTAAATCAAAATTATATTGTTTCTCTATGTCTATGTTTTTCTTGCATTCTCCATTCTTTTTTGATGTTCTGTGTTCAAGCAAGTGTTGCGATCTACTTTACCAGCCTCTTGTTAAGAATAGAGTGTAATAATAGTGTCATGTTTTATTTTTCTTTATTTCACAACCATTAGACACATTTTAAAAAGAAAAAAATAAATAATTATTTTTTCTGCAAGTGTCAATAAACAAAGCTATTTTCTTTATTCACATAAATTACATTTTTCAAAAAATGTTTCCTAAAGTTTCTTATAAAAAACCTTATTTTAAAACTACAATAATTACATGAAACAGCCTCCAAAGTACAAATTCAACATTCTGATAATAAATTATAAAAATATGATAAATTTACTTAATAAAACAAAGACAGCGTTTTTTTTATTGAAAACTTGTCATGAAGCTCGAGTTCGGAACTCCTGATGTTTCCTTCAAGTCATGAAGAATTTGTTGTGTTAATGGCTTCCTCTGCAGCTTATCCAAATGGCTAATCACCTCAGCTTGCAGGAAAGCATGTCGAGAGGTGGCGGATGACTCTTGGATGTTTACTTCATCTATCAATCGAGGGATACAATTTTAACAGGCAAATGGTTACCAAAGGTTTTGATTATAAAAATTGACTTAAAAGAAAAATAGTAGAAAAATAAAAATAAAGAAGAAAAAAATCATATTTGAGATTAATGCTCCACACTTCAAACAAAAAAAAAAAAAAAAAGTTAGTTGGCAGAGAAGAAGCTCCCAAAATAAGCTTAGTTGTCCATAAAACCTTAATTGATTCATTTGCATTAGCATGTGTTCAACAGCTTTTGAGCATAGATGTGTGATCAGTTGTAAGCTTATGGTGTTGATGAATGGCTCTTGTCAATTCATTTCATCTTTTGATCTTTTTATTTAATTATGGATAACTTAATGATTGAATAAATCCATAATTAATTTATTGATCATTGATGTTTATTCTATTTTTATGTTAAACTAATTCTCATTATTTTTATTCGAGTTCACAGCTCCTTCACGTGGAATTCGTAACCCTGTTTTCTCTAGTTGGTGGAGTCACTCAACTAGAGAAAGATTAATACCACAAGGTTTGCGATGATTGATGATAGAGAAGAAGTAAGACGATATAAAAAATGAATGGGAGAATCAAAAAATAATTTTGATGATGAAAATTAATTTCTTTAATCATAAAGTTAAATTTTTGCTAATTATATTATTAACTCCTTAATTAATTATGATATCTATGAATTCTAAATATAATAGAGTCTATCCCTTCTTAATAGATGGAATCAAAGAAGAAATTAATAATAATTATAAAAAATTTTAATGCTCCCTAAGTTTGAATGTGTTTTCTAGTTTATTATACATTATTTTATAATCATTCGAATAGTAAATAAAATAGTTATGAGAGATTAAGCTTGTGCAATTTATGATTACAAACAACTTAGTGAGTTTATATATATATATAGATAATTATTTACCTTGACTTGCATAAGATGGTACCATGTAAATAATAATCTAAAAACTTTTTTTAATATTAGAAAACGTATTTTTTATTAGTAAAGAATATTCCATTTTAAAACGATAAGAAAGTAACTCAGCAATTCGTCATTCGTTTTTTTAAGTCGTGGTCGTGCCTTTCTTCACCTACCAAAGATTCCCACCTTAGTGAACTACGATGCCCGAAAGTACAGGACATCGTCTTTGCTACTGCAGCATCTTCTTGGCCTTCGTCAGGCTACAACATTGGTGAGCTAAACATAATTAAATAAATATCATTCATTATTTAAAAAATTGATTATAACAAATTACTTTTTTTTAATAATCGAACAAATAAATCAACAATTATTTCTTTATGAGAAGTAAAAACTCCAGAAAATTTGTTCAAGTTGACAACAAATTGGACGGCCCTTTGATTAGACTCTTTTTTTTTTTCAAACTCTAGTTTATTTTATTTTTATAAATTTTAATTTTCATAAATATTTCTTTGCTCAATTTTTTTTTACAAATAAGATATTTGTTTAAGAAATCTTCTTTTTTTAAAGAGCTCTAATTATCAAATAATACTTAGACCGGAGAAAACTTAAGAACCATGTTTCGAGAATAGAAGCAGGCATTTTCTACATTGCACGTGGTAAAGGTCAACCCCTTTGTGTGGTGATCATGTTTAGCAATGTTTTTTTTTTAATAAAAAATGATAAATAATATGAAATAAAATAAATTACTTTTAAGAATAATATTTAAACAATAATTTTTTTTATTATAAAAACATATTAAATATTTTAATTGTTTCATTAAAACTTCATCAATAATACATTTATTAAATATAAGTTTTTTAATGGCATTTAATAAGAGATTTTTTAATACCACTATGCAAAATAATATATTTTAGTCTCGTTATGCAATCTTTTATTTTTTATTTTAAAATATATTTTTAAACATGATTAATTAAATATTTAATAATATTTTAAAATATAGCTTTTACATTTTTAATCTTCTCAGATGTTCTTTGAAATAGTTCATTGATTTAATTAATTAAAATATTTCATCATTTCTATATAATATGAGTCAATTGTCTCTTTTTCTGTGGGTTATTATGGACATGTTTATCGATAAGGGATGTATGTATGAAATTAATAAAAAGAGATACAGGATTTATATTAGGACAATAGATGATAATGATTCATAAGTGTTGATACTTAAGGGCAACAATGCTTATAAGAATTACAAAATTGATGATGATGAGTATAACATGATCGAATGACAACTCAATATCTTTTGATATAAGTATTTAAAATTTTGATAATATGGATAAGATTATAAGAGTTAGTTAAATGATCAATAAGAGTGACATATGAGATGATGGAGAATTAATAGATAATATAAATAAAATTAAATTTATTTATATTATAATTTTAAAATATTATTAATATTTTAATATATAATTAATATGATTCTATTGATACACTTCAACTGCTCTGTGCCCAATAGTGAATGTTAAAGTTATGGTAAAAGCTTTCGTCATGAATGAGAATGATGTGCACTACTTTTAAATGAAGATTTAAATGACATAATTAAGAAAATCCTAAACACGGTAGAAAGCCAAAGTTCAAAACATCTTGCTGAATTTGTCATGCAAAATAGGAATTTAACATGAACGTTTTAACTTATTTGATTTTTTTTTGTATTTTTTTTCTTTGCTGATGCTAAATCTTGCGAATAATTTTTAAAAGAAATGGAAAATTTGATTAATAATTGCACTTTACAAACACAAGAAGATTTTATTTCAGAATTTATAACTAAATTAATTTAAAAAATGAGATTTTTTAGTGACAAACATCTTCACTACTAAATTGTAAATGAACATGCCCAATTTAAATTTATAATGATAAATATCCTCAAGTCGATTTCATGTTTTATAAATAATATTTGTATGGCTATTGACAACCAAAGCATTTGTTCATTAAAATAATATGATATATTTTAAAAGATCATTTAATTTATTAGTAATTATTATTTAAATAACAAATTAACTGTATGTAGAGTTAATTACCATTGAATTTTAAGTATTCTATGAATATGTTGATGGGTTATATATTCTAAGATAATATACTATCCTAAATATACATTTCTTTTAATTGTTTTGCTACATAAATATTATCTAATTGTAGAGGAGTGAATGACTACAGGACAAATAGAGAGCATGTATATGAATTTCTTGTATCTAAGGAGCTCGAAAGAAGCATCATATATCTTTGATATTTATAAGCTCATTAGAAATTTGCCTTCTTTCCAGTCTTTTGTGTGTCTTCAAACACAGATTCTTTTGTCTCCATCAACTCATCTCAAATATTTAGATATGATAAACAATACATTATAAGACAAACATTGTTATAATCTTATAAGTTGGCAAAAGACAAATCCAAAATATGATTTGAAACACATAAAAGATATGCATTTTTTTTGTTCATGATATAAAAATGTCTTCTCAACTCAATAATTGAGCCAAAATTATGGTCTTTTGATGTGATATATTAGTGCATAACATTATTGATAAAGCTCTCATTAGTTAATAAATAAGAAAAGGTGTTGTATTCTTTTTTATGTTGTCATTAGAGCACAACTAAATTGACATGCTCTCATTAGTTATTTAATAAATAAGAAAATGTATCGCTTTTTAATCCATATTTTTATTACATTATTTAGCTTGATGTTTTTATAGCAAATCTACCACTTTTTTAATCATATGTTTACTAAGATTTACACTAAAGAATTCAAAATCTAAGGCACTATACATGTATGTTGCACCTTGATTTACAACTTGAATTGTAGACTAATAGAACCAAATGCATTTCTTAGTATCAATTTTGATGAAAATATTTCAATTTCATGTATATTTTTGTAAAATCTTGTTAGCAAAATGAATGTTACTAGCATTTTCTTTCTTTCTTTTTTTTTTGTAGAAATATTGGTAGGTGCATATTACTATCACAAGAATTCAACAAAACAATTTATGAGATAGAATATAATGTTGCAAATTTGAGAAATTACATATTACATTTTAAAAGAGTAACATCATAAAATATAGCAAAGAATATGAAGCTTTTATTAGGTATAGAATATTTATTTTGTTGTGAGTAATGCTTTTTGTGAACTTAGCTTGTTAAATTTGTGTTATGTTTATTACCATGCTGATCAAGTGCAATTTGGAATTGGTGTTTTAATTGTAATTAATGTTTTACTGTTATTTTCTGAATGTAAATGTGTTTAAATTAGAAAAAAAAAATTGTTTGTGGAGGATTAATTATAATTCAATTTTAAAGTTTTATAATAAAATAAAAAGATATATTTATATATTTTTTAAATGAAAATTAAACTGGCATTAAATGAGCAACACTATATAATATCAATAATGTTTTTGTTAGAAACATAATTTATTTCATTCTTTTTTATATAAATATGTATATTTTAAAACAAGTGATTAACTCATGTGTAATGATTTTTATTTTGTAACTTAATATACATGTAAGACCAGTGTTTTTTAGTTATATTTTAGCACAAGTAATTAATAAGCATTAAAATAATTTATTTTATTATTTTTTCCAAATGTGATTATTTGGATATGAAGTCTATTCATCACATATTTGAATTTTTGTAGAATATATTTCTTTATCCGTTAAAGAGTTGTTTATAATTTTTCAATAGATATAATTTTTATTTATTTTTTATATTTGATTATTTTATCATTATATGAGATATACATTTTTTGCATTGATGTATTAGTAATTGGTTTATGAGGATTATTTAGCATTGTTGATGAATATAATGTGCTTTTTTAATGAATTTTTATGTCTTCTAATGTGTTTTCTTTATTATTTGAGATGTGTTTCAATGATTATTTAAGACTTTTTGGGCTTTATGACTTATGTCATTCTTCTTTAAGTGGTCATATGGCATGAAAGTTTGTGGTAGAACCCATCCCATGAATTATTGGATAAGGTCCATTAGCCACACCAATCTTACTTAATTGTTGATTGACCCAAGTTTGACTTTGTTTTCTTTGGGTTAGTTCTTCACCCCTATTTTGTGGTTTATATAAGTTCATAATGATGCATTGATTTTGAAGTGAAAACATCTTATATTTTGCTCTTATGTATTTGAGCTTTTACAAATAACATTAAACCATCTAAGTATTATTATTGTTTGTTTAATTTATTTCAAAAGTTTTCAATCATTTCAATTAACATTACAATGCATTCATATATATTGAATACATCTGAGATATATGTTTCATATATGGATTTATTTAGAACATTATGATACTTACAACTACTATACTAGATCTATTTAGAACATTACAATGCATTCATATTATTTTTTTATCTTTTATCTTTTTCCTTCCGGTCAGTCCAAAAATTTGTGGTTCGTCCGTTTTGAAGGTCTTCGGTTCGAGTCCGGGCGATGCCAATTACTTTTGCACAAGGTAGATAGTTGTGAAAATTTGGTGACATGAGATCAAATGAGTGCTGGGGAAGTAGTGACGCTGGCAGCAATCCAACAGTGCTAGCTGGAAACTGGTGGAGGGAAGCTAGTGACGGGGTGCTGTTGATGGAGGGTTGGTGAAGGGAAGCTGGTGACGAAAGCTCGGGACGGGAAGCTGGTGACGAAGGGGCTGGTGGCGGAGTGGTGGGGAAGTAGTGCTGGTGACGAGTAACTAGTTACGGAGGGCTGGCAAGGAGAGGCTGGAGATTGGAGCTAGAGTTGGAGGCGCAAGCAGAGAGGTCAGGTACTAAGACGACGTTGGAGTCTGGAACAGGTGCACTCGCGGCAAGACGAAAGGGATGGTGAGCACGTGACAATGGCACTGGTAACGACTAGTTTGACGCGCGTGCGCGTGCATCGGGCACGTGAAAACAGCCTGGTTACATGGCTCCGAGAAATTTGAATTTGAAATCTTTGGGAGTTCGCTCCGAGCGGGGACTCTGGGACAGGATTAAGTTGTAAGGCTATCTCGCGGTGCAGACTATCGGGGTCGTCTTCTTGCATGGTCACGGGATTCCTACAGCCCTAACGGAAAGAATTATGGCAGGAACTAAGGTGAGAAAGAGCAACAGGAAGCAAAGGACTTCTGGGAGCGAATCGTCGGAAAGAGAATGCCACTCCTCCACTACAGAGGAGAAAGGGGTGGACGTTCAGAAAAATATCCTTGCTCCCAAAATATGAGCTGAAGAGGCGGAGGCATCAATTGATTTTATTGGCTTACCGTGTAGCTCGGCAAAGGATGTGGATTCTGTGGAAGCGCTAGCGAAGGAACCTGAACGTCAGAGACAGGGAGGTGGGCGTGGGGGGCATGATGCTGATAATGCTGCTTATGCCGCGACTACTGGTCGAATGGAGCTGGGGGATATAGGAAACAAGGTTGAGGAATATGAGGGGCGCGTGCGATCGGAGGGGACCCTGTGCCCTGATCATGGTATTGCTAGGGGGGTGAGTAAGGAGGCCCAACCCAAAAAACTCAGCTTCAGGGAGGCTTTGATCTCTAAGAGTAATGCCCCAAGCGGTCGGGTAACCTCATTTGTGCGGCCGGCCAACATTGATGTAAAGGTCCATGCAGCGGACATGCCAGACCATGTTGAGGATGGAGATGTCATCATGTTTCGGAAGCATGTTATAAGCGCATCGAATTCAATAAGTTCGATATGGTCGGGCGAGTCTATGGGAATACCCTCCCATTTTTCGTCATCGCTCGGGTGCTGCAGAAGAGATGGGGCCATTATAAAAATTTTAGGATACTAGACCTGTCATCCGGCTACTTCTACTTGTATTTCGACTCCATCTGTGACAGGAATGAAGTTTGGTTGGGCGGCCCGTGGCAAGTCGCATGTCAACCCATGGGGCGGACATTTGGACACATGAATTTAGGCCTAACCCCACAACGACGATGTGCACACCAGTGTGGGTGTGCTTTTTGTGCCTCCTATTAATATACTGGGATGAGAAGAACATTCTGAGAATTGCTAAAGCAATTAGGGAGCCCTTCTTACTTTATGGATGGACTGCGGACATGGAAAGATCCTCATTTGCTAGGGTGTGCATCCGGATGGACCTCTTAAAGCCTTTAAAACCTGACATATGGCTAAAAGGGAAATTTGGTAGAGTCTATCAATCCTTCGAGTATAAGGGACTGCCACGAGTTTGCTTTTCGTGCAGGTATGTTGGTCATCTTGCAGGGCAGTGCAGTATGCACACGTCCCAGGTTGCTGTGCCGGATTGTACATCGGGGATGATGAATAAAAGGGAAGGAGCAGGGAAGCGCAATGAGGAGATTATTACTGCGACCATACGAGACAATGAGCCTGGAGGTGGAACGCTGGAGGCGGAGGAAACTCACAAGTGTAGCGGGAAGGATACTGAAGTGGAGTGCTCTAGAACTCCTCGAGTGCTAGTGGGGAATACGCGTGATCTGGAAAAGAAGGGACAAAAACTGGGCCCGTGGATGCTTGTTCTACCCCGGTGCAGGAGACAGGGAAGGATCGAACATAGGGGTTCATCAAGTAAGGCAAGCTAGAATTCACATAGAACCCTGACTGGAGGAGCAATCGCTGAGGTGGACGCAACCATGCATGATAGAAAGAGGAGCCTATCCAAGGCTAGAGGAAGCGACATGGCAATGCGGGCTTCATCCCCAAGGGCAAGGGAGGACAGGGAGAAGATTCCACGTCAAGAAGCTCCAAAAAAGGAAGTGGGAACAGGGTGGACTGCACAAGCAGGAAGGAATAAGGGGAAATTGCACTACTGGAGGAAGAATTTGTGACGAAGGAAGCCGAATGCTCGAATGGATATTACACAAAAACTATGTAGGAGAATTTCTCCTGGGCTGCGCTTCGTGGGGCACAGGGGACATTGGATGGAAGATGGGGGATGCCTCATCAGGGAAGGAGTATATCGACGTGGCTGGTGACTATGCGAGGCCACATTGGAAAAATCCTTACAATTATTTGGTGATGATACGGTTCGTTGTTTGGAACATCAGAGGAGTCAGGGACAGGAAGTCCAGATGTTACTTACAAAGGCTTGTACGCGAGGGGAATGTTGTTGTAGTGGCTCTAGTGGAGACGAAAGCTAATTGCTTCTTAAGGAAGGATGCAGACTGGCTCCTTGGGAAGGAATGAAATTTCGGGATCCAACCATCAGCTAGTATGTCAACTGGTATCATACTGCTGTGGAAGTGCTGGGTCGATATAACGATCACGGCTACCTCACTGCATGTAGTGGCATGTGAGGTGAGGCTCCGTGGAGTAAGCAAGTTGAATTGCTTCGTTGTATATGGCCCCAGGGATCAGCACAAATGTCGGGAGGTCTAGGAGGTCGTCAAAAATGCATCCTATGGGGATGAACCACTCATCGTGGCGGGAGATTTCAATCTCGTGATGGCGCAAGAAGAGAAACGGGGTGGGAAGAAGTTTATCTATGGCAAAGGGCAGCAGGAGCTTGCTGACTTCATGAAGGAGCTGCAGCTGGTGGACATGGGTTTCACCGACAATATCTTTACCTGGTGCAATGGTAAGCAGGGTGGCACACGCATTCTGGAGCAACTCGATCAGGTCCTGATGAATTCTGCAGGGATGCAGGTGTTTCTCGAATGCTCTGTTCAGCACTTGAGCCGACTTGGGTCTGGTCATTGCCCATTGCTGGTTGATCTGGGGTGCAAGAAAATGCAGAGGAACAATGGAAGGATACAATTTGGAAGTCTATTGCTGAATTTCCCGCAGTCGATAAGGGGGGTGCACCAAGCTTGGAGTAGGCATGCGGGGGGAATTGCATGGAGGAGCTAACGATTAAGTTTAATCGTTCACTGGAGGCATTGCAGAAGTGGAGCCAAGTCGAGGTGGGGAACGTTGTTAACAAGAATGTGGAGCTGGAGAGAAGCATAAATGAATTGCAGATAAAAGAATCTCGGGAGGGGCTAGTAGAGGAGGAGAATATTCACCTTGGCCAAATGATCATGGCCTTCTACCGTGGCTGTACACATGAGGAGCAATGGTGGTGGCAACGAGCGAAGGTGCACTGGGCACAGCTTGGGGACCGCAACACTTGATTCTTCCATACTGCTGCGACGGCTCGTGCACAGAGAAACTATATCGCTCAGCTGAAGGACGTGGAGGACAACGTGGCAGATACACCTGAGAGCATCAGGAGTGTCCTTTTTGCTTATTTTGAAGGGAAATGGCGCTGCGAGGGGTGGGCGTTAGTGTCGTTGAATTTTGTGCCATCTGGCATTGTCTGTGGGAAATGGCCTCCAAATTATGCTGCAGTTGCGGCTACTCGGGGAATCAGAAGAAATAAAGCCCCGGGCATTGACGGGATCACGACGGAATTTCTACAGGGTTACTGGGCAATTACACATAGGGACATCATTCGCGCAGTGAAGGCTTTCTTTGAGGGAAGGAGGATGCCAAAGGAGTGGAAGGACACGTTGATTGTCCTTACCCGAAGAGACAAGACGCGTGCATGCCGGAGCATTTCCAACCAATTAGTCTCTGCAACACCATTTAAGAGGTGGTAGCGTGCGTATTGGTGGAAAGACTTAAACCGATGATGCCAAGTATCATCTCGCACGAACAAGGTGCTTTCATCCCCGGGCGAAGTATTTAGGACAATGTATTTATCACTCAGGAGATGGCTTCAAAAATGCACGCCTGCACGGCAAATTCGGGCCTCATGACAGTCAAGATAGATATAGAGCGGGCTTACGATGACGTGCGTTGGGATTTCCTGCACGGGATGATGAAGGTTATGGGATTTCCTCCTCTTTGGTGCGAATGGATTGCAGCATGTATCATATCTCCGCGGTTTGGTGTACTCGTCAATGACTCTCGTCTTCCTTGGGTAGAGGCTCATCGGGGGCTCCGGCAAGGATGCCCGCTCTAACCCTACTTGTATGTTATCGTAATAGAGTACTTATTTGTGCTGGTGAGAGATTATGAAACCAAACAATTGCTCAGTTTCAGACTTGGACAACACGTGCCGTTGATTTCACACTTGCTCTACGCGAACGATGTCCTTCTGTTTGCTTTTTCCATGCGCGAGACAACGCGCGCTGTGCGCAAAATTATGAGGGACTTCAGCAAAGCTGCGGGATTACGCGTCAACTTCTCGAAATCCAGAGTATATTTCAGCAGGAATATCAGCAAGAAGAAGGCGAAGTTGGTGGCAAGAAAACTACTTATGGAGCAGGGCCAGATGCTCACGTACCTCGGGGTTCCTTTTGAAGCGAAGCACCTAAAGAGAGCGGACCTTAATTTCCTGCTTCAGAGGATGGAAGCCGCGGTGGCTAATTGGCAGATTCGTCCGCTGTTGCTTGTGGGCAGAGCTGCCCTGGCTTCCTTTGTTCTCACCGCCATCCCAAGTCATATATTGCGTCATTGTGTTGTGCCAGCAGGAGTCATCGATGAGATGGAAAGGAGGATCATAAGTTTTCTATGGCGCGGGAAGAGCTGTGCGCATATGATGCACTACGCATCATGGGACTGTGTTACCTTGCCAAAGACCGCGGGCTGGCTTGGGCTTCGGGACCTCTGTGCATGGCATCATGTGCTGCAAATGAAATATTGTAAACACATTATGAGCCGCGAGGCGAACCTTTGGGTGGATATCATGAGGCAGAAGTATAATATGACGGACACCACTTCAAAAGCTCCCCGGAATGCATCTCATGCTTGTAGGCTTGTGCTGGAGGCAATGCCAGATGCGGTGTCGATATTTGTATGGAGAATCGGCAATGGGAGGACGGCAAGGTTCTCAGAAGGTAATTGGATTGGCATTCTCCCTATATGCTGCTGGCCTACCTTCATCAACACAACCGTTGTGTGGCCGACGAGCGTGGCTGAATGCATCACGGCCGCCGGAGTCTGGGACGTGGATAATATTAGAGCATGGGGGGGTGAACAGTTGCTTGACAGGATTCTCCAACTCCCCAGGGTGCGGACGTCTACACAAGACATGCTCCTTCAGGTGCACACAGAGACGAAGAGGGTTGATAGAGGGAGAATTTATATGCACATGAAGTGCAGAGCTGATGACACTGCCAAGCGAAGATTCCGGCGTGACGCGGACCAGATGAGGGGACTTTGGAAGCTCAAAGTACTGCTAAGGGTGTGGATGTTCTTGTGGCGTGTCGTCGGCGATTTCCTCCTTACTGGCTTGGATGGCTCGGAGGGGGATGCTTTAGAACAACTGCTGACATTGGGGCTGTGCAGCAGAGGAGTCCACACAGCATGTATTCTAGGAATGCCCGTGTGCACAAGAGCTGTGGGCTGACTGCCGGGCTCACATGGTTGCGATTGCGCTGGGTCCGCCTCGGGGTGCTAGTGCCGGGTTAACTTTTCTTGACTAGCTTATGGAGTTTGTCAGCTCACTGGCGACGCGATGTGGGGACGGTGCCGGGCATGCTGTCATGCTGGCCACCACCATGTACTACACCTGGGAAAGAAGAAATGCGATGAGGCATAATAATCCGGTGGACAAAGCTATGCATGTTGTTACGAGAGATCAAGATCAAGGTAACTACTGCAACCAGACAATGCAACCTTTATTCGTCAATGTCCAGCAGGAACCCTTGCAGATCCTCGAACCTGCTTGTAACCCATAATTGGATTCCCCCTCAACTGGATGGATAAAGGTGAATTGTGACACTGCGGTTGGGGAGGATACTGCGGGCCTTGGCCTGGTGGTAAGAGACAGTATGGGGAGGCCGCTCCTGGTGGTTGGTAAGAGGATTTTCTTTCAGGCTTGTGAAGAGATGGAGGTTCAGGCTATGTTTGAGGCCTTTAGCATTCTAAGGGATACCCTTTCCTAATATCGTGCTGTGGAGATAAAGACGGATTCGATGCTGGCGCTATAGGAGGTCCGCAAGCTTATATCCCACCCACCTGTAGCAGGCCATTTTGCCGAGACTATCGAGTACATAAGGTACCTAGATGCACTTAGATTTTCCCACATATACAGAGAAGGGAATGTGCGTGCTAATTGAGTGGCACATGTTGCATGCTGTAATAAATTTGTCTGGGAGAGGGGGAAATCCCTTCCCAAACCCCTCATTAAACTTCTACTATTAGACTTCACGTTTGACCCTCCGTAAGGATTTTACATGAGAATTTGTTTGTATGGCTTATGCCTCCTTTTGAATAAAAAAAAATATTATACTTAATCTAAAGTTTGAAGCTCAATAATTATTTAGGAAGTCGATGTTGACTCTCTTGAGTATTTAGAATAATTAAGAGATTTTTATAGTGCTTTAATTCAAACCTTGAGATGAGCTTTAGTTTCACCTTTAAAATATCATCATTATCATGGGATGCATGTAGCATGACAATATGTTATGGTCATCCATGTTTTTGTACATATTTTTTTACCAATGTATTATGTTCTGTCGTGTTTCACAATAATACTAGAGTTGTAGATAAGCGCCATATGTGAGTGCCTATATATCTTATTTGGTTCTTGACTTATTTGATGTATTCTAGTAATTATATAAGATTTATCATAATTCAAACACTTATTTAAATCATCTCATACAATTTGTTATTACATAAAACAAAACAACATTTAGGATTTGAACCATGCTGCCTTTATTGTTGGGTTGAGTTACTTTGTGACAACCCAATTTATTTAATAATAAATTATATTTTTAATTATAAATTTAATAGTAATTATGGGTTATATAAATTTGGAATTGAGAAATTGAAATATTCCAACACATTGGAAAAAGCATGCAATATCTTATATAACCAAATTTGAAATTTGAGCATAACTATCAAGAATATCTTGATATAAAAAATCTATTAGTATGCATATAATTTTTTGAAGTCGTTTGAATTTTTTTTATAAATTTTTAAAAGAGAACTAAGAAAAAATTAATATTGTTATTTTTTTCTTATTAATATAACAAGACAAGTCTTATCCCTTCTCTCTGGAGGATTGATTTGACTATATGTTACTTGAGAAGGAATTGAAAAAGAAAACAAAACTTGAGAGAAGGAAAAGAGATCTGAGAATGTTTTAGTTGAATCTCTATTATAGTAAGAACCTACATAAAAGGAAGACTTGAAAAAAGGAATTCATCTCATTATTATTGAAAGAATCATGTAAGATAAGCTTTTATTTAAGATTTTATTTCCTTAGAATAGCGTCTACCTTCTTTTTTGGTACTAGAGTGTTGGAACATCCAATGATTAAGTCAACTTTGGTTGAGTTATCGCAAAAGTTTGTGTAATGTACAGTATAATATGATTGATCATACTATATAATATGTTGAATATATTGTATAGTGAGTACACGCAAAAAATATTATAAGAAAATTTTGAACCGACCTTTTCCTAAGGGGATCAAATAGTATGGTTGACATGAACATATTATATGATCAATTAAGCAACAATATACCCTAGTTTATGAGAAAATTATATGATATGTTTAATATTATTGTCTTGTACAATTAGTATAGAAAAGAGTAGCATATGGTTCGACTAGACCATCGTACTGTGCTTGCAAATACCGTACCATATGATGTATCCATCAGATGGTACAATTAATTTTAGGATCAAGGTTAAAGCAAGAGATCAGTCCATCCAGTCTAGCACACAATCGGGGATACACGAGCTATCATACAATAAGATAAGTGGGATCAAACAATACGATGGGAAAGTTTAGATAGCAAATCGCACCAAAATATTTGGAAAAATTTAGAGACCTTTTACAGTAATATTTGGAAATGCTTATTATATGGAAAAAGTGTAAAGAGAAATGGTGAAAGAAAAGAAAGCTTTTAAGAATTTGGAAATCTTTGGGAATAAAATATAAATAATAATCGATTAAACGTAATAGAAATTATACAAAAAAAAACAAAAAGAAAAGATAAAAAAATAATAAAAAAGATATCAAAAAATCATCAAGTAAATAAACTAAATAATTATGATATAAATAGATAAGATTATAATATGATATGATTTGAGTATTCAACATTGTATGAACTCATTTCTATGTTTCTATTTGTGAGACAACAAATTAATATTATTATGATATATATAAACACATATGTTATAAAAATTATAATATAAGATAAAAAAATATGAATAAAAAAAAAGATAGAGAATATATCCATTGGTTAATAACATCATGAGAAATATATAATGAGAATATGATAAAATTTCTTTCATAACCATATATTGTTTGTGCCAGATATGAGATAACTACTCTATTCTGATTGATACCTAGATTGGTGGGTTATTACACCATCATTATGAGCATAAGATGCTAAACAATGTAAGTGATGATTCAATGATATATAATAACAAAATTACTTATATTGTCAGTGATACATAGATTATGAGTTAAATCACGAAAGAGGCCTACTATAGTGAGCACAAGATACTAGGCAAAGTGGATAATAATTGCATGACAAATCATATGATATGAAATTTTGAGTTGGGATAATTGTCATATAAAAAATTTAGGAAAGTTATAAAAATTTATGAAAGAAATAAAGAAATATGAAATGAATTTAAATATGAAAGTTGAAAAACAAAGAAATAAAATATAAAATATGATATGAATACTATATAATACTAGTATCATGAGATGATTGTATACATACTTGATCATGATACATACATACATATATATAGAGATGCAATACTTTTACATCTTTACAAATTGTCAAGTATTTCTTTATTCACTTACCAATCTTTATTTATAAACTATGTTATTATACTCATGTATTGCTTTATTATTTGTACCTAATAATTTGCATGTTGAACATATTATATTTGTTCCCTAATTATATTATAGGTTGGGGTGAAAATATGCATAGAACTGGGGGTTACGAAGTTGTACTTGGGGTCCAGAGTAGGGAGACTTTTTTTAAGTGTGAGCTTTATAAAAGATGTTTTGTGTTTAAGAATGGTGTTTTACTACTTTTTGATAGATGTATTAGATTATATCTTATGTTTTATATTACATGACAATTTTGAGATTATAGGTATTACTTTTATTTAGTTATTTTATCTGACATGATATTATGTAATTGAGATGTTTTATGGTCACCCTTGCTTGATTTTTGAAATTGTCCTCTAAGTTTCCTCCTTACTTATTAACATAGTATTTTTATATTTTAATTAATTTATAGCGTTTTATTTAAACTAAGATGAGTGGGGTATAATACAATTACTTTAGGCAGCTATCAGCAGCTATCATCTTAATCTACTCCTATTGCAATTCAATTTAGACGCTCTTTCTCTTTTGTCTATTTTCTTTAACTGTGCTCATATACTATATTAAGGGGTCATAACTCTCTCACACTCTAATGGAAATAAACCAACAATGCTAGGCCCCAAATCAAGGAACTAACCCCACCTTTATTAACAGATGATTTAATATTTTAGAGTTGGCCTAATAGCTTCCTTCTCGTTGAGCCTAATGCGTTCACCTGTGTGCGGTTGAGGTTGTGTTGCCAGCCTCTTACCACCCCCTTAAAGACCTTTGTACCTTACTGGTACAGTTGAACTTCGTCCCCTATGGCAAATGGAAGCAAGACTTCCAATTGAAAGACTTCCTAATTAGTCATATATCTCATCCATCTTCTTATATTATAGCACCTTTTGATTTTTTCCAATCATTGTGCTCAAAATCGGCCACCCTTTAATGGAGCCCACTACTTCAACAAAGTGGTTTTTTGCTATTGCACATTCAATCTCAATGGTAAAGAAGCTAATGACTACTAGCAGTTCACATCGAAAGCTCAAACGATTTAAGTAGTTTGTTTCCTATTAACTTGCACCTTGAAATCTAATGAATTACATAGGATAATTGGTTTTTCGTTGGAGATCTCTCTTTGGTTGCTGTGCTTTCTTGTTGTTTGAATGTTGTGTAAGCCAAGGGATGGTATATAATAGTTATATCTAGATTCCTCTTTGAAAATGCTACAAAAAGTTGAAGAGATCGCCTACTACCTTAGGGTAATCTAGTTTAAGGTTTAGCTTAATAATGAGAATCATACCAAGAAAAAGGTCATTGGATTGAAGATTGACTTAATTTGTTAGTATGATGCTAAGGTAGAATCGAAGATTAATCCTTGAGTTATGCCATTAGTTATTCATCAGTCTTTACTCCCAAGTCTCTTTCACAAAAACCTTCACATAATAGAATTTCTATAATCTTTTCATTATCAACTCCTTTGAAAAAATGTATAAAAAAGATGTTATCATTTTTCTATATGATCCTGTTCATCCTTTAACCTTCCCTTATTCAAAAAAAAAAAAAAATGTGTATCAATGCACACTTTAGACATCCCTTTCCTCAACTGTTTTGTATAATAGCATCATATTACTCTTGGATTCCATTACTTTAGTATCATAGTTTAGGTTAATAATAAGTCACAATAACTTATTGTCTTTATTTGTTTCAATACTCCCACCAATTGACATTAGTCTTCATGCCATTAGTAATATAAAAGATTTTAAGCAAGAAGCATGAAGAAATAAGATGAGACATGACACCATCATGAGTTCACTTTTAGGCATTTAGGCTTGAATATAGGCTTAGATTCAAGGGTAAACTTCATAATTTCTTTTCAAGAAGACAAAAGGAATTGTTGTTGGATAGACGAGTCCATGGAGGATGAGGACTTGCACATAAACCATAAGGAAGGCACACTTGAAAGATGATGTACAATCAAGTGCACTTTAAGACCACCTAAACAACAAAGGCCTCAAGAGGCAAGGAGAACGTGTGAGCATGATTACTAGGAAGAACATTCCATTAAACAAGTTAAAGTGAGGGCACTATCAATTAGCTCAATTAGAATCAAATGCCAAAAGTTTCAAAAGATGAGATCTGCTTTGATGAAATTAACAATTCAAGCCAAAATATATTAGAAAGGAATTGAAAAGAATAGAGCAGGATTTGAATAACAGATGGTACAGACCTGGAAATAAATGGAGTGCTTAAATAACAATTCCTCCAATATTTTCAAAGAATATGAATTCTTAAAAGAATTTATGATGAGGTGTGACCTTGATAAGCCACCAAGTTCCACTATTGTAGGATTTAGAAATGGGATATGGCCAAAGTTTTTCAAAAAAATTGCTATGATTTAATCTTTATATAATAAAATTGTTCGTAAATGGCATTTGACTAAAAAACTTACTTAAATGCCATGAAGTTCATACAGACTCCTAAGGCCATTTTAACACCACTTTCAACTCAAGATACGCTTGATCTGTCAAAGACTACTGTTGTAACGAAAGGTAAGAAGAATGGTTATCATGTAACAACATATTGTCATTAAAAGAATAGAGACCTTCAAGAACTAAAAAACATGCTATTAAAAGCTGAAATTTGGTTATTGAAAACTTTCATCAACTAAAATTTCTATCAAAAATTCATTTGTTAATTTTTTTATTGACAATGATATGATGACATTATTGATTCTATGACAAAAGAAACTTACACTTGATCAAATTTTTATTCAAAATACGTGCCAAAAGAATATAGTCAACATTATTGCCTAATCTAAAAGATGGATTAAAAAGATAAAGAAAATACATTATATCAAAATCTAAGATGTCAGTTGGTAACTCAAAGCAATTTTGTTAGTATTTACAACATCAGTTGTAATGATGATAGTATTTGGTTGTTAAAATGGAAATGATAAATTAAATAAATCATAATGACAAAGCAAACTATTAGATGTAACTTTTAAGCAATAAAAGTTATAAAATGCTATTAGTAATATGCGTTTTACAAAGAACTAATCTTCATTGCTTTCATCCTCCACATTTTTTTATGGTCCCACAAGAAGGTTGCTCATGCATGAAGATGATGGCCACAAGAGGATGAGCATCGCAATCTTGACCTTTACATTTGAACTAGATGTAGCAATTTGTCTCGAACTCATGTTGGCTCTCCTACAACTATTGTTGTAAGTAGAGCTCTAAGGATGCTCACATCACACCCATTATGATGCATGAGTTCATCCTAGGTTAGACACAAGTGTTATGACACTCAAGATGTTGAAATTGTATTTCTAGCTAAACAAGAAGCCATAACATTGATAATATGTGAGCAGACTAAAAAGTCATATGTTTTGCTTTTCCTTGATTATTTCTTGACCATTAAGATAAATCACTCATATAAGAATGAAAAAAGTCTTAAGTTTGACTCTCAACAAAAATAGAAAAAAATTTGATATAAAAATTTGTTAAGTACCATATCATCATTATATTGATTAAATTATTTTTAGGATAAACTGAATTTGTTAACTAATGTATCATCATTACATTGTTAACACCAACTATTGAAATGCAACCTCATGAGAGTTGCAATACACCATAGGTAGCATGCCTCATGTGATATCCTAACCAACCTAAATAAAAAATCCAATTTTTTTTAAAGTATATATTTTCTTAAAAAATTAAAAGATGATTTTGTTCTTATATTTTATTTCTTTTCAACAACATATTCCAATAATAATTTATTAGTTATTATTATATTATAACTATATTCCAACTACACGAATTCCAATGAATTCCAATCACAAAAGTTGTAATAAGCAAACCATCAATAGTTCTAGCAAAGATAATTACATTAACATTTTTTTTTTTTTGTGAAGATTGAAGCCTTTTCAAATAAATAAGTTACACAAAAGTGATTAATAATATGATTATTTTGAAGGTCTTCTAACAACAGGTGAATCTTTATCATTTGTGGTAAGACAAAGCAACTTTGAGATCGTGTTCCTATCATGAGTGGCAAGACACACACGTCTCTCTTAGTTAAAAAATATATATATCATTAACCTTTAGAATTAGACTTCTATTTTATTATTTTCTACACAATGCCAAAAGATAATTTTTCTTTTTTGCTCAATTACTTAGAATAACATGGTTGAAAACCTAATTCACAAAATGTCACCATATGTCGAATCCATCTTCACTCTCACAAATACTTCAAAGCTTAAGCAAATTAAATCTAGAATCTTGTTTGTTTACAACATCTAAAATTTAAAAAATGTTTGAAAAAGAGAGTTTTGACAAAATTTTGATAAGAAAAAAAGTTTTATATAAAAGTAAATAGGCCTTAGATAAAAATATTTTTTAAAATTTTGATGATTTTAATTTAAATAAAAGATTCTAAAAATTGATTTAAAGTTTATTTAAAAACATGCCCAAAACTCATGAATGAAGCCAGTTAGGGTGCTTAAAATTATAGTTTCAAAATTTATTGGTGAGAGCACATGTATGAAATTTGAAAGAGAAACAGAAGCAAAGATGTGCCGACGTACCACTCAGTCGCAGTCTCACTCGCTCCAATACGACTTGTCGTTGGCATTCTCATCGTCACCGTCCTCCTCCCCAATTTGAGTCTCCACCTGCCGGAATCTGAGCACGTCCTCAACCGCCGCCTTCCGAAACATTCCCACATCCACAGCTCCCGCCACCATGTGATACCCCCTCAACTTCAGATCCTCCGGTCGGTCGTGCGGCATCGCGAATCCCGACAGGTAAGGTCCCGAAGTCTTCCCGGCAGCGAATCCTCCCTCAGCCGCTGCATCGGACCTCTTCGCGGCGAGTACACGCCGCTCCGCATCTCGAAGGACCGCCCTTACCTTCTTGTGCCCCGGATCCCACAAGTACCCCATGCTCGCGCTAAGGTCCAGAGGGCCCATTTGCAGGCAGTCCACGCCTTCCACGGCAGCTATCGCCTCGATTTCTGAGACCGCTGCTACGCTCTCGACCTGGCACATCACGAGCAGATCTTCCTCGCAGCGGTCCACATATCCGTCGTCGATACCGTAGGCGGAAGCGCGAACCACGGTGTGGGCAGAACCGCGGACGCCACGCGGGGGGAAGCGGCAGTAGGAGACGGCGAGCTCCGCGATGCGTGCGTCGTCGATCATCGGGAACATTATTCCTTGAGGGCCGAGATCTAGGGCCTTCTTGGCCCACGGGGCGGACGTCTCCGGAACTCTTAGGATTGCAGCAGCACCGGTTCCGGAGAGAGCTCGAAGGCAGGGGAGGGCGTCAGCGATACCTCCAGGCCCGTGCTCCATGTCCACCACCACGTAGTCGTAGCCGGAGAGGCCCGCGATCTCGGCGAGGGTCGGTGAAGCGCTGAGTAGGAAGAGACCGTACAGCGTCTCACCGGCGGCGAGGCGAGATTTAAGATTTGTGGAGTTCGGCGCGATAGGAGAGGCGACGCGGTGTGCGAGGGAGGAAGAGCTGATAGAAGGAGCCAAGCGGGGAGGGGAATTAGAGATAGGTATGGCGGTTTTCGATTTAGGGTTTCTAGTGTTCCTTAGGGCGAAGCTGGGGGCATTCTGGAGATTGGCTTTCACCAAAGACTTCGCAAGAAGACATCTAGGCTTCGATCCAGCGGCGATGTAAGTGGAGGAAGCCATCATTGCCATTTGATGGCTCCTTTTTCTGTTATGTTGTAACTTCACAGATTGTTCCAATCTGCGGCCAACCGCCGTTATAGAAGAAGAAGACAATGCCGAGTTTGGATTTGGATAACGAATACTGAACAGATGAATTAAACATTGGCTTCCTTTCCTTTTAAGAGTTTAAATTACCTGTAGCAACTTTGTTATGTTTTGTTTTAGCTTGACCACATTTAAAGAACTCAATTCCAATTTCTAACACAAAAGGTTAAAAAATACTGAACTTCTAAGATTGAAAGAACAAGGTTGTGAAAATCAACTATCTTGTTAAACCTTAGTTCTCATGCAATGTAGCTAGACTCGAATGCATGTAATATCAAAATCGAATGTATGTATCTTGAGCCATCAAGCAATTTGGCTTGGAACATTAAAATGACAATAGAGAGACTATGTTATAAAAAATTGCTATCATCAATTTAACATTGTTGTGCCAAGTAAAAGGAAACTTGTTTATGCCCCAATTTCAAAATTATATCAAAATTTGTTAAGATAGGTTACCCGAAACAAATATATTATATGTAGTTATAATCTTAACGTCAAAATGTCATGATATTTTTAATCATTTTATAATACATAATAAACAATGTTAATTATTTTATTTTATTATTGCATATTCGATTAACTTTATTTTCAATTTATTGTCATGAGTGTAATGCATCACATTGCAAATCTTTGTTGTAGAGCACAACAAAGATTAGCTGTTAATAAATGATGATAATATAGATTTCATAAATAGCTCATTTGAAGTGAGAGATGATGAAGGTTGGGGATATTAACTTTGTACATATCAAAAAAGAATTTGATAAACTAATCATGAAATGCATCATAGTTAATACTTTATGGGTTGATTGCCTTGAAGCCACCAATGTTTTTGTTCATTTTGTTAGAGAGTTGCATTGGTAGAATCAAGAATTTGACATTAATGATTTCAATGTTAATATCTAAAGACAAATAGACTTTTCATATTTTGAATATAATAGAAATTAATATTATTATACTTTTTTGAAATAATTGTTGTAGTATTCCGTCAATAAGTAATCCATACCAATGTCTAGCACAAAAAAAACTTACCTTAAACAATAAAAAAATGATTGTTTTCTACATTCATTCGATGGACGCAATGCTAGAGGTGCTTGCATTGTGTATTTTAAAATAGGAATTAGCATGGAAAATATCAACAATGAATAGCAAACACATGTAGCAATCTCTTATGGTGCAAGATGAATACCAAACACATGCTACATCATGTGGCCATGAGGGGACGAATTGATATCCATCATAGTGAAATTATGAATGGTGTCATAATGCATTTAAACTTTGCATAAGAAAAAAAGCTACTTTTTTACATTTTATTGGGATGCTAAGAGAAAAAAAAAACTATTGCCACCTTCGATGGGTGGGAGGAGTCTTATTAATGTTTCAATAGATACTATGAAATGCTTGTTCATGTTATGCCTAAAAAAGTATTTAAAATCCAAATATCATAATTGAATAAATGTCGGTGATTACTATGGAGCTTTTTTGCCAAATAGTGTTTAGCATCCACAACACATTTCTACTAGTGAAATGTCATGGCACAATTCTAGCAATGATCAAAATAAAAAAGAACATTGACATGTTGTCACTGATGTTTATGATAATCTATGAATGGTGACGACTCTTTTGAAGTTGTTTCTCATCTAACTCAAATATTTTACTATAATTATCAAAATTAGATAAGATCTATATACACTAGCATATTCTCTAACATTTGAAAGAAATTTTTGTGAAAACCTTACATAGGTTTGTGATTTAGCCAATAGAAATGTTTTGTAACAACCAGTATATAATTGAAGACACCAATGATATTTTCACCTTCAATAACAAAAGAAGGGCATCATTGTTTTCCTTTAAGATGCTAAAAAATGGTCAGAAGAATGTTATTATAATTGGTGTAAATTGCTTTTTTATAGCAGATTTAAGTAAAATGATAACAATTATTATATCTAAGTTTTCCAACAATGTGCTAAGAAAGCTCATGAGTTGCCCATTCAAGCCTTGATTTGTGTAAGTTGTTATCACACCATGGATTCTTTATGAAGTAAGAAGTTGACATTAGTGGTAGGGATGCTAAAGGGTTGCCCTCATACGTTCTTAATATTAAGTCAATATGGCAAGTACATGAATACTTATTCATGTCAACAAGGATAAATCAAAGATAATTCAAGGTGAATAATTATGAATTAAGAAGAAAATGTGTTTTATACAATAATAATTGGTAATGCGAGTGTATATATTAGTGTTCATTAACATTTTACCAACGTTGACTACATTTCTTGGTCACATTAGTTTAAGTATGTGTGGCCAACAACTAGTTTACTTTCAATACTTCTATATGATCACAAATTATAGGATGTGCAATAATGATGAGTTAAGAAGGTACACATGAAGTGCAACATTTAGGAGTTGTTTAATAAGGATGATGGCATGATCAAGTTGTTCCCCTATTGTTTGTTAGAAAGGTCTATAGGACTAAGAGACGATGCTTTCAAAAAGCTATAAACTAGATTAGAGGAGTTAATAACTAAGATTATGGTCATTATAATTCTTAAGCATATATACAAAAGCAAAATGATCTCATTAAAACTTCCTAGTTTTAAATAAACTAGTATGCATTGCCCACATGCCTAAACCAATGATGCCTCTCTTGTAGTTCTTCTATATGCAGTCAAGGGCATCTCATGTGAAATGTTATGGAAACACTTTTTTATGTTATCGAGTTCCTTCTTTTTCCTAATAACTTAACAAACAAGTTTTTATCCACTTATTGCTAATCCTCTCAAAGTTCAATATCTTTTAGGTCCTTTTTTTCCAATAGTGCTAAACCAATTATATAAGCAACTATTTTTTATAGGTTTTTCCCATATTAGCTACCATCATTGACTATCTATATCTTTAGAAATGATATACTAAATCAAAGCACTCATGTAATTAATAGAAATCAAGATATAATCTTACATATTAATTAAAATATTTTCAATAAATTGTAAAGCCTATTTCATTTTCTAGGCTTTTTTATCATTGTGCTATAGTTAATGATGTTGTTGAAGATGAATTACATTATTGTTGAAATAACATTTCGAACAAAAGGATTAATATTCCTTTGTCATCATGTTGCTGACGTTGTGGTGCAATAAGTGTACTAACAAAAGAGATACTTCTATTGTGATATTGGATATATTAAATTTCTCTAATAGAAAATTCTCAGGTCTTATGATTCATTTTATTAAAATGAAAAAAAAAATAGAATTTAGTCAAATAAAATTTTCTAAGGCATTGAAGAGTTTTTGATGTAACCTTCAAGACATTTAAGACATCCTTGAGAAGCCCTAATGTCAATCCATGCTCAACAAAACAATAAAATAAACCTAATAAAATACTAAAAAACTATTGAATATTCAAATACAATAGAGTATAAACAAATATTAAGAACACTACTTAAAAATCATGCAAAACATTATAAAAGAACAAATCTACAACAAATATAATAGTCGAATTAGTAATCATGCACAATATCTCAAAGCTATTAAAGCTTTAACAAAAGCTAAAATGGTACTCATATACAACAATAACATAGGAATGTAATACAAATTATGTGATGATTATAATTATTTAATTATGAAACAGGTTTTTAATTGTGCATTTAATTTTGGATATAAACTATGCAACTTTAGAATTAAAGAGTTTTGGGGTTTTAAGTTATCTAAAAATGAGTTTCAAGTTGTTAAACATCAAATTTAAGATTTGAACATTCTATTGAGAAGATCTTAGTATGAAAAATTTATCAATTTATTGTTTATAATTTTTTGAAGTTATTTGGAGTTTTTATGAATGTTTTATAGTGATAAAAAAGTAAAATATATATTAAATACTAAATAATTTAATTATTAAAGGAAACTAAAAAAACATATTAAATACTCCTTATTTTGAGAGCTCTTTCAACCATAGTATGGAATTTGAGGAAGATTAAGAGAGTGAGAGATAACTTGAGAGAGATGAAGGAATATGAGATCTTTGGAGAAGAAAGAAATGAGCCTTGATCTTGGAAGTTGCAATGAAACACATAAGCTTAAGGAAAGAGAAGAGGCAAGAAAAAGCTCGATCTATTTTTGAGATAAAATTTGATCTAAGGTATGATTTTCTTTTAGAGACAAGTATATATCGTTTTCTCAGTTTTTCTTTCATTGATTTGTGTTTTGGATAGGATTTGGTTCAAACTCACAAAGCTAAAAATTTTCTACCATATGTTGTGTATTATAAGATGAGACCAAATGTACTTTATTATTAGCTTGAACATACCATAGAATAAAGTCATGGAAAATGCGATACATAAGAATTTCATAATGCCCTTTTCTAAGATGATCAAATGATATGTAATATCAAATGTATCAATCAAACTTTTGTTGTCAATAGCATTGTAGCTTGATTTCCAAAAAAATTATACAATGTATTTAATATTATTGAACAATATAATTAACTTAAAGACAAGGGATGACGAAAGGTTAAATTGAACCATTACACAATACTTTGTGAATAACTTACCATATGATTAATCGATTATATTGTATGATCAACTTGATGAATAAGGTATGGAGCAAAAAAATTGTTCATTTAGTCTAGCATACATATAGTGATATAATGTTTATTGCAAGATAAGATAATGAGGACTAGAAGGTATGATGAGAAGGGATGAATGGCGATTATAGAAAAATATTTTTAAGAATTCAAAGATCTTTTGTAACCATGTTTGAGAATGCTTTTTATCTATAGAACATGTAGTTTAAGAAATAATAAAAGTAAAGAAAGCTTAAAGTAAAGTTTGAGAAATTTGAACTTTGGAAATAAGGTTTAAGAAGTTGAATAATTACAATAAAAATTATGCATGAAATGAAGGAGAGATAAAGAAAAAGAAAATATAGCCAAGGAGATATCTCAAAGGCATAAGGTAAGTAAATTGAATAACTCTGATATAAATAGATTAAATTATCTTGAGATATTATGTAATATGAAGTGAGTATAGTTTATGACACCAATTCATCTTGATATTTTTAAAACGATCAAATAGTATGTTATTGTTATATATATATATATACGTTATAATTATCAGAATATAAAATAAGAAAGAAATGAATGAAATATAAGAAATAAAAGAAGTAGAATAATTCGTTGAATAAGCCTTTTGATCTTTAAGATAATAAGAAAGATAAAATAAAAGTAATTGTATTTTCTCCATGAACCTCTCCTACAATTATTTGATATGATAATAAGATCATCTTTAGTGTCTTTGGCACTTGGACTAAGGGCCACAACATATAAAGACATCTTTATCATAAATACTTTATATTGGAAGATATAGGTGATGGTTCATTATAAAGATTGGCATATGATCTCATTCATGTTATTATGAGCACTTCAACTCTTGGTAATAGAGAGTATGACTTATTTCTAAATAATAATTTGGTACAAAATTGTGATACAGAGAGAGATGACTTCGATGTCATAACTAGTTATTGATCGACCAAATAATAAAAAACCTAATTAAGAAATAAGATAAATAAAAAGATGAAAAGAAATTAAATAAAAAAATTAGTATTATATGATATTATCATTATAAGATTATTATATATATACATCAACATGATGGACATGTGTTTATATGTAATGATTTATAGATCTTTATATTGTCATAGATGTTATGCATTTATTTTCATTTTCTAGACCATTTTCACTTATTAGTTGCATGTTATATGTTATACCCAGTAAAAAAAATTTTATGTAAATCTTTAATAAATTAATTTTTGACTTGGATGATTTCAGATCGACAGTAGGATGAGCCAGGAGCTCAATTGGAGGCTATTGGAATTTCTGAAATTTCTGGGGATTTTTCGGAGCACCGAGGTAAATTTTAAGTAATTTTCCCTGTTTAATTATATTTATTGGATTTTTAGAAATTCGAAAAAAATCCATTTAAATTAAACCGGAAATTGGTTTTTACCGCGCGTGAACCGGACCGGAACGGTTCAGCGGAGGCGGAGGCGGTTCGCCGAGTGAGTTTGCGCGTGCATTTTGATAAGCGGATCGGACGGTCGTGATCGACGGTTGGGATTGAACCGGCTGACCGGGTGCTTACCGTGTCGATAGCGTGTCGACAGCTCGTATCGGGTGCTCACCGTGTCGGCCAGGAATATAAAACCCTCGCGAAATACATCAATTAGGGTTTCGTTCGACCGACCGATAGAGAGGAAGTTTTCCGGTGTACGGCGCGTGATTCCGGCGGCCTGGCAAGGGGCTTTTTGTGCCTGGAGATTCCCGGGACCGAGGAGAGTCGATTGATACCGGGTTCGTTCGGTGAGGAGCTGTGGCGAGCTGCGGACGAGGTCCACCGTCGCCGGCGTCTTTGAGGTAGGAAATTCAGTTTAAATTTCGTTAATTAGCGAATTGAAAATATGGATTACTTTGCAATTAACTACCAGAACATGTGAATTGTGTTTTTCTGAAAGTGATTAATGCAAATTATTGATTTTAGCATTTTAGGGTTTTCGGAAAAATTATACCCGTCAAATTGGAAATTTTACCGAGCAATTGATGATTCTATTATGGGCTTTAATCATGTTAAGATTGTATCAAATGCTGAAAATTGTTTAATTTCATAGATTGTTTGTTTAATTTCATAAATTGTTAAATGAGGATCGGATGAAAACTTCGGCGGGAAATTTGATTGAATCTTAGAAATTAGTGGCATTATTGACAAATTAGGATAGTATGAACATCGGATTTTGCTTCTCCTTGATCTCGGTCGCCGAAAATCGACGGGGAAAACGGAATTTCCGGAGGAATCGTCGGCTAGGGTTTCGCGGGCGTTAGACCGAGGAAGGAGAAGGGTTTAGATAATTACAAATTTAATTAAGTAATTAATGGTATTTACGCTATTTTATTAGTAATTAAAATAAATCCAATTAACGGATTAATAAGAAATTGGTTCGGCGGTGTCGCGGTTCAGCACGAGAGTTCCGAACCGGCAGCGAAAACCGGTTCAGCGGGATTCGGCGCGGACGAATGGCGCGAAAGCCGAACCGGCAGCGAAAACCGGTTCAGCGGGATTCGGCGCGGACGAACGGCGCGAAAGCCGAACCGGCAGCGAAAACTGGTTCAGCGGGAGTCGGCGCGGACGAACGGCGCGGCGCGGAGGAGAGAGAAGCGGAAGGAAAATTCGGAAATTTATTATTAATCTGAATTTTCGGAAATAAAAAGGATAAGCGAAAAATTTAATTCGGAAATTAATCCGAATTTTCGGAAAAAGGATATATGTGGAATTTAAATTTTATTCGGAAATTTATTCCGAATTTCGGAAAATGGATAAAGGGCGGAAATTGAAATTGGGATTTAAAAACTTCCTGAAGTAGGGAAAATGTTATCAGTGATGACAGTACAATTGAAACAGTCAGACAGAGGTATGGTACATGGATGCTACCAGAACAGTCAGTAATTGACAGTTGTGTTGCTTTGATGGCAACGGCATGGATTGAGTCAGTTTACTCAGTGTGGGCATATTTTATGGATTGGCATACTGGACCGGACTACTATAGGCCCTATATGATGTTTTAGGGTAGTTGTGGTAGGTAACTGTGCGGTTCGGACTTAGCTTCCACAGTATACATGTGGACTGGTATGCGCATTGTCGTACCTGGACATATGTTGCCGAATCTTGGAGTTAGAGAATTGACAATGACTGTAGGGGCGTGAGCTACTATGGAAGTTGTTGGTAGAGGACTCCTTGGGAAGGTGGCTGAGTCGATCTCTCCTGGTCCATGTGTGTAGGCCTGCGCGCCTGAGGGTGGCAGGGGTGTCTCGCAGTGGCTAGCCAAGTGTGTAGGCCTGCGCGCCTTAGGGTGGCAGGGGTGTCTCACATTGGCTAGAGATTTTGTGACTGGATCTGTCTATAGTCTCCAGGAGATTGATTGACGAGAGACGCTGCGGTGTCGGGTGCTTAGGCGCCATGCGTGTTTCGAGATGGGCGTTCCCACTGGCACGCTACCTGGAAGCCCAGAGGAGAGCTACTCTGGTGTGACTGGGGGTGACTGTGGTTGGTCGGAGTCTGGGACTGAGAGTGCCTATCCACCATATATTGTTATGCTGTATTCTTATACTCTTGCTATTATCCTTCTCTTGCATGTGAGTTTTACTAGCTGTCTTTCCTACTGGGCGTAGCTCATTTCCGTATTATATATTTTCAGTGGCTCGGCAGACTTGACGCTACCAGATTAGGTGGGATCGTGGTCAGCAGGCTTGTGGAGGATATCTGATCGGTGATTATCTAAGAAATTCTGGTTAGTTAATTGTTGCTGTTGGATGTTGTCAGTGAGACTGTTATTCTCATATGTCAGTTATTATGTGAGGGTGATTCTGACTTATGTATCTGGTTGGACAATATTGTACTTGTTGGACTTGGATCTTATTCTTGTGATGTATTTCCTTTCATTGTTTACTTTATTGTCTTGGTGGTATAGTGTGTGGAGTGCCATATTTTATCTGTGGATGTTATGTATTTTCTTTTGATGGTGAGGTCATTACATGACTATGGAACTTACTTTGGGGGTTCAGACTTCTATTAGATCGGTTCTCCTATTGGTATGCGATAAGAGTATTGGGTCTAGTAGGAGTAACATTGCGCGAGTCCATCTGTTAATTCAGGAGTCATGAATTCTGAGTTGACGGTGTACCCGGGAGATGGGATCCACATTGTTAAGGGAAGTAGGTGTGTAATGATGTGTTATATCCTATGTTTTTTGTAGGCTACTCAGGTTGGTATGGGACGATCTGAGCTGTCTATATGCAAAAAAAAAAATATATGCCAAAAATCAGCCTAGGAAAATATGGGGTGTAACATTATACTTTCATGCTATCATATTTGACTATAGTTAGTAGTTTGTTCATTGGATATATTTTATTTATCTATTTATATTATAAGCTAAGATGCATATATCCATAAAATAAGAGTTCTAAGAGAATAACTAGAAACTTAGAAAACGAGAGAGTGTTTTATTACGAGCTTTGTAACATATGTCATATGTGAGAATTATATTATATTATTTTTCTAGATGATGTATCTATATACTTTTTCAACTCCATGAAAACTTGTGACTTTCGCATTGCTTTTATACAAGTGTTTTATCTATGATGATATTTGAAATTGAAAAGTTTCATCATTATCTTTACTCAATTTTTTGTTTGTGTGTTCGAGATATTATTTCTTGCTCTATTTTTACTTGACAAAACTACAATTTTCAATATCTAATCAAGTTTAATATGATGGACTTGTGCATGACATGATAGATAGTGAAACATCTAAAAAAAAGTGAAATATATATTATATTATAAATCATGAAATAAAGTAATTGAGTTTAAATTATATATATTTTATGTAATAAAGTTAACTTAGTAAAATATGATATTTATGGATCAAAATATTATCAAATTAGTGTGAACTTGGAAGGAACATCATAGTTTTAAATAAAGACAAAAATTTTATTTAAGCATATAAAGAGAAAGAAGTAGAGAGGAGTAGAAGAATGAAAGAGAAAGAAGAAAAAGTGGAGAAGTGCTTGGTAGGGAGAAGAAAAATGAAAGAAAAAAGAGAAGATGAAGCATACAATACCATTGAAAAAGCTTGTTTTATCAAAATAAAGAGCTTGGAATTAAAAAGAAAGGAAGAAGAACTGTTAGAAGCCAATTTTAGCAAGAGAAAAATAAACTAGAAACAATCAATCAAGGTAAGTTAAAGATTTAGAAGTTATTATTTTTTAATCCAATTTTATTTTTATACAAAAATAAAGGGATTTGTTTAGGTTAAGAATTAAGAGGGTTACAAAAATGGTTTAGTAGAATTTGGTGTGGATTGGAAGTTGCAATAGAGGATAATCAAGAGGGGAATAAAAGAAATATTGTTATCTAGAATATAACATAATACGATTATTTTGTTCATATTATACAATAAGTTTAAGTCGATTTAGATATTAGGAGGTTATTGATCCGTACAAAGCCTTGTAAAAGTTTTTGTAACTAGTTGTATTGTATAAAGATTCTCATCATATTATCTGTTAGTTGTTAACTTGATAAGAGCTTAGCAGTTACTTTGATTATAAAGTATGATAATATCAATCATATTATATGATTATATGAACCTAATTTCGATTAATATGATGAGTAAGGGAAAGATTGATTGTACTATATGATAACTTGGCACTTTTCTTATTTATAATCTAATTATGTATTATTAACCTTTATTATCATGTTTTTTTTATGAACACAATAGAGACAAATAAATTGATTTATCTTTTTTGGTGTATGATTTTACATGTGATTGTTCTCTTTAACTCTTTAGAGAATCAAATATGCATAATTTTTCTCATAATATTCAAAAAATAAATCATAAACATGAAATTACTCCAAACATTTTCATTACTAATTGGTATCTAAAATAACTTAGTTCATATGAATGATACTTAGAAACATCGAAAAGGCATAAACATTTCTATTATGATCAAACCTATTGATTAAACTCTCAAGTAATATTTTAAATGTTTTTGTTTTTAATATTTTTTATTTTTTCTTTTATTTATCAAAAAAAAAAAAAAACAAAACAAAACAAAACCCACAATAGCATCATTGGGTGTTAGTTGACTCCACTTGATAGTTGCATCCCTCAAATTCTGCGACCAATGGTCTCTTCAGTAATTGCCGTAGCGCCAATAGCGCTCTTTTTTTATTTTTTTAATTTATAAAAAAAGTATGTTTAATTTTAAATTTTATCCTTAATTTCTAGCTTGAATTAAAAAATATAAGTTAGGCAATACTCACACGATCAACCAAATAAACCGACAAAAAGATACCCCACGTCGTCTCCTACGCGTAGTTATTCTTCTTCCGTTCATACCATGTGGACAAATTTAACGTAAACTATTTGACTTCGAAGGCCTGAAGGTCTTTCCCCTCGGATGGCAATTGCAAAACCGGAGTTTTACTTTATTTATGAAAAAAAAAAAAAAAAAACCTGCCAGATCCCTGTGAGAGAGGAATATTCGTTTGACCTTACCATTCCATTAATTTTCTTATTTTTTATTATACAATTTTTTTCTAACAAATAATATTTAAAATGCTCTTTTTTTTATACACACATTAATCATTTTTTAATTTTTTTTAAATTATTATAAAAACTTATTTCTAAACTATTACAAACATGGAATAAACTTAGTAACTTATAACATGTCATAAGGAAAAGATTGAATATGATTAATAACAATGAATTATATTTATCTTTATCTTTGTTTTTTTATCTTAGTTAATATTTGTGAATGAAAAAGCTGTGTCCTATGATTTTCTCTTATCCTAATCTCATTATGTCGCATGATACCTACATGACAAGTTATTCAAAAATGTTATTAACTTAGGACTTTGATAAATCACTTTAGACTTCTATTTTTAAATTGATTGATCATGATCCAGGCTCACTCCATTTTACCTAATTAACCTTGACGATAAACCTGTTTTACACTCTTGGTCAAATCTCCTTTGATAGACAACTATTATAAGACATCTGTTTTCTATTAGCAATCTTAAACTTATTGTTGTTAGCATGAGATTTTGATAAAATTCCTTTAATAATCTGCTTTTTGACTTTGATTCCAATCTAGATTTATTCACTAATTAATTTCGACATTCAACTTGTTATGTAGTTTTGGTCAAGACTACTTGGAGCAATTTTTTTAGACATTTTTCTTATACAAACAATCCTAAACTCATTTATAGTTTAAAGTTTCATAAGTTGTCTCCTTATGACCATCTAAGCTTCATATATCTTGACCACGTAGCCCAATAAAGCCACATTTCTCTGCTTAAAATGGCTATCGTTAATTGTTATCCCAAAAATTCTCCTTATCAATATTGTAAATAAGAATTTTATGTTTTGATTTTATTTTAATTGAAAAAAAAATATTTATTTTGATCCATATAAAATTATTATCTAAAGATGCTTATCTTATAAACTTAAAACAATAATTTGTCTTCTATCATAAATATCTCATCTTAATTGTTTTTAATGGAGTGTGTTTTCTGAGTTGTTATATTTTAAATTCTTAACTTTTTTCTGAACATCTTCAACTCTATCAAGGTTTTTAATAATCCAATATCCAACTAATTTAATAATTAATTATAATCGTAATAGAACATTTCAATTCGATTATGATATAATCCAAATTTTGGATACAAAAAACTCAGTTTAAATGAAATTAAAATTCAATTAATTTTTTATTTTTTTAGTCAAAATATTAATCATAAATAAATTCATTTTTAAAATATACTAATATTGATATTATAATTTTATAAATTTTATATACCTAAATATTAATACATAATTTTTTTTTATCTAATTTCAAACCAATTTGATCTAATATAAACTTGACTTATAACTTGTTATAATAATATTACAAATGAAATTTTATTCATTTGAAATTAATCACATGAAAATGAAGATCTCGTTTGATTATTATTAGATTATGTTTCGGAGTTATTCTTTTTAAATCCAATTTTAATAAAATTTGTGAATAAAGATCTAGTTTTGATTTTTTTAAATATCCTTAAACTCTCAAATGTTTATTTATTTTAAAATTTCATAAAAAACAAATATACTATTATTAGTATCTATGACCATTCTAAGTTTATTTTATCATCATTTATACAAAAATAAAAATCGTTTTATTTTTTTAGATGGCTTCAACCACAATTTATTGAACATTTTCCAATCACCTATTGCTCTCTTCACCGATCTCAACGCATTCCGCGTCGCACTTAATTCTCTACTAACTCTCTGCAATAAGAAGCGAAACTAATTAATTTCATCAAACTTATAAATAATATATTATTTTTTATCATTCGATTTTAACATTTTTCCCAAATCAAATATGTATTAGCCAACTTATCATTTACTGGTACAAGCGCACAATCAACCTTTATAAAAGAAGACGGAAATGCAGGGAAAAATAGAGGGAGAGCGTCACTGCGGAATTCCTATCGCAGATCTGCGAATGTTCTCTTTGCGCCACTCTGTAAGAAAGTGAAGGAAAAGAAGAAATTTCTTTCTTTCTCGCTCTCTGAAACACATTGGTTGGCGAAAGAAGAGGAAAAGGAGGATGGAGCTCATCTACTACTTGCTCTTCGGAATCCTATCGGTGGTGGTGTCGCTGCTGGAGCTGAGCAAGACCAGCAAGGATCGTGTTGCAACTTCCGCTGCCTTCAGCTCCTTCAAGAACAACTACCTTGTTGTCTATTCTCTGATGATGGGTTCGTGTTTTCTTTCATCCTCCTCTAGATCTCAAATCCTTATTACTAGTTTTTTCTTTGGATTTCTTTTGCTGCACCGAAACGCGTATGGCCAATTCATGGTTGCGGTGCCATTGCCTGATCCGGAGCACAAGTTGAGCTCCGCTGGCTCAACGATCTGATCGGGACTTGGCGGTGCTGGATGTGTAAATACCGACGAGGAAAGACCTAGAACGGGTTATGCATTACATGTTCCGCGGCCTATTGTAGCAAACTTTTCGTAGTTAGTCGTGGACGCGGAAGAGCTTATGTTTATATGTTACCCTGAATTAAATTGCTCGTTAATGCAATGGTTGATTAATGTGATGTTTCTTTTCCGCTTTGTCTTGATTGTTGAATTTTGTTAAAGGATACAACAGCTTGTAGATCTGCACAGTTGGGTTTGAAATTTGCTTGTTCCAAGATGAGATCAGTTTTCATGGCATTTGTTATTTTGTTCTGATTATGGTTTCTGTTCAACCATTTCAGCTGGGGATTGGCTGCAGGGCCCGTATGTGTACTTCCTCTACAGTCAGTATGGTTTTGACAAAGGAGATATAGGTCGGCTCTTCATTGCTGGATTTGGTTCCTCCATGTTTTTTGGAACCGTAGTGGGGTCCTTGGCTGACAAACAGTGAGAATCTGTGTTTGTTTTTTTTATATATATATTTTAATTTTTAAAGCATATTCATCTTCTATTAAGCCCATATTGTAAGTCTTTATTAAATTATTGTTTTTTGTAATCAATTCTAGGGGACGAAAGCGAGCATGTGTGACCTACTGCATAACTTACATACTTAGTTGCATTACTAAGCATTCTCCAGAGTATAAAGTACTAATGCTTGGTCGTATCTTGGGTGGCATTGCTACTTCTTTGCTTTTTTCTTCCTTTGAATCATGGCTTGTTGCAGAGCACAACAAGGTAATGACTATCTACTAATTTACATATTCATTGTTTTTGTGTTACAACCATATGATTTTGATCGAAAATTTTATACAAAATTGATCTTGTTATTTTAGATAAATAAGTATCCATTCAATGAGTTGCAAGAATTTGACCCATATTTGATGCGTACGTGTTTGGCATTATTTGAACGTGTTCATGGATTATTTGGGTTCACTTAGTCGCATGATTTGGTATCTTGACTATTCTTTTTTATCAATTTGTTTGGCTTGGGTAACTTGAATTGTTATGAAGAACTCTCAATGAGAGCTATGAAATTGCTACACCTTGTAAGAATAAACATATAACAACATAGTACAATTAAGCAAGAAAGTTAAATATTGTGACTTATATCAATAAAATAGTAAGATGTAGAAGTCAAGCCTATAAAAGAACACATCAAGATGTACATAGTTCAACTTATGTTCATGAGAAAGGAGGGATAAATTATATGCTAACATGAAATCATAATAATTGTATATAAAATAAAGGACAAGGAGTAAATCCAATCTTTCTCAAATCCCAAATTGCATTAAATCTTCAAAAACAAAGAAGGCCACAAAATATTTTTTTGATCTAGAATCACCAAGGAGAGATACAAGATTTCAATAAATATCATATTAAAAGAGATGGTGCACCAAAGATATTGACTTTTGTATAATTAAGGAAGAATGAAGCATGTATTGATGAACAACATCAAATGTTGAATCACTTAGTTGCATGGCTTCGTTGCCTCTTAAAATACATTTGAAAGTCTCAATTCCCCACGTATCACACCATTTAAGAGCAAATTTTTCTTTGTTCTATTGAATATCTATTTAAGAATAGTTGAAAAACTATAAAGTTAGAAACTCCATTGCATGCAAAAATTTTTTATGCATTGTATACTATATTCACAACAGCACCTAAGATGTCATTGAAAAGATATCATATCAATTTGATCTTTTACTATCTTGTCTAATGACAACAACTATCAACTTATTTAAGCGTTTGCCTAATGATGTTAGGTATCATATTAGTTTTCTTGGAACAAACTCCAAATATGACTCAAAATAATTATCCAAATCGAGCTTTTTGGACTATCAATATTAAGAACAAATCTGAACCATTTGGAGTCTACTATTAAGTTAACCTTTACACATCAACCTAAGATTTTGAGTTGATGAGTATTATCTAAAAATATATTGTGTCTAACTTTGAGCTCTTATAAGGATCTTTCTATCTATAAATTTGTGTAGTGTTTTATGCAAGTTGGGGCTTGTCTTCTTTACCATAGCCAAGCAAAGTGATATAGTGATTTTTATATTCTCAAATGAGGTAGATATATCCACTCATAAGCTTAAGCTTTAAGTTGATGGAAATATATTGGGCTTAAGGATTAGGGAAATGTTCAAGCACTCTTGGATATTTGGTGAAATGTTATTTTAATTTTCATTTTTTTTCCTAATAAGCATGACTTTATGCCAACTACAAAATAGAAAAAAAATAAAAGATATTAGCATGGTTAGGGAATGAAGTTCATGGACATGTACCTCTAGTGATTGTCATGATATAGACATTTGTCAATGGAATAAGCTTCATGTCATTACTAGGTACTAAGAGAACTAAGTTTCATATCATTCTCATTTTTGACAAGCAATTTAACACATTTGAGAATTTGACAGTTTAGGAAATTTTGGCTTGATCCTAAGTATTTTTACTTAGTTGACAATTGGTTAATCAACATTCAAGACCCTATATTTGAGATTCACAAAAATAGTCAGCACATTGTTCTATGACAATTCTTCCAAGACTTTTAATAGGCAGCTAGATGTTTCAAGAATGGGCACTAATCCTTTTTCTAGATTGGTAATTCAATATTTTAAGAACCTACATGTGCGATCTTTGATATTAAGCCTCATTTGTTAGTAGTAATTTTTAGGTTTGTGTTCATGGCAATGATTTTTAACTCAGAAAATGTCCTCTAGGTCTATTTGTTGTAGGACCATATATTTGGTGATGCCTTTCCAAAGTGTTTCCCCAATATGACCCTTATTCATTTTCTTTGGCTCTTGAGCTTCCAACTCCTAATAATCTAATTATCCTCATATTTATGTCATTATAATCTTGAAACCCCTTAGACGTTTGATAGTTATGCTAGATTTCAACCCTTTTTTTTGTCTAGGGTGTCTATAAATATCCCTTCCCTGAGATTGTCTAGGGCATTTAAAGTCATGTAATCCATTTTCTATTTGAAAGCACATAGAAGGATGGAGGTAGGGAGGAGAAAAGCGAGCAATAGGGAGAGAGCACCCCATTACTGGCTCGCCAAAGCAGTGTTAGAAATCTCCTAGAGTTTTGTGAACATTTTATTCTGTCATTGCCATAGTGAGGCTCTCTCCTTACCACTTTTTTGATCATTGTTAGTTTCCATAAGCATTATCCCCTCTCTATTTTGTGCATTCCTGCTATCATTCAAAATTCCCCTCAGCAGAATTCAAGCTTCTAAAAAACAATTTTGGTTTAGAAATTAAAGTTTATATATCCTGTGGCCACATCTAAGTGGCATCTGCATTGGTTTTCAAGTAGCATTGGGTTTTTTAGAAAGGTTGTTTACTAATTTCCATTGCTCAACTGCATAAATTGACAGTAGTTTTATTATCATTTTCAACTTGCTGTTATATTTTTGCTGATAATCTTTTCTACTTTCATAACAGAGAGGATTTGAACCTCAGTGGCTATCCTTGACTTTCTCAAAGGCTATATTTCTTGGCAATGGCTTAGTGGCCATCGTTTCAGGCCTTTTTGCTAATATGCTGGCAGATAATTTGGGCTTTGGCCCGGTTGCTCCTTTTGATGCAGCAGCTTGTTTCCTGGCGATTGGCATGGCAATCATCTTGTCTTCCTGGAGCGAAAACTATGGAGATCCTTCTGATAACAAAAGTTTACTGGATCAATTTAAGAGTGCAGCTGTAGCCATAGCTTCTGGTCAGTACTCTTGCTATCTAGCTATTGATGTTTCCTTGCTGTTTCCATATTAATCATTATGAGAAAAACCTGTCATGGCAGATGAGAAGATTGCGCTTTTGGGTGCCATACAGTCCCTGTTTGAAGGATCTATGTATACATTCGTGTTTTTGTGGACTCCAGCTCTGAGCCCCAATGAAGAGGACATTCCTCATGGCTTTATCTTTGCTACCTTCATGCTTTCCTCCATGTTGGGAAGCTCAATTGCATCTCGATTACTAGCACGTTCAAGCCCAAAAGTTGAAAGTTATATGCAGATTGTTTTTGGGATCTCTGGCTTCACTCTTCTTCTTCCAATTATTACTAATGTTAGTCCTTTTTAATGTTTCTGTTAATATGCTATGTGTTACAGTTTTATGTTGTGATCATTACTTGACAATTGGAACAGTTCCTTGTGTTGCCTACTGGAGTAAAAGGCGGTGGCATCTCATTTTCGGGTTGTATTCAGCTCTTTGGCTTCTGTACCTTTGAGGCATGTGTCGGGATATTTTGGCCTTCTATCATGAAGATGAGATCTCAGTACATTCCTGAGGAGGCGAGGAGCACAATCATGAACTTCTTTCGTGTTCCACTAAATATGTTTGTCTGCATTGTTCTTTACAATGTAAGTATCTGGGATTTTTTTTTTTTTTTTTAATTTCAGTATGTATTTGGCTTTTTATTTGAGGTTTTTTGTTCGTATTTGCAATGAATTTATTTTGAAATATTTGAAATATAAATTCCCCGTTTGAATTTTATTTTGGTTTTTATGTAGGTGAATGCATTCCCTATCACTATCATGTTTGGCATGTGCTCTATTTTCCTATGCATGGCTTCAGTTTTACAAAGGCGGCTGATGGTGGTTGCCGAGAGCCACAAATCAAGTGAGTTTACAATAACCTGCATGCAGTCTTTTCATGGATCCTGGATTTCATTTTGATTGTACGGCACCTAGGTTTTTATAAGATAAAATTATATTTTACTTAACAAATTATATAATAAAATAATGATGTTTCATCAACTTCTCTTTCACTTAACCTCTGAATGATTTGGTAGGTACTACTAACGTAAAATTAAAAAGTCCAAACACTCGAACACAACATATATTGAAACCCTTTTGATAGGTCCATTTTGGTGGTTTGAATTTTTGACACTGTTAATTTTTTATTTGATTGATTAAATTTTTAAATCTATGTAGATCTAAAATCTCAAATCATTTGACTAAAAATTTGATTTTTATACTCAAATTATGTCAAATACTCTTCCGTTGTGCAGTAGTAAAATACTCTTCTCAATTGCTGTTTTCTTATGTTTTTCCTTGTCTCAGAGACTCAAGACTGGATGACGATGAAGGAGAGGATCAGTGAAGCAGACCCATTGAACGTCTAATTGCAAGTTTGAACCAAAAGGCAACTGGAATTCCTCAATTACTGCAGTACATACATAAACCAAATTTTCCTAGTCCCCATGTTTTTGTTTAATAAGAATCATGCTTCTATCGAAGAATAGCTGAGTTTAAATGCGACAAGCAAGCAGCATTTTGGGCAAAGCTTTCTGTCTTCTACCATGTTCAATTTTTGTTCTATATTCTCTTCAGAACTAGGGCAACTTTCCTTTTGAATTTTGTCTCAACGAAATGTGCTGTAATGTTTTCAGAAAGCAGAGTTCATTAAGGGCTTTGCCTTATGTGGTGTCTTTATCTTTTCTTGCAAGGCTCTTCGTCGACACGTGCTGATTTGATCTCTCTACTTGTGAAATGGCGTCTTGTTTATCAAAAATTTCTTCTGCTTAAACTATAAGCATGGACAGGTAAATGGCTGCTAATTAAACTGCAAACTAGTGTTTGATCAAATCTAGAAATTGGTAGTTCAATCTAAAGAGGATGGCATAGCACATTTTCCGAACCTAATTGTTCGTAATTTACACGCAATGTGTGTTTCTTAAGCTATTTGTAGTAACTATAATATCATCAGTGTTAATATTTAAGCTGAAGTACAAATTGCATGTGTACCAATGCCATATTATCGTTAGGTTGGCCAATTTGGTGAATTTTTTATTCAGTTTTGTTGGAGTTTAAATTTTTATTTTTTACAGCTTTGGTAAGTATATTTTTGACCTTTTTTAACACTATAACACTAATTACAGCATTTTTGTACACACGAAGTAAAAATATAAAAATCCCACTCAGTCCGATGTCGGTTGTTGAGGTCGAAAAGAATATTTATTTGTTAAACAACAGTAATAATCATTGGATAGATTTTTAATAGTTAAGAAATTGAACAAAAATAAAAATAATAAATGTCCTCCAAACAAAGCCTTAAAAGTGCCGGTTCTACTCGCTTTTCGACCTTCTTGCGCCGCTCCATGAAGACTTTATTTCGTTCTAAATCCTTCCTACATGGCCATGGCCACGGCCAAGCAATCGCCGTCACCCGCTGCCTTCTGTCGACGGTAGTGGACCTTGCTCACCTCTCCTCACCAATCGACTTCGATCACCTAACCTCCATTCGTTCCAATTCCGAGCTTCTTGACTCCTACAACGTCACACCTCCCATCCGCCCCTGGCCGTCCCCTCTAACGCCCCGTCGCTTGGCTGCCTTGATCCGCTGCGCTGCCGACCCCGACCTCGCTCTCCGCATCTTCCACCATGCCTCCCACTTCCAACGTGGATTCTCGCCGACCTACGTTTCTTACCACGCACTGATCAACCGACTAGCCCGCTTCCGCGCTTTCGACCTTCTCCCTCCCGTCCTCTCTTCCCTCCGCCGTTCTGGCCTGCGGTGCGGTGAGGATGCCTTCATAACTCTCATTCGTGCTTTCTCTCTCGCTTCCCGCCCCACTGACTCCATGCGCATCTTCCTTTCCATCCCATCCTTCGGTGTCCAACGCTCCGTCCGCTCCTTCAACGCTCTCCTCAATTCTATGATCCAAAACCATCGTTTTCGCCTTGTTCCACAGCTGTTCCGAGCATGTCACCCCAAGTTTGGCATCATCCCCAATGTGTGCTCCTGCAACATTCTTTTGAAAGCTCTTTGTAGTATCCACAAACTGGATGGCGCCTGCCAGGTGCTTGAAGAAATGCCTAGCTTGGGGATTGTACCCAACGTGGTCTCTTATACTACCATCATTGCTGGGTATTGCGCCATTGGTGATCTTCATAGTGCCAAGTTTTTGTTTGACGAGATTATAAGCCGTGGGTTGGCACCGGACGCAACAACGTACACTGTCCTTATCAATGGTTACTGTCAACAAGGCTTGCTTGTAGTTGCAGCTCGTCTGTTGGATGAAATGGAATCTGCTGGCGTTAGGCCACGTGACGTGACATTTGCTGTATTGATTGATGCATTATGCAAAGAGAGAAAAGCAGGGGAGGCTCTGAATATGATAGGGAGCATGTTGGATGCAAAGTACATACCTAGTTCAACTCTATGTTGCAAGGTTATTGACTCTCTCTGCGAAGATGGGAAGGTAGAGGATGCTTGTGTGATATGGAAGAAGCTTCTAAAGAACAATGTTACCCCTGATAACTCCATCTCAAGCACATTGATCTATTGGCTGTGCAAGAAAGGAAAGGTCTTAGAGGCACGAAACCTTTTTGATGAGTTTGAGAGGTGTTTTATTCCGAGTTTGTTAACGTATAATACTCTTATCTCTGGAATGTGTGAGAATGGAGAGTTGCAAGAGGTGGGGAAATTGTGGGATGACATGGTGGAGAGGAGGTGTGACCCAAATGTATTTACTTACAATGTGTTGATTAGTGGGTTTTGTAAGGCAGGTAAGCCAAAGGAAGGTATTAGAGTCTTAGAGGAGATGCTTAATAGCTCTTGCATGCCTAATAAGTCTACGTATGAGGTTTTGATTGATGGCTTATTGAATTCTGGAGATAAGGAGGAAATTGGCAAGGTTATTCAACATGCAGCCTCAAGAATTAAAATTCTTGATGAGGAAAAAGTTAATGTTTTATTAGGTAAGATACTTTCTCAGGTAGAGGAATGGAGGGAGGATCTCAACCTCTTATTGAATGCATAAACACGATCATAGAGAATAGGAGCTTCATATTCTTGGTTAGTCTAGATTTGGCTCCTATGGTTTGCCTAGAATAGGCAATTGGCATTGCTTATTTCAATGGTAAACTTGATTATGGATTGTAACTAGCAAGCTAAGTTGAAGACCAATGCCAACATTGGTGAGAACATTGCCTTAGAGTTTGAGGTTGATTAATACAAATCTGGATGTGTTAAGTGGCATTGTTGATCTGTGTGTATTAGGACATTCAACAGATTTGTTTTATTGTATAAGATATATGATCTCTAATTTTGTTTCCCGGTTTACAGTCAATCTTATGCTCATAAATAAATCAAAAATTCGAATTTGTTTCATATTTGTACAAGAAGGTTGATATCAACATGCTCACTAAAAGCATCATATCTGCACAGTGAGAAACATCAATAAAGACAGAAAAAGTATTTTTTCCTCCTCAATTATTAATTTTAACTTTGGTTAACGAATTTAGCAGTATCAGCTCTATTATTGTTTTCAGTAATCAACAATCTCTATTGATTAGTATTATTGTTTTCAATAATCAGCAATCTCTACTAACCATTATTTTTTTTGCTTGGTTATGCATTGACAGTGTTAGCACTCAGCATTTGCTCATTCTTTAAAGAATAAAAACATAGACAATATTGATAGTTTTACCTTTTAAATTAATTTTGCAATAGATCGTGTTAATCATCTCAGTACGTGGTTTTGCATGCCTATACAAGTACACTTACTTTTAGTTTTATGTATGTTTGTTTGTGTTGGGGTCCATGGTATATCAAGAACGGGGGTTGAATTGAATGTGTGGATTTTGAAAACAACTATAAAGAAATTAAATCTTTTTACAAAAATAAAAGTGCTTCAAGTTATATGTAACAAAGTCCCAAAACTACTAATAGTTGTAAGAAGATAATAGTAAAAATATAATTAAAAGAGGCAAAAACATCAAAACTTTTAGATAGTTTGACTCAACCTAAGAGTTTATGTCCACTTCCATACCAACAAGTTTGATCACCACTCAATTGACTCTTTCATCATAACCACAAGAAGAGACTTAATACAAGTGAATTTTTTCACTAATTAGGCACAACCAATGTTGCATATTTAACAACCTAGAGTAAAGGTATTTACAATTTGGTCATAAGTATGCACAAAATGAATGTCAAATCTCTTTTCTCTCAGCATGATCCCATATGAAATGATGTTTAATCTCAATGTGATTTGCCTTAGAGTGTTAAATTAGATTCTTGGTTAGAATATGACACTAGTTTTATCACACTTAATTGAGATTTGTTATAATTTCAGACCAAAAGCTTCTAATTGTCTCTTAAGACAAAATTTAAGCTGCACATCCACCCAAGACAATGTATTCAACTTCCATAATGGATAGCATAATTGTGCTTTATTTTATATTTGACTTAGAGATTAATGAATTAAAAAATGTACTCTTCTTATTTACTCTTCACTCAACACAGTTAGCATCACTATACCTTATCAATTTTTGAGAAAAATCATTTCTTGGCCATCAGATTTTTTGTTTTTTTTATTTCGATCAAATATCTGAAAGTCCTTTTGTTAGCTTTTAAGTATGACTCATTTAGGCATGATTGGGATCTAGCATATAATCCTATGCTAAATGCTGTTTTGTCTACTAGCTGTCAAATATAGTAATAATCTTGTCTTCCTTCTATATAATTTAGGATCTATAGGCTTGCCTTTCTCATCCTTCTCTAGTATAGTTGGAAGGCTCATAGGGGTTGAGATAGATTTGAGAGTTTCCATTTCAAATGCCTTTAAAATCTTCTTGAAATACTTTTTTTATGAAATATAAATTACTTTAGAGTATCTTGTTTCACTTGTAATCTTAAAAAGTATGTTAACTTTCTCATTAGGCTCGTCAACTTATAGTAAGAGAATTTTATCACTTTGATTCTTGATAAATGAGTTCTTATCCTCATTGCCTTTTTTTTAATTTTCCTATTGAGTAAATAATCACTTAGCCTCTCATATCGAGCCCTTGGTATTTATTTCAATCCACATGGGACTTCTTTATCCTATACACATGATTTGGATACATGTGGTTCTCAGATCTTTTGATTGAACATACTTCTTTTACAATCCCATTTATAAAGACACTTTTAATATCTATTTGGAATAATTTAAAACCTTTTAAGTATGCAAAGGCTAATAAGAGTTTAATTGCCTTAACCTAGCAACAGGTGTAAATTTTTCTTCAAAATCCAAGCCTTCGATTTGATTATATCATTTGGCCACTAATCTAGGCTTATTTCTAGATATTTCTATTGTCATTTAACTTATTTTTGAAAATCTATTCGGTTCCTACAATGGGATAGTTTTAAGGTTTTTCTACAAGTTCTCACATATCATTTCTAACGAACTGATTTAGTCCTTCTTGCATTGTTAAATACCAAAATACATTCTCTATGGCTGCTGCATGTTTTGGCTCAATTTTTTAAATAAAGGACGCGTGGTCTATATCTTTTCTTAAGGAAGATTGGGTTTGAACTTCTTGTGTTGGGTTGCTTATGACTAGTTTTTTGTTTTCTCAGTTCCAATAAAAAATTGTAAGTTATATATTAGTTCTCTAGGTTCCTCAATTTTCTCACTTTCAAGTAGTTGATGAGATGCATCTTTCAAGCTTAATTTTTCAAAATCTTCAATGTTTCTTATTTCTAGTTTCTTGTTGTGATAGCTAGACTCATAAAAAAACATTTGTAGACTCTTTTACTGTCATGATTTCTTTGTTAAATACTCTATAACAAGCTTAATTTTTCAAAAACTTCAATGTTTCTTATTTCTATTTTCTTGTTGCGATAGCTAGACTCATAAAAAAAACATTTGTAGTCTTTTATTGTCATGATTTTTTTGTTAAATACTCTATAAACTCTATTATGTGAAAAGTATCCAATTTATGTTGCTTCTACTAATTTGCTGTCTAGTTTTCCTTATCTATCACTTATTAAAGTGTAGCACCTACAACCACAGAGCTTATTGGAGCTACTTTGGGCTTTCTATTATTCAACTTATATTTTAATTAACATTCAAATTGAAATTATATTTAAAATATAACAAGTTGTATTTACGACTTCCACCCAAAGCTATGCATTCAAACTATATCGATGCAACAGAATCCTAGCCAATTCTATTAGTGTCATATTCTTTCTTTTTACTTCACTATTTTGTGGAGAGGTATAGTTAGATGAAAAGGCTTAACTTCCCAACTCTTCAAAAAAATTATCAAAATTTTTATTCTCAGTCTTTTGATGATCAACAAGTATGCTACTTATAATTAGTATTTTTTTATTTGAATCCTCTTGGTTAGCCTCTTGAAGTTTTCAAGTGCTTCTTTCTTCTTAGTTATAATACTCCCGCGTATCTAGTCCTTTTATTTTTCAAATGCTTCTTATCTCCTAGGTTTGTCACTTGCATTGATCCACATAAACCCATATAGATCAACTGTAGATATCTTGTAGTCCTTATCTCATTTAAGGATTTTAAATAAGTTTTACATGTTTTCTCTTTTGGCAAGAATAACACAATGTCCCATCTTTAAAATTCAAATTACATAATCCTCTAATTAAATCTAATTTGCATGCCTTGTGTATTATAGTCAAACTAGCATGCTTAAGTTTTTTATGTCGTAGATTTGTTGACTTTGCTTGTGTCTTTAAACATATATTTGACAATATTTGTCATCCAAATTTACTATATAAATATTGTAATTCGTATGCCTTATGAATTCTATATCCTTATTCTTCTTAACAAAACATGGTCTCAAATCATCCAATAAGCAATGCTCTATCAATATAATAAAATATGGAAATAACATATTTTTCCAACTATTTGGATGCTTGTTTTTGAATTGTCTTCTAATGGACATATTTGTCATCTTTTATTGTTATGCTTAAGAACTTTATCTTATCTCTAGTCATATGTCTTGAGCATCTATTATCTAAGTGCCATTGTCTCCTTTAATATTTCTTTAGAGGCATACAAACAAAAAGAAATATTTAAGGTTTAGATTTGGAAACCTAAATTAACTTGGTTAATTTAGACTAATTCCAATTTTCTATGTTTTATTGGTCTCTTCATTATCCATGCAAAGCAAGACTTGTTCGTCTTAATAGATTTTCTTATTAGGTAAATGAATGATATATATTCAAGTTGATTGCAATAGTAGCATTATGCATTAGACATTGACTTGTAAAATCGAGAATCTCTTGCATGAGTATATCTTCTTCTGTATAAAAGAATATGCCACGCAATTATGTTAGTAAGATGCATGCAATTTCTTAATAAAGGCTATTTGAATTTTGGATTCTAAATTTTCTTTAGAAATAGAAATAACATTAGCAATGGAATATTCCAAATTTGATTTAGACGATTCTAGTTGATCAAAATGTTCACATAAACCCAAGTACTTATTATGTTTTTGGGTTTGTTTTTCATGTGATGCATGGTGAGTCTCAAATTCTTTCTTTTTAATCTTACATTCATGCTTCAGTGTGTCATATTTCTTCTTTTATTCTTTGTATGCAGCTAAAAGTTTAGAAAGGATGTCTTTGAGTCAACATCTTGATAAAATAATTCTCAATTGCATACCTCATCATGCTCCGAGTCGCTATTGAAATTTAATTTGCATGCCTTGTGTATTGTAGTCAAACTAGCATGCCCTAGTCTTCTATGTCATAGATTTGTTGACTCTGCTTGTGTCTTAAAACATATATTTTGATAATATCTATTATTCAATTTACTACATAAATATTGTAATTCTTATATCCTATGAATTCTATATCCTTATTCTTCTTAACTAAACAATGTGATGTATAACTATGACATTAAATTCCTTACAATGAAATATTCGAAATTTGATTTAGATGATTCTAGTTGATCTTGTAAATGTTTACATAAACCCAAGTACTTATTATGCTTTCGGGGTTGTTTTTGATGTGATGCATAGAGCCAAATTTTTCCTTTTTAATCGTGCATTCATGCTTCAATGTGTCATATTTCTTCTTTAATTTTTTGTATGCTGCTAAAAGTTTAGAAAGGATGTCTTTGAGTCACCGTCCTGATAAAATAATTTTTGATTGTATGCCTTATCTCTGAGTCGCCATTCTGAGCCATCAAGCTAAATGGACCTCTTGATCGCTTTGCTCCATGGATGAGGACTTCTACGGGTCAAAGATACTCCAAGTTGCCATCATTGCCTTCCTTTTTTTTTCTTCATCTTCTCTTGTGGGCATTCCAAAATGTAAGTGTCAGATTTCCTACAACCAAAGTCTTTATGATCATGGTGAACTTTGCATTCTACTCTTTGGGCATATACATAAGAACATTACTTACCACTTCATAATTAATAAAAGTTTTTCTAATAAAGTGAAGATCATTTACAATATTCCAACTCTATTTATCATGTTTGAAATTTCTTCACTATTTTTTATTGAAAAAGCTCATACTCATGATTTAGAATATTAATATGAGATTCCTATACCTTATTTATTCTCTCATAAGTTATGATTGACTTATCCTAAATTTCCTTGTTTGGTATTAAGCATGCATACCTTCAATTACATCAGGAGTCAAGGCACATTATAGACAAGTGATAGACTTTGCGATAAGTTCAGCCATGGAAATTTTAGGTGTAATCCACTCGCTAAAAGGTTTTTTAGTTATGCTTCTATCTATAGATGTCATGGGTGGATTGTATCTTGTTTGGATACATTCCATCATATAAAATCTATAGACTGAAGAAAGAGAAAGGGATTTTGTCAAATAGTGGTTTCTTGTTGATGGAATGCCCTTTAGACAATGAAGTTATTGGAGAAACATGTGTGCCATAGGATCACTCTTGGTTGTGAGACTATAATAGAGTCCTAGCTCTGTTACCACTTGTTGAGTCCACAAAACATCGAGATGGAGGTGAATTCGTATGCAGATTTTTGAGAATTATAAAGAATCTTTTTGCAAAAATACAAGAACTTCAAGTTGTATGTAACCAAGTTCAAAATTCTTAAAGGTTTCAAGAAGATGGTAATAAAAATGTAAGCAAATAGAAGAATCAAATGCAACAAAATTTTTTAGAGATTCAGCTCAATCCAAGAAAATATGTCCACTTTTGAGCCAACAAGCTTGAGCATCACTCAAATTACTCCTCTATTATAGTCATTTGGAGAAATTCAGTACAAGCTAGCCTTTTCATAGATTAGGCACAACCAATGTTGCACATTCAATAGCCAAGAGTAACGGCTTTTCTCCACAATCAACAACTTAGGATTAAGCCATAAGACGTGAAAAAAACAAAAAAGAGATGTTCGTACATAGTAGTTCTTAAGAGCTAAATATTATAAATCCTAAGATTGACAAGCAATGTGGATTAAGTATGAATGCTAAGAGATGTATAAAAAAATGCTTGGTTCTTACTTGGTTAAAAATGGGTGCACAATGTTTCAGCAATTGTTGAAGCTTCTGCAGACTTTGACCAAAGGATTGCTCTTTAGATTGTTCTAGAGGGTCTATCGACAAACTGGCGACAAGAAATGGTCGAATCATGTTGAAGCTGTTGTTACCAGACCCATTATGTTCAAATTGAATGTAACATATCATATGTTTGGCTAAACATGTCATATGTTATTAACATTTTAAAAATCATGTCTTATAAATACAAAAATTATTGTACCATATGTTTTTCTTTGTTTTTAACTTTTTTTAGTTAATTACAACGATACTATACATATTATATGTCAGAAAATGACATACCATATGTAATTCTTGGTTTAGGTTCACTGACTTGCATAGGCTGCCTAATCAATTAGATATTCTATTTATTACTAAATAACATGTCATACGTTAGTCTTGATGTTTCTATTTTTTAAGTTCATCTACTTACATAGGTTGCCTAATCAACCAAACATATTGTACGTCAAAAATAATTTATCATATGTTAGTTTCAGTTTTCCCATATACCATTTAATGCTTTATTCTCTAGTTTTATGTTGTCCAAGTGACCTATATGTACTATACATCAACAATGACATACTGTACGTAAATCTTGAAATTCATTTCCCCTTATTAGCACATTGTGTACGAAGCAAACTTTACTAAATAAACTAGACATATCATGTCTTAAGTCTAACATTCCACACATTAAGTTACATTTTATAAAATGTTAATTTCATGATAAAATCTTGATTTTTCCTAGATGGGGTATTTTTGAAAATCTTGTATTAGGATTATTTAGAGTGGAAATAATGCATGATTTTTTTTCAAATGATGTGAATGCCATGGAATTGAGTCACATGTCAAATCAATTTACAAATCTCTCCCATGATGTTTTCAACCTTAATCTTGAACATTCAAACTTGATTGTCTTGAGTTTCAAGCCTTCATCTTGCTGTGATATGATCACTTATCTTGTAGTTGATGCTTTCTTTCATGATCTTCAAGTAGTTTCCTTGATCACGTATCTTGTTTACTTTATAACAAACTAGATAATCTATTAGTATTAACTCAATTGGTTTGTTATCATCAAATTTTAAACAACCATGAGCTAATGGGGCTACCAGTTTGTTTTAGATAATTTATTTAATTTTTTTTAGCAAATCTTATGGACACTATACCTTATTAACACCTGTATTTTGTGTTCCTGTCATAGAACATTAAATGTAGAAAGTAATTGTGTACTTAGGCTATTCTATTTGTGTAAATTGTTTTTCGTGCTAGTCATATAAAATTACATGTTGATAAATGCTGAAAACTACTATTGTTTGTCTGAGTTTAACGTTGGGGGATGGGATGCCATATTGGTTTGCAGAAAATGTTTATTGCCCTTTTTATTTCCTCACACTTTTGCCATAAGAATGGGTGATACTGCATTATGTATTCAAGTTTTAAATAAAATGATTTGTAGAATCTACAAAATGCCTTGACTAAGGTAGTTGGTGGTAATGCAAAAAGAAGATGCCAGACCTACAATACAAATTACTTTGTTTAAAATTATATGCTCTGTAGTACAATATCTAAGCAAGCAAGCTAAAGCAAAATCAGGGATTATGCCATGATCAAAGCAAACTTAAAAATCGAACCTGCAGAGGTTAAGGTTTATTCTAAAATTTCATTGACGATAGGACTCAAATTTCCTCACCAGTAATTTAAATTGTAAATTTTTAATAATAATTCAATCTCTAATCACAAAAACTAACCATAATTTACAGAAACATTGAGCAAAGTAGTAAAGAAATGGGAGAAGTAAGTTGGAAGGATGGTCGCTATTTTGACACCTATACTTAAGAGTTGCATTAAAATGGTAAGGGTCTTGAAACTCACAAATAAGAGGAAGAAGACCAAACCACTTTATATTTATGATATATTTCAATATATGTTATAATTGTGGTATATAGTAACTTATGCTCTATATAATGAAAATGCACATGAAATCTTTCTGTAAATTGGAGGGTCAACCCAAAATTTTTTTGGAAAGTCTACTCATGCTGAGTAATAAGAGCTATCAATTATATGTATGTATTATAACATATTATTTTGCTCTATATAATGTAGGAAAAATACACATGAAATCCTTGGGTAAATTGGGGAGTCAACTCAAAATCTTTTTGGGGAGTCTACTCAAACTGAGTAATAAGAGCTATCAATTATTTGTATGTATTATAACATATTATTGAATATCTAATATAAGATTATTCTTTATGTGTAACTTAAAAATTCTTTTTTGTTTAAAAATATTATATATTAGATTCTTCCTCTATTTCTCTCACACTCTCTCTAATTAGTCCTTTTAACTCATCAAGCGTGTGCATACCAAAGGGTGCACTCAACCATGATAGGACATCATGAGAATCATCCACTCAAAAACTTTTACTTAACTATGTTAGAGTTGGCTTATACCTAGAGAATAATCAACCAAATGAATCACGTGAACCCAATTAATACACTTGTAATCTAATATCATTGTTTGGAAAGAAATATCTCAGGGACCCCAATTTATCTTATTATACAAATGCACACCCATCTACTCAAAGCCTATGCTCACATATCAAAGTCATTATTTATATATCAACATCTTGTATAACTTGTCAGTGAATATTCAGTGTGGGATAATTTTTATAATTATCCTTATAGAATCAACGATTAATATCTGAAGATTTAAATTTTGTGTGGATAAATTAATTTGGAATCATTGGTATGCAAAAGGAATAAAGCAAGAAGAATGATGATTAAAAGAAGATGAGGGGTGATGGCAAAGTGGTTTAAGTTACGATGTTTTATTGCTTACTAAAAATGCTCTTTCCATTTTAACCTCAAAAGTTTCAAACTTTTATCAAACAATTTATTGCTTATGAAAAATGCATTTCCCTTTCAATCTCAAAAGCTTTAAAAATTATCACACTTTCATAATTTCTCTTTTTCTATTCACATCAACTAACTTTTTTGATAGGTATCTTTAAAATATCTTTTCAAACTCTTTTTTGACCATAATAGCTACCATCAGACATCTTAATGGAGTGGCATATTGTGCATGCTTATGCACCTCAGAATATAAAGAACTGAGGTTGGTTGTGGGAGTAATGCAGTTGTGTATGTGGATGTAACATGGAATGCAATGTATTGTGCTTGCTATGAGCATTAAATTGATGTTACTTAAAATCAAGAAAAGCTCTTCCCAATATATCTCTTGCCAAATGTATCATGATATTGTAGGGAATTGCCTTGCATTAGTGTTGAAGTGGTTCTCTTCTTATATATATCTTGCACAACATATACTAAAAATCAGATGATTGGATTAGGTCATTGGGTGGGTGAAAATTGGCTTACACAAGTTGAAATTGATTGCCATAATGAAAGTCATACCTAACCCGACCTAACCCTTTTTCGCACTACACCATTTGAGACGAACATGAATTTCTGTTTTCTTTGTGAGGGTTTTGGTATTGTTGTATCAGATCATTCAACAATTTTTGCAAAATATGTTGGACTACATTGATTAACGGCTTCCTTGGCACTGTGCTTGTCACGCCCCGCCTAAATTATCACTATAATATACTGATAAAATCAGCTAATCAGAGCATAGCAGCATATAATTGAGGACACAACTGTAAAACTAGGCGAGGGTGACGCAAACAAAATAAAACTGTTACCTTTATAATCAACAGCAACTTCAATATATGCATACCTGTCACTTGGGAAATCCTGTACAAAAATTACAAAAACAGAAATAACAGATACATTTGTACAAAGTCCCATACCATCCTAAGCACCCTCTCTCTGTGAATCAGTGGCATGTCCTGTAATGTAAGTAGGGGAAATGAGCTTATAAAGCCCAGTAGGTGAATGCTATGGCTACAAGGATATAACATGATGAATATCTAACAACATGCTATAACTCAAATGTAAATATGGCAAAGATAAATCTGAATCTGCATGCAATGAATCAAGCAAAGTATGCAATTCATTTCTTCTTCTTTTCAATTTCTTTTTTTTTTCTTATTCATTTTCTTTTTCTTTTCTTGCTGGGTCCCAGACTTTCCCCATGATCCACATCCCCCATCCCTATCATATCATATCACATCTCTATGGCATCTATCTCATCTAGAGACCATTGCCCGTAGGCATATCGTGACTGGCCAAGCCTATCACGTCGGACCATCTCCGTATCTCAGCCCTACACAAAGTGCTAGCCATATACGAGATGTCTCGATCTCTATCACGTCGGACCATCTCCGTATCTCAGCCCTGCACAAAGTGCTAACCATGTACGAGATGTCTCGATCTCATCATATCCCTCCGCACTCAGCCCTGCACAAAGTACTAGCAATGCGGGGGAGGTCTCTATGCCATCTCATCATGCCCAGCATCCTGTGCTGGTGCTCATATGTCCGGGGACTACTGGGATGCGATCTAGGGTCAATTCTTTTCTTCTTTTCTTTTTTTACTTTTCTTTTTAGGGAATTTAACCCTTTAAGAGGCATAATCGATACCTCTACACATTTTCTTTGGCATGCTTTACATTTTACTATACCATAGTATCATATTGCAAATTCTCATTTCATTTTCATATAATGCCATAATATTTCAAAGTCATGCTTTTATAATAAAATAACAATCATTACTTACATTACTATTTAAATAAATTCACCTACCTGAGTTCCTGAGGGTCCTGCCATTCTTTGGCCTCTTCCCCTTCCCCTTCCTCTTCTTCTCATTTATTTCAATTACAGGGTGCTGTCAGAGTTTGTTTTCTTCACACTTATGCAGCCTTCGCCACTCAACACTTCTTTTCAATTTCTTCCCCCCTTTTTAACACTGCTCAAGCACAAAATAATTCAAGGGGATAAAATAAATATAAAACCTCTTACCGCCGGCTTAAGAACAACAAAAGAAACTCACCGGAGGCTGCCGCTGACCGCTGCACGGATCAGAAATTTCCCTTCGGATCAAGCCGACACTCTTATGCAACCCTCCTTTCTCGGCACGGAAAACGAGAAAAGGCTGCACCGCAAAAATTCCAAAAATCAAAAAAAAACTTTCCCTTCTACGGTTCGAGGAGAGAGAAACCGCTCGGGAAGAGAGAGAAAACGGCTCGGGACTTACCCGGTTCCCTTCTCGCTGAGCTCGGAACCTGAATCGCCGCCGCCGGACCTCCGATTTTTCGTCGGGACGGACTGCTGCTGCTGGAACGGGACGGAAACTGCTGCGGGAAAACCCTCGATCCCTTTTTTTTTCCTCCGCTGCTTCGCACAGTTCGGCACGAAGGATCCTTAACCCTTTTCTTTTTTTCTCTCGGGGTCGGGGCGTACGAGCGCACGCAGCGACACGCGGCGACACGCGGCGACACGCGGATCGCCTCGCGTCCGACACCCGTGCGTTTTTTTTTTTATTATTTTTTTTATTTTTACGCAGCATTTTTTTTTTTTTTTTTTTTTTTCTTTTCCAGGATATTACAGTGCTTCTTGAGCATTTGTAGTTAAAAAAGATATTTGGAAAAGTGTTTTGAAAAGGAGTATTTAAAAATGTGTTTTAAAAGGAAGAATATCTTCGATTTTCCTTTATAGTCATCGAGACACTCTGCTTTTTGGATAATAAAATACTTCAATACACCATCCTATTTCTGTATGCTTCTCTGAAATGGCCTTAGAAATGCAGTTTGTTTTCACTTGCTCTTTTGGTTGAAATGTGTATCCTATGTCTTGGCTATTTGTCTTGTTAGTAAATGAAAATGTAGCATGCTTTAGCCCAGTCCTTGTATCACATGACTGCCCACTTTGTTTAAATTGAAATTTGGAATGTTGAGTTACGAATATTATAATTTCAATTTGATTGAATGCCATCCTTTATATGAAGTCTTATCACAGACTATGTTTAGAGGAAGGCAACACTATTTCTTCTGAAATAAGTATACTTTTATTAAATAAGTGGGGATCCTAAACTGAAATAATTCTAGTCTAAGATGGCATTTAAACTTCATAAAGAAAATGATCTGAGGGTACATGTTGATTTCAGGTCTGCTTCCTTGTAGCAATGCATAAAGTCTCCACCAACCTAACTGGTACATTGTTTAGTTATTATTTGAAAAATGCTATGGAACTTAATTGTTTGAAATGACCTTTTCCCTCTTTCTTTGTTAAGTCTGTGAAATCCGTGATTTTTAAGAGGGATGAAGTCTTCTTTGAAGCACAAACTAATTATTTCGTTAGGTGGTTAGGTTATATGACTGTTCTTTTTAATTTTTTTTATTTTGATATTTATCAATCTTTTTGGGTCATTGAAGATACAAAAGAAGAAGAGCATTATTGTGTCTCATACGACTTAACAATTGGGCTGCAATGCGTTTTTAAGGTGCAGAAACAAGCTTGATAAGAAGTAAATTTTTTCTCAATCTTGCAAGTGGCAGAAGTAGCATCCTTGGGGACATTATCGTTCAGGATGACAGTATTAATAGATGTGGACAGCGAGTTGAAACACTTGATTCAACCATAAACAAAATGTTAGCAAGTTGAAATGGTGTAGCTCATGAACATCAAGATGGAGGTCGACACACTTGGTTCATCCATAAACAAAATGTAGCAAGTTGAAACGGTGTAGCTCAAACAAAGGAAAAGTTAATGTGAACTTGGGCAATGTTGCATTGCATTGTTAACCTAGTATAAGTTATTTGACAATAACAAAACGTTATTTCAAGTGTTATTAATTCTCTTTAAGCACATCTTTAGGTTTTAACTCTAGGATAAAGTGGAAGAACATTTGACAATGTTATGATGGTTAGCTGAATTAGAGTAATAATTGTTTTTTACTTGATATATGGAGAGGGTGTTTGGTGATGATGAAGTTGCTAATGGGTACAACAATTTGAGTCATTTTCTCATTTTATGATATTAGCTTTGTCAAAACTTGTGACATAATTCTTGAAGCATGGGCAAAATATGAATGTTTAAAATTTGTTAAAAAATTTTTTACATTTCTTAGAAAGTTTTTTTACAAAACAAATTTAATTAAATATTCATATATCAAATCATTCAATGTGACTTGTTGAAATATCTCAAATAGATTAATTAAATGAACATTATCTCAAAAGTTGTTGTAGAGAAAATGATAAGATGGAATGACATCTTATGTTATATGAGATTGAGTGGCTTAAAAACACAATTTTAAGTGTTAACTAGTGATGCAGTATGTTCACTTTGTTGGATCTTTACATTGATCATGAATGCAACCTCGTACTCATGGACGTTGTTGATGTGATTCATGGATATCCTTGGTTATAGGACAGATTGAAGACTCTTAGGTAATGATGCGTCAAATATAAAGGCACAAAAGTAACATTGGTTCTAGCAAAACTCAAAAGATCAAAAGGAAAGAAGACTATGAGCTCCCTACTAAAAAGATTAAAAGTCTTTGTGTATATTCAGTTAACAACAATTTGTGTATCATAATGTGAAGAGTGGTAAAGTTTATGTGCTTATCTTTATTACCTCTTTGAATGTTAGTAGAGGATTACTAGTATACTTGTAGAGGTTGTTTCATTGTCGGAAGAATTTAAAGATGTTTATCTTTCAAATTTATCTATTGAGTTGTCTCCTTTCTAAGATATTAAGCATGTGATTGATTTGATCTATAAGGAAATATTATCAATTTCACCCTATTATTTGATGAATCTCATCAAACATGCAAAATTGACAAGACAATTAGATCTTTGGAGAAATAATTCATTTGTGAGAGTTTATGACCATGTGTAATACTAGCATTATTGATGCCAAAAAATGATGGGTCATGTTGCATGTGTGTTCATTCTAAGAAAATTAATAAAAGTAATCATAAGATATTGCTTCACACCATAACTTGAGGACATGATAGATTTAATAATGCGGGCTTGAATCTTTTCTAAGATAGAATTGAAAGAGTGGGCATCATCAAATATAAATATAATAGGACGAGGAATGGAAGACTGCATTCAAGGTGATAGATGAACTCTATGAAGGGTAGTTTATGCCATTTGGACTTTCAAATGTGCATACCACTTTTATGTAGTCAATGAGTCATTTACTATGATCACTCATTGGAAAGTTTTTGGTGGTAAATTTAGATGATATACTAATATATTCTCGAAATGGGGGAGAGCAATTAAATCATTTGAGATAATTATAAGAGGTTTTTTGATAAAACAAATATTATGTTAAAAAGTGTGTTTTTTTATCTTCACTTTTATATTGATGGGATATGTTATTTAAGGGAAAATAGTACCAATATATCTTAAAAGGTGCCTATGCTAAATAATATTTCATTAAATTAGAAGTTTTCTTAAATTAGTCTCACTTTATCATCAATTTATTAAAAGATTTAGTATAATTATGACATCAATGACTAAATGTATGAAAATGGGTGAGTTTAAATAAGAGAAAAACATAGAATTAGTTTACATCCAAATTAAAGAAATTTCGAATCAACTTCCAATATTACATTTACAAGATATCTACAAAATATTTGTGGTGGCATGGGAATAGAGGTAATGTTGAGCTAAGGACTTATGATGTACTTTAGCGAAAAATTAAACAAAACAATACGTAAGCATTTAAATTATCACAAAGAGTTCTATGCATTAATGTGGAGTCAAACAATAGTGTCACTATTTAGTGCCAAAGGGACTTATGTTATTGTTTGATTGTCAAACTCTTAAGTATTTGAGTTCATGATTATTGCCAAACAAGCCAAGTGCATACAGTTCTTTTAGAACCATAATTTTGTTTTATAAGACAAGGTAGGAACTCAAAAAAAAAAAAAAAACCTAAATGACATATTTAATCGTATGCATTTACTATTAGGTACTATAGCCATAGAGATGATAAGATTTGATAAGGTGAAAGACCTATGTATGGAGTGTCAAAATTTCAAAAAGGTTTATATGAACATAATACAAACACATTTTGAAAGATAATTATCTTTTTAAAAAGTTTAAGTTGTTTATCTAATTTTTAGAAAATTAAATTTAAGAAAATTTATATAGAAACCTACTTGTATTGGAGAATTCAACGGTTAAGATTACAATGGTGGTATGTAAAACAAAACCCAATCTTCATAGGTCGAGGATAACTTAATGAAATGCTAGAAATGATAGAAAAATAAGAATAGGATTCTCTTGAAGGATCTACCTCTTAGAAGTAGATCTTCAAGATTATATTTATAGCTAATGGAGTAATGAAATTTTCTTTATTTTCTTTAAGTCGTGGTATACATTTCATGTTGATGACTTAACATTTTGTACTTATGAGGAAACTTATTATCATTTTTTTAGGGAGTAACAACTATTTAATCCTTGTCTTATTGTTTGGATAGTTGCTTGCTACTTGAATAGGGGCTACTGTTGTTGCATGCAAGTCTAGGGGTTGTCTTGATGTTAGTTCATTGGCTTCAAGCGGAGCATGTAAAAGCCTAAAGAGAAATCCTTGTGGAGTTGAATTGAAATTACTTAAATTCAATCATATTAACTTTAAAGGTAGAGCATCAAACTGATGTCTTTGAAGATGACACATTTTTATAGTATTTAAAAAGACTTAGGATGTCTTAAATGTAGCTAAAATCTTCTTTGGTAAGATAGTTAATAGTCCTCCAAAACAATAGTTTTAGATAGAGATATCAAATTTGTAGTTATTTTTGAGAAAATATGCACTTTGTTTTGCCAACCTTTAGGCAAAATTTCAAACATGCACCTAGTAGCTCTCCAACAAGTCTCTAAACCATTTCCTTAGTTGGTCCTAGTCTTTAATTGAGTTTTACAACAATTCCCTTTAATGCCTTCCACGAGTTTCTAGAGGTCACTTTCCCTAACAAACTTTTGGGAAATTACCAATAGACTCTTAAAGCTTCTACAATAAATGATGGTAACTAATTGTATTGCTTAAATCTGTCTACAAAAATTACAAATCGACAAACTTTTAACCCATATAACAGTCAATTTGTAGTTTTTGATGCCTGTTAGCTTTTTTGAGCGAGAGAAACTTTGACTGATTTTGATTCTTTTTTTTTTTTTTTCCTTCTCTTTTATCTATGTTTTCTTGTACATCTCTTTTCTTTTTCTATTTTCATGTTCATTCCGTGCAACAAGCATATTCCTCCCTAATTTCCCAAAAAAACCCAAACTCTCCATAAAAGATGTTAAATAATCTACATTATTAGGAAGTGATTTATGCAATGTTGTCTCTGTAAATCAGCTCATAACGTTTTGTTCTAGCGCCCTCCCCTTAAAGCAGCAGTGTTATTTTCCTCTTCTCCTTTATTTGACCTTTAAGAGTGTCTAATTTACTCTTCAGTGTTTGAAGGAATGGTCTTGGTATCAAGGAACTTGGTCCTTCCAGCTTAGGCAAAGCATTTGGCTTTACCTTTTCAACATGCAATACTGCCTTCTAATATCACACTCCCATGGAGAAAGTTGAATGGGGAACAAGCCCTCTTCAAACCTTTGCTGTATCATGGGGCCAACCTGCAACGCCAGAGGACTAATAAATTCATAAGTGTGGGATTTAAAGAAGAACAATGATAAGCCATGAACTCCCGAAATTGATGCATCACTGTACGTCCTGTTGCAACTTGTGAGATTCACTTTTCTTTTGTCTCTTGTTCCTTAATTTCTTCATACCATCTAATGTCCCATCGTTTTCTCTTCATATGAAGGGTGGGAACCATGCTTTTATTATGTGTTCATTAACTCGAACTCCTGACAACATTGAAGCTACATTTGATGAAACATGATGCCCCACCAAAATAAATGAACTTATTGATACAATTTAATTAATCTACCTTTATTTGGTTGATGATAAGCAAAGGTTTATACTTCATCTTTAGAAATATTTAGGTATATGTATCTGATTTTAATAATTATAAGTAAAAGTCTCATAAATAAAACATGATTAGTTAGTTGGTTTTATTTGTTTTAGTGGTTCGAGTTAAATGCAATGAGATGGAACAAAGGGAGTTGACAAGTTAAAATATGTGATCAAAATGTAATAAATTTGATAAATTGCATTTGAAGCATAATAATTAAAAATAATTCTCTATATATAATCAAACTATTTTGGACTTTTGGAAACAATAACAAATTAGACTTATAATAATTATATTAAAAAAATAATTAAATAATTTTGTCATAAAATTCAAGTAGAGGATTTCATATAAGACCTATCACCTAGATCAAAACATAACCTCTTGAAGGAGACAATGTTTAATGCAATATTGATAAGTTCAAATATGGTGGCCCGATCCTGCAAACAAGGTGACCTCCCATTGGGTAACAAGTAAACAATCATATGAAATTTAATTTTGACAATTTTTAGGGGGCATTGATAGTATAAATGGTTTGATGAACTAGATAAATAAATGATATGTGAACATGTTACAATGCTTGCAATTATATATGTAGAATCATTGTAATATAGAAGAAAAAAAGGTTAATCTTCTTACATCTATAAGGTTTTCGGTGTTTTAATTGGAGATCTTCTAACTCTTATCTGTTATCTTAATCTTCATTCGAACATATTTCTTTCTATTTTTTGTGCCATCTCTCCATAAAAGTTATTGACTGAAATTCAACTTACAGTGACAAATAGTGATAATCTTTAATCTACCAACAGAGCCATGGTCTTAATTGCCATGAACTGTTCTTGAAAAACTTAGTGTTCTTGCATATGCTTTCTTCTCTCATTTTGTGCTTCTCTTCCCTTTTCTATTACGAGCTCTCTCAAAATTTGCGGTACGCACAGTAATACACCTAAGCATACAGCCAGGAACAATACATAAAAGTTACACAAAACTACGTAAATATATTTGCCCACGTTATCAGTATTCAGAAGCAAAAATAGAAAGTACTGCACCAAAAATGAGCTTAGGTTAATTTGCCTCTTAAGCCCTTCCCAGTCTCTCTTCCTCTCTTGGTGCCATGCAGTTTCTGAGTTGGATGCGAGGAGTTACATTCAACCATCTCAATCTCCCATTGAAGCTTTGCCACTAAAGCATCCTGTACTGGTACGTACTCCTGTCAAGTCAAATTTCGCCAGACGATTAACGTCCAAACTTTAGATACGTAAAAACTCAAGTCAAACATTGTCATAACAAATGTGAACTATTGAAAAGGGTTAGAAGACCTCGAGTTTTTGAAGGAGATCCTGGGCGTTGGAAGCTGAGACGATGATGCGACGGTCGATGGGCTTGATGAACCCCTCGTCCACCGCCCTGTCGACGAAATCCAGCAACGAATTGTAGTACCCTTCCACGTTAAGCAAGCCCACCTGAATGTTAATTACCCATGCTAATGATTACGAAGTATATTAATTAATTTATGGAAATAAATACATGCAGACTTTACGGGTTTAGTGTGGATGCCAAGTTGGGCCCAGGTGATGACTTCGAGGAGCTCTTCGAGGGTGCCATAACCGCCGGGGAGCGCGATGAAGGCGTCGGAGAGGCGAGCCATTTCGGCCTTGCGCTCGTGCATGTTCGCCACCGCCCGCACCTCTCCTACGCTTTCCCCTGTCACCTGCCCATCGTACAACTCAGCTCTGCCCACCTCCTCTCAAATTAATTAAGTGTGAAACCAATTATAACCAGCAACAAATCAATCATCGAAAGAATACCTCCTCACTCATCAGCGTCCAAGGTATAACCCTGCACCCAAAACCGTTACCATTATTATCAATAACGAACAAGGAATAACCTTTGTCTTTGTTGTTTACCCTATAACAGAACCTCCGGCCATGTGAACTGCTTTGGAGACCAGACCCATGAGCCCGACGCTGCCGCCACCGTACACCAACCCCACCTTCCTTCGGACCTGCACCGTCCTCTTAACTCTTAATCCTCGTAAGAGATAGATATAGAGAGAGAGAGAGAGAGAGAGAGAGAGGGAGGGAGGTAATTAAGCAATGTTTGTTTGTAGCTTGTGACGCAATTACCAGCTCGTTCCCAAGATCGATGGCAGCGTCTTGGTAGGCTGCACGCTTCCCGATGCTGCTGCCGCAATAGACGCAGACCCTGCCGAATCTGGACCGCGCGGCATTGCTCTCTTCCATGCGCGGTAGTCTTGCTTTTGCCCGGGAGTTATTGGCACATGAAAACCGAGATGGGCTCCTGCAACGACTCGTACCGCTTTGGGAGCGCGGGAGTTCCCCGAATAGTAGTACATGGCCGCGCGCGCATTAATAAACCCTCCTCCCTCTCTCTCTACGCGCTGTTGAATGCTTGTCGCGCATAAATGATGGCTCGATAGGGACGTCAATTATCGACCAGGTGGCCCTGGCGCAGGCCGCAACCAACGTGACAACGAGGTCATACGCGTACTTGTAATCCAAACTTGCGTAAATGCTCACACGAATAGTAAACGGTAAATATATAACGAACGACCGTAAGAGAAAGTTTTCCTGCTACGTATCATGCAAAAACAACATTTAGAAAAAAAAAAAACAAAAGAAAGAAATGTAAACATTTTTTCATAAAAACTATGTTTCCTTCTCAAGACTTGCCGGCGTTAGATATATTTAATAATATCACGCTAAGCATTTTGTTTATGGAAGCTTTCCCTTGCTGGATGGCACACAAAAGTTGAGAAACCTCTTCGTTGGATTTGTTTTTCTATTTATTAATACTTGATTGGTTTTACGCAAAGTCTATCAAGCGTAACTTTTATGCTTCTTTCTTCATCCATTTGTAAGCATTTCCACCGACTTACTAATGGTTCCCCAATTGTTGCATGGTCCATGTTAAGAGAGAGATCTCGGGGAGATTATAGTTCAGGTTTTTTTAACCGCATACTACAGCATATGACAATGAAAGGTTTCTGACTTTATAATTAACCAAGCCATCAAGTTAGCTGGGGTAACCATTAGTGATGAATTGCCAAAACAACTTAATCTGCTACAACAAAGTGTTGGGGTAGTCATACCATGCACAATTCAACTTGGGCTTAACTTAATTAGGGTCATTATTTGCATGCAAATAACATTAATTATGATAGAATATTTTATGTGTGATAAATCTTGATATGTATTGCAAAAAATCAACTCTTCAAATTAGAATTCATCAACATTGCACCAAATGATTTTACACATTATCTAGATATTAAGAGTTCGTTCATTCAATCACATGTAAGCATTGTCGGAGTCACTAGCAGCAATTATAATTTTGCTCACTTAAGATAAAAGGAACCTAAAATGCATAGCAACACAGGTCATATGGACTAAATGACTCTAGTCAAATCATTGACTCTAATACAACTTGTTCAGTAAGTTATCTTTTGAATCAGTGCGTTTAATACATAGGCACATAGATACTCGTTAATTAAAAAGCTTATTTGGCCTCTACTATTTATCAACATCATTTTTTATTATTAAACATACAATATGAGATAATTCTTCATGCCTAACTCGACTTAAGGTAAGTAACATTTATGGATGATGGTTTGATGAAATACAGAATTGTAAACAGTGCTCACTTTATATATGAGGATCTGTTTCTATGAAATAACAAAAAACAATATAATACAATTATGCTAATCATGAGTGAAATAAGATCTATCAAGACTTTTATATAATTTAACTAATAAATAGCCTACATTTATAGAACAAAGAGAATCTCAAAATCTTTTCTCCGTTTCATGTGAAAATAAGAAAAAGAATTAATAATCAAAAGCCTTTTGCAAGAACTATTTCAAAACTATTTTTATGTAAAAACTCAATTTCCAAAAACACATTTATCAAAATTTTTTATGTTGGATTATTTCATACAAATATAATCAATTATATCAAAAAATATTTTAAATCCTTTTTCTCTTCTTGATAAATCACCTAACTTAGATTGGGTATTACAAGAACCTTATCTTGTGCCTTAAACCATATTATGATATGAGTGATGTTCCACATTTTTTTATTTTTCTTTTTATCATTCAATTATTTTATATATATCCAATTTATTTTAAAATATATATTTTATTAGGATAACAATATTATTTATATAAATAATAACTTTTATAAATTGATTTATAATACTATAAATAGAAATGCAAATCATGTCTTCACCATCATCACAGAGTTGTCATTGTACATAAGCCAATCTCAAAACCTTTGTTCATCTCTTTTATAGTTCTATCAACCTATGGATAAAATCTAGATGTAAGTATCACAAACTTAATAAAAAAAAATCTAAATAATATGATATTAACAATATTATAAATTAACATAAATCAAATCAAATATGTAGTTTCAATTGATGAGCTAAACAATTAATATGCAAACATCACATGCATGTTATGATCACATTGTCATAAATATGCAAATGTTTATATTATTAGAAAAATTTGTGTTCTTTATGGTTTCATTTAATGGAAGTTGTTTTTCTGAACTAAGATAGCATCATGTTATGCATTATTTTGTAGAGGTCATTACTTCCCTAATATGTCCCTCTAATAACATACATTGGACATTATCATACTAAATCTTGAATTTCTTTTATTTTGATATCACTTTTTTTAATGTACCTTTGAATACATGTAATAGTTTTATTATAAAAATTTTATTTATAACCTTTTAAAGCCTTTTTAAATGCTAGTAAATAATCATATAAGTAAAAAAAACATAAAATTTCTTTTTCAACATTAATGTCTATATGATAAAGCTATCTTAGAGGAAAATAAAATACCATATTATCCAAAACCACACAAATAAAGTATTGGTCACATAAGACTTAATATATCATACAACAATAATCTAATACTTTTTTATATACTAACTAGATAATAGCAGTTATCAGTAACTCCCATGTTCTTCTTAGAGTCATATAGTATCCATCTTTATTAGTTGAAAATATTGTACTATACAATAGGTTGAGTTAACCAACATTTGTTAAAAAATAAAAATCATATAATATAAATACAAAATATTATATATTTTGAGTTATATTAGATACTAGGTCTAGCATCCCATCATAACACATATAAAATAGTAAAGTTAATTATATAAAATATACATATCCACAAAATGTTCTCACTAATCCAACCATTTTTCTTTATTTACCCTTTTTATTGCCTATTAGGTTTCAGTTGAGTTTAGTTATAAAGCAAATGTACAAATAGTTATAAAACTTTTGGACTCCACCTTAGACCTTTCACCAAAATCATCGCCACATTCTTAAACTAACCTTTGGTTTTTATATAGTTTCTATTTCGTTTTCTTATCCTTGCACTAAAATCATTTTAATTTAAAATAAATTTTCAATTTTCTTTATTATCTAAGTCTTGCACTTTATCCCTATGTAACACACTAGTAAAAATGCAATAAAATAATTGCATAGCATTTTTTTTGTATAATCATAAAATAAAATATTTAAATTTATCACATAACAAGCCAATAAGCATGTAAAGTAATTATCAACTATCAACATTCAAATTCTTTCTAATTTAAAGTCACTAGATTGCATACATTAGTACATTAAATAAATGTACTTAAGTTATATGAGAATGCTATCCTTAAATTTGTGAGTTGTGGTCATACCTTAAGATTGGTTTCATTTGTACAATTATCTTCACTTCTTTATGGTACCTTATTTGATTAGCAGTACTAAGGAAATTTTTCAATTTTCTCTTTCTCAAATTCTTTATCCTTCCCACTCTCCTTTGCTTGTTGCTCTTCAAGAAATTTTCATTTTTTTAATAAAAAACCGACCCCCACGATCGACCCTCCCATTCTTGTATTCTTATCATGCCTCTTTCTCTTTCTATGCTCTTCCTATTCTCCCAAATCACACATCTCTTCATTTGAACCTCTCTAAATGCCTTCTCACCTACTCACCACTTGGTTGTTGGCAATTTCCTACCGATTGGAGTCATCATTGCTTGATTGACTTCGCATTTTGCTTAGAATTTATTGTTTTAGATGTTAATAATTTTTTTATGAAACATAAGATTTTATGATATTCCTTAAATTTTCTATCAAAATAATTTATGAAACTTTATTAAAGAATTTTATATAAATATACTCAAAGAATCACACCTTTATCTAATTTCTTAATTTTCCAATAATATTTAGTCTTTTTAATATTTTTTTATCTATAAATTCTTATAAAAGTTATTTTATTATTTTTTTTTTGTAATTGTTCAAACTTCTAGTTTTTGACCGTGACACTTCCTATATTTATCGAGATAGTTTTAACCTGAAAATTTGTGTAAGCACTATCTTAAGGTCAAGTTTTATATTTTTTTGATTCTATTTAATATTTGTTTTAATTTATTATACATATTAGTTCTGTTTTTAAATTATTATTTAATTTCTATTAATTATTGATTTCTTTGTTTTATAACTTAGACACTTCTGATTTCCATTGTTTTGATCCCATTAATTTTCTAATATTGTATTATATATAATCTCTCTCTTTTGTGGTATTTTACTTCCTTTTTTAATGTATGTTTTTTTAAAATTTTATATAATTTTTAAAAGATTTAATATTAAAAATTATTTTAAGAAACTTATTTTCATTTCTTTTGAATACTACAATCTCAGTTTGACACTCCCACCGTCTAAGGTTTTATTACTAAGTATTTTTCTTTTACTTTCTTGCACATTACATATTGATCAAATGCATACTCTTTCTTTTTTTCTTTTTTTTTCTCAACGTTTCACTTAGTACATTTGGTTTTTACATACACATTTGTGAAATCAATAAAACTAACTTATATATCCCCAACATGCTTACATCAAAGATCTTGGATAATAATATATCATTTATTACATATTTAACAAAAATACATCTAATATGTTATATCATCACGTACAAAAATATGTTTAGCATTCTATTTTATTGTATACTTAATAATATTTAGATCAACACAATAATATAAATCAAAGCATTTATCAAATTTCTGTTAATATATTTTACTTATAGAATTTATTTAAATAATAATATGGCATAATACAATTTGGATATGACACTTAAACACCACATCTATTAATATAAAAGGTGGCTTTCATATGTGGATTTTGATAATTCTTACTTCTATCAATTCTTTGTTAAATAAATCAAAATTATGTAAGCTTTCACATAAAGTTTCTCAAGAGTTATATAAAATACAAAAATATTCCTAAATTTTCATATTTCTTTTTTACTTGCAAGATTTTTTTCATTAAGTATTTCTTTGAATTTTCAATCAAACCTTCTAATGACTTATTAGATTATCTGATTATTAGATAGTCGGTTGATGCTTATCATATCTAGTTTGTTGGGGTCCCATTGTGCCATTAATTTTGATCAAGCTTAAATGCATCTAAGCATCATAGAGAAGAATCAAAGAAAGCTACTGGATGCTTTGGTGAAAGAGCAAGGAAAATTTTATCTTGGAAGAGAGATATGCTTCACAATAATGTTGTCACATACACAAAACCTAACTGTAAAAATAATGGTACAATCAGAAGATAGCAATGCATGAAGCTATGCTTTCAGAGAGCAGTCTCATGTTGTAACTAGTGCTTCATCAGTCAAAAAGTTCATCTAATGAAGGATTGCACTAGATAATTTATAATAAAAATATCACTTTTAACTATGGTGAAAATAATTGATTGGCTAAAATAAGAGTTTTTATCAAGGAAAGAAATATGAGAAGAATTATAATCAAAATAAGTTAAGAGGCTGAAGCAATTGATGAAATTGATGAAATTGCTTACAATTACAGATTCCAACCAAAGTATAATTAGTATTTAAGGATGAAGCATAGGCAAAGGCTATGTTATGCTCCCAAGAGAGGTGAGGTAAAAAATAAGGAGTGACATATGATCATATATTTCTTTTTATGAAGTACTATATAATTTTTCTCAAGTATGTAGTAACAAACATAATTTCTATGTAAAGTGATTATTTGTTTGTTTGATGATATCACATATTATATTTTTAATTGTGATGTATTGATTAACTTAGTGAAAGTGAGATGTTTAGGTAATTAAGGATTTAATGGGAAGCAATGATCAAAATCATGAAGATGTTGTAAATTACTAATAGAAATAAGAAAAGCAAATCAGCAAGAAGATATAGAAGAACAAGAACAAGTGTTAAGCAGGATGTTTACAACATTCATGTAGGTCTGTGATGGAGAAAAATGTGTCAATGAATTGGAGCTTTGGTGCTCGATTAGATTGTTGAAACTCTTTAAAGAATGCTTCCCTTATATTTCTCTAGTTTGGCACATCATGCCATTGCTAAAAATTATCTCAAGCAGATGGAAAAGTTTTGATGACAAGGCTTGCAACCTTTGCCCTTCATATAAAATTCTTTGACATATAGGTTTTGATTTTTTCTATCTTAATCTCAAATAATTGTAATCATTCAATATAGATATCTTTTCCTAAACGATCGTTAAAGAATACTGAATTTACATCTATTTTGATATATCTTTATTATGTTAATTTACTAGAAAACAAAAAAATTATTAAAATAAAGTGACTTTATAGGATTAAGCAAATCTCATAAGAATCCATACACAACAAAAAGGCATCTTGTTGCAAGAGAATTTACACTAGCAAATTATTGATTTTATGAAATATTTGCTCTTATAAAAGGCTTAAGATAAGATCTCAAGGAAGCTTATGAATCAAAGTACAATAGCAAAATTTATGTCATACAAACGTGTTATCTTACAGCACTTACCCACAAATACAAAACAAACTTGTTTAACTTCCAGTACCATGGAGGCCTAGCTAAAAACCATCAAGACAGAAAAAAAATTGAATTTCTAAATTTTTATAAAGAAATTATTATGAAACATCATTCAACATTACTACATAAGACAATAGAAAACAAACTTAAGAAAACTCTCTGCCAAAAGCAAATCACTCTCCAAGTTATAAAGATAAATAATCCAAAACATTTGAGATAATACATCATAAAAAAAACTCAGATATTACATGTATACATCCCTTGCCTTTTCATATTGAAACCACAAGGTAGATAATTAAACATTATCCAAAGGAATGCCAAGAAGGTCTGATTATAAATAAGAAAAAAATAATAAAAAAAATTATAAGATTAAGCTCAACGAATTACTAAGTAAAAAAGTACGGCCCTTCCTCATATAATACAAAAAATTTTCATGAGATATTACAATTTTACAACAATACTAAAGGTTAAACTTTCTGCAGAATTGGATGATTATACATCAGAAAAACTAGAATTGCTTGAGCGGCATATCAAGGATGAGCTGATTTCAGATTTTTAGTTATCGAACCTCTGAAGCTAAACCGCAAAACAGAAACCATCACTCTGCTAAATATTTTAAAACTCAAAGCAGACACCTTAAGCATTTGCTTGTAGCCAATCTTTGCAACGTTCAGAAAAACCCAAAGAGGGTAGCTGCAGCGAAAACTAGAAACAGTGCTCCACCCATATAGCCAATCTAAAATCATAATGGACAAATTTCGTCAACTAAAACGATAACAAGAGCATAAACTAGAGTTAAACCGCAGCTTAAATGTTACCAATTTCTCTGATATGTATTTGGCCAGAAAAGCTCCGCCCAAGATTGCAAGAGATGTTGCAAAGAGGTGCCCAGCAATGGCTCCACAAGCAACGCCCCATGAAGACTGCAAGAAACGATATTGTTAAGAGAAGAAGCTAAGGGGAGAAAATGATTCAAAGGGAGAAAACTAAAATATAACCCAGTTTACCTGGGCAGCCCCCAAGGCAATGGTAGCCAGCATCGAGCGATCACCCCATTCCTAAGATAAAACAAACAATGAAATGCTATTGCTACTTGATTACTTTCAATAAGCTCCATCCACATTTACAAAGCTTAATAAAGTAAGTGCCATGATTTGGTATGATAGTTTGCCTTGATGACACAATATCAGTTGAAGTTTGTATTGAACTTCGGCTTGAATTGAGCAAGAATTGAAGTGTTGAAGTTGAACTAAGAGACAAAAATTGGCTTAAACCATATTGCAATCCAGTTTTGAGTTATGAAAAATTGGTTCGACATGGTTCAAAATCAAATTGCCACATAATGCACAAACAAATCGAGTAAATGCATGCAATCTGTGTGCCAAGTAAATGGTATGCATGATGTGCCACATTTTGTGCATTCTGTACGTGTATAACATGCCCATGGAGTGAATGATAACAACAAATTATAATGTGAGTTCCTGATGTAATTATGTCATAAATAAAAATTTTAAGTATATAAAATACTTTGAAAATGAAAAAAAAAGGGAGATTTCGAGCAAACTAGATTTGAAATGGAACCAGCTTGAAGGACAGTTTAGAGCAAAGCTGGCTCAAAACTGATCCTATCGAACTACAAGCTGTTTTTAAGTCGAATTCTAGAAGAATGAGCCAATTTTAAGCTGGAGCAGATTTGACTTGAAATCAGCTCAATCTCATCCCAAGCTATTATGGAGAAAAATTCAATTCTGTAATTTGTCGCATCATTCAATGTTTTGTGCAAACTGAGCTCCGAGCTATTATGCTTAAATGAAAACTTATTTGAAAAGACAGAAAATATACTATATTAACACTTACAGCAAAGAATACAAGACTGAAAGACTTCCAGAGTACCTCAAGAGGACCACTTAGATTTTTAGATACCTGAAGTAACCAAATATGAAAGTACGTTATAACTTCAGAATTTGTCCAATTTTGCCAAGGCAAGTTTGCCAAGATAATTAAAGCCAAACATTTAAAGCAAGAATCAGAAAGGGAAAAAATCATTTGTGAGATTTCTGTATAAGTTTTCGGGTGCAACAAAAATAATACATAAACATAATCATCCACTATTGTTGCGAATTAAAAATGAGTTTTAGTAGAGTTTAGGAAAAAGAACTTTTTGAAAGGGTGGATTTTGTGAGTACAAAAAGAGTTTTCTTAGTAATCTTTGGTCAAAAAAGAGTTTTTGAATTGAACTTATTTTATAGAAAGAGTTTATTAGATTTAGACAAATGCAAAAGAAATATCAGTGACAAGCATATATTCTGGAAATATTTGATTAGTCAATTGAACTACTCTTAAAACACAAATTAGTATGGGTCGACCTCTAGAAATCATATAAAAATATTGAAACTTTTATTCAGTTTAGGACTGTCACTTAATTCAAACCTTTTCTTTCACCAGTTCCTCAGCTTCAACAAATTCACCAAGTTCCGTACTAGTTACAGAATTTTTATCCACATTTGATGATGGAATCAGCCATGCATCTTTTATTGACTTTATACCAAAGAATGCAAGAAGAGCTACTGCTGCATACTCTCCAACAGGCAATGCTGCAAGAAATATTCATCTATTAGCAGAAATAGCAAGCAAATAAAAAACTAGCATTTGCTTTAATTTTATAGAAATATCCACGAATCTACAAGCAAAATTTGAAAAAGAAAAAGTTTACTCATACCTAGTTCAGATGCATGCTCTTAACGAAAATATAGTGTAATAAAAGCCAACTAAATTAACATCCTAGAAGCTAAATACCGACTTGGAGAAGCAAGGACATTACTCATACCGAGTTCAGATGCATGCTCTTAAAAAAAATATATTTTAATAAAAGCCAACTAAATTAACATTCTAGAAGCTAAATATGAGAAGCGAGGACATTAGCATACATATTATTAACCTTACCAAGTATATAGACTGAAGGGGCATTTGATTGGGTGTTATTCAAATAGCATTGACAAATTAATGTCAACATTCTATAGATGTTAATATAACAATTGTCAATATATTTTGTTTGACAAAATTCTACTTAAATAGCTTTTTATCTTCCATTTTAATATCAAGATGCCAACATCTAAGTCACCTAAATTTAGGAAAGAGCTTATATCCTTTGTTAGTAGCAAAATCATAGTTTTCAATATTGTTAATTAAAGATGTTATCTAAACAAATATTCAAAATTTATCTAAATGTTGCATGCCATAATGAGTGTGAGATTAGAATTAGTCTCACATTAACAATGATGACCCAATATATAACTAGAATAATCTTCTGTATTATTTGGTATCTATTTAAGAGTATATTAAGCCTCACTTAGGCTCCTATTTGATGACACTCATTTAATAAGTGATATTAGAGCCAATAGTTCAACCCAAATCATTATTAAGTAGTTCAAGCATTTGAAGACTCAAAGAACTACTTACTATAAATTTTGGCTAACTAGAGTTTTGGTATAAACTCAAAAGATGTCTCAACGTGGCTGAATAGCTCTTGGAATGCATGATGCTTGATTGTGTTTCTAAGCTTCTACGGAGCTACAATAAACTTTGTTTAAGCCATCAATACTCAACTCCTATGAATTAACCATCTATAGTGAAACAACTAGCATAATCTACAATGTGTGGTGGTGTACATTGGCTTTCTTGATTTTCAACATAAAGCTCAACTCTATCAAAAGATTTTAAAATTAAAAGTGATTGATAACGTGTATAAGATGCTTGAAGCCATGTTAGTCACTCGTGATCAACAAGAAGCTCAAAATGCTAAGTGAACATACCAAAGAATTTGTCACGTCATCACCAAATCAATCTTAACAAAATGGTTATTGTGGGCCATGTCTCACATAATGCACATATAATGCAGATTGACAACATTCAAAAGATAAATACAAATAAATCAAGAATTTAAGAAGACAATCCTATGACAAAGGACAAGAATATTTGCATAATCAAAACCATTAGTGCTGGTCAGCCACGTTCCGCCAAGTATATGAAGATGATCGTAAGACCAAGTATATGAAGATTTGTATACTCAAAAGCCATTCCTTTTCAAAGCTTAACAACCATAAAGCATCATCCCTCTCACTCTCAGCTATTAATCCAAAGTCTTCTCTTTACCTAGTTTAGTCCCAAGTCCCAATTCGTAATGTAAGCAACCATCACCACTATACCTTTAGTTAGTGCTCTTCCCAACATAGAACTAGCACATGCAACCCTATAGCCAATTGGGTTGAGCTAGAAGCTCCCATTCAACAAACAAATAAACCCCATGCTCCCCCATAAGTGAATCTAGCTATGCTCGGGAATTTCCTTCATGTGCCAAAGCGTAAGCCTCATCCCTTGCTTTAGCTTTGACCCGCTTCCAGGAAGATTAGGCAAAGCAAGTGCTACACCTAATGCCCTAATCAATGGCATAGTACTCCAGGAGGAGGTGCTAAGGATTAAGCTACCCTTGATGAAGGCCTTCCATAGCATGAAAGATCTAAATGTCTACCTTAATGGATTTGACACCACCATGGCCATGCATAAAGCATTTAAAATAGTTCATTGTCAATTGTTTTCCATAGTTCTTAAAGGAATAACAATAGAATAGTTTTAGTGTACAAGTCTCCATGTTGAGAGTTGATGAACATAAGAGAGAGTTGTCAACAAATCTGTCAACTCTTAATGTCCTAAAAAGCCAACTAAACAGCTAATCACATTGTGCAAATGGAAGGTGTGCCAAAACACAAAATCTAGCAACATTTCAATGTCAACTTTACATAATGGATCCAATCACTTCAAAAGCCATCAAAATGACCAATTAATTCTCTCTAACCTAAGGATCTTACCCAATCATTTTCTTTCGATCTTTTGGTTATGATTGAAGAAGTTAACAATCATATTTAGAAGTACATGACTTCTAAACATGAGTACAAAAAGCTTATATTGAGAAGAAGAGTAAAAATCATTTGGAAGAGCCTATGCAATACATTGACAAAAAGCCATGCACATGATCAATTTCCTCATTATCTAGGAAAACTCCATCAGCTCTTAATAAGTTCAATTTTGCATTCAATTGTCCATCATGCATTATATTAATGATGATCATATGGTGAAGACAACGCAAGGAGACCTATAACCATCACTTAAATACTTTTGAAGGAGAATGACTATCTAAAAAGTCAAAGTATAAAAGCACTTGCTAGTATCAATGAAAATGTGAGAGCCATCACACTCAAACTTTTGGTGCACTAAACGGATGTCTTTGTAGGATTCCTTTTCATATGCCTAGAATGAGTTAATATATAGCCAAGCATCATCTCAACATGAAATGCATGGATCAAGCAATTCAACAGAAGAATAGATCGTTCAAACCCAAGAAGAAAGCGAATATTAAGGCAAATATAGTAAATTTTGTTGAGGCCAGCTTCATTCTACTAGCGCAACACTCAATATCACAAGCTATTATCACCTAGAGAAGAAAGCTGATGACAAATGGAAGGGGGTCATTGACAACTTTACCTATCTCAACACTCCTTAATTGAAGAACTTCTTTCCATTCTTAAGAATCAATCACCTCATAGAAAATTATTAGACTGTAATAACTAAGCTTTCTCAATGCCTTCATAAAATATCACCAAATCCACATGAATGAGAACGATGGAAAAAGGCTACATTTATTATAGAAGTTGAATCCAATTGTTAGAAGATTACCCTTTGAATTTAAAAATGTAGATGCCACATACCAATATTAGCTAAATATCATTTTCAAAGAATCAAATTGGAAAATGTATGGAAGCATATGTTGATGATCTCCTCAGCAAGAGCTAAACATTTCAAAACTATCATAAGCTATCCACATAAAACATGGAGGTTTTTTGAGGAATATGAGGCATCATAATTCATTGAAGTGAACCTTAAGAACATTAAAAAATTGCTCAATTTCCTCGACAAATCCAAAGAAGGTGCAATCCATCATCTATATGATGTCAACAAGGGCGATAAACAAAGTTCAAAAGTTAGCAAGAAGGATATTCTAGCTCAATTGCTTCATGTATTGGGCCAAGGATAAATTCATCCCATTCTTCAGTCTTGTGTGACAAAACTAGGCTAGAGTGAACTGCATTTGAGATAGCAGTCCAAGAGTACAAGCATTAACCACCTCTTCAGTTCTTAGTAGTCGCAAGATAATACAGCCTCTTCATCTCTGTTAGGCTAGAACAGAATAGACAATCAAAATAGTCTAGCCTAGAATGATAATATACACCAATCATGCCTTAAAAGATGCAACAACTCAATATCTCCCTTACAAGATGTAGTATACCTCATGATGGCATCAAAAGGCAAACTATACTTCCATACCCATGAGATTAAAGTGGTGGCCAACAAGCCCTCCAACAAATTCTACACTCCAAAAAGGTGTTGGGTCACATTGAATAGTAAAATTGTGTTCTTCCTAACAAGTTTCAAGGGGAGTCACATTTGAACATTCAATCTGCATCCAGTTTTCCCAATTACCAAAAGCTAGACAAAATATAAAGTCCTTTTAACTAGTTTAGACTCGTAAGAGGATTGGAAGGAGAATGGGCTTTCATGCCCAAAATACTACACCAATCATGCCTTAAAAGATGCAACAACCCCTCACAAGGTTTCAATGCTACTCATGATGGCATCTAAAGAACTAAAACTATACTTACATGCCTATAAGATTAGAGTGGTGATTGAGATTCGACAATCCAAAAAGGTGTCAGGCACCTCGAGCTATAAAATTGGGATCTTCTTAACAAGTCTCAAGAGAATCACTAACATTCAATTCACATTAACTTCCTAATAGGCAATAACTAGAAGAAATATGAAACCCAGTTAGCTGAGCTTCAACTCATTCGAGGTGTACTCATCTAGCTACTGATAGTTTATTCTTACTCTTGATTATGAGAAGTAAAGAGCTACATGGCACCCAAGATGCCATCCTTGAAATGTATTGGCACTTGGCTCAATCTTTTTTTCCTTGCATTGGAACAATCCCAAGAGGAAAATCAAGCAAAACACACCCTAACCAAGCATAGCATTGGGAAACTCCAGAAACACTTCTTATCCTCACCCAATCTCGAGGAGGCAGTCATCACGGAACCCAACACCTCTTTTCTAAGATGGATGAATCCCTTAGCCAAATTTCTCATGGCTAGAACTCTATTCGCTGAGTTTAGGCCAACAAATTCGATCCCAAGCTTGTTAATATGGCCTTGTTAACAAGCAACTGTAGAATTCATACCTCTAACCCCTCCTGAGATGTCTTTTTGCAAGGGAAGCGACTACCATCCTATAAAAGATCCATTTTAGGGAATACAATCATACCTATGACAAAACTTGTGCATCAAAGGTCATATGCCAAAGGTACAACTACTACTACTAGCCGAACTTGCAAAAGTAGTAACTTTGCCAAAGAAATGAAACCAATGCAAAATACATAATATAATGACTTGACAATCAACTAGCATAATGAAGTTAGTTCACCAAGTGGATTCAAATGAACTTCTAAGGTTCATAGATTTTGTGGTTTCATATCTTCTATAGCATGGGAACTCTAGATGGCAACAACAATAAGACCATGTTTTTAGTTAAAAAATTGGAATTTTTGTCAATCGTTGTGGGACATGGCTTAAATTTACCATAATTCACCCATACCTAAATGGGCGAAGATAACAAATAAAATCTTGTTTAAAATCCTTAAGGTCTAACTCGATGAGAGGAAGGGAAAAAGGGGAGCTCCTGCTCACCTTTGGGTTTATCTTACAATACCCTCCATTACAATTGAGAGGTCACCTTTTGCTTTAGTCTAAAACTCCAACATCATTCTATTGATTGCACTTGAACTCCTTGCTCATCGAGTTTAAGTGCCTTTTGATTAAGAATCCTTGATTGAATGGAAGTTAATGCACAAATGTGCATGAGCCTTGGCACTCAAGATATTCAAGGTACAACAACTTCGAGACAAGCTAAGGCAGCATGATTGCAAGCATGGCATGGAGAACTATTTAAGCAAACATATTTGGAAGCTTGCTGCATCCTAATGAGTACTACGCAAGTACAAAATTTTAAGGAAACAAGTCATCGACATGATCACACAAAAACAGAAGGCCCCATAGACCATCGAGACAATGGTTGAACCACCAATGCCTCTAGACTGCAAATTGAGGATGGAGCGGAAATTTCAAGGACCTAATGTGTATGACTAGAGAATATACTAGCAGTTTACCAACATCCTTATATCATTCCATCAATAAACATTATTTGCTCCAAGCAAAGATCTATACTTCCTTCTTAAGTTGTCCTTGTGGGGCATTTCACATCTTGGCTGCAATTAGCAACTAATTATGACTACTAAGAGTAGTCTATAGTATTTGGGCCCACAAAAAGACAACATAAAGACACTATCAACAAGATGTCATTACCATATTCCCATAGAATCACACCAAGCCTCATGTCACGCAAGCATGCCTAAGCCCAATCACTATCTCAAGAATCACACCATAAGAGCAATTTGACTAGCATTCATTAGACCTCAACCAAAGGGCTAGCTCTCATGACCATATCCCTTTATTAGGATCACATTCTTATGCTTGAATACTATGGAGGTTTTCTTTCTCCATTCTGTTGATATATCAATGATTGTCAAAGCCTTGACAAGCTCGATCACTTCTCAAGATTTAATCCACCTAAGCAACCACAAGTCTTGACTTCTTAAAGGCTCCCAAAATTGTAGAAAAGCCAAACACTTCTTGAGCCTTGACGTATTTGAGCAACCATATGTCTTGGTCATTCTTAAAGCCTTAACCCTGAGCATTACTCCACCTTGACCCGTCCAAGTAACTATAAGCCTTGTTTTCTCAAGCGCTTCCCAAGCGTCAATAACCCTAAGAACTTCTTGAGCTCTAAACAATCCAAGAAACCATAAGTCTTTGCTACTCATGCTCTTAAACCGGGGACAACTATGAGCACTTCTTGGGTCTTGTCATATCCTAGTAAGCATAAGCTTCAAAAGATCAAGCACTCTAAACACCAACCATAAGCACTTCTTTAACCTGGACTTGTTCAAGCAACCACAAGCCTCAACTACTCAAGAGCTCCCAAAAGCTTGGTAACCACGAGCACTTTTTAAAACTTGACCAATCTAAGAAACTATAATCCTTGATTGTTCAAGCACTCCCCAAGCCTTGACAATCTGAAGTACTTCTCTAAATTCAATATAACCAAGCACAATAAACCTCAGCTACTCAAGCACTTTTAAGCTTACCTTAATACCTATTAAGGTCACACGAAAACAAATCTCTTATAATATATGTTACTTATTAAATCTAAAAAAGCATGTTATGGTATGTAAAATACAAAATAGAGCTAAAAGTAGAGTTCAACTAATAATTAAATGGTGTATTACTATGAACATATAAGTGTATGCTAAAGTGATACAAAATAATATTATAAGAAATTCAAGTAAAGAATGGTCTACATATGAATTAAAATAAGTGGGTTTTAATTTAGAATGATTGAAACATACATAATGTCTTTTGTTAAATATTTGCATATATACATATATATATATACATGCACACATGCACACACACACACACACATATATACACATATACACCTATACACACACACACACATATACACACAGACATTTTTATATATATATATACATACATACATATATATTTATATATATACATACATAAATATATATTTATATATATATATATATACATACATATATGACATGTTATAGATGAAATTATTTTATGTTTTTATTATATGTATGCCATAAAAATCTTCATGAAAATTAAATAGCATGTTTTATTAACTACCTCAACATGATATATTTCTACTTTAATAAGAAAGCATGAATTATTGATTGAGTAATCTTATTATATTAGAGAACCATAATATATGAAATGAAACATGAGATTTATACCTCATATGAAAGAGAAAAAAAACCTTAACAAGTTTGAAATGCAATAAAGAAAAGAAAAGTTCACATGATTACATTTAGTGATGGCTTTTAGTCATTCCACTAAGATACTAACCTCTAGTGGTAGATTTTGTCACCCCCGTTTACATAAGATGCCTTATTTGATTTTGAAGTGATAACATTTAATAGAAATCTCCTCATTATTTACATTTTAAGTGATCTCTAATGGTGACTAGTCCACCAGCATTGATTAGAAAGTATAGCAATGATTGATTGCCAAATTAGACTTATAATGATTGATTGCCAAATTAGACTTATAATGAATATAAACATGAGGAAGCATTTGATAAATTATAAAGATGGCATATTTACAAATAATTTGCATGATATGTTATGATATAATGAATATCATGCCATGATCTATTTACATAATTAACTATTAAATGTACTATTAGATGTTATCATGTTATATTGAAAATCTTTTACACAAGTCAAAAATGGATTTAAAATATTATCTTAAGCATGAGTTTTATGTTATAACTAGATAGGGAATGTGGTATAACACTGAAAAAATAAATGTAATAAATAATGGAGCTTCAATTGTCTCTCAAATTATATTTGCACTAAGTTTGTTCGTATTCTATACCTAAACATGTTACAATAGATCAAACAATCATCAATGATCCAAATTCATCCTATAGCCATCAACCCCTAATTAGAGAATGGTTTGATGAAGATGCTCTTGTTACCTACATAAATAAAAAATTGAACTATTAAGAGAAGATAAATTTTTTGCTATGCTCATATTGTGTCAGGAATGGTGCAGCACAGCATTATCAAATATGACTCTTATGGTAAAAAAACCCAACCAATACCTAGCAAGTATCCAAATGTTAGATCTTCTCTAACGACACGCATTTTTTTCCCCCAAAGAAGCATGACACCAAACAAATTTGCCACAACACCCACCATGACAAATCAAGTGTAAACTCAAAAACATTCTATCAAATATATCAATGAAATCACGTTAACAACCTACAAACAACATGAAGCTCATGATGCTACATTTACGTGTCGAAAAATCCACCATATCACCAAGGAAGCCACCTCAACACAACGTCTATCGTGGGTGACATCTCATGTCCCACACCAGCAATTTCATGCGGCTACAAACTGCTATGTCTTAGGAGAGCATTGTCACCAAATCTACATCATTAAAGACCATACCATACCCTAAGAAGGATACATTAATTTGCATACTTAAAGCCATCTCTTTCATAATTTCATGCATTATTTTGAATTGCCTCTTCTTCTAAGCCATTGTCCAAAATTCCCTCTCCACCCTCCACTTTTGTCTTTTTACCTAACTCTTTTGCATTGGCTCATACCTACCTTTCCAAGAGGCTGCTCTATAAACCCTCTTCATAGTAGATACCCAGAGACAGTTTCCTTGGGCATTCTATGTCAAAAGTGATGTCTATTTGCCTTACTTCCTATGTGTCTCACTCAAACCAGTTCATCAAGTTTTCTTTAAAATGCAAGTGAATCCCTTCTCTTTAAATATCAAAAGACACATTAACAATCATTGAACCAAATCCCCTCAAAGAATAATACATTAATTCACTTCCCTAAGTGATATAACGACCCATGAAACAAAAAGAAACCCTATATTATTAATTGGTAAGTAACATTGATCCTCTGACTATGCTGGGTCAAGTATAAAATCAACCATAACCTCAAGCATATAGTTATAAAGTACTGGTCACTTATTTTTTGGTTCTCCTATCTTCTATCTTAATATAAACTGTTTCCACCACCGCAAATCCCAATGGAGGTTCCATTTTGCTTAAAATGTAGAAACCAATGCAACTTTATTTAAGAATACTTTTACATCATAGTAAAAGGATCCAAACATATAATGTTAGCGAGTATAAAGCTAAAGAGGATAGCTATTATATGTGGGAACACTTGTTTTTCTTCACAATCAACAATAGCACACAATTCTTTTTCAAGTTTTATGAATGATTTACTAAATTCTTGGTTACTACAGGCCATAATAATATGATCGAGCATGCTGACATTTAGATTTGTGAAATGAAACCAGAAACTTTTATCGCTCCACATCAGAGAATGAAATAAAAAATGTCAAAATTACTAAAATACTATAGAAATGCTCCATGATTTGTTAAAATTAATTAGCAAGGAATGTAAATTCAAAGAAGCTTACATAATAAACCATATGGAGGAAATAAACAACCACAAATAAATGCTGTGCCCAACAAAAAGTGGCTAATGAACAAAAAGGACAGTTTTTAACACAAGTAACAGACTTCAAGCATGAATAAAAGGGTAAATTAAATATAAATTCTTTCTAAGAATAATACAAGCTAATGCACATTACATACCAAAAAAATATAACCAATTATAACTTACTGGTTTGAAACTGTGCAGGCACAGACTTAAATATTCTTCCAATTACTACAGACAATATTGTCATAAGAGAAAGAGCCCCCATTGATCCACATAGAACCTATCAAGTAAATTACATATGAAAAAACAGATATTTACCTATTTTTCAGCATGAGATGGTAAGCTAGAGATATTCAGACATATAATAGATAGTGAAAGAGTAATATAATGGAGAATTACTAACCTCAATAGGGAGATGTTCAACTATTCATGATGCTTAACAAAATATATAATGGAAGTATAATATCAAAAATTAACATGCCAAATTCACCTGTTTCTGTTCAACGCAGCCATCTTAATATATAATATATAGATCATCCCCATGAACTGCTCTACTAGAAAGTGATGTACCACACTGAATCTTGCACATTGATTTCAAATTTAATATTTGTATTTAACATTCAGATATTAGCGCTTTTTTATCCAAGAGAAAGGCAATAGTGTTTTTTCAAAAAATTAAGGACTGCTTTGGTAAAAGCACTTGTGGAACATTACACTCATAATCTTGGCTCAAGCTGCACCTTACCCAATCTTTGTTTCTCATTGATATAGTTATGTTAATATTACCAAGTGTTCCAATTCACTTTCCAATTATATCAGATGCAAATTTTTGGCTTTGTTCTCTAGGCCTTCATTTAGCAGCCTTTTATTGGTCTTTCTTAAAGACCACTTCTTGTCACCATTCTAAGGTTTCTTCAAATCCAGCCAGGACCAACATCTATCATTAACTAATTATGATGATAATTACAAAAATATCTATCCAAATAAGGATAAATGAAAAATCAATTGGAATTGACCTTTGCAACACCCAATGCATGAATCTGAAAAATACCATTTTGGCTACATAGCCCTTCGTGTGGTTTTATGTCCTTGAAAATTTAAGGCACCATAACTCAGCCAAAAGCAATCAAACTTGCACAATCTCCTTCAGCTTTCCATCCTCATAGTAAGGCAAAGTGAGTACCTCATAAATTAAAGCAATAGTGAAAGCAAAATCACCCTCCAACCAAACACCACCCACCATAGAAGCCCACACTCTGAAAGCGATGGTTGGCATTCAAGCAACAAGAAGCTCGACCACCTCGCAGAATAAGAGAACAAAGGCCTGCCCATCATTGTAAGAAGACTTCCCTCTGGTCACAAATGATCACAACACTACCAGTTTGACCATTCTTCGTAAAAGAATGAAAATGGACCCAAAAAGAAAGCATGGGATTACATAATCCAAAATAACTAAAGGGGGCCTGATTCTTAATTCTAGCGAATGGTAAACCAGCATAGAGAATCATCACTGCATTCACAACAATATCAAGAAAAAGAATACAACTTAAAGTGCAACTTTGCATCACGGGCATGCCAGACACAACAGATTCAAATGATAAATCCCAAGTCTGAGAATCATAGTAATCAAGTCAGGTCATATAAACAAAGAAATCCAACAACCCATCCACAAGATATGGTATCAAAATGAAAAAATAGTTCAACTTCTCACATACCTTGATACAAAACTGAATGAGCAAAACAGATGGTCAAAGTACACCACATAATAGCCTTAGGGCACATCAATGTCAATGTCATACCCCATTGAGCAAGCCATGCCCTGGTTAGGATTGCACACCTACAAACTCGCCACAGGAAAAATATGAAAAAGATTTGAACCACTAAAACTAGGCCCTGCACCTGCAGAGGAATGGAGGACACTGCTGCTCACCTAAGTGCTGCAAATAGAAGGGCATAATTGAGACCTATGGAGACTCCAAACCATGCAGTCACTGTATTGAATATCCACACAGCTCGCAACAGTGATCGTCTGTACCCAACTCTTGCCAAATAGGCTTCAAAATAGCTGCGATTCCAGTAACCTGCATCGTCCAGCAGTCTGAAGACCTTGACCATAACAGGTGGTGACAACTCAAAATTCAAAAGGTTAGGCCATTTGTTCAGTGCAAAGAGAAGAAGTCCATAAATCCAGTAGCACATAAATATCTTTATCGTTGCCCAGTAACCACTTGAATTGTTTAATACTACATCCTTATCCAAGCATTTCCAAACCCATGAATGACCTCTTTTAACTTCAAAAGGAGTTTCCCTATTTAGCCCAAAGCCTACCCACCAATAAGCTCTATCCCTTAGCCATAAACTCAAAAGACAACTTGTCCACCAAGAAGCCACTTCAAACCCTTTCTTACGAGATGCGAGGAATAGCTACCCCCCAAAAGTTATGAGCTCCCAAGCCATCTAATTCCTTCAGGTCGCAAGGTTCCTCCCAACTAATATAATGCAAGTAATGTTAGCTAGTATACCTGCTCCAAAGAAAAGCCTTAATCATATGCTCAAAAGAATCTATTGCATTGAGTTGAACAATGGTATAGGGTACAGTGTACACTGCTGAAGCAATAAGAAACTGTTCAAAAGCACCACCCGACAGACCAAGGGTCCTCATTCCTAGCTGTGATCCTACTTCTAAGTAATGCTGGGGAGGAAATATGCTCTTACAGGCTGCCAAAAAATATAGGAAATACCAGAGAATTTCTCCATCATTAACCTACCGTACTACAGCTTCCTGACCAATATATGCTACCCCTACCATTTTGCCAACTGCCTCTGAAGCACCCCCAACTATCCCATAAAAGACTGCCCTAAACTGAAGTTCACAATTAAAAAAATGAGTTTTTTTTACTGAGATTGCGAACTATTCCACAAACTGTTGAAGTCTTCCTAGGTTTCTGGTTTTTCAAAAATAGTACTAATACATTACAATTTTCAATTATCAAAATATTGCTTTGGCCTATTAATTCAATTTTTTATGTTTGAAGAATTCTACCATACCATTCCAATATTATTATTAGAATTAGAATCCAAGATTCATCCTTTGAACACCATGATGGGAACAGATGTTTTCTATTATCTACTACAAACTAATAGAAATCAATAAACAAAGCCAAAAAAGGCTTGGACAAGTTCTTATGAAAAGAAATCTTCATATTAACTTCACTAATTATGTTTCTTATACAAGATTTTTTGCCAAGTATATCAAAGGGGAAAAAATGGAAAATAAATCATTCCTGAGATGAATCTCTCAAGTCAAGCCCTCTTTTTCAAACATTTTGGATGATCCACCTCTAGGTTGACCAACTTGAAACTAAAATGCCTGATGGTCAGATTGCTGAAGGAATAGATATGAAAATTGGCATAAGCAGGTTGTCATTGATCAAGTTGACTAAGATTTCTTCAATGAATTTCAAAGTTGAGGCATCCCACTAATTCATGAACTAAGATTTCTTGATTGTCTCATTAAAGCCTACTCTATGTCCATCCTTTGGATGTCACCATCCTAGAGGGCCCCACACATCAGACACCACACAAGGAGCTACTTGATCTCATTCTAGGTTTCCAAACGAGAGCAACTCTCTTCCAACTCCTATAACCTCCCCAAACAAGGAGTAATCTCTGACCCTAGGTTATCTTTCCTCGTCTACACTATGTCCAAGTCCTCAAGTAAACTCTTAAAAGTTGTATTGAGGTCAAATATCTAGCCACAGATGACCATCTCTAATTGGCACTATCCTTTTGCCATCCTTTTCACAGAAAAAGTCCTAATATCCCTCTTCATTTCTCAGAATGGCAATCATTCCCTCATCTTTCAACCTTTTTCCAATGGGCCAATTGCCTTCTTTGACAAACATCTCCTGAGGTTGGGGCTCCTTGAGAATATTGTGAATTAGCACCCCATCCAAACACTTTTCCATCGACAAGGCAAATATTACAACCACTCACTTTCTCAATCAACAAGAACAAACTTTGTAAAATTCATTATGTCCTCTGCTAACACATTCAACATCATCTTCTTGACGTATCTGAGTATCCTTCTTTTCCCAAATGTGAAGAAATCAAGGAATAGAAAATAAGTTGCCCCCTACTCTCCAATCAAAGCCTCTGAAATAGCCAAACCCAATGCTTCCTTCATATTCAAAGACTCTTGGTTAACCATAAGTTGATTGTTGAGAGCCTAAAGGCAAGATGTCTGGGCTGCCATCCAAGGAGCATCCTAAGTCATGACGATTGTCAAGAAATTTTCCCTCAGCACAATCATTTCCCAACTAACCACTCAAATAATAAGCCTCATCCACAACAAAGTCAAAGGCATGGGTGAGGGCTTGCAACAAACTGATTGAAGCAACCCCAAAAGCAAACCTCCCAACACATTGGTCCTAGACTTGGGTCCTATACTCGATGATGATCCTGTCAAGCTCCAATTGGCATGCAATAAAAGAATTCAAGAAGAATCAATCACTATAGACAAGCTCAAGCAACAAAAGCAAGGGGTGAAAGATTCCCTAAACCCTTGAATCCTTACATAAGCAGCATATACCAAATCTCGATGTGTCACATGGCACCATCTCTAGGTGACAACCCTTCAACTTCCACATAATGTTAGTGAAAAGAATTGAGGGATCATTAAAAATGAGTTTTTCAAGCACTTCGATCCTAGTATGCATTATATCCACAAAATAGTAATATGTGTCTACTCTATATTCGACAATTTCAACCAGTTCAAAGATCTATGAGGTTGAATAGGGTTTTCTAGCAAGACTTCAGGAAACTTTTTGACCACTTTTTTAGTTTTTTGAGTAGTCACTCAGCCTTTTTTGACTGGTTGCTACACTATTTCCTGAGTTGCCACCAGATCTCATTCAAGTAAAGCAATAGTTTTTAACATTTCATTTTTAGGGGTTGCCCAAGATTGCATCCTCCCAATTAGAATCTCCAAAAACTATTAGAAAATTCTAAAAGCTTCAACCATTTTAAGCCTAGTGAATGTTTGTAATTATTTGTACCTAATTTTTTTGCCCAAGTTTGTCTATAAATACCCACATGGGGTGGTAGGTGGACATCCTTCTTGATCTTTGACATCTTTAAGATTTTTACTATTTCTAACATTTATATTGTTTGACACTTGTCCACATTTGTAAAGAGAGAAGCTTGAATTACTTGTAATCACTTTTCTATATTTTTTGGGACATTTCATCTCTTTTATGCATGCACGTTTCCATGCCACATGCTTGAAAGAAAATCACTTAACATACAACAATTTGTGGTGTATAACAAAGCAAAATCACATGCAATAGCACTTAAGATTTACAAGCAAATTAATGCAAATAAAACACTAGAAGAAATAAACATAAAATAACATTCTTTTTATCATGCTCATATTCAAAATACCAAAGATTAGCATACATTGAGCAAATATAAACTATGAAGATATAAATATTTATATGTTCAAAAATCTTAAAATGTAATCTAAAAAGAGAAGATGGGCAATAACAAAACTAATTATACATCAACCACATCATCATCACTAGCACAAAGACCACCCACTAATGCCAATTTCTTCTTGATCCTAAAATGTGATAACAAAGCAAGATCTCATGCACTTCGTATAGTAATTAAAATTTACAAGCAAATTCATGCAAGTAAAAGACTAGGAGAAACATGACATGAAATAGCATTTTTTATCAGACTCAATATTTGTATAAAAATATGAAAGCTTAGCATATAATGAGCAAAATATCAACCATATGCATACAAGTGTGCATGTGTTGTACAATCTTAAAATGTGACCCAACATAACAACATAATTTCCTTTATTATTTTCATATCATTACTCCTCTATTCCTATGTACTTCACAAAGTCCTAATCAATTTACTCACATTTTTGCATAACTGGTAAAGTTCTAATCAATTTCCTCATATAACTTGATATTTCATCTTGAGTTGATAACTCATCTTTATAAATGTAAATATTCTTAACTTAGACTATTCAAAAAATGGAGACAACCAGAGAAACGGAGCAATGACTTTGAGAAGAGAAGATGACCAAAAATAAATGAGGAATAGAGAGTGATTAGGGAGTTTAGGTCTACATCAGTATTGAGGAAGAAAAATCAAGGTATGATATTAACTTATTAGGACTTCACAAAAAGAGTAATGAAATAAAAATAAAAATAAAATTGTATTATTAATCTATTTATTGCCTTTAATAGCTCAACTTAAATTATTTATGTTTGGCACGTTCGTAATGTCTCTATGAAGTATTCTTCTTATGCTCACAAAGGATTAGAAACATGTACAATATCTTATTATTAAATAAGCTACAAAGATATAATTCAAAGAGTCCAAAACATATCCTAAAGCACCAAAGAATCTTGGTGTTTGACACCCTCACGATAACCATAAAGTGTCCTTATAAAATAAAACATAGGTGCTATATACAGCAAGTCTTAACAAGCAAATTTAGCTATTACACCTTTTGCCTCTAGAGCAATACTTAAAAACTCCTAACAACTCTTGAACTTAGGAACACTTGGAAACAATTAGGCTCTTTTCACTTGCACCTTGAATGGTCTTTACTTTAAAGACAGACAAGCCTCAATGAAAACCTAAGATAATTGACACGAGATCTTAAAGGTTAACATTTACAAGTACCATTCGTAGCATGGATATTCCACCTTCCTCTAGACTAAGGAATGGAGGAATTGGTGCAACATCAACCATAAGAATCTTTCCCCCACTTTTTCCAATCATACACGTGTATGCTTGATTTAAGAATAAAGGTACAAACTTCAAACATGCCAAAAGATTCCTTTGTTAAATGGAAATAAACATATCCAAATCAAACTAAGAAAGAAGTTTTCTCTTACTTCGATGATCAAATGAAAACCTAAAAGCATTGACAGCCACATCATGGCAAACTAGGAAAAAATATAATGAAGCCACGGTTTCATCAAATCAATGATTACACACAAGAACCATTCAAATCTTAAGCAAAATGTACATCCTAACATTAGGATACATGGAGCATGGCCAGCCTTGATGTAGATTCATGTAATATTCGCTTTACCATGATAATTATTCCATATCAGCCATGAATTTCATTTGAACAACATGCTAAAGATGAAGAAATTTATCATTCCACCATATGGTCCAATATATCCAATGTGCTTCAATCACTTTAGATCTAGGCATTGCTTGATCTTGTATCAGAAGTGATAGATAGTTATCCATTTTGCATATGTTCTAGTTTCCTCAATCATTGGTATGTTAATCCCAGGACCCTTATCCTCAAAAATCTGCTAATTTGAATCTCAATAAATTTTACTCATCATTCTAACTATTCATTCGCTTGAAATATGCTACAACAAATGTAACTTGTGTTAAAGGCATAAGGTACTTTGCAAATCTTTTGTAAGTGTCTTAATAACTGATACAAAGAGACTAGAACTTAGTTTTAAGCCTTGATGTAATCCTAATTGTTACTGGAAACTCTTTGATCACTCCAAGACTACTTAATCCTGGCTTCCTTGAGTACATTTACAAACTTGACAAATCATTAATATGCATAACACTTATAAGCTATAGTGTACTTCTTTCGTATATTAAGAACAATACAAAAGGTGTGAACTTAATATTGATCCTTGACATTATCCTATTGTTATTGGAAGCTATTTGATCACTGTGTACTTTAAGCTAAACTTTGCTTCTCCTTAAAGACTACCAATTTTACTAGCATTGTCCTCAACCATATCATTCACAAGACCAATAAAATACATTATCTTACGTATGATTTCTAAGATAAAAGAAAACAGGCTCCTTCAGATGAGTAAATCTTAATATGTACATTATTACATTATCCCAATGCAACATTATTTACTTGATTCCCTCCCAACCTTTTCAATTGTAAGCATCTCCTTAATCTTGAATGTTTAAGAAGAAAATAAGGTAAAAAGGACAGAGTACATACCATCATTTTGTCATATTGCATAGCCAGCAAAGCAGCAATGAAAAAGGTCTGCAACAAGTCAATAAAAGCCTTGTCAATATACAATTTATGATGAGTTCATCAAGAATGCATTCTATCTTTAAATTGCAGCACAAGGAGCATCAACATTACGTAGATAAAGCATACAGGTACAACTGCATAGCAACCACAGAAAAACTAACTTTGCAGTCTGGATTTAGTGTGGTACCATAAAAAGCATATGTACTATTTTTTTACTTTTAGGTGCAAATATGAAAAAAACACCAATATGTGCATAAAAACCAATATATTAAATACAATGTAATGAAGCTAAAAAAATAGATTGACTTATATATTACTAAAGCTTAAAATTTCAGCTAGTCAAAGTTGCATTGCCACCTAAGCTAAAAAACTTGATTGATTTGTATGTTATTCGTACATGGCATTAGCATAAAAACTTGTACGAGTCAGTTCTTTTGATATAACCAAAAGCCATTCCAAGTTCCCGATATGAAGAAGAAAATTGATGTTATAATTGAGCCCAAATCCCCAACCAATGTTTGCTCTTAAGAGGACCTTTATATCATTTTTCATCCCTTTAAAAGATAACCGAATTATAGCCTGATCAAGTAGAACCGATGAACTAGAAATGGTCATGTTGTCTGTCAAGTCTAATTGAATTGCTCCAAAAGAATGCAATATGATTGCAAAGTACATTAAAAATATACTAATGGAAATCATACAAAATCGAAAATCGCTGTCCTAAGCACTATTTCAATGTCCCTCAGCAAGACCACTAAAAAATACAACTTAGTGGCTCACAAAAAAAATATTACATCAATAATAAGCAAGGAACTATTTATCCTACTGAGGATGTCACCTGCCCCTTTTCACAACTACATTTTCCAAGCACCATCCATGTACAACAAGTTCAGTTGAAAATCAAAATCTGGTCATCGAATTATGTACGGTGAATTGGCATCCTGTTCCGTGAAACAAAAGAGCTAAAATTTAATCACTTGAGAATATGCTTGGACAAACCCTACCACAAATACATCCCCCAAGACATTCTTTGCTACCTCAAAAATACCATAATTTAGAAAAAATCCCCTTTGACATGTTTCCATATAATGGTGCTCATACAAAATATTTCCATATTACTTGGTTTTAATTATCACTGTTTATCAATTTATGATTAAATTATAATTATATTAGACTGAAAGTAATATATGATATTATAATTATCGAAGTATATTATATATACCAATGTTTTGAATGGTAACTTCAATTTTCTTTCTTTTACATTGCATGTTCTGTTCCACTAGAATTAGTTGAAATCATCGAAAAGTTGGACAGTATGGCCCAAACTACATGGTGGTGTGGGTTCAACCCTTGAAGATATATTTTTTTCACAAGCCCGTAAATTCCTTTGTTATTTCAACAGTCATATTAATCACATTTGGCTCAATTTTCTTAGTTGTACGTGAATCTCACTCCAAAAAAAATTTAGCAATTGATTACCTTAGAGTAAACTGAAATGTTAATTGATGCACCATGGATGAAAAACCCACGAAAATTGTAGTCACTCGAACTAAACCTGCAAGGCTTGAAGGAAGCTTTTCAACGACAATAGGTGTTATGTGCGTCAAGCTAAACAATCACGTGATTGCGCCAAAGCTCTTAAACTCTTGTAACCATAGCAAAAATTATCAAAAACTCAGTCAGACACAAACTGTATGGACAGCTTGATTCCAATAAAACCAACTTTGATAATACTCTTGGAGATTTAACTCAGTATTATTTCAGTTTAACACAAAATCAAATGCATAACTATATTTATTGGATTAAAGATATGGAATCTTGATATTTAATCAGCATTTATTGCATCAATACAAGAAAGAAATTAGATTAAGCTTCATTAGAAACTTCCAAACGGCAATGATTAATCATCTGCATTAAAGTTGGTGTTATCAATGGATACGGGAGCCACCTGTCATGATATTTGATGATGCCATTTTTGACTTCATAGTCATTTGATCATGCACTGAATAAATCTTGTGATGGTTTTGAATAAAGGCTGTTGATATCATTAATGATTTTTGGGGAAAGTGACGTGCAAATCATGCGAATAATTTTCAATGGTTCTATACCGATTAAAATAAATACAAAATTTAAGCGATCTTAATCTACAAGCATGGTGCACCATCGAGATTGGGAGATATCTACGAGAAGGAGGCCCATGATGGAAGTGTAGGAGCAATAACCTTCTATGAAGGTTTGCCCTTTCTCGAAGATGATATAGAATCAACATAAACATTTGAGTTTTATGATCTTGCCGTCGTCAATGCAAGCCAATAACATTCTCAATTGATTAAAAAAAGCACATCCTTGAAAGTCTTATCACACTATAATGATTGATATTTGTTGGTTCTTTCATGTGACAAGAAATTGAGTGCACTTTATATTTAAAAAAATATTTTCCTTTAATTTTTACATTAATATCATGACTTTTTCTTATAATGTCCGAATCCTTTAACTCTTATCTGGAGAACTTGGACTACAACCAAATCACATAAGTCTTAGTTTTTCTTTCAAGTGCTTAATTTCCCATGGTGATCATTCATTCTTCACATACAACTGTTTTCCTCCTCCACATAAATTCCTTTTGTCCAAATATATGCTAAAACAAACTATTTCAAATGCTTCACCACCCATGTACCTTTGTTCATTGCATATTAACCATGATTTGATGTACAAGCTAAAAGATGAAGCCAAGATAAAATATTGCTAGCAAAATTTGCAACTGTTGCATTACAATCAGCTTTGAGGTTATTAGGTTACCAAAAAGCTGATCTAAAGTAAGAACTTCAAAAAAATTAAATTTTGTTCTATGCATAAAAAATGTTCATTAACAGCTTGCTCTATCCATAAATAAATTGTAAAGAAATGGTACTTTGAGAGTGTTAACTTAATGTTATAACCAATATGAAGCCAAACAAACAAAAACAAAGAAAACTCATGATATAATACACATTTTTCAAATTTACAAAACATAACAAAAGTTAAATTGAAATTTTAAGATGTTTTAGAGTTTAATATGATTAGATATAGCTAAAAATAAAACCTTAAATTTCGAAAGGTAAAGTCTAACTTGATGTACATGGAAAACCAATATAATTAAAAATAGCCTAATAAAATATCATAATTTGTTAAATAAACACTAGTGGACTTCTAGTAAGAGTCAAACTAATAAAGGTTCATTGTGAGCCATATTAATTGATGTTTGGTAAGGGTTTATTTCCACAAGTTGAACACATGAGATCGCATGACCACAATGTTTACATTGCCAAAAAGTTCTCCATTAAAAAAATTTTAACTTATACGACTAAAAGATTTATTTGCTGAAACTCATAAAGAAATGATAATTAATTCAATTATTGAATATAGAAGTGGGAAGATAAGTCAAATAATGCACCTTGTCTCCTATCTCAGAAATGAATATCAGTGTGAATGCTGCTGTGAACCCTGACTTGGCAAGGCCAGTTACGATTGCAAGAGGACCACCTTTCGGAAAGGTAATAGCTGAGAATAATGCTAAGCATACTAGTAGAATGCCAACAATAGAAAGTGGATATTGAAGCCTTGATAGAACTTTTGTCCTGCCATCCCAAGAAAGACAAATATGCAAATCTATTTTTGGTAATAAGCAAGAACTAGTTTATCAAATTAGTGCATGGTTAAAGTTTTAATATTTACAAGGATCCACAAAGCTTGAACTATCGATAAACTAAAATCTCAATAATAAAATATTATTGATTCTGAAAAAATATATAAACATATGCATAGATGATACATAAAAATAACATGATATAAGAAACTTAAATGGTTCCAAAAAATATCAAAATACATTTTTTTAAAAATTTCGAAATTTTATTTATCCAAATTTTAAATTTGAAATAAAGTTTTTGTGTAGATAACAAATTTAATATTTAGATAATTATTTTTTTAATTTACCACAATAAACTTGGCATACATATTAAGTATAATCTTTGATAGAATAATTAAATGTTCAACTTTTAAACAATTAATTAACATTAAGAAAGTCAATAAGATATCAATATTGATAATGATATATATACATGCATAAATAAAGTAACATGACAAAACTAAGCTTTAAATGATTTTAACAATAATTTTATAGATTACAAATCTCAAAATAAATAATAATCTTCAAAGTCTATTTTGGTATTTGCTCAACAATTTTTGTATTGATTTTAGAGATGATTTGGAGTTGTCAACTTCGCATGCCAAACTTCATCATAATATAGTTTTCGTTGCATGCTATTGATCTCTCTCATTAATCCAAAATGCAAAATATTTAGTATGTCATTGCCCATATTTCTTATATCTCTTCTATTATTTTTTTTATTAAAAAGATATTCTTTTGGAGTGAGGATATAAGAGTATTTTGGAATATGGTAAAGAGAGTTATTTATTCTTTATTTTGTATGCCAAGTTTTAAGTAATGTCTCGCTCCTTGTATAAAGATAGACATAAGCCTTATTTTTTTTATTTCAACAAACTAATGAATCGTCTCTCATCACATTTGAATTGTTTGGAGCTTTCGCATGCATGTCACTCATTGTAATATAATTGTATCAAAGCTTAGGTAAGATGTCAATAGTAATGAAGAAGATGAGAAATTTCATGGATCAAAGAACTGAAGAACCAAGATGAGAGGATTAGTTGTCCAATAAACAAGATGGTAAAGAAAAATATACAAGACACCATGTGTGAGAGAAAGGAAGAGATGAATGAAAAAGTACTTTCAACTACTTAGCTTTGTCTAGCAAACGATAATCTAATAGAAATTTTAGAGAAAACTACTACCCATAGATTAGGGGTAAAATTAGAACCTTTGTATAAGAACAATTGCATCTTAAACAAGCTTTATATGAAATAGAAGCTATATTATAAATACAAGAAGATATACTCATTAATTCATATCTATAAAAGTTTAACTTCATTATTAGAGATACAAAAAAAAAATTAGATGTAAAATAAATAAAAGAAATCTTACTTTACTATTTTGATGTTTTTGACCTATGTTTTTTTTAAGAATCTTCAATATATTATATTAAATGGTAAGGGTACCAAAATCGTAGATGTCAAAAACTCCCTTTTGTTAAAGAAATTGATTTCTAAGATCAAAACTAACCTTATTAGCAAATAGAAAGATTAGTTGTGAGGAAGAGACCACTGAGAAGGATTCCATTACTTGCTTTAGTAGAAGAAAATTATGTAGAAAATATAAAGATGCAACTTGCTTTCATTGTAAGAAGAAAGGGAATATTGTAAAGCAAGGTAAATCTTTGAAAAAGAAAGCGCAACAAGCAAAGACAATTAGGAATCATACATTCAACTTTTGGTATTGTTCTTTTAGTGAATACATAGGATAGTTGCAAAGATCAGAAATCATACAAGTCGTGTGATAATGGTTATGGTTACCGGAGAAACTATATCGATATAAGACTATTGATTTTCAAGAATTACAGCTACGAATGTATGATGGCTTTGAGTACTCAATTTTAAGGGCTTCTTTAATCATGAGCATTTTGGTATACTTTGAATTTAAGAAATAGAATATTTTGTCCTTTAGTGTCATTTTTTTATTAATTGAATATTTCCCAATGACTGTAGATCTGATTTATAGTTGAACCACATAAATCTTGACATTTTTCTTATGTGTTGTTTATCTTTAGATGTTACAAAAATTGTCACTTATCATATCTAATCTGTTTGGCACTTGTATACATACATGGAATACATCACAACAATGATGAAACCACCTTCCTTATGAATGATAAAACCACCTTACTCATGAATGCCATGAAATTGAAAACCCAAATATCAAAGCATTCTCCAGTGAGCATTTATGCTTGAGTTAGTTGGCTTAGGAACTAAAATGTTTTAGAAGGAAATAATGGCTTTTATGAGAGAAAATAACCAATTGAAAGAATTTATTATAAAATAAATATGGCACGCACGGTTTAGTTGAAGCTTGAAGATTTGACTCGCTATGAAGATGCCTCTGGTTTTCTACTCTACGCCCGTCTTCATAACTCCCCGCTCCAGCGTCCAAATTAGAAGCTCGAACATTAATGCTGCCGCTTATAGACTTCAGCCTCCATAAATATCTATACCTTACTACAAGTTAACAAAACCTCGATCAGCTTACAAACTTGAAAACAAGGAAAGTCGCATGAAGAGAAGCGCTCGTGGGAGAAGGAAAAAGAAGATTTCGACCTGCAGTGCCTATTAAGATTGGAAGAGCAAAGCCCAATTCCTCCTAAGCCAAAGATCTTCAAGTGCCTGCGGCTCCAATTATCCCTAAGCTTAAAAGACCTTGATGTTCTCACTGCAAAGTGGCAAGGCCAAGGTCTCAAACACACCGATAACGAGGGATTTCGGAAAGGACGGAAAGGCACTACCCTGGACATAGGACGAAGATGAAGCCAGGGCGGATAATGGGAACATTGTCGAGCAGCTGCCGGAAATAGCCGCCATGTATGAGAAGAGAAACTGGACCGGAATCCTGTAGCGAAGCACACTGAGGAACCGACAGGCTCGGTAGAGTCCCTGTTGAGAAGGACCTCCACAGCTATACACACGGCGTTTTGACCGATTTATTTAAAAAGGTATTTGTTTAAAAAAAATTATTAAATATCATAATTGTTTTTTAGCTTTTCACTTTTGGAACAGCTAACGGATCTTCCGCTCCAAACAACTACTTCGTCAGAATAACCAACTCTCTTTCTTTTTTTGTTTTTTGTAAATCTATATTAAAAATAAATTATATTTGTTAAATAAATTTAAATGTAGCTATGCTATAAGTGTAATTAAATAAAAATTTTATTTGCTATTAAAGATATTTCTAATATAATAATGTGTTTTCTTTAAATACTATAAAAATCTCCACTATATCATTTATAACAAAAATATCCCATTTAGATAGTATTCTTATATTAATTTAAAAGAATAAAATTTCATGATAACAAATTAAAGTTTAAAAGAGGAGTTGGTTAAAACTTATATAGCCTTCTTGATTCAAAAAACAACCTTTTGTGAATAAGAATTAAATCATATGCATAGGCATTATGTTGAAATAAATAATATGATTATGTTGAAATTATTATTGTAATAATATTTGTAAAAGAAAATCATTTATCAAACAAAATACATTTTATAAAAGCAAATACTTCTTAGTATTTATTCGTTGACGTTTTTGTGCTTTTAAAGATGTTTGTTGTCTCTTATGTTTGTCTATTATTATTAAATTTTAAATATAAACTAACTAATTATGTAAATATCATAATTTAATATTTGAAAATACAATATTTGATCATCATTATTCTAATGCACAATCAAGGATGTTCACATCATCTCCAAAAGATATAATTATATTTCTTTATTTTAAAACTAATATTTAAATAAAAAATGTTAGGCTTTATCAAATATTGATCAAGTATATTAAAGAGATTAATGTTATTGTCTATTCAATAGATAATATTCTTGTTTAAAAATATGCTTTTTATTTTTTGGTAACTTTATTGGAGTTTTTTTTACTACAAAATACATTAGTACTTTGTTTTTAAGGTTTAAAGATATCATAAAAAGGTTATGAGATATGACTTCATAAATATGACATTTGTTATTAATGTTTAAGCTGAAATTCAATATATCTATAGTTCACCAAAGTTAATTGTGAGATTATTCAAAAAGCTTGTTGACATTATATTCCTTATTTAACTTAGGTTGTGTTAGCAAATAGAAAAAGATTAATGAAAACTTGTATATCATCAATTAATGATGCTAGCAATAGACTAACATATAATTAGCCATGAGCAAATACTAGCAAAGGTTAATATAAAACAGTCTTAACGTTTTCATTTGAGAATTTTTAGTTGTCATAACAAAACATAACTGAATTAAAAATTAACAATGTATAAACTGAATTGATGATTGAATAACCTAATGAATAAAATTATATTTAAAATAAAAAAATTAATCGAATTTTTTTATTTTGAAATAATTTCATTACCTATAATATTTCAAAAAAACCCTTTCTTGCTTAAACTATCATACAAGCAATTTATTAGATGAGAGATTATGTAGTGAAAAATCATTAAGAAATCCTTTTTAAATTGGATTGATCACTTCAACTTGTAACAAATAGAAACTATAACAAATTAAATCATCTCTTTCAAAATCATTAGAGATTATAGATTGTATTTTATCTACACAATCTACATTTTATTCTAGTATTGCATGGTCAATATAACATGATATTTTAAAATTATCTAGCTTGTTTAAATAAATTTTATGTATAACATATTTTAATGACATTTGTTACTCTTAAAACATAAGTAATTATTTATTTTTTAGTAGGTCAATTCAATTCTTAAATATTGTATGACCAATGTCATTGTCAATTTTCAATAAAAAATCAAAGTACTACAGACATTGATAAGGTATGTATATTTTTTGATAAACATATAATTCTTTTTACTTAAGATTTTATTTGTTGTTGTTTTTCACATATATGAAATACATATTAATATATAATATGTATTTTGGAAAAAAAAAATTAAGCTTAAACAAAATTATTATGATTCAATTGTTACTTTAAAATATTTAATTTATTCTTAATATTAATTATTATTATCCATTTGCTACTTTATATTATTTAATTTATTATGCAGTTGTCATATAATCATTTTGTCAAAAAATCATTTTTGTGATGGGTTAACACATATGATACAGATGCTTAATTAAATTATTATATATAAATATCTTTTTGTATTAATAATTTATTCATTTGAGATATTGTAGATTAATTTATTATTAAGAATTTCTAAAATATCTATATTAAACAATTTGGAATATGCAATTTGTAACCATCAAAAAGATATGTTTTCTGTGTTTCTTTTCCATATGAAATTTTAGCACATCATCACTACTCCCTCGATAAATACTTTAGCATTATTTTAAGTTATTGAACAAATGAAAAAATTCTAATCTAATTGGTAATTCAAGAGAGAAATTTTTTTTGAAATAAACAAAAAATGAATAACATCCATAAAATATACATGATAGATATTACAAAGAGATAAAACTTTGAATCATTCCTTAAACAATGTAGTTGATCACCAATAATAACTAATATTGAACCCTTCATTCACACGTGACTTATTTAACAACAAATAAGTTATTCATTTGTTTTAATAATATTTTTTACTTTAGGTGTTTAAGATCATACATTTCAAGGATGAATATATGAATTCAATTAAAAAACTTAATATTACGTTCCTAAATTTTAATTATGTGTAAACTTATAATTAGAAACCTAAGTGTATAACTAGTTATTATAAGGTCAAGTAAAATTTGTATTTTGAAATAAAAATATAATAATATTATTATGATATTATCTTAAAAAATATGAACTTTTGCAAAGTTATTCTAAATAAAAGAGAGTTGCATGTATATAGGTTTGCATGCATGAATAGAGAATAATATTTTATTTTATTTTATGCACTTGTTAAATTGAAAATACCATTCTTGGAGATGTTGTATGTTAAGTGATAGCTTTTATCAAAATGGAAATATAAGAAACTAGAGATAAAGCTGTCACTCTTTATTTAAAAAAAATTTGAGTGCATTTTTTCACCTAAATATTTTGATAAGTAGTAGAATTTATGATTAGTATAATTGAGGCATTACACTTAATTTGACTCAAATGTTTCAATGGCTATTTTTGGTGACAATGTAATTGGTGCAAAACATGAAGCTTGAGGAAACAAGAAAAATAATATATTTTATTATCTTTATTGGTACTAGTATGTAAGACCTATGATGATATACTTAAGACATTAAGATAATGATAAGAAATTGGGCGAGTGTGACAAAAGCTTTTCAAGATATATTTTTCACATGTCTCATTATTTAGACATGTATTCTTTACATATAAAATTGGCTTATTAAAGATAAAAAAAATATAAATTTGTATTTACAAAATATAACCAAAATTTTTTTAATGGAAAACTTTAATCATATGCAAATTATCATAAATATAATATGATGTTATTATCGTACAATATAATTTGTTATAACAAGGCATTTCACATGAATAAACAATATGAATAAGAGAAATTTTTTTAAAAAAAATTAGTTCATATAATATAATATAATTATCGTATAATATGATTAGTTCATTTGCTTCATACGTTAAGGAATCAAACAAAGTGATTATTAATCAAAAACCTAAGAATTTCATATGGTGTAATCATATTTATCATATAATACTATCAATTTATTTTGGGTTAATAAACTATTATGAGTCAAAATATGAGAGTTTTATATAATATATTAATTTTTTACTTCTAATAAAATTAATAGAAATTATGGGTATCACAATATGATATACGAATCAAATTATACAATAAATAATAATATGAGTAACCACTAGTTTGACAAAAATTTTGAGAAAGTTGAATATAAGTGTTAGAGAGACTTTAAGGGATGTTCAAAGTAATTGAAGAGTGTTGTTAAACTATATAAAAGGGTCCAAATATTATGAATAAGACAACGAATAATTTCACATCATTTAGAGGAGTTTGAGTTTAAAGATCATTTTTTTATTAAGGTATTTTGATAAAAGATAAGGCAAGTTCAATAGAAGTTAGCTTACATCCCAATTAACTTTTTAGTTTTTTTGATTCATCATTGAACAAAATTATGTCATTCTTGTTTTGATTTGCAAATTTTTTAGTGTCTCTTGTTAATTGTATTGGTTTACAAGAGATTTGTATTTGAACTCTTATATTGTATATTTTGTCTTTTTATTGAGACTTTTTTTTATCTTTACTTAGTTTTTTGGCCACCTAATAGCATCATCTAGCTAAGTGATTTTTTGGAATTTTTTGGGTTGATTATTTGTAAAGTCTTTTGTTTTAGTATTATAAACTCATTTTAGATAATGATTGCATAGTCTTTTGGTCTAGAGTTTGTGGTGTCTTTTTATCTATTATTTGTAAAATATTTTAGCTTGGTGTAGGATTTTCATACCCACTTTTAAGAAAAATATTTTACTATTTTTTCTTTTCTTTTTGCCTGAGATGGATATAGATTAGTTTTTAATCAGATCATCTAGAAATTGGTTATGTACTTCTCTTTATTATATATTATATAATTATTTTCAAAATTAACAAGAGTTTTTAAAACAAGTTCTTAAAGGCAACTAAAAGACCCTAAAAGACTTATATTTTACTTATAACCCCCCTCTTTAGTGCACATCATGCTCTCATTTTACCAACTAATGCACAATTAATTGAGCATTTTGTCAATAGTTTCAAAAGATTTTTAAAATAGCATGCTTATGAATCTTTTCAAATCCACAAAAAATAATACACTCTTCATTCCTTACAAGAGATGAGGCCAAATTGTAGCAATACAAAGTAGGTTTCTCCCTATCATTATTGAATAACCTAAAGTTACAAATATATAAATTGTCCATGCCTTATTTTAAGGGCACAATTAAAAAAATGATGATTTCATCCTTGATGAATCTAAGAAAGATCTACAAAATTATAGAAAGGGTTAATATATATTATTTCACTAAGCCATTTAAAAAATTATTATACAAATATAAATAAAATCATGCACACATTACATGACAATGTATGCCCAAAAAAAAGAAGGGAAAGGATAAAATAATCCTCCATTAAGAGTGGTCACCATCATGACAAGAAATAAGTTCCTTACTCTCCACATATAATATTGCAACTATTTATTAACATAGAACAAATAACATTAGAATGAAAATTGCCAAAAAAATTTGAGTACTTGATCCAAAATTGATTTACAATCAAATCAAAATAAAATATATGAAGAAAATATCTCCAAATTATGATTAATAGCTTCAAATCATCATGTTAATTTTGATCTTTAATAGTTTTGTGAGGAGATATTTTATAATTTTTAAATTCTATATAGTAATATCTCTATATGTTGTGAGATGGGTCATGTTCATATCAAATTCAAAAAATTCATACTTTATATTTAAAAAAATCAATATTTAAGAGATAAGAGTAATTTAAATCTTAAAAAATAAGATTTTTAATTAAAAAAGTCAAGTCAAGATTTCACTATTCCTTAAATTCAAGAATTTAAAAAAAGGTGTAAATCTTTTTTTGATTTAAGTTTTAATAGGGTTTGCTATCATTTAACTTAGTCTTAAATTAATTATGTTTATCATCTATTTTTTTATATATATTTTGTTTTATAAAGATAAATTAAGATTTTTTTATTTTGTCAAATTTCAAACCTCTCTAGGTAAATCAGATGCATATATGCATAAGGAAATTTCTCATTGCTATCTGCATCCTTCCATGTGGTCTCAAACTCCCGTTGATTCCACCATCATCATATTTGTGGTAACCTCCTACCCATAGCCCATGTCTCGTTTCCTCTCTGTATATCCCACTAATCATCTTTCATCTATAACTTTATGTTCAAGCATGTATTGTTCAAGGTAGAACTACTAACTACCTCAATCCATGTTGAAATAGTTTCATTTTTCAAAAACAAATGTGTTATTAGTTGTGACATCAAAACTTTTGTATGACTTACCGTGGGCATTGAGTAGCTCCTATTTAGGTTGTAACAACTTTAGAAAAGAGTACCAAGCACTATATAAACATCATGTGGTGCTTGTAAAAGAGACTCAACCTATGTAACCATTGTGTGGTGCCTTCTTGATCGAATTATGGGCAAATTCATATAGCTTTTAACCACTCTCTTTGGGTTAGAGGTCACCCATGGTGGGCCATTATGTTATTTTTGCCTTATAATCATTCAATAAGTGATTTTGCCATGACATGCTAACCTACACCCTCATGTGAGGGTTTCTCAACAATTCCTTTGGACATGCCCAAGTTAGACATATAACATGATAACATCCTTTTGATCAATTTTCTTGTCAACATTTACAATTTATAAATAGTGCAAGTTTACAATGTTTTGAAAACATTTTTCCAAAACTCCATGGAACCTATACTTATTTGACTTCTCTCAGTCTTAGACTTCATTAATTATCTCAATCTTTATTAAAAAAAAAATAATCATTAAAAATGCTACTCTCAAGGTACATCACAAGGTGCTAAAAAATTTCCATTTTCTAGTATTGTTGTGTCTATACAGCTTGAGCTTTGAACACGAGATTCTATGGAAAGAAAATTGAGTCCCTCCCTCATTTCAATGTCACTTCATAGGTCCAATATAGTTTAAGACATTACATACATTGTGTTTTAATGGGCCCATAAAATTTGAGCCTAAATTTAAAGAAACCAAGCAACTAAATCTTTCCACATTAAACACCAACACACATCAACTTAAAAAGTTCATTGCAATTCAAACAAATTTTCCAGGAAATTCAGATTATTTGCAATTAATTCAAATAAAACAACAAAAACAAAATTATGAGAGATTCAATTTGCATTCATCTCTATTTTTTTTTTCCAATCAAACATAACCCAAGGAACCGGCTAAGAATGGAAACAATGGTAGCATCTACAGGAATCAAGATGAGAACAATAACACTATGGTATGTAAAAAAGAATGCCACAAATGAGCACCCCAAAGTTTGCATGGGGCACGCGGTTAGTAGATTAGAGTGGCTCTGCGAAGGGTCGAGGGGCGGATCGTCGCAAGCAAACTGTTAACTTGTCTTGGGATACAAGCTTTCCTTTTGAAACTTCTCCAGAATTATGCTGCAGTTGTTCATAGTGCGAGCATCCAGTAAACTGTGATTCCATAGCTTTATCATAAATAGCCTCCAACACCTAGAAGCAGAGAGAAGATGAGTGCTTAATATTGAACACCATGGGAGCAAATAACTACAAATCTTGATACTGGAATGTGGCCTCTTGAAGCCATTTACTTACCCAAGGGACAAATAGAAATAAATGAAACAAAAGTAATCACAATAGAATTGGAAACTGTCATTGGAACTCAAATGAGGTTGAGAATTTCATTCAGGGAGGAATATGATCTCCCCCAAAAGAAGCATCGAAAAGAAGAGAAGGATGATGTAGGCTTGGATTGGTGTTCATAGAGCAAGTCACTTGCAGAAGACAAGAAAGCAAGAATTAGAAGACAATAGAAGAAAACTAGGATAAATTCAGAAAAGCATCCGAAGCCACAAGGGGAATCCCTTCCTCGATCGATTGAGGAAGTCCACCTGAAGGAATTGGACGCAATCCTTATTCGTCCTCCAGAAGTCAAGAAAGAATTTGTTGGCTTTCAAGGATACGAACGGTAAGCATTTTCACTTATCTGCTAATCATCACAAGGAAGAACAAAATTAAGGTGCTCAATTTTTACTTATCTGCTAATCAACAGAAAGAAGAACAAAATTAAGGTGCTCAAGGTGAATGGCATTTAAACATATAACAATGATGAACTAACAGAGATTTTTTTCAAAATCCTTTCAATGGTGAGAAGAATAAGGGAGACTTGTTTTGCACATGTTTTTTTGGCCTACCAAGAAAGCTAGTGAAATGGCTTGATAAGGAAGTGATAGGGAGGAGGCATTTGGTATGGTCAGGTTCATGGGAGTGTAAAAATATTAAGATGCCGACAAATTTGAAGAATAATTATGAATCTGATGGTTGAGAAGACCCATGAACTTTTTTTTTCCTAATGGTGTTCTCTTGAAGTGTTGACCTCAAAAGTTATATCTCAATTAAGGCTAATTTCCTTGTGTAATATCATATTTAAAATCATCACAAAATTGATTAAAAATAAATTGAAAGAGCTTATACCTAAAATCATGTTTCCTAACCAGTAAGATTCATATCAAGCAAAAATAGGTATGATAACATTATCATGACTAGAGATTTTATAATACAATAAAGAAAACCAAAAATGGGAAAAAGTACATGACCATCAAGGTTGGTATATAGAACTTTTGTTACGATACTACAAAGTTTATCAATGAAACTTCAGCCCTCGTTGGCTTGCCTGTCAAGCTCATTGATATTATTATAATGTGCATCACTTTTTCTTCCATCATTTTCCTTTGGAAGAAACTGTCAAGAAGATCCACTCTCTCCTTATATCTTTGTTTATGCATGGAAGGACTAATATTATCCAAGAAGTGAGGTCAAGGGCATAGAGAAGGGATGGAATAAAGTCAACATGGATGATATGGTTTGCCAGTGCTTGGGATTAGTAGATATTGGGGGGATCCTGTGTGATCTCGAAGGGTTAGTTATAGGCGATATTGGCTAAAAATTTAAACAAACTTCCACTCCAAAGGTTGAAATATGAGCAATTACGGTTTGGAGGTGTCTTGTAAACAGGATTTTGAGAAGGTGGTGATGGCGTCAAGATGCAAATCAACAAAGACCTAGCTGTAATACAAAATAATTTTTTTCCCTTAGCAAAAGTGGTAGAAGATATTTGGGGTCTTCTATCAAGGATTGCTTGGATGGGTTGCTACAAGTGTTTATCGAAAAGAAATGAAAGTGGAGATAAGATGGCTAAATTGGCCATTAAGCACCATGATTTCAACAAGAATCTTGACTCCTCCAATAGAAGCTTCTTTACAGATAGAAAGGGTCAAAAATACAGAAACAAAGTATTTTTTTTGGTTGTTTGGGTCTAGAAACTCATAATGTTTACCATAGAAGGCATTAGAATTTTTAAATTTCGAGCTTGCAGACATGCAAACATTAAATATACAAAAACGTATGCATGTGTCAGAACTTCAGTTAATTTTCAACACATTAAATCACACGACAACGAATAGCCAAAAATATATGCTACAGCGAATGAAAGGATAAAGCCAAGGATAAACTGAAACTTTCTAAGGTGAACTAATAAATTTACTTGTCAGGGAATAAAAAGCGTTGGCCTGGAGAAACCCACCGTAGTAATGCTGGTGCTTGAATAAAATCTTGCCCATGCAGCTGTGTAAATGCTTCGCAACCCCATGGAATATGACCATCTGCCAATACCCTGCAAGATAAAACAATTGGAAGCACCTAATTAATAGAAGTGCATACAGTTATTGGTTTCAAAGCTCTTAACATTTCCTTGTTTGAATGAATTCCAAACAAAAATACACTATTTGAATGTTGACTCAGAAACCACTTCACATCAAGATTAAGAATCATCTGCTTATCCACTAATTTTTTTAGAATGAGCAAAGTTTGTCTTAATAACCTATGTAACCACATAAGTGAACTACCATTATGAAACAAGAAATAAATACAAGTCATTAAAGCACCTTCTGTGATCAGCTAAAGAACCTTAGTGAAGTCGCCTATGGTATGCATGCCTGGCACTATTAGTTTCCCAGTATTTACATTTCCTTGTTAGTTTGAATTTCAAAAAAAAAAAAATGAACTGTTTGAATGTTGATACGGAAGCCACTTCACATCAAAATCATGCCTAATTTGCTTAGTTAAAATATTTCAGAACGTGCAAAGCTAGTAATTTTTTAGAACGTAAGAAATCTTAACACAAGAAGGTAACCTTATGTGCAACTACTTCTATACAAAGAGAAATAACTTCAAAAGTAATTAAAGCTCCTGCAGATCCTTGGTGAAGTCAACAATTGTATTCAAGACATGCAAAACGTTTGAGCTCATCAATCAATAATTTACAAAGACCAAACTACATTAGCTGACCTCTGTTTCCGTACAAAGGAATTCCATAGATGCATTATCTGCTTTTCGTCTTTTGTTACATCAACGAAATCATCCAACATCTGCATCACAGCCACAATAGTATGCTCTTATCAGATGATATATAACTTTTAGCCCATCTCATAAAAGTAATATTAACTGCAAATTATTTAAATGAAAAGAAGAGTTGATTGCAGACATATCCCTCATATTTTCCCTGTTCTCAAATCTGTCCCTCCAACTTAAAAGATAAGCAACTAGGTTCACAAATATCATAAATGTTGTAGGTCATAATTTTAACATGTTCTTCTAAAACAGATGGTACGTTCAAACTTGAATTCGTTACACCTTATGTAGCCATTTTCTAATATTCATAAGCTATCCTTATCTGTCACAAGTACTCATGCTTACCTTCCTAGCCAACACCACCATGGGTAATTGGACAGGGAGAAAGTAACTATACTTGCAATGGTTGGAAAAAGAAGAGTTGATTGCAGACATGTCCCTCATATTTTCCCTGTTCTCAAATTTGTCCCTCCAACTTAAAAGATAAGCAACTAGGTTTGCAAATATCATAAATGTTGTAGGTCATAATTTTAACATATTCTTCTAAAACAGATGGTACATTCAAACTTGAATTCGTTACATTTTTAGAGTATGTAACCATTTTCTAATATTCATAAGCTATCCTTAACTGTCACAAGTGCTCATGTTCACCTTCCTATCCAACACCAACATAGATAATTGGACAGGGAGAAAGTAACTATACTTGCAGTGGTTGGAAGCTTTGTTGGAAGTTACTACTTGTTAACTGCACTTGGAGTTCAAGGAGTAGGTTAAGACCAATGTACTACAGGTTGTGGAGGCATTGGAACTTTAAGTTAAAGGTGGATACTCGTGCTGACAACAATCATAGAGTTGGGATAAGTGGGAGGCAATGTTTGTCTGGGCAGCCATGTGGCAAACCAAAACTGATCATGGGCTTGGAGGATCTCTTGGGATGGAGTTAAACCTTGCAATGGTGCAAGCCGAGCAGCAGAAGAGACACGATGCTGGCTACAACAGTAGCTAAAGCTGAGAAAATGGCCACAAATCAAGCTCAGGGCTGCTCTGATAATGGATGCCAATGACACTGCATAGGATCTGGAAGAAGTCTAAGGTGTCTCTAGTCAATGAAGATGGTGAGAGAGGAGAGAAGGTGGTAGACAACTAAAGAGTAATGCAGGCACAAGAAAGTATTCCAAATCAACTAAGAGTAGACTTTGAAGGTAATTTAGAATTTTGATGCCCAACTAATAGAGATATGACGAGACACATCTATTACAGATTTTAAGATCTTTGCAGACCAAACAGGAAAATTTTAAACCAAAAAAACCTAGTTAAAAATTAGGAAAAATATGGACTTCTCTGCAATTAATCCTTGAAGGAAATACTTGAAAAATCCACGGGCTGATTATGCATTGACTATAGCAAGCAAATTAAAATAGAAATGCTAGTACCATTAAAGGAGCCGTACTTCTAGTGAAGAAATATTATTTTTGCTCACCACAATAGTTTTAAACAAGAAGAAAACAGGAAGAACATCTAACGTACCCTCCTATCTTCAAAATCAGCTATGTCATCATCAACTTCATCTTCACTGTCATGGTCAGAAAATACTTGCTCCAACGCCATTGGCTAAGCACAAAACAAAATACAAAGTATTATACCAAAAATTTCTATTCATAGCCATAACCAGTAATAGAATCAGAAGAAAAGCAGCAATGAACATTAAAATACATTACAAATAAAAACAGCAATAAATTCATTACACCAATACAAAAATATATTAAGCAAAGATTAAAAAGAAAACCTTATTAATGTCTGCATTACATAAAGTGATAGCTTAACTAATACAATAACTTAGGCAATATATAGGAACTGAACACCAAACAAAGAATGCTCCAGATCATACAAGTCAATTGAAAAATGAAAGATTAAGTCATAAAAAAGTTCAATAATTCTGAGAAGTGGACTTGTCAATATTGAAAAAATGCAAGCTTTAGAACATTTGTTTGATGTGTATGTTTATGGGTATATGTATAATAATTGATTCCAAGTAGTGCACATCCTGAGAAAAAAAGACATTCTGAAAGCTGCAAAACTTGATTTCAAATAATATTAGTGGAGTCAAATGGCGTGAAACCATTGCATGTATGTATCAAAATTGATTCCACGTAGTTAGAAGCGTGAGGAAAAAGCATCATTAAACCTTCATAAAATTGATTCCAAGTAGTTTGTGTCGTAAATCTAAATGATGCAACGTTAACAGGTAAGTTACACTCAGATGTTTGAGCAAAACATCTATTCAGTCATATCGTAGATGTTAATAAAGATGTAATGAAGAATTAATACACGAAAAAGGAGATAAACGTATTTACCGTGAGATTCTCTGCGCTTACATGCTAACAGTTCCAAGGTTAACTTTCCCACTTCTCATCTCCTGTTATGGCAGTACAACCAAATCAGGGCCCTGACCACCATAACAGTTATCTACCGATGTAATTTCAACCAGTAACACCACAGATTACTTTCAAGCCATCTGTTATCACAAACACCATATAGTACCCCCACCACCACCATCACAACACTAAGAAAACTATTGTATGCAGGAGATTTTAGAAAAATGTTTGCTATGATGCTAGCCATTTGTGTAGCAACACCAACAATAACAGATGGGTTGGACTACAAAAATTATAAAATGAAAAGATTAAGCACATACAAAAGAATACACAGAGATAAATGGTTCAGCTATAGCCTACATCTATCGCAAAGAAAAGCATTTCCATTAATAAGAACCTACTATAATCATGTAAAATAGAGTATAAAATGCAAAACAACTCTTCCCCAAAATTTGAAGTACATATAAATCCTCACAACATTAAAAGACCTAAATTTGTTTACCGATTTTTGGCTGGTCTGCTGCATTAGTGTTTTCACCCCCCCCCCCCATTCTCCACCATGACCAAGTTTTTCTGCCCGATTCAGAAGTTTCAAGCTCAAAAAGTTCCCTATATGTCTTTCCCTTCACTCATCTCAGGCTGGGGGAGTTCTCATGTGCACCTCACGTCATGGAGGAATGCGCTCCAGTGGGAGCTATCAACCTTGTGATCTCTCGGTTTCCATTATGGTATGGAATTTGGCTTGAGTCAGACTCATTATAGGTGACTTCTTTTTTATTTTGGGCTGCTACTCTTGTCTTTTCGTGCAAGCTACCACGTCCGGCTTTTCGCAGATTACAGAATTACTCACACTTATCAAGAAGAAAATGCAGCTGCTAACTAGGTGGCAAAGCAAGTTTTGTATGAGGATATATCATGGGTTTTGGATAAGAACATGACACATGAAATTCGTTCCTTTTTAGCCTTCGATTACTTGTATGATCCTCCTTCAATAGCTATCTTTTACCATAGTGTTTGGCCAAAACTTCAAAAAGAAAATTATTTACGTAATCAAGAATTCCCAAGCAAAGCTGAGAGACCTAAATCTAAGATCTCAATTTCCAAACCAAGGAAGATTGCTACATGCAATACTACCAAACACCAATTCATGAATCACTAAGTCAACTAAGTCTATCATCTCGAAAAATCGAAACCTAAATGAAAGGTTGTGGATCTGACTCCATCATCATTAAGAATGTTCTTTTATAGAATCTCTTAATTTATCATATATCAAAATTAGATAATTCTGCCAGACAACTGAATTTTTTTTGGCACAATCAAGCTATTTATATGATATATCAAATGAATGAAAATCTATCCTATAATAGCAAGGTGACTTAACAAAACCTGAAACAAACTTTTGTGCACCTCATTTATAATAAGCCTTGCTGATGCCATCCTATAAGATAAAACATTCACACACAAAACCCCTTTCCATAATTAATCATATGCGCCTCAATTTTAATTCCTTTAAATACTTAATCTTATAAAATTAAGCTCTAAGGAATGCCTCCAAATAGTAAACTTAAAAGCAAACTAATTTCAAAATACATTTAAAATATAGTTTACACCTTAGGCCAAATAAATGTATCTATATGCATGCCTAGTTTATCATCACAAACTCAATCAATAATCAAAGTATTAAGTTTTTTGATCTTTAGTAAACTCTTTTCAAATTAAAAAATTAGATTAATCAACAATACAACAAAATATGAAAAAAGTCCATTCCTCCCCTTAATTCACTCTCCCTAATCCCTAAACATCATTGTCATATCCTTGTTCATTACATCACTTATTTGATGATTACAAAACCATTGTATTATATTTATTAATATTTTTTTAGATGTTATTTTTAGATCATACATCTCAAGTATATATCAATTATTCATATAAAGAGTTTGATCAATTGACTTAAGAAACATAATGACAGTGTTTAGGTATAAACTTTAATAGATACTAAGAGAAATACAAGCTTGAGCATCACTTAGAAGATCATCATTGAGTCACTTTTATTGATAATAAAATATAAAGACCATGATGCAATTAGGTGTTTTAATTTAAAAATATATTTCATATATGTTTATCTATATCTACATGTCTTAATAAACATTAAGAATAATAGTTTGCATGAGCATGATACAATCGATTCTCATAGGTTGCATTATTTATTATTACTATAAATTCTCTCTTTTAGAACATTCCATTCATAGTAAGTTGTATCATATTTTAATGCTAAATTAAGCTAAAATTGAAAAGATATTGAATTAAGTGAGATTTGCATTAGATGAACTAATCGTACTTGTACAATGAACCCATCATGTGAAATGATTAGTTAATATTTGGATCGGATAAAGTGTTGGTTCAAAGCAATCCTAGGTTAGATATGCTATATGTACTAGTCGTACATATACAATAGACTTATCGTACAAGTATATTAATGATTTATCCAAAAGATCTGATTTAAAATTTAGTGTTTCTAATATTCGTATAGTATGATATTACCTTTCGTATTAGTATGATATATTCATTAAGAGAATTGGATAATGGATCAAATAAAACGATATTAAGTATAGGAATTGAAGATTATAACATCATATAAGTTGACCAGTACGACAATATAGTGAGCATTCAAGACTTATAGGTTATAAGCAAGCTGGATTATGTTGTACCTATGTGATATCTACTTCATACTTGTACAATAGCTTTTACCTAAGACATCGTAGGAGTGATCATAGTGTACGATAATGCATTGTATAATAGTTTTCCAATAGCTCAAATTTGGACTTCAAGAAAATTTGTTATAGCCATAATTGTATTATGTTTAATTGTGCAAGTATTATCAGTTCAAAATGTGAAACTATATGGCATCATATCTGTATGATCTGTGAATCGAACAAAGTATTATCAATTCAAAATGTAACGGCTAGTTTTAATTAGTTTCTGACATAGATATTAAAGGGGGTCTTGGAGTCAGTTGAGAGCTTGAAAAGAGCCATTTAAAGGCCTCAAAACATTGGAAAAAAGAGTAATTCTTGGTTAAAAATCATTGTGAAAAAACTCACTTTACATTCATAATTTATAAAGAGAAGAGAAAAACAAAGCTGAGGTTGCATGCATTGATTTCAACTTAATGCTTTTATTCTTCATTGAGCTACGTTGCAAGTTTTTAAACTTATTTCATCTTCATGCTTTTATTCTTCATTGAGCTACGTTGCAAGTTTTTAAACTTACTTTTTTGAACAACATTGTATACACTATTGGATTGTTGTAATCACATTAGTATATCTCTTAATTGTTCATCTGATCTTAGCATATTATATTAAACTTTAAATTTGTTCTTTTTGTCCCATTGTTGGGACCTTTTATTTGATCTTTTGTTTGTAGACTTTTAGTAAGCTGATGCTTATAGGCTTTTATCAAGCCAACATTATAGGTTTTTATTAAATTGATGTTACAAGCTTTTATACAACCAATAATACAAGCTTTTATCAAGACATTATTGTAAACTTTTATCAAGTTGATGTAGTAGGCCTTTATTAAGTTAATGTTTTAATGTTGTTGTCTAGCAATTTGGCAAGAGATAGATATAGATCCGAGTTTAAATCAAATCATTTAAAAACTCTTGTACTTTTTATTTACTTGCTTTACAACATAACAAGTTTTACAAAACATAACAATATTTTTTAAAACAAGTGTTATAAAAACAACTAAGATTTAAGAAAAGGAAGTCTTATGTTATCATACATTACCAAATAATTTTGAGTTAACATGAATACCAAAAGATGTCTTTTCTTCAAATTAAGCTATAAAGATTCTAAAACATTTAAGAAATAAGCACCTTAAAATCTAAAAAATCTGAAATTCCTCATGGACTTGACACCGATAAGAGACATCCAAAGCACATCTACATCAATTTGATCCAATTCTATAGATAACCAAAGCACAATTACTACAAATTATTCACAAAATTGAAGTGAAAATCTTTTAACCCCAAATATTGTCATAGTATTACTTGAAATTAAGATTAACACATTGATATTTATCACCTCAGTCAAAAATTTTCTTTTAAAAAGAACCATAATTGGTTTTAGAACAAAATTGCAATCACAAAACAGTGTTTTCCCTAATCAATGTGTTTTATCAAAGATAATTAAAAAAAAGCCTTATCACTTACCCCCCCATCTCAATTCCATATATCTTTAATAATAAAATTGAACTTAAATAAGTGTGACATAATAGATATATAATCCAACATGTGAAACCCACATAGCTTCACAAGTCCCTAATAATTTAGAAATTCACATATGTTCTTTGAATACCCAAACTCTTAAAGCCATCACACTTCACAACAAGTTTTATCACCGTCACCATCCTCTAAAACATCGATACCAACTTTAATCACCATGAGGCATTTATTCAAAAAACAAATAGAAGAAAATGCAGCAAACAAGAAAACAAAAACCTAAAGATATCAAAAATGCAAAAGACGACTCCAAACCTTACATGGTTTTGCTATAGCTTGCATTAAGAAAGGAAGATAATGAATTTGACATGACAATAATTGACAATGGTAAATGGGCAATCTACTCTTCCTCAAATCCAAAGTAAACAACAATCCTTACCATACAACAAGTCTCAAAATTATCTCTCTTGATAAGGATACCCAAGATATCTACTTCTAAATCAAATAAGAAGATTATCACATGCACCCTAACAAACAAGTCTTAATACACAAAGTTGACTGACCACATACCATCTTCAAAAGAACATGAACTTCATGGAAGCTTACGGTTCCAACTTCAGTATCATCATAATGGCTTTCCTTCTAAAACATATTCTTCTAATCTCTATTGTACAACATTCTCAAATCCTTTTGCCAAATGGATGAAGTTATCAAGTGTACAAAATCTATTTTTGCCATCAAACCAACACAAGTCTATCCATATCAACAAATGACCTGTTGGCATCATCCAAAAAAAGACAAGTTTTGAATGCCACTTCAACCAACAACCCTTGTTGACGTTATCTGATAAGATATGCCATGAAATACTAATCAAAGCAATCCAGGTTTCCACAACTATTTTCTTTAGTTGCTAATCTTAAGCAACTAACCTCATAAGAATATCTCCAAGTCAGAAACTTTAAAGCAAATTAATTCCAAGAAATATAAGATGTATCCAATACTGTTAACCAAATAAATATACCTAAATGCATGTTAAGTTTGTTGTAATAAAATCCTTATTCAAATATTTAGATTGTTGTCGCTAACAAATACATCCCATATCAAACTAATGGATTAATCGACACCAAAGTAAAACCTCAACAAAAGTTTTACTGCATTACATAAAATGTAGTAGCACACTGTTTGTTGCTGCAGTAGCATCATCCACGTTCCACCCCACAAGGGAACTTCTCCTGCATTGTGGCTAAAATGATCGCCCAATCCATTCCACTCAACTTAATTTACAGCCAAGCTCTACATGAGACACATGCTCAAGCATTCTATATATATTGTAAGCTAAGAGTTTGAACAATAAATCTTTCTAGGATGAACACAAAGCATACATTACAAAAAATTGAAAAGCATAAACAACGTTTCCCATCTCACAGCCAAGCACAAAGCACCTCAAGCTTACTGAAGAAACTCATTTACTTTCATAAATTTGGAGACAAAAAAATACTGGAGGCTGAAGCGATCAACACATCTGCTACTATTGTGACATGAATTCCATAACCAAAATGTAATAGAGCTTGCAAGAAAGTCTTATAAAAGAATCCAGACACATAAAGGGACCTTCAAATCCGTGAAGCATCCAAACTCAAAAATATATCATGCTGATAATGATCAAAAGTCTTGAACTCATCCAGGATAACATAAAAACCAATAAAAAATAGACTTAAGCAACATAAGAGACAAGAATAGCCAACAATTGCCAACTGTCAAGTAAAATTAACAGAAGAACTATAATAGACGTTGTTCAAAAAGAAGTATTACTAATCAGCAATACAAAAAAGAATGAAAAAAATAAGCATATGGAATGTATGACAAAGGAATGAAACCTCACCTGGGCTCTGTGCGAGTGAAAAAACTGGCGTTTTGTTAACAATGCGCGACTGTGAAGCAAAGATAATTCAATAAGCTGTGATCAACAGAAGCATATAAAATGGAACATTTTCTAATAGTATTGACGAGCTCTTTGCCACCAAAAACAACATGCATCTTAAAATAACAATAAAAATGAATAGAGAAGATTACAATAAAGAATGACTGAATTAAAAGTAATACCTTCTGGGATCAGCTCTTTCAACAGAAAGTCTGCGAGTCTTGGCAAATTGCAACATTGTAGAGGGAAGAGTATTGCATCCAGACAATGCTTGAGAACAGTCATTGCTTGTCGAAGCCTGAGCAGTAGTCAAACAGAATGCTGAAGTATCAGGACTGGAAGTCATATGGTCTGGGCCCTCTACAACATGGTGGTTCTCTGAAACATAGCTTTCAGATATCTGCCTCGTAGATATCTGCTGGGCTTCACTAAACAAAGACTTCTGAAGATTTTCGTCCAACTTGTAAGAACTTCCCTCTGATATTTAAACAAAATTATATTTACATGGCTTTACATTCATTTATACTAAAAGGTTGAGTCAACGACCAAAAAAAAAAATAGAAAAAAAAAATTTGTAGCACACCTGGAACTGAAAGAGGCCTACTAAAGGAAGTCATGCCCATGCCTTTTTGCAAATAAACATCCTCTGAGCCTTCAACTGCAGCATCAGGAGAATCTAGATCCAAAACATGAGGAAGCATATGATTTACATTCTGAGCAAGGTTCTTCAAACTTCTTCGCCTCTTAAATGTCGAACTACCAAGAAGCAAAAAAGATGAATTCAGAGAGGCCCACATCAAACAACATAGTATGCCCACTTCAAAAGAAAATAATAAATGATATCCAACAACAATTACCAGTAAAAAAAAGTTTGCAGCCGAGGATCAACACCATCCAAAAGGGCCTAACACCATTATAAACAAAACAAAGAGATAGATTAGAAGGGTTTTAAAATTTCATCTGCTTAACTGAACAAGTGTAGCAGCTATCACTTGGTTCATATGACCAAGAAGCATTAAATCACTTTGAGAATGCAGTATAAAATGAAGGGGGTAGAACTGTAACCTGCTGTGGATGTCATTATATTTTGGATACAAGATAATCAACCGACTTGTTGATTTGCGACCCTTGCATTAGATGGTGATGCAAGCTGCTAATTTTTGTCATTGATTCAAAAGCCTAGGTCTTCGTTATATCATCTGTCTAAATCCTCTATTTCTCTTTGATTCATTATATATTTATAAAAGATATTTGTTAGACATTTTTGAGTGAAGAATTTTGTTGTACTCTGAAATATCAAGAAAAGTGGATTCACTTTTTTGCTTATATTACTATTGTGACTTCTTATTTGTTAGATAATTATCCTCCTCTCCATTAAACATAATTACGAGTAAATCATATAAATTTTGGCCTTCTTAGTAAATCATATAAATTTTGGTCTTCTTTTGTGTATTTAATCTCCACAAATTACTACTTCATTTGTTCGATGCATTTGATCATATTGGTGCTTCCACACAAAAGTTTCTTCCATCCAAACAAAATAATATAGGACACATCAACAAGAAAAAGCATGTATTAATTATCATCTGTCCTACATATACTTTAATTCTTATGCAACAATTTTCACAACCTTCTGACCGAACTAATTAAGTATTCTGGTTTTACAAGTCCAACTCCTCAACATGACTCTATCATTGTCTTTCTCTCATTCATTCTTTTAATGAGTTACTTTAAAACAACTTGAACAGTAGCAAAATACAAATATCATAGTTGAAAATTATATAAACAACGATAGCAAAAGACACTGTCAATTAAGGGAAAATTATTGTGTTCAGAGTTATCATTTTGAAATGCATTAGAAATAAAAATCTATGGTACTACTATTTTTAAACTAGAAAAATCATTGATTGAATAATCAAATTTTAAGCATTTTACTTGCTTCAACACATTGCTTTCACAACAAAGAAAGGATTAAATGCATGCATGCATAACACTCTGAAGTTTCAACCACAAACAAGATGTTATTAATTCTTAGATGGCTCGATCCACCAAGTTTTCCATATTTCATGAATATGTGCTGTTCCACAATTGTGAAAAGTAAAGGTGATGACTTGCTTTATTTTTTTGCACTATACAGCAATACCTTATTTCTTATTAATTCTAAAATCTAACCTATTCAAAAACAATAATGAGAACTGAATAAAAGAACACTATACAATCTCTGTAAGTAAACTAACCACGTACAGTTAAGTTGGAGTAAATTATAGCAGTAAAATTTTCAGTTTCTATAGTTATACTTCAAATAGCACTTGATTCTTAAACATAAGGAAGAAAATACAAATATTGAACCAAATTTTTATTAATGAGTCTTTTGTATTGGAAGCACAAAGACACACAAGCTGCATTTTCAAAAATTAATCCACTTGATTTGAGCTAATAAAATTTTGCTGTTGCATTTTTTAGGATCCAACAATTCACTAGTAACCCTCATTTTGTATTTTGAATATCTAATGTTGTGTCAACAATTAAGTAATCAATTTTATTGACAAAGAACAATGGTACAAGAAGTGAGAAGAAAATGAATCTATATTGATGAACAGGTGATTTAATAATTAATCTTTTGTATTGGAAGCACAAAGCTACACAAACTACATTTCAAGCAATAACCACTTTATTTGTGCTAATAAAATTTCACTGTTGAATTTTTTAGTATCAATCAGTTCAGAAATAAGACGCATTATGTATTTTGAATGTGTAATATTGAAAATTAGTAAATAATCAATTTTATTGATAAAGAACAACACTGAAAAGAAAAGGAATCTATATTATATGGAAACCATCAAGGAATTTAATTGTTCAATGGCATAAAATGGAATAGTTAAACAAACCTATTAAATTCAATAGGGTAAAAATGTAAAACTCTTTAAAACAATGCATTATACAGAATTCAATTGTCTACTCATGAATTCCATTAGGCCACATGTAATTCATTCCAATGCAATTGTGATACTTTAATTTTGACAAAAGTTATTATCCATGCCATATATTAATATCTATTATTAGAAAAAATTTATTTTATTTTGGTAAGTGACAACCATTGATTAGTTTGTTTTTTTCATTCTACTTTGCTTGCAAAAAAATCCAACATACAATGATTCAAGTCTGCTCTGTACAAATTTTTAAAAAGCCTAACATTGCTTGTGCACTTTCCTTATGGCTTCAAATCATGTGCGATAAACTTGTTAAGCAGGTTGTCAATTTCTACGAAATGAGGATAGATTTATTTTGACTCCATATCACAGCAACATTTACCCATTAATAGGATTGATAATCAATCATTTTCATGAAATACATAAAAATTGTTCGTTTGCAAGAATAGTCCAATACTTGTCCATGTATAAAGCTACCATACAGAACACAAACTCATTTGAAGATACATGCAATTGCATTGTTGGGCAAAACAAAGCCATTAGTATATTTTTTAGTAGAGTGGAGCTTGATCATTAGGTTGGACATGATTGTAACTTACATGTACATGCAAGCTTATGCTACTAATGATTAATTGTCTTATTAATATGCCAATCAGTGATAATTCAAGTGACATTAGCATTGTCCTTCAAAATGGATGTTTAAGGTTCAGATCCCACACAAAACCTTCAACTCTCTTCAAAAAATATTCCCATTAAAGTAAATTTTAAATTTTCTAGCTAACTAAGAGTAGATAAAAACTTAAAACAAAATAGAGTAGCAAATTAGCTGTAGATAAGTCCGACAGCATAATTATTGTGAGCATAGTTCACCACCTTCAGTAGGTATGTATAATTTGTAAATAAAAATTAGGATTGGCTATATAGACAGACAGCTCATGGCCAACTTGAACACAAAAGCAAAGATAACGGGTTTAAAAAATAATAAAAAACCACAGTAAAGTGCATCACTAACCTCAGATCGTGAGAGATCAGTCTTAACTGATACATTGACAGCTTGATACTCTTCAGTTACCTGCAAAACACCCACTGTCTATCCAATAAAAAGTTCCCAAGAATCTGAAAAGCTTAAGAACGAGAGGAGATTCTAAAAGTCCACCAACCCAGAATTCAAAATTGAATAGATCGTGACAGGCACACAAGTGGTACCTAAGGCCCTGAAAATAAAGGAATCATGGTGTCAAAGCAAATAGATTTTTAGAGCACGACCCATGAAAAAAATTAAGGATTTACACAAGTTGTACATTGAAGGAACCATTAATTATTTCAGCAAAGTGGAATGAACCTTGAAGCTTGCACATTGCACCAAGCAAAATGGGCAGGAGAAATCTTCAGTAACTGTTTCCAAAAATTGGGTAGAAGGGGAAGTTAGTATGTAAATCTTAACACTGGTTACACTTTCTTGAAAAGAAAAAAGGAATAAACATTTTCTTAAGAAGCAATAGAGACCCAAACACTGAAATCAATCCCAACAAAACCCTCTTACCTTAATTACAAATTACAACCATATAGGTTATAAGGTCAACAAAGTGTCTTTTGTATCTCTAATTACTAAATTCAAAGCCCATTAGAACAATGAACAATTTATATTGACACCAAAGGTTAAAGATTTGGCTTTAGCATAAAAAACAATACAGAGCTGTTATATGCAGAAGAGTTAAAACAATTAGAACACAATGAATCTATTTTAAGCAAAAAACAACCAATGAAGTTCAAAAAATATACAAAAAGCGATGAAAGACAGCTCCTATTAGAATGAATGCTGCCAACAACTAGAGCCCAAGATGTAAAAAATTTAATTTTGCTGCAGGTCTTAGATCAAATCACAAACAAGAGTCTATAAAAAAGCATGTATTGAGGCTTTATTGAGTTAATTAGTATTTCTGGATATTATAGGATTATCAATGGTTATTTATGATACCCATTGAGACTTCTTATATTGCTTCTACACATTTTCTCATTTGCTTACATTTCATTATTTTTTATTATTATTTTATTAAGGTAGATGACATTTTAGTCCTTGCACAATGGTTAAGACTTCTCATATGCTATTTATATTTTGCAAAGGAATAGAAAATGAGATAGAGGTTTAGCTATCAATTCAAAACTAAAAGGATGTGAGGTTCATATATGTACACAAGTTTCTCCTAACAAAGACATACACTAGCCGATGTCCTCATTTAGGTTTCAATTCAAAGTTATCCTTACTATCACCGTCATCTTTTTTCCATGTGATTCGACAATACAAACGACACCCAACCACACCTCAAAACTCATTGGCCACCATGATCATGCTAAACCGTCTTTATTTTCACATTCCAAAGATCCAGCTACCTCCCACTCAGCCACACTTGAAACGTGGGTCTCTCCACCATCGTACATGCCTCCTGCTAGTTTCCCAACCACACATGTAACTTGAGTTCACTTGCACACCCAATCTTCCAAACCATAGATCTCCTCATTGTCATTGATTTGTGTCTCTATCCAATACCATCTTTTTTGTGCCTCTTGCTGGAATTCGCACACCACCTCCTAACCTTCGATGACACCACTATCGTCACCCCAACTCATGCTCTTGCACTAAACCGATAGTTTGTGTTGTACCCATAGGACAAAGTTACCTTTGAACTACCACTTGAACATGCTTGTTTGAAGATCTAAATTAACTGATGGTTTAGATACGATCCTACTATCACCATCATCTTTTTTCCATGTGATCCGACAATACAAATTATACCCAAACACACCTCAAACTCATTGACCACCATGATCATGCTAAACCGTCTTTATTTTCACATTCCAAAGATCCAGCTACCTCCCACTCAGCCACACTTGAAACGTGGGTCTCTCCACCATCGTACATGCCTCCTGATAGTTTCCCAATCACACATGTAACTTGAGTTCACTCGCACACCCAATCTTCCAAATTATAGATCTCCTTGTCATTGATTTGTGTCTCTATCCAATACCATCTGTTTTATGCCTCTTGCTAGAATTCGCACAACACCTCCTAACCTTCGATGACACCACTATCGTCGCCCCTACTCATGCTCTTGCACTAAACCTAGAGTGTGTTGTACCCATAGGAAAAAGTTACCTTTGAACTACCACTTGAACATGCTTGTTTGAAATCCTTAATTAACTGATGGTTTAGAGATGACCCTACTAAAATCCACTGCAACCAAAGTTCTAGTTGTGGCCATTGCCACCATTTACAGCCAAACACCACCATTTCAATCCAACTAAGCACCATTCGTTTCTTAATATTGCCACCGCCGTTTCTAGTCGATTCCACTACTACGTTATTGTCACCATTTGGTATTAGAACAGATTTCGTGATGCTCCAACCATCGTGATGGTTCAAGGTTCACGTTGCGAAAAAAAAAATTTGAGGAAAATAATTTTTGGTAAATGAGATATCTTTTTGAAAATTAAGATTTATCATTATACTTCTAAAATTAGATTGTTAAATCTATGTCAATCTCATTGCTATCTAACAATACATTATTGTTCTTAAAACATATTGACCTTTGCATTCTATTTCCTAAACTTTTATGTCGTAACTTTCATGGTGATCTTTTTCTTAGACTTTAATCATCACACTCTACATTTCAATTACTCCAAGAATTTTTGTTTTGTTTATACTATGTTCATTCACTTCATGTGTCCAATAAACTTTCTCTACAAACATTGTTTTTTATAAGATCTCCTTCTCTATTATATCGTCGAGTAACAAAACTTTGATGGTTCAACTTCTCTTATTATACCTATACATATCCCACCACCTCTATAGGTCCATACTTGTCAACCTCACACTTGTGCTATGAAACCAATTGCCACCAAGCCAACTCTATTGAAGTTTCCTTTAAATTGTGAGGACTAAGCTCATCATTTTCTCATAGCATTTTTGAAAGGAATCACCCTACAGATGGTTAGTATATTAAATAGCAAGTGTCATTTGAACATTTTTCTACCAATTACCAACACCTCTCTCTTTATCAATAAGCCTATGCTTAGAACATCCTAAGCAACACAATTAAATTCCAATTAAAAACAAGAAATGGATACTAAATTGGCTACTCTTAAAGTTAGGCATAGAAAATAAAAATTGCACTTGGAAAGGGTGGACAATTAACTAGAGCAATAGGTGCTATAGTGAAACTCATTGCAAAAAAAGGTAAATCAACTACATTAAGGTTACCATATAGAGAGGTCTGTTTGATACATAAAAATTGGTTAACAATAATCAAACAAGTGGGCAATGTTGGAGTGAACCTAAAAAGTTTGGCTAGAGCAGGAACAAAGTTTTGGCTAAGTTAGCGTCTTATAGTTAAATAAATAGTTATGAATCCTATAGATCATCCCTAGAAGGGTGATGAGAGGACAACCCCAATTGGTAGAAATAAACCTACAATCCCTTGGGGTTATCAAGTGTTTGGAAGTAGAAAAAGGAATAAGAAAAGGAACAAAAATGACCACTCTTCAATAGGCATAGAACTTGGTTACACCTCCAAGCATCAACCCGATCTCATGTAATTGGTGTGTATGTGTCAATTTCGACCTAATAATAGTATTAACAGATACAATACAAGTCATGATACAAAAGGATTTTCTCAAATTTATTATGATGTCCAATTTGATGTCTTATTACCTGTTATTAGCATAAATTATGTGCTGATTCTTTAATTTATTGCAATCAAGCAGGTCCAGACAATGCTTAGAATGAATTTTAATAACGTCTTTCTTTATGGACATTTCAAGAATCTATAAACATAAAGCAATTGCTATGCCATGTTTCTTGGGGGAAGAATAAAATATGCAAACTCAAAAAAGCCATTTATGGACTCAAACAAAGTCCAAAAACATAATTTGACAAATTTTGTAGAGAAAATGAAATTGGTATGCACATTGGTAAAATAATCAGTCTTTGTTAAGAACATAGCATTTAGATCCCTCATCTTGATAGTTTATGTCAATGATATTCTTCTTAGTAAAACTATCAAAACGAGATTTAAAAGTAAAACAATATGTACAAAGGTATTTCTTGCAAAAGATCCTAATTATGTTAAATATTTTCCTAATATTAAACTTGTTTATAACTGAAAAGAATTGTCATTGTCCCAGAAGATATATATCATGAATTTACTTGAGATTTAAACCTATTGACAACTTTATAAATAGCAAACTACAAAAGATCAAGAAAAACTATTTGAATGTCTCTAAGTATAGGTAGTTGACAATTATCAAGTAATACTGCCTTTACATAACATTTTTGAAAGGTGATGCCACATAAATGGTCACTATATTTAACAATATGTGTCGTTTAAACATCTTTCTACTAGTTACCAACACACTTCTCTCTTTGTTAATAAGCCTATGCTTAGAACATCAAGAAACACTACTAACTTCTAATTAAAAAAAAGTATTAGATGCTAAATTGGCCATAAGAAGATTATCATCTGAGGAAGTCAATTTGATATCCAAAACTGCTTAGTAACAATTAGGCAAGTGGGTAATGTAGAGGTGAACCAAAAAAGTTTGGATAGAGTCGGACAAAATAATCCAGAATAATCCATCATGAATTTTATTTGTGATGAATAATACCCCATATGATAATCCAAGATTCATAGCATTGCTTCTCAACTGTAAGACTCTATCATCCACAATGGAATCATCAAATAATCCTCTCACAATTCCTCACCACCAAGCAATTAACAAAACTCATCTAAAGGAGTGAAACCATCCTTCAAGCAACCTTGTGGCAACCACTTGACTCTCATGGATGATAGATCCAATACGTCTTTGTTCATGATATCTATAATCTTTTCTCATCTTCTCTCAAGGCTATAACCACAGAGGCATGCTTTATTCATAAGCAACAAATAAAATCCCTTTCCTTGTTGTATGCTCGTGGTTTTTCCCCCATTCCTATGTTTTCCACATAAAAGTTCCATGTGATCTCGTGTTCCTCATATTTTCTACTTTCCTCACATTTTATTTTCTCAAAAGAGCTATCTAACTTCCAAGATATTAAAGTGAATTCTTGTCCATTCTATCAAATCCTATACAATACAAATTTCTGGAAAGTACAGATCAAAGTGTCAACAAAAACCCTTAGATGAACTTAAAAATCACTCCAAATTTAACCTTTTGCATCATTTCCTTATTTTTTGGTTCATAAATATGATGTAAATAGAACGGTAGTCATCATTGCACATAGTTTATCAAACAATACCAAAAATAGTAAACCGGGTAATGACATCCTTCAATATATCCTACGCACTTCATCATTTTAAAATTTAACATCTCTTTCAAAAAGTTGAATATTCTTATCCAAGAATTATGATAATAGCATGATAAAACTATTATCACCAATCAATAATTAGCAATAAGTTCTAAAACTAATAATACAAAAAAAACACAAAATAACAATAGCCTAAGAGCAAGAAGAAAAACATGTTCATTAGAAAATCAGAGTCAAACATTTCAACATTTTCAAATTAATGAGTTCTAAACGAATACGATAATGGAAAAAAATTTGCACTTCGGAGAATCAACAACACGACAAAAGCTAAAATGTGTTCACAATGTCCTATACCTTCTAAAAACAAAGAAGTTTAAATGCAAGTAAAATCTAAATGAGAAGGGGCAAAGAATATATTACACATCTAAAAATATCCTAAACATGAAAAGTATAATGAAAACTTTGAGCAAATCAAATAAAATAGCCACAATGATTATACATGGACTATGCATAACCTAAACATGAAAATTATAATTAAATATCAATGATTGAAATAGCTTCAATGCATGAATTTACAAGGATTAAAAAAAATTAAAGGTATTGTTATTCATCTATAGACCAATAAATCAAAGTAAATGTAAAAATAATCCACTCAATGTCATATTATATGCCATTAAGCAAAAATTATTATGAAAACTAAAATCATGTAATTTTTAGTCTTTACAAGCCAAGTAAAACCTAAAGTGTCGAAGATAAAGGCAAAAATCTACCTTCAGTCTTTTGCAGCTTGTTACTATAGTACCGATAGTTGAAGAGTACATTTCCAGTTCTCAATCTACAAGTTATGTAGGAAACTGATTAAAATAATGGTTAAAGCTCTTCAATGAAATTGGAGAAAAACAATATTAAATGCCCTACACCCAACTTTTCAATTATGCACATCTAGAAACAAAATTTAGCAAGCAAAATAAAAAACATAATCTAAGAGATAAATTAGTCATTATTCCACTAACAATATAAACATTTTTAGACGACAATATAGGCATTGCACCTTATGATAACCAATCCAAGTTCAAAATCATGAATACAACACAAAAATACTAACAAAAAAATCTAACAAAAAAATCTAACAAAAAACACTATCATTTCATAATAATTATAAATATACAAGATGAAAAATAGAATGTTATAAAATAATTAGAAAAAAGATCTTAATATTTTTCTCAGCATTTATTTTCAATTAATTTTCATTAATCTCAAATAATTACAAACCTTAACATACATTTTGCACCTTCATGTTAAAGATACACTTATGTAAATATATAAGATAACATGAAAATAATACGACATATTGGTATGGATGCATGCATCTTGTTGACCCTTGATTACACCTTAATAATGCCAAAATTGACATTTTTAAACTTTACTAACCATGTATATTCATAAAAACTCAACAAGTGTAATTTAAATAGCTTTATTAAAACAATGACAATCCCACCCTCACCTCGTCACCTTGTTGTTCCAACTTTATTGAATGTCTGCATATGGACATTTATCACCTTATCATGACTACTAAATGCCAAAATTCTAGTAGTCTTATCAACCAAACATATTATATTCTCTAAGTGGTAGCCCACACCAAATATTAAAAACAACTTGGATGTGAATGAAGCTAAATTTAACTAAACTTTTTTAAATAAGAAAAAAGGTAGCTTCTACAAGGACTTTTGCAGCTCATAACCCACTTTATGGAATAGATGACCTTTTCTTCACTAGGCATCCTTTTCCCCTTATATTCTCTTTATCCACATGACTAGATAAGAAGACAAAGTTGTAAATGTTTTTACACATCGTGCAGCTTATTGCCATGATTGCTTTTGTAATTTTTCCCTGTCCTAGTGTTTTCCACATAAACCATGTAGTTATTGTGCTTCTTTTCCTTCTTTTATCTATTTTTATTTCTCTTTTCCTCACTATTTTACTCTCATGTTCACCTTGACTATACCCTCAGGGTTTATAAAGGTATATTAAATAACAAGAATTGTTTGCTATTACGCATTACCAATAATTAAACTTCTAATATCACATTAAACACTCGAACAACCTTTTTGTTTACTCACATCAAGCATAATCCATAGAATCTGAGTTGTTGTACAACATAATCCAAGTGGATATAGAATAACAAATTAATATAAGACACGTATTAAAATAAAACTTACAAAAGCAATATTGTGCAAGAGTAATGCTAACCACCATCACAAAAGCAAAAAGAAAGGATCAGCTTAATATGCAGAAATAAAGTTCCCTATCACTATGTGTGGCAAGAGTAAATAAGGCCAAAAATCATGACAAAGTGACTCATTAAAATGGCTTTCCAATTTTTCTTTTTTAAGTAGTAAAAGAAAAAGGGTTGTGGATCCTGCATGCAGGTTGTGAGAGAAAGAGCTTAAGGTTCACTCTAATTTACTCCATAATTTTACTTCCAATAAATGGAACCTTCCATCTGGACATAAAATATGACATGTGAAAGGATTAGAGTCAGACATCAGAGGTTAATAGAAAGAGCTAAGGTTTGCATAAGCAATTGCATCCCCGGCCCAACCAAACAAAAATGATCAAGCATCGCAGCAACAAAAACTTCAAGAAAAACATAAACATCAAAAAAACACTTAAAATTTTTGCAATTCTTCTGAGATAGCAAATATTGCAGCCCCAATTCTTTAAATTTGAACAATGAGAACCGTAACAACCCTGATCTACAGAAAAATGAACACAAAAACAGATAAAATATTAGATTATACAAGTGTCAGCAGGTGAAAGGATATGGCATATATAAGAATTGTTTATTAAGGCATTGAATCCTAATGAAAGTTTCTGGGACATATATACAATGAGACAAAGAAACCTTAGGTTTCATCTTCCAAAAAAAAAGGGACCGTCCAAGCATAAGTTGACGTAGATATAATTTCCACTATTGGTCAATGATCAAACACTAGCATAAATATATAAAATTTAACTCTTTGAAGTTTAAAGAGTAGCTATTGATTTGTTTTGTGATATCTCAGAAACGAAAAATGCCAAATAGAATAACTTAAATACACCTGACTGGTTGGCAAAACTTAAGCCGCAGTTAATTGCATAAACATTACCAGCTGCTTTTAGTTGTACAAAATGAAAAAAGGCAAATAGTATGTAAGCATTCATCTCTTAGATGATATGCAGGAATATGATTAACTTGTAGTAGCAAACAAAATTATAAGAATGAAAACTGACTGAGATAAAACAAAGTAAAACAAAGAAATACATAGAACATGACAGTTTCTGACGTAAGATTTTTACCTAATAATGTGAGGTAATGTCGATGCAGGAACATTGTTGTAAGTATAAGAATCGTAAGGTGACCTCTCTCTAGCACCTACCTCTTGGGCACGTAGGCTTATTTGCAATTTGTAAGAATTCTATAGAATATAATCATGAGTTAATAAAATGAGAGAAAAAAGAAAATTACAAAGCAATTAAAAGTAATTGGCTCACCAAAGAATCTATATTTTGATTTCTGAAATTCAGGCAATTGTCTTGATTTAAGAAACTAGGCTGCAAATAATAAGCATGCATCAAATGTAAAAATCAGAAAGAGTTCATTAAAATTCAACCTAATAAGAAGAAGACAATGATATAAGAAAAAACAAGAAGAAAGAGTTAATGAAAATAGCACTAAAACAACAGATAAAACTATGCAAGGATACGAAAACCCAGCCATGCTGGCTCTTCAATACATTATTTCCATGAGATTGATTACTAACAGATAAGATCTACCAGCCAAGATGAAATGGTTCAAAAAACAACAAACCAATAAAACAATTTCCAATCTTAAGAACTGTGCAATGTGAATCCTCAAAAGCTTACCCAACCTATAGAACACCAGTTTATAGATCAACATCCTAGCCAACAGGCCCCAAGGCATTTGAGAGAAAAAAGCATCCTTCGGACATTAAACCACTTTATACCCAGACATGGACATTTAAAAAATGCTTCCCTGAGACGAGCAGCAGCAAAGCATTAATTTTGATTAACATCATTATTTGCCCGACCCTTGTGAGAAATCGGCAACACCTTAAATTATTTCTTTGCAAGTTCCAGTACAGGATCTTTTCAGATGCTATTTACTTGACTTCCATTGTGATTAAACCCTGACACAGTTACTCAGAATATCACCATGTATTGCCTTCATTTAAAGTACTTAGTAACTACTGTCAATGGCTTTCAGTGTTTTCTTCCATAACACTGATGCTTAAAACCATCATTTTCCAAAGTGAAATAAGTATTCATGGAAGTACCGAAGAGTGGATTCTTAATTGGTAGCTAGCTGACCAATAGGCCTCAATCATTTTCCCAATGTCCCCAGAATTAAAAATACAGTGTGCTTGACACTCTTATAATATTCATTTTCTAGTAACAGTGTATAAAAAATCTCATACTTTTCATATATTAATAAAAATCATTGCATTCTGTGGGACTGCAGAGAAAATTAATTCTTTTAACCTTTTCCTATCACCATTTAAATGCAATTCCAATTATCCTTCTGTAACTCATAACATTATTTCTGTCATTTTTCTTTTTAAATTATATTATAAGATTTCTGTCCATTTTGTTTGGAAGAATCAAAAAACTAAAATCAAATTCAAAATCCACCCATTGGGCAGGAAGCATACTAGCATGTATATAAAAAGCACTATAAAAGGAACTCACAATTCTTTATAATTTTCCCCACCCTTCGTCAAAACATTTAGGGATGAACTTACACAAAAGTTGTTATCTTTAAAAGTTGTTATCTTTCCCTCTTTCCATCCTTTCCCTTTAAATCATCCAATCTTTTCAATTTTTGAAACAACTCCTATAAGTTGTGTGAACTAGACATTGATTATCTGCTCAGCATAAAGAACTACCTAGATTAGATTTCAAAAACAAAAAATCAAGACACAATGATATTATTTTACATATTAAATGCACAGTAAAGCCGAATACCACTTGCACACTACCTCAAATGATTTCAATTCATGAACAATATACTTGTTTAGCAATTTTGCTGTCTTCATGAATCTAATAATTTTATTACATACAGTACAACATAGCTGCAGCACTGCTCAAAAAAAAAACTAAAATACAGCAGTGTCCCAAGAACTCCACTCAATCTAATCTAAGAGCTCTACATGCTCTTTCATAAACATTTTAGATAGTTAATGGTTCAAAATAACTTCCACCCCACCAAGTTAGCTCAGCAGGACCCACTATCACACCATTCCATAGACAAGAGTACTGCAACATAGTGCTGCTAAAAGCCTCATGCAGCTCAAATTTGATAGGTCAGTTTCAAAATTTGTGAATAAAATAAGTTTATTCCCCAAAAATTTTCGTGGTCATGCTATTCAAAGCAACTTAAATGATTTTCAATCAGCTTCACTATTATCCAACTTTTTAAACAAATCCAAAAAGTACAAACTGATAATAACTACTTTTAAGGAAAGTAAAACCAATTTCAAAATTTGTCAATAAAATAAGTTGATTCCCCAAAACTTTTCATGGTCTTGCTATTCAAAGCACCTTAAATGATTTTGAATCAGCTTGACTATTATCCAATTTTTTAAACAAATCCACAAAGTACAAACTGATAATAACTAATTTGCCATTTCAAGGAAAGTAAAACCAATTTGACTGATCCAATTAACTAAAACATTAAAGCAACAAATTGGAGAACCTAAAAGATTACATAAGCAGAAAGTTATTACTCCAAACAAGATCATCCCACTAATTATGTGTGACAAAGCTATCCTTGGATTAGTAGTAAGTATATGCTCCAAGGATACCTTTGAGCTCTCCAACAAAAATTATGCCGACATATTATATCTCAATCAGTAAATAAATATACCTTCAAGCTACTATAATGCATGTCTACAGTAGATAACATCTCGCAACTGTGTCCCAAACTCAATGTAACACACTTTTCCAGAGATGAACATAGCGATTCCATTGGTATCTTCCCCCAGAAACAATTTTCTTCTATTTTTGCTGCAAGGAAAGACAAAAAGCTTGAAGGAAGATTTACAGTTACAGCTTATAAAGATGGCAAAGCAATAAAAATATTCTATGTAGAGTTTCTGTTCATGTAACCGACTAGACAAGGAATATAGTACATTAACCAACGTGGCTAAAACATGACAGCATTACCCTGAAGAGATATGAAAAATGCCAAACTTAAATAACAACAAATAATGGAATAACTCAAATAGTTCAGTAGTTCAACTAAATGAAAAATCATAACTTGAATTATGGAAGATTAGTAAGAATGTAGAAACTATTACATTACCTTATCATATGCAGATCAGTACTGATTCTTAAAATAATAAGAAACTAAGCATTACAAGCAAATTTTGAGGGGAAAATCCAAGGCTAGATCATCAATGGATGAGCAATGACTAGGAAAGAGAAAAGGTCATCTTTTATGAGTGAGATTTTAGATCAAAGATCAAGAATCATACAACAATCAAACAGATTTCGAGCTGAATCAAAAAGAAATATTTAATTGCACTACATCTCAAACCATATATGTGGCTCAGGCTTAATATAGATCCCATTGCTAGCTAGGTCAAACAGAATCGTTTTTTCTTACATATGCAATATAAAGTTAACTATGTATTTTTTTTACAAATGCCACCATCATTCAATTGGTTAAACTGAGAAGTAAGTAGCCCCACACCCCAATTGGTAAGTGATTGATCCCTCAATTCACAAGGGCTTGATCCCCACCCTATGATTTGACAACATTTTTTGGCATTACATACATAATGGATGGCTCAAATTTCACTTAAAGCAAACCACCGATGGCCAGAGACCTAAACCTTACTTGGCTTTTCACTTTCCCTCAACAACTATTGGTTTCCTCCCCTTCACAAATTTTCTTTTCCCTTTCCATTCCCTTTACAAATGATAGAGAGTTTCTCTTTGCACTTTCTCTTCATGAAAGGTTATAACATAACCTTCTTACTTTCCTCGATTAGAAGTTGAAGAATACTTATTTTTGCTAACCAACAATTACCAAAATTCTTCCTTTTCTTCTCTTAATCTTCTATTCATTTCATTATTTGCTTCATGTTCAGGCATCATAGCTAAACATTTTTACATCTTTATGTTGAAGGAAGCCAACGTGTACATTAACTTCTAAGTCTACTGTAGATCTAAAGTTTAGTCCTAGGTTTATAACTTAATTTATGTTTATTTTTTCGTTATTATAACTTTTCTATGAATTCAATTTTGTTGTTTAACCGCAACGCATATCCATAAACAAAAGTCACATTGTTAAGTTACAATTTTGTTTACTATATATTTAATGTGTGCCCCAATTTTGAAAAAAAGCAACAATTTTGAACATTGGGGCTCTCAAATGCCTTGTGATGAAAATGTTGTGTGATGATTTTTTTTGTAATATTTGGAGTTGCATCATTCTTAAGCCACCTATAGTTTTAATTGGATATTTATTTCTAACCTGACAACCCCAAAGCATTTTTTGTGATCATTTTTAAAAAATGTTTTAGGTTATATACAACATAATAATCTTTGTAGTTTTAATAACAAGTTGGTTTCAATTTTGATATTGATACTATTTTGACACTGCTTTGTTGCAAATGAGTGATATTCGATTTAATCCTTTTGATAAGGGGAAGTGTTTTTTGGTTTTGATCTCAATTAAGGGGAAGATGTATTTGGTGTACAACTCCCATCTCACTGATTAGATAACAAATTTTGCATTGCTTAAAGGCTTCTTAAATGTCTTAAGATGATTAGTCATAAAGCTCTCCATCAAATCTAGTAATTTTGTTATTTTATGGGCATTGATGCAGGACAACAATTTAAATGCATGGAATTTACACATTTAATATTTAGGATTTTGAGCTTTTTTTGGTGTTTGTTTTCACATATAACAACTTGGTTCAAGTAGGCTCAAATTTCATGAAGTTAACTCATAATCGATAGAGATTTTCAACCCCTAAATAATGCTTTATATGCACACTTCAGTGTGCTTTCGATGAAAAAAGAAGAGGAACTTCACACTAACTATTAAAAAGCTTAGAAACCTTCCTCAGAACTTCAAAAAAGTTATGATAACTTTTTCAGCCTTACCTAACAATGATATTTACCACCTCTCTGCAACCTTCAATGAATTCCAAGTTCATAATCATGCATGACAAAAATGGAACAGCTTTCCATTTAAACAAGATGATAAACCATTCTATTAACTATCAGTTACTTTTCTATAAATATTTTACACATTTAATGATTTCTAAAATGTTGTACTTCAAATTCATATACAAAAGATTAACAATTTTATCCAATTGTCTTATTTGCATTTTATTTACTGCATTGACTGGAAAGATTTGAAAATCAGTCTTTAGCTTGCATAGTCCATACCTTTGAAGATCGTATAGTGAGGCAAACTATGGTGTCCAGGATTCTGTTTTTACTGGTAAAAACATCTTAATCGTTCCAATAGTAATATATCCAAATAAGCCTCCCTTAATGAAGATAGCATGCAATAGCATGTACTTTATTGCATGTACTCCAGCGTACCAAAGCATGCATTTGGAACTAAGATGTAACTAGTAAAGCTAATTTTATTTTGTTTATCTACTTCATCATATTTCAATATGTATCAAAATAAAGCTGAACCTAAAGATATTTGAACGATTTTCATGACAACTGAAGATGGTTGGCTGTGTCCAAAAAATGTGTTTTAGACTTCCGCTTATTTGTGAAGTATGTGAAATATTTTTTTTCTTTGCAAATACTCGACAAATTCAACAGCTGAGAACCTAGCGGAGAATTCACCCAAGGCCTTTGTAGGCCTTGACTTCGAAGCTCAGTCAATTTTACAGGCATATTAGGCATCATTTACCAAATAACATGTGACTGTAAACTTCACATGATGAAAAAGAACAACAACAACATAAGCTGATAAAAAAAAATTATTTTACGCCACATGAAAATATCAGTGTAGGATCCAGGGAAGCATAAATGATGCAAATATTCTAAGACACGTATCGTTGAAGGAAAGTCCATTCTCCTATTTAAACTGCCATTTGAGCTTGATTTCAAAATTATTTTGTTCCTGAGTTTATGTTGTTACGTTAGATATAGCTGATATTCAAGATGGCAGAGCATTCGAGTGACAAACATTGAGCGTAACAAATGCTTGACATCAAATATGTTAACTAATTCTGCACCACGGTGAAGGAGATTACTATTCACCTAAAGGTGTTGACAATGAGGTCGCATCAATAAAATTAGTAAAGGGATCTAATATTCTAATTCAAGCAGATAATAATTCGTTAGGGTGAATAATTGCATTTGAAACCCAATTTTCAAATTTATATAAGCTAGGACGAAGCCTTGAAAGGGGGATAACGCATTACCTACGGTGAAATAGTCCCAGCCTACCCATCCAACATAAATAAATGGACATAAGTAATCAGATTTTAAGCTAAGAAGAAGTTCAAATCTATCTTTAAAGGGCTTCTGCTGATGGAAAATAAATACATCAAACCATAAAGAGTCCCACTATCAAACCAAATAAGTAAACTCAAACAAGTACATGATGAATAAGACAAATTTCAGGCGCATCAATGAAATACATGTTGGTCCATTTCAACCAGATTAAGTGATCAAAAAAAGATTATTGATTAAAAACAAAAACAATAACATAATAAAAAAAAATGATACAAACAAGATTACTCGACAAGATAATAACACATGTAAACCAAAGAGTCATTTAAACCAGCATTTTTTTTGAAGCATAGCATTATGCAGCCAATATTAGTGAAGCTCAACTTATCCTTCAACACCATTAAGCAACGTCAGCCAGTATTTTCAAAGGAATCTGTTCGTAGTATCTTACTGCTGCTGTGCTAAGTGAGAAAAGTCTTCATTACCGTTAACTAGATGATCGTGGCATGCATAAATTCTCAAGTGTGTTATGCATAATGTTGAAACTACGAAGCATAAGTAGGGCGTACATTGTGTGTTTCAACATGAAATAAAACGATTCAGCTGGAATTGAGGAACGGAAATTAAAAGATCTTACAAAAAGAGTCTATGAAAGCTGATTTTGTAGAGAAACTTGTTCCTATGGAGCAATCTGTCCATTTCATATTTCCTAAATGTTCTTCTAATTATCCAATATTTTACCTCAAACAATAGAGAATATATAGAAATTTCTGAACCAATTCCAATAAGCATATGTAAAACAAAAAGCCTTGAATCTAAACCTAAAATGGACAGATAGACAATAAACCTTTGGCGCTGTTGAATCCTGCACTATTCGTGTTTCAGCCAATGTTGAATCCTTATGACTTCTTGTTTTAGCCTGTTGTAGGAGATATCAAATGTATTCTGCCAAATACATGGACCTTATAAAACATGCATGATTTCTTAATGAGATTGAGAAAGCATTTCTGTCGAATTCTATATCTGTGTTAGTATATGCTATTCTCGAACTTAAATATGCAAGATGGATGTTAGTTGGGAAGTTACCACCTACTTTCCAATGATTGAAAACTTCGTCATTTTCAACTTCAAATAATATAAAATGCTAATAAAGCAGACAACTATGATAGATGGGAGAGAATTATGAGTCAATTGGAGGCCGTGTTCATGATAGAGAATTTCAATGAAGGGGATATCAAGATAGAATTTTTCCACCCTAACTACTAGAGAATTTCAAAGAAGGCAACACTCGTGATAGATAGATGCATATAAAGTTCTCTCCCTACAAAAATTGTCTAAGTCAATTCAAGATCAAATTCATTTAAGAGGAATAAAATCATGTGGAAGCACAATATGTCTTACAATCAAATTCAAGGCTAGATATATATCTAGGATCAACATTGAAACTTGAATATATGTGATGCATGCAGAGTCGTTAGGGAGTTAAGACGAAATGCATGGAGTTTAAAGCATCGATAAGGGTATATGTAAAACCCTAAATGAAAAAGTATAGAAGTCAAAGTTATGCACGGGTGGTTCAAAATAATGACAATAGAGATAATGAGATAATATGTAGGGATTTCAACATCCCTCAAGAATACAACTCTCCACCTAATAAGCTCTCCTATAAAAAAAAGATTTAGTAAGACTTTGGCACCTATTAGACCTATAGTACACCCTCCTTTAATAGTTTTCTAAGAATAGTTACTCAAAAATAGTAGAAAATTATAAACTTGAATATAGATCCAAAATAGGATACCTTCATACACCTTAAAATTGGCATTATATAAAAAGTTATTTGAATTTAACTATATTGTATAAGATTTCATGCTCAAATCTTGACTATACTAACACATGGTAAACAAAGATATTCTTAAGACATGGCCTAACAACGAAGTATATATCTTCTCCTAGTGGGGACTTCAATATCATTGGCTTGATATAGTGGATGGTTACTGATGGTCGAGGAAGTAGACCGCAATACCTAGATAACGTGAAAGAGTCTCCAATAACTACAAGATCGAGGATGACTGAAGCAATATCGTCAATGATGGGTAAATGTCACAAAGGATGTAATGATAGTGTGACTAAAATACCATGGTCATAGGTGCTGTCCTCAAGAGTTCTCAAGTAGTCATCAAGTCGAGCAAATATGCTAGGATGGTGATCAAGTCAAGTGAACCAAAAAGGTGTAAAATCCAGTGCCAAGCACCATCACAATAGAACTTTCCAAAGTTGTATACATGAAAGAATCATACAAGTAGCCTCAAAGCAAACCATGTCATCAATGATGAATCTCAAGCAGCTTGAGATGAAGGGTAATGGGATGTAACACGAGGAATCATGAACAAGATGTTTTAAACTAGGCAAGAGGTATCATGGAGGGTAAGTTACATATCACAGACCATCAAGTACAAAGGAGAAGCATCATGCTAATTTGGAGATCATGGAAGAGCCTTAGGTGAGATAACCAATGTCATGAATTCTAGAAGCATCTTGGAGGTTATCACTATGGATTCAAGGATTTGATAAGTCCTCGTAAGTGTTGTTGAAGGATTTTAATTCCTTGAGGTATGGAAGAAGCGCAACAAAACCCAGTAAAGTCGATAACATCCCAAATATCAACAATGTACATATTGATGTATGAATCAATATATTCCTCAATATGATGATTATAACGTTATCTTATGTTTGTCAGTTCTCATAAAAATTAAGTTTAAATTAGTAAAGATCTTATGTAATTGCTTATAAATTAAGATCTTCCAATGTTCTAATAAATCTAGGCACAAGCCAATGGCCCCAACCAATGCAACCATTGATCAAATATAACAAAGATATTTTTTATACTAAAAAGACAATCATTCAACCCAAAATAGCATAATATGATCATATGCTTGGGCAAAATTGGACACAAGTACTCCATAGTGACCTAGCCCAATCCATAATATCTTTTAGATCGAACTCACCCATCCCAACCAAACCACTTAAGTTGGGTCAGATTAGGCTTCGACTATAAGTTATAGTTCTTTAACCCAAGTAGACTAACATTTCTCCAAGTGCATAGGTCTAATATGCAAATATGCCTCTATTATAATCCTTAAGATTGTTATTATGAGTGAATGGTTGACCATGAACAATAATTATTTGTGATGTTAATTCTCAAACTTTTGATAGGAGTAATTAGACTTACTAAAATCAATCTGTTTCCTTTTTAGGTCTATGTTTTTCCATTCTTTCCTAATATAAACTTAAAATTTTGCCACTTTTCCAAAGATTTTATCCCAGCATCATATTTTTCCAAAAAATTACAATTTTGCATCACAATTCACAATAAAGCCTGAAAAGAACCAGCTGAACAAATAATATAGAGCACACATACAACAACTATTATAGGCATATAAACTTTTTGCAAAATAGTCTTATTATGTATACTAAAATAAGAATCAGGTCTATTGTACATTAAACAGAAGTCATATGGGTTTAATCAGACATCCTATATCGTTATTATGTAACATCTGCATTAATCAGCCGTATGATTTTAATATTGAACACCTACAATTTACCTGGTAAAGTAATAATGCCCTTATTGCTGTCCAGTAGCTGTTTTTCATCACAAGTACGATTTGCTTCGCCTAAAAGAATGTTGAATCAAGTGTCAGTTAGCTGATATTAAACAAAAGATTCTTTTACCAAGATTTGTATGGAAAAGAAAAAAATCAGGATTTATTCAAATTTACTCCAATGAATCATTACCAAAGTTGACAAGAACCATATTCAGATTGGTGCCATGGGTACTGGACAGCTTTCGAATCTCAGGAATCACAAAACAAGCTTCAGACTCTTTCTTTTCATATTCAGAGAAAGAAGTTAAAACATGAGCCCTACAGACTCCATAAACTGCCGCATGCTGTTTCCCACCGCACAGTAACATTAATGACATCAAAAACTGAAGCAAAACAAGAAACAGAAGTTTTCATATTGCACTCATATTATTGAAGGGTACCTCTCCGAGGGCAATATCAGAAATAGGCCTGGCCAATATCACATATAGAGGGAAAAGATTTCGCGAGTGCAGGTCAAGGTTCATATTTCTTGGAAGGGATATAGTTACTTGAATTCTACAATAAAAAAAAGCTAAAATTCAGAGAAACGAAAATCAAAAGTTCAAAATTTTAAAACTTTAAGAAATCATATACACATAAGGGTAAAACATACAAAAGAAAACAAACAACAAGGCTGGGGAGAAAAACTATAACAACCAAATGAAATTACCAAGTAAAAATCTTATGCAAACAGACCAGAATTGCTGAAGGCCTTGGCCAAGGGCACTGGATATGCTTCCAACCCATGGGAGCATGCACTCTATATATTTTGTACGAAAATAAGGATCACACAACATCCACAAACAGAATGAGAGCTCCTGAGCATGCTAAGCTCAAGAGGGGAGTAATACATCCCTTGACAATTCTTTCATCAAGGAAAGTCAGAGCTCATAGCAATTCTTACCCATATCACGCCCAAGAAGAATTGCATTTGGTACATTGTACTAAGAAACAAGCCAAGACTACTACTAAACCTATATTTTTCATACGTAAATGTACTAGCTCTGTTCTACAACAATTGTTGTGGATAAAAAACAATTTTGAATGAAATAGATATTTCATGTAAGTAGAAAAGTTTTATTAAAATTGATTGGTCAACATTTAATTGGTAAGAACAAAATATTTTTCATAAACCACGAACAAACATAACATATATCTTGGAGATGATAACCAGAGTTGATAACAGCATACCCTTTGGACTTGACTCTTCCCTAGAACTTGTGCATGTGAGAACTTTAGATATGTCAGATTGCCCTTTTATTATAACAGAACCAACCTTTTAGAAGATTGATCTTAAAAGTGGATACTATCAACTCTTCATACCTAAAGAGAGACCATTAAGATTAAGCATGGGTTATATAAACAGTGACCAAGTTTTTTGTCTCATTCACTACACCCAATAGAACTACATGAATCATCAGCCATAAGCTCTATGCTTTAATACGTGTATCCAGTGTAAAAATATAAAGAACTGAGCTAGAGTTTGATCATCTTAGGTAGATAAGTCCCTAAGCTCTCCTAATATGAATAAGCGTTATGTAAAGTATGAAATACCATATTTTCATAAACCATAGCTTCTTTATTGATCCTCCTTGGATTTATTGTCTCTAGAAAGTCCTCAACGTATTCTTCTAGATACCTATGACAACTCCTATGATCAAGCCTTTTTATTGATCCTTTGTCACAAGCCACCAAACCCCCTATAGGAAAGTTCAATTTGTCCATCCTTCCATTCTCCCCCATATACTTGGATATCAATTAGATTCGCCTTCAACAATTTCTCAAACAAGCAAAAAAAACAAAGAATCTTACTAGTTTGATTGCTTATTCACTCGTGCCATTGCTTGTTGGACTCATTTCCATCTATCTCAAATCCACAACTTGTTTGTTGTCGTGAATCACCCAATAGAAATCCTAATAAGGTAAAGGGCTGCTCCTATTTTCATTTTATTTGATTCCATTTTCTGCATCAAACCAAATTAGCTCATCTTCAGTTTATTGAAGAAAGTCTGTCTTTTGCTTCACAACTTTCTAAAGGTCAAGTAAATATCCTATAAAGAAATAACTTCAACAAACTACTGCTTATAACAGTAGCGATTCCAAGAAGATTTGGTAGAAGATTAGCAAAGATTTTAGTTAGAAATCTCATGAAGCCCTTGATCAAAAAAAAAATCTCATGAGAAATCATTAAGAAGATTATAATGCTTTAGGAATAGCCAAATTAAGGATGATCCTCTATTTAACCACCTCAACGAGAAGTAAACATTATCAAAGAAAAAAAAATCTAACTACAGCAAAAATAATGAGAGCCCACTATATGCCATTTTTTGAAAGAATCTCCTACCTCAAGATTTTGTTATTTAGGCAACTAGATTAAATATATGATTTCACAAAAAAAAAGTCATAATGCGCATAATATTGCAAACACAAACCTATAAAAAGATTAGAAATTTTTAGCATAGTGAACAAGATAAAAGATGCTCAGCTAGAACAAACCCATGTTCACATATGAATATATTCAAATCACATAATAAACATGCTAAGATAAGCCAATTTATACTTATCACAAATGCATATTATTCATGCACCAATTTCTAAAGAAAAGTACAATTACTTGTGCTAAAACACAATCATTCAGATTAAAAAGTTTGAGGTAATGAAAGGATTGCATACAATCCAAATGCGCAAAATAGAATTGTCAAGACCTCTAGAACAAAAGAATCCATATAGAGGAATTGCAATTTTTAGTTGCTCATAGGAACAGCAAAATACAATTTAGAAAATTAACTAAAAGTTTTTCAATATAGCTAAGCTGGTTTATCTTGCAATTCCACTGGAAGAACAAACCAACCATGCACCTATTGGGGAAATTACACACAAAAAATCTATGAAAACATAGAAAAAAAATTAATGAAGCTTTTATCAACTAGAATGCATCCACTCTAAATAAGCATTCCTTTATCACCTACGGGAGACCAACTAAGATTTCAATTGTACCTTCTTTTGCGCTTTGCTTGTATCTTGTACCGCAAACATCTTTGTAAGAATGATGGCTGCACCAAACGATAATCATTAAGAATAACGTAAAGTTTCAAGAAAGAGTTCTTTGGAGAGGAGTTAGAACAATAAATAAAAGGAAACAATCCAAACAATTGGTAAAGCAAAAGTACCGAGAGAATTTACCTTCCGAATGGCCCGGCGTTGAAGGATGTTGTACAGTTCAACAGGTTTGCAGTATGTGGAAAGACTTTCTTCAGCTGCAAGCTCCTCTTCTGCATTTAAACAAATCCGTGATTGCTGCCGGCACATCTGCTCAGCTGTCCTAGAATGACTGCAACTGCAACCAAGGGTCCTACATAATCACAGCAATCAAATAAACCATCCTAAATTCACAAATATCATTAATCACATGTGCAACAGGGAGATCATAGATGACTTCATTAAGCAAAAACACACTGGTTAAGTAGGTTCACAAAAAATAAAATATCTGTTCTAACTCCAAATAACAACATACGTAGTTTCACGATCAACCAAAGGCAAGCCTGGCATTCTGCCTTTGAGATGCAATAATTCCTATATCTTTGTAGACCTCACCATGTGAGTTGAATGTTCATATGCTTGAAAGCAGAGTAACTCCACAAGATCCCAGCAAAGTTAATAATTCATGAATCTATGATTTATTTCATAAATATGTAAGTGAATTTCTTTCCCTGCAAAAAAAGACAAAACTTTGAATGATCGAGAGATTCAAATTTAGATAAGAAACATTCCAACAGCATAAGGAAAAACAATTAAGCAATCTCCACAACAATGGAAGAATTTGACAGGAAAACTTTTGCCTGAAATTTAAACGTTAAGAAAGGGCAAAGTTCTGAATTATGGTGATATAATCAATGGCAAAGTTTCAAAGCAAACCCTCAATGTAATCTAAGGCTCTAGGCTTCCTTTGCTTAACTAGCAAACAAGTGATTGCCTCATTGTCCATGACTTAAATAAAAAATACTGAACACTTATTTCTCTTCTAAAACCTTCCAAAGAACATGTGAAACTCTGCTATAAGCCATCTAGGTCTACATATGAAAATGAAAGTGAATATATTGTTTGCTGAATTTATACTTCTCCAACAAAATTCCAAAACAATATTTGCTAGAAAGCAAACAATATCACTTCACATCAAACCACTGTTTGCATTGATATATGTTCAACTGCCTGGTCACGTGTCTAAAAAAATAAGGCTAATCAACTTAATTATGATATAATTGGAACACCTATATGTATATCTCATTTTCTAATGTACAAATACTAGCACTCTCCTTCTGCTGAATTATATTCACATAGAACCTTACTAAGGTAAAATTGAAGAACTTCTTGAGCCAAAAAAGACATCTTCTAATCATGCAACAGAGAGCAGGTAATTATTTCATACACTAACCCAAATACAAATAGATGCCTCGAGTTCACCACAACAGGTGCTTCCACAATCGAAGCAGGATGATATCACGTATCAAACTGCCGCAACTTAACACAATAAAGAGGCCAATTTATGGGTGCGAAAAACATCAAAACAACAAATTAGCAGCACCGACTGTAAACCTCTTTAAGTGATAATAAATAAAGATCAAAGCCCGACTAACTCCACTTCTGCATCACCATTCAAAAGCAGCTGAAGACAACATCGGCATTAGGCACCCGCAGCTTAAAATATCAATGGAAAGGCGGCGTTCACCAAATGAAGTGACCAACGAACCAAGTCACCTAAATGGCCTCGACATGCCCCCATCGCTACTTCTATCACTTCAAAATCAATAATTGTTGCAATCATCTCAAAAACTCCCACTAGGTCACTACGCTGTCCGGTAAACGGGGAACGCTCTCAAGCATCGTAGTAGACAAAAAAAGGGAAAGAACTAATTGAAGGAAGACAAAATAAAAAGTTCGACATTGATAATCACCAGAATTAAGAACAAGAGATTGACAACAGTAGGAATTAACGGTCAAAGTGGAACGATGATTGTGATTATTCTAGGATAGAGGTGAGAAGTCCTGAGGCATACCTGTGCCCAAATTGGCCGAGACCGAAAGCTGGGGCATAACAAACGATCGGCTCCTCCTTCCGGTTGTAGAACAAATCTGGAGGCAGTGACCGATGGAGGCCGTCGACTTGAGAACTAACACTTATAAAAAGCTTTATAAAATTAGTTAAAAATCCCTTCCAAGAAAATTGCTAGAAGTCGTTTTCGGCTGAGCTCGATCGTATACAGAGAAGATTTTTGTATACATATATGAAAATTTACTACTACTAATTCAATAATTTGCATGATGAAAATTTGTGATAACTTTTATTACATATGTAAGACATACAAAAGATAATTGTGCAAAATCATAAAATGAAACTAGCCTTTATGATCTTAAAATAATATAATTTATGATATTCATCATTATTTTCATAGGATGATTATGTATAAAAATTTACTTTAAATATATTTATAATACATCTATAATATACTTATTATACATTTAAAGAAATATATTTTAAATTTCAATTAATATATATTTTTAATATATGAAATTATTATTATAAAAAGTATACTATAAATATATTTATACAAATATAAAAATTATATGACATTTTAATTATAATAAATATTGTCTTTGATATTTACAACAATTTTATAAATATACTTAATATCATAATAATACACTTATAGTATAATTATGATATGAATATTTATAATATATTTGTGACATCATAACACAAAAATAGGTCTTTCGATTAGTTATAGCATTTAATATTTTTTAAAAAATTAAAAATTGATAATTTGATATCATAAATAGTTATACATAAAAAAATTATAGTTTTCTTGTTTTAATTATAATCACGTAAAAATAAATAAAATAAAATTAAATATATTAAAAATTATTAGAACAAAATTTAATACCAATTTAAATTATCAAAATCATTAAAAATGACTTCTAAGTCGAGTGATCAAACAACATCATCATCATAATTTAAAACCTTAATTCATACCACTCTAAAAAAAGACAAATATGTAATTTTTTTTTTAAATTATTGCAGCTGAAAAACCTTGAATTTTTTCATGTTTTTCGATTGAGCTATCCCCTCATTGATTTGCTTGAATATAGTTTTTAAGGATTTTTCAAATTCACTCAAATAAAAAAAAAATTTCATATAATAATTACTATTTAAAGCAGTTTATGAAAATCAAGTTTATCTAACGCAAAGCAGAGTCAAATGTAGGCCTAAACGTCAAATATGTTGAACAAAATAAACTATATTATATGTAAATTTATTATCTTAAAAAATATATCCCCTTATAAAGTAATATAAAGAGAAAAATGTAGATGAAATTCATAAATTCAACAATAACAAAAATGTGTTACAACAAAGAAAAGAATTTTGATACAAAATATTCCAATAAATACAAATTTGTCAAAAAAAACTGCATCTAAAATAATGGAATGTAAATGTACAAAATCATTTAGATAATAATCATTTTCAACTACTAAACCATCTATTCAACATGTAAGCTGCAAGCCATTTGTAGGCATTTAATCAAAACAAAAAAAAAGATTTGATTAAAATAGCATCTAAGTTGAGGGAATGCACCAATAATGAATTTTGCAAAACAAAAATAACTATTAGCTCATGCATAACATTCAGTCACAACAACATATAATATCATAAATAAAATATCAATTAAAACATTAAGTAACATTATTAGACATCTCTACAACAATGTTAACTAATAAAGACTTATCACAAGTTTATCTAACCAAGTCGAACGAGCAATTTAAATCTTAATGTTAGCACATACCAAAGTTTTTAAAGCTTTGATAGATAAAAAAAGCTTCAATAATCTCTTAAAACTCAAATCATCAACATTAAATGAAAAATTTAAAGCATTCAAAATGTTCTTAATTATTTTGGATAAGAGATTATATGTCATTGAATATAATTTTTCCTAATTTAAGGCATTAAATGGTTTACATGTGCATTAATACAGTGCTAATCAAATTAATATCAAAATTCTATTTTTGATACACCCACAATGTTGCTTGTTTTCATGTGCAAATACAAACCATTAGATGAAGTACTTTCTATTTCCCCAATTTGTAGTAATAAAAAGTTATTATATATGCAAGAGTTCTCTTGTGACCTTGAACACTTTTGTCAACAAATTAAAAAAAATAAAGCTCGTTTAGCAATAATTTGCAATCTCAATTCTAGCATCTAATTTTACTAAGGCCATAAATTTTGATATATAAATATATTAAGACAAATATCTTGAGACAACGATCTAATATGCAAGCAATTGTCAACAAAATATAATATTAAAGCATAAGTTAATGATAAAGTGGCAGGTATTATGGCAAGATTAATTTAGTGGTGATGTTTTTTATTTCATTGTGATCATAAATGAAAGATACATTACAAGTACTCTTTATACAATCATCTATAACATTTTCTTCTATTAAGTTAAAGAATTTTTATTTTTTTTATTGTTTTGCTATAATGATAAATGATTAATTTTCTATTCAAATGTGATATTGTAAAAGTACTTAGCATATGACCTAAAGTAGTATTTACACATCTATTTTTCATTTTTTTTCTTCTAAATAAATGATAAAATATTATTTTTCAAATTAATGATCTTAAGAATTTTGGAACTGAGAGAACATTCTTGATTTTATTAATTTGACACAAGAATGACTCAAGAGATATGGTTTTCACATGTTAGGAGAAGGATTTGAGAGATAAGACTTTATCTTTAAAGGACATTTCTAATTTGGATGTAATATAAAGATGCTGAACATATTATTTGAGAATGTTACAGGATACCATATACTAATTAGCATTATGTGACGTGTCTAATTTTTTATAATTACTTAAAAATTAGTCTCTAAATTTGTAACATGAATTATTAAGTAAAGTAAGTGATAACACATTAAGAGTTAAGCATAAAGTCTTACTAAATAATTTTATTATTCAATTTTATACAAAATAAAATAAAGACTTTAAGATAAATTTTATGTAGAGTACTCTAATAGATAAAAAAATTAATCCTAATTTTAGATTATCACTTGAAAAATAAAAAGTTACAAAAAGAATGCATATTTTTGGCAATAACGACTTCTAATTCCCTTTAGAGTTGACATGTGGACCACCAAAGATAGAAAAAAGGTAATGAGGTGGAGGTTTGATTTGGTAGAGAAACTTGGTTAAAGAGGTAACAAGATGGTAGGCTAGGATCTAGAGTTTTATTATGAAGAGTGATGGTTTGGTAATTGTTTCAAGAGAGTAAAAAGATAGATGAATACTTATAGGTGTTGGTAGAAATAAGAATTTGTTTTATTGTTAGCTCTCCCAATATAAGTTCTCTCATCTTAGATCATTATCTCTCATAATGGCAGGAAAGTTAGAATCTATTTAATAAGAGTTAAGTACATATTCTTTACTCAAAAAAATAAAAATACACAAATAAAATAAATTTTGTTCATTAATAACTATATTACAATGAAAGAGCATCTTTTATTTATAGTTAGAGAGCTCAAGGCCTAAAAAATATATCTTTGAAAAATATCATAATATGAAAAAAAAATAATTTTAGAGTTAAATTAGTTGAGAATCTAAAAGAGATTATTAAAATTTTATAATATTAACTCATAATAAGTCAATCATATTAAATATAAAATATATAAGAAAAGATAATTTTGTGATTAAATCACTTAAGAATCTAAACTAGATCTTTAGACCTTCATGATATTAACTCTAATTGGGTCAACCACATGAAATATAAAATATAAAAATATGTAAAAAAAATTATGATATAAAAAAATTATGTAATCATGCAACATGACGATCAAACATCCATGATGATACAACTAGGATCCTAGCAGTGGATGAGTTTAGACTTTATGAGTGGATGTCTTATCTAAATAGAATGTTTGGACGTATTTCAAACATTTGTAGGGTAACTATGAGAAGTAATCATTCTAAAGGTATCAAAATATTCTTTAATTTTATCTATAAGACAAAGATCTCTTAATATGGCTATAATAATGGCCTCAGAATGTTCTTAAGGATGATCAAGATAAGAACAAAACTAAATCACATGAAGTTTTATATTATATGTGATTTTTATACTTAATATAATCATTTTTTTAGCTTTGTTATGAATAAGAATCAATAAGACCACATTATCATGGCCCTACCTAACCAATTAATCAACGTTATAGATAATTAAGTTTAAAAGTAAATATAAACACTAACAATATATAAAATCTTAGGAATGGACCTAAAATTAAAATAAAAATCAAAACTCATCTAATATTGACACTTATTCTTTAAATATCATAAGATAAAACTCTTACAACATGAAATATAAAACAAAAGATCTTATATATAGATACATAATATATGAATAATAAAAATAAACTATTGACATACATAAGAATTTATGGTCCACGTATCTTCATATCATCAACTACACATGATATCCTACTCATTTAATCAACTAGTAAGTATGATCCTCAACTATGATATCAAAATTCTTTCTCTAGGTTTAATAAATATATTAAATTTGATATAAATACTAATAAGACTCTAAATAACTCAAAAAATAAAATATATAAGATAACAAAATATTAAAAATGCTATAATGTAATATCTTAATGTAAAATGATGCCATGATAATTGAATAAATAGATAACCATAAAGGTATTTACCATAATCAAAACTTTTATGTTACATCTAAATCTTCCTGATGAGGCATTATCTCAAACAAATCAAATTTTGTTTTTCACGTAAGAACTCTTCTCACAAGATTACCCATCCTAAAAGTACTCTACCTCTTACATGTTTAATTCTAGAATTCTCATAGTAACTCATATAGATTTTCCCTTAATAAGCATTTTAATAATTCAAGATTATTAATTTATTTATAAAGCTCAAGATTTATCATTCTATAGTCAATATGATACTTATTTTCAATATACCCCTCTATTAGAAGTCTTGTAAAAGCCACTTCTTATGTAATGATTTGTCTCATTAAAACATCACTTAGTAATCACTTATTGCTCGCTTTAGTCCTACGTGTTACAAGAGTTGGGTCACCATTATGTTTGATGAGTCAAAGTCTTAAATATTTAACATTTCATTCTAATGAACTTGTTTAGTGTGAAACAAATTTACATATAAAGAATGAGCTTTGCATTTTTAAAGATAGTAAATTAGTGGTCTTCAAAGTATCTTAAAGTATTTAACAAGCTTTAAAAATTAAATACATGCATCAAATTTGAAAAGATTTTTTTATTATGAAATAAAATGTTAACTTGTTCATTACTATGCATAACTTCATTCATCTCACTTTGAAATCCTCACTTAAGCATTCACTTGTTCAATCATGTCCTAGATTTAAAATATTTATAGAATTCTATTCTTTTAATCATTCTTTTTTTGTTCAAATTCTACTTCAACTATTTGTTGATTTAAGAGATATATAATTATATTTTTTTTATCATTCTTTTATTGGTTAAATCTTGCTTATATATCTTTATCAAATTTTATGTTAAGTTAAAGTTAAATCTTGATTAAATTAAAAAAAATAATTAGGTTAAGTTTTTCATAATTTTAAAAAAAGAATTATAAGGCAAATCATGTCCTTGATCAGAACAAAATAAGGTCGAGGCCTGATCTTGGTCTCATGTCATCCTAAACCTACTTGGGCTAAGGCATATTATGTTTTAAAGGCAACATAAGACCCAAAATTAACATGTAATCCTGTAATCATATGAGCGAACCCAGGTGATAACATTTTGAACACACAAGGGGGGAGCTAGCCCTAATTTGACTCACATAATACACATGGGCAAACATTTATAAAGTGCAAAACTTTTGCATATGTTGAAATGTGGGATTATTTCTTTATGCCCATTTACTTCCAAAACTGGGAACCCTAAGCACCATCTGATCATGTATTTTGGGACCACATAGCAATGATCATGTCTAACATTTCATGTCTAAAGCGTACAGAATTCCTCATCATCCAATCTTTGATAAAATGATAATTGTTTCATCAACTGTAAAGAAATTGATCCTTGCTTGACATCTAACAGTCTTGATCACATCCAACTTCATTAGATGACTTTCCTTGTGAAATATCTATCCTTGAATTGTGAGTGTCCTAGTTATCCATTTTGAATGTTACGACTAAGATATACTCTGATTTTATCATTGTTGAATTGAACGATTCAGATCTCATTCGACATGGTCGGATGGCCTAGATCAAATTTATCTTGATTGGACCATCCATATAGATCTAATGGTCTGTATCACCTCTGGTCAGATCCAACAGCTCTAGTCCATCCCACTTAAGGGCTAATTCTCTAGTCGTTACATTAACCATTTTGAAAAAAATATTATAACATATTTGGAAAAACTTTTTACGTTATTTTGATTATAACTTTTTAATACTTTCTAATGATTATAATCAACTTTTTTCTATAAATATCTAATAATTATAAATGAAATAACTAATGAATATGAATCAATCTTTGATATCTTAATAAAGTATTGCTTAAAATTTTACTGGCATAAATTTTACTGATAACAACTATAACTTGTCCTTCTCAAATTTTCCAACTAAGTCTTGCACTTCTTACCTTTTAATTTTTCAATTTTTTCTTAAATTTAATCTTGTTATACCTTATTTTAAGAATCAACAAGTACAAAAAGTTGTATGAATTTATCGAAATTTTTTTATCTTGATTTAATTTTTCTTTTTCTCATGGGTTGGGTGGCTCAATATTTACGAAAGCTAAAGTTTGATTTGATCTCGTAAAAAATCAAGTTAAAATGGAGTTTGTAAAGACTTGAGTTATAGTTGAACATACAAAAACTAGTAGATTGAATATGAATCATAAGATAAAAATATCAAGTTATAACTTTTTATTAATAGTATTTTTTTCGAACTCGATTCGAGCTCAATATAAGTTATAATTTGAATTGAACTACCTAAAAATTATGGTGTCTAATTGTTATTTTTATTTTTTATCATATTAAATATATATATATAATCAAAGTTTTTTATAAATATAAAATTATTTTGAATAATAAATATGATAAAATAGTAAAAAAAATTATAAAGTCCATAATTCACCCCCACTCTTTTGGGATTTGCATACTAGTTTTCACTTTGATAAATCTACTAACTTTCACTTGGTTCATCAATAAATTAAATTAGATTAAAACAGATATTACTTGATACAATATTGTAATATCCCAACCTTCCTAATGAGTTATTGCAATAAACCAACTAGGTTCTGTCTTTCACACAAATGTCTTTCTCGTATGATCATCCAAACTAAAATTACTCCACTTCTAGCACATTTAATAATAGACTTCTCGTGCACCCTATTTAGGTCTTTCTCTAAAATGCACCTCACCAATTAAAGTCTATGTATTTACTTATAAATCTTAGGATGTACACTCTTTTACTCGATGTGAGACTTATTCATACTTAAATCCCATCACTTAGATGTTTTCCAAGAACTATAACATCTCTAATGAGAATATAGTTACAAGTGACTTGACCTCATGATATAAGATGAGGATGCCATATATACATTGCCTTTAGTATTCTATGTAAGGTAACTAGTTTGATTGAGGATGTCATTCTTACTTAAGTAGATATCAACTGAGGTCATATGATATTGATTTTTATATCTAAAAGAAAAGATTTAAAGTGAAATTGGGTCTCATAAAAAATAATACATTAGAAAATTTAGAATAATAAAATAAATAATGAAAAATTATTTGTATACTAACATGTTTTTAATGGTATCATAGTTCTTCTTTTATGATGTATATTTTTACTATTATTTACTGAATCCTTTAAAGTCTCATTGTAATGTACATGATATGACATACATACACAACATTGAGAGATAGATGTTGTGGAGGAAGGCCTCACTTATAAGATGTGATAATGGGCAGTGCACTATATAGAGTTAGTTATGTAGCTTATTGTTGCTTTGTTTTTATATGGACTTAGTTCTATATTTATCATGAAATGAATGGTTATATAAGTATATAGTTATGACATTTTATTTATTATAATATTTTATTTGGTTTACTTTACATTACTTAGTTAATTGGATTTTGGAGTTTGTCTCATCATCAAATCTTTATAAAGTTGTGTCCTCATATGTATAATTCTATTTATATTTAATCTTTGCTTATTATAATTGAATATGGTTAGTTAGATTAGACCTTGACACTAATCACATTGTGTAAAATACTATTGGCTCAATGTGTATCTATATATACAGGCATCATCACCCTATCAAATGAGGTATGTCACTTGTAAGGGTGTCTTGATTTTGAAACATAATAAGGATAATACCTCTAAAAATTATTAGTCATTATATTTTGTTTTCTTTATTATCAAATAATCATACCAAATCTTCAAGTATCAAATTATTTGTTAACTGTAATATATATATATATATATATATATATATATATATATATATATATATATATATATATATATATATATATATATATATATATATATATATATATATATATATATAATTATCACATATGTAAAAATATTTATGTAATTTTTTTATTTTCTTGTAAATCTACAAGTTTATAATTTCATAAATGAATAACAAGTGAATAATATGCCAAATAACCATGTCATATGAAAGTGTTACAAACCAACTTAATAATCACAAAAAAATTCATTAAAAATACAACAACATTTATTATTATATTATATTATAATCATTAGATTTACTTATCTAAATTTAAATGAAAGTTTTTATCCATTCTCTTTATATTTTGGATCACCTACAATATCATAAGTAGTCATAAATCACAAAATGTTTCCTTTAAATATGTCTATAATAGCTATTCTATTTATCATAAAATTCACATAATCATTTTTATTGATACCTTTTTATTAGCCAAATAACATGGCATCCTTTGAGCTCCACATAAAAAATAGTTTTCCTAAAACATGTATGCCATACCATCTGTAAAGTACACTGTATCATTCTTTACACTTGACTCTTCTATTGACCGTTATGAATAACTATCCTTTCTATCATTATTGATTTTTCTTAGCCTAACATATCATTCTTTGTATGTCATGTACCATATATTCTCTTAATAATATATTTTTTATTTGACTCATCTGATGTACTATACTTTGGCCTATCATTTAGTAACTTCAATTATATTAAACACTTAACCAATGCTTCATACATTAAGCTCACACAAATCAACTTATTGAACTAATTATGCTTGAACAAATTATATATATATATATATATATATATATATATAATCTATTGTATAATACATTCATTCACACATGAGAATGTGCTTTAAATTCTCTCAGGTTTGATTCAAATCCATTCCAGTTTTTTTAAAATCATTTTCAAAAGCTTTCTTAACTCACATAACAACTTAAACACTCTTAGGTTTTGCATAAAGCTTGATTGAATTCAAAAGAAAAATAATTGAATGTTACCTTCACTCCTATAGATTATGTTTCTTTATTTTACTCTTGTAACTTACTTTTAATAATTATTTTCTCCTTATTTTCAATAATGATAATTCAAACTACTTTTGATTATAGTTCTCTCTCGAATCATTTTCTTCAATTCATAATCTTAAAATATTTCTCTCTCTTTGATCAAGCCTCTTTCTCTCTTACTCTTTTTTTGTCACTCTTATATATCTTTTTTTAATTACCCACTTAACCTAACTAAAATTTTTAGTTAATCTAATCCCAACTAAGTTAATAAGGATTTTATTACTAAATGATCATGTTTCCCTGAAACAATTTAAGAAATTACTTCAATGTCTTTTGTTTTTAAAAATTAATAAATAATTATCTAAATCTCTAAAAAAATTTAAGCTCAATGCCATTGGATTCCTTTCGAAGAGCCATTTCTAATGATGTATCTAAATAAAAATTTTAACTTATTTTGAAACCATGACACACATCTCAAAACTATACTAATTTATTATTATTTTAAAATCAATAAATTTCTTATCTTAAAAAAATAACTTTATTATATGAAAGCATACAAAATTATAACCCTATCAACTTAACTTTTACATTTATAATATATTATATTTAACAAAATTTTGAGATATTATGCATATTATCCTTCTAATATTTTTTTTGAATCATTGAATTTGTATTTGTATAAACAAAGTTATGATTGGTTTATTGTAACTTTTAAGAGAATTTTAAATATGAGAAAATTATGACTTGAATATTTAAAATTGGGACTCATTCTTTATTTGATTTTAAATAGCTAATATTTTTGTTATATTTGATTTTATAATTAGTTAGGATTAGTTATTATTTATTTATCTTCATTCTTATTACTCTAAGAGCTATTTAGATACTTTAAAAGAGACTCTTATAGAAGATATCAATAATTCATATAAAGATGTGCATCTTTTTCATAATCAAAGGGTAAAAATTGCAATGCCCCACCTAGCATAAATCAACACAAATAAATAAATTATATCTATATTAAAAGTTTATCAAGTTAAATAAATTCTATAGTATAAAAATGAGAACATGAGCTAATAAAAAAGAGTAAGTGTGAAGCAAAGATTCACAATAATCTCAAAACATCTCAACAAAAATAGAAATGTATAATAAAAAATTATCATATATTATGAAAATCAATAAATTAAGACTAATACAAAACTTTGAAACTAAGATACATATGTCTTTCCATACATATAATATCACTTATACCTACAAAATATAGTAAGATATTATATAGAATTTTATATTATCATTTAAAAATCTTTAACTTTGCAAGTGTTAATATCCTATCCTATAATGTAAGTACAAAATATATAGAATATGTTTAGTAAATAAAATATTAGTTATAGGTAATAAAATAGTTAAGTAATAGAATAAAATAATAAATAAAAAAATATCTCATAATCTATAGAGAGAGTACTATAACATTACATATATAACAATATATGTATATCCAACTTGTCATAATCATATACCACTTTTGTCTTATATTTCTTCCTTTTTGTATTTATTTTTTTATTCAAATTAATTTTTCTTCTTTATGTCTTTGCTTTTCACATATTCATTCTCATTATAAGTCTAATCTATTTCATTGTCTCTATCTCAATATTTGAGAATCTCATATCACATATAATCATCACAAACCTTAACCTTTGACATGTCATGACAACATCTCAAAGTATCATGATATTAGGAAGTGAAATATTACATCATCACTAATCGCTTCTATTTAATGACAATATCTTAGGTTAATCGAGAAACTAGGCACTCAGACATACCAGAGCCTCGTCTATCAGTGCTCATGTCACCAGAAGGTAAAGTATCTTATAATCACTAATCTTGTCCTCTTAATACCAACAGCTTGGGTTAATAAGAAAACAAAGTTTTTTTACATGCCAGATCCACATCTTTGGATATCCATGACACCAGGAAGCAAAGTATCTCTTCATCATTACGCTGATGCCTTTAATATGCCATAGACTTAACTTTGAGTATCACAAACTATAAAGTAATGTATACTACACCTATTAGGTCGTTATCAAATAAGAGCATACTCTTTCTCAAGCTATATTACAATTGTATCTTTTCTTTTTCTTTTTTCTTTATTTTTTTTTCTTATCATTTGTTTTAATTCATAGCATGATATAATTCATATATATATATATACATATATATATATATATATATATATATATATATATATATATATATATATATATACACACACACACACACACACACACACACATCAATAATCATAAAGTACTACAAAAAAATAAGAATATATGCAAAAAAAATAAGAGCCATGCAAATATTCACATTTCATACATTATATAATAATAATAAAGGATTGTTAAATAATCTATATATATCATAGTTAATTAATTTATCTATTTGATGACTCTATAAAATTACTTTTATTATTTTTCTTTTTTATCTATTCTCTTTGTTTGCTATAAAATTTCTATTAGTTCTTATTAATTATAATTCAATTTCTACTATGAAAATATTTTAAAAACTCTACCAAATATATCATAATAAACTACTATATTTTTCATTTGTTAACATCATATTATATAATACAATAAATTTATCATACTATATGATCAAAATTATACAAAGATCAAGCCATTGCATTACACTAATCATACAAATCCAATCCCTATATCATGCCAATATAAAGCATGATAGTCACTCAATCATATTAAGGATCAGACAAAAGATCCATACTAAGTTTGTTCATCAAATAAATATACTAGTTTGATCCTCATGTCTTACTTATGTGACTAATATCTTATTCACATTTCAATCTTTACATCATTTAGTATAATCTCTAATATCTTACTATATAATCTATACCTTATATTAATCATATATTAAATTATATAATCAAATTTTATTAAAATAATCTGAGAACTAATTGTACATATCTGATTTCATTTTTGTGCTATTATGATCCATAATAGTGACTTGATTGGATAAGGGATTATATTAAGGATTAGACATATAATCTCTCTTACACATCTCTCATCATGTCGTACTAGTGTGATCTTATTGTCATACTAATACAATGACATGTACTTTATATAAAACTATTTAATAACTAATCAAATTCATTTTTTGTATGTCATAAGATTCATAAAATATTTGTTACTATACATGAGATGAGATAAACAATCTTAGAATAATCTTCCATAATGTGTTATACTAGTCTAATTATCTTATCATACCAATACAACAACCACAAATTATTAAAATCAAACCAAACAATTATTCAATCCAAAAGTTCTTACATCATCGTATAAGTACGACTAGCTGATCACACCAATATGATCCTTAACAAATTCCCTTACAAAGGGAGCTTTGGTATACTTTTTACCTTTTCATGCTATGTTTACAAAGCAAAACCAAAAATCACTTTCTTTCTCATAGGTTTTTTACATGTCTCTTTTATCTCCTTGATTTTCTTAAAGGACACCATAGTTTTCATTACTTCTCTCCAAATGCCCTTTTCTTTTTTTACTACTATTTATCTCTCCCTCTCTCCTAAAATTTTCCAAATGTAGCCACTAATTCTAGAGCAAGTGAGCAAGATGTATCCTCTTATTAAATAAAAGGTTTCAAATAATTCTTTTTATTACAATTTTTTAAAAATTCATAAAAAATTAAATTTATAGAAATTAAAAAATCATATAACAAAGAATTCCTCATGATGAGACATTTGCAATAATACACTCAAATATAAAATCTAGTAATTAGTATTTTAATATACTTTTAAGGTACTCATAACTTAATATATTTTTAAATTTTAAATGTACAATACTTATATTTAATATATAAAATATTTATTAAGAGTATATAAAAGTTTAATTAGGTGTGTTATCATAGCTAAGATCTACTTTGGATATATTTTGGTCTTTAAAGTGTTGTAAGCTACTTTAAGTATGGCGATTAATTTTAAGAGGTTTGGAATCTACTTGTATTGGATTTGCTATTTTTTTAATAAATATTTTTCTTATTATTCCAATGTTTTATCTGTGTTTCTACAACATTTCTTTAGTCATTTCACTATTTTTCATTATCGTCGTTTTGTATGACTTAACTCAATTGGGATGGATCAGATCATCTTGTATTAGAGTGATAGATACTGATAATACAATAACAACTTGTGGTATTTCGATAATTCATGGGTTTTACATTCATCTTAAAGGAATAACTAAAGATAGCTAGGGTGTTCTTAAAAATTTGGTGGAATTTGGACATCTAAGAGAGTGTATGGTAAACTTAGTATGATAAAATATGAGAAACATGAGAATTTGGCTTGTCATTGAGATATCAAATTCTAAGCAGAGGAGTTTAAGAGCATAATGGAGTAAGTTTTTTTTGTTAAGATAGTTGCTATAGTTATTGTTACCTTACAAAAAATCTTTTATGCCAAAAAGTATAAGCCTAACTGACAAAAAAAGCTAGCAAGTAAAAATCAGGTTAGGTGAGGAATTTAAGTAAAAACTATTATGCAAATCCCATAAAAGGGAAGGTGAATTATGAGTTTTAAAATATTTTTACTAATTTTAGGATTATATTTATTTTTCAAAATTTTATTATAAAAATAAATTTATGTTTTTAAAAAATATTGATATATAAATATATTAATTTATAATTTTTATAATTAAATAATAAAAATAAAGTTGAAATGGTATATCAAATTTTTATGTGGTTTGATTCAAACTAGAACTTACATCTACTCCCAACTAAAGTCAAGAAAAACTAAATTAGTAAAAGAGTTATAACTTGAGATTTTTTCTCATAGTTTATCTTCACTCTACTTGAGATTTTTTCTTATAGTTTACCTCTAATATATTAGCTTCAATATGTTCAACTATAACCAAGACTTTTATGAGCTTAATCTCAACTCAATATTTTACAAAATCAAATTAAACTTGGTCTTTCACAAATGTTGGTCCCCCCAACTCAAAGGAAAAAATATAACAAGAAATAATTTTTTGATAAAAATGTATAAATTTTTTATGCATGTGAATGAATATAGAAAGATACAAAGAGTTTAAAATTATGAAAAGAATTAAGAAAAAAGCTTAAAAGAATTATACTTAGTTTGAAGAATTTAAAATTTTGAGTAGCCATAATTCGTAGATGCTGAAAAGAGAAATTTACACCAATAAAGTATGATACATCTCTTCTTTGAGATTTTAAAATCTTATTCACATTCATTAATCATTTTATTAAAAATTATTAATTATTTATAAAAAAATATTATTATAACTATTACAAAGTTAAGGAAAAACTACTTTCAAACAGCTTAAAAGCTTTTCCAAATGGCGTAAATTATTCTAAAATGATTGCCTAGAGTCGTTGGATCAAAGAATAGAAGTTTTGGATCATTAGATCAAAAGTAGTAAAAGTAGATGAGTTATAGATGGTTGGATCAAGGAAGAAAAGATTTGGGCCATTGATCAAGTTAAATGAGTTCAAGATCGTTCGCTTAATCAATGCTAAAATTGGGAACGATCGTAGTCATAGAATTCAAAATGGATAATTTGAAGCCACACGATACAAAGAAAAATATTTCAAGATGTAAAAATAAACAAATTCGTTTGATGAAGTTAGACGTAATATTTACCATCTGATGAGAGCTTAGAAGCAAGGCTTAAAGGAAGGTGAGATTTTAGTGATTCGATTAACGATCAGATGCATGGTTTAAGTGTTATGCATTATGTAAGAATATAGTCTCACATTGCAGAGAAAAGAATACCTTTGCTCATTATAATAACTTATGTGGGTGTTATAAGCGAGTTGAGCTAAGGTTGGCTCTCTCTTGTGTGCTTGAGATTTCATCTCCCGAAAACACTCGAAACCTTACAAATTGTTTCCTTTATGGGTTCGACCTAACCAATATGCATATTTAATTCTAGTTTAGCTAAGCTCGATCCTTTGCTTTACCTCAGCCAATTTAGGATTACATTGTCACAAATATCCAACTCAACTTGATTCAGTTTCGACTGTCTTCTGACTTGAGGCTTGTGAGTGCTCGCTTAGGCTTTGCTTGGCCTGAGAGCTTACACTTGAGCAAAGATGTAATTTTTTTAACTATGAAATTTTAAGGAAATTATTTTTTCTAATTTAATCAAAGTTTGATAATTGAATTAATATAGAATTTAACAACTATGCATAAAAAGTATTTAACTAAGAAAAGGATTAAGAAATTAAAAAATAGAATCTTAAATGTCTGTTAAATTAAGAAGAGTATTAAATAATATGCTTAAGAAGGATTTGAAATTAAGATGAATGAAGATATGTCTTATAATCAATAATATAATATTTTATAACAAAAAAATTATTTCAAAATTGATATAAATATCTTCAATCTTTGAAACTTATTGAATACTCTAAGGTACTTTGAAGACCTCTAATTCACCATCTTCAAATGTGCATAGCTTATTATTTACATGTAAACCTATTTTACGCTAAGCAAATCTATTAAAATAAAATATTAAATATTTAAGACTTAATTCATATAACATAAAGATGAGTCAATAAGAATATAGAGCAATTGAATCATAGAGATGGAGGAGATGTTATGCATATTTTTAAATACGAACTATATCAATAGAGGTCATAAAGATGCTTCGCAAGTTAATTGAGCTGTGTGACGTGGAGAGAATATTTCAATGAAGCTAATAAGATAGGATTCAAGAAGGCTTGAAACATACAAGGAGGGAACATATGCTCTAAAATTATGTTTTAGAATAATGATCTCATAAATTATGGACTTGACAAGAAGATCTCTCGTTGTATCAATTTGTCTCAAAGAGGCCTTGAGAGACATGGATTTGTCTTAAAGAGGTCTCAAGAGGTTTTGATGTTTCAAAGAGGACTCAAGAAGTATGGATTTATCTTGAGAGCAAAGTTGCAAAAGTAATTAACTTGGAAATGTCTTAAGAATTATTGAGCAGCCATAAGGAGATCTCTAGGGTTAATAAAACAATTAACGAACAAGCAACGAGGATAGCCTTTTAAAGCTCATGCAAGATTAGTTTAAACCTGAAAAGGATAAATTATGGTCAATTATGGTGTCAAGTAGACATGACACCTTAATGGATTAATAAGAGGCTTATGTACTCAAGAAATAAATTTGAAATGTTTAGAAAATTATGATTGATTTTGAGCTCAAGGAGGAGATATTATGGCTTAAGAGGATGTCTCAAGATGTTTTAGATTTTTATAGACTATGAAAGGTAATAACTTATAGTGGTATCGAGATGATCTTGAATTGTGTTAGTAGATTTCATGAAATTTCAAGATAATTAAGAAGATGCTTGAGTTTGTTTTTGAGGTAAAATAAATGTGCATATTAAATTACATTAGATCATGTATTGTGGCTAACCACTGCACTAGAGGGATTTGGACTTTAGTGGATTAGAAATTTATGAATCTTCTTATCAACTTTTTAAGGGTTTTAATTTATAAAATTTTGAATTTTGTGAAAGCATTTATCTTTACATTATTAGAAATATATAAGAAATTTTTAGAAATTCATAGATTTAAGACCTAAATATACAAAAGTTAAGATTTGATTTTAAATTGTTTAGATTTTAGTTGTATGTTTTCTAAGATGTTAAAATGAAATACGTTTGACTCTTTTTTCTATTATACCATGGTCCTTTGGTAACTCTAAAAAGGACTTTTGGGAGAGATATCAATAAAGGAAGTAGATCGATGCACTTTGTGTTGTGACCAAAAAATAACGAGGATTAACTTTGGGTGTCTTTTGGTTATTGGAATATTGTCAAGGGTGCTTTGATTCTCAAGAATATTTTCAAGGTTTAAAATTCATATGCCTTAATTTTTGCTCTCTTTCATTCATCTTATTACTCATTATTGTTGCTACTCTATATGATTTTATCTTTGTTGGGTTATATAAAGGAGCTACACTTACTCTATTGTAATATTGTCTCACAAATTTAATCTTATTTTGCCCTTAGTCACAAGTTGCACATTATCCATAATTTTATCTCCCACATCTATAGTTGAAAACAATTACATTAGGTTTTTTATATTGATTAGACTTACTATTTGACTTAAAATGTGTTGAAGTACTTAATAAAATAATGTATATAGATGAGATATAATGATTATCATTATTATATACAATCTAATATGTTCTAATTTAATCTAATATTCTTTAATTAGAGTAATATAAATTAAAGAAATGACATTATTATAATAGGGAAAAGTGAACAATCTTTTAATTGAAGATAACCAATCTTCGTATTTTCCTCTATGACTTATAGCCCAAAAATTTGCATCATATTAGCTTTCTAGTGCTTTTTAAATCATAAAATTTTAAGTTTTCTAAAAACATGTATATCTACTTTATTATAAATATGTAAGATGTTTTCAGATATGCATAGATTTATGACCTAAATATTTAAAATTTAAATTTAATTTTAAATAATTTATATTTTAGTTGTACTTATTTTAATATGTTAGAATTTAGTATTTTATTTTTATCACCTTTTTTTCATTATTCTATGATATTTTGGTAATTCTAAGAGACTTTTAGGAGAGATATAAATAGCGCAAGTAGAAGAATACACCTTATTTTGTGACCAAAAAGTGCTTAACAGCTTTAGGTGTCATTTGGTCATTGGAAGGTTTTCAAGTGTGCTTTTATTCTCAAGATTATTGTCAAGGTTTAAAATTTATATATCATAGTTTTTTAATTCTTTCATTCAACTTAGTACTCTTTATTGTTGGCACTCTATATGATCTATCTCGATTGGGATAGATAAATGGGCTATATTTACTCTATGATGAGATTATGACGTACATTTGATTTTTTTTTGTTCTTAGTCACAACTTGCACCTTACTTATACTCTCACCTAGCATCTTTATAGTTGGAAAAAATTATATTAACTTCTTTATGTTGACTAGAAAGATTACTATTATTATGTGCAATATTATATATTCCAACTTTATCAACTATTCTTCACAAAGATTAACATAAATTAAAGAAATGACTCATTGTTACAATAGAAAATAATGAACAATCCTTCAATTGAAGATCACCAATCTTCTTGTTTTCCTCTTACCAATCAAAGTCCAAAAATTTGCATCATAAGATAAAATCCACCACAATGCTCCAAGACAGCAATAATAATAAAAATGAAAAAAACAATCACTGTTGATTTTTGCAGATTCTATGCTCATTTATGAGGTTTGTTAGCAATCATAGTCCTTAAATGGGAAATGTGTTATGAAAGACCAGACAAAAACTCTCCTCAATCCACAATGGACCGAATCCAACCATATTGTCTATCTTTGGCTAAAATAGTGAACCATGGCTTCATCATGCAGCCCATGAGTCACTTATGTGCACCATTTCTTTGAGAACTTCAAAAGGTAAACCAAAAACATAGTTAAAAATGATGAACTTACCAAACGCAGACACCTATTCCAAAGGCTCCATAAGATTCTTCCTTCTATTAAGACTATGTGATCTTCTAAGCAAAACTATATATTAGCTAATTCGCTTGAACTAAAAAGTTTTTCTATTATTTGGCTTTCTACCTTTGAAAAGAGAGAATCTATCATAGATTTGACCTTCCGTATCATCGTTTCAACCATGAGTGACATATTAATGCCTACAGTTGTGAAGCCCCGAATCACTTTTGAGAATGTCGCTTGATGCAATATTTGTTGACGACCAGAGCCTCCAATCTTTAGCATTCACGCCAACTGTTCTGTTCCTTTGTGCAGTGGATGCATCACCCACTTGATCGTCAATAATGCTAATGTTTCTTCTCAAGCAACATTACTACTTGATTTTTTTTTTTTCCCTTATTTCTCAAAACATCATCGGTCATTACAAAGGAACCACAGATGCACCATGAAAAACTAGTACAACAGTGCATAGGGTGGAATGTAACCCTTTGATCGGCTTTGGATTTCGTGCAGCTGGTCATCTTTTCCACTTCACAACGAGATCCATGCACTCCGATGACACGAGGACCACCTACACCAGCAAACAATGTTATGCGACACTTTGCGATGACATGCAAAGGGAGACAAACGAAACGCCTGCCCCCATAACTCGCCGCCATTCCACCAACAAAAACCATATACGTTATCTCCTTCCATTAATATATGTATATATATATATATATATATGTACACACCCAAACAAGTAACACAGCTCGCAGGTGTTCATAATATATGAATATGAGAATGGAGATAGAATTAACGGAGCTGATCGTCCGCCTCGCCGGCCACGATGCGATGTTAAGGGCTGCGGCGATGGACGAGTTCCTGATGTATACCTACAAGGTGCGGCGGTGCCCGAAGACGCGGAGCCACGACTGGACCTACTGCCCGTACGCCCACCGAGGGGAGAAGGCGCGGCGGCGGGACCCGAGGAAGTTCCCCTATCACGGCATAGCGTGTCCGGAGTTCCGACATGCGGGCGAGTGCCGGCGCGGACAGAACTGCGAGTACGCGCACGGGGTGTTCGAGTTCTGGCTGCACCCCACGCGGTACCGAACACGGCTGTGCGAAGCTGGGCTCATGTGCCCGCGTCGGGTCTGCTTCTTCGCCCACTCGCCGGAAGAGCTGCGCCCGGAGGTGATCCATGACTGCTTCAGATGCGAGCTCCGGGGCCACACCGTCGGCGTCGGAAGGGCAGTTGATGACGTTGTGGGTCCTTGCTGTGCTAAGCCAGCCTGTTGCCTGGGTGGTGTTGGGGTAGAGAGGGGCGAGGAGGATGGGCTCGAGATGCCGGATATTGAATGGGTTGTTGACCTGGTGAAGTGATCGGCTTATTTGGGTCGCTATTTATCTGCAATTAGGGTAGAACTCGATGAGTGATTCAGGAGAAACCGTACAACTAATCATGGAGAAAACTCCAATCATGTTCACTCGTACCTAATTTGTTCATATATTGGAGTAGCAGACATAAAACACCGTAACTTTCCTCTGGTTTTGTAACCAAACCAAGATTGAGAGATGAACACAGATCTAAACTTAATGAGCCTACCTATGGCCCATCAGAGACGATGAAATTGGTTTGTCAATGGTCAAACCCAGTGTGTCATGTAGGTATAATGTAACGTTAAGACAATACTTGTTGACTTGACTTCTGATGTTGACATTTTGGCTGTGACCTCTTCTTAATCGGAAGACCCGCATAGTAGTCGGCATTCAAAATGCCCACTTCCTTTGGTAAGATGGCATGAAAAAAAAATATTATTTTAAATTAACTTAGAAATCTTAGATGTGAATAAATCTTGACAAAAGTATTTAGATATTTATTGTAAATATTAAAATATATGCTATGCAAGTAACGATTGTAATAGTCAAAAGGTTTTAAAAGCCTTAGAAAACAAAAAATCAGATCATAGGTTCTTCTAATCCAACAGTTCAAGTGAAGTCTAGAAAATCATCTTTTTATTTCGTTTTTTGTTGACGAAACACTTTAAAGATTATATTTGATTAATATTTAAACGTGACAAAATTTTATTGTTTTAAAAAGTTTAATATTTAAATATGATAAAATTTAACTGTTTTACTATTTAACAAATTGAAGTACTCTACATAACATGCATGTTTTCTCCAAAATTTTATTTTTAATTAAATCTGTAGAAAATCAAATTATAACAAAATAAAATCATATTTAATTGTTAACTTACTAGTTTTCTTCATAGTTCAACAATTCTTATCTAGTTTTTCAAAGTTTTTCTCGAACATCATAAACTCCTTTTCCTAAACTCCTTTTCCTTGTTTTTCTATTCATCTCGACTAACCCAAGCTCAAAAGAGGATCTTTTGATATCTAGAAAACAAAGAGTTTTAAGTGGTAATTAAATCATAATGATCCTAATATGTATATAATCAACTAAGGCTAATGATGATTTATCTCCTTATCTAACTCATTTAACTTGTTTATTTATTATTTTAAATAAATTTATAACTAATTTACTTAGTTTTTAAAAATTTAAAATAAATTATAATTAGAATAATATCAAAGAAGATATTTAAAAAATATTTTTTACTTAAATTATTTTTTTATTCAAAATACAAACTCTGTTTACTATAAAAATAATTTAAATTTTATTATATATTATTATCACAACAAGGTATTATGTAAATAAAATTTAAGACTGTTATAATCAAAGTTTATAAAATATTTTTATATAGAATGAAGTAAACTTAAGATAACATTTGGAGCCTTGAGAAATGTTGTAGTTAAACTAGATTCATGCTTATGATGATGCTTCAAAGCAATGTGTTCGTTGTCTAAAATGACAAAAAAATATCTTGTAGAAGATGCTTATCTTATTCAATAAAGTTTTTGTTCAAAGGACTTTAGAAATAAACATGGTTGAATGTATCTGACCATTGGAGATGTAAACTATCATCCATATTAAGTTTATTAAGAGATAAGTGTGGATAACCATATCATTGTGGTTACAAACTTTTCTTACACATGGTGGATAAAAAAGAACTCTCATGATCTTTATTTTGATAGACAAAGAGACTAATCAATCCAATGTTTTTAGTTTCATCAATATCTACATCATATTTGACATATCTATGTTGTTGGTAAATAAGCAAAAGAGATGCTTAGCACCCCTTACTATGAAGGAGAATAATATTTTTTTGTCCTAATTGAACTATATTTAACAATTGCAGTATTACTCGGTAGATCATTGCAAGTATACGATCTTCATCCTACATTATATGCATGATATGGTTCAAGATTGATATATAGCATGCTTGTATTAAGTCGATGTGAGATATGCTTAGTATAATACCCTAACATCTTGGTTTATTAGATTAGTGGAGTAAGTGGATGCTTGCATGTTTAACATGGCTAAGATATGTAGTGTTGGACAACAACATGAGTAATTATATAGACTCAAGCATAATTGTTCATGATTATTATATTTGTTCATTATCCTCTTTGTACTTTTTTCTCTGTCAATGATTTTTTTAAGAAAAGTACATGTTAGGAATCAAAGCTACTTCATATAGGCTAATGGTCTTCTACTTGTAGTATGCTAAAATGAAGTATCATTCTTCACTTCTTATGAAACGACTAAATTTGTCATAAACATGCTATAGAATTGCTATTGTTTGTTTGATTAGAAAATCTATGCTACCCAAGTATAAGATTATTTTTAATAGATATAGTCCTTGTAAATAACAAAAAATGTTGCATAACTTTCAAAAGGTAGATAGAAGGTCATTATATAAGGTATTTCTTTTGAGCAAGCAATTAATATTTTTTAATTTTTAGCAGATTATCTTTGTTATTGATCTCACATAATTTTCAAGCAGAGAATCCATTATTACTACTCTTGTTGAATAGGTGATCTTAGTGAGTTACATGTTGATATCATTGTCAATGTATGCTATAGTCCCCCTCGTGTATCTTTATGTGTGTCATTTATACTACTAAGAAGCTTAATTACAATTTTTTATAATGGATATATGCTTGTCTCATGTCTTATTATGCATCATGGGAGAATATTTCTATGTATAAAGCTGCATGTGGTTTGGTGATGCACACAACCTTTAATTGTGTGGAGAGGCCCTTGTGGCCAAGTTCAATTAGAAATATGAAATTTACATTTGCAACTAAGATTGTTAGATCCACATATGCTAATAGGATTTGCATATGATTGATAGGTCAGTGGGTCGAAATGATCAATAATAGAAATATATGGTTGATGGGACAATTAGACAAAATTATTGTTTTATAATCATTAGATCTCCGTTGTTGCTTTTGGTTTGTGACCTATTTTTTATTACATTAGGACATGCCTCCCTTCTTTTATCATAATGTGTTTGATGTTAGTTAATATCTTGTTCAACATAAGATAGTTTGAGGTTTTTTTTATAATTTTTTTTTCATTTGGATCAAATACATAAGTTGACGAGATAAGATCATGTTTATTTATGTCATTATTGAGTAGGGGAGTACCTTTATTTATAGGATATATTCTCTATGCTATGTGGGCAAGTTTTCAAGAACCTCATAGTGTTAGAGGCTTTAGGGGCAATCTTAATTGCTTTTGTTTCATTGGATGTTGTCCTATATTGTTGTACTGATGTGAGTGTGAATTATCATATTGAGAAGGATTTTGATTATACTATTGTCATTTATTAGCTCGTTGTGATAGCACTTTTGTACCTTTAGATTCTCACGTTTGTTCTCTTTGTATTATGAGAGCATTCTTGACTTTTTTACTATCATTGTCTTGAAGAACCTTCAAACTAGCAAACTCATCTATGCCATCATTGTTATTTTTTTGATTTTGTAGGCCTATAATTCAAAAATACATGGGATTCCCATATTACTCTTTCTCAATAATTATGGCATTCATCTCGAGCTTGTCGCTCCCTTTGGCCCATTTAAAATTCACTCTTATATGAAGGTCTAAAATGATATTTCATATCACAACATGAGTCATTCCTTTGATAACTTTTGTTATTATAAATTTTAATAGTTTTTAAAACATTATAGATTTATTAGTTATGATATTGTACATTTTATACCATTGAAACATAATTCATTAAAAGATCACTTGTTCTTGACCACCAAATACATTTATGATGACGTTCAATGTTCTTTTGACTCAATTACTCATTTATCTTTTTTAGAGTTTTGGTTCGACATGTGTTTGCCATTTTGTGAATCATGTCACGATGTTTTTTTTATCAGCATAATCAAATTGTTTGATTTCTTTTTGAATAAATAGATATCTCCCATAGCTGCTTTTTGTGCCATCCTTAATACCATCATGCAAACATTAAGTAGAGCCCTCCATAAACCTAAATGATATATAAAATTTAAATTAATATTTTAAAAGTTTTATTGGGCTTACAAATAGGTTCATGAGGCACATGCAACTGGCTAAATTAATATACCATCCTCTTCGTCATGCATTCACTTTAGTTTATTTTGGCCTATGGTGTGCGATACTAACATGGGCAGCATTGATGGGTCATGTACTCATTTTCCAAAGTCGAGTCAACTCAAACAGCACGCTTAATTAATATGCAAATCGTTACGATGAAAAGCATGACATTTTATTGCGTGCGTGACTATGATGTAATTATTTAAATCATGTGACGAAGTTAATTATGGTTTGACACGTATTTTTTTCATTGCTTCTTTGGTTTACTATTAACTCTGGTGTTTTATTCGGCGGTTATTGACAGTTATTTTTTCAAGTTTTTTCAAAAAATATTTTGTAGTGCATCATTAATAGCCGATTTTTACAAAGTATTTATATTTGATGCCTTGGAAAAATTATATTTAACTTATTACCACTCATTTTGATATTTTTACATCACATTTCTCCATGCATTTAGTTATCAAAGTTTGCATATAGAATATTTTTTCTTGGTGATTCTCATCATAGTTGATTTTTTTTGTGACAAAATCTTTATAAAAGTGTTAAATATTGTAATTATGATATTATAGTATTAGATCGTGATGTTTTTCTTAAATGTTTAAAATGTGATAGTTTATAATGATTTAAGACTATTATAAAGGAATAATTTTTAATGACTTCAAAAATAAATTATTTAATTAGTACATAATTTTTAGTAAAAATATTGAATTGTCGTATCATATCTCATCATCATAAGTCTCGATTCTGTGAATTATATGATCCTATCTTTGTGTACCGTTAGGGAGTGAAAATATCATAATTACTAAGTCTTTTTTATAATACTAATTTTTTGTGTTGAAGGGGAACGAGACACAAAATGTTGAGCCTAATATCTGAAAAACCCATGATACCTAAAAGTAAAGTATCTTATAATTATTAAGTCTTATTTTATAATGTCAACTTCTTAAGTTGACAGCAAACAATCACTCGCAATGTCAGAAGTCGATCTCAAAGTACTCATGACACCAAAAATTCAATTATATCATAATAATTAAGTTTCGATAACATATATTGACAATGAAAGAGACATTTGAAATATTAGAACATCATCTTTGAGTACCCATAAATTCTAGAGTAAAGTATTTTATCATTACTAAATCAATACCTCTGTATGTCATGACTCCATTTTCACGGACAACACAAGAGGTAATGTATGCCACATTGATAAGATCATTGTCTAATGGGATCTTATTTTTCTCATGTTATATTAGTATATTTTGTATCGTTTTATTTTATTTTATCATATATTCAGATTTTTAGTATAATAAATTATGCAACTATACATATGTAATTACACACACACACACACACACACAGCAGTTATCATATAGTGTTATAAAAAATCAAAACTTAAATAAATAATTACTATGATATACAATACTCGCATCATTTAATACTTTATAATAATATTAATAAATATTTAAAAAACCCACTTATACAACAGTTAATTGGTCTACATATTTGACTACTTTAAGATATTTTTTATTACTTTTTCTCTTTTTTTATTGGTTTTAACTACAAAAATTCACATTCGTGCTTATTGACGAAAATTTAATTTTTATTATGGAAGCACTTTCTAAAAGTTATACTTAACAAACTATCATCTTTTTATTATTATCATCATATCATTCAAAACTATAAATCCTATCATATTGTACGTCAAGGGCTTTACAATAGTTGGATCACTATATGATTATCATTTTACAACTCTAATATCACTATCGTATTAGTAAGTCTTAAAACATTTAATGGGTTGTATTAGGGATTAGATAGATGATCCATAATAAACTTATTTATTAAATAGTTGTACTAGTCTTATTTTCATTTCAAATTATATGAACCATGGTTTAATTAAATTTTTTATTTCATGTTGCATGGTATGATATCACATATCATATTGTACGACTCTTACTTGATGCTATTCGGATAATGAATTTTAATATTGATCTCTATTAAGTCATTAGAAAACATGTCGTATAAGTTCAATCTATGTTTCATGCCTCTTCAATCTATTATTTAATGCACAAAGAAATACATCGAACATATTAATATATTCCACATTTTATACATGCTTGATAAGCAATATATTTGTAGAGTAAAACAACATATATCATAATTATTTCATATCGTAGCCGTATAATTATAGTTCATGGTATGCATCATAATATACAAGTTCGATATAAATACATTACATTAGTACAATACGTACTCATATATGTATATACGATCAGGCGAGCAATCAAACAAGACGATTTATTGGTTAAGAAGTACAAAGCGTATCACACTATATATTTTTTTCTATAATAGTACGACAACCAACATCTAGTTATGCGTAATACTAATGTGCTCATTATGTCATATTAATATGACACCCAAGTTACTAAATTGGACAAGTTACTCCATCATATTAGTATGATAAGCTTATTGAATGAGTATTATTCTTTGCTCACAAGTTTGTAATACCTAAATAAAAAAGATCTCTAATATATTGTGATGGTTATATTAATACAATAAAATAAACTATCTTCGATCATTATAGTAACAAATTGTAACAACCTCTAATCCCTTTCAATCATATACTGAACTTATATATAGATTTTACTTGACGTTTAAATTAAATTATACAAGCTTTGATAAGAAAACTTGAGAAAGATCTTTACTTTTCTTTCTTATCAGCTTATTTCTTGATTTTTCAATCTCTTTATTTTTCATAAAGGAAAGAATCATATTTATTTTCTTCTTTTTTAAATCTTCTCTCTCTCTCTCCATCCCTCTTGAAGTTTTAAATGTAGAAATTTAGTTTAGAGTAAATGAGAAGCTTTTTCTCTTACTAAATAAGAGAATTAAAATATACCCATTATTATTATTATTATTTTATAAATTCATGAAAATTTTAATTTACTTTTAAAAATTACAAATTATGTATAAAAGAATTATTGACGAAGAGATTTTTGTAATGATATGCTTAAATAAACAATTTAGCTACTATAATTTTAGTATATTTTTCGAGACTCTCTTGACATAATGCATTTTTAAATTTTGAATTTGCGTCACTTGTATTTAGCATATAAATGCTTTGAGATGATGTAAAAATTTAATTAGGTAAGCTATCATATTCAATTAAAAAGAGTTTTTGTCAAATGAGAGGAAGAGAAATAGATAGTGAGAGATAAAGAAAGATATATAGAGATAGAGAGAGAGAGAGAAAGAAACAAAGGAAGAAGAGGTGAGCTCAAGAAATTTAGCAAAGGTACAATTAAAAAAAAGAGTGGATGCTGAATATAAGAACTTAGAAATAATAAAAGTGGGGGAGAAAATAGTAAAGTTGACATCAAGTTTCTTATCATTCAATTCTAATTTGTTTAATCTTTCATATTATTTGTTTGCATTAAGAAGAATCATTAGTTTTATAAAACTCATATCCATCTTTGTTATGCCAAAATACCATCTAGTCATTTGGATGTGTGCATCTTTATATATATTAAAAGGTTGCGTATTTTTTATAAGCAATATTACCATATATAGATTATTCATGAAAGATCTAAATTAGTAATTCCAATAACATGTCATATAATTTTGATATTTATAAATTTAAACATTTGATATGGTATAATTGTAAGATGAATGATAATTTTCAAAACTTAATATTCCATGAATAATTGTCTATTTCAAAATCCTTTACTAATTTAACAATATAACTATTTTGTTGTGATTCTCTCTTTACTGAAATAGTGAATTGATTATGAAAAACCATTATAATCATTAGTTGTATGGGTATCAAAGGCATTTGCAAAAAAAAAGTCATCAATGTTAGTCATTCCAATTTCATTTTTGTTGTTAAGCATAATGACTTGATCATTCATGATATACAATTGTTTTAGTTCATGATGAGGAATAATTTGATTGATTCCATACAATGTAGTAATAAAATATTCTTTTCTTATATCGATATTTTTTTAATTTCATCAAATAGTCTAAAATATCTATTACTACATGAATTATATGGAAATAAAGTTTTCATTGACTTTTATGATTTTTAACAGAAAAACTCTACATATTTGTTAAATTCATCTATGTGATCATGTTTCCAATGAAGACTTATTGTTAAATTCATCTAAGGCATCAATCATAATATTCTACAAGCAATGAAAAGCTTTCTTGAAAAACTATGCCAATTTTTTAAAGGTTGAAGGTTAATATAGAAAATTATTTTAATATAAAGATTATTTTTAATTTTTTTTTATTTGAAAAAAGTTTGGAAACATCTGATCCACTTCGTTATGCATTAGAGGGATCAACATTTTTTTTTATTTTTTAATAATAAAATAACCTTGAAATGTGGAATGTGTCAAAACTTTTTCAAATAATCAGCATACAAAAATTATTATATCGATTATACATCACTTAATTTTAACAATTCAAACAAAATAATTTAAAATTAAGTGTGGAATGATTAATCTTTTGGATTCCAAATGTATAACAAAGCATTGATACGAAAAATTAATTACACTATATAATTTAATTAAGAGTTTGAAATGTGAAAATTAATCTATCATATTAATAATTTTTTAACATGACTTATGTTAGAAACAATACAAGGATAAAAATAACTGAAGAGATAACCTTTTTTCATAGGTAGGGGGTGTAGTGGATAGAAGAGCTAGATATGTAGTGTTTTTGGGAAGAGAAATGACCATATTGTTTGGTTTGGGATGGCCTTCAATGACAAGTTTTAACATTGGAGATGACGTCCACACATTAGAAAAGGGTGAAACTTGAAGATAAGTAGAGCAATACTTCTACTCGATAAAAACAAATATGGGATGAGATCTAAGGTTTTGATATTGTGTGATACAACTCATATATAAGTGTAGAATAATTTATGCATTAATTATTTTAACTCTGCTAAAATTTCTTTCAAATTTTCTCTTCAAAGGATAATGAAATTTTTATTCATGTTTTTTAACTCATTTTTAAAAATCCTTCATAAAAGCTATTTCAAATCAAAATAGCCATAAAACATACCTCATCATCATTTCTATTCCTACATCCATTTTTGTTCTTACATTTACCTCATAAGCTTCTTCCTAAAATTCATATTCAAAAGATTATACAAGGAATCGCTGTCAAGCATGTATAGTACAGCTAGCGTCCTCGGTCTACTGTACATCTTTGTTTTTTCTTTATTATTTGATGGCCATACTTATTAAATGTGGTACAGCAATCTCGTTACTTTATAGTTGGTTTGTTCAAATTCCAAAGTCAAAGTGCCTTAGCCATTAATGCTTCATGCCGGCAATCAAAATGGCATGAAAAGTACATACTTAGTAGCAAACGGTTGCCCTTTATAAGCCCCAACCTGCGATAAACCGATCCTATCACACACTCATCTTTTATCCCATTGTGTCCTTGTTCCCTATACTGTATAACGAATTCTAAGCTAATGAGCATGTTGAAGGCACTAATGGCCACAAACACCCAGAAAATAACCAACACCAATCATATCGGCATGGCCTCCGTGCCTACTTTAGACATGAGCCTCCTCCATCTTCGGGCATCGAATGCACGAAAAACTGTCGTCGATGAAATTGGACGTGCGTGCAAGACATTGGGCTGCTTTCAGGTCAGAATTCTAAGTAGCACAAAACAGTTCTATTCAAAATTCAATAGCCATCTCATAGAAGTTCAAGTTCTATATTCAGGTGATCAACCATGGCATCGGCGAATGTGTGACCAAAGACGCTCTTGAGGTGTCTCGTCAGTTTTTCAACCTATCAGAAGACGAGAAGGTGGCGCTCGCATCGGAGGACATCATGAGGCCAGTGAGGTTCGGAGCAAACTCCAAAGAAGGCACAACCCAAGAGAGACTCTTCTTAAAGCATTATGCTTATCCACTTTCCGAATGGATACAATTATGGCCGGCCGCCCCTTGTGGCTACAGGTTACTTGAAATAAATTAGTAAGTTTGTAAGTTACCTAAACCCCATGAGACTGACTCAGTTCTTTGCCAGGGAAAAGATGGGTAAGTACGCAGTCGAAGCCCGAAGCATTGCTCTGCAGCTGATGGATGCGATAATGGAGAGCCTGGGACTGGGAGATACATGCCTTAAAGACAAATTTGACAAAGGGATGCAGGTCATGGCCGTGAACACCTACCCACAAAATATGAGCTCAGCACCAGCCGTTGGCTTCGCTCCACATTCCGACTTTGGAATAATAACTCTTCTCTTGCAGAGCTGTCAAGGTTTGCAAATCTTAGACCGCGGCCAAACCTGGAAAGCAGCACCCTGCACTGCGGGCGCTCTTCATGTTCACATAGGTGATTACATGGAGGTCCTGAGCAACGGTCGATACAAGAGTTTGATCCACCGAGCGATACTGCGTTCTGAGCAGAAGAGGTTCTCGATTGCAAGTATTCATGGCTTCCCCATGGATGACAGTGTAGGCGTCCCCGAAGAGCTGGTAGATGAACACAACTCCAAGAAATACAGAGACAGCAACTTCAGGGATTTCATGAACTACTTGTCCAGTGTTGGAGACAGCTCCAAAAAGAGATTCATCGATCAACTGAAGCTCCAAGAAGGGTAGGGTGCTACATGATAGAACAAATAATCAAGACGAATTCGTTCTGTTTCTTTTCCTTGTTTTTGGGTTTGTTGCAAACGGTGGGTGATGTGTACTCCCGAGTGCTGAAACCAATGGCACGAAAAGAGGTTGCTTAATAAAGGAAAACTCTTCTGTACATTATAGGTGGCTGACAGGACACACCAATTCACAATAAAGAAGACCATAAATTTGAACTTTGGAGACATGTAGAACAAGCTGTGTAGCGCCGAACATTAATGCCGGAAAAGGTTCCTTGATTTTAGCAGTACAGAATTATAAAACCAATCAGAAGACGCAATAAAAAAATAAAAAAAAAGAATTTGTTTGCTACAGTAGTTATGGTCGTTTAGAATTTGTTTTTAAAATAATTTTAAAAAAGTATTTTCTATATTATAGTTTTTTTAAGGATTGTTTCAGCTGCTAATTTTAAAAAATGATTTGATAAAAAAATAACCATTGAAATGTTATGAAATTAATATTAAATCTTATTATTGTAAATAATGAATATTTTTATTTAAAAATACTAATATCAAATTTGTATAATATTTGGGTATGCTAATCAAATCTATTTTAATTACTTAACTCTATTAAAAACTGTTATCAAATCTATCTCACTAAATTGCATAAATAGAATCATAATTTTATATATTGCATTCTTTATTGATTATATCATGTCCTCTCTTTTTGTTATTACTCCATTTGTCATACCCCATGTAACATTTACAAATATAATCTTCTAAAGTAATTTGCAATACAATATCATTGAGTAAATAAGTGAAAATAACATAAACTTAGAGCACAAGCTAACCAATATGATGAATGTGATAAAAAAATAATATAAATCTCAAAGCATCAAGTTGAATACAACTAATAAAAATAACATCGCACAATATATAACTATTACAATATGATCAAACTCATATAACATTTTGAAATAATATAGAACTTTTTCTCAAGTACATAAGGTATATTTCATCTACACAAAACAATGTAATAAGTTCTCACCCCATGGCTCAAATGAAACAAGCGTGCAAAAGGAGAATTGTGAGATTTTAAAATAGTTTTTATAATTTTCTATTGTCTTTATTTTTAAAAAATTCTTTACAAAAATAATTTTATGTTAGCAGAAAACTTTGATTTATAAATATATTAATTTATAATTTTTATGATTAATAAGAATAAAAATAAATGTTACAATGATACACCATTGTAACATTTTATTTTATAATAAAATGTTACAATATGGTCATTTCAAAGTTTCTCTTATTTACTCAATGAGAAACATTGAAATTGAGATGAATAAAGATGCGTCTTGTAATCAATAACCTAACATTTTATTTTATAATAAAAAGAATTTTTTAAAAGTTTTTTATTCTTTGAGCTTGTTGAATATTTCAAGTTACTTTGAAGATCACTAGTTCATCATTTTTTATAATACATGACTCGTTCTTTACATGTGAATTTGTTTCACACTAATCAAATTCATAAGAATAAAATATTAAATATTTAATATTTTACTAATTAAATATAAATATGACCTGATTATCTTCTCATTTTTATGATGATAAGAACAAAATACTTAAATAAAAAAATAAAAAATAAAAATATATATTTAAGCAATAATAATAGATACTAAAAATAATATATATATACTCTTCTTTACTTAAAAGCCTTTCTTACTATATGCTTTTCCTCATTTTGTGACTGATCTAAATTTTATCTATACAATAATCTTTCTCCCTCTTTGACAACATCAAAATAGAGGTACAATTTATATAATTTTTATTTTACTTAATTATTATATTATGCATTAAGTAGCTTCATATCATTGTTTCTTGTAATCCTTTTTTTTTGAATAAAAATGCTTCTTTATTTAATTCAAGTTTTGTCAATTCTCTTATCACGTCATCTAGATTTTTATTAACTATTTTTATGATTGACTCATTGAACAAAATATATATGTTTTAATTTTTCTAATTCTCAAATTAAATTATTAAGATTTTTAATGGTCTCTCTTTATTCCAAAGAAAATAGCTAATTAAATCAAATAAAATTTCTCAAAAACTACACGATATTTCAATTCTCAATAGAAATCATAAGAGAATCCAATCATAATTTTTCAAAGAATCTCATGCAAGAACTATGATCTTACTGCTTCACAATCATTAAATTTATCATGCTATATTTGTATACAATATCTATCTTGTTCTAAATAATTAAAATTAAATAGCACCAAGTTTGGAATAATTTCATCATAAAAACTTCTCCTACAAATTGTATCTCCACACACGATTAAAGAGACACCTGGCATTAAGTTCTCTATTTTTTATCATTAGAAACCAAGCAAGCTTTGGTTGATCACTAACATTTATTATAGGTGCATTTATAATGCCATTCTTAATCACTTATTTAAAAGTTGGATTTGATCTAAAGACAATTTTTAATTGTATGGTCTTCTCTGTAATAATAAAAACATATAACATTTGAAATAATATGCATATGCTCAAAAGAAGACATATTTATGCCTAGAAAAATGAACAAGTAAATTATTAGAAATTTTTTGCATGCTCAAGAGAATAAATTTTTATTTTTAATTTAGTAATTTTCTTTTCTACAAAAGCATTCTTAATAATCATAGAATCATTTTCATAAAAAATTTGAAATATTTCAATTTTTTCTCATGTTCTTTTATGACAAAGTTTAGAAATTCCATTTTTTCTTTGTAATTTTTTAAAATTTTGTATTTGTAGATATTAAAGAAGTTAGAACACTAATAACTTCTAAATAATTTTTCTAAAAAACTCCACTATATCAAGAACTTACTTCATTCTCTTCTTCCTCATTAGTAGTACTTGATTTATTATTCTTTGCTATGAAGCAAATCATTTCATCCTCCTCACTACTTGAAGTTATGGAACTCTAATCTTTTAATACACTCTAAGTAACTTAGAAAGTTTTTTCTTTTTTATTATCTTCTTTTTGTCTTCCTTTCTTTTGTTGTCTTTGTGTTGTGCACATTCTTGTCTATATGGTTGGTTTGATCACATTCATAGCTTGCTAACATCTTCTTTTCTCTCTTTTTTTTCTTTTTCTCATCACAAGTCACACCTCTTATTATCATTATTCTATGCTAATAAGGAACTGAGATATTCTAACATATAGATTATTGTCTTTAGGTGTCCATGATACCAAGAATTATATATATTAGCAATGTTATATCTATCAAATCCCTCTTAAATATAGTCATAGAGTGACAATTTCTTTGTCAAGTTATACCAGTCTTATTTTCTTCTTTTTCTTTTTTTCTTATTTTATTTCATTTTATCGTATCATATGTTGTGAATGACAACATCTTATAATTATACATATAAGTCATATATCTATTCATATACACACATACATGCATGTATGCATACAAATAATAAAAAAAAGCTTATCATGAAATTAGAACACATACATGTAATGTTATGTTGAGAAGATACCTATATTATTGTATTTCTTTCCTTATGTATCACTTTCGTGGTCAAATTCATCAAAAGTGAAAGTGTTATTTCAACCCTAATCATCACATAAAAAGTGATTTATTGTAATTGTTTAATTTATGGAAAACACCTCTATGGCACATTCCATCACAATAAATAAGGATTTTTAAGAATCTATTTACATTATGGTTTATTGGATTATCTTTTAATAATTCTTATTTTTCTTTTGCCAACTCTCCTCATTCTTTATGTAATTCATATTACTTTTATCAATGACAAGTTAATTTCTATGTTAACTCATAAGAGAGAATTTTTAAAAGTTAATCTAAACCAATTTTAAAAAATTGTCCTTTTTAACATTTACGTCTCTGCATTGTCTAGTATGATTACTCTAATCACATTACATGATCCAAGCTTGTCACTTGTTTTGTAACTAGTAGTACAGATGATCATTTTAAATATAACATGAATTTATCATACATGTCCAATCTCTATTCATACATGCATAATCCATACGAGGAAATTTGTTGTACAAAGGATTGAACAAATGATCGATCTTATGCTTGCCATAATGGAATCATACTAACTTGATACCCTTTTGCACTTATACTATCTAGCTTTAGTAACTGATCATACTAGTAAAATCTTTATTAGGGATTAGAATTATGATTGTTCGATAACCTTTTTCATATGAAAACAAGGTGATGCAGGATAGAAAATAATAATTAAACGTAAGCATAAATATCTTGAAGCACATGAAGAACAAGTGTAATGTGAGCTTAAATAATATGAAATAAGTATTTATCATAGGCCAAATACATAAAAAATGATAAAGAGTGCTAGTCATAACCTTAAGAAGCTAGTTTTAATTAAAGAGAAATAAATTTATTAATCATAAAATATATTAACTTAACTTTTTCTTTTAATCTAAAATAAAACTTTTAGAATAATTAGGTAACATGAGATGTGAAGTTACAATAGTGGTAGGTGACTAATGGCAGTAACACAGGTGAGGTTCAGATAACACATGTTAAGTGATACATCAATGAAAATATCCAAAATATTCAAAAATATGGATAACATTTTTTAAGAAATAGGTATGAAGTATACTTTTATATTAAATAATTATATGGGTAATATAATTTTAAAAAAATGTTAAAAGTTTTTTTAATTAAATAATTATTTATAATCTTTTATTTAAAACACCTCTCAAAAATAGATAAAAGGTGAATTTCTTGTGACCAAGGAAAGTGTAGTTTTTGTAACTTGAGTATTTTAGTTGGTTTGGTATCCTTCTCAGGGATTTACTTTGGTGAGTGAATATTTTTTCTTCTATATTCTCTAAACTATATTACTTCTTCCATTTAGCTCTTTTGTCATACATCATAGATTATTTAATTAAAATAATTATTTTATTCTATCTCATGACTCAATTCTTTTTTAGTCTACATAATTTGATATCAAAGCAAAGACCTTCTATATTTCCTTTAGAAGTGAATAGCAACTTGAAGAAAAGGAGGATATCCTAATAACTTTATCAAATTAAGGCTTGGTTTTTGATATTTCACTATTTATTAAGCCTCACTTGAGAAAATTACAAAAACAATAATAATAAAAGAATGAATCAAAAGCTTGTCAAAGTTAGTACAAAACTTTTTTCAATTAACAAATCAATTATGAAAAGTAATGCAATAGAATTACATATTTTCAAATATGAAATTAAAAATCAATTCCAATAATAAAGAAACGGCCTACTAACTCACTTACAAAACTCTCTAATATCTCTTATTGAAGAAACTTGACAAATGAAAGAGTTTCAACCTGATGACAGGTTTGATGGCACATATATTTTTGAATTACCGAAGGATGTCTACTAGCCTAGTATTAAACATTGAAAATGATCAACCACATAAAGTAAATTTGTAATGTGATAATTTGTATGCAAATAATTATATAAGAGATTCAAATAAATAGTTGTCATTGTTGATACAACAAAAGGTTTTTTGAAAGTAGTGTTCCCATCAAAGAGATTTTGAGTTTAAATTATTTCTATAAATCTATTTAAAGATGGTTGTATAAACCAACCATTAAAGATATATTACTCATACAAGTCAATATCAAAATTCGTGAAAGATTACCTACGATTCAACTTTGTAGAACAAAGTTTTTTTGATTTGGGAGGAATGATGCGTGACAAGAATGAGCAATTAAATGTGAACATAAAGATCATGAAATGCATAAAGAGCAGTTGTAATTCGAACTTGAATTATATTAAATAAGTATTTATTACGGGCCCATCCCATGAGCCATGATAAAGAAAGGTAGTCATGGCTTAAAGGAGCTAGTTCTAATTATGAAAGAATAAAATATATTAAATCAATATTTTTAATAATCTAAAATGAAACTTTAAAGTAATTAGGTAACTAGAGGTATGAAATTAAAATGTTGATAAGTTGCTCATGGTAATTAACACATGATAAGTGACACATGTTAGATAGTATATTAGTGAAAGTCTCTAAAATATTCAAGAAAATGTATGAAGGTTTTCAAGACGTAGGTATGAAATATACTTTTATGTTAAATAATTATATCGGCATAAAAGTCTTTAAGAAGTAAATTGAAATCTTGTTATTATATTAAATAATTATTTGTAATCTTCTATTTAAATAATATCTCATTAAATAATGAATAGTGAATTGATTAGTATTAAAGAAAATTTATTTCTTTATGACAGTACTGTTTGAGTTGATCTTATCACATTCTCTTAGGTTCACTTTTGTAATTGCATTCTTATTTTTCTTTTTATACTGTCAACTATATTTCTTTTTTATTAAAGCCATTTTAGCATATTTACTACTCCATTTAATCAATGCAATTATTTTATTTTATCCTATGACCTAATCCCCTCTCTATTTACATCACAAGGGCCCTTAACTCATAGTACCAGTATAGTTCTCATAATATATTACTACCATGATTGTCCAACAAACCTTATCACATGAAACTGATGTTTCTCAGCTAATCATATTAGTCTAATCACTATTTCATACTAGTATTATGATTATTTAAAAAGCCTTTTCACATGAAACTACGGGCACTGAATTATGATGCTAGTTTAATCTATATATCATATTAGTGCTATGATGATTTGGCAAAACCTTTTGCACTTTAGCCAAAAAGGTATTTCGAGCACCTTCACATAGATAGTACCAAATGTCCAAGACAATCGTCTTTATATGATTAATGTATGTGAAAACTATAACATTCTATAACCATCAAAATTTCTAAGCAAACTCATAGAATATCATTCCCTTTTATTCCAAGAAACTTAAATTCTAATTTATATGCAAAGATTTGGGAGAGTTCTTATCTTAATAAGTTATTTTAGCAAGCCTAAGTTTAAAAGCTCTTTCTTTTCAAGTTTTGTCTCTATCTCTTGATGTCTTTGAATATTCTAAAAGATCAATAATTGACTTGTTTGGATTCACCTTCCCTTCCTTCTTCGACTCTCGTCTCCTTTTCATTAAGCTTTCTAACAAATGTTTTGCCTGAGGCATAGGAGAGACTTATCCTCTTATTAAATAAGGGAATTAAATAATATATATTTTTATATCTTGTTTTAAAAATGTGTAAAAATATTTAAATAGTCTTCAAAAAATGCAAACCATATACTATAAATTCCTTACAATGTTATCTTCATATTAATTTGCTTAAGTTTGGTATTTGACCACTTTCATTCTATGACGAATTTTAAGGCAATCCCTAGACATAATATTTTAGAGTTTTTGATTTACAATTCACATATCTAATACATAAAACTTTCTTTAATAGAATATTTAAGGATAATTATATGGCTATTATGTCATTACTCTAATCACCTCTAAAACATATTGCTTATTTCTATTTTCTTGATGATGCCTCACACATTATTCATTTTTTCAATATTCTTCTTTTAAAAAATAATCTCATTTTTGTTGAATTACCAAATGCAACCATCATTTTAGCTAATCTCTTCTAATACTCTCCATATGTTTACCATGATGTATCAAGCTCAATTCTAGTTTAAACTTTCATAGCTATTAAATCTTCTTTTTCTATCTTATTTTAATTAGCCTTGTTATTCTTAAAAGCTATCAATGCTTGCATTATTTTCTTAGTTCATAAATTAATTCTAAAAAAACCTTTCTAGTTGTGCTCCTTAGAAACCATATTTACATGACCAATACAAACTCGAATTATTTTGTTGTTAACCCTTAGCTTGATGCTTTGTTTGATAATAAAAAAGTTAAAATATTTTTTAATACATTTGTTTAAGTAAATTTTTAAATTTTAGATATGTGATGTTCATATTAATAAGAAAAGTTAACGAATAAGAAGAGTAATGATGAAATATCATAAAGATTGTCTTGATTAAAGTAATAAATCATTAAAGTTTTAGTAGAATATTAAATTATTCCTATAAGATATAAAAATATATTTTATTTAAATTAACAATATTAAAAATATATTTATGTTTTTTTAAAATTTTTTATATATCTTACATATTTTATGAATAAATCCTATCTTTTGAAACTTTATTCCTAATTTAAGGCCATAACAAAAATCATGAATTTGTACGCTATATTAAACAGTTTATGGCATCTCTCTCAAACCCCAAGTGAAAGATTGTCAGATTGAGTCGTCAGTCATTTATTTTTTTAATTTAATATATTTTTGAAAATGTGGGTGTTAAGTTTGAACGAACATAACCCCAATCTTAAAGGCTAACACATGAACGTCAAGAAAATATTATCCTAAGAAAACAAAGCTCCAACCAGTAATACTAGACTAAACCTTAGCATTTTTGAGGAGGCTAACAATCAAATTATAGGAGTGATGTTTGTCATTCAATAGTATAAATTCGAGGTCAAACATTCATTATCTTATCCACCTTTTAAAATTGCTTGGCAAGATTCAATGTTTCATCATACAATTTTGCGATTGCATAATCGATGTTCAATTTAAGCATAAGATCTAAATGTAGCCTTTACATTACAATTGAGATCTAACAATCTAGAATTAGTTCTACTTTTCAAATAATGTCAGTTTAATTTCAGACTCTCAATCACATGATTTTTACAATCGAAAAGTCTAAATTACCTATGATCGTACATATCCTACATAACTACTATTCAAATCGTTATAACAAAACATTTAAATTTTGATTTAAATGATAATTCTTTAATTAAAAATGTACATCGAAGTAAGTAATAGTGGTTATTTTGGTGTGTATAATAACTAATTTTAGTTGTTAGAAATTGTCTATAACTTATAGAATTTTTTTTAAAAAAAATGATCCATGAAATTTTTATATAGTCTGAAAAAACAATTTAAAGTCACAACATTAAAGCCCTTGGTAGCTAGTATCAATTGTTGCTTTCTAATGATTGCCTTCCAAGTGTCAAAATTCAAATTGTACTTTTTCCTAAAAAAGCTAAATTTTTTTATTTTTTTTTATTGATTCAATTGAAATACTTGTATCTCGTTAAGTATTTTATTAAGTTTGGGATTTTAATTTATGTGAATTATTTATTTTGTTTATAATATTTTTTTTTGAAAATTCATAATAATTTTTCTTTATTGTTTCATTATTGTGTTGGTTTAGTTATCCATTTTTTTGCGAAAGATTTATATTGATTATTTTGTTTTTACTTAATTCTTAAGGGAGGTGGGCGTATGTTTCTTCTTAAGTCAAATCATCTAAAAATTGGTTTTATATATTTTAATTTTTCTTGAATTTTTTATTTAGTAATTTTTATTCAAATTTATTTTTTAAAAAAATTAAGTTGTTTTCAAATAAAATTAAAATTGATGTAAAATAATTTCTAAAAATTTGTTTTTAAATTTTTTTTAAATCATATTTTTATATATTTTTAAAAAAAAAATCAAATTTTGAATCATAATAATTTAAACCTCTCACGTGGATCCACATTTTACAAATATACCCAACCTTGAACTCTATTAACTTTCCTATAAACTATATTTATAATATCAAAGTGGTATTTATCGTGTAAATATTAAAATTGGTATCAACGTGAATCATTTGGAGTCTAGTGATTTCTTCATCTATCTTTGATGAACTTGTTTTATTCTTATTTTAAAACTAAACAAAAATCATAAACTCCTTATTTATTTATTAAGAATCTCCTTATGTGGGAATATTCTTTTTTTAATCTAATTTTGGGTCATGTGAGCCCACATCTTTATCTCTTCATGATCTATGGCAACCTCACCTCGAGTTGATTCTTTGACATGATGTTATTGTTATTATGCTTAGTTATGGACAATGTTTTTCTATCTTTAGAGATTCTAATGTTCAAATGATGTGCTCATTTAGGCTCCTTTTGAGAAAGATATTTTTGCTTCTTCAACAACTCCCATGACAATGATGTCATACTCATCCACTTATGATTTTTATTGGACATTTAAATCCTTATAACGAGTCTTATATTTTTATCATCTTTGGAATCATTTCTTCTTCTTCAAAATATCTTTTTAGAAAGTATTTTAAAAAAAAATAATAAGAATGTTTTAAAAAATTTATGATTAGAATGAATGAAGGACTTTAAAACATATCAAATAATCTTTTTTGGAGATAAATGAGATATTTTTGACTTTTATGATATCATTTATTACAAAAGTTTAGTAACTTCGCATAAATGTTAGCTATCACAAAACTTCGGGTTTGATGTTAAACCATAAAATCACATATCATCTTGGATGCCATGTTTAAGTTATTATGCAAGCGAAAAGCTACAATGTTTGGAGTGAAATATAAAAGAGACTCAATCGTAGAAACATAAATCATAGTAAAAACTTTGTTACTACATTTACCATACAATAAAGTTTTATTTTATAAACCTTTGTATCATCAATGGTAATTTATTATTGATCGTTGTTAGTTTGATATTTATAAACTATTTCTTGTAGTTTAGCATGTTGAAATTTCGAATCAATTAATTAATTACAAGAATAATTAAGTTATAAATCCTAAGGGCCTCAATAGTCAGCAAGTTGCTAGTCTTTTCATTATGCCGAACGATTCAATAACATCGAATATTAAAGATACTTTATAATATCTAAAAACATTTTCTATTAAAAAATGAGATGAGTTAAAAAATGGCTAAGAGCATGAGAAAAAACAAAAAATAGGTGGAAACTTTATTATATCTAAAAAAATATATTTAATCAATTTGTAGGATAACAACAACAAAGTCGAGATATTCCAACTCACCAAAATAGTTTTGGCCTTTTTAATTTATTTTTCACAATGAATTTTGTTTCACTTTCTCATTTGTCCTCACATCATTTCTATTTAAACAATTTAACTAAAAAACAAAAAGTAAATAATAAAATCAAAGGGTTACGAAAGCATTATTATTTTTAGGGTCAACAATAATATTTTATTTGAACGTACTTTTTACCCGTGAAGAATATTTTAATATTCAAAAAGGTATGATTCATTGAATTCGCTCAAAGGACTTAAGATCATACATGTCAAACCCATTTCTACTAATTCCTGTTTGAAAATCGTTTCAAGAAATCTGGCCTCATCGAATTCGTCGGTTTCATGTGAAACTGAATTGGACCAAAATTTTTTCAGATTGTTTTAAAGGAAAATTTTAAATAATATTTTGATTTTAATTAAATTAAATAAATATTGGAGAAATTTATCTGTAATGGTTGTTGTCATTTTCACACAAATTTACTATTTAGTTATTAATAGGAATTGCATGCGAGTCCCTTTTTGATCTTTATCATGAACCGACGAATATTTCTTTTTTTAATTTTCCCATGACATTTTATTTTGATTTCATGACAATTTAATTAATATAATTAAAAAATTATTTATAAGTTTAATTAATATGTTATAATTTATTTTTTAAAACTTTTCTTAATTTCTTTTGCATTTCGAACTTTCGACATTGAATTGTGAAGAAAGAACTTTTCAAATAGGAAAGTGGTGAACTTGGGCGAGAAGAAAGTAAAAAAGAAACTTTGGATTTATTTGATTGCCGTCATCAACAGAGTCGCATCTCCCGAATGAGAACTGCTTAGCTGGAATTTATGGCGTCAAAAACAGCGGACGAACAAAATTTAGTCATAAACAACCATCGATCCTCCATCTTTCCGACCTTTCTTTCCTGCCGTCCCCTTCCGCAATCACCTCAAAAGTCTCCTCCGCGTGCGGCAAACTGGCGAGCCTACCTTTAAATCGCTCGCTCTCATGCATATTGGACACGCCGCCGTGGATGCTCTCCAAACACTCTCGCTGGCGTCTTTCCACGGCCGTTCCGGCAACAAGCTCGGTCCTCTTAGCTCCTGCCGCGCGGCGTCTAATAATAAACTCAAGGTATGCGCCCCAGCCAAAAGAAATCCGATTCTCGCGGGCCCCACCGACACCCGGACGCACCTCGAGAATCTCGAGCGGGTCCTCGGCTCGTATCCAGCGCCGCCCCGACAGGATCCATCACCGAGTCGGCGCCGATTTCTCCTTCCCTCCCTCCAACTTCCACCGTTATTCTTCCGCAGTAACGAGCCCGAGGAGGCCTCCCCGCGGAGTTCGGCTCTTCTCCGTCGCCTCCTCTCCGAGTCTACCCCGTGTGCGTCCCCACGATCGTCCATAGCTCGGCGATGGCGAGAGCTCCACGGCTCCGGCGACTGGTCCGGCCTTCTGGACCCTCTCGACCCCGACCTCCGCCGAGAGCTCCTTCGCTACGGGGACTTTGTTCACTCCGCATATCACGCATTTTTCCACTCCCCGGACTTCGCCTTCGACTCCCCCCGACCGGTATCCCTTCCCGACCGGTCCTACCGCATCACCCGCCACCTATTCGCCACTACGTCCATAGAGCCGCCGCGATGGTTGCCCAACTGGACCTCCCACCGCTCCAGCTGGATTGGCTTCGTCGCCGTCTGCGACAACGACCTCGAGATCGGCCGCATGGGACGCCGTGACATAATCGTCGCCATCCGCGGCACCTCCACCGTCCTCGAGTGGGCGGAGAACCTCCGCGCCAATCTCGTTCCTCTCCACGAAGGCGGCGTTGGACCTTCGAATTCAGTCCCGAAGGTGGAGTGCGGTTTTCGAAGCCTGTACACGACCTCCGGCGCGGCCGTACCAAGCCTGTCGGCGGCGGCGGTGGAGGAGGTGCAAAGGTTGATCGAGCTCTACAAGGGAGAAGAGTTAAGCGTCACGGTGACGGGGCACAGCCTTGGGGCCGCACTCGCCGTGCTCCTGGCCGAACAGCTCGGCAACTGCTGTTCGGAGATGCCGCCGGTCACGGTTTTCTCCTTTGGTGGCCCGAGGGTCGGCAACCGCGCATTTGCGGAGCGCGTCGAGGGGAACAGCGGTGTGAAAGTGCTCCGCGTGGTAAATGCGCATGACCTGGTGACGATGGTGCCGGCATGGGTGGCGGCGCCGCCGTCGATCACCTCTGACGGCAGGTGGTGGGACGGGTACGAGCACGTGGGACGGGAGCTGAGAGTGAACAGTCGGGTTTCGCCATTTCTTAAGCCGGACGCCGACCCGGCTTGTTGTCACGACCTCGAGGCGTACCTCCATCTTGTGGATGGTCTTGGTGGAGAGGGAGGGCAGTTTCGGGCAAATGCGAAGCGCAGTTTAGTCCGGCTTCTGAGCCAGCAGCGGAGCAACGTGAAGCAGCTCTACGTGAGCAAGGCCCGGGCGCTCGGTCTCGACGGGCGGGCCGGGTCAGGCAGCTTTGCCAGCATTTCTTCCTGAGCTGCTTTCCAGCTTTGAAATTGTTTAATACGAACGGTGTGGAAGCTAACATATGATTAAAATAAAATTTAATTTATTTGTGGAGTCGAAATTTTGTACCGACATCCACAATTTCGGACAACAGCTTTTTTTTATTAATTTAAAAATAGTTAATTGGATGAATTAGGTGAACTGAAATGCTACTAACCGTTAGTTCATCTAAAATAAGTCTTACAATAGAGATCTTTTTTATATATAAATTATCAAAAGATTAAATATTTTAAAAATAGGAAAACTTTTCGTTTTCAAACTTCCAAATGGACAAAAATAACATAGATGTTTGGCGAAGTTTTTTCCATATGAGACGGTCAACCGTTTGACTATTTCCAGATCTACGCGGTAGCACAACAAACTTTAAAGGATGTCGTATCCATTTTTTATTATTTTAGTGCCATGAAAAATATAAATAATGATCATATATTTAATAAACAATTCAAGAGAAAGAACAAGCAGAAAAGGTTAAAAAAATATATGGAGAGATAAACGACGAGAGAGTTTCACGACAGCTGATTTATGCACGAATTATCAAATATATAAAAAACCATGGACACGAATAAACGGACACAAATCTACAACGTAAGCCTCCATACCAAACAATGTTTTCCGAAAGATAATCAACGGATTTTCTTAAACAGTTTATTTTGAACAAAAAAATAATTTAATAAGAACAATGAAAATTATTATTTAAAATAAGTTTTAAAAATTTACCTCACACTTTTACCCAAAAATCTAAGGTTTTAATTATTTCATAATACTGATATTTAATCCAATACTTATTCACACAAATTTTATCAAAAACATAATTCTTAAGCAACAATAAAAATAACAATTCTATTCATACCTTTTATAAAATAACAAAATATTTAATATACAAAATATGAGTATTAGCTATAGTTACTCTATGCCACATTCAAACATTGTGAAAAATTCATAAATTATCTGACTTTTTTTTGAGGATTAACTCTTTTTCTTAATTATTATTTTTCAAAATTATGTTTTTTTTGGAATGATGAAAGCTAGAGCTAAAATTTCAATGAGATTTCTACTATACTTTATATTCTATTTTTCACTAATCTTTGTTTTTATTTCTTTTATTTTTATTATTTCATCATCTATTTTATGAGGATGAGCATCTTGGCCCAATTTCCTCTAGGGTTTTTCACCTACTTCAATGTTTGAAGAGGTGTCTTATGAGAGTTGGTTTTTAGATTGATTAAAACTCCTACTCTCGTAGGAACTTTGCCACCTTTTATGTTAAAATATTAGCCATCAACTTGTCAATGACATTTTCATCCCTTTTTCTAATATTTGAAGTGCTAAGATAAGCCATTAAGGTTCCCAAGAGGTTAAGTTAGTATTAGCGGATCTCATATTTCTTTATTAGATAATATTAAGTCAATCTATCATCGATGCCATCTCCACATCCTCGACGACATTCCCAAGGATGAGGATGATTAAAGCGATCAATGAGGCTAATGCGTTGAGAAACTTAATTACAACCACAACATCATTGCATGGAGCCTTAGATGTTAAAGATTGAGCTACTATGAGAGAGTTAAACACAATAGAGTCATGATCGTCATTGATGTAGCGATCATAAGAATTATAACAACAGCTGGGGGATTGGGTCGTTGAGGAATTATTGCTTAGCCAATTTCCCTTTTCATCCAAAACAACATCGATGGCGAAAGAGTCGTTAGAGATTCAGTTGTGGGTTTAATCGAACTTTGGTTATAATCTCTTTAGGTTGAGCCTATGCAACTTTGTAAAATAAAAGATAATTGCTCGAAATAAGCATGATGAAAAAGGTACAATGACAAAATTCTCTCTATGGCTAAGAGTATTATATACATGCGACACGAACAAGACCTCAACATGCTACATAGAACTCAGTTGATGTAGACAAATATATGCTTTTTAGGCCAATATGAATGTTGTTGTGTCATTTGAGTATTGCATCATTTGTTTAATGATAACAAAGTTTTTTGTTATAACTATTAATAATTTTTTTAAGTATTGATTTTAGATATACAATTTAAGAGTAATTAGATTAATCATGTGAAGAACTTGATCATATGACTCAAAAAGACTAATAAAAATATTTGGTGTAAAGAGAAACACAAGCTAAAGTAAAATGATGATAAGATTTTTTTAACTCTCTTTGTTTTGTTAATTAGAATTTTAAAATCTATAACAATTTATTTAAGGAACATAAGATTTTCTTAATACAAATATTATTTGTTTATTATATATTATCTACATAGTGAGTTGCATCGTACATTAAGGATAAATAAAATATGATATGAAAAGATATGGAATTAAGTGAGATTTGCATTACTTGAATTAATCATTTTTGCATAATAAGTTTATCGTACAGCAAAATTATTTAATAGTTAGATCGAATTGAGCATCGATTAAGTGAAATCCTTAGTAATACAATACTACATGATTAGTTTAAATGAGCATGTTGTAGGACCTATTGTATTATATGACTACGCATTATATAGTATTTTTTTGACAACTTATAATTTAGATTTACACAGTTTTTTTACTTGTATAGATGATGTCTTGAAGTTATTTATATGTAATTTACTTATTCTATATCACAACTAGTTTTGCAAAATTTAATTGCATTTTTTAAAAGAAGTGTTATGAGAGTAATTAAGATTTTAAAAAAGAAAGTCTTTTACATAATTTTTCTTCCTCTTGTAGATATTGTACAACCATAATTTATAATAATAATAAAGAGTTGGGGACTAATGAAGATACATATGTATACCACCTTGATTTTACATATAATTTTCTCTTAGCATCAAATTTTTAGCACGTGTTAACCTTAGATCCCATCGATATTGATGCAAATTAAATTTTTCGAGAACATTCATTATTTTCAAGACTTAAATAGAATCAATGTTCTCTCATCATCCTTTAAGCCATACTCTGGTTGACTTCTTGAGCATTGCTTGATATCCTTCATGCATTCTTTTATTGGTCTCCAAATTTATCATTAAGTTACTCTAAGGCACATTCAAACATCACCTTCTAAGGGTTTCTTGAGATCTTTCCTAAAGTCTAAATCATTGAGATTGCCAAGAGATTGATGAAATTGTTAAGAGAACCCAAGAAGTGATTAGATGATTCTCAAAGTTGTGGATATTATAATACATATAATTAATTATTCTACATAAAAGTGTCTCTAAATACACCTTATAAAAGATTAAATTATATTGTATTTCTAATTATTGACTTATTTTGAAGAGAAAATATCTAACTCAAATATTTCATTACTTTATTATTTTATATTTTTTCTCACCTATTCAATAGATTAATCTTGATTTGACTAATGTTTATGTTCTCTTCTATAATTTTCCCATCTTATAATATAAAAGTTTTGTTTAATTTTAGGGAATAATCTTTTTAAAAATAATTATTTGAAATGACATTTTGGAAAAACATAGACACGGAAGTTGTTTATAATCACAATAAAGAAAATTCGATCACAATATTTCTCTAAGAAAATTGATTAATTTTTTCGAACTATAAATGAATCAGTTCTTTAAATAATGTCGTGCACCGGATTAAATGCTTGCCTATGTGTCCAACGTCAGCTTTTTCAGCCGACTGCAATTAATACTATTAAGTCCAAAGCAAGAGTCGGCTAACTAATTCGGTAGCCGTACTAACCATTTTAGCTTTTCCATGTCGTTACCTTTCAGACGAAGGAATTTGACGAAGTCGTATTTAAAAATTAAAAGCAACGAGAGAACATTAATTGAGTCGGGCCGTGGGATCGAAGCCTTGAATCCGGATCAAATGTGGCTAATCAATGAACGCCAATTTGGTCCAAAGAAGAAAAGTGAACTCATATTGCTTTACTGCCGACTCTGAAAAGCAAGTCACATTGCGTCCACGATCTCCGCACCTTGTACACGGGACTCTGGATGTTTGACGGCGCGGTTCAAAAGCGACTCGGTTGGTTTTTTTTTTTTTGGTGGTTCGAAGTTGAATTTGACGGATCGTCGGGGGACCCAAGTGACGTAATGAACTGCTCAAGTGATTGTGATGAGAGCATCTTTGGGGGTGGTCCTGTTTTTTCGCTGGTACTTTGATGGCATGGGTTAGCAAGGTAACTCCCCTCTCACTATTGACGTGACGTTAGGTGAGCCTACCCATGAGCCATTCAAAAGAAGTGGTCCACGTTCGACGTTTATTATCATCAAAATTTTTTAAATAATTATTAAAAAAGATTATAAAATAGAAGGTGGATATTTTTTTAAATAAAATTATAAAAATTACAATAAAAGATTCAATTTTTTTTAAAATTGTCACAATGCCACTCTACGAGTACAATAAAATTGTGATCTCCTTTCATAATCACACATAGTGTTCTATGGTTTCAATTATTCTATTTTTTAATAGTAACTTATTATACCTTTTATAATTAGATACTTAATTCTCATATCATCTCTATCTCCTTAATCAGTCGTTACATACCGAATTTTTTAAAACATCATTTCCATCATGTCTTATTTATTCATGGTTGCTTATTTAATCTTCTATATTCTTAAATTATACTCTTCTCTGTGCATCATAATCTTGTGGGAAAATAACATCTTATGATCGACTATGTTACCTTATTAGCCACCCTTTTCTTATTGAGTGTGACCCACCTTCTTGATCAAAATCATTAATCCTTCTTGCAACTCGCTACAATTAATTTAGAAATCATTAAATACCATTTTTTTATAATTATTGTATGCAAATTTAACATAATGTTAAGCATTATAGAATTTAATTATGACATAATTGGCTTAAGATGAAGTTGACTTGGCTTATGAAGAAATTAATTATAATATTATTATTTTTAGCATATTATTGCATAAAATGTAAGAAAATAAATAACATCATCACAAAAAAAGCATGTTTGATAAGTGTTACATTTTGTTTTGCAAAGTGTAATATATAACGATATGAAACCACCAAAATTTTAGTATCCAAGTAATGATGATGTTAAGCCTATATATTAAATAATTTAATAATAATAAAATTATGTATTACTACACTAACGTTTTATGAGAATTGATGAACACATGAAGATTAAAGGAGTGCATTGTAATGCTCATGCGAGCATTGTTGGGAAATTTGGTAACATTGATCAAGGAGAGAGTGGATCAGTTTTAACATCATAGAACTATATGAATTTAGCTCTTAATGGAAGGTTTTTCCATCTAGAATGTACCTTTACTTATATCATTGGTTAAAAATCTACATTAAAGAATTGTGTGGCACTTAAGACGTATATTTTCTTTATATTTTTCTCACTTATGCATATCTTTGTTATTTCATAGAAATTACACTGAATAATATATTATAAACCATAAATTAAGTCAATAGTATTGTAATTATAATTATGTATACTTAAAGTAATTAAGTTATTTTTTAAAAATATAAAATTTATAAAATAAAATATTAATAAATTAAAAAAAAATTGAATAATATGTCATAGATTCAAATGAAATAAAAACTTTTATTTGAATATATTATTAAAAAGATACCATTAAAAATTTAATAACATTAAGTTTATAATATATTCAAATAAAAGTTTTTATTACCTCAAATTATGAAAGTAAATGTGATTTTAGCAATGTTAAGTATGGTGATAAAAAGACATATATGATGGGGAAGAGAGAGAAAGATAAAAGGGAAGTGATGGAAAATAGTGAGGGGGCTTGGGTTGGAAGGAAAATATAGAAGTTAAGAAGAAAGAAAGAGGAGATTGCAAAGAGATTAGGTGGTGCTTGTTATAACTTAAAAAGAGAGCTTGTAAGCAAGAGACAGAAGAGAAAAACTAGTTTTAATAAAGGAAGCAATGAAAGTAACAGTGAGTTGAGAAGATGTAAGATTTTGAAGTAGTTTTATTGACTTCAACTTGGTTTTTTGCAAATCTAGCAGTAAATTGATATATGAGTCAAAATTGATGTTAGAACATGCTAGCATTGATTTGAGAAGACTAGTAAGTGATTTGATTAGAACTAAAAGAGGGAAGGGGCTATGGTCATATAAATAGGATTATAAAAGTATAATAAGTGCAATTGTTCTTATAATATCAATTTAAATTAGCTAAAATAAAAGTTCACAGCATCTATTGAGACATTATATAGTCATCAATAAGATATCATATTACATGATAATCATAAATCATACAAGACAATGTGTTATTAATAGGTAAAAATTGGGTAGGTTGTAGAGTCGTAAAAAATGATGGATATGATTGTATTATGTGATAATTCTAACTTGTTTGTGATCAAAGGATCAAATTAGTTTATGAAGTATTTAAGAGGGTTACAAAGGTATTATAATAGTATAATATGTCAAATAATGTTAGATGATCAACTTATGTCAGTTGGCATCACATGATTAGATTAGTCAAATATGAAATCATATAAGAGCTTAT